>CM057340.1:660661421-665661421 GCA_030015575.1 Agapanthus africanus
TGTCGGGTTTTGTTTCCCAACAGTGCTAAGTACTAGGTCAAATATCTTGTTGTGGGCTTTAGATAACCCAACAGTGCTAAGCACCGGGCACAGAAGCTTAAGCTTCATTATAGATCCCACTTCAGTTTTATATGCTTTTCACGTGAGAAGCCTGGTTTCTTGGTGTTCATGTGTCTTCCATGTGAGTAGTGCTAAGCACTGGTTCGTATGACGCTCACGTGAGTAGCATTGCGGCGCGCCGTCTTCATGATCGATCACGTATCTTCCACGTGAGTAGTGCTAAGCACTAAAGTCAGTGTTCACGTGTCTTCCACGTGATACTGTAAGTCTCAGCGCTCACGTGTCTTCTATGTGATCCGCTGTTTCATATTTTCTTTGAGTGCCCACGTGCCTTTCATGTGGGTCTTTATTTTCTTTGTCTTCTAGGGTACTCACGTGTCTTCTATGTGGTCCTCTCTATGTTCATACAGAGATTAACTCTGAAAATTAGAGTTAAACTTTAAAAGTCTTGTAGATCTTGCGAGAACTAAATTCTTCCTTTTTTGTGAGAACTAAGTTCTTATTGGGATAAAACCATATCATATCTTAGAGGAACTAAGTTCCTGAAATATCAATTCCATCTGTTTTTGTTCTATTCTTTCATGTTCTTTTTTATGTGTAGGGGTAAAACGCCATAGTTCTCCTTTGGATCTTTGATCTGAAGAACAAGATCTTCCCGACGAGAATTAAATTCTCACCTCGTGGGAGATTCGTCTTGTGGATCTCAGATCTCAAGGAAGATCTAATTTCTTATAAAAGGGTTGAACCCTTATATAATGTATGAAATAGGCAAGAAGAAGATATTCTTCTCTCTGTTTTTACCTAAGGTTTGAACAAGAGATGATCTTTTTCGAAAGAGAATTAAATTCTCTGTTGTTTTTAAGTGGAAGCTTAAGGGCGCATCTTTTTTCTCGCAAAAGCTTCGAGTGTATCTTGTATATCTTGAAGTTTATGGAGGGTATTCTTTATATGAGACTTGAAGTCTCGGGCCCTTTATATAAGAGAGGGAAAGATATCAACTAGTTCGAGAGAATCTCTCATTGAGAGATCTCGATTGATCTAATTAATCTCAAAGATCACTCGGGGAATTATATCCATTGTTGGATTTAAGATCCAGGGAATTTTGTTTAACAAAAATATCTTTTGTTCGTTTTAGCAAGGATAGAAAAATATTTTCCTAACAAAGAGTTCGATTTTGTCTTCTAATTTGGTCGGTGATACTATAACCATCATTGGATTTTGAATCCAAAGGCTCTCTGTTTAACAGAGAAAATATTTCTAATATTAGAAAGATCAGGGGGGAGGGAATATTTCCCAAATAGAATTTAATTCTATATAGAATTTAATTCTATTTGAAGTCAGCGCTTCAAACTGATGCGCTCACGTGGCTTTCACGTGAGGGCTGCCATATATATATATGGCAGCAGTGCTCACGTGTTGTGTACATGAGCGCTCACGTGTTTAACACATGGGGCCTGTATGGGTTTTAATTTTATCTGTATTCAACACTCACATGCTTTGCATGCGAGCGTTCACATGTTTAATACGTGGGGGCTAAATCATAGGATTTAATCCTAACTGAAGCCGGTGCTCACATGCTTTGCATGTGAGCGCTCACGTGTTAAACACGTGAGGAGCTTCCTTTCATTTTCTCGTGATTTTCTGAGCCGTCCTTGTCTTTTCCAACACATTCTTTTGGTCAGAGCTTGGAAATCGTTCCAACTTAAATCATGTGCAATATTTTTTATGCCAAGCCTTGAATGCTCCTCTTTATAATTTGAAGAAGTGTTCATCTTCTCCTTCATTTTCACAGAGAAAGAACCATTTTCATAGAGAAAGAACCATGGCTTATAATCACCTGCATGCTCTTCGACAGCCATGAGAGGTGTCCATTGAGGAGATTATTCTTCGTTTTGCTGCACGTCTAGCGAATCCCGTTTTTACGGATGCTCAGTGCGATACGGTGATGCACGAGCTCATAGTCCGTAGGGGATCTCCTTTTCCCGCCGGTTCTATTTGGCTTCGAATGACCTTCATGGCCATCCTTGAAGATATCCCTTCTCATCCGGTGGAGATGACTTTAGCGGTGCTTGACGCAGCATATGACAAGATCGACTGCATTCACGAGGCATGCTTGATTACGAAGCCTCTAAGGGACCGCTCGATTCGCATATTGAGTCAAATAAGGGCTCGGCGGGCTGTCATGTCTTTCTTTGCCGACGAGTGCAGCGCTGATAAATGGGGAGGGACTCTTCATGAGAACCGCCGTTACAACATGGTAGAGAGGGCTGAGAGGGAGCTATAGAGTTTTGTATACTGTTTTGTTAATCCCTGTAGTCCTAATCCCATGTTTGGTAATCTTTTCCTTGTAGATTTAAATGAATATTAAATGCATTTTTATTGTTATTTGATGAATTTTTCACGTTAAACAATCGCCTTCGGTGGAACTTGGTGAGGAGTATATTTATTTACGCCCGCGGATTGTATACAAGAGTTAATATTGAACTACTTATAGGACATAAATCTCATTGGGGTATGATGGCTTAAGAAACAGGCTTAGATCCCTGTAACTTGAGACTTTTGAATTCTACAAGCCGTGAGGGTCTTATAGAGGCATTTCTCCTTACGAGTCGAGAGGATCTCGTAAGTGTATTTTCTCCCTAGAATTCGTGGGGATTCCTAAGTGTGTTTCTCCTTTGTGTGTTGAAAGGATCTCACGCATGTGTTTTATCCTCACAAAGTCGAGAGTACTTTGCAAGTGCATTTTTCTTTTCTTTCAACTAGTTTACGCCCTTTCGGGTTTTCACAAGCTTGTTGTTAGTCCTACTGTTTTTACTCACGGAGCCCTTTCGAGCTTTCATCCATGCCCATTCTGCTTGTGGACATACCTTTTTCTTAAACTCTCGAAAGTAGCTTTCCTGCGGGTGACCCAACATCGCTTGCCGGTAGGACTTGGGTGAGACATGGATCATTTATGCCCATAGATTGTCTGCGGTGATCAATATGGAGATCAGCTGTAGGGCATAACATCTCTTAGAGGACTGCATCATCGGTGGAGCTTTATAGCCGGTGGGACTTCAGGTGCAACCTCGCAGGTAGGAATTGAGTTGCAATCTTCGCCGGTGAGACTTCGGGTGCAACATGGATCTCAATGAGTCCATAGGGCAACATATATTCAGGAAAACATGGTAGCGATATATATCGCTCGTGTCTATAGATTGTATACGGTAGTCAGTATGAAGACAAACCGTGAGGCAACATGTTAGTTTAAGGGCATTGCGGTCTAAGAGAGCCATGAAGAATATATGCGGGACATAGATCGTTTGTTCCCATGGATTGCATACTGCTGGTTATATGATTCATGCTGTAGGGCAACATGTTATTTTAGAGACATAGTGGTCCATCATCAACATAACGAGGGTGCATATTATTCGGTAGGTCTTTCAAAGCTTTGACCTAGGAGGATAGCGAGCGGACATAGGCGTCATTATCTATCATTGACCCAAGTCGCAACTCCTCAAGTATAGCACTTCTTGAGAAATCGGCCGTTTATTGGCCGAATCGGTCTTTCTCCGTGCATATCCATGAGTAGACCTTATCTATGACATACGGGTCTTCATAATTTGGCTCGAACTTCCCATGTTTCGCATAGTTAGGGATCATAGGCCTTTTGACAACCAGTACGAGTTCGCCTTAGCGGAATGTCCCCGATCCGATTAACCTTTCATATGATTGTGTCATCCTCTCCCCGTAAGCTTCTAAATTTTGTTATGCTATAAGGTAGGTCTCGTTGAGAGCATCAAGTTCTTTGATTCAAATATGGGTATTCTCTTCATCCATAAGTTCACATTGAACCACCATCCGTAGTGAGGGGAGTTCGATTTCCAACGGGAGCACTGCTTCGGCTCTAAACACCAACATATAAGGTGCCGTATTCATGGCTATCTTGAACATCGTTCGGTACTTCAAAAGAGCTTGATGCAATCTTTCATTCAAGTCCTTTTTATTCTTAGACACCATCTTCTTCATAAGCTTGGTTAGCGTCTTGTTGAAAGCTTCGGCTAAACCATTAGCACATGGATTATAGACGGAGGAATATCTCAAATCTATCTTATCTTGTTGGGTGAAACGACTTATCTTGTGGTTTCTATATGCTGGTCTGTTGTCTGAGACTATCCACTGTGGAACTCAGAACTAGTATATGATATGGGTTTTGAAGAAATGTAGAATATTTTCTGTCTTTACTTCTCTAAGTGGTATCGCCTCCGCCTATTTGGAGAAGTAATCAGTCGTCTCCAAGATGAACTGATGTCCATGGGATGACGCTGGCTCAATGGGTCCTATTATATCAGTCCCCCGCATTTCAAATGGCCAACTGGCCACGGTCAGATGCAGCGGATTGAGGGTGCTGATGTATGAAGTCTCCGTGTATTTGGCATGAGTAGTATCGCCTTGCATAGTCGATGCAGTCTTGAATCATTGTGGACCAGTATCAACCCATTATTTTGATCTTCAACTTCATCTTTGGACTGGCTTGGTGGAATTCGCAGAGTCCGTCGTGAGTTTCTTGGACGACCTTTTTAGTTTCCTTCGGCCATAGGCATCTTAGCCATAAATAGTTGAAGGACCTTTTATATAGAATTCTGTCGATTAGGGCAAACGACAGAGCTCGTTTCATAAGCTGATGCCTTTGTGAAACATTTTCAAGCATCCGTTGAGACTTGAAGTAGTATATAAAGACTTCTCTCAGTCATCTTCTTCTTCTTCGGCTTCTTTCGCTTGAAGGAAATTTTCATTTACTGTGTTAGCTAGAGGTTCTAAAAATATCTCTGCCGGGGCCAAGATCTTGCGACTTTGGACGATGATCCTTACGTCGTTAAGATTTTCATCGGCCAATTCCTTGGCGAGTTTGGCTAATGCGTCCGCCTTGCTATTTTCCACTCGGGGCACATTTTCCAATGTATATGAAGGAAGCTGCATTATCAGTTGTTTCGTCTTTTCGCTATACTTTATTAGTTCTGGCTTGCATATTTTTTAATCTCCATTGACTTGCATGACGATCAACTAAGAGTCCCCATATACGTGAAGATTCTCGATGCCCATATCGATCGCGATTTCATGACCAGTTATAAGCACTTCATATCTGGCTTCGTTGTTAGTCCTAGGCTCCGTCAACGAAATGGCATAGCGGGTTATTCCACCTCGAGGGGTTACAAAGATGAGGCCTATCCCATCCCTGATTATCAGGACAATCTTCTTTCGCCCTTTCATCGAGGAAGCTCCGTCGAAGTACAAATCCCAATGAGGCTTTTATGTTTCTTCTTTCTCTTCGACCGTATTGAACACATTCATCCGGCAGCTCACAGTTCAGTAGAAAGTCGGTTAGGAAGTCAGCGATGGTTTATCCCTTTACCGCTTTGAGGGGGCCGATAAACGATCGTGAATTCCATCAACAGAAGGGCCTATTTGGCGAGCCTTCCCGTCAATATCGCTTTTGTCATGATATACTTGAGAGGGTCCACCTTTGATATAAGGTGCACCTCATGGGCCAAGGAGTAGTGTCTGAGCTTCGTTATCGTGAAGATTAGCGCCAGACAATGCTTTTCGATAGGGGAGTAGTTGCTTTCTGCTCCCAGCAGGACTCAACTTAGATAGTACAAAGCCCTTTACTTTCCTTGGTCATTCTCTTATGCCAATAATGCGCCTAAAGAACCATCAAAGGCAGTTGTATATAGGATAGGGGTCTCCTAAGGAACCATCCGGTCCCGTTCTTCTTCATCACGGGAACGATATTGGCTATCCAATCCGGGTATTGTACTTCATGGATGAAACCGAAATTTATGAGCTTCTTGATTTAGACGTTGATGCTCATCTCAAGTTCTAGCCGTATCCTTCTTTGTTCTTGTTTGACAGGCTTTATCCCCGGGTTATGGCTAGTTTGTGAACCGCTATATTTGGATCAAGACCCGGCATCTTGGAGTAATTCTAAGAGAAGCAGTCTCTATATTCCAAAAGCATGTCTCTTAAGGTCGCTACTTGTTCTTTAGACCGCAGTTCACTAACGAACGTGGGTCTCGGATCATCCTTCGTTGCTAAGTTTATCTTCTTTAATTCATCAGCGATGGTATAGATTCTATCTTCCAGTTTCTTAGGTGCTGGCGGCAGCTCTGAAATCTCATTGTCTTCATTGGTGAGGCAATCGAAAGGCTGAATCATTTCTTCATTTTTTTGTCATTGGAAAGCTTTATCATATGGCATACATAGGCAAGCTTTCGTTTCTTGGGCTGGTTGCACTCTGATTTGGTAGAGTATTCTCGCATTGGTACATGCTTTCATGGAGGCTCCACTCTCCAGCTGTCACATAGTGTGAACTTTCCTTGCCTATATTTCTCTTCCACCTAATTCTTGAAAATGAAGCAATCCTCGATCGGATGGCCGATGATTCGATGGTAAATATAGTAATCCGGATGATTATAGGCATTTCTTGATGGGGTCGCTTAGACTCGGTCAATATTAGCA
This sequence comes from Agapanthus africanus, assembly GCA_030015575.1. Classification (NCBI taxonomy): domain Eukaryota; kingdom Viridiplantae; phylum Streptophyta; class Magnoliopsida; order Asparagales; family Amaryllidaceae; genus Agapanthus; species Agapanthus africanus. Next base: position 660,667,980 of record CM057340.1, read on the forward strand.
TTTGATGCTTCATGACGAGGGCGGATATCTTCCTTGTCTTGTCACGAGTTTTCCTTGTCTTGTCACGGGGAAAAGAATATCCCCGTACCATCTTTTTCCTAAGGGATGAGCTAGGGCAGCATTTTTTCGTTGACGTAGTGTCCCGAGATTGTCTTGTCTTGGATGAAGGTTGGACATAGATGCCGTCCCATTTTCATTATTGCTACTTCGAATCTCCTCTCTTATGAAGGAAGGCAGAGGTAGCTGTTGCGGAGCCGGACTAACATAAATCCTTGTTCTATTATATTGCTCGGTTGGAGGCAACCGCATGAAATTTTCATATAGCGACATTATACTTTCTTCGAGCTCATCGACTTCTTGAACCGCTTCTTTCATCAGCATCTCAATCGGCTCTTCTAATGCTTGGGTTGAATCACTTTGCGGGGTATCTCCCTCTTGCTCGGCCGCTCCATCTACCAGCCAAGTGTCTTCTCCTTCGCTTAAGGCATAACAACTATGAGTTCGCTGCTGCTTCTTGGGTTGTATATATCCTAAGCCAGCAGTATCCATCTTTCCGTTCGGCTTGATTTGGTGAGTCCTGGGCACTTCCCAGATTCTCATGTAATATTGAGCCTGACAGACAGTTTGTTCGAACAGTATTCCCTGACTCTTCAAGAATTCCTTTAATCCTTTCGTGAAGTATCTCGGCATGCGAATGGGATGCAAACTGTCGAGATTCAGATCAAGTCCATGCCAGATCTCTTTCTTCACTTTGGTCTCTTCCGATTTGTAGAAAAGAATCGCTTTCTTACCTTTATATCTAGGAGGTACATGAAAAGTGACCAACTCCTGCACACAGTAGGTGCTGAGTGCATTGAGTTCTTTTTAGTGGCAAGACGGAACCATCGTAATATGTAGTGCTCGGTCTGTTTCATCGGGATCTTCACTTACGGGTGAGTAGAGAACACTGCATCAGCTTCTTCTTTCGAGTCACTGCCGAAGACTGGAATGGGGGTTGATGAGCTTGGTTCATTAGTATCTCTTGGAGGCTGACCCGTGAAAACTATCTCTTCTTCTTGTTCAGAACCGCATGATCGATTCTTTGGAAAGTTAAATTTTCTCGTTAATCATCATTGCATTTTTTTTATGAAGGGGTTCAGTTCTTTTCTTAAATCCTAGATCTTAAGATCAAAGGAATCTCTCTAAAGAAAACTTAAGTTTTCTCGAGACGAAATTTAATCTAAAAATCTTAATATCAGCGAAAAGAATTTAAGTTCTGTAACGAAGGTTAACCTTCTTTTATGGACGAAGGTTAAGCTCTTTGTATGGAGATTGATCTTCTTTTCTCATCTCGGTTGATGATGATGATGAGAAAGAAGACAAGAGTTTTGATAACAGAGAACTTAAGTTCTTTATCAAGTTCCGGGATGATCGCGTATCTGAAATTTTGACCTCTAGGGTCTTTTATATAGGGTATAGATATTGTTGGACAAGTAGAGACAATCTCTCTTTGAGATTTTTCTAATTGATCTTAATATCAAATCCGGGTGCTTAAGCATCGTTGGATTATAAATTCAAGGATCCTTATTAATAAGGTTTATATTTTCTTTGTTTAGAAAAATATAAAATATTTTATCTCTTATTAACAAAATTTTTCTGTCAGTTTTTAGAAAGATGGAGAATATTTTAAATAGCTTAAGTTATATATTTTATTTGGAGATCTTCTGATTAACTGGATTTATTCTTTCTGTTTGAGAAATATAGGAAAATTATTTTTCCAAACATAGCTTAAGCTATCGAAACAGCAAGGGCTTTAAAATTGACACAACGCTAGGGATTATTGTTGCATGCCTTTGATAGCAAGGGCTTTAAAGATTGACGCAACGGTAGGGATTATTGTTGCATGCCTTTGATAACACCAATCTTTTTGATGATGTATGGACTTAACTCCCATGTGATATTGTTTATTAATTATTATTATTTTGGAGGTAACGGGTTATGAGGTTATGATGTGGCATGATTATAGCCTCATTAATGTATGGATTTGTCCTCTGGCATTTAATTTTTATATAGTGCGAACCAGATTCTAATAGGTTGAACAGTAAGGAACAGTATTTCTTTCCTCTTTTCTTTTATTCTTATTGATCGATGGTTGAGGCTTGAGAGGACAGAAGGGATGATGCGTCTTGGACACAGCTAAGGATCTCTATCAATATTTAAGGCTGAAAAGTTCAATAACCAGACAATCAAATCTACATATTTGAGTTCAAAAGGAATTTGTTGAATTTCATATGGTTAAAAAATATTCATCTTTATGCTTATACCGGACTATAATTTGATGTATATAGCATTGCTTGGATTACCAATTTTCTCAGCTTATTTGCAATTTCTTACAATCATTTCGATTGTTGATACCCACATTAACTTAACATGATAGCCATAATTATTAGAGTAAATGATGTAGGTAGATTTAGAATCTTCACATACAATGTTTGCATGCTAGTTGTACTCACCACTCTTACTCTACATTGAATTTGGTATGTTTTTTTCTTTGGCTTTGTAGAAGGGGCAAGTGCCAATTTAGATGAATGTAGAACTAATCAAAGTAAGGTGGTGGTATTGCTTTGTGCCAAGTCATGCCATTTTGAATTTGATTGTTTTACCCTGAAAGAAAACTATTTATAGGGTCTAATTCAAAATCAACTCCATTTACTATTTCCTCCCTTTGTTTGTGGTCCTAGCATCCATCTTATCTTGATGGACATGCCAACTCATTTGAAATTTTTGGTTTTTTTTTCTCCCACATGTTAAGGTTTATTTTCCTGTTTTTAATGTTAAAATTATGTTTGGGAATTATATTTATAATAATTAATTTTTTTAATAGGCAGACCTTTAATTCTTATTAAATTTCAGCACAACTGGATCTCAGGGGAGATGAGAACACATAAAGACCCCCACATACATAATACAATGTCTCTTACCCTCGTTAGAAACCAAAACTTTCCACATTTAGAGGATGGTCCACTCAACAATAAAACAATAAATCAGTGAAAAGATGCTGCATTCACTTTCCTACCCCATTTTTTCTATTATTATTATTATTATTATTATTGTAATCTCTTACTATTTCCCCTTAGTTTTCATGTTCTTCATATACATGTGATTCACCATTCTCTTCTCTCATTTCCAATTGCATGCTTATTTTAGCAAGATGATAATAGTCACATTCTCAGGTGCTCTAAGTTCCCTGCATTTTACATACAAAATTTCATTCCTTGAATCTTTCACAAAACATATATCAGAACAACATGCAAGCTCTCTTTCAAATGTAGACTGTGTTGCAAGGATTACGTATTTATGCGCAGCAGAAATCCAAGGCCTTTGTTTTATGGTAGATTGAAAAGGACCATCCGACGGATTCCAAATTACACGAAAAAAACACACCAACAAAAACACATAAGATTTACCTAGGTTCGGCACAACCAGCCCCTAATTCTGCAAACCATGACGAAAACTTCCACTATGAGAAAAAAATTATAAAAGATCACACCAACTTCTGACCCTCCGTCATAATGAAATACCCTCCGTGCTTGGCCGTCCTTTCCCACCCTAATCAATCCTAAGTTATTAGAGAATTATGGATACTTTAAAAACCCCAAAGAAAGCCTTATATATAGAAGATAAATATGAATTTAATTTAGAGATTACATTTAAATCTAAACTAAAAAAATTAGATTTAAATCCTAACTAATCCCTAACTAATCCGAATTTAAATCAAATTTAACAATCTCCACCTTGATTCAAATTTGCCATTATCTCTTTACTTTCTCAACATCTTAGAACTTCGTTCTTGTCGACTTGAGCCCGAAGGCACCTCAACAATCTACAAGGCAAAACTTGAATTTAGACCGGAACCATCTTAGAAACGCGTCTCCCGGATCCTCTAGGGTACGAACCATTGTAAGTGACATCACATTTTTCTCGGTCTCTAAGAAGATACTCACTTTTTCTGGAACTCCTAAACCCAACAATCTCCGCAAATCGATGGCCTCCCTAACCGTCTGCATGACGGCTATCAACCGTCCCTCCATTGTTGAAACCGCGATACCGGACTGAAGCGCCGCTCTCCCTGGCACTGCATCCGTATCCAACATGTAACCCGTCGTCGACATCTATCTGCCCTTATCACCAGCGTACGTAATCTATACCTGATGATAACATCGTTGAAACCCTGAAGTGCGTCTTAAGTACGAAAATAAGGGCCGAATCACCTCCATCCCGTAGCGAGCTGGAAGCTGCTCGATACTCTGCTGCAATAAACGCAATTCTCCATCCATGACACTCTCTATGCCATGAATCAAACACGCAGTTTTTCTGTCGAACTCCCGATCTCTTACCTTAGAGATGTTGGGGGTACGCCAGCGCCTTGGCCATCAACCATGGCCGGTGCGGAACAAAATTGGCGTTTAAAAAACTTGGCGCTAGCGAACCCGACCAAAAGATTGAATCATAAACCTATACTAGCTAACTAACAAGAGCTAATCTACCGTGATAGAGTGTTATACTGAATGAACCAAGTCCTTCGGTCTTCCATCATCTTTCTTAGCTCCTTGAGGTGTGCTCGATTGAACTTGGCCGCCGGTCTTCCTTCATCAAAGATGATCCACCCGAGAGATGTAGTTCATAGCTCCAGCTCCACATCAAAAGCAAGTGAAGCAACTAAGGATTCTAGGTTGCTAATCTAAAATGCCTAGGGTGTAGTGAGTGTTCTAAGTGTTTATCCATCTCACCTCCTCTCTTGATTCTCAACTCATGAGATTGTAGATAGGAGGTTGAGCATGAGGGTGGAGGAACTCAATAAACTTTAGAGAGTGAGTGAAGTTAATGGTGAGAATGCAAACCCAAGTGAGAATGAGACATCTCTCATCTTTTCATCTTTCATCAAGTGAGCAAAATATCACATGAAGAATGGTTTTATAAAATACAATTTTCCAATTTTAAAATCACACCATGTTTGAATAGTTGGCACAAATGAATAAACAATTCATTTGTGCAACTATAGAAGCATGGTTCTCACCATACTCCCCTCTCTCCTTTTCCACCTCATTATCCATCTATGATAAATGGATAAATCCAAAATGAGGTTTCCACCTTCTAGAATGTTATCTGTAAAAAATACGGATCACACTCTACTGTATATACATACCTGTATTCGTACCGAAATACGAATATCCGAAGAGATAGAATAACACAAAGAATATAATACTTGAATATACATATCGAAATACATATACGTAAATTATTAAATCAATACCTGATTTAATAATCCGGCTCAAACCCGAGCTAGCTAGTATTATCAACTGTCTGATCGAAAGTCCTGGTACATAGTATAATCAATCGATCGGAACCCTGCACGTATGCAATACGGCTACTATATCATTTTGCCAAAACCAGGGAACCCCTCTGTATGGGACTCTAAAGACTCGTCAATACGCTGGCAGTGGGTTTACTCACAAGCACATCAGCGGCACTAGCTGTATATAGCGGCTACCCAGGTATTGAGCGAAAGGAAGGCTGATGAGCAAACTTATCCGAGCCCCTACTGAGAATGACCGTGACAATCTCTGTACAGTTTGCTCTGTTCGTTTAAGAGTATCGCATATCGATTGTAGGAGGGTGAATAAAGTCAGACCCTTAATAACGCGATATTTCGTGTCGGTATGAAGCCCATCACCTACTGAGAAACTACTGATCCAAATCAGTAATTCTCATCTACCTTTGCCAAGGATTTCTAGTGATGGCCACCCGTGCACTGCGCGACATCAACCCCCAATACCGGGAGAGATGAATCCCCGACGATCCGCTCACTGTCTCTATGTGGCTCGGGATTGTACCCAACTAAAACCTGTTTGCACGACTTCTTTTAGCCGTGGTAGGGTAGTAATCAAAGCACAGTGGGAACTCACACGAGAAAAATGACGATCTCAGGTCGACAGACTAACCTGTACACATGTCATCTGAGAACTGCTATCTGACAATAGGTATAATACCAACATTCCCGGCGAGTCCATCCAGTATACTCATAACCTAATGAGCACCTGTATACTATCTTATGTGACTGACTGACACCAATGACTTGTGAGACCGGCGACCGCCCCTCGTCGGGGTCTTGATAAGTATACACTAGTCTATTCTGGAGTATCGATGCCTAGTCTCGATACTCCCTCGACTAGGGACATTTAAGTATGTGCTTATAGACCACACAGCTTCCACGTATATGATCGCCATCATAATACTGGTAGTTAAGCAAGAATCCTATGGGCTCTATCAACATGTAATAGTGATCTGTAATACCACATAAAGTATGTACATGATGAAAAAGACAAACCAGATAGCATATTATCATTTTGAGTAAGACCGTTCTATCCGTATCGGTCCTCCCTCAATCATCATATTCGCGTGTCTGCGATTACAATAATTGACTTGAGGGAACTATAGCCAATAATCTCCCACTTGAACTTAAGGCTAATTATTGCGGTGTCGCATACTCATTGCCCGTGTGATACCGAACACCCAACTTCTCTACTAATCAGTCTCGCAAAGCTCGTTTGCAAAGCTATTGCGTTCGAGAAATAGCCTCAGTGAGTGGATCCGCTCTAATGTTTCTATCTTTATCTCTCTATATCTCAACTTTGCGGAGAAAAATTATCTTCCGAAATGAGCAATACCTGTCTTAGAATTTGTCTGGATATCTGATCGGACCTAGTTCACAAATGAACTCCAAATCCAACAAACTTTTTAGACCGTATCATCCACTGAATTTAATCAGTATCCTGCGCCATCCTTCGTCAGTATCCGTTTGGACCACCTGTCCAACATACTGCCCCTCAAAAGAGGGAAAACTATAACTCTGACAGCCACTCTGTCATCCAGGTCACCTTTGATGCCAGAAATGATAATCGTCTCCTTAAGGAGGTTGTCGTTACCATATACTACGAATATCCACTTATATTCATAACTGCTTCCTAACGTTTCAACAGAATTGGATTAATATATATGATTATTGCAGCTAGTGCAAAAGTAATATTTGGTGTGGTACTTGACATCTTATGATTGACTCAATTTCCTAAGCAAAAGATATGACAATTATACAAATCCCTCTCTTCATCAGTCTAGAAGACATCTCTTTAGAGAGGGTGACTCCATCACCTGCGGGTACACCACCACGCCAGGAGTCGTCCATTCTAAAACACCTTAAAATAGTGTCAAGTACCCAAATTGGGACACTTCCCAAATCTAAATCTAAAACCATAGATCTAATTACCAGAATCCCTGATATTTTATCCAGATCTTTTATGGAGAAACACCTTGTGACAACCACAGTATAACCGATCATAGTATAGGAATGTCACTTCCTATCAAGAGCATGCCATCCAAATACCAGGACATCACTCCATACTACCTTCTTATCAGGTCTATCTGTTGTTCTGATGAAGTCAAACTCTATGACTGTTATATCAAAACTAGACGATCTATCTCTGCTATACCTTCTTTAGTCTATAAATAGACATAAGCTACTTGCCCACTATGCTTCCGCTCCTACTGACTACAACAACCCTCTGGCAGAGTTATATACATGTGCACTTTTAAAGCTAATTTAGAATGACGTTATACTCATCCTCTTGTCAGATCTTATAGTCTAGAATAGCAGAAGTGACAAGTTTGGGTCATCAAAAACCTCCCTGTCACCGTCTTTGAGGAGACCAAAGTACCTCTCGGGTGCCTGAGGTTACCCAACAAATATGCGGAGTGGCTAATGGAATGTCGAATCCAATTGAAACTTTAGATTCTACTAAATTTTCAGTAATCGTTTGTGGTTCTGGAATCAATTCCAGTTCTACCATACTCCCACTAATGTTTTCTGAAAAAAATTTATTTTACTAAAACTGTAGCGAGTCAAGAACAATATAACTATTGATCATCCAGATGGTAGAATATTAACCCTCGTCAAAGTCCGGGATAACCCATAAACTGCCATTACTGAAACGTGCTTAGAGTTTATCTGGATTCTGGTTTTAAGCATAAGCCGGACAACTCCATATACCTTAACATCGTTAAGATATGAATCCATTCTATATATCCAATATAGAAATAAAGGCACTAATTTAATTGGAACCAGATTCAAAATACATGCAGCCGATCCCAACGCATATCAACTAAATGGAAGGAGGCCAAGCAGCATACTCATCAAGGAATGCACCCACGCATGAGTAATCTGAAAGAGAAACAAGTTCTCAAAACTATTACTTACAACAGAATACCAAATACAAGTATCTACATTTTCGATCACCTTGAAGAATCCTGATACTTGAAACATACGGTTCTCTACTTTATTCTTATACCTATATCTTCTCAAAATCTGGACCTTGTATTTCAACGAAATACTTGTCTAAAACTAGAGAAGTCATGAGTAAACAGAATATAGTACGAGTACTAACCCCTTTGTCCTAACGGACATCGGACAACATACAGTACTTTGTATAAGTCCACTGAGTTTAATAACTCAAAACCTTGTGCGTCGTAGGTTGAAAACTGTGCTATGGTTAATAATAATTACGCCGCTGTTGAATGCATATTACCTAACCATCAACTGATACATGTAAATGTCATAGACATAATTTCAAAAAGTTATATCTCACTTTATAAACAAACGTACAGATATATCAGTTTGAAATTGGTGCATAACGACGGATATTCAAAACCAAATATTTGCCGTCAGGCAAAACCCAGGTGGTTTCCTCAAATATCACCAATTATAAAGAATTCCGATATATAGAGGATCTAATCACCCAATTTCTAATATCTTACTCCCACTCACCATCCATAACGCCATACAGATGTGAGAATCTAATCTAGTAAATACATACCCTGGAGTTAGAATCTAATTGGGAAAATGGTTTTCACTTAACACCGCACAGAAAAACTGAAACATGAAAATGTTTCGAAAGAGTGGCCGGATATTCCTAGTAATGCCTCTTCCACTATCCAGTTTCAAGACAGTAACCGTATACTTCCTTGCCCTTACTGCAATCCCTTTATATGTCTTTACTTATTGGCTTCTGTACACCACACTTAGGCTAATTAGTTTTCTTTCTTTCGTACCTTTCGGCATCTGCCTATGGTTTGGAAGAAGACTATCCAATAAGCACAATAGGTGTACTCTCCTAATCTGGGAGCTCTCGAAACCTGAGAGAAGGTAAAGGGAAAAGACAACCGAATAATCCTATTCAATTTCTTCAGAACCGGAATCCGTTCTCGAACTGGAACAAGTTTCTTCGAGTTCGTATGTAACTATACGATGGAATATCCAAGAAATGTGGATTTTTGTAGTGATATGGAATGTTTTGGAAAAATGCAAAGGGAAAAAAGGAGTGGCAATGATATATGCGACTAAATCACAATCAAATAGCCAAAGTGTTTTAAGAAGATTCGGTTAACTTGGTTCATGAGTTTTAGTTTAGAGTCAGGTCATGATCGCTGCCAAAGAGAGAGAGAAAAGAAACACTCAGCATGAACTCTAATCTAGATTAGATTGGTTAATCACTTTATCTAATCAGGATGGCTCCCACTGTTTTCTCGAATTCTCCTTTAAACCCTAAAAGGAGAATTAGTCGGGATTATCTGAAAATCACCCGAGGAGTAACACCTACTTATTAGTGGTAATCGGGATCCAACTATCATTACATGATAACTTGATGGAAGCCACTTAAGTCACCACACTCCAGACGGTATGCGCATGCCTGGAAAGTTTCCTGTATATTTGAAACTCCCGATATGATTTTTACCCCTAAGACCCAAGTGACCTTGACACAGTTAACATATCAAAGGGTCCTAGTTAAGTTCAACCCGTCATTATCTTGATTGAATTAAACCCACTCGCATAATACCCTTGACACAGTCAATATGGTTACACGGCTGTCCTAACCAATCCACATATTCATGCGATAGAAAAGCACTACATTGCTACCTAACACCACGCCTCGGCAGAGCATGACATATGTAATACGAATACTAATAAATACCAATATGAAATGACGGAGGGCTACGGCTGGTTTTTGGCCAAAAACCTTTAACATAATAAACTTGATATCGTTGAAGGACCTCAACAGTTTTACAAATATATAGTGGCATAAACTTTTGCTAAAGAGGTCACTCCATGTGAAGGGATTTCGGCTCTTTCCTCATTGAATGAGGTGCAGGATATTCCTAACTGAATACCACGATGAAAAGAAAATGAATCGACTATAATGAAGTTATTACACTGACGCAAACTTTTGCTCAAGAGGTCACTTCCTATAAAGGGATCTCGGCTCTTACCTCGTCGAATGAGGTGCTGGATATTCATAACCAAATACCACTGTGCAAAGCAAAACGAAACGTCTGTAATAACAATTTTCAAAATTTGGCTCCAACAACATCATATAGGTTTGTTTTTCCTTGCATTAATCAAAGTTAACACAGTCTTATCAATTAATCCTTATCACACCAAAAAAAGGAACGAAAATACAATATACGTATATGCCATCCGCATTCGCTACGGGGCCCCATCATGCACCGTTAGGTTGCTTAACTAATGGCAGAGCGGGGGCTGGACTAGCGCGGATGCAAAATATATACAACATATACTAGTGTGTGTGTGTGTGTAAAATTCATCCCGGGCGTGATATAAGCAACATCACAGAACATCAACAAGCAACACAGAATGGTGGATATCTTGAAGCCTCGGGTTTCATTTGAGCCGCAAATGAGACATGATGTTTCCGGTTGTGTGGATAGCCCGTGCAATGAAAACCTGGACCCTTACGAGTGCGGCAAGTTACTCTCCAATCGCAGAAGTGAGGCAACCCCAATCAACATAATGAATGGGCCACCCAGCACTTCACGGAATCCGGTAACTTAAGCACTCCACCGTAGGTCATCCTATACCCCCTACGACTGCGGCGAATAGCCCGCAAATTCTAGAGTAAGGCCCCCTCTGTCTCAACGCCATGAGATGCAGGCCCGTTGCCCTCTAGAACCCGGTTATTCGAGTACTCCACCGTAGGGTAATCTTAGTACAGAAAAGAAAAATATATATACAATGGTGTTTCCTGATTTAAAATCAGAAAAGCTTATGGGAAAAGCTTCAGAAAAGGGTCACGTGGTTACACGTGACCAGCAGTCATGTGTGGGCACGCGACCCCTAAAAGTATCGACAAGGCAAATTCAGTTTCCCAAATACGTCAAAGAAAGGGGCTTCAGAAAGGGTCACGTGCTCCCACGTGACCTGAGTCACGTGTCGGCACGTGACATTTAAAAGCAGCGGCAAAGACACAACGGTTCCCTGATCGAATCAAGAAAAAGGCTTCAGAAGAGGTCACGTGCTCCCACGTGACCAGGGTCACGTGTTGGCACGTGACACTCAAAACATCAGGCTCATTCTCCGGTTAAATCGAGAAGAAGGCTCCATGCCAGGGTCACGTGCTCACACGTGACCAGTTGTCACGTGGTGGCACGTGACAGCTAAACAGAGAACAGAAAGCAAAGCGCAGAAAGAAAGAAGAAGGCTCATTCCAAAGGGGGTCACGTGCCCACACGTGACCATGGGTCACGTGGTCACACGTGACCGGCTTTCAAAGCCCATTTTGTTAACAGAATTAAATTCTGAAGGAGATTCAAATCCTTCCAAAGGAAAGCGACTATCTAGAAACAATTAAATTAAAGGTTCAGAGGTGATTAAATATCACCTATTTATGGGAAAATCTCGGGTTTGGAAAGATTTCCCCTTTAAATCTAACCGAGATAACAAAAGAGAATCCCTGGATTTGAAATCCAATGGTGAATAAAATTCACCTAATAATCCAAAGGTCAAAAACAAATGATGGATGCAAATCAAATCTCTCAATGAAGATTCGTCAAAAACTAATTGATTCGGCTGCTTCTCCTATAAATAGGAGCCAAGAGACACAAAAAAATATATATATATGCAGAGGGAAGAAAGGAAGAGAGAGCCTTGATACTTCGAGGAACTTGGATCTTCTGCAAAAGAAAACCCTGGGTAAGAAAGGGAAGGCTCCTTGAAAGAAAGGAGAATTTAATTCTCAACAGAGTTTAACTCTGATATATAAAACAGAAGAACATATTTCTTCTCTCTTTGATAGAGGATCTGCAAACTGCACATCTCCCCTTGAAGTTGAGAATTTAATTCTCAATGGGTCGAGATCCTGCCATGCAGATCCAAAACATAGAGAGGGAACGGAAGCACGAGAATTTAATTCTCACAGAACTATAGGAATTTGATTCCTTTAAAATAAAATTAGGGTTTGACCCTGTGTCATGGGAATTTAATTCCTTCAGAACAAAGAGAAACAGGGTTTAACCCTAATTAAGAACCTAGTTCTGTTGAAACAGCGGGAATTTAATTCCCTTAATCGTAATTTAACAGAGAATGGGAGTTTAATTAGGGTTTAACCCTATTCAGTTCTTCACATATATGAAGAATTTAATTCTTACAGAAAATTCAGAGTCCAACTCTATTCCGGAATATAAATCTTCGAAAGGAAGTAGGAATTTAATTCCTCTGAAATTATTGTCAGGGTTCAACTCTACGAGGAATTTAATTCCTGGAAAAGATTAACAGATCCTCTAAACAACATACATAGAGGCAGGGTCACGTGCCACCACGTGACCCCCCCAAAAGACCTACAGAAGGCCCCTTTGAGGCAGTGCCCCATGTGACCCACGTGACCCTTGACAGAAGCTTTAACACAAAAGCATTTGAATGCCCGTCACGTGATGGCACGTGATGCTCTGAAAGATGCGATAATCTCAGCAGAATAAATGAAGGGAGGGCGCTCTCACGTGTTGCCACTTGACCCCTCTTGCCTTAGTGTTCAACACTAAATTAGAACTCTCGAATCCAGTATTGAAACACTGTTGGGCCCTAGTGTTCAACACTAATCAAAGAACTTTATTCGCAGTGTTCAACACTGATTACCTTAGTATTTAACACTGATCTGAGATCTCCATTACCAGTGTTCAATACTGATCTGTTTTAGTGTTTATGATAATTTGAAAGCCTTGTTGCTGGTGTTTAACACCAATTATCTTTTAGTGTTAAACATTAACTTGTCAACCTCATTCCCAGTGTTCAACACTGATTGCTCTGTAGTGTTTAACACTAGGCTTTGGCCCAATTGGCTAAATGGATAGAGGCAAAGCCTCTCCTTCAATGGACCAACAAGAAGCCAATATCCCAGACATGATCGGACTTAGCCCAAGCTAGGCCATGAGTCTTCAATTCGTAATTAACTGGGCTAATGGGCTCATAACATAATTAATCGGTCTTGATCCCAAATTCGGTCAAGGACTATTTAAGCCATTCCGGTTCTAGGGTACATCTCTTCACTCCTTTGATACTTGGCATTATAATCCCTCAATGTCTTCAAAGATGTGACGGGTCCCGACGACCACACATGGATAAGGGCTGTGGGGTCCTTAAACCCGTATCTAATGCAAAATTCCTGGTTACGTGGAATGCGGATAACGTCACTCTTTGACCCCACGGAATACGCCCAGAGCGGAGCCTAGTCCTCGCCGAGCACGGCAGTGAACCCGTGTGAAGCATCTAGTGCAAAATTCCTGGTTACGTAGAACGCGGATAACGTCACTCTTTGACCCCGCGGAAAACGCCCAGAGCGAAGCCTGGTCCTCGCCAAGCACGGCAGTGAACCCGTGTGAAGCATCCAGAGCACATACCGGACTATGGAGTCCTTAAACCCATGGACTACGACGTCCTTAACCTTGACCGAGATGTCTTAAAACTAACGATGGACCGCAATGTCCTTAAACTATCCATGGACCGCAACGTCCTTAAACTACCCATGGACCGCAATGTCCTTAAACTAGAACAATAGAGCCTCGCATGCTCTTTTGTCGGATCTAAACGTTCCCGTTTAAGTTGATCTTAGCCTTAAAGATGGCTAACGTATCCTTAAACCTTCAAACAGACTGGACTATGAATCCCCCCAATTAACTCTGGCTCGAGGGTACATCTCTGAACTCCTCTGACATCCGTCGTTGTAATCCCTCAACGTCGTCAGAGAGGTGACGGGTCCCGACGGCCATACATACGATGGACCACTATGTCCCTAAACTGGAACAATGGAGCCTAAAACGCTCCTTTGTCGGATCTAAACGATCCCGTTAAGTTGATCTTAGTCTCAAAGTTAGACTAACGTATCCTTAACAAACATTTGAGTTGATCTTAGCCTCAAGTATGGTTGACGTATCCTCAAACCAAACCCCCAAACCCAAATCTAAGATAATACGGATTTGGACTAGTCCACGCCCTACGGGCGACGACATAACTCAGTCTCCGTAAACAATCCACGAGCAACAAAACACAAAACAAACACCCACGACACGAAGTGACCATCTGGAGAAGGAGAAAGTTGTTACCGCAATGTGGTAGCGTAATTAACTGCAGGGGCTTGCGCCTGCAGGGAAGAGCGTCCCCACAATCAAAATCCCCTCAAACGAGGGGGAATCTGACGAAGTCTGCTACATCGGACGCATCCGTCTAAACCTTCGATACATGGTGCCATAAATCAACTTGGCATCTTCGGAGAGGTGGACGGATAGCACCAATTAGCATCTGCCCCGAGTCTCAGTGCCAAGACATCGCAGTCTTGTGCGCCGCCATTCGGAGGGGAACAAATGGCGTCACTGAACTCAATCCGATCGTGCCGCAATAAAAGAATATACAATCTGGCAGAGACAGCTGTCCATATGTTAGACGCTCGCCCTGCAATAACAAATATACAAATGAATCTGAACTGTACTACTACCATTGCACCACTGGCTATCCACCATGACAATCAAACTACAATATCAGCACAACTCAGAAAATCAACGTGAATATCACGTTCGCAAGCCCGTCTAGTTAAACATATAGCAATTAGTCAGGTTGTACTGCTCAATGATATTCACGGTCGCCGATATATTCACATGCATTGATAAATACACACTTAAAATTTCGATCGACTAAACTTTTCCAAATTGGCCCCAAATGCAAACCTGCACTCAAACAAATCTGGGCCAAAACCATACATCCAAAAAATCATATTTCCAACTTGTAGAGTGCCAGAAGAAATTTGGCGCAGTGTGGCCTCCAAAGAGCCGCGGAACCGCTGCCAATAGGCATCAAACGCGGAGGTTTCGCGGCAACTTTGTGGGCTTACGTGCCCAAATTTCTTGTGGTGCTCTAAATTTTCCTGCATGTATTTTTAAGATACTCTGAAAGATTTTTTGAACAAGTTTTAAAATTGGTAGCAAGCATGGAAAAATGGAAAAATGATTCGGAAAAATGGGTCGATCGAGATTTTAACTTTGTGCAAACTAGCTAGTAATGGTTTATGGGATGGCTCTGATACCATGTTGAGATATGCCAGCGCTCTGGACATCAACCGTTGCCGGTACAGAACAAAATTGGCATTTAAAAAACTTGGCGCTAGCGAACCCGACCAAAAGATCGAACCATAAAGCTATACTAGCTAACTAACAAGAGCTAATCTACTATGATAGAGTGTTATACCGAACGAACCAAGTCCTTCGGTCTTCCATCGTGTTCCTTAGCTCCTTGAAGCGTGCTCGATTGAACTTGGCCGCCGGTCTTCCTTCGTCGAAGATGATCCACTCGAGAGATGTATCTCATGGTTTTAGCTCCACATCAAAAGCAAGTGAAGCAACTAGGGATTCTAAGTTACTAATCTGGAATGCCTAGGATGTAGTGAGTGTTCTAAGTGTTTATAAATCTCACCTCCTCTCTTGATTCTCAACTCATGAGATTGTAGAGAGGAGGTTGAGCATGAAGGCGGAGAAACTCAAGAAAATCTAGAGAGGGAGTGAAACTAATGGTGAGAATGCAAAACCAAGTGAGAATAGGCCATCTCTCATCTTTTCATCTTTCATCAAGTGAGCAAAATATCACATGAAGAATGGTTTTATAAAACACAAATTTCTAATTTTAAAATCACACCATGCTTGAATAGTTGGCACAAATGAATAAACAATTCATTTGTGCAACTATAGAAGCATGGTTCTCACTATACTCCCCTCTCTACTTTTCTACCTCATTATCCATTTATGATAAATGGATAAATCCAAAATGAGGTGTCCACCTTCTAGAATGTTATCTATAAAAAATACGGATTACACTATAGTATATATACATACTCGTATTCGTACAGAAATACGAATAGCCGAAAAAATAGAATAACACAAAGAACATAATATTAGAATATACATGTCGAAATACATATACGTAAATTATTAAATCAATACCTGATTTAATAATCCGGCTCAAATCCGAGCCAGGTAGTATTATCAATTGTCCGATCGAAAGTCCTGGTACATAGTACAATCAATTGATCGGAACCCTGCACGTATGCAATACAGCTACTACATCATTTCGCCAGAACCAGGGAAGCCCTCTGTGTGAGACTCTAAAGACTCGTAAATATGCTAGCAGTGGTTTTAACCACAAGCACGTCAGCGGCACTGGCTGTACATAACGGCTACCCAGTTATTGAGCGAAAGGAAGGCCGGCGAGCAAACTCATCCGAACCCCTACTGAGCCTGTCTGTGACAATCTTCGTACAGTCCCGTCTGTTCGTCTAAGAGTATCGCATATCGAGTCTAGGGGTGGATAAAGTCAGACCCCTAATAACGCGATGTTTTGTGTCTATATGATGCACATCACCCGCCGAGAAACTACTGATCCAAATCAGTAATTCTCGTCTATCTTGGCCAAGAATTTCTGGTGATGGACACCCATGCACCGCGCGACATCAACCCCCAATACCGGGAGAGACGAATCCCCGATGATCCGCTCACTGCCTCTATGTGGTTCGAGATTGAACCCAACTAAAACCTGTTTGCACGACTCCTTTGAGCTGTGGTAAGGTAGTAATCAAAGAACAGTGCACGAGACAAATGATGATCTCAGGTCGACATACTAACATATACACATGTCACCTGGGAACTGCTATCTGACAATAGATATAATACCAACCAGCATGTTCCCGGCGAGTCCGTCCAGTGTACTCATAACCCAATGAGCACCTGTATACTATCTTAGGTGACTGACCAACACCAATGGCTTGTGAGACTGGACACCGCCCCTCGTCGGGGTCTCGATAAGTATACACTAGTCTATTCCGGAGTATCGATGCCCAGTCTCAATACTCTCTCGACTAGGGACATTTAACGATGTGCTTATAGACCACCCAGCTCCCACGTATATGATCTCCATCATAATGCTGGCATTCAAGTAAGGATCCTATGAGCTCTATCAATATGTAATAATGATATGTAATACCACATAAAGCATGTACATGATGATAAAGACAAACCAGATAGCATACTATCATTTTGAGTAAGACTGTTCTACCCGTATAGGTCCTCCCTCAATCATCATAATCGCGTGCCTGTGATTACAATAATTGATCTGAAGGCACTTGTAACATTTCATAAATATAAAATATTATTTTTGGAATTTAATATTAAAATAATATATTTCGCGAAAACTATTCGATTTGCGAATTTGGGGTTTCGTAAAATGGTATAAATATATACCAATAATTAGGAAATAATTGGAGATTAAAATGATTTATTTATTTAAAAATATATTTATCGGATTTGAGCATTTTTATAATTAATTATATGCAAGTTCAAATTAAACTCGATTAGTGCACTACTAAGCACGATTATGCCAAATCCGTTTTTTTAATTAATCATGGCTAGTGCACCATGACATGTTGCAAATTTTTACATGTTGTTTCATTTGTGTTTGTTTTGTTGATATTTGGTTTTAAAAGAAAAAGAAAAGAAAGAGAATTATTGGAGAGAGAGATGGGACCAAATGATGAGACATGGGCTTGTGAGAGGGTGAGAATAAGAGAGGGTGAGGATAGGAGAGAGAGAGGGCTGCCATCTTTCCTCCCCCATTGTTATTTCTTCAACTCCTTTATTCTCATACTCTCTCCACCTCCACCTCCATGTATCATCTCAATTTCTTTATTAAAACCTCTCTACAAACCTATTGGACCAAGCAAAGTTGGATTTTGAAGACTTTGAGCAACTCAAGAAAATTCTTGAGTAGCCAAATGAGATAATTCATACACTTCTAGTTTAGTTTTTGAGTTTCCTAGCACCCTATAGTAGTTTAGAGTTAAATCGATTTAGTTTAGTGATGTTTGGAAATTTCAAGAGAAGGTTTAGGTGTTTGTGTGGACTTGTGATCTGTAGTGGGTGTTTACTTAACCCTCAGTGGTGTTTTACTGGCCAAGACCCGAGATTAGAACCAAAATACAAACTTAGAATTGTTTCGTGTCGGTTTTGTGGTGGTTTTTAGCCTATAGGGTATCTGGAGCAACCTGGGATGATTATAAGGAAAACTAGCAATATCGCTGACCTAGATTAACCACTAGAAACCCACCACCAAAGTACGAACCCAAGACTCCTCCTTTTGGCCAGCGAGCTCGGATTTTAGGGTGATGTCGCCGGATTTCTGTTGGGGTCTGGGGTTGGGTTTTTGGCTGTAGCTCCTAATCCCCATATACTATTTCCTGTATTTGCTTGTTTAGTCCCAATTAACCTGAGAAGAAATATGGGAGTGATTTCCTATGTTGCTGAATTTGGTAATGTTGATTTATGAACTTGGGTTTTGGTATTTGATATTGTATTGGGTTGTTAGATATTTGTACGTCAACAACGAGGGTTATTTGATTGTTTTTGCATGCGTAGGCTATAGGTTCTAACCTATAGGCAATTCGTGTGCCGTATCGGTTTTCTGGACTTGATTTTAATAGCATTGCGACTATGTATTTATTGTAGATACCTTCGCGTGGACTTCCGAGACGACAAAGAACATCGACTCCGGCTAAGCGAGGAGATTGTAGGTGAGTAGATTTATATCTACGGGGGAAGTCGGGTGGATGGTGTATAGCACCCCCGCAATTATAAAATGGAAACCGATAAATAGAATATAGTTGGAGAAACCTATACTAGGAACCTATGGATGAGATTAAAGGTTTTAGTGTGAAATGATATGATTGATAAGGATGTCTCGAATTGATATATAAGGATGTGAAACGTGAATATGAATCACGATATATATATATATATATATATATATATATATAGTTGCAAGAGAATAAGTATAAGATTATAGTGGCATGATATGAGGTCGACAAATACGACATGAGATTAATAAGATGACTTGATGTGATGAAAAGAGTATACAATGAGATATGATGACTTGGTTTGATATGTCGTTATACGGATGCGAGGCGATATGAGATAATTGATACCTTTGTCGGTCCCATGATATGAGATTGATACAGATGCGACCTGAGATATAGGAATATATAATTATGATAATAATGAGTGATATGTCGTACGGGAATTTAGATCCGTACCCTCATTGTTGTATAGGTCGATAGAATCCTTATTCTGTTTGTTGTCGCCGCACACGATATTTTACCAGATGATTGATCTATACCCTTGACTAGAGGATACCGTACGATGGATTATACCGTACATGATGTTGTGAGGATGGATGCCAATTGATAGATTCACCGACTCAGATATGTTATAGATATTTAATCCCTGTCTACACCGCTTAGTTTAGCTTTTACGTAGATGTTGAATTAGATACGTATACCTTATAGTATTACCCTCACGATTTACTTTCTGCTACGTTCATGATATTCTCATTGCATTACATATACCTGTGCTAGTACACCTACACAATTATTGATGATGCGTATGTTACACTTACACAGATTGCCGGCTCACACACTTTCATTATCGATAATTGCTA
This sequence comes from Agapanthus africanus, assembly GCA_030015575.1. Lineage (NCBI taxonomy): Eukaryota > Viridiplantae > Streptophyta > Magnoliopsida > Asparagales > Amaryllidaceae > Agapanthus > Agapanthus africanus. Next base: position 660,687,883 of record CM057340.1, read on the forward strand.
TGTCACGTACATAGTAGAATTGCCACATCATGCTATTACTCTTAATTGTTCAATACTGTCACATGACTCTTTGGCATGATATACTTGCTATGCCCACATCACTATTCTATGTTGCATGGTATACTGATATGTTCACATTTCTGTTCTATGTTTGCATACATCATGCTTTACGATTATACGCATTGAGATGTTGTTTTCATGAGATTCTGGATTTGAGAACCGTGGTTATATTTCAAAAGAAAGTATGTATTGTTTTAAAAACCCGGTTTCTCTTGATATGATATTTCGAGACATCCACCATATGTTTTCTCGGTTATGAGCTATATGATACTCGATTCGAGGAGCTGGATGAGTCGTTTGTGGGTACACAGTGGACCCGGTATGGTACCCCGGGGCAAGAGAGGTATGTTGTGCAGTAGACGATGAGCATAGCAGAGGGACTACTACCTACCGGTGATAGTATTTGGGCTCGGCGGAGGATACCGACCGGAGTCGTGAGATGATATGGGCTAATCCGGATTGACGGAGCCCGTAGGCCGATCCGGACTGACGGAGCCCGAGATATGAGGATTTACGTGTCGATGTTGGACACGGGTTTCATGATATTTCGAGTGTCGATATTGGACACTCAGGTTCCATGATTTTGATGTGTCGTTGATGGACACACGTTGGTGGATATCCTCATATTTACATGCATATGTTTTCATGATATTTTGAGTATCGATGTTGGACACTCAGCTTCCATGATGTTGTTGTGTCATAGATGGATACATGGATGATATCCACATGCATACATGCATTGATTATTGTTGGCATATATGCAGACACGGTCACCCTAGATATCATAGTATTACCTTCATAATATAGTTGACCTAGGAAATTGTTGTTTTATTCGATTTCTACCCGCTGATATTTTCTACTTACGAATTGAAAACTCACTCCCGTTGTGCCACAGTTCTTGCAGGTTCGACCGCATGGATCAGTAGCGGTATTGCTGGCACACAGTTTGCTTTCAGGTGATTTTCTATGGTAGGTGGGATATATTGGATCGTGCCCACCCTTATATTTATTATTCATGTTGTATCTAGTCAACTCTATCAATCAGAAACTAGTATTTGTTAATTAGTAAGACTTAGAAAGACTTGTGCTTGCGAGACATAGAGCGACGGATTATATGTTCGCTATTGGGGGATTTTATGTCTTGCTTCTTTATATTATCCTTTTGTGTTGATCTTCGCCGTTGGGCGTCGTATACATATATTTCTGACTTGCGTGGTTGTGATTCCGCCGATTGGCGAAGAGCTAGCTCCCGCTTGGGGATGCCTTTATTGTTGTTATGTGTATGTGGTTTTGGATCAAAATATACAAAGGAGGTGCTGCCCAAATTTTTAAAAGACGAAACATTTTTTTCAACTAGTATAATTCACTTGCATTTTCATGTTCCATAATCTATGCATTTAAGAAAACTTTTGATTTCATCATACCTTTATTTCAAAACTTCATCTATTTTATTCTTAAAAAAGTTTAGATTTCTGGGCTTCGGCTTACTTACTTTACGGTGCGCCTTTAGACGTTGCGTGATTTAAGTGCCGGCCACGAACTAAATTTCGGGTCTTGACAGCACTATAGACAACAAAAGACCCATCCCTAACCGCTCCTATGCGTCGAACTGTCCTCGACCTTTGCACCACTAGCTCTACTGGACTCTCCACCTGAATCGAAATACCGACAACCTCATTTTTCATAACTTGTACATGGAGTTCGAACTCCACCTTGCTTGGCGGCATATCTGCTCTTCATTCACCATCTGACCAAGTTGTCTTCTTTGAAGTATTACAGACTCAACGAATATCATTTGGCTGATTACTCCACTCTAGGTCTCAGACACTATGACCTGTACTTTTTTGCTCCGTTTCCAAAGCCGACAGGAAAACGTTTCTTAATTCTCGGCTCCTTGATGCATCAAATTCTACGAAGCCCTGAATAATACCCATCCCCTTCAGTCCATAACTCCTCGAGAATTCTAATATCTACTGCCGTCGCTGGTGACCGATCGATGAGGTATTCCGTAGTAGATAGGGCTCCGGCCCGAAATTCCCTTGGAAAACCAGCCGTAAGCCGTAAAGTTCCGTTCTTCCATACTGTCCGAACCATCCGCCATGCAATGCCATCTAACTGAGGATCTTCCAATATGGTGTACTGATGCATGATCCTCTCCGGTCTGTACAATCCTGCGAACTCCAGCGAAGCGAACCCTCCGTATAATCCGAACTGAAGAACCTTTACGCGTTTCCCAGACTGCTTTAGATAGAATCGGTTAGTAAGAGTTTTCTTCATGTAAAAGGACTCCAATATATTCCACAATTCTGCCGCTGTCGTATCTTGTGCCACTTCGCAAAGAACCTTATTGGCCATTGAAAACTGAATTGAACTGTGAGTTTTGTCATCCATCTCAACACTTTCCGCTATCGTGGTTGTCACCGAATTCTTGTCTTTCGCAAAGACAATTTTATGCACACCTTATTGTTTCAGCAGCGCCGTCATCTTCAATTTCCATAGACTGAATTTATTACGCCCATCGAACTTTTCGATCTTGTAATTTGTAGACGTCATCTTCCCAATCGACTCCAAAACATGAACTTGACACTCTGATACCACTTGTTGTAAGGATTACGTATCTATGCGCAGTGGAAATTCAAGACGTTTGTTTTAGGATAGAGTGAAAAAGACCATTAGACGAATACCAAATCACACGAAAAGAACACACCAACGAAAACACACAAGATTTACCCAGGTCCGGCGCAACTAATACCTAATCTTGCAAACCGTGACGAAAACTTCCAGTATGAGAAAGAATTATAAGAGAATGCACCGACTTCTCACCTTTTTTTTTTATAAAGAAACACGCTCTCTTACAAATCCTCTCTCTATGCACGACCGTGCTTAGCCGTCCTCTCCCATTCTGATCAAATTCTAAGTTATTAGAGAATTATGGATACTTTAAAAAACCTATAGAAAGCCTTATATATAGGGTATATTAATGATAGGAGATAAATCCGTATTTAAACGGGAGGTAAATATGGATTTAATTTAGATATTAGATTTAAATCTAAATTAAAGTGATTAGATTGAATTCCTAACTAATTCCTAACTGATCTAAATTTAAATTAAATTTTACTGGTTGTACGGTCAGTAAACATCCAATCCATTGTCCTTTTCAATCTTCAATTGCATAACCACCAAAAATTTAAATGCTTGTAACAAAAGCTATATGTTTGTTATTTTGTACTTAATAGCGTTGGCCCTTCAAAGGTGACAACTATTCAATGTAGCCTTTACTCTTTTGCTTTTATCAAATATTTATATGAGATTAATGGAGGAAAGAGGCCATAGGAAGGGATTTCCTCTTATGGCGTGGAAAAAATAGAACCTCCGTCATTTTTTCCGACGATCGGCACCAATCATCGTCATCGTTATCATCTAAGATGTGCGTACACCAAATTTCATGTGATTCCACAACTTTTTCACCGTTGATTTAGTGGGTTCAAAATTAACGGTTTACCGACAATAGAACTTTTTACATTGCTAAATCAACGGTGAAAAAGTTGTGGAATCACATGAAATTTGGTGTACGCACATCTTAGATGATAACAATGAAGATGATGGAGGCCGATCATCGGAAAAAATGACAGAAGTTGTATTTTTTCCATGCCATAGGAGGCCTCCTATGGCCTCTTTTCTCCATTATTCTCTATTTATATATCGTTGGATTTTTCTCTCCTTTCTTATATCACATATTTATATACCGTCCAATTCTTTTGTCAGAGGCCAAGATTTGTCCAACATGTGAAGAAATGGATGCAAACTACTCACCATACCCATCCCATGATCACTAGACATTTGGATCTTACAACTCATTTCGATTTTTATTGCAGGATAATTGAAGAAACGCTTCTCACTCTATCTTGCATTTGGTGAAAGGACTTCATAAATTTTACAGGTAACTACTACATAATAACACTGATAATAAAAACATTACACTAAAATAACCCATGCATTTCCATTAGAAGATAGCATCTGAAATCTCCATAATGCCCTCCATTTGTCCATTGGCCTCGTCGAGAAGCCATTTCTCCAGTTGGGACATAGGCAGTAATTGTTCACAGCATGTTGACGATCCCATATTTTCGAACGAGAGCATTGAATCAAGATCTTCGTGAGGGATCGCTATGTTGTTGCAATATTTGAATCCAATATTTTCTTCTTGGTTTTGTTCTGGCTTTATAGTGGTAGTAACAGTATTAGTAGCAGTTGCTTTCGAGGAGGATCTCATCCAACCTTCTAGAAGTCTAGATATGTTCTCAGTGCTCGATGCATAGGGTGTTGAGCTTTGTGTGAACCTTGGGAGCGTAGGGTGCATAATCGTGCTTGCTTGTGGAACTCTTGATTCTAATTCACGACGATAGCCAGTGGACGAATCCGACGAAGTGCTCATGTAACTATCGACTGCCGTATGATGCTTCTTGATCTTCTTCTTGAGATGAGTGTTCCAGAAGTTCTTGATGTCATTATCTGTTCTTTGAGGAAGATAAGATGCTATGGCTGCCCACCTGCGAAGAAGAATGAAGACAAAAATAAAGAATAAGCTGGAATATAAAAATTTTTTTAGCAAGAAACAAATTGATGAATGCTAAAGGACAAAATATTGAACATAAGGATTGATGGTTGCGATTGTCTTTTTCTTTGTTTTCTCCTCACTGTTGGGAGACGACTTCTATCTCATTATCGGCCTTAATTTCTTTTAGAAAAGAAATTTAATATATACATATAGAATAAATGAATCACCTGTTGCCAAGCAAAGATTGGAGATGAATGATCATCCCTTCTTCATGAGGAGTGAAATTTCCCCTCTTAATCCCCGGCCGCAGATAGTTCGTCCATCTCAATCGGCAGCTCTTGCTGCATCTAATCAATCCTGTGATAAATTCAAAGCAAAGCAAAACCAGCACTACGCTTCATTAACAAATACGCCAAGAATAATTTTTCCAACTCCTTGCAACAAAACAATGAAGGTACTGGAATTTAAATCATACCGGCGTTACTTGGCACTGATCTCCAATTTCCAGGGCCGTGTTGTTGAATGTAGGACACTAAAATGATATCCTCTTCAGGTGTCCAAGGACCCTTTTTGATTCCAATCTTATCACAACAAGGAGGCCTCCCCATTTTTCTCTATCTCTAGATCTAAGCTATTAACTCACTATCTCAATCTTCTTCTTCTTCTTCTTCTTCCTTTTCTTTGGTATCGTTTTCTCTGTCCTCTACAAGTGTCTCATGACATGTGAGTGTCTATATATAATGAGGACTTGAGAAAGGGGGAAATTTTCTTCCCCCACCTTTTCTTTCACCTATCATCTAACTCTATGACTCATTTGCTACTCTTCTTTTCATAAAAGTCAGCTAAGCCGGCCTCTCTATATATTACTTTCTCTTTTTGTTTTCTTGGTGTCACATGAATCCTCAAAAACTTCCCTAAAAGTAGAAAGCATCATAGTAAATGATTGAAGCCCATGTCGGTGTCTTAATGAATATTAAGCTCTCAATTCTTACTTAGATAGAATTAGTTGCTGTCATGACATAGACATAAATTTCGCTACCCGGGAATTTGCTGCTTAAGTCCAGAGGATATTCAAGTCTCAGAGAATTATACTTTAATTTTTCCTCTATTAATTAGTAATTAATTAAGCTTAAGTCATTTGCTTATATACATACATGTCATATTTCATATTTCATGAGCATTTATATAAATACACATGTATGCTTCCATTACAAACAGTCAATAAGCATTTATTTCACTGAGATATGTGTGTACATGTACATATACTGCAAATATCATCACATGCATGCATGAATTCTATTTTCTGCACCATATAATAATTAATGCTTTTACTCTCAAGAGCTTGTATATTAAATTAACAATATATCTGAACTCACCTGCTAATACTATTTCCCATTAATAGTAATTTGTAATTCTACCTAATTAGTGTTGTTTGCATGGTTGTTTACCTGTCTAATGGTAAGAATGTGAAATGTGAGAAATGCACATAGATAATATTACAACTTACGATCCAAGGGAAAACAAAAGAATTACTTGCAGGTTCTTGAGATGACACCATGCAAAAGACTTGGCCTAGCTAACCTCCATATCAAATTAAATCAATGGTAAAATAGACAGGCTATCTATCCCCATCCTCAAATCCTTAAGAGGACTGAGATAATTTATGAAGGTAAACTACTCGAACGATTTCCACAAATTTGTATCGTTCTGGATTTTTTGCCATATTAGAGTTTTGTGGCTCTGAACATCTCTGTATTTTTCTGTGAATGTCAATTGAAAGTAACTTGATATTGCAATAAAACATTCGTGTTATTGTTTATGAACACATTGAAAAAGATCCAGAGTGTACAGTATTAATTAAATAATGAATTGAATTTTCATCTACTTATTAGCCTAATCGTTTTGAGTATTAAATGAAAATTGCTGACGTTTTATGATTTTGATTGGTTTCCAAATTCATCATCTTAGATTTTTAATATTTCTAGGTAGTTTTTTTCTTTTCAGAAAAATACCATGTTTTATATATGTATAAACAAAACTAATTTCAAGCCCGTCTCCTTAACTACTCAGACATATCCATGCTTATACCCTCAATTAAAGTTTTATTTTATTATAGTAAAATACCTTAAGTGCTCAATCAAACAATAATAAAAAATAAAAAAATACTGCTACTCTTGAGGGTATATTTATGAAAACCCAGAGTAAATAAAAACTTTAAAATAGATTAGTGAAAACCTGCGGTATTGAAGGGCATTATAGTGTAATTCACCCTATTAATTAATCGTATGACAAACTGTTGCGGCAAACACGATCACGAAGCAATAAACAAACGATAAAGAGAAGTAAAAAAAAGCAATAGGAATTGATGGAGGTGCTTTTCGGGTCTCCGTCAGATGTTGTCTTCCGTCGATCTCCCGGTGGATTTTGAAGGTGGTCTCCTGTTGCGTGTGGATCTCAATGGGTTTTGAGGAGATTGGTGATTTGAGGAGTTTGACGCCGAGTACCTGCAAAGAAGTCCCGGGGTGGTTTGGTACCACCGAGGACCCTCCGACGATCAAGTTAGCACTAGATCCGAACAGAGTAAAGGCTAAGTGGAATAAAATTGGCTTACTTGACCCTTCTGTGATGGGGCTTTATATAGTGGCGGTAGCACGCGGCAGCAGGCGCGAGAATCTCGCTGGCAGTTACGCTCCCGACGTCACGCCCGCGTAACAAGCGGATCGCCCGATAATGGGGATCGTGATGGTGTGGAACGTGGGATGTTGCCGGCGGAGAATCCGCACATGGCGAGATTCGCGGAGCGGCAGTTACACCTGTGAGTAGTGGAGTTGGTCGGTCGGAGGGACCGAGGGAGATGGCCTCAGCAGGAGAGCTCGGGAACGAGCGAGGGAGCCGAGGTGTCTTGGTCCTGTGGTAGCTCGGGGGCGAGCTGAGAGGCTGAGGAGGCCAATTTGCGGGGGGCTCTGAGGTGAGCCAGCTTTTGTTTGCAGGTTGGGTACAGGGGTGGCATGGTCGGTCCCTATGGGCCCTTTCTTCTGAGATCTGGGACACGTCATCTGCCACGTGTCCTGAACTTGGAGGTCGCCAATATGGAGCATCATCATTAGCCCTCACTCTTGTCCCGACCAGCTGGCGGGTCGGGTCAAGAGTGGACTGCCGGGCCGCCCGCGGCGAGCTCCCTCCTAAGATTTCGTTGGGACGCGTCCCCGGACTATCAGCTGCCTTTTCTGCCAGCGAATCAGGGCGAAATCTCTGCATTTAAGGAAGGTCCACCGGTTCGTGCATCCTGTCACTGAAGCGACGGTCCGCATGTCAAGCGTCGGTTGGCCGACGCGACGTGTGCAGACCTACGGCGTCTGTTGGGCAGGAGGATGCCTGCTGGGGATGACCGAGCAGGGAAGCTGCTCGGTTGATCTTGGCGAGGGCCTTGATCCCTGGCGTTGCGAGTGTAAGTCCACGTTACCCTTCCCCGGTTCTTTGGGGTAGCGGAAAATGGTGAAAAACGATTTTTACTTTGGAGGTAACATGGACTCAAAATACGGATCTTTGTTAAACAACTATCTAACAACCTAACTAGGAGTTTTACCTACTCGGTTAGGAGGTTATATCTTAACTTGAACTCCTTCATCTTCAACTCCTTACGGTGGTCGGATCGGCCTCATCTCGTCGTCTCCTCGCGCCGAAGATGGATCCACCCGAAAGCTTCTACCTTTTGGCTTCTACTTCAAACTAGAAAAAACTAGAACACTTGGCTTGCCAGACCTTATGTACTAGGATGAGTAGAGAAGTGATATGGGGTTTTTATCTTTAAGGAAATGGTTCTCAACTCATGAGAGGGAGTTGCCTTGAGCTAGAGAGAGAGCAAGAGGAAGAGGGAGAGCTTGAGCATGAGAGAGAATACAAATGATAGAATGAGCCAAACTTTTTCCTCCCATGCTCTCATAACAAAAATAATAATAATAATAATAATAATAATAATAATAATAATAATAATAGTAATTGAGTATTATGTGATGGTTCATATCATATCAAAATGGCAATATCATTTCATGCACTCATTTTGTAAAGTATAACAAGCAAGCAAAAGTCAAGCCATGAAATGATAGCCATTGTCATAATGATAGTCAACAAGTCCAACCTAGTCAACCGGTCAACGAAGTCAATAAAGTCAACCTTTCAACCCAACCATGGCACACTAATACTTAATTAATATTATTATTAATCATATTTCTTATTCTCATTAGGGTTTAGCAAAAGTCAACAGTCAACAACCTAATGAGAATCCTCTGCCTCTGTCTCTGTCAACTGTGCATACACACCCGCATCCGCGTTCCGAGGAACATGAATACAAACGAGATAAAACCAATCCCAAAACGTATACTAGGATTTGGCTTAAACTAAAGCCCGCTAGTAATAACTGTCCGGACACCAAACGTGCACAAGTGCACGGATGCGACCGAACCCTGTCGCAAAACCATGCGACCTTTGTCCGGACACCAAACGTGCACAAGTGCATGGATGTGACCGAACCCTGTCGCAAAACCATGCGACCTCTACTCTTTTGCCTAAAGGCGAATAGCTCTCTTTGTGGGACTCTAAAGACTTGACACTACGCTGGCAGTGGGTTTAACCACAGACCGCAAGCGGCACTAGCTGTGCATAACGGCCCCCAGGTAGATGCCGATAAGAAGACGGACGAGGTGAAACCCATCTGAACTCCTACTGAGCCTGAATGTGACAGTCTCCGTACAGTCCGGTCTGTTCGTCTGAGAATATCGCATGGCGGGCCTAGAGGGCGGTAAACGTCAGTCCCCTAATAGCGGTACAAGTCGTGTCGGAGTGTAGCTCAGAACACCCTGAGATAACACTGGAAACCTACCAGTATATCTCCTATGCCCTGGCCAGGGACGACTATGTGTAATGGCTCTCCATGACACAGCGCGATATCAACTCCCAATGCCGGAAGAGACGAATCCTGTCTAACCGTCACTGCCTCCAAGTGCTTCGGGACTGCACCCAACTACTACCTGTTTGCACGACTCTTTTGAGCCGTGGTAGGATAGTAATCAAAGTACAGTGGGAACACACTCGAGGCGAAGTGACAGTGTCAAGTCAGCGGACTAAGCTGTACTCATGTCACCTGGGAACTGATAACTGACGATAGGTATAGTACCAACCAATCAGTTCCCGACGAGTCTTGTCCAGTGTACTCGTAACCTAACGAGCACCCGCATACTATCTCAAGTACGACGTACTGACGGCTGTGGGACAGACCGTCTCCCCAGCTGGGATGAGAAGCGCATACGCTAGTCTACTCCGGAGTATTGATGCCCTGTCTCGATAGTCCTACGACTAGGGACCTGTATAAGGATGTGCTTATGGATTACCCAGCCCCCACAAGTGTGACTGCCATCACAACGCTGGTAATCAAGCAAAGATCCTAAGGGCTCCACTAATATGTATAGGCGATATGCTATAAGAAACACATGTACACACATTGAAGTAGAAACAAACCAAGTAGCATACTACCATTTTGAGCAAGATTGTCTATATACCGGTGAATATCCCAAGCTTCCATTAAGTAATATACAAACTAGTATGATACAGTAATGGCCTCTAGGGCATATACACTAACAATCTCCCACTTGCACTAAGGCCATGTACTGGCGTATCGAAGACCTATCATCTCGATCAGCCGCACGAACTGAGTCTGGGGCAAGGCCTTCGTGAGTGGATCTGCAGTGTTATCTTCTGAATTTACTCTCTTCACCTCGATCTCCCGGCGATCTACGATCTCTCTGATCAGGTGGTACCGCCTTAAAATGTGCCTGGACTTCTGATGGGACCTGGGTTCCTTTGCTAAAGCTATAGCGCCGTTGTTGTCACAATACAGCGGTATTGGATCAACACTGGTAGGAACCACCTGAAGCTCCGTGAGGAACTTCTTCATCCAGACAGCTTTCTTTGCGGCATCGCAAGCAACTATGTACTCCGCTTCCATAGTTGAGTCAGCAACGGTTTCCTGCTTGGAGCTCTTCCAGCAAACCGCCCCTCCGTTGAGGGTAAAGATATAACCCGACATGGACTTGGAGTCATCCTTGTCACTCTGGAAGCTGGGGTCAGCAAAGGCCTCGATCTAGAGGTCTTTTCCGCCATACACCAAGAACATCTCCTTAGTCCTTCTCAGGTACTTGAGAATGTTCTTTACCGCTATCCAGTGTTTCTCTCCTGGGTCCGACTGATACTGGCTTACAACGCTCAATGCGTATACTACATCTGGTCTGGTACACAACATCACATACATAATAGAGCCTACCGCAGATGCGTAGGGTATTGATGACATGCGAGCCCTTTCCAAATCAGTTTTGGGAGACATCTCTTTGGAGAGGGTGATTCCGTGACAAGCCGGTAGATTACCGCGCTTGGAATCTTCCATACTGAATCATTTCAGTATGGTGTCGATGTAGGGTTCCTAGGCACCCTAATGAGGTCTCACAAGGCATCAACCATGCCAATTTCAAAATTTAAACGGTGCCGAGAAACCCTAGAACGGATCGTTGGCTAGATTTCTAGGCGAAACAATAAACTAGTTAACACTTAACTACAAGAATACGGAAATACAACCTTTGTAGATCCGGTTCTCCACCTCCATAGCTCCGCAATGAAGTCTCCTCGCTGTCCTCATGCAATCCCGGGCTCTAGCGTCGGCTTCATCGGAGAAGAAGCGGGCTAGGTCATCGACGACGTGCCGAAGATGATCTACGTCGAGGCCTCGCTAGATCAAGCTCCAACTTCACCAAGTCAAGAAAACTTGTGAAGGAAACACACTCTACTACTTGGCAAGAGGTAGAGGATGAAGAAATAGGAGTTGGGTTCACTTTAGAATTGGATTTCTCACTCAAATACATCAATCACCATTGATGAAGAAAGCTTTTTCTTCATTGAAGAAGATGAAGAAGATGAAGAAAGAAATATGATAAGTTAATTAAAAAGAATAGAAAAACAATACTTATCATAATTCTAACTATGGTTATGTGTAGAGAATTGACCAAGGTTAAAGGAATGGTTAGGGTTAAGGATGAGATAAGAATGGTGGACAAAGTCAAAGCTTCATGAAGCTTCAACTAAACAACAAATAAAGCCACCATTCTTTTCTCTTTTCCATTTATTTTCCAAAATGTATAAACAAATAAATAAGTAATGGAAAAATAAAACCCTAATTATATGTTTAACCATGGTTTAATTCTTTACACTTAACCAAGTAAACATGTATCATCAAACATGATACAAACAAGTGCACAAAAGTATATCGCATATACAATGCGCACATCCGAGTGAGAAAATCTATCTTAAGTGAACCGATACTAGTTAATGTAAAGTGATATATCAAATATATAATTATGCATTAAATAATTAAATCAACACTTGATTCAATGATCCGGTCATGTCGCACACAACCGACTAGTATACAATGTATCGGCTTATCGAATCAATCCTTGATTCGATAACTAGGGTATATCGCATATAACCTAATCGATACATTCATCGCGAGAATGGAATACGGTATCACATACACGCATTATTCTCGGTCCCGCACATATCTCATATGCGCTCCTATTTCGTTTCGCTTGAACCAGGAAACCTCTGTGTAGGACTCTAAAAGACTCGTCAATACGCCGGCAGCAGATGATGATCATATCAAGCACCCACAAGCCGCAAGCGGTCTGCTAAACGTAACGGCCACCCGGGTATTGAGCGATCAGAAGATCGACGAGCAAGCCCGCTCACACTCCTGTGAATCCAACCAGTAACACTACCGTACAGTCCGGTCTGATCGTCTGATATGTCGCATATCTCGCCTAGGGGTGGTAAACGTCAGACCCCAATAGCTCGATAAGTCATGTCGATATGAGGTCTATAACAATTCGAGAAACTACTGGTAACACTTACCAGTAAATCTCAGCAATCCTGGCCAGGGATTTCCTGTTACAGCCAATCGAACACAGCGCAACATCAACTCCCTATACCGGGAGAGACGAATCCCCTCCTATCGCTCATTGCCTCCATGTGATTCGGGACTGTACCCAAAAACCACCGTTTTGCACGCCCTCTTGGACGTGGTAAGATGGAAATCAAAGCACAGTGGGAACCACACAAGACTCTATGACGATCTCGGGTCAACAGACTACTCTGTACCAGTGTCACCAGAGAACTGCCATCTGACGTAAGGTATAATACCATCTGGGAGTTCTCGGCAAGTCCGTCCAGTGTACCCAGTCTCTACTGAGCACCCGTATATCATCTCTGATGTCAAACACCAATGGATATGGGATCATCCATCGCCCATCTGTATGGGTCGAGAAGGTATACGCTACTCTGGTATATCGATGCCCCGTCTCGATACACCCACGACTAGGGACTTTGGAGGATGTACTTATGGACTACCATGTCCCCACTAGTATGATCCGCATCATAGTCCAGGTAGTCAAGTACAGATCCTAAGGGCTTTACCAACATGTAACAGGGAGACAATCAGTGTACACATTAAGGTAAAGATTAACCAGATAGCATACTATCATGTCGAGCAAGAAAGTCCTCCCTATATATGTCCCAGCATCCACTACAATATACATCCTATGTATAGTAATGGCCTCTAGGGCATACATATAACTAACAGTCGATGTACCTAGACTGTGAAAGTCCCAACATCCTCTTAGATCTATCACGATAGATCTGGATCCCCAGAATGTAGTTGGCATCGCCCAGGTCCTTCATGGAGAACCTTTTTGACAAGAATCCTTTGACTGACTGTAGCATATGAATGTCATTTCTTATTAGGAGAATGTCATCGACGTACATGATGAGGAACACCACATTTCTCCCTACAATCTTACTGTAAATGTATGGTTCATCTGGGTTTTTGACAAAGTCGAATTCTTTGACAGTATCATCAAAGCAGATGTTCCAACTCCGCGATGCCTGCTTTAGTCCATAGATGGACTTGAGCAACTTGCATACTTTACCGCTGCTCCCACTCTGAATGAATCCCTCTGGCTGATCCATATAGACGCACTCTTCCAAATTTCCATTTAGGAAAGCCGTCTTTACGTCCATCTGCCAAATCTCATAATCGTGGAAGGCAGCAATGGCAAAAAGGATCCGAATGGATTTGAGCATAGCTACCGGAGAAAAGGTCTCGTCATAGTCCAAACCAGGTCTTTGACGAAAACCCTTTGCAACAAGCCTAGCTTTATAGGTTTCAACCTGCCCATCTATACCAATGTTCTTTCTGAAGATCCATTTGTAGCCTACGGGTTTTACCCCTTCTGGAGCAAAGTCCAAAGTCCAAACTTTGTTGGTGTACATGGACTCCATCTCGGTCCGCATTGCATCCAGCCATTTTACTGAGTCACCACTCTGAATGGCTTGCTGGAAGCTAGTAGGCTCATCATGATCAATGACGCAATCCTCTCTATCCCCGTCTATGAGAAAACCGTAGTATCTCTCGGGCGGATGAGACTGCCTACTACTCCTGCGGAGCGGTGCAGGAATGTCATGTTCTCCTGAAACTTCTGGTTCTTCCAAGCTTTCAGTAATAGCTTGTGGTTCTGGAATTTCTTCCAGCTCTACTATGCTCCCACTTGTTCCTTTTTCTAAAAACTGATATTCCAGAAAGTGGGCATGACAAGAAACAAAAACCTTTTGTTCCTCTGCGTAATAGAAAAAATACCCCCTGGGATTCTTTGGGTATTCCACAAACTTACACAGTACTGAGCGTGCCCCGAGTTTGTCCGCATGCTGCTTTTTTAACAAAAGCTGGACATCCCAATATCTTCAGATATTGAAGATAGGGTTTCTTCCCACACCACATCTGATATGGTGTGGTAGGCACAGTCTTGGAGGGAACCTTGTTCAAAAGATATGCAGTCGATTCTAGTGCATAACCCCAGAAGGATCGCAGTAACTCAGCCTTACTCATCATGGAACGAACCATATCTAATAAAGTTCGATTCCGTCTTTCCGATACACCGTTGTGTTGTGGTGTGTATGGAGGAGTAAGCTGCGAGAGAATTCCATTCTCATTTAAGTAGTCCAGAAATTCGGCACTCAAGTATTCTCCAACTCGATCAGATCACAGTGTCTTGATACTTTTGCCTGTTTGTTTTTCAACTTCATTCTTGTATTCCCGAAATTTCTCAAAGGCCTCGGATTTGTGCTTCATTAAGAAGACATGTCCATACCTAGAGAAATCATCTGTGAAAGTAATGAAGTATGAATAACCACTTCGCGCATGTGTAGATATTGGACCACACACGTCACTGTGTATGAGTCCCAAGAGCTCGCTCGCTTTTACTCTGTGTCCAGTAAACGGAGTCTTTGTCATCTTTCCCATGAGACAAGATTCACAAGTGGCATAAGACTGATACTCGAACGGATTCAAGTATCCCTCTTTATGTAACTTTGTTAACCGTGTCTCATTAATGTGACCCAGTCTACAATGCCATAAGAAATCCTGATTTAATTCCGGAGACTTTCTTTTAAGTGTGTTCTGGACACTGAAAATCTGAGCTTGATTCAATACGTATATCACGTTATTTAATGTACCTGACCCAATCAGAACTTGATTTAGGTGGATGTGTACACATCGCTTACAAAAGTAAAATCATATCCTTCCTTAGAAAGTAAGGATACAGATATGATATTACAAGTCGCACCTGGTACATACAAACAGTCACGCAGAATCAATATTTGCCCAGTTGTCAGTCCAAGATGATATTCCCCTATGGATTCAGCATCCATGCTCATTCCGTTAGCAACTCTGAGAGTCATATCACCTTTCCTGATAACCCTATGGTTTCTCAGAGCCTGTAATGAATTACAGATGTGAGATTCTGATCCGGTATCCAATACCCAGGAAATAGAGTTAACTGACATACAGTTCTCTATTACAAACACACCCGAAGCCGAAGCCACAACATGCTTCGAACTCTGGCTACTGGATTTGCTAGCCCTGCAATCCTTCTGCCAATGTTCATTCCCGTTACAATAGGAACGTCCCTCTTTTACTACATCCAGTCCCGAAACTTTTACCCTTCCTTTTCCTTCTTCTTCCCTGGTTTCCTTCAGGGTATAAGCAGAGGGCAGGGACTGTAGAATCAAGTCAGTATTTGATCCGTTCTCCAACGTGGTCTCAGGTCCGTGAGCTCAAAATAGCTGGTCTCTGTAGTACGTTGCCCCCTACAGATGACCCGACAGCCAACCTCGCTTGAAGCAATTCGTTCGAGGTCTCATATCTTGCGATACGAGATTGCTCTCCATATAAATCTTTATGGAGGAAGATAGAAACTGAGTCCATCTTCTCGTGCTGCCTCTGGTTTGCACCATCAACCGAGGCTAACACGAGGCACTTGGATTTTGCACAGTCTTTTTCCGATGTCTTACGGATGTCAATATCCGCGATAGGGGAAACTGGTCCTGAGACGGCAGGGATTTGATTAGTTAAGAGGTGTCCCAGCTTGTCATGGGCAATGGACATCTGGATAGACTTTTGCCAATCATAACAGTCAGGTTCAGTCATTTTATTATCTAGATATAACCTACGTGTGGTCACAGGGTCGCTGCAATTAAGAGAGAGAGAAGAAAACACTCAGTATGATGCTCTTACAAGTTTAGATTGGTTTTTAATTTATCTAAATAGGATGGCTCCTACTGTTTCTCGAATCTCTCCTCAAACCAAAAAGGAAGAATTAGTCGAGATCAATCTCACCGTACAATACTTGCTTAACCGTTCAGCCAGGCCAGTGTCGGTACTTCGAGGGAGGTTTTCCAACGCTTTCGCGAAGTTCCTTAATTTAAGAACCTCTTTTCCTTGGGGGCGTAGCCCCACTAACACTTTTCTAGACTCCTACTTGGTTTATAGCATTGATCGTTAAGCAAGAAATTTCCCGAGGAGTAGCATATACTCACAGTAGGATCGGGATCCAAATATCATCGCGTGACAAAACTGAAGGAATCCTACCAGAATCATCACACTCCAAATGGTATGCAGCGCTAGCAAGTTTCAGTTTCTTTTGAAACTCCCGATGTGGATTTTTGCCCCATGCTCTTATGACCTTGACGAAGGCCAACATATCATAAGTCGCATGTCAAGTTCTACCCGTCATTGTCCAGGTTAATTTGAACCCACCCGTACATACCCTTGACGAAGGCCAAAATAGTAGTACGACTGTCCCAAACCAACGCATCTATCTATGCTACAGATAAATATTCAGCAGCTACCAATCACTATGCCTTGGCGAAGGTCAAAATACATAGCTTGAATACTACTGAATATTTAATTGAAATGACGGAGGGCTACGAATGGTTTTGGCGAAACCGTGAACGTAGTGAACTTGATATAATCGATGGAACCTTGATAGCTTTTACAAGGAGTGGCTTAAGCTCCGCGTTTAAAAGTTGTTTTTGAAAAGAAACCGAGTGGTTTTGAAATTGTTCCAACGACTTTAACTTTGGTTTATTTTCTTGCATTAATTTTAATGCTTCCCATCATTTAATCCTACCATTGCAGAAAACAACGAAAATATGACGTACGCTTATGCCATCCGCATTCGCCACGGGGCCCCGTCATTACCCGTTAGGTTACTTAACTAACGACAGAGCGGGGGCTGGACTAGCGCGGATGCAAAACATAAGCAACGCCTAAATAGATATCATATATAGATATATACATTCGTCAGATGCAATGATAGCCATTCCAGATCACAGATGAATACATTGGATATACTAGGAATCCGCAATTCGTACGAGCCTGTAACGAAAAGCGGATTACACGGTCGCGGTGAATAGCCAATATCCCACACCCCTACGGGTGCGGCAAACTACCGGCCAAATACCCGAATTGAAGCAACCTCCCTCAACGACGTAAGTAGGCCACTCGGCACTTCGAGGTACCCGGTAGTTTGTGCACCCCCTCCATGGGTCTATCCTAGGAGCAAAAACAGTAAAAGAAATTATACAATGACGGCTACAACCTCATCCCGGTTGTGCGGCCATATAAATAATATTACATCAATTACAAATTACATGAATTGAAAGAAAAAGAAAACTCTCATCTCACAACCCCTCGGCTATTCACCCACGACAATCCAATGAATTCATATACACATACCATCAACATTACAGATCACAGATATGTATAACCCCCACTAATCGACGTATAGCGATTAGCAGACGTTCAATACATACATCACATCACAGAAATTTACCCGTTAGCTTAAGTCTTTAGAAGTTTGACCAAAATACGGATTTTTAAGCCCAAAAAAAAAAAATTTTGCTTTCTGGAAAATCTGGGCAGAAAAAACATATTGTAAAAAATCCCAAAACACCCCTCTGAACACACTGCAAGAAAATTCGCCCACGGCCGAGTCAACTCGGCCGCGGATCCGCGGCGGGAGCATGCTCCTGCCAGCGGTTCCACGGCGCTTTGACCGAGTCCCTGGACCAATTTTCTACAGTGTGTTTTAAAAAGCCTGAGCCGATTTTTAGTGTAAGATTTAATAATTTTTGAACAAGAAAAAAAATCGGCAGAAACTATACTTTTCGGGCGTGTTTCGTGACCTTTTCTCCGATCGAACTTCTATTTACTTTGCTAACTTGTTAGATAGTGTTTAACTAGGCTCTGATACCACTGTAAGTCCATGTTACCCTTCCCCGGTTCTTTGGGGTAGCGGAAAATAGTGAAAAACGATTTTTATTTTGGAGGTAACATGGACTCAAAATACGGATCTTTGTTAAACAACTATCTAACAATCTAACTAGGAGTTTTACCTACTCGGTTAGGGGGTTATACCTTAACTTGAACTCCTTCGTTTTCAACTCCTTGCGGTGGTCGGATCGGCCTCACCTCGTCGTCTCCTCGCGCCGAAGATGGATCCACCCGAAAGCTTCTACCTTTTGGCTTCTACTTCAAACTAGAAGAAACTAGAACACTTGGCTTGCCAGACCTTGTGTACTAGGATGAGTAGAGAAGTGATATGGGGTTTTTATCTCTAAGGCAATGGTTCTCAACTCATGGGAGGGAGTTGCCTTGAGCTAAAAAGAGAGCAAGAGGAAGAGGGAGAGCTTGAGCATTAAAGAGAATACAAATGATATAATGAGCCAAACTTTTTCCTCCCATGCTCTCATAACAAAAATAATAATAATAATAATAATAGTAATTGAGTATTATGTGATGGTTTATATCATATCAAAATGGCAATATCATTTCATGCACCCATTTTGTAAAGTATAACAAGCAAGCAAAAGTCAAGCCATTAAATGATAGCCATTGTCATGATGATAGTTAACAAGTCCAACCTAGTCAACCGGTCAACGAAGTCAACAAATCAACAAAGTCAACCTTTCAACCCAACCATGGCACACTAATATTTAATTAATATTATTATTAATCATATTTCTTATTCTCATTAGGGTTTAGCAAAAGTCAACAGTCAACAACCCTAATGAGAATGCTCTGCCTCTGTCTTTGTCAACTGTGCATACACACCCGCATCCGCGTTCCGAGGAACACGAATACAAACGAGATAAAACCAATTTCAAAACGTATACTAGGATCTGGCTTAAACTAAAACCCGCTAGTATTAACTGTCCGGACACCAAACGTGCACAAGTGCACGGATGTGACCGAACCCTGTCGCAAAACCATGCGACCTTTGTCCGGACACCAAACGTGCACAAGTGCACGGATGTGACCGAACCCTGTCGCAAAACCATGCGACCTCTACTCTTTGCCTAAAGGCGAATATCTCTCTTTGTGGGACTCTAAAGACTCGACACTACGCTGGCAGTGGGTTTAACCACAGACCGCAAGCGGCACTAGCTGTGCGTAACGGCCCCCAGGTAGATGCCGATAAGAAGACGGACGAGGTGAAACCCATCTGAACTCCTACTGAGCCTGAATGTGACAGTCTCCGTACAGTCTGGTCTGGTCGTCTGAGAATATCGCATGGCGGGCCTAGGGGGGCGGTAAACGTCAGTCCCCTAATAGCGGTACAAGTCGTGTCGGAATGTAGCCCAGAACAACCTGAGATAACACTGGAAACCTACCAGTATATCTCCCTTGCCCTGGCCAGGGACGACTATGTGTAATGGCTCTCCATGACACAGCGCGATATCAACTCCCAATACCGGGAGAGACGAATCCTGTCTAACCGTCACTGCCTCCAAGTGCTTCGGGACTGCACCCAACTACTACCTGTTTGCACGACTCCTTTGAGCCGTGGTAGGGTAGTAATCAAAGTACAGTGGGAACACACTCGAGGCGAAGTGATAGTGTCAAGTCAGCGGACTAAGCTGTACTCATGTCACCTGGGAACTGATAACTGACGATAGGTATAGTACCAACCAATCAGTTCCCGACGAGTCCTGTCCAGTGTACTCGTAACCTAACGAGCATCCGCATCCTACCTCAAGTACGACGTACTGACGGCTGTGGGACAGGCCGTCTCCCCAGCTGGGATGAGAAGCGCATACGCTAGTCTACTCCGGAGTATTGATGCCCTGTCTCGATAGTCCTACGACTAGGGACCTGTATAAGGATGTGCTTATGGATTACCCAGCCCCCACAAGTGTGACTGCCATCACAACGCTGGTAATCAAGCAAAGATCCTAAGGGCTCCACTAATGTGTATAGGCGATATGCTATAAGAAACACATGTACACACATTGAAGTAGAAACAAACCAAGTAGCATACTACCATTTTGAGCAAGATTATCTATACACCGGTGAATATCCCAAGCTTCAATTAAGTAATATACAAACTAGTATGATACAGTAATGGCCTCTAGGGCATATACACTAACAGTGAGTAGGGAAGCTACCGGCAAGGGATAGCCGAGCAGGGAAGCCGCTCGGCTGCCTTTGGGAAGACTTTGATCCTTAGCGTTGGAGGGGCCGTAGGAGGCCTGCTAAGGATAACCGGGCAGTGAAGCTCCGCGGTTGCCTCTTGGTGAGGGCTTTGATCCCTGGCATTGCGAGTAGGGAAGCTACCGGCCAAGGATAGCCGAGCAGGGAGGCCACTCGGCTGCCTCTAAGGAGGACTTTGATCCTTGTCTTTGTTGGGTAGGAAGCTACCCACTGGGATGCGCCGAGGAGGAAGGGTCTCGGCGGCCTCGCGAAGAGGGCTTCAGATCCTCAGTGTCTGATGGGCAGGAGGACGCCCGCCGGGGATGCGCCGAGTAGGAAGGAACTCGACGGCCTTACGATGAGGGCTTGAGATCCTCAGCGTCTGATGGGCAGAAGGATGCCCGCTGGGGATGCACCGAGCAGAAGGAACTCGGCGGCCTCGCGGCGAGGGCTTTGATTCTCAGCGTCTGATAGGCAAGAGGACGCCCGCTGGGGACGCTCCGAGCAAGAAGGAACTCGGAGGCCTCGTGATGAGGGCTTCATACCCTCAGTGTCTGATGGGCAGGAGGATGCCTGCTGGGGATGCGCTGAGCAGGAAAGAACTCGACGGCCTCACTATGAGGGCTTGAGATCCTCAACGTCTGATGGGCAGGAGGATGCCCGCTGGGGATGCGCCGAGCAGAAGGAACTCGGCGGCCTCACAATGAGGGCTTGAGATCCTCAGCGTTTGACGGGCAGGAGGATGCCCGCTGGGAATGCGCCGAGCAGGAAGGAACTCGTCAGCCTCGTGATGAGGGCTTGAGATCCTCAGCATCTGATGGGCAGGAGGATGCCCGCTGGGGATGCGCCGAGCAGGAAGGAACTCGGCGGCCTCATGATGAGGGCTTGAGATCCTTAGCATCTGATGGACAGGAGGATGCCCGCTGGGGATGCGCCGAGCATGAAGGAACTCGGCGGCCTCACGATGAGGGCTTGACCCCTGGCGTTGTGGGGCAGGGAAGCTACCAGCCAGGGATAGTCGAGCAGGGTAGCTGTAGGGCTGCCCCTTCGTGAGGGCTTTGATCCTTGGCACTGGAGGGGCCGTGAGAGGCCTGGGAAGGATGGCCGAGCAGCAGTGGAGGGGCCGTTTGAGGCCTGCGAAGGATGGCCGAGCAGGGTAGCTGCTCAGTGGCTCTTGGCGAGGGCTTTGATCCTTGACGCTGGAGGGGCCGTGAGAGGCCTGCGAAGGATGGCCAAGTAGGGTAGCTGCTCGGTGCCTCTTGGCGAGGGCTTTGATCCTTGACGTTGGAGGGGCCGTGAGAGGCCTGCGAAGGATGACCGGGCAGTGAAGCTACGCGGTTGCCTCTTGGCGAGGGCTTTGATCTCTGGCGTCGTGGGTAGGCAACTAACAGCCTGGGATGACCGAGCGGGGTAGCCGCTCGGATGCCTCTTGTGAGGGCTTTGATCCCTGGCGTCGTGGGTAGGGAGCTACCAGCCGGAGATGACCGAGCAAGGGTCGGGCTCTGTTTCCTCTTGCGAGGGATTTTGATCCTTCAGGACGGGGACCGAGCAGGGTTACTGCCCAGTGCCTGTTAGCGAGAACTTTGATCCCTGTCGGTTGTGGTAGGAAGCTACCATCCGAGGATAGCCGAGCAAGGACTCGACTGCCTCTAGGAGGACTTTGGTCCTTAGCGCGGGAGGGGCTGTAAGAAGCCTACCAAAGACCCTTGGCCGGGCAGGGTTACTGCCCGGTGCCTCTTGGCGAGAGCTTTTATCCTGAAGGATAGCCGAGCGAGGGATCCTCGGGCTCGAATGCCTCTGGGAGGGCTTTCTGATCCCTGGCGTTGCGGTAGGGAAGCTACCCGCCAGGGATAGCTGAGCGAGGGATCCTCGGGCTCGACTGCCTCTGGGAGGACTTTCTGATCCCTGGCGTTGAGGTAGGAAAGCTACCCGCCAGGGATAGCCGAGCGAGGGATCCTCGGGCTCGACTGCCTCTGGGCGGACTTTCTGATCCCTGGTGTTGCGGTAGGGAAGCTACCCGCCGGGGATAGCCGAGCAAGGGATGGCTGCTGGGCTGCCTTTTAGTAAGGGCTTAGATCCTTAGGCGAGGTGGCCCTCGAGCCGCCGTGGCGAGCCCCTTCTGTCCGACCCCGTCAAGGGAAGGGGTGTCGGTCTATTCGGCCGGCGAGGGCGTTGATGACGGTCGCCGGAGGAGGTTCATCCACGCCTCCGGTGAGGGGGAGGCGGCGTCTGGTATCTGGATCTTCAAGGTGATCGCTTGCCATGTGGATGGAGATTGGAAGGCCAACTTTGTTTTTTGTGGAGTTTCTGTTTCCCACAGATGGCGCCAACTGATAGAGGTGCTTTTCGGGTCTCCGTCAGATGTTGTCTTCCGTCGATCTCCCGGTGGATTTTGAAGGTGGTCTCCTGTTGCGTGTGGATCTCAATGGGTTTTGAGGAGATTGGTGATTTGAGGAGTTTGACGCCGAGTACCTGCAAAGAAATCCCGGGGTAGTTTGGTACCACCGAGGACCCTCCAACGATCAAGTTGGCACTATATCTGAGCAGAGTAACGGCTAAGTGGAATAAAATTAGCTTATTTGACCCCTCTGTGATGGGGGTTTATATAGTGGCGGTAGCACGCGACAGCAGGTGCAAGAATCTCGCCGGCAGTTACGCTCCCGACGTCACGCCCGCGTAACAAGCGAATCGCCCGTTATTGGGGATCGTGATGGCGTAGAACGTGGGATGTTGCCGGCGGGGAATCCACGCATGGTGAGATTCGCGGAGCGGCGGTTACGCCTGTGAGTGGTGGAGTTGGTCGGTCGGAGGGACCGAGAGAGATGGCCTCGGTGGGAGAGCTCAGGAACGAGTGGGGGAGCCGAGGTGTCTTGGTCCAGTGGTAGCTCGGGGGCGAGCTAAGAGGCCGAGGAGGCCAATTTGCGGGGGGCTCTGAGGTGAGCCAGCTTGTGTTTGCAGGTCGGGTATAGGGGTGGCTTGGTCGATCCCTGTGGGCCCTTTCTTCTGAGATCTGGGACACGTCATCTGCCACGTGTCCTGATCTTGGAAGTCGCCAATATGGAGCATCATCAGGAATAGAGCACAAACCAAAAGACACAAGATTCGTGGAAAAATTTTAGAGGAAAAACCACGGACGAAAGATAAGTTTTACTAATTGAACAAATATGAAGGATTATAATGGTGGGTCAACTCCCACTAAATCCCTAACAAAGAACCCTAACCTCCTCTCCCTTAATTCTGATTTTAAAGGGTTAACCCAATTAGAATTACAAATTACAATATATATGGTATAGACAAATCAGAGTAAAACTAGGATTTTCAAATATCCGGTCTAAGACGTACGCAGATGGCCCATTGATTCTCATTCTCAAATGGAACCATAAAAAAAGAGTATTTTTGGGAGAGTCACTAGAATGGTTTATTTGACAAAAAGTGTATCCAAACAATTGTGTAATTAGGAGATTGATTAATCTTTGTTGCAACAGTGATACATTTAAGCAAAGAGACATTTAGCACATCCAACCAATCATGATTATATCGTCATTTAAGCAACAAGCAACCGAGCTTAAATGACCTAGAGTAACCAATATACAAAGAGCGAGAATGAAATTTTGAGCAGTATCTGTCAACATATAAATGAAAGCAATTTTTTAAATTTATTAAGCCGATGTCGGATGTTATCCGGACCATATCAAATTGTTGACGTCGTGGAACAGTATCATCATGGGATCTCTATGCAGTGGGTCCCAATGGTCAAGCAGGAAAAAATCTTCTCTAGAAAGGTTTGCACCATACAAGTCCTTCTAGAGTCCTTGGATGAGTTTCCATTGCATAAAAGGGAAGCTCATCCAAGAGCTATGCAAGGGCTTGTACCATGTAAGTCCTTGCATAATCGATTTTTCCGTCAAACAGTGAAGGCATGGGAGAAACATGGGAATTCTCTCACCTCACGTCGCGGCCCCCACTCCAATGTTTGGACCAAGCGTCCTGTTACCATCCACTACTCCTAAATCTTTTTGGCAGAAAAGGAAAATTAAAATAAAAAATCCTTAATCAACTCAGATGCAAGCGGATCGGATACGGAGCGGATATAGGTAATACCTTATCTGGTAAGAAAATTCGAATATGGATAGTTATCGGAAACGAAAACACTATCCGTATTTGATAAAAGTTAAGATACCGATATGGATATGAAATGAACATTGAAAAAAAAACTTCATAAGATCATAAATTACTATAATTTTTTCGGATATGGATACGAAACGGATATAAGTGTCGCCATATCTGTATCCGGTGATATTGGCGAATGTGGATACGGATATGGTCGGATATGAAAATTAATTAAAAATTGGATACGGAGACGGGTTATCTCGGATTATCTGTATTCATTTACATCCATAAATTCTAGTTTTTTTCCCCAATAATAATTTAAGAAATAAGAATTAACACGCAGGCATGTGAGGAGTTTAATTCGTCCGGGCCGTGGCAAAATAAAGACCAGGCACAAGTCGGCCGAGCTATGATTGGCCCCATTACAGGAAAGGGACAAGAAACAACTTTTACTGATAATGATTTTGTGACCATTCCATGTAGGGCCGGCTAATGAAGCAGGCGATTTGCTTTGCGATTTGCCTGCTTCGTCCAGCAAACGAGGTGAGTTGGGCTCACCTCGCCGGTTAGGCGAAGTGAGACGATTCCAACAGTAGATGGGCTCGAACCTATTCACCTGAGGCAAGGCGATGCAATTCAGACGCTCTAAAAATTTACTATTTTTAAATAAAAATAAAAAAATTAAAAATTAAGCAAAAAATTGAAAATTGAACATTTTTTTTATTAAAATAAATCAAATTACAAATTCATAATACAATTTGTTATTTTTTATATTAAAGATCGAACCCACTCGGGCTCCCTATGTGTCCCTTCGAAATATTGAGCTCAACGAGAGAGAATCAGATCTACGCAGTTCTTTTTCTACTATTACAGATCCTACTCACTACTCGTCGGCGCTGGTTGTGGTTCTTCCTTCGGTGTTGGTCTCGTCCGATCTTGTAACCTCCTCAGGTAGATAATCCGAGTCCAAAGTGATTGCATTTTGTTTCCTGACAGCCGCTGCTTCCTAATCTTGCAAACAAATCATGTACTCCATTTTGTTGTGCGCCAAGCTGCATCTCTTCTCGCTTAATATCTTATCACCTGTACTAAAAGCACTTTTCAATGCTACTGTAGACACTCGAATGGTTAGTAAATCACGAGTCATGGTGGAAAGCACCGGATACAAATGTCCATGGCTTTTCCATCAGGCTAAAATATTAAATTCATGTATGGTATAATTTACATCCGATTCAGTTTGTAAATATATTGATAACTCATTTAAAGATGACGATGATTAGGCTACGGGGCCTCGTGCCTTTTTCTTTTGTTGAATAAGTGCTAAAGTTGGAGTCGAAGCACGTGAACTAGTTACGGTCGGTGATGTTCTAGTTCTACCAGCAGAAGATCGTGCGACATACAAATCAAATACTTCTTCTAAATTACTTCTAACTGTCCTAACATAATCATCAATATCTATATTATGCCCCATGGCTACACGGAACCCAGATAAAAGAGCTTCCGAATCTTCAAATTTAATTTTATGGTTTATTATCGAACATAAACAAAAAATAATTGGAATTTCAGCGAAATATTTAGAAATCTTACCTAGCATAACAAGAATAACTTGGTGAAGTAAATGATTTTCGATGTGACTAGCAAAACATTGAGCTGCATTATACAATTTAAAGACAAGAATATGAGAAGTGGGGGTATAAGTAACAGAAAATCGTTCGGCTGCTATTTTAAAAGTCATAAGAAATTCTTGAAAAAGATCTGTAACCGTCCAATGATCCTCTGTTAAGTTGTTTTTTGCAGCCATAAATTCATTCTATATGTTACTAATAATTCTGGCGGTTTTTGATGCAGTACGAAACATATCATATGTACTATTCTACCTGGTGGCCACATCTTTCCTTAGAGACGACCTTACTCCTGCAGCCAGGCATCTAGCTTTATATTCAATTTTTTTTACAGAACTTTTAATAAACTTGCATGCATATTTAATCATTCGAATATTTGCATTACATACGGTATATGCATCCTGTACAACTAGATTAAGTATATGGCATGCACAACGAATACGAAAAAAGCGACCTCTGCAAATTAGTTTGCATAGTATAATAAATTCAGGAATAGCAGGATTATTGTTGCTCGCAATATCGAAAGATATAGAATTTTTTTTTATTTACATAATGATATTCTTCTAAAATAGATGTAATTTCAGTAGTTATATGAAAAGCACTATGCAGATATGGAAATTGTCTAAAAGCAATAATTCTTTTTTTCAAATACCAGTTGGAAACTATCCAATGTGCGGCTACACAAATCCAGGGAAGATCCCTTCTATCAGTCCAAACATCAGAATTTATTGCAATACTGGTATCTAAAGAAGCAAGAGTAGCAATTAATACGTGTTTACCGTAGTTGTAGAGGCTAAAACAATGAATTTTAAGCGTAGTCCTCGAAACTCTTTTGAATGCCGGTTGCAACGCCGTTTGAACGTACCGCTCAAAAACCGCGTTTTCTCCGAATCCGAGAACTTGTTCATCTGCCATAACATATCTTGCCACATTTAAATAATGATTATATTGAAAAATACCTTGATCGGCAAAACCAATTTGTGTTTGTATGGTGGAGAAACCGGCTGGGGCTTCTAAGTGTTTTTTTTGTATGTTTATGCAAACTCCCGGTGTCGTCATTATCCATGTGTTTATACGCATTGTCACAATATTTTCAAATAGCGCATCTAACACCGTCCCTAAATTTAACTTTATAGCGATCTCAAATATTACTAGTAGTCACACATTTTTTAACTTCTCTAGATGCATGGTTAGATCCTTCTGATTGTGGTTCTATTTCGGCTTCTTCAGGATGAGAAATTTGGGTTTGATGCGTATTGGATGAACCCTTCATATCAATGATTTAACTAATTAAAAAAATAGAGAGTATTAAAGTAGAAACAATAAATTAAAAATAAGAAATAAGAAAGATAGAAGAATGAGTTGGTCGGAGGCTCGGAACTTTGAAAACTCGGAATCCGACTGTCGGAGAATCGGATCAGAGTTTCTATTCTTGAAAATTTGGAAGTTAGAGAGAGTGTTTTTCTGAGGAGATGGAAATTTTTTTAATTTGAAAGAGAAATGGGTTTGGAATGAGAAAAAATAAGGTTTGCGGGGGGGGGGGGGGGGGCGGAGAGCGGGGGTATTTATAGGTTTTTTGGATTTTTTGAAAAATTTGCCCATTTATAGCTGTTGTGAGGAGAATCGCCTCGCTTTGATCTGCCCGTTTCTAGCCGTTGGATGGGGTTCTCAAGGAGAGGCAAAGCGAATCTGAGGCGAAACGTTGCGAAGCGAGGTGACTCGTCAGGCTCCAAGTCGTTGCTACCCGTTGGATGTTGACTTTGAGGCAAATCAGTCAATAAGGCGAAGCGAGGCGAAGCAGATTAGCGATTCGTGGCGAGTTAGAACGATTCCCTAGACGAGGAGAGGCGATTTGATGAGTTGGAAGAGGTGAACTACGACGAGGCAATATCGCGGATTTGAGGACTCCGCTTGCTTCGCCGGACCCGTCGCGACGAGGAGAGTCAATTTGCTTGACTCTTCCACGTCACCACGAGGCGATTTTTTTTCGCCTTGTGGCGAGACGAAGCGAGGCGACTCACGAAGCATTCGCTTCATTATCTAGGCTTAATTGCATGGTGAGGATATTAATATTTATATATTTAATAGTGTATTTGCACGTGCGATGCACGTAAGTATTAACGTTTCAAGTTTCAAATTTATATGAAGAATTAAATTGTGAGCAAAATAAATGTACTATAATAACAAAAATAAAATTGAAAAATATCTTATGATGAAAGAAACTATTTTTAAATCAAATCAAATTAAATGATAATCTATAAGAGAAATAAAGAAACAATTTTGGGTTTTGTGCCAAGTTAGTTAGGATAGTGGTGGAGGAAATAGAGAAATGGGCAGTTAAATTTAATGAGGTAATTTTAAATTCAATTTTTGTAACTAAAGGCATATTTGGTTGGAAGAAAGTGTAATGGAAAGTGAGAAAGTGCTTCTCACTTTTTAGCACTTCTTGTTTGGTTAAAAAAAGGAACTTGGAAAGTACTTTATACATTTCCCTCCATATCATTTTTTGCTCTAATTTCACTTTCCCGCAAAATGCTAAGAAAGTGAAAGGAAAATAGAAAATTTATTATTTTTTTATTCTACTTTCTATTTTTCTCTCACACTTTCATTCTCTTTATTTATTTCTACCAAACATCTTAATTTCACTTTCTATTGCCACATAAGCGCCAACTCTGTTTTTTTCCTCACTTTCTATCTAACAAAACAAATAAGAATTAATGTTTTTTTCTTCACTTTCTTTCCATTTCATTTTCCTACTACTTTCTTATTATCCTACTTTCATTTTAGTTTCGAGTTGCCAAACATACCTTAGTAGTTAGTGGGATACATAATTTGGTTAGGTTTTTTTTCTTTATTTTTAATTTCCATAATAATTTCTTATTTATATTTTCCACATGATATTGTACGAAACAATGTTAGTTGAATTTTACCAACCAATTCTCTTTTCCCCCAGGTTTTGTGGATAAAATAGTAGAGATATGACAGACGGAAAATTAAACTCATTTGTTTATAAAAGTAGTAAGTATAAGTATAATATTGTACATATAGATAAATATTTTCACATGCTACACACACAAATTGATAAAGCATTTATTTGAAAACAAAATTGATAATTGTATATGTGCTATAGTTAAAATTTAAAAAGTTATATATGTTTAAAATTCACACATGATTTGTTTGTTTTGAAAAATACTCTTTCTATGTAAAAAAGAAATTACATAACTTATAAAGATTTTCTAAATTCATGTTTCTTATTTTAATAAATTTTATATTTAAATTTGTTATAGTAAGGTGTCACGACCCGAAAAAACACGTGACCCGCATAAGGATCACGTGAAGTCCAGTGGACCCCACCGTAACCCAAGTAAGCCAAAACCAGGAATCTAAACTATATATAAGAGAAATAAATAATATAATGTACTAAAATGGAGGTGAAGTTTTAAGAAAAGTTGTAACACCCTAGAACGATCGTACGTATTTAATATTAATAAATGGTATTGTTTTATTCATTGGTATTAAAGAGTTTTGATCTTAGGGCATCATGAGCCAGCTCATGCATGGGCTGAGTTGTCTCATTCACCCAGAGAATCATTGATTGCTTGGATTGACTTGTGAGCCGGCTCAGGCTAATATTGAGCCGTCTCAACCTGACTGCGACATGATATTGTTCCTGACTTGGTTTTGGTTGCCATGGGTTTATTCTTGACTTTTATTGGGTTTAATATAGTTCAATATATACTGTTAGTCAGGCAGCCACCCTATCCAATGGGATCGCCACGGCACCTACAGGTCCCTCAGCAGCTACTTTTTACGCATGCCCCCTCGCGAGGACTATAACCTACCAGCGCACCTTCTGGTCTCGGGATACCCTGGGGGTAAGAGCCTATACTACGCCACACTGTCACACAGTGAGAACCCCCCATGGGTCGATATCTAATGTCTAGTAGCTCTGATATCACTGTTGGGTTGGTAGGCACCTCTAGTAGGGTTTAAACTGCGGCGGAAACGGTAATTTAAAAAATCTAGAGAGCCATGGCAAATCCAAACCAAGAATCAAACAAAAAAGCTAAACTTGCATCTAAACTAGTAAGCTAACAACTAAAGTTTAGAGAGCTACAACTTTTGTAGCGCGTTAGCCACCTCTCTTTGGACTTCGGCTAGTCTCCATGAAACCTGGAACAAGCTTTCTCGATGATCTCTTCACCGAAAATGATCCATCTTGATATATCTCTAACACAAGCTTTAGCTTAAAATTGATCTCATCAAAATGAAGCAATCTACTAATTAAACTTGCTAAGAATGATTAGTAGGAGATGTAGAATAATTAGCTCACTTAATTTTTCTCTTTTCTTTTCCATTCATCACTTGAAGAAAAATCAAGAGGAGGAAGAAGAAGCATGGAGAAGATGAGAGTGTGTGGAAGATAAGCACGAATAAATTATTTTAACTAGAAACAAGAATGAGGCATAAAGCAAATAATGACTCACACAAATGAGTCATTAAAAAGAATCATCTTATTTCTTTCATGTAATTCTTATACTCCCATCATACATGTATCAACATACATGTCTCATTATTTATATCAAATATAAATATTAATTAAATAGAAGAAAATAATTAAGTGAGCATGATATTAGTTAATATATAAATATATCAATATATAAATATACATTTAATTTTTAAATCTACACTTGATTTAATAATCCGGCTACATCATATATATACCGGCTAATATCACCTGATTAAAATACGTGTATTAAATACACATGTTTAATCGAACTCCTGCACATATCTCTATATGTGCCCTACGTCGCTTCGCATGTGCTGGGAAAGCTCTGTGTAGGACTCTAAAGACTTGACAATATGCCGGCAGCAGGTTAGTATCATATCCATAGCTCACAAGCACGTCAGCGGTACTAGCTGCACGTAACGGCTACTCAGGTATTGAACGAAAGAAGATCAATGAGTAAGCTCATCAGAACCCTACAAAGTCTATCAGTGACTTTACCGTACAGTCCGGTCTCTTCATCTAAGAGTACGCATATCGGGTCTAGGGTTTGGAATCTGTCAGACCCAATAACTTGATAAGTCGTGAACCAACCAGAGATACAACTGATAGCATTTATCAGTTTATCTCCACTGTGATGGCCATCGACTTGTGGTTGTAGTCATGTCATGCACATCGCGACATGAACTCCCTATACCGGGAGAGACGAATCCCCTCGACCTCTCACTGCCTCCACGTGCTTCGGGATTATAAACAACAACAACAACTGAGCCTTTTATCCTAAGCATATGGGGTAGGCTACATGAACCCACATAAGAATCATACCGGGTCCAACACATGAATCCTCCACCTCCACTCACTCCTATCGAATAATATACTTTCATTGAGGCCTTTGGCAACCATATCTTTTCGTATCACCTCCATCTATGTTTTCTTCGGTCTCCCTTTCATTGTTTTGACATTGCCAATATCAAGAGTATCCATTCGTCGAACTGGTGCTTCCATAGGTCTGCGTCGCACATGACCAAACCATCTTAGCCAGTTTTCCCGCATCTTCTCCTCCACAGGTGCTATATCAACTTTTGCACGAATATTCTCATTTCGCACCTTATCTTTCTAGTGTTACCACACATCCAATGAAGCATGCGCATCTCCGCTACATGCATCTTCTGTGTATGATACTTCTTAGAAGCCCAGCATTCCGTACCATATAATAAGGCAGGCCGAATAGCGCTCTGATAAAACTTCCCTTTCAACTTTAACGGAAAGTTACGATCACATAAAATCCCTGTTGCACTCCCCCATTTCAACCAACAAGTTTGGACCCTTTGATAAACATCGCTATCAATCTCCCCATCCTTTTGGATAATGAAACCTAGATATCTAAACTGATCGCTCGGTGATATCTCTTGCTCATCCAATATTATACCAATATGGTTTTGACTTCTCTGTTTGCTAAATTTAAAATGCATATATGCTGTCTTGGACCTACTCAATCTGAACCTCCGAGATTCCAACATTTGCCTCCATAACTCCAATTTGGCATTAACCCTTGCTTTCATCTCATTTACTAGAACAATATCATCAGCGAATAGTATACACCAAGGTAGCTCATCTTGGATAGTTCTAGTAAACTCATCCATCATGATGGTAAACAGGAATGGACTTAATGCAGATCCTTGATTTAAACCAATTGTAATCGGAAAATCACTCGTTAAGCCGCCGCAAGTTCTGACATTTGCCACTACTCCATCGTACATGTCCTTTATTATATCAATGTACTTGACGGAGACCCTTTTCTTCATCATTGTCCCCCATAATACCTCTCTAGGTATCTTGTCATACGATTTCTCTAAATCAATAAATATCATATGCAAATCTCTACTTCTCTCTCAAAAATGCTCGACAAGTTAACAAAGCAAATGAATAGACTCTGTCATCGATCGTCCAGGCATGAATCCAAAGTGGTTCTCTGTTATCTTAATATCCTTCCTTAGCCTATGTTGAATCACTTTCTTCTAAAGTTTCATGGTGTGACACATAAGTTTTATTCCACGGTAATTTGAGAAACTTTGAATGTCACCCTTGT
The DNA here is from genome assembly GCA_030015575.1 of Agapanthus africanus. Taxonomy (NCBI): domain Eukaryota; kingdom Viridiplantae; phylum Streptophyta; class Magnoliopsida; order Asparagales; family Amaryllidaceae; genus Agapanthus; species Agapanthus africanus. Next base: position 660,720,733 of record CM057340.1, read on the forward strand.
TCCTGTAGATAGGTACAAGGGTACTTTTCCTCCATTCATTTGGTATCTTTTTGGTTTGCCAAATTTTATTAAACAGATCAGTCAGCCATTTAACGCCTATTTCCCCTAAGCATCTCCAAACCTCGGTAGGAATTCCGTCTGGACCAAGCTCTTTTCTTGATCTCGTTCTCTTCAAAACTTCTTTAACCTCAGGTAGTCTTATTTTATGCATGAAATCACGGTTTATATCTTGAGATTGAATGACAAGTCTATCCAAATTCTTAGTAAACCTCTCATTGAACAATTTGTCAAAATAATCTCTCCACCTTTCCTTCATATTCTCATTTTGAACTAAAACCTTCTGATCTTCATTTTTAACACACTTCACCGCACATAAGTCTCTGGTCTTCCTTTCCCGCATCCGAGCAATCCAGTATATATCATTTTCAGCCTTCTTAGTGTCTAACTTCTCGTACACCTTCTTGTAGACCTTAGGTTTAGCTTCCCGAACAACTTTCTTAACTTCCATTTTAGCCATTTTATACTTCTCAAATCTCTCCGCATCTCTGCTTTTCTTCAAATCTTTATAAGAATCCCTCTTAATTTTAATAGCAGATTTTACTTCTTCATTCCACCATGACGTGTTCTTAAATGGTGGAGCACCACCTCTCGACTCAACAAGTAGATCTCTAGCTACTCTCTTGATACACCTAGCCATTTTGTTCCATGTTCTGTCTGAATCATCTTTAGACTGCCAATCCGCCTCTTGAACTACACGATCTATAAAAGCCTTTTGGTTAGCTTCTTTCAATCGCCACCATTTAATTTTAGGCTCTACCTTACGTCTAATCTTCCTAGGTCATTTTCTAAATCGAAAATTTAGAACTAAAAGTCTATATTAAGTGGTTACACTCTCACCTGGCACTACCTTACAGTCGATACAACAAGCTCTATCTATCCTTCTCGTCAGAAAAAGTCTATTTGACTTGCACTTGATCCGCTCCTAAAGGTGATAAGGTGAGACTCTCTTTTCCTAAACCAAGTGTTTGCTAAGATCAAGTTATAAAACAAGGCAAAATCTACAATCGAGCTACCTGCTTCATTCCTTTGTTCAAAACCAAAACCTCCATGGATAGTATCAAACCTACCACGACTAGTACCTACATGTCTATTGAGATCACCACCAATAAATAACTTCTCTTCACTAGGTATCTTTTGCACCATCTCGTCTAAATCCTCCCAGAATAGACGCTTACTTGTGTCATCAAGACTTATCTATGGTGCATAAGCACTAATAATATTAAGGATCTCCCCACCTAGAATAAACTTAACCAGTAAAACTTTATCACCTTTTCTCCTAATCTCAACTACATCCTCAAGCAACCGTCTATCTATGAATACGCCTACCCCATTACGATTTTTATTTCTACCCGTATACTAAAGCTTATAACCCAAAGGCTCTATGACTCTGCCCTTTTCACCTACCCACTTAGTTTCTTGCAAACATATAATACCAACTCTCCTCCTAATCATCACCTCCACTAATTCTGTTAGTCTACCAGTAACGAAACCTATGTTCCAAAAAACTAGACGGATCCTATGAAACCCTTACTTATTTGTCACTACACCAGGGGTCCGATGTAGGGCGCCGTTTCCGGATGACGATCTAGAAACCCTTGCATACTTAACACTACACCCGGGATCCGATGTAGCGCGTCGCTGAGTAAGGGACGCTCCAACGATATTCTTATTATGGTTCATGTCATAGAATGTGACAAAGTTTTACGTTGGCTGTCACAAGCCTACTACAACCCTCACCTTTTATCATCCGGACTCAGGACCGACAATGGTGGGTTTACGTGCTTCGGGATTATACCCAATATAAACCTGTTCGAACAACTCCTTTGAGCCGTGGTAGGGTAGAAGTCTAAGTATAGTGGGAACACACATGAGACACTATGGCGATCTCAGGTCCTAGGGACTACCCTTTACATATGTTACAAGAGAACTGCTACCTGACCTTGGTATATTACCAACTAGGAGTTCTCGATGAGTCCGTCTATTGTAACTCATCCAATGAGCACCCGTATACAATCCTCGATGTCAAACACCAATAGCTGTAGGATCAGCTATCGCCCTCCAACCGGGTTTGGAAACATACACACTAGTCTAAATTGGAGTACTGATGCTCAGTCTCGATACTCCCACGACTAAGGGCATTTAAGGATGTGCTTATCCACTACTCAGGCCCTACTAGTATGATCTTCATTATTGTCCTGGCAATCAAGCAAGATCCTAGGGTTTTATCTCATGTCTAAGCGATACGTGATGGTAAATAAAATGCATCACATGAAAGATAAAGACAAACCAGATAGCATACTATCATCTCGAGTAAGATTGTTCTCTCATATAGATCCTCCTTGAATTATAATAACTGCCTTAAGGGTACCTATATCCAACAATCTCCCACTTGCACTTAAGCCCAATTATTGCAGTATCTCATACCTAACTTCTGTACTAACAGTTTCGCAAACTGTGTTCGAGAACTAGCTTCAATGAGTGGACCCAACACAGCGTTTCTCTCTGTTTCTCCCTGAATCTCAACTTCACAGAGATCAAATATCTCTTGAACTGAGCGATATCTGCCTTAGTATTTTCCTGGACAGACGATGAAGGTTCTAGTTTTGGACAAAGGAATGATGCAGGTAGATCGATTCTAGATTTTGCCTTATCTTATGATTTGATGTTAGCAAACACTTGGTTTAGGAAAAAAGAGTCTCACCTTATCACCTTTAGGAGCGGATCAAGTGCAAGTCAAATAGTCTTTTTTCTGACGAGAAGGATATATAGAGGTTGTTGTATCGACTATAAGGTAGTGCCAGGTGAGAGTGTAACTACTCAACATAGACTTTTAGTTCTAGATTTTCGATTTAGAAGAGGACCTAGGAAGATTAGACGTAAGGCAGAGTCTAGAATTAAGTGGTGGTGACTGAAGGAAGGTAACCAAAAGGGTTTTATAGATCATGTAGTACAAGAGACGGATTGACAGTCTGAAGATGATTCAGACAGAACATGAAACAATATGGCTAGTTGTATCAAGAGGGTAGCTAGAGATTTACTTGGTGAGTCGAGAGGTGGTGCTCCATCATCTAAGGACACATCATGGTGGAATGAAAAAGTAAAAGCTGTTATTAAAATTAAGAGGGGTTCTTATAAAAATTTGAAAAAAAGCAAAGATGCGGAGAGACTTGAGAAGTATAAAATGGCTAATTTTTTTTTAAGAAAGCTGTTCGGGAAGCTAAAGCTAAGGTCTATAAGGAGATGTACGAGAAGTTGGACACTAAGGAGGCTGAAAATAATATATACTGGATTGCTCGGATGTGGGAAAGGAAGACTAAAAACTTATGTGCGGCGAAGTGTGTCAAAGATGAAGATCAGAAGGTTTTAGTTCGAGATGAGAATATCAAGGAAAGGTGAAGAGATTATTTAGACAAATTGTTCATTGAGAGCTTTACTATGAATTTGGATGGACCTGTCATTCAATCTCTAGATATAAACCGTAATTTCATGCATAAAATAAGAATACCCGAGGTTAAAAAGGTTTTGAAGAAAATGAGATTAATAAAAACGGTTGGTCCAGATGGGATTCCTATCGAGGTTTGGAGATCCTTAAGAGAAATAGGTGTAAAATGGCAGACAGATCCGTTTAATAAGATTTTGTAGACCAAAAAGATGCCAAATGAATGGAGGAAAAGTACCCTTGTATCTATCTACAAGAACAAGGGTGACATTCAAAGCTGCTCAAACTACCGTGGAATAAAATTTATGTGTCACACTATGAAGTTTTGGGAGAGAGTGATTGAACACAGGATAAGGAACGATGTTAAGATAACAGAGAACCGGTTTGGGTTCATGCCTGGACAATCGACAACAAAGGCTATTCATTTACTTCGTCAACTTGTCGAGCATTTTCGAGAGAGGAGAAGAGATTTGCATATGATATTTATTGATTTAGAGAAATCGTACGACAAGATACCTAGAGAGGTATTATGGGGGACAATGATGAAGAAGGGGGTTCCCGTCAAGTACATTCATATAATCAAGGATATGTACGATGGAGTAGTGGCAAATGTGAGAATTTGCGGCGGCCTAACGAGTGATTTTCTGATTACAATTGGTTTAAATCAAGGATCTGCATTAACTCCATTCCTGTTTACCATCGTGATGGATGAGTTTACTAGAACTATCCAAGATGAGATACCTTGGTGTATGCTATTCGCTGATGATATTGTTCTAGTAAATGAGACGAAAGCAGGGGTTAATGCCAAATTGTTGTTATGGAGGCAAACGTTGGAATCTCGGGGGTTCAAATTGAGCGGGTCCAAGACAGTATATATGCATTGCAAATTTAGCAAACAGAGAAGTCGAGACCATATTGGTATAATACTGGAAGGGCAAGAGATAACACCGAGCGATCAGTTTAGATATCTAGGTTCCATCATCCAAAAGGATGAGGAGATTGATAGCGATGTTAATCAAAGGATCCAAGCCGGTTGGTGTTGGAGATAGTGCCCTCAGAGTCAATTATTGGATCACAGGCACGTGATTGCAATGATTGAGGGAGGACCTATCCCAGTAGGACAGTCTTACTCGAGATGATAGTATGCTATCTGGTTTATCTTTATCATCGTGTACTGCTTTAGGTGACCTGACATGTCGCTATTACACGTTGATAGAGCCCCTAGGATTCTTGCTTGACGACCAGCAGTATGATGGCGATCATATACGTAGGAGCTGGTAGTCTATAAGCACATCCTTAAAAGGTCCCTAGTCGTAGGAGTTTCGAGACAGGGCATCGATACTCCATTAGTAGACTAGTGTATACAGTCGAGACCCCGACGAGGGGCGATGGCCGGTCTCACAAGCCACTGGTGTCAGTTGGTTCACCTAAGATGTATACAGGTGCTCATTGGGTTATGAGTACACCGGACAGGACTCGCCGGGAACCTGCTAGTTGGTCTTATACCAGATGTCAGATAGCAGTTCCCAGGTGACATGTGTACAGGTTAGTTCATCGACCTGAGATCGTCATTTGTCTCGTGTGAGTTCCCACTGTACTTTGATTACTACCCTACCACGGCTCAAAGGAGTCGTGCAGACAGGTTTTAGTTGGGTACAGTCCCGAGCCACATGGAGGCAGTGAGCGGATCTGCAGGGGTTCGTCTCTCCCGGTATTGGGGGTGAGGTCGCGCTGTGTCTAGGAGAGCCATTACGCAAAGCCCTCGGCCGAGGCAGGAGATTTACTGGTAGGTATTCCAGTAGTATCTCAGGGCGTTCTGGGCTACGCTCCGACACGACTTGTACCGCTTTTGGGGGTCTGACTTTTACCAACCCCCTAGGCCCGCCATGCGATACTCATAGACGAACGGACCGGACTGTACGGATATTGTCACTGACAGGCTCAGTTGGGTGTCGGGGTGAGCTTCCTCATCGACGTCCCTTTTGGTCAATAGCTGGTGGCCCGTCACGTATTGGCTAATACCTCTGACGTGCTAGTGGTTAAATCCACAGCCATAGTATTGACGAGTCTTTAGAGTCCACCACACTTTCAGTTACTCAGCTTTCGGGCGAAACGCTGTAGAGGCCGTATGGAGATATGGCAGGGTCCGATCAGATACGTGCGGTATTGTACGGATCAGGATCGGACAGTTTTGTACTAGTGGCCGTATAGTTATATGGCAGGGTTCGATCAGATACGTGCGGTATTGCACGGATCAGGATCGAACGGTTTTTACTAGCCGGCTTTGGTTTAAGCCGGTACTAGTTTAGTACAGTGTAGATTTTGTCTCATTGCATTTGTATCCGGTCGGAATACAGATGCGGGTGTGTATGCACAGTGTCGGGGTTTTCCTGTAATTTATTACGGGACCAGTTTTCTGGAGTTGCCAGTTTGCATTCCGTTCCGGCCGGTTTTCCTTTGTTCTTTCCCGGCCGTACTTTTCCGATGGAGCGGGTAATTTGCAGTTTTGCAAATTACTTTTGTGGAGGGGGTTTCTTTGCATATTGTTTGATTATGATACCTTTCATTTCTTTCATCCATGCTTGCATTTATGTGATTTGAGTGGGCATGGGTTTGATGTGAGTTGAAGCATGCTTGTATGTTTCTTTGTCTAGGATGTGGTCACCTCTTCTCATCTCCTACACTCACCTCCCTCATATGATACATATTGTTAATCCCTCCACCATTTTCCACATGAGGATGGCCGGCCACACATTTGTGGAGAGAGAGAGGTTTTCATTTTTGAGTTTGGCTATTTTGATCATCTCATTTTCATGCAAGGAAAAATGAAAGCACCATATTTTCCTTGTCCTCATTCCTCCATCCAAAGGCAACAAACCCCAAAGTGAGACTATGATTCTACACTACACTTCCTACAGCATATCTTGAGCATGTCGAGTTGCCGGCTTCATGCTCGAGTTGCCTCGGTATCGAGGCGGGAGCCCGTAAAAGACGAAGGCGATGTGGTGCCCTTTCCGGCGAGGAGGCGACGATGTGGAGCCAAGACTTTCCGCGGGAGATCGGGATGATGAAGAGAAGATGGAGGACTCGGATCACTCGGTATACTTCTCACCCTATCTCTTGATTGCTAGCATTAGGTTAATGGTAAACGATCCGGGTTTTCTTTGTCCGCGGTAGCGCCGGTTTCCGAGTAAGGAAAAATTTTGATTCCGCAATTTGGCCTCGATTAAGACGGCCGGGGCGCTGCCGTGGCGCAACATGGTATCAGAGCCACGCCATTAACCTTATCTAGCTTGTTCTAATGCGTTTTACTTATCCGATCGACCAAAATCTCAAAAACCGTATTTTAGTTCACATCAGTTTCTGTTGAAATTTTTTGGTGTCTAAAAATTTTTCAGGTGGTCTCAGAAAGATGTGCAGGGAGTTCTAAGAACTCTGGGAAAAAACGACAAAGTGAACCCTTACTTGGAGCGCGGAAGCGCGGCAATAACCCCCTTTCTGCCGCGCTTCCGCCGCACTATGGTGGGCCCACTTGGTCATTTTTCTTCAGTTCTCTTATGGGCTGAAAATAGGGCTTTTGGGATATTAAAATTGGGCCAGTTATTTCTGTGAGTGCTACAGTTTTCTTTTGGGGCCCGCTTGTTAATTATTTGATCGATCGGATATTTTAAACACATTATTTCACAGTATTTACATTATATCTGCGACCGTGAATGTCACTCGATCGGTAAATCCGGTCTAACTGCTATAGCCCGGTTAGACGGATTTGCGAACGTGACTTTCACGTTGATGTTCTATGTTTATGCTGTGTTGTTGCGGATCGGTCGTGGGGGATAGCCTGGATGCAATGCTAGTACAGTTTTGTTGTATTATGTACATTTGATATTGCGGGGCGAGCGTCCGACATGTGGACTGCCGTCACTGCCTGTTTGTATTATTCTTTTGGGGCACGACCTGGTTGCGGTCGATGTACCCGGTGTATGTATATTTTACTTTCTGTACTAGGGTTGCCCCGCGGTGGGGTGCACGGATAGCCGGGTTCTGGAGGGCAACGGGCCCGCATCTCAGGGCATTGAGACGGAGGGGGCTTCAGTCCAGGATTGGCGGGCTATTCGCCGCACTCGTAGGGGGTACAGGTTGACCCAGGAGGGGTGCCCAAGTTACCGGATTCCGTGAAGTGCTGGGTGGTCCATTCACGGTGCTGGAGGGGGCTGCCTCGCTTCAGGTTTTGGCGGGTGACTTGCCGCGCCCGTAGGGGTCTAGGATTTCATTGCACAGGCTATCCACACGACCAGGGGAACGTCGGGTTTCAGCAGCGGCTCTGTGAAACCCGGGGCTTCCAGATATCTGTATTGTTCTGTGATGCTGTACATTTCTGTGATGTTGCATTTTATTCACGCCTTGAGCGAAATACTATATATTGGTATATATATTAGTAGATGTTGTATATGTTTTTCATCCGCGCTAGTCCAGTCCCCGCTCTGCCGTTAGTAAGCTAACCTAACGGGTGATGACGGGACCCAATGGCGAATGCGGATGGCATATACGTACGTCAGTATATTTTCGTTCTTTGTGGTGTGATCAATTGATGGGACTGCGTTGATTCGGATCAATGCAAGATAAACAAACCTAATCTGATGTTGTTGGAACATTTTTCAAAAAGCTGTTATTGCAAGGACGTTCACTTTTGTTTTGCATCGTGGTATTCATTTGGAATATCCTGCTCCTCAGTCGACGAGGCAAGGGCCGAGATCCCTTCACCGGGAGTGACCCCTTGGACAGAAGTTTGCGTCAGGGCATTAACTTCACTATAGCCGATTACTTTTGCTTTGCATCGTGGTATTCAGTTGGAATATCCTGCACCTCATTCTACGAGGAAAGAGCCGAGATCCCTTCACCGGGAGTGACCTCTTTAGTAAAGGTTTTCGTCACTATATTTTTATAAAAGTTATCCAGTTCCTTCAACGATATCAAGTTCATTACGTTAAAGGTTTTCGCCAGAAACCATTCGTAGCCCTCCGTCATTTCGGATTAGTATTGCATAGTATTCGCGCTACGTTTGTCGTTGCTATTCGCCGAGGCGTAGTGTGCGGTAGCTCTGTAATGCTTTCTGTCGCATGGATATGTGGATTGGTTAGGACAGTCGTGCGACTTTGTTGATTATTCGTCAAGGGTCGTGCGGGTGGGTTTAACGCAATCAAGATAATGACGGGTTGAACTTGACTAGGACCTTTTGATTTGTTGATTATTCGTCAAGGTCACTTGGGTCCTAGGGGTAAAAATCACATCGGGAGTTTCAAAAGAACTGAAACTTGCCGAGCATGCGCATACCTTCTGGAGTGTGGTGACTTGAGTGGATTCCGTCAAGTTATCATGCGATGATAGTTGGATCCCGATTCCCACTGATGAGTTGGTTTACTCCTCGGGTGATCCCGACTAATTCTTCTTTCAGGTTTGGAGGAGAATTTGAGGTACAGTGGGAGGTTTCCAGATTAGACAAAGTGGTAACCATTCTGATCTAGGTTTGAGTGCACGCTGAGTGTTTCTTTTCTCTCTCTCTGGCAGCGACCATTGACCCGACCCTGGACTATGACTCAGTGACCAAGTTGACCGAACCTTCTTAACACTGGCTTTTGGATTGTCAGAGTTGCAGACCTCATTGCCACTCCTACTTTTACCCTTTTCTCCAGGACACCCCGTATTACTACGAACGTCCACTTCCATTGGACAAAACCATCGTATGGTTATATACGAACTCGAAGGACTTCAAGGATGGTTTTTGGTTCTGGAGAAAACGGATAGGACTATTCAGTTGTCTTTTCTTTTAACCTTCTCTCAGGTTGCGAGTACTCCTTGGCTTAGGGGTAGTACACCTATTACGCAGATTGGATAGTCTTCTTCCAAACCTTAGGCTGGTGCCGAACGGTGGGGAATGAAGAAAACCAATTAGCCTAGACGGTGTGCAGAAGGTATTAAGATTAAGACAAAGCAAGGGATTAGTAAGAGGGCAAAGTAAATTGCGACTGATATTCACGACCAAACCAAGTATTTCTTCGCCAATCCTAAATCACCTTTGTATTTCTCCAGGACACTCCGTATCACTACGAAGATCCACAGTTTATTGGATACTCCATCGTATGGTTATATACAAACTCGAAAGGAACTTGTTCCAGTTCGGGGATGGATTCTGGTTCAGGAGAAATAGGAATAAAGTACATTCAGGTGTCTTTTATCTTCACCTTCTCTCGCGTTGCGAGTGCTCCTAGGATTAGGACAGTACACCCTTTATGCCTTTTGGATAGTCTTCTTCCAAACCATAGGCTGGTGCCGAACGGTAGGGAAGGAAGAAAACCATTTGGCTTAAAGGGCTGTACAGAAGGTAATGACTAAAGCCATATAAAGGGATTTGGAGAGGTGGCAAAGAATTATACGGTTACAGTTGTGAATCTGGATAATGGAAGAGGCATTACTAGGAATACCAGGATACCCCAACGAAACATTTCAATGTTTCAGCTTTACTGTGTAATGTTAAAAGAAAACTGATTTCCCGATTAGATACTTACTCCAGGGTATGTATTTACCAGGTATGATTCTCACATCTGTATGGTTTTACAGATGATGAGTGGGAGTAAGTTATTGGGAATTGGGTGATCATCCTCATTATATCGGGATTCGTTGTAATCGGTGATATTTGAGGAAGTCACCTGGGTTGTTTGCCGGTCGGCAAATATTTGGTTTTGAATATCCGCTGTTGTGCACCAATTTCAAATCGATATATCTGTACGTCTATTTTCATAGAGTGAGATATACCTTTTGATATTATGTCGATGACATTTACCTATATCAGTGGATGGTTAGGTAAGGAGCATTGAACAGCGGTGTAATTCTTCTTAACCATAAGTACAGTTTTCAACCTACGACGCACAGTGAAAGAGTTGTTAGACTCAGCGGACTTATACAGAGTATTGTATGTTGTCCAGTGTCCATTAGGACAGAGGGGTTGGTCCTCATACTATATTCTGTTTACTTTTAACTTCTCTAGTTCATAGACATGTGTTTCGTAGGAACACATGGTCTAAGTTTTGAGGAGTTATAGGTATTTGAATAGAGTAGAGAACCAGGTATAGCAAGTATCGGGATTCTTCAAAGTGATCGAAGATGTAGATACTTGTGTATGGTATTCAGTTGATAGTGATGATAAAGAGAAATTGCTTCTCTTTCAGGTTACTCATAATTGGAAGCATTCCTAAGTTGAGTAACGCTGATCGGCCTCCTTCCATTTAGTTGACATGCACTGGAGATAGCTGCATGATTTGAATCTGGTTCATTTAAATCAGTGCCTCTGGTTCTATATTGGATATAGAACAGTTCATATCTTAACGATGTTAAGGTACGGGGAGTTGTCCGGCTTATGCTTAAAACCAGACTCCGGATAACTCAAGGCACGTTTCTGTAATGGCTGTTTGTGGGTTGACCCAGGTTATGACGAGGGTTGACTTTCTACCATCTGGCAGATCAATAGAAATATTGTTCTAGACTCGCCACAGTTTTATTAAAAATGGATTGTTTCAAAAACAGCAGTGGGAGTATGGTAGAACTGGAAATGATTCCAGAACCGCAAACGATTACTGAAGATTTGATAAGGAACCTAAAGATTCAATCTGATTTGACATTCCATTGGCCACTCCGCAGATAAGGTGGGTAACTTCAGGCACCCGAGAGGTACTCCGGTAGCCTCAAGGACGGTGACAGGGAAGTTCTTGTTTACCCACACTTGCCATTATTGTTGTTCCAGGCTGCGAGACCCGGCAGGAGGATGAGTATAGCGTCGTTCTAAACTAGCTTTAGAAGTGCACGTCTATATGACTCTGGCAGAGGGTTGTCGTAGTCAGTGGGAGCAGCGGAAGCATTGGTGGACTTCATGCTTATGTCTATTTATAGACTAAAGCGGATATAGCGGAGTTAGATCATCTGTTTCTGATGTGACAGTCATGGGTTTTGACGTCATCAGAATAGGGGATGGATCTGTTGAGAAGGTAGTAGGAAGTGATATTCCTATACTACGATCGGTTATACTTTGGTCGTCACACAGTGTTTTCTCCACATGGGACTTGGACATTATATCAGACATACTGGTTACTAGATCTATGGTTTTAGATCTAGATTTGGGTGGTTTCCCAATCAGGGTACTTTGACAGCATTCTAAGAGTATTTAGAATGGACGACTCCTGGCATGGTAGTGTACCTGCAGGTAATCGAGTCACCCTCTCTAAAGGTGTCTGATAGACTAAAGTAGAGAGGGATGTGCATGATTGGCAGATCACTTGCTTAGGCAATTGAGTCAATCATGAGATGTCAAGTACCACACCAGATGTTGTTCTTGCACTAGATGCAATAAGTTGATATTGATCCAATCCTGGAGGAACAGTCGGAAGCAGTTTTAGAACATAAGTGAATGTTCTAGGGATATGATAACGGCTGCCTCCTTTAGGAGACGGTTATCACTCCAGGCTTCCAAGGTGACATGGACGACAAGGAGGTTGTCAGAGTTATAGTTCTCCCTCTGAAGAGGGGCAGTATTTTGGGCAGGTGGTCCAAGGCAATACTGAGGGAGGCATGGCGCAGGATACTGATTAAGTTCAGTTGTTGATACAGTCTAAGAAGTTTGGATTTGGAGTTCATTTATGAGCTAGGTCCCATCAGACATCCAGACATTCTAAGACAGGTATTGCTCATTTCGGGAGATGGTTTTCTCCACGAATTTGAGATATAGAGAGACATTGAAAGAAACATCACAGCGGATCCACTCACTGAGGCTATTCCTCGAACGCAATAGTTTCGCAAACAGGTTTTGTGAGACTGACTAGTAGAGGAGTTGGGTGTTCGGTATCACACGGGCTGTGAGTATGCGACATCGCAATAATTAGCCTTGATGCAAGTGGGAGATTGTTGGAGATAGTGCCCTCAGAGTCAATTATTGGATCACAGGCACGTGATTGCAATGATTGAGGGAGGACCTATCCCAGTAAGACAGTCTTACTCGAGATGATAGTATGCTATCTGGTTTATCTTTATCATCGTGTACTGCTTTAGGTGACCTGACATGTCGCTATTACACGTTGATAGAGCCCCTAGGATTCTTGCTTGACGACCAGCAGTATGATGGCGATCATATACGTGGGAGCTGGTAGTCTATAAGCACATCCTTAAAAGGTCCCTAGTGGTAGGAGTTTCGAGACAGGGCATCGATACTCCATTAGTAGACTAGTGTATACAGTCGAGACCCCGACGAGGGGCGGTGGCCGGTCTCACAAGCCACTGGTGTCAGTTGGTTCACCTAAGATGTATACAGGTGCTCATTGGGTTATGAGTACACCGGACAGGACTCGCCGGGAACCTGCTAGTTGGTCTTATACCAGATGTCAGATAGCAGTTCCCAGGTGACATGTGTACAGGTTAGTTCATCGACCTGAGATCGTCATTTGTCTCGTGTGAGTTCCCACTGTACTTTGATTACTACCCTACCACGGCTCAAAGGAGTTGTGCAAACAGGTTTTAGTTGGGTACAGTCCCGAGCCACATGGAGGCAGTGAGCGGATCTGCAGGGGTTCGTCTCTCCCGGTATTGGGGGTGAGGTCGCGCTGTGTCTAGGAGAGCCATTACGCAAAGCCCTCGGCCGAGGCAGGAGATTTACTGGTAGGTATTCCAGTAGTATCTTAGGGCGTTCTGGGCTACGCTCCGACACGACTTGTACCGCTTTTGGGGGTCTGACTTTTACCAACCCCCTAGGCCCGCCATGCGATACTCATAGACGAACGGACCGGACTGTACGGATATTGTCACTGACAGGCTCAGTTGGGTGTCGGGGTGAGCTTCCTCATCGACGTCCCTTTTGGTCAATAGCTGGTGGCCCGTCACGTATTGGCTAATACCTCTGACATGCTAGTGGTTAAATCCACAGCCATAGTATTGACGAGTCTTTAGAGTCCACCACACTTTCAGTTACTCAGCTTTCGGGCGAAACGCTGTAGAGGCCGTATGGAGATATGGCAGGGTCCGATCAGATACGTGCGGTATTGCACGGATCAGGATCGGACAGTTTTGTACTAGTGGCCGTATAGTTATATGGCAGGGTTCGATCAGATACGTGCGGTATTGCACGGATCAGGATCGAACGGTTTTTACTAGCCGGCTTTGGTTTAAGCCGGTACTAGTTTAGTACAGTGTAGATTTTGTCTCATTGCATTTGTATCCGGTCGGAATACAGATGCGGGTGTGTATGCACAGTGTCGGGGTTTTCCTGTAATTTATTACGGGACCAGTTTTCTGGAGTTGCCAGTTTGCATTCCGTTCCGGCCGGTTTTCCTTTGTTCTTTCCCGGCCGGACTTTTCCGATGGAGGGGGTAATTTGCAGTTTTGCAAATTACTTTTGTGGAGGGGGTTTCTTTGCATATTGTTTGATTATGATACCTTTCATTTCTTTCATCCATGCTTGCATTTATGTGATTTGAGTGGGCATGGGTTTGATGTGAGTTGAAGCATGCTTGTATGTTTCTTTGTCTAGGATGTGGTCACCTCTTCTCATCTCCTACACTCACCTCCCTCATATGATACATATTGTTAATCCCTCCACCATTTTCCACATGAGGATGGCCGGCCACACATTTGTGGAGAGAGAGAGGTTTTCATTTTTGAGTTTGACTATTTTGATCATCTCATTTTCATGCAAGGAAAAATGAAAGCACCATATTTTCCTTGTCCTCATTCCTCCATCCAAAGGCAACAAACCCCAAAGTGAGACTATGATTCTACACTACACTTCCTACAGCATATCTTGAGCATGTCGAGTTGCCGGCTTCATGCTCGAGTTGCCTCGGTATTGAGGCGGGAGCCCGTAAAAGACGAAGGCGATGTGGTGCCCTTTCCGGCGAGGAGGCGACGATGTGGAGCCAAGACTTTCCGCGGGAGATCGGGATGATGAAGAGAAGACGGAGGACTCGGATCACTCGGTATACTTCTCACCCTATCTCTTGATTGCTAGCATTAGGTTAATGGAAAACGATCCGGGTTTTCTTTGTCCGCGGTAGCGCCGGTTTCCGAGTAAGGAAAAATTTTGATTCCGCAATTTGGCCTCGATTAAGACGGCCGGGGCGCTGCCGTGGCGCAACAGTTGGTTGAAATGGAGGAGTGCAACATGGATTTTGTGCGATCGTAACTTTTCATTAAAGTTGAAAGGGAAGTTTTATTGGAGCACTATTCGGCCTGCATTATTATATGGAACGGAATGTTGGGCTCCTAAGAAGCATCATACACAGAAGATGCACGTAGTGGAAATGCGCATGCTTTGTTGGATGTATGGTAACACTAGAAAAGATAAGGTACGAAATAAAGATATTCGTGCAAAAGTTGGTGTAACACCTGTGGAGGAGAAAATGCGGGAAAACCGGTTAAGATGGTTTGGTCATGTGCGACGCAGACCTATGGAAGCATCGGTTCGACGGATGGATACTCTCGATATAGGCAACGTTAAAAGGGAGAAAGGGAGACCGAAGAAAACATGGATGGAGGTGATATGAAAAGATATGGTTGCCAAAGGCCTCAATGAAAGTATATTGTTTGATAGGAGTGAGTGGAGGCAGAGGATTCATGTGTTGGACCCGGCATGATTCTCATGTTGGTTCATGTAGACTACCCCATATGCTTGGGATAAAAGGCTCAGTTGTTATTGTTGTTGAATTTTATGGCGGTATGCTTTTGCTAATTCACAACCAGTATTTAGCGCCACGACTACCTCAGTATCCCATTTGGAACTCTTTCCAATATACTGCTCCTCTGAAGAGGATAAACTTATAACTTGCGACAGACGCTCTGTCTTCCATGTTTCCTGGGAAGTTAGAATCGGTAACTACTGTTAGGAATATGTATGCCCTAGAGGCCATTATTGTATGATATAGTAGATACTTGGACATATATATAGAGGACTTTCTTGCTCGACATGATAGTATACTATCTGGTTGCTCTTTATCTTAACATGTACACTTATTTTAGTATACTGTCTCTCTGATGCATGTTGATAAAGCCCTTAGGATGTAGGCTTGACTACCATGACTATGATGCAGATCATACTAGTGGGGCTTGTGTAGTCCGTAAGCACATCCTTTAACAGTTCCTAGTCGAGAGAATATCGAGACATGGCATCGATATTCCAGAGTAGACTAGTGTGTACGTTTCTTGACCATGTATGAAGCAATGGTTGATTCCATAACCATAGGTGTTTAACATCAAAGATTGTGCACAGATGCTAATTAGAGAATGGGTACACCGAACATGACTCGCCGAGAACCCTTAAATGGTACCATACCTATCGTCAGATAGCAGTTCTCTAGTGACACTTGTACAGGTTAGCCTGTAGACTCGAGACCATCATAGTGACTTGTGTGGTTCCCACTGTGCTTTGATTTCCTCCCTACCATGGCTCAAAGGAGTCGTGCAAACAGGTGGATTTTGGGTACTGTCTCGTGTCATATGGAGGCAGTGAACGATATGAGGGGTTTCTTCTCTCCCAGTATTGGGAGTTGATGTTGCGTTATGCTCGATTGGCTATAACAGCAAGTCCCTGGCCAGGGCTGATGAGATTTACTGGTAAGTGTTATCAGTAGTTTCTCGAAAGGTTATAGGCCACACATCGGCATGACTTATTAAGTTATTGGGGTCTGACGATTCCACCCCCAGACTCGATATGCGATATATCAGACGAAGAGACTGGACTGTACGGTAAGTGTTGCTAATAGGCTCTATGGGAGTTTGGACAAGTTTGCTTGTTAATCTTCTATTCGTTCAATACCTGGGTAGCCGTTACGTCCAGCTAGTACCGCTGACGGCTTGCGGGTATCTGATGTGATCATTACCTATTGCTGGCGTATTGACGAGTCTTTAGAGTCTTACACAGAGGTTTCCTAGCTCAAGTGAAACGAAGTAGGGCACATATGGAGATATGTGCGGGAGCTTGATTGAATACGAGTATGCGATACCGTATTCCAATCTAGCGATATTTGATATCTGTCAGGTTATATGTGATATAACCGGATTATTGAATCAAGTGTTGATTCAATGATTTTATTATATGTTGTTTATTTATATTTGATATTAGCCGGATTATATTTGATATAGCCGGATTATTGAATCAAGTGTTGATTTAATAATTTGATATATATATGTTATATATATATATTAACTAATATTGAATATTTGCCGGTTGTATGTGATATAACCGAATTATTGAATCAAGTGTTGATTTAATAATGTGATATACATATATATATGATATTAGTCGGTTATATATGATATAACCGGATTATTGAATCAAGTGTTGATTTAATAATTTGATATATATTTATATATTTGATATATATATATATATATATATATATATATATATATATAAACTAATATTTAGCTCACTAAAGATTTTCTTCTCTTTATTTACATTTATATGTGTGTGTGTGTGTGTGTGTGTGTGTGTGTGTGTGTGTTTATTAATGTATCATGGTTGATGATACAAAAGACATGGATGTATGAGAATCACACATAAGGATATATGAGAAGAGATAATAATAAACATTTTAGAATTAAAAAGAAAAGAGATTGAGTCATTTTCTTTGGGTGCTTGTAGAAACTTTGAGAAGCCATGACTCATCCCCATTTCTTGTTTTATTCTAAGATATTTATTATACACATCTCATCTTATCTCATCACTCACCTCATGGTTCATTCTCTCTCATCCAAGTTCATCCTCATCTCCTTCTTGCTTTCCTCTCTAGAGTTTTCTTGAGGCGAGAAAAGAAAAGAGAAAGAAGAAAAATAAGTGAGCAAAATTCCTACTTCATCAACCTACACTTTTCTAGTCCATTAGTTTATGTTGTTTGCTTCACTAATACCTTGATTAGTGAAGAGTGAGCTTGAGTTAGAGAGACTTCAAGGTGGATCATCTTCGGTCTCGAAGACAACAAGCAAGCTCGTTCTTTTCATTAAGTGGAGTCAAGAAAGAGTTCTAGGGACTACTACTTGGAGCTTTAGAAGTGAAGGACCGGTTTACAAAGTTGTAAACCCTCTTCACTTAGTGTAGAACTTGTTTGCTTTACTCTAAACCCTAATTCTCTAGTTCGATTCTTATTTAGTATAACTTAGCACTCTAGTTTTTTTAAAATTGCATACTTGATACTTGTATAAACCCAGTAGAGGTGCTAAGACATACTTTCATGGTATCAGAGCCAAGCTAGAGACTTAGGTATAGTCTAGACGAGTTAAAGTGTTCGATCGACGTTTTAAAACCCGGATTTTATAGTTTCTCTCCAAATTTTCAAAAGTTGAAATTTTCCAGATTAAAAATATTCAGAAAATCGTGCAGGTATAAATATGGAGGCCCAAGAAAAACAAGGACCTAACTCCTCTAAGTGGCCACAGAACCGCTTCCTAGACCTGGTCTTGGTCGCAGTTTCGCAGCCGACTTGATGAGTTAGGGACTTAATTTTTCTCTGCTGCTTCATGTTGTGATTTTTTGTTTTCTGAAAATTTTTATTGAGACTCAAGTTGTTGAGCTCTCTGTGACTTTGTGGTGTTTGAAATATCGATCGAAATGTTTAACATCGTCTAGATAGTTATGGATATGTGATACAATTTTTGGAATCCACATTGATTAGTTTTGTGAAAACAAGTTAACGATTTGTAAATCTCGCGTTTTAGTCTCAAGTGATGGATTGCCATGGAGTTTCGATTCGGATTAAAACTCCGTCGTAATCTCGTATCATACACGAATAGTCGCCGGGAGACACTACTAGATAGCCATGCCCCAAGCCACGACCAAGTGACTATAGGAGAACCCCGTGGCCAAAAGCATCCACTTGGGTGCTCGCGGCCGCGATGTTCAGCCCAAGTGCACTTCGTTGACGGCCTCGGGGGTGCGGCCATCTACTAAAGTTCTCGACGAGCATTCGATCAATTAATCGGGAATCTTGTTGAATTACCTGACTTATTTTTGAAAAGTGTTTTTAATTCGAGACTTAAATGCAAGGATTATAGGGTTAGGCATGAAATCCGGAATATGTGATAATCCGGGTTTATGAGGTCTAAGGATTATGCGCATTCTAATTATTGTAGTTTTCATTTCTTTTCTGTGGCCGTAAGTGTAATATGTGGCAGTATCCTGAAAGTATGTCTTAGCACCTCTACTAGGTTTCTACAAGTATCAAGTATGTAATTTAAAAAAATATAGAGTGCCAAGTCATACTAACCTAGAATCTAACTAGAGAATTAGGGTTTTGTAGCAAGAAAAATAGTTCTAAACTATATGATGGAGGTTTACAACCTTTGTAGATCAAGTCCTTCACTTCTAAAGCTCCAAGTATTAGTCCCTATAACTCTTCTTAAGGCTCCACTTGAAGAAAAGATCGAGCTTGCTTGAAATCTTCGATGCCGAAGATGATCCACCTTGAAGTCTTTCTCACTCAAGCTCACTCTTCACTAATCAAAATATTAGTGAAGCAAACAACCTAAACTAATGGGCTAGATTAGTGTAGGTTGATAAAGTAAGAGATTTTCTCACTAGAAAATATTTTCTCTTTTCTTCTCTTCAACTCAAGAAAAAAAACTAGTGAAGAAGAAGTGATGAAGAAGATGAGGATGAACTTGGATGAGAAAATAATGAGTGGTTAAATGAACCATGTAGAGTAATGAGATAAGATAATGATGAATAAATATCTAAAAGTAAAAAAAAATTAGGAGATGAGTCATGGCTTCTCAATGCTTCTCCAAGCATCCAAAGCCATGACTCATTCTCCCCTTTTTTTTGTTTTTCTTAAAATATTAATCATCCTAATCATCCTATACTCTAGTGTTATTCTCATACATCCTAATCCTTTGTATCATCAACAATGATACAATTTCAATTCATATATATATATATATCATATATATATAATTATATATAAAGAGAAGAAAATCTAAAGTGATCAAATATTAGTTAATATATATATATATATATATATATATATATCAAATATATAAATATATATATCAAATTATTAAATCAACACTTGATTCAATAATTCGGTTATATCATATATAACCGACTAATATCATTTATATATGTATATCAAATCACTGAATCAACACTTGATTCAATTATCCGGTTAAATCACATATAACCGGCTAATATTCAATATTAGATATTAAATCAACACTTGATTCAATAATCCGGTCATATCATATATAACCGGCCAATATCAAATACATATACATAAATCAAATCATTGAATCAACACTTGATTCAATAATCCGGTTATATCATATATAACCAAACCGATATCAAATATCGCTAGATTAGAATACGGTATCACATACTCGTATTTAATCAAGCTCCCGCACATATCTACATATGTTCCCTACTTCGTTTCACTTGAGCTAGGAAACCTCTATGTGGGGCTCTAAAGACTCGTCAATATGTCAGCAGTAGGTAATGATCACATCATATACCCACAAGCCGTCAGCGGTACTAGCTGGACGTAACGGCTACCCAGGTATTGAACGAATAGAAGATCAACAAGCAAACTTGTCCAAACTCCTATAAAGTCTATAAGCAATACTTACCGTACAGTCCGGTCTCTTCATTTGATATGTCGCATATCGATTCTGGGGGTGGAATCGTCAGACCCCAATAACTTGATAAGTCATGTCGATGTGTGGCCTATAACCTTTTGAGAAACTACTGATAACACTTACCAGTAAATCTCATTAGCCCTGGCAAGGGACTTACTGTTATAGCCAATCGAGCATAGTGGAACATCAACTCCCAATACCGGGAGAGACGAAACCCCTCCTATCACCCACTGCCTCCATGTGACTCGGGACTGTACCCAAAATCCACCTGTTTGCACCAATCCTTTGAGCCGTGGTAGGGAGGAAATCAAAGTGCAGTGGGAACCACACATGACACTATGACGATCTCGGGTCTACAGGCTAACCTGTACCAGTGTCACCAGAGAACTGCTATCCGACGATAGGTATGGTACCATCTTAGAGTTCTCGGCGAGTCCTGTTCGGTGTCCCATTCTCTAATGAGCACCTGTGTACAATCTTTGATGTCAAACACCAATGGTTGTGGGATCAACCATTGCCCTATACAGGGTCAAGAAATGTACACACTAGTCTATTCTGGAATATCGATGCCCTGTCTCGATATTCTCTTGACTAGGAACTGTTAAAGGATGTGCTTGCGGACTACACAGGCCCTATTAGTATGATCTGTATCATAGTCCTGGTAGTCTATCCTATATCCTAAGGGCTTTATCAACATGTATCAGAGAGACAGTATAAAAATACAAGTGTACATGTTAAGATAAAGAGCGACCAGATAGCATACTATCATGTCAAGCATGAAAGTCCTCTATATATATGTCCAAGCATCCACTGTATCATACAATAATGGCCTCTAGGGCATACATATCCTAATAATCTCCCACTTGCACTAAAACCAGTTGTTGTAGTATCGCATACCCAACATCCCAAAAAGTCTCTCAAACTGCGTCTGGGGGAGAGCCTTCATGAGTGGATCCGCTGTGTTGTCCTTCGTATCTACTCTCCTGACCTCGATCTCCCGGTGATCAACTATCTTCCGGATCAGGTGATACCGCCTCAGAATATGTCTGGATCGCTGATGGGACCGGGGTTTCTTGGCCAAAGCCTTAGCTCCATTGTTATCACAATACAAGGGTATTGAATCCACAATGGATGGAACCACACCAAGTTCAATAATGAACTTCTTCATCTAGACAGCCTTTTTAGCAACATCGTTGGCAGCTATATATTCAGCCTCTATCGTCGAGTCTGCAATGGTATCTTGCTTGGAACAACATACCACCCCTCTATTGAGGGCGAAGACAAAACCCAAGACAGACTTGCTGTCATCTTTATTACTCTGGAAGCTTGAATCGATAAAGCACTTCACCTGGAGTTCTCCGTTACCATACACCAAGAACATTAATTTAGTTCTTCTCAAGTACTTAAGAATGTTCTTCACAGCTGTCCAGTGCTTCTCCCATAGGTCTGATTGATATCTACTTACCACAGTAAGTGCGTAAGCTACATCCGGTCTGGTGCATAACATCGCGTATGTAACAACCCTAATTTTCCTATACACTTTTCTACACAAAATTTTAAATTTTTTTTCAAAATCCATAAAGGGGTATTTTAGCCTGAGCACAAGATATAAGTAATTATTTTGTTTTTTAATTACAAGTTACAAGAATGTAATAACTCTATTTTTAGTGTACAAGAAATTACTTTAAATTTAATGTATACTTGGAGTATTTATTCTTGCTACTATCATTTTAAATAATTAAAAAGCACCATAATTACAAGAAGAAGCTTGTAGCTCATTGGTAATACCTTGCACTGCTGAACCAAGCCACCAGAATTCAAATCCCATACCCCGCATTATTTTTAATATTGATTTTTTAAAAAACCTTTAGAATACCAAGAGTTTACACGTGCATATCTCACAAAAACCCCACTACACCCAAAGATGTAACATTGCCGGGGGTTAGATGAACCGTCGGGGAGGATCTCGGCCGCCTGACTCCCAAATCGGCCTTGACTCGGCCGACTCATTCCTCCGACCGAGTCACGGCCGAGTCACGGCTGATTCGACCGATTCCGGCGACGGCCCCAACATGAAAGTTGTGTCTTTTCATATTCCCTATGCACCTGCAAAATTTCAGCCTCAGACCATTTCCAGAGCTCTTTTAAAATCCCAATTACTCCACTTTTAATACATTTTTAATACATTTTATCACATTTTTCATTTTAACCTTTCATCTAACCTAACCTAGCCTACCCTATAAATACACCCCCTACCCTCTACCCTTTCACCCTAAAATTCTGAGCCCACTATTTCAAAATTCCAAGAACACTTGTGTACTTTGAAAACAAGCTCGAGGCGAAGCTCCGACGAAATTCCGGTGGAACTTCCAGCAAATGTTTTAGGAACTACCGGCGACGACACAACACCTCGGTGATCCCTCTAGTTCCCTCTCACTCTCTAGTATAATCTAAAACCCGTAAGTCCCTTTTCTAACTCTCTTTTCCATTCTCAAAATACGAAATTACAAAATCCGACGGAATCGGAACAAATCCGATTTCCGATTCGGTTTTCTTTAAAATTCTACTTCTCACTAATACAATCATAATTAAACTTCCTCATGTTACCTATTAAACACTAATCAAATAATTTGAACAGGTTTCATCACATGAAATGATAGCTATTTCAATTTATCGCATTTTTCACATAAATACCACATTTTCTTCAATCCTTCATTTAACCCCATCAAACTTGCTATACATTTAAAGTAGATCACGAGGTAACGACCTACCTCCTCACACACTTATATGCAACACCTCCGAGAACCTAGAATATGAGAAAATAAACTTTTCATTTAAATACCATATACTTAATAAAACTAATTCTAAAAGATTTAGTTTTGATACACTTTTTAAAGAAGTACCACTTATTAGGAAAATACGATAAGTTGTGGACATCTGTCGTTTATCTAAACCTGACTTTGTGGTGTCTAGGCTAGACAAGTGAGAAAGGTAACTTTAAAAGGCCCGACTCATGGTGATTCATGAGCGGATCCCTCCATTCCTCACTTGTACTTACCTGGCCACAATTGGCGGTGAAGAGGCGATTTGAGGCATCTCATAACTTGTCGTTTAGACCATTTAGAAATAGTCTAGTTGACTTAGGAGACCCTAGAACATAGAATACGGAACATTGACATTTTTTTACAAATAAATACCATTTACTTTATAAAACCGTTTTCTAAAGGATTTAGTATTTTACAATCTTTGCAAAGCGCCGCTACAACCCATTTTAGGGAACCCGTTCGGGATAGTGCGGTTTATCGCACACCCTCGGCCTTAGTAGTGCGAGATTCAGACCTCCGCAAGGAGCATTCGGTCTCGAAAGCTTTAAAGTACGACATCTTAAGAAAATGAGATTTTTAGAATATAATAAATATATTAAAATTATTTTTGTATAAATATATGTATATTTATCATTAAAATACCTATTTTGTTATGATATAAATATTCCACTTTTTCTAAAAATCACAAAAATAAATTTTACACTAAAATACCATGAATTCCAAAATAATCAATATTACAGATAAATACCATTTATTATGAAATATGATATTTTCACTAGAAATATCACCAAATAAAATTTACACTCATTACGACTATAAAGACGAATAATAAATACTTGAGGTGTATTTTAAAAGTATACAAAAGTATTTTTACATAAAACCCCCTTAAGTTTATAAATTACCCTAAGGACCCTAGTAAATATAGGTTTAAGAAATAATCAAGACTTCGATTTACATTTCTAATTGTCTGACTCGAGTTTGAGTCTGATTATATCTGACTTGAATATGATTCAAGTACAATCTACAATCTACAATATTCCAATTCAATATGAACACATGAATCCGTGAATCCAATTATCAATCTATACAACTTGACCGAACCGAACCATGGATATACATTCCATTTACATGATTCTATAGTTATTCCATTTACATGATTATTCAGTCACATCCGTTTACTGATATCATGGTTTCGGTCAGTCATCCAATTATACAATCAATTCAGTTTACAATACAATACAATCAAGATAACACTACGGGGTTTAAGGGGTAGACTGGTACGGAATATGTTAAAGGTGGCACGAGGTGGTCACTTAAGACGTAATTACATCCATGCCGTTATTCCGTGGTATTATCGACGGAGCCTTATACTACGGGTTACCAAAGTCCCCGGTGTAAATGGGACTCCTCTCGTATACACTGGCATCTTCTGTACCTAGCTACAAATAACAGCGTTAACACAATATTATAACAATATATTACAACTTTAAAAGCTACCTTCTTATTCAGTCTATTCTCTTTCTCTTTCTCCCTTATCTTTGGAACTTACTGAGCGACCTGTTCGCTGACGACATTCTATTTCTTTCTTCTTTGAATGTCGTCAGGTGGTTTGGACCCGGCAGAGATCGAGCCATCTGCAGAAAACTTGGAGCAGTTTGCTGAAGAATCAGAGCTCTAGTTTCATTGTACATTTTCCATTCAGTATTTTTCATTTCCTGTTATGCAATTGTTTAGGCATCGTTTTTTTTATTCCTGTTGTATTTACTTTTCATGCATTGTACAAAAGAGTGTTAATAAATAAAGTTGCTGTTTTTATTATAACTTGTCTCTTGTGTATATTTTCTTTATATTGCTTAGATACGCTTAGCGTATTTGCTTCAGAGTAAATACGTAGAGGACCAGTCGCGTTCCCTTCGCCGTACACCGAGAAGCGGGGCGTGACAGGTTTTGTTGGTGGCCAATGCAGGTCAGAGCTGTATGAAACATTATCATGCAGTTCTGTTCTGCGTGAACAACCTAAACAATATAACACAAGAACCAGCAACTAAAATATTCTTTACAATCATGTTCCTTGAATCCCATCATTTCTTATTCTTTGAACCACATACTTTGAATCTGTCCTAACCCTAAATTTTTCTTCAAGGTTATGGATTCCCCGAACAACACCAGCACCAATGTCAACAACACACCTCCACCACTACCACTCACACCTGCCGTTCCTGCTCCACTCAACGAGAAAACGGTTCTGCTTGAGGCAATCCGCAGCCTCTTAGAAGGACAGCAACAGCTCTTGAACCATCCCGAAGCTGAAGCACCTGGGGTAAAACAATTCCGAGCTTTACATCCCAAACAGTTCTCAGGAAAGGGGAGTCCACTGGAAGCTGAGGAAAGGGCTCAAGGTATCGAGGATGATCTGGCAGCAGCACAAGTGCCAGAAATAGCTTGGGTCCGAGTTACAAAGCTGCAGCTCACGGACAATGTACGGAACTGGTAGAAGGCGGAAGAAAGCCGTCTTGATCAGCCCATTGAATGGAAGACTTTTCGCGATAAGTTCGACACGAAGTACTTCCCTGTGACTGCCAGGTTTGCCATGGAACAACAGTTCATTCATCCATAACAAGGTTCGATGTGGGACAAGTCAGTAGATGAGTATGACGCTGAATTCACCATGCTCAGTCAGTAAGATATGTCACAGTATTTCAAATTTTTAATATCACATACTACACAGCTAACACAAGACCGTAACAGATTTGCGGCACACCTGATACCGACGGATGAGATTAGAGCCCGTCGATTTCAACAAGGTTTGGACACTGAAATCCAGGCTGCACTAGCCACAGGGAAATTTCTGACTCATGAAGATGCTCTGGAAGCTGCCCGCAGTTATAAGGCAGTGATAAAGGCAAGGGGCAGACCTCAGTCTGCAGGAGTGAAACGCCCTGCCACTCAAATGGCAGGAGGGGCCTCTTCAAGACCAGCTGTCGAACTCAGAAGACTGGAAGAAGCCAAGGATCGGCTAAGACCTGATTTTTGCTTTTATTGCAAGAGGGAAGGACACTTGTGGAAGGACTGTAGGCGCACAAAAGGCCTATGCTTGGTTTGTGGCGCGTCCAATCACGGAATTGGAAACTGTCATTATAGACGCAACCCACCACACCCACCCATCAACTACCCGTAGCAGCCAGCTATCCAGGCTCCTGCAACTCGTCCTGCACTCCCAGCACCACCTCCACGTGGATTTCCTGCTCAGCCAAATCGCCAATTCCATCAGGCACTGAGAAACATGCCTCGAGTACATGGGAATATGCCTCCAGCTAGGAGGAACATGCCACGGCGACAGGCTTTCACCTTAGCAGCCATAGAACCTGAAACTGTGAACCAAGGTAACCCAAGTAACTCCCTCACAACTATGACCAAAACTTCTTTACAATCTTTAGTTCTGTCACCAAACTGTTACACTTTCCTTTTACAAATATCGAGGACGAAATTTTTATAAGGAGGGTAGAATGTAACAACCCTAATTTTCCTATACACTTTTCTACACAAAATTTTAATTTTTTTTTCAAAATCCATAAAGGGGTATTTTAGTTTGAGCACAAGATATAAGTAATTATTTTGTTTTTTAATTACAAGTTACAAGAATGTAATAACTTCATTTTTAGTGTATAAGAAATTACTTTAAATTTAATGTATACTTGGAGTATTTATTCTTGCTGCTATCATTTTAAGTAATTAAAAAGCACCATAATTACAAGAAGGAGCTTGTAGCTCATTGGTAATACCTTGCACTGCTGAACCAAGCCACCAGAGTTCAAATCTCATACCCCACATTATTTTTAATATTAATTTTTTAAAAAACTTTTAGAATACCAAAAGTTTACACGTGCATATCTCATAAAAACCACACTACACCCAAAGATGTAACATTGCCAGGGGTTAGATGAACCGTCGGGGAGGATCCCGGCCGCCTGACTCCCAAATCGGCCTTGACTCGGCCGACTCAGTCCTCCGACCGAGTCATGGCCGAGTCACGGCCGAGTCGGCCGATTCCGGCGACGGCCCCAACATGAAAGTTGTGTCTTTTCATATTTCCTATACACCTGCAAAATTTCAGCCTCAGACCATTTCCAGAGCTCTTTTAAAACCCCAATTACTCCACTTTTAATACATTTTTAATATATTTTATCATATTTTTCATTTTAACCTTTCATCTACCCTAACCCTAGCCTACCCTATAAATACACCCCCTACCCTCTACCCTCTCACCCAAAAATTCTGAGCTCACTCTCTCAAAATTCCAAGAACACTTGTGTACTTTGAAAACAAGCTCGAGGCGAAGCTCCGACGAAATTCCGGCGGAACTTCTGGCGAACGTTTTAGGAACTACCGGCGACGACACAACACCTCGGCGATCCCTCTAGTTCCCTCTCACTCTCTAGTATAATCTAAAACTCGTAAGTCCCTTTTCTAACTCTCTTTTCCATTCTCAAAATACGAAATTACAAAACCCGACGGAATCGGAACAAATCCGATTTCCGATTCGGTTTTCTATAAAATTCCACTTCTCACTAATACAATCATAATTAAACTTCCTCATGTTGACTATTAAACACTAATCAAACTATTTGAACAAGTTTCATCACATGAAATGATAGTTATTTCAATTTATCGTATTTTTCACATAAATACCACATTGTTTCAATCCTTCATTTAACCCCATCAAACTTGCTATACATTTAAAGTAGATCATGAGGTAACGACCTACCTCTTCATCAAACTTTCTATACATTTAAAGTAGATCACGAGGTAACGACTTACCTCCTCACACACTTATATGCAACACCCCCGAGAACCTAGAATACGAGAAAACAAACTTTTCATTTAAATACCATATACTTAATAAAACTAATTCTAAAAGATTTAGTTTTGATACACTTTTTAAAGAAGTACCATTTATTAGGAAAATACGATAAGTTGTGGACATCGGTCGTTTATCTAAACCTGACTTTGTGGTGTCTAGGTTAGGCAAGTGAGAAAGGTAACTTTAAAAGGCCCGACTCATGGTGATTCGTGAGCGGATTCCTCCTTTCCTCACTTGTACTTACCTGGCCACAATTGGCGGTGAAGAGGCGATTTGAGGTATCTCACAACTTGTCGTTTAGACCATTTAGAAATAGTCTAGTTGACTTAGGAGACCCTAGAACATAGAATACGGAAAATTGACATTTCTTACAAATAAATACCATTTACTTTATAAAACAGTTTTCTAAAGGATTTAGTATTTTACAATCTTTGCAAAGCGCCGCTACAACCCATTTTGGGGAACCCGTTCGGGATAGTGCAGTTTATCGCACACCCTCGGCCTTAGTAGTGCGAGATTCAGACCTCCGCAAGGAGCATTCGGTCTCGAAAGATTTAAAGTACGACATCTTAAGAAAATGAGATTTTTAGAATATAATAAATATATTAAAATTATTTTTGTATAAATATATGTATATTTATCATTAAAATACCTATTTTGTTATGATATAAATATTCCACTTTTTCTAAAAATCACAAAAATAAATTTTACACTAAAATACCATGAATTCCAAAATAATCAATATTACAGATAAATACTATTTATTATGAAATAGGATATTTTCAATAGAAATATCACCAAATAAAATTTACACTCATTACGACTATAAAGACGAATAATAAATACTTGAGGTGTATTTTAAAAGTATACAAAAGTATTTTTACATAAAACCCCTTAAGTTTATAAATTACCCTAAGGACCCTAGTAAATATAGGTTTAAGAAATAATCAAGACTTCGATTTACATTTCTAATTGTCTGACTCGGGTTTGAGTCTGATTATATCTGACTTGAATATGATTCTAGTACAATCTACAATCTACAATATTCCAATTCAATATGAACACATGAATCCATGAATCCAATTATCAATCTATACAACTTGACCGAACCGAACCATGGATATACATTCAATTTACATGATTCTACAGTTATTCCATTTACATGATTATTTAGTCACATCCGTTTACTGATATCATGGTTTCGGTCAGTCATCCAATTATACAATCAATTCAGTTTACAATACAATACAATCAAGATAACACTACGGGGTTTAAGGGGTAGACTGGTACGGAATATGTTAAAGGTGGCACGAGGTAGTCACTTAAGATGTAATTACATCCATGTTGTTGTTCCGTGGTATTATCGAAGGAGCCTTATACTACGGGTTACCAAAGTCCCCGGTGTAAGTGGGACTCCTCTCGTAGACACTGCTACAAATAACAGCGTTAACACAATATTATAACAATATATTATAACTTTAAAAGCTACCTTCTTATTCTGTCTATTCTCTTTCTCTTTCTCCCTTATCTTTGGGACTTACCGACCGACCTGTTCGCTGACGACATTCTATTTCTTTCTTCTTTGAATGTCGTCAGGTGGTTTGGACCCGGCAGAGATCGAGCCATCAGCAGAAGACTTGGAGTAGTTTGCTGAAGAATCAGAGCTCTAGTTTCATTGTACATTTTCCATTAAGTATTTTTCATTTCCTGTTATGCCATTGTTTTTTTTATTCCAGTTGTATTTACTTTTCATGCATTATACAAAAGAGTGTTAGTAAATAAAGTTGCTGTTTTTATTATAACTTGTCTCTTGTGTATATTTTCTTTATATTGCTTAGATACACTTAGCGTATTTGCTTCAGAGTAAATACGTAGCGGACCAGTCGCGTCCCCTTCGCCGTACACCGGGAAGCGTGGCTTGACAGCGTACATGATAGACCCAACTGCAGAAGCATATGGTATCACGTGCATGCGAGCCCTCTCTAAATCAGTCTTGGGAGACATCCCTTTAGACAGAGTGATTCCTGAACAAGCGGGTAAATTATCTCGCTTAGAATCTTCCATAGTAAAGCTCTTTAGTATGGTGTTTATGTATCTTGATTGGGACAATCCCAATATCCTTTTAGATCTATCTCTATAGATCTTTATCCCCAGGATGTAGGAGGCATCACCCAGATCTTTCATAGAGAACTTTTGTGATAGGAAGAGTTTGACCGAGTGCAGCATAGGAACATCATTTCTTATCAAGAATATGTCATTTACGTACAATACGAAGAAGACAACCTTACTCTCTACAACCTTTTTTTATATACAAGGTTCATCTACGTTTTTGATGAAGTTAAACTCTTTGAATTCTACATCAAAACAGATGTTCTAACTCTGCGATGCCTGTTTTAATTCGTAGATTGATTTAAGCATCTTGCATACCTTTTCGCTGCTCCCACTGTCTACGAAGCCCTCTGGTTGTATCATATACATGCTCTCTTCTAATTCACCATTTAGAATAACGGTCTTGATGTCCATCTGCCAGATTTCATAGTCATGGTATGGGGGCAATGGCAAGTAGGATCCTGATAGACTTAAGCATAACCATTGGAGAAAATTTCTCATCATAGTCGACATCTGGTCGTTGACGAAAACCTTTTGCTACAAGTCTAGCTTTGAAGGTCTCAACCTTTCCATCCACACCAATTTTCTTCATAAAGATCCACTTGCTCCCAATGAGGTTTATCGCTTCAGGAGCAACTTCCAAAGTCCATACTTTGTCGGTGTACATGGATTCCATCTCAGATCGTATAGCATCCAGCCATTTCACAGAGTCCCCACTTGTGATGGCCTGCTTGAAACTAGTTGGGTCATCATCTTCCATGACGCAATCCTCGCTCCCACCGTCTACGAGAAAACCGTAGTATCTCTCAGGTGGATGACGGACCCTACTAGATCTGCGGAGTGGCTGAGGTTCGTTTGGGATTACTGAATCCTCCGGTTCTACCAACTCATCTATTGCTGTTTGTGTTTCTGGAACTTCTTTCAGCTCTATTTCATTACCACTAATTTCTTTCACAAGAAATTCCTTTTCTAAAAAGGTGACATGTTGAGCAACGAACACTTTTTGTTTCTCACTGTGGTAGAATAAATATCCATGTGAATTCTTTGGATATCCCATAAACTTGCAAAGAACTGCTCATGTTTCGAGTTTGTCCGGATTCTGTTTTTTAACATAGGTCAGACAACCCCATATCTTAACTCATTTAAGATATGGTCTCTTTCCATTCCATATCTCATATGGTGTTTTAGGCACGGATTTTGATGGAACTTGATTCAATAGTTATGCAGCTGTCTCAAGTTCATAACTCTAAAAGAAAATAGGTAACTCAGCAACACTCATCATAGAGCACACCATATCTAATAGGGTGCGATTCCTCTGCTCCGAAACTCCATTGTGCTGTGGTGTATACGGAGGAGTAAACTGAGAGAGAATCCCATTCTCTTTTAGATATTCTCGGAATTCCGTGCTTAAGTATTCACCTCCTCGATCAGATCGGGGGATTTTAATACTTTTACCCGTCTGGTTCTCTACTTCGCTCTTATATTCCTTGAATTTCCCAAAAGCTTCAGATTTGTGTTTCAACAGGAACACATGTCCGAATCTTGAGGGATCATCGGTGAATGTAATGAAGTATGTGGAACCATTCCTGCCATGCGTAGACATAGGACCGCATATATCACTATGTATCAGTCCCAAAAGCTTCAGTAGCTCTTTCTCCGTGTCCCACAAATGGAGTTTTGGTCATCTTGCTTTTGAGACATGACTGACAAGTTTCATAAGATGTAAATTCGAACGGATTCAAATATTCATCTTTATGCAGCTTGGCTAGTCTTGTCGCATTGATATAACCAAGTCTACAATGCCATAAGAAGGCTTCGTTCATTTTTGAACTTTTTCTCTTGTGTGCGTTCTGTATATTTAGAACTGTTTTTTGATTTAGAACGTATATACCGTTATACAACGTACGAAACCCAATCAACATTTGATTTAGGAAAATGTTCATAACATTTTTCTCTAATGCAAACTTATATCCTTCTTTATCTAATAAAGAAACGGATATTATATTGTATATCATCGATGGTACGAAATAACAGTTGTTCAAAATCAATGTATAATCATTTGGTAATACAAAGTGATATTCGCCTACAGCTTTGGCAGCAACAATTGCTCCATTCCCTACTCTGAGAGATATATTACCCTTTTCTAGTTCTCTATTTATCTTTAACCCTTGTAACAGATTACAAATATGGGATCCTGATCCGGTATCCAATACCCAGGACGTAGAGCAGACTGAGAAACAGTTCTCAGTAACTAACACACCCGAAGAAGATGCATCAGAATGCTCTTTCTTCGCTCGGGTTGCATGGGAATCCTTGCATTCCCCTATCCCTTGCCCAGACTTCTGACAGTTGTCATAAGATAGAGCGGAACCAACGTTCCCCAGCCCAGTATAATAAGCGGGTTCGGTCAATACATCCATATTATTATCTTGATTAAGGCGTGACATGGTCGCTACCTGGAGAGAGAGAGATAAGAAAACACTTTAGTGTGCGCTCTTGCAAGATTAGACTGGTTATTATCCTATTTAATCAGGATGGCTCCCACTGTTTTTATCAAATCTTCCTTTAAACCCTAAAAGGTAAGATTAGCCGGGATTAATTACACCCTACAAGTTCGCCAATCGATCAGTCAAGTAGGTGTTGGTACTCCGAGGGAGTCTCCCCGTGCTTTCGCATGGAACTAATTAAATAACCTCATTTCCGTAGGGGCATAACCCCGTTAATACCTTTCTTAGACACCAACTGGATTAACTAATTGTAAAGTGGAAAACTCTCCCAGGAGTAAATCTTACTCGCAGTGGGTATCGGGATCCAACTATCATATAGAAGGTATGCAATCTCATTGCGAATTTCAACACTTGAAATTCCCAATATCTGTTTTTACTCTTTGCGGTTTATGACCTTGAGAAGATCAACAAACATAAACCGCAAGTCAAGTTCAACCTGTTATTTTGTGATTGAATTAAACCCACCCGCACGACCCTTGACAAGGTCAACAAGGCCGTATGACTACCCTAATCCAATTGCATCAATATACGGCAGATAAGCACTAATAAGGTACCGAATACTACGCCTTGATAAGGTCAACAAATGCAGCATGAATACTAAATAGCACTTATCTGAAATGACGGAAGGCAACGACTGGTTTTGAAGAAAACTTTTAGCGTAATGAACTTGATATCGTTGTAGAATCTAGTGATTTGAAAAGGAGTGGTTTAAGTTCCGCTTTAAAATCGAGTAGTTTTCAAAACAAACCGAGTGGGTTGTATTATATGCTAGTTTTGCTAAAGAGGTCATTCCCGGTGAAGGGATTTAGGCACTTTCCTCATCGAATGAGGTGCTGGATATTCATAATGGAATATCGCTATGCAAAGCAATAACTAGAGCTACATTTTTGAAAAATTTGATTCTACAACATCTTTTAGGTTTCTTTTCTTTTCATTAATCTCATTAATGAAGTCCCATCATTTATGTTTCCTAAACATCACAAAAGAAACGAAAATAAAACACACATATATGTCATCCGCATTCACCATAGGGACCCGGGTCTTCACCGTAAGATTACTTAACTTACGGCAGGGTAGGGTCAGGACTAGCGCAGATGCAAAACATATATAGTGTCTACTAGTATATCATATATATATAAGTAGCATTTCTCTCACGCAGTTATATGATCATATCATATCACAGAAATAGCAGAAGAAAACATATGAAATATATGATATAGTAGGAGGTCCGTGTTTTAGATTAAGCCAGTAATGAGAAACACGGATTCCACGGTCGTGATGTATAGCCAAGCTCACATCCCTACACCCCTACGAAAGCCGTAAGAAACCCTGCCAATTTTAGAGTTAGGCAACCGGTCTCGACTCATCGAGACGGTCTCCCACTGGACTCTAGAACCCAGTTACTTGTGCTTCCCGCCTTAGGTCTATCCTAATGCGGAAAAGTAAATAATATACATCAAATGGAGACAAAAACCTCAACTCGGAAGTGTCCCAATAATAGAATATTACATACAAATATTTACATGAATGAAAATTGAAAAACTTTCATCTCACACAAACCCCCCCGGCTATTCAATCACGACAATCCAATATAACATATCAACCAACAACATAATAATATCACATGTCATCAACGTAAGTAAATATGCGTATCCCTAATGTCGTTGATGTATAGCAACGAGATCGGGGATACTGCCACATATTGCACTTACGGTCGCAGAAAAGAAATGAAAGCTACAATAATTAGAATCCGTATCATCTTTAGACATCATAAACCCAGATTATCACATATTCCGGATTTCATGCCTAACCCTATAAACCTTGCATTTAAGTCTTGAATTGAAAACACTTTTCAAAAAACAAGTCGGGTAATTCAACAAGATTCCCGATTATAAGATTGAATGCTCATCGGGAACATCTAGTAGATGGCCGCACCCCTGAGGCCGTCAACGAAGTGCACTTGGGCGGAACATTGTGGCCGCGAGCACTCGAGTGGATGCTTTTGGCTACGGGGTTCTTCTATAGTCACTTGGCTGGGGTTATAGGGCGTGGCTGTCTACTAGTGT
Organism: Agapanthus africanus; assembly: GCA_030015575.1. Classification (NCBI taxonomy): domain Eukaryota; kingdom Viridiplantae; phylum Streptophyta; class Magnoliopsida; order Asparagales; family Amaryllidaceae; genus Agapanthus; species Agapanthus africanus. The sequence goes on from CM057340.1 coordinate 660,755,253, forward strand.
CTCCCGGCGACTATTCGCGTACGATACGAGATTAGGATGGAGTTTTGATCCGAATCGAAACTCCGTGGCAATCCATCACTTAAGACTAAAACGCGAGATTTACAAATCAATAACTAGTTTTCACAAAACTAATCAATGTGGATTCCAAAAAATTGTATCACATATGTAAAGTTATCTAGACGATGTTAAACATTTCGATCGATATTTCAAACATTACCAATTCACAGAGATCTCAACAACTTGATCCTCACCAAAAATACCCAGAAAGCCCAAAATGACAAAATGAAGCAGCAGAAGAAAAACGAGTCCATAACCCCTCAAATCGGCGGTGGAACCGCGGCCAAAACGTGGTTTAGACGACGATTCTACGGCCATTTGTTAGAGTTAGGCTCTCATTCTTCTTAGGGCTCCATAGAATTACCTGCATAATTTTATGAGAATTTTTAATCTGGAAAATTTCAACGTTTGAAAAATTGGACAGAAACTACCCAAAATCGGTTTTTAAAACTTCGATCGAACACTTTAACGTCGTATAGTCCAGTCCTAAGACTCTAGCTTGGCTTTGATACCATGAAAGTATGTCTTAGCACATCTACTAGGTTTCTACAAGCATCAAGTATGCAATTTTTAAAAATCTAGAGTGCTAAGTCATACTAACCTAGAATCTAACGAGTGAATTAGGGTTTTGTAGCAAGAAAACAAGTTCTAAATTAAGTGATGGAGGTTTACAACCTTTGTAGACCAAGTCCTTCACTTCTAAACCTCCAAGTAGTAGTCCCTAGAACTCTTCTCAAGGCTCCATTTGAAGAAAGGATCGAGCTTGCTTGAAGTCTTCGATGTCGAAGATGATCCACTTTGAAGTCTCTCTCACTCAAGTCCACTCTTCACTAATCAAGGTATTAGTGAAGCAAACAACCTAAACCAATGGCTAGATTAGTATAGGTTGATGAAGTAGGAGATTTGCTCACCAGAAAATATTTTCTCTTTTCTTTTTTCAACTCAAGAAAAAAAAACTAGAGAAGAAGCAGTGAAGAAGATGATGAGGATGAACTTGGATGAGAGAATAATGAGTGGTTAAATGAACCATGTAGAGTAATGAGATAAGAAAAGGATGAATAAATATCTAAGAGTAAAACAAAATTAGGAGATGAGTCATGGCTTCTCAATGCTTCTCCAAGCATCCAAAGCCATGACTCATTCTCCCTTTTTTTTGTTTTTCTTAAAATATTAATCATCCTAATTATCCTATACTCTAGTGTTATTCTCATACATCCCAATCCTTTGTATCATCAACCATGATACAATTTCAATTCATATATAAATATATATATCAAATTATTAAATCAACACTTGATTCAATAATCCGGTTATATCATATATAACCGACTAATATCATTTATATATGTATATCAAATCATTGATGAAAGTTTACCCTAGCACCACCATGAGGTCTAAACCGGCATCAAGCATACAATTTTCAAAATATTGGGGTGCTAAGCTAGACTATCCTAGAATCTAACTAGATGATTAGGGTTAACTATGATGATATCACAAAAACTAGCTAAGAGAAGGAGGTTACAACCTTTGTAGACCGTGTCCTTCTCTTCTAAAGCTCCATGTAGTAGTCCACGCGACTCCACTAGGCTCCACTTGAAGTTGGATCGAGCTTCCTTTACAATCTTTGTGCCGAAGATGATCCACCTGAAGCTCCTCTAATTCAAGATACCTCTTCACTATACCATCTTTAGTGAAGGAAACATACTACACCAAAGTGCTAATCAAGTGTAGGATGGTGAAGTAGGGGTTCAAAGCTCACTAAGATTTATCACAAAACCCTATGATTCATATCTCATGTGAGGGTTAGGGTTTTGTAGAAATGGAAGAAGAAAATGGAGAGAGCTCAAGAGAGTGAAGCAAATGAACTTAAGAAGAATGGTTAAGGCAAAAACAACACAAGTGTAGAATGACAATACTCTTGACTTCACTTATTCAAGCATGGAATAAATTGCAATAATAAATTGCAACCATACTTGAATAGTGAGTCAAGACTAATAAAGAAATAATAAAAGCCATGCTTTTCCCATCCCTCAAAAGTCTCCCCATTTTTCACTTCATTTTCTATTTTCACAAAATAGAAAATCCAACCATGCTTCATAATATATATATATATATATATATATATTATGAAGAAAATAATTAGTGATCTAATAATATTAGTTAATATATAATTATATCAAATATAAATATATATCATATTATTAAATCAACACTTGATTTAATAATCCGGTTATATCACATATAACCGACTAATATTATTTATCTGTATATCATATTATCAAATCAACACTTGATTCAATAATTGGTTATATCACATATAACCTAACCAATAATAAATAACCGCCAGATTAGAATATGGTATCACATACTCGTATTTAATCTGGCCCCCGCACATATCAACATATGTGCCCTACTTCGTTTCGCTTGAACTAGGAAACTTCTGTGTGGGACTCTAAAAACTCGTCAATACGCCAGTAGTAGGTAATGATCACATCAGTTGCCCACAAGCCGTCAGCGGTACTAGTTGGACGTAACGGCTACCCAGATATCGAGGGAATAGAAGATCAAGAAGCAAGCTTGTCCAAACTCTCATGAAGCCTATAAGTAACACTTACCGTACATTCCGGTCTCTTCGTCTGATATGTCGCATATCGAGTCTAGGGGTGGAATTGTCAGACCCCAATAACTTGATAAGTCATGCCGATGTGTGACCTATAACGGTACGAGAAACTACTGATAACTCTTACTAGTAAATCTGATCAACAGCCCTGGCCAGGGACTTCCTGTTATAGCCAATCGAGCATAGCACAATATCAACTCCCAATACCGGGAGAGACGAAACCGCTCCTATCACTCATTGCCTCCATGTGACTCGGGACTGTACCCAAAATCCACCTGTTTGCACGACTCCTTTGAGCCGTGGTAGGGAGGAAATCAAAGCACAGTGGGAACCACACAAGACTCTATGACAATCTCGGGTCTACAGACTAACATGTACCAGTGTCACCAGAGAACCGCTATCTGACGATAGGTATAGTACCATCTAGGAGTTCTCGGCGAGTCCTGTTTGGTGTACCCATTCTCTAATGAGCACCTGTGTACAATCTTTGATGTCAAACACCAATGGATATGGGATCAACCATCGCCCCCTACAGGGTCAAGAAATGTACATACTAGTCTACTTTGGAATATCGATGCCCTGTTTCGATACTCCCTCGACTAGGAACTGTTAAAGGATGTGCCTGTAGACTACACAAGTCCCAGTAGTATGGTCTGCATCATAGTCCTGGTAGTCAAGAAAACATCCTAAGGGCTTTATCAACATGTATCATAGAGACAGTATAATAATACAAGTGTACATGTTAAGATAAAGAGCAACCAGATAGCATACTATCATGTCGAGCAAGAATGTCCTATATATATATGTCCAAGCATCCACTATATCATACAATAATGGCCTTTAGGGCATATATATTCCTAACAATTGAATCAACACTTGATTCAATTATCTGGTTAAATCACATATAACCGGCTAATATTCAATATTAGATATTAAATCAACACTTGATTCAATAATCCAGTTATATCATATATAACCAGCCAATATCAAATACATATACATAAATCAAATCATTGAATCAACACTTGATTCAATAATCCGGTTATATCATATATAACCTAACCGATATCAAATATCGCTAGATTAGAATACGGTATCATATACTCGTATTTAATTAAGCTCCCGCACATATCTACATATGTGCCCTACTTCGTTTCGCTTGAGCTAGGAAACCTCTGTGTGGAACTCTAAAGACTCGTCAATATGCCAGCAGTAGGTAATGATCACATCATATACCCACAAGCCGTCAGCGATACTAGCTAGACGTAACGGCTACCCAGGTATTGAACGAATAGAATATCAACAAGCAAACTTGTCCAAACTCCTATAAAGCCTATAAACAACACTTACCGTACAGTCCGTTCTCTTCGTCTGATATGTCGCATATCGAGTTTGGGGTGGAATCGTCAGACCCTAATAACTTGATAAGTCATGCCGATGTGTGGCCTATAACTTTTTGAGAAACTACTGATAATACTTACCAGTAAATCTCATTAGCCCTGGCCAGGGACATGCTGTTATAGCCAATCGAGCATAGCACAACATCAACTCCCAATACCGGGAGAGACGAAACCCCTCCTATCGCTCACTGCCTCCATGTGACTCGGGACTGTACCCAAAATCCACCTGTTTGCATGACTCTTTTGAGCCGTGGTAGGGAGGAAATCAATGAATAGTGGGAACCACACAAGACACTATGACGATCTCGGATCTACAGACTAACCTGTACAAGTGTCACCAGAGAACTGCTATCTGAAGATAGGTATGATACCATCTAGGAGTTCTCGACGAGTCCTGTTTGGTGTACCCATTCTCTAATGAGCACCTGTGTACAATCTTTGATGTCAAACACCAATGGTTGTGTGATCAACCATCGCTCCATATAGGGTCAAGAAACGTACACACTACTTTACTCTAGAATATCGATGCCCTGTCTCGATACTCTCTCGACTAGGAACTGTTAGACGATGTGCTTGCTGACTACACAAGCCCCACTAGTATGATCTGCATCATAGTCCTGGTAGTCAAGCCTACATCCTAAGGGCTTTATCAACTTGAATCAGAGAGACAGTATAAAAATACAAGTATACATGTTAAGGTAAAGAGCAACCAGATAGCATACTATCATGTAGAGCAAGAAAGTCTTATATATATATGTCCAAGCGTCCACTATATCATACAATAATGGCCTCTTTGTCATACATATTCCTAACATATCCTCGATCTCGTTGCTATACGTCAACGACATTAGGGATACTCATATTTACTTATGTCGATGTCATGTGATGTTATTGTGTTGCTAGTTGATATGTTATATTGGATCGTCGTGATTGAATAGCCGGGGGTTTTGCATGAGATGAGAGTTTTTCAATTTTTATTCATGTAAAAATTTGTATGTAATATTATTTTATTGGGACACTTCCGGGTTGAGGTTGTTGCCTCCATTTGATATATATTATTTACTTTTCCGCATTAGGATAGACCCAAGGCGGGGAGCACAAGTAACCGGGTTCTAGAGTCCAGTGGGAGGCCATCTCGAGGAGTCGAGACCGGTCTCCTAACTCTAGAAGTGGCAGGGTTGCTTGCCACTCTCGGAGGAGTCTAGGGATGTGGGCTTGGCTATTCATCATGACTGTGGAATTCGTGTTTTTCATTACTGGCTTAATCTAAAACATCGACCTCCTGGTATATCCTATATTTTATATATTTGCTTCTGCTGTTTTCTGTGATATGATGTGATCATATAACCGGGTGAGACGAATTCTACTTATATATATGATATACTAGTAGATACTATATATGTTTTGCATCCGCGCTAGTCCTGACCTCGCCCTGCCGTAAGTTAAGTAATCTTACGGTGAAGACCTGGGTCCCTTTGGCGAATGCGGATGGCATATATGTCTGTTTTATTTTCGTTTCTTCTATGATGTTTAGGAAACATAAATGATGGGACGTCATTAATGAGATTAATGAAAAGAAAAGAAACCTAAAAGATGTTGTAGAATCAAATTTTTCAAAAAGGTAGCTCTATTTCTTGGTTTGCATAGCGGTATTCCATTATGAATATCCAGCACCTCATTCGATGAGGAAAGAGCCTAGATCCCTTCACCGGGAATGACCTCTTTAGAAAATTAGCATATACTATAACCCACTCGGTTTGTTTTGAAAACTACTCGATTTTAATGCGGAGCTTAAACCACTCCTTTTCAAATCACTATATTCTAAAACGATATCAAGTTCATTACGCTAAAGGTTTTCTTCAAAACCAGTCGTAGCCCTTCGTCATTTCAGATAAGTGCTATTTAGTATTCGTGCTGCATTTGTTGACCTTGTCAAGGCGTAGTGTTCGCTAGCTGATTAGTGCTATCTGCCGCATATTGATGCGATTGGATTAGGGTAGTCGTACGGCCTTGTTGACCTTGTCAAGGGTCGTGCGGGTGGGTTTAATTCAATCACGAAATGACGGGTTGAACTTGACTTGCGGTTTATGGTTTGTTGACCTTGTCAAGGTCATAAGCCCCATGGGGTAAAACAGATATTGAGAATTTCAAGTGTTGAAATTTGCAATGAGATTGCATACCTTCTATATGATAGTTGGATTTCGATACCCACTGCGACAAGGACTTGCTGTGTAGCGAACCCGCAAGGAGTAAAAAAAAATGTAAAAGGTTTGTTTTAAGACCTCAAAAGGTAGTGAATACTTTACTCCTGGGAGAGTTTTCCACTTTACAATTAGCTAATCCAGTAGGTGTCTAAGAAGGGTGTTAACGGGGTTATGCCCCTGCGGAAACGAGGTTATTTAATTAGTTCCATGCGAATGCACGGGGAGACTCCCTCGGAGTACCAATACCTGCCTGGCTGACCGATTGGCGAACTTGTAGGGTGTAATTAATCCCGGCTAATATTACCTTTTAGGGTTTGAAGGAAGATTTGATAAAAACAGTGGGAGCCATCCTGATTAGATAAGATAATAACCAATCTAATTTTGTAAGAGCGCACGCTAAAGTGTTTTCTTCTCTCTCTCTCTAGATGGCGACCATGTCATTCCTTAATCAAGATAATAATATGGATGTATTGACTGAACCCGCTTATTGTACTGGGCTGGGAAACGTTGGTTCCGCTCTATCTTATAACAACTGTCATAAGTCTGGGCAAGGGATAGGGGAATGCAAGGATTTCCGTGCAATCCGAACGAAGAAAGAGCATTTTGATGAATCTTCTTCGGGTGTGTTAGTTATTGAGAACTATTTCTCAGTAAGCTCTACGTCCTGGGTATTGGATACTGGATCAGGATCCCATGTTTGTAGTCTGTTACAAGAGTTAAAAAGAAGTTGAGAACTAGGAAATGGTGATATGTCTCTCAGAGTAGAGAATGGAGCAATTGTTTCTGCAAAGCTGTAGGCGAATATCACCTTGTATTACCAAATGGTAATACAGTGATTTTGAACGACTGTTATTACGTACCATCGATGATGTGCATTATAATATCCGTTTCTTTATTAGATAAAGAAGGATACAACTTTGCATTAGAGAAAAATGTTATGAACATTTCCTAAATCAAGTGTTGATTGAGTTTGGTACGTTATGTAATGGTATATACATTCTAAATCAAAATACAGTTCTAAATATACAGAACACACATAAGAGGAAAAGTTCAGAAATGAACGAAGCCTTCTTGTGGCACTGTAGACTTGGTCATATCAATGCGACCAGACTAGCTAAGTTACATAAAGATGGATATTTGAATCCGTTCGAATTTACATCTTATGAAACTTGTCAGTCATGTCTCAAAGGAAAGATGAACAAAACTCCATGTATTGGATACAGAGAAAGAGCTACTGAACTCTTGTGACTGATACATAGTGATATATGCGGTCCTGTGCCTACACATACCAGAAATGGTTCCTCATACTTCATTACATTCATCGATGATCTCTCAAGATTCGGACATGTGTTCCTGTTGAAACACAAATCTGAAGCTTTTGAGAAAATTCAAGGAATATAAGAGCGAAGTAGAGAACCGGACGGGTAAAAGTATTAAAATCCTTCGATCTGATCGAGGAGGAGAATACTTAAGCACGGAATTCCGAAATTATCTAAAAGAGAATGAGATTCTCTCTCAGCTTACTTCTCTGTATACACCACAGTACAATGGAGTATTGGAGCAGAGGAATCGCACCATATTAGATATGGTGCGCTCTATGATGAATATTGCTGAGTTACCTATTTCTTTTTGGAGTTATGCACTTGAGATAGCTGCATACCTATTGAATCAAGTTTCATCAAAATCTATGCCTAAAACACCATATGTGATATGGAGTGGAAAGATACCATATCTTTAACGAGTTAAGATATGGGGTTGTCCGGCCTATGTTAAAAAATAGAATCCGGACAAACTCGAAGCACGGTCAGTTCTTTGCAAATTTGTGGGATATCCAAAGAATTTATATGGATATCCATTCTACCACAGTGAGGAACCAAAAATATTTGTTGCTCAAAATGCCACCTTTTTAGAAAAGAAATTTCTTGTGAAAGAAATTAGTGGTAATGAGGTAGAGCTAGAAGAAGTTCCAGATACACAAACTACAACCGATGATCTGGTAGATCCAGAGGATTCGATAGTCTCAGATGAACCTCAGCCACTCCGCAGATCTAGTAGGGTTCCTCATCCACCTGAGAGATACTACAGTTTTCTCATAGACAGTGGGAGTGAGGATTGCATCATAGAAGATGATGACCCAACTAGTTTCAAGCAGGCCATCACAAGTGGGGACTCTGTGAAATGGCTAGATGCTATGCGATCTGAGAAGGAATCCATATATACCAACAAAGTATGGACTTTGGAAGTTTCTCCTGAAGGGGTAAAACTCATTGGGAGCAAGTGGATCTTTAAGAAGAAAATTGGTATAGATGGAAAGGTTGAGACCTTCAAAGCTAGACTTGTAGTAAAAGGTTTTCGTCAACGATCAGGTGTCGACTATGATGAGACCTTTTCTCCAGTGGCTATGCTTAAGTCCATCAGGATCCTACTTGCCATTGTTGCATACCATGACTATGAAATCTGGAAGATGGACGTCAAGACCGCTTTTCTAAATGGTAATTTAGAAGAGAGCGTGTATATGACACAGCCAGAGGGCTTCGTAGACAGTGGGAGCAGCGGAAAGGTGTGTAAGCTGCTTAAATCAATCTACGGATTAAAGCAGGCATCGCGGAGCTGGAACATCTATTTTGATGTAGCAGTCAAAGAGTTTGACTTCATAAAAAACATACATGAACCTTGTATATATAAAAAGGTTATAGAGAGTAAGGTTGTCTTCCTCGTATTGTACGTGGATGCCATACTCTTAATAAAAAATGATATTCCTATGTTGCACTCGGTCAAACTCTTCCTATCACAAAAATTCTCCATGAAAAATCTGGGTGATGCCTCCTACATCCTGGAGATAAAGATCTATAGAGATAGATCTAAAAGGTTGTTGGGATTGTCCCAATCCAGGTACATAGAAACTATACTAAAGAGGTTTAGTATGGAAGGTTCAAAGCATGGTAATTTATTCGCTTGCTTAGGAATCACTCTCTCCAAAGAGATGTCTCCCAAGACTGATTTGGAGAGGGCTCGCAAGAACGTGATACCCTATGCTTCTGTAGTTGAATCTATCATGTACGCGATGTTATTCACCAGACCGGATGTAGCTTATGCACTTAGTGTCGTAAGTAGGTATCAATCAGACCAGTGGAGAAGCACTGGACAACTGTGAAGAATATTCTTAAGTACTTGAGAAGGACTAAAGAGATGTTCTTGGTGTATGGTAACGGAGAACTCCAGGTGGAGTCTTTTACGGATTCAAGCTTTCAGAGTGATAAGGACGACATCAAGTCTGTCTCTGGTTTTGTCATCACCCTCAATGGAGGGGCAGTATGTTGGAAGTGTTCTAAGCAAGATACCGTTGCAGACTCGACGATGGAGGCTGAATAAATCGCTGCCAACGATGCTGCCAAAGAGGCTGTCTGGATGAAGAAGTTCATTGCTGAACTTGGTGTGGTTCCATCCATTGAGGATCCAGTACCCTTGTATTGTGATAATAATGGAGCTGTGGCTTTGGCCAAGGAACCCCCGTCCTATCAGCGATCCAGACATATTCTAAGGCCGTATCACCTGATCGTGGAGATAGTTGATCGCCGGGAGATCAAGGTCAGGAGAGTAGATACGCAGGTCAACACGGTGGATCCACTCACGAAGGCCCTCTCCTAGACACAGTTTGAGAGACTTTTTAGGATGTTGAGTATGCGATACTATAACTGGCCTTAGTGCAAGTGGGAGATTGTTTGGAATATGTATGCCCTAGAGGCCATTATTTTATGATATATTGGATGCTTGGACATATATATAGAGGACTTTCTTGCTCGACATGATAGTATGCTATCTGGTTGCTCTTTATCATAACATGTACACTTATTTTAGTATACCGTTTCTCTGATACATGTTGATAAAGCCTTTAGGATGTAGGCTTGACTACCAGGACTATGATGCAGATCATACTAGTGGGGCTTGTATAGTCCGCAAGCACATTCTTTAACAGTTTCTAGTCAAGGGAATATCCAGACAGGACATTGATATTCCAGAGTAGACTAGTGTGTACATTTCTTGACCTTGTATGGGGCGATGGTTGATCCCACAACCATTGGTGTTTGACATCAAAGATTGTGCACAGGTGCTCATTAGAGAATGGGTATACCGAACAGGACTCGCCGAGAACTCCTAGATGGTACCATACCTGTTGTCAGATAGCAGTTCTCTGGTGACACTTGTACAGGTTAGTCTGTATACCCAAGATTGTTTTAGTGTCTTGTGTGGTTCCCACTGTGCTTTGATTTCCTCCCTACCACGGCTCAAAGGAGTCATGCAAATAGGTGGATTTTGGGTATAGTCCCGAGTCATATGGAGTTAGTGAGCGATAGGAGGGGTTTCGTCTCTCCAGGTATTGAGAGTTGATGTTGCGCTATGCTCGATTGGCTATGACAGGAAGTTCTTGGCCAGGGCTGATGAGATTTACTGGTAAGTGTTATTAGTAGTTTCTCGAAAGGTTATAGGCCACACATCGCCATGACTTGGGGTCTGATGATTCCACCCCCAGACTCGATATGCGACATATCAGACGAAGAGACCAGACTGTACGGTAAGTGTTGCTAATAGGCTCTACGGGAGTTTGGACAAGTTTGCTTGTTGATCTTCTATTCGTTCAATACCTGGGTAGCCGTTACGTCCAGCTAGTACCGCTGACGGTTTGTGGGTTTCTGATGTGATCATTACCTACTACTGGTGTATTGACGAGTCTTTAGAGTCAGGTTTCCTAGCTCAAGCGAAACGAAGTAGGGCACATATGGAGATATGTGCAGGAGCTTGATTGAATACGAGTATGTGATACCGTATTCTAATCTAGCGATATTTGATATCTGTCAGGTTATATGTGATATAACCGGATTATTGAATCAAGTGTTGATTCAATGATTTTAGTATATGTTGTTTATTTATATTTGATATTAGCCGGATTATATTTGATATAGCCAGATTATTGAATCAAGTGTTGATTTAATAATTTGATATATATATATATATGTTATATATATTAACTAATATTGAATATTTTCCGGTTGTATGTGATATAACCGGATTATTGAATCAAGTGTTGATTTAATAATGTGATATACATATAAATATGATATTAGTCGGTTATATATAATATAACCGGATTATTGAATCAAGTGTTGATTTAATAATTTGATATATATTTATATATTTGATATATATATATATATATATATATATATATATAAACTAATATTTAGCTCACTAAAGATTTTCTTCTCTTTATTTACATATATATATATATATATGTGTGTATGTATGTATGTATGTATTTATTAATGTATCATGGTTGATGATACAAGGGACATGGATGTATGAGAATCACACATAAGGATATATGAAAAGAGATAATAATAAACATTTTAGAATTGAAAAGAAAAGAGAATGAGTCATTTTTCTTTAGGTGCTTGTAGAAGCTTTGAGAAGCCATATATCATCTCCATTTCTTATTTTATCCTAAGATATTTATTATACACCTCATCACTCACCTCATGGTTCATTCTCTCTCATCCAAGTTCATCCTCATCTCCTTCTTCGTTTCCTCTCTAGAGTTTTTTTTAGGTGAGAAAAGGAAAGAGAAAGAAGAAAAATAAGTGAGCAAAATTATTACTTCATCAACCTACACTTTTAGCCCATTAGTTTAGGTTGTTTGCTTCACTAATACCTTGATTAGTGAAGAGTGAGCTCAAGTTAGAGAGACTTCAAGTTGGATCATTTTCGGCTTCGAAGACAACAAGCAAGCTCATTCTTTTCATCAAGTGGAGTCAAGAAAGAGTTGTAGGGACTACTACTTGGAGCTTTAGAAGTGAAGGACCGGTCTACAAAGGTTGTAAACCCTCTTCACTTAGTGTAGAACTTATTTGCTTTACTCTAAATCCTAATTCTCTAGTTCGATTCTTGTTTAGTATAACTTAGCACTCTAGATTTTTTAAAATTGTATACTTGATGCTTGTATAAACCTAGTAGAGGTGCTAAGACTTACTTTCAACCACCTCCTTCAGGAGGCTGCCATTACCATATTCCAAGAACATCAAATGCTCTTCACTGCTACCCTATGTTTCTCTAGGATTGGACCGATATCCATATCCTATATAGAGAAACACATATGATCACCATTGTTTTACCGATTTGCAGCATAGGAACATCACTTCCTATCATGAGTATGTCATCCATATACTATATGAGGAATCTGACAACACTCTCCACTACCTTCTTACAAATACCAGGTTCATCTATCATTTTGATGAAGTTAAACATTTTGATCGTGACATCAAAATAGATGATCTATTCCTGCTATTCCTGCTTTAGTCTAAAAATAGACTTAAGCAACTTGCACACTTACCGTTGCTCCCACTGACTCCGATAATCCTCTGGCATAGTTATATAGACGTACACTTCTAAATCCAATTTAGAAAGATGTTATAGTCATCCACATGCCAGATATCATAGTCATAAAATACAATAATGGCAAGTTATATCCGTATGGATTTCAGCGTAGACACTGAAGTAATAGTTTCATCAGAATTCACAACGGGTATTTGATGAAAACATTTTACTACAAGTCTAGCCTTATTAGGTCAGTACCTTTCCATTTGCACTAATCTCACAAGATCTACTTGCTCCTAATGAGTTTTACCCCTTCAGAAGCACCCAACAAAGTCCTCACTTTGTTGTAGTCCATGGAGTCCAACTAGGATAACTTGGCACTCAGCCATCAGTCGGAAGTCACCACTTTCCATGGCCTACTGATATAGTAGGATCATCATCACATGATGAAAGCTTCCCTATCACCTTCAGTGAGGAAACCGTAGTACCTTTCAGGTGGCTGAGGTCATCTACCAAATATGCAGAGTAGGCTTAAGTTTGTCAGGGTCAATTGAATTTTCAGGTTTTACTAAATCTTCAGTAACCGTTTGTGGTTTTGAAATCACTTTCAGTTCTACCATACTCCCACTAATTTCTTCTGTAAGAAATTCCTTTTCTAAAAAGGTGGCGTTTCGAAAATAAAACAACTTTTGATCCCGAAAATGGTAGAAAGTTAAGCCCTCATCAATGCCTGGGATAACCCATAAACTACCATTACGGAAACGTGCCTTGAGTTTTTCTGGATTCTAGTTTTAAGCATAAGCTGAAAAGCTCAACATCTTAACAATTTTAAGATGATAACCCATTCTATATCACATATAGACTTTGAGGCACCGATTTAGGTCGAACCAGTATCAATTGATATGTATCTATTCCTAGTGTATCCTTTTATTGAAAAAGGTGATTCAGCATTACTCATTATGGAGCGCACCTACGGATGAGCAATCTGAAAGAGAATCAAATTCTCGATTACTACGGAATACCTAGCATAAGTATCCACATCTTCGAACACTTCGAGGAATCATGATACTTCCAGCAATTGGTTCTCTACTTTATTCTTATATCTTATGAATTTCTCAATATCTTTAGACTTTGCATTTCAACAAGAATGCGTGTCTAAAACCAGAGAACTCATAGTAAAATGGAATAAAGTATGGGTACCAACCTATTGTCCATGTAGACATTGGAAAACATATATCATTATGTATAAGCCCTATGAGTTCATTAACTCATACTTTGTGTGTTGTAATTTGAAAACCGTATTTTGATTAAGAATATACATCCTGTTTTACAATGTACCTTACCCAATCATCAAATGATAAAGGCAAATGTTCATAATATAATTTTTGAAAATTTATATCCCACTTTATCAAATAAAGAGATGGATATATCATTTTTAAAAAGTTGGTACATAATAACAGATATTCAAAACCAAAAATTTGCCGAAAGGCAAAACCAGGTGATTTCCCTAATAGCAACAATTGCTTCGATATCCGACATTGAGAATCAAATCACTTTTTCCAATAATCTAATCCTTCTAAGCATCTATAACAACTTACAGATATGGGATGTTAATCCGGTAACTATATACCCAGGAATTAGAATTAATTGGGAAACAATTTTCGATAATAATCACATAAAAACAAATGAAACATCAAAATGTTTCAAGGGGTGGCCGGATATTCCAATTAATGCCTCTTTCATTGACCAGGGTCATAACAATAGTTGTATTTTCCTTTCCGCTCACTACGTCCCCTATTGTTGTCTCTCTTTCTTACCTTATTTATACCGAACTTATGCTAGTTGGTTTTCTTCTTACCCTTCTTTTTAGCTCCAGCATTGGGATTGGAAGAAGATATCCAACAAGCGTAACTTGTATATTCTAATTATTTAAGGAGCTCTCAAATTTGAGATGAGGTGGAGAGGAGAGATAAATGAACTGTATCATATACAATTCACTTTCTCCAAACCTGCGGTCATCCTCGACCGAAATAATTTTTTCGAGTTCGTATTTAACTATACGATGGCCTTCCAAGTAATATGGATCTCTGTATCGGATATAGAGTGTTCTAGAGGAAGAAAAAAGGGATGTAGGAGGGGTAAGGACATATGAGACTATATCGTGAAATAGGGCAATCATGACATTCTAAAGTCGTTGATTGTAAAAAGGTTCGGTTAACTAGGTTTATGAGTTTTTAGTTTAAGGTCAGTCTTAGGTCGCTGCCAGAGAGAGAGAAAAGAAACAGTCGTCGTGCACTTTATCAAGATTAGATTAGTATATTTATCTAATCAGGATAGTTCCCACTGTTCCGTCGAATCCTCCTTCAAACCCTAAAAGGAGAATTAGCCGGGATCATATCCCGAGAGTAACTATTACTCTCAGTGGGAATCGGGACCCAACCTATCATGGCATGATAATGTTGATAAATTATCAACAAATTACCCCACTCCATAGAAGGTATGCAATCTCATTGCAAGTTTCAACACTTGAAACTCCCGATATCGGTTTTTACACCTAGGACCCTAGGACCTTGACGAATGATCAACAAATCAAAGAGTTCTCGTCAAGTTCAACCCGTCATTTCTTGATTAGTCTAGATCCACCCGTATAGGCCCTTGACGAATAATCAACAAAGCCATATGACCGTTGTTGGGGTCAAAAATTACATCCTGGTTGACCAAGTCAAAGTCAAAGTCAACCCCAAACCAAGTGGGCCCAAGCCCAGGTCAAGTGGGCCCATGCCCAAGTCGAGCCCGAACATGAAGCGGCCGGCCTGTCCCATGCTAAAATGAAAATTATGTAATAAATAATTTTGATGTAATTTTTATGAATAAATATAAGGAAAATGGGCATAAAGTCAAATTTTTGTAAAGCCCATGGCTCATGTGCAAAAGAAATAAGCATATGAGGTATGGGATGGGCAAAATGCCATTTTGTAAAGCCTAAGAGGCCGTGTGTAAACTTGTAAGTCTATATAAGGCAACATGATAATGAAATGAAGACAATAATTGATTCCCCTCAAAAATTAGGGTTTCTGTGCATTCTTCACCTTCCTGAAGGTTTTAAAGCTTCTTCTCTTTTCTAAATTAAATCAAGAGTTTAACTCTTCCTTTCCCAAAAAGAAATAGTTTTTCACCATAAAACCTTTGAAGGGGAACTCAGATCTCCCATCAAATCCCTAAAAGGGGAGATTTTTAAGTCTCATCCCCTCTCCTCCAAGATTCAGCCAACAGAGAGGAGGAAGAAGGAGAACCATCTCTAAAAATCCCATTTTGGGAAAAATCCAAGGCTCAAGAGAAGATCCGGGGCTTAAGGGAGAAGAAAGGGGTCCCCTTTGATCATTTCCGAAGATCTTTGGGAAGTTCAACTCCAAGACCTAAATCCTCAAAGGAGTTTAAATCCTAATCCAGATCTTTTAGGAGTGTAATTCCAAATTCAAATATTTTAGAGTTTAACACCACTCATCCTTTAGGAGTTTAACTCCATAAAGATAAAAATCCTCCATTTTTTTTAGAGATTCCAAAGTCCTTCGGAGTTTAACTCCTAATCCCGGGGCTAAGTCACCCATTTTTTTTCCTGTAGGCACTCAGCGCCCACGTGCCGGGCGCATAAGGCGCTGGCGCCCAGCGCCTACGCGCTTTGCACGTGAGGCGTCCAGCGCCTACGCGCTAAGCACGTGATCCGCTGGCGTTCAGCGCCCACGCACCACGCACGCATCCTTAGGACGCTCCTCGTCCCGCTCATTCCATGCACTCCACACTAAAAATACCTCCTCCGTTAGAAAAAATTTCTAATAGGACGCTGCCCCACATCCCGTAAGGGGGTGCTAGCCCCTTTGACCCCCAGCCCGCTATCCGGGTAGCGGGACCCCCATAAACTCTGTGAGGCCCCCTATATATCCAAAACCCCTCAAGACACACATAAGCACACTGCATATTGAGTTCGCATGACTAGTTGACTCGTTAATCGGAGGTTCCTTCGCTTCAAAGGGGAGGGGTAATTTACGGTAGCTTAGTCCGCGGCTACCGGAGATTCGGATCCCTACAATCAATAAACCCCGGCCTACCTTTGGCAGGGGGAATTTGTATACGCCTGACAAGCGATACGTATTCCCATCTCAATGGGGTGACGAAAACACCTTATAACCATCCTAGCCAATCGTATCACATGGAAGCTGAAAGATATTACTTAGCTACCATACACTACGTCTTGACGAATGATCAATAAACATAGCACAAATTCTAAGTACTCTACTTCCTGAAATGACAGAGGGTTACGACTGGTTTTAAAGAAAATCTTTAAGTAATGAACTTGATCTCATTGTAGGAACCTTGTGGTTTTGCAAAATTATAGTTACGTAGACTATTGCTTAAGTGCGGATTCCCCGTGAAGATATCAAGGCTCTTACCTCATAGAATGAGGTGCAAGATATTCCTAATTGAATACCTCAATGCAAAGCAAAAGACTACGGCTATAAAATTTGCAAATTTATAGTAATATAAACTTTTGCTTAAGAGCGAACTCCCGGTGAAGAGATTAAGACTCAAATGAGGTGCAGGATATTCCTAACCGAATACCTCTGTGCAAAGCA
Source organism: Agapanthus africanus (assembly GCA_030015575.1). Classification (NCBI taxonomy): domain Eukaryota; kingdom Viridiplantae; phylum Streptophyta; class Magnoliopsida; order Asparagales; family Amaryllidaceae; genus Agapanthus; species Agapanthus africanus. The sequence goes on from CM057340.1 coordinate 660,772,534, forward strand.
AGAGATTTGAATATAACACCACAATATCTGATATTTGATTTCTACAACGTGTTTTATGTTTATTATCTTTACATTAATCCGAATCAATGCAATCCCATCAAATAGATAATCACATTACGTAACATCTTCTCATATAAACATAGAAAAGCATGAAAATAAAATAGAATGCACATATACACCATCCGAATTTGCCACGGGGGCCCGGGTCTTCATCGTAAGGTTACTTAACTTACGACAGGGTGGGGACAGGGCTAGCGCATGTGCAAAATGTATATAGTATTCATTTATATATCATATATATCATATATCATATATATTACTATATATATCATCGCAGGCAGATAATCAACATTACAGGAAAGCGATAAATATCATCACAGGCAGGTAATCACATCATAAGCAAGTAATGAACATCACATAATAGGAATGGTCGGATCTCCTAGGAATCTTGCTTTTTTGTTCGAGCCACAAATGAAATGCGAGATTCCCCGATCGCGTGAACAGCCCGTGCGCAGCCAAAAGCAGACCTCTATGAGTGCGACAAGCAACCAGGCAACCCAAGAAACGAGGCAACCCAATATCATCATCATGAAGGGACCACCTTACACTTTCTCGAATCCGGTGACTTGAGCACTTCTCTGCGGGTCTATCCTATACCCCCTACAAGCGCGGCAAGCAACTCGCCAATCCTAAACTCGAGTGACCCGATCTCAACTTCTTGAGATGGCCACCTGCTGTAATCTAGAATCCGGTTGCTCGTGCGCTTCTCCTCGGGGTAATCCTACACCTGTATTATACAACGGCAACAATGATCGCATCCTGATCATGTCCCAACAAATAATAATACATTAAATGGTGACTACGGCCACATGTGAACCACTAAGTCCCAAAACAAAGAATATACATTAAGCGGAAACGGCGGCCATAAGTTGGAGCTCGTCCCGAATAAATGAATATAAAAGACGGCTACAAGTATGAAAGGAAATAACCCTTATCGTAACATCACACTTCCGCATGGGTGCTATTCATTTTGTGACAATCCAACAATGCTATATATATCAACATATATCAATCGCATAGAACATCTCAGACGCACTTGTGCAACCCCGTTGAATTGAACACTTCAATTCGTCGGCGTTAAGCACCGCATATCGTATACGCCGAAAAATTAAACTAATTAAACACTTTAATCCTCTTAACTTATCACCCATGGCCAATAAATTACAAAAATCATCGAGGCAAAACCGTTAATTCAACACTTGAAAAAACACTATTCACTCTGACATAGAAAAATCGTTAAATCGGGCATATCGCATGCGCCGACGATAAAAATATATTAAACACTTTAATGCATTTTATACCATCGCAAATGACTAGCGTATCCAACAAATTTCTAAGTCGATGCAAAGAATTCGAAAATTGAAAACACTATTCACCTCGACACGAAATTGACACTTTTTGGCTCGGAAACACGTCGAAACGAACTCGAAACGTGCTGAACTTTGCGTGGACCTTGGGGCAAAAATTAATGTCAAATGAGAGCATAAATAAGGGGGTAGGATGACCCTAGGCCACCTTTACAGTGGCCTAGGGACTCCCCAGACCCGAGAGTACCATTGAGGTGCTCTCGGGTCACTAACCTTCTCGAGAGCACACTTCGGTGCTCTCGGGTGGGGTTGGTCCCCTACTACTCCCATCTCATCGTATTTAACTCTATTTAGAACAATTCTATGAAGCACAGGCATGAAAAAATTGAGCTGAAAAGAAACGATTTATGTCTAAGTTTGAAAACCAGTGAACACTTCACATTGATTCAAAGTTTTGGATTTCAAATTGGCCAAAAACAAGTTGTAGTATTTTGGTATGGCTTTGACACCACTGTTGGTCAGGCAGCCATCCTATCTAATGGGGTCACCGTGGCACCTAGGGGTCCCTTAGAAGCTACTTTTTACGCATGTCCCCTCGCGAGGACTGCAACCTGCCGGAACACCTTTCCGTCTCGGGACACCCTAGGGGGGTAAGAGCTTATGCTTCGCTACACTGTCATACAGTGAGAACTTCCCATGGGTCGGCATCCAATGCCTAGCAGCTTTGATACCACTGTTGGGTTTCTAAGCACCTGTAGTAGGGTTTAAAGCAAGACGGAAGCGATAATTTAAAAAATCTAGAGAGCTATAGCAAACCCAAACCAAGAATCAAACCAAAAATCTAAACTTGCATCTAAACTAGTAAGATAAAAACTAAAGTTTAGAGGGCTACAACCTTTGTAGCACGTTAGCCACCTCTCCTTGGACTCCGGATAGTCTCTACGAAGCCCGGAATAAGCTTGCTCGATGATCTTCTCGCTGAAGATGATCCACCTTGAAATAACTCCAACACAAGTTTTAGCTTCAAATTGATCTCAGCAAAATGAAGCAACCCACTAATTAAACTTGCTAAGAATGATTAGTAGGAGATGTAGAATAATTAGCTCACTTAATTTTCTATTTTCATTTCCATTCTTTACTTGAAGAAAAATCAAGAGGAGGAAGAAGAAGCATGGAGAAGATGATAGTGTGTAGAAGATAAGCATGAATAAACCTTTTTAACTAGAAATAAGAATGAGTCAAAAAGAAAATAATGACTCATAAAAATGAGTCATTAAAAAGAATCATCTCATGAATTCTACTATCATGTCCGATTCTCATTTTTTTCATATAATTCTTATACTCCCATCATACATGTATCAACATACATGTCTCATTATTATATCAAATATAAATATTAATTAAAGAGAAGAAAATAATTAAGTGAGCATGATATTAGTTAATATATAACTATATCAATATATATTTAATTATTAAATCAACAATTGATTTAATAATCGGGCTATATCATATATATACCGGCTAATATCAATAAACATCCGATTAAAATACGTGTATCAAATACACATGTTTAATTGAACTCCTGCACGTATCTCTATATATACCCTACATCGTTTCGCATGTTCTGGGAAATCTCTGTGTGGGACTCTAAAGACTCGATAATACACTGGCAATATGTTAGGATCATATCCATTGCTTACAAGCACGTCAGCGGTACTAGCTGCACGTAACGGCTACCCAGGTATTGAACGAAAGAAGGTCAACAAGCAAGCTTATCAGAAAACTGTAAAGTCTATCAGTGACATTATCGTACAGTCTGGTCTCTTTGTCTAAGAGTATCGCATATCAGGTTTAGGGTTTGGAATTTGTCAAACCCCAATAACTAGATAAGTCGTGCGACAGAGGACTCATAACCAAACAAAAATACAACTGATAACACTTATCAGTTTATCTTCACAGCGATGACCATCGATTTGTGGCTGTAATCATGTCCTGCATAGCGTGACATCAACTCCCTATACTGGGAGAGACGAATCCCCTTGACCGCTCACTGCCTCCACATGCTTCGGGATTATACCCAACAAAAATCTGTTTGCACGACTCCTTTGTACCGTGGTAGGGTAGAAGTCTAGGTTCACCTCTTGATCATCCACCAGGCGGTGGATTATGGGAAAGGGGGTCTTTAGGTGGTAAGTATAGTGGGAACACACATGAGACACTATGGTGATCTCAGGTCCTAGGGACTACCCTGTACATATGTCATAAAAGAACTGCTACCTGACATTGGTATATTATCAACTAGGAGTTCTTGGTGAGTCCGTCCAGTGTAACTCATCCAATGAGCACATGTATACAATCCTCGATGTCAAACACCAATAGCTGTAGGATCAGCTATCGCCCTCCAACCGGGTCAAGAAACATACACACTAGTCTAAACTGGAGTACCGATGCCCAATCTCGATACTCCTATGGCTAGGGACATTTAAGGATGTGCTTATCGACAATTCAGGCCCTACTAGTATGATCTCCATCATCATCCTGATAGTCAAGCAAGATCTTAGGGCTTTATTTTAAGTCGAAGTGATACGTGATAGTAAATAAAACGCATTACATGAAAGATAAAGACAAACCAGATAGCATACTATCATCTCGAGTAAGATTGTTCTATAATATAAGTCCTCCTCCAATTACAATAATTGCCTTGCGGGCACCTATATCGAACATATATAAGATATGTGTGGTTGATATTTAATCATAATCTTACCTCATCTCTAGCTTACTCTTATTTTATAGAGGGTTTTTCCTTAATATCCGGCCCCTATACTTGCTATCCTATATAACCCTTTTATAATCATGCAACCCTAATTCTTATTGTTTTCCTCTTAAACACCAAAACCCTAGCTTCCATATCTCTATCTCTCTCACACCTGATCCGAACCTTAACTCCAAAACCTGATCTCCTTCCATCTCGTAGCCGACCATATCATCACCATCATTGTTTACATCGTCTTGAGGAGATCATCGTTATCGCCATCATTTTCTTTCTCGCGGTTGTAGCATCAAGATTGAACATACAAGCGAGGGATTTATGTATGGTTCCGAGATCGTGCTTGCATCGTCGTCATTGTGATAATTGTAGATCGAGGCAAGTATTTGTGTAACATATTTATTAATGTTAAATGGTATATTTAAGTTCTATGAATTTATAGTTAACGATATATATATCAAGATCCGAATCTCGATATGTCGTCGAACTTGATCTATTCATGATACTTATGGTGAATATAAATGAAACCATAGGATCAGCACACCCATTAATCAAGATCTTAAAATGTCCTGTTTAATTGATATCGGTTAGATGACAAATACGCTTGCCGACATGCACTACTTATATGATTCATGCATAATCCTTGCTTATTGTTAGTGATAAGACCATGCCATTACTTGCTTAATATTATTGATTAAGATCATGGAATTAATCGTTAACATCGACAGTCATGAGAACCCCTTTGATATGCCATTTATATATCCGAGACTACAAACATCTACATATTTACATGATCCTGTACAACATATAGTTACGTTATCAGAATAAACCGATTTCCGTAATTATTAACTTGCTTAATCAACTCCTAAATCATGTTTAAAAATGTGTTTGATTTAAGGATGAATTTGATTATCATATTGAGACATTGTATTAGAATTTAACTGTCATTATCTCGTGATTCATGACTATTCTCTTTTATTAGTAATTGTGTGATACCGTTATACTTGCGGTGCTTTACATGCACGGAAACCATTGACATGCTATATCTTTTGTGATCGATATAAATTACTATTAAAATGCAATCAATCGACTAGAATTCCATACTTCATGTCCTGAAATAATTATTCGTGTTTACATGTCTCTCGTTCAGTAATAATATCGTGAATATTCGTGATTCTAGTCCAGAACCTGTCCAGTCATCAAACGTGTTTAGTGAGTGTATTGCTATGGTGCTGATTGATTCTAGATTTAGAAAAGAAGTAGTGTTTTGTGAAGTAGTAAACGCAATCAATAACGGTGTCGCTAGTAGCTAGCCGAGATGAGTACGGGTCGTTCTTAGGGAAACGCCGAACCTTTTTCTTGCTTTAGACGAGTTGATTGAAAGATGGGTGGTTTGTTCTAGATCTACGATATACAGATGTAGATTTTATGAAGAAGAAGCTTGTAGGGTTCATAAAATTTAGTAGTAATGGATGATAATTAAAGATGACTCCTTTTATCTTTTAATAGATTTAAAACTAGATCGATAGTGGTGAATGAAGATTAGGGTTTTTGGAGAGAATAGGGTTCCCACTCTTAACCCTTATCTTTTCATTGACCTCTATTCATGTTTAGCCTTTACCAAAACAAGTGTTAATCTAATCTCAAATCGCAGTCGAGACTCTCAATAAATTGGTAGCGCGCCCGATTAGGATGTTAACAATTACTTTGCTAAAGTTTATAAACTTTAAAAGATGTAAAAGAAGTTAAGAGATTTATCATCTATTGATCTACCCTAATTCTACGAACCCTATCAAGCGAGAAATTACTCACGCATGGCTGAGATAGAAGAAGAAAGGATAGGGATTATAATGTAAATGCAGAAAGTAATGCAGAAATTAAATTCAGAAAGTAAAATGAAAAAAACTAAACTAAAGATCTATCTTTTTATTAATCAACTATCATTTAAAAATCTGTCGAATTTAGAATACAAGAACCCTAGTTTATGCTCCCGATCTCTGTTCTCGTTGGAAGTAGATGAACAGCTGATGATCAACCTGGATGCGTAGATCGTCTTGGACTTCTTGATCTCTTTGGTTTTTGATCTATTAGGTGATGATTTTTCAAGAGTAGCTCTCGGTCCTTTAAATAGTACAGAAGATACAAACCCTAGTTGCCATAGGTGAAGATTGATTGTTACGATTATACCAAAAAAATCCCAAATCCCACAACCCTAATATTGCCACGGTTCCGCCGCATTTATGTATATTTGGCCGTGGTTGGGTGGTGGTTTGGAGAGATTAGGGTTTGAAACTTCTTCTGCTGTTTGGTGTTGACATGTGGAGATCTTTGTGATGTCTGGATTCTACAAATCTTCCTCTGAGTCTCTGCCATTCATGATTTTACGATTTGGTTCAACTTTATCAGCAGATTTTATTCCCGACATCTCGGATCTCCTGATCTCCAGACCTGAGTTAAATCTGTACAATATCTCAATTCATAGTATTAGTAATATTTGTTATATTTGAGATATTATCCTAATCATTTTATATGATACAATATTTTAGGAATATTGATTAGGATTATTTGATATGATATGCATATTTTAATTATTAATATTTTATATAAATATTTTATGCATATATTTTCCTTCATAATGTTAATTATAACGTAGAAATATATGATAAAGTATATTTTACAGATAAACCCACATATGTTCCATATTTACGATAAACACCTTTAAGTACTTAATAAAAGTAAGGAAAATGTTCCATCAAATATGCAATATTTTCGACTGAACAAATACCCCCAAACTTAACTTTGATCGTTCCGAGCAAACTGGTTATTCAAGAGAGGGAGATAAAGGAAAAGAAAAATCTAGCACACTTTCGTAGGCAACACGATTGCACTTAGCACATACGACAAGCCTTTAAACCTCTAGGTGTCCCTAGTAGGAGGAGTGTTGTCTCCTGAGAGTTTTCAGCAGATTACACCCATAAAATCCCATAATAAAAGAAAGACGATGAAACTTACATATAAAGATAAAGAACATATAAAAGAAAGAACTTGAAAATAAGCGTTCCAAACTATATCTGCTTTTCAGTTGCCATAAGCCTTATATTAATGGTCGTGAAAAGATGTTAGCAATCACATTATCTCTCAATAAAATATCGCCTTTAGTTTTCCTCCGTACCTTTCTTCCAAGCATTGATCATATACCCCTACGTGTGTCTAAAAGACATCCCTACAGTTAAGAGAATTCAATTCAAGCTATCATACCCTTGTCCATCTTCTTTAGTACTTTTTAGTCGGTGAGTATTTTAGATGGAATTGCTCACACATTCTTCATGCGACCGTTAATATTTCTTGAGATACTAACCGACCGATTATCAAACGTGCTCACTTATTTAGGCGTAATTAGCAATTTGCTCGTCTTGCAACACCTAAGGCTTAGCAGTGGCTCCCAAACCAGTTGGTCTAAGGCACTAGGTGATAAAGTACCCACGCTATATTTTTTTATGCTGCATTAAGTAATTACAAAACCAGTGTTCATTTTTTTTCACCATAATTTTTTTCCATTTATATATTTATTTTCCTTCATACTAAGGCTTTTGGACAAGAGTATTTCAAGGTATCCTCTACTATCCCAAGTTTCAAGATGTGTGTAAGTGCGTATCGTAGGGTATCAACGTTCAGATGTTTGGACTCAAGAATATGGACTATTTTTCAGACTCAATTCTATTATCATATTAGTGATTCTCTTTATCTTACTAACCCTTGGGACACCAGCTCATGACTACCTATTACTAGCTCGTTATAAAATATCTAATTTTCTTGCTTTCTTAAACTTTTCCTATCTTTCATATGTAATTTTTCACTTTTTAATCTTTTATTATCAATTTTTTTGTGCTTTTATGTAGTATAATGCAAAATATGTTAGTATGATGCATAGTATAATGATGCGTGAATAAGCACAAATCTCCTCCAAACCTATTTGCAACAGTGTCCTTACTGATGTCATCTGTTAAGCTTAAAACCTGTAGACTTGGGAGGAAAATTTAGTAACGGGGGCAAGAATTAATGACAGTGAAAACCTCCCCCAAACTTATTTTTGGCCCACAATTTTGTAAAAATTTATTTTCTTTCAAGAGCCATAATATTTTCTTCTTCCCAAACTTGAGTAAAATAGTATTAAGCATTATAAAGAGAGGGGGGCTAAAGTTATTGGTCAATATAAAGCTTTACAAAGACCAAAAGTCAACACCAACCATTCAAAATTTTTATCATAGTAATACCAAGGTTGGTAGAAGATCATGTTATATATAGACAAGAAGAAGTGGGGAGGAGATAAGAGGTGTAATAGAACGGGTTTACGTCTCGGTTTTTAGAGACGAAACAATGATGACAAAATACTTGCATTCTCATTCTTGATAAGAAGAAGGGGTGGTGGTTCAACTTCTTTGGGTAGGGGTTGATTCATCACAACTCCCAAGTCTTCTTGGAATGCGAGTTCATCAGCAAAAATGTCTTCAAAACTTCCATCGATATTCCGAATGATAGTCTCATCAGAAAGGAAGTCATGATACTCAGATAGCTTGACTAAATCATTCGACAAGTCAAAGGGTTCGGACATAGGTGTGGACTTGTCGAAAGAAGGGTCTTCACGTGTATAATAAATAGTAAGATCGGTATCGTGGAGGTCCTCGAATTCGCAACTGTCGGAAGCAATCTTTTCGACAGCACACATGAGCATAGGGTTCTGATAGTTGACTTCCTAGCTTGTAGATGTTAAGCTCAATTGTCATCTTCCCGAAGGATAGGTTCATTGAACCGTTACGACAATTAATTATCGCGTTTGAAGTTGCTAGGAAAGGTCGACCTAGAATCACCGGAATTTGGTTTTATGGGTTCGCTAGTTTTAGGAAGTTTCTTAAAAAGACACCTTACAGACTCTTCTATAAAAGAACTCCTAATAAAAAATATTTCAATGTTTTTGGATGCAAATGTTATATACCAAATACCCTAGACAACCTAAGTAAGTTTGAGTCAAAATGCGATGAAGGTATCTTTGTTGGTTATTCTATGACCAGCATAGCACATCGCGTTTATAATAGGAGAACCTAAGTTATACAAGAAAGTATGAATGTTGAATTTGACAAAAAACAATTCGATCTCGAAGACCTTAGAAAATGACGATGAGTCAAACATCTTAAAGAGTTTATAGAACTTATCAATGGAAAAAGAAATTGCTGAACCATATGTAGAAGATGTGCCATAAGTTGTGAAAGAAGATCTTCCAAAGGGTTGGCAAATCAATAGAAATCACCCTAAAGATTTGATCACATGTGATATTGATAAGGGAGTTGTAATTAGATCATCAACATCCAACACTTTTATCAACTTAGCCTTTATATCCTTAATAGAACCTAAAAAAATTAATGAAGATAATAGATGAAAACTGGATAATAGCCTTGCAATACGAATTAAACCAATTCGAGAGAAATAATCTTTGGTACCTAGTACTAAGACCTAATGATAGACCTATAATAGGAACTAAGTGGGTATTCAAGAATAAACTTGTAATATTTCAGAAAATATAAAATATTATTTTGAGAATTTAAATAATAAAATAATAAATTTTATGAATATTATATAAGCATGGAAATGAGTTTTAGTAGAACGGTAAAATTACATACCTATATTTTTGGAAAATAATTGGAATTTAAAATGAATTATTAATTATGAAAGCATTTATTTGATTTGGGCTTTTTATAAATTAATATATAATTATTTCCATACAAGATTAAAGCTAAACTTAATTAGTGTTTCCTAATTATGCATTAACCAAGTTATTTTGTTAAACCATGTTTAACTGTCATGATATGTTATTGACTTGCAAACATTTTTGCATTTTGTTTATTATAGTTTTGTATTTTCAAAATAAAGGAAAAAGAAAAGAAAATAGAAATGAGAAAAGAAAATAGGGGTACATGAGAGCATGGGAGGTATGGGCTAGAGAGAGGGAGAGAGAGTGTGTGTGAGAGAGGGAGAAAGGATGGTTGCATCACCCATTTGCCTCTCCCTCGGCGTTTTCTCCATCTTCCTCTTCATTCTTCATCTCCTCCACCTCTTCCACCACCGTGCACCACTCTTAAAACTTCATCAAAACCCCTCATCACCATCACAGAAATCGTTCCTCATCTCATCCTACACTCCATAGTGGGATCAAGTTCTTTTTTTGAGCACTTTGGACCATCGAGGAATTTTCTTGAGTAGCTCCTTTGAGGTAAAACACTCACGTTTCTTCAAGTATTTAGTTTCATAACCTCATTTTATTGTTTAGAGTTAAATAAGTTATGTTAAGTGAACTTGGAAAATTCTAGGATGAGAATTAGTGGATAGAACTTGTAGTAGTGATTAGTAGAGGGTTTAGAGAGTGTATATAAGACCATTAGTGATAAGTGAGAGTGATATAGTGGAGAAATTTTCGGATTCGACAAACTTAGAATTTTATGATATCGGTTTTTTTGAACTTATGGTTATCAATTGGAATCTGGGATGAATTGGAGACTCTGAAAATTTATTTGCAGATACAGTGAGATGTGGAAATACATAGGAAGCTACGCTAGAAGTCTGAGCCCTCATCTTCCTTTCTTGGCTAAAAAATTAGAATTGGCCGCAAATTGCAGCTTGAACTTGGAGTAAGGATTTGGGTTTTGTTCTGTAACGCACACATATGATAACTAGGCCAATCCTATATGCTAGAAGGTTTAATTACACATTAATAAAAATCTGGGAGTATTTTACTAAGTTTCTAATTATGTTTTGCAACTTTTGAAAACTTGGTTTTTAATATTTGAGTTTTGACTCAGTTGTTTGACGTCCGTACATCAACGTCGGGGGTTGTTTTGTTGTTCTTGCATGCGTGGACCATAGGTTCTGACCTATGTACACTTCGCTTGCCTCATCGGTTTTCGGATTTGATTTTGATTTCGATACGATATGCATTGATTTGTAGGTACATTCGCGTGGACTTTCGGGACGACGATGGAGAGCATGGCGTTCATCGACTTCGGCTAGAGCGAGAATAGTAGGTGAGTAAATGTATATCTACGGAGGAAGTCAGGTGGATGGCTTATAGCACCCCCGCAACCGTAGTACTAGGATACTAGGTATATAGTTATATACATAAATATTAGATATGTATACCTAGCTAGTAGAGTTCTAGGATACTATAAGCAATAGTAAGTATACTCATAAGGAGGAATATCCTTAGTTCTAATTTTTCTTAGCCTTGAACCATATGTATATATGCTTTTGCATGCGTGCATGCGCTCATACACACACGCGCGCGCGCGCACACATATATAAGCTTGAGTATAATTTCGATACAACATCATGAGATGAGGATATGATATGCTATGATGACACGAGTCGATATGATATATTATATGATGATATGAGATGATACATATTCATGATGCGATACGAGATGATATGCCATGTGACGATATATGACAAGATGAGATGATATGATGTACATGGCGATAGATCCATACTCTTGATTTGATGATATCGTACGATGGATTATACCGTACGTGATACGATGAGGATGGATCGTCGACTTATGTATGTATCTACTCGGAAAATATTGTTTTTAAATCACTTAAGTAGATATTAAGATATATTTAGAGCCATACCTATTTTCAAAACTAACGAATCGTTAGACACTTTTAAATGACAATCTCAAGGGACTCTACGGATTTTGAAATGGTATATTTTTCTCAAAAACACCGTAGCCCCCATTTTCAAAAGAAACGATTCATATTATTTTAAATTATAACTGTATGGCTCATATGTAGTTACGTATTTTATACTGTTCACATTTATGCTTTCCTTATTCTGTTTAAGCTCACGCTACGATTTCTTATTTCTGCATACACTCGTATTACTTTCGTTTGCGACATACATACTATGTTCCTTGTCCTTATCTTTGTATGACTTCTCCTGTTAGGACACATACGCCATTATCGATGATGCGCATGTTGCACGTACACATACTCGCCGGCTCACACACTCATCATCGGTAATTGCCATGCCATGCACACATTTTGTTGGCAATAGTGCCCTCAAGTCAATTATTGGATCGCAGACACGTGATTGCAATGATTGAGGGAGGACCTATACCGGTAGGACAGTTTTACTCGAGATGATAGTATGCTATCTGGTTTATCTTTATCATCGTGTACATGCTTCAGATGACATTACAGATCACTATTACATGTTGATAGAGCCTATATGATTCTTGCTTGACTACCAACAGTATGATGGCGATCATATACGTGAGAGTTGGGTGGTCTATAAGTACATCCTTAAAGTTTCACTAGTCGTGGGAGTTTCGAGACTGGGCATCGATACTCCGAGAGTAGACTAGTGTATACGGATCAAGACCCTGACGAGGGGCGGTGGCTGGTCTTACAAGCCATTGGTGTCAGTTGGTTCACCTAAGATGTATACATGTGCTCATTGGGTTTTGAGTACACCGGACGACTCGCCGGGAACATGCTAGTTAGTATTATACCTATTGTCAGATAGCAGTTTCCTGGTGACATGTGTACTGGTTAGTCTATCGACCTGAGATCGTCATTTGTCTTGTGTGAGTTCCCACTGTGCTTTGATTACTACCCTACCATGGTTCAAAGGAGTCGTGCAAACAGGTTTTAGTTGGGTACAGTCCCGAGCCACATGGAGGCAGTGAGCGGATCGTCAGAGGATTCATCTGTCTCGGTATTGGGGGTTGATATCGCGCTGTGTTTAGAGAGCCATTACACAAAGTACCTGGCCAGGGCAAGTGAGATTTACTGGTAGGTATTCCAGTATTTTCTCAGGGTGTTCTGGGCTACACTCCGACATGACTTATACCGCTATTAGGGGTCTGATGTTTACCATCCCCCTAGGCCCGATATGCGATACTCATAGACGAACGGACCGGACTGTACGGATATTGTCACTGTCAGCCTCAGTAGGGTTTCAGGATGAGTTCGCTCTTCGGCCTCCCTTTCGCTCAATACCTGGGCAGCCGTTACGTACAGCTAGTGCCACTGACGTGCTTGTGGTTAAACCCACTGCCAGCGTATTGACGAGTCTTTAGAGTCCCACATAGAGGGTTTTCCTAGTTCGGGCGAAACGTTGTAGAAGCCGTATGGTTTTATGGCAGGGTTTGATCATATACGTGCATTTGTGCACGGATCATGATCGGACGGATAATACTAGTGGGCTTTGGTTTAAGTCGGATCCTAATATTATATTATTGGTTTATTTTCGTCTTGTTGTATTCGTATTCATTCGGAATACGAATGCAGGTATGTATATACTGATGAGGGGCATTCTTGTAATTCATTACGGTTTACTTTTGAAGATGCCATTCTTTTCTTTTGTGTTATTTTAAACATTTAGGGTTTTCTTTAAGTGTTTAATATTGTTGATGTAAAGTGTGAGTTCAAGTCTTAACCTTGGGCATTGATTATTGCAAGTGGCCTTGATGATTCATGGTATTGGGTTTGGTGTGAGATATTATTGTGCTAGGATTTTTCTTCACTTGATAACACAATATCTCACAACAAAACCAACACAAGAAAAGAAGCAGATACTTTTTCCTTTACTTTTTTTCTCTTAGGCCAAAAAGTCTTGAGCTCACTCTTTTCTTCATCCATGGCATCTTATTCACCTCCACCTAATCCCTCTCATGAGTTGAGAATCCTTAGGTGTTTTGAGACAAAGTATTCATACACTATCTCTACTTCATCTTGGACACCTAGGCTAGCAAACTAGTTGCTCGAGTTGCTTCAGATTTTGAAGCGGGAGCCCGTATTACTAATCCTCGATGTGGATCTTCTTCGACGAAGCAAGACCGGAGAGCGAACTACATTGGGACAGCCGCGAGGAGCTTGGACAGAGGTTGAAGGCCGAAGGACACGGATCGATCAATATAACCTCTCTAAACTCTTTACAGTTAACTAGTATATGGTTAATGGCACGATCCGGGTTTTAGGGTTCCGTTAGTGCCGTTTTTAAAGGTTTTTGTTCCGCATTTGTCTACGGAAAGATGGCCGGGACGCTGGCGTAGCCTTACATGGTATTAGAGCCAGGTTATTAACCGCATACTAGTTGGTTTAGACAATGTTAATGTATCGTAACCGAAACAAACCCAAAATAGCACTCGATATATTCCAGTTTCTGTCATTTTTTTACGAGTCTTCAAAAAATATTTTAGTAACTGCAGAAGACTACTTAGGTGACCATTAGCCTACACCCCAAATACGAGACCATTCTAACACTTCTGGGTCGAGCACATTGATGCCAAAACCGAGGAGGCCGGCCTAATTGTGGAGTCTGGGTTTGAAATTTGAAGTGTAGTCTAGTCTCTGGAATATTGGTTCAGTGGTGTTAGTAGTTTAGCCCAGTTTGGATATGGTTTTATCTACTTGTTTGGAGGCTATTCGGGGTTATTTCGAACTCGATATTTTCTAACATTGTTTAAAGTTTACATTACTTACATTTCTATCTGCGACCGTGAATGTCATTCAAGCGGTACAACTTATCTAATTGCTATAGTTCTTTTAGACGGGTTTGCGAACATGACATTCACGTTGATGTTCTGTGTTGTGCTGTGTTGTTGCGGATTCGTCGTGGTGGATAGCCTGGGTGCAATGTTAGTACAGTTTAGTTTCATTTGTATATTTGATATCGCAGGGCGAGCGTCCGACATATGGATAGCCGTCACTGTCTATTTGTATATTATTATTTCTGGGCACGACCGGGTTGAGATCGATGTCCCCGTTGTAGATTTTTTTTTCTGTACTAGGATTACCCCGCGGTGGAGTGCACGGATAGCCGGGTTCTGGAGGGCAACGGGTTTGCATCTCATGGCGTTGAGAAGGAGGGGGCCTCACTCTAGAATTGGCGGGCTATTCGCCGCACTCGTAGGGGGTACAAGTTGACCCAAGGAGGGGTGCTCAAGTTACCGGATTCCGTGAAGTGCCGGGTGACCCATTCACTTTGCTAAAGGGGGCTGCCTCGCTTCTGGTTTTGGCGGGTAACTTGCCGCACTCGTAGGGGTCTAGGTTTTTATTGTATAGGCTATCCACATGACTAGGGGAACGTCGGGTTTCACTTGTGGCTCAAAGGAAACCCGAGGCTCCCAGATTATCTGTATTGTTCTGTGATGCTTATCGCTTGTCTGTAATTTTGCATTTTTCACGCCTGGAGCGATTATTATATATTGTTATATATATATACTAGTAGATGTTGTATATGTTTTACACCCGCGCTAGTCCAGTCCCCGCTCTGTCTTTAGTTAAGTAACCTAACGGGTGATGACGGGCCCAGTAGCGAATGCGGATGGCATATACGTACATCATATTTTCGTTCTTTTGTGGTGTGATTAATTGATGGGACTGTGTTGATTTAGATCAATGCAAGGAGAACAGACCTATTCGATATTGTTGGAACAAATTTCAAAAAGTTGTTATTATAAGGACGTTTTCTTTTGTTTTGCACAGCGGTATTCGGTTATGAATATCGAGCACCTCATTCAACGAGGCAAGGGCCGAGATCCCTTCATCGGGAGTGACCCCTTGGGCAGAAATTTGCGTCAGGGTAATAACTTCACAATAGTTGATTACTTTTTTGCTTTGCACCACGGTATTCAGTATGGAATATCCCACACCTCATTCCACGAGGAAAGAGCCGAGATCCCTTCACCGGGAGTGACCTTTTTAGCAAAAGTTTTCGCCACTATATATTTATAAAAGCTATCCGGTTCCTTCAACCATATCAAGTTCATTACGTTAAAGGTTTTTTCGCCAAAAACCATTCGTAGCCCTCCGTCATTTCAGACGGTAGCATTTAGTATTCATCCTATGTATGTTGGCCTTCCTCAAGGCATAGTATATGGTAGCTATTTGTTACTTTTCTGTTGCATAGATAGATGCGTTGGTTTGGGACAGTCGTACTACTATTTTGGCCTTCGTCAAGGGTATGTACGGGTGGGTTCAAATTAACCTGGATAATGACGGGTAGAACTTGACATGTGACTTATGATATGTTGGCCTTCGTCAAGGTCATACGAGCATGGGGTAGAAATCACATCGGGAGTTTCAAACATACAGGAAACTTGCCAGGCATGCGCATACCTTCTGGAGTGTGATAACATGAGTGGATTCCATCAGGTTATCATGCGATGATAGTTGGATCCTAATACCAACTGATGAGTTGGTTTAGTCCTCGGGTGATCCCGACCAATTCTTCTTTCAGGTTTGGAGGAGAATTTGAGGATACAGTGGGAGACATCCTGATTAGATAAAGTGATTGACCATTCTGACCTAGATTAGAGTGCATGCTGAGTGTTTCTTTTCTCTCTCTTTGGCAGCGACCATGGCCCGACCCTAGACTATAACTCAGTAACCAAGTTAACCGAACCTTCTTAAAACACTGGCCTTTGGATTGTCAAACTTGCATACATCATTGCCACTCCATCTTTTGCCCTTTGCTTTTCTCCGGAACATTCTGTATCACTACGAAGATCCACAGTTATTAGATATGACCATCGTATAGTTACATACGAACTTGAAGAAACTTGTTTCAGATTCGAGGATGGTTTCCGGTTCTGGAGAAATTGAATATGACTATTCAGTTGTTTTTTCCTTTTTCCTTCTCTCAGGTTATGAGGCTCCTAAGATTAGGAGAGAGTACACCTATTGCGCTTATTGGATAGTCTTCTTCTAAACCATAGGCAGGTGCTAAAAGGTAGGGAAGAAGAAAACCATTTAGCCTAAGGGAGGTGTACAGAAGGTAATACGTAAAGACAAATAAAGGGATTTGAAAGAGGGCAAAGTAAATTGCGACTGCTATGATTTACGACCAAACCGCGTATATCATCGCCACTCCTATTTCACCTTTGTATTCCTCCAGAACACCCCGTATCACTACGAAGATCCACAGTTATTGGATAATCCATCGTATGGTTATATACGAACTCGTAGGAACTTGTTCCGGTTCGATGATGGATTCTGGTTCAGGAGAAATAGAATAAAGATTATTCAGTTGTCTTTTATCTTTACCTTTTCTCAGGTTGCGAGGGCTCCTAGGATTAGGAGGGTACACCTATTACGCTTATTGGATAGTCTTCTTCCAAACCATAGGCTGGTGCCGAACGGTACGGAAGGAAGAAAACCATTTAGCCTAAGAAAGGTGTACAGAAGGTAATGAGTAAAGACAAATAAAGGGATTTGGAGAGACGGCAACGAATTATACGGGTATAGTCATGAATTTGGATAATGGAAGAGGCATTACTAGGAATACCCGGATACCCCTTCGAAACATTTTCATATTTCAGTTTCACTATACGTTGTTAATTGAAAACTGATTTCCCAATTAGATCCTTACTCCAGGGTATGTATTTACCAGGTTTGATTCTCACATCTGTATGGGTTTACAGATGATGAGTGGGAGTAAGTTATTAGGAATTAGGTGATCATCCTCATTATATCGGAATTCATTGTAATTGGTGATATTTGAGGAAATCACCTGGGGTTTTGCCTGACGGCAAATATTTGGTTTTGAATATCCGTTGCTGTGTACCAATTTCAAACTGATATATCTGTACATTTATTTTATAAAGTGAGATATAACTTTTTGAAATTATGTCTATGACATTTACCTATATCAGTTGATGGTTAGGTAAGGAGTATTAAACATCGGTGTAATTCTTCTTAACCATAAGTACAGTTTTCAACCTACGACGCACAGGGTATGAGTTATTAAACTCAGGGGACTTAAACAAAGTTTTGTATGTTGTCCAGTGTCCATTAGGACAGAGGGGTTGGTCCTCGTACTATATTCTGTTTACTTGTGACATCTCAAGTTTTAGACATGTGTTTCGTAGAAATACAAGGTCCAAGTTTTGTGAAGTTATAGGTATAAGAGTAAAGTCGAGAACCACGTGTTGCAAGTATCAGGATTTTTCAAGATGATGGAAGATGTAAATACTTGTGTTTGGTATTCAGTTGATAGTAATGGTTTTGAGAAACTTGTTTCTCTTTCAGGTTACTCATATTTGGATGCACTCTTAGTTGAGTAATGTTGATCGGCCTCTTTCCATTTAGTTGACATGCACTGGAGACTGGTGCATGATTTGAATCTAGTTCCAATTAAATCAGTGCTTCTGTTTCTATATTGTATATAGAATGGTTCATATCTTGACGATGTTAAGGTATATGGAGTTGTCCGGTTTATGCTTAAAACCAGACTCTGGATAACTCAAGGCACGTTTCAGTAATGGCAGTTTGTGGGTTTTTCCTAGCTAAGACGAGGGTTAACTTTCTACCATCTGGAAGATCAATAGAGATATTGTTCTTGACTCGCCACAGTTTTAGTAAAATGGATTTTTTCAAAAAAACAGTAGTGGGAGTATGGTAGAACTGGAAGTGATTCCAGAACCACAAACGATTACTGAAAATTTAATAGAACCTAAAGATTCAATCAGGTTTGACATTCCATTAGCCACTCCGCAGATATGGTGGATAACCTCAGGCGCCCGAGAGGTAATTTGGTATCCTCAAAAACGGTGACAGAGAGGTTCTTGTTTACCCAAACTTGACACTACTGTTGTTCCAGACTATGAGGCCCGGCAGGAGGATGAGTATAGCGTCGTTCTAAACTAGCTTTAGAAGTGTACGTGTATGACTCTGCCAGAGGGTTGTTATAGTCAGTGGGAGCAGCGGAAGCATAGTGGATAAGTGGCTTATGTCTATTTATAGACTAAATCAGATATAGCGGAGATAGATCATATATTTCTGATATGACAGTCATAGGCTTTGACTTCATCAGAATAGAGGATGGATCTGTTAAGAAGGTAGTAGGGTGTAATGTCCTGGTATTTGGATGACATGCACTTTATAGGAAGTAAAATTCCTATCCTACAATCGGTTATACTGTGGTTGTCACACAGTGGTTTCTCCACATAGGATATGGATATAATATCAAGCATTCTAATTACTAGATCTATGGTTTTAGATCTAGATTTAGGAAGTGTCCCAATCTGGGTAGTTAGACAGTTTTCTAAAGGTGTTTTAGAATGCTCGACTCCTGGCATGGTGGTGTACCTGCAGGTGATGTAGTCACCCTCTCTAAAGATGTCTTACAGACTAAAGGGGAGAGGAATGTGCATGATTGGCATATCACTTGCTTAGGCAATTGAGTCAATCATAAGATGTCAAGTACCACACCAGATATTGTTTTTGCACTAGCTGCAATAAGTTCATATATTAATCTAATCGTGGAGAAACGTTCGGAAGCAGTTTTAGAACAAAGGTGATTGTTCTAGGGATATGGTAACAACAGCCTCCTTCGGGAGACGGTTATCGTTCCAGGCTTCCAAGGTGACCTGGATAACAGAGTGACTGTCAGAGTTATAGTTTTCCCTCTTAACGAGGGGCAGTTGTTTGGACAGATGGTCCAAGCGGATACTGAGGGAGGCATGGCGCAGGATACTGATTAAATTCAGTTGACGATACAGTCTAAGAAGTTTACTAGATTTGGAGTTCATTTGTGAACTGGGTCCCCATCAGATATCCAAACATATTCTAAGACAGGTATTGCTCATTTCAGGAGATGGCTTTCTCCGTGAACTTGAGATAAAGAGAGACATAGAAAGAAACATTGGAGCGGATCCACTCACTGAGGCTATTTCTCGAACGCAATATTTTTACAAACGAGCTTTGTGAAACTGGTTAGTAGAGAAGTTGGATGTTCGGTATCACACGGGCTGGGAGTATGCGACACCGCAATAATTGGCCTTAAGTGCAAGTGGGAAATTGTTGGCTATAGTGCCCTCAAGTCAATTATTGGATCGCAGGCACGTGATTGCAATGATTGATGGAGGACCTATACCTGTAGGACAGTCTTACTCGAGATGATAGTATGCTATCTGGTTTATCTTTATCATTGTGTACATGCTTCAGGTGACATTACTGATCACTATTACATGTTGATAGAGCCCAGAGGATTCTTGCTTGACTACCAGCAGTATGATGGCGATCATATACGTGAGAGTTGGGTGGTCTATAAGCACAGTGTAACACCTTAGGATGTGTTTAGTGGCTAATTATATTTAAATAAATGGGTCTTAATAAAAAGTTTGCCAAATTGATTTTCAAATATTTTATCAAATTTAATGAATATTTTATTAGAATTTTTCTAAGCTTGCACACACATGTGCATGTTAACTATGGCTTAATTTGGGTTAAACCATGTTTAACAACCATGGTAGACTAACCCACCCTTGTTAAGTTAAAATGATTTTTATTAAGGGTATTTTTTTTTAGGAAAAAGGATTTAAATTTTCTTTTGTGTTGACTTAGGGAGGGGGAGAGAGAGAGGGGGGGTGGGTGTCATGGCAAGTGCCATGCTTGCGTTAAATGAGAGAGAGAGGGAGTGCATCATGGCATGAGCCATGCTTGCATTAAATGAGGTGAGAGAGAGGGGGGTTGACTCTCTTATTCCCTCATTTCTTTTTCAAAAACACTCATTTCTCACAACTCTCTCACTCACTCGCACACACAACTCAACACAGCAGCAGCCCCAGCAGCCTCAGCACAGCAGCAGCAACCCCAGCACAGCAGCAGCAACAAGAGCAGCAACAACATCAACAGTAGAAGCAATAACAGCAGCAGAATAAGCAAGCTGCAGCAGTGACCAGCAGCAGCAGCACCTTCTTCCCTTCCTCTTCTTCTCCTTCCTCCTGCTTCCTAAGGATCTTTGGGGTATATTTCTTAAAACCCAACTCCTTGTTGCTAAGTTTATGTGTTGTTTTAGCTTCGGTTAGCGAATAGTGTGAGTTTAGAGCTAGTTTTGTGATTTAGATAAGATTTAAGCTATGCTAGAATTATTAAAGCTTAATCAAAGCTATTAAGTGTTAGTGTTGCTGTTTTAGCCTAGTAGTGTCGCTAAATTTAGCTATATAGCCTTAAGTCGCTAAACCTGAACTTAAATTACGGTTTTGAAACATTTTATGGGATATATAAATCTGCTGCATTTCTAGTCATTTTCTAGCTTAGCAAACACATTCAGAATAGTGTGCAGGCAGTATAGGCTTGTGTGTCGAAACCCGAGTCCTTTCCCTCACCTGAAAACCGGCGACCCCCCCCAAATCTTGCGTAGCCAGCCCCCTATTGCTGTGGATATTTGTGCTTTGTGTAGGGGGTGTCTGTGGGTATTTTTCTGTGTTTGGTATTGTTTAGTTTTTAGGGTTTAGCAGTGGGTGAAATCTGGGTTGGTTTAGTTAAAGTTTAGTGTTTTTGGTGTTTTGTGGACTTTGACGTTAAAATTGGTGGTTTGGTTAGAGAATAGGATGATTCAGGATGGTTCAAGGTTAGACTAGCTCTTTTATATGGTGTTGGTATCGCAGGATTCCTATAAAATCACCTAGTTCCCCAGAAATACCCTATTGTTGTAACTTAGTGTTTTGTGTCGTTTTAAGCTAAACCTTTATGATACATGAAATCTGCTATTACTAGGATAGTAATTTTGGTAAGTAAATATATACATTAGGCTATAAATTGTGTTAGGACCCTAGTGTAGAGACCTGGACCCATCCCACCGGTTTTGGGCCAATATCACTCCCCTTGCCGCCGGCCCAATATTGTGGGTTTGTGTTGGTTTTTGGCTGGTAGCTGTCTATAGGTATTGTGAAGGGTTTGGTCTTGCTTGTTTTGCTTGTTTTTGCTCCAGATTAAATCCGGGACTGTTTAACTATTTTTAGCGTAGCGGGACTTGCGTGACACGTGCGATGCGTGTTGAGTTGGTTTGCTGTGTATCACAGCGTATCGCTGTGTGCCACAGCGTGTCGCGTTGGGTTTTGGCGTATGCATACACGTTATGTATACACGCGCGTTTAGTTTGCGACGCGAGTCCTCGTTGAGTTCGATATCGTGTCTTCTCGAGACATTTGCTTATATGGTTTCCTTGTGTAAATTCCAGGTTCGCAGGCGGGTACGTCAGACGCCGTAAGGAAAAGGAAGCAGGTGGTCGGCTATACTTAGCACGCGACCAGGTGAGTAGATTTAATATCTACGGGGAAATCGCCCGTATGGCGTTAAGTGTCAGGGCGTAATAGGATAGTTTAGTTGTATGTGTTCATGTAGATATACTATAGTGGCATACCTTCTTGTTGCATATAGAATTGGTAGTATAGAACACTGCACTGTCACTAACGGTTCAGGCTGCAGGAGCACTATTTTATGATACACTCACACCGTTAGTGATTGCCATGACACTCACATTATAGGATTGCTACGAATCATATATCGTCTTTATTCCACTTCATTGATGATTGCCATGACATGCCGCATATTGGTATATATTTTTAGATTCATACCATGCACACTATATATTCACTTTTGTGCATACCGTCACTGATATATCACTACCTGTGCACATGCACCCTTATATTCATCTTAATGCATACATATCTTGATATATTTACCCTTGTGCACATATACATCATATATCAATACTTGGGCACATATACATCGTATGTCCATATTAGTGCACATGTACATTGCTACACTCACATTGTGTACCTATCCATTCGCACATCCATACCTATACACATACATATGTTACATACATGATGACATTGACATGTTTTAAAAACTAAGGGACCGCATGGGATATTTCAAAACTGGAAATTTTAAAAGAGCGGTTTCCCTTTCTTTTACTCTCAGTGTCATACGACACATTGCATGGATTTACGTATTGAGTTTGGATTTATGTGATTTCTGGATTTAGGAACTGGAGTATTATTTTAAGAAAATACGCACTGTTTTAAAAACCCGGTTTCCCTTGATATGATATTTCAGTGCGTCCACCATGAGTTTTCTCGGTTCCAGAGAGCTTGTGTGAGTATACCCGATTCGAGGAGCGGTAGGCACCGATTGCGGGTACATGGTGGACCC
This sequence comes from Agapanthus africanus, assembly GCA_030015575.1. Lineage (NCBI taxonomy): Eukaryota > Viridiplantae > Streptophyta > Magnoliopsida > Asparagales > Amaryllidaceae > Agapanthus > Agapanthus africanus. The sequence goes on from CM057340.1 coordinate 660,795,663, forward strand.
GGTACGGTACCCCGGGGCAAGAAGACTCGTATTGTTAGACGGTGAGCCTGGCAGAGGAACTACTACCTACCGGTGATTGGTTAGACCTGGAGATTATCCGGAGGATACCGACCAGAGTCGATAGATGGATACGGGACGACGCGTACTGCCGGGGCCGAGGGCCGATTCCGCAGACGGAGCCCGTGGGCCGATCCGACTGACGGAGCCCGATACTTGAGGATTTGCGTATCGATGCTAGATATGGCGATTTTATGATATTTCGAGTGCCGATGTTGGGCACTCACGATTCTATGAGATTTACAGGATTTGAGGGCCGATGAGGATGACGACGCCTGAGTCTTTTCTGGGATTTGGGTGTATTGATGGACACCGGTTATTTTCCACGTTGATATTCCGTGTAGATATTATTTATTCCCATACTCAGCATTCAGTATTTTATGCCTCATCCTGCATCTATTGTACCTGATAGAGTACACATACTATGCACGGTCATTGCATACCCTGCTCATCCTATATAGATGTCATTAGATTGTATTTACTATGCATGATCATTGCATACCCTGCTCATTCTATATAGGGTTGTTAGATTGCATTGCCATGCACGACTATTGCATACCCTGCTCATCCTATATAGATGTCATTAGATTGTATTTACTATGCATGATCATTGCATACCCTGCTCATTCTATATAGGGTTATTAGATTGCACTTGTTGCATGATCTTGAGCATCCAGTATCTTATAGATGTTATCTGTTGGCATAGCTTAGAGTATCGCAGCACGTGCATACTCGCGATTACCTTTATATGTTATCTACTATTCACGAATTGGCAACTCACCCCCGTTGTGCCACAGTGTTTGCAGGTTGCCCCTCGGAGTAGTCATGGCAGGCTGTTCCCTTACATCTTTTGACACAGATACCACTGCAGTAGGCTTACTACCCATTTTGCTGATAGGTGGGTTTTTGTGCGGTATCTGTTTATTTTCCAGCTGTATACATCATTGTATCTAGTATTCTCCATCTACTACTTATGTATGCACTTAGAGACCAGTTGTGAGGACGATGTATATTATTGTACTCTGGTGTCGAGCTTGTTGTGGGCCGACTTTATTTATGCAGTCTTATATTTCATGTTGTCTTCACTTATTTTTACTCTTTCCTCGCTACGGCGTCGTATGTTATCATTGTGGTGTTTGTTTCCGCCGTTGGGTGTGATTGCTCCCGTTTGGGATGCTTATTTCTTATTGTGTATCATTTTACTCATATATTGCCTTGTACCCGATTTCGGGGCTAATTTTACAAAGGAAATGTTGCCAAATTTTTTTAAAATAATAACTTGAACTTTAAGGAATTCTACTAAACCACTTAAAGTTTTCTAAATGTTTTAACAAATATTCTAATAAATGTTTTAAACACTCTATACTTTTTATGGTTTTGATTTCTGTGTTCGGCTTACTTAGTCACGTTACACCTGTAGACGTCGCGTGATTAAGTGCCGGTCACGGGCCGAACTTTGGGTCGTGACACACATCCTTAAAGTGTCCCTAGTCGTGGGAGTTTCGAGACCGGGCATCGATACTCTGAGAGTAGACTAGTGTATACGGATCGAGACCCCGACAAGGTGTGGTGGCTGGTCTCACAATCTATGGTGTTAGTTGGTTCACCTAAGATGTATATATGTGCTCATTGGGTTATGAGTACACCGGACGGACTCGTCGGGAACATGCTAGTTGGTATTATACAAATTTGCAGATAGCAGTTCCCTGGTGACATGTGTACAAGTTAGTCTTTCGACCTGAGATCGTCATTTATCTCGTGTGAGTTCCCACTGTTCTTTGATTACTACCCTACCATGGCTCAAAGGAGTCATGCAAACAGGTTTTAGTTGGGTACAGTCCCGAGCCACATGGAGGCAGTGAGCGAATCTTCAGGGGATTCTTCTCTCCTGGTATTAGGGGTTGATATCGCGCTGTGTTTGGAGAGCTATTACACAAAGTCCCTGGCCAGGGCAAGTGAGATTTACTGGTAGATATTCCAGTAGTTTCTCAGGGTGTTCTAGGCTACACTCCGACACGACTTATACTGCTATTAGGGGTCTGGCGTTTACCATCCCCCTAGGCCTAATATGCGATACTCATAGACGAACAGACCGGACTGTACGGATATTGCCACTGTCAGGCTCAGTAGGGTTTCAGGATGAGTTCGCTTGTCGGCCTCCCTTTCGCTCAATATCTGGGCAGCCGTTACGTACAGCTAGTGCCACTGACGTGCTTGTGGTTAAACCCACTGCCAGTGTATTGACGAGTCTTTAGAGTCCCACATAGAAGGTTTTCCTAGTTCGGGCGAAACGTTGTAGAGGCCGTATGGTTTTATGGCAGGGTTCGATCATATACGTGCACTTGTGCATGGATCATGATCGGACGGATAATACTAGTGGGCTTTAGTTTAAGTCAGATCCTAGTATTATATTGTTGGTTTATTTTCGTCTCATTGTATTCGTATTCAGTCGGAATACGGATGCGGGTATGTATATACTGATAAGGGGTATTCTTGTAATTCGTTACGAGTTTACTTTTGAAGATGCTATTCTTTTCTTTTGTGTTATATTAAACATTTAGGGTTTTCTTTAAGTGTTTAATATTGTTGATGTAAAGTGTGAGTTCAAGTCTTAACCTTAGGCATTGATTGTTGCAAATGGCCTTGGTGACTCATGGTATTGGGTTTGGTGTGAGATATTATTGTGCTAGGATTTTTCTTCACTTGATAACATAATATCTCACAACAAAACCAACACAAGAAAAGAAGCAGATACTTTTTCCTTTACTTTTTTTTCCTCTTAGGCCAAAAAGTCTTGAGCTCACTCTTTTCTTCATCCATGGCATCTTATTCACCACCACCCAATCCCTCTCATGAGTTGAGAATCCTTGGGTGTTTTGAGACAACGTATTCACACACTATCTCTACTTCATCTTGGGCACCTAGGCTAGCAAACTAGTTGCTCGAGTTGCTTCGGTCTTTGATGCGGCAGCCCGTATTACTAATCCTCGATGTGGATCTTCTTCGAAGAAGCAAGATCGGAGAGCGAACTACATCGGGGCAGCCACGAGGAGCTTGGACAGAGGTTGAAGACCGAAGAACACGGATCGATCGGTATAACCTCTCTAAACTCTTTACAGTTAACTAGTATAAGGTTAATGGCACGATCCAGGTTTTAGGGTTCCGTCAGCGCCGGTTTTTAAAGTTTTTGTTCCGCATTTGGCTACGGAAAGATGGCCGGTGCGCTGGCGTAGCCTTACACATTTGAAATCGCTACTTCACCATATCACCTTATAACCGGTAGCATTTTAGTTATTTTTTAGTACCCCGTACCACACTTACAAGTTCAGCTATTGCATTTCCTTACCTAGTTAAATGCCACGCTCCTATAAACACACTGGTTATGCATTACAGATTTGTTCTGTGCCTGTACATATTGTTTCATTATTGCCACATGCATATGAGATTCGGTTTTCATAAGATTTCTGGATTTGAGAAACCGCAGATATATTTTAAAAACTTATGATTTATTTAAAAATACACGGTTTTCTCTTGATATGATGTTTGGTGTCCACCACGAGTTTTCTCGGTTCTGAGTTATGTGTATACCCGATTCGAGGAGAGAGGAGGCACCGTCTGCGGGTATATGGTGGACCCGGTATGGTACCCCGGGGCAAGAAGATCGTATAGAGAGACGTTGGACCTGGCAGGGGAATACTACCTATCGGAGACAGTACTGGACTCGGTGGATATCCGGAGGATACCGACCGGAGTGATATGAGACAGATGGATATAAGGGCCAATCCGATGAAACGGCGCCTGAGATATGACGATTTACGTGTCGATGCTAGACACGGGTTTTATGATGATTTCGAGTGTCGATACTTGGCACTCAGGTTTTATGATGATTTGATGTGTCGTTGATGTGCACACGTTGGATGATACATATATATACTTATATATGACAAAGATGATATAATATCATATATTACCGCATGCACGATATTATTATTATTATTATTATACTTATGTATACACAATCACCCTTGTTACCACACGGTATTATATTATTATATTACTGTATGACCTAGGAGATCATCATACATTCGATTTCTACCTGATGATTTCTTCTACTCACGAGTTGGCAACCCATCCCCGTTGTGCCACAATTTTCTTGTAGGATCGATCGCTCGGATTTAGTAGCGGCTTGCTGGCACATTACTCCTTTTTGGATGATTTGCATTGGTAGGTGGGTTACAGTATAGAGCCTAACCATCGTTGTATATTCATTATTCATTTTTATCTATTTAAAGCTCCATCAACCAGACTATGTATATTTGGTAGACCTAGAGACCGGTTTGTATATTCTTTGTAATTCGAGTCGAGACTTGTATATATCCTATATTGGATTTGATAGTATTTTGGTTTTCTCTATTCTTTTCTATGAATGATCTTTGCCTTGGGTATCGTATATTCTTATTTGCATGGTTGTGATTCCGCCAATTGGCGAAGAGCTAGCTCTCGTTTAGGGATGCCTATATTATTGTTATGTTTTAGTTTTGGATCAAAATTTACAAAGGTGGTGCTGCCCAAATTTCAAATGAAGCAAATATTTTCAACTATAGTATACAACCCATTTGTATTTCATATAACGTTACTTATACTTTCTAAGAAAGAACTTGATTATATTATACCTTTATTTCAAAACTTCACCTCCATTATTTTACTAAAAAGGTTTAGATTTTTAGGCTTTCGGCTTGCTTAGGTTACGGTGGGGTCCTATAGACTTCACGTGATTCAAGTGCCAATCACATGCCAATTCCGGGTTGTGACAAATTTGGTATCAGAGCATTAGGTTTAATCTTGGTTCGAGTCTAGGTTTGACTATGCTGAGTCTAGGGCTTATATATTTCGGAACCTAGGCTTGACCTTACTGAACTTAGCCTTGACAGAGGGGGTATTAGACCCGAACTTTCATTACGTAGGTTGACCTTGGTTGATGGAGTAGGTAACTCAAGTAGAGTAACGTACCGTGTGTATATTCCGCAGCATACTTACGATACGCTGCTCCGGTTAAATAAACTTAGAATGTGCATTATTTTGAGCCCCGTATTTCTATTCGTTCTTATGATCTATCCTCATCGATATTTGATTGCGGTTCCTGTTACCATGGCTACGAGAACTGAGAGAGCTGTGGCTAGAGATACGGTCAGAGCGAGCTCGTCAGGGATGAGGACTGACCATGATGTTATACCAGTGACGCAGGAACAGATTGATTTCTCATTTATGCTAGGATTTCTTGTTTGAGATGAGCGTTTGGGATCTGTGCACCAGATAATCGAGCAATTGCTTGATGCCATCTAGATTGAGAGGACTGTTGAGGTGCAGCCTACTCCACAGATTGTTGTACTTCCTACCATACAGACAGACGTACCAGCCATTGCTGAGATTGACAAGATGTCGCCTCCAGAGTTTATAAGCTGAAGCCATATGAGTTTACATGCAAGAATGTGAAAGAAGATCCCCAGTCATTCTTAGATAAAGTGATTAAGACAATTCGTTTGTTTGGGTGCCCCGATACAAGATCAGTTAAGTTGAATAACTCCAGTTCGAAGGGTCTTGCTCAGACATGGCGTGAATCGGTCGAGAGTGGATGAGTAAAGTGTATTCTTTCGATGACTTGGATGAGTTCCAGAGGACGTAATTTTTCATCTGTCTTCTACAGAATGTTGAAAATACCTAATTCGTAGCTTCGAGTCCTTATGAGAGACTCCGGATTGACTGTAACCGAGGATGTAATACCCCAGGTGGAGTTGGGGATGAATACCACATACCCCGTGAGAAGTGAGATGTTATCCAGTATCGAGGTGGGGATGTAACCGATACGGATACACACGGGGACCCACTGTAGAACAATGGGGGGTATCGAATTCCATCCCGAAAGAGGGCACGATCAGAACTATAAATGGAATGATACCACTCCTATAACACGGAGGCGCCTTTTGGATGAATCGGAACTCCGGAGTTTGAAGAACTCCGTAGTTAAGCGTGCTTGAGCCAGAGAAATTCTGGGATGGGTGTCCTACTGGGAAGTGGCCCTCTTCTTGAGTCCGGTTCATTCAAAGGGACAAAACCGTGCGGTTTCGGCCAGAGCGGACAATACCATTTGTGTTTGGGGGTAGGTCGTGACTAATATGGTATCAAAACCGGTCCCTCAAAAGTAGGTCTGTGGTTCGAGGACGAACCATTGTTCTAAGGTGGGGGGGAATGTAATACCCCAGGTGGAGTTGGGGATGAATACCACCTACCCCGTGAGAAGTGAGATGTTATCCGGTATCGAGGTGGGGATGTAACCGATACGGATACACATGGGGAACCCACTGTAGAACAATGGGGAGTATCGAATTCCATTCCGATAGAGGGCACGATCAGAACTATAAATGGAATTATACCACTCCTATAACACGGAGGCACATTTTGGATGAATCGGAACTCCGGAGTTTGAAGAACTCCGTAGTTAAGCGTGCTTGAGCCAGAGAAATTCTGGGATGGGGTGACCTACTGGGAAATAGCCCCCTTCTTGAGTCCGGTTCATTCAAAGGGACAAAACCGTGCGGTTTCAGCCAGAGCGGACAATACCATCTGTGTTTGGGGGTGGGCCGTGGCAGAGGATGAATTGCAGTACACAGCCATCAAGATATGATTCCGATTAGAATAATAATGAAAAAAGTGGAGTAAGAGGTTCGTGCGAGATTTTAACGAGTTGTTGTTCCTTCCCGTTGATGACAGAGGCTTGATACGTACGTAGATGCGTTGGATACGGCCACATTTCCATAGCAAAGTCGTGATGAGATTGCAACTGTTCCAGATACAGGAATATATTAAATTAAGAGTGCCAACCTCCGGGCAGTTCGGCATGGATGATATTAGAAGAGACCATGGAAGGTTCTTTCCGGAGTACTTCGGCGATAAAGATTTAGACCCAGGATTGGTTGTATGGCATGCCCTTAGAGGTCCAGATGTCGCCATCATTGACGTGCTACATTACGAGTGGCCATGTTAATTGGCCAGAAGATATTCAAAGAAGCGTCAAAGCAGGACAATTTCCGTCATTACTCCTAACCGGGCCGTCGAGCCAAGGGATTGTGGAATTGCTCATCCACAGAGAAAATAAGGACCCAGGGACAGAGGACACCGGACCGTGGGCAGGAGGCAAGTAGATATTCTTGCTCTGCCAGTTTTGAGTGCACCGGCACCTTTCGACACTGAAGGAGGTGTATTTAAATGTCATTTATTTTTTATTTATGTTTAGTGATCCGAGAATCACGCTTTTATTGTTTTGGACCATTGAGTTTTGATGATCTAGTTTCGTGATTGATATTTTCGTGCAATATAGCTACACTTGAAGGATATTTCCTTTGTGCACAACAGTTGCACTTGATTCATATTCTATACACCAGTTATACTTAATTTTCTTTTTGTGCATATCCATTGCACTCAATTTTGTTTTGTGCACGTAGTTGCACATATTTATGATTTCGTACACTTCGGTATACTCGATTTTGATTTCGTACATGTTGTATACTATGGATTTTGATCCATACACTCGATGTTGTTCCTATCCGCTTTCGATGTATTGATGAGTTTTCGTGCACCTAGTGCACTTGATATTCATTTTCGTGCACCCTGTTGCACTAGATTTATGTTTTCGTGCACCGTGTGCACTTGATATTCGTTTTCGTGCACCATGTTGCACTAGATTTATGTTTTCGTGCACCGTGTGCACTTGATATTCGTTTGTTGCTTTAGATGCTTTTGTGCGGACTTGACGCACTTGATTTAGATTTTCGCGGACACTTGGCGCACTTGATGCGATTTTATGCACACCAGAGGCACATAATCAAGATTTTTCGTGTATATTAATTGCACTTGGTTGAGATTTTCATGCACTCTAGATGCACTTGATATCATTGTTGTGCACACACGTTGCACTTGACAGATGCTTTCGTGCACACCCGTTGCACTTAGTTTTTGCTTTCGTGCACATTCATGACACTTGAATTTGACTTTGATTTCCGTGCGCACCAGATGCACGTGATATTTCTATATGCCTCTATTGAGATTGATTTCTTCTTTCGAGCATCATGTTTTTATGATATATACTATATTATATAGTAGCCGAGCAGGACTGGTCCGAGGACAGTACTTAAGTATTTTGCTTGCATCGACATTTACCGAAGAGGTTTTTAAAAAGGAGCTATAGTCTCACTATTTTCCTATGTGTCCATGAGTGACACGAACTTTTACAAAGAAAACCCTTCTAAATCATTTTCAAAAGGGGCGAGACGTATATCTTAAGAAAAACATATATAGATATATATCTATTTCTTCACAAATGAACGTCCGCTACTTGTGTCGTGATATACGCATCACACGACGATTTGAAAAGAATGTTGCATGCATTTTTTTATTCAGTTATTTAGACGATTTCACAACGATGCGTACTATAAATATATTATAGTCTTGATTATATTATATTTGACTTTAACAGTAGATTTCGAAACTTGCATGTTCATCATAACTCACATGATTGCATTACGCTTGACAGAGTTTCGATTATTGTGTTTTGCACTCGTTTTTAAGCACACACGTTGCGCTATGTTATATTTTGCGTATTTGTGATTTCGGAGCCTCGTCGATTTGATTGATTTACTGAAATGTTTTAATAATTGAGGAGTTTAACTTTAAATTCGGGGACCGAATTTATTTAAGGGGGAAATTGTAACATTTCAGAAAATATAAAATATTATTTTGAGAATTTAAATAACAAAATAATAAATTTTATGAATATTATATAAGTATGGAAATGAGTTTTAGTAGAATGGTATAATTATATACATTTATTTTAAGAAAATAATTGGAATTTAAAATAAATTATTAATTATGAAAGAATTTATTTGATTTGGGCATTTTATAAATTAATATATAAGTATTTCCATACAAGATTAATGCTAAACTTAATTAGTGTTTTCTAATTATGTATTAATCAAGTTATTTTGTTAAACCATTTTTAAGTGTCATGATATGTTATTGACATGCCAACATTTTTGCATTTTGTTTATTATGGTTTTGTATTTTCAAAATAAAGAAAAAAGAAAAGAAAATAGAAATGAGAAAAGAAAATGGGGGGACATGAGAGTATGGGAGGTATGGGCTAGAGAGAGGGAGAGAGGATGGTTGCATCACCCATTTGCCTCTCCTTCATCTTTTTCTCCATTTTCCTCTTCATTCTTCATCTCCTTCACTTCTTCCTCCACCTCTTCTACCACCATGCACCACCCCCAAACTTCATCATAACCTCAGATCACTTTTACAAAAATTGTTCCTCATCTCTTCCTATCCATGGTGGGATCAAGTTCTTGTTTTGAGCACTTTGGACCATCTAGGAATTTTCTTGAGTTGCTCCTTTAAAGTAAAACACTCACCTTTCTTTAAGTATTTAGTTTCCTAACCTCATTTTATAGTTTAGAGTTAAATAAGTTATGTTAAGTGACTTGGAAAATTCTAGGATGGGAATTAGTGGATAGAGCTTATAGTAATGATTAGTAGAGGGTTTAGGGAGTGTATATAAGACCATTAGTGATAAGTGAGAATGATATAGTGGAGAAATTCTCGGATTCGATGAACTTAGAATTTTCCGATATCGGTTTTGTTGAACTTATGGTGATCAATTGGAATTTGGAATGAATTTAGGACTCAGAAAATTTATTTGCAGATACAGTGAGATGTGTAGACACATAGGAAGCTACCCTAGAAGCCCGAGCCCTCATCTCCCTTTCTTGGTCGCCAAAAAATTCAAATAGGCCACAAATTGCGGCTTGAACTTGGAGTTAGGATTTGGGTTTTTTTCTGTAGCACACACATATGATAACTAGACCAATCCTATATGCTAGAAGGTTTAATTTCATATTAATAAAAATATGGGAGTGTTTTACTAAGTTTCTAATTATATTTTGTGACTTTTGAAAACTTGGTTTTTGATATTTAAGTTTTGACTCGGTCGTTTGACGTTCGTACATCAACGTCAGGGGTTATTTTGTTGTTCTTGCATGCATGGACCATAGGTTCTAACTTATGTGCGCTTCGCTTGCCGTATCGGTTTTCAGATTTGATTTTGATTTCGATACGATATGCATTGATTTGTAGGTACATTCGGGTGGACTTCTGGGTCGATAAAGGAGACCAAGGCGTTCATCGACTTCGGCAGCACCCCCGCAACCGTAGTACTATATAGTTATATATATAAATATTAGATATGTATACCTAGCTAATAGGGTTCTAGGATACTATAAGCAATAGTAAGTATACTCATAGAGAGGAATATCCTTAGTTCTAATTTTTCTTAGCCTTGAGCCATATATATATATGCTTTCTCGCGCCTGCGCACACACGCACATATATAAACTTGAGGATAATTTCGATACAACATCATGAGATGAGGATATGATATGCTATGATGACACGAGTCGATATGATATATTATATGATGATATGAGATGATACATATTCATGATGCGATACTAGATGATATGATATGTGACAATATATGACGAGATGAGATGATATGATGTACGTGACAATAGATCCGTACTCTTGATTTGATGATATCGTACGATGGATTATACCGTGCGTGATACGATGAGGATGGATCGCCGACTTATGTATGTATCGAATTGGAAAATATTGTTTTTAAATCACTTAAGTAGATATCAGGATATATTTAGAGCCATACCTATTTTCAAAACCAACGAATCGTTATGCACTTTTAAATGACAATCTCGAGGGAAGCTATGGATTTTGAAATGGTGTATTTTTCTCAAAAATACCGTAGCCCCGATTTTCCAAAACAACGATTCGTACTATTTTAAACTATAACTGTATGGCTCATATGTAGTTAAGGATTTTATACTGTTTGCGTTTATGCTTTCCTTATTCTGTTTAGGTTCACGCTATGATTTCTTATTTCTGCACACGCTCGTATTATTTTCATTTGCGACATACATACTACGTTCCTTGTTCTTATCTTTATATGACTTCATCTGCTAGGACACATGCACCATTACCGATGATGCACATGTTGCACGTACACATACTCGCCGGCTCACACACTCATCATCGGTAATTGCCTTGCCACGTACACATTAGAAATCGCTACTTCACCGTATCACCTTATAACCGGTAGCATTTTAGTTATTTTTTAGTACCCCATACCACATTTACAAGTTCGGTTATTACATTTCCTTACCTAGTTAAACGCCACGCTCATATAAACACACTGGTTATGCATTACAGATTTGTTCTGTGCCTGTACATATTGTTTCATTATTACTACATGCTTATGAGATTCGGTTTTCATGAGATTTCTGGATTTGAAAAACCGCAGATATATTTTAAAAACTTATGATTTATTTAAAAATACGCGATTTTCTCTTGATATGATGTTTTGCATCCACCATAAGTTTCTCGGTTCTGAATTATGTGTATACCCGATTCGAGGAGAGAGGAGGCACTATCTGCGGGTATATGGTAGACCCGGTACGGTATACCGGGGTAAGAAGATCGTATAGAGAGACGTTGAGCATGGCAGGAGAACACTACCTACCGGTGACAGTACTGGACTTGGCGGATATCCAGAGGATAACGACCGGAGTGATATGCGACAGATGGATATGATGGCCGATCCGATGAGACATCGCCTGAGATATGAGGATTTAACGTGTCGATAGTAGATACGGGTTTTATGATGATTTCGAGTATTGATGCTTGGCACTCAGGTTTTATGATGATTTGATGTGTCGTTGATAGGCACATGTTGGATGATACATATATATAGTTATATATGACACATATGACATAGTATCATATATTACCACAGGCACGGTATTATTATTATTATTATTATTATTATTATACTTATGTATACAAAATCACCCTAATTACTACACGGTATTATATTATTATATTACTGTAGGACCTAGGAGATCGTTATACATGCGATTTCTACTTGATGATATCTTCTACTAACGAGTTGACAACTCACCCCTGTTGTGCCACGGTTTTCTTGCAGGATCGACCGTTCAGATTCAGTAGCGGCTTGCTGGCACATTACTCCTTTCTGGGTTATTTACATTGGTTGGTGGGTTACAGTACAAAGCACAACCATCGTTATATATTCATTATTCATTTGTCTCTAGTTAAAACCTCCATCAACCAGACTATTTATATTTGGTAGACCTAGAGACCGGTTTGTATATTCTTTATATTTTGAGTCGAGACTTGTATATATTCCTATATTTGATTTGATAGTGTTTTGGTTTTCTTTATTCTTTTCTGTGATTGATTTTCGCCTTGGACGTCGTATATTCTTATTTGTGTGGTTGTGATTCCACCAATTGGCGAAGTGTGGTTGTGATTCCACCAATTGGCGAAGAGCTAGCTACCGTTTTGGGATGCCTATATTATTGTTATGTATTGGTTTTGGATCAAAATTTACAAAGGAGGTGCTGCCCAAATTTCAAATGACGAAAATGTTTTCAACTATAGTATACAACCCATTTGTATTTCATATAACGTTACTTATTCTTTCTAAGAAAGAACTTGATTATATTGTACCTTTATTTCAAATCTTCACCTCCATTATTTTCCTAAAAAGACTTAGATTTCTGGGCTTTCGGCCTACTTAGGTTACAGTGTGGTGCTATAGACTTCATGTGATTCAAGTGTGGGTCACGTACCAATTCCGGATCATGACAAAACTTGACGAACTAGGTAAAGTTGTTAGAAACAAATCCCATTTGGTAGCCCAAGGGTATAACCTAATAGAAGGAATAGATTACATTGAAACATATGCTCCTGTCGCTAGATTAGAAGCTATACGTATCTGACTAGCATATGCTTGCAATAAAAACTTCAGAGTTTTTTAGATGGATATTAATAGTGCGTTCTTAAATGGTCAAATAGACGAGGAAGTGTATATATCTCAACATCCCAGTTTTGAGAATCATACATTCCCTGATCATGTATATAAGTTAAGAAAGGCACTTTACAGTCTCAAGCAAGCTCCACGTACTTGGTATGAATGTTTATGTTTGTTTTTAGAAAATATAGAATTCACGAAGGGTATAGTAGATAAGATCTTATTTACTAAAACTCTTAACCAAGTTATCATATTAGTCCAGATATATGTTAAAGATATTATTTTTGGATCAACAAATGAAAGTCTTTGAGAATGATGGGAGAACTCAATATCTTCCTCGGATTTCAAATTAAGCAAAGGGATGATGGTATCTTTATCAATCAAGCCAAATGTACTAAGGAACTCATAAAAAAGTTTGGCTTAGAGAATGCAAAGACTTGTGAAACACCTATGGTTACTAATACCAAATTCACTGACAATAAAGAAGGTCAAGATGTTGAAACTAGACTTTATCGTGGCATGATAGGAAGTCTACTCCATTTGACTGCAAGTAGACTAGATATTATATTCAATGTATGTTTTGTGTGAGATTCCAGGCTAATCCTAAGGAGTCGCATTTGACTACAGTCAAAAGAATTCTTCGATATTTGAAAGGAACCATAAATTTTGGCTTATGATATCCTGAGAACAACTTGTTATTCTGATGCAGATTACGCTAGAAGTCTTAAAGATCGAAAGAGCACAAGTGACACTTGTCACTTCCTAAGGAATTGTCTTGTCTCTTGGATTTCCAAGAAACAAAACTCCGTTACTCTCTCGACAGCCGAGACAGAATATATTGCTGTTGGTGCTTGCTGTGTATAGAGTTTGTGGATGAACTATACACTTGAGGATTATCAAGAAAATGTTTCACAAATTCCTATACTCTGTGACAACAAAAGTACAGTTCACATGACCAAGAACGTCGATCAACATTCCAGGACTAAGCACATCGATATACGCTATCACTTCCTTCATGACCATTTTCATAAAAGAGATATCATATTGGAGTATGTGTTAACAGAAATTCAATTAGATGATATATTTACCAAGCCGTTAGATAAAACTAGATTTCGCATTTAAGAGGAGAATTAAACATGATAGAATTAACCACGTCCTAAAAAGCCTAAATCATATTATACATATTCATAGTTTTAAATACACATATAATTTGAAATTTTAAACAGTAGACGTCTGATAGAGACGCCTGTGCAACCCTATATCTAACGTCAGAAAAGACTGTTTTTCTGACTCATACTGTAAATTTTGGTTTAATTGATTTAGTTAATTTCAAATTATTTAATCCACTTAAAATTATCAATTGGCACTAAGTCAGTTTTACTCTGTAGGATTCAAATTAGATGTTTTTAGATTTCAAATTTTAGAGGGAACCTTTGAAAAACTTCTTGTTAGTTTTCAAAATTTCTCAAGTGGTTTATTTTAAACTTTCCTTTCATTTTTCTATAAATGAGACCCAATTCCCCTCAATTGGTCATTACCATATTCTGAAAAAAATGGAGAATACCAAAGTATATAAGAGGAAGGACAATGTGGAAGAAGGCGAAGTTCTAAGAAACCTAAAGAGGAACCTCTGAGTCCCAAATCGGAGGAAGGCCCGAGTAAAGAATCGGTTCCTTTCTCACCTTATCCACCATCACCTAAACCTTAATCCACCGATTCTTTCGACTACTGGTGGAATCGTGTAGCTCTTCCGCTAAACATTTTCAGACGACACATGCATCTTCTTTGATCCCAAAGATGACATGATTATCAAGAAACAGACTATCGATGTCGTTGAGAAGTACAAGAAGGAACACTAGGATAGTTAATTTAAGCCTTATGTTTGTACTTTGTTTCTTGTAATATTTGTTTCAATCAATAAAATAAATTTTTGTTCATTTAAATTTAAAGCCGTCGATTTAAACCTTAAAACAAAATTGTCGAAACCAACATCTGACGTCCAGACAAACATCAGGTTAAGAAATTTTTGACCAAAAGACGTCTGTAGAAGAGGTCTTAGGTTCAAATCAAGTCACTGGATACTCTCCAACTAACGTCTATTGCAGAGACACAGACGTCAGTACAGGCAAAAATTCTGAATCGATTGAAATTCTGACCCTTTGATTCCTACGGTTGAATGTCAACCGTCCATTCATTTATTAAATTATCCCTTCCTTTCTTCTTCCTAACCCTAGACGTCTATATAGGAGACCGGTTCCCCTTCTTCTCTCACTCTAATTCTCTCTAAACCCTAATTTCTTCTCCCATTTCCCAATTTCACTCCAAAACCTTGTAAGAAGGCCGTTGTGTCCAGGAAAAGAAAACCCAATCCCTCAGAGTCATCATCTAAAGCTAATTTGTTCATCGCTGAGTAAGCTAAGGTTTGATTCACTTCGATCGTTAACAAACCTATCCACACTGGTGTCAAGGTAATATTCTACGACATCGCTGAATTTGGATTCCAAGAGTTATTTGAATTTAAAGGATGGATGCCTTTCCTTACTCTTTCATACCCAACCTACGACAAAGCTATTAAGCTTTTTTATGCCAACCTTACAAGAACCTACGACAACCCCAATGACTACACCACTAAAGTATTCGACAAAGTAATCAAGTTCACCCCCAGTACAATTGGTCATGCTTTAGGCATACCCACTGAAGGTGTCGAAGTCTATAATAAGACTCTCGACAATTTCGTCTTTGAGGCTCCTCACACCACGGAAATTGCTTCCCAACTTCTCTATGGAAACGACTACCCTAATCTCTAGACCAATTGCCAAGCAAAGACGCTTATAAAAAGAGCCCGTGTCCTTGCCAACTTGCTTGCCTACACCATCATCGCCAAGTATGGGAGTCGTGATGTCCTCTACGGTCCCCATAAGTTTATTACTTACTGTATATTGGCAAAAATTAAAGATAACTTCTGTCTTTTCTCATTCAAAATATGTGGGAAATCACTGGTGCTCCATCAAATATTTATTATGGGCGTGTCATTACCAAACTACTCGAACATCGGAAGGTTTCTATTCCCGATGCCAAGGATACCATTCGCCATCAAATAGACTTCAGTTCGTGAATCATAAATTTGATGCGCTTGGATCTTCCTACTTTGGCATAACCATTGAGTTCGTCTCAACCGGCTCAAGAACCAATTGATGTTCCTCCTCCTCCGCAACAAGCTTTTGATTTTGCCACATTCGAAGCAAGTATCGTTAGTCATATCACTTCGTCTCACGATCATCTTCACAGCCATATAGATCATATTTCTGTCCAAATCAACAATCTCATCGCTCAAATGACCATCTTATCCTCCAAGTTCTCATTCGATGCACCATCGTCGCCTCCGGAAGCATAGTTAGGATTCTAAGTTCTAGGTCCTTGTCCGTTGTTTTGTGTTTTGCTTGATGTTAGTCGTTTGTGTGTTGATGTTGATTGTGTTTCGCATATTTTAGTTTAGTTTGATATGATGTTAGATTGTGATGTTTGTTTAGTTTTTGTGTTCTTATGAACTACTATATATGCAATTAAAGATTCTATCTATAAAAGTATGTGTTTTGTTAAACTTTTTTTTGTTAAGTTCTTATTTCACTTACTCCTATTCATATGCGCTCCTATTCATATGCACTTCAATGGTATAAACAAATACTCCTTGTTCATTGAATATATGTTAAATGTGCCTCATTTTTGTTTTTCCATGCACTTAAAATTTATATATTCTATCACACCCTGCTTCCCAAAATACGGTGATAGTATGTGACGAGGCCCGTGACGTATTACTTTTTAATATGATCGTTTCCCATAATAAATACGTTAAGCGTTTATAAGCAATATATCATAATAAGAAAATAACTAGTGAATTAAAATTCAACAACAACTTTATTTACATTCATGAATTCAAGTACAAATACGATGTCTGAAACAAAAGAAACAATAACTGAAAGTTCCTAAACAATGGCATACTGGAAATAACTGCAGAAATGATAACCAGTAATCTAACTGAGCAGTAAGCTGATCGATTCCTCTTGACTCGGCTCGATCTCCTCTTTCCCTACGTCACCTAACGGACATTCCAAGGATAGAAAGAAAACATAATGGAATGCCCGTCGGCAAACTTGCATTCAGTAAGTCCCCAAATAAATAAATATGATAACTGAGGGTATGTAAAATAGAACATAGATCCAAGTAGAAACTAAGAGGTAGGAGTGAATTGTAAGAGTATTAATTAAGCATGAGTATGTTAAGGTATCTTAAGCATGAAAATTATATGAATATGGTTATTCTATTCTAACGTGGTTGTTTGTAGTTTGATAAAGAAGGTATGCGCGTATACGAAAGTGGTTTGTCGTATCCCTATGGACCAAAAGTACAAGAGAGTACAAGGCTCCGTCAAACCCCACGGAACAATGACAAAAGTATATTCAAGATGTGCCTTTTAGTGGACTCTCATGCCACGTCATACATTCCTTACCACCCTACCCCTTATCCCCACGTATTTTATGTATAGATTAAGTTTACAAGTCTTGTTTGAATCCATGAATATAGAGCGTGTACAGGTTCAAGTTCAAGTTGTGTTCAAGTATTCATGTCAAGTTCAAGCCAAGTAATATTCATGGTTCGGGTCAAGTCAAATGTTCAAGCCAAGTTCAAGTTCAAGATTAAGTTCAAGAATTCATATTCAGATTCAAGTCAAATTTGAGTTCAAGTCAAATTCAGGTTTAAGTCAAGTTTCAACTATTCAAGTCAAGCTATGTATGATTTCATGTGTTTGATTATATATGATTCTATATTCATGTGATTTAATATGGCAACTACTGTACATGGCCGATAGCATTCATGCCCTTTTCAAGGACGATTGCCAGACGATTACTAGCTTATCTAAACTAGGCAAGCACTCACTTTCTCCGGCTCCCTGAAGCCTGGAGAAAAGATACCGCTGAAACCCATTGTTACCTAAATACCTTAGAGATTAGTTTATACAGTCTAGATATTTTAGTGACATAGGTCATCTATGTAAAATAGTTCATTTGAAAACTCGAGAGGGTTTTATGTAAAATGCTTTACTTTTAAGAAAATAAACCTCAAAGGTGTTTTTGGTAAAATATGTTAATTAGGATGTCGATATTTTTAATAAAAATATACTTTAGATTTTATGGTATTTTAATGTTAAAACCTAGATTTTAAAAGTTTATGGTATTTTCATGAAAAATCTATCTTTTTGGAAAACTTGAGGTATTTTTATAAAAATTTGCTTTAATTATTTAGAAAATAGTAATTACCCAATTTAACATAACTCTCTTTATATATTCTTTTATTTTAAATTTTATAGAAATTGTTTCTTTTTCTTTAAAACCGTATTTTTTTTTCTTTCGAGACCGTATTCTCCATAAGGAGTTCTACATCACAATCCACTAAGTCCGGGATGTACGATATTCTATACCAACCATAAACGGGTCCTCTAAAGAAGGTTGTAGAGACATATTTACAAAGGAAAGAGTTATAGTTAAAAGTTATTTGTTATAAAAGAGTATTTTGAAATGAGGGTATTTTAATGAAATTCAATTCTATGGTGATAAGCATATTATCGTGCTATGAAACCATAGTGTACGTGAGTGGGGTAGGTCGTTACCCCATGCACTAACTACGTTAATATGTCATAAGAAAAGGTATCGAGCAAGCATGGTATTAAAATGTTAATTTATATATATACCGATAAAAGTCTATTTCATGAAAAAGATTTATATTGACATGGATAATTTTGATATAAGGGAATATCTTTAAAGTGTGGAGTTGTCATCAAAACGAGGGGTTTGATTCATAAAGAGAGTTTGGAAGGAAGGGGTAACTTACTAGTAGAAGCTTTATGTGGTGAAAAGAAATGGGAGGAGATTTACAGGTTCCGCTTATACTCGTACAAGCGAGAAATGGAGAGAAGAAGCGTCGATTAGAAGAACCGAGACCGACCATGTGCGAAGGATAGAGCTTGAGAGCTTCGTAGAATGAGAAAGGATGAGAGTGAAGCCTACGATACACGGAGGAAGACACGTTGGAGGAGGCTTGAGAGACCTTGAGCTTGAGGGAACTTATGAGTTAGAATTTTGAGATAGTATATTTTGAGAGAAGTATGCCTAGGGAAGGAAGCTAGAACTGAGTAGGTATTTATAGGAGAGGAATGGAGATGTGGGGAAATTAAAAAAAATTTAAAGACATTAAAAGTAGATTTAATTGAGAAAATGAAGATGCAAAGTAGTCCCTGGAAAAGTGGGGGGTTTAGTATATGAAAAGGTGCAGAGAATAGTCCAAAGGTCTCACAGGCCTAATACAGACCTATTTAGGGTCAACCAGGCCGCTGGTTTCGGCCATGCCTCAAGCTTTTTGCTCGGGGTCTTGGTTTGGGTCCGGTTTGGGGTCCTAATTGAATACCTCTTTTCTGTTAAAACTTTTAGTATCTCCTTGTAATGCTCGTGCAAATTTTTAGGGTTTCAAAACATCGAAAAGAAAAATAATAAAAATATTAGGACTAATGGGATTCAAACACGCGGGCTATGGGACAGTAGTGGAAAGTCTTAACCAGTAAGCTAAAAGGAGTTTTAGTTTGTCCTTCTGGAATATCTTCAAGTTCTACCATTCTCCCACTAATTTCTTTTGCAAGAAATTCCCTCTCTAAAAAGACGGCATGCTGAGCAACAAACACCTTCTGTTCTTCGGTATGGTAGAACAAATATCCATTTGAATGCTTTGGATATCCCATAAACTTACACAAAACTGACCGTGCCTCTAACTTGTCTGGATTCTGTTTTTTAACATAGGCCGGACAACCTCATATCTTAATACGCTTAAGACATGGTTTCTTTCCACTCCATATTTCATATGGAGTTTTAGGCACAGATTTGGAAGGAACCCGATTCAATAGGTATGCCGTTGTCTGTAGCGCATAACCCCAGAATGAAAGAGACAACTCAGTATTGCTCATCATGGAGCGAACCATGTCCAATAAGGTACGGTTCCTCCGGTCTGATATACCGTTGTACTGTGATGTATAAGGAGGAGTAAGCTAAGAGAGAATACCATTCTCTTTCAGAAAGTCCCGGAATTCTGTACTTAAGTACTCCCCTCCTCGATCAGATCGAAAGATCTTGATACTTTTTCATGTCTGGTTCTCTACTTCGCTTTTAAATTCTTTGAACTTCTCAAAATCTTCAAATTTATGTTTCATAAGAAACACGTATCCGAATCTAGAGAGATCAACAGTGAATGTAATGAAGTACGAGAACCCATCCCTTGCATGTATAGATATTGGACCGCATACATCACTGTGTATGAGTCCTAAGAGCTCTGTAGCTTTTTCTCCTTGTTCGGTGAATGGAGATTTGGTCATTTTTCCTTTGAGACTGGACTGGCAAGTTTCATAAGATGAAAATTCAAACGAATTCAGATATCCATCCTTATGCAACTTACCTAGTCTTTTCTCACTGATATGTCCAAGTCTACAATGCCATAAGTAGGTTTCGTTCGTATCTGAACTATTTTTCTTGCATGTGTTTTGTATATTGAATACTTTATTTTGATTTAGAACATAGATACCATTACACATTATACCTTCTGTAACCAATACCTGATTAAGGTAAATGTTCATGATATTTCTATCTAGAACAAAGTTATATCCATCTTTATCAAGTAAAGAAACTGATATGATGTTGCAGAGCATAGAAGGTATATAATAACAATTATTCAAAATCATAATATTGCCGCTTGGCAACACTTGGTGATATTCACCGACAGTAGTAGCACTAACCTGTGCTCCATTCCCTACTCTAAGGGACATATCACTCAGTCCAATAATTCTACTTTTTCTCAGTCCTTATAATAAATTATAGATATGAGATCCTGACCCTGTATCTAGTACTCAGGAGGTAGGGTGGACTGAAAAACAGTTTTCAATAACAAATACACCCGAAGAAGATACCTTAGAATGCTTCTCCTTCAATAGGCTTATCTGGAATTCCTTATAGTTCTCTTTCCTTTACCCATACTTGTGATAGTTGCCACAAGTTAGAGCCGAACCGACGTTTCCCAGCCCAGTATAATAAGCTGGTTTGGTCAAGTCAAAAATTTTATTATCTTGATTAGGGCGTGAAATGGTTGCTAGCTGGAGAGAGAGAAAAGAAACAATCAGCGTGCACTCTTGTAAGATCAGATTGGTTATTAGTTTATCTAATTGGGATGGCTCCCACCGTTTCCTCGAATTTTCCTTCAAACCTTTAAAAGGAAAACTAGTCGGGATCATTCGCACCTCACAAGTTCGCTAACTGTTCAGCCAGGTGAGTGTTGGTACTCCGAGGGAGGTTCCCCTGCTCTCGCACGGATCTAATTAAAATAAATCTTGTTTCCGCAGAGCCGTAGCCCCGTTAACACTTTTCTAGACACCTAATAAGTTAGCTAATTGTGAAATGAAAAATATCTCCCAAGAGTAATTGTACTCATTAGTGGGATCGGGACCCAACTATCATCATGTGATAACCTAGATGGAAGCCACTCTAGTCACCACACTTCAGAAGGTATGCAACACTGGAAAGTTTCCTATATATTTGGAACTCCCGATGTGGTTTTTGTCCCAAGAAACTTATGACCTTGGCAAAGGTCAACAAATCATAAGTCACAAATCAAGTTCAACCCGTCATTATCCTGGATTACATTAGACCCGTCCATATGAGTACTGGAAAAAGTCAACAAAGTCATACGACTGTCCTAACTAATCGCATCAACTTGCAAAAGAAAAGAAATACTTAGCCACCGAACACTGCGCCCTGGCAAAGATCAACAAACGCAGCACGAATACTATGTATTACTAATCTGAAATGACGGAAGGCTAGAGCTGGTTTTTGACGAAAAAACTTTAGCGTAATGAACTTGATATCGTTGGAGGAACCGAGTAGTTTTGAAAAGGATTGGTTTAAGCTTCGCTTTTGAAAACTAGTGGTTTGAAGAAAACCGAGTAATCTATAGTAACATAAACTTTTGCTCAAGAGGTCACTCCCCGGAAAGGGATCTAGGCTTTTGCCTCCTTGAATGAGGTGCCGGATATTCCTAACCGAATACCACTATGCAAAGCGATAAAATATGACTATAGTTTTTCGAAATTTGTTCCAACAACATCTTTTAGGTTTCTTTTCTTACATTAATTAAAATTAACGCGGTCTCAGTAATTAAGTCCTATCACACCAGAAAAGAACGAAAATAAAATGTACGTATATGCCATCCGCATTCACCATGGGGCCCCGTCATGCACCCTTAGGTTACTTAACTACCGGCAGAGCGGGGGCAGGACTAGCGTGGATGCAAAACATATACAACAACTACTAGTATATTTAAATATATATATAACCATTCGTCCCAGGCATGATATAAATAACATCACAAAACATCAATAAGCAATATGGAATAGCGGATAATCTTAGAGCCTCGGGTTTCATTTGAGCCGCAAATGAGAGCCAATGTTTTCGGTCGTGTGGATAGCTCGTGCAATGAAAAACCTAGACCCCTACGAGCACAGCAAGTTACCCGCTAATCCCGAAAGTGAGGCAACCCCAATCAACAAAGTGAATGGGCCACCCAGCACTTCACGGAATCCGGTAACTTGAGCACCCTTCCATGGGTCATCCTATACCCCATACGAGTGCAGCGAACAGCCCACCAATTCTAGAGTAAGGCCCCCTCCATCTCAACGCCATGAGATGCGGGCCCGTTGCCCTCTAGAACCCGGCTATTCGAGCACTCCTCCATGGGGTAATCCTAGTACAGAAAAGAAAAATATATATACACAGCGGTGACATCGACCTCAGCCTGGTCGTGCCCCAATAAAAGAATATACAATCTGGCAGGACCGGTAGTCCACATGTTGGACGCTCGCCTCGCAATAATGAATATATAAATAAATTAACACTATACATTTACCATTGCACTATAGGCTATCCACCACGACAATCCATCAACAATATTAGTGCAACACAGAACATCAACGTGAATATCATGTTCGTAAACCCGTCAGATTATACCACTCAATGATATTCACGGTCGCAGAAACAAATACACAGAAAACCAAGAATTTAGAGATTCGATCGATTAAAACTTTCCGCATTTGCCCCATGTACAAACTAGTACACAAACAAATTTGGAAAAAAACCAAACATACCAAAAATCACATTTCAATAAAAAAGAACCCGTGAAAAAATTTAGAGCACAGTGCCCACAATTTGGCCGCGGATCTGCGGCCAAATGACCTATTTGGCCGTGGATTAGCGGTCTAATTTGGGAATTATATGCTCAAAATTTTTTCTTGGCTTAGGAAAAGCCTGCACATATTTTTAAGGTCACTGAAAATATTTTTTTGAACATCTTCAAAATTCGAGCAGCAAGTAAGCTTTGGAGATGTGATTTGGATGATTTCTACCAATCGAAGTTCTAAATACATGCTGACTAGCTAGTTAAGGTTTATGGACCGGCTCTGATACCATGTTGGCTTTCCTAGCATCCTGGCCGTCTATCGCGGCCGTTGCGGAACGAAAAAATTTAACTTTTAAAAATCCGGCGGAAAACACATCCTAAAATCTAACCATAAACCAAAACTAGCTAACTAAAGAGATCTATCTACTGTGATAGAGGTTTATACCTAAAGATCCGTGTCCTTCGGATCTTCACTCCTCTTCTAGAGCTCCTCGAAATCCTTGATCAACCTTACTAGATCGCCTTCTTGATCCTAGATGATCATCCGAGAGTTCTTGATTCAAGCTTGGCTTCACAAATAAAAAAATTTAGTGACCTAGTTTGCTAGTCTATGTTACTAAGGAGATGTAGTGATTTTTCTAGTGTATTTCTATCTCTCTTCATCCCTTGATTCTCAACTCATGAGATGGTAGAGAGGAAGATGAAGATGAAGGAGGAGGAACTCAAAAGAGAGGCAAGTGAGGAGAGAGAACCTTGTGTTGAGAATGAAAACTCTTGTGTGAAGAAAAACATGAAGCATGGTTTTGTAAAAACCATTTTTCAATAAAAATAACACAACCATTCTTGAATAGTTTGCACAAATGAATTTACAATTCATTTGTCAGCACTATTCAAGCATGGTTCACACCATTCTCTCTTTTACACCTCATTTGCTATTTTACACCTCATTTTCTATTTTGCAAATAAAATGGAAAATACATAATGAGGTGTCCTCCTTCTAGAATGTCTTTCCGTATAAATACGGAATACATTCTACCGTATATATATACCCGTGTTCGTATCAAAATACGAACACCCAAGAGATAGAATAATACCACTAAAATAATATTAGTATTAAATCAATATTTGATTTAATGAACCTGTTTAATCATAAGCCCGCCAGTATTATCAAATGTTCGATCGAAAATCTGGATAACACTAGAATATACATATCAAAATATGTACACGTAAATTATTAAATCAATACTTGATTTAATAATCCGGCTTAATCCTAAGCCGGCTAGTATTATCATTCGATCGAAACCCTGCACATATAAACATACGGCCACCACATCGTTTCGCCTGAATCAGAGAAACCCTCTGTGTAGGATTCTAAAAACTCGACAGTACGCTGGTAGTGGGTTTAACCACAAACACGTCAGCAGCACTAGCTGTACGTAATGGCTACCCAGGTACTTGTCGAAAATAATGCCGACGAGCAAGCTCTTCCGGACCCCTACTGAGCCAATCTGTGACAATCTTCATACAGTCCGATCTCTTTGTCTAAGAGTATCGCATATCGGGTCTAGGAGGGTGGTAAACATCAGACCCCTACTGACCCGATAAGTCATGTCGATTTGGTTTTGGACCAATTCGAGAAACAACTGATCCAACCATCAGTAGTTCTCAACTGTCTTGGCCAATCTCTTATGGTTCTAGCCAACCGGACACAGTATGATATCGACTCTCAATACCGAGAGAGACAAATCCCTGACAATCACCCACTGCCTCCATGTGACTCGGGACTGTACCCAACCAAAACCTGTTTGCATGACTCAGTAGAGCTATGGTAGGGTAGAGATCAAAGAACAGTGGGAACTCACACGAGACAAAAGATGACCTCAGGTCCTAAGGCTAAACTTTGCTCATGTCACCTGAGAACCGCTATCTGACGATAAGTAAATACCATCCAGAGGTTCTCGGCGAGTCCGTCCAGTGTACTCACCCCCAGTGAGCACTTGTATATAATCTAAGGTGATCACACCAATGATTGTGAGACCAACCATCGCCTTTCGTCTGGGTCTAGAAATGTATACACCAGTCTACTCTGGAGTATCGATGCCTGATCTCGATACTCCTACGATTTTGGACTTTTAAGGATGTGCTTATGGACTACCCAGCTCCCATAAGTATGATCGCCATTATAACGCTGGTAGTCAAGCAAAATCCTATGAGTTTTATCAACATGTAACCACCATATGTTATATCGAGTATAACATATGCATATGTTAAGATAAAGTCAAATCATAATAGTATACTACTGTATCGAGTTTTTATCAATATGTGCAAGCAATATAAAGCATCAATAGAAAGAAATACACATATCACGATAAAGACAACTCAAATAATATAGTATATACAACTAAGCAAGATTGTCCTGTACATACATATTCCTAGCATCCTATACAATACTGGCCTCTAGGGCATACAAATCCAACACCGTGAATGCGTCGTGTTGTTTTGTTCATCAACGTTCACCGCTGTCGTGTCACCGATCGTCGTCAGGCAAGTTCCAAGACTTGCTTACATGCTATAATACTTATATGTCGATATATGGTTCAATAATATCGCGTGATTAGTATTAGACCATATTCAATTAAATTAATTTGTATCTGGGTATTAATCGAGTCGCACACATCGTGTTAACGCCGTATAGAAGTTCGTAAGTTATTTCCATGTGAATTGAGTGAACGAAATCGATATTCTGACCCATAATCGATTGCTTAGTCCACGTATTCGATATGGGACTTATGCGAAAACCTAATCTAGTGTGGTGGAATTTATGGATACTAGATTACCTTAGGGATAATGGATAACACGTAAAAATTTAGGTTGAAAACACGGGCTTTAACCCCAAAGAATATCATCCCCATTTAGATCCGCCAAATCTAAAATTTTCCCGTACATATAACCTGTGAAAATTATAGTAAATTAGATACACACCGGAATATTGTGTTCGAGGGCTCATATCAAATCCGACTCGACAACCTAGAACCTTCTATAATTTATACTTTGATACTGTTGTGACATGATGATGAAAACTGTTCGGGGATGCTGCTCTGGACTGCAATCCAGAGCAGTACTGCTTGTCGACACCTGAATTAAAATGTTTTATAACTCTATATGAAAATGATATTATGTGGAACCCTATACCGTTGCGAAGATTATTCTGTTAGCTAACTATTGGAGGTAGTTTCATTCGTTTTTTCTATCGTTTGCTATTTTAATCGTATTTTAAATCATCATTACGTATTGCAGTCCTAAGCACGGACAAAACGTATACCCTGATCTTAAACAGTGCATATCTTCCAGCACACAGCGGATATTGTCGTCATCGTGTATATATTCGGTCAACCGATGATCCAACAAGAAGATGGTGGTTACCATCGATCGCGTTTTAAAATGAAATTAGAATTATCGAATAATCATGCGTCAAAGATTCCAATACTGATACAAACTTTCTAGAATAATTTCTAATTCAACGTAATAGATTCAAGAACACGTATAAGGGATAGTCTACAAAGAATAGTCTAAGTGATATAAAAAGAAGTAACTGATTGAAAATTTAGAAATCGATTAGCTCATTAGGGGATCGAGATAGAGATGTAAAGTTCGCCCTTCCGTTTTCTTTTCATCGAGATGATTGTTAGGAAAGAAAGAAAGGATTCAAGAGTACAAAGTTCAAGGAATGAAAATTCAAGAATGAAACTGTAGTGCAGTTTTTACACCCTACTCTCCTTAAAAGAATTTCGTCCTTGAAATTCTCTCGAGGATTATATTGTAATATGGTAAGAAAAAGATGGTGTCGTGCAAGTTGTCTTCGCGCTCCCTATTGTTACTCCCAAACATTGATACTTCGTCCGAAAAAAGAATATGATGGGGGCAGAACGAAATGCTAAGAATTGAGAAGGCAAGAGTAATGATAGATTCAAGGAAATAAGATGGAAAATAAGTAATAATTTCATGGATTGGAAATACAAGGAAGGGATCAAGATGGGTTCAAAGAATAGGATTCAAGGATGGTAATAAATGTTGTTGGAATTTTAAATTCTTGTAATAGCTGATATCAACGGTTATGCAGAACTGACCTGCATGAGCCACCAATAACATTTGTCATGCACCGCTTTCTAAAATCAAGAAATGAGAGCGACAAGCCCGCGACGTATTCATACCAAGAAGCACCCCTTTCCTATATGAATACGAGCGTCTGGATTAAGTAGAGTAAGTATAAACCAACAACAAGCTGACTTAACCTAAACTATGAACTTCGTACTGACCACGGGGAGACGTCATCGCTCGTAGGTTAGGTAACTATGACAAAGCAGTCGCTGGATCATTACGAAACCATAATTATGGTTAAGTCTTCCCTATATAGAATATAAGGTATGAATACATATATAATTTCTTATACACACACACACTCACTAACCAATTAACCTATATGTTTCACAAATCAACCCAGTAACCCATAAACATAATGCAAATGTTCAAACTTGTGGCATGATGTGTGAACGTACTAAATGAGGATACAAAATTTACGTATCTATGGAGATTCCTAGATGATAGCCAGACAAGTTCTAAGAAATTTTAAAATATACAAACCCGCATTGATCAAGTATTGCAAGCAAGCTAGAAGATTGCTCTTGCAAATATCTGTATTCAAGTTGGAAAATCTACCTAGGTCGCAAAATGGGAAAGCTGATGCGCTAGCAAAACTAGTTAAAGAATTAGCTTCCCCTGACCTAAATGAAATTCATATTATAGTCCGAAATTGCCGAAGTGTATGCCTTGCTCCTCTTGACGATGAAAAGGCGCTGGAACAAGCTTTACACATGCAAGATAATGAAGAAACCGTAGAGAAGTCGGATTGGCGACATCCATTTCTTCACTTCTTTCGCAACGATATATTACCTAATGAAAAATCTGCTCGGTTTGCTCTTAGGAAACAAGCATTACGATATGTGTACTTTGATGGAACATTATGTCATCAAACTTTTGATGAATTTCTGTTATGATGTCTATCTTCGGATGAGGCGAAAGAAGTAATGGAAGAAATTCATTCAGGAGTATGCGGGGCTTATCAAGCTGGACCCAAAATGAAAATTAAAATCAAAATAATGGGTTATTATTGGTCAAACATGACACAGGATTGCATTCAACATGCGAAGAAATGTCATGTGTGCTAAATATATGATAATTTCATTCATATGCATCCGAATCCACTACATCCCACTGTGGCATCTTGGCCTTTTGAGATGTAGGGATCCAATATTGTTGGTCCAATTAAACCTGCCTGGTCCAATTAAACCTGCCTAGTCTAATGGACACATGTTCATCTTGGCCATCACTGACTATTTCTCCCGATCATCTGAAGCCGCAAGTTTCAAAGAAATCACAGCCGATACCATCATTAATTTCTTTATGAACAATATGCTTTATAGGTTCGGTATCCCGAGACATATACTATCGAATAACGACCCAACCTATAAAAGAAACAATGTTGTAATGTTCGCCGGAGACAATCAAATCAACTAGCGATACTATTCTATATATAATCCTAGGGCTAACGATTTTGCAGAGTCTTTCAATACTACCCTAACCAAATTGCTCAAGAAGATATCCCTTAAAATAAAAGAGATTGGCATAATAAACTCATAGAAGCGTTGTGGGCATATAGAACCACATATAAGACTCCTACTAAGGCTACTCCGTATCAGTTGGTGTTCAGGACCGAATTGGTACTTCCTCTTGAAATCCAAATACCATCTCTAATAGTTGCGATTCATGAAGGATTAACAACTGAAGAAAATGTATCATTAAGACTTGAAGGACTTGAAGCTCTAGATGATACACGGGTTAAAGCCCAACAGAATTTAGAACTCTATCGAGCAAGAATGATACGCTCTTATAATAAATTGGTTAGAGAAAGGTCTTTTACTTAAGGCGAACTAGTCCTAATACTACGACGCCAAAAGATTATGAATCATAAGGTCGGAGGAAAGTTCGAACCAAATTAAGAAGGCCCCTATATTATAGAAATTATCTAGGGGAGGTTCCTATCAACTCATCAAAATTTTCGGAAATAAACCTATGCCGCCTATCAACGGTAGACATCTGAAGAAATATTATGCTTAGAATCATAGTTGATGACATAGTTATGATTCAAAAGGACCTCTCTTTAAGCTTCTTATCAATAAATCAACGATAAGAACTTTTTAAGTCACATAGTCGCTGACCTGACATGGTTGCTACTCATCGGGTTCAAAATTTTGGTATTCCTGTAGCTCATCATTTTCCTGGAATTTTGGTTTGATAACACTTTAGCCAAGAAATCCTCAAGCATAATCAACACATTGATATAGAAGTCAAAATGGCTTCAATATATAAAATTAGAGCTCAGTTCATATAAAAGGGTCATCGGAGTTCTCCAAAGTTGACTTTACTGGACCCTATATTCATATACACTGAACCAAAGGTTGTACGAATAACGACCTTCGGTTTCATTTTCTTCGGATTTTGGATCTGACTTGTGATAAATTAGGAACGTTCTAACAAGATGGCTCATTATGGTTTATCATCAGTCGCCGTGGATATGCTTACAAAGTAAGAAAGACCTAGCATAAGGCTTGATATTGATCAGGAAACTCCTAAGGAAGTCTTGTCAAATAAGTCCCACGGTAACATATCCATATAGCGTAAACACCGAGATAAGGTTGAGATTGATCCCGAAAGAAAACTCACTAAAGTCTTACCTCAATGGCCCCGCAATGCTATCCATGCAACGAATAAAGCCTACATATCAGTACTTGAAGATATCTAAGTTTTGTATTAAGAACACCTATCAAAGATTTTCATTCAGGTCTTGCAGTGATGTAAATCTTTCGCGGATAAGCTATGGAATGCAGTACCGGGAATGAACCCTTTATTATAAAAATATTTGTTTGGAATCATCCTACAGGTCCCGTGATGGCATAAAATATATGGATTGGTCAGTATTATATTAGTATCTTTAAAAAATATAGATACTACAGGATTTGACCCCGTTTTATGTACATAGGCTAAAACCGATATATTAACGGTATTGGCCCGACTTTGCAATATTTGGAAAATGATATATTAGACAATGCCAAAGAGCATTCACTCAGAATTTGTCTAAATATCTACATCTGAAATAACTCTAAATTAACATATTTAAAAGTGATAAACTATGTATGCTTCGAAAAGACATTCATTCAAATGTCTGAGATGACTATAAAATAATATTTGGATCCATAATATTACTAAGCTAACAAGCAAATTGATAAAGGAAAATAAACAAACTTTTATATCCTTTCATTTCAAAAGAAAAAGATAAAAAAGCTCAAAGCCTATTACAGGATCGAGTTCGACTCTGAATCAAAACACACAAAAGTTTAAACATATATGACGAAGCGTCAAATCAGACGAAAATGACTCTGAGCGGGATCTCATAAAGTTTGGGTCCGCTCTTGGATGACCGCCTTTAATACTGTGAGCGCCTGCCTACGCGACACCATGCGATGAATCATGTGGCTGTGTTCTATATCAACTTCTATGAGGTTTTGTTTGACCTGATTTGCCTCAGCATGAAGATCTTATTTGAGACTTTTTGGATTCATTCAAAAGTCTCTTAGCACTAAAAAATCTCTTTTCAGCCGTAGCTAGCTGAGTTTTAAGCCCATCAATAATATTCTCGTCTTCTTGAATTATGCGTCTATCACACACTTGATGAGTAGATACTTCAGAAAGTTTATTTGTGATGTCTTCTCGGAGTTTATGTGTAGCTTGCCTTTTAGATTCCAAGGCGTCAAAGATGGCCTGGTCATTAGTGGAATCATGGCGTGCATAAGTTAGCTCTGCTTGATGTAACCAACAAAGATCCTTGCAGGCCTCCTTGATTTGCCCCAGAAAAGAAGTCAAGTCAATCCCACAGTGAGCGATGGCTAAGATGAAAAGATTAACATACTTTATAAAACTTTCAAGAGTAGGTAAAGGTGATTGGTGTAAATACGCATTTACACCATCATAAATACTACCAATCATACCCGCATGATAAGTTTTCGGCAAGAAGATTGCACAAGGAGGAATTGTTGGTCGGTTGAGAAGTTTCATTAGTTGTTCAACCTCGGCTCCTACACCTTCATCCACTTCTCCTATTAAGTTCACTTCAATAGGGGCTGAAAAGGGGTGAAACATAACTGATATTAAATGACAAACAAATACAAGAATAAGAGAAAAAGTTTATAAAACAACAGTACTTTACCTTCACGCTCGATCAACATCGGAAGATGAATAGTGGAAAGAGGAACTATAATCAGGATTGTCTCAAGGCTCGTATCCATTTCCATTGTCTCATAGGCTTCCTTAACAGTCTCCTCAATGTCGGGGATCACCTCAGTTTCCTATTGTAGAGCCAAGGCTAATGACGTTTCCTTGGGGACTATAGATGGAATTGGTTCGGCCACGACTGTTGAAGCTGCTGTGGTTGGTCTAGAAGTTTCAGATGGCCTTTCTTCTATGATCAGTTCAAGTGGACATGAAATAGAATCAACACCACTTGAACTTAGCCCAGCTCCTGTTGAAATGATCCTAATAAATTTTGAGTTAACTCTCAGCTCGGTATCAAAAGGTAATGCCTCAACAGGTAGGTCAGACTCAGCAACAGTGTGGGCTTGGACTGTTTAATGGCCTCAGGTGTCTCCCGATCTTCCTGTTATTTCTGAGCTGTTGAAGGAGAGGGGGATTTTTCACCTCTATGTTTTGTCCTGGCCTCCGTTTTAGACAAGAGTATGGCACGTTGTCTGTCATCTTCCAATGCGAGGTCATCGAGATATGAAGATTTTTCATTTTTCTTCTTGTCGCTGGCTTCGACTTGGGACTTAAGTAAAGCTCGTCGCGTATTTGCTTAAAATTGAGGATCATCAACCTCTTGACGTTGATGGACTCCTTAGTAAATAAGCAAAAGATGTTCTGACGAAGTTTCAGTGGTTTTAGTTACTGACGCCCATGAAGGTTTTCCGGATACCTTCTTCTTCTTAGACTCGGTAGCAACCAAGTCTTTCCCTTTATGAGTCTGCTTGGAGGGTAAGGTAGTGGGAATCTCGACTTGTCTGGTATCCCCTCCATTTGGTTCGACTATCACCGAGGATGGGACGTAAACCTTATCGTCAGGGATGTAGTTATTCTCAAAGTAGTCCTCAGGAGTTTCTTCTGCAGTTGAGCGAATTTGAGATTTAAGTCGAGGCAATGTCCTAAGGGCTGCAAATCAAAAAATAGCAACATTTTCATATAGGGAGTAATCCATTATAAACCGGTCCGTGTTTTTTAAAAATGGAAACTCCCGAACTATGACATATTTTAACAATTCAATCCGTTTAAGTTGATTATCCTACCTTCAAATGTATGTGTATGAAAAATCAAAGGATTTGAAGACCACTTACCTATGCATCGGATGAAGTTTAGGTAGCATTATCGAAAGACATTCATTTTTGCACCCATCGATGCATAGGTTAGAGATCTTCAAATCCTTTGATTTTTCATACACATATATTTGAGTGTAGGGTGGCCATCTTGAACGAGTTGGATCGTTAAAATATGTCATAGATCGGGAGTTCCCGTTTTTAGACCGATTTGCAATAGAACACTCCCCTTTTCATATATATATATATATATATATATATATATATATATATATAAGGATCGGCAGAATGTTATAACAGTCTATAATACTTACAGTTGATAGGCAGTTTGGAAGACGACGGGGTCGAAGATGTAGACCCGCGTGAGGGTTTTGAAGCCTTTGAACGTGCTTTCTTGGTTGGAGGTGGTTGTATGTATCCTCTATCCACAGGCTTTTCCTTACAAGAAGTCTTCTCTGACTAATCAGGCCCTCGTTTCTTCGAACAGGGGCGATAAGACGGTTCTGTAGCATTGGGAAAGTCCACTTTCATCGAAGTGCGTTGCTTAGAAACCACCACCTTCTGCCTCATTGCCACGACCTGTAAATGGCACTTGACCGGTATTTAAATCACGCGACGACTTTGGATGACGACGCAATCCAAGTAAGCTAAAAACCAGAATCTAAACCTTTTTGGAAAAGAAATAATGGAGGTAAAGTTTTGGAAAGGGTTTACAAAAAACAAAATAAAGTTTGTTTTGAAAGTGTAAGCAAGGTTGGTTTAAAATATTTGAAAATATTTTCGTCGTTTAAAAATTGGGCAGCACCTCCTTTGTAAATTTTGAATAAAAACCTGTAAAATAATAAAATATAAAAACATCCCCATACAGGAGCTAGCTCCACACCCACACGGCGGAGTCACAAGCTACACGGTTAATATACGATGCCTAAGGGGAAGAATAACACAAGCGAATAGCAATAAACACTATATAAAATATCATCAATCCGACTCCACACGAGTTCGACACCTAAAAGAATAACATCCAAGTCTCGACTCGATCTAATACAACGAATATACAAATGGTAGATGGAGTGACGCTAGATACAAATGAAAATATAAACAATAGGCCGTTACTACATTTCGTAACCCACTTAGCCAAAAATTGATAAGACCTAAAAGGAAATCGATGCCAACGTCACCGCTAATGATTCAAGCGGTCGATCCTATAAGAAATTATGGCACCACGGGGATGAGTTGCCAACTCGTGAGTAAAAATAACATCACAAGATATATATATATATTATATGCACAGTAAATAAAAGTAAGCGCATCATAAACGGATCGCGCAAGTGAAAACAACATCATCAATAATATCATCATGAAATCTGTGTCAATCATCGACACTTGAAATCTCTTTTCTTCTCTTAGGCGGTGTCTCTCGGATCGGCCCTCTTTTCATTCTTATCATATCACCGGTTAGTATCCTCTAGATATCCGTCGTGTCCCATAATATCACCGGTATCGATCAATCTCATTAGGCTCCCCACCTTTCTATACGAACTTCCTACCCCTCGGTGTCATACCGGGTCTACCATATATCCGAAATCGGTTTCTCCCCTTCCTCAATATCGAATATTATCAACCATAAATACATAGAAAACTCATGGTGGATGTCGAAATAATCATTTCAAGAAAAAACCTCATTTTTCAAATATAACCAGGTTTTATAAATCATACCGCGGTTTCTCAAAATCAATAGATAACATCAAGTTCATAAGAATGACAATGAATAATTCATCTTTGCAACAGTTGGCAACTAAAATATGTGAATCTATATATATATATATATATATATATATATATATATATCAATTGCATTCGTATAACGAAATCATAATAAGCAGCTATTTATACTAGTATGGATGTAATTATAATCCGAATAAACATGGCATTTTCTACCGTGTCATGGCAGGTAGTAATAATGATGTGTACATATAGCATACGAGTCTGTGATTGTGCCACATGGTCATCATTAGTAGTTATTCTAGTGCTCTACCAAGTTTTTCCGTACAAACATAGCAAAGGAAACATGAAACATGACATTGTAATCAAGTATAGGAAAAACATGGCATTGTAGTCGAAGTATAGGAGATATGAGTTTAAATCAATATGAAGTTTTTATAAAAGTTCTGGTAGTCAGCGGTACTATATGCCATCCATCCGATTTCACACTTGTAGATGCTAATATACTCACCGAAAAGTGGCTCAAGCTAATCGAATCCCATGACTATCTTGCCCTTCCTTGCCGCCTCGGAAGTCTCCGCAATCGATCCTATAATTGAAATATCAACTTAATCTAAACCGTAATCGACATTGACGAGCTAAGCGTACATAGCCTAGAACCTATGATTAACGTGTGCTAACTACGTAGAACTACCCTCCGAATCAACATTTAACCATAAAAAGATCGAATCAAAAGAATAGAAATCCATTTGAGTTTATAAAAAGGAAAATTAGCAAAGAAATTGACCTTTAGACGTTTGCTGATCAAGTGTCAGACGTCTGGGTCACAAAACACAGAATCCCTAGAGAAATTGCAGAAATCTGATGCCAAAGTCTCATACATCTGACTAACAGTATGAAAATATACAGAAAGTTTGCAGACGTCTAAAGCAATGTTGGTTAGACGTCTGCAGTTTGTCTGCAGTTGAAAACTACAGATTCGAAAAATTGGAATTTTGAAAAACCTTAAAACCAAACTTTTTGCTACAAAATACCCTCAACTATTCCAAAATAAGTCATAACAACTAGAAAACTACTCTTGTTGGAAATAGTGCCCTCAAGGAAATTATTGTAACTGCAGGCACGCAATTATGATAATTGAGGGAGGACCTATACAGGTAAAACAATCTTACTTGAGATGACAGTATGCTATCTAGTTTGTCTTTATCATTAATGTGTATATGTTTTACTTGTTATTACGTGTCGCTAATACATAATGACGAAGCCCGTAGGATTTTTTCTTGACTACCAGCATTATGGCAATTATATACGTGAGAGCTGGGTAGTCCATAAGCACAACCTTAAATGTCCCTAGTTATGGGAGTATCGAGACTGGGCATCGATATTTCGGAGTACACTAATGTATACATGTCGAGAACCCGACAAAGGGCGGTGACCGGTCTCACAAGCCATTGGTGTTGTGTCACTTAAGATAGTATACTCACTGGAGGTGAGTACACTGGATGCACTCACCGAGAACTTCTAGATGGTATTATATCTATCGTCAGATGGAAGTTCTCTAGTGGCATGAGTACAGGTTGGTCTTTTGACCTGATATCATCATTTGTCTCGTGTGAGTTCCCACTATACTTTGAGTACTGCCGTACCACGGCTCAATGGAGTCGTGCAAACAGATTTTAGTTGGGTACAGTCCTGAACCACATGGAGGCAGTGAGCAATTGTCGAGGATTCGAGTCTCATGGTATTAGGAGTTGATGTCGCGCTGTGTTCGGTTGGCTATCACCCTAAATCCATGGGTTCGGTAGATGAGATTTACTGATACGAGTTCAGTAGTTTCACGTTTGGTGATGAGCTTGACCCCAACATGACTTATCGGGTTATTAGGGGTCTGACGTTATCCACCCCTTGGACCCGATATGCGATACTCTTAGATGAAGAGACCGAAATGTATGGAGATTATTACATTCAGGCTCAGCACGGTATGGACGGACTTGATTGTCGACCTCTCTTTCGGCATATACCTGGGTAGCCGTTACGTACAGCTAGTGCCGCTAACGTGCTTGTGGTTTTTAGATTTATCCAGTAAATCACTGCCAGCGTATCGTCGAGCCTTCAGAGTCCCACACAGAGAGTTTTCCCGGTTCAGGCGATATGATATAGATGACATATATTGGTACATACAAGGGTCCAATTAAATACGTGTACAAGCTACACGGATTTTAATCGGACGGTTGATAATACTAGCGGCTTAGAATTAAGCCGGATTATTAAATCAAGTTTTGATTTAATAATTTATATATATATTTTTAATATATGTATTCTAGTATTATTGTTCACTATTCATTTTCTCTCTCTTGGCTATTCATATTTTTATACGAATACACGTATATGTATTTTGATACGTATATCGGGTTGTATTCCGTATTTATAGGGAATTTGTTCTAGAAGATGGACACCTCATTTGTTGATTTTTCTTTATAAAGAAAACTAAAAATGAGGTAGAGGATGAGGTGTAAATAAGTATGGTAGAGAGGTATGGCCTTGGTTTTATTCATAAAACCATTTGTGTTTACTATTTTTCCAAGGTTGTAAAAATCAACACCATTCTCTTTTCTACTTTGGTTTTTTCTGTACACACTTACACTTAGCCATTTTTCTTATGATGGCTACAACTTCTTCACATCCTCCTCCTTTATCTTAGATGCTCTCTTGAGCTTCAAAATAGAGAGAAAAAGATAGTGGGAATTCCTACATCCCCACTCTCCATTTATAGCGATCTTAGAACGTCGATTGCTTTACTGGGTGAAGCCGGAACTTGGATCGGTTCTCTCGGGTGGATCATCTTCGGCAAGGGCGATCGCCATTCGAGCACGTTCCGAATGAAATCCAAGGAGCTTAGAGGGGTCTTCCACGATTGGGTAGACATGCGTCAAAGGTTGTATTCCTGAACCTTGAATGCTAAGTTTACTAGTTTAATTGTATGGTTTGATTCTTAGAGGATATGTGTTTTGTGCTTGCTAAAAACCATTGTTTTCGCTTTCGCCTTGGCCATGGCTTCTGCGGAGCGAGAACAACACACTAACATGGTATCAGAGCCTGTCCATACCCTTAAACTAGCATTTTACGGCTTTAGAATTCATCATTTTCGCCAATTTGGAACTGATGATTTCCGCCAAAAAGATTCAGTCGTGTTTGTGTTTATATCTACACTTTTAAAGCTTGTACTCGATCCCTAGAGCTCTCATTTTGGAATGGGGACATTATAGGGGATTGAGGGTGACCCATAATGTCTCAGGAAGCCTTTTTCGAAGTTGGTCGCTGTTTTTGCTTGGCTAAAAACTACATCAATTGGCTGTCCAAAAATCCATTTCTTTTTCGTTTTCCGATCCCCGTGGGCTCTTGGTTTGGACCAAGAACCCGTGAGGAGGATTGGAGGTATCCCGGGGAGTTCCCGGGGACATTAGATCGGTCGCTCGGACTCTTTGTTTGGCAAAAACAATAGATTTTCATATGGCAGAGTGCACTCGATTTTCATCGTTTGGAAAATTTGAGTGTTAGCTTCGCGGGTGTTGAATTCTATGGTCATGGTTTCCGTTATACATGCTACTGTGAAGTATATGTGTTGGTGAATGTCGTCTAATTGCTATACGCTCAATTAGACGGGGTTGCACACTTACTTCAGTAGCTTGTTTCTATGGATATATATCTAGTTTTATGGTTTTGTCGGATTATCGTGTTGGATAGCCCCTCGTGTGTTTGGTTGTACAGTTTTGATTTACATTGTTGTATTCATTTTTTCAGGACGAGCTCCAACATGTGGTCGTCGTTTTCGTATTATGTATATTCTTTTATTGGGGCTCGACCAGGATGCGATCGATGTCACCATTGTATATATTTCATTTATGTACTAGGTTTTACCCAGGAGAAGTGCTCGAGTAGCCGAGTTATAGAGTGTAGTAGGTGGTTATCTCATGGAGTTGAGACTGGGCCTCCTCGCTCTAGAATTGGCGGGTTGCTCGCCGCACTTGTAGGTATTATAGGATTCGACCCGCGGAGGGGAGCACAAGTTATCGGATTCTAGAAAGTGAGGGGTGACGGACTCATGTCGTTAAGGGCGTGTTACCCAGTTTCTAGAATTTGCAGGTGGCTTTCCATACTCATAGGTGTCTAGGATCGACTTTGTACGGGCTATCCACAAGACCGGGGAATGTCACGTCTCATTTGCGGCTCAAATGAAATGCAAGGCTCCTAGTTTATTAGCTATTCCATATTGTTTTCGCATGCTTGTGATGATTATTATCTGCCTATGATGACTATTATCTGCCTGCGATTTTGATATATATATTATATTATATTTAGTAGATACTTCTATATATTTTGCATCTGCGATAGCCATGTCCCCACCCTGTCGTAAGTTAAGTAATCTTACGGTGAAGACCCGGGACCCCATGGCGAATGCGGATGGCATATAAAAGCATGCTATTTTCGTTGTTTCTGGTGTGGCATAGAAACTATATTTGATGGGACTGCATTATATCTTCAATGCAAGGAAAACAAACTTATTTGATGTTGTCGGAACCAATTTTTAATACTTGGTTTTCTTCAAAACAACCGTCATATTCTTTTGCTTTGTATAGAGGTATTTGGTTAAGAATATCCTGCACCTCATTCTATAAGGAAAGGGCCTTGATCCCTTCACAGGAAGTTCGCTCTTAAGAAAAAGTTTATTTTACTAATGTTAAAATGCGGAGCTTAAATCACTCCATTTCAAAGCCACTCGAGTTCCTTCAATGATATCAAGTTAATTATGTTAAAGGTTTTTCGCTAAACCCAGCTATAGCCCTCCGTCATTTCAAATGAGTGTCAACTAGTATTCATGCTATGTGTTTTGACCTTCTCAAAGGTATAGTGTTTGGTAGTTAGGGGATACTTTTTTATAGCATAAATAGATGCATTAATTTAGGACAGGCGTACAACTGTTTTGACCTTTATCAAGAGCTTGTACAAATAGGTCTAGATTAATCAGGACAATGACGGGTTGAACTTGACTTGCGACTTATGATATTTTGACCTTCGTCAAGATCATAAGCGCTTGGGCCAAAAACCATATCGGAAGTTTCAAACATAAGGGAAACTTTCCAAGTTTGCGCATACCTTCTGGAGTGTGGTAATTTTGGTCGTCTTCCGTTAATATTATCACACGATGATAGTTGGGTCCTGATTCCCACTGAAGAGTATGTATTACTCCTCGGGAAATTTTCACTTCAAAATTAGCTAACTTATTAGGTGTCTAGAAAGTGTTAACGAGATTACGTCTCTGCGGAAATGGAGTTATTTAATTAGGTCCGTGCGAAAGCACGGGGCACCTCCCTCGGAGTACCAATGCCGACCTGGCTGAACAGTTAGCGAACTTGTAAGGTGTATATGATCCCGACTAGTTCTCCTTTCAGGGTTTGAAGGAGAATTCGAGGAAATTGTGGAAGCCATCCTGATTAGATAAAGTGATAACTAATCTAATCTTGATAGAGTACACGCTGAGTGTTTCTTTTCTCTCTCTGGCACAACGACCCATGACTTACCTTAAACTAAAACTCATTAACTATGTTAACCGAACCTTCTTACACACGTTGTCTTTGGATTGTCATGATTCACGACAAAGTCACAAATATCCCTGCTACTCCCACTTTCCCTTTGCATTCCTCTAGAACAATCTGTATCACTACGATGATCTATATTGCTTAAAAATGGCTATCGTATAGTTACATACGAACTCGAAGAAATTATTTCAGTCGAGGATGGCCACTGGTTCTGGAGAATTTAGATTGTTTTATTCAGTTGTCTCTTCCTTTTACTTTCTCTCAGGTTGCGAGAGCTCCTTGTATTAGGAGAGTACATCTATTACGTTTATTGGATAGTCTTCTTCCAAATCTTAGGCTGGTGCCGAAAGGTAGGAAGGAAGTAAACTAATTAGCCTAAGTACGGTGTACAGAAAGTAAGATATAGAGACATATAAAATGGATTGAAGAGAGAGCAAAGAAAATTGCGACTACTGTCATGAATATGGATAGTGAAAAAGGCATTACTATGAATACCTGGCCACCCCTTGAAACATTTATATTTCATATTTTCTGTATACTTGTAAATGAGCACTGTTTTTCCAATTAATTCTGACTTCAAAGTATGTATTTACCGGATTTGAACCTCACATCGATACAGCATTACAGATGCTGAATAGGAGTAGAATATTGGGAAATGGGCAATTTGATTCTCAATATTGGAATTCGTCGCAATTGGTGATATTGGATTAAATCGCCTGGCTTTGCCTAACAACAAATATTTGGTTTTAAATAACCATTGTTGTGCACAAATTTTTAAAATGAAGTATCTATATCTTTATTTTATAAAGTGAGATATAAATTTTGAAAATTGTGTTCCAAACATTTACCATTATCAGTTGAGGATAAGGTAAGGTGCATTGAATAATGGTGTACAACATTCTCGACCAAAATACAGTTTTCAACTTACAACACATAGGATTTGAGTTAGTATACTCTTGGGACTTATACATGAAAATGTATGTTGTCCAATGTCCTTCAGGACAAGGGATTGGTACTCTTACTTCATTCAGATTTACCTATGAGTTCTTTGGTTTTAGACATGCTTTCGTTGTAATGCATGGTCCGAAGATTTTGAGAAGTTTATAGGTATAAGAATAAAGTAGAGAACCATATGTTAGAAGTATCAGGATTCTTCGAAGTAATCGAAGATGTAGATACTTATGCTAGGTATTCCGTTGTAGTAATATTGAGAACTTGATTCTCTCATAAGTTACTCATCCGTGGGTACGCTCCTTAATGAGAAATATTGTATTGGCATTTTTCCATTTAGGTGATATGCACTGAAAACAGCTGCATGACATTTGAATCTGGTTCCATCTAAATTAGTGCCTTAATTGGTTCGAAAAAATGTCTATGTATCTTGTAAATAACCGCAATCAAGACGGTGTCACAAATATCTAGCCGCGATGAGTACGGGTCGTCCGCAGGGAAACGGTGAACTGCTTTTCTTACTTTACACGAGTTGATAGAAGAAATGTAGGATTATTATCGTTTTATACTAAGAAGGTTTGAAAATTTTATAATAGAAGGCTTGTAGGGTTTATAGGATTTAGTAGTTAATGGATGAAGTTAAAAAAATAATAATTCTTTTTATTTTTTAATTATTTAATACTAGAGAGATAACGATGAATGTGGATTAGGGTTCTTGTAGGGAATTAGGGTTTTCCTTTACTGACCCTTGTCCTTCCATTGATCTCTATTTATCTCAAGCCCTTAACAAAATGATTATTAACGAATCTCGAATCATGGTCATGACTATCATGAATTGATAGCGCACCCGATAAGAGGGTTAATATCCATTTTGCTAAAGTTTATAAAAATTAAAACATTAAAAAGAATTCAAGTGATATTTTCATCCATTATTCTACCCTATCCTACAAACCCTAGCAAGTAAGAATTTACTCGCTCATGGATATTAGCGTAGTAGAGGAAAGATAGAAGAATACGGAACCCATAATTAAAAATGCAGAAAGTAAGTACAGAAAGTAATGCAGAAAGTAAGTGGAGAAAGTAATGTAGAAAGTAAGTGCAGAAAGTAATGCGGAAAGTAAAGTGCGGAAAGTAATACGGAAAGTAAAGCGCAGAAAGTAAATGCGGAAAGTAAATGTGACAAAATTAAAAGAAAGAACTACCTTTATTGATCAACTAGTGCATTACAAAATTGCTCGCTGAAAAAAGTAATTTATGAAACCCTAGTTTGCTCGCTAGATCTCTCTCTCTTGAATTGAAATTTTGAATTGAATGTTGAATAGTTTTGATAGACAGCTCTCGGTCCTTTATATAGTCTCTGGAATTAGAAACCCTAGATGTCATGTTGAAGTAGGTATAAATACGATCATACTCCTGAAGTTTCAGATCTTACGGCCACCAGAGAACCACGCAACCGCCGCCTATACCCTTGTTTGTCCACGGATCCGCCGCCCCCTTGTGGGTTGGAGCTTCTGGATTTTTCGTGACTTCTTCTCTCAATATTTGGAGATCCTTCTAATAAAAAGATTCTGAAAATATATCTCTTAGTCTCTACTGTTGCGAGATTCTTCGATTTGCTCCTAATATTTAGCAGATTTGGTTTGATGAATCGATTTGCTGTAAATCTCCTACTTAGATTTCATACTTGAGCTAATCTATTATAATTCCTGCACAATATCTCAAATCATCTTGTTATTAGCATTTATTTTATTTTATATATTATTCCAATCAATTATATTATATGATATCTTAAGAATATTGGTTAAGAATATTTGATATGATATGCATATTTTAATAATTAATAATCTCATAAATATTTTATTTAAGTATGATAAAATGATTCTGAAAATATATCTC
This sequence comes from Agapanthus africanus, assembly GCA_030015575.1. NCBI lineage: Eukaryota > Viridiplantae > Streptophyta > Magnoliopsida > Asparagales > Amaryllidaceae > Agapanthus > Agapanthus africanus. The sequence goes on from CM057340.1 coordinate 660,838,577, forward strand.
TTAGTCTCTACCGTTGCGAGATTCTTCGATTTTCTCCTAATATTCGGCAGATTTGGTTTGATGAATCGATTTGCTGTAAATCTCCTACTTAGATTTCAGACTTGAGCTAATCTATTATAATACCTTCACAATATCTTAAATCATCTTGTTAGTAGCATTTATTTTATTTGAGATTTTATTCCAGCCAATTATATGGTATGATATCTTAAGAATATTGGTTAAGAATATTTGATATGATATGTATATTTTAATAATTAATAATCTCATGGATATTTTATTTAAGTATGATATGCATATATTTTCCCTAATTATATTAATTATAAATGAAGAAACATATGATACTGATCTTTTTACAAATAAACCTACATATGTTCTTTATTTACAATTAACACATTTTAGTAGTTAATAATAGTAGGGAAAATGTCCATACAAATTTGCAATAAATTTGACTAATCATGCCTTTGATTCTATATAGACATATATTGGTTGCATATCTTGAGATTGTCAAGATATGGAGTTATCTGGTTTCTGTTTAAAAGCAGAATCCGGACAAACTCAAGGCACGCTTCGGTAATGGTTGTTTGTGGATTATCCCAAGCATTACCTAAAATTTTGTTTCTACCATTTTCAAGATCAATAGTTACATTGTTCTTAACTCGCCATTTTTTTAAAAAAAGGAATCTTTTGCAAAAGAAACTAGTGGGAGTATGGTAGAACTGGAAGTGATTCCAGAACCACAAACGGTTACCGAAAATTTGGTAGAACTTAAAAATTCAATTGGACTTGTAACACCCTAGTGCATTTATACGATATTTTATTTTGGGTATTTTCCAAGTCTTGTGACAACTTCTTGTTTATTATTGTTTTTGGGTGCGGATAGTGCATTTGGTGTCTGTGGTTAGTATCCGACCCGACCCGCATGCTTGAAACCCATTATGGTTCAAGATTACGTCATATATTTGCTAGTACGGAGGATCCGTGCACATTTAGATTCTATATACATGTATGATATATTTGGTATCCGCATATTTTTAAATAATACAAATAATAGCCAGATAATATATTTTAATATCTAGCATGGCATGTTATCATCCCCATATCTTGTGAGTGCATCCATACATCGTGTTCATGTCCAATATGATAAAACAGACTCGTTTGGATCGCTACGTATATTTACGTATATCCGTTTTTGGGGGTATGCATTTTTATTAACCGAACATCCCATTATAGTTTTAACTGATACGTATATTATCCCTATTTTAAAATTAGATTTTTAGAAGAGACCCGGGAATTTTTCGGAGTATTTTGGATATTAGCTGTATAATCCATATATTTATATTTTAATATTTTTTTTATATTAACAATATCTATATACAAACAAATATAAATAATATATAAATATTATAACTAATAAATCCTATTCTACTCTCTCTCTCTACCCCCCTCTTTCTCTTATATATATATATATATATATATATAATATAATATACACCTCGGCCTCTCTCTTTCTTCTCTATTTTTCTTCTCCCTGCGAGCACCCGCAACCCTAGCTGCTCCTCTTCGTCATCGCCGCAGACCTCCCCACAACCTCGTCACCACCACCTTCTCGCCTTTATCTCCACCACCTCATCTCCTATTCTTCTCCTCTACCCTGACGACCCACAACCCTCGAGAACCCATGAACCCGAGCATCCAAGAACCTCTAACCTCATCGTCGACGACTCACCGTCGCCCTAACCTTCACCTTATCGTCTCCTCGCCGTCATAACCACCTCCTCTTCTACTCCTTCATCCCCGATGAGATCCCTGCAACCCTCGACGAACCCCTGCAACCCAAAAACCCCTCACCACCGATCACCTCCGACCTCATCGTCGTCACCCTCTTCATCTCCTCACCTCCCTCTTCGATCCCCGACACCACAAACCACCACCACCATCAACCCTGTTTTCCCGACAACCCTGACAGCAAACCCAAAGAACCCACTGCCCCTCGCCGTTAGACCTCGCCGACGGCAACCCATTGTCGCCGTCGTCTTCTCCTCTATCCTCGCTTCCCCAGAACTCACCACCAGACCCCAGAACACCAGCAACCACACCCTAGTCTTCTTCTTATTCTTCTTTCTTCTCTTGCTTTCTTGATTCTTGATCGTTTCGCCGGAGTCGCACGTCGCCGACGATCCGGATGACCCAGTCATCATCGTTGTCCAGCGTCGTCACGTCTTTGATCAGCCAGGTCCAGTCCTGCACACGCGTAAGTCTGCATCGCGACGTTTATCCGACGTCGAACGTGACGTACGTACCCCGACGTGAGATCCGATCAACAAGTTTATCTTGCAACATGCTATGTTACTATATCGATGTCTATATGAATAAAAATAGTATAAGTGCTTTATTATACAACAAATGTTATAGATTTACAGTTTTACGATATTCGTTCATATCCGTACTGATCTAGTTGCATGCTGGAACATCCTGATATCATTATACTACTATATTAGTACAACATGCTATCTAGTTTGCATCATACTTAGTAATGGATATATAAAGGTTATTACATATGCATCCTGGTATCAGTTTTGTTACCGTGTTCCGATATTCGTTATAGTTTCACATTGGGTATCTATATGATACATATGCATCACATGACTTGTTCACGACACACTACTTGACTTATTATTTGGATCTTGTTACTAATGCCAATATTATTGACATGTTGCCCTGACAGACGTAACTTGTTGTCTGCATAGACGAGAACTTTACATAATTGATCTTGTGTTGGCATTAGACCTATATTGGCAATACCTGACTTAAACACAAACCTGGGGGAAAAGAGAAAATCAAGAATGTAACCGAAACGTAACTCAAGAGAATATTATTACATGTTTTCTATTTTTCTGGGCGTTACGGAATAATTACCTGTTTGTCGTTTTTCCGGGCGTTACGGAATACTTACTTGCTTGCCGTTTTTCTGGGTGTTACGGAATAATTGCTTGTTTGCCGTTTTTTCGGGCGTTACGGAATAAATCCTGTTGCCGTGGTCCCATGGGGAATGAACAGGATATATACTATTAGGTTATGATGATAATTACATTAATTGATTTCAAAGACTTTTAGAATACATAATCTGGAAGCACAGTTTTAGGTTACACATCACACATCACATATATACACATACCTCACTGTTTATATCTATGTTATTTATTTATATTCATATTTACCTATATCGTTACATCCTGGTTATTATTGTTATTTTGATATTATAACGCACTGACGTCTGAGTTTTGCATGGCCCAGTTCCTCAACTTTTATCGCAGGCTGAACAGGAGTATTTTAGCCATCAAGCCGAGCAGTGAGGAATTGAACATGTGTTATTTAGAGATATTTAGTTTAGTTTATTTTCCACAGTTTTGTTTCCTTGATGTGAGCCCATATAGGGACAAGTTTCAGATGTTGTTTATTGGATTTGATTCGTTTCCGCTTGTGTACTTTCTTGACTCTATTTACTGTGGCAAATGGACATGTACTAGATAGATTTTATATTTTATTGTTCTTGATATCCTATAGACAGCCGTAATGTGATTGTGGAGGGATGTTTCCTTGCCACAGGTAGCACGGTTGGCTCTGTCACGTGTCGTAGTCTACGCATACTGGGAAGCGGGGCGTGACAGGGTTTGTTTGGTGTCAGAACCATAGGATTTAGGTTAATCGGGTTTGGTTCTTTTGTAGTTGGGTATTAAACCCAATAAGCTAACCAGGAAACCCGGAATTAGGAACATGTCCTGCCAGATTACTATCTTGCCGGTCTTGAATTTATAGTTATCTTGTTTATTGAATCATGTTTACCGTTTCAAAATTCTTCAGTGTCTTGGTGGCGGATAGAGATTTACGATCGTTGCTGGTGTTCTGGGGTAAAAGTATTAACCTAATAAGGCTAGACTTGTTGTAAATATTCTAATCAAATACCCGTTGTGGATTGTGATGAGACTTTTACTTCAGTGTCTACGCTGAAGTCCGTAACGGATATGACTTCCTTCTGTTGCTATTCATGACTGTGATATCTGGCAGGTGTTAGGGATATGTATGCCCTAGAGGCCATTATTGTATATTGATGTATATTATAGTGGATGCTTGGACATATATATAAAGGACTTTCTTGCTCGACATGATAGTATGCTATCTGGTTGCTCTTTATCTTAACATGTACACTTGTATTATTATACTGTCTCTCTGATACATGTTGATAAAGTCCTTAGGATGTTTGCTTGACTGCCAGGACTATGATGCAGATCATACTACTGGGACTTGTGTAGTCTACAAGCACATCCTTTAACAGTTCCTAGTCGAGGGAGTATCGAGACAGGGCATCGATATTCCAGAGTAGACTAATGTGTACGTTTCTTGACCCTGTAGGGGGCGATGGTTGATCCCATATCCATTGGTGTTTGACATCAAAGATTGTACACAGGTGCTCATTAGAGAATGGGTACACCGAACAGGACTCGCCGAGAACTCCTAGATGGTACTATACCTATCGTCAGATAGCAGTTCTCTGGTGACACTAGTACAGGTTAATCTGTAGACCCGAGATCCTTATAGAGTCTTGTGCGGTTCCTAGTGTGCTTTGATTTCCTCTTTACCACGGCTCAAAAGAGTCGTGCAAACAGGAGGATTTTAGATACAGTCCCGAGTCACATGGAGGCGATGAGCGATAGGAGGGGTTTCGTCTCTCCCGGTATAGGGAGTTGATGTTGCGCTATGCTCGATTGGCTATAACAGGAAGTCCCTGGCCAGGGCTGTTGATGATATTTACTGGTAAGAGTTATCAGTAGTTTCTCGTACCGTTATAGGCCACACATCGTCATAACTTATCAAGTTATTAGGGTCTGACGATTCCACCTCCAGACTCAATATGCGACATATCAGACGAAGAGACCGGACTGTACGGTAAGTGTTACTTATAGGCTTCATGGGAGTTTGGACAAGCTTTCTTGTTGATCTTCTAATCGCTCAATACCTGAGTAGCCGTTACGTCCAGCTAGTACCGCCGACGGCTTGTAGGTAACTAATATAATCATTATCTACTGCTGGCGTATTGACGAATTTTTAGAGTCCCACACAGAAGTTTCCTAGTTTAAGCAAAACGAAGTAGGGCACATATGCTGATATGTGCGGGGAGCTGATTAAATACGAGTATGTGATACCGTATTCTAATCTGGCGGATATTTGTTATCGGTTAGGTTATATGTGATATAACTGGATTATTGAATCAAGTGTTGATCTGATAATATAATATACAGATAAATGATATTAGTTGGTTATATGTGATATGACCGGAATATTAAATCAAGTGTTGATTTAATAATATGATATATATTTATATTTAATATAATTATATATTAACTAATATTATTGCTCACTAATTTTTTTCTTATCTTCATATATATATATATATATATATATATATATATATATATATATATTATGAAGCATGGTTTGATTTTCTATTTTGTTAAAATAGAAAATGGGGTGAAAATGGGGAGATTTTTGAGGAATGGTGATGCATGGCTTTTTATATTTATTAATTCATTTGCTTGCACTATTGAAGCATGGTTCATTTGATTTATTGGAGTTATTCCATGCTTCAATAATGAGAGGTATTTGTTAAGCCATTCTTCATATGAGGAAAAGAGTTAGTTCATTATTCTTCACTTGAGCTCCTTGCTCTCTAGCTCTCTCTATCTTCTTCACCTCCACCTCCAAGCTCAATCTCTCACATGAGTTGTGAACCCTTAAGCTTGTGAGAACCTTAGTGAGCAAACAGCACCCCTACTTCACCATCCTACACTAGATTAGCATTTTGGTGTAGTGTGTTTCTTTTACTAAAGAGTTTAGTGAAGAGGTAGTTTGAATTAGCGAAACTTCGGATGGATCATCTTCGGCACGAAGATCACGAAGGAAGCTCGAACCAACTTCAAGTGGAGCCTAGTGGAGTCGCGTGGACTACTACCCGGAGCATTTGAAGAGAAGGACACGGTCTACAAAGGTTGTTTCCTCTTTCACTTAGTGTAGCTATCTTTTTATCATACTTAAAACCCTAATCATCTAGTTAGATTCTAGGTTAGTGTTGATTAGCACCCAAATTTTTTTTTAAAATGGCATGCTTGATGCTAGTAAAACTCTGTGGTAGTGCTGACAAACACTTTCATGGTATCAGAGCCAAGAATAGAAGATTATACGATGTTAGTTGAATTACGAAACAGAAATAACTCCGAAACTGTAACCCGAGAAATCAAGTTTCTGTCGAATTTTTAAAAGTCTCTGAATTTTTTTTAAACAGATACAGAATGTTGCATTTGATGTAACTAGAATATTAAACAAAAATGATACCCAAACACCAAAATCTCACCGGCCAAATGTCCATTTTGGCCAGCCTGGCCAGCCCCCATGTATTGATTTGGGCTCGAACTTGTTTGGTGTTCTGTAGGCATTGTTTTGGGGTTTCAGGTTATGTTTGATTAGACCAAAATTGTATGTGACGTTAATTTTGTTAAGGGACTAATACGGAGTGTTTCGTAGTCATAATTTTTACATCGTTTTGGGTTTAAGTTTGATATGTGATACGGTAGTTGGAATCCACATTAAATTAATTTTATGAAAACTAGTTTGTTTGTAAATCTAGCATGTTAGTCTTTATTGATCGATTGCAACGAAGTTTCGATTCGGATCAAAACTCCGTCGCAATCGCGTATCGTACACGAATACTCGCTAGATAACTTTACTAGGTAGCCACGCCCCATAGCCTCGACTAAGTGACTTTAGGAGAATCCCATTGCCAAACGCATCCACTCGGGTGCTCACGACCACGGTGTTCTGCCTATGTGCACTTGGTCGACGGCATCAGGGGTGCGGCCATCTACTAAAGTTCCCAACGAGTATTCGATCGGGTAGTCGGGAATCTTGTTGAATTACCCGACTAAATTATTGAAAAGTATTTTCGATATGAGACTAAAATGCAAGGTTTATAGGGTTAGGCATGAAATTCGGAATATGAGATATTCCGGGTATATGATGTCTAGGAATGCAGATTCTAATTATTGTAATTTTTTATTTCTTTTCTGTAACCGTAAGTGTAATATATGGGGTATCCCAAATCTCGTTGCTATATATCAATGACATTCGGGATACACATATTTACTTACGTTGATGACATGGGATTTTATGTGTTGCTGTGATATATTATATTGGATCGTCGTGATTGAATAGCCGGGTTTTTTTTTTGTGAGATGAGGGTTTTTCAATTTTCATTCATGTAAAATTTGTATGTAATATTCTTTTATTGGGACACTTCCGGGTTGAGGATGATGTCACCATTGATGTATATTATTTAATTTTCCGCGTTAGGATAAACCCAAGGCGGGGAGCACAAGTAACCGGATTCTAGAGTCCAATGGGAGACCATCTCGAGGAGTCGAGACCGGGCCTACTAACTCTAGAATTGGTAGGGTTGCTTCCCGCTCTCGTAGGGGTTTAGGGATGTGGGTTTTGCTATTCATCACGACCGTGGAATCCTTGTTTTTCATTATGGGCTTAATTTAAAACACGGACCTCCTAGTATATCCAATATTTCATATGTTGACTTCTGCTGCTTGGTTCTGTGATGTGATCATATAACTGCGTGAGACGAATGCTATATATATGATATATATAATAAACGTTGCTTATGTTTTCCACCCGTGCTAGTCCAGCCCTCGCTCTGCCGTTAGTTAAGTAAGCTAACGGTGCATGACGGGGCCCCGTGGCGAATGCGGATGGCATAAGCGTACGTTCTATTTTCGGTTCTTTTCTACGATGTTTAGAAAACATAAATGATGGGACTTCATTAATGAGATTAATGAAAAGAAAAGAAACCTAAAGATGTTGTAGAATTGAAATTTTTAAAAGGTAGCTCTAGTTCTTGCTTTGCATAGTGGTATTCCTTGATGAATATCCAGCACCTCATTCGATGAGGAAAGAGCCGAGATCCCTTTACCGGGAGTGACCTCTTTAGCAAAACTAGCAAATGCTACAACACACTCGGTATTGTTTTAATAGAATCTCTAGTTCTTACTTTGCATGGTGGTATTTCTTGATGAATATCCAACACTTCATTCGATGAGGAAAGAGCCGAGATCCCTTCACCGGGAGTGACCTCTTTAGCAAAACTAGCAAAAGCTACAAAAAACACTCCTTTTCAATTCACTAGATTCTACAACGATATCAAGTTCATTACGTTAAAGGTTTTCTTCAAAACCAGTCGTAGCCCTCCGTTATTTCAGATAAGTGCTATTTAGTATTCGTGCTGCGTTTTTTGACCTTGTCAAGACGTAGTGTGCGGTAGCTGATTAGTGCTTATCTGCCGTATATGATGCGATTTAATTAGGATAGTCCTACGGCCTTGTTGACCTTGTCAAGGGTCGCGCGGGTGGGTTTAATTCAATCACGAAATGAACGGGTTGAACTTGACTTGCGGTTTATGGCTTATTGACATTGTTAAGGTCATAAATCGCTTGGGGTAAAAACAGATATTGGGAATTTCAAGTGTTGAAATTTGCAATGAGATTGCATACCTTCTATATGATAGTTGGATACCAATACCCACTGCGAGTAAGAATTACTCCTGGAAGATTTTCGCACTTCAGAATTAACCGATCAAGTAGGTGTCTAAGAAAGGTGTTAACGGGGTTATGCCCCTTCGGAAATGAGGTTATTTAATTAGTTCCATGCAAAAGCATGGGGAGACTTCCTCGAAATACCAATACCTGCCTAGTCGAACAATTGGCGAACTTGTAGGGTGTAATTAATCCCGGCCAATCTTACCTTTTAGGGTTTGATCGAAGATTTGATAAAAACAGTGGGAGCCATCCAGATTAGATAAGATAATAACCAATCTAATCTTGCAAGAGCGCACGCTAAAGTGTTCCCTTCTCTCTCTGTCCAGGTAGCGACCAATGACACGCCTTAATCAAGATAATAATAATATGGATGTATTAACCGAACCCGCTAATTATACTGAGCTGGGGAACATTGGTTCCGCTCTATCTTATAATTGTCATAAGTTCGAGCAAGGAATATTAGGATATCAGGATACCCACGCCACCCTAGTGAAGAAAGAGCATGATGATGCATCTTCTTCGGGTGTGTTCGTTAACGAGAACTGTTTCTCAGTATGCTCTACGTCCTGGTATTAGATACCGGATCAGGATTCCACATATGTAATTTGTTACATGGGCTAAAGAGAGGTAGAGAACTGGGAAAGGGTGATAAGTCTCTAACAGTAGGGAATGGTGCAATTGTTGCAGCCAAAGCAGTTGGCGAATATCACCTTGTATTACCAAGTGGTAATACAATGATTCTGAACGATTGTTATTACGTACCGAAGATGATGTGCAATATTATATTACTCTCTTTATTATATAAAGAAGTATATAATTTTTTACTGGAGGATAGTGTTATGAACATTTTCCTAAATCAAGTGTTGATTGGGTTTGGTATATTGTGTAATGGTATATACGTTCTGAATCAAACTACAGTTCTAAATATACAGAACACACACAAGAGGAAAAGTTCAGAAATGCACGAAGCCTTCTTGTGGCATTGTAGACTAGGTCATATCAATGCGACACGACTAGCTAAGTTGCATAAAGATGGATTTTTGAATTAGTTCGAATTTATATTTTATGAAACTTGCCAGTCATGTCTCAAAGGAAAGATGACCAAGGCTTCGTTTACTGGACACGGGGAAAGAGCTACTAAACTATTGGGGCTGATACATAGTGATGTATACGGTCCTATGTCTACACATGCCAGAAATGGTTCCTCGTACTTTATTACATTCACCGATGATCTCTCAAGATTTGGACATATGTTCCTGTTGAAACACAAGTCTGAGGCTTTTGAGAAATTCAAGGAATATAAGTGCGAAGTCGAGAACCAAACGGGTAAAAGTATTAAAATCCTTCGATCTGATCGGGAAAGAGAATACTTGAGCACAAAATTCTGTGACTATTTAAAAGAGAATAGGATTTTCTCAGCTTACTCCTCCGTATACATCACAGCACAACGGTGTATCGGAGTGGAGGAATCGCACCGTATTAGATATGGTGCGCTCTATGATGAGTACTGCTGAGTTACCTATTTCCTTTTGGGGTTATGCACTTGAGACAGCTGCATACCAATTGAATCAAGTACCATCAAAATCTGTGCCTAAAACACCATATGAGATATGGAGTGGAAAGAGACCATATCTTAAACGAGTTAAGATATGGGGTTGTCCGACCTATGTCAAAAAGCAAAATCCGGACAAGCTCAAGGCAAGGTCAGTTCTTTACAAGTTTGTAGGATATCCTAAAAATTTGCATGGATATATCTTCTACCATTGTGAGGAACAAAAGGTGTTTGTTGCTCAACATGCCACCTTTTTAAAAAAGGAATTTCTTGTAAAAGAAATTAGTGGTAATGAGGTAGAACTGGAAGAAGTTCCAGCTACACAAACTGTAATTAACAATTTGGTGGAACCGGAGGATTCGATAGTCCCCAACGAACCCCAGCCACTCCGCAGATCTAGTAGAGTTCCTCATCCACCAGAGAGATACTATGGTTTTCTCATAGATGGTGGGAGCGAGGATTGCATCATGGAAGATGATGACCCAACTAGTTTCGAGCAGGCCATCACAAGTGGGGACTCTGTGAAATGGTTGGATGCTATGAGATCTGAGGTGGAATCCATATACACCAACAAAGTATGGACTTTAGAAGTTGCTCTTGAAGGGGTAAAATCCATCGGGAGCAAGTGGATCTTTAAGAAGAAAATTGGTGTAGATGGAAAAGTTGAGATTTTCAAAACTAAACTTGTAGTAAAAGGTTTTCGTCAACAACCTAGTGTCAATTATGATGAGACATTTTCTCCTGTTGCCATGCTTAAGTCCATCAGGATCCAACTTGCCATTGCTGCATACCATGACTACGAAATCTGGCAGATGGACATCAAGACCGCTTTTCTAAATGGTTATTTAGAAGAGAGCTTGTACATGACACAGCCAGAGGGCTTCGTAGACAGTGGGAGCAGCAGAAAGGTGTGCAAGCTGCTTAAATACATCTATGGATTAAAGCAGGCATGGCGGAGCTAGAACATCTGTTTTGATGAAGCTATCAAAGAGTTTGACTTCATCAAAAATGTAGATGAACCATATATATATAAGAAGGTGGTAGAGAGTAAGGTTGTCTTTCTCGTATTGTACGTGGATGACATACTCTTGATAGGAAATGATGTTCCTATGCTACACTCGGTCAAGCTCTTCTTAACACAAAAGTTCTCCATGAAAGATCTAGGTGATGCTTCCTACATCCTGGGGATAAAGATCTAGATGGATGTTGGGATTATCCCAATCCAGGTACACAGACACCATACTAAAGAGGTTTAGTATGGAAGATTCTAAGCGTGGTAATTTACCCGCTTGTTCAGGAATCACTCTCTCCAAAGAGATGTCTCCCAAGACCGATTTGGAGAAGGCTCGCATGCAAGGGATACCCTATGCTTTGGCAGTTGGGTCTATCATGTATGCGATGTTATGTACCAGACCAGATGTAGCTTACTCACTATGTGTAGTGAGTAGGTATCAATCAGATCCAGGGGAGAAACACTGGACAGCTATGAAGAACATTCTTAAGTACTTGAGAATGACTAAAGAAATGTTCGTGGTGTATGGTAACGGTGAACTTCAGGTGGAGTCCTTTTTGATTCGAGCTTCCAGAGAGATAAGGACGACAGTAAGTCGGTCTCGGGTTTTTTCTTCACCCTCAATGGAGGGGTGGTATGTTGGAAGAGTTCCAAGCAAGATACCGTAGCAGACTCGACAATAGAGGCTAAATACATCGCTGCCAAAGAGGCTGTTTAGATGAAGAAGTTCATTACTGAACTTGGGGTGGTTCCAACCATTGAGTATCCAATACCTGTGTATTGTGATAACAATGGAGCTGTGGCTTTAGCCAAGGAACCCCGGTCTAATCAGCGATCCAGACATATTCTTAGGCGGTATCACCTGATCCGGGAGATAGTTGATCGCCAGGAGATCGAGGTCAGGAGAGTTGACACGGAGGATAACACAGCGGATCCACTCACAAAGGCCCTCCCCCAGACGCGATTCGAGAGACTATTTAAGATGTTGGGTATGAGATACTACAACAACTGGCCTTAGTGCAAGTGGGAGATTGTAAGGGATATGTATGCTTTTGAGGCCATTATTATACATTGATGCATATTACAGTGGATGCTTGGACATATATATAGAGAACTTTCTTGCTCGACATGATAGTATGCTATCTGGTTGCTCTTTATCTTAATATGTATACTTGTATTATCATACTGTCTCTCTGATACATGTTGATAAAGCCCTTAGGATGTTTGCTTGACTACACGGACTATGATGCAGATCATACTACTGGGACTTGTGTAGTCTATAAGCACATCCTTTAACAGTTCCTAGTCGAGTGAGTATCGAGACAGGGCATCGATATTCCAGAATAGACTAGTGTGTGTGTTTCTTGACCCTGTAGGGGGCGATGGTTGATCCCATATCCATTGGTGTTTGACATCAGAGATTGTACGCAGGTGCTCATTAAAGAATGGGTACATCGAACAGGCTTCGCCGAGAACTCCTAGATGGTCCTATACCTATCGTCAGATAGCAGTTCTCTGGTGACACTGGTACAAGTTTGTCTGTAGACCCGAGATCGTAATAGAGTCTTGTGTGGTTCCCACTGTGCTTTGATTTCCTCCCTACTATGGCTCAAAGGAGTCGTGCAAACAGGTGGATTTTAGGTATGGTCCCGAGTCACATGGAGGCAATGAGCGATAGGAAGGGTTTCATCTCTCCCGGTATAGGGAGTTGATGTTGCGCTATGGCTATAACAGGAAGTCTCTGGGCAGGGCTGTTGATGAGATTTACTGGTAAGAATTATCAGTAGTTTCTCATACCGTTATAGGCCATACATCGGCATGACTTATCAAGTTATTAGGGTCTGACGATTCCACCCCCAGACTTGATATGCGACATATCAGACGAAGAGACCGGACTGTACGGTAAGTGTTACTTATAGGCTTCATGGGATTTTGGACAAGCTTGCTTGTTGATCTTCTAATCGCTCAATACCTGGGTAGCCGTTACGTCCAGCTAGTACCGCTGATGGCTTGTGGGTAACTGATGTGATCATTACATACTGCTGGCGTATTGACTAGTCTTAAGAGTCCCACACAGAAGTTTCCTAGTTAGAGCAAAACGAAGTAGGGCACATATGCTGATATGTACGGGGGCCTGATTAAATATGAGTATGTGATACCGTATTCTAATCTGGCGGATATTTGTTATTGGTTAGGTTATATGTGATATAACCGGATTATTAAATCAAGTGTTGATTTGATAATATGATATACATATAAATGATATTAGTCGGTTATATGCGATATGACCGGATTATTAAATCAAGTGTTGATTTAATAATATGAATGATATATATTTATATTTGATATAATTATATATTGACTAATATTATTGCTCACTAATTATTTGCTTATCTTCATAATATATATATATATATATATATATATATATAGTATGAAGCATGTTTTGATTTTCTATTTTGTGAAAATAGAAAATGAGGTGGAAAATGGGGAGACTTTTGAGGAATGGTGAGGCTTGGCTTTTTATATTTATTAATTCATTTGCTTGCACTATTGAAGCATGATTCATTTGATTTATTGGATTTTATTCCATGCTTCAGTAATGAGAGGTATTTGTGAAGCCATTCTTCACATGAGGAAAAGAGTTAGTTCATTATTCTTCACTTGAGCTCCTTGCTCTCTAGCTCTCTCCCTTACTTCACCATCTTACACTAGATTAGCACTTTGGTGTAGTGTGTTTTCTTCACTAAAGAGTTTAGTGAAGAGGTAGCTTGGATTAGCGAAGCTTCGGGTGGATTATCTTCGGCACGAAGATCGCAAAGGAAGCTCGATCCAACTTCAAGTGGAGTCGCGTGGACTACTACCCGGAGCATTTGAAGAGAAGGACACGATCTACAAAGGTTGTTGCCTCCTTCACTTAGTGTAGATATCTTTTTATCATACTGTTCATATCAGATTTTTGCATTTTTATACCGCCCAATTTTTATCATATTGCTTATCGGTAGGTACTCTTGAGCCATATTTGCTAGTCAATTGCAGGATACAGGTTCTCGGATCTAAACGGTGAAATTCATGGAAAAGCACGACAAAATCCGGGTTCCTGCCAAGCAAAGATAAAACACAGGTCTCCGCTCTTTATCCATATGTTGCCACACACCAGTTTAAGAGACAAAATGGCAAATCAATGTCATTTTCATGCACAAGGCTCAATGGCAACGCAAGATCCAACATATCTACGCGGAGCTCGAGAAAATCATGACAAAAGATCCACATCACATCACCTTTTGTTCAACAGAAATTCTGGAAAAATCGTGAAGAAATTATGAGAAAAAACATATACCAGACTGAAGGGCACTGCAAACCAGGAGAAACCACAAAACTTGAAGACCTAAGTCCCCCATAGGGCCGCGGAACCGCGGCCTAAGCATGCTTAGGCCGCGGAACCGCGGCCGTACGGACTCCTCAGTCGACGAAATTTCAGGGGCAGTTGGGTAATTTTGTAAGGAGGCAGATTGTTGCCCTAGCTTTCCAGTTCCTTGCCTGTAAATAGTCCAGAACTTGCCAAAGCCAAGGGTGATTATTCTTATATTTAGATTTTAGGTTTTATGTTGTTGTTCTTCTTCCTCCTCTCATCTCTTCTCCATTAAAAAACTTGTAGTGAGCTTTTGTGAGTGAAGAATGAATAAAGGAGTTCTTGTTCTTACCATGCTTATCTTGTTGTAATTGTTAATTATATTTGCTTGTATTTTTCTTTTGCTAATCTAGTTGTGGTTATTTCTTGTTTGTTTCTTTCTTGTTCTCTTTTCCTTTATCCTTAAACAACCATGATGCTTACGCTTGATCCTTGCCGAGGTGAGATCGCAAATAGCTAGTTGTAATCTTCTAACCTCTTTCTTTCTATCTTTCTCCTTTGTTTTATTTTCCTTTTTCTTGTAATGGGTGAGTAGTTTCCATAACTTGTTACGGTAGGATAGGGAAAGTTTGAGAGAAGGAAATCTCTCTCACTCTTTCCTTGCCCAACATCATAAATCGGACTCCCGTTAATTGAACCACAATCCGCTCCCTACGGCACCCTATCCTACATGATAGCGGTGATTCCGTAGTGAGACCGGTTGTGGTTGAATTAACCGGAGGTTAAGGCTACGAGCCAAGAACGGACGGACAAGCACCAAAAGAAAGAACTTATGCGTTGGAAAGCCTAGCTTATACTCGCAAGTTCCTTCCTAGTCGTGCCAATCCCCGTTGTTGCCGATTACCGTAACACCGATATTAAGAGTGGTAACGAAAGAAGTGAGCGACTCCTAACTCAAACTAACCCAATCCTAACCCTAACAAGCTCTCTTTACATATCATTTAGCACATAGTTAATCACAAACAAATCTGGACAATTGGACTTAACTCGTTAAAGCACATAGAAAAAGATTCCCATCTCCCTGCGGACGACCCGTACTCAACCAGCTAGCTACAAGCGAAACCGTCTTGATTGCGGTAATTAACTAAACTTGAACACGCAGCAACTCTACCAATCAAATTGCGCCGTTGCCGGGGAGACGGTAGTTTATTTCTTTGTGTAATTTCGGGTTAATTTGTGAATATAAATCTAACCAAAAAATATATATATATATATACACTGTAAAAAAATCATTTTTTTATTTTTTATTAATTTTTGTGCAAGTGTACAGGATAAAAAGACGGTCGAGTTTAGTGCCAAAGACGTGGGAAGTTAGACCCATATCTCGCGGCTACACCGCGACGGATCAAGACGAAGCCAAACGGTGTACTGTAAAAATCTGGAGCAGATACAGTGAGTAAATCAAGATTCAGGAAATCCAGGCAAGCAGAGGACAACCAAGGAAGCACCCACAAGAAAAATCAAGCACCAAGGCCAACAAACCGCCGCGGAACCGCGGCATAAGCAGGCTTAGGCCGTGGAACCGCGGCCGTTTGGTGCCTTCAGGGTACCAAATTCCCTGTGAGTCTCTCTTTCCTCTCCCCCACTCCTCTGGACTCCACTGAATTGTGTTTTCTGCAGCATTCTTTGCGCAAATTCTCTTCCCCCTTCCAGTAAATTGTTTTTGTGCAGGATTCTTTGCGCCGTGCTAAAAAAATAAAAATTGATTGCAGTTGATTTGTTACTGCTTTGCATTTATTAATACGGACTTTAAGGGGCTTGAAACCAATTCAGATTGGGTGGGGATTTCATCACCCTTCCCAGGACCCCATAAATCACAAAAAGCATATGCATTGACCATTGTTACTTAAAAAATACTAGACTCAGCCCTAAGGACTTCGTGCTTAATAGGACAGAGGACTAGTTACAGGCATCGTCCGTTTATCCTATCCTGACTTTGCGGTGTCTAGGCAAATGTGTCCAAGGTAAGTGGTTACTTAATTAGGAACACTACTTATGTAGTGGGGAGCCTCCCACTTACCTGGCACTTACCTGGCCGCAATTGGCGGAGAAGAGGCGGTTTGATGTCCTATTTCTAGCTCTTTGGAACAGTTAGGAGTTGTCTAGCTGACCTAGGTGACCCTAGATCTAGGTGTGATTGTGCATATCTTATTTGTGATTGCTTAAAGCCGTAAGTCCGTACATACTTCTATAAAGCTCTTTCTAAAAAAAATAAAGAAAAAAATCAAAAACTTTTATAAAAACTTGCCCTTTGTCGCCAAAATCCCATTTTTCACCCACCGCCCATCGTACTTCTCCATTGACGTTTTCTTACCCTCACCTTCTCCGCTTTGACTATACTAAACTCGTTTAGTGTATGTCCACTTGGACTCGGGACACTAGCGCCCGCCTAGTCCATGTTACGTTAGTCGCTACCGACTACGCGATCGACTCAGACGTCGAAACTCCGTCCACGCCTCATTCACCCTTACCTTTGTCGGTCAACTCCGACGTTGACCAGAATTCTGTTCATACATCCTCACCTTCACCTCCAACCTCTTCTTCCGTGATGTCAGGATTTAATCCAAACATCCCTTGGAAGACGTACCAGAGGCGTGTGGGCGAGGCCGCCATGCTTGGAGTGATAAGAGGAATGCTGGAAATCAAAGAAACAGACCGAGCAGATCCAGCAGTAAGCGGACTCGTTTCGGGAAGGTTTGCAGATCGTTCAGCAGTCTATGAACAATGTTGGAGCTAGACCAGTTGACCGAGTAGGGACCGTAGCAGATTTCAGACGTTTGGGTCCAACTACTTTCACTGGTCTGGAGGAACCGTTGCCAGCCGAGCAGCACGGAGAATTTGCTGATTGCGGCATAGATTCCAGAGGACAAAGGAGTTAATGTGGTGCGCATTCAGCTAGTGGTTTACGCCCGAGAGTGGTGGGTTGTGGAAGAGACTGGCTGCCCAAGCCGATCAGTTGGGCTGAGTTTTCTAAGAGTTTCCTGGAGAAGTTCTTCCTGCGGACTGCACGGGAGGAAATGGAAGAGAAATTTATTGGGCTGAGGCAGAATGGAGCACCCGTGAACGTGCATGCAGCGGAGTGGACGAGACTCAGCCGTTTCGCTGGACCTTTAGTCGCCAACGAGGCAGACAGGGCGCAAAGGTTCATGCGCAGTTTGAATGTGGATATCCAAAGGCAGACCGTCTCCCTGGGTTTGACCACTTTCTCACAAGTTCTTACGGCAGCTCGAGAATTAAACTGGGTGACTATTAAGAACAAGTACCCGATCCCTCGCATTGGAGAACTTTTTGAGCAGCTTAGTGGCGCGAGGGTATTCTCGAAACTGGATTTGCGATCCGGATATCATCAGGTCCGAGTGAAAGCAGAAGATATTTGCAAGACGGCGTTTCGAACTCGGTATGGACATTTCGAGTATCTAGTGATGCCCTTCGGAGTAACGAATGCGCCGGCAATATTCATGGATTTGATGAACCGAATCTTTTCACCATTCTTGGACCGGTTTATTGTGGTATTCATTGACGATATTCTGGTTTACTCGAAGAGTTCGGAGGAGCATGCTGAGCATTTGAAGATCGCACTGCAGACATTGAGACAGGAGAAATTGTATACGAAGATGAGTAAGCGCAAATTTTGGCTGGAAGAAGTGAAGTTTCTGGGGCATGTTGTGTCGGGCGACGGAATCGCCGTCGATCCCGAAAAGATTGCAGCAGTTCGAGATTGGCCTATTCCAAGAAATGTGGCTGAGATAAGAAGTTTTCTTGGTTTAGCCGGATACTACAGGAGATTCGTGGAGAACTTCGCTCGTTTAGCAGAACCGTTGACCAAGCTTACGCGCAAGGAGGTACCTTTTGTTTGGACGGATAAATGTGCATTGGCTTTCGAGACGTTGAAGCAGAAGTTGATAACCGCCCCTATCCTGACCGTACCAGGCAATTCCGAAGGACTGGTAATTCACAGCGATGCATCTGGAAAAGGATTAGGATGTGTTTTGATGCAGAATGGGAAGGTCGTAGCTTACGCATCAAGATAACTGAAGACCCATGAGAAGAATTACCCGACTCATGATTTGGAGCTTGCGGCTGTGATCTTCGCCTTGAAGATTTGGAGACACTACCTTTTGGATGAGAGAGTCGAAGTTTTTACAGATCACAAGAGTTTGAAGTATGTGTTCACTCAGAAGGAGTTGAACATGAGGCAACGTAGATGGTTGGAGCTGATGGCCGACTACGACCTTGATCTTAAGTACCATTCGGGAAAGGTTAACGTCGTGCCGGATGCGCTTAGTCGGTTACCAGCGATTCAGGTATTGATTACGCAGAGGGAGATCATTGCGGATTTTCGAAGATTTGACTTGAAGGTTGTGCTACCACATTCTACGGGACAGTTGATGCAGTTGCAAGTACAGTCGTCCTTAGTCGAGAAGATTAAAGCGGCACAATCGCAGGATCCTAGACTGTAAAAGTTTCGAGAGCAGGTTGAAGCCGGACTACGAACAGATTTACTGGTCCATGAAGATGGTTCGCTGAGGTATGGTAGCCGTTTGTGTATGCCAAAGGGGGGATGTTCGTGAAGAGCTTATGAGGGAGGCACACAGTTCAGCTTATTCTATACATCCAGGAGGTACAAAGATGTACCGTGACATTCGACAGCATTTCTGGTGGGAAGGCTTGAAACGGGAGATTGCTCACTTAGTGGCTAAGTGCTTGGTATGTCAGCAAGTCAAGGCTGAACACCAAAAGGGTTGCTGTTTGTTGCAACCACTTCCGATTCCTCAGTGGAAGTGAGAACATATAACCATGGATTTCGTGACGGCTTTACCGCGAAGTCCAAAAGGCAATAATGCAGTATGGGTGATTGTGGATCGGTTGACCAAGGCGGCTCACTTTATCCCTTTCCGGGTTGGTCAATCAACGGAGATTTTGGCAGAACGGTACATGCAGGAGATTGTAAGGTTGCATGGCGTACCGGTGAGCATAGTGTCCGATCAGGACACTCGGTTCTTATCACACTTCTGGAGGAGTTTACAGGAAAGTTTGGGGACTCGATTGAAGTTTAGCACAGCTTATCATCCTCAAACTGATGGTCAGTCGGAGAGGACGATCCAAACTCTTGAAGACATGTTGAGAGCATGCATGTTGGACTTCAGGGGTTCATGGGAGGATCATCTACACTTTGTGGAGTTTTCTTACAACAACAGTTTTCAGGCAACTATTCAGAGGGCTCCATTTGAAGCTTTGTATGGTCGTAAGTGTCGTTCACCTGTTTGTTGGGATAATGTCGGTGAACGAACATTATTGGGACCCAAATTGGTTGTGCAGACAGTTGAAAAGGTTAACACTATCAGAAATCATACGAAGGCAGCACAAGACCGACAGAAAGGTTGGGCTGACACGTCAAGAAGACCTCTAGAGTTCGCCGTGGGTGATTTGGTATTCTTGAAAATATCACCGACTAGAGGGGTGATTCGTTTTGGGAGTCGAGGAAAGCTTAGTCCTCGATTTGTTGGACCCTTCGAGATATTGGAGCGCGTTGGAGAGGTAGCGTACCGTTTGGCGTTACTGCAGTCCTTGGCGGGTGTGCATGACGTGTTTCATGTATCTCAACTATGAAGGTATGTTCGAGATGAAACACACGTCTTGGATCATTCGGAGTTAACTGTACGGGAGGACCTAACTTTTGAGGAGCGACCGGTTGAAATCATGGATCGTAGGGAGAAGGTTCTTAAGAACAAGGTTATCCCCCTTGTGCTAGTTTCTTGGGGTAATCGATCGCATGGAGAATCCACGTGGGAGCGAGAAGACGAGATACGGCAGAAGTTTCCTCA
Source organism: Agapanthus africanus (assembly GCA_030015575.1). Lineage (NCBI taxonomy): Eukaryota > Viridiplantae > Streptophyta > Magnoliopsida > Asparagales > Amaryllidaceae > Agapanthus > Agapanthus africanus. The sequence continues at coordinate 660,859,029 of CM057340.1, forward strand.
CCTTTTCCTGTAGTTTTCTATCTTGTATTCTTGGAATTTCGAGGACGAAATTCTTTTTGTAGTTGGGTATGATGTAACACCCGAGCCCAATACTACCATTTCTGTTACTGGTTGAGTGTTAGATATTGCTCATTTCATTTATCTTGCTTGTTTGGGTCTTACTGTAAAAATTAACTGGCAAAGTCATTTCTGCGTATAACAAATTTTAGCACCTAAAACAAAATTAAAAATATCTATCTTGGCCTACTCGTTACCCCTAGCCGCGTGGTAGCGTCCGTGCGTCGAGTTCTCATCCCGTTCGGTGAAACGGGCGAGTTTGGACGGCTACGCGCGCGTGCAGGTGTCCGACTTGGGAGCATGCTTTTTAATGATAAAATATTTCATTTTAAAATTTGGAACCCGCTTAAAATCCTATTATTTGAATTTCAAATTTTGGACCCAACCCGGGCGCGATTTGAAAATGTTTCATTTAGCGCCAAAATTCCAAATCAATAAAATATTCAAAACTATATTATAACCATTAAAATCCTACTGTTAATTAATTATGTATGATTTATTAAATCCTTAAAATCTAATCTGTTAACCAAAAAGAAATCTCTGGCCAATCACGGGGTTCTTAACCCCCGTGGGCCCCGCCTCTATTTCTCTCTCTCTTTCTCTATCTCTATCTCTCTGTCCCTCATATCTTTCTCTCTCCATTCCTCGTATCTCTCTCTCTCTCTCTAATTTCTCTTTCTCTCTCTCTCTCTAACTCCCTCTCTCTCTCCCCTATATATATTTATACGTTCCTCCTCCCCTCAAAATTTTTCCCAGAACTCCTTCGCGAGAACCCCATCGCGAAACCTAGCCCAGCCACCGTGCCCATCGCCGCCGCAGCCCAACGCCGACGCCACCACCACCATCATCCTCGCCTCAACCAACCCTCGTTCTCCTTCCCGTACGCCTGCACCCTTGCAGCAGCCTCGCCCTCGCCGCTACAGCGCCTGCGCAGCCACCCGCAACCCCCCTGCACGCGTCGGCGCCGCCCCGGATCGTCGCCGACGATCACCAAACCACCATTGAGCGCTCGGTAAGCCTCGCTCCTCTCTTCCTTTCTTCTTTCCTTCTCTCCTAGTTTAATTCTTGATCTGCAGATCTCTGTCACTGTCGGGCAAGCCACCGCCGGAGTTCTTCGACGCCGTCGATCCTCGCGACCCCTCTACAGACCAATGTAAGGTTCCTTCTCCTCAGATCCCCTCTCTCCTTCTCTATTTTCCTTTTCCTCATTGGTGGCAAGTCGTGGTTGTTTACTGTTCTTTTTCTCGCCGGAATCCGGCCGTACCGACGACTTGATCCGACGTTTCAGCGAGGTACCCCGATCCGTGTGGTCCCATTGTTCATTGTTTGGGTTCAATCCGTGAACCGTGCGTCCGTCGCGTGTTTCCCCGCCGACGTTACGTCCATTTTTCCCGGTTCGCGACCCGTCGAGGCAAGTATCACTTGCTACATGCTATACTATACAATTATATATGTTTTGACTCGTTAAACCTGCAAAACTTAACTCGGAATAGTTATTTTCTCATTTGGTCGCAATATGACATATATCATTTTATGGTTAACCTAAAATTTCAGTTTGCCACTTTAACCCTAATAACGAAGTTTACCCGTTAATCACATTTTACCGTTTAAAGGATGATAGCCTCTACACAAGTAGTTCTATTACATTTTTGATATTGATATAACGGTATTGCATCATCATGTGATCTATTGCACCGCAAGGGGTGCTTAAAACCTGTTAATATGATAATACGACTGCACTATGTTAATGCACTATTGTGATTAAATGAACTGCTTATTGTTGTTTAATTTATTTCTTATTTCCTGCTGTTAATCCGTGTTCGATTATATACCTGTTGTGAGCACACCCTCGATTTTGTCACATCTTGACCTGACCTTGCTACACATGATATATATATACCGATGCACCTGACATGGTACCCTTTACTATCGACTTGACCTGATGTACCATGACCTGACCTGTTACCTGATCTCATGCCTAGTGCCAACAAACCTGACATGGAGTCCTCATGGACCAAGCTTGTTGTCTATCCAGACAAACCTACTGTTACCTGAACTTATGTTGGCATTAGTTCTTGACCACTGAATACCTGACCTGACACATATAACCTGGGGGTATGGGGAAATCAAAAGGGTAATCTAAAGTGTAACTTAAAAGGGTATTACTTGATCCGTGGTCCTGGTGGGTAACGGGACAGAGCCATTCGTGACTCTTACATCTTCCTGATCCGTGGTCCCGGGGGGCAACGGGACAGAACCACTATCGGTTCCCATCTTCCTGATCCGTGTTCCCGGGGGGTAACAGGACATATCCTTTGAGTTACATGGAGGATTACTCGAATTGATTTCAAAGACTTTAGAATAGAAAACCCGATAAAACAGTTTAGTTACCCACTGCACACTACCCTGCACTGCTTGTTCCCTACTATTGCTTCATTCATGTTTATTTCCGCATTGCCTATTACACTGTTCACATTATATTATTGGTTGACATGACGCGCTGACGTCTGGGTTTTGCATGGCCCAGATTCTTTTCCACTGTCGCTGTCCGAGCAGGAGTACTTCAGCCAGCAGGCTGAGTTGTGAGTTCTGTAGTGGTTAGTTTTATTCCCCGCATTTTTATTTCCAGATGTGAGCCCGCATTATGGGACATACTTTTCTATTATTGTATTGGATCATTTGCTTCCGCATTTATTTATCATTGACTCTTGTTATTCTGGATTTGGACATGTGTTAGATAGTTTTATCTTGTTCTTGATATCTCTACAGCCGTAATGTGACTGTGGATGGATACTTCCTACCCACAGGTAGCATGTTTGGCTATGTCACGTGCCCAATCTTGCGTACTCTGGGAAGCGGGGCGTGACATGGTTCTTTTGGTATCAGAGCCATAGGTTAGTTAGGTTAATTCTTTTTGTAGTTGGGTATTGTACCCAATACAAGAATCAGAATGCCCGTGCTTAGGAAACATGTCCTGCCACTTTGCCGTTTACCATTCTTGAATCACATTCTTCCTGATTATACCTTTTACGACGTGCAAACTTACTTTGCATGTCGACTCGAAAAACCTGATTTCTTGTTATCTCTAGGACTTAGGCGCCTTGGGTGGAGTTAAGTAATTATGGCTATGATACCGCGGCATAGTTACAATGTGGTACTCTATTTAAGTATCTTGGAGTTCTAGCCTTGACCTATATTTTGAATCTATCATCATGCTAATGTTGGGTGTTTTGTTATGGCCGATAAGAATTTGAAGACGTACCAGAGGCGTGTGGACGAGGCCGCCATGCTTGGAGTGATAAGAGGAATGCTGGAAATCAAAGAAACAGACCGAGCTGATCCAGCAGCAAGCGGACTCGTTTCGGGAAGGTTTGCAGATCGTTCAGCAGTCTGTGAACAATGTTGGAGCTAGACCAGTTGACCGAGTAGGGACCGTAGCAGATTTCAGACGTTTGGGTCCAACTACTTTCACTGGTCTGGAGGAACCGTTGCCAGCCGAGCAGTGGGTAGTCGGCACGGAGAATTTGCTGATTGCGGCACAGATTCCAGAGGACAAAGGAGTTGATGTGGTGCGCATTCAGCTAGTGGTTTACGCCCGAGAGTGGTGGCTTGTAGAAGAGACCGGCTGCCCAAGCCGATCAGTTGGGCGGAGTTTTCTAAGAGTTTCCTGGAGAAGTTCTTCCTGCGGACTGCACGGGAGGAAATGGAAGAGAAATTTATTGGGCTGAGGCAGAATGGAGCACCCGTGAACGTGCATGCAGCGGAGTGGACGAGACTCAGCCGTTTCGCTGGACCTTTAGTCGCCAACGAGGCAGACAGGGCGCGAAGGTCCATGCGCAGTTTGAATGTGGATATCCAAAGGCAGACCGTCTCCCTGGGTTTGACCACTTTCTCACAAGTTCTTACGGCAGCTCGAGAATTAAACCGGGTGACTATTAAGAACAAGTACCCGATCCCTCGCATTGGAGAACTTTTTGAGTAGCTTAGTGGCGCGAGGGTATTCTCGAAACTGGATTTGCGATCCGGATATCATCAGGTCTGAGTGAAAGCAGAAGATATTTGCAAGACGGCGTTTCGAACTCGGTATGGACATTTCGAGTATCTAGTGATGCCCTTCGGAGTAACGAATGCGCCGGCAATATTCATGGATTTGATGAACCGGATCTTTTCACCATTCTTGGACCGGTTTATTGTGGTATTCATTGACGATATTCTGGTTTACTCGAAGAGTTCGGAGGAGCATGCTGAGCATTTGAAGATCGCACTGCAGACATTGAGACAGGAGAAATTGTATACGAAGATGAGTAAGCGCGAATTTTGGCTGGAAGAAGTGAAGTTTCTGGGGCATGTTGTGTCGGGCGACGGAATCGCCGTCGATCCCGAAAAGATTGCAGCAGTTCGAGATTGGCCTATTCCAAGAAATGTGGCTGAGATAAGAAGTTTCCTTGGTTTAGCCAGATACTACAGGAGATTCGTGGAGAACTTCGCTCGTTTAGCAGAACCGTTGACCAAGCTTACGCGCAAGGAGGTACCTTTTGTTTGGACGGATAAATGTGCATTGGCTTTCGAGACGTTGAAGCAGAAGTTGATAACCGCCCCTATCCTGACCGTACCAGACAATTCCGGAGGACTGGTGATTCACAGCGATGCATCTGGAAAAGGATTAGGATGTGTTTTGATGCAGAATGGGAAGATCGTAGCTTACGCATCAAGACAACTGAAGACCCATGAGAAGAATTACACGACTCATGATTTGGAGCTTGCGGCTGTGATCTTCGCCTTGAAGATTTGGAGACACTACCTTTTGGATGAGAGAGTCGAAGTTTTTACAGATCACAAGAGTTTGAAGTATGTGTTCACTCAGAAGGAGTTGAACATGAGGCAACGTAGATGGTTGGAGCTGATGGACGACTACGACCTTGATCTTAAGTACCATTCGGGAAAGGTTAACGTCGTGCCGGATGCGCTTAGTCGGTTACCAGCGATTCAGGTATTGACTACGCAGAGGGAGATCATTGCGGATTTTCGAAGATTTGACTTGGAGGTTGTGCTACCACATTCTACGGGACAGTTGATGCAGTTGCAAGTACAGTCGTCCTTAGTTGAGAAGATTAAAGCGGCACAATCGCAGGATCCTAGACTGCAAAAGTTTCGAGAGCAGGTTGAAGCCGGACTACGAACAGATTTACTGGTCCACGAAGATGGTTCCCTGAGGTATGGTAGCCGTTTGTGTGTGCCAAAGGGGGGATGTTCGTGAAGAGCTTATGAGGGAGGCACACAGTTCAGCTTATTCTATACATCCAGGAGGTACAAAGCTGTACCGTGACATTCGACAGCATTTCTGGTGGGAAGGCTTAAAACGGGAGATTGCTCACTTAGTGGCTAAGTGCTTGGTATGTCAGCAAGTCAAGGCTGAACACCAAAAGGGTTGCTGTTTATTGCAACCACTTCCGATTCCTCAGTGGAAGTGGGAACATATAACCATGGATTTCGTGACGGCTTTACCGCGAAGTCCAAAAGGCAACAATGCAGTATGGGTGATTGTGGATCGGTTGACCAAGGAGGCTCACTTTATCCCTTTCCGGGTTGGTCAATCAACGGAGATTTTGGCAGAACGGTACATGCAGGAGATTGTAAGGTTGCATGGCGTACCGGTGAGCATAGTGTCCGATCGGGACGCTCGGTTCTTATCACACTTCTGGAGGACTTTACAGGAAAGTTTGGGGACTCGATTGAAGTTTAGCACAGCTTATCATCCTCAAACTGATGGTCAGTCGGAGAGGACGATCCAAACTCTTGAAGACATGTTGAGAGCATGCATGTTGGACTTCAGGGGTTCATGGGAGGATCATCTACACTTGGTGGAGTTTTCTTACAACAACAGTTTTCAGGCAACTATTCAGAGGGCTCCATTTGAAGCTTTGTATGGTCGTAAGTGTCGTTCACCTGTTTGTTGGGATGATGTCGGTGAACGAACATTATTGGGACCCGAATTGGTTGTGCAGACAGTTGAAAAGGTTAACACTATCAGAAATCATACGAAGGCAGCACAAGACCGACAGAAAGGTTGGGCTGACACGTCAAGAAGACCTCTAGAGTTCGCCGTGGGTGATTTGGTATTCTTGAAAATATCACCGACTAGAGGGGTGATTCGTTTTGGGAGTCGAGGAAAGCTTAGTCCTCGATTTGTTGGACCCTTCGAAATATTGGAGCGCGTTGGAGAGGTAGCGTACCGTTTGGCGTTACCACAGTCCTTGGCGGGTATGCATGACGTGTTTCATGTATCTCAACTACGAAGGTATGTTCGAGATGAAACACACGTCTTGGATCATTCGGAGTTAACTGTACGGGAGGACCTAACTTTTGAGGAGCGACCGGTTGAAATCATGGATCGTAGGGAGAAGGTTCTTAAGAACAAGGTTATCCCCCTTGTGCTAGTTTCTTGGGGTAATCGATCGCATGGAGAATCCACGTGGGAGCGAGAAGACGAGATCCGGAAGAAGTTTCCTCACCTTTTCGTGTAGTTTTCTATCTTGTATTCTTGGAATTTCGAGGACGAAATTCTTTTTGTAGTTGGGTATGATGTAACACCCGAGCCCAATACTACCATTTCTGTTACTGGTTGAGTGTTAGATATTGCTCATTTCATTTATCTTGCTTGTTTGGGTCTTACTGTAAAAATTAACTGGCAAAGTCATTTCTGCATATAACAAATTTTAGCACCTAAAACAAAATTAAAAATATCTATCTTGGCCTACTCGTTACCCCTAGCCGCGTGGTAGCGTCCGTGCGTCGAGTTCTCATCCCGTTCGGTGAAACGGGCGAGTTTGGACGGCTACGCGGGCGTGCAGGTGTCCGACTTGAGGGCATGCTTTTTAATCATAAAACATTTCATTTTAAAATTTGGAACCCGCTTAAAATCCTATTATTTGAATTTCAAATTTTGGACCCAACCCGGACGCGATTTGGAAATATTTCATTTAGCGCCAAAATTCCAAATCAATAAAATATTCAAAACTATATTATAACCATTAAAATCCTACTGTTAATTAATTACGTATGATTTATTAAATCCTTAAAATCTAATCTGTTAACCAAAAAGAAATCTTTGGCCAATCACGGGGTTCTTAACCCCCGTGGGCCCCGCCTCTATTTCTCTCTCTCTTTCTCTATCTCTATCTCTCTCTCCCTCATATATTTCTCTCTCCATTCCTCGTATCTCTCTCTCTCTAATTTCTCTTTCTCTCTCTCTCTCTCTAACTCCCTCTCTCTCTCCCCTATATATATTTATACATTCCTCCTCCCCTCAGAATTTTTCCCAGAACTCCTTCGCGAGAACCCCATCGCGAACCCTAGCCCAGCCACCGTGCCCGTCGCCGCCGCAGGCCAACGCCGACGCCACCACCACCATCATCCTCGCCTCAACCAACCCTCGTTCTCCTTCCCGTACGCCTGCACCCTTGCAGCAGCCTCGCCCTCTCCGCTACAGCGCCTGCGCAGCCACCCGCAACCCCTCTGCACGCGTCGGCGCCGCCCCGGATCGTCGCCGACGATCACCAAACCACCATTGAACGCTCGGTAAGCCTCGCTCCTCTCTTCCTTTCTTCTTTCCTTCTCTCCTAGTTTAATTCTTGATCTGCAGATCTCTGTCACTGTCGGGCAGGCCACCGCTGGAGTTCTTCGACGCCGTCGATCCTCGCGACCCCTCTACAGACCAATGTAAGGTTCCTTCTCCTCAGATCCCCTCTCTCCTTCTCTATTTTCCTTTTCCTCATTGGTGGCAAGTCGTGGTTGTTTACTGTTCTTTTTCTCGCCGGAATCCGGCCGTACCGACGACTTGATCCGACGTTTCAACGAGGTACCCCGATCCGCGTGGTCCCATTGTTCGTTGTTTGGGTTCAATCCGTGAACCGTGCGTCCGTCGCGTGTTTCCCCGCCGACGTTACGTCCGTTTTTCCCGGTTCGCGACCCGTCGAGGCAAGTATCACTTGCTACATGCTATACTATACAATTATATATGTTTTGACTCGTTAAACCTGCAAAACTTAACTCGGAATAGTTATTTTCTCATTTGGTCGCAATATGACATATATCATTTTATAGTTAACCTAAAATTTCAGTTTGCCACTTTAACCCTAATAACGAAGTTTACCCGTTAATCACATTTTACCGTTTAAAGGATGATAGCCTCTACACAAGTAGTTCTATTACATTTTGATATTGATATAACGGTATTGCATCATCACGTGATCTATTGCACCGCAAGGGGTTCTCAAAACCTGTTAATATGATAATACGACTGTACTATGTTAATGCACTATTGTGATTAAATGAACTGCTTATTGTTGTTTAATTTATTGCTTATTTCCTGCTGTTAATCCTTGTTCGATTATATACCTGTTGTGAGCACACCCTCGATTTTGTCACATCTTGACCTGACCTTGCTACACATAATATATATATACCGATGCACCTGACATGGTACCCTTTACTATCGACTTGACCTGATGTACCATGACCTGACCTGTTACCTGATCTCATGCCTAGTGCCAACAAACCTGACATAGAGTCCTCATGGACCAAGCTTGTTGTCTATCCTGACAAACCTACTGTTACCTGAACTTATGTTGGCATTAGTTCTTGACCACTGAATACCTGACCTGACACATATAACCTGGGGGTATGGGGAAATCAAAAGGGTAATCTAAAGTGTAACTTAAAAGGGTATTACTTGATCCGTGGTCCCGGGGGGTAACGGGACAGAGCCATTCGTGACTCTTACATCTTCCTGATCCGTGGTCCCGGGGGGCAACGGGACAGAACCACTATCGGTTCCCATCTTCCTGATCCGTGGTCCCGGGGGGTAACGGGACATATCCTTTGAGTTACATGGAGGATTTCTCGAATTGATTTCAAAGACTTTAGAATAGAAAACCCGATAAAACAGTTTAGTTACCCACTGCACACTACCCTGCACTGCTTGTTCCCTACTATTGCTTCATTCATGTTTATTTCTGCATTGCCTATTACACTGTTCACATTATATTATTGGTTGACATGACGCGCTGACGTCTGGGTTTTGCATGGCCCAGATTCTTTACCACTGTCGCTGTCCGAGCAGGAGTACTTCAGCCAGCAGGCTGAGTTATGAGTTCTGTAGTGGTTAGTTTTATTCCCCGCATTTTATTTCCAGATGTGAGCCCGCATTATGGGACATACTTTTCTATTATTGTATTGGATCATTTGCTTCCGCATTTATTTATCATTGACTCTTGTTATTCTGGATTTGGACATGTGTTAGATAGTTTTATCTTGTTCTTGATATCTCTACAGCCGTAATGTGACTGTGGATGGATAGTTCCTACCCACAGGTAGCATGGTTGGCTATGTCACGTGCCCAATCTTGCATACTCTGGGAAGCGCGGCGTGACAAATTCCAAGGCAACAATTTCCAGAGGCCCCCTCCTCCGCAACAACAAGCGCAACAACAAACTCAACATCAATTTCAGCAGCCCTTCCAACCCCAACCTTTTCAAAATCAGACGAACAACTTTGCACCCAACAATTCTTTTCCTCAAAACAACTTTGTTCCGTCAAACAACGATAAGGTTTCTTTGCTAGAACGAAGTCTGGAGGCGTTCGTTAAACAATCGATACAATCCACCGCCAACATCCAGTCGTCTATTCAGTCTTTGGTGCAACACACTGCTGCACACGGGCAAAGCATCAAAAACATCGAAGCCCAGATTGCACAACTGAATGCGGCCCTAAGCGAGCGAGAAAAGGGAAAGCTTCCATCTCAACCACTCCCAAATCCCGGTCAGCCACATAATGCACATGTTGCTCTTGAACAACAGAACCATAATGTGAGTGCCGTGACTACATTGAGATTGGGAAGGATGCTGCAAAACAACATTGGCACACGGATCGACGATGACACCCCGGCCGCTTCTTCTTCTTCTTCTTCTTCTTCTTCTCCTTCCTCATCTTCTGAGCCTATTCTTCATTCTTCAAAAGGCTCTCCTTCTTCTTCTTCTGCTCTGAACGGACCCACTTCTCACTCCACGAAAACACCAGCTCTGGGATCCGTTCCAACTCTACAGTCTCCTCCACAAGCATTGGGCTCAACCAATTTTAAAAACGTTCCATTTCCAAACCGGTTGAGGTCTAATAAACAAAATCCACAAATGGAGAAGATTCTAGAGTTGTTTAAGCAGGTTAACATCAACATTCCCTTTTTAGATGCTGTCCAACAAGTCCCGTCCTACGCGAAAATCTTAAAGGACTTGTGCACGAAAAAGAGAAAGTCTCAGGTACCCAAGAAAGTTTTCTTGGCTAGTGCTGTGAGTGATGCTCTTACCCAATCTTTACCTCAAAAATGGAAGGACCCTGGCTGTCCTACGATTTCTATTACCATTGGGGATAAGAACATCAACCGCGCACTATTAGATCTTGGTGCCAGTGTTAATCTGCTTCCGTACTCAGTATATGAGCAATTAGGTGTAGGGAAGCTGAAACCCACACACTGTACTCTTCAAATGGCCGACCGATCAATCACCCATCCTAGGGGTGAGATAGAGGATGTGTTAATTCATATTCCCCGTTGACTTCATTGTATTAAACACGCAGCCTGTAGCTAACCCCCGGAATCAAATTCCGGTGATACTCGGTCGCCCATTCCTTGCAACCTCAAATGCTGTGATCAATTGTCGAAATGGTTCGATGAACCTATCTTTTGGAAACATGACGATTGAACTCAACATTTTTAGGTTAGGGAACAGCCCTCCGAACCTAATGCTCATATACTAGACGTTTGCTCAATCCAGGAGATCACCCAAGAAGAGTGTGATTCAAGGAGTTTTTGTTCGATCACGATAACCTTAACTCCACTAGTGCGTTCCTCTTCGAACCTGCTGCTGTTTCTACGCCCGACAATGACTACGAGTGTTTCACTTTCTCGAACGATCTTAGCCACTCACCACCAGAGTTCGAATCCTTCGAACTTCCGGATGAGTTACCTGAACCATCCAACTCGGTCACTTACACTCGTTTTGAACCTTTGCTGGAATCTTTTGAGTTCGAGACCTTTTCACCAATCTTGCCTTCAATCGTTTCACCTCCAACGCTCGAACTCAAGCCTTTGCCGTCTCACCTTAAGTACGCTTACTTGGGTGAGAACGAGACCCTCCCTGTTATCATCTCGGCTTCTCTAGCTCCCGAGCAAGAGAGAGCCCTTCTCGCAGTCTTGCACAGCAATAGGTAAGCTTTTGGCTGGTCAATGGCGGACATCAAGGGGATTAGTCCCCTGATCGTTGAACATCACATTCATTTGATGGATGATGCCAAACCGGCCAGGGATCCACAAAGACGTCTCAATCCAGTCATTAAGGAGGCTGTAAAGAAGGAAATCGTAAAATGTCTGGATAGTGGTATCATTTACCCTATCTCTAATAGCCAGTGGGTTAGCCCCATTCACGTTGTCCCCAAGAAATCAGGCATAACGGTCATCACTAACGAGACAAATGAGTTAATCCCTACTCGCACCCAAACTGGGTGGCGAGTATGCATCGATTACCGAAAACTCAACGCCGCAACGCGGAAAGACCACTTTCCGCTACCTTTCATTGACCAAATGCTTGAACGATTGGCCGGACACGAGTACTACTGCTTTCTTGATGGCTACTCCGGCTCTTATCAAATTCCCTTAGCCGAAAAAGACCAGGACAAGACCGCATTCACTTGTCCTTTCGGCACGTTTGCATATCGTCGCATGCTCTTTGGGTTATGCAATGCGCCCGCTACCTTCCAGCGGTGTATGATGGGAATCTTCTCAGACATGGTGGAAAAATTTCTGGAGATCTTCATGGACGATTTCTCCATCTTCGGCGATTCCTTTAACGAGTGTTTGCTGCATCTCGACGCTGTCCTTACCCGATGTAAGGACAAGAACCTCACTTTGAATTAGGAGAAGTGCCACTTCATAGTGCGCGAAGGTATTGTCTTAGGATATATCATCTCGCAAAATGGCATAGAGGTTGACAAAGCCAAAATTGAGGTCATTTCTAATCTCCCTCCTCCCAGATACGTCAGAGACATCCGAGCCTTCCTTGGCCATGCCGTTTCTATAGACGGTTCATCAAGGACTTTAGCAAGATTGCTAGGCCCTTGACTCTTTTGCTGGCCAAGGACACGCCATTCGACTTCAACTCGAGCTGTGTGACTGCATTCGAGTCATTAAAAAGCTCACCCACTTCTGCTCCAGTTCTCTCTTCTCCTGACTGGACGCACCCATTTGAGATTATGTGCGATGCATCTGACTTTGCCATTGGTGCTGTCCTTGGACAACACATCGACAAGATGCCGCACGTGATCTATTAAGCTAGCCGAACCCTGAACGACACCCAACTTAATTATACAACAACTGAGAAGGAATTCTTAGCTGTTGTATTCGCTTTAGAAAAGTTCAGGCCCTACCTCATCGGCTCTCCAGTCATTGTCTATACAGATCATTCTGCTCTGCGCCATCTTTTTGCGAAGAAAGATGCAAAATCTCGGCTGATACGTTGGATCCTCTTGCTTCAAGAGTTTGACCTTGTCATTAAGGACAAAAGAGGATGTGAAAACGTAGTCGCCGACCATCTCTCACGACTTCCTTCTTCGCCGTCGCTTCACATTCCGATCAACGACGTTTTCCCGGATGAATAGCTCTTGACAGTATCTTGCGAACCCTGGTTCACAGATATTGTGAACTATTTGGCCACAGGGTTACTACCGACTGAATGGTCAAGTCAGGACAGACTTCACTTCTTATCCCAAGTAAAACACTTTTACTGGGACGAACCCTATCTGTTCAAGTACTGTCCCGACCAGATTATTCGTCGGTGTGTCCCTGACGAGGAATTCAAGAGTGTGCTGTCATTTTGCCATGATCAAGCATGTGGCAGGCATTTTGGCCCCAGAAAGACAGCTGAGAAGATCTTGCAATGTGGTTTCTACTGGCCACAACTCTTCAAAGACGCTCATGACTATTCCAAGACTTGCTCCCGGTGCTAACACTTGGGCCGGATATCCCAGAGGAACGAGATGCCGCTCCAACCAATCTTGGTTGTGGAGATTTTTAACGTTTGGGGGATAGATTTCATGGGGCCGTTTCCCAGCTCTTTCGGGAACTTGTATATCCTTCTCGCTGTTGATTACGTCTCTAAGTGGGTCGAGGCTATGCCCAGCCGGACTAACGACAACAAGGTTGTCGTTAGGTTTCTTAAAGAAAACATTTTCTCCCGTTTTGGGCACCCCCCGAGCGATCATTAGCGACAGTGGAACTCATTTCTGCAATAAGACTTTCGAGGCCTTGATGCGGAAATATTCCATTAATCATAAGCTATCTACGCCCTACCATCCCCAAAGCTGTGGGCAAGCCGAACTTTCAAATCGGCAAATCAAGCAGATACTGGAGAAGACGGTTTCCAAGAACCGTAAGGATTGGTCGTTGAAACTCATTGATGCCCTTTGGGCATTTCGAACCGCTTATAAGACCGATCTTGGCATGTCTCCCTATCGGCTTGTATACGGAAAAGCTTGCCACCTCCCTGTCGAAATAGAGCATCGCGCATTTTGGGCGATAAAGGAGCTGAATCTGTCTCTTGAAGATGCGGGAAGCTATCGGAAGCTGCAGTTGAACGAATTGAGTGAGCTTAGGGATGAAGCTTACGATAACGCGGTTGTCGTTAAAAACCGAACGAAGTTGTTTCACGATAAACACCTTTTGCGCAAGACATTCGTACCTGGTCAACAGGTACTGCTTTACGACACCCGACTACACTTCCATCCAGGAAAGCTCAGATCTCGCTGGAAAGGGCCGTATTTTGTGCGGAATGTGTATCCGCATGGCGCTGTGGATTTGGAGAATCCAAAGGACGGTTCATTTTTCAAAGTAAATGGACACCGACTTAAGCCGTACCTTAGCGCCGAACCAACAGAGGAGCTCCTGGTCTTACAGGAGCTGGTTTACCCTGCATAATCTTCCTCTGCCTACCACCAAACTTCGGTTATCCAGCTAAGAACAGTGGACACTGTTCCAAATAAGTTTGGGGGTATGTATATATTTGTGGATATTCTTTTCATTTTTTTGCTATTTTTCTTTTCTTTAAAAACAAAAAAAAATTGTGTATATCTAACCGACAATTTTGACCCTTCAATAATCTCTTCATGCAACGACAGTGAGGACACTGTCCAATTTAAGTTTGGGGGTACGCTCGGTACGCATTTCTAACCTTCGCATTCATATGTATATTTTGTATCTGCATACTAAAATCCATAAAATCCATAAAAATCAGAAAATTTTCTAAAAAAAAACATAAAAACTTTTCTGTCAAGTTAGCTAGTAGGAGAACTCTGATTCAACATTTCGACGGTTTTGTTTGATAAGATAAGAATAACTAAATCTTATTTTTAGATTTGAAAACCTGAAAGATAACTCTCCTTTGATATTAACTATAGCTGATATACGTCTTTACATCACATTACACGTATCGTAAGTTTTGGAAATTAGATGACAAGTCTTTTATGTCTAAAAACTTTTAAATGGATAAATGATTTTTTGAGGATCAAATAGATTTGTTCTGAAATAAGTAATATCAAGAATAGTTTATGAAGTAAAGTGAATATGAAGGAATGTTATTGATGCCTTAATTGGAACTAAGTCTGAAAAATAACCCATCTGGAACTTGATTGGAATGATTACACACCGAACCCACTAAACACGTCTTTTATCCAAAAAAATAAATTGAACTGCCGGTTATATCTCCGTTCGTATTGAATCATCATGATTTTCACGCCAAATTGTCTTTTGTTTTTGGACCTAGGTAACTTGAGTAATTAAATCCGCTGAGGTGTTTCTACACCTAATGCCCTAAAGCCAACTGGTTTGGGTGCATTGGCCCAAAGCTCGTTAAGAAGCCTAGAAAGTCCAGATTAAAACAAAGTCAAGCAAGTGTTCTCTCCGAGTTAAAATTCCTAACGGTTCTTTGTGTGAGAATAATCTTGATAAAAGACAGGCTTTTATAAAAAAATTAGCGGAGATATGAAGGTTTTACTCTATGATAAAGACTATTGCACGTTCACAGAGGTGTTATGAAATGAAAATAAGAAAAAGGTGGAGTGAAAAATAAGACCTAGTTTCCCGTTAAGGAAGATAGAAATTCTGAAGTTGAAACCTTACTGGAAAACGGATCTTGAAAAATGCTTAACTGTTTATAAAACTTATGTGATCCTTTTAAAATCATTATCCGGGCTTTATTGTGTGACATGATGACTTTAATCGATCCTTCTGGAACTTAACGACACTATTTGCACTGCACGTAAAGACATATAAAATCTCTAGTTAAATAAGAAGCGAGGTGTGAAAAATAAGGGTTCGATAGTCTAGACTTAGAATAATAGAATTGTTATTTTCTGAAACGAAACTTTAGGGGTTTGAATCATAGTTATTTTGCAAAACTAGCTTGACAGGATTTTGTGGGTAGTATCCGCTGAAAACCCTCAGGAGACAACACTCCTCCTACTAGGGACACCTAGAGGTTTAACGGATTGTTGCACATGCTCAGTGCAATCGCGTTCCCTGCGAAAGTGAGGTTAGGAATTTTTGTGAATAAATTGGCTTTGCTCGGGAGGAGCAAATGATAAGTTTGGGGGTATTTGTTCATATCAGATTTTTGCATTTTTATACCGCCCAATTTTTATCATATTGCTTATCGGTAGGTACTCTTGAGCCGTGTTTGCTAGTCAATTGCAGGATACAGGTTCTCGGATCTAAACGGTGAAATTCATGGAAAAGCACGATAAAATACGGGTTCCTGCCAACCATAGATAAAACACGGGTCTCCGCTCTCTATCCGTATGTTGCCACACACCAGTTTAAGAGACAAAATGGCAAATCAATGTCATTTTCATGCACAAAACTCAATGGCAACACAAGATCCAACATATCTACGCGGAGCTCGAGGAAATCATGGCAAAAGATCCATATCACATCACCTTTTGTTCAACAGAAATTCTGGAAAAATCGTGAAGAAATTATGAGAAAAAACATATACCAGACTGAAGGGCACTGCAAAACAGGAGAAACCACAAAACTTGAAGACCTAAGTCCCCCATAGGCCGCAGAACCGCGGCCTAAGCATGCTTAGGCCATGGAACCGCGGCCGTACGGACTCCTCAGTCGACGAAATTTCAGGGGCAGTTGGGTAATTTTGTAAGGAGGCAGATTGTTGCCCTAGGTTTCCAGTTCCCTGCCTATAAATAGTCCAGAACTTGCCAAAACCAAGGGTGATTATTCTTGTATTTAGATTTTAGGTTTTATGTTGTTGTTCTTCTTCCTCCTCTCATCTCTTCTCCATTAAAAAACTTGTAGTGAGCTTTTGTGAGTGAAGAATGAATAAAGGAGTTCTTGTTCTTACCATGCTTATCTTGTTGTAATTGTTAATTATATTTGCTTGTATTTTTCTTTTGCTAATCTAGTTGTTGTTATTCCTTGTTTCTTTCTTTCTTGTTCTCTTTTCCTTTATCCTTATACAACCATGATGCTTACGCTTGATCCTTGCCGAGGTGAGGTCGCAAATAGCTAGTTGTAATCTTCTAACCTCTTTCTTTCTATCTTTCTCCTTTGTTTTATTTTCCTTTTTCTTGTAATGGGTGAGTAGTTTCCATAACTTGTTAGGGTAGGATAAGGAAAGTTTGAGAGAAGGAAATCTCTCTCACTCTTTTCTTGCCCAACATCTTAAATCGGACTCCCGTTAATTGAACCACAATCCACTCCCTATGGCACCCTATCCTACATGATAGCGGTGATTCCGTAGTGAGACCGGTTTTGGTTGAATTAACCGGAGGTTAAAGCTAAGAGCCAAGAACGGACGGACAAGCACCAAAGGAAGAACTTATGCGTTGGAAAGCCTAGCTTATACTCGCAAGTTCCTTCCTAGTCGTGCTAATCCCCGTTGTTGCCGATTACCGTAATACCGATATTAAGAGTGGCAACGAAAGAAGTAAGCGACTCCTAAATCAAACTAACCCAATCCTAACCCTAACAAGCTCTTTTTACATATCATTTAGCACATAGTTAATCACAAACAAATCTGGACAATTGGACTTAACTCGTTAAAGCACATAGAAAAAGATTCCCATCTCCCTGCGGACGACCCGTACTCAACCGGCTAGCTACAAGCGAAACCGTCTTGATTGTGGTAATTAACTAAACTTGAACACGCAGAAACTCCAACAATCACATATTTAAAACCATAATCATCTAGTTAGATTCTAGGTTAGTGTTGATTAGCACCCCGAAATTTTTTAAAATGGCATGCTTGATGCTAGTAAAACCCAGTGGTGGTGCTAAAAAACACTTTCAGCACGTGGATGACTATAATGTCTTTCCAAATGGGAATTTGGAAGTGCGCGTGTATATGACTCTGCCAGAGGGTTATCGTAGTCAGTGGAAGCAGCGGAAGGTGTGCAAGTTGCTTATTTCTATTCGTAGACTAATGCATGCATAGCGGAGATGGATCATATGTTTTGATGTGAAAGTCAAGGTGATTGACTTCATCAAAACAACAGATGAACCTAATAAGAAGGGTGTAGGGAGCACTGTCCTGGGATTTGGATGACATACTCTAGATAAAAAGTGATGTTCCTATACTACAATTGGTCAAACTTTGGTTGTCACATAATGTTTTCTCCACATAGGATATGGATAATATATCAGGGATTCTGGTGACTAGATCTATGGTTTTAGATATAGATTTGGAAAGTGTCCCAATCCGGGTACTTAGATAGCATTCTAAAATTATTTTAGAATGGACGACTTCTGGTATGGTGGTGTACCCACAGGTGATGGAGTCACTCTCTCTAAAGAGATGTCTTCTAGACTGATGAGGAGAGGGACTAGCATGAATAACATATCATTTGCTTAGGCAATTGAGTCAATCATGCAATATCTTGTATAAAACCAGATGTTGCTTATACACTTACTGTAGTAAACAAATATTAATCCAATCCTAGAGAAACAAAAGGAAGCAATTATGAGTATAAGAGGATGTTCTTGGTATATGGTAATGGCAGGATCCTCTATGAGGCGGTTATCGATTCAGCTTCCAAGGTAACATGGATGATAGAGATGCTGTCAGAGTTTTGAGTTTAGCCTCTTCTAAGGATCGGTATATTGGATAGGTTTCCAATAGGGATACTGAGGTAAGCATGGTGCAGGATGCTGGTTATGACTCAACAGAGGATACAGCTCAAAAAGTTTGTTGGATAAAATTGTTCATTTATGAACTTGGTCCCATCAAGTATCCAAACAAATTCTTGTGGAAAGGTATTGCTCAGTTTGGGAGATTGTTGATCTCCGCGAAGTTGAGATATATAGAGAGGAAGCTGGAACATTGTAGCGGATCCACTCATTGAGGCTATTTCTCGAACACGGATGTTTCACAAACACGCTTTGCGAAACTGATTATTTGAGAAATTTGGTATTCGATAGCACACGAGATGTCGTTATGCAATATCACAATAATTAGCTTTAAGTGCAAGTAGGAGATTGTTGGATATAATGCACTCAAGGCAATTATTGTAATTGCAGGCACGCGATTATGATAATTGAGGGAAGACCTATACAGGTAGAAAAATCTTACTCGAGATGATAGTATGATATATAGTTTGTCTTTATCATTGATGTGCTCATGTTTTACTTGTTATTACGTATCACTAATACATAATGATGAAGCCCGTAGGATTCTTTCTTGATACCAGTATTATGATAGCAATCATATACGTGAGAGCTGGGTAGTCCATAAGCACATCCTTAAATGTCCCTAGTCGTGGGAGTATCGAGTCTGTGCATTAATATTCCGGAGTAGTCTAGTGTATACGTTTCGAAACCACGACAAGGGGCGGTGGCCGAACTCACAAGCCATTGGTGTTGTGTCACCTAAGATAGTATGCAGGTGCTCACTGGAGGTGAGTATACTGGACGGACTCGCCGAGAACTTCTAGATGGTATTATATCTATCGTTGGATGGAAGTTCTCTAGTGGCATGAGTAAAAGTTAGTCTTTTGACCTGAGATCGTCATTTGTCTCGTGTGAGTTCCTACTGTACTTTGATTACTACCCTCCCATGGCTCAAAAGAGTCATGCAATTAAGTTTTAGTTAGGTACAGTCCTGAGCCATATAGAGGCAGTGAGCGATTGCCGATGATTCGTCGCTCCTGGTATTAGGAGTCGATGTCACGTTGTGTTCGGTTGGCTATCGCTCTAAATCCGTAGCCACGGTAGATGATATTTACTGATATGAGTTCAGTAGTTTCTCGGTTGGTGATGAGCTTGACTCCGACATGACTTATCGGGTTATTAGGTGTCTGACGTTTTCTACCCTCTAGACCCAGTATGCGATACTCTTAGACGAAGAGACCGGACTGTAAGAAGATTGTCACATTCAGGCTCAGTAGGGTACAAACGGACTTGATTGTTGACCTCCCTTTTGGCATATACCTAGATAGCCGTTACGTACAGCTAGTGCCACTGACGTGCTTGTGGTTTTTGGATTTATCCAATAAATCACCGCTAACGTATTGTGTAGTCTTTAGAGTCCCATACAGAGGGTTTTACCGGTTCAGGCGATATGATATAGATAACATATGTTGGTACATACAGTGGTTCGACTAAATACGTGTATAAACTACACGGACTTTAATCGGACGGTTGATAATACCAGCGGTTTAGAATTAATCCGGATTATTAAATCAAGTTTTGATTTAATAATTTATATATATATATATATATATATATTTAATATATGTATTATTGTTCACTATTTATTCTCTCTCTTGGCTATTCGTATTTTTATACGAATACGCGTATATGTATTTCAATACGTATACCGGGTTGTATTCCGTATTTATATGGAATTTGTTCTAGAAGATGGACACCTCATTTGTTGATTTTTCTTTATAAAGAAAATCAAAAATGAGGTGGAGGATGAGGTGTAAAGAAGTATGATAGAGAGATATGGCCTTGGTTTTAATATTCATAAAACCATTCGTGTTTACTATTTTTCCATGGTTGTAAAAATCATAGCCATTCTCTTTTCTACTTTGGTTTTTCTCTACACGCTAGCACTTAGCCATTTTTCTTGTGATGGTTTCAACTTCTTCACCTCCTCCTCCTTCATCCTAGATGCTCTCTTGAGCTTCAAAATAGAGAGAAAAAGATAGAGGAAAATTCCTACATCCCCACTCTCCATTCGTAGCGAGCTTGGATTGTCGGTTACTTCACTAGGTGAAGCCGGAGCTTGGACCGGTTCCCTTGGGTAGATCATCTTCGGCAAGAGTAGTCGCCATTCAAACTCGTTATGGACGGCATACAAGGAGCTTGGAGGGGTCTTCCACGATTAGGTAGACACGCGTCAAAGGTTGTATTCCTGAACCTTGTATGCTAAGTTTGCTAGTTTAGCTGTATGGTTTGATTCCTAGAGGATATGTGTTTTGTGCTTGCTAAAATCTATTGTTTTCGCTTCCGTCTTGGCCTCGGCTTTTGCGGCATTAGCATAACACACTAACAACTCTAACACACTACCACTATAAATACTCATTTGAAAAATCCATTTTTGAAGGAGCAAATAAAAAGATGATCTTTAGCTAGAAAATATAGTTTTCATGGAAAGTTTTTTGAGAACTAAAGAAAAAAGGTGGGATTTTTACCTCTTTGAAAGAGAAAAGAAGGAGGTTCAAGCTTGATAATGGCCTCAAAAGGTTCGTGAAGAATTTGTTGAAGGAACTAGAGAGAGGAGGTTGATTTTCATGGAGGAAACTAAACTTTGAGTAAGTTTAGGAGTGAGCCATGGGGTCTTGGAGTTGTCTTGAGCTTGGAGGAGAGGATGTGTGTGATGAAGATTATGGAGAGAATGAAGAGGAAAGAGAAATGGTGATGGCGAAAATGAGCATGGGTGAGCCCATGCCCCTTTCCCTCCCTCCTAATATTAAAATCTCCCCTTGTCTCCTCTCCCATACCTCTCTCCCGTGTTTCCCTCTCCCCCCTTCTCTCTCTCTCTCTCGGTTTCATTTTGAAAACAAATGTACTAATGAAAAAATACTAATCTTATTTTTTACTTGCCATGCCACATATTTGTTAATAGCATAAAGAAATGTGTTGGTTTTATTCTAATAAATAGTATAAATATGTATACTAATACTAATTTATGAAAACCTAATTTTATAAGTGTTGTTATCATAATAAAATTCATTATATAATTAATTAAATTATAAAATACATTTTAAAATTTTCAAAATTTTACACTCACGCTACCAACCTCCGAATCAACGAAGGTCGGTAGGAATGCCTGTGCAGGAATATCTTGTCTAACGGGCTCCATCGCCATCTCACCTGAGGGTCCTTCTCCTGCAAATGCCAATAGCAAATGTATATTTGTAAAAGTAAATAACAAAAGAAAATGCAATACACACACACACACACACACACCAAGGCATCAATAACTATTTCAATTGGAACATCGGCTTGCTCCACCACAGGTTTCGCCTTGGGAATATCATTAAATTCCACCATCACTTCGCATCTTGAAGCTTTTGGTATAGGACAGACTCAGAGCCGCTACTTTCAAGCTTCCTCTGATGTCACCGACAGTTATCTAGCTCGAGTTGTACTTTAGCTTGAAAAGCCTGATTCTGAGCCGACATTCTGTCGTATATTCTCAATATGTTTAGAGATTGGGTAAATTCTCGCTTTATTTGTTCAATTGAAATCTTGGGATATTATAATCGCCGCCGAACTACAAAATCTCGAATGCGTTTAGATAAATCCCCAGTCCACCTGACGAGTTCATCATTTTGATCATCACGCATGGGCTTCTGCTATTTCTAGATCATCAAGAAGATGCCTAAGATTGGCCATAAAAAAATAGTCATTTGATTTAGTTGTCATTGAGAAGCTTGGCCTATCCAAGGAATAGACTCAAGTGTATCCGCCATCGGACACTTCATAAAAGATCTAGCAGAAGCAGGTACCATGATTGGTCAGTGCCTTGAACTCTCTCCGTATCGCATGAGTGCACAAAGGACACAGGAGAAATAAACCTGATAGTAATCACTTAAAGGCCGTAAATATCCATGAGAGACCATTGGCACATGCGAGCTTGCAGGAATAGAAAACTTAACCCCCGACAATACCGGAGTTCATACTCACACTGTCCTAGGAGCTACAGAGTTACCAACCTCTGCAATGGAGGAAAATCATAAGGAAAATGCTAGTCTAAGACTAATTGACATCCGAGTCAATTCGGATAATAGGGTTCAAGACTTAAGAGGTTCTTCCTCCAGTAGGGGATCATCTTACACCGAATTGACATCAGAAATTCATGATAGCGCATGGCCACAGGAGCTCTTAACTTCTTGAAGGATTTGGAGTCCGTAGAGTAGTCCACATCCGTAGAAAAATCCCTTCCAATTAATCTTCGTCCAAAAGGATGTTTGGAACGGAAAAGCGGAACGCCCTTCTAGCATCCTTACGGACCTCATCAGATGTGTTGGGCATCACTGAAGATATGGTTAACATCGAAGGCCAAGGATGTATATAGAATTATTTAGGAGTGTTCCTCCAATACATATCTCTATATGTGTGCTTAAGAATGCATATATATAT
This sequence comes from Agapanthus africanus, assembly GCA_030015575.1. Lineage (NCBI taxonomy): Eukaryota > Viridiplantae > Streptophyta > Magnoliopsida > Asparagales > Amaryllidaceae > Agapanthus > Agapanthus africanus. Next base: position 660,881,788 of record CM057340.1, read on the forward strand.
TGCATTGGAGCATACACAGCAGTATGACCTGGCAGGCTAGCACCTAGGAACGTGTGTATGCTCCTGTGAATGTGGACATACACATTTAACCCCACATCATGCTTGAATCCCTGTTCCATTTGTTAGTCCATCAGAATACCTCTGGCCTAATAGCATTCTCGGCAGGAGAGACGAAGTAGCACAGCCAGAGTGCTATAAAAGCGCTTAAGAAAGCTTCTCTGTCACATCATTAAGACAGAGTAAACAAAACTATGTATCTGAGAATTGGGAGGCTTTTGGTCTGTAGTAGCTGTCAGGGAGAGGATTAGAATCCTTGATCACCTCTTCTGTCTGAGCCGCCCTTTTTGATCGCTGCTTTTCTTTTGGTGGAGGAATTTTACCATAGGAAATGGACACTTGATGCTCAGGGGACAATCTATGAACTTCAAATTCTCTGTGTCTAAGAAGTACTCTATCCAGAGTTTAAAGGAAACGGGCCTGTCGGGGAATTGGGGATCCCCGCATGCGATCATATAATAAATTTTATATAAATTCACGCATGAGGGGTGGACGTAACGTCGATAAGTTGGGTTGCGTCCGAAAAGGAACTCCTCCGGTGGATTACATTCGTCATAGATATCATCCGTGATTAGAAGCCTATAAAAATCACGGACAGCTAATAGAGTTATTCCAATCTTACCTATCTCCAAGTACACCGTGTTCGTTTGGGTGTCGAAATTCTCAAGGAAAGCCTTTAAATAGTCCGCCACAGGTGCGTCCGCGAAGAAAGAATAGTATATGCCATCGTATATACCGGCCGACCAAAGCTTCTCATATTCGAAATGAAGTATATGCTTGGTCCACTACTCTATATAGCCGGGGAGCAAGTTAAGGACGTTATAGAATTTGAAGGCAGCAGACCAGCGCTCTCGCAATTCGCTTGCAATGAGAATGCCTAATAAATCGGGATATTTGAGAGGTTTTCGCATCGAATGGGGAGGTATCACAGCGAAACGTTCGACACAATCTCGAATCTGCAATAAACTACTGGACTTGTCAATCTCGGCTTTAGAAAGACATAAATTAGTGCACAAATCCAATTGTCAGGAAAGAGATGGTCTTTGTCGGCTACTGGCGGTTCATATGGTTTTAAAATAGGGTAGCGTTCAAAATATCCACCCCAAGTCAAGCGCACCGCCAGTAGAAAATTATGAAGTGTTGCCCTCTCCTTCAGATTAGTGGGCTCTGCCGTGGCAAAAATCTCCTCCAAAAGAGTCTCGTGAAGAGGAATTGCATCAGTACGGATTCAAAGATAAGGATCTTCGGGGCAATAAAGTCTCGCTGCTACCGCAGTTTCTAAGTCATTCACTGCTGCAGGTGCTTGTTCTTCCTCGCCTATTTGAGATATAGTAGAGGCAGGAGTTATTTCTATCTCCTCATGAACTGCAACATTTTCGGGTGCGGGTTGAGACTCCTCGGTATCCGAAGCCTGAAAATCCACTTGTTCATCTTCTACTATATCCATAGGAGAGGGACCCCTCATTCGAATGACGGTCATATCTTGTTCTTGGGGTGTAGGACTGGGGAAATTTTAAACCTGAACAGTCATTTGTTGATCTGTTGCTTCAGCCTGAACCGAAAAAGACCAATTTCTCTCATGAGCAATGTTGGTGTTGTTGGTTGCATCGCCGGACGACATTTTAAACTACGAAAGTGCAAACACGTGTGTTAAAATTTTGCTCATGTAATGCATATACATATATATGTACGGAAAATACTTCAAAATAAATTTGAAAGTCTGTATCTTTTGATTATACTTAAAAGACTTTAAAAGTCTAACGAACCCCCTAAAAGGAGAACGGTTTGTTTAAAATACTTCATTCTTTATCCATTTGTTTTATGGAATGCAAGTTTGAAAAGATTATGAAATAATCTTTATGACTATCCAAAATTTGGCTAAGTATAGAATAAGAAACCTGACCAAGAAAACTTGGTCAGATTGAAGTTTGACCAAGTAAAACTTGGTCAAAACAAAGAGTTGCCTACCAAAATAGAACATGGTCGTGACCCCCCCCCCAAATAACCATCGGGACACTTCCTGGAGGCGTCGGGAAGTTTCCCGAGGGAATGACCCATAGAAATTCAATAGACTTTCCTTAGGGAAATTCTTCCGTGGAGAATTCTTTTTAGAGAAATTTCACCAAAACTATTCTGAAATTTAGCATATGTTCCCAAAAGCACCCTAAAGAAAATTCTCATCACAGAAATCCCCTAAAGTTTCCCTCAGTTAAATGCGTCCTCCCGCGACCCCCCTTCTGTTAAGTTTGGCCCCCTCACGTAACTTTTTTTATAATCCACAAATTGTCCTTTCTTCCCTCTTTTTATCCATCCGCTCTTCTCTCAACTCATGAACCTTTTCTTTTCATTTCTAGGGTTTGCTTGTGTTTGAGATCGACGATGAAGGTGGTGCAATCATCACGACGAAAGGGCAACAATCTATCGGAGAGCTCAGGGAGTGTAGATCCTGATGGCCATCTCCTTTGCTACTACAGTCTTCCTGCCCCAATGCTTGTTGCTACAATTGAGGAGAACGTGGGTCAAAGGTTCTACGCTTGCTGTCATTTTCCTCGAAAATATAAGTTCTTTGTATGGAGAGATCTTGAGATGAGACCTAGGGTTGTGCAGTATGTTCAATAACTCCAGAGAGAGAGTGAAGCACTTTAAGGAAGAATAGCACAATTGGAGTAAGATCTGAGAATTGATAGGGTAGAATGTTGTAGTTGGTGTTGTTGGCTTAAGGATGAGCAATGGATGTGGCTTAGTGTAACAACTCCAATTTTAGTGTACATAAAATTCATTTAAAGTTAATGTACAATTGGGGTATTTACAATTCCTGTGAAGGCTATAAGTATTTGATTCATTTTAGAACAGCAAAAAGGAGCTTGTAGCTCACTGGTAAGACCTTGCACTGCTAAACCATAGCACCAGAGTTCAAATCCCATCAGCCACAATATCTCTGTATTTTAAATTCTTTTAATCTTTTAGAAACTCAAGAGTTTGCATGTGCACTGCACGTAAACTGAAGAGTCACACTTAAAACAAACATGTGCAAATTAGTATTCAGACCAACTTGGACACGTCGCCCCAATCCGAGCCCCCATCTCCAAGATCGGACCGGCAAGAAGCCCCCTAAGACTGGTGCCGCCGGTTTTCCCATGCCCAAACCCTAATTTTTTCTTTTTCCCCAGACCCTTGGACTCCCCCCATAACCCCAGTATTGTTTATTTTCTGCAAATTTACAGAGAATAATAAAACTCCTTTAAATTCCATTTTAATGCAAAATGTTAATGCATTATTCATTCCCCCTAAAACCTAGATTGTTCTATAAATACCCACTTGATCGCACGCTTCTGGCATGTCGGATGTTCAAAGTTCTAAAGTTATAACCGCGATAAGGACGGTGTCGCTATGCAGCTAGCCGGTTGAGCATGGGTCGATCCATAGGGAGATGGTTGTATGTTCGTTCTTGTCTTAGACGAGTCAATAAAGAATTTGTGTATGTTTGTTCGATTCTAACCTATGTGTTTTATATGCAAGTATAAAGTTGTTAAAAAGATACGAAAGTGTAAGCTAAAGAAATCCGTACTCAAAACCTTTGAGCCGAGTCTTGACCAATTGAAGCTAGAGCAATCGGCAACAACGTAGATTAGGGGATTTAAGCACGGTATGCATGGAATCCGGCTTATTTACCCTTGTCCTTCCGTTCTTGTCTCTTGCTTTCGCCTCAGGCCAAACCGAACGCAACCGGTCGCGGTTAGGAATCACCGTTACCTTGGTAGAGTAGGGTGCCTAACGGAGCGCTTGCGTAACGTTTGGACGGAGTTCAAAGGAAAATAACGGAAAAAGGAAATGAGGAAAGAAACATTAACTTACAATAATTACAACCATGCACAAAACGAACCAAAAAGAGAGAACAAAAAGATAAACAAAGAAAAGAAAAGATTACAAGCAAGTAATTAAAGTGCATGGTAATAAATTGCAAGTAATAAAAGACAAGAATGAAAAGTGCAAGAAAGAGATAAGCAAGAAAGTAACACTAAGAACCATAGAACTCAAGACAAGCCATGGGATCAATAGCCAACCCTTAAACTTGCAAGCTCAATCAAGAGGTTGCAAGATCAAGAGAAGGGTAAAGAACTCATGCGAAATGAAGCACAAAAGAGAGAACAAAATGATACAACCCCTTGAGATCAATGACCAAAGCTTAAACTTGCAAGCTCACTTACGAGGTTGCAAGATCAAGTAAAGGTAAAGAGCTCAAGAGGGAAGCTAAGCAAAAAAGAATGATACAAAAACCATCATCTTCATTTAACATCCACTCAATGCTCTCACTACATTTTCATGGAGGAAAGAATGAAGAAGAAGACTGGAAACTAACAAAAAGAGGCTTAAGAATGAACTCCTTGGCTTGGCTCAGAACTGGGGTATTTATAGGTAGGGAGCTGGAAATCTAGGGCAACATTCTGACCCTACAGGAAAAGGCAAACCTACCCCTGAAAAACAATCATCTGAGGAGCCTATACGGCAGCGGTTCCGCGGCCTAAGCGCGCTTATGCCGCGGAACCGCGGCCATTTAGATGATTTGACATGTCGTATTTTGTGGCTTTGTCTATTCTTCTGTCCTATGTTGTTCTACATATACCAAATTGCAAATTGCTTCCATAATTGCTTCAGATCTGCACAGTCCAAACATAGCTACACTTTTGATTGATTTGACCTTTCTCCCTCGAGCTCCGCGCACCCATTGATTCTTGTGCTGCCCCTCTCGTGCTCCGTGCTTGTCCGAGACACGAATGACCACTGTCATATGTCTTGTCTCTGGAACTAGTACACGGCACTGGACGGATACGGATGACCGGAACCCAACTTTTATCTGTTGTCAACAGATGTTCTGGATTTTGGCGCAACAGTGGAGATTTTGTGTCAATTGCGTTATTTTGGATTAGAAAACTGTGGCCTGTAAATATGTAGCAAATATGGATTAAAAACACCTGCCTATAACCAAACGAGCGTAAGAATGGACGGTATAAAATGCAATATTCTGGTATGAACAAATACCCCCAAACTTAACTTTTGCTCGTCCCGAGCAAAACCAATTATTCACAAAAAAGTCCTAACCGCACTTTCGCAGGGAACGCGATTGCACTGAGCTCGTGCAACAAGCCGTTAAACCTCTAGGTGTCCCTAGTAGGAGGAGTGTTGTCTCGTGAGGGGTTTCAGCGGATTACACCAACAAAATCCGATCAAGCTAGTTTTGCGAAATAACTATGATTCAAACCCTAAAGTTTTGTTTCAGAAAATAACAATTCTATGATCCTAAGTCTAGACTATCGAACCCTTATTTTTCACACCTCGCTTCTTATTTAACTAAAGATTTTATATGTCTTTACATGCAGTACAAATACTGTCGTTAAGTTCCAGAAGGATCGATTAAAGTCATCATGTCACACAATAAAGCCCAGATAAAAATTTTAAAAGGATCACATAAGTTTTATAAAGAGTTAAGTATTTTTCAAGTTTCGTTTTCCAGTAAAATTTCAACTTCAGAATTTCTATCTTCCCTAACAGGAAACTAGGTCTTATTTTTCACTCCACCTTTTTCTTGTTTTCATTTCATACACACCTCTATGAACGTGCAATCATCTTTATCATAAAATAAAACCTTCATATCTCCGCTAGAAATATTTTTTATAAAACCTGTCTTTTGTCAAGGTTGTTCTCACACAAAGAACCGTTAGGAATTTTAACTCGGAGAGAACACTTGCTTGACTTTGTTTTAAACTGGACTTTCTAGGCTTCTTAACGAGCTTTGGGCCAATGCACCCAAACCAGTTGGCTTTAGGGCATTAGGTGTAGAAACACCCCAGCGGACTTAATTACTCAAGTTACCTAGGCCCAAAAACAAAAGACAATTTAGCGTGAAAATCATGATGATTCAATGCGAACGGAGATATAACCGGCAGTTCAGTTATTTTTTTGGATAAAAGACGTGTTAAGTGGGTTCGGTGTGTAATCATTCCAATCAAGTTCCAGATGGGTTATTTTTCAGAATTAGTTCCAATTAAGGCATCAATAACATTTCTTCATTTTCGTTTCACTTCATAAACTATTCTTGATATTACTTATTTCAGAACAAACCTATTTGATCATCAGAAAATCATTTATCTATTTAAAAGTTTTTAGACATAAAAGACTTGTCATCTAATTTCCAAAACTCACGACGTGTGTAGTGTGATGTAAAGACGTATATCAGCTATAGATAACTTCAAAGGAGAGTTATCTTTCAGGTTTTCAAAATCTAAAAATAAGATTTAGTTATTCTTATCTTATCAAAAAAACCGTCGAAATATTGAATCTGAGTTCTCCCACTAGCTAACTTGACAAAAAAGTTTTTATGTTTTTAGAAAATTTTCTGATTTTTATGGATTTTATGGATTTTAGTATGCAGATGCAAAATATACATATGAATGCGAAAGTTAGAAATGCATACCGAGCGTACCCCCAAACTTAAACTTGACAGTGCCCTCACTGTCAGGCTACACCAAGAGGGTCAAAATTGTCGGCGCTCCCTAGTAACAAATTATATACAAAACAAAAGAGGAAAACAAAAAATATATACAAAAAGGTTCCCCCCAAACTTATGTAAAACAGTGTTTCCACTGTTAAACGTTGAAGTTCAGGATTAGGGGGGAAGAGAATAGTATCAATCTATACAAGGCCTTACACAGGCCAAAAGTTAACACCAACCATTCAAAAATTCTATCATTGTAAGATGCGGGTTGATGAAAGAAGGTGAAGAGGAAAGAAATGGAGAATACGCGAGATCGTATAGAGATAGAAGCGGGATACGGTCTCGGTATATGAGAAGAAGAATGGCGGAAGGGAGAAAGAAGTGGAATACGAACTTGAGGGTGGAAATGGAGCGAATAAATTAGCACAATTTGTGATGACCGATGTGTGAAAAGCGATTGTGCTAATATATTAACCCGTCGAGAAATGGGGTCAAATCCCTCAAGATTCGTGAGAAACCATGGGTACACCGAACTCGGTAAACCAGACATATGAAATGAAAGTGATACGGTTTCTTGCAATGTCGGAACGATGGAAAGGATGGAAGGAAGTGATCGAGGAGGGGTATCGGTTAAAGGTTCAGAAGGGTGTACACAGTCAATGACAGGGACAGGATGAATTGGAAAATCCGACTCATCAATTAAAACTGGTTCATCCTCAAAACTATCCTCAATATTCTCCTAAAAATTTATCTCATCCATGCATTTATCCTCAAAATCCAGACACGTATGGGGTTCAGGAAAAACATTTAATGACTCGGGATGATGAATTGGAGAGGAAAACACAGCCAAATCTGCGGGTTCATCATCCAAAATATTTCCAGCGTCAATATCCTCAATCAAGTGAAAGTCAATTTTCTCAGACACCTCATCAAAATCATGGATTTCAATCGATTCTGGTTCTAAGATGGAGGTGTAGAGGTCAAAAGGATTGGGTGTGGTTTCACTTGGCAAGGTCCCTTCATAATCGGGTAAATCAAACACTGCAAAGTCGCACAACTCATCAAACATTCTATCTTCAATTGATAATTCAGTTGGGACACTTGATAGACTTTCAACACAGGAGTTGTGGGATTCAATTTGAAACGGGTAGGTTTGATTTGGTAGGGGGTACAACTCACTCTCTCCACTCAAATTCTCAATCTGTCCAACCGCCTCATCATACATTGGAAAATTAGGAGCTAGTTGAAAACTAGCTACCGGGTCAGTAGGTTGTATGAGGGTGGCCATGGACGCATTCAAATCCATCATCTGTTGGCATGACGCTACCCTAAAGTCTTCCAACGACTGTTCCAGACTAGACATGGGTTGTGATGGGGTTTCAGTAAAAGATTCAAAGTTGTTTGGATACTGAAAACTCCCAAATGGCGGTTCAGAAGCAATGTCTAGGGAAGGTGAAAAAGTCGGGTAGGACTGGTAGGAATTGAATGGCTGGACAGGAGCAGAATCAACATTTGGATAAGAAGGTGAATGGAATTGTTGATCCCAAGAATCTGTAGTGGTGAAAGGAGAGAAAGATCGGCTACAGGATTGTTCAATATGTTCAGCGACGGACAAAGGACGACTTGCAAAAGGGGTATCAACATAAGAGGGTAAGGGAGGTTGAAAAAGTTGATACAAAGTGGATTGCAGAGGGCAAGTGTTTGTCCTAGACGCGTGTATCCGATCTTTCAAAGAGATTTTGGGCATGGAGGGATCGTTCGACATTCGGCCAAAGCAAGAACCGTAAGAAGTAATGTCTGGTTGTGGGTACCAAAGTTCGGCAAGAGTTTTGCGAGGTGGGGTACCCATGATATGAAGAGAGGAAGAAAGAAAGGCAGAGAAAAGGAAGGGAAAAAGGATGTGGATTTTTTTTTTTTAGTTATTAACAAAAGAATGAAATATACACACAAAAAGAATCTGGACAAAAACAATCACGACACAAAAATACCACACACCTAATCGTTCTAGGGTTCACCTAGGTCAACTAGACCTGCTCTAGATCTTGATTGTCGAAGTAAAACTGTGTCGAGAAACGGGCTCAAGATACACTGATCACGAGGCCAGGTAAGTGCAGAGATAAGGGGAGGTTTTCCAACGCTTTCGCGAAGTTCCTTAATTAAAAAACCCTTTCTCTTTTGGCGGTTTCGCCGTTAACACTTTCCTAGACACTCCGTAAACAATGTACAGTTAAGCAATGTTCTAAACACGGTTAACTTATCCTAATGAGCGCGAAGTCCTTAAGGCTTAAATTCTAATTTCTTTTAAAATTTGTGCGGGTAAACGTTATGCTTAAGTTCGTGATTTGTGGGCCACGGAAAAGGTGATGAAATCCTTTACCGTATATTGTGGGGTTCGCTTGCCCTTAAGTCCGTATTAATGTATGCAATGCGCAATTCAATAAAAATTCTATAAAGAATCAAACAATCGTTTTTTAGTTTAAGCACGGTACAGCAACAAATACGGGTTAGTCAATTTTTAGCGTTTGCTAGCGAACTTGCAAAGAATCCTGCAAAGAATAGTATATTGGATGCGTCGGATTTGAGAAGAAGGTGTTAGTAAAGTACGGACCGTTAAGTTTTTGGGTTAGGAAACCCCCGTTGAATCAAATCCGGTAAGCTTGAAAAGTTCGCTTGCGCGGGTCAAACTACCCGGATCTTTGGCACTGTACTTTGCAATCACCTTAGCCTTGAATGTACAATTTGCTCCCCACAATCGCTGTTTGCAAATCCGCAAAAATATGCAGACTTGCTCACAAAAATTATCAAAAATAACAAAATGATTTTATACATATTTTTTATTTATAAATATATACAAAAAGAATATTAACCCGAATAACAAGAAAGAAAATACGCTACCGTCTCCCCGGCAACGGCGCCATTTGATCGCACGCTTCTGGCGTGTCGGATGTTCAAAGTTCTAAAGTTATAACCGCGATCAGGACGGTGTCGCTATGCAGCTAGCCGGTTGAGCATGGGTCGATCCACAGGGAGATGGTTGTATGTCCGTTCTTGTCTTAGACGAGTCAATAAAGAATTTGTGTATATTTGTTCGATTCTAACCTATGTGTTTTATATGCGAGTATAAAGTTGTTAAAAAGATACGAAAGTGTAAGCTAAAGAAATCCGTACTCAAAACCTTTGAGCCGAGTCTTGACCAATTGAAACTAGAGCAATCAGCAACAACGTAGATTAGGGGATTTAAGCACGGTATTCGTGGAATCCGGCTTATTTACCCTTGTCCTTCCGTTCTTGTCTCTTGCTTTCGCCTCCGGCCAAACCGAACGCAACCGGTCGCGGTTAGGAATCAGCGTTACCTTAGTTGGGTAGGGTGCCTAACGGAGCGCTTGCGTAACGTTTGGGCGGAGTTCAAAGAAAAATAACGGGAAAAGGAAATGAGGAAAGAAACATTAACTTACAATATCGTATTTATTCTTAACAACAATAATTACAACCATTCATAAAACGAACCAAAAAGAGAGAAAAAAATGATAAACAAAGAAAAGAAAAGATTATAAGCAAGTAATTAAAGTGCATGGTAATAAATTGCAAGTAATAAAAGACAAGAATGAAAATTGCAAGAAAGAGATAAGCAAGAAAGTAACACTAAGAACCATAGAACTCAAGACAAGCCATGGGATCAATAGCCAACCCTTAAACTTGCAAGCTCAATCAAGAGGTTGCAAGATCAAGAGAAGGGTAAATAACTCATGCGAAATGAAGCACAAAAGAGAGAACAAAATAATACAACCCCTTGAGATCAATGACCAAAGCTTAAACTTGCAAGCTCACTTACGAGGTTGCAAGATCAAGTAAAGGTAGAGAGCTCAAGAGGGAAGCTAAGCAAAAAAGAATGATACAAAAACCATCATCTTCATTTAACATCCACTCAATGCTCTCACTACATTTTCATGGAGGAAAGAATGAAGAAGAAGACTAAAAACTAACAAAAAAGAGGCTTAAGAATGAACTCCTTGGCTTGGCTCAGAACTGGGGTATTTATAGGTAGGGAGCTGGAAATCTAGGGCAACATTCTGACCCTACAGGAAAAGGCAAACCTACCCCTGAAAAACAATCATCTGAGGAGCCTATACGGCCGCGGTTCCGCGGCCTAAGCGCGCTTATGCCGCGGAACCGCGGCCATTTAGATGATTTGACATGTCATATTTTGTGGCTTTGTCTATTCTTCTGTCCTATGTTGTTCTACATATACCAAATTGCAAATTGCTTCCACAATTGCTTCAGATCTGCACAGTCCAAACATAGCTACACTTTTGATTGATTTGACCTTTCTCCCTCGAGCTCCGCGCACCCATTGATTCTTATGCTGCCCCTCTCGTGCTCCGTGCTTGTCCGAGACACGAATGACCACTGTCATATGTCTTGTCTCTGGATCTGGTACACGGCACTGGACGGATACGGATGACCGGAACCCAGCTTTTATCTATTGTCAACAGATGTTCTGGATTTTGGCGCAACAGTGGAGATTTTGTGTCAATTGCGTTATTTTGGATTAGAAAACTGTGGCCTGTAAATATGTAGTAAACATGGATTAAAAACACCTGCCTATAACCAAACGAGCGTAAGAATGGGCTGTATAAAATGCAATATTCTGGTATGAACAAATACCCCCAAACTTAACTTTTGCTCGTCCCGAGAAAAACCAATTATTCACAAAAAAGTCTTAACCGCACTTTCGCAGGGAACGCGATTGCACTGAGCTCGTGCAACAAGCCGTTAAACCTCTAGGTGTCCCTAGTAGGAGGAGTGTTGTCTCCTGAGGGTTTTCAGCGGATTCAACCACAAAATCTGACCAAGCTTGTTTTGCGAAATAACTATGATTCAAACCCTAAAGTTTTGTTTCAGAAAATAACAATTCTATGATCCTAAGTCTAGACTATCGAACCCTTATTTTTCACACCTCGCTTCTTATTTAACTAAAGATTTTATATGTCTTTACGTGCAGTACAAATAGTGTCGTTAAGTTCCAGAAGGATTGATTAAAGTCATCATGTCACACAATAAAGCCCAGATAAAAATTTTAAAAGGATCACATAAGTTTTATAAAGAGTTAAACATTTTTCAAGTTTCGTTTTCCAGTAAAGTTTCAACTTCAGAATTTCTATCTTCCCTAACAGGAAACTAGTTCTTATTTTTCACTCCACCATTTTCTTGTTTTCATTTCATACACACTTCTATGAACGTACAATAGTCTTTATCATAAAATAAAACCTTCATATCTCCGCTAGAAATATTTTTTATAAAACCTGTCTTTTGTCAAGATTATTCTCACACAAAGAACCGTTAGGAATTTTAACTCGGAGTGAACACTTGCTTGACTTTGTTTTAAACTGGACTTTCTAGGCTTCTTAACGAGCTTTGGGCCAATGCACCCAAACCAGTTGGCTTTAGGGCATTAGGTGTAGAAACACCCCAGCGGACTTAATTACTCAAGTTACCTAGGCCTAAAAACAAAAGACAATTTAGCGTGAAAATCATGGTGATTCAATGCGAACGGAGATATAACCGGCAGTTCAGATATTTTTTTGGATAAAAGACGTGTTTAGTGGGTTCGGTGTATAATCATTCCAATCAAGTTCCAGATCGGTTATTTTTCAGAATTAGTTCTAATTAAGGCATCAATAACATTCCTTCATTTTCGCTTCACTTCATAAACTATTCTTTATATTACTTATTTCAGAACAAACCTATTTGATCCTCAGAAAATCATTTATCTATTTAAAAGTTTTTAGACATAAAAGACTTGTCATTTAATTTCCAAAACTCACGACGCGTGTAGTGTGATGTAAAGACGTATATCAGCTATAGTTAACTTCAAAGGAGAGTTATCTTTCAGGTTTTCAAAATCTAAAAATAAGATTTAGTTATTCTTATCTTATCAAACAAAACCGTCGAAATATTGAATCTGAGTTCTCCCACTAGCTAACTTGACAAAAAAGTTTTTATGTTTTTAGAAAATTTTCTGATTTTTATGGATTTTATGGATTTTAGTATGCAGATGCAAAATATACATATGAATGCGAAGGTTAGAAATGCATACCGAGCGTACCCCCAAACTTAAACTTGACAGTGCCCTCACTGTCAGGCTACACCAAGAGGGTCAAAATTGTCGGCGCTCCTTAGTAACAAATTAAATACAAAACAAAAGAGGAAAACAAAAAATATATACAAAAAGGTTCCCCCCCAAACTTAAGTAAAACAGTGTTTCCACTGTTAAACGTTGAAGTTCAGGATTAGGGGGAAGAGAATAGTATCAATCTATACAAGGCCTTACACAAGCCAAAAGTTAACACCAACCATTCAAAAATTCTGTCACTGTAAGATGCGGGTTGGTGAAAGAAGGTGAAGCGGAAAGAAATGGAGAATACGCGAGATCGTATGGAGATAGAAGCGGGATACGGTCTCGGTATATGAGAAGAAGAATGGCGGAATGGAGAAAGAAGTGGAATACGCACTTGAGGGTGGAAATGGAGCGAATATGTAACACCCGAGCCCAATAATACTATTTATATTTCTAGTTGAGTGTCATATATTGCTCATTTCCAATTATCCTGATTTTCTAGTGTTTATTGCTAAATTTTAACCGGTTAAGTCATTTTGGCACATAACAAATTTTAACTCCTAAACTAAAATTAAAAACGTCCATGTTGGCCTACTCGTCGCCACTAGTCGCGTGGTAGCGTCCGCACGTCGAGATTACGTCCCGTTCGGCTAAACGGGCAAGTTTGGACGACTACGCACGCGTACAAGTGTACGACTGGGGGCACGCATTTTAATCATTAAACACCTCTTTTCAAAATTTGGAACTCGCTTAAAATCCTATATTTTGAATTTGGAACATTTGGGCGCAACCCGGGCGCGATTTGGAAATGTTTCATTTAGCGCCGAAATTGCCCATTTAACAAATTAATATAAACTATATAATATATTCTCAACCATAAATTTTACACGAATCTTACTGTTTTCTAAAATCCCTTTCAAATCTTTTGAATTGCCCTGGCCAATCACGAGGGGATTAATCCCTCGTGGGCCCCCCGTTTCACTCTATCTCTCTCCGCCTCTCTCTGTCTCTCTCTTCATTCTCCTTCTCTCTCTATCTCTACAATCTCTCCTTCCTCTATCTCTCTCTACTCCTTTCTCTCTCCCTATATAATTTTTCCGCAGCCTCCTTCCCTTCCTCATCTCACGCGAACCATCAGAACCCAAACCCTAACCCTAGCCGCGTCGTGACATCGCCGACGACTCCCGCGAGTCCCTCTCTCCCTCCTCGTCCCAACCTCGTCGACGCCTTCATCCTCCCCTCGCCGGATCACCAGCAGACCCGAGCCCGACCCTAGCACACCCCCGGGTCGTCGGAGAACGCGCCGTCGACCATCGTCGACGTCACCCGCGCCACCTCCTTTTCCCCCTCGACCACCAGAGCAGGCCAGCACCCTTCTACTCACTGCAGCACCCTCTTTCCCGCGAACTCAGGATTTCCAGCCATCGTTGTTCGCCGTCGCTGCCTCGCCGGCGTCCCGTCGCCGTCGAGCCCATCGTGGCTGCCCCTGGTGTCTCCCTGTAAGCATCCCTTACTTTCCTTTAGTGCTAGGTTTTCCCCCGCGGACCTTTGTTACGTATATCATTGTTGCTAACTTCGTTGCCGATGTTTTTGCCGGAATCCGACCGTGCCGTCGTTTGGACCCGACGCTCCAGCGAGGTATTCTGGTCCGTGTGGTCCCGCTGTTCGCTGTTGGGACTCGATCCGTAGTCCGTGCACCCATCTCGTGTTTTCTGCCGACATTGCATCCGTGCTTTCCGGTTTGCGAAACCGTCGAGGAAAGTATCCGAATATTTGCTTTAACATGCTACAAACTTAATCATCATATTATTTATTATAACCACACAGCTATTGGTAACATCGATATCTTTTATAACTTAGAATTGATGGTCACAATTATCCGTAACACTAGATCAATATAGTAATTGCTTGTAATTAACCGGTTTACTACTAATTCACACTTTAACTAACTAAACTAAGTAGATCGTCCTCACTTCATTTGTTAAATCACCCATGAGACAATTATTATGCTTTAGTCTAAATTCATGTAGCTTCATTACGTATGTTGATATTGTTCCATTTTGTGATTATTGCACCCCACGGGTGCTCGAACCTGTTAATATAACACCACTGCACCATTGTGATCAAATGAAAATATTATTGCTGCTTACTTTATTACCTGCTGCTGTTCCTTACTCGATTGTATGCCTGCTGTGAGCACACCTTCGGTTACATTACATGTTGACCCGACCTGTTACCTGATTTCATGCCTAATGCCGAAAAACCTGACCATTCCTGCTGTCTATCCAGACAGACCTACTTTGATCATGTGTTGGCATTGATCCTTGACTACTGAATACCTGACCTGACATATATAACTTGGGGGTATGGGGAAATCAAAGATGAACCTGACTTGTAACTCGACAGTTCACTACCGTTCGAGTGTACACATTCCTATTCTGTGCCCAGCGGCATGTCTCGGTTTCGGCCGAGAATATTGTGGCCGTGATCCCGGGTATGTACGGGGTAATACCGAGTGTACACATTCCTATTCTGTGCCTAACGGCATGTCTCGGCTGCAGCCGAGAATATTGTGGCCGTGGTCCCGGGTATGTACGGGATACTATTGAGATACATCGACGATTCATCAAATTGATTTCAAAGACTATAGAGTAGAAACCTGATAGGACAGTTTAGTTACCACTGCACAATACCCTGCACTGTTATTTCCTAGTACTGCTTTATTCATGTTCATACCTGCATTGCTTATCACCATATTTGTTATATTATTTGGTTGACATGACGCGCTGACGTCTGGGTTTTGCATGGCCCAGATTCTTTACCACTGTCGCTGACCGAGCAGGAGTACTTCAGCCAGCAGGCTAATTTATGAGTTCTGCAGTGGTTAGTTCATTTATTGCATTTTATTTCCAGGTTCGATCCCGCATTATGGGACGTACCTTTCCATTATTGTATTGGATCATTAGCTTCCGCACTTATTGTTTATTGATTCTTGTTATTATGGATTTGGACATGTATCAGATTAGCTTATTATCTTGTTCTTGATATCCTTACAACCGTAATGTGACTGTGGATGGATACTTCCTACCCACAGGTAGCATGGTTGGCTATGTCACGTGCCCAATCTTGCGTACTCTGGGAAGCGGGGCGTGACATGGTTCTTTTGGTATCAGAGCCTAGGATATCGGGTTGATTCTTTGTAGTTGGGTATTGCACCCGATACCCGAATCAGAACACCCGTGATTAGGAAACATGTCCAACCACCTTGACCGTTTTACCATCCTTGAATCATTCTTCCGGATCATGTCGACATGCAAACTTACTTTGCATTGTCAACTCGAAAACCTAATTTCTTGTTAGCTCTAGGACTTAGGCGACTTAGGTGGAGTTAAGTAATTGCGGCTATGATACCGCGGCATAGCTACAATGCGGTACTCTATTTAAGTATCTTGGAGTTCTAGCCTTGATCCACATTCAGAATCTATCATCATGCTAATGTTGGGTGTTTTGAGTTCAGGATTATGACAGGTAAGAAGTTGAAGACTTACCAGAGGCGTATGAACGAAGCCGCCATGCTTGGAGTGATAAGAGGAATGCTGGAAATCAAAGAGACAGACTGAGCTGATCCAGCAATAGCAGATTCGTTTCAGGAAGGTTTGCAGATCGTTCAGCAGTCTGTAAACGACAATGAAACTAGACCAGTCGAACGAGTAGGGACTGTAGCAGATTTCAGACTTTTGGGTCCGTCTACTTTCACTGGTCTGGAGGAGCCGTTGCCAGCCGAGCAGTGGCTAGTGACACGGAGAATTTGCTGATTGCGGCACAGATTCCAGAGGACAAAGGAGTTGATGTAGTGCGCATTCAACTAGTGGATTACGCCCGAGAGTGGTGGCTTGTGGAGGAGAACCGCTTGCCCCAGGCCAAGCAGTGGGCGGATTTCTCTAAGAGTTTACTGGAGAAGTCCTTCCGCGGACTGCGCGGAGGAAATGGAAGAGAAGTTCATCGGACTAAGGCAGAATGGAGCAACCGTGGACGTGCATGCAGCAGAATGGACGAGACTCAGTAGTCTTGCTGGACCTTTCATGGCCAACAATGTAGACAGCAGTTGCGGTAAGGAAGCAGTTCTGTCGGGCCAGTCGAGTTTAGGGCTAGGCCGACAAACAGTGTTCTTGCAGCTATGGAAGTTGATAGTAATGAAGAGCCGGCAGTTGTTCGCGATTTTATGGACGTATTTGAAGATATATCGGGCTTACCGCCGAAGCGAGATGTGGAGTTCGCGATTGACCTTATTCCTGGTGCAGCGCCAGTATCAAATCTTATTATCCGATGGCACCGGTAGAATTGGAAGAAGTTAAGAAACAAGTTGGTGAATTACTCGAGAAGGGATGGATTCGAAGCAGCAACTCACCTTGGGGAGCTCCAGTTCTTCTAATAAAGAAGAAGGATGGCACGAGAAAGATGTGCATCAACTATCAAGAATTGAACCGGGTGACTATTAAGAACAAGTACCCGATCCCTCGCATTGGAGAACTTTTTGAGCAGCTTAGTGGCGTGAGGGTATTCTCGAAACTGGACTTGCGATCAGGATATCATCAGGTCCGAGTGAAAGCAGGAGACATTTGCAAGACGGTGTTTCGAACTCGATATGGGCATTTCGAGTATCTAGTGATGCCCTTCGGAGTGACTAATGCGCTGGCAATATTCATGGATTTGATGAACAGGATCTTTTCACCATTCTTGGACCAGTTTATTGTGGTATTCATTGACGATATTCTGGTGTACTCGAAGAGTCCGGAGGAGCATGCTGAGCATTTAAGGATCGCACTGCAGACGCTGAGACAAGAGAAGTTATTTGCGAAGATGAGTAATTGTGAATTCTGGCTGGAAGAAGTGAAGTTTCTGGGGCATGTCGTGTCGGGCGATAGAATCGCCGTCGATCCCGAAAAGATTGCAGCAGTTCGAGATTGGCCTATTCCAAAGATTGTTGCGGAGATAAGAAGTTTTCTTGGACTCGCCGGTTACTACAGAAGGTTTGTGGAGAACTTCGCTCGTTTAGCTGAGCCGTTAACCAAGCTTACGCGTAAGGAGGTACCGTTTGTTGGACGGATGGATGTGCATTGGCCTTCGAGACGTTGAAGCAGAAGTTGATAACCGCCCCTATCCTAACCGTACCGGATGATTCAGGAGGACTGGGGATTCATAGCGACGCATCCGGAAAGGGATTGGGATGTGTTTTGATGCAGAATGGGAAAGTCGTCGCTTACGCACCGAGACAACTGAAGACTCATGAGAAGAACTATCCGACTCATGACTTAGAGCTTGCAGCCGTGATCTTCGCCCTGAAGATTTGGAGACACTACCTTTTGGGCGAGAGAGTCGAAGTCTTTACGGATCACAAGAGTTTGAAATATGTGTTCACTCAGAAGGAGTTGAACATGAGGCAACACAGATGGTTGGCGCTGATGGCCGACTACGACCTTGATCTTAAGTACCATCCAGGAAAAGTCAACGTCATGCCGGATGCGCTGAGTCGGTTACCAGCAATTCAGATATTGACTGCACAGAGGGAGATCATTGCGGATTTTCGGAGATTTGACTTGGAGGTTGGGCTACCACATGCTACAGGACAGTTGATGCAGTTGCAAGTACAGTCGTCCTTAGTTGAGAAGATTAAAGCGGCACAATCGCAGGATCCTAGACTACAAAAGTTTCGAGAGCAGGTTGAAGCCGGACTACGAACCGATTTACTGATCCATGAAGACGGTTCGTTGAGATATAGTGGCCGTGTGTGTGCGCCAAAAGGAGACGTGCGTGAAGAGCTTATGAAGGAGGCACACAGTTCAGCTTACTCTGTACATCCAGGAGGGACAAAGATGTACCGAGATATTCGACATCATTTCTGGTGGGAAGGTATGAAACGGGAAATTGCTCGCTTCGTGGCTAAGTGCTTGGTGTGTCAGCAAGTCAAGGCTGAACACCAAAGGGTTGCTGGTTTGTTGCAACCACTTCCGATTCCTCAGTGGAAGTGAGAACATATAACCATGGATTTCGTGACGGCTCTACCGCGGAGTCCAAAAGGCAACAATGCAGTATGGGTGATTGTCGATCCGTTGACCAAGTCAGCTCACTTTATTCCTTTTCGGGTTGGTCAATCGACAGAGACTTTGGCAGAGCGGTACATGCAGGAGATTGTGAGATTGCATGGAGTACCGGTAAGCATCGTGTCCGATCGGGACACTCGGTTCTTGTCGCACTTTTGGAGGAGTTTACAAGAAAGTTTGGGGACTCGATTGAAGTTTAGCACAGCTTATCATTCTCAGACTGATGGACAATCGGAGAGAACGATCCAGACCCTTGAAGATATGTTGAGGGCTTGCATGTTGGACTTCAAAGGTTCTTGGGAGGATCATCTACACCTGGTGGAGTTTTCGTACAACAATAGCTTCCAAGCAACTATCCAGATGGCTCCGTTTGAAGCACTGTATGGTCGTAAGTGCCGTTCACCTGTTTGTTGGGATGATGTTGGTGAACGAGGGTTACTAGGACCAGATTTGGTGGTACAGACAGTCGAGAAGGTGAATACAATCAGGAAGCATATGAAGGCAGCTCAAGACAGACAGAAAAGTTGGGCCGACACGTCAAGAAGACCTCTAGAGTTCGCCGTGGGTGATTTGGTATTCCTGAAAATATCACCGACTAGAGGGGTAATTCGCTTTGGAAGTCGGGGAAAGCTTAGTCCTCGATTCATTGGACCCTTCGAGATAATGGAGCATGTTGGAGAGGTAGCGTACCGTTTGGCGTTACCGCAGACATTGGCAGGAGTGCACGATGTGTTTCATGTGTCTCAACTACGGAGGTATGTTCGTGATGAGATTCATGTCTTGGATCATTCGGAGTTGACTGTATGGGAGGACCTAACTTTTGAGGAGCGACCAGTTGAAATCAAGGATCGGAGAGAAAAGGTTCTTAAGAACAAGGTTATCCCCTTGTGTTAGTTTCTTGGGGAAATCGATCGCATGGAGAAACCACTTGGGAGCGAGAAGACGAGATCCGACAGAAATTTCCTCATCTTTTCCCGTAGTTAACTATCTTGTACTCTTGGAATTTCGAGGACGAAATTCTTTTGTAGTTGGGTATGATGTAACACCCGAGCCCAATAATACTATTTATATTTCTAGTTGAGTGTCATATATTGCTCATTTCCAATTATCCTGATTTTCTGGTGTTTATTGCTAAATTTTAACCGGTTAAGTCATTTTGGCACATAACAAATTTTAACTCCTAAAATGAAATTAAAAACGTCCATGTTGGCCTACTCGTCGCCGCTAGTCGCGTGGTAGCGTCCGCACATCGAGATTCCGTCCCGTTCGGCTAAACGGGCAAGTTTGGACGACTACGCACGCGTACAAGTGTACGACTTGGGGGCACGCATTTTAATCATTAAACACCTCTTTTCAAAATTTGGAACTCGCTTAAAATCCTATATTTTGAATTTGGAACATTTGGGCGCAACCCGGGCGCGATTTGGAAATGTTTCATTTAGCGCCGAAATTGCCCATTTAATTAATTAATATAAACTATATAATATATTCTCAACCATAAATTTTACACGAATCTTACTGTTTTCTAAAATCCCTTTCAAATCTTTTGAATTGCCCTGGCCAATCACGAGGGGATTAATCCCTCGTGGGCCCCCCGTTTCACTCTATCTCTCTCCGCTTCTCTCTGTCTCTCTCTTCATTCTCCTTCTCTCTCTATCTCTACAATCTCTCCTTCCTCTATCTCTCTCTACTCCTTTCTCTCTCCCTATATAATTTTTACGCAGCCTCCTTCCCTTCCTCATCTCACGCGAACCATCAGAACCCAAACCCTAACCCTAGCCGCGTCGTGACATCGCCGACGACTCCCGCGACTCCCTCTCTCCCTCCTCGTCCCAACCTCGTCGACGCCTTCATCCTCCCCTCGCCGGATCACCAGCAGACCCGAGCCCGACCCTAGCACACCCCCGGGTCGTCGGAGAACGCGCCGTCGACCCTCGTCGACGTCACCCGCGCCACCTCCTTTTCCCCCTCGACCACCAGAGCAGGCCAGCACCCTTCTACTCACTGCAGCACCCTCTTTCCAGCGAACTCAGGATTTCCAGCCATCGTTGTTCGCCGTCGCTGCCTCGCCGGCGTCTCGTCGCCGTCGAGCCCGTCGTGGCTGCCCCTGGTGTCTCCCTGTAAGCATCCCTTACTTTCCTTTAGTGCTAGGTTTTCCCCCGCGGACCTTTGTTACGTATATCATTGTTGCTAACTTCGTTGCCGATGTTTTTGCCGGAATCCGACCGTGCCGTCGTTTGGACCCGACGCTCCAGCGAGGTATTCTGGTCCGTGTGGTCCCGCTGTTCGCTGTTGGGACTCGATCCGTAGTCCGTGCACCCATCTCGTGTTTTCTGCTGACATTGCATCCGTGCTTTCCGGTTTGCGAAACTGTCGAGGCAAGTATCCGAATACTTGCTTTAACATGCTACAAACTTAATCATCATATTATTTATTATAACCACACAGCTATTGGTAACATCGATATCTTTTATAACTTAGAATTGATGGTCACAATTATCCGTAACACTAGATCAATATAGTAATTGCCTGTAATTAACCGGTTTACTACTAATTCACACTTTAACTAACTAAACTAAGTAGATCGTCCTCACTTCATTTGTTAAATCGCCCATGAGACAATTATTATGCTTTAGTCTAAATTCATGTAGCTTCATTACGTATGTTGATATTGTTCCATTTTGTGATTATTGCACCCCACGGGTGCTCGAACCTGTTAATATAACACCACTGCACCATTGTGATCAAATGAAACTATTATTGCTGCTTACTTTATTACCTGCTGCTGTTCCTTACTCGATTGTATGCCTGCTGTGAGCACACCTTCGGTTACATTACATGTTGACCCGACCTGTTACCTGATTTCATGCCTAATGCCAAAAAACCTGACCATTCCTGCTGTCTATCCAGACAGACCTACTTTGATCATGTGTTGGCATTGATCCTTGACTACTGAATACCTGACCTGACATATATAACTTGGGGGTATGGGAAAATCAAAGATGAACCTGACTTGTAACTCGACAGTTCACTACCGTTCGAGTGTACACATTCCTATTCTGTGCCCAGCGGCATGTCTCGGTTTCGGCCGAGAATATTGTGGCCGTGATCCCGGGTATGTACGGGGTAATACCGAGTGTATACATTCCTATTCTGTGCCTAACGGCATGTCTCGGCTGCAGCCGAGAATATTGTGGCCGTGGTCCCGGGTATGTACGGGATACTATTGAGATACATCGACGATTCATCAAATTGATTTCAAAGACTATAGATTAGAAACCTGATAGGACAGTTTAGTTACCACTGCACAATACCCTGCACTGTTATTTCCTAGTACTGCTTTATTCATGTTCATACCTGCATTGCTTATCACCATATTTGTTATATTATTTGGTTGACATGACGCGCTGACGTCTGGGTTTTGTATGGCCCAGATTCTTTACCACTGTCGCTGACCGAGCAGGAGTACTTCAGCCAGCAGGCTGATTTGTGAGTTCTGCAGTGGTTAGTTCATTTATTGCATTTTATTTCCAGGTTCGATCCCGCATTATGGGACGTACCTTTCCATTATTGTATTGGATCATTAGATTCCGCACTTATTGTTTATTGATTCTTGTTATTATGGATTTGGACATGTATCAGATTAGCTTATTATCTTGTTCTTGATATCCTTACAACCGTAATGTGACTGTGGATGGATACTTCCTACCCACAGGTAGCATGGTTGGCTATGTCACGTGCCCAATCTTGCGTACTCTGGGAAGCGGGGCGTGACAGAATAAATTAGCACAATTTGTGATGACCGATGTGTGAAAAGCGATTGTGCTAATATATTAACCCGTCGAGAAATGGGGTCAAAACCCTCAAGATTCGTGAGAAACCATGGGTACGCCGAACTCGGTAAACCAGACATATGAAATGAAAGTGATGCAGTTTCTTGCAATGTCGGAACGATGGAAAGGATGGAGGGAAGTGATCGAGGAGGGGTATCGGTTAAAGGTTCAGAAGGGTGTACACAGTCAATGACAGGGACAGGATGAATTGGAAAATCCGACTCATCAATTAAAACTGGTTCATCCTCAAAACTATCCTCAATATTCTCCTCAAAATTTATCTCATCCATGCATTTATCCTCAAAATCCAGACACGTATGGGGTTCGGGAAAAACATTTAATGACTTGGGATGATGAATTGGAGAGGAAAACTCAACCAAATCTGCGGGTTCATCATCCAAAATATTCCCAGCGTCAATATCCTCAATCAAGTGAAAGTCAATTTTCTCAGACACCTCATCAAAAGCATGGATTTCAATCGATTCTGGTTCTAAGATGGAGGTGTAGAGGTCAAAAGGATTGGGTGTGGTTTCACTTGGCAAGGTCCCTTCATAATCGGGTAAATCAAACACTGCAAAGTTGCACAACTCATCAAACATTCTATCTTCAATTGATAATTCAGTTGGGACACTTGATAGACTTTCAACACAGGAGTTGTGGGATTCAATTTGAAACGGGTAGGTTTGATTTGGAAGGGGGTACAGTTCACTCTCTCCACTCAAATTCTCAATCTGTCAAACCGCCTCATCATGCATTGGAAAATTAGGAGCTAGTTGGAAACTAGCTACCGGGTCAGTAGGTTGTATGAGGGTGGCTATGGACGCATTCAAATCCATCATCTGTTGGCATGACGCTACCCTAAAGTCTTCCAACGACTGTTCCAGACTAGACATGGGTTGTGACGGGGTTTCAGTAAAAGATTCAAAGTTGTTTGGATACTGAAAACTCCCAAATGGCGGTTCAGAAGCAATGTCTAGGGAAGGTGAAAAAGTTGGGTAGGACTGGTAGGAATTGAATGGCTGGACAGGAGCAGAATCAACATTTGGATAAGAAGGTGAATGGAATTGTTGATCCCAAGAATCTGTAGTGGTGAAAGGAGAGAAAGATCGGCTACAGGATTGTTCAATATGTTCAGCGACGGACAAAGGACGACTTGCAAAAGGGGTATCAACATAACAGGGTAGGGGAGGTTGAAAAGGTTGATACAAAGTGGATTGCGGAGGGCAAGTGTTTGTCCTAGACGCGTCTATCCGATCTTTCAAAGAGATTTTGGGCATGGAGGGATCGTTCGACGTTCGGCTAAAGCAAGAACCGTAAGAAGTAATGGCTGGTTGTGGGAACCAAAGTTCGGCAAGAGTTTTGCGAAGTGGGGTACCCATGATATGAAGAGAGGAAGAAAGAAAGGCAGAGAAAAGGAAGGAAAAAAGGATGTGGATTTTTTTTTTAGTCATTAACAAAAGAATGAAATATACACACAAAAAGAATCTGGACAAAAACAATCACGACACAAAAATACCACACACCTAATCGTTCTAGGGTTCATCTAGGTCAACTAGACCTGCTCCAGAACTTGATTGTCGAAGTAAAACTGCGTCGAGAAACGGGCTCAAGATACACTGATCACGAGGCCAGGTAATTGCAGAGATAAAGGGAGGTTTTCCAACGCTTTCGCGAAGTTCCTTAATTAAATAACCCTTTCTCTTTTGGCGGTTTCGCCGTTAACACTTTCCTAGACACCCCGTAAACAATGTACCGTTAAGCGATATTCTAAACACGGTTAACTTCTCCTAATGAGCGCGAAGTCCTTAAGGCTTAAATTCTAATTTCTTTTAAAATTTGTGCGGGTAAACGTTATGCTCAAGTTCGTGATTTGTGAGCCATGGAAAAGGTGATGAAATTCTTTACCGTATATTGTGGGGTTCGCTTGCCCTTAAGTCCGTATTAATGTATGCAATGCGCAATTCAATAAAAATTCTATAAAGAATCAAACAATCGTTTTTTAGTTTAAGCACGGCACTGCAACAAATACGGGTTAGTCAATTTTTAGCGTTTGCTAGCGAACTTGCAAAGAATCCTGCAAAGAATAGTATATTGGATGAGTCGGATTTGAGAAGAAGGTGTTAGTAAAGTACGTACCGTTAAGTTTTTGGGTTAAGAAACCCCCGTTGAATCAAATCCGGTAAGTTTGAAAAGTTCGCTTGCACGGGTCAAATTACCCGGATCTTTGGCACTGTACTTTGCAATCACCTTAGCCTTGAACGTACACTTTGCTCCCCACAATCGCTGTTTGCAAATCCGCAAAAATATGCAGACTTGCTCACAAAAATTATCAAAAATAACAAAAAGATTTTATGTATTTTTTTTATTTATAAATATATACAAAAATAATATTAACTTGAATAACAAGAAAGAAAATACGCTACCGTCTCCCCGGCAACGGCGCCATTTGATCGCACGCTTCTGGCGTGTCGGATGTTCAAAGTTCTAAAGTTATAACCGCGATCAGGACGGTGTCGCTATGCAGCTAGCCGGTTGAGCACGGGTCGATCCACAGGGAGATGGTTGTATGTCCGTTCTTGTCTTAGACGAGTCAATAAAGAATTTGTGTATGTTTGTTCGATTCTAACCTATGTGTTTTATATGCAAGTATAAAGTTGTTAAAAAGATACGAAAGTGTAAGCTAAAGAAATCCGTACTCAAAACCTTTGAGCCGAGTCTTGACCAATTGAAGCTAGAGCAATCGGCAACAACGTAGATTAGGGGATCTAAGCACGGTATTCGTGGAATCCGGCTTATTAACCCTTGTCCTTCCGTTCTTGTTTCTTGCTTTCGCCTCCGGCCAAACCGAACGCAATCGGTCGCGGTTAGGAATCACCGTTACCTTGGTAGGGTAGGGTGCCTAACGGAGCGCTTGCATAACGTTTGGGCGGAGTTCAAAGGAAAATAACGGGAAAAGGAAATGAGGAAAGAAACATTAACTTACAATATCGTATTTATTCTTAACAACAATAATTACAACTATTCACAAAACGAACCAAAAAGAGAGAACAAAAAGATAAAAAAAGAAAAGAAAAGATTACAAGCAAGTAATTAAAGTGCATGGTAATAAATTGCAAGTAATAAAAGACAAGAATGAAAAGTGCAAGAAAGAGATAAGCAAGAAAGTAACACTAAGAACCATAGAACTCAAGACAAGCCATGAGATCAATAGCCAACCCTTAAACTTGCAAGCTCAATCAAGAGGTTGCAAGATCAAGATAAGGGTAAAGAACTCATGCGAAATGAAGCACAAAAGAGAGAACAAAATGATACAACCCTTTGAGATCAATGACCAAAGCTTAAACTTGCAAGCTCACTTACAAGGTTGCAAGATCTAGTTAAGGTAGAGAGCTCAAGAGGGAAACTAAGCAAAAAAGAATGATACAAAAACCCTCATCTTTATTTAACATCCACTCAATGCTCTCACTACATTTTCATGGAGGAAAGAATGAAGAAGAAGAAGAAGAAGAAGAAGACTAAAAACTAACAAAAAAGAGGCTTAAGAATGAACTCCTTGGCTTGGCTCAGAACTGGGGTACTTATAGGCAGGGAGCTGGAAATCTAGGGCAACATTCTGACCCTACAGGAAAAGACAAACCTACCCCTGAAAAATAATCATCTGAGGAGCCTATACGGCCGCGGTTCCGCGGCCTAAGCGCGCTTATGCCGCGGAACCGCGGCCATTTAGATGATTTGACATGTCGTATTTTTTGGCTTTGCCTATTCTTCTGTCCTATGTTGTTCTACATATACCAAATTGCAAATTGCTTCCACAATTGCTTCAGATCTGCACAGTCCAAACATAGCTACACTTTTGATTGATTTGACCTTTCTCCCTCGAGCTCCGCGCACCCATTGATTCTTGTGCTGCCCCTCTCGTGCTCCGTGCTTGTCCGAGACACGAATGACCACTGTCATATGTCTTGTCTCTGGAACTAGTACACTGCACTGGACGGATAAGGATGACCGGAACCCAGCTTTTATCTGCTGTCAACAGATGTTCTGGATTTTGGCGCAACAGTGGAGATTTTGTGTCAATTGCGTTATTTTGGATTAGAAAACTGTGGCATGTAAATATGTAGCAAACATGGATTAAAAACACCTGCCTATAACTAAACGAGCATAAGAATGAGCTGTATAAAATGCAATATTCTGGTATGAACACCACTCCTTTTTACACCCCCTCACACTAAAATTTCCTACAAAAACTATACTAAATTCCCAAGTCTTTTAGTGTACAAGTGGAGTTAGTGAAGAGGGAAACTCCGACGAAGTTCCGGCGACGCTACAAGGAGTTTCCGGCAATAAAACGAAGCACCAATGAATCCTAGACCTCCTCCTACCTCTCCCCTCTCATCAAAGCCAGTAAGTCCCCCTTCTCTCTCTCTTTTGCTATTCCCAAACTCTTCATTCTTAAAACGTGTCGGAAGCGGAGTTATCCGGCTTCCGATTCTCTTTTCTTTTAAAAATACAACTTTTTCTTAAATAACAAACCTACAACTTTTGATATATTGTTTAGTAATCATTAACAAAAACAATAGAATACGGGAAATACGACTTTGCAAATAAATCCCTTGAACTTATAAAACTGTTTTCTTTAAAAGATGTATTAAAATATTTCTATGCAATTGCACCTTTACAACCCATTTGGGGAACCCCGTTCGGGATGGTGCAGATTATCGCACATCATCGGGCTTAGTACAGTGAGATGCAAACCTCCGCAAGGAGCATTCGGTCTCGATGGACATTTTATACATTTTTCTTTAGAAAATGAGATTTTTACAAGAAAATAAATAAAATTATTTTCATTAAATATGTATATATAATTATTACCAATATACTTATTTTAAATATATATAATATTCCATGTTTCCAAAACTCAAGAAAAGAAGTCAAATATTACATGAAACTACCATGATAATTCAAAATAATATTCATATTACAAATAAATACTATATATTATGAAATTAGGTTTTATTCACTAGAAATGTCACATTTATAAAATATACATCAATGAAAACCCTAAAGACGATAATTGAATGCTTGAGATTATTTTGAAATTATACCAAAACTATTTTTACATAAAACCCCCTCAAGTTATACTAAATTACAATAAGGACCCTAGTAAACATAGATTTAAGCGGGACCAGTCTCTTGAGCCTCAGGGAGCCGGAGATATGGATGCTTGCCTATTTAAGGTAGACAATCTAACAAACGGTGTTATCAATACGGTAATTGTCTTTGAAAAAGACACAAATCCTGTCGTCCATGTGCAGCAGTTATCGATAATACCAAAACCTAATTCAGGACATCCATTTCTTTTCTAATTGACTGACTCAGACTGAATCTCAATATAATCAATCTGAATTGAATGAGATTCAAGTATAAAACTACAATTCAATATGAATCCACATACTCAATCTATTCAATCTATACAACTTGACTGAACCGAACCATGGATATACTCCATTTACATGTTCATCCATTATATCCGTTCCATTACTGATATCATGGTTTTGGCAAGTCATTCATCTATACAATTTACAATACAAGACAATACAATACAATACATTCCGTACAATCAATACAATAAATACTACGGGATTATAAAAGGGTAGACTGGTACAGAATATGTTAAACGTGGCACGAGGTGGCCACTTAAGACATAATTACATCCATGCTGTTGTTCCATGGTATTATCGACGGAGCCTTATACTACGGGTTACCAAAGTCCACGGTGTAAGTTGGACTCCTCTCGTATACACTGGCATTTTCTGTACCAAGCTACAAATACTACGTTAACCTGACAATCAAATATTATGCTAGTTATACTCTCTTTTCTGTCTATTCTATGTCTCTCATCTTTGGGACTTACCGAGCGATTGTTCGCTGACGACATTCCTATTTCTCTTATTCTTTGGAATGTTGTCAGGAGGACCCGACGCTGAGGAGTACGAGACCAGTCAGGAGCATTTGGAGCAGGCCCCTGAGCAGTACACCGAAGACCCAGAGCTGTAGCCACTTGTACTTATCCCATTTTCATTTCTGTTATGTCACTGTTTAGGCATTGCTTTTATTCCATGTATTTACTTTTCATTGTATTGTAAAAAGAATGTTAATAAATAAAGTTGATGTCCATTTACATCTTGTCTTTTGTGTATTTTACTTATATTGCTTAGAAACGTTTAGCGTGTTTACTTCAGAGTAAATACGTAGTGGGTCAGTCGCGTTCCCTTCCCCGTACACCGGGAAGCGGGGCATGACACTTAGGATTGTGTCAATTTTAGTGGATTGTTTGTGTTTTTTTCATATATTGAACCTGTTGAGGAAGTGAAAAAAATGCAATGTTGTTGGGTACCCATTGATTTATGTGAATTTTGTTATAAAATGTGAATGTATGGAATGTTATGGTCCAGTAATATATATGAATCCTTTTTCCCAGTTCTTTGAATTCCAGTTCTTGTTTGTTGATTGATGCACATATCAGGCAACAATTTTTGTTGATTCAGCATAGCAAAAAATTATGTTACAACATTGAAAATTTAAGGACAAATTGGAACAAAATTTATAATACACCACTAACTCTAAAAATTCTGACGCAACACTAAAAATTTGAGCCCAAATTTGAGCATAGAAAAAATACAAAAATTATGCATGTAGCACTGAAAATTTGAGCAGAAATTGAAAAAATTATGACACAACACTAACACTAAAAATACTAATACAACAATATATTTTTGAGGACAAATTTGAGCAGATTTTGAACAAAATTTCTGCATGTAGCAACACTGAGATACATATTGAAAAAAATAACTATAACAATAGCACATCAACAATAACAATTACATCTACAAGCATGATAACAACAACTATATTTACAAGCAAGCATAGTATATTCCTATAGATAAAAAAATTCTGAACCATATAAAACTAAATTCTGGAGCAGTTACAACAAAAAATACATTTGCAAACCTTATAAATTCATCCATATACTACCCATTGAGTCATATAAGCCTTAAGTCATACATAAAACAGATTCTAACCACTGAAAAAAGTCATACATACACGGTCTAAAACCTTATCCAAAAAAGTCATGACAAATTTATATAAGTTACATGTCTTAAAACATAAAAATCTCTCCAAAGCAGTACTAACACAAGAAACTACTTTTGCCCCACCAAAGCAGTTGCAACATCTGACTTCCTTATTAGTGCTAATTTCTTTTGTAAAAGAAAAAATAAGTGAACTTATATGAAGAAATTAATTGAAACAAACATACGAAATCAGTATCCAAGATCACTCACTCTTGGGTGTTTTTCTTGTGATGGAGTTCTACTCAATCCTAATTTTCTTTTTGCAGGTAATGGATTGGCTTGACTCCCTATATCCCTAATGGCTAATTATGCTTCCCCTTGTGCATTGGTTTGACATACTGAAGATGCAACATTTTGAGTCTGAACTTAGGAGCTTGTGCTAGGAAATTCACCACAATCAGTCATACTTAAGGTTATTTTTTTTGGTGTCCCTAGCTTGTTTCCTATTGCCCCCTCCAAGTTGATTTGGATGCTTCATTCTTGAAAGTTTTATATTTTTTCCCCGGCCTATCAAGTTAACAATGGACATATACAAAATAAATCGAACTTTGTTAAAAGAAAAGTCAGATATTAATTTACCAGTTAACAATTTTGACATTACCTTTGCATTTGAGTACATAAGTGATCCAATGGATGCTCTAACCAACACATTTCGAGCTGACTCATCAATCCCTCTTCTTCTCTTTTTTGGTGGCCTTCCAGGTTTGTTTATATAGTATGGACTGATGGAGCTAGCAAGTTGGTATTCTCCCATTTGTTATAATGTGGAATTGGGTTAATTGAAAATTGATAAACATTCATATAAGATTCTTTAGAAAAATAGGGGTGCACAAGATCTTCTAAGTTTCTTCTTGTCTTCACACAAACAGTAATGGCATGACAATGTGGAATCCTTATTAAATAAAATTTCTACAACATGTCAAGTTCTGCAGATTGACAATATACTTCATGCATTCCTTTATCACTTCAAACTCTTGTCCATCACCTTGCAGCACATGTCAATCTCTGGCCTCCTCAGATTCATTAACAAGTTTCTTTACAATCATAGAACAAATGGTCCTAACCTGACTTTGTATCCATTCTCTTTTTCAAACATTCTTGTCATCACTTTTCTCCTAGGCATTTCTAACATGCCAAGTATTGGCTAATCCCTAGCCTCAATGATAGCCCCATTCCAAGATTCTGATAAATTATTAAAAGCTAAATCATATTTCACAAGAAGGATCATGATGTCTCTTTAACCGGTTGTAAGTTTTGGGTCTTTAGTTTTGAGTAATTCCATCCGCTCTTTAAAAACCTCAACAATGTATGCTTTAGCACAACTGTGAAATTAAGATTTAATAGCTCCAGACGCTCTATAAGCTTTTAACAAATTTGCATATAAATGTTTGATGCAAAACCTATGCTCAGCCATAGAAAAACGTCATCAAGTACAGCAATCAATCCCTGTTATTTAAAAATAAGTTAATATCTTTTACTTGTGTAATAACATCTGATTTTTAGTGCAAAAAACAGCTCATATAAACTATATTACTTATGTATTGAATATTATGATCAAAAAATATGAAGATGTCTAAAATGATACATACCTTTTGTCTGTCTGACATGAAAATAAAACCATTCTCTTCATGCGATCCGAAAGAATCAGAGATGCACTCCAAGAAAAACTTCCATGAATCTTTAGTCTCTGCCTCCACTACTACCCATGCAATAGTAAACAACGCATTGTTGCATCCCTGTCAAAATCTAGCGTATAACTTTAGGTGTTTGCATGTTTATAAAGAACATATATTTTTGTTTGCAATGAAAATTATTGTTACCTTCCTATGGCATTTAACAAGATACTACTTTGGACATTGAGATGGCATCCATCTAGACCAATGAATAGCATGCATCCTGCTTTGAAACTTTTGATTTGTGCAGCAAATGAAATATATATTCTTTGAAAGATAGGTGAAGAATCAGGCAAAGAGTGATCCAACTGCACTCCCACATAACTTCATGGGTTCTTCAACAGAATCATGCTGGCATACTCTCTAATCTTCATGTACTGCTCCTTGTGGCTACGTTCATATTTCCTTTTCATAGCTCTTTTGGCTTTGTAGAGCTGATCAGTTTTGACTTCCAAATAGTAGTCTCTCTTCAAAGTGCTCTGCATTGCTTTCACATCCCAATTTGGATTTTCCCTTATCTGATTTTCATATTCTTTAGCTATCCATTCAATACTTGCATACTTATTCTGCCATGACCTTTGTCAAATATGCCTGTTCTTTAGGGACTTTATTTGAAATGAACTTTTTTCTGTGGCCCATGATGCATGTATCCTCCATAAAAAATTCTCAACTGCCATCTTGTTGCATACTGCTATCACTCTATAACTTTCATTCTTCACATACTTAACCGTATAAAACATATCTACAACATCCTTTTGCAAAACCATTCTGAAATGGACAGCATTGCAGAATTTACCTCCTTTAGCAAGCACTATTTTGCCTTTGTGATGATCCATGTCAAACTTTCAAAAGATAGACTTAACATACTTCTAATTTTCATGTATTGAACTCAATTCATCACTGTCATAATATACCTCTGGGTAGTCATCCTCCTGGGTAAACACTTCAATCTCTGGAAATTCAAAACTCTTTTCACTGCCACTGGCATGGTTAGTGGAATTTGAAAATTCTTCATGTTGTTCATACTTATTGTCTTTCTTTGGATCTTTAGCTATCATTGGTTGCATAGCTATTTTTGGCTTCTCAGTGATGTTTGGACCTTTGGATATGGTTGAATTGTGATTCCTAGGTGATCTTCTGGGTTATAACATTACAGGCTTCCTATAAAGTAGTATAGAGACAAGATAATTATAAATTGTGTAAACTTATCATAAAATACCATATTATATCATAACTATATTTCTTTATCGTGAAGGTGACATGATATTTGGTTGTCCTGATTGGTGACCCCAGGTCATCTTCATAGTTTCAAGATTGCAGGTTTCCTGTCAATTTATATAATTGATTTTATGCACTCTTGTATAATATCATCTAATCTATTTAAAACAAAAGTTATAAACTTTATTATAATTTCATTCATTTACCATATTTGTTCTTCCTCTGCTTCCTTTGCATTTGATAGATTTAACTTTTGACTCCTACGAGATATTCTATGTTGCACTGGAACTTTTTTCCTGACATACGCAACATTAAATATTGTATTCTTATATGGCATAAATTGAGTATGAAAATAAAAAAATTTCATAATCTATGTTACTTTACCTTATTTTTCTCACTGAATGTGGTGAATCCATAACTGGTTCTTTTCTTTCATGATCAACATTTTCTTTGCTTATTGAATTATGCTCCAGTGGCATCCTCATGACTGCACTTTTGGTCTGTCCATAATCAAAATATAACATATTTTAGTACATACAGTGTGAATATGAAATAAAATGCAAATAAGTACTGGTGAATTCAAGTGGACTGTATAATGAAGTTAATTGTATGCTAATTTTAGAAAATAACCACCTGGTCCTCAGTACTAAATGTTCCATGTTCATTTTCATCTTGAATATCATCTTCTTCGACAGGCACAGATAACCCTATTTGAGGACTTTCCTGCCTTTTAGAATCTTTACAGTTCTCCAAATAAAAGTAAATTTCAGTACTGTTTTGCATCCGAGTCTTTAACCTTTGTATAATCTTATCATCAACAACTTCGACATCTGTCCAAATACAGATAAATACAAAATTTTGCAGGTTTCATATCCAATGTTATAGACCATCTCAAGAATATTTTGATAACAGAATTTGTGTGAAAATTCTTCATAGAAAGTGCGTCTACGCCCTTTATATCTATTTTTTTGTGTTAATTTTCTTAGTATGATGAAAAATTACAGTAATAACAGAATCAACCAACTGTGAAAAAAAGGAATTTTTTTTAATTGAAGTATCCAAAAGATAAATCTAGAAAGTAATTGAAATGACAATAACATGATCCACCATAATTGATATGAAAATAAAAAATATATCAATTTTCAATGGATTTTATGAAATCTATAAGAGCTAAATAAGGAGTTAGGGTTTCATTTTTATGGATCTCATCTTGATTTTTTCATATCGACAGACCAAATCGATGAACTTTATGTTCAATTCTTTCAGATCGCCGACTAAACAAGTTCTCGTATGCTCCAGTTCGCAAAATCGCTCCAGTTTAAAGAAGTCAATGTCGAAAGCGCTAAAATCCCCTTTATGTTTCATAGATGAGAACTTCTTTTAAATATATATGTAACAACCATAAATTTCATCTGCTTCCTTTTGACCATCTTTTCGTAATAAAGGGTTTTTTTTGAGTCACCTTGCATCTCTATCCCATATATCTTGAGTTCGAACCCTAGCCTCTTCAATTTATACGGTATAATAATAGTATTAGTTATTATTTACTTAAATGAAACTATTTTGATTGGGGTTTAATATTTTATTTATGATAAAATAAATATACTGTTTATATTTTATTAATTAATTATCTTTGTGTTATATTATCTTGATTAAATATGATTATGATACTCTAGTTATATTAAGTCTATTTTTTATACCAAAATTATATAACTAAATTTTATATTATATGCTCACGTTGTTATACTAATACTATTGATTTTAACTTACTTAATACTTATATTTTATATCTATTTAATTTTATTGTAAAACCCATTAAATAATACAAATCTTTTATAACAGTATTTTAATATATGTTTGTTATATGGATAAGATGTTGTTTACAAATTATTTAAGAAAATAAAAGATATATGTTTAGAGATATAGTTAGGTATTGGATAATACTTGCAAATCTTTTTAAATAGATTTATTTTAGGGGTTCTATGCAATTTTGCCTAAATCTTATATAACCCAAACCCATCTCTCTCATCTTCTTCTCTCTCTCTCAACCCTAGCTCCTTTAAACACCCTGCCACCTCCTTCTTCTCCCTCTAGGCCGAACTCTAGCCAAAACCGCGCCTCCTCCTTCAAACGCCAAACCCATCGCCCTCGTCTCCATCGACTCCTTCTCCTTCTTCCTTTATCAACCTGAGAACCTTATCAAACCGAGAACCCATAAACCCCCTCCAGCCGAGCCCAACTCCGGCGATCACCCCATTATCACCGAAAACACCCTCTTCTCCTCATCGTCATCATCATCATCTCCTTTCTTCCTTCATCATCAAAATCGAGCACCTTACCTGAACACCATCGAGATCCAAGGCTGAGCATCCTCTAGCCAGCATCGCCGTCGATCCAGTCATTGTCGCGATCTTCTATCTCTTCTCTGCAATTTTTATTACCCGGCTGTAAGTTCCTCCTCTTTTCCTATTTTAAATAATTTATAAATAATAAGTAAGTTCTTTTGGCTAAGTGCCCTCAAGGAAATTATCATAGTCGCAGGCAGGTGATTATGATGATTGAGGGAGGACCTATACCAGTAGAACAGTCTTACTCGAGATGATAGTATGCTATCTGATTTGTCTTTATCATCATGTACAGTATTAGGTGGTATTACAGATCACTATTACATGTTGATAGAGCCCATAGGATTCTTGCTTGACTGCCAGCAGTATGATGGCGATCATATACGCGGGAGCTGGGTAGTCTATAGGCACATCCTTAAATGTCCCTAGTCGTGGGAGTTTCGAGACTGTGCATCGATACTCCAGAGTAGACTAGTGTATACTGATCGAGACCCCGACGAGGGGCGGTGGCCGGTCTCACAAGTCATTGGTGTCAGTTTGTTCACCTAAGATAGTATACAGGTGCTCATTGGGTTATGAGTACACCGGACGGACTCACTGGGAACATACTAGTTGGTATTATACCTATTGTCAGATAGCAGTTCCTTGGTGACATATGTACAGGTTATTCTATCGACATGAGATCGTCATTTGTTTCGTGTGAGTTCCCACTGTGCTTTGATTACTACCCTACCACGGCTCAAAGGAGTTGTGCAAACAGGTTTTAGTTGGGTACAGTCCCGAGCTACATGGAGACAGTGAGCAGATCGTCAGGGGATTCGTCTCTCCCGGTATTAGGGGTTGATGTCGCGGTGTGGACGGGTGGCCATCACCAGAAATACTTGGCCAAGGTAGTCGAGAATTACTGATTCGGATCAGTAGTTTCTCAGTGGGTGATGGGCTTCATGCCGACACTAAATGTCGCGTTATTAGGGGTCTGACTTTATTCACCCCCTAGACTCGATATGCGATACTCATAGACGAACGGACTGGACTGTACGGATATTGTCACTGTCAGGCTCAGTAGGGGTTTCGGGATGAGTTTGCTCATCAGCCTCCCTTTCGCTCAATACCTAGGTAGCCGTTACGTACAGCTAGTGCCACTGACGTGCTTGTGGTTAAACCCACTGCCAGCGTATTGACGAGTCTTTAGAGTCCCAAACAGAGGGTTTCCCTGCTTTGGGTAAAACGATGTAGAGGCCGTATGGTTTTACGGCAGGGTTCGATTACATACGTGTACTTATGCACGGATGATGTTCGGACGGATAATACTAGTGGGCTTTGGTTTAAGCCGGATCTTAGTATTATATTGTTAGATTATTTTCGTCCCATTGTATTCGTATTCTTCGGAATACGGATGCGGGTATGTATATACGGATGAGGGGTATTCTTGTAATTTCTTACAAGATTACTTTTAGAAGATTACACCTCATTATGGTTTAGACCTTTTCGGATTAAAAGGTTATTAAGATGTAGGATGATGTGTTTATTGCATTTTTGGTGGCATGGCTTATTAGTGACCCATGGTTACTTTTCTAAGCACGATTAAATTTTTGTTTGTTGTGATATTTTGTTGACTTGAGATATTTTTGGTTGACTCTAGATATTTTGGAGCCATGGGATATTTATGTGGATGGCTTCAATTATTGAAAAGGATTAACACAAAAAGAAATATTACAATAAAGAAAAAGACTTAGCCATTTTCTTTCTTGAGTTGCTCTCACTCTCATCCTCATGGAATCTTCTTCTTCCTCCACCAAACCCTCTCATGTGTTGAGAAACCTTGGGTGTCTTGAGAAATATTAATCCTTCATCACTCTCTACTTCTTCTACGGTATCTAGTGTAGCGATCTAGGTATCCTAGTTACTTTGGATATAAGGTTGGAGCTCGATTCATAGACTCTCGGGTGGATCATCTTCGATGAAGGGAGACCGGAGATCAAGCTTGATCAAGTAGGCCTTTAAGAGCTTGAGAAGATGGTTCAAGACTGAAGGACACGGATCATTTGGTATAACCATTCTAACTCCTTTGCATGTTTTGTTATCTAGGGCTTATGGGTCGATCCGGGTTATCGGGTTGTTCTAGCACCGGTTTTTGAAAATTTTTGTTCCGCAATGGCCATGGTTTGATGGCCGGGGCACTTGCATAACCCAATATGGTATCAGAGCCACTCCATAAGCCTTAGTTAATTCATTGCGATATTAGAAATCTGCCGTTTTTGTCGTGCAAAAATTGCCGACAAAAATAGTTCCAAAAACTGAAAGTTTGCACACCCCGCGGGCTCACGGTTTGAACTGAGAAGCCGCGGGGTGGTGCATAGGCACCCCGGGGAAGCCCCGGGGGGACCGAATGGCTGGGCCCACTCCCCAAGACCACCACAAGGTGGTCTTAACGGTGGGGACCCGAAACTGCCCCACCTTGGGCAGTTTCGGGTCTGCCTCACTCCCTGGCCACCTCGTGGTGGACTCGGGGGTGGGGTATCCCCTCTAGGCCCCTCGACTCAAAGTTAATTTCGTGCTCTAACTTCCCGCGAAGATTCAGGCACGTTTCGTTTTGATTCGGACTTCCGAATTGGCTTAAACGATCGGTTTTTGGAACTTTAGCTCACTGTTTTTTTCATGGTTTTAGAAATTGGTTTAGTTTGCTAATTGCGTGCGGAATTCTAATGTTGTAGTTTTCAGTACATACATTACTATCTGCGACCGTGAGTGCCATTAGAGCGGTACAACTCGTCTAATTGCTATATGTTCTTTTAGACGAGTTTGCGAACGTGACATTCACGTTGATGTTCTGGGTTGTGCTTTAGTTGTGGTTGGATCGTCGTGGTGGATAGCCAGTGGTGCAATGGTAGTACGGTTTGGATTTATTTGTACATTTGATATTGCGGGGCGAGCGTCCGACATGTGTACTGCCGTCACTGCCCGTTTGTATATTATTTGTTTGGGTCACGACCGGGTTGAGGTCGATGTCACCCTTGTACATATTATTTTTTTTTCTGTACTAGGATTACCCCGCGGTGGAGTGCATGAATAGCCAGGTTCTAGAGGGCAACGGGTTTGCATCTTATGGAATTGAGACGGAGGGGACCTTACTCTAGAATTGGTGGGCTATTCGACGCACTCGTAGGGGGTATAGATTGACCTACGAAGGGGTGCCCAAGTTATCGAATTTCGTGAAGTGCTGGATGCCCCATTCACGTTGTTGATTGGGGTTGCGTCGCTTCTGGGATTGGCGGCTAACTTGCAGCACTCGTAGGGGTCTAAGTTTTCATTGCACAGGCTATCCACACGACCAGAAGAACGTTGGGTTTCACTTGCGGCTCAAAAAAAACCCGGGGCTCCCAGATTATCCCTTTGTTCTGTGATGCTTATCGCTATTCTGTGATGTTGCATATATAATGCCTGGGACGATTGTTATATATATTTATATATATACTAGTAGATGTTGTATATGTTTTGCACCCGCGCTAGTTCAACCCCCGCTCTGTCGTTAGTTAAGTAACCTAACGGGTGATGACGGGGCCCAGTGGCGAATGCGGATGGCATATACGTACATTACATTTTTCGTTCTTTTCTGGTGTGATTAATTGATGGGACTGCGTTGATTTTGATCAATGCAAGGAAAACAAACCTATATATGATGTTGTTGGAACCAAGTTGTTTTTAAAAGACTGACATTACAGACATTCTCTTTTGCTCTGCACAGTGATATTCGGTTATGAATATTCAGCACCTCATTCGACGAGGAAAGGGCCGAGATCCTTTCATCGGGAGTGACCCCTTGGGCAGAAATTTGCATCAGCGTAATAACTTCACTATAGTCGATTATTTTTGCTTTGCATCGAGGTATTCAGTTTGGAATATCATGTACCTCATTCGACGAGGAAAGATCCGAGATCCCTTCACCGGGAGTGATCTCTTTAGAAAAAGTTTTCGCCACTATACTTTTGTAAAACCACTTGGATTCCTTCAGAGATATCGAGTTCATTTCGTTAAAGGTTTTTTGCCAAAAACTAGCTGTATCCCTCTGTCATTTCAGACGGGTAGCGCTTGGTATTCATGCTATGTTTGTTGGCCTTCGTCAAGGTATAGTGTATGGTAACTATGTGTTACTTTTCTGTTGCATGGATTTGCATTAATCTAGGACAGTCGTACAGCTTTGTTGGCCTTCGTCAAGGGTGAGTACGGATGGGTTTAGATTAATCTGGACAATAACGGGTAGAACTTGACATGTGACTTATGATTTGTTGGCCTTCATCAAGGTCATAAGAGCATGGGGCAAAAATCCACATCGGGAGTTTCTAAAGAAACTGAAACTTATCAGGCATGCGCATACCTTATAGAGTGTGATAACTTGAGTGGCTTCCATCAAGTTATCATACGATAATAGTTGGATCCCGATTCCCACTGATGAGTTGGTTTACTCCTCGGGTGATTTTAGATGATCCCGACTAATTCTTCTTTTGGGTTTGGAGGAGAATTCGAGGAAGCAGTGGGAGCCATCCTGATTAGATAAAATGATTAACCATTCTGATCTAGGTTAGAGTGCACGCTGAGTGTTTCTTTTCTCTCTCTCTGGCAGCGACCATGGCCGACCCTAGACTAAAACTCATGAACCAAGTTAAGCGAACCTTCTTAAACCACATTGGCTTTTGGATTGTCATAGTTGTATATATCATTGTCACTCCTACTTTTACCCTTTGCATTTCTCAGGAACATTCCGTATCACTATGAAGATCCACATTTATTGGATATGACCATCGTATAGTTACATACGAACTAGAAGAAACTTGTTTCAGATTCGAGGATGGTTTCCGGTTCTGGAGAAATTGAATAGGACTATTCAGTTGTCTTTTTCCTTTACCTTCTCTCAGGTTGCGAGAGCTCCTAGTATTTAGGAGAGTACACCTATTACGCTTATTAGATAGTCTTCTTCCAAACCATAGGCTAGTACCGAAAGGTAGGGAAGGAAGAAAACCAATTATCCTAAGTGTGGTGTATAGAAGGTAATAAGTAAAGACAAATAAAGGGATTAGAAAGAGGGCAAAGTAAATTGCGACTGCTATCATTCACGACGAAACCACGTATATCATCGCCACTCCTACTTCACCTTTGCATTTCTCCGGAACATTCTGTATCACTACGAAGATCCATATTTATTGGATACGCCATCGTATAGTTACATACGAACTCGAAGGAATTTGTTCTAGTTCGAGGATGGATTCCGGTTCAGGAGAAATCGAATAAGATTATTCGGGTTGTCTTTTATTTTTACCTTCTCTCAGGTTGCAAAGGCTCCTGGGATTAGAAGGGTACACCTATTACGCTTATTGGATAGTCTTCTTCCAAACCATAGGCTGGTATCGAACGGTAGGGAAGGAAGAAAACCATTTAGCCTAAGGGTGATGTACAGAAGGTAATATGTAAAGACAAATACAGCGATTGGAGAGATGGCAAAGAAATATACGGTTACAGTCATGAATCTTGGATAGTGGAAGAGGCATTACTAGGAATACCGGATACCCCTTTGAAATATTTCCATGTTTCAGTTTCACTGTGCGTTGTTAATTGAAAACTGATTTCCTAATTAAATTCTTACTCTAGGGTATGTATTTACCAGACTTGATTCTCACATCTGTATAGTATTACAGATGATGAGTGGGAGTAAGATATTGAGAATTAGGTGATTATATCCTCATTATATCCGAATTCGTTGTAATTGGTGATATTTGAAGAAATCACTTGGGTTTTTGCCTGACGGCAATTATTTGGTATTGAATATCCGTTGTTATCCACCAATTTCAAACTGATATATTTGTACGTTTATTTTATAAAGTGAGATATAACTTTTTGAAATTATGTCTAAGATATTTACTTATATTAGTTGGTGATTGGGTAAGGAGCATTCAACAGCGGTGTAATTCTTCTTAACCATAGTACAGTTTTAAACCTATGACGCATAGGGTTTGAGTTATTAAACTCAGGGGACTTATACAAAGTATTATATGTTGTCCAGTGTCCATTAG
The DNA here is from genome assembly GCA_030015575.1 of Agapanthus africanus. Classification (NCBI taxonomy): domain Eukaryota; kingdom Viridiplantae; phylum Streptophyta; class Magnoliopsida; order Asparagales; family Amaryllidaceae; genus Agapanthus; species Agapanthus africanus. The sequence continues at coordinate 660,922,824 of CM057340.1, forward strand.
GACAAAAGGGTTGGTGCTCGTATTATATTTTGTTTACTTATGACTTCTCTAGTTTTAGACATGTATTTCGTTGAAATACAAGGTCCAAGTTTTGAGAAGTTATAGGTATAAGAATAAAGTAGAGAACCATATGTTGCAAGTATCAGGATTCTTCAAGGTGATCGAAGATGTAGATACTTGTGTTTGGTATTCCGTTGATAGTAATGGTTTTGAGAACTTGCTTCTCTTTCAGGTTACTCATATGTGGATGCGCTCCTAGATGAGTAATGCTGCTTGGCCTCATTCCACTTAGTTAACATGCACTGGAGACAGCTGCATGATTTGAATCTGGTTCCAATTAAATTGGTGCTCCTGTTTCTATATTGTATATAGAACGGTTCATATGTTAACGATGTTAAGGTATATGGAGTTGTCCGGCTTATGCTTAATACCGGACTCTGGACAAACTCAAGGCACGTTTTAGTAATGGCAGTTTGTAGGTTATCCCGGGCTATGACGAGGATTAACTTTCTACCATCTGGAAGATCAATAGATATATTGTTCTTGACTCGCCACAGTTTTAGTAAAATGGATTCTTTTCAGAAAACATAAGTGGGAGTATGGTAGAACTGGAAGTGATTCCAGAACCTCAAACGATTACTGAAAATTTAATAGAACCTAAACATTCAATTGGTATTAACATTCCATTAGACACTCCGCAGATATAGTGGGTAACCTTAGGCACCCGAGAGGTACTTCGATCTTCTCAGAAATGGTGACAGGGAGATTCTTGTTTACCCAGACTTGTCATTGCTGCTGTTCTAGACTATGAGACCCGGCAGGGGGATGAGTATAATATCGTTCTAAACTAGTTTTAGAAGTGCACGCGTATATGACTCTGCTAAAGGGTTGTTGTAGTCAGTGAGAGCAGCGGAAGCATAGAGGGCAAGTGGCTTATATCTATTTATAGACTAAAGCAGTTATAGTGGAGATAGATCATCTATTTTTGATGTGACAGTGATAGGCTTTGACTTCATCAGAATAGGAGATGGATCTGGTAAGAAGGTAGTAGGGTGTGATGTCCTGATATTTGGATGACATGCACTTTATAGGAAGTGAAATTTCTATACTACGATCGGTTATACTGTAGTTGTCACAAAGTTGTTTCTCCGCATAGGATATGGATATAATATCTGGATTTCTGGTTGCTAGATCTATGGTTTTAGATCTAGATTTGGGAAGTGTCCCAATATGGGTACTTTGACATTATTCTAAAGGTGTTTTAGAATGGTTGACTCCTGGCATGGTGGTGTACCTACAGGTGATGGAGTCACCCTCTCTAAAGGATGTCTTTCAGACTAAAGGGGAGAGGGATTTGCATGATTGGCATATCACTTGCTTAGGAAATTGAGTCAATCATGTGATCTCAAGTACGACACCAGATATTGTTTTTGCACTAGCTGCAATAAGCATATATATTAATCCAATTCTGGAGAAATATTGGGAAGCGGTTAAGAACATAAGTGGATGTTCTTGGGATATGGTAATGGTAGCCTCCTTCAGGAGACGGTTATTATTTCAGGCTTCCAAGGTGACCTGGATGACAGAGTGACTGTCAGAGTTTTAGTTTTCCCTCTTTTGAGGGACAGTATGTTGGACAGGTGGTCCAAGCGGATACTGAGGAAGGCATGGCACAGGGTACTGATTAAGTTCAGTGGACGATACAGTTTAAGAAGTTTGCTGGATTTGGAGTTCATTTATGAACTGGGTCCCATCAGATATCCAGACATATTCTAAGACAGGTATTGCTCATTTTGGTAGATAGCTTTCTTCGCGAAGTTGAGATATAGAGAGATACAGAAAGAAACATTGGAGCGGATCCACTCACTGAGGCTATTTCTCAAACACAATAATTTCACAAACGAGCTTTGCGAGAATGATTAGCAGAGGAGTTGGGTGTTCGGTATCACACGGGCTGTGAGTATGCGACACCGCAATAATTAGCCTTAAGTGAAAGTGGGAGATTGTTGGCTATAGTGCCCTCAAGGCAATTATCATAGTCGCAGGCACGTGATTATGATGATTGAGGGAGGACCTATACCGGTAGAACAGTCTTACTCGAAATGATAGTATTCTATCTGATTTGTCTTTATCATTATATACAGCATTAGCTGGCATTACAGATCACTATTACATGATGACAGAGCCCATAGGATTCTTGCTTGACTGCCAGCAGTATGATGGCGATCACATACGTGGGAGCTGGGTAGTCTATAGGCACATCCTTAAATGTTCCTAGTAGTGGGAGTTTCTAGACTGGGCATCGATACTCCAGAGTAAACTAGTGTATACTGATCGAGACCCCGACGAGGGACGGTGGCCGGTCTCACAAGCCATTAGTGTCAGTTTGTTCACCTAAGATAGTATACAGGTACTCATTGGATTATGAGTACACCGGATGGACTTGCCGGGAACATGCTAATTGGTATTATACCTATTGTCAGATAGCAGTTACCTGGTGACATGTGTACAGGTTAGTCTATCGACCTGAGATAGTCATTTGTCTCGTGTGAGTTCCCACCGTGCTTTGATTACTACCCTACTACGGCTCAAAAGAGCTGTGCAAACAGGCTTTAGTTGGGTACAGTCCCGAGCCACATGGAGGCAGTGAGCGGATCGTCAGGGGATTCGTCTCTCCCGGTATTGGGGGTTGATATCGCTGTGTGGACGGGTGGCCATCACCAAAAATCCTTGGCCAAGGTAATCGAGAATTACTGATTCGGATCAGTAGTTTCTCAGTGGGTGATGGGCTTCATGCCGACACTAAATATCGTGTTATTAGGGGTCTGACTTTATCCAACCCCTAGACTCGATATGCGATACTCATAGACGAATGGACCAGACTGTACGGATATTGTTATTGTCAGTCTCGGTAGGGGTTTCAGGATGAGTTTGCTCGTCGGCCTCCCTTTCTCTCAATACCTGGGTAGCCGATACATACAGCTAGTGCCGCTTACGTGCTTGTGGTTAAACCCACTGCCAGCATATTGACGAGTCTTTAGAGTCCCACACAGAGGGTTTCTCTGCTTCGGGCGAAACGATGTAGAGGCCTTATGATTTTACGGCAGGGTTCGATCACATACGTGTACTTGTGCACGGATGATGTTCGGACGGATAATACTGGTGGGCTTTGGTTTAACCCGGATCCTAGTATTATATTGTTGGATTATTTTCGTCTCATTGTATCGTATTCTTCGGAATATAGATGCGGGTATGTATATACGGATGAGGGGTATTCTTGTAATTTCTTACAAGATTACTTTTAGAAGATTACGCCTCATTATGGTTTAGACTTTTTTGGATTAAAAGGTTATTGAGGTGTAGGATGAGGTGTTTATTGCATTTTTGGTGGCATGGCTTATCAGTGACCCATGGTTACTTTTCTAAGCATGATTAAGTTTTTGTTTGTTGTGAGATTTTGTTGACTCGAGATATTTTTGGTTGACTCGAGATATTTTTGGTTGACTCGAGATATTTTGGAGCCATGGGATATTTATGTGGATGGCTTCAATTATTGAAAAGGATTAACAAAAAAAGAAATCTCGCAACAAAGAAAAAGACTTAGCCATTTTCTTTCTTGAGTTGCTCTCACTCTCATCCTCATGGTATTTTCTTCTTCCTCCACCCAAATCCTCTCATGTGTTGAGAAACCTTAGGTGTCTTGAGATGAATTAATCATTTATCACTCTCTACTTCTTCTACGGTATTTAGTGTAGTGATCTAGGTACCCTAGTTATCTCCGATATGAGATTGTAGCTCGATTCATAGACTCTCGGGTGGATCATCTTCGATGAAGGGAGACCGAAGATTAAGCTTGATCAAGGAGGCCTCTAGGAGCTTGGGAAGATGGTTTAAGACCGAAGGACACGGATCATTCGGTATAAGCATTCTAACTCCTTTGCATGTTTTGTTATCTAGGGCTTATGGGTTGATCCGGGTTATCGGGTTGTTCTAGCGCCGGTTTTTGAAAATTTTTGTTCCGCAATGGCCATGTTTTGATAGCCGGGGTGCTTGCATAACCCAACAAGTTCTCCCTCGATCCTTTGATTGCCATTCAACCTCTTCATCTGTTGCAAATTATTTTTTTGGCTCGATCTAGGTTTGTTTCGGATGAAAAATAATTTTCCTGCGAATTTTAGTGGTATCTGTTGATTTATTGTGGAAATTGGGATCTTGTGGTTGGATCTATGTTCTGAGGAATTTTATTTCATCTAGTCTAAATTTAGAATTTTTTTTGTGTGGGATTTCTTAAAAATTAAAAGTTGATGTGTCTGTAATATTAACTAATTTTAGTGCATCAGCTTTTAACCGATAAAAAATTAGGTCAACAGGAGAGGCCATACCAGTTCAGATATCTAAAACATTTAGTGTCCTTATGGGTTGTAATCACTCGTGTGTTGTGTGTACACGCACGCGCGTGTATATATATATATATATATATATATATATATATATATATATATCTCGAAGGGAATTAAGTTCGTGGACATGCGATGTGTGCTTGTAGTTTTTGTTTCCTTCCTATATTGTAGATTGGATTCAAAATGTATTTTTATGGTTAATTTTTTAGAAGGATTTTATGGAGATAATTTAATCTGAGGTTTTAAAATGAGCTTGAAATGGTTTAGAATTAGTGTTTTGTTGGGATACATTACTAGCTTCCAACAGACGTGGCATATAGGTTTGTTCTCTTTTAGATTTTTATCTACATTACAACTGGTTGAGTTTATCCAGAAGACCCTAAAATGATGTCTAATAATGTACTCTACTGATTAATGCGAAAACCTCTCTCTGACACATACTATTTACTTTTAATCAATCTCCTTATTACACACTGATGTTCGTATATATATTAACAATAACTATTATACTTTCTTTATTTCTATTTACAACAAAATTTTACTATACATACTACAACTGAAATAACAATTGTATAACTCGTCAAAATATTATATGATATTTTTCACTTATCATACATAATTGAATCACTTTAACTGTCTGCAAATTTGTATGACCACTATGAACTGCTACTTTTGTAAACATAATACTTTATTTGATTACACTCTCAATCTCAAGTTAAATATGACTATTTTACCTTTCGTGCTTTACTCTGTCTACATACACCAACACTTGTATATAATTAATCTTAATGATAAGAATAGACATACTCTATATAAAGGTTAAAATTATAATTTACTCTCACACAATGCATTAACCTTATTATTGTAGTCTAACAATCTATATATTAAATAAATATTACTAATAACCACTACAACTTATTGCTTGTGTAAGATTTCCAAATTCTAAACCAAAGCCATATATTCTGCATGCGAACTTATGATTATTCTGACCTTAAACTAATCTATTATCACACGCTTGTTACATATACATATATAGAGACTTAGAATTATATTTAGGACTTGACATGTATTCTCAGGAGTCGCATGACCAACTCGTGAATGGGCCAGTGTTTCCTGGTCCCTGGATGATAGTCATGGGTCCGTGAATACTCCGACGGTAGTTGGAGTCCCATTACTCATAAGTTAGCCCGTGTTTCCTTACCCTTAGATTATAACCTTGGGTCTGTGAATACTCCTGCAGTAGTTGGAGTCTCATTATTTACTCATGAGTGGGCCCGTGTTTTCTTGCCCCTAGATGATAGCCTTGGGTCTGTGAATACTCCTGATAGTTGTCACGACCCGAAAACGGTACGTGACCGACACTTGAATCACGTGAAATCTATAGGACCCCATTGTAACCCAAGTAAACCAAAAACCGGAAATCTAAAACTTTTTAAGTAAATAATGGAGGTGAAGTTTTGGAAAATGGTTATTTATGAAATCGAGTTCCTCTTTTTTAAAATATAAGTAAAGTTTACTGAAATACAAGTGGGTTGTAAACTAAAATTTGAAAATATTTTCGTCATTTAAAATTTTGGCAGTACCTCCTTTGTAAATTTTGATAAAACCTAGTACATAAGCATAAATATAATCAGCATCCCCAATCGGGAGCAATCTCATCGCCCAAACAACAGAATCATAAGCACGCAATATATAAGACGTCCAAGGCGTTGATCAACACAAGGAAAGAATAAAAGAAATACCAAAAACATCATCAACTCAACTATAACCAACTCGTCATATAAAAGAACAGCATACAAGTTTCGTTTATAAGTCCAAAAGAAAATACAAGTTTGGTTTCTAGATCCACAAATATACAAGTGTGGTCGATGGAATTTTTAATTAGATTACAAATGAATATAATATACAAATGATTGTTACGATCTGTAATGTAACCCACCTATCAAAACAATCACCTGAAGAAGAAGTGTGCCAGCAAGCCGCTGCTGATCCGAACAGTCGATACTGCAAGAAAACTATGGCACAACGGGGGTGAGTTGCCAACTCGTGAGTAGAAAACATCATCAGGTAGAAATCGAATGCATAGTGATCTACCTAAGTCCTATTGTATAATAATATCATGCTATATGGTAACGAAAGTGAACGTGTGTGTATGTATAATATCGTGTCCGTATCAATATGTGGAATAATTCCATCCATAACATAAATGTGTATCATCCAATGTGTATCCATCAACGACACTCAAAATCCTTATGAAACATCTGAGTGTCCCAGTATCGACCCTCGAAATCCTCATAAATCTCATGTCCAACATCGACACGTAAAATCCCCATATCTCATGCGCCGTCTCTCTCGGATCGGCCCTCTCTCAGGCGCCGTCTCATCGGATCGGCCCTCATATCCATCTGTATCATATCACTCCGGTCGGTATCCTCCGGATATCCGCCGAGTCATATACTTTCACCGGTAGATAGTGCTCCCACCTAGGCTCAACGCCTTTTTATACGATCTTCTTTCCCCTGGGTACCGTATCAGGTCCACCATATATCGACAGACGGTGACTCCTCACTTCTCGAATCAGATAATACTCATAGCTCAGAACCGAGAAAACTTATGGTGGATGCCGAAATATCATATCAAGAGAAAATCGTATTTTTAAAACATTCACAAGTTTTATAAAATCGTATCCGCGGTTTCTCAAATCTCAGAAATCCCATAAAAACACTATCTCATGAAATATGACAATAATGGAACAACATGTAAAGGCACAGAACTGTAATATAATGCATGCTGATGTGAATTGAGCAACAATCTAAGGTACTGGCTGAAATATCGTATGGCAATTGTGTTCATATAAGTGTGTTCATATAAACAATGTAAAGAAAGTGCAATCTCCGGAACAGTACGTGGTGCTGGATACTAAACAGTAATCTATAATGCTAACAAGGTATGGTGCGATATGGATGACATCACAAGTTCTATATGTGTACGTGGCATGGTAATTACCAATGAGGTGTAGGTGTAACATGCGAGTATGTGCAAGTGCAACATGAATCATCGGTAATGGTGTGCGTGTCCTAGCACATGAAGTTAAATAGAGTTAAAGATATAAACGCAGTATATATCATATATAATCGAAGCGCGAGTATATGCAGAAATAAAGAAAGCGAAATGCGAGCATATACAGAATAATGAAATTGTAACGTGAACAAATATTAAAATATCTAACTATGTATAAGCCATACAGTTATAGTTTAAAATAGCACGAAACGTTATTTTGAAAATAAGGGACTACGATGTTTTTGAAATAAATATCATTTCAAAAGTCATAGCGCATCCTTGACATTATCATTTAAAAGTGCGTAACGAATGTTAGTTTTGAAAGTAAATATGCCTCTAAACATCTCATGAATTTCCCTTTTTGTGATTTTTAATAACACTTTTCGAGTCGAAATAAATATAAGCCGTATTCGGCAATCAATCCTTATCATAACACATACGGAATATCCCTCATACGACATCATCCAATCAAAATGGTATGGATCTATAGTCGTGTACATCAAATCATCTCATATCATATCATGTGTACTCATACCGTGTCCATTCTCATGTCATATATATACTTATATCATATAACGTACTCATGTATATACTTTGATATGTGTGTGTGTGTGTGTGTGTGTGTGTGTATCAATGGCTATAAAATAGAACTAAAGGTATAATCATCTACTAAGTATACTAGTATCGCATATGGTTAGATTAGGTATATAATTCTATGATATATAGTATCATAACTATTACGGTTGCAGAGGTGTTATACGCCATCCACCCGACTTCTCCCATATAAATATATCTACTCACCTATACGCCTCGCCCTAATCGATACCAATGAACGCCTTGCCTTTCTTCATCATCTAGGAATTCCCAGCGATCGTACCTATAATCGAACCATAACACAACCGCATGAAAATCTAAATTGAAAATGACGCAATCGAGTTACGCACACAAAGGTTCGAACCTATGGTCAATGTATGCTAAATACGTCAAAATACCCTCAACGTCGACGTCGAAACATCGTACGACCAAGTCATGATATAGAAATCCAAAAACCAAATTAAAAACCCATAAAACATTGTCGAATTTCAACTTTAAACGCTTGCAGATTTTATAATGGAATTCTGAATTTGGCAGTTTTTTAGCTCAATTTGAAAAATCACGAAAAAAAAGTAAACACGATATTTGGACTAAAACTAAAATTATACATATAGATAAATGAGTTAACATCGATATCCCAAAATATCATTTCCAGAATCAAAGTATACGACATAAAATAAAATACAAACTTTAAACATGTTTCTGGGCATTCTGCAGAACAACCTTCACAAAAATATCGATATCTCTAGATTTTTTAAAGTAAATGAGGAAAATAAAAATTCTAAACATATCTACACAAATTATCTACAATATCCAATTTTTATATTTTTCAAATTGTTAATATAAAAATTAAGAAAATTGTTACAATTTGCGTGAAAAACAGCCACTGGAAATGAAATTTCCAACTTGGAAATCCTTTCTTTAAAAATTCGTATAAAATTCATTTTACTCTAAAACTTAACAAAAAATTTTTTTTCTAAAAGATAAACCCATTATCTACAAATTTGTAGTTTTAAACAATAGCCAATTCTCAATAGAAAATTATCAAAAAAATTTGAAACTCGAACCTATCATTACTGATTTCCTACCCACTAGGTTGATTTGAGTTGCAAACTTGAAGTATTTGGAGAGGAGCTAGGTTTTTGTTGTACGATTCTTTGAGATGGAGGAATTGGTGTATGTATTTGTGTGCGTGTTTAGGGTTTAGGAGTTAGAGGTGGAGGAAGTGGAGAAGGAGAAGGAGAAGGAGAAGAGGAAGAAGAAGAGAATGATGAAGAATGAGGAACTGAATGGTGTAGCAACCACAACCCCACCCCCACCCCCATCCCTCTCTCTCACACTTGCCCATACCTCAATATAATAATGCCACCCATGTCTCATGTCTTCCATTTTCTTTTCTTTTCTTTTTCTTTTAACAGAATTTATAAACCCATCATTTTAAAACACAAACAAAATGTTAACCCTCTCATATAAATATGTCATGGCACTTTAAGCATGTTTAACAAAAATCAAACTTGGTTTAGTGCACAAAATAAGAAAACACGATTTAAATTTAATATTAAACTTATATGAATATAATTATATACTAATTTATGAAAAGCCCAATTAAATAAATACTTTCATAAATAATAATTCATTTTAAATTCCAATTATTTTCCAAAACTAGAGGTATATAATTATACCAATCTACGAAAACTCAAATCCATACCCGATATTTATCCGTAAAACTCATTGAAATAATATTTCCTATTTTTCTGAAATGTTACAATCATCCCCTCTTAAATAAATTCGATCCTTGAATTTAAATTTAAACCCCCAAGTCCTAAAACATTTCAGTAAACCAAATCAATGGGGCTCCGAAGTCACGGACAAGTTAGAAATATCATAGCGCAACTCGTGCGCATGAAACTAGTGCAAAACCCGAATAACTGAAACTCTGACAAGTGCCATGTGAATCATATAAGCTACGATGAAAAATGCAATTTGAGAAACCTACCGTTTAAATCAGGCACAATATATTCAACGCTACAATACGTATATAGTACGTATCCGTGTAAAATCACATAAGTAACTAAAAAATGTATGTATGAAAAATCCTTTTCAAATCGCAGTATGATACGTATATTACGGCATAGGCAGCGGACGTTCATTTATAAAGAAATATATATATGTATCTATATACATTTCGCTTAAGATATACGTCCCGTTTTTTGAAAATAATTTATAAGGATTTTCTTTTCATAAATTCTTGTGTTGTTCACTGATACATAGGAATATAATGAGGCTAGCTTCTTCGAAAAGCTCTTCTGTAAACTTCGATATATGCAAAAAAACATTCAGACACGGTCTCTCAAACCAGTCCTGCTCAGCTACTATATAACATAATGTATATTATAAAAGAGTAGTGCTCGAAAAAAAATTCAACATCAACCGGTGTGCATAAAAACTAACCCACGTATGACTGGTGCGCACGAAAATCGAAGTTCAAACCAAGTGCAACGAATGTGAACGAAAATGAAAACCGAGTGCAACGGGCGTGCACGAAAGCAACTGTCAAGTGCAACAGGTGTGCACAACAACAACATCAAGTGCATCTAGAATGCACGAAAACCTCATTCAAGTGCATCTGAGGTGCATGAAAATCCTTAAGCGCATCAAATGTGCACAAAACCACATCCAGTGCGCCGAGTGTGCACGAAAATCTAAATCAAGTGTATCAGGTCTGCACAAAAGCATCTAGTGAAATAGGATGCACGAAAATCAATATCAAGTACAACAAGGTGCAACAGATGTGCATGAAAACCACATCAATGCATCGAAGGCACATGTAAACAATATCGAGTGCATCTAAAGTGCACGAATCAAAATCAGGTCTATACAACGTGCACAAAATCGAAATCAAGTGTATCAGGTCTGTACAAAAGCATCTAGTGCAATTGCATTTATGAAAATCAATATCAAGTGCAACTAGGTGCACGAAAACATCTAAAGGTGAAACGGGTGTCCACAAAGCAATATCGAGTGCAATGGATATGCACAAAAACATAAATCAAGTGTAATGGATGTATGAAAACATAAATCAAGTGCAACTGCTATCAACAAAGAATATATCCACCAAGTGCAGTTACGGTGCACAAAAATATCAATCATGAAACCCAATCATCAAAACACAAATCAAAAACAAATGACATTGAGGTACACATCTTTCAATGTCAAAAGGTGCCTATGCACCCGGAGCAGGCAGAGCAAGAATTCCCACTTGCCTTCTGCCCACGGTCTGGCGCCCTCTGTCTTTAGCTTTTTGTTCTCTCTGTGGACCATCTAATCCATGGCCTCTCAGCTCGATAGCTTTATAAAGAGTAGCGACGGAGACAGTCCCGCTCTCACGCCTTTCTGAACATCTCCAGGCCAAGTAACCTGGCCACTCTCAATGTAACACATCAACGACAGCGGTCTCTGGCCCTCTGAGTACGTGCCATACAACCGATCATGTGTCCAAACCTCTATCGCTATAGTATTCCAAAAAGAACCTGCTACGGCCTCTTCCGATATCATCTTTACCTTACTTTCCGGAAACCGGCACTCTTAAATGAACCCGCTACCGTTCCGGAGCAGCTGCAATGTCATCAAGTCTTTCCTATGAAAGTGTGGCCGTATCCAACGCCTCTGCGTACGTATCAAATTTCTGGCACCAACGGAGAGGAACAACTACTCATTGATATCTCGCACGAATCTCTTAATTCACTTCTTTTCAGTATCGACCAAATCAGAATCATATCTCGACAACTGCGTAGACTGCAATTCATACTTAGCTACGGTCATATCTGAAGTCTCACACAAACACTTAAAGCTGCAAACTCGGTATCTCCAACACTCTATGGAAAAAATCTGGCTAAATACGTCTTCGAGAACCCGTCCCAGTTATCGAAGGAATACGCACTGCTCGTCCTCTCGCGATCGACCCACGCCAGGTCTGAGCAAGATCCTTTAAACTGAAACTAGAAAACTCAACTGATCTCACATCAGGGCATCCAAACAAATGAAATATCTATTGGATATAGGTGCCCTCAAGGCAATTATTGTAATTGAAAAAGGACCTATATGAGAGAACAATCTCACTCGAGATGATAGTATGCTATCTGGTTTGTCTTTATCTTTCATGTGATGTGTTTTATTTACTGTCACATATCGTTTAAACATGAGATAAAACCCTAGGATTTTGCTTGACTATCAGGACAATGATGGAGATCATACTAGTAGGGCCTGAGTAGTCAATAAGCACATCCTTAAATGTCTCTAGTCGTAGGAATATCGAGACTGGGCATCGATACTCCAGTTTAAACTAGTGTGTACATTTCCTGACCCGATTGGAGGGTGATAGTTGAACCTACAGCTATGGTTTTTTGACATCGAGTATTGTATACAGGTGCTCATTGGATGAGTTACACTGGACGGACTCACCGAGAACTCCTAATTGGTAATATAGTAGCAGTTTTCTTTTGACATGGATACAGGGTATTTCTAAGACCTGAGATCGCCATAGTATCTCATGTGTGTTTCTACTATACTTCTACTTCTACCCTACCACGGCTCAAAAGAGTCAAGCAAACAGGTTTTTGTTGGGTATAGTCCCGAAGTACGTAGAGGCAGTGAGCGGTCGAAGGGATTCGTCTCTCCCGGTATAGGGAGTTGATGACGCGCTGTGCAGGACATGACTACAACCACAAGTCGATGTCCATCGCAGTGGAGATAAACTGATAAGTGTTATCAGTTGTATCTCCGGTTGTTTATGAGTCTTCTGTCACACGACTTATCGAGTTATTGGGGTCTGACAGATTCCAAACCCTAGACTTGATATGCGATACTCTTAGACAAAGAGACCAGACTGTACGGTAATGTCACTAATAAACTTTGCAGGGTTCAGATGAGCTTGCTCGATAACCTTCATTCGATCAATACCTGGCTAGCCGTTACGTGCAACTAGTACCGCTGACGTGCTTGTGGGCTATGGATATGATCCTAACCTACTGCCAGCGTATTGTCGAGTCTTTAGAGTCCGATACAGAGGTTTCCCAGCACATGCGAAACGATGTTAGGCACGTATAGGAATACGTGCAGGAATTCGATTAAACACATGTATTTGATACACGTATTTTAATCGAGTGCCTATTGATATTAGCCGGTATACATATGATATAGCCGGATTATTAAATTAAGTGTTGATTTAATAATTAAATGTATATTTGTATATTGATATATTTATATATTAACTAATATCATGCTCACTTAATTATTTTCTTCTCTTTAATTAATATTTATAGTTGATATAAATTATAAGACATGTATGTTGAGACATGTATGATGGGAGTATAAGAATTATATCAAAGAAATGAGAACGAGTCATGGTTATAGAAGTCATGAGATGATTCTTTTGATGAATCATTTGTTTGAGTCATTATTTGTTAATGACTCATTTTTCGTTTCTAGTTGATATGGTTTTTGAACCTTGTCTTCTTCTCATTCTTATCTCCTCCATGCTTCTTCTTCCTCCTCTTGATTTTTCTTCAAGTGAGGAATGGTAAAGAAAAGAGAAAAATTAAGTGAGCTAATTATTCTACATCTCCTACTAATCATTCTTAGCATGTTTAATTAGTGGGTTGCTTCATTTTGATGAGATCAATTTGAAGCTATAGCTTGTATTGAAATTATCTCAAGATGGATCGTCTTCGGTTAGGAGATCATCGAGCAAGCTTGTTCCGAGCTTCATGCAGACTAGCCGGAGTCCGAGAAAAGGTGGATAACATGCTACAAAGGTTGTAGTCCGCTAAACTCTTGTATTTATCTTACTAATTTAGTGACAAGTTTAGTAGTTTTGTTTGATTCTTGGTTTGGGTTTGCTATAGCTCTCTAGATTTTTAAAATTACCGCTTCCACCGCGCTTTAAACCCTACTAGAGATGCCTAGCATCTCACCAGTGGTATCAGAGCTACTAGGTATTGGATATCGACCCATAGAGGGTTCTCACCGTGTGACAGTGTGGCGAAGTATAGGCTCTTACCCCAAGGGTGTCCTGAGACCGGAAGGTGTTCTGGCGGGTTGTAGTCCTCGCTAGGGGGCATACATAAAAAATAGCTACCGAGGGACCCATAAGTGCCACGGCAATCCTATTGGATAGGATGGCTGACTGACCAACAGTGGTATCAGAGCCATACCAAAAGACTACAACTTGTTTTGGTGATATTAAAATTCATGAAACCCAAAATTTTCAAAACTAGTTTTAAATATTTGCATGAAAAGCTCTCATTTTTTCTTGTGCCGGAGCTACCATATTCTTGGTTCGGACCAAGAGTTTAGAGTAGGCTCAGGATAACCCGAACTCACTCAATTTGAGCTTGATTTGGCCCGATTCGGGGCCGAACCGAGGCCGATTCATCCCCGCATCGGGAGCTGAATCAGATACTGGATCAGCCCCGATTTGGGTTGTTCCAGGGCTGATTCGGCCCTGATGCGTGGCCGATCCCGCCTCTGATTTGGTTCCGTTTCGGGGCTGAATCAAGGCTTATATAGTGTGGGGTTTTATGGGGTTATCGGGGTTCGATTTCGTGCAAAAATGAGGGGATTTTCGTTGCATGGATGAACTTGAAATTCTATTTTTTGAATTTCGAGTTAGCGATCTCACGGTTTATGAATTATAATGTCATGGTTTGAATTTACTAAATCAAAGTGTTTGATTTAGTCGGCTCAAACATGGATACAATAAGGATATGCATCGGTAAACGTCGCCTAATTTCTATGTGATCAATTAGACGAGATTGCGTATTTGTTATTGTGATTGTTGTTGATATATAGCATTGTTGGAATGTATTGAATTGTCGCGAAATGAATAGCCCCTGTTTGGAAGTGTGATGTTGAGATAGGTGTTATTTCCATTCATGCTTGTAGCCATCTTGTATATTCATTTGTTCAGGACAAGCTCCAACTTGTGGCTGCCGATTCCGCTATATATATATTCTTTGTTTCGGGACTTAGCGGTTTTCATATGGCCGTAGTCACCGATTGATGTATCATTATTTGTTGGGATGCGATCAGGTTGCAATCGTTGTCATCGGTGTATAATACAGGTTTAGGATTACCCCATGGAGAAGCACACGAGCAACCGAATTCTAGGATTGCAGCAGGTAGCCATCTCAAGGATTTGAGATCGGGTCACTCGAGCCTAGGATTGGTGGGTTGCTTGCCGCGCTCGTAGGGGTAATATGATAGACCCACGGAGGAGTGCTCAAGTCACCGGATTCGAGAAAGTGTCGAGTGGCCCCCTCATGATGATGATGATGTTGGGTTACCTCGTTCCTTGGGTTGCCTGGTAACTTACCGCACTCATAAGGGTCTGTTTTTGGCTGTGCACAAGCTGTTCACGTGACCGGGGAATATCGCATTTCATTTGTGGCTTGAACGAAAAGGCGGGATTCCTTGGTGATCCGACCATTACTATTCTATAATGTTCATTACTTTCCTGTGATATGTTTACTTGCATGTGATGATATTTATCACTTAACTGTAATGATGGTTATCTGCCTGTGATGTTCTATATAATAATATTTTGATATATGTGATATATTGGATATATATATATATATATATATGATATATAAATAAATGATATATACGTTTTGCACCCCTGCTAGCCCTATCCCCGCCCTGCCGTAAGCTAAGTAACCTTACGGTGAAGACCCGGGGCCCCATAGCGAATGCGGATGGCGTATATGCGCATTCTATTTTCTTTTCATGCTTTTCTGTGATTGTATGAGAAGATGCTAGGTAATGTGATTATCTTTTGATGGGATTGCATTGATTCGGATTAATGTAAAGATAATAAACCTAAAACATGTTGTAGAAATCAAATATCAGATATTGTGGTGTTATAGTCGAATCTTTTGCTTTACACAGAGGTATTCGGTTAGGAATATCCTGCACCTCATTCGATAAGGGAAGAGCCTTGATCCCTTCACCGGGAGTTCGCTCTTAAGAAAAAGTTTATATTATTATAAATTTGCAAATTGAATAGCTGTAGTCTTTTGCTTTGCATCGAGATATTCGGTTAGGAATATCATGCACCTCATTCAATGAGGTAAATGCCCTGATCCCTTCACGGGGAATCTGCACTTAAGCAATAGTCTATATAATTATAAATATGCAAAACCACTTGGATCCTACGATGAGATCAAGTTCATTACGTTAAAGGTTTTTCTTTAAAACCAGCCATAGCCCTTTGTCATTTCAAAAAGTAGAGTACTTAGTATTCGTGCTGTATTTGTCGACCTTTGCCAAGTCGTGGTGTATAGTAGCTAAGTGATGTCTTTTTGCATGCATACGATGCGATCGGTTAGGACAGTCGTACAACTTTGTTGATCTTTCCGAAGGGTCATGCGGATGGATTTAATTTGATCAAGAAATGACGGATTGAACTTGACTTGCAACTTATGATTTGTTGACCTTTGCCAAGATCAAAGCCGCTTGGGGTAAAACCGATATCAGGAGTTTCAAGTATTGAAACTTGCAATGAGATTACATACCTTCTATAGAGTGGGGTGACTTGTTGACCGCTGTTATGGTTACCACGCCATGATAGTTTGGATCTAGATTCCTACTGTGAGTAATAGTTACTCTCGGGATATGATCCCGGCTAATTCTCCTTTTAGAGTTTGAAGGAGGATTCGGCGGTATAGTGGGAGCCATCCTGATTAGAAAAATATACCAATCTAATCTAGGTTAGAGTGCCCGACAATAGTTTCTTTTCTCTCTCCGGCAGCAACCTAAGACTAACCCTAAACTAAAAACTCGTAAACCTAGTTAACTGAACATTTTTATAATCAACGGTTTTGGAATGTCATGATTGCCCTATTTCATGACATAGTCGCATATGTCTTTGCTCCTCTCTCTTCCCCTTTTGCTTCCTCCAGAACACTCTGTATCTGATACAGATATCCATATTGCTTAGAAACCCATCGTATAGTTAGATACGAACTCGAAGAAATTGTTTCAGTCAAGGATGGTCGCTGGTTCTGGAGAAATTGAGTTGTATATGATAAAATTCATTTGTCTCCGCTCTCCATCTTATCTCAAGTTTGAGAGCTCCTTAAATAAGGAGAATATACCAGTTACGCTTATTGGATAGTCTTCTTCCAATCCCGATACTGGAGCTGAAAGGAAAGGTAAGAAAAAAAAAACTAGCATAAGTTAGGTATACATAAGGTAAGACAGAGAGACAACAATAGAGGACGAAATGAGCGAAAGGAAAATGTGACCCGGGGCAATGAAAGAGGTATTACTTGGGATACCCTGCCACTCTTTGAAACATTTTGATGTTTCATGATTTCTATGTAATTGTAATCGAAAACCGTTTTCCAATTAATTCTAATTCCTAGGTATATAGATACCGTATTAAAATCCCATATCTGTAAGTTGTTACAGATGCTGAGAAGGATTAGATTATTAGAAAGGTGATTTGATCCTCAATGTCGGAATTCGGAGCAATTGTTGCTATGGGGGAAATCCCCTAGTTTTGCCTTTCGGCAAACTTTTGGTTTTGAATATCTGTTATTATACACCAACTTTTAAAAACTGATATATCCGTTTCTTTATTTGATAAAGTGGGATATAAATTTTTAAAAATTATGTTATGAACATTTGCCTTTATCTTTTGATGATTGGGTAAGATGCATTGAAAAACAGGATGTGCATTCTTAACCAAAATATAGTTTTCATATTATAACATACAGAGAATGAGTTAGTGAACTCATAGGACTTATAAATAATAATGTATGTTTTCCAATGTTCTCATGGATAAGGGGTTGGTACTCATACTTCGTACCATTTCACTATGAGTTTTCTGGTTTTAGACACGCATTCTTGTTGAAATACAAAGTCCAAAAATTTTGAGAAGTTTATAAGATATAGGAATAAAGTAGAGAACCAATTGCTGGAAGTATCAAGATTCTTCGAAGTGTTCGAAGATGTAGATACTTATGCTAGGTATTCCATAGTAATATAATCGATAATTTGATTCTCTCTCAGATTTCCCATCCGTGGGTGCGCTCCATGATGAGTAATCCTGAATTGCCTTTTTCAATAAAGGGATGCATTAGGAATAGATGCATATCAGTTGATACTGGTTCTATCTAAATCAGTGCCTCAAATTTTATATGTGATATAAAAGGGTTATCATCTTAAGATTGTTAAGATATTGAGTTGTCCGTCTTATGCTTAAAACCAGAATCAGGATTAACTCTATGCACATTTCAGTAATGGCGGTTGGTGGGTTATCCTATGCATTGATGAGGATTAACTTTCTACCATTTTCGAGATCAAAAGTTTTTTGTTCTCGACACGCCATCTTTTTAGAAAAGGAATTTCTTGTAAACGAAATTAATGCGAGTATGGTAGAACTGGAAGTGATTCCAGAACCATAAACGGTTATTGAAGATTTAGTAGAACCTAAATATTCAATTGACCCTGACAAACTTTAGCCTACTCCGCAGATTTGGTAGGTGACATCAGCTACCTGAGAGGTACTACGGTTTCCTCGCTAACGGTGATAAGGAGACTCGCATCATGTGAGATGACCCTACTACTTATCAACAGGCCATGAGAAGTGGTGACTTCCGATTGATGGCTGGATATCGAATTATCCAAGTTAGACTCCATGCACTGTAACGAAGTGTTGACTTTGTTAGATGCTCCTGAAGGAGTAAAACCCCATAAGGAGCAAGTAGATTTTTCGAGATCAGTGCAAATGGAAAGGCACTGACCTAATAAGACTAGACTTATAGTAAAAAGTTTTCATCAAATACCCGTTGTGGATTATGATGAAACTATTACTTCAGTGTCTGTGTTGAAGTCCATACGGATAAAACTTACCAATGTTGTCTTTCATGACTATGATGTCTGGCATGTGGATGACTATAACGTCTTTCTAAATTGGATTTAGAAGTGTACGTGTATATAACTCTGCCAGAGAATTATCTCAGTCAGTGGGAGCAGCAGTAAGTGTGCAAGTTGCTTAAGTCTATCTTTAGACTAAAGCAGGCACAGCATAGAAGGATCATATGTTTTTATGATACGATCAAAGTGTTTGACTTCATCAAAATAAGAGATGAACCTGGAATTTGTAAGATGGTAGTAGGGAGTGTTATCAGATTCCTCATACGGTATGTGGATGACATACTCATGATAGGAAGTGATATTCTTATGCTGCAAATCGGTAAAACAATGGTGATCACATGTGTTTCTCCATATAGCATATGGATATCAGTCCAATCCTGGAGAAATATGGGGTAGCAGTGAAGAGCATTTGATGTTCTTGGTTTGGTAATGGAAGCCTCCTGAAGGAGGAAGTTACCAATTCTAGCTTTCCATAAAACATGGAAGATAGAGCGCTAGTCGCGAATTATAAATTTACCCTCTTCAGATGAGCAGTATATTGGAAAGAGTTCCAAGTGGTATACTAAGGTAGTCGTAGCGCTAGATACTGATTGCAAATCAGCAAAAGTATACCACCTAAGAATTTGCTGGATAAAATTTTTCATTTACAGACATCGTCCCATCGTCTGTCCAGGCAAACCCTAAGGAAGGTATCGCTCAGTTCGGTAGATATTTGATCTCCGTGATGTTGAGATTCAGGGAGAAATAAAGAGAAACACTGTGTTGGGTCCACTCATTGAGGCTAGTTCGTGAACACAGTTTGCAAGACTGTTAGTACAGAAGTTGGGTATGAGATACCGCAATAATTGGCCTTAAGTGCAAGTGGGAGATCGTTAGATACAGGTTCTCTCAAGGCAATTATTGTAATTGAAGGAGGACCTATATAAGAGAACAATCTCACTCGAGATGATAATATACTATCTGGTTTGTCTTTATCTTTCATGTGATGCATTTTATTTACTGTCATGTATCGTTTAGACATGAGATAAAACCCTAGGATTTTTCTTGACTACAAGGACGATGATGGAGATCATACTAGTAGGGCCTGAGTAGTCAATATGCACATCCTTTAATATCCCTAATCATAGGAGTATCGAGACTGGGCATCGGTACTCCAGTTTAGACTAGTGTATATGTTTCCTGACCCGGTTGGAGGGCGATGGCTAATCCTACAGCTATTGGTGTTTGACATCGAGGATTGTATACAAGTGCTCATTAGATGAGTTACACTGGACAGACTTATCGAGAACTCCTAGTTGGTAATATACCAATGTCGGGTAGCAGTTCTCTTGTGACATGGGTACAGGGTAGTCCCTAGGACCTGAGATCGCCATAGTGTCTCATAGGTGTTCCTAATATACTTTGACTTCTACCCTAACATGGCTCAAAAAAGTCATGCAAACAGGTTTTTGTTGGGTAAAGTCCCGAAGGTTTTTGTTGGGTAAAGTCCCGAAGCACATGGAGGTAGTGAGCGATCAAAAAGATCCGTCTCTCTTGGTATAGGGAGTTGATGTCGCACTGTGCAGGACATGACTACAACCATGAGTCGATGGCCATCACAGTAGAGATAAACTGATAAGTGTTATCATTTGTATCTCCGGTTGGTTATGAGTCTCCTGTCGCACGACTTATCGAGTTATTGGGGTCTGACAGATTCCAAACCCTAAACCCGATATGTGATACTCTTAGACGAAGAGACCAGACTGTATAGTAATGCCACTAATAAACTTTGCAGGGTTCAGATGAGCTTGCTCAATAACCTTCATTCGTTCAATACCTGGCTGGCCGTTACGTGCAGCTAGTACCGCTGACGTGCTTGTGGCTATGGATATGATCCTAACCTACTGCCAGCGTATTGTCGAGTCTTTAGAGTCCCATAAAGAGGTTTTCCAGCCATGCGAAACGATGTAGGGTACATATAGGAATACGTGCAGAAATTCGATTAAACACGTGTATTTGATACACGTATTTTAATCGGGTGCTTATTAATATTAGCCGGTATATATATGATATAGCCGGATTATTAAATCAAGTGTTGATTTAATAATTCAATGTATATTTATATATTGATATATTTATATATTAACTAATATCATGCTCACTTAATTATTTTCTTCTCTTTAATTAATATTTATATTTGATATAAATAATAAGACATGTATGTTGATACATATATGATGGGAGTATAAGAATTATATGAAAGAAATGAGAATGAGTCATGGTTGAAGAAATCATGAGATGATTCTTTTGATGATTCATTTGTGTGAGTATTATTTGTTAATGACTCTTTTTTGGTTTCTAGTTGATATGGTTTTTGAACCTTATCTTCTTCTCATTTTTATCTCCTCCATACTTCTTCTTCCTCCTCTTGATTTTTCTTCAGGTGAGGAATGGAAAAGAAAAAAAGAAAAATTAAGTGAGCTAATTATTATACATCTCCTACTAATTATTCTTAGCAAGTTTAATTAATGCGTTGCTTCATTTTGATGAGATCAATTTGAAGCTATAGCTTATGTTGGAGTTATCTCAAGGTGGATCATCTTCGGCGAGAAGATCATCGAGCAAGCTTGTTCCGGGCTTTGTGGAGACTAGCCGGAGTCCAAGGAGAGGTGGCAAACATGCTATAAAGGTTGTAGTCTGCTAAACTCTTGTATTTACCTTACTACTTTAGTAACAGGTTTAGTAGTTTGGTTTGATTCTTGGTTTGGGTTTGTTATAGCTCTCTAGATTTTTAAAATTACCGCTTCTGCCTGCTTTAAACCCTACTAAAGGAGCTTAGCATCCCAACAATATCCTATTCTCCCTATCCAGGAATGACTAAGGACTCTCTGTCACATCCCTGTTTTTAAACTCATGTGTCTTCGACTTCATGAACTCTGGAAGCGACATCTCGTCAATCTTAGCAATGACTGGTACATCTGTTTGCACTGTAGACGACACAACGATCCCCGGAGTAGGCTGTACATCAACAGACCTCTCAATCCGACTGGCTTCAAGCAATGACCTGACCATCTAGTGCGGATCCAGACACTTGCCTCAAACGAGAAATCCTAACATAAAAAATAACCAATCTGTTCCTGTGTCACCGGAATAACACCCCAGTCAATCCCCGTCCCCGACGAGCTTGCCCTGACCGCATCTCTAGCTACAACCTTCTCGGCTCGCGTAGCCATGGTAACAAGAACCACAAAAAGTATCGATGAGGATAGATCACAAGAAAGAATAGAAAAAGGATCTCAAGATATGTATATCGTATGTTTACTTAAGCGGAGTATCGTATCATAAGTATGACGTGGAACATACGCACGGTACGTTACTCTACTTAAACTACCTACTCCATCAACCAAGATCAACCTACATAACGAAAGTTCGGGCCTAATACCCCCAAATTCAAGTCTAAGTTCCGTAAGGTCAAGCCTAGGTCCCGAAATATACACCCTAGACTCCATATAGTCAAACATAGATTCGAACAAATGTTAAATCTAACGCTCTGAAACCAACTTTGTCATGGCCCGAAAATGGCACGTGACCGACACTTGAATCGTGTGAAGTCTATAGGTCCTCACCGTAACCCAAGTAAGCCGAAAACAAGGAATCTAAACCTTTTAAAGTAAATAATGGAGGTGAAGTTTGGAAAATGGTTATTTATGAAATCGAGTTCCTCTTTTTTAAAGTATAAGTAAACTTTATTGACATACAAGTGGGTTATAAACTAAAGTTTGAAAACATTTTTGTCATTTAAAATTTTGGCAGCACCTCCTTTGTAAATTTTGATAAAACCCAGTACATAAGCATAAAAATAATCCACATCCCCGATCGGGAGCTATCTCATCACCCAAACGGTGGAATCTCAACCACATAGTATATACGACGTCCAAGGCGAAGATCAACACAATAAAAGAATAAAAGAAATACCAAAAACATTATCATCTCAACTATAACCAACTTGTCATATAAAAGAACAACATACAAGTCTCATTTCTAAGTCCAAAAGAATATACAAGTTTGGTTTCTAGGTCCACAAATATACAAGTCTGGCCGATGGAGTTTTTAACTAGATTATATATGAATATAATATACAAATGGTAATTACGATCTGTAATGTAACCCACCTATCAAAGCAATCACTCAAAGAAGAAGTGTACCAGCAAGTCGCTACTGATCCAAGCGGTCGATCTGCAAGAAAACTATGGCACAAAAGGTGTGAGTTGCCAACTCGTGAGTAGAAAATATCATCAGATAGAAATCGAATACATAACGATCTACCTAGGTCATATTGTATAATAATATCGTGCTATGTGGTAACGAAAGTGAACGTGTATATATATAATATCGTGTCTGTATCAATATGTGGAATAATGTCATCCATAACTGATTGATGTGAAAAATTGAGTCTTTTAATGTTTTCTAGTTACCGCAATCAATAAAGGTGTCACAATAGCTAGCCGATAGTGAGTACGGGTCGTCCATAGGGAAATGGTAAACTATCTTTCTTGTTTTAGACGAGTTAATATAAGAAAGGTTGGATTTTTATCGTTTTATACTAAAGAGATTTGAAAACTTTATAAGAGAAGGGCTTGTAGGGTTTTTCGGATTGACTAGTTAAAGGATGTAGTTTTAAAAATAATTTTTTTTATCTTTTAATTGTTTAATACTAGAGAAATGGTGATGAATGTAGCTTAGGGTACTTCGAGGGATTATGTATTCCCTCTACCGACCCTTGTCCTGTAAGCTCAAAACCTGAAGACTGGGAAGAACAGTTCAAGAAAATGGTATAAAGAAGAGGTCAAGTATGAATGACAGTGAAAACTTCCCCCAAACTTGTCCTTGGCTCATAATCGTGCAAAAAATTCCTTTCTTTCAAGAGCCATTTTGAAAATATTTTTCTTCTTTCCCTCCAAACTTGAGTAAAACAGTGTTTTCATTATTAAACATTGAAATTCAACATAAGAAGGGGGAAATATTATCGGTCTACACAAAGCTTTACAAGTACCAAAAGTTAAAACCAACTATTCAAATATTTTATTAATATAATACTATGGTTGGTGAAAGATAGTGTAATGGATAAATGTGAAGAAGACTCGAGACTGTACAAAAATGGAGGTTGTATCATATCTCGAGTAGAAGAAACAGAATGAGAGTAACAATAAGAGATGGTGTGGGGAGGAAGATAAGAGGTGTAATCGAAAGGTTTTACGTCTCGGTTGGTGGAGACAAAAAAGAGGGTGTGAATAAAAACGAGAATGTGAAAGATAATGAATGGGTGGAATAGTCGTATTCTCATATGTGATAAGAAAAAGCAGTGGCAGTTCAACTTCTTCGGCCTCAAACAGAGACGCATAAATTTCCGGTGGAGGTTGATTCATCACAGCATCCAAGTCTTCAAGAAACGCGAGTTCTTTGGTGGAAATACCTTCGAAACTTTCATCGATGTTCTGAATGATGATCTCATCGGAAAGAAAGGAATCGATATCAATATCAGTGGAATAAGTAGATCCAGTAAGAAGGTTGAAAGTTTCAAAGTCAATGTGTTGTGCATCAGGATTCAAAACACTTGATTCGTCAGAAATTATGGAGGTAGGAGACTCGAAAAAATTGTTTCCCTCATTCTCAAAAGAGTCTAAATCAAGTGGTCTTTCAAGAATCATAGAACTCGAAATATCGAAGTGTGGTTCATCAAATCTCAGAGTAATTGAAAAAAGATGAAAAGAACCAAAGAAAGTATGTAATGAAATTGGTAAACGAACTTGGGTGTCGAGCATTGTTGATCCAGATGTGGGAGATGAAGGCTGAATATCGTTTTGCATATCGGATAGGTTGGTGGTAAGAATAGGATCGGTTAAATGTACAGGAAAATGTTCACATTCAATGGAAGGGACATGATGAGTCGGGGAATCCAACTCATCCAACATAGCAAGTTCATCTTCAAAGATATTCTCAAAACTGATCTCACTAGCACTGTCAGTCAAACTAAACGAATAGTTCTTTAAAAATTCATCAATTATATTATCCTCAATCGATAGATCACTAGGTTCACTTGATGGGATTGAAAGGTTTGAGATGTCAAGTTTAGTCGGATAAGGATCGGTTTGATTTGGAATGGTGTAAGGCTCTCTTTCACACTCATGATTGGAAAAGTCAAACATGTTATTCTCGGACACCTCATCAATTAGATTATTAAGCGGTTGATCATCAAATACATTCGGTTGGATTTCAGGATGGAAAGTGTTGAGATCAAAAGAATTGGTTTTACGTTGACTATGAGGGATCTCTGGTTCTTTCTCACTACTCAATTCCAACTCTACTTCAAAACTAGACATGGTTTTTGAAGAAGTTTCAATGAAGGATTCACTTTAAACTGTGGAACTTCCTAATTGATGTTCAGAAGCACTGCCTAGATAAGGTGCAAAAGTTGAGTATGGTTGGAATGAGTTTAATTGTTGGTTAAGGGCGAGTTCAATATGTTCCGCAATAGAAATGGGTTTATGAATTGCCACATTAGCCTCAAGAGAAGTATCAACATGAGAGAGTGTGAAAGTTTGGTACTGTTGATAAGAGTTAGAAGGATGTATCCAATTTTTATAAATAGGATTAGAATCAACATTGTGATATGAAGAAGATTAAGATTGGTTGAATTGTTGGCGATTGGCTTTTGCAATTTGCTCAGCAATGTTCATGGGTGTAAAAGTTGTCATATTCGCCTCAAAACAAGTATCAACATGTTCATATGGAAATGATTGTAATTGTTGTCCTAAGTGTTTTGGAGTAGTGAAAGGTATGAAACTTTGGCTACGGGCTTTCGCAATATGCTCAGCAATGGACATGAGTTTAAAAGTTTCCTCGCTATCCTTAAAAGGATTATCAACATAAGAAGGTGTTGCATTTTGATACGGTTGATAGGAATTTGAGTGAGGTATCCAACTGTTATTCCTAGAGCCCTCTATCCTATCCCTTAAAGAAATGGTGGGGTCGGAAGTTCTACTAAAGTAATAACGATATAAAAAAAATATATGGTTGTGTGTAGCAAAACTCACCAAGAGTTGGTCGGTTTGAGTTACCCATCATAAGAGAGTGAAAAGAATTTGAGATAAAAAGAAAAGAGGGTGAAATGGTAAATTTTTTAAAGCTTTTTTTCGATTTTTGAAATTTTTTTGCTTGGAAAGAGGGACTCGACTCAACCAATCACAAACGTGCACTAATAATCCCTAGAGCTAGGGTCACCTAGGTCAAATCACTAGACCGCTCCTAGACTTCCAAAGGAGAAGACGTAGGATAAATCCTATATCACCTCCTTATCAATCTTGCAGCCAGGTAAGTGCCAGATAAGTGGGAGGTATCCGCTATATGAATCACCGAAATAGTGTGCCTAATTAAGTAAACCACTTTCCTTAGTCACACTTGCCTTAGCACCACAAAAAATGCAGATAAGCAATAGATTACCCATGACCCCCCTTATCCTGATTGATCGCGATTGTCCTTAGAGGCTTGGTCTAGATATTTTTTATTAATGTAGGGCAATGCGTATACTTGTTTATGATTTGGGGGGCCTAAGAAGGATGATGAAATCCTCACCTAATCTGAATTTGGGTTTCTTGCCCCTTAATGTCCTTTTTAAATATGCAAAACAATCCAAAATCTTAAACACGTAAAAAGATTTTTCTAGCGGCACTGTTTGCAAAGAATCCTGTAGGTAAAAACAGTTTATTAGAGCTTCAGAGAAGAAAGGAAGAAGAGGAATTGATACCTGAAAAGTTTGGGGGCCTGAATCCCCAATTTGGTACGGTTCAGCCGCCAAATACCCTATTCGGCTGCAGTTCCACCGCTGTATGGTGCGATCTGGTCTCCAAATTTTGGCACTGCACTCCAATGCTCCTCTTCTCCTATTTGACAGTCTCAGAATCTCTGTTGGTTCGCTCCAAGTGCTCCAGATTTTTTTGCAAAACTCGCACAAGAATCATTAAAAATATAAGATGCGGTTTTTATTTTTATTTCTTTAAAAAAATTGTTTTTTTAAAAAAAAATCAACCCGGAAAACAAGAAAAATATTACTACCGTTTCTCCGGCAACGGCGCCATTTGATTGATGTGAAAATTTGATTCTTTGTGTTTCTTAGTTACCACAATCAAGAACGGTGTCGCAATAGCTAGCCAACATAGAGTACGGGTTGTCACACCCCGCTTCCCAAAATACGGAATATGAGGGATGGCTAGGCCAGCCATGCTTCTACGGTCAGGGAATAATCCTGCCGTAGTCACACTTCGGCTTCTAATATTACATGGTAGTCAGTAAACAGTACTAAAGTAAAGAAAATCGCAGTTCACAACTTTATTACATTGCAATAAAAGAGTTCGAGATATATTTATTTTGCATAAGGAAATAACTAACCAACGAAGTACAATGTGCTTAAAGCAAAAAGAAATGGCGCGGATGTTGCGGCCTAGACCTCCGCGATCTCGAATGGCAGGTCCTGCTCCTTGACTGGGTCTACTTCGTCCTCTGAGCATGCACACTTAGGTCGTCAGGGCAACACATATAGCAATAAATATATATGATGGGTACAATGCTATTAAACATGAAAGGTGCAACAGAATACAGAACATAAGAATAATGAACATCATTTGAATATGAACAGTGCGATATAAGTATCATGTCAGTAAACCAAGAAACGTGTATTTCACTACTTATCAGTCACTAAGTCAATGAAATCAATTGGTGGAAAGGATTCTCGTGTTTAATAAGGGTCTCGTGCATTCCCGAGACTACGATCCACTATTGCCCGGGACATAACCCTGCAGCCATGCCGCTAGGCCTACGACCTAATGTATGTATGTATATATAACTCTGCAGCCATGCCGTTAGGCCCATGACCTAATGTATGTGTGTGTGTGTATCACTAATATCGAATGATCATCCTCTAAGTCACTGTACCTCGCTAAATACGAGTTCAATTCCACCTTGATTTCCCCCATTCCCCAGGTTATAATATGTATTCAAGTATTAGATAGGTTGTGAACAAATACGTATCGCTTTCACTTTCAATCATGTTTCCACTTATCAATATCACTTTCGTACTTGCCACAACCCAATCGCTAACACTTATATATCGACAATGCACAATAGTCACTAGGTCTCAGTGTAAACAATCACTATGCAGAAGGTATAAAACAAACACAAGGCAGAAATGCACTGAACAGATAATCACTAAATTATGACAGCCAACGCCATATGACTTGAAAAATTCACTATAAATCACACGTATAGAATAGACCAAAACAATATAAAAGAAGTATGATGTATACTTGATTATCTAAGCGATAAAATTAGTTTCATATCAAACGGAAATCAGGTTATGGACTTATCATCATTTTAGATTAGCGGTCGATTGCTGGAATTCCAGTTTCAGAACTGGAATTCCAACTTCGCGCACGGTTTATTAGGGATTGTGTTCAGATTCAGGTGTTTTCCCAGATGAATAAAACCTAGTGATATCTGTTAGGTTTCCAACTCATCAAACGGATTAATAATAGCCTTTCCGCACTAGAAGTTATGTCCTGTTTAATATGAAGGTGAAAGAAATGTCACTGTAGAAACTGCAGAACACGTCGATATTCTAAAAGACAAAAAAATCAAAAGACTGTGAAACTTAACAAGATAAGATCCATATGTTATCTAACTAAATTATCTACACGACCATATAGGACATTTTCAGTTTTATATAGGGAGGTGCAGGCGCTTAAATTCAGGTATCCTCGAGGAATGCTGCCCCGGACTACAGTCCAGAGCCGCGTTCCCAGTCAATTCTCGTTACAGTGGCCTATCAGCATTGAAGGGTAAACTTCATAAGGTTCTGTTTTATCAAGTCGGCTTCGATATAATCCATAAAATATCACATTCCAATAAGTATTGAATTTAATATATGTTTTCCAACGTGACATGTGCAGTGCATTCCAGTTTTAGTGTCGCCTTTAGGGGCGACTTTACATGATTATAAACACAATATTTTACATCCAAATTTCTACACGATATTCGTAAACAGTAAATGGATCTAACTATCACAAGTTCCGCCATATTATGATATGTTTTCGTTATAGTTCGCATCAAACACCTAGGGTAGCGTTTGGTAATCTTTCGAAAACACAAGATTTCCTTAACTAACAAGCGATAGTTAATTCTTAAAAATTCTAAATGACATCAATACGGGATAACCAGCCGAGTTGGGTTCAATTCACTGCAACCAACATGACGGCTCAAATTCTAAGTATTCGACTGTAACCTAACACTATGTCGATACACACACACACATACATTTATATATAAAAATAATTTGACATTATTATTTAACCAAGATATTATAATAGCATGAGCAACAAGAGATGGGTTTTCTCTTACCCGGAGACAACGACACGACAGCGATCTACAACCATGGCACGGAGACGGCACGACACGATACACGCGCGACTAGCATGGGCTCTTGTGAGGACTTGGGGAGGCTCAGCACGATGTAGAGGAGAGCACGGGAGCTGTGGCATGGCGGTGAGGTGCAGCGGAGCTCCGGGGGTGGTGCAGGCGGGAAAGGGAGCTCAGTAAGAAGTTTGCGGCGGCGAGAGGATGACGAGGAGAAAGGGGTGCAGTGGGTAGTGGGCTTAAGTGCAGTGGGTGTTGGGGAGGAGCTTGGTTGTTTAGAAGAGCACGTCGGCGTTGAGACGATGGTGGTGAGGAGGTGACTGCGGCAGTGAAGTGGTGGTTGTAGAGGTGGTCGCGCTTGGGTGCAATGGAGCTTGGCATGCAAGGGGTGAGGGCTCGGTGTTGTGAAGGAGAGGAGATTGGTGGAAGTGACGAGGAGGTGTTGCTGGTGGTCGTCGGTGATGAGGATGGCCAGAGGAGAGTGGGGTCGGTAGTGCATGGTAGGGAGTCGTGGAGTCTATAGAGGTTGTAGCGCTGCTGTGGAGGATGGAGTCGGGTCGGCTTGGTTTGAAGGCTTGGGGAGCTTGGTGGATCGATGGAGATAGCGAGGTGGTGATGGGTTCGTAGTGGTGGTGAGCTCGAGTTGAAGGAGGAGGAGTTAGGGAGTTTGGTGGGGTTGTCGGCGATGTTGAGTGAGGACGAGGAGGAGTGAGCAAGATAGGATAAAGAGTGAGAGGGGGCTCGGTTGAAAGATCAACGTTGAGGAGATCGTGAGGGTCGGCACGCAGATCACGCAACCGTTGGCGGTAAGGTAGCGTGGGTCTCGCGGTGTGGGTGAACGAGTCTCGCGACGAGGACGAGAGAGGAGGGGAGCTGTTGGAGGGAGTGGATTTGGTGGAGCGGATCGCGGGGAGTTGGCGAGCGGGGGCAGCATCGACAAGGGCTGGGTCATGGGCGAGCATGAGAAGAGGGGGCCGTTTGGTTTATGGTAGGAAAACAAAAGAGGGAGAAGAAGAAGAAGAGCGGGCGTGGGTCGGGTTGGGTTCGGGTCGGGTAGGGGTAGGTTGGGTTTAGATAGGTTTTGGGTTTAGATTTGGGGAAAATAATTAAAATAAATAAAAATATATAAATAGTGCAAAAATAATAGGAAAAAATATGGGAAAAAAATACGAAAAATATATATATACGGAAACTGGGGATTTACATCATACCGTCCTTACAAAAATTTTGTCCTCGAAATTAAAGGACGAAAACAACGGAACAACAACACTACTCAAACAGGTGCAGAAAACGTGTACGGATGTCTTCCTCACATTCCCAGGTAGACTCTCTTGGAGAACGACCACCCTAAGAAACTCGAACCAAGGGAATGACTTGTTCTTTAGCACTTTTTCCCGACGATCGATAATGGTGGTAGGCTGCTCCTCGTAAGACAGGTCTGTGCCCAACGTTAACTCTGAATGGTCCAGAATATGGCTGTCATCCCGAATGTAGCGCTTCAACTGAGATACATGGAAAGTATTGTGCACACTAGTTAGCGATGGAGGCAAGGCAAGTCGATAAGCTACCTCTCCTACTCGCTCTAGCACCTCAAAAGGTTCGATGAATCGAGAACTGAGTTTCCCGCTACTACCAAACCTGATCACTCCCCGAGTGGGAGAAATCTTCAGAAACTTGTGGTCACCAATACCAAACTCCAACGACCTTCTTCCGGCATCTGCCCAACTCTTCTATCGGTCCTGAGCCACCTTGATACGTTGTCTGATCGTCAGAACTTTGCTCACTGTCTGCATTATAAGCTCAGGGCCCAACAACCTTCGTTCACCCACGTCATCCCAACAAAGAGGGGACCGACACTTCCGTCCATAAGAGCCTCGAACGGTGCCATCTGGATGCCAGCTTGGTAGCTGTTGTTGTACGAAAACTCTACCGGATGGAGGTGATCCTCCTAAGAACCTTTAAAATCAAGCATGCATGCCCTCAGCGTATCCTCGAGCGTCTGGATAGTACGCTCAGATTTCTCGTCCGTCTGTGGATGATGGCCGTGCTGAACTTGAGACGCGTGCCCAAACTCTCATGTAGGCTCTTCCAGAAATGGGAAATGAACCTGGTGTCTCGATCAGACACGATACTAATGGGTACTCCGTGCAGTCTCACAATCTCCTGCATATATTTCTCCGTAAGCAACTCCGTCGATTGTCTAAATCAGAAGGGTATGAAATGCGCTGCCTTCGTAAGACGATCAACAATAACCCAGACAGAATTATTGCCCCTTGGGCTTCGAGGTAGTGCCATCACGAAATCCATGGTGATATGCTTCCATTTCCACTCTGGCACTGGAAGCGGTTGCAACAACCCTATGATTCTCTGATGCTCGGCTTTCACTTGTTGGCATACCAGACACTTAGAGACAAAGCGAGCAATCTCTCTCTTCATTCCGTTCCACCAGAAATGCTGCCTCAGGTCTCTGTACATCTTGGTGCCACCTGGGTGCACTAAGTAAGCGGAACTATGTGTTTCAGCTAGAACTTCATCTCGAATACCCTCTTTTAGAACACACAGCCGACTGCCAAATCTCATAGAACCATCTTCGTGAATATGCAAATCCGTCCTCAAACCAGCCTCGACCATCCCTCTGAACTTCTGCAACTAAGAGTCTCCAGCCTTGTGGCTTTGATGTGATCTATAAGCAATGATTGAACTTGCAACTGCCAGAGCTGTCCGAGCACACCCGGAGTAACTACCTCCAACTCGAGTCTCTGAAGGTCATCGAGAATCCCCATCAAACAAATTAGCAATGCAGCTGACGGTCTGCGACTGAGAGCATCAGGAACGATGTTCACTTTCCCCGGATGATATTGTAGCTCAATATCATAGTCTGCCATCAACTCCAACCATCTGCGTTGTCTCATATTCAGCTCCTTCTGGGTGAACACCTATTTCAAACTTTTTTGATCCGTGTACACCTCCACTCTTTCGCCTAGCAAGTAATGCCTCCAAATCTTTAAAGCGATCACAACGGACGCTAATTCCAGGTCATGCGTGGGGTAGTTCTTCTCGTGAGTTTTCAGCTGATGAGAGACGTAAGCCATCACTCGACCATGCTGCATTAATACATAGCCCAAACCTTTTCCCGACGCATCACTATGAACAACCAAGCTACCCGAGCTGTCTGGCACAGTCAGGATTGGGGCCGTGGTCAACTTCAGTTTCAACAGCTCGAACGCCTGGGTGCACTCCTCCGACCAAACATACGGCACCTCATTCCGTGTGAGCTTCGTCAACGGTTCCGCTACTCTGGTGAATTCTTGGACAAACCGTCGATAATACCCAGCCAATCCTAAGAAGCTCCTTATCTCTGCAACAGATTTCAGTGTCGGCCAGTCTTTGATAGATTCGATTTTCATCGGATCCACTGAAATGCCGTCACTCGAAACGACATGCCCCAGGAATTGCACCTTGTCGAGCCAAAACTCGCACTTGCTTAGCTTAGCATAGAGCTTCTCGTTTCGCAGAACCTGCAATACAATTCGTAGGTGCTCGGCGTGTTCCTCTCCACTTCTCGAATAGACGAGAATGTCGTCGATGAATATGACAACAAACTGATCCAAGTACTTGGAGAAAACCCTGTTCATCAAGTCCATAAATATGGCCGGTGCTTTGGTAACACCGAACGACGTCACAAAAAACTCATGGTGGCCATATCGGGTTCGGAAAGCCGTCTTGCATACATCCTCTGCCTTGACCCTGATTTGGTGGTATCCCGATAGAAGATCTAATTTAGAAAATACCCGAATACCACCCAGCTGGTCAAATAAGTCGTCGATGCGGCGGATGGGATACTTGTTCTTCACGGTCACCCCGTTCAACTCCCGGTAGTCAATGCACATGCGCAAGGAACCATTTTTCTTCTTAACCAGTAACACAGGAGTTCCCCACAGGGAAGCACTTGGATGGATAAATCCCTTGTCCAGAAGATCTTCTATTTGCTTCTTTAATTCTGCCAACTCAACCAGTGCCATTCTGTACGGTGCTTTTGAGACTGGTGGTGTACCTGGAATCAAGTCGATTGAGAATCCCAAGACGCGAGGAGGTGGTAGACCTGGTAAATCTTTAGGGAACACATCAAGAAAATTCTGAACGATCTCTGGGGCTGGACTCTCATCAATCTCCATAGCCGTCAACACTTTCGGCTTGGCTCTAAACTTGGCTAGCTCCAAAGACTCGCTTTCGCCTTCGAAAACAAACTTAGGGTGATTGGGAATGCGGAAAGTCACTTTCCTAGCTCGGCAATCGATGATCACATAGAAGGTACTCATCCAATTCATCCCGAGAAGTACGTCATAGCTGCCCGTCCCGATTAAAAGGAAATTCGCATAGAATTCCCTGCCGCATACTACCACCGGACATAACCTACACTCTTGGTTGGACACAATAATTCCATTACCCGTATGTATCTCCCAACCCTTGGTCAACGGCTCGTGAGGTATAGAGTGTGTGTCAAAAAACCGCATAGAAATAAAGCAATGCAAAGCACCTGAACCAAAAAGAATTCTAGCTGGTTTAGAATAAAAAGGAGGGTACCTGTAACTACTTCTCCAGAAGTCTCTGCCTGCTCGGCAGAGAGGGTGAAAGCCCGCCCCTGATTCCGACCCGTACCAGTATGCATCTGATCGAATAACCACTGTTAGGATACTAGAGGTGGACCCCTCTGATCTGAAGTGCCGTACGACGGTCGATGTTGCTCGAACCCTCCCTGTAGCTCAGATCTCTGGGGACATCTGCTGACCCTGTGCTCGCTGGATCCGCAAAGCAGACACTGCCCCTTGGCCCTGCGACAATCTCTCTGCATGTGCCCTGTCCTCTGGCAATAATCGCAAAATAGGGCCCTCCGCTGCGGCTGCTGAGGTGTGAAAGTATGCTTCATCTGGGTAATACCCGGCCTGTGAATTGGGATCGCTCCACGGGGGGAAATGGTAGCCCATGCTGGAACTACGTGGGGTCTCCTGTCCACCGATCGTTGGCCCTTGGCCTTCTCTGCCAATATTTCCTATACTCAGGCAGTGTTCAACACCTGAGCGAAGGTCGGCAGATCGAAAGACGCGATAAGTTGCTGTAGTTCAATATCGAGCCCCTGCTGAAACCATCTTGCCCTGGCAGCTTCAGTGGCTACCATGTACAGTGCGAAGCGACTCAGCCTGTTAAACTCTGCGGCATAGACATCCACCGAGCGTCCATTTTGCTTCAATACAATAAATTTCTCCTCCATTTTAGCAGTGGCAGTGGCCGAAAAATAGTGATCCAGAAAGCATGCGGAGAACGTGTCCCATCCGATAGGTTTCTCTAGCCGGCTTTCCTCTACGGACCACCACGTGCAGGCCTCATCCTCCAGTTGAATCTTCACCACGTTCACTCTGTCATCGTCAGGAACTTGAGCGGCTGTCAAAAGGTTCTCCACGTTGATCCATTGCTCGACCTCGAGTGGATTTGCTGATCTCATGAAAACCGTTGGATGAAGCTTCCTAAAGTCCGAAACAATACCAACCCTAACCTGTGCAGTCGGTACAAGGGCGCCCTCGGGGGCGGCGGAAACAGCCGTAGATCTCTCCAGAGCGGTAATTGCGATCTCTTGTACCGCCTTCAATCCCTCGGTCAGGAGATCGGTCTTCCTCTCTTGAGCCTGGGCTAGGATCGTCAGTGTGCTGAGAATCTTCTCGGTATGATCGTGGGAACCGGCACCTGAGGAGTTGCCCGAGGAGTCCATATTTTTGAAAGATGATCAAGAAAGAAATCAGATTCAGTCAAGGATTTCATGATGATTCAACGAGGAATAGGAAGTGAAAAGAAATGTAATAAAGCACACATCAACGGTATAACTCAAACTAGAGATCGCTTGACGAAACTGTAATTTCATCCAAACCTGACTCTGATACCAACAAAACCATGCCACGCCCCACTTTCCAAAATACGGAATACGAGAGGTGACTAGACCAGCCATGCTCCTACGGTCAGGGAATAATCCTGCCGTAGTCACACTTCGGCTTCTAGCATTACATGGTAGTCAGTAAACAGTACTGGAATAAAGGAAATCACAGTTCACAACTTTATTACATTACAATAAAAGAGTTCGAGATACATTTATTTTGCATAAGGAAATAACTAACCAACGAAATACAATGTGCTTAAAGCAAAAAGAAATGGCGCAGATGTTGCGGTCTAGACCTCCGCGATCTCGAATGGCAGGTCCTGCTCCTTGACTTGGTCTACTTCGTCCTTTGAGCATGCACACTTAGGTCGTCAAGGCAACACATATAGAAATAAATATATATGATGGGTATAATGCTATTAAACATGAAAGGTGCAACAGAATACAGAACATGAGAATAATGAACATCATTTGAATATGAACAGTGCGATATAAGTATCATGTCAGTAAACCAGGAAATGTGTATTTCACTACTTATCAGTCACTAAGTCAATGAAATCAATTGGTGGAAAGGATTCTCGTGTTTAATAAGGGTCTCCTGCATGCCCGAGACTACAGTCCACTGTTGCCCGGGACATAACCCTGCAGCCGTGCTGCTAGGCCCACGACCTAATTTATGTATGTATGTATGTATATATATTTATATATAACTAATATCAAATGATCATTCTCTAAGTCACTGTACCTCGCTAAATACGAGTTCAATTCCACCTTGATTTCCCCATTCCCTAGGTTATAATATGTATTCAAGTATTAGATAGGTTGTGAACAAATATGTATCGCTTTCACTTTCAATCACGTTTACACTTATCAATATCACTTTCGTACTTGCCACAACCCAATCTCTAACACTTATATATCGACAATGCACAAAAGTCGCTAGGTCTCAGTGTAAATGATCACTATGCAGAAGGTATAAAGCAAACATAAAAATAAGTATAAATGCACTGAACAGATAAAATTCACTAAATTATGACACCCAACGCCATATGACTTGCAAAATTCACTATAAATCACAAGTATAGAGTCAACCAAAACAATATAAAAGGCGTACAATGTATACTTGATTATCTAAGCGATAAAATTAGTTTCATGTCAAACGGAATTCAGGTTAAGGACTTATCATCATTTTAGATTAGCGATCGTTGCTGGAATTCCAGTTTCAGAACTGGAAGTCCAACTTCGCGTAGGGTTTATTAGGGATTGTATTCAGATTCAGGTGTTGTCCCAGTTGAATAAAAGCTATTGATATCTTTTAGGTTTCCAACGCATCAAACGGATTAATAATATACTTTCCGCACTAGATGTTATGTCCTGTTTAATGTGAAGGTGAAAGAAATGTCACTGCAGAAACTGCAGAACACGTCGATATTCTAAAATACAAAAATAATATCAAATGACTGTGAAACTGAATGAGATAAAATCCATATATTAGCTAACTAAATTATCTACGTGACCATATAGGACTCTATGCATTTTCAGTTTTACGTAGGGAGGTGCAGGTTCTTAAATTCAGGTATCCTCGAGGAATGTTGCCCCGGACTGCAGTCCAGAGCCGCGTTCCCAGTCAATTCTCGTTATAGTGGCCTATCAGCATTGAAGGGTAAAATTTATAGGGTTCTAGTTTATCGAGTCAGCTTCAATATGAGCAATAGAACATCACATTCTAATCTGTATTGAATTTAATATATGTTTTCCAACGTGACATGTGCGGTGCATTCGAGTTTACTGTCGCCTTTAAGGGGCGACTTTACATGATTATAAACACGATATTTTACATCCAAATTTCTACATGATATTTGTAAACAGTAAAGGGATCTAACTATCACAAGTTCCGCCATATTATGATATGTTTTCTTTTAGTTCGCATCAAACACCTTGGGTAGAGTTTGGTAATCTGTCGAAAACACAAGATTTCCTTAAGCAACAAGCGATGGTTAATTCTTAAAAATTCTAAATGACATCAATACGGGCTAACCAGCCGAGTTGGGTTCGATTCACTATAACCAACTTGATGGCTCAAATTCTAAGTATTCGATTGTAACCTAACACTATGTCGACACACACACACACACACACACACACACACACACACACACACCTTTTTATATATAAAAATAATTTGACATTATTATTTAACCTAGATTTTATAATAGCATGTGCAACAAGAGATGGGTTTTCTCTTGCCTGGAGATGACGACATGACAGTGGTCTATAACCACGGCATGGAGACGGCACGGCACGATACATGCACGACTAGCATGGGCTCTGGTGAGGACTTAGGGAGGCTCAGCACGATATAGAGGAAAGCACGGGCGCTGTGGCACGGCGATGAGGTGCGGCGGAGCTCCGGGGGTGGTGCAGGAGGCGAAGGGAGCTCAGTAAGAAGTTGGCGGCGTCGGGAGGATGATGAGGAGAAAGGGGTGCAGTAGGTAGTGGGCTTGGGTGCAGTGGGTGTTGGGAAGGAGTTTGGTTGTTTAGAGGAGCACGTCGGCGTTGAAGCGATGGTGGTGAGGAGGTGACTGCGGCAGTGAAGTGGTGGTTGCAGAGGTGGTCGCGCTCGGGTACGATGGAGCTTGGCATGCAGGGGATGAGGGCTCGGTGTTGTAGAGGAGAGGAGATCGGTGGAAGTGATGAGGAGGTGTTGCTAGTGGTCGTTGGTAATGAGGATGGCCGGAGGAGAGTGGGGTCAGTGGTGTACGGTGGGGAGTCGTAGAGTCGATGGACGTTATAGCGTGACTGTGAGGGATGGAGTTGGGTTGGCTTGGCTTGAAGGCTTGGGGAGCTCGGTGGGTCGATGGAGATAGCGAGGTGGTGATGGGTTCATGGTGGTGGTGAGCTCGAGCTGAAGGAGGAGGAGCTGGGGAGTTTGGTAGGGTTGTTGGCGATGATAAGTGAGGACGAGGGGGAGTGAGCAAGATGGGATAAGGAGTGAGAGGGGGCTCGGTTGAGAGATCAACGTTGAGGAGATAGTGGGGGTCGACGTGCAGATAACGCGACCGTTGGTAGCGCGGTAGCATGGGTCTCGCGGTGTGGGTGAACAGGTCTCGTGGCGAGGGCAAGAGAGGAGGGGAGCCGTTGGAGGGAGCAGATTTGGTGGAGGAGATCATAGGGAGTTGGCGAGCGGGGGCGGCGTCGACGAGGGCTGGGTCGTGGGCGAGCATGAGAAGAGGGGGTTGTTGGGTTTGTGGCATGAAAACAAAAGAGGGAAAGGAAGAAGAAGAGCGGGCCTGGGTCGGGTTGGGTTCGGGTCGGGTAGAGGTAGGTTGGTTTTAGATAGGTTTTGTTAGTTGTATGTATGCCCTAGAGGCCAGTATTGTACATATGTTGCATATTATATTGGATGCTTGGATATATATAGAGAAGACTTTCTTGCTCGACATGATAGTATGCTATTTGGTTGCTCTTTATCTTAACATGTATACTAGTCTCTTGATACTGTCTTATGGTTACATGTTGGTAAAGCCCTTAAGATGTGTACTTGACTATCAGGACTATGATGCAGATCATACTAGTGGGGCCATGGTAGTCCATAAGTTCATCCTTTAACGTTCCTAGTCGTGGGTGTATCGAGACAGGGCATCGATATACCAGAGTAGACTAGCGTATACGCTTCTCGACCCATAAGATGGGCGATGGATGATCCCATATCCATTGGTGTTTGACATCAGAAATGGTATACGGGTTCTCAGTGGAGACTGGGTACACTGGACGGACTCTTCGAGAACTCCCAGATGGTATTATACCTCATGTCAGATGGCAGTTCTCTGGTGACACTTGTACAGGTTAGTTTGTAGACCCGAGATCGTCATAGAGTCTTGTGTGATTCCCACTGTGCTTTGATTTCCACCTTACCACGTCCAAGAGGGCGTGCAAAACGGTGGTTTTTGGGTGCAGTCCCGAGTCATATGGAGGCAATGAGCGATAGGAGGGGTTTCGTCTCTCCCGGTATTGGGAGTTGATGTTGCGCTGTGCTCGATTGGCCATAATAGGAAAGTCCCTGGCCAGGGCTGTTTTAAAGATTTACTGGGAAGTGTTACCAGTAGTTTCTCGACCAGTTATGAGCCTCATATCGGCATGACTTATCGGTTATTTGGGTCTGACGTTTACCACCCCTAGACTTGATATGCGACATATCAGACGAGGAGACCGGACTGTACGACAAGTGTTACCGTCAGGCTTTTGCAGGAGTTGGAGCGAGCTTGCTTGCTGATCTTCTGATCGCTCAATACCCGGGAAGCCTTACGTCCAGCTAGTACCGCTGACGGCTCGTGGGTGCTTGATGTGATCATCACCTATTGCCGGCGTATTGACGAGTCTTTAGAATCCTACATAGAGGTTTTACTGGCTCAGGTAAAACGAAATAGGGGCACATATGTGATATGTGCGGGACCGAGAATAATGCGTGTATGAGATACCGTATTCTATTCTCGCGACTTATGTATCGGTCGGTTATATGTGATATGGCTGGGTTATCGAATCAAGGGTTGATTCGATAAGTCGATGCTTTGGATGTTAGTCGGTTATATGTGATATATCCGGATTATTAAGTCAAGTATTGATTTAATAATTTAGTGTATAATTGTATATGTGATATACTAATTTACATTAACTAACATTGGTTCACTTAAGCATTTGTTTTTCTCACTTGTGCACAACTTAATGTGTGTGTGTGTGTGTGTGTGTGTGTGAGATATTTATTAAAATGTGTTTTCATTTTGTATCATGGTTGTTGATACATCAAACATGGGTGTGTAAGACATACACCATTCTATTTGTGATAATGGGTTTTATTATTTAAAGTGAAAACAAAATTAGTGGAATATTAGTTGAAAGCATGAAGCTAGTGGAAGGTTGTGGATACTTTGTCTAAGTCCATTAGTTTTATTTTGCTTAAGATATTTAGTAACCTAACCATCACAATTAGCCATTGTTATGTCTCTACATGAGTTAGTATATGGTACTCACTCACCATGGTTCACTCTCTCACTTGGTCATTATTCTCATCTCATTTTAGTTCATCCTCTTCCTCAAGCTCAAAAAGCTTGCTAGGGTTTTGATTAAGTGAGAAAGTAAAGTGAGAAAAGAAATTCTAAAGTGAGCCTACTTCCCATTTCATCATTCTCTACTAGACTAGCACATTAGTTTAGGGTGTTTACTTCACTAATTCTCTAGCTAGTGAAGTAGAAGCTTGAGCTAATATTCCCTCGACGTAGATCATCTTCGGCCTTGAAGATTTCAAGCAAGATCGCTCATTTCTCTACGCGAAACCATGCAAGAGTCCGGGAGTTCGACGATCGCAGCGAAGGGACTACTACAAGGAGCTTATGAAGTGAAGGACTGATCTACAAAGGTTGTATTTCTTTTTTCACTTAGATAGTAAATGGTTTACTATGTTTCCGTATTGTATTCTAGCTAACGATTCTAGTTTAGAGTTCCTTTTAACGGCAAAATTTTAAAATGGCATGGACGATACCTCCCGAAACATTGCTGCCGTCGATAGGAACCCTACAGTGGTAACAGAGCCTAGCTAGAAAATCATACGGATAATGTTAGATTACGAACACGAAACAAACTCCGAACTTGAAACCCTAAAAATCATGTTTCTGTCGAATTTAAAACGAGCCCTAAAAATTTTTTAAAGTACAGAATCATATATGTATGATACAATGAACACTGAAGAAATTTGGAGGCATTTGGTAATGATTGGGCCGGCGACGCACCCCCCTCACCGGCCATTTTCGAGTCCCCCCCTCCAGATTTTTACAGTGTTCTATTACATGAGTTTTGGTGCTTCAGGTGTTGTTTATTCTTGCTAAATTGTCATGTGATGTTAATTTACTATAATGACAACTCGGAGTGTTTCGTAGTCGTAATTTTAACTATTTTCGGGTAACTTTAGACGTTGTTAAAAAGTTCAATCGGATGTCAAATACCCACTTTAATCCTTACCGGAAAAATTTCCAAGTGTTGGATTTTTCCCGTAGTTAAAAAGCTTTCAAACATCATGCAAGTTATGCGATAGACCATCTAGAAGAACAAAACCTTAACTCGACTATGTGACCGTCAGAACCACCACTGAACCCTCGGGTTTGTGGTGGTTCAGCGGTGCCACATGTGAGGCGTTTGTTTGGCCCTTCTACGGCTGGTTCATTGGTACTGTGGCGTGTGCTGAAAAAGTTTAAAACTACGCTCAAGTGTTGAACTTTTTGGGTAATTTTGGGTGTTTAATGATTCGATTGGAATGTTTAACATCGTCTAGTTTTCTTTGTGATGTGATAACATGTGATGTTATGTGATGTTGGATATGTTATATTGGATCGCCGCGTTTTGAATAGCCGGGGGTTTTATGTGAGATGAGAGTTTTTATTTTCATTCATGTAAAATTAAATGTATGTAATATTCTTTTATTGGGGCACTTTCGGGTTGAGGTTGATGTCACCATTGATGTATATTGTTTACTTTTCCGCATTAGGATAGACCCAAGAAGGAGAGCACAAGTAACCGGGTTCTAGTGTCCAGTGTGAGACCAACTCGAGGAGTCGAGTCCGGGTCTCCTAACTGTAGAATTGGTAGGGTTGCTTGTCGCTCTCGTAGGGGTCTAGGGATGTGGGTTTGGCTATTAATCGCGACCGTGGAATCCGTGTTTTATAGAGGCTCAAAATAAACACGGACCTCCTACTATATCCAATATTTCATATGTTTCTTCTGCTGCGATATCTGTGATGTGATCATTTGATATGTTGAGATAGATACTGTATATAGTATATATGATATATTATATAGACGTTACTTATGTTTTACATCCGTGCTAGCCCTGCCCCGCTCTGCCGTTAGTTACCTAACCTAACGGTGCATGACGGGACATCGAGGCAAATGCGGATGGCATAAGTGTACGTTGTATTTATCTGTGATGTTTAGGTGACTTAAATGATGGGACTTCATTAATATGATTAATGAAAGAAAAGAAACCTAAAAGATG
Organism: Agapanthus africanus; assembly: GCA_030015575.1. Classification (NCBI taxonomy): domain Eukaryota; kingdom Viridiplantae; phylum Streptophyta; class Magnoliopsida; order Asparagales; family Amaryllidaceae; genus Agapanthus; species Agapanthus africanus. Next base: position 660,965,230 of record CM057340.1, read on the forward strand.
TTGTAGAATCAAATTTTTCAAAAATGGTAGCTACAGTTTTGCTTTGGATTATGATATACATGATATATCTCGCACCTCATTCGATGAGAAAAGAGCCGAGATCCCTTCACCGGGAGTGACCTCTTTAGCAAAACTGGCAGATGCTACAACACTCGGTTTGTTTTTTGATTGCTATTGGAGTTTTCGCTTTGCATCGTGATATATATGATATATCTCGCACCTTATTCGATGAGGAAAGAGCCGAAATCCCTTCACCGGGAGTGACCTCTTTAGCGAAACTAGGAAAAGCTTCAAAAACACTCCTCTTCAAAATTCACTTGTTTCTACAACGATATCAAGTTCATTACGCAATAGGTTTTCAGAAAAACTTGTCGTATCCCTCCGTCATTTCAGATAAATCCTACTTAGTATTCGTGCTACGTTTGTTGACCTCCGTCAAGGCGTAGTGTGCGGTAGCTAACTAGTGTTTATCTGCTTATGCATATGATGCAGATTGGATTAGGATAGTCATACGACCTTGTTGACTTCCGTCAAGGGTCGTGCGGGTGGGTTTGATTCAATCAAGAAATGACGGGTTGAACTTGACTTGCACCCTATGGTTTGTTGACCTCCATCAAGGTCATGGGATGCTTGGGGCAAAATATTGTCGGGAATTTCAATTGTTGAAATTTGTAATGAGATTGCATACCTTCTATGAGATAGTTGGATCCCGATACCCACTGCGAGTAATTGTTACTCCTGGGAGAGTTTTACACAGGACAATTAGCCGATCAAGTAGGTGTCTAGAAAGGTGTCAATGGGGTTATGCCTCTGGGAAAATGAGATTTATTTTAATTAGGTCCGTGCGAAAGCACGGGGAACCTCCCTCAAAGTACCGACACTGGCCTGGCTGAAAGATTGGCGAAATTGCAGGGTGTAATTAATCCCGGCTAGTCTTTCCTTTTAGGGTTTGAAGGAAGATTTGACAAAAACAGTGGGAGCCATCCTGATTAGATAAAATAATAACCAATCTGATCTTGCAAGAGCATACGCTAAAGTGTTTTCTTCTCTCTCTCTCCAGGTAGCGACCATATCATACCTTAATCAAGATAATAATATGGATGTATTGACCGAACCCGCAGATTATACTGTGCTGGAGAACGTTGGTTCCGTTCTTTTTTATAAAAGTTATATGACTGAACAGGATATAGGGGAATACCAGGATTCCCATGCTACCCGAATGAAGAAAGTACATGTTGATGTATTTTCTTCGGGTGTGTTCTTTATAGAGAACTGTTTCTCCATTTGCTCTACGTCCTGGGTATTAGATACCAGGTCAGGCTCCAATATATGTAATCAGTTACATGGGCTTAGAAAAGGAAGAGAACTTGGATAAGGTGATAAAGACATAAGGGTTGTAAATGGTGCAATTGTTGCAGCTAAAACCATCGGGGAATATCACCTCGTATTACCCACTGGTAATACATTGATTCTGAACGAATGCTATTACATGCAGAACCTGATATGCAACATTATATCGGTTTCTTTTTTAAGTAAAAAGGGATATAATTTTGCATTACAGGATAATGTTAAGAACATTTTCTTGAACCAAAAGTTGGTTGGATCAGGCATGTTGTGCAATGGCATTTATGTTCTAAATCAATCAACAGTTCTGAGCATAACAAACACACACAAGAGGAAGAGTTCAAAACTGAACGAATCCTTTTTATAGCATTGTAGACTAGGTCACATCAATGCGACACGGCTAGCTAAGTTACATAAGGATGGATATTTGAATCCGTTCGAATTTTCATCTTATGACACTTGCCAGTCATGTCTCAAAGGCAAGATGACCAGAACTCCGTTTACGGGACACGGAGAAAGAGTTACTGGACTCTTAGAACTGATACATAGTGATGTATGCGGTCCCATGTCTACACATGCCAGGGATGGTTCTGTGTACTTCATTACATTCACTGACGATCTCTCTAGATTCGGATATGTGTTCCTGATGAAACACAAATCAGAAGCTTTTGAGAAATTTAGAGAATATAAACAAGAAGTCGAGAACCAAACCGGGAAAAGTATTAAAATCCTTCGATCTGATCGAGGAGGTGAATACTTGAGCAATGAATTCCTGGACTTCCTAAAAGGGAAAGGGATTCTCTCTCAGCTAACTCCTCCATATACACCACAGCACAACGGTGTATCAGAACGGAGGAACCGCACCCTATTAGATATGGTGCGCTCTATGATGAGCATAGCTGAATTACCTATTTCCTTCTGGGGGTATGCACTGGAGACAGCGGCATACCTACTGAATATAGTTCCTACCAAATCCGTGCCTACCATCCCATATGAGATATGGTGGGGGAAGAGACCATATCTTAATTTTATTAAGATATAGGGTTGCCCGGCCTATGTCAAAAGACAAAAACCGGACAAACTCGAGGAAAGGTCTGTTTTGTATAAGTTTGTTGGATATCCCAAGCATTCGCGAGGGTATATCTTCTACCACAGTGAGGAACAAAGGGTGTTTGTTTCTCAACACGCCACCTTTTTAGAAAAGGAATTTCTTACAAAAGAGATTAGTGGCTCTGAGGTAGAAATGGAAGAGGTTCCAGCTGTACAAACCACAACAGAAGATTTAGTGGAACCAGAGGATTCGGTAGTTCCCGATGAACCCCAGCCACTCTGCCAATCTAGTAGGGTTCCTCACCCACCTGAGAGATACTACGGTTTTCTTATGGATGGTGGGAGCGAGGATTGCATCATGGAGGATGATGACCTAACTAGCTTTGAGCAGGCCATCACGAGCGGTGACTCAGTGAAATGGCTGGATGCAATGCGGTCCGAGATGGAATCCATGTACACCAACAAAGTATGGACTTTGGAAGATGCTCCTGAAGGGGTAAAACCCATTGGGAGCAAGTGAATCTTCAAGAAGAAACTTGGTGTAGATTGGAAAGTGGAGACTTTCAAAGCTAGACTTGTTGCAAAGGGTTTTCGTCAACGACCAGGTGTTGATTATGACGAAACCTTTTCTCCAGTTGCTATGCTTAAATCCATCTGGATCATGCTTGCCGTCGCTGCATATCATGACTACGAAATCTGGCAAATGGATGTTAAGACCGCCTTTCTAAATGACGATTTGGAAGAGTGCGTGTACATGACTCAGCCAGAGGGCTTCGTAGATAGTGGGAGCAGCGGAAAGGTGTCCAAGCTGCTTAAATCCATCTACGGGTTAAAGCAAGCATCGCGGAGTTGGAACATCTACTTTGATGTCGTTATCAAAGAGTTTGATTTCGTCAAAAACATAGATGAACCTTGTATATACAAGAAGGTAGCAGAGAGTAAGGTTGTCTTCCTCGTATTGTACGTGGATAACATACTCTTGATAGGAAATGACATTCATATGCTGCAATCGGCCAAGCTTTTCTTATCACAACGATTCTCATTGAAAGATCTAGAGGATGCCTCCTACATCTTGGGGATTAAGATTTATAGAGATAGAGCTAAACAGATACTGGGATTATCCCAATCCAGGTACATTGACACCATACTAAAGCGGTTTAGTATGGAAGAATCCAAACGTAGGTTTTTATCCACGATCTCTGGGCTCACTCTCCCCAAAGAGATGTCTCCCAAGACTGATTTGGAGAGAGCTCGCATGCAAGGGATACCCTATGCTTCGGCAGTAGGCTCTATCATGTACGCGATGCTATGTACCAGACCCGATGTAGAACACTCACTAAGTGTAGTGAGTAGGTATCAAGCAGATCCTGGATAGAGTCACTGGACAGCTGTGAAGAGCATTCTCAAGTACTTACAAAGGACTAAAGAGATGCTCTTGGTGTATGGTAACGGAGAACTCCAAGTGGAGTCCTTTACCGATTTGAGCTTCCAGAGTGATAAGGACGACTCTAAGTCGAACTCGGGATTTGTCTTTACCCTCTACGGAGGGGCGGTATGCTGGAAGAGTTCCAAGTAAGAAACTGTGGCAGACTCGATGATGGAGGCTGAATACATCGCTGCCAACGATGCTGCCAAAGAGGCTGTCTGGATCAAGAAGTTCATAACTGAACTTGGAGTGGTTCCATCCATTAAGGATCCAATACCTTTGTATTGTGATAACAATGGAGCGGTGGGTTTGGCCAAGGAACCCAGGTCCCATCAGCGATCCAGGCATATTTTGAGGCGGTATCACCTGATCCGGGAGATAGTTGATCGTCGGGAGATTGAGGTCAGAAGAGTTGACACGAAGAATAACACAGTGGATCCACTCACGAAGGCCATTCCCCAGATACAGTTCGAGAGACTCTTCGGGATGCTCGGTATGCGATACTACAGCAGCTGGCCCTAGTGCAAGTGGGAGATTGTTAGTTGTATGTATGCCCTAGAGGCCAGTATTGTACATATGTTGTATATTATATTGGATGCTTGGACATATATAGAGAGGACTTTCTTGCTCGACATGATAGTATGCTATTTGGTTGCTCTTTATCTTAACATGTATACTAGTCTCTTGATACTGTCTTATGGTTACATGTTGATAAAGCCCTTAGGATGTGTACTTGACTACCAGAACTATGATGCAGATCATACTAGTGGGGCCATGGTAGTCCATAAGTTCATCCTTTAACGTTCCTAGTCGTGGGTGTATCGAGACAGGGCATCGATATACCAGAGTAGACTAGAGTATACGCTTCTCGACCCATAAGATGGGCGATGGATGATCCCATATCCATTGGTGTTTGACATCAGAAATGGTATATGGGTGCTCAGTGGAGACTGGGTACACTGGAAGGACTCGCCGAGAACTCCCAGATGGTATTATACCTCATGTCAGATGGCAGTTCTCTGGTGACACTTGTACAGGTTAGTCTGTAGACCCGAGATCGTCATAGAGTCTTATGTGATTCCCACTGTGCTTTGTTTCCACCTTACCACGTCCAAGAGGGCGTGCAAAACGGTGGTTTTTGGGTGCAGTCCCGAGTCACATGGAGGCAATGAGCGATAGGAGAGGTTTCGTCTCTCCCGGTATTAGGAGTTGATGTTGTGCTGGCCATAACAGGGAAGTCCCTGACCAGGGCTGTTTTAGAGATTTACTGGTAAGTGTTACCAGTAGTTTCTCGACCAGTTATGAGCCTCATATCGGCATGAATTATCGGTTATTGGGGTCTGATGTTTACCACCCATAGACTTGATATGCGACATATCAGACGAGGAGACCGGACTGTACGGCAAGTGTTACCGTCAGGCTTTTGCAGGAGTTGGAGCGGACTTACTTGCTGATCTTCTGACCGCTCAATACCCGGGTAGTCTTACGTCCAGCTAGTACCGCTGACGGCTTGTGGGTGGTTGATGTGATCATCACCTACTGCCGGCGTATTGACGAGTCTTTAGAATCCTATATAGAGGTTTTACTGGCTCAGGCAAAACGAAATAGGTGCACATATGTGATATGTGCGGGACCGAGAATAATGCATGTATGAGATACCGTATTCTATTCTCACGACTTATGTATCGGTCGGTTATATGTGATATGGTCGGGTTATCGAATCAAGGGTTGATTCGATAAGTGGATGCATTGGATGTTAGTCGGTTATATGTGATATATCCGGATTATTAAGTCAAGTGTTGATTTAATAATTTAGTGTATAATTGTATATGTGATACACTAATTTACATTAACTAACATTGGTTCACTTAAGCATTTGTTTTTCTCACTTGTGCACAACTTAATGTGTGTGTGTGTGTGTGTGTGTGTGTGTGTGTGTGTGATATATATAAAAATGTGTTTTCATTTTGTATCATGGTTGTTGATACATCAAACATGGGTGTGTAAGACATACACCATTCTATTTGTGATAATGGGTTTTATTATTTAAAGTGAAAACAAAATTAGTGGAATATTAGTTGAAAGCATGAAGCTAGTGGAAGCTTGTAGATGCTTTGACTAAGTCAATTAGTTTTGTTTTACTTAAGATATTTAGTAACCTAACCATCACAATTAGCCATGGTTATGTCTCTACATGAGTTAGTATATGATACACACTCACCATGGTTCACTCTCTCACTTGATCATTATTCTCATCTCATTTTAGTTCATCTTCTTGCTCAAGCTCAAAAAGCTTGCTAGGGTTTTGATTAAGTGAGAAAGTAAAGTGAGAAAAGAAATTCTAAAGTGAGCCCACTTTCTATTTCATCATCCTCTACTAGACTAGCACTTTAGTTTAGGGTGTTTGCTTCACTAATTCTCTAGCTAGTGAAGTAGAAGTTTGAGCTAGTATTCTCTCGACGTAGATCATCTTCGGCCTTGAGGACTTCAAGCAAGATCGCTCATTTCTCTACGCGAAGCCATGCAAGAGTCCGGGAGTTCGACGATCGCAGTGAAGGGACTACTACAAGAAGCTTATGAAGTGAAGGACCGATCTACAAAGATTGTATTTCCTTTTTCATTTAGATAGTAAATGGTTTACTATGTTTCCCTATTGTATTTCTAGCTAAAGATTCTAGTTTAGAGTTCCTTTTAACAGCAAAATTTTAAAATGGCATGGACAATGCCTCCCGAAACCTTGCTGCCGTCGACAGGAACCTTACAGGTTTAGGGTTTATATTTGGGGAAAATAATTAAAATAAATAAAAATATATAAAAAGTTCAAAAATAATAGGAAAAAATCTGGAAAAAAATACGAAAAATATATATAGAAACTGGGGATTTACGGAATGGTATCAGAGCTGATCCCTCAATAGTAAGTCTGTGGTTCGAAGACGAACCGTTGTTCAAAGGTGGGGAGAATGTCGGGACCCGGTTCTTACTCACGGAACAAAGTGCCACGCCAAGTGTCATGCCTAGGGGGCAGGGGGAACCTCTTGAATTTGTAGGGGCCACCTTTTGAATCCGTGGGACCCACTGTAGAACAATGGGGAATTTTCAAAATACATTCCGAAAGAGGGCAGATCTGTACTATAAATGGAATGATACCACTCTTTAATACAAAGGCGCATTTTAAGTAAACTGGTACTACATGAGCTTGAGAACTCCGTAGTTAAGCGTGCTCGAGTCAGGGAAGTTCTGGGATGGGTGACCTCTTAGGAAGTGGCCCCTGGTCGGGTCCGGTTCGCCCCGAAGGACAAAACCGTACGGGTTCGGCCAGAGCGGACAATACTCATGTATTGGGGGTGGGGCGTGATACGGGTCATCCACAGAAAAATGGTAAACTATCTTTCTTTTTTCAGACGAGTTAATAAAAGAAAATTTTGATTTTTATCGTTTTATACTAAAGAGATTTGAAAACACTATAAGAGAAGGGTTTGTAGGGTTTTTCGGATTGAGCAGTTTCCATAAGAAAAACAAAAAAGAAAAGTGCGAAAAATAAATGCAGAAAGTAATACGGAAAGTAATGAGACAAAATTAAAAAAGAAACAACCTTTTATTAAAAATTTGCATTACAGACTTTGATTAGCTAAAAAAACTAAAAGAACTAAAAAATACCCTAAATTGCTCGATAGATAGATCGATAGATTGCTGCTCAGCACTTTATATAGGCTATGGAACTTGAAACCCTAGACGTCATCTCGATTTATATGAAAAGACGATCATGCCCCTGAAATTGCACATCGAACGACCACTATTTGATCGCGGTTCAGCCGCCATATGCCTCATTCTTTATGCTTTCTTCTCCAGATTTATATGAAAAGACGTGATCTCGTCTCCAGATTTTTTGTGCTTTCTTCTCGTGATGTTAGGAGATTTTTTTGATGAATATATTTTGAAAATATATTTTTCTCTCTGCAGTTGCGAGAATCTTCAATTTGCTCCTAAAATTCGGCAGATTTGGTTTGCTAACTCAATTTGATGTGGATCTTTTACTTATGTTTGTAGCGATGAACTGATTTTTTATTTTAATACCTGCACAATATCTCAAATCAAATTATTAGTAGTATTTATTTTATTTGAGATAATATTCTAACCAATTTTAATTAAATTACTTAATGGATAGATATGATATGCACATATTAATAATAATGGTTATGAATATTTGATATGGTATGATATGCATATTTTAATAATTAAGAATCACATGGATATTTTATTTAAATATGATATGAATATATTCCCCCAATTATATTAATTATAAATTAAGAAATATATGACAAAATCTTTTTACACATAAAACCACATATGTTCTTAAATTACAAATAACACCATTTAGTAATTAATAATAATAGGGAAAATGACCGTAAAAATGTGCAATAAATATGACTGATCAATAACATAAATGTGTATCATCCAATGTGTGTCCATCAATGACACTCGAAATCTTCATGAAACATCTGAGTGTCCAGCATCGACATTCGAAATTCTCATAAATCTCGTGTCCAACATCGACACGTAAAATTCTCATATCTCTGGCGCCGTCTCTCGGATCAGCCCTCTCTCAGGCACCGTCTCATCGGATCGGCCCTCATATCCATCTGTATCATTTCACTTCGGTCGGTATCCTCCAGATATCCATCGAGTCCCATACTGTCACCGGTAGGTAGTGTTTCCAGCCAGATTCAACGCCTTTTTATACGATCTTCTTGTCCCTGGGTACCGTACCGGGTCCACCATGTATCTGCAGACGGTGACTCCTCACTCCTTGAATTGGATAATACTCATAACTCAGAACCGAGAAAACTCATGGTAGACACCAAAATATCATATCAAGAGAAAATTGCATTTGTAAAACATTCACAAGTTTTATAAAATCGTCTCTGCAATTTCTCAAATCTCAGAAATCCTATAAAAACTCTATCTCATAAAACATAGCAATAACGGAACAACATGTAAAGGAAAAGAATAGTAATATAATGCATGCTGATATGAATAGCAGAAATATCGTATGGCAAGTGTGTTCATATAAGAGTGTTCGTATAAGCAATATAAAGAAAGTACAATCTCCGGAACAGTACGTGCTACTGGGTACTAAACAGTAATCTATAATGCTAACAAGGTATGGTGCGATACGGGCGGCATAGCAAGTTCTATATGTGTATGTGGCATGGCAATTATTGATGAGGTGTAGGCGTAACATGCGAGTATGTGCAAGTGCAAAATGAATCATCGATAATGGTGCGCGTGTCCTGGCACATGAAGTTAAGTAGAGTTAAAGATATGAATGTAGTCGAAGAGCGAGCATATGCAGAAATAAGGAAAGCGAAATGTGAGCGTATACAGAATAATGAAATCGTAACATGAACAAATATTAAAAAATCCAACTACGTATGAACCATACAGTTATAATTTAAAATGGCACGAAACATTGTTTTGGAAATAAGGGACTATGATATTTTTGAAATAAATATCATTTGAAAAGTCGTAGCGCACCCTTGACATTATCATTTAAAAGTACTTAATGAATCGTTAGTTTTGAAAGTAAGTATGGCTCTAAATATCTCATGAATATTCCTTTTTGTGATTTTTAACAAGACTTCTCGAGTCGAAATAAATATCGACCGTATTCGGCAATCAATCCTCATCATATCACGTATGGAATATCCCTCGTATGACATCATCCAATCAAAGTGGTATGGATTTATAGTCACCTACATCAACTCACCTTATATCATCTCATATAATATTATGTGTACTCATACCGTATCCATTCTCATGTCATATATATACTTATATCATATAACGTACTCATGTGTGTGTGTAGCTCAATAGCTATAAAATAGAACTAGGGGTATAATGATCTACTAAGTATACTACTATCGCATATGGTTAGACTAGGTATATAATTCTAGGATATATAGTATCTTAACTATTACGGTTGCGGGGGTGCTATACGACATCCACCTGACTTCCCCCATAGATATACATCTACTCAACTATACGTCACGCCTTAATCAAAGCCGACGAACGCCTTACTCTTCTTTATCGTCTCGGAATTTCCTGCGATCATACCTACAATCGAACTATAACACAGCCGCATGAAAATCTAAATTGAAAACGATGCAATCGAGTTGCGTGCACATAGGTTTGAACCTATGGTCAACGTATTCTAAATAAGTTAAAATACCCTCGACGTCGACGTCTAAACGTCGTACAACTATGTCATGATATAGAAATTCAAAAACCAAATTAAAATCCCATAAAACATCGTTGAATTTCAACTTTAAACGCTTGCGGATTTTATAATGGAATTCTGAAGTTGGCAGTTTTTGAGCTCACTTTGAAAAATCACCAAAAATAGTAAACACGATATTTGGACTCAAACTAAAATTCTATATATAGATAAATGAGTTAACTTTGATATCCTAAATTATCGTTTCTAGAATCAAAGTATACGGCATAAAATAAAATATAAACTTTAAACATGTTTCTGAGCATTCTGCAGAAACCAGAAAACAACCTTCACAAAAATATCGATATCTCTAGATTTTTTAAAGTAAATGAGGCAAATAAAAATTCTAAACAAAAATTATCTACAATCTTCAATTTTTATATTTTCAAATTGTTAATATAAAAATTAAGAAAATTGTTACAATTTGAGTGAAAAATAGCCATTGGAAATGAAATTTCCAGTTTGGAAACCCTTTCTTTAAAATTTTTTATAAAATTCATTTTACTTTAAACCTTAACCAAAAATTTTTTGCTAAAAGATAAACCAATTATCTACAACTTTATAGTTTTAAACAATAGCTAATTCCCAATAGAAAGTCATCGAAAAAATTTGAAACCTGAACCTGTCACCATTGATTTCCTGCCCACTAGGTTGATTTGAGTTGCAAACTAGAAGTATTTGGAAAGGAGCTAGATTTTTGTTGTAGGATACTTTGAGATGGAGGAATTGGTGTATGTATTTGTGTGTGTGTTTGGGGTTTAGGAGTTAGAGATGGAGGAAGTGGAGAAGGAGAAGGAGAAAAGGAAGAAGAAGAGAATGATGAAGAATGAGGAATTGTATGGTGTAGCAACCATAACCCTCCCTCTCTCTCACTTGCCCATACCTCAATATAATAATGTCACCCATGTCTCATGTCTCTCATTTTCTTTTCGTTTCTTTTTCTTTTAAAAGAATTTATAAAACCATCATTTTAAACACAAACAAAATGTTAACCCTCTCATATAAATATGTCATGACACTTTAAGCATGTTTAACAAAATAAAACTTGGTTTAGTGCAAAAAAATAGGAAAATACAATTTAACTTTAATATTAAACTTGTATGGATATAATTATATACTAATTTATAAAAAGCCCAATTAAATAAATGCTTTGATAAATAATAATTCATTTTAAATTCCAATTATTTTCCAAAAATAGAGGAATATAATTATATCAATCTACGAAAACTCAAATCCATACCCAATATATATCTGTAAAACTCATTATATTATTATTTAAATTCTGAAATAATATTTACTTTTTTCTGAAATGTTACAGTAGTTAACACTCACACTCAACGGCAACTCAGGAGTCCCATTATTAACTCATGAATGGGCCCGTGTTTCCTTGTCTCTGGATGATAGCCTTGGGTCTGTGAATACTCCTGCGGTAATTGGAGTCTCATTTTTTACTCATGAGTGGGCACGCGTTTCCTTACCCTGAATGATAGCCTTGAGTCTTTGAATACTCTTACGTTAGATTATACTATCTTGACCTGAACCTGACATGAACCACTTGAATATCTTGAATATCGTGAATATCATGAATCTAATGAATATCTTGAATCTTATGAATCTCGTGAACATGACATATACATTGTTTATTGGATATATATCTATCATGGGGATGGGGTAACTCAAAAATGGGGGTATTTATGTGTAACGGAGGATCATATCTTGTTCCTCGTGATACCGGAGAAAAACGGTTTATTGTATTATATATAGATCTTGAATCTCATGAATCTCGTGTTGCTGTTGTTCCGTGGCATTACGGAATATCCTGCTTACATAATAAAACTTTCGCAATCGAGCTTATACTTATAGTTAATAACATTGAAATATTGAATATCGTGATACTCTAGTTACTGTGCACTAATTAACACATGCTATTTATTTGACATGCACACTACCATTTACTATTCGCAGTTATTCACATGCCTTGTACTGATGCTGCTAATATACACTACTTATTGTGTAACCAATTTAGTAATCAATCTATTATATGATTAATACCTTGAATAACATAATCCGATAATGCATATTAAAATAATGAATAGCACTAACCTTTAATTAGAATATTTATATAAATGTATAAATTGCATAACAATTGATGTTAAATAAAATAAAGTACCTAGATCATAAAATTGATGTTCAGAACATACTTTACGTATCAATATTGAAACATTATATACTTGTTTGATTATAATGTATATTATGTTTCATTTCATATATTTTTTTTTAATAAAATGGGGACTTACCGAACTTTAGTTCGTTGACGGCATTCCTATTTTCATATTTTCTTTTCTCGGAAATGTTGTCAGATGACATTAGGGCAGGTGACGAGATCAGGTATAAGGTGGTACCAACTGAGACGAACAGTCAATATCTTTCAAATCAGTCCGAGCTCTAGTTTTCCTTTTCATTAAGTATGCCTTCTTTTGTTCAAGCTTATCTTCCATTTCTAGTTCCTTGAATTTTAGAATTTGTGTTCGGTTATTGTTTTTGAGACTTTTATAAATATTGTTGGATATTTTATAAGCTTAAAATTCTTGTACTATAATTTCTTAAACTGTTTATATAGACGCTTAGCATATTCATGTCACGGTCTTGGATATGAATGCGTCGCGGTCTTGTCACTCTCGATTTTCGTTTTTGGGAAGCAGGGCGTGACAATATATAAGTGTAAGACCTTAGAACGATCGTACGGTATTTGATTGAATAAAATTTAATTATTGATATTGTTGGTTATTAAGTATTTATTCAAAAGAGCTTGTGAGCTAGCTCAATATCGTAATGAGCCATTTCTTGGATCCAAGGAAGAATTAAGTATTGGGAAGGACTTGTGAGCCGGCTCAACTTTCTTTGAGCCGTCTCAAGTATTGGACTCATGTAATATCCGGCCCATTGTTATGTAGCCTATTTAAACCCCCGTGACCTACATGCAAACCCTATTCTCTATTATTTTTCTCTCATTCTAAAATCCCTAGCCTCCTCCCATCTAACCGAAACCCTAACCCGAGCGCCCTAGCCTTCAACCCATCTCTCGTCGTCGATCATCGTCGGCATCAATGTCGGCATCATCATCGTAATTGTCATCAACTTCTTGGTCGCGACTACATCCAACAACCGAGGCATATCAAACGTGGATCTTGCGTAGATTTCAAGCATCGTCGTCTTCATCGTCGTTACCGAGATCTTCATCGAGGCAAGTACTTAATACTTGCTACATTCTAAAGCAAGATTTGGATGCATAATATTATACTAAATAAACTTACAAGCCCTTAATACGTATGCATGTTAATACAAGTCAAAACATGGTCTTTACTTGTTTCTTGTTTTTTTTATTATATGCTTGTGATCTCGCTGTATATTTTATAATCGTGTGTTATTGGATATAGATCGATTGGAATATAAAGTTCTAAACTCAAATAAAATTGACTATACATCGAGTTCTGAATCGTGATGCATCAATAAACCTAGTTTGAATACAATATGTATCTTCAAACCCTAAAGAGATCATCTTTACGATGGACTAGTTAAGATAATGAAATCTGGAAATTCTTATATCTTATGACGGTTTTATATTGCATGTATTGAATTTAAATAATCAGAACTTGAAATATCTGATCGTCTAAAAAAAGAGACCTTGAGCCGGCTCAACATTACTTCGAGCTTTCTCATAGGAACAGAGGAGAAATTGCAATTCCAAACACGTTGTGAGCCATCTCAATAGAGCATGAACCGTCTCAAGAAAGACTCGATCCGGTTCAAAATTGTCATAAGCCGTTTCATGTAAATAGAGAACAAATCATAATTCTAAAAAACTTGTAAGCTGTTTCAACTCCATTGGGAGCCATCTCACACACGCACGAGTCATCTCATCCATTGATGAGCCGTCTCAAACTGATATTTAACCCTGATGTGATACCTGACACGTTAGATCACGTCACATATGCGAATATGTTACTTGACATATATTAATATATGATTATGATCTATATATTCTGATTGATTATGTTATTCCTGTTGATGCTAGTACCTTGATCATTTACCTGATACGATTATGATATTCCTAAACATGCCAGTTTATTGATTGTTCACATGTAAGCATAATTAATTCGTTATTGTTATCATGTCAAACCTACTTGAAATGTATTGTTTACCGAAATGCCAAGAATCCCTGATATTGACTTGATTGTCTCGATTGAAGCGACTTGTACATGATTTTTCTTATTTTGGCATTATGTAAAGATTATATTGACATTTGACATGAAACATAAAATCTGGGGAAAAGGGGAATCTGAAAGATGTCCTAAAGGAGGGTGAATATGACTAAGCTACCGATATGCCCAAATTAAAAATTCTAAACACTTGCTAATACAAATCACAATTGCGAAGCTTGGACAAGATATGAAACAATAGAGATAAGAAGCTAAGTATAAAACAATTGTGAAACTAAAGCATATAGCAAGAGACTATATCAAGCATCAATTAAGCACAATGAGCAATTAGAGTATATAAATATCTAGTATTCAATTTCTAAACTCATAAGAAAAATAGATAAGAAATTGCAAACTCAAATACGGAAGATTTATAGTGGTTTGAGAGATCCCCTAATCCACTTTCTTTAGGTGCACGAGACTGTTCCTTTAATTCACGTCTTTCTCTTAGAGACAAACACGTTGCCCGCAAGTAACACACAACCCCGCTTCCGGTGGAGGCTAAATAAAACACGTCTCCTCAAAAGACCACATGTTGTTCGCCACTACGAACAACACTTACCTTACAAGCTCATCCTTTTACAAGCACTTACGCTTCTTTCCTCAATACAATCACGCGTGCTCACACTTAAGCACTTTTTCTCTTAACAAGCTCTTCTTTCTTACAATGGCACTCTTTCACTCAAGAGCCCAAACCAAAAGAAAAGAAAAGATTTACAATGAAATACAATACTCTCTAGGATTTTCTCTCAAGCTCAACTAATACTCTAAGAAGTATGGATATGAAAATAAAGCTCTTGAATGTGTGTGAGAATGATTTAGATAATCAAATGAAAAACTCTTTTCAATTCTCAAAAAAGATGAGATTTTTCTTTTCAATATCACTCAAGAATAAGCAAGTGAAAATCTGTAAGTAATTGGGGCTCAAAAAACCAAAACAAAAGTCTATTTATAGCCCCAAAGAAAAACTAGTTGTTATGAGTCAAATCAGACATTTTTCAGTGTCGACAGACGTCTGAATAACAATCGGACAGACGTCTGAAGTTTTAACAAAATAAATTTCAACGGCTATATTTTCAAAAACTTTTCTTCTTCAGAAGTCTGTCGTGCCCTTCTTCAGACGTCTGTACCACGACCAAAGTTCACAACAATATCTTTACTTAAAGATCGAGTGGTCATATGCCTATATACAACAAACGTATGAAGTACAAACCAATAGATGTCTGAAGAACAAAAAAGTAACCTGAGCAACCAGACGTTTGTCAGAGTAGCAGACGTCTGTTTGTTTGTGCTTCACACGTTTGTAGTACAAATTAACAAACGTCTGAAGTACAAAAACATGCAAAAATATCCTTACTTAAAGAAAATAGGTTAATCATGAAACCAATAAGCTAACAAATGTCTGAAGTTCAAAAACCTAGTTTTTCATATATTTCTGATATTTGAAAACCAACAGTAGACAGACGTTTGTAGTTATTTTGGGCAGAAGTCTGTCCCGGCACAAAAACTGAAATTTGGGTTTTTAAGAAATCGAAAACTTCGAATTCGAAAAACCTGATATTTGTAAAAAATTTGTGCATGCGTGTGTGAGTGTTTCAAGTGCTCTATCGATATAACCATAATCTATAGAGTACTTACAAGAATTCCTCTGTGGGTACCGCAAATTTTTGAATTCTTAAATCCTTGTCGTCTCTCCATCTTGAGCTCTTGAAACTTTGGCGCATGATCTTCATTTGATCTTCAATTGAACTTCCATTGATCGTCACCACTCACAAGCGTCTTGAAGTTTTTCCATTAATCTTCAAACTTGGACTATCGGACTTTGACGCTTCAATTTCGGACTTCGGCTTCTTTAGCTTTCTTTAGCTTGAATTTGACCAATTGAGAGACACTTGTCCAAATCCTCCAACCTCCATTAGATATGATGTTTAAGCTCGATTTCATCCTTCCTCCATTAAAAAGCTTTGTCTTGAGATATCCGATATCCTAAAATGCAATCTCAAAGACCAAGCTCATCATATACAGTGTTATGGAATAAACAAGATATAAATACATGTATATAAGCATTCATTGTTTCGATATTACAACTATGAATAGTATATCAATATCAAAATATAAATCAAAAGCAAAGTATGAGATATTGATATGCCATACATATATACATGTTATATGAAAACCAAGATATAGAACACATGTATATACATATTCATATTGCGAATCATCAAAACAATGAATGTGAGTAATATATCGATATCAAAGAATATAACACAAGTAAAGCATATCTATATTGATATATTACTCGATATACACAAGATATAGGATAAGTAAGCTAAACATCAAGTGTATACAAGTTTAGTGTCGATAGAGAAGACAAAACAAGTATATGACACTAAACATTTATTCATGTTTTGAATCACATCATCAAAACCATAAGTCATCAAATCAAGAATGGAACCCAAATCGTAACTCAAGAGGATATTGATTGCTAGAGACTGGTCAGTCGACACGGGCTTGGGGCTTTGGAATGATGAGCCGACATCATTCATATTGATATTGACATTGTTTTACTGCCCAGCGGCACGTCTTGGATTCAGCCCTGAGAGTCATGACACCGTGGTCCCGGACATGCATAAGATGCTATTGAGTGACGAGGAAGATACCACTCATGATTTCAAATATCGTTAGGGTAGATAACTCAGCGACATAGACATTTAGGTTCACTTGACATAATTTCCTTGTTGTATCTTGATTGTTATATCGCCCGCTGTTGCTAATGTTATTGTACACTCACATGACATCGATTTCCTGTAAAGTGATATAATACATCGCATTTCTGATTATATTATTATGATATTTATCTATGATGCTCTGACGTCTAGGTTATGCATGGCCTATATCAACTGGTTTTAGCACCGCGGGATAAGGAATATTTTGAGAAGATTGCTGAGCAGTGATGACTATTTTCGTTTATCTAGTTATTATGGTTTAGGTTTATTTCTAGTATTGAACTCTTTTATTGGATATTTTGTGAGCCTATAAGGGACAAGTATTCTTCTTTGTTTCTCATTTATTCCTTGGATCTTTGAGACTTGTTATTCTAGATTGCTTCCGCTATTGATTTCTATCATTATTATTGTTATGGCATTAGACATGGATTATTATTAGTTATTTATATATTATTGTGCTTGATTACTGCATGTTAGCCTTAATGTGACTATGGGAGGATGGTTCTTTACCATAGGTAGCATGGATGACCGAGTTACATCCCGTATTTAGTGTATTTTAGGAAGCGAGGCGTGATAATAAGGGTATTTTGGTCACTTGATAATAGAATTAACGGTAGGAGGGTCGCAAGAGGGTCGGGTTTAACTGAGGGTAACGTTAGGGGGTTTCTATGATGAGAATTTTCTTCATGGTGATTTTGGAAACATATGCTAAAGTACATGGTGGTTTTGATGAAATTTCCCTTCTTTTTAAGAATTCCAAGAAAATTTGACAAATCCCCCTGGATTTATCAATTTTCTAGAATTTAGGAACTAAGGAAAACCCTAGTTCCAAATGAAAATTCTGAAAATTCTTAGTTCTGTATAGAAAATAGCCAAAGACTATTTCCATCAAGTAAAAGAACAAGAATTTCTTCTTGTCCTGGGTAGCTAGATGAACCCATGAAGGTTCATCACCCTCATATCTCAATCTCCAATGAAGATCGAGTTTGAGTTGCCGGAGAAGTCTAAAAGACTTCTTCTGGTCCAATGTGAAAGACATGGAGACGGAGATCACCTTGATGATGATAATGGTAGTTCGAAGAAGATGAAGAATGAGAAGGAGCCCTAGAATTTTCTTTGAATTCTTCTTTCTTTCGAAAAATAAAGAAACCGATGAGTTTCTTTTCTCCTCCTATGTTTAATAAGAGTAGGAGGCAAAGAGGTGATCCGGCAATAGCTGGATCATGGCCACGTGTCCCCCACTTGACCCAATAAAACTTGGGTCAGTGGGCTTTATATTTAAGTCTGATGACTTTGTTAGTTTTATGTATGCCCTAGAGGTTATCGTTGTACATAATTGTATATTACAATGGATGCTTAGATATATATATAGGGAGGACTTTCTTGCTCGGCATGATAGTTGCTATCTGGTTGCTCTTTATCTTAACATGTAGACTAGTATTATGATACTGTCTTACTCTTACATGTTGATAAAGCCCTTAGGATGTATACTTGACTATCAAGACTATGATGCAGATCATACTAGTGGGGTCAGGGTAGTCCACAAGTTCATCCTTTAATTGTTCCTAGTCGATGGTGTATCGAGACGGGGCATCGATATTCCAGAGTAGACTAGCGTATACGCTTCTTGACCCATTTGATGAGTGATGGATGATCTCATATCCATTGGTGTTTGACATCAAAGATGGTATACAGGTGCTCAGTGAGACTGGGTACACTAAACAGGACTCACCGAGAACTCCTAGATGGTATTAAACCTAACGTCAGATAGCAGTTCTCTGAAACCACTGCTGGGTTCCTTAGCACCCTCACTAGGTTTTCTAAGGCATCAAGCATGCAATTTTAAAAAATCTAGAGAGCTAAGAAACCCAAACCAAGGATCTAACTAGAGAATTAGGGTTATTAAAACATGTAAACAACTTTACACTAAGTGAATTGAGAATACAACCTTTGTAGACCGGTCCTTCACTTCTAAAGCTTCGTGTAGTAGTCCCTTTACTCTAAGTAGTGGTGTCCCGGACTCTCATTTGGCTCTACTAGGTGAAAGAAACGAGATTTCTCAAGGATCTTCGAGGCCAAAGATGATCTACGTCGAAAAATCTCTAACTCAAGCTACCTCTTCACTAATTGATGAACTAGTGAAGAAACAACCTATACTAAATAGCTAGTTTGGTATAGATTGGTGAAATAGGAATTTTGCTGGCCACTTTTGTGTTGGGTTTTAGGCTTCGTTTTTCTTTGGTGTTACAGTCTCTGGGGTTTGGTGTTTCAGGTATTGATTGTTTTTGTTAAAGATTGCATGTGATGTTATCTTTCTGTATTGGCGATTCGGAGTGTTTCGTATTCGTAATTTTGGCATCGTTTTGGGTTTTATATTAATATGTTATACAATATTTGGAATCCACAATAATTAGTTTTGTGAAAACTAGTTTGAATTTTGTAAACCTAGAAATTTGGTCTCATTTGATCAGTTGCCACGGGGTTTTTATATGGATCAAAACTCTGTCACAATCAAGTAGTGTATGCGGATACTCGTCGGGTAACATTACTAGATAGCCACACACCCCATAGCCCCGACCAAGTGACTGTAAGAGAACCCCGTTGCCAACAGCATCCTCCCGGGTGCTTGCAGCCGCGGTGTTCCGCCTAAGTGCACTTCATCGACGGCATCATGGGGTGCGACCGTCTACTAAAATTTTCGACGAGCATTCGATCAGGTTGTCGGGAATCTTGTTGAATTACCCGACTGGTTATTGAAAAGTGTTTTCAATATAGAGACTAAATTGCGGGGTTTATAAGGTTAGGCATGAAATTCGGAATATGAGATATTCCGGGTTTATGATGTCTAAGGAATTCATATGGTTAGGATGAAATCCGAAGTATGTGATATTTTGGGTTTATGATATCTAAGGTAGTTGCGGATTCCAATTGTTGTAGTTTTCACTTTCTTTTCTGCGACCGTAAGTGTAATATATGGTGTATCGCCGGTTTCGTTGCTATATGTCAACGACAATTGGGATACGCATATTTACTTACACTGATGACATGTGATGTTATGTGTTGCTGGCATATGTTATATTGGATCGTCGTGTTTGAATAGCCGGGGGATTTTGCGTGAGATGAGAGTTTTTCATTTTCATTCATGTAAAAACTTGTATGTAATATTCTTTTATTGGGGCACTTCCGGGTTGAGGATGATGTCATCGTCGATGTATATTATTTACTTTTCCGCATTAGGATAGACCCAATGCAGGGAGCATAAATAACCGGGTTCTAGAGTCCAGTAGGAGACCATCTCGAGGAGTCGAGTTCGGGTCTCATAACTCTAGAATTGGTAGGGTTGCTTGCCGCTCTCGTAGGGGTCTAGGGATGTGGGTTTGGCTATTCATCGCGACCATAGATTCCGTGTTTTTTTTACTGGCTTAATATAAAACACGGACATCCTAGTATATCCAATATTTTATATGTTGACTTCTGCTGCAATGTTCTGTGATGAGATCATATAACTGCGTGAGACGAATGCTTTATTATTATATATATGATATATAATAAACGTTGCTTATATTTTGCATCCGCGCTAGTCCTTCCCCCACTCTGCTGTTAATTATATAACCTAACAGTGCGTGACGGGACCCCTTGGCGAATGCGGATGGCATAAGCGTACGTTGTATTTTCGTTTCTTATGTGATGCTTAGCAAGCATAAATGATGGGACTTTATTAATGAGATTAATGAAAAAGAAAGAAACCTAAAAATGTTGTAGAATCAAATTTTCAAAAAGGGTAGCTCTAGTTTTTTCTTTGCATAGTGGTATTCATGGATATCCAGCACCTCATTCGATGAGGAAAGTGCCGAGGTCCCTTCACCGGGAGTGACCTCTTTAGCAAAAGCTAGCAGATGCTACAACCCACTCGGTTTTGTTTTTTGATTGCTTCTCTAGTTCTTGCTTTGCATAGTGGTATTCATGAATATCCAGCACCTCATTCGATGAGGAAAGAGTCGAGATCCCTTCACCGGGAAGTGGCCTCTTTAGCAAACTAGCAAAAGCCTTAAAAACACTCATTTTCAAAATCACTCGATTCTACAACGATATCATGTTCAAAGTGTTAAAGGTTTTCATAAAAACCATCCGCAACCCTCCGTCATTTTAGGAAGTAGAGTACTTAGTATTCGTGCTATATTTGTTGACCATAGTTAAGGCGTAGTGTACGGTAGCTAAGTGATGTCTTCCTACACAACATATGATGCGATTAATTAGGACATTTATATGACTTTGTTGGCCATAGTTAAAGGTCATATGAGTGGAAATGATGGGTAGAACTTGACTAGTGCTTATGATTTGTTGACCATAGTTAAGGTCATAAGTCATTAGGGGTAAAAACCATATCAGGAATTTCAAGAGTTGAAATTTGCAATGAGATTACATACCTTCTATGAGATAGTTGGATCCTGATACCCACTACAAGTAAGAGTTACTCCTGGGAGAGTTTTACACATCACAATTAGCCGATCAAGTAGGTGTCTAGAAAGGTGTTAACAGGGTTACGCCCTCTGGGAAAACGAGATTTATTTTAATTAGGTCCGTGCGAAAGCACGGGGAACTTCCCTCAAAGTACCGACACTGGCCTGGCCGAAAGATTGGCGAACTTGTAGGGTGTAATTAATTCCGGCTAGTTCTTACCTTTTAGGGTTTGAAGGAAGATTTGATAAAAATAGTGGGAGCCATCCTGATTAGATAAAATAATAACCAATCTAATCTTGCAAGAGAATATGCAAAGTGTTTTCTTCTCTCTCTCTCCTGGTAGCGACCATGTCACGCCTTAATCAAGATAATAATATGGATGTATTGACCGAACCCGCTTGTTATACTGAGCTGGGGAACGTTGGTTCCGCTCTATCTTATAATTGTTGTAAGTCTGAGCAGGAAATAGGAGAACATTCGGATTCCTACGCGACCCAAACGAAGAATAAGCATGTTGATGCATCTTCTTCGGGTGTGTTCGTTACCGAGAACTGTTTCTCAGTACACTCTACGTCCTGAGTATGAAATACAAGATCAAGATCCTACACATGTAATATGTTACATGGGCTAAAGAAAGGTAGACAACTGAGAAAAGGTGATTATTTTCTAAGAGTAGGGAATGGTGCAAGTGTTGCAGCCAAAGCAGTTGGTGAATATCACCTTGTATTACCAAATGGGAATACGTTTATTCTGAACGAATGTTATTGCATACCGAACCTGATATGCAATATTATATCAATTTCTTTATTAAGTAAAGAAGGATATAATTTTGTATTGCGGGATAATGTTATAAACATTTTCCTGAATCAAAAGTTGATTGGATCAGGCACGTCATATAATGGCATATACATTCTAAATCAAGCTACAGTTCTCAACGTACAAAACACACACAAGAGGAAAAGTTCAGAAATGAACGAATCCTTCTTGTGGCATTGTAGACTAGGTCATATCAATGCGACACAACTAGCTAAGTTACATAAAGATGGATATTTAAATCATTTTGAATTTACATCTTATGAAACTTGCCAGTCATGTCTCAAAGGTAAAATGACTAAAACTCTGTTTACTGGACACGGAGAAAGAGCTACAGAACTCTTAGGACTGATACATAGTGATGTATGCAGTCTCATGTCTATACATGCCAGGAATGGTTCCCGTACTTCATTACATTCACTGATGATCTCTCAAGATACGGACATGTGTTCCTGTTGAAATACAAGTCTGAAACTTTTGAGAAATTCAAAGAATATAAATGCGAAGTAGAGAACCAAACTGGTAAAAGTATTAAAATCCTTCGATCTGATCGGGGAGGAGAATACTTGAGCACGGAGTTCCTGGAGTATCTAAAAGAGAATGGGATTCTCTCTCAGCTTACTCCTCCGTATACACCACAGCACAACGGTGTATCGGAGCGGAGAAACCGCACCCTATTAGATATGGTGCGCTCTATGATGAGTAACGCTGAGTTACCTATTTCCTTTTGGGGTTATGCGCTTGAGACAGCAACATACCTACTGAATAGAGTTCCAACCAAATCAGTGCCTACTACTCCATATGAGATATGGAATGGGAAGAGACCATCTTTTAAACGAGTTAAGCTATGGGGTTGTCCGGCCTATGTTAAAAAGCAAAATCCGGACAAACTCGAGGCAAGGTCTGTTTTGTATAAGTTTGTTGGATATCCCAAACATTCGCGAGGGTATATCTTCTACCATACTGAGGAGAAAAAGGTGTTTTGTTTCTCAGCATGCCACCTTTTTAGAAAAGGAATTTCTTATGTAAGAAATTAGTGGTCATGAGGTAGAACTGGAAGGAGTTCCAACTAGACAAACTAACAGCTGATGATTTGGTAGAACCGGAGGATTCAATAGTTCCCGACGAACCTCAGCCTCTCCGCAGATCTAGTATGGTTCCTCATCCGCCTGAGAGGTACTACGGTTTTCTCAATGACAGTAGGAGCGAGGATTACATCATGGAAGATGCAACTAGTTTCGAGTAGGTCATCACAAGTGGGGACTCTGTGAAATGGATGGATGCTATGCGATCTGAGATGGAATCCATATGCACCAACAAAGTAGTGACTTTGGTAGTTGCACTTGAAGGGGTAAAACCCATCGGGAGCAAATGGATCCTGAGAAGATTATTGGTGTAGATGGAAAAGTTGAGACTTTCAAAGCTAGACTTGTTGCAAAAGATTGTCGTCAATAACCAGGTGTGGATTAGTGGCTATGCTTAAGTCCATCCGGATCCTACTTGCCATTGCTGCATACCATAACTGCGAAATCTGGCAGATCGACGTCAAGACCGCTTTTCTAAATAGTGATTTAAAAGAGAGCGTGTACATGACACTGCCAGAGGGCTTCGTAAACAGTGGGAGCAGCGGAAAGGTGTGCAAGTTGCTTAAATCAATATACGGATTAATGCAGGCATCGCGGAGTTGGAACGTCTATTTTGATGTGGCAGTCAAAGAGTTTGACTTCCTCAAAATGGTAGATGAACCTAGTATATACAAGAAGGTTATAGAGAGTAAGGTTGTCTTCCTCATATTATACATGGATGACATACTCTTGATAGGAAATGGTGTTCCTATGCTACATTTGGTCAATCTCCTCTTATCACAATGATTCTCCATAAAGGATCTGGGTGATGCCTCCTACATCCTGGGGATTAAGATCTATAAAGATAGATCTAAGCGGATGTTGGGATTGTCCCAATCCAGATACATTAACACCATACTAAAGAGGTTTAGTATGGAATATTCCAAGTGTGGGAATTTACCCACGATCTCAAGAATCACTCTCTCCAAAGAGATGTCCCCCAAGACTGATTTGGAGAGGGCTCGCATGCAATGGATACCCTATGCTTCGGTAGTAGGGTCTATCACGTATGCGATGTTATGTAGCCGACCGGATGCAGTGTACACAAATAGTGTTGGAAGAAGGTATCAATCGAATCCTGGGAAGAATCACTGGACAGCAGTGAAGAACATTCTTAAGTACTTGAGAAGGACTAAAGAAACGTTCTTGGTGTATGGTAACGGTGAACTCCAAGTGGAGTCCTTTACCGATTCGAGCTTCCAGAGTGATAAGGTCGACTGTAAAACAGTCTCGGGTTTTGTCTTTACCCTCAGTGGAGGGACGGTATGTTGGAAGATTTCCAAGCTAGATACCGTGGCAGACTCAACGATAAAGGGTGAATACAACACTGCTAACGATGCTACCTAAGAGGTAGTCTGGGTATAGATGTTCATGAGTTGAACGTGGTTCCTACCATTGTGGTGACAATGGAGCTGTGGCTTTGGCCTAGGAACTCCGGTCTCATCAGTGATCCAGAAATATTCTTAGGCAGTATCACCTGATCAGGGAGATGGTTGATCTCCGGGCGATCGAGGTCAGGAGAGTTGATAGGAAGAATGACACGGCGGATCCACTCACCGAGGACAAAACCCAGATACAGTTTGAAAGTTTTTGGGACGTTGGGTATGAGATACTACAACAACTGGACTTAGTGCAAGTGGGAGATTGTTAGTTGAATGTATGCCCTAGAGGCCATTGTTGTACATGATTGTATAATACAATGGATGCTTGGACATATATAGGGAGGACTTTCTTGCTCGACATGATAGTATACTATCTGGTTGCTCTTTATCTTAACATATAGACTGGTATTGTGATACTGTCTTGCTCTCACATGTTGATAAAGCCTTTAGGATGTATACTTGACTACCAGGAACTATGATGCAGATCATGCTAGTGGGGCCAAGGTAGTCCACAAGTTCATCCTTTAATTGTTCCTAGTCGAGAGTGTATAGAGACGAGGCATCGATATTCCAGAGTAGACTAGCGTATACGCTTCTTGACCCATATGATGGGCGATAAATGATCCCATATCCATTGGTGTATGACATCAAAGATGGTATACGGGTGCTGAGTGGAGACTGGGTATACTAAACAGGACTCGCAGAGAACTCCTAGATGGTATTATACCTAACGTCAGATAGCAGTTCTCTGGTGACACTGGTACAGGTGAGTCTGTAGACCCGAGATCGTCATAGAGTCTTGTGTGATTCCCACTGTGCTTTGATTTCCACCTTACCACGTTCAAGAGAGCGTGGAAAATGATGGTTTTTGGGTACAGTCCCAAGTCACACGGAAGCAATGAGCGATAGGAGGGGTTTTGTCTCTCCCGATATTGGGGTTTGATGTTGCGCTGTGCTCGATTGGCCATAACAGGAAGTCCATGGCCAGGGCTGATATGGAGATTTACTGGTAAGTGTTATCAGTAGTTTCTCGACCCGTTATTAGCCTCATATCGGCATGACTTATCAAGTTACCGGGGTCTGACGTTTACCACCCCTAAACTCGATATGCGACATATCAGATGAAGAGACCGGACTGTACGGTAGTGTTACTGTTGGATTCACAGGAGTATGGACAAGCTTGCTTGTTGATCTTCTGATCACTCAATACCCGGATAGCCGTTACGTCCAGCTAGTACCGCTGACGGCTTGTGCGTGACTGATATGATCATCACCTACTGCCGGTGTATTGACGAGTCATTAGAGTCCTACACAGAGGTTTCTTAGCTCATGTGAAACGTAGTAGGGCACATATGTGATATGTGCGGTACCGAGATTAATACGTGTATGTGATACCGTATTCCAATCTCGTGATACAAGTTATATGTGATATAACCGGATTGTTGAATCAAGTGTTGATTCAATGATATGTTATATGTATATGTGATATGCACATAAAAGATATTAGTCGGTTGTATGCGATACAACCGGGTTATTAAATCAAGTGTTGATTTAATAATTTAATGTGTAATTATATATTTGATATATTAATATACATTAACTAATATTAGCTCACTTAAGAAAATGTTTTCTCCAAATACATTTAAATATCTATGTATTATATATTAATGAATTTAATTTTGTGTCATGCTAGATGATACATTGGACATAGGTGTATGAGACTCATACCAAAGTAAAAATAATTTGGGTGTTTAAATATTAAGGGATAAATCAAAATTATGTGAAAATTAGCATGGCTAAGATGCTTGTAGAAGCATGGAGAAGCTTTGACTAAAAGTCCACTAATTTTTTTTACTCTAGATGTTTATTAACCTAACCATTATCTTTAGCCATGGTTTAGTCTCTACATGAGTTATATATGATATTTTCTCACCCATGGTTCATACTTGATGATTCTTGAGTTCTTCTTCATCTCCTTCAATTGCTCTCTAGTTTTGAGTGAGAAAAGAAAAGAAAGAGAGAAAAATTATTCTAAAGTGAGCAAAATTCCTACTTCACTAATTTATACCAAACTAGCCATTTAGTATAGGTTGTTTCTTCACTAGTTTATTAATTAGTGAAGAGGTAGCTTGAGTTAGAGATTTTTCGATGTAAATCATCTTCGGCCTCGAAGATCCTTGAGCAAGCTCGTTCCTTTCACCTAGTGGAGCCAAAGGAGAGTCCGAGACACCACTACTTGGAGCAAAGGGACTACTACATGGAGCTTTAGAAGTGAAAGACCGGTCTACAAAGGTTGTATTCCCATTTCACTTAGTGTAAAGTTGTTTACATGTTTTAATAACCCTAATCCTCTAGTTAGATCCTTGGTTTGGGTTTCTTAGCTCTCTAGATTTTTTTAAATTGCATGCTTGATGCCTTAGAAAACCTAGTGAGGGTGCTAAGGAACCCAACAGACTTAATGTATGCACATGATACAAGTGCACATATATACATATATGTATACATGCAATAAAAGATATGCACAAAATTGTTCATATCCATTTGTTAGGGGGCATTTGTTGGAGTTAAAAAATTAACTCCCGAAAAATAAATGCATAGATATTTATAATAAATACTCATATAGTATTTAATTGAAAGAAAATAGGTCAATGATCAAGAATTTGATCAGGTTGGATCAAAAAGTTAATGTAAACATACATCATGAACAAGTTCAAGACTTGTTCTATGGAGAAGGGAACCCATATACAGAGCCCCCCCTAAACAACTCAGTTTGAGTTGTTTTTTAGGAGTCCCAAGCCATCGGGACCCCCTCCCGCTATCAGGAGGTATAATTTTGGGCGTGCCGAGCCCATTAACAAATGGTATCAGGACCCCTCCAAAAATAAGCAGTTTAGCCTATTTTTAAGGATGAGTGAAAGGTTATTTCACCCCCATTCACCCTAAGAACATGGGGGTGGTGTTTAACCACTCCCATTCCTAGAGAAGTAAAAATACTTCTCATTCAATAGGATTAATGAGGACATTTTTTGGCTAAGGAAATTCTAGAGAGAATTGCAGAGTGCTCTCGGTTGAGAAGAAGAAGGAAAAGAGAAAGAAGAAGGTAAGAAAATGAGGAATGGAATTCCATTCCTTCGTCAATTTAATGTTCTCTCTTTCTTTCTACTATCTTCTATTAGATTGGATCAAGGATCTTCCTTTGATCCATTGAAATTTTTAATTTCTGCTTTAATAGCCATGGTCATGGCTTCTTCATCTATTTTGATAAAGAAGATGAAGATGAAGGACCCTTCAGAACATGTATTCACATGTTCTTGACAAAATTGGACAGAACATAAGACATGGGCTATCTCATGTCCTACATAAAGAGAAATAGGCCATCATATTTCTATTACATATTTATAAGGAATGAGAATAAACTCATTTCTGCTTATGGAAAAATCAAAAATTATGGATTGAAATCCCCATGAATTTCTAATAAATACATATATAAATGAATAGAAAATCCTATTCTTCTCATGGAGATATAAAAATTATCTTTTTAATGGAATCCATTGTATTCAAACACACTGTATTCTTTCTTAGAACATGTTATCTTCATGTTCTTCTTTGAACACAAAAACATGTGTTCGTTTTGCACATCAAATTATAAAAATGATGAGAATACATCATTCTTATGTGGTGCATGGAATTCAATATATGAATTTTCATATTTGGTGAAGTTTCATAAAAGAAACTCCATCCTTTCGGTTAAAGAACAAGCCAAGAGAGCCAAATTTAGCTCTCCGTGAACCATCGAGACCCCTCCCGATAGGGTTAGGACCTTCCCTCCCGAGCTCGGAAGGTCCCATTTTCATGCACAAACATGCATGAAGCATGTTTGTTCTATAGGAATGGTGGCCCCCACCTAGGGAGGTCCCATTTCCTTCTTTTCCATTATCATGTGTTCCCCACATAGGGTAGGGCCCATGTATGTATGTCTAGATTGGCATTAAAGTACCCCAAGTGTACTTTTAAGCCTTTAAACAATGCTTATACATGTATCTATATTCTTTTGTATAAAATTGATGTAATTTACATTCATTATGTATACAAATATGAATATTATGAATAAAATTATATGCATTTTTGTCTCTCTTCTATTTGCAAATAACTGATTACTTATATTCGATGTCTATTAATTTGATGTGATTTAATTTAAACAAGTATGGTATCATGTCTAAGCTTTTCTTGAAACTAGATAGCGTAATTAACAATATGTACTTGCACTATCGGAAGTTTTGAATCCCGGGACCTTCTAGTCAATATTTAATAAATAATTTTTTTTGTTTAAGCTCTATGTTCGCTTTGCTAAAAGGTCAATAAAGAGAGTAAACACTTAGTATTTTCTTCCTTTAAGGCCGCATTCTTTTCGAACACTGGAATATATTTCATTCCTGTTGAATATATGCAAGAGCAAGCTTGTATCTTATTGGTTAAGTCTTTGCATTGTTGTTCCATAGGCGACATGTTCGAACTCCGAATCGTTCAATTATTTTTTATCAAATCTTTTTAAAAACTCTCTCATAACCTACAAATGACCTTTCAATTTCTTTTTCTCAAAACCTTCAAAATCAATTTACATAATAATTAGAATGGTTATAAATAGTTTTTATGACCATAAACCATTCTTTTATTTGTTGTCACGACCCGAAAGCGGCACGTGACCAAAACTTTGATCACGTGACGCCAAAAGATGTCGACGCGATCCAAGTAAGCCAAAAATCTATAATCTAAACCTTTTTAAAGAAATAGCAGAGGTGAAGTTTTAAAAAGAGTTATTAAATGGAATAAGTTTCTTTTAAAGTGAAAATAAGTTTGTTTGAAAACACCTATATCATTTAAAAATTGGGCAGCACCTCCTGTGTAAATTTTGAATAAAACCAAGCACAAAGCATAATATATATAAAGCATCCCAACAGGAGCTAGTTTCCACGCCCAAACGGCGGAACAACCATGCAGATAATATACGACGCCCAAGGCAAAGAAATAGAAAGCAAAACATAAACAATAACAATATAAAGTCGACTCCAAACGAGTGCGACATCCAAAAACACGTAAACATCTGAGTCTTGCTTCTAAGTCCACAAATATATAAGTTTTGGTCGATGGAGTTTTTAGCTAGATCCAAAAGAATATATACATATACAATATGTGGTTACGATCCAACATATAACCCATCTACCAAAGCATCATCGAAGGAAGAAGTGTGTCGGCAAACCATTACTGATCCAAGCGGTCAATCCAGCAAGTAACTGGGCACAACGGGGGTGAGTTGCTAACTCGGTGAATAAAAGCATATCGCAAGGTAGAAATCGAAATGCATAACGATCAACCTAAGTCATAAAGTATAGTACTATCATATCATGTACAAATATATGTATAATACACAAGTACTATAAGTGCATCAATATCGATCGCGTAATATGGAAATATATCATCACATCATAGATATATATATCATGCATCCGTGTATAAGCTTATAAAGTAGTCGAAAGATGTATATAAAATTCTTTCAAAATAACCGTATGATACGTATATCACGGCACAAGTAGCAGACGTAGTTTTATGAAGTATTGTATGTGTTCTGTTTAAAGTATACGTCTCGATTTTTAGAAATGAGTTTTAAGAGGATTTCCGTTTAAAAGTTTCTTATGCCATCCTAGACATGTCAAAATAGTGAGACTATAGCTCATTTAGAAATCTCTTTATATGCATCAACATATGAAACTAGTATTCAAGTACTATCCCGTGGATCAGTCATGTTCGGCTACTATATAGCATAATCTATAACAGCGCATATCGATGGATCGCGCAAACATCAATATACGAGTTTCTAGCATCGACACTCAAAATCTCACAAGTGTCCATCATCGTCACTAAACTCCTCGTCTGTTGAGTGTCCATCACCGACACTAAAAATCATCATAAATATTGTGCCTATCATCGACATGAAAAACTAGATATCGTAGGCACCGTCTCATCAGACCAGTCCTCTCTCGATATCAATAGCCCCGGTCGGTATCTCCCAGATATCCGCCGTGCTGTAATCTATCTCCAGTATTGAGTGTCCTCGCTAGGCTCCCCGCCTCACATGCGGTCTTCCTTCCTCTCAGCCTCGACCGGGTCCACCATCTATCCAACTGTATACTCCCCCACTCAGTCCGGATAGCGTAGTATGTCCGCAGCCATATAGCTCCCCTACTCGGTTTGGAATAAAATCAAATCAGATAATATCAACCTCATAGTGGACTCCAACTCATCGTATAAAGAGAAAATCGCATTTTTAAAATATACTCAAGTTTTTATAAATCACATCGCGGTTTTCAAATCCATGAAAAACATCAAGTTCCAAAGAACAACATTTGCATAATTCATTTTGATGATATTATATATATATATATATATATATATATGTATGTATGTATATGTATATATATGTATGTATGTATGTATATGTATATGTATGTATATATAACAGTATCCCATACCACTGAAATATATCATCATAGATAAAAATATCATAAAACCCAAATCGATCATATACGAATACCTATGGTAATGGTATTCACATCTCAATCAGTAAGTATACTAATATGTCGTGCATATATATAGTCAACACACGAACAAATGCGGCAGTTTCTACTGTGCCATGGTAATACTAATAATGTGTAGTGTAGCATATACATTTGTACTCATGCAAGATAGCAATCATTAGTAATTATGCAAGTGTTCTATCAATGTGTTCGTAGAAAAATAACTCTAAATCCCTATCCACAACATATATATATATGTACCAATCAACCCCCTATATATAGGGAAGTCATAATAAACCGTATCGACATCTACATGGACATAACGTGGTATCGCGGTCCTACAGTGTTATGGCAGTACCAATGATGTGTAGTGCAACATGCGTGTCTGTGATCTGTGCAACATTGAAATCATTAGTAGTTTACAGTGTTCTATCAGTGTGTTCGTATGAGAATAATAACGCAACTGGTATATATAACAGATAATTGAATTGCGAGTGTATAAAAAGGCAACCTAATAATGACAAGTATAATTGTTAAACGTAGCTAACTATTATGAGCTATAACGTTATCATTGAAAATGGAACGAAATATTATTTTGCAAATAAGGAAGCTGCAGTATATTTAAAATAGATATCTGTTTGGAAGTAACAGCGCATCCTTGTCATTTATCATTTAAAAGTGGAAAACGAATCGTTGGTTTTTAAAAGAGTACAGCTCAAAAAATCGAATCGGAATCAACACATGACTCCGCGAGTCTAAATGAATCTCGACCATATTCGGCACACTATCCTCATCATAATCAGTACAGAATCATCCCACATACAATATACATCCAATATCCAACCAATACCGTACGAATCGAAAGTCGCGTACGCATATGACAATAAGCATATATCAAGATATGTCCACCCATATATGTAGTCTACTAAACACAAATACATGCTAACTTAGTTATAGAATAAGTTATCTAACATAACGCTATAGCCTAGTTATATAGTATAAGTATCCTAGTTAATTGGTTGTGCGGGTGCTATACGCCATCCACCCGACTTCCCCCGTAGATATAAATCTACTCACCAGCATATCGAGCTAGTCAAAATCCACGCCTCACCCTTCTTTGCCGTCTCGGAAATCCCTGAGATCGTACCTACAATCGTAATTAGGACACAACGGCATAAATATCCAAATCAAAAATGATACAACGAGCGCAGCGCACATAGGTTATAACCTATGGCCAACTTACTCTAAATACAACCAAATAATCCCAATGTCAACGTACGAACGTCGAACGATCAAGTCGAGAAATAGAAATCCCAAAATCAAGTTTTAAAAACCGGAAACATCACCAAAACCAAACTAAAACACTCCCAGATTTCTCTACAAGTAACCTGGGACAAAATAAAACAGTGGCCTAATTACCACTAAATGAAGCTACAGAACAAAAACCACAACCCAACTCAAAAGGAGACCCGACATTGGTGGTTTTTGAGAGAAAACGGGCGGTCGAAACATGGAGTTAGGGGCTCGGGCTTCTAGGGTACTCTTCTACTGGTCCCATCATATCACAGTACTCTTAGTTTATCTTATAGATAATCCTACTAGTTCCAGATTCAATTTAAATACCACATACTTCACAAAAATCCCGCTTTTCTGATATTTAACAAGGAAATCTGAAATTTGAAACTAGAAAACTTGAAAAAATTATGATATTTACCTATATGGATGGAGAACAAAGAGAATCCAGCTCTTGAAATGTATGCTTGAAGTTTCTTGAGATTGTGGTGGTTTTAGCTTGATAATTTGAACAACTTTCATGAAGAAACCATCAATTTTCCTTTTGGTTTGATGAAAAACTAGTAAACTATGGTGATGGAGCTTGAAGGGAAGTGTTTTTTTTTAGTTTGAGGATATGAGAATGAACCATTAGAATTTTTGGTAAAGAGAAATGTGAAGGTGTAGAGAAAGGTGAAGGTGTAAAGAGGAGAGTGTATGTGAGGGTGTGGTGTTTGTGAAGGTTAATATAACCTATCAATTACCAAAACACTCATTTGAATTTAAAATCCTATTACAAGTAAATACTTTTACACATAAATACCACCATCTTACACCAAAATATCATATGTTAAAAACATAATACTTATCATTTTTAGGATATCACATATTTTTATTTTTTCCAAAATAATTACATTTTTATGGATATCAATCTGAAACCAAAAATCCATACATGATATTATTTTTGTAAACTCAAAATATCCATATTTAAATTATAAATTAATATTTATAATTTTTTAAAAATGTTACAATATCCTCCCCTTAAAAAAAATCCGGTCCCCGAATTTAAATTTAACCCCACTTCTTAAAACATTTTGCCTAATCAAATCAAATCACCGGGGTCCAAATTCTGAAAATATATAGTCCGGTCCAATCAAAGGAACTCCGAAGTCCTATACGAGCTAGGGCTACACTAACGCAACTCGTGCGCATGAAAATCAAAAGTATAAAACTCTCATAACTGTAACTCTAGCAGATACTATAAGAATCATACAAGTTATAATGCAAGGTACAAAACGCAAAATCAACTGTGTAAACCGAGTACACAATCATTTCCATAGCCATTGTGCAATATCTATAGCACACGACCAAGGGAAAATATATAATCAAGCTATAATATATCCCCTCAAGTGCAATGCACGAAAACGAAACAACCCCAACGGGTTTGCACGAAAACCAAATCACATGCCATGGGTGTGCATGAAAACAATGTCAAGTGCAACGGGTGTGCACGACAACAATATCCAATGTATCGAATGTCCATGGAACCAATGTCAAGTGCATCGAGAGTGCACGAAATCAACATCGAGTGCATCGGGGTGCACAAATCAATACCAAGTGCATCACGGTGCACAAATCAATACCTGGTGCATCAAGGTGAACAAATCAATACAAAGTGCATCAGGGTACACAAATCAATACCAAGTGCATCATGGTGCACAAATCAATATCAACACGCGCAACTGGTATGCACGAAAACAATATCAAATGCATCTAGAGTGCACAAAGATCTCAATCAAGTGCAATTGATGTGCATGAAAACATCAATCTAGTGCAACTGCTGTGCATGAAAATCTTAATCAAGTGCATTTGGTGTGCACAAATCATCAATCAAGTGCAGCTATTGTGTACGAAAAATCTTAAACAAGTGAATCCGGTGTGCACAAATTATATGTGTGACCCTCAAATCATCAAAACACATAATTCAAAATAACAGACATCGAATTATCCTTATTCAACGTCGAAAATGTGATATTCGGATCACCAAAACACAAATCAAAAAATGACATTGAAATACATCTTCTTCAATGTCAAAAGGTGTTTGTACACCTGGAACTGGCAGAGCAAATATTCCCACTTGCCTTCTGCCCACGATCTGGTGTCCTCTGTCTCTGTGTTCATGTTCTCTCTACGGACTACAAAGATCACGGCCTTTCTATACAATCGTCTGGTGAGGAGTAGTGACGAAAACTGTCCTATGCTGACACCTCTCAGAACACTTCATGGCCGAGTAACCTGGCCTCTCGTAATAAAACACGTCAACGAAGGCGGCCTCTAACCCTCTGAGTATGCATCATACGACTAGTCCTGGGTCTAATCTATATTACTATAACATCCTAGAAAGAACCCACCACGGCTTCTACCGATATTATCTCTGCCGAATTGCTAGGAAATTGGCACTCTTTAATAAATCCACTTCCGTTCCGGAACAGCTGCAATCTCATCAAGACTTTCTTCTGAAAGTGTGATCGTATCCAACTCTTCTGAATACGTATCAAATCTCTAACATCAATGGAAAGGAACAACTATGCGTCGAGACTTCACACAAATCTCATAATCCACTTCTCTTTAGTAGCGACCAAGTAGGGAGCGTATCGCTATAGCTGCGCGAACTACAAGTCATACTCGGCTACGATCATTCCCGGAGTCTTACGCAAAGGCTCAAAAGTACGAATTCAGCATCTTTGACACTCTATGGAAGAAATCTGGCTAAGTATACCCTCAAGAACCCATCCTAAGTCATCAGAGGAAGACCCACTGCTCGGTCTCTTTTGATCCACTCACATCAGGTCCGAGTAAGACCCTTCACCCGTAAACTAGACAACTTTACCGAACTCACATCGGAGCATCACAACAAACTAAACATCCTAGCCATCATATCCTAGAATGACTAAGGATCCTCTGTCACATCTATGCCCATAAACACCGGTGGCTTCAACTTCATGAACTCTGGAAGCGACTGTTCCCCTCCGAAAGACGGCGCAACAGACGTCTTGCCTGAAATTCGGGGCAGATGCTAATTGGTGCTATCCGTCTACCTCTCCGAAGATGCCAAGTTGATTTATGGCGCCATGTATCGAAGGTTTAAACGGATGCGTCCGATATAGCAGACTTCGTCAGATTCCCCCTCGCTTGAGGGGTTTTTGATTGTGGGGACGCTCTTCCCTGCAGGCGCAAGCCCCTGCAGTTAATTATGCTACCGCATTGCGGTAGCAACTTTCTCCTTCTCCAGATGATCACTTCGTATCATGTGTATTTATTTTGTGTTTGGTTGCCCGTGGATTGTATACAGAAACTGAGTTATGTCGTCACCCGTAGGGCGTGGACTAGTCCAAATCCGTATTATCTTAGATTTGGGTTTGGGGGTTTGGGTTTAAGAATACGTTAGTCTCGTTTGAGACTAAGATCGACTTAAACGTTTGTTAAGGATACGTCAGCCTAGTTTTTAGACTAAGATCAACTTAACGGGATCATTTAGATCCGACAAGAGAGCAATTAAGGGAGCCCTGTTGTTTAGTTTAGTGACATTGCGGTCAATAGGTAGCTTAAGGACATTGCGGTCCAATGTTAGTTTTAAGACATTGCGGTCAAGGTTAAGGACATCATAGTCCGTGGATTTAAGGATTCCACAGTCCGGCGTTAGTTTTAAGACATCATGGTCAAAGTTAAGGACCTCATAGTCCATGGATTTAAGGACTCCACAGTCCGGCGTTAGTTTTAAGACATCACGGTCAAGGTTAAGGACCTCATAGTCCATGAGTTTAAGGACTCCACAGTCTGTATCAATGTATGCTCATCGGGACCCGCCACCTCTTTGAAGACGTTGAGGAATTACAACGCCAAGTATCAAAGGAGTAAAGAGATGTACCCTTGAACCAAGGTAGATTAAATAGTCTTCGGCCCAATTTGGGACCAAGACCAATTAATTATGTTATGAGCCCATTAGCTCAGTTAAGTTTGAATTGAGGACTTATGGTCAGCTTGGGCTAAGTCCAATC
The DNA here is from genome assembly GCA_030015575.1 of Agapanthus africanus. Classification (NCBI taxonomy): domain Eukaryota; kingdom Viridiplantae; phylum Streptophyta; class Magnoliopsida; order Asparagales; family Amaryllidaceae; genus Agapanthus; species Agapanthus africanus. The sequence continues at coordinate 661,001,991 of CM057340.1, forward strand.
ATGTTTAGAATATTGGTTTTCTGTTGGTCCATTGAAGGAGAGGCTTTGCCTCTAGAAACTTAGCCAATTGGGCTAAAGTTAGTGTTAAACACTAAAGACCAACAGTGTTGAACACTGGGAGTGAGATTGACAAGTTAGTGTTTAACACAAAAAGATAGTTAGTGTTAAACACTAGCAACAGGGCTTTCAAATTAGTGCTTATACACTAAAGCAAATCAGTGTTAAACACTGGCAATAGAGATTTCAAATTAGTGTTTAACACTAAGGCAGATCAGTGTTAAACACTGGAAACAGGGTCTTCCAAGTTGGTGTTCAACACTGAGAAAGTCAGTGTTAAACACTGTAACTAGAGTTTTCCAAATTAGTGTTTAAACACTAAGAAAATTAGTGTCGAACACTGGATATAGAGGTTTCAACTTTAGTGTTAAACACTAAGGCCAGAGGGGTCACGTGGTAGCACGTGAGAGCGCCCTCAATTCATTTTATTCTGCCAAAAGTATTGAATACTTTGGAGCATCACGTGCTGTCACGTGATGGGCATTTAAATGTTTGTCTGTTAGAGCTTCTACCAAGGGGGCACATAGGGCACGTGAGGCGTTGCCTCAAAGCCCTTCTCTGTGGAACTTTTCAGGGGTCACGTGGTAGCACGTGACCCTGCTTCTTTGCATGTCTGCTTATCTTTTTTTTTTTAAGAATTAAATTCTTCATAGGGTTAAACCTTAATAATAACTTTAGAGGAATTAAATTCCCACTTTCTTCTGAAGAATTATATTCTTAGATAGAGTCATACTCTAGTTTCTTTTCTGTAAGAATTAAATTCCTCATAGATGTGAAGAACTAAATTCTATCATAGGGTTAAACCCTAATTTCTCTCTTTTTTTTTAAAGGAATTAAATTCCTGTTATTTTGATAGAATTAAGTTCTTAATTAGGGTTAAACCCTGGTTCTGTCCATTTTGAAGGAATTAAATTCCCATAACATAGGGTTGAACCCTAATTTTATCTCAAGGGAGTTGAATTCCTATAGTTCTGTGAGAATTAAATTCTCAAACTTCCATTCCCCTTCTATGCTTTGGATCTGCATGGTAGGATCTCAACCCAATGAGAATTAAATTCTCAATTCATGGGGAGATGTGCACTTTACAGATCCTCTGCTAGAGAAAGAACTAAGTTCTTCTTTTTATATAAGAGTTAAACTCTTTGAGAATTAAATTCTCTTTTTTAAGCCTCTCCCTTCTTACCTAAGGTTTTCTTTTGCAGAGGATCAAATTCTTCCCAAAATCTCAAGGCTCTATTTCTCTCTCTCTCTCTATAAGTCTCTCTATGTGTGTTCTATTCTTCTTGGTTCCTATTTATATGAGAAGGAAGAAAATCAATCAGTTTTAGTGAATCTTTCATTGAAAGATTTGATTTGTTTATTGAGAGATTTGATTTACATTCATCATTCATCTGGACCTTTGGATTATTAGGTGAATTTTATTCACCATTGGATTTTAAATCCAAAGATATCCCTTTGTTATTTCAGTTAGATTTTAAGGGAAAATCTTTCCAAGTTCAAGATTTTTCCATAAATAGGTGACATTTAATCACCTTTAGATCTTTAATCCAACGGTTCCAAATAATCATTCTCTTTTGGAAAGATTTGAATGCTTTCAGAATTTAATTCTGTTAAATAAAGAGGCTTTGAAAGCCGGTCACGTGTGGCCACATGATCCCTGGTCACGTGTAGGCACGTGACCCCTGGTCACGTGTAAGCATGTGACCCCTGGAACGGGCCTTTCTTCTCCTTTTGCGCTCTGTTCTCTGGCCGCTGCTCAGCCGTCACGTGCCAACACGTGACCCATGACCTTTTCTGGAGCCTTTTCTTTGATTTAAACAGGGAGCGAATCTGCCTTTTGCCGCTGCTTTTAAATGTCACGTGTCAACACGTGACCGCTGGTCATGTACTAGCATGTGATGCCTCCTCCATAAGTTTTCCTGATTTTAAATCAGGAAACAAATGCCCCCAAGCGTTGTTCTCACGTGAGTGCAACGCTGTCACTTTTTGTGACCGTTGGATTCCTCTAGAGATTTGGGGAGATGAAGCGTCTCCATCACATTCTATAAATATAGGGGTCATTTCAGAAACGCCTCCACTTTTGCTTATCTTCCTCCTTGCAAACTTTTTCTGAGAATTTGATTCTCTTCTTCCAGAACTTAGTTCTCTGCCTTAAAACATTTTCAGAGTTTAACTCTGTTTAAAAAGACTCTTTTCTTCAGGTAATGCTCTTGAATGCACGATGAACTTTCACGTTCCTCTGGATTTTAAATCCAAAGCAAGGGTTTTTACCCTTTTTAACAGGAACCCATTCTTTCTTTAAGCTTTTCAATCAAAATATGAAACCATTTAATCTTCAACAGTAGATCTTTTAGGGCTCGTATGATCTTTAGGGAGATGATGATGGCGGTTCAAATCCATGGAATTTAATTCCATCCCAAAAATGTTTCTGGGAATTTAATTCCCTTTTCTCAATAAGGAATTTAATTCCTATGAAGTACTCATTTTCTTCGTATGGAGGCTTCTTAGGGTCTCTTTGCCCTAGGTTGTCCTTCTGTAATTAATGGAGCAGAAGCTTTGTAACAATCCTCATGACCTTTATTTCAGGTATTATGGATGCCCATATGTATGGTCTTGACGAAATCATTTCCTATGGGAATATTCGTGCACTGGGCCGCAGTCAGAACCAGGAGTTCACCAATGCTCAGTGCGCTGAGATCATGAGCCGCTTCGACGAGTACAACCATCGGCTACTCCCTTGTCGCTCTTCTCTTATGAGACTCATCGTGCTAGCGATCTGGGAGGTGCTCCCTCTCTTTTGCACTCTCTTTTGCACCGGCGTACCGCTCGGGGCATTGGACACTGCTGAGGATAAGGTACATTCGGTGTACCTGATGAGCTTGATCTCAAAGAGGAGGCGAGATCGCCTCATTGATCTCTTACACCAGGCTTTTCAGCAGTCAGCCATACTTGCCGCCTATCGGAGGGTGGAGGACATTTGTGAGGACCCCGACGCTTGCGACCGCGAGAGGAAGCATACCAGGATGGTTCGAAATGCCTGGAAGATCTTGGACAAAGTTACATTCGAGTTTCTCAATCCCTGTCCCGCGTCTGAGGTCTTACCATTGTAAATGTTTTCTTTTTATTTTGTACGAACCTTTTAAAACCTGAATGATAAATCTTATTATGTCTTTTTGTGTTTGCATACCCCTTTTTTGTGGGATTTTGTCATACATTCATCATTCATTTTTTTTTTGTTGCTGCTGATGTGTTTAGCTTACGGGGCATTATTTCTTTTCGGATATTCATATAGTTGCGAATGCATGCTTGATAGGATGTACATCGAGAACTTTTTGTTGCTTCCCATACCAGGTGATGTGTGCGCGCTTTAGATCGACTATTGCTGTCGACTGGAGGCTCGTTTATACGGTCTTGAGCGTGCATGTCCTGTTTCCAAGGTTGCGGTCGTGAAAGCGAGCTTACATGGCTTGATAGAGCGACGCATGGCGAACATATTGTTGTGCGAGAAAAGGGCTCAGCCGTAAATTTTCGGAGAGGGAGCTGGCTTCTAAGGCGCTGAGCGAGCTTCAAGCCAATCTTACCGCCAAGGCCAACAAAGCATATGAACTCTGGCAGGTGCTTCAAGAGTCTATCAAAGAGGTGGTGACTCTTGATACAGCTGCCACGTTCACTCGTGAAAGGGTCGAGGCTCACAAGGCCACCGAGAAAGAGCTTGAAGGTCGGCTTGCTTCGTATCAGGCCCAGCAGGCTCAGGCGGAGGCTTGTCTTTTGGAGATCCTGAATCATGAAGCCGTGACTCAGCAAAAGCAGGATGAGCTAGCCAGATTGCTAAATCGTCCGCCGTCTTGAAGACTTGTATATTTTCCTTCCTTTTTGTACATACTCCTAGATGAGAGTATATTCTTTTCGCCTTTTTATGAATTGTACTTTGTATCCATTTTGGCTATGAATAAAAGACATATATTTTCTTCTCAATGATGTGTCTATTTTTATTGAATGCGCTCTGTGGACAATTTTATCTTGGTCTCTTTGCAAGGCAGCGATGGCTTAGGATTCAGGGTTAAGATCTGCCTCCTAAGACTTTTGAGCTTTATGAGCCATGAGGGTCTCGTAAAGAGTTTTTTCTCCCTACAGGTCGAGAGGATCCCGTAGGTGTGAGTTCTTCTTAAGAATCATGAGGATTCTTAAGCGGGTTTTCCCCTGCGAGTCGTAAGGATCTCACAAGAGAGTTTTTTTCCTTACAGGTCATGAGGAGCTGCAAGTGCTGGGTGTGGTCACCCTTATCCATGTTTCACGAGGTCAGGGGTTGCTTTGGGATACTTCTCAAGGTATCGTAGTTTAAAGACGTCGCGGTCAAGGTTAAGGACATCATAGTCCGTGGATTTAAGGACTCCACAGTCCGATATTAGTTTTAAGACATCCCGGTCAAGGTTAAGGACTTCATAATCTGTAGATTTAAGGACTCCACAGTCCGATGTTAGTTTTAAGACATCACGGTCAAGGTTAAGGATATCATAGTCCGTGGATTTAAAGACTCCACAGTCCGATGTTAGTTTTAAGACATCACGGTCAAGGTTAAGGACTTCATAGTCCGTGGATTTAAGGACTCCACAGTCCAATGTTTAGTTTTAAGACATCACGGTCAAGGTTAAGGACATCATAGTCCGTGGATTTAAAGACTCCACAGTTCGATGTTAGTTTTAAGACATCACGGTCAAGGTTAAGGACTTCATAGTCCGTGGATTTAAGGACTCCACAGTCCAATGTTTAGTTTTAAGACATCACGGTCAAGGTTAAGGACATCATAGTCCGTGGATTTAAGGACTCCACAGTCCCATGTTAGTTTTAAGACATCCCGGTCAAGGTTAAGGACTTCATAGTCCGTGGATTTAAGGACTCTACAGTCCAATGTGTGGTTGCAGGGACTCGTCACCTCTTTGAAGACGTTAAGGAATTACAACGCCAGGTATCAAAGGAGTGAAGAGATGTACCCTTAAACCAAGGTAGAATCAGTACAGAATCAGGGTGGTTGATCATTAGTTTTAAGACATTACGGTCGAGGTTAAGGACATCATAGTCCGTGGATTTTAAGGACTCCACAGTCTGGTGTTTGCTCTGGATGCTTCACACGGGTTCACTGCCGTGCTTGGTGAGGACCAGGCTCCGCTCTGGGCGTTTTCCGCAGGGTCAAAGAGTGACATTATCTGCGTTCCACGTGACCAGGAATGTTGCACTAGATGCTTCACACAGGTTCACTGCCGTGTTCGGCGAGGACTAGGCTCCGCTCTGGATGCTTCGCACAGGTTCACTGCCGTGCTCTGGGAGGACCAGGATCCGCTCTGGACATTTCCCACGGGGTCAAAGAGTGACATTATCCGCGTTCCACGTGACCAGGAATTTTGCACTAGATGCTTCACACGGGTTCACTGCCGTGTTCGGCAAGGACTAGGCTCCACTCTGGATGCTTCACACGGGTTCACTGCCGTACTCTACGAGGACCAGGATCCACTCTGGACATTTCCCACGGGGTCAAAGAGTGACATTATCCGCGTTCCACGTGACCAGGAATTTTGCACTAGATGCTTCACAGGGGTTCACTGCCGTATTCGGCGAGGACTAGGCTCCGCTCTGGATGCTTCACACGGGTTCACTGCCGTGCTCTGCGAGGACCAGAATCCGCTCTGGACGTTTTCCACGGGGTCAAAGAGTGACATTATCCATGTTTCACGTGACCAGGAATTTTGCATTAGATGCTTCACACGGGTTCACTGCCGTGTTCGGCGAGGACTAGGCTCCGCTCTGGATGCTTCACATGGGTTCATTGCCGTGATCTGTGAGGACCAGGATCCGCTCTGGAAGTTTTCCACGGGGTCAAAGAGTGACATTATTCACGTTCTACGTGACCAGGAATTTTGTACTAGATGCTTCACACAGGTTCACTGCCGTGTTCGGCGAGGACTAGGCTCCGCTCTGGATGCTTCACATGGGTTCACTGCCGTTCTCTGCTCGGACCAGGATCTGCTCTGGACGTTTTCCACTGGGTCAAAGAGTGACATTATCCGTGTTGCACGTGGCCAGGAATTTTGCACTAGATGCTTCACATGGGTTCACTGCCGTGTTCGGCGAGGACTAGGCTCCACTCTGGATGCTTCACATGGGTTCACTGACGTGCTCTGCGAGGACCAGGATCCGCTCTGGACGTTTTCCACGGGGTCAAAGAGTGACATTATCTGCGTTCCAGGTGACCAGGAATTTTGCACTAGATGCTTCACACGGGTTCACTGCCGTGTTCGGCGAGAACTAGGCTCCACTCTGGATGCTTCACACGGGTTCACTGCCGTGCTCTGTGAGGACCAGGATCCACTCTGGACGTTTTCCACGGGGTCAAAGAGTGACATTATCCGTGTTCCACGTGACCAGGAATTTTGCACTAGATGCTTCACACGGGTCCACTGCCATGTTCGGTGAGGACTAGGCTCCGCTCTGGATGCTTCACACGGGTTCACTGTCGTGCTCTGTGAGGACCAGGATCTGCTCTGGACGTTTTCCACGGGGTCAAAGAGTGACATTATCCGCGTTCCACGTGACCAGGAATTTTGCACTAGATGCTTCACACGGGTTCACTGCCGTGTTCGGCGAGGACTAGGCTCCGCTCTGGATGCTTCACACGGGTTCACTGCCGTGCTCTGCGAGGACCAGGATCCGCTCTGGACGTTTCCCACGGAGTCAAAGAGTGACATTATCCGCGTTCCACATGACCAGGAATTTTGCACTAGATGCTTCACACGGGTTCACTGCCGTGTTCGAAGAGGACTAGGCTCTGCTCTGGATGCTTCACATGGGTTCACTGCCGTGCTTTGCGAGGACCAGGATCCGCTCTGGACATTTTCCACGGGGTCAAAGAGTGACATTATCCGCGTTCCACGTGACCAGGAATTTTGCACTAGATGCTTCACACGGGTTCACTGCCGTGTTCGGCGAGGACTAGGCTCCGCTCTGGATGCTTCACATGGGTTCACTGCCGTGCTCTGCGAGGACCAGGATCCGCTCTGGACGTTTTCCACGGAGTCAAAGAGTGACATTATCCGCGTTCCACGTGACCAGGAATTTTGTACTAGATGCTTCACACGGGTTCACTGCCGTGTTCGACGAGGACAAGGCTCCGCTCTGGATGCTTCACACAGGTTCACTGCCGTGCTCTACGAGGACCAGGATCCGCTCTGGATGTTTTCCACGGGGTCAAAGAGTGACATTATCAGCGTTCCACATGACCAGGAATTTCGTTGATTGTATCTGTATTCCACAGAGTCGGGATTTGACTTTTCGGTGATCAGTATATCGCCGAGCCATGGAACTGGGAGTTGCCGCTGTTCCGTTTCACTTGAGGTTGTGTCCGTCATTACGAGATGAGTGTTGAGATGATCTCTAGGTCACTTGCGGCCCGTCGAGATTTGGCTTCTTTCTTTGATGAAACCTGGGGGGGAGTATGATCACTTCTTCGTTTATGCCCTTGGATTGTATACAGGGAGTGATGTAACATCATCTGTAAGGCACAAATTTCATTTTTATCTTTTTTTTTTTTCCGCGGAGCTCTATCATTTCAGCTTTTATATCGCAAAAGTCGCGATTGCCCCATCATTTCGGCTATTTTCGCGGTGCCCAATCATTTCGGCTATTTATTTTATTTTCTACTCGCTGCTTTTTATTGTGAGTTGCCCTATCATTTTGGCTGTTTTTCATGAATGCATTTTTACTTGCTGATTTTGTTACAAGTTGCCCCATCATCTCGGCTATTTCGTATGCACGTGCGGCCTACTAGCTTTTCGCCATAAACCTGAAATTAGACATAGATTTCGGCATCAGCACCACTACAACTGGGATATTTCCAGGAGCGAATCATCATTTGCCTCTGTCAATGCCGAACAAAGGTAGCTTAGCAAACAGGGTTAGGGTCCTGTCGACTAAGGGTTTTGACTTCATGAGCCATAAGGGTCTCACAAAGGTATTTCTCCCTACAAGTCATGAGGATCTTGCAGGCGTATTTTCTCCTTAGGAATCATAAGGATTCCTAAGTGTATGTTCCTCTGTAAGTCGTAAGGATCCTACAAGAGGGTTTTCTCCTCCTAAGTCGAGAGGACTTGCAAAGGCGGTCCACCATATGGATATATCCCTAGTCATGGGTGGGACCTTACTGGGGAAATGTTTATTCGCGCCCGTGGATTGTATACAAGGGTCAGTATTGAGCCACTTGTAGGGCAGTATCGAAGGTTGTGGGGGTTGCTTAAGCACAGGTTTAGGTCTCTGTAACTTAAGACTTTCAAATCTTATGAGCCGTGAGGGTCCCATAAGAGAGTTCTCCTTACGAGTCGTGAGGATCTCGCAAGTGTATTTTCTCCTTAGGAATCGTGGGGATCCCTAAGTGTGTTGCTCCCTTGTGAGTCGTAAGGATCTCATGCGGGTGGTTTCTCCTTACAAGGTCGTGAGGACCCTGCAAGTGTCCTTTAATGAGGTTGCGTCCTTTCGGGTTTTCACAAACACTTGCCGGTAGCCCTACTGTTTTTACTCACGGAGCCCTTTCGGGTTTCATCTGTGCCCATTTTGCTTATGGACATACCATTTTTATTTTTTATTATTTTTATTTTTTTTATTTATCTATTTATTATTTATTTTTTTGTCTCGTCAGCCTAAGGATGCTGCGGTAGTAGTTTAAGGACGTTTCGGTCCGTCATTAGTTTAAGGACGTTTCGGTCCGTCGTTAGTTTAAGGACGTTTCGGTCCGTCGTTAGTTTAAGGACGTTTCGGTCCAATGTTGAGAGGGCCAGCTACTACTTATAGAGCTTGAGTTTAGGAAGATAGCGAGCGGACATAGTCGCCGTCATCTATCATTGACCTAGGCTGTGGCTCATTAAGCGTAGTATTTCTTTAGGAAGCGGCCGTTTATTGGCCTGAAAGGCCTTTCACCTTGCATATCCATGAGTAGATAGGCTCCACCCTGGTAGACCTTGTCTATGATGTACGGGCCTTCGTAGTTCGGCTCGAATTTTCCCCGCTTGGCGCGATTGGGGATCATAGGCCTTTTGACCACTAGCACGAGTTCGCCTTGGCGGAATGCCCTCGGTCAGGTCAATCTTTCGTATGAGCGAGTCATCCTCGCTTTGTAAGCCTCCAGATTTTGTTGCGCTATGAGCCGGGTTTCATCAAGGGCGTCAAGCTCCTCAAGCCGAAGGTGGGCATTTTCTTCGTCCGTCAACTCGCAGTGGACTGCCACTCTTAGAGAAGGTAGCTCTATCTCGAGGGGGAGTACTGCTTCCGTATCGAATACCAATGCGTATGGAGTTGTGTTTGTGGCCGTCTTGAACGTAGTTCAATACGCCCAAAGAGCCTCTTGCAGTCTCTCATGCCAGTCCTTCTTATTTCGAGACACCGTCTTTTTCATGATCTTTGTCAAGGTCTTATTGAAGGCCTCAGCTAGACCATTAGCTCGCGGATTATAAACCGAGGAATATCTCCAGTCTATATTGTGTTGTTGCGCGAAGCGACTGATCTTGTAGCTTCTGTAAGCTGGCCCGTTATCGGAAATGACCCGTCGCGGAGTTCCATACCGATAAATGACGTGTGTCTTGAAGAAATGGAGGATATTCTCCGTCTTCACTTCCCTCAACGGCACTGCCTCTGCCCATTTGGAAAAGTAATCAGTCGTGGCCAAGATGAAACGATGTGCCCTGGACGATGCTGGTTCGATGGGGCCGACTATGTCAGTTCCCCACATTTCGAATGGCCAGCTAGTCACCATTGGATGGAGTGGATTTGGATGCTGGTGGATAAAGTGTTAGTGTATATGCCCTAGAGGCCATTACTGTATCATACTAGCTTGTATATTACTTAATGGAAGCTTGGGATATTCACAGTTGTATATACAATCTTGCTCGAAATGGTAGTATGCTACTTGGTTTGTCTCTGCTTTAATATGTGCATGTGTTTCTTTTAGCATATTGCTGGTATACATATTAGTAGAGCCCTTAGGATCTTTGCTTGATTACCAGCGTTGTGATGGCGCTCGCACTCGTGGGAGCTGGGTAATCTATAAGCACATCCTTATACAGGTCCCTGGTCGTTGGACTATCGAGACAGGGCATCGATACTCCGGAGTAGACTAGCGTATGCGCTTCTCATCCCAGTGTGGGAGACGGTCTGTCCCACAGCCGTTAGTACGTCGTACTTGGGATAGTATGCGGGTGCTCGTTAGGTTACGAGTACACTGGACAGGACTCGTCGGGAACTGTTGGTTGGTAATATACCTATCGTCAGTTATCAGTTCCCAGGTGACATGAGTACAGCTTAGTCCGCTGACTTGACACTGTCACTTCGCCTCGAGTGTGTTCCCACTGCACTTTGATTACTACCCTACCACGGCTCAAAGGAGCTGTGCAAACAGGTAGTTTTTGGGTGCAGTCCCGAAGCACTTGGAGGCAGTGACGGTTAGACAGGATTCGTCTCTCCCGGTATTGGGGGTTGACATCGCGCTGTGTCTAGGAGAGCCATTACACGAGTAGTCCCTGGCCAGGGCAAGCGAGATATACTGGTAGGTTTCCAGTGTTATCTCAGGGTGTTCTGGGCTACACTCCGACACGACTTGTACCGCTATTAGGGGACTGACGTTCACCGCCCCCTAGGCCCGCCATGCGATGTATCAGACGAACAGACCGGACTGTACGGAGACTGTCACATACAGGCTCAGTAGGAGTGCAGATGGGGTTCACCTCGTCAGTCTTCTTATCGACATCTACCTGGGGACCGTTACGTACAGCTAGTGCCGCTTGCGGTCTGTGGTTAAACCCACTGCCAGCGTAGTGTCGAGTCTTTAGAGTCCCACACAGAGAGCTATTCGCCTTTAGGCAAAACGAGTAGAGGTCGCATGGTTTTGCGACAGGGTTCGTTCGCATCCGCGCACTTGTGCACGTTTGCTGTCCGGACAGTTTATACTAGCGGGCTTTGGTTTAAGCCGGATCCTAGTATATGATTTGAGATTGGTTTTTCTCAGGGTATTCGTGTTCCTCGGATCACGAATGCGGGTGCGTATGCACAGTTGCTTGAGATTGGGGGAGAGGACCTTGTTTTGGGTTAATGGCATTTGTCATTTTATTAACCCTATTGTTTTTGTGTGGATTATTGTTAATTGATAATTAGCTTAATTATTGTGCATGGTTGTTGTTGACAATTTGACTTCATTGACTTGTTGACCATGTTGACAACTTGACCATAATCATTTCATTTGGAAGATGCTCTTTGATCTTTGCAAAAATGAAATGATAATGGTCAATTCATGATTTATCATGACAATTTTCAAGCTAATTATCTAATTAAAATTATCCTCACATATTAGTGAGAATGGCTCACTATTTTCTCATTCTCTCATTTCTTTTCTCTCTCTTGCTCATCCTCTCCCTCAAGCTCTCTCCCTCTCATGTGTTGAGAAACAAAAAGCTTGAGAAAAACCCTCTCTTGATCTTCTCTACTCACTTCTAGGGTTCAAGTCTTAGCATTTCTTGCACTCTAGTTACTCCTAGCTTGGAGTTGAAGCTAAAGGTGGTGGCTTTCGGGTGGATCCTTCTTTGACGGGAGAAGACAAGCAAGGTGATCCTTTTCTACCATACCTAGGAGCAAGGAGAGAAGGACCAAAGACCAAAGGTATAACCTTTCATCACTTAGCTACTTTGTAGTTAGGGTTAGCTAGTTTATGTTTAGCAAAGATCCTCACAAGCATAGTCCATGTTGCCTAAGTCATTAAAAATCCGATTTTTATTATGTTTTCCGCCTCCCCGTAAGCACCGGGGTGGGCAACACGGACTTACAGTGGTATCAGAGCCTAACTAAACCTAAACTAGTTAAGTAGTTAAGTGTAACGAAGTTCGGAACCGGAAAAATCACAAAACCAAACTTTTACAAAATCCATGTTTCTGTTAAAATTTTTCCTGCTCAAAATGAAAAACTGTACACATGTAAAATCGTCTCAGGGTTTTGTGAATACACCCAAGAAAAACGATACCCTAATTCCCTCAAGTCGCCGCGCTTCCGCCGCATGAAGTAGGTATATGCGGCGGAACCGCCGCGGATTGTGGTTATCGGCGCATCGTTTTTCGTGCAGAGTGTGTTGTTGTTGGTTTTGGGATTTTTAGTATATATTATATGTACCCAGATTTTCCAGAAAAGAAATTTCCTTTTGGGGTCCTATAATTCCGTATTTTTCCGAACTTCACTGCACTTTAACTATATCGGTTATATCTGTAATGCTTGCATGTATTGAACGTCGGCTAATCGCTATAAGACGATTAGTCGGGGTTATACATGATCTGTGATTGTTATTGGTTTGTGGATATGAATGGATTGGATTGTCGCGGGTGAATGGCCGGGTTGGATGTGAGATGAGTTTTTTTTTTTTTTTCTTTCATTCATTTGTAACATGTAAATTGATGTAATAATATTCTTTGTATGGCCGCACAACCGGGTCGGGGTTGTAGCCGTCATTGTATAATTCTTTTTACTGTTTTTGCTCCTAGGATAGACCCATGGAGGGGGTGCACAAACTACCGGGTATCTCGAAGTGCCGAGTGGCCTACTCACGGTGGTGAGGGAGGTTGCTTCGCTTCGGGTGCTTGGCGGGTAGTTTGCCGCACCCGTAGGGGTCTTGGGTGGGGTATTGGCTATTCACCGCGACCGTGTAATCCGCTTTGCGTTGCAGGCTCGAACGCATTGCGGATTCCTAGTATATCCAATGTATTCATCTGTGATCTGTAATGTCTATCATTGCTATATATTTATATATAATAACTATTTAGGCGTTGCTTATGTTTTACAGCCGCGCTAGCCCAGCCCCCGCTCTGTCGTTAGTTAAGTAACCTAACGGGTGATGACGGGGCCCCGTGGCGAATGCGAATGGCATAAGCGTACGTCATATTTTGGTTGTTTTCTGCAATGGTAGGATTAAATGATGGGACGCATTAAAAGAACTAATGCAAGAAATAAACCAAGTAAAAGTCGATTGGAACACTTTGAAAACCACTCGGTTCTTTTTTCAAAAACTAAACTTTTAAACGCGGAGCTTGAACCACTCCTTTTAAAAGCTATCTCGTTCCATCGATTATATCAAGTTCACTACGTTCACGGTTTCGCCAAAACCATCCGTAGCCCTCCATCATTTCGGTTAAATATTCGGTAGTATTCAAGCTATGTATTTTGACCTCACGCCAAGGCATAGTGATTGGTAGCTGCCGGATATTTATCCGTTGCATAGATAGAATGCGTTGATTTGAGACAGTCGTACTGCCGTTTTGGCCTACGTCAAGGGTAGGTACGGGTGGGTTCAAATTAACCAGGATAATGATGGGAAGAACTTGACATGTGACTTATGACATTTTGACCTCACGCCAAGGTCATAAGAGCATGGGGCAAAAATCCACATCGGGAGTTTCATAAGTACTGAAACTTGCTAGCGTTGCATACCATTTGGAGTGTGATGATTCTGGTAGAATTCCTTCGGTTTTATCACGCGATGATATTTGGATCCCGATCCTACTGTGAGTATATGCTACTCCTCGGGAAAACTCTCACTTAACGATCAATGCTATAAACCTAGTAGGTGCCTAGAAAGGTGTTAGCGGGGCTACGCCCACAGGGAAAAGAGGTTACTTAATTAAGGAACTTCGCGAAAGCGTTGGAAAACCTCCCTCGAAGTACCGACACTGGCCTGGCTGAACGGTTAAGCAAGTATTGTACGGTGAGAATGATCCCGGCTAATCCCTTTCTTTATGGTTTGAGAAGGGATTCGAGAGACAGTGGGAGCCATCCAGTTTAGACAAACTAAAAACCACTCTAAACTTGCAAGAGCATCATGCTAAAGTGTTTCTTTTCTCTCTCCTAATTGCAGCGACCATTCAAGATGACCGGACTTAAGTTACTATTAGATAAAAACATATTGACAGGGCCAAACTACAAAGATTGGCTCAGGAATGTCAAGATGGCTATCACTTATGACAAGCTGGGGTATATACTTACCACCAAAGCTCCCCCCGTCCCAGGTCCCACCTCCAGCGTCGCGGATGTAGAAATCCGTAAGACATGGGAGATAGATTGCGCGAGGGCCAAATGCCTCGTACTAGCCTCGATGGACAATGAACATCAGAGGAGGCACGAGAATATGGACCTAGAGTCCATATTTCTCCATACAAAAGAACTGTATGGAGAGCAGTCTCGTATCGCAAGATACGAAGTGTCGAAGAAGCTCTTTTCGGCAAGGTTGGCCGTCGGATCATCGGTAGCGGACCACGTGCTTAAGATGATCGGCTACATAGAGGAGCTCGCGGACCTTGGGACCACGTTGGAGAATGAACTCTATACTGATCTGATTCTCCAGTCCCTTCCTTCCACTTACGCCCAGTTCATTCTTAACTTCAACATGCAAGGAAAGGAGGTTGAACTTGCCGAGCTTCTGAACATGTTGAGGACTGCTGAGGGCACCCTACAGAAGGGTAGGGAGACATCCACTTTGTTTGTAGGAGGATCTTCCTCTTCTAGGTCCAGGGCGAAAGCCAAGGGCAAGAAGAAGAAAGCCCCCGCCAAACCAAGAGGCGGTGTCGGTAAAGTGGATACGAAGGGAAAGGGTAAAGCAACAAAGGTAGCAGGGAAGCTGGTGGGGAAGGAAGAATGCTTCTATTGTCACAAAAGTGGCCACTGGAAACAAGATTGCAAGGCTTGGAAAGCCAGAACACAGGATTTGAAGCGAGTTGCAGCTTCAGCTTCAGGTGTGTATGTTATTGAAAACTGTCTATCAATAAACTCTACATCCTGGGTATTGGATACCGGATCAGGATCTCATATCTGTAATTCTTTGCAGGCGTTGAGAAAGCGTAGAGTTTTGAAGGCAGGTGACATGACCCTCAGAGTTGCGAACGGTGCTAGCATGGATGCAGAGGCCGTGGGGGACTATCACCTGGGATTATCAGATGGACACTTTTTGGTTTTGCGTAGTTGTTATTATGTACCAAATGCAACCTGTAATATCATTTCTGTATCTTTATTATCTAAAGAAGGTTATGAATTTGCATTTGTAAGTAATGTAGTGAACATTCACCTTAATCAAGTTTTGATTGGGTCAGGTACATTAAACAACGGTATTTACGTTTTAAACCAACCACAGGTTTTCAATATCCAGAATACACATAAAAGAAAGTCTCCAGATATTAATCAGGCTTTCTTATGGCATTGTAGACTAGGTCACATCAATGAGACACGGTTGACTAAGTTACATAAAGAAGGATACTTGGATCCGTTCGAGTATCAGTCTTATGCCACTTGTGAATCTTGTCTCATGGGAAAGATGACAAAGGCTCCGTTTTCTGGACACGGAGAAAGAGCGAGCGAGCTCTTGGGACTCGTACACAGCGACGTGTGCGGTCCAATGTCTACACATGCGCGAAGCGGTTTTTCTTACTTCATAACTTTTACGGATGATTTCTCAAGATTCGGACATGTCTTCTTAATGAAGCATAAATCCGAAGCTTTTGATAAGTTCCAGGAATATAAGAATGAAGTAGAAAAACAAACAGGCAAAAGTATCAAGATCCTAAGATCGGATCGAGGAGGAGAATACTTAAGTGCCGAATTCCTGAATTACTTAAAAGAGAATGGAATTCTCTCTCAGCTTACTCCTCCATACACCCCGCAACATAACGGTGTATCGGAGAGACGGAACCGAACCCTATTGGATATGGTACGGTCCATGATGAGTAACGCTGAGTTACCGCGATCATTCTGGGGATATGCGCTAGAAACAGCTGCATATCTTTTGAACCGTGTTCCCACTAAGACTGTGCCTACCACACCATATGAATTATGGAGTGGGAAGAAACCCTATCTTCAATACTTGAAGATTTGGGGATGTCCAGCTTATGTCAAAAAGCAGCATACGGACAAGCTCGAGGCACGCTCAGTACTGTGCAAGTTTGTGGGATACCCAAAGAACTCCAGGGGGTATCTTTTCTATTACGCAGAGGAACAAAAAGTCCTTGTTTCTCGCAATGCCCACTTTCTGGAACATCAGTTTTTAGAAAAAGAAATAAGTGGGAGCGCAATAGAACTGGAAGAAATTCCAGAACCACAAACTATTACTGAAAGTTTAATGGAACCAGAAGGTTCAAAAGAACAGGACATTCCTACGCCGCTCCGCAGGAGTAGTAGGCAGTCTCATCCGCCCGAGAGATACTACGGTTTTCTCATTGACGGGGATAGAGAGGACTGCATCCTAGATTGTGATGAGCCTACTAGCTTCCAGCAAGCCATTCAGAGCGTCGACTCGGTAAAATGGCTGGATGCAATGCGGACCGAGATGGAGTCCATATACACCAACAAAGTATGGACGTTGGACATTGCTCCAGACGGGGTAAAACCCGTAGGATGCAAGTGGATCTTCAAAAGGAAGATTGGTGTAGATGGACAGGTTGAGACCTATAAAGCTAGACTGGTAGCAAAGGGTTTTCGTCAGCGACCTGGTTTGGACTATGACGAAACCTTTTCTCCAGTAGCTATGCTGAAATCCATTCGGATCCTTCTTGCCATCGCTGCTTTCCACGATTATGAGATTTGGCAGATGGACGTAAAGACAGCTTTTCTAAATGGTCATTTAGAGGAGTGTGTCTATATGGACCAGCCAGAGGGTTTCATTCAGGGTGGGAGCAGCGGAAAGGTGTGCAAGTTGCTCAAGTCCATTTATGGACTCAAGCAGGCATCGCGGAGTTGGAACGTCTGTTTTGATGAGACGGTCAAAGAATTTGGCTTTATCAAAAATCCAGATGAACCATGCATCTATTGTAGATTTGTAGCGAGAACTGTAGTATTCCTCGTTTTATACGTGGATGACATTCTCTTAATAGGAAATGACATTCCTATGCTACAATCTGTCAAGGGGTTCTTGTCACACAGGTTCTCCATGAAAGACCTGGGTGATGCCTCCTACATTCTGGGTATCCGGATCTACCGTGACAGATCCAAGAGGATATTAGGACTCTCGCAGTCCAGGTACATCGACACCATACTGAAGAGATTCAGTATGGAAGATTCCAAGCGCGGTAATCTACCGGCTTGTCACGGGATCACCCTCTCCAAAGAGATGTCTCCCAAGACTGATTTGGAGAGGGATCGCATGTCTATTATACCCTACGCTTCTGCGGTAGGCTCTATAATGTATGCGATGTTATGTACCAGACCGGATGTGGCTTATGCACTGAGTGTGGTAAGCAGGTATCAGTCAAACCCAGGGGAGAAACATTGGATAGCAGTAAAGAACATTCTCAAGTACCTGAGAAGGACTAAGGAGATGTTCTTGGTGTATGGCGGAAAAGACCTGCAGGTTGAGGCCTTTGCTGACTCCAGCTTCCAGAGTGACAAGGATGATTCCAAGTCCATGTCGGGTTTTGTCTTTACCCTCAATGGAGGGGCGGTGTGTTGGAAGAGCTCCAAACAGGAAACCGTTGCTGACTCGACTATGGAAGCGGAATACATCGCTGCATCTGATGCCGCAAAAGAAGCTGTCTGGATGAGGAAGTTCTTGAAAGAACTTCAGGTGGTTCCGTCCATTGTTAACCCAATACCTCTGTATTGCGACAACAACGGGGCTATAGCTTTAGCGAAGGAACCCAGGTCCCATCAGAAATCCAGACACATCTTAAGGCGGTATCACCTGATCAGGGAGATCGTGGATCGCCAGGAGATCGAGGTCCGGAGAGTTGCATCAGAGGATAACACAGCAGATCCATTCACCAAGGCCTTGCCCCAGACTCAGTTCGAGCGGCTGATCGAGATGATAGGTCTTCGATACGCCAGTACATGGCCTTAGTGCAAGTGGGAGATTGTTAGTGTATATGCCCTAGAGGCCATTACTGTATCATACTAGCTTGTATATTACTTAATGGAAGCTTGGGATATTCACAGTTGTATATACAATCTTGCTCGAAATGGTAGTATGCTACTTGGTTTGTCTCTGCTTTAATATGTGCATGTGTTTCTTTTAGCATATTGCTGGTATACATATTAGAAGAGCCCTTAGGATCTTTGCTTGATTACCAGCGTTGTGATGGCGCTCGCACTCGTGGGAGCTGGGTAATCTATAAGCACATCCTTATACAGGTCCCTGGTCGTTGGACTATCGAGACAGGGCATCGATACTCCGGAGTAGACTAGCGTATGCGCTTCTCATCCCAGTGTGGGAGACGGTCTGTCCCACAGCCGTTAGTACGTCGTACTTGGGATAGTATGCGGGTGCTCGTTAGGTTACGAGTACACTGGACAGGACTCGTCGGGAACTGTTGGTTGGTAATATACCTATCGTCAGTTATCAGTTCCCAGGTGACATGAGTACAGCTTAGTCCGCTGACTTGACACTGTCACTTCGCCTCGAGTGTGTTCCCACTGCACTTTGATTACTACCCTACCACGGCTCAAAGGAGCTGTGCAAACAGGTAGTTTTTGGGTGCAGTCCCGAAGCACTTGGAGGCAGTGACGGTTAGACAGGATTCGTCTCTCCCGGTATTGGGGGTTGACATCGCGCTGTGTCTAGGAGAGCCATTACACGAGTAGTCCCTGGCCAGGGCAAGCGAGATATACTGGTAGGTTTCCAGTGTTATCTCAGGGTGTTCTGGGCTACACTCCGACACGACTTGTACCGCTATTAGGGGACTGACGTTCACCGCCCCCTAGGCCCGCCATGCGATGTATCAGACGAACAGACCGGACTGTACGGAGACTGTCACATACAGGCTCAGTAGGAGTGCAGATGGGGTTCACCTCGTCAGTCTTCTTATCGACATCTACCTGGGGACCGTTACGTACAGCTAGTGCCGCTTGCGGTCTGTGGTTAAACCCACTGCCAGCGTAGTGTCGAGTCTTTAGAGTCCCACACAGAGAGCTATTCGCCTTTAGGCAAAACGAGTAGAGGTCGCATGGTTTTGCGACAGGGTTCGTTCGCATCCGCGCACTTGTGCACGTTTGCTGTCCGGACAGTTTATACTAGCGGGCTTTGGTTTAAGCCGGATCCTAGTATATGATTTGAGATTGGTTTTTCTCAGGGTATTCGTGTTCCTCGGATCACGAATGCGGGTGCGTATGCACAGTTGCTTGAGATTGGGGGAGAGGACCTTGTTTTGGGTTAATGGCATTTGTCATTTTATTAACCCTATTGTTTTTGTGTGGATTATTGTTAATTGATAATTAGCTTAATTATTGTGCATGGTTGTTGTTGACAATTTGACTTCATTGACTTGTTGACCATGTTGACAACTTGACCATAATCATTTCATTTGGAAGATGCTCTTTGATCTTTGCAAAAATGAAATGATAATGGTCAATTCATGATTTATCATGACAATTTTCAAGCTAATTATCTAATTAAAATTATCCTCACATATTAGTGAGAATGGCTCACTATTTTCTCATTCTCTCATTTCTTTTCTCTCTCTTGCTCATCCTCTCCCTCAAGCTCTCTCCCTCTCATGTGTTGAGAAACAAAAAGCTTGAGAAAAACCCTCTCTTGATCTTCTCTACTCACTTCGAGGGTTCAAGTCTTAGCATTTCTTGCACTCTAGTTACTCCTAGCTTGGAGTTGAAGCTAAAGGTGGTGGCTTTCGGGTGGATCCTTCTTTGACGGGAGAAGACAAGCAATGTGATCCTTTTCTACCATACCTAGGAGCAAGGAGAGAAGGACTAAAGACCAAAGGTATAACCTTTCATCACTTAGCTACTTTGTAGTTAGGGTTAGCTAGTTTATGTTTAGCAAAGATCCTCACAAGCATAGTCCATGTTGCCTAAGTCATTAAAAATCCGATTTTTATTATGTTTTCCGCCTCCCCGTAAGCACCGGGGTGGGCAACACGGACTTACATAAAGTCCCCATGGATTTGGCATGAGTGGCATTGCTTCGCATATTCGAGGCAGTCCTGAATCATCGTGGGCCAGTAGTAGCCCAACCG
This sequence comes from Agapanthus africanus, assembly GCA_030015575.1. Lineage (NCBI taxonomy): Eukaryota > Viridiplantae > Streptophyta > Magnoliopsida > Asparagales > Amaryllidaceae > Agapanthus > Agapanthus africanus. The sequence continues at coordinate 661,022,063 of CM057340.1, forward strand.
CTTGATTTTCAACTTCATCTTTGGGCCTGCTTGGTGAGAACCGCAGAGTCCGTCGTGAACTTCCTGAACGACCCTTTTTGCCTCTTCAAGTCCTAGGCATCTCAGCCACAGAGAGTCAAATGACCTCTTGTACAGAGTATCGTTGACGAAGACAAATGACAGAGCTCGTTTTATAAGCTGATGTTTTGAAGACGCGTCTTCGGGCGTTCGACGGTATTTGAAGTAGTCTATAAAGACTTCTCTCCAATCCTCGGCCTTTTCCCGGTCTTTTATTTGCAAGGTCATCTGCTCAGTCGCTTCCTTTTCTTCGGATGATTCCGGAGATATTTCTGCTGCGGCGAGCACCCGACGGCTTTGTACCACGATTCTTACGTCGTCGAGGTTCTCATCAGCCAGTTCCTTAGCAAGCTTGGCCAACACGTCTGCTTTGTTGTTTTCCGCGCGCGATGTGCTTTCCAAAGTACAGGAAGGAATTTGAGTGAACAGTTGTTGTACTTTCTCGCCATACCTCACCAGCTCGGGTTTGCACGTTTAGTAGTCGCCATTTACTTGACTAACGACCAGCTGAGAGTCTCTGTAGATGAGGAGGTTCTCAATCCCCATGTCGATGGCGATCTCGAGGCCTGCTATCAAAGCTTCATACTCGGCTTCATTGTTCGTCATCGGTTCTGTTAAGGAGAAAGCAAAGCGCATTATCCCTCCTTGTGGAGTTACAAAGATGAGTCCTACCCCCGATTTGATTATCGGGGTACTTTGTTTGCGCTTCTTCATGGAAGATGCTCTATCGAAATAAAGCTCCCATCGGGTATCACCACCATTGATCATGTCAAACGCATGTTCGTCTGGCAGATCGTAATTCAGAGGAGAACCGGCAGGTACTGGATGCTCAGCAAGGAAGTCGGCGATGGCTTGGCCTTTCACTGCCTTGAGAGGCTGATAGGTTATCGAGAACTCCATCAAGAGCAGGGCCCATTTAGCAAGTCTCCCTGTCAATATGGCCTTTGACATTAGATAATTGAGGGGGTCCACCTTTGATATAAGACGGACTTCATGCGCCAATGCATAGTGCCTGAGTTTTGTTCTCGCAAAGATTAACGCCAGGCAATGTTTTTCGATAGGGGAGTAATTGCTTTCTGCCCTCAGAAGAACTCGACTCAAATAGTAGAGCGCTCTCTCCTTCCCTTGGTCGTTTTGTTGTGCCCATAATGCGCCTAAGGAATCCTCAAGGGCTGTTGTATAAAGAATAAGGGGCTTTCCCTTGACTGGAGCAGCTAACACCGGCAGGTTCTGCAGGTACTGCTTGATCTCATCCAGCGCGCTCTGGCATTTTTTATCCCAGACGAATGGAGTTCCCTTCTTCATCAGGTGGCTGTAAGGACGGCACTTTCCTGACAGGTTGGCGATAAACCGTCGGATGTACGCGAGCTTCCCTTGGAGAGAACGCAACTGTTTGAGAGTTCTCGGCGGAGGCATTTCCATGATCGCCTTGATCTTAGATGGATCTATTTCGAGACCTCGGTGTCGGATGATGAATCCCAGGAATTTACTCGAGGAAACTCCGAATGCGCATTTGAAGGGATTCATCTTCAAATTGTATTGCCGAAGGCGTTGAAATACGGTCTTCAGATGCTCTAAGTGCTCTTCGTATGACATGCTCTTCACTACAAGGTCGTCGATATAGTATTCGACGATTTCATGTATAAGATCATCGAAGATCTTTTTCATAGCCCTCTGATAGGTGGCACCGGCATTCTTTAAACCAAAAGGCATAACTTTGTAGCAGAATATACCCAAAGGAGTCCGGAAAGCGGTGTGCTTCTGGTCTTCGGGATGCATCTTTATCTAATTGTACCCTGATGAACCGTCCATGAAAGAGAAAACTTCATGAGTGGACGTATTATCTATCATTAGCTCAGTGACCGGCACTGGGAAATCGTCCTTCGGGCAGGCTTTATTGAGATCTCGGAAGTCCACATATATGCGTACTGTCCCATTTTCTTCATTACCGGGACGATGTTGGCGACCCAGTCAGGATACTGTACCTCCTGGATAAACCCAGAATCGATCAGCTTCTTGACTTCGGCGTTAATGCTCATCTCAAGCTCGAGTCGCATTCTTCTCGGCGCTTGTTTGACTGGCTTGATATCCAGGGATATTGCTAATTTATGCACAGCAATCTCTGGATCTAATCCCGGCATTTCGGAATAGTTCCATGCGAAGTAATCTCTATGATGTAGAAGCACATCCTTTAATGCAGCTACCCTTTCTTCAGATAGCAGCTCGCTGACGAATGTCGGTCACGGGTCATCTGCCGACCCCAACTCAATCTTCTTGAGGTTATCTGCAGTAGTATGTATGCCATCTTCTAGTTCTTTCGGAGCTGGTGGAAATTCTGAGATCACCTCATTATCGTTGTTTTCGAAGCACTATGGGAGGTCGTCCCTATCCTCGGGCCCTTCTCTTGATATCGTTATCATATGACAGGTACGAGCTCACTTCCAAGACCGTCGTGGATCTGGTTCTGCTCTTATGTCTTTGGGTTCGTGCTTTTGTGGTGGCGTCACCCTCCAGCTGCTAGATAAAGCATACCTGCCTTGCTGGTACTGGTCTTCTACCCAGTTTTTAAAGGTGAAGCAGTCTTCGATAGGGTGTCCTATGGCTCGGTGATAAGAGCAATAGCCCGGATGAGTGACCTCGTTAGCTTGCTCAGGGTGTTTAGACTCTGGAAGTGTGATCATTCGGTGCTTCATAGCAAGATCGAGTATTTTCTTCGTCTTTTCTTGAGGGAAGGAATACGCTCGACTCATCTTCTTCATGAGGGACAAGTCCGGACTGCACAATACCCGATCACATGACTCTTTAATCCTGCGTCGTTGCTGTCGGCTCCTTTTTCCGCCTTTTGACTTATTTCTACCTCTGCGTCGGGCCTTTTGTGCAATGGGTCGACAGGGAGGAGCATCTTCGTCTTTTGCAGCCTGTTGAAACAGACGTTGCGTCCTGGCTTTCTCGTAGATGGCCATTTCGCGACTATGGTCGTCTCGAGCTTTTTGACCCGCTTTCCTGATAAGCTTGTCCATTCGTTCTTCAAACGACGGACTCGGCACTTTGCTCGCGGGATCCAGTTTTGACGAGGGGTTAGCATCTCCCGACAGGGCGTCCTGTTCCTCATCGAAGTTATATATGGCGTAGCTACCGTGGACTCGCTCCCGTTTCCCGGATCTCACATATCCAAGCCCGAGCGTTTCCATTCTCCCGTTGGGCAATTTGCGCTGGGTCCCAGGGACATCCCAAATCCTGTTGTAGAATTGAGCTTGTCGGATAGTCTGTTTTAAGGGTACCCCTTGGCGCTTCAATAGTCTTTTCAACCCGTCTGTGTAGTATCTGGGCAAACGGATGGGTTGGAGCCTGTCGAGTGTAGAATCTGCGTCATGCGAGATTTCTTTCTCCACTCTTGTTTCCGTGGATCGGTAGAATAGGATTGCCTTTTCACCCTTTCGCCGGGGAGGGACGTAAAACGCCTGCAGGTCCTGCACATTGTAAGCTTCAAGTGCGTCAAGGTCTTTGTAGTGTTCCCGCGGCACCATGGTGATTTGTAAACTCTGATCATCACTAGGGGATGCTTGTATTGACGACCGACTGGAGAACACGGCATTAACCTCATCTTCCGAGTCACTTCCAAAGATCAACACGGGGCGGACGGTCCCGGGTTGTTGCGTCGAGACGGACCAGCGTAAACTATCTCTTCTTCTTCTTCGGTATCGCTTCCGAAAACAGGGATGGTGGCGACGGCTTTGTTCTCCGGCTTGCGACACCTTCTGTATCCTCGAAGTCTGGAAAAAAGTACTTTGCATCTTCGTACTTGCGGACTTCGTTCACGGAGAATGGGTTCAGCTCACCTGTTACAATATACTCAAAACCATCCTTAAAGTACTTCATACACTGATGCTGTGTAGAAGGGATGATGTTGTACTCGTGTAACCAAGGACGACCGAGCAAAGCGTTGTAGCAGGTCTTAGCGTCAATGATGTGAAACTTGATGTCCGTGACGAGTAGTCCGAAGCGTAATGTTAATATCACAGATCCGAGAGTTCGTGATGACTGGGAGTCGAAACCGGAGATGGTAATTTTGTCACGAGCGAGGTGCTGCACGCTCATGCAGATTTCCTTCAACACCCGAACATTAAGGAGATTGACGGAGGATCCATTATCAACCAGGATTTTGCCTATCTTGATATCGTGGCAATATCCGGAGACGTATAGGGGACGGTTGTGATCGCACGTCCTGAGGAGAAGGTCTTCGTCACCGAAAGTGATGTCGGCCGTGTGCACTTCTTCCAGTTCATCCTTCATCCTTTCTTCGGCGAGGAAGGCTTGGAATTGTTCGGGCTCTTGTAACACCTTGATTAATGAATCTCTCGCTTCCTTTGATAATAGGAGGGCGTCGAGAATGCTGAGCTGTGAAGGTAGTTTCCTTAGGTGTGCTAGGATGCTATAGTCCACCTTACCCTTCCTGGGAGGGTCTTTGGCAGTCAACTCTTTCATGACTTGGTCATCTAAGGTGATATCCTCAGTGACCTTCTCCTTTCCCTTATCTTTTCTATTCGCGGGTCCGAGATTCTTTTCCAGGAGCGTGCGATTGCGCAGCTGAATGTTTTCGCAGGCCTCTGGTTCTTCCTCTTTCCCTAAAACGGATTCTTTAAAGAGAGGGCCCAGAGCCATTTCTTCATCAGAGTCGCTCCCAAAGGTGAGAACTTGTGACCCTCCGGCGTTGACCATGTAACAGTTGCCGGCAGTTCTTTTGCGCCCTTCGGTCGTACTTTTTTGTTCCCTACGAGTCTTGCGTTTCATGCGCTTAAAATGTTGCCGGTGAGCAACATATCCTTGCCACCACATCTTAAAAGCGTCGCACTCCTCAGTGGGGTGCGAAATCTTCCGATGATATGCGCAATAATTAGGTGCCTCTCCGTCCCAACGAATGTGTTTTCTTCCGAGGGTGGTAGCTTCATTCCCATCGACATGGCTTTGGCAAACATTTTCCTCGTTTTCAATATGTTTTTATCCACATCGGGTGTCTTTTGATCTGGCGGGAGTGCTTTGACTCTTTCATTTAGTCGCTTGCGTTTGGCTCCTTCCAATGCAGCCATCTCACGCTCCTGATCGGCTTTACTTTTCAAACGAATTTCGTCTAGAAAGGCGTCGATCATTTCGTCTGTTGGCCATACAAGTTCTGGCTCAGGCTATGCCCCCAGTTTCTTAGTGCCAGGAATTTTCTCATCATCCGTAAACGAGTGGGAAATCACATGACAACTCGCCACATATCCCTCGGATTCATCTGACGAGCTTTCTCCATCATCTTCCTCCTGAAAGACGTGGTTGAGGGACTCTTACAGTATGACGGGAGTCCTCGCCTTTTGATTGTACTCCTCCAGCGCGTCAATCTATTTCTGCAAATCCGTGCGCTTGTCACCAGGATTCACGGGCTTCTTGGATTTCTTCTTCTTTTTCTTCGAAGATTTTGACGGTTGTGTGTGAGTACTTGGGCCATCACCACCGCTCTTTGTAGTTGGACGCGGCTTCAGCATCCCTTCGATGATTTGAGGTTCAAGCGGGTTCTTCCATTCGACTGCTGGGCACGCATGAAGATCACTCAGCATCCTTTTGGTTTTAGCTGATAGCACGACCTCCCATGGAGCTTCTTCAATAAAGGAACAAGTTGCCCCTGGTGCGTCTGTCTTCTTAGGAGTATGCGGCTGTGGCGGGTTCACCTTCCACTTTTCGGACAGCGCAAACTTTCCCTGGAGGTATTGATCCTCAATCCATCCTTTGAAGACGAAGCAATCCTCAATTGGATGGCTTACCGTTTGATGGTAAGGGCAATAATTGGGGTTGTTCACCTCACTGGGTTGCGGCGGCCGCCTCGGGTTTGGCAAGTTGATAAGCCTGTTGCGTACGACCAGCTCGAATAACCTTTTCATCTTATCCCGTGGGAATGAGTAGGGGCGCTTCATTCTCTCATTGTAATATCGGCGTCTTTCTTCCAATTGATCCGCCAGCTTTGGGGCACTGGGTTGCTGCTGAGCATTCGCGATGAAGGTTACCTTCCCTTTACCCTTGTCACTCCGAGGCTCCGGCTTCGGGGGAGACGGTCTGTGACCCATCTGGGCTATCTGGGCCAACTTGTCGATTAAAGCCTGGAACGTGGTTGGCTTAAAGAACATCATGAACTGGGAGATAGTTGCATGAGGGTCTAGGGTACCCACGAACATGCCTACCGCAGGCGCTTCCTCAATGTGTTGTTCGCATTTTGACCACAAGTTTCGCCAGCGTATAGCGTACTGGACCCATGTCTCACCCGGTTTCACCCTGGCGTTAATTAATGCTGTTATCGGAGTGCGTTCGCTGGCGCTTGCGAATCGCTGAGTGAATAGCAATTCCATTTCAGCGAATGTCTTAATGGAATCGTTCAGGAGTTCTGAATACCATTCGAACGCCGTTTCTGATAAGCTGCCCACGAATTGGTGAAGCAAGAGGTTATCGTTGCCGCCGGTGTTACCGCAAAAGGCCCTGAACTGAGGAACATGTTGGTGGGGATTGCCTGTCCCCTTATACACATGGAATTTCAGTATTGTATAACCCGGAGGGTATTTGATCTGGTCATGCCAGCTCGGATATAGTCTTCCTGTCCTGACAACTTGAATAGCTGCCTCAGTCGCCTGGTGAACGCGTATCTGTTGGGCTATGTATTCGTCCAGGTCAGCCTTGGAGATTGTCTCCTCCTTGGCTGTTGACAGAGCGGGTGGTGGATTCGACGTTTCTCCTCTATCATCTTCGAGGACGGTCGGGGGATCTTCAGCGGGAGGATCTTGTTGAATCATCATCCCAACCATGTCTTGAAATAAGTGGGCTATTTGCTTTATATTGGCCGCTTGTTCCGCAGCCTCTTTATCTTTCTTTTCCAATATCCTCCGAAGGAACTCAGCGTCGGTTTCCTGTTCTTGTCGCTGATCCGAGGATGCTTCGGGGCTTTCCTTCGGCCCAGTAAGCGCGGCCATTGCGATCATCATTTCCTGGAGCTTTTGCTGTTGCTCCTGAGCTTCGGTCACCGACCGTGTAAGCGGTCTATGCCCTGTAGACGCGCGGCTATCTTCCTTCCCCGACGCCATGTATACAGTATGGACCATCATGCCCCCAGACTTAGGGCGCCTGGGCTCAGTGCCTTTAGCTCTCGTCGTAGGCCCGGGGATCTTCTCCGGCCTCCTCTTTTTATGAGCAGGGGAAGTTGAGGGGGCCGTTGAGGTGGGCACCCAGACAGCTTTTCGTGGCTTAGCGTGATGACTGACTTCCTGTTGGATTTTCAGCTTCTTGTGCTGGCGGGAGAAATTTGGATCGATCACCGAGTCTCGGGTCTGCCGCCAGACTTTATAGATTTTGGAAGACAGACGTTGAGGAGATTGGGGCTGTTCTGGCTTTATTTCCGCGGCCTTTTTCAGCGGAGGGGGAGACCTCTTTAGCGCCGCGATAGGAGAATTCCTACGCACCTTATTTAGCATCTCAAAGCTGTTCTTAGTTGGAACAGCAGCATTAACTTCTGTCGTCGGGGCTGGAGGAGTTAGCCCAGAAGGGGAGTTGCCTCCGGCCTTCCTCACTCGGCGCCAGTAGCAACGTCGAGCGTGCCGTACTGATGGAATCGGCTCGGTGAGGGCGATAGCCTCGTCTTGCCCCCTGTGTAGGTGGGAGGTCGCTGCTGGTGTCAGCCTGTTAAAGACCGATGTCTTTTGGGTAGCAGGAGCAAGAGCTGGAACAGTCAATCTTGTAAAGACCGACTTTTTGGCAAGAGAAGCCGCCTTGACGACTTCAGGAGCAGGACTGGTTATTTTCTTAGGAGCAGCCTTCTCTGGGATTGTAGGCCCCATTGTGGGTCCACAGGAGTTCTGGCCTAGTATGGAGAAGACCGAGGCGCTGGTGTTGGGCGACCCGTTGAGAGGGGTCGCGGTAGGTGTAAGCCGATCAAAGACCGACTTCTTGGGAGCTTCCGGTGTCAGCACAGGAGTGGTGAAGCTCGTTGGCGGGAGCATGGTCCCGAAAAACAACCCGGTGGTGGCTTGAGTGACCTGTTCCACGGGCATTGTGAACAGCGAAGCAGCTTGGGGTCCATAGGCTATACCTCCTGGCGAGGCAGAGCGCCGGTTGCAGTTGCAGTTGGAGCATTTCGTACAAGTGGAAGCCATTGATTCTTTGCTTTCTGCAATAAGCAAAACGCCAAATCTTAGTACCTTGAAACCCAAGGGCAACCATTAGCGAGCCGTGTTTGGTTCGCGAACACGACACACGAAGTGTGGAGTGGAAAGAGGAAAAGGTCCCACCGGGCGTGCTAGAATCTTTCCCCTCTGAAAGACGGCGCGACGGACGTCTTGCCTGAAATTCGGGACAGATGCTAATTGGTGCTATCCGTCTACCTCTCCGAAGATGCCAAGTTGATTTATGGCGCCATGTATCGAAGGTTTAAACGGATGCGTCCGATGTAGCAGACTTCGTCAGATTCCTCCTCGCTTGAGGAGTTTTTGATTGTGGGGACGCTCTTCCCTGCAGGCGCAAGCCCCTGCAGTTAATTACGCTACAGCATTGCGGTAGCAACTTTCTCCTTCTCCAGATGATCACTTCGTGTCGTGTGTGTTTATTTTGTGTTTGGTTGCCCGTGGATTGTATACGGAGACTGAGTTATGTCGTCGCCCGTAGGGCGTGGACTAGTCCAAATCCGTATTATCTTAGATTTGGGTTTGGGGGTTTGGGTTTAAGAATACGTTAGTCTCGTTTGAGACTAAGATCGACTTAAACGTTTGTTAAGGATACGTCAGCCTAGTTTTTAGACTAAGATCAACTTAACGGGATCGTTTAGATCCGACAAGAGAGTAATTAAGGGAGCCCTATTGTTTAGTTTAGTGACATTGCGGTCAATAGGTAGTTTAAGGACATTGCGGACCAATATTAGTTTTAAGACATTGCGGTCAAGGTTAAGGAAATCATAGTCCGTGGATTTAAGGACTCCACAGTCCGGCGTTAGTTTTAAGACATCACGGTCAAGGTTAAGGACCTCATAGTCCATGGATTTAAGGACTCCACAGTCCGGCGTTAGTTTTAAGACATCACAGTCAAGGTTAAGGACCTCATAGTCCATGAGTTTAAGGACTCCACAGTCCGTATCAATGTATGTCATTGGGACCCGCCACCTCTTTGAAGACGTTGAGGAATTACAACGCTAAGTATCAAAGGAGTGAAGAGATGTACCCTTGAACCAAGGTAGATTAAATAGTCTTCGGCCCAATTTGGGACCAAGACCAATTAATTATGTTATGAGCCCATTAGCCCAGTTAAGTTTGAATTGAGGACTTATGGTCAGCTTGGGCTAAGTCCAATCATGTTTAGAATATTGGCTTTCTGTTGGTCCATTGAAGGAGAGGCTTTGCCTCTAGAAACTTAGCCAATTGGGCTAAAGTTAGTGTTAAACACTAAAGACCAACAATGTTGAACACTGGGAGTGAGATTGACAAGTTAGTATTTAACACTAAAAGATAGTTAGTGTTAAACACTAGCAACAGGGCTTTCAAATTAGTGCTTATACACTAAAGCAAATCAGTGTTAAACACTGACAATGGAGATTTCAAATTAGTGTTTAACACTAAGGCAGATCAGTGTTAAACACTGGAAACAGGGTCTTCCAAGTTGGTGTTCAATACTGAGAAAGTCAGTGTTAAACACTGTAAATAGAGTTTTCCAAATTAGTGTTTAAACACTAAGAAAATCAGTGTTGAACACTGGATATAGAGGTTTCAACTTTAGTGTTGAACACTAAGGCAAGAGGGGTCACGTGGTAGCACATGAGAGCGCCCTCAATTCATTTTATTCTGCCAAAAGTATTGAATACTTTGGAGCATCACGTGCTGTCACGTGATGGGCATTTAAATGTTTGTCTGTTAGAGCTTCTGCTAAGGGGGAACGTGGGGCACGTGAGGCGTTGCCTCAAAGCCCTTCTCTGTGGAACTTTTCAGGGGTCACGTAGTAGCACGTGACCCTGCTTCTTTGCATGTCTGTTTATCTTTTTTTTTTAAGAATTAAATTCTTCATAGGGTTAAACCCTAATAATAACTTTAGAGGAATTAAATTCCCACTTTCTTCTGAAGAATTATATTCTTAGATAAAGTCATACTCTAGTTTCTTTTCTGTAAGAATTAAATTCCTCATAGATGTGAAGAACTAAATTCTATCATAGGGTTAAACCCTAATTTCTCTCTTTTTTTTAAAGGAATTAAATTCCTGTTATTTTGATAGAATTAAGTTCTTAATTAGGGTTAAACCCTGGTTCTGTCCATTTTGAAGGAATTAAATTCCCATAACATAGGGTTGAACCCTAATTTTATCTCAAGGGAATTGAATTCCTATAGTTCTGTGAGAATTAAATTCTCAAACTTTCATTCCCCTTCTATGCTTTGGATCTGCATGGCATGATCTCAACCCAATGAGAACTAAATTCTCAATTCATGGGGAGATATGCACTTTGCAGATCCTCTGCTAGAGAAAGAACTAAGTTCTTCTTTTTATATAAGAGTTAAACTCTTTGAGAATCAAATTCTCTTTTTTAAGCCTCTCCCTTCTTACCTAAGGTTTTCTTTTGCAGAGGATCAAATTCTTCCCAAAATCTTAAGGCTCTATTTCTCTCTCTCTGTAAGTCTCTCTATGTGTGTTCTATTCTTCTTGGTTCCTATTTATAGGAGAAGGAAGAAAATCAATCAGTTTTAGTGAATCTTTCATTGAAAGATTTGATTTGTTTATTGAGAGATTTGATTTACATTCATCATTCATCTGGACCTTTGGATTATTAGGTGAATTTTATTCACCATTGGATTTTAAATCCAAAGATATCCCTTTGTTATTTCAGTTAGATTTTAAGGGGAAATCTTTCCAAGTTCAAGATTTTTCCATAAATAGATGACATTTAATCACCTTTAGATCTTTAATCCCACGGTTCCAAATAATCATTCTCTTTTGGAAAGATTTGAATGCTTTCAGAATTTAATTCTGTTAAATAAAGAGGCTTTGAAAGCCGGTCACGTGTGGCCACGTGACCCCTGGTCACGTGTAGGCACGTGACCCCTGGAACGGGCCTTTCTTCTCCTTTTGCGCTCTGTTCTCTGGCCGCTGTTCATCCGTCACGTGCCAACACGTGACCCGTGACCTTTTCTGGAGCCTTTTCTTTGATTTAAACAGGGAGCGAATCTGCCTTTTGCCGCTGCTTTTAAATGTCACGTGTCAACACGTGACCGCTGGTCACGTGCTAGCACGTGATGCCTCCTCCATAAGTTTCCCTGATTTTAAATCAGGAAACAGCGACACCTCGATAATCTCAGCAACGGCTGGTACAACCGTCTGAATAGTATGCAACATTACGATCTCCAGAGTAGGCTGAAACAACATCAGGCCTCCAAGTCTGGCCGGTCTCATGTAATGACCCGACCATCTGGGGCAGAACCAAAGAAAACTCGCCTCAAAATGAGAAATCTTATCATATAAAAATAAACAACATGTTCCTATGTCACCGGGATATCACACTAGTCGGTCCTCATCTCAGATGAGCCTGCCCTGACTGTGTCTCCAACCGCAGCCCTCTCGGCTCACGTAGACATAGTGATTGGAACAACCAACAAGTATCGATGAGGATAGATCAACTGAACGAATAGAAGAAAGGATCACAAGATATATATCCTAAGATTAGTTAGGCGGAGTATCGTATCGTAAATATGCCGCGGAACATATGTACGGTACGTCACTCTACTTAGTACCTACTCCATCATACCAAGATCAACCTATGAAGTTCGGGTATAAAACCCCCAAAGTTAAGTCTAAGTTCCGTAAGGTTAAGCCTAGGTAACGAAAATATACGTTGTAGACTCCACATAGTCAAACCTAGATTTGAACAAAGGTTAACCTTAATGCTCTGATACCAACTTTGTCACGACCCGAAAGCGGCATGTCACCGGCACTTAGATCACGTGACGTCTAAACATTTCGACGCGATCCAAGTAAACAAAAAACTCGAAATCTAAACCTTTTTAAAGAAATAGCAGAAATGAATTTTTAAAAAGAGTTATTAAATGGAATCAAGTTTCTTTTAAAGTGTAAATAAGTTTGTTTGAAAACACCTATGTCATTTAAAAATCCGGCAGCACCTCCTTTGTAAATTTTGAATAAAACCAAGTACAAGGAATAATATATATAAAACATCCCCAACGGGAGCTAGTTTCTATGCCCAAACGGCGGAGCAACCACGCAGATAATATACGACGCCCAAAGCGAAGAAATAGAAAGCGAAACATGAACAATAACAATATAAAGTCGATTCCAAATGAGTGCGGCACCCAAAAGCACGTAAACATCTAAGTCTCGCTTCTAAGTCCACAAATATACAAGTTTTGGTCGATAGAGTTTTTAGCAAGATCCAAAAGAATATATACATATACAATGTATGGTTATGATCCAACATATAACCCACCTACCAAAACAATCACCGAAGGAAGAAGTGTATCGACAAGCCGCTACTGATCCGAGCGATCAATCCTGTAAGAAACTGGGCATAACGGTGGTGAGTTGTCACCTCAGTGAATAAAAGTATATTGCAAGGTAGAAATCGAAATGCATAACGATCTACCTAAGTCATATAATATAGTACTATCATATTGTGTACTAATATATGTATAATGCACAAGTAATATAAGCGCATCAATATCGATCGCGTAATCATGGAAATGTATCAACATATCATAGATATATATCAGGCATCCTTGTATAAGCCTATAAAGTAGCCGAAAGTTGTATGTAAAATCCTTTCAAAATAGCCGTATGATGCGTATATCACGGCACAAGTAGTAGACGTGGTTTTATGAAGTCTTATATGTGTTTTGTTTAAGGTATACGTCTCGCTTTTTAGAAATGAGTTTTAAGAGGATTTCCGTTTAAAAGTTTCTTGTGTTATCGTAGACACGTCAAAATAGTGAGACTATAGCTCATTTGGAAACCCTTTTATATGCATCAACATATGAAAATAATATTCAGGTACTGTCCCATGGATCAGTCATGTTCGGCTACTATATAGCATAATCTATAACAGCGCATCTCGACGGATCGCGTAAACATCAACATACGAGTATCCAGCATCGACACTCAAAATCTCACAAGTGTCCATCATCGGCACTCAACTCCTCATCCACCGAGTGTCCATCACCGAAACTCAAAATCATCATAAATCTCGTGTTTAACATCGACACATAAAACTAGATATCGTAAGCACCGTCTCATCAGACCAGTCCTCTCTCGATATCAATAGCCCTGGTCGGTATCTCCCGGATATCCGCCGTGCTCTAATCTATATCCGGTATCAAGTGTTCTCGCTAGGCTCTCTGACTCACATGCTGTCTTCCTACCCTTCGGCCTCGACTGGGTCTACCATGTATCCGACTATATACTCCCCCACTCAGTCCGGATAACATAGCATATCTGCAACCATATAGCTCCTCCACTCGGTTCGGAATAAAATTAAATCAGAAAACATCAAGCTCATGATGGATGCCAACTCATCATATCAAGAGAAAACCACATTTTTAAAACATACTCAAGTTTTTATAAATCACATCGCGGTTTTCAAATTCATGGAAAACATCAAGTTCCGAAAAACAACATTTGCATAATTCATTTTGATGATATTATATATATATAACAGTGTCCCATACCACTGAGATATATCATCGTAGATAAAAATATCATAAAATCCATATCGATCATATACGAATACCTATGGTAATGATATTCGCATCTCAATCGGCAAGTATACTAATGCGTCGTGCATATATATAGTCAACACACGAACAGATGTGGTAGTTTCTACCGTTTCATGGCAATACTAATGATGTGTAGTGTAGCATACGCGTCTGTGCTCGTGCAACATGGCAATCATTAGTAGTTGTGCAAGTGATCTATCAATGTGTTCGTAGAAGAATAACTTTAAATCCCTATCCACGGCATATACACACACACACACACACACACATACACACACACACACACCAACCAATCAACCCCCTGTATATAGGGAAGTCATAATAAACCGTATCGACGTCTACATGGACATAACGTGGTATCGCAGTCCTACAATGTTATGGCAATACCAATGATGTGCAGTGTAACATGCGCGTCTGTGATCTGTGCAACATTGAAATCATTGGTAGTTATGCAGTGTTCTATCAATGTGTTCGTATGAGAATAATAACATAACTAGTATATATAACAGGTAATTGAATCGCGAGCGTATAAAAAGATAACCTAATCGTAACGTGTATAATTGTTAAACGTAGCTGACTATTATGAGCTATACCGTTACCATTAAAAATGGAAAGAAACGTTATTTTGCAAATAAAGAAGATGCAGTATAATTCAAATAGATATCCGTTTGGAAGTAGCAGCGCATTCTTGTCATTTATCATTTAAAAGTGGAAAACGAATCGTTGGTTTTTAAAAGAGTATAGCTCAAAGAATCGAATCGGAATCAACATATGACTCCGCGAGTCCAAATGAATCTCGGACGTATTTGGAACACTATCCTCATCATAATCAGTACAGAATCATTCCACGTACAATATCCATCCAATATCCAACCAATATTGTACGAATCGAAAGTCGCGTACGCATATGACAATAAGCATATGTAAAGATATATCCACACATATATGTAGTCTACTAGACTCAACTACATACTAACTGAGTTATAGAATAAGTTATCTAACATAACACTATAGCCTAGTTATATAGTATAAGTATCATAATTAATTGGTTGTGGGGGTTCTATACGCCATCTACCCGACTTCCCCCGTAGATATAAATCTACTCACCGACATATCGAGCTAGTCAAAATCCACAACCGCTTCGCCCGTCTTTAACGTCTCGGAAATCCCTGCGATCGTACCTACAATCGTAATTCAGACACAACGGCATAAATATCCAAATCAAAAACGATACAACGAGAGAAGCGCACATAGATTAGAACATATGGCCAACTTACTCTAAATACAACCAAATAATCCCGACGTCAACGTACGAACGTCGAACGATCAAGTCAAGATATAGAAATCCCAAAATCAAGTTTTAAAAACCGGAAACATCACCAAAACCAAACTAAAACACTCCCAGATTTCTCTTCAAGTGACATGCGACAAAATAAACAATAGAGTGGCCTGATTACCACTAAATGAAGCTACAGAACAAAAATCACAACCCAACTCTACAGGGGACCCGCCATGGGCAGTTTTTGGGGGGAAACTAGCGGTCGAAACATGGAGTTAGGGGCTCGGGCTTCTAGGGTAGTCTTCCACTGGTCCTATCATATCACGGTACTCTTAGTTTATCTTATAGACAGCCTTACTAGTTCCATATTCAATTTGAATACCACAAACTTCAAAAAAATCCCACTTTTTAGATATTTAACAAGAAAATCTGAAATTTGACACAAGGAAACTTGAAAGAAATATGATATTTACCTATATGGATGGAGAACAAAGAGAATCCAGCTCTTGAAATGTATACTTGAAGCTTCTTGAGATTGTGGTGGTTTTAGCTTGATGATTTAAACAACTTTCACGAAGGAACCATCAATTTTCTTTTTGGTTTAGTGAAGAACTGGTAAACTATGGTGATGGAGCTTGAAGGGAAGTGTTTTGTTCAATTTGAAGATATAAGAATGAGCCATTAGAATTTTTGGTAAAGTGCAGGAGAAGAGAAAGGTAGAGGTGTAAAGGAAGAAGGAGGAGAGTGTATGTGAAGGTGTGGTGTTTGTGAAGGTTAATATAACCTATCAATTACCAAAACACTCATTTGAATTTAAAACCCTATTACAAGTAAATACTTTTACACATAAATACCACCATTTTACACCAAAATATCATATCATGTTAAAAACATAATACTTATCATTTTTAGGATATCACATATTTTCATTTTTCCCAAAATAAGTACATTTTTATGGATACCAATCTGAAACCAAAAATCCGTACATTATATTATTTTCGTAAACTCATAATATCTATATTTAAATTATAAATTAATATTTATATTTTTTTTTCAAAATGTTACGTTTGTGCTCTCCCTTCTCCTTCTTCCTCTTCAAACTTCACAAACTCAAAACTGTAATACTCCAGAGCAGTGCGGTCTTCGGATATCACGGTGATCTGCTCTTTCCACACTCAGTATGGTCTGTTGCGGACATATGGTGATCTGAATGTGGAGCTGCTTCAGAACAATGGGATAGGGTCCCTGAAGCACATTCCGAAAGAGGATCGAACTGCATTATAAATGTAATGATGACACCCTCAATTACGGAGGCGCCTTTAGAATGAACCGCCACTCTGGAATTTGAAGAAGTTCATAGTTCATCGTGCTCGGGCTAGGGAAATCCTAGGAAGGGTGACCTGCTGGGAAGTGGCCCCTTCTCGAGTCCGGTTTGCTCCAAAGGACAAAACTGTGCGGTGTTTTGGGACTTCATGCGCGTATGCCTATGCGTTTAGAAATATGGCACATGCAAGCTCAATCTCATTTTAAAATTTATAAACTGCAAGTGCACGGCACGTTGCAGCTAGCCGGCAAGTACGGTCGATCCATAAGAAATTGGTGATTAAAGGTTTTTACGTCAAGTTCAAAGAGAAAAGAATGAGTTTTGAATTGGCTTGTCATGAAAAATAGAAAAATAGTGTATAAGAAAAGAAAAGTGGCCGTGGCTCCGGTTCGGAAGATTGAGTCATGGCGAATTCTTCGACGCTCCCTTTATCATGAATTGTTCCCTCTTTATGTTGGATCCGAAATGAAGCATGGTTTGTCAAGACGTTTACGAAGCATAAACCATCAAGATGACGAGCTCATACGCGAGGAATGAAACGAATCCGTATTGTTCTCACTTACCGTTTGTATATCCAAGTATGAAGTATCAAAACTAAGCACAAGGGTTAGCAAGCATACATCATCAACAAATACACAAATTAACACATGAGAGCAAAGTGGTTTAGTATTAAACTTGCTAAGTGATTGAGTGATAGTATACGGTATATGGATGAAGAAGGGTGTCAAACAATTTGTTAACAAAATACCCTATCTAAACGCATAGCAATCTTAATACTAGTTTGATTCTAACTTAACATTGCAAAATGGAAACTTGGAGAGAATATGGTATATGATGAGGTTACCAAGTAACCATAAAATCAAAATACCATATCAAACCAATGCTAATAAGCAATCTTAAACTTACAATCCCTTTTAAGCACATGAAACATTCACAAGAGAAGAAGGAAGGATAAGCCATTCATCTCCATATTCACCATCACTACAACCAAAGAAATTACTCAAACATCACAAAGAGAAAATGAAAACACAAGAGAAGAAACATGAATGAGCAAGTAAAGAAAACAGCAAAGAAACTAAAAAAAAGAGTGCAATTCTTTATTCACAAAATGGAGGGCTTGAGCTAAAAAATAGATAGCAACTTCAATCTCCTTAATGGAGCACTCAAGAGAGAGCTCAAAGAGGGAAGAAGAAGATATCAAATAATACACACAATTTCTCACTCCAAAAGCCAACCCGGAACTTAATCTATGATCTGCCATATATTGGCAACTCAAAATCAAAAACAAACAATAGAAATGGACTACCAAGATCACCAGGGACCTACCAAAATATTGGGCCTTAAATTACCGTTTTTGGGGTTAAAATGGCGGCCACAAAGTGGAGAATGGGTCCCATCTTGGGACTATGGTCTTCTGGAATCAACATCATCTCTCTGTTATCTTCTTTTCTTTTAATTCTTTTTGGTGTGCAATTTGGAGCTAATGAACAAAGAAGGGAAAGCAAGTGGGTATGTATTCACACTTCAAATCAATTTTTTTTCAAATACTTATGACATGCCCACTTGCCCAAACCACTTTCATGCCCACTAGATGCCTCATGATAGTTCATGCGCACTTGATCACATGAGCCAAATGCATGAACCACACTTGATCATGTTCACATCATGTTGGACCAAAATTGATTTATTTGTTGTACACAACTTCATTTGTTGCAAACTCTTTAGAACTTAGTCGTTTCTATCCCGTTTGCAGTGCCGGCTAAAACCGTCGTTTTTGTGCATACTATGCATATTTTTCAGTGATCTTGCCTGTGTACCTGTAATCTGTACTAATGAGCAGACACAGCTTAAATAGCACTGTTTATTGACAAAATGATAAGAAATGAGAGATACTAAAATGTAATTAATCATGCCGGACATCCGACTTCGGCCAGAGCGGACAATACCATCCATACCGGGACATGGGGCGTGACATTTATGGTGGCTTATGCAGGTCCCTCAGTAATAAGTCTGTGGTTCCAGGACGAACCATTGTTCTTAGGTAGACTCACACCGCAAGTAAGTCCTCGTCCTTCTCTTCCTCTTGTCGTTCTCTTTCATGAACTCGTCGCCCTGCCTTTTCGTAGTCCCTAGTGGAATATATATTTATATATGTAGATTTAGTTGCAAATAAATAACATGGTTTTCGATCTTTATCAAAATACGACCATAACACCACCTTTACCTGCGAAATGATTTTTACAAATTAATCATGACGTCTGTAAATCATAGTGTAACACCTTAATTCATTTATACCATATTCTCTTTGAGTATTTTCTTTATCTTGTGGCTATTTCTTGATTTTATTTGCTTTGGGTGCGGATAGTGCTTTGGTATCTGTCTTTGATATCCGACCCGACCCGCATTCTTGAAACCCATCTTGATTCTTGATTACGACATATCCTTCCCGGTATTGAGAATCTGTGCACACATATGTTCTGTATACATGTATCTTATATCTAGTATTGCATATATTTTCAAGACTACAAATTATAGTAAAATAATCTATTTTAAATACCCAGCATAGCCTGCATCATACCCCATGCCCTATGATTGCATCCTGACATCGTGTACTTGTCCCGTTTAATGAAACGGACTCGTTTGGATCGCTACGTACATTTACGTGTATCCGTTCTTGGGGGTAGGCATTTGCTCTAACCGGACATCGTATTATGGTTTTGGTTGATACGTATATTATCCGTATTTTCAAACTATATTTTTAGACAAGACCCGGGTATTTTTCGGAGTATATTTGATATTTGCTACAAATCCTATAATATATATTATTATATTTTAAACTGTTAATATATATATATATATATATATATATATACATATTTCTAAATATATATTTTTTAACCTAATCCTAACAAATCCTCACCCTCTCTCTGTCTCTCTCCTATATATATATTTCTTAAACCTTTATATTCCAAACCATAGCCCCCTCTCTTTCTTCCTTATCTTTCTCCTTCTTTCGTCTCTTTCCCGACTCCGCGAATAGAAAACCCTACCCACCCCTGAGCCCTAGCCTCGCTGGCGACCTCGTTGCCGTCCCCATCATCCGACCTCACCTTTCCCCTCGTTACCTTCTTCTCCTCTCTATTCCCGAGCTCACAACCCCGACAAACCCATCTCCCGAGATCCCCTACAGCCCCGACCTCGACCCAGAAAACCCTCACCGCTGGAAAACTTCACCGTTGTCACCACGTCCTCATCTCCACCACCTCATCCTCTTCTACTTTTCTCTCTCATCTCCCGCAAGAACCCTCATCCCTGACAAACCCACAACCCACACCCGATGCCTGCACCCATCTCCACCACCGCCTACCCCCCTCGTCCCCTCGTCGTCACCACCACCTCCCTCTCTCCACTGGACACCACAACCACCACCACCATCACTTTCACCCAACAACTGAGCCAACCCAAAGAAAACCCTAACCTACGCCTACAACGCACCGCCGATCACCTCGTCGGCCTCACCCGTCATAACCACTTCCATCTTCTCCCCCTTTCTTCTTCTCCATCCCTGCAAACCCCGAGCACCTGCACACCCATTCCCGAGCTCCTCATCAACCCTGCACGCTACGACCGCAGCCCACACCCATCGTCGGCACCCCTCATCGCCGGAGACCTCGTCACCATCTCCTCACCTCCTCTATCCCAAACCTAGAGCCAAGCCAGAGCAACCCCAGACCACTCTTCTTTTTCTTCTTCTTCTCTTTCTTTTCTTGATTCTTGTTTTCCGGCCGTCGCTGGAGTCGCGCACGTCGCCGACGATACGGGTGACCCAGTCGTCGTCCTCATCTAGCGTGGTCACGTCCTTGAGTAGCCTGGTTCAGTTCTGTACGCACGTGGTTCGCACCGCGACGTTTACCCGACATTGAACATGACGTACGTACCCCGACGTGAGATCCGATCAGGTAAGTTTATCTTACTACAAGCTATGTTACTATATTTATATCCATATGAATGTATTTTGAATTGTGTATCCGATGTTATAGTTTACCTTTTTTTATATCGGTTCGTATCTGTACTGTATATTGCATATCTAGTTGCATGCCGGAATCTCATTATATCATGTTACTGTTATATTAGTACAACGTGCTTGTTAATGTACATGTTTGGTTATATACAATTATATGCTAAGTGTGGTATATTGTTGGCTTATGGCTAAATCAATCTAGGTAAAGCGTATAACTCTGATCCCAAGTCAAACTTTAGCTGAGTTCGTGCCTCGCATTTTCGTACATCGTTTTTCCGTGATCCTTATCCTCAAGGCAAGTATTCTGGATTTACTTTTGGTCGATGCACATTGGCGGTCCTTCGTATATATATACATATATTTTTCCTGCACTGTCAAAATAAAAAGAAAAGTATTAGTATTCATTTGTGTCGTATTGATAGAAAATTTAGATTTTATGCAATAAGGAGAGAAAAGGAAAAATTAGCAAGTATGGATCAAAAATGAAATTTATTTTATATACAAATAAAAGTTTGGAATTGCTAACCTATCTCATATAATCATCTTACTAGCTAACATGTAATTATTTTATATACATATCAAGGCTGATGGTGAAGGCAACATTTGTGACTTGTGCTAGCTTGTACATTGCCTTCAAGCAGTTACTATCATCATATAGAAATTACCTCTAACATGACATGACTATTCAATACTCTAGTCTTTTAATAACGAGATATCTATTTATGATGCTGAGCTACATGCCATGATACACACCACTGTTTATCAGTTTCATTTCTATATAATTACCGTATTACAAGTTCCAGTCTTTTCAGCATTATTAATTAGTGATTTAGTTATTACCTTAGTAGTTACAAACATACGGGGTGTACAGATAGTTTGAATGTGCGTTCGTACAACAGGATCTCAGGAGTCCCATGTCGGCAGCTCGTATTGGGCTATATCGATCGTATGTTATTACAGCTAGTACCGGGCTATATCGGTCGCTTATTCATTCCACATTTGGGCCCATGTTTCCTAGCCCCTGGGGCTCTACTCTTGGGTTAGGAATACTCCTGCAGAGGTTGACGCATACACTCGAGCTTACGATATGATAGTTTACCTTTTTTAGTGACCGGTTAGGTTATGACTTGACCTCTTTACATGTTTGTTTCGTAGAAGTAATGTATCTATTTATATATCTTTTTTTACTTGCACACACGGGCTTCACTACGTTCATTTATTCATGTTATCATACTATACACATACCTTATACGTTGAGTACTTGCTGGGATGTTCTGACATTCCTGAGATTTGCCATCTCAGGTTTAGAGATAGATTTTCAGGTTGAGTAGGATCGGAGCGGCTATTAGGGCCTTGCCGAAGATCAGTAACCAGTAGGTTTATTTCTTCTCAGTTAGTATTTAACGTGTGCGCTCTTGTAGGACATTAGGATTTATGTATCTCCTTTCAGATCTTGTTTTTATTTCAAATCTATTGTATCGGATCTTTATTTGCATCGATTATCTAGTGGACCCATTTTTAGTATTCCTTGTGGTTTCGTTGCAGCATGATTATCAGTAGTATCCCTTTTGGTATTGGATTTTATTTTGACAGATTAAGCTAGACAGCCTTATGTGACTATGAAAGGATCTTTCCTTACCGTAGATAGCACGGCTGGCTTTCGTTGCTCTCCATATTCTGTATTTTGGGAAGCGAGGCATGACAAGGTTTTGTTGATTTCAGAGCCAGGATGACGTCAAAATTAGTCTTGGTTCTACCGACCTTTTAGGTTAGAATCACATGTCTAGGTTTCCCCCAGTGTGTCATGCTGCATATTTCCTAGACTCTGATTATAGGATTCGGGCGACTGAGATAGAATTACGATATTGTACTCATGTACCGTAGCATGGTTACAATACGTCATTCTGTTTGAGTAACTTAGAGTTCTACCTGATTTGTTTCCACTGATTTGATTTTCTTGCACACGCCGATTTCTCGAGCCAAGACCGTGACTCTTCATACCCTAATTTGTTTCCTTGAACCTTAATTTTTCAGACCCATCTATTTTCTTTGATCCTTGTAATTAGTTCGTGATCTTTTATTTTCGTTCTTCTAATTTCGAGGACGAAATTTTCTGTAAGGTGGGTAGGATGTAACACCTTAGTTCATTTATATCATATTCTCTTTGAGTATTTTCTTTATCTTGTGGCCATTTCTTGATTTTATTTGCTTTGGGTGCGGATAGTGTTTTGGTATCTGTCTCTGGTATCCGACCCGACCCGCATGCTTAAAACCCATCTTGATTCTTGATTACGACATATCCTTGCTACTACTGAGAATCCTTGCACACATATGTTCTGTATACATGTATCTTATATCTAGTATTGCGTATATTTTCAAGACTACAAATTATAGTAAAATAATCTATTTTAAATACCTAGCATGACCTGCATCCTACCCCATGCCTTATGATTGCATCCTGACATCGTGCACTTGTCCCGTTTAATGAAATGGACTCGTTTGGATCGCCACGTGCATTTACATGTATCCGTTCTTGGGGGTATGCATTTTCTCTAATCAGACATAGCATTATGGTTTTGGTTGATACGTATATTATCCATATTTTCAAACTAGATTTTTAGACAGGACCCGGGTATTTTTCGGAGTATATATGATATTTGCTACAAATCCTATAATATATATTATTATATTTTAAACTGTTAATATATATATTTCTAAATATATATTTTTTAACCTAATCCTAACAAATCCTCACCCTCTCTCTCTCTCTCTCTCTTTCCTCTCTCTATATATATATTATAAATATTATATATATTATATTTTCTTAAACCTATATATTCCAAACCACAGCCCCCCCTCTCTCTTCCTCATCTTTCTTCTTCCTTCGTCTCTTTCCCGCCTCCACGAATAGAAAACCCTACCCACGCCTGAGCCCTAGCCTTGCCGCCAACCTCATCGCCGTCCCCATCACCCGACCTCACCTTTCCCCTCATCACCTTCTGTTCCTCTCCATTCCCGAGCTCACAACCCCGACGACACTACTACAATAAGGGGTTGCCCCTACGGATAACGTTATCCGTGGGTGCAACTATTTATTGCCCCTACGGATTAATCCGTAGGTCCCTATTGTTGCCCCTACGGTTCCATACGGATTAATTTAAAAATATTAAAACGTAATTTGTTATTTGGACCTATGGAAACGCAAAAGAAGGACCTACGGATTAATTCGTAGGGGCATGTATATTGGTTATTAATAAACAAATAACGCACAGAAAAGTCCTCCATCACAAAAACATTTCTTTCTCTCATCACTCGATCTCCCCCGCACGTCTCTCGTCGCCACCGCCCGCGCCTCGTCGCCACCGCCCTTCCGCGCGCGGATCGTCGTCCCCGACATCACCGTCGACTTCCTCGTCGCCACCGCCTGGGACTCGTCGCCGATTGCATCGTTGACCATCTCCGGTCTCCTCCGGCCTCTACAGGTTAGGGTTTTGGTTCTAATTATGCTTTTATTTCTCTTTTTGTTGATTATTAGGTTGCTCCGGCCTAGCTACAAGTGAGGATTTTGGTTCGGTTCAGTTAAGGGTAGGGTTCATTTGAGGGTAGGGTTGGTTAATTAGGGTTCAGTTGAGGGTAGGGTTAGGGTTAGGGTTAGGGGTAATTAGTTGGGGTTAGGGATGGGGATTCAAGACATTTAGTAGCATATTATTTTTAATGTAGAGAAAGGTTTGTTGTTATGCTTCTTTTGATGAGTGAAAGAATCATGTAAACCTTAGTATGATGCATATTCAGTTAATAGTTTAGTTTTTACTTTAAATATGTTGTTGATATTTTTCTTTTGGTCATCGAATACAAATTTGATGATGGCCTTTGGATTTCCAACAACGTTGCACATTTCTTTTGCATGATATTCTAAAAGGCACAACTTTACCATACTTTGCAATTTTTTCATTAGGTAAAAGCCTAAAATTCTAATTATAAAAAAGAATTATGGAACTAGTGTCAATTTAATTACCCTAAGAGTTTACGACATATCGGTCTCAATTTACGTTATCTACAGAGGAGAAACCCTTAGATTTTGGTCCTTCAACGAGACATGGTCTAGAGCGTAAATATCTGTTTTTCTTTGGTTTGGGAGGAGATTGGTGTAGCCTTGGATGTTAGGGGCCTTAGGTCTTAAGTTTTGGGATTTTAAGGGATATATAGTTTTGGTAAACTGTCCTTAGAGTTCTGAGAGGAAATGAGTGGACAATGAGATTTAAGTATTTGGGCATAGAGTTTTGACGCAAGGGTGAGGCATTGTCAAAGATACTATGATAGCAGGATCTTATCGAGGAGGAAATCTCAGCAATGGGGGTTTAAATGAGATGAGTGAGGCTGCATTTTCTCCCTTTTTAAATTCTCTCACCTATGTATGAAACAGCTGAAATAGTATTAGATGCTTATCCTAATCCAAACCTCATGAATGAAATTTTGTTGATATGTTTGTCGTCCACACCAAATTTTTTGCCCATTCTGTAAATTATCAAGGAAATATATTGGCTTCATGAAGTTGTTTTTAGGCTAAATTTCACAAATGTACCTATCAAATTTACCGTAAACACAAGAAAAATTTACCCTAAACTTGAAATTTCGAACCCTTAATAACGAAACGTAAACGTAAAACCTATTCATGTTAAATGTTCAAGTTAAAACCAATATATGATACTCGATGATAATATGAAACTTTCATATTCCGATACTCATATATGAAATTCAAAGCGCCACTTAGTCCCCGTCTATCGGTTAACATACGTTCGATGTTCGTCGTATCATAGAACTATACGAAGGTTGTTAAATATCGGACGGTATAGCTCGGTACTAACAACCGTCATGTAATCTATGTGACGAGAAGATTCAATCGTATGATAACCGATAGATTTGTCCAGTGTGGACAAGTTAGGAATGCATAAAGCAAATACCTGCATTCACTTGTGTTTTCATCCGTTTCGAGTTATTTCGTCGGTACTTTTCCTCTGGTTCTCCGTGTACAAAAATAGATTATATGTTCATTTCAATGTTGTTTCACAGCTTTGAAATGATTATCTATTCTATTACAGTGTACTCGGAGAACAGCGGGGAGGTGCTGCCGAAATTTTCTCGAAACGGTTGAAAGCACAAGCGAATGGGTGTCTGCTCTATACATTCTTAATGGGATAGAAGCCTTACCCCCGACAGCCGAAACACACACATACAACACGAATACACAACAAACGCATCATTAGAGAGTGATTCAAGATGTTCAAGTTAAAACCAATATATGATACTCGATGATAATATGAAACTTTCATATTCTCATCGATACTCATATATGAAACTCAAAGCGCCACTTAGTCCCCGTCTATCGGTTAACATACGTTCGATATTCGTCGTGACATAGAACTATATGAAGGTTATTAAATATCGAACGGTATAGCTCGGTACTAACAACCTCATGTAGTCTATGTGACGAGAAGATTCAATCGTATGATAACCGATAGATTTTTCCCGTGTGGACAAGTTAGGAATGTATAAAGCAAACACTTGCATTCACTTGTGTTTTCATCCGTTTTGAGTTATTTCGTCGGTACTTTTCCGCTGGTTCTCCATGTACAAAGATAGATTAAATGTTCATTTCAACGTTGTTTCACAGCTTTGAAATGATTATCTATTCTATTACAGTATGCTCGGAGAACAGCGGGGAGGTGCTGCCGAAATTTTCTCGAAATGGATGAAAGCGCAAGCGAATGGGTGTCTGCTCTATACATTTTTAATGAGATAGAATCCTTACCCCCGACATCCGAAACACATACATACAACACGAATGCACAACAAACGCACACACAACACATACACACTAACAACCCTACAGTTAAGTGAAATCATAAATTGAAACACACATATATAGAATACAACTCATATATGGGTATCCTCAAATCTAACTTTGATTATCGATAATTTATTATTTTCAACTACAAACGCACACACAAAGAATATACACGGATTTTCTCCTTTATCAGTAACCATCCCGTTCTTAGATTTCTCAATATAGTCATCATAACCTACAATTTATATGTTATACAGTCTAATATGGCCCATGAGTACGTCAGAGTTAAGGACTGGATATATGTGGATTGGCAACAACGTATGCAACCTAAGTTTGTCGCAGAAGTTGCTGCTTTTATTGAATTTGCACGCGCACATAATAAGATCGTGATAGAGAAGATTCTCTACTCATGCGATAGATGTGGGAATAAGTACCGGCAGAAGGTAGAATTTGCAGATCTTCATATCGTTAAACATGGCTTTACTAGACTTTATACAACTTGGCTATATCACGGCGAAGGAGAAGAACACAGTAATGCGGCAGAAGAAGAAGGAGAAGACGATAATGCGGCAGAAGAAGAAGGAGAAGACGGTAATGTGGCAAAAGAAGAAGACGGTAATTTCTTTCCATCAGAAGAAATGGAGGATATGGTAGAGGCTGTCCTAGATGAATCTATTCGTACCGAAGATGACATTCCTTCCGGTCAAGGACCGCATGCGGATAAGTATGAAAATTTCATGAATGATGCTAGAAAACCAATTTATGAGAATGCAAAGTATTCCACCCTCTCATGGTTCGTCCAACTTTTTCAGATTAAGTGCCTAAATGGATGGAGCAACAAGTCATTCACAATACTTCTTTCGTTCTTGAAAGATTCTATGCCCCCGGGAAATAACGTGCCCGACAGCTGGTACGGAGCCCAGAAGATGATGTTTAATTTAGGTCTGAAGTGTGAGAAGATTCAAGCATGTCCTAAAAATTGCGTGTTGTACCGGAAAGAGAATTCAGATTTGAAAGAGTGTCTAACATGTGGAGAGGCCAGGGATAAGCCGAAAGATTCTGATAAGAATCCCGATATACCTGTCAAGATAGCACGATACTTTCCCATAACACAGAGGCTGCAGAGGCTATTCAGGTGCAAGAAAACAACCGAGGCAATGATTTGGCATCACCGTGCTCCTCCAAGTGAAGATGGAAAAATGAGTCATCCAAGAGATTCACCGGCATGGAAGTATTTCGATAGGAGGCACGCAATATTCAATAGCGATCCTCGCAATGTCAGGCTCGGACTGGCTAGTGATGGCTTCTGCCCGTTCAACTATATGGCTGGAAGCCACAGCACATGGCCCGTTGTAATAATAGTTTATAATCTGTCGCATTGGTTGGCTATGGACCAATCATACTTTATGATGCCTCTTCTTATCGACGGACCAAACTCACCGGGAAACAATATCGACGTCTATCTCCGACCTCTGATCGAGGAGTTAAAATCTTTATTCATTGATGGTGTAGAGACTTACGATGCAAACACAAATACAACCTTCATACTGCGTGCGGCTTTAATGTGGACAATTAATGACTTTCCTGTGTATGGAATGCTATCAGGTTAGTCCGTACTTGATCACAAAGCATGTACTTATTGCCATTAATATACAATATCGAAATTCTTGAATTTTAGCAGTAAGGTTTGTTGTTGCGGCCATCGACGTTTCCTGCCTTTAGACCACCCCTACAGATTAGATGATGTTCACTTTGATGGTCATCAGGAGCTTCTTGGACCTCTAGCCCCATTGTCTGGAGAGGACGTGACTTCTCAGTGAGATGGTTACAATAATGTGACCTTCGGGATGGATCCGACAAAACAGGTCAAACCACCATTCTGGAACAAGTTAAGCATTTTCTTCGAGCTTCCATACTGGTCAACAAATTTAGTGCGTCATTGTCTGGACGTCATGCGCATAGAGAAGGGAGTATCCGAGCACGTACTCAACTTACTTCTTTATAAAGACGGGAAATCGAAAGAAAACCTCAATACTCGGATAGATCTACAGGACTGGGAAATTAGAAGTGAATTGCATCCTAAACCGATAGCGGGTAAACCAGGCAAGTTTGTTCTTCCCAATGCCGCGTATCATATGTCACAACCGGAGAAGAAAAGATTCCTGCAGGTGTTGCATGATTTGAAAGTTCCCACAGGTTTCTCAGGATCATTCAGCAAGAAGATAAAAATTGTGAAAGGCAAGATCGATGGGCTGAAAAGTCATGATCACCATGTTATTATAGAGCACCTTCTCCCATTAGCCCTCAGGACTTCCCTCCCCAAAACGGTTGGTCTAGTAATCAATTACCTGTGTTGTTTTTTCAGAGAATTATGCGCTAAAACACTGGATGTGGTGACGCTGGAGAAACTATAAAATTCTATTGCATTGATCCTTTGCAAGTTTGAGCGTATTTTCCCACCGTCATTCTTCGATATCATAATACACCTGACGGTTCATCTTGCAACTGAGGCTAAGTTAGCCGGACCGGTACAATATCGATGGATGTATCCCATCGAGAAGTACGTGGAATTTTTCGTTTCGCGCAATTTGTAAAATTATTGTTGTTATGTATGCCCGTATTTATTTATTTAACATATTTTTCTTTAGGTACCTCTACACTCTTAAAAAGTATATACGCAATAGAAATCGATCAGAGGGTTCTATCATGCAAGGTTATCTTCTAGATGAAGCAACCACATTTTGTTCCCGCTATCTTGACAAGAACATTGAGACGAGACTTAACCGGCCTCGAAGAATTCAGGACGGGCCATATGGTAAAGCCGATTATAAGAGGGTAGACACTATGTTTATCAACAAGATATACCGGTTTATCCTCCTCAATAGCGCATGTCTTGAAAAAATTAGAGAGTAAGTTTTTTTGAATTAATTGTTATATTTGTGTTTGTGTGTGTATGAAATAATATAATATTAATGTCATAATTTATTGTCGAGAACAGAATTCATTTTAACGAGGTACATGAGGGGCATCCTGATTGGAACGATGAACGATTGGAAAAATATCATCAGGATAATTTTTGCGATTGGGTTGCAGATCATGTAAGTTATTCGAATAATATGTTATTGCTATCAGTTTTAATCTAAACTTATATCGTTATGTATTTGTCGTAAAATTTGTTTTGTTAGATCCACGATCCGAACTTGTCTGCATCATTAGAGAGTGATTCAAGATGTTTAGCTCAGTTTCCTAGTATGGAGGTTGCATATTATAAAGGATTCGGTGTCCTTGGATACAAATTTGAAGTTAAGGACATAGAAACATCTAGAACCACTCAGAATAGTGGGATTGCGACGGTAGGATCGGATGGTGTGATTTATTATGGATACTTAAATTTTATACTTGGCATCCAATATCCCTGACGATCAGAACCCTTTTATATATTTCGGTGTACTTGGTACGATACACGTACCAATACGAATAAGTGGAGAAGCAATCTCGGGACTTGGAATGATGAATATGGATTGACCAGTGTGAACACTCTTCGATTTTACGGTCAGGAAGATCCGTTTATCTTTCCGAACCAAGCGTTCCAAGTATACTACTCACAGTGTTTGAAGCATCCGGGATGGAGTGTTGTATGCCGTTGGAAACCCAGGGATGTTTACGATGTCCCAGAATTCGAGGACAGTGATGAGGATGAAAAAGAGAGAAGACTTAGAGTGCTCCGACCGTCTGTTTCGAAAGATGGGTTGTCTTCGGCTGATCATGAAGTTACGTGGGTTAGAAATGATATCGATGATGAAATCCAAGTAGATATGTCTAATGTGTCCATGAAACGAAAAAGGTTATCGGTAATGTTATATTATTACTTCACATTTTACGATCTATACATATATAGCATGCATATGTAATGATTGTCTAATGCGTCCACGAACCGTTTTATCTAGATTTGATAACGACGACGGGAGCAGCGAGGGGCGGCAGGAGCTCCAGCCGCGGCACCGGCAGAGGCAGAGGCAGAGCGGTTTTGCCACCCGGAGAGCTGCGTAGGGAGCTTCAGAGGGCCAGTCTTGCACTCCGATCGGAGACCCCTTCGGATGCCTCCTTCTGTATGGAATTTGCCACACCTCCAGGTATATTGCACGCATATTCATTTTGAATGTGATATTATAGATATACATGCATATTCATGTCAAAATTACTTACATAGTCAATGTTTGATTGTCTAGTTGGTGGTGGTGCGTCCACATCAGGGAAAGAGGCCACTCCCGCACCTCCAGGTATGTTGCACGCATATTCATTTTGAATGTAATATTATAGATATACATGCATATTCATGTCAAAATTACTTACATAGTCAATGTTTAATTGTCTAGCTGTTGATGCGTCCACATCAGGGACAGAGGCCACTCCCGCACCTCCAGGTATGTTTATATATCATATAGTGCATGTATATTGATTTAGAATGCTATATTATAAATATACATACATTCTTTTTGCTCTTACATACTTACATCTCGGGCTGTAGGTGGTGCCTCCACATCTCCGGCAGAGCCCACCATCGCACCTGCGGGTATGTTTATATATCCTATAGTGTATACATGTTGATTTAGAATATTATATTATTGATATACACATTCTTTTTGCAATTACTTATATAGTCAATTTTTGATTGTCTAATTATAGGTGGTGCGTCCACGTCTGGTGCAGGGGCCACTCCCGTCACTTCCATACCCTCCGCTCAGTCTGCTGGTTTGTATGAATAAATATAAAATATTTATTCATTTTACATATCCTTTAAGAATAAACATGAACTGCATGTAATTTTATCGATGTTTATTTTCTAGTTGGAGATGCGACCACATCCGGGTCACCAGCTGTTCCTCACCGGAGGAACTATCGTCCCACTCGTACTGCTGCCCGGGCCCAGGCTCATGCTTCTGTCGCCGGAGGTATATATCACACTTCAATTTTCGTTAAACCTTGATTTCTTAATACCACTTTGTCTTAATATTGATTGTCTTGATATTTCTTATAGACGCAGGGCATCTCCATCCCGAGAGGGGGACTTGAGGGCTGAATCAGTCCTACAGGCTGAGGCTCGACAGAGCTAGGGGGAGGCAGCATTCCCCCTCTTCTTTACCTCTGATTATCGCTATACCGGAGATTATGCCGAGAGGTTCGGCCGGTATATGGGGGATGAGAGCCGCCTGATGAAGAAGTATCCATTTCACGTTGAGTAGGGCGACCAGCACCGGCGCTCATTCGCCCTCTTCTGGGATCAGGCTCGGGTATTAATATATATTTTCATTTGATTTATCCAATAGATTTATTATTAACACTTGCAATTTAATAACATTGTTTTTTTTGTATTTGTAGTTGGATTACGATTTTCAGGCTGTACTCGACCCTGATTACCCTGGGAGGGTGCTTGATCTTCACGCTCTGTACAATGGCCTGATGACGAACACGCAATCAAAGGTCTGATACAATAGGAACGAGCTGAAAATCGACTACTATTCCCTGTGGATGGCGACCCCCGAGGCAGAGAGAGCGGCCCTCCTACATACTCTGGCCTTTGCGAGAGTCGACGTAGATACATGGCCTCTATTGTGCCAATATTTCGACTATCAGCGCAAACAGGTATGTATTTTAAATGTAATTCATTGTTTAGTATATAATTTATTTTTTTGTGTTGCTTAATTAGAAAACTAAATCTGAATGTGTTGTGCAGAAACAGGACGATCAAAATAAAGAGAATAGGAAGTCGGGGAAGAGGGGTCGCTTCACTTATACAGCTGGCTTGAGGAATATTACTCGTGCCATGGAGTTATCAGTAAATTACAATAGACCAACTGTGATATAATGTAATATTAAGAGTTATTTTCTAATATATGTAAATTTTTTGCGAATTGCAGAGAGCTCAGACCCTGGCGGAGGGTGGTACACCGAGCGTGCTGTCCGCGTATCTTGCCATCCACGGCACCTCGACAGATCCCGCCACGGGCGAGCTTCGATACCCCGACACCGCTACCCAGGAGTATTGCGTAAGTGTTAATATTTATTCAACCCCTATTTGAAATTTTTGTTTTGAAAGGTTCAAATTTAAATGATATCATTATATTTTACTGGTTAATGTGGGTGTAGGAGCAGGTGGTTGAGCAGGTGAAGGCATCGGGGATCGATTTTACTGGACAGAATGATCCGATGCTGCTGACCCCAGTCCTAGACGCCGCACATGGAGGGCACCGCGGAGGTTGGGAGAATGGCCGGGGACTGGGTCTTAGCAGGGCCCATATGAGGTTGGACTCCACTCCGGCGGTTACTTCCTCTATCTCCCGTGACCGACATCTAGAGCAAAAACTTGACACCTTGAAGGCCACCGTCCAATAGTTAAAGGAGATGATGGTATGTATACTACTTAATAGTAAAATATTATATCATATTATAGATAGCAACATATCCAATATTAGTACGTAGCCTGAGCTTATTTGGTTGTAGACTTAGCTTTGATTAATCATACATACATAGAACTGTCTAATTAAAATAAACTACGGTTTTCCAAACTAAATATCCAAACGAGGCATAAGTCCCTAAGTATTCATAGATTGGGGTTTCGCAATAACCTGATAATGATACGAATTCGACTAATACACGTTCCTACTCGTTTATTACACACAAAACTGAACAGACACGGCAGGGTATTTCGGCTGAGGCTCCACATGCATCTCCTTCGGCTGCGGCTCCGCAAGCCACTACCTCGGTTGCGGTTGCGCAGACCACTCCTACAGCTCCACAGCCCGCTCAGACTCTCGCAGCTGCGGCTCCGCAAGCCACTACCTCGGCTGCGGTTGCGCAGACCACTCCTACAGCTCCACAGCCTGCTCAGACCCCCGCACAATCCGCATTGCTCGAGATGTTAACTCAGGGTTTATCCGAAGAGCAAATGAGCCAGATTACGGCGATTATCATAGGTGGAGATGGACCGAGCTAGGGTATCTTTTTTATTTTTATATTTTAAACATGTATTTACTTATATGATACATATTGTATATATTTTGGACGATATTGGTGGTGTTTCCATGTTTATATTGATTTAGATTGATATCGTATTCTGCTTGTTGATTTCTTTTATATATTATGCGTGAGATGTTGATTATGAATACTGCGATATATATTCTGCTTGTTGATTACTTTCATATATGATGTATATATTATTGTGCACAGGGCGAGGAAAAAACAGACAGACCCTTTTTAAAAAAAACCTGATAATATGTCCCTACGGATTAAGCCGTAGAGACACATCTTGTACCTACCATTTAATCCGTAGGTTCAAACTTTTCCCCTACACATTTATCCGTAGGGACAAAATATCAGGATACCTGATATTTTAACCCTATGGACTCAGTAACAGGTGTTAGGCTTGTTGTTCACACCATAATATTGTATTATTATATTCCCCATTCTTATTCATTTTATAAATAAACAGGTGCTACAGACGCATGTCTGCTACATATTACAGGTTACAGGTTCTTGGACAGAAAACAGTGAAAACGATGAAAAGACGATGCAAAAGTGGACTTTGACCAACAAACAGAAGACTCTTGATCAAGCCTACATCAAAAATAAAATTCACAAAGTATAAGGCAATGCAAGGTCCAAGATTACAAAGTGAACGGTTAAAAGTCCACCGCAATTATTCACTGGAGATCTGGAAGAAATAGAGAAGCCAGATTGAATAAAGATCCAAAGAAATAAAAAGCCCAAGAAGCCCAGAATTAGTTCCAAAATTTCCAGACATAAAATTTTACCAAAGCTTGAAGTCTACTTTGACTAGGTCTTCCTAAGGATATTTTGGTAAATGTAGACATGCGAATCAATTGTAACCTAGGGTTTCTATCTCCTATATATAGAAGCCCAAATCATTGTATTCTTTTCATGCCTCCCTCATGCCTCCCTTCATTAATAAATTTCAGCATTCTTTTGGAGAGCATCATTTTTGTAAGTTCTTTATTTTCAGCCGTAAGTTAAGTTTCTATTCTTGTCCTAGATAAATTTAATTCCTTGCCCTAGTTAATCTTTTATTCTCTGCCCTAGATAAATGTATTTTAATTCCCTAATGAGTGAGTAGTCTCCTCGTTTGTTACGTTTAGATCTGGGGAAGGTTTGAGAGATGAAGATCTCTCATCCCCTTTCTTGCCCGTCATATACTTTCATAGAACTCCATGCATACCTTCTTATTCCGCTCCCTACGACACTCTACCCACGAGGTAGCGGTGATACCATAGTCTAAACGTCCGGATTTTAAGGTTTTCCATGGAGTTTAGAGTAAAGATTAAGAAAGGAAGGACAAGGATCTAGAGGAAGAACAACCTTCCCAATCATCCTAATCCCTTTTATTAATATTTACCATAACACCTAATTAGATCTTCGTATGGGTATAGAAAGCGGTGAGATTTATAGACTTTCCAAACTTAACCTAGACCTAACCCTAGCAAGACTAGATCTAGATAATCGCAGTATAGAATAATTTAGGTTTTTAGATTTAATAACCAATCCGAACACCTTTCGGAATTAACTCGTTAGCGCGACTAGGAGATTCACAACATCCCTGTGGACCGACCCGTATTCACCGGCTAGCTACATGCGACGTCGTTCTTGATTGCGGTAATAGATAGTTTTTGAGATCAATCACTTGTCCCTACGGAGTAATCCGTAGGGGCATTAGCTTTACCCCTACACATTTACCCGTAGGGACAAAATATCAGGGTACCTGATATTTTGCCCCTACATATTTATCCCTACATATTTATTCGTAGGGGCATAAATATGGCCCTACGGAGTGTTATATCGGGTCCTACGTATTAGTCCGTAGGGGCATGTATTTGTCCCTACGGAGTTATCCGGAGGGGCAACTATTTTATTTTATAAAACGATAAATTAAATAAATATTTTGTCCATACGGTTTAATCCGTATGGACATATGGACCTATGTATTAAACCGTAGGGGCAATGATTAATCCGCAGGGGCATGTTTGAGGCTAAGACTTGCACCTGCGGCGTGTACACCTACAGTGTAATTTTTTGCCCCTATGAATATAGCCGTAGGGGCAGTGGTTTGCTCCTACGGATTAATCCATAGGGGCAACCCCTATCTGTAGTAGTGCGAACCCATCTCCCAAGATCCCCTACAGCCCCGACCTCGACCCAGAAAACCCTCACCGCCGGAAAACTTCGCCGTCGTCACCACGTCCTCATCTCCATCACCTCACCCTCTTCTTCCTCTCTCTCATCTCCCGCAAGAACCCTCGTCCCGGCGGATCCACAACCCCACAGCCCACACCCAATGCATGCACCCTTCTCCACCACCGCCGACCCCCTCGTCCCCTCATCATCACCACCACCTCTGTCTCCTCACCCCCCTCTCCTCCCGACACCACAACCACCACCACTATCACCTTCACCAAACACCCGAGCCAACCTAAAGAAAACCCTAACCTACGCCTGCAACTCACCGCCGATCACCTCGTCGGCCTCACCCGTCATAACCACCTCCATCTTCTCCCCCTCTCGTCTTCTCCATCCTGCAAACCCTGAGCACCTGCACACCCATTCCCGAGCTCTTCATCAACCCTGCACGCCGCAACTGCATCCCACACCCATCGCCGGCACCCCTCATCGCCGGAGACCTCGTCACCATCTCCTCGCCTCCTCTGTCCCAAACCCAGAGCTAAGCCAGAGCAATATACCACTCTTCTTCTTCTTCTTTTTCTTCTTCTCTTTCTTTTCTTGATTCTTGTTTTCCGACCGTCGCCGAAGTCGCGCACATCGCCGACTATCCGGGCGATCCAGTCGTCGTCCTCATCTAGCATGGTCACGTCCCTGAGTAGCCTGGTTCAGTTATGTACGCATGTGGTTCGCATCGCGACGTTTACCTGACGTCAAACGTAACGTACGTACCCCGACGTGAGATCCGATCAGGCACATTTATCTTGCTACATGCTATGTTACTATATTTATATCCATATGAATGTATTTTGAATTGTGCATCTGATGTTACAGTTTACCATTTTTCGATATCCGTTCTTATCTGTACTGTATATTGAATATCTAGTTGCATGCCAGAATCTCATTATATCTTGTTACTATTATATTAGTGCAACGTGTTTGTTAATGTGCATGTTTGGTTATATAAAATTATATGCTAAGTGCGGTATATTGTTGGATTATGGCTAAATCAATCTAGGTAGAGCATATAACTCTGATCCCAAGTCGAACTTTAGCTGAGTTCGTGCCCCGCATCTTCGTACATCGTTTTCCCGTGATCCTTATCCTCAAGGCAAGTATTCTGTATTTACTTTTGGTCGATGCACACCAGCGGTCCTTCGTATATATATACATATATTTTTCCTGCACTGTCAAAATAAAAAGAAAAGTATTAGTATTCATTTGTGTCGTATTGATAGAAAATTTAGATTTTATGCAATAAGGAGAGAAAAAGAAAAATTAAATTTATTTTGTATACAAATAAAAGTTTGGAATTGCTAACCTATCTCATATAATCATCTTACTAGCTAGCCTGTAATTATTTTATATACATATCAGGGCTGATGGTGAAGGCAAAATTTGTGACTTGTGCTAGCTTGTACAACGCTTTCAAGCAGTTACTATCATCAAATAGCAATTACCTCTAACATGACTTGACTATTCAATACTCTAGTCTTTTAATAACGAGATCTCTAATTATGATGCTAAGCTGCATGCCATGATACACACCACTGTTTATCAGTTTCATTTCTATATAATTACCATATTACAAGTTCCAGTCTTTTCAGCATTATTAATTATTTATTTAGTTATTACATTAGTAGATACGAACACACGGGGTATAGGGGTAGTTTGAGTGTGCGTTCATACAACAGGATCTCAGGAGTCTCATGCCGGCAGCTCGTACCGGGCTATATCGGTCGCATGTTATTACAGCTCATACCGGGCTATATCGGTCGCATGTTATTACAGCTCATACCGGGCTATATCAGTCGCTTGTTCATTCCACAATTGGGCCTATGTTTCCTAGCCCCTGGGGCACTACTCTTGGGTTAGGAATACTCCTGCAGAGGTTGACGCACACACTTGAGTTTACGATAAGATAGTTTACCTTTTTAGCAACCAGTTAGATTATGACTTGACCTCTTTACATGTTTGTTTCGTAGAAGTAATGTATCTATTTATATATATGTTTTTACTTGTGCACACGGGCTTCACTACGTTCATCTATTCATGTTATCATACTATACATACACCTTATACATTGAGTACTTGCTGGGATGTTCTGACATCCCTGAGATTTGCCATCTCAGGTTTAGAGACAGATTTTCAGGCTGAGCAGGATCGGAGCGGCTATCAGAACCTTGCCGAAGATCAGTAACCAGTAGGTTTATTTCTTCTCATATAGTATTTAACATATGCGCCCTTATAGGACATTAGGACTTATGTATCTCCTTTCGGATCTTGTTTTTATTTCGAATCTATTGTATCGATCTTTATATGCATTGATTATCTAGTGGACCCTGCTCCCGCCAAAATCGTCGGCCAAGAGCTATTTGTTCATGTTTACACCAGTTTAAGTTTCGTTTACAGATATGTGTGAAACCGGGCTCATTCATGTAGGCACATGCACACATCAGAGGAAGAACAGGAGTTAGAAAGGGAGCACTTGGTGGTCAACGACAAAAAGAAAGCATTTAATTGAACATTTTATTCTATAGGAAATAGATCACCAAACATGAGATCGAAAATACAGGGATTCACAAAACTATGAATAAAATTCTCTAACTCTCTCTCTGCCTTCTCCACCATGTCAAAGTGGCGATCTTCACGAGGAGTCGCTTCCCATCGGTCAGCACCGTGCCCATCAGCGAAAGCAGACATTATGGCCCGCTGAGCCCGTATCTGGCTTAGCAGCTGAACAGAGCGATCCCTCAGAGCCGGGGTAATCAAAAGTGCCTCATGAAAGCACTCGATCTTGTCCTCCGCTGCATTGAGTATCGCCGGAGTCATCTCCGCTGGATGAGGGGGAATGTCATCGAGCACGGACAAGAAGACCATCGGGAGCCAAATGGAGTCGATGGGGAGAGGAGATCCTCTACGGGTCAAGAGCTCGTACAACACCATATCGCATTGGTCATCCGTAAGAGCAGGGTTCACCAAGCGCGCAGCAAAACGAGGAACAATTTCCTCAATAGGCACCTCCCATGGCTGCCGGCGAGCATGTGGGCGATTACAAGCCATAGCTCTTCTTTGTCAAAATAATTATCTGAAAGCGAGAGAGAAGAGAAGCATTGCTTCAGATTATGAAGGGAGACATTTAAGTCTAGGCACAGAAGATGTTGTGCATGATTGAACTATTTCCAAGTATTGGGAAAGAAGAGTCTGACTCAGGAAAAGCAAAGAAGGAAGGCGAAAAGACACCTTCAGTAAAGAGGCAGCGCCTCACGTGCCTTGCACGAGGGTGCCAGCGCCAAGAGTTAAAAAACTCTGAGGCAACGCCTCACATGCCTTGCACGAGGGCGCCAGTGCCAAGAGTTAAAAACTCTGAGGCAGCGCCTCACATGCCTTGCACGAGGGCGCCAGCGCCAAGAGTTAAAAACTCTGAGGCAGCGCCTCACGTGCAAAGCACGAGAGC
Organism: Agapanthus africanus; assembly: GCA_030015575.1. Taxonomy (NCBI): domain Eukaryota; kingdom Viridiplantae; phylum Streptophyta; class Magnoliopsida; order Asparagales; family Amaryllidaceae; genus Agapanthus; species Agapanthus africanus. Next base: position 661,061,043 of record CM057340.1, read on the forward strand.
GCCAGCGCCAGAACTAAAAGTTCTCCACCTTTGGATCAAAAATCCAATGGAGATGATAAATCATCAGAGCACAGAATTAAATTCTGATTGAGGAAATACTCCTCAAATCTTTCTAAACAAGAAAGATTGTGCTCTGTAAATCAGAGCACCGTTGGATCAAAGATCTAATAGTGATTAAAAATCACCAAGATACAGAATAAAATTCTAATTGAGGAAATACTCCTCAAATCTTTCTAAACAATAAAGATTGTTCTCTGTAAATCAGAGAACCGTTGGATCAAAGATCCAATGGTGATTAAAAATCACCAAGATACAGAATAAGCTCTGTATGGGAAGGTATTTTTCCAATCTTGTTGAAAACAAGAAAAATGTCTTCTGTAAAACAGAAGTCCTTAGATCAAAAGATCCAACGGTGGATAAAGTCCCCAAATCAATTAAGAAATCTCTCAATGGGAGATTTCCTTAACTGAATCAACAAATGTACCTCCACTATATAAAGACCCCAAGACTTTAAGTCTAAAAGAGAAGAACACCCCCCCCCCCAACTTCAAGTTCGAAAAAAGGAGCAAGCAAAAAGAGCTTTAAAAACAGAGAGGAAAGAAGAAGAAATTTCTTCAAGGTAAATAGAGATCATAGTATCTCATCTGCATACCCAAGAGTTTAACTCTCATAAAAGAACATAGTTCTTTCCCTGAATCTGAGATCCATGAGACAAATCTCCCACAAATGAGAATTTAATTCTCGTAGGGATGAATTTGTTCTTGGGGATTGAAGATCCAGGGGAGAGCAAAGAATTGAACACTTCAGAAAAATGCACAAAGAAGGAAAAAGCTCCAAGAGCTCCACGTGCCCCTCACGTGGGCGCTGCTAAAATAAAGAGTGCTTAGCACTCGGTGTTTGGCGCCCAACGCCAAGCGCTCCACGTGCCCCTCACGTGGGCACTAATAAAATAAAGAGTGCTTAGCACCCGGTGTTTGGTGCCCAGCACTAAGTGCTCCGCGTGCCCCTCACGTGGGCGCTAATAAAATAAAGAGTGCTCTGCACTCGGTGATTGGCGCCTAATGCCAAGCGCCAAGCACCCTACGTGCTTCTCACATGGGCGCTATTTAACATAAAGCACTCTGTAAATAGAGCACGGCGCCATAAAGAGTGTTTAACACTCAATAAAAAAAAAAGGGTGAGCATCAAAGCCCATATTAATGCTCAGTATTGTTGAACAAAAAGGGACAGAGCCCAAACAAGTGTTTAACACTTTATTCAAAAAATTGAGTGGGCTGAGTCCAAGCTGACCAAAAGTCCATAATTCAGATCAACCGACTCATGGGCTCACAATTTTTTTTAAATTTGATCTTAGTCCTAAACCTAACTACAGATCTCTCAACTGACATTGGTTCAAGGGTACATCTCCCCACACCTCTGATATATGTCGTCGTAATTCTTCAACGTCTTCGGAGAGGTGGCGGGTCCCGACAATCAACAAACCCAACGGACCGCAACGTCCCTAAACTAAACTCTACGGACTATGACGTCCTTAAACCCAACGGACCGCAACGTCCCTAAACTAAACTCTACGGACTATGGCGTCCTTAAACCCAACGGACCACAACGTCCCTAAACTAAACTCTACGGACTATGACGTCCTTAAACCCAACGGATCGAAACGTCCTTAAACTAAACGCTATGGACTATGATGTCCTTAAACCCAACGGACCGCAACGTCCTTAAACTAAAGCAATACAGCCCAAATGCTCTTTTGTTGGATCTGAATGATCCCAAAATCCTGTTGAGTAGATCTTAGTCTAAAATTAGACTAACGTATCCTCGACAACCGTTTAAGTTCGATCTTAATCTCAAACGAGATTAACGATCCTTAAATCAAACAAACCCAAATCTAAGAAAATACGGATTTAGACTAATCCCCACCCTACGGGCGACAATATAAATTAGTCTCCGTATACAATCCACGGGCAACCAAAAATAAAACAAACACCTACGACACGAAGTGAACATCTGGAGCAGGAGAAAGTGGTTATCGCTACGCGGTAATGTAATTAACTGTAGGGGCTTGCGCCTGCAGGGAAGAGCGTCCCCACAATCAAAAACCCCTCGCCAACAATGGGGAATCTGACGAAGTCTGCTACAACGGCCGCATCAGTTTAAACCTTCAATACATGGTGCCATAAATTAACTTGGCATCTTCGGAGAGGTAGACAGATAAATCCAAATAGCATCTGCCCCCCAAAATTTAGGCCAGACGTCCTAACGTCTCGGTCGCGTCTTTCGGCGGTGAACAGATTCTGGCACGCCCGGTGGGACATTTTCCTCTTTCCACTTCACACTTCGTGTGTCGTGTTTTTCCGCAATCAAATAATCGCGGTATATATGTTTGTGTTTGCCCTTGGGTGATGGGATACTGAAGCCGGTGTTTCGTCTTTTCCGAGAATGGCGTTTGCTTTCACTTACTGCAACTCAGACTCTGTCACATCTGGCGGAGTCAAGTATGGGTCACTTGCAGCCTCAAATCTCTGCAATCTAGCTCTTCAAGAAATCAACGGGCATCTCTTTGGGTCGATACTCCCATCTCCCACCCTCAACGCCTCAACGCCAATGGAGGAAGCCCTGAGGAAATCTGTCTTCCACAGGCTGGCTCCCCAAGCAGCAGCTTTGCCGACGGAATCAGTCCTCAAACAACTGGCACATGCCAAGGACCAAGGTCGACGTAGGGGGCAGAATATTCAAGCTCTCAAAGGAAACAGGGGGCAGGCTCGGCAAAATCCTGAAGTTAATCAAATCCCGGCCATAAGAAACGGACAACGTCGATATCGGCATCATACAAAGTGAGCTGGGGGCAGTTCTCCGTATGGTCCTATTTCAACCCCAGTGGTGAATGTTGTTGTTCCAACTGGGAACAGCTTCAAACTGTTGCGAAGGGTCAGACAAAATTCTCCTACCGCAATATTGAAGAAGTCTCCGCAGCCCATGGAGATCCCACGAGAGCAGAAACCAGTTCGCTCCCTAAGACAATTTTCCTCATCTATATATAAGATATGGAAGCAGGTGAAGGGGACTCATCCCAAGATGGATCCTGATACAGCGGTTCCTCCCAAAAAACCAAAGCGACTTCTAAAAAAAAGGCCTATTAAAGCTCGAGTGTCCGGAGCAAACTCCAAACACCCCAAGCCTGGGGGCATGATAGTTCACATAGTCTATGTGGTGAATTCCAAAGATGAAGTTCGAACTTCTACTAGTCACCGACCTCAAACTCGGTCCCTGACAAAAGTTCAACTGCAACGTGAAAAGCTGTAGGAGATGCTCGCTCAGGCGGCACCAAACGCTAATCCATCGCCCAAGGAAAATCCCGAGGACGCACTCGAAGAAAGAGTAGAGAAGGAGTCGGATATTGATTTCCTAAAGCGCGCTCTGAAAAAAGAGAGATGAAGAAGTGGCAGAAATATCCACTAAAATGGACCAGATGGACCTTCTGATTCAGAATATGGCTGGAATGATGGATCAATTGGAACCACTGGCAGATGAACCGCCGGTAGTCGGTCTTAAAGATAAGGATGACATTTCAAATCCTCTGCAAACCTCATCAACGGCTGAGGAGGAAATGATTCCTAAAGAAAAGTTGGACACATATATCGCTCAGCAAATCAAAACTCACGACACCAGTAAAGCCGCAAATAGACCAATCAAGACTGGTCGACCGTATTCGACGTAGTACGATCAAATACAGTACCCGCCAGAGTACACACTTCCAACGTTCCACATATACAAAGGAACCGGGAATTCTCACCAGCACATCGCGCGATTTATGTGCGGTAACACAGGAGAGAATGATATACTTCTTCTTTGACAGTTCGCCAACTGTCTGGCGGGCATTGCCTTCGAATGGTATGCGGAACTCCCGAATGACTCTATGAATACTTTCGAAGAGATAGAGATGCTATTCTGTCAGAGATTCGCTGGTATGAATAAACACACTACGGTAACGACGTTGGTCAATGAAAGGGTTAGACCGAACGAGACATGGGTTCAATATGTAACCCGGTAGCGAAATTTTTGGTCAAAATGCAAGCAACATATCGACGAAGCTACAGCTGTGGGAATGCTCATAGCCACCCTTGACCCAAATTCAAAGGCGTTCCCGACCTTCCAAGAACTCATGGATAAAATGGCTCGATTGGATCAAATGGATCAAGACTCTTCTCATCCGATGATGACGAGTGAAAAGCGGAGGCAAGATGGCGTTTGTCGCCTACGCTCAACAAAAATAAGCGGCTCTGAAGCAACCTGTCACCAAAATAGCGACGGCGTGGGTACTCTTTCCTCCCGAGATATACACAGGGGGCATATTTCTCACTAGCGGAAGAATCTCTATGTAAAATGGTCCTTTCTTCTCAATGGAAAGGAAGGATATTAAAGGGCCTACAAACAGGTCCTACAATCTAGTGGAATACCCTGCTAAAAATAATGGTACGTCCACAAGCAAGATGGGCACGGATGAAAAGCCGAAAGGGCGCCGTGAGTAAAAACGGCAGGACTGCCGGCGAGCTTGTGAAAACCCGAAAGGGTGCAACCTCGTTAAATACACTTACGAGATCCTCACAACTCGTGAGGAGAATCCCCCCTGTGAGACCCTCACGGCTCATAGGATTCAAAAGCCTTAAGTTACAGGGATCTAGACATGTTCTTAAGCCGTCATATCTCTTAAATTTCCCTACATGCGGTCCATATTGACCCTTGTATACAATCCAGGGGCACGAATAAATATTTCTTTACCAAGTTCTGCAAATGGCAAGAAATGTCCCCATATGGTGAATAATACTTGTAGGTCCTTTCAACTTATAAGGAGAAAACACTCTTATGAGATCCTTACGACTTATAAGAGAAAACACCACTTAGAAGTCCTCACGACTTCTAAGGAGAACATACACCTACGAGATCCTCACGACTCGTAGGGAGAAATACCTTTATGAGACCCTTACGGCTCATAAAGTCAAAAAAGCCTTAGTCGACAGGATCCTAACCCTGTCTACTAAGCCACCTTTGTCCAAATCGACAGAGGCCAATGATGAGTCACTCCTGGCAATATCCCAGTTGTAACGATACTGATGCCTAAACAGGTGTCAAACTCTAAGTCAACCTCTCCGGCAAGTGTCGTCCCTACAACCATCTAATGAAGAAGGGGACCCCGTTCGTCTGGGATCAGAAATGCCAAAGTACACAGGACGAAATCAAGAAATACCTGCAGAATCCACTGGTACTGACTGCCCCGGTCAAGGGAAAGCCCCTCATCCTGTACACAACAGCCCTTGAAGGTTTTTTAGGTGCGCTGTGGGCATAGGAGAACGATCAGGGAAAGGAGAGAGCTCTCTACTATTTGAGTCGAGTTCTCCTGGAGGCAGAAAACAACTACTTCCCAATCGAAAAGCATTGCCTAGCATTAATCTTCATGGTAACGAAGCTCTGACATTACGCCTTGGCACATGAGGTCCATCCCATATCAAAGGTGGATCCTCTCAAATATTTGATGTCAAGAGCCATGCTAACAGGAAGGCTTGCCAAATGGGCCCTCCTCTTGATGGAGTTCTCGATAGTATATCGACCCCTCAAGGCAATAAAAGGCCAGGCCATCGCCGACTTTCTCGCTGAGCATCTGATACCTGTCGACTCTCCCTTGAACTGTGAGTTGCCAGACGAACACGCATTTGACGCAATCGACAAGGAGAAAGAAGGGAATAACACCCGATGGGAACTCTACTTCGAGGGAGCATCGTCTATGAAGAGGCAGAAGCAAAGCACCCTCATAACCAAAGACGAAGTAGGCCTTGTCTTTGTGGCTCCACAAGGAGGGATAATGCGTTTCGCCCTTTCTTTAACAGAGCCAAGAACAAACAATGAAGCTGAATATGAAGATTTTATAGCAGGTCTTGAGATTGTTGTCGACATGGGCATCGAAAACCTCCTCATATACGGAGACTCCCAGCTAGTCATCAGCCAAGTAAATGGCGACTACCAGACGTGCAAACCGGAGCTGATCAGGTATGGCGAAAAAGCAGAGCAACTACTGACGCAAATCCCCTCCTACACCCTGGAAAGCATACCGCGTGCGGAAAATAGCAAGGCGGATGCGTTAGCCAAGCTCGCTAAATAACTGGCCAACGAAAACCTCGATGACATAAAGATCATTATGCAAAGTCGCCGGATTCTCACTCCAGCAGAAATATCTCCGAAGATGTCTAAAGGAGAGGAAGCAACCAAACAAGAGGCCTACAAATAGAGGACCAACAAAAGGCTAAAGATTGGAGAGAAGTCTTTATAGACTACTTCAAATCCCGTCAAACACCGGAAGATGCATCCTCAAGACATCAGCTCATGAAACGAGCTCTGTCTTTCGCCTTCGTCATTGATACTTTATATAAGAGATCGTTCGACTCTCTGTGGCTGAGATGCCTGGGACCGGAAGAAGCAAAGAGAGTCGTCCAAGAAACTCACGACGGACCTTGCGGTTCTCATCAAGCCGGGTCAAAGATGAAGCTGAAGATCAAAAGGATGAGCTACTGTTGGCCCACGATGATTCAGGACTGCCTCGAATATGCGAAGCAATGCCACTCGTGCCAAATTCATGGAGACTTCATCCACCATTATCCAAACCCGCTACACCCAAAAATGGCTAGCCGACCGTTCGAAATGTGGGGAACTGATATAATTGGGCCCATTGAACCAGCGTCATCTAAAGGACATCGGTGCATATTGGCGACAACTGATTACTTCTCTAAGTGGGAAGAAGCCATACTGCTCAGAGAAGTGAAGACGGAGAATATTCTCCATTTCTTCAAGACACACGTCATCTATCGGTTCGGCACTCCGCGACGGATTATCTCCGATAACGGGTCGGTCTACAGAAGTCACAGAATCAGCCGTTTCGCACAGCAGCATAACATAGACTGGAAATACTCTTCGGTCTATAATCCCCGAGCTAACGGTCTAGCTGAGGCTTTCAACAAAAACTTGACGAAGATCATAAAGAAGACGGTGTCCAAAAATAAAAAGGACTGGCACGAAAGACTGCATGAAGCTCTCTGGGCGTATCGGACTACGTTCAAAACGGCTACGAATACAACGCCGTATGTATTGGTATTCGGCACGGAAGAAGTACTCCACTTGGAGATAGAGCTACCCTCTCTACGAGTGGCGGTTCATTACGAACTAACAGATGAAGAGAATGCTCATCTTCGGCTTGAGGAGCTCGACGCCCTCGATGAAACTCGTCTCGTGGCACAGCAAAACTTGGAGGCTTACAAAGCAAAGATGATACACTCATACGAAATATTAACTAGGCCTAGAACATTCCGCTAAGGCGAACTCGTGCTCGTTGTCAAAAGACCTATGATCCCTAATCGTGCTAAATGGGGGAAATTCGAGCCAAAGTATGAGGTCCCGTACATCATAGACAAAGTCTACCAAGGTGGGGCCTACTTGCTCATGGATATGCATGGCGAAAGACCCTTCCGGCCAATAAACGGCCGGCTCCTTAAGAAATACTATGCCTGACGAGTCACAGCCAAGGTTAATGATAGATGACGACGCTTGTGTCCGCTCGCTATCTTCCTGAGTACCAAACTCTGTAAGTGCTATCCGGCAAAACTTCGCCTCAAAGCTACAACGGACCGAGAGGTCCTTAAACTAGCTGCGGACCGAAATGTCCCTAAACTAACAATGGACCGTAATGTCCTTAAACTAGCTACGGACCGAAATGTCCCTAAACTAACAATGGACCGCAATGTACTGAAACTAACAGCGGACCGAAACGTTCCTAAACGAATGACGGACCAAAACGTCCCTAAACTAACAACGGACCGCAACGTCCTTAAACTAGCTGCGGACCGAGATGTCCTTAAACTAACGATAGGACCGCAACGTTCTTAAACTAGCTACGGACCGAGATGTCCTTACACTAACGACGGACCGAAACATCTTTAAACTAACGACGGACCACAACATCCTTAAACTAGCTGCGGACCGAGATGTCCTTAAACTAACGATAGGACCGAGACGTCCCTAAACTAATAATGGACCGAAACGTCCCTAAACTAACGACGGACCGAAATGTCCCTAAACTAACAACGGACCAAACGTCCCTAAACTAACAACAGACCGAGATGTCCTTACACTAACTATGGAACGAAACGTCCCTAAACTAACAATGGACCGCAATGTCCTGAAAGTAGCTACGGACCGAAACGTCCTTAAACTCTACAAACCGCAGCATCCTTAGGCTAACGCGGCACATATAAAAAAAATAATAAAAAAATAAATAAAATAAAAACGGTACGTCCATAAGCGAAATGGGCACGGATGAAAACCCGAAAGGGCTCCGTGAGTAAAAACAGCAGGGCTACCGGCGAGTTTGTGAAAACCCGAAAGGGCGCAGACTCGTAAAAAATTTCCTGTGCACTTGCAGGGTCCTCTCGACATTGTAAGGAGAAAATACCCGCATGAGATCCCTACGACTCACAAGGGCACAAAACACTTAGGAATCCTCACGATCCCTAAGGAGAAATTACACTTACGATATCCTCACGATTTGTAAGGAGAATTCCCCCCTATCAGACCCTCACGGCTCACAGGATTCAAAAGTCTTAAGATACAAGGACCTGAACCTGTTCTTAAGCCATCATATCCCCCAAATTGCCCTACAAACGGTTCAATATTGACCCTTGTATACAATCCACGGGCACAAATAAACGTCTCCCCCACCAAGTTCCACTAATGGCGCAAAATGTCCTCATGTGGTGAACGACACTTATAAGTCCTCTCGACTTATAAGGAGAAAACACTCTTATAAGATCCTTACGACTTATAAGAGAACACGCACTTAAGAATCCTCATGATTCCTAAGGAGAAAACGCACCTACGAGATCTGCACGACTCGTAGGGAGAAACACTTTTATGAGACCCTTACGGCTCATGAAGTCAAAAGCCTTAGTCGACAGGATCCTAACCCTGTTTGCTAAGCCACCTTTGTTCGAATCGACAAAGGTAAATGATGATTCACTCCTGGCGATGTCCTAGTGGTAGCGATGTTGATGCCTAAATCGGTATCAAATTCCAAGTCCTTTCACGGCAAATGATGATTCGCTCCTGGCAATATTCCAGCCGCAGCGATGCTGATGCTAAGATTGGTATCAGATCCCAAGTTCCATACTCGCAGCAAAAAGTCAGCGAGCCATAAAGGCATACGAAATAGCCGAAATGATAGGGCAACTTGCAACAAAAACAGCAAGTAAAATATATGCATACAAAAATAGCCGAAATGATTGGGTAACTCGTAATAAAAAGCAGCGAGTAAAAAGAAAAATAGCCGAAATGATTGGGCAACTCGCAATAAAAAGTAGCGAGTAAAAAGAAAAATAGCCGAAATGATTGTGCACCGTGAAAATAGCCGAAATGATTGGGCAATCGCGACTTTCGTGATATAAAAGCTGAAATGATAGAGCATCGCGGAAGGAAATAAAAAAATGAAAGGATGAAACTTTTGCCCTACAGGCGAGTCCATATTGACCCCTGTATAAAATCCAGGGGTATAAACGAAAAGGGAATCACATCTCCCAATAGACTCTGTCAAAGGGAGAGTCAGATCTCGACGAAAGCATCTGCATCCCAGAAGATCAACGCCGCGTTCCTTCCCGACAAGTCAGCCAATGACCTCCCCGCCGGAACAACGCTCCGTCCCGAAAACAAGTCAGCCAATGACCTCCCCGCTGGAACAATGCTCCGACCCGGAAACAAGTCAGCCAATGACCTCCCCGTCGGAACAACGTTCCGATCCGGAAACAAGTCAGCTAATGACCTCCCCGTCGGAACAACGCTCCGACCCGGAAACAAGTCAGCCAATGACCTCCCCGTCGGAGCAACGCTCCGACTCGGAAACAAGTCACCCAATGACCTCCCCGTCGGAGCGATGCTCCGTCTCAGAAACAAGTCACCCGATGACCTCCCCGTCGGAGCGATGCTCCGACCTGGAAACAAGTCACCCGATGACCTCCCCTTCGGAGCGATGCTTCAACTCGGAAACAAGTCACCCTATGACCTCCCCGTCGGAGCGATGCTTCGACTCGGAAACAAGTCACCCAATGACCTCCCCGTCAGAGCACTGCTCCGTCTCGGAAACAAGTCACCTAATGACCTCCCCATCGGAGCAATGCTCCGTCTCGGAAACAAGTCACCCAATGACCTCCCCGTCGGAGCAATGCTCCATCTCGGAAACAAGCCACCCAATGACTTCCCCGCCGGAGCAATGCTCCATCTCGGAAACAACCAATGACCTCCCCGTCGGAGCAATGCTCCGTCTCGGAAACAAGTCAGCCAATGACCTCCCCGCCGGAACAATGCTCCGTCTCGGAAACAAGTCAACCAATGACCCCCCGGCCGGAACAATGCTCCATCTCGGAAACAAGTCAACCAATTATCTCTCGATTCGTCTCGACCCCCAGGGAAATCAGTGTCCCTGCGAAAACCTCTCAACCCGTAAAAAGAAGATTCTCTTGTGAGATCCTTACGACTCTCAAGAGAAAACGCACTTAGGAGTCCTCACGACTCCTAAGGAGGAAACACACTTACGTGATCCTCTCGACTCGTTTAGAGAAAAGTCTTTATGAGACCCTCATGGCTCATAAAGTTGAAAAGTCTTAGGCGGCAGATCCTAACCATGTTTCCTAAGCCATCGCTGCCATATAAGGAGGTCAAGTTAGACTATCCACGGGCCACACTCTCCAAAGTCGAATCTCAACAAAGAGGGAAACAGCTACTTACGAGTCCTCTCGACTTATAAGCAAGAAAAATTCTCTTCTGAGATCCTTACGACTCTCAAGAGAAAACGCACTTAGGAGTCCTCACGACTCCTGAGGAGAAAATACACCTACAGGATTCTCTCGACTCGTAGGAAGAAAAGCCTTTATGAGACCCTCACGGCTTATAAAGTTGAAAAGTCTTAGGCGGCAAATCCTAACCCTATTTCCTAAGCCATCGTTGCCTTACAAGGAGGTCAAGTTGGACTATCCATGGGCCACATTCTCCAAAGTCGAATATCGACAAGGAGGGAAAAAACCACTTACGAGTCCTCTCGACTTGTAAGAGGAAAATTCTCTTGTGAGAACCTTACAACTCTCAAGAGGAAACGCACTTAGGAGTCCTCACGACTCCTAAGGAGAAAATACACCTCCGAGATCCTCTCGACTCGCAGGGAGAAACAACCTTCTTGAGACCCTTACGGCTCATGAAGATGAAAAAAGTCTTAGGCTACAAGAACCCTAAACTTGTCTCCTAAGCCCTCAATTCTATGGCCATGCATAACTCTGCACTACTTCACCCACGTACATACTTACGTAGGAAAAGTAGTGGGGGGCATTTGTTCCCGCCAATATCATCGACGAAGAGCTATTTGTTCCTGTTTACACCGGTTTAAGTTTTGTTTACAGATATGTGTGAAATCGGGCTCATTCATATACGCACATGCACACATCAGAGGAAGAACAGGAGTTAGAAAGGGAGCACTTGGTGGTCAATGACAAAAATAAAGCATTTAATTGAACATTTTATTCTATAGGAAATAGATCACCAAACATGGGATCGAAAGTACAGGGATTCACAAAACTATGAATAAAATTCTCTAACTCCCTCTCTGCCTTCTCCACCATGTCAAAGCGGCGATCTTTACGAGGAGTCGCTTCCCATCGGTCAGCACCGTACCCATCAGCGAAAGCAGACATTATGGCCCGCTGAGCCCGTATTTGGCTTAACAGCTGAACAGAGCGATCCCTCAGAGCTGGGGTAATCAAAAGCACCTCATGAAAGCACTCGATCTTGTCCTCCGCTACGTCGAGTATCGCCGGAGCCATCTCCGCTGGATGAGGGGGAATGTCATCGAGCACGGACAAGAAGACCATCCGGAGCCAAATAGAGCCGATGGGGAGAGGAGATCCTCTACGAGTCAAGAGCTCGTACAACACCGTATTGCATTGGTCATCCTTAAGAGCAGGGTTCACCAAGCGTGCAACAAAATGAGAAACAATTTCCTCAATAGGCACCTCCCATGGCTCCTGGCGAGCATGTGGGCAATTACAAGCCATAGCTCTTCTCTGTCAAAATAATTCTCTGAAAGTGAGAAAGAAGAGAAGCAATGCTTCATATTATAAAGGGAGACATTTAAGTCTAGGCACAGAAGATGTTGTGCATGATGGAACTATTTCCAAGCATTGGGAAAGAAGAGTCTGACTCAGGAAAAGCAAAGAAGGAAGGCGAAAAGACACCTTCAGTAAAGAGGCAGCGCCTCACGTACCTTGCACGAGGGCGCCAGCGCCAAGAGTGAAAAAAACTCTGAGGCAGCGCCTTATGTGCCTTGCACGAGGGCGCCAGCGCCAAAAGTTAAAAACTCTGAGGCAGCGCCTCACGTGCCTTGCACGAGGGCACCAGCTCCAAGAGTTAAAAACTCTGAGGCAACGCCTCACATGCAAAGCACGAGAGCGCCAGCGCTAGAACTAAAAGTTCTCCACCTTTGGATCAAAGATTCAACGGAGATGATAAATTATCAAAGCACGGAATTAAATTCTGATTGAGGAAATACTCCTCAAATATTTCTAAACAATAAAGACTGTGCTCTGTAAATCAGAGCACCGTTGGATCAAAGATCCAATGGTGATTAAAAATCACCAAGATACAGAATTAAATTCTGATTGAGGAAATACTCCCCAAATCTTTCTAAATAAGAAAGATTGTGCTCTGTAAATCAGAGCACCGTTGGATCAAAGATCTAATGGTGATTAAAAATCACCAAGATACAGAATAAGCTCTGTATGGGAAGGTATTTTCCCAATCTTGTTAAAAACAAGAAAAATATCTTCTGTAAAACAGAAGTCCTTGGATCAAATATCCAACGGTGGATAAATTCCCCATATCAATTAAGAAATCTATCAATGGGAGATTTCCTTAACTGAATCAACAAATGTGCCTCCACTATATAAAGACCCCAAGACTTCAAGTCTAAAAGAGAAAAAAAAACCCCTCCCCCCCATAAACTTCAAGTTCAAAAAAAGGAGCAAGCAAAAAGAGCTTTAAAAACAGAGAGGAAAGAAGAAGAACTTTTTTCAAGGTAAATAGAGATCATAGTATCTCATCTGCATACCCAAGAGTTTAACCCTCATAGAAGAACATAGTTCTTTCCCTGGATCTGAGATCCATGAGGTAAATCTCTCACAAATGAGAATTTAATTCTCGTAGGGATGAATTTATTCTTGGGGATTGAAGATCCAGGGGAGAGCAAAGAATTGAACTCTTCAGAAAAATGCACAAAGAAGGAAAAAGCGCCAAGCGCTCCACGTGCCCCTTACATGGGCGCTGCTAAAATAAAGAGTGCTTAGCACTCAGTGTTTGGCGCCCACGCCAAGTGCTCCACGTGCCCCTTACGTGGGCGCTAATAAAATAAAGAGTGCTTAGCACTCAGTGTTTGGCGCCCAGCACCAAGCGCTCCATGTGCCCCTCACATGGGCGCTAATAAAATAAAGAGTGCTCTGCACTCGGTGATTGGCGCCCAATGCCAAGCGCCAAGCGCCAAGCGCCCCACGTGCTTCTCACATGGGCGTTGTTTAACATAAAGTGCTCTATTAATAGAGCCCAGCGCCATAAAGAGTGTTTAACACTCAATAAAAAATTAAAAAAAATGGTGAGCTCAAAGCCCATATCAATGCTCAGCATTGTTGAACAAAAAGGGACCGAGCCCAAACAAGTGTTTAACACTTTATTTAAAAAATTAACTGGTCTGAGTCCAAGCTGACCAAAAGTCCCTAATTCAGATCAACCGTGCCCATAGGCTCACAATTTTTTTTAAATTTGATCTTAGTCCTAAACCCAACTACAGATCTCTCAACTGACATTGGTTCAAGGGTATATCTCCCCATACCTCTGATATATGTCGTTGTAATTCTTCAACGTCTTCGGAGAGGTGGCGGGTCCCGACAATCAACAAACCCAACGGACTGCAACGTCCCTAAACTAAACTCTACAGACTATGACGTCCTTAAACCCAACGGACCGCAACGTCCCTAAACTAAACTCTACGGACTATGACATCCTTAAACCCAACGGACCGCAACGTCCTTAAACTAAACGCTATGGACTATGATGTCCTTAAACCCAACGGACCGCAACGTCCTTAAACTAAACTCTACGAACTATGACGTCCTTAAACCCAACAGACCGCAACGTTCTTAAACTAAACGCTATGGACTATGATGTCCTTAAACCCAACAGACCGCAACGTCCTTAAACTAAAGCAATAGAGCCCAAATGCTCTTTTGTTGGATCTGAATGATCCCAAAATCCTGTTGAGTAAATCTTAGTCTAAAATTAGACTAATGTATCCTCGACAACCGTTTAACTTTGATCTTAATCTCAAATGAGATTAACGATCCTTAAATCAAACAAACCCAAATCTAAGAAAATACGGATTTGGACTAATCCCTGCCCTACTGGCGACAACATAAATTAGTCTCCGTATATAATCCACGGGCAACCAAAAATAAAACAAACACCCACGACACGAAGTGAACATCTGGAGCAGGAGAAAGTGGTTATCGTTACGCGGTAACGTAATTAACTGCATGGGCTTACGCCTGCAGGGAAGAGCGTCCCCATAATCAAAAACCCCTCACCAATGAGGGGGAATCTAACGAAGTTTGCTACAACGGCCGCATCTGTTTAAACCTTCGATATATGGTGCCATAAATTAACTTGGCTTCTTCAGAGAGGTAGACAGATAAATCCAAATCGTATCTGCCCCCAAAATTCAGGACAGACGTCCTAACGTCCCGGTCGCGTCTTTCGGCGGTGAACAGACCCATTTTTAGCATTCCTTGTGGTTTCGTTGCAGCATGATTATCAGTAGTATCCCTTTTGGTATTGGATTTTATTTTAACAGGTTAAGCTAAACAGCCTTATGTGACTATGGAAGGATTTTTCTTTATCGTAGGTAGCACGGCTGGCCTTCATTGCTCTCCGTATTCTGTATTTTGGGAAGTGGGCATGACACCTAGGATGGGTGACCTCCTGGGTAGTGGCGCCTTCTCGAATCCGGTTCGCTCCAAAGGACAAATTCGTGCGGTTTCGGCCAGAGCGGACAATACCATCCGTACTAAGGTGTGAGGCGTGACAAAAACTCTCCTCTTTTTCTTTTTGCCTTTCCTCTCTCTCTCGAGTCGTGAATGTGTCGAAGTTGCTTTCCGACATTAGGATAAAGAAAACGATGAGCCGGTTGTTATACCGACTCACACCGTAAGTAAGACCCCGTCCTTCCCTTCCTCTTGTCGTTCTCCTTCATGAACTCACTGCCTTGCCTTTTCGTAGTCCCTAGTGGAATATATATTTATATATGTAGATTTAGTTGCAAATAAATAACATGGTTTTCGATCTTTATCAAAATACGACCATAACACCTCCTTTACCTTCGAAATGATTTTCACAAATTAATCGCGATGTCTGTAAATCCTTAGAAATTTAGTTAAGATAATATATATTATTATAAGTACTCTATAAAAATTTCAGATCGAATCAAACTACGATTTATGTTTTATGACATTTTAACGGCCTCCTTCGAAAACCATAACTCTGTCTTCCAAGGTCTGATTTGAGAAAACTCAAGTGTTTTGGTCAACTAGATCGAAATATCTAGATTTTTTTAATTTTAATGTTTTCCTGAAAACCGACGGAATTTATAGAATTCTGTCTTTTTAAATCATGTGTCAAATCTGGACAGAATTTGTACTGATTGCGCACTGTTTTTAAAAATGACATAACTCGAGCTATAGAACTCAGTTTTTGACAAACCTTACATGTATAAATGTCTAATTGGCAGACCTATAACTTTCCTATATAATTGGAGGCTCAGAAACGTAAATAACGACCTGATATATGCTCTGCAAGACCCCTCATAGTTGCTGTCCAAAAAATAAAGAATTTGTTTTAAACCCTTATGTTAACATAACCATAACTAAAGTTTCAGGAATCCAAATTGTGTGAAACCAAGTTGTTTAGATAAGTTAACCAAAATACCTACAAGTTCCTAAATATTTTCGAGACCTAAAAACTGACGGAAAATATCGCAAACTGTGTTTTATAAACATTTGTCTGGGCTAAACAGATTCTGATCTATTCTGCGCAGCGATATGAAAATGCGTATATCTTCCAAACCAGTAGTCGGAATTAGACGAAACTTGAACTCATGTCTGCACCACACCTAGGACTACGTTTTTTGTTTTATTCCTGAGTTCACATGGGTTGAGCAACTATTAGTTTTCAGTATTTATTTATGTTACTGTTCTGGTTTATGCTTGTAGATATTTCACTTTGTATTTATTGATGACCTGCAAATTTGATATGAACTTTGTGAATACATGTATTCTTGAATATGTGAATTCATGACTTGACATGAAACCATACAACACATATTTATGGACCCATGTTTGATTCATATATGAGACTGGTAGATTATGAACGGGGTTGGGGTAGTTTAGGAAATGAGATGCTTTCAATTTGCTCGGAAGTCCCCTACTAACACATGAATCCGTGAATCTGTGGTACCGAGCTGGATCGGTACATTTCTAATTCATGAATCCGTGATGTTGTGGTACCGGGTCAAAATAGTACATCTCCTGTAGCGGGTTGAATTCTCACGAACCAAACTCATGTTAGTATAGCAAAACTTATTATGTGCTTATTCATTTTTAACATGCATATTATTACCCTAATTACATGCTTAGACATTTCATGCTCATTACCATGCTTACCTGTATACTTCATACTATATTGTTCACATGTTTATATTACTGCTTTAATTTGTTTTTAATATAAATATATTTTAAATGTGGGACTTACGGAGCGCAAGTTCAAAGACAGACATTCTGTTTTGTTCTTGTTAAAATGTGGAGAAACTTTCGGCGGACGTCTGATACGAGAGGTGCAGACGTCTGGACGTGAACTAAGAACATGTCAAAAGAACATAGCAACGGAAGACGTCCAAAGAGCAGAGTGCAGACATCTGCAGAGAGCTTTAGCTAAATAACAGAGCGTAGCCAGACGTTTGGGGAAGACGTCTGGAGAAGTTGAAACCCAATCAAGAGCAACGGCAGACGTCCAATGGCAAAGGTGCAGACGTCTGCCCAAGGAGCTGAAGAGAAGCATAGAAGCGGAGGACGTCTCACCATGTCTGGTGCAAACGTCTGTCGTCTGGATTTCTGTGCGAACCAAATTATTGTAATTTGGGTTTATCTCTTGTTTTGGGTAGGATTAGGGTTTTCCAATTGGAGGGACTATTGTATAGAGAAAAGGTGACGGCTAAGATCTTTAAGAGATTTAAGAGAAATCTCCTAACGTTGCTCGTAGGTGCAACCTGATTCTAAGGTCTAGTAAACTATTACAGATTCCTCTCTGCCAGGAACTAGCCATACCGTGAGTGAACCTCGTTAACAAATCCCGTGTCTCTAGTTTGTGTGACTCTATTTTTCTCACACTTTTTTATCTGTCTTTCGTTAGTTTCGCGTTGTTGTGTGATTGTCAGTCGTAGCATTGTTCCGTATATTGACTGTCTCCTCTATCGTGGTTGTTTATACCACAACAACTGGTATTAGAGCCTAGGGATTGACAGGGACCTAGGGTTCTTCGATTCTACGATCTAGGATAACGGTGGGTAACGACACGTGTGTCCTCTTTCCCATCTTCTTAGATTGTAGTTTTGAAGGCATTGGTTCAGATCAAAGGAGAAGTTGAGTTTACTACGACAATAGACGAAAGATGGCGGAGGATAAGATAAGAATCAAGAAATTCAGTGGTCATAATTATGGTTGGTAGCGCATGCAGATGGAGGACTATCTATAGAAAAAGGGTTTGTATCTTCCGTTGTTGGGCGATAAGCCCGAGAAGATGTCCGATGAGGCATGGAATTTATTGGATAGGAAAGCCCTGGAAACGATTAGGCTATCACTGACTCCACAAGTGGACTTTAACATCTCAAAAGAGAAAACAACCATGGGGCTAATGACGACATTAGTAAAGTTGTATGAGAAGCCTTCGACATCAAACAAGATATTTCTGATGAAGAAGCTTTTCAACATGAAGATGAAAGAGAACGATTCGGTGACAAAGCACCTGAACGAATTCAACAGCGTGATGAGCCAACTTGAATCGGTTTCAATTGTGTTTGAAGATGAGATTTGAACCCTTTTATTTCTATGTTCGTTACCAGAGAGTTGGGAGAACATAGTTATGGCAGAAAGCAACTCAATCTCAGGAACTCTCACGTTTAATGATGTGGTGAGTTGCATATTAAATGAGGAGATGAGGAGAAAATCTATTAGTGGAAGTTCAGGAACTTCTGCACTTTCAATGAAGAATCACGGCAGGACGATGGAAATGGGGAAAGGGAAGAAGGGCAATTTTAACAGCTGATCAAAATCGAAAGGGAAGATCTAAGGCGACTATTGGAATTGCGGAAAAAATGGTCACAGAAAAAGAGAATGTAGACTCTTAAAGAAAAATTCAGATGAGAAAGCAGATGAAAATAAAGCCAATGTGGTGCACATGAATAATGGGGACAGGGGCTTTGTCTATCGACGGACGAGAGTATAAATACGAATACCTGGTTCCTAGATTCAGAGCCATCCTTTCATTGCACTTCAGGCCGGCATAATTTTAGCGAGTATGTTCAAGGGGATCTTGGATATCTGACGATAGGAAACGGTCAGTCGTGCAAGATCGTTGGAAAAAGGATGATTATTTTACAACCGTCAGGAAGAGGTCAAATAAAGCTGAACAACGCGAGATTCATTCCAAATCTGAAGAAAACCTTAATTTCTATAAGTCAGCTGAACAACGAAGATTATATGATGGTATTTAGGAATTCTCAGTGAAAGATTTCCAAAGGATTGTTGGTAGTCTCAAGGAGTAAGTTGAGCGGTTCATTGTACTCATTTAGTAAGAGCAGTGGAGATTAGATTACGTTGGCGGTAAGTTCACAAGTAGATTCTGAGTCTTCGTTGAGGGCACAAGCGATTGGGGCACCTCAACAAGAAAAATATGAAGATTCTTCAAGGTATGGGGCTTCTTTCTGGGCTAAAAAAGATGGGGTTAGGATTTTGCGAAAGTTGTGTTTGTAGGAAGCAAAGCGCACTCAAATTTCAAATTGGAGACGTTGCTAAGAAGACCAAGAAGTTAGAGGTGGTTCATACGGATGTATGGGGTCCGGCTGTCACGCCCGGCTTCCCAAAAAGAATGGTAATGAGTACGTAACGAGGCCCGCGACGTATTTATTCCGAGAAGGTTCTTTCTCGCAACAAATATGTTAAGCGTTTAGTAAAAAAAATAATTATAACAAGAGTAAACAATAGAATGAAAATCCAACTACTAGTTATTACAATTCAAATTCTATAGAGTTCAACAATGAAAAAATGTATGCATCAAGATACAGCAATAAAATAAGCCTTAAACAAGAGGCATACTTAAATGAGAAACTGAAATGATAGCTAATAGTCTGCTTATGAAAATAGCTGAGAATACTCCCCGTCTGTAGGTTCTATCCCTTCCATTCCTACGTCACCTGACGAACATTCCAAGGATAGACAGAAAATAGGGTGGAATGCCCATCAGCGAACTTGCGCTCGGTAAGTACCCAATAAGATGGGTTTATAAGCATATGTGTATAAGGGCAAGATGTATAATTAATAAGGAAAATTATGGAGTAGTGAACAAGTAAAGGATAATAGTTAATCATGGCAATTCTATATAGCAGAACAGTTCTATATAACATGGCAGTGTAGTGTAGACAGTGTCGATAACAATAAGCATGTAATAAGTAAAAGTGCTAAACATGAAGTAATTGACAACGTGTCTTAAGAAGTCTTTACAAAAGGGTAAACTAACCTAAAGTCGGTTCAAATGTGAATATCAACCAATCTCAAGAGTATTCTCGAACACAGGGATGTAATTCAGGGGCAAGGAATCACAGGCCCGAATCAAGTATTAATAACGGGACTTCAACCATCGTCGAAGTATTCATAAACCCAACAGGCAATAATCTAGGGGTAAGGAAACACTAGCCCTCATGAGTATGCATGTGTTAGTGTTCATGGATTCATGTACTAGGGGACTCTTGAGATTATGTTGTGCTCACAACCCAAACTACCCAAACACCCCGTGTAATCTAAATTATAGATAATGTCACAAGCCATGATTTGAATCCATGAATGCATAATAGAGAGTACAAGTTCAGGTTTGAAGTTGAGTTCATGTCAAGTGCATGTATTCATGTCCAGTTCAAGTATTTATATCAAGTTGTATTCATGTTTCGAATCAAGTCTAGCATGTAATAGGGTGTTCATACAAGTTATGTAGTTAGGTAATGATTGTCGCAAATCATGAGATGGG
The DNA here is from genome assembly GCA_030015575.1 of Agapanthus africanus. Lineage (NCBI taxonomy): Eukaryota > Viridiplantae > Streptophyta > Magnoliopsida > Asparagales > Amaryllidaceae > Agapanthus > Agapanthus africanus. Next base: position 661,081,515 of record CM057340.1, read on the forward strand.
TTAAGTGTAGTAAATAAGTTATTCACAAGTCAGGTAGATTCAACAATAAAAGTTGCATAGCATGGGATGAAACAATTTTAATATCAAAAACATGTCAGGCAAGTATATCAGCTTCCATATCGGTTTGAGACGGCTCATATAGTCATGAGCCGGCTCACGAGTCATCTACAGTCATGTTTTAGATCTTTAGTTGAAAAGACGGCTCAAAATGTTCTTGAGCCAGCTCGACACAAGGCTTGAGACGGATTAGTCAGAATTGAGACGGCTCGAGAATTTTTAAACTTCATTTTCTCTCTCTGTTTACATGATACGACTCATGTTATGTTGAGCCGTTTCGACCATGACTTGAGACGGTTCAAATCCAAATCTGAGATGGCTCACGCTATGTCTAAATATGAGTTTTATCTCTTTGTGTGTATGAGACGGCTCATGGTTTTGTTGAGCCGGCTCAAGACCTGTTCGTTCAGATGATCAGGTTTAAAAATTCAAGTATTTATATCGATGCAATATTTGTTCATACTCATTCCGTAGTGTTAAATATGTGTGTTTTCAATATCTATGGCATGTAGGAGTTGTCAATATCATGATAGGAAATATGTGGTTATAAATTTGAACGAGAGTAACAATTTAAATTTAACAATCCATGTACTTCTAACTTACGCATATAAGACTATATTTCATTTGGATCTATGTCAAAGTGAGGGCAACGGTTTCATGGAGGAGCACGACAAGGAAGGGGGGAGAGGAGGAGACGAAGAGAGAGATCAAAGAGAGGATAGGAACTTACTCATGGTGTAAGTCGGTCTAACAACCGACTCACCGATTACACATGAACACGGACTTGATCAGAACGTCGTCTAAGTGAAGAACTCGGTGATTGGCTTAGGAGAACCTTAGAGTGGAATTTTCAGAGGGGATTTTGGGGTTTTCAAAGGGGGTGAATGCTTTGGAAAGATAATTGGAAATGAAGAAGAATGATCAATTTAATTGATGGCGTAATAAAGAAAATTAAAAGACATTAAAAAAGGAATTGATGGGGAAATGAAGGGTTGGGGGTTTTCTGAATTGATTGAGTGGTTTTGGAGATTCAATAAGCGGTTACAAGGCCAAAAGATTTGACTCTTAGCGTCTGGAGTGTTTCAGGATCGAGAAAAGGCATGAGACGACTCAAAATTATGTTGAGTCGTCTCAGAGAGACAAAGAATTAAGCAACTCTCCAGACGAGGGTTGAGACGGCTCAAAGTAATCATGTGCCGTCTTAAGAAGACAGAGAATTAATGATCATTCGAAATGATCCATGAGCCGGTTCACACTATTGTGAGTCGTCTCACACAAAGTTTTCAAGAATTTAAATATAATTCAGTACTTGAAAAGAAATGGCAATTTATTAATGACAAATATTACAAAAGAGTATACAAAATTTAGGGTCGTTACACCGGCCTCGGTGGAGTCTTATGGAGGACATCGGTACTTCGTAATTTTCGTAGATGATGCAAGCAGGAAGACCTGGGTTTATCCGATGAAGAAGAAGTCCAATGTATTTGGTCTCTTTAAACACTAGATTGCGCAGGTGGAGAATTAGATGGGGATGAAGGTTGAGTACCTGAAGTCCAACAATGGCAGGGAATATTGCACATAAGAGTTCGAGGCGTTTTTCTCGCAAAGGGTATTCATTGTTTGAAGATGGTACTGGAGATGCCGCAACAGAACGACGTCTCTGAAAAGATGAACAGGAAAATCTTAGAGCGGGTGCGGAGCATGACCTTGGATGCGGATGTGCCGAAATTCCTATGGGCAGCAGCTGTCGATATTGTTGTGTCTCTGATCAACAGAAGCCCGGCAAGTGCGCTCGATGGAGGTATTCCGGAAGAAATTTGGTCAGGTAAACCGGTTAATTACTCGCATCTCATAGTATTTGGTTGCATTGAATATTCTTTGATTGATAAGGCAAAAAAAGTAATCTTGACTCTAAATCTAAGAAGTGTGCTTTCATCTGGTATGGTGGAGATGAGTTCGTATATCAAATATGTGATTATACAAGCAAGAAGATAATACGAAGCCGGAATGTCTTCTTTGATGAGCAGCACTTGTACAAAGAAGAAAAGCAAGCCAAGGATGGTGCAATGTCAGAGTTCGTCGAGCTAGATGGAACTCAAGAGAGCAACCAGGTACCTACAAGTGGAAATCAAAATATGGAGGAGACGAGCACTGCAATGCAGGATCAGGTTCAAGAACAGATTGAAGACTAAGTTTAGCAACCAGATGTAGCAGTTTTGAGGAGATCTACGCAAGAAAGGGGGCTACCTAAAAGACTTATTACCGACTTCATTTTGTACACAGATTCAAGAGAGCCCGAATCCCTTACAGAGGCAACTCGAGATGGTGCTAGCAAGTGGTGGGAGCAAGCTATGATCGAGGAGATGGATTCTTTGAAGAAGAATCGTACATGGGATCTAGTGAAGCAGCCCAAGGGTCGAAAGGTGTTGCTAAATAGGTGGGTGTACAAGATAAAAAATAAGACTGATGGTATGAAGCGGTACAAGGCTCGGTTGGTAGTCAAGTGATATACGCAATAGCATGGGATAGACTATTAAGAGATATTTTCCCCGATGGTGAAGATGGCTTCAATTCGGATGATTCTCGGTATCATGACGATGGAGGATTTGCACTTAGAGCAACTGGATGTGAAAATGGAATTTCTTCATAGAGATTTAGAAGAGGAGATCTATATGATGCAGCCATCGGGATACGAGGTGAAAAAGAAAGAAAACATAGTATATAGACTGCGAGAAAGTTTGTATGGCCTCAAGCTTTAAAGCGGTGGTATCTCAAGTTCGATCAGATCATGTTAGAGACAGGATTTGTGCGCTATGATTCAGATCATTGCGTGTACATTCAGACTTTCAAGGATGGCAACAACATTATTTTATCACTTTACGTGAATGACATGTTGGTAGCAAGTCCGAATTTCAAGAAAATTCAAAGTCCGAAGAAGATGATAGATGAAAAATTCTCCATGAAGGATTTAGGAGCAGCCAAGAAAATTCTGGGCATGAAGATCATAAGAGATAGAAAGTAACGAAAGCCGTGTTTATCGTAAAAGAACTACGTGGAAAAGGTTTTGAAGCGGTTCAATATGGACAAGTCAAAACTGGTGAGTACGCCTTTAGCGAAACAGTTCAAACTCAATAAGGAGTTGTGCCCGACAACTCAAGAGCAGAAGGATAAAATGGCACGAGTACCATATGCAGCTGCGGTAGAGAGTTTGATGTATGCGATGGTGAGTACAAGACTAGTATTGCATATGTAGTAAGAGTTGTGAGCAGGTACATGCAAACCCTGAGAAAGGAACATTGGAATCCGGTGAAGTGGATATTGAGATATCTCAGGGGAATGTCCAGTCATTGCTTATGTTTCGAGGGTGACTCTCTAAAGGTGCAAGGTTATGTTGATGTGGACTACTCGGGTGGTCGAGATAATGGGAAGAACACGACGGGGTACGTATTCACAATTGGGAGAACAGGGGTTAATTAGGTCTCCCAGTTGCAGATTGCTATGGCATTGTCAATGACAGAGGCCGAATATGTGGCCATCACGGAATCCAACAAGGAGATGATATGGTTGCAAGGGTTACTCGAAGAGTTGGGTAAGAAACAAGATTTCAACACCCTATTGAGCGACAGCTAAAGTGCGATACACTTGGCCAAGAATGCGGCATATCACTCTCGGACGAAGCACATCAAGGTGCAGTACCACTTCATACGCATAGCGTTGAAAGATGGTGAGTTGACACTGCAGAAGAACGCGAGAGAAAAGAATCATGCAGATATGTTCACTAAGGTCGTAGACAGAGATAAGCTGAATCTCTGTTGCAGGTTGGTGAACCTCTCCATGAAAATTTGATGAGGAGAGAGCGGAAATGGAATCGTGTAAAGTCTACTAGGATGGGAATCAAGGCAGAAGTATCTCCAAGTTGGAGAATGTTAAAATATGGAAAAACTTCTAGAAGACGTCTAGTGCGAGAGGTGCAGACGTCTGGACGTGCACCAAGAACATGTCAAAAGAACATAACAACGGCAGACGTCTGAAGGACAGAGTGAAGACATCTGCAGAGAGCCCTAACCAAAGAACATAGCGTAGCCAGACGTCTGGGCAGACGCCTGAAGAAGCTGAAGCCTAATCCAGAGCAACAGCAGACGTCTGATGGCAAGAGCGCAGACGTCTGCCTAAGGAGCTGAAGAGAAGCAGAGAAGAAGCATACGTCTGACCAAGTCTGGTGCATACATCTGTCATCAGGATTTCTGTGCGAACTGAATTATTGTAATTTGGGTTTATCTCTTATTTTGGGTAGGGTTATGGTTTGCCTATTTATAGGGATCTCTCATATGATTAATGTACTGCCAAATGGAGAGACTATTGTATAGAGAGAGGATGACGGCTAATATCTAGAAATATTTGAGAGAAATCTCCGAGGGTTGCTCATGGGTGTAACTTAATTTTAAGATCTAGTAGACTATTGCAGATTCCGCTCTTCCGAGGACTGGCCATATGGTGGGTGAACCCGTTAATAAATCCCCCGTCTCTGGTTTGTGTGCTTCTATTTGCTCTCGCACTTTATTATTTGTCTTTCGTTAGTTTTGTGTTGTTGTTACGTGATTGTTAGTCGTAGCATTGTTTCGTATATCGACTGTCTCCGCTATCGTGGTTGTTTATACCACAACAGTTCTTTTCTATTTTGGGAACGTTCATCAGATGATATAGGGACAGACGAGGCAATGGAGGAGGATCTCTTTTTGCCACCATCTCAGGCCGACTTTTAATCGCCCTCTAGTTTTGTTTCAGTACGCCTATTTGTTGAAGTACGCCTATTTGTTGAGGCTTTCTTTTGTTTCAATTTTCAGTTGTATCGAAAATTTGGTTTTGCATCGACTCTTATTTATTATGGGATTTTAAATGTAATTATGTAGTTGGATTTCATTCTCTTGCTAAATTCTTGTTATATTAAATATGCTTATTATAATGCTTAACGTATTTATTTCGAGAAAGACCCATTTCTCGGTATAAGTACGTCGCGGTTGTAGTCATATACATGCTACCGTCTTTTGGGAAGCAGAGCATGATAGCAAATTTAAACTGAAGAGCACACGAAAATTTGCGATTTTCGTATGCCACATGCAAAATATTTATATGTCAAAATAAATTTTTTTAATTTTTTGAAAATTTTGCGCTTTTCGTGTGGTTTATACCAAGAAAATTATTAGAAAATCGAAGAAAACAAAAGGTTCGAGATTTTTCAAAATTACGCAACTTTAGTTTGGTACCGTACAAAATATTGTAAACTTGAAGAAAAAAATAATTTTGGGATTTTTGTAAATCTTGGGATTGTTATGTGCTATGTTATTTAAGATATTAAAAATCGAAAAAAAAAAAACAAAATTTAAGATTTTTGAAAATTTTATGATCTTCGTATGCTGTATTATGGAAAATATTAGAAAAAAATGAAGAAAACTGAAATTTCATTTATTTTCGAAAATTTTACGATTTTTGTGCGTTATATCATTAAAAATTATTTTAAATTATAGAAAACAAAACATATTTTATTTTTGAAATTTATACCTAGGAGTACAGAAAATTTCATGATTTTCGTGCGCAATAAGCATAATCATGAAATATCGAAGGAAAGCGACTTTTTTATTGAGATTTTTAAAAATTTAGAGTACAGAAAATTTCGCAATATTCGTGTGCTATACGCATAATATTGAAAATAGAAGAAAATTGGTTTTGAGATTTTTGAAAATTTCAAAAATTTCGTGTGCTATATATAGAAAGCAAATTATTGAAAAAATGAAGAAAACAAAAGGTTTGAGATTTTTGAAAATTACACAACTTTCGTCTTGTAAATTTGAAGTAAACAAAATAATTTTAGGAATTTTGTAAATTTCGGGATTTTTATATGTTTTAGTATTGAAGATATTAAAAATGGAAGAAACAAGAAAATTTAAGGTTTTTGAAAATCTCATGAATTTCGTGTTTTAGCATGGGAAATATTGAGAAAAAGAAGGGAATAGAAAACTTTACGATTTTCGTGTGCTATATCATGAATAATATTGAAAAACTGAATAAAACAAAACATACTTTATTTTTACAAATTTAAACCGGAGAGCACAGAAAATTACGCGATTTTCGTATGTTGTATAGCAAGAAACTTATTGGAAAATTGAAGAAAACAAAAGGTTAGAATTTTTTTAAATTATGCAACTTCTGTTTAGTAGCATACAAAATATTGTAAATTTGAAAAAAACAAATAATTTTGGAATTTTTGTATATTTCAGGATTGTTATGTGTGCTGTAGCATGTAAGATATTGAAAATCGAAGAAAACAAAAAAATTTAAGATTTTTCAAAATTTCATGATTTTTGTGTGGTAAATCATCGGAAATATTGAGAAAATGAAGAAAACATAAAATTTCTTGATTTTCGTATTTTATATCATAAAAAATATTGAAAAGTTGAAGAAAACAAAACATATTTTATTTTTGCAAATTTAAACCGTGAATCACAAAAAATTTCACGATTTTCATGTGCTATATGCATAATATTGAAAAATCGAAGAAAAATGAATTATTTTAGGATTATTGAAAATTTCGCAATTTTCGTGTGTTGTACCAAAAAAATTATTGAAAAACCAAAGTAGAAAGAAAGTTTGAGATTTTGAAAACTACACTACTTTCATCATGTGGGTTACAAAATATTATAAATGCGAAGAAAAAAATTGGGATTTTTATAAATTGTTATGTTCTATAGCATAAAACATATTAAAAATTGAAGAAAACAAAAAAAAAATGTTTTTTAAAACTTTCAAAAATTTCGTGTGCTATATAGCAGGAGAAATATTGAAAAAATGAAGGAAACAAAAAAAATTTACGATTTTCGTATGCTATATTATAAAAAATGATGAAAAACTGCAGAAAATAAAATATATTTAATTTTTACAAAATTTAAAACGAAAAGCACAAAAAATTTCGCGATTTTCGTGTGTTATATGCTTAATATTGAAAAATCAAAGAAAATTGAATTTCTTTTTTCTAGATTTTTGAAAATTTCGATATTTTCGTGTGCCAACAAGCAAATTATTGAAAATTCGAAGAAAACAAACGGTTTAAGATTTTTGAAAATTACGCAACTTTCATCTGGTAGCATACGGAATATTATAAATTTGAAGGAAATAAATAATTTTGAGGACTTTGTGAATTTTGGGATTGCTATGTACTTTAGGATGCAAGATATTAAAAATTGAAGAAAACAAAAAAAAATTACGTTTTCGAAAATTTCATGAATTTCGTGTGCTGCATGGAAAATATTGAAAAAATGAAGAAAACGGAAAATTGTATGATTTTCATGTGTTATATCTTGAAATTTTTTGAAAAACTGAAGAAATCAAAACATATTTTATTTTTGCGAATTTAAACTGAAGAGCATAGAAATTTTTTGTGATTTTCATATGATATATGCATAATATATACTTCAAAAATCGAAGAAAAGTGATTTTTGTTTTAGCATGGGAAGTATTAAAAAATGAATAAAACAAAAAAATTATGATTTTTGAAAAATTGACGATTTTCGTGTGCTGTATCATGAAAAATATTTTAAAACTTAAGAGAACAAAACATTTTTTATTTTTGCAAATTTAATTCGAAGAGCACAGAAAATTTCGTGATTTTCGTGTGATATATGCATAATGTTGAAGAATAGAAGAAAAGTGATTTTGTTTCTTAGATTTTTGAAAAATTCACGATTTTCGTGTTCTTATAGCAAGAAAATTGAAAAACTGAAAAGAACAAAAAACATGAGAATTTTGAAAATCAAACAACTTTCATCTGGTAGCGTATAAAATATTATAAATACGAGGAAAATAAATAATTTTGGGATTTTTAAAAATTCCAAGATTGTAATATGCTATAGCATACAAGATAATAAAATTGAATAAAACAAAATAATTAAGATTTTTAAAAATTTCATGAATTTCGTGTGCTGCATGGAAAATATTGAAAAAATGAAGAAAACGTAAAATTTTACGATTTTTATGTGTTATATCTTGAAATTTTTTGAAAAACTGAAGAAATCAAAACATATTTTATTTTTGCAAATTTAAACCGAAGAGCATAGAAAATTTTCGTGATTTTCGTATGATATATGCATAATATATACTTAAAAAATTCGAAGAAAAGTGATTTTTGTTTTAGCATGGGAAGTATTAAAATATGAATAAAACAAAAAATATTATGATTTTTGAAAATTTGACGATTTTCGTGTGTCATGAAAAATATTGAAAAACTTAAGAGAACAAAACATATTTTATTTTTGCAAATTTAATCCAAAGAGCACAGAAGATTTCGTGATTTTTGTGTGATATATGCATAATGTTGAAGAATAGAAGAAAAGTGATTTTGTTTCTTAGATTTTTGAAAAATTCACGATTTTCGTGTTCTTATAGCAAGAAAATTGAAAAACCGAAGAGAACAAAAAACATGAGAATTTTGAAAATTACACAAATTTCATCTGGTAGCATATAAAATATTGTAAATACGAAGAAAATAAATAATTTTGGGATTTTTAAAAATTCCAGGATTGTTATATGCTATAGCATACAAGATAATAAAATTGAAGAAAACAAAATAATTTAAGATTTTTAAAAATTTCATGAATTTCGTGTGCTGCATGGAAAATATTGAAAAAATGAAGAAAACGGAAAATTTTACGATTTTCATGTGTTATATCTTGAAAGTTTTTGAAAAACTGAAGAAATCAAAACATATTTCATTTTTGCAAATTTAAACCGAAGAGCATAGAATTTTTTTGTGATTTTCGTATGATATATGCATAATATATACTTAAAAAATTGAAGAAAAGTGATTTTTGTTTTAGAGTTTTGATAATTTCGCAATTTTTGTGTATTATATAGTAAAATCATTGAAAAACCGAAAAGAACCAAAAGTACGAGATTTTGAAAATTACACAACTTTCGTCTAGTAGCGTATAGAATATTGTAAATTTTAAGAAAACAAATAATTTAGGGATTTTGTAAATTCCGGGATTGTTATGTGTTATAGCATGCAGATATTAAAAATTGAAGGGAAAAAAAGACTTAAGATTTTTGAAATTTCATGAATTTCATGTGTTGCATCGGAAATATTGAAAAAATGAAATAAAAAACAGAAAATTTTATGATTTTAGAAAATTTTACGATTTTCGTGTGCTATATTTTAAAACTAACGAAAACAAAACTTATTTTATTTTTGCAAATTTAAATCGAAGAGCGCTGAAAACTTCACGATTTTCGTGCGCTATATGCACAATACTTGAAATATCGAAGAAAAGTGACTTTTTCTAAAGGTTTTTGAAATTTTCGCAAGTTTTGTGTGCTAGCATACAAATTATTAAAAAACTGAAGAGTGCAAAAAATATGAGATTTTTTGAAATTACACAACTTTCATTTGGTAGCATATAAAATATTGTAAATTTGAAAAAAAAAATAGATAATTTTATGGTTTTTGTAAATTTCGGGATTGCTATGTACTATATAGCAAGAAAGATATCAAAAATTGAAGGAAAAAATGTAAGACTTTTGAAGATTTCATGAATTTCGTGTGCTGCATGGGAAGTATTGAAAAAAAATGAATAAAATAGAAAATTTTACAATTTTCATGTCATATATCATGAAAAATATTGAAAAACTGAAAAAACAAAAAAAAAATTGCCAATTTAAACCTAAGAGCACATAAAATTTAGTGATTTTCATATACTATATGCATAATACTTGAAATATCGAAGAAAATTGAATTTTTTTGAGATTTTTAAAATTTTCACGATTTTCGTGTGCTTAAATTATTGAAAAACCGAAGAGAGCAAAAAGTTAAAAGATTTTTGAAAATTGCACAACTTTCGTCTGGTAGCATTCAAATTATTGTAAATTTGATTAAAACAAATAATTTTATGATTTTTAAATTTCAGAATTGTTATGTGCTATAGCATGCGAGATATTAAAAATTGAAGAAAACAAAAAAATTAAGATTTTTGAAAATGTCATGAATTTCATGTGCTATAGATTAAGAAATATTGAAAAACTGAAGAAAAATTAACATATTTTATTTTTGCAAATTTCATTATTTTCTTTTGCCATAGCAAACATAATATTAGAAAACGAAAATATAAAATTCTTAGAATTTCGCTATATTCATATGCTACAGCGTGTAAAATGTTGTCAATTTGAAAATAACAAAAAATTTGGGACTTTTGTATATTTTGTGATTCTCGTGTGCATATCGAAAACCTGAAAAGAAAAGAAAATTTTAAGATTTTAAAAACTTTGTGATTTCCACATCTCATACTAGAATAATATTGAAAACTGAAGAATAACACCGAAATATTCATAAGTTAATCCTGCTTATATTTTACATATAAAGTTTATAAATATCAGATATTATAAGTTACAAATCATTTAATAATAAACTTTTAAATTAACATAATTTTTCTTGCCTTTTGGATTTATTTTCCGCGCATTGAGTGGCCTAGGTAATTTTATATATGAGTACATGGGTACTGGAGTGCCCATCAAAATAAAACATATATAAAATAGTGACATAATTTAATAGTTCTTACACCCATAATAGTCCTTACACCTTGAAAACCTTTGCTCCACACCCAGACAAAAGATGGAGCCCAACAACATTATAAATAAAAAAACAACACTATAAATCAAGCAGTTATCACAAAAACACTTCAGCACCACAGCACCCAGGCGATTCGGAGTCCATGCTATTCTTGATCTCTGCTATCTGTGCTATTCCCAACTATCAGAATCAACTGTCGAGATTTCTCTGAAATCAGAATCAATAGTCGAGATTTATGTAAAATAGAGGGACTTGGTGTCTTGCACGTGCATTGCACATATGATGTGTGGCTCAGCTGATTAACAACACCAATGCTATTAGTATCTAATATTGCAAGCACTCCTGTTCCCACCCAGGGAGCTAAGCAGATGCCCCCCCCCCCCCCACCACCCAACCCGTCGTAAAAAACCTCTTTTAATGACCTATTTGGAAGGAAAAAATCTACAGAAGGTATCAAGATACCCATTCAACTTCTAGAATAGCAGGCTTGGAAAAGAGATATAAAAGGCTTAGAAGTTGCGTGTTATATATGTTTCCAGAATTTTAAAAGAAGCAAAGAGATTTATGGCGTTACTTTATGTACAGTTTTGTTTGTACATGTGCTAAGCAGTTTGTGCCCTTCCCCATCCAATACAATTCTTATAATATTTGTTGAATATTAACATGAATTTATAATTGCACTAATAGTAATTTATTAACTGGGTCATATATGTTTATAATAGTTATAATATCTTTAGAAATCATATTGTTAGATCATGTCATGTGATGTGTCACTTGCATGGAGAGATTGTCTAATTTAGTGATTTCTCAAATGAGTGCTTGGCCTATAACTAGCATGCGATAGCTAGATTTATAACATTTTATCATGCATGACACTGACATATTAGATGTGATGATGTGTCCCGGTCACCGAGAATGAAGATTCTCCATGTGTATGTTATGAGCACGTATTTGGATACATGTAGTATATGACAGTGTTTGAATTCTCTAAGACATGTCATTTATGAGATAGAAAATTTAAACAGTTACATAATCTCTTTGACTTGATGACATTGTTGTCTTCAATCTGTTATTTGAGTAAGATTTGATATGATGGTACTTCTTGTCGTTTGATAGGAATAACAAACCTAAAATATTGGACTGCTTAAATACATTTAGGAGGATAATGGATATCTGGATAAAATCCGACATTCTCATTTTGATGAGAATAAATTTTCTGTTCATTCCCATGAAGGCACAAAAATCATGTCGACGGGTGTTTTGAGAAATGTTTTTCAAAATTATATTATTATAGTAATTTTTATTTTCAAAATGAATTTGTGTTCATGGGAAATGAAACTTTAACCTTGAGCAATTAGGTGAACATGTCCTGCTCATTTAATGGCTTAAGCATAAGTAACTTGATATCAGAAAGCACCGTATATATGTTGATATTTATTGTCATCTCATATTATGGTAGAGCTTTTATGAACAGTTGGCAAGATAAGTGTTTGGCTGTTAAATTAAAACTATTAATTAACTTATTACAAATTAATTTAGTTGATAGTTGGCTCTTAATGTCAGACCGAATTGGTCCCATCTATAATTCTGTCGGTGGAAAATTTAGACACAACCATAAGAGCAATATTATTAATAATATAACTGTTATATTATTAATATGTGTGTTTTTAGTACCATTTCGGATATAAGGCTTAAAATATTGTACCACAACCCTATGTAAGGGGGCAATAGTTTGTCATGAGACATAGAATTAAAATTATGAATATTTCCTTTTAAATATTTGGATGTCTATCAATCCATAGAGGGTGTATTCCACAAAGGTTGGCGGATTTCACTTTGAGGCTTTTGCATCCGTGGAGATCAGATTCTCATCAATATGATTGATATACACAAAAGGTACGCATTTAATTTCAAATAAAATTCGATTTTTGGAAATTGATGAATGTGTTTCCGCCGTTGGCATGTATACGATTTCCTTCAGTTCTCACTCATAAAATAAGATACACTATGGTGTCTTGTACAGCGAAATCACATAGCAAAAAACAATATCAATAAGATCAAATAGAAAACATACAGATTTAACGTGGTTCGATTTTATCTCTGTCTCTGCTACCGAAAAAGGAGCAAATCTTTCAATTCTACATACTCTTCTCCGCCATCAACATAACATGATATATAACAAGATATATACTGATGAATCCTCAAAAGGTTATATGAAAGTGAACCTCACTGCAGGAGATAGGAATCAATCTTGTTGTTGTTACTGTTTGAAGTAAATAGTACTGTACACAATTATTTGTGTGGCATACAACAATCTCTTTTAATCTTGTTACCAGAATGCACCTCAAACATCACAGCACAATCTTTAATATCCTAACTATGTACATAAAATCCAACACTAACATCACCTAGTTCTATTTCTTATACCCATTGATGTTGCTGCTGCTGCCACCCTATTTGATCCCCTGCTCCCTCATCAAGAAGCCATGTCTCCAATAGAGATAGAGGAGCCTGGTTTCTTTCAATCTCTTGCCGATTGTCCTCAAAAGACAATAGAGATTCGATCTCTTGCTGTTGAGTTTGAGCAGTATGTATCGCTTCCGCAATTGTCATTATTGTCACTAAAGTTGATGTTTTCTACTTGTTCTTGCTTTAGACCATTTGTTTGTGTTATGGACGAAGTCGTCCAAGTTTTAAGAAGCCTCGAGATGTTATTGGTGCTCGAAGCATAAGTGGACGTGTTAAAGAACCTTTGTTCTAATTTAAGATTCGAATGAATCGTCCGATCAGATGGATTACATGCGTAACTATTGACTGTTGTCTCATGATTTTTAATTATTTTCTTGAGATGGGGGTGTTCCAGTAGTTTTTTTATGTCATTATCTGTTCTTCGAGGAAGGTAAGAGGCTATTGCCGCCCACCTAAAAAAACAAAAATGCAAAAACTATATTAGATAGCATGTCCTTTTCCAATCATTCTATTTTTTTCAAGAGAGGATGTGATGCTTAATTCTTGAAAGTTGAAATGTACCTATTGCCCAACAAAGATTGGAGATGGCCAGATGGGTGATCATGTTGTCTTCCTTCGGGGTGAAGTTCCCTCTCTTGATACCAGGCCTCAAATAGTTAGTCCATCATAGCCGGCAACTCTTACTGCATCTCATCAATCCTGCACGATGCGGAATTTGACAAATCGCGTACTTAATTATTTCTGATTATTACGACATGAAAAATATTGATTACCAGTGTTGACAGGTACAAATTTCCAGTTGCGAGGGCCGTGTTGTTGAATGTAAGAGGCCAAAGCAATGACTTCTTCAGGCGTCCAAGGGCCCTTCTTGATTCCGACCTCGTCGCAACACGGAGACTTTCCCATGGGTAGCTAAGCTACTAATTGAGACCATGCATGCTAGTAATTATGTATGAGATATTTTTGAGGAGAGTACTGCTTTTGATATTTTATTTTCAACTGTAGTTTAGCGTCTGTTCTACTCTCAAGTCTCTTTTGCTTTGGATGTCACAGGGATCACCAAAGTCATTCATAGAGTAGAAACTCGTAGACTAGTTGATTTCACTCATTAAGATCTCAATGAATGCTGATTAATTAAATGCATTGGTTATGATTTTCATATTTAATTTCTTGGTATAGCCCAGAAAAATGCAAGTTCTAAGCTCCTTCTAGTGAAGATCCTATACAAAGTATTGCTTCCTGATAGAGGTATCAGGTTAGATAATTCACACAAGTTTTCCTATTTGTATACATTTATGCGAAAAGTAAGTGGAGATGCAACATTATATTGGTCCCCGTCTATCAAATGGGACCTAAGAGTTCGAATACGATGGTACATAGCAATCCAGGACAAAAATTATTAGATTTCCACCAAACTTGTACACTCTTGATATGATTCAATCAAAATTATAATAAATAGATGGTATTTACATAAGAATCACATGTCTTCCATTTATGGAAGTCCGATGCCCTTCAAGACAGGTTGGTATTCAACATTCATCTTTCATGAAATTCGACAAATTAAATTAAAAATGAAAAAGAAAAAGAAAAAACTAAAAACATCTCTCCTCTTCCCACAAATTCATAGCCATCCACACTGCTGTTCTTCACGACCGCATTCAGTAACCTTACCATCTACACTACCGTTACCACATTCATGTTGTCCTTACCACTATCGTCTCCGCCACAGCGCCACCGGCAAGTGCCATTGTTGCCTCCTTATAATGGTTGTTGTCAATCAGGCAGTCATATTACCACATTCAGTTCCATTATCATAACTACCATCATCATTTTGTTGCCACCTCCATTGCCACAAGGGTCTGTAAGTTACTTTGAAAGTATACTTTCAGCATTTAATAATCCTCAAGATCTTTTCAACTTATGAAACAAATGAATATAAGGTTTGCAGGAAGGTTCAAATAAATGTAAAACACAGTTATGCAACATGTTATAAAAATATTATGACACCAAATCCTTAATCCGCATACCAAACTGGATTTAGGTATGGTTCGCCAAAATGCAGTTCTTCCACTCTCAGTCATCCTTTCATCTTCTCTTTTCGCTGACAAGGCTTATCGACGTAATATTAGGTTTTCAGGAAAGTTCAAATAATGCTAATCACAGTAATGCAACATACATAAAAATATTCATCACATCAAAAATCCTTCCATCAACATACCAAAGTGGATTTAGGCATGTTTGGCCAAATTGCGGTTCTTTCATTTCCGGTCATCCTTTCATCTTCCCTTTCCGCAAACATGGCTTAGGGCCTGTTTGTTTGAGTGAAAAGGTTGAGGAAATGCAAAAAAATCCCTGCATATTTTACTGTAGCCAGGGGCGGATCCAGGTAGAGCCGACCCGAGGCATCCGCCCTATCTGGATTTCGGTTATTATGTATATATGTATGCTCTATTGGGAATTTATTAATACAAAAAAATAAAACTTAAGAGGTTTCTAAAACAGACACAGGTTTGGCTTACTGCTTGGTTGGGTTGTTGATAAAGTAGTACAATCAAGCGGCTGCTGGTTCATCTCTTGAGTATTGCAATTTTTTAATTTTTATTTATTTTTGAAAAAATCCTTTATGATTGATTTCTTGCGTTCACAACTTTCTTTTTCCAAAAATCCGTTGTATTTTTCATGTAATGTTGAATATTCATTCCAACTAAAATGGAATACTACGAACGTCTTGCAAATTGATTTTACAGGTTTTCAGTTGCGTTTTTTTTTTACAAAAGCAATTACCATATGCTAGTAAAAAATTAACAATGTCTAAACCGAATCCAAGTCTAAAAGTTATAAAAGTTAGTTGCACGGATTGATTTTTTTTTAAATTACTATAGAAATTTTTTGGCCCTACTTGACTTACAATCCTGGATCCGCCACTGACTTTGCCTGTCAGATATACCAATTTTCCTTGTTTGTTTTGATATCAAGGAAACATGGAAAACTCCCCTGTACGTCAGCGCCACATCACACAACCACTGGAAACCATTTCACTCTTTTTTGTGCTGAATTCATCCGGAAATGCCAACAACAAATAATAAAAAATTAGGCGTTCTTGCTTGAGCCGTTAAGACAGTGACATCGATCTTTTTTCACCTTTATTTCTCACTTTATTTTACCCATCATCAAACAAGTTAAAGTATGTAAAAGCTTTACTTTGGTCAAATCATCATGCGCCAAACAAATGAAAACATTTTCTTTGTAGCATGCAGAATTAGTTTTCCCTGCTAATTGTCAATTTCATGAATTCTTTTCAAGGAGCCAAACATGCCCTTATTGAGCGCCGATGTTCCTAAACTGGCCAACGAAAATCACGACCAAAGGTGGCTATAGTACCATGCAAAGCTGTCCTAGCCCATTTAGGTACCATGGAATTGACCTCACTGTGGTCCATCAAGTTTTTTGAGGTTATGCGGTACATCAAGTTGCAGGGAAGTTAAGCCACCGTCACTTATCTGAAGTGAAGCTACCTACAAACATAAATAACAAGGCTGTCTTGCTTTAAAAACCAAAGACAGAACTGATGTCAATCACATAACACTTCCAAGGTCTTTACCATACATGCTGGTTAGGATCGATGGCTTCGACCATCATGGCTTTGATAGAGACTCCAAACTATAGATAACAGCATTCACAGCATCTGTTTGGCATTGTACCAACAATGTGAACAAAATATTGCCTGGTTACTGCATTCAGTTACAACTTCATGTGTCCACAACTTTAATAAATTTGAAGATTGTATATATACTTGCAGAGCATAAGAATAAAGAATCAATATACTGTCCACCATCACTCAATGGGGTAACCTCTATCTGGAACTTAGGCAAAAGAGTATTCAGAACATGGCCCTGTAATGTAAAAACATTTCAAGGATTTTCAGCCGCAGATATGAAAATAAAACTTTGAAACTACTAAGAAATTTCTCGGAATACCTGTACCTGAACCAGTCTAAGGCATTCACCCATCAACAAATGAAAAAATAAGTTTACATCAAATTTACAGCATCTGGCATACTGTTAAATCCAAGAATAAACCAATTTTCACTCCTAATTATTACTTTCCCATTATTACATTTACTCACTGCAAAGCACCTGGAATGTCATACTGTCATTGGTTATCCACATGCAAAGTAATTACTCGCTTTCATAATCATCTTCATCACCAAACGAAAAAACAGAAGCATCCGCTGCAATTGCTTTGAACTCGCTCATGCCTGTAGACCCCACTTCTGAACTTTCCATAATCGACGAGCTCTTGATCTTCTCCTCACTCTTCAATTCAGAAACATTTGTTGATTTTGTAACTTCTCTATTCAGTGAAACTTGTTGTATGCAATGAGCAAGATTTGATGGTTCATCTTGCGATGCTTTTGCTTCTGTTTCTTCATTAGCACTTGCCTTAGCTCGCCTGTTCTTAGAAGACTCACTATCGCTATCAGAGAAAGCATCGTCCTTATCTTGGTTATTGGGGTCTTTGGTTTGATTTGGAGTCGGCGTGATGCTTTCTTTTGTGGCGTTATCTGATCCAGATGCACTAGCAGATTCCGTGTTAGTGGTCCGGGGATTTTGAGTGGTGCCATCGTAGTCTACAAGCACGACCTCGACTTGGAATCCTGGAGATGGGAGTTTCCTCTGCAAGATGAAGTTCAATTGATTTAGACCTAGAGATTGTGTCAACGTCCCGCTTTCCAAACTACGGAATACGGAGAGCGACGAAGACCAGCTATAGTACCTATGGTAAGGAAATATTCTTCCGTAGTCATATTAAGTAATATCCCAATAATAAAACTAACATGCTACATAAATAACAAGTAATACCAATATGGATCCACAAGAAAATGATAGATTCATAAAATATCCAAATAACAATAGGCCCAAAACCATAGAGTCAAAGTAAAATTGATACATGATCCACAACGAAGGATACATAAACTCCTAGCCCCGCGAAGGACTCACATGCTAAATGCGAACTGAAATAAAAGTAGAAACCTACACTAAACTAATATTCTTTAGCAAGCTCTTGAAAGTCACTCTGCCTGTGAATCTATCTCTAAACCTGAGATGACAAATCACATGGGTGTCAGAACACCCAACAAGTACTCAACGGAATAATTTGTAATGACATGATAAGCAAAAGTGTGGTGTAAATCCCGTGTGCACAAGCAAATATGAATATATCAATGATAAAGGTAAACATGTAAACAGGTCAAGTAAAGCCTAGATGTCACTACAAGGGTAATCTAACCTATCGTGAGTTCGAGCGTGAGCATCAACCACTGCAGAAGTATTCCCAACCCAAGGGTAAGCCCCAAGGGAAAAGAAACACGGGCCCAATGTGTCATGTAATGGAATGTACCGTTTCCGCCCGGTACTATAGCATAATATAATGGAATTGGTATCATTCCTGCCCGATCTCCCCAGCATAATGTAATGTAAAGGATTGGTACTATTCCCCACTCGGTAACCAAAGCATATAGTCATGTAAAGGATTGGTACCGTTCCTCGCCCGGTAACCCCAGTATATTATCATGTGATGGTTTAAGCTGGCGATGGGACTCCTGAGATTCCGTTGACCAAATTCACTCTCAAACTACCCCAATCATCCCGCGTTTATACTTTTATACAACACTAAAACACAATCACAAAACATGAATGTTGACTGGACAAGTTATGGACTCGATTCATGAGTAATCATGATAAAGTAATAAGTAGGGAAGCATGTAAACAGGAATAATTATTTCAGTTATGTGGTTCAGCATTTCAGTCGGTGATTGCATTTTAATGTTAATAACAGTGATCACGAATAAGCATAGCATGTCAAGGGTGTGTTTAGCATGATGATAATAACAAGAATCATGTCGTTGCAACATTATGAGCATGTGTCATCATAAATCATATAAGCATGTCAAGTGTTTCTTGTGCATGTCAAGGATAACACGCAGTAATAGGATTACAATAATAACCATAATAAGACTGCATGAATCATATAAGCATGATAATTGGTTGTGGCATTTAATAGAATACGAGATATGCATGATATTAAAAGTTGCTTAATGGGTGTGCTACGATCCTTAGGGTTTCCGTTAAATACACAAAACATGAGTTTCTCATGAAATCATAATTTACGATACCAAGATCTTATCCTTTTCCTTTCAAGTTAATAAATTAAATCAAGATGTTTTACCGATGTTGCATCGATAAAGAGACAATGAGCATGAGTAGTTGTCTTAAGTTGAGTTTTTTTGGGATCTTGATGATGAAGACAAAGGCGATCTCGACCTGGTGGCTTGGATTGATGAATGAAGCGATCTCACGAAGAAGATGATTTCGATGGCGACGACGTCGGGTTGCTCGAGTTTTTGTAGTGGAGATGAGAGATGAGAAAGCTACGGTTTTTAGAAGGGAGTTCTAGGGTTTCTGGATGAGAGAGGCGGCCGAGATTAGGGTTTTCTTGAGTCTATGATGGGCTTAAACTTTAAATAGAATCTAGATCGGTTATGTGAAATAATATCCACACATGATTTTAGGATTTTGATCAGATCGACGTTGAACCGGCTCAAGGCCTTGGTGAGCCGACTCAAGACAACAGAGAAAAATACAATTGTTGCAGGCAAGATTTGAACCGGCTCAAGATATATATGAGCTATCTTAAAAGTGTTGATCTGGCTCAAGACCTATCTCAAACACTCAGAAAGGAAATAAACATTGGAATTGAATTTTGAACCGTCTCAAAATATGTTGAGCCGGCTCAAGCACTGATATTTGCTGATATCAGATCAAATATTGCACGAAACACTGTATATGGACATGGAATTAAGAAAATACATTCAAATGTTTATTTTATTAGGACTTCAAGGTACAGGGTGTTATATCCTACCCACCTTATAAGAAATTTCATTCTCGAAATTAAAAGAACGAAAATATAAGATTAAGGAAACAAATGAAGGTGCTTTTGACGGATTTCGTCCTCACGCTCCCAAGTGGATTCTCCGCGTGAGCGTCTGCCCCAAGACATAAGGACTAAGGGAATAACCTTGTTCTTCACCACTCTCTCTACGGTCTATGATAGCTGTAGGTTTTTCCTCGTACGAGAAATCGGTGCTCAAAGTCAATTCGGAATGATCAAGTACATGGTTATCGTCTTGAATGTATCGACGTAGCTGAAAAACATGGAATATGTCGTGCATGCGTGCAATGGAAGGAAGTAAATCAAGTGATAGGCCACCTCACCAACACGCTCCACAACTTCGAAGGGTTCGATAAATCGGGGACTGGGTTTTCCATGACTACCGAATCTAATCACCCTTCACGTTGGCGAAATCTTAAGGAACACATGATCGCCAACCTCGAACTCAAGCGGTCTTCTACTAGTATCTGCCCACTCTTCTGGCAATCTTGAGCTACGGTTTCTGATTAGTTGCACCTTATCAACAATCTGAACTATGAGCTCAGGTTCTAACAATCTTCACTCCCCCACATCATCCCAGCAAAGCAGGGAGCGACACTTCCGTCCATAAAGCACCTCGAACGGTGCCATCTGTATACTTTCCTGATAGTTGTTATTATACGAGAATTCTACCATGTGTAGATGATCCTCCCACGACCCCTTGAAATCTAGCATTCAAGCTCTCAACATATCCTCTAGTATTTGTATAGCGCGCTCGGATTTTCCGTCTGTCTGTAGGCGATAAGTCGTGCTGTAATTGAGACGTGTGCCTAAACTTTCTTGCAAACTTCTCCAAAACTTTGAAAGGGATCCGATGTCTCTGTCTGATACGATACTGATGGACACTCCATGTAGCCTCACAATCTCCTGCATGTACTTTTCTGCCAAAATCTCAATTGACTGTCCCACTCGAAATGGTAGAAAGTGAGCCGCCTTTGTGAGATGATCGACGATGACCCAAATGGCGTTATTGCCCTTAGGACACCTTGGTAAAGCCATCACGAAGTTCATGATGATGTGTTCCTATTTTCATTGAGGAATAGAAAGTGGTTGCAAAAGACCGGCCACTCTCTGATGTTCAGCCTTCACCTGCTGTCATATTAGGCATCTCGATACATAGCGGGCGATCTCTCTCTTCATACCATTCTACCATAAATGTTGTCTCAAGTACCTGTACATCTTGGTGCTTACCAGGTGCACCGAATAAGCTGAACTATGTGCTTCTTTCAATACCTCCTCTCGAATATCGCCCTTCGGTACACACAATCGACTGCCAAATCTTAAAGAACCATCTCCATATATCAATAAATCTGTTCTCAATAAGGCCTCTACCTGGACTCGAAACTTCTGTAACTATAGGTCACTAGCCTGTTCCTCCTTAATATAATCTACTAGAAAGGATTGCGCTTGTAGCTGCCGATACTGCCCGAGGGTTCCCAGTTTCACCACTTCCAAATCAAGTCTCTGAAAATCATCTAGAATATCCCTCTTGCAAGTCAACATCTTAGCCGCTAGTCTTTGGCTGAGAGCATCGGGTACGAAATTTACTTTATCGGGGTGATTGCAAATCAAGGTTGTAATCGGCCATAAACTCCAACCACCTGCATTGTCTCATGTTTAGTTCCTTTTGCGTGAACACGTACTTCAAACTCTTATGGTCTGTATAAGCTTTAACCCGTTCTCCCAAAAGATAATACCTCTAAATCTTCAAAGCGAAAATAGCAACGCCCAATTCTAAATCATGAGTCAGGTAATTCTTCCCGTGCGTTCTCAATTGACGCAAGGCATACGCCACTACTCGACTTTGTTGCATCAAAACGCATCCTAACCCTTTCCCGGAAGCATCGCTGTGAATCACCAATCCTCATATCCCATCTGGTACGGTTAGTATCGTGGTTGTGGTAAGCTTCTCTTTCAACAAATCGAATGCTCTGACGCATTCCTCTGATCAGACGAATAGTTCTTCTTTTCGAGTAAGCCTTGTCAAGGGCTCAGCCGCACGTGCAAAATCTTTGACAAACCTCCGATGGTAACCTGCGAGTCCTAAGAAACTTTTGATCTCTGCTACTGACTTCGGCGCAGGCTAATCTTTAACTGCTTCAATCTTCGCCGGGTCTACGAATATACCATTTCTGGAAACAATGTGGCCCAAAAACTGGACTTGATCAAGCCAGAACTCGCACTTACTAAGTTTAGCATACAACTTCTCTTGCCTCAACACCTGTAGCATAATTCTCAAATGTTCGGCATGCTCCTCCTTACTTTTCGAGTACATGAGAATGTCATCGATAAAGACTACAACAAACTAGTCGAGGCACTGCGAAAAAACACGGTTCATCAAATTCATGAACACGGCAGAGTGTTAGAAACACCGAATGACATCACTAGCATAATGGCCATATCGGGTTCTAATGGCTGTCTTGGATATATCTTTCACCTTAACCCGAACTTGGTGGTATCCTGACCGAAGATCCAACTTTAAGAAAACTCGACACAAAGCAGAATGAGTGGATCATCAATACGGGAATGTGATACTTATTCTTGATCGTAACTCGTTTCAGCTCATGGTAGTCGATGCACATGCGTAACGAACCATCTTTCTTCTTTACTAGTAAAACTGGAGCGCCCCAAGAAGAAGTATTAGGGCGTATGAAACCCTTTCTCTGAAATTCCTCTATCTACTTCTTCAGCTCGACTAACTCAACTGGCGTCATCCTGTATGGGGCCTTAGAAATCAGTGACGTTCCTGGGATTAATTCAATCGAAAACCCCAAAACACGAGGTGGGGGCAGACCGAGCAGATCCTCTGGAAACACATCCAAAAAATCCCGGACTACAATCGGAGCCGGACACTCATCTACCTCCATCGACGCTAGAATGTTGTTCGTCGGTTTTGCTCTAAACTTTATAGGTTCCAAAGAGTCACTGCGCCCAATAAACATGAACTCTGGGTGGTTAGGGATATGAAAGATCACGGTCTTGGCCCAACAATCAATGTGCGTGGAAAGTGCCCAACCAATCCATCCCCAGGACAACGTCGTAATTTCCGATCCCGATCAGTATGAAGTCGAAAAAAGTTCGCTGCCATAAATCACTACAGGTGTAACAACCTAGTTCATTTATACCTATTCCAATTCTCGTATTTCCTTAATTGTGGTATTTTCCTGATTTATCGTGTTTTGGTTGCGAATAGTATTTTACATTTTACATTGCATTTGTAGGGTTCCTAGGCACCCTAGTGAGGTCTCACAAGTGATCAAACACGCTAATTTCTAAAAATTACGGTGCCGAGAAAACCTAGAACGGATCGTTTACTAGATATCTAGGCGAAACAAGCATGTAAACGGAAATATAGAAATAGGGAAGGGGCTACAACCTTTGTAGATCCGGTCCACCACTTCGTAAGCTCCGCGATGATCTCCCTCCGCTGTCCAAATCGAACCCATGACTCTAGCATCGTCATCATCGAAGAATGGACGGGCTTGATCGTCGGTTCCGTGCCGAAGATGATCTACGTCGAGGTATCGCAAGAACAAGCTCCAACTTCACCAAGTCGGGAAAACTTATGAATGAAACACCCTATACTACTTGGCAAGAGGTAGAGGATGAAGAAATAGGAGTTGGGTTGACTTTAGATTTGGATTTCACACACTTTTTCATCAATCACCATTGATGTAGCAAGCTTTTTTCATGGAGGAAGAAGATGAAGAAGAAGAAGATGATATGACCAATCTTTTGTAAATGATAAATAAATCAATATTTATCATTTACTAACCCTTGGTTAGTTGTAGAGAATGGACCATGGTTAACTTGAATGGTTAGGTTAAAGGATGAGATAAGAATGGTGACTTGGTCAAAGTTTCAAGAAACTTCAACTAAAAAACAAAACAAGCAACCATTCTTATTCTCATTATCTTTTTCATTTTCCAAAATAAACAAAAACAATAAATAAATAAAAAGAAAACCCTAATCATAAACCTAACCATGGTCTAATTCTTTACACTAACCCTAGCTTGCATGTATCATCAAACATGATACAATCATTGCACAAAATATATCACATATACAATGTGCAAAATTCAAGTGAGAAAATCCATTTAAAGTGAACCAATACTAGTTAATGCAAAGTAATATATCAAATATATAATTATACATTAAATCATTAAATCAACACTTGATTCAATGATCCGGTCATGTCGCATATAACCGGCCAGTATCCTATGTATCGGCTTATCGAATCAATCCTTGATTCGATAACTAGGTTATATCGCATATAACCAATCGATACATAGATCGCGAGAATGGAATACGGTATCACATACACACATTATTCTCGGTCCCGCACATATCTCATATGCGCTCCTATTTCGTTTCGCTTGAGCCAGGAAACCTCTGTGTAGGACTCTAAAGACTCGTCAATACGCCGGCAGCAGATGATGATCATATCAAACACCCACAAGCCGCAAGCGGTCTGCTAAACGTAACGGCCACCCGGGTATTGAGCGATCAGAAGATCGACGAGCAAGCCCGCTCACACTCCTGCGAATCCGACCAGTAACACTACCGTATAGTCCGGTCTGTTCGTCTGATATGTCGCATATCTCGCCTAGGGGTGGTAAACGTCAGACCCCAATAGCTCGATAAGTCATGCCGACGTAGGGTCCATAACATTCGTGAAACTACTGATAACACTTACCAGTATATCACTGCAACCCTGGCCAGGGATTTCCTGTTATGGCCAGTCGAGCATAGCACAACATCAACCCCCAATACCGGGAGAGACGAATCCCCTCCTATCGCTCATTGCCTCCATGTGAACCGGGACTGTACCCAAAAACCACCTGTTTGCATAACTCAGTAGAGCCGTGGTAGGGTGGAAATCAAAGCACAGTGGGAGACACACAAGACTCTATGACGATCTCGGGTCAACAGACTAAGCTGTACCAGTGTCACCAGAGAACTGCCATCTGACGTGAGGTATAATACCATCTGGGAGTTCTCGGCGAGTCCGTTCAGTGTACCCAGTCTCCACT
Organism: Agapanthus africanus; assembly: GCA_030015575.1. Classification (NCBI taxonomy): domain Eukaryota; kingdom Viridiplantae; phylum Streptophyta; class Magnoliopsida; order Asparagales; family Amaryllidaceae; genus Agapanthus; species Agapanthus africanus. The sequence goes on from CM057340.1 coordinate 661,106,676, forward strand.
GAGCACCCGCATACCATCTTCGATGTCAAACACCAATGGATATGGGATCATCCATCGCCCATCGCATGGGTCGAGAAGATATGCGCTAGTCTACTCTGGAATATCGATGCCCCTTCTCGATATTCCCTCGACTAGGAACATTTCAAGGATGTACTCTTGGACTACCCAGGCCCCACTAGTATGATCTACATCATAGTCCTGGAAGTCGAGTACACATCCTATGGGCTTTATCAACATGTAATCAGAGAGACAGAAAGTATACATGTTAAGATAAAGAGCAACCAGATAGCGTACTATCATGTCGAGCAAGAAAGTCCTTCCTATATATGTCCCAGCATCCACTACAATATACATCCAATGTACAGTAATGGCCTCTAGGGCATACATATAACTAACAATCTCCCACTTGCACTAGGGCCATCTGTAGCAGTGGTTGCAGTATCACATACTCAACCATCCCCTAAAAGTCTCTCTTTGGGAAAAAGGCCTTCGTAAGTGGATCCGCCGTGTTGTCCTCTGAGTCTACTCTCCTAACCTCGATCAACCTGGAGATCAACTATCTCCATGATCAGGTGATGCTTCCTCAGAATATGTCTGGGTCACTGATAGGACCAGGGTTCCAGGGTCGAAGCCACGCTTCCATTGTCATACAATGGCAGGAACCTATTCATCTTATGAACCAATATACACCCAAACTTTCTCTTTGGTAGTATCTTTAATAGCGATGTTACCAGCCTTTATCGTCTAGTTTGCCACGGTATCGAGCTTGGAACTCTTCCAACATACCGTCCCTTTACTGAGGGTAAAGACAGTGCCTGTGACTGACATTCAGTCGTCTTTATCACCCAGGAACACTTCCAGTGATTCTCCCCAGGATCGATTGATACCATCTCACTACAACTAGTGAGAATCCTAACATCCAATTAAATCTATCTCATAGATCCAAAATCCAGGATTTAGTAGGTATCACTTTGATCCTATATGGAGAATCCTAGTGATAAGCGGAGATTGACCGAGCGTAGCATAGGAAACTCCTTCCCTATCAAGAGTATGTCATCCACGTACTCTACGAGGATCGTCACCATACTCCCTACTACCTTTTTGTATATACAAGGTTCATCTACCATTTTGATGATGTCAAACTCTTTGACTAATCCATCAAAACAGACGTTCCAACTCCGCGATGCCTGCTTCATTATGTAAAGCAACTTGCACACGTTTCCGCTGCTCCCACTGTTTACGAAGACCTCTGGCTGTGTTCTTATAGACGTTTTCTTCTAAATCAGTATTTAGAAAAGCAGTCATGGCACCCAACCACCAGATATCGTAGTCATGGTATGTAGCAATGTTAAGTAGGATCCGGATGGACTTAAGCATAGACACTTGGAAAAGGTTTCATCATTATCCATGCCTGGTCGATGACGAAAACCTTTAACAAGTCTAGCTTTGAAAGTCTCAACTTTTCCATCTATACCAAGTAATCTTCTCAAGATATACTTGCTCCTGATGGGGATTTAACCCTTCAGATGTAGCGACCAAAGTCCATACTTTGCTGGTGTACATGGATTCCATCTCAGATCGCTAAGCATCCAGCCATTCTTACAGAGTCCCTACTCTCGATGGCCTGCTCGAAACTAGTTGGGTCATCATCTCATGATGCAATCCTTGCTCCCACTGTCATCGAGAAACCAAGGTATCTCTCAGGCGGATAAGGAACCCTACTAGATCGGCGGAGAGGCTGAGGTTCGTCGGGAACTATAGAATCTTATGGTTGTGTCAAGTCATCAACTGCAGTTTTGTATAGCTGGAACCTTTCCAGTTCTACAAAACTGATCCTGCCTCGATCTTGTCCGGATTTTGCTTTTGACATAGGCCGGACAACCCTAAATCTTAACTAACTTAAGATATGGGCTCTTCCCTTTCCATATCACATATGAAGTGGTAAGCAATGATTTGATTCGAACCCTATTCTATAGGTATGCAGCTTCTCAAGCGCATAATACCCAAAAGGAAACAGGTAACTCAGTAGTACTCATCATAGAGCACACCTTATCATATAGGGTGTGATTGCCCCGCCCCGATATACCATCGTGCTATGGTGTATACGGAGGAGTAATGCTGAGAGAGAATCTCATTCTCCTTTAGAATAGTCCAGGAATTCTATGCACAAGTATTCTCCTCCCTGATCTCATCATAGGACATAATACTTATACCCGTATTTCGGTTCTCTACTTCTAACTTATATTCTGTGAATACCTCAAAAGGTTCGGACTTATGTTTCAACAGGAACATATGACTGAATCTTGAGAGATTATCAGAGAATATAATGAAGTATAAAGAACCAGTCCTGGCATGTGTAGACAGGAGACCTTACATACATCATCATGTATCAGTCCCAAGAGTTTATCAACTCTTCCTCTGTTTCCAATAAACAGAGCTATGGTCATCTTATCTTTGTGACATGACTGGCAAGTTTCACAAGATGTAAATTCAAACTGATTTAAATATACATCTAAATGTAACTTCAGCCAGTCGGGTCGCATTGATATGACCTAATCTACAATGCCTCAAGAAGAATCCGTTCATTTCTGAACTCTTCCTCTTGTGTGTGTTCTGTATACTTAGAACTGTAGTTTGATTTAGAACATCAACGCTTTTAGATAACGTGCCTTAACCGATCAACTTTTGATATAGGAAATGTTCAAAACATTATCCAACAATACAAAATTTTATCATTTCTTTACCAAAGAGATAGATATGATTTTGTATATCAGGTTCGGTATCTAATAACATTCGTTCAGAATCAATGTATTTGTAATACAGGGTGACAGTGACCAACAGACCTGGCTGCAACTCTTGCCCCGTTTTCTGCCTCATGAAACTTATCACCCGTTCTCAGTTTTTCTACTCTTTTGTAGCCCTATGTAACAACTTACATATCTGGGATCCTGATCCGGTATCATATACCTAGGATGCGGAGGATACTGAGAAACAGTTCTGTATAATGAACACACCCGAAGATGATGCATCGGCATGCACTCTCTTCGTTTGGGCGGCACGGGAAATCTGGTATTCCCCAATTTTCTGCTCTATCTTATAACAATTATAAGTTGGAGCGGGACCAACGTTCCCCAGCTCAGTATAACAAGCGGGTTCGGTCAATATTCTGTTTTATTATCTTGATTAAGGCGTGATATGGTCGCTACCAGGAGAGAGAGAGAAGAAAACACTCTGCGTGCGCTCTTGCAAGATAAGATTGGTTATATATTTTATCTAATCAGGATGGCTCCCACTGTTTTTATCAAATCTTCCTTCAAACCTTAAAAGGAAAGACTAGCCGGGATTAATTACACTCTACAAGTTCGCCAATCTTTCAGCCAGGCCAGTGTCGGTACTTTGAGGGAGGTTCCCCGTGCTTTCGCACGGACCTAATTACTGTAAACCTCGTTTTCCCATAGGCGTAACCCCGTTGACACCTTTCTAGACACCTACTTGATCGGCTAATTGTAAAGTGCAAAACTCTCCCAGGAGTAACAATTACTCGCAGTGGGTATCGGGATCCAACTATCACATAGAAGGTATGCAATCTCATTGCAAGTTTCAACACTTGAAACTCCCGATAAAGGTTTTTACCCCTAGCACCTATGACCTTAACTATGGTCAACAAATCATAAGTGCTAGTCAAGTTCTACCCGTCATTTCGTGATTAATTAGACCCACCCACATGACCCTTAACTAAGGTCAACAAAGTCACGTGACTGTCCTAACTAATCGCATCATATGCGGTGTAGGAAGACATCACTTAGCTACCGTACACTGTGCCTTGACTATGGTCAACAAACACAGCACGAATACTAAGTACTCTACTTCCTAAAATGACGGAGGGTTGCGGCTGGTTTTTGTGAAAACCTTTAACGCTTTGAACTTGATCTCGTTGCGGAATCAAATGGATTTTAAATGGAATGTTTTTCGAAGCCTTTCTAGTTTTGCTAAAGGGGTCACTCCCGGTGAAGGGATCGTCGGCCCTTTCCTCGTCGAATGAGGTGCGGGATATATCATATATATCACTGTGCAAAGCGGAAACTATAGAAGCGATCAAAGACAAACCGAGGGTTGTAGCATCTGCCAGTTATTGCTAAAGGAGTCACTCCCGGTGAAGGGATCTCGGTCCTTTCCTCGTCGAATGAGGTGCAGGATGTTCTATAATGAACACCGCGATGCAAAGCAAGAACTGTAGCTACCTGTTTTATTTTGAAATTCGATTCCACAACATCAATTAGGTTTATTTTTGTCACGCCCCGCTTCCCAGAGTACGCAAGATTGGGCACGTGACATAGCCAACCATGCTACCTGTGGGTAGGAAGTATCCATCCACAGTCACATTACGGTTGTAAGGTTATCAAGAACAAGATAATAAGCTAATCTAGCACATGTCCAAATCCATAATAACGAGAGTCAATAAACAATAAGTGCGGAAGCAAATGATCCAATATAATAATAGAAAGGTACGTCCCATAATGCGGGATCGCAGCTGGAAATAAAATGCAATAAACAAACTAACCACTATAGAACTCAAATCAGCCTGCTGGCTGAAGTACTCCTGCTCGGTCGTCGACAGTGGTAAAGAATCTGGGCCATGCAAAACCCAGACGTCAGCGCGTCATGACATCAAGTATATAATGTAAACATGGTAATGAGCAATGCAAGTATGAACATGAATAAGCAGTAATAAGAAAATAACGAGCAGGGTAATGTGCAGTGGTGACTAAACTGTCCTATCAGGTTTTCTACTCTATAGTCTTTGAAACCAATTGATGAATCGTCGATGTAACTCAATAGTATCCCGTGCGTGCCCGGGACCACGGTCATGATCCTCGGGGCTGAATCCGAGACGTGCCGCTAAGCAGTAAAAGGTAGTAGGATAGATGAGTGATGTCAGCATCATCACTCCGGAGCTGGCCAAGCCCGTAAGACTGATCAGAACAAGTATCGAACTGTTGAGTTACAAGTCGGTTTCACCTTTGATTTCCCCATACCCCCAAGCTATGTATGTCAGGTCAGGTATTCAGTAGTCAAGGACTAATGCCAACACAAAATCCGGTAAGAGTAGGTCTGTCTGGATAGACAGCAGGGATGGTCGGGTTTGTCGGCATTAGGCATGAGATCAGGTAACAGGTCAGGTAATGTATAAAGGTGCCATGTCATGTCAAGAGTGTACGGTACCATATCATGTCAAGTAGGAAGTGTAACAGGTCATGTCAGGAAGCACAAGATGTCATGTGGGTGCTCATAATCAAACTATCATAAACATGTGTATAAATAAACAAGCATGAGTACTATTAGAACAATAAACTGGAACATGTAATATGATAGGCAAATAGATATAATTTCAAGGATATGGATGCACAGTTATTGATTAGGGTTACATTTATAGTTCCAATATTAATTAGGATGCAATTTATTAAACATGGAGTATTAATATCACATTATTATGTAGTAATGTGATCTATGGATGCAATTATATTTATCTTAAATGCGATGGATGCAAACGGGTATCCGAAGAGTTATAAAACTATAAAATGGTAGTGTGGGATGTACAACTAAGCAATATGTGATATAAATATTTATATAATAATATTAATATGGATAGCATATTCAAAGCGATTAGTAACTATAAAAGCTGTATTGATTAACCATGCACAAGAAGGTTCCGTTCAGAAATTCAGCGTCACCCTAATTTGTAAAATAGCTTAAAAATAACAAATGTTCTCCAAAAGAGACGTATCTTATACCAAAACAAAGATAATTCAATAAGGTTTTCAGTTTTATAAGTATAAGCATCTCAGGTTATCCCTACAAAAAGTTATGAATGTTCAAAGTTGAAAGTTTGCTGCTGGAATTTCCCTGGACAGCAGTTTAGAGACGTGTTCATTTGCATTTTACGTTAATTAAACAATTTATTTTGCAAGTAAATATTTCATAAAGTTATAGTATTCTGAATTATCTTCGTAACGAACTAAAGAACGTATCCTAATGATTTTTCTATGATTTATAATGAATTTTATAAGATAAGGTGTACAGTAAATTTCAGATTTGTCATATCCGATTTTTCAACGACATTTCATATGTAAACTATAAGATTTTCAAATGTATAATATTATAAAATGAAGATTATAAAAGTATATAGCATGTAGCAAGATTAACTTGCCTCGATGGGTCGCGAATCGGGAAAACGGAACGTTAACCGTCGGCGGGGAAAACTCGCGACGGCGCACGGTTTACGGAATGAACCCAAACGACGAACAAAGGAACCACACGGGTCGGGGTACCTCGCTGGAACGTCGAGAAACGTCACCGGCACGACGGAATTCCGGCAACAAAAGAACAGTTAAAAGAAATGAGAAACGAGACATGAAGCAAGAAGAGGAAAAATGATAAAGAGAAATACGAGAGAATATATAAGGGAGAGGGAGAGAGAGGAAAAAGTGGAGAGAGAGAGAAAGTGGGGCCCACGGGGTTAAAGGGGAGGTTGCGATTGGCTGAGAGAATAAATTAAGAAGGATATAAAAGATTGTAAAATATTATATGGTTAACTTAAAGATTTAAAAGATAGGTAATGAACAGTAAGATATCAGGTTAGTTAGAAAAATATATGCGATGGTTTTAATAATATTAAAATTTAGGATTTTGGCGCCAAATGAAACATTTCCAAATTGCGTCCGGGTTGGGTCTAAAAATTCAAAATTCAAATAATAGGATTTTAGACGGGTTCCAAATTTTAAAATGAAATGTTTTATGATTAAAAAGCATACTCCCAAAACGGACACACGTGCGTGCACGTAGCCATCCAAACTTGCCCGTTTTACTGAACGGGACTAGAACACAATGCACGGACGCTACCACGAGGCTAAGGGTGTCAAGTAGGCCAAGATGAATATTTTCAATTTTATTTTAGATGCTAAAATTTGTTATATGTAGAAATGACTTTGCCGGGTAAATTGTGCAATAAGAACCAAACAAGTAAGATAAATGAAATGAGCAATGCCAAACACTCAACCAGTAACAGAAATAGTATTATTGGGCTCGGGTGTTACATCATACCCAACTACAAAAAGAATTTCGTCCTCGAAATTCTAAGAATTCAAGATAGATAACTACAGGAAAATGTGAGGAAACTTCTGCCGGATCTCGTCTTCTCGCTCCCAAGTTGATTCTCCATGCGATCGATTACCCCAAGAGACTAGCACAAGGGGGGTAACCTTGTTCTTAAGAACCTTTGAAGTCCAACATGCAAGCCCTCAACATATCCTCAAGGGTCTGGATCGTTCTCTCTGATTGTCCATCGGTTTGAGGATGATAAGCTGTGCTGAGCTTCAATCGAGTCCCCAAACTTTTTTGTAAACTCCTCCAAAAGTGCGACAAGAACCGAGTGTCCCGATCGGACACGATGCTTACCGGCACTCCATGCAATCTGACAATCTCCTGCATGTATCGCTCTGCCAAAGTCTCTGTCGATTGACCAACCCGAAAAGGAATAAAGTGAGCTGCTGTGGTCAAACGATCGACAATCACCCATACGGCATTGTTGTCCTTTGGACTCCGCGGCAAGCCGTCACGAAATCCATGGTTATATGTTCCCACTTCCACTGAGGAATAGGAAGTGGTTGCAATAAACCAGCAACCCTTTGGTGTTCAGCCTTGACTTGCTGACACACCAAGCACTTAGCCACGAAGCGAGCAATTTCCCGTTTCATACCTTCCCACCAAAAGTGCTGTCGAATATCTCGGTACACCTTTGTCCCTCCTGGATGTACAGAGTACGCTGAACTGTGTGCCTCCTTCATAAGCTCTTCACGCACATCTCCTTTTGGCACAAACACACGGCTACCATATCTCAACGAACCATCTTCATGGATCAGTAAATCGGTTCGTAGTCCGGCTCCAACCTGTTCTCGAAACTTTTGCAGTCTAGGATCCTGCGATTGTGTCGCTTTAATCTTCTCAACTAAGGACGACTGTACTTGCAACTGCATCAACTGTCCTGTAGCATGGGGTAGCACAACTTCCAAGTCAAATCTCCGAAAATCCGCAACGATCTCTCTCTGTGCAGTCAATATCTGAATTGCTGGTAACCGACTCAGCGCATCTGGCACGACGTTAACTTTTCCCGGATGGTACTTAAGATCAAGGTCATAGTCGGCCATCAGCTCCAACCATCTGCGTTGCCTCATGTTCAACTCCTTCTGAGTGAACACATAATTCAAACTCTTGTGATCCGTAAAGACTTCAACTCTCTCGCCCAAAAGGTAGTGTCTCCAAAATCTTCAGGGCGAAGATCACGGCTGCAAGCTCTAAGTCATGAGTCGGATAGTTCTTCTCATGAGTCTTCAGTTGTCTCGATGCGTAAGTGACGACTTTCCCATTCTGCATCAAAACACATCCCCATCCCTTTCCAGATGCGTCGCTATGAATCACCAGTCCTCCTGAATTATCCGGTACGGTCAGGATCGGGGCGGTTATCAACTTCTGCTTCAACGTCTCGAAGGCCAATGTCCATCCGTCCAAACAAACGGTACCTCCTTACGCGTAAGCTTGGTTAACGGCTCAGCTAAACGAGCGAAGTTCTCCACAAATCTTCTGTAGTAACCGGCGAGTCCAAGAACACTTCTTATCTCCGCAACATCTTTGGAATAGGCCAATCTCGAACTGCTGTAATCTTCTCGGGATCAACGGCGATTCCATTGCCCGACACAACATGCCCCAGAAACTTCACTTCTTCCAGCCAGAATTCACACTTACTCATCTTCGCAAATAACTTCTCTTGTCTCAGCGTCTGCAGTGCGATCCTTAAATGCTCAGCATGCTCCTCCGGACTCTTCGAGTATACCAGAATATCGTCAATAAATACCACAATAAACTGGTCCAAGAACGGTGAAAAGATCCTGTTCATCAAATCCATGAATATTGCTGGCGCATTCGTCACTCCGAAGGGCATCACTAGATACTCGAAATGTCCATATCTAGTTCGAAACGCCGTCTTGCAAATGTCTTCTGCTTTTACTCGGACCTGATGATATCCCGATCGCAAATCCAATTTCGAGAATACCTTCGCGCCACTAAGCTGCTCAAAAAGTTCTCCAATGCGAGGGATCGGGTACTTGTTCTTAATAGTCACCCGGTTCAATTCTCGATAATCAATGCACATCCTTCTCGTGCCATCCTTCTTCTTCACTAAAAGAACTGGAGCTCCCCAAGGTGAGTTGCTGCTTCGAATCCATCCTTTCTCGAGCAATTCACCAACTTGTTTCTTAACTTCTTCCAATTCCACCGGTGCCATCGGATAATAGGATTTTGATACTGGCGCTGCACCAGGAATAAGGTCAATCGCGAACTCCACATCTCGCTTTGGCGGTAAGCCCGAAATATCTGCAAATACATCCATAAAGTCGCGGACAACTGCCGGCTCTTCATTACTATCCACTACCATAGCCGCAAGAACATTGTTCGTCGGCCTAGCCCTAAACTCGACCGGCCCGACAGAACTGCTTCCTTACCGCAACTGCTGTCTGCATCGTTGGCCGCGAAAGGTCCAGCGAGACTACTGAGTCTCGTCCACTCCGCTGCATGCACGTCCACGGTTGCTCCATTCTGCCTTAGTCCGATAAATTTCTCCTCCATTTCCTCCCGTGTAGTCCGCGGGAAGAACTTTTCCAAGAAACTTTTAGAGAAATCCGCCCAACTGATTGGCTTGGACAAGCGGGTCTCCTCCACCAGCCACCACTCTCGGGCGTAATCCACCAGCTGAATGCGCACCACATCAACTCTCTTGTCGTCTGGGATCTGTGCCGCAATCAGTAAATTCTCCGTGTCTACTAGCCACTGCTCGGCTGGTAACGGCTCCTCCAGAAAAGTGAAAGTAGACGGATCCAAAAGTCTGAAATCTGCTACGGTCCTTACTCGGTCAACTGGTCTAGTTCCAACATCGTTTACAGACTGCTGAACGATCTGCAAACCTTCCTGAAACAAGTCCGCTTGCTGCTGGATCAGCTCGGTCTGTTTCTTTGATTTCCAGCATTTCTCTTATCACTCCAAGCATGGCGGCTTCGTTCATACGCCTCTGGTACGTCTTCAACTTCTTACCTGTCATAATCCTGAACTCAAAACACCCAACATTAGCATGATGATAGATTCTGAATGTGGATCAAGGCTAGAACTCCAAGATACTTAAATAGAGTACCGCATTGTAGCTATGCCGCGGTATCATAGCCGCAATTACTTAACTCCACCCAAGTCGCCTAAGTCCTAGAGATAACAAGAAGTTAGGTTTTCGAATTGACAATGCAAAGTAAGTTTGCATGTCGACATGATCCGGAAGAAGGATTCAAGGAGGGTAAAACGGTCAAGGTGGCTGGACATGTTTCCTAATCACGGGTATCCTGATTCGTGTATCGGGTGCAATACCCAACTACAAAGAATCAACCCAATTAACCTGGCTCTGATACCATAAAACCATGTCACGCCCCGCTTCCCAGAGTACGCAAGATTGGGCACGTGACATAGCCAACCATGCTACCTGTGGGTAGGAAGTATCCATCCACAGTCACATTACGGTTGTAAGGTTATCAAGAACAAGATAATAAGCTAATCTAGCACATGTCCAAATCCATAATAACGAGAGTCAATAAACAATAAGTGCGGAAGCAAATGATCCAATATAATAATAGAAAGGTACGTCCCATAATGCGGGATCGCACCTGGAAATAAAATGCAATAAACAAACTAACCACTATAGAACTCAAATCAGCCTGCTGGCTGAAGTACTCCTGCTCGGTCGTCGACAGTGGTAAAGAATCTGGGCCATGCAAAACCCAGACGTCAGCGCGTCATGACATCAAGTATATAATGTAAACATGGTAATGAGCAATGCAAGTATGAACATGAATAAGCAGTAATAAGAAAATAACGAGCAGGGTAATGTGCAGTGGTGACTAAACTGTCCTATCAGGTTTTCTACTCTATAGTCTTTGAAACCAATTGATGAATCGTCGATATAACTCAATAGTATCCCGTGCGTGCCCGGGACCACGGTCATGATCCTCGGGGCTGAATCCGAGACGTGCCGCTAAGCAGTAAAAGGTAGTAGGATAGATGAGTGATGTCAGCATCATCACTCCGGAGCTGGCCAAGCCCGTAAGACTGATCAGAACAAGTATCGAACTGTTGAGTTACAAGTCGGTTTCACCTTTGATTTCCCCATACCCCCAAGCTATGTATGTCAGGTCAGGTATTCAATAGTCAAGGACTAATGCCAACACAAAATCCGGTAAGAGTAGGTCTGTCTGGATAGACAGCAGGGATGGTCGGGTTTGTCGGCATTAGGCATGAGATCAGGTAACAGGTCAGGTAATGTATAAAGGTGTCATGTCATGTCAAGAGTGTACGGTACCATATCATGTCAAGTAGGAAGTGTAACAGGTCATGTCAGGAAGCACAAGATGTCATGTGGGTGCTCATAATCAAACTATCATAAACATGTGTATAAATAAACAAGCATGAGTACTATTAGAACAATAAACTGGAACATGTAATATGATAGGCAAATAGATATAATTTCAAGGATATGGATGCACAGTTATTGATTAGGGTTACATTTATAGTTCCAATATTAATTAGGATGCAATTTATTAAACATGGAGTATTAATATCACATTATTATGTAGTAATGTGATCTATGGATGCAATTATATTTATCTTAAATGCGATGGATGCAAACGGGTATCCGAAGAGTTATAAAACTATAAAATGGTAGTGTGGGATGTACAACTAAGCAATATGTGATATAAATATTTATATAATAATATTAATATGGATAGCATATTCAAAGCGATTAGTAACTATAAAAGCTGTATTGATTAACCATGCACAAGAAGGTTCCGTTCAGAAATTCAGCGTCACCCTAATTTGTAAAATAGCTTAAAAATAACAAATGTTCTCCAAAAGAGACGTATCTTATACCAAAACAAAGATAATTCAATAAGGTTTTCATTTTTATAAGTATAAGCATCTCAGGTTATCCCTACAAAAAGTTATGAATATTCAAAGTTGAAAGTTTGCTGCTGGAATTTCCCTGGACAGCAGTTTAGAGACGTGTTCATTTGCATTTTACGTTAATTAAACAATTTATTTTGCAAGTAAATATTTCATAAAGTTATAGTATTCTGAATTAGCTTCGTAACGAACTAAAGAACGTATCCTAATGATTTTTCTATGATTTATAATGAATTTTATAAGATAAGGTGTACAGTAAATTTCAGATTTGTCATATCCGATTTTTCAACGACATTTCATATGTAAACTATAAGATTTTCAAATGTATAATATTATAAAATGAAGATTATAAAAGTATATAGCATGTAGCAAGATTAACTTGCCTCGATGGGTCGCGAATCGGGAAAACGGAACGTTAACCGTCGGCGGGGAAAACTCGCGACGGCGCACGGTTTACGGAATGAACCCAAACGACGAACAAAGGAACCACACGGGTCGGGGTACCTCGCTGGAACGTCGAGAAACGTCACCGGCACGACGGAATTCCGGCAACAAAAGAACAGTTAAAAGAAATGAGAAACGAGACATGAAGCAAGAAGAGGAAAAATGATAAAGAGAAATACGAGAGAATATATAAGGGAGAGGGAGAGAGAGGAAAAAGTGGAGAGAGAGAGAAAGTGGGGCCCACGGGGTTAAAGGGGAGGTTGCGATTGGCTGAGAGAATAAATTAAGAAGGATATAAAAGATTGTAAAATATTATATGGTTAACTTAAAGATTTAAAAGATAGGTAATGAACAGTAAGATATCAGGTTAGTTAGAAAAATATATGCGATGGTTTTAATAATATTAAAATTTAGGATTTTGGCGCCAAATGAAACATTTCCAAATTGCGCCCGGGTTGGGTCTAAAAATTCAAAATTCAAATAATAGGATTTTAGACGGGTTCCAAATTTTAAAATGAAATGTTTTATGATTAAAAAGCATACTCCCAAAACGGACACACGTGCGTGCACGTAGCCATCCAAACTTGCCCGTTTTACTGAACGGGACTAGAACACAATGCACGGATGCTACCACGAGGCTAAGGGTGTCAAGTAGGCCAAGATGAATATTTTCAATTTTATTTTAGATGCTAAAATTTGTTATATGTAGAAATGACTTTGCCGGGTAAATTGTGCAATAAGAACCAAACAAGTAAGATAAATGAAATGAGCAATGCCAAACACTCAACCAGTAACAGAAATAGTATTATTGGGCTCGGGTGTTACAATTTTCCTTTCATTAATCTCATTAATGAATATCCCATCATTTAATTCCACCTAAACATCACAGATAAATATAACGTACGCTTATGCCATCCGCATTCGCCTCGATGTCCCGTCTGCACCGTTAGGTTAGGTAACTAACACCAGAACGAGGCAGGGCTAGCGCGGATGTAAAACATAAGCAACGTCTATATAATATATCATATATACTATATATAGTACCTGCCACAGAACATCACATGATCACAGATAAAACACAGCAGAAGAAACATATGAAATATTGGATATACTAGGACGTCCGTGTTTTCAATACGAGCCAGTATAAAACACGGATTCCACGGTCGTGATGAATAGCCAATCCCACACCCCAAGACCCCTACGAGAGCGGCAAGCAACCCTACCAATTCTAGGGTTAGGAGACCCGGACTCGACTCCTCGAGTTGGTCTCCCACTGGACCCCAGAACTCGGTTACTTGTGCTCCCCTCCTTGGGTCTATCCTAGTGCAGAAAAGTAAATAATATACAAACGGTGACTACTTCCGCAACCTGGAAGTGCCCCAATAAAAGAATATTACATACAAGTTTTTTACATGAATGAAAATGAAAAACACTCATCTCACATAAAAACCCCCGGCTATTCAAACACGACGATCCAATATAACATATCCAGCAACACATAACAACACATGTCATCAACGTAAGTAAATATGCGCATCCCAATTGTCATTGACATATAGCAACGAAACCGGCGATATCACATATTACACTTACGGTCACAGAAAAGAAAGTGTAAAACTACAACAGTTGGAATCCGCAACCTCCTCAGACATCGCATGCCTGACCAAATGAATTACTTAGACATCGCATGCCTAATAATTATAAACCCCGCATTTTAGTCTTATTATCGAAAACTCTTTTCAATATCAAGTCGGGCAATTCAACAGGATTCCCGACATTCTGATCGAATGCTCGTCGCAAACTTTAGTAGGCGGCCGCACCCCCGACGCCGTCGACGAAGTGCACCAAGGCGGAACACCGCTACCGGGAGCACCCGAACGGATGCTCTCGGCGACGGGGTTCTCCTACAGTCACTTGGTCGGGGCTATGGGGTGTAGCTGTCTATTAAGTTTACCCGGCGAGTATCCGCGTACACTACGTGATTGCGACGGACTTTTGATCACATCAAAATTTCGTGGCAACCGATCAAGTGAGACTAAACTGCTATGTTAATAATATTCATTCCGTTATCTTATAACTATTTGCGAATTCCAATTATTGTATTACATTCCGGATAAATAGAAAATGCTAAACTTTTCGATCGAACAATCGAACACCCAAGTTTTCCCGATACAGCTCAACACATGAAATAAGTCTAACAGCATTCAGTTCGTGCCTCAGTAGCAACGGTCCAGCCGTAGAAGGGTCAAGCCAACGCCTCACATGTGGCACGCCGTACTGCCCCAAACCCGAAGGTTCAAAGGGCAGTTCAAGACGGTCACATAATCGAGTTAAGGTTTGTTGTCTTCTAGAGGGTCCATTGCGATACTTGCACTACTTAGAACGTCGTTAAACTGCGGAAAAATCCAACAATTGGAAATTTTCCGGCAGGGGAAAAAGTGGGTATTTATATCCGGTCAAACTTTTTAACATATTCTAAAAATACCCGGAAAAGCATACCGACAAAAATTAGACAGTCCGATCGAATACACCGAGTCCCCAATACAACTCAGAAAATACAACTGTGGAAAAATTATTAAAAATTCCCAGGAAAATCAGCACATAAAAATAAGAATTACTGTGGAGAAAAATATGCACAAAACAACAAAGCAGGCGCGGATCCGCCGCATGACCCTTCTTTAAGGCCGCGAATCCGCGCCTCTTCTGTAGAATTATGACCACGAATTTTCCAGTAACCCTTGTATCAATCTTCTGATATTTCTGAATATTTTTAATTCATAAAAAATCACGAATTTCAAAAAAGTCCAGAGAGCAAATTCAAGGCGGGGTTTTGGGTCGATCGGACTTCTAATTCCGTCGGGACTTCGCCTAAGGCTCTAGCTAGTCTCTGATACCACTGTAGGATTCCTAGGCACCCTAGTGAGGTCTCACAAGTGATCAAACACACTAATTTCTAAAAATTACGGTGCCGAGAAAACCTAGAACGGATCGTTTACTAGATATCTAGGCGAAACAAGCATGTAAACGGAAATATAGAAATAGGGAAGGGGCTACAACCTTTGTAGATCCGGTCCACCACTTCGTAAGCTCCGCGATGATCTCCCTCCGCTGTCCAAATCGAACCCATGACTCTAGCATCGTCATCATCGAAGAATGGACGGGCTTGATCGTCGGTTCCGTGCCGAAGATGATCTACGTCGAGGTATCGCAAGAACAAGCTCCAACTTCACCAAGTCGGGAAAACTTATGAATGAAACACCCTATACTACTTGGCAAGAGGTAGAGGATGAAGAAATAGGAGTTGGGTTGACTTTAGATTTGGATTTCACACACTTTTTCATCAATCACCATTGATGTAGCAAGCTTTTTTCATGGAGGAAGAAGATGAAGAAGAAGAAGATGATATGATCAATCTTTTGTAAATGATAAATAAATCAATATTTATCATTTACTAACCCTTGGTTAGTTGTAGAGAATGGACCATGGTTAACTTGAATGGTTAGGTTAAAGGATGAGATAAGAATGGTGACTTGGTCAAAGTTTCAAGAAACTTCAACTAAAAAACAAAACAAGCAACCATTCTTATTCTCATTATCTTTTTCATTTTCCAAAATAAACAAAAACAATAAATAAATAAAAAGAAAACCCTAATCATAAACTTAACCATGGTCTAATTCTTTACACTAACCCTAGCTTGCATGTATCATCAAACATGATACAATCATGTGCACAAAATATATCACATATACAATGTGCAAAATTCAAGTGAGAAAATCCATTTAAAGTGAACCAATACTAGTTAATGCAAAGTAATATATCAAATATATAATTATACATTAAATCATTAAATCAACACTTGATTCAATGATCCGGTCATGTCGCATATAACCGGCCAGTATCCTATGTATCGGCTTATCGAATCAATCCTTGATTCGATAACTAGGTTATATCGCATATAACCAATCGATACATAGATCGCGAGAATGGAATACGGTATCACATACACGCATTATTCTCGGTCCCGCACATATCTCATATGCGCTCCTATTTCGTTTCGCTTGAGCCAGGAAACCTCTGTGTAGGACTCTAAAGACTCGTCAATACGCCGGCAGCAGATGATGATCATATCAAACACCCACAAGCCGCAAGCGGTCTGCTAAACGTAACGGCCACCCGGGTATTGAGCGATCAGAAGATCGACGAGCAAGCCCGCTCACACTCCTGCGAATCCGACCAGTAACACTACCGTATGTCCGGTCTGTTCGTCTGATATGTCGCATATCTCGCCTAGGGGTGGTAAACGTCAGACCCCAATAGCTCGATAAGTCATGCCGACATAGGGTCCATAACATTCGTGAAACTACTGATAACACTTACCAGTATATCACTGCAACCCTGGCCAGGGATTTCCTGTTATGGTCAGTCGAGCATAGCACAACATCAACCCCCAATACCGGGAGAGACGAATCCCCTCCTATCGCTCATTGCCTCCATGTGAATCGGGACTGTACCCAAAAACCACCTGTTTGCGCAACTCAGTAGAGCCGTGGTAGGGTGGAAATCAAAGCACAGTGGGAGACACACAAGACTCTATGACGATCTCGGGTCAACAGACTAAGCTGTACCAGTGTCACCAGAGAACTGCCATCTGACGTGAGGTATAATACCATCTGGGAGTTCTCGGCGAGTCCGTTCAGTGTACCCAGTCTCCACTGAGCACCCGCATACCATCTTCGATGTCAAACACCAATGGATATGGGATCATCCATCGCCCATCGCATGGGTCGAGAAGATATGCGCTAGTCTACTCTGGAATATCGATGCCCCTTCTCGATATTCCCTCGACTAGGAACATTTCAAGGATGTACTCTTGGACTACCCAGGCCCCACTAGTATGATCTACATCATAGTCCTGGAAGTCGAGTACACATCCTATGGGCTTTATCAACATGTAATCAGAGAGACAGAAAGTATACATGTTAAGATAAAGAGCAACCAGATAGCGTACTATCATGTCGAGCAAGAAAGTCCTTCCTATATATGTCCCAGCATCCACTACAATATACATCCAATGTACAGTAATGGCCTCTAGGGCATACATATAACTAACAGCATTTGACCCGACCCGCTTGCTTGAACTTGTTTGATTCATATTTATGAATTATCTTGACTTGTTACATAGACATGTGCATTTTCATGAATACTGCATACTGGCATTTTATCTAGCATTGCATATTTTACCATATAACATTTTAAGTCATATAAAATAATTTAAAATTACTTAACATGGCCTACATGATACCCCTAACCCCGTGGTACCATCCGCGCGTCTTGTTCTCGTCCCGTTCAGCGAAACGGACGTGTTTGGATGGCTACGCACACGTATATGCATCCGTTCTTGGGGGTATGCATTTTCGTTACCCGAGCTTTCATTTTAAAATTTGGACGTCGCATATATTTTTTTATATTTTAAATCTAAATTTTAGACCCAACCCGGGCGTGTTTTAGAATATTTTGTATCCCGTCGAAATTCAAATTTTATTAAATTTAATATCTTTATTTTTCTTTAAAATCAACATTTAAATTTCATTAACAAACAAAAATCTTTTTCAATTTAATCCTAACTAAAAGAATCTCTCTCTCCCTCTGACGCAGGCCCCACCATTCTCTTCTCTCTATCTCTCACCCAAGCGTAGATCTCTCTCTCCTCTCTCTCTTACCCAAGCCCTTTCTCTCTCTCCTCTCTCTCTCACCCAAGCGCAGATCTCTCTCTCTCTCTCTCCCCACTAAAATACAAGATTCTTTCTCCTCCCTCTCTCTCTCCTCTCGCTCTCGCTTTATCTCTCTCCTCTCGCCTCACTTTCTCTCTCCTCTCGCGGTAGCCAGAGTCCCGTCACCTCCCTTCTTGATCCCGTCACCTCCCTTAACAACTCTCATCTTCTCGTCTTCCTCTCCCTATAAAAACCCGAGCAGCCCTCACCTTCGACCCATCTCAACTACGAAACCCTAACCGCACTTTGCCTTATCAAACCCTAACCTTACCGAGCCTCCTTTCCTCCTCCTCGCCATCTCCTTCTTCTTCTTTCCTCCTTCCCACTGCACCCAACATAACCCGAGAACCCATCACCCAAACCTGTACACCTCCATCGCCGGCAATCTCTCGTGATCGCCATCCGCACCACCATCACCCTTCTTATCCCCTACACACTCCAACACCCAACCATCTCCTCTTCCTCTCCTTTTCTCCATCCCTGCAACAAGGACCAGCAAACAAAACCCTAACCCTACCTCCTCTAAACCAAGCCCTAGATCACCTGAGCTCCGATCATCCCCACAGCACCAGCACCTCCTCTTCTGACCCCTGTACACCTACAAATACAGTGAGCAATTCATTCCCTTCTCTTCTTCTCCTCTCTTTCTTTTTCTCTTTTCTTTGCTTTCTTGATTTCTGTATTTCTGTAGTTCGCCGGAGCTGGGATCGTCACTGACGATCCAGACGACGTACCTGGACTGCGTGATCACCTTCGCGCGTTATTTGGACCGTTCCGTGTATTGTGCGCGTGTCGTGACATTTTGCCGACGTCGGACGTACCGTACATATCCGTTTCTTGATCCGTCTAGGCAACTTTATCTTGCTACATGCTACATTACTCTATATACATCTATTTTAATAATTATAACACTGGAATTCTAAATCATGCATCCCAAGTTCTCGTTTTACAGTTTTCCGACATCCGTACGTATTATTTTACATCTAGCGCATGCAAACCTATCTTGTTACGTACCATATTACAATATACTGCACCCAATGGAATATTTACATCACATTTGCTTAGTTGTACATCCCACATTACCATTTTACAGTTTTACTGTTTTTCGGATACCCGTTTGCATCCATCTCATTTAAAATATATATAACTGCATCCATAGATCACATTAATACATAGCACTGTGATATTAACATCCCATGTTTAATAAAGTGCATCCTAATTAGTATTGGGACTATAAATGTAACCCTAATCGATAATTGTGCATCCATATCATTGATTTTATATCAATTTGCATACCATGTCACATCATATCATTTCATTGTTATATTAGTACTCCATACTTGATTTTGTGCACCCATACTTATTACAGTTTGATCATGAGCACCCACTTAATACATGTATACCACTTGCCATGATCTGATACACCATTACTTGACCTGACTTGATACTTATACACTACTTGACATGACATGATATATTACTACTTGACTTGTTGCCTGATCCCGTTTCTAATCCCGACAATCCCGACATGTTGTCCCGATGGATATATCCTGTTGTCTATTTTAGACAAACATGTTCCTGCTTGATTCCTGTGTTGGCATTAGTCTCAGATTTATCAATACCTGACTTGAACACATAACTTGGGGGTATGGGGAAATCAATGATGAAACCTGACTTGTAACTCGACAGTTCAATGCCTTTACTGATCAGTCTTACGGGCTAGGCCAGCCCCGGGATGATGCTGCTGGCATCATTCGTCTTTACATACTATCTTTTACTGCCTAGCGGTACGTCTCGGATTTAGCCCGAGAGTCTTTGACCGTGGTCCCGGGCATGCACGGGATACTATTGAGTTACATCGACGATTCATTAAATTGATTTCAAGGACTTAAGAGTAGTTAACCCAGTAGACCAGTTTAGATTATTCACTGCAAGGCACTTGTGCCTTTACCCTTCACTGCCCTTATTTATGTTATTGTTATACCTTATTTACCGTTCATACTCGTACCTGCATGTCTTGCTACTCCTTGACTTTATTATTGTTTGATATTATGACGCACTGACGTCTGGGTTTTGCATGGCCTAGATCCTTTACCTTTGATGCAGGCCGGGCAGGAGCATTTCAGTGAACAGGCCGAGCAGTGAGGACCTGTATTAGTTTAGTTTCAATTCCTTTCAGTATTATTTTATTCCTGATGTGAGCCCGTATTTTGGGACGTACATTCCAGATTATTATTGTTTATTGGATCTTTTGCTTCCGCATTAATTTTATTCTTGACTCGTTTTCTGGCTCATGGACATGTACTAGATAGTTGTTTATTATTTTACTGTTCTTGATATCTCTATAGCCGTAATGTGACTGTGTAGGGATATTTCCTATCCACATGTAGCATGGTTGGGTCTGTCACGTGCCTATCTTCGCGCACTCTGGGAAGTGGGGCGTGATAGGGTTTGTTTGGTATCAGAGCCATAGGATCTAGGTTAATCGGGTTTGATTCTTTTTGTAGTTGGGTATTGGACCTAATACACGAATCAGAATACTCGTGATTAGGAACATGTCCTGCTACCTTACCATTTTGCCATTTTTGAATCTTAACTTCCTCCTGATTCTTACCTTGACAGTATGCAAACCTCTTTGCATCTCGACTCGAAACTTTGGTTTCCTATTGTTTATCTCTAGAATTTAGGCGACTTGGGTGGAGTTATGTGATTGTAACTATGTACCGCGGCATGGTTATAATACGGTACTCTATTTAAGTAACTTGGAGTTATAGTCTTGATTCATATCCCTGATCTATGGTTATTATTCATCAAAAGTTTGAATCTTGTTATCATACTAATCCTTTCGGTGTTTGGTTTCAGGAACATGGCAGACAGAAATCTGAAGGCGTACCAGAGGCGTGTTGATGACACAACGTTACTTGGAGTAATTCGTGGCATGCTGAAGAACCAGAAACGGCAGACCGAGCTGAACCAACGACAAGCCGAAGCTTTTTAGGAAGGTTTGCGGACCGTCCAACAGTCCGTAAACAATGTTGTGGCCAAACCAGTTGATCGTGTGGGTACCGTGGCGGATTTCAGGAGACTTGGCCTGTCCGTCTTACTGGTCTGGAAGAGCCGTTGCCAGCGGAGCAGTGGCTGGTTGATACGGAGAATTTGCTCATTGCGGCACAGATTCTAGAGGACAAGAGAGTGGATATAGTACGCATCCAATTAGTGGACTATGCCCGTGAATGGTGGCTTGTGGAAGAGACCCGCTTGCCCAAGCCGATCAGTTGGGCAGAATTTTCGACGAGTTTCTTGGAGAAGTTCTTCCCGCAAACTGCACTGGAGGAAATGGAAGAAAAGTTTATCAGTTTAAAGCAGAACGGCGGATCCGTGGATGCGCATGCGGCTGAGTGGACACGGCTCAGTCGATTCGCTGGACCTTTGGTGGCCCAAGAAGCTGATAGGGCACGAAGGTTTATGCGCAGTTTGGATGTGGACATCCAGAAGCATATTATATTTCTAGGTTTGACCACTTTCTCACAAGTGCTTACAATAGCCAGAGAGCAGCAGAGCCTATCTATGAAGACTGGGGGTACGCAGCAGCAAGCAGTTACAGTGCGGAAGCCGGTATTTGCACCGAACCGAGCGCATGTAAGCAGAGGTATTCCGGTGAACTGACGTGGTGTTGTACCGATGAAGAAGCCTGTCGTTGCTAATTAGGGAAGGAGCGTGATTTGTGACTACTGCCATTTACCTGGACACATGCAAAGGGAGTGTCGAAGGATGCGGGGACTCTGTTTGGTTTGTGGATCGGCGGATCATACTATCAACGCTTGTCCGTCAAAACTTTGCACGAAAGATGATGTTCAAAGGCCACCGCAGAAGCAATTTCAGGGATAGAAGTAGCTGACTCAGGGACCCAGTTAAGCTTGAGCATTTACCCTGATGGCTGAGGAAGCTAAGGCTTCAGAAGAAGTTGTTTCAGGTATCCTACTTGTTCATGGTTTTCCCGCATTAGCGTTATTCAATTCTGGTGCATCCCATTGTTTCATGTCGTCTAAGTTTATTGCTACACACTCGATTCCTTGCACGACCTTATCTAGTTGTTGGGACATACACACTGGGAATGGGAAGATCATAGCTAGTAGAGAATATAAGGATTGTTCAGTTGTTGTTTGCGGACGGGAGTTGTTTGCAGATTTCTTGGTGATAGATACCGGCAGTTATAAAGTTGTCTTGGGAATGGATTTTCTCAGCACATTCCACTCTCACATTGATTGTAGGACAAAGAAAGTGATTTTCCAGATTCCCAGACATCCGGAGTTTATCTTTACTGGAGGAAGCAGTTCTGTCGGGCCAGTCGAGTTTAGGGCTAGGCCGATAAATAATGTTCTTTCGTCTATGGAAGTTGATAAGGAAGAAACGACGGCTGTAGTTCGGGAGTTCGTGGACGTGTTCGAAGACATCTCGGGTTTACCACCAAAATGAGATGTGGAGTTCGCGATCGATCTTATTCCTGGTGCAGCGCCAATCTCTAAGGCGTACTATCCAATGGCACACGTGGAGTTGGAAGAAGTCAAGAAGCAGGTTACTGAATTACTTGAGAAGGGTTGGATTCGCAGAAGCAATTCATCTTAGGGAGCTCCAGTTCTTCTAGTCAAGAAGAAAGATGGCACAAGGAGGATGTGCATCGATTATCGAGAATTAAACCGGGTGACTATTAAGAAAAAGTACCCGATTTCTCGCATTGGCGAATTATTCGAGCAGCTTAGTGGCGCAAGGGTATTCTCGAAGCTGGATTTGCGATCCGGATATCATCAGGTTCGAGTCAAATCAGAAGATATTTGCAAGACGACGTTCTGAACTCGGTATGGACATTACAAGTATTTAGTGATGCCCTTCGGAGTAACGAATGCACCGGCAATATTTATGGACTTGATGAACTGAATATTTTCACTATTCTTGGATCAGTTTATAGTGGTGTTCATCGATAATATTCTGGTCTACTCGAGGAGCATAGAAGAGCATGCAGAACACTTGAAAATCGCACTGCAGACATTGAGGCAAGAAAGATTGTATGCAAAGATGAGCAAGTGCGAGTTTTGGCTTGAAGAAGTGAAGTTTTTGGGGCATGTCGTGTCCGGAAATGGAATCGCCGTTGATCCCGAGAAGATTGCAGCAGTTCGAGATTGGCCGATTCCGAAGAACGTAGCAGAGATCAGAAGCTTTCTTGGACTTGCCGGGTATTACAGAAGGTTCGTGGAGAATTTTGCCCGTTTGGCTGAGCCTCTGACCAAGCTTACGCGTAAGGAAGTACCGTTCATATGGACGGATAAATGTGCGTCAGCTTTTGAGGCGTTGAAGCAGAAATTGATAACCGCTCCTATTTTAACCGTGCCAGACAGTTCCGGAGGATTGGTGATTCACAGCGACGCATCTGGAAAAGGATTGGGATGTGTTTTGATGTAGCATAGGAAGGTTATAGCTTACGCATCGATAAAGTTGAAGACCCATGAGAAGAATTACCCAACTCATGATTTGGAGCTAGCAGCTGTGATTTTCGCTTTGAAGATTTGGAGACACTACTTATTGGGCGAAAGAGTCGAAGTATTCACCGATCACAAAAGCCTGAAGTATGTGTTCACACAGAAGGAGCTTAATATGAGGCAGCGTAGATGGTTAGAGATGATGGCTGACTATGATCTTGATCTCAAGTACCACCCGGGAAAAGTTAATGTTGTGCCGGAGGCGCTTAGTCGGTTGCCAGCAATTCAGATATTGACTGCACAAAAGGAACTTATCGAAGACTTTCGGAGATTCGAGTTGGAGATCGTGCTACCGCATTCTTCGGGACAGTTGATGCAGCTGCAAGTACAGTCTTCGTTGATCGAGAATATTAAAGCAGCGCAGTTACAGGACCCTAGATTGCAAAAGTTTCGAGAACAGGTTGAAGCTGGACTTCAAACGGACTTGTTGATCCATGAAGATGGTTCGTTGCGATATGGTAGCCATTTGTGTGTGCCAAAAGGAGATATTCGCGAAGAAGTTATGAAGGAGGCGCACAGTTCCGCATATTCCGTACATCCAGGACGCACGAAGATGTACCGAGATCTACGACAGCATTTCTGGTGGGAAGGCATGAAACGGGAGATGGCCCGCTTTGTAACGAAGTGCTTGGTGTGTCAGCAAGTTAAGGTTGAACATCAAAGGGTTGCTGGTTTATTGCAACCACTTTCGATTCCTCAATGGAAGTGGGAACATATAATCATGGATTTCGTGACAGCTTTACCGCGGAGTCCAAAGAGCAACAATGCAGTTTGGGTGATCGTTGATCAATTGACCAAGGCAGCTCATTTCATACCATTTTGAGTTGGTCAATCAATGGAAGCGTTAGCGGAACAGTACATGCAAAAGATTGTAAGATTGCATGGAGTACCGGTGAGCATCATGTCCGACCGTGACACCCGTTTCTTATCACACTTCTGGAGGAGCTTACAGGAAAGTTTGGGGACTCGATTGAAGTTTAGCACAGCTTATCATCCTCAGACAGATGGCCAGTCAGAGAGAACGATCCAAACTCTTGAAGACGTGTTGAGAGCTTGCATGTTAGACTTCAAGGGTTCATGGGAGGATCATCTGCACTTGGTGGAGTTTTCTTACAATAACAGTTTTCAGGCGACTATTCAGATGGCTCCATTCGAAGCATTATATGGTCGCAGGTTTTGTTTACCTGTTTGTTGGGACGATGTTGGAGAACAAAGATTGTTGGGACCGGATTTGATCGTGCAAACAGTGGAGAAAGTTAATACTATTCGGAATCATATGAAGGCAGCACAAGATCGGCAGAAGAGTTGGGCCAATACATCGAGAAGACCTCTAGAGTTCGCTGTTGGTGATCTGGTATTCTTGAAGATATCACCGACTAGAGGAGTGATTCATTTTGGGAGTCGAGGCAAGCTTAGTCCTCGATTCGTTGGGCCTTTCGAGATTTTGGAGCGTATTGGAGAAGTGGCTTATCGATTGGTTTTACCACAATCTTTGGAGAATGTTCATGACGTGTTTCATGTATCTCAACTCCGTAAATATGTTCGAGATGAAACACACGTGTTGGATCATTCGGAGCTGACTGTACGAGAAGATTTAACCTTTGAGGAACGACCGATGTCGATTGTGGATCGAAGGGAAAAGGTTCTTAAGAACAAGGTTATCCCTCTCGTACTTGTTTCTTGGGGAAATCGCTCGCATGGAGAATTGACTTGGGAACGAGAAGACGAAATCCGACAGAAGTTTCCACACCTATTCTTGTAGTTTCTTGATTGTTTATCTTTTCTTGTTCTTAGAATTTCGAGGACGAAATTCTTTTTGTAGTTAGGTATAATGTAACAACCTAGTTCATTTGTACCTATTGCAGTTCTCGTATTTCCTTAATTGTGGTATTTTCCTGATTTATCGTGTTTTGGGTGCGAATAGCATTTTACATTTTATATTGCATTCGAGCCGACCCGCTTGCTTGAACTTGTTTGATTCATATTTATGAATTATCTTGACTTGTTACATAGACATGTGCATTTTCATGAATACTGTATACTGGCATTTTATCTGGCATTGCATCTTTTACCATATAACATTTTAAGTCATATAAAATAATTTAAAATTACTTAACATGGCCTACTTAACATGGCCTGCATGATACCGCTAACCCCATGGTAGCATCCGCGCATCTTGTTCTCGTCCCGTTCAGCGAAACGGACGTGTTTGGATGGCTACGCGTGCGTACGTGCATCCGTTCTTGGGGGTATGCATTTTCGTTACCCGAGCTTTCATTTTGAAATTTGGTCGTCGCATATATTTTTTCATATTTTAAATCTGAATTTTAGACCCGACTCGGGCGTGTTTTGGAATATTTTGTATACCGCCGAAATTCAAATTTTATTAAATTTAATATCTTTATTTTTCTTTAAAATCAACATTTAAATTTCATTAACAAACAAAAATCTTTTTCAATTTAATCCTAACTAAAACAATCTCTCTCCCTCTGACGCTGGCCCTACCATTCTCTTCTCTCTATCTCTCTTCCTCTCCTCTCTCTCTCCTCTCTCTCTCACCCAAGCGCAGATCTCTCTCTCTCTCTCCACTAAAATACAAGATTCTTTCTCCTCCCTCTCTCTCTCCTCTCGCTCTCGCTCTATCTCTCTCCTCTCGCCTCACTTTCTCTCTCCTCTAGCGGTAGCCAGAGTCCCGTCACCTCCCTCTTTGATCCCGTCACCTCCCTTAACAACTCTCATCTTCTCGTCTTCCTCTCCCTATAAAAACCTGAGAAGCCCTCACCTTCGACCCATCTCAACTACGAAACCCTAACCCCAAACTTCTTTGCCTCATCAAAATATAACCTTACCGAACCTCCTTTCCTCCTCCTCGCCATCTCCTTCTTCTTCTTTCTTCCTTCCCACTGCACCCAACATAACCCGAGAACCCATCACCCAAACCTGCACACCTCCATCGCCGGCGATCTCTCGTGATTGCCATCCACACCACCATCACCCTTCTTATCCCCTACACACTCCAACACCCAACCATCTCCTCTTCCTCTCCTTTTCTCCATCCCTGCACCAAGGACCAGCAAACAAAACCCTAACCCTACCTCCTCTAAACCAAGCCTTAGATCACCTGAGCTCCGATCATCCCCACAGCACCAGCACCTCCTCTTCCAACCCCTGTACACCTACAAATATAGTGAGCAATTCATTCCCTTCTCTTCTTCTCCTCTCTTTCTTTTTCCTTTTTCTTTGCTTTCTTGATTTCTGTATTTCTGTAGTTCGCCGGAGCTGGGATCGTCGCCGACGATCCAGACGACGTACCTGGATTGCGTGATCACCCTCGCGCGTTATTTGGACCCGTTCCGTGTACTGTGCGCGCGTCGCGACATTTTGCCGACGTCGGACCGTACATATCCGTTTCTTGATCCGTCTAGGCAAGTTTATCTTGCTACATGCTACATTACTCTATATACATCTATTTTAATAATTATAACACTGGAATTCTAAATCATGCATCCCAAGTTCTCGTTTTACAGTCATCCGTATACATCCGTACGTATTATTTTACATCTAGCGTATGCAAACCTATCTTGTTACATACCATATTACAATATACTGCACCCAATGGAATATTTACATCACATATTGCTTAGTTGTACATCCCACATTACCATTTTACAGTTTTACTGTTTTTCGGATACCCGTTTGCATCCATCTCATTTAAAATATATATATAACTGCATCCATAGATCACATTAATACATAACACTGTGATATTAACACCCCATGTTTAATAAAGTGCATCCTAATTAGTATTGGAACTATAAATGTAACCCTAATCGATAATTGTGCATCCATATCATTGATTTTATATCAATTTGCATTCCATATCACATCATATCATTTCATTATTATATTAGTGCTCCATACTTGATTTTGTGCACCCATACTTATTACAGTTTGATCATGAGCACCCACTTAATACATGTATACCACTTGCCATGATCTGATACACCATTACTTGACCTGACTTGATACTTGTACACTACTTGACATGACCTGATATATTGCTACTTGACTTGTTGCCTGATCCCGTTTCTAATCCCGACAGTCCCGACATGTTGTCCCGATGGACATATCCTGTTGTCTATTTTAGACAGACCTGTTCTTGCTTGATTCCTGTGTTGGCATTAGTCTCAGATTTATCAATATCTGACTTGAACACATAACTTAGGGGTATGAGGAAATCAATGATGAAACCTGACTTGTAACTCGACAATTCAATGCCTTTATTGATCAGTCTTACGGGCTAGGCCAGCCCCAGGATGATACTGCTGACATCATTCGTCTTTACATACTACCTTTTACTGCCTAGCGGCACGTCTCGGATTCAGCCCGAGAGTCTTTGACCGTGGTCCCGGGCACGCACGGGATACTATTGAGTTACATCGACGATTCATTAAATTGATTTCAAGGACTTGAGAGTAGTTAACCCAGTAGACCAGTTTAGATTATTCATTGCACGGCACTTATGCCTTTACCCTTCACTGCCCTTATTTATGTTATTGTTATACCTTATTTACCGTTCATACTCGTACCTGCATGTCTTGCTACTCCTTGACTTTATTATTGTTTGATATTATGACGCACCGACGTCTGGGTTTTGCATGACCCAGATCCTTTACCTTTGCTGCAGGCCGGGCATGAGCATTTCAGTGAACAGGCCGAGCAGTGAGGACCTGTATTAGTTTAGTTTCAGTTCCTTTCAGTATTATTTTATTCCTGATGTGAGCCCGTATTTTGGGACGTACATTCCAGATTATTATTGTTTATTGGATTTTTTGCTTCCGCATTAATTTTATTCTTGACTCGTTATTCTGGCTCATGGACATGTACTAGATAGTTGTTTATTATTTTACTGTTCTTGATATCTCTACAGCCGTAATATGACTGTGGAGGGATATTTCCTATCCACATGTAGCATGGTTGGCTTTGTCACGTGCCTATCTTAGCGCACTCTGGGAAGTAGGGCATGACAACAGGACAGAGTTTGCACTCTTGGCTGGACACAACCGCTCTATTGCTAGTCTGTATTTCCCATCCCGA
Source organism: Agapanthus africanus (assembly GCA_030015575.1). Taxonomy (NCBI): domain Eukaryota; kingdom Viridiplantae; phylum Streptophyta; class Magnoliopsida; order Asparagales; family Amaryllidaceae; genus Agapanthus; species Agapanthus africanus. The sequence goes on from CM057340.1 coordinate 661,135,570, forward strand.
GGTCAAAATTCCGTGTAGTATAAAGTGTGTAATAGCAAAAGTGGTGGACATAAAATAGTGTGAAGCTCCGGAATCAAATAGTACTCTAGCAAGAACTGAATAAACTAGAATGGTACCTATGACGACTTCCTCTGATGCCTCTACCTGCTCTGCTGTCAGAGTATAAGCTTACCCCTGACCACGTGTAACACCCTAGAACAGGGTACGACATTTAGATTTATCAGAATATTTTTGGCACTAATAAAATTATTTTAAGTATTTCTTTACGAGTTTACTATTGTGTGTCGTGATAAATGGTTGGTTGCTAATATAATTACATTATCTGTTGATACATGTAATATTTGATATGATAGTCTTCTTTTTAAGTAATCAATATGTTAATTTAGTTACATCTAAATTAGTATCCCACGATATATAGCATGATATATGTATTAGTAGCAACAAATTAAACTAATCACTATATATATTGAAATAATCCTATACAAATCCCCAAATCCCTCTATCTCTCCATATATTATAACATATATACCCAATTCTCATATCAAATAAAATCTCTCTCTAAAAATATACATATAATTATACTTAACATATATTTTTAAAAAAGAGAAATCAATTCTCCCTAACAAAATTCCTCCTAACCAAATATATTTTCTTTCCCTAACCAATAAAATTCCCATAACATCTCCCCCTTAATAGCCGACCCTCCTTCTCTCTCTCTCCAATCACTCTCCCTATCTCTCTCTTCTAAATCAATATCTCCCCCATATATCTTCCTATATCCTAACATAAGCACTCAACAAACACCCAAACCCATATCTCCTCTGCCTCCATCACCATCGCTTCCATCCAAACCCATCAACCACCAAGCCCACTTGCCACCATTAGCCGCCTCCCATTCTGATGATGCTCATAATTGGGAACTCCCCAGATCATGACACGTGGCAGATGACGTGTCCCGAGGCATACGGAAACAGGGCAAGCACTACATATTGGAGGCGTCCCTCAGGCTATCGCCCCACTTCCTGGACCCGACCTCCGAGGATCCCTGTACATTCCTGTGCTCGCCATGTAAATGGCCATTGGCTCGCCTCCGAGCCCTCCTACACGCCGAGCTCTTCGGCCCCTCGCCTCTGAGCTATCGCAGAACCGAACTAGCTCGGCCTCTCGCCCTCTTTTAGGCCTCTCGCCGAGCTAGGCCTCTTCGGTTCTATCGAGCGACCTAAAACGCAGATCACTGGCGCCTCCGCCACGGCTCCGTGAATCTCGCCAGACGTAAGATATCCGCCGCCCCACGATCCCGCGTTCCACGCCATCGCATTCCCCCATTAACGAGCGTATCTTGTCATTAATAGGGGATCCCGCCAATCATGCAGGCGTAACGCCAGGGACATAACGGCCGACGAGGATCTCGCGCCAGCTAGCCCATTGCAACCGCTATATAAACCCCTCTCTCAGACGACTCGGGTAAGGCTATTTTACTCCAATAGGCCACTACTCTGCTCAAATACCTAGGCTAACTTGATCGTCGAAGGGTCCACGGTGGTGCACCCACCCTGGGACTTCTTTGCAGGTAGATCGGCTTCATTCCAAATCAAGCCCACTGAGATCCACACGCTCCAGGAGGCAACTCTCAAACCCAATCTCAGCCGTTCATCGACGCTCATGACAGATCGACAGAGGACGACATCTGAAGGAGATCCAGACCTCCATCAGTTGGCGCCCACCGTGGGAAGCTCGAAAATTCCACTCGTCAAAAGTTGATCTTCCGATCTCGAACTCATGGAGAGTGATCACCACGACGATCCAAGCACAAGCCGCCCCTCCCCACAATGGAGGCGTGGACGGATCCTCTCCTCCCCCTAATGTCGTTCACGCCCTGTCTGCACGGATTGACAGGCTCGCATCCATCGTGGATGGCCTTGTCCGCGTCCAAACAACGGGACAAGCCCCCCAGGTCGCCGTTCCCCCACCTCGGGATCGCGACCTCCGCAGAGGGGGAGATGACATTGCCCTTGCTGGCACCACCGAGCAGCGTCTCGCTATCTCTTGCGGCCATAGGTCCCCCGCGGCGACTAATTCAATGACCCGCTAGGCGCCTCACAGCTCTACGCCGAGGTCTCGTGAAAGAGCGCCTCGTCCTGAGGCCCGTTGCGCTCTTGTCCCTCCCGAGGAGGTGTCGGTTAGCTCGCCTGCTCCCAGGCATGGTCGGCACCCTCTCCCTTGACGAGGTCGTGCAGACGGCGCTCACTATAATGACTCACGAACAACCTCGCTAGGGGACCTGAGGAACCTCATAGAATGGAAGCGGAGTCGCAGCCAGGCACAGGCCGCCAGCGGGAGGGGCCATAACTCCAAATACGCCGAATCCTCGGGGTACCATGACCGTCTCGATGCCCTGGAAAAGAAAATCGAGGGTAAACATCGGGAGGGTCGTCCTTCAAATGAAGGGGCTAGGTATGCTGCCGACTCGCTTACGAAGCCATTCACTAAAGAGCTGCTCGCTGTACGCGTCTTGTCCAGGAATAAACCTCCAAAAGTGGCCCTCTTTGACGGAAACTCCGACCCGATTGACCACCTAGACGCATTCACGACAGGCATGAGCTTCCAGGACAACTCTGACGCCGCCTAATGCCGAGCGTTCCCCGCCACTCTCATCCAGGCTGGACGAGACTGGTTCCGAGGACTCACGCCATGCTCCATCTCTACCTTTGATGAGTTGGCCATCCAGTTCCTCGGGCATTTCGTTGGGAACAGACGACAGAAGCGGACCGTCGATTACCTCTTCACTATAAAGAGCGGGGACAAGGAATCCTTTAAAGGATACATCGCTCGCTTATACAACGCTCTTCTTGAGGTCCCCGAGCACCGGGACGAGACTGTCATCACAGCTCTAAGGTCGGGTCTTAGGCACAAGGAGTGGCTCCGTTTCTTTGCATTAGCGCAACCTAAGACCATGGCCAAGGTAAAATCTTGAACTGAGCGGGAAATCTAGCTCGAGTCCAAAGTAAACGCCAACCTACCCCGGGCTGACCGGTCTGACCTAAGGAAGAGGGGCAGATAAGAGAAGAAGAAGGTCGACCGGCCAAAGCCATACTCCCCAAAGTTCCAGGAGTATACTCCGCTCAACATCTCTCAGACGAGCTATTGGAAGAGGTGAACGGCGATCGATTCTTCAAGCTCCCTCCGGTCACCAATAGGGCGGCCAAACGGACTCAAGGCCCGTACTGTACCTTCCACAGGTTACAGGGACACTCCACCGAGAACTGTAAACAGCTCCGCGACTACATCGAGGAGTTGATTCGCTCGGGGCACCTGGCAAAGTACTTGCGGGAAAAAAGACAAGCAGACCGGGAGCAAGAGAACCATCCCTCTCCCGGCGAATTGACGATCGGCCAAATCATGGTCGTATCAACGGGGGTTGCGCCTGGAGTCGGTGAGATTCGCCGCCTCCTGCCGGTCGAGGGAACTAGGAGCCAGCCCCGGAAGAAAAGCAAAGCCGCCGAGCCCATCACCTTCACCGAAAAAGACCTCTATGGGATATCCTTGCCTCATAATGACCCCCTCGTGATTACAGCACGGGTCCACCGCTACGATGTTCAAAGGATACTGGTCGACTCGAGAAGCTCGGCGGAGATCCTTTTCTATGACTACTTCCTACGTATGGGGCTCGGCCCATCAGACCTGAGGCCAACTGCCCACATCCTATCGGGATTCACCAACCACTTTATCCAACAGAGGGAGTGGTTACCCTCCTCCTTAACATTGGGGAGGCGGGCCGTACGAGAACCATACCCGTGGAGTTCATCGTCGCTAGAATTCCATCGTCCTACAATATCCTCCTAGGACACCTGACGCTAAACTCCCTTCGGGCCTAAATCTCGAACTACCACCTCGCGGTCAAGTTTCCACTGGAATAAGGAGGAATAGGCTGGGCCTACGGGAACCAGCAAATCGCAAAGAGTTGCTTCACAGTGACGTCCACCCCCAAGGAACGAAGCGACGACCTTTAAAGCGCGGGTGATTTCCAGGGCTCCTTGGATACTCGTGACGAACAAAAAGAGATCCGAGGGGCCCTGGTGGAGGCGCTAACAGAGGTCCCCCTCGTCGAGGGAAACAATGAATGAACTGTCCAGATCGGGCCACTCTTAACGGGAGCCTGGCGCGACAACTTGATCCACTTTCTCCGAGGAAACTCGGAAGTGTTCGCTTGGGCGCCCGCCGACATACCCAGGATCGACCCCAAGGTAATCTCGAATAAGCTCGGGGTCAACCCGATGGCTCGACCTATCAGGAAAAAGAAACGAAGCTTCGCTTCGATCAAACAAAAGGTGATCGAGGACGAAGTCGACAGGTTGCTTGCATCCAACTTCATTCGAAATGTGGCCTACTCAGAATGGCTGGTGAATGTGGTCATGGTTAAAAAAGAAAGCGGGAAGTGGCGCATGTGCGTCTACTTCACAGATCTCAACAAGGCCTGCCCAAAAGACAACTATCCCCTCCCTCGGATAGATCAGCTTGTCGACAGCTCGGCAGGCCATGAATTGCTCATCTTCATGGATGCTTTCTCCGGCTACACCCAGATCCGCATGAACCTGGCATACGAAGAGCTCACCGCATTCACAATGGACTGGGGGGTATACTGCTATAAAGTGATGCCCTTCGGCCTCAAAAATGCCTGAGCAACGTACCAGCGCCTGGTTAACAGGATGTTCAAACAGCAGATCGGGAGGAACATGGAGGTTTACGTCGATGACATGCTCATCAAGTCAACCTCGTCGAACGAGCACGCCAAAGATCTTGGCGAGACTTTCAACATCTTCCGCAAATACAAAATGAAGCTGAATCCCGTCAAGTGCACGTTCGGGGCCACTAGTGGAAAATTCCTCAGGTTCATGGTTACCCACCGAGGAATCGAAGCTAACCCGAAAAAGATCAGCGCCATCCTCAACATGGCCGCGCCGAAGAGCAACGTCGAAATCATGCGGCTCATGGGGAAGGTGACCGCTCTGAGTCGCTTCATGTCGAGGTCCGGAGAAAAGTGCCTCCCATTCTTCAAAGCCCTGAGAAAGATCCTGAGGTTCGAATGGTCGCAAGAGTATCAGATCACTTTCGAGCAATTGAAAGTGCACCTGGCAACTCCCCTACTGCTTACCCGGCCAGTTGAAGGAGACAAGCTATCACTGTATCTAGCGGTTTCCGATCAGGCTGCAGGCTCGGTGCTCGTCCGAGAGGTCGAAGGGGTCCAGAAGCCGGTCTACTAAGTAAGCCACGTCTTTAAGGACGCAGAAACAAGGTACCCGGCAATAGAAAACATTGTCTTGGCGCTTATCATGGCCTCAAGGAAGCTACGACACTACTTCCAGTCACACACCGTCCTCGTCCTCACCGAGCGTCCCTTAGGGGCTATTCTCACCTCCCTCGAGTCATCTGGTCGTTTGGAGAAATGGAGGTGGGAGTTATCTCAATTCAACATCAAATACTGCCCAAGACAAGCTATCAAAGCACAAGTCCTAGCAGACTTCGTTGTCGAATGTACTATCCCCAACAAGGAGGCAGTGTCGGCGCCAGTCCCCGGGTCTCAACCCTCGATCGAGGAAGGGCCCGACTCCATCCTCGATTGGGTCCTTTACGTCGATGGATCATCTACCGAGGATGGGAGCGGTGCCGGCCTCATCATTCGAGGCCCGAACGAAGCAGAGATGGGGTACTCTTTAAAGCTCAGGTTCAAAGCTTCAAACAACGCCGCGGAGTACGAGGCCTTGCTAGCTGGATTACGAATCGCCTCCGGAGTGGGGCTGAAGATGATCCGAGTTCGTAGTGACTCCGTCATGGTCATAGGCTAAGTGACCGGCCGATTCAAGGCCTAGGAGCCTCTGATGGTGAAATATTTAGCCGAGGTAAAAAGACTACGAAAAGACTTCGACGAAGTTCAAGTGGAACAGATTCCTCGGACCTAAATGTCCAAACTGACGCTCTGAGCAAGCTAGCTTCCTCCTATACGGCTAACAATAAGAGGAATATCTTCTTCGAGGTCCTGCCACTGTCCAGCGTGGAGGACAAGGAGACAACACTTCAAGTTTACGCTGCCCGAGAGGAAGGCCGGGATTGGAGGAAGCCCCTCGTAGAGTTCCTGAAGGAGGATACGCTCCTGGAAGTTCGAGGGGAAGCACTCCACCTCTGAGCCAAAGCCCTCCATTTTGTTTGGAGCAACGGGAACCTCTACAAGAAGTCGTACACTCAGCCTCTGCTTTGGTACGTCGACCCCCACGAAGCCGACTACATCCTAAGTGAGATACACGAAAGGGTCGGTGGAGCTCATCAAGGGGCCCGCACCTTAGTCCAAAAAACGCTGCTTCAAGGGTACTATTGGCCGACCATTCATCAGGACGCTCAGAAGCTCCTCAGAAGATGCAAGAGCTGTCAACTCCATGGCAGCATACCTCGCCTTCCGGCTACCGAGCTAACGGCCCTAACCTCCTTATGGTCGTTTTCCCAATGGGGAATTGACATGGTAGGCCAACTCCTAACTGGCATGAGCGGGCACAAATACATCCTCGTCGCGGTAGTCTACTTTACGAAGTGGATTGAGGCCGTCCCCATTAGAAAACCGGATGCCACCATGGCCATCAAATTCCTGCAGAATAATATAATATCCCGGTTCGGGATCCCGAGGTGTATCGTTACCGACCACGGGAAAAACTTTGAAAATGACAGAGTCAAAGGATTCTGCGACGAATACCACGTACTCATGAAGTTTGTTGCGGTCGTGCATCCTCAATGCAACGGGCAGGCCAAGGTCGCTAACTGGGACGTCATTCGAGGTCTTCAAACTCGTCTGGAAGGAAGGCAGGGTAGTTAGGTTGACGAACTACCACGGGTTTTATGGGCCCTACGCACATCGAAGAAGAACCCCACTGGAGAGACCCCCTTCAGTCTCTGCTACGGCATCGAGGCGATAGTCCCAACAGAGATCGAACTGCCCAGTTACAGAGTCGAGCACTTCGATAACGAAGTTAATACCTTGGCGCTCCAAACTAATTTGGACATCTTATTAGAGAAGTGGGACCGGGCATAAATCAAAGCCGTCGATTATCAACAGCAAACTGCTCGCTACTATAATCCACGAGTCAAGCATCGCACCTTCAAGACTGGAGATCTGGTCCTAAGGCGGAACGAGTTCATAGACCAAGGCAAGATACACAAGTTCTCTACGAAGTGGGACAGCCCATTCCTCGTCTCCGAGGCATTGCCCGGTGGGGCCTATCGCTTACAAGACGCGGCGGGTCGTAAGTTTCCGCGACCTTACAACGCCAAAATGCTCAAATTGTACAAGTGAATTCGAAATTTGTATCTATGAATATGTGTTTCTTCTTTGCCCAAGTGATGTAAATTTCTCTTTTAAACCTTCTGAATTAAAAAGAAACCACTTCAATATATTTTCCCCTTCCTCGGATCAAAGGGCACTGATTTCATTTCGTGAACGTACTCAAACACGCAAAGAAGATAAAAAAAAAAGAGGACACTAGTACGTCGCAAAAGAAAATTTTTATTCATCATGGGTATTATGGGCTCCTCAACCTTACAGAAAAGTTAAAATTACAATAGATGGGGTAGGGGATCAAGGAAGCACTGTTGATGGTACTCCGAGAAGATCTCCGCCAGCCGAGCCCTAGCCTTTTCAGCCCGCTCCCTCTGATGCTGCCCACGTACCCAGGACGCTACGAAAGCACCGGAACTTCCATCTGCCGGGAAAGAGTCCGCGATCTGCCTCTTTTGGAAACACTCCAAAAGAAGGGCCGCCGATCGATCATGCCTGTTCTTCAAGATGAGGCCACGGACATAGAGCGTGTGCAGCTTATCGAGCGCCTCATCCTGCAGTTACTCGGAGAGGTGGTTATACAGCCCCGGAAACTTCCTCCAAATTGCATACATCAGCAATTGGAGGAGGGACGACCGATGAGAAAGTAGACAGCCGAAATGGTCCCCGATGCGCTGGACCACCCCCAGTACGTTTCCTCAGAGAGGGACTGGTTATACAAATAGACGTCATCGAGAGTGATGATCTCTTCAATCGAGTAGATAAGGCCCGCCATTTTTCAGAAACACAAAGATAAATGGACCAACCTACCCTCGCTATTTATAGCCCCCAATAGAATCCTCAGGGGCCGAAATTTACGCTTGCATGGGCGCGAATCTTGGGATATTTTCGTATTTCCCATAATAGAGCCGCCACATGGCGTCCATCCCCTCAAGTGGCCGAATGGAAGTCGGTACGACGCGCACTACGGATCGATACACCTTCCCATGCGTTTCTGTTAGGTATTGTCTGTCCCGGGTTTCATGGGTCCAAGGAGGCTAACCAACGCGGAAGAGGCCACCGAGCAGCTTCTTTACTTGGTCAATCCCTGGCTAGTAGTTTACTACCCACCGACGCCAAGGATCAAAAGCCCTCATCAAGAGGCCACCGAGCAGCTTCCCTGCTCGGTCCATCCATGGCTGGTAGTTTACTACCCACCGATGCCAAGGATCAAAGCCCTCCTCAAGAGGCCACCGAGCAGCTTTCCTGCTCGGTTAATCCTTAGCGGGTGACTTCATACCCATCTACGCTAAGGATCGAAGCCCTCATCAAGAGGCCACCGAGCAGCTTCCCTGTTCGGTCCATCCATGGCTGGTAGTTCACTGCCTACCGACGCCAAGGATCCAAAGTCCTCATCAAGAGGCCACCGAGCAGCTTCTTTGCTCGGTCTGTCCCTGGCTAGTAGTCTTCTACCCACCGACGCCAAGGATCGAAAGCCCTCACCAAGAGGCCGCCGAGTAGCTTCCGTGCTCGGTCCGTCCCTGACGGGTAGCTCTTATCCATCCATGCCAAGGATCGAAAGCCCTCACCAAGAGGCCTCCGAGCAGCTTCCCTGCTCGGTGCATCCTGGCTAGTAGTTTACTACCAACCGACTCCAAGGATCAAAATCCCTCATCAAGAGGCCACCGAGCAGCTTCCCTGCTCGGTCCATCCATGGCTGGTAGTTTACTACCCACCGACACCAAAGATCGTAGCCCTCCTCAAGAGGCCTCCGAGCAGCTTTCCTGCTCTTTTAATCCTTAGTGGGTGACTTCTTACCCATCTAAGCTAAGGATCGAAGCCCTCATCAAGAGGCCACCGAGCAGCTTCCCTGTTCGGTCTATCCATGGCTGGTAGTTCACTGCCCACTGACGCCAAGGATCCAAAGCCTTCATCAAGAGGCCACCGAGCAGCTTCTATGCTCGGTCTATCCCTGGCTGGTAGTCTTCTATTCATCGACGCCAAGGATCGAAAGCCCTCACCAAGAGGCCGCCGAGCAGCTTCCCTTCTCGATCCGTCCCTGGCGGGTAGCTCCTACCCATCCACGCCAAGGATTGAAAGCCCTCACCAAGAGGCCGCCGAGCAGCTTCCTTGCTCGGTCCATCCCTGGCTGGTAGCTCCTACCCATCCATGCCAAGGATCGAAAGCCCTCACCAAGAGGCCGCCGAGCAGCTTCCCTGCTCGGTCCATCCCTGGCGGGTAGCCCCTACCTATCCACGCCAAGGATCGAAAACCCTCACCAAGAGGTCACCGAGCAACTTCAGTACTCAAACGCCGAGGATCGAAAACCCTCCCACCAAGAGCTTCGACACCGGGAGCCTTATCTCCAGCACTCCCACCGGCGGCACTTCCGGTGGCCTCCCCCTATGGCTCATCCTCGGAGAGGGGGTACTCGAGCCGAAGCTCGCCATCGGCAAACCCCGACATCAAGCCTTGACGGCGTCGAAGGCCTGGTGCCAAACAATGGACGAGGTGTCGGCAAGGTCAGCATAGAACTGTTCCGACGTCTTGTACCTTTCCACCTACCTTACATCCCGGAGGTCGGCGATCTTCACCGCTTCCTTCGCCGCCTCGGTTTCCCTCTTGTAGGCGTTAAGCGACTTCCTCATCGTGGAGTTTAGCACCTTGGCCTCCTCCAACTTAGCCGGGGTAGCCTTGTTGGATTCCTTCAGAAGGCGAATGGACTCCTTGCATTTGGAGTTTACCACCTCCTAGGCGGCCACCCGGGTTTTGAGGACGGCGATCTTCTCCTTCGCCTGCCGCAGATCGTCCTCCCGCGAAGAAGACCCACCCGCCTTCTGCATCGCCGGAGCAATCTCCTCGTGCTCCATGTTGGCGATGAGGGCGCAGTGCTGGAGGACCTAATGAAGATAAAAGAAGGGGTTAAAAAGCATCTGATCCAAGAAAAAAAACACTTGACGAAAACCTCAACGGAAAGCAGATACTGACCTGTACAGCCTCCTGAGCAATAGCGGCAACTTAGGCCTTGAGGGCCCCCTAGGGAATTTTGCCCCCGGCCGATCGTTCCATCTCTGAAAGCAAGCTATCGGCAACAGAAAGCCCTGAGGGCATCTCAAAACAGACATCCCCCTCCTGCACGAAGATCGGGGAGGACGGAGATCGAGATACCGTCCTCTTGTACCTCTTGAGGGGGACCTCGGGGGGATCGGCCTCATCCTCCACCTCCCTTGCCCGGGGCTCCGGTTCCCGAGCATGGTTATGACTCCCCCCGCGGCTGGTTTCCGAAGCCCGGGGCATGGTGGAAGGCCTAGCAGGTGTGGCTGCCTTCGGGGCCGGGCTCGAACTGGGGCGGGACGAGCTAGCGCCCCCAGTCTTCCTCCCCTTCTTGACGGCTATGGCAGCCAGGAATTTAGATCGGTCCATTTGCTCTGCATAAAGGAAAATACACAAGGGGAGTTAGTGACACGGGAAAGAGCAAAAGAAAAATATTCAAGTCTAGACAGATCGTCCAAGCTCCTGACTTACCCATGACTCGAGCGGGGCTGAGCCCGGCCCAGCTAAGAGCCTGCTCGGACAGCAAAATGTCGACCCGTTAGATCGGCTCCCATGGACACCGCCCTCGCCTCGGGAGTGGCCGACCGCTTCACCTGCGGGCAGTCGGCCATGTGCCACTGTACAGGCACAGGCTAATCCTCGCCCTCAGGTGGCCCGACGAATACAAACTTCTCCTTCCATTCGTGAATGGAAGAAGGAACTACTACTACCCCGACCCGACCGCCCCTCCCTTACATTTTTTGAAGGAAATGCACACCCGGCTCGGCTCGGCCTTACGAGTGCCAGGGTGATTTTTGTAACAAAGGAAGGAAAGGAGAAGGGTCAAGCTGAAGGGGATCTCCTCAAGTCTCAACTGGACCAGGAACTCGAGGAGAATTCTCCATGAGTTCGGCACTAGCTGGTCCAGGGCAAGTTGGAAGCAACGTAATGCCTTGCATACTTTAGGGGGAAAGGGTAGACGCATTCCAGGCCAGAATGTGTTCAGGTACAAGGCAATCTCCTTGCCCTGCACCTGATCCGCCCTATTTTCCTCCCTGGCCAAACGAAGCGAATAGCTAGGGGGATGTGGAAACAAGCCCGGATCGTGGTGACCTCGTCAATATTCCTTAGGAGGGAGGGCGCATCGCGAGCGTTCCCGATGCGCTCTTTGGGAACCCTTACCGTCGCCTGGCGACGAACGGCACGGGTAGCCCTAACTCTATGAGGCGAATCCGACTCGGACGGGCAGAGGAGGAAGCAGAAGAAGACTCCCTAGACTCTACCCTAAGTATCTCAATAGACTCCTCAGAGGAAGACATCTAACCTGATTCAAAGAAGGAGTCCTCCGAGAGAAGAGCGCTAGAGATCCGATCTAAAGGAAAGAGCGTCGAGCTATCTCTCACAGCAATAGGGAAATGATGGCGAAAGTGTGGACCCGGGGGGGATCCCACCCTTATTTATAGCACTTTGGCAACGCATCCAATGGCTCAGATCGTTTCCCGCCAAAATGATGCTTCACGCTCGCCAGCCGTTGACGCTCCACGTGTCGCACAACCATTGGAAACATCCCTTCGCGCGCAAAAGACAATGACAACTCGTTACGTCCGCCAACCGGCGTCGGACACATGGCATGCGCCTCAAGGAACGTAAGATCGAATCGGCACTCCCTCTTTAATGCACGATCTCCTCTCTGATCCGCTGACATCATCGAGGATATGCCTAACCGCCTCAGAAATCCACACTGATAAGGTCCTTAACTACGAGCTGAGCCCGGGGGACCGATCAGACCACTCTCGACCCGACCCATAAATAGGTCGAGATGAGAGTAGGGGGCTAATGATGATGCTCATAATTAGGAACTCCCCAGATCATGACACATGGCAGATGACGTGTCCCGAGGCACACGGAAATACGGCAAGCACCACACATTAGAAGCGTCCCCCGGGATATCGCCCCGCTGCCTGGACCCAACCTCTGAGGATGCCCAGTACATTCCTGTGCTCGCCATGTAAACGGCCATTGGCTCGCCTCCGAGCCCTCCTACACGCCGAGCTCTTCGGCCCCTCGCCTCCGAGCTATCACAGAACTGAACTAGCTCAGCCACCCACCCTCTTTTAGGCATCTCACCGAGCTAGGCCTTTTCGGTTCTATCGAGTGACCTAAAACGCAGATCACTGGAGCCTCCACCACGGCTCCGCGAATCTCGCCAGACGCGAGATATGCGCCGCCACACGATCCCGCGTTCCACGCATTCCCTCATTAACGAGCATATCTCATCATTAATAGAGGATCCTGCGATTCACGCAGGCATAACGCCAGGGACATAACAGCCGGCAAGGATCTCACGCCAGCTAGCCCATGGCGACCGCTATATAAACCCTTCTCTCAGATGACTCAGGTAAGGCAATTTTACTCCAATAGGCCACTACTCTGCTCAAATACCTCGGCTAACTTGATCGTCAGAGGGTCCACGGTGGTGCACCCACCCCGGGACTTTTTTGCAGGTAGCTTGACTTCAATCCAAATCAAGCCCACTGAGATCCATACGCTCCTGGAGGCAACTCTCAAACCCAATCTCAGTCGTTCATCGACGCTCGTGACAGATCGACAGAGGACAACATCTGAAGGAGATCCTGACCTCCATCACATTCCTCCATCGCCTCCAAGACTCGCCTCACCTACCGAGGCCTCCATCGTCCCCTTCGCACCTCGACTGGACCCCAAAACCGAGGCCTCCAGCCTCACTGAGATCCTACTGATGGTGCTTTTTCCAGCCGAGCCTCCCCTTGCCAACGCCTTCCTCTGCCTGCACCCGATCTACCGTAGCCTTCGACCCCGACCTTGAGCACCACCTCTCTCTCCACTGCTCTCTTCCTTCGCCGGCGCTAACCCCCTCATCACCCGTCCTCTATCACTGAACCGAGGACCCGGACCCAGCATCGTCTTTTCACCGCCATCTTTCACCTCATCTCGTGAGTTTCCCCTTAACACCTTATAGTTTCTGTTGAAAAGAAAAAGGAATGTATAAGGAAACGGTAAAAGAAAAAATAATTAAAACTCTATTTTTTACTATAGTTTAGTTTAACAGTGAACTTAATATGTTTAGAAAAGAAAGAAAAATGATATTAAGACCCTAGTTCTTATTTATAGCTAAAGTTTGGGTAGAAAACTATATTTAGTGGAGTATAGTTTCGTGTATGGACTTGTTTATGATGAGCTATACAAATTTTTTAGAATTGGTACCGTTAATTGATGAGTACTTTAATCTAGGCGGAGTAAAATCCCAATCCCAAGATGAACCCTAACTAAGATCGTGCATCGCATCTTCGTGTATATTTGTTCCGTGACCGTCGACTTTAAGGTAAGTACTCTTGCTCTTTATTTTAGTCGATACGATATCAGCAATTCTTTAAATAAATTATTAATCTATAATTTTTGGATAAAATTGTAATATTATGCCGCCTCATTAAAATATCCTATAATACCTGTATACATGATGAAAACCCTAGGAATTAGAGCACTCATTAATCAAATTAACCCTTTAAACCATGTTTTAAATTATATTCAATGCAATAATAAACCCGAATGTTAAATAGAGATACTAATTCATATAGATTCTTGTTTACATTATGGACACTATAATATTATATCGACTGTACTTGACATGCTACTTAAGATCATTGACTTGCTTGACATGACATGCCTTTTCACGATTACCGATTCCTTATATTAAAACGAGATCTCTAATTAGAATGCTAAATTGCATGCCATGACACAATCTATACTGTTTACAAGTTTCATTTCCATACGATTAACATGATATTACAAGTTTCAGTTAAGTCAACATTCTTAATTAGTGATTCAGTTTATTACAATGTTAGTTATAAATATGCGGGGTGTTGGGGTAGTTTGAGTGTACATGTTCCCCGCCGAAAGACGCGGGAAGACGCGTTGAACGTCTAGCCTGAATTTCGGGGCAGATGCTAATTGGTGCTATCCGTCCACCTCTCCGAAGATGCCAAGTTGATTTATAGCACCATGTATCGAAGGTTTAAATGGATGCGGACGATGTAGCAGACTTCGTCAGATTCCCCCTCGTTTGAGGGGTTTTTGATTGTTGGGACGCTCTTCCCTGTAGGCGCAAGCCCCTGCAGTTAATTATGCTACCGCATCGCGGTAACAACTTTCTCTTTCTCCAGATGGTCACTTCGTGTCGTGGGTGTTTTTGATGTTTTTGGTTGCCCGTGGATTGTATACGGAGACTAATTTATGTTGTCGCCCGTAGGGCGTGGATTAGTCCAAATCCGTATCTTCTTAGATTTGGGTTTGGGGGTTGGGTTTAAAGATACGTTAGCCTCATTTGGGACTAAGATCAACTTAAACGTATGTTAAGGATACGTTAGTCTAATTTTAGACTAAGATCAACTTAACGGGATCGTTTAGATCCAACAAAAGAGCAATTGGGCTTTATTGTTTAGTTTAGGGACATTGCGGTCGATTAGTTTAAGGACATTACGGTCCATTGTCAGTTTAAGGATATCTCGGTCCAGTGTTAGTTTTAAGGACATCTCGGTCCAATGTTAGTTTAAGGACATCTCGGTCCAGGTTAAGGACATCGTAGTCCATGAGTTTAAGGACCTCACAGTCCAGGTTAAGGACATCGTAGTCTGTGGGCTTAAGGACCCCACAGTCCGTGAAATGTGTGGTTGTCAGGACCCGTCACCTCTCTGACGACGTTGAAGGATTACAACGACAGATATCAGAGGAGTAAAGAGATGTACCCTCGAACCGGTGTGAGTTGGTTGAAAGATCTGTAGTCCAATTTGGGACTAAGATATGTTAAATATTCATGAGCAGATGGGCTCAATTAAATATAAGTTGAGGACTTATGGCCAATATTGGGCTAAGTACAATAAACATTTTTTATTCTGGC
Source organism: Agapanthus africanus (assembly GCA_030015575.1). Lineage (NCBI taxonomy): Eukaryota > Viridiplantae > Streptophyta > Magnoliopsida > Asparagales > Amaryllidaceae > Agapanthus > Agapanthus africanus. The sequence goes on from CM057340.1 coordinate 661,150,833, forward strand.
TATTGAGCCTTTATTTGGGCTTGGCCCTTTTAACAATGTTCTTATCTTGTATTGAATGCTGAGCATTCACCAGAGCTATGAGCCTATTAAAGAACAATTTGTGTTCTGTTAGCGCAACACGTGGCGTGCTAGGCGCTTTGCGCCAATCAAAGAGCGCAGTGCGCTTCTGCCGAGTAGCGCACATGTGAAGAGCACGTGTCGCACTTGGCGCTAAGCGCCAGATGATGGGCGCATTGCGCTAGTTTATGAGCGCTGAGCGCTAATTTATGAGCGCTGAGCGCTTTCAATTTAGTGGCGCACACATGAGTGACACGTGGTGCGCTTGGCGCTGAGCGCCAGCCCATGAGCGCAGTGCGCTATTTCAGAAGGGCAAAGCGCAAGTTGTTAATTGGCGCATACGTGGTTGACACGTGGCGCATTTTGGCGCTGAGCGCCGGTCCAGAGAGCGCAGAAGCGCTGTTCAAGAGCGCAAGACGCATTTCATGAGCGCAAAGCGCATTTGATCAATTTTATGATCTGAGAACAAATTTATGGTCTTTTAGAAGAGACTTTGTCTCAAGATTTAAGAACAACAGTTCTTATTTTGCAGGACAGATTTTCAATCTCTTATTTTGATGAAAGGCTTTGCCTTTATAGATCCATGATCTGTGAGAAGAATATGTTCTTCTTTTATTTTATGATGAGGTCTTTTGATCTCATTTGTGAAAGACTTTTTGTCTTGAAGATCTATGATCTTTTTAAAAGAAAAGAATTCTTCTTTTTATAAGATGATTTCATATCTGTGTTCATCATTCATCATCTTTACCTTGAAGAAGTATCTTCTTGCAAGAGCTTGCTCTTTCTCTTTGAGTTTCTCAAAGTTTATGGGGGGGGTTTCTCTATATCAGACTTGAAGTCTTGGGGCCTTTATATAGGGCAAGTTGATTTGTTAAATCAGTTAAAGAGATCTTTCTCTGATTGATTTGGAGATGTTTCCCACCGTTGGATCTTTGATCCTAGAGCTTCTGTTTTACAGAAGGCAATCTTCTTGTTTTTAACAAGATTGGAAAATCTTTTCATAACAGAATTTAATTCTGATTAATTAATGATTTATCATTACTATTAGATCTTTTGATCTAACGGTGGGGAATTTTATAATTCCAGCGCTAGCGCACCCGTGCTTTGCACGTGGTGCGCTGCTCAGAGCGCAGCGCACCTGTGTTTGACAGGTGGTGCGCTGCTCCAAACGCCCTGCGCTAGCGCACCCGTGTTTGACATGTGGCGCGCAGCGCGCCTAGCGCTAGCGCACACATGGTGCGCTGCCTAGGGCGCAGCGCACTTGGCGCTGCATCTTCAATTTTGAAATTTGAATTTCAAACAGAGCTTTGCTCTGATTGGGGGAAACAAATGCCCCCCACCGTTGCGCTCACGTGTCCCACATGTGAGTGTAGCGGTGGCAACATCTGCGCCCTTGGATCAACTCAAAAGTTAAAGAGGCATTTCAATGCCTATAAATAGGACCTTTGGTCCTTTAAATGATTTCTGTTCATCTTCTTAATTTTCTGAGAATTTTATTCTCTCACAGAGCATAGCTCTCCGTCTTAAGAATTTTCAAGAGTCAACACTCTGCCAAAACTTTAGGTAAATTTTTTTTAGATAATCTAGGGTTTTACCCATTAACAGAGCCTTGCACTTCATAGATCTTTGATCTAAAGAAAATCCTTTTAGGGTTTCATTAACAGAGCTTTGCTCTCATGAACCCATAGATCTAAAGAGATTTTTCTTGGGGTTTCTTATCCCATGAACAGAGCTTTGCTCTTTGATAACATGTAGATTTTTTAAATCTCTTATGAAGAATTCATAAGAGTTTGTTCATGGATCTTGAAGATCCCAGAATTTTTAATTCATAAAAATTGATTTTAATTTTTTTTTGATGGTTTTTTTTTATCATCTTTACAAAGCCAAGCTCTTGAGGAATTTTTATTCCTTCATGATCAGAGTTTGACAAGTGTCACTCTGTCACAGAGCATTGCTCTCAAAGGGAGATTTACTCCTCTGACCGATAGATCTCTCATTTAATGAGAATTTCTTTTGAGGATTTCCTCACTTGATTAACAGTCTCATCAAATGATGAGGCTGTTTTATTAATTGATGAATTGTCATCTAGATTTTGTGGGCCCCTCTTTGGTCCCCTTTCTACTGTGTGGTACAAATTCTAAAGTACCAAGTGCCAGAATTTAAATTAAATTATAGCACTGACAATTGAATTTTGTCCCTTTTTGTGCAAGCGACATGTCTTTCGATCCCTCTTTCCCGTTTGTTCGTTCCGAAGGAGGATTTCCTGGAGCACCTGTAGACCGGGAAGTTCTAGCTTTGATCAAAGACCATGACCCGGAATATAAGAATCTTCACCTCTGGGGGACATGGTATAATCAGATTATTAAGGGTCAACAAAGCTTTTCATGCGCGGTACCCTCGGAGCCCATCATGGCGATCCATTACGTCGACCCACCCCCGGTGAACTATACCGTGGAAGAAGTCAACTGGACTTCGGGAGGTCTTCTTCAGCCTGCTATGGCTTCGATACCTGTTCAGCCTCCAATGGCTTTGGATACCCTGGGGTGACGTATTTGTCAAGGTGAAGGGCGACCGTGGGGACAACCATACACGATCGGTCTAATTCCTTATCACCCAGCTGGTTATCTGCAATGGGCCCGCTACATTCTGTCAGCGAAGAAGTCGCGATTGTTGAGGCTTGGGTTGTATCCCTCCATTTATGCATCTCTCTTCCAGTATCCTACGCTTCCCGCCTGGTGGGTTAAGGCCTTTCTGGAGCAGTGGAATATTCCTACCCATACCTTCCTTTCGCTGGACCGAGAAGTATCAATCTCCTTAGAGAAATTTGCAGAAGTGTCTGGCTTACCGGTTATGGGGGAGCACTATGAGGAACTGCTTCCTACAGATGAATACATTTTTGATGCCAAGCCAGTGATGACAGGCCTCACCCCGGAGAACGCCGTTCAACACCAATTTCCTAGTCTGATCAAAGTGTTGAATATTTATGAGGGACTTTTTTTCGAATCTGGGAGCCGCGGGGTTACTTTCGAGGATTTCATTGCTCGTTTTCTCCATCCGAACGTCCTCTCGAAGTATGCTGCTAAGTTTGCCAAACTTGACGACCTTTTCGGTTTAGGGTTAAACAACTTCCCAACGGCGGAGGAAGATCAAAAGAGTTTCTTCCTTCCCAACACTCCAGTTGTTCCTTTTGCGGAGATCGCAGTCCTTGGGATTGATGAGGAAACGTTCTTCTTAGGGTTTCTTGGGCTATGGCTGAGTTGGTTTGCGCTTCCGATGCACCTTCGCCGTATGAGGCCGTCTGTCTTCTATCCGGCTCACCGGATGATTATTGGGGTGAAAGTGGCTGTCGGGGTCGCCGGGTTAGCTCATCTGTATTACGGCCTCAGCCAAGCGGCGGATACTGCTAAAGCCGGAGTGCAGCATGTGAACTTCTCGATGCATTACTTCATGTCATGGCTCGAGCTACATGCACTTGGCGTTTTCGGCATTTATAAGAGGCCGTCCTTCTACGACAGGTGCAGCTTCCCCTGGATCATGCGATTGGTCGACGCATCTATTGTAAATCTGTCACCGCAGGAAGCCAGAGGTTTGCTCCTTCGTCCACGCACGGTTGGAGCTGGTATGTCTTTCACAGACAAAGTCTTGACTATCGGCAAAGAGTCCGCGACAGCGGTGCAGCCATTGCGGGACATTTTTAAAGATGGAGCCTCTGCTTTGAAAGCTCAGGAAATCGTTCATTTATATTCCATCAGACCGGGCTTTCTCGTATTCAGGCAAAATGATGCGGCGTTATTCATGAGATACAGTCCGCATCGTTTTGCCCAACAATTGAGCTATAATCAGGGAGTTCCGCTGGAGGCTTTCTTGCTAGAACCTGCTGCCACCGAAGAGGGGATGCAAAACGTGCTGCATCACTTTATGCGCTTGAACACAGGGTCCAGCTTCTTCATCAGCGAACCGAGCTGTGTCCCAAAGGTCCTTAATGTGTACGTGGCGTGGTACCGGCATTCAATGGGCGCCGTTATCAGGGAGGAGAAGCGACTGCTGCTCGACCGCAAAGGTGCACCCCCTGCTGGCGATCGGAACGTCCCCCTGAAGCAATGGACCATTGTCCCCCCTCCGCTAAGAGAAGCTGTCGTGATCGAAGTACCGCACGACAGACCTGAGCTACCGGTGCTCCGTGCTCCCGTGGAGACGGTGAATGTACTACCGGTGCCCCGTGTTCCCATGGAGACGGTGAATGTAGCTTCCCCTGAGTCTGGCGTGGGTTCGGATATCGGGACTCGTTGTCCCAAAGTGCCCACCAAGCGTAAGCTAGTGCTGGCTGCAACCGAAGCTCGCTCGCAGAAGAGGAAGAAGAAGTCGATCCTCTCTGCCGACGTTGTACTTGGCCAGGAGCCTCAAGCTCCTTATGGCGAGGGCCTGAGCGAGTATGGGACAAACGAGGGTCTATTCATGCCGCTAGATGACACTGATCTGGCGACTGCCATTGCAGAATCTGAGCAATGGGCAAGCCACGAAGCGGGACTGGCTATCCTTGCGCGATCAGGTAACCATCAGCTGTATCTTTTGTCATTACATCATATTTTAATCATCATGTTTTGACTGATACCTTTCCTTCTTAACAGGCATTTCCACCGAAGAAGCTCTCGCAGCTTCTCTGAAGACTTTTGAGGAAGAAGAAAGACTTCGAGCATCCTTAGGCATCGGTACATTTCGGTTCACTATGTCCCCGCTCACGTTTCTTATGGGTAATCTGACCCCTCTTTTTCTTCTTATCACAGGAACTACCTCTACTTATGTTATTCCAAGCGTGGCACCGACTTCATAGAGCGGTGCGGAGATGCTTCCTGGGCCGGCTATCTCAGTTCCGCCGGTATTGTCGAAAGAAGCTTCACTTAAGCAACTGATGATGGATGCCATAACAGCTCCAGAGGTAAATATTGGCGCAGACGAGGATGTCCTGTTGAGGGAGGCCTTTAGAAGATCTGCCCTCACGGCCCAGGCGGAGAGGAAGCGTAGGATGCGCGCGGCAAGGGAGCGTGCCGCCGCCTTGGATGCGGGTGCGGGTTCAAGCGCTGCTACCCTTGCCCCTACTCCTTTGGAAGATGCTCCGACTGCCTTGTCCACCGCCCACAGACAGGCGGCACGTGCGGCTCGGGAAGCAATCGAAAGACCAACTCAAGGTAACGTGGCATTGGGTTCTTTTGTCAAAGTTTTAACTTTCAGGTTCTCATATATCCTATCTTGCAGGGCCGAGTCTTGCCGAAGAAGTGGCGGCAACCGCTGAGCCTGGGGTAGTGGTAGAGGAGATAGCCACGATCGCCGAACCCGAGGCAGTGGTAGGTGAGATGGCTACAGCCGCCGAGCCCGAGGTAGTCACTCTTTCCCAAGAGTTGGGCACTGCTCCAATCGTCGCTCTCTCCCCTTGCGGCTCCCTGCTGCTGCCGGGCCCTGCAAGTGTCACGACGATTCTCGTGGAATCGAGGGATGAGGCTACAGGTGGTGAGACTGTTTCAATGGAGGAAGGTGGAGCATTCGCTGCATCCAGTGACACTCTTGTCGCGGTCTCGACCGACGACTCACCAGGTAGATTTTCGGTCATCGCTTTCCCCTTTATTCTGTAATCCCCTTTTAATCTCTCCTGACAGTATTTCTCTCACTTCTAATGCATGTGTGGGGAGCGTTGAGGTTGTGCCACCTGAGGAAGCATCGCCAGTTGTTGCTTTGATGGTGATTGCCCCTCCGTCTTCTCTTATAACTTCTCAAATGATGGAAAGTATGGGTTTGTGATAAATTTAAATCGGGGACAGCATCTTTCGTGTACTGACCATGTATCATCGTGATCTCCCAGGAGTTCTTTTTGATCATTTGTATCAGGTGCTAAACCCACAGTTCTCTTTCCCGTTGGAGATTAGTCCGCCCACTGGTGTCGGTGAGTATCTTTTCTAACCGACGTCCTTTCTTTTCTTTAACGGGCAGTCATGTTATTGCTAATTCTTCTTTGCGTTGCTCATAGCCTTACAAATTGAAGGGGGGGTCAAGGGTATCGCCGTGCCACCGGAACTCCCAGCTCTTCCCCCTGTTGCAGCCGGTATAATAGACTCTTTTGTTTACGTATTTTTTATTTCTTAAGCCGACATCTGATTGTGATATGTTTTGTAGCGGTCACATCGACTCCAGCCCCGTTCGAGTCTCGCGTCATGATGCCGGCAGGGCCCTTTTCCAGACGTCCATCCTCAAAAGGTGCTGTGACCAGTCTACGTATGTTGAGCGATTATATCGAAGAGCTTGACACGGAGGCCCTTACGTTTGCTGTATATTTTTCTGCCGAAGTTAATCCAATGCTAGCGACGCTTGTGAACTTCCATAACGAAGGCGTCGTTGAGTCTTGGGTTAACCACTGCAGGAAGATTGAGGCCTGCCTGCATGAGCTTGAGCTCATGCGTCCTGCTCCTGAGATTCAGGCTTTGAACTCCCAGCGGGCTGCATGGGTCGAGCAGAGTGTGTCCTTCCTCCGCCATTTCGAACAAGAAGCGACCTTGAGACGGAAGGAACGTGAGGAGGCTTCGGGTGAATCTGCCCGGCTGCGCACCCAAGTTAAAGCGAACGCTACGCAACTGAGAGCTGCTTTTGACACCTTGCAGCAATGTATTTCGGACGGGCTTGTATTGAGGCGGAAGCTCGACTCTATTGAGCGAGTTATGCAGAGTCGCGAAGCTGTCCAACGGGAAATCGATGAGAAGATTTCATCATGCTTGCAGTAAAGGGCTCGAATTGAAGCAGAGCTGGCTACGGCGGCTGATCACGAGAAGGCGCTGAAAGAATGCGAGAGAAGCTTGCAGACTTGTTGAAAACGCTTCCTTCTCAGTAGCTGTTTTGCTTGTAATCTTTGAATAACATGTATCCATTTTTTTTATTCTTTTATAAGATGTATTCTGTACCCAATTGAATTTACGAATAAAAGATACATTTCTTTCGCACCATCTTGTGTTATTTCCAGCTTTCTTGTCCTTTCTGTTTTGCCGGCATGTTACCTTAGTAAGCGTAGCCTGCAGAAAATAGAGAGCATTCTGTCTTGATCTTTTCGAGAGGTAGTGATGGCTTAGGAAACAGGTTCAGCTCTGCTACCTAAGATTTTTCAACTTCATGAGCCGTGAGGGTCTCATAAAGACTTTTCTCCCTACGAGTCGAGAGGATCTCGTAGGTGTATTTTCTCCTTAGGAATCATGAGGATTCCTAAGTGCGTTTCCCTTTATAAGTCGTAAGGATCTTATAAGAGAGTTTTCTTCCTTATGAGTCGAGAGGACCCGTAAGTGTTTAATGAGATTGACGTTATCCGCATCTCACAGCGTCAGAAGTTGCTCCGGGTGTTTTCCACGGGGTCAAGGTTAACTTTGGCCGTGTTCCACGGAGTCGTTGGATAACGTATTTCCGAGGCGGGGTCATATAGATGACGTATTTCCGCGACGGGGTCATATGGATAACGTGTTTCCGAGACGGGGTTATGTGGATGACGTATTTCCGAAATGAGGTCATTTGGATGACGTATTTCCATGACGGGGTCATGTGGATGACGTACTTCCGCGACGGGGTCATGTGGATGACGTATTTCTGAGACGGGGTCATGTGGATGACGTGTTTCCGCGACGGGGTCATGTGGATGATGTGTTTCCGCGACGGGGTCATATGGATGACGTGATTCCGCGACGGGGTCATGTGGATGACGTGATTCCGCGACGGGGTCATGTGGATGACGTATTTCCGTGACGGGGTCATGTGGATGACGTATTTCCGAGACGGGGTCATGTGGATGACGTATTTCCGAGACGGGGTCATGTAGATGACGTATTTCCGCGACGGGGTCATGTGGAGACGGGGTCATGTGGATGACGTATTTCCGAGACGGGGTCATGTAGATAACGTATTTCCGCGACAGGGTCATGTGGATGACGTATTTCCGAGACGGGGTCATGTGGATGACGTATTTCCGCAGCGGGGTCATGTGGATGACGTATTTCCGCGACAGGGTCATATGGATGACGTATTTCCGAGACGGGGTCATATGGATGACGTAGCGTCTGTTGTAATAAGACGAATATCGAAGTGGTCTCTAGGTTGTCTGTGAACCGTTGAGATTTGGCTTCTTCTTCTGATGGAGCCTGGGGAGGGAAGGTGTGATTCCTTCTTCGTTTATGCCCCTGGATTGTATACAGGGATTGATGTGATATCACCTGTAGGGCAGAAAATTTTATTTTATATATTTTTCTTTCCGTGATACTCTATCATTTCAGCTTTTATATCACGAAGGTCGCGATTGCCCAATCATTTCGGTTATTTTTCGCGGTACCCAATAATTTCGGCTGTTTATTTTATTTTTACTCGCTGCTTTTTTATTGCGAGTTGCCCAATCATTTCGGCTATTTTGCATGCATACATTTTTACTTGTTGATTTTGTTGCAAGTTGCCCCACCATTTCGGCTATTTCGTATGCATGTGTGGCTCGCTGGTTTTTCGCTACAAGCTTGGAATTAGACACCGATTTCGGCATCAGCACCGCTACAACTGGGATATTGCCAGGAGCGAATCATCATTTGCCTTTGTCAATGTCAAACAAAGGTGGCTTAGCAAACAAGGTTAAGATCCTGTCGACTAAGGTTTTTGACTACATGAGCCGTAAGGGTCTCATAAAGGTATTTCTCCCTGCGAGTAGTAAGGATTTCGTAGGTGCGTTTTCTTCTTAGGAATCGTGAGGACTCCTAAGTGTATGGTCTCTTATAAGTCGTAAGGATCTTACAAGAGTATTTTCTCCTTATAAGTCGAGAGGACTTACAAGGGCTGTTCACTGTGCAAACATATCCCTAATCACGGATGGGACTTTATTAGGGAAATGTTTATTCGCGCCCGTGGATTGTATACAAGGGTCAGCACTGAGCCGCTTGTAGGGCATATTGGAGGTTGTGGTGGCCGCTTAAGAACAGGTTCAGATCCCTGTAGCTTAAGACTTTTGAATCTTATGAGCCGTGAAGGTCCCATAAGAGGGTTCTCCTTACGAGTCGTGAGGATCTCGTAAGTGTAATTTCTCCTTAGGAACCGTGAGGATCCCTAAGTGTGTTGCTCCCTTTGTGAGTCGTAAGGATCTCACGCAGGTGGTTTCTCCTCACAAGATCGAGAGGACCTTGCAAGTGTCTTTTAACGAGATTGCGCCTTTTCGGGTTTTCATAAAAACTCGCCGGTAGCCTTGCTGTTTTTACTCACGGAGCCCTTTCGGGTTTTCATCCGTGCCCATTTTGCTTATGGACATACCGTTTTCTTTTTTTCTTCTTCTTTTTTATTCTTTTCTCTTCTTTTCTTTTTTTTGTGTCAGCCTTGGGATGCTGCAGTCTACAGTAGTTTATCGACGTCTCGATCAACAGCTAGTTTTAGGACATTGTGGTCCATCGTTAGTTTAAGGACGTTTCGGTCCGTTGTTAGTTTTAGGACGTTTCGGTCCGTTGTTAGTTTAAGGACGTTTCGGTCCCTTGTTCAGCTACTACTTATAGAGTTTGTGCTTAGGAAGATAGCGAGCGGACATAGTCGTCGTCATCTATTATTGACCTAGGCCGTGACTCGTGAAGCATAGTACTTTTTCAGGAAGCGACCATTTATTGGCCTGAAGGGCCTTTCGCCATGCATGTCCATGAGTAGATAGGCTCCACCCTGGTAGACCTTGTCTATGATATACGGGCCTTTATAGTTTGGCTCGAATTTCCCCCGTTTGGCACGATTGGGAATCATAGGTCTTTTGACCACTAGTATGAGTTCGCCTTGGCGGAATGTCCTCGGCCTAGTCAATTTTTCGTATGAGCGTGTCATCTTTGCTTTATAAGCCTCCAGATTTTGCTGCGCCATGAGCCGGGTTTCATCAAGGGCATCGAGCTCTTCAAGCCGAAGGTGAGCATTCTCTTCGTCTGTTAGCTCGTAGTGAACTACCACTCGTAGAGAGGGTAGCTCTATCTCGAGGGAGAGTACCGCCTCTATACCGAATACCAATGCGTAGGGCATTGTGTTCGTAGCCATTTTAAACGTAGTTCGATACGCCCAGAGAGCTTCATGCAGTCTCTCATGCCAGTCCTTCTTATTTCGAGACACCGTCTTTTTCACGATCTTTGTCAAAGTCTTGTTGAAAGCCTCAGCTAGACCGCTAGCTCGGGGATTATAGACTGAAGAGTATCTCCAGTCTATATTATGCTGTTGTGCAAAGCGACTGACCTTGTGGCTTCTATGGGCTGGCCCGTTATCGGAGATAATCTGTCGTGGAGTTCCAAACCGATAAATGACGTGCGTCTTGAAGAAATGGAGGATATTCTCCGTCTTCACTTCCCTCAGCGGTACTGCTTCTGCTTATTTGGAGAAGTAATCAGATGTCGCCAAAATGAATCGATGTCATCTGGATGATGCTAGTTCGATGGGGCTGATTATGTCAGTCCCCCACATTTCGAATGGCCAGCTAGCTACTGTTGGATGTAGTGGATTTAGATGCTGATGGATAAAGTCTCCGTGAATCTGGCATGAGTGGCACTGCTTCGCGTATTCGAGGCAGTCCTGGATCATTGTGGGCCAATAATAGCCCATCTTTTTTATCTCCAGCTTCATCTTCAGCCCGGCTTGGTGAGAACCGCAGAGTCCGTCGTGAGTTTCTTGGATGACTCTCCTTGCCTCTTCAGGTCCCAGGCATCTTAGCCACAAAGAATCGAATGATCTCTTATACAGAGTATCATTAACGAAGGAAAAAGACAGAGCTCGTTTCATAAGCTGATGTCTTGAGGACGCATCTTCAGGTGTTCGACGGGATTTGAAGTAGTCTATAAAGACTTCCCTCCAATCCTCAGCCTTTTCTTGGTCCCTTATTTATAGGGCCGTTTGCTCGGTAGCTTCTTTTTCTTCGGACGACTCCAGAGATATTTCTGCCAGTGCGAGAACCCGAAGGCTTTGCACAATGATCCTCACGTCATCGAGGTTCTCGTCGGCCAACTCTTTATCAAGCTTAGCTAGTGCATCCGCCTTGCTATTTTTCACAGCCTGCTGAAGGAGGCGTTGCGTTCTGGCTTTCTCGTAGATGGCCATTTCGCGATTATGATCGTCTCGAACCTTTTGACTTGCTTCCCTTATAAGCTTGTCCATTTGTTCTTCAAACGACGGACTGGGCATTTTCACGGCGGGAGCTCTTTCTGGTTCAGGGTTAGCATCTTCCCACAGAGCATCTCCTTCTTCATCAAAGTCATGTACGACATAGCAGTCGCGGAATAGCTCCCGTTTCTTGGATTGAACATACCCAAGTCCGGTCGTTTCCATTCTCCCGTTGGGCAACTTTCGTTGAGTTCCGGGAACGTCCCAGATCCTGTTATAGAACCGTGCTTGTCGCGCAGTTTGCTTAAGGGGTACACCTTGGCGTCTCAAGAGTCTCTTTAGTCCGTCTGTGTAATATCTGGGCAAACGGATGGGCTGGAGCCTGTCAAATGTAGAACCCGCGCCATGCCAAATTTCTTTTTCCACTTTGGTTTCCCCAGATCGGTAGAATAGGATCGCCTTTTCACCCTTTTGCCTGGAGGGGACATAGAATGTTTGCAGTTCTTGCACATTATAAGTATTAAGTGCATCGAGCTCTTTGTAATGCTCTTGTGGAACCATGGCAACTTGCAGACTTTGATCTTTGCCGGCGAAGATTTGTATCGACGGCCGAGCAGAGAATATAGCATTGACCTCATCTTCCGAGTCGCTGTCGAAGATCAACATAGGGATAGACGGTCCCGGCTTGTCGCATTGGGGCGGCCCTGAATAAACTATCTCTTCTTCCCCCTCGGTATCACTCCCGAAGACCGGAATAGTGGTGATAGTTTTGTTCTTCGGTTTGTGACATCTTTCCGTGTCCTCGAAATCTGGTAAGAAGTAATTTGCATCTTCATACTTTCGGACTTCATTCATGGAGAATGGGTTCAACTCTCCCGTTACGGTATACTCGAGACCGTCCTTGAAATACTTCATACACTGATGTTGTGTAGAAGGGACGATGTTGTATTCGTGTAACCAAGGCCTGCCGAGCAAAGCATTGTAGCATGTCTTGGCATCAATGGCATGAAACTTAATGTCCGTGACAAGCAGCCCAAAGCATAGTGTCAATATTATAGACCCAAGCATCCGTGATGACTGGGAGTCAAACCCGGAGATGGTGATTTTATCACGAGCGAGGTGCTGAACGCTCATGCATATTTCCTTTAGCACCCTCACATTAAGGAGATTGACGGAGGACCCATTGTCGACCAGGATTTTACCTATCTTGATATCATGACAGTATCCGGAGACATATAGGGGACGGTTGTGCTCGTATGTCCCAAGGAGGAGATCTTCATCGCCGAGGGTGATATCGGCTGTGTGTACTTCTTCCAGCTCGTCCTTCATCTTTTCTTCGGCGAGGAAAGCTTGGAATTGCACAGGCTCTTGTAATGCCTTGATCAGCGAATCTCTCTCGCCTCTTTGGATAGCAGAAGGGCGTCGAGAATACTGAGCTGCGGGGGTATCTTCCTCAAGTGTGCCAGAACGTTGTAGTCCACCTTACTTTTATTTGGTGGGTCCTTGGCTGTCAGCTTTTCGACAGCTTGGTCATCAAGGATGATATCCTCAGGGACTTTTCTTTTCCCTTATCTTTTCTATTTGACCCACTGTTCGAGGGCCCAAGATTCTTTTCGGGCAGCGTATGATTGCGTGGGTGAATATTTTCACAGGTCTTCGGTTCTTCCTCTCTTCCCAAGGTGGACTCTTTAAAGAGAGGGCCAAGAGTCATTTCTTCGTCAAAGTCGCTCCCGAAGGTGAGAACTTGCGATCCTCCAGCATCGACCATGTGACAGTTGCCGGTAGTTCTTTTGCGCTCCTCGGTCGTACTTCTTTGCTCCCGACGAGTTTTGCGTTTCATCCGCTTGAAACGTTGTCGGTGAGCAACATATCCCTGCCACCATCTTTTAAAAGTGTTGCACTCTTCGGTGGGGTGCGCAATCTTTCGATGATATAAGCAGTAACTAGGATGTGTTTCCGCTTCACCAAGAATATTTCCTTCGAAGGGTGGCAACTTCATTCCTATTGATGTGGCTTTAGCAAACCTTTTCCTCATCTTGAACCTGCTTTTATTTGCGATGGATGCACTTTGATCTGGCGGGAGTGTTTCAACCCTTTCGTCCAGTCGCCGGCGTTTGGCCTTTTCAAATATGGACATCTCACGCTCTCGAGCAGCTTTGCTTTTCGAAAGAGCTTCGTTCAGGAATTCATCAATCATTTCGTCTGATGGCCCTAGAAGTTCCGGTTCAGGATTTGTCCCCAGTTTCTTTGTGCAAGGAGCTTCTTCATCGTCTATCGACGAGTGAGAGATCACATGGCAGCTTGCTACATAACCTTCAGATTCATTCGATGAGTCTTCTCCATTGCCATCATCTCTGTCCTCAAGGACGCGGCTTTGAAATTCTTGGAGTGTGACTGGAGTCCACGCTTTTTGATTATATTCTTCCAACGCGTCAATCTGTTTTTGCAGGTCCGTGCGCTTGTCACCAGGCTTCACAGGCTTTTTGGTCTTGTTCTTCTTCTTTGAAGACTTTGATGGCTGGGTGTGAATGCTTTGGCTATCACCACCAATCTTTGGAGTTGGGCGCGGTTTTAGCATTCCCTCAATGATCTCAGGTTCCAGCGGATTTTTCCACCTAATTGCCGGACATGTGTGGAGATTCTTCAGCATTCTTTTAATTTTGGCTGAAAGAGCGACCTCCCATGGAGCTTCTTCTATGAAAGAACACGATGCCCCCGGTGTATCCGTCTTCTTGAGAGCGTGCGGCTGAGGCGGGTTCACCTTCCAATTCTCGGATAATACAAATTTGCCCTGCTGGTACTGATCTTCTATCCAGCTTTTGAAGATGTAACAATCTTCGATCGGATGGCCTAACATTCGGTGATAAGGGCAATAGTTAGGATTGCTAATGTCGCCTGGTTGCGCTGGGCGTCTTGGCTCCGGCAGAGTGATGAGCCTGTTGCGCAGTGCTAGCTCGAATAACCTCTTCGTCTTGTCTCGAGGGAACGTGTAAGGGCGTCTCATTTTATCTTCGAGAGATCGAGTTCTATTATTTTGGCGATCAACTGGTCTCAGACCACTGGGCTGCTGTTGAGCATTGGCGACGATGGTCGCTTTCCCCTTTCCCTTCTCTTTTCGAGGCTCTGCTTTCGAGGAAGATGGTCTATGACCCATCTGGTCCATTTGGGCCAGCTTGTCGGAAGGCAGTTCAACGAGTGAAGCGCAGCGGAATGGATAGGCAAGCCTGGAAAGTAGTCGGCTTGAAAAACATCATGAAATGGGAGATGGTCGCCTGCGGATCAAGAGTGCCCACGAACATGCCCACCGCTGGCGCTTCTTCGATGCGCTGTTCGCATTTCAACCACAGATTCCGCCATCGTATTGCGTATTGAACCCATTTCTCGCATGGCTTTACCCTGGAGTTAATCAATGCTGTGATTGGGGTGCGCTCGCTAGCGCTTGCAAATCTTTGCGTAAATAACAGCTCCATCTCCGCAAATGTCTTGACAGAGTCGTTCGGGAGTTCAGAGTACCACTCGAATGCCGTTTCTGACAAGCTACCGATGAATTGGCGAAGTAGCAGTTTATCGTCACCCCTAGTGTTGCCACATAGAGCCCTGAACTGGGCGACATGCTGGTGGGGATTGCCCGTCCCCTTGTATACATGAAATTTAGGGATCGTATATCCCGGCGAATACTTTATTTGGTCATACCAGTCTGGATATGGTCGCCCAGTTTTAACAACTTGGCCGGCCGCTTCATTCGCCTGGTGAGCTCGTATTTGCTGAGCAATGTAGTCATACAGAGCGGCCTTGGAAATAGTTTCCTCTTTGGCTGCTGAAAGAGCCGGAGGAGGGTTTGATGTCTCCCCTCTGTCGTCTTCAATGATGATCGGAGGGTCTTCAGCTGGAGCTTCCGGCTGTAGCATCATCCCAGCCATGTCTTGGAATAAGAGAGCCATTCGTTTTATATTGGCTGCCTGTTCTGCAGCCTCTTTTTCTTTCCTCTCGAGCATTCTTCGGAGGAACTCGGTGTTAGTTTCTTGTTCCTAACACTGCTCCGAGGTCTTTGGATTTTCTTTTAGCCTGGTGAGTGCGGCCATTGCAGTCAGCATTTCCTGAAGCTTCTGCTATTGTTGTTCCTGAGCCCTTGTTATTGACCGGGTAAGCGTTCTATGACCCGTAGAAGCACGGCTTTGCTCTTTTCCGGAAGCCATATAAACGTTATGTACCATCATGCCCCGAGACTTGGGGTGTTTAGATTCAGCGCTTTTACGGTTTGCCACATTCACAGGGGCTTTCTCTGGCCTCCTTCTCTTTTGAGCAGTTGAAGTCGAGGGGGTCGTTGCAGCGGGCACCCAGGTAGCTGTCGTCTTTTGTGGCTTGACAGGACGGTTCTCTTCTTGTTGAAGTTTCACTTTTTTCTATCAGCGAGAGTAATCTTGATCAATTACTGAGTCTTGAACCTGTCGCCAGACTTTATAAATTTTTGAAGACAGCCGCTGAGGGGGCTACTCCGGCTTCTTCTCTGGAGCATTCTCCATAAATGGAGGAGATCTTTTCAGTACAGCGGTGGGTGAATTCCTGCGCACCCTGTTAAGCAGCTCGAAGCTGTTCCCAGTTGGAACAGCAGCATTGACTTCCACCGTTGGGGCTGGTGGAGTTAGCCCAGAGGGGGAGTTGCCCCCAGCCTTCCTTACTCGGCGCCAATGACGACAGCGAGCATGTCGTGCCGTTGGGATTGGTTCAGCTATGGCTTCGTCATGCCCCATGTTCTGGTGAGGAGCTTCTGGCACCAGCCTCTTGAAGACCGACGTCCGTTGAGCAGCATATCCAATCTGTTAAAGACAGACCTTTGAGCAGGAACGGGAACCGGAGTGGCCAGCCTCATAAAGACTGATCCTTTGACGGGAGAAACTTCTTTAGTAGCCTCGAGAGAAGGAATGGCTATCCGCTTTGGGATGGCCGCTTCAGGTACCGTGGGCTTCTTGATGGGCCCATTAGAATTCAGGCTCAGCCTATCGAAGACTGATGCTGCTGGCTTGACATTGGATGACCCGTTGAGAAGGGCCGTGGTAGTAGTGAGCCGATCAAAGACCGACTTCTTTTGCGCTTCTTGCGGCAACGGGATGTTAACGCTCACTGGTGGGAGCATGGTCCCGAAGAACAATCCGGTGGTAGCCTACGTCACCTGCTCTACTGGCATTATGAACAGGGAGGCCGCCTGGGCCCATAAGTTACACCTCCAGATGAGGTGGAACGGAAGTTGCAGTTGCAGCTGGAACATTTCGTGCATATAGACGCCATTGATCTTTCGTTTTCTGCACCGAGAAAGACACCAAATTTTAGTACCTCGAACCAAAGGGCAACCATAGCAAACCGCGATTCATTCGCGGACACGACGCACGAAGTGTGGAGTGGAAAGAGGAAAAGGTCTCACCGGGCGTGCCAGAATCTGTTCCCCGCCGAAAGACGCGGGAAGACGCGGTGAACGTCTAGGCTGAATTTCGGGGCAGATGCTAATTGGTGCTATCCGTCCACCTCTCCAAAGATGCCAAGTTGATTTATGGCACCATGTATCGAAGGTTTAAATAGATGCGGCCGATGTAGCAGACTTCATCAGATTCCCCCTCGTTTGAGGGGGTTTTGATTATGGGGACGCTCTTCCCTGCAGGCGCAAGCCCCTGCAATTAATTACGCTACCGCATCACGGTAACAACTTTCTCCTTCTCCAGATGGTCACTTCGTGTCGTGGGTGTTTTTGATGTTTTTGGTTGCCCGTGGATTGTATACAGAGACTAATTTATGTTGTCGCCCGTAGGGCGTGGATTAGTCCAAATCCGTATCTTCTTAGATTTGGGTTTGGGGGTTGGGTTTAAGAATATGTTAGCCTCATTTGGGACTAAGATCAACTTAAACGTATGTTAAGGATACGTTAGTCTAATTTTAGACTAAGATCAACTTAACGGGATCGTTTAGATCCAACAAAAGAGCAATTGGGCTCTATTGTTTAGTTTAGGGACATTGCGGTCGATTAGTTTAAGGGCATTACGGTCCATTGTCAGTTTAAGTACATCTCGGTCCAGTGTTAGTTTTAAGGACATCTCGGTCCAATGTTAGTTTAAGGACATCTCGGTCCAGGTTAAGGACATCGTAATCCATGAGTTTAAGGACCTCACAGTCTAGGTTAAGGACATCGTAGTCCGTGGGCTTAAAAACCCCACAGTCCGTGAAATGTGTGGTTGTCAGGACCCGTCACCTCTCTGACGACATTGAAGGATTACAACGACAGATATCAGAAGAGTAAAGAGATGTACCCTCGAACCGGTATGAGTTGGTTGAAAGATCTGTAGTCCAATTTGGGACTAAGATCTGTTAAATATTCATGAGCAGATGGGCTCAATTAAATATAAGTTGAGGACTTATGGCCAATATTGGGCTAAGTTCAGTAAACATTTTTTATTCTGGCTATTGAGCCTTTATTTGGGCTTGGCCCTTTTAACAATGTTCTTATCTTATATTGAATGCTGAGCATTCACCAGAGCTATGGGCCTATTAAAGAACAATTTGTGTTCTGTCAGCGCAACACGTGGCGCGCTAGACGCTTTGCGCCAGCCAAAGAGCGCAGTGCGCTTCTGCCAAGTAGCGCACATATGAAGAACACGTGTCGTGCTTGGCGCTAAGCGCCAGATGATGGGCGCATTGTGCCAGTTTATGAGCGCTGAGTGCTAATTTATGAGCGCATTATGCTTTCAATTTAGTGGCGCACACGTGAGCAACACGTGGTGCGCTTGGCACTGAGTGCCAGCCCATGAGCGCAGTGCGCTATTTCAGAAGCGCAAAGCGCAAGTTGTTAATTGGCGCATACGTGGTTGACACGTGGCGCATTTTGGCACTGAGCGCCGGTCCAGAGAGCGCAGAAGTGTTGTTCAAGAGTGCAAGGCGCATTTCATGAGCGCAAAGCGCATTTGATCAATTTTATGATCTGGGAACAAATTTATGTTCTTTTAGAAGAGACTTTGTCTCAAGATTTAAGAACAACAGTTCTTATTTTGCAGGAGAGATTTTCAATCTCTTATTTTGATGAAAGGCTTTTCCTTTATAGATCCATGATCTATGAGAAGAATATGTTCTTTTATTTTATGATGAGATCTTTTGATCTCTTTTGTGAAAGACTTTTTGTCGTGAAGATCTATGATCTTTTTAAAAGAAAAGAATTCTTCTTTTTATAAGATGATTTCATCTCTGTGTTCATCATTCATCATCTTTACCTTGAAGAAGTATCTTCTTGCAAGAGCTTGCTCTTTATCTTTGAATTTCTCAAAGTTTATGGGGGGTTCTTTATATCAGACTTGAAGTCTTGGGGCCTTTATATAGAGCAAGTTGATTTGTTGAATCAGTTAAAGAGATCTTTCTCTGATTGATTTGGGGATGTTTCCCACCGTTGGATTTTTGATCCTAGGGCTTCTGTTTTACAGAAGACAATCTTCTTGTTTTTAACAAGATTGGAAAATCTTTCCATAACAGAATTTAATTCTGATTAATTAATGATTTATCATTACTATTAGATCTTTTGATCTAACGGTGGGGAATTTTATAATTCCAGCGCTAGCGCACTCGTGCTTTGCACGTGGTGCACTGCTCAGAGCGCAGCGCACCTTGCGCTAGCGCACCTGTGTTTGACACGTGGTGCGCTGCTCAGAGCGCAGTGCGCCCTGCGCTAGCGCACCCGTGTTTGACACGTGGCGCGCAGCGCGCCTAGCGCTAGCGCACACACGGTGCGCTGCCTAGGGCGCAGCGCACTTGGCGCTGCATCTGAAGCGTTGCTTCAATTTTGAAATTTGAATTTCAAACAGAGCTTTGCTCTGATTGGGGGAAACAGTACGTTCGTTCAATAGGATCTCAGGAGTCCCATTGCCGACGACTCGTACCGGGCTATATCGGGCACTTGTTCATACAGCTCGTACCGGGCTATATTGGTCATTGGAGCTCGTACCGGGCTATACCGGTCACTGATTGGTATGATTTTTCGCTATGAAATTCAATGTGTTCTACTTACCGCAATCAAGACGGCTTCGCATGTAACTAGCCGGTTGAGTACGGGCCATCCACTGGGAGATGGTTAGTGCTTCATTCTTATTTTAGACGAGTCAAGTAAAAATGTACAAATGTGTTTAAGCCATCCTAAGTGTTTGTTATGTTCAAGAGAAATTATTAGGGTTATGCTTGGTTAGTAGAGTTAGAAATTATTCTTGTGCTTGCCTTGTGCTATCATTGAAATGATGTTGGAATCATCGGAAGTAACAGGGATTATGAGGACATAGAAATGGTATTTGCGATTTTAAGCAAGCTTTCCAATGCCAAATCCATTCCTAGTGCCTCTTGTCCATTCGTTCCATGCTCTTATTTCCAACCATAAACCAAACATATATAACAAGTCTTCAATTATGTCACAACTACATGTCATGTTCCAGTGCACCTAAAAAAATTCTCAACTTAGGTCGCGACTATATGTCACGATAGTGCGCCTAAGGGAGAGGTTTATGTTTGTTTGGTCTAGGTTCATTTTCAAGTTGTTTGGTAAAGGGAAGCACAAAGGATTTTTCCATCTCTCGTATGACCCTTCCTTAACCCTAACAAGTGAGTTACTACTCATGAAAATAAAATAAAACAAGAAGAAGAGAAGAAAGAAAGAAAGAATAAGATGAGAATAAAAGATAACAAGCTAACTACTTGGGTCATCACCTAAACAAGGGACTACATTGAGTATCATGGCTTAAAAATAGAGATTAGAAGAGAAGAGAAGAAGAACATTAAAATCCAACAACTAATTAACAACAAGTATTAAAGTTATGCTAAGAATTGAAAAGCAAGACAAATAAGTAAAAAGCAAGATAATAAAATACAATGATAAGAAAACTCCTTCATTTTCATTCATATCCATTCATTAAAAGCTCTCACACAAATTTTCATGGCAACAAATGAAAGAGAAAGAGCCTACCTACTCCTACCTAACAACTATTCTAAAAAAAATATACATGGTTTGCTTTGGAATGGATCTAGAGTATTTATAGGGGCAGGATTAGGGAACTGTAGCAATGACAAGACCCATTTTGATAAGACCAAGCGACTCCAGAAAATCTGCATCAAACGGCGCCCATACGACCGCTGCCAATTAGCTCAAATGGCCGCTAATCCGCCCCTTATTGTGGAATTGGGCCTCAGTTTTCTTCATTGATCTCCTGGCTTCATTTATGTGTGTTTGGGCAATTGATATTTTTATTTGGGATTCCAGAGTTTGACCATTGACTTGTTGACTTTGACTTTGTCCAAATTGCTCCATTGCTCACAAGTTCGTCAATTGTTCTAGTAACCGTTTCTCTGCACTTATTGAGCAAACACAAATCAAAAGCTCCTACTTATAGGCAATGCGATCAAGAATGAGTGGTATAAAGATGCAATATTCTGAAATGAACAAATACCCCCAAACTTGTGTTTTGCTCATCCTGAGCAAACCATTTTATTTTAAAACAAAAGTCCTAAGCTCACTTTCGTAGACATCACGGTTGCACTTAGCGTATGCAACAAGCCGTTAAATCTCTAGGTGTCTCTAATAGGAAGAGTTTTGTCTCCTGAGGGTTTTCAGCGGATACTACCCAAAAAATCCTATCAAGCTAGTTTCATAAGTTAAGCAAAACTCTACTCCTACGATTTAGCATCTGAGTTAGAAACCCTATTATCCTAAGTTAGAAATATTCACCTCTTATTCTTCACACCTCCTATTCATTTAATTTATGATCCTATACGTTTTTCCAGTTTATAAAGACCTCGGTATCTTTTGAATTGTTCTTCTGAAGCGTGGTCTCCAATCCGGAATTTTTATCATCTTTAAGGAAAACATAAAACTTATATTTCATTCCTACCTCTTCTCCAAATATCGATCATATACCCCTACATGTGTGTAAATTCACCCCTACACTCAAGATTCAATTCAAACTATAGTGCCCTTTCCCTAATACCTAGTACTACTTCATTTTATTAATGATGGGCAGATTCGCTCACACACTTTCATGCGACCACTACTGCTTCCTGAGGCACTAATCAGCCGATTACAGAATGTGTAAGCTTATTTAAGGAGTAAATAACAGTTTTCAGGTCTTACAATATTTCTTTTTCTTCTTCTTCTTTTTTAAGACCGGAAATATTTTTTCAGCGACGTTCTTTTGGTGGTTAGCTATAAATACCTTTTTCTTTCATACTAAGTTTTCAGACAAGAGTATTTTTAGGTGTCCTCTACTATCCCAAGTTTAAAGGTGTATCTAAATGCAGTTTGTAGGGTATATACATTCTGAATTTGGACTCAAGAATAGAAACTATTTTTCAGACTTATCCTTTAATAAAGCCTTCAATACCTTCCCTTTATCTCAACTTAACTCAAGAACTGAACTTAAAATTACTTACTTCTAAAAACTGCAAGGACGTATAATTACTATGGTTAAACTCAAGGAGGGTTATTTTTAAGGTTTTCAATTTCTAAGCGTAGGATTTAGTTATTTCTAATCTATCAAGCTAAATTTTCGGAATAAAATCTAAGTTACCCTACTAGCTAATTTGACGACAAAGTTTTTATGTTTTGGAATTTTTTTGATTGTTATGGGTTTTAAATATATATGCAATGAAAAATGAATGCAGGGATTGATAACTTACCGAGCATACCCCCACACTTAAACTGGACTGTACCCTCACTGTCATGCCATACAAATAGGGTCAAAATTATTGAGGGGTCAAAATTTGCCAGTACCTTTTTTTATACAAGAAAAAGTAAACAAAATATATATACACAAAAAGGTCTCCCAAACTTAAATGAAACGGTACTTCCACTGTTAAGCGGTGAAATTCAAAGTTAGGGGGAGGGGACATCATCCGTTTATACCAGACCTTACATAGACCAAAAGTTAATACCAACCATTCAAAAAATTTATCATGATAAGACCAGTGTTGATGGAAGAATGCATAGAGGAAGAAAGTGAAGAATACGCGAGACTGTGTATATACGGGAGTGGTATAAGTTCTCGGTAGACGGAAATAGGAAGGGGAACGAGCGAGAGAAAGAAATGAAGTGGATGAACGAAATAGAGTACGAACTTGGGGTTTTAAAATGATTGAATAAATTAGTGCATATGTTAATGATTGGCGTGTAAATTTGGAATTTTCCGACCGTACTAATTTATCAATATTTTTCGAGATGGGATCAAATTTCTCAAGATTCGTAAGAAAACATGGGGGGACCGAAATTGGTGATCTAGATGAAGGTGAAAAGTCGTCTTGCAATTTGGAGAGGTCGATGGAAAAGATTGGGGGAAGTAACTGAGGAATGGTATCGGTTAAATGTTCGGGAGGATTTTCATAATCAACCAGAAGGGACATGATGAACCGAAGAATCCGATTCATCCAATAAAATGAGTTCATCCTAAAAAATATCCTCAAAATTACCTCACGATTAAGCATATCGACATATTCATTATCAACAAATTAAAGATTAATCCTATCCACACATTCATCATCAATAACATCAGGATTAAAATAAGGTTTGGGAAAAACATTTGTGGGTCCATCTTAAAAAATTTCCCAAACACGCATATCCTCAATCAAGTGAAACTTAAATGTCTCAAACACCTCAGCACAGACTTGGGTTTCACTCGATGGATTACAAATCTCACTCAGGTTGTTTTGTAGATTGGAGATGTAGAGATCAAAAGAAATGAAATCAGTTTTACTTGAAAGGATTCATTCACAATCAGGTAAATCAAATGTTTCGTCCTCATACTACTCATCGATTGTGTTATCTTCAACACTGATCTTACTAGCACTGTCAATAAAATCATACGAATAGTTCTCTAAAAAGTCATTGATTATGTCATCCTCAATCGACGATTCACTGGATAGGATTTCAAGACCTGACATGTCAAAATTATTCAGATAAGGATCTGTTTAATATGAAATGATGTATAATTCTCTTTCATACTCATGATTGGGTACCTCCTCAATTATATTATCAAGCGGTTGATCATCAAATTCATTCGGTTGGATTTCAAGATAGAAGGTGTTGAGATCAAAAGAGTTGGTTTGACTGGGAGGGATCCTTGGTTCTTTTTCACTACTCAATTCCAACGATATTTCAAGACTAGACACGGTTTGTGAAGGAGTTTCAAAAGAGTCAAATTCATTTAGAAACGTGGAACCCCCAATTTGAAGTTCAAAAGCAATGTCTAGGGACGGTGTGAAAGTTGGGTAGGATTAGAAATGGTTGAACTGTTGGCGATGGGAATTTTCGATATGCTCTGCAATGGACATGGGTTTAGAACATGAAGTATCGACAGGATAGGGTGTGAGTTTGGCGTTGATAAGAAGTGGATGGTTGTGTCCAATTGTTATAGGCAAGATCAGGATCAACATTTTGATATGAAGAGGATTGGAATTGTTGTCCTAAAGAAGTTTGAGTGGTGAACGGTGTGAAAGGTCGGCTACGGGCGTGTTCAATATGGTCCAGAATAGGCATTGGTTTACGAGTTGCCACATCAGCCTCAACAGGCGAGGTGTGAAAGTTTGAGATGGTTGATAAGAATTTGAGTGTGGTGTCCAACTGTTCCTTTTCGAAGCCTCTATCTTATCCCTCAAGGAAATTTTGGGTATGAATGGATTGTTGGAGGTTTGACCAAAACAAGAATGGTATAATGAAATATCCGGTTGCAGGTAGCAACGTTCGGCAAGAATCGGTCGGTTTGGGTTTCCCATGAAAAGAAGAGGGGGTGGAAATGGGTGGAAATGGCATGTTTTTATAGAATTTTGATTTTTTTTTGTTTTTAGGATATTTTTATTGAAAATGTTTGTTTACGGAATTAACGGACTAAAACAATTACAATCACAATATGCACAATCAACACCTAGAGCTAGAGTTATCAAAATCAAACTAGACTGCTCCTAGACTTCCAAGTGACAAGTTGCAGAATAACCCTCGAATTGCCTCTTCACTGCAATTGTGGCCAGGTAAGCACAAGTGAGGTAAGGAGGGTTCCGCTTACGAATCACCATGAAACGGGCCTTTTAAAATTACCTCCTCACTTGTCTAGCCTAGGCACCACAAATTCAAGTTTAGATAAATAGGAGCGGCAGGCCAACTCGGAAGAGAAGGTTACGACCGATTCCCCGCAACCTTCACTTCTCCTAAATGAGCATGACAAGTCCTTATAGGTTTGGTCTAGATATTTTTTAATTAACTCAAAATAATGCGCATGCATTTTGTGATTTCCGGGGCATAGGAAGATTAATGAAATCCCCACCTAATCTGAATTTGGGTTAAAGCCCCTTAATGTCCGTATTTATTTGATGCAAAACAATAAATAAAAAAAATTTAAACAACACAATCTTGTTTTTATTTTAGCAGCATTGTTTGTGCAAAGAAACCTGCAGAAAACACAGTTCAGTGGAGCTTAGAGGGGTTTCTGGAGAAGGAGAAGATGTATAATAAAAATTGAGGCTTGGAAGCAAAAGGTTCGCCGCGGAACCGCAGATAGTTCCTTGTATTCGACCGTGGAATCGCCGCCGAAATGATGAATTGGAGCTTCAAAAAATTTCTGTGCACTTCCCTTGTTTTGTTTTTCTGGATCCAAGGCTCTGTTTCTTGATTTGATCAATTTATTCGCTCCAGATTTTCCTGCAAACTTGCACAAAAAAATCAAAAATAACAAGATGGGTTTTTATTATATTTATGGTTTTTTTTGGAGTTTTGAATTTTTTATAGTTTGGAAATATACACAAAGATAATAACCCGAATAAGAAGAAAGAGATACGTTACCATCTTCCCGGCAACGACGCCATTTGATTGGTATGATTTTTTGCTATGAAGTTATATGTGTTCTACTTACCGCAATCAAGACGGTTTCGCATGTAGCTAGCTGGTTGAGTACAGGTCGTCCACTGAGAGATGGTTAGTGCTTCATTCTTATTTTAAACGAGTCAAGTAAAAATGTACAAGTATGTGTGAGCTATCCTAAGTGTTTGTTATGTTCAAGAGAACTTATTGGGGTTATGATTGGTTGGTAGAGTTAGGAATTATTCTTGTACTTGCCTTGTGCCATCATTGAAATGATATTGGAATAATCAGAAGTAACGGGGATTAGGAGGACATAGAAATGGTATTTGCGAGTTTAAACAAGATTTCTAACGCCAAATCCATTTCTAGTGCCCCTTGTCCATGTTCCCCTCCGAAAGACGGCGCGACGCAGGGACGTCTTGCCTGAAATTCGGGGCAGTTACTAATTGGTGCTATCCGTCTACCTCTCCGAAGATGTCAAGTTGATTTATGGTGCCGTGTATCGAAGGTTTAAACGGATGCGTCCGATATAGCAGACTTCGTCAGATTCCCCCTCGCTTGAGGGGTTTTTGATTGTGGGAACGCTCTTCCCTGCAGGCGCAAGCCCCTGCAGTTAATTACGCTACCGCATTGCGGTAACAACTTTCTCCTTCTCCAGATGATCACTTCGTGTCGTGTGTGTTTGTTTCGTATTCGGTTGCCCATGGATTGTATACGGAGACTGAGTTATGTCGTCGCCCGTAGGGCGTGGACTAGTCCAAATCCGTATTATCTTAGATTTGGGTTAGGGGTTTGTGTTTAAGGATACGTTAGTCTCGCTTGAGACTAAGATCGACTTAAACATTTGTTAAGGATACGTTAGTCTAGTTTTAGACTAAGATCAATTTAACGGGATCGTTTAGATCCGACAAGAGAGCGATTAAGGGAGCTCTGTTGTTTAGTTTAGTGACATTGCGGCCAATAGGTAGTTTAAGGACATTGCGGTCCAATGTTAGTTTTAAGACGTTGCGGTCAAGGTTAATGACATCATAGTCCGTGGATTTAAGGACTCCACAGTCTGATATTAGTTTTAAGACATCACGGTCAAGGTTAAGGACGTCATAGTCCGTTGTTAATTTTAAGACATTCCGGTCAAGGTTAAGGACCTCATAGTCCATGGGTTTAAGGACCCCACAGTCCGGCGTTAGTTTTAAGACATCACGATCAAGGTTAATGGTCTCATAGTCCATGAGTTTAAGGACCCCACAGTCCGTATCAATGGGTGGTCACCGGGATCCGTCACCTCTTTGAAGACGTTGAGGAATTACAACGCCAAGTATCAAATGAGTGAAGAGATATACCCTTAAACCAAGGTGGATCAAATGATCTGTAGTCCAATTTGGAAACTAAGATCAATTATTACATTATGAGCCCATTGGCCCAATTAAGTTTGAATTGAGGACTTATGGCCAGCTTGGGCTAAGTCCAATCATGTTTGGGACATTGGCCCTCTGTTGGTTCATTGAAGGAGAGGCTTTGCCTCTGGAAACTTAGCCAATTGGGCTAAAGCTAGTGTCAAATATTAGAGACCAACAATGTTAAACACTGGGAATAAGATTAACAAGTTAGTGTTAGACACTAAAAGATAATCAGTGTTGAACACTGGGAACAGAGTTTTCAAATTAGTGTTAAACACTAAGCAAATCAGTGTTAAACACTGGGGGACAAAATCTCCAGACTAGTGTTAAACACTAAGGAGAGAGGGGTCACGTGGTAGCACGTGAGAGCGCCCTGCTTCTCTCTATTTTGCTCTACAGATAAGTGTTTAACACTTTTAATTCTGAAAGCCATCACGTGTGGGCACGTGATGGGGGCTCACGCTTTGATCTATTAGAATGTTCATTAGGGTTCACGTGGTGACACGTGAGGACGCCCCAGAGCTTCTTTTTCTTTTGCTTTTCTTTGTGTGCTTTGGAGGTCACGTGGAGCACGTGAGGCGTTGCCTCAAAGTTCATCTCTGTAGATCTTTGCAGGGGTCACGTGGTAGCACGTGACTCTGGTTCTTTGCATGTTTTAAAGATCTATTCATCTTTTAACAAGTAAATTCTTCATAGGGTTAAACCCTAACAACAAACTTTAGAGGAATTAAATTCCTGTTTTCTTTTGAAGAATTATATTCTTAAATAGGGTTAAACCCTAATTTCTTTTCTTAAAGGAACTAAGTTCCTGTGATTTTGAGAGAATTATATTCTCAATTAGGGTTAGACCCTAGTTCTGTTCATTTTGAAGGAATTAAATTCCTATAACATAGGGTTGAACCATAATTTTATCTCAAAGGAATTAAATTCCTATAACATAGGGTTGAACCCTAATTTTATCTCAAAGGAATTAAATTCCTATAATTCTGTGAGAATTAAATTCTCAAAATTCAATTCCTCCTCTATGCTTTGGATCTGCATAGCAGGATCTCAACCCAATGAGAATTAAATTCTCAATTCATGGGGAGATGTGCACTTTGCAAATCCTCCACCAGAGAAAGAACTAAGTTCTTTTCTTTATGTAAGAGTTAAGCTCTTTTGAGAATTAAATTCTCTTTTGAAGCCTCCCTTTTCTTTTCTTACCTAAGTTTTTTCTTTTGCAGAGAATCAAAGGCTCTATATCTCTCCCCCTGTGTATCAAAAGAAAAGGTCCAAAGGTCTCAAAAAAGGTTTCCTTTTCTTCTTTTCTTGGCTCCTATTTATAGGAGAAGGAAAAGAATCAATCTGTTTAGTAAATATCTCATTGAGAGATTTGATTTGTGTATTGAGAGATTTGATTTATATTTATCATTAATCTGGGCCTTTAGATTGTTAGGTGAATTTTATTCACCATTGGATTTTAAATCCCAAGACATCTCTTTGTTATTTCGGTTGGATTTAGGGGGAAATCTTTCCAAGTCCAAGATTTTACCATAAATTGGTGATATTTAATCACCTTTAGATTTTTAATCCAACGGTTTCAGATAATCCTTCTTTATTTTTGGAAAGATTTGAAGGATTTATCCTCAGAATTTAATTCTGTTAAAGAATAAGGCGCTTAAAGCTGGTCATGTGTGGCCACGTGACCCCTGGTCACGTGTAGGCACGTGACCCCTGGAATGGGCTTCTCTTCTTCTTCGCTCTGTTCTCTGGCCGCTGCTTAACCATCACGTGCCAACATGTGACCACCGGTCACGTGTGAGCACGTGATACCTGTTCTGGAGCTTTTTTCTTGATTTTTAATCAGGGAATGAGTGTGCCTTTTGCCGCTGCTTTAGGTGTCACGTGCCAACACGTGACAACTGGTCACGTGTGAGCACGTGATGCCTCTTCTGAAGCTTCTCCTAATTTTTAATCAGGGAACAAATTCCCCCACAGCGTTGTTCTCACGTGTCTGCACGTGAGTGCAACGCTGTCACTTTTATGACCGTCAGATCTGCTTTGGGAGTAGGGTAGATGATACGTTTTCCATCCCATCCTATAAATGCCCATGTCTTTTCAGAAGAGCCTCCACTTTGCTCATCTTCCTCCTTGTATACTTTTCATTCTGAGAATTTAATTCTCCTTTCCAGAGCTTAGTTCTCTGTTCCAAAAATCTTCCAGATTTTAACTCTGTTGACTGATTTCTCTTCCTCAGGTAATCATCTTGAGCGAACGAAGAACTTTTATACATAATTCTCTGGATTTTAAATCTACCTCAAGGGTTTCACCCTTTTAATATGAACCCATTTTCTTCAAATTCGTCAACAAACAAAAAGAAATAGAAAACCACTTAATCTTCGAACAGTAGGTCTCTCAGAGTTCATTTGATTTTTAGGGAGATGATGAGATCCGTTGCTCCTTCCGAGGAATTTAATTCCGTTTAAAGAAAATGCTTCTGGGAATTTAATTCCCTTCTCTTAATAAGGAATTTAATTCCCATGAAGAACTTAGTTCTTCCCATGGAGGCTTCTTAGGGTTTTCTTGCCCTAAGTTGTCCTTCTGTAATCAATGAAGAAGAAGCTTGCAATGATGTCTTCTGTGGGAATTTAATTCCCTTGATCCTGTTTGATTTGTTGTAGAGTCCAAGGTAGATTTCTTTTAGGGGAGTGTGTAGGGTTATTTGAAGTCCCCTGTTTATTTAATGAGAATATTCCCTTTGTCTCATTATAATTGCTTGGCCTCATTATTAACGAGCCGTCAACCTGATTCTGTAGGGCCTATATGTTTTGTAGCCAATGGCCCCATAAAAAGAGTCTGATGTCGCTTTCTTCAACTGTCTTCATATATATATATATATATATATATATATATATATATTGCTGGCTTTGCTTTTGACAGTTTCCTTTATTTGATTTCAGGTGCGATGGCTTCTGCTCCGTGCTTTCCCTTCACTCATTCGGAAGCCGCTTTTCCTCAATCACCATCCGATGAGGAGGTGATGGCGATGATCTGGGCTCATGACCCGAACTGCACCAATTTACTTCTATGGGGAACCTGGTACAGTCATATCATCCGAGGCCGCCGGAGTTTCCTCTGCGAAGTGCCGACAGAGCCTACTTTCCCGTTCTTGCCGATGGACCCTCCGAGGACGGTTTTCGCTGTGGAGATGCCAAATTGGACTCCAACGGGATGGCTTGAGCCTTCAACAACCGGTATCCCAAACCATCCGATCCCAGCTATAAATATTCTGGGGCGGCGTATTTGTCAGGGTGAGGCCCACCCATGGGGACAGATTTATAAGATAGGGCTCACTCCTCGACACCCCACGGGCTAACTCCTCTGGGCTCGCTACATCCTTTCTACCCATCGTGCGCGGCTGCAAAAGGTTGGGCTTTACCAGGAAATATATGCGTCGCTCTTCCATTATCAATCCCTGCATGTCTGGTGGGTTAAGGCGTTCTTAAATCAATGGAATCTGCCCACCAACACTTTTCTTCTGGGGGACAGAGAGGTTTCGGTCTCTTTGGGGGAGTTTTATAAGATCTCAGGGTTGCCAATTCGAGGGACACTTTATGAGGAGTTGTTACCCTCTGATGAATACGTTTTTGAACCCGAGCCTGCACCGCTTGACGGCTTGTCTGCCGAGAACGCCGTCCGCCATAAGCGTCCCAGCTTGATCAATGTGCTAGGTATCTTTGATCGATTGTTCACTGAATCTGAGGAGCAGGGCGTTACTTTTAAGAGCTTCATTGCCTGCTTCCTTCGCGAGGACGTCCTGTCGAGGACAGCTTCGAAGTTTGCAAATATTAAAGACCCTTTTGGGTTTGGTCCGAAGAAGCTGCCGACCAATGAATTGGATCTACCGCAGTACTACATCCCCATAATGTCGCCAATGTCCTTCGAATCCATCGCAGCTCCCGGCATGGATGAGGAGACGTTCTTCGTTGCGTTTATCAGTGTCTGGCTCAGCTGGTTTGTCATCCCTATGCATCGCCACTTTATGAGAGCTTCGGTCATCTATCCGGCTCACCGCATAGCTGAGGGAACGCGGCTGGCCATTGGCATCCCGGCCTTGGCGCATCTCTATCACGGGTTGGGCGCTGCAGCTAATACTTCCAGCCCTGGCGTAGATGTGGTAAATTTCTCGCTTCACTACTTTACGTCTTGGATCGAAATGCACATCTTGGGTGCTTTTGCTATGCATCAAAGGCCCGCATTCTACGACACTTATACCTTCCCAAGGCTTATGCGATTGGTGGATGCTTCTGCCGCTGACCCGACTCAATTCGGGGCTATTCGGGCGTTGATTTCTCCTTACGCTACTGCTGGCTGGTTGGTTTTTAATGATCGGGTCTTATCTTCTTTCGCGGGTTCAGCCCAGCCGCTTTGGGACCGATCAATAGATAACACGCCCTCTTTGAAGCCCCGGGAAGCCACGCGCTTATACGCAATCAGACCGGGTTACCTGGTATTCCGTCAGGATAGCGCGGCCCTCTTCATGCGGTACAATCCGCACCGCTTTGCCCGGCAGTTTGGGCATGATCAGGGTGTCCCTTTAGAAGCTTTCATAGTCACGCCATTTCCTTCGCTCGAGGCCGTTCGAGATGTTGCCCATCATTTTGTGAGGCTGAACACGAGTTCTCAGTTCATGATCCCCGATGGTGAGTACATGCCCCGATGCGTGGGATCGTTCACGGGTTGGTATCTCCATCGAGTCAACCCAATTATTCTTGAGGAAAGAAGGGTGCTTCTTAGTCATGGTGCCCCTACTCAGGTTCCGGCCACGGGAGCTACGCTGCGACCGCGCGCCGCGGTCCGTTTCCCTCTGAGGGATACTGGCACCGCGCTTATTCCGGGGGAGTCAGGGGTGGATCTTACTCCAACGGCCGGTATGCCCCTGGGTACTCGGTCGCGGGGTAGACGGGCTCCGGAAACAGCGCCAACACCCGAGGCAGCCCCACTCCCTTTGGCATCGACAATGGCGATGTCATCCTTGGTTATGGCACCAAGCGAGGGTAATAGGGATGAGGGTGTTGAAGGTGACGTAGGTCGCCGCCGCACCAAGGCTTCGGGGGGGAAGAAACGGTCGTCTTCGGCGGCAGGTTCTGGATCTAAGAGGCGGAGGAGGGTGGCCACCAACCTACTTGATTCTTTAACAGAGTCTGAGCCCATTCTTGGAGATGAACCGTTGGCCTTGCAGGAATCAGATGCTGGCCTTCTTTTCCCGGGTTCAGCTGCTGAGGAAGCCGCACAGTTGGCTGAGGCTATAAGACGTTCCAAATATGCGTCTCAGAATGTCGGGGTTCCGAAGAAGCCCTATCCTGCTGTAATCTTTTATGAAGACCCCTCATGGATCCGGCGGCGGTTTATCAGCCCTTTGGAGGAATGGGGAGAGAGGGCCTTGAAGCAGGCTGCTTCGGAGGATGCGGCGGACGCGCTTTCCTTGTGGACCGGCGACCACGAGTCCACCCTCGAACCCCGGCGAACACGCCTCCTTGAGAAGGAGCATAGGCTCGAAGAAGCCATATTGAAGGCTTCCCTGCGCATCGGTATTTTTCTTTTACTTCTTTGTAGTTTTTTCAGATTGTTTACGCCTGTATATACGTACTCTTATTTTTGTGTGAATCGTGCAGAGTCTTCGGCGATCGGGGAGGTTCCTATGGGCTTGTTGAAGCTCAAGCCTGTTGATATTCCCGAAGAAACATTGCTCGATGTGGAGGGGGTTGACGAGGCTGCTCTTCTTACGATAGAGCCTCCGGTGGCGTTTCTTGATCACGGGGCACTCGCTCCTTTGGTGGAGGCTCCTCTGGTGGTCGCCGTTCCAACGACTCTTCCTCAGGGCGGCCCAGAGGCTGGGATGGAGGTAGCCGGGACTACCCTCCCTTTGTTGGAACCCGAGGTTAAGGCGGAGGCCGTTGAAGCCGCCATCTCCCCGACTCAGAATGGGAGGAGTGTTGAAGGTATCCTTCTACATTTTAAATTAGCAATCTTTCTGTTGTCTGAACTCTTTTGTTTTCTCAGAATTGCGCGGGCTGGCGGCCTCTATTGCTGATCTGTCTCCCCGACAGTCGTTTCAGCGTTTGCTGGAGATGGCAGCTCCGCAGGCAATCTCTCCTCAGCGCATCGTCCTTTCCTCTGGGCAAGGTTAGCGTCGTTCGCCATTCTTTTATTATAGCATTGTTGCTATTCTGCGAAATGACATAGATGTCTCTTACAGTTTTGGAGGCCGATGACAAGGTGGAGGTCGTTGAAGGGCCAGGGGAACCTTCAGCTCCTACTTGCATGACCGTAGGTAAGTGACATTTCAATATAGTCCCATTCGTTCTTTTGCTTAAGAGTTTTACTGACATTTTTCAAATCCGAACAGCCCTGCCAGCCTCCATAGCGCTGGAATCGCGTATCGCTATGTCGCCCGGCCCCTATGCTTTGCGAGCCTCAGAGCGCTTGGCCCAGTTAAGCCTTGTCTCCTTATCGTCTTTGATCGAGGAGCTTCGTGCTGGCAGCACAACCACAGCTGAAGCATTTGCCGCTGAAGCTAACGGCTCTCTTCCTTTTCTTGCCACATACCATAGCGAAGAGGTGGTGCGAGTCTGGGTGGAGTTCTGTCGGCAGGTGGAGGCTTGCTTGCACGCCCTTGAGTGTTCCCGCCTTTCCTCGGAGGCCGTGGCTACAAAGGCGGAGTTGCGGGGGCTGATAGCACGTTGCGCGGCAAACATGGCATCATGCGAGAAGAGGCTCGGCCGCAAATTCTCGGAGAAGGAGCTGTCTTCTAAGGCGCTGAGCGAGCTTCAAGCTAATTTTACCGCCAACAAAGCGTATGAACTTTGGCAAGTGCTTCAAGAGGCCATCAAGGAGGTAGTGGCCCTTGATAAAGCTGTCGTGTTCACTCGCGAAAGGGTCGAGGCTCACAAGGTCACTGAGAAAGAGCTCGAAGGCTGGCTCACCTCGTATCAGGCCCAGCAGGCTCAGGCGGAGGCTCGTCTTCTGGCGATCCTAAATCATGAAGCTATAGCCCAGAAAAAGCAGGATGAGCTAGCAAAATTGCTAAATCGCCCGCCGGCTTGAAAAACTTGTATTTTTTCCTTTCTTTTTGTACACACTCCTGAATGAGAGTATCTTCTTTTGTTCTTTCCTGAATTGTACTTTGTACCCATTTTGGTTTATGAATAAAGATATATTTTTCTTCTCAGTGGTGTGTCTCCTTTTTATTGAATGCGTTCCGCGGACAATTTATCTAGGTCTCCTTTGCAGGACAGCGATGGCTTAGGATTCAGGGTTAAGATCTGCCTCCTAAGACTTTTGAGCTTTATAAGTCGTGAGGGTTTCATAAAGAGTTTTTCTCCCTACAGGTCGAGAGGATCCCGTAGGTGTGAGTTCTTCTTAAGAATCGTGAGGATTCTTAAGCGGGTTTTCCCTTAGGAATCGTAAGGATCTCACAAGAGAGTTTTCTTCCTTGCAGGTCGTGAGGACCAGTAAGTGCTGGGTGCGGTCACCCTTATCCGTATTTCACGGGGTCAGGGATTGCTTTGGGATGTTCTCCAGGGTACCATAGTTTAAAGACATCGTGGTCAAGGTTAAGGACCTCATAGTCTATGGGTTTAAGGACTCCGCAGTCCGATGTTAGTTTTAAGACATCACGGTCAAGGTTAAGGACGTCATAGTCCGTGGATTTAAGGACCCCACAGTCCGATGTTAGTTTTAAGACATCACAGTCAAGGTTAAGGACGTCACAGTCCGTGGATTTAAGGACTCCATAGTCCGATGTTAGTTTTAAGACATATCGGTCAAGGTTAAGGACATCATAGTCCGTGGATTTAAGGACTCCACAATCCAATGTTAGTTTTAAGACATCCCGGTCAAGGTTAAGGACGTCATAGTCTGTGGATTTAAGGACTCCACGGTCCAATGTTAGTTTTAAGACATCCCGGTCAAGGTTAAGGACGTCATAGTCCATGGATTTAAGGACTCCACAGTCCGATGTTAGTTTTAAGACATCCCGGTCAAGGTTAAGGACATCATAGTCGGTGGATTTAAGGACTCCACAGTCCAATGTTTGGTTACTGGGACCCGTCACCTCTTTGAAGACGTTGAGGAATTACAACAACGAATATCAAAGGAGTGAAGAGATGTACCCTTGAACCAAGGTAACTTCAGTCTAAGATCATGGCGGTTGATCGTTAGTTGTAAGACATTACGGTCGAGGTTAAGGACATCATAGTCCGTGGATTTTAAGGACTCCATAGTCCGATGTTTGCTCTGGATGGTTCACACGGGTTCGCTGCCGTGTTCGGCGAGGACCAGGCTCCGCTCTGGATGCTTCACACGGGTTCACTACCGTGCTCTGCGAGGACCAGGATCCGCTCTGGACGTTTTCCACGGGGTCAAAGAGTGACGTTATCCGTGTTCCACGTGACCAGGAATTTTGCTCTGGATGCTTCCCACGGGTTCACTGCCGTGTTCGGCAAGGACCAAGCTTCGCTCTGGGCGTTTTCCGCGGGGTCAAAGAGTGACGTTATCCGCGTTCCACATAACCAGGAATTTTGCACTAGATGCTTCACACGGGTTCACTGCCGTGCTTGGCGAGGACTAGGCTCTGCTCTGGACATTTTCCACGGGGTCAAAGAGTGAAGTTATCCGCGTTCCACGTGACCAGGAATTTTGCTCTGGATGCTTCCCACAGGTTCACTTCCGTGTTCGGCGAGGACCAGGCTCCGCTCTGGGCGTTTTCCACGGGGTCAAAGAGTGACGTTATCCGCGTTCCACATAATCAGGAATTTTGCACTAGACGCTTCACACGGATTCACTGCCGTGCTTGGCGAGGACTAGGCTCCGCTCTGGATGCTTCACACGGGTTCACTGCCGTGCTCTGCGAGGACCAGGATCCGCTCTGAACGTTTTCCACGGGGTCAAAGAGTGACGTTATCCATGTTCCACGTGACCAGGAATTTTGCTCTGGATGCTTCACACGGGATCACTGCCGTGCTCTGCGAGGACCAGGCTCTGCTCTGGGCGTTTTCCACGGGGTCAAAGAGTGACGTTATCCGCGTTCCACATAACCAGGAATTTTGCACTAGATGCTTCACACGGGTTCACTGCCGTGCTTGGAGAGGACTAGGCTCCGCTCTGGATGCTTCACACGGGTTCACTGCCGTGCTCTGCGAGGACCAGGATCCGCTCTGGACGTTTCCCACGGGGTCAAAGAGTGACGTTATCCGCGTTCCACGTGACCAGGAATTTTGCTCTGGATGCTTTCCACGGTTTCACTGACGTGTTCTGCGAGGACCAGGCTCCGCTCTGGACGTTTTCCACAGAGTCAAAAGGTGACGTTGTCCGCGTTCCACGTAACCAGGAATTTTGTTGATTATATCCGCATTTCACGGAGTGGGGGTTTGACACTTGGTGATCTGTATATCGCCGAGCCATGGAACTGGGAGTTGCCGCTATTCCGCTTCGCTTGAAGTTGTGTCCGTTGTTACGAGACGAGTGTTGAGACGATCTCCAGGTCACTTGCGGCCCGTCGAGATTTGGCTTCTTCTTCTGATGAAACCGGGGGAGGAGGAGGAGTATAATCCCTCCTTTGCTTACGCCCGTGGATTGTATACAGGGGTTGATGTAATCTCACCTGTAGGGCATAAATTTCATTTTTATTTTATTTCTTTTTCCGTGATGCTCTATCATTTCAGCTTTTATATCGCGAAGGTCGCGATTGCCCCATCATTTCGGCTATTTTTCGCGGTGCCCAATCATTTCGGCTATTTATTTTATTTTCTACTCGCTGCTTTTTATTGCGAGTTGCCCAATCATTTCGGCTATTTTTCATGCATACATTTTTACTTGATGTTTTTTTATTGCAAGTTGCCCTATCATTTCGGCTATTTCGTATGCATGTGTGGCTTGCTGGCTTTTCACTGCAAGCTTGGATTTAGACACCGATTTCGGCATCAGCACCGCTACAACTGGGATATTGTCAGGAGCGAATCATCATTTGCCTATGTCGATGTCGAACAAAAATGGCTTGGTAAACAGGGTTAAGGGTCCAGTCGACTAAGGCTTTTGACTTCATAAGCTGTAAGGGTCTCACAAAGGTATTTCTCCTTACAAGTCGTGGGGATCTCATAGGTGTGTTTTCTCCTTGGGAATCGTGAGGATTCCTAAGTGCATGTCATCCCGTAAGTCGTAAGGATCTTACAAAAGGGTTTTCTCCTTATAAGTCGAGAGGACTCACAAGGGTTGTTCACCGTACGACCATATCCCTAGTCACGGATGGGACTTGGTTAGGGAAATGTTTATTCATGCCCGTGGATTGTATACAAGGGTCAGTATTGAACCGCTTGTAGGGCAATATCGAAGGTTATGGGGGGTTTGCTTAAGAACAGGTTCAGGTTTCTGTAACTTAAGACTTTCAAATCTTATGAGCCGTGAGGGTCCCATAAGAGAGTTCTCCTTACGAGTCGTGAGGATCTCGCAAGTGTAATTTCTCTTTAGGAATCGTGAGGACTCCTAAGTGTGTTGCTCCCATGTGATTCGTAAGGATCTCACGCGGGTGGTTTCTCCTTACAAGGTCGTAAGGACCCTGCAAGCGTCCTTTAACAAGGTTGCGCCCTTTCGGGTTTTCATAAACTCTCGCCGGTAGCCCTGCTGTTTTTACTCACGGAGCCCTTTCGGGTTTTCATCCGTGCCCACTTTGCTTATGGACATACCGTCTTTATTTTATTTTATTTTTTTTATTCCATTTTTTTTATTCTATTTTTTTTTATCGACTTTGAGATGCTGCAATCCACCGTAGTTTACCGACATCTCGGTCAACATCCAGTTTTAGGACATAGTGGTCCATTGTTAGTTTAAGGACGTTTCGTTCTGTCGTTAGTTTAAGGACGTTTCGGTCCGTGGTTAGTTTAAGGACGTTTCGGTCCGTCATTAGTTTAAGGACATTTCGGTTCGTCGTTAGTTTAAGGACATTTCGGTCCGTTGTTGAAGAAGGCCGGTTACTACTTATAGAGTTCGGGCTTAGGAAGATAGAGAGCGGACATGGTCGTCGTCATCTATCATTGACCTACGCCTTGACCCGTCAAGCGTAGTATTTCTTCAGGAAGCGACCATTTATTGGCCTGAAAGGTCTTTCACCGTGCATATCCATGAGTAGATACGCTCCACCCTGGTAGACCTTGTCTATGATGTACGGGCCTTCATAGTTCGGCTCGAATTTTCCCCGTTTGGCGCGATTGGGGATCATAGGTCT
Source organism: Agapanthus africanus (assembly GCA_030015575.1). NCBI lineage: Eukaryota > Viridiplantae > Streptophyta > Magnoliopsida > Asparagales > Amaryllidaceae > Agapanthus > Agapanthus africanus. Next base: position 661,188,508 of record CM057340.1, read on the forward strand.
TTTGACCATTAGCACGAGTTCACCTTGGCGGAACGTTCTCGGCCTGACCAATCTTTCGTATGAGCGCGTCATCTTTGCTTTGTAAGCCTCTAGATTTTGTTGCGTTATGAGCCGGGTCTCATCAAGGGCATCAAGCTCCTCAAGCCGGAGGTGAGCATTTTTTTCGTCCGTCAGCTCGTAGTGGACCGCTACTCGTAGAAAGGGTAGCTCTATCTCGAGGGGGAGTACTGCTTCTGTGCCGAATACCAACGCGTATGGCGTTGTGTTCGTGGCCGTTTTGAACGTAGTTCGATATGCCCAGAGAGCTTCTTGCAGTCTCTCGTGCCAGTCCTTTTTGTTTCAGGACACCGTCTTCTTCACGATCTTTGTCAAGGTTTTGTTGAAAGCCTCAGCTAGACCGTTAGCTCGGGGATTATAAACTGAAGAGTATCTCCAGTCTATGTTGTGCTGTTGCGCGAAGCGACTAATCTTGTGGCTTCTGTAGGCTAGCCCGTTTCGGAAATGATCCGTCGCGGAGTTCCAAACCGATAAATGACGTGCGTCTTGAAGAAATGGAGGATGTTCTCCGTCTTCACTTCCCTCAGTGGTACTGCTTCTGCCCATTTGGAGAAGTAATCAGTCGTCGCCAGGATGAAACGATGTCCCCTGGATAATGCTGGTTCGATAGGGCCGATTATGTCAGTCCCCCACATTTCGAACGGCCAGCTAGCCACCGTTGGATGTAGTGGATTTGGATGCTGATAGATGAAGTCCCCATGGATCTGGCACGAGTGGCATTGCTTCGCATACTCGAGGCAGTCCTGGATCATGCTGGGCCAATAATAACCCATTCGTTTGATCTTCAGCTTCATCTTCGGGCCTGCTTGGTGAGAACCGCAGAGTCCATCGTGAACTTCCTGAACGACACTTTTCGCTTCGTCAGGTCCCAGGCATCTCAACCACAGAGAGTCAAATGACCTCTTGTACAATGTATCATTGACGAAGGCGAAAGATAGGGCTCGTTTTATGAGCTGATGTCTTGAGGACGCATCTTCACGCGTTCGACGGGATTTGAAGTAGTCTATGAAGACTTCTCTCCAATCTCCAACCTTCTCTTGGTCATTTATTTGCAGGACCGTCTGCTCAATTGCTCCCCTTTCTTCGGGTGATTCCGGAGATATTTCTGCAGGGGCAAGTACTCGAAGGCTTTGTACCACGATCCTGACGTCATCGAGGTTCTCATCAGCCAGTTCTTTAGCGAGCTTGGCTAATGCATCCGCTTTGCTATTTTGGGCACGCGGTATGCTTTCCAAGGTGTAGGAGGGGATTTAAGTCAGTAGTCGCTGTACTCTCTCGCCATACTTTACCAGCTCTGGCTTGCATGTTTGGTAATCGCCGTTTACTTGATTGATGACCAGTTGGAAATCTCCGTATATAAGAAGGTTTTCAATTCCCATGTTGATGGCGATCTCGAGGCCTGCTATCAAAGCTTCGTATTCAGTTTCGTTGTTCGCCCTCGGCTCTGTCAAGGAGAAAGCAAAGCGCATTCCCTCCCTGTGGAGTTACGAAGATGAGATCCACCCCTGATTTGATTATAGGGGTGCTTTGTTTGCGCTTCTTCACGGAAGATGCTCCATCGAAATAAAGCTCCCATCGGATATTACCACCGTCGATCGCATCAAACGCGTGTTCGTCTGGCAGTTCGCAATTCAGAGGGTAATCGGCCGGTATCGGATGTTCAGCGAGGAAGTCGGCGATGGCATGGCCTTTCACTGCTTTAAGAGGTTGATAAGTTATCGAGAACTCCATCAAGAGCAAGGCCCATTTAGCGAGTCGACCAGTTAGTATGGCCTTCGACATTAAATACTTAAGAGGGTCCACCTTCAAAATGAGACGAACTTCATGCGCCAACGCGTAGTGCCTGAGTTTCGTTATCGCGAAGATCAACGCCAGGCAGTGTTTTTCAATGGGGGAGTAGTTGCCTTCTGCCCCCAGTAGGACTCGACTTAAATAGTAGAGCGCTCTCTCCTTCCCTTGGTCGTTTTCTTGCGCCCATAATGCGTCTAGGGAACCTTCGAGGGCGGTTGTATAAAGAATGAGGGGCTTTCCCTTGACCGGAGTAGCCAACACTGGCGGGTTCTGCAGGTATTGCTTGATCTCGTCTAGCGCGCTTTGGCATTATTAGTCCCAGACGAACGGGGTTCCCTTCTTCATCAGGTGACTGTAAGGGCGGCACTTGCCTGAAAGGTTGGCTATAAATCGCCGGATGTATGCGAGCTTTCCCTGGAGAGACCGCAGTTGTTTGAGAGTCCTTGGCGGTGGCATTTCCATGATCGCCTTGATCTTCGACGGATCTATCTCGATACCCCGGTGCCGGACAATGAACCCTAGGAACTTGCCTGAGGATACCCCGAACGCGCATTTGAGGGGGTTCATCTTCAAGTTGTATTGCCGAAGGCGTTGAAATACGGTCTTCAGATGCTCGAGATGTTCCTTGTATGATTTGCTTTTCACGATGAGGTCGTCGATATAGCATTCGACGATTTCATGTATGAGGTCATCGAAGATCTTCGTCATGGCCCTTTGATAGGTGGCACCGTCGTTCTTTAGACCGAAGGGCATCACCTTGTAGCAGAATATTCCCAGAGGGGTCCGAAAAGCGGTATGCTTCTAGTCTTCGGGATGCATCTTTATCTGATTATACCCTGATGAGCCGTCCATGAAAGAGAAAACCTCGTGAGTGGACGTGTTATCTATCATCAGCTCGGTTACTGGTACTGGGAAATCGTCCTTCGGGCAAGCTCTATTGAGATCCCGGAAGTCCACGCATATGCGCATTGTCCCATTTTTCTTCATTACTGGGACGATGTTGGCGATCCAATCGGGATACGGAACTTCCCGGATAAACCCAGAGTCGATCAGCTTCTTGACTTCGGCGTTAATGCTCATCTCAAGCTCGAGCCGCATTCTTCTCGGCGCTTGTTTGACTGGCTTAACGTCCGGGGATATTGCCAATTTATGGACAGCTATTTCTGGATCTAGTCTTGGCATTTCAGAATAGTTCCATGCGAAGCAATCTCTATGCTGCATAAGCACGTCTTTTAACGTGGCCGCCCTTTCATCAGATAGCAACTCGCTGACGAATGTCGGTCGCGGGTCGTTCATCGTTCCCAGCTCAATTTTCCTGAGGTTATCTGCAGTAGTATGTATGCCATCTTCCAGCTCTTTTGGCGCTGGCGGAAATTCTGAGATTACCTTGTCGTCATTGCTGTTTTCAAAGCACCAGGGAAGGTCATTCATGTCCTCGGGCTCTTCTTTTAATACCGTTATCATATGACAGGTACGAGATTGTTTCCAAGACCGATGTGGATCTGGTTCTGCTCTTGTGGCTTTGGATTCGTGCTTTTGTAGCGGCGTTACCTTCCAGCTGTCGGATAGAGCAAATCTGCCTTGCTGGTATTGGTCTTCGACCCAGTTCTTGAAGATGAAGCAGTCTTCGATAGGGTGTCCTATGGCTCGGTGATAAGAGCAATAGCCCAGATGAGAGACCTCGTTAGCTTGCTCGGGGTGTTTGGACTCCAGAAGTGTGATCATTTGATGTTTTATAGCGAGGTCAAGTATCTTCTTCGTCTTGTCTTGAGGGAAAGAATACGCTCGACTCATCTTCTTCATGAGGGACAAATTCGGACCGTGCAATACCCGATCACATGACTCTTTGATCCTGCGTTGTCGTTGTCGACCCCCTTTTCCGCTTTTTGACTTACTTCTGCCTCTGCGTCGGGCCTTTTGCGCAACGGGTTGATAGGGAGGAGCATCTCCGTCTTTGGCAGCCTGTTGAAGAAGGCGTTGCATCCTAGCTTTCTTGTAGATGGCCATCTCGCGGTTATGGTCGTCTCGAGCCTTTTGACCCGCTCTCCTGATAAGCTTGTCCATTCGCTTTTCAAATGACGGACTCGGCACTTTGATTGCGGGATCTAGTCTTGATAAAGGATCGGCGTTTTCTGACAGGGCATCCTCTTCTTCGTCGAAATTATATATGGCGTAGCTACCGTGGACTCGTTCCCGTTTCCTGGCTCTCACATATCCAAGCCCAAGTGTTTCCATTCTCCCATTGGGCAATTTGCGCTGAGTCCCAGGGACATCCCAAATCCTGTTATAGAATCGAGCTTGTCAAGTAGTCTGTTTTAAGGGTACCCCTTGGCGCTTTAATAGCCTTTTTCAATCCATTCATGTAGTATCTGGGCAGACGGATGGGTTGGAGCCTGTCGAGGGTAGAATCCGCGCCGTGCCAGATTTCTTTCGCGACTCTTGTTTCCGTGGACCGGTAGAATAGGATTGCCTTTTCGCCTTTTCGCCTAGGAGGGACGTAAAACGTCTGCAGGTCTTGCACATTGTAAGCTTCAAGCGTGTCAAGATCTTTGTAGTGCTCCCGTGGAATCATGGTAATTTGCAAACTCCAATCATTGCCAGGGGATGCTTGTACTGACGGCCGACTGGAGAATACGGCATTAACCTTATCTTCCGAGTCACTTCCGAAGATCAATATGGGGACAGACGGTCCCGGGTCGTTGCGTCGAGACGGCCCAGAGTAAACTATCTCTTCTTCTTCTTCGATATCACTCCCGAAAACAGGAATGGTAGCAGCGACTTTGTTCTCCGGTTTGCGACATCTCTCTGTATCCTCGAAATCTGGCAAAAAGTACTTTGCATCTTCGTACTTGCGGACTTCGTTCATGGAGAATGGGTTCAGCTCGCCTGTCACGGTATACTCGAGACCATCCTTGAAATACTTCATACACTGATGTTGTGTAGACGAGATGATGTTGTACTCGTGCAACCAAGGACGACTAAGCAGAGCATTGTAGCAAGTCTTGGCGTTTATGACATGGAACTTAATGTCCGTGACGAGCAGCCCAAAGCGTAACGTTAGTATTACAGATCCTAGAGTCCGTGACGACTGGGAGTCAAAATCGGAGATGGTAATTTTGTCACGAGCGAGGTGCTGGACGCTCATGCAGATTTCCTTCAACACCCGCACGTTGAGGAGATTAACGGAAGACCTATTATCAACCAGGATTTTGCCTATCTTGATGTCGTGGCAGTATCCGAAGACATATAGAGGGCGGTTGTGGTCGCACATTCCAAGAAGAAGGTCTTCATTACCAAACGTGACATCGGCTGTGTGCACTTCTTCCAGTTCATCTTTCATCCTTTCTTCGGCAAGGAAGGCTTGGAATTGTTCGGGCTCTTGCAGCGCCTTGATTAATGAATCTCTCGCTTCCTTTGATAATAGGAGGGCGTTGAGAATGCTGAGCTGAAAGGGTAGCTTCCTCAGGTGCGCTAGGATGTTGTAGTCCACTTTACTCTTCTTAGGCGGGTCCTTGGCAGTCAGCTCTTTCACAACATGGTCATCTAAGGTGATAACCTCAGCGACCTTTTCCTTTCCCTTATCTTTTCTAGTTGCGGGTCCGAGATTCTTTTCCGGAAGCGTGCGATTGCGCAGCTGAATGTTTTCGCAGGCCTTTGGTTCCTCCTCTTTCCCTAAGACGGATTCTTTAAAGAGTGGGCCCAGAGCCATTTCCTCATCGGAGTCGCTCCCAAAGGTGAGAACTTGTGATCCTCCGGCGTTGACCATGTAACAGTTGCCGATAATTCTTTTGTGTCCTTCGGTCGTACTTCTTTGCTCCCGACGAGTTCTGCGTTTCATTCGCTTAAAATTTTGCCGATGAGCAACATATCCCTGCCACCATATCTTAAAAGCGTCGCACTCCTCAGTGGGGTGTGAAAACTTCCGATGATATGAGCAATAATTAGGGTGCCTTTCCGCCCCATTGAGCGTGTTTTCTTCCGAGGGTGGTAGCTTCATTCCCATTGACATGGTTTTGGCAAACCTTTACCTCATCTTGAATATATTTTTATCCATGTCGGGTGCCTTTCGATCTGGTGGGAGTGCTCCGACTCTTTCATTTAATCGCCTGCGTTTGGCTCTTTCTAACGCGACTATCTCATGGTCCTGGTCGGCTTTACTTTTCAGACGAATTTCGTCTAAAAAGGCGTCGATCATTTCGTCTGTCAGCCACACAAGCTCTGGTTCAGGCTTTGCCCCCAGTTTCTTAGTGCCAGGAGTTTTTTCATCGTCCGTAAACGAGTGGGAGGTCATATTACAACTCGCCACGTATCCCTCGGATTCATCCGACGAACTCTCCCCCTCATCTTCCTCTTGAAAGACGTGGTTAAGGAACTCTTGGAGTGTGATGGGAGTCCGTGCCTTTTGATTGTACTCTTCCACCGCGTCGATCTGCTTCTGTAAGTCCGTGCGCTTGTCACCAGGCTTCACGGGCTTCTTAGATTTCTTCTTCTTCTTCTTTGAAGATTTCGACGGCTGGTTGTGAGTGCTCGGGCCATCACCACTGATCTTCGGAGTTGGGCACGGCTTCAGCATCCCTTCAATGATCTGGGGTTCCAGCGGGTTCTTCCACCTGATCGTCGGGCATGTTTTAAGATCGTTCAGCATCTTCTTGGTTCTTGCTGAAAGCACTATTTCCCATGGAGCTTCTTCAATGAAAGAACAAGTTGCCCCCGGTGTGTCCGTCTTCTTGGCAATGTGAGGTTGTGGTGGGTTCACCTTCCACTTCTCGAACAGCGCAAACTTGCCCTGTAGGTATTGATCTTCGATCCATCCTTTGAAGACGAAGCAATCCTCAATCGGATGGCTTACCATTTGATGGTAAGGGCAGTAGTTGGGGTTATTCACCTCATTGGGTTGCGGCGGTCGCCTTGGGTTTGGCAAGTTGATAAGCCTGTTGCGTATTGCCAGCTCGAATAGCCTCTTCGTCTTGTCCCGTGGGAATGAGTAGGGGCGCTTCATTTTCTCATTATAATACCGCCGTCTTTCTTCCAGTTGATCCGCCAGCTTTGGGGCACTGGGTTGCTGCTGAGCGTTCGCAACGAAGATTGCCTTCCCTTTACCCTTGTCATTCCGAAGTTCTGGCTTCGGGGGAGACGGTCTGTGACCCATCTGGTCCATCTGGGCCAACTTGTCGATCAAAGCCTGGAACGTGGTCGGCTTGAAGAACATCATGAACTGTGAGATAGTTGCATGGGGATCCAAGGTACCCATGAACATGCCTACCGCGGGTGCTTCCTCAATGCGTTGTTCGCATTTCGACCACAAGTTTTGCCAGCGTATAGCGTACTGGACCCACATCTCGCCTGATTTCACCCTGGCATTAATCAACGCCGTTATCGGGGTGCGTTCGCTGGCGCTCGCAAATCGCTGAGTGAATAGCAACTCCATTTCAGTGAACGTCTTGACGGAATCGTTCAGGGGTTCAAAGTACCATTCGAACGCCGTCTCCGACAAGCTGCAAACGAACTGGCGGAGTAGGAGCTTATCATCACCGCCGGTGTTGCTGCAAAGCGCCCTGAACTGGGCAACATGCTGGTGAGGATTGCCCGTCCCCTTATAGACATGAAATTTTGGTATTGTATAGCCCGGCGGGTACTTGATCTGGTCATACCAGCTCGGATATGGTCGTCCTATTCTGACAACTTGACCAGCTGCCTCAGTTGCCTAGTGAACCCGTATCTGCTGAGCTATATATTCATCTAGGTCAGCTTTGGAGATTGTCTCCTCCTTGGCTGTTAACAGAGCGGGTGGATGATTTGACGTTTCTCCCCTGTCGTCTTCAAGAACGATTGGAGGACCTTCAGCAGGAGAATCTTGTTGGATCATCATTCCCACCATGTCCTGGAACAGGAGGGCCATTCGCTGTATATTGGCTGCTTGTTCGGCAGCCTCTTTATCCTTCTTCTCCAATATCCTGCGAAGGAATTCAGCGTCAGTTTCTTGCTCCTGGCGTTGATCAGATGATGCTTCGGGGCTTTCTTTCGGCCCAGTGAGTGCGACCATCGCGTTCATCATTTCTTGGAGTTTCTGCTGTTGCTCTTGAGCTTTGGTCACTGACCGTGTAAGCGGTCTATGGCCCGTGGATGCACGGCTGTCCTCTTTTCCCAGCGCCATGTATACCGTATGCACCATCATGCCCCGTGACTCAGGGCTTTTAGGCTTATTGTCCTTGACATTTGCTGCAGGAGTGGGGACTTTCTCCGGCCTCCTTCTCTTTTGAGTAGTCGACGTGGAGGGAGCCGTTGCAGCGGGCACCCAAGCGGTTGTCGTCCTTTGTTGTTTGATATGACGGTTCTTTTCTTCCTGAACCTTCACCCTCTTCTGCTGGCGAGAGTGATCTTGGTCAATTACCGAGTCTTGAACCTTCCGCCAGAGTTTATAAATTTTGGAGGACAGCCGTTGAGGAGGCTACTCCGGCTTTGTTTCTATAATATTCTCCGCAGGCGGAGGGGATCTTTTGAGAACTGCAGTTGGCGAATTTCTACGTACCCTATTTAGCAGCTCGAAGCTGTTCCCGATTGGAACAGCAGCCTCAATTTCCACCGTTGGAGCTGGTGGAGTTAGTCCGGAGGGGGAGTTGCCCCCAGTCTTCCTTATCTGGCGCCAGTGGCGACGTCGGGCGTGACGAGTTGTCGGTATTGGTTTAGTGACGGGAGTGTCTTGCCCCCTGTTCAGGTGAGGGGTTGTTGCCGGTGTCAGCCACTCAAAGACTGACGCCCGTTGAGAAGTTGTGTCCAACCGGTCAAAAACGGATTTCTGAGCGGGAGCAGGAGCAGGCGCAGTCAGTCTCACAAAGACAGACCCTCTGGGAGGAGAAGCCGCCTTGACGACTTCAGGGGCAGCTGTCTTCTTCGGGATGGCCTTCTCAGGTACTATGGGCTTTTTGGCGGGCCCTTTGGAGTTCAGGCTCAGTCTGGTGAAGACCGAGGAGTTGGGCGACCCGTTGAGAGGGGCCGTAGGAGTACCAAGTCGATCGAAGACCGACTTCTTTGAAGCTTCCGGTACGGGCACTGGGATGTTAGCGTTCGCCGGCGGGAGCATGGTCCAAAAGAACAGACCGGTGGTAGCCTGAGTTACTTGTTCCACTGGCATAGCAAAGATGGAGGCCGCTCGAGGCCCGTAAGCTACGCCTCCAGGTGAGGCGGAGCGTTGGTTGCAGTTGCGCTTGGAGCAGTTTGAGCAGTTGGACGCCATTGCTGTTTGATTTCTGCGTCAAGCAAGAGACCAAATCTTAGTAACTTGAAACCCGAGGGCAACCATTAAAAAACCGCGATTCGTTCGCGAAGACGACACACGAAGTGTGGAGTGGAAAGAGGAAAAGGTCCCACCGGGCGTGCCAGAATCTATTCCCCTCCGAAAGACGGCGCGACGTTGGGACGTCTTGCCTGAAATTCAGGGCAGATGCTAATTGGTGCTATCCGTCTACCTCTCCGAAGATGCCAAGTTGATTTATGGCGCCGTGTATCGAAGGTTTAAACGGATGCGTCCGATGTAGCAGACTTCGTCAGATTCCCCCTCGCTTGAGGGGTTTTTGATTGTGGGGATGCTCTTCCCTACAGACGCAAGCCCCTGCAGTTAATTACACTACCGCATTGCGGTAACAACTTTCTCCTTCTCCAGATGATCACTTCGTGTCGTGTGTGTTTGTTTCGTGTTCGGTTGCCCATGGATTGTATACGGACACCGAGTTATGTCGTCGCCCGTAGGGCGTGGACTAGTCCAAATCCGTATTATCTTAGATTTGGGTTTGGGGTTTGTGTTTAAGGATACGTTAGTCTCGCTTGAGACTAAGATCGACTTAAACATTTGTTAAGGATACGTTAGTCTAGTTTTAGACTAAGATCAACTTAACGGGATCGTTTAGATCCGACAAGAGAGCGATTAAGGGAGCTCTGTTGTTTAGTTTAGTGACATTGCGGTCAATAGGTAGTTTAAGGACATTGCGGTCCAATGTTAGTTTTAAGACGTTGCGGTCAAGGTTAAGGACATCATAGTCCATGGATTTAAGGACTCCACAGTCCGATGTTAGTTTTAAGACATCACGATCAAGGTTAAGGACGTCATAGTCCGTTGTTAGTTTTAAGACATTCCGGTCAAGGTTAAGGACCTCATAGTCCATGGGTTTAAGGACCCCACAGTCCGGCGTTAGTTTTAAGACATCACGGTCAAGGTTAATGACCTCATAGTCCAGGAGTTTAAGGACCCCTCAGTCCGTATCAATGGGTGGTCATCGGGATCCGTCACCTCTTTGAAGACGTTGAGAAATTATAACGCCAAGTATCAAAGGAGTGAAGAGATGTACCCTTAAACCAAGGTGGATTAAGTGATCTATAGTCCAATTTGGAAACTAAGATCAATTATTACATTATGAGCTCATTGGCCCAATTAAGTTTGAATTGAGGACTTATGGCCAGCTTGGGCTAAGTCCAATCATGTTTGGGACATTGGCCCTCTGTTGGTTCATTGAAGGAGAGGCTTTGCCTCTGGAAACTTAGCCAATTGGGCTAAAGCTAGTGTCAAACATTAGAGACCAACAATGTTGAACACTGGGAATAAGATTAACAAGTTAGTGTTAGACACTAAAAGATAATCAGTGTTGAACACTGGGAACAGAGTTTTCAAATTAGTGTTAAACACTAAGCAAATCAGTGTTAAACACTGCGGGACAAAATCTCCAGACTAGTATTAAATACTAAGGAGAGAGGGGTCACGTGGTAGTACGTGAGAGCGTCCTGATTCCCTCTATTTTGCTCTACAGATAAGTGTTTAACACTTTTAATTCTGAAAGCCATCAAGTGTAGGCACGTGATGGGGGCTCACGCTTTGATCTATTAGAATGTTCATTAGGGGTCACGTGGTGACACGTGAGGGCGCCCAGAGCTTCTTTTTCTTTTGCTTTTTCTTTGTGTGCTTTGAGGGTCACGTGGACCACGTGAGGCGTTGCCTCAAAGTTCATCTCTGTGGATCTTTGCAGGGGTCATGTGGTAGCACGTGACTCTGGTTCTTTGCATGTTTTAAAGATTTGTTCATCTTTTAAGAAGTAAATTCTTCATAGGGTTAAACCCTAACAACAAACTTTAGAGGAATTAAATTCCTGTTTTCTTTTGAAGAATTATATTCTTAAATAGGGTTAAACCCTAATTTCTTTTCTTAAGGGAATTAAGTTCCTGTGATTTTGAGAGAATTATATTCTCAATTAGGGTTAGACCCTAGTTCTGTTCATTTTGAAGGAATTAAATTCCTATAACATAGGGTTGAACCATAATTTTATCTCAAAGGAATTAAATTCCTATAACATAGGGTTGAACCCTAATTTTATCTCAAACGAATTAAATTCCTATAATTCTGTGAGAATTAAATTCTCAAAATTCAATTCCTCCTCTATGCTTTGGATCTGCATGGCAGGATCTCAACCCAATGAGAATTAAATTCTCAATTCATGGGGAGATGTGCACTTTGCAGATCCTCCACCAGAGAAAGAACTAAGTTCTTTTCTTTATGTAAGAGTTAAACTCTTTTGAGAATTAAATTCTCTTTTGAAGCCTCCCTTTTCTTTTCTTACCTAAGTTTTTTCTTTTGCAGAGAATCAAAGGCTCTATATCTCTCTCTCTGTATATCAAAAGAAAAGGTCCAAAGGTCTCAAAAAAGGTTTCATTTTCTTCTTTTCTTGGCTCCTATTTATAGGAGAAGGAAAAGAATCAATCTGTTTAGTAAATCTCTCATTGAGAGATTTGATTTGTGTATTGAGAGATTTGATTTATATTTATCATTAATCTGGGCTTTTAGATTGTTAGGTGAATTTTATTCACCATTGGATTTTAAATCCCAAGATATCTCTTTGTTATTTCGGTTGGATTTAGGGGGAAATCTTTCCAAGTCCAAGATTTTACCATAAATTGGTGATATTTAATCACCTTTAGATTTTCAATCCAACGGTTTCAGATAATCCTTCTTTATTTTTGGAAAGATTTGAAGGATTTATCCTCAGAATTTAATTCTGTTAAAGAATAAGGCACTTAAAGCTGGTCACGTGTGGCCACGTGACCCCTGGTCACGTGTGGCCACGTGACCCCTGGTCACGTGTAGGCACGTGACCCCTGGAATGGGCTTCTCTTCTTCTGCGCTCTGTTCTCTGGCCGCTGCTTAACCATCACGTGCCAACACATGACTACCGGTCACGTGTGAGCACGTGATACCTGTTCTGGAGCTTTTTTCTTGATTTTTAATCAGGGAATGAATGTGCCTTTTGCCGCTGCTTTAGGCGTCACGTGCCAACACGTGACAACTGGTCACGTGTGAGCACGTGATGCCTCTTCTGAAGCTTCTCCTGATTTTTAATCAGGGAACAGTCCATCCGATCCATACTCTTATTTCGAACCCTAGACCAAACATACACAACAAGTCTCCAATTAGGTCACAACTACATGTCATGTTGTAGTGCGCCTAAAACAATTCTCAACTTAGGTCGCGACTATATGTCACGATAGTGCTCCTAAGGAAGAGGGTTGTGTTCATTTGGTCTAGGTTCATTTTCAAGTTGTTTGGCAAAGAGAAGCACAAGGGATTTTTCAATCTCTCATACTACTCTTCTTTAACCCTAACAAGTAAGTAACCACTCACTCAAGAAAATAAAATAAAACAAGAAGAAGAGAAGAAAGAAAGGAAAGATAAGATGAGAATAAAAGATAACAAGCTAACTACTTGGGTCCTTACCTAACTAAGAGACTTCATTGAGTATCATAGCTTAAAAATAGAGATGAGAAGAGAAGAAAAAAAGAACATTAAAATCCAACAACTAATTAACAACAAGTATTAAAGTTGTGCTAAGAATTGAAATGCAAGACAAATAAATAAAATGCAAGATAATAAACGACAATGGTAAGAAAACTCCTTCTTCTTCATTCATATCCACTCATCAAAAGCTCTCACACAAATTTTCATGGCAATAAATGAAGGAGAAAGAGCCTACCTACTCCTACCTAACAACTATTCTAAGGAAAATATACATGGTTTGCTTTGGAACAGATCTGGAGTATTTATAGGGGCTGAATTGGGGAACTGTAGCAATGAGAAGACCCACTTTGATAAGACTAAGCGACTCCAGAAAATACGCATCAAACGGCGCCCGTACGGCCACTAAACCGCCGCCAATTAGCTCAAACGGCCGCTAATCCGCCCCCTTATTGTGGAATTGGGCCCCTAATTTTCTTTAGTGATCTCCTGGCTTCATTTCTGAGTGTTTGGGCAATTGATATTTTTATTTGGGCTTCCAGAGTTTGACCATTGATTTGTTGACTTTGACTTTGTCCAAATTGCTCCATTTTAAACTCATAAGTCCATCAATTGTTCCAGTACCTATTTCTCCGCATTTATTGAGCAAACACAAATCAAAAGCACATATTTATATGCAATGCGATAAAGAATGAGTGGTATAAAGATGCAATATTCTGATATGAACAGTCACTTTTTCATTAGCTGGTATCGGGCTTTAAACTGTCATATGTTACTATTGCCAGTACCGGGTTTTATACGGTCACTTGTTCATTCCATAGTTGGGCCCGTATTTTCTTGTCCTTAGGGCCCTACCCTTGGGTTGGGAATACTTCTGTAAAGATTGGCGTATACACTCGAACTCATGATAGGATAGATTACCTTTCAGTGACTAAATAGGATATGACTTGACCGACTTGACCTGTTTACATGCTTGTTTCTTATTATTACCATATCCATATATATGTGCATACGGGCTTCACAACACTCACATATTCATGCTATCACATACATACACAAACCATTTACGTTGAGTACTTGTTGTGGGTGTTCTGACATCCTTGGGACTTGATATCTCAGGTTTAGAGACGGATTTTCAGGCCGAATAGGATTAGAGCGATTATCAGGAGTTCGCCGAAGACCAGTATTTGGTAGGGTTATTTCTCTTTTATTAGTATTTAGTATGTGTGCCCTCGCAGGACCTTAAGGTTTATATGTCTCTTTTCGGATCTTGTAGTTATCTTAAACCTATTGTATCGGATCTTTATTTTGCATTTATTTATCTTATGAGCCTACTGTTAGTATTTTTTATGATTTTGTTGCAACATGATTATCAGTGTTATTTATTATGTTTTGGATTTTATATTGACAGGTTTAGCTAGACAACTTTTATATGACTATGGAAGGATCTTTTCTTACCATAGGTAGAACGGCTGGTCTTCGTTGCTCTCCGTATTTCCGTATTTTAGGAAGCGGGGCGTGACAAGATTTTGTTGGTATCAGAACCAGGTTTACAATGAAGTTAGACTTGGTTCAACCGACCTGTTAGGTTAGAATCACATGTTTAGGGTTCCCTCAGTGTGTCATGCTGCATATTCCTTTGACTCCGATTGTAGGATTCGAGCGACTTTGATAGAGTTACGATATTGTATCTATAAACCGCGGTATGGTTACAATACAGTATTCTGTATGAGCAAATTAGAGTTCTACCCTTGATTCATATCCATTGATTTGATTATATTATATTATCTTGCTTTTCTTTTTTGCTCAATTATTTTAATATTTTGAACTTGAATCTTGTTTCCGTTGCTAAATCTCGTTGTTCATTTCTTACTTCAGAATTATGGCGGAAGAAAATTTGCACGTGTATAATAGGCGTGACAATAATGCTGTATTACTTGGAGTTATACGTAGCATGTTGAAGAACCAACATCAGCAGACTGGCATACTGCAGGAGGGCCTGCTCACTTCTTAGCAGACAGCTACTACAGCCTTGAATAAGGTGGATGAGGTTTGTGAGGGTAGACGTCTTAGCAATGTCGCTGAGTTCAGGAGACTGCAGCCAGCAGTTTTCACTGGTTTGAACGGTTCACTAGATGCTGAGCAGTGAATCGTTGATATGGAAAATTTTCTATCAGCTGCCTGAGTGCCAGAGGAGAACAGAGTGGACATAGTCAAGATTCAGCTGCAGGATGTAGTTAGAATTCGGTGGGTCGCAGAGGAGAATGGGTTGGAGAAACTGATTGCATGGACTGACTTCTCGACTGCTTTTCTTAAGAAGTTCTTTCCCAAGTCGGCCAGAATCGAAATGGAGCAACAGTTTATCCATCTTCTTCAGGGAAGCCGCACAGTAGATGAGGTAGAGGCTGAGTTTATCCGAATTAGTCGCTTCGCTTCTTTGATGGTAGCTCAGGAGAAGGACAGGGCCAGGAGATTTTTACAGTACCTTACCCTAGAGATGCAGAAGAAATTGGCTTTGAATGATATGGGGACCTTTTCTGAGCTATTAGATCCAGCCCATAGGATTGAGGCAGTTATAGAAAAGAGGAAGAAATTTCAGAGTGGAGGATTTAAGCGATCAGTGAATCAAACTTCAGGAAGGATTCCAGTCAAACAGCATGGAGGAGTTCAAATGAAGCGTCTGTAGCCCCACCACAGCGGGAATCCTTAGTTTGCGGATACTGTCAAAGACCAGGACATATTAAGAGGAACTGCCGCAAGGCCAAGGTTTTATGTTTGGTCTGTGGAGCTAGTGACCACCAGATTGGGAGTTGCCCTTGTTGGGTTATACTAACGCCCTGGCCATCATCCGTGGCCGTTTGCAGAACAAAAAATTTACTACGAGTTTAAACTGGCGCTAGAATAACCTAATACCCAGATCTTGCCATAAACCTAACTAGTAAGCTAAAGGATTCTATCTACTATGATAGAAATATATACCTAAAGAAACAAGTCCTTCGGATCTTCACTCCTCTCCTTTAGCTCCTCAAAGGATGTACAGATCACGCTTGATTGACGGCCTCCTCGCGTCAAAGATGATCCACGCGATAGTATGTACTTTGAGCTCCTACCTCCAAATCGAGGTAACTAGGGTACTTAGTATGCTAATCTAAGTAGCCTAGATGATGTAGAGAGTGATGATGAATTGATTTGTCTCACTAACCCTAAGTTTCTCAACACATGAGACTATTAGGGTTTGAGGTAGAAGAAGAGAGAACTTGGAGGAGATGAGAGTGTGGAGTGAGCATAGAAAATGAAAATGGCCAAGTGTTGTGAACTAATAATTCACTCCACAAAATATCAAGCATACCCAAATAGTAAACCATGAGTCACCCTATGAGTCACTAAGTAGCCATGCTTCATTTAACATAAATGAATACCTTATACTTCCACCTCTTTAACCATTTAACAAAAATGGTAAAAACAATAATAAGGTGTCTTCTTCTAGAAGCATCTTGCACAATTACAAGAATACCCATCACCGTATATACATACCCGTATCCGTATTCCAAAAAAATATGAATTCAAAGAGACAAAATAATCCAAGAATATAATACTAGGATTCGGCTTAAACCAAAGCCCGCTAGTATTATCCGCCCGAACATCATATGTGCACAAGTACACGTATGTGATCGAACCCTGCCGTAAAACCATACGGCCTCTACATCGTTTCCCCCGAAGTAGGGAAACCCTCTGTGCGGGACTCTAAAAACTCAACAGTACGCTGGCAGTGGATTTAACCACAAGCACGTCAGCGGTACTAGCTGCACGTAACGGCTACCCAGGTACCTGTCGAAAAGGAAGGCTGATGAGCAAACTCATCCGAACTCCTACTGAGCCTATCCGTGACAATCTCCATATAGTCTGGTCTCTTCGTCTAAGAGTATCGCATACCGGGTCTAGGGGGTGGTAAACGTCAGACCCTAATAACCCGATAATTCATGCTGATGTGGCTCAGGACCAATCCGCAAAACTACTGATCATCCTATCAGTAAATCTCAACTGCCTTGGCCAAGGTCTTATGGTCCTGACCAATCGAACACAGTGCGGTATCGACTCCCAATCCTGGAAGAGACAAATCCCCAACAATCGCTCACTACCTCCATGTGGCTCGGGACTGTACCAACCAAAACCTGTATGCATGACTCAGTAGAGCCATGGTAGGGTAGTGATCAAAGCACAGTGGGAACATACACGAGACAAATGACGATCTCAGGTCCACAGACTAACCTATATACATGTCACTTGAGAACTTCCATCTGACGATAGGTATAGTACCATCTAGAAGTTCTCGGCGAATCCGTCCAGTATACTCACACCCAGTAAGCACCCGTATACGATCTTAGGTGCATCAGACCAATGGCTGCGGGATCAACCATTGCCCCTCATCGGGGCTAAAAACGTATACACTAGTCTACTCTAGAGTATCAATGCCCAGTCTCGATACTCATGCGACTAGGGACCATTTAAGGATGTGCTTATGGACTACTCAGCTCCAACAAGTATGATCACCATCATAACGCTAGTAGTCAAGCAAGATCCTACGGGCTTTATCAACACGTAACCGCAATATGTAATACTGTGTATAACATATCCACATGTTAAGATAAAGTCAAACCATAATAGTGTACTACTGTATCAAGTCTTTATCAATATGTGGAAGCTGGATAAAACATCAATATAAACAAATACACATATCCTAATAAAGACAACTCAAATAATATACTATAACTGAGCAAGAATGTCATGTACATACATATCCCCAGTATCCATATATATACATATACAATAATGGCCTTTAGGGCATACATATCCAACAACCCTATGAGGTCACAGCTCAACCAACAAAAGAAGGCACTTATCCCCCATAAGCAACTTTTTGATCAGAAGCGAGGCAGCATAGGTCGTAGTTAGGGGCGAGCCTTTACCCTAACGGCTGAGCAGGCAGAAGCATCCGATGATGTTGTTTCAAGTACCATCCTTGTTTATTCTATTCCTGCTATAGCACTTTTCAATTCCGGGCTACACGTTGTTTTATGTCTACAACTTTTGCCACGAAACATTTTGTACCACACGAAACACTGACCCGAGGTTAGGATATATACACTGGCAATGGAGTAGTTACCACCAACCTGGGGTGCAAGCTTTGTCCAATAGTGATTTGTGGTAAGAAGCTTTTCGCCGATTTCTTGCTGATCGGGACCGGTAATTATGATGTTATCTTAGGAATGGATTGGTTGGGCACTTTTCATGCACATATTGATTGTCAGGCCAAGACCATAATCTTTCGCATTCCTAACTACCCAGATTCCGTGTTTGTTGTGGGCAGCAAATCTCTGGGACCCATAGAGTTTAAAGCGAAACCGACAAGCAGCATACTAGCATCGATGGAGGTTGATGAAAGCTCGGCACCAGTCGTAATTCGAGAATTCTTGGGTGTCTTTCCCGAGGATTTACCCGGTCTACCATCGCCTCGTGTTTTGGGGTTTTTTGATAGAATTAAAACCATGAACGGCACCGATTTCTAAGGCACCATATAGGATGGCACCAATTGAGTTAGCGGAGTTGAAAAAGCAGATAGAAGACCTCCTTAGCAAGGATTTCATACGCTCAAGTAATTTTTCGTGGGGTGCTCCAGTTTTACTAGTAAAGAAGGACAGCTCGTTACGTATGTGCATTGACTACCGAGAGTTGAACCGGGTTACGATTAAGAAGAAGTATCCTATTCTCCAGATTGATGACTTGTTTGATCAGTTATGTGATGCTTGAGTGTTCTCTAAATTGGACCTTCGATTGGGGTACCACCAAGTTTTGGTTAAAGCGGAAGATGTATGCAAAACATCTTTCAGAACTTAGTACGGTTATTATGAGTTTTTAGTTATGCCATTCGGTGTTACTAATTCCCCAGCTATGTTCATGGATTTAATGAACCAAGTTTTCTCGCAGTATCTCAATCAGTTTGTCATAGTTTTCATCGATGAAATTCTTGTGTACTTAAAAAGTAAAAAGGAGCATGCCAAACATTTGAGAATCGTATTGTAGATACTGAGACAGGAGAAGTTATATGCCAAACTTAGTAAATGTGAGTACCGGCTTAAACAAGTTCAGTTTTTAGGCCACATCGTTTCCATATATGGTATTTCAGTAGACCTGGCGAAGATTGAAACAGTTAAAGACTGGCCGGCACCAAAGTCAGTGGCAGAGATCAGAAGTTTTTTAGGACTCGCAGGCTGCTACCGGAGATTTGTCAAAGACTTTGCACGAGAAGATGAGCCATTGACAAGGCTTACTAGGAAAGGAGTACCGTTCGTATGGTTAGAAAAATGCAATCGAGCGTTCGAGTTGTTGAAGGAAAAACTTACCACTGCACCGATATTAACTGTACTAGATGGGACAGGAGGATTGGTGATCCACAGTGACGCTTCTGGGAAAGGGCTAGGTTGCTTCTTGATGCAGCATGGTAGTGTTGTAGCTTACGCTTCACGTCAATTGAGGACGCACGAGAAGAATTACTCGACTCATGATTTAGAGTTGGCCGCTGTTATTTTTACCTTGAATATTTGGAGATATTATCTCTTGGGAGAACGAGTTGAGGTCTATACGAACCAAAAGCGCCTGAAATATGTATTCATGCAAAAGGAGTTAAATATGAGACAACGCAAGTGGTTGGAGTTCATGGCCGATTATGATCTCGATTTGAAATATCACCCCGGAAAGACGAACGAGGTACCGAATGTCCTTAATCGGAGACCAGCGGCTATGTTGTTGACTTGCCAGAAAGATATTCTTGATGAGTTTCGGAGACTTGATCTGGAGATGGTAAAACAGGGGACACCTGGGCTTTATTGGGAGCTACAGGTGCAGTCTTCATTAGTAGATCGTATTAAAGATGCATCGATTAGGGATCCGCGGCTGCAGAAGTTCCGAAGTTTGGTAGAGGCCAGGTTGAGAACAGATTTATTGATACACGAAGATAGTTCTTTGAGATTCAGCAGTCGATTGTGCATGCCAAAGGACGGGAATCGAGAGGAAATATTGAAAGAAGCGCACAGTTCAGCCTACTCGGTGCATCCGGGTGGCACTAAGATGTATAGGGACATGAAGCAACATTTCTGGTGGAATGGTATGAAGAGGGAGATCGCCCGCTATGTGTCAAGATGCCTAGTATGTCAGCAGGTGAAGGCCGAACATCCGAGAATGGTTGGCCTTTTACAACCACTTCCTATTCCTCGATGGAAGTGGGAACACATCACTATGGACTTCATGGCGGTTTTACCGTGGAGTCTTAAGAGCGACAACGCTATTTGGGTAATCATCGATCGTCTCACAAAGGCGGCCCATTTTCTACCCTTTCGAGTGGGACAATTGACGAAGACGTTGACAAAAAAGTATATGCAAGAGATTGTGAGGTTACATGGGGTGCCTATCAGTATCGTATCGGACAAAGACACGAGATTCCTTTGAGAAGCTTGTAGATAGTTTGGGTACACACCTCAATTACAATACGGCCTATCACCCTCATACGAACGGACGATCCGAACGTACTATACAGATATTAGAAGATATGTTGAGGGTTTGTATGCTAAATTTCAAGGGATCGTGGGAGGATCACCTGCACTTGGTGGAATTCTCTTATAATAATAGCTACCAGGCGAGCATATAGATGGCTTCGTTCGAGGTATTTTACGGACGTAAGTGTCGTTCCCCACTTTCTTGGGATGGTATGTGAGAGAGAAGATTGCTAGGACCGAAGCTCATAACCCAAACCGTCGATAAGGTCCAGTCGATCAGAAACCGTATCAAGGCAGCACATGATCGCCAGAAGAGTTGGGTGGATACTAGTCGAAGACCACTTGAGTTTGGTGTACGAGACCATGTGTTCCTTAAAATTTCGCCGACTCGAGAAGTGATTAGATTCGGTAGTCGTAGGAAACTCATTCCCGGATTTATCGGACCATTCGGGATTATGGAACGTGTTGGAGTGGTGGTCTACAGATTAGCTTAACTACCCTCTTTGGCTGGTGTACACAATGCATTCCATGTTCTCGATCACTCTGAATTGACCTTGGGCACTGATCTTTCGTATGAAAAGCAACCTACAACCATTGTTGACCGCGGAGAGAAGGTGTTGAAGAACATGGTCAGTCCTTTAGTTCTTGTGTCATGGGGCGGACATTCCCACGGAGATCCACTTAGAAGCATGAGGACGAGATCCGTCAAAAGTACCCTCATCTGTTTCCTTAATCTTATAGTTCGTTCTTCTAATTTCGAGGACGAAATTCTTGTAAGGTGGGTAAGATGTAACACCTTAGAACATGGTACGGCAATTTTAGATTTATTAGAATATTTTGGCGCTAATAAAATTATTTTAAGTATTTCTTTACGAGTTTACTTTTGTGTGTCGTGATAAATGGTTGGTTGCTAATATAATTACATTATCATTTGGTGCATGTAATTTTTGATATGATAGTCTTCTTTTTAAGTAATCAATATGTTAATTTAGTTGCATCTAAATTAGTATCCCATGATATATGGCATGATATCTGCCTGCGGTATCTATGATATAACATGCAACTATACAGATATTGTATAATTTTCCGGGGAGGTTTTTGGCAGCCGCTTCAAGGCACGGGGTTTTTCTCAGCGGAAAAAACTGCTTGAGAGGTTTTGGCAATTTATAGGAAAATATAGAAAATACTATTAACATTTGTAGCCTTTATACAAAAAATTTTTAAGGGTAATTTATGAGTTTACGACGATGTTATAAAGATTTGCAGTTTATGGTATTCGTCAACCTGCTTTAGGATCCAATGAGGCTAAAGATGATCGCCGCCGGAGTTTTCAAATAAATTGATTTCTTGCGTTAATGGTAGATATTGGGTTCATATGTTCCAACTAATGATTTCCTTCCTTAGTTCCTTACTATCACTATCGGTGACATATTTTTGATATTCTTGTCATACTTCGGCATGATCATTGATAGCTTGACGTTTATGAACCGTTATTGCTTTAATTTTGATATATCGTAAGCATGTTATGGGGACAAAGATATCCACCTCAAACCTTTATATTAATACAGACATGGATCGCACCTTCAAAATACTAGAATTTTTTAATTTGATAATGTAATTAAATATATGTAATTTATTTTAGCCTTATAATTTACAAAATATTTACAAAAAATATATATTGGATGCTTTGATCCCTCGCGTTCCAGGCGGGGTTCACGCTAGCATGCTTTGATACGTGACCCATCTTTCGTTTGGGGAAAAAATGAAAAAAAATGCATGACCTGCAAAACAAATTCTTTGGTCTCGCAAGGTAAAATATAATTCAGGGGGCAATGTACAAAAATTCCTTCTCTTCTCGCGTTCCTATTGCGTTTTCCTTCTCCAATTTCTCAAAACCGAACCCTAATTCCAAAAGCCCTAATGTCAATTCTCCCCGATGAGCTTTGGACCAAAATCCTCGAGCTTGGAACTTCAAGGTCTCAATTGAGCTATCGCGATCTGTGCTCTATCTCCATTACATGCCGCCAACTCCACCGCCTCTCTACTGATTCGTCTCTTTGGTCCCTTCTCCTCTCCATCGATTTCTCCAACTCGTCTTCGTCGTCGTCGTATTCCTCAGTTTCCAATTCAAAATCGATATACAAACTCAGGTAACATTACTACCAAATTGATGAGCAACCTTTGTTTTTGTTGGGTTTTTGCTAGGAACAGTAAAGATTGGAACTTTACTGAGCAGGATTGCATGAGACGATTGGGTTTTTAACTTTGTTGGCTTTTTTGTTAGAAAGATTGATCCTTGCAGAAGTCTGCTAGAAATTTGATAGAAAGGGAAAAATATTTCTATTTATTTAACAAAGCTTAGAATGCCTATTAACAACTTTAAATGCTATCTAGTTGCGCTCTTACAGCTAATTCTCTGAATAATTGGTGCCTAACAGTTTGTGAATGATATATGGATTTTTATTGTGTTACAGGTTTGAGAGGGATAAGGCACGGCGACATGCTGCTTGGAGAAGAGAGGTTCTGATTGCGGAGAGTAATGTTGCGGTTTGTAAGAAAAAGGTGGAGGAATTGGAGGGCTTGATTTTGAAGGAGAGTGAGAGGTTGAGAGCCACAATGAAAGAGGTGAATAATTTGGAGAGAGTCAGGTGATCACTACTGCACATCTATTTGAGCTTATTTTTATCCTTCTCTTGTGTTAATCACCATTATTAGGCGGTAATTGATCTTGAATCGACAATAACAAACATTGGAATCTGCCATATTTGGGAGTAAACTCTTTGAAAATCGTAAGCAATAGTACACAATGGTCTTAAAGTTACAATTAGGCTCTTCATATATAATCTCCAAAACACACCTAATCCTACCAAGAAAATTATTGAATTTTTTATTAAAAAAACGATTTATATACCAATAATATCTTAGACAAGTCGAACCACATCAAATCTTAAATAATACTGATTTGACTCAAAATCTACCCTTAATTCATAAGGCAAGGATAACACAAAAGGCGAGTTTGCATTTGCAAATTAGATTGTATTATTTGAGAAAGACATAGCCTAAAAATCTAAACACAAAAGGGACTTGCAATATAACACAAAAGGTGAGCTTGCAGATGGGAAAATATACCTGATGGGTTATGTGGTCTTAAGATCATGTAGAGCAACCTTCCAAAATTTCTCATAGGCTAGCAAATAGTCTAAGAGAAGAGAGGCAACAGTAAGTTGCAATAGGGATTCCATTTCTTTACCGAGACATTGCATGAGGGTAGGCTCCAAATGAAAATGATTTTTCGTGTTCACTATTATTGATATAATCAATAATTGAATTATATTAGTTATATAATATTTTATGGGTTTTTGAAGTGAATAACTGATGTTAGATTTGGAGACTATCTTTGCCTTTACTTTAGGGGATAGTCGTGCTTACCAAGTTGAAAATGTGTAATTATATTTTTGGTTCTTATTAAGGGTGTCCACTTGTCTTAAGAAAGTAAATACATGAGTGCCTTCCCCGTAACTTAACCTCCAAGTCCTCACTCTATTAAGAAGGAAGTCCTCAATAATAAAGTCATAGCAGTGCATCCCAATCAATATATATATATATATATATATATATATATATATATATAGTAACTTTAAGTCAAACTTTTCAACATTAAATCTAACACTGGACAAGGAGATATGTAAGACAAGAATGCTTACTATTAGGTTTGATAGCTCCAGTAATGGGCGTCCAAGGGCAATTGTTATCTTGGGTGGATACTTGTACATGATTATATCCATTTTTTGAACTAGCTTTCGTATGGAGTTCATGTGAAAATAGATAAGATTGTGAAAGGATATAAATTGAAGTCCTAATTTTGTCATGAACTTATGACATAAAAATCCTAGAGGAAGTAAAATATCATATTGTACCAATATTCGATATAAATACAGTTTTATTTTTGGTAGTTTTAAGTTCTCAAGCATTAGCCACGAAGTTTTTCACAAACCACATGTATGTTCAATATGACCATTTCCATTTATATGCTCTTCCGCTACCTATTGGGTTCTGGTCGAATTTTCAGGTCAAATTTGACACCCTCCAGTACTATTTATATGCTTTTTTGGCGTATAATTTGCGATCAACGTGTGATGTAATTTTAATGCTGGCACTTGGTGTTTATATCCTGTGAACAAATTTATTTTTAATTTTGAAATGCTAGCTGCCACTAAACGACTTGTATTTTCCGTTTATTTCACTTGTTAGTGTGCCAATAGGAAGATCAATATGCATATCTGCATTTCTGGTAGGTGCAAACGTCGATCTAGATTGAACGGAATGTATGCATCTATGAGCAGAATATATCTTTGGATGATATTGGAATCTTATTTCTTTTTTCTAAAGGGGCTTTTGAATGTTGGGTTGCGCACTTCCATTGTCGATTGTCTCCTAGATAAATAAATATAGGACAAGTTGTTTTAGTTACACAGGCTTTCATTTTCATTTAAATATAGTTTGTGAATTCTAGATGAAATGAA
The DNA here is from genome assembly GCA_030015575.1 of Agapanthus africanus. Lineage (NCBI taxonomy): Eukaryota > Viridiplantae > Streptophyta > Magnoliopsida > Asparagales > Amaryllidaceae > Agapanthus > Agapanthus africanus. Next base: position 661,213,200 of record CM057340.1, read on the forward strand.
AAAATGTTAATGGTACATTTCATAGTTGTTTTTGCCTTATAACTTTATCAAAATTAAACCAGCATTATACACCATAAGCCTAGAAGTTTGCTCAGTGGAGAATGTAAATATAGGTACTCGCTGGATCTGATATAATTAAGTTTTTCTATACTAGGCATGTTTTATTTAGATACCATTTTCTTTTGTTAAAATTTCTTTATAGAGAATCCAACTTTTGCAGGCGGGCTTCTGTGGCTTTAAATGTATGGCAGCCTGAAATTGTTCGTGGGAGCCAGAAACAAATTGTAGAGCAGTGCACTGTTCCCATCGAGTTTCGATTCAGCTCTCTAAATATGGAAATTAGAGTCTGTAAGCAGCAGTTAACAATTTATACGAAGGCCTATGTATGTTCCTTTCATGGTTGATTTTTATCAAGTCATGTATCATTGGTCAATATTTCATTCTTTCTATTTACTCTTTTACAGAATGATCAGAAGGAGAAGCTCAAAGAGGGAAAGGAAGCACTAAAATCATTAAAATATCATCCTATGCAGACCTATCAATCGGATGCAGCTGCAAATGATTGTAATTTGAAGCGCAAAAAGTTGAAACGAACCTATGAATGTAAGCATGGCTCTTAAAACGAGGCTTATAGCTAAGTCGAGAAGCACTTTGAAGGTAACTCGAGAAGCACTTTGAAAAAATACAACTATAGCTAAGTTGAGATTGTCGAGGCTTGCTTCAAGTCGAGATTTTGGAAGTTGTTTCTGGAAATATGTATAGCATTCAATTTGATGATACTTTGAGAACTCGTTCATCAAAAAGTTCTGAAAATTGTCCACTAGAAGGCGGTCTTTCATTAAAGATAGAAGGCGGTCTTTCATTAAAGATAGAATGAGGTTTTTCTGCAATCACAAAATCATAGTACTTTTCTTTTATTTTCCTTTCTTTGAGAAATGCACCTTTTCCTTGAAACATTTGTATATATAATTATTTTCTTTCAAATAATATACATGGTCCATTCTTGTATATCTTGGTTATTACACTGCATTGCTAGTCCATAGGTCATAGGTTCGAACTCTGACTGAAATATTTTAGTGTTTATTTTAATTCCCCAAGTTTTAAAACTAGTATCATATTTTTTATATAACCAAATATTTATTAATATTTTAAAGGAAGAGAAAAGATTTCCTTCTAATTAAAATTAAAATTTATTTGTTTATTTTAGTTAGTTTGTTTGTTGTTTTGATATGATTATTTTGATGGTTTTCTTTTTGTTGTTTTGATTTTGGCGGATTGATAGGATTTAATAAATCTTAACCCTAAACTTTTTTCTTTTCTGTCGTAATATAAAAAAAACACTACAACTCCAAGTCTAATATTTTTTTAATAAAAAACCCAAATATTTTAGTCTTATTTGTATTTTGTTTTTTTAAACAAATATCGAGATAGTTGTCAAATCTCATTATTCTTGTTCAGATTTTATTCTCAATATCCAATATTGCGATTCGATATATTCTATTAACGCTTTGAAATTTAAATAAATCCTAAGTCTTTTAAACAACCCAGAAATCTTTTTTTTTATTCTGCCGTATATCAAAACACTGCAACTCTGAGAAGAAAAAAACTTTTGTCTCTTCCTCATCACCATATTCTCATTCCTCTAAAAATTGAGTCTAAAAACTTGTCTCGAAATTCAACTTCGAGGCTTCTTCTTCTTCTTTTTCTTCTGGCTTGTGACTTGATTTTTAGAAATCAAGATCAGTGATTAATGTAAAGTCCTCTTTCCCTCTCTCCTTCACTCGCCCTATCTTCCTATAGGGTTCTTGCTCATTAGATCGGTTCGGTAGGTAGATATTAAATAACAAGTGAATTGGGAATAAATTAGTTACGAACCATTTCTTGCGATTTAGGTAACATATGTTTAAAATATTTAAAATTTATTCATGTTTAATTGAGTTGAGTTATGAACATCTACTGTTTTGGACAAATAGCAAAATATCTACATATAAAGAGATGTGGTTAAACAGTTTGCATCACAGCATGATTAATTTTTCACATTTTCACTACATAAAATAGTACTACAACAGTTCATTATAATATTCATAACATAGGTGGTACATATCATTAATTCACTGTTTAATACATTTTTATAAAATTAGGTGTTTATAATGCACTATCTTTTGTGTCTTTATACACATCATATATGTTTTTATATTTTATTTCATTTCACGTTAGTTCTGTCGCTTGCATTATTAAGCAGCATGTGGTGGTTTAAGTTTTTTGTATGGTATATATATCAATAATTATGAACAACATTTAATATGTAATAAATATGTATATCACTAATAATAAACTCAATTGACTAGCAATGTAATATGATAATACAATTTGTATAAATGAAATGAATACTTAAAACTAAATTGATACAACAACAACAACTGAGCCTTTTATCCCAAGCATATGGGGTAGGCTACATAAACCAACATGAGAATCACGCCGGGTCCAGCACATGAATCCTCTGTCTCCACTCACTTCTATCGAACAATATACTTTCATTGAGTCCTTTGGCAACCATATCGTTTCGTATCACCTCCATCCATGTTTTCTTCGGTCTTCCTTTTGCCCTTGCCCATATCGAGAGTATCTATTCGTCGAACCGGTGCTTCCATAGGTCTGCGTCGCACATGACCAAACCATCTTAGCCGGTTTTCCCGCATCTTCTCTTCCACAGGTGCTACACCAACTTTTGCACGAATATCCTCATTTCGCACCTTATCTTTTCTAGTGTTACCGCACATCCAACGAAGCATGCGCATCTCCGCTACGTGCATCTTCTGTGTATGATGCTTCTTAGGAGCCCAACATTCTGTACCATATAATAAGGCAGGCCGAATAGCGCTCCGACAAAACTTCCCTTTCAATTTTAACGGAAAGTTACGATCACATAAAATCCCTGTTGCACTCCTCCATTTCAACCAACCGCTTGGATCCTTTGATTAACATCACTATCTATCTCTCCATTCTTTTGGATGATGGAACCTAGATATCTAAATTGGTCGCTCGGTGATATCTCTTGCCCTTCCAATGTTATACCAATATGGTTTTGACTTCTCTGGCTACTAAATTTGCAGTGCATATATGCTGTCTTGGACCTGCTCAATCTGAATTCCCGAGATTCCAATGTTTGCCTCCATAATTCCAATTTGGCATTAACCCCTGCTTTCGTCTCATTTACTAGAACAATATCATCAGTGAATAGCATACACCAAGGTACCTCATCTTGGATAGTTCTAGTAAGCTCATCCATCACGATGGTAAACAGGAATGGACTTAATGCAGATCCTTGATGTAAACCAATAGTAATCGGAAAATCACTCGTTAAGCCGCCGCAAGTTCTAACATTTGCCACTACTGCATCGTACATATCCTTGATTATGTCAATATACTTGACGGGGACCCCCTTCTTCATCATTGTCCCCCATAATACCTCTCTAGGTAGCTTGTCGTACGCTTTTTCTAAATCAATAAATATCATATGCAAATCTCTTTTCCTCTCTCGAAAACGCTCGACAAGTTGACGAAGCAAATGAATAGCCTCTGTTGTCGATCGTCCAGGCATTAACCCAAACTGGTTCTCTGTTATCTTAATATCCTTCCTTAGCCTGTGTTCAATCACTCTCTCCCAAAGTTTCATGGTGTGACACATCAGTTTTATTCCATGGTAGTTTGAGCAACTTTGAATGCCACCCTTGTTCTTGTAGATAGGTACAAGGATACTTTTCCTCCATTCATTTGGCTTCTTTTTTGTCTGCCAAATCTTATTAAACAGATCTATCAGCCATTTAACGTCTATTTCTCCTAAGCATCTCCAAATCTCGATAGGAATCCCGTCAGGACTAACCGTTTTTCTTAAACCCATTCTGTTCAAAGCTTTTTTAACCTCAGGAAGTCTTATTTTACGCATGAAATCACGGTTTATATCTTGAGATTGAATGACAAGTCCATCCAAATTCTTAGTAAAGCTCTCATTGAACAATTTGTCAAAATAATCTCTCCATCTTTTCTTGATATTCTCATCTCGAACTAAAACCTTCTGATTTTCATTTTTGACACACTTCACCGCACATAAGTCTCTAGTCTTCCTTTCCCGCATCCGAGCAATCCGGTATATATCATTTGCAGCCTCTTTAGTGTCTAATTTCTCGTACACCTCCTTGTAGACCTTAGATTTAGCTTCCCGAACAGCTTTCTTAACTTCCTTTTTAGTCATTTTGTACTTCTCAAATCTCTCCACATCTTTACTTTTCATCAAATCTTTATAAGAATCCCTTTTAATTTTAATAGCAGCCTTTACATCTTCATTCCACCATGATATGTCCTTAGATGGTGGAGCACCACCTCTCGACTCACCAAGTAGATCTCTAGCTACCTTCTTGATACAACTAGCCATTTTGTTCCATATTTTGTCTGGATCATCTTCCGACTGCCAATCTACTTCTTGTACTACATGATCTATAAAAGCTTTTTGGTTACCTTCTTTCAATCACCACCATTTAATTTTAGGCTCTACCTTACGTCTAATCTTCCTAGGTTCTCTTCTAAATCGAAAATCTAGAACTAAAAGTCAATGTTGAGTGGTTACACTCTCACCTGGTACTACCTTACAGTCGATACAACCACCTCTATCTATTCTTCTCTTTAGAAAAAAGTCTATTTGACTAGCACTTGATCCGCTCCTAAAAGTGATAAGGTGAGACTCTCTTTTCCTAAACCAGGTGTTTGCTAAGATCAAGTCATATGATAAAGCATAATCTAGAATCGAGTCACCTACTTCATTCTTTTGTCCGAAACCAAAACCTCCATGGATAGTATCAAACCCACTACGACTAGTACCTACATGTCCATTAAGATCACCACCAATAAATAACTTCTCTCCACTAGGTATATTTTGCACCACCTCGTCTAAATCCTCCCAGAATAGACGCTTACTAGCGTCATCAAGACATATTTGTGGTGCATAAGCACTAATAACATTAAGGATCTCTCCACCTAGAATAAACTTAACCAGTAAAATTCTATCACCTTTTCTCCTAACCTCAACTACATCCTCAAGCAACCGTCTATCTATGATTATGCCTACCCCATTAGGATTTTTATCTCTACCCGTATACCAAAGCTTATAACCCCAAGGCTCTATGACTCTACTCTTTTCATCTACCCACTTAGTTTCTTATAAACACATAATACCAACTCTCCTCCTAATCATCACCTCCACTAATTCTATTAGTCTACCCGTAAGGGAACCTATGTTCTAGGAAGCTAGACGGATCCTATGAAACCCTTGCTTATTTGTCACTACACCCGGGGTCCGATGTAGCATGCCGTCTCTGGACGACGACCCTTGCTTATTTGTCACTACACCCGGGGTCCGATGTAGCGCGCCGTCTCTGGACGATGACCCTTGCTTATTTGTCACTACACCCGGGGTCTGATGTAACGCGCCGTTTCTGGACGACCCTTGCTTATTTGTCACTACACTCGGGATCCGATGTAGCGCGCCGCATCTGGACGACGATCTAGAAGCCCTTGCATACTTAACACTACACTCGGGATCCGATGTAGCGCGTCGCTGAGTAGGGGATGTCCCAACGATATTCTTATTATGGTTCATGTCATAGAATGTGACAAAGTTTTACGTTGGCTGTCACAAGTCTACCATAACCCTCACCCTTTCTCATCCGGACTTGGGACCGGCAACGGTGGGTTTTAAAACTAAATTGATAGTGTATACACAAATGATATTACACACTATATTCAAAATATTCAGAATAACATGCAGAATGCAAACTAGAAATAATGCTACTATGGCTATTGATTATGAAATTAATACCATGATACAACAAACTATAATACCGTCACGAAAATAATATACCAACTATAAACAATTGATTATAAAGTGATTAGACAACCTACGTATAATCATACGATCAGCAAAGTCATGAAATTACAATGCTTTAATTATATAGTTTATCCGTATGAAAAATTATGATGCTGTAAACTGTGAAATAAACAAAACCAATCACAAAACTTTTGCAAAAAGATTTTTTTTAGCGGTGCGATTTTGCAAAAAATCCTGCAGAAAATAGATTTTATTGGATTTAGAGGAGAGATGAGTTAAGAAATATACCAGAGAAGTTCGGAACCCTAGATCTCCTGCTTCCTCAAGTCCGTGACTCCGGATCTCCTTGCAAAAAATTCACGCACAAATCGTTAAATATGCAATTTGCAGTTTTGTTTTAATAATGATATGGCTCGTCTAAGAATTCAACACAAATAGTAAAAAATAAAAAATTACGCACGTATCCCCGGCGCCATTTGATTGATGTGAAAAAGTGTTTGTTTGTAGTTTAACCGCAATCAATAACGGTGTCGCACGTAGCTAGACCGAGATGAGTACGAGTCGTCCTTTGGGAAACGTGGAACCTTTTACTTTTACTTTAGATGTGTTGAGAAAGAGAGGAGGGATAAATAATTTTATAGAAAGATTTCTAGATCTACGTTAAACAAGAATGTAAAATATAGATCTAGATTATTTTAAAGATGTAATTAATATAATAAGAGGGCTTGTAGGGTTCGTTAGGATTTAGTAGTTATGGACGATTAATTAAAAGTTACCCTTTTTATCCATTAATAGATTTAGAACTAGAATGACGGTGATGCGTGTAGATTAGGGTTTCTGGAGGGAAAAGGAATCGCACTCTTAACCCTTATCTCGACACGGAACTCCGTTCATATCTAGCCTTTACCAAAACAATCATTAATCTAATCTCTAGTCGCGGTCGGAACTAGCAAAGAATTGCTAGCGCGCCCGATTAGGATGTTAATGATTCTTTTGATAAAGTTCCTAAACTTTATAGGACTTAAAAAGGGTTTAGTTATTTTCATCATCCATTAGCCTATCCTAATCCTACGAACCCTAACAAGTGGAGAATTACTCGCGCATGTTGGGAGAAGAAGATGAAAAGACAGAGAGGGAAAACATAATGTAAGATGCAAAAACAATTAAATAAAATAACTACCTTTATTAATCGGCTTGAACAAACTACACTTTAATCCGTAGAAAATGATTATAAACTAGTTGCTTCTCGATCTTTCCTAAGGAGGTAGTCGAACAGTCGATGATCAGCCTGAATGCGTAAGCGTCTGGAGCTTCGTGATCTTTTCGGCTTGATAACTTTTCAAAGAGGCTCTCGGTGCCCTTTTATTGTGCAAAACCATAATCTTCTTGTTGAAAACTTGGTAAAATTCAGCAGAGATTTACGCCAAAAAATATTTGCTTCCAATTCCATAGAAGTGCGGCGGATCCGCGGCCCAAGGAGGGGTTTGGCCGCAGATCCGCGCTTGAAGGTGAGGATCTCTTGATCAAATTTCTTGGGCTTTCTTCTTGTGACATGTGGCAATCCTAGGCACCTTTAGAATTCAGAAATCTTCTAGTCATACATTAATATACTAAAAATTAACACAATAGATAGAATGACATGTTTTACTGATATTTACACAATGACAATTACAACTATGATCCTTGTGGTATATTAAAAATCCTTGACTCATCTAACATGTACTATACTAATGAACAGTAACACAATAAACATTAATGCATTATAACTAAAAAAATAGCAGATTATTTCCATTAAAGCAAATGTGAAAATTGTGAATGAAAAAAACATGTGGACTATGATAGTTGAGTGCGTTTATGTCATATCTCATGTTTCCATACCCTATGTCAGGGGCTGTGATGACATGTAGTTGTTGTTGATGTACTTTTATATGATTGCAACCTTACACACACATACATATATTTTGCATTTCCTCTTGAACGACTCCGTGAATATATGACTTCTTGAATACATGAACTCGTGAATCCATGAACCTGACATGAACCTGAACTATTTCAGGCATTCATAAATTTATGCTGGCATCTGCATTAACTTCTTAATCATGAATAATTTGCATGGGGATGGAAAGTTCGACAAATGAGGGTATTTACGTATAATGGGGATCATACATGATCGCCGTAGTTCCGATTATTACGGTATAATTGCATTACTAACTCATGAATCTCTTGAGTCCGTATTTCTGTTGTTCCGAGAGGAAACACAATATCTTCGTTACGTGTAAAATCCTCATTAATCGAACTCATAACCTCTCTCTCTCTCTCTCTCTATATATATATAGAAAGAGGGGGGTTTTAATGGATGAAAGGTGCCATAGGAGGGAATTTCCTCCTATAGCGTCGGAAAAATGCACCCTCCATGATTTTTTTCGATGATCGGTATACATCACCTCCATCTTTATCATCTAAGATGTGGATACACCAAATTTCATGTGATTATACCATTTTTTCACCGTTGATTTAGTTGGTTCAAAATTAATGGTTTACCGACAATAGAACTTTTTACATTGTTAATTCAACGGTGAAAAGTGGTAGAATCACATGAAATTTGATGTATGCACATCTTAGATGATAACGATGATGATGATGGATGCCGATCGTCGGAAAAAATGGTAGAGATTGTATTTTTTCGACTCCATAGGAGGAAATCCCCTCCTATGGCCTCTTTCCTCCATTATATATATATTGGGTGTGTGTGTATTGATATTTTAATATCAAGAATATCATGGGGATGAGGTAGCTCGAAAAATATGGGTATTTATGTGTAACGAGGGTCATACATGATCGCCGTGGTCCCGGGTATTACGGGACAATGCATTACTAACTCATGAATCTCTTGAATCCATATTTCTGTTATTCCGAGGGGAAACGAAACATCCTCATTACATGTCAAACTCTCACAATTCGAGCTTATAACTTAAAACACTATAATAACTAATATCATGACACTCTAGTTATATTTTTCCTGATAGATATATGCTTGACTTTACTGATCTACACTATTGATCTTCCGCTTTTATCTTCATGTTTGTATTATTGTTCCATGCCGTATTTTGTTTATTTTAAAGTTCTATTCTTTTTAACCGGGGACTTACCGAACTTTAGTTCGTTGACATCATTCCTTTTTCTTGTTTGTTTTCTTTCTTTTTCTTAGGAATGTCGTCAGACCACATTGGGTCAGACGATTTTGGGGCAGAATACGAGACTCAATACAAGCTTGAGACAACAAAGGAGAACTTCGACCAACATACTTCCCAAGCCGATCATTAGTTATCAATTCAGTATGCACCATTCGAGGTTTCGTTTTACGGCTTCTTCTATCTTTATTTTTTGTTTGTGGAACACTTGTCTCCGTTTGGACTTGATTGTAAAAAATATTGTTGGTTATTTTATAAGCTTTAAATTCTTGTACTATATTTTCCTTTACTGTATATACATACGCTTAGCGTTTTCATGTCGGGAAGGAGCGCTTCTCAATGTGAATACGTTGCAGGGCTCGTCCGCTCTCGCTGCTCGTCTTTTGGGAAGCGGGGCGTGACAAGAATGATGAGGGTTAAGAGATGATTTTACATTAAACACGCCCTGCAATTTGGCACCCTTTAAATGGGTCAAAAACCTGGGCTTCTGTTGCATTGTCTTTTCTTCAACCCTTCAACAAATCTGGTGGAATTTGAACCTGGTTGGTTTGAAACCATATAAAAAAGTTGATGGTTGAGGATAATAATGTATATCAAGCCCACAATACATTAACCTAGTAGGAGATACAAGATTGAATCATGAACTAGAGAAATCGACGAGATACAAGATTTTATCAAGAACTAGAGAAATCGACGTCAACCTCTTCTTTAGGTGATTCAAGATAAATATCCTCATCATAATTGTTCGCTATTGGACTCCTTAATTTCTTAGGAGATGTATTTACTTGGTGTGTTCTACGTATCGTGTAGAACAGAGGACCGAAGGTATGCCTCAATGGTATATAATTCTCTCTCTTTTTTGGGCATCTTCTCGAATTTTTGTGTATACCCGCAAGGAGATGTTAGCTGAACCATGTAAATTGATACTTTGCTTCTTTTGCTCTATTTTTATGTTTTCTTTGCAATTAGATGCACACTTTCCTCCCTTGCATAGCAATCACCTTCATCGAAAGGATTGAAAGGACTGAATTCGATTGCATCAATATTCTTATATCAAAACAATTGATTTGAGAATGTGTTACGTTGTGTTGCCTCTAAATGGAGGATGAATACATCCCCCGTTGCTTTTCCCACCATTTTTCGGTTGAGAATGTGTTGTTTTAGCTCTTAGTAATATATGAAGGGTGAATGTAGTGAGTTTTCCTTGGTAATATGACACAATGTATCCTTTAACAATGGTGTTCAGCTCTACTTCATGCTTCCTAACTTTTTGGGTAAGAAGGTTCAATAGATTTTTGATGATTTTACATATAATCAGATAGGCAAAATTACCTTTTTCTATTTACCCCTTTACAGCAGCAAACTTTTGCATGCTAATATCCTGCCAATATGCATACTGCTGTTGGCAGGTCACCACAGTTCACCAGTGTGCAAAACTGAAGTTTTAATTGAGCCTGGCTTTAAATTTGGTTGAAATTTATTACTGCAGATAGCTTGGGATCCCTTCAGACTTGCATTTAGTTTTAGATAACGATATTGTTCTGATTATGCCCCTTTGATCATCAGCATTTCTGGTGTTGAGTCTTAATATTTCAGCTGATGTTGTTGGATCTCATTCTTATCTCTCCTTCTTTGTTTTTCATGATTCATAAGGTATTGCTTGTGCAGTTCAAGGCATTGATGACCATGAGATCCTCTTGGACCTTCACACAGGAAAAATTATACACCCGGGCAGGGTGTGGGAGAGAGGAATTTCGGACAAGCTTGGGCAGCGTATGAAGCCTACATTCCTATTTCTTCTCTCACTTACCCGGGATTATACCGCCGGCATAAGTAACTAAGATCTTTATATAGAGAGAAAACAAAGTAAGCAAATTTTGCTACATTAGCAGCTCTAAAAGCCAAGCCTCCGTCGATTTTTTTTCCACGATTGATACCATACATCAATTTTCGTATGATTTAGGTACTGTTGGCTCTTCCATTGAATGATTGCAAAAAAATTAACGGGTTTCCAACAATAAAGCATTTCATAACTCTGAATGAACAGACAAAGTATCCAAACGACATAAAAATTGGTATGCTTGTAGTTTGACATAAAGATCAATATAGTTGATGTCAATTGTCGAAAAATTAGACAGATGGTTGTATGCTTCAGGATCTCCCATTTATAGGTCTCTTGATATGTAATTTAGATGGACGACGTCGGTCGTATATTTGAGCAATCATCAAACTATTCCATGATGAAAATCTTATCTTACAGTCGCACTATATCTCAATAGTGTCCGTAATCGAAGCAGAGTATTACCGAAACAACACTTAATACTGCTTGGTTCATTGAAAATGAATTTTCATGCCTGATTCGCTGCGGAACTACAACAACAGAAAACAACAAATTAATTCTACGTGGCATTATCAACTTACCACAAAAACCTTTACAAGTAAATATACTCAAAAAAAAAAAAAATTATACCGTGTTTTTGGTTTCCGGAATACGGAATTCCCTAGTAAAAACACAAAGGAAAATAACTGAGGGAAACTTTGAATTGAAGCAAGCAGAGTTGAAACTGCTTGCCTTATCTTGTTGAAACTGCTTGCCTCATCTTCTCTCTGCACATGAAAATGGAAAGAGTTAACTTTTAAAGGAATTGAACAGTAATGAAGGGTGTCGGTGGATCACAGAAGAACAGTGGAGAGTGGAGCCTCTCTCATTTATTGCCTCCAGCTTTTAAAAGAGCTGTACCTCAACTCAAAGTTTTAGCAAATCAGCATTGAGCTTTTCTTGATCTTCTCTTCACCAATGGGGAGATCTAGCAATGCTCTCCTCCTCTTCTTGTTTCTGCTCTTTCTTGTATCAATGGTAGCTTCTTCTGCAAAGGTTTTGCTCCCTCTCCTTTTGTTGATACATCAGCTTTTAGCTAAATTTTGCTATACTAACATTAACTATGGGTGTTGCTTATTTAACTACCTTGATTTTAGTTCGCAAAATTTAAGGTAGTTAACTAAAATTCTTATAGTTAAAGATAGTTTAGCAAAATAAAGCCATCTTTTTTATCATCACTTTGTAATTGTTTGCTAATGTTACAGCACATGCCAGATGAGGAAATTGGGCTGAGTTCTGCTGCAAAGAAGGTTTGGAACAAAATTAAGAACATATAAAATTAAAGGGGGAAAAAAGAGTAACACTACAAGAAAATCGATGGGGATCATTCATTTTGAATTCTAATTATTTACTTCTTTTTTCCTCCTTGTTTACATTGCAGCATAAGCATAGGCATTCTGGATTATCTGATGCAGGTATGGATATGACATTTTTCTCAAATCTTCTCATTTTAGTATTTTATACATTTATGTGCTGCTTTTTGATTCCATATGTTAATTTCTTATTGCATCTTTCGCTACATTTTTGTTCTTGCTCATGAAATTCAGATGAATTAATAAGATCCATAAATTCTAGTAAAAACTAAAACCTTGAGTTATATGTAGGGGTTTCAATCGGGTTGGGTCGAGTTTGACCCACCCATTTTGGAAGCCCGACCTGATTAATAATCGAGTAAAAGTTAAGGACCTAAGCTGACATGGGTCGGGTTCCACCCGTTCATTATTACTTTCTTTTTGTAAGAAACTTTCAACTTTAACCAAAAAAAGAGAGCTTCTGTAAAGTTATAAATAATATAACAAGCACGGCGATTTGGGTTATTAGGTAATGGTTAAATTGGTATTTGGTATTAACTTGGGGCATTGCGCGTGGCTATCGAATTTTGGATGGATCATTGGAGGGGCGTAGACTTCAAAAGAATTTATTCTATCCGTAGGAAGAACCGACACTTCTATCTCCTCAACATGTTCTTGTTAGACACGTAGACACGTATTGGACACACCAACATGTGGCCCGGCAAAAAGTCCAACATGTCTGTTTTCAACAAAAAAAATAATCTTTTGTTTCTTTTTCTTAAAACCAGAAAATATCTTTCGAAACAATAATGTCGATTTTCAATACTTCCTAAACTTCAAAAAAAATTCTTTTTCTCTCACGAGATGAGATACTAACCAGTTGATTCTCCCTATCAATTAGTTAGTCTTTGTTTCTAGAAGTAAAATTCAAATAAGTTGGTGTTGTTTGAAGGACCCCCAGAATACAATGGCCCGTCATGTCTGTCATGTTTTGGCCGTGCCCGACACGTCTATATAGGCCTCGTTTGGCAACGGATATAGTTTCATGGAATTTCGATGCTAAACTCCAAAAATGGTCATCTAGAGTTTCCCAAACCTGTTCTCAAAAAGTTTCGAGAGATCCCTTTTTTTAAAACTCCAAAAAGACGGGAGTTCCGCAAAGGTTCAAACCGCTTTCTTTTTTAAACCCTAAATTTACATGAAACCTTGGTTTTAAGACTGTCTTGCCAAACGACCCTAAACTTTGGAAAATCTCACTTTTACAAACCATGGCTACCATACATGCAAATAACATTTTTGTTCTAACTTCGACGAAACGGGGTTTAGGAAACTTTGTTGCCAAACCAAGCCTTAACATTTGCGGTTGATAAAAAAGAATATGGAATGTATGTGCAGACAACTTTGATAGCTTCAGAACTATGAGAATATTTAATATTCAAATTTATCTCTGTCTATGATGTTAGCTAACATTTACACACATGCGCAGCACATGCAAAACACATGTGTGTGTGTGTTGAGGGGTAGCTAATTTGCTTTTAGGGAATATTATCTTAGTTATGTCATGTGGATAATTCCTCCAATTGTCCTTCGTTAATAGATAAAAGAGGGGTAGGATTGTACATTAATGAAGGGCGATTGGCATACTTATCCACGGGGAATAACCAAGCTGGTTATCCCTGACAGTAAAATAGCCTTCTCCATGTATTTGCTCATGTGTGTGTGCATGTATATGTGTGTAAATGTGTATGCGAATATATATGCATGTAAATGTGTGTGTACACACCCTGCCCCATTGTCCTACTTTTCTTAAGTTGCCATGCCATGTGCCCGTGCCCGTGCTCATGTCGGTAGTTGTGTCCATGCTTCACATGTTTGTTTAGTTTAATCTACAAATCACATTTAACCCACCACAAAACTAGTAAATTGGTCATATAAAGATGAAAATACTAGATTTGATGATTGCGCAACTCAGACGCTTAAATTCAGTTAGTGTTGTAACAAAAATTTATCTGCTTGTAACTTTCTTTGCTAATTTTTGACATAAAAAAGCAAGGGAGGAAACAAAATGGCTAACTGAAGTCGATTATAGTGAACTATCATATGCAGGAAATTCTGATCACTAACATATGCTTTGGCAGTTAATAACTCATCATCACATATTATCTGCCCTTATTTTCCTTCTATTTGCTTTTTCATTGTTTCAGGACTTCTCCACGCATGCATATTTAAAATCTATTTTTATGTAATTCCTAGCAAATCTGATTATGCAACACAACCAATTTATGCATTACGCATTGGTAAAATGAATAGAGCACGATATGCGTTTAATAACATTGTTTCATCTGTTTTCTTTAAGATCTCATAGCATTATATCTTATGGAAGATATGATTCACATAACTCCTGTTTCATTTTTGCAGAGTGCCCAGGTGCATGTCAGTACAGGTGCTCAAAGACAGCCTACAAAAAGCCATGTTTGTTTTTCTGCCAGAAATGCTGCTATTCATGCAAATGTGTTCCTCCAGGAACCTATGCCAACAAGGAAAAATGCCCATGTTACAATAACATGAAGACCAAGAGAGGGGGCCCTAAATGCCCTTAGAGCTATATTTTTATCTGTTTCCTATGATCTTGATGGAGGACCGTAAATGCAACCGTTATGAATCAAGGAGGTTATTGGTTTTAATATGAGAGTTATCCAAGTCAGCCTTTTTTGCATTTATCTTGCTAGAATTATGTATGCAGAGTTATTATGTGAGTTATGAATATGAGCCTATATAAAGGCTTTGTATGGAGATGAGAAGGGCAAACCTGCTATGATATATGATTAAATAAACATTTGCTTTGTTGAAATATCCTATTTGTGAGTTTTCTCTTGCAATCGAGCTCTTAGCCAGCTGCATTTGGATCCAACTTCGGGTGTGATCGAACCTTTGGTTGTTGTGATAACCTTCAAAGACTCACCATCCCATCAACACAACACTACTTGTTCAACTCCTTCAAGTCATCATTTTCAACTCCATCAATACATCAACTTCCTTGATTGCTGCCAACAATGACGACAATGTTTACTCTCTTTAGGATCTCCAATGAGTGAACATTTAAAATAAGTAGAGTTTAAACAAAACAAGTATTTTGGGATTTAAATTTTGATCAGAAGGTCCTGAGTTTGAGACTTTTGATAAGCGCAAGCACTTACTGTTAATTACATCCTATTGTCATAGAAAACGCCTAGACTGGATACCTTATTAGGTTGCTCAAATCACATCATAGTGATCACATTTACGGATATAAAATACTTGTAAACAGAAAATAATATGAGAAATAAAGATATTTTATTGTATTTCACTTATATTTGTGTACAGTTTGAATGTAAATTATATTGATATTACAAAATGTACAAAGTTCTGAGAAAACTCTAGCTTAAGAGTCGAGTTCTATCCTGGAGGATATTTTAATGTCACATTATATAGATGGACATTGAACACATCCTTTCAAAGTGGGGTCACTCTAAGTGGGACCCACACTTTCATGAAGAAACATAGATGTTTCTTTGCGGGAGGTCCAATTTGGGGGCCTCCCGACCGCCGGGAGGGGGGTTCCGACAGCGGGAGGCCTCATTTTGAGGCCTCCCGACAGTACTTTGGAAGCTCATTTTTGGAGCTTCCTGCCGTCGGGAGATCCCTCTTTAGGGCTCCATGCTTTAATAAAACCACTGTTTTTATGTCTTTTTATATGGTGATTGATGGATACTTATTTTAAACCAGCATCATCATTAATCTTGCCATTATTCGAGTTTGTACAAATAATGGGGAAAGCTCATTTGATTAAACTTTTAGCACAAAAATGAAGATGATGGGTGGCATCATCTTCAATAGTCTTATGCAAAATGAACACATGGGTTGCGTTCAAAAAGAGAACATAGTTTTTAATTCATGTTTTAAGGAGAGAATGTAGTGTTTTATCGTCAGATTCCATTGTAAAGATATGATTTTCATATCTTAAAAATGAATAGAGTTTTCCTATTCAAGTAATCACTAAAGGACATGGGGATTTTGATCAATGTCCTGTTTTTTATAAATAAGGAAATAGAGTTTTATCTATTTTCAGGGGTACGTTCCAGAAATAAGGTGGCATATTTCATTATGTGCAGAACATAAGATGACCATGTTCTAAGTTATGTTCAAGTTATGAAGAATATGTGATATCATGTTCTGAGTTCCTCACAAGAATATGACATTTTCATATTCCTAAATCTTCATATTGATGGGCGGAGAGAGAGAGAGAGAGGGCTTCACAAGCCAAGACTGCAGACTCCTTTTGGAAGTTTTCATGGATCTTTTTAATCATCCTTCAGAAAGAGAGAAAGAGTTATGAGAGAGAGAGAGGGGCATAGAAGGAATGGGTATTCCATTCCTATGTATATCTCCCACTTTCTTCTTCTTCTTCAAAGGCAGAAATGCAAGCTCTCTCTTGATCTTTTCTTCTCTCTTGATCTATGTATCTATCTTCTTTTTTGTTGAGAGAGAGGGATATATGTTCCTATGTGGGTAACCATCTTCATAAGATTTCAGGGGGAATTGGGGGGATTCGAATCCCCCACCTCCCCCTTAAAAATAGATCGAACAGTCTATTCAGGAGGGGTCCCGACACCGCTTCATGGGTCGGGACATCCCATTTAGGGGCCTTCTCACGGCAGGAAGGGGCATCCCGATAGCGGGATGCCCCAAGAATAATTCATTTTTTTTGAATTGTTTAAAGTGGGAACTGCCCAAGTACTGGGGGCCCGCTTGTGATGAATAAGTTTTGGCTTGTTCCTTATGTGTTTTGCATCAATTTAGGCTTTATCTGTTTTTGACTAAATACTAATGTGAGTATTTAGATTTCTTGGGGGTTAAATTTTTAACTCCAACAGACAACCTTCATCCAGCACCGAGACAATCACCACAAAATACCTGCTTTTTATCACTCCAGACGCCTCGAGGAACTTTGGGGACTGATTGTAATTGCTCCGCCCTTTGTCCGGTCATCAAACATCCCCTGTTTCAATTCCAGATCCATCCAGAGAGCAGTAGAGACCTTGTGTTGACACTGTTTCAGCAGTCCGCGATCTCAACAATCTCATTGCACTGCTTGAGTTGGTCCAAGCTAGAGAACATCAGGTTACATCATGTGCTTGTGGGAGTAAACCATAAATAACATATGTGAGCAAACCTAAAGGCTATTTTGAGTCAACTATTCTAAAATACGATAGTGGGTTCTCTACGAAAGGCGTGTAGGATAATTAACACTCTTCCAGGCATATCAATTTTTGACATCGAATCAAATGCTTTAAAACCCTGACATTCTCTTGTGATGAACACACTTAAATATTATAAGTTTATTGATCACAACTTTATCGATTTTAGATCTCTAGTGTGTTTTGATGATAGATTAGGCCTTGCATGTGTTAGGTTCCCATTGCACACACATCATAGATAGTTTGCTTGCCTTCTAATCGTGTTCATGCACACACACATATGGTCACCGCAAATACAAGTAAATACTTTGAGTTTGCTTGCTTGGTGTAACACGATTAGATACAAGTAAAGCTTGACAATATAATAGGGATTGCAAATACAAGTAAATACTACTGAAGTTCATTGCAGGCCACATACTGTGATTCTTTTCTCTGTTAGGCTAACCTAATGTCCATGAACATGCATATATATGGTCAGATAAATACATGGTGACATGCATATCATATGGAAAATTTCTATAAATTAATAGGAATGTTCAGTTTAATCGTATATTCATGATTGATATATATCAATGTATAATCATTTCATATGTTAGGAAATTCATTCAAAAACAAAGTCCAGGCTGATGTTGTTCATAGGCTCAAGCAGGTTAACTAAGATTTTTTAGGAGATTTCATAAGATGGCCATGAGACCGTAAGTATATGCTTCTAAATCTCCATAAAATGCCTGCTAAGTTTAGAGGAATTTTTTCCAAGCAGGTATTTATATTATAATAATATGAATTTGGGAATAACAAAGAAATTGTTTGTAAAACGAGGAAGTTGTAGACATAAGTGCTTGCGTGTGAACCATGCTATAAACATGTGTTGTATAGCTCATACTTGCATACGTGATGCGTAAATCATACTATAAAAGCACACAATATTGAATGTGGTTCTGCAATGGCCTATGACCATGAGAGAGAAGACCTATATCAAATATGGTAGCAAAGAGTTAAACCCACCAAAACACTTGTCCTCGAATTTCCGCGAATTTCCAAAGTGATTCGTTTGACAAAGGTCTATGTGGAACACAAACACTCACAAAAAACTCTCCAAAATGATCAAGGAATCACCAATGAGTTCACAATTACAGATGCAACTATCATTTATTTATTGGGTCCGGTCCTAGGTACAATGTTGGATAAAAAAATTTATCCAACAAATCAAGACTGTTCAACCCTAGCCGCTTCTTAAAGAAGTGGTTAAAATCTAACGATCGTTATTTAACTGCTACTTAAAGTAGAGTTTAACATCAAAAGTTAATTTATCCAATAAATCTGGACCGTGCAAATCCAACCGTTACTTTAAGAAGAGGTTAAAATCCAACGGATAATATTGAACCGCCACTTAAAGTAGCGGTTAAAAATAAATATCAAACCGCTACTTCGGTAAAATTTTTCTAACGGTTGAGGAATATATTACCTATCAATTTTGGAATCCTAACTTCTGCCAGAGCACTCTGCGTCTTTCTCAACGAAGTTTTTCGAATTGATCTTTCGATTTTGGAACCATAACTTCTGCTAGAGCACGTCTACGTCTTCCTCAACAAAGTTTTTCAAAATGGTTGTGGTAATTATTTTACTTTGCATATATTAGCATATCGATTAATCTAGCCTATGAGTGGACTAACCCTGAATTAGAAGAAGAAGGAATAGCAGTGGAAACAGATGAAGATCAATACTTGAAAAAACCTATTATTCCTATCGATTTAGTAACTTCCGAAAGAAAAAATGTTGAGTTTATATCGTCAACTAGTGGAATCAAATGTAAAAATGTTCCATCTCCTAAATTCAGTCCTGATGAGAATAGCGAAGGAGCTGTAACAAGTGATTCAAAGTATGAAAATTTTGAGAATACTACATGTGATTTGGTAGAATTTGAAATTGGCATGATATTCAATTCACTAGATGATGCTTATAAATGTTATTTGGTTTATACTCGAAACATTGGGTTTTCTATTAGAGTTCGTTCTACTCATCGTACAGTTCGTAGTATTTCTACAATCTTTAAACTATATGAATATAACAAGGCTGCAAAACCTAAACAGTTCAAGCTCGATGTAAAGCGTAAAATATCTTTTTCGACGTTCCGGAGTAGTAATTATAATGGATCCAACTGCGAAGCTCGTACGTTAATTGTTAAAAGGAAAGATCGATAGATAATAACTTTTTATAAGAGAGAGCACAACCATACATTTGTACCGCAGTCAATGATACAATACCTATCTTGTCATAAAAGAATTTCCAAATTTGACAGAAGTCAAATTTATAATTTGAAGGATAGTGGGTTTGTCCAAGCAAAACATATACGATATTAGGACAAGATCAAGGCGGGATAGAGAATCTTGATTACGGGCTAAACGATATAAAGAGTGAATTAAGAAAAAATACGTCATCAATTTATAGACGTATCGGACGCCCAAACTACTTTAGCTTATTTGTAATACATTCAAGTTGAGGAGCCTAATTTTACTTACGTAGTAAAATATGACGAAGAACATCATATCGATGCTCTCTTATTCGTGGATGCGCACTCTAAAACTCCCTATAAAATTTTGGTGATGCAATTACTTTTAACACCACGTATCAAACTAATAAATATCACCCTTTGCTCCATTCACCAGCGTTAATCATCATTATAAATTACAAATATTTGGTTTGGCGTTACTGCAAAATTAGCCTGAAGAGTCTTTCACCTAGTTATTTCAGCAGTGGTTAATTACGATGAATAATAAGACACCGCTATCTATAATCACCGATCAATATCAAACTATATGCTATTGTCAAGGTATTTCCAAATACAATTTGTCATTATTGCATACGACATATTAGTCAGAAGTATCCTGAGAAATTGCAGAATTTATATCATCAGTATACAAGTTTTCAAAACAACTTCAAATGTTGCGTAGATAAAAGTTTGACAGTTGAGAAATTTGAAGATAAATGGTCTGCACAAGATGAAAAGTACCAAGTTAATAGGCATAAATGGATTTCAATAATGTACGGAATAAGGGAGAAATGGATACCGGCTTATACAACAAGAATTTTTTCTGCAGGAATGCGAACGGGGAGTAGTGAGAGCATGAATGTTTTTTATGCTTATCTTAATTATAACACCATAATTAAAGAGTTTGTTATGAAAACGAGAAGTGCACTACAAATGCATTACGAGCGCGAGAAAAGAATGTATTTTGATATGTTATGCAAAAATCGTATGTGTGCAACAAATATGCCATTTGAATTAGACTCTTTCAAAATTCACACCAAAATCATTTTTGAAAAGATTCGAGTAGAGCTCCAGAAATCTCAATCATTTAATATCCAGAAAGTTTCAAAAGTCGATGGGACAACCAGACATAAAGTGCACAACATACTCGGTCCGAAGAAAGACAAGCAAAGAGTATTTTATATCCAATTTACGACAAAAGGATAATTTTCTAAGTGCATTTGCAATCATTTTGAATCAACCGGACTATTATGTAGGCATATATTCAGAATTTTTGTATCTAAAAATATGAGTAGTATACTGCCTCAATATATTTTGCCAAGATAGACGAGAAATGTTAATCAAAATATTGTCATGATGAGTATCGTACCACCTTCGGTACAGATGACTGAAACGTCGCGGTATAGTCATTTATACAACGAGTTCAATCTAATTATCGTGAAAGATGACGCGTCAAAAAATGGATACAAAATTATGCTTGAGGAGTTGTCCAAACTTGCGATGCAAATATTTGAATTTCCAGTTGAAATACCGAATGTGAAAGAAGACTTGGTTGATGAAGCAAACAGATAATTTGAAATCCGTGAAAGATGATTTGAAATCCGTGAAAGATGATATTTCAAAAGTACAAAATCCTTTACAATCTAACCTTAAGGGTCGTAAAAAAATCGAATTATATTTTGAACCGATAATAAAAATAGTGATGAGAAAAAGAAGAAAAGGTTCTGCATAGAATGCAACCAATTAACATTCCATAACAAAAGAACATGTCCGATGAAACAAACACAACATGTAGAAGACATACATCCTGATCAACCGAATCTCATGTGTCTTGAGCCGTTATGAGATTTGAACCAACCGTCTGGTTAGTCAGAATAGTTTGTTATAAATGAATGATATTTGATGTAAATAAACGATGTTTGAAAAACCATAACATATTTTTGGATTTTTTGGTAAATGAATGATATTTGATATAAAGGAATGATACCTGAAGCAATATTAGTTGTTGAAATTGGTTGTGTCAATTAATGATGTTAAATGTGTTGATATTGGTTGTGTCAATTAATGATGTTATATTTGTTGGTGCAGAAAATATAACCGCTACTTAAAACAGTGGTTACATAGTGTGCTATCTGCGCTATTGGAGTGAGCTCAAAATATAACCGCTACTTTAAGTAGCGGTTAAATATTCAGTGAGCTCAAAATATTACTAAGTCAAAATAAAACCACTATTTAAAGCAACGGTTATATAGTGTGCTCTATGTTCCTAGAGTGGGTTCAAAATATAACCGCTACTTTAACTAGTAGTTAAATAACCAGTTAGTTCAAAATATTACTAGGTCAAAATATAACCGCTATTTAAAGAAGCGATTAAATAATGTGCTCTTTGTTCCTTGAGTGAGCTCAAATATAACAGCTACTTTAAGTAGCAGTTAAATAGTCAGTGAGCTCAAAATATACAGAAATATTGTCACGCCCCGCTTCCCAGAGTGCGCTAACTACGGCGCGTGACAGAGCCAACCATGCTACCTGTGGTTAGGAAACATTCCCCTATAGTCATATTATGGCTGTTTATAAGATATCAAGAACAGTAAAATATAAAATCTATCGAATACATGTCCATTTGCCAATAAAAGAGTCAAGAAAATGTATAAGCGGAAACGATTTAAAAACAATAAACATCTGGAAATACGTCCCAATAAAAGCTCATATCAAGAAATAAAAGCCGCGGAAAAAAAAACTAAACTAAACATCACTAAACTCAATCCTCACTGCTCGGCTTGACGGCTAAAGTACTCCTGTTCAGCCTGCGATAGAGATAAAGGAACTGGGCCATGCAAAACCCAGACGTCAGTGCGTCATAACATCAAAACAACAAATAATTAAGAGGTAACGATATAGATAAACATGAATATAAAAGAATAACACGGATATGAACAGTAAGGTATGTATGTATAAGTGCGATGTGTAACCTAAAACTGTGTTTCTAAGTTATCTATTCTAAAGTCTTTGAAATCAATTTAATGGAATCGTCGATATAACTCAATAGTATCCCGTGCATGTCCGGGACCACGGTCAAGAATCTCGGGTTGAATCCGAGACGTGCTGCTAGGCAGTAAACAGGTAACATGTACAAATGAATGATGTCAGCAGCATCATCCCGGGGCTGGCCTAGCCCGTAAAGACTAATCAGTATAAGTATCGAACTGTTGAGTTACAAGTCAGGTTTCATCATTGATTTCCCTTACCCCCAAGGTTATGTGTTCAAATCGGGTATTGATAATGTAAGTTTAATGCTAATACAGGATCAAGCAGGTACGAGTTTTGTCTATATAGACAACAGGTTACGTCCATCAGAACGAGTCAGGATTGTCGGCATTACTCACAAGATCAAGTAACAAGTCAAGTAGTGTGTCAGGACATGTCATGCAGTGGATATGTGTCAAATGGATATCCAATGTGAAACTGTAATCGATATCGGAATCACGGTAAATAGTGCTGATGTCAGGATTCATATGTGTCTATCTGTAATAACCTATATATATATATATACATGATTATGTAAGATGCAACTAAACAGCATGTTGCACTAATATAAATGTAATATGATATATGAGATTCCAACATGCAACTAGATATGCAATTCTCAGTACAGATGCGAACGGGTATAAAAAATGGTAAATCTATAACATCAGACGCATAACTAAAATACATGTATTATTTTTATTCATATGGATATAAATATAGTAGCATAGCATGTAGCAAGATAAACTTGCCTGATCCGATCTCACGTCGGGGTACGTACGTCACGTTCGACGTCGGGTAAACACACGTGCATACAGGACTGGACCTGGCTAAACCAAGACATGACCACGCTCGATGAGGACGACGAATAGGTGGCTCGGATCGTCGGCGACGTGCGTGACTCCGGCGATGGTCAAGAACCGAGAAATCAAGAAAGAAGAAGAAGAAGAAGAAGAAGAAGAAAAGTTGATCGAGTTCTCTGGTGTTGGCTCTGGACTCAAAGGACAGAGAGGGGTGACGACGATGATGGTGATCGGCGGTGAGTTGCAGGCATAGGTTAGGGTATAGGTTTCTCGGGTTCTGTCGTGGTTGTCGGGGGTTTGCAGTGGGTTGTGAGCGCGGGAATGAAGGAGGGATGAGAGGAGGTAGTGGTGAGGGTGGTGATGAGGGTGGCGGCGACGGGGTAAAGGTCTCCGGCGATGAAAGGTTGACGGGGAGGTCGGGTGATTTTCTTGGGTTGCTCGGGTTTGTTCGCAGGTGTCGTTGTGTGCAGGGTCTGGAGTTGTAGGCTCGGGAATGGAGAGGAGGAGAAGGCGACGAGGGGAAAGGTGTGGTGATCGACGGTGATGGGGACGGCGACGAGGTCGACAGTGGAGAAGATAGGGTTCTTGGGTTTGCAGGGGTGAAGTCGAGGTCGGGGTGAAGGAGAAGAGGGGAGAGGACGAAGATGAGGGTGAGGAGACGGTGAGGGGATGAAGGCGAGGGTGGCGGCGGAGATGGCGAGGTTGAAACTAGGGTTAGGACGTGGGTTTCTCGCGGAGGTGAAGAGAAGATAGGTGAGGAAGAGAAAGAGACTGTTGGTTTCAAATGATTAGGTTAATATACAAAGATTTATACATAGGGGAGAGAGAGTGAGTAGAGAAAGACGGTGAGGATTTGAGAGGAGAGAGATAGAGGATTTTAAAAATATATATTAGTTATATATATATATATATATATATATATATATATATATATATATATATATATATCGAGAGAGAGAGAGAGAGAATAATGGAGAAAAGAGGCCATAGGAGGGGATTTCCTCCTATGGCGTCGAAAAAATACAACCCCCACCATTTTTTCCGATGATCGGCATCCATCATCATCATTGTTATCATCTAAAATGTGCATACACCAAATTTTATGTGATTCCACTACTTTTTCACCGTTGAATTAGCAATGTAAAAAGTTCTATTGTCGGTAAACCATTAATTTTGCACCAACTAAATCAACGGTGAAAAAATTGTATAATCACATGAAATTTGGTGTATCCACATCTTAGATGATAAAAATGGACGTGATGTATGCCGATCGTCGAAAAAAATTACGGAGGATGCATTTTTCCGACGCTATAGGAGGAAATCCCCTCCTATGGCACCTTTCCTCAATTAACCTCATATATATATATATATATATATATATATATATATATATATATATATATATATATAAACTATTAGGTTATATTAGGTTTAAAATATATATTATAATGTATAGATTCTAGGATATATAGCTAAAATCAAATATACTCCAAAAAATATCCGGATCCTGTCTAAAAATCTAGTTTTAAAATACGGATAATATACGTATCAACCAAAACCATAATGCGATGTCCGGTTAAAGAAAATGCATACCCCCAACGGATACACGTAAATGCACGTAGCATTCTAAACGAGTCCGTTTTATTAAACGGGACATGAATACGATGTCAGGATGTAGCCATAGGGTATGAGGTATGATGCAGGCCATGCTAGGTATTTAAAATATATTATCAGGATATAATTTGTATTATCTAAAATATATGCAGATACTAGATATATTATACAAGTGTATATCAAATCTAAATGTGCACAGATCCTCTGTACTAGCAAACATATAACGTAATCTAAAACCATGATGAGTTTCGATCATGCTGGTCGAGTCGGATACTAACCACAGTACCAAATGCACTATCCACACCAAAAAACAATAAGAAACAAAACATAGTCACAAGATTAGGAAAACCCAAATAAATTATGGTATAAATGAACTAGAGTGTTATATTATACCCAACTACAAAAAAATTTCGTCCTCGAAATTCCCGAAACAAGGAAAGACAAAAACATTAATATAAGAGAATAGGTGTGGAAACTTCTGTCAAATCGCGTCTTCTTGTTCCCAAGTTGATTTTCCGTGCAAACGATTCTCCCATGAAACAAGTACTAGAGGGATAAACTTGTTCTTGAGGACCTTTTCTTTTCGATCTACAATCACCATTGGTCGTTCTTCGTATGTCAAGTCCTTCCTTACTGTCAGTTCCAAATAATTTAGGACGTGTGCCTTATCTCGAACATACTTGCGGAATTGAGATACATGAAACACGTCGTGAACACTCGCCAAGGATGGTGGTAAAGCCAATCGATAAGCTACTTCTCCAACGCGCTCGATAATACCGAAAGGCCCCACAAATCGAGAACTAAGCATACCTCGACTACCAAATCGAATCACTCCTTTGGTCGGTGATATCTTCAGGAATACAAGATCACCAACTGCGAACTCCAGAGATTTTCGTCCTGTATCGGCCTAACTTTTCTGTTGATCTTGTGCTGCCTTCATATGATTTCGGATCACGTTGACTTCCTCCACGGTTCGTACAATAAGATCCGGTCCCAACATTATTCATTCTCCAACATCGTCCCAATAGACGGGCGAGCGACACTTACGACCATATAATACTTCGAATGGAGCTATCTGAATAATCGCCTGAAAACTGTTATTATAAGAAAACTCTACCAAGTGTAGATGATCCTCCCATGAACCATTGAAGTCCAACATGCAAGCTCTCAACATATTCTCAAGAATTTGGATCGTTCTTTCGGACTGGCTATTTGTCTGCGGATGGTAGACGGTGCTAAACTTCAATCGAGCCCCCAAACTTTCCTGTAAACTCCTTCAAAAGTACGATAAGAATCGGTTATCACGATCGGAAACGATGCTCACAGGTACTCCATGCAATCTCACAATCTCCTGCATGTACCGTTCTGCTAAAGCTTCCGTCGACTGGCTAACTCGAAATGGTATAAAATAAGCTGCCTTGGTCAATCGATCAACAATCACCAAAACTGCATTATTACCCTTTGGACTCCACCGTAATGCCGTCACGAAATCCATGGTTATATGTTCCCACTTCCACTGAGGAATCGGAAGTGATTGCAATAAACCGGCTATTCTTTGATATTCATCCTTGACTTGTTGATACACCAAGCATTTCGCTACATAGCGAGCAATCTCCATTTTCATGCCTTCCTACTAGAAATGCTGTCGTAGATCTCGGTACATCTTCGTGCCTCCCGGATGGTACGGAATATACGGAACTATGAGCCTCCTTCAAAACTTCTTCATGAATACCTCCTTTCGGCACACATAAGCGGCTCCCATATCGTAACGAACCATCGTCATGAATCAAAGTCCGTTTGAAGTCCCGCTTCAACTTGTTCTCGAAACTTCTGCGATCTTGGATCGTGCGACCGTGTTGCTTTAATATTATCGATTCAGGACGACTGTACTTACAGCTGCATTAACTGTCCCGAAGAATGCGGTAATACGATCTCCAACTCGAATCTCTGAAACTCATCTATGATCTCCTTCTGTGCAGTCAACATCCGTATTGCTGGCAACCAACTTAGCGCATCTGGCACTACATTAACTTTTCCCGGATGGTATTTTATATCAAGATCACAGTCAGTCATCAGCTCCAACCATCTACGCTGCCTCATGTTGGGCTCTTTCTGGGTGAACACATATTTTAGGCTCTTGTGACGGTAAATACTTCTACCCTTTCGCCCAATAAATAGTATCTCCAAATCTTCAAAACGAAAATCACTGCTGCAAGCTCCAAATCATGAGTTGAATAGTTTTTCTCATGGGTCTTCAATTGTCTCGATACGTAGGCTATAATCTTCCCATTCTGTATTAGAACACATCCCAAGCCTTTTCCAGATACGTCGCTATGAATAACCAACCTTCCAGAACTGTCTAACACTGTCAAAATAGGAGCGGTGGTCAATATTTGCTTCAATGCTTCAAAAGATGATGCACATTTATCCGTCCATATGAACGGTACTTCCTTTCGTGTAAGCTTGGTTAATGGTTCAGCTAATCGAGCGAAATTCTCTACGAATCTTCTATAATATCCGGCGAGCCTAAGAAAACTTCTGATCTCCGCTACGTTTTTCGGAATTGGCCAATCATGAACTGCTGCAATCTTTTCTGGATCAACAGCAATTCCATCTCCGGATACGACATGACCCAAAAACTTTACTTCTTCAAACCAAAACTCACACCTGCTCATCTTCGCTTATAACTTTTCTTGCCTCAACGTTTGCAGTGCGATCTTCAAGTATTCAACATGCTCTTCTTGGCTTCTCGAATAGACCAGAATATCATCAATAAACACTACTATAAACTGGTCCAAATACGGTGAAAAGATTCGGTTCATCAAGTCCATGAATATCGCCGGTGCGTTCGTGACTCCGAATGGCATCACTAAGTACTCATAATGCCCATATCGAGTTCGGAATGCTGTCTTGCAAATATCTTTTGATTTTACTCGAACTTGATGATATCCGGATCGCAAATCCAGCTTCGAGAATACCCTCGTGCCACTAAGTTGATCGAATAACTCGCCGATGCGAAGGATCGGGTATTTGTTCTTAAGAGTCACCGGTTTAATTCTCGATAATCGATGCACATTCTTCGTATGCCATCTTTCTTCTTGACTAGAAGAAGAGCTCCCCAGGGTGAATTGCTGCTGCGAATTCAACCCTTCTCTAATAATTCGGCAACCTATTTCTTGACTTCTAGTTCCACCGGTGCCATCGGATAATACACCTTTGAAATCGGCGCTGCTCCAGAAACAAGATCAATCGTAAACTCTACATCTTGTTTTGACGGTAAACCCGAGATGTTTTCGAACACGTACATAAACTCTTAGACTACTGCTGGCGCTTCTTTCTTATCTACTTCCATCGATGAAAGAACGACACCTGTCGGCCTAGCCCTAAATTCGACTGGCCTGACAGATCTGCTACCTCCTGCAAATATAAACTCTGGATATCTGGGAATCTGGAAAATTACTTTCTTTGCTCTGCAATCGATGTTAGCGTGGAAAGTGCCGAGAAAATCCATTCCCAAGACGACATCATAGCTGCCAGTATCAATCACCAAGAAGTCCGCGAATAACTCTCGTCCGCAAATAACCACCGAACAATCCTTGCACTCGTTACTAGATATAATCTTCATATTCCCAGTGTTTATGTCCCAACAACTAGACAGAGCCGTGCATGGAATCGAGTGTGCAGTAATAAACTTGGACGACATAAAACAATGGGATGCATCTGAATCGAATAATGCTAATGCGGGAAATTCATGAACAAGTAGAATACCTGAAACGACTTCATCTAAAGCCTTGGCATCCTCGGCTGTCAAAGTAAAGGCCCGTGCTTGATTAGGCCCATGAGTAATCTGCTTCTGCTGTGGCTTTTGAGTATCGTCCTCAATTGTAGCTTTGACGGGCAAGCATTCACGGTATGGTTAGCCGATCTACAAACAAGATAGAGTCCAAACCTCCTTCGACAGTCTTTCTACAGGTGTCCGGGTAGACGGCAGAAGTCACAAATCACGCTCCTTTTCTGATTGGATACGACGGGCTTCTTCCTAGGTACAATGTCCTGTCCGTTCACCGGGATGCCCCTGCGTACAGGAGCTCGGTTCGGCGTAAATGCTGGGTTCTGCACTACGACGGCTTGTTGTTGCGTACTCTTCGCTTTCTCCGATAAGCTCTCCTGCTCCCTGGCGGTCTTGAGAACTTGTGAGAAAGTGATCAATCTCAGAGATATAATGTGTCTATGGATATCCACATTCAAGCTGCGCATAAACCTTCGTACCCTATCTGTATCGTTGGTAACTAAAGGCCCCGCAAATCGACTGAGCCGAGTCCACTCAGCCGTATGCGCATCAACGGATCCGCCATTCTGCTTTAAGCTAATAAACTTTTCTTCCATTTCTTCTCGAGCAGTTTGCGGAAAGAACTTCTCCAAGAAACTTACGAAAATGTTGCCCAACTGATCGGTTTGGTCAGGCGGGTCTCCTCTACGAGCTACCACTCGCAAGCG
Organism: Agapanthus africanus; assembly: GCA_030015575.1. Taxonomy (NCBI): domain Eukaryota; kingdom Viridiplantae; phylum Streptophyta; class Magnoliopsida; order Asparagales; family Amaryllidaceae; genus Agapanthus; species Agapanthus africanus. Next base: position 661,242,887 of record CM057340.1, read on the forward strand.
TAATCTACCAGTTGGATGCGTACTACATCCACTCTCTTGTCATCTGGAATCTGCGCGGTGATGAGCTGATTCTCCGTGTCAACTAGCCACTGCTCCGCTGGCAATGGCTCCTCCAATCCAGTAAATGTGGATGGACCAAGCCTTTTGAAGTCTGCCACGGTGCCCTCACGCTGTGCTGGCTTGGCTGCTACTGCGTCTATGGACTGCTGGACTGTCCGCAGACCCTCCTGGAAAGTCTCGTCTTGCCGCTGATTCAGATCGGTTTGCCGCTTCTGGTTTTCCAGCATCCCACGTATAACTCTAAGCAATGCGACATTATCAACACGCCTATGGTATAATCGCAAATCTCTATCCGCCATGATTCTGAAGCCAAAACACTGAAGAGAATTAGCAAAGATAAATAGGATTCAATAAACAAGATAGTTATAGATTCAAGAATGGCAAGGTAGTAAAATGGCAGGACATGTTCCTAATTACGGGTTTTCTGGTTTATGTATCGGGTCCAATACCCAACTACAAAAGAACCAAGCCTAATTAACCTAAATCCTATGGCTCTAATACCAAACAAACCCTGTCACGTTCCGTTTCCCAGAGTGCGCTAACTACGGCACATGACAGAGCCAACCATGCTATCTGTGGCTAGGAAACATCCCTCCACAGTCACATTACGGCTGTCTATAGAATATCAAGAATAGTAAAATATAAAATTTATCTAATACATGTCCATTTGCCAATAAAAGAGTCAAGAAAATGTATAAGCGGAAACGATTTAAAAACAATAAACAACATATGGAAATACGTCATAATACGGGCTCACATCAAGAAAGAAAAGCTGCGGGAAAAAAAAACTAAACTAAACATCACTAAACTCAATCCTCACTGCTCGGCTTGACAACTAAAGTACTTATGTTCAGCCTGCGATAGAGATAGAGGAACCGAGCCATGCAAAACTCAGACGTCAGTGCGTCATAACATCAAAACAACAATAATAACCAGGATGTAACGATATAGGTAAACATGAATATAAAAGAATAACACGGATATAAACGGTAAGGTATGTATGTGTATGTGAAGTGCGATGTGTAACCTAAAACTGTGTTTCTAGGTTATCTATTGTAAAGTCTGTGAAATCAATTTAATGAAATTATCGATATAACTCAATAGTATCCCGTGCATGCCCGGGACCACGGTCAAGATTCTCGGGCTGAATCCGAGACGTGCCGCTAGACAGTAAACAAGAAACATATACAGATGAATGATGTCAGCAGTATCATCCCGGGGCTGGCCTAGCCCGTAAAGACTGATCAGTATAAGTATCGAACTGTTGAGTTACAAGTCAGGTTTCATCATTGATTTCCCCTTACCCCATGGTTATGTGTTCAAGTCGGGTATTGATAATGTAAGTCTAGTACCAACACAGGATCAAGCAGTACGGGTTTTGTCTATATAGACAACAGGTTACGTCCATCAGAACAACGAGTCAGGATTGTCGGCATTAGTCACAAGATCAAATAACAAATCAAGTAGTGTGTCAGGACATGTCATGCGGTGCATATGTGTCAAATGGATATCCAATGTGAAATTGTAATCGATATCGGGATCACGGTAAATAGTGCTGATGTCAGGATTCATATGTGTCTATCTGTAATAACCTATATATATATATATACATGACTATGTAAGATGCAACTAAACAGCATGTTGCACTAATATAAATGTAATATGATATAATGAAGTCCCGGCATGCAACTAGATATGCAATTCTCAGTACGGATGCGAACGAGTATCAAAAACGGTAAATCTATAATATCGGATGCATAACTAAAATACATGTATTATTTTTATTCATATAGATATAAATATAATAGCATAGCATGTAGCAAGATAAACTTGCCTGATCGGATCTCACGTCGGGGTACGTACGTCATGTTTGACGTCGGGTAAACACACGTATGTACAGGACCGGACCTGGCTAAACCAAGACGTGACCACGCCGGATGAGGACGACGACTGGGTCGCTCGGATCGTCGGCGACGTGCGCGACTCCAGCGATGGTCAAGAACCGAGAAATCAAGAAAGAAGAAGAGAAGAAGAAGAAAAGTGGATCGAGTTCTCTGGTGTTGGCTCTGGACTCAGAGGACAGAGAGGGGTGACAACGACGATGGGTGATCGGCGATGAGTTGCAGGCATGGGTTAGGGTGTAGGTTTCTCAAGTTGTGTCGTGGTTGTCGGGGGTTTGCAGTGGGTTGTGAGCTCAGGAATAGAGGAGAGGGATGAGAGGAGGTAGTGGTGAGGGTGGTGATGAGGGTGGTGGCGACGGGGTGAAGGTATCCGGTGATGAGAGGTTGACGGCGAGGTCGGGTGCTTTTCTTGGGTTGCTCGGGTTTGTTCGCAGGGGTCGTTGTGTGCAGGGTCTGGAGATGTAGGCTCGGGAATGGAGAGGAGAAGAAGGTGACGAGGGGAAAGGTGAGGTGATCGGCAGTGATGGGGACGGCAACGAGATCGGCAGTAGAGGAGATGGGGTTCTTAGGTGTTTCTTGGGTTTGCAGGGGTGAAGTCGAGGTCGGAGTGAAGGAGGAAAAGGGAGAGGAAGAAGATGAGGGTGAGGGGATGAAGGCGAGGGCGGCGACGGCAAGGGTGGGGCTAGGGTTAGGGCGTGGGTTTCTCGTGGACGTGAAGAGAAGATAGGCGAGGAAGAGAGAGAGAGACTGTTGGTTTCAAATGATTAGGTTAATATATAAAGATTTATATATAGGGGGAGAGAGTGAGTAGAGAGAGAGAGACGGTGAGGATTTGAAAGGAGGGAGACATAAAGGATTTTAAAAATATGTATTAGTTATATATATATATATATATATATATATATTAACTGTTAGGTTATATTTGGTTTAAAATATATATTATAATGTATAGATTCTAGGATATGTAGCTAATATCAAATATACTCTGAAAAATACCCGGATCCTGTCTATAAATATAGTTTTAAAATATGGATAATATACATATAAACCAAAACCATAATGCGATGTCCGGTTAAAGAAAATGCATACCTCAAGAACGGATACACGTAAATACACGTAGCGCTCCAAACCAGTCCGTTTCATTAAACGGGACATGAATACGATGTCAGGATGTAGCCATAGGGTATGGGGTATGATGCAGGCCATGCTAGGTATTTAAAATATATTATCATGTTATAATTTGTATTATCTAAAATATATGCAGATACACTAGATATATTATGCAAGTGTATATCAAATCCAAATGTGCACATATCCTCTGTACTAGCAAAGATATAACGTAATTTAGAACCATGAAGGGTTTTGATCATGCGGGTCGAGTCGGATACTAACCACAGATACCAAATGCACTATCCGCACCCAAAAACAATAATAAACAAGAAGTAGTCACAAGATTAGGAAAACCCAAATAAATTATAGTATAAATGAACTAGGGTGTTACAAATATAGATCATTTACATACAAATATACATCATTTTCTGACAAATGTACATTTACAGAAATCAAATATCAGAGTTCAGATACAAATATCAACACACATCATACACACACACACACACACTTGTGAAATCTAAAAATTTATTGTTCAACACACAGCCACACATAATATACACATGCAAAATCTAAACTTTATTACATTATTTGGGTAGTTTCTGATTACCTACCTTATAACATCATATATCTAAAATTTCCAATATTACTTTGTCCCATTTTATGAGTTCAGAGGAAGTCCCTATGACAAGCATTCGGGTATAACTTTATTTAAGATATTAGCTACCTCATAACACATCCTATATCAAAAATTATTAAGTTAAACAAATTAGAGTGCAGATATAACTTTCTTTAAGGTTTGAAGCATATCTCTTGCAGCTAGTTTTTTAACAGATTTTTTGTCGGTTCCTGTAGAAGTCGACGTATAAATCATGGCATTTGCTTCAACTTCAGCTATAAATGAAGCGTGCCATCTTTATGTCTTTGAAAATTTTTTCGCGTATGCCTTTTTAGAGTAAAAATCGTTCAATTCTCTTACTAGATTCATTTCCATTGTTTCTAGTGTCACCATAGGCTCCAAAAGCCGCCTCATACTTTCCCAAACAATTTCTGTTTACCCCAATCAGAGAAAAACCCTGTTCAAATTCCAAGGCGGGAGACGAAGCAACGCTTCTGTTTCCTCCAATCAGAGCAAAGCTCTGTTTTGAAAATCGAAGTGAAAATTAAAGTTAAAATAAATGAAGTAACGCTTCAAATTCCTTGCACTGTGCGCAATGCGCCACGTGTCAGGCACTGACACGTCAGCGCAGCGCCCAAGAAGGCGCGCCCAATCAGAGCAAAGTTCTATTAAAAAACAAAAGGAAGCAACGCCGCAGTTGCGCTGCGCTTTGCGCTGCGCGACACGTGTTAGCGCAGATGCGCTAGCGCAGTTGCGCTGTGCGCTGCTTGACACGTGTCAGCGCAGATGCGCTAGCGCAGTTGCGCTGCGTTTTGCGCTGCGCGATACGTGTCAGCGCAGTTGCGCTGCGCTGTGCGCTGCTTGACACATGTCACGCGCTGGGGCATTTGCGCCAAACAGAATTAAGATTTTAAAGAAATCTTTCTATTCTTGTTAAAACAAGAAGATTTTCTTCTGTAAAACAGAGGCCTTTGGATCAAAGATCCAACGGTGGGGAAAATTCCCCAAATCACTCAGAGAAAGATCTCTTTAACAAATTTAACTAATTTATGGGCACTATAAAAAGGACCCTAGACCTCAATTCAAAGGCATGAACATTTTTGTAAGAAATCAAGAACCTCAAAACAGAGAGAACTCTGAAGAAATTTCAAGAAAAAGGTAAAAACCTTCAAATCATAGAAGAATTTCTTCTGATAGATCATTGATCTAAGAACAAGATCAATGATCTTCATATAATAAACAGTGCTTTGCACTTTTTTATGAACAACTGGTTCTCTGAAAACAAGAAAAATAAGAAAAATTTGTTTTTTTTTATCTAAATTGGATCACGAAATCAAACGGTGCTTTGCACTTTTTCATGAACTATTGGTTCTTCAATCTAAAAGATTCTCAAATTAATAATGCATTGCACTTGCAAAAACTGCACTGTTGCGCTCCTGGGTTGGCGCAAGCCACCAGAGAGCGCCACGTGTCAGCATCTGACCCATCTGCGCTATGTGCTTTTGAAATAGAGTCTTGCTATCTGGAATTGGCGCAACTCACCAGAGCGCGACACGTGTCAGCAGCGCAAGCGCAGCGCATTGGCGCAGCGCACTGCGCTTGCGTGACACGTGTCAATACCACAAGCGCTTGCGCTCTCTGATCGGCCAAAGCGCCTGACAAATGCAATGCATTTCTTTTACTAAAGGGCCAGGCCCAAATCAGAAAGGCCTAGCAGGCCAAATTAAATTGCAATGCAATAAAAAGGGCAGAGCCCAAACAAATTGATGCTCTGCATCATTTATAAATAGGCAGAGCCCAAACAAAATAATAAATAATGCAATACATTATTTTAAAAGGGGCAGAGCCCAAATAAAGGTCCAACAGAGACCAAGATTAATGCTCTGCATTATTAAAAAGGGGCCAAGCCCTAGCACAGGCCTAATAGGCCAAAAACAAATAAAAGTGTTGAACATTTTTCAACTGGACTTAGCCCAATCATGGCCGTAAGTTCTCAAATTAAATTGACTGAGCATGGATGCTCCCTTAAAATCAACTTTGGTTCAAGGGTACATCTCTGAACTCCTCTGACACCTATCGTTGTAATCCTTCAACGACGTCAGAGAGGTGATGGGTCCCGACGGCCATACATGGTGGACCGCAATGTCCTTAAACTACCAATGGACTTCTACGTCTTTAAACTGGAACATGGACCGTCATGTTCCTAAACTGGAAATGGATCTAGACGATCCCGTTAAGTAGATCTTAGTCTGGAATTAGACTAACGTATCCTTAACAAACGTTTAAGTTGATCTTAGCCTAAAGCCTGGTTAACGTATCCTTAAACATTCAAATGAACCATAAAACTCCAAATCAACTTTGGTTCAAGGGTACATCTCTGAACTCCTCTGATACATGTCGTTGTAATCCTTCAACGTCGTCAGAGAGGTGATGGGTCCCGACGGCCATATATTAAATGGACCACTACGTCCTTAAACTGGAAATGGATCTAGACGATCCCGTTAAGTTGATCTTAGTCTCAAATCAGACTAACGTATCCTTAACGAACGTTTAAGTTGATCTTAGTCTCAAATACGGCTAATGCATCCTTAAACTAAAAACATCAAACCCAAATCTACGTAAATACGGATTTGGACTAATCCACGTCCTACGGGCGACAGCATTACTCGGTCTCCTTATACAATCCACGGGCAACCACAAACAAAACAAACACCCACGACACGAAGTGAAATTCTGGAGAAGGAGAAAGTTGTTACCGCGATGCAGTAGCATAATTAACTGCAGGGCTTGCGCCTACAGGGAAGAGCGTCCCCACAATCAAAAACCCCTCAAGCGAGGGGGAATCTGACGAAGTCTGCTACATCGGCCGCATCCGTCTAAACCTCCGATACACGGTGCCATAAATCAACTTGGCATCTTCGGAGAGGTAGATGGATAAAACCATATAGCATCTGCCCCGAATCTCAGGCCAGGCGTCCCCACGTCGCCGCCGTCTTTCGGAGGGGAATAGATTCTGGCACGCCCGGTGGGACCTTTTCCTCTTTCCACTCCACACTTCGTGTGTTGTCTTCGCGAACGAATCGCGGTTTGTTAACGGTTGCCTTTGGATTTTCAAGTTACTAAGATTTGGTCTTTTGTCTGGCGCAGAACTCAAGCATCCATGGCCTTTAAGTGCATCAACTGCTCGAAGTGCCACTGCAACGGATGCTCCACCTCACCTAGAGGTGTAGCATATGGGCCCCAAGCGGCTTCCTTCCTCGCTCTGCCGGTAGAACAGGTTGCCCAGGCCACCACCGGCCTGTTTTTCGGGACCATGATCCCGCCTTCAAGCTTCTCTATGCCAATACCTGCACCGGAAGTGAACAAGAAGTCGGTCTTCGATCGGATCACTACTACGACGGCCCCTGTCAACGAGTCGTCCATTACCAAGCCAACAGCCTCCGTCTTCGCCAGGCTAGATCGGAACTATGAGGGGCCCGCTAGGAAGCCCATGAACTCTAAGGTGGCTGTTCCAAGGAAGGCAATAACCGCTGCTTAAGAAGTCGTCAAGACGGCTTCCCCTATCAAAGAGTCAGTCTTTTCAAGACTGACTATTCCTGCTCCTGCCCCTACACGAGGATCCGTCTTCGACAGGTTGAATATCATCTCTCTAAGGACAACCTTAGTCTTTAAGAGGTCAACACCAGCGGCGCCTCCTTCAGACAGGGGGCAAAAAGAAGCTGTCTCTATCTCCGAGCCAGTCCCAACAGCTCGTCATGCTCGACGTCGCCATTGGCGACGAGTAAGGAAGACAGGGGGCAACTCCCCCTCAGGGCTAACTCCACCTGCTCCAGTGGTGGAGGTCAACGATGCTATTCCAACTGGGAACAGTTTTGAACTGCTGAGGAGGGTACGTAAAAACTCTCCAACCGCTACATTGAAAAGATCTCCTCCGCCGGCGGAGAGAGTTCCGGAAACAAAGCAAAAACAGCCCCCTCAATGGCTGTCCTAAAAAATATACAAGGTTCGGCGGAGGGTTCAAGACTCCGTGATTGACCCAGGTCACTCTCGTCAACAAAAAAAGGCGAAAGTGCAAGAAGAAAAGGATCGTCCTCTTAAACAGCAAAGGACGACAGTCGCTAGGGTGCCCACTGCAACGGCCCCTTCAACTTCAACGGCCCACAAAAGAAGAAGGCCGGAGAAAACCCTCGTGCCCGCGGCAAATTCCAAAGATGGTGAACCTAAATGCTCTAAGTCCGGGGGCATAACAGCTCATACAGTATACATGGCGTCGGGAAAGGAGGACAGCCGTGCATCCACGGGTCATAGACCGCTTACACGGTCAATGACCAAGGCTCAGGAGCAACAACAAAAGCTCCAGGAGATGATGAACGCAATGGCCGCACTTACTGGGCCAAAAGAAAGCCTTGAAACGTCTTCGGATGAACGCCAGGAGCAAGAAACTGACGCCGAATTCCTTCGACGAATATTGGAGAAGAAGGATAAAGAGGCTGCTAAACAAGCAGCCAACATAAAGTGTATGGGCCTCCTGTTCCAAGACATGGTAGGGATGATGATCCAGCAGGATCCTCCGGCCGAAGATCCCCCGATCGTCCTTGAAGACGATAAGGGAGAAACGTCAAATCCTCCACCGGCACTGTCAACAGCCAAGGAGGAGGCAATCTCCAAAGCTGACCTAGACGAATACATAGCTCAACAGATCCGGGTTCATCAGGCGACTGAAGCAACCGGTCAGCTCGTAAAAACGGGGCGACCATATCCGAGCTGTACGACCAGATCAAGTACCCGCCGAGCTATACCATTCCCAAGTTCTATGTCTATAAGGGGACGGGCAATCCCCACCAGCATGTTGCCCAATTCAGGGCACTTTGCGGCAACACTGGCGGCGATGACAAACTGTTACTTCGCCAGTTCGTTGGAAGCTTATCAGATACAGCGTTCGAGTGGTACTCTAAGCTCCCGAACGACTCTATCAAGACCTTCGCGGAGATGGAGCTGTTGTTTACCCAGCGTTTTGCAAGCGCCAGTGAACGCAACCCGATGACGGCACTGATTAACGCCAGGATAAGGCCCGGCGAAACGTGGGTCCAATATGCAACACGATGGCGGAACCAATGGTCGAAATGCGAACAACGCATAGAAGAGGCACCTGCGGTAGGCATGTTCGTGGGCACTCTCGTTCCGCAATCGACCATCTCGCAATTCATGATGTTCTTCAGGCCGACCACCTTCCAGGCCGACAAATTAGCCCAAATGGACCAGATGGGCCATGGACTGTCTCCTCCAAACCCCGATTCTCGAAATGAGAAAGGAAAGGGAAAAGCGAGCGTCGTCGCCAATGCTCAACAACAGCCGAGCAACTCAAAACCGGTCATTCGCCAAAACAACGTGCGTCCACGCCCATCCCTCGAAAAGAGGCTAGGACGTCCTTACCCGTTTCCTCAAAATAAAACGAGAAGACTATTCGAGCTGGCAGTGCGCAACAGACTCATCAATCTGCCGAGTCCAAAGCGTCTGTCGTAGCCAGGCGATCTTAATAATCCCAATTATTGTCCTTACCACCAAACGGTAAGTCACCCGATCGAGGATTGTTTCGTCTTTAAGGGATGGATCGAGGATCAGTACCGACGAGGCAAGTTTGCGCTGTTTGAAAGTTGGAAGGTGAACCCACCACAGCCGCACTCTCCAAAGAAGACGGACACGCCGGGGGCAACTTGTTCTTTAGTCAAGGACGAAAACAATGGAGAAAATTCGTCAGATGAATCCAAAGACTACGTAGCGACTTGTCATGTGATTTCTTATTCACTGACGAAGGATGAGGAGGCTCCTTGCGCTGAGAAACCAATGGCGAATCCTGAGCCGGAGATTCTACAGCCATCAGACGAGTTGATCGATATCTTCCTAAATGAAATTCGTCTGAAAGCAAAAGCTAATCAAGAGCGTGAGATGGCCATACCGGAAAAAGCCAAGGCATTCCCGTCAAATCAAAAGCCATCCAATGCGGATAAAAAAAAATTCAAGACAAGGAAAAGGTTCGCCAAAGCTCTATCAGTAGGAATGAAGCTACCGCCCTCTGAAGAAAATACTCTCGCTGAGGTAGAGATGCACCCTAACTTCTGTTTATATCATCAGAAGATCATACATCCTACCGAAGACTGCGAATCCTTTAACTGTTGGTGGCAAGGGTATGTCGCTCAAAAGAAAAACTTTGACAGGACAAAATGTGAAGCTCATAGACGTCGAAAAATGCGATAGATGAGCGCAAAAGAGCCGCTGACGATTGTCATATAGCTAACTCCAAGGGATCACAAATTATCACCTTTGGAAGCGACTCTGATGAAGAAGCTACCCCCAACCCCTACCTCAGGGAGTCTATTTCAAAAATGAAGGAATTGAGGAGCTGCGAGAACGTTCAGCCGTGCAATCGCACGCTGTTCAAAAAAAATCTCAGCCCCGTAAACAAAGGATCGAGCAAAAAGGATAAAGGGAAGGGGAAAATGACCCTCATCGCCAACACTCAACAACAATCGAGTGACCCAAGACCGGTCGTTTGCCGAAACAATAAGCGGCAACCTCTCCAGCAAAAGTTGAAACGTCCTTACTCGTTTCCGCAAGATAAAACAAGGGGACTATTCGAGTTGGCGGTACGTGACAGACTCATCAATCTGCCGAGTCCAAAACGTCCGTTACGGCCAGGAGATGTTAACGCTCTCAATTATTGCCCTTACCACCAAACGGTAAGTCATCTGATCGAGGATTGCTACGTCTTCAAGAACTGGGTTGAAGACTAATACCAACAGGGCAAGTTCGCGTTGTCCGAAAACTGGAAGGTGAACCCGCCACAACCGCACGCTCCGAGAAAGATGGATATGCTGGGGGCATCATGTACAGTCATAGAGAAAGCCCTATGGACCGAAAAGTCAGTAAACTAGAGATTCGCCTCGAATACGGCGACGGCAGACCGCAACGTCCTTAAACTATCGGCGGACCGCAACGTCCTTAAACTAACGATGGACCACAATGTCCTAAAACTTGCAAATGACCGAAACGTCTCTAAACTACTATAGCAACATCCTTAGCCTGACAAAAAAAAACAAAAAAAAACGGTATGTCTATAAGCGAAATGGGCACGGATGAAAACCCGAAAGGGCTCCGTGAGTAAAAACAGCAGGGCTACCGGCGAGTGTTCGTGAAAACCCGAAAGGACGCGACCTCGTTAAATAAAAAAAACAAAAAAAACGGTATGTCCATAAGCAAAATGGGCACGGATGAAAACCCGAAAGGGCTCCGTGAGTAAAAACAGCAGGGCTACCGGCGAGTGTTTGTGAAAACCCGAAAGGACGCAACCTCGTTAAAAGACAGTTACAGGGTCCTCTTGACCTTGTAAGGAGAAACCACCCGCGTGAGATCCTTACGACTCACAAGGGAGAAACACACTTAGGGATCCCCACGATTCCTAAGGAGAAAATACACTTGCGAGATCCTCACGACTCGTAAGGAGAACTCTCTTATGAAACCCTCACGGCTCATAAGATTTGAAAGTCTTAAGTTACAGAGACCTAAACCTGTGCTTAAGCAACCCCCACAACTTCCGATATTGCCCTACAGGTGGCTCAATACTGGCCCTTGTATACAATCCACGGGCGCGAATAAACATTTCCCTAACCAAGTCTCATCCGTGACTGGGGGTATGTACGTATGATGAACAACCCTTGTAGGTCCTCTTGATTTACAAGGAGAAAACCCTCTTGTAGGATCCTTACGACTTACAGAGGAACACACACTTAGGAATCCTCACGATTCCTAAGGAGAAAATACACCTACAAGATCCTCATGACTTGTAGGGAGAAATACCTTTGTGAGACCCTTACGGCTCCTGAAGTCAAAAGCCTTAGTCGACAGGACCTTAACCCTGTTCACTAAGCCACCTTTGTTTGACATCGACAGAGGCAAATGATGATTCGCTCCTGCCAATATCCCAGTTGTAGCGATACTGATGCCTAAACCGGTATCAAATTCCAAGCCCCTTCATGGCAAATGATGATTCGCTCCCGGCAATATTCCAGTTGTAGCGATGCTGATGCTGAGATTGGCGTTAGAATCCAAGTTCCACACTCGTGATAAAAAAAAATCAGCGAACCATACATGCATAAAAAATAGCCGAAATGATTGGGCAGCTCGCAATAGAAAACAACGAGTAAAAATAAAATAAACAGCTGAAATGATTGGGCACCGCGAAAAATAGCCGAAATGATTGGGCAATTGCGACCTTCGCGATGTAAAGCTGAAATGATAGAGCATCGCGGAAGGGGTAAAAATGATGATGAATGAAACTTATGCCCTACAGGTGAGATCACATTGATCCCCGTATGCAATCCAAGGGCGCAAACAAAGAGGGAACCATATCTTCCCAACAGGCTCCATCAGAAAGCGAAGCCAAATCTCGACGGTTCATAGACAACCTAGAGACAACCTCGACATTTGTCGCGATGTTGCAGACACAATGTCAACAAACGAAGCAAAGGAAGATCCCTAGCTTCAGGGTTTCAACGTCGACAACTTAGAGATCACCAACGGCGTTTCTCTTCAGCCTCTCAAGATGCGGATACAACGCCAACAAAAGACCCCACAGTCGAAACAAAGCGAAGCGACGGCAAAATCCCAGCTTCATTTCAACAATCGTCTCGATACAACAGATGAGATGTTAACAACGGCGTTCCTTCGCAATCCATCAAGATGCGGATACAACGCCAACAAAAGACCTCATGGTCAAAACAAACGGAGCCACGGCAAAATCTCAGCTCCACCCCGACGTTCGTCTCGATACAGTAGACAAGATGTCACCCCAGTGTTCTTCTTCCAGCAGGGATCAGACGCAACAATCAAAACAAACGGAGCCACAGCAAAATCCCAGCTCCACCCCGACGTTCGTCTCGATACAGTAGACAAGATGTCACCCCAGCGTTCTTCTTCCAGCAAGGATCAGACGCAACAATCAAAACAAACGGAGCCACGGCAAAATCCCAACTCCACCCCGACGTTCGTCTCGATACAGTAGACAAGATGTCACCCCGGCATTCTTCTTCCAGCAAGGATCAGACGCAATAATCAAAACAAATGGAGCCACGGCAAAATCCCAGCTCCACCTCGGCATTTCGTCTCGATGCAGCAGACGAGATGTCAACCCTGCGTTCTTCCTCCAGCCAGGATCAGACGCAATAATTAAACAAATGGAGCCACGGCAAAATCCCTAGTTCCAAACCTCAATGGTTCACCAGCAACCTAGATACAACCGCGACATTCATCTCGATACAGCAGACGCGATGCCAGCAAAACGAAGCAAAGGCCAAATTCCTAGCTTCAGGGTCTTGACGGCAACTCACATAAAACCTAAAAGACTATCGGAAATCATCCCACACCAGCGCGGAGTGGTTATGACTCATCGGGGCTCGCCAAAATGAGCCTAACCTCAAGTAAAAAGCGGCATGGCAAATTCCTAACGCTTGCTCTTCCGACGGTCAAACTGCCTATGAAGATTCCTTGAAGACGTCTTGTCCAGCCCTCGAAGGGATCAGAGACACGGCAGTTGCAGGGCTACTCGAACAGCACAATTGCCTATCGAGGAATATATCAGCTTATGCGACGGTACGATGGCCAAAACCCTAAGTACCATAGACCCTAACGGACTTCTGTCGTAAAGAGCAGAGGTTAAATGCGACGTTAGGATGTTCTTGCGAGAAACGCTCGATCCGTCTCGACTTGTGAAGAAATTGATGTCTTTGCGAGAAATTCTTGAGGCGGCTCGACTCGTGAGATAAAGCCTTAGGCAGTGGGCATAAAAGAAGTCTGTTTCCTAAGCACTGGGACCCTGCAAGTCAGCCCAAAACGGTCTCTTGCATATTATCCACGGGTCTCACTCTCCAACGTCGAATTTCGACAAGGAGGGAAACAACCGCTTACAAGTCCTCTCGACTCGTAAGAGGGAAAATTCTTTTATAAGATCCTTACGACTTATAAGAGAAAACACACTTAGGAATCCTCACGATTCCTAAGGAGAAAATCCACCTACGAGATCCTCTCGATCCGTAGGGAGAAAAGTCTCTATGAGACCCTCACGGCTTATAGAGTTGAAAAGTCTTAGGCAGCAGACCTGAACCTGCGACCTAAGCCATCACTATTTCTTGAGGAAATCAAGACGCTTGCTCTATTATCTGTCAATTATGTTCATCAAGACAACAAGCTGATAATAATAGCAAAAAAGAGAGTGACAGAAAGAGCATCTGATTAGCATTGGATCAAGCATTCAGGACACACTCATCCATGCATGTGCAAAAGATTCAAAACGAGGAATAAGACAAGCTGAAATGGAAATTTTCTATTCATATCATAAAAAGAGGTTCCTACAATTATTACAAAGGTATAACCTCGAATCCGGGACATGGATTGAGGAACTCGAAAGTGACCCTATCTATGACTTTCCAAGCCTCGCGGACCATCCTGGTGTGCTTTCTTTCGCGAGCACAAGCGTCAGGGTCCCCCCTGATGTCTTCCACCCTCCAATAAGCAGCGAGTATGGCGGACTGTTGAAAGGCCTGGTGCAAGAGATTGACAAGCTTGTCTCGACATCTCTTCGAGATTAAGTTCATCAGGTACACCGAATGCACCTTATCCTCGGCGGCATCCAACGCCCTAAGCAGCATACCGGAACAGAATAGGGGAAGCGCTTCCCAGATGGCTCCCACGATAAGCTTCAGGAGGGAGGAACGTCGGGGAAGCAGTTGACCATTATATGCGTCGAAGCGGCTCATGATCTCGGCACACTCCGCATTTGTGAATTCTTGATTTTGAGAGCGGCCGAGTCGGCGGATGTCACCATAAGAGATGATCTCGTCAAGATCATACATGTGGGCGTCCATTGCTCCTGCAAGAGAAATTTAACAGAATTAGCAGACAGACTGAGTAAGTGAATTCTTATTAAAAACAGGCACAGGGAGTTAAACTTCTCGAGAGCAATGCTCTGCTAACAGGAGTGACACCTATCAAATTCAGTAATGAGAGGAATTTAAGAAATTCCCCGAAAACGCTGAGAGCCTTGCTATGAAAATATGATAAAATCCATCAGTGATAAAACCCCATTTTTGATCTTCATTATTCATGATCAAACTCTTAAGTGTTCTTCGCAGAAGATTAAAATTCTACTTGTATCAAAAAAGCAGAGCTTTGATTCATGGGCTAAGAAGTCCCAAAAAAAAATCATGGTCTAAGGCGAGCAAAGCTCTATTAATAAAACCCTAAATGGGTTTTCTTTAGATCAAAGATCTATAAGAGCGAGGCTCTGTTATTTAAAATTAAGTTAATTTAATTTAAGTTAATTTTACCTAAAAAGTTTTCTAGAGTTTAACTCTTAAGTTCTTAAAAGCAAGAGCAAAGCTCTGAAGTTCTGAGAAATGAAAATTCTTGAGGATGGTGACCATCTATTGAGGACCAAGGGTCCTATTTATAGGTGCTCGGCGCCCCTTCAACTCCTGAGTTGCGCAACGGTTGGAATTCTTCCACCGCTGCGCTCACGCTTGGGGCCACGTAAGCGCAACGGTGGAGGGCATTTGTTTACCCCAATCAGAGCAAAGCCCTGTTCAAATTCCAAGGTGGGAGACGAAGCAACACTTCTGTTTCCCCCAATCAGAGCAAAGCTCTGTTTTGAAAATCGAAGTGAAAATTAAAGTTAAAATAAATGAAGCAACGCTTCAAATTCCTTGCGCTGTGCGCAACGCGCCACGTGTCAGGCGCTGACACGTCAGCGCAGCGCCCAAGAAGGCGCGCCTAATCAGAGCAAAGCTCTATTAAAAAACAAAAGGAAGAAACGCCGCAGTTGCGCTGTGCTTTGCGCTGCGCGACACGTGTCACCGCATACGCGCTAGCGCAGTTGCGCTGCGCTGTGCGCTGCTTGACACGTGTCGGCGCAGATGCGCTAGCGCAGTTGCGCTGCGCGACACGTGTCAGCGCAGTTGCGCTGCGCTGTGCGCTGCTTGACACGTGTCACGCGCTGGGGCATTTGCGCCAAACAGAATTAAGATTTTAAAGAAATCTTTCTATTCTTTTTAAAACAAGAAGATTTTCTTCTGTAAAACAGAAGCCCTTGGATCAAAAGATCCAACGGTGGGGAAAATTCTCCAAATCACTCAGAGAAAGATCTCTTTAACAAATTTAACTAATTTATGGGCACTATAAAAAGGACCCTAGACCTCAATTCAAAGGCATGTACATTTTTGTGAGAAATCAAGAACCTCAAAACAGAGAGAACTCTAAAGAAATTTCAAGAAAAAGGTAAAAACCTTCATAACATAAAAGAATTTCTTCTAATAGATCATTGATCTAAGAACAAGATCAATGATCTTCATAGAATAAACAGTGCTTTGCACTTTTTTATGAACCACTGGTTCTCTGAAAACAAGAAAAACAAGAAAAACTTGTTTTCTTTGATCTAAATTGGATCAAGAAATCAAACAGTGCTTTGCACTTTTTCATGAACTATTGGTTCTGCAATCTAAAAGATTCTCAAATTAATAGTGTCTTGCACTTGCAAAAAACTGCACTGTTGCGCTCCTGGGTTGGCGCAAGCCACCAGAGAGCGCCACGTGTCAGCATCTGACCCATCTGCGCTATGCGCTTTTGAAATAGAGCCTTGCTTTCTGGAATTGGCGCAACTCACCAGAGCGCGACACGTGTCAGCAGCGCAAGCGCAGCGCACTGCGCTTGCGTGACACGTGTCAACACCACAAGCGCTTGCGCTCTCTGATCGGCCAAAACGCCTGACAAATGCAATGCATTTCTTTTACTAAAGGGCCATGCCTAAATCAGAAAGGCCTAGCAGGCCAAATTAAATTGCAATGCAAGAAAAAGGGCAGAGCCCAAACAAATTGATGCTCTGCATCATTTATAAATAGGCAGAGCCCAAACAAAATAATAAATAATGCAATGCATTATTTTAAAAGGGGCAGAGCCCAAATAAAGGTCCAACAGAGACCAAGATTAATGCTCTGCATTATTACAAAGGGGCCAAGCCCTAGCACAGGCCTAATAGGCCAAAAACAAATAAAAGTGTTGAACATTTTTCAACTGGACTTAGCCCAATCATGGCCGTAAGTCCTCAAATTAAATTGACTGAGCATGGTTGCTCCCTTAAAATCAACTTTGGTTCAAGGGTACATCTCTGAACTCCTCTGACACCTATCGTTGTAATCCTTCAACGACGTCAGAGAGGTGATGGGTCCCGACGGCCATACATGGTGGACCGCAATGTCCTTAAACTACCAATGGACCCCTACGTCCTTAAACTGGAACATGGACCGTCATGTCCTTAAACTGGAAATGGATCTAGACGATCCCGTTAAGTAGATCTTAGTCTGGAAATTAGACTAACGTATCCTTAACAAACGTTTAAGTTGATCTTAGCCTAAAGCCTGGCTAACGTATCCTTAAACATTCAAATGGACCATAAAACTCCAAATCAACTTTGGTTCAAGGGTACATCTCTGAACTCCTCTGATACATGTCGTTGTAATCCTTCAACGTCGTCAGAGAGGTGACGGGTCCCGACGGCCATATATTAAATGGACCACTACGTCCTTAAACTGGAAATGGATCTAGACGATCCCGTTAAGTTGATCTTAGTCTCAAATCAGACTAACGTATCCTTAACGAACGTTTAAGTTGATTTTAGTCTCAAATGCGGCTAACGTATCCTTAAACTAAAAACATCAAACCCAAATCTACGTAAATACGAATTTGGACTAATCCACGTCCTACGGGCGACGGCATTACTCGGTCTCCGTATACAATCCACGGGTAACCACAAACAAAACAAACACCCACGACACGAAGTGAAATTCTGGAGAAGGAGAAAGTTGTTACCGCGATGCGGTAGCGTAATTAACTGCAGGGGCTTGCGCCTACAGGGAAGAGCGTCCCCACAATCAAAAACCCCTCAAGCGAGGGGGAATCTGACGAAATCTGCTACATCGGCCGCATCCGTCTAAACCTCCGATACACGGTGCCATAAATCAACTTGGTATCTTCGGAGAGCTAGACGGATAAAACCATATAGCATCTGCCCCGAATCTCAGGCCAGACGTCCCCATGTCGCCGCCGTCTTTCGGAGGGGAACAATTTCTTTATTGAAATTCTAATCGATATAAATCACGGATATCATCGAATCAATCTCCATGGCAATTTATATTGAATCGAATATCAATAAAGAATTTGTTTGGGAAAGTATGAGGCAGCTCTTGAAGCCTATGGTGACATCAAAAATAATGGAAATGAATCCAGTAAGAGAATTGAACAAGCTTTCCTTTAAAAAGTCATATGAGAAGAATTTATCAAGACATACAAAGATGGCGTCGCTTCATTTATAGATGAACTTGAAGCAAACGGCATGATTTATACGGAAACTTCTACGGGAACCGACAAAAAGACTGTTAAGAAACTAGCTGCAAGAGACATGTTTCAGACCTTAAAGAAAGTTATACCTGGACTCTAAATATTAGGAAATCAGAATCAACGATCTTCAGCATATCCTCTATCTTTACTACTCCAAATAGCTCGGAAATGTGATTTGCTACGTTCTTGGAGTTCTTTATGAATATTTTTTGGTGGAAGAGGAAGAGTCAGTTTAGCCTTCTTTTGTGTATCCCTCTTCGGTGTAGCCCTTTTGGATGTATATTTACGTTTACCGGCCATTATAACTACATAATAAACATCAAAATCCTAAATATAGTAACAAAAAACACTACATAAATAAGACAAAACCCTAAACTAATAAAATCATTGATTTATGTTATAAAACCGATCCAAGAAAGATAAGAATACCCATCAACAATCGCAATTCAAATCACGGGGAAAAATCCCCAATTTACATCTGAAAACCCAAACAAACCCCGCCAAAAAATAACAAACCCAATACTGATTAAAGTAATTAATTTCCCTTATGAAATCGATCAACGAATTAAGAGAATTCCAGCAAGAATCGCAGTTCAAATCGCAGCAAAAATCACTCGATTCTAATCCCTAACCCTTAAACCGTGTTGAAGCTGTTCGGATGATGTAACACCCTGTATGTTGAATCCTAATAAAATAAGTGTTTTCCGTATTTCCCTTGATTCTATATTCATTTGACATGTTTAGTGCGATATTAGTTCTGATGTCAGCCAGATATCAGCCCTGAGCCAGTCAACCATGTTTGAGACGGCTCAAGAGGATTTTCCAGTGATTATTTCTTTTCTGGATGCTTGAGACGGCTCTTAAGCCGGCTCAACACCTTTAAGACGGCCCCATGGCTATCTTGAGCCGGCTCATGGGTCCAGAGAATTGATTTTTCTTTTCCGTGTATGAGACGGCTTATGATGAACTTGAGCCGGCTCAACACCTTTTGAGACGGCTCAAGGCTGTCTTGAGACGGCTCAACGAGTGCCTGGAACAATTATTTTACTGTCACTGTAAGACGCCTCAAACATATCTTAAGCCGGCTCAACGTCGATTTGATCGAATTCCTGATATTTCTTACGGATCTTTATTCTTGTAACCGACCCAACCTCTATTTAAACTCTCGAATAAACTCGTTAAACCCTAATTTCTGGCAGCCTCCTTCCTCTCTAAAAACCCTAGACATCTCATCTCTCTTCTCCTCTCGTGCCCCCAGCCATCAAGAAACCCATCAGAGAACCCAAACCCACATCTACATCATCTCCATCAACTACCAAGTCGAGATCTCTCAAGCACCCAAGAACCCATCGCCGACTTCACCCTTTGCCATCAAATTTGCCTTCATCATCGTCATCCTCGTTGCCGATGACCATCACTATCATCATCATCTTCTTCCTCTCGATCTCGGCTACAAGAACCGAGCGCGAGACCCTTTGACCGGAGCACATAATTTCGAGATCGTAACCGTCGTTGTTTTCCTACAAATTCCCATCATCTGGCAGGTACTCTTGCTCCCTCTTATTAATCGACGCGACATCAATTATCTTTGATTTAATTCGCTCGTCTAAAAATTAAAGAACAAAAATCTAAACTTTGTTATTCTTTCTTTATTGATGTGCGATTTAATGCTCGTTGTGATTATAATGAAACCCTAGGATCTAGCGCACACATTAATCAACCTCCATAAGAATCATGTTTAACTTATATTGGTTCAATGACAAATACTTGCTTAACATTATTGATTAAGAGCATGAAATTACTTGTTAATATCGACATGCATAAGAACTCCTGTAATATACTGTATACATAACTGAGACTACTATCATTCAATATGTTTACATGATTCTTATATAATTTATGCATATGGTATTGCTATGACATGATTACCGATATCATCATGCTGAAATTCCTTGGACATGCTATGCACATTCGTGATCACTCTTTATCGATAATTTATGCTGGTACCAATGACATGTAACCTACACTTAGACATAACACTTCTTGATTATTAACACTTCACTGTAACCTGTGAGATGTATAACATATATTCTGATGCCGGTATAGGACGGAACCGGAGTCTGCGTTAGCTGTTAAACTAGAAACGCGGGGGTGTTGGGGTAGTTTGAGCGTAAGTTCGATCAACAGAATCTCAGGAGTCCCATCGTCGGCTATTTCATGATTACATGTAGCCGTTACCGAGCTTAAACGGTCATTTGTTCATGTTGCTGTTACCGGGCTTAAACGGTCATTTGTTCATGTTGCTGTTACCGGGTTTATACGATCATTTGTTCATGTTGTTGTTACCGGGCTTTAAATGGTCATATGTTATTATAGCCGTTACCGGGCTTAAACAGTCATTTGTTCATGTTGTTGTTACCGGGATTATACGATCAGTTGTTCATGTTGTTACCGGGCTTTGAACGGTCATATGTTATTACAGCTGTTATCGGGCTTTGAATGGTCATATGTTAATATAGCTCTTACCAGGCTTTAACGGTCATATGTTATTATAGCTATTACCGGGCTTTAAACGGTCATATGTTAACGGTCATACGTTATTATAGCTATTACCGGACTTTGAACGGTCATATGTTAACAGTCATATTTTAAATTGCTGTTACCGGGCTTAAACGATCATTTGTTATCCCTTTATTTGGGCCCGTGTTTCCTTGTCCCTAGTGACCCTTGGGTTGGGAATACTCCTATGGTAGTTGACGTTCACTCTCGAACTTACGATAGATTAGCGTATCTTATAGAA
The DNA here is from genome assembly GCA_030015575.1 of Agapanthus africanus. Taxonomy (NCBI): domain Eukaryota; kingdom Viridiplantae; phylum Streptophyta; class Magnoliopsida; order Asparagales; family Amaryllidaceae; genus Agapanthus; species Agapanthus africanus. Next base: position 661,263,816 of record CM057340.1, read on the forward strand.
ACATTTAGGGCTTGACTTGATCTATTTATATGTTTGTGCGGATTATTGTTATAACCTTGTTCATATTCGCATGCGGGCATTGCACGACACTTTCCTTATCATGTTATCATACATTATTACGTTAAGTGCTTATTGGGTATTCTGACATCTCTGAGACTTGCCATCTCAGGTTTTGAGACTGATCCATCGGCAGAGCAAGATCAGAGTGACTTCCAGGAATTTGCAGAAGCACAGTAGATTAGTATAGGTTTACTTTATTTTATTTCAGTCGCTTTTAGTATGTGAGCCCTTCATAGGACGTTAAGAGTTATGTATCTTTCTTTTCGGATCTTGTATTCTTTCTTCATTAGAACCTTTTTTTCATTCCTTAGATTTTATTTGAATCTATTATCATTTTGTGGTCCCATCTTGTATTCCTTGTTAGTTTATGCAGCTTGGTTATTAGAATTATCTCTTGTGTACTTTGGTGTATATATTGGATATCATCGTTACAGGTTTAGCTAGAAGCCGTAGTGCGACTATGGAAGGATCTTTCCTTACCGTAGGAGCGTGGCTGGTCTTGATTACTTTCTGTATTCCCGTATTTTGGAAAGTGGGACGTGACAGACGACGACTCTTTTTATTAAATGGGAACCGCTAGTTTAAGCAGCGGTTAAATAGCCAGAGAGATCAAAATATTACTAGCTCAAAATTTAACCGCTACTTAAAATAGCGGTTAAATAGTGGTTCCTTGAGTGAGTTCAAAATATAACTGCTATTTTAAGTAGCGGTTAAATAACCAGAGGGCTCAAAATATTACACGCATAAAATTTAACCGCTACTTGAAGCAGCGGTTAAATAGTTTTCTTTGTTTCTTAAGTGAGCTCAAAATATAACCGCTACTTTAAGTAGCAGTTAAATAGACGGTGAGCTCAAAATATACCTAACTCAATATTTAACTGCTACTTAAATCAGCGGCTAAATAGTAGCTCAAAATATAATCGCTATTTTAAGTAACGGTTAAATAGTCAGTGGGTTCAAAATATACAAAAATGTAGATCATTTACACACAAATGTACATCATTTTCTCACAAATGTACATCGTTTACGGCAAACAAATATCAGAGTTCAGATACAAATATCAACACACATCAACAAACTTCAACACACATCATATATAGTTGAAGAATAAAAACAAATATCATATTTATTACATCATTTGGGTAGTTTCTGATTAGCTACCTTATAACACATCATATATCTAAAAATTTCTATTATGCTTGTGTCCCATTTTTCTGAGTTCAAAGGCCGCAATAAGCAATCCATGTATTTTATTACAAATACACTGCAATCGAGTGATCCAGTGTATTATTTCGGATGACCCTCATTCTCACCAAATCTCCAAGCCTTTGTTAAACCAATTTTGCTGGGATTGGGTACATCCTTCAGCATATGCTTAACAAAATGATTTTGCTGCAAAAAAAATATTGAGTTAAACAAATTATTACAACTTATAAGCAAATAAAAATAGTAATCGTTTTAAAATTGGACACTAACCAATGCTTCACATTCAAGCTTATATAGTTTCATGACATTTTTAAACATTGGATCATATAGCACAAAAATTCCCTTCGTAATATACCAGACACAAAATCCAATGATATGCATGGGAATATAAATCTACGAATAAAATTTTAATTCATCATTATAAATCATATTTGTTGCAAATAAAACGAAAATGAGAAAAATAAATTATAGATTTACCGTGTCACCCTCTAGTACATATTTCTGGAAAGGATTTATCCATTTGACCCATTCCAGTAAGCTAGATCTGTACTTGTGTTCGCTCTTTGCCCTCTCCGCTTTGTATCTGTAATAATAATCATGGAGTATCGTCTAGAAAGTAAAAAGTAGAATAAACTTAATATTGAATATTATTTAGTTGATGTACAAAACATATTGAATAACAATGACATACACAAAATTAAGGATAAAAAAAAAGAAGCTATTGGTGGAAGATTCGCGTCTACGTAACAAATCGATGTAAACCGATATCATTTCTCCCCTCACGCGCTCCCCAATTCATAGTGAGAGAAATTCGGAAAAATACACAACTGCTCCTTCTCTATTAAGGAATTCAACTTCTCTGAAGGTTATCAAAACATGAATATTTAGTATTTAACTTTTAATTATGAAATTATAATTAATTCGTTAGAAGTAGAGAAACCTTATTTTCCGACTCTCGTCAAAGTGTTCGATCCATAATTTCGCCCGCAGGTACTTTTTTTCCGAGTCCGAGATGTGATATTTAATTCCTTGTACGGGCTTCTTTCTTTCTTTTTCTTGTCTTGATTTGTGTACGACGAGAGCAAAAAAGAACTTGGATTCTTTAGTGTCATCGCATCTTCCATTGCTTCTCTTAAAATTTCTTGCCCCATAGGATCAGTCAGATCTATACCCGCTTCAACGAGTCCTTTAATTAAAGTACCAACTTCTATTTCTTCCACGACGTATGTCCGACTGCGCAGGGATGGCAAATCCATCACAATATGTTATTCAAGCGGCAATTCCTTAGGAATACTCTCTGCCACTTCAATTTTTTAATAGGTTTTTCTACTTCAACTTTGGAGGTTATATCTTCCAAACATATATTCAAATTTGCATCGGCAACACTTAAATCAACCTCAAAACATTCATAAAAAACGGTCTCCTCCTCCGCCGTTTTTCCAACAGTCTCATTAACATCTTCATCTTTAGGAATTTTAACTCCGAGATTTTCATCCCCCATCTTTTTTTCCAACTGTCTCCTCTCACAGATTTGTTTCAACGGCCACCTCAACTTTTCCAACCTTGGTTTCTTCAGTCCTGACAATTTCATCCCTTTTTTAGGCTTCATCCACCTTTTCATCAATTTCACCCTTTAGAACTCGTTTGATCTCTTTGTGTAATCTCTTGAGATTGTCATCATCCAACAAAAATTTATTAAGTTCAACCGAATTCATCTATAAATAATAAGTAATAAATATCAATAATTGGATCTAATATGTTAAAGGTGGTATAAAACAAAACAAAATATAAACAATACTTACATAATTGAGAAGTAACTGACGGCTAATGTCGATGTTAGGCTCGTATATCGTAGTTGGTTGACTGTGGGGGGTGTATTACCTTCATGGTAATAGCAGTGTACCAAGCGAAGTAATCGCCAGCCACATCCTGACCTTCTCCTGTACTAGTATCAAATTCAACTCCTTTTGCTACGATATCAATTTAGGCTTCGTCCCACAAATTGATATACTCCGAAGTCACATTGTATATTGGTTTCTTCTTGGTTGGCTTCTCTTTCTCAGTTTGTATAGGTTGAATGTCAATGGGTACACTGAATACCGCCAAACTGTTGGATTATCCCTTTGGAATATTGCCACTGGACAACATCAAAACAAATGAAAGAAACTCGTAACAGTCCAGAGTATTTACCGAGAAGGAAAAAGTTTTCGGATGCACCAACATACTCAGTGTATGGATCCCATGTGAACTATCATTAACGAAACAGTTGAAAATATTTATCATTATTCATAAAGAATTAAACAAATGTCATTAAATTAAGTAATGAAATAGTAATTACCTGTAATTCACTGAAATTATCAAGCATTCCTCAGTAGAAAGTATTATGATGATAGGAAAATCGATGTATGCGCACATCCCATTGTCTAACAAGGGGTCTAATCTTCTTGATGCTGGTATCGGACATAGGTCGAATGGCTGAAATCCTAGTATAAGCCCAACATTGAATAAAAATTAATTGTTAGATTCGCTACAATTATCTTTACAATAAAAGAAAATAATTATACAACTAATATGATACCTGTAAAATTGTAAAACAACATTTTATCACTCTCGCATTTGACAGTGTCATTTCGTTCAATCCGTTTATCAAATACGACGAAACCCCCGCCCCCAAGCGTATATGGAGATGAGTTCCTCGTCACGCAATAATCAAAACCATTTTGGATGAACTACGTTCTTGGAGCGTGTAGGGAATAATGTCATGCAAATGTTGTACAAAACATAAGTTTTTTTACATCGAACAATTTCTCCCGACCGGCATTAGCCCCGAGACTACTCAAAGTCTCATACGCCCACGTCACAAGTATGGTACCATCTTTCCTCTTCTCTTTCAGGGGATCAAGTCCTAATACGTCATAAAAATGTATGAAGGAACTCATATATCCTTCATAAACAATTGGAGAACCTGTCACCGGGAGACCGAGAATCCATGATACGTCTTCAAGAGTGATCGACGTCTCTCCAATAGGTAAATGAAAAGTGCTCGTCTCGGATCGCCATCTCTCAACTAATGCAGATATCAATGGAAGGTCATGTTGTTGGTGGCCAACTTTACGATACTCACGAAAACTCCACTCGTCTAATAATTCAATTTACCGATCCGTCAAAGGTCATTTGTCAGAGGTCATTGCACAGACATGCTCGTAGATTCGAGCGCAAGAAGATTTCCTCTATCTTTACCGCTCTAAATAGCTTCGGAAATGTGATTTGCTTGATTATTATTGAATAGATGATATTTGGGGTGTTGATGGCTGGGTAGGATTGACTACATTCACTTTTAATTGTAATTTCCATTTTTTGTTACGTTCTTGTACGAATATTTTTACCGGAGGAGGAGTTGGTTTAGCCTTCTTTTGTGTAGCCCTCTTCGGTGTAGCCATCTTAGGTGTATATTTGAGTTTACCAGCCATTATAACTACATAATAAACTTAAAAATCCTAAATATATTAACAAAAAAACCTACATAAATAAGATCAAACTCTAAACTAATAAAATAATTGATTTATGTTATAAAATCGATCCAAGAAATTTGAGAATACCCATCAACAATCGCAATTCAAATCATAGGAAAAAAAAGCCCTAATTTAAACCCTAACAAAAATCCCCCAAAAATTAACAAACCCTATACTAATTAAAGTAATTAATTTACCTTATGAGATAGATCCACAAATCAAGAGAATTCGAACAAGAATCGCAGTTCAAATCACAGCAAAAATCGTCCAATTTCTTACGATCTCTAACCTTTAAACCGATGATACTATGCTGAAGTTGTTCGGGATGTGGCTATTTTTATTAAATGTTAACCGCTACTTTAAGTAGCGGTTAAATCTGAGCCGTTCCATTTTAATCGCTATTTTAACTAGCAGTTCACATTAACGGCTCAGATTTATTGGATATATCAATTTATTCAATGTTGTACAATGTTCCTTCCCGTTATTTATTTACCATATCTGGGTCTATTATTTATGACATATACGAATAACGGTTCATAAAGAATTTTGTTAGTCACAATGAAGTACAAAAATGGTTTCGTTCATAAAGAACCCAAACTCAAAAATACAAACTCAAAATTTGTTCCTTAGATCAATCAAAATAATCTAAAGGACACCTTAAAATAAATTAATAATATTCTTACAAAACATTATTCTGTATTATTCAGCTATCATGAGAACTAGTATCAAAGGAAAGGTGGCAACCACCGATTCACCATTCTTATTCCACGCTACCAAGAATCATCTTAACCAAAAATAATAATAAAAAAACTTGAGCGGGTTGTGGTGTACCGATGCATATTGCTAACATAATCTTAATGCTTCCCTCAACCTGGCCTTTGGGACACGGGACAGACCACTAGCAGAAACACTCGCTTGTAGAAGAAGAAAAATGGGGCAAAAGAAATCTTTTTAAGTTGACAAGGATGGGGTTTTAACCTAGGACCTTTTGACACGTGGTTCTCTTTGAAACTATATCAAGAACCACTCAATACAAAAGCTTAGGTTATTGGGTTGTAGGATGATAATGTCCGTCATGCTAACATTCTGTTAAGACATACTACTCATACAAACGATAGTTCACGATATAAAATGGCACCATCAGTATTATTGTATAAAAGTAATATTTTGACGAGATAAATATAAAAAAATGTTCTTACCAACTGATGCTATTCTGGAAGTAAGCAGTACAAATCTACATAAGAATTGGATGTCTGCGAGAGTTCTTCTTTATCTCGCATTAGGAGGCTTTAGTATATGGAATTCAACTGACTGATGGAGAGATGTGCAAGCATCATAATTCATCCATTTCACATCTTCTAAAGCAACATCATCAACTTTGAGTCTTTAAAAATTTTCTGCAGGATTTACAATGAGCTCAACCCTCATGTGCCTTTCATGATTACGATCATGTGTTTAAATAATCACCAGAAGTCATTGCAAGTACAAGTGCCTCCAACAAATCGATGAAACCGGACACGATCCCTAACAATTATTTCCCTTCCATATACTCTGCTTATGATTTTCGTAACCTCGTGACAATCCCCACAAACTCTCAAGTTTTTCACCACCCTAATCACCACAGGCGCCTTAGTTTTCAACATTCCAAAAGCAATTGCCAACCTTTCACTATGCTCGCATAAAGCATTCTCTTTTTCCTCTTGCCCCACATCATGAAGCACCGACGAAGTCCATGGCTGATGCCCAAAGTGCCGAACTCGCTCAGAAATATCTTTCAACTTCTCCCTTATTTCCTTAGTCTCAGGGTGCGATTCATCGCCAACTGCAAATTCATGCACAAAACCATCAATTTCAATCGAACTTAGCCCGGGAACAATCTTAACTCCTCTATCCTTCATCTTTTTTCGCATGTTGCTCACTTTTTCCCATTGGGAGCTTGAAGCGTAAAAATTAGAAAGAAGCACGTAATTCTCTGCGTTCCCTGGCTCTATCTCTAGAAGGTTCCTAGCTACAATCTCTCCTTTATCGAAACTTTTATTATTTTTGCATCCCACGAGAAGTGTCCTCCAAATTATTGAATTTGGGAAAATTGGCATGTTGTTGACGAATGAGTAAGCTTCTTCGAAAAGGCCAGTCCGGCAAAGGAGATCAACCATGCAGCCATAATGCTCCATCACTGGTTCGATGCCGAAATATTTCATTGTTGACCAAAATCTTCGGCCTTCGCTTACTAATCCGCTGTGAGCACAGGCTGACAGAACACCAATGAATGTGACATGGTTAGGGTTAACCTGAAAAATGACAGATGGGCACTGTTATATTCAGGATCAAACTAGCCCATTCCTTCTGATGAAGAACATCATACCATTTGTAGAAGGAATATAATTGAACAACATTCTTGCAATCATGATATTTATTTATTCTCAGTATTTTATTGATATGATGAAACTGATCAAGATATAATGCCTGTAGTAGCTAGAAAAAATTACAATGAAACTGTTAAAAAGAGAGAGAAAATAAATTAAAAAACATAATCATTAACCTCCATGATTTATATATTTTATTTTATTATCCTGTTCAATTGTAATCTTCCCCAAACCCCAATAACAGTAGACAAATGATGAAACTAGTTATATTGGAAATCCAACTTAATTTTTATCAGCAGCGGTATCTTCTATCAGATTTCTCTATATTATACATTAACTTTCTCTATCTAAAAGCAAATGTCAGCATACAGTGTACTGCAAAGCTGACATAAAGTTCAGTTCAAACCTAAAGCATGCAATACATATCTTCAAATATACAAGTGGATATTTCTATGTAATATATGCTTTAAGAAAGTATACATCACATAGCAAAACAGATTTGTTGCGTAGTGTTCCATAATACCATCTTCATTAATACATGATACCGTTTTATATTACCCGGGCATAGAATAGTGTAAAACTCTAATGGAAAAATGACAATGATTCTCCAATAAAGATGATGATTACAACTAGGACCTTCCCTTGTTGAATCAAGGTTTAAAAACTAGGAATTGGTACCCGTATCAGATGATCCTTTTTGGAATCGGAATCGGCCATCTCGGATAGGAAATACGGATTTTTTCATCATTTGGGTAAATTAATTTTCAAAAATATTGTTAAGTTGTTAAATAAATAGTAAATATAATTAAAAACAATTTGACACCTCTTAAACTTTTCAAATTTGTAACATCATTTGATAACTTCTCTCTGAGCATTGCATGTTAGAAAGAATTTACAATCTAATTTTTAACTAGAATTTGTTAGTAGGAGTTGTTTGGAGCAAAATTTGAGTGTTTTGTTATGATTTTGGTCAATGAGCTAATGGGAATTACTCAAAGAAGTCTCTTAAGGCGGGTATAAGTGTTATAAGGGATAAATACTAAACTACCCGAAGGTGCAATTCACCCTACATATTAATTTAAACCCATATACCTTCATTTGCAACATCCTCGAGAAAAGATCGAGTGCATCCTTCACAAGTCCATGAATCGCCAACCCAACAATCATCGAGCTCCAAGCCTTCGTATCCCGCACCCACATCTCATCAAACACCTCCCTCGCTTTCTCAATCAATCCACACTTAGCATACATATCAATAAGCGCCGTACTCAGCTCCAAATCCACTACAATCCCTTTCCTATCGATAAAAGCATGCACCCATTTCCCCAAATCCAAAGCCCCAGCCTTTGCACAAGCAGAAATAACACTAACCATCGTAACCTCATCCGGGTCAATTTTCACTTCTTGCATCTCCCTAAACAACCCCAAAGCCTCATTAACCAATCCAATTCTCGAATACCCACTAATCATCGCACTCCAAGCTATCAAATTCCTTTCAGTAATTTCATCGAACACAGACCGAGCCGTCGAGATCTCTTCGCATTTTGCGTAAAAGTTCAACAATCCAGTTTGAACAAACGGACTCAAGTTTAAACCATACTTATAAGCATGGGAATGAATCTGCCGGCCTTCGATGAAAGCCAAAATGATCGAACATGCTTTTAGTACAAACGCAATGGTGAATGTGTTCGGGCTCGGTGAGCCCGAATGCACCAAATGCTTGTAAAGAGAGACAGGTTCTTTTGTTGGGTTTTGAATCAGAGAACAGGCTCTGATCATAGAGTTCCAAGCGAAGATATTTGGGCGAGGAATTTGAGCGAACATGCGGCGGGCATATGCGATGTCGCCGGAAGGGGAGAGAGCAGAGAAGGCAAGGATCTTTGAGAGAGCAAAATGGGAATGCAATGAGGGCTGTTTGAGGAAATGGGCATGGATTTGATGGAGGGTTGTCATGTTTTGACATTTTTGAATGAGAGAGGTTATGGGATGGTCTTGTTGTTGAGTTATATAGGTGTTGGAGTGGGGTTGCTTTGGGATTTTCTTGAAAAGTCTGTGATGTAGCATTGGAGAGCAGTTGCAGTAAGAAATCAATGCAAGCATGTATGGCTTTTGCTCAGCAATATATGGATCCTACTTCTGTTTTTATGTGCATTGTTGTTTGTTGCTTCAAATATTAATCAAAAAAATGGTAGCAGGCCATGGGGATTGTTATAGGGTAATGAAATTTGAAGAATAGAATGGACAATGTGGGACGTTGCAAAATTGATTTTTTTTATGTGTTAAAAAAAAAAGGAAAAGAACAAGGATTCTATTTGGCAACCAAAATAAAACTTTCCAACTTCCCATTAGAAAATGTTTTAACAATGTGGAAGAGTAAAAATTATTCCATGTGCCGGCCGTATACACCCCGGCAACAAAGAGAAGTAAAAAAAAGTGTTGGTCCCACACGCTGTCGAAAGCTGCCCGAAACCCCGTCTCTCTAACCTTCTGATTACACCCGACACACCAAATAATTTCTCATAGTACAGCTTACGATGTAGTCTCTCTCTCTCTCTTTTCCCCCTTTTTCATGTATTGCCAAATTGTTTGTGAGTATTTTTCACTTTCATGATTGTTTTGTCAGAAGTTAAACTATCATCATTCATAACATACGATTTTTAAACAAATTTCTCGTGTTTTTAAACTGTTGCCAAACCACTCCTAACTTTGTGAAATCCCAACTCTAAAATATTTGTCTTTCTATGCAAGATTGTAGGTTTTAGTAGATAAAAGTGTAGCTGCGCAGCTCGCTGCGCTTCACACTTAGGGGTGGTAATTGAACGAGCCGGCTCGGGTTCGATTAGGATTCAGCTCGGTATCAGCTCGTTCAAGCTCGGTTCATTTATTAATGAGCCGAACATGAGCCTGAAAGCCTGGCTCGTTTATTAAACGAGCTGAACTCAAGCTCAGTCAAGCTCGTTCGATATTGACTCGAGTTTGGCTCGGTTACACAGTTTGAATAATATGTAATATAGAACAGATTTTATACAACTCCCAGGACACTTAATTCAATTAAGAGACGGTATATGAAGTGCAACTGAAATGAATATAAAACCCAGCACTTAGACTCGTTTCATGCTCTAAATGTTAATTTTTCTTTTAACTTTTTCATATCTCAAAGCCCTGGATCTTAGGCTCTATGATTGTTATCCCCTGCCTCGCCTCTTATAATATACTTTTATGTTTTTTTTAAAAACACCTGTAATGGCCATTGACCTATCCTCAGCCTCCACCAAACGCCTCTTTGTCATTTTTCTTTCAGAGATCGCCTAATAGAAGATGCATCCGAGCTCGACTTTGGCTCGTTCAAAGCTCGGTAAGCTAACGAGCTGAACACGAGCCAGAACTCGTTAGATCGAGACAAACTCGAGACGAACTCGAGCTAGCATAAACTAAGACGAGCCGAGCTTGGACAGGGGTCGGCTCGTTCAAGCTCGGCTCGGTTACACCCCTACTCACACTCATAAGCCGTGGGGCCTGCACTTAAGTGCATGGGTCCCACATCCTGGCTCCTGAGTGTGTCGTGCAGCGGGCTGTGTAGCCTGCTACACAGCTCCTCTTTCCTCTTTTTAGTATACAGAGTGATTAAACAGATGGAAATGAATGGAAAACTGTATGAGGCCTATAAACCCTATCTTTTGATCTTACGATTGGGCTCATACGGAATATAGAGGATGTTTTTCTTTGTACGCAAACCAACCTCAATTACGTTGTAACTTAATAGAACAAAGTAAATTTGGAAAGAGGTAAGGAGGCATGTGATCGCCCCCCCCCCCCCACCCCACCCCACCCACCCACCCCCAAATGCCTCTGCATGCAATTTGAGGGTAAAACAAAAAGAAAAAACTACTTTAGAAGGGCTTGCATGGTGCAAGCCCCTCTAGAGCCCTTGAATGGGCTCCCCCAAGCCCTTGCATAGTAGTTTTTTCCAAAACAAAGGACTAGGTCCCCTATGCGGGATCAGTTGTCGTCCCCCAATTTGCAAGGGGATTTACAGGGGCATGTTCGTGTGCCCCTTTTCCTCATTTGGAAATCATGTTGCCAACCAAGCTTGAAATACAAAGTGAAGTTGATGAAAAGGTCGATAATTTAGCTAACTATCAAAGAAAAGGGTTTATCATTTATTTCATAATATGAGATAGTCATGCACTTAGATAGGGTTGAACAACAACGCGGGATCAACTAAAGTTGGAATTTTTGTTGTCCAAAGCTTTCAATTGTTAAACATCATTGGATAGGAAAAAAGAACAGAGAAGGCCAAGGAGATCGAAAGCCTGTGTAGATATTTGAAAGCACACGTGAGAAAATAATCTGTTGGGAGAGCTTAAAATATTCACCACAAAGCTAGCTTTTCGTAACTTGCCATGGGGAAATTATATACCTATCTATAGTGTGTTCTCATGTTGCAACAAGCTCTCCCTCGACATGGATACCTTCTCGATAAAGTATCTTGGTCTGCCGTTTAGACAGGGTAAATTAAAAACTTCGGACTGGACGCCAGTGATCGATAAAATGACAAAGAGACTGAAAGGCTGGAAGTCTATTATCTATTGGTGGTAGGGTAACCTTGCTTAACACAGTGCTCACAACAATTCCTCTATACTATCTCGTTGTCTATGAGCTACTTGTCAATATATAGAAGCACATTGACAAAATAAGGAGGAATTTCTTATGGAGAGGAGGAAGTAAGGATACCGGATATCCATTGTTTAGATGGTCGGAGGTGTGGAAGCTGGGAGGATTGGGGGTTATTAACCTTAGAGATATGGACCACACTCTACTTGCTAAATGGTGGTGGAATTTATACAGGGATAATACGAGCAATTGGAAGTATTGTTGAGGAGCGCTACCTTAAAATCAGGATGTATAGGGGTAAATTTAAGAATGCGGCTTCGTGTTCTGGTTTCTGGAAAGGAGCGTGTAAAAGCAAAAAGGTTTTCCTCTCTTGGGTACATTCGATCGGAAATAGAGGGAAAATCTTGGGTGTCATTGCGATTCAAATTTCCAAAATTATTTGACATAGCGAGGGATAAATATGTGAAGGTGATGAATGCCTGGGTCGGAAGGAGGTGGTGCCCAATATTTAGACAGAATCTGACGGCTAGAGAAAAACAAGAGTTGAGAGAACTTTTGGTATTCTTGAATGACTGGCATCCGAACAACCAGAGATGGGACCATCTGACTTGGAGATGGAACTGCAGCAAAAGATTCACTGTCAGCTTTCTCTACAAAGTAACCAATGGCGGAAGGAAGACGGAGGGAGGGGCTATCAAACACATTTGGAAGGAAAGGGTACGAAGCAAGATAAAGGTCTTCAGTTGGTTGGTGTCGAAGAGGGCGGTGCAGACAAGAGACAACCTAATAAAACGAAAGTGGCAGGGTCCTTCAGTTCATGAGTTGTGCAAGAATTCTGAAGAAACCGGGGATCACATGTTCTTCTCTTGTCCATTCGCTCAAGATGTGTGGTCACATTTTTGTGCTAGGAATAACTCATTTCTGCTCCCAATATCGATCTATGATGTTTGGGGTAATTGGAGGAAAAATTTAGGAGGGAAATTTAGGGAAAATTGGGACATAATCATTATAGGGGTTACTTGGGGTATATGCAAAGAAAGAAACGAGCAAATTTTTAGGGGAAAAAAATAAATTCTGTACACAATGTGGTCTTTCATATATCGTCTATGATTCTCAACCGGTCAAAATTACTTGCAGATAAATCGAAACTAAAGATCAGGAAAATGATTCCCTAGATTGTGGAGAATGATGGGGGGAGGACCTAGCAAGCTCATGGGGAGAAGAAGAGGACGGTGGTACGGAAGGCGAGGATTGATGCCGGAACACGCCAGTGTCGGGATTACGAGACTTGTATCTTTTTGGGTTTAGTGTTAATTCGTATGTGAGACACTTGGCTATTTTTTGGGGCTTGTTCGTCTAAGTTGATATGCTTAGAGGACTGGTTGTCTGGTTATTTTGGCCTAAACGGTATAGCGGTGTATGCATTAAAAACTTTTTAATGACATTGGGTGGCTAATTATCCAACTTTTTCTCAAAAAAACAAAAAATTCTACTCTTTCTTGCCATTGCCTCATGTTAAATAACCACCAAATCTCCAACCACCATCATGAACTTTCTTATAGTACTCTTCTTGTCTCACTGAAAACCATGTATTTTAAAAGATGTAGGTGCAAGGATGAAAAGATGCAACAAGTGTTTATAATTCCTTTTATGCTGAATAGCGAAGATAAATTTAACACCATAACCATCAATAATCAAGTTTTGAACAACAAATAAAATAGGAGCTTTAAGGGAAATAAATTGTACATGTTTTAGGTATATATAATAGCATGATCATTTATTTCTTATTTCTTGATAGCGGCGCAATAAATCAATTGCACATATATAATCTCATCCTTTCCTGCAAGAAATTTAGAACAATAAATCTCATTCATGCATATTTCATATAATGCATGCATCCATCTCAAGGAAATATAAATTATTACCTCAATAACCTTCCCTGCAAATTTTCTCAATGAAACCAAGATCAAGCAGCATCAACAACAATTAAATCCAACATATGTAAATAAATTTTTAAAGATACTCAAATAAACACTCAAACCAAACAAGTCTAAAAGAATTTCAAAGCAATAATATCCTGATGCAAATCAATCAAGCACACTGAATAAAATCCAGAATGTATGCAGAGCATTAAGAGTTTCAAAACCAAGAAACAAATAAATAATTGTCTTTTCTAATTCCTTTATTTAATTCTAAAAGACCAGAATTAGAAAACTAATCATGATGAGAGAATAAGATCAGCCAGAGCCAAACCATTCATCCAAGCCATCCAGTTTCATCGCGTCCCTATACTTCATCCCATAAAAGCCAAACGATCGCAGCCCAAGCTCGTTGTTAAAGTTGTTGCTCGGGTTCTCAAAGCAGCCGCCAGGCTTGTCCCCAGCTGCATACAAGTTGCTTTCATCAGGAACAAAATAGCCATTGTCATTGTTGATCACATTCCTGTTAAAGCTCGGTCCATTAGTCGTTGTCATCATTTCATTGTGAATATTCGGACCCTGATGGTTTGCGAACGTGCCGTGGCGATTCAGCAGATCTACAGGTTGCTTTCTATTCTCATTTATCATAAAGCCTGCAGGCATTTGAACCTCGGGCGCCTTAGACGAGCTCCCGTTATACTTGCACGAAAATTGGTGCACGTTTCGCGAGGCACGGTCGACGAAACCGTGGCGGTAGTCATGATGAGGGCACATAATGTTCTCGCAGACGAACAATGAATACGGTTCGTTCATTGAGAAATGATTCGGTGGATCAACCATCGCCGGCCTCTTCAGTTTCTGCTTCCTTTCAGAAAATTCATCCTCCATGAGTTCTGGGTTGACAAATCCATAAGTTTCGACATTATAGTCGCTCGAGAGGCTGCTGAAGGATGAATTGCTTAAACTGCTGGTTCCAGCGTTCATCACCGTCTGTTTAGGAAGTGGAGCGTCGGGGAAAAGTTTCCGGAAGTACTTATCCTCTTGATGAAGCACTAATCCCCACACCGAGCTTTCTTTCGCTGTCATCTTGTCCTGAAGCCCTTTTGACTGCTTAACCAGCATCCGAACCTTATCTGTATCCGGCAACAGGTGTTTAATCACAGCGACTAAAACACCGACTTTCCAAGTCTTCTTCAAATCATGCGGCTTCTTGTAAGGAGGTCGACCTTTATCACGAGGAAAACCTAGGTCACCCCACCAATCCTCAGTCGTTGTCGGCCACCATGGCGGTGGGACCCCCTTCTCGAGGGGGTACCTCCGTTGAGGCGGCTCACAATGCTGCATTAAAGCTGATAAAAGAGACCCTAGAGTTGTGTCTTGGATTTCTTGAAGCTTTTCGCGGATATTAATGTCCAGCTGCGCCACATCATCTTCCAAATTGTTTGGAGGGTTTTCCGCAATGTACTTCTCAATGGCGGCGGGCCCGTTTCTGTCGAACCGGACCTTGCCCTTCCACCACCCCCGCAAGTTTTCCGACGCTCCAGTCACAGGTTTTCCATTTTCCGGGATGATTCCGTAAACAAAGCCTTGCGCTTTGCACACTTCCATCGTCTTAAGCATGTGCTTCAGAATTGCGTCTTGTGCTCTTGAGAATTTCTTTCTTCGAGCCATTTCTTCGGTTTGGTTTTGTTTCGGGATTGGCTGGTTCGGCGTTTCAAGTTTCTTTCTTCGGAGGCGTTTCAGCCGGAGAGAGTCTCGCCAGATACGGTACACTAAGGCTTCTTCGTCCATTTCTTCGTCACTCATCTCTCCCTCGTCATCGATGTTGTCCGCAAATTCTTGACGGGGATGCCGCCGGAGGATCGTGGGGACCATGCCGTGGGTGGGACCCGAGGAGCGCTCGGGAGCGAGGAGGATGGAAAATGGGATGCTGCTTGATAGTTGCTGATGTCCTTCCATTTCGATAATCACCGAGAAGTTGTATCTAGTTCCTGAAAATTTAAGAAACAACTTCCATTAGAATATAAATTAAATTGTATACAAAGAATTCTGAAGCAATGGCAGGGATATTAAAATGGTATCAGAGTTGTCCGGATTCAAATACCATTGGGTGCAAATATAAACCTTGGATTAAGAACTAAGAAAAGGGGAAACACAAAAAATTTAAGCATGAGAACATTAGTCAGAAAAAAAAAGGAACTACCATAATACAAAGAACTTGTATATATTCACACATGAAGAAATAAGAATTCTTCCTCACTTGTGCATGGCTACATTTAGAACGCAATAATGCAAATAGGTCACAAGAAATTAATAGAGTTACATGCTGAAAAATCTCATGGGAGCAAAGTTATTGTAATTGCTTTTATGGATATATACAAGAAGTAACACAAGAATTATGGAAATATTATTATGTATCTATATATTTACTAGATTAAATAAGAAGAAATAGAAGAAAAAAAAGTGTTTAATTATGTATATGATAAGAATTCTGTTTCATCCTGCACACATGCAGCACTATTAATTACTGCATTTGAAATTTGTAATTAAAGATGAATCTTCCCATAAATGTCGATCATCCATTTTTAAAGTCTAGGGGTAAGCATGCAAACTAATTAACACATGCAAACTAATTAGATGATGATTCATTTTAACTCATTGATAGTTGTTGGGAAAAAATTCTCAATCTATATATATAAATCCAAATTTAGATAAATGATAATACTAAACTATAATAGAGGCATGAAAACATAATAGATTAAAAAGTATAACAAGGGGCCGGAGAAGACAAAAGAAAACATTTTACCACAATAATTTTATTTCACATTGCTAAAAATAAAGTACTAGTCGATAAAGATACTTTGTCTAAGGAAAAAAGAATCCTGAAGTATACACAAACTTAAATATATACTAGAAGAAAATTGTTGTCTTCATCAATCAATCCGGTTTAAAATTAGAAGTTCAATTAAGTTTTCAATCATCTGCCTTCGCCACTAAAGTTATTACATCTATTTTACTATCATATATTAATATTTTTCTAAGGAAATTTCTATTGCATAATATACTACTATCAAATCAAATGAAACAAATCAAGTATGTAGATTATAATTCAACGTGGAAAAACTTAGATAAACAATTAGTAAACCCAATATAAATAATTCTCATTAGAAACTTTGGTGACTAGATGATATACCAACAAAATATCTACAAAGCTCAATGTACCATAATAGATCAAAATTGCTTAAGATATAACAGTATATATGTTACTAGATACTTTGGAAAACATCATATGGTTTTTTGGTTTCAAAAATATTAAAACAATTTCAGGAATAGAGCCAACTGAAACATAATGATCAAAACATTTGAACCATAAATAAAGTCGGAAATATTAAAGAAAAGGCAATAATTAACCTTCTAAATTTTTTGCTAAGACAGTGAAACAAAGATTTTAGCAACCCAATATAGAAAATAACCATATGGGAAATTAAGGAATGAATTACAGTAAATTAAAAATAAAGGAAAGATAAGGGAGAGCAGATCGCAATGTGAATATGTAGGTGAATGGATAAAATTTCAATGTGAACATCGCAAGTAATCAAGTAAAAATAATAAGAGTAAATCGTTTAATTAATTATTTGAAAGATGAGACCTAAGGAAATGATATATATATATATATATATATATATATATATATATATATATATATATATATATATATATTACTTAATGCAAGAAATGATATAGGTAAAACAGATGTTATGGAATAACGGCCAAGAGAATTGAATATTTGGGTGTTCTTTTTAAATATCATCACGTTTAGTTGCAAGTGTCAAAACCTAAATGTGAATGTAACTAAGGAGATTCAAAACCAAAAATAGATAAATTAGTTTAAAGAAATAAAATGAAATTTGATTTCTCTATAAGGATATATAAGACATACTTTAGTAAACGAATAAGGGAAATTACTTAGTTTATTCCTCCATAGATAATTGCAACCATTTATATCTCTATATCTTCATTCTATTTATTTTTAGAAATATATTCATATGAAAGTTAAAGGATAGACTGGACCGATATCAAGATGATAACCAAATATATAACTAGTGTTTATCAAAAAGTCAAGAATAAATGGAATAAATTTAAAACATTTGAAGTCATATAATCAAAGGAATATTCTTAATATGTGAACTCTAATCACAAGTTGCATGAGAAGGAAAATTATAAGCGCAAAAAACTCATTTGCAAAATAATGACATAATGTATGTTTCAATATGCTTTTATTGTACCAAAATCATAACAAAGAAAATGGTCACAAATAGGAATATTGAATACTTTTAAGTAAAACAGAATTCAAAGGAGATACCTAGCTATGAATCATAGATGTGAACACAGGTACCGGCAACACGACAGTAACCAGAACACAGGACGCAAGTACATAATTAATTTGTACACACATACACACACAAATACACACATGCACTCGTATAAATGTAAATTTATATGTATGCGTAGAGACTATATATATTTCCTATTTAATTTCAACGATAATATACAAACTTAAGTAAATAGACCTTTAACTCATCAAGCGATGCTCAAATTACAGTCATTCCAGTAATCATTCATAAAATCAACAAATCATATAAAATCTAAATATACTCAAATATCTAGTCATGCACAACTAAGTAGACTCGATAAGATGAAATGAGAGAAATTGCGTATTATAAAATTGTTCAGAAAATTTAGTCAAGAAGAAGAATATGGAGATGAAAAGAAGAAAAATACAGATAAGTTGACAGAAAAAGAATAGGATGGAGATAAATATGGCATGATGGGCATTTTTTCATTACCATCACTACTATTAATTAGTTAGGGTTAGGGATGGAGAAAGAAGATGAGAGTAATTTTGGAAATTTTATATGTTTTTGCTGATGTGGTGGTGACGGTGATGTGTCATCTTTGGGCATGGTAGTTTCTTATAGTTTAAAAACTTTTTGATAAATTTTTGGGATATGTCCAAATCTTTTTGGGAGTTCCAGTGGACATAAATTTTTTTTTGGGAATGCATGGTCCGTTAAGTCTTAATCTAAGGACACAGCATACACAACACATCCAGGGATCCACAAATTTCCCCCGAAATTGAAACGTTAATTTTTGACCACTTTCCTTCTGGGATTTCCGGGGTTCGAATCCCGCACTCTCCCCAAGATGGAAAATGACCAATTGAGTTACTCCTCATTGGTATTTTAAGTGGACTTCAGCCTAAAATTAATTACATAAATTTTAAAAAGTTATCCCGCCCTCAAATGACTATCACATAGCATTAAGTAAAATAAAAGCAATACGACTGCCACTAGAACCTAGCAGTAAAGACTCTTTGCAGTTGAGCTACAGATATGAGGTTCAACTCCCGCTTGCATTAATTTCTAAGCCAAGTATTCCAAAAAAATATAAAATAAAAGAAATAGCTATAAACTCAATTGGTTCAAAAAAATTACTTAGTATTCACCGAGTGCCGCGGACCATTTATTTTGAACATGGTTTAAACGTGTCCGAAAAGGGCTAATGATTTTTGGTGTCCACAGCATGTCCGAAAAGGGCTACTAATTAGTTGGGGTTAGGAATGGAAAAGGAAGATGCGGGTAATTTTGGAAATTTTATATTATTTTGCTGATGTGTCAGCTGGATGATGTGGTGGTAACGTAGTACTAACGATGACGTGGCACCGTCAGTCATGATGGTTCTTATAGTTTAGAATTTTTTTGATAGTTTTCTAGGATATGCCCAAACCTTTTGCGAGTTTAGTGAACTTCAGCCTAAAATTAATTACATAAATTTTAAAAAGTTATACCGCCCTCGAATGACTAATCACATAGCATTAAGTAAAATAAAAGCAACCCGACTGCCACTGGAACCTAGCGGTAAAGCCTTTTTGCGATTGAGCTAAAGGTCTGAGATTCAACTCCCACTTGCGCGCGCGTGCGCGCGCGCACACATATATATATAATAAAAGAAACAACTATATACTCAATCAATTAAAAAAATTACATATCTTGTATTCACGGATTGTTCGTGGACCATTTATTGTTGAACATGGCTTAAACATGTCCGAAAAGGGCTAACGATTTTTGGTGTCCACAACATGTCCGCAAAGGGCTACTAATTAGCTAGGGTCAGGGATGGAAAAGAAAGATGGGGGTAATTTGGGAAATTTTATATTATTTTGTTGATGTGTCAGTTGGTTGACATGGCGGAATTCTTATAGTTTTAGAATTTTTTGATAGTTTTTTGGGATATATCCAAACCTTTTGGAAGTTTAGTGAACTTCATCCTTAAATTAATTACATAAATTTTAGAAAGCTATCCCGCCCTCAAATGACTAATTACATAGCATTAAGTATAATAAAACAAATGGACCAGCACTAGAACCTAGCGGTAAATTCTCTTTGTTGTTGAGCTAGAGGTTTGAGATCAACCCCCGCTTGTATTAATTTCTAAGCCAAATTAATATTCCAAATATATATATATATATATATATATATATATATATATAGACTCAATCGGTTAATTTTTTTTACATAGTATTCATGAAGTGTCGTGTGTCCGAAAAGGGCTAATGATTTTTGGTGTCCAGCGTGTCAAACACGGACATGGACCTTCCATAAATGCCGGGGTGAGAGATTATAGCCTTTTATCGAAGCTTTTGGGGTCGTCTAAATGGGTTTTTAGCTGCCATCTTCTATATTATCGGCTATCTTCTTCAATTAAATTAATAAATATATCTTTTTCTAACTACCTACATTCATGTTCTTTAATTTAGACTTACAATGGCCGAAACCTCCACCATCGACAAATTAGGATACTTAAGGAAGATGAGATAAAAGACAATTAACTAGCTGATTTCCTTATCGTTCGAGCCTACAAATAATGTGGAAGGAATTGTTTAAGGGATCCAATGTAATTAAACCTGGGATCGCCGATGAAGAAATATGTAGTACAACTTCTCGCTCTTGACTAGAACCACCATCTTTCAAATGTGACGGATCTAGTGAAAGTACTTTAAAAAAACACACACACACACAAAAAATAAAAATTAAAAAATAGATCTGAATAGAAATTCAAATAAATACAAAATATAATTAAGAAATGGTAATCTTCGATCGGGTTACACTAAATATGGTAAAATAACCGGAGAACATCATCTTAGAGCCATTTCAACATTAAGTAAAATATAAGTAAATGATGTCAAACCTTACCGAAGTAAAATCAATAAAATGTCAGAGAACAAGGATTTATATATATAGGATCATTGCGATACAAATGAAACACACAACAATTAACCCAAATGCAGAGAATACTAATCGAGTTCTGACTGATCAAACAAAAATAATAAAGAAAAAATTTAAAGGACGTAAAACATAATGCTATGTAACTGAGGTATAGGGGAAATTAACCTTACTCAACCCCAACAGATGCAATGAAAGAGCTAATGAAAGAGAAAAAGAACTGTAATTTCTTGATCACTGATCCATCTCCTCTCCTTCACCTTAATTTTTTTTTTCTCTTTCACTTTGTGTGTGAGAAATGAAGTGATGTGGGAGCAAATAAATAGAAGTGATTGGATTCTAACATGTAAGGTTAAAAAATTTCACCCATAGTAATCCAAAGTTTGAAACACCATTTGGTTTGTTCGTTGCCTATTCTGAATATGTTACGAGTATTGATTTACTACTATAGCCGTCAAAATTTTTAAATATTTGCTGGCAAATGACCAATGTGAACACAATATTGCTAAAACTAGAAAGGCTAATACGGTCCTTCCCTTATAATTGGAAAAATTTCATGCTTCCAAACTTAATTTAAGACGCACGAACCATATATTGGCTAGATTTTGGTTTATATGTAGTGGATTCTATAGTATTAGAAAGTAATTAAGTCCCCATTAATGTGAATTCCCAATAGATTAGGTCGGCAATGTTTCAATGATATAGAATGAGAGCCTTACAAAAAAAAAAAATATTTGGTCAAATTCTAGGTTAAAGAAAGAAGAGAAAGAATTAATTTACACACTCAAATGATTTGTAATTAGCAATGTGACAGGATGTTTGACATTGGGTAGAAATTAATGGAGGGGAAAAAATAAGCCAGGTTATCATTAGCTTATCATGTCCATACTATACTCATTAACCCCGCTGGAAGGCGGGGCCGTGAATTCGTGCTTGTATAAACTTAAATTTGTGATATTTTCATAGCAGCGTATTCTGCGATATTTTGTGCTTATTTACTACATAAATGCATATATAGTGCTTCCTATGTCGGAATGTTCTTCTTGTTATAGATTCTATGATTATATTCATGTGCATCATGTTGCTAGTTATGGTCTAAGTTTTTCATATAAAAAAATTATTTCTTATTCCATAGATCAGTTGTTTTAAAAAAGTTTCTGTTAAACAGAAAAAGGATGATTATACAAAGGATTGAAAACATGTAATCCACAAGCTTTTTGATGTTTGTAAGATCAACATAAACAGTGCTGACCATGCAATTAAAAAGGTTAAAACTATGAAGAGTTCCTCTTATGTCCGCCGCGGCTTTATATCATCGTATAGGATTCGTACATAATAAATTTAAGTTTTCACTTTCATGCAATCATCAAACTTATTCATTTAATGTAATATCTATGAAAAATATAAGAATAATTAAGAGAAAAACATCGATCATTCGGCAATCATCAATTCACAATACACTTATAGCTTATACATATAGCATGCGATCACATCTAAGTAAATAAACCAAAATATAGTTAATTGTAAGGCGGAAGATTTAACTCCCAAAATCTTGGGCTTACCTTCTAGATCAAGTACTTTGAAGTGCATCGATGGGTTATTATTTATTAAGAATGTGGAAATTAAGATGGTTTAAAGGTCGTAAAGGAAAATTATTGTCATTACGAGGAAGGATTGCCCTAGTTGATGTCGTTCTTACGGCCTGAAGGCCATCTTATTGTATGTCATATATTTTCCACACTCCTGGGAAATTAGATGAATTGATCAAATATACTTGATATTTTTGCCGAGTAAAGGAACATATAGTGTCAGTTATTAGTTATTTTTTGGGTCAAAAATGGTAAAGGTCCGTGAATCAAACGCAGAAGGTGAACTACTAGTATGTAAGGAACAAAAACATCACTCTGTATGATGGTGAAGAATCTATATGGTAGTACAAAATGCTAAACACAGTTTCCATACTTAAATGATGCGTTGTTATTAATACGACCAACACTACTACAAATGTGTCCAATCGTAACGGAGCATTGATAGTGGTTCCAACCGTTACCAATTACTCATAACGGTTGTCGCAATATTGATAGCGGTTCCAACCGTTACCAATGCCAATATATGGCGGGTCCCACAACCCTGTCGAAATAAAGCACCAAATTTTCTCCAAAACTTTTCGAGCCCTCTTCTTTTTTTCCCCCAAATTTCTTTTCGTGCCAAAATCTCCCGCGTAGGCCTAACTCAAGCCCACGCCGCCTCTCCTGGCCTCCGTGGCCGCCGCTACGCCTTCGTGGCCACCGTCTCGCCTCCGTGGCCACTGCGTCGCCTTCGTCGCAGCCGATCGAGCTCGAACTTGTCGCCACTGGTGCCGCTCGAGCTCGTTGAAGGTCGTCACCGCCGCTCGAAACTTGCTTTGCTCGTTGAGGTCGCCAAAAGGTAAGTACTTTCTGGTTTAATTTTAATTTTTTTTTTTGATTTGTTAAAATTTAGGATTTTGTTAATTTGATTATTGTTGTTGTTGCTATTGCTATCGTTTGGGTTAGGGCTAGGTTAGGGTTAGGGTTAATGGTTAGGGTTAGTGTTAGGATTAGGTTTAGGGTTAAACTAATGATTAGGGTTAAGTGTTAGGCTTTGGGTAATTTAGTGAATCTTTTAAGGTAGTTTATAGTGAAAAGCAACAGTAGTTAAGGGTGTTTTAGTGTAAAAAAAGTAAAATTAAGCAAATAGGGTTTTTAGTAAAAATTTTAATGATATTTTGGTAAAAAACAACAATAGTTAAAGGTATTTAGTGAAATTTATAGTAATTTAGTTACCTTAAGAAGATGAATTGTTTAGTAAATTTTTTTAAGGAAGTTTAATGAAAAACAATAATAGTTAAGGGTATTTTAGTGTAATTTAGTAAAATTGAAAAAATATGTTTAGGAAATATTTTAAGGTAGTTTAGTGGAAAAATAGCAATAGCTAAGGGTAATTTAGTGTAATTAGTAAAATTAAGCAAAATTGAGCAAATTTAAAGTGTTTAGAAATTTTTTTAAGATATTGTGTCCCGTATCTGAATACATGCTACTTAGCATACACATACGCCTAAACTAAATCGTTAATTGAAACTAAATTTAACAAATTTGTCAACTGAACACCAACTCTAAAACCATATATATACCTAAACTAAATCGTCAATCAAAATTAAATTACGTCCTTTAGACCTAGTCTATCGGCTAACATACATTTGTTTTCGTCGTGACATAGAACAATACGAAAGTTGTCAATATCGAATGATATCATTCGTTGCTAACAACCGTCGGGTAGTCTATGTGATGAGAAAATTTATCATATGATAACCAATAGATTTGTCCAGTGTGGGTAACTTAGGAATGTATAAAGCAAACATGTCTATTCACTTGTATTTTCATTTATTTCGAGATATTTCGTCGGTACCTTTTCTCTGGTTCTCCGTATACAAAAATAAATTAGATGTTTGTTTCAATGTTGTTTGACAGTATTAAAATGATCATCTTTTCTATTACAGTGTACTCGGAAAACAGCGGGGAGGTGCTGCCAAAATTTTCTCGAAATGGATGAAAACACAAGTGAATGGGTGTATATTCTATACATTCTTAATGGGATAGAAGCCTTACTCCTGACAGCCGTTGCGTCGTTACATGCTACTTAGCATACACCTACACCTAAACTAAGTTGTCAATTGAAACTAAACTTAACTAATAAAGCGTCAAGTGAATGGGTATTCCGTATCCATATCCGAATCTATGCTACTTAGCTTACGCCAAAGCTAAATCGTCAATTGAAATTAAACTTAACCAAATCGTCAATTAAACCTAATACTAACGCTTCTTAGTATCCGTCTATCGCGTATTTGTCAAAAATCTTAATTCCATGACTCTTGTCTATATGAACCTTGCTTCGTCTGAACTGTTTCAATATGAAACTTCTGTACCTCCATAACAAGAGTTGGATGTACGTAGATACTCTCTTGAGAGTGCATGCATTTTTCCTTAACGATATTTACTTTTTCACCGATTTTGTTTATACACGTCTTGGGTTATCGAAAGAGTATTAAAACTTATGTTATTTTTCTAAGTGTATGAACACGCGATTGCTCAAGAAGAGGGAAGTTGAGTTACAAATCGTGAAAGACGGTTTCTTTAGAGATTACACTATGTTGGTACTTCACGGAGAAGAAGAAGTCTTTGTAACGGAAGATGAGGTATTGATGCAAGAGACGGAAAACAAATTCATTGAAACGGAAACTGAAGAGTGGCAAGGGTTAGTAGAAGAAGAGGAGAAAGATGAATGGAAGTTTGAAGAAGAAAAAGTCATCGAAGAAGATAATTTTTTATTCGCGCTGATCGATAACATGGATGGGCTTATAAATGTCGCGAGACTTTCTGATGATACGGAAAGCACTGGACCCTCGTTATTGGAGAAGTACAAGGCTGATTTAAGAATCCCGCAATAACCAAATTGCAAAGGGTTTTCAAAAATGTATTTTTTCGTACGTCTCTTTCATATCAAGTGTAAGAACAGATGGAGTAACAGTCTTTCACTGATCTCCTAATATTGTTGAAGGAAACTTTTCCCGACAGAAATGAAGTGTCACCGAACTGGTACGAGCAACAAAAGATAATCACAAATATCGGCCTAAAGTGTGACAAGATTCATGTATGAGAGAATGGCTATATTTTGTTCCGGAATGAACATGTCACACTCAGAAACTGCCCCGTGTGCAAGACCAATTGATTCAAGTCTAAGAAAAACTCTCATTTTAGTGATGTGCCCGTGAATATTCTTCGTCATTTTCCAATAATACCGAGATTGCAACGGTTATTTATGTGTGAGGAGACAGCATCCGAAATGCAGTGGCACCATAAAGCGTCTCGTGAAGAGAGAAAAATGAGTCATCTTAGAGATTCAATATCATGGAAAGATTTAAATAAAAAAACATCCTACATTCAGTGCAGGCCCTTGTAACGTGAGGATGGAAATTGCGAGCGATAGTTTCAGTCCATTTAGGATGGTTTGCGGTGGGCGTACTTACAGTACTTGACCCGTTATGGTGACTATTTACAACCTGCCTCCATGGAGGGCTTTGACGTAATCTTATTTTCACTACTAGAATAGGGGGTTGCCCCTACGGATAACAACATCCGTAGGGGCATATTTAGTTTGGCCCTACGGATTACTCCATAGGGCTAAAAGGTTGCACCTACGGTCTTTACATATTAATTTAAAAAATATTAAATCGTAAATTGTTGTTTGCCCCTACGGAGCCGCAAATCAAGTACATACGGACTTATCCGTAGGGGTATCTAAATAGAGATTTAATTAAAAAGGCACGGATCGATCCCTACGCTCATTACCTAAAATTTATTTTTCCATCGCCCGCGAACCCAAAATCGCCAAACCCTCGTTCCCGCCGATCGCCTGTGTTTCGTCGCCGTTCTCGTCGTCGCCAGCACAGGCCGATTCCTCGTCGCCACCGTCTGGTTCTTCCTCATCTCCGATTTCGTCGTCGCCTGCTTTCGTCGTCGCCTCCGATCGATCGTCGACGCCTCCACTGCACAGGTTAGGAAATCTTAAATTAAACAATTTTTTGATTATTTTAGGGCTAGGGTTCATGGCTTGGGTACCGATGAGGCATCCGTTAGGGTTAGCGTTAGGGTTGCGGTTGGGGTTGGGGTTGGGGCTGGGGCTGGGGTTGCGGTTGGGGTTCGGCAGGGGGTTGTGGTTGGGGTTGGGGTTAGAGTTAGGGTTAGGGTTGCGGCAGGGGGTGAGAATTTTTCTAGGTTTCTTTTAAAGCTTGTGAAGGAAATTTTGAGCCCCCTAAAAATGAACATTTCTAATGATTTTGATAAGAGACAAGGGAGCAATAAAGTTTTGTTTTCTATTTGTCTAGATTCAAATGTCTACTTATATATATATATATAAATATAAATATAAATATAAATATAAATATTTACAATGGATATATTCGTGGCATGTTGGTTATAAATTTCTCTCTGTAGAGATATATAGCCTACTTCAGTACATAGCTAGGTATGTGATAAAATTATTTTTGATAAAACAATGCATGATATAATATGGAAATATATTTGTTTCTTAGCTTCAATCATACAAACGTGTTCTAAATTAACGTAATTCAAATAGCAATTCCTTGGAATTTTTTAGTCCAGAGAATCTTGATCGAGTCTCAGGATCATATTGATTCAAGAATTTGGTGTGACACCAAAGACTGGACGTTAGACGAATAGCCGGTGGTAAAACTTCTTAAAGTATATTAATTTTGAATCTTCTTCTAAACTCAATGATTCTACATTGATAAAAAAAAGCTTAGATATCGATGACAAATGGCCACATATTACAAGTTACAAAGATGATGTTCAACACCTTCCCAACTTTTTCATTGCTTGTGATATTTTCTCTCCTCTCTCTCCTTTTCTCCTGGTCTCTGTCTATCATGAAACTTTGGGCATGCAAATTAAGACTCTCTCCTCTTTTTGGTTATTATTTTTCCCTTTGTCGGCTTAATTATTGAGATGGAGATTTGATTAGAGTTTTGGTGTTTATAATTTCATAATATGAGCAAGGCAATTGACAAATCATCATGATGTTGTTATGGTCATAGCAAGATGTAGGTGCTTGTGTGTTGGTACTAAAGCATGATACAATCTCTTTTATTGCCAGTGGATGTGTTTTGTTCAAAGAGTTTTTTCCTTTTAGTAATTTTCCTCTCTTTAGGGAGTTTTCGACATTGAAATCTCACTAGTTGATAATGTTAAATGAGTTCTAGTCCTAGTTTGCTACATTTTTTGATATATAGTAGATGGTGATACTTCTTTAAGTGCTTGTCGCATTAACTTGGAAGCCGACCATGCCAAAGGTTGTGGAGGACATAATTATCGAGACACGAATCAAATGGTTTCATGTTAGAGCTACATCTTCACTCGAACTTTGGACATGTACAAAAGGAAGAGTTAATGTACATGTTATTAGAACTCATAGGTATGAGATGTCCTCTTTCTCCATTTCAAAAAAAATACAAAATATAAAAGGAATTTTTTTTTGCTCCAATAACAAAACTTTCCGAAATTTTTAAAACCAGTGGTTTACCTCTCTCAACCATAATTTATTCTCAAAATGGGCTTCCTTTAAATAGTTCATTAAAATATTTAAATGAAATAAGATAGAGAGGAAGAAGGATCTATACTTAAGTGCATAAATAACCAAAAAGGAAAACGAAGAAAAACAACAAAAGAAACCAAAAGATAGAGAAGGTAAAGCTAGAAGAATCGCGCCATTAGCTGCGGGTCATCTTTTAAATGAGCCCCTTCTTTGATCCCTTGCCAGCAGCCATCATAATCCCCATATATATAATTTCTTCAGGCAGTCCACTTAGCCGGTACCTGAAAATAGCATAAGTGTCACACGACAACAGTTAATTTCTATCGGTTAACATACGTTCGATATTCGTCGTGATATAGAACTATACAAAGTTGATCTTAGTCTAAAATAGCATCTGCCCCGAAGTTCAGGCCCGGACGTCCTAACGTCCCGGTCGCGTCTTTCGGCGGAGAACATATGTGACATGTGATATGTATGCATGTGTTTATGTGATATGTGCATATGTATGCATTTAAGTAAAAACAACCCTACACTTAAGCGAAATCATAAATTGAAACACATATATAGAATACAACTCATACATGGGTATCCTCAAATCTAACTTTAATTATCGATAATTTATTCTTTTCAACGACAAACGCACACACAAAGCATATACACGGATTTTCTCCTTTGTCAGTAACCATCCCGTTCTTAGATTTCTCAATATAGTCATCATAACCTACAATTTATATGATACAGTCTAACATGGCCCATGAGTACGTCAGGGTTAAGGACTGGATGTATGTGAATTGGTAACAACGTATGCAACCTAAGTTTGTCACTGGAGTTTCTGCTTTCATTGAATTTGCACGCGCACATAATAAGAACGAGAAGACAGTAATGTGGCAGAAGAAGAAGGAGAAGACAGTAATGTGGCAGAAGAAGAAAAAAATGACATTCCTTGTTCTCTGTTTCAGTATCAATCTTCTGATATGAACTAATGATGGCTTTCACATTGGTTTTTCCTTTTAGAGACTTCTTAGTGTCCAATGGAAAGTATACATCAGATTTGTGCAGGTCAGGTTCTTCTATGACTTTCAAGAGTTTCAACTGATTCTGTAAATTACACCCTAGTTGGGTGATACTTTTACCACTTCTCACTGCAGGTGCGCTCTCTAATATCCGTTTTGAATATAATATTATAGATATTCATGCCTGTTTATGTCAAAATTACTTATATTGTCAATGTTTGATTATCTAGTTGTTGGTGATGCATCCATATCAGGGACAGAGGCCACTCCCGCTCCTCCAGATATGTTTATATATCATATAGTGCATGTATATTGATTTAGAATGCTATATCATAAATATACACACATTCCTTTTGCTCTTACTTAGATAGTAATTTTTATTATTGTCTAGCTGTAGGTGGTGACAGTAGTTGGCAATAAAATTTGTCATCCTAGAAACTATGATTTTTATATGTGCTCGCATGCGGGAATGATTGTAAGTCGTGGACCTGTATAATAAATTCTTATTTGGTATTTGTTTGAAATCAAATTGAATACTATATAATTGATAAGTTTGTTATATTTGTATTTAGTTTGGAATTAACACAATATTTATTCACGCAGCATGCACTTATGATCAACCAACTGCTCATGATATTTGTAGCCCAGCATAGAGATCACCACATCAACTTTTTTTATTGCCTCCACCAAGCTCTTGTGATCATGCATATCACCCTACATATATTCAACATATATATCATCAGGTCTTTCTAAAATCAATGACCTTTAATTCAAAAAAAAAAAAAAACACACACACACAGGGAGTGAATTAATGAAGAAAAGAGGGTCCACTTTTCGTTAGGTGTCGTCAAAAGTTTATATCCTCCATCAATTATCAAGCTACCGAGGACGAAAAGCCACCTTTGTTAGTCGAGAGTCATGGTAATAGACTTGTCATTATAGATCATAGTCAATTGTTTTTCCTATCATTTTCTTGATCCAGATGCTAATCAACTTGTTAATTGGTTACTGTTTTTATGACGTATTTGTCTATATTTATTGACAGTGGCCTTGTTTTTATAGAGCCGCTGGCTGGCTAAATTTCATACAACATAATAACTGCGCCGGGCTTGTTATGTTTCACCACTTGGGTATTTGAGGAAACATCTTCTATTTTCTACCATTTGACTGAAATTGCATATTTTTATTGAAAATAATACAATTGCATAACCTTAAGAAAAACAACCACCCCCTTTTTAATGAATTTGGACGGGTAGTTATCCCAAATTTTTTTAAAACAAAAGAAAAACAGCGACCTATATACAAAATGGGTAAATGTCGTGATCAATAAATTACTTACCATTTGCCGAAACATGTATTTTTGCAGCATCCATACATCCTTTTCCTCTTTTTCGATTCCGTATTCTCATTATCTTCGTCTAATCCATCTGAAACTGCAATTAAATTTAATTAAACCAAATAAAATCAAAAATTAAAATCAAACAGCAACAACAAAATCAATGAAATTTATAGCCTACCAGAGTCTTCAAGAATCTCCACATATGAATCCTAGACCTTCTTCTTTTTCTTCAAAGATCTTTTAGAAGCAGAGAATTTTGTTTTTTGGCAAGTGCTTTGATCAAAAGCTTTGAAGCTAAACATCATATTGCCTTTGTATTTGAAAACCAAAAAATGCCCAGTTTGCAGATTATTGGCTACTTAAAATTCATGCCACCCATCTCCACTCATGAAAGCAACTTTGTTCTCGATGTGAAGATCAACATGCCATATTTTGCCATCTCAATAGGTTAGCCTTTTCTCTTCTCTTGACCATCTTACTAATCTGCTTGGTAAATTTATTCGGAACCGGCTGCGAATCATTAAAAGACATGCATAAGAAAGGAGGCTAAAATACAGATATATAGCATACCGATACATCGAAACTTCAAAGTTGCGATGACAATCCAGAGATATTTATTTCTACACTCGTGGTGCACATGCGAATGCGTCAGGCATCATGGACAAATATTTGAGAACATGGAAATTATTATTAGTATAAAGTAATTAAAGCTTTTAAACACCTTGGGTAGATATTTTCTTAGTTGATGCAATCATATCATGATGACTAAATTTAAGCTATTATACATATACATATGTATTTTTCTAATCTAATATATTACACACACACACACACACACACACACAGAACACCAATTTGGTAGAGAAATTAGGTAGCAGGACCTTGAAGAAATGTAGTCCATAGCATTGCTCATCATCATCATCCATGATCCCTTTAAAGAAATATTATCAAAAGGGGAGAATAAATACTACAAGCAGTGAGAATTATTATAGAAATGGGTTGAACGCACGTTTCAACTTCTTGCAAGCATTAACTAGCAGTAACAATTTATTCTCCCATTTTGATAATATTTCTTCAAAGGGATTATGGATGATGATGATGAGCAATGCTATGGACTCCATTTCTTCAGGGTCCTGCTACCTGATTTTTCTACCAAATTGGTTCTCTTTGTGTGTGTGTGTGTGTGTGTAATATATTAGATTAGAAAAATACATATGTATATGTATAATAGCTTAAATTTAGTCCTCATGATATGATTGCATCAACTAAGAAAATATCTACTTAAGATGTTTAAAAGCTTTAATTACTTTATACTAATAATACTTTCCATGTTCTCAAATATTTGTCCATGATGCCTGACGCATTCGCACGTGCACCATGAGTGTAGAAATAAATATCTCTGGATTGTCATCGCAACTTTGAAGTTTCGATGTATCGGTATGCTATATATCTGTATTTTAGCTTCCTTTCTTATGCATGTCTTTTAATGATTCGCAGCCGGTTCCGAATAAATTTACCAAGCAGATTAGTAAGATGGTCAAGAGAAGAGAAAAGGCTAACCTAATGAGCCACAATGGCAAAATATGACATGTTGATCTTCATATCGAGAACAAAGTTGCTTCCATGAGTGGAGATGGGTGGCATGAATTTACAGTAGCCAATAATCTGCAAACTGGGTATTTTTTGGTTTTCAAATACAAAGGCAATATGGTGTTTAGCTTCAAAGCACTTGCCAGAAAACAAAATTCTCTGCTTCTAAAAGATCTTTGAAGAAAAAGAAGAAGGCCCAGGATTCATATGTGGATATTCTTGAAGACTCTGGTAGGCTATAAATTTCATTGATTTTGTTGTTGCTGTTTGATTTTAATTTTTGATTTTATTTGGTTTAATTAAATTTAATTGCAGATTCAGATGGATTAGACGAAGATAATGAGAATACGGTATCGAAGAAGAGGAAAAGGATGTATGGATGCTGCAAAAATACATGTCTCGGCAAATGGTAAGTAATTTATTGATCACGACATTTACCCATTTTGTATATAGGTCCTTGTTTTTCTTTTTTTTAAAAAAAATTTGGGATAATTACCCATCCAAATTCATTAAAAAAAGGGTGGTTGTTTTTCTTAAGGTTATGCAATTGTATTATTTTCAATAAAAACATGCAATTTCAGTAAAATGGTAGAAAATAGAAGATGTTTCCTCAAATACCCAAGTGGTGAAACATAACAAATTAACCGTTGTGAAAAATAGAATAAAGATGCAAAATTTGAGGAGTGAAATTTTCTAGCATTTGCAGAAAATAAATCATGTTTCGGGATTACTACAAAGTTGCGAAACCATAAATTAGTGGCGATTAAAGTTGAGGGCAATGTGCAACTTCAAGCTCCACCGCCCGCTCAGACTCCCGCAGCCGCGGCTCCGCAAGCTACTACCTCGACGGCGGCTGCGCAGACCACATCGCCAGCTCCACAGGCCGCTCAGACTCCCGCACGCGCCGAATTGCATGGTTTATTGACCGAGGAGCAGGCGCGCCAGATTCTATCGTTTATTAGAGGTGGAGCTGGACCGAGCTAGGGTAGCTTTTTGATTCTTATTTTTTGAAACATGTATTTATTTATATGATACATATTGTACTACATTTTGAAACGATATTGATATTGATATTGGTTTATATTTATATCATATTCAGTTTTTGGGTTTCTTTTAATTGTATATTATATGCGTGAAATGTGATTATGAATACTGCGATATATGTTGCGTGATGATTAATTTTATATTTTATTGTTATATATATTATTGTGCACAGGGCGGGAAAAAATCAGGCAGCTCTTTTTTTTTTTTAAAAATACAGATAATGTGTACCTACGGATTAATCCGTAGGTACACATGTTGCCCCTACGGCTATATCCATAGGGGCAAAATATCAGCAGTAACTGATATTTCCCCCCTGATCTCAGTACCAGGGGGGTTGGGAGTGCCCCTACGGACAAGTACCTATGCAGATATCCGTAGGGGATACTGCTTGGACCTACGGCTATATCCGTAGGTACTGTTAATATATTTAAAAAAACCGTAAATAGTATAACTTTTTTTACCCTACGTCCTACTCCGTAGGTGAAACTGGCCCTACACAGAACTCCGTAGGGCAAGTTCAGGGCTTCAACTTGCACCTGCGGCCTTTGCACCTACGGAGTATTTTTTTGCCCCTATGGATATATCCGTAGCGGCAGTGGGTTGCCCCTACCGATAAATCCGTAGGGGCAACCCTTATTTGTAGTAGTGTTTATGGTAGCACTTTTAATCGACGGTCCCTCGTCGTCTGGGAAACACAGCGACGTGTACTTTCAACCCTTGATCGATGAGTTAAAATTGATGTGGGAACCTAGCGTGAGAACTTAAGATGCACATGGTAAACAATTTTTTCAGATGCATGCTACTTTGTTGTGGACAATTAATGATTTTCCTGCCTATGGCATGCTGTTGGGGTGGAAAACTCAAGGTAATCTTGCATGCCTTTATTGTCATATTCATACGAGCCACATATGCTTGAAGTTTAGCGGGAAAGAGTCGTATATAGGTCACTGACGTTTCTTGCCTATACCTCAGATTCAGAATGAATGAAGAAATGTTCAATGGAAAGATGGAGACTGATAGGCCTCTTAAACCATTTTCTAGTAACGACATACTGCAATAATAGAGAGATTATCATAATATCACATTTGGAAAGACATAAAATAAAGATGCAATGCCATACCCAACTGGTTGGAAGAAGCGAAGTGGTTTATTTCAACTTCCATACTGGTCCGATCTACCGCTGTGGCACAATTTAGAAGTCATGCATATTGAGAAGGGTGTCTCTGAGCATGTCATCAATTTTTTGCTGTGCAAGGATGGAAAAACGTAGGACAATCTCAATGCCTGTTGTGATTTGACAGATTTGGATAGTTTGTCAATTAGAGAAGAATTGCAAGCTCGGCCTGTGGCCGGTAAAATGAATTATTACGAGATTCCACCGGCAATCTACAACCTGAACAAAGAGGAGAAGCGATGGTTTTTGCGGGTGTTGAAAGAATTGAAAGTATTCGACGGTTTCTCATCAAATATCACCAAACCGGTACAGGTAAAAAATGGAAAAATCGTAAGACTTAAGAGCCACGTTTACCACACACTGATGCAACATCTTCTTCCATCATGCTTAAGAGCATCGGTAAAATCAGAAGTTGGTCTCGTGTTTAATGACTTTTGCACGTATTTTCGCCAATTGTTTTCCAAAAATATAGACGTCAATAAGACAGTGAAGCTCGAAAAATATATTCTTTTGATCCTCTGTGTAACAACGCCAAATTTCCTGTACAACTTGCTGTAGAATTTTTTCAAAATTTAAAGAAAGGGGTACTTTTGCCTGAGCACAAGTTAAATATTTGTTTTGCTAATTAATAGAAAGAAGGAGCTTGTGTCTTATTGGTTAGACCTTGCACTACTGAACCAAGCCACCATTGTTCAAATCCCATACCCCACATTATTTTTAATATTGTTTTATTTTGAATTTTTAGAATACCAAGAGTTTATACGTGCATATCTCACAAAAACCCACTACCCATGAAAAGTTAAATACGCTAGTGAGTAGATGGACCGTCGGGGGACCCAACGGTGGCCGGACTTGGCCGAGTCAGCCGGCGGACCGGTCGACTCCGGCCGGCGCCGCCGGCCTGACTCGCCCGGACCGCCGAGTCCCTAACACAAAAATTTTGGCTCTTGGCCTTCCCTCCACTCCTGCACACGTCAATTCTTTGGATCGGTTCCAGAGACACATTAAAACACCATTTACTCTATTTTAATACATTTTAATACAATTTATCACATTTTTTCAATTAAACCTTTCACCTACCCTAACCCTAGCCTAACCCTATAAATACAACCCATAAACACTACCCTCTCACCCCAATATTCTAAGCAAACTCTCAAGAAATTGCTAGAAATCCTAGTGTGCATTTCAAGTGAACAAAGAGGCGAAGCTCCGACGAATTTTCCGGCGACAACCCTAGGAGTTCCCGGCGACGAAACGGCGCACCGGAAAATATGTCCACTCCCTCTCCCTCTCATCTTTAAGCTAAACCCGTAAGTACCACTTCCCCCTTTCTCTACTCTTTTCTAAAATATGTATTTCTAAAACCCGACGGAATCGGAACAAATCCTTAGTAGTGTGAGATGCAGACCTCCGTAAGGAGCATTCGGTCTCGAGAGATTTAAAATACGACATCTTAAGAAAATGAGATGTTTAGAAATATAAAATATATATTAAAAATTACTTTTATATAATTACGTATATATGTAACATTAAAAATATCTATTTTGAAATAATACAAATATTCCAACTCTTTTCAAAAATCATAAGAATCACTTTATATTAATATACCGTGAATTCCATACAAGTCAATATTACAAATAAATACCCTTTATTATGAATTTAGGATATTTTCACTAGAAATATCACAATTATAAAATCTACATTCATGATAACTCTAAAGACGATAACTAAATACTTGGGGAGTATTTTGAAAAGTATATAAAAGTATTTTTACATAAAACCCCCTCAAGTTCTATAAATTACCATAAGGACCCTAGTAAATATAGGTTTAAGCGGGACCAATCTCTTGAGCCTCAGGGAGCCGGAGAAGTGGGTGCTTGCCTATTTAAGGTAGACAACTTAACAACGGTGTTATCAATACGGTAATCGTTTTTGAAAAAGACACAAATCCTGCCGCACATGTGCAGCGGTTACCGATAACATCAAAACCATCAGGACTTCAATTTACTTTTCTAATTGTCTGACTCAGACCGAGTCTCATTAATAATCTGATTTGAATATGATTCAAGTACAATTTACAATCTACAATCTACAAACTACCATTCAACATGAATCCATATATTCAATCTATCAATCTATACAACTTGACCGAACCGAACCATGGATATATATTCATTTACATGATTATCCAGTTACATCCATTTACATGATTCTTCAGTTACATCAATTTACTGATATCATGGTTTCGGCAAGTCATCCAATTATACAATTTATATTATAAGACAATACAAGTTGCAATACAATTTACAATACAAACAAGATATCGCGGGGTTTAAGGGATAGATTGGTACGGAAGGTGTTAAAAGTGGCACGAGACTGCAAGATTTAAGACACCTAACCGATATTCAATCGCCGTTGTTTCGAGCATTCTAACGGAACCTTGTACTCTATATTCCGTTTGCCTTAGTCTCTAGCATATAGAGACTCCTCTCGTATACACTGGTATCCTTCTGTACCAACCTACAAACAACAGCGTTAACATCAAATACTTATATAATACAACCTTAAAAGCTACCTTTTTATTCTGTCTATTCTATTTTCCCTTATCTTTGGGACTTACCGAGCGATCTGTTCACTGACGACATTCTCTTCTTTCTTCTGTGAATGTCGTCAGGTGACCTGGACACGTCAGAGATCAAGCCCAGCACTGAAGACTTGGACCATTTCGTTGAAGACCCAGAGCTTTAGTTCATTGTATACTTTTATTTCAGTACCTTTCTTTTTCTGTTATGCCATTGTTTAGGCATTGCTTTCTTCCAGATGTATTTACTTTTTCATGCATTGTACAAAAAGAATATTAATAAATAAAGTTGTTGTTTTATTATATCTCGTATCTTGTGCATTTATTTTTATATTGCTTAGATACGCTTAGCGTATTTATGTCACAGTAAATACGTAGCGGCCTTATCGCGCCCTCTTCGCCGTACTCCGGGAGGCGGGGCATGACACTCTGCAAGCTCGAAACTATCTTTCCACCTTTCTTTTTTGACATTATACTTCACATGTCCATCCATATGGCAACCGAGATCAAGATTGGCGATCCGGTGCATTACCGTTGGATGTATCCCATCTAGAGATATGAAAATATTTATTATTCATCATTTAAATTACAAAACATCATTGTGGAAAATTAATATCTATAATCTTTCAATAGATACCTATTAACTTTAAAAAACTATATTCGCAACAAGTATCGTCCTAAAGGTTTGATTGCGGAAGATTATCTCTTGGAAGAAGTCACGTCTTTCTATGCTCGTTTCCTGAACAACGATATTAGGACGAAGCTGAACGAACCATTGAATGTGCCTGACGGTCCAATTGGAGCAGGAAAACTAAAAAACATGTCTTACGATCTCATTGGCAGTGTACATGCGTACATCTTGCTAACCCGCGAATATTTTACTACATATGCAGAGTAAGTAATAATTTAATCCATTTAAACGTCCGAATTTAAATTTAATCTAACTGATCTAACTTATGTAAATTACGAACTATTTGAACAAAAAAAAAACTCGAGCAATCGAGTTCTAGGTGGTCGGCCGATAGAATCGAAAAAGAACAGAGGCGCACTTTCGCCGCTTGGTATAGACAAGAAGTCGACGGACAATTGAATCGTGGAGAGCATATTGCTAAAGAGGTTCACGACTTTTTAAGCGGTCCAATTACTGCAGCAACGTTTTACAGCGGGTACGGGGTTTCCGGCTATAAATTTGAGATCATAAGGACAGAACGTATAAGAGCTACACAAAATAGCGGTGTCATAACCATCGACGACAAAGGAAAACCCTAGTTCGGCGTTCTTGAGGAAATTATAGCGGTCTCATACATGTATAAGCCTGTCCCATTTTATATATTCCAATGCAGATGGTACGATACTAAGTCTGAACGGGGTATGAAGGTCGATAAATGCAGTCTCACT
Source organism: Agapanthus africanus (assembly GCA_030015575.1). Classification (NCBI taxonomy): domain Eukaryota; kingdom Viridiplantae; phylum Streptophyta; class Magnoliopsida; order Asparagales; family Amaryllidaceae; genus Agapanthus; species Agapanthus africanus. The sequence goes on from CM057340.1 coordinate 661,302,043, forward strand.
TTGGTTAACACCAAACAGACAATCTATGAATACGATAACATTATCTTTCCCTCAATGGCAACACAAATATATTATACTCGGGACTTGAAGAAGGTTGACTGGAGTGTTGTTTGTCGTTGGAAATCGAGAGATTATTATAATGTGCCGACGTTGAATGTCTGTAAAGATGAGAGTGACAAGGAAGAGGCACTAACACGTCTCAGTCCTTCTATTGAACGTACCAACGATCACAAATCTACGTCGTCGAACAATATGTTAGTAAGACGTGATATCGGCTAATTGATTGTCACAGATCTGAACGTCAGAAGAAAAGACGTTTAGTCGAGCTTGGCAAGAGCTCCATACCAGCCCCGGCAGATATGGCATCTGATGAGAGTGCCCCAGCAGACCCAGTAGATCCGCCTACCTCTATTAGCATGCCGGCAGCCCCAACAGATCCTCCAACCCCTACTAGAACCCCAGCAGATCCGGACACCCCAGTCACTCCTGCACCTGGTATATAGTTTACTCATTTAAATTTTAATACATCATTGCAATGTAGTTATATATTGAATTTTTATTTATCTATTAAATTCTATTGAATTATCTAACACTTTAGTGTTTGAAAATCCACATTCTACTGGCGGGATGGCGACTGGTGCCGGTTTTAACAGCACGCCGGGGACATCAAGGGTAGGTATAATCGTTATTGCTTAAAAGCTTTTAAATAACGATTGTAATTTAAATTTGTCAAATGTTATATATATATATACTCCGAATATTATAATATTGTGTTTGTATACCTTTTTGCAGGCTCCAGCAGTACTAGGAAGAGGGGTCATTTTCAGCCCGCCAGCTCCAGGCCAGTCGATGGAACCGGACCTTGGATGCTGATGTTAAATGAGAAGGGTGTGCCTGTTGGCGACAACACCACCAAGTGGTGGATTATATGGGTCACGAGGTCTATACATACCATCGGTACCCGCTCCATCTTAGATGGGACCTGCGCCAGACGGCTAATGCCCGGGCTTTTTTTGAGTCTAACACAGTATCAAATTCCTTTTAAACATTTTAATTTCACTTTTCGTTATATATATTTATATATATAATTTTTTAATTTCAGACCCGGCGGCATTACAGGTTCATCGGCGTTCCCGGCGAGGATGGCGTGCATGTGCCGTTCGATGCACATCGCGCCCTTTCCTGGATCATAGACGAGATGCAGAATATCAAGGGAAGATACCGATGTGATGTAAAGAAGCTTTACTATCATACCTGGGTTGTAGCAACTGAAGAGCAGTGGGGGCAGATAGCCCTGGATGTCTCGAGACCCCATTGGTCGCGGCTGGTCGAGTACTTTTCTCGCACCGATATTCAGGTATAAATTTAATTTTAAAGATTATAACAATATAACATGAAATCATATTCTGAAATATAATATAATCATTTTTATATTTGCACGGCGGAGTCGGTTCGCAACACGCAGAACTGAAACAACGGTGTGAGATCCCGCGTTGTCCTAATCCAAGGGAAGCGCACACAGGCCAGCACACAATACCTCCTTGTGAGTACTTCGACGCTTAAAAATATATGTTTTCTTTGTCACATATTACTTATTAAAATAAATCCTAATTTTATTGTAGAAAAAGAAAGATCCTGGCAAATACAATCCTGCTGCTGGGTGGGCCACATTGCACAAGGGCACCGACGAGTACATGGTAAGTTTCATATAATCAAGTAGATTATGTATTTTAAGTTAACATATATCTATATATTTATATATACTCTTTATAGATCCAGTTCCAAAAGAGACAACCCTCTTAGGACTTGGCCCCAACGACCTGATTATCGCCATTACCCCTGTCCTCAACGAGCTATCCGTTGGGCATCACGGTGGGTATGAGCGCGGGGTTGTTCCTGGGGCCTACCGACTCTTTTCCAGGCGTGAGACCGTCCACGGGTACACCGTGACCCAGACACAGGCAGATGCAGCAACAGTGTTGGATGAGGATATTCGATCACCCTACGAGAAGATAGCACAGCAGTAGGAGGTTCATCAGCAGACGCAACAACAGCCGCAGGCGCTTACTGAGCGGGTCGAGCAGCTGATGCAGTAGTAGGAGGAGGAGGCCATGCGGTGGGTGTTACGATACGAGATAGGGAATATTTTCAAGTCACGGGACGGCGATCAAGGTGGATCGTCCCAACGACCTTAGATATAAACATTTTTTTTGTATTATTTACTTTTCATCATGTTTATGTCGATTAAAAATATTAAAACGGGTTGAGTCGGGCCTGACCAATAGGGCCAGACCCTACCCGACCTGGCCCGCCTCTTCGCCAGGCAAGTGGGCCCCGCCCACTTACGTACTACGCACGGGCGCATGCATAGCACGGCGGCGGCTGCTTCTGCTGCGAGTGGTGATGTAGCGCAATCCTTAACACTCGCTAGCACGATCTGACGGCCGAAAATTGTTCATGACGTAGCTAGGGTTAAGGTTTTCGAACCCTATAAATAGACCCCCACTCTTTTATTGATTTCTCACATTTCTGGCACTCAAAAAAATCCAGGAAAAATCCTACGCAATCTTCTTTCGATGCTCTTTGCAACGGTGCTGGTCTTGAGTGCTAGAAAAATCCATGGTAGGAGAAAGACTTGGTCAAAGTCGTTGGTTCGTGTTTCGACAAATCTTTAAGAGGTAAGATCTTCCTCTCTCCTCTTGATCTCAACGGAATTTTTTCAAAATTAATTCTATATGATTTTATTGATAATCTGGGAGTAGTTTAAATATACAGAAAACACCCTTAGGGTTTGTTATTCTAGTTATTTCTTAAACACTGAAAGACTGCCTGTTTAGGAAAATTTCTAGGATTTAGTTTTTAACCTAGGAACTTTGTTCCCTAAATGTCATGGTAACGACCTACCATGAAATATAACTAAATATAATGCATGCTAATCACGCTATTATGCTGCCCGCTTTATGCTAAAATACCAGCACTTTTCCTACAAACCCTATTACGCTAAAATACCTTTTACTTTCTTAAAAAGGGTATCGTTTATATGGTATAGCCACACCTTGCAACCTTATTACGCCTTGATATAGTTTCCATAACCAGAACTGACATTGAACCTTACTTACTTTATATGCTTGGACGGTTAAGGTAAGGCACACGGTCCTAGACATGGGGTGATATCGGAAATGCCTAATATGGAAAGTGAATCTATCTTGTTTCCATGTCTAGAGGATCTGCATGCTAATACTTAATTGAAACATTAACTTAAATAAACGATTACACGGGGTTGGATAGTTTGGATTAAGTAAGGTGGTATTAAGGCTCTGGAGATTCCCCTCCTGTTCCGGGGGTTAAACGGAATGCTAACCCTCCTGTTCATCGTGGTTCTAGAGGTTAAACAGAATGCTAACCCTCCTGTACATGTTGCTATGGTATGAGGCCGTAAAAAGAATGCTAACATCCTGTCTGTTGTTGTTGTTCCGTGGGACTAACGGAATAATCCCGAGTACATAGATATCCTTACGTAACCAAACTAAAACAAGCTAAAATACGAATTATAATCAGTAGAAGACATTTTACCTACTTTTGACCCATTACTTGTGTAATACCCAGTTCCTTTTGTACCCTATTATCTGTATTTTAATAATATTTTCTTCTATTTTTCTATTTAATTTATTCCAAATATCTTTTCCACTTATATTTCTAATTTAAATACCCTAATAAAATTTTCCTTTCCAAGCCAACCCAAACCCCTAGTCCAAAGGCCCTAACCCAAGTCCACTTCTTGCATAAGCCCAAACCCCTCTCTCTCCCACAACAGTCTTTTTTTCTTCTTTTATTTCTTTTCAAATTCAAAACTTATTCACCATTAATCCCCATAACTTTTCCATTAACACCCAAATCAATTTCTCATCAAATTCCATTAAACACCATTTTAATTCCCAATTTAACTCCCCATAATTCCTTTTAATTCACACTCTCTCTCTTTAACTAACTCCCTCTATCTCCCGTTCTCTCTCTCTCTCTCATCTCGATTCCCCTTCTCTCTTTTCTTTCTAACTCTAAACCTACCAAACCAATCAACCATCTCCAACTCCGGCACCTTCTTTTTCCCTTCAAACCTTGTTGGGGTTAAAATTTACACCCCGTTGACTAAAAGTCAAAGTCAAACCATGAACAAGTAGCTTCAAGCCAAAGCAAACGGACCCTACTGTTGAATCCAAGCCGGGCCCACGCCCCAATACAAGTCGGGCCCATGCTTGAACCCAAGTTTAAGAAGGTGGGCCCAATCCCAGACCGACCCCCATGCCAAAGGAATACCCATCAAGCAATAAATAGGTTTGATGTAATTTTCATGAATAAATGTAAAATAAACGGGCAAAAAGCCAAATTTTGTAAAGCACATGGCTCATATGCAAAAAGAAATAAGCACATGGGCATTGGATGGGCAAAATACCAATTTTGTACAAGCCATGAGGCTAAATGAAAAGATGTAAACCTATAAAAGGCCCCCATGATGATTTGATGAGAAAAAGAAGAACTAATCTTGATTCCCTAAAAACAAAAATCATGAGTTTTGAGCCGCTCTTTAGTACGCAAGTCTCTCTTTCATTTTTCCTTTCTTTTTTTAAGCGCGCACTTCAGGAGGCTTCAAAAAAGGGAAAAGAGCCTCTTTTGATCTTCAAAAGTCAAAATCTTAGTGTTTTTGGAATGTTGCTTCATTGGGTTTCGATCCTACTTGCATCGTGCTTGGTGCCCATTTGGTTAGGTGCGCATCCCATTGGGTGCACATCGAGCCAAGTGTGCACCGGCCCAAGTGCGCACCTAACAAGGTGCGCACTTCCCTAAGTGTGCATCTTACTAGACCTTTTGGTCCATTCGGGACCCTTTGGCTCCCTTTACTCCCTTGCACTTTGCTAAGTGCACACCATGCTAGGTGCGCGCTGTTTACCCCAATCAGAGCAGAGCTCTGTTCAAATTCTAAGGCGGGAAACGAAACAACGCTTCTGTTTCCCCAATCAGAGCAAAGCTCTGCTTTGAAAATTAAAGTGAAAATTAAAGTTAAAATAAATGAAGCAACGCTTCAGATCCCCTGCGCTACACGCAGAGCGCCACGTGTCAAAATCAGACACTCTAGCGCAGAGAGCGCAGCGCTCAAGGCAGCGCACCCAATCAGAGCAAGGCACTATTTAAAATAAAATTAAAGGAAGCAACGCTTCAGTTGCGCCGTGCTCTGCGCTGCGCGACACGTGTCAGCGTAGTTGCACTGCGCTCTGCGCTGCGCGACACGTGTCAGCGCAGTTGCGCTGCGCGACACGTGTCAAGCGTAGGTGCGCTTGCACCAAACAAAAAAATTCTGAAAGATCTTTCTGATCTTGTTAAAACAAGAAAATTGTGTTCAGTAAAACAGAAGCCCTTGGACCAAAGATCCAACGGTGGGGAAAAATCTCTAAATCACTCAGAGAAAGATCTCTTTAACTATTTTAACAAACTAATTGACACTATATAAAGGCCCCTAGACCCCAATTCTAAAACACACAGAGAAACAGAGAGAGAATTCAGAGAACTTCTAAAAAAAAAGAAAAGTTTGAACTCAGAAAAAAGAAAAAAAGGTAAACCTTTGAAAAGAAGAATTTCTTCTGAAAAAGATCAATGATCTAAGAACAAGATCAAGATCTTAAAATAAAAAGAAAAGATCAAATAATAAGAATAAAATAAGAAGTAAGATACTTCTTTATTAGATCATTTGATCTACACAAAGGCATTGCCTTTTGATGAACCACTGGTTTTGGAATCTTAAAAGATTCTTTTCTTGAATCCAAAATTGGATCAAGATATTAAAATAGTGCGTTGCACTTGTAAATCTGCACTGTTGCGCTCTTGGGTTGGCGCAAGCCACCAGAGAGCGCCACGTGTCAGCTCCAGAACAACTTGCGCTATGCGCTTTTAAAATAGAGCATTGCTCTCTGAAATTGGCGCAACTCATTAGAGCACGCCACGTGTCAGCAGCGCAATAGCGCAGCGCCCTGGCACAGCGCACTGCGCTAACTGCGCGTGCGCTCACTAGAGCGTGACATGTGTCACCTCCATATGCGCTTGCGCTCATTAATTGGCGCAGAGCGCCTGACAGGCCACGTGGCACTCTGTCAGTTTAATCAATGCTCTGCATTATTTAAAGAAGGGCTGAGCCCAATTAAAAAAGGCCTAACAGGACTAATAAAATGCAATGCATTATTTTAAAAAGGGCAGAGCCCAAACAAAGGTCTGTCAGACCAAAACAGATGCTCTGCATCATAAAAATAAAGGGCAGAGCCCAAACAAAGGTCTGTCAGACCAAAACAGATGCTCTGCATCATAAAAATAAAGGGACAAAACCCAAATCAAATACGCCTTACAGGCCAAAATAAGATGCTGTGCATTATTTAAAAAGGGGCAGAGCCCAAATAAAGGTCTAACAGAGACCAAGATTAATGCTATGCATTATGAAACAAAGGGGCAGAGCCCAAGCAGAGGCCTAATAGGCTAGCTACAAATAAAAATGTTGAACAATCTCAACTGGACTTAGCCCAATTCTGGCCGTAAGTCCTCAAATTAAATTGACCGAGCATGATTGCTTCCTTAAATCAATTTACATCCGGTTCAAGGGTACATCTCCGAACTCCTCGGACACCTGTCGTTGTAATCCTTCAACGTCGTCAAAGAGGTGACGGGTCCCAACGGCCATACATGCAATAGACTACCATGTCCCTAAACTGGCAATGGACCACTATGTCTCTAAACTGGAACAATAGAGCCAATTGCTCTCTTGTCGGATCTAAACGATCCCGTTAAGTCGATCTTAGTCTGGAGATTAGGCTAACGTATCCTTAACAAACGTTTAAGTTGATCTTAGCCTCAAATATGGCTAACGTGTCCTTAAACTAATATCTGTCCCCAAAATGAGAATGTTGGACCACTATGTCCCTAAACTGGAACAATAGAGCCCCCAAATGCTCTTCTGTCGGATCTAAACGATCCCGTTTAAGTTGATCTTAGCCTCAAATATGGCTAACGTATCCTTAAACCTTCAAACAGACTTTAGTCCCAAATTGGATTATAGATCCCCCTATCAACTTTGGTTCAAGGGTACATCTCTGAACTCCTCTGACATCTGTCATTGTAATCCTTCAATGTCGTCAGAGAGGTGATGGGTCCCGACGGCCATACATGTAATGGACCACCATGTCCATAAACTGGCAATAGACTACTATGTCCCTAAACTGGAACAATAGAGCCAATTGCTCTCTTGTCGGATCTAAACGATCCCGTTAAGTTGATCTTAGTCTGGAGATTAGGCTAACGTATCCTTAACAAACGTTTAAGTTGATCTTAGCCTCAAATATGGCTAACGTGTCCTTAAACTAATATCCGTCCCTAAAATGAGAATGTTGGACCACTATGTCCCTAAACCGGAACAACAGAGCCCAAATGCTCTTTTGTCGGATCTAAACGATCCCGTTTAAGTTGATCTTAGCCTCAAATATGGCTAATGTAGCCTTAAACCCTCAAACAGACTTTAGTCCCAAATTGGACTATAGATTCCTCCAATCAACTTTGGTTCAAGGGTACATCTCTGAATTCCTTTGACATCTGTCGTTGTAATCCAGAGAGGTGACGGGTCCCAACGGCCATACATGTATTGGACCACCATGTCCCTAAACTGGAAATCGACCACAATGTCATTAAATTAAACAACAGAGCCAATTGCTCTCTTGTCGGATCCAAATGATCCCGTTAAGTTGATTTGAGTCTGGAGATTAGGCTCACGTATCACGTTTAAGTTGATCTTAGCCTCAATAGGGCTAACGTATCCTTAAACTAAAACCCCAAACCCAAATCTAAGTAAATACGGATTTGGACTAATTCACGTCCTACGGGCGACGGCATAACTTAGTCTCCGTATACAATCCACGGGCATCCACAAACAAAATAAACACACACGACACGAAGTGAAATTCTGGAGAAGGAGAAAGTTGTTACCGCGATGCGGTAGCGTAATTAACTGCAGGGGCTTGCGCCTGCAGGGAAGAGCGTCCCCACAATCAAAAACCCCTTAAGTGAGGGGGAATCTGACGAAGTCTGCTACGTCGGCCGCATCCGTCTAAACCTCCGATGCACGGTGCCATAAATCAACTTGGCATCTTCGGAGAGGTGGACGGATAAAACCAAATAGCATTTGCCCCGAATCTCAGGCTAGACGTCTCTACGTCGTCTTGGCCGTCTTTCGGAGGGGAACAGATTCTGGCACGCCCGGTGGGACCTTTTCCTATTTCCACTCCACACTTCATGTGTCATCTTCGCGAACGAATCGCGGTTTGTTAATGGTTGTCCTAGGGTTTCAAGTTACTAAGATTTGGTCTTTTGCCTGGCGTAGAAATCAAGCATCAATGGCATCCAACTGCTCGAGCTGCTCCAAATGCAAATGCAACCGACGCTCCGCCTCACCTGGAGGTGTAGCCTATGGGCCTCAAGCAGCCTCCATCCTTGCTATGCCGGTGGAACAAGTGACTCAGGCCATCACCGGTCTGTTTTTCGGGACCATGCTCCCGCCAGCAAGCTTCACCATTCTAGTGCCCGCACCGGAAGTGCAAAAGAAGTCGGTCTTCGATCGGCTCACTACTACTACGACCCCTCTCAACGGGTCGTCCAATGTTAAGCCGGCAACCTCAATTTTTACCAGGCTGAACCTGAACTCTGATGGGTCTGCCAAGAAGCCCATGACCCCTGACATGGCCATCGCAAAGAAGACAGCCATCTCTATTCCTGAAGTCGTCATGACGGCTTCTCCTGCTAAAGAGTCGGTCTTTTCAAGGCTGACTATTCCGTCTCCCGTTCCTGCTCGAAGGTCTGTCTTTGACAGATTGGATACCGCTACTGAAAGGACAACATCAGTCTTTAAGAGGCTGGTACCAGCGGCGCCTCATCCGGACAGGGGGCAAGACGAAACTATCCCTATCGCCGAGCCAGCCCCAACAGCTCGTCACGCTCGACGTCGCCACTGGCGCCGAGTAAGGAAGGCCGGGGGCAACTCCCCCTCTGGGTTAACTTCATCGGCTCCAATGGTGGAAGTCAATGCTGCTGTTCCGACTGGGAACAGCTTTGAACCGCTAAGGAGGGTACGCAAGAACTCTCCGACTGCCACGCTGAAAAGATCTCCTCCACCTGCGGAGAGTGTTACAGATACAAAGCCGGAGCAGCCCCCTCAACGACTGTCCTCCAAAGTTTATAAGGTCTGGCGACGGGTCCCGGACTCAGTAATCGACCAAGATCACTCTCGCCGGTAGAATAGGGTGAAGGTTCAAGAAGAAAAGAACCGTCCTGTTAAACCGCAAAGGACGACAACCACTTGGATGCCCCCTACAACGACCCCCTCCACGTCGACCACTCAAAAGAAAAGGAGGTCGCAAAAGCCCCCGTGAACATGGCGAACCGTAAACGCGCTGAGCACAAACACCCCAAGTCTGGGGGTATGGTGGTGCATACTGTTTATATGGCTTCCGGAAAGGAGGAAAGCCGTGCTTCGATGGGTCACCGACCGCTCACCCGATCCGTGACCAAAGCCCAAGAGCAGCAACAGAAGCTTCAGGAAATGATGACTGCAATGGCCGCACTTACCGGGCCAAAAGAAAGCTCGGAAGTATCATCAGAGCAGCGTCATGAACAAGAAACTGACGCTGACTACCTACGCAGAGTCCTCGAAAAGAAGGACAAAGAAGCCGCAGAGCAAGCGGCTAATATAAAAAAAATGGCGCTCCTCTTCCAAGATATGGTAGGGATGATTCCAGCAAGATCCTCCGATTGTCCTTGAAGATGACAAAGGAGAGACATCGAATCCTCCACCGGCTCTGTCAGCAGCCAAGGAGGAAACCATTTACAAGGCCGCACTGGATGAATATATAGCTCAACAAATACGAGCTCATTAGGCGAGTGAAGCGGCCGCGCAAGTCGTCAAAACTGGGCGACTGTACCCGAGCTGGTATGACCAGATCAGTTACCCGCCGGGATATACGATCCCTAAGTTCCATGTATATAAAGGGACGGGGAATCCACATCCGCATGTCGCTCAATTCATGGCTCTTTGCGGCAACACTGGAGACGATGATAAACTGTTACTTCGCCAATTCATCGGCAGCTTAGCAGAAGCAGCCTTTGAATGGTATTCGGAGCTACCTAACGACTCTGTCAAAACATTTGCGGAGATGGAGCTACTGTTTACACAAAGATTCGCGAGTGCTAGCGAACGCACCCCGATAACAGCGCTGATCAACGCCAGGATAAGGCCAGGCGAAACGTGGGTTCAATACGCAACACGATGGCAGAATCTGTGGTCAAAATGCGAACAACGCATCGAAGAAGCACCTGCGGTAGGCATGTTCGTGGGCACTCTAGATCCGCAAGCGACCATCTCACAATTCATGATGTTCTTCAGGCCGACCACCTTCCAGGTCTTGATCGACAAATTAGCCCAAATGGACCAGATGGGCCATGGACCGTCTCCTCCAAAACCGGACTCTCGAAATGAGAAGGGGAAAGGAAAAGCGATCGTCGTCGCCAATGCTCAACAACAGCCAAGCAACTTGAAGCCAGTTGTCCATCGAAACAATATGCGTCCACGCGTATCCCTCCAGGAGAAGCTAAGACGTCCTTACTAGTTTCCTCAAAATAAAACAAGAAGACTATTCGAGCTGGCACTGCGCAACAGGCTCATCAATCTGCCAGATCCAAGACGCCCGTTGCAGCCAAACGACGTCAATGATCCCAATTACTGTCCCTACCACCGAGTGTTGGGTCATCCGATTGAGGATTGCTACGTCTTCAAAAACTGGATTGAAGACCAATACCTATAAGGCAAGTTTGCGTTGTCTGAAAAGTGGAAGGTAAACCCACCACAGCCGCACACTCCAAAGAAGACGGACGCACCGGGGGAAACTTGTCACGTGATCTCTTACTCATTGATAGACGATAAAGAGACTCCTTGCGCCGAGAAAAAGAGGGTAGATTCTAAATCGGAACTTCTGTGGCCGCCAGACGAGATGATCGATACCTTCCTGAATGAGATTCGTCTGAAAGTTAAAGCCAATCAAGAGCGTGAGATGGCCATATTGGAAGGAGCTAAACGTCGGCGTTTAGACGAAAGAGCCGAGGCACTCCCGTCAAACCAAAAGACATCCGCTGTGGATAAAAACAAATTCAAGACGAGGAAAAGGTTTTCTAAGGCCATATCAATGGGAATGAAGCTACCACCCTCTGAAGAAAATACTCTCGGTGGAGTAGAGATGCATCTTAACTACTGCTTGTATCATCAGAAGATCGCACATCCTACTGAAGACTGCGACTCCTTTAAGTGTTGGTGGCAAGGGTATGTCGCTCATAGACAACACGTCAACAGAATAAAGCGGGAAGCTCATAGATAACGAAAAAATACGACAGATGAGCATAAAAGAGTTGCCGGCAATTGTCATAGGGATGAGCCCGGGGGATCACGAGTTCTCACCTTTGGAAGCGATTCTGACGAAGAATTCGCCCTCAACCCTCTCTTCGAGGAATCCATTTCTAAAATGAAAGAATTGGGGAGTTGCGAGAACATTCAGCCATATAATCTCATGCTACCCGGAAAAATCCTCGGACCCGCAAACAACGGAGCGAACAAAAAGGATAAAGGAAAGGAAAAAATGCCCTTCGTTGCCAACACTCAACAACAATCGAGTGGCTCTAGACCGGTTGTTCGCCAAAACAACAAGCGGCAACCCCTCTGGGAGAGGTTGAAACGTCCTTACTCATTTCCCCGGGATAAAGCAAGGAGACTGTTCGAGCTGGCAGTGCGCAACAGACTCATCAATCTGCTGAGTCCAAAACGTCTGTTGCAGCCAGGCGATGTCAACGATCCCAATTATTGCCCTTACCACCGAACGGTAAGTCACCCGATCGAGGATTGCTTCGTCTTCAAAAACTGGGTTGAAGATCAATACCAACAGGGCGAGTTCGCGTTGTCCGAAAACTGGAAGGTGAGCCCGCCACAACCACATGCTCCGAGAAAGATGGATATGCCGGGGGTATCTTGCTCATTCATAGGTAAAGCCCCATAGACCGAAAAGTCAATAAACTAGAGATTCGCCTCAAATACGGCGACGCGGACCGAAACGTCCTTAAACTAACAACGGACCACTACGTCCCAAAACTAGCTGACGACCGAAACGTCTTTAAACTACTACCGCGGCATCCTCAGGCTGACGAGATAAAAAAATAAATAATAAAAAAAATAAATAAAAAAAAGAACGGTATGTCCATAAGCAAAATGGGCACGGATGAAAACCCGAAAGGGCTCCGTGAGTAAAAACAGCAGGGCTACTGGCGAGTGTTCGTGAAAACCCGAAAGGGCGCGACTTCGTTAAAAAAAGAGGAATAAAAAAAATATATAATAAATAAATAAAAAGAACGGTATGTCCATAAGCAAAATGGGTACGGATGAAAACCCGAAAAGGCTCCGTGAGTAAAAATAGCAGGGCTACCGGCGAGTGTTTGTGAAAACCCGAAAGGGCGCAATCTCGTTAAAAGACACTTACAAGGTCCTCTCGACCTTGTAAGGAGAAACCACCCGCGTGAGATCCTTACGACTCACAAGGGAGCAACACACTTAGGGATCCTCACAATTCCTAAGGAGAAATTACACTTGCGAGATCCTCACGACTCGTAAGGAGAACTCTCTTATAGGACCCTCACGGCTCGTAAGATTTGAAAGTCTTAAGTCACAGAGACCTAAACCTGTGCTTAAGCAACCCCCACAGCCTTCGATATTGCCCTACAGGCGGCTCGATACTGACCCTTGTATACAATACACGGGCACGAATAAACATTTCCCTAACAAAGTCCCACCCGTGACTAGGGATATGTCCATACGGTAAACAACCCTTATAAGTCCTTTCGACTTATAAGGAGAAAACCCTTTTGTAAGATCCTTACGAATTACAGGGGAACATACACTTAGGAATCCTCACGATCCCTAAGGAGAAAATGCACCTATGAGATCCTCACGACTTGTAGGGAGAAATACCTTTGTGAAACCCTTACGGCTCATGAAGTCAAAAGCCTTAGTCGGCAGAATCCTAGCCCTGTTTGCTAAGCCACCTTTGTTCGACATCAACAGAGGCAAGTGATGATTCGCTTCTGGCAATATCCCAGTTGTAGCGATGCTGATGCCTAAACCGGTATCAAATTCCAGGCCCTTTCACGGCAAGTGATGATTCGCTCCTGGCAATATCCCAGTTGTAGCGATGCTGATGCCTAAACCGGTATCAAATTCTAGGCCCTTTCACGGCAAATGATGATTCGCTCCTGGCAATATTCCAGTTGTAGCGATGCTGATGCTGATATTGGCGTTAGATTCCAAGTTCCACAATCACCAAAAAAAAATAAAAAAAAAATCAGCGAGCCATACATGCATACGAAATAGCCGAAATGATAGGGCAACTTGCAATAAAAATCAGCAAGTAAAAATGTATGCATGCAAACTAGCCGAAATGATTGGGCAACCCACAATAAAAAACAGCGAGTAAAAATAAAATAAACAGCCAAAATGATTGGGCAACTCGCAATAAAAAACAGCGAGTAAAAATAAAAAAACAGCCGATATGATTGGGCAACTCGCAATAAAAAACAGCGAGTAAAAATAAAATAAACAGCCGAAATGATTGGGCAACTCGCAATAAAAAGCAGCGAGTAAAAATAAAATAAATAGCCGAAATGATTAGGCATCGCGAAAAATAGCCGAAATGATTGGGCAATCGCGACCTTCGCGATATAAAAGCGGAAATGATAGAGCATCGCGGAAAGAAAATAATAATAAAAAAAATGAATGAAACTTCTGCCCTGCAGGTGAGATCACATCGATCGCTGTATACAATCCAGGGGCACAAACCAAGAGGAAACCATACCTTCCCAACAGGCTCCACCAGAAAGCGAAGCCAAGTCTCGACGGTTCATAGACAACCTAGAGACAAACTCGACATTTGTCACAATATTGTAGACACGATGTCAACAAACGGAGCAAAATAAGATCCTTAGTTTCAGGGTCTCGACGTCGATATCGACAAATTAGAGATCGCTAAGGGCGTTTCTCCTCACTCCAACCAGATGTAGACATGACGTCAACAACCGACCTCAGAGTCGCAATGAAACGGAGCCACGGCATAGTCCCTAGTTCCAAATCTTAACGGCAATATCTATAGCCTAAGAATCAACAAAGGCGTTCCTTCGTAGTCCAGCAGGATGCAGATGCGACGTCAACGAAAGACCCCATGGTCGAAACAATGTGGAGTGACGGCAAAATCCCAGCTCCACCTCAGCATTCGTCTCGTTACAGCAGACGCAATGTCAGCAAACGAAGCGAATGCCAAATTCCTAGCTTCAAGGTCTTAACGGCAAGTCATATAAAGCCTGAAAGATAACCGTAGATCATCTCACACCAGTGCGGAATGGTCACCATCTCGACGTTCGTCTCAACACAGCAGACGCAGCATCATCAAACAGCGGAGCCATGGCAAAGTCCCTAGTTCCAAACCTCGACGGTTCGCCAATAACCTAGAGACAACCGCGACATTCGTCTCGATATAGAGGACGCAATGCCAGCAAATGAAGCGAAGGCCAAATTCCTAGCTTCAAGGTCTTAACGGCAAGTCATATAAAGCCTGAAAGACAACCGGAGATCATCTCACACCAGTGCAGAATGGTCACCATCTCGACACAGCAGACGCAACATCATCAAACAGCGGAGCCATGGCAAAGTCCCTAGTTCCAAACCTCGACGGTTCACCAACAACCTAGAGACAACCGCGATATTCGTCTTGATATAGAGGACGTAATGCCAGCAAACGAAGCGAAGGCCAAATTCCTAGCTTCAAGGTCTTAACGGCAAGTCATATAAAGCCTGAAAGACAACCGGAGATCATCTCACACCAGTGCGGAATGGTCACCACCTCGACGTTCGTCTCGACACAGCAGACGCAACATCATCAAACAGCAGAGCCACGGCAAAGTCCCTAGTTCCAAACCTCTACGGTTCACCAACAATCTAGAAACAACCGCGACATTCGTCTCGATATAGAGGACGCAATGCCAGCAAACGAAGCAAAGGCCAAATTCCTAGCTTCACGGTCTTGATGGCAAGTCATATAAAGCGTGAAGGACTATCGGAGATCATCCCACACCAGTGCGGAGTGGTTATGACTCATCGGGGCTCTCCAAAATGAGCCTAACCTCAAGTAAAAAGTGACATGGAATATCCCTACGCTTGCTTTTTCGACGGTAATACTACCTGGAAGATTACTTGAAGACGTCTTATCCAGCCCCCAAAGGGATCAGAGACACGACAATCGCAAGGCTACTCGAACGGCAAGATTGCATATCGAGGAATATATCTGCCAACGCGACGGTACGACGGCCAAAACCCTAAGTACCACAGACCCTAACGGACCTCCGTCGTAAAGAGCAGAGGTTAACTGTGATGTTAGGACATCCTTGCGAGAAATGCTCGATTCATTTCAACTCGTGAGGCAAAGCCTTAGGCAGTGGGGATTAAAAAACCTGTTTCCTAAGCACTGGGGCCCTGCAAGTCGGTCCAAAACGGACTCTTGCATACTATTCATGGGTCACACTCTCCGAAGTCAAATCTTGATAAGGAGGGAAACAACCGCTTACGGGTCCTCTCGACTCGTAAGAGGGAAAAATCTCTTGTGAGATCCTTACGACTCTCAAGAGAAAACACACTTAGGAGTTCTCACGACTCCTAAGGAGAAAATACACCTACGAGATCCTCTCGATCCGTAAAGAGAAAATTCTTTATGAGCCCCTCACGGCTCATAAAGTTGAAAAGTCTTAGGCTACAAGGACCCTAAACTTGTCTCCTAAGACCTCAATTCCATCGCCACCTCTTGAAGGAGCTAAGACAGGATGCTCGCTCTGTCATCTATCGACCATGTTTACTAAGGCAACATGCTGATAATCAAAGAAAGAAGAAAGAACATCCGATTTGCATTTGATCAAGCGTTCGAGACACACTCATTCATGCATGTGCAAGACTCAGAACGAGAAATAAGACAAGCTGAAATAAAAAAAAATTTCATTCATATTGCCAAAAATTCTTACAATCATGAAAGTAGTAAACGAAGAACGTCATCAAATGATTACAACGGTATAACCTCAGATCCAGGGCACGGATTAAGGAATTCAAAAGTAAGGCCATCTAGACTTCTTCTGGCCTTTCTGATTATTCTCGTGCGCAGCGTCTTGCGCTCACGTGTGTCAAGATCTTCGACAAGGCCCCCCATCCTTCAATAAGCAGCGATTATTGTCGTCTGCTGAAAAATTTGATGCAGAATGTCAATGAGGCTATCCCGCCGTTTCTTCGAGATTAGCCCCAATAGGTACACTGAATGCACCTTGTCTTCGGCATCATCCAGCGCATTAAGCGGCATGGCCTCGTGAAACCCTGGAAGTGCTCTCCAAATTGCTCCCAGCACGACTTTCGAGAGAGCAGAACGGCGAGGAAGCGGCCAACCAACGCGTGCGTTCAGACGACCCATAACCTCCGCACACTAGGCATCTGTAAACTCCTGGTTTTGGTGACGGCCTTATACGCGGATGTCCTCGTAGGTGATGAATTCGTGCAGACTGTATAGATGAACAGCCATAATTCCTGAAGGAAACATCATTGGAAGATTAGCAATGAGAAAAAGACACAGGGAGCTAAATTCCTCGAGAGCAATGCTCTGCAGACAGGAGTGACACCTGTCAAAATCAGTTATGAGGAGAATTTGAAGAAAATCCCCCAAGAACATGAAGAGCTCTGCTCTAAAAAGATGATATGATTCATCAAAAATAAAATTCCATCTTAAAACCTTCAAGATCCATGAAACAACATCTTAAAAGTTCCTTCATATGTTTTGGAAGGAGCAAAGTTCCATTAATGAATTAAGAAATACAAGGAAAATCTTTTAGAGATCAGAGCTCTATTAATGGAACCCTAATAGGGTTCTCCTTAGTTCTCTTTAGACTCCTTTAGAGCAAAGCTCTGCTAAGTGAAACCCTAAATGGGTCTTCTTTAGATCAGGGATCTATTGAGAGCAAGGCTCTTAAAATTGATTTAATTTAATCCAAATTAATTTTTACCTAAAATTCTCTAGAGTTTGAACTTTTAAAAGTGCTTAAACAAAAGAGCAGGGCTCTGAACAAAATTCTTATGAAGAGATGAAAATCATCTAAGGGACCAAAGGTCCTATTTATAGGCATTGAGAACCCTTTCAACTTCCAAAAGTTGCCGCAACGATTGGAATTTTGCCACCGCTGCGCTCACGTTTGGGGCCACGTAAGCGCAACGGTGGGGGGCATTTGTTTACCCCAATCAGAGCAAAGCTCTGTTCAAATTCCAAGGTGGGAAACGAAGCAATGCTTCTGTTTTCCTAATCAGAGCAAACCTCTGCTTTGAAAATTAAAGTGAAAATTAAAGTTAAAATAAACGAAGCAACGCTTCAGATCCCCTGCGCTGCGCGTAGAGCGCCACGTGTCAAAATCAGACACTCCAGCGCAGGGAGCGCAGCGCCTAAGGCAGCGCACCCAATCAGAGCAAGGCTCTATTTAAAATAAAATTAAAGGAAGCAACGCTTCAGTTGCGCTGCGCGACACGTGTCAGCGCAGTTGCGCTAGCGCAGTTGCACTGCGCTCTACGCTGCGCGACACGTGTCAAGCGTAGGTGCGCTTGCGCCAAACAGAAAAATTCTGAAAGATCTTTCTGATCTTGTTAAAACAAGAAGATTGTCTTCTGTAAAACAGAAGCCGTTGGATCAAAGATCCAACGGTGGGGAAAAAATCCCTAAATCACTCAGAGAAAAATCTCTTTAACTATTTTGACAAACTAATTGACACTATATAAAAGCCCCTAGCCCCCAAGTCTAAAACACACAGAGAAACAGAGAGAGAATTCAGAGAACTTCTAAAAAAAAAAAAGTTTGAACTCAGAAAAAAGAAAAAAAGGTAAACCTTTGAAAAGAAGAATTTCTTCTGAAAAAGATCAATGATCTAAGAACAAGATCAAGATCTTAAAATAAAAAGAAAAGATCAAATAATAAGAATAAAATAAGAAGTAAGATACTTCTTTATTAGATCATTTGATCTACACAAAGGCATTGCCTTTTGATGAACCAGGTTCTGAAATCTTAAAAGATTCTTTTCTTGAATCCAAAATGGGATCAAGATATTAAAACAGTGCCTTGCACTTGTAAATCTGCACTGTTGCGCTCTTGGGTTGGCGCAAGCCACCAGAGAGCGCCACGTGTCAGTTCCAGAACAACTTGCGCTATGCGTTTTTAAAATAGAGCATTGCTCTCTGAAATTGGCGCACCTCATCAGAGCGCGCCACGTGTCAGCAGCGCAATAGCCCAGCGCACTGGCACAGCGCACTGCGCTTGCGCTCACCAGAGCGTGACACTTGTCACCTCCACATGCGCTTGCGCTCATTAATTGGCGCAGAGCGCCTGACAGGCCATGTGGCACTCTGTCAGTTTAATCAATGCTCTGCATTATTTAAAGAAGGGCTGAGCCCAATTAAAAAAAAAGACCTAACAGACCTAATAAAATGCAATGCATTATTTTAAAAAGGGCAGAGCCCAAACAAAGGTCTGTCAGACCAAAACAGATGCTCTACATCATAAAAATGAAGGGCAGAGCCCAAACAACGGTCTGTCAGACCAAAACAGATGCTCTGCATCATAAAAATAAAGGGACAGAACCCAAATCAAATAGGCCTTACAGGCCAAAATAAGATGCTGTGCATCATTTAAAAAGGGGCAGAGCCCAAATAAAGGTCCAACAGAGACCAAGATTAATGCTATGAATTATGAAACAAAGGGGCAGAGCCCAAGCAGAGGCCTAATAGGCCAGCTACAAATAAAAATGTTGAACATTCTCAACTGGACTTAGCCCAATTCTGGCCGTAAGTCCTCAAATTAAATTGACCGAGCATGATTGCTCCCTTAAATCAATTTACATCCGGTTCAAGGGTACATCTCCGAACTCCTCTGACACCTGTCGTTGTAATCCTTCAACGTCGTTAGAGAGGTGACGGGTCCCGACGGCTATACATGCAATGGACTACCATGTCCCTAAACTGGCAATGGGCCACTATGTCCCTAAACTGGAACAATAGAGCCAATTGCTCTCTTGTCGGATCTAAACGATCCCGTTAAGTTGATCTTAGTCTGGAGATTAGGCTAACGTATCCTTAACAAACGTTTAGTTGATCTTAGCCTCAAATATGGCTAACGTGTCCTTAAACTAATATCCGTCCCCAAAATGAGAATGTTGGACTACTATGTCCCTAAACTAGAACAATAGAGCCCCCAAATGCTCTTCTGTCGGATCTAAACGATCCCGTTTAAGTTGATCTTAGCCTCAAATATGGCTAACGTATTCTTAAACCTTCAAACAGACTTTAGTCCCAAATTGGACTATAGATCCCCCAATCAACTTTGGTTTAAGGGTACATCTCTGAACTCCTCTGACATCTGTCGTTGTAATCCTTCAATGTCGTCAGAGAGGTGATGGGTCCCGACGGCCATACATGTAATGGACCACCATGTCCCTAAACTGGCAATGGACCACTATGTCCCTAAACTGGAACAATAGAGCCAATTGCTCTCTTGTCGGATCTAAACGATCCCGTTAAGTTGATCTTAGTCTGGAGATTAGGCTAACGTATCCTTAACAAACGTTTAAGTTGATCTTAGCCTCAAATATGGCTAACGTGTTCTTAAACTAATATCCGTCCCCAAAATGAGAATGTTGGATCACTATGTCCCTAAACTGGAACAACAGAGCCCAAATGCTCTTTTGTCGGATCTAAACGATCCCGTTTAAGTTGATCTTAGCCTCAAATATGGCTAATGTAGCCTTAAACCCTCAAACAGACTTTAGTCCCAAATTGGACTATAGATCCCTCCAATCAACTTTGGTTCAAGGGTACATCTCTGAACTCCTTTGACATCTGTCGTTGTAATCCTTCAATGACGTTAGTGAGGTGGCGGGTCCCAACGGCCATACATGCATTGGACCACCATGTCCTTAAACTGGAAATCGACCGCATTGTCATTAAACTAAACAACAGAGCCAATTGCTCTCTTGTCGGATCCAAATGATCCCGTTAAATTGATCTGAGTCTGGAGATTAGGCTCATGTATCCTTAACGAACATTTAAGTTGATCTTAGCCTCAATAGGGCTAACGTATCCTTAAACTAAAACCCCAAACCCAAATCTAAGAA
Organism: Agapanthus africanus; assembly: GCA_030015575.1. Classification (NCBI taxonomy): domain Eukaryota; kingdom Viridiplantae; phylum Streptophyta; class Magnoliopsida; order Asparagales; family Amaryllidaceae; genus Agapanthus; species Agapanthus africanus. The sequence goes on from CM057340.1 coordinate 661,322,383, forward strand.
AATACGGATTTGGACTAATCCACGTCCTACGGGCGACGGCATAACTTAGTCTCCCTATACAATCCACAGGCATCCACAAACAAAAAAAACACACACGACACGAAGTGAAATTTTGGAGAAGGAGAAAGTTGTTACCGTGATGCGGTAGCGTAATTAACTGCAGGGGCTTGCGCCTGCAGGGAAGAGCATCCCCATAATCAAAAACCCTTCAAGTGAGGGGGAATCTGACGAAGTCTGCTACATCGGCCGCATCCGTCTAAACCTTCGATGCACGGTGCCATAAATCAACTTGGCATCTTCAGAGAGGTGGATGGATAAAGCCAAATAGCATCTGCCCCGAATCTCAGGCTAGACGTCTCTACGTCTTCTTGGCCGTCTTTCGGAGGGGAACACACGCCTCGGCAGGTGCACACTTATCATGTGCGCTCATTGCCAAGTGTGCACCTTGCTAGGTGAGCGTTTTGGCCGGTGTGTACTTGTCATGCGCGCACCTTGTCACGTGCTCACTTTGCTAAGTACGCACTTGACGTATATATACTCATGAACTCTCCCATTAGAAAAAAATTTTAACGGTGCGATGTCCCGCACCCCGCAAGAGAGCTGCTAGCCCCCTTCACTCCCAGCCCGCTATCCGGGTAGCAGAACCGCCGTAAATTTTGCAAGGCCCCCGATACGTTCAAATCACAACATATGCACGCCGCACATTGAGTTCGCATGACTAGTTTGGCCTATTAATCGGAGGTTCCCTCGCTTCAAAGGCAAAGGATAATTAACGGCAGCTTAGTCCGTGGCTGTCGGAGATTTGGATCCCCACAATCAATAAATCCCAGTCTACCCTGGGCAGGGGAATCTGTATACATCTGACAAGTGCGCGTATTCCTATCTCAATAGGGCGACGAAAAACACTCTACAAACCCTAGCCTCAACTTTGAACCTATCATCATCGTCGAGATCCCACCGCCACCGACGCTTCCTAACATCGCTACCTCCTGCATGCACCTCCTCACAACCGCAGCAACACCTTCCTTCCCGCGCCTCCTCCTTCGAGCACTATTGCCATCCCCTTGCCGTCATTATCTTCTCCTTCGACAGCTTACAACCCATCTCGCCGAGCCTAACTCCAACCTTCAACCCTTGACTTGAGCACCACTGACCATCATCGTTGACCGCCAACTCCATCAACACCGACCTTCATCATAACCCAGCCGTGACCACGTGCTCCGCCTCCGGCTACCCTTAGCTGCCCCATACCCGAGCCAAGCCTAGCTGTTGCTACTGTTTGAGTCGTTGTCGCTGACGCACCATATTGTGCCCGTGCTAGCCGCTATCGTCGTTGCCATGCTGTTGCTGTGCCATCACCATCGATCATCACCAGGCAAGTGAAATCCTTATCATACTATTATAAACGTTAGCCAAAGAAAATTATAATAACTAGATATATAAAAATATAATTAGATCGTAAACTATTATTGAATTTGTGTAGCGAACTATAGTGCCATCTTATTGAATGGAGTCCGACTAGGGCTTATTACCGTGCTGGTATCATGTAGAAGTTATATGGATAATATCTAAATTCGTTTGGCTAAAGGAAACGTGTGTTTCGATCGATAACCGAATATTTACCCTAAGTGTTCGATACGAACCCTAAGTAAAAATCTAATTAAAATTGATGGAACTTGTGATTTTTAAACCCGTTTATTGTTCATAGAGGTACTGCAGAAATTTGGTTGCAAATTAATATCGTTTCACCCATAAAATGTTACCCCCGATAACCATTGTGAAATCAGAATTTTCCCGAACATGCTAGACCGTTAAATTCATAATAAATCTTGTACACATCGTATTTTAGCGTTCCATAACTTTTATCGAAGCCAACAAATTAACCTACAACACCCTATAGTTGATCTCTGAATTTTAATAATTTATGATAGAGAAAATGGAGGAGAATTGCGGCTTTGAACTACAGTCCAGAGCAGTAATCCCTATTAAACCATGTTTTAAATTGCTGTAACTTTCTGTTCAAATGCGAAAATGTGCGGAGCCCATATCAGCGCATAGAAAATTGAGTTAGCTGTCTTACACCACTTATTTCACTGGATTCCTTTGCCTTATGATATTTTTAACATATTTGATAATGTCGATGTGTCCGGCTGAATTCTGCAGTGACAGATTTTACACATCGAACTTATCCTGACCATTACTCCCTATTTATATAGGATATTACCGATCTATTGATTGCATTGGAATACCAACTGATAACCCTAAATATTATTCAACTGTAGTAACACCCAGTTATGTATGTAACTGATAGAAAAACACGTTCGGATATGGACTTTCAGTCCAGAAACTGAAATTCCAGCAGCGAATATCCATATTGAAACAACCGTAACTCCCTAATTAACCAGAACCCCGATAGATACAAAACCAAATTTTCTGTCTAGATAATTGAGTCTACCATTTACGCCTTTTATACTATTTTGCCTAAATCTGCACGTATGAATAACCGTGATTTTCCTAACCTGAATAACACTGTTTGCCCATGTTTTATTCTTAGGGTATTTTATTGCATTTTTATTATATTGCTTAATTTTTTTACCTGTAATGCTCAGTGATCGCTTGCATTGACACCCTAGTGATTATAGCATGTTATTGAGTGATAGTGGTATCAATTAGTTGTATCAAGTACGCTTGTGAAAATGATTGAACAGTGAAAGTGATTGAAAAGTGAAACTGGTTGAACAGCAGCAGTGATGCGTACTTGTATACAACCAGTTCGATATACGAACATTTACTGAAACCTGGGGAAATGGAAAAATCGAGGTGGAATTGAACTTGTATTTAGCGAGGTATAGTGTATTAGAGGATGATCATTCGAATAGTGATATATATATATATATATATACATATATATATATATATATATATACTGATTAGGTCATGGGCATAGCGGCATGACTGTAAGGTTATGTCCCGAGCATAATGGACCGTAGTCTTGGGTATGCACGAGACCCTCGTTAAACACGATAACGCTTTTCCACCGAACGATTTCATTGACTTAGAAACTGATATGTTTAGCGACATAAACATTGCATTTATTACTGATTGACATATATACCCTACTGTTAACCTGTGCCCGCTATTCATATTTATTATTATTTCACTATTTGCTAATTCACATTCATTATTATTATACCTACTTTATTGATATATTGTATCGTCCTGATGATCTAAGTATGCATGCTCAGAGTACGAAGCAAACCCTGCACAGGAGTAAGACCTGCCTTATGAGCTTGCAGAGATCCAGTCAGAAACTCAGAGTAACTATTGTTGCTGCCAAAATTTTTGGCTCAAAGTTTGTTGTTCCTTTATAAAAATAGAGGGCAGCCCCTACGTGTTAAACACGTGATCACTCACATGCAAAGCATATGAGTAGAGGCTTCAGATAGATTTAAATCTTATGACATCTCCCTACGTGCAAAGCACGTGAGCACTCACGTGCAATGCACGCGAGTATCTGCTGCAGTTAGGATTAAATTCTATAGCAGCTCTCACATGTTAAACACGTGAACACTCATATGAAAAGCATATGAGTACCGTCTTCAGATAGGATTAAATCCTATGATACGCCCCTACGTGTTAAACACGTGAGAGCTCATGCACAAAGCACGCGAGTGCTGATACCATATATATATATATATGGTAGCCCTCACGTGAAAGTCACATGAGCGCATCAGTTTGAAGCATTAGTTTTAGATAGAATTAAATTCTATTTGGGAAATATTTCTCCCTGATCTTTCTAATATTAGAAAGATTTTCTCTGTTAAATAGAGAGACTTCGAATTTAAAATCCAACAGTGATTATAATATCACCGACTAAATCAGAAGATAGAATCAAACTTTTTGTTAGGAAAATATTTTTCTAGCCTTGCTAAAACGAACAGAAAATATTTTCTGTTAAACAAAATTCTCTGGATCTTAGATCCAATGGTAGATATAATTCCCTGAGTGATCTTTGAGATCAATTAGATCAATCAAGATCTTTCAATGAGAGATTCTCTTGAACTAATTGATATCTTTCCTTCTCTTATATAAAGGATCCGAGACTTCAAGTCTCACAGAGAGAGAATACCCTCCATAAACTTCAAGATATACAAGACACCCCAAGCTTTTGTAAGAGAAAAGATTTCCCCTTAAGCTTCCACTAAAAAAAAAACAAAGAATTTAATTCTCTTTAGAAGAAGATCATTCCTTGTTCAAACCCTAGGTAAAAACAGAGATAAGAATATCTCCTTCTTGTTTATTTCATACATGATATAAGGGTTCAGCCATTTTATAAGAACTCGGTTCTTTCACGGGATCTGAGATCTACAAGACAAATCTCTTACATGGTGAGAATTTAATTCTCATCGGGAAGATCTTAGTTTTCAGATCAAAGATCCAGGGGAGAACTATGACGTTTTACCCTTACGCATAAAAAAAGAGAACGTGGAAGAACAAAACAAAAAAAGATGGAATCGATATTCCGGGAACTTGGTTCCTTTAAGATATGATAGGGTTTTATCCCAATAAGAACTTAGTTCTCACAAAAAAGGAAAAACTTAGTTCTTGCAAGATCTGCAGAACTTTTAGAGTTTACCTATAATTTTCAGAGTTAATCTCTTCATGAATATGGAGAGGACTACGCGGAAGACACGTGAGTACCCTGGAAGACAAAGAAAACAAAGACCCATATGAGAGGCACACGGGCACTCAAAGAAAATATGAAATATCGGATCACGTGGAAGACACGTGAGCTCTGAGACTTATAGTCTCACGTGGAAGACAAGTGAGCACTCGAACTTTAGTGCTTAGCACTACTGATGTGGGAGACACGTGATTAATCATGAAGATGGCAGGCTACGTGCTACTCACGTGAGCTTCATACGAACTAGTGCTTAGCACTACTCACGTAGAAGATACTTGAACACCAAGAAACCAGGCTTCTCATGCGAAGAGCATGTGAACACTGAAGCGGAATCTATGATAAAGCTTAAGCTTCTGAGCCTATTGTTTAGCAATGTTGGGTTATCTAAATCCTAAAAGAAGATATTTGGCCTAGTGCTTAGCATTGTTGGGAAACAGAGCCCGACATTTAGTCTAAAATTAGACTAATTTCCTGAAGTTTCAAACTTCTTTGATTTTCAAAGGAAAATCAACTTTGATCATACATATTTTGAGTCGAACTTAATCTAAAACAAGATTAACGGTCCTTAAACACATTTTAAGTCGATCTAATCTAAAATTAGATTAACGGTACTTAAACCCTTGAACTTATGGACCTCATTTATACTAGATCTACATCCTAAGTTCAAAAGCTCAATCTAATGTACGAGTTTGGACTAATCCACGCCCTACGGGCATGACAAGATTAGTCTCCGTATACAATCCAAGGTCAAGCTTATATAAACAAACATAATACGACATGAAGTGACCAATCGAAGAAGGTAAAAGTTGTTTTCGTTTTGCGATAGCGTAATTAACTGCAGGGGCTTGTGCTTTGTTCATCACGAAAAACTGCATTTTAATACCGCTTATTCATTATCATTTTTGTGAAATATCAGTACTATTAATCCATGTCTGCTCAATAAGTACATGATATTCATGACAAAATACTGGAAACACACCAAAAATTCACGGATACGGCATTTGTGAGCCAATACTACAACCAGAATGGAAAACTGATCATTATTCAAGAAGATATTGCAACAAAAAAAGTGTACAACTTATTTTATCCAAGATGGTCCAATATGATACAGGTTGTACATGTGTGAACAAACATTTTGAGTGCATGAGCCAGCAATGGTGTGGTTTGAACACACTTAATCAAGTGGAGCAAGTGGGCATGTAAGTGGATCTTGAGTGATGAGTGTTTAAACAGTTGTGATGTGATGTTGATCTTTCCTCTAAAATCCCCCAGATTACATTATAGTTAGAATCAGAAGAAATAGCAAATACAGGTATTGAACATATAAGTTCACACAAACAAGACGGGCCCCACCACCCAACTTATGGCCGCAAATATATTCCAAATTACCGCAATTTGTGGCCCAAAAGTCTCCATATGGCTCCAATTTTCTTCTGGGCCCTCCTCTCTGTCACATCAACTCACTTTTATAGTTTGTTTTTGGTGATGAATTCCCTATAAATACCAGATTAGAGAGCAAGGTTGGGATGCTACTTCAAATCATTTTCATTCTATATTTTGTAATTTTGCTCTAGTTTTTTGTACATAGTAGTTAGTTAATTTTGAGTTCCTTACCTTTTCCTGATCTTGCAACCTCTTTATTGAGCTTGCAAGTTTAGCTTTTGGTTATTGAACTCATAGCATGTATCTTGGATTTGAACTTTAATGAAGCTTCATTCATGCACCTTGGTTCCTAGTGTCTTTTTACTTGCTTGCAATTTCCTTTGATGTTCTTTACATACTTGTAATGTTTTCATTAATATCTTCTATCTTGTTTTTTCTTTTCACTTTTGTAATGGTTTGTGAGTTGTTCTTCTTGTTAGGGAATGAGGAGAGTTGTTTTTGATGTAGGTTTTTTCTTCATTTTTCCTTTGCTCGACATCTTGCGATTGAATTCCGTCCAAATCTCATGCAAGCGCTTCGTTAGGCATCCTACCCTACCATGGTAGTGGTGATTCCTAATCATGACTGGTTGCATTTGGTTTGGCCGGAGGCGAGAGTTAAGAAACAAGAATGGAAGAACAAGGGTCAATAAGTCGGATTTCACGCATAATCGCAAATACCGTACTTAGACACCATAATCCACGTTGTTGCCGATTACCCTAGCATCAATGATAAAAGTGAGTCACAAATGAATAAGTATGGATTTTCCTAAGTTAAACTAACTTAACTCTATCCCTAATAAGCTCTTTTTTGAACATATATACAACACTTAGGTTAGAAACGAACTTTTGTGACTTTTGACTTAACTCATGAGAACAAGAACCGAAAACGTACCATCTTCCTGTAGACGACTCGTACTCATCACGGCTAGCTACACGCGACGCCGTCTTGATTGCGCTAACTCTAAACTTAGTACAACATAGCAAATCTATCATTCAATCAAATGGCGCCGTTGCCGGGTAGACGGTAACACTTTTATTCTTGTGGTCTCTGGTTAATTTATGTATATCTTGTTTATAAAACTAACTACTTTCAGAAAAACAAAACAAAAATTGAAAAATTTTCAAAACCAAAAACAAAAATCTAACCATTTTAACGTTTTGCTCTCTGTTATTTTGATCTGCTAACACTCTGAGATTAATTGATAAATTTAAAGTGCAAAAATAGGATTCTAGTAGAACACTCAGGCTACTATAAGAAGTTGAAGCCACAATTCAAAAACTTGGCCGTCAATTTAATCCAAAAAACCACAATTTGCAGCCCAAAATTTTTAGAATGCACCATTTTTTTGTGTGATGCTCTCTTATTCTATTATTATCATCCTATTTTTATAGTTTAAATTTCATAATTTTTTGTTTGTAGAAGATTGGCCACATGTATCGTTTTTTCACACTAAATATTCGTTTTCCGACATTTTTAGATTTTACGGAGTTGCGAGTAGCGATCATGCAGAGCAAAGTGTAATTTTCAAGACCAAGGTGATAGTGAATTATAGTGCCAAAAATCTGGGTAGTTTGACCCACGCAAATGAACATTCACTCGGGGATCATTTCAATATGGGTTTCTTAATCTAAAACATTTCGGTACGTATTTTCTAACACCTTTTTTCTCAAATCTGACGCGTCCACTATTCTATCTTTCTAAGATTCTTTGCAAGTTCGCCACCAAAAGCTAAATTGACTAATCCGTATTTGTTGCAGCGCCGCGCTTAAACTTAAAAAAATGATTGTTTGATGGTTTGAACAACTTTTTCATTGATTGCGCATTGCGTCCAATAATACGGACTTAAGGGCAAGCGAACACAATAATATACGATAAAGGATTTCTATCACCTTTTCCGTAGACCACAAATCACGAAATTGAGTATAACTGTAATGAATCGGAAACCCCTATACAAAAATTTCTTATTAAGTGTATTTCAGCCTGTATAGGAGTTATAAGTTATTTTTGTTTAATAAAAATAAGAAGCAACTTGTAGCTCACTGGTAAAGCTTCTACACTGCTGTGACATAGCCTGTGTTTTCGAATCCCATCAGACCCAATTATTTTTTAAGATTTTTCTTTTTTAATTTTTCGGAAGCCCAAGAGTTGCACGTGCAATTCACGGAGAAACGAAAAGTTTCAAAAAAATCAAACATACGTAAAAAGGAGTAAACCCTGACTACACCACGTGGCACGAATCTCGAGACGGATCACCAAGATCCGACCGCCCCTTTCCCTCTTTGGGCCAGTGCCGACGATTCTATTGGCTCCAATCTTCTCCATGCTTTGCACACTCATCCCTTCAGCTCCCTTCAACTCCCCTGCACTGTTTGATTTCCCTGCAATTAAACGGCGACTCTTCAATTCATTATTTAATACCATTTAATTCTTGTAATCCAAATTTTTAATTCTTAAACCCTAATTCTTCACTATAAATACCACCCCATGCCCTAGCTCCCCTCTATTCTGAAAATTTCTAGCAAAATTATCTCAAAAATTCCTAAATGCAAGTGGAGTCAAGTGGTGTTAGCAACCAAGCTTTTTCCATCGAAGATCGAAGTCGTTTCCAGAGCTTCCACGATGCCACAGAAATCCCCCTTTTTTCTTTAATCTCTTTCCAACGCTACACAGCAAGTAAGTCCCTCTTCTCTCTTCTTCTTTCATTTAAAACCATCTTTTAAAAATATGTCGGTAAAGTGGAGTTAACTCCGATACATGTTATTTTAACCTTTGAATTCCCCTTTTAAGCAAAAATAGGTCAAACAAACTTTCTCACACTACTTGTAATCTTGTTTACAATCATTTAGTTTTGAGTTTAACTAAAATTTTCATGTGAAACAATCATGTAACAAACTTTTCATTAAAATACCATGAACTTTAGTATAACCCTTTTTCGATAACTAGTATCTCTAGAATTTTCATAGGGTAACGACCTACCCCACAAACAAACTATGGTTTCATAGCACGGTATTCTAGATATATGGTTCATTTAAAGAATAAGTTTTTCATTAAAATACCACACCTTTCAAAATGGGTTTCTTTTAATCGGTATTTTTGTAATCCTTGGCGATTACGCCTCTATAACCCTCGTTAGGGGACCTGCTAATGGATGGTTTGGATTATCGCACATCCTTGGGATAGTAGAGCGAGATGCAGAACTCTTCACGGAGTATTCGGTCTCGAAAGAAAATAAAAATACAGTTTTTAAGAAATACGAATTCTAAATAAAAAATAAATTTTGGAAAAATTATATAAAACTATGAATTCATATTTCAATAAAAACATATTATGAAACTATATTTTTAAAATGAAAGATTAAAATTTTAATAGAATTGTCAAGCCCCACTTCCCAGTGTACGGAATAGGTGACGTGGCGGGCCGCAACGTATTTACTAAGAATAAATACGTTAAGCATAATTAAGCAATATATATAAAATGCACAAGAATGAAAAGAGATATAAAATAAACAAACAACAACTTTTACTTACATTCACTTTACATACAACTGTTTGAAAATGAAAAGATATAATGATATAAACAATGCCTAAACAGTGGCATCCAAACTGAAGTAAATATAAGGAGAGCTAGAAGTCCGGCTGGGCAATGAGCTGGTCCAAGTCCTTCTGGCTAGGCTCGATCTCTTAAGAGTCCGGTCCTCCTGACGAACATTCCAAAAAATGAAAAGACAGGAATGTCGTCAGCGAACTAGCGTTAAGTCCCAAAAGAAGGAATGGAATAGAACAAGTAATGTTAAATGAAACAGTAAAGTTGTACATGTATATGATTGTTATTCTAACGTAGTTGTTTGTAGCTTGATATAAAAAGTATTTATGTATACGAGAGAAGTCCATCTTACCCTGTGGACTATGGTAACATGTAGTATAAGGCCCCGTCAAAACCAACGGGACAACGGCACGAGAGTTCATATAGGTGTCTTTTAAGTGACAATCTCGTGCCACGTTAATACGTTTCTTACCAATCTACCCCGATATCCCCGCATGACATATTGTATAGAGTTATATTTACAAGTCTTGTCGAAACCATGGATACAAATTGTTTAAGTAGTCAGGTTTAGAATGTAATCATGTATTCAAGTAGTCATGTCAAGTTATAATCATGGTTCGGTCAAGTTAAGTCAAGTTTGATATTGATGTTTGGATTCAAGTATTCAAGTTCATGTTCAAGTATTCAGGTTTGATTTTAGATTCATGTTTAGATAGACTCGGACTTGAGTCAGACACTTGTAACTGATTTAGATCTTGAATTAGATTCGGGAGTCATCGGTAACTTCTGTACATGGACGGCATAATTTGTTTCTTTTTCTAAGAAAATTACCATTGATAACTCCGTTATGTTGTCTATTTTAAATAGGCAAGCACTCACTTTCTTCGGCTCTCTGGGGCTCAAGAGAATTGATCCCGCTTAAATCTATATTTACTAAAGTCCTTAAATATTGTTTTATATAACTCGAGGGGGTTTTATAAAAAATATTTTTAATAAAATTTCAAAATAAACCTCGAGAATTTATTTATATTATTTAAGGTTTTCATGGTTATGAATTTTAAGAATTTGAGGTGTTTTAGTGATAATTTCTTAGCTGGGAAAGTTCATGGTATTTTATTGTAAAACTTGTCTTTTGTTGGTATCTTGATGGTATTTTAGTGAAACTTGTAATTCTTTCATTTTAAAAAAATTTAAGTTTATTATATTTTGAAAATATATGGATTTTGTAATTTTATATAATTATTAAAAAATTAATTTTATTTAATTAGAAAAAATTCGTTTTTCTTAAAAACCGTATTTAAAACCTTTCGAGACCAAATGCTCCATAAGGAGGTCTGCATCTCGCTCTACTAGCCCAAGGATATGTGATAATCCGCACCATCTAATAGCGGGTCCACTAAAGAGGGTTGTAGAGGTATAAATGCAAAGGAATTAAAAATACAATTTAAAAGAAATCCGGTTTTTATAGTAGGTGGTATTTTCTTGTAATAATGTCTTCACAACGAGAAATACATTCAAAGAGTATCGTGCTATGAAACCAAGTGTGTATGTGAGAGGTAGGTCATTACCTCGTGAAGTTTTCCTAAAGGTATGTTTGTAACAAAACTAAAAGAGGTGATATTTAAAGTTCATGGTATTTAAATGAAAAACTGCTACTATTGTTATTTCGCATGAGAATTTTAATGAAAATTTTGATTCTAAATATTAAGGTTTAAGGTTAAAAGTATTGTATAAAAATTTGTTTGACCAAAAGATAAAAGGAATTGGAGTTATAGGATTTGGAAAAAATGATATCGGTATTAACTCCACTTACCGATATACTTTTTAAAATGAATTTTTAAAGAAGAGAGATGAAGATTAGAAGTGACTTACTACTTGGTTAAATTAAGAAGAGGTAGAAGAAGAGATTGTTGTCGTCGTGGCGTCGCGGGAGCTCCGGAATAGGTTCGATTCTTCGCCGGAAGTTGACCGCTTGCTAACTCCTCTTTACTCTACTTGTACTCAGAAAATTTTTGAAAGTTTTGGCTAGAAATTTCAGAATGATGCCGAGACAAAGTGTGGGGTGGTATTTATAGTGCAGAATTAGGGTTTTGGAATTAAAACGGTGCATTAAAAAGATGATAAATGGTGAAATGAAAAGTCTCTGTTTGATTGCAGGGAAATCAAACAGTGCAGGGGAGTTAGGGGTAGGGGAAGAGTCAAGTGTGCAAAGCCCGGGCCTCATTGGCCACGGTTGAACCATCGGTGCCCGCCTAAAAGGGGTTTCCGCCGGTCGATCTAGGGCTTCGTGCCTATGGATTTGTGCCACATATACAACTCAGTGTTTAAACCCTTTTGCACATGTTTGATTTTCCTGATTTTTCATTTTTATGTGTATTGCACGTGTAAATTTTGGGCTTCCAAAAAGTTAAAAAGAAAAATGAGAAAATAATAATGTGTCTGATGGGGATCGAACACAGGGGCTACGTCACAGCAGTGTAAGGGTTTTACCAGTGAGCTACAAGTTTTTTCTTGCTGTTATTCAACAAAATTAACTTATAACTCAATCTCAGGCTGTATAACTCATTTCTGTTCATTAAACTGGAAAATTCCGTATAGTAAATTCAGAGTCGTTACAAAAATACCAACAAGTTTCCAAAAGAGCTAGTTTTCATAAAAATACCATAAACTTTTAAAAGTTAGGCTTTATCACTAAAACGCCATCCAAATTAAAATACATGTTCATGAAAACCCTAAATATTATAAATCACTCTCGAGATTTATTTTTAAACTATATTAACGTATCTTTTCATAAAACCCTCTCGAGATATGCACACAATATTTTAAGAACTAGATAAATATGGATTTAATCGGGATCAATTCTTTTGAGCCTCGTGGAGCCAGAGAAAGTGAGTGCTTTTTTATCTAAATTAGACAACTTAACGGAGTTTTTCAATGGCAATTGTCTTGGAAAAAGACACAAATGTGCAGCAGTTGCCGATTACTCCCGAACCTAAGAATTTAAAGAGCTAAATCCGTTCACAAGTTTCTGACTTCAACCTGAATCCAAAATCAAACTAGAATCCAAAATCAAACACGAACTTGAATACTTGATCATGAACCTGAACACTCGAATTCAAATATTAATCTCAAACTTGAATACTTGACTCGACTTGACCGAACCATGGTTATAACTTGACATGAATACCTGAATACATGATTACATCTTAGACATGAACCTGTACATTTTATATCCATGGATTCGGCCAAGACCTATAATCTTAATCTATACAATACAATACGCGGAGATAAAGGGATAGATTGGTATGGAACGTATATCATGGCACGAAAGGTCACTTTAAAAGACACCTACATGAATTCACGTGCCGTTGTCCCGTGGGTTATGACGGGGCCTTATACTACATGTTACCATAGTCCATGGGGTAAGATGGTCTCCTCTCGTATACATGAATATTTTCTTTATCAAACTATAAATAATCACATTAGAATAACTATCCTATACTTGTGAATGATCATATACAATTTTACCCGTCCTCTGTTCATTTGGTTTCTATTCACATTATATACTATCTTCTCTTACTTCTTTTGGGACTTACCGAGCGCCAGTTCGCTGATAACATTTCTTTCTGTTTCTTTCTTTGGAATGCCTTCAGGAGGACCGGACTCTGAGGAGATAGAGCCGAGCCCGGAGGACTTGGACCAGTTTACTGCTCAGCCAGACTACTAGCTCCTTCCAGCCTGCACTTACTTTCAGTATACCATTGTTTAGGCATTTGCTTTTATTATTATATCTTTTCATTATAAACAGTTGTATGTAAATTTGAATGTAAATAAAGTTACTGTTTCATTTTATTACTCTTGTCATTCTTGCTCATGGTTATATTGCTTAATTACGCTTAACGTATTTTTATAGTAATACGTTGCAGGCTTGCCGCGTCACCGTTTTCGTCTATTGGGAAGCGGGGCGTGACAATAACGTTTTCCCGCATAAATTTTAAAAGAAACTAGACTTTAAACCTTTAAGGACTTTGCGCTCATTAGGAGAAGTTAACCGTGTTTATAACACCGCTTAACGTTATATCGTTCACGGGGTGTTTAGCAAAGTATTCACGGCACAACCGCTAAAGTAGAAAGGGTTATTCCAATTAAGGAACTTTGCGAAAGCGTTGGAAAATCTCCTCTTATCTCTGTGCTTATCTGGCTTCCTGATCAGTTATCTTGAGTCCGTTTCTCGACACAGTTTTACTTCGACAATCAAGTTCTGGAGTAGGTCTAGTTGACCTAGAAGAACCCTAGACTGTTTAGGTGTTTGGTATTTGTGTCGTGATTGTTTTTGTTTTACCTTTTTGTGTGTATAATTTCAATTCATTCTTTTGTTAATAACCAACGACACAAAAAACCTTCACCGCCTTTTTTAATCCATGTTCTTTTCACTTTTCATATCATGGGTATCCCACATGCCGAACTTTGGTACCCTCAACCGGATATTTCATCATACAGTTTTTGTTTTAGTAAAACTTCAAACGATCCATCTATGCCCAAAATTTCTTTGAAAAATCGGATATACGCTTATATAAACACCAATTAGACACCACAATCCACGTCATATCAACCGTTTCAAACTTTCACACTTTCTTATATTGATACCGCTTCTAAGAGTAATGTGGCGTCTTTTAAACCCATAACCATTACTGAGTACATTGAACAATCCCGTAACCGATCTTTCATATCTTTCACCACTCTGAATTTTTTAGGATAATAATTCCAATCATCTTCCTATCAAAATATTGATCCTAATCCTATCCATTTTACACATCTATTCAATTACTATCAATCTTACCTGACTTTCATACCTTCCCTAGACAATGCTTCTGAACATCAATTTAGGAGTTTCACGTATTCAAACGAATTCGAATATTTTACTGAAACCCCTTCACAACCCATGTCTAGTCTTAAGCGATCATTAGAAGAATTTAGGGTAGTTTCATCCAGACAAATAGAGGAATTGAATGCATCCACGGCCACACTTATACAACTTTACGAATCATTGACTAGTTCCCAATTAGGTCAAGATTTCACCATATATGATGTGGCGATAGGACACGGTGACGATTTGAGTAGTGAAAGTGAGCAGTGCACCCTTCAAAATCAAACCTACCTATTCTCAATCGAATTCCATAGCTCTAGTTCCAAAAATCTATCGAGTTATCCAAATGATTCACCAATTGATGATAGCATGTTTGATGAGTTGTGCGATTACGTAGTGTTTGATTTACCTGAATGTGGAGAGTCCCTTTCGAGTGAAAACACCACCACTCCTTTTGATCTCTACATCTACAATCTAGAAAAACAACCGATTCAAAACCATGCTTCTGATGAGGTGTCTGAAAAATTGATGTTTGACTTGATTGAGAAAATTGATATTGAGGATAATTTTGATGATGAACCGACAGTCTTGGATGAGTTGTTCTCACCAATTCAACACCTCCTTTTAGATCCGTATGGACATCATCCCGAACCTTTCACTGTTTTTCCTGAACCCCATTTGCTTTTGGATATCATTGATGATGATTTGAATGATTGCATGGATGGGCTAAATTTTAAGGAGAATTTTGAGGAAATCTTTGAGGATGACCACGTTATCTTGGATGAGTCGGATTTTCCGATTCATCATGTCCTTTCCATTGATTGTGAATATTATCCTGAACACTTAACCAATACCATTTCTCAATCACTTCCTTCCATCTTTCCTATCGTTGCCAAACTGCATGACGACCTGATCCCTTCATACCCGACATCTGGTTTACCAAGTTCGGTCGGCCTATGTTTTCTTGCGAATCTTGACAGGTTTGATCCCCATTTCTCTAAGTATTGATAATTTAGTACAGTTAGAAAATCCCAGTTTCATATCATTACAGACTGTACTGATTTGTTCAAATTTTTAACCTCAAGTTCGCATTCCGTCTCTTTCTTCCTTTCATTCATCTTCTCATCTACCGAGACCATATATCACCTTCATCCATCCACGGTCTCACGTACTCTTCATTTCTTTCCTCTACATATTCTTTCTCCAACCATGGCATCATCACGATAAAAATTATGAATAGTTCGTGTAAACTTTTGGTCTGTGTAAGACCTTGTGTAGAGTGATGATGTTCCCTCCCCCGTAACTTTGAATTTCAACATTTAACAGTGGGAATACCATTTCACTTAAGTTTGGGGGAGGAACTTTTTGTGTATATATATATTTTTTGTTTTCTTATTCTTGCAAAAAAAAAAACTGACAAATTTTGACCCCTCAACAATTTTGACCCTCTTTGTGTGGCATGATAGTGAGGGCACTGTCAAGTTTAAGTTTTCGGGTGTGCTCGGTAAGCATTTTGTTAGGATCTGGGGCACGCGCCGTGGAGACCGAGGGCGAGGCGGAAGGGAATACAAAAACTTTTTGCAGGCACCGGACGTGCAAACCCAAGAATCGATCCAAACACCCTAAACTAGAAATCTAAAACATGCAAGATTTGAGGAAAACAACTTTTGTCCCGTGTCCACCCAATTATGGAAGACCCCTCCAAGCTCGTAGCCACTGGGATCGTGCTTGAGAATTGACCACCCTTGCCGAAGATGATCCACCCGAGAGAACGCGGAGGAGGCTCAAACCCACGATCCAAAATCGCTAGGTTTGGATGGTCGGTGATGTAAGAATACTCCACTAAATATTTCTCTCTAAAATCTTACTCAAAAATAGGAGCAATAAGAAGAAGATGAAGCATTCATGGAGCATGAAGCTCTCATCAAAGGAAAATCATCAAGTCCACACTTGTAGAAAAAAATGGCTACAAATATCTACCATGATGCAATAGTGCATCCAAATGAAAAATCAATTTAAAAATGAAGCCATGCTTTTCTACCATGTTTGGACCCATGCTTCATTGTCTCGACCTGCCACCTCATGTTCTTTTTAATTTTCTAAATAGAAAATTAAATATGAGGTGTTCTTCTTCTAGAAGCATTCCCGTATAAATATAGAATACTTCACCTGGTATATGTATCGCTACATATATGTGTATCCGTATAAAAATACGGATAGCACCAAAGAGAGAAAATAAATAGTGAACAATAATAACTAAATACATGTATCAAAATACATATATAAATTATTAAATCAAAACATGATTTAATAATCTGGCTTAATCCTAAGCCGGCTAGTATTATCAACCGTCCGATTAAAGTCCGTGTATCGCGTACACGTATTTAATCGGAACCCTTACACGTACCACCATATGGCTCCTATATCAGTTGCCTGAACCGAAAAAACCCTCGGTGTGGGACTCTAAAGACTCGACAATACGCTGGCAGTGGGTTTAAGCACAACCACGTCAGCGGCACTAGCTGTATGTAACGGCTACCCAGGTACTTGTCGAAGGGGGGTCGACAATCAAGTGCGTCCATACCCTACTGAGCCTGAATGTGACAATCTCCATACAGTCCGGTCTCTTCGCCAAAGAGTATCGCATATCGGGTCTAGAGGGTGGATAACGTCAGACCCCTACTAACCCGATAAGTTGTGTCTGAGTCAAGCTCATCACCAACTGAGATACTACTGATCAACTATCAGTAAATCTCGCCTACCGTGGCCACAGATTTTTGGTGATAACCAACCGAACATGGCGTGACATCGACTCCTAATACCAGGAAAGACGAATCCATGACAGTCGACCACTGCCTCCATATGGCTCGGGACTTTACCCAATTAAAACCTGTTTGCACAACTTCTTTGAGCCGTGGTAGGGTAGTAATTAAAGTACAGTTGGAACTCACACGAGACAAATGACGACTTCAGGTAAAAGGACTAACTTGTACTCATGCCACCTGAGAACTTCCATCTGACGATAGGTATAATACCATCTAGAAGTTCTCGGAGAGTCTGTCCAGTGTACTCACCTCCAGTGAGCACCTATATACTATCTTTGGTGACATAACACCAATGGCTTATGAGACCGGCCACCGTGCCTCATCGGGGTCTTGAAACGTATACACTAGTCTACTGTGGAATATTGATGCCCAGTCTCGATACTCCCACGACTAGGGACATTTAAGGATGTGCTTATAGACCACCCAGCTCTCACGTATATGATCGCCATCATAATGCTGGTAGTCAAGCAAAAATCCTACGGGCTTCATCATTATATATTAGCGACACGCAATAACAAGTAAAATGTGTACTAATCAATGATAAAGACAAACCAGATAGCATCCTATCATTTCGAGTAAGATTGTTCTACCTGTATAGGCCCTCTCTCAATTATCATAATCGCGTGCCTGCAATTACAGTAATTGCCTTGAGGGTACTATATCCAACAATCTCCCACTTGTACTTAAGGCTAATTATTGCAGCATCGCATACCCATATCCCGTGTGCTATCGAATACCCAACTTCTCTACTAATCAGTTTCTCAAATCTCGTTTGAGGAACATCCGTGTTCGAGAAATAGCCTCAGTGGATGGATCCGCTATAATGTTTCAACTTCTTCTATCTATATCTCAACTTTATAGAGATCAACAATCTCCCAAACTGAGTGATACCCCGCCACAAGAATTTGTCTGGATACCTGATGGGACCAAGTTCATCAATGAACAACTCCTATCCAACAATCTTCTTGGGCTGTATCCTCTGTTAAGTTATAACCAGCATCTTGAACCATACCTACCTCAGTATCCCTATCGGAACACTATCCAATATACCGATCCTCAGAAGAGGCTAAACTCAAAACTTGATAGCATCTCTATCATCCATGTCACTTTGGAAGCCATAACTGATAACCGCCTCTCGACGGAGGCTGCCGTTACCAAATACCAAGAACATCCTCTTATGTTCTTTACTGCTTCCTTTTGTTTCTTAAGGATTGGATTAATATATTCTTATTGCAACCAGTGCAAAAGCAATATTTGGTGTTGTACAAGATATTGCATGATTGACTCAATTGCTTAAGCAAATGATGTGTCATTCATGCATGCCCCTCTCATCAGTCAAAAAGACATCTTTTTTAAAGAGGGTGACTCCATCACCTGTGGTTACGCCACCACGTCAGGAGTCGTCCATTCTAAAATACTTTTAGAATGCTGTTTAAGTACCCAATTTAGGAAACTTCACAAATCTAGATCTAAAACCATAGATCTAGTCATCGGAACTCCTGATATACTATCCATATCCAACATGGAGAAAACACTGTGTGACAACCAAAATCTGACCGGTTGTAGTATAGGAACATCACTTTCTATCCGAACTATGTCATCTAAAACATGGATAGTGCTCCCTGCATCCTTCTTACTAGGTTCACCTTTGTTTTGACAAAGTAAATCAGCTTGACTGTCATATCAATAATAGATGATCCATCTCCGCTATCCTTGCTTTAGTCTACGAATAGACATAAGCATCTTGCACACCTTCCACTGCTTCCACCGACTACGATAACCCTCTGGCAGAGTCATATACATGTGCACTTCTAAAATCCCATTTGGAAAGACGTTATAGTCACCCACTTGCCAAATATCATAGCCATGAACTGCATCAGCGTCAAAACAATCCATATGGACTTCAGCATAGACATTGAAGTAAAAGTCACATCACAATCCACAACGAGTATTTGATGAAAACTATTTATAATAAGTCTAGCTTTATTAGGTAAGCACCTTTCCACCTACACAGATCTCGAAAGATCTACTTGCTCCTAATGGGTTTTACCCCTTCAGGAGCACCCAGCAAAGTCTAAAATCCATGATTTGTTGAAGTGCGTGGAGTCCATCTTGGGTATGAAATATCTGGTCACCTGGAAGTTACCACTTCCTATCACCTTCTGAGGGAATAGCAGTGTCAAGTTATATCCATATGGACTTCAGCATAGACACTGAAGTAAAAGTCACATCATAATCCACAAAGGGTATTTGATGAAAACTCTTAACAACTAGTCTAGCCTTATTAGGTTAGTACCTTTCCACCTGCACAGATCTTGAAAGATCTACCTGCTCCTAATGGGATTTACCCCGTTCAGGAGCACCCAGTAAAATCCAAAATCCATAATTTGCTGAAGTGCGTGGAGTCCATCTTGGATATGAAGCATCTGGTCACATATAAGTTTCCACTTCCTATGACCTCTGATAACTAATAGGACCATCATCTCCATGATGCTGACCTCCCTGTCACCGTCTACGAGAAAACCGAAGTGTCTCTTGGGTGTCTGAAGTAACTTACTAAAATCTACGGAGTGGCTAACGGTTTGTCAAGTCCTATTGAATCCTTAGGTTCTACTAAATTTTCGGTAACCGTTTATGGTTTTGGAATTACTTCCAATTCTACCATACTCCCACTAGTTTCTTTTGCAAAAAGATCTTTTTATAAAAATGTGGCGAGTCAAGAACAATATAATTATTGATCTTGGAAATGGTAGAAACAATATCCTAGAGAACGCTTGGGATAATCCACAAACCGCCATTACCGAAGCGTGCCTCGAGTTTGTCCGGATTTTGCTTTTAGACAGAAACCGGATAACTCCATATCTTAACAACCTGAAGATATGTAACCATTCTACATCCATATAGAATCAAGGCACTAATTTAGATGGAACCAGATTCAAAAGTCATGCAGCTATTTCCAGTGCATATTACCTAATGGAAAAAGGCCAATGCAGTATTACTAATCATGGAGCGCGTCCATGGATGAGTAACTTATGAGAGAATCAAGTTATCGATAATACTATGATGGAATATCTAGCATAAGTATCTACATCTTCAATTACCTCGAAGAATCCCAATACTTCCAACGCATGGTTCTCTACTTTATTCTTATACCTATAAACTTCTCAAAATCTTTGACCTTGCATTACTACGAATGTGTGTCTAAGATCAGAGAACTCACAGGTAAATCTGAATGAAGTAAGAGTACCAACCCCTTGTCCCGAAGGACACTGGACAACATACACTTTCATGTATAAGTCCTATGAGTATACCAACTCAAATTCTGTATTTTGTAAATTGAAAACTGTATCTTGGTTAAAAATGTCTGACACCGTTATTCAATGCACCTTACTTTTTCTCAACTGATAAAAGGTAAATGTTTATAACACATTTTTCAAAATGTGTATCTCACTTTATAAAAATAAAGGTACAGATATTTCATTTTAAAATCTGGTGCATAACAACGGTTATTCGAAACTAAATATTTGCCGTTGGGCAAAAACTAGGCGATTTAATCCAATATCACCAACTACAACGAATTCCGATATTAGGGATCAAACTGCCCATTTCCCAATATTCTGCTCCTACTCATCATCTGTAACACCATACAGATGTGAGATCCAAAACTGGTAAATACGTACCCTGGAGTCGGAATTAATTGGGAAACAATTCTCCTTTACATGTACACAGAAAAACTGAAACATGAAAATGTTTCATAGGGGATGGTCAGGTTTCCTAGTAATGCCTTTTCCATTATCCAGATTCATGACAGTAGTCGCAATTTCCTTTTCCCTCACTTCAGTCCCTTTATGTGTCTCTACTTCTTACTTTTTGCACACCGTCCCTGCGCTAACTGGTTTTCTTCCTTCCTTGCCTTTCGACACCAGCCTGAGGTTTAGAAGAGAACTATCCAATAAGCGTAATAGGTATACTCTCCTAATCAAGGATCTCCCGCATCTTGAGAGAAGGTAAAGGAAAGAGACAATCGAATAATGCTATTCAATTTCTTCAAAACCTGTGGCCATTCTTGACTGAAGCAAATTCTTCGAGTTTGATGTAACTATACGATGGCCGTTCCAATCAATATGGATCATCGTAGTGATACGACATGTTCTGAAGAAATGCAAAGGGTAAAGTAGGAGAGGTAGGGATATATGCGACTTTGTCGTGAATCATGACAAGCCAAAGCCAAAGGATGTAAGAAGGTTCGGTCAAATTGGTTCATGAGTTTTTAAAGGTAAGTCATGGATCGCTGTACCAGAGAGAGAGAAAAGAAACACTCAGTGTGCACTCTATCAAGATCAGATTGGTTATCACTTTATCTGATCAGGATGTCTTCCACTGTTTCCTCGAATTCTCCTTCAAACCCTAAAAGGAGAACTAGTCGGGATCACTTACACTTTAAATCTCCCGAGGAGTAATACATACTCATTAGTGGGAATCAGAACCCAACTATAATCATGTGATAACTTGACGGAATCCACTCAAGTCACCACACTCCAGAAGGTATGCGCATGCCTGGCAAATTTCCCGTATGTTTGAAACTCCCGATATGGTTTTTTCCCCTAGGAGCCAAGGACCTTGACGCTTTCCAACAAATCAAGAGTCCCAGTCAAGTTCACCCCGTCATTATCTTGATTGCATCGAACCCACCCGCATTAACCCTTGACGCTTGCCAACAAAGTAGTGTGACTGTCTCGATCAATCGCATATCCATGCAACAAATAAGTAGCACTCAACTACCGTACACTATGCCTTGACGCTTGCCAACAAACATAGCACGAATACTAGGTGTTACCTATCTGAAATGACGGAGGGCTACGACTGTTTTTTTGCGAAAAACCGTTAACGTAATGAACTTGATATCGTTGAAGGAACTCGAGTGGCTTTGAAATAGAGTGGTTTAAGCTCCACATTTTAAAACTAGTAACATAAACTTTTACTTAAGAACGAACTCCCAATGAAGGGACCAAGGCTCTTCCCTCATAGAATGAGGTGCGAGATATTCCTAACCGAATACCTCTATGCAAAGCAAAAGAATACGACTAAAAGTTTTGAAGAAAACCGAGTATTTTTAAAATTGGTTCCGACAACATCATTTAGGTTTATTTTCCTTGCATTATTTCGATAATGCGTTCCCATCATTTTATGTTTCCAAGCCACAAAAGAAACAACCAAAATAACGTGCTTTTTATATGCCATCCGCATTCTCCACGGGACCCCGTCATACACCGTTAGGTTACTTAACTAACAGCAGAGCGGGAGCTGGACTAGCGTGGATGCAATACATATAGAAGCATATACTAATTATATATAATATATATCAACATCGTAGGCAGATAATAGTCATCATAGAAGATAAAAATCATCACAAGCATGCGAACAACAATATGGAATATCGGATAATATAGGAGCCCCGCGTTTCATTTGAGCTATAAATGAAATACGACGTTCCTTGGTCGTGTGGATAGCCAGTGCAATGAAGATCCTATACCTTTACGAGTGCGGCAAGTTACCCGCCAATCCTCGAAGTGAGGAAACCCCAATTAACAAAGTGAGTGGGCCACCCAGCACTTCACGGAATCCAGTAACTTGAGCACCCCTCCATGGGTCAACCTATACCCCTACGAGTGCGGCGAATAGCCTGCCAATTCTATAGTAATGCCTCCCCGGTCTCAACGCCATGAGATGCGGGCCCGTTTCCCTTTAGAACCCGGCTATTCAAGCACTCCTCCGCGGGTTAATCCTAATACAGAAAAGAATATATACACACACACACACACACACACACACACACACACACACACACATAACGGCGACATCGATCTCAACCCGGTCGTGCCCCAATAAAACAATATACAAACTGGCAGTGATGGCAGTCCACATGTCGGACGCTCGCCCCATAATAATGAATATGAAAATGAATCTGAATTGTATATCTAGCATTGCACACAAGGCTACACATCATGACAATCCGCAAAAACCATAACCATATATATATATATATATATATATATATAACTGCAGAAGAAAGCAACACCAGAATGTGTGCAACCTCGTCTAAATGAACATATAGCAATTAGACGACGTTCAGCAACACATATACAACAACATAGATACCGACGATGCAAAAGTTTTGAGTTTTTAAA
Organism: Agapanthus africanus; assembly: GCA_030015575.1. Taxonomy (NCBI): domain Eukaryota; kingdom Viridiplantae; phylum Streptophyta; class Magnoliopsida; order Asparagales; family Amaryllidaceae; genus Agapanthus; species Agapanthus africanus. The sequence continues at coordinate 661,345,915 of CM057340.1, forward strand.
ACTCCCGAGTTGTCCCAAAGCAAAGATGACACAAAGTGAAATCTGGGACAAATCAAACAACACCAAAAATACCAATTTACAAAACCCAAGACACAGCATGAAAACGAGCTCCAAAGTGAACAGTGAAATGGGTGAGGCTGGCCAAAATGGCATTCTCGCCGGTCCAATCAAGTCCAAAACCGCTCGTTTTCATTGTGTCTCTATCTAGTCTAGATGAAGCTTCTGCACTTGTTAAAAAAAATTTTAGAGACCAAAAAATTTTCTGACAGAAACTGGGTTTTGAAATCGAAGTTTTTGGTTTTGAAACTTAAGCATCGTCAAACACTAGTTTATGGTGTTTGGGTGGCTCTGATACCATGTTGGGATCCGGAGCCTGCACCGCGGAGGCCGCGGGCGAGGCGGAAACGAATACAAAAACTTTTTGCGGGCACCGGACGCGCAAACCCAAGAATCGATCCAAACACTCTAAACTAGAAATCTAAAACATGCAAGGTTTGAAAAATACAACATTTGTCGAGTGTCCACCTAATTGTGGAAGACCCCACCAAACTCGTAGCCGCCGGGATCGTGCTTGAGAATTGACCACTCTTGCCGAAGACGATCCACCCGAGGAAATGCGGAGGAGGCTCAAACCGACAATCCAAAATCGCTAGGTTTGGATGACCGATGATGTAGGAATACTCCACTAAATATTTCTCTTTAGAATCTTACTCAAAAATGGGAGCAAGAAAAAGAAGGAGAAGGAGAAGATGAAGCATCCATGGAGCATGAAGCTCTCATCAAAGGAAAATCATCAAGTCCACACTTGTAGAAAAAAATGGCTACAAATATCTACCATGATGCAATAGTGCATCCAAATGAAAAATCATTTTAAAAATGAAGCCATGCTTTTCTACCATATTTGGACCCATGCTTCATTGTCTCCACTTGCCACCTCATTTTATTTTTAATTTTCTAAATAGAAAATTAAATATGATGTGTTCTTCTTCTAGAAGCATTCCTGTATAAATATGGAATACTTCACCTGGTATATGTATCGCTACATATACGTGTATCCGTATAAAAATACGGATAGCACCAAAAAGAGAAAATAAATAGTGAACAATAATACTAAAATACATGTATCAAAATACATATATAAATTATTAAATCAAAACCTGATTTAATAATCCGGCTTAATCCTAAGACGGCTGGTATTATCAACCGTCTGATTAAAGTCCGTGTATCATGTACACGTATTTAATCGGACGCCTTGCACATACCATCGTAAGACTCCTACATCAGTCGCCTGAACCGGGAAAACCCTCTGTGTGGGACTCTAAAGACTCGACAATACTCTAGTAGTGGGTTTAACCACAAGCATGTTAGCGGCACTAGGTGTACGTAATGGCTACCCAGGTACTTGTCGAAAGGGGGTCGACAATCAAGTGTGTCTATACCCTACTGAGCCTGAATGTGACAATCTCCGTACAGTCCGGTCTCTTCGTCAAAGAGTATCGCATATCAGGTCTAGGGGGTGGATAACGTCAGATCCATACTAACCCGATAAGTCGTGTCTGAGTCAAGCTCATCACCAACTGAGACACTACTGATCAACTATCAGTAAATCTCGCCTATCGTGGCCATGGATTTCTGGTGATAGCCAACCGAACACAGTGCGGCATCGAATCCTAATACCAGGAGAGACAAATCCCTGACAGTCGACCATTGCCTCCATGTGGCTCGGGACTTTACCCAACTAAAACCTGTTTGCACAACTCCTTTGAGCTGTGGTAGGGTAGTAATCAAAGTACAGTTAGAACTCACACGAGACAAATGAGCAGTTCAGGTCAAAGGACTAACTTGTACTCATGCCGCCTGAGAACTTCCATCTGACGATAGGTATAATACCATCTAGAAGTTCTCGGCGAGTCCGTCCAGTGTACTCACCTTCAGTGAGTATCTGTATACTATCTTAGGTGACATAACACCAATGGCTTGTGAGACCGGCCACCGCCCCTCGTCGGGGTCTCGAAACGTATACACTAGTCTACTCTGGAATATCGATACCCAGTCTCGATATTCCTACGACTAGGGACATTTAAGGATGTGCTTATAGACCACCCAGCTCTCATGTATATGATCTCCATCATAATGCTGGTAGTCAAGCAAGCATCCTACAGTCTTCATCATTATGTATTAGTGACACGCAGTAACAAGTAAAACGTGTACACATCAATGATAAAAACAAACTAAATAGTATACTATCATTTCGAGTAAGATTGTTCTACTTGTATAGGTCCTCCCTCAATTATCATAATCGCGTGCCTGCAATTACAATAATTGCCTTGAGGGCAGTATATCCAACGCATTTCTATCTTTGCATTCAAGTGTACATTCTGCATTTGCATACATATTGAAAACCCAGAAAAATCGAAATGTTTTCCCAAAAACAGAAAACTTTGTTGTTAAGTTATCTAGTTGTAGAACTTAGATTCAAATTCTGACGGTTTAGTTGATAAGATAGGAAAAACTAAATTCTTTTTTTAGAAATTGAAAACATGAAAGATAACCCTCCTTTATGTTTAACCGTAGCTAATATACGTCTTTGTGTCACATTTGTCGTGGGTTTTGAAAATTAGATGACAAGTTTGATATGTCTGAAAACTTTTAAAATTGATAAACTTTATTTTAGGATCAAACGGATTTGTTTTGAAATAAGTATTATCAATAATAGTTTATAAAGTGAAGTAGATATGAAAGGATGTTATTGAGGCTTTAATAGAAACTAAGTCTGAAAAATAACCCATCTGGAACTTGATTGGAGTGATTACACACCTTATCTATACAAACACATATTTTATCTTAAAAATAATTGAACAACTGGTTATATTTTCGTCCGCATTGAATTGTTATGATTTTCATGCTAAAATGAGTCCTTTTTGTTTTAAGACCTAAGGGATTTGGGCAATTAAGTCCGTCGGGGTATTTCTACACCTAATGCCCTAAAACCAACTGGTTTGGGTGCATTGGCCTAAAGCTCTTTAAGAAATATAGAAAGTCCAATTTAAACAAAGTCAACCAAGTGTTCTCTCCGAGTTAAAACTCCTCACGGTTCTTTGTGTAAGAATAATCTTGATTAAAGACGAGTTTTTATAAAAATATTTTTAACGGAGATATGAAAGTTTTACTTGATAATAAAGACTATTGTACGTTCACGAAGGTGTGTATGAACAAAAATAAGTAAAAGGTGGAGCGAAAAATAAAGCTTAGTTTTCTGTTGAAGACGATAGAAATTCTGAATTTGAAATTTAGCTGGAGAACAAAACTTGAGAAAAGTTTAACTCTTTACAAATTTTCCTAATCCTTTTGAAGTTTTATCCAGTCTTTATTTTGTGACATTATGACTCTAATCGAAGTTTTTGAAACATAACGACGCTATTTGCATCGCACGTAAAGACATATAGAATCTTAAGTTAACAAGAAGCCGGGTGTGAAAAATAAGAGTTTGATACTTCTAATTTAGGGTGATAGAATTTCTAGCTTAGATACTATACCTTAGGATTAGAATCGACCGTTATTTTACGAAACTAGATTACGCAATTTTGTCGGTGTAATCCGCTGAAAATCCTCAGGAGACAACACTCCTTCTACTAGAGACACCTAGAGATTTAACAGCTTGTTGCACGGGCTCAGTGCAATTGCATTCTCTGCGAAAGTGAGATTAGAATTTTTTTTGCTCGGGACGAGTAAAAGATAAGTTTGGAGGTATTTATTCATCATGAAAAACTGTATTTTAATACCGCTCATTCATTATCATTTTTGTGAAATATCGGTATTATTAAGCCGTGTCTGCTAAATAAGTACGGATATAGGTATTCATGACAAAACACTGAAAACACACCCAAAATGCACAGATACGATATTTGTGAGCCAATTGCAACCAGAATGGAAAACCGATCATTATTCAAGAAGATATTGCAACAAAACAAGTGTACAACTTATTTTATCCAAGATGGTCCAACATAATACAAGTTGTACATGTGTGAAGACACATTTTGAGTGCATGAACCAGCAATGGTGTGGTGTGAACACACTTAATCAAGTGGAGCAAGTGGACATGCAAGTGGAGCTTGATTGATGAGTGTTTAAAAAGTTGTGATGTGATATTGATCTTTCCCTTCAAAATCGTCCAGATAACACCCTGGTGAGAATTAGAAGAAATAGAAAAACAAGGAGATGATATTGAAGATATAAGATCACACGACCAAGATGGGCCCCACCACCCAACTTATGGCCGCAAATATATTCCAAATTACCGCAATTTGCGGCACAAAAGTTTCCATATGGCTCCAATTTTTTTCTGGGCCCTCCTCTCTGTCACATCACATCACTTTTATAGTTTGTTTTTTGTGATGAATTTCCTATAAATACTAGATCAAAAAGCAAGCTTGGGTTGCTACTTCATACCATTTTCATTCTACATTTTGTAATTTTGTTCTAGTTCTTTGTACATAATAGTTAGTTAACATTGAGTTTCTTGCCTTCTCCTGATCTTGCAATCTCTTTATTGAGTTTGCAAATTTAGGTTTTGGTTATTGAACTCATAACTTGTATCTTGGATTTGAACTTTAATGAAGCTTTCATTCATGCACCTTGGTTCCTAATATCTTTTTACTCACTTGCAATTTCCTTTGATGTTCTTTACTTATAATATTTTCTTTGATGTCTTCTCACTTATGTTTTCTTTTCACTTTTGTAATAGTTTGTGAGCAGTTCTTCTTGTTAGGGAATGAGGAGGGTTGTGTTTGATGTAAGTTTTTTCTTCAATTTTCCTTTGCCCGACTTCTTGCAATTGAACTCCGTCCAAATCTCACGCAAGCGCTCCGTCAGGTACCCTACCCTACCACGGTAGCAGTGATTCCTAATCATGACCGGTTGCATTTGGTTTGGTCGGAGGCGAGGGTTAAAAGACAAGAACAGAAAAACAAGGGTCAATAAACCGGATTTCACACACAATTGCAAATACCGTACTTAAGCACCGTAATTCACGTTGTTACCGATTACCCTGGCATCAATGGTCAAAGTGAGGCACAAAAGAATAAGTATGGATTTTCCTAATTTAAACTAACCTAACTCTATCACCCTAATCCACGTTGTTACCGATTACCCTACCATCAATGGTCAAAGTGAGGCACACAACAACAACTGAGCCTTTTATCCCAAGCATATGGGGTAGGCTACATGAACCAACATGAGAATCACGCCGGGTCCAGCACATGAATCCTCTGTCTCCACTCACTTCTATCGAACAATATACTTTCATTGAGTCCTTTGGCAACCATATCGTTTCGTATCACCTCCATCCATGTTTTCTTCGGTCTCCCTTTTGCCCTTTTGCCATTACCCATATCGAGAGTATCTACTCGTCGAACCGGTGCTTCCATAGGTCTGCGTCGCACATGACCAAACCATCTAAGCCGGTTTTCCCGCATCTTCTCCTCCACGGGTGCTACACCAACTTTTGCACGAATATCCTCATTTCGCACCTTGTCTTTTCTAGTGTTACCGCACATCCAACGAAGCATGCGCATCTCCGCTACGTACATCTTCTGTGTATGATGCTTCTTAGGAGCCCAGCATTCTGTACCATATAATAAGGCAGGCCGAATAGCGCTCCGATAAAACTTCCCTTTCAATTTTAACGGAAAGTTACGATCACACAAAATCCCTGTTGCACTCCTCCATTTCAACCAACCAGCTTGGATCCTTTGATTAACATCACTATCGATCTCCCCATTCCTTTGGATGATGGAACCTAGATATCTAAACTGGTCGCTCGGTGATATCTCTTGCCCTTCCAATGTTATACCAACATGGTTTTGACTTCTCTGGCTACTAAATTTGCAGTGCATATATGCTGTCTTGGACCTGCTCAATCTGAATCCCCGAGATTCCAATGTTTGTCTCCATAATTCCAATTTGGCATTAACCCCTGCTTTCGTCTCATTTACTAGAACAATATCATCAGCGAATAGCATACACCAAGGGACCTCATCTTGGATAGTTCTAGTAAGCTCATCCATCACGATGGTAAACAGGAAAGGACTTAATGCAGATCCTTGATGTAAACCAATAGTAATCGGAAAATCACTTGTTAAGCCACCGCAAGTTCTGACATTTGCCACTACTCCGTCGTACATATCCTTGATTATGTCAATATACTTGACGGGGACCCCCTTTTTCATCATTGTCCCCCATAATACCTCTCTAGGTACCTTGTCGTACGCTTTTTCTAAATCAATAAATATCATATGCAAATCTCTTCTCCTCTCTCGAAAGCGCTCGACAAGTTGACGAAGCAAATGGATCGCCTCTGTCGTCGATCGTCCAGGCATGAAACCAAATTGGTTCTCTGTTATCTTAATATCCTTCCTTAGCCTGTGTTCAATCACTTTCTCCCAAAGTTTCATGGTGTGACACATTAGTTTTATTCCACGGTAGTTTGAGCAACTTTGAATGTCACCCTTATTCTTGTAGATAGGTACAAGGATACTTTTCCTCCATTCATTTGGCATCTTTTTTGTCTGCCAAATCTTATTAAACAGATCTGTCAGCCATTTAACGCCTATTTCTCCTAAGCATCTCCAAATCTCGATAGGAATCCCGTCAGGACCAACCGCTTTTCTGAAACCCATTCTGTTCAAAGCTTCTTTAACCTCAGTAAGTCTTATTTTACGCATGAAATCACGATTTATATCTTGAGATTGAATGACAAGTCCATCCAAATTCTTAGTAAAGCTCTCATTGAACAATTTGTCAAAATAATCTCTCCATCTTTCCTTGATATCCTCATCTCGAACTAAAACCTTCTGATTTTCATTTTTGACACACTTCACCGCACATAAGTCTCTAGTCTTCCTTTCCCGCATTCGAGCAATCCGGTATATATCATTTGCAGCCTCTTTAGTGTCTAATTTCTCGTACACCTCCTTGTAGACCTTAGATTTAGCTTCCCGAACAGCTTTCTTAACTTCCTTTTTAGCCATTTTGTACTTCTCAAATCTCTCCACATCTCTACTTTTCTTCAAATCTTTATAAGAATCTCTTTTAATTTTAATAGCAGCCTTTACATCTTCATTCCACCATGATATGTCCTTAGATGGTGGAGCACCACCTCTCGACTCACCAAGTAGATCTCTAGCTACTTTCTTGATACAACTAGCCATTTTGTTCCATGTTTTGTCTGGATCATCTTCCGACTGCCAATCCGCTTCTTGTGCTACACGATCTATAAAAGCCTTTTGATTACCTTCTTTCAATCGCCACCATTTAATTTTAGGCTCTACCTTACGTCTAATCTTCCTAGGTTCTCTTCTAAATCGAAAATCTAGAACTAAAAGTCTATGTTGAGTAGTTACACTCTCACCTGGCACTACCTTATAGTCGATACAACAACCTCTATCTATTCTTCTCGTCAGAAAAAAGTCTATTTGACTAGCATTTGATCCGCTCCTAAAAGTGATAAGGTGGGACTCTCTTTTCCTAAACCAGGTGTTTGCTAAGATCAAGTCATAAGATAAAGCAAAATCTAGAATCGAGTCACCTACTTCATTCCTTTGTCCGAAACCAAAACCTCCATGGATAGTATCAAACCCACTACGACTAGTACCTACATGTCCATTAAGATCACCACCAATAAATAACTTCTCTCCACTAGGTATACTTTGCACCACCTCGTCTAAATCCTCCCAGAATAGACGCTTACTAGCGTCATCAAGACCTATCTGTGGTGCATAAGCACTAATAACATTAAAGATCTCTCCACCTAGAATAAGCTTAACCAGTAAAATTCTATCACCTTTTCTCCTAATCTCAACTACATCCTCAAGCAACCGTCTATCTATGATTATACCTACCCCATTACAATTTTTATCTCTACCCGTATACCAAAGCTTATAACCCCAAGGCTCTATGACTCTACTCTTTTCACCTACCCATTTAGTTTCTTGCAAACACATAATACCAACTCTCCTCCTAATCATCACCTCCACTAATTCTATTAGCCTACCCGTAAGGGAACCTATATTCCAGGAAGCTAGACGGATCCTATGAAACCCTTGCTTATTTGTCACTACACCCGGGGTCCGATGTTGGACGACGACCCTTGCTTATTTGTCACTACACCCGGGGTCCGATGTAGCGCGCCGTCTGTAGACGACGACCCTTGCTTATTTGTCACTACACCCGGGGTCCGATGTAGCGCGCCGTCTCTGGACGACGACCCTTGCTTATTTGTCACTACACCCGGGGTCCGATGTAGCGCGCCGCATCTGGACGACGACCAAGCCCTTGCATATTTAACACTACACCCGGGATCCGATGTAGCGCGCCGCTGAGTAGGGGACGCCCCAACGATATTCTGATTCTGGTTCATGTCATAGAATGTGACAAAGTTTTACGTTGGCTGTCACAAGCCTACCACAACCCTCACCCTTTCTCATCCGGACTTGGGACCGGCAACGGTGGGTTTAATGGTCAAAGTGAGGCACAAAAGAATAATCATGGATTCTCCTAACTTAAACTAACCTAAGACAAGAACGGAAGGACAAGGGTTAATAAGTCGGATTTCACGCACAATCGCAAATACCGTACTTAAGCACCCTAATCCACGTTGTTACCGATTACCCTAGCATCAATGGTCAAAGTGAGACACAAAAGAATAAGTATGGATTTTTCTAACTTAAACTAACCTAACTCTATCCCTAACAAACTCGCTTTTGAACATATATACAACACTTAGGTTAGAAACGAACTTTTTCGATTTTTGATTTAACTCGTGAGAACAAAAACCAAAAATGTACTATCTCCAGGCGGACGACCCGTATTCATCACGGCTATCTATACACGACGCCGTCTTAATTGCGGTAACTTTAAATTTAGTATGACATAGAAAAATCTATCATTCAATCATGCCTGCTGGGAAGAGCGTTCGCACAATAAAAAAGCCCTTATCCTTGAGAGGGAATCTGATAAGTTAGCTATATCGGTCGCATCTATCCAAACCTCTGATATACAGTGCTATAAATCAACTTGGTATCTTCGAAGAGGCGGATAGATATGTTCTATATAGCATCTACACCTAGATTCTGACCAGAAGTTCGTCTTCCCAGTTTTCGGTAGTAAACAACAATATTTCCCTGCTTTCCATAAAGACCTTGTATTACACTTATTAGTTTATATTATTGTCAAACTCTTGTATCCAGTGAACTCTTTAGATTTAATATAATAAAGTAGTGATTATGATTTCCTTTACTTGTGCTGCAATTTACTGATTACCATATAATACTAGAAGCCGAAGTGTGACTATGGTAGGATTATTCCTTGACCGTAGGAGCATGGCTAGCCTAGTCACCCTCGTATTCCGTATTTTGGGAAGTGGAGCATGACATGGTTTTGTTGGTATCAGAGCGCCAGGTTTAGAAAATGGATCCCTTGACTAATACTTTATTATATTGCTTTCCTTTGATATAATCCTTGTTGCATCATCTTTCTACATTATAATCCTTGTAGCATCATCTTTCTACATTATAATCCTTGTTGATTCCTTTTGTTATCTGATCCTTTTCTTTGCTCCTCTTTTAGCGATATCGTCTCCCCAGGCAACCACTCCTCGGACTCCAGTTACCAAGACCGCACCGAGAGGATCTTTAATGCGCTGATGACCCTCACAGAAGCCGAGGAAAGGAAGACCGATCTCTTGACTGAGGGTCTGAGGGTGATTACCGCATTAGCATATTTTACAACTCTTATTGTCGCCCAGAGTGCGCCACTGCACTAGTTATACAGGCTAAAGCTGGTACTGTTGCAGATTTAAGGAGGCTTCACCCGACTATATTCATAGGTGTAGCAAAGCCATTTTGTCAAGCCCCGCTCCCCAGTAGATGGAAATAATGACGTAGCAAGCCCGCAACGTATTTATTATGAGAAGGTCATTTCCCTTAATAAACACATTAAGCATATGTAAGCAATATAACAATGTGCATGAATAACAAGAGTAATAAAAATAAATAACATTTTATTTACATTCAAAATTCAAATACAACTGTCTAAAATAGAAGATACAATGATTGAAAGGTGCCTAAATAATGATATACAGAAAATAAGTGCAGAAAAGAAACTAGTAGTCAGCTGGGTAGTAAACTGGTCCAAGTCTTCCTGGTTCGGCTCTATCTCCTCAGAATCCGGTCCTCCTGACGAACATTCTAAGGAAAATAAACAGAGAGGAATATCGTTAGCGAACTAGCGCTCGGTAAGTCCCCCAAAAGAAACAAGTAATGACAAATGAACGTATACAAGATGAATAAAAACCAAGTAGAAATGAACAAGTAAAGGTTTATATAGAAATATCATAGCATGTTGTTTATATGTATAAGATGGTTATTCTAACGTGGTTGTTTGTAGTTTAATAAAGAAGGTATTCATGTATACGAGAGAAGCCCAACTTACCCCGTGGACTAAGATAACAGGAAGTATAGCCCCATCAAAACCCACGGGACAACGGCACATGAATTCAGGTTAGGTGTCTTTTAAAATGACCTCTTGTGCCACGATATACGTTCCGTACCAACCTGCCCCTTATCCCCATGTATTATAGTGTATAGTTTAAGTTTACAGGTCTTGGCCGAATCCATGAATATAAAGAGTACAAGTTTAGGTTCATGTTGTAATTAGGTATTCAGGTATTCAAGTATACATGTTAAGTTACATTCATGGTTCGGTCAAGTCAAGTCAAGTGTTCAAGTTTAAGTTGGTATATTCGAATTCAAGTTCAAGGGTTCAGATTTAAGGTCAAGTGTTCAAGTTTGGGTTTGAGTTGGATTTTAGTTTTGTGTTTAAAACAAGTTCGATTTTGTATTCGAGTTATACTCAATCTCTTATGAATGAATTTAACTATTGCAATTCTTAAGTTCGGGAATAATCAGACAACCGTTGCACATGAACGACATGATTTGTGTTTTTTTCCAAGATTAATAACTCCTTTAATTTGCAGTGTTATCTAATCTGAATAGGGAAGCACTCACTTTTTCCGTCTCCTTGAAGCTCAAGAGAAATGATACCGCTTAAACCTATATTAATTTAGGTCCTTAAAGATTTATTCAAGTTGTTTGCATTTCTCGAGGGGGTTTCATGCAAAATATTTCAATATTGTTTTAAAAACAAACCTTGAGGGTATTTTAGAATATTAAAAGTGTTTATAAAAATGTATTTTTAGCTTAGTGGTATTTTAGTGATAAAACCTAGCTTTTTGAAAATTTATGGTATTTTTATGAAAACTATACTTTTGAAAACTTGATGGTATTTTCGTGTAACTTTAATTTTTTTCATATTCAAAATATAGTTTTCAAAATTGGTTTTCATAGAAAAATATGGATTTATGATTTATGGATTTTCAAATGATTTAATTTGTTGAAAAAGTCGTATTATTTAAAAGTCATATTTTTATTTCCTTTCGAGACTGAATTCTCCGTGAGGAGTTCTGTATTCCGCTCTACTATCCCAAGAATATGCGATAACCCACACCATCCGTAAATGGGTTTTCCTAAAAGGGTTGTAGAGCCGCAATTGCAAAGGATTTAAAAATAGCGATTAACAAGTGTTTTGTAAAGTAATGGTATTTAAAGAATTGTTTCTTTTTAGAATCAAACATGTATCTAAATTATCGTGCTATGAACCATAATGTATGTAATGGGGTAGGTCATTATCCCATGAATTTTCTATAGATATATATTTTAGATATCGATAAAAGGGTACTTTTAAAGTTCATGGTATTTATATGAAAATGTTCAATATATGTTTATTTCGCATGAAATTGTAAACACATTAAAAAGTAAATGATGTGAATAATTGTGTAAAGCGATGTTAGAGAATTTGTGTGGCTTATTTGGCCTATCAAATATGATAAAAGGTTTAAAAAGAAATGATATTGAAGTTAACTCAATTTTTGTCAATATTGTTTTTAAGAATTGTTTTGAGATGATAGAATGAGAGAAAAAGGGACTTACGGGTTTTGGAACATTGAAAAGGGAGGGAAAAGAGAGAGGAGTTCTTCTGGAGTCACAGTATTGTCGAGAATGGCCCCGGTCTTCAAAGAAACGAGCTTGGATTGCTAACACTACTAGACTAGTCTTAACCCTTCTTGAGCTTAGGAATTTTAGAGAATTTTTACTAGATTTTCAGAATAGGAGAGAGCTAGGGAATATGGTGGTATTTATAGGGTAAAAATGAGAATGTGTGAATTAAAAAGAGATTAAATTGTGTTAATAGGGTAGATGAAAGGTTGTGCAGTCTCTGGTTGAAATCAGAGAAAATTAAGTGTAAAATGGAGTAGAGGGGAGTCAAAGGGATGCACGGGCAAAGCACGGAGACTATTGGGCTTGATCCAACCGCAAATTGCGGGTTTTAGCCTATTTTTGGTGGCCAGATCGAGGTCACGTGTCTCAAGGCTTTAGCCATGTGTTATTTTTCGTCTTAACTTCTAATTTCTCTAGTTAGTTTTTTCTGAAAATTTTCGTTTCTCCGTGTATCGCACATGCAATTCTTGGGCTTCTAAAAAGTTAAGAAAAAATATTAAAAAATAATTGGGGATGATGGGATTCAAACTTGCAAGCTAAAGAACAACAGTGGAGAGTATTAATCAGTGTGTTACAAGTTACTTCTTAATTTTATTGAACAATTTTAACTTATAACTCCAACTCAGACTGAAATACCCTTTCGATACATTGAAGAAGTTACATTTGCATAGCGATTTCAGGGTCGTTACATTCTACCCTCCTTACAAAAATTGTCCTTGAAATTTATGCAAAGTACTAAACTTCAAATAGATGAGAGTATCGTGTACGCATATCGTCTTCTCTTTCCCAGGTTGATTCTCCCGGGGAATCATTTCTCTACATCATTCGAACTAAGTTCACCTTCTAGTTCCGTAATGTCTTCACCTTTCGATTCAAGATCTTGACTGGTTGCTACTCGCAAAATAAGTCAGTTTGAATAGTAAGCTCTGAGTGATCAAGTATGTGGCTGGGGTCGCTCACATATCGTCATAGCTGGGATATGTGGAACACATTGTGCACTCCTTCCAATGAGGGCGGTAGTGCCAAATGGTATGCCATTTCTCCTACTCATTCAAGTATGTCGAACGGTCCAATATACCTTGGACTGAATTTACCCCGTTTGCCAAACGTATCACTCCTCTGTTCGGAGAGATCTTTAGAAACACACGCTCTCCGTGTTGGAACTCCAAGTGTCGACCCTTTCCATATGCCCAATGCTTTTGTCGGTCATTAGCTATACACATCTTCTCCTTGATCGTGCGAACTATATCGACAGTTGCCACAATCATCTCAGGCCTAAGAAGTTCACGATCTCCAACGTCATCCCAACTCAGCGGGGAATGACACTTACGTCCGTAGAGTGTTGCGAATAATGCCATTCTAATGCTTTCCTGGTAACTGTTGTTATATGCAAACTCCACAAGGTGTAGGTGATCTTCCCACGAACCTCCAAAGTCTAGCATACATGTTCTCAGCATATCTTCTAGGATCTGAATTGTTCGCTCGAACTGTCCGTCTGTTTAGGAATGATACGCCATACTGAAGTTCAGACTCGTTCCCAGGTTGGCTTGAAGAATTTGCCAAAACTGAGATCAGAATCAAGTTTCTCGGTCGGAGACTATGAAGATAGGTACCCCATGTAATCTCACGATCTTCTGCATGAATGTATTAGTATAAAGACAAGTATGGTACATCTTGAACGTTTAAATCTTACTTTAGATTTTTACATACCTCCATGTACTTTCTTGCCAACGTCTCGGTTGATTGGTTTGAATGGAATAAAGTTAGCCAACTTGGCGAGTCGATCCACAATTACCCAAACTGCATCGTTACCCTTTGTACTGTGAGGGAGTGTAGTTATGAAGTCCATGGTAATGTGTAGACATTTCTATTCTGGGATCGGTAATGGCTGAAGTAGACCAGCGGTTCTGTGATCTTCGTCTTCACTTGCTAACGGATTAAGCACTTTGCTACGCACCTTGCAACTTCTCGCTTTATTCTATACCACCAGTAGTGTTGCTGTACATCCTTGTACATTTTTGTGCTACCGGGGTGTACAGAATACGGAGAGCTGTGAGCTTCTTTCATCAACTCTTCCCGAACAGGGCCGACTGGCACGCATAAACGGCTCCCATACCACAAGGATCCATCTTCGTAGATGATGAAGTCGGCTCGAAGACCACATTCTACTTGTTCTCGGATCTTTTGTAGCTTGGCATCATTTGCTTGAGCTGTCTTGATCTGATTGACAAGAGTGAACTGGGCTTGTAAGTTCGTCAATGATGATGCATTACCTGGCATAACTACTTCAAACTTGAGTCTGTAAATTTCTTGTTGTAGCCTCCACTGAGTGGTGAGGTTCATTGTTAATGGATGTCGACTAAGTGCATCAGGAACTATGTTCACCTTTCCAGGATGATATTATAGGTTGATGTCGAAGTCTGCCATGAGTTCTAGCCATCTTCTCTGTTGCATGTTGAGTTCTTTTTAAGTAAATACATACTTCAGACTCTTGTGGTCGGTGTATATATCCACTCGTTCTCTCAAAAGATAGTGACGCTAAATCTTGAGTGTGAAAATGACGGTTGCCAATTCCAGATCATGTGTTGAATAGTCGCACTCATGAACCTTTAACTGTCTTGATGCAAAAGCCACAACCTTTCCATGCTGAAGCAGAACACATCCTAATCCCTTACTGGACGCATCACAATGTACATCGAATCCTCCAGATCGATCCAATATTATAAGAATAGGTGCAGAGGTTAACCTCAACTTGAGTTCTACGAAAGCCTTCTCACATGCTTCTTGTTAGTTATATGTATGCACTAGAGGCTATTATTGTACATGATTGTATATTATAGTGGATGCTTGGGCATATATAGAGAGGACTTTCTTGCTCGACATGATAGTATGCTATCTAGTTGCTCTTTATCTTAACATGTATTATACTGTCTCTCCGTTCTATGTTGATAAAGCCATTAGGATGTGTACTTGACTACCAGGACTATGATGCAGATCATACTAGTGGGGCCAGGGTAGTCCACAAGTTCATACTTTAATTGTTCCCAGTCGAGGGGGTATCGAGACAGGGCATCGATATTCCAAAGTAGACTAGTATGTACGTTTCTTGACCCTGTATGGGGTGATGAATGATCCCACATCTATTGGTGTTTGACATCAAAGATTGTACACAGGTGCTCATTGGAGAATGGGTACACCGAACAGGACTCGCTGAGAACTCCTAGATGGTATTATTCTTATTGTCAGATAGCAGTTCTCTGGTGACACTGGTACATGTTAGTCTGTAGATCCGAGATCGTCATAGAGTCTTGTGTGATTCGCACTGTACTTTGATTTCCTCCCTACCATGCTCAAGAGAGCGTGCAAATAGGTGGATTTTGGGTACAGTCCCGAGTCACATGGAGGCAATGAGCGATAGGAGGGGTTTCGTCTCTCCCGGTATTGGGGGTTGATGTTGCGCTATGCTCGATTGACTATAAAAGGAAGTCCTTGGCCAAGGCTGATGATGAGATTTACTGGTAAGTATTATCTGTGGTTTCTCGACCCGTTATAAGGCTCACATCGGCATGACTTAACAAATTATTGGGGTTTAACGTTTACCACCCCCAGACTTTATGCAACATATCAGACGAAGAGACAAGACTGTACGGTAGTGTTACTGGATTCACGGGAGTTTGGACAAGCTTGCTTGTTGATCTTCTGATCGCTCAATACCTGGGTAGCCGTTACGTCCAGCTAGTACCGCTGACGGCTTGTGGATGACTGATATGATCATTACCTACTGCTGGCGTATTAACAAGTCTTTAGAGTCCTACAAAGTGGTTTCCTAGCTCAAGCGAAACGAAGTAGGGCACATATGTGATATGTGCGGGACCGAGATTAATACGTGTATGTGATACAGTATTCTAATCTAGCGATATAGGTTATATGTAATATAACCGGATTATTGAATCAAGTGTTTCAATAATTTATTATATGATATTAGTCGATTGTATGAGATGTAACCGGATTATTAAATCAAGTGTTGATTTAATAATTTACTATATAATTATATATTTGATATATTAATATATATTAACTAATATTAGCTCACTTAAGAGTTTCTTTTTCTACGAATACATATAAATATATATGAGATATATATTAATGTATTTATTTTTGTGTCATACTAGATGATACATTGGACATGGGTGTATGAGACTCATACCAAACTAAAGATAATTTGGGTGATTAATAATTAAGGGATAAATCAAACTTAGGTGGAAAATGCCATGGCTTAAGATGCTTGTGGAAGTATGTAGAAGCCTTGATTTAGTCCACTAATTTTGTTTTACTCTAGATATTTATTAACCCAACCATTATCTTTAGCCATGGTTAACTCTCTACTAATATCTCTTGAGATATTTTTTCACCTAAGGGTTCACACTTGATCATCTTCTTCATCTCCTTCTTTGCTCTCTAGCTTTTGTGTGAGGTGAAAAAGAAAAAGAGGGAAACAATTCTAAAGTGAGCAAAATACCTACTTCATCAATCTATACCAAACTAGCCATTTAGTATTGGTTTTTTACTTCACTAATTACTCAATTAGTGAAGAGATAGCTTGAGTTAGAGATTCCTCAACGTAGATCATCTTCGGCCTCAAAGATCCTTTAGCAAGCCCGTTCCTTTCGCCTAGTGGAGCCTAAGAAGAGTTCGAGGACCACTGCTTGGAGCTAAGGGGCTACTATACAAAGCTTTAGAAGTGAAGGACCAGTCTACAAATGTTGTATTCCTTGTTCACTTAGTGTAAAGTTTGTTTACATGCTTTATAAAACCCTGATTCTCTAGCTCTGATACCATGTTAGAGTTTCTTAGCATGACCACTAGGTTTTAGCAAGCATAGAGTATGCAATTTTAAAAAATCTAGAGTGCTAGAAAATTGTGCAGGGTTTTATATGGATCCCCAAGAAGAACGAGCGCCCAACTCGACCAAACGGTCGCGCAAACGCGGCCAAACCATATGTTTAGCCACGGTTCCACGGTGCAGTTGGTTAGGCAGGGACTGTGCCTTCTTGTACTGATCCATAGGTACTTGTGGCATATTCTGGGTATTTTTAAGCGAGACTCAAGTGTTGAGGTCTCTGGGAATTATGGGTGTTTGATAAATCGATCGAAATGTTTTACATCGTCTAGATATCTGTGATTTGTGATACAATATTTGGAATCCACAATAGTTAGTTTTGTGAAAACTAATTAGAATTTTGTAAATCTAACAATTTAGTCTCATTCGATAGATTGCCACGGAGTTTCGATTCGGATCAAAACTCCGTCGCAATCTCGTATAGTACGCGAACACTCGCCGGGTAACACTACTAGATAGCTACGCTCCATAGCCCCGACCAAGTGACTGTAGGAAAACCCCGTTGCCAAAAGCTTCTATTAGGGTGCTCGCGGCCGCGGTGTTCTGCCTAAGTGCACTTCGTCGACAACATCGGGGGTGCGGCCATCTACTAATGTTTCTGACGAGCATTCGATCATTTGTTAGGAATCTTGTTGAACTGCCCAACTGGTTATTGAAAAGTGTTTTTAATTTGAGACTTAAATGCCAGGTTAATAACGTTAAGCATGAAATTCAGAATATATGATATCCAGGTTTATGATGTCTAAGAAATTTATATGGTTAGGCATGAAATCCGAAGTATGTAATATTTCAGATTTATGATGTCTAAGGATGTTGCGGATTCTAATTATTGTAGTTTTCATTTCTTTTCTGCGACCGTAAGTGTAATATGTGGTGTATCGCCGGTTTCGTTGCTATATGTCAATGACAATTGGGATACACATATTTACTTACGTTGATGGCATATGATGTTATGTGTTGCTGTGATATGATATATTGGATCGTCGTGTTTGAATAGCCGGGTTTTTCTGCGTGAGATGAGAGTTTTTCATTTTCACTAATGTAAAATTTGTATGTAATATTCTTTTATTAGGACACTTCCGGGTTGAGGATGATGTCACCATTGATGTATATTATTTTCTTTTCCGCATTAGGATAGACCCAAGGAGGGGGGCATAAGTAACCGGGTTCTAGAGTCTAGTAGGAGACCATCTCGAGGAGTCAAGACCGGGTCTCCTAACTCTAGAATTGGTAGGGTTTCTTGTCTCTCTCGTAGGGGTCTAGGGATGTGGGTTTGGCTATTCATCACGACCATGAAATCCATGTTTTTTACTGGCTTGATTTAAAACACGGACCTTCTAGTATATCCTATATTCCATCTGTTGACTTCTGGTGCAATGTTCTGTGGTGAGATCATATAACTGCGTGAGATGAATGTTTTATTATATATATGATATATAATAAATGTTGCTTATGTTTTGCATCCGCGCCCTGCCCCCGCTCTGCCGTTAGTTAAGTAACCTAACGGTGCATGACGAGACCCTGTGGCGAATGCGGATGGCATAAGCGTATGTTCTATTTTCGTTTCTTCTGTGATGTTTAGGAAACATAAATGATGGAACTTCATTAATGAGATTAATGAAAAGGAAAGAAACCTAAAGATGTTGTAGAATCAAATTTTCAAAAAGGTAGCTCTAGTTCTTGCTATGCATAGTGGTATTCCTTGTAGAATATCCAGCACTTCATTCGATAAGGAAAGAGCTGAGATCCCTTCTCCGGGAATGACCTCTTTAGCAAAAGCTAGAAGATGCTGCACCCACTCGGTTTATTTTGAAAACACATGATTTTAAAAGCGGAGCTTAAACCACTCCTTTTCAAATCACTTGATTCTATAATGATATCAAATTCATTACGCTAAAGGTTTTCTTAAAAACCAACGTAGCCCTCCATCATTTCAGATAAGTAATATTTAGTATTCGTGATACGTTTGTTGGCCTGCGTCAAGGTGTAGTATGCAGTAGCTAATTAGTGCTTATCTGCAGTATGTGATGCCATTGGATTAGGGTAGTCATGCGACTTTGTTGGCCTACGTCAAGGGTTGTGCGGGTGGGTTTAATTCAATCACGAAATGGACGGGTTGAACTTGACTAGCGGCCTATAGTTTGTTGGCCAGCATCAAGGTCATAGGACGCTAGGGGCAAAAATATTATTGGGAATTTCAATTGTTGAAATTTGCAATGAGATTGCATACCCACTATGAGATAGTTGAATCCCGATACCCACTACGAGTAAGAGTTACTCGTGAGAGAGTTTTGCACTTTACAATTAACTAATCCAGTAGGTGTCTAAGAAAGGTATTAACGGGGTTGTGCCCCTGCAGAAACGAGCTTATTTAATTAGTTCCATGCGAAAGAATAGGGAGACTCCCTCGGAGTACCAATACCTGCCTGGCTGAACGATTGGCGAACTTGTAGGGTGTAATTAATCTCGGCCAGTTTTAACTTTTAGGGTTTGAAGGAAGATTTGATAAAAACAGTGGGAGCCATCCTGATTAGATAAAATAATAACCAATATAATCTTGCAAGAGCATACGCTAAAGTGTTTTCTTCTCTCTCTCTCTCTCTCTCCAGGTAGCGAACATGACATGCCTTAATCAAGATAATAATATTGATGTATTGAACGAACCTGCTTATTATACCGAGCTGGGGAACATTGGTTTCGCTCTATTTTAGAACTGTTATAAGTCTGAGCAGGAAATAGGGGAATATCCGGATTCCCACGCGACCCGAACGAGGAATGAGCATGTTGATGCATCTTCTTCGGGTGTGTTCGTTACCGAGAACTGTTTCTCAGTACACTTTACGTCCTGGGTATTGATACTGGATCAGGATCCCACATATGTAATATGTTACAGGGGCTTAAGAGAGGTAGAGAACTGGGAAAAGGTGATCATTATCTAAAGTAAGTAATGATGCAAATGTTGCAGCCAAAGCAGTTGGTGAATATCATCTTGTATTATCAAATGGGAACACATTGATCTTGAACGACTGTTATTACGTACCATCTATGATATGCAATTTAATATCAATTTCTTTATTAGATAAAGAAGGATATAACTTTGTAGTAGAGAAAAATATTATGAACATTTTCCTAAATCAAGTGTTGATTGGGTTTGGTGCATTATATAACGGTTTATACGTTCTGAATCAAAATACAGTTCTTAACATACAGAACACACACAAGAGGAAAAGTTCAGAAATGAATGAATTCTTCTTGTGGCATTGTAGACTGGGTCATATCAATGCGACATGACTAGCTAAGTTACATAAGGATGGATATTTGAACCCGTTCGAATTTACATCTTATGAAATTTGTCAGTCATGTCTCAATGGCAAAATGACCAAAACTCCGTTTACTGGACACGGAGAAAGAGCTACTGAACTCTTGGGACTGATACATAGTGATGTATGCGGTCCCATGTCTACACATGCCAGGAATGGTTTCTCATACTTTATTACATTCACCGATGATTTCTCAAGATTCGGACATGTGTTCCTGTTGAAACATAAGTTTGAAGCTTTTGAGAAATTCAAGGAATATAAGTGCGAAGTAAAAAACCAAAGGGGTAAAAGTATTAAAATCCTTCAATCTGATCGGGGAGGAGAATACTTAAGCATGGAGTTTCTGAATTATTTAAAAGAGAATGGGATTCTCTCTCAGCTTACTCCTCCGTATACACCATAACACAGCAGTGTATCGGAGCAGAGGAATCGCACCCTATTAGATATGGTGCGCTATATGATGAGTACTGCTGAGTTACCTAATTCTTTTTAGGGTTATGCACTGGAGACAGCTGAAGGCCTATTGAACATAGTTCCCACCGAATCTGTGCCAACCACTCCATATGAGATATGGAAAGGAAAGAGACCTTGTCTTAATTATGTTAAGATATGGGGTTGTCCGGCATATGTGAAAACACAAAATCCGGACAAGCTCGAGGCAAGGTCAGTTCTGTGTAAGTTTGTTGTATATCCTAAACATTCGTGAGGGTATATCTTCTACCACACCGAGGAACAAAAGGTGTTTGTTTCTCGGCATGCCACCTTTTTAGAAAAGGAATTCCTTGAAAAAGAAATTAGTGGTCATGAGGTAGAACTGGAAGAAGTTCCAGCTACACAAACTATGACCGATGATTTGGTAGAACCAGAGGATTCAGTAGTTCCCGAAGAATCTCAGCCTCTCCGCAGATCTAGTAGGGTTCCTCATCCACCTGAGAGATACTACGGTTTTCTCGTTAATGGTGGGAGTGAGGATTGCATCATGGAAGATGATGAACCAATTAGTTTCGCGCAGGCCATCATGAGTGGGGACTCTGTAAGATGGCTGGATGCAATGCGATCTGAGATGGAATCCATGTACACCAACAAAGTATAGACTTTGGAAGTTGCTCCTGGAGAGGTGAAACCCATTGGGAGCAAGTGGATTTTTAAGAAGAAACTTGGTGTATATAGAAAAGTTGAGACTTTCAAAGCTGGACTTATAGCAAAAGGTTTTCGTCAACGACCGGGTGTGGATTATGATGAAATCTTTTCTCTTGTAGCTATGCTTAAGTCCATCCGGATCCTGCTTTCCATCGCTGCATACCATGACTACGAAATCTGGAAGATGGACATCAAGACCGCTTTTCTAAATGGTGATTTAGAAGAGAGCGTGTACATGACACGGCCAGAGGGCTTCGTGGACTGTGGGAGCAGCGGAAATGTGTGCAAGTTGCTTAAATCAATCTACGGATTAAATCAGGTATCACGGAGCTGGAACATCTGTTTTGATGTGGCAGTCAAAGAGTTTAATTTCATCAAAAATGTAGATGAACCTTGTATATACAAGAAAGTTGTAGACAGTACGGTTGTCTTCCTCGTATTGTACGTGGATGACACACTCTTGATAGGAAATGATGTTCCTATGCTACACTCGGTCAAGCTCTTCTTATCACAAAGTTTCTCCATGAAGGATCTAGGTGATGCCTCCTATATCCCGGGGATTAAGATCTACAGAGATAGATCTAAACGGATGTTGGGATTGTCCCAATCCAGGTACATCGACACCATACTAAAGAGATTTAGTATGGAAGATTCCAAGCGTGGAAATTTACCCACGATATCAGGAATCACTCTCTCCAAAGAGATGTCTCCCAAGACTGATTTGGAGAGGGATCGCATACCAGGGATACCCTATGTTTTGGCAGTCGGGTCTATCATGTATGCGATGTTATGTACCAGACCGGATGTAGCTTACGCACTTAGTCTTGTAAGCAGGTATCAATCGTATCCTAGGGAGAATCACTGGACAGCTGTGAAGAACATTCTTAAGTACTTGAGAAGGACTAAAGAAATGTTCTTGGTGTATGGTAACGGTGAACTCCAGGTGGAGTCCTTTACCGATTCGAGCTTCCAGAGTGATAAGGACGACAGTAAGTCGGTCTCGGGTTTTGTCTTCACCTTCAATAGAGGGGCGGTATGTTGGAAGAGTTCCAAGCAAGATACCGTGACAGACTCGACGATGGAGGCAGAATACATCGCTGCCAATGATGCCGCCAAAGAGGCCGTCTGGATGAAGAAGTTCATAACAGAACTTGGTGTGGTTCCATCCATTGAGCATCCAATACCTTTGTATTGTGATAACAATGAAGCTGTGGCTTTAGCCAAGGAACCCAAGTCCTATCAGCGATCCAGATATATTCTGAGGCGGTATCACATGATGCGGGAGATAGTTGATCGCCGGGAGATCGAGGTCAGGAGAGTTGACAAGAAGAATAACACGGCGGGTCCACTCACGAAGGCCCCATATACAATTTGAGAGACACTTTGGGATGTTGGGTATGAGATACTACAACAACTGGCCTTAGTGCAAGTGGGAGATTGTTAGTTAGATATATGCTCTAGAGGCCATTATTGTACATGATTGTATATTATAGTGGATGCTTGGACATATATAGAGAGGACTTTCTTGCTTGACATGATAGTATGCTATCTGGTTGCTCTTTATCTTAACATGTACACTTGTATCATTATACTGTCTCTCCGTTCCATGTTGATAAAGCCCTTAGGATATGTACTTGACTACCAGGACTATGATGCAGATCATACTAGTGGGGCCAGGATAGTCTACAAGTTCATCCTTTAATTGTTCCTAGTCGAGAGAGTATCGAGACTGGGCATCGATATTCCAGAGTAGACTAGTGTGTACGTTTCTTGACCCTGTATGGGGCGATGGATGATCCCACATCTATTGGTGTTTGACATCAAAGATTATACATAGGTGCTCATTGGAGAATGAGTACACCGAACAGGACTCACCGAGAACTCCTAGATGGTATTATACCTATCGTCAGATATCAGTTCTCTGGTGACACTGGTACAGGTTAGTCTGTAGACCCAAGATCGTCATAGAGTCTTGTGTGATTCCTACTGAGCTTTGATTTCCTCCCTACCATGCTCAAGAGAGCGTGCAAACAGGTGGATTTGGGTACAGTCCCGAGTCACATGGAGGCAATGGGCGATAGGAGAGGTTTCGTCTCTCCCGGTATTGGGGGTTGATGTTGCGCTATGCTCGATTGGCTATAACTGGAAGTCCCTGGCCAGGGATGATGATGAGATTTACTGGTAAGCGTTATTAGTAATTTCTCGACCCGTTATAAGCCTCACATTGGCATAATTTATCAAGTTATTGGGGTCTGACGTTTACCACCCCCAGACTCGATATGCGACGTATCTGACGAAGAGATCAGACTGTATGGTAGTGTTACTTACTGGATTCACGGGAGTTTGGACAAGCTTGCTTGTTGATCTTCTGATCACTCAATACCTTGGTAGCCGTTACGTCCAGCTAGTACCGCTGATGGCTTGTGGGTGACTGATATGATCATTACCTACTGCAAATGTATTGAAAAGTCTTTAGAGTCCTACAAAGAGGTTTCCTAGCTCAAGCGAAATGAAGTAGGGAACATATGTGATATGTGCGGGACTGAGATTAATACGTGTATGTGATACAGTATTCTAATCTCACGATATAGGTTATATGTGATATAACTGGATTAATGAATCAAGTGTTGATTCAATAATTTGTTATATGTATATTTGATATACATATAAATGATATTAGTCGGTTGTATGAGATATAACCGGATTATTAAATCAAGTTTTGATTTAATAATTTAATGTACAATTATATATTTGATATATTAATATATATTAATTAATATTAGCTCACTTAAGAATTTCTTTTTCTACAAATACATATAAATATATATGAGATATATATTAATGTATTTATTTTTGTGTCATGCTAGATGATACATTGGACATGGGTGTATGAGACTCATACCAAACTAAAGATAATTTGGGTGATTAATAATTAAGGGATAAATCAAAATTAGGTGGAAAATGCCATGGCTTAAGATGCTTGTGGAAGCATGTTGAAGCCTTGCCTTAGTCCACTAATTTTTTTTACTCTAGATATTTATTAACCCAACCATTATATTTAGCCATGGTTAACTCTATACTAATATCTCTTGAGATATTTTTTCACCCAAGGGTTCATACTTGATCATCTTCTTCATTTCCTTCTTTACTTTCTAGCTTTTGAGTGAGGTGAAAAGAAAAAGAGAGAAATAATTCTAAAGTGAGCAAAATATCTACTTCATCAATCTATACCAAACTAACCATTTAGTATAGGTTTTTTACTTCACTAATTCCTCAATTAGTGAAGAGGTAGCTTGAATTAGAGATTTCTCAACGTAGATCATCTTCGGCCTCGAAGATCCTTAAGCATGCTCATTCCTTTAGCCTAGTGGAGCCTAAGAAGAGTTCGGGGACCACTACTTGGAGCTAAGTGACTACTTCACGGAGCTTTCGAAGTGAAGGACCGGTTTACAAAGGTTGTATTCCTTGTTCACTCAGTGTAAAGTTTTTTTTACATGCTTTATAAAACCCTAATTCTCTAGTTCGATTCTAGGTTTGTTTTCTTTAGTGCTCTAGATTTTTTAAAATTGCATACTCGATACTTGCTAAAACCTAGTGGTCGTGCTAAGAAACTCCAACACTTCTGACCACACGAATGCTTTGTCTATACGTGTAAGCTTGGTCAGGGGCGCTGCGATCTTTGAGAATCCTTTGATGAAGCATTTGTAATATCTTGCTAAGCTCAAGAAGTTTCTTATATCTTTGACTGACTTTGGTGTCGGCAACTTGCTTATAGCTGACACCTTAGCTGGATCCATAGAGATTCCTTTGCTTGAAATGATATGTCCAAGAAATCCGACCTAGTTTAGGTAAAATTCACACTTGCTGTACTTGGCGTAAAGTCGATGTTGTCGTAGTGTCTCCAGGACAATGCGTAAGTGCCCGGCGTGTTCTTTCCGATTATTTGAATACACCAAGATATCGTCGATGAAGATAACAACAAACTTGTTTAAGTACTCACGGAAAACTTAGTTCATCGGGTTCATAAAAATAGCTGGTGCATTGGTCACTCCAAATGGCATTACGAGATATTCATAATGGCCATAACGAGTCCTAAACACCGTCTTAGGAATGTCAGACTCCTTGACCTTTACCTGATGATAGCCTGAACGAGATCTAACTTAGAGAAGACACAAGATCCACTTAGCTGATTGAAAAGGTCATTGATGCGAGGTAGAGGATACTTGTTCTTAATTGTTACTTCGTTTAGTGCATGGTAATCCATGCACATTTGGTACGTACTTTCCTTCTTCTTCACTGGTAACACTGGTGATCCTCAACTTGAGGTACTGGGTCTAATCCAACCATTTTTCAGGAGCTCATCTAACTGGATATGAATTTCTTTCATTCTTCCCGAACTTAGTCAATATGGAGCTTTTATTACAAGTTGTGCACCAGGTTGTAAATTGATACTGAATTCAAGAGTTCGATCGGGAGGCAAACCTGATATGTCTTCAGGGAAAACATGCTCGAACTCTCGAACTACTTCGGGATCTTCTCCTTCAGCTTGTAGGGATAACACTTCCACAGTCTTTGGCTTAGCACGGTAGCTTCTTGGCTCCAAAGTTCTGTCTCCACTTTTCAAATAAAAGACTTGGTGATCTGGTATCTCAAAGACTACCCTCCTTTAACGGCAGTCAATAGTAGCATAAAATACTTCCAGCCAATCCATTCCCAACACCACATCGAAATTTGGTATGTCCAGCACTTTGAAATTTGCGTAGAATTCTCGGCCGCAAACTACAACTGGGCACTGATCATATCTCAAAGCTGCCTTCAAGACTCCGTTTTCGGAACTGATGTTCCATCTTGAAATAAGTGGCTTAACGGGTATCACGTGCGTTCTTATGAACCGTTGCGACATGAAGCAATATGAAGCTCCAGTGTCAAAAAGTGCGAGTGCAGGAAGGATGGCTACTAGTATACTACCTAAGTTGTGTGAGCTTACTTTTAGGTATAAGAAAATATGATGATGTACTAGTATTGAAAGGTTGAAAGGATGGGAAGAATTTACCGGTGATGACTTGTCCTGTGGCTTCGGCCTCTTCGACTGTCATTATAAAAGCCTGACATTTCGGCACATTCCTTCTCGCCTGAGGCACATTATTCTACCATTGAGGAACATTTCTCTGTACCTGATGTTATTGTCGCTGAGGCTGTGCTGGTGGTCTACGTTGAGCTAGTGCAGGAAGAGCTAGGCAGGGTGCAGGTGCCTGAATATCTGGCCTCTGTTGTGTTGGCATCGTGAGTCTGGGTGGTGGTGTTGTGTTACTTCGATATGGGCATGCTCCTATAGCGTAAGTAAATGCTCTATAAATGAAACATATGCCATTTGCACTCCTGCAGTGCTTCGCCAAGTGTATGTTTCTCTTGCAGTAGAAGCAGAATTTTGTACTAGATCGGTTAAACGATCCTTCCGGCCTCTTGGCTACAAAAGTTGGCCTGGAAGAGGCTCCTCTGGTCATCTAGATAACAGTGTGTTTGATTCCAGCTACTTGCGGCTTACCCTTCTTTTTGACCACAGCTTCATAACGGCGGGCTGTTCTTAGAGTGAGTTCATAAGCCGGATAGTCGCTTGTTGCTAAAGCCGCTTGAATCTCTGGGTCTAAACCTTGTTGGAATCGTCTAGCCGAAATCTTATCGGTAGGGATCAGGTGTGCCGCAAACCTGATGTAATATTGATGTCAGAATAGTTACGTGGTTTACGTAATAGAATTTGAGACGAATTCTCTACCTACTAGGTATGATGAATTCGACATCATACTCAACCACTAATTTTACCCACATTGAGTCTTGTTGCAGGTGGATGAACTGTTGTTCTATATCAAAATAGACAGTCTCGGGGAAAAACTTTGCATTGAATAGGTCACGGAACGTCTTCCACTCTATTAGTTGTGCAAGACGGTGATTGAAAAGGGTTTTCACCCTAGTTTTTAAAGCCCTATTCCGCAATCAAGATGGGTTCACATGGTAGCTAACCGGTTGAGTACGGGTCTATCCATGGAGAGATGATAGTCTTTTCCTTTATATTTTAACAAGTTAAGTCAAGTTTGTCCAAGTTTGTTCGATACTAACTATATGTTTTGATATGTATGTTAATGGAAGTTTATTAGGGTTATGATTAGTTTAGTTTAAGTTAGGAGTTTTCTCACTTTTTTCATTTTCCTCTCTTGATATTGATATTACGGTAATCAGCAACAACAGAGATTAGCATGACTAGGAAGGATACTTACGAGTATAAGCTAGGCTTTCCAACGCTTAGTTCCTTCCCTTCGGTCCTTGTACATCCGTTCTTGGTTCTTAACCATAACCTCCGGTCAATCCAACCACAACCGGTCTCAATAGGGTGGCACCACTATCATAGAGAATAAGGTGCTGTAAGGAGCGGATTGTGGATGCCTAGATGAGAGTTCAATTCAAGCTGTTGGGCAAGGGAAAGAGTGAGGGAGATTTCCTTCTCTCAAACTTTCCTTATGCTATCCTGACAAGTGAGAAAACTACCTACTCATTATAAAAAAAAGGAAAATAAAAATAAGTAGAGAAGATAGAAAGAAATGAGGTAGAAGACGATAACTAACTACTTGGGATCTCACCTAAGCAAGATTATACTTGAGTATCATGGTTGCAATGATAAACAAAAATAGAAAAAGAAGAAATGAGAACCAATAAATAACAATTTATACTACTAAGAAAAATAAAAGTAAGTAAAACTAGCTAACAATTTAAGCAAGACATGTACATAAAAACTCTCAACTTCATTTATCATCCACTCAAAAAGCTCTCATACAATTTTTAATGGAGGAAAGATGATGAAGAAGAAGAAGTTTATACTAAATTATAACTAAAACCAGGGAAAAATATACATCCTTTGTTTGCTTTTGATCTGGAGTATTTATAGGCAGTGAAGCGAAGACCTAGTGTCTATCTCTTAACCCATGTACAATGAACAAAATACCCATAAAAATTTATCATGGATGGCTACGACATAGCCGCGGTTCTGCCGCCAAAATGGCCATAATTTCGCGCTTCCACGGCCGAAATTAGGAATTGGTTCTCCATTTTTCTTGTGCTTTCTTGTGTTGCTTTATTCTTCTGTTTGGTACACTTATATTTGTAGAATCATTCCAAATTACTCACAGATTTTCAACAGTACAAAAATGAAAATCATTGGACATATTGCCTTGATCTTCCTCGAGCTCCGCGTTGCCTTCTTGATCCTTGTGCGGCTACCCTCGTGCTTTGTGCTTGTCTGAGGCACGAATGACCCTCACTTGATCTTGTCTCCTATATTGGTAAGCGGTAGTTGACGGATGGTGAGCAGAACCCGTATTTTTATCCGTTTGTTGATCGTGAATAAGAGACTGAGCTGTTCGTGATTTGCATTGTTTTGGACTGGGAACCTGTAACCTGTATTTATGTAGCAAACACGGATTAAAAGCGCCTACCTATATGCAATGCGATCAAGAATGTGTGGTATAAAAGTGCAAAATTCTGATATGAACAGACAGCTCTCCTCGGCTTTCCACAAGACTCTTGCGTTGTCTGTGAGCTGAAGCTTTGCCACATGAACCCAAGCTATGTTAGGTATTTACGCTGATGCAAGATCGTTTTCGATACTTTGGGCCCACTCTTCAAACTCAAGGGGGCTTTCTTTCCCTGAGAAGTTCTTTGGAAGCAACGCTCGAAATTGCTTCACCCCAGATACTTCGACTTCAGGATGGTTCAAAAGAATAGCAGTCTGCTTCTGCTGGCCCTCCAGAAGACTTTTGATGGCTTCAAGAAGCACCGTCTGTTCATTGATTGGCACTGCAACTGTTAGGGGAGGTGGTAGGGTAGGTGGTGGTGTGTTGCCATTGACATTGGTGCTGGTATTGCTTGAAGAAACCATCACCTTAATGGAAAAGACAAGTTAGGAAAGATTCAAGAAATTTTAAATGCAACGAACATATAGTTGCTAATCCTTATAATTCATGTAATATATTGCTTAAGATTTCATGCAGAACGGACCTACATGGGCCACCAATAAAACCTGTCATGCCCTGCTTCCCAGTAGACGAAAACGGTGACGTGGTAAGCCCGCAACGTATTTGCTATGAGAAGGTCATTTCTTTTAATAAATACATTAAGCGTATTTAAGCAATATAACAATGTGCAAGTGTAACGACTCTGAAATCACTGTATAGAAATTTCTTGTTATTGTACAGAAAAGATTATTTCATCCTGTGTAAGAGTTAAAAGTTATTTTTGTTTAATAAAAGCAAGAAGCAACTTGTAGCTCACTGGTAAAGCCTCTCCACTGCTGTGACATAGCCTGTGTGTTCGATTCTCATCAGAAACAATTATTTTTTAGATTTTTCTTTTTTATTATTAGAAGCCCAAAAGTTTGCATGTGCAATACACGGAGAAATGAAAAGTTTCAGAAAAATCAAACAGGCGTAATGAATTGAACACACCCAACTTGACACGTGGCACAAATCTCGAGACAGATCGACAAAATCCGACCGCCCGTTTCCTTGATTTGGCCGGCCTTGACGGTCCAAAGTGCTCCAAATCACCCCGTGCTTTGCACACTTATCCCTTCGACTCCCCTTAACTCCCCTGCAATGTTTGATTTTCCGGTAATTA
The DNA here is from genome assembly GCA_030015575.1 of Agapanthus africanus. Classification (NCBI taxonomy): domain Eukaryota; kingdom Viridiplantae; phylum Streptophyta; class Magnoliopsida; order Asparagales; family Amaryllidaceae; genus Agapanthus; species Agapanthus africanus. The sequence goes on from CM057340.1 coordinate 661,376,052, forward strand.
AACAGAGACTCTTCAATTCACCATTTAACACCTTTTTAATGCATTTTAATCCAAAATTTTAATTCTCAAACCCTAATTCCTCACTATAAATACCACCTCATGCCATAGCTCTCCCCCATTCTGAAATTTTAGCACAAATTCCCTTAAAACTTTCTAAGTGTCAAGTGGAGTTAAGCCCCTCAAGTGGAGTAGCGAGCCAAACTCGACGGCCGGAATATCTCCGACGAAACCACGACCACGAGAGCTTCTTCAATCTCTTCTTAACCATTTAAAAACCGTAAGTCCCTCTTCTCTCCATTTCTTTCATCTCAGTTCGTATTTTTAAAACAACTCGACAAAAGAGCAGTTGTCTCCGATATCATATTCTTTTTACATTTGTAAAGCATGTGTTAAGCAAATTAAAAGAAACTAACATGCTATCTTAATCTTAACATAATTTCACACCATTTAGTTTTTAGTTTAACAAAATTTTCATAGGAAACAAACATATAACAAAATTTTCATTAAAATACCATGAACTTTAATATAACACTTCTCGATAATTAGTTTAAATACCTTTAGAAAAACTTCACGGGGTAACGACCTATCCCACATGCACACTATGGTTCCATAGCACGGTATTCTATGGATATAGTAATTTAAAGAAGAACTTTTTCATTAAAATACCACACCGTTTCAAAATGGATTTCATTAAATCAGGATTTCAAAATCCTTAGCAATTACGCCTTTACAACTCTCATTAGGGGATCCGCTAATAGATGGTGCGGATTATCGTATATCCTTGGGACAGTAGAGCGAGATGCAGAACTCCTCACGGCGTATTCGGTCTCGAAAGGAAATAAAAATACGGTTTTAAGAAAAACGACTTTTCTAAACAAAACTAATTTTGAAAAATTATATAAAATTTATGAATCCGTATTTTTTCAATAAAAAAATTAAGAAAACTATAGTTTTAAAAAATGAAAGATTAGAATTTTCAATAAAATACCACAAAGTTTTCAAAAGTAGTTTTTCACAAAAAGACCATAAACTTTCAAAAAGACTAGGTTTTACCACCAAAACACCAAAACAATTAAAATATATGTTCATGAAAAGCCTAAATATTATAAATCACCCTTGAAGTTATTTTTAAATACTATCAATATATATTTTTCATAAAACCCTCTCGAGATATGCAAACAATTTTTTCAGTACTCTAAAATTAATATAGGCTTAAGCGGTATCATTTCTCTTGAGTCTCAGGGAGCCAGAGAAAATGAGTGCTTGCCTATTCAGGTTGGACAACTTAACGGAGTTATAAATGACAGTTGTCTTGGAAAAAAATACAAATCCTGCCGTCCATGTGCAGCAGTTGCCGATTTCTCCCGAACATAAGATTTTTAACAATTTACATCAATTCACAAGAAAAGACATGAACTCGAATCCAAATTCGAATCTAAACTTGAACATGAACTCGAACCCAATCTACTCGAACTAACTTGACTCGAACAAAGATTGCAAATGTCATGACTCGAATATCACTCGACTCGCTGAATACAATTTACACCTTTTGCAATCTATGGTTTCGATCAAGACATGTTAATCAATCAATCAAACCAATTAAGTATATTAACCAGTTATATATATTATACTCAGGATGTTTGGGTTAGTTTCTTATGTGAATCCAACGGAGCTTCAAGAGTCCCGTATTAAGCTCCTTTTTATTTTACTCGAATATCAGTCGGGTTGACTCATCCACAGCCTAGAGCCCCGATACTAACACATGAAACGGGCTGTGTTTCCTTGCTCCTGGGGCTCCACTCTTGAGCTCGGGAATACTTCTACGGCTGCGTTGACATTCACACTTGGAACTTAACGTTAATATAATAACTATATAGAGACCTATAGTATATACTTACCCCTGAACATATATTCTTACTCGTCATATATAGTCTACACTTGTCATTTTCTTTACTCTTACTTATCTTTGGAACTTACCGAGTGCTAGTTCGCTGACGGGCATTCCTCCCGCTTTTCTTCTCTTGGGATGTTCGTCAGATACAGCCGAGACGGAGGAAGTTGAAGCCACAGAGGATGACTACAACTAGATCGTTACTCAGAGCTAGCTCAGCTTCATTTTTCCTTCAGTTTATGTATGCCACTTGTTTAGGCATTTTCCCTATTATATTTACTTTCCAGCATAAACTCATATATTTGTAAATATTGAAAGTTGAATGTAAATAAAGATGTTTGTTGAAAAATTATACAGTCTCCATTTATTCTTGTATTATGTATTATTGTTTCAATACGCTTAGTATATTTATTTAGGGAATGACCTTCTCTGTATAAATATGCCGCGGGCTTGCCACGTCACCGTTTCCGTCTATTGGGAAGCGGGGCATGACAGGTTTTGTTGGTGGCCTATGCAGGTCAGTTCTGCATGAAGTCACAAACAATATACCACAAGAATTAATGAATTTAATAAACATTTATATTCTTTGCATTTCAAATTCTTTGAATCTATCCTAACCTATCTTTTATATCAAGATGATGGATTCTCCGAATAACACCAGCACAAACGTCAACGACAATACTCTACCGCCTACACTGCCACCACCACCTACCGTTGCAGCTCCTATCAATGAGCAAATAATACTTCTTGAGGCTATCAAGAGCCTGTTGGAGGGTCAACAGCAGCAGATTACTATCCTCATGCACCGTCCCGAAGCTGAGGCACTCGGAGTTAAGCAGTTTCAGGCACTGCACCCAAAGAACTTCTCAGGTAAAGAGAGTCCGCTTGAGGCAGAAGAATAGGCTCAAGCGATCGAGGATGACCTGGCAGCAGCTCAAGTGCCAGATATAGCTTGGGTGAGAGTTTCTAAGTTGCAACTGATCGATAATGCCAGAGTTTGGTGGAAGGCTGAGAAGAGCCATCTCGCACAACCGATAGAATGGAAAACATTCCGAGACCTAGTCGACGCCAAGTACTTCCCAGAGACTGCCCGCTTTGACATGGAGCAGCAATTCATCCATTTACAGCAAGGCTCAATGTGGGTCAAGTCGATAGATGAATATGTGCTGAGTTTACCATGCTTAGCAGGTAAGATATTGTCTCAAATTCAATTTTCTGATATCACTTACTACACTGTTAACATAAGGTCGTAACAGGTTCGCTACACACCTTATTCCTACTGCTGAGATCCGGGCACGACGATTTCAGCAAGGGTTGGACTCTAAAATCCAAGCTGCACTCGCTATAGGGGATTTCTCAACTCATGAGCTTGCTTTAAAGGCTGCCCGACGCTATGAGGCAGTTGTGAAGAAGAAGGGCAGACTGCTAGTGTGAAACACCATGTGCACCAGATCACAGGAGGGGCCTCTTCTAGGCCAGCTTTTAACGGACCATCCCGGAGGCCAGTAGGTTCGTTCGCCGACAACAGGCTAGACTTTTGCATCTACTGCAAAAGAAGAGGGCACCTTGTGAAGAACTGTTGTAGGACGAACAACTTGTGCCTGATCTATGGGTCTTCTACTCACACCATTAGAGCATGGCCATAGAACTGAGGACCCAACAACCCTCTAGCTAGACCGGCGATCCAAGCTCCTCCTACCCGGTTAGCTCTACCAGCTCTAACTCCCCGCACCCAAACCACGCAACCTCAACACCGAGTGTTTAACCAGGCACAGAGAAAAGTGCCGCGACGCCAAGCATTCATCATGTCGGTCGAAGAGGCCGAACCCACGGGTCAGGTTATCACTGGTAAATCTCTTCCCTATTTTTTTCAAGTTCTTTCAATTCATAGTCATCTTATATTTGTTATACCTAAACATATCCCACGCAACTTAGGTACAATCTTAGTAGCCTCCCTACCTGCACCCACTCTCTTCGACACTGGGGCATCATATTGCTTTATGTCGCAACGGTTCGTCCGAACTCATGCGATCCCAGTTAAACCGCTCGTATCCAGCTGGAATGTCAGTTCTGGGAATGCCGTTCTAAAAGCAACTTTGGGATACGATCTGTGTCCAGTGGTCGTTTGCAGTCGAGAATTTTATGCAGACTTCAAGGTGCTGGACATACCGAATTTCGACGTAGTCTTGGGAATGGACTGGCTAGGAACTTTCTTCGCTACCATCGACTGTCGCCAAAAGAGGGTAGTGTTCGAAATATTAGATCATCCAGTGTTCTATTCAAGAGTGGAGACCGAACCTTGGAGCCTAGCATCTACAGAGCAAAACCAAAGAAGGCAAAGATTGCAGCATTGCAAGTGGAAGAATCGAAACCAAAGGTAGTTCAAGAGTTCGAGGATGTATTTCCGGAAGATATATCATGTTTGCCTCCCGATCGAGCTCTTGAATTCAGCATCGATTTACAACCCGGTGTACAACCAGTAATAAAAGCTCCGTACCGATTAAGTCCGGAGGAATTGAAGGAGATCCACATTCAGTTGGATGAACCCCTGAAGAAAGGTTGGATACGTCCAAGTACTTCGAGCTGGGGATCTCCGGTGCTACCGGTGAAGAAGAAGGAAGGTTCCTACAGGATGTGTGTGGATTATCGAGCTCTGAACAAAATAACAATTAAGAACAAGTATCCACTACCGCGCATCGATGGACTTTTCGATCAGTTAAGTGGATCTTATGTCTTTTCAAAGCTAGATCTTCGTTCGGGTTATCATTAGGTGAAGGTCAAAGAGTCCGACATTCCAAAGACGGCGTTTAGGACTCGTTATGGTCATTATGAATATCTTGTAATGCCATTTGGAGTGACCAATGCACCTGCCATCTTTATGAACCTGATGAACTAAGTTTTTCGATAGTACTTAGACATATTTGTTGTTATTCATCGACGACATCCTGGTGTATTTAAAGAATTGGAAAGAGCATGTCGAGCACTTATGGATTGTCCTGGAGACATTACGACAACATCGGCTCTACGCCAAGTACAGCAAGTGTGAGTTTTGGCTAGATGAAGTCGGATTTCTCAGACATATCGTTTTAGGCGAAGGAATCTCTATGGATCCAGCTAAGGTGTCAACTGTCAGTGAGTGGCCGACACCAAAGACGGTGAAAGATATACGAAGTTTCTTAGGATTAGCAGGATACTACCGATGATTCATTGAAGGCTTCTCAAAGATCGAAACACCCCTTACCAAGCTCGCACGTAAAGACGAAGCATTCGTGTAGTCAGAAGCATGTGAGAAGGCTTTTATAGAACTCAAGTCGAGGTTAAACTCTGCACCTATTCTTGTAATACCGGATCAATTTGGCAGATTCGTTGTGTATTGTGATGCGTCCGGTAAAGGATTAGGATATGTTTTACATCAGCATGGAAAAGTTGTGGCTTTTGCATCAAGACAACTAAAGGTTCATGAATGTAACTATCCAACGCATGATCTAGAATTGCCAGCCGTTATCTTCACACTCAAGATTTGGCGCCACTATCTTTTGGGAGAACGAGTGGATATATACACTGACCACAAAAGTCTGAAGTATGTATTTACTCAGAAGGAACTCAACATGCGGCAGAGAAGATAGCTAGAACTCATGGCGGATTTCGACATCAACCTACAGTATCATCCTGGGAAGGTGAACGTAGTTCCTAATGCACTTAGTCGCCAGCCATTAGCAATGAACCTCACCACTCAGTGGAGACTACAACAAGAATTGCATGGATTGGAGATTGAAGTAGTTGTGCCAGGTAATGCTTCATATTTGATGAACTTACAAGTCCAGTCCATTCTTGTAAATCAGATCAAGGCAACTCAAGTAAATGATGCCAAGCTACAAAAGATCCGAGAACAAGTAGAAAGTGGACTACGAGCTGACTTTATCATCCACGAAGATGGTCCTTACGATATGGAAGCTGTTTATGCGTACCAGTCGGCCCTGTTCGAGAAGAGTTGATGAAAGAAATTCACAGCTCTCCGTATTCGGTACACCCTGGGGGTACAAAGATGTACAAGGATCTACGGCAACACTACTAGTGGCATAGAATGAAGCGCGAAGTAGCAAGGAGCATAGCCAAGTGTATGGTGTGTCAGCAAGTGAAGGCTAAACATCACAGAACTGCTGGTCTATTCAGCCGTTACCATTCCCAGAATGGAAATGGCAGCACATTGTCATGGACTTCGTGACTGCTTTCCCTCGCAGCACGATGGGTAACGATGCAATTTGGGTTATTATGGATCGACTCACCAAGTCAGCTCACTTTATTCCATTCAGAATTGGCCAGTCAACTAAGACGTTGGTAAGGAAGTACATTGTAACATTTCAGAAAAATAAAATATTATTTTTGGGAATTTTTTTATAATTAAATAATAAATATTAGGAATATTTTAATGATGCGGTATAATTAAATACCGATAAAGTGGAAAATATTTGGAAAATTATAGAAATTACTGAAATGAGGGTGTTTTATATGATTTAGGCGAATTATGAAATTCTATGATTTATTTTGCACCATTTTAGCGCTAATCGCGATTAAATATCGCTAATCGCAATTTAATCGTGTTTTGTGCACATGACATTCCCCATATCATTTTTACACTTGTGTTACATTTTCTACATGGCTTCTTGTTTTGTTTTGGTTTCTATTTAGAGAAAAGAAAAGAAAAGGAAAAGAAAAGAAAAAGAGAAAAAGGTATCATGATGATTTGGAGAGAGAGAGGGGACACAATCATGATAAGATGCATGCTTGTAGAGAGAGAGAGGGTGAAGGGTCAAACCATAGTCATGGCTCATTGTTTCTCTCTTCATCTCTTCACCATTTCTTCTCCCTCTTCACCCATGGCAGCCCCCATCTCCTTCCTCCACATCAAGCCTCAAACCACTCCCAAAATAAAACCAAAACCCCATCTCCATTTCACAAAAAGCATGCACAAGCTCAAGGGAAGCACATTGGACTAAGAAAAATCAAATTTTAAGGACTTTGGGCAACTCAAGAATTTTCTTAAGTTGCCAATTGAGATAATTTCTGCACCTTTAGAATAGTATTTAAATTCTTTAGGCATCCATATATGTTTAGTATCGATATCGAGTGATTTTGTGAACTTAGAAATTTCTAGATGAGGGTTTTGAGAAATTTTGAATTGTGAAGTGTAATTGAGGTTAGTAGAGACCTTATGACCCCTGTATGGATTGTATCTTGGAATGAAACCATAGAAAAAACCCTGGAATACGAACTTATAAACCCCGACATCGGAAAACTGTGAAAATATGATGGTAATTGGAAATCTGCTAACACTCGGGGACCTGAAAAATTATTTAGCAAATATAGTGACACATGCAGGCACCCAGGAAGCTACCCTGAAGACCAGAGCCCTAAACCCCCTACCCAGGCCGCAGATTTAATCTTTTGGGCCGCAAATTGCGGCCTTGGTACTTCCAAATTGACTCGTGCTTGTTCTGTAGCTCCTATATTAGTAAATTAGACCCTCCATATATGCAAAATTTGCTAATTTGACCTAGGGTAAAATCTGGGACCATTTTCTTGAGTTGCTGCCTTGTATTTCGCAATGTTTTTGAATTTAAGTTTTGGTATTTGTCATTGTATTCCATCATGTGGATTTTGAACGCCAACGACTAGGGTTATTGGTTGTGTTTTGCATGCGAGACTATAGGTTTTAAGCTATCGGTGTTTCGTGCGACATTTTGGTTTTCGTGCGTGATTTCGTTTACGATGCTATATGTGATATGTAGGTACCTCATGAGGACTCCGAGACGACAAGAAAGCGTGTGGCGTCATCGGCATCGGCAAGCGAAGATCAAGGTAAGTAGATTATATCTACGGGGGAAGTCCAGTGGATGGCGTATAACACCCCCGCAAAGTTGTGAAAAATGATATGAGGTGATATAGATATACATAGATGTGTTATTGAGGGATATAAACACTTAGCAAGAAAAGTTTTAGGAGATCATGGGTTAATGTTAGCGAGAATTGAGGAAAGTGGTTTAGTTGGTTTCTTAGTCGCGAACCCTAGAATGAGATTGTTACCCATACACATGCACGCACGGGATATGGTTTTGGGTGTACATGTTATATGTATGTGGATAGATGTGGATGCGTGGGTTTATATATATACATATACGGGTACACGGATGATAGAGGATAGTATATGGTACCTGGAGATGAGTCGATATGATTGGGATTGATGCTGTGAGATCGGTGATATGATTTGGTTCGTATTAAGAGATACGACATGATATTATAGCGGATCTTTAGGTGAGGTATTTCAGACACACGCACATATATTGTTGATGGTATCAGCATGTACTAGACTTAGATCTGTACCCCAGTTCATGACATATGATGATAAGGATACCAGATGGGTAATGAGATACATATGATATTTGACCCGTACCCAGATTTGGGATGCCGCGCGATAGATTTACTGTACGAGATATAGTTATGAGGATAGATCCGCACTCTTGACTCGAGAATGTCATATTATTTATTATATCGTACGTGATACTATTGAGGCGAGATCACTGACTACTGTATATATATATATATATATATATATATATATATATATATATATATATATATGTAGATTGACTCAGACTTAGGTGGATTCCCTTATCCTTTTGACTGGGCTCGAGTCATACTCATTTTCAAAAGTGGAGAATCGTGAGTATTTTAAATACCAAACTGTATGACTCGTATATTGGGTAGGTATATTTTTCAATGTTGCTGTTACTACATCACTTTCTGTATATTCATGATGTTTCATCGTATTGCATTCTTGTACATATGTTATCTGTAATTATCATGAAACCCTGCTGTCAGGACACCAGCACCATTATCGATGATGCGTATGTTCTACGTACACCTGCTTGCCGGCTCACACACATCATCATCGGTAATTTCCATGTCACGTACACTTTAGAAAATACTATTCATTGACATAGCTTGCTAGTTGATAGTTGCAATATGTTATAACTTTCATATGCTAGTTTAACTATTGCATTTATTGCATGATATCAGATGCATTCATATATTCATTGGTCATGCAGTATTTTGGAGATTTATGCCGGTATTCACTGTTTATTGATATCATGATTTTTATGATTTCGGATTCTACTTAAGATTTCTGGATTTGAAAACCGCATGTGAAAGTTTTATAAACTGATGATTTATTTTAATGAGAAAAATGCGGTTTTCCTTGATATGTTGAGTATTGTCCACCATGATGTTTTCTCGGTTCTGAGATGTTTTCGAGACCCGATTCGAGGAGTTGGATGAACCGTCTCGGGTACATGGTGGGCCCGGTAAGGTACCCGGGCAAGAAGCTCGAGTTGTAGACGATGAGCCCGGCAAGGGCAGACTACCTACCGGTGATTTTACCTAGCGCGGCGGATATCCGGAGGATACCGTTCGTGGTCGTGTAATTGATGATATGGGCCGATCCGGACTGACGGAGCCCGAGGTATTGAGATATTGAGATTTGAGACACTGAGATATTGAGATTTGATGATACAGGCCAGTCAGGATAGACGGAGCCTGAGGGATTGAGATACTGAGATTTATATTTTGTGTCGATGCTGGACACTGTTTTATCTGTCGATTTCATTGATGATACGCAATTTATATACATACAGAAATCTCATTAAATAAAGAAAACAGTTGTCTCATTCACGATGTATTTTTTTTCATTTGTAATGCATTCATACATCATATATCTGATATGTTGCTATCCGATGCACTGACACGAGAACGTAGTATTGCACTTATATATAGATGGATCAGGATATTGTTTGAGGATATTACTCGATATAACCTAGGATAGCGTCATACATGTGATTTCTGCTCTGTGATGTTTTCTACTCACGAGTTGGCAACTCACCTCCGTTGTGCCACAGTTTCTTGCAGGTTTTGCCGTACAGGTTTCGTTGCGGTTTTGCTGGCACACTGTTCCTTCCGGGTGATTGCTTTGGTAGGTGGGTTCTTTTGCATCAGGACTACCATTGTATATTTGTTATTTCAGTTGTATCTAGTAAAACACCATCAACCAGACTTGTATATTGTTAGAGATAGATGACCAGTGTATAATCTTTCGACCTTAGAGTCGTGCGCTGTATTATTATGGTTTTCCTCTGGTTTTTCTTGATGATGTTGGATTTTTTTCCTGAGTTTGATCCTCGCCTTTCGGCGTTGTATATTATATTGCATTGCGTGGCTTTTGTCCGCCGTTTGGTGAAGAGCTAGCTCCCTCTTGGGGATGCCTTTATTCATTATACATGCATTATCAGGTTTTGTACCCGTTTGGGGTCTGAATTTACAAAGGAAACTCTGCCGAAATTTTCAGAAAAGTCTTGACTTTTTTTAAAAAATGCATACTTCGGCTTATGTTGTTAAACTTCTTGCTTAAAATTGGTTTTTCCTTCACTCTACTGCTTTACTTGGATTTGATTTCTGGGTTTTGGCTTACTTAGATTACGTACGCCTTGAGACGTTTCGTAATTTAAGTGCCAGTCACGCTCGGTACTTTTCAAGTCGTGACAAAATTGGTATCAAAGCGTTTGGTTTTACCTCCTGAGTGTAGGATGACCCTTGGTTGATGGAGTAGGTGACTCAAGCAGAATGACGTACCGTGTGTATGTTCCGCGGCATACTTACGATACAATACTCCGCTTAAAAAGCCTTAGCATGTACATTTCCTTGCACAGTATTATATTCGTTCCTATGATCTATCCTCATCAGTACCAGTTATGGTTTTGTTACCACGGTTGTACGGGCTCAGAGAGCTACGGCTAGAGTTGTGGTCAGCACAAGCTCGTCACGGACGAGGACTGACCAGGGCGTGATTCTAGGGACATACGATTGCATAGACGTATCGTTTATTTGCGTTTTCGCGCCCTTAGCGTTGATGGATCGCTGTTACGAGATTTCTCGGATGTGCAGACCAGCATCAGAGGATTGGGCCACTGATAGAGGCCAGCTAGGATGTGATGACCGTCAAAGCACCGATTATACTTGATGATTGAGGCACTGTTCAGCGTGCGGACGAATGAGCCAGTTGTTGCTGCGAATGAGGAGATTTCGCCACAGATGTTTGGAGCTAATGCCGCACGAGTTATATTTCGAGATATGATATAAGATCGCTAGTCACCAAAGATGAAGGATTAGGACATGTGATTCATTGCCTACCTCGATGCGAGGTCATCAGATTGATTGATTCCAGCTAAAGACGACTTCACGCTGATACGTTAAGAGTCGATATAGACGATCGAATGTCAGGACCAATTTTCCAAGTTTAAAGTATTCAGAAAACAATGCAAGTAATTCTACGGACCCTCTAGAAGAATGAAACCTTAACTCGACATAATGACCATGTGAAAGCCTTTGAACGTTAGGGTTTGTGGCAGTTCCGCGGTGCCATTAATGAGGTTTGGGTTTGCCCTTTTACAGTTGGTCCATAGGTGCTGTGGCATATATTCGATACTATTAAACTGTACCTAAGATGTTGAGCTCTTGGGGGATTATGGAACCTTGACGAATTGATCGAAAAGTGTTGGATATAGTGCCCTCAGAGTCAATTATTGGATCACAGGCACGTGATTGCAATGATTGAGGGAGGACCTATACCGGTAGGACAGTCTTACTCAGGATGATTGTATACTATCTGGTTTGTCTTTATCATCGTGTACATACTTTAGGTGACATTGTAGTTCACTATTACACGTTGATAGAGAATAGTATGCTGCCGTGGTTCATCTTTATCATCGTGCACTGCTATAGGTGACATTACAGGTCACTATTGCACGTTGGTAGAGCCCATAGAATTCTTTCTTGATGACCATCAGTATGATGGCGATCATATACGTAGGAGATGGAGTCTATAAGCACATCTTTAAAGTGGTCCCTAGTCGTGGGAGTTTCGAGACTGGGCATCAATACCCCATTAGTAGACTAGTGTATACAGTCGAGACCCCGACGAGGGGCGGTGGCCGGTCTCACAAGACATTGGTGTCAGTTGGTTCACCTAAGATGTATACAGGTGCTCATTGGGTTATGAGTACACCGGACAGGACTCGCCGGGAACATGCTAGTTGGTATTATACCTAGCATCAGATAGCAGTTCCCTGGTGACATGTGTACAGGTTCATCGACCTGAGATCGTCATTTATCTCGTGTGAGTTCCCACTGTGCTTTGATTACTACCCTACCACGGCTCAAAGGAGTCGTGCAAATAGGTTTTAGTTGGGTACAGTCCCGAGCCACATGGAGGCAGTGAGCGGATCGGCAGGGGTTCGTCTCTCCCGGTATTGGGGGTAAGGTCGCGCTGTGTCTAGGAGAGCCATTACACGAAGTCCTTGGTCAAGGCAGGAGATTTACTTGTAGGTATTGCAGTAGTATCTCAGGGTGTTCTGGGCTACACTCCGACACGACTTGTACCACTTTTGGGGGTCTGACTTTTACCAACCCCCTAGGCCCGACATGCAATGCTCATAGACGAACGGACCGGACTGTACGGATATTATCACTGACAGGCTCAGTAGGGTGTCAGGATGAGTTCGCTCATCGACTTCCCTTTTGGTCAATACCTGGTAGCTCGTTACGTACGACTAATACCTCTGACGTGCTAGTGGTTAAATCCACAGCCAAAGTATTGATGAGTCTTTAGAGTCCCCCACAGACAGTTTCTCACGTTTCGGGCGAAATGTTGTAGAGGCTATATGATATATGGCAGGGTTCGATCATATACGTGGGACCAGTCTCTTGAGCCTCAGGGAGCCGGAGATATGGGTGCTTGCCTATCTAAGGTAGAAAACTTAACAAACGGTGTTATCAATACGGTAATCGTCTTTGAAAAAGACACAAATCCTGCCGCCCATGTGCAGCGGTTACCGATAACATCAAAACAATCAGGACTTCAATTTCTTTTCTAATTGTTCTGACTCAGACAGAGTCTCATTATAAATAATCTGACTTGAATATGATTCAAGTACAAACTACAATTCAACATGAATCCATGAATACATATATTCAATCTATTTAATCTATATTGACTGAACCGAACCATGGATATACTTCTATTTACATGATTCTCCAGTTACATCCATAATTCTATAGTTACATCCGTTTATTGATATCATGGTTTCGGTAAGTCATCCAATTATACAATCTATATTACAAGACAATACAAGTTGCAATACAATTTACAATACAAACAATACAAACAAGACATCGCGGGGTTTAAGGGGTAGATTGGTACTGAAGGTGTTAGAAGTGGCACGAGACTGCAAGATTAAGATACCTAACTTGAATACCACGCCGTTGTTCCGGGATTTCTAACGGAGCCTTGTACTTCCATTGCCTTTAGTCTTTGGCATATAGAGACTCCTCTCGTATACACTGGCATTCTTCTGTACCAAGCTACAAACAACAGCGTTAACACTAAATACAATAAAATAACAATATAATACAACTGTAAAAGCTACACTCTCTCTCTTACTCTCTGTCTATTCTACTTCTCCCTTATCGTTGGGACTTACCGAACGATTTGTTCGCTGACGACATTCTCTTTCTTTTTTCTTTGAATGTCGTCAGGTGATTCGGATCTTCCAGAGATCGAGCCTAGCACTGAAGACTTGGACCAGCTTATTGAAGATCCCGAGCTGTAGTTACACTTGTACACATTTCATTTTTGTACTTTCCATTTCTGTTATGCCATTGTTTAGGCATTGCTTTCATTCAGATGTATTTACTTTTCCATGCATTGTATAAAAAGAATGTGAAAAAATTAAGTTACTATTTTATTACATTTGTCTCTTGTGTACATTTCTTTTATATTGCTTAGATACGCTTAGCGTATTTACTTCAGAGTAAATACGTAGTGGCCTCGTCGCGTCCTCTGCCCGTACACTGGGAAGCGGGGCGTGACACGAAGACCGGAATAGTGGTGGTAGCTTTTTGTTTGTTCTCCGGTTTGCGACATCTTTCTGTGTCTTCAAAGTCTGGTAGGAAGTACTTGGCATCTTTATATTTGCGGACTTCATTCACGGAGAATGGGTTTAGTTCCCCCGTCACAGTGTACTCGAGATCATCTTTGAAGTACTTCATACACTGATGTTGTGTAGAAGGGATGATATTGTGCTCGTGTAACCACGGCCTCCCGAGCAAAGCATTGTAGCAAGTCTTGACGTCAATGACATGAAACTTGATGTCAGTGAAGAGGGACCCGAAGCGTAACGTTAGTATTACAGACCTGAGCGTCCGTGATGACTGGGAGTCAAAACCGGAGATGGTAATTTTATCCCGAGCTAGGTGCTGAATGCTTATGCAGATTTCTTTTAGCACCCGCACGTTGTGAAGGTTGACAGAGGACCCGTTGTCAACAACTATTTTCCCTATTTTGATGTCATGGCGGTATCCAGTGACATATAAAGGACGGTTGTAGTCGCACGTGCCAAAGAGAAAATCCTCATCGTTAAATGTAATGTTAGCTATGTGGACTTCTGCTAGCTCATCTTGAATTTTCTTCTCTGTGATGTAGGCCTGGAACTGATCGGGCTCTTGTAACGCCTTGACTAAGGAATCCCGTGCTTCATTAGACAGAAAGAGGGCATCCAGTATGCTTAGTTGTGAAGGTATCTTCCTCAAATACGCTAGGATATTGTAATCCACAGTGCTTTTCTTAGGCGGGTCCTTGGTTGCGAGCTTTTTGACGACCCCATCATCGAGGGTAATCTCCTCATAGATTTTCTCCTACCCCTTATTTTTTTTGTTCGATCCCTTGTTTGTAGGTCCAAGATTCTTTTCGGGCAACATACAGTTGTGCAGCTGAATATTCTCACAGTTCTTCACCTCTTCCTCTTTTCCTGAAGTGGATTCTTTGAAGAGAGGGCTGAGGGTTATTTCTTCATCAGAATCGCTTCCGAAGGTGAGAACTTGCGATCCCTTGGAATCAACCACGTGACAGTTGCCGATAGCTCTTTTGTGCTCATCTGTCGTGCTTCTCTGCTCCCGACGAGCCTTGCGCTTCAATCGCTTGACGTGTTGTCGGTGGGCAACATATCCTTACCACCGGTTTTTAAAGGCGTTGCACTCTTCGGTAGGGTGCGTGATCCTCTGATGGTATAAGCAGTAGTTTGGATGCCCATCCACTTCGTCAAGGTGTATGCTGCCAGAAGTATTTCCTTTACAAGGTGGCAGCTTCATTCCTATCGACAGGGCTTTAGCGAACCGTTTCCTCGTCTTAAGCCTGCTTCTGTCTGCCGCGAGCGTGTTTCGATCTGGTTGGAGTGCTTCAACCTTTTCATCCTGTCGCTGACGTTTGGCTTTTTCGAATATGGCCATTTCGTGCTCTCGATCAGCTTTGCTCTTCTGACGGGCTTCGTTCAGCAACATATCAATCATCTCGTCTGACGGTTCCAAGAGTTCCGGTTCTGGATCTGCCCCTAGTTTCTCTGCATCAGGAGCTTCTTTCCCCTTTATTGATGAGTGGGAGATCATGTGGCAGCTCGCCACATAATTCTCGGGCTCTTCTGAAGAATCGTCTCCTTCATCAGCGTTATCGTCTTCATTCTCAAGAACATGCTTGAAAAATTCGTCCAATGTAATTGGGGTCCATGCCTTCTGGTTATATTCTTCTAGTGCATCGATATATTTTTGCAAACCTGTACGGTTGTTGTCGGGTTGGACGGCTTCTTGGCCTTCTTTTTTTTCTTTAAACACTTCGGAGGCTTGGCCCGAAGGTTCTGTCCGCCATCACCAACTTTCAACGTTGGGCGCGGTTTCAGCATCCCCTCAATAATCTCAGGATCCAGCGGGCTCTTCCACCTAATTGCCGGACATGCTTGAAGGTCCTTCAGCATTCTTTTAGCCTTAGCTGAAAGGGCCCCCTACCATGGGGCTTCCTCTATAAGTGAGTATGATGCCCCCGGCGTGTCCACCTTTTTAGGAGCGTGTGGTTGTGGCGGGTTCATCTTGCAGTTTTTGGACAGCGCGAACTTTCCCTGTTGGTACTGGTCTTCAATCCAACTTTTGAAGATGTAACAATCTTCGATTGGATGACCCAATATTCGGTGGTAAGGACAGTAATTAGGGCTGTTAGCGTCGCCTGATTGCTTGGACGTCTCGACTCTGGCAGAGTGATGAGCCTGTTGCGCAGCGCTAAATCGAATAATCTCTTCGTCTTATCCCAAGGGAACGAGTAACGGCGTCTCATCTTTTCTCTGAGTGATCGCTGTTTATCGTTTTGGTGAGCAATCGTCTTCGGGCCACTCGGTTGTTGCTGAGCGTTGGAGACGAAGGCCGCTTTCCCTTTCCCCTTTTCATTCCGAAAATCTGTTTTTGAAGAAGATGGCTTATGGCCCATCTGGTCTATTTGGGCCAGCTTGTCGATCAAGGCCTGAAAAGTGGTCGGCTTGAAGAACATCATGAATTGGGAAATGGTTGCCTGAGGGTCAAGGGTCCCCACAAACATGCCCACAGCAGAAGCTTCCTCTATGCGCTGTTCACACTTTGACCACAGGTTCCGCCACGGAATGGCGTATTGAACCCAGGTTTCTCTCGGCTTCACTCTAGTGTTAATTAGTGCAGTGATCGGGGTGCGCTCGCTAGCACTTGCGAATATTTGTGTAAACAGTAGCTCCATTTCTGCAAATGTCTTGACAGAGTCATTCGGGAGCTCGGAGTACCATTCGAACGTTGTCTCCAACAAGCTGCCAACAAACTGGCGAAGCAGCAGTTTGTTGTCACCCTCAGTATTACCACACAGAGCCCTGAATTGAGCAACGTGTTGGTATGGATTACCAGTCCCCATATACACATGGAATTTAGGGATCGTATATCCTGACGGGTACTTTATTTGATCGTACCAACCCGGATAGGGTCGTCCAGTCTTGACGATTTGGCCGGCCGCTTCGCTCGCCTGATAAGCTTGTATCTGTTGAGCTATATAGTAGTTAAGGGTGGCTTTGGAGATGGTCTCTTCCTTGGCTGTTGATAGAGCCGGAAGAGGGTTTGATGTCTCCCCTCTGTCGTCTCAAGGATTATTGGAGGGTCTTCGGCTGGAGGGTCCGGTTGGATAATTATCGCCCACCATATCCTAGAACAGAAACGCCATCTGTTTTATGTTAGCCGCTTGTTTCGCGGCTTCTTTATCTTTTTTCTCGAGCATTCTTTGGAGGAATTCGGCGTCGGTTTCCTGTTCCTGGCGTTGCTCCGACAACGTCCCCGGGATTTCTTTTTGCCCAGTGAGCGCAGCCATCTTTGTTAGCATCTCCTGGAGCTTTTGCTGTTGCTCCTGAGCCTTTGTCACAGATCAGGTGAGTGGTCGATGACCCGTGGAGATACGGCTATCCTCTTTCCCGGAAGCCATGTAGATGGTGTGCATTACCATGCCGACAGACTTGAGGCGTTTGGATTCAGCACCCTTGAGATTTGTCGCAGACACAGGGATCTTCTCCGGCCTTCTCCTTTTATGGGCGGTCGAAGTTGAGGGGGCCATTACAGTGGGCACCCATAGAGAAGATACCTTTTGTTGTGCGACGGGGTGGTCCTTCTCTCGCCGAACCTTCATTTTCTTCGGTCGGCGGGAGTAGTCTTGGTTAATCAGAGAGTCTTGGACCCTTCGCTAGACCTGGTGGATTTCGAAGGACAGCTGCTGAGGGGGCTGCTCCGGCTTTGCTTTAATAACGTTCTCCACCGGTGGAGGAGACCTTTTCAGTACGGCAATTGGAGAGTTCTTATGCACCCTCCTAAGAGGCTCAAAGCCGTTCCCAGTTGGAACAGCAGCATTAACTTCCACCGTTGGAGCTAGTGGGGTAAGTCCGGAAGGGGAACTGCCCCCAGCTTTCCTCACTCGGCGCCAGTGGCGACGTCGAGCGCGTCTTGCAAATGGTACTGGCTCGGTTACGGGGGTGGTTTCATCATGCCCCCTGTTCTGGTGAAGGGTTGCTGTTGGTGCCAGCCTATCGAAGACAGATGTCCGCTGAGAAGAAAAGTTTAACCTGTCGAAGACTGACTTTCGGGTAGGGGAAGCACCTGTAATTACCTCACCCGCGGTAGGAGTTGGGATGTCCAGTCTTGCAAAGACCGACCTCTTAGCCGGAGAAGCCCCTCTGATGACTTTGTTTACTGGAGATGGAATGGCTACCCGCTTCGGGATAACTCCTTCGGGTATTGCAGGCTTCTTTACGGGTCCACTGGAGCCCATGCTCAGCCTGTCAAAGACTGAGGCATTGGAATTGGACGACCCGTTGAGAAGGGCCGTGGTAGTTGTAAGTCGATCGAAGACCGACTTTTTCGGAGCTTCCTGTGACGGCATTGGGACGGTGAAGCTTGCTAATGGGATCATGGTCCCAAAGAACAGTCCAGTGGAGGCCTGAGTCACCTGTTCCACCGGCATGGCGAAGATGGAGGCCGATTGGGGTCCATAAGTCACTCCTCGAGCAGGGACGGAGTGGAAATTGTCGTTGCAGTTGGTGCAGTTAGAAGCCATTGACGTTATCTTCACTTCTGCACGGAGCAGGACACCAAATCTTAGTACCTCGAATCCAAGGGCAACCATACTAAACCGCGATTTTTTCGCGAACACGACCCACGAAGTGTGGAGTGGAAAGAGGAAAAGGTCCCACCGGACGTGCCAGAATCTGTTCGCCGCCGAAAACTGGGAAGACAAAACGTCTTGCCTGAATTTGGGGGCAGATGCTATTTGGTTTTATCTGTCCACCTCTCCGATGATGCCAAGTTGATTTATGGCACCGTATATCAGAGATTTGGACAGATGCGGCCATTGTAGCAGACTTCATCAGATTCCCCATCGTTGTGAGGGGTTTTTGATTGTGGGGACGCTTTTCCTTGCAGGCGCAAACCCCTGCAGTTAATTACGTTACCGTATCGCGGTAACCACTTTCTCCGACTCCAGAAGGTCACTTCATGTCGTGTGTGTTTGTTTTATTTTTGGTTGCCCGTGGATTGTATACGGAGACTAATTTATGTTGTCGCCCGTAGGGCGTGGATTAGTCCAAATCCGTATTTTCTTAGATTTAGGTTTGGGTTTGTTTCAACGATCGTTAACCTCATTTGAGATTAATATCAACTTAAATGCTTGTTAAGGATACGTTAGTCTAATTTTAGACTAAGATCTACTTTACAAGATTTTGGGATCATTTAGATCCAACGAAAGAGTATTTGGACTCTATCGTTTTAGTTTAAGGATGTTGTGGTCCATAAGTTTAAGGACGTCATAGTCCGCGAGTTTAAGAACGTCATAGCCTGTAGGATTTAGTTTAGGGACGTTGCGGTCCGTCAGTTTAAGGACATCATAGTCTATGAGTTTAAAGACATCATAGTCTATAAGGTTTTCTTAGTTTAAGGACATCATAGTCCATGAAGTTTAGTTTAAGGACGTTACGGTCCGTTGTTAGTTTAAGGACGTTACGGTCTAGAATTAGTTTAAAAACATTACGGTCCATAGCTAGTTTTAGGACATTACGGTCGATCGTTAGTTTAGGGACGTTTCGGTCCATAGCTAGTTTTAGGACATTACGGTCCATCGTTAGTTTTGGGACATTACGGTCCATCGTTAGTTTAGGGACGTTTCGGTCTATAGTTTGGATAATCATGGGTTTGGAAATGCACCAGATAGTTATTGGTCGCCAGGACCACCACCTCTCTGAAGACGTTGAAGAATTACAACGACATGTATCAGAGGTGTGAAGAGATGTACCTGTTTCCTCATGGGAACTGAATAAAATAAAAATAAAGCAGCAAGGAAAACCCCCAAATGAGGCATCACGTGCTCACACGTGACCGTGCCTCACGTGCAAACACGTGACCTTTTATGGACAGATTCTATCTACGCCTGAATGCCTAATTGATAAAGTCACGTGCCTACACGTGATTGGCTCTTGAACCCACTGAATTAGTAGAATTAAATTGTAATTAAAAGGAATTAAAAGCATTTGTTCTCTCATGGGAATTGAATAAAATACAAATAAAGCAGCAAGGAAAACCCCCAAAGGGGGCATCACGTGCCCACACGTGACCGGGTCTCACGTGCAGGCACATGACCTTTTACAGGAAAAGCCTATAGGCGCTGAATGAAATAAATAACTGTAAATGCTTAATCAGTGGGTTCCTGAGCCTTCTGAACTAATAGAATTAAATTCTAATTAAATGCTTAATCAGTGGGGTCACGTGCCAACACGTGATGGGTTCCTGAGCCCTCTGAACTAATAGAATTAAATTCTAATTAAATGCTTAATCAGTAGGGTCACGTGCCAACACGTGATGGGTTCCTGAGCTCTCTGAACTAATAGAATTAAATTCTAATTAAATACTATATCAGTGGGGTCACGTACCAACACGTGATGGGTTTCTGAGCCCTCTGAACTAATATAATTAAATTCTAATTAAATACTTAATCGGTGGGGTCATGTCTGAACCAGTAGAATTAAATTCTAATTAAATGCTTAATTAGTAAGGTCACGTGCCAATACGTGATAGACTCTTAAACCCTCTGAACTAATATAATTAAATTCTAATTAAAAGGAATCAAAAACCCTAATTGGAAAAATATTTCCCTAGATCTGTCCAAACAAAAAAGATTACACTCTGTAAAAGGGAGCACCGTTGGATTAAAAATCCAATGGTGATTAAAAATCACCAATTTATAGAAAGATTCTGTACAAAGAAATATTTTCCTAAAACTTGCCGGGAACAACAAATAAAATATCTTTTGGATTGAAAAAAATCCAATGGTGAATAAAATTCACCGAATGATCTAAAAGATCATGTTGGTTGTAAAATCAATCAAAATCTTTCAATAAGAGATCGGCTGAACAAACTGATTCTTTTCTTTCTCGTATAAATAGGAGCCAAGAAGAGAAGAGAAAAAAAAAGATACAACAACAGCGAGAGAATACAGAAGAGAAAAAAAAGAAGAGAATTTGATTCTCTAGAGAGAAAAGAAGATCTCTTCAGAGAAAAAAAGAAAGAAAACTCTAGGTAAGAGAAGGAAGGGGATCATTCTAGAAGCTCCCACAAAACAAAAGAGAATTTAATTCTCAAACCAAGAGTTTAACTCTTCTAAAAAGAACTTAGTTCTTCCTCTGGTTGAAGATCTGCAGAAGCAGATCTCCTCACAAGTTGAGAATTTAATTCTCATCGGGAAGATTCTGCCATACAGATCCAAAACTTAGAGGGAGAATTGGCTTTAAAGAATTTAATTCTTTTAAACACATAGGAATTTAATTCCTCTAAATAAAATTAGGGTTTAACCCTATAAAAGAATTTAATTCTTCAACAAGGGATTTAACTCTCCATGCACGAAAAAGAGATCAGTACCCAACATGATCACGTGGTAACACGTGACCACCTTTCTTTGAACCAGAAAAAGAGATTTTCCAAAGTGTTTAACACTTATTTAAAAGGGAAAAGGGAAAACAATAAGGACAGTTTCTCTTTTAGGGTGTATCACATGCTCCCACGCGACCCTTAAAAAACTCCTCAAAACAAAAGGAAGTAAAGCCAAGACAGTTTCTCTTTTAGGGTGTATCACGTGCTCTTACGTGACCCCTGACAAATACTTTAATATCCAACGCATGGATACCCATCACGTGCCCACACGTGATGGTCATAAAGGTCAAGTGTCTAACACTTATATCCATATTCTGAGAGTAAAATAAAAGAAGCAAGGCCCAATCTTCAGGCGCCTCACGTGACCCCACGCGAGCGCTTCAGTTTTAATGTTTAACACTACTTTAAGCGCCTCACGTGGGAGCATGTGAGCACCGAATGTGCTCTAGTGTTTAACATTATATTCGAACCAATTTTAGCCCAAATTAGCTAAGTCTCCCAGAGGCAAGACCCCCCTTCAACTGAACCCCAATTATACTTTTGTCTTCCAAAACTGATCATCTCATATGGCATTCAAAGTGATTCCCAGAGCCTTCCAACCAACATTGGTTCAAGGGTACATCTCTTCGTACCTCTGATATACGTCGTTGTAATTCTTCAACATCTTCAGAGAAGTGGCGGGTCCCAACAACCAGACATTCCACGGACTGTGGGGTCCTTAAACTCATGGACTATGATGTCCTTAAACTTTACAGACTATGATATCTCTAAACTACCATGGACTGTGGGGTCCTTAAACTCATAGACTATGATGTCTTTAAACTTTATAGACTATGATGTCTTTAAACTCCATGGACTATGATGTCCTTAAACTTATGGACCGCAATGTCCCTAAACTAAAACACTAGAGTCCAAATGCTCTTTTGTTGGATCTAAATGATCCCGTTAAGTTGATCTTAGTCTAAAATTAGACTAACGTGTCCTTATCAAACGTTAAGTTGAACTTAGTCTAAAAACTAGACTAACGTATCCTTAACAAACGTTTAAATTGATCTTAGTCTCAAATGAGATTAACGATCCTTAAACCCAACCCAAACCCAAATCTAAAAAAATATAGATTTGGACTAATCCACGCCCTACGGGTGACAACATAAATTAGTCTCCGTATACAATCCACGTGCAACCAAAAACAAAATAAACACACACGACACGAAGTGATCATCTGGAGAAGGAGAAAGTGGTTACCGCGATGCGGTAGCGTAATTAACTGCAGGGGCTTGCGCCTGCAGGGAAGAATGTCCCCACATCAAAAACCCCTCAAACGAGGGGGAATCTGACGAAGTCTGCTACAACGGCCACATCTGTCTAAACCTCTGATACACGGTGCCATAAATCAAGTTGGCATCTTCAGAGAGGTGGACGGATAAAACCAAATAGCATCTGTCCCCAAAATTCAGGCCGGACGTCCCAACGTCCCAGTCACGTCTTTCGGCGGCGAACAGTACCCTTGAACCAAATACCAGATCGAGAAGCAATGGGATAAACATTATTGTAAATGCCATCTGAGATGATTAATTTTGGAATACCTGAGCATAATTAGGGCTCGGTTAAAAAAAACAAGGTTTTGTCTTTGGGAGACTGAGCAAATTTGGGCTAAGGTTGGCCTATCATAGTGTTAAACACTAGCATATGTTCGGCGCTCACGTGCTCCCACATGAGGTCTAAAAGTATTGTTTAAGCACTGAAGATCTGAAGCACTCACGTGGGGTCATTTGAGGCGCCTGAGATTTGGCACAACTTCTTTGGATTTGTTCCCTTTTTCTTTTCTGAGTGCTGAGCACTATTGGGTCACGTGGGATCACGTGAGGCGTCCTCAAAGACTGAAAGCTGTCTTTGTTTTATTCTCTTTTGAAAAGTGATAAGCACTATTAAGGGGCCACGTGAGGCGTCCTAAGAATGGAACATGTCTTAAGTTTATTCCCCTTTTACAAAGGTTTGTTCAGGGGCCGCGTGGGAGCATGTAATCTGCAATTATCATGTTTGGATGCTAATCTCCTTTTACGTGCATGGGGATCTTAAGTTTTCAAGCCGCTTGTTTAATAAGAATTAAATTCTGTTATAGGGTTAAACCCTAATGTCACGAACCAAATGTGGATGTGACCGGCACTTAGATTGTATCATACCTAAAGATATGCACACAGTCCAAGTAGACCGAAAAACCAAGATCAAATACCTTTTTGCGGAATTCTTTATAAAAATTTTAGTTTTAAGTAAAAATCACAATTTGTTAAGTTAAATTATTAAACAAGTATAAAGTGTTAAATTTGGTTGCATCCCTACTTGGGATCAACAATATCAACAACGGAAAACAATTCTCAATATATAGGACATCAACATAAATCTCAGACAAAAAAAGAAGAAATCACAATTTGTAGACTAAACGATCTCAACTGTCAAGTAATATATATATTATCTCTCAATCTAAGTCATATACAGGTCTGATGGAGATTTTTCTAAATACAAAATACAATACCAAAAGAGAAGGTTACTACATATGTAACCTATCTATCAAAAGATGTAATAAAGCAGCAAAAAGTAGATCTGCGCCGCTGCTAACTGTCCACTCTACCCTTGTAAGGAACTGTGGCATAACGGGGGTGAGTTGCCAACTCAGTGAATATAACTAACATATAACGGTTAATTATGTAAATATGAAGATTATACTAACTGAAATGTGAACAAGTATAATGTATGATTATATGTGAAAACCATGAATCTATAATACGAATCTCATAGTCTAAACTGAAATCTCATCATGTATTCCCAATAAAATTCAATTCCCCGTGTCCATCATCGACACAAAACTTTCATTTCTCACAGGCATCATTCCTCGAATGATCCTGAAATCAACAATCTCGGTCGTTATCATCTAGATATTGTAAGGTTAGTATAGCACCCTATGAAGTGTTTTGAAGCATCACATGACCCAAAGTTATAATTTTTAAGGTGCTAAACTAACATGCAAGTGGATCGATCCTAGAAAATTAGGGTTATTAAACTTTAAGCTAGTAAAGTTAAGGGTTTGAAGGCTACAACCTTTGTAGCTCCCCTTCGCTGGACTCCTTGGTCTCTAAGGTGTTGAACGAAGGTCTTTTTGATGTCCCCTTGTATCCACGACGATCCACCACGGAGCACTCCGTCCAAGCTCGCAATTTCGACAAACCGAAAAGAACACTCTAAACAAAGCGGCTAAGCTTGTGTAGAATGATGTTGTGGTTGGGTTTCTCACTTCAAAAACCTTTCTTTTATTGTATTTCACTCACTAGAAAATACTAGAGAAGAAAAGATGAAGGAAGATGAAGATGGTGGCTAATATTAACAAGAGATAAAAGATAACCCTTGAGTTAAGAAGAAAAAGAAATGTATATCGCTATATATATTTATTTTCTTCTTGACTCCAACCATGATTAAATTATGGATAGTTAGTTTAACTTGGGTTTTAAATGATAAAGAGAAAGATAACCATAGTTTAGTGGTAGTTGAGATAGGTTAGGTTAGAAGAAGAGTGTGGAAGCATGAATGATTATCCTTTCTTTTTCATTTTCTTTTTAAAACCAAAATTAAATAATTATCCATTGTTTAATCTATGGTGTGAAGCTTATATTGCCACCATTTCCATATATAATCAACCATGATGGTTTGATGTATGTATGTGTACATGTATGCACATTTACATGTGCATGAAACTAGAAAAGAAGAAAGAAACACATGCATGCATGCATACATCCATCAAACCCTAGAAAGGTTTTAAGTGAGAAAACTGATGGTTAAATGATAAATCAACACTTGATTTATCAATCCGGTCATATCTCATATGACCCCACCAAAAGCAGTTCACCCGATCAATGTTCGGTATCATATACGCACATTTCAATCGGGTGCATGCGCATATCGCATATGCGCACCACAACGTTTCGCCTGGACTGGGTAACTCCTCTGTGGGACTCTAAGACTCGTCAATACGCCGGCAGAGGGTAATGATCATATCAAGTACCCTCAAGCCGCAAGCGGTCAGCTAAACGTAACGGCCACCCGGGTATTGAGCGATCAGAAGACAACAAGCGAACCTGCTACAACTCCCGTCGAGCCATCCGGCAACACTACAGTACAGTCCGGTCTCTTCGTCAGATATGCTGCATATCGAGCCTAGGGATGGTCATGTCGACCCCAATAACTCAATAAGTCGTGTCGGTGAATGGTCTATAACAGATCGAGAAACTACTGATAACACTTATCAGCAAATCTCAGCAGCCCTGGCCAGGGACTTCTGTTATAACCAGTCGAGCACAGCACAGCATCAACTCCCAATACCGGGAGAGACGAAACCCCTCCTATCTTTCATTGCCTTCGTTTGTCTCGGGACTGTACCCAACGGCCACCTGTTTGCACGACTCAGTAGAGCCGTGGTAGGGTGGCAATCAAAGTGCAGTGGGAGAACACACAAGACTCCATGACGATCTCGGGTCTACAGACTAACCTGTGCCAGTGTCACCTGAGAACTACTATCCGACGATAGATATAATTCTATATAGGAGTTCTCGGTGAGTCCGTCCAGTGTACCCAGTCACCACTGAGCACCCGTATATGATCTTGATGTCAAACATCGATGAATGTGGGAACATCCATCGCCCATCGTATGGGTCTAGTATCATATACGCTAGTCTACTCTGGTATATCGATGCCCCGTCTCGATATACCTACGACTAGGGACGTTCCAGGATATGCTTATAGACTACAGATGTCCCACTAGTATGATCTCCATCACAATCAGAGTAGTCAAGCCGATATCCTCAGGGCTTTATCAGCATGTATGAATGAATAAAAGCATGATCAAATCAACATGTTAGATAAAGAAGAACCAGATAGCGTACTATCATGTCGAGCAAGAATGCAAACTGAATATATATACATGTATAGATACATCCACTATCACATAACGGCCTCTAGGGCATACATATATCCAACAATCTCCCACTTGCACTAAGGCCAGTTATTGGCGTATCTCATACCCAACATCTCAAAAAGTCGCTCATGCTGCGGCTGAGGGAGAGCCTTGGTGAATAGATCCTCGGCGTTGTTCTTTGTGTCTACTCTCTTAATCTCGATCTCGCGGCGATCTACAATCTCCCGGATCAAATGAAAGCGCCTCAGGATATGTCTGGACCGCTAATGGGATCTGGGCTCCTTGGCTAACGCCATTGCCCTATTATTGTCACAATACAAAGGTATTGGATCAATAATGGTTGGAACTACTCCTAGCTCCGAGACGAACTTCTTCATCCAGACGGCTTCCTTGGCGGCATCATTTGCAGCAATGTACTCAGCTTCCATCGTAGAGTCTGCAACGGTATCTTGTTTGGAACTCTTCCAACTTACCGCCCCTCCATTGAGGGTAAATACAAACCCTGAGATAGATTTGCTGTCATCCTTATCACTCTGGAAGCTCGAATCGGTAAAAGCCTCCATTTGGAGATCTTTATTACCATACACCAAGAACAATTCTTTAGTCCTTCGTAAGTACTTAAGAATGTTCTTCACAGCTGTCCAGTGGTTCTCCCCTGGGTTGGATTGATACCTGCTTACAACACTAAGTGCATAAGCTACATCTGGGCGTGTACATAACATCGCATACATTATAGATCCTACTGCCGAAGCATAAGGTATAATGCTCATGCGAGCTCTCTCTTCATCGGTCTTTGGACAAGAATCCTTGGAGAGAGTGACTCCATGGCAAGCGGGTAAGGCACCCCGCTTGGAGTCTTCCATACTAAACCTCTTTAGGATGGTGTTGATGTACCTGGTCTGGGATAGTCCCAATAACTTTTTGGATCTATCTCTATAGATCCTTATGCCCAGGATGTATGTGGCATCACCCAGATCCTTCATGGAGAACCTCAGTGATAAGAATGATTTGACCGACTGTAGCATAGGAATATCATTTCCTATCAGAAGAATGTCATCTACGTACAATACGAGGAATGTGACAGCTCTTCCTACAGCCTTCTTATAAACACAAGGTTCATCTGGATTTTTGATGAAATCAAACTCTTTGATAACATCATCGAAACAGATGTTCCAACTCCGAGATGCCTGCTTTAACCCATATATGGATTTAAGCAATCTACATGCTTTCTCGCTGCTCCCACTGTCAATGAAGCCCTCTGGCTGATCTATATAAATACATTCTTCTAAATCTCCATTTAGAAATGCTGTTTTAACGTCCATCTGCCAGATTTCATAGTCGTAGTGAGCAACAATAGCAAGTAGGATCCGAATGGATTCAAGCATGGCTATGGGCGAAAAAGTTTCTTCATAGTCCAAACCTGGTCTTTGACGAAAACCTTTCGCCACAAGTCTTGCCTTATAGGTCTCTACCTGCCCATCCACACCAATCTTTCTTTTAAAGATCCATTTGCACCCTACAGGTTTTACCCCAGGGGGTACAACGTCCAATGTCCATACTTTGTTGGTGTACATAGACTCCATTTCGGATCTCATGGCATCCAGCCACTTCACAGAGTCACCACTCGTGATAGCTTGCTGAAAACTGGTAGGATCATCATCTTCCATGATACAGTCTTCTCTGTCACCATCAATGAGGAAACCGTAGTACCTCTCCGGTGGGCGAGAAGTCCTACCAGACCTACGGAGTGGCTGAGGTTCTTCAGTTTCTGCTGCAACAGTTGGTTCAACCAAATCGTCATTTTTAGTTTGTGTCTCTAGAACCTCTTCTAGATCCACCACTTTGCCATCATCTTTATCTGTGAAAAACTCTTTTTCCAAGAATGTGGCATGTTGAGAAACAAACACTTTTTGTTCCTCTTTGTGGTAGAACAGATATCCATAAGAATTCTTTGGATATCCCACAAAGTTGCACATGACTGACCGTGTCTCGAGTTTGTCCGGATTCTGCTTTTTAACATAGGCCGGGCAACCCCAAATCTTAATTCTCTTAAGAGATGGTCTCTTCCCATTCCATATCTCATATGGCGTGGTAGACACGGCTTTGGTTGGAACCCTGTTTAGTAGAAACGCTGCAGTCTCCAATGCATGCCCCCAAAACGAGACTGGTAACTCAACGTCACTCATCATGGACCGGACCATATCTAATAGGGTCCTATTCCGTCGTTCTGACACACCGTTGTGCTGTGGTGTGTAAGGAGGAGTGAGCTGAGAGAGAATCCCATTCTCTTTTAGGAAGTTTGCAAATTCTGTACTGAGATACTCTCCACCTCGATCTGATCGAAGCATCTTAATACTCAAGCTGGTTTGTTTTTCTACTTCTTGTTTATATTCAATGAATTTCTCAAAAGCGTCGGACTTGTGCTTTAATAAAAATACATGACCGAATCTTGAGAAATCATCAGTGAATGTAATGAAGTATGAAAAACCACCTCTAGCCTGTGTAGACATAGGCCCACATACATCACTATGTATGAGGCCCAGGAACTGAGTAGCTCTTTCTCCGTGTCCGGTAAACGGAGTTTTGGTCATTTTACCCTTGATACAAGACCGGCAAGTCGCATAAGATTTATATTCAAAAGGATTTAAATATCCATCTTTGTGTAACTTGTTTAGTCTTGTTTCGTTAATATGACCAAGTCTACAGTGCCAAAGAAAAGCTTCATTTAATTCTGAAAGTTTTCTTTTATTAGTGTGTTGTATACTGAAAACTGTGTGTTGATTTAGGACATATATTTCGTTATTAAGTGTACCATACCCAACCAACATTTGATTCAGGTGAATGTTCATAACATTGTTTTGCAATACAAAATTATACCCTTCATTGTCCAACAAAGAAACGGATATTATATTACATAGCATATCAGGTACAAAATAACATGGATTCAAAATCAAAATACATCCATACGGCAACCCCAAGTGATACTCTCCCACTGCGACTGTATGTACATTGGAACCATTTCCAACGCGGAGAGTATGGTCACCTGTCTTCAAAACCTTGCTATTTCTCAGCCCCTGCATAGAATTGCAAATGTGAGAACCTGAACCGGTATCCAATACCCAGGAAGCAGAGTTTATAGAAAAACAGTTTTCAGTCACAAACGCACCTGAAGCGGAAGCATCACCATGCTTCTTCTTAAGACTTAAGTACTCTGTGCAATTGCGCTTCCAATGTCCTGTCTTGTGGCAATGAAAACACTCGCCTTTCCCTGGGTCTCCAGCCATGGACTTTCCCTTTCCCTTTACCTTTTTGACTCCGCCCTTAGGATTAGTGGGTTTCTTCTTTTTCTTTCCCTTGGCCTTAGCTTTCGGGCGAGAAGAAGAAGACTGTCCAATCGTCATAACGGGAGTCTTCGCTGACTTCATAGTGCTCTCTGCACTCCTTAACATATTAAGGAGTTCAGGGAGTTCCTTCTCCATGCCATGCATGTTAAAGTTCACTATGAACTGAGCAAAGGTGGAGGGGAGGGAATGCAGAATAATATCTATATATTGTTCATTGTCCATTGTCCATCCGAGGTCCTCAAGCTCTTCTATAAGAGCTATCATCTTCAAAACATGGTCTGCTACTGGTGTGCCAGGGGTCATCCGCATATGAAACAGTTTCTTTGATGCCTCGTATCGTAATACGCGGGGCTGCTCCCCATACAACTCCTTTGTATGGAGCAGTATCCCGTGAATGTCCATGTCCTCGTGCTGCTTTTGATGTGTGTTGTCCATCGATGCAAGCGCGAGGCATTTTGCCGTGGCACAGTCAGCGTCCCATGTCTTGCGGACTTCAATGTCCGCAACTGAGGATTTTGGGCCTGGGACGGGCGGGGCTGAAGCCGTGAGGACATATGATACTTTATCATAAGTCAAGGCGATCTTCAGATTCCTTAGCCAGTCTTTATAGTTGGTCCCATTCAGTTTGTTCTTATCTAGTAGAAGCTTAAGTCCAGTCATTGGTATCTGCCATTAAGAGAGAGAAAAGAATACACTCAGCGAAAGCTCTTGCACAGATTAGATTGGTTTATTATCTTGTCTAATCGATGTTTCCCACTGCTTTTTATCAAGTTTTTCTTTCAAACCTTAAAAAGAAAAACTAGCCAGGATTAATTACAGTCTACAACTTCGCTAACCGTTCAGCCAGGCCAGTGTCGGTACTTTGAGAGAGGTTCCCCGTGCTTTCGCACGGACCTAATTAGAGTAAACCTCGTTTTCCCAGAGGCGGAGCCCGTTAACACCTTTCTAAACACCTAATGAGTTAGCTAATTGTAAACTGTAAAACTCTCCTAGAAGCAACTATTGCCCACAGTGGGATCGGGATCCAACCATCATATGGAAGGTATGCAATCTCATTGCAAATTTCAACACTTGAAATTCCCGATGTAATTTTTACGCCTAATACTCGTGACCTTGGCTAAGGTCAACAAATCACGAGCACTAGTCAAGCTCAACCCGTCATTTCTTGATTAATTAGACCTGTTCACATGACCCTTGGCTAAGGTCAACAAAGTCATATGCCCGTCCTAATTAATCTGCATCATATGCGTTTGTAGGAAGACATCACTTAGCTACCGTACACTACGCCTTGGCTAAGGTCAACAAACGTAGCACGAATACTAAGTACTCTACTTCCTAAAATGACGGAGGGTTGCGGATGATTTTTAAGAAAATCTTTAACGCTTTGAGCTTGATATCGTTGTAGAATCAAAAGGTTTTCAAAAGGAGTGGCTTAAGCTCCGCAGTTTTGAAATATAGCTTTTTCATAAATAGCCGAGTAGTTTTTAAATCCAATTCTACAACATCTTTTAGGTTTATTTTCTTTACATTAATCACATTAATGTAATCCCATCATTTAAGTCCTAAAGCCAATCACAGAAAAGAAACGAAAATAACACGTACGCTTATGCCATCCGCATTCGCCGCAATGTTCCGTTATGCACCGTTAGGTTACTTAACTAACGGCATACCGGGACGGGACTAGCGCGGGTGTAAAACATAAGCAACGTCTACTATATATCATATATATAATATGTCATTCTTCTCAGATATCACAGAACACAGGCAGCAGAAATATAGATATAACGTGGGATATACTAGGACGTCCGTATTTAGTATTTAGCCAGAATAGAAAATACGGATTCCACAGTCGCGATGAATAGCCAAGCCCACACCCTGGACCCCTACGAGAGCGGCAAGTGACCCTACCAATCCTGGAGTTTAGGAGACCCGGTCTCGACTCCTCGAGATGGCCTCCCACTGAACCCCAGAACCCGGTCACCTGTGCTCTCCTCCTTGGGTCCATCCTAACGCGGAAAAGTAAATAATATACAACACTGGTGACACAACCGCAACCTGGAAGTGCCCCAAATAAAAGAATATTACATTACATTTGAATTTACATGAATGAAAATATAAAACTCTCATCTCACAAAAACCCCCCGGCTATTCGATCGCGACAATCCTGCACATCATATCTCAGCAACACATAATATCACATATCATCAACGTAAGTAAGTATGCGTATCCCGATTGTCGTTGATGTATAGCAACGAAACCGGCGATATCTAACATACTACACTTACGGTCACAGAAAAGAAAGTGTAAAACTACAATATTTGGAATCCAGATTCTCTTTAGACATCATAAATGCGAAATATCACATATTTCGTATTTCATGCCTAAACCATATGAATTCCACATATTGTATCACATTCCAGACAAACAGACAGTATTAAAGTTTTCGAACGATCAATCAAGCACCCAAGATTCACTAAAGCTCAACACTTGAGCAGGGTTCAAAAAATTTGGAGTGTGACACAGTAGCGGCGGTCCAGCCGTAGAAGGGTCAAGCCAACGCCTCACATGTGGCACGCCGTACTGCCCCAAACCCGAGGGTTCAAAGGGTAGTTCGAGACGGTCACATAATCGAGTTAAGGTTTGTTGTCTTCTAGAGGGACCACCGCAAAAAGACTTGCACGTATTTCCAAACTATTTAAACCCCGTGAATAGCGAGTAAATGATACTCGTTCAAACACTTCAATACTTTCTAATTACCCGGAAAAACTATGAAATGAAAATCCCGATTGAATCGATGAATCCAAAAACATCTCCAGAAATTTTCAAAACTTTATTCAGTTTAAAAATACCCAAAAAATTATACATGCAGAAAATAGAATTACTGTAGAACAGTATACCCTAATTCATATGTACGGCTGCGGAACAGCGGCCTAAGCAAGCTTAGGCCGCGTTTCCGCGGCTATAACTACTGTTCATGGGATTATTTTTCTGCCGTAATTCTTATATTTTCCTGCTATGATTTTTACATATTTTTAATTCTGCAAAATGTCAAAATTTAGAAAATTTCCAGAGAGCATCTGAAAATACGGTATTTTTGTCCGATCGGGGTTTTCACTTCGTAAAAACGTCGCCTAATGTTCTAGGTCGGCTCTGATACCAATGTAAGGTTAGTATAGCACCCTGTGAAGTGTTTTGAAGCATCACATGACCCAAAGTTATAATTTTTAAGGTGCTAAACTAACATGCAAGTGGATCGATCCTAGAAAATTAGGGTTATTAAACTTTAAGCTAGTAAAGTTAAGGGTTTGAAGGCTACAACCTTTGTAGCTCCCCTTCGCTGGACTCCTTGGTCTCTAAGGTGTTGAACGAAGGTCCTTTTGATGTCCCCTTGTATCCACGACGATCCACCACGGAGCACTCCGTCCAAGCTCACAATTTCGACAAACCGAAAAGAATACTCTAAACAAAGCGGCTAAGCTTGTGTAGAATGATGTTGTGGTTGGGTTTCTCACTTCAAAAACCTTTCTTTTATTGTATTTCACTCACTAGAAAAGACTAGAGAAGAAAAGATGAAGGAAGATGAAGATGGTGGCTAATATTAACAAGAGATAAAAGATAACCCTTGAGTTAAGAAGAAAAAGAAATGTATATCACTATATATATTTATTTTCTTCTTGACTCCAACCATGATTAAATTATGGATAGTTAGTTTAACTTGGGTTTTAAATGATAAAGAGAAAGATAACCATAGTTTAGTGGTAGTTGAGATAGGTTAGGTTAGAAGAAGAGTGTGGAAGCATGAATGATTATCCTTTCTTTTTCATTTTCTTTTTAAAACCAAAATTAAATAATTATCCATTATTTAATCTATGGTGTGAAGCTTATATTGCCACCATTTCCATATATAATCAACCATGATGGTTTGATGTATGTATGTGTACATGTATGCACATTTACATGTGCATGAAACTAGAAAAGAAGAAAGAAACACATGCATGCATGCATACATCCATCAAACCCTAGAAAGGTTTTAAGTGAGAAAACTAATGGTTAAATAATAAATCAACACTTGATTTATCAATCCGGTCATATCTCATATGACCCCACCAAAAGCAGTTCA
Source organism: Agapanthus africanus (assembly GCA_030015575.1). Classification (NCBI taxonomy): domain Eukaryota; kingdom Viridiplantae; phylum Streptophyta; class Magnoliopsida; order Asparagales; family Amaryllidaceae; genus Agapanthus; species Agapanthus africanus. The sequence goes on from CM057340.1 coordinate 661,409,771, forward strand.
CCCGATCAATGTTCGGTATCATATACGCACATTTCAATCGGGTGCATGCGCATATCGCATATGCGCACCACAACGTTTCGCCTGGACTGGGTAACTCCTCTGTGGGACTCTAAGACTCGTCAATACGCCGGCAGAGGGTAATGATCATATCAAGTACCCTCAAGCCGCAAGCGGTCAGCTAAACGTAACGGCCACCCGGGTATTGAGCGATCAGAAGACAACAAGCGAACCTGCTACAACTCCCGTCGAGCCATCCGGCAACACTACCGTACAGTCCGGTCTCTTCGTCAGATATGCTGCATATCGAGCCTAGGGATGGCCACGTCGACCCCAATAACTCAATAAGTCGTGTCGGTGAATGGTCTATAACAGATCGAGAAACTACTGATAACACTTATCAGCAAATCTCAGCAGCCCTGGCCAGGGACTTGCTGTTATAACCAGTCGAGCACAGCACAGTATCAACTCCCAATACCGGGAGAGACGAAACCCCTCCTATCGCTCATTGCCTTCGTGTGTCTTGGGACTGTACCCAACGGCCACCTGTTTGCACGACTCAGTAGAGCCGTGGTAGGGTGGCAATCAAAGTGCAGTGGGAGAACACACAAGACTCCATGACGATCTCTGGTCTACAGACTAACCTGTACCAGTGTCACCTGAGAACTGCTATCCGACGATAGATATAATTCCATATAGGAGTTCTCGGTGAGTCCGTCCAGTGTACCCAGTCACCACTGAGCACCCGTATATGATCTTGATGTCAAACATCGATGAATCTGGGAACATCCATCGCCCATCGTATGGGTCTAGTATCATATACGCTAGTCTACTCTGGTATATCGATGCCCCGTCTCGATATACCTACGACTAGGGACGTTCCAGGATATGCTTATAGACTACAGATGTCCCACTAGTATGATCTCCATCATAATCAGAGTAGTCAAGCCGATATCCTCAGGGCTTTATCAGCATGTATGAATGAATAAAAGCATGATCAAATCAACATGTTAGATAAAGAAGAACCAGATAGCATACTATCATGTCGAGCAAGAATGCAAACTGAATATATATACATGTATAGATACATCCACTATCACATAACGACCTCTAGGGCATACATATATCCAACAGATATACGCCGTATTTTTACTACTATCTCCGGTATCGAGTAACCTCGCTAGGCTCCCCCGCCTCAATGCGGCTATCCTGCCCCTCGGTCTCGACCGGGTCCACCAAGTATCCAACTGTATATCTCCCCCACTCAGTATGGATAACGTAAAATCCGCGACCGTATATCTCCCCCACTCGGTCCGGAATAAAATCAAAACAGAAAACATCTCATGGTGGACATGACACATCAATCATGAAAAGTCATTGGATTTATGTCGTAGTATTCAAAACTCAAAACCACAAATTCTCAATAATACATTTACTTCTTAATTCATCATGAAATACACATATATTAACATGATATAAATGATGCAATTTACTACTATTATTGATATGTGAGATACGATATAAATCATTTTAACAAGTATTATGCTAAGTGTAAAGGTGACATAGCAATATCGACGAGGTGTGTGTAACATATAAGACGTGCACGTGGCATGACTCGTCGATAATTGTGTAGTGTTCTAACAACTAAACAAGGTGTATGTAACTTATGAATATGTATTGTAAATCTAGCATATCAAATAAAGCATGAAGTTAAATAAACTACGGGCGTATCACGCTATTTTTACGAAATTCCCCGGTAGATGTTTAGTCTACTCACCGGAAACGTCGAATCTATTCAGGAATTGCCAATCCTTTCCCTTTCCTCACTGCCTCCGTAATTCCCGCATTCGAATCTAATATCACAATTTAATGTATATAAGAAAACGGCTATTCCGACATGACGGAAATGAAAAACACCCATTCCCACGTACTAGTTATAGTTTATAGACTATATCGAGGTATTAAACACTTAATCTTACTTGATTTTAACCGTAACCTGCATTGCTACAGAATTTAAATCGCGACGCGTTTTAATCGTGTCGTATTTGGTGTTTTAAGATATCCTTTCCGATATACACTTCCAGATTCTATCTGTAGTGAAACTAATTTAATTAAACAATATCAAAATAGCCAAAATTATACACTGGAACTTACCCAATCACCCAAAATACCCTAGCTCCCTACAAAACCGGCGACGCCGGATTTCCCTTCATGGCCACCGGCCAAAAACCGGCCCCCTGGGTTCGTGATCCTAGGGTTTGTTCTAGGTGTTACATACATCATTTTAGCACTGTTTTGTTAAGTTAATTATCTTCCAAACAATAGCAGATTTTAACAGAGCTTATAATTAACTAAAATACGATATTATGTTACTTTGTTTAATTCAAATTAACTAATCTACAGAACTTAAATTATCTACTGTGTTTAAGAATTTTACCCTCCAATTAGTTGTTGGAATAACCCTCCAAGATGCTAAGTCCCTCCTAGTTTGATGGTGATGAAAACCAATAACATAGCTTCCTTCTTCTTCTTCCTGTTCTTTCTTTTTCTCTTTTAACTTCTTTTTCTTTTAAAATTTTGAGTTTTAATCTCAGCAACTGAACTGAATAGGGTTATATATATGAGAGAAGGAAGGGATAAGGTGAAGGAGGAGGTGGAATCAAGCTAGAGCTAAGGGTTTCATGCAAGTAGGAGGTGTGAGGTGAGTGTTGTGCATGCAAGCATGAGGTGTGTTAGCCTTTATCCTTTAATTAGTTTTAATTTGAAAATAAATTCTGAACTAATTTATCTTCTACTCCACTTTCATTTATATCCTTACCAATTTCCTATTTGCATAAACTTAAACTTTACTTATAAACCCGTCACAACCTAGCTTATTATAAAACACACGTTTTATTAAAATGAAGCTAAATTTATCACTAAAATCCTTATAACTTATTTATTTTGCATACTAAAATTTAAACTTAAATTTTTTTACATGGAACTTATGAAAATTGACTTATTTGATTTTAACAACTTTGTGATTTATCATATTATTCTTAAATTAATTAATTTTATTTATTTCTAAATTTTCAAAATGCTACAATATTCCCCCCTTAAGAAAATTCGGTCCCCGAATTTAAAATAATTAACTAGGCATACCTTCGAAAAGATGTGGAAATTTCTTCTGTATCGCATCCTCGGTCTCCCTAGTAATCTCCTCACGATTATTTCCTTGCCAAAGAACCTTCACAGACGGAAGTACCATCGATCGTAGTTTCTTTGCCTGCCTGTCAAGAATAGCGACTGGCTGCACTGTGTAGGATAAATCCGGCTCAAGCTGTAAGGTCTGATGCTGGATCGCGTGAGATAGATCGTGAAGATACTTGCGAAGCATCGAAACATGGAACACCGGATGCACGTCAGGAAAACTCGGTGGAAGTGCTAAGCGATAAGCTATAGCACCCACCCTCTCCAGAATCTCGTAAGGTACGACATATTTGGGGCTGAGCTTCCCTTTCTTTCCGAAGAGCATCACACCTTTCATCGGAGATACCCGAAGGAACACATGATCTCCCACTCCAAACTCGAGTCTATGACGTCGTCGATCTGCATACGATTTCTGTCTGCATTGGGCCATCTTCATTCTATCCTGTATCAACTGAATTTTCTCTGTAGTCTCTTGTACTATCCGCGGTCCCAAAATGCAACTCTCGATCAGTTTCGTCCAGCAAACAGGTGATCGACATTTCCTGCCATACAAAGCTTCAAAGGGTGCCATCTGGATCGTCTCCTGAAAACTGTTGTTGTACGAGAATTCTATCAAAGGTAGGTGACGATCCCAACTACCACCGAAATCAAGGCTACAAGCCCGAAGCATATCCTCTAGTGTCTGAATGGTCCGCTCCGACTGACCATCTGTCTGTAGGTGGAAAGCTGTACTAAAACTCAACCGTGTACCCAGAGCTTCTTGAAGTTTCTGCCATAGCCTGCTAGTAAACTGGGTACCTCTATATGAAACTATGCACGTCGGAACTCCATGCATACGTACAATCTCATCGATATAAATCTGAGCATACTGTGCAAAACCATACGTCGTCTTCACTGGGAGAAAATGAGCTACCTTTGTCAATCTATCAACAATCACCCAAATGGAATTATACCCTTTGCTAGTCCTGGGTAGACCCACCATAAAATCCATGAAAATCTGTTCCCATTTCCACTCTGGAATGGGTAAGGGCTGCAACTCTCCGGCTGGCCTCTGGTGTTCTGCTTTGACTTGCTGACAAGTCAAGCATCTCGAAACATATTCTGTAACATCCCTCTTCATTTCTTCCCACCAGTAAACATCCTTCAAATCATGATACATCTTGGTGGAACCAGGATGAATACTGTATGCTGATCTATGGGCCTCCTCTAAAATCTCACGCCTCAATCCGTCAGAATCTGGCACACAGAGATGAGTCCTAAAACGTAATACTCCATGATCATCAATCACAAACTCCGTCTCCCTGCCCTGCCTCACCTGATCCATATTTTCCATCATACGAGTATCTGCGGGCTGTACCTCTCAAATGCGATCCAATAACTGGGGTCGGGTGCGAACATGTGCTAGCTGGCCTCCTGCCGATGTGAACTCAAACTGTATACGACTATACACAAGATCTGCCAGTCTGTAGAAGACTGTCTCTGCAAGATACGCAAATGAGATAAGCTACCTCTAGGTCTTCGACTTAAAGCATCTGCTACAACATTCGCTTTGCCTGGATGATACAAGATCTCACAATCGTAATCTTTCACCAGTTCCATCCATCGACGCTGCCTTAGGTTCAGATCTCTCTGCTGAAAAATATTTTTTAAGCTCTTATGATCTGTGAAGATTTGACATGACTCTCCATACAAGTAATGTCTTCAAATCTTCAATGCGAATACTACAACAGCTATCTCTAGATCATGAGTGGGGTAGTTTTGTTCATGCCTCTTCAACTGTCGAGAAGCATAAGCTACAACCCTGCCGTGTTGCATCAACACACAACCTAAACCCACTCTAGAAGCATCACAATACACAACAAAACCCCCTGACCCGGAAGGTAAAGATAATACAGGTGCAGTCGTCAAGCGCGTCTTCAACTGCTGGAAACTCTGCTCACACGCATCTGTCCACTGAAATGGAACATCCTTCCTAGTCAATCCGGTCAAAGGTGCAGCTATCCGTGAAAATTCCTGTACGAAGCGTCGGCAATAACCTACCAGACCTGAGAAACTCCGAACCTCTATAACTGACACAGGTCTGGGCCAGTGCTGTACCGCTTCAATCTTCTTTGGGTCCACACATATACCCTCTCTCGTAACTATGTGACCCAAGAACTCCACACTATCGAGCCATAAAGCACACTTAGAGAATTTTGCAAACAACTGATGCTCCTTCAAGGTCTGCAACGTAATACGCAAATGCTGCTCATGCTCCGTCCAACTCCGAGAATAAACAAGAATGTCATCTATGAACACGATAATAAATCGATCAATGAAGGGTCTGAAGATATGGTTCATCATATCCATAAAAGCTGCTAGAGCGTTGGTGAGTCCGAACGACATCACCAGAAATTCATAGTGCCCATATCTTGTACGAAACGCCGTCTTCGGAATATCATCCTTCCGAACCCTCAACTGGTGATACCCCGACCGCAAATCAATCTTCGAGAAGTAACCAGCTCCCTGCAACTGATCGAATAAGTCATCTATGCATGGTAGTGGATACCTGTTTCGCACAGTTACACGATTCAGCAGTCGGTAGTCGATGCACAGTCTCATACTACAATCCTTTTTCTTTACAAATAAGATAGGAGCTCCCCATGGTAATACACTGGGATGAACAAGCCCTCTATCTAACAACTCTTGCAATTGGCTTTTGAGTTCCTTCAATTCCGTCGGTGCCATTCGATAGGATGGTATAGAAATAGGCCCCGCTCCCAGAATCAAATCAATGCAAAATTCAATGTCACGATCGGGTGGCAATCCTGGTAACTCAGCAGGAAATACCACTGGAAATTCTCGTGCGATCGGAACCTGGTCCAATGGAATCTCAGTGACCCCTGAGTCCTGAACAAAAGCCAAGAACCCATGGCAACCCTTCTTCAAGTGTCGCCCCGCACAAAGAGCAGAAATCATATTGGCAGGAGTTATTTTACAATCCCCCTGCACAACAAACACCGGTTTCCCTGGAAAACAAAATTTAACCGCCTTTCCCCGATAATCTATATAGGCATGACAAGCGGCTAATCAATCCATACCAAGAAGTATATCAAAATCTAACATATCCAGGAGAATCAGATCAACTAGTGAATCTCTATCACCAATACGCACAGAACATGATCTGAATATGTGCCGAGCTATAAAAGAATCTCCCACCGGGGTAATCACCACTAATGGTAAGTCTAACAATGACGATTCTTTCCCCAAAGAAAGTGCAAATCATGAAGATACATAAGAATGTGTAGAACCGGGATCAAATAAAACATGTGCCTCTAACGAGCATACTGTAAGAGTACCTGTCACGACTGCATTTGATGCCTGGGCATCCTGTGGAGTCAGCGCAAATACTCATGCCTGGCCCCTGCCGGCATCCTGTCGTCCTCTACCTCTATCTCCTCGACCTCTCTGAACACGTCCCGCAAAGCCTCGACCTCGTGGTGCAACTGCCTGGCGTGTAGCGCCAACTGGGGGAGGAAGTAAAGCCATCGGCGTCGAAGGTGGAAGGGGTAAAGCAGCATGTGGAACAACGGTCCCTCCCTGAGATCTACAATCCCGCGCAAAGTGTCCGGGAAGTCCACAACTAAAACATGTAGATGAAGGTCTCTGATCATCAGGATAAGAACTAAACATCTGGCCTTGGGTCCAACCTCGTTCGACACTGCGGCCTGGAGTATATCTGCCTCTACCTCTGCCAAACTGTCTAGTCATCGGCCCGATCGGTCTACTCCTCTTTAGCTCTGGAACAACTACTGACTCGCTCAAACGTTCCTCTACTTGTATCATTGCATCCATGGCCTGCGCATACGTATCAAAATGCTGGGAGCCTATAGCCAGATACAACTGCGTGTCCAGACTCCTTAGGAATCTCTTCACCCGAAGCTCCTCCGTAGGTACTAAGTATAGGACATAGCATGACAGCTGGGTGAATCTTAAGTCATAATCTGCTACAGACATACTTGCCGATTTCCGCAACGCTTCAAAACTGCTAGCTCTAGCGTCCCTCACACTCTGGGGAAGAAATCTGGCAAGAAAGACCGTGGAAAACTCTGTCCACGACATCGGAGGAAGACTCGTGGCTCGCCCTCTCTCCATCAACTCACACCACTCCTGTGCAAGTCCCTCCAAACGAAAGCTAATCAGCTCAACTGACCTCGCATCAGAACATCTCAATGATCTGCCAATCCTCGCCATCCTATCAAGAAACGATTGAGGATCTTCCGCTACATCGGTCCCCGTAAATACCGGAGGCCTCAATCTCATAAACTCTGCAAGTGATACCTTCATCACTCTCGTATCTACCAGTGCCACCGTCTGCATAGGCTGCACCTCGGACTCTGCTACGGTCGGTGCCGGATCCTATCTCAGTACTCGAGTGGCCTCAGCTAACTGTCCTACCACTCGCTGCAATCCCAACATGCCCTCCTCAATCCTAGTCATGCGATTTGGAGGAGGATCAACATGCTCATGCACCGCCGGAACGTCCGGTGTACCAGTCGCCGTCACAGGCGGACTCGCCCTAGCTGCATCTCTGGCTGCGGCTCGTCTAGCACGCGTAGCCATAGCAACTGGAATAAGAAACGATAGTTGATAAGGCTTACGAATAGGAACAATCAATAAAGGAGAATCAATGGAAGAATAGATCAAGATATACATCCTAAGGTTCGTTAGGCTGAGTACGATAACGTAAATATGCCGCGGAACATACGTACGGTACTGCACTCATCCTAATTCACCTACTCCATCAAACCAAAGGTCTTCCTAAATCACGGACTCACGTCAACCTATTTTACATTTCCCCTACTCGATTCCGTAAGGTTACTCCTAGGCTCTGATACCAACTTTGTCACGACCCAAATGTGGATGTGACCGGCACTTAGATTGTATCATACCTAAAGATATGCACACAGTCCAAGTAGACCGAAAAACCAAGATCAAATACCTTTTTGCGGAATTCTTTATAAAAATTTTAGTTTTAAGTAAAAATCACAATTTGTTAAGTTAAATTATTAAACAAGTATAAAGTGTTAAATTTGGTTGCATCCCTACTTGGGATCAACAATATCAACAACGGAAAACAATTCTCAATATATAGGACATCAACATAAATCTCAGACATAAAAAGAAGAAATCACAATTTATAGACTAAACGATCTCAACTGTCAAATAATATATATATCATCTCTCAATCTAAGTCATATACAGGTCTGATGGAGATTATTCTAGATACAAAATACAATACCAAAAGAGAAGATTACTACATATGTAACCTACCTATCAAAAGATGTAATAAAGCTGCAAAAGTAGATCTGCGCCGCTGCTAACCGTCCACTCTACCCCTGCAAGGAACTGTGGCACAACGGGGGTGAGTTGCTAACTCAGTGAATATAACTAATATATAACGGTTAATTATGTAAATATGAAGATTATACTAACTGAAATGTGAACAAGTATAATGTATGATTATATGTGAAAACCATGAATCTATAATACGAATCTCATAGTCTAAACTGAAATCCCATCATGTATTCCCAATAAAATTCAATTCCCCGTGTCCATCATCGACACAAAACTTCCATTTCTCACAGGCATCATTCCTCGAATGATCTTGAAATCAACAATCTCGGTCGTTATCATCTAGATATACGCCGTATTTTTACTACTATCTTCGGTATCGAGTAACCTCGCTAGGCTCCCCCGCCTCAATGCGGCTATCCTGCCCCTCGGTCTCGACCGGGTCCACCATGTATCCAGCTGTATATCTCCCCCCACTCAGTATGGATAACGTAAAATCCGCGACCGTATATCTCCCCCACTCGGTCCGGAATAAAATCAAAACAGAAAACATCTCATGGTGGACATGACACATTAATCATGAAAAGTCACTGGATTTATGTCGTAGTATTCAAAACTCAAAACCACAAATTATCAATAATACATTTACTTCTTAATTCAACATGAAATACACATATATTAACATGATATAAATGATGCAATTTACTACTATTATTGATATGTGAGATACGATATAAATCATTTTAACAAGTATTATGTTAAGTGTAAAGGTGACATAGCAATATCGACGAGGTGTGTGTAACATATAAGACGTGCACGTGGCATGACTCGTCGATAATTGTGTAGTGTTCTAACAATTAAATAAGGTGTATGTAACTTATGAATATGTATTGTAAATCTAGCATATCAAATAAAGCATGAAGTTAAATAAACTACGGGCGTATCACGCCATTTTTACGAAATTCCCCGGTAGATGTTTAGTCTACTCACCGGAAACGTCGAATCTATTCAGGAATTGCCAATCCTTTCCCTTTTCTCGCTGCCTCCGTAATTCCCGTATTCGAATCTAATATCACAATTTAACGTATATAAGAAAACGGCTATTCCGACATGACGGAAATGAAAAACACCCGTTCCCACGTACTAGTTATAGTATATAGACTATATCGAGGTATTAAACACTTAATCTTACTGGATTTTATCCTTAACCTGCATCGCTACAGAATTTAAATCGCGACGCGTTTTAACCATGTCGTATTTGGTGTTTTAAGATATCCTTTCCGATATACGCTTCCAGATTCTATCTGTAGTGAAACTAATTTAATTAAACAATATCAAAATGGCCAAAATTATACACTGGAACTTACCCAATCACCCAAAATACCCTAGCTCCCTACAAAACCGGCGACGCCGGATTTCCCTTCATGGCCGCCGGCCAAAAACCGGCCCCCTGGGTTCGTGATCCTAGGGTTTGTTCTAGGTGTTACATACATCATTTTAGTACTGTTTTGTTAAGTTAATTATCTTCCAAACAATAGCAGATTTTAACAGAGCTTATAATTAACTAAAATACGATATTATGTAACTTTGTTTAATTCAAATTAACTAATCTACAGAACTTAAATTATCTACCGTGTTTAAGAATTTTACCCTCCAATTAGTTGTTGGAATAACCCTCCAAGATGCTAAGTCCCTCCTAGCTTGATGGTGATGAAAACCAATAACATAGCTTCCTTCTTCTTCTTCTTGTTCTTTCTTTTTCTCTTTTAACTTCTTTTTCTTTTAAAATTTTAAGTTTTAATCTCAGCAACTGAACTGAATAGGGTTATATATATGAGAGAAGGAAGGGATAAGATGAAGGAGGAGGTGGAATCAAGCTAGAGCTAAGGGTTTCATGCAAGTAGAAGGTGTGAGGTGAGTGTTGTGCATGCAAGCATGAGGTGTGTTAGCCTTTATCCTTTAATTAGTTTTAATTTGAAAATAAATTCTGAACTAATTTGTCTTCTACTCCACTTTCATTTATATCCTTAACAATTTCCTATTTGCATAAACTTAAACTTTACTTATAAACCCTTTACAACCTAGCTTATTATAAAACACACATTTTATTAAAACGAAGCTAAATTTGTCACTAAAACCCTTATAACTTATTTATTTTGCATACTAAAATTTAAACTTAAATTGTTTTACATGGAACTTATGAAAATTGACTTATTTGATTTTAACAATTTTGTGATTTATCATATTATTCTTAAATTAATTAATTTTATTTATTTCTAAATTTTCAAAATGCTACTCCTAGTTTTATTTAGAGGAATTAAATTCCTATATGTTCTTTTGTAAGAATTAAATTCTTTAGACTCAATTCTCCTCCTAAGTTTTGAATCTGCATGACAGATCTCCCCGATGAGAATTAAATTCTCAACTTGTGGGGAGATCTGCTTCTGCAGATCTTCAACCAGAGGAAGAACTAAGTTCTTTTTAGAATAGTTTAACTTTTGTGAAGGTGAAGAAAGGGTAAAATGTTCTGTGTTTGGTTCCTTTCCTTACCTAGGATTTCTTTTTAGAGATCTTCTTCTCTCTGGAGAATTAAATTCTCTTTTCTTTTGGCTTACAAAGGTGTTTTTTCTCTCTCTCTTTTTGTATCCCCTTCTCATTTGCTTCTTTGCTCTTATTTATAGGAGAAGAAGGGAATCAATTTGTTTAGAAAATCTCTCTTTGAAAGATTTTGATAGATTTTATAATCAACCAAAATAATCATTTAGATCAATCGGTGAATTTTATTCACAGTTGGATTTTTAATCCAAGGACTTCTGTTTTACAGAAAATATCTCTTTTGTTGTTCTTAACAAGATTAGGAAGATATTTCCCCATACAGAAATCTTTCTGTAGATTGGTGATTTTTAATCACCATTGGATTTTTAATCCAATGGCGTCCTGTTTTATAGAGCGTAATCTTTCTTATTTGGAAATATTTAAGGATACATTTTCCAACTAGGGTTTTGATTCCTCTTAATTAGAATTTTATTCTATCGGTGCAGAAAGCATAGGAGCCTATCATGTGTAGCACGTGACCCCACAAAAGAGCGTCACGTGCTATCGCGTGAGTTTTCGCTCTGGCCAATTGTTTGTTTATTTAAGCGCCTATATACTTTGTATATAGAGGTCACGTGTCTGCACGTAAGGCCCAGTTTTAGCTTAGTTTTGTCAAGCGTAGCGCCTATCATGTGTGGGCACGTGATACTTCATTTGGGGACTTTTTCCCTTTGCTTTTATTTATTATTCATTTTTTATAAGGGAACACCGCCCAAGCTTGAACTAAAGCTACTGCCTTCTCATCTCAAGTACACTTACTTGGGTGACAACGAAACGCTACTCGTCATCATTTCAGCTGCTCTCATTTCTGCCCAAGAGACAACTCTTCCCTTAATTTTTAGATTGAATAGGCAAACTTTAGGTTGGACAATGGAAAACATCAAAGAGATTAGTCCCTTGATTGTAAACATCATATACATCTGATGGATGATACCAAGCCAACTAGAGATCCACAAAAACGGTTGAATATCGTCATGAAAGAAGCCGTAAAGAAAGAAATCATGAAGTGTCTAGATATTGGTATCATTTACCCTATCTCAGATAGCAAATGGGTGAGTCTGATCTACGTAGTCCCCAAGAAGTCAGGTATCACGGTCATAACTAATAAGGAAAATAAGCTCATTCCCACTCGCACCCAAACTGGGTGGCGAGTTTGCATCGACTACCATAAGCTTAATACCGCGACAAGGAAGGTTCACTTTCCATTGCCATTCATTGACCAAATGCTTAAACGATTGGCTGGACACGAGTTCTACTGTTTCTTGGATGGATATTCAGATTACAACCAGGTCCCCATTGCAAAAGAGGACCAAGAAAATACGACATTCACATGTCCATTTGGTACTTTTGGATATGCTTTCATGCCTTTTGGGCTTGCAATGCACCAACAACTTTCCAGCGTTTCATGACGGGGATTTTCTCAGATATGGTCGATAAATATCTTGATATTTTCATGGACCGTTTCTCCATTTTTGGAGATTCATTATATGAATGTCTTGACCATTTAGACTGAGTCTCAACCTAGTCAATCTGACTTGAATGTGATTCAAATATAAACAATAATCCAACATGAATCCATCTATACAATCTATATCAATCTACTTAACTAAACCGAACCATAGATATATTCCTTCTACATGTCCATTCATTATATCCGTTCCATTTACTGATATCATGGTTTCAGCAAGTCCTCTATCTATATAACAAACAATACAATCAATACAAAAGACATCACGGGGTTTATAAGAGGTAGATTGGTACGGAAAGTGTTAGAAGTGTCACAAGACTGTAACCATAATACACCTAACCTGAATATCCATTGCCGTTGTACCGTGGCTGAACGGTTCCTTATGCTCCGTATACCTTAGTCTCCGGAATAGTGGAACTCCTCTAGTATACACTGGCATTTTCTGTACCAAGTTACAAACAACAGCGCTAACAATATAATCAAACATTATAAGATATTTCTCTTTCTGTCTATTTTTTCTCTACTTACCTTTGGGACTTACCGAGCGATTGTTCGCTGACGACATTCCTTTCTTCTTTCTTTGGAATGTTGTCAGGTGATTCGGACTCTCTGGAGATCAAGCCCAGCACTGAAGATTTGGAGCAGATACCATTCGACCCAGAGCTTTAGACACTTGTATATATTTATTTTTATTTCAGTTATGCCATTGTTTAGCCATCGATTTCATTCCATGTATTTACATTTCAGCTGCATTGTAAAAGAATGTTTAATAAATAAAGCTGCTGTTCATTTACATTCCTGTCTCTTGTATATTTTATTTTATATTGCTTAGATACACTTAGCGTGTTTATTTCTGAGTAAATACGTAGCGGGCCTTGCCATGTCCTCTGCCCGTATATTGGGAAGCAGGGCGTGACAACGAGCAAGTATGTCAGCTTTTCTGTTCAATGCCCTAGGGATTCTCATCAGTTCGATATAGACGAATTGTCACAAAAGTTCCATGACCCAGCTTCTGTATCGAGCTAACTCGGTCTTGTATATTTTGTAGTCTCAACTTACTTGGTTGACGACAAGTTGAGAATCTCCGTACACACGCAGCAAGGTGATCCCCATTTCTATAGCGAGCTCGAGTCTTTTTATTAGCGCTTCATACTCAGCCTCGTTGTTTGTGCGGGGCTCGGTAAGAGCGAGAGTATGTCATAGAGTCCTTGATGCTGTGATGAACACAAATCCTACCCCTTCTTTTATCTGGGGGATGCTTGATTTGCTGGAGCACCTCATTGATGAGGCTTCATCGAAGTAGAGATCCCAGCATGGCTTGTTATCTTCGAGGTGCAGCGCTTGTTCATCGGGTAACTCGCAACTTAGCAGTGAACCTTTAGGTATGGGATGTGCAGTGAGGAAATTAGCCAGGGCTTGCCCTTTTACTGCCTTTTGGGGAGTATAGATTATGTCAAACTCAAGCAATATGTCAGCCCTATTTACCGCCGAAAACCGGAGAGGACCGTCAAAGACGCCTTGCCTGAATTTGGGAGCAGATGCATTGGTATGATTCATTCACCTCTCCGAAGACACTAAGGGATTATAGTGCCGTTTATAGAAGGTTTAAATAGATGCGACCAATGTAGAAGACTTCAGATTCTCTTTTAGGGTGAGAGTTTATTGATTGTGGGGACGAATTTTTCCTACAGGTGCAAGCCCGTGTAGTTAATTACGTTGTCATGAATGACAACCACTTTCTACACTCCAAGTTGTTTTCTTTGTGTGTCGTTTCATTTGGTTTATTTAGGTTTGTCCGTGGATTGTAAACGGAGAAAAATCTTGTCGTCGCCCGTAGGGCGTGGATTAGTCCAAATCCTTATATATATTTCATATTTTGGGCCAAGTATTTGCTTGACAAGGTCCACGTTGGTGTCTTGGTTTACCAACAGAAGTGAACTTAGGTTCATTCTCACATTTGTGAGGTTCATGGGTTCACATGAGAGCTTAAGCTCTATCTAAGGATAAATTAGTCTCATTTGAGAACTATGGTTGACTTAGATGGTCTGGGGAATATAGGATTTGCATAGGGATACGTAGTCCCGTTTGAGAACTTGTTACGACCCGCTTCCCAAAATACGTAAACACGGCACGTGACAGAGCCAACCATGTTACCTGTGGTTAGGAATCATCCATCCACGGTCACATTACGACTGTCTATCGGATATCAAGAACAGTAAAATATATAATCTAGCTAATATATGTCCATCTTCCATAATATATAGAATCAAGAAAATGCATACAGCGGAAATGAATCAAGATCCAATAAATAATAGTATCTGAATCACGTCCTAATACGGGCTCACATTAATAGAAATAAAACCGCTGAAATCAATAAACAAAGAGTCTCTAAACTAAATAGCTAGCTTCTCACTGCTCGGCTTGATTGCTAAAGTACTCTTGATCTGCCTGCGATAAAGGTAGAGGAACTGGGCCATGCAAAACCCAGACGTCAGTGCGTCATAATATCAAAATAACAGCAATAACCAGGATACGATACTATGATTAAACATGCATACGAATAATAAACACAGGTATAAATAGTGGCTATATGTATGTGATGTGCACCCTAAAGTCTGTGCTTCTAGGTTATCTATTCTATAAGTCTTTAAAATCAATTAATGTAATCCTCATCGTAACTCAACAGTACATATCCCGTTCATTCCCCACAGGACCACGGTACAATGATTTATTCCGTAACGCTCGGAATCACGGCAAACAATGATTTATTCTGTAATGCCCGGAATCATGGCAAACAATGATTTATTCCGTAACTCCTGGAATCACGGCAACCAATAATAATATTCTCTTGAGTTACGTTTCAATTACATTCTTGATTTCCCCTTTTCCCCCAAGCTTCTGTGTTCAAGTCAGGTATTGCCGATATAAATCTAATGCCAACACAGGATCTAGCAGATACAGTTCTTGTCTATGCAGACAACAAGTCTTGTCCATCAGGACAATAATCAGGATTGTTGGCATTAGCAATAAGATCCAAGTAATAAGTCTGGTAATGTATCGTGAACATGCCATGTACTGTAAATTAACCAAAACAGATACCAATGTATAACTGTAATCAATATCGTGATACAACTAATGCCAGGATGCATATGTATTTATCTGTAATAACCATTATACGTCCGTTACCATGTATGATGCAATCTAGATAACATATTGAACTGTTATAGTAGTATAATAACATTGCGATGTTCCGGCATGCAATTAGATAAGCTATTATCAGTACGGATATAGACGGATACTATAAAACTGTAAATCAGTAATTTCTACCGAATATTAAATCAATGCACTATAATTTATCAAATAGATATTTATATAATAACATAGCATGTTGCAATTTTAGAACTTGCCTGATTGGATCTCACATTGAGATACGGATATCATGTCCGACGTCGAAATAACATCGCGATGCAAAACGTGCATGCGTAGGACTGGACCTGGCTAAGAAGTGACGTGACGTGGTGACTGGGTTAGACGACGACAGTGACTGGGTCTTCTGGATTATCGGTGACGCGCGCAACTCCGGCGAGACGGTCGGAATCAACAAATGAAAGAAAGAAAAGAAGGAGAAGAAGAAGAAGAAGAAGAAGAAGAAAAGGAAGTGGCTGTTGATATTAGGGTTTCTGGTAAATAGGGACAGCAGAGATGGCGACGAGACGACGGCGATGACGTCAACGACAAGGTCGTCCGACGAGGGTGTGAGTTAGGGTTCAGTGTCGAGGACGCGAGGGAATAAGAAGAAGCGAGGAAGAGAGAGTGTGTTTTAGGTTTTTATTATATATATATAAGAGAAGAGAAGAGAGAGAGAGAGAGACGAAAGACAGAGAGAGAGACAGAGAGAGTTATTATTAATTAATATATTTAATATATTATATTTAAGAGTTATATGTTTAGTTATATAAAATATTATATATATATATATATATATATATATATATATATAGGATTTTACAGGTAATACAAGGTTGCTCCGAATATTATCCGTAACCATTCAAAAATCTAGATTTTCAATATGAAGAATATACGTAAAAGTTTAAACCATAATGTGATATCCTGTCAAAAAAAATGTATACCCCCAAGTACGGATCTACGTAAATATACGTAGCGATAAAAAACGAGTCTATTTCAATAATTAAGACATGAACATGATATATGGGTGCAACCACATGATATGGGGTACGATGACATGCAATGCTAGTTATTAAAATATATTATTTGGTTTTTTTATTTTGTATTATTAAAAGATATGTGGAATATATTATATATGTGTATAATATCTAGATTTGCATGGATACTCTGTACTAGAAAATATTTGATATAATCTTAAACCATGATGGGTTTCAAACATGCGGGTCGGGTCGGATAATACCCACAACTACCAATTGCACTATCCGCAACCCAAAACCAACAATAATAAAAAAATTTGTCCAAGATTTGAAATACCCCAAATAATTATGGTATAACAGTGCTAGGGTGTTACAGAACTAGATTGACCTAGGTGTATATAGGACTTACTTTGGGATACGTAGTCTCTTTTGAGAACTAGATCAACCTAGGTGTATTAGGCTTTGCCTATGAATACACAGTCAAAGAAACTTAGGTGAAGCTTAAGCTTCTGTTCAATGGTCTTTTAGCCATTAAAATTCATAAAGATAAATCTTTTATGATCTATGTGACAGTATGCACCCTTAATGGGAACTTAAGTTCCGTGAAACCAAAGCTTCAATCTTTCAATGTTCTTGATGACTCTTTTTTTTATCTTTTGGTGGAATAAACATCAAGATTTTTCCTTTAAAATCTTTGATCTAGAGATTAAATCCCTATGAGAGCTTAAGCTCTCGGTGAGAGGTAACTTCACTCATGGATTTTTTATCCAAAGGAAGAACTTAAGTTCTTATGAAGCTTAAGCTTCGTTGATGGAGGAAAAAAAGAAGGCAAGGCAGAGTTTTTATCTGTCTTGTTACCTAGGGTTTCGGTGAAGAATTTCTTCTTGGAGACGGATGAGACTTTATCTTGTTTTTAGAGTTTGATCTTTGAAGTTTATGAGGGTGTATGTATGGAGATTAATCTCCTAGGCTCATATTTATAGGACAGGAGATGGGTAAGAAAGATGAGAGAATCTCTCATTTGAGAGATCTCAATTGATCCTATGATCAAACGAGGGTGCTTAAACACCGTTGGATCTTTGATCTAGAAACTTTCAGTTTAAACAGAAACAATCTTTCTGTTTTAGAAAGATATGGAAACTTCTTTTTTCAAAATAGAGTTTAAGCTCTAATTGAAGCATGCACTTCACCATAAAAATGCGCTTTCTCCACGTTTTGGCGCTGGCACTTGCACTACGTGCTTTACACGTGGCGCTATGCATAACCAATTTGGTTGGCATTGACGCTTGCTTCCAACCATTGGTTCTTACGCCACGTGCTTTGCACGTGGCGCTGCGCACAACCAATTTGGTTAGCGCTTGCACATGCGTCCAACCATTGGCACTTGCACCAGAGCATTGGCGTAACTTTTGGGCGAGAACAAGCCCATCTGGATAGCCTACCCGTCAAATTTTCCTTGGTCATGAGATATTTCAGTGGGTTGATTTTGGAGATCAGCATAACCCGGTGAGCGAGTAGATAGCGCCTCAGCTTCTTTATAATAAATATTAGAGCCAGGAAGTGATTTTCGATTGGAGAGTAATTGTGCTCTGCCCCGCCCAATGTTCTACTGAGATAGTATAGGGTGTTTTCTTTTTCCTCTTCGTTATTTTGTGAAAGGAGCGCACCGAGTGATCCGTCTAATGCAGCAATGTAAAGAATCAGTGGTTTGTTTAGAATAGGTGCAGCGAACACTGGGGGTGCAACAGATATTTCTTGATACTTTCAAACGTATCTTGGCATTTGCCATCCTAGACGAAAGGAGCGTCTTTCTTCAAGATCTTTGAGAAGGGTTGACATCTCCCTGATAAGTTTGAGATGAACCTTCATATATAAGTGTGTTTTCCTTGGAAGGACCTTAGTTGCATCTGATTCTTTGGGGGAGGCTGATTGATAGGATTTATGCTATGTCGTTCTATATGTCCTATTTACCGCAATCAAGACAGTGTCTTTTATAGCTAGACGGAAGAATACTTGTCGTCCACAGAGAGAGAGAGAGAGAGAGAGAGAGAGAGAGAGAGAGAGAGAGAGAATAAGTTTTTCTAAATGTTTTAATGAGTCAAGTATAAGTTTCAAGAGTTTGTTCTAGCCTATGTGAAAGTTGATTTTTATGCTTTATAGAGCTTGTTAGGTTAGGATTGGTTAGTAGAGTTAGGAGTATCCTTGTGCTTTTCCTTGTGCCATCATTGAAATGATGTTAGAATAATCGGAAGTAACGTGGATTAGGGGGACTTAGGAAGGGTATTCGCGAGTTTAGGTTAAACCTTCCATACGCTAAATACCTTCCGATTGCCTCATGTACGTCTGTTCCATGCTTTTATTTTCAAGCTTAGGCCAAACAAATCACAACAAGTCTTCACTTAGGTTGTAACTATATATCACGATAGTGCACATAAGGGAGAGGATTATGTTTGTTTGGTCTAAGTTCATATTCAAGTTATTTGGCAAAGGAAAGCACAAAGGATTTTCCATCCCTCATACTACCTTCTCCTACCTTAACAATTGAGTAAACTACTCACTCATTGTTAAAGATAAAAAGAAAAAAAAGAATTAGAAGAGAAGAAATAGAAAAGAGTTTAGGAGAATGGCAAAACTAGCTACTTGGGATCTCATCTAGGCAAGGATCTCTCTTGAGCATCATAGTTTGCAAAGGATAAAAGAAATTAAAAGAAAAGAAGAACAATAAATAAAATCAACAACTATTTAACAAACAAGTATAAAAGTTATGGTAAGAATTAAAAAGCAAGACAACATAATAAAAAGTAAGATAAATAGAACTTCATCTTCTTCATTCACAATCCAAAAAGCTTTTCACATAACTTTAATGGTTACAATGGTAGAAATAAGAGGCTAACTACTCCTGCCTAACCACTAAACTAAGCTAAAAACTAGAATACAAGATGATCTTCAATAGGCAACTGATCTGAGGTATTTATAGGCCCTGAAGTGTGAAGCCCTAAGATGACCTGGAAGAACATGTAAAGAAGAAAACATCCTTGAAATTTCTACGATTTCGGCGCCGAGATGGACACGGTTCCGCCGCATGCCAAGAGTAAATGGCGACAGATTCGCCGCATGTTCTGGGCTTTGGCCCTTAAATTTTCTTCTGCTTTCTTCTGGTAATTTTTCTAGGTGTTTGGAACCATAATATCTTGATTTGGACTTCATCGAAATTTGCAGGGTTTGACCGTTGACTTTGACAAGTTCAAATTGCTCTATTTTAAGCTCACAAGTCTGTCAATTGCTCCAGTACCTGTTTCCCTGCACTCATGTTGCAAACACAGATAAAAAATACCTATATACATGCAAAATGATAACGAATGAGTGGTATTTGTAGGGTTCTTATGCACAATAGTAAGGTTTCGGGTGACATGGAAGATGCCTCAATTTTTGTCGTGCTAAAGAACTCTAACCTAGGATGTTTAACTAGAGAATCATACGAAACATATTGTAAACTACTTTACAACTAAGTGAACTAGGAATACAATCTTTGTAGACCGGTCCTTCACTTCAATAGCTCCATGTAGTAGTCTTTTCGCTCCAAGTAGTGATCTTCCGGATTCTAGCATGGCTTCACAAGAAGAAAGGAACGAACTTGCTTGAAGTCTTCAAGGCCGAAGATGATCTACGTCGAGGAGACACTAACCCAAGCTACTACTTCACTAATGAGATATTAGTGAAGCTAACACCCTATACTAAAGTGCTAATCTAGTAGAGGATGATGAAGTAGGATTTTTTCTCACTTTAGAATTGATTTTCTCACTAATATTTCTCACTTGCTCAAAAGTTAGAGAGCTCTTGAGCTTGAAGAAGAAGATGAAGAGAGATAATGTTGTGAGAGTGAATGGCAACCATGGGTGAGAAAATATCTAATATTACTCATGTAGAGACTTAACCATGAGTTTAGATAATGGTTGGGTTAACAAATATCTAATGTAAGACAAAACTAGTGGACTAAGTCAATGGATCTCAAAACTTTATAAATTTTCATGCCATGTGACAAATTTCCAACTAATAATTGAATTACAATAAATAAATAAACCCTACATTATCTTTATCATGGTGTAAGTCTCATACACCTATGTTGCATGTATCATCAACCATGACACATAAATAAAACACAATTAATTTATATCACATATATATTAAGTGTGCACATGTGAGAAAAATAAATGCTTAAGTGAGCTAATATTAGTTAATGTAAACTAGTATATCACATATACAATTATACACTAATTATCAAATCAACACTTGATTTAATAATCCGGCTATATTTCATATAACCGACTAATATTTTATGTATCAACTTATCGAATCAATACTTGATTCGATAATCCGGCTATATCATATACAACTGACCGATATAAATATCGCGAGAATAGAATACGGTATCTCATACTCGTATTAATCTTGGTCCCGCACATATCATATATGTGCTCCTACTTCGTTTTGCCTGAGCCTGTAAAACCTCTGTATAGGACTCTAAAGACTCGTCAATACGCCGGCAGTAGGTGATGATCATATCAAGCACCCACAAGCCGTCAGCGGTACTAGCTGGACGTAACGGCTACCCGGGTATTGAGCGATCAGAAGATCAACAAGCAAGCCCGCTCTATCTCCTGTAAATCCTGTCAGTAACACTACCGTACAGTCCGGTCTCTTCGTCTAAGATGTCGCATATCAAGTATAGGGGTGGTAAACGCCAGACCCCAATAACTCGATAAGTCATGCTGATACGAGGATCATAATGGGTCGAGAAACTACTGATAACACTTACTAGTAAATTTCTAAATCAGCCATGGTCAGGGACTTCCAATTATAGCCCCAATATCGGGAGAGATGAAATCCCCTCCTATCGCTCATTGCCTCCATGTGACTCGGGACTGTATCTAAAAACCACCGTTTTGCACGTCCTCTTGAACTTGGTAAGGTGGAAATCAAAGCAAAGTGGGAATCACACAAGACTCTATGACGATCCCGGGTCTACAGACTAACCTGTACCAGTGTCACTAGAGAACTGCTATCTGACGTCAGGTATAATACCATCTAGGAGTTCTCGGCGAGTCCGTCCAGTGTACCCAGTCTCCACTGAGCACCCGTATACCATCTCTGATGTCAAACACCAATGGATATGGGATCATCCATCGCCCATCTCATGAGTCGAGAAGCGTATATGCTAGTCTACTCTGGTATATCGATGCCCTGTCTCGATACACCCATGACTAGGAACATTAAAGGATGAACTTATGGACTACCATGGCCCCACTAGTATGATCTGCATCATAATCCTGGTAGTCAAATACACATCCTAAGGGCTTTACCAACATGTAACCATGAGACAGTATCAAGAGACAAGCATACATGTTAAGATAAAGAGCAATCAGATAGCATACTATCATGTCGAGCAAGAAAGTCCTCTCTATATATGTCCAAGCATTCAGTATAATATATATCATATGTACAATAATGGTCTCTAGGGCATACATACAACTAACAGTAATTATATGCAATATTATGGATGAACAAATACCCCCAAAATTATCGTATGCTTGTTTCAAGCAAACCGTTTTATTTTAAAGAAAAACAAAAGTTCTAAGCTCACTTTCGTAGGCACCACGGTTGCACTTAGCAGTTGCAACGAGCCATTAAATCCCATAGGCTGCCCCATAGGAGGAGTGTTGTCTCCTGGAGGTTTTCTGCAGATTACACCTACAAAATCCTGTTAAGCTAGTTTCGTACGTTAACCGTTGACTCAAATCCTAAAGGTCAGTATCTAACTTAGAAACTCTATCATCCTAAGTTATAAATATTCAACCCTTATTTTTCACACCTCCTATTCATTTAACTTAAGCTCCTATATGTTATTATGTGCTCGTGCAATAGCGTCGTTTTGTCTTAAAAATTTTGATTTAAAGTCTTCATGTCTCCATTTTTTATTTACATCTTATTAAAATGCCTAGGTCACTTCATAACAAACATTAGGCCGGTGACTCCCAAACAGACGATTTTAGGGCACCAGATGAGAAAACACTCTGTAGGCTTCATGTTCGCACAACCAAGACTTATTCACGCACGCGCGCACGCACACACATTTACCTTTTGCTGGCACCCTTCAGTAGTTTAGACTACCTGCTATGTGCATCATTTTGTAAATTTTTATATTTCTTTTTTTATTATTTTTTCTTTCTTTTCTGAGTGGCACCCTTTGGTAGTTTATGAAGGGTTCCTTAGCACCCACACTATGTTTTCTAAGGCATCTAGCATGCCATTTTGAAAAAATCTAGAGTGCTAGGAAACCCAAACCGAGGATCTAACTAGAAAATTAGGGTTATAACAAACAAGTAAACAACTTTACTCTAAGTGAACAAGGAATACAACCTTTGTAGACTATTCCTTCACTTCTAAAGCTCCGTGTAATAGTCCCTTCGCTCCAAGTAGTGGTCTCCCGGCCCTCATTAGGCTCTACTAGGCGATAGGAACAAGCTTGCTTGAAGTCTTCGAGGCCGAAGATGATCTACGTCGAGAAATCTCCAAGTCAAGCTACCTCTTCACTAATTGAGAATTAGTGAAGCAAACAACCTACGAATCCACTAGCAGAAGTCACGGTTCCAGGTACTAAATGGCTAGTCTAGTGTAGATTGGTGAAGTAGGAATTTTGCTCACTTTAGAATTATTTTTCTCTCTTTCTTTTTCTTCTCAGTCAAAGCTAGAGAGCAATGGAGGAGATGAAGAAAATGATCTCAAGTGATCAACTAATGAACCGTGGGTGAGTAAATATCATATATAACTCATGCAGAGACTAAACCATGGCTAAAAATAGTGGTTAGGTTAATAAATATCTAAAGTAAAACAAAATTAGTGGACTTTAGTCAAGGTTTCCAAAAGATTCTCCAAGCTTCATTAACCATGGCAAATTTCCACCTAATTTTGATTTACCCTTAATAATTAAAACCCCACATTATCTTAAGTGTGATGTGAGTCTCATACACCCATGTCCAATGTATCATCTAGCATGACACAAAACAAATACATTAATATATATCACATATATATTAAATGTATAAAGAGAAAACATTTTCTTAAGTGAGCTAATATTAGTTAATGTATATTAATATATCAAATATATAATTACACATTAAATTATTAAATCAACACTTGATTTAATAACTCAGTTGTATCACATAAACCGACTAATATCATTTATATGCATATCATATATACATATAACATATCATTGAATCAACACTTGATTCAACAATCTGGTTATATCACATATAACCTATATCACGAGATTGGAAAACGGTATCACATACACGTATTAATCTCAGTCCCGCACATATCACATATGTGCCCTACTTCGTTTCACATGAGCTAGGAAACCTTTGTGTAGGACTCTAATGACTCGTCAATACGCCGGCAGTAGGTGATGATCATATCAGTCATCCACAAGCCGTCAGCGGTACTAGCTGGACGTAACGGCTACCCGGGTATTGAGCGATCAGAAGATCAACAAGCAAGCTTGTCCATACTCGTATGAATCCAACAGTAACACTACCGTACAGTCCGGTCTCTTCATCTGATATGTCGCATATCTAGTCTAGGGGTGGTAAACGTCAGACCCCAGTAACTTGATAAGTCATGCCGATATAAGGCTCATAATGGGTCGAGAAACTACCGATAACACTTACCAGTAAATCTCTGTATCATCCCTGGCCAGGGACTTCCTGTTATGGCCAATCGAGCACAGCACAACACCAACCCCCAATACCGGGAGAGACGAATCCCCTCCTATCTCTCATTGCCTCCATGTGACTCGGGACTGTACCCAAAAACCACCATTTTGCACGCTCTCTTGAACATGGTAAGGTGGAAATCAAAGCACAGTGGGAATCACACAAGACTCTATGACGATCTCGGGTCTACAGACTAACCTGTACCTGTGTCACCAGAGAAATACTATTTGACGTTAGCTATAATACTATCTAGGAGTTCTCGGCATGTCCTGTTCAGTGTACCCAGTCTCCACTGGGCATCCGTATACCATCTTTGATGTCAAACACCAATGGGTATGGGATCATCCATCGCCCATCAAATGGGTCAAGAAGCGTATACGCTAGTCTACTCTGGAATATCGATGCCCTGTCTCGATACACCCTCGACTGGGAACAATTAAAGAATGAACTTGTGGACTACCCTGGACCCACTAGTATGATCTTCATCATAGTCCTGGTAGTCAAGTATACATCCTAAGGGGTTTATCAACATGTGAGAGCAAGATAATATCACAATACTAGTCTACATGTTAAGATAAAGAGTAACCAGATAGCATACTTTCATGTCGAGCAAGAAAGTCCTCCCTATATATGTCCAAACATCTATTGTAATATACAATCATGTACAACAATGGCATCTAGGGCATACATACAATCAACAATCTCCCATTTGCAGTAAGGCCAGTTTTTGTAGTATCTCATATCCAACGTCCCCAAAACTCTCAAACTGTATCTGGGGTTTTAGCTTCTTTGAGTGGATCCGCCGTGTCATTCTTCCTATCAACTCTCCTGACCTTGATCGCCCAGAGATCAACCATCTCCCTGATCAGGTGATACTGCCTAAGAATATATCTAGATCACTGATGGGACCGGGGTTCCTAAGCCAAGGCTATAGCTCCATTGTCACCACAATGATAGGAACCAAGTTCATCTCATGAACATCTATACCCAGACAACCCCTTTGGTAGCATCGTTGGCAGCGATGTATTCACCCTTTATCATTGAGTCTGCCACGGTATCTAGCTTGGAACTCTTCCAACATACCGTCCCTTCACTAAGGGTAAAGACAAAAACCCGAGACTGTTTTACAGTCGACCTTATCACTCTGGAAGTCGGAGTCGGTAAAGGACTCCACTTGGAGTTCACCGTTACCAAACACTAAGAACATTTCTTTAGTGCTTCTCAAGTACTTAAGATTGTTCTTCACAGCTGTCCAGTGATTCTCTCCAGGATCTGCTTGATACCTACTCACTACACCTAATGAGCATGCTACATTAGGTCTGGTACATAACATCGCATACATGATAGAGCCTACTGTCGAAGCATAGGGTATCCCTTGCATGCAAGCCCACTCTAAATCAGTCTTGGGGGACATTTCTTTGGAAAGAGTGATTCCTGAGATCGTGGGTAAATTCCCCCGCTTGGAATCTTCCATACTAAACCCCTTTAGTATGGTGTCAATGTACATGGATTGGGACAATCCCAACATCCGCTTAGATCTATCTCTATAGATCTTAATCCCTGGGATGTAGGAGTCATCACCCAGATCCTATATGGAGAAACATTGTGATAAGAGGAGCTTGACCGAGTGTAGAAAAAGAACACCATTTCCTATCAAGAGTATGTCATCCACGTACAATACGAGGAAGACAGCCTTACTCACTACAACCTTTTTGTATATACAAAGTTCATCAAACTTTTTGATGACGTCAAACTCTTTGACTGCCACATCAAAACAGATGTTCCAACTCCGCAATACCTGCTTTAATCTGTAAATTAATTTAAGCAACTTGTACACCTTTCCGCTACTCCCACTGTCTATAAAGCCCTCTGGCAGTGTCATGTACACGATCTCTTCTAAATCACTATTTAGAAAAGCAGTCTTGACGTCGATCTGCCAGATTTCGTAGTTATGGTATGCAGTAATGGCAAGTAGGATCCGGATGGATTTAACCATAGTCAAAAGGTTTCATCAAAATCCACACCTGGTTATTGACGACAACCTTTTACAACAAATATAGCTTTGAAAGTCTCAACTTTTCCATCTACACAAAGAATCTTCTCAAGATCCACTTGCTCCCGATGGGTTTTACCCCTTCAGGTGCAACTACCAAAGTCACTACTTTGTTGGTGTGTATGGATTCCATCTCAGATCGCATAGCATCCAGCCATTTCACAGAGCCCCCACTTGTGATAGCCTGGTCGAAACTAGTTGGGTCATCATCTTCTATGATGCAATCCTCTCTCCTACTGTCATTGAGAAAACCGTAGTATCTCTCAAGCGGATGAGGAACCCTACTAGATCTGCGGAGAGGCTGAGGTTCGTCGGGAACTATTGAATCCTCTGGTTCTACCAAATCATCAGCTGTTAGTTTGTCTAGCTGGAACTCCTTCCAGTTCTACCTCATGACCACTAATTTCTTCCATAAGAAATTCCTTTTCCAAAAAAAGGTGGCATGCTGAGAAACAAAACACCTTTTGCTCCTCAATGTGGTAGAAGATATACCTTTGTGAATATTCGGGATAACCAACAAACTTATACAGTACTGACCTTGCCTCGAGCTTGTCTGCATTTTGCTTTTCAACATAGGCCGGACAATCCCATATCTTAACTCATTTAAGAGATGGTCTCTTCCCATTTCATATCTCATATGGAGTGGTAGACACTGATTTGGATGGAACTCGATTCAATAGGTATGCGGCTTCTCAAGCGCATAAGCCCAAAAGGAAACAGGTAACTCACCGTTACTCATCATAGAGCGCACCATATCTCATAGAATGCGAATCCTCCGTCCCGATACACCGTTGTGCGGTGGTATATATGGAAGAGTAAGCTGAGAGAGAATCCCATTCGCTTTTAAATAATCCAGGAACTCCCCCGATCACATCGAAGGACTTTAATACTTCTACCCATCTGGTTCTCTACTTCGCACTTATATTCCTCGAATTTCTTAAAAGCTTCAGACTTGTGTTTCAACAGGAACACATGTCCGAATCTTGAGAGATCATCGATGAATGTAATGAAGTACGAAGAACCAACCTTGGCATGTGTAGACATAGGGCCGCATACATCACTATGTATCATTCCCAAGAGTTCAGTAACTCTTTCACCGTGTCTAGTAAACGGAGTTTTGGTCATTTTGCCTTTGAGACATGACGGGCAAGTTTCATAAGATGTAAGTTCGAATGGATTCATATATCCATCCTTATGTAACTTAGCTAGTCGTGACGCATTGATATGACCTAGTTTACAATGACACAAGAAGGATTTGTTCATTTCTGAACTTTTTCTCTTGTGTGTGTTTTGTACGTTAAGAACTATGGTTTGATTTAGAACGTATATGCCATTACTTAACGAGCCTGATCCAATCAATTTTTGATTCAGGAAAAATGTTCATAACATTATCCTGCAATACAAAATTATATCCTTCTTTACTCAATAAAGAAACTGATATAATATTAGATATCAGGTTCGGTATGTAATAACATTCATTCAGAATCAATGTATTACCTGTTGGTAATACAAGGTGATATTCGCCAACTTCTTTGGTTGCAACATTTGCGCCATTCCCTACTCTTAGAGAGTGATTACCTTTTCTCAGTTGTCTACCTTTCTTCAGCCCATGTAACATATTACATATATAGGATCCTGATCCGGTATCTAATACCCAGGACGTAGAGTATTCTAAGAAACAGTTCTTGGTGATAAACACACCCGAAGAAGATGCATCAATATGCTCATTCCTCGTTTGGGTCTCATGGGAATCCGAATATTCACCTATTTCCTGCTCAGACTTATAATAATTATAAGATAGAGCGAAACCAACGTTTCCTAACTCAGTATAAAAAGCAGGTTCGGTCAATACATCCATATTATTATCTTGATTAAGGCGTGACATAGTCGCAACCATGATAAAGAGAGAGAAGAAAACACTTTGCGTATGCTCTTGCAAGATTAGATTGGTTATTATTTTATCTAATCAGGATGGCTCCTACTGTTTTTATCAAATCTTCCTTCAAACCCAAAAAGGTAAGACAAGCCGGGATTAATTACACCCTACAAGTTCGCCAATCTTTCAGCCAGGCCAGTGTCAGTATTTTGAGGGAGGTCCTCGTGCTTTCGCACGGACCTAATTAAAATAAACCTCATTTTCCCATAGGCATAACCCCATTGACATCTTTCTAGTCACTTACTTGATCGGCTAATTGTAATGTGCAAAACTCTCCGAAGAGTAACTTTAACTCGTAGTGGGTATCGGGATCCAACTATCTCATAGAAGGTATGCAATCTCATTGCAAATTTTAACACTTGAAATTCCCAATAATATTTTGCCCCTAATGTCCTATGACCTTGACGAAGGCCAACAACCATATGGCGCTAGTCAAGTTCAACCCATACATTTCGTGATTGAATTAAACCCACCCGCACGACCCTTGACGAAAGCTAACAAAGTCGTACGACTACCCTAATCCAATCGCATCATATGCAGTAGATAAGCACTAATCAGCTACCGCACACTACTCCTTGACGAAGGCCAACAAACGTAGCACGAATACTAAATAGTACTTATCTGAAATGAAGGAGGGCTACGACAGGTTTTTAAGAAAACCTTTTGCGTAATAAACTTGATATCGTTGTAGAATCGAGTGATTTGAAAAGAAGTGGTTTAAGCTCCACTTTTAAAATCGAATAGTTTCAAAACAAACCGAGTGGGTTGTAGCATTTGCTAGCTTTTTGCTTAAGAGGACACTCCCGGTGAAGGGATCTCGGCTCTTTCCTCATCGAATGAGGTGTTGTATATTCATCAAGGAATATCACTATGCAAAGTAAGAACTAGAGCTATCTTTTTGAAAATTTGATTCTACAACATCTTTAAGTTTCTTTCCTTTTCATTAATCTCATTAATGAAGTCCCATCATTTATGCTTCCTAAGTATCACAGAAGAAACAAAAATACTTATACAACGTACGCTTATGCCATCCGCGTTCGCCACGGGGTCCCGTCATGCACCGTTAGGTTAGATAACTAACGGAAGAGTGGGAGAAAGACTAGTGCGGATCCAAAACATAAGCAACGTTTATTATATATCATATATATAATATAAAGCATTCGTCTCATCAAATAAAGTGATCACATCACAGAACATTGCAGCAGAAGTCAACATATGAAATATTGGATATACTAGGAGTTCCGCGTTTTAAATTAAGCCGGTAAAAAAACACGGATTCTACGGTCGCGATGAATAGCTAAACCCACATCCCTAGACCCCTACGAGAGCAGCAAGCAACCCTACCAATTCTAGAGTTAGGAGACCCGGTCTCGACTCCTCGAGATGGTCTCCCACTGGACTCTAGAACCCGGTTACTTATGCTCCCCACCTTGGATCTATCCTAATACGGAAAAGTAAATAATATACATCAATGGTGACATCATCCTCAACCTGGAAGTGTCCCAATAAAAGAATATTACATACAAGTTTTTACATGAATGAAAATGAAAAACTCTCATCTCATGCAAAAACCCTCGGCTATTCAAACACGACGATCCAATATAACATATCACAGCACCACATAACATCACATGTCATCAACGTAAGTAAATATGCGTATCTCAATTATCGTTGACATATAGCAACGACACCGGCGATACGCCACATATTACACTTACGGTCGCAGAAAAGAAAGTGAAAACTACAATGATTGGAATCCGCAACCACCTTAGACATCATAAACCCAAAATATCACATAATTCGGATTTCATGCTTAAGCATATGAATTCCTTCGACATCATAAACCCGGAATATCTCATATTCCGAATTTCATGCCTAACCTTATAAACCCCGCATTTTAGTCTTGATATTGAAAACACTTTTCAATATCCAGTCGGGCAATTCAACATGATTCCCAATATCCTGATCGAATGCTCGTCGGAAACTTTAGTAGACGGATGCACTCCCGATGCCGTCGACAAAATGCACTTAGGCGGAACACCGCGGCCGCGAGCACCCTGGAGGATGCTTTTGGCAATGGGGTTCTCCTACAGTCACTTGGTCGGGGCTTTAGGGTGTAGCTATCTATTAATGTTACCCGGCGAGTATTCGCGTACACTACGTGATTGCGACAGAGTTTTGATCCATATCAAAATCCCATGGCAACCGATCAAATGAGACTAAATTCCCAGGTCTATAAAATTCAAACTAGTTTTCACAAAACTAATTATTGTGGATTCCAAATATTGTATCACATATCAATTTTAAACTCGAAACGATGTTAAAATTATGAATACGAAACACTCCGAATTGCCTTTACAGAAAGATAACATCACATGCAATCTTAGTAAAAATAAACAATACATGAAATACCAAACCCCAGAGCCTGGAACACCAAAGAAAAACGAAGCCATAACCTCATTACAAAACCGGCCAGGCCGGTTTTTTGCTTTGTTTCGCCGGGTCAAATCAGGTGGAATGGGCTCGTTTTTCTCTGGTGTTCATATTACATCTCATGTAACATTCTGCACTTGTTTTAAAAAATTTCAGAGGCTCGAAAAAACTCGACAGAAACTAGGGTTTTGTTTCGACTGTTTCGGAGTTGTTTCGGTTTCGTAATTCTACTAATTTTGTCTAATTCTCTAGCTTGGCTCTGATACCACTGCTGGGTTCCTTAGCACCCTCACTACGTTTTCTAAGGCATCAAGCATGCAATTTAAAAAAACCTAGAGTACTAAGCAACCAGGAATGAGTATCTAACTAGAAAATTAGGGTTATAACAAACAAGTAAACAACTTTACTCTAAGTGAACAAAAAATACAATCTTTGTAGACCGGTCCTTCAATTCTAAAGCTCCGTGTAGTAGTCCCTTCGCTCAAAGTAATGGTTTCCCGGCTCTCGTTAGGCTCCACTAGGCGAAAGGAACAAACTTGCTTGAAGTCTTCAAGGCCAAAGATGATCTGTTAGTGTATATGCCCTAGAGGCCATTACTGTATCATACTAGTATGTATATTACTTGATGGAAGCTTGGGATATTCACAGTTGTATATACAATCTTGCTCGAAATGGTAGTATGCTACTTGGTTTGTCTCTACTTCAATATGTGCATGTGTTTCTTTTAGCATATCGCTTATATACATATTAGTAGAGTCCTTAGGATCTTTGTTTGATTACCAGCGTTGTGATGGCACTCACACTCATGGGGGCTGGGTAATCCATAAGCACATCCTTATACAGGTCCCTGGTCGTTGGACTATTGAGACAGGGCATCGATACTCCGGAGTAGACTAGCGTATGCGCTTCTCATCCCAGCGTGGGAGACGGTCTATCCCACAGCCGTCAGTACGTCGTACTTGAGATAGTATGCGGGTGCTCGTTAGGTTACGAGTACACTGGACAGGACTCATCGGGAACTGTTGGTTGGTATTATACCTATCGTCAGTTATCAGTTCCCAGGTGACATGAGTACAGCTTAGTCCGCTGACTTGACACTGCCACTTCGCCTCGAGTGTGTTCCCACTGTACTTTGATTACTACCCTACCACGGCTCAAAGGAGTCGTGCAAACAGGTAGTAGTTGGGTGCAGTCCCGAAGCACTTGGAGGCAGTGACGGTTAGACAGGATTCGTCTCTCCCGGTATTGGGGGTTGACATCGCGCTGTGTCTAGGAGAGCCATTACACAAGTAGTCCCTGGCCAGGGCAAGCGAGATATACTGGTAGGTTTTCAGTGTTATCTCAGGGTGTTCTGGGCTACACTCCGACACGACTTGTACCGCTATTAGGGGACTGACGTTCACCGCCCCCCTAGGCCCACCATGCGATGTATCAGGCGAACAGACCGGACTGTACGGAGACTGTCACATACAGGCTCAGTAGGAGTTCAGATGGGGTTCACCTCGTCAGTCTTCTTATCGACATCTACCTGGGGACCGTTACGTACAGCTAGTGCCGCTTGCGGTCTGTGGTTAAACCCACTGCCAGCGTAGTGTCGAGTCTTTAGAGTCCCACACAGAGAGCTATTCGCCTTTAGGCAAAATGAGTAGAGGTCGCATGGTTTTGCGACAGGGTTCGTTCACATCCGCGCACTTGTGCACGTTTGCTGTCCGGACAGCTTATACTAGCGGGCTTTGGTTTAAGCCGGATCCTAGTATATGATTTGGGATTGGTTTTATCTCATTGTATTCATGTTCCTCGGATCACGAATACGGGTGCGTATGCACAGTTGCTTGAGACAGAGGGAGAGGACTTTGATTAGGGTTAATAACTATTGTCATTTTATTAACCCTAATGCTTATGTGTGTATTATGGTTAATTGATATTAGTTTAATATAATTGTGCATGGTTATGGTTGTTGACCATTTGACCTCCTTGACTTGTTGACCTAGGTTGACACTTTGACCATCATCATTTCATTTGGGAGATACCCTTTGATCCTTGCAAATTGCATTAAAAATGAAATGATAATGGTCATGTCTTGATTAACCATGACAATTATCTAGCTAATTATCTAATTACAATAATTCACACATATATGAGAGAATGCTCCATATTTTCTCTCATTCTATCATTCACTTTCTCTCTCTTGTTCTTCCTCTCCCTCAAGCTCTCCCCTCTCATGTGTTGAGAAACACTTGAGCTTGAGAAAAACCCCTTCTTGATAATCTCTACTCTCATCTAGGGTTTAAGGATTAGCACTTCTTGCACCCTAGTTGCTTCTAGCTTGAAGTTGAAGCCAAAGGTTGAGGCTTTCGGGTGGATCTTTCTTCGACGTGAGAAGACGACAAAGGTGACCTCTTTCCACTACTCCAAGGAGCAAGGAGAGAAGGACATAAAGCCCTAGGTATAACCATTCTAACACTTAGCTAGTTTCTAGTTAGTTTTAGCTTGTTTTTGTTTAGCAAAGATCCTTCTTTGTCTAGTCCATGTTGCCTAAGTTGATAAAAATTTGATTTTTATTCCGTTTTCCGCCTTCCCGCAAGTACCGGGGTGGGCAATGTGGACTTACAGTGGTATCAGAGCCTAACTAAACATAAACTAGATAGGTAGTGAAAGTGTATGGAAGTTCGAATCGGAAAAATCGCAAAACCGAGTTTTCAAAACCCTAACTTTCTGTTAAATTTTTTCCTTCTCAAAATAAAATTTGTCATACTCCAAAAATCGTCTCAGGGTTTTATGAAGAAAGCCACCAAACCTGGTCCAGTGAGTCGACCAAGGCGCCGCGGTTCCGCGGCAATAGCAAGCTATTGCCGCGCAACCGCGGCCGAGTTGACTCGTCTCTGGATCGTGTTTGGTGCAGTGTTCTTCTGGCATGGTTTTGGGATTTTTAAGATGGTTTATAAGTGCCCAGATTTTCCAGAATAGAAATTTGTTTTTGGGGGCCTATAAATCCGTATTTTTTTCGAACTTCACTACACTTTGACTTTAAGGGTTATATCTGTGATGTTTATATCTATTGAACGTCGGCTAATCGCAATATGTCGATTAGTCTGGGTTATACATATCTGTGATCTGTGTTTGATGATGGTATGTGTATATGAATGCGCTGGATTGTCGCGGGTGAATAGCCGGGGTGGATGTGAGATGAGTGTTTCTTTTTCTTTCATTCATTGCAATATGTAAATTGATGTATTATTATTTGTATGGCCGCACAACCGGGTCGAGATTGTAGCCGTCATTGTATAATTCTTTTTACTATTTTTTCTCCTAGGATAGACCCATGGAGGGGGTGCACAAACTACCGGGTATCTCGAAGTGCCGAGTGACCTACTCACGGTGGTGAGGGAGGTTGCTTCGCTTCGGGTACTTGGTGGGTAGTTTGCTGCACCCGTAGGGGTCTTGAGTGGGGTATTGGCTATTCACCGCGACCGTGTAATCTGCTTTTCGTTGCAGGCTCAAACGGATTGCGGATTCCTAGTATATCCAATGTATTCATCTGTGATCTGTAATGTCTATCATTGCTATATATTTATATATGATAACTATTTAGGCGTTGCTTATGTTTTACAGCCGCGCTAGCCCAGCCCCCGCTCTGTCGTTAGTTAAGTAACCTAATGGGTGATGACGGGGCCCCATGGTGAATGCGAATGGCATAAGCGTACGTCATATTTTGGTTGTTTTCTGCAATGGTAGGATTAAATGATGGGACGCATTAAAAGAACTAATGCAAGAAAATAAACCAAGTAAAAGTCGATTGGAACACTTTGAAAACCACTCGGTTCTTTTCAAAACTAAACTTTTAAACGCGGAGCTTGAACCACTCCTTTTAAAAGCTATCTCGTTCCATCGATTATATCAAGTTCACTACGTTCACGGTTTCGCCAAAACCATTCGTAGCCCTCCGTCATTCCACATGAATGGTCAAAAAGTATTCAAGTTATGTATTTTGGTCAAACTCAAGGCATAGTGATTGGTAGCTATTGAGTATGTGCAGCATAGATAGATGCGTTGGTTTGGGACAGTCGTGCTGCCATTTTGGCCAAAGTCAAGGGTAGGTACGGGTGGGTCCAAATTAACCAGGAGAATGACGGGTAGAACTTGACATGTGACTTATGATATTTTCGCCAAAGTCAAGGTCATAAGAGCATGGGGCAAAAATCCACATCGGGAGTTTCATAAGTACTGAAACTTGCTAGCGCTGCATACCATTTGGAGTGTGATAATACTGGTAGGATTCCTTCGGTTTTATCACGCGATGATATTTGGATCCCGATCCTACTGTGAGTATATGCTACTCCTCGGGAAAACTCTCACTTAACGATCAATACTATAAACTTAGTAGGTGTCTAGAAAGGTGTTAGCGGGGCTACGCCCACAGGGAAAGAGGTTACTTAATTAAGGAACTTCGCGAAAGGGTTGGAAAACCTCCCTCGAAGTACCGACACTGGCCTGGCTGAACGGTTAAGCAAGTATTGTACGGTGAGATTGATCCTGACTAATCCTTTCTTTACGGTTTGAGAAGGGATTCGAGAGACAGTGGGAGCCATCCTGTTTAGACAAACTAAAAACCACTCTAAACTTGCAAGAGCATCATGCTAAAGTGTTTCTTTTCTCTCTCCTAATTGCAGCGACCATTCAACATGACCGGACTTAAGTTATTACTAGATAAAAACATATTGACAGGGCCAAACTACAAAGATTGGCTCAGGAATGTCAAGATGGCAATCACTTACGACAAGCTGGGGTATCTCCTTACCACCAAAGCTCCCCCTGTCCCAGGTCCCAAAACTAGTGTCGCGGATAGGGAAATCCATAAGACATGGGAAATAGATTGTGCGAAGGCCAAATGCCTCGTACTTGCCTCGATGGACAACGAACATCAGAGGAGGCACGAGAATATGGACCTAGAGTCCATATTTCTTCATACAAAAGAACTGTATGGAGAGCAGTCTCGTATCGCCAGATACGAAGTGTCGAAGAAGTTGTTTTCGGCAAGGTTGGCCGTCGGATCATCGGTAGCGGAACACGTGCTTAAGATGATTGGCTACATAGAGGAGCTCGCAGAACTTGGGACCACGTTGGAGAATGAGCTCTATACGGACTTGATTCTCCAGTCCCTTCCTTCCACTTACGCCCAATTCATCCTGAACTTCAACTTACAGGAAAAAGAAGTTGAACTTTCGGAGCTCCTCAACATGCTGAGGAGTGCAGAGGGCACCCTACAGAAAGGTAGGGAGACATCCACTTTGTTTGTAGGAGGATCTTCCTCTTCTAGATCCAGGGCGAAAGCTAAGGGTAAGAAGAAGAAAGCCCCCGCCAAACCAAGAGGCAGTGTCAGTAAAGTGGATACGAAGGGAAAAGAAAAAGCAACAAAGGTAGCGGGAAAGCTGGTGGGGAAGGAAGAATGCTTCTATTGTCACAAAAGTGGTCTCTGGAAACAGGATCGCAAGGCTTGGAAGGCCAGAACACAGGATTTGAAGCGAGTTGCGGCTTCAGCTTCAGGTGTGTATGTTATTGAAAATTGTCTATCAATAAACTCTACATCCTGGGTATTGGATACCGGATCAGGATCTCATATCTATAATTCTTTGCAGGCGTTGAGAAAGCGTAGAGTTTTAAAGGCAGGTGACATGACCCTCAGAGTTGCAAACGGTGCTAGCATGGATGCTGAGGCCGTGGGGGACTATCACCTGGGATTGTCGGATGGACACTTTTTGGTTTTACGTAGTTGTTATTATGTACCAAATGCAACCTGTAATATCATTTCTGTATCTTTATTATCTAAAGAAGGTTATGAATTTGCATTTGTAAGTAATGTAGTGAACATTCACCTTAATCAAGTTTTGATAGGGTCAGGTACATTGAAAAACGGTATATACGTATTAAACCAACCACAGATTTTCAATGTCCAGAATACACACAAAAGAAAGTCTCCAGAAATCAATAAAACTTTCTTATGGCATTGTAGACTGGGTCACATCAATGAGAGAAGGTTGACTAAGTTACATACAGAAGGATATTTGGATCCGTTCGAATATCAATCGTATGCAACTTGTCAATCCTGTCTCAAGGGAAAGATGACAAAGACTCCGTTCACTGGACACGGAGTAAGAGCGAGCGAGCTCTTGGGACTCGTACACAGCGATGTGTGCGGTCCAATGTCTACACATGCACGAAGCGGTTATTCTTACTTCATTACTTTTACGGATGACTTTTCAAGGTACGGTTATGTCTTCTTAATGAAACATAAATCCGAGGCTTTTGAAAAATTCAAGGAATATAAGAATGAAGTAGAAAAACAAACAGGCAAAAGTATCAAGGCACTAAGATCTGATCGAGGTGGTGAATACTTGAGTGCCGAGTTCCTGGGTTACTTAAAAGAGAATGGAATTCTCTCTCAGCTTACTCCTCCATACACTCCGCAACATAACGGTGTATCGGAGAGACAGAACCGAACCCTATTGGATATGGTACGGTCCATGATGAGTAACGCTGAGTTGCCGCAATCGCTTTAGGGATATGCGCTAGAATCAGCTGCATACCTTTTGAACCGAGTTCCAACTAAGACTGTGCCTACTACACCATATCAGATGTGGTGTGGGAAGAGACCCTATCTTAATCACATTAAGACATGGGGATGTCCAGCTTTTGTAAAAAAGTAGCATGCGGACAAGCTCGAGGCACGCTCAGTACAGTGCAAGTTTATGGGATATCCAAAGAACTCCAAGGGATATTTCTTCTATTGCGAAGAGGAACAAAAGGTGTTTATTTCTTGCCATGCCCACTTTCTAGAACATCAGTTCATAGAAAAAGAAATAAGTGGGAGCACAATAGAACTGGAAGAAATTCCAGAACCACAAGCTATTACTGAAAGCTTAGTAGAACCAGAGGGTTCGAAAGATCAGGACATTCCCACGCCACTCCGCAGGAGTAGTAGGCAGTCTCATCCGCCCGAGAGATACTACGGTTTTCTCATTGACGGGGATAGAGAGGATTGCATCATAGATTGTGATGAGCCTACTAGCTTCCAGCAAGCCATTCAGAGCGTCGACTCGGTAAAATGGCTGGATGCAATGCGTACCGAAATGGAGTCCATGTATACCAACAAAGTATGGACGTTGGACATTGCTCCAGATGGGGTAAAACCCGTAGGATGCAAGTGGATCTTCAAAAGGAAGATTGGTGTAGATGGACAATTTGAGACCTATAAAGCTAGACTGGTAGCAAAGGGTTTTCGTCAGCGACCTGGTTTGGATTATGACGAAACCTTTTCTCCAGTAGCTATGCTGAAATCCATTCGGATCCTTCTTGCCATTGCTGCCTTCCACGATTATGAGATTTGGCAGATGGACGTAAAGACAGCTTTTCTAAATGGACATTTAGAGGAGTGTGTCTATATATACCAGCCAGAGGGTTTCATTCAAAGTGGGAGCAGCGGAAAGGTGTGCAAGTTGCTTAAGTCCATTTATGGACTAAAATAGGCATCGTGGAGTTGGAACATCTGTTTTGATGAGACGGTCAAGGAATTTGGCTTTATCAAAAATCCAGATGAACCATGCATCTATTGTAGATTTGTAGCGAGAACTGTAGTATTCCTCGTTTTATACGTGGATGACATTCTCTTAATAGGAAATGACATTCCTATGCTACAATCTGTCAAGGGGTTCTTGTCACACAGGTTCTCCATGAAAGACCTGGGTGATGCCTCATACATTCTGGGTATCCGGATCTACCGTGACAGATCCAAGAGGATATTAGGACTTTCACAGTCCAGGTACATCGACACCATACTGAAGAGATTCAGTATGGAAGATTCCAAGCGCGGTAATTTACCGGCTTGTCACGGGATCACCCTCTCCAAAGAGATGTCTCCCAAGACTGATTTGGAGAGGGATTGCATGTCTATTATACCCTACGCTTCTGCGGTAGGCTCTATAATGTATGCGATGTTGTGTACCAGACCGGATGTGGCTTATGCACTGAGTGTGGTAAGCAGGTATCAGTCAAACCCTGGGGAGAAACATTGGATAGCAGTAAAGAACATTCTCAAGTACCTGAGAAGGACTAAGGAGATGTTCTTGGTGTATGGCGGAAAAGACCTCCAGATTGAGGCTTTTGCTGACTCCAGCTTCCAGTGTGACAAAGATGATTCCAAGTCCATGTCGGGTTTTGTCTTTACCCTCAATGGAGGGGCGGTGTGTTGGAAGAGCTCCAAACAGGAAACCGTTGCTGACTCGACTATGGAAGCGGAATACATCGCTGCATCTGATGCCGCAAAAGAAGCTGTCTGGATGAGGAAGTTCTTGAAAGAACTTCAGGTGGTTCCGTCCATTGTTGACCCAATACCTCTGTATTGCGACAACAACGGGGCTATAGCTTTAAAGAAGGAACCCAGGTCCCATCAGAAATCCAGACACATCTTAAGGCGGTATCACCTGATCAGGGAGATCGTGGATCGCCAGGAGATCGAGGTTCGGAGGGTTGCTTCAGAAGATAACACAGCAGATCCATTCACCAAGGCCTTGCCCCAGACTCAGTTCGAGCGTCTGATCGAGATGATAGGTCTTCGATACGCCAGTACATGGCCTTAGTGCAAGTGGGAGATTGTTAGTGTATATGCCTTAGAGGCCATTACTGTATCATACTAGT
This sequence comes from Agapanthus africanus, assembly GCA_030015575.1. Lineage (NCBI taxonomy): Eukaryota > Viridiplantae > Streptophyta > Magnoliopsida > Asparagales > Amaryllidaceae > Agapanthus > Agapanthus africanus. The sequence continues at coordinate 661,449,402 of CM057340.1, forward strand.
ATGTATATTACTTGATGGAAGCTTTGGATATTCATAGTTGTATATACAATCTTGCTCGAAATGGTAGTATGCTACTTGGTTTGTCTCTACTTCAATATGTGCATGTGTTTCTTTTAGCATATCGCTTATATACATATTAGTAGAGCCCTTAGGATCTTTGCTTGATTACCAGCGTTGTGATGGCGCTCACACTCGTGGGGGCTGGGTAATCCATAAGCACATCCTTATACAGGTCCCTGGTCGTTGGACTATCGAGACAGGGCATCGATACTCCGGAGTAGACTAGCGTATGCGCTTCTCATCCCAGCATGGGAGACGGTCTATCCCACAGCCGTCAGTACGTCGTACTTGAGATAGTATGCGGGTGCTCGTTAGGTTACGAGTTCACTGGACAGGACTCGTCGGGAACTGTTGGTTGGTATTATACCTATCGTCAGTTATCAGTTCCTAGGTGACATGAGTATAGCTTAGTCCGCTGACTTGACACTGCCACTTCACCTCGAGTGTGTTCCCACTGTACTTTGATTACTACCCTACCACGGCTCAAAGGAGTCGTGCAAACAGGTAGTAGTTGGGTGCAGTCCCGAAGCACTTGGAGGCAGTGACGGTTAGACAGCATTCGTCTCTCCCGGTATTGGGGGTTGACATCGCGCTGAGTCTAGGAGAGCCATTACACGAGTAGTCCCTGGCCAGGGCAAGCGAGATATACTGGTAGGTTTCCAGTGTTATTTCAGGGTGTTCTGGGCTACACTCCGACACGACTTGTACCGCTATTAGGGACTGACGTTCACCACCCCCCAGGCCCGCCATGCGATGTATCAGGCGAACAGACCGGACTGTACGGAGACTGTCACATACAGGCTCAGTAGGAGTTCAGATGGGGTTCACCTCGTCAGTCTTCTTATCGACATCAACCTGGGGACCGTTACGTACAGCTAGTGCCGCTTGCGGTCTGTGGTTAAACCCACTGCCAGCGTAGTGTCGAGTCTTTAGAGTCCCACACAGAGAGCTATTCGCATTTAGGCAAAATGAGTAGAGGTCGCATGGTTTTGCGACAGGGTTCGTTCACATCCGTGCACTTGTGCACGTTTGCTGTCCGGACAGCTTATACTAGCGGGCTTTGGTTTAAGCCGGATCCTAGTATATGATTTGGGATTAGTTTTATCTCATTGTATTCTTGTTCCTCGGATCACGAATACGGGTGCGTATGCACAGTTGCTTGAGACAGAGGGAAAGGACTTTGATTAGGGTTAATGACTATTGTCATTTTATTAACCCTAATACTTATGTGTGTATTATGGTTAATTGATATTAGTTTAATATAATTGTGCATGGTTATGGTTGTTGACCATTTGACCTCCTTGACTTGTTAACCTAGGTTGACACTTTGACCATCATCATTTCATTTGGAAGATGCTATTTGATTCTTGCAAATTGCATTAAAAATGAAATGATAATGGTCATGTCTTGATTAATCATGACAATTATCTAGATAATTATCTAATTACAATAATTCACACATATATGAGAGAATGCTTCATATTTTCTCTCATTCTATCATTCACTTTCTTTCTCTTGTTCTTCCTCTCCCTCAAGCTCTCCCCTCTCATGTGTTGAGAAACACTTGAGCTTGAGAAAAAACCCCTTCTTGATAATCTCTACTCTCATCTAGGGTTTAAGGATTAGCACTTCTTGCACCCTAGTTACTTCTAGCTTGAAGTTGAAGCCAAAGGTTGAGGCTTTCGGGTGGATCTTTCTTCGACGTGAGAAGACGACAAAGGTGACCTCTTTCCACTACTCCAAGGAGGAAGGAGAGAAGGAAATAAAGCCCTAGGTATAACCTTTCTAACACTTAGCTAGTTTCTAGTTAGCTTTAGCTTGTTTTTGTTTAGCAAAGATTCTTCTTTGTCTAGTCCATGTTGCCTAAGTTGATAAAAATTTGATTTTTATTCCGTTTTCCGTCTCCCCGCAAGTACCGGGGTGGGCAACGTGGACTTACATGATCTACGTCGAGAAATCACCAACTCAAGCTATCTCTTCACTAATTGAGAATTACTGAAGCAAACAACCTATAATAAATGGCTAGTCTAGTGTAGATTAGTGAAGTAGGAATTTTGCTCACTTTAGAATTATTTTTCTCTCTTTCTTTTTCTTCTCGCTCAAAGCTAGAGAGCAATGGAGGAGATGAAGAAAATGATCTCAAGTGATCAACTAATGAACCATGGGTGAGAAAATATCATATATAACTTATGTAGAGACTAAACCATGGCTAAAAATAGTGGTTAGGTTAATAAATATCTAGAGTAAAACAAAATTAGTGGACTTTAGTCAAGGTTTCCACAAGCTTCTTCAAGCTTCATTAACCATGGCAAATTTCCACCTAATTTTGATTTACCTTTAATAATTAAAACCCCACATTATCTTAAGTGTGGTGTGAGTCTCATACACCCTTGTCCAATATATCATCTAGCGTGACACAAAACAAATACATTAATATATATCACATATATATTAAGTGTATAAAGAGAAAACATTTTCTTAAGTGAGCTAATATTAGTTAAAGTATATTAATATATCAAATATATAATTACACATTAAATTATTAAATCAACACTTGATTTAATAACCTGGTTGTATCGCATACAACCAACTAATATCATTTATATGTATATCATATATACATATAACATATCATTGAATCAACACTTGATTCAACAATCTGGTTATATCACATATAACCTATATTGCGAGATTGAAATACGGTATCACATACACGTATTAATCTCGGTCCCCCACATATGCCCTACTTCATTTTGTATGAGCTAAGAAACCTTTGTGTAGGACTCTAATGACTTGTCAATACGCCGGCAGTAGGTGATGATCATATCGGTCACCCACAAGCCGTCAGCGGTACTAGCTGGACGTAATAGCTACCTGGGTATTAAGCGATCACAAGATCAACAAGCAAGCTTGTCCATACTTCTGTGAATCCAACAGTAACACTACCGTACAGTCCGGTATCTTCGTTTGATATGTCGCATATCTAGTCTAGGGGTGGTAAACGTCAGACCCCGGTAACTTGATAAGTCATGCCAATATAGGCTCATAACGGGTCGAGAAACTACTGATGACACTTACCAGTAAATCTCTGTATTAGCCCTGGCCAGGGAATTCCTGTTATGGCCAATCGAGCACAGCGCAACATCAACCCCCAATACCAGGAGAGACGAATCCTTTCCTATCGCTCATTGCCTCCATATGACTCAGGACTGTACCCAAAAAGCACCGTTTTGCACGCTCTCTTGAACGTGGTAAGGTGGAAATCAAAGCACAGTGGGAATCACACAAGACTCTATGACGATCTCGGGTCTACAGAATAACCTGTACCAGTGTCACCAGAGAATTGCTATCTTACGTTAAGTATAATACCATCTAGGAGTTCTCGCTGAGTCCTGTTCAGTATACCCAGTCTCCACTGTGTACCCGTGTACCATCTTTGATGTTAAACACCAATGGATATGGGATCATCCATCACCCATCAAATGGGTCATGAAGTGTATATGCTAGTCTACTATGGAATATCGATGCCCTGTCTCGATACACCCTCGACTAGGAACAATTAAAGGATGAACTTATGGACTACCCTGGCCCTACAAGGATGATCTGCATCATAGTCTTGGTAGTCAAGTATACATCCTAAGGGCTTTATCAACATGTGAGAGCAATACAGTATCACAATACTAGTTTACATGTTAAGATAAAGAGTAACCAGATAGCATACTATCATGTCGAGCAAGAAAGTCCTCTTTATATATGTTCAAGCATCCATTGTAATATACAATCATGTACAACAATGGCCTCCACGGTATATATACAACTAACAGTTTAGACTTCCTAATATGTGCATCTTTTATTTTTAGAGACATTTCAAACTTATCATCTAATTCTTAAAACACACGACACGTGTAGTGTGGTGCAAAGACGTATATTCGTTACAGTTAAACTCAAGGAGGATTATCTTCAGGTTTTCAATTTCTAACTTAGAATCTAGTGGTTTCTAACTTATCCATCTAAACTTTCGGACTTTAATCTAAGTTACCTACTAGCTACTTGATGACAAAAATTTTATGTTTTCGAAAATTTTCAATTTTTGTGGGTTTTAAGGTTTTTAATGCAAAATTATGATACAATGCATGCATGCAAGGATAGAAAAAGCTCACCGAGCATACCCTCAAACTTAAACTGGACAGTGTCTATGCTGTCATGTCACATAAAGAGTTCATAAAACTGTTGAGGTTACCAAATTTCGGAGTCTTCTTCTCTTTTTTTGTTTTGTTTTTTACGAATGAATATTCACCGGACAAGAATATTCATAAAAAGGGTAATTTCAGCAGACAAGAAATTTCCTAAAAATACATACAAATTCCCCCAAACTTAATTAAAACAATGTTTCCACTATTTATGTAAGAAGGGAGAGAAAATTATTAATCTATATAAGTCTTTACATAGACCAAAAGTTAACACCAATCATTCAAATATTTTATCATGATGACACTATTGTCGGTGAAAAGATATGTAGAGGAAAGGTGAGAAATATAGGTGCAGAGTTTTGCGTCTCGGTTGGTGGAGACAAAAGAATGAGTGTGCATGGACACGAAGTGGTGAAACATAAGGAATGGAAGAATTACTGACATGCATGAATGTGGAAGTGGGAGAAAGCAGTGGTTCCATTTCTTCGTTTGATAAGCAAGAATGATGGCAAATGGCTTTCCGCCTTGGTTGGTGGATGCGGAAAAATGAAGGTGAATGGAACCGAGAATTTAAAGGAGATGGAATGTATGAGAGGACTGTGTATGTGATGAGAGGATGATGTGGTGGATCAGCTTCTTCGGCCTCAAACAGGGGCATATGAAATACTAAAGGAGCATGATTTATCCTTGCATCCAGTTCTTCAAGAACTGCGAGTTCATCAGCAAATATGTCTTCGAATCTATCATTGTGAAAATTTATGTCCCGAGCATTGAGAACTTCATCAGAAAGGAAGGAATCATACTCAAATTCCCAATTGGTCGAATAGTCGGACTCTCTTGAGAACGTGAAAGACTCAAAGTAAATTTGTGATATATCAGCGTTTGAAGAACTCAGAAGAATTAAACTTCAAGTCTCAACTCACTCTCATTCCCAGCAGAAAAAAGATCACACAACGATGCACTTTCGGCGTATAGATCACCATGATCTATCGGATGTTCAGATTCACAAGCATCTGGATCTATATCGTCAATGGAACAAACTTCGAGAAAATTAGCACTCGGCTCGGAAGGTGGATGTCCCATCTTTTAAATGTTGAGATTAATGGTCATTTTCCCAAAAGATAAGGATATGGATCCATTACGACAATTTATCACCGCATTCAAAGTTGTGAGAAAGGGACGACAGAGGATCACCAGAATCCGATTCCGGGTGTTTGTTACAGGTTGTGTGTCTAAAACAATGAAGTCTACGGGAAAAATAAATTCACCGATTTTGATTAACACATCCTTTAATATTCCTCTCGGGTGGGTGATAGAGCGGTCGACAATTTCCAGCGTACAACATGAAGGTTTCAGCTCTCCTATGCCAAGTTGTTCGTAAACTGAGAATGGAAGCAAGTTCACACTGGCGTCAAGGTCCAGTAGTGCACGATTTATGTTCTTTCCCCCAATCGTAATAACAATGGTAGGACTCCCGGGGTCCTTGCGTTTAGTGTGTAAGGAACTGGAAAGCACATGATTTACATTATTGGCAAAGAAAACCTTCTTGGGCAATTGTTTCCTCCTCTTCTTAGTGCATAACTTTTTAAGCACTTTAGCGTACGCAGGGACTTGTTGGATCCCTTCAAGAAGAGGTATGTTGATTTTCATTTGCCTGAACATCTCCACAACTTTCTCCATTTGTGGATTTGGCGTGTTGGGCCGCAACCTATTTGGAAAAGGAGTGTTTGAAAAAGAAGTTAGGTCTAACATTTGTGGAGAAGGTTGTGTACAAGGAATAGATTCCGAAGCTGATGTATGAGTGAAGTGAGAAGGTAGACCATTCGAAGAAGTAGGGGGAGAACTAGAGCCCAGTGAAGAATGGAGAATAGGCTCAGAAGAAGAGAAGGGTGGAGCAGAAGAAGAAATGTCTACCTACGATTTGTCATCAACGTCAATTGGTGTACATCATCGTCATTCAGCACTTTTCTGGATCTCAAAGTAGTAATAGTATCCACAACATGATTGGGATTCCTTTGAATCACATGCGCATAAGGTTGTAGGTGCGTGGGGTTTGGAATAGGTTGAGACGGAAGCTTTCCCTCTTTCTCTCACTCACCGTCGTATTTAATTGTGCAATTTGGGCTTCTATGAATTTTATGCTTTGGTCATGAGAAGTGGTATGTTGCACAAAAGACTTAATCAAAGATTGGATGTCTACGTTGGATTGAGTAGAATGCTTCATGAAAGTATCAATGCTCCGTTCTAGAGAGGAGGCCTTATTATTATCATACGGAACAAAGTTGTTGGTTTGAGAGAATGAATTGTTCGTCGGGTTTTGGAGTTGTTGCGGTTGGAAAGATTGCTGAAATTGTTGTTGTGTTTGTTGTTGTTGAGAAGGATGAGCCTCTTGAAAGTTATTTTGCCCTTGGAACTGGTTTTGGTTTTGATTTTTGCTCCAGATGAAATTAGGATGACTCCTTCTAAGATTATATGTGAAAGAGTAAGGACCGTTTCTTTCCTGAAAAGAAGCATTAGCCTGATCCTGTCCTTAAAATGGTGGATTTAAAGGACACTCTTTAGTCAAATGTGCCGGAGTCGAACAACAAGCACACACGGTTTGAAGGGGAGCAACTGGGCTAAGGTTAGGGGATGAAAACTTGCTCTCAATTGCTTCGAGTTTTCACGTTAGTGCGGCCATCTCAGCTTTCATAGTAATTGAAACATCAAGTTGATGAATTCTTATCATAGATTAACCGGAAGAAGATGAAGAAGATGAACCGTTCGGCCGGGTACTCTCCAACTATAGCATTTGTTCTGTGAGATAGTCAAGAAATAGCCAAGCTTCCTCATCGGATTTGGATAGAAAGTGATCTTGACATATGGTTTCCATCAAATGTATAGTTGCTGGATTCAGGCCCTCGTATAAAGTTCGACAAAGTTGCCATTTCTCTACACCGTGATGAGAACACTGAACAAGAAGATCCTTGTACCATTCAAAACACTTCTAAAATGGTTCATTTGGAAGCTAGGTGAATTTATTTATTTCATTTCTGATTCTCGCGGTTTTATGGTTGGGGTAGAATTTATTTAAAAACGCTTTTATGAATTCATCCCAAGTGGTTATGGAATGAGATGCGGTGCTATATAGCTATTTTTCCGCAAGATCATAAAGAGTGAAGGGGAGAATTCGTAGCCAGATGGCATCATCCGACAATTGGGTTGTTTTCATCATCGAACACACTTGCTGAAATTTATTGATGAACACGTGGGCGTCTTCAGAATCGAGCCCATGAAATTTGGGCAGCATATTGATGAGTTGGGGTTTAATTTCAAAATTACCCTATTGGCGGGTGGAACAGAAAGACAAGTGGGAAGCGCTGCGCGGGTTGGATAGAATCAGTCTTGAAGCGTGATTCACGGCGGCTCTCCGACGGGAGGTTGTGGGATTATGCACACCAAGCGGTGGTGGCATTACTCTGGGAGGTGGTAAAGGGATATTAGGGAAAACAAGATTGTTTGGATCGAATATCGGTGGAGGTCCTGACATTTCGAAAGAAGACATATAGGAAAGAGAAGGTGAAATGTGTGAACAGAATCACGGTCAATTTCGGTGTTGAACGGAAAACGTAAAGTGTGCATAGGGAAAGAAGAATCGACTTCGGAGTCAATCGCGTAGTCGGTGGAGACTAACGAAACGCGGACTAAACGGACACTGGTGTCCTGAGTCCAACCGGACATACATTAAACAAATTTAGTGTTGTCAAAGCGTATTGGTAGAAGGTAAGGCTAAGAAAACTTCAATGAGGAAATGTAGGTGAAATGTAGGTGAAGTTTGAAAATTGGGTGAAGATGGAAAGTTTTTATAAAATTTTTGATTTTTGATTTTTTTGGATTTTTGGATTTTTGTTTTGTTTTGAAAAAAATACGGAGATAACGGACTCGGCTCAACCAATCACTATAAAAAATGCACAATCAATACCTAGAGCCTGGGTCTTCAAAGTCAATACTAGACCGCTCCTAAAGTTCCAAACGATAAGTTGCAGGATAACACTCTAGCTGCCTCTTCACTGATCAAGCATGGCTATATAAGGGTAAGTGAGATAAGGAAGGTTTTCTATAACGACCCTAAAATTCCTATACTTCTGTATTATTTCTTTTCAATAAAAATACAGTATTTATTTTTTGGTATGTACCGTATATTCTATTTTCTATTTATTATATTATTTTATATTCTGTTTTTTTATTAAATATATTATTTTATTTTATTTAATTCCTCTATCTATTTTTCTTATTATTTTCCTTGAGCCCAAAAGACTGTTTCTATTATTCACTTAGCTATTCATTTTCATCTTTATATTTTACATACATTACCAAATAAACTTTCTTATTAAACCCATTTTCTTTTATTAATTACCTAAATCAATTAACCCATATTTCTTTCTCTATTTTATTTTAAACACATACACCCATTTAGTTTTAAAACAAAACAATAACCAAACCCAAGCTCAAAACTCCTATTATTTCTTTTCTCTTCTTCTAATATTTTCCTTTCTTTTATTTTCTTCTTTAAAACCCCTAAACATTCACTGCCCTTTCAAAATCCCTCACTGGTCACCTCCCTATTCTACAGCTCCTTCTTCTTCCCCATCTCTTCTTCTCCTTTTCTTTTGAAACCGATTCCTACTCTCCCATTAATTCTCTCTCTTAACTCTCTTATGTAATTAAATCCATAATACTTCAATTTTCCTCACCCTCTCTCACCCCATACCCCGTAACCTTCACCCTCTTCATCTCCCTCATCAATTCCCATCATCCCTTACCCCCCTCTCCCCCCCCCTCTCTCTCTCTCTCTCTCTATATATATATATATAATGGAGGAAGGAGGAAAAAGGCCCTAAGAGGCTTTTTGCGTTAGGTGGCGGTACAAATCACGTTCTCCACCATTTTATTTGACGATCAGCTCCGGCCATTTTGATCTTCATCGTCTAACATGTCGATACACCAGATTTCAAGTGATTCCAACATCTTTTCACCATTGAGTTAGTGGGTGCAAAATTAACGGTTTACCGATAATAGAGCTTAATTTTTATATTGCTAAATCAACAGTGAAATGATGTTGTAATCATATAAAATTTGATATTTCGACAAATTTGAGAATGGAGATCAACTTGAAAAGTGCTGATTGTCGAATAAAATGATGGAGGACATACTTTTTTCCGCCACGCAAGAAGCCTCCTAGAAAATCTCTCTCTCTCTCTCTCTCTCTCTCTCTCTATATATATATATATATATAGATATATATATATATATACCCATCCATCCACGCACACAAACCCTTTCTCTGCATATACACTTATCCATGCACACCTACAATTCTAATGCCACTACTACAATCTTTATTCAAAACCAAACCTTGGCCGAGCCCTTGCTTTAGCCGCCTCTCTTGGCCGAGCCCCTAGCTCCCCCTCGACTATCAATGACACCCCTATCGTCGTTGTCAGTCGCAACGTCAACAGCATCAGCAACAACGCCACAGCAACAATAACACCATTAAAATCCAAACCCTCCATCTTCGACAGCCAAGTGCTGCCGTTTCGGACCGAGAGATGAGGATCCAAGGATGGGGCCGAGACCACGTAAACGCCACGATCTTTTTGCTGCCTCCGGATCTCCGTTCCATCAATATTTCGATATTGCGCGCAACGGTGTTCGATAAAATGCCCCAGTGAAGTTTCGTCGTTTCCTTACGTCCTAACCGCGGGTAAGTCCTCTCCCTTTTTCTTGATATCTCTATTCGTTTCCTTTTCTCTCTTTCGGTCTCCTTCACTCTTTCCTTGTCAAATTACATTGTCCCTGTCTCGTTTCAGCTTCCATGTTATATTTTTATACGCATATATTATAGGTGTATTTAGCAAGTTCATGTATTGTTAAGTGTATGACCATACATAGCATTAAGGTATTACTATCTTAATAAGTTCAGTATTGAACGTTAGGAGGTAGTGAATTATGGCAGATCATGTTGAATGATAATGTTAAATTTAGATATTGTTGTCAACTGTAAGTTTATTAGTTTCGCATTATAACATATTTGGATGTGTTAATGTTAACATATTGATTAGAGAATATACACCTTGAGTGAGCTGAATGGATAAAAGGGATTTTATGTAGCCAGAGCCAAAGATTTGATAAATGAAAATCACTCTTGATTTTTTTTAGAGCCAAAGATTTTGGATAAAAGGGTTTATTCGTCTCGTTTCGCATTATAATTTACCATTTTCTAGTTTCTATGGTATTGTTATATAATGTTAATCATAAGTATACATATATATTTACACATGTTAGGTAATGCCTAGATAAGTAATATCATTAGTTTTATGTCATATTATTCCTGTCAATAGTTTATTTTGGAAAGTTAAGTTTCATTTTAAAATACCTCGAGTTTTAAAAATACAATTATCCATCATCTATTCCTTTACAATTTCGTCTCTATAACCCTCTTTAGGGGAACCCTGTTGCGGATGGTGTGGATTATCACACATCTTGATTTTAGTGGAGTGAGACGCAGAGCTCTTCACGGAGCGGTCTCAAAAGGAATAAAATACGGGTTTTAAAGAAATACAGCTTTTTAAAACAACTTAAATAATTGAAAAATTATTTAAATCATGAATCAGTATTTTCAAAGAAAACAAATTGTGAAAACTATATTTTAAACTGAAATATTAAAGTACCCTCAAGTTTCCAAAAGTGGTATTTTTCATTAAAATACCATAAACTTTAAAAGTTAAGTTTTGACATTTATATACCACAAAATATAAAATATATTTTTATACAAAAATCTTGACATTTTAATCAACTTATTTTTATTAAAAACATATTCGAGGTTTTAGGACGAATTAAAAACTTTCGAGCATTTTAAATGGCTTTTTTTTATAAAAATACCTTAGAAATTAAAAGACCAGTCTAGCTTATGTGTTTAACTTGCAGATTGATTTGAGTGACATTTTCTCTTGTCAGTTGTCTCAGGATTGCCAGAGAAAATGATTCATCGCTTATTTCTTCCAAAATATAGATCGTAATGTTAGGGTGAAATTTCTCAATGTCAATCGTCTTTAAAAAACACACAAATCCTGCCGTCCATATTCAGCGGTTGTCGATATTTTCCAAATTCAAGAAATTCAAAAGTTAAATCTTTATTAATAAGATATGACTATAACCTGACTACAAACTCGAATTTGACTTGAACTCGAATTCAAACCCAAACTTGAACGCATGATCTTGAATTTGAATACTTGACTTGACTTGACCGAACCATAAATATAACTTGATATGAACTTGACATGAACACCTGAATACAATTTGAACATAAACTTGTATTCTTTATATTCATGGATTCGGCCAAGACCTGTAAACTTGAACTATACAATAAAATACGCGGGGATAAGGGGTAGATTGATAAATAATGTATGACGTGGTACGAGAGTTCACTAAAAGACACCTAACGTGAATATCCTGTGTTTTTGTCTTGTGGGTTTGATGGGGCCTTGCTTTCCTGTACCTTTAGTCCACGGGGTACGTCAGACTACTCTCGTATACACGCTTACCTTGCTTATCAAACTACAAACAATCATATTAGAATAGCTATCCTTACATATATGAATGACATGATTAAGATACTTTTACATACAACCTTACCGTTCATTATTAATTGGTTTCTATTCATTTTACATACCTTCAGTTATCATTTACTTACTTCTTTTGAGGACTTATCAAGCGCTAGTTCGCTGACGACATTCCTCATTGCTTCTTTTTCTTGGAATGTTTGTCAGGAGGACCGGATTTTGGGGAGATAGAGCCGAGCCAGAAAGACTTAGACCAGCTCACAGCCCAGCCTGACTACTAGTTTCATTTTTCTTTATTTATCTCTTGTAAGCCACTGTTTAGGCTTTCGAATACTGTATCTTTTATTTCAGACATTTGTACAATATAAATAAAGTTGATGTTTATTTTTAATTACTCTTGTTATTCTTATATATTGTTATATTGCTTACATACGCTTAACGTATTTATTAAGGGAAATGACCTTCTCATAGTAAATACGTTGAGGGCCTCGTCAAGTGTCGTCAACGTCTTCTGGGAAGCGGGGCATGTCATTTTCCAAGTCTTTCGCCAAATTCCTTAATTAAAGAACCACCTCACTTTGCAGGACTCTCATCCCTGACACTAGCCTTAGACACCACACGGTCAAGTTTAGATAAATAGTAGAATCCCCACAACCTTCTCTTGTCCTAATTGAGCACGAAAGATCTGTAAAGGCTTGGACTAGATATTTTTTAATTAACTCAAGGTAATGCTTATGCTTTTAGTGATTTTTGAGGCTTAGGAAGGGTAATGAACTCTCCACCTAATCTTGATTTAGGTTCAAGCCCCTTAGTGTCCGATTGTTTTATGCAAAGTGATAAAACAATCAAAATCTAAAACAGCAAAAAAAATTATTTACGGCAGCGCAGTTTGTTCAAAGAATTCTGCAAAAAAGGCAATTTATTGGAGCCGAGAGAGGTTTTCTTGGAAAAAGAAGGAGTCTGAGAAGAATTGTGGCTCTGAAGACACAAGTTGGCCGCGGTTCCGCCGCAATGTTGTACTTGGTGGCTACGGTTCAGCCGCCGAATTGGGGAGTTGATGCTCTAAATTTTGGCACTATGCTCTAGATATCCTGTGCTTCTGGTTCCAGGCCTTTAGTTCTCTGTTAGATCACTGTTTCCCCAAATCAGAGCAAAGCACTGTTTTGAAAAATGAAGCGACGCTGCTGCTTCTCCCAATCAAAGCAAAGCTCTGTTCAAATTCCAAGATTTGAAATGAAGCGACGCTTCCTTTTCCCAATAAAGAGCAAAGCTCCGTATTAAAAAATCTAAATTCAAAAGTTGAAGTAACGCTTCAGATCCAGCGCTCTGCGCTGCGCGCCATGTGTCAAGCACGGGTGCGCTAGCGCAGTTGCGCTGCGTTCGGCGCTGCGCGCCACGTGTCAAACGTAGGTGCGCTCGCGCCAAGTGCGCCAGCGCTGAAATTAAAAGAATTCCCTACTGTTAGATCAAAAGATCTAATAATAATAAATTACTAATTAATCAGAATTAAAATTCTGTTATGGAAAGATTTTCCAATCTTATTAAAACAAGAAGATTATATTCTGTAAAACAGAAGCCTTAGGATCAAAGATCCAACGGTGGGAAATATTCCCAAATCAATCAGAGAAAGATCTCTTCAACTAATTTAACAAATCAATTGGCCCTATATAAAGGCCCAAGGACTTCAAGTCTCAATAGAAAAAACCCTCTGCAAATTTTGAGAAAAACTCAAAGAGAAGGAAAGGCAAGCCATTGAAAAAAGAAGATCATTTCTTCATCTTTAAAGATAAAGAATTAATTCTTGAACAACAGAGATAAAATCATCTCGTAAAAAGAAGAAATATCTTCTAAAAAGATTTTAGATCTATAAAAAAAGACCAAGGTCTTTGATTAAAAAGAAAGGATTAAAAGATCTAATCATAAAAATAGAAAAAAGAAGTATTTTACTTCATTCATAGATCTTTAGATCGATAAAGACAGAGCCTTTTAATAAAAACAAGAACTGTCGTTCTTGGATATTGAGGCAAAACCTCCTTTGAAGAATATAAAAGTTGTTCTCTGATCTTAAAAATGATCAAAATGCGCTTTGCGCTACTGGACAGTGCTTTGCACTCATGAATTGCGCCTTTGCGCTCCTTGGACCGGCGCTCAGCGCCAAAACATGCCACGTGTCAACCACAGACACAGCTTGCGCTTTGCGCTCCTGAAAACAGTGCACTGTGCTTTTGGGTTGGCACTCAGCGCCAAGCGCGCCACGTGTCACTCAATGGCGCACCCATAAACTGGTGCAGCGCGTCCATAAATTAAAAGCGCGGTGCGCTAACAAACTAGCGCGTAGCGCTAAGCGACACGTGTCCTCCTCGTGTGCGCCAACCGATAGAAGCGCAACGCGCTATTTAATTGGCGCAAAACGCCTGACGCGCCACGTGGCGCACTATCAGAACACCACTTTGTTTCTGATAAATGCTATGCATTTAATACCAGACAAAATGACAGAGCCCAATGCTTGGCATTATTAGAAAGGGCCGAGCCCAAATAAAAGCTTAATAGCCAGAACAGAAATAAAATGTCAAAACATTTTAATTGGACTTAGCCCAATTTTGGCCATAAGTCCTCGACTTATTTTGAATTGAGCACATCTGCTCTTTCAACCAAATCACCCCGATTCAAGGGTATATCTCTTCACTCCTTTGATATTTGTCGTTGTAATTCCTCAACATCTTCAAAGAGGTGACGGGTCCCAACGACCACACATTTTACGGACTGTGAGGTCCTTAAACTCATGGACTATGATGTCCTTAACCTCGACCGTGATGTCTTAAAACTAATATCGGATTGTGGAGTCCTTAAATCCACGGATTATGATGTCCTTAACCTTGACCGTGATGTCTTAAAACTAACGTCGGACTGTGAAGTCCTTAAATCCACGGACTATGATGTCCTTAACCTCGACCGTGATGTCTTAAAACTAACGTCAGACTGTGGAGTCCTTAAATCCACGGACTATGATGTCCTTAACCTCGACCGTGATGTCTTAAAACTAACGTCGGACTGTGGAGTCCTTAAACTCACGGACTATGATGTCCTTAACCTCGACCGTGATATCTTAAAACTAACACCGGACTATGAGGTCCTTAAACTCATGGACTATGATGTCCTTAACCTCGACCGCGATGTCTTAAAACTAACAATGGACCGTAATGTCCTTAAACTAATTATCGACCGCAATGTCACTAAACTAAGCAACAGAGCCCAATTGCTCTCTTGTTGGATCTAAACGATCCCGTTAAGTTGATCTTAGTCTAAAATCAGACTAACGTGTCCTTAACAAACGTTTAAGTTGATCTTAGTCTTAAACGAGGCTAACGTATCCTTAAACACAACCCCCCCAAATCCAAATCTAAGAAAGATACGGATTTGGACTAGTCCACGCCCTACGGGCGACAACATAACTTAGTCTCTGTATACAATCCACGGGCAACCAAACACAAAACAAACACCCACGACACGAAGTGACCATATGGAGAAGGAGAAAGTGGTTACCGCGATGCGGTAGCGTAATTAACTGCAGGGGCTTGCGCCTGCAGGGAAGAGCGTCCCCACAATCAAAAACCCCTCAAACGAGGGGGAATCTGACGAAGTCTGCTACATCGGCCGCATCAGTTTAAAGCTTCGATACACGGTACCATAAATCAACTTAGCATCTTCGGAGAGGTGGACGGATAGCACCAATTAGCATCTGCCCCCAGATTCAGGCAAGACGTCCAGTCTTCCCGGCTTCCGGCGGTAAACAATCACTATACTTGCTCTAGATTTGCCTGCACACTTGCAAAAAAATTATCAAAAGTAAAAAGATGAGATTTTATTATTTTTATGGATTTTTTAGAGTTTTGAAAATATATATATATATTTCTTTTGAAATATATACAAATTAATCCGAAACTATAAGAAGAAATACGTTATCGTCTCTCTGGCAATGGCGCCATTTGATTGATTGGATTTATTCTATGTCGTTCTATGTGTCCTACTTACCGCAATCAACACGGTATCGCTTGTAGATAGCCTGATGAATACGAGTCATCCACGGAGAGTGGGTATGTTTTTCTAAATGTTTTAACAAGTTAAGTCCAAGTTTCAAGAGTTTGTTCTAGCCTATGTGAAAGTTGATTTTCATGTTTTATAGAGCTTGTTAGGTTGGAATTGGTTAGTAGAGTTAGGAGTATCCTTATGCTTTTCCTTGTGCCATCATTGAAATGATGTTGGAATAATCAGAAGTAACATGGATTATGGGGACTTAGGAAGGGTATTTGCGAGTTTAGGTTAAACCTTCCATATGCTAAATCCCTTTCGATTTCCCTTTGTTCGGCTGTTCCATGCTCTTATTTCCAATCTTAGGCCAAACAAATCACAACAAGTCTCCACTCAGGTCACAACTATATGTCACGATTGTACGCCTAAAGGAGAGGGTTATGTTTGGTTGGTTTAAGTTCATATTCAAGTTGTTTGGCAAATGGAAGCATAAGGAATTTTTCTATCTCTTATACTACCCTCTCCTACCCTAACAAGTGAGTAAACTACTCACTCATTGTTAAAGATAAAAAGAAAACAAGAAGTTGAAGAGAAAATAGAAAAGAGTTTAGGAGAAGGGCAAAACTAGCTACTTGGGATCTCACCTAGGTGAGGATCTCTATTGAGTACCATAGTTTGCAAAGGATAAAAAAAGGAGAAGAACAAATAAAACCAACTATTTAACAAACAAGTATAAAATTTATTCTAAGATTTAAAAAGGACGACATGATAATAGAAAGCAAGATAAATAGAACCCTGTCTTCTTCATTCACAATCCAAAAAGTTTGTCACATAACTTTAATAGTTACAATGGTATAAAGAGGAGGCTAACTACTCCTACTTAGCCACTAAACTAAGCTAAAAACTAAAATACAAGATGGTCCTCAATAAGCAACTGATCCGAGATATTTATAGGACATGAAGTGTGAAGCCCTGAGAATATCCTAGAAGAACATGGAAAGAAGAAAACACCCCTGAAATTTCTATGATTTCAGCACCAATATGGCCGCGGTTATGCCGAATGCCAAGGGTAAATGGCGGCTGATCCGCCGCACGTTTTGGGGTTTGGCCCTCCAGTTTTCTTCTACTTTCTTCTGGTAATTTTTCTAGTTGTTTGGAAGCTTATGTTAGTGATATGTATGCCCTAGAGGCCATTACTGTACATACGATGTATATTGTAGTGGATGCTTGGACATATATATGGAGGACTTTCTTGCTCGACATGATAGCATGCTATCTGGTTGCTCTTTATCTTAACATGTACTCTGATTGTCTCTATGTTAGATGTTGATAAAGCCTTTAGGATGAGTACTTGACTACCAGGACTATGATGC
Organism: Agapanthus africanus; assembly: GCA_030015575.1. Classification (NCBI taxonomy): domain Eukaryota; kingdom Viridiplantae; phylum Streptophyta; class Magnoliopsida; order Asparagales; family Amaryllidaceae; genus Agapanthus; species Agapanthus africanus. Next base: position 661,466,655 of record CM057340.1, read on the forward strand.
AGATCATACTAGTGGGGACAGTGTAGTCGCTAAGTACATCCTTCAAATGTTTCTAGTCGTAGGTGTATCGAGACATAGCATCGATATACCAGAGTAGACTAGCGTATGCTTCTCGACCCATGTAGATGGGCGATGGATGATCCCATATCTATTGGTGTTTGACATCAGAGATAGTATACGGGTGCTTAGTGGAGACTGGGTACACTGGACGGACTCGCCGAGAACTCTCAGATGGTATTATACCTCACATTAGATGGCAGTTCTCTGGTGACACTGGTACAGGTTAGTCTGTAGACCCGAGATCGTCATAGAATCTTGTGTGATTCCCACTGTACTTTGATTTCCACCTTACCACGTCCAAGAGGGCGTGCAAAACGGTGGCTTTTGGGTACGGTCCCGAATCACGTAGAGGCAATGAGCGATATGAGGGGTTTCGTCTCTCCCCGTATTGGGAGTTGATGTTGCGCTGTGTTCGATTGGCTATAACTGGAAATCCCTGTCCAGGGTTGCTGAGATTTAATGATAAGTGTTATCAGTAGTTTCTCGAACTGTTATGGACCTCATATCGACATGACTTATCGGTTACTGGGGTCTGACGTTTACCACCCCTAGACTAGATATGCGACATATCAGACGAAGAGACCAAACTGTACGGGAGTGTTACTGATTGGATTCGCAGGAGAATGTACATGCTTGCTTGTTGATCTTCTGATCGCTCAATACCTGGGTAGCTGTTACGTTTAGTTGACCACTTGCAGCTTGTGGGTGTTTGATATGATCATCACCTACTGCCGGCGTATTGACAATTCTTTAGAGTCCTACACAGAAGTTTCCTGGCTCAGGCAAAACGGAGTAGGAGCACATATGTGATATGTGCGGGACCGAGAATAATGCGTGTATGTGATACCGTATTCGATTCTTGCGATATGTGATATCGGCCGGTATATGTGATATACCCGGGTCATCGGATCAAGTGTTGATTCGATGAAATGATACTTGTTATATTAGTCGGTTATTTGTGAAATAGCCGGATTATCGGATCAAGTGTTGATTCGATAATTTAATGTATAATTATATATAAGATATATTACATTACGTTAACTAATATAAGCTCGCTTTATTGATTCATTTTCTCACTGGATAATACATTGATATATATATATGCGATATATGTTAATTGTATTATTTTCTTTTGTTACATTATATATTATATATATGATATATAATATTGTAACAAGTTAGGGTTACAAATGCAACAATGATTTAGAGATTAAACCAAGTTAGGGTTTGCTTTTGGGTTTGCTTTTGGGTTAGCTTTTGGATGAAGCTTTCATGAAGCTTTCCTTTTGTCTTTATCCTTTGATATTTTGTGTAGATATTCTTTAACCCAACCCAAACCCTTAACATATGGTTTATTCTCTACAAGGGTTAAACCTTTCTTTCTTAACCCATGGTTGCAATTGTAATCACAACAATAATCCATTATTCATCACAAAAGAATTCTTCTTCTTCTTGCTCTTGAAAAAGCTTTCTAGCTTTTGGGTTTGTGATTATTTTGAGTGAGAAATTGAAAACAAAAGAGAGATAAATTCCTACTTCATCATCCTCATCTATTCTAGCCACTAAGATTAGGGTGTTTGCTTTACTAATACTTGATTAGAGAAGCAAGAGCTTGGGTTTGAGATTCTTCAAGGTAGATCATCTTAGTTTTTGAAGATTGGAAGCAAGGTTGCATCTTTCTCTTCATAGAGCCTCTCTAGAGTCCGGGTACTTGATGATCACAGCGAAGGGACCTCAATACGGAGCTTATGAAGCGAAGGAACGGACTACAAAGGTTGTAATCCCTAACTCTTAGATGTTAAAGTGTTTAACATGCTTGTTTTGTTTGATTCTCTAGTTAAAGTTCCTAGGTTTAGGGTTATCTTCAATGGCAAAATTTTAATATGGCATGGATGATGCCTCCCGAAACTTTGCTGCCGTTATAAGTAACCCAACAGTGGTATCAGAGCCTAACTAGAGAATTAGACGGATAAGTGTAGCATTACGAAACCGAAACAATTCCGAAACACCCGTATCGAAACCTTAGTTTCTGTCGAAATTTTTCTGGAGTCAAAATATTATTTTAACAGTTGTAGAATGTTGTATGTGATGCAATATGAACATAGCACAAAACCCACCCCCCTGCTCGGATCTGGGCCGGCGACTTGGCTAGGGATTTCGGCGACGTCGGCTTCTGCAAGGGGTTAGGGAGGGTTTGGGTTTTGTGGTGTGCTCCAGGTTCTGGGGTTTGGTACTTGTGTTGTTGTTTATTTTTACTAAAATTACATGTGATGTTAATTTACTGCATTATAAATTCGGAGTGTTTCGTATTCGCAATTTTAGCTTGGTTTCTTGATTGTTTAGACTGTGTTAAAAAGTTAAAACGGATATCAATAACTCACTTTTTCCTCTGTCGAAAAATTTCCAAGTGTTGGATTTTTCCTTAGTTAAAGAACATTCAAAGTCGTGCAAGTAATGCGGTGGACCCTCTAGAAGAACTAAAACCTTAACTCGATTATGTGACCATCAGAACCGCCTCTTAACCATAGGGTTTGTGGCGGTTCGGCGTTGCCACATGTGAAGCGTTGGTTTGACCCTTCTACATCTGGACAATTGGTACTATGGCATGTGATGGATGCTTTTAAACTAAGTTCAAGTGTTGAGCAAAAAGGGAAATTTTGGGTGTTTGTTGATTCGATCGGAATGTTTAACATCGTCTAACTTTTTCTGTAATGTGATACAATATTTGGAATCCACATGAAGTTATGAGATAACTAATTTGAATGTTATAAATCTAACAGTTTAGTCTCATTTGATCGGTTGCCACGGGATTTTGATGCGATCAAAAATCCGTTGCAATCACGTAGCATACGCGGATACTCGCCGGGTAAACTTAATAGATAGCCACGCCCCATAGCCCCGACCAAGTGACTGTAGGAGAACCCCGTCGCCAAAATTATCCGTTTGGGTGTTCGCGGCAGCGGTGTTCCGCCTTAGTGCACTTCGTCGACAGTATCGGGGGTGCGGCCGTCTACTAAAGTTTCCGACAAGCATTCGATCAGGATGTCGGGAATCTTGTTGAATTGCCCGACTAGATATTTAAAAGTGTTTTCGAGATCGAGACTAAAATGCGGGGTTTATAATTGTTAGGCATGCGATGTCTAAGGAATTCATATGGTTAGGCATGCGATGTCTAAGGTGGTTGCAGATTCCAACTGTTGTAGTTTTATACTTTCTTTTCTGCCACCGTAAGTGTAATATGTGGTGTATCGCCGGTTTCGTTGCTATACATCAACGACAATTGGGATACGCATATTTACTTACGTTGATGACATGCGATATTATGTGTTGTTGTGATATGTTATATTGGATTGTCGTGTTCTGAATAGCCGGAGGTTTTATGTGAGATGAGAGTTTTTATTTTCATTCATGTAAAATTCATTGTATGTAATATTCTTTTATTGGGGAACTTCCGGGTTGAGGATGATGTCACTATTGTATATTATTTACTTTTCCGCATTAGGATAGACCCAAAGCGGGGAGCACAAGTAACCGGGTTCTAGGGTCCAGTGGGAGACCATCTTGAAGAGTCGAGACCGGGTCTCCTAACTCTAGAATTGGTAGGGTTGCTTGCTGCTTTCGTAGGGGTCTAGGGGTGTGGGATTGGCTATTCATCGCGACCGTGGAATCCGTGTTTTATACAGGCTCGCAATAAAACACGGACCTCCTAGTATATCCAATATTTCATATGTTTCTTCTGCTGCGATATCTGTGATATGATCATTTGATATGTTGAGATAGATACATGATATAGTATATGTGATATATTATATAGACATTGCTTATGTTTTACACCCGCGCTAGCACTTCCCCGCTCTGCCGTTAGTTACCTAACCTAACGGTACACGAGGGGACATCGAGGCAAATGTGGATGGCATAAGCGTACGTTGTATTTATCTGTGATGTTTAGGTAAACTAAAATGACGGGACTTCATTAATGAGATTAATGAAATAAAAGAAACCTAAAGATATTGTGGAATCGAATTTTCAAAAACAGGTAGCTCTAGTTTTTGCTTTGCATAGCGGTATTCCTTGTAGAATATCCAGCACCTTATTTGATAAGGAAAGAGCCGAGATCCCTTCACTGGGAGTGACCTCTTTAGCGAAACTAGCAGATGCTACAAACTCGGTTCGTCTTTTGATTGCTTATCTAGTTCTTGCTTTGCATAGCGGTATTCCTTGTAGAATATCCAGCACCTTATTCGATAAGGAAAGAGCCGAGATCCCTTCACCGAGAGTGATCTCTTTAGCAAAACTAGTAAAGGCCTCAAAAACACTCCATTTAAAATCACTCGATTCTACGACGATATCAAGTTCATTACGCAAAGGGTTTTCTTAAAAACCTGTCGTAGCCCTCCGTCATTTCAGATAAGTACTACTTAGTATTCATGCTGTGGTAGTTTGGCATGCGTCAAGGCGTAGTGTACGGTAGCTAACTAGTGCTTATCTGTTAGCATATGATGCGATTGGATTAGGGTATTCGTACGGCGTAGTTTAGAATGCGTCAAGGGTCGTGCGGGTGGGTTTAATTCAATCAGGAAATGTACAGATTGAACTTGACTAGTAGCCTATGGTTTGTTGGCTTTCGTCAAGGTCATAGGATGCTGGAGTAAAATATTATCGGGAATTTGAAGTGTTGAAATTTGCAATGAGATTGCATACCTCCTATGAGATAGTTGGATCCCGATACCCACTGCGAGTAAGAGTTACCCCTGCGAGAGTTTTACACATTACAATTAGCCGATCAAGTAGGTATCTAGAAAGGTGTCAACAGGGTTACGCCCCTGGGAAAACGAGGTTTATTTTAATTAGGTCCATGCGAAAGTACGGAGAACCTCCCTCAAAGTACCGGCACTGGCCTGGCTGAAAGATTGGCGAACTTGTACGGTGTAATTAATCCCGGCTAGTCTTTCCTTTTGGGGTTTGAAGGAAAATTTGACTAAAACAGTGGAAGCCATCCTGATTAGATATATTAATAACCAATCAAATCTTGCAAGAGCATACGCTGAGTGTTTTCTTCTCTCTCTCCAGGTAGCGACCATGTCACGCCTTAATCAAGATAATAATATGGATGTATTGACCGAACCTGCTTATTATACTGTGCTAGGGAACGTTGGTCCCGCTCCAACTTATAATTGTTATAAGATCGAGCAGGAAATTGGGGATTACCAGAATTCCCGTGCCGTCCAAACGAAGAAAGTGCATGCTGATGTATCTTCTTCGGGTGTGTTCATTACCGAGAACTGTTTCTCAGTATCCTTTACGTCCTGGATATGAGATACCGGATCAGGATCCCGCAAATGTAATCTGTTACATGGGCTACAGATAGGTAGAGAACTGAGAAAGGGTGATAAGTTTTAAGAGTTAAAAATGGTGCAAGTGTTGCAGCCAAGTCTGTTGGCAGTTATTACCCTGTATTACCAAATACATTGATTCGGAACGAATGCTATTAGATACCGAACCTGGTATACAATATCATATCAGTCTTTTTATTAGTAAAGAATGATATAATTTTGTGTTGTTGGACAATGTTTTGAACATTTCCTATATCAAGAGTTGATCGGTTCAGACACGTTATCTAAAAGTATAGACGTTCTAAATCAAACCACGGTTCTTAACGTATAGAACACACACAAGAAGAAGAGTTCAGAAATGAACTAATCCTTCTTAAGGTATTGTAGACTGGGTCATATCAATGCGACCCGACTAGCTGAAGTTACATAAAAATGCATATTTAAATTAGTTTGGATTTACATCTTGTGAAACTTGCCCGTCATGTCACAAAGATAAGATGACCATAGCTCCGTTTATTGGAAACAGAGAAAGAGTTAGTGAACTCTTAGGATTGATACATGATGATGTATGTAAGGTCCCCTGTCTACACATGCCAGGACCGGTTCTTTGTACTTCATTACATTCACTGATTATCTCTCAAGATTCGGACATATGTTCATGTTGAAACACAAGTCTGAACCTTTTGAGAAATTCAATGAATATAAGTTAGAAGTAGAGAACCAAAACAGGTATAAGTATTATGTCCTTTGATGAGATCAGGAAGGAGAATACTTGAGCACGGAGATCCTGGACTATTCTAAAGGAGAATAAGATTCTCTCTCAACATTACTCCTCCTTATACACCACAGTACGTCGGTGCATCGGGGCGGAGCAAGCGCACCCTATGTGATATGGTGTGCTCTATGATGAGTACTACTGATTTGTCTATTTCCTTTTGGGGGTTATGCACTTATGAAGCTGCATACCTATTGAATAGGGTTCAAATCAAATCAGGTTCCTACCACTCCATATGTGATGTGGTATGGGAAGAGCCCATCTCTTAAGGATGTTAAGATTTGGGGTTGTCCGGCCAATGTCTAAAAACAAAATCCGGACAAGCTCGAGGCAAGCTCAGTTCTGTGGAAGTTTGTTGGATATCCCAAGCATTCGCAAGGGAATATCTTCTACCAAATTGAGGAGCAAAAGGTGTTTTGTTTCTCAGCATGCCACCTTTTAGAAAGGGAATTTCTTATGAAGAAATTAGTGGCCATGAGATAGAATTGGAAGGAGTTCCAGCTATACAAACTGTAGCTGATGATTTGATAGAACCGGAGGATTCAATAGTTTTTAACGAACCTCAGCCTCTCTGCCGATCTAGTAGGGTTCCTCATCCACCTGAGAGATGCTTCGGTTTCTCTATGACAGTAGGAGCGAGGATTGCATCATAAGATGATGACCCAACTAGTTTCGAGCAGGCCATCAAGAGTGGGGACTATGTGAGTATGGCTGGATGCTAAACGATCTGAGATGGAATCCATATACACTAACAAAGTATGGACTTTGGTTGCTTTATCTGAAGGGTTAAATCCCCATCAGGAGAAAGTATATCTTGAGAAGATTACTTGGTGTACATAGAAAAGTTGAGACTTTCAAAGCTATGCTTAAGTTCATCCAGATCTTACTTGCCACTGCTACATACCATGACTACGATATCTGGTGGTTGGGTGTCATGACTACTTTTCTAAATAGTGATTTAGAAGAGAGCGTCTATAAGTACACAACCATAGGGCTTCGTAGACAGTGGGAGCAGCGAAAACGTGTGCAAGTTATTTTATGGGATAAATCAGGCATCACGGAGTTGGAACGTCTGTTTTGATGTGGTAGTCAAAGAGTTTGACTTCATCAAAATGGTAGATGAACCTTGTATATACAAAAAGATAAAAGGGAGTATAGTGGTGTTCCTTATATTGTACGTGGAAGTTATACTCTTGATAGGGAAGGAGTTTCCTATGCTACGCTCGGTCAATCTCCTCTTATCATAAGGATTCTCCATATAGGATCAAGATGATACCTCCTAAATCCTGGGTTTTGGATCTATGAGATAGATCTAAATAGATGTTAGGATTCTCACTAGGTGTAGTGAGATGGTATCAATCGACCCTAGGGAGAATCACTGGAAAGCTTCCAGGGTGGTAAGGTCGACTGAATGTCAGTCATAGGTATTGTCTTTACCCTCAGTGGAGGGACGGTATGTTGGAAGAGTTCCAAGCTAGATACCATGACAAACTAGACGATTAAAGGAAAGATACATCGTTACCAGAGATGCTACCAAAGAGGCAGTCTAGATATATATTAGTTCATGAGATGAACTTCGTTCTTACCATTGTGTGACAATGGAGTTGTGGCTTATGCCTAGGAACCCCCATCCCATCAGAGATCCAGACATATTCTTAGGTAGTATCACCTGATCATGGAGATGGTTGATCTCCAGGGAGATCGAGGATAGGAGAGTAGATACAGAATACAACAGCGTGGATCCACTCAAAAAGGCCTATTTCCCAGTAGAGACTTTTATGGGATGGTTGAGTATAAGATATTTCAACCACAGCTGATTATTGGGTATGAGATACCACAACAGATGGCCCAAGGGCAAGTAGGAGATTGTTAGTGATATGTATGCCCTAGAGGCCATTACTGTACATACGATGTATATTATATTGGATGCTTGGACAAATATATGGAGGACTTTCTTGCTCGACATGATAGTATGCTATCTGGTTGCTCATTATCTTAACATGTACTCTGATTGTCTCTATGTTATATGTTGATAAAGCCCTTAGGATGAGTACTTGACTACCTGGACTATGATGCAGATCATACTAGTGGGGACAGTGTAGTCGCTAAATACATCCTTCAAATGTTCCTAGTCGTATGTGTATCGAGACAGGGCATTGATATACCAGAGTAGACTAGCGTATGCTTCTCGACCCATGTAGATGGGCGATGGATGATCCCATATCCATTGGTGTTTGACATCAGAGATAGTATATAGGTGCTCAGTGGAGACTGGGTACACTGGACGGACTCGCCGAGAACTCCCAGATAGTATTATACCTCATGTCAGATGGCAGTTCTCTGGTGACACTGGTACAGGTTAGTCTGTAGACCCGAGATCGTCATAGAATCTTGTGTGATTCCCATTGTACTTTGATTTCCACCTTACCACGTCCAAGAGGGCGTGCAAAACGGTGGCTTTTGGGTACAGTCTGGAATCACATGGAGGCAATGAGCGATAGGAGGGGTTTCGTCTCTCCCGGTATTGGGAGTTGATGTTGCGCTGTGTTCGATTGGCTATAACTGGAAATCCCTAGCCAGGGTTGCTGAGATTTACTGGTAAGTGTTATCAGTAGTTTCTAGAACTGTTATGGACCCCATATCGACACGACTTATCGGTTACTGGGGTCTGACGTTTACCACCCCTAGACTAGATATGCGACATATCTGACGAAGAGACCGAACTGTACGGGAGTGTTACTGATTGGATTCGCAGGAGAATATACAGGCTTGCTTGTTGATCTTCCGATCGCTCAATACCTGGGTAGTTGTTACGTTTAGCTGACCGCTTGCTGCTTGTGGGTGTTTGATATGATCATCACCTACTGCCGGCGTATTGACGATTCTTTAGAGTCCTACACAGAAGTTTCCTGGCTCAGGCAAAACGGAGTAGGAACACATATGTGATATGTGCGGGACCGATAATAATGCGTGTATGTGATAACGTACTCGATTCCCGCGATATGTGATATCGGCCGGGTATATGTGATATAGCCGGGTCATCGGATCAAGTGTTGATTCGATGAACTGATACTTGTTATATTAGTCGGTTATTTATGAAATAGCCGGATTATCGGATCAAGTATTGATTCGATAATTTAATGTATAATTATATATGAGATATATTACATTATGTTAACTAATATAAGCTCGCTTTATTGATTCATTTTCTCACTGGATAATACATTGGTATATATGCGATATATGTTAATTGTAATATATGTTAATTGTATTATTTCCTTTTGTTACATTATATATTATATATGTGATATATAATATTGTAACAAGTTAGGGATACAAATACAACAATGATTTAGAGATTAAACAAAGTTAGGGTTTGGATTAGGGTTAGCTTTTGGATGAAGCTTTCCTTTTGTCTTCATCCTTTGATATTTTGTGTAGATATTTTTTAACCCAACCCAAACCCTTAACCTATGGTTTATTCTCTATAAGGGTTAAGGCTTTCTTTCTTAACCCATGGTTGCAATTGTAACCACAACAATAATTCATTATTCATCACAAAAGGATTCTTCTTCTTCTTGCTCTTGGAAAAGCTTTCTAGCTTTTGGGTTTGTGATGATTTTGAGTGAAAAATTGAAAACAAAAGAGAGCTAAATTCCTACTTCATCATCCTCATCTATTCTAGCCATTAAGATTATGGTGTTTGCTTTACTAATACTTGACCAGAGAAGCAAGAGCTTGGGTTTGAGATTCTTCAAGGTAGATCATCTTAGTTTTTGAAGATTGGAAGTAAGGTTGCATCTTTCTCTTCATGGAGCCTCTCTAGAGTCCGGGTACTTGATGATCGCAGCGAAGGGACCTCAACACAGAGCTTATGAACCGAAGGAATGCACTACAAAGGTTGTAATCCCTAACTATTAGATGTTAAAGTGTTTAACATGCTTGTTTTGTTTGATTCTCTAGTTAAAGTTCCTAGGTTTATGGTTATCTTCAATGGCAAAATTTTAACATGGCATGGATGATGCCTCCCGAAACCTTGCTGCCGTTATAGGTAACCCAACACCTTAATATCTTGATTTGGGCTTTATCGAAATCTGCAGGGTTTGACTGTTGACTTGTTGACTTTGACTAGTCCAAGTTGTTTTATTTTAAGCTCACAAGTTCGTTAATTGCTCTAGTACCTGTTTCTCTTCACTCATGTAGCAAACACGGATAAAACGTACTTATCTACATGCAAAATGATAATGAATGACTGGTATTGATATGCAATATTATGAGATGAACAGAGGCATATCCATAATTGCTTTTATCTTTGACAGATCAATTTCGATGCCTCGATGTCGAACTATGAAGTCCAGGAATTTTCACGATGACATGCCGAAAGCGCCTTTCAGAGGGTTCATCTTCAGATTGTATTCCATCAGTTTTGTGAAGACAGTTTGGAGTTCTTGGATGTGATTGGGTTTAGCTTTACTCTTGATGACTAAATCATCAACGTAGTATTCGACGACTTTATGGATTAAGTCATCAAAGATCTTCATCATCGCTCTTTGATATGTGGCACCCGCATTCTTCAGTCCGAACGGCATCACCTTGTAGCAATATATGTTGATCGGGATTCAAAACGCGGTGTGTTTCTCATCCTCGGGCGACATCTTGATTTAGTTGTATCTAGATGAGTCATCCATAAAGGTGAACAGCTAATAGCTTGAGGTATCATCGACCATCATTTCCATGATCGGGAGTGGGAAATACTCTTTATGGAATGTCTTGTTGACGTCCCTGAAATTGATGCACATTCGGATTTGCCTATTTTTCTTCTTTACTGCGACAATGCATGCGATCCAGTCTGTATAATTCTCTTCCTTTATAAAGCCGGCATAGATTAATTTCTTGGTTTCCTCGATGATTTTTTCTTCCAACTCCCTTCTCATTTTTCGAGGAGCCTGTTTAATTATCTTAGCATCAGAAGATATATCCAGTTTATGCACATCTACATCCCAAGAGAGGCCATGCATCTCTTTGTACGTCTATGCAAAGCAGGACGAACTCATATAATAGGGAGATCATTTTCTTTTTCTCCCTCCAACAATAGCGAGCTGATATAGGTTGGCCATGGGTTATCGGGCATTCCTAGGTCGATTTCAGTTAGCTCGTCGAAGGTTGCTTGTCCGCATCTTCGAGCTCTTGAGAGGATTTTTCCGGCTCAGTTAGCTCGTCGTTATCCCTTGATTTTCCGCTGGCCTCACCAACGTGGATCATGTAGCAAAAATTGACATCAGGCTGGATGAAACCTATACCCGTCTATCTAGGATTCGTCCATCAATGAGTGGTCGAGCTTGCGGAGAATGCCATAGCTTTTCATAGAATTTTGCTTCAGAATCCATTTGTGCACTTCTTAAAATATGCGTGCATCTCGGACGCATAATATTTAGGATTTAGGACAGCTCTTATGCCTCTTTCATTTGGAAGGCATATTAAGGACATGTCGTTCGGGTGCATGACAGAATTTGACCGATAAAACAAGATGCCTCTCTGCATGTTCTTTTTTCCTGGGATATAGAAGGTTTTCAATTGATCCACCGTGGAAATTGACAGTGCATCAAACTCTTTATACATCTGCTCCGGAACCCTTGTGATGGCCAGACACCCTTCTATGATTTCAGAGGTTTCCCTTAGTTTTGCTTTTTTGCACAAGAGTCTTGTCTGCATATCTGTTGCATGACGAATCCTATGCATCTAATTTTCAGTATCGCTGCCAAAATGTGGACGAATTTTGTTGAAGGACGGGACATCAACGTCAGACTCGTCGGTGTCGCTGCCGAAATGCGAGCGAACTTTACGGAAGGACGTACTTCCAGCATCGGACTCATTAGTATCACTGCCGAAATGCAGCGCACTTGAGAATTTTTTTTAAAAAGATGACACCTGGCTCAAACTTGCTTTCAGAACTTAGGGCCATTTCTTCCTCGGAAGGTTGTGGATTAGCATCATGGAGCTCATGAAGTAGCGAGAATTCTCATACCGGACTTCGTGTATGCCGAACGGATGTAGGTCTCCGTCAATGTGTTTTTCTTTGCCATCTTTAGTATATTTCAAGCGTTGATGGGCGTTGACAGAACAATGCTATAGTCCAAGGATCTTGTATGATGTATCAGCATCGATGACATATATCTTTGCTTCTATTTGCAGATCTTCGAACTTGATCGACAAAGTTACAGATCCTTGGACTTGTTAGCAATTCTGGTTGAAGCCATGGATGACAATTCTTTCTTTTGATAAATTCCGGACATCCATTAATAAACTCTTTAGAGTCCGGAGGTTCATTATGCTCACAAAGGATCCCGGATCAACCAATATGCGATTTATCCTGTCTCCTTCGCTATATCCTGTTACGTAGGGTGGCATGTTACGATCGGCCGTCCCAAATAGCAGGTCTTCATATTTGAACATGATTGAAGCTTTATGCAGAGTGTGCTGCATTTCTTTCATACTAATTTCTATGAAACATGCCTGATGTCGTTCAGGATTTTGTAGAGCATTGATTGGTGGGGATTTTGCATGTCGTATAAGATTTAAAGTACCGCAATCAAGACAGTGTCGCGTGTAGCAAGCCGAGATGAGTACGGGTCGTCCGCAGGGAGATAGTAAGTTTTTAGTCTTGTATTAACAAGTTAAGTCCAAAAAGTTCGAGTTGGTCATTATTCTAAGTGTAGCGAAAAATATGTTCAAAAGAGAAGGACTTCTTAGGGGTAGATGTAGGTTAGTTTGAGCTAGGATCATATTTACCACTTCCTTATGAACCTGACTTAATGTTGATGCTAAGGTTAGGGTGCTCAAGTACGATATGCGATTGTACGCTAAATCTGTACTTATCAGCCCTCGTTCTTCCGTTCTTGTCTCTCAACCCTCGCCTCCGACAAACCACACACAACCGATCACAATTAGGAATCACCACTATCGTGGTAGGATAGGGTGTCTAACGAAGCAGATTACGAGTTGTTTGGTCAGATTTCAAATTACAAGTGTCGGTTTAAAGAAAATGGTAAATCACTTCTTTTAGTCAAACTAACCCTCTCCTGCCCTTAACAAGTGAAGGGTACTACTCACACATGGTTACAAAAATAAAGAAAACAAAAAAGAGAAGAGGGATCATAGAAACCATAGCAAGTTAAGAAAAGAGTTAGAATTATACTAAGAACAAATGTGCAATAGTGAGTAGCCAAATGAATCCTTGTTGTTATGTTCAATCAAATGAATTCAATAACCTCAATCTAAATTTGCAAGCTCAATAAAGAGTTTTCTAGATGAGAGAGAAGTAAGGGATTCAATATCTAAGTTCTAAAATATCAAAAACATGCAACTTGAAGCTTGAAATGAAACTTGTATTTGAAATTCCAAAAGAGATACAAACTATTGAGTTCAAGGAACTAAAACTTAAGCTTGTAAGTTCAATTAAGAAGTTACAAGATCAAGAGAAAGGGCAAGAACTCAAGATTATAAATGAAAATTGCAAAATAATATCTAAATGAAGAACTTGGTCTAAAACTTGGACCCTTGCCTCTTCTTCCGATCTGCTATTTATAGGCAATGCAAGTCCAAAAACAAAGTGTAGAAATGGAATGCCAAGACAATGTGGTGGCCACAGAAGAAATACGAGCACAAATGAAGAAGAGATGACCGCAAATTGCGGGAATTTTGATTAAATCTGCGGCCAACTTTTGAGTGGTGGGTCCCGTCTTCTCAGTGTAGTCTTCTATATTCAATATCATATCTTTGTATTTGTTATTTCTTCTGATTCTCACCAGGGTGTTATCTGGGGGATTTTGGAGGGAAAGATAAACTTTTAAATATCACATCATCAATTTACAAATTCATCATCCCCCTTCCCACTTGTACCACACTTTCCAACTTGCATAAAATGAGTTCACACTTGACATGGCCAGTTTATGTACCAAATTCAGGAGTTCGCACTTGAAAATTTGCATCATGTTGGACCAAAAAATATTGGGCACTTGACTTGTTTGTAAAAACTTCTTGAATATTGATCGTTTTTCCATCCCGGTTGCTGTATCGGCTCATAAATGTCGTATCCATGCATTTTGAATGTGTTTCCAGTGTTTTATCACGAATACCTGTATTCTGTACTTATTGAGCAGACACGAGTTAATAGCACCGATTATTCACAAAAATGATAACAAATGAGCGGTATTAAAATGCATTTTTACGTGATGAACAAATACCCCCAAACTTATCTTTTGCTCGTCCCGAGCAAAACAAAATCCTAACCTCACTTTCGAAGGGAACGCGATTGCACTGAGCCCGAAAAATAAGCCGTTAAATCTCTAGATTACCCTAGAGGAGTTTTTTCTCTTGAGGGTTTTCAGCGGATTACACCAACAAAATCCCATTAAGCAAGTTTCACGAAATCACAGTCGATTCCCATCCTAGGGTTCAGTATCCAAGATAGAAATTATATCACCCTAAGTTAGAAAATCAAACCCTTATTTTTCACACCACGCTTCTTATTTAAATTAAGATCATATACGTCTTTATGTGCATGTGCAAATTGCGTCGTTACGTTTCTCTAACTTTGATTAAAGTCGTCATGTCACAAAATACGGACCGAATAAAACTTCAAAAGGATTAGGCGAGTTTATAAAGAGTTATGATTTTCTCAAGTTTTGTTTTCCAGTTAGGTTTCAAATTCAGAATTCCTATCATTTTTAACAGAAAACTAGGCCTTATTTTTTACTCCACCTTTTACTTGTTTTCATTCATACACACCTTCGTGAACGTGCAATAGTCTTTATCATCGTGCAGAACCTTCATATCTTCGTTAAAAATCTTTTTATAAAAACTCATTTTTAGCTAAGATTATTCTCACACAAAGAACCATAAGGAATTTTAACTCAGAGAGAACACTTACTTGGGTTTGTTTTAAATTGGACATTCTAGGTTTCTTAGCGAGTTTTGAGCCAATGTACACAAACCAGTTAGTTTTAGGGCATTAGGTGTTGAAACACCCCAGCGGAATTAATTGCCTAAGTCACCTAGGCCCTAAAACAAAAAACTCATTTTAGCGTGAAATCATAACAATTCAATGCGGATGGAGATATAGCGAGTTGTTCATTTATTTTTAAGATAGAAAACATGTTTGTGTAGATAAGGTGTGTAATCACTCCAATCAAATTCCAAATGGGTTATTTTTCAGACTTCGTTTCTATAAAAGCATCAATAATATCCTTTTATATCCACTTCGCTTTATAAACTATTCTTGATATTACTTATTTCAAAACAAATCTGTTTGATCCTGAAGTTTTTCAATTTTAAAAGTTTTAAAGACATATCAGAGTTGTCATCTAATTTTCAAAACTCGCGGCACGTGTAATGTGATGCAAAGACGTATATTAGCTACGGTTAAATTCAAAAGAAAGTTATCTTTCTGGTTTTCAATATCTAAAAATAGGATTTAGTTGTTCCTATTTTATCAAACTAAACCGTCGAAATTTCGAATCTAAGTTTTCCCACTAGCTAACTTAACGACAAAGTTTTTCTGTTTTTGGAAAAAAGATCAATTTTTTTTGGGTTTTTCAAAAGTATATGCAAATGCAGAATTTACAAATGAATAGAAGAATAGAAAGCTTACCGAATATACCCCCAAACTTAAATCAGACAGCGTCCTCGCATCATACTATACAAAGAAGATCAAAATTGTAGAGGTAACAAAAACATGTCGGAGAGCTCTTTTTTTAACAAGGGAATTTCACCAGACAAGAAATTGCCCGAAGAAGAAAACAAATATTCACATGACAAGGATAACTAAGAGCAAAAGATCTGTATATACATACCCCCACACTTTATTTGAAACACTACTTCCACTGTTTATGGCTGGAAAAGTAAAGTGTGAAGGATAGACGAGGGAACATTACTCATTATAAACCAGCTCTTGAAGCAATAGGAGCTCCTCCGATGGTTCAGCGGTAAAGAACGGTTTCACTATGTATCCGTTTACTTTGAATATTTAACCGTCCCTTGGATTTTCCAAATCTACCGTCCCATGCGGATATACACACTGCACTAGAAAAGGTCCCATCCAACGATATCATAACTTACTAGGATGGAAATGGAGTCTGGTATCGTAAAGAAGTACCTACTGTCCAGGCATGAATGTTTTGCACATAAAGTGTTTATCATGAAACACCTTCGTTCGGTTCTTTACGATAATCGCGTTGTCATAAGTTTCATCCCGAAACTCGTTCAATTCGTTCAATTGCAGCTTCTGAAAGCTACCTACTTGGTCAAGATCGAAGTTCAACTCCTTTATCGCCCACATTGCGCGATGTTTAATCTCGACGGGGAGATGAAATGCCTTTCCAAATACAAGCCGATAAGGAGACATGCTAAGATCAGTCTTATAAGCAGTATAGTATACCCAAAAGATATCAGTTAATTTCAAAGACCAATCCTTACGGTGCTTGGAAACCATTTTCTCCAATATCTGCTTGATTTGCCGATTAGAAATTTCTTTTTGCCCGATCGTTTAGGGATGATTGGGCATTGATAGCTTATGGTTAATTGTGTACTTCCACATCAAGGCCTCAAAAGACCAATTGCATAAATGTGTCCCGTTGTTGTTAATGATTGCGCGAGGGTGCCAAAACCGGGAAAATATGTTTTCTTTGAGAAATTTAACGAAAACCTTATTATCGTTAGTCCGGCTTGGTACTCCCTTGACCCATTTTTAGACATAATCAACAGCCAACAGAATGTATAAGTTCCCAAAAGAATTGGGAAACGGGCCCATGAAATCTATCCCCCAAACATCAAATATCTCAACAACCAATATTGGTTGGAGCGGCATTTCATTTCTTTTCGAGATCTGGCCTAGGTGCTGACACCGGGAGTAAGTCTTGCAATGTTCATGTGTATCTTTGAACAGAGTCGGCCAGTAAAAGCTGCATTGCAGGACTTTTTTCGCAGTTTTCCTAGGGCCAAAGTGTACACCACATGCTTGCTCGTGGCAGAAAGAAAAGATACTCTTGAACTCAGTGTTCGGGACACACCGACAGATAATTTGGTCAGGACAATATTTGAACAAGTAGGGTTCATCCCAGTAAAAGTGTTTTTCTTGGGACAAAAATCGGTGTTTTTCCTGACTCGATCATTTGCTAGGTACAAGTCCAGTTGCTAGATAGTTCACAATATCTGTGAACCATGGTTCACAAGATATGGTCAAGAGGTGCTCGTCAGGAAAAGAATCATTTATAAGGCAGTGGAAACGCCAGCGAAGAAGAAAGTCGAGAAAGATGGTCGGCAACTACATTTTCACATCCTCTTTTGTCCTTAATGACAAGATCAAATTCTTATGGTAAGAGGATCCAACGTATTAACCAAGACTTGGTATCCTTTTTCAAGAAAAGATACCTTAAGACAGAATGATCGGTGTAGATGATGACTGGGGAGCTAATAAGATAGGGCCTGAATTTTTCTAAAGCGAATACAACAGCCAAGAACTCTTTCTCGGTTGTTGTATAGTCCATTTGTGCATCATTCAAGGTCTGGGTCGCATAGCAGATCGGATACGACATCTTATCGATATGCTTTCCTAAGACAGCACCGATGGAAAAGTCAGATGCATCGCATATAATCTCGAAAGGATAAGTCCATTTGGGAGATGAAAGAATGGGAGCGGTAGTGAGTGAAGCAGTCAAACAGTCCGAGTCAAAATGGAACGTTGTGTTCTTAGACAGAAGAAATGTCAAGGGTCTAGCAATTTTGCTAAAGTCTTTAATGAACCGTTTATAAAAACCAGGATGGTCGAGGAAAGATCTGATATCTCTGATGCATTTTGGAGGAGGGAGCTTGGAAATGACATCAATCTTTGCTTTGTCGAACTCGATGCAACTTCGTGAAATGATATGTCCTAAGACAATACCTTCCCGCACCATGAAGTAGTATTTCTCCCAGTTTAAAGTGAGATTTTTATCCTTGCATCGGGTAAGGAATGCGTCAAGTTGTTGTAAACACTCGTTAAAGGAGTCTCCACAGATGGAGAAATCGTCCATGAATATCTCCAGAAACTTCTCGACCATGTCGGAGAATATCCTCATCATACACCGTTGAAATATAGTGGGAGCATTGCATAACCCAATAAGTACGCGGCGATATGCGAACGTGCCGTAAGGAAAAGTAAAAGTGCTTTTCTCCTGGTCTTTTTCGGTGATAGGAATCTGGTTGTAACCTGAGTAACCGTCCAGAAAACAGTAAAACTCATGTCCAACTAATCTTTTGAGCATTTAGTCAATAAATGGAAGCGAGAAGTGATCCTTCTGTGTCGCGGTGTTGGGTTTTTGATAATCAATGCACACTCGCCACCCGGTTTGGGTGTGAGTAGGAATTAACTTGTTCGCCCCATTGGTGATGATCGTTATATCCGACTTCTTAGGGACAACGTGTATTGGACTTACCCACTGGCTGTCGAATATTGAGTAAATGATACCACTATCCAGAAAATTGATGATTTCCTTTACCACGGCCTCCTTCATGACTGAATTTAATCGTCTCTGCGGGTCCTGAGTTGGCTTGGTATCATCCATCAGATTTATATGATGTTCAACAATTAAGGGACTGTCATGACCCGGAATTGGCACGTGACCGGCACGAGAATTACGTGAAGTCTATAAGACCCTACCGTAATTCAAGTAAGCCGAAGCCCAGAAATCTAAACCTTTTTGCGGAAAATAATGAAGGTGCAGTTTTGAAATATCGGCATAATGAATTCAAGCCTTCTTTTAAAATATAAGCAATATCATATGAAAACGCAACAGTTTACATACTACTTTTTAAAACATTTTCGTCCTTGAAATTTGGGCAACACCTCCCTTGTATATTTTGGTCCAAAACCATATACATGCAATAATATAGGCATCCCCAAGAGGGAGCTAGCTCTTCGCCAATTGGCGGAATCACAACCATGCAATAAAGCATATATACGATGCCCTATGGAGAAGATCAAACACAGAAAGAAATATAAGTAAAACCAAGACATCATTCAGCTCAAATAAAAGACAATACATCCATCTCGCTCTAAGTCTAGAGAATATACAAGTCTGTGTCAAGGTCTGCCAAATATACAAAGTCTAGTTTCTGGTTGATAGAACTTTAACTAGATACAACAGAAGTAAATAGGTACACGGGTGGTCACGATCCAAATGTGTATCCCACCTACCAAAGAAAAACACTGTGAATAAGGCTGTGTGCCAGCGAGCCGCTACTGATCCGAGCAGTCGAACCTGCAAGAAAACTATGCCACAACGAGGGTGAGTTGCCAAATCGTGAGTAGAAAAATATCAGCAGGTAGAAAATCGAATGAACAACGATCCCTAGGTCCTGCTGTAACATATAGGTAATACTATGTGGTATCCAGGGTGATCAGGTATACATATGTGTACAATAATGATGTCATGCCAGTATCAGTATATGTATCAAGTCATCTGAGTCATATGCATGTATGTATGTGAATATCCAACGTGTGTCCATCAACGACACATCCACATCATAAAACATGAGTGTCCAGCATCGACACTCGAAATATCATAAAACCTGTGTCCAGCATCGACACGTAAATCCTCATATCTCGGGCTCCGTCTCATCGGATCAGCCCTCATATCCATCTGATCTCACGACTCTGGTCGGTATCCTCTGGATATCCGCCGAGCCCAAACTATCACCAGTCGGTAGTGCTCCTCTTCCGGGCTCAATGTCTTTCTATACGATCTTCTTACCCCGGGGTACCGCACCGGGTCCACCATGTACCCGCGACGGTGCCTCCTCACTCCTCGAATCGGGTATACATATAGCTCAGAACCAAGAAAACTCATGGTGGACGCCACAAATCACATCATGAGAAACCGCATTTTTAAAACAATCATAAGACTTTTGAAATATATCTGCGGTCCTCAAATCCAGAGATCTCATGAAAACAGCATCTCATAAGCATGTAATCATAAAGTGCAATATATGCAAGCATAGAACAATACTGTAAATATCTCAAGCATTAACATGTAAGCATGTCATGTGATAATTACTGAACAATGATTGTACTTTACAGTTAAGAGCAATATAGTGATGTAACAGTTCTACCGTGTAAGCGGCATGGCAATTACCGATGATGAGTGTGTGAGCCGGCAATCTGTGTATGTGTAACATGCACATCATTGGTAATGGTGCATGTGTTCTAGCAGACGAAGCCATATATAATGATAAGTGCTAAGAATGTAATACATATGTCACAAGGAATAAAACAGCATAAACATGAACGGTATAATCACCGTATATCATCCTCGAGTCAAAGGTGCGGATCAATCATCCAGTAAATCATATCGCGTACGGTATAATCCATCGTACCGTGTTATCAAATCAGGATAATGATCTATCGTCCTACATATAATATCACGTACGGTATAATCCGTCGTACATCTCATCACTCAAGGGTATGGATCTATGGTCTCGTTCAGCTTATTATCTCATATACTCATATATGTATGTGTGTGTGTGTGTGTGTGTGTATAATCTCACATCATATCTTGTCATATGAATATAAATATGTATTGCTTTGCATTCTCAAGCCAACATATCAACTCATTTCATTATATATATATATATCGCATCACATCCTGATATCAACATATCCACTCATGTCCTCTTGTTTCATTATATATATATCGCTTCACATCCCCATATCAACATATCCACTCATGTCCTCTCGTTTCATTATATATATATATATATATATATATATATATATATATATATATATATATATATCGCCCCCACATCCTTATATCAACATATCCACTCATGTCCTCTTGTTTCATTATATATATACCGCCTCACATCCCCATATCAACATATCCACTCATGTCCTCTTGTTTCATTATATATATCGCCTCTTATCCTCATATCAACATATGCACTCATGTCATCTTTTCATCATGTCATCTCATACCCAGTCTTGTGATCATATCTGTAAGTTCATAAGCATAGGTTTCTCAAAATATGGTATACATATCGGTTCTCCCATTACTATGTTTGCAGGGGTGCTATATGCCATCCACCTAACTTCCTCCGTAGATATAGATCTACTCACGTGCTAATCCTTACTCTAGCCGAAGTCGATGAACTTCTTGATGTCCTTTGTCCTCCCGGAAGTCCACGCAAAGGTACTTACAAATCAATACACATTGTAACGATATCAAAACCAAATCTGAAAACCGATACGGCATGCGAAGTTATCATAGGTTAGAACCTATAGCCCACGCATGAAAGAACAACTAAATAACCCTCAGCGTTAACGTACAAATGTCTAACGACCGTGTCCAAACTCAAATACCAAAACCAAGTTTTCACAAACCGGAAAATCCGAAATCAACAACATGGAAAAAAAACTCCCAGATTCTGCCCTAGGTGAAATTAGAAGATTTTGCATATGGGGCAGGTCTACATATCCGATACTGGAGCCATGAACCAAACAACAGCCTAAGACTTCAAGGCCAGGCCGCAAATTGCGGCCTAGAGGATTATTTTGGTGGCCTAAAAGAGGAGGTGGGGGCTCGGGTTTCAAGGGTAGCTTCTAATTATCCTGCACAACTCTCTGTGTTAGGAACTTATTTTATAGAGCTCTCGGGTCATAGCAGATTTTACAGAGTCATCACAATTCGTCAAAAACCGACATCGGGAAAATTCTAAGTACGTATTTTGGGTTCTATTCTCAAGTTTGTCCAGAATTATCATCACTAAGGGTTTGTAATCACTAACTAAACCTCAATTACATCTCTACAACTTAAATTCTCCACTAACAATCATCCTAGAATTTTCCAAGATCACTAATCTAACTTAATCGAACTCTAAACATAACTAAGAGGTTAAGAAACTTAATAACAAAAAGGAAAGTGAAGGGTTTACCTCTTAGAGCAACTGAAGAAAATTCCAAGATAGTTCAAAGTACTCAAAATCCAAACTTGAGCTTGCTATAGGATGTAGGATGGGATTGTGCATATTTTTTGTGAAGGTAGGGTGAGGTTTTTATGAGATTTAAGTGGTGTTTTGGTGGTGGTGGTGAATGTGGAGGGTGAGGTGAAGGAAGAGGATGAAGAAGATGATGTGAAGAAAATGAGATGAAGTGAAGAAGGAATAGGAGCCGTGGTTGGATATTGACCCCTCTCTCTCTCTCTCTCGCCCATGCTTTCTTGTTCCCCCCATGTCTCCTCTTTTCTTTTCTTTTTCTTTTTCTTTTTATTTTTTTCCTCTCACATATTAAACCACATGTCCACAAATACAATGAACCATGCATGAAACATGAAATGTGTCATGGTGCACTAGACATGGTTATTAACAAAAATGGATTTGGCTTAATGCATGATTAGTAGTGCACTAATCAAATTTAACATAAACTTGCATATAATTAATTGCATAATTATTTATAAAATATCCAAATCCAATAAATGCCTTTTTAGACAATAATTCATATTAATATCCAAATATTTTCCAAATATTGGTATATAATTATACCATTCTACGAAAACCTTAAATTCATACTCTAACAGTTTTCATGAAATTTGTTATTTTATTATTTAAATTCCAAAAATATTATTTTATGTTTCTGAAATGTTACAATCAACCCTTAAATAAATTCGGTCCCCGAATTTAAATTTAAACCCCCAAATACTGAAAAATTCAGTAATCAGTCAAATCAACGGGGCTCCGAAATCATGGAATACTCAAATATAACACATCGCATCGTGTAAGCATGAAAGCGAATGCAACACTCAAAATCGAAACTCCGTCAAACGTCACGCAATCATAGGAGTTATGATGAAGATGCAAACCTCGAAATCCACAACGAAGATCAATATACGATGATCAAAATCATAATATGTATATACGTACGCATCCCTATAATACCCCTTTTAAAAGCTGAATAAAACACATGCAAAATTCTTTCCAGATCGCCGTGCGATGCGCAACTCACGGTACAAATGACGGACACTCATTTGTAAAGAAATAAATATATATCTATATATGTTTTGCTCAAAATATACGTCCCATCTTTTTGAAATATCATAAAAAAGGTTCTCCTTGTAAAAGTTCGTGTCACTATGAACACGTAGGAAAGTAGTGAGACTATAGCTCCTTTTGAAAACCTCTTGGTAAACTTTTTATTCATGCAAAAAAACTTAGGTACTGTCCTCAGACCAGTCCTGCTCGGCTACTATATGATATAGTACCTATCATAAAAATATGATGCTCATAATTAAATTAATCTCAATAGGTGTATCCAAACACTATGTGCATCTGGTGCCCACGGAAATCCAAGTCAAATAAAAATGCCATGAATGTGCACAAAAGCAAAAACTAAGTGCAACGGGTGTGCATGAAAGCATCTGTCAAGTGCAATGGGTGTGCATGACAACAACATCAAGTGCATCTAGAGTGCGTGGAAATCTCAACCAATGTCTCAAAAGCGCATAAAAACGACATCGAGTATACCAAGGTGTATAAAATCATAAACGTGTACAACTATGTGCATAAAATCCGAATCAATACACTGCAAGCACATGTGAACTATACCGAGTGCATAAGTCAAAGTCAAGTGCATACGCTATGCACAAAGTCAAATCGACCGTATCAAATACATAGAATCATAAATATGTATCAAATTCATTAGTCATTTCTCGATCAACTCACAACACGTCTGGGTGAGGTTCTTCTATCTGAAGCTAGTCAACTTACTGATCTCGCATCGGAGCATCCAACGACTAAATTGTCCTCTCTTGATCGTTTTACTTTAAATCTGAGTAAGATCCTTCAAACTGGAATTCTTTGTAACAACTCTAAATTTACTATATAAAATTTTTCAGTTTAATGTACAGAAAGGAGTTTACAAGTCTGAGTACAAATTATAAGTTAATTTTTGTTTAAGAACAGCAAGAAACAACTTGTAGCTCATTGGTAAAGCCTTGCACTGCTGTGACGTATCCCCTGTGTTCGAATCCCATCAGACACATTATTTTTCTGATTTTCTTTTTAAACTTTTTGGAAACCCAAAAGTTTACACGTGCAATGCACACAAAAATGAAAAGACAGAAAAATCAAACATGTGCATAATGATTTAAATACAAAGAGGAACACGTGGTAAGAATCCACTAGCCCCCCTCACCCAAACGACCGGCGAGATGCCCATCAAGGTCAGCACCGACAATCTTCCTGAGCCTAATAAGGCCTGGACTTTGCACACACGACCCTTCCCCTACCCCTAACTCTCCTGCACTGTTTGATTGCTTTGCAATCAAACAGAGATCCTTCAATTCCCCATTTATCCTCATTTTAATATATTTTAATTCATCATTTTAATTCCAAAACCCTAATTTCACACTATAAATACTACCCCATGCCCTAGACATTCATCATTCTGAAAATTATAGCCAAAATTCTCAAAATTTCTTAAGTACAAGTGGAGTAGAAGATGAGTTAGCAAGCTACCAACTTTCGACGAGAATCGAAGAATATTCCGGTGACTCCGCGACGTCACGATGACAACTCCCTCTTCCTACACTTTCCTTTTATCCACTTCACTTGTAAGTCCCTTACAATCCTCATTCTTCTTCTCTAAAAATTATTTTTCAAAACATATCTCGGAAGTAGAGTTAATACCGACATCTTCTTCTATACTTTATAAAATCCACTTTTTCTTACATATTTGGCATCCATATCCTTACACAAAGTTTGTGATCATAAAACTAAGGTTTAGAACCAACTTTCACTCAAATATGTCATGTAACATAACTTTAATTTAACTTTTACATTAAAATACCATGATCTTTATATATGCCATCTTTATTTGTTTTGCTTAAACATGCCTTTAGAAAAATTCACGAGGTAAAGACCTACCTCTCACATGCACACATGGTTCCATAGCACGATACTCTTCGAATATATTTTTAGTTACGAACACAAGATTACATTAAAATACCATTTACTATAAAAATGGTTTTCTTTGGAATTGTATTTTAAAATTCTTTTGCAAATAACCCTCTACAACCCTTTTTAGAGAGTCCGCTATTGGATGGTGCGAATTATCGCACATCCTTGGGCTAGTAAAGTGAGATGCAGACCTCTTCACGGAGCATTCAGTCTCGAAAGGTTTTTAATACGGTTTTTAAGAAAAACGCAATTTTCTGCTTAAACTAAAATTTAATTTTTTATAATTATATAAATATTACAAAATCTATATATTTGCAAAATATAATAAACTTATATTTTTTTTCAAATTAAAGAATTACAAGTTTCATCACAATACCATCAAGATACCAACAAAAGTCAAGCTTTACAGTAAAATACCATGAACTTTCCAAACTAAGCTATTATCACTAAAATACTTCAAATCCCTAAAATTCACATCCATGGAAACCCTAAGTAATATAAATAATTTCTCGAGCTTATTTTGAAACTATATATTAAAAATATTTTTATAAAACCCTCTCGAGTTATATAAAACTCTATTTAAAGACTTTAGTAAATATAGGTTTAAACGGGATCAATTCTCTAGTGCCCCAGAGAGCTGGAGAAAGTGAGTGCTTGCCTATTTAAGGTAGAAAACTTAACGGAGTTATCAATGGTAATTATCTTGGAAAAAAACACAAATCCTGCCGTCCATGTGCAACAGTTACCGATGACTCCTGAACCTAATTCAGGATCTAAATCAGTTACAAGTGTCTGACTCAGTTTGAGTCTAACTCAAACCAGAAATCAGAGTTTAATTCAAATATGAATCCAAAGTCTAACATGAATACTTGAACCTGAACCTGAATACTTGAATTCAAATATCAATACCAAATCTGAATACTTGACTTTATTTGACCGAACCATAGTTATAACTTGACCTGAATACTTGAATACATGATTACATCCTGAACTTGACTACTTGAATAACTTGTATCCATGGTTTCGGCAAGACTTGTAAATATAACATATACAATACATTACATGGGGATAACGGGGTAAATTGGTATAGAACGTATTAACGTGGCACAAGATGGTCGCTTAAAAGACACCTACATGAACTCTCATGCTGTTTTCCTGTGGGTTTTGACGGGGCCTTGTACTACATGTTATCATAGTCCACGGGGTAAGATGGACTCCTCTCGTATACACAAATACCTTCTGTACCAAGCTACAAACAACTACGTTAGAATAACAAATATTTACCTGTACAACTTACCAGTTTCATTTCACAATACTTGCTATATTCCATTTCTTCTTTTGGGACTTACCGAGCACTAGTTCGCTGACGATAATCCTGTCCATTTCTATCATTGGAATGTTCGTCAGGAGGACCGGACTCTCAGGAGATCGAGCCTAGCCAGGAGGACTTGGAGCAGCTCACCGCCCAGCCGGACTACTAGTTTATCTTGTACTTATTTTATTTTGTATGCCACTATTTAGGCACTGCTTATTTCATTGTATCTTTCCTTTTCGAAAACAGTTGTATGTAAAGATGAATGTAAATAAAAGTTGTTGTTTATTTTATATCTCTTGTCATTCTTGTGCATTTTACATATATTGCTTAATTACGCTTAACGTATTTATTTCTTATTAAATACATTGCGGCCCGCTACGTCACCGATTCCGTACACTGGGATGCAGGGCGTGACATTCTTCAAACTTAACTGAACCTGCGTCGGGCATCCAATTAGACGAATCATCTTAGTCACTCTATTCAAGATGGACTAGTGATCTTCTGTCACATCCCTTCCTGTAAGCTCCTGTGGTTTCAGCTTATAAAACTATGGGGTTGACATCCCATCAATCTCTGCAACAGCTGGGTCATCTGTCTGCATGGTAGACAACATTGCGATCTTCTGGAGTGGATCGTATGTCGACAGTCTTCTCAATCCGGCAGCCTCTAACAGTGGCCCGATAGTCCAGTACAGATCCTGAACACTCGTCTCAACCGAAAGATCTCAACACAAACAATATACCGATACATTCCTATGTCACCGGAAGAATATCATGGTCAGTCCTCGTCCATGATGAGCTCTCTCTGACCGCATCTCTAGCCGTAGCACTCTATGCTCTCATAGCCATGGTGACAAGAATCTCAAGCAAATATCGATGAAGATAGATCATAGGAACGAACGGAATTGATAGGTCTAAAATGGAAATATGATCATAGGAACGAATCGAATCAATGAGAATATGATCATAGGAACGAATAAAATCTCGGATCTTAAGAAATGTACATTCTAAGGTCACTTAAGCGGAGCAGCATGTCGTAAGTATGCAGAGGAACATATACACGGTACGTCACTCTATTCAAGTTACCTACTCCATCAACCAAGGTCAACCTATGAGATGAAAACTCGGGTCCCAAAAACCCCCTCTTAGTCAAGTCTAAGTTCCGTAAGGTCAATCCTAAACTCGAACCAAGGTTAAACCTAACGCTCTGATACCAAATTTTTCATGACCCGGAATTGGCATGTGACCGGCACGAGAATTATGTGAAATCTATAAGACCCTGCCGTAATTCAAGTAAGCCGAAGCCTAGAAATCTAAACCTTTTTGCGGAAAATAATGAAGGAGCAGTTTTGAAACATCGGCATAATGAATTAAAGCCATCTTTTAATATATAAGCAATATCATATGAAAACGCAACAGTTTACATACTATCTTTGAAAACATTTTCGTCCTTGAAATTTGGGCAGCACGTCCCTTATATATTTTGATCCAAAACTATATACATGCAATAATATAGGCATCCCCAAACGGGAGCTAGCTCTTCCCCAATTGGTGGAATCAAAACCACGCAATAATGCTTATATACAATGCCCTACGGCGAATATCAAACACAGAAAGAAATATAAGTAAAACCAAGACATCATCCAGCTAAAAAAAAGACAATACACCCATCTCGCTCTAAGTATCGAGAATATACAAGTCTATGTCAAGGTCTACCAAATATACAAAGTCTGGTTTCTAGTTGATGGAACTTTAACTAAATACAAAAGAAATAAATAGGTACAAGGGTGGTCACGATCCAAATGTGTATCCCACCTACCAAAGCAAAACACTCTGAAGAAGGTTGTGTGCCAGCGAGCCGCTACTGATTCGAGCAGTCGAACCTGCAAGAAAACTGTGGCACAATGGGGGTGAGTTGCCAACTCGTGAGTAAAAAAATATAAGCAGGTAGAAAATCGAATGAACAACGATCCCTAGGTTCTACTATAACATAAAGGTAATACTATATGGTATCCAGGGTGATCAGGTATACATATGTGTACAATAATGATGTCATGCCAGTATCAGTATATATATCAAGTCATCTTAGTCATATGCATGTATGTATGTGAATATCCAACGTGTGTCCATCAACGACACATCCACATTATAAAACGTAAGTTTCCAGTATCGACACTCGAAATATCATAAAACCCGTGTCCAGCATCGACATGTAAATCCTCATATCTCGAGCTCTGTCTCATCGGATCGGCCCTCATATCCATCTGATCTCACGACTCCGGTCGGTATCCTCCAATTATCCACCAAGCCCAAACTATCACCGGTCGGTAGTGCTCCCCTGCTGGGCTCAATGCCTTTCTATACGATCTTCTTACCCCGGGGTACCGCACCGGGTCCACCATGTACCCGCAGACGATACCTCCTCACTTCTCAAATCGAGTTTACATATAGTTCAGAACCGAGAAAACTCATGGTGGATGCCACAAATCACATCACGAGAAAACACATTTTTAAAACAATTATAAGACTTTTGAAATATATCCGCGGTTCTCAAATCCAGAGATCTCATGAAAACAACATCTCATAAGCATATAACCATAAAGTGCAGTATATGCAAGCATAGAACAGTACTGTAAATATCTCAAGTATTATCATGTAAGCATGTTATGTGATAATTACTGAACAATGATCGTACTTTACAGTTAAGAGCAATACAGTGATGTAACAGTTCTACCGTGTAAGCGGCATGGCAATTACCGATGATGAGTGTGTGAGCCGGCAATCTGTGTATGTGTAACATGCGCATCATCCGTAATGGTGCATGTGTTCTAGCAGACGAAGCCATATATAATGGTAAGTGCTAGGAATGTAATACATATGTCATGAGGAATAAAACAGCATAAACATGAACGGTATAATCATCGTACATCATCCTCGAGTCAAAGGTGCGGATCAATCATCCGGTAAATCATATCGCATACGGTATAATCCATCGTACGGTGTCATCAAATCAAGATAAGGATCTATTGTCCTACATATATCATGTACGGTATAATCCGTCGTACGTCTCATCACTCAAGGGTACGGATCTATATTCTCGTACAGCTTATTTTCTCATATACTCATATTTGTGTATATCTATAATCTCACATCATATCTTGGCATGTGAATATAAATATGTATATTGCTTTGCATCCTCAAGCCAACATATCCACTCATGTCCTCTTGTTTCATTATATATGTATCGCCTCACATTCTCATATATATCCACTCATGTCCTCTTGTTTCATTATATATATATATATATATATATATATATATATAGCCTCACATCCTCATATCAACATATCCACTCATGTTCTCTTGTTTCATTATATATATATCGCCTCACATTCTCATATCAACATATCCACTCATGTCATCTTTTCATCATGTCATCTCATACTCAGTCTTGTGATCATATCCGTAAGTTCATAAGCATAGATTTCTCAAAATATGTTATACATATCGGTTCTCCCATTACTATGTTTGTGGGGGTGCTATACGCCATCCACCTGACTTCCCCCATAGATATATATCTACTCAACTGCTAATCCTTGCTCTAACCGAAGTCGATGAACTTCTTGATCTCTTTTGTCATCCCGGAATTCCATGCAAAGGTACCTTCAAATCAATACACATCGTAACGATATCAAAACCAAATCCGAAAACCGATACGACACGCGAAGTGCTCATAGGTTAGAACATATAGCCCACGCATGAAAGAACAACCAAATAACCCTCAGCGTTGACGTACAAACGTCCAACGACCGTGTCCAAACTCAAATACCAAAACTAAGTTTTCACAAACCGGAAAATCTGAAATCAACAATATGGAAAAACACTCCCAGATTCTATCCTAGGTGAAATTAGAAGACTTTGCATATGGGGCAGGTCTACATATCCGATACTGCCGCCATGAACCAAACAACAACCCAAGACTTCAAGGCCAGGCCGCAAATTGCGGCCTATGGGATTATTTTGGCGGCGTGAAAGAGGAGGTGGGGGCTCGGGTTTCAAGGATAGCTTCTAATTAGCCTGCACAACTCTCTGTGTTGGGAACTTATTTTATAGAGCTCTCGGGTCATAGAAGATTCTACAGAGTCATCACAATTCGTCAAAAACCGACATCGGGAAAATTCTAAGTTCGTGTTTTGGGGTTCTAGTCTCATGTTTGTCCAGAAGTATCATCACTAAGGGTTTGTAATCACTAACTAAACCACAATTATATCTCTACAACTCAAATTCTCCACTAACAATCATCCTAGAATTTTCCAAGATCACTAATCTAACTTAATCGAACTCTAAATATAACTAGGAGGTTAAGAAACTAAATAACAGAAAGGAAAGTGAAGGGTTTACCTCTTGGAGCAACTAAAGAAAATTCCAAGATGGTTCAAAGTGCTCAAAATCCAAACTTGATCTTGCTATAGGGTGTATGATAAGATTGTGCACCTTTTTGTGAAGGTGGGGTGAGGTTTTGATGAGATTTGAGTGGTGTTTTGGTGGTGGTGGTGAAGGAAGAGGATGAAGGAGATAAGGTGAAGAAAATGAGATGAAGTGAAGAAGGAATGGGATCGCCCATGCTTTCTTGTCCCCTCCATGTCTCCACTTTTCTTTTCTTTTTTTTTTTTCCTCTCACATAATAAACCACAAGTCCACAAATACAACGAACCATGCATGAAACATGAAATATGACATGGTGCACTAGCCATGGTTATCAACAAAAATGGATTTGGCTTAATACATGATTAGTATTGCACTAATCGAGTTTAACATAAACTTGCATATAATTAATTGCATAATTATTTATAAAATATCCAAATCCAATAAATGCCTTTTTAATTAATAATTCATATTAATATCCAAATATTTTCCAATTATTAGTATATAATTATACCATTCTACGAAAACCCCAAATTCATACTCTAACAGTTTTCGTGAAATTTGTTATTTTATTATTAAAATCCCAAAAATATTATTTTATATTTTTGAAATGTTACAGGGACTAATCCTTTTTATGTCCGCCATAGTCCAACCAAAAACTTACCGATTGGATCGCAAGACAGATAGAAGGGCTTCATCTTGCTCTAAAGATAGAGAAGTTGAAATGATTACAGGAACCGTCTCGTTCTCACCCAAGTATGCTTACTTGAGGTGAGACGACAAAGGCTTTAATTCGAGTGTCGGTGGAGAAACAATTGAAGGCAAGACTGGGGACCGAAGCTCGAACTCGAAGGATTCCAAGAGAGGTTCGAAATACGTGTGAGCGATAGACTCGGAGGGTGCGACAGACTCGTCCGTGAACTCAAAAGATTCTAACTCAGGTGATTGTTCGGAATATCCGCAAAGGTGAAACGTTCTTATTCTCCGTCAGTTCTGGGAGCAATCGGATCAAAAAGAAACGCGCTAGTGGTGTCAAGGTTATCGGGATCGAAAAGGAATTTCCTCGAACTCGCAAGTTTTAGGGTCGATCTCTTGGACAGAATAGATATCTAGTATATGAGCACTCAGGTCAGATGGCCGATTCCCAATCCTAAAAATGTTGAGCTCAATTTTCATTTTTCCGAATGATAGGTTCATAAAACCATTTCAAAAATTGATTACAGCATTTGAGGTGGCCATAAATGGACGACCGAGGATCATCGGAATTTGATTTCGGGGGTTAGTCACTGGCTGTGTGACTAAGACTATGTGAAAGTGTTTGTCAGCACCACCACTGGGTTTTACAAGTATCAAGCATGCCAATTTAAAAATTTCGGGGTGCTAATTAACACTAAACAAGATCTTAAACTAGATGATTAGGGTTTTAAGCATGATATCAAGATAGCTATACTAAGAGTAAGAGGCTACAACCTTTGTAGACCGTGTCCTTCTCTTCTCAAGCTCCGTGTAGTAGTCCACGTGACTCCAATAGGCACCACTTGAAGTTGGATCGAGCTTCCTTTGCGATCTTCATGCCGAAGATGATCCTCCCGAAGCTCCGCTAATCCAAGCTACCTCTTCACTAAACTCTTTAGTGAAGTAAACTCACTACACCAAAGTGCTAATCTAGTGTAGGATGGTGAAGTAGTGGTGTTGTTTGCTTACTAGGGTTCTCACAAGCTCAATGGTTCACAACTCATGTACGGGATTGAGCTTGGAGGTGAAGGTGAAGAAGATGGAGAGAGCTAGAGAAGAGAACTCATCACATGAGCTCAAGTCAAGAAAACAAAACAAGTGTTGAATGCAAGTATTGAATGGCTTTACATTTTACTTCACTTATTGAAGCATACAATTCTTACCAATAAAGAATTGTCACCATGCTTACATAGTGTGAAGTAAATGAATAAAAAATACACAAGCCACGCTACACCCATTCCACCAAAAGTCTCCCCATTCTCCACCTCATCATTTATATTTTCCAAAAATAGAAAATCCATGCCATGCTTTAATATATATATATATATATATATATATATATATTAATACATATATAAAGAAAATAATTAGTGAGCAAAATATTAGTTAATAAATAATTATATCAAATATAAATATATATCATATTATTAAATCAACACTTGATTTAATAATCTGGTTATATCACATATAACCTAACTGATAACAAATAACTGCCAGATTAGAATGCGATATCACATACTCGTATTTAATCAGGCCCCCCGCATATATCAATATATGTGCCATACTTCGTTTCGCTTGAACTAGGAAACTTCCGTGTGGAACTCTAAAGACTCGTCAATACGCCAGCAATAGGTAATGATCACATCAGTTACCCACAAGCCGTCAGCGGTACTAGCTGGACGTAACGGCTACCCAGGTATTGAGCGAATAGAAGATCAACAAACAAGCTTGTCCAAACTCCCATGAAGCCTATAAGTAACACTTACCGTACAGTCCAGTCTCTTCGTCTGATATGTTGCATATTGAATCTGGGGGTGGAATCATAAGACCCCAATAACTTGATAAGTCATGCCGATGTGTGGCCTATAATGGTACGAGAAACTACTGATAACACTTACCAGTAAATCTCATCAACAGCCCTGGCCAGGGACTTCTTGTTATAGCTAATCGACCATAGTGCAACATCAACTCCCTATACTGAGAGAGACGAAACCCATCCTATCGATCATTGCTTCCATGTGACTCGGGACTGTACCCAAAATCCACCTGTTTGCACGACTCCTTTAAGCCGTGGTAGGGAGGAAATCAAAGCACAGTGGGAACCACACAAGACTCTATGACGATCTCGGGTCTATAAACTAACCTGTACCAGTGTCACCAGAGAACTGCTATCTGACGATAGGTATATTACCATCTAAGAGTTCTCGGCGAGTCCTGTTCAGTGTACCCATTCTTTAATGAGCACCTGTGTACAATCTTTGATGTCAAACACCAATGGTTATGGGATCAACCATCACCCCAAACAGGGTCAAGAAACGTACACACTAGTCTACTTAGAATATCGATGCCCTGTCTCGATATTCCCTCGACTTGGAACAATTGAAGGATGTACCTGTGGACTATGCAGGTCCCCGTAGTATAATCTGCATCATAGTCCTGGCAGTCAAACCAACATCTTAAGGGCTTTATCAACATGTATATGAAAGACAATATAACAATACCAGTGAACATATTAAGATAAAGGAAACCAGATAGTATACTATCATGTCGAGCAAGAAAGTCCTCTATATATATGTCCAAGCATCCACTATATCATACAATAATGGCCTCTAGGGCATACATATTCCTAACAATCTCCCACTTGCACTAAGGCCGGTTGTTGTAGTATCTCATACCCAACATCCCAAAAAGTCTTTCGAATTGCATCTCGGTGTTATCCTTCATGTCAACTCTCCTGACCTCGATCTTCCGGCGATCTACCATCTCCCTGATCAGGTGATACCGCCTGAGAATATATCTAGATCTCTGATGGGACCGGGGTTCCTTGGCCAAAGCCACAGCTCTATTGTTATCACAATACACAAGTATTAGATGCTCAATGGATGGAACTACACCAAGTTCAGTAATGAACTTGTTTATCTAGACAACCTCTTTGGCAGCATCATTGGCAGCGATGTATTCAGCCTCCATCATCGAGTCTGCTATGGTATCTTGCTTGGAACTCTTCCAACATACCTCCCCTCCATTGAGGGTAAAGACAAAACCCGAGACCGACGTACTTTCGTCCTTATCACTCTGGAAGCTCGAATCGGTAAAGGACTCCACCTGGAGTTCACCGTTACCATATACCAAGAAAATCTTTTTAGTCCTTCTCAAGTACTTAATAATATTCTTCACAACTTTCCAGTGTTTCTCCCCTGGATCTGATTGATACCTACTTACTACACCTAGTGAGTAAGCTACATCTGGTCTGGTACATAACATCGCATACATGATAGACTCGACTGCCGAAGCATAGGGTATCTCTTGCATGCGAGCCCTCTCTAAATCAGTCTTGGGAGACATCTCTTTGGAGAGAGTGATTCCTGAACAAGCGGGTAAATTACCACGCTTAGAATCTTCCATACTAAACCTCTTTAATATGGTGTCAATGTACCTAGATTGAGACAATCCCAACATCCGTTTAGATCTATCTTTTTGGATCTGTATCCCCATGATGTGGGAGGCATCACCTAGATCTATCATAAAGAACTTTTTTGATAAGAAGAGCTTGACCGAGTGTAGCATAGGAACATCGTTTCCTATCAAGAGTATGTCATCCACATACAATATGAGGAAGAAAACCTTACTCTTTACAACCTTCTTGTATATACAAGGTTCATCTACGTTTTTGATGAAATCAAACTCTTTGATAGCTTCATCAAAACAGATGTTCCATCTCCGCGATGCCTGCTTCAATCCGTTGATTAATTTAAGCAGCTTGCATATACATCCGCTGCTCCCACTGTCTACGAAACCCTCTGGTTGTGTCATGTACACGCTCTCTTCTAAATCACCATTTAGAAAAGCGGTCTTGATGTCCATCTGCCAGATTTTATAGTCATGGTATGCAGTAATGGCAAGTAGGATCCTGATGGACTTAAGCATAGCCACTGGAGAAAAGGTTTCATTATAGTCAACACATGTTCGTTGACGAAAACCTTTTGCTACAAGTCTAGTTTTGAAGGTCTCAACCTTTCCATCTACACCAATTTTCTTCTTAAAGATCCACTTGCTCCTGATGGGTTTTACCCTTTCAGGAGCAACTTCGAAAGTCCATACTTTATTGGTGTACATGGATTCCATCTCAGATTGCATAACATCTAGCCATTTCATAGAGTTCCCATTTGTGATGGCCTGCTCGAAACTAGTTGGGTCATCATCTTCCATGATGCAATCCTCGCTCCCACCGTTTATAAGAAAACCGTAGTATCTCTCACGTGGGTGAGGAACCCTACTAGATCTGCGGAATGGCTGAGGTTCATCGGGGATTATTGAATCCACCAGTTCCACCAAATCGTTAGTTATAGTTTGTATTGCTGGAACTTCTTCTAGTTCTACCTTATTGACACTAATTTATTTTACAAGAAATTCCTTTTCTAAAAAGGTGGTATGTTGAGAAACAAACACTTTTTGTTCATCAGAATGGTAGAAGATATATTCATAAGAATCTTTTGGATATCCCACAAACTTGCACAAAACAGATCTTGCCTCGAGCTTGTCCAGATTTTGCCTTTTAACATAATTGATTGATATGTGAAAGAGTGTGTAGTAACCGCAATCAATAACGGTGTCACGTGTAGCTAGCCGAGATGAGTACGGGTCGTCCGCTGGTTTGCGTGGAACTTTTA
This sequence comes from Agapanthus africanus, assembly GCA_030015575.1. Classification (NCBI taxonomy): domain Eukaryota; kingdom Viridiplantae; phylum Streptophyta; class Magnoliopsida; order Asparagales; family Amaryllidaceae; genus Agapanthus; species Agapanthus africanus. The sequence goes on from CM057340.1 coordinate 661,502,951, forward strand.
ATCTTGTTTTAGACGAGTTGATTAGAAATAGGGGAGACTGATTCTAGATCTATGTTGAACATGGATGTAGAATATATAAGAAGAGGGCTTGTAGGGTTTGATAGAATTTAGTAGTAATGGATGACTAATAAAGATTGCTCCTTTTATCTTTTGATAGATTTAAAACTAGATTGATAGTGATGAATGAGGATTAGGGTTCTTGAAAGAAACTAGGTTTTCCCCACTATTGACCCTTGTTCCTTCATTGATCTCTATTCATGTCTAGTCCTTAACAAAACAATTGTCAATCTGATCTCAAATTCCGGTCGTGACTATCAATGGTTTGATAGAGCATCCGATTAGGATGTTAACGATTCTTTTGCTAAAGTTTATAAACTTCATAAGACTTAAAAGAAGTTAAAATATTTTCTCATCCATTGTTCTACCATAATCCTATGAACCCTATCAAGCGGAGAATTACTCGCGCATGATGGAGATAAAAGAAGAAAGGATAAAGAAGGAAATCATAATGCATAAATTAAATGCTAAATAATTAATCTAATGATCCACCTTTATTAATCAACTTAACAAGTACAATTCTTCGAGTTTAGATTACAAGAGGAAGAAGAAGTTGCTCTCGATCTCTGTCTTGTAGGAAGTAGATGTTCCGTCGATACTCATGTCACTTTATCACATCGAATCGCGGACCTTTCGTGGATCACTTGTTCTTTGACGGTGATTGGCTTCGTATAAAAGTGATTATCTCTAACTTTAGCCCTCGGTTCTTTATATAGCCCTAGAAACAGAAACCCTAGATCCCAACTATTAGGGTTTGTTCTTGCAATCTTACCCAAAAAATCCCAAGCCCTAACTCATAACGGCCGTGGATCCACCGCAATATGCACGATTTGGCCGTGGAAGCGCGGTGGGTTGGAGAGATCATAGTTCCAAACTTCTGGGGCCTTCTCATACTGACAGTGGAGATTTATGTGATATCTGGATTCTTCAAATATTTTCTGAGTCTCTGCCAGTATTGATTTTATGATTTAATTAAACTTTATCGGCAGATTTTTGATTCCCGACATCTCGATATCCCGATCTCCTGACCTGAGCCTAATCTTGCATAATATCTCCATGAATAATGTTAGTAATATTTGTTATAGAGATATAATCTTAATCATTTTATATGGTAATAAATCTTTTAAGCAATTTGATTAAGATTATTTGATATGATATGCATAATAAAAATATTATATAAATATTATATGCATATATTTTCCTTCAAAATGTTAATTGTAATATATAAACATATGGTAAATAGTATTTTGCAGATAAATCCCAAATATGTTCTATATTTATAATAAACACCTTTAAATATTTATCAAAAGTAAGGAAAATGTTATATCAAAAGTGCGATATTTTCGACTGAAAAAATACCCCCAAACTTAACTTTGATCGTCCCGAGCAAACTATTTATTTCAAGAGAGGGAGAAAAAGAAAAAGAAAAACCTAAGTAGCACACTTTCATAGGCAACACGATTGCACTGAGCACGTGCAACAAGTCGTTAAACCCCTAGGTGTCCGTAATAGGAGGAGTGTTGTCTCTTTAGGGTTTTCAGCGTATTACACCCACAAAATCCTATACTAAAAGAAAAAATATGAAAGTTATGTACAAAGATAAGAACTATAAAAGAAAGAACTTGAAAACAAGAATTTCCAACAATACTAGCTTTTCAGTTGCCATGAGCTATATCTTAATGGTCGTGAAAAGATATTAGAAATCACATCATCTCTCAATAAAATATCGCCTTTAGTCTTCCTCCCTACCATTCATCCAAATATCGATCATATACCCCTACATGTGTGTAAAAGACATCTTTAAAGTTAGAGAATTCAATTCAAGTTATCATACTCTGTAAGTCTACGCTACCGCCCCGGCAGTCTACAGACGCCAAATGCGGAACAAAAACTTTTTAACTGGCGCTATCGTATACTTTAACCCGGATCTGCCATTATTGCTAAACTAACAAACTGTAAAGAGTGCAGAAAGGTTATACCGAACGATCCGAGTCCTTCGTTCTTTAACCATTATCCCACGCTCCGTTGCGGCTGCTTCGATCTCGTCGATCTCCGATCTGCTCGTCCAGGTGGCACCACGTCACTGATTCTTTAAACGGGCTCCCGCCTCTGACTTGAGGTAACTCGGTCGTCAAGTTTGCTAAAAGATATGACCAAGAATGATGTAGAGAATGAGTAGATGACTTTGTCTCACTTCGTCCATATCCGTGGACGATCGGTTAATGAAGTTGCCAATTTTATCGGGTGATGGAATGAAAGAGGCAATGAAATTTCCATGCACCCTTAACCATAGTCTTTTCTCACAAGAATGAAATTAATCTCTATGTTTCTCACTCAAGGGGGCCGGCCACTATTTATGAAAGAGGGAGGTGATGGTAGGAGCAATCAAGGGGGTGACCATAAACATAAAGCTTATCTTTTATCATAAATGAAAAGCATGACTCACTTAGAAACAATGAATCTAAACAACCTTAGTCATCAAGCATTAATGGCACCATTAATGCACTAATGACTCACCAATCCATGTCACCCTCTCTAGAACCTTCTAGAACACTGAGTCACTCTCATCCAAGAAAAGATAAATCCGTCTTTAACCGAATGATAAAAGACGGCTGATAGAAAACTGGAAACTGGCAACTTCCAAAAGTGATCCTGAAACGACTTTCAGGATAACCCCGTAACTGTATAAATATACCCGCATTTGTATTACAACCGAATACAAATGCAACTGAGACAAAGATATTATACCTACTCAATATAATACTCGGATCCGGCTTAAACCAAAGCCGACCAGTATCATCTGCCCGAAAAATAACACGTGCGTAAACGCACGTGCATTTTCCGAACCCTGCCATAAAACCATACGGCCTCTACAACGTTTCGCCCGAACTTGGAAAACTGTCTGTGGGGGACTCTAATGACTCGTCAGTACCCTGGAAGTGGGTTTAACCACAAACCGTCAGCGGCACTAGCTATGCGTAACGGCTGCCCATGGACTGACCTCAAGGGAGGCTGATGAGCGAACTCATCCAGAAACCCTACTGAGCCTAACAGTGACAATGTATATACAGTCCGGTCCGTTCGTCTATGAGTATCGCATATCTGCCTAGGGGGCTAGAAACGTCAGACCCCCAATAGCAGTATAAGTCGTGTCGGAGTGTAGCCCAATAACACCCTGAGATACTACCGGAGTACCTACCAGTAAATCTCCTGCCATGGCCATGGACTTTGTGTAATGGCTCTCCTAGACACAACACGACCTCGCCCCCAATACCGGGAGAGACGAATCCCCTGCCGATCCGCTCACGTGCCTCCATATGGCTCGGGACTGTACCCAAAAACTACCTGTTTGCACGACTCCTTTGAGCCGTGGTAGGGTAGAAATCAAAGCACAGTGGGAACTCACACGAGACAAATGACGACCTCAGGTCGATGAACTAACCTGTACACATGTCACCAGGGAACTGCTATCTGACGATAGATATAGTACTAACTAGCAGATTCCCCGCGAGTCCTGTCCGGTGTACTTATAACCCAATGAGCATCTGTATACATCTTAGGTGATCCAACTGACACCAGTGGCTTGTGAGACCGGCCACCGCCCCTCGTCGGGGTCTCGACTGTATACACTAGTCTACTCCGGAGTATCGATGCCCTGTCTCGAAACTCCCACGACTAGGGACAACAATTAAGGATATGCGTATAAACTACCCAACTCTCACGTATATGATCGCCATCATACTGTTGGTAGTAAAGTAAGATCTTAAGAGCTCTATCAAAGTGTAACATGTAATCAGTCACCTGAACATGTACACGACTGATAAAGGAAAACCAGATAGCATACTATCATCTTGAGTAAGACTGTCCTACCGGTATAGGTCCTCCGCAATCATTGCAATCACGTACCTGCGATCCAATAATTGACTATGAGGGCACTATCTCCAACAATCTCCCACTTGCACTCAAGGCTAATTATTGCGATGTCGACTACTCACAGCCCGTATGAAACCGAACATCCAACTCCTCTACTAATCAGTTTCACAAAGCCTGTTTCTAAAACTATTGTGTTCGAGAAATAGCCTCAGTGAGTGGATCCGCCTAGATGTTTCTTTCTATATCTCTCTTAATCTCAAGTTCGCGGAGAAAGCCATCTCCCGAATCGAGTAATACCTGTCTTAGAATATGTCTGGATATCTGATGGGACCTAGTTCATAAATGAACTCCAAATCCAAACTTCTTAGACTGTATCGATCACTGAACCTAATCAGTATCGTGCACCAAGCCACCCACAGTATCCTCTTGGACCACCTGTCCATAATACTGTCCCTCTTCGTCAGAGGGAAAAACTATAACTCTGACAATCACTCTGTCAACCATGTCACCTTTGAAGCCTGGAATGATAATCGTCTCCCGAAAGAGGCTGCCGTTATCAAATCCGTAGAACATGTACTTATGTTCTAAAACTTCTTCCTTATGTTTCTCCAGGATTGGATTAATACAAACTTATTGCATCTAGTGCAAAAACAACATCTGGTGTGGTACTTGACATCTCACGATTGACTCAATTGCCTAAGCAAGTGATCTGTCAATCATGCACATCCCTCTCCCCTTCAGTCTATACGACACCTTTAGAGAGGGTGACTCCATCACCTGCAGGTACATCACCATGCTAGGAGTCATCTATTCTAAAAACCATTAGAATACTGTCAAAGTACCCACATTGGGAAACTACCCAAATCCAGATCTAAAACCATAGATCCAGAAACCAGAATGTCAAATATTATATCCATATCTTGTCTGGAGAAACAACTGTGTGACGACCATAGTACAACCGATCGTAGTATTGGAATTTTACTTCCTACTTTGTGTATGTCATCCAGATACCATGACATCACACCATACTACCTTCTTAACAGATCCATCCCCTATTCTGATTGAAGTCAAACCCATGACTGTCACATCAAAATTAGATGATCTATCTCCGCTATAACTACTCTAGTCTATAAATAGACATAAGCTACTTGTCCACTATGCTTCCGATGCTCCCACTGACTATGACAACCCTCCTACCGGGTCTCATAGCCTGGAACAACAGTAGTGTCAAGTATGGGTAGATAAGAACCTCCCTGTCACCGTCCTTGAGCCTACCGAAGTACCTCTCGGGTGTCTGAGCTTATCCACCATATCTGCGGAGTGGCTAATGGAATGTCAAACCTGATTGAATATATAGGTCCTATTAAATTTTCCGTAATCGTTCGCGGTTCTGGAATCACTTCCAGTTCTACCATACTCCCACTACTGTTTTCTGAAAAATCCATTTTTACTAAAACTGTGGCGAGTCAAGAACAATATCACTATTAATCTTCCAAATAGTAGAATATTAACCCTCGTCATAGCCAGGGTCAACCCACAAACAGCCATTACAGAAACGTGCCCTGAGTTATCCAGAGTCTGGTTTTAAGCATAAGCTGGACAACTCCCCATACCTTAATATCTTTTAAGGTACGATCCATTCTATATCCAATATAGCAACTTTGGCACTTATTTAATTGGAACCATATTCAAATCATGCAGCTGTCTCCAGTGCATATCACTTTAATGGAAAGAGGCTAATCAGCATTACTCAACTTAGGAATCCATCCAATTATGAGTAACCTGAAAGAGAAACACGTTTCTCAAAACCATCACTATCATCTGAATACCAATCACAAGAATCTACATCTTCGATCTCTTTGAAGAATCCCGATACTTGTGATACCTGGTTCTCTACTTTATTCTTATACCCACAACTTCTCAAAACTTAGACCTTGTATTTCTACGAAACACTTGTTTAAAAACTAGAGAAGTTATAAGTAAACAGAACATAGTACGAGGACCTATCCCTTTGTCCTGATGGACACTTGGACAACATACAATACTCTGTATAAGTCCGCTGAGTTAAACAACTCAAAATCTGTGCGTCGTAGGTTGAAAACTGTACCCTGGCGATTTCCTCAAATATCACCAATTACAACGAATTCCGATATAATGAGGAGGATCACCTTATTCCCAATAACTTACTCCCACTCATCATCTGTAAAACCATACAGATATGAGAATGAAACCTGGTAAATACATACCCTTGGAGTAAGTATCTAATCGGGAAAACAGTTTTCTTTTAACAATGCACTGAAACAAGAAAATGTTTCGTAGGGGTATCCTGGTATTCATAGCAATGCCTCTTCCATAATCCAATTCATGACTTCAACCGTATATTTTATTGCCATCTCTCCAAATCCCTTTATTTGTCTTTAGTCGTTACCTTCTGTACTCCTAGGCTAAATGGTTTTCTTCCTTCCCTACCGTTCGGCACCAGCCTATGGTATGGAAGAAGACTATCCAGTAAGCATAATAGGTGTACCCTCCTAAACCAAGGAGTACTCGTATCTTGAGAGAAGGTGATGATAAAAGACAACTGAATAATACCTTATTCTTTTAAAGTGAAATAGGAATGGCGATGAAGTACGTGGTTTTGATCGTGAATGATATCAGTCGCAATTTACTTTTCCCTCTTTCTAATCCCTTTATTTTGTCTTTACATATTACCTTCTGCACACCCTGCTTAGGCTAATTGGTTTTCTTCATTCCCTACCTTTCGGCACCTGCCTATGGTTTAGAACAAGACTATCCAATAAGCGTAATAGGTGTACTCTCCTAAACCAAGGAGCTCTCGCAACCTGAGAGAAGGTGATAATAAAAGACAACTGAATAAACCAATTCTATTTCTCCTGAACCTAGATCCATCCTCGAAGAAGTTCCTTCGAGTTCGTATATAACCATACGATGGATCTATCCAATGGAAGTGGATATCCGTAGTAAAACGGGTGTTCTGAGAAATGCAAAGGGTAAAAGAAGGAGTGGCAATGACTTATGCAACATAGACAATCCAAAAGCCAGTATTTTAAGAAGGTTCGGTCAACTTGGTCACTGAGTCATAGTCTAGGGTGAGTCATAGTCGCTGCCAAAGAGAGAGAGAAAAGAAACACTCTGTGTGCACTCTAATCTAGATCAGAATGGTTATCACTTTATCTAATCCGGAAACCTCCCACTGTCCTGTCAAATTCTCCTCCAAACCAGAAAGAAGAATCAATCGGGATCACCCGAAGAGTAAACCAACTCATCAGTGGGAATCGGGATCCAACTCTCATCGTATGATAACGTGATGGAATCCACTCGCGTTATCACACTCCAGAAGGTATGCGCATGCCTGGCAAGTTTCAGTTTCTTTAGAAACTCCCGATATGATTTTTTACCCCATGTTCTTATGACCTTGGCGAAAGTCAACAAATCATAAGTCACATGTCAAGTTCTGCCCGTCATTATCTTGTTAATTTGAACCCACCCGTACATACCCTTGACGAAAGCCAACAAGGTAATACGACTGTCCTAAACCAACACATCTATCTATGTAACAAATGAATACCCCAGCAACTACCAAACACCATGCCTTGACGAAAGCCAACAAACATAGCTTGAATATTACTGACCATCCATAAGAAACGACGGAGGGCTACGGCTGGTTTTTGGCGAAAAACCTTTAACGTAATGAACTTGATCTCGTTGAAGGAACCTGATAGCTTTTTATAAATACAGTGACGAAAACCTTTGCTAAAGAGGTCACTCCCGGTGAAGGGATCTTGGCTCTTTCCTCATGGAATGAGGTGCAGGATATTCCACTGAATACCGCGGTGCAAAGCAACTTGTAATCGACTATAGTAAAGTTATTACCCTGACGCAAACTTCTGCCCAAGGGGTCAGTCCCGATGAAGGGATATCGGCCCTTGTCCCGTCGAATGAGGTGCAGGATATTCCACTGAATACCGCTATGCAAAACAAAAGGAAACGTCTTTGTAATAACACTTTTTAAATTTATTCCAACAACATCTAAACAGGTTTGTTTTACTTTGCATTGATCAGAATCAATGCAGTCCCATCAAAAATCACACCAGAAAAGAACGAAAATAAAATGTACGTATATGCCATCCGCATTCGTCACAGGGTCCCGTCATCACCCGTTAGGTTACTTAACTAACGACAGAGCAGGGACTGGACTAGCACGGGTGTAAAACATATACAACATCTAATAGTATATAAACCAATATACAATAATCGCTCCAGGCGTGATAATATGCAATATTACAGAAAAGTAATAAGCATCACAGAACAATACAGATAATCTGGGATCCCCGGGTTTCACAGAGCCGCTGCTGAAACCCGACGTTCCCCTGTCGTGTGGATAGCCTGTGCAATGAAACCTAGACCCCTACGGGTGCGGCAAGTTATCCGCCAAAACCTGAAGCGAGGCAGCCCCTACAGCATAGTGAATGGACTACCTTGCACTTCATGGAATCCGGTAATCTTGGGCACCCCTCCTTGGGTCAACCTGTACCTCCTACGAGTGCGGCGAATAGTCTGCCAATTCTAGAGTGGGACCCCTCTGCCTCTCAAAGCCATGAGATGCGAACCCGTTGCCCCCCAGAACCCGGCTATCCGTGCACTCCGTCGCGGGGTAAAACCTAGTACAGTAATGAAAAATAGTACAACAGGTACATCGACCGCAACCTGGTCGTGCCCCAAAAGAATATTATACAACAGGAAGTGACGGCAGTCCACATGTTGGACGCTCGCCCCGCAATATCAAATGTACAAATAAACTCAAACTGCACTACCATTGCACACTGCTATCCACCACGACAAATCCGCAACATCACAGCACAACACAGAACATCAACGCGAATGTCACGTTCGCAAACCCGTCTAAAATAACTATAGAATCAGACGCAGTTTACCGATCAAATGACATTCCCGGTCGGAGATATAATGTAAGTACTGAAAACTAACATGTTTAAATTTCGATCGACTAAATATCACAAAGTGGGCCCCACGCAAATCTGCTGAACAGTAACAAAATCTGGGCCCAAAAGATATATACCAAAAACCCCAATTTCCATAGGAGAACACACTGTAAAAATTTGGGAGCATGATCTTACCAAATGGCCGCGGATGCGCGGCCAAACCATGGGTTTGGCCGCGTTTCCGCGGCGGTTTGGTGGAATCACGTGCCCAAATTTTGTCGGTGCTCTTATAAAACCCTGTACAGATTTCTGTGATATGTGGAATATTTTTAGGACACCATTTAAAATCAACAGAAACTGTCAAATTGAAAAATGCGGTTTTTGATTTCCGGTTCGATCGATGTTTTAAACGCGTTAGCACAAGTTAGTATAGCAAAATGGCGAGGCTCTGATACCACTGTAAGTCTACGCTAGCGCCCCGGCAGTCTACAGACGCCAAATGCGGAACAAAAACTTTTTAACTGGCGCTATCGTATACTTTAACCCGGATCTGCCATTATTGCTAAACTAACAAACTGTAAAGAGTGCAGAAAGGTTATACCGAATGATCCGAGTCCTTCGTTCTTTAACCATTATCCCATGCTCTGTTGCGGCTGCTTCGATCTCGTCGATCTCCGATCTGCTCGTCCAGGTGGCACCACGTCACTGATTCTTTAAACGGGCTCCCGCCTCTGACTAGAGGCAACTCGGTCGTCAAGTTTGCTAAAAGAGATGACCAAGAATGATGTAGAGAATGAGTAGATGACTTTGACTCACTTCATCCAAATCTATGGACGATCGGTTAATGAAGTTGCCAATTTTATCGGGTGATGGAATGAAAGAGGCAATGAAATTTCCATGCACCCTTAACCATAGTCTTTTCTCACAAGAATGAAATTAATCTCTATGTCTCTCACTAGGGGGCCGGCCACTATTTATGAAAGAGGGAGGTGATGGTAGGAGCAATCAAGGGGGTGACCATAAACATAAAGCTTATCTTTTATCATAAATGAAAAGCATGACTCACTTAGAAACAATGAATCTAAACAACCTTAGTCATCAAGCATTAATGGCACCATTAATGCACTAATGACTCACCAATCCATGTCACCCTCTCTAGAACCTTCTAGAACACTGAGTCACTCTCATCCAAGAAAAGATAAATCCGTCTTTAACCGAATGTTAAAAGACGGCTGATAGAAAACTGGAAACTGGCAACTTCCAAAAGTGATCCTGAAACGACTTTCAGGATAACCCCGTAACTGTATAAATATACCCGCATTTGTATTACAACCGAATATAAATGCAACTGAGACAAAGATATTATACCTACTCAATATAATACTCGGATCCGGCTTAAACCAAAGCCGACCAGTATCATCTGCCCGAAAAATAACACGTGCGTAAACGCACGTGCATTTTCCGAACCCTGCCATAAAACCATACGGCCTCTAGAACGTTTCGCCCGAACTTGGGAAACTGTCTGTGGGGGACTCTAATGACTCGTCAGTACCCTGGCAGTGGGTTTAACCACAAACCGTTAGCGGCACTAGCTATGCGTAACGGCTGCCCATGGACTGACCTCAAGGGAGGCTGATGAGCGAACTCATCCAGAAACCCTACTGAGCCTAACAGTGACAATGTATATACAGTCCGGTCCGTTCGTCTATGAGTATCGCATATCTGCCTAGGGGGCTAGAAACGTCAGACCCCCAATAGCAGTATAAGTCATGTCGGAGTGTAGCCTAATAACACCCTGAGATACTACCGGAGTACCTACCAGTAAATCTCCTGCCATGGCCATGGACTTTGTGTAATGGCTCTCCTAGACACAGCACGACCTCGCCCCCAACACCGGGAGAGACGAATCCCCTGCCGATCCTCTCACGTGCCTCCATATGGCTCGGGACTGTACCTAAAAACTACCTGTTTGCACGACTCCTTTGAGCCGTGGTAGGGTAGAAATCAAAGCACAGTGGGAACTCACACGAGACAAATGACGACCTCAGGTCGATGAACTAACCTGTACACATGTCACCAGGGAACTGCTATCTGACGATAGATATAGTACTAACTAGCAGATTCCCGGCGAGTCCTGTCCGGTGTACTCATAACCCAATGAGCATCTGTATACATCTTAGGTGATCCAACTGACACCAGTGGCTTGTGAGATCGGCCACCGCCCCTCGTCGGGGTCTCGACTGTATACACTAGTCTACTCCGGAGTATCGATGCCCTGTCTCGAAACTCCCACGACTAGGGACAACAGTTAAGGATATGCGTATAAACTACCCAACTCTCACGTATATGATCGCCATCATACTGTTGGTAGTAAAGTAAGATCCTAAGGGCTCTATCAAAGTGTAACATGTAATCAGTCACCTGAACATCTACACGACTGATAAAGGCAAACCAGATAGCATACTATCATCTTGAGTAAGACTGTTCTACCGGTATAGGTCCTCCGCAATTATTGCAATCACGTACCTGCGATCCAATAATTGACTATGAGGGCACTATCTCCAACAATCTCCCACTTGCACTCAAGGCTAATTATTGCGATGTCGACTACTCACAGCCCGTGTGAAACCGAACATCCAACTTCTCTACTAATCAGTTTCACAAAGCCCGTTTGTAAAACTATTGTGTTCGAGAAATAGCCTCAGTGGTGGATCCGCCTAGATGTTTCTTTCTATATCTCTCTTAATCTCAAGTTCGTGGAGAAAGCCATCTCCCGAATCGTGTAATACCTGCCTTAGAATATGTCTGGATATCTGATGGGATCTAGTTCATAAATGAACTCCAAATCCAAACTTCTTAGACTGTATCGATCACTGAACCTAATCAGTATCGTGCACCAAGCGGAGAAAACCAACAAAATTGGAGTTGGGATCATTTTAGGTTGACTCGAGAAAGTGGGTTGCGGGTTCGAACCTTGTGGAAAACGGAGAATAGGTTTGAAAGAAGGTGGACTAGACGAAATAGGTTTAGAAGTAGAAGAAGTCGGGGTTTCAATTGATTCCTCATCATCAACCTGTTCACCGATTTGGTTGTTCAGCACACTTCCCAATCTCAATGTGGTTACGGCACACACATTATGACTTTGTGAGTGGCCAGGATTTGGTAGGGGTTGAGATGGAAGTTCCTCTTTCTCTCTCGCACTCAACGCGGTATTTAACTGTGCAAGTTGTGCTTCTATCGATTTTATGCTTTCAACGTAGGAAGCTGTGTTCTGCATTAACGTTTGGATAGAAGATTTTAAATCAGCCGTCATTTACGTGGAATGTTTAATAAACGTATCCAAGTTTCATTCGAGTGTAGAGGAGTTTTCGGTACCGGCCATTTGGAAAAAAATATTATAAGGTGTAGAATTGTCGGCCGGATTTTGAAAAGGTTGCGATGAAAAGGGTGCTGATTCGGTTGTGGTGATTGTTGTTGCTGTGGGGAGGTCTTTGATAGTTGCTTAGGAACTGGTTTTTGATTTTGAGGTTGGTTTTGGTTCCAAGCAAAATTAGGATGATTCCTCCATCCCTGATTGTATGTGGAAGAATAAGGATCGTTTCTAGGTCGTTGCTGAAAAGTAGCATTAATTTGTTCTTGACCTTAAAACGGTGGACTCAAAGGACATTCTTCCGTCAAATGTGATGGGTCGGAACAGCAACCACATACGGTTTTGGGGAGCATAACCTGGTTTAAGGAGGCTGAAGAGACTTTGTTTTCTATAGAGTCGAGTTTCCTTTGTATCGCGGACATTTTGGCTTTCACTGCGATGGAAACATCGAGCTGATGGATACCCCCCTAGATGATGTTGGTCTAACGCTTTTCCATTGTAAAGTTTGTTCAGCGAGATCTTCCAGAAATTTCCAGGCTTCACCATCATCTTTGGACATGAAATGGCATTGACAAATGGTCTCAAGCATCTATTTTGTCGCTGGATTAATACCCTCATATATAATTCAGCAAAAATCCCATCTATTAATTCCGTGATGAGGGCATTGGACTAGCAGATCTTTAAACCGTTCAAAACATTTCCAAAATGGTTCATTGGGAAGCTGGGTAAACTGGTTAATCTCGCTTCGAACACGAGCGGTCTTATGACTGGGATAAAATTTCTTAGGGAATGCTATAATGAATTCATCACAATTGGCAATAGAGTGTGGGGCAGTGTTATAAAGCCATTTTTCTACTAGATCGCATAAAGTAAAAGGGAGAAGACGTAAGCGCATAGTATCCACTAAAAGTTGTGAAGTGCCCATCATTGCGCATACGTTTTCGAACTTAGTGATAAAAACGTATGCATCTTTAGACTCGAGCCCGTGAAATTTGGGCAACAGGTTGATGAAGTGGGGTTTAATTTCAAAATTATCCCCATTGGCTGGTGAAATAGATAAACAAGTAGGAAGAGTACCGTGTATCGGGTAGCATCTCTTTTGGAGAGAGATGCGTAATGGATTCTTCGCACCTACGGATGGTGCCAGGGGTGTGTTGGTAAAATCTGATGGAGAACTGTCCATCTCGGTCGATGTGGTGGGTGGAGGGAAAGAAGAAGATGAAGAAGTACCGACTTCGGAGTCGATAGCAGAAACGAGGACAAGACGGGCACTAGAATCCCGTGTCCAGCCGATCATGCACTAAGCGGGTTTAGTCCACGTGGCAGCGTGTGTGAGAACGATTTAAATGTTTTTTTTTTTTGAAAAAGTGTCAGACATGAGGCTTGACTCAACAAATCACAAAATGCACAATCAACCCTAGAACTAAGGTCACCTAGGTCAAGTCATTAGACCGCTCCTAGACTTTTAAAGGACAAGTCGCAGGATCAATCCTCTACCACCTTTGTATTACTCTTATGGCCAGGTAAGTGGGAGGTATCCGCTATACGAATCACTGAAAATAGCAGGCCTAATTAAGTAACCACTTTTCTTAGTCACACTTGCCTAGACACCACAAGAGAGATGCGAATAAGTGATAGATTACCCACGACTCTCCTCTGTCCTAATTAAGCGCGACGGTCCTTAGAGTCTTGGTCTAGATATTATTTAATAAATGTAGGGTTCTGCGGATGCTTATTTTATGATTTGTGGGGCCTAGGAAGAGTGATGAAATCCCCACCTAATCTGAATTTTGGTTTTGCCCCTTAAAGTCCCTTTTAGAAATATGCACAAACAAACTAATTTCAAAACACGTAAAAGATTTTTGGCGGCGATATTTTACAAAGAATCCTGCAGAAAATCAAATTATTGGATTTCTATAGGAGAGAGAAAGATATGAGGAAGATATCAGAGAAGTTTGGAGACCTAACTCTACCAAGCCGCCGCCCAACCGCGGCTAAAATGATGCTTCTGCCGCTGTTCCGCCACGCAATGGTGGGGTCTTTTGCCAATTTTTTCTATAGTGCCTCCTTTGCTCCTCTGGTCCTCTCTGAAAGTTTCTGAATCTCAATTTCCTCATTCCAGTGACTCCAAATTCCCTCGCAAAAAGTCCTACAATAATCGTTAAATATGCAATATGCGATTTTATTTTATTTTTATGATATGGATCGAATAAGAATTCAACCCGAATAGCAAGAAAAAAAATTACGTACGTATCCCCGGCAATGGCGTCATTTGATTGATATGTGAAAGAGTGTGTAGTAACCACAATCAATAACGGTGTCACGTGTAGCTAGCCGAGATGAGTACGGGTCGTCCGCAGGTTTGCGTGGAACTTTTAATCTTGCTTTAGATGAGTTGATTAGAAATAGGGACGAGTGATTCTAGATCTATGTTAAATACGGATGTAGAATATATAAGAAGAGGGCTTGTAGGGTTCGTTAGAATTTAGTAGTAATGGATGACTAATAAAGATTGCTCCTTTTATCTTTTGATAGATTTAAAACTAGATTGATAGTGATGAATGAGGATTAGGGTTCTTGGAAGAAACTAGGGTTTCCTCACTATTGACCCTTGTTCCTTCATTGATCTCTATTCATGTCTAGTCCTTAACAAAACAATTGTCAATCTGATCTCAAATTCCGGACGTGACTATCAATGGTTTGATAGAGCGCCCAATTAGGATGTTAACGATTCTTTTGCTAAAGTTTATAAACTTCATAAGACTTAAAAGAAGTTAAAATATTTTCTCATCTATTGTTCTATCCTAATCCTACGAACCCTATCAAGAGGAGAATTACTCATGCATGATGGAGATAGAAGAAAGGATAGAGAAGGAAATCATAATGCAGAAATTAAATGTTAAATAATTAATCTAATGATCTACCTTTATTAATCAACTTCACAAGTACAATTCTTCGAGTTTAGATTACAGGAGGAAGAAGAAGTTGCTCTCGATCTCTACCTCGTAGGAAGTAGATGTTCCGTCGAAACTCACGCCACTTATCACGTCGAATCGCGGACCTGTCGTGGATCACTTGTTCTTTGACGGTGATTGGCTTCGTGTAAAAGGTGATTATCTCTAACTTTAGTCCTCGGTCTTTTATATAGCCCTGGAAGCAGAAACCATAAATCCCAAGTATTAGGGTTTGTTGTTGCAATCCTACCCAAAAAATCCCAAACCTTAATTCCTTAGAACGGCCGCGGATCCACCGCAATATGCACGATTTGGCCGTGGAAGCTCGGTGGGTTGGAGAGATCATAGTTCCAAACTTCTGGGGCCTTCTCATAGTGACACGTGGAGATTTATGTGATGTCTGGATTCTTCAAATATTCTCTGAGTCTCTGCCAGTATTGATTTTATGATTTAATTAAACTTTATCGGCAGATTTTTGATTCCCGACATCTCGATATCTCGATCTCCTGACCTGAGCCAAATCTTGCACAATATCTTCATGAATAATATTAGTAATATTTGTTATAGAGATATAATCTTAATCATTTTATATGGTAATAAATCTTTTAAGCAATTTGATTAAGATTATTTGATATGATACGCATAATAAAAATATTATATAAATATTATATGCATATATTTTCTTTCATAATGTTAATTATAATATATAAATATATGGTAAAAGTAATTTGCAGATAAACCCCAAATATGTTCTATATTTATAATAAACACCTTTAAATATTTATCAAAAGTAAGGAAAATGTTATATCAAAAGTGCGATATTTTCGACTGAACAATAGGCCGGACAACTTTATATATTAACTTGTTTAAGTGATGGTCTCTTCACATTCCATATCTCATATGGAGTGGTAGGCACGGATTTGGTCGGAACTTTATTCAATAGAAATACAGCTATCTCAAGTGCATAACCCTAAAAGGAAATAAGCAACTCAGCATTACTCATCATAGAGCGTATCATATCTAATAGGGAGCGATTCCTCCGTTCCGAAACTCCATTGTGTTGTGGTGTTTATGGAGGAGTAAGCTGAGAGAGAATCCTATTCTCTTCTAAGTAGTCTTTGAATTCTGTGCTCAAGTATTCTCCTCCCCGATCAGATCGAAGGATTTTAATATTTTTACCCGTCTGGTTCTCAACTTCGTACTTATATTCCTTGAATTTCTCAAAAGATTCAGATCTGTGTTTCATCAGGAACACATGTCCGTATCTTGAGAGATCATCGGTGAATGTAATAAAGTATAAGGAACCATTCCTGGCATGTGTAGACATAGGACTGCATACATCACTATGTATCAGTCCCAAGAGTTCAGTAGCTCTTTCTCCGTGTCCAGTAAACGGAGTTTTGGTCATCTTGCCTTTTGAGACATGACTGGAAAGTTTCATAAGATGAAAATTCGAACGGATTCAAATATCCATTCTTATGCAACTTAGCCAGTCTTTTCGCATTGATATGACCTAGTCTACAATGCCACAAGAAGTCTTCGTTCATTTCTGAACTGTTCCTCTTGTGTGTGTTCTGTATACTTAGAACTGTTTTGTGATTTAGAACGTATATACCGTTATACAACTTACCATACCCAATCAGCACTTGATTTAGGAAAACATTCACAATATTTTTGGTACGAAATAACAGTCGCTCAGAATCATTGTGTTATCACTTGGTAATACAAGGTGATATTCGCCAACTGTTTTGGCTGCAATAATTGCACCATTCCCTTATCTGAGGGACATATCACATTTTCCTAGTTCTCTAACTCTACTTAACCCATGTAACAAATTACATACGTGGGATCCTGATCCGGTATCCAATACCCAGGACATAGAGCAAACTGAGAAACAGTTCTCGGTAATGAACACACCCGAAGAAGATGCATCAGCATGCTCCTTCTTCATTTTGGGTGGCTTGAGAATCCGGATATTCCCCTATTCCTTGTTCAGACTTATGACAGTCATAAGATAGAGCGGAACCTAGCCCAGTATAATAAGTGGGTTCAGTCATTACATCCATATTATTATCTTGATTAAGGCATGTCATTGTCGCTACCAGGAGAGAGAGAAGGATAATCACTTTTGCATGCGCTCTTTGCAAGATTAGATTGATTATTATTTTATCTAATCAGGATGGCTCCTACTGTTTTTATCAAATCTTCCTTCAAACCCTAAATGGTAAGATTAGCCGGAATTAATTACACCCTACAACATCCCCAATCGTTCGTCCAGGCAGGTATTGGTACTCTGAGGGAGTCTCCCCATGCTTTCGCATAGAACTAATTAAATAACCTCGTTTCCGCAGGGGCATCACCCTGTTAACACCTTTTCTAGACACTTAATGGATCGGCTAATTGTAAAGTGGAAAACTCTTCCAGGGGTAACACTTACTCGCAGTGGGTATCAGGATCCAACTTTCATATAGAAGGTATGCAATCCCATTTCAAATTCCAACACTTGAAATTCCCGATATCTGTTTTTACCCCTAGCGTCCTATGACCTTGACACAGGCCAACAAACCATAGGCCACTAGTTAAGTTCAACCCGTTCATTTCGTGATTGAATTAAACCCACCCGCACGACCCTTAACGCAGGCCAACAATGTCGTACGACTACCCTAACTCAATCACATCATATGCTGCAGATAAGCACTAATCAGCTACCGTACACTACGCCTTGACGCAGGCCAACAAACGCGGCACAAATACTAAATTGTACTTATCTGAAATGACGGAGGGCTACGGCTGGTTTTGAAGAAAACTTTTAACGTAATGAACTTGATATCGATGTAGAATCTAGTGTTTTGAAAGTGAGTGTTTTTTGTAGCTTTTGCTAGTTTTTCTAAAGAGGTCACTCCCGGTGAAGGGATCTCGGCTCTTTCCTCATCGAATGAGGTGCTGGATATTCATCAAGGAATACCACTATGTAAAGCAAGAAGTAGAGAAGCTATTAAAAACAAAATTGAGTGGGTTATAGCATTTGCTAGTTTTTCTAAAGAGGTCACTCCCGGTGAAGGGATCTCGGCTCTTTCCTCATCGAATGAGGTGCTGGATATTCATCAAGGAACACCACTATACAAAGAAAAAACTAGAGCTACCTTTTTAAAATTTCGATTCTACAACATCTTTAGGTTTCTTTTCTTTTCATTAATCTCATTAATGAAGTCCTATCATTTATGTTTTCCTAAACATCAAAGAAAATGAAACAAAAATAGAACGCATGCTTATACCATCCGCATTCGCCACGGCGCCCCGTCATACACCGTTAGGTTACTTAACAAACAGCAGAATGGGGGCTAGACTAGCGTGGGTGCAAAACATAAGCAACGTTTATTATATATCATATATATAATATAGCATTGGTCTCATGCGGTTATATGATCACATCACAAAACCAAGCAGCAGAAGTCAACATATGAAATATTGGATATATTAGGAGGCCTGTATTTTAAATTCAGCCAATAATGAAAAACACGGATTCCACGGTCGTGATGAATAGCCAAACCCACATCCCTAGACCCCTACGAGAGCTGCAAGCAACCTTGCCAATTCTAGAGTTAGGAGACCCGTTCTCGACTCCTCGAGATAGTCTCCCACTGGACTCTAGAACCCGGTTACTTATGCTCCCCGCCTTGGGTCTATCCTAATACGGAAAAGTAAATAATATACATCAATGGTGATATAATCCTCAACCCGGAAGTGTCCCAATAAAAGAATATTACATACAAATTTTACATGAATGAAAATTGAAAAACTCTCATCTCAAATAAAAAAACCCGGCCATTCAATCACGTCGATCCAATATAACATATCACAGCAACACATAACATCATATGTCATCAACATAAGTAAATATACGTATCCCGAATATCGTTGACATATAGCAACGAGATTAGAGATACCCCACATATTACACTTACGGTCGCAGATAAATGAAAAACTACAATAATTAGAATCCACATTTTCTTAGACATCATAAACCCGGAATATCTCATATTCCGAATTTCATGCTTAACCCTATAAACCTTGCATTTTAGTCTCATATCGAAAACACTTTTCAATAACTTAGTCGGGTAATTCAACAAGATTCCCGACTACCCAATCGAATACTCGTTGGGAACTTTAGTAGATGGTTGTACCCCCGATGCCGTCGACCAAGTGCACTTAGACGAAACACCGTGGCTGCGAGCATCTGAGTGGATGCTTTTGCCAATGGGGTTCTTCTAAAGTCACTTGATCGGGGCTATGGGGCGTGACTACCTAGTAAAGTTATCTAGCGAGTATTCGTGTACGATACGCGATTGCGACGGAGTTTCGATCCGAATCGAAACTTCGTGGAAATCGATCAAAAGAGACTAACAAGATTTACAATCAAACTAGTTTTTACAAAACTAATTTAATGTGGATTCCAACTACTGTATCACATATCAAACTTAAACCCGAAACGATGTAAAAATTACGACTACAAAACACTCCGTATTAGCCCCTTAAAAAGATTATCATTACATGCAATTTTGGGCTAATCAGACATAATCTGAACCCCCAAAACCAAGACTACAGAACACCAAACAAATTCGAGACAAATGAAGCATGGGGGGCCGGCGAGGCCGGACATTTTCCTGATCTCGCCGAGTCACTGTTGGAGTTTTAACCTCAAATTTCTCTGGTGTTCTAGTTACATCACATGTAACATTCTGCACTTTTTTTAAAAAAATTTAGAGCTCATTTAAAATTCGACAGAAACTAGATGTTTGGGTTTCCGGTTTCGGAGTTGTTTCGGTTTCGTAATTCAACTAACATCGTATAATCTTCTAGCTTTGGATCTGATACCATGAAAGTATCTGTTAGCACCACCACTAGGTTTTACTAGTATCAAGCATGCCAATTTAAAAATTTCAGGGTGCTAATTAACGCTAAACAAGATCTTAAACTAGATGATTAGGGTTTTAAGCATGATATCAAGATAGCTATACTAAGAGAAAGAGGCTACAACCTTTGTAGACCGTGTCCTTCTTTTCTCAAGCTCCATGTAGTAGTCCACGCGACTCCAATAGGCTCCACTTGAAGTTGGATCGAGCTTCCTTTGCGATCTTCATGCCGAAGATGATCCACCCGTAGCTTCGCTAATCCAAGCTACCTCTTCACTAAATTCTTTAGTGAAGTAAATACACTACACCAAAGTGCTAATCTAGTGTAGGATGGTGAAGTAAGGGTGTTGTTTAATCACTAAGGTTCTTACAAGCTCAAGGGTTCACAACTCATGTGCAGGATTGAGATTGGAGGTGGAGGTGAAGAAGATGGAGAGAGCTAGAGAGAAGAACTCATCACATGAGCTCAAGTCAAGAAAACAAAACAAGTGTTGAATGCATGTGTTGAACAGCTTTACATTTTACTTCACTTATTGAAGCATACAATTCCTACCAATAAAGAATTGACACCATGCTTTAATAGCGTGAAGTAAATGAATAAAAAATACACAAGCCATGCTATACCCATTCCACCAAAAGTCTCCCCATTTTCCACCTCATCATTTCTATTTTCCAAAAATAGAAAATCCATGCCATGCTTATATATATATATATATATATATATATATATATATATATAATGAATAAAAAATACACAAGCCATGCTATACCCATTCCACCAAAAGTCTCCCCATTTTCCACCTCATCATTTCTATTTTCCAAAAATAGAAAATCCATGCCATGCTTATATATATATATATATATATATATATATATATATATATATATATATATATATATATATATATATATATATAGATAAATAAAGAAAATAATTAGTGAGCAATAATATTAGTTAATATATAATTATATCAAATATAAATATATATCATATTATTAAATCAACAATTGATTTAATAATCCAGTTATATCACATATAACCGATTAATATCATTTATCTGTATATCAAATTATCAAATCAACACTTGATTCAATAATCCGGTTATATCACATATAATCTAATCGATAACAAATAACTGCCAGATTAGAATACGGTATTACATACTCGTATTTAATCCGCCCGCCCGCACATATCAACATATATGCCCTACTTCGTTTCTCTTGAACTAGGAAACTTCTGTGTGGGACTCTAAAGAATCATCAATATACCAGCAGTAGGTAATGATCACATCAGTTACCCACAAGCCGTCAGCGGTACTAGCTGGACGTAACAGCTACCCAGGTATTGAGCGAATAGATGATCAAAAAACAAGCTTGTCCAAACTCCCATAAAGCCTATAAGTAACACTTACTGTACTGTCCGGTCTCTTCGTCTGATATATCGCATATCGAATCTGGGGGTGGAATTGTCAGACCCCAATAACTTGATAAGTCATGCCGATGTGTAGCCTATAACGGTACGAGAAACTACTTATAACACTTACCAGTAAATCTCATCAACTGCCCTGGCTAGGGACTTCCTGTTATAGCCAATCGAGCATAGCACAACATCAACTCCCTATACCGAGAGAGACGAAACCATTCCTATCGCTCATTGCCTCCATGTAACTCGGGACTATACCCAAAATCCACCTGTTTGCACGACTCCTTTGAGCCGTGGTAGGAAGGAAATCAGAGCACGGTGGGAACCACACAAGACTCTATGACGATCTCGAGTCTACAGACTAACCTATACCAGGTCACCAGAGAACTGCCATCTGACGATAGGTATAATACCATCTAGGAGTTCTCGACGGGTTCTGTTCAGTGTACCCATTCTTTAATGAGAACCTGTGTACAATCTTTGATGTCAAACACCAATGGTTATGGGATCAACTGTAAATCCCCATTCCCATCTACAAAAATTTTCTATTTTTCCTGGTTCCCCGATGTTTTCCTTTTCCTCGTAATTTTTGTGTAAAATTGGTTGCCTAAGTTTTGGTACTTAATTTTTCCTAAACCATGACAATTAAAACCAAACCAAAGCCAATCAAATAAATTCCTCAGCCCAAAAAACCCCAAATTAAAACCTTAAAACCCAACCAGCCCAGCACTTCCCCGGCCCAAACAAAATATAAATTAAACGAATTTCCTTTCCCTCTGGCCCAAGCCCACGTCGCCAACCCCCCCTTAACGGCGCTCACGCGACCCGACCCGTTAGCTTCTTTCCTTCTTCCTCCCCTCGTTCTAAAATTTCCCGCTCGTTTTCCTTCACTCCCCACGTCGCCAACGGTCCCCGTCCCGCTCGCGACCACGATCCCACGCTCGTCGACAAGACCACGCGGCTCACGAGCTCTCCAACCTCTCCTTGTCTCCTTCTCCCCTCTCCCTCCTCACTCTCGACTTCCTTTCTTCTCCCCTCACTCCACCTCTGCATCTCGCTGAGCCGACAGTGGCGACGACGAGGACGACCACGACAATCACCTCGTACTTCCTCCATCACATCTCTCTCCACTTCACCCCCTCGCCTACACACCCTCTCCTCACCATCCAGCCACCGCAGAACCCCCTACACACCCAACTCACTCGCCACCGAGCTCGAGCATCCTCTGCACCCATCACGTCGACGAGTCCCTACTGCCCCTGAACCACCTCGTCGACCCTCTGCGTCATCAACATCATCACCATCATCACCAAACCTAAGCCCCACTGCTCCCTCTCTCTCCAAAACCACCATCCTTTCCCCTCACTGCAACCTCGGACCCTCGCTATGCCCATCGCCGGAGCGACCACCGCCGACCACCGTCGACCCCAGCGCATTCACAGGAATTTCCCAGCACCACACTCCGCCTCCAGCGATCGCGAACCATCCCCGGACAACTCCGATGACGAACCCAAACGCGAGCCGAGGCCGCGAACCCTAGCCGCGCCGTTCGTAGCGCGTTCGTGCCATTGCTGCTGCCTTGCGTCGCCAAAGCGTCTCTAGGCAAGTACCCTACTTGCTATATGCTAGATATTTCCGTTACAATTCAAAATACTATTAATCCCATGTTTGTGATTTGTGAAAACTTATACGACACAAGCGCTTGATGTAAAACTCGAACAAAAACCTTCCTTTAAACTGACAAAAATTGATCGTATAATCTGGCCCTTGTGATAATGAACATTGTGTAGAAATTTGACTGAAAAATATGATTGTTACTGGCTTAGACGACCACCCCCAACTACACCCATTAAAACTGACTATTTCCCGCATCTGAAACTTGTTAAAATCATGATTAATTGTGTACATATTGAAATGATGCGTTCGAAGGCTCAAATCGAAGCCGACTCGACGACCTGGAGACCTATAATAGTTTTACATTGTTTCTATACTGAAAATATGATGAGAACTGGTTCGGAGAGCGGATCTGGACTGCAGTCCAGAGCAGCTCTGGCTGTTGATTTCTATCTCGTAATGCTTACTACTTGCAGCCTGAACTTGTATGTTGCAGAACCCTACACTTTATTGAAGATGAAACTGTTAGATAAATAACGCAAGTGATTTCACCCCTTTTCATCGTCGTTTACTATTTAAACTGCAATTTAAAAGAACAGGACGTATAGCAGTCCCAAACAGAAACAGAACTGATACCCTAGTGTTGAACAGTGTATAACTTCTGACGTAGAGATGCGATTGAGAATCCTTCTGATGTGGAAACCTTATTAAAAACCCTAAATTTCACTCAACTGTAGCATCGCTAAATTTTGATCCCAACTGGGTGAAAATTGTGCCGCGAAACGGACGTTCAGTTCAGAAACTGAATTTCCTGCAGCGAGCACTTAAATTGGAATGGTTGTAACTTGAATACCAGAAATCCGATTGCACTGAAACAAATTTTTATGAACTGATGACTAAGTCTACTTGTTACCGTCTTTGTATCGTTTCGTTAAATTCTGAACGTATGATTTACTGCAATTTTTATAAGCTCATGATGTGCATACTAGTTCATATTACACATGACTTGTTAATTGCATAAATGTACATACCCTACCCAATTGCCATATACCTAGTGATAGTGCGCGTTATTATTCAGTGTACAATACATTATCGTGCATGAATGATATTGGTTTAGGAGTGTCAAGTACGCCAATGGAAAAGTGAATGATTCGTGACAGTGATTAATACAGTGAACAGTGACAAAACCGTGTTATTGGTGCATACTTGTACACGACTAAATCATAATCATCAATAGTTTAAACCTGGGGAAAAAGGGGAAATCGAAGTGGAAAGAACATCGTATTTAGCGAGGACTGTGTTTTAGAAGATGATCATTCGAACAACGACTCTTATATATATTAGGTAGGATCTAGCGACCCGGCTGACAAGATTATGTCCCGGGCGTGTGGGCCGTTGTCTCGGGTATTACGAGACTCCCGTTAAACATGATCCTCCTTTCTACAACTCGATTTCAAACATGACTTAGAGACTGATAGGGACACAGATCATACTTTGCATCATTTAGTGACATAGTGATTATCTGCATTTTACTTCCACTATTATTACCTTATTTGCCTATTTCATGTCATTATTATAATATTTCTATTACGTCGCTCTGACGACTTGAGTATGCATGCTCAGACCTCGAGGAAGAACCAGCACAGAAGTCGGATTTACCTTTCGAGCTAGCGGAGATCTAGTCTGGAGTACTTTTCTTCTTTTCTGCTTTCCCTAAAAGAGACCTTGTATTCGAACTTGGTTAGTAGTTCTTTTCTTGTTTATTTGTAAATTGTGAACATGAAAGTTGATGTAATAATTTAGTGATGTATTTCCTTTACTTCTGTGCTTTGTTTACTGATTACCATGTAATGCTAGAAGCCGAAGTGTGACTACGGCGGGATTATTCCTTGACCGTAGGAGCATGCCTGGTCTAGTCATCCCTTGTTTTCAGTATTTTGGGAAGCGGGGCGTGACATGGTTTTGTTGGTATCAGAGCCAGGTTTAGTAGTAAGGGATAACATTTACTATACCGTATTACATTATTTTCACTTCACTATTTCTGATTTCCATCCTTGTATCTAATCATACCCTTTTGAATATCTTCGAGCGATATGACGTCCCCGAACGACCACTCCTCGGACTCAAGTTCTCAGGACAGCACGGAGAGGATACTTAGTGCACTGACCTCTCTCGCAGAAGCCCAGGAGAGAGAGACGGACCTACTCACTGAGGGACTCAGGGCTATTACCGCTGCAGGAGGACCCTCCGCACTCATTACCGCCCCAGAGGGCACTACTCCACCAGCCTACGCTGCCAGGGCTCGCACCGTGTCAAATTTCCGGAGGTTACATCCAGCGGTATTTACAGGGCTAGCTGAACCACTAGAGGCCGAGCAATGGCTAGTTAATATGGAGAATTTACTGACGGCCTCCAGGGTACCAGAGGAAGATAGAGTGAATGTGATAAAAATCCAGTTGGAAGATGAAGCCCGTACATGGTGGTCAGTGGAAGAAAGCAGGAATGGAGCAAATTCAAGGAGTGATTCCTGGACCATTATTTCCCTTCCACCGCCAAGGCCCAGATGGAAGAAAGATTCATCCTACTGAAGTAGAATGGCCATCCCGTGGACGTATACGCGGCAGAGTTCAACCGTCTGAGCCGATTTGCTCCGTACATGGTCGCTTCAGAGGCCACCAGGGCCAGACGCTTCTTGCAGGGACTTGATTTCGAGCTGCAGCAGTTGATCGCGTCACTTGAGTTGCAGACTTTTGCACAGGTACTCAACGCGGCGCGAATTCAGGAGAGACTGATCAACAAATTCAGGAAGCCCCCAGTTGTTCCAGCACGTATCCACGCACCTTCTCGAGGGGTCATACCAGTTCACAGGCCTGGAACGACGTAGATGAAGCGCCCATTCGTGCCCCAGCATCGCCCCCAGAGAAAGAACGTAGTTTGCGGCTACTGCAATAGAGATGGGCATACCCAGAAGGACTGTCGCCGCGCCAAGGGACAGTGCTTGATTTATAGATTTGGTCAGCACAGGATTAGCGGTTGCCCCAAGCGAGCAGAGATACAGGGAGGTTCTGGACCGCAGCAGCAGAGACCACAGGAACAAAGACAACCCTACACAGGCCGTGGTCAGGGACGGGCTTTCACCTTGACCGCCGAGCAGGCAGAGGATTCAGGAGAAGTTGTCACATGTATTCTACTCGTACATTCCTTGCCAGCTAGAGTACTATTTGATTCTGGAGCATCACATTGTTTCATGTCTGCGCCATTTCATTAATACACACTCCATACCACATGAACCATTAACCAAGGGTTGGGAAATATATACGGGTAATGGCATGATAGTATCTAGTCGAGAATGTAGATCATGTCCGGTTGTAGTGTGTGGCAAGGAATTCTATGCGAATTTCCTTTTGATCGGGACAGGCAGCTATGACGCAATTCTCGGGATGGATTGGATGAGTACCTTCCATGCAGTAATTGATTGCCGAGCAAGGAATGTGATCTTCCGCATTCCTAATCACCCGGAGTTTATTTTCGAGGGCGGAAGCGAATCTTTGGAGCCGGCCAAGTATAGAGCCAAGCCAAAAGAGCTGACAGCTATAGAGATTGATGAGAGCGCAGCCCCAGAGATTGTTCGGGACTTTCTGGACGTGTTTCCTGAAGATTTACCAGGTCTACCACCTCCGCGCGTCTTGGAATTCTCGATCGATTTGACTCCAAGTACAGCACCAGTTTCCAAGGCTCCGTACATAATGGCACCGGTTGAGTTGGCACAATTGAAGAAGCAAATTGAAGAACTCTTGGAGAAGGGATTTATTCGGCCAAGCGTATCACCGTGGGGTGCACCAGTTCTGCTAGTGAAGAAGAAAGATGGATCGCTGCGGATGTGTATGATTATCGGGAGCTGAACAAAGTCACAATAAAGAACAAGTACCCAATTCCGCGCATCGACGACTTATTCGATCAATTAAGTAGGGCCAAGGTATTTTCGAAGTTGGATCTCCGTTCTGGATATCATCAGATCAGAGTAACAGCCGAGGATGTATGCAAGACGGCTTTCAGGACCCGATACGGACATTATGAATTCCTTGTGATGCCGTTCGGTGTTACCAATACTTCGGCAATATTCATGGACTTGATGAACAGGGTGTTTGAAAAGTACTTGGACACATTTGTCGTTGTATTTATCGACGACATACTTGTCTACTCGAAGACCCAGGAGGAGCATGTTGAGCATTTGCGCACGGTTCTACAAATTCTTCGGGAAGAGAAGCTGTACGCGAAATTGAGCAAGTGTGAATTCTGGCTCGACAAGGTTCAGTTCTTGGGACATATTGTTTCGGGCGAAGGCATCTCAGTGGACCCGGCAAAGATAGAATCCGTCAGAGATTGGCCAACGCCGAAGTCAGTGGCCGAGATCAGAAGCTTTCTGGGACTGGCAGGATATTATCGGCGGTTCGTCCAGGACTTTTCAAGAATCACTATACCATTGACGAGGCTGACACGGAAGGATGTACCGTTTGCGTGGACAGAGGAGTGTACCCAGGAATTTGAGACACTGAAGCAGAAGTTAACCACGACGCCTATTCTTATAGTATTAGATGATTCCGGTGGGTTGGTGATACATAGTGATGCCTCAGGGAAGGGTTTAGGCTGTGTTCTGATGCAGCACGGTCGGGTGGTTGCTTACGCCTCTCGACAACTAAGAAATCACGAGAAGAACTATCCTACGTATGACTTGGAGTTAGCTGCAGTGGTTTTTGCATTGAAGATTTGGAGGCACTATCTATTAGGCGAGAAGGTGGAGGTGTACACGGATCATAAAAGTCTGAAGTACGTCTTCACTCAGAAAGAACTAAACATGAGGCAGCGCCGATGGCTAGAACTGATGGCAGATTACGACTTGGACCTTCAGTATCACCCTGGGAAAGTAAATGCTGTATCAGATGCTCTCAGTCGCAAACCAGCAGTCATGATGTTGACCGGTCAGAGGAGAATCATTGAGGATTTTTAGAGACTCGAGCTTGAGGTCGTCACACCGAGCGCACTCAGTCAATTTTGGCAACTACAGGTGCAGTCCTCCCTTGTGGATCGCATCAAAGCTGCACAAGCGGATGATTCTCGATTGCAAAAGTTCAGAGCGCAAGTAGAAGCCGGGCTGAGAACGGACTTAATCATACATGAAGACGGTTCTCTGAGATTCGGTAGCAGACTATGCGTACCCAAGGAAGATGTTCGAGAAGAGGTACTGGCTGAGGCACATAGTTCAGCTTATTCTGTGCATCCGGGAGGTACGAAGATGTATCGGGACATAAAGCAGCATTTTTGGTGGAACGGGATGAAGCGAGAAATTGCGCAGTTCGTATCCAGGTGCTTGGTATGCCAGCAGGTGAAGGCGGAACATCAAAGGACAGCAGGATTGTTACAACCGCTTCCGATACCAGAATGGAAGTGGGAGCACATTACTATAGATTTCGTGACGGCCTTACCACGGAGCCCTAGGGGCAACAACGCCAAATGGGTTATCATCGACCGCCTCACGAAAGCTGCACACTTCTTATCTTTCTGAGTGGGACAGTCGACCGAGTCACTGGCAGAGAGATACATGCAGGAGATAGTGCGACTTCACGGAGTTCCGGTTAGCATTGTATCAGATCGAGACACCGGATTTGTTTCGCACTTTTGGAGGAGCTTACAGGAGAGTTTGGGTACCCGCCTCAAATTCAGCACAGCTTATCACCCGCAGACGGACAGACAGTCCGAGCGTACGATTCAGACGCTCGAGGATATGTTGAGAGCCTGCATGTTGGATTTTCAGGGTTCCTGGGAAGACCATCTGCATCTAGTCGAGTTTTCCTATAACAACAGTTACCAGGCTAGCATCCAGATGGCTCCTTTCGAAGCACTTTACGGGCGGAAGTGTCGATCCCCAGTTTTTTGGGATAATGCAGGAGAACGAAGATTACTGGGTCCTGAGCTCATTGTTCAGACAGTCGACAAGGTCCAAATGATTAGGCAGCGTATTAAGATGGCTCAGAATCAACAGAAGAGTTGGGCGGATACCAGCAGGAGAGCACTAGAATTTGAAGTCGGAGATCACGTATTTTTGAAGATTTCCCCTACCCGCGGAGTTATCAGGTTCGGAGGTTGCGGTAAACTCAGTCCCCGCTTCATCGGACCTTTTGAGGTGCTAGAGCGAGTAGGAGAGGTAGCTTATCGACTTTCCTTGCCTCCATCGTTAGCTGGTGTGCACCATACCTTCCACGTGTCTCAGTTGCGGCGTTACGTTCGGGATGAGAGCCATGTTCTGGACTATTCGGAGTTAGCCTTAGGTACCGACCAATCTTACGAGGAGCAGCCCACCACCATCCTCGACCGCAGAGAGAAAGTGCTGAAGAACAAGGTCATTCCGTTAGTCCGAGTGTCTTGGGGCGGTCGTTCCCCAGGAGAATCCACCTGAGAACGGGAGGAAGATATCCGTGCACGTTTTCCACATCTCTTTGTTTAGTACTTTTGTTTCTTTGTATCATTGTTAAATTTCGAGGACGAAATTTTTGTAAGGGGGGTATGATGTAAATCCCCGTTCCCATCTACAAAATTTTTCTATTTTTCCTGGTTCCCCGATGTTTTCCTTTTCCTCGTAATTTTTGTGTAAAATTGGTTGCCTAAGTTTTGGTACTTAATTTTTCCTAAACAATGACAATTAAAACCAAACCAAATCCAATCAAATAAATTCCTCAGCCCAGAAAACCACAAATTAAAACCTTAAAACCCAACCAGCCCAGCACTTCCCCGTCCTAAACAAAATATAAATTAAACGAATTTCCTTTCCCTCTGGCTCAAGCCCACGTCGCCAACCCCCCTTAACCACGCTCACGCTACCCGACCCATTAGCATTCTTTCCTTCTTCCCCCCTCGTTCTAAAATTTCCCGCTCGTTTTCCTTCACTCCCCACGTCACCAACGGTCCCCGTCCCACTCGCGACCACGATCCCACGCTCGTCGACAAGACCACGCGGCTCACGAGCTCTCCAACCTCTCCTCGTCTCCTTCTCCCCTCTCCCTCCTCACTCTCGACTTCCTTTCTTCTCCCCTCACTCCACCTCTGCTTCTCGCAGAGCCAACAACGGCGACGACGAGGACGACCACGACAATCACCTCGTACTTCCTCCATCATATCTCTCTCCACTTCACCCCCTCGCCTACACACCCTCTCCTCACCATCTCCAGCCACCGCAGAACCCCCTACACACCCAACTCACTCGCCACCGAGCTCGAGAATCCTCTGCACCCATCACGTCGACGAGTCCCCACTTCCCCTGAACCACCTCGTCGACCCTCTGCGTCATCAACATCATCACCATCATCACCAAACCCGAGCCCCACTGCTCCCTCTCTCTCCAAAACCACCATCCTTTCCCCTCACTGCATCCTTGGACCCTCGCTGTGCCCATCGCAGGAGCGACCACCGCCGACCACCGTCGACCCCAGCGCACTCATAGGAACTTCCCAGCACCACACTCTGCCTCCAGCGATCGCGAACCATCCCCGGACAACTCCGAAGACGAACCCAAACGCGAGTCGAGGCCGCGAACCCTAGCCGCGCCGTTCGTAGCGCGTTCGTGCCGCTGCCGCTGCCGTGCATCGCCAAAGCATCTCCAGGAAAGTACCCTACTTGCTACATGCTAGATATTTCCGTTACAATTCAAAATACTATTAATCCCATGTTTGCGATTCATGAAAACTTATACGATACAAGCGCTTGATGTAAAACTCGAACAAAAACCTTCCTTTAAACTGACGGAAATTGATCGTATAATCTAGCCCTTGTGATAATGAACATTGTGTAGAAATTTGACTGAAAAATATGATTGTTACTGGCTTAAACGACCATCCCCAACTACACCCGTTAATACTGACTATTTCCCGCATCTGAAACTTGTTAAAATCATAATTAATTGTGTACATATTGAAATGATGCGTTCGAGGGCTCAAATCGAAGCCGACTCGACGAACTGGAACCTTATAATAGTTTTACATTGTGGAGGAAAGCATAGCTAGCTACTAAAAGACAAGAGCGTTTTCTGTACTGAAAATATGAAAAGAACTGGTTCGGAGAGCGGATCTGGACTGCAGTCCAGAGCAGCTCTGGCTGTTGATTTCTATCTCGTAATGCTTACTACTTTGCAGCCTGAACTTGTATGTTGCGGAACCTTACACTTTATTGAAGATGAAACTATTAGATAAATAACGCAAGTGATTTCACCCCTTTTCATCGTCGTTTACTATTTAAACTGCAATTTAAAAGAACAGGACGTATAGCAGTCCCAAACAGAAATAGAACTGATACACTAGTGTTGAACAGTGCATAACTTCTGACGTAAAGACGCGATTGAGAATCCATCTTATACTTTGGAAACCCTATTGAAAACCCTAAATTTCACTCAACTGTAGCGTCGCTAAATTCTGATCCCAACTGGGTGAAAATTGTGCCGTGAAACGGACGTTCAGTTCAGAAACTGAATTTCCTGCAGCGAGCACTTAAATTGGAATGGCTGTAACTTGAATACCAAAAATCCGATTGCACTAAAACAAATTTTTATGAACTGACGACTAAGTCTACTTGTTACCGTCTTTGTATCGTTTCTCTAAATTCTGAACGTATGATTTACTGCAATTTTTATAAGCTCATGATGTGCATAATAGTTCATATTACACATGACTTGTTAATTGCATAAATGTACATACCCTACCCAATTGCCATATACCTAGTGATAATGCGCGTTATTATTCAGTGTAAAATGCATTATTGTGCGTGAATGATGTTGGTTTAGGAGTGTCAAGTACGCCAATGGAAAAGTGAATGATTCGTGACAGTGATTAATACAGTGAACAGTGACAAAACCGTGTTATTGGTGCATACTTGTACACGACTAAATCATAATCATCAATAGTGTAAACCTGGGAAAAAAGGGGATATCAAAGTGGAAAGAGCATCGTATTTAGCGAGGACCGTGTTTTAGAGGATGATCATTCGAACAGCGACTCTTATATATATTAGGTAGGATCTAGCGATCTGGCTGACAGGGTTATGTCCCGGGCGTGTGGGCCGTTGTCTCGGGTATGTACGAGACTCCCGTTAAACATGATCCTCCTTTCCACAACTCGATTTCAAACATGACTTAGAGACTGATAGGGACACAGATCATACTTTGCATCATTTAGTGACATAGTGATTATCTGTATTTTTCTTCTACTGTTATTACCTTATTTGCCTATTTCATGTCATTATTATAATATTGCTATTACGTCGCTCTGACGACCTGAGTATGCATGCTCAGACCTCGAGGAAGAACCAGCGCAGGAGTCGGATTTACTTTTCGAGCTAGCAGAGATCTAGTCTGGAGTACTTTTTCTTCTTTTCTGTTTTCCCTAAAAGAGACCTTGTATTCGAACTTGGTTAGTAGTTCTTTTCTTGTTTATTTGTAAATTGTGAACATGAAAGTTGATGTAATAATTTAGTGATGTATTTCCTTTACTTCTGTGCTTTGTTTACTGATTACTATGTAATGTTAGAAGCCGAAGTGTGACTACGGCGGGATTATTTCTTGACCATAGGAACATGGCTGGCCTAGTCATCACTCGTTTTCCGTATTTTGGGAAGCGGGGGTGACATCAACCATCGCCCTAAACAGGATCAAGAAACGTACACACTAGTTTACTCTAGAATATCGATGCCCTGTCTCGATATTCCCTCGACTAGGAACAATTGAAAGATGTACTTGTGGACTACCCAGGTCCCAGTAGTATGATCTGCAACATAGTCCTGGTAGTCAAGCCAACATCCTAAGGGCTTTATCAACATGTATATGAGAGATAGTATAATAATACCAGTGAACATGTTAAGATAAAAGAAAGCAGATAGCATACTATCATGTCGAGCAAGAAAGTCCTCTATATATATGTCCAAGCATCCACTATATCATACAAAAATGGCCTCTAGGGCATACATATTCCTAACAATATGAAGTCCACGGTGTTGGTTATAGTGCCATCAAGTCAATTATTGTGATCACAGACACGCGATTGTGATGATTGAGGGAGAACCTATACGGGTAGAACTGTCTTACTCAAAATAATAGTATGCTATCTGGTTTCTCTCTATCATCATGTATATGCTTTATGTGGTTTTACAGATCACTATTATATATTGATAGAGCCCATAGGATTCTTGTTTGACTACCAGCATTATAATGGTGATCATATACGTGGGAGCTGGGTGGTCTATAAGCATATCCTTAAATGTCCCTAGTCGAGGGAGTATCGAGACTGGGCATCGATACTCCGGAATAAACTAGTGTATACTTATCGAGACCCCGACGAGGGGCGATGGCCGGTCTCACAAGCCATTGGTGTCTGTTAGTCAACTAAGATAGTATAATAGTGCTCATTGGGTTATGAGTATACTGGACGGACTCGCCGGGAACATACTAGTTGGTATTATACCTATTGTCAGATAGCAGTTCCCAGGTGACATGAGTAAAGATTAGTCTGTTGACCTGAGATCGTCATTTGTCTCGTGTGAGTTTCCACTGTGCTTTGATTACTACCCTATCATAGTTCAAAAGAGTCATGCAAAAAGGTTTTAGTTGGGTACAGTCCCGAGCCACATGGAGGCAGTGAGCGGATCGTCGAGGATTCGTCTCTTCTGGTCCTGGGGGTTGATGTCGCGCGGTGCATGGGTGGCCATAGCCAGAAATCCTTAGCCAAGGTAGACAAGAATTACCGATTTGGATCATTAGTTTCTCAGTAGGTGATGGGCTTCATACTGACATGAAATATCGCGTTATTAAGGGTCTGACTTTATTCACCCCCATAGACTCGATATGTGATACTCTTAGATGAACAGACCGGACTGTACGGAGATTTTCACGGACAGGCTCAGTAGGTGCTTGTGGTTAAACCTACAGCCAGCATATTGACGAGTCTTTAGAGTCCCACACAGAGGGTTTTCACGGTTCAGTTAATATGATGTAGATGATGTATGTTGGTACATACAGGTGTCCGATTAAATATGTGTACAGGCTACACAGACTTTTATCGGACGGTTGATAATACTAGCGGCTTAGGATTGAGCCGGATTATTAAATCAAGTTTTGTTTTAATAATATATGTATTCTAGTATTATTGTTCACTATTCATTTTCTCTCTTGACTATTTGTATTTTTATACGAATACGCGTATATGTATTTCTATACGTATACCGGGTTGTATTCCGTATTTATAGGGAATATCTTCTAGAAGATGGACACCTCATTATATGAATTTTTTTTAGAAAATCATTTGGAAATGAGGTGGAGGGTGAGGTGGCATGAGCATTGTTGAAGGTATGTAGAAAGGTATAGCTCTTGATTGTTTATTGTAAAAGTGTGTGAGATATTTTCTTGCATGGTTGAAAAATGATTAACCATTCTTTCTACATGCTACACTCATTCATTCATTCACTCTCTTGGAGACTTAGCCAATTTTTTTGAGTTGCTCATGCCCATGGGTTTCCTTACCTCCTCTTTCTTCTTCTTTGATTGCTCAGTTGAGCATCAGGTATGAGAGAAAAAGATAGTGAAATATTCCTACACCCCACTCTCCATTGCTAACAATCTTGGAGCGTCGGTTGCTTCGCTTGGTGAAGCTGGAGCCTGCATTGTCTGTCTCGGGTGGATCATCTTCGATGGAGGAAGACCGGCGGCCAAGCTCAATCGTGGACACCTTAAGGAGCTAAGGATGATGGTGGAATACCGAAGGACACGAATCATTCGGTATAATACTTCCATCATAGTAGTTTAGCTCTTTGTTAGTTTGCTATTATAGGTTTATGGTTTGATTCTAAACGGGTTCGTTAGCGCCAAGTTTTTTAAACGTCATTTTTGTTCCGTATCGGACACGGTACATGGCCAGGGCACTATCGTAACCCAACATGGTATCAGAGCCACCCAATAAACCATTACTAGCTAGTTTGCACAAGGTTAAAATCTCGATCGACCCATTTTTCCGAATCGTTTTTCCAAAATGCTATGCTTGCTGTCGATTTTAAAACATGTTCAAAAAATCATTCATAATATCTTAAAAATACGTCCAGGCATTTATAGGGAACCAAAAGAAATTTGAGCACCTAAGCCAATAATTTGGCCGCGGAACCGCCACGTAATTTGCCTATTGGCGGCGGTTCCGCGGCGGTTTTGAGGCGATATGGCACCAAATTTTTTCTGGCACTCTATAAGTTGGAAATATGATTTTTGGAATGTATGTTTTTGGCCCAGATTTATTTGAATGCTGGTTTGCATTTGGGGCCTATGTGGATAAGTTTTAGTTGATCGAAATTTTAAGTATGTGTTTATCAGTGCATGTGATTATATCTGCAACCATGAATATCATAGAGCGGTACAACTCGACTAGTTGCTATATGTTCAACTAGACGGGTTTACGAACGTGATATTCACGTTGATGTTCTGAGTTGTGCTGATATTGTGGTTGGATTGTCGTGGTGGTTGTCCAGTGGTGCAATGGTAGTAGTACAGTTAAGATTCATTTTTATATTTGTTATTGCGGGGCAAGCGTCCGACATGTGGACAGCCGTCTCTGCCAAATTGTATATTCTTTTATTGGGGCACGACCGGGTTGAGGTCGATGTCGCCATTGTATATATACTTTTCTTCTCTGTAATAGGTTTACGCCGCGGTGGAGTACTAGAATAGCCGGGTTCTAGAGGGCAACGGGCCCACTCATGGCATTGAGACGGAGGGGGCCTTACTCTAGAATTGGCGGGCTATTCTCCACACTCATAGGGGGTATAGGATGACCCACGGTGGAGTGCTCAAGTTATCGGATTCCGTGAAGTGCTGGCTGGCCCATTCACTTTGTTGATTGGGGTTGTCTCACTTCTAGGATTGGTGGGTAACTTGTCGTGCTCGTAAGGGTCCAGGTTTTCATTGCACGGGCTATCCACACGACCGGGAATGTCGGGTCTCATTTGCGGCTCAAATGAAACCCGAGGCTCCAAGATTATCCATCATTCTGTGTTGCTTGTTGATGTTCTATGATATTGCTTATATCATGCCTGCGATGAATGTTATATATATATATATATATATATATATACACACACACACACACACACCAGTAGATGTTGTATATATTTTTCATCCGCGCTAGTCCAGCCCCCGCTCTGCTGTTAGTTAAGTAACCTAACGGTGCATGACGGGGCCCCGTGGCGAATGCAGATGGTATATACGTACATTGTATTTTCATTCTTTTTGGTGTGATATGGATTAATTGATAGGACTGCATTAACTTTGTTTAATGCAACGAAAAACAAACCTAAATGATATTGTTGGAACCAATTTTTGAAAACTGTTATTACAGACGTTTCGTTTTGCTTTGCACAACGGTATTCGGTTCTGAATATC
Organism: Agapanthus africanus; assembly: GCA_030015575.1. Taxonomy (NCBI): domain Eukaryota; kingdom Viridiplantae; phylum Streptophyta; class Magnoliopsida; order Asparagales; family Amaryllidaceae; genus Agapanthus; species Agapanthus africanus. The sequence goes on from CM057340.1 coordinate 661,539,572, forward strand.
CAGCACCTCATTTGACAAGGCAAGAGCCGAGATCCCTTCATAAGGAGTGACCTCTTGGGAAAAAGTTTACGTTAGTGTAATAACTTCACTATAGTCGATTCTTTTGCTTTGCATCGTGGTATTTAGTTAGGAATATCCTGTACCTTATTCGATGAGGAAAGAGCCGAGATCCCTTCACAGGGAGTAACATCTTTAGCAAAAGTTTGTGCCACTATATATTTATAAAACCACTCGGTTACTTCAACGATATCAAGTTCATTACGTTAAAGGTTTTTCGTAAAAAACCAGTCGTAGCCCTCCGTCATTTCCTATGATTAGTGCTCAGTATTCGTGCTGCGTATGTTGGCATTGTCAAGGCCTAGTGTACCGTAGCTGAGTATTACTTGTTTGTAGCTTTATATGTGACTGGTTAAGACTGTCGTACGGTTATGTTGGCATTATCAAGGACCTGTAAGGGTTAATGCAATCAAGATAATGACGGGTTGAACTTGACTAGGACCCTTTGATATGTTAGCAATGTCAAGGTCACTTGGATCTTAGGGGTAAAACCCACATCAGGAGTTTCAAATATACAGGAAACTTTCCTGGCATGCGCATACCTTCTGGAGTGTGGTGACTTGAGTGGCTTCCATCAAATTATCATGCGATGATAGTTGGATCCCGATTCCCACTGATGAGTAGGTGTTACACATCGGGTGATTTTAGATGATCCCGACTTCTCCTTTTAGGGTTTGAGGGAGAATTCGAGGAAACAGTGGGAGCCATCCTGATTAGATAAAGTGATTAACCAATCTGATCTAGGTTAGAGTGCATGCTGAGTGTTTCTTTTCTCTCTCTCTCTTTGGCAGCGACCATGGCTTGACCTTAAAAACTCATGAACCAAGTTAACTGAACCTTCTTAAAAACACTTTGGCTTTTTGGATTGTCATTAAGTCGCACATATCCCTGCCACTCCTATTTTCCCTTTGCATTTTTCCAAAACACTTCATATCAGTACGATGATCCATATTTATTGGGTATGCCATCGTATAGTTACATACGAACTCGAAGAAACTTGTTTCAGTTCGAGAATGGTTTCCGGTTCTGGAGAAATTGAATAAGATTATTCAATTGTCTTTTATCTTTACCTTCTCTCAGGTTGCGAGGGCTCCTGGTATTAGGAGAGTACACCTATTGCGTTTATTGGATAGTCTTCTTCCAAACCATAGGCAGGTGCCAAAAGGTAGGGAAGGAAGAAAACCAATTAGCCTAAGTGTGGTGTACAGAAGGTAATAAGTAAAGACATATAAAGGGATTAGAATGAGGACAAAGGAAATTGCGACTGCTATCATTCACGACGAAGCCGCGCATAGGCCTGCCACTCCTACTTCTCCTTTGTATTTCTCCGGAACAATCCGTATCACTACAAAGATCCATATTGATTGGATATTCTATCGTATAGTTACATACGAACTCAAAAAAATTTGTTTCCGTGCGAAATGGATTCCGGTTCTGAAGAAATTGAATAGGATTATTCAGTTGTCTTTTATCGTTACCTTCTCTCAAGTTGCGAGGGCTCCTGATATTAGGAGAGTAACCTATTACGCTTATTGGATAGTCTTCTTTCAAATCTTAGGCCGGTGCCGAAAAGTAGGGAAGGAAGAAAACCAATTAGCCTACGAATGGTGTATAGAAGGTAAGAAGTAAAGACATATAAAGAGATTGAAGTAAAGGTAAGGAAATGTACGGTTACTGTCATGAATCTGGATAGTGGAAGAGGCATTACTAGGAATACCCGGCCACCCCTTTGAAACATTTTCATGTTTTAGTTTACTATACGGTGTTAATTGAAAACTATTTTTCCAATTAGATTCTAACTCCAGGGTATGTATTTACCAGACTTAATTCTCATATCTGTATGACATTACGGATGCTGAGTGGGAGTAAGATATTGGGAATTGGGTGATTAAATCCTCTATATATCAGAATTCTTTGTAATTAGTGATATTTGAGGAAATCACCTGGGCTTTTCCTGACGGCAAATATTTGGTTTTGAATATCCGTTGTTATGCACCAATTTCAAACTGATATATCTGTACGTTTATTTTATAAAGTGAGATATAATTTTTTGAAATTATATTTATAACATTTACCTATATCAGTTGATGGCTAGGTAAGGAGCATTCAACAACGGTGTAATTCTTCTTAACCATAGCATAGTTTTCAACCTACGACGTACAGGGTTTGAGTTATTGAACTCAGAGGACTTATACAAAGTATTGTATGTTGTCCGATGTCCGTTAGGACAAAGGGGTTGGTACTCGTACTATATTCTGTTTACTCATGACTTCTCTAGTTTTATACAAGTATTTCGTTGAAATACGATGTCCAGATTTTGAGAAGATATACGTATAAGAATAAAGTTGAGAACCATATGTTGCAAGTATCAAGATTCTTCAAGGTGATCGAAGATGTAGATACTTATGTTAGGTATTCCATTGTAAGTAATGGTTTTGAGAAGTTGTTTCTCTTTTAGATTACTCATGCGTTGGTGCATTCCTTGATGAGTAATGTTGCTTGGCCTCCTTCCATTTAGTTGATATGCACTGGAAACGGCTGCATGTATTTTGAATCTGGTTCCAATTAAATTTGTGTCTTTGTTTCTATATTGGATATATAATGGATTCATATCTTAACAATGTTAAGGTATATGGAGTTGTCCGGCTTATACTTAAAACCAGAATCCGGATAAACTCTAGGAACGTTTCAGTAATGGCAGTTTATGGGTTTTCCCGGGCTTTGACGAGGGTTAACATTCTACCATCTGGAAGATCAATAGTTATATTATTCTTGACTCGACACAGTTTTAATAAAATGAATTCTTTTCAGAAAACATTAGTGGGAGTATGGTAGAACTGAAAGTGATTCCAAAACCACAAACGATTACTAAAAATTTAGTAGAACCTAAACATTCAATTGGATTCGACAATCCATTAGCCGCTCCGCAGATTTGGTAGGTAACCTCAGGCACCCGAGAGGTACTTTGGTCTCCTCAAAGATGGTGACAGGGATGTTTTTGATTACCCAAACTTGCCACTACTGCTGTTCTAGACTATGAGATCAGTCAGAAGGATGAGTATAACGTCATTCTAAATTAACTATAGAAGTGCACGTGTATATGACTCTGCCAGAGGGTTGTTGGAGTCGGTAGGAGCAGCGGAAGCATAGTGGGCAAGTAACTTATGTCTATTTATAGACTAAAGCAAGTATAGCGGAGATAGATCGTCTAGTTTTGATGTGACGGTCATAGAGTTTGACTTCATCAGAACAACAGATGGACCTGGTAAGAAGGTAGTAGGGAGTGACGTCCTGATATATGGATGACATGATCTTGATAGAAAGTGATCTTCCTATACAACGATCGGTTATACTGTGGTTGTCATAAGGTGTTTCTCCACATAGGATCTGGATAAAATATCAAGGTTTCTGGTTACTAGATCTATGGTTTTAGATCTAGATTTGGGAAGTGTCCCAATTATGATACTTTGACACTATTCTAAAGTGTTTTAGAATGGACGACTCCTGGCATGGTGGTATACCCGCAGGTGATGGAGTCACCCTCTCTATAGAAATGTCTTCTAGACTGGTGAAGAGAGAGATTTGCATGATTGGCATATCTCTTGCCTAGGCAATTGAGTCAATTATGAGATGTTAAGTACCATATCAGATATTGCTTTTGCACTAGCCGCAATAAGCATATATATTAATCCAATCCTGGAGAAACGTTAGGAAGCAGTTATGAATATAAGTGGATATTCTTGGTAAATGGTAACGGCAGCCTCCTTAAGGAGGCGGTTGTCATTTCTGGGTTCCAAGATGACCTAGATGACAAAGTGGCTGTCAGGTTATAGTTTTCTCTCTTTTGAGGGGCAGTATGTTGGACAGGTGGTCCAAGAGGATACTGAGAAAGACATGGCGCAGGATACTGATTAAAGTTAGTAAATGATACAGTCTAAGAAGTTTGTTGGATTTGAAGTTCATATGTGAACTGGGTCCCATCAGATATCCAGACAAATTCTAAAACAGGTATCGCTCATTTCGGGAGATAGTCTTTCTCCCCGAATTTGAGATATAGAGAGATAAAGATAGAAACATTAGACCAGATCCACTCACTGAGGCTATTTCTCGAACACAATAGTTTCGCAAACGGGCTTTGCGAGACTGATTAGTAGAGAAGTAGGGTGTTCGGTATTACACGGACTGTGAGTATGCGACACCGCAATAATTAGCCTTAAGTGCAAGTGGGAAATTGTTGGCTATAGTGCCCTCAAGTCAATTATTATGATCGCAGGCGCGTGATTGTGATGATTGAGGGAGGACCTCTACGGGAACGAACAGCCTTGCTCAAAATGATAGTATGCTATCCGGTTTCTCTCTATCATCATGTACATGCTTTATGTGGTATTACAGATCACTATTACATGTTGATAGAGCCCATAGGATTCTTTCTTGACTACCATCATTAAGATGGCGATCATATGCGTGGTAGCTGGGTGGTCTATAAGCACATCCTTAAATGTCCCCAGTCGAGGGAGTATCGAGATTGGGCATCGATACTCCGGAGTAGACTAGTATATACTTATCGAGACCCCGACGAGGGGCGATAGCCGGTCTCACAAGCCATTGGTGTCTGTTAGTCACCTAAGATAGTATACAGGTGCTCATTGCGTTATGAGTACACTGGACGGACTCGCCGGGAACATGTTAGTTGGTATTATACATATTGTCAGATAGCAGTTCCCAGGTGACATGAGTACAAGTTAGTCTGTCGACCTGAGATCGTCATTTGTCTCGTGTGAGTTCTGATTGGTATGAAAACTTGTATTTACCGTAATCAGAAACGGCGTCGCTTCGCAGCTAGCCGGTGAGTACGGGTCGATCCACAGAGATGGGTAAATTTCTTTAATATATTTTAACGAGTTGATTCAAAGTGTTGTTTTGGTTGATTTCTAAAATCGATAAAAACTGGATTTTAATTAACCTAATTTAAAGCCTTGCTAGGGTTAGGCTTAGGGGAAGTTTTGGAGATTAACGTTTTCCTAACCGCTTTCAATGCTTTTTTTTTTAGATCTATTAGATGTTACGTTAATTATCAATAAAGTGGATACGAATCTTTTGGGAAGATGTTTCTTCCTCTAGATTCGTACCCTTCCTTTGTTGATAATTACCCTAACCCCCACGGAAAACGCACGCAACCGGCCCTTTATACTACGGTTCACCGTTACCTCGAGGGGTAGGGTGCCGTAGGGAGCGATTGTGCGCGTATGCATGGAGTTCTAATTCATTAGGTGAATGTGGAATTGAAAGGGGTGAGAGATCTCATATCTCAACCCTTTCCCTAAGGCTAACCCTAACAAGCGACGAGACTACTCGCTCATTAGGGGATGATAATGCATACTAATTAAAAGAAGAAAAAACATAATTTACCTTACTAGGTTGACGGCTCCCTCCAAACGATATAGAACAGATCTGAATATAACTCCCAGAAATTCTGAAATTTATTGATTGAAAAGAGGCATCGGTTTTTACAGATCTGGGAATACAATTTATACAGACTCTCGCACATGTGAAATTACAGATTTGACCCCTAAAAATCCTAACATATGCACCGACACAAAAGCTCAGAAAAACTCCACCGACATGCGCATTATATGGCCGCGGAACCGCGGCGCCAGGCTGGGTTTGGCCGCGGTTCCGCGGCCAAAGAAGGGAGTTGGGCCCTGCTCTTTTTGGGCTTGGTTCAGGGGTTCTTGGGCTCTGTATTTTTATATGTATTTTCTCTGTTGGGCTTCTTATTCTCCTCCAGATGTTTCAGTGAATACTTGTAGCGATCTTTTAACCGTTCGCTAGACATTTTGGACCTTGCACTGTTCTTCAACTAGACTTGACTAGGATCCGTCTACTTGTTGGTCAAAATTCCTTTTTCTGTATCAACTTTCGTCTTTTTCACTGTATTCGCATCCAAGCCCTGTATCCTGTAACATGCAACAAACGTGCGTCAAGAGTACCTGTTTATTCATAAAAAGAATAAGAATAGGGGAATGAATAATGCAATATCATGATCTGAACAAATACCCCCAAACTTATCTTTTGCTCGTCCTCGAGCAAACTTATTATTTTTATTCACTAAAATCCTAACCACATTTTCGCAGGGAAACGCGATTGCATTGAGCACATGCAACAAGCCGTTAAACCTCTAGGTGTCCCTAGTAGGAGGAGTGTTGTCTCCTGAGGGTTTTCAGCGGATTACACCCACAAAATCCTATCAATTCGGCCCATTAACTTTAGTTCTCCATTTAGGTTTTCTAACAAGGAATTCTATTATCTTCAACTCGTAAATTATCCACCCACATTCTTCACACTTCCTCATTATTTAAGTTAAGATTATATATATCCTGTGGACTTACTTAGCTTTCGGCATTTCTTAAGTTTTCCTTCTAAGGTTCCATCTCCACTTAGGAATTTCTATCAACTCTACTAAAGATACAAGTTCTATTCTTCATTCCTCTCTCTTATCTAAATTCCAATCACATACCCCTACGTGTGTATATAGATCACCCCTACACTTGGAAATTCAAATCAAGCAATCATACTCTCGTCCATTGTCCAAAGCACTTAGTGAATTTTTTTAAATGAAATTCGCTTACACATCCTTCATGCGACCGTTAATACTTCTTGAGATACCAACAACCGATTACAAGATGCGTTAGCACTTTAAAGCGTACTTCCTAGTTTTGCAACACCCAAAGCTTTAGCAGTGACTCCCAAACCAGTTGGTCTAAGGCACTAGGTGATGAAGCACCCTCGCTAAATATTTTTCTATTTTTTTTACAGCCTTAAGTAATCACAAAAACCAGTGTCCATTTTTTTTTTCTTTATTCACTTTTTTTTTTAATTTTCTTTGTACTAAGGACTTTAGACAAGAGCATTTCAAGGTCTCTTCTACTATTCCAAGTTTCACGGTGCGTGATTGTGCAAGTTGTAGGGTATACATTTTCAGAATCTAGACTTAAGTTAGGAACTATTTTTCAAACTTACACTCTAATAAGAACGTCAATACTCTTCCCTTGTTTCGACTTAGTCCAAGAAGTGAACCCAAAATTTGCCTATTTCTAAATAAACTACAAGGCATATACTTTCTACCGTTAAATTTTAAGGAATGTTATTTTTAGGGTTTTTAAATTCACTAAGTCTAAGATCTAGTTGTTCCTAACTAGTTAACCTATTCATCATACTCAAGTCAAATAAGCCAAAATTGAATACAATAATTTTTATAATTTTTGAAATTTTTCAAATTTTTATGGGTTTTAAAATAAGTGTGCAAATGCAAAAATATGTACAAATGAATGCGAAGACGTACCGAGATGGTGATATATCAAAACGAGAATGTAAATGATCAGCAATCAGTGGAGTATTGGCATTCTCGTAACTTATTAAAAGAAATGGGGGTGGTTCAACTTCTAAAAGAGGAGGTTGACTCACCACAATACCCCCAAGATGTTCCTGTGGGTCCTCTAGTGACTTGGCATCATCCATCAATTGTGTATGATATTCACTTATGAGGGAACTTATCTCCTCGATGTCCGCCATAGTCCAACCGAAAACTTGTCGCCTATCTTGTAAGACCATTAAGAGGGCGTTCTCTTGCTCGAGGGCTAGAGAGGCCGATATGATAATAGGAAAGGTCTCATTCTCACCTATGTAAGCATATCTAAGGTGAGACGGCAAGGGCGTGAGTTCGAGTTTCGGAGGCGAAAGAATCATTGCGGAATCTACTTCGAACTCAAAGGACTCCAACACAGGTTCGAAATCACTGCAATCAACCGATTTGGATGGCTCGACTGACTCATCCAAAAATTCAAACGACTCATATTTGGGCTCTGAGTCGTCGTCATCCGAAAAAGTAAAACATTCATAATCAATATCGGTTGTGTCAACGGTGGTAGGCTCAAGGAGGGACGCACTAGTGGCGTCAAAACTGTTTTCATCAAATAGAAATCTCTCAAGCTCGCAGTCCTCCTGCGTGATTTCATGATAGAGCAAACTTCTCGTGTACTAGTTTTTGGTACGGGGGGCAGACTTCCCATCTTATAAATATTGAACTCACTAGACATTTTCCCAAAGGATAGAGTCATGGAGCCATTGCGACAGTTTATTACAGCATTGGAAGTGGCCAAAAATGGTCGACCGAGAATCACCGGAATTTGGTTTCTTGGGTTAGCAACAGGTTGTGTATCCATAACGATAAAATCAACGGGGAATATGAACTCCTCGATTTTGATCAACACATCCTCTAGCTGACCCCGTGGATAGGTGATTGATCGATCAGCCATTTGGAGAGTACAACGAGTGGGTTTCAACTCTCCAACCCCTAATTGTTCGTACACGGAGTAGGGAATCAGGTTAACACTAGACCCAAGATCTAAAAGTGCTCGATTAATTTTCTTATCCCCAATTGTGATTTTAATCGTAGGACAGCCGGGGTCCTTTCGTTTTTGGGGTAAGGTTTGATGGTGGTTAATAGTATTGCTCACTGCACTAGCCACTAGCACTTTCTTGGGTACTTGAGATGCCTTTCTCTTCGAGGTGCATAAGCCCTTTAAGATTTTCGCGTATGAAGGGACTTGTTGGATTGCATCCAAGAGAGGTATATTTATGCTAACCTGCTTAAATAACTCCACAATCTTTTCCACTTGTGCGGTTGGTTTATTAGGACTCAACCTGTTTGGAAATGGTGCATTTTGAAAATTAGTCGAGTCAAATGTCTGTGGAGTAGACTGTGGATTAGGAACGGATCCCGGTGTAGATGTGTTCATGTTGTGAGAAATGGGTCCGTTCGAGCTAGAAGAAGTAGAGCCATGTGAAGGGTGGAGAATAGGCTCTAAAGAAAAAGGTGAAGAAGAAAGTGAAGAAAATGAAGAAGGGGAAGGTGACGATGGAGAAGAAGAAGAAGAAGAAGAAGAAGAAGAAGAACCACCGGCGGGGATGTCATCACTAGTATCCACATTATTTTGCAACTCTCTTCCGGATCTCAACGTGGTCACCGCATTTACATTGTGATTGTGAAATGCGTTTTGTGTGTGACCGGGATTTGGCAATGGTTGAGATGGAAGCCTTCCCTTTTCTCTCTCGCTCAATGCAGCAGTTAATTGTGCAATTTGTGCCTCAATAGATTTGATACTTTGATCGTGTGAGGCATTGTTATGCATCAAACACTGAACATAACTTTCAAATCTTGCTGCGGATTCTGTAGATTGCTTGAGAAAAGCATCTAGACTTTTTTCGAGCGAGATAACCTTATCGTCATTTGGTTGAACCAAATTGTTTGTATAAGGTTGTTGTTGGAAAGGTTGCTGGTTTTGAGTTTGTGAGGGTGCTTGTTGTTGTTGTGGAGGAGGAGGTCTTTGAAAATTGTTATTCCCTTGGAATTGTTGATTTGAGTAACTCCTCCACCCCGGATTGTATGTCGAAGAGTACGGATCATTTCTTTGTCGTTGCTGAAATGCAGCATTGACTTGATCCTGTCCTTGAATAGGTGCATTATAAGGACACTCTTCGGTTAGATGCGATGGATTCGCACAACAAACACAAACAGTTCGTGTGGGTAGAGTAGGGGCAGGAGAAGACGATGAGATTTTGGTCTCAATGGCTTCTAGCTTTTTCATAAGTGAGGCCATCTCGGCCTTCATAGCAATCGACATATCTATTTGATGTATGCCTGCCCTAGATTGACCAACAGAAGAAGATGATGTGGTCTTGGTACTCTCCCACTGAATTGCTTGCTCACTAAGATCCTCAAGAAACTGCCATGCTTCATCACTAGACTTGGAGAGAAAATGACCTTGACATATAGTTTCTAGCAACTGCTTCGTTGCCGAGTTCAATCCCTCATATAATTTTTGGCAAAGTTGCCAACTTTCGATCCCATGATGAGGGCATTGAACGAGTAGGTCTTTAAATCTCTCGAAGCACTTCCAAAATGGTTCGGAAGAAAGCTGTGAAAATTGCATAATCTCGTTTCGGATTCTAGCAGTTTTGTGATGAGGATAGAACTTTTTTCAGAAAAGCTCTCACAAACTCGTCCCAATTTCTAATGGAATGTGATGCAGTGCTATATAGCTACTTCTCGGCTAGGTCACATAAGGTAAAAGGAATGACCCTTAGCCTTATAGCGTCATCACTTAATTGGGTCGTTTTCATCATAGCGCAAACGTTTTGAAATTTATTGATAAAGATATATGCATCTTCGGATTCCAAACCATGAAATTTTGGCAGCATATTGATGAAATGTGGTTTTATTTCAAAGTTGTCCCCATTTGCCGGTGGGGGTGAAAGACATGTAGGTAAAGAAGTGCGGACGGGGTAGAAGAGATCCTGGAGCGCAACTCGTGCGGGCGCTACAACAGGCGGAAGATTCGGGTTATTCGCACCTGGCGGAGGTGGAATCATTCCCGTCGGTAAGGTATCGTTGGGGTTGAATCCCGACATACCTTCGAAAGAAGAATTTGAAGGTGGAGGTAAGGAAATGGACGGAATGTCAACGAAGGGTTCGTCGAAGGGTTCGTCGGTCGGTACCAACGAAACACGGACTAATCGGGCGTTAGTATCCCTAGTCCAAAGTGACATACACTAAAGGAGTAGTGTAGTCAGAAAAAATAGAAAAACAGAATGTGGGGGTAAGATAACGTCAATGAGAAGAAGTGAGTGAAAGTGAGTTGCAAGTTTTTTTAGCGGCAAGTTGCAAGTTTTTGAAAAGATTTATATTTTTTTTTTTGTGTGAGTTTTGCAAAGAGGTTTTTGAAATGGGACTCGTGACACAAATGTATCAACCACACATGCACAATCAGGCCTAAATCTAGGGTCGCCTAGGTCTGCTAGACAGCTCCTAACTAGGGCTAGAAATAGGACCTCAAACCGCCTCTTCACGGACAAATACGGCCAGGTAAGTGGGAAGGAACCACCACTACAGTGGGCCTAATTAATAACCATTAGCCTAGACACCGCAATGTTGGTTAGGATAAACGGCCGATGCCTATACTAGTCCTTTTCCTATTGAGCTCGATGTCCTTAGGTCTGAGTCTAATCTTTTTTAATTAATTGTGGTCGATGCAAAATACTTTAGGTGTTTTCTGGGGTCCTGGGAAGGGTGATGAAATCCCTACCCAATCTGAGTTTGGTCAATTAGCCCCTTAGAGTCCGGTTAAACTATGCAAAACAATAAAATTTCACTTGCAATAAATTTTTAGCGCGGCGCAAAGAAACCTGCAGAAAATCTGTTATTTAGAAGGGGGGAAAAGATTTTTTTGCGCAAAAACCCTGCAGAAAATTTTTACAGTGGATATATTGTAGGTTACAGAGGGGAGAAGGAGAGAACAAACCCACTAATTTTGAACTGCTGACGTGGCAGTCAGAGCGCGGAACCGCGGCCAATATAGGGACAGGACCGCGGAAAGGCGGCGGAATGGTGGGCTTACACTTTGAGAAAAATTGCACTGCTCTGTTATCAAATTTCCCCTCTGTTCCGATATGTACTTTTCTGATTTGCCCTCTGTAAATTTCCAGATCCGCGATTCGTCGCTATTCCTGCAAGATTCAAAAAATATACACCCTTCAAACAGATCAAAATTGATAATTTTTGTATTTTTTTATATTTTCAGATTTTTATAATTTTTAAAATTTATATCAACCCGAAAATTCACAAAAAGAAATATTACGACATCCCCGGCAACGGCGCCATTTGATTGGTATGAAAAGTTGTATTTACCGTAATCAGAAACGGCGTCGCTTCGCAGCTAGCCGGTGAGTACGGGTAGATCCACAGAGATGGGTAAATTTCTTTAATATATTTTAACGAGTTGATTCAAAATGTTGTTTTGGTTGATTTCTAAAATCGATAAAAACTGGATTTTAATTAACCTAATTTAAAGCCTTGCTAGGGTTAGGCTTAAGGGAAGTTTTGGAGATTAACGTTTTCCTAATCGCTTTCAATGCCTTCTTTTTTTAGATCTATTAGATGTTACGTTAAGTATCAATAAAGTGGATACGAATCTTTTGGGAAAATATTTCTTCCTCTAGATTCGTATCCTTCCTTTGTTGATAATTACCCTAACCCCCACGGAAAACGTGCGCAACCGGCCCTTTATACTACAGTTCACCGTTACCTCGAGGGGCAGGGTGCCGTAGGGAGCGATTGTGCGCGTATGCATGGAGTTCTAATTCATTAGGTGAATGTGGCATTGAAAGGGGTGAGAGATCTCATCTCTCAACCCTTTCCCTAAGGCTAACCCTAACAAGCGAGGAGACTACTCGCTCATTAGGGGATGATAATGCATACTAATTAAAAGAAGAAAAAACATAATTTACCTTACTAGGTTGACGGCTCCCTCCAAACGATATAGAACAGATCTGAATATAACTCCCAGAAATTCTGAAATTTATTGATTGAAAAGAGGCATCGGTTTTTACAGATCTGGGAATACAATTTATACAGACTCTCGCACATGTGAAATTACAGATTTGACCCCTAAAAATCCTAACATATGCACCGACACAAAAGCTCAGAAAAACTCCACCGACATGCGCATTATATGGCCGCGGAACCGCGGCGCCAGGCTGGGTTTGGCCGCGGTTCCGCGGCCAAAGAAGGGAGTTGGGCCCTGCTCTTTTTCGGCTTGGCTCAGGGGTTCTTGGGCTCTGTATTTTTATATGTATTTTCTCTGTTGGGCTTCTTATTCTCCTCCAGATGTTTCAGTGAATACTTGTAGCGATCTTTTAACCGTTCGCTAGACATTTTGGACCTTGCACTGTTCTTCAACTAGACTTGACTAGGATCCGTCTACTTGTTGGTCAAAATTCCTTTTTCTGTATCAACTTTCGTCTTTTTCACTGTATTCGCATCCAAGCCCTGTATCCTGTAACATGCAACAAACGTGCGTCAAGAGTACCTATTTATTCATAAAAAGAATAAGAATAGGGGAATGAATAATGCAATATTATGGTCTGAACAAGTTCCTACTGTACTTTGATTACTACCCTACCATGGCTCAAAGGAGTCATACAAACAGGTTTTAGTTGGGTACAGTCCCGAGCCACATGGAGGCAGTGAGCGGATCGTCGAGGATTCATCTGTCCCGGTATTGGGGGTTGATGTCGCACGGTGCACGAGTGGCCATTACCAGAAATCCTTGGCCAAGGTAGAAGAGAATTACTGATTTGGATCAGTAGTTTCTTAGTGGGTGATGGGCTTCATACCGACACGAAATATCGTGTTATTAGGGGTCTGATTTTATCCACCCCTAGACTCGATTTGCGATACTCATAAACGAACAGACCGGACTGTACAGAGATTGTCACAGACAGGCTTAGTAGGGGTTCGGATGAGTTTGTTCATCAGCCTTCCTTTCGCTCAATACCTAGGTGGCCGTTACGTATAGCTAGTGCCGCTGACGTGCATGTGGTTAAACCTACTGCTGGCCTATTGACGAGTCTTTAGAGTTGTAGGGTGTTTTTCGTCACCCTATTGAAATGGGAATACGCGCGCGCTTATCAGGTGTACTACAGATTCCCCCTGCCTAGGGTAGACAGGGGTTTATTGATTGTGGGGATCTGAATCTCCGGCAGCCGCGGACTAAGTTGCCGTTAATTACTCCTCGCCTTTGGAGAGAGGGAACCTCCGATTGACGGTTCAAACTGGTCATGCGAACTCGATGTGCGGTGTATGTATGTTTTGAAAGGGTTTTGGATATATCGAGGGCCCCTCAGAGTTTTACGGGTGCCCGTAGAGTTTTACGGGGATCCTGCAGCCCGAATAGTAGGCTGGGGGTTAAGGGGGCGAGCAGCCCCCTTACGGGGTGCGGGGTGCGGGGGCGCCCCGTTAGAAAAATTTTCCTAACGAGAGATGTGTTTCTGGTGTGGAGTGCATGGAAAATGAGGGGTGAAGAGCGTCTTAAAGACGCGTGCATGGCACGTGGGCGCTGGGTGTCCGTGAGTCACATGCCTGGCGCGTGGGCGGTGGACGCCCGCGGGTCATGTGCTTGGTGCATGAGCGCTTGGCGCCCGCGGGTCACATGCTTAGCGCGTGAGCACTTGGCGCCCGCGGATCACGTGTGCAGCACATGACCGCTGAGCACCAGAGGGTCACGTGCGCTGCACGCGACCGCTGGGCGCTGGGCGCTGAGCGCCCGCGGGTCGCGTGAGGCGCACGTGGGCACTGAGCGCCTACGGGTCGCATAAGGCGCACGAGGGCGCTGAGCGCCCGTGGGTCATGTGAGGCGCACGTGGGCGCTAAGCGCCTGTGGGTCACGTGCCCTGCACGCGACCGCTGGATGCTAGTGGGTCACGTGCACCGCATGCGACCGCTGGGCGCTGAGCACCTGCGTGTCGCGTGAGGCGCATGTGGGCGCTCAGCACCCGCGGGTCACATGCCCTGCACACGACCGCTGGACGCCCGCGGGTCACGTGCGTGGAACGCGACCGCTAGCCGCCCGTGGGTCACGTGCGCAGTACGCGACCGCTGGAAACACCATCGAAAAAGGGGCTTAGCTCCTAGGTTAGGAGTTAAACTCCCAAGGGGGCTTTGGAGTTGAACTCCTAACAGGGATTATGTATAGAATTGGAGTTAAACTTCTAAAAAGGGGTTTGATTTATGGAGTTAAACTCCAATAGATCTTGAATGGAGTTAAACTCCTATAGATCTTTGGATCTTCTTTTGAGTCTTGGATTCTCCCGGAATGGGATATTTGGAGATGGGTCTCTTTCTTCCTCCTCTTCGTTGGCTGGATCTTGAAGGAAAAGGAGGGTGAGATTCAAAATCCCCCTTTAGATATCTAATGGGAGATCCGAGCTCCCCTTTGTGGGTTTTATGGTGAAAATCTATTTCATTTTGAAAAGAGAAGAGTTAAACTCTTGATTTAATTCAAAAAGGGGAAGAAGGTTTTAGAACCTTGAGGAAGGAGGAGGCACAGACCCTAAATTTTGAGGGGAATGAAAAATTATCCTTTATTTCATTATCATGTTGCCTTATATAGGTTTACAAATTTACATATGGCTTGGGCTTTTCAAAATGGCATTTTTCCCATCCCATGCCTCGTGTGCTCATTTCTTTTGCACATAAGCCATGGGTTTTACAAAAATTTGGCTTTATGCCCATTTTCCTTACATTCATGCATAAAAATTACATCAAAATTATTTATTACGTGATTTCATTTTGGCATGGGAGAGGCCGGCCGTGGGGCTCGACTTAGGCTCAGGCCCACTTGATCTGGGCTTGGGCCTGCTTACTTGAGGTTGACATTGACTTTGACTTGGTCAACCGGGGTGTAATTTTTGACCCCAACAAGAGTCCCACACAGAGGGTTTTCACGGTTCAGGCAATATGATGTAGATGACGTATGTTGGTATATACAGGTGTCCGATTAAATATGTGTACATGCTACATAGACTTTTATCGGACGGTTGATAATACTAGTGACTTAGGATTGAGCCGGATTATTAAATCAAGTTTTGATTTAATAATATATGTATTCTAGTATTATTTTTCACTATTCATTTTCTCTCTTAGCTATTCGTATTTTTATACGAATACGCGTATGTGTATTTCGATACGTATACCGGGTTGTATTCCGTATTTATATGGAATATCTTCTAGAAGTTGAACACCTCTTTATATTATTTTTTTTAGAAAATCATTTTGAAATGAGGTGGAGGGTGAGGTGGCATGAGCATGGTTGGAGGTATGCAGAGAGATATGGCTCTTGATTGTTTATTGTAAAAATATGTGAGATATTTTCTTGCATGGTTGAAAAATGATTAGCCATTCTTTCTACATGATACACTCATTCATTCATTCATTCACTCTCTTAGGGACTTAACCAATTTTCTTGAGTTGCTCATGCCCATGGTTTTCCTCATCTCCTCTTTCTTCTTCTTTTATTGCCCTCTTGAGCATGAAGTATGAGAGAAAAAGATAGTGAAATATTCCTACACCCCATTCTCCATTGCTAGCAACCTTAGAGTGTCGATTGCTTCGCCAGGCGAAGCTGGAGCATGCATTGTCTCTCTCGGGTGAATCATCTCTTATGGAGGAAGACCGGCGGCCAAGCTCAATAGTGGACACCTCAAGGAGCTAAGGATGATGGTGGAAGACCGAAGGACACGAATCATTCGGTATAATGCTTCTATCATAGTAGTTTAGCTCTTTGTTAGTTTGCTAGTATAGGTTTATGGTTCGATTCTAGACGGGTTCGTCAGTGCCAAGTTTTTTAAACGTCATTTTTATTCCGCATCGGTCACGATAGATAGCCAGGGCGCTATCGTAACCCAACACACGGGGAATATAAATTCCCTGAATTTAATTAACACATTCTCTAACTCACCCCTAAGATGGGTGATAGATCGGTCGGCCATTTGCAGCGTACAACGCGTGGGTTTCAGTTCTCCTACACCGAGTTGCTCATATACTAAATATGAAAGCAAGTTAACACTCGCACCGAGGTCTAGAAAAGCACGATTGATATTCTTATCCCCGATAGTGATTGAGATTGTAGGACAACCAGGGTCCTTCCGTTTTTTCGGCAAATCAAGGGTAAAATATCACTCACATTACTAGCCATGAAAACCTTCTTCGGCACTTGAGATTTCCTTTTCTTAGTGCACAAGTCTTTCAAGATTTTCGCATAAGAGGGGACTTGTTGGATTGCATCTAAGAGGGGAATGTTTATGTTAATCTGTTTGAATAACTCCACAATCTTCTTCATTTGTAGACTTTGTTTATTGGGTCTCAACCGTTTTGGAAATGGAGCTTTGTTTAAATTGGTTGGGTCCAATACCTATGGAGGAGATTGTGGAGACGGAATAGAACCCAAAACTAGAGTTTGAGTGGAGTGAGATGTGGGTCCATTCGAAGCAGCAGATTTCGAAGAAAAGCCCGGTGAAGAACGAAGAATGGGATCAGAAAAAGAAGAAGAAGTTAGGATAGAAGAAACAGCCGGGGTGTCGTCATCATTTTGTGCGCCAACGTCGTTGTTCAGTATTCTTACCGATCTCAACGTAGTAACTGCACTCATATTATGGTTCTGCTATTCGAGAACAACATGCGTATTATGTGGGTGACCAGGATTTGGGAGTGGTTGAGACGGAAGCTTTATCTTCTCTCTCTCGCTCAAAATCGCGTTCAGTTGTGCAATCTGGGCTTCGATGGTTTTTATGCTTTAGCCGTGTGAAGTGTTATGTTGCACCAGAGAATGAATAGAAAATTGGATGTTGGCGATGGTTTGAGTAGATTACTTTACAAAAGCATCAAGACTGCATTTTACCGAGGAGACTTTATTGCTACCGGACGGAACAAAGTTGTTGTTTTGAGGGAACAAATTGTTGTACGGTGCAAAGTTGTTCATCGGGTTTTGGAATTGTTGCTGCTGTTGGAAGGGTTGCTGAAATTATTGCTGAGCTTGTTGTTGTTGAGGAGGAGGAGGTCTTTAAAAATTGTTTTGGCCTTGGAACTGGTTTTGGTTTTGGTTTTGGTTTTGATTTTGATTCTGGTTCCAGACAAAATTAGGATGATTCCTCCATCTAGGATTATAAGTGGAAGAGTAAGGGTCATTTGTGGGTCGTTGCTGAAAGGCAGCATTTGCTTGATCTTGACCCTGAAATGGTGGATTTAAACGACACACTTCCGTCAAATGTGACGGATCGGAACAATAAGCACAAATGGTTCGAAGGGGAGCAGTAGGGCTAGGGGAAGGAGATGAAAATCTGCTCTCAATGGCCTCAAGTTTTCGCATTATTGTAGCCATCTCAGCTTTCATTGCAATTAAGATATCAAGTTGGTGAACTCCTGCCCTAGATTGACCGGGAGAAGAGTTTGAAGAAGATGAAGCGTTCGGCTTAGTGCTCTCCTACTGCAGTATTTGTTCTTCAAGATCGTCAAAGAATTGCCAAGCCTCCTCGTCGAATTTAGATAGGAAGTGGCCTTGACAGATGGTTTCCATCAACTTTCCAGTTGCTGGATTCAGGCCCTCGTACAAAGTTTGGCAAAGTTGTCATTCTCAATATCGTGATGAGGACACTGAACAAGGAGATCTTTGTACCTATCAAAGAACTTCCAAAAAGGTTCAGTTAGAAGATGGGTAGATTGATTTATTTCGTTTCGGATTCTTACGGTTTTGTGATTTAGGTAAAATTTCTTCAAAAACGCTTTTATAAATTCATCCCAACTGGTTATCGAATGAGATGCGGTGCTATACAGCCATTTTTCAGCAAGATCATAAAGAGTGAAAGGAATAACACGTAGTCGTATAACATCGTCGGATAGTTGGGTCATTTTCATCATCGCGCGCATGTTTTGGAATTTTTTGATGAAATATAGGTATATTCGGATTCAAGCCCATGGAATTTAGGCAGTATGTTGATGAAGTGGGGTTTAATTTCGAAATTATCCCCATTGGCTGGTGAAAGAGAAAGACAAATGGGAAGTGCTGGGTGGGTTGGATAGAAACGGTCTTGAAGTGCGATTCGCAGTGGCACTCCTGGAGGTGGTGGATTATTCGCACCAAGGGGAGGCGGAATCATTCCCAGAGGAGGTAAAGTGATGTTCGGTGGAGGTCCCAATATCTCGGAAGAAGAGTTGGGAGAAAGTGAAGGTGAAGATGTATGAACAGAATCATGGTCAATGTCAGAGTTGACCGGCAAATGTAGAGGTGAAGGGGGCGTGGAAGAAGTTTCGACTTCAGAATCGATCGTGTAGTCGGTAGTGACTAACGAAACGCGAAATAAATGGGCATTAGGGTCTTGAGCCCAAACGGGCATACACTAAACGAATTTAGTGTTTTCAAAGCATAGAAAGTGAGGGTAAGAAAACGTCAAGGGAGAAAGTGTTGGTGAATGTGAAAATGTGGCGAAAATGGCAAATTTTTGTTTTGTTTTTTAAAAAAAATATGAAAATGATGGGCTCAAAACAAACAAACACAATCACAAATGCACAATTAATACCTAGAGTTAGGGCCTTCAAAGTACAACTAGACTGCTCCTAACTGTTCTAAGGGACAAGTTGCAGAATCAACCCTCTAGCTGCCTCTTCACTGATCAAGCATGGCCAGCTAAGTACAAGTGAGGGGAGGTTTTACAAGGCTTTTGCCAACTTTTTTAATTAAAACCCCCCTCACTTTGCGAGACTCGTGTCCCTTACACTTTCTTAAGACACCACACGATCAAGTTTAGATAAATAGTAGATTCCCCGCAACCTTCACTTATCTTAATTGAGCATGAAAAATCCTTAAAGGCTTCATCTAGATCTTTTTTATTAACTTAAGATAATGCTTATGCAATTAGTGATTTCTGGAGCTTAGGAAGGGTGATAAAATACCCACATAATCTGAATTTGGGTTCGTGCCCCTTAAAGTACGTATTAACAATGAAATGCACAATTCAAATAAATGGGTTTTTCACAATATCAAACAATCGTTTTTTAATTTAAGCGTGGCGCTGCAGCAAATATGGTTAGTTCTCTTTTGGTTTTTGGCGGCAAATTGTAAAGAATCCTGCAAGGATAGAATATTGGAGCGTCAGATTTTTGAAAGGAGGAGTTAGAAATATATGCACCGAATTTTTCGGGTTAAGAAACCCCCGTTTCAAGTGATCCCCAAATGCTTGAAAGGTTTTCTTGCATGGGTCAAACTACCCGGATCTTTGGCACTGTAGTTTTCTATCGCCTTGATCATGAATGTGAACTTTGCTTAGCACGATTGCTATTCGCCAATCCGTCAAAATCTGCAAATGTCGGAAAAACGGATATTTTAGCGAAAAAGTGATATAAATAGCTAATGTTCCGCATACACAAAATTATAAAATTTAAAGTATAAAAATAGGGCACAAACAGAATAAGAGAGCACCACAAGAAAAATTGGAGCAAACAACACAAGTATGGCCGCAATTTGCGGTCAGAATGAATATTTTAGCGGTCTAAATGAAGAATTATGGCTCCAAATTTCTACTGTGGTCTCACTGTTCAATGAGTATCCTATTTTTTCACTCTAAATTTTTCTGTGAATATCCAAATGATAGCAGATCAAAATAACAGAGAACAAAAGTCAAAATGCATTAAATTTTTGTTTTGTCTTTTGAAAATTTACAAGTTTTTGATTTGTTTTTATGAAAGTAGTTAGTTTTATACACAAAATATACACAAATTAATCCAAGACTACAAGAATAAAAGCGTTACCGTCTCCCTCTCAACGGCGCCATTTGATTAGTAGGGATTTTTGCGTGTCGTATTAGTTTTAAAGTACCGCAATTAAGATGGTGTCGCGTGTAGCGAGCCGAGATGAGTACGGATCGTTTGCAGGGAGATGGTAGGTTTTAGCCTTGTATTAATGATTTAAGTCCGAAAAGTTTGAGTTAGTTATTATTTTAAGTGCAGCAAAAAATATATTCAAAAGAGAAGGACTTGTTAGTGGTAGATTTAGGTTAGTTCGAGACAGAATAATGTTTACCACTTTCTTATGAACCTACTTGATGTTGATGCTAAGGTAATCGGCAACAACATGTATTAGGGCGCTCAAGTACAGTATTTGTGATTGTGCGCTAAATCCGTATTTATCGGCCCTTGTCGTTCCGTTCTTGCCTCTTAAACCTCGCCTCCGACAAACCAAACATAGCCGGTCACAATTAGGAATCACTACTATCGTGGTAGGATAAGGTGCCTAACGGAGCGGATTGCGAATTGTTTGGTCGGAATTCAAATTACAAAAGCCAGTTTAAAGAAAATGGTAAATCACTTCTTCTAGTCAAACTAACCCTCTCCTACCCTTAACAAGTGAAGGGTACTACTCATACATGGTCACAAAAATAAAGAAAATATAAAAGAGAAGAAGGATCATAGAAGCCATAGCAAGTTAAGAAAAGAGTTAGAATTATACTAAGAATCAATGTGCAATAGTGAGTAGCCAAATGAATTCATATTGTTTTGTTCAATCAAATGAATCCAATAATCTCAATCTAAACTTGCAAGCTTAATAAAGAGGTTGCAAGATGAGAGAGAAGTAAGAGATTCAATATCTAAGTCCTAAAATATCACAAACATGCAACTTGAAGTTTGAAATGAAACTCTAAAAGAGATACAAACTATTGAGTTCAATGACCTAAAACTCAAGCTTGTAAATTCAATTAAGAAGTTACAAGGTCAAGAGAAAGGGCAAGAACTCAAGATTACATATGAAAATTGCAAAATAACATCTAAATGATGAACTTGGTTTAAAACTTGGACCCTTGCCTATTCTTCTGATCTGCTATTTATAGGCAACGCAAGTCCAAAAACAAAGTGTAGAAATGGGATGACAAGACAATGTGAGGGCCACAGAAGAAATACGAGCACAAATGGAGAAGAGATGGCCGCAAATTGCGGGAATTTAGATTAATTCTACGGCCAATTTTTGAGTGGTGGGCCCCTTCTTCTCAGTGTAGTCTTCTATCTTCAATATCATCTCTCTGTATTTGCTATTTCTTCTGATTCTTACCAGGGTGTTATCTGGGGGATTTTGGAGGGAAAGATATGTTAGTTGTATGTATGCCCTAGAGGCCAGTATTGTACAGATGATGTATATTATATTGGATGCTTGGACATATATAGAGACGACTTTCTTGCTCGATATGATAGTATGCTATCTGGTTACTCTTTATCTTAACATGTACACTTGTCTCTTTAAACTGTCTTATAGTTACATGTTGATAAAGCCCTTAGGATGTGTACTTGACTACCTGGACTATGATGCAGATCATACTAGTGGGGACATGGTAGTCCATAAGTACATCCTTCAAGGTCCCTAGTCGTGGGTGTATCGAGACAGGGCATCGATATACCAGTGTAGACTAGCGTATACGCTTCTCGACCCATGAGATGGGCGATGGATGATCCCATATCCATTGGTGTTTGACATCAGAGATGGTGTACGGGTGCTCAGTGGAGATTGGGTACACTGGACGCACTCGCCGAGAGCTCCCAGATGGTATTATACCTCACGTCAGATGGCAGTTCTCAGGTGACACTTGTACAGGTTAGTCTGTAGACCCGAGATCGTCATAGAGTCTTGTGTGATTCCTACTGTGCTTTGATCTCCACCTTACCACGTCCATGAGGGCGTGCAAAATGGTGGTCTTTGGGTACAGTCCCGAGTCACATGGAGGCAATGAGCGATAGGAGGGGTTTCGTCTCTCCCGGTATTGGGGGTTGATGTTGCGCAGTGCTCGATTGGCCGTAATAGAGAAGTCCCTGGCCAGGGCTGATCAGATATTTGCTAGTAAGTGTTATCAGTAGTTTATCGACCCGTTATGAGCCTCACATCGGCACGACTTATCGGTTATTGGGGTCTGACGTTTACCACCCCTAGACTTGATATGCGACATATCAGACGAACAGACCGGACTGTATGGTAAGTGTTACTGATTGGATTCACAGGAGTGTGAGCGGGCTAGCTCGTCGATCTTCTGATCGCTCAATACCCGGGTGGCCGTTACGTTTAGCAGACCGCTTGCGGCTTGTGGGTGATTGATATGATCATCATCTGCTACCGGCGTATTGACAAGTCTTTAGAGTCCTACACAGAGGTTTCCTGGCTCAAGCGAAACGAGATAGGAGCGCATATGAGATATGTGCAGGACCGAGAATAATGCGTGTTTGTGATACCGTATTCTATTCTCGCGATGAATGTTTCGATTGGTTGTATGCGATATAACCTAGTTATCAAATCATTGATTCGATAAATCGATACATTGTATACTAGTCGGTTATGTGCGACATGACCGGATCATTGAATCAAGTGTTGATTTAATGATTTAATGTATAATTATATATTTGATATATTACTTTGCATTAACTAGTATTGGTTCACTTTAAAGGGATTTTCTCACTTGTATAGCACATTGTATATGTGATATATTTTGTGTGCTCTTGATTGTATCATGTTTGATGATACATTCTCACTTGGATTTGTGTAAAGAGTTAAACCATGTTTAGTGAATGGTTAGGGTTTCATATTTTCAATTGATTATTTTTCTTTTCCTTTTTGAGAAAAAGATAATAGAAAACAAAATGGTTTCTTTTATCATGAAGCTTGTTGAAGCTTCATGAAGCTTTGACCAAGTGACCACTTTGTCTTCTTCTCCTAACCCTAACCACTCATCTAAACTATAGTTAACTCTCTACACTTGACCATGGTTGAAGATGATAAGTATTGATTTTATTATTCTTTTTACACAACACTTATCATATTCTTTCTTCTTCTTCATCATCTTCATCAAGAAAGAAAGCTTAAGCCCATCAATGGCAACCTCAGCAAAAGTGTGAGAAATCCAATTCTAAAGTGAACCCACCTCCTATTTCTTCACCCTCTACCTCTTGCCAAGTAATATAGGGTGTTTTCTTCACAAGTTTCACAACTTGGTGAAGTTGGAGCTTGATCTTGTGCAACCTCGACGTAGATCATCTTCGGCATCGTAGCCGACGACTTGTCCGCTTATTTCTCCGATGAAGCCGATGCGAGAGTCCCGGATCCGAGATGGACAGCGAGGGGACAACTACGAGGAGCTAAGGAAGTGGATAACCGGATCTACAAAGGTTGTAGTTTCCTACTTTTAGTTAAGATGTTAACTAGTTTTTGTTTCGCCTAAAATTCTAGTTAATGATCCGTATTAGGGTTTCTCGGCACCCATAAAATTTGAAATTGGCATGGTTGATTCCTTGTGAGACTTCATTAGCGTGCCTAGGAACCCTACAGTGGTATCAGAGCCTAACTAGAGTCTTAGGCGAAGTGTAGACGACGTTTGAAACCCGATCGAATCCGAAACCCTAATTTTTCCTTGCTCTCTGAACTTTTTTCAAAAACTGGGATTTTTCCAGATTAAAAATTGCTAAAAAATTCAGTAGGGAAATCTATGAATTACGGTGCAAAAATTAATTAATGAAGTGTCTACAGTGCGGCGGAACCGCGGCAGAAGCCTTGCTTCTGCGGCGATTCCGCGGCCAATTTATTGAATTATCATATAATTTTTGCACATAACTGATTTCTTCAGGTGTTGGATTTTCTGGGAATTTTTGAAATTTATTCAAGAGTTGAATTTTCTGGGGTGTATTGGGAGTTCGTAGATTCGATCGGATTATCAGACTTTGTCTAAGTGTTTTTCCGGATATTTAAGAATATGTTAAAAAGTTCGACCGGATATAAATACCCACTTTTTCCCCTGCCGGAAAATATCCAAGTGTTGGATTTTTCTGTGGTTTAAGGACGTTCTGAGTAGTGCAAGTAACGCGATGGTCCCTCTAGAAGACAACAAACCTTAACTCGATTATGTGACCGTCTAGAACTGCCCTTTGAACCTTCGGGTTTGGGGCAGTACGGCGTGCCACATATGAGGCGTTGGCTTGACCCTTCTACGGCTGGACCGTTGGTACGGAGGCATGAAGTGAATGTCTTTGAACTAATTTCATGTGTTGAACGGTTTCGGGAAAACTTGGGTGTTCGAATGTTCGATCGGAAAGTTTAATATTTTCTATTTATCCGGAATGGGATACAATAATTGGAATTCACAAACAGTTATGAGATAACTGAACGAATGTTATAAATCTAGCGGTTTAGTCTCACTTGATATTGAAAAGAGTTTTCGATAATGGGACTAAAATGCGGGGTTTATAATTGTTAGGCATGTGATGTCTAAGTATTTCATTTGATTAGGCATGTGATGTCTAAAGAGGTTGCGAATTCCAACTGTTGTAGTTTTATACTTTCTTTTCTGTGACCGTAAGTGTAATATGTGATATCGCCGGTTTCGTTGCTATATGTCAACGACAATTGGGATGCGCATATTTACTTACGTTAATGACATGTGATGTTATGTGTTGCTGGATATGTTATATTGGATCATCGTGTTCGAATAGCCGGGGGTTTTTTATGTGAGATAAGTGTTTTTCATTTTCATTCATGTAAAAACTTGTATGTAATATTCTTTTATTGGGGCACTTCCAGGTTGCGGAAGTTGTCACTGTTTGTATATTATTTACTTTTCCGCATTAGGATAGACCCAAGGAGGGGAGCACAAATAACCGGGTTCTAGGGTCCAGTGGGAGACCATCTCGAGGAGTCGAGTCCGGGTCTCCTAGCTCTAGAATTGGTAGGGTTGCTTGCCGCTCTCGTAGGGGTCTAGGGGTGTGGGTTTGGCTATTCATCACGACCGTGGAATCCGTGTTTTATACTGGCTCGTATTGAAAACACGGACGTCCTAGTATATCCAATATTTCATATGATTCTTCTGCTGCGATATCTGTGATGTGATCATGTGATGTTCTGTGATAGATACAGTATATAGTATATATGATATATTATATAGATGTTACTTATGTTTTGCACCCGCACTAGCCCTGCCCTGCTCTGTCGTTAGTTACCTAACCTAACGGTGCATGAGGGGACATCCAGGCGAATGCGGATGGCATAAGTGTACGTCGTATTTATCTGTGATGTTTAGGTGACTTAAATGATGGGACTTCATTAATGTGATTAATGAAAGAAAAGAAACCTAAGATGTTGTAGAATCAAATTTTAAACAAAACAGGTAGCTACAGTTCTTGCTTTGCGTAGCGGTATATATGATATACCCTGCACCTTATTCGATGAGGAAAGGACCGAGATCCCTTCACCGGGAGTGACTCCTTTAGCAATAACTGGCAGATACTATACACTCGGTTTGACTTTTGATTGCTTCTATAGTTTATGCTTTGCACAGTGATATATATGATATATCCCGCACCTCATTCGACGAGGAAAGGGCCGACGATCCCTTCACCGGGAGTGACCCCTTTAGCAAAACTAGAAAAGCCTCAAAATCACACCATTTCAAAACTTCATTTGATTCTACAACGATATCAAGTTCATTACGCAATAGGTTTTTGAAAAACCTGTCGTAGCCCTCCGTCATTTCAGATAAGTAGTAGTTAGTATTCGTGCTACGTTTGTTGGCCTGCGTCAAGGCGTAGTGTGCGGTAGCTAACTAGTATTTATCTGTTTATGCATATGATGCAGATTGGATTAGGGTAGTCGTGCGACTTTGTTGGCCTGCGTCAAGGGTCGTGCGGGTGGGTTTAATTCAATCAGAAAATGATGGGTTGAACTTGACTAGCGCACTATGGTTTGTTGGCCTACGTCAAGATCATAGGACACTAGGGGCAAAATATTATCGGGAATTTCAAGTGTTGAAATTTGCAATGAGATTGCATACCTTGTATGAGATAGTTGGATCCCGATACCCACTGCGAGTAAGAGTTACTCCTGGGAGAGTTTTACACATTGCAATTAGCTGATCAAGTAGGTGTCTAGAAAAGTGTCAACGGGGTTACGCCTCTGGGAAAACGAGGTTTACATTAATTAGGTTCGTGCGAAAGCACGGGGGACCTCTCTCAAAGTACCGACACTAGCCTGGCTGAAAGATTGGCGAACTTGTAGTGTGTAATTAATCCCGGCTAGTCTTTCCTTTTAGGGTTTGAAGGAAGATTTGATAAAAACCAGTGGGAGCCATCCTGATTAGATAAGATAATAACCAATCTGATCTTGCACGAGCATACGCTAAAGTGTTTTCTTCTCTCTCTCTCCAGGTAGCGACCATTTCATGCCCTAATCAAGATAATAAAATGGATGTATTGACCGAACCCGCATGTTATACTGTGCTGGGGAACATTGGTTCCGTTCTTTCCTATAAGAGTTATAGGACTGAACAGGATATAGGGGAATACCAGGATTCCCATGCCACCCGAATGAAGAAAGTACATGTTGATGCATTTTCTTCGGGTGTGTTCGTTACAGAGAACTGTTTCTCCATTTGCTCTACGTCCTGGGTATTAGATACCGGGTCAGGATCCTATATATGTAATCAGTTACATGGGCTAAAGAAAGGTAAAGAGCTTGGAGAAGGTGATAAAGACATTAGAGTTGGAAATGGTGCAATTGTTGCAGCTAAGACTGTCGGGGAATATCACCTTGTATTACCAACTGGTAATACATTGGTTCTGAACGAATGCTATTACATGCCGAACCTGATATGCAACATTATATCGGTTTCTTTATTGAGTAAAGAGGGATATAATTTTGTATTACAGGACAATGTTATGAACATTTTCCGTAACCAAAAGTTGGTTAGATCAGGCACGTTGTGCAATGGCATTTATGTTCTAAATCAATCAACAGTTCTGAGCATAACAAACACACACAAGAGGAAGAGTTCAGAACTGAACGAATCCTTCTTGTGGCATTGTAGACTGGGTCACATCAATGTGACACGACTGGCTAAGTTGCATAAGGATAGATATTTGAATTCGTTCGAATTTTCATCTTATGACACTTGCCAATCATGTCTCAAAGGAAAGATGATCAAAACTCCGTTTACGGGACACGAAGAAAGAGTTACCGAACTCTTGGGACTTATACATAGTGATGTATGTGGTCCCATGTCTACACATGCCAGGGATGGTTCTTCGTACTTCATTACATTCACTGACGATCTCTCTAGATTCGGATATGTGTTCCTGATGAAACACAAATCAGAAGCTTTTGAGAAATTTAGAGAATATAAACAAGAAGTCGAGAACCAAACCGGAAAAAGTATTAAAATCCTTCGATCTGATCGAGGAGGAGAATACTTAAGCAATGCATTCCTGGACTTCCTAAAAGAGAATGGGATTCTCTCTCAGCTGACTCCTCCATGTAACCACAGCACAACGGTGTATCAGAACGGAGGAACCGCACCCTATTAGATATGGTGCGCTCTATGATGAGCACAGCTGAGTTACCTATTTCCTTCTGGGGATATGCACTGGAAACAGCTGCAGACCTATTGAATATGGTTCCTACCAAAACCGTGCCAACCACTCCATATGAGATATGGAAAGGAAAGAGACCATGTCTTAATTATGTTAAGATATGAGGTTGTCCGGCATATGTAAAAACGCAAAATCCGGACAAACTCGTGGCAAGGTCCATTTTGTGTAAGTTTATTGGATATCCCAAACATTCGCGCGGGTATATCTTCTACCACACCGAGGAACAAAAGGTGTTTGTTTCTCGACATGCCACCTTTTTAGAAAAGGAATTTCTTGAAAAAGAGATTAGTGGCAAGGAGGTAGAACTGGAAGAGGTTCCAGCAATACAGACTACAACAGAAGATTTGGTTGAACCAGAGGATTCAGTAGTTCCCGATGAACCTCAGCCTCTCCGCCGATCTAGTAGGGTTCCTCGCCCACCTGAGAGATACTACGGTTTTCTCATGGATGGTGGGAGCGAGGATTGCATCATGGAGGATGATGACCCAACTAGCTTCGAGCAGGCCATCACGAGTAGGGACTCAGTGAAATGGCTGGATGCTATGCGGTCCGAGATGGAATCCATGTACACCAACAAAGTATGGACTTTGGATGTTTCTCCTGAAGGGGTAAAACCCATTCAGAGCAAGTGGATCTTCAAGAAAAAACTTGGTGTAGATGGGAAAGTGGAGACTTTCAAAGCTAGACTTGTTGCAAAAGGTTTTCGTCAAAGACCAGGTGTGGACTATGACGAAACCTTTTCTCCAGTGGCTATGCTTAAATCCATCCGGATCATGCTTGCCATCGCTGCATATCATGATTACGAAATCTGGCAAATGGATGTTAAGACCGCCTTTCTAAATGGTGATTTAGAAGAGTGCGTGTACATGACTCAGCCAGAGGGCTCCGTAGACAGTGGGAGCAGTGGGAAGGTGTGCAAGCTGCTTAAATCCATTTATAGATTAAAGCAAGCATCGCGGAGTTGGAACATCTGCTTTGATGTCGTTATCAAAGAGTTTGATTTCGTCAAAAATCCAGATGAACCTTGTATCTACAAGAAGGTGGCAGAGAGTAAGGTTATCTTCCTCGTATTGTACGTGGACGACATACTCTTGATAGGAAATGATATTCCTATGCTGCAATCGGTCAAGCTCTTCTTATCACAAAGATTCTCAATGAAAGATCTTGGTGATGCCTCCTGCATATTGGGAATTAGGATCTATAGAGATAGATCCAAAAGGATATTGGGATTGTCCCAATCCAGGTACATTGACACCATACTAAAGAGGTTTAGTATGGAAGAATCCAAGCGTGGGAACTTGCCCACGATCTCTGGAGTCACTCTCTCCAAAGAGATGTCTCCCAAGACTGATTTGGAGAGAGCTCGCATGCAAGGGATACCCTATGCTTCGGCTGTAGGCTCTATCATGTATGCGATGCTATGTACCAGACCCGATGTAGCATACTCACTAAGTGTAGTGAGCAGGTATCAAGCTGATCCTGGAGAGAGTCACTGGACAGCTGTGAATAGCATTCTCAAGTACTTGCGAAGGACTAAAGAGATGCTCTTGGTGTATGGTAACGGAGAACTCCAAGTGGAGTCTTTTACCGATTCGAGCTTCCAGAGTGATAAGGACGACTCTAAGTCGCAGTCGGGATTTGTCTTTACCCTTTACGGAGGGGCGGTTAGCTGAAAGAGTTCCAAGCAGGAAACCGTGGCAGACTCGATGATGGAGGCTGAATACATCGCTGCCAACGATGCTGCTAAAGAGGCTGTCTGGATCAAGAAGTTCATTATTGAACTTGGAGTGGTTCCATCCATTGAGCATCCAATATCTTTGTATTGCGATAACAATGGAGCGGTGGCTTTGGCCAAGGAACCCAGGTCCCATCAGCGATCCAGGCATATTCTGAGGCGGTATCACCTGATCCGGGAGATAGTTGATCGCCGGGAGATCGAGGTCAGGAGGGTTGACACGAAGAACAACACGGCGGATCCACTCACGAAGGCCATTCCCCAGATACAGTTTGAGAGACTCTTCGGGATGCTCGGTATGCGATACTACAGCAGCTGGCCCTAGTGCAAGTGGGAGATTGTTAGTTGTATGTATGCCCTAGAGGCCAGTATTGTACAGATGATGTATATTATATTGGATGCTTGGACATATATAGAGATGACTTTCTTGCTCGATATAATAGTATGCTATCTGGTTACTCTTTATCTTAACATGTACACTTATCTCTTTAAACTGTCTTATAGTTACATGTTGATAAAGCCCTTAGGATGTGTACTTGACTACCTGGACTATGATGCAGATCATACTAGTGGGGACATGGTAGTCCATAAGTACATCCTTCAAGGTCCCTAGTCGTGGGTGTATCGAGACAGGGCATCGATATACCAGTGTAGACTAGCGTATACGCTTCTCGACCCATGAGATGGGCGATGGATGATCCCATATCCATTGGTGTTTGACATCAGAGATGGTGTATGGGTGCTCAGTGGAGATTGGGTACACTGGACGGACTCGTCGAGAGCTCCCAGATGGTATTATACCTCACGTCAGATGGCAGTTCTCAGGTGACACTTGTACAGGTTAGTCTGTAGACCCGAGATCGTCATAGAGTCTTGTGTGATTCCCACTGTGTTTTGATCTCCACCTTACCACGTCCATGAGGACGTGCAAAACGGTGGTCTTTGGGTACAGTCCCGAGTCACATGGAGGCAATGAGCGATAGGAGGGATTTCGTCTCTCCCGGTATTGGGGGTTGATGTTGCGCAGTGCTCGATTGGCCGTAACAGGGAAGTCCCTGGCCAGGGCTGATCAGAGATTTGCTGGTAAGTGTTACCAGTAATTTCTCGACCCGTTTGAGCCTCACATCGGCACGACTTATCGGTTATTGGGGTCTGACGTTTACCACCCCTAGACTTGATATGCGACATATCAGACGAACAGACCGGACTGTACGGTAAGTGTTACTGATTGGATTCACAGGAGTGTGAGCGGGCTAGCTCGTCGATCTTCTGATCGCTCAATACCCGGGTGGCCGTTACGTTTAGCAGACCGCTTGCGGCTTGTGGGTGATTGATATGATCATCATCTGCTACCGGCGTATTGACGAGTCTTTAGAGTCCTACACAGAGGTTTCCTGGCTCAAGCGAAACGAGATAGGAGCGCATATGAGATATGTGCAGGACCGAGAATAATGCGTGTTTGTGATACCGTATTCCATTCTCGCGATGAATGTTTTGATTGGTTGTATGCGATATAACCTAGTTATCGAATCATTGATTCGATAAATCGATACATTGTATACTAGTCGGTTATGTGCGACATGACCGGATCATTGAATCAAGTGTTGATTTAATGATTTAATGTATAATTATATATTTGATATATTACTTTGTATTAACTAGTATTGGTTCACTTTAAAGGGATTTTCTCACTTGTATAGCACATTGTATATGTGATATATTTTGTGTGCTCTTGATTGTATCATGTTTGATGATACATTCTCACTTGGATTTATGTAAAGAGTTAAACCATGTTTAGTGAATGGTTAGGGTTTCATATTTTCAATTGATTATTTTTCTTTTCCTTTTTGAGAAAAAGATAATAGAAAACAAAATGGTTTCTTTTATCATGAAGCTTGTTGAAGCTTCATGAAGCTTTGACCAAGTGACTACTTTGTCTTCTTCTCCTAACCCTAACCACTCATCTAAACTATAGTTAACTCTCTACACTTGACCATGGTTGAAGATGATAAGTATTGATTTTATTATTCTTTTTACACAACACTTATCATATTCTTTCTTCTTCTTCTTCATCTTCATCAAGAAAGAAAGCTTAAGCCCATCAATGGCAACTTGAGCAAAAGTGTGAGAAATCCAATTCTAAAGTGAACCCACCTCCTATTTCTTCACCCTCTACCTCTTGCCAAGTAGTATAGGGTGTTTTCTTCACAAGTTTCACAACTTGGTGAAGTTGGAGCTTGATCTTGTGCAACGTCGACGTAGATCATCTTCGGCATCGTAGCCGATGACTTGTCCGCTTATTTCTCCGATGAAGCCGATGCGAGAGTCCCGGATCCGAGATGGACAGCGAGGGGACAACTACGAGGAGCTAAGAAAGTGGATAACCGGATCTACAAAGGTTGTAGTTTCCTACTTTTAGTTAAGATGTTAACTAGTTTTTGTTTCGCCTAAAATTCTAGTTAACGATCCGTATTAGGGTTTCTCGGCACCCATAAAATTTGAAATTGGCATGGTTGATGCCTTGTGAGACTTCATTAGCGTGCCTAGGAACCCTACAAGATAAACTTTTAAACATCACATCATCATTTTACAAAGTCATCATACCCCTTCCTACTTGTACCACACTTGCCCACTTGCACAAAATAAGTTCACACTTGACATGGCTGGTTCATGTACCAAATTCATAAGTTCACACTTGACAACTTGCATCATATTGGACCAAAAAATGTTGTGCATTTGACTTTTTTGTAAAAAATCCTTGAATATTGATCGGTTTTCTGTTCAGATTGCAGTATCGGCTCATAAATATCGTATCCGTGCATTTTGAGTGCTCTTCCATTGTTTTGTCATGAATACATGTATCCAGTACTTATTGAGTAGACATGGGTTAATAGCACCGATTATTCACAAAAATGATAACGAATAAGCCGTATTAAAATGCAGTTTTACGTGATGAACAAGCATAAATGAGAACATCTCTAAGATCTTTGGACAGAACAAGAGCATCATGGATGCTCAGGAAAGATGGGGACTTCCGAAGATGAGCCAAGACATTGTAGTCTATTGAGGGAGAGCTCGAGTCTTTATGAGCCGGCTCTCCATCGTCCCCTTCAGCTGCGGCTTGTTTTTCTTTTTCCTTTGAGGCATTGCCCTGTCTTGGTGGCTGCACCTTGTTGTTTTGGAACTAGATCTGGTTGGCCTTTATAGCGAGCTCATCGTCTTCTTTGGGAAAACAGAGCTCTTTCTCAGAATCGCTACTAAGATGGCTGGCGTAGCAGGTTACTATTGGGATCTCATCATCGGTGCCTTCTTCTAGCACTTTCAGGATATCTGCTGCTTTATTGGTGAAGAACACTTTCAACGTAATTAGAGCTCTTTCCTTCTGCATATAGTCCTCGAGAGAATCAATATATTTTTAAATAGTTGATTTCCTCGCTGACTGCTTTTGGGCCCCATTCCTCTTTTTTTTCTTCCACCGGTGTTCAAGATTCTTAGATTTTGGTTTTGGTCAAGCCGAATTGATGACGGAGATAGTGGGATCTATTTGGTTCTCCTAGTCAATCTCTATCTCTTTCTGAATCAGTTTAAACATTTTCCTCGTCTTTCTAGAAAGACACGTGTCCTATAGAGGCCGAGGCGGATCATGATCGTTTCTTTGAGGTGAAGGTTGGGTCGTCTGTTCATAGAAGAATTCGGCTTCCGTTTGTATGAAGTTGGATGTTGCGGCTTGATTGTTTGCTAACACGTCATTGGGCAGTTCAATTTCTTCTGCCTTGTATTGTTTCTCGACCCAATCCTTGAAAATGTAGAAGTATTCGATTGTATGACTCACTACTCTGTGATATAGAAAATACAGGGGATTGTCGGTCATCTTTGCTTCATGTGGCCACTTTGATTCAGGCAGTTGCAGAATGTTGTTCAAGGCATCCTTGAATATTTTACGGACTTTGTCCCTTCTAAAGGAGTAAACTTTATCCTTCCTCTCTTCTAGAGTCGGTCCTCCTCCTCCCAGTACTGGCTTTCGAGGCCGGTCGTCTATTGATCCGCACACTCTTTGCTTGCCCTCATCGTCAGATGCATTAAAAGTAGCGGAAACACGATACGTTTTATGATATGCGTTCTACTCTGTTCTATACTTACCGCAATCAATACGGTGTCATTTTGCAGGTAGCCGGTTGAGCACGAGTCGATCCACAGGGAGATGGTTGCATATCCGTTCTTATCTTAGATGAGTTAATGAAAGAATGTATATATGTGTTCAATTCTACCCTAAGTGATCGTATTTATGTTCAAGTAAGCTTGTTAGGGTTAAGCTTGGTAGTAGAGTTAGGATTAGTCTTGCGCTTTTCTTTTGCATTCTTAAAATGAAGTTGGGATAATAGAAAGTAGCGGGGATTAGGAAGACATAGGAATGGGATTTGCGAGTTTAAGCAAACTTTCCAACGCTAAATCCATTCCTAGTATCCCTTGTCCGTCCGCTACGTGCGCTTATTTCCAACTCTAGGCCAAATACCCACAACCATATATCCAATTAAGTCACAACTACATGTCACGTTGTAGTGCGCTCAAAGGACTTCTTGACTTAGGTCGCAGCTATATGTCACGTATAGCGCGCCTAAGTGAGGGGGTTGTGTTTGTTTGGTCTAGGTTCGTTTCAAGGTGTTTGGCGAAGAGAAGCACAAGGGATTTTTCCGTCCCCCATACTAACCTTCCTTAGCCCTTAACAAGTGCGGAATTATTCACACATGAAAGTAAAAACAAAACAAGAAGGGAGCAAAGAAAGAAAGAGAAAAAAACGGTTTTACAAAATGGTAGCAAGCTAACTACTTGGGACCTTACCTTAGCAAGGGACTCCGTCGAGTATCATGGCTTGAAAATATGGATAAAAAGATAAGGGAAAACAAAACAAGAAAAGAAAAGCAACAACTACTTAACAATAATAAATAAAATTACACTAAGAATTAAAATTACAATACAAGAAATAAAAGATACAAGATAATAAAAACACCCTCATCTTCATTTAACTTCCACTCAAGAGCTCTCGCTACACTTTAATGGAGGAAAGATGAAGAAGAAGAAGAAGAACTAAAAATTAAACTACACTAAAATCTAACTAAAAATAAGCATCCTACAATGGCTCAAAACTGGAGTATTTATAGGAAGAGAACTGAAACCCTAAGGCCAAATTCTGAGCCCAAATGCAATTACAAAAATACCCCAAAAATATCGTCTGACACCGAATCAACTCAGCCGCAGAACTACCGCATAATGGCCACATTAGCCACGGTTCCGTGGCTCTTTGGGGGAGTTGTGGGGTGATTTTTCTAGGGATTCTCCACGTTGCTATTTTCTTGTGATTTATAGGTCCCAAATTGCAAATTGATTCCATAATTTCTTCAGATCTTCAACAGTCCAAAATGGCTTCACTTTTAATTTATTTGACATTTATCTCCCTCGAGCTCCACGCACCCATTGAATCTTATTCTTCCCCTCTCGTGCTCTATGCTTGTCTGAGACACGGATGACCACTGTTTTTCGTCTTGTCTCTTGAACTGGTAAGCGACACTGGACGGATGCAGATGACCGGAACCCGGCTTTTATCTGTCTATAGCAGATGTTCTGGATTTTGGCATAACTAGGGAGATTTTGTATGATTTGCGTTATTTTGGACTAGAAACCCGTAATCTGTAAATATGCAGCAAACATGGATTAAAAGCACCTGCTTATAAACAAACGAGCAGAAGAATGGACGGTATTAAATGCAATATTCTGGTGTGAACAGCAACCTAAATTTGTTGCAGGAGTTGCTGCTTTCATTGAATTTGCATGCTCACATAATAAGATTGTGTTAGAGAAGATTCTCTTTCCGTACGATAGATGTGGGAATAAGTACTGGCAGAAGGTAGAATTCATAGAGCTTCACATTGTTAAACATGGTTTTACTAGACTTTCTACAACTTGGCTATATCACGGGGAAGGAGAAGAAGAAAACTGTAATGTGGCAGAAGAAGAAGGAGAAGATGGTAATGCGGCAGAAGAAGAATACGGTAACTTTTTTCCAGGAGAAAAAATGGAGGATATGGTAGAGACTGCCATAGGTGATAGTATTTGTACCGAAGATGACATTCTTTCGGGTCAAGGACCGCGTGCGGATAAGTATGAAAAGTTCATGAATGATGCTAGAAGACCAATTTATGAGAATGCAAAGTATTCCACTCTCTCATGGTTCGTCCTACTTTTCCAGATTAAGTGCCTAAATGGATGGAGTAACAAGTAATTCACGATACTTCTGAAGTTCTTGAAAGATTCTATGCCTCCAGGAAATAACGTGTCCGACAGCTAGTACGAAGTCCAGAAGATGATGTCTGATTTGGGTCTGAAGTGTGAGAAGATTCAAGTATGTCCCAAAAATTGCGTGCTTTACTGGAAAGAGAATTTTGATTTAAAAGACTGTTCAACATACAAAAAGGCCAGGTATAAGCCGAAAGAATCCGATAAGAAGCTCGATATACCTGTCAAGATAGCACGATAATTTCCCATAACACAGAGACTGCAGAGGCTATTCAGGTGCAAGAAAATAGCTGAGGCAATGGTTTAGCATCACCGTGCTCCTCCAAGTGAAGATGGAAAAATGAGTCATCCAAGAGAATCACCGGTATGGAAGGATTTCGATAGGAGGCACGAAATATTCAGTAGTGATCCTCGCAATGTCAGGCTCGGACTTGCTAGTGATGGCTTGTGCCCATTTAACTATATGGCTGGAAGCCACAGTACATGGCCCGTTGTAATGATAGTTTATAATCTGTCGTCTTGGTTGGTTATGGATCAATCCTACTTTATGATGCCTCTTCTTATCGACGGACCAAACTCATCGAGGAACAATATCGACGTCTATCTCTGACCTCTGATCGATGAGTTAAAATCTTTATTCATTGATGGTGTAGAGACTTACAATGCAAATACAGATACAACCTTCACACTGCGTGCGGCTTTAATGTAGACAATTAATGACTTTCCTGCCTATGGAATGCTATCGGGTTGGTCCGTACATGGTCACAAAGCATACCCTTATTGCCATCAATATACAACATCGAAATTCTTGAATTTTAGGAGGAAGATTTGTTATTGCGGTCATCGGCGTTTCCTGCCACTAGACCATCTCTACAGGTTAGACGCTGCTCACTTTGATAGTCATCACGAGCTTGTTGGGCCTCCATCCTTATTGTCCGGAGAGGACGTGACTGCTCAGTGTGATGGGTACAATAATGTGACCTTTGGGATAGATCTGACAAAATATGTCAAACCACCCTACTGGAACAAATTAAGCATTTTCTACGAGCTTCCATACTGGTCAACAAATTTAGTGCGTCATTGTCTGGACTTAATGCACATAGAGAAGGGAGTATCCGAGCACGTACTCAACGTGCTTCTTTGTAAAGACGGAAAATCGAAAGACAATCTCCGTGCTCGGATGGATCTTCAGGACTGGGAAATTAGAAGTGAATTGCATCATAAACCGATAGCGGGTAAACCAGGCAAGTTTGTACTTCCCAATGCCGCATATCATATGTCACAACCGGAGAAGAAAAGGTTCCTACAGGTATTACATGATTTGAAAGTTCCCACAGGTTTTTCAGGATCATTTAGCAAGAAGATAAAAGTTGTGAAAGGCAAGAACGATGGGCTGAAATTGTAAGCCCGCGGGGGCGCCCCGGCCGTCGATCCGACGCCGGAAACGCGGAAAACAAAAACTTTGCGAACTTTGCAAAACGGCACCACCGCGGACTTTTTACCCGGATCGGGCCATTAACCTAGCTAGCTAGCAAAAAGGAAAAGAGTAGAGATGCTATACCAAGCGATCCGTGTCCTTCGGTCTTCATCTCCTCTCCGATCTCCAGCGGAATCTCCGTCACCTCCTCGCTCGTCGGAAAGGCACCACGTAGCCGGAATCTTTTACGGGCTCCCGCCTCTTGACCGAGGCAACTCGGGCGCGAAGTTGGCTAGCCGACGCGTCCAAGACTTGCTATAGAATAGTGTAGTAAACTTGTCTCTTGGGTTTTAGTTGAAGTTGCCTTGATGGAAGGAAAGAATGAAACTTGTGAGAAGGAGAAAAATGGAGCTCTCAAGTTTTTCTTAGAATGAGATGAGAAGATTTTCCACACATATGAACCTCTCTCTCTCTCTCTACAAGATGTGGCCGGCCCCCCAACTAGGAATGAGATTGGAGAGAGAAAAAAGAAAAACTCTCCAAGTATTATAATGTGAAAAAGAAATAAACTCAAAATGAAAATGGTCACAACCATTTCATATCTCATCAAAGTCCACTCACAAGAAAAGCAAATGAAATGACCAAAATAGAATATCATCATGAAGATAGTCTCATCATAAAGCCACATATACAAGAAAGCCCCTCACAAAATGTTAATTGCAAACTTGCAATTAACACCCTCCATCACAAAGCCCGGCCGAGAAGGAATGAAAGAAAACCGGCCGGAACGGAATGCAAACTGGCAACTACAGAAAACCGATCCCGTAATAAATTACAGGAAAACCCCGCTACTGCAAATACATGCCCGCATTTGTATTCCCACTGAACACAAATGCAAAGAGACAAAACTACACTATCAAATACTAGAATCCGGCTTAAGCCAAAGCCGGCTAGTAAAAACTGTCCGATCACGATCCGTGCAATACCGCACGTATCTGATCGAACCCTGCCATATCTCCATACGGCCTCTACAGCGTTTCGCCCGAAACTTGAGTAACTGAGTGTGGTGGACTCTAAAGACTCGTCAATACCTTGGCTGTGGATTTAACCACTAGCACGTCAGAGGTATAAGCCAATACGTGACGGGCCACCAGGTATTGACCAAATGGGACGTCGATGAGGAAGCTCACCCCGACACCCAACTGAGCCTGTCAGTGACAATATCCGTACAGTCCGGTCCGTTCGTCTATGAGTATCGCATGGCGGGCCTAGGGGGTTGGTAAAAGTCAGACCCCCAAAAGCGGTACAAGTCGTGTCGGAGTGAAGCCCAGAACACCCTGAGATACTACTGGAATACCTACCAGCAAATCTCCTGCCTTGGCCAAGGACTTTTCATGTTCTGGCTCTCCTAGACACAGCACGACCTCACCCCCAATACCGGGAGAGACGAACCCCTGCAGATCCGCTCACTGCCTCCATGTGGCTCGGGACTGTACCCAACTAAAACCTGTTTGCACGACTCCTTTGAGCCGTGGTAGGGTAGTAATCAAAGTACAGTGGGAACTCACACGAGACAAATGACGATCCCAGGTCGATGAACTAACCTATACACATGTCACCTGGGAACTGCTATCTGACGTCTGGTATATCCCAACTAGCAGGTTCCCGGCGAGTCCTGTCCGGTGTACTCATAACCCAATGAGCACCTGTATACATCTTAGGTGAACCAACTGACACCAGTGGCTTGTGAGACCGGCCACCGCCCCTCGTCGGGGTCTCGACTGTATACACTAGTCTACTCTGGAGAATCGATGCCCTGTCTCGAAACTCCCTCGACTAGGGACCATTTAAGGATGTGCTTGTAGACCCCCAGCTCCCACTTATATGATCGCCCTCATACTGCTGGTGGTCAAGCAAGAATTCTAGGGGCTTTATCAACATGTAATAGCGACTCGAAAGGTCACCTAAAGCAGTACACGATGATAAAGATAAACCAGATAGCATACTATCATCTCGAGTAAGACTGTCCTACCGGGATAGGTCCTCCCCTCAATCATTGCAATCACGTGCCTGTGACCCAATAATTGACTCTGAGGGCACTATCTCCAACAGAAAAGTCATGATCACCATGTTATTATGGAGCACCTTCTCCCATTAGCCCTCAGGACTTGCCTTCCCGAATCGGTTGGTCTAGTAATTAATGACCTTTGTTATTTTTTTAGAGAATTGTGCGCTAAAACTCTGGATGTTGTGACGCTGGAGAATCTAGAAAATTCTATTTCATTGATACTTTGCAAGCTTGAGCGTATTTTCCCACCGTCATTCTTCAATATCATAATACACCTGACGGTTCATCTTGCAACTGAGGCTAAGTTAGCCGGACCGGTACAATATCGATGGATGTATCCCGTTGAAAGGTACGTGGAATTTTTTGTTTCACGCAATTTGTAAAATTATTGTTGTCCTATATGCCTGTATTTATTTATTTTATATATTTTTCTTTAGGTACCTCTTCACTCTAAAAAATTGTATACGCAATAGAAATCGACCAGAGGGTTCTATCATGCAAGATTATCTTCTAGATGAAGCAACCACATTTTATTCCGGCTATCTGGACGAAAACATTGAGACGAAGCTTAACCGGCAGCTGAGAATTCAGGATGAGCCAGATAGTAAAGCTGATTATAAGAGAGTAGATACTGTATTTATCAACAAGATATATCGGTTTATTTTCCTTAATAGCGTATGTCTTGAAGAAATTAGAGAGTAAGGTTTTTTGGATTAATTGTTAAATTTGTGTTTGTGTGTGTATGAAATGATATAATATTAATGTCATAATTTATTTTTGAGAACAGAAATCATTTTAATGAGGTACCTGGGGGGCATCCTGATTGGAATGATGAACGATTGGAAAAATACCATCAGGATAATTTTTTCGATTGGGTTGCAGATCATGTAAGTTGTTCGAATAACATGTTATTACTACCAGCCTTAATCTAACCATGTATCGTTATGTATTTGTCATAAAATTTGTTTTGTCAGATCCGCGATCCGAACTTGTCTGCATCATTAGAGAGTGATTCAAGATGTTTAGCTCAGTTTCCTAGTATGGAGGTTGCATATTATAAAGGATTCGGTATCCTTGAATACAAATATGAAGTTAATGACATAGAAACATCTCAAACCACTCAGAATAGTGGGATTGCGATGGTAAGATATGATGGTGTGATTTATTATGGATACGTAAATTGCATACTTGGCATCCAATATTCCGGACGATCAGAACCGTTTTATATATTTCAGTGTATTTGGTATGATACACGAACCGATACGGATAAGTAAATAAAAAATCTCGGGACTTAGAAAGATGAATATGGATTGACTAGTGTGAATACACTTCGATTTTATGGTCAAAACGATTCATTTATCTTTCCGAACCAAGCATTCCAAATATACTACTCACAGTGCTTGAAGCATCCGGGATGGAGTGTCGTATGCCGTTGGAAACCCAGGGATGTTTACGATATCTCAGAATTCGAGGATCGTATGGAGGACAGCGATGAGGAGAAGAGAGAAGACTTAGAGTGCTCCGACCATATGTTTCAAAAGACAGGTTGTCTTCGGCTGATCGTGAAGTTACGTGGGTTAGAAATGATATCGATAATGAAATCCAAGTAGATATGTCTAATGCTTCCACGAAACGAAAAAGGTTATCAGTAATGTTATATTATTATTTCACATTTTTACAATTTATACATATATAGCATGCATATGCAATGATTGTACTCTTGTCTAGATTTGATGACGACGACCGGAGCGGTGAGGGGCGGTAGAAGCACCAGCCGCGGCACCGGCAGAGGCAGAGGTAGAGCGGTTCTGCCGTTCGGAGAGCTGTGTAGGGAGCTTCAGAGGGCCGGTCTTGCACCCCGATCGGAGACCCCTTCGGATGACTCCTTCCGTGTGGACTTTGCCACACCTCCAGGTATATTGCACGAATATTCATTTTGAATATAATATTATAGATATACACGCATATTTATTTCAAAATTACTTATATAGTCAATGTTTGACTGTCTAGCTGTAGGTGGTGCCTCCACATCTCAGGCAGAGGCCACCAGCGCACCTGCGGGTATGTTTATATATCCTATAGTATATGCATATTGATTTAGAATGTTATATTTTTGATACACACATTCATTTTGCAATTACTTATATAATCTATTTTTAATTGTCTAATTATAAGTGGTGTGTCCACATCTGGCGCGAGGGCCACTTCCTCCACTTCCGTACCCTCCGTTCAGTCTGCAGGTTAGTATGAATAAATATAAAATATTTATTCATTTTACATATCCTTTGAGAATAAACATGAACTTCATGTAATTTTATCGTCTATGTTTATTTTCTAGTTGGAGGGGATGTGTCCACGTCTGGGTCACCAGCTGTGCCTCACCGAAGGAACTATCGTCCCGCTCGTGCTGCTGTCGCCGGAGGTATATATCACACTTCAATTTTCATTAAACCTTGATTTCTTAATACCACTTTGTCTTAATATTGATTGTCTTGATATTTCTTGTAGATGCAGGGCAGCCCCATCCCGAGAGAGGGACTTAAGGGCCGAATCAGTCCCACAGGCTGAGGCCCGACAGAGATAGGGGGAAGAAACATCCCCCTCTTCTTTACCACCGATTATCGCTATACCGGCGATTATTCCGAGAGGTTCGGTCGGTATATGAGGGATGAGAGCTGCCTCATGAAGAAGTATCCACTTCACGTTGAGTGGGGCGATCAGAATCGGCGCTCATTCACCCTCTTCTGGAATCAGGCTCTGGTATTAATATATATTTTCATTTGATTTATCCAATATATTTATTATTATTTAACACTTGCAATTTAAATACATTGTTTTTTGTATTTTCGGTTGGATTATGACTTTCAGCCTATACCCGACCCTGATCACCCTGAGAGAGTGCTCGATCTTCACGCTCTATACCATGGCCTGATGAAGAATATGCAATCAAAGGTCCGATACAATAGAAACGAGCTAAAGATCAACTGCTATTCCCTGTGGATGGCGACACCCGAAGTAGAGAGAGCGGCTCTCCTACATACTCCAGCCTTTGCGAGAGTCGACGTAGATACATAGCCTCTCTTATGCCAATATTTCGACTCTCAGCGCAAATAGGTTTGTAATTTAAATGCAATTCATTGTTTAGTATATAATTTATTTTTTTGTGTTGCTTAATTAGAAAACTAAATCTGAATGTGTTGTACAGAAATAGGCCGATCAAAATAAAGAGAATAGGAAGTCGGCAAAAAGGGGTCGCCCCACTTATACAGGTGGCTCGAGGAATATTACTCGTGCCATGGAGGTATCGGTAAATTATAATAGATCTATTCTGATATAATGTAATGTTAGGGTCCAAAATTGCACCCCGGTTGACCAAGTCAAAGTCAAAATCAACCCCAAGCCAAGTGGGCCCAAGCCCAGATCAAGTGGGCCCATACCTAAGTCAAGTCCGAACATGAAGCGGCCGGCCCTCCCTCCATGACAATATAAAAATCATGTAATAAATAATTTTGATGTAATTTTTTATGCATGAATGTAAGCAAAATGGGCATAAAGCCAAATGTTTGTAAAGCCCATGGCTTATGTGCAAAAGAAATGAGCACATGAGGCATGGGATGGGCAAAATGCCATTTTGTAAAACCCAAGGGGCTATATGTAAATTTGTAAGCCTATAAAAGGCAACATGATGATGAATAAAGCATACACTTTTCATTCCTCTAAAAAATGTTAGGGTTTTTGTGGCTCCTTCTCCTTCCTCAATATTCTAAACCTTCTTCTTTTTTTGAATTAAATCAAGAGTTTTACTCTTCCTTTTCCAAAACTAAATAGTTTTTCACCACAAAACCCACTAACGGGAATTCAGATCTTTCATTAGATCTCAAAAAAGAGAGATTTTTAAAATCTCATACTTCTTGTTCTTCAAGATCCGGCCAACAGAGAAGAAAGAAGGAGACCCACTTCCAAGAACCCTACTTTGGCGAAGATCCAGGGCTTAAGGGAGAAGCCCCTTTTATCAGCTCCAAAATATCTTAAGAGTCCAACTCCTCAAAAATATATATACATATATATACAAAATAATAAATATTTCCTTTCAGGAGCACAGTTCCTAGTGCAGGGACCAAGTCCCTTCTGCTGCTGACGCCCAGCGCCCGCGTGCCAGGCACGTGGTGCGCTGGCGCTCGGGCGCACAGCGCCCGCGTGCCAGGCACGTGGGGCGCTGGCGCTCTGGCGCCCAGCGCCCGTGTGCCAGGCACGTGGGGCGCTGGCGCTCTGGCGCCCAGCGCCCGCGTGCCAGGCACGTGGGGCGCTGGCGCTCTGGCGCACAGCGCCCGCGTGCCAC
Organism: Agapanthus africanus; assembly: GCA_030015575.1. Classification (NCBI taxonomy): domain Eukaryota; kingdom Viridiplantae; phylum Streptophyta; class Magnoliopsida; order Asparagales; family Amaryllidaceae; genus Agapanthus; species Agapanthus africanus. The sequence goes on from CM057340.1 coordinate 661,583,311, forward strand.
GCACGTGGGGCGCTGGCGCTCAGGCGCACAGCGCCCGCGTGCCACGCACGTGTGGCGCTGGCGCTCAGGCGCACAGCGCCCGCGTGCCACGCACGTGTGGCGCTGGCGCTCAGGCGCACAGCGCCCGCGTGCCACGCACGTGGGGCGTTAGTGCCCAGTGCCTGCGTGCCACGCACGTGAGGCATTAACCCCACACGTCCTTTGGACGCTTTGTCCCTTTCTTATATATATGTATATATGTATGTATACACACACACTCCACGACACTGTCCCTGTTAGAAAAAATTTCTAACGGGGTGCTGCCCCGCACTCCGCAAGGGGGCTGCTGGCCCCCTTGACCCCCAGCCCGCTATCCGGGTAGCGGGACCCCCGTAAAAACTCTGCGGGGCTCCCGATATATCCAAAACCCCTCCAAAACACAACATTGCACATTGAGTTCGCATGACATGTTCGACCCATCAATCGGAGGTTCTCTCGCTCCAAAAGCGAGCGGTAATTAACGACAGCTTAGTCCGCGGCTGCCGGAGATTCGGATCCCCACAATCAATAAACCCCAGCCTACCCTAGGCAGGGGGAATCTGTAATGAGCCTGATAAGCGCGCGCGTATTCCCATCTCAATGGGGTGACGAAAAATACCCTACAGTAATATTAAAAGTTATTTTATAATATATGTAAATTTTTTGCGAATTGTAGAAAGCTCAGACCCTGGCGCAGGGTGGTACATCGAGCGTGCTGACCGCATATCTTGCCGTCCACGGCACCTCGACATATCTCGCCACGAGCGAGCTTCGATTCCCCAACACCGCTACCCAGGAGTATTGCATAAGTGTTAATATTTATTCTAACATGTTTGAATTTTTTGTTTTGAAAATTTCAAATTTAAATGATATACTTATATTTTAATGTTTAATGTGAGTATAGGAGCGGGTGGTGGAGCAGGCAGAGGCATCGGGGATCGATTTTACTGGACAGACCGATCCGATGCTGCTGACCCCAGTCTTAGACGCCGCACACGGAGAGCACCACGGAGCTTGGGAGAGAGGCCGGGAATTGGGTCCTAACAGGGCCCATATGAGGTTGGACTCCACTTCGGCGGTTACTTCCCCTACTCTCCGTAAGCGACGTCTAGAGCATGATGTTGTCACCTTGAAGATCACCATCGAGAAGTTGAAGGAGATGTTGGTATGCATACTACTTAATAGTAAAATATTATATCATATTATAGATAATAACATATGCAATATTAGTAGCCTGCGCTTATTTGGTTGTAGACTTAGCTTTGATTAATCATACTTATATAAAACTATCTAATTAAAATAAACTACGGTTTTCCAAACTAGATACCTAAACGAGGCCTAAGTCCCTAAGTATTCTTACTCGTTTATTACACATAAAATTTAACAGATGAGACAGGCTGTTTCGGCTGCGGCTCCACATGCATCTCCTTCGGCTGTGGCTCTGCATGCCACTACCTCGGCTGCGGTTGCACAGACCACTCCTGCGGCTCCACAGCCAGCTCAGACTCTCGCACAGTCCGCTCCTTCATTGGTCGAGTTTTTGACGACCCAGGGCTGCACCGAGGAGCAAATGCGCCAGATTACGGCGTTTATCAGAGGCGGAGGAACTGGACCGAGTTAGAGTAGCTTTTTTTTATATATTTTTAAGGATGTGTGTACTTGATACATATTGTATATATTTTGGACGATTTTGGTGGTTGTTTGATTGTTCACGATAATTTAGATTGATATCGTATTCTGTTTCTTTATTTCTTTTATATATTATGCGTAAGATGTTGATTATGAATATTTCTGTATTTGGTTATATGATGTATATATTATTGTGCACAAGGCGGGGAAAAAACTGTAGCCCCCTTTTTAAAAAAAATTGATATTTTGTCTTTACGGATTAATCCGTAAGGAGATCTATTGTACCTACGGATTAAACCGTAGGTGCCAAATTTGCTCCTAAACTGTTATCCGTGGGGACAAATTTTCAGGATACATGATATTTTGTCCCTATTGACTCACTAAAACTTGCCCCTATGAATTTATCTGTAGGGACATTTATCGAGACTTACGGATATATCCGTAGGGGCAACAATCAGGCCCTACGAATATATCCGTAGGAGCAAGTATTTTATTTTATAAACCAATAAATTAAAATATTTTGCAAGCCCTACAGAGTAATCCGTAGGTATATGTGTCCTTACGGATTAAGGCGTAGGGGCAATTATTACACCGTAGGGGCATGTTCAAGACGAAGACTTGCACCTGCGACCTTTACACCTACAGGTATTTTTATGTCCCTACGGCTATATCCGTAGGGGCAGTGGTTTACACCTACGGATAAATCCGTAAGGGCAACCCCTTGTTGTAGAAGTGAAGACGGGTTTGAAACCTCTAGTCCCTTTCGCGTGATGCTAGGCGGACTGTAACCTGAAGTATTTCTGAAATTGAGGCAGACTTATACTATGAAACCATTTTTGCTAAAAGGAGGAGATGCTGGAAAAGAGAGACGATGTCGCCCATAAAAGTGTCATAGAAAAATACGAAAACTTAAAGAAGATAGGGTTGAAAAAGATCAATAATGTGAAAATGTTTTATTTGAAGGAAGATAAAGATGAAACTTTTTTTTCTTATTTTGATCAGGATCAGAGCTTTGATACCATGGTAGAAAATGAGAACATGATAATTTTATTAATAATATAATGCTCTCTTTATGGAGATATAGAGCATACAAAAACAAGTAAACACAATAACCTAGAAAAGGAAAATACATAATTCAAAATTGACCTAATACATAAGGTAATTGAACTATCTAAATAAGAGAGTCTAATAAGCAATTATATGAAATATAATCAATTACGATCTTTTCCATCTTTAACAGTCCTTATGCCAAGATTGCTGTGTATAAAATTTTAGAAGACATATATCTATACATGTGTGTACACACACGCGTGTATATGTGTGTGTGAGAGAGAGATTAATGGTTGGAGTACAGTTAATTATCTTATAAATTTTCATTATTAGTGTTAGATATATGTTTTCAAAATTTATGATATAAATTACATAATGATTTTTAAATCATTTATGAAATTATTGATTACTTTTAAAAAATATATTGGTTACTACAGTCGGTATACTACCCTATATGTCTGATGAGATCTCAAGCCTGGTTTTCACCGGTTATTGTGATTAGATTCGTTTTTTGGTGCCTCATTTTGGAAATTGGTGTGTGATTGTGGTACTGTATGTGAACATCGGGGGCTAACAGCCTTTTTATGTAGTGGACGTGTGGATGATATATTGTCATATTTTTTAGGAGAGGGTTGTGAAATTATGCTTTAGTTGAAGAAAAAGAGAGCGACCCAATTTTAACTGCGGCTTCTCTTTCATATCTATTTTCAAAACCATAAAATATATCCTATGGTGATATTTTGTTTAAATTCATCAGAATAACCATCCATTCTTATCCGTATCCTAAGTTTGCTAATCAAATCTAATTTACGATATTGAAATAAATGATACTATATGTTAATACAAATCAATAATTTAGTAATTTGAATGACATTTCAAATAAGGAAGTCTCTTCCAAACAATATTATGTCATTTTTTATAACTAATATATTTATAATTATGACTTTAAAACATCTTTGGAAAATTTCTTTTTCCCAATGTTGCTACAAGTTTGGAAGTTTTGAATATATAAAATTTCATTAAAACTATTTGCCATTATAAAGTATTAAATAATAATATTATTATTAAGATATATTAAAAATTTAGCCAATATACATAAAATTATTACAAAATATAAGCTTGATCATGTAGCGTAGGCAGCTGATGCTTTGTTCCTTTGATTCATATACCCCCGCCCCAACCCACACACATTGATTCCTGGCTCCGTCCCTGGATCAAGGCCTCATGTTTCCTGCAAACATATATATTGAATATCCTAGAAACATAACTTTACAAAATCAACCACAAGCTTAACAAAAAAAAAAAACATCAAACTCAACATTTTTTCCCCTCATTCACTGTATGACTAAGGTATTAACGAGGACCAATGATGACAAAAGATAAAAGCAGTCCATGCCCTAATTCATTGCAGCCATGACACAGCTAAGAGAGAGACGAAGGATTCTTTTTATTTGTTACCATTAATTAGAACCATCTCCAAATCACGGCTCATCAGATTAACTTCTTCAAAGTCCATTTCATGTAGATAGTCATCGTCTATATCACAGGCGTCAAGTCGATACTCACCCATCTCGTCATCATTAACGGGATTACTTTGCTGCCCCATGTCCAACCCTTGGAACAAATCATCAAAGTTGTCGACTGCACTAAATTCAGACTCTGTCGTCGGCAGTAGAGAGTTCGGCTTCATGAATGCTCCTTGCTGTGCGGATGTATTTCGGTTCATCATTTGATCCATGGAATTATCCGTGTTATTTTGTAGCATTTCTTGTAGCAGATCGGGCTGGGTCGATGTCGCTACTAGACTTCCTTCATTCTGTCCCGGCCAGTTCATGTTGGATGGACTGTCGTCGTCGCCTAATAGAGTATGAATGATCCGATCCAAAGCGGCATTAGTTGACACCTCGTTATGTTGTTTGTATGCAGGACCCTTGCCTTGATTCATATGTCGACCTGCGATGGCCATTGCATCGATAGGAACTGCGACGCTCGCTTGACTCAGTTCCGTTATCATATCGGACCAAATATCGTCTTCGTCGGTAATTGGTGTTTGCTGGTCTTGATAAAAGGGAGCTTCAATTGCATTATTGAAGTTTGAAGTATCGACATCCTGCAGGCTGCAGTATAGTGCAGAGGACGATTTAGCTTGGCCATTATTCATCTGTGAAAAAGATTGACGCGGCCAAACTTGACGAGTCGACGCATTCACATGAAACCCAAGATTTCCTCCATTCATTACAGCTGTGTTATGCTCTAATGTTAACAGTCTTCCTTCATACAACGCACTGATACCATCAGGATTATGCTCATAATTCGCAGAGCCTGAACTAACCATCGGGATAGTGTAGTTGGTATTCGGATAGAGTAGAGTCGATGGATAGCAGTTCCTTGGCTCCTCCTGACTTTTACCACTAGCCGACACGGCTGCCATTTCTTGATTCCGGAAAAAGTTGAGGCTTCTTTCTTCATTCAATGCCAGCACTAGACCATGCCTCCCAGCCATTCGTGTCACCATCAATCTGCTATTGTTCTTTGTGTGATCAGTTGCCATGGCCATCCTGCTGCATCTTCTGTTGTTTTGGAGAGTCGGTCCATTTACTGAAGACTCAACACTAGAGCTAGCCACGCTTCGATTCATCTGAATTGAGAAGTCGGTCTGGTTCTTCAGTTGGTCACTTTGATCCACCGAACGAGGCAATAAACTTTTAAAACTCATAGGTTGAGGTACAAGGATCTCAGGACGTCGACGAGCACGGTCCAGTGCTTCAAGTGCAACAGATAGAATGCACTTCTCCTTAGCCATCATTTTATCATGTAGGGTTTGTGAATGCTTAACCATCTCCCATATACTATGAGGAGAGTGATAGTCGATAATCCCTATGAGCACGGCTAATTTCCAGAGCTTAGGAAGGTCGTGGGGCTTTCGATAGGGAGGCTCCCCTTTATCCATCGGAAACCCTTGCCCTTTCCACCACCTCGCTTGCATAGTTGGCCACCAAGGCGGGGCCACTCCATCTTCCAAACGGTGCAATCTCTGAGGTGGATTGCACAGCAAAAAGATTCTCGAAAGAAGATTCGACAAACAAGTGTCTCTAAAATCATGAAAAATGTTAAGCAATGAAGTGGCGGCCTGCTCTTCGATATAGGATAGAAAGTCCACATCCTGGTCGACTAGTACTGAGACATCCAAAGGCCTCATCACAAGGAACTTCATGCTATTGATCTTTGCCTCCATAGCGGAGATTTTCTTTGCCTTTCTTCTTTTCTTCAATTCTTCGTATTGGCTTTGAGCCTTGAGAAGTTTACGGGATTCCTTTTGTTTCCCAATCTTTCGTTTTCCTTTTAAATGCATCTGCCTCTTGATGTCGGCAAGAAGCTTCTTCTCGAGAGCTTCCTCTTCTTTCTCATCATCGTCATCATCAAGGACGACGGGTTCTAGGTAATGATTAGTTTGTGCATTACCACTGGTAGGGGCCATTTTAGTGTACCTACATTCATTCAAAAAAGCCAAAGTAAGAATAGCATCCCTCTCAAATCGTATCTAGTATTTGATAATTATAAGTAATTTATGTAACTGTATGAAATTATATGTAAAAGAAGCGATATTTAGATTCTTACATTCAAAATTTTATTAAGCACCTATAAATATTTAGTAAACCGAGCTGTTAGATGAGACTAATTAACCGCACACTTAAAATAATGATGAATTACTAGCTAGCTAGATTAAATATACTACTTATTGTCAATTAATCTATAACCAATCTTCTTATAATGAAACTTATATATTGATGAATCCACGGTAAACCAAAAAGCATATCACAAAGTAGCTAGGGAATATATATATCTATATCTATATCTATATATATAGGTATCAAGTTCTATTCGCTAGATCTAATTAAGAAATACTAACACGAAATACATAACTAATAATATGACAGGAAGTAAGGGGTTAAAAATTAATCGAAGAACAAAATCATCACGAATCAAAATGATTATCAATAAAAATAACCGAAATGCATTTTCGTCAAAAGTTGAAATATGTTAAATAAAGAGAGGGAGACACTAACTCTGCAAATTGCCTGGTCGACACACCGCAAAAGGTGCAGAAAGTTTGGATTTGAGAAACGAGTTATTTTCCTGCAAATGGTTTAAGAAAACAACAATAGCTAGAGATGAATAATGAAGTAAGAAAAAGAGATCTATTATTTTGCTGATCAGTTTCGAAACAAACCTGTACTTCTTGGTTTTCTTTCCATGCCTAAAACAAAAATAAATTATTACAGCGGTACATATTAATTCAATATTATTGACAGGTATCTTTTAATAAACGGTAATAGATCTAAAAATTAACGGATAAAATGATCTTGTCATTTCCCTATAACAAATGAACTACAGTATTAAAGATCCAATAGAGAACAATTATTTCGGTTTAGAACCACTACTCGAGGTCAAGTAAAATAAAATTATAAATTATCGAGACTTCGAGAGGCATCACTAGCTAGAGATTAGAATTATAGAGTATTTTTGAATTTTTACACGTTCACATAATGCACCAAACTTTTAACCTTGAAGGAAAATTAACAAAATTAGGAGGCTAGGGTATGAGCGCGTGAAACTCTTATAAAGTTTTAAAACCTAATAAAATGTGGTCGATGTCGATAAAAGAAGAAGATAGTAAGATGAGAAAAACAAAAATAAATGCACACGATAGAAAAGGAAAGTAAAGAAAGCAATCCTCTCTTAATTTCTTGACATTTGAGTTTCATTATTGTTAACCTAAGCTACGTAGCATCTCAAAAAACAGTGAGAGATAAAAAGAAAAAGGAAGAAGGAGAAAAACAAGCCCCTTAATCTGCCACTAGAGTTTTCTTCTTAACCTAATAAACTTCAACTTACTTCAGATTATATTAACAAATTATTCAATACAACATAAAAAAAATGTGGTGAAATCCACAAGAATTTTTTGTAAGAGGGGACAGAGAAAGAGAGGAGACAAACCTAAGCTCTAATATTTTATATTCCTTCTGCTGCTCACTTGCTCCTCTTCTACGTACTAACAAATGAAGAGAGAAGATCATGAAGAGAAAATAGAGAAGTTGTTTCTCTCACTCTCTCTTAGTTCTTTTTTTTTTTTTTTTGGTTGTGAGAAAGAGAGTGAGAAAATGAGCATATAAATAAGCACTAATATGCCCTTTTCAGGGAGTAAATATTTTTGCATAGATTTGCTCCCAATCCGCAACCCTAGCAACCCTTCTTCTCAAGTTTCATTTCTTCCCATTTTACCCTTTTGTCTTCAAAAAATACTTACCCTAAAAAACTTTGGTACATTGTATCAAGAATTTGGATTTAATTTTTAGATGTTATGGTTTTTATTGTAAATGCTTTCATGTTTATACAAAAAAAAATTTAAACCAAGTATTTCATTGGCCACTTTTAAATTTGATGGTTGGAAGCTGCAATATATATTATTCTTTTTTACCTGTTCAATATAATCTTTCCATTTCTCTCTTAATTTATATTTTTTTTAAAACCCCAGCGTTTCCACTATTAAAAAAATGTTCTCTTATGCCTAAACTTGCTTAATCAACAATCACTTTGGGCACATATGTTCTTAAAATTTGTCAAAATTATATAATTCATTGTTTTGCATTAAATTAATAGAAATTCGAAGAATACATAACAAATTAAGTGGACACCGTGATATCACTTCTGTTTCTGTTATACTTGGATGGAACCTCATCCTTAACTCTCGCGAGATTATACTTAGGTGCATCCCATGCAAAAAAATTGAGTTCATAAGTTTCTGTTAAACTCGGTAATCATGGATGCACATGGGCTTTTAATATAATGGGACTCCATCCAAAAAACTGAAGACTTGCAGAGTTTTATCCCATATCTTGTATTTTATACCTATATGTATCCCATAGTTTTTCAAACATGGAACTATAGTAACTACATTCTCAATACGCCCCCTGACTTGATGGAGTAAGCTCAACCTCATGTAAAGCGAGGACTCCACATGCTACGAGGACTCAACCCCCTTGTGCAACGTGGACAAACAAACATCCGACCTCTGACACCATATTAAGAAAACAATAAACTTGATCTATTTTATTAAGAGATAAATCATCTCAATTTGTACACCTCATTACATAACCAACTGATAACTAATAATCCTAACAATCTAACACATTAATCATAATCTCAAAAACATAAATCAGAACTTATCTGATTTTTTATAATCATAATATCTAATACAGTTATATTCAAATATCTTATAATCTAACCGTCTCATTCAAATTCACGGTGGATGACCAAGAGTTTGGATAATATCTTGAACTAAAATATGCAATCTGTAGAACGATAAAGAGGAACAACAGATCTAAAGAAGCATGGCGGACTAATACCCTATGGTCTTTTGGCGGGTTGTAAGGTAAACCGAATAACCTGCAGTCTCTTTTGTTTGAAATGCTAAAAAAAGAAGATCATGCTGCTAAAAGACGTTATAAGAAAAGAATAGCTGATTGGGCGGAAGAAAATCATGCAACCAGAAGACGTCATAAGAAAAAAATAGCTGCCTGGACTTGATATTGATGGAGGCAACTGCTTATAATCAAACTGTGAGAACTCATTTCTGAATTAGATATTATTGACGCAACTTTATTTATTTTGGAATGATAAACTAAAAGTAGAAATGAAGATAAATTTTGGTTTAAGCCATTGGCTCTGATATCATGATAAGAATCATATGAACTCAACACATGGGCCCACATATGGATGCACATGAGCTTTTAATATAGTGAAACTCCATTCAAAAAACTAAAGTTTTATGGAAGTTTATCCCATTTTACATCTTATACCTATATGCATCCCACAATTTCTTGATATGGGACTAAATGCCATCCACATTACCAGCACCCCCCCCCTCATGTGCAATGAGGACTCAAACCCCTTATGCATCGTGGATAAACAAACACCCGAGCTCTGATACCATGTTAAACTCGGTTTTGGGCTCATCCTAATGGATCCACCATGAATGCACATGGGCAATTAATATAGTAGGACACCATCCAAAAGACTCAAGCCTTATTGAGTTTTATCCCATCTTATATGGTATACACATATGCATCCCATGGTTTTTCCAATGACATGGAACTGTGTCAACCACATTTTCAACACTCCCTCTCACATGAGGGAGTAAACTCAACCTCACGTGAAACAAGGATTTCACGTGCAACGAGAACTCAAGCTTTTTGTGCAACGTGGACAAACAAACTCCTGAGCTCTGATACCATGTTAAAAAACAATAAACTCGATTAATTTTATTAATAGATAAATCATCTCAATTTATATACCTCATAATATAACTAACTGATAACTAATCATCCTAATAATTTAACATATTAATCATAATCTTAACATAAATCGGAACTTATCTGATTTATGATACCCATATACAGTTATATTCTAATATCTTATAATCTAACAGTTTAAAACAGATAAAACTTGTTCCTGAACGGTCTATCCGAGTTGTTTTTTGTTAGCTCTAAACAAGCTATGTAATGAAATTCCCAAACTATCCCTTTCTAGAAAAAGAACAACTGTACAACTCGATTAAATAAAAAGGAAAAGAAAAATTAGAACTTAAAATAGTTGGGTAAGTTGTTTAATAATAGCTCAGTGTTTCACCATTTTGCATTTTAATACCATACAGTTTTCTTCACAGTATTTTAATACCTAATGTATTTCACCGTTAGTACTTTGGTATCTTCTGCCTTTACCGCCGTGTCTATTCTGTATCGATTTATTAATTAAAAACCGTTTTCATAATTTTTTTCTCTACATGATTCTAGGAATAAAGCGACGCAAAATAAATACGGCGGTATAATTAAAAGGTAGCAAGGTGCTAACAGTAAAATACATTAAGGTATTAAAATGCTAAGAAGAAAACTATATGATATTAAAGTGTAAAAGTGATGAAACATTGAGATATTATTAAGCAATTTATCTTATCATTAAATAAATATATTCTAGAAAAAATAACTGATTAAAACACCTTTAAAAGATAACACGGTACGATTGGGTCGAATAAGCCCTTATGGAATAATTCACTTGCACTACTACAATAATAGGTTGTCCCTACGGATTTAGCCGTAGGGGCAAATTACTGCCCCTACGGAGATATCCGTAGGGACATAAAACTCAACCGTAGGTCCAAAGGCCGCAGGTGCAAGTTTTTATCCTGAACATGCCCCTACGGAGTAATAATTGGCCCTACGTCTTACTTTGTAGGGACATTTATCCCTACAGATTACTCAGTAGGAACATAATCTTTATTTAATTTATTGGTTTATAAAATAAAATACTTGCCCCTACGCATTTATCCGTTGGGCCCGATAGATTCCCCTACGGATTTATCCGTAGGGCCTGATAGATGCCTTTATGGATTAATCTGTAGGGGCAAGTTTTATCCCTGTTACTAAGTTCATAGGGACAAAATATCAGGTGTCCTGATATTTTGTCCTTACGGCTAACTGTGTAGGGGTAAACATTGCACCTACGGATGAATCCGTAAGTGCAATAGATGGCCCAACGGATAAATCCGTAGGAACAAAATATCAGATTTTTTTATTAAATGGGCTTCCTGTTTTTCCTCCTCCCTGTGCACAATAATATATACATCATATAAACAAATACAGAAATATTCATAATCAATATCTCACGCATAATATATAACAGAAATAAACAAACAGAATACGATATCAATCTAAATCATTGTGAACAAGTAAACAACCACCAATATCATCCAAAATATATACAATATGTATCAGATCGATAAGTATATACATCCTCAAAAATATTTAAAAAAAAAGCTACTCTAGCTCAGTCCAGCTCCTCCACCTCTGATAATCGTCGTAATCCGGCGCATCTGCTCCTCGATGCAGCTCTGAGTCGTCAAAAACTTTACTGATGAAGAAGCGGACTGTGTGGGAGTCTGAGCGGGTTGTGGAGCTGCACAAGTGATCTACGCAACCGCAACCAAAGTAGTGGCATGCGGAGCCGCAGCTGAAGGAGATGCACATGGAGCCGCAGCCGAAGTAGCTTGTCGTATCTATTAAATTTTGTGTGTAATAAACGAGCAAGAACGGTGTATTAGATTTTAGTCGAATTCGTATTATTATTAGGCTATTGCGAAACCCCAATCTAAAAATACTTAGGGACTTAGGCCTCGTTTGGGTTTCTAGTTTGGAAAACCGTGGTTTATTTTAATTAGATAGTTTTATGTAAGTATGATTAATCAAAACTAAGTTTACAATCAAATAAGCTCAGGGTACTAATATTGCATATGTTACTATCTATAATGTGATATAATATTTTACTATTAAGTAATATACGTACCAACATCCCCTTCAACTCCTCGACGGTGGTCTTCAAGGCGGCAACATCATGCTCCAGATGTCGCTCATGCGAGGCAGGGGAAGTAACCGCTGGAGTGGAGACCAACCTCATATGGGTCCTGCTAGGACCCAATCCCCGACCTCTCTCCAAACCTCCATGGTGCCTTCCGTGTGCGGCGTCTAGGACTGGGATGAGTAGTATCGGATCGGTTTGTTCACTAAAATCGATCCCCGATACCTCCGCCTGCTTCACCACTCTCTCCTACACCCACATTAACTATTAAAATATAAGTATATCATTTAAATTTGAACTTATCAAAACAAAAATTTTATCCGAATTAGAATAAATATTTACACTTACGCAATACTTCTGGGTAGCGGTGTCGGGGAATCAAAGCTCGCCCATGGAAGGATCTGTCGAGGTGCCGTGAACGGCAAGATATGCAGTCAACACGCTCGGTGTACCATCCTGGGCCAGGGTCTGAGCTCTCTGCAATTCGCCAAAAATTTACATATATTATAAAATAACTCTTAATATTGCATTATATCAAAATAGATCTATTGTAATTTACCGATACTTCCATGTCACGAGTAATGTTCCTCGAGCCACCTGTATAAGTGGGGCGGGCGACCCGTCTTCGCCGACTTCCTATTCTCCTTATTTTGATTGGCATGTTTCTGCACAGCACATTCAGATTTAGTTTTCTAATTAAGCAACACAAAAAAATAAATTATATACTAAATAATGAATTACATTTAAATTACAAACATGTTTACGCTGAGAGTCGTAATATTGGCACAAGAGAGGCCATGTATTTACGTCGACTCTCGCAAAGACCGGAGTATGTAGGAAAGCCGCTCTCTCTGCCTCGGGGGTCGCCAGCCATACCAAATAGCAATCGATCTTTACCTCGTTCCTATTGTATCGGATTGCATGTTCTTCATCAGGCACAGGTACAGAGCACTCTCTCAGGGTGATCAGGATCGGGTACAGGATGAAAGTCGTAATCCAACTGCAAATACAAAAAAATAATGTATTTAAATTGTAAGTGTTAAATAATAATAAATATATTGGATAAGTCAAATGAAAATATATATTAATATCCGAACCTGATCCCAGAAGAGGGCAAATGAGCACCGGTGCTGATCGCCCCACTCAACGTGAAGTGGATACTTCTTTTGGATGCGGCTCTTATCCCCCATATACCTGCCGAACCTCTCAACATAATCGCAAGTATAGAGATAATCAGGGGTAAAGAAAAGGGGGAATGGTGCCTCCCTCCTAGCTTATCGGGCCTCAACCTGTGGGACTGATTCGGCCCTTGAGTCCCCCTCTCGGAATGGCGCTGTCCTGCATCTACAAGAAATATCAAGACAAGCAATATTAAGATAAAGTGGTATTAAGAATCAAGGATTAACGAAAATTAAAGTACGATATATACCTCCGGCGACAGAAGCATGAGCATGGGCCCGGGCAGCAGCACGAGCGGGACAATAGTTCCTCCGGTGAGGAACAGTGATTTATCTGTTTTTAAAGTGTGTTTATTCGTAAAGTAAAGTAAACGCAATCAATAACGGTGTCGCTAGTGGCTAGCCGAGATGAGTACGGGTCGTCCGTAGGGAAACGTGAACTCTTTTCTTACTTTAGACGGGTTGATTAAAAGATGGGTTGATGGGTTGTAGATCTATTTTAATACAGATATAGATTTTCTGAAGAAGAGGCTTGTAAGGTTCATAGAATTTGATAGTAATGGATGATTAATTAAAGATCACTTTTTTTTATCTTTTAATAGATTTAAAATTAGATCGATAGTGGTGAATGAAGATTAGGGTTTTTGGAGGGAATATGATTCCCACTCTTAACCCTTATCTTGTCATTGACTTCTATTCATATCTAGCCATTATCAAAACAATTGTTAATCTAATCTCAAATCGTGGTCGAGACTATCAATAAATTGGTAGCGCGTCCGATAAGGATGTTAACAATTGTTTTGCTAAAGTTTATAAACTTTAGAATATGTAAAAGAAATTAAGAGATTTTATCATCCATTGATCTATCTTAATCCTACGAATCCTATCAAGCTAGGAATTACTCATGCATGTTTTGAGAAGAAGAAAAAAAGATAGAGAAGGAGATCATAATGTAAATGCAGAAAGTAATACAGAAATTAAATGCAGAAAGTAAAATGCAAAGAACTAAACTAAATATCTACCTTTATTAATCAACTTTAACATGTACAAATATTTTTAAAATAGAGTACAAGAACCCTAGTTTTTTTTCTCGGGCTCTATCTTATTGGAAGTAGATGAACAGCTGATGATCAACTCGGATGCGTGGATCATTTTGGACCTCTTGATCTCTTCGGTTGATAATTTTTTCATGTGAAACTCTCGGTCCTTTAAATAGTCACAGAAATTAAAAACCCTAGATCCTATGTGTGATGATTTGCTATTGTGATCACACCTAAAAAATCCTAAATCCTACGGCCATAAGGAGGCCGCGGATCCGCCGCACATATGGCAGTTTGGCCGCGGTTGGACGGCATAGTAGTAGGAGCATGCTTTGAAAATTCATCTGCCGTTTGATTGACACGTAGAAATCGTTGTGATGTCAGGATTCTTTAAATCTTTCTCTGAGTCTCTACTATTCATGATTTTACGATTTGATTCAACTTTATTGGCAGATTTGGTTCCCGACATCTCGGATATCTCGATCTCCAAACCTAACCTCATATCTGCACAATATCTCAATTTATAGTATTAGTAATATTTGTTATTTATTTTGAGATATTATCCTAACCATTAGTATGATATGATATTTTAAGAATATTGATTTGGATATTTGATATGATATGCGTATTTAAATTATCAAAATATCATATAAATATTATATGCATATATTTTCCTTCATAATGTTAATTATAATATATAAATATATGATAAAGAGTATTTTTCAGAAAAACCCGCATATGTTCCATAATTACAATAAACACCTTTAAGTGCTTAACAAAAGTAAGGAAAATATTTCATCAAATGTGCAATATTTTCGACTGAACAAATTCCCCCAAACTTAATTTTGATCATCCCGAACAAACTAGTTATTAAAGAAAGAATGAAGAAAAGAAGAAAAACCTAGCTCACTTTCATAGGCAACACGATTGCACTTAGCATGTGCAACAAACCTTTAAACTTCTAGGTGTCTCTAATAGGAACAGTGTTGTCTCCTGAGGGTTTTCAGTGGATTGCACCCACAAAATCTCATAATAAAAGAAAAACGATGAAAGTTATATACAAAGATAAAGAACATATAAAAGAAAGAACTTGAAACTAAGAGTTTCAAACTACACTAGAATTTTAGTAGTCATGAGCCCTATCTTAATTGTCATGAAAAGATGTCAGCAATCACATCATCCCTCAATAAAACATCGTTTTTAGTCTTCCTCCCTACCTTTCTTCCAAACATCGATCATATACACCTATGTGTGTGTAAAAGATATCCTACACTTAGAGAATTCAATTCAACCTATCATACTCTTTTCCATCTTCTTTAGTACTTTTTAGTCGGTGAATATTTTATAGATAGAATTGCTCACACATTTTTCATGCGACCGTTAATACTTCTTGAGGTACTAACCAACCAATTATCAGATGTGCTCACTCTTTTAGGCGTAATTAGCAATATCCTTGTCTTGCACCACCTAAAGCTTAGCAGTGGCTCTCAAACCAGTTGTCTAAAGCACTAGGTGATAAAGCACCCTCGCTATATATTTTTATACTGCCTTAAGTAATTACAAAACCAGTGTTCATTTTTCTTCACCGTTATTTTTTTGTATATTTATTTTCCTTCATATTAAGGCTTTTAGACAAGAGAATTTCAAGGTTTTCTCTACTATCCTAAGTTTTAGGATGTGTGCAAGTGCTATAGTGGGGTATCAACGTTCAGATATTTGGACTCAAGAATAGAGACTATTTTTCTGATTCAATTCTATTCTCAGATTAGTGATTCTCTTCATCTTACTAACCCTTGGGACAATAGCTCATGACTACCTATTACTAGTTTCGTTTTAAAAACATCTAATTTTCTTGCTTTTCTTAAACTTTTCATATCTTTCATATGTAGTTTTTCACTTTCTAATCTTTTACTATCAAAAAATTTTTGTGCTTAAATTTAGTATAATGCAAAAATTGATCGTAAATAAGCACAAACCTCCCCCAAACCTATTTGCAGCAGTGTCCTCACTGATATCATCTGTTAAGCTTAAAACCTGTAGACTTGGGAGGAAAAATTAGTAACGGGGACAACATTTAATGATAGTGAAAACCTCCCCCAAACTTATTTTTGGCTCATAATTTTGTAAAAATTTGTTTTTCTTTCAAGAGCCAAAATATTTTTCTCCCCCCTCCCCCAAAACTTGAGTAAAATAGTATTAAGCTTTTAAAATTATAAGAGGGGGGTAAAGTTATTGGTCTATGAAAACCTTTACAAAGACCAAAGGTCAACACCAACCATTCGAATATTTTATCGATGTAACAATATAGTTGGTGGAAGATAATAGATGTGCAGAAGTGGGGAGATAGGAGGCGGAATCGATCAGGTTTACGTCTCGGATGGTAAAGACGAAACGGTGATGGTGCACTACTTCCATTCTCGTTCTTGATAAGAAGAAGAGGCGGCGGCTCAACTTCTTTAGGTGAGGGTTGATTCATCACAACTTCCAAGTCTTCTAGGAATGTGAGTTCATCAGCAAAAATGTCTTCAAAACTTCCATCGAGATTCCGAATGATAGTCTCATCGGAAAGGAAGTCATGATACTCAGATAGCTTGACTAAATCATTCGACAAGTCAAAGGGTTCGGCTTAGGTGTGGACTTGTCGACAGATGGGTTTTCACGTGTATAATAAATAGTAGGATCGGTATTGTGAAGGTCTTCGAATTCGCAACTGTCGGAAGCTATCTTTTCCACAGAGCACACATGAGCATAGGGTTCTGATGGTTGATTTCCTAGCTTGTAAATGTTAAGCTCAATTGTCATCTTTCTGAAAGATAAGTTCATAGAACCGTTATGACAATTGATTATCGCGTTTGACGTTGCTAGGAAAGGTCGACCTAGGATCACCGGAATTTGGTTCCGTGAGTTTGCTACAGGCTGTGTATCTATAACTATAAAGTCCACAGGTAATATAAATTCCCCGACTTTGATTAACATGTCCTCTAGCTCATCCCGAGATTGGGTGATAGATCGATCGGACATCTGGAGAGTGCAATACGTAGGTTTCAACTCTTCTATCCCTAATTGCTCATAAACAGAATACGGAAGGAAGTTAACATTAGCACCTAAATCGAGTAGATCACGATTGATATTTTTACCCCCAATGGTTATAGATATTGTAGGACAACCGGGGTCCTTACGTTTCGTGGACACCAATTGGGTAAGAAAATTGCTCATATTACTCGCTAAAAAAACCTTTTTAGGTACTTGAGTTTTCCTCTTCCTAGTGCACAAGTTCTTTAAAATTTTCGCATAGGACGGAACTTGTTTGATAGCATCTAGGAGAAGGATATTTATTTTAACTTGTTTTAAAATGTCTACAATCTTCTCCATTTGGGGACTTAGTTTGTTGGCCCTCAACCCATGTGGAAAAAGAGCTTTGCCAATAAGGATTGGGTCCAACTTTTAAGAAAAAGTTTGTGGGGATGGAATAGATCCCAGAATTGGAGTTAGGATCCTTTTAGGTTTACTCAAGGGAGTGGGCGGAGTGTTTGAGCCTAGTGGAAAATGGAGAATAAGCTCAGAAGAAGATGGTGAGCTAGACGAATTAGGGTTAGAAGAAGAAGCTAGGGTTTTATCTGATTCAACATCATCAACCTGTTTACCGACTTGATTGTTCAACACTCTTCCCGATCTCAACGTGGTTACGACACACATTATGATTTTGAAGGATGATATTAACGCTTTGTAAGTGGCCGGGATTTGGTAGAGGTTGAGATGGAAGTCTCCCTTTCTCTCTCTCGCCTATTGCGGCATTTAACTGTGCAAGTTGTGCTTCTATCGATTTTATGCTTTCACTGTGGGAAGCAGTGTGTTACACTAATGTGTGGATAGAAGATGTTAGATTAGCCGTCGTTTGCTTGGATTGTTTAATGAACGTTTCTAAGTTACGTTCGAGTGCAGAGGTTTTATCGGTACCGGCTGTTGAAATATTATTATAATGATCAAAGTTGTTGGCCGGGTTTTGAAAAGATTGCGGTTGAAAGGGGTGTTGATTTTGTTGTGGTGGCTGCTGTTACTGTGGGGGAGGCCTTTAATAGTTGCTTGGGAACTAGTTTTGATTTTGAATTTGAGTTTGGTTTTGGTTCCAAGAAAAATTAAGATGATTCCTCCATCCCTGATTGTATGTGGAAGAATAAGGATCGTTTCTAAGTCATTACTGAAAAGCAGTATTAGTTTGTTCTTGACCTTGAAACCGAGGATTCAAATGACATTCTTCCGTTAAGTGTTGTTCCCGCCAAAAAATTTCTGCGATAAAGAGCCCAAGGTATCTAATGACAGCGATACGTTTAAGAAAATGTGAACCAGTATTTTCCGGGCTGTATTTTGACAAACTCCCGAATGAGAAACAACTAAATTCTAATGATATCGAAAGTGTCTCGAAAAATCCTTCGATTTGATATATTATGGGCCTCATAATTCATCCGGGATCAAAATTTATGAGGCATCACGTGCTCACACGTGACCGGGCATCACGTGCTCACACGTGACCGGACATCACGTGCAGACACGTGACCATTTACAGGCGAAGCCTGTACACACTGAATAAAATAAATAATTGGAAATAATTAATCAGTGGGGTCATGTGCCAATACATGATAGGCCTTTAAATCCACTGAAAAGAATTAAAAGTATAATAAAATAACAAGGAAAAACCCCAATGGGGCATCACGTGCCAACACGTGACCAAGGATCACGTGCTGACACGTGATAATTCCTGAGTTCTTTAAAACAACAGAATTAAATTCTGGTCAAATGCTTAATCAGAGGGTCACGTGCCAACACGTGATAGGATCCTAAAGGTCTATGAATTAATAGAATTAAATTCTAATTAAGAGGGAAATCAAAGACCCTAACTGGGAAAATATTTCTTTAAATCTTTCCAAACAAAAAAGATGGTGCTCTGTAAATTAGAGCACCGTTGGATTAAAAATCCAATGGTGATTAAAAATCACCAATTTATGGAAAGATTTTATACAAAGAAAGATTTCCCTAAAACTCACCAAGAATAACAGATAGAATATCTTTTGGATTAAAAATTCAATGGTGAATAAAATTCACTGAGATATCTAAAAGATCATGTTGGTTATAAAATCAATTAAAATCTTTCAATGAAAGATTGACAAAACAAATTGATTCTTTTTTTTCTCCTATAAATAGGAGCCAAGAAGAGAAGAGAAGGGATCTACTTTTTTGGGAGATAACAACAATAGAGAGAAAAAAAGAGAGGAGAATTTAATTCTCAAGAGAGAAAAAAAAGATCTTTTCAGAGAAAAGAAACCCTAGGTGAGAAAGAGGAAAGAGATCTAAGTTCCATAAAACAAAGAGAATTTAATTCTCAATTGAAGAGTTTAACTCTTCTGAATAAGAACTTAGTTATTCCTTTGGTTGAAGATCTGCAGAAACAGATCTCCCTACAAATTGAGAATTTAATTCTCATCGGAGAGATTCTGCCATGCAGATCCAAAACTTAGAGGGAGAATTAAGTTTAAGAAATTTAATTCCCCAAATCCATAGGAATTTAATTCCTCCAAAACAGAACTAGGGTTTAACCCTATATGAGAATTTAATTCTTTCAAATTCATAGGAATTTAATTCATCCAAAACAGAATTAGGGTTTACCCTACCGAGAATTTAATTCTTCCACATTCATAGGAATTTAATTCCTCTAAAACAGAATTAGGGTTTAACCCTATAGAGAATTTAATTCTTAAAACAAGATACTTAAAGCTCTCCATGCACGTAAAGAACTTGGTCACGTGGTAACACGTGACCCCCATTCTCAATGAACAGAAAAGAGAGAACAAAACTAGGTCACGTGTTCCCACGTGACCCTTAAACAGACTCCCCAAAATGAGAAGAAAAAATCTTGGAGGCAATGTCTCACGTGTTCATACGTGACCCTCATAAATGAAGAGAACAAAGCCAAAGGCAGTACTGATTTTGGGCGCCCTCACGTGTCCCCACGTGATCCCTTAATAAACACTTTAATAATCAATACATGGCTACCCATCACGTGTCAACACATGATGGCGTGAAGACTAAAAGTGTTTAACACTTATTTGAATATTCTGATAATAAAATAAAGGAGGTCTGGCCCCTCTTCAGGCGCCTCACGTGACCCCTTCCTTTCTAGTGTTTAACACTATTTTGAGCATTTTGTCTCCAATGTTTAACACTGTTTTAAATACATCACGTGGGAATACGTGATCGCCAGATATGTGCTAGTGTTTAACACTATATTCAAACCAGTCTTAGCCCAAATTGGTTAAGTCTTCCAGAGGCAAGACTCCCCTTTTTTACTGAACCTCAAAACTTGATCATTTCATATGACATTCAAAGGAAAGTCCAGAGCTATAATGAATGACTAGTGCTCAGTCAAAGACAAAAATGTTATCAGAGCCCTCAAACTCTTGTTTAGCATTGCTAAATGATGAAGGATTGAACTCAGACAAATGTCTAATGGTCTAATAAAGGGTCAACACTTCAAATCTAATTGGACTTAGCCCAAGTTGGCCATAAGTCCTCAATTCAGATTTAACTGAGCCAATGTGCTCATAATCTAATTAATTGATCTTAGTTCCAAATTGTACTATAGATCCCCAATCAACTTTGGTTCAAGGGTACATCTCTTCACTCTTTTGATATTTGTCGTTGTAAACCTTCAACGTTTTCAGAGAGGTGACGGGTCCCAACAACCACACATTTCATGGACTATGACGTCCTTAACCTTAACTGTGAGGTCTTTAAACTCACAGACTATGATGTCCTTAACCTTGACCGTGATGTCTTTAAACCCACGGACTTTGATGTTCTTAACCTCAACCGTGATGTCTTTAAACTAACATTAGACCACCATGTCCTTAAACTGGTAATTGACCGCAAAGTCCCTAAACTAGAACAATAGAGCCCAAATGCTCTTTTGTTGGATCTAAATGATCCCGTTAAGTAGATCTTAGTCTAAAATTAGACAACGTATCCTTAACAAATGGTTAAGTTGACCTTAGTTTAATATTAGACTAACGTGTCCTTAACAAACTGTTAAGTTGATCTTAGTCTAAAATTAGACTAACGTATCCTTAACAAACGTTTATGTTGATCTTAGTCTCAAATGAGACTAACGTATCCTTAAACCCAACCCCCAAACCCAAATCTAAGAAAATACAGATTTGGACTAATCCACGCCATACGGGCGACAACATAAATTAGTCTCCGAATACAATCCACGGGCGACCAAAAATAAAACAAACATACACGACACGAAGTGACCATCTGGAGAAGGAGAAAATGGTTACCGCGATACGGTAGCGTAATTTACTGCAGTGGCTTGCGCCTGCAGAGAAGAGCGTCCCCACAATCAAAAACCCCTCACAATGAGGGGGAATCTGACGAAGTCTGCTATATCGGTCGCATCCGTTTAAACCTTCGATATATGGTGTCATAAATCAACTTGGCATCTTCGGAGAGGTGCACGGATAGCACCAAATAGCATCTGCCCCCAAATTCAGGCAAGACGTTTGTCTTTCCGGTTTTCGGCGGAGAACATATTCTGGCACGCCTGGTGGGACTCGAAGCGAAGCCAAATCTCAATGGTTCATAGACAACCTAAAGACAATCTCGACATTCGGCGCAATATTGCAGACACAATGTCAACAAACGAAGTGAAGGAAGATCCCTAGTTTCAGGGTCTCGACATCAACATCGACAACTTAGAGATCAACACCGGCGTTCTTTCTCCCTCCAATTGGATGTAGACGCAACATCAACAAACAGAGCCACGACAAAGTCCCCTAGTTCCAAATCTCGACGGTTCACAGACAGCCTAGAGACTACCTCGGAACCATGGCAAAGTCCCCTAGTTCCAAATCTCGACGGTTCACAGACAGCCTGGAGATCACCAACGGCGTTTCTCCTTACTCCAGCAGGATGCAGATGCGACGTTAACAAACGACCCCAGGGTCAAAACAACGGAACCATGGCAAAGTCCCCTAGTTCCAAATCTCGACGGTTCATAGACAGCCTAGAGATCACCAACGACGTTTCTCCTTACTCTAGCACGATGCAGATGCGACGTCAACAAACGACCCCAGGGTCAAAACAACGGAACCATGGCAAATTCCTCTAGTTCCAAATCTCAACGGTTCATAGACAGCCTAAAGATCACCATCGGTGTTTCTCCTCACTCCAACCAGATGCAGACGTGATGTCAACAACCGACCTCAGAGTCGCAACGAAGCGGAGCCATGGCAAAGTCCCTAGTTCCAAATCTCAATGGCCACATCTACGGCCCGAAGACCAACAACGGTGTGCCTCCTCATTCCAGCAGGACACAGATGCTACACCATCAATCGGAGCCACGGCAAAGTCCCCAGTTCTAAGACTCTACGGTTCACAAACAACCTGGAGTCAACCAATGACCCCGTCTCGGATACACGTCAGCAAATGATCCCGTCGCGGAAACACGTCATCAAATGACCCTACCGCGGAAACACGTCATCAAATGACCCCATCTCGGAAATATGTTAACCAATGACTCTGTCTCGGAAACAAGTCAACCAACCCCAGGAAAATCAGTATCCTTGGCAACCTCCTCGATTCAGGGAAATCAGCGTCCTTGACGAGAGCATCTCGATTCGCATCGACCGGCAGAGAAATCAGCATCTTTGCAGGAATACATCTATTCGTCTCAACTCTGAGGAAATCAGCGTCCTTGGCAAAAACCTCGATTCAAGGAAATCAGCGTCCTTGACGAGAGCATCTCGATTCGCGTCGACCCGCAGAGAAATCAGCGTCTTTGCAGGAATACCTCGATTCGTCTAAACCCCAGGGAAATCAGTGTCCTTGGCAACCACCTCGATTCAGGGAAATCAGCGTCCTTGACGAGAGCATCTCGATTCGCGTCGACCCGCAGAGAAATCAGCGTCTTTGCAGAAATACCTCGATTCGTCTCAACCCCAGGGAAATCAGTGTCCTTGGCAACCTCCTCAATTCAGGAAAATCAGCGTCCTTGATGAGAGCATCTCGATTTGCGTCGACCCGTAGAGAAATCAGCGTCTTTGCAGGAATACCTCAAATCGTCTCAACCCCAGAGAAATCAGTATCCTTGGCAACCTCCTCGATTCAGGGAAATCAGCGTCCTTGACGAGAGCATCTCGATTCGCGTCGACCCGCAGAGAAATCAGCGTCTTTGTAGGAATACCTCAACTCGTCTCAACTCCAGGGAAATCAGTGTCCTTGGCAACCTCCTCGATTCAGGGAAATCAGCGTCCTTGACGAGAGCATCTCGATTCGCGTCGACCTGCAGAGAAATCAGCGTCTTTGCAGGAATACCTCGATTCATCTCAACCCCAGGGAAATCAGCGTCCTTGGCAACCTCCTCGATTCAGGGAAATCAGCGTCCTTGACGAGAGCATCTCGATTCACATCGACCTGCAGAGAAATCAACGTCTTTGCAGGAATACCTCGATTCGTCTCAACCCCAGAGAAATCAGGGTCCTTGGTAACCTCCTCGATTCAGGGAAATCAACATCCTTGACGAGAGCATCTCGATTCGCGTCGTCCCGCAAGGAAATCAGCGTCTTTGCAGGAATACCTCGATTCGTCTCAACCCCAGGAAAATCAGTGTCCTTGGCAGCCTCCTCGATTCAGGGAAATCAGCATCCTTGACGAGAGCATCTCGATTCGCGTTGACCCACAGAGAAATTAGCGTCTTTACAGGAATATCTCGATTCGTCTCAACCCCAGGGAAATCAGTGTCCTTGGCAACCTTCTCGATTCAGGGAAATCAGCGTCCTTGACGAGAGCATCTCGATTCGCGTCGACCCGTAAGGAAATCAGTGTCTTTGCAGGAATACCTTGATTCGTCTCAACTCCGAGGAAATCAGTATCCTTAGCAAATACCTCGATTCAGGGAAATCAGCGTCCTTGATGAGAACATCTCAATTCGCGCCGACCTGCAGAGAAATCAGTATCTCTGCAGGAATATACAACGTCAGCAAAGCGGAGCCGTAGCAAAGTTCCCAGTTCCATGACTCGGCGTTGCACAGACAAACCAAAGTCAACCTTCGACCTCCCTGTTGAAGTAATGCTTTGACTCGGGAGTAGGTCAACTCATCAATCACTTACGAGTCCTCTCGACTTGTAAGGAAGAAAATTCTCTTGTGAGATACTTATGACTCTCAAGAGAAAACACACTTAGGAATCCTCACGATTCCTAAGGAGAAAATACACCTACGAGATCCTCTCGACTCGTAGGGAGAAAAGCCTTTGTGAAACCCTCATGGCTCATAAAGTTGAAAAGTCTTAGGCGGCAGATCTGAACCTGTTTCCTAAGCTATCGCTTCTTATCTCGATTCAGGAAATCAGCGTCCTTGGCGAGAACCTCTCGAATCGTTTTGACCCGCAACGAAATCAGTGTCTTTGCGAGAATCTCTCGATTCGTCTCAACTTGCGGGGAAATTAGTATCCCTACGCATAAAGACAATTCTCTTGTGGGATCCTTACGATTCTCAGGAGAAAACGCACTTAGGAGTCCTCATGACTCATAAGGAGAAAAAAACACCTACGAGATCCTCACGGCTCGTAGAGAAAAAAGCCTTTGTGAGACCCTCACGGCTCATAAAGTTGGAAAGTCTTAGGCAACAGATCCTAATCCTGTTTCCTAAGCCATCGCTACCTTATAAAGAGTTCAAGATGAACTGTTATCTACCATCTATGGGCCACACTTGCCAAAACTGCATGCCACTGAAATGGAGAAGTTACTCATGAGCATATAAACTACTTCACGCCAGAGTAAACATAAAGAAGTAGAAGGGTGTGGCTCATGGAGCTGAGAGTTTAGAACTATATCCCCTAAGAGTCAAGATTTGAGTCAATGATAAATGACGACGCTTGTGTCCGCTCGTTATTTTCTCAGATCAAGATTCTGAAAATTATATACCAACCCAAAACTGGTCATACGTTATGAATTACTCTGCACTACTTCACCCACGTATATACTTACGTGGGCAAAGTGGTGGGGGGCATTTGTTCCCGCCAAAAAATTTCTGCGCAAAAGAGCCCATTGTATCTAATAACAGCGATACGTTTAAGAAAATATGAACCAGTATTTTCCGGGCAGTATTTTGACAAACTCCCGAATGATAAACAGCTAAATTCTTATGGTATCGAAAGTGTCTCGAAAAATCCTTCGATTTGATATATTATGGGCCTCAAATTCATCCGGGATCAAAAGTTATGAGGCATATCGTGCTCACACGTGACCGGACATCACGTGCAGACACGTGACCATTTACAGGGAAAGCCTATACGCACTGAATAAAATAAATAATTGGAAATAATTAATCCGTGGGGTCACGTGCCAACACATGATGGGCCTTTAAACCCACTGAAAAGAATTAAAAGTATAATAAAATAAAAAGGAAAACCCCCAATGGGGCATCACGTGCCAACACGTGACCAAGGGTCACGTGCTGACACGTAATAATTCCTGAGTTCTTTAAAACAACAGAATTAAATTCTGGTCAAATGCTTAATCAGGGGGTCACGTGCCAACACGTGATGGGTTCCTAAACATCTATGAATTAATAGAATTCAATTCTAATTAAGAAGGAAATCAAAGACCCTAACTGAGAAAATATTTCTTTAAATCTTTCCAAACAAAAAAGATGGTGCTCTGTAAATTAGAGCACCGTTGGATTAAAAATCCAATGGTGATTAAAAATCACCAATTTATGGAAAGATTTTATACAAGGAAAGATTATCCTAAAATTCACCAAGAATAACAGATAGAATATCTTTTGGATTAAAAATTCAATGGTGAATAAAATTCACTGAGTGATCCAAAAGATCGTGTTGGTTACAAAATCAATTAAAATGTTTCAATGAAAGATTGACAAAAAAAATTGATTCTTTTCTTTCTCCTATAAATAGGAGCCAAGAAGAGAAGAGAAGAGATCTACTTTTTGGGGAGATAACAACAATAGAGAGAAAAAAAGAGAGGAGAATTTAATTCTCAAGAGAGAGAAAAAAGATCTTTTCAGATAAAAGAAACCCTAGGTGAGAAAGGGGAAAGAGATCTAAATTCCATAAAACAAAGAGAATTTAATTATCAATTTAAGAGTTTAACTCTTCTGAATAAGAACTTAGTTCTTCCTTTGGTTGAAAATCTGCAGAAGCAGATCTCTCCACAAGTTGAGAATTTAATTCTCATCGGAGAGATTCTGCTATGCAGATCCAAAACTTAGAGGGAGAATTGAGTTTAAGGAATTTAATTCCCCCAAATTCATAGGAATTGAATTCCTCCAAAACAGAACTAGGGTTTAACCCTATATGAGATTTAATTCTCCCAAATTCATAGGAATTTAATTCCTCCAAAACAGAATTAGGGTTTAACCGTACTTAGAATTTAATTCTTCCACATTAATAGGAATTTAATTCCTCTAAAACAGAATTAGGGTTTAACCCTACAGAGAATTTAATTCTTAAAACAAGGGACTTAAAACTCTCCATGAACGTAAAGAACTTGGTCACGTGGTAACACGTGACCCCCATTCTCAATGAACACAAAAGAGAGAACAAAACTAGGTCACGTGTTCCCAAGTGACCCTTAAACAGACTCCCCAAAATGAGAAGAAAAAAGCTTGGAGGCAATGCCTCACGTGCTCATACGTGACCCTCATAAATGAAGAGAACAAAGCCAAAGGCAATACCGATTTTGGGCGCCCTCACGTGTCCCCACGTGACCCCTTAATAAACACTTTAATAATCAATACATGGCTACCCATCACGTGCCAACACGTGATGGCCTGAAGACTAAAAGTGTTTAACACTTATTTGAATATTCTGATAATAAAATAAAGGAGGTCTGGCCCCATCTTCAGGCGCCTCACGTGACCCCTTCCTTTCTAGTGTTTAACACTATTTTGAGTATTTTGTCTCCAGTGTTTAATACTGTTTTAAATACATTACGTGGGAACACGTGACCGCCAGATATGTGCTAGTGTTTAACACTATATTCAAACCAGTCTTAGCCCAAATTGGCTAAGTCTTCCAGAGGCAAGACTCCCCTTTTTTACTGAACCTCAAAACTTGATCATTTCATAGGACATTCAAAGGAAAGTCCAGAGCTATAATGAATGACTAGTGCTCAGTCAAAGACAAAAATGTTATCAGAGCCCTCAAACTCTTATTTAGCATTGCTAAATGATGAGGGGCTGAACTCAGAAAAATGTCTAATGGTCCAATAAAGGGCCAACACTTCAAATCTAATTGGATTTAGCCCAAGTTGGCCATAAGTCCTCAATTCAGATTTAACTGAGCCAATGTGCTCATAATCTAATTAATTGATCTTAGTTCCAAATTGGACTACAGATCCCTAATCAACTTTGGTTCAAGGTTACATCTCTTCACTCCTTTGATATTTGTCGTTGTAAACTTTCAACGTCTTCAGAGAGGTGACGGGTCCCGACAACCACACATTTCATGGACTATGACGTTCTTAACCTTGACTGTGAGGTCTTTAAACTCACGAACTATGATGTCCTTAATCTTGACCGTGATGTCTTTAAACTCACGGACTATGATATCCTTAACCTCGACCGCGATGTCTTTAAATTAATATTGGACCACCATGTCCTTAAACTGGTAATTGACCGCAAAGTCCCTAAACTAGAACAATAGAACCCAAATGCTCTTTTGTTGGATCTAAATGATCCCGTTAAGTAGATCTTAGTCTAAAATTAGACTAACGTATTCTTAACAAATGGTTAAGTTGACCTTAGTTTAATATTAGACTAACGTGTTCTTAACAAACTGTTAAGTTGATTTTAGTATAAAATTAGACTAACGTATCCTTAACAAACGTTTAAGTTGATCTTAGTCTCAAATGAGGCTAACGTATCCTTAAACCCAACCCCCAAACCCAAATCTAAGAAAATACGGATTTGGACTAATCCACGCCCTACGGGCGACAACATAAATTAGTCTCCGTATACAATCCACGGGAAACCAAAAATAAAACAAACATACACAACACAAAGTGACCATCTGGAGAAAGAGAAAGTGGTTACCGCGATGCGGTAGCGTAATTAACTGCAGGGGCTTGCGCCTGCAGGGAAGAGCGTCCCCACAATCAAAAACCCCTCACAATGAGGGGGAATCTGACGAAATCTGCTACATCGGTCGCATCCGTTTAAACCTTCGATATATGGTGTCATAAATCAACTTGGCATATTCGGAGAGGTGGACAGATAGCACCAAATAGCATCTGCCCCCAAATTCAGGCAAGACGTTTGTCTTCCCGGTTTTCGGCGGAGAACAAGTGTGATGGGTCAGAATAGTAACCACACACGGTTTTGGGAAGCGTAACTTGGTTTAGGGAGGCAGACGAGAATTTATTTTCGATAGTGTCGAGTTTCTTTTACATCGCGGCCATTTCGGCTTTTATTGCAATGGAAACATCAAGCTGTTGAATACCTCGCATAGACGATGTTGGTCTAACGCTTTCCCGCTTTAAAGTTTGTTCGACGAGATCTTCCAGGAATTGCCAAACTTCGCCATCGTCTGTAAACATGAAATGGTATTGACAAATGGTTTCAAGCATTTGTTTCGTGGCAGGATTAACACCCTCGTATATAATTCAACAAAGTTGCCATCTATCAATTCCGTGATGGGTGCATTGTAAAAGAAGATCTTTAAACCATTCAAAGCATTTCCAAAATGGTTTGTTGGGAAGTTGGGTAAACTGGTTAATCTCGCTTCGAACACGGGCGGTCTTATGATTTGGATAAATTTTTTTAAGGAATGCTATAACGAATTCATCCTATTTGGCGATAGAATGTGCGGCAGTGCTATAAAGTCATTTTTCTACTAGGTCGCCCAAGGTAAAAGAGAGAAGACGTAATCTCATAGCATCCATAGAAAGTTGTGTATTGCCCATCATTCCACCTACGTTTTCGAATTTGGTTATGAAAACGTATGCGTCTTTGGATTCAAGCCCGTGAAATTTGGGCAACAAGTTGATGAAGTGGAATTTAATTTCGAAATTATCCCTATTGGCTGGTGGAATAGATAGACAAGTAGAAAGGGGACCGCGTATTGGGTAGCATCTTTCTTGAAGAGAGATGCGCGGTGGAATCTGCACACCTATGGGTGGTGGCAGGATGATGTTGTGAAAATCTTATAGAGAACCGTCCATCTCGGTCGATGTGGTGGATGGAGGGGAAATAGAAGATGAAGAAGTACCGACTTCGAAGTTGATAGAAAAGACGCAGACAAGTCGGGCACAAGAATCCCGTGTCCAGCTGATCATGTACTAAGCGGGTTTAGTGCAAGTGGCGGCGTGTGTGAGAACGATTTTAAAAAGGTTTGTTTTGAAAAAAAAAGTGTCGGACGTGAGGCTTGACTCAACAAATCACAAAAATGCACAATCAAACCATATAGCTAAGGTCACCTAGGTCAAGCACTAGACCGCTCCTAGACTTCTAAAGGAAAAGCCGCATGATCAATCATCTACCATCTCTTTATCGCTCTTGTGGCCGGGTAAGTGGGAGGCATCCGCTATACGAATCACCAAAAATAGCGGGCCTAATTAAGTAACCACTTTCCTTAGTCACACTTGCCTAGACACCACAAGAGAAATGCGGATAAACGATAAATTACCTACGACCCTCCTCTGTCCTAATTGAGCACAACGGTTCTTAGAGACTTGGTCTAAATATTTTTTAATTAATATAGGGTGTGAGTATGCTCATTTTGTGATTTGTGGGGCTTAGGAAGGATGATGAAATTCCCACTTAATCTGGATTTTGGTTATTGCCCCATAAAGTCCGGTTAAAATATACACAAACAAACCAATATCAAAACACGCAAAGGATTTTTGAGCGGCAATATTTGCAAAGAATCTTGCAGAAAAATCAGATTATTGGATCTTAGAGGAGAGAGAAAAATCAGAGAAAGATACCTGAAGGTTTTTGGGGGCACAAATCTCCAAAGCCGCCAAGGTTTCACGGCCAGTGCTTGTTTCTTCCGTACTTCCGCCGCAGGGTAGAGAGTTCTCTTGACAATTTTTCCACAGTGCTCCCCTACGATCCTCTGGACTATATTGAAAGTCTCTGAATCTCTATTTTCTCGCTCCAGTGACTCCAGATTCTCTCGCAAAAGTAACAAAATAATCGTTAAATACTCAATATGAGGTTTTGGTTCTCTTTTATGGTTGTCGGATTTAATAAGAATTCAACCCGAATAGCAAGAAAAAAATTACAGTTGTTTCCCCGGCAACGGCGCCATTTGATTTGTCTGTTTTTAAAGTGTGTTTGTTCGTAAAGTAAAGTAATAGCAATCAATAACGGTGTCGCTAGTAGCTAGCCGAGATAAATATGGGTCGTCCGCGGGGAAACGTGAACTCTTTTCTTGCTTTAGACGAGTTGATTAAAAGATGGGTTGATTGGTTGTAGATCTATTTTAATACGAATGTAGATTTATGAAGAAGGGGCTTGTAGGGTTTATAGAATTTGGTAGTAATGGATGTTTAATTAAAAATGACTCCTTTTATTTTTTAATAGATTTTAAATTAGATCGATAGTGGTGAATGAAGATTGGGGTTTTTGGAGGTGTTGGGGTAAAAATTTACACCCCTGTTGACCGAGTCGAAGTCAAGGTCAACCCCCAAGCTAGGTGGGCCCAAGCCCAGGTCAAGTGGGCTCATGCCCCGGTCGAGTCCGAACATGAAGCGGCCGGCCCTCCCCCATGCCAAAATGAAATCATGTAATAAATAATTTTTATGTAATTTTTTATGCATGAATGTAAACAAAATGGGTATAAAGCCAAATTTTTGTAAGCCCATGGTTTATGTGCAAAAAGAAATGGCACATGAACCATAGGATGGGCAAAATGCCATTTTGTAAAGCCCAAGGGGCTATATGTAAATGTGTAAGCCTATATAAGGCAACATGATGATGAATAAAGCATAGACTTTTCATTCCCCAAAAATTAGGGCTTGTAACTCTTTCTCCTTCTTCAAGGTTCTAAAAACCTTCTTCTTTCTTTTGAATTAAATCAAGAGTTTAACTCTTCCTTTTCTCAAAATAAATAGTTTTTCACCACAAAACCCACAAAGGGGAACTCAGATCTCCCACCAGATCTCGAAAAAGAAGAGATTTTTAAAATCTCACACCTCTTGATTTTCAAGATCCGGCCAAAAGAAAAGAAGAAGAAGGAGACCCATCTCCAAGAATCTAACTTTGGACAGATCCAAGGCTCAGAAGAAGGACCAAAGATTTCTAGAAGTTTAACTCCTTTCTAGATCCGTTGGAGTTTAACTCCATAAATTAATTTCTGCCAGGAGTTTAACTCCAAAAATCCCTTGGGAGTTCAACTCCCCAACCTGGGGGGCTAGGGCCCCCCTCCAGCGGGTGTTTTCCCGTAGTCACGTGCGCCCACGTGACCTCGGGCGCTGAGGCGCCCAATGGTCACGTGCGCCCACGTGACCCCGGGCGCTGAGGCGCCCAAAGGTCACGTGTGCGCCACGTGACCCCGGGGCGCTGAGGCGCCCACGTGACCCCGGGCGCTGAGGCGCCCAACGGTCACGTGCGCCCACATGACCCCGGGCGCTGAGGCGCCCAACGGTCACGTGCGCCCACGTGACCCTGGGGCGCTGAGGCGCCCAGCGGTCACGTGTGCGCCACGTGACCCCGGGAGCTGAGGCACCCACATGCTACGTATGCGTCTTTAAGACACTTTTTCCCTTTTTTTGTGCACTCCATATCAAATGTGTCTCCCCCGTTAGAAAAAATTTCTAACGGGGCGCTGCCCCGCACCCCACAAGGGGGCTGCTGGCCCCCTTGACCCCCAGCCCGCTGTCCGGGTAGCGGGACCCCCGTAAAAACTCTGCGGGGGCTCCCGATACATCTGAATCCCCCTTTAAAACACAACACGGCAAATTGGGTTCGCATGACCAGTTTAACCCGTCAATCGGAGGTTCCTTCGCTCCAAATGCGAGGGGTAATTAACGGCAGCTTAGTCCGCGGCTGCCGGAGATTTGGATCCCCACAATCAATAAACCCCCGCCTACCCTAGGCAGGGGGAATCTGTAGTACGCCAGACAAGCGCGCGCGTATTCCCATCTCAATAGGGTGACGAAAAACACCCTACAGATACTGGCAC
This sequence comes from Agapanthus africanus, assembly GCA_030015575.1. Taxonomy (NCBI): domain Eukaryota; kingdom Viridiplantae; phylum Streptophyta; class Magnoliopsida; order Asparagales; family Amaryllidaceae; genus Agapanthus; species Agapanthus africanus. The sequence continues at coordinate 661,615,838 of CM057340.1, forward strand.
GCCCGGTGGGACCAATCTCTCCTCCCATATTTCGGGTTAAACGTTCATGCGAACTCAGTCAATATATATACCTATATTTATACTGAAATAATGCTCTTTCATGCAGATTTTCAAACAATCACCTTCTGACAATGTCTTCGATGATGAACTCAGTTCCCGTCTCCTACACGATGAAGATAGACTCCAGGACGGTCCTTCCAGCCAGTCTCGGACGACATTGGGAGAAGCCGCTGCTACCATTCGGCTCTATTATGTTCATGCCAGTTGGCGCCATCCCAGCTCCTCAAGTCCCGGTGGCAGACAAACCAGTCTCGAAAGGCAGGAGGCCAAATGTGGTGATCTCAAGGGCGCCCCAACCCAAACGCAAGTCGGTATCTGAACTACTTTCCTTGGCCACAGCTGGGGGCAAAACCATCAACACCAACAAAGCTACAACGCGTCCCGAGCAAGCTCCAGCAGCGCCCCTGACAAATGCTCGATCGGGTGTCTTCTCTAAGCTCCCCGCTGATCAACTCACAATGGCTTCTCGGATAGCGGATGCCCGCCAAGCCTTCAAAATCGAGAAGCTGAGGCAGAAGCGGCTCAGATATAGAGCCAACAAAAAGGCTAGGGCTCTGGCCATGTTAAAACTTATGAATTTCCAAAGCACGGACAGCTCCGCGAAACCAGCTGCCAGTGATGAAAGAATGGCTGAATTTGTTATCCACACAGTCTACATGGCCGGACATGAAGAAACGAACCCTCCTCTTCTTCACAGCCATAGTGATGATACGGTTGACGCTACCCAGTATCGGCTCGATCTAAATGATGAAGAGCCCGCTTAGGCCGATAAGCCAGAGGAGCCCGTGGTTCCTACAGAATTGAGCTCAGGCAATAAAGATTATCCGGTTGTCATAGCCGGAACTACAGAACAAGCATTATTTCAATGGCTTCAAAGGCAATTTCAGGACAGTGATGAGAAGATTGCCGAGGTCTATTCCAAAGTCGACGAGCTGGCAAACGTCGTGGCAGATCTCGCGACCCAAGTCGCCCGATTGCAATTACAACAGAATCAAATTTTGGCTCATGAGCCAGGGATTGATACCCGGAGGCAGCCAACTGATATCCTTTTCAACCTAAAAGGGGAGCGCCTTCGTGAAAAACGGCCGCAATCAGCCTCCAGTCCCTTCGATACATACACCGGGAGGGAATCGCCTCTGAAAGAGAAGCTGGAAAAGGTCTATTCCTTCAAAAGGGAAAAAGTTCACAAGATATTCAAGGACGTCCTGAAGAACGGTCTACAACTGCCGGAATCAAAGAGACCGCAAGAAGCGAATATGACCGACGACCCAGAATATTGCCCCTATCACAGGGTGATAGGTCATGCCATTGAGGACTGCTTCGTCTTCAAAGATTGGGTCGAAAGGCAATATAAGATGGGAGAGATAGAACTGTCTAAAGGCGTGTTAGCAAACAGTCAAGCTACGATCACCGATTTCATGCGAATAGAGACCGAAACCTTTCGGGAACCTAATCCTCCCAGACATATGCCTCGAGGACCAGCATCAGTAAAGGCACCTACTCCAATGGAGGGAAAGAAGAAGGTATACTCCTTCAGGAGGGATGAAGTCCGCAAAATATTCATGGACGCCCTGAACAGCGGTCTGCAACTGCCTGTTCCAAAGAGGCCACAGGAAATGAACATGACCGGCAATCCCATATACTGCCCATATCATAGAGTGGTGGGTCATACCATCGAAGACTGCTATATTTTCAAAGATTGGGCAGAGGACCAATATAAGCTTGGAAAAACCTCACAATCCTCGGATGTATCGGCAAGCCACAGAGCTAGGTCATCAACACAGCTCCGCCAAGATCAAAGTTCAAAGAGCTGGGATAAGCGAAAAAGACCACCACGTCATTAAACTGGGAACAATCGACCACTATGTCATTAAACTGGGAACAATCGACCTCTAAGTCGTTAAACTGGGAATGTATAAAATGTATATATATGTGTAAATAAACAAAAAATGTGTAAATAAAAGAAAAATAAAGAAAAGCCGAAATGATAAGGCAACTCGCAATAAAAATCAGCGAGTAAAATAAAGATGAAAATAAAGCCGAAATGATGGGGCAACCGCGAATAAAATTCGAAATGATAGGGCAATCGCGATCTTCACGATAAGAAAAGCTGAAATGATAGAGCAATCGCGGTAAAAAAAACAACAAAAAAAAGGTGAATGATGAGTCGCTCCTGGTACCATATTCCAGTGCAGCGATGCAGACGCTGAACCAAAATCCAATTTTCCAAAATTCTTACGGCCCTACGTTTAGTCCCCAACTTGACTACCGTATACAATCCACGGGCTCAAATAATTCTCATCATACCCATATCCCACTGCAATGACCAGTCCAGTGGTTGGTCTCCGCCCTCAGAATTATGCTCCATTGGGAAGACCTACTTATGTATCCTGGCACATGTGCTTCAATGTTAGCAACGCTGATGCCGGCCCCTACCCCAAAATTCCAAGATCGCCATCAACAGACTACCATGTCGTTAAACTGGAAACAGATGACCTCTAAGTCGTTAAACTGAAAACAGCAGACCCCTAAGTCTTTAAACTGGAAACAGATGACCTCTAAGTCGTTAAACTAGAAACAGCAGACCCCTAAGTCTTTAAACTGGAAACAGATGACCTCTAAGTCGTTAAACTGGAAACAAATGACCATTATGTCGTTAAACTGGAAACAGATGACCTCTAAGTCTTTAAACTGGAAACAGATGACCACTATGTCGTTAAACTGGAAACAGATGACCTCTAAGTCGTTAAACTGGAAACAGCAGACCCCTAAGTGTTTAAACTGGAAACAGATGACCGCTAAGTCGTTAAACTGGAACAGATGACCGCTAAGTCGTTAAACTGGAAACCGATGACCACTACGTCGTTAAACTGGAGACAGATGGCCTCTATGTCTTTAAACTGGAAACACATGACCACTACGTCATTAAACTGGAAACCGATGACCTCTACGTCGTTAAACTGGAGACAGATGACCTCTACGTCTTTAAACTGGAAACATATGACCTCTTAGTTGTTAAACTGGAAACAGCAGACCCCTAAGTCTTTAAACTGGAAACAGATGACCTCTAAGTCGTTAAACTGGAAACAGCAGACCCCTAAGTCTTTAAACTGGAAACAGATGACCGCTAAGTCGTTAAACTGGAACAGATGACCACTACGTCGTTAAAATGGAAACCGATGACCTTTACGTCGTTAAACTGGAGACAGATGACCTCTACGTCTTTAAACTGGAAACATATGACCTCTACGTCTTTAAACTGGAAACATATGACCTCTAAGTCGTTAAACTAGAAACAGCAGACCTCTAAGTCTTTAAACTGGAAACAGATGACCTCTAAGTCGTTAAACTGGAAACAGCAGACCCCTAAGTCTTTAAACTGGAAACAGATGACCTCTAAGTCGTTAAACTGGAAACAAATGACCACTATGTTGTTAAACTGGAAACAGATGACCTCTAAGTCTTTAAACTGGAAACAGATGACCACTATGTCGTTAAATTGGAAACAGATGACCTCTAAGTCGTTAAACTGGAAACAGCAGACCCCTAAGTCTTTAAACTGGAAACAGATGACCGCTAAGCCGCTAAACTGGAACAGATGACCACTACGTCGTTAAACTGGAAACCAATGACCTCTACGTCGTTAAACTGGAGACAGATGACCTCTATGTCTTTAAAATGGAAACATATGACCTCTAAGTCGTTAAACAGGAAACAGTCGACCTCTAAGTCATTAAACTGGGAACGAGGGAAATCCACTCATGTGTCCTCATGATACATGAGGAGAACAAACCTTTGTGGGATCCTTACGACTCACAAAGGAAAAGCACACTTAGGAGCCCTCACGACTCCTAAGGAGAACATACACCTGCGGGATCCTTACGACTCGCAGGGAGAAAATATCTTTATGGGACCCTCAAGGCCCATAAAATTGAAAAGCGTTAGGTGATAGGGATCTAAACCTGTCTCCTAAGCCACCAATTCCTAAATTCTCTCGGCGCAAATGATGATTCGCTCCTGGTACCATATTCCAGTGTAGCGATACTGATGCCAAACAAAAACCAATTCCTAAATCCTTCCGGGGCAAATGATGAGTTGCTCCTGGCATTATTCCAGTGCAGCAATGCAGATGCCAAAACAAAACCAATTCCCAAATCCTCCCGGGGCACATGATGAGTTGCTCCTGGCATTATTCCAGTGCAGCAATGCAGATGCCAAAACAAAACCAATTCCCAAATCCTCCCGGGGCAAATGATGAGTTGCTCCTGGCATTATTCCAGTGCAGCCATGCAGATGCCAAAACAAAACCAATTCCCAAGTCCTCCCAGGGCAAATGATGAGTTGCTCCAGGCATTATTCTAGTGCAGCAATGCAGATGCCAAACCAAAACCGAAATCCTCAAATCCACTCATTGCAAATGATGATTCGCTCCTGGTACCATATTCCAGTGTAGCGATACTGATGCCAAACAAAAACCAATTCCTAAATCCTTCCGGGGCAAATGATGAGTTGCTCCTGGCATTATTCCAGTGCAGCAATGCAGATGCCAAAACAAAACCAATTCCCAAATCCTCCCGGGGCACATGATGAGTTGCTCCTGGCATTATTCCAGTGCAGCAATGCAGATGCCAAAACAAAACCAATACCCAAATCCTCCCGGGGCAAATGATGAGTTGCTCCTGGCATTATTCCAGTGCAGCCATGCATATGCCAAAACAAAACCAATTCCCAAGTCCTCCCGGGGCAAATGATGAGTTGCTTTTGGCATTATTCCAGTGCAGCAATGCAGATGCCAAACCAAAACCGAAATCCTCAAATCCACTCATTGCAAATGATGATTCGCTCCTGGTACCGTATTCCAGTGTAGCGATGCTGATGCCAAACAAAAACCAATTCTCAAATCCTCTCGGGGCAAATGATGAGTTGCTCCTGGCATTATTCCAGTGTAGCAATGCAGATGCCAACCAAAACCAATCCCAAAATCCTCTCATGACAAATGATGATTCGCTCCTGGTACCATATTCCAGTGTAGCGATGCTGATGTCAACCCAAATCAAATCAAACCAACAATCTCTATGGCGGAATCATGTTCTGTCCCAGAATTTACCCCGTGTCGAAATCATGCTTCGCCTCGGGATATCCACCTTCCCTGCCGGAATAATGCTCCGCCTCGGAATCAAATCAACCAGCAAGCTCTGCGTCGGAATTATGCTTCGTCTCAGAATGCACCCCGTGTCGAAATGATGCTTCGCCTCGGTGTACCTGCCTTCCCTGTCGAAATTATGCTTCGTCTCGGAATAAAGTCAACCACCGACACTCCGTGCCGGGGAAAAGCCCATCAGCGACACTCCGTGCCGGGGAAAAGTCAACCAGCGACACTCCGCGCCGGGGAAAAGTCCATCAGCGACACTCCGTACCGGGGAAAAGTCAACCTGACACTCCGCGCCGGGGAAAAGTCGATCAGCGACACTCCGCGCCGGGGAAAAGTCGATCAGTGACACTCCACACCGGGGAAAAGTCAACCAGCGACACTCCGCGCCGGGAAAAAGTCCATCAGCGACACTCCGTGCCGGGGAAAAGTCAACCAGCGACACTCCGCACCGGGGAAAAGTCCATCAGCGACACTCCGTGCCGGGGAAAAGTCAACCCGATACTCCGCGCCGGGGAAAAGTTGATCAGCGACACTCCGTGGCGGGGAAAAGTCGATCAGCGACACTCCGCGCCGGGGAAAAGTCGATCAGCGACACTCCGCGCCGGGGAAAAGTCGATCAGCGACACTCCGTGCCGGGGAAAAGTCGATCAGGGACACTCCGTGCCGGGGAAAAGTCCATCAGCGACACTCCGTGCCGGGGAAAAGTTAACCCGACACTCCGCGCCGGGGAAAAGTCAATCAGCGACACTCCGTGCCGGGGAAAAGTCGATCAGCGACACTCCGCGCCGGGGAAAAGTCCATCAGCGACACTCCGCGCCGGGGAAAAGTCAACCAGCGACACTCCACGCCGGGGAATAGTCAACCAGCGACACTCCGCGCCGGGAAAAAGTCCATCAGCGACACTCCGTGCCGGGGAAAAGTCAACCCGACACTCCGCGCCGGGGAAAAGTCGATCAGCGACACTCCGCGCCGGGGAAAAGTCAACCAGCGACACTTCGCGCCGGGGAAAAGTCCATAAGCGACACTCCGTGCCGAGGAAAAGTCAACCAGCGACACTCCGTGCCGGGGAAAAGTCCATCAGCGACACTCCGTGCCGGGGAAAAGTCAACCCGACACTCCGCGCCGGGGAAAAGTCCATCAGCGACACTCCGTGCCGAGGAAAAGTCAACCAGCGACACTCCGCACCGGGAAAAAGTCCATCAGCGACACTCCATGCCGGGGAAAAGTCAACCCGACACTCCGCGCCGGGGAAAAGTCGATCAGCGACACTCCGTGCCGGGGAAAAGTCGATCAGCGACACTCCGCGCCGGGGAAAAGTCCATCAGCGATACTCCGTGCCGGGGAAAAGTCAACCCGACACTCCACGCCGGGGAAAAGTCGATCAGCGACACTCCGTGCCGGGGAAAAGTCGATCAGCGACACTCCGCGCCGGGGAAAAGTCGATCAGCGACACTCCGTGCCGGGGACATGTCAACCAGCGACACTCTGCATCGGGGAAACGTCCAACACAGACACTCCGCATCAGGGAAACGTCAACCAGCCGACACTCCGCCTCGGGGAAACGTCGACCAGCGACACTCCGTGCCGGGGACGCGTCTACCAAATCGCTTCGGATCAGAGCGTCGACCGTCCATATCGTAAAAAGGGCAGTGCATCCCAAAAAGTGGGAACCAAAGCAAGTCGCCTCCACGTGAAAGAAGATCCATCAATTTCATGCACACGACCCACATATGCTGTGTGCATTTATTGATGGGGGGCAATTTGTTGGGGTAAAAATTTACACCCCTGTTGACCGAGTCGAAGTCAAGGTCAACCCCCAAGCTAGGTAGGCCTAAGCCCAGGTCAAGTGGGCCCATGCCCCGGTCGAGTCCGAACATGAAGCGGCCGGCCCTCCCCCATGCCAAAATGAAATCATGTAATAAATAATTTTTATGTAATTTTTTATGCATGAATGTAAACAAAATGGGTATAAAGCCAAATTTTTGTAAGCCCATGGGTTATGTGCAAAAAGAAATGGCACATGAACCATAGGATGGGCAAAATGCCATTTTGTAAAGCCTAAGGGGCTATATGTAAATGTGTAAGCCTATATAAGGCAACATGATGATGAATAACGCATAGACTTTTCATTCCCCAAAAATTAGGGCTTGTGACTCTTTCTCCTTCTTTAAGGTTCTAAAAACCTTCTTCTTTCTTTTGAATTAAATCAAGAGTTTAACTCTTCCTTTTCTCAAAATAAATAGTTTTTCACCACAAAACCCACAAAGGGGAACTCAGATCTCCCACCAGATCTCGAAAAAGAAGAGATTTTTAAAATCTCACACCTCTTGATTTTCAAGATCCGGCCAAAAGAAAAGAAGAAGAAGGAGACCCATCTCCAAAAATCTAACTTTGGACAGATCCAAGGCTCAGAAGAAGGACCAAAGATTTCTAGGAGTTTAACTCCTTTCTAGATCCGTTGGAGTTTAACTCCATAAATTAATTTCTGCCAGGAGTTTAACTCCAAAAATCCCTTGGGAGTTCAACTCCCCAACGTGGGGGGCTAGGCCCCCCCTCCAACGGGTGTTTTCCCATGGTCACGTGCGCCCACGTGACCTCGGGCGCTGAGGCACCCAATGGTCACGTGCGCCCACGTGACCCCGGGCGCTGAGGCGCCCAAAGGTCACGTGTGCGCTACGTGACCCCGGGACGCTGAGGCGCCCACGTGACCCCGGGCGCTGAGGCGCCCAACGGTCACGTGCGCCCACGTGACCCCGGACGCTGAGGCGCCCAAACGATCACGTGTGCCCACGTGACCCCGGGCGCTGAGGCGCCCGGCGGTCACGTGTGCGCCACGTGACCCCGGGCGCTGAGGCGCCCACATGCTACGTACGCGTCTTTAAGACGCTTTTTCCCTTTTTTTGTGCACTCCATATCAAATGTGTCTCCCCCGTTAGAAAAAATTTCTAACGGGGCGCTGCCCCGCACCCCGCAAGGGGGCTGCTGGCCCTCTTGACCCCCAGCCCGCTGTCCGGGTAGCGGGACCCCCGTAAAAACTCTGCGGGGCTCCCGATACATCCAAATCCCCCTTTAAAACACAACACGGTAAATTGGGTTCGCATGACCAGTTTAACCCGTCAATCGGAGGTTCCTTCGCTCCAAATGCGAGGGGTAATTAACGGCTGCTTAGTCCGCGGCTGCCGGAGATTTGGATCCCCACAATCAATAAACCCCCGCCTACCCTAGGCAGGGGGAATCTGTAGTACGCCTGACAAGCGCGCGCGTATTCCCATCTCAATGGGGTGACGAAAAACACCCTACAGGAGGGAATATGTTTCCCACTCTTAACCCTTATCTTGTCATTGACCTCTATTCATGTCTAACCTTTACCAAAACAATTGTTAATCTAATCTTAAATCGCGGTCGGGACTATCAATAAATTGGCAACGCGCCCGATAAGGATTTTAACAATTGTTTTGCTAAAGTTTATAAACTTTAGAAGATATAAAAGAAGTTAAGAGATTTTATCATCCATTAATCTATCCTAATCCTAAGAACCCAAACAAGCTAGGAATTACTCACGCATATTTTGAGAAGAAGAAGAAATGATAGAGAAGGAGACCATAATATAAATGCAGAAAGTAATGCAAAAATTAAATGTAGAAAGTAAAATGCAAAGAACTAAACTAAAGATCTAACTTTATTAATCAACTTTAACATGTACAAATCCTTTTAAAGTAGAGTATGAGAACCCTAGATTTTTCTCTTGATCTCTATCATATTGGAAGTAGATGAACAGTTGATGATCAACTCAGATGCACGGATCGTCTTGGACCTCTTGATCTCTTCGGTTGATAATTTTTCATGTGAAACTCTCGGTCCTTTAAATAGTCAACCCTAGATCCTATATGGAATGATTTGCTGCTGTGATCACACCTAAAAAATCCTAAATCCTATGGTTACAAGGAAGCCGTAGATCTGCCGCACATATTGCAGTTTAGCCGCAGTTGGGCGGCATAATAGTAAGATCATTCTTTGAAAATTCATTAGCTGTTTGATTTTGATACGTGGAGATCATTATGATGTCAGAATTCTTTAAATCTTTCTCTGAGTCTTTGTCATTCGTGATTTTACGATTTGATTCAACTTTATCGGCAGATTTGGTTCCCGACATATCGGATATCTCGATCTCCAGATCTGAGCTCATATCTACACAATATCCCAATTTATGATATTAGTAATATTTGTTATTTATTTTGAGATATTATCCTAACCATTAGTATGATATGATATTTTAAGAATATTGATTAGGATTATTTGATATGATATACATATTTAAATTATCAAAATATCATATAAATATTATATGTATATATTTTCTTTCATAATATTAATTATAATATATAAACATATGATAAAGAGTATTTTGCAGATAAACTCACATATGTTCTATAATTACAATAAACACATTTCAGTATTTAACAAACGTAAGAAAAATATTTCATTAAATGTGCAATATTTTCGACTGAACAAACAACCGGTGAGCCGGACGTAGACGCATCCCCTCCAACTAGAAAATAAATATTGACGATAAAATTACATGAAATTCATGTTTATTCTTAGAAGATATGTAAAATGAATAAATATTTTATATTTATTCATACTAACCTGCAGATTGAGCGGAAGGTACGGAAGTGGCGGGAGTGGCCTCTGAGCCAGATATAGATGCACCACCTATAATTAGACAATTAAAATTAGATTATATAAGTAATTGCAAAAAGAATGTGTATATCAATAATATAACATTCTAAATCAATATGCATGCAATATAGGATATATAAACATACCTGCAGGTGCGGTGGTGGCCTCTGCCTGAGATGTGGAGGCACCACCTACTGCTAGACAACCAAAAAATGATTATCTAAGTAAGAGCAAAAAGAATGTGTGTATATTTATGATATAACATTATAAATCAATATGCATGCACTATAGGATATATAAACATACCTGCGTGTGCAGTAGAGGCCTCTGCCTCTCATGTGGACGCACCACCAACAGCTAAACAATTAAACATTGACTATATAAGTAATTTTGAAATAAATATGCATGTATATTTATAATATTACATTCAAAATGAATATGCGTGCAATATACCTGGAGGTGTGGCAAAGTCCATACGGAATGAGTCATCCGAAGGGGATACCGATCGGGGTGTAAGACCAGCCCTCTGAAGCTGCCTACGCTGTTCTCCAGGAGGAAAAACCGCTCTGCTTCTGTCTCTGCTTCTTCCGCTGCCGCGGCTGGTGCTCCTACTGCCCCTCGCTGCTCCGGTCGTCATCAAACCTAGATAAGAGTACAATCAGTACATATGCATGCAATATATGTATAGATCGTAAAAATGTGAAGTAAAAATATAACATTATTGATAACCTTTTTTGTTTAATGGACGCATTAGACATATCTACTTGGATTTCATCATCGATATCATTTCTAACCCACGTAACTTCACGATCATTCGAAGACAACCCGTCTTTTGAAACAGACGGTCGGAGCACTCTAAATCTTCTCTCTTCTCATCATCATCGCTATCCTCCATACGATTTTCGAATTCTGAGACATCGTAAACATTTCTGGGTTTCCAACGGCATACGACACTCTATCCTGGATGCTTCAAGCACTGTGAGTAGTATACTTGGAATGCTTGGTTTGGAAAGATAAATGGATCGTTCTGACCGTAAAATCGAAGTGTGTTCACATTAGTCAATCTATATTCATCTTTCTAAGTCCCGAGATTGTTTCTCCACTTATCCGTATCGGTTCGTGTATCATACCAAGTATACTGAAATATATTAAACGGTTCTGATAGTCCGGGATATTGGATGTCAAGTATGCAATTTAAGTATCCATAATAAATCACACCATCCGATCCTACCGTCGCAATCCCACTATTCTGAGTGGTTCAAGATATTTCTATGTCCTTAACTTCAAATTTGTATCCAAGGACACCGAATCCTTAATAATATGCAACCTTCATACTAGGAAACTGAGCTAAATATCTTGAATCTCTCTCTAATGATGCAAACAAGTTCGGATCGTGGATGTTACAAAACAAATTTTACGGCAAATACATAACGATATAAGTTTAGATTAAGACTGGTAGAAATAAAATGTTATTCGAACAACTTACATGATCTGCAACCCAATCGCAAAATTATCCTGATTATATTTTTCCAATCGTTCATCATTCCAATCAGGATGCCCCTCATGTACCTCATTAATATGAATTTTGTTCTCAACAATAAATTATGACATTAATATTATATCATTTTATACACACACAAACATAAATATAATAATTAATCCAAAAAAACTTACTCTCTAATTTCTTCAAGACATACGCTATTGAGGAGGATAAACCAATATATATTGTTGATAAATATAGTGTCTACTCTCTCATAATCAGTTTTACCATATGGCCCGTCCTAAATTCTCCGAGACCGGTTAAGTTTCGTCTCAATATTCTCGTCCAGATAGCGAGAACAAAATGTGGTTACTTTATCTAGAAGATAACCTTGCATAATAGAACGCTCTGGTCGATTTCTATTGCATATATACTTTTTTAGAGTATAGAGGTACCTAAACAAAAATATGTTAAATAAATAAATATGGGCATATAGGACAACAATAATTTTACAAATTGCGTGAAACGAAAAATTCCACGTATCTTTTGACGGAATACATCCATCGATATTGTACCGTTCCGGCTAACTTAGCCTCAATTGCAAGATGAACCGTCAGGTGTATTTTGATATCGAAGAATGAAGGTGGGAAAATAAGCTCAAGCTTGCAAAGTATCAATGAAATAGAATTTTCTAGATTCTCCAGCGTCACAACATCCAGGGTTTTAGCGCATAATTCTCTAAAAAATTAACAAAGGTTATTGATTATTAGACCAACCGATTTATGAAGGGAAGTTCTAAAGGCTAATGGGAGAAGGTGCTCTATAATAACATGGTGGTCATGACTTTCCAGCCCATCGATCTTACCTTTCACAATTTTTATCTTCTTGCTAAATGATTTTGAGAAACCTGTGGGAACTTTCAAATCATGCAACACCTGTAGGAAGCTTTTCTTCTCCGGTTGTGACATATGATACGCGGTATTGGGAAGTACAACTTGCCTGGTTTACCCGCTATCGGTTTAGAATACAATTCACTTCTAATTTCCCAGTCCTGAAGATCCATTCGAGCACGGAGGTTGTCTTTCGATTTCCGTCATTACAAAGAAGCAAGTTGAGTTCGTGCTCGGATACTCCCTTCTCTATGTGCATGACGTCCAGACAATGACACACTGAATTTGTTGACCGGTACGGAAGCTCGTAGAAAATGCTTAAATTGTTCCAGTAGGGTGGTTTGACCTGTTTTGCCGGATCTATCTCGAAGGTCATATTATTGTAACCATCCTACTGAGCAGTGATGTTCTCTCCAGACAATGAGGCTGGAGGCCCAAGAAGCTCCTGATGATAATTAAAGTGAGCAGTGTCTAACCTATAGGGATGGTCTAGTGGCAGGAAATGCCGATGACCGCAATAACAAACGTTCCTGCTAAAATTTAACCATTTCGATGTTGTATATTGATGGAAATAAAGACATTCTTTGTGACCATGTACGGACCAACCTGATAGCATTCCATACGCAGGAAATTCATTAATTGTCCACATTAAAGTCGCACGCATTGTGAAGGTTGTATCTGTGTTTGCATCGTAAGTCTCTACACCATCAATGAATAAAGATTTTAACTCATCGATCAGAGGTCGGAGATAGACGTCGATATTGTTTCCCGGTGAGTTTGGTCCTTCAATAAGAAGAGGCATCATAAAGTAGTATTGATCCATAGCCAACCAAGACGACAGATTATAAACTATCATTACAACGGGTTATGTGCTGTGGCTTCCAGTCACATAGTTGAATGGGCAGAAGCCATCACTAGCGAGTCCGAGCCTGACATTGCGAGGATCACTACTGAATATTTCGTGCCTCCTATCAAAATCCTTACATGCCAGTGATGTTAGTTATATGTATGCCCTAGAGGCCATTACTATAGATAAGATGTATATTGTAGTGGATGCTTGGACATATATGGGAGGACTTTCTTGCTCGACATGATAGTATGCTATCTGGTTGCTCTTTACCTTAACGTGTACACTGATTGTCTCTCTGTTATATGTTGGTAAAGCCCTTAGGATGCGTACTTGACTACCTGGACTATGATGCGGATCATACTAGTGGGGACATGGTAGTCCATAAGTACATCCTTCAAAGTCCCTAGTCGTGGGTGTATCGAGACGGGGCATCGATATACCAGAGTAGACTAGCGTATACCTTCTCGACCTATACAGATGGGCGATGAATGATCCCATATCAATTGGTGTTTGATATCAGAGATGATATATGGGTGCTCAGTGGAGACTGGGTACACTGGACGGACTCGCCGAGAACTCCAAGAAGGTATTATACCTTAAGTCAGATGGCAGTTCTCTGGTGACACTGGTACAGGTTAGTCTGTAGACCCGAGATCGTCATAGAGTCTTGTGTGATTCCCACTGTGCTTTGATTTCCACCTTACCAAGTCCAAGAGGGCGTGCAAAACGGTGGTTTTTGGGTACAGTCCCGAATCACATGGAGGCAATGAGCGATAGGAGGGGATTCGTCTTTCCCGGTATAGGGAGTTGATGTTGCGCTGTGTTCGATTGGCTATAACCGGAAATCCCTGGCCAGGGTTGCTGAGATTTACTGGTAAGTGTTACCAGTAGTTTCTCGAACTGTTATAGACCTCATATCGACACGACTTATCGAGCTATTGGGGTCTGACGTTTACCACCCCTAGGCAAGATATGCGACATATCAGACGACGAGACCGGACTGTACGGTAAGTGTTACTGGTTGGATTCACAGGAGTGTGAGCGGGCTTGCTCGTCGATCTTCTAATCCCTCAATACCCGGGTGGCCGTTACGTTTGGCAGACCGCTTTCGGCTTGTGGGTGTTTGATATGATCATCACCTGCTGCCGGCGTATTGACGAGTCTTTAGAGTCCTACACAGAGGTTTCCTGGCTCAAGCGAAACGAAATGGGAGAACATATGAGATATGTGCGGGACCGAGAATAATACGTGTATGTGATACCGTATTCTATTCTCGTGATGAATGTATCGATTGGTTGTATGCGATATAACCTAGTTATCGAATCAAGGATTGATTCGATAAGTCGATACATTGGATATTAGTCGGTCATATGCGATATGACCGGATCGTTAAATCAAGTGTTGATTTAATGTATAATTATATATTTGATATATTACTTTACATTAACTAATATTGGTTCACTTAAGATGTTTTTCTCACTTGTTTGTGCACATTGTATATGCGATATATTTTTTTATGCACAAGATTGTATCATGTTTGATGATACATGCAAACTTGGGTGTATGTTTGAATAAACCATGTTTGGTTAATGGTTAGGGTTTCTTTTGCCTTATTTATTTATTTCATTTATTTACTTTTGGCAAGAAACAAAAACAAAAGGTGGTGGCTTTTCTCACTTTGGCTTGAAGCTTCATGAAGCTTCAAAGCACCTTTGACTAAGTCTAAGCCTTTTGTTTTATTCTTAACCTAACCATTCACCTAACCCTAGTTTATTCTCTACATTCAACCATGGTTGCAAAATGATAAGAATCACTTGATTTTCTATTTTTCATAATTCACTTTCATTTCTTTCTTCTTCATCTTCTTCATGAAGAAAGAAAAACCATTCTTGAAATTTCCAAGTGATGATTCCAAGTGAGAAATCCAAATCCAAAGTGAATTCACTTCCTATTTCTTCATCCTCTACCACTTGTCATGTAGTATAGGGTGTTTTCTTCACAAGTTTCATGACTTGGTGAAGTTGGAGCTTGATCTTGAGTTGCCTCGACGTAGATCATCTTCGGCATCGAAGTCGACGACCTAGCCCGATCTTTTCTCCGATGAAACCACCGCGAGAGTCTAGGATTCCGATGGTTTCAGCGGAGAGACGTCATCACGGAGCCAAGGAAGTGGAGGACCGGATCTACAAAGGTTGTATTTCCGTTCACTTAGTAGTTAAGTTGTTAACTTGCTTTAGTTTCGCCTTACCTCTAGTTTACGATCTCGCATTAGGGTTTCTCGGCACTTGTAAAATTTGAATTTGGCATGGTTGATGCCTTGTGAGACCTCATGGGTGTGCCTAGGAACCCTACAGTGGTATCAGAGCCAAGCTAGAGCCTTAGGCGATGCGTTAACGAAGTTAAAACCCCGATCGAACCCAAATACGACGAAATACACCCCTCTCTGGTCCATTTTTAAAATCTGGGATTTTTCCGAATTAAAAATGCCTAAAAAAATCAGCAGGAAATTGTAAGAATTACTGTGCAAAAACGACACTGTTTGGAGCTCAAACCGCCGCGGAACCGCGGCATGAGCATTGCTCGTGCGGCGGTTCCGCCGCCATTTTGTGACGTCACCCTCTTAAATTTGCACAGTAATGTTTCTTTTTAATTCCCTGATATTTTATGGGTATTTTTATCTGACTCAAGTTTGAGTATTTTGGGGTTTATTTTGTAGTCGTTGTTTCGATCGGAATTTTTTATTTCGTAATGTTTTTCGGATATTTAGAATATGTTAAAAGGTTCGACCGGATATAAATACCCAATTTTTCCCCTGCCGGGAAATTTCCAACTGTTGGATTTTTCCGCAGTTTGAGAACGTTCTTAGTGGTGCAAGTAACGCGATGGACCCTCTAGAAGACAACAAACCTTAACTCGATTATGTGACCATCTTGAACTGCCCTTTGAACCTTAGGGTTTGGGGCAGTACGGCGTGCCACATGTGAGGCGTTGGCTTGACCCTTCTACGGCTGGACCGTTGGTACTGTGGCACGAAGTGAATGTTCTTAAACTTATTTCATGTGTTGAGCTGTTTCGGGAAAACTTGGGTGTTTGACTGTTCGATCGGAAAGTTTAACATTTTCTGTTTATCTGGAATGTGATACAATATTTGGAATCCACAAATAGTTATGAGATAACTGAATGAATGTTATAAACATAGCACTTTAGTCTCACTTGATCGGTTGCCACGGAATTTCGATGCGATCAAAAGTCCGTCGCAATCACGTAGCATATGCGGATACTCGCCGGGTAAACTTAATAGACAGCTACACCCCATATCCCCGACCAAGTGACTGTAGGAGAACCTCGTCGCCGAAAGCATCCGTTCGGGTGCTCGCGGTAGCGGTGTTTCGCTTTGGTGCACTTCGTCGACGGTATCGGGGGTGCGGCCGTCTACTAAAGTTTGCGATGAGCATTCGATCAGGATGTCGGGAATCTTGTTGAATTGCCCGACTTGATATTGTAAAGAGTTTTCGATAATGAGACTAAAATGCGGGGTTTATAATTGTTAGGCATGCGATGTCTAAGGAATTCATTTGATTAGGCATGCGATGTCTAAGGAGGTTGCGGATTCCAACTGTTGTAGTTATACACTTTCTTTTCTGTGACCGTAAGTGTAATATGTGATATCGCCGGTTTCGTTGCTATATGTCAACGACAATTGGGATGCGCACATTTACTTACGTTGATGACATGTGATGTTATGTGTTGCTGGATATGTTATATTGGATCGTCTTGTTTGAATAGCTGGGGTTTTTTTATGTGAGATGAGTGTTTTTCATTTTCATTCATGTAAAAACTTGTATGTAATATTCTTTTATTGGGGAACTTCCAGGTTGCGGAAGATGTCACCTTTTGTATATTATTTACTTTTCCGCACTAGGATAGACCCAAGGAGGGGAGCATAAGTAACCGGGTTCTGGAGTCCAGTTGGAGACCAACTCGAGGAGTCGAGTTCGGGTCTCCTAACTCTAGAATTGGTAGGGTTGCTTGCCGCTCTCGTAGGGGTCTGGGGGTGTGGGTTTGGCTATTCATCGCGACCGTGGAATCCGTATTTTATACTGGCTCGTATTGAAAACACGGACGTCCTAGTATATCCAATATTTCATATGATTCTTCTGCTGCGATATCTGTGATGTGATCATTTAATGTTCTGTGATAAATACTGTATATAATATATACAATATATTATATAGGCGTTGCTTATGTTTTACACCCGCGCTAGCCCTGCCTCGCTCTGGCGTTAGTTACCTAACCTAACGGTGCAGACGGGACATCGAGGCGAATGCGGATGGCATAAGCGTACGTTATATTTATCTGTGATGTTTAGGTGGACTTAAATGATGGGACTTCATTAATATGATTAATGAAAGAAAAAGAAACCTAAAGATGTTGTGGGATCGAATTTCAAAATAAAAAACAGGTAGCTACAGTTCTTGCTTTGCATCGCGGTGTTCCTTGTAGAACATCTTGCACCTTATTCGATAAGGAAAGGACCGAGATCCCTTCATCGGGAGTGACTCCTTTAGCAATAACTGGCAGATGCTACAACCCTCGGTTTGTCTTTTGATTGCTTCTATAGTTTTTGCTTTGCACAGCGGTATATATGATATATCCTGCACCTCATTCGACGAGGAAAGGGCCGACGATCCCTTCACCGGGAGTGACCCCTTTAGCAAACTAGAAAAGCCTAAAAAACACTCCATTTTAAAATCATTTGATTCTACAACGATATCAAGTTCATTATGCAATAGGTTTTCAGAAAAATCTGTCGTAGCCCTCCGTCATTTCAGATAAGTTGTATATAGTATTCGAGCTACATTTGTTAGCTTTCATCAAGGTGTAGTGTGCGGTAGCTATCTGCTGCTTATCTGCTGCATATGATGCGATTGGCTAGGGTAGTCGTGCGACTTTGTTGGATTTCGTCAAGGGTCGTGCGGGTGGGTTTAATTCAATCAAGAAATGACGGGTTGAACTTGACTAGCGGGCTATGGTTTGTTGTCTTTCGTCAAGGTCATAGCACGTTAGGGGCAAAAATATTATCGGGAATTTCAAGTGTTGAAATTTGCAATGAGATTGCATACCTTCTATGAGATAGTTGGATCCCGATACCCGCTGCGAGTAAGAGTTACTCCTGGGAGAGTTTTACACTTTACAATTAGCCGATCAAGTAGGTGTCTTGAAAGGTGTCAACGGGGTTACGCCTCTGGGAAAACGAGGTTTACTGTAATTAGGTCCGTGCGAAAGCACGGAGAACCTCCCTCAAAGTACCGACACTAGCCTGGCTGAAAGATTGGCGAACTTGTAGCGTGTAATTAATCCCGGCTAGTCTTTCCTTTTAGGGGTTGAAGGAAGATTTGATAAAAACAGTGGGAGCCATCCTGATTAGATAAAATAATAATCAATCTGATCTTGCAAGAGCGCACGTTGAGTGTTTTCTTTTCTCTCTCTCTCCAGGTAGCGACCATATCACGCCTTAATCAAGATAATAATATGGATGTATTGACCGAACCCGCTTGTTATACTGAGCTGGGGAACGTTGGTCCCGCTCCAACTTATAATTGTTATAAGACAGAGCAGGAAATTGGGGATTACCAGAATTCCCGTGCCGCCCAAACGAAGAAAGTGCATATGATGCATCTCCTTTGGGTGTGTTCATTACAAAGAACTGTTTCTCTGTATCCTCTACGTCCTGGGTATTTGATACCGGATCAGGATCCCAGATATGTAATCTGTTACATAGGGCTACAGAAAGGTAGAGAACTGAGAACGGGTGATAAGTTTTATGAGGCAAAAAACGGTGCAAGTGTTGCAGCCAAGTCTGTTGGTCACTGTCACCCTGTATTACTGGAATGCATTGATTCTGAACGAATGTTATTAGATGCCGAACCTGATATACAAAATCATATCAGTCTCTTTATTAGTAAAGAAGGATATAGTTTTGTATTGTTGGATAATGTTTTGAACATTTCCTATATCAAAAGTTGATCCGTTCAGGCACGTTATCTAAAAGTATTGATGTTCTAAATCAAACTATAGTTCTTAGTATACGGAACACACACAAGAGGAAGAGTTCAGAAATGAACGGATCCTTCTTGAGGTTTTGTAGATTAGGTCATATCAATGTGACCCGACTAGCTTAAGTTACATAGTAGATGCATATTTAAATCAGTTTGAATTTACATCTTATGAAACTTGCGAGTCATGTCACAAAGATATAATGACCTCAGCTCTGTTTATTGGAAACAGAGAAAGAGTTAGTAAACTCTTGGGATTGATACATGTTGATGTATATAAGGTCCCCTGTCTACACATGCCAAGACCGGTTCTTTGTACTTCATTACATTCTCTGATGATATCTTAAGATTCAGACATATGTTTCTGTTGAAACACAAGTCTAAACCTTTTGAGATATTCACAGAATATAAATTAGAAGTAGAGAACTCAAATACGGGTATAAGTATTATGTCCTATGATGAGATCAAGGAGGAGAATACTTGAGCACGGAATTCCTGGATTATTCTAAAGGAGAATGAGATTCTCTCTCAGCATTACTCCTCCGTATACACCATAGCACGATGGTATATCGGGACGGAGCACTAGCACCCTATATGATATGGTTTGCTCTATAATAAGTACTACTGAGTTACCTATTTCCTTTTGGGAGTTATGCACTTGAGAAGCTGCATACCTGTTGAATAGGGTTGAAATCAAATCAGTTGCCTACCACTTCATATTTGATATGATAAGGAAAGAGACCATCTCTTAAGTCAGTTAAGATTTGGGGTTGTCCGGGCTATGTCTAAAAGCAAAATCCGGACAGGCTCGAGGCAAGGTCTGTAATGTAGAACTGGAAAGGTTCCAGCTATACAAACTACAGCAGATGATTTGATAGAACCAAAGGATTCAATAGTTACCAACGAACCTCAGCCTCTCCGCCGATCTAGTAGGGTTCCTCACCCACCTGAGAGATACTTCGGTTTCTCTATGACAGTGGGAGCGAGGATTGCATCATGAGATGATGATCCAACTAGTTTCGAGCAGGCCATCGAGAGTAGGGACTCTGTAAGAATGGCTGGATGCTTAGCGATCTGAGATGGAATCCTTATACACCAACAAAGTATGGACTTTAGTTGCTTTATCTGAAGGGTTAAATCCCCATCAGGAGCAAGTATATCTTGAGAAGATTACTTGGTGTACATGGAAAAGTTGAGACTTTCAAAGCTAGACTTGTTAAAGGTTTGCATCATTGACCAGGTATGGATTATGATGAAACCTTTTCTAAGGAGCTATGCTTAAGTCCATCCAGATCCTACTTGCCACGGCTACATACCATGACTACGATATCTGGCGGTTGGGTGTCATGACTGCTCTTCTAAATGATATTTTAGAAGAGAGAGTCTATAAGTACACAGTCAGGGGGCTTCGTAAACAGTGGGAGCAGCGGAAACGTGTACAAGATACTTTATAGGATAAAGCAGGCATCGCGGAGTTGGAACATCTGTTTTGATGGAGTAGTCAAATAGTTTGACTTCATCAAAATGGTAGATGAACCTTGTATATACAAAAAGGTAGTAGGGAGTATGGTGGCGATCCTCGTAGAGTACGTGGATGACATACTCTTGATAAGGAAGGAGTTTCCTATGCTACGCTCGATCAATCTCCGCTTATCACAATGATTCTCCACATAGGATCAAAGTGATACCTACTAAATCCTGGGTTTTGGATCTATGAGATAGATCTAAATGGATGTTAGGATTCTCACTAGTTGTAGTGAGATGGTATCAATTGATCCTGGGGAGAATCACTGGAAAGGTTCCAGGGTGATAAGGACGACTGAATGTCAGTCACAGACACTGTCTTTACCCTCAGTAAAGGGACGGTATGTTGGAAGAGTTCCAAGCTAGATACCGTGGCATACTAGACGATAAAGGCTGGATACATCGCTACTTAAGATGCTACCAAAGAGGCAGTCTGGATGTATATTAGTTCATGAGATGAACTTCGTTCCTCCCATTGTGTGACAATGGAGTTGTGGCTTATGCCAAGGAACGCCCGTCCCATCAGTGATCCAGACATATTCTAAGGCAATATCACCTGATCATGGAGATGGTTGATCTCCAGGGTGATCGAGGTTAGAAGAGTAGACTCAGAGGATAACACGGCGGATCCACTCACAAAGGCCTTTTCCTAGAGAGAGACTTCTATGGGATGGTTGAGTATGAGATACTACAACCACTGCTATCAGATGGCCCTAGTGCAAGTGGGAGATTGTTAGTTATATGTATGCCCTAGAGGCCATTACTATACATAGGATGTATATTGTAGTGGATGCTTGGACATATATAGGGAGGACTTTCTTGCTCGACATGATAGTATGCTATCTGGTTGCTTTTTACCTTAACGTGTACACTGATTGTCTCTCTGTTACATGTTGGTAAAGCCCTTAGGATGTGTACTTGACTACCTGGACTATGATGCGGATCATACTAGTAGGGACATGGTAGTCCATAAGTACATCCTTCAAAGTCCCTAGTCGTGGGTGTATCGAGATGGGGCATCGATATACCAGAGTAGACTAGCGTATACCCTCTCGACCCATACAGATGGGCGATGGATGATCCCATATCCATTGGTGTTTGACATCAGAGATGATATATGGGTGCTCAGTGGAGATTGGGTACACTGGACGGACTCGCCGAGAACTCCCAGATGGTATTATACCTTACGTCAGATGGCAGTTCTCTGGTGACACTGGTACAGGTTAGTCCGTAGACCCGAGATCGTCATAGAGTCTTGTGTGATTCCCACCGTGCTTTGATTTCCACCTTACCACATCCAAGAGGACGTGCAAAACGGTGGTTTTTGGGTACAGTCCCGAATCACATGGAGGCAATAAGCGATAGGAGGGGATTCGTCTCTCCCGATATAGGGAGTTGATGTTGCGCTGTGTTCGATTGGCTATAACCGGAAATCCCTGGCCAGGGTTGCTGAGATTTACTGGTAAGTGTTACCAGTAGTTTCTCGAACTGTTATAGACCTCATATCGACACGACTTATCGAGCTATTGGGGTCTGACGTTTACCACCCCTAGGCAAGATATGCGACATATCAGATGACGAGACCGGACTGTACGGTAAGTGTTACTGGTTGGATTCACAGGAGTGTGAACGGGCTTGCTCGTCAATCTTCTGATTGCTCAATACCCGGGTGGCCGTTACGTTTGGCAGACCTCTTGCGGCTTGTGGGTGTTTGATATGATCATCACCTGCTGCCGGCGTATTGACGAGTCTTTAGAGTCCTACACAGAGGTTTCCTGGCTCAAGCGAAACGAAATGGGAGCGCATATGAGATATGTGCGGGACCGAGAATAATACGTGTATGTGATACCGTATTCTATTCTCGCGATGAATGTATCGATTGGTTGTATGCGATATAACCTAGTTATCGAATCAATGATTGATTCGATAAGTCGATACATTGGATATTAGTAAGTCATATGCGATATGACCGGATCGTTAAATCAAGTGTTGATTTAATGATTTAATGTATAATTATATATTTGATATATTACTTTACATTAACTAATATTAGTTCACTTAAGATGTTTTTCTCACTTGTCTGTGCACATTGTATATGTGATATATTTTTTGTGCACAAGATTGTATCATGTTTGATGATACATGCAAACTTGGGTGTATGTTTGAATAAACCATGTTTGGATAATGGTTAGGGTTTCTTTTGCCTTATTTATTTATTTCATTTATTTACTTTTGGTAAGAAACAAAAACAAAAGGTGGTGGCTTTTCTCACTTTGGCTTGAAGCTTCATGAAGCTTCAAAGCACCTTTCACTAAGTCTAAGCCTTTTGTTTTATTCTTAACCTAACCATTCACCTAACCCTAGTTTATTCTCTACATTCAACCATGGTTGCAAAATGATAAGAATCACTTGATTTTCTATTTTTCATAATTCACTTTCATTTCTTTCTTCTTCATCTTCTTCATGAAGAAAGAAAAACCATTCTTGAAATTTCCAAGTGATGATTCCAAGTAAGAAATCCAAATCCAAAGTGAACCCACTTCCTATTTCTTAATCCTCTACCACTTGCCATGTAGTATAGGGTGTTTTCTTCACAAGTTTCATGACTTGGTGAAGTTGGAGCTTGATCTTGAGTTGCCTCGACGTAGATCATCTTCGGCATCGAAGTCGACGACCTAGCCCGATCTTTTCTCCGATGAAACCACCGTGAGAGTCTAGGATTTCGATGGTTGCAGCGGAGGGACGTCATCACGGAGCCAAGGAAGTGGAGGACCGGATCTACAAAGGTTGTATTTCCGTTCACTTAGTAGTTAAGTTGTTAACTTGCTTTAGTTTCTCCTTACCTCTAGTTTACGATCTCGCATTAGGGTTTCTCGGCATTTGTAAAATTTGAATTTGACATGGTTGATGCCTTGTGAGACCTCATGGGTGTGCCTAGAAACCCTACAAGTGAATCTCTTGGATGACTCATTTTTCCATCTTCACTTGGAGCAGCACGGTGATGCCAAATCATTGCCTCGGCTGTTTTCTTGCACCTGAATAGCCTCTGCAGTCTCTGTGTTATGGGAAAGTATCGTGATATCTTGATAGGTATATCGGACTTCTTATCAGATTCTTTCGGCTTGTACCCGGCCTCTCCGCATGTTGATCAAATCTGAATTCTCTTTCCGGTACAACACGCAATCTTTAGGACATGCATGAATCTTCTCACACTTCAGACCCAAATCAGACATCATCTTCTGGGCTTCATACTAGTTGCCGGGCACGTTATTTCCCAGGGTCATAGAATCTTTCAGGAACTTCAAAAGTATCGTGAATGACTTGTTGCTCCAACCATTTAGGCACTTAATCTGGAAAAGTTGGACGAACCATGATAGGTTGGAATACTTTGCATTATCATAAATTTGTCTCCTAGTATCATTCATGAACTTTTCATACTTATCCGCACGCGGTCCTTGACCGGAAGGAATGCCATCTTTGGTAGGAATACTATCACCTAAGGCAGCCTCTACCATATCCTCTATTTCTTCTCCTGGAAAGAAGTTATCGTTCTTCTTCTGCCACATTACCGTCTTCTTCTTGTCCTTCCTCATGATGTAGCCATGTTGTATAAAGTCTAGTAAAACTATGTTCAACGATATGAAGCTCTACGATTTCTACCTTCTGCCAGAACTTATTCCCACATCTATCGTACGGGCAGAGAATCTTCTCTAACACGATCTTATTATATGCGCGTGCAAATTCAATGAAAGCAGTAGCTCCTGCGACAAACTTAGATTGCATGCATTGTTGCCAATCCACGTACATCCAATCCTTAACTCTAATGTATTTATGGGCCATGTTAGACTGTATAACATATAAATTGTAGATTATGGTGACTATATTGATAAATCTAAGAACAGGATAGTTACTGACAAAGAAGAAAATCCGTAGAGACAAGTTTGTCGTTGAAAAAAATAAATTATCGATAAACAAAGTTAGATTTGAAGATACACAAGTATGAGTTGTATTCTGTGTATGTGTGTTTCAATTTATGATTTTGCTTAAGTGTAGGGTTGTTAATGTGTATGTACTTTGTGTGTGCGTTTGTTGTGTATTCGTGTTGTATGTGTGTGTTTCGCCTGTCGGGGGGTAAGGCTTCTATCCCATTAAGAATGTATAGAGCATACACCCATTCGCTTGTGCTTTCATCCGTTTCGAGTAAATTTCGGCAGCACCTCCCAGCTATTCTCCAAGTACACTGTAATAGAATAGATAATCATTTCAATGCTGTGAAACAACATTGAAATGAATATCTAATCTATCTTTATACACGGAGAACCAACGGAAAAATACCGAAGAAATAACTCGAAATGAATGAAAACACAAATGAATGCAGGTGTTTGCTTTTTACATTCCTAACTTGTCCATACTGAACAAATCTATCGGTTATCATACGATTGAATTTTCTTGTCACATAGACTACACGACGGTTGTTAGCACCGAATTATACCGTCCGATATTTAATAATTTTCGTATAGTTCTATGTCACGACGAACATCGAACGTATGTTAACCAATAGAAGGGGACTAAGTCGCGTTTTGATTTTCACATATGAATATCGATGAGAATATGAAAGTTTCATATTATCATCGAGTATCATATATTGGTTTTAACTTGAGCATTTAACTTGAATAGGTTTTACGTTTACGTTTCGTTTTTAAGCGTTTGAAGCTTTTAGTTTAGGGTAGGGTTTTCTTACATTTACGGTAAAATTTTACGTTTACGTTATGATCGAGTATCCTACTAAGGAAACTAGTGCACCTTAAACCCTAATCCTAATTAACCCCAATTAACCAAATTAACCCAAATTAACCCTAATCAACCCTAATCATCACCTTAACTCAAATTATCTCTAATTAACCCAAAATTAAGCTAATTAAACCAAATAAACCCTAATCAGCACCCTAACCCAAATTAACCTTATATTACCTAATTAACCCAAATTAATCCCAACCCAAACCCAAATTAACCCTATTTTACCTAATTAACCCTGATCATCACCCAAACCCAAATTAACCATATTTTACCTAATTAACCCTGATCATCACCCAAACCCTAACCCAAATTAACTCTAACCCTAACCAAAGTTAACCCTAATTAATCTAATTAATCCT
Source organism: Agapanthus africanus (assembly GCA_030015575.1). Lineage (NCBI taxonomy): Eukaryota > Viridiplantae > Streptophyta > Magnoliopsida > Asparagales > Amaryllidaceae > Agapanthus > Agapanthus africanus. The sequence continues at coordinate 661,641,686 of CM057340.1, forward strand.
AACCCTAACTCTAATCATCACCAACTCTATTTTACCTAATTAATCCTAATTAACCCTAACCCTAACCCTAATCATCACCCAAAACCTAACCTTATTTTACCTAATTAACCCTAACCCTAACCCTAATCATCACCCAAAGCCTAACCCTAACCCAAATTAACCCCCCCCCCAAATTAACCTGGCTCTATAACCCTAACCTTAACCCTATTTTACCCAATTAACCATAACCATAATCATCACCCAAAACATAACCCTAACCCCAATTAAACAACCCCCCACCCCACCCCCACAATTAACCCGGCTCTATAACCCTAACCCTAACCCTATTTTACCCAATTAACCCTAACTATAATCATCACCCAAAACCTAACCCTAAACCAAATTAACCCCCAATTATCCCAGCCTGGTAACCGTAACCCTAATCCTAACCCTAAAATCAACAACAATAATATCAATTCAAAACAACAAAATTATAAATTAAAATCAAAATTAACTCAGCTCTGCCAACGAGTAAAGTTTCTCGAGGAGGTGGAGAGCAAGGCTTCGACGAGGTGGAGGAGACCGAAAAGATAGAGCTCGAAGTGGTGGAGGCGGTGACGATGATGATTGGCGGCGACGAGGAACTCCACGACGAGCTCGATCGACGGCGATGGAGGAGGAACTCGGCGATGAGGAAGTCGGCGATGAGGAAAGCGGCGATGAGAGTGCGGCAGCGGTGATGGGCGACGATGCCTGTGGCGCGGGTTGGTGGGAAATTTTGGAGAACAGTGGGAAAATTCTTAGCTTTATTTTTTTTAAATAACCATTTTTTGTCCATACGGATTAATCCGTAGGGCTCTCTTTTGCGGCATGTAGGACCAAATAAAGACATTGCATTTCTATTTTTAATTTATTTATGTCCCTACAAATTCTTCTATCCGTAGGGCAACCCTCATTGTAATAGTGTTGTCTGAGAGAGTGGACCATGCCAGTCCCATTTATTAAAAAAGCACTTAATTGTATGTTCATATTTGTTCAAACTGCACACATGCAACTGCACACTAAAATATATAAATCAAGTAATACAACAGCATATTCTTCAAAAATTAATATTGCAGCTAATAGTAATAAAAATTTGATGTTGGTTGATAACCAAATATTTTTCTATCATAGAATATTCATAGTACTAATTTTGCATGGAATATTGTTAGTTACTAATTTTGCATATGTATAAAATTTTATTCGCAAGCGCACAACCATTTATATATGTATTTGTGTATATAGAAGAAAAAGAAGAACAATTTATAATCGTGCAACTGTGCCAAGTGGCACGAAAAAATTTATGACATATCTCGAGCATCCTAACTAGAAATATAGTGGCTCTCTCTTTAATTTCAGATTGATGGATCACGTACTTTTTTTCCATGCAAATTGCCAGAAATAGAAACAAGAAAATTCCTTATTATCATTAATACAGTGGATCCTTGAATTCCCCTCTAGTCTTTTATTTTATTTTATTATAGAGTTTGTGGTACTTTCGAGGTGCAATTTTATCAACTTTTAATTTTTCATTTTCTAAAAATTAACTAGTATTTATATAAATTTCGTAATGTGTGTTTTTATTTTAAATAATAATCCTTGATGCAACACCTTTGTACATGCTAGTTTTTTGCACGTGCATTGCACATATTAGTTCATTCATACGGCAATTGTAATTAAAATTGTGAAGCGGTATGATCATATTGTTAGCTAAATTAATAGTTCCTTCAAAGTTCTATTAGTTAGTTTTTCCAGAAGAAACATAAATTTGAATGTCAATAACGCGTCGTGTTTGAGTTATCAAATATATTGTGAAAAATTATTAAAAAATAATTTGAAAAATTCAAAATAGAAATGCAAGGTTATAGAAACTTCTAGAAAGACAATACTACATATTTTAGTGGATGTGCATTGAATAACTTTAAATAAGAAAGACATATAAGTAAAAAAAGTAACTTTAAAAGAAATCTAGAAAGTTGAAATATGATGAGATAAAACTTTGTCTATAGAAAGTTCTTTTATCTTATCTTTTTAGGAATTGAATTTTTAGAATTCAAATGAACAATATTTTATGGTCGTGTTGTCCTTTCTTGATGATGTAGACACCTTAAGAATGGAAAAAATTTCTCCTTTTTCTTTGTTTTTAAAAAATGGAGAATGGTGAATCTAACCAAATCCATTTGCATTATAGAATATACTAGAATTTGTGCATGTGTGTTGCACGTGTTAATTGAACAATTAATTATTTTTTGGGAGAAAATAGAGAGATGATGTGGAGGGTTATATATATATATATATATATATATATATAGGGAGAGAGATGATGTATGCGGAGGGTTCGATCGAGATATTTTCTATATATTTTTTAGGGGAAAGATGACATGGAGGGTTCTAGAAAAACAATTAATTATTTTTTGGGATGAAAGAGAGAGAGAGGAGAGAGATGATGTGAAGGTCTTGAAATTGGAGGATTTTTCTTCCTTTTTTTTCTTCTTTTTTCAAAAAAAAAGGAGAGGGGTGGACCTCTAACTAAAGGGTATTTGCATTATATATAGAAGATATTATAAATAGTATTGGGCGGCACTGCTACAAATATGGGATGAAGTAACGAGAATTTGGCAATGGTTAAAGCTGTTACCAAATTTTCGTAACGGTCTCTATTGATTTGGTAGCAGTTTTAACCGTTATCTATTCCAAATTGTGGCGGCCCCACAACCACTCGTGATTAAAATCCAAATTTTCCCCTCCCCCCGATTGAGCCTATCGTTTCCTAAAAAAAATTTCCCCTCGTCTCGCCAAATCTCCCGCCCTAGCTCATCCGCACCGCCTCCGCCTCGCCGCCTCGCCTCCTTTCTACCGTTGAAGCCTTGGCCCTGACGAAGCACTCTCCTCCCTGGTCCTATTGAAGCTCGGGCCCTGTCGATTGAGCTCGTCATCGAAGCCCTAGGTCGTCGTTACCGTCGATTGAAGCCTTTTCGAAGCCCTAGTTCATCCTCGAAGCTCCGTAGCTGTCGCTGCTAGTTGGATTGTCAACAGGTTAGTGTTAATTATTGATTTAATTTGGTTGATTTTAATTTTTTTAAGTTGTTGATTTTTTGAATTAATCTGATTAAAGTTTATTGTTTGCTTAATTTTGTTGTTGTTCTTGTTATTGTAACTGCTAAATTAGTTAGGGTTAGGGTTAGGCTTAGGCTTAGGTTAAGGCCGTCGACCGGTTAGGGTTAGGGTTAGGGTTAGGGGTTAGGGGTTAGAGTTTAGGGTTAGGGGTTAGGGTTGGGGTTGGGTTAGGGATCGAGTTAGGGTTAGTGTTAGGCATAGGATTAGGGTTAGGGATATGTTAGGGTTAGTGTTAGGTTTAGGGTTAAGCTCATGGTTATGGTTATGTTTTTGGGTTTGGGTAATTTAGTAAATCTTTTTAGGTAGTTTAGTTTAAAAGGTACAAAAGTTAAGGGTATTTTAGTGTAAAAAAATACAATTGAGGAAGGCCAATACCTTTAAAGTTATATAGTAATGCGTTAGGGTTAGGGGTTATGGACGGTTAGGGTTAGGGGTAGGGTTATGGCCGGGTTAGGGTTAGGGTTATGGTTAGGATTAGGCAAAGCAACAATAGTTAAGGGTATTTTAGTGAAATTGCAACAATAGTTAAGGGTATTTTAGGAAAAAACATAAATAGTTGAGCGTATTTTAGTGAAATTGCAACAATGGTGTATGTGTGTTTGTGTGTGTGTGTGTGTGTGTGTGTGCATACACACACATAGAGACACACACACAAGCATACACATACATACCAAAAATTAATTCATCATTATTCTTCTCTATATTGAACTCTTGTCAAATCCCATCCTAACCCCAACCCCAACCCTAATTCCAAAATCTTAAACTTGATCTTAACTTTAAAAAACTTTACCCTAAAGTAAAAACTTCAAAGCCTTGAAATTGAAACGTAAACGTAAAACAAATTCAAATTAAATTTTAAACTCAGTGTATGATACTCGATGATAATATGAAATTTTCATATTATCATCGATAATCATATGTGAAAATCAAAACGCGCCTTAGTACCCGTCTATCGGTTAATATACGTTCGATATTCATCGTGACATAAAACTACATGAACGTTGTTAAATATTGGCAGTATTGTTCGACTATAACAACCATCGTGTAGTTTATATGATGAGAAGATTTAATCGTATGATAACTAATAGATTTTTCCAGTGTGGACAACTTAGGAATGTATAAAGTAGACACCTGCATTCACTTGTATTTTTATTCGTTTCGAGATATTTAGTCAGTACCTTTCCGCTGGTTCTCCGTGTACAACGATAGATTAGATGTTCATTTCAATGTTATTTGATAATATTGAAATGATCATTTTTTCTATTATAGTGTACTCGGAGAACTGCGGGGAGGTGCTGCCGAAATTTTCTCAAAACAGATGAAAGCACAAGTGAATGGGTGTATACTCTATTCATTCTTAATGTGATAGAAGCATTACCCCTGATAGCCATTATCCTAGACATCTAACAAAGAACATTTAATTTCATCATCAGCTTTCTTAGAAGAAGAATCCAACTCTCAAGTTTTGAGATTAGAAGGAGAATGTTCTTAATATGAGTTAGAGAAGATTAGAAGGAGTTGGAGGAAAGCCCAATCCATTAACAATTGAAACTAAATTTAATCAAGTCTTCAATTAAACCTAACACACTAACACTTCTCAGTATCCTTCTATCGCGTATTTTTCAAGAAATCTTAATTCCATGACTCTTGTCTATAGGAACCTTATTTCTTCCGGACTGTTCCAATATGGCACTTCCGTACCTCCACAATAAGAGTTGGATGTACATCGATACTCTCGAGAGAGTCAATAAATTTTTTTTCTTAACGGTGTTAACTTTTTCACCGATTTTGCCTACGCACGTCTTGGATTACCGAAAGAGTATGAAATCTATTGTCCTTACTCTAAATGTATGAACAAGCGATTGCTCAAGAAGTCGGAAGTTGAGTTGCACATCGTGAGATACGGTTTCGTTAGAGATTACACTACGTGGGAATTTCATGGAGAAGAAGAAGTCGTAACGGAAGACGAGGCATGGGTGTAATAGACGGAAAACGAATTCATTGAAACGGAAACCAAAAAGTGGTATAGGATAGTAGAAGAAGAGGAGGAAGATGAATGGCAGTTTGAAGAAGACGGATCCATTGAAGAGATAATTTTGTATTCACGTCGATCGGTGACATTGATGAGCTTATAAATGTCACGGGATTTCCTGATGATACGGAAAGCACTGGACCCTTTTTTAGTTGTATATATGCCCTAGAGGCTATTATTGTACATGATTGTATATTATAGTGGATGCTTGGACATATATAGAGAGGAATTTCTTGCTCAACATGATAGTATGCTATTTGGTTGCTCTTTATCTTAACATGTATACTTGTATCTTTATACTGTCTCTCTATTACATGTTGATAAAGCCCTCAGGATATGGACCTGACTATCAGAATTATGATGTAGATCATACTAATGGGGCCAGGGTAGTTGTAATACCCAGTCCCTATATGTTATTAGCGTATTTTAATAAATAAGTCTCCAGGTATTTCCCCAAAATTTACTACAAATTTTCCGTATTTTTATAAGGGCCACTTACAGAATTTACTTATTGATATTTATAATTATTTTAAGTATTTTAAATAAAACCCTGATCCCTTCATTGTATCTTGGTTCCTTTTATAACCCTAACCCTATTTTCTAATCTCCATTTCCTTTTATAATTTCCTAACCTAGCCCCGGCCCAAACCCTCTAATTCTTTTCCATTTTCTTCCCGAGCCGGCCCATCCCTCTCTCCCTTTTCAATTAATCTCATTCCTCACGAGCCCAGCCCACTCCCTTTTATTTCTTCTCCATTTTTTCCTAACTCCCCCGACCAACCCGACCCATCTTCCTCTCCCTTCTTCTTCAGTTATCACGTCCTTTCCCGCTCATTTTCTTTTCTCCCCCCCCCCATGACACGCACGCCCCCGAGCCCCACTCCCCGTCGCGACCACGTCCCTGCTCCCTTGCCCATGACCGCGTGCACATTCTCACTTACCTCCATCGACCTCGTCCCCCTCTCTTTCTCTCGTTTTCTCACATCTCCCCATCTTTATCAAACTTGACTCCACCACCATCGACAACCATCTTGCCGCCAATGAGCCCCTGACCCCTCCACGACGCCATCACCCTCGTCCCTTTCCCTCTCGAACCTCCATCGTCCAAGCCAGCTCCAAAACCCCCCCACTGCAACTAACAACATCCCGACTGTCACAGCTCCCAAGAGCTCATTACCGGCAGCCGCCTGAATACCGTGGCCGACCTCCTCTTCGCTGCCGACCCCCTCGACACCGAGCCCTCGTCTGTGCCCCCTCCAAGCTACAGGCCCGAGCGCAGTACCCCCTTACCTGCACACCGGAACCCATTGCCTTCCCGAGCTCCGACCACCTCCCTCGAGCCCCCTCGCCCTACTTTCTGTACCCCAGACTTCCCCAGAACCAACCACCATCATTCCCAACGCCACCGGGCTCACCCCGAGCTCACTGCCGGTCACCTTAACCACCAACTGCCAGCCTCCCCTTTGCAAGAATCACGGCGACCCCTATGCCGCAGCCGAGCCCCTGCACGACTCCCGAGCCTTCACATTTCCGCTCTCGAACCTTAGTTCACGGTCGAGCCCCCGGCAATTTGTCGAACACTTACATCGATCGCTATTGCCGCCATTCTGGTCGCCGACGTCACCATTAAATCTCTGGCCTCGATCCTTTAAGCCTTCATCATCATCAACACGCCATTCATCGCAACGCCAGCGCATGCCCGTCGCACCCGCCGAGCCATCGATTCCAAGAAGCAAGATCCGACAAGGCTAAACCTGTGTTGTGTTCATGACGTGATTGTGCCGTTGCCGCTTCCGTACCGTCGTTGACACGTCTTCAGGCAAGTTTAATACTTGCTTCATGCTAATTTTATATATTACAATTCTAGTTACTAATAATTTCTGCATATACTTTTCATGTGAATCAATAATCCAAGTGTTCGATGCAAAAACCGAATGGATGACCCCGTTAAATTGACGACAAAAAATAACATTGGGTGGCCCGAATCATAATGAATATCCCTTAAGACTTTGGTTACAAAACGATGTCGTTTGCTCACGTAAAATGACGTCCCAATTTCTGTCGTAAAACCTGAAAACTTTCATGCAAGCTAAACCGTAAAATTCATAACAAATTATGTACAAATCAATTTTTAGCGTTCCATGGCTCGTATCGAAGATGACTGGTTAGCCTAATGCATTCTATAGTTTTTCACTGAATTCTAACTAATTATGATAGAGATAATTGCGGAGGATTACGATTCTGGACTGCAGTCCAGAACGGAAATCCCAGTTAACTCCTGTTTCCAACCCCTGTATATTCCTGTTTAAATATGAGAATACACGGAACCCTATATTGTTACGTAGAAAATTGAATTAGATTTCTTAATCCACTGGTATTACTGGATTCCTCAACCGTTGATATTTTTAACTCATTTTATAATGTTGATACGTTTTGCTGAATTCTGCAGAGGCAGATTTTACACATCGAACATAACCTGTCCATAACTCCCTGTGGATATAAGATATTACTGATCCGCCAATTGTAGAGGAAACCTAAATGATAACCTTAAATTTTGTTCAACTATAGCGTTATGATCCCAACTGGGATTAAAATGCGTTACGAAACGGACTTCCGATTCTGAAACCGGATTTCCAGCAGTGAACGCTTAAAATGAAATGGCTATATCTAGCGATCCTGAGACCCAATTGACGTGAAACAAATTTTTATGGATAGATAATTAAACATAATGCTTACCCACTTTTCATTATTTCGCTAAATTTTACATGTATGATTTATGATAAATTATGCAAGTGGTAGGACACCGACTGATGATATCTTAATCATGCCTTAATTATTGTACTCTCATCATATTATATAGATGTCATTGCATCGGTAACCTAGTGATCATGTGGATTACCAAATGTTAGGTATTAGTGTTTGATTGTGGCAAGTACGTGAGTGTTTAAGCATGAATGGATAAGTGAAAGTGACACGTACTTGTACACAATCAGCGGACCCTATTGATATATTGCATTGTCGACGTCTATGGTACATGTATAAGTGTTACTATAATTGGTATGGGATAATTATGGAAGCATTTATATGGGTGTCATAGGTAAGGCACCAAACACTGTCCATTTATCTTGGGTATCGGTCGAGACATGCTTGATAGAGATCCTGTCTTCAGTTCTTGCGTAGACTTGTCATGGACCGACGGGTATTTGAGTTTATGGTTGGCGTTTGATCTAGACCACGGTGTGTGGGGTAGTTTGAGTGTGAGTTCAACAGAATCTCAGGAGTCCTATGCCGGCACATACAGCGATTCTGGAGATATATGGGGATATTACTGATTATTAGCGAGCGACTCGGGCCCATGTTCCCTTGTCCTTGGGTCCTACCCTTGGGTGGGAGATACTCACGAGTGGTTGACTCTCATACTTGGACTGACGATAGTCTTAGCGACCTGTACAGTGAGACTTAGAGACTGATAGGGTTAGTGGCATTGACATGCATAGCTTACTGATTCAACCTACTTGCCATATTGTTTACTGCTTTACTGTTTACCAGCTCTATTAGCTACCTGCATTGGCTACTTCATGTTCACGTCATTATTCTATGATTACTGTTTCATATCCATTATTATTGCACGAGTTCACATTTGTGTATAGGTATATATATATTGCTATCCTGTCGCTCGGACGACCTGAGTATGCATACTCAAGAGTGAGAAGTGGATCTAGCTTGGACCAGGACCTGACGTACCTCGAGGACATCACGGACATCTTGATCAGCTACTCAGAGCTATACTCTCTTGATCTCCATCTGGTTAGTTCTTTTGTATTTGTTTTGATTTAGTGACTGCATTTCTCCTTACCTGTGCATTGATTACTGATTACCACGTAAAGCTATAAGCCGAAGTGTGACTACGGCAGGATATTTTCTTGACCGTAGGAGCATGGCTAGCCTTGTCAACCCTTCATATTCCGTATTTTGGGAAGCGGGGCGTGACAGTAGTCCACAAGTACATCCTTTAATTGTTCCTAGTCGAGAGAGTATCGAGACCGGGCATTGATATTCCAGAGTAGACTAGTGTGTACGATTCTTGACCCTGTATGGGGCGATGGTTGATCCCACAACCGTTGGTGTTTTACATCAGAGAATGTACATAGGTTCTCATTGGAGAATGGATACACCGAACAGGACTCGCCGAGAACTCCTAGATGGTATTATACCTAACGTCAGATAGAAGTTCTCTGGTGACACTGGTACATGTTAGTCTGTAGACTTGAGATCGTCATAGAGTCTTGTGTGATTCCTACTATGCTTTGATTTCCACCCTACCACTCTCAAGAGGAGTTGTGCAAACAGGTGGTTTTTGGGTACAGTCTCGAGTCACATGGAGGCAATGGGTGATACGAGGGGTTTCGTCTCTTCCGGTATTGGGGGTTGATTCTACGCTATGCTCGATTGGCTATAACAGGAAGTCCCTGGTCAGGGTTGATGATTAGATTTACTGGTAAGTGTTATCAGTAGTTTCTCGACCCGTTATGAGCCTCACATCGGCATGACTTATCAAGTTATCGAGGTCTGACGTATACCACCCCAGACTAGATATGCGACATATCAGACAAAGAGACCGGACTGTACGGTAGTGTTACTGATAGGCTTTACGGGAGTTTAGAAAAGTTTGTTTGCTGATCTTCTGATCGTTCAATACCCGGATAGTCGTTACGTCCAGCTAGTACCGCTGACGGCTTGTGGGTAACTGATATGATCATTACGTGCTGCTGGCGTATTGACGAGTCTTTAGAGTCCTACACAGAGGTTTCCTGGCTCAAGCAAAACGAAGTAGGGAATATATGTGATATGTGTGGGACCGAGATCAATACGTGTATGATACCGTATTCTTATATCGCGACATAGGTTATATGTGATATAACTGAATTATTGAATCAAGCGTTGATTCAATGATTAGATATTAGTTGGTTATATATGATATAGCCGGATTATTAAATCAAGTGTTGATTTGATAATTTAATATATAATTATATATTTGATATATTACTATATATTAACTAATATTAGCTCACTTAAGAATTTCTTTTCTACAAATACATTTAACATGTGTGTGTGTGTGTGTGTGTGTGTGTGTGTGTGTGATATATAAATGTATTTATTTTAATGTGTCATGCTAGATGATACATAGGACTTGGGTATATGAGACTCATACCATATTAAGATAATTTTAGGATTTATTTATTTAGAGAAAACCAAAATTAGGTGGAAATTAGCACGGCTAAAGAAAGCTTGAGAAGCTTGTAGAAGCCTTGACCTAATTCCACTAATTTTGTTTTTATCCTAAATATTTATTAACCTAACCATTATCTTTAGCCATGATTAACTCTCTACAAAAGGATATAAGATATCCTTTCACCCATGGTTCACCACAAGTTCATCTTCTTCATCTCCTTTTCCTCTCTTGGTTTTCTTGAGGTGAAGAAAGAAAAAGAGGAAAAATATTCTAAAGTGAGCAAAATTCCTACTTCATCAATCTATACCAAACTAGCCATTTAGTATAGCTTGTTTGCTTCACTAATTCATCAATTAGTGAAGATGTAGCTTGAGTTAGAGTCTTCTCGATGTAGATCATTTTCGACCTTGAAGATTTTTGAGCAAGCTTATTCTTTTCTCCTAGTGGAGCCAAAGGAGAGTCCGGGACACCACTACTTTGAGCGAAGGGACTACTACACGGAGGTTTAGAAGTGAAGGACAGGTCTACAAAGGTTGTATTCCTTGTTCACTTAGAGTAATGTTTGATTACTTGCCTTTAAACCCTAATTCTCTAGTTAGATCCTTTGTTCGGGTTTGTTAGCACACTAGATTTTTATAAAATTGCATGCTTGATGCCTTCTGAAACCTAGTATTCATGCTAAGGAACCCTACAGTGGTATCAGAGCCAAGTTAGAGCATTAGGAGTGGCCTAGACGAAGTTAAAGTGTTCGATCGAACTCCGAAACTCATATTTCCCATGCTCTCTGGAAATTTTTCCAAATGTTAGATTTTTCCAAGTTAAAAATATTCAAAAAATCATGCAGGGTTTTCTATGGACCCACAAGAAAAACGACGGCTTAACTCGACCAAACGGACGTGGAAGCACGGCCAAAGCATGCCTTGGCGGCGGTTCCGCGGCGCCGTTGGTGAGGTAGGGAGTGTGCTTTCTTGTGATGGTCCGTAGGTGTTTGTGGCATGTTCTGGGTATTTTTAAAACTGTCTTAAGTGTTGAGCTCTCTGGAAAATGTGGGTGTTTGTTGATTCGATCGAAATGTTTAATATCGTCTAACTTTTTATGATATGTGATACAATATTTGGAATCCACAATAATTAGTTTTGTGAAAACTGGTTTGAATTTTGTAAATCTAGCAATTTAGTCCCTTTTGATTGGTTGCCGTGGGTTTTGATTCGGATCAAAACTCCGTCGCAATCGCGTAGTGTACGCGAATACTCGTCGGGTAACATTACTAGACAACCCCGCCCTATAGCTCCGACCAAGTGACTGTAAGAGAACCCCGTTGCCAAAAGCATCCCCTCAGGTGCTCGCGGCCGTGGTGCTCCGCCTAAGTGCACTTTGTCAATGGCATTGGGGGTGCGGCCGTCTACTAAAGTTTCCGACGCGCATTCGATTAAGTTGTCGGGAATCTTGTTGAATTACCCGACTGATTATTGAAAAGTGTTTTCAATTGAGACTAAAATGCGGGGTTTATAATGTTAGGCATGAAATTCGGAATATGTGATATTCCGGATTTATGATGTCTAAGGAATTTACTTGGTTAGGCATGAAATCCGAAGTATGTGATATTTCAGGATTATGATGTCTAAGAATGCTGCAGATTCTAATTATTGTAGTTCACATTTCTATTCTGCGACTGTAAGTGTAATATGTGGTGTATCGCCGATTTTGTTGTTATACGTTAACAACAATTGGGATACGCATATTTACTTACGTTGATGACATATGATGTTATGTATTGCTGTGATGATATATTGGATCGTCGTGTTTAAATAGCTGGGGTGTTTTACGTGAGATGAGAGTTTTTTCATTTTCATTCATGTAAAAACTATATGTAATATTCTTTTATTGGGGAACTTCCCGGTTTAGGTTGATGTCACCATTGATGTATATTATTTACTTTTCTGCATTAGGATAGACCCGAGATGAGGAGCATAAGTAACCGGGTTCCAGAATCCAGTCGGAGACCATCTCGAGGAGTCGAGACCGGGTCTCCTAACTCTAGAATTGGCAGGGTTGCTTGACACTCTCATAGGGGTCTAGGGATGTGGGTTTGGCTATTCATCGCGATCGTGGAATCCGTGTTTTTTACTGGCTTTAGTTAAAGCACGGAACTCCTAGTATATCCAATATTTTATATGTTGACTTCCGTTACAATGTTCTGTGATGAGATTATATAACTGCATGAGACGAATGTTATTATTATATATATGATATATAATAAACGTTGCTTATGTTTTGCACACGCGCTATTCCAGCCCCCGCTCTGCCGGCAGTTAAGTAACCTAACGGTGCATGACGGGGCCCAGTATCGAATGCGGATGGCATAAGCATACGTTCTATTTTCGTTTCTTTATCTGTGATGCTCAGGAAGCATAAATGATGGGACTTCATTAATAAGATTAATGAAAAGGAAAGAAACCTAAAGATATTGTAGAATCAAATTTGAAACCCACTCGGCCTTTTAATAAAAAAGCAAAAGTTTCAAAATGCGGAGCTTAAACCACTTCTTTTAAAACTATTCGATTCTATAATGATATCAAGTTCATTACACAAAAGGTTTTCTTAAAAACCTGTCGTAGCCCTCCGTCATCTCAGATAGGTGCTATTTAGTATTCGTGCTGCGTTTGTTGGCCTGCGTCAAGGCGTAGTGTGCGGTAGCTGATTAGTACTTATCTGCTAGCATATGATGCGATTGGATTAGGTAGTTGTACAACCTTATTGGCCTGCGTCAAGGGTCGTGCGGGTGGGTTTAATTCAATCAAGAAATGAACGGGTTGAACTCGACTAGTGCCCTATGATTTGTTGGTTTGTGTCAAGGTCATAGGACGCTAGGGCCAAAATATTATTGGGAATTTCAAGTGTTGAAATTTGCAATGAGATTGCGTACCTTCTATGAGATTGTTGGATTCCGATACCCACTGCGAGTATGTGTTACTCCTGGGAAAGTTTTGCACTTTACAATTAGCTAACCCATTAGGTGTCTAGAAAGGTGTCAATGGGGTTATGCCTCTGGAAAAACGGGGTTTACTTTAATTAGGTCCGTGCGAAACCATGGGGAACCTCCCTCAAAATACCGACACTGGCCTGGCTGACCGGTTAGCGAACTTGTAGGGTATAATTAATCCCGGCTAGTCTTACCTTTTAGGGTTTGAAGGAATATTTGATAAAAAGATGTGGGAGCCATCCTAATTAGATAAGATAATAACCAATCTAATCTTGCAAGAGCATACGCTAAAGTGTTTTCTTCTCTCTCTCTCTCCAGGTAGCGACCATGACATGCCTTAATCAAGATAATAATATGGATGTATTGACCGAACTCGCTTATTATACTGGGCTGGGAAACGTTGGTTCCGCTCTTCCTTATAACTGTTATAAGACTGAGCAGGAAATATGGGAATACCAGGATTCCCATGCCACCCAAACGAGGAATGAGCTTGTTGATGCATCTTCTTCGGGTGTGTTCGTAACCGAGAACTGTTTCTCAGTACACTCTACATCTGGGTATTAGATACCGGATTAGGATCCCACATATGTAATATGCTACAGGGGTTTAGAAGAGGTAGAGAACTGGGAAAGGGTGAACACTCTCTAAAGTAGGGAATGGTGTAAATATTGCAGCCAAAGCAATTGGCGAGTATCACCTTATATTACCAAATGGTAATACACTGATCTTGAACGACTACTACTACGTACCATCTATGATGTGCAATTTAATATCTGTTTCTCTATTAGATAAAGAAGGATATAATTTTGTAGTAAAGAAAAATGTTATGAACATTTTCCTAAATCAAATGTTTATTGGGTTTGGTATGTTATATAACGGTTTGTACGTTCTGAATCAGAATACAGTTCTTAATGTACAGAGCACACACAAGAGGAAAATTTCAGAAATGAACGAATCCTTCTTATGGCATTGTAGACTAGTTTATATCAATGTGACACGACTAGCTAAGTTACATAAGGATGGATATTTGAATCCGTTTGAATTTTCATCTTATAAAACTTGCTAGTCATGTCTTAAAGGTAAAATGACCAAAACTCTGTTTACTGGACACGGAGAAAGAGCTGCTAAACTCTTGGGACTGATACATAGTGATATATGCGGTCCCATGTCTACACATGCCAGGAATGGTTCCTCATACTTTATTACGTTTACTGACGATCTCTCAAGATTCGTACATGTGTTCCTGTTGAAACACAGGTCTGAAGCTTTTAAGAAATTCAAAGAATATAAAAGTGAAGTTAAGAACCAGACGGGTAAAATTATTAAAATCCTTCGATCTGATCGGGGAGGAGAATACTTGAGCACAGAGTTCCTGGATTATTTAAAAGAGAATGGGATTGTCTCCCAGCTTACTCCTCCGTATACACCACAGCATAACGGTGTATCGGAGCGGAGAAATCGCACACTTTTAGATATGGTGCGCTCTATGATGAGTACTGCTGAGTTACCTATTTCCTTTTGGGGTTATGCACTGGAGACAGCTGCAGACCTATTGAATATGGTTCCCACCAAATCCGTGCTAACTACTCCATATGAGATATGGAAAGGAAAGAGACCATGTCTTAATTATGTTTAGATATGGGGTTGTCCGGCATATGTGAAAACACAAAATCCGGATAAGCTCAAAGCAATGTCAGTTCTGTGCAAGTTTGTTGGATATCCCAAACATTCGCGAGGGTATATCTTCTACCACACCGAAGAAAAAAAGGTGTTTGTTTCTCAGCATGCTTTTTAGAAAAAGAATTTCTTGAAAAATAAATTAGTGGTCATGAGGTAGAACTGGAAAAGGTTCCAACTATACAAACTATGACTGATAATTTGATCGAACCAGAGGATTCGATGGTCCCCAACGAACCTCAGCCACTTCGCCGATCTGGCAGGGTTCCTCATCCACCTAAGAGATACTACGGTTTTCTCGTTGATGGTAGGAGCGAGGATTGCATCATGGAAGATGATGACCTAACTAGCTTTGAGCAAGCCATCACGAGTGGGGATTCTGTGAAATGGCTAGATGCAATGCGATCTGAGATGGAATCTATATACACCAACAAAGTATGGACTTTGGAAGCTGCTCCTGAAGGGGTAAAACCTATCGGGAGAAAGTGGATCTTTAACAAGAAACTTGGTGTAGATGGAAAAGTTGAGACTTTCAAAGCTAAACTCATAGCAAAATGTTTTGCGTCAACGACCAGGTGTGGATTATGATGAAACCTTTTCTCCAGTGGCAATGCTTAAGTCCATCCGGATCCTACTTGCCATCGCTGCATACCATGACTACGAAATCTGGCAGATGGACGTCAAGACCGCTTTTCTAAATGGTGATTTAGAAGAGAGCATGTACATGACACAACCAGAGGGTTTCGTAGACAGTGGGAGCAGCGGAAAGGTGTGTAAGCTGCTTAAATCAATCTATGAGTTAAAGCAGGCATCGCGGAGTTGGAACATTTGTTTTGATATGGCAGTTAAAGAGTTTGACTTCGTCAAAAACGTAGATAAACCTTGTATATACAAGAAAGTTGCAGAGAGTAAGATTGTCTTCCTCGTACTGTACGTGGATGACATACTCTTGATAGGAAATGATGTTCCTATGCTGCACTCGGTCAAGCTCTTCTTATCACACAGATTCTTCATGAAAGATCTGGGTGATGCCTCTTACATTATGGGGATTAAGATCTATAGAGATGATCTAAGCGGATGTTGGGATTGTCCCAATCCAGGTATATTGACACCATACTAAAGAGGTTTAGTATAGAAGATTCCAAGCGTGGTAGTTTACCCACTATCTCAGGAATCACTCTCTCCAAAAAGATGTCTCCTAAGACTGATTTGGAAAGGGCTCGCATGCAAAGGCTACCCTATGCTTCGGCGGTAGGCTCTATCTTGTATGCGATGTTATGTACCAGACCAGATGTAGTGAGTAGGTATCAATCGGATCCTGGGGAGAATCACTGGATAGCTGTGAAGAACATTCTTAAGTACTTGAGAAGGACTAAAGAAATGTTCTTGGTGTATGGTAACGGTGAACTCCAAGTGAAGTCCTTTACCGATTTGAGCTTCTAGAGTGATAAGGACGACTCTAAGTCGATCTCGGGTTTTGTCTTTACCCTCAATGGAGGGGCGGTTTGTTGGAAGAGTTCCAAGCAAGAAACCGTGGCAGACTCGATGATGGAGGGTGAATACATCGCTGCCAACGATGCCGCCAAAGAGGCTGTCTGGATGAAGAAGTTCATAACTGAACTTGGTGTGGTTCCGTCCATCAAGCATCCAATACCTTTGTATTGTGATAATAATGGAGCAGTGGTTTTGGCCAAGGAACCCAGGTCCCATCAGCGATCCAGACATATTCCTATGCGGTATCACCTGATCCGGGAGATAGTTGATCACCGGGAAATCAAGGCCAGGAGAGTTGACACGAAGAATAACATGGTGGATCCACTCACAAAGGCCATACCCCAGATACAGTTTGAGAGACTCTTCGGGATGTGGGGTATGAGATACTACAACAACTGACCTTATTGCAAGTAGGAGATTATTAGTTGTATGTATGCCCTAGAGGCCATTATTGTACATGATTGTATATTATAGTGGATGCTTGGACATATATAGAGAGGACTTTCTTGCTCGACATGATAGTATGCTATATAACTGCTCTTTATCTTAACATGTATACTTGTATCTTTATACTGTCTCTCTGTTATATATTGATAAAGCCCTTAGAATGTGGACTTGACTACCAGGATTATGATGCAGATCATACTAGTGGGGCCAGAGTAGTCCACAAGTACATCCTTTAATTGTTCCCAGTCGAGAGAGTATCGAGACGGGGCATCGATATTCCAGAGTAGACTAGTACGTACGATTCTTGACCCTGTATAGGGCGATGGTTGATCCCACAACCGTTGGTGTTTGACATCAGTGAATGTACACATGTGCTTATTAAAGAATGGGTACACCGAACAGGACTCGCCAAGAACTCCTAGATAGTATTATACCTGACGTCAGATAGCAGTTCTCTGGTGATACTGGTACAGGTTAGTCTGTAGACCCGAGATCGTCATAGAGTCTTTTGTGATTCCCACTGTGCTTTGATTTCCACCCTACCACGCTCAAGAGGAGTTGTGCAAACCGGTGGTTTTTGGGTACAGTCCCGAGTCACATGGAGGCAATGAGCGATAGGTGGGGTTTCGTCTCTCCCGGTATTAGGGGTTGATTTTGCTCTATGCTTGATTGGATATAACAGGAAGTCCCTGGCCAGTGCTGATGATGAGATTTACTGGTAAGTTTTATCAGTAGTTTCTCGATCCGTTATGAGCCTCACATCAGCATGACTTATCAAGTTATTGGGGTCTGACGTATACCACCTCCAGACTAGATATGCGACATATCAGACGAAGAGACCGGACTGTACGGTAGTGTTACTGATAGGCTTTGCAGGAGTTTAGACAAGCTTGCTTGCTGATCTTCTGATCGCTCAATACCCGGGTAGCCGTTACGTCCAGCTAGTACCGCTGACGGCTTGTGGGTAACTAATATGATTATTACCTACTGCTGGCGTATTGACGAGTCTTTAGAATCCTACATAGAAGTTTCCTGGCTCAAGCGAAACGAAATAGGGCACATATGTGATATGTGCGGGACCAAGATCAATACGTATATGATACCGTATTTTAATCTCGCGACATAGGTTATATGTGATATAACCGGATTATTGAATCAAGTGTTGATTCAATGATTAGATATTAGTCGGTTATATATGATATAGTCGGATTATTAAATCAAGTGTTGATTTAATAATTTAATATATAATTATATATTTGGCATATTACTATATATTAACTAATATTAGCTCACTTAAGAATTTCTTTTCTACAAATATATTTAACATATATATGTGATATATATAAATGTATTTATTTTAATGTGTCATTCTAGATGATACATAGGACTTGGGTGTATGAGACTTATACCATATTAAAGATAATTTTAGGATTTATTTATTTAGGGAAAACTAAAATTAGGTGGAAATTAGCACGGCTAAAGAAAGCTTGAGAAGCTTGTAGAAGGCTTGACCTAATTCCACTAATTTTGTTTTTATCCTAGATATTTATTAACCTAACTATTATTTTTAGCCATGGTTAACTCTCTACAAAAGGATATGAGATATTCTTTCACCCATAGTTCACCACAAGTTCATCTTCTTCATCTCATTTTCCTCTCTTGGTTTTCTTGAGGTGAAGAAAGAAAAAGAGGAAAAATATTCTAAAGTGAGCAAAATTCCTACTTCATCAATCTATACCAAACTAGCCATTTAGTATAGGTTGTTTGCTTCACTAATTCATCAATTAGTGAAGGGGTAGCTTGAGTTAGAGTCTCCTCAACGTAGATCATTTTCATCCTCGAAGATCTTTGAGCAAGCTCATTCTTTTCGCCTAGTGGAGCCAAAGGAGAGTCCGGAACACCACTACTTTGAGCGAAGGGACTACTACAAGGAGCTTTAGAAGTGAATGACCGGTCTACAAAGGTTGTATTTCTTGTTCACTTAGAGTAATGTTTGATTACTTTCCTTTAAACCCTAATTCTCTAGTTATATCCTTGGTTCGGGTTTGTTAGCACACTAGATTTTTATAAAATTGCATGCTTGATGCCTTCCGAAACCTAGTGGTCGTGCTAAGGAACCCTACACCCTCGTTATTGGAGAAGTACAAGGATGACTCAAGAATCCCGCTATATCCAAATTGCAAAGGGTTTGAAAAATAGTCCTTCTTTGTACGTCTCTTCCAGATCAAGTGCAAGAACAGATGGAGCAACCGATCTTTCACCGATCTCCTAGTATTGCTAAAGGAAGCTTTTCCCGACAGAAATGAAGTGCCATCGAACTGGTACAAGACGTAAAAGATAATCACAAATATCGGTCTAAAGTGTGAGAAAATCTATGTATGCGAGAATGAGTGTGTTTTGTTTCGGAATGAACATGTCACACTCAGAAACTGCCCCGTGTGTGGGAACGATCGATTCAAGTCTAAGAAAGACTCTCATTCGAGTGATCTGCCCATGAAGATTCTTCAACATTTTCCACTAATACTGAAGCTATAACGGTTATTTATATATGAGTAGACGGCGTCCGAAATGCAGTGGTACCATAAAGCGTCTCGTGAAGAGGGAAAAATAAGTCATCCTAGAGATTCGATATCATGGAATGTTTTGGATGAAAAATATCTTTCGTTCAGCGCAGACCTTCGTAACGTGAGGCTATGTGTAAATCCCCAATTCCATGTATATATTTTCCGTATTTTCCCAGAATTTTCCTAGTAATTTTGCACATTTTTTTTAAATATATTTTTATTATTTTAGTTTAATTTCCTAACCTAAACCATAAACCCATGTCCCTAACCCTACTCGACCCGACCCATTTCCTTAACCCGACCCGACTCCCACTTCTTCTTCTTCTCCTTCTCCTTTTCTTTTCTTGCCTCTTTCCCCCGTCTCCTCCTTCCTCGCGCCCATGCCCGCGAGACCCGCGCCCACCTCCACGACGACCTCGTCCATTCGCCAACGATCTCCCCAAGATACCCTTCCCAAAATCCTCACTTGCTCCCCTCTCTCTCCCTCGCCGATGTCTCCGTGAGACCCGCTCAACCCACGACCGAGCTCTCCCCCAACTACACACCGAGATCCTAGTGCTCACCTCCCCTCATCTCTAGCAACCTCTCTCTTTCTTGCTACCTATTTCTCCCTCTAACTCGTTCCCCTCACACTTCCACTCCCCACTTCCTTCCTTTCTCAAACTGACCATGTCGCCTACCACCACCGTAGCCATCATTTCCTTCGACCCACCGAGCTCCCTAAGCCTTCAAGCCAAGCTGAGCACTCCACTACATTCCACCTTGCTGCAACCGCCACCGGAGCTCGACGCCGCCATCCTCGTCATTACCATTGTCCCATCCTCCTTCTCCCTTGCTTCACCGGGCACTCCTTCTCCGACCACGAGAATTCCCATAGCTAGCCCGACCCCGATCATCCCCTGCAGCACCCCCGGAGATCCGCTGCACCTCACCGCCGTTGCCACGGCACCCATGCCCACCTCCGCATCGTGCCGAGCCTCCCCAAGTCCTCACCAGAGCCTATGCTAGTAGCACGTGCATCGTGCCGTGCCATCTCTGTGCCGTGGTTGTAGACCGCTGTTGTGTCGCCGTCTCCAGGCAAGAGAAAACCCAACTCTTGCTAATCATGCTATAACATATATATAAGTTAATTAATAATGTTAGATAAGTGCATATATGTGTGTGTATCTATATTTCTTTAAGTGATGATCAAATACTTGTGAATTGAGCCATTGTGATTAGTTGTATTGAATCAAACCCAAATCAGTCCATTAATCGTATGGATACCATATTACAATTTACATTAAGTAATTGTTGTCGATCGACACTCGTGTACACATACTAAGTGTTTGATGCGAAATCTTAAACCAAAAGCCATTTAAAAATGGCGGAATTTGTGACTAATGAATCACTCTTTGGATAATGAATGTCGTGTAAGGATTTGAGTTAAAAATACTTAGGTTATACCTATGAAAAGTCGCCCCCTAAAGGCGACACTAAATCTGGAATGCCCCGCACATGTCACGTCGAAAAATATATATTAAATTAAAAACAGATTGGAATGTAATGTTCTATGACTCGTATCGAATCCGACTTGATAAACTAGAACCCTCTAAAGTTTACCCTTCAATACTGATATGCTACTGTAACGAGAATTGACTGGGAATGCGGCTCTGGACTGCAGTCAGGGGAAGCATTCCATGAGGATACCTGCATTTAAGTGCCTGCACATACCTACATAAAACTGAAAATGCGCAGAGTCCTATATAGTCGGGTAGATAATTTAGTTAGCTAACATATTGATCTTTTCTCGTTCAGTTTGATAATTGTTTGATATTTTGTTCGTATTTTAGAATGTCGATATGTTCTGCAGTTTCTGCAGTGACATTTCTTTCACCTTCACACTAAACAGGACACATCTTCTATTATAGAAAGGTTATTATTAATCCGTTTGATGAGTTGGAAACCTAACAGATAGCACTAGGTTTTATTCAACTGGGGAAACACCTGATTCTAAACACAATCACTAGTAAACCGTGCGCGAAGTTAGACTTCCAGTTTTGAAACTGGAATTCCAGCAATTAATCGCTAATTAAAAATGACGATAAGTTCCTAACCTGAAATTCTATTCACATGAAACCAATTTTTCCAATTATATAATCAATTATACATTGTACGCCTTTTATATTTTTTTTGATCGATTCTATACGTGTGATTTATGGTGAATTTTGCAAGTCATATGGTGTTGGCTGTCATAATTTAGTGAATATCTGTTCAGTGCATTTCTACCTATTTTTGTGTTTGCTTTATACCTTCTGCATGATGATCATTTACAATGAGACCTTGGGACTGTTTTTGCATTGTCGATATATAAGTGTTAGTGATTGGGTTGTGTCAAGTACGAAAGTGAACCGGTGATTGAAAGTGATATTGATAAGTGGAAATGTGATTGAAAATGAAAGCGATACGTATTTGTTCATAACCTATCTAATACCTGAATACATACTATAACCTGGGGAATAGGAAAATCAAGGTGGAATTGAACTCGTATTTAGCGAGGTACAGTGATTTAGAGGATGATCATTCGATATTATATATATATATATATATATATATATATATATATATATATATATATATATATATGAGGTTAGTGGAGGAAAGAGACCATATGAGGGAATTTCCTCCTATGGCGTCGAAAAAATACACCCTTTCTCATTTTTTCCGACGATCGGCACCCACCATCTTCATCGTTATCATCTAAGATGTGGGTACACCAAACTTTATGTGATTCTAAAACTTTTTCACCGTTGATTTAGTGGGTTCAAAATTAACGGTTTACCGACAATAGAACTTTTTACATTGCTAAATCAACGGTGAAAAGGTTGTAGAATCACATGAAATTTGGTATACCGATATCTTAGATGATAACGATGAAGATGGTGAGTGCCGATCGGCAGAAAAAATAAGGGAGGGTGTATTTTTTCGACGCCATAGGATGAAATTCCCTCCTATGGCATCTTTCCTCAATTATTCTCTCTCTCTCTCTCTCTCTCTACACACACACACACATTAGGTCGTGGGCCTAGCGGCACGGCTGTAGGGTTATGTCCCAGCAACAGTAGACCGTAGTCTCAGGACATGAGACCCTTGTTAAACACGAACATCTTTTCCACCAATTGATTTCATTGACCTAGTGAATGATAAGTAGTGACATACACATTACCTGATTTACTGACATAATACATATATCGTGTTGTGCATATTCAAATGATATTCATTATTCTCATGTTTCTATATTCTGTCGCACCTTTCATGTTTAATAATATTGTACGCACATCATATATTTATTGCTATATGTGTCGCCCTGACGACCTGAGTGTGCATGCTCAGAGAAAGAGGTGGACCCAGTCAAGAAGCAGGACTTGCCATTCGAGATCGCGGAGGTCTAGACTGCAACATCAGTGCCGCTATTTTTGCTATAAGCACATTATATTTCGTTGGTTAGTTATTCCCTTATGCAAAATAAATATATCTCAAACTCTTTTATTGTAATATAATAAAGTTGTGAACTGTGATTTTCTTTACTCTAGTACTATTTACTGACTACTATGTAATGCTAGAAGCCGTAGTGTGACTACGGCAGGATTATTCCCTGACCGTACGAGCATGGCTGGCCTAGTCACCCCTCATATTCCGTATTTTGGAAAGCGGGGTGTGACACTATGAATTTCGAACGACGGTTTCAGTCCATTTGGGATGATTCGCGACGGGCGCACTCACAGTACTTAGCCTATTGTGGTGACTATGTACAACCTTCCGCCATGGAAGGCTATGACGCAATTTTTTTTATGATGGCACTTTTAATCGACGGTCTCTCGTTGCCTGGGAAACACATCTGCTGGGATCCTACTGCTCTCTACGCTACAATAGCGGCCAAGGCGGAAATGAAAAATCAAAAATTTTAGAGAGTAATAGCAACCAAACTAAGAAATCAACCCAAAAGATATCAACTTGAAAACAAAAGGAGCATACAAATAAACTAGATGGGGTTTAGGGTTGCTACAACCTTTTTAGCGTGTCCGATTGCCTATCGGAAGACCCTTGTTAGAGTCGTGAGCTCCAGGATGAATGTGGACGCCGACCGTCTCGCCGTAGATGATCCGCGGTGAAAGCTCCTAGCCCAAGCTCCAACTCCACTTCACAAGTGAAGAAACTCGCCCTATGAACTCGCTAGGTTATAGAGGGAGTGATGATGTAGTTGAAAAACTCTGTTTCTCTCTTTTCATTTCTTTTTCCTCATCATAAAAAAAATTCAAGAAGAGGAAGAAGAAGAAGAAGCCATGCTTACCAAAAATAAATAAATGAGAAGAAGAAAAATAAAAGATAAAGAAGAAGAAAGAATAAATATGAAACTTCTCTTTCTTCTTTTCTTTTCTTTTCTTTTCTAATTATTTCTCTTCTAATCATTTCTCTTTATTATATATGTATTAAGAGTTTCAAAAACTCTTCTCTCTTTACCCCTCTCTCTATCCTCTTATGTCATCTAAAGAGAGAGAGTGTGGGCCTCGCATGCATTCTTTGTTTATTTTTGAATAACAAAGAGAATGTATTTGTATCAAAAATACAATACACAATGTATCAAATACATATAAATGAGAGAGTGTATATGTATCCATATACATACACTTATATAATCATAAAGAGAAGAATATATGTATCCTATACATAAACAAATCCATCAGTATCATATTCTAATGAGAGAGCAAGAGAAAGTGTATATTATATACATATATACTAAAAACCATATCACATATGCGGTTATTAAGCCAATATTTGAGTTAATATTCCGGTTTATAAATAAACCGGATAGTATAGCAACCGTCCGATTAAATCACGCATATCCAATACACGTATTTAATCGAACCCTTACATGTATCCCCATACGCACGCCACATCATCATTTCACCTAGGAAGACACTTTCGTTACGGGAATCTAAAAACCTGTCAATACGCTGGCAGTAGGTTACACAGGATCATATCCAATTGAATCTGAAATACTTTCAGATTCAATCCTCTCACGGGTTAACCCAAAAGCACGTCAACGGTACTAGCTGCACGTAACGGCTACCAGGTATGATCAAGATAAATGCATGTCAATGAGCAAACTCATCCAGGCTCGACATGTAACGACTACACCATGATATCACTCTTGAATTATAGTACTTTGAATTCTTCCTTACTCTCCTGACGATCATAACTCAACATGGACCTTACCATTTATTATGTTCTTTTAAATTTCCTCTCTTGAATCCGTCTTAAGTCCTTTCTTATCTTCCCTGATGATCAACTCTCGATGAAGGAGAAACGGAAGTTCGAACCCTTCATCTCTATCATGACCTTTTCTTTTTATCTTCTTGATTCCATCTGGATTTCTTGAATCCCTATTGGTCCTTCTTACTTACACCTTTTAATATATCTTTTGCATACATTCTTAAAAAGTTTCTAATCACTCCAAGCATTCCTTGTCCTTGCTTTGGAACTTCCGATTCGGAAGCATCTCATATCCTTCTAATTTATCGTATCCATTCTAATATCGACTGATAGAGTGTGAAGGAGATAAATGACAGTGTTATCTCTACTTTGTCCAGTAGCGGCACAATCCTTCTGAATTTCGAGTACAAAATTTATTTTAAGGAGGGTAGAATGTAACGAGTGCAAAATCCATGAACTTTTTTCTTTATAATAAGATAATTTCTTTTTGAACTCGGTTATATATTCATTTCTATTTAAACATATGTATAATCATTACTTGTATCCTATTGGTTGAGACGATATATTGTTATTCCATAGGTCTCAAGTTCAAACTTTAGCCTCCCTAAATTATTTATTTCTTTATTAGTTTAGTATATTGTATTATATGATTATATTTTTTATTGTTGTATATATATTCTTTTTAGTTAGCGGTTTGTTTTAATTATTATTGTAGTTTTCATATAGAGTGGTTATATTATAATAATTTATTCATATTTTGTTTAGTATAATTAATTTATATTATTTTATATGAGCATTTTCGGTCACAGTTATTATTATTATTAAAAAATATTCTGAAGACAGAAGATTTTGGTTTGATTTGGATTTTATTAGATATCATAAGATTTTATTTCATTAAAAAAAAGGATGGATGTAGTATGTAGAATAATTTTATAATAAAATATAATATATAAAATAAGTTTATGTTGAAATAATTATTTTCTTAACAAAATTTGTGGAGTTTAAAACTTTATCCTTTTGGTAGGACTATTTTTATTCACCGGATTCTCCTAGTTAAAATTACATGATCTATTTTCCTTTTAAATTAACAGAAAACCTAATTTCTTTCACTGCCGTATATTTTTTTCCTTCTTCCCAACTCCGAATTGCTCTTTCTCCCCTGCCTTTTCTTGATTGCGGATCTAAAATCCTAACCAAAGGAAACAAAAGAAAGAAAAAGAAGACTTTAACCCCACCACCTCAATCGAATCGAGACATTCTCTATCCGATAAGAACGATCTTAAATCCTTTCTTTGTAAGGCCCATTTTCCTTCTCTCTCGTCATATTATTTTTCTCAACTAAATTTATCTATGGCTAATTGATTCAGTTTTTAGTAGCATTAAATATATTTATTTTGTCTCTATTTAATATATTTTATTTTTGTGTTACTAACACATTCTTTGATAATGTTAATATTATACACTTTAGATCACATATATAATCATGCATTGGTAGCATTATTAGCTAGTCGTAATATGTAAATAATATTTAGTATGTATGTCATTATTTAGGTCGATTGTTGTATCTATATAACAAGTATGTGTGTATAATTTACACTGACTGCTAGTAAACTAATCCATAAAGATTAGCTATGATCAAAACATTTTCTACATTGTTATATTACTTAGACCAGCATGCCTACGATTACTTGATTAACATTTGCTATTGTATTATTTTTAATACCATGATAAAACTGATTACGTACAATAGTTGTCAAAATTCTTAAATGTAGTCAATATTTACTAAAGATTTATGAGTAATGAGTTATGAATACAAATTAGAAATGTGTTATTTATACTTATTTTGTTAATATTAGGCATATCATTTTGTTGTTATGGTTAGTCATTGTCATCATATTTATAGTAGCTTTCTTATAATTGATCATATTTGTAGGTTCCTCTCTCACATTTTATCTCTTTTACATGTTTAAAATTTGAAATTTAAACAAAAGTAAATATTTTTAATCAAACCCTAAATTGTTTTAAATAAAGGAAGTGTTTGTACGCATTTGAGTTTATAGATCTAGATAAAATAATATTTGATGTTACTTTTCAAGAATTGATAATTCACGATTTTTTTGTTTTCTATATATAAAAAAACTCGTTTAATTTAATAAAAGGATTGTTCTTTTTAGTTAAAATTATAGTTTTATAAAAATGAGTATTTTTTATAAAAGAACATAAACCCTAATTCTTATTTGTAAGGAAAAAATAAATTTTTATAAGTATATTATTTTATGGTGATGGTTAAGATTATTAATGCATTAACAACTTTGTTTTGGTGAATTATCAATATGTATATTATGGGGATTTAAGAAATGGTTAGGATTTAATATTTAAGATTTAGTAAGTAGATCATAATCAATTTACTTCATATGGTATCATCAAATATTTTAGTTTTATGTTGTTGTTTTATAATATTAGTTTGTTTGTTATGTTAGTTCCTTATGTTAAGATAAGGATTTAATATTGCATATTTAATATTAGTCTGTTAGGTTAGTTTCATTATACACACACACACACACACACACACATACATATATATATATATATATATATATATATATATATATATATATAAGGTTTGTTGAGTTTAATATCATCAACATATAACATGTGATTATCTAAATACTCATATTATTTTGATATAATAATAAATTATTAGTTATGTATACATTTCATGTCATTTTGATATTTCAGATTATTATACATGTGTTTAACTGTTATTTGTTATATTAATTCAAAACTGTTTCGTTAGTATGTTGAAACTGATTTTGCCTTGACTTAGAATAAACATATCTCCTAACCCCGGATTCCTATTTGAGCAAACTCAAGTTGTTGGAATATCTACAGATAGTTAGCTACATCTTATTCCTACCTGAAAACTTATGGAAATTTATGAAAATAGGATCCTAATAAAATGTGACGAATCTGGACTGCAGCAGAAACTATCTGCATGGTTGTAGTAAAATAGGCATAACTCCCTACTCGTTGATGGTAATCAGGATTTTCTTACTGAGAATCGTTCAAGACTCACAGACGCTCAATTTTATGTCTAATCGTGAAAACCAGAATATGAAAGAAAACCTACCAAATATGCAAAATACTTTCGGTGTATGGATTCTGAAATCTACATTGGTCTACTCTGCGCAACGTTACGGAAACTTCCATAACTCTTTCATCAGGAACCTGATCGAGAAAACTCGGTCTCATTATTTACACAATTCTCTTAACTACAATTTATTCCTTTTGTAAGATTGCCTTATTCTAAACGAAAACAATAGTTTTCTGCATGCGAACCTATACTTATTTCTGGCCTTAAACTGAACTATTATTACATACTTGTCACATATATGGAGACTTAGAATTGTATATAAGACTTGACCTATATTATCAGGAGTCACATGACCAACTCATGAATGGACACGTGTTCCCATTCCCCTAGATGATAGCCTTGGTCTTTGAATACTCCGGCGGTAGTTGAAGTCCCATTACTCATGAGTGGGCCCATGTTTTCTTGCCCCTGGATGATAACCTTGGGACTGTGAATACTTCTGCTAGTTGACACTCACACTCAATTGCAACTCAGGAGTCTCATTACTTACTCATGAGAGGGCTCGTGTTTTCTTGCCTTTGGATGATAGCCTTGGATCTGTGAATACTCTTACTAGTTAACACTCACACTCAACAGCAACTCAGGAGTCACATTACTAACTCATGAATGGGCCCGTGTTTTTTCTTGCCCCTGTATGATAGCCTCAGATTTGTGAAAACTCCTGCGTTAGATTATATTATCTTGACATGAACCTGACATGAATATGTAAATCTTGAATCTCGTGAATATCATGAATCTAATGAATATCTTGAATCTCGTGAATCTCATGAATATGACATGTACAATATTTATTAGATATATATAAATATATATTATGGGGACGGGGTAGCTCGAAAATGGGGGTATATATGCGTAATGGAGGATCATGTCTTGATCCTCGTAGTACCAGAGAAAAATGGTACATTGCATTATATATATATATATATATATATATATATATATATATATAAATACGGAATATCCTAATTACATAATAAAACTCTCACAATCGAGCATATACTTATAGTTACTAGCACTGAAATATTGAATATTGTGATACTCTATTTATATTACACTGATTAACACATGCTGTTTATTTGACATGCACATTACCGTTTATTGTTCACGGTTATTCTTATGCCTATTATTATGTATACTATGTTTCGTGCCAAATATCGTTTAATAATTATATTAATATATCATAATTTAACTAGTATAACAAAAATAATTGTACACTACATTCTTGTTAGTATAACATAATACTTTACTAAACTAATTTATTATCAAATAATTCTAAAATAAAATATACCTTATATATTTTTGTAATCATGAATCTTTGTACCTTGTTACCTTTTGATAATGTTAATAACAACCCTATATATATTGTTATTCCAAAATCACAAAACTTTATTATTACTATTTTCTATAAATTAAACAAATATTATTATTGTGTTATATTTGTTCCAACTAATTGAAACCATGTATTAAACCCATTAGATTATAATCATTAATAACTAAATCATAACCAAAATATTATGTTTCATTGTAAATACTATTAATATAGAAAAATATTGTTTTTAATATAAAATAGGGACTTACCGAACCTTAGTTCGCTGACGGCATTCCTGTTTTCTTGTTTTCATTTCTTGGTAATGTCATCATACGACTTTGGGATAGGTGACGAGCGTAGGTACGAGGTGGTACCAACCGAGGAGGACAGTCAATATCTTTCAAGTTAGGCCGAGCTCTAGTTTTCCTTTTTAGTAAGCATGTCTTTTGTTCAAGGCTATCTTTCATTCCTAGCTTCTTGAATTTTCGATCTGTATTCAGTTATCATTTTAAAAACTATTATAAAATATTGTTGGATATTTTATAAGTTTTAAAATTCTAGTACTATAATTTTCTTTACTGCTTGTATAGACGCTTAGCGTATTCATGTCGAGAAAGAGTGCTTCTCGATATGAATACGTTGCGGGTTTGTCGCTCTCGTTTCTTGTTTTTCGGAAGCAGGCCGTGACACGACAAAATCTATAAGCGATGAATACCATACAGTCTGGTCTTTTCGTCAAAGAGTATCGCATACCGGGTCTGGGGGTGAAATCTGTTAGTTATATGTATGCCCTAGAGGCCATTACTGTACATTGGATGTATATTGTAGTGGATGCTGGGACATATATAGGTAGGACTTTCTTGCTCGACATGATAGTACGCTATCCGGTTGCTCTTTATCTTAACATGTATACTTTCTGTCTCTCTGATTACATGTTGATAAAGCCCTTAGGATGTGTACTCGACTTGCAGGACTATGATGCAGATCATACTAGTGGGGCCTGGGTAGTCCATGAGTACATCCTTGAAATGTTCCTAGTCGTGGGAATATCGAGACGGGGCATCGATATTCCAGAGTAGACTAGCGCATATCTTCTCGACCCATGCGATGGGCGATGGATGATCCCATATCCATTGGTGTTTGACATTGAAGATGGTATGTGGGTGCTCAGTGGAGACTGGGTACACTAAACGGACTCGCCGAGAACTCCCAGATGGTATTATACCTCACGTCAGATGGCAGTTCTCTGCTGACACTGGTACAGCTTAGTCTGTTGACCCGAGATCGTCATAGAGTCTTGTGTGTCTCCCACTGTGCTTTGATTTCCACCCTACCACGGCTCTACTGAGTCGTGCAAACAGGTGGTTTTTGGGTACAGTCCCGATTCACATAGAGGCAATAAGCGATAGGAGGGGATTCGTCTCTCCCGGTATTGGGGGTTGATGTTGTGTTATGCTCGACTGGCCATAATAGGAAATCCCTGGCCAGGATTGTTGTGATATACTGGTAAGAGTTATCAGTAGTTTCACGAATGTTATGGACCTCAAGTCGGCATGACTTATCAAGCTATTGGGGTCTGACGTTTACCACCCCTAGGAGAGATATGCGACATATCAGACGAACAGAACGGACTGTACGGTAAGTGTTACTGGTTGGATTCGCAGGAGTGTGAGCGGGCTTGCTCGTCGATCTTCTGATCGCTCAATACCCGGGTGGCCGTTACGTTTAGCAGACCGCTTGCGGCTTGTGGGTGTTTGATATGATCATCATCCGCTGCCGGCGTATTGACGAGTCTTTAGAGTCCTACACAGAGGTTTCCTGGCTCAAGCGAAACGAAATAGGAGCGCATATGAGATATGTGCGGGACCGAGAATAATGCGTGTATGTGATACCGTATTTCATTCTCGCGACGAATGTATCGATTGGTTATATGCGATATAACCTAGTTATCGAATCAAGGATTGATTCGATAAGCCGATACATTGGATACTAGCTGGTTATATGCGACATGACCGGATCATTGAATCAAGTGTTGATTTAATGATTTAATGTATAATTATATATTTGATATATTACTTTGCATTAACTAGTATTGGTTCACTTTAAATGGATTTACTCACTTGGTTTGTGCACATTGCATATGTGATATATTTTGTGCACATGATTGTATCATGTTTGATGATACATGCAAGCTAGGGTTAGTGTAAAGAATTAGACCATGGTTAAGATTATGATTAGGGTTTTCTTTTTTCTTATTTATTTATTTATTTATTTTGGAAAAAGATGAGAAAAGAATGGTTGCTAATTTTGTTTGCTAGTTGAAGATTCTTGAAGCTTTGAATTAGTCCACCATTCTTATCTCATCCTTAACCCTAACCATTCAAGTTAACCATGGTCCATTCTCTACAACTAACCAAGGGTTAGTAAATGATAAGTATTGATTTATTTATCATTTACTTAATACTTATCATATTCTTTTTCATCATCTTCTTCTTCTTCAACAAAAGAAAAAGCTTGCTACATCAATGGTGTTTGATGAAAAAGTATGAGAAATCCAAATCTAAAGTCTACCCACTTCCTATTTCTTCATCCTCTACCTCTTGCCAAGTTGTATAGGGTGTTTACTTCACAAGTTTTCAAAGCTTGGTGAAGTTGGAGCTTGTTCTTGCGATGCCTCGACGTAGATCATCATTGGCATCGAACCGACGATCAAGCCCGCCCATTCTCCGATGAAGCTAACGCGAGGGTCCAAGATCGGATTTGTACAGCGGAGAGGACTTCTTCACGGAGCCTAGGAGGTGGTGGACTGGATCTACAAAGGTTGTAGTCACTTTCCCTTAGCATTTAATTCGATTACATGCTTGCTTCGCCTATTTATCTAGTTAACGATCCGTATTAGGGTTAATAGGCACTTGTAAAATTTCAATTGGCCATGTTTGATCACTTGTGAGACTTCATTAGTGTGCCTAGGAACCCTACAGTGGTATCAGAGCCTAGCTAGAGCCTTAGGCGAAGTCCCGACGGAATCAGAAGTCCGATCGACCCAAAACCCGACTTTGAAAATGCTCTCTGGACATTTCTGTAAAATGTGGTTTTTTCGAGATTAAAAATATTCAGAAAAATCAGCAGGAAGATCTAAGAGATACTGTAAAATTCGTGGTCCTGATTCCATAAAGTAGGCGCGGATCCGCGGCCTTACAGAAGGCTCATGCAGCGGATCCGCGGCAAGTTTGTCGTTTTGTGCATCTATTTCTGCACAGTAATTCTTATTTTTATGTGCTGATTTTCCTGGGAATTTTTAATAATTTTTCCAGAGTTGTATTTTCTGGGTTGTATTGGGGACTCGGTGTATTCGATCGGACTGTCTAATTTTTGTCGGTATGCTTTTCCGGGTATTTTTAGAATATGTTAAAAAGTTTGACCGGATATAAATACCCGCTTTTTCCCCTGCCGGGAAATTTCCAATTGTTGGATTTTTCCGTAGTTTAACGACGTTCTAAGTAGTTCAAGTAACGCGATGGACCCTCTAGAAGACAACAAACCTTAACTCGATTATGTGACCGTCTTGAACTGCCCTTTGAACCTTCGGGTTTGGGGCAGTACGGCATGCCACATGTGAGGCGTTGGCTTGACCCTTCTACGGCTGGACCGTTGCTACTGAGGCACGAACTGAATGCTGTTAGACTTATTTCATGTGTTGAGCTGTATCGGGAAAACTTGGGTGTTCGATTGTCCGATCGGAAAGTTTAACATTTTCTATTTATCCGGAATGTGATACAATAATTGGAATTCACAAATAGTTATGAGATAACTGAATGAATGTTATAAATATAGCACTTTAGTCTCACTTGATCGGTTGCCACGGAATTTTGATGTGATCAAAAGTCCGTCGCA
Organism: Agapanthus africanus; assembly: GCA_030015575.1. NCBI lineage: Eukaryota > Viridiplantae > Streptophyta > Magnoliopsida > Asparagales > Amaryllidaceae > Agapanthus > Agapanthus africanus. The sequence continues at coordinate 661,674,861 of CM057340.1, forward strand.
ATCACGTAGCGTACGCTGATACTCGCTGGGTAAACTTAATAGACATCCTCACTCCATTGCCCCGACCAAGTGACTGTAGGAGAACCCCGTCGCCGAAAGCATCCGTTCGGGTGCTCGCGGTAGCGGTGTTCCGCCTTGGTGCACTTCGTCGACGGTTTCGAGGGTGCGGCCGTCTACTAAAGTTTGCGACGAGCATTCGATCAGAATGTCGGGAATCTTGTTGAATTGCCCGACTTGATATTGAAAAGTGTTTTCGACTTTGAGACTAAAATGCGGGGTTTATAATTGTTAGGCATGCGATGTCTAAGTATTTCATTTGGTCAGGCATGCGATGTCTGAGCAGGTTGCGGATTCCAACTGTTGTAGTTTTACACTTTCTTTTCTGTGACCGTAAGTGTAATATGTGATATCGCCGGTTTCGTTGCTATATGTCAACGACAATTGGGATGCGCATATTTACTTACGTTGATGACATGAGATGTTATGTGTTGCTGGATATGTTATATTGGATCGTCGTGTTTGAATAGCCCGGGAGGTTTTTATGTGAGATGAGTGTTTTTCATTTTCATTCATGTAAAAACTTGTATGTAATATTCTTTTATTGGGGCACTTCCAGGTTGCGGATGTTGTCACCATTTGTATATTATTTACTTTTCTGCACTAGGATAGACCCAAGGAGGGGAGCACAAGTAACCGGGTTCTGGGGTCCAGTGGGAGACCATCTCGAGGAGTCGAGTCCGGGTCTCCTAACCCTAGAATTGGTAGGGTTGCTTGCCGCTCTCGTAAGGGTCTAGGGGTGTGGGATTGGCTATTCATCATGACCGTGGAATCCGTGTTTTATACTGACTCGTATTGAAAACACGGACGTCCTAGTATATCCAATATTTCATATGTTTCTTCTGCTGTGATTTATCTGTGATCATGTGATGTTCTGTGACAGATATTATATATAGTATATATGATATATTATATAAACGTTGCTTATGTTTTACTCCCGCGCTAGCCCTGCCCCGCTCTGCCGTTAGTTACCTAACCTAACGGTGCAGACGGGACATCGAGGCGAATGCGGATGGCATAAGCGTACGTTATATTTATCTATGATGGTTAGGTGAACTTAAATGATGGGATATTCATTAATGAGATTAATGAAAGAAAATAAACCTAATTGATGTTGTGGAATCGAATTTCAAAATAAAACAGGTAGCTACAGTTCTTGCTTTGCATCGCGGTGTTCATTATAGAACATCCTGCACCTTATTCGATGAGGAAAGGACCGAGATCCCTTCACCGGGAGTGACTCCTTTAGCAATAACTGGCAGATGCTACACACTCGGTTTGTATTTGATCGCTTCTATAGTTTCTGCTTTGCACAGTGATATATATGATATATCCCGCACCTCATTCGACGAGGAAAGGGCCGACGATCCCTTCACCGGGAGTGACCCCTTTAGCAAAACTAGAAAAGCTTCAAAAACATTCCATTTAAAAACCATTTAATTCCGCAACGAGATCAAGTTCAAAGCGTTAAAGGTTTTCACAAAAACCATTCGCAACCCTCCGTCATTTTAGGAAGTAGAGTACTTAGTATTCGTGCTGTGTTTGTTGACCATAGTCAAGGCACAGTGTACGGTAGCTAAGTGATGTCTTCCTATACAGCATATGATACGATTAGTTAGGATAGTCATGTAGCTTTGTTGACCTTAGCCAAGGGTCATGTGGGTGGGTCTAGTTAATCATGAAATGACGGGTAGAACTTGACTAGTACCTATGATTTGTTGACCTTAGCCAAGGTCATAGGTGCTAGGGGTAAAAACCATTATCGGGAGTTTCAAGTGTTGAAATTTTGCAATGAGATTGCATACCTTCTATGTGATAGTTGGATCCCGATACCCACTGCGAGTAATTGTTACTCCTGGGAGAGTTTTGCACTTTGCAATTAGCCGATCAAGTAGGTGTCTAGAAAGGTGTCAACGGGGTTACGCCTCTGGGAAAACGAGGTTTACAGTAATTAGGTCCGTGCGAAAGCACGGGGAACCTCCCTCAAAGTACCGACACTGGCCTGGCTGAAAGATTGGCGAACTTGTAGAGTGTAATTAATCCCGGCTAGTCTTTCCTTTTAGGGTTTGAAGGAAGATTTGATAAAAACAGTGGGAGCCATCCTGATTAGATAAAATATATAACCAATCTGATCTTGCAAGAGCGCATGCAGAGTGTTTTCTTCTCTCTCTCTCCTGGTAGCGACCATATCACGCCTTAATCAAGATAATAAAATGGATGTATTGACCGAACCCGCTTGTTATACTGAGCTGGGGAACGTTGGTCCCGCTCCAACTTATAATTTTTATAAGACAGAGCAGGAAATTGGGGAATACCAGAATTCCTATGCCGCCCAAACGAAGAAAGTGCATATGATGCATCTCCTTCGGGTGTGTTCATTACAAAGAACTGTTTCTTAGTATCCTCTGCATCCTGGGTATATGATACCGGATCAGGATCCCAGATATGTAATCTGTTACATAGGGCTACAAAAGGGTAGAAAAACTGAGAACGGGTGATAAGTTTCATGAGACAGAAAACGGGGCAAGTGTTGCAGCCAAGTCTGTTGGTCACTGTCACCCTGTATTACGAATACATTGATTCTGAACAAATGCTATTAGATACCGAACCTGATATACAAAATCATATCAGTCTCTTTATTAGTAAAGAAAGGATATAATTTTGTATTGATGGATAATGTTTTGAACATTTCCTATATCAAAAGTTGATCGGTTCAGGCACGTTATCTAAAAGCATTGACGTTCTAAATCAAACTACAGTTCCTCGTATACAGAACACACACAAGAGGAAGAGTTCAGAAATGAACGAATTCTTCTTGAGGTATTGTAGACTAGGTCATATCAATGCGACCCGACTAGCTGAAGTTACATTTAGATGCATATTTAAATCAGTTTGAATTTACATCTTGTGAAACTTGCCAGTCATGTCACAAAGATATAATGACACCAGCTCTGTTTACTAGAAACAGAGAAAGAGTTAGTAAACTCTTGGGACTGATACATGATGATGTATGTAAGATCTCCTGTCTACACATGCCAGGACTGGTTCTTTTTACTTCATTATATTCTCTGATAATCTCTCAAGATTCAGTCATATGTTCTTGTTAAAACATAAGTCCGAACCTTTTGAGGTATTCACAGAATATAAGTTAGAAGTAGAGAACCAATAACCGGGTATAAGTATTATGTCCTATGATGAGATCAGGGAGGAGAATACTTGTGCATGGAATCCTTGGACTATTCTAAAGGAAAATGAGATTCTCTCTCAGTATTACTCCTCTGAATACACCACAGCACAACGGTGTATCGGGGCGGAGCAATCGCACAATATTAGATATCGTGTGCTCTATGATGAGTATTACTGAGTTACCTATTTCCTTTTGGGGTTATGCACTTGAGAAGCTGCATACCTATTGAATTAGGTTTGAATCAAATCAGTGCCTACCACTCCATATGAGATATGGTATGGGAAGAACCCATCTCTTAAGCGAGTTAAGATTTGGGGTTGTCCGGCCTATGTTTAAAGCAAAATCCGGACAAGATCGAGGCAGGATCAGTTCTGTAGAACTGGAAAGGTTCCAGCTATACAAAACTGCGGTTGATGATTTGACAGAACCATAAGATTCTATAGTTCCCGACGAACCTCAGCCTCTCCGCCGATCTAGTAGGGTTCCTCATCCGCCTGAGAGATACCTCGGTTTCTCGATGACAGTGGGAGCGAGGATTGCATCATGAGATGATGACCCAACCAGTTTCGAGCAGGCCATCGAGAGTAGGGACTCTGTAAGAATGGCTGGATGCTTAGTGATCTGAGATGGAATCCTTATACACCAACAAAGTATGGACTTTGGTTGCTATAACTGAAGGGTTAAATCCCCATCAGGAGCAAGTATATCTTGAGAAGATTGCTTGGTGTACATGGAAAGGTTGAGACTTTCAAAGCTAGACTTGTTAAAGGTTTTCGTCATCAACCAGGCACGGATAATGATGAAACCTTTTCCAAGGACTATATTTAAATCCATCCAGATCCTACTTGCCACGGCTACATACCATGACTACGATATCTGGTGGTTGGATGCCATGACTACTTTTTTAAATACTGATTTAGAAGAGAACGTCTATAAGAACACAGCCAGAGGTCTTCGTAAAACAGTGGGAGCAGCGGAAACGTGTGCAAGTTGCTTTACATAATGAAGCAGGCATCGCGGAGTTGGAACGTCTGTTTTGATGTGATAGTCAAAGTGTTTGACTTCATCAAAATGATAGACGAACCTTGTATATACAAAAGGGTAGTAGAGAGTAAGGTGGTCATCTTCGTATTGTACGTAGACAACATACTCTTGATAGGAAAAGAGTTTCCTATACTACGATCGGTCAATCTCCTATTATCACAAGGATTCTCCAAATAGGATCAAAGTGATACCTCCTAAATCCTGAGTTTTCATCTATGAGATAGATGTAATTGGATTCTAGGATTCTCACTAGATGTAGTAAGATGGTATCAATCGATCCTGGGGAGAATCATTGGAAAAGTTCCAGGGTGATAAAGACGACTGAATGTCAGTCACAGGCACTGTCTTTACCCTCAGTAAAGGGACGGTATGTTGGAAGAGTTCCAAGCTCGATACCGTGGCAAACTAGACGATAAAGGCTGGTAACATTGCTATTAAAGATACTACCAAAGAGGAAGTTTGGGTGTATATTGGTTCATAAGATGAACTAGGTTCCTGCCATTGTATGACAATGGAAACGTGGCTTCGACCCTGGAACCCTGGTCCCATCAGTGACCCAGACATATTCTGAGGCAGCATCACCTGATTATGGAGATAGTTAATCTCCAGGGTGATCGAAGTTAGGAGAGTAGACTCAGAGGACAACACGGCGGATCCACTCACGAAGGCCTTTTCCCAAAGAGAGACTTTTATGGGATGGTTGAGTATTAGATACTGCGACCACTGCTACAGATGGCCCTAGTGCAAGTGGGAGATTGTTAGTTATATGTATGCCCTAGAGGCCATTACTGTACATTGGATGTATATTGTAGTGGATGCTGGGACATATATAGGTAGGACTTTCTTGCTCGACATGATAGTACGCTATCTGGTTGCTCTTTATCTTAACATGTATACTTTCTGTCTCTCTGATTACATGTTGATAAAGCCCTTAGGATGTGTACTCGACTTGCAGGACTATGATGCAGATCATACTAGTGGGGCCTGGGTAGTCCATGAGTACATCCTTGAAATGTTCCTAGTCATGGGAATATCGAGACGGGGCATCGATATTCCAGAGTAGACTAGCGCATATCTTCTCGACCCATGCGATGGGCGATGGATGATCCCATATCCATTGGTGTTTGACATTGAAGATGGTATGCGGGTGCTCAGTGGAGACTGGGTACACTGAACGGACTCGCCGAGAACTCCCAGATGGTATTATACCTCACGTCAGATGGCAGTTCTCTGGTGATACTGGTACAGCTTAGTCTGTTGACCCGAGATCGTCATAGAGTCTTATGTGTCTCCCACTGTGCTTTGATTTCCACCCTACCACGGCTCTACTGAGTCGTGCAAACAGGTGGTTTTTGGGTACAGTCCCGATTCATATGGAGGCAATGAGCGATAGGAGGGGATTCGTCTCTCCCGGTATTGGGGGTTGATGTTGTGCTATGCTCGACTGGCCATAACAGGAAATCCATGGCCAGGATTGTTGTGATATACTGGTAAGAGTTATCAGTAGTTTCACGAATGTTATGGACCTCAAGTCGGCATGACTTATCAAGCTACTGGGGTCTGACGTTTACCACCCCTAGGCGAGATATGTGACATATCAGACGAACAGACCGGACTGTACGGTAAGTGTTACTGGTTGGATTCGCAGGAGTGTGAGCGGGCTTGCTCGTCGATCTTCTGATCGCTCAATACCCGGGTGGCCGTTACGTTTAGCAGACCGCTTGCGGCTTGTGGGTGTTTGATATGATCATCATCCGCTGCCGGCGTATTGACGAGTCTTTAGAGTCCTACACAGAGGTTTCCTGGCTCAAGCGAAACGAAATAGGAGCGCATATGAGATATGTGCGGGACCGAGAATAATGCGTGTATGTGATACCGTATTTCATTCTCGCGACGAATATATCGATTGGTTATATGCGATATAACCTAGTTATCGAATCAAGGATTGATTCGATAAGCCGATACATTGGATACTAGCTGGTTATATGCGACATGACCGGATCATTGAATCAAGTGTTGATTTAATGATTTAATGTATAATTATATATTTGATATATTACTTTGCATTAACTAGTATTGGTTCACTTTAAATGGATTTACTCACTTGGTTTGTGCACATTGCATATGTGATATATTTTGTGCACATGATTGTATCATGTTTGATGATACATGCAAGCTAGGGTTAGTGTAAAGAATTAGACCATGGTTAAGATTATGATTAGGGTTTTCTTTTTTCTTATTTATTTATTTATTTATTTTGGAAAAAGATGAGAAAAGAATGGTTGCTAATTTTGTTTGCTAGTTGAAGATTCTTGAAGCTTTGAATTAGTCCACCATTCTTATCTCATCCTTAACCCTAACCATTCAAGTTAACCATGGTCCATTCTCTACAACTAACCAAGGGTTAGTAAATGATAAGTATTGATTTATTTATCATTTACTTAATACTTATCATATTCTTTTTCATCATCTTCTTCTTCTTCAACAAAAGAAAAAGCTTGCTACATCAATGGTGTTTGATGAAAAAGTGTGAGAAATCCAAATCTAAAGTCTACCCACTTCCTATTTCTTCATCCTCTACCTCTTGCCAAGTTGTATAGGGTGTTTACTTCACAAGTTTTCAAAGCTTGGTGAAGTTAGAGCTTGTTCTTGCGATGCCTCGACGTAGATCATCTTCGGCATCGAACCGACGATCAAGCCCGCCCATTCTCCGATGAAGCTAACGCGAGGGTCCAAGATCGGATTTGTACAGCGGAGAGGACTTCTTCACGGAGCCTAGGAGGTGGTGGACCGGATCTACAAAGGTTGTAGTCACTTTCCCTTAGCATTTAATTCGATTACATGCTTGCTTCGCCTATTTATCTAGTTAACGATCCGTATTAGGGTTAATAGGCACTTGTAAAATTTCAATTGGCCATGTTTGATCACTTGTGAGACTTCATTAGTGTGCCTAGGAACCCTACAAAATCTGTCAGACCCTCAATAACCCAATAAGTCGTGCTGACATCAAACTCTTAACCAACAGAGATACAACTGATAACACTTATCAGTTTATCTCACTTGCTGTAGCCATAGATTTATGGTTATAGTTATGTCCTGCACTGCGCGATATCGACTTCCTATACCAGGAGAGACCAATCCCTTCGACCGCTCACTGCCTCCATATGCTTTGGGACTATACCCAACTAAAACTTATTTACATGACTCAGTAAAACTGTGGAAGGGTAGTAATCAAAATATAGTGGGAACACATATAAGACACTATGTCGATCTCAGGTCGAGAGACTATCCTGTACTATCATTACCAGAGAACTGCTATCTGACAATTTGTATAATGCCATCTAGGAGTTCTTGATGAGTCTGTCCAGTGTAACTCATAATCTAATGAGCACCTGTATACAATCCTTGGTGTCAAACACCAATGGCAGTAGGATCAGCTGTCGCCCTCCAACCGGGTTAGGAAACGTATACACTAGTCTGAACGGGAATATCGATACTCAGTTTCGATACTCTTACGACTAGGGACATTTAAGAATGTGCTTATAGAATACCCAGGCCCCACTAGTATGATCCTTATCATTAATCCTGGTAGTCAAGCAAAGATCTTATGAGCTTTAACTCATGTATTATCGATACATGATAAAGAGTAAAACGTATACACATGAAAAATAAAGACAAGACAGATAGCATACTATCATCTCGAGAAAGATTTTTCTCCATATAGATCCTCCTTCAATTAGTAATTGCCATCGTGTAATTACAATAATTGCCTTGAGGGAATCTATATCCAACAATACCGATGTGTACTTTCAACCCTTGATTGATGAGTTAAAGTCGCAGTGGGAAACTGGCGTGAGAACCTATGATGCACATGATAAACATTTTTTTTCCAGACGTGTGATGCTTTATTGTGGACAATTAATGATTTTCCTGCCTACAGCATGCTTTCAGGCTAGACAACTCATGGTAAGCTTGCGTGCCTTTATTGTCATGTTCATACGAGCAATATATGCTTGAAGTTTAGCAGGAAAGAGTCATATATAGGTCACCAACGTTTCTTGCCTATAACTCACAAATTCAGAATAAATGAAAAATTGTTCAACGACAAGAAGGAGACCGGTAGGCCTCTTAAACCATTGTATGGGAACGACATACTGCAATAATGGAGAGATTATCAGAATATCACATTCAGAAAGACACTAAACAAAGATACAATGCCATGCCCACCCGGCTGGAAGAAACGAAGTGGTTTATTTCAGCTTCCGTACTGGTCTGATCTGCAGCTGCGCCATAATTTAGACATCATGCATATCGAGAAGGGTGTCTCTAAGCACGTCATCAATATTCTGCCGTGTAAAGATGGAAAAACGAAGGAGAATCTCAACGCCCGTCATGATTTAACGAATTTGGATGGTTTGTCCATTAGAAAGAATTGCAATCACAGCAAGTGACCGGCAAACCGGGTTATTACGAGATTCAAGCCGCAATCTACAACATGAACAAAGAGGAGAAGCGACGGTTCTTGCGGGTGCTGAAAGAATTGAAGTTCTTGACGGTTTCTCATCAAATATTGACAAACAGGTGCAGGTAAAGAACAGAAAAATCGTAGGACTTAAGAGCCACGATTACCACATACTGATGCAATATCTTCTTCCTTTATGCCTTAGAGCATCAGTAAAATCAGAAGCTGATCTCGTGCTTACCGACTTTTGCACGTATTTTCGTCAATTGTGTTCCAAAAATGCAGAAGTCAGTGAGATAGTAAAGCTTGAAAAAGATATTCTTTTGATCCTCTGTAAGCTCAAAACTATCTTTCCATCTTTCTTTTCCAATATTATTGTTCACCTGTCCGTCATCTAGCAAACGAAGTCAAGATTGGCGGTCCAGTGCATTACCGTTGGATGTATCCTATCAAGAGGTATGAAAATATTTATTATTCATCATTTAAATTGCAAAATATCACTGTGGTAAATTAATATCTATAATCTTTCAACAGATACCTATTAACTTTAAAAAAAACTATATCCGCAATATGTATCGTCCTGAAGATTCGGTTGCGGAAAGTTGTCTCTTGAAAGAAATCACGTCTTTCTGTGCTCGTTTCATGAATGACGATATTAGGACAAATCTGAACAAACCGCCACATGTGCCTGATGGTCCAATTGGAACAGAAAAACTAAAAAACATGTCTTACAATCTCATTTGCGGTGTACATGCATACATCTTATAAACAACAAATGTTTTTATACCTATGCAGAGTAAGTTTTTCTAATTTCATCCATTTAAACGTTCGAATAAATATAATATAACTGATATAACTATAAATTAATGAACAGAGCATACAAAACTATACTCAAGAGATCGAATCCTAGGATGTGGTCGGATGATAGAATCGAAGAAGAACAGAGGCTCACTTTCGCCGCTTGGTGTAGGCAAGAAGTCGACGGATAAATGAATCGTGGAGAGCAGATTGATAGAGAGGTTCATGATCTTTTAATCGGTCAAACGATTGCAGCTACGTTTTACAACGGGAATGGAGTTTCTGGCTACAAATTTGAGATCGAAAGGATGGAACGTATTAAAGCTACACAAAATAGCGGAGTCGCAATCGCCGACGACAGAGGAAATCCTTACTACGGTGTTTTTGAGAAAGTTATAGCGGTCTCGTACATGCATAAGGCTGTCCCCATTTTTATATTCCAATGTAGATGATACGATTCCAAGTCTGAACAAGGTATGAAGATCGATGAATACAAACTCACTTTGGTAAACACCAAACGGACAGCTTACGAATACGATAAGTTTATATTCCCTCAATAGAAACACAAATATATTATTCTCGGGACTTGAAGAAAGTTGACTGGAGTGCTGTTTGTCGTTGGAAACCGAGAGATTATTATAATGTGCCGATGTTGAATGACTCTGAAGATAAGAGTGACGAGGAAGAGGCGATAACATGTCTCAGTCTTTCTATTGAACGTACCAATGATTCAAACTATTCCGCGCCGTCCATCAATATATTAGTAAGACGTAACATTGACCAATTGATTGTCACAGATCAAGATTTTGAGAATCACCCAAAGAATCTTTAGCCAATGTATCGAAGATGTTAGGTAATGAAATTGAAATTGAACTAAATATTTTAAATTGTATAATAATTATAAGTAATTTTTTAATACTTAGATAAATATGTAAGGTCTGATGGCAGGCGCAGGCACATCCTTTAAACTTCATAAGAAAAAGGATCTAGACGATATTGTCTAGAGCTCAGTATCCGCAGTAGCACCGCCTATACCTTCACGCACCCCCATCTACCGCCCCAACAGCCCCCCGTACTGGCGACCCGGCAGCCCCACCTGTCCCTACCAGCGCCCCTCCTACCAACGCCATGGGAACCCCAGCAGCCACAGTAACCCCACCCCTCCTACTAGCGCTACAGTATCCCCAGTAGCTGCAGCAACCCCGTCTACCCATATTAGCGCGGTAGCAGATTCTCCTACCCCAGTCACTCCTGCACATAGTACATAGATATTTATTGAATTTTTAGTTACCTATTAAATTAATTTTATTGAATCTTCTAATAGTTTATTATTTGTAGATCCGCATAGTACTGGAGGGATGTCGTTTGTCATTGGTTCTAGCGCCACATGAGGGACGACAGGTATAATCACTATTGCTTAATGCTTTTAAATAACAACTGTAATTTAAATTTGTCAAATGCTATATACATACTTTGAATATTATAATATTGTGTATGTATATCTATCTTTTTGCAGGCTCCAGCACTGCTAGGATGAGGTGTCCTACTGGGCTCAGCTGCTCCAGGCCAGCAACAGGTCCTGCGGCATGGATGCTGATGTAGAACAAGTCTTGACAGCCTGTTTGTCCTTTCTCGACCAAATGGAGGGATTACATGGGAGCGGAGATCCATACTTACTTACTATAAGTACCCGCTCCATCTTAGGTGGGACGTGCACTAGACCGCTAATGTTTAGCAGTTTTTTGCATCGGCCATGGTATCACATATCCTTTTATACATTTAAATTTCAATCTTCATTATATATATATATATATATTTAAAATTTAAATTTCAATATTCATTATATATATATATATATTTAAAATTTTGCAATTTCAGACCTCAGGACATTATATATTCATCGGCGAGCCCGGCGATGATGGCGTGCCTATGTCGTTCGATCCACATCGCGCACTTACCTGGGTCGTACCACAGTGTCAGGGTATCAAGAGAAGACGCCGAAATGAAGTAAAAAAGGATCATTACAGTCCCTGGCTCTTGGCGACCGAGGAAGAGCGGAGGGCGATGATGGATACCTGTTCATATCATAATTTTGCATTATTATATTCCCCATTCTTATTCATTTTACAAATAAACAGGTGCTTTTGATCCATATCCGCTACATAGTTGCAGGTTACAGCTTCTTGGAACAAAACAGTGAAAATGATGAAAAGACGTTACAAAAGTGAGACTACAACCAACAAATAGAGAATCTTTATCATGCCTACAGTTTGAAGAACAAACGAAGATCAATGAACAAGTTCACAAAGTACAAAGGCAGCGCAAAGATTTAAGACTTCAACACGAAGCGAACGGTAAAAGTCCACCACATTCTACACTATGGAAATCTGGAAGAAACTAGAAGACATTCTGAAGAACCAAGTGAAGAAAAGCCAAGTAAAAAGCAACATGAAAATTACCAGAGAAACAGAAGCCAAAGAGCCTCCAAGATGGCCGCGGATCCGCGGCCAAACAGAGCTTTTGGCCGCGGTTCCGCGACCATGATAAGCACGTGTCGGTGCATTTTTTGACGGCGGCGGCGGTGCGTTGACTAGGCTTCTCAGGGTAGTTTTGTAAATGTAGATAGGGATCAGAATGTAACTTAGGGTTTCTATAATCTATAAATAGGAACCCAACAGCTCTTTTTGGAGCATGCCTCTTCCTATGCCTCTTTCATTTATCAAATTCAGAATTTTTATTTGCTGTAATGTTTTGAAGAGAGCATAAGATAAAGTAAGTTTTTCCTTTCTATGCCTTAGTTTTAATTTCTTTTCTGCCCTAGTATAAATTTTATTTATCTGCCCTAGTTAATTGTTAGAATTTTTATTCATTTACCTTAGTTTAGATAATTAGGTTATTGAATTAAAAACAAAAAAAAATGTCTCTTTTTATCAATTCCCTAATGAGTGAGTAGTTCCTCACTTGTTAGGGGTATGAATAGGGAAAGTTTGAGAGATGAAAATCTCTCACCCCTTTCTTGCCCATCATACATTTTTTTTATAGGACTCCATGCATACATACACACACCGCTCACTATGGCACCCTATCCCAAGAGCTAGCGGTGATACCGTAGTTTAAAAGACCGGTTGTGTATGTTTTCCATGGAGGTTAAGGTAAGAGTTAAGAAAGGACGGACATGACCTAGAGGAAGAAACCTAGTTTCTTCCCGATGGTACTAATCCACTTTGTTAATTATTACCTTAACACCTAAATAGATCTTAATTAGGGCATAGAAAGCGGTGAGAAATATTGAATTTCCAAACTTAACCTAAACCTAACCCTAGAAAGATTTTAATCCTAATCAAACTCATTTCAGTTTTTAGTGATAATCAATCCAACCCCAATTGGAATTAACTCGTTAGAACAACTAGAAAATACACAAAATCCCTGTGGACCGATCCGTACTCAACCGGCTAGCTACCAAGTGACGCCGTTCTTGATTGCGGTTAATATTCTTTGATTCATCTTTTTTAAAAGCAAAAGCGCACATTAAATCTCACACCAATCAAATAGCGCCGTTGCCGGGGATGGCGTAGTTATTTTCTTTTTGTAATTTTGGGTTAATATAAAAATTGAAAAATCATAAAAACTGAAAAATATTAAAATATAAAAAATTTATCATCTTGTTATTCTTTGAAGGGTGTTTCGTTTGAATTGTGCAGGATCGACGGACAGATTCAGATCTGGAAAAATCAAGAGAGCGAAACAGCAAACAACAGATCTGAACAAGCAGAGGATAATCAGAATAGAGAAATAGAGAATTTTTGGGATCTGAACCGATTAGTTGACCGCGGAACCACCACAGATTGCACCTTTTGGCCGTGCATCCGCGGCGCACTGCTAACGTCAGAACAAGGAAACTCCTCTGTAAGTTTTCTTTTCTTCTCTGTAACCCCATAAACTCCTCTAAAAAATTTTCCTGCAGGGTTCTTTGCGCAGAAACTTCTCTCTCTTCTCTAATAACTTAATCTTGTACAGGATTCTTTGCGCCGCAATAAAAAATAAAAAAAAATTGTCAAGTGTTTGTGTGTTTTACTGCTTTACATCTTTAAAACTGACTTTAAAAGGCTTTAACACCAATCCAGATTGGGTGGGGATTTCATTACCCTTCCTAGGACCCCAAAAATCAAAAAAAGCATATTGCATTGACCATCGAGTTAATTAAAAAAGATTAGACTCAGCCTATAAGGACTGTCGCGCTCAATAGGACAAAGGAATAGTTGTAGGCATCGATAGTTTATCTAAACCAGATTTTGTGGTGCCTAGGCTAGACAAGTGGGGAAAGGTAACTTTAAAAGGCCCGTCTCACGGTGATTCGTGAGCAGATCCCTCCTTTCTCTACTTGTGCTTACCTGGCCATAATTGGCGGTAAAGAGGCGATTTGAGGTCTTCACAACTTGCCCTTTGGAACAGTTAGGAGCAGTCTAGTTGACCTAGGTGACCCTAGATCTAGACTTGATTGTGCATATTATGATTGATTGAACGTGTGTCTAAGCTTTTTATTGAAAATCTTTTTGCAAAAAGCTCCTTATAAAAAAAACACAAAACAGAATTTTTTTTTTACAAAAACTTGCTACTTGTCGCTTTGAAATCCATTGCACCCCACTTACACCCACTTTCTTCCATTGAAGTTTTCTTACTTCCACCTTCTGTTTTCACCTTTTGACTACACTACACCTCTTTAGTGTATGTTCGATTGGACTAGGGACACTAGTGCCCGTTTAGTCCGTGTCTCGTTAGTATAGACTGAAGACGCTTTCGACTCCGAAGTCGAAATTCTCTCCACTTCTTTACCTTCACCTTCATATTCTTCGTCTTCTAAGGAGATGTCGGGATTCAATCCTAACAACCCCTTACCCGCGGGACTGATTCCACCTCTAATAGGTGCGAATAACCCACAACACCCACCTGTTGAAGCGCCCTAACAAATCGCGCTTCAGGATCTTTTCTACCCTATCCGCACCGCTTTACCCACTTGTCTTTCACTTCCACCGGCTAATGGGGATAACTTTAAGATTAAACCCCACTTCATCAACATGTTGCCCAAATTTCACGGGCTGGAATCCGAAGATGCCTATATCTTCATAAACAAATTCCAGAATGTTTGCGCAATGATGAAGACCACACAACTTTCTGATGATGTTATAAGGCTATATGTCATTCCATTCATTTTATGTGACCTAACTGAAAAATGGTTATATAGCACAGTATCACACTCGATAAAAAATTGGGAAGAGTTTGTTAAAACTTTTCTAAAAAAATTTTACCCACACCACAAGACCACGAGAATTCGCAACGAAATCATTCAATTTTCCCAGCTTTCTTCCAAATCTTTTTGGAAGTGTTTTGAAAGATTTAAAGACCTACTTGTTCAATGCCCTCACCACGGTATTGAGAATTGGCAACTTTGCCAAACTTTATACGAAGGATTGAACCCAGCAACTAAGCAGTTGTTGGAAACCATTTGTCAAGGTCACTTTCTTACAAAATCTAGCGAGGAAGCTTGGCAGTTTCTCGATGATCTTGCTGAACAAACACTTCAATGGGAAAGCATTAAGACTACCTCATCTACTTCATCAGGTCAGTCTAAGGAAGGCATACATCAACTAGATATGTGCAATGAAGGCCGAAATGGCCGCACTTACAAAAAAGATAGAAGCAATTGAGAGCAAATTTTCATCGCCTTCTCCTGCCCCTGCTTTACCCCCACGCACCGTTTGCGCTTGTTGTTCGGATCCATCCCATCTAAGCGAAGAGTGTCCTTACAATCCACCTGTTCAAGGACAAGATCAAGTCAATGCTGCCTTTCAGCAAAGACGAAGAAATGATCCATACTCTTCAACTTATAATTCTGGTTGGAGGAGCCATCCAAATTTTTCTTGGAATCAAAATCAACAATTCCAAAGCAATAACAACTTTCAAAGGCCTCCACCTCCACAACAACAAGCACCTCAACAAATTCAATACCAGCAACCTTTCCAACCCCAACCTTACCCAAACCAAATGAACAATTTTGTGCCCAACAACTCTTATTCTCAAAACAATTTTGTTCAACCAAATAACGATAAGGTTTTCTCGCTAGAACGAAGTCTAGATGCATTTTTAAAACAATCTACACAATCCGCAGCAAGGTTGGAGACTTCCATTCAGTCTTTGGTGCAAAACAGTGCTTCACATGATCAAAGTATCAAATCAATCGAGGCCCAAATTGCACAACTAAATACTGCGTTGAGTGAGCGAGAAAAGGGAAAGCTTCCATCTCAACCATTGCCAAATCCTGGTCACACACACAACGCACATGTTGCTTATGAACAACAAAATCATAATGTAAATGCTGTGACTACGTAGAGATCCGGAAGAGTGTTGCACAATAATGTGGGTATTAGTGATGACACCCCTGCCGGTGCTTTTTCTTCATCTTCTTCATCTTCTTCTTCATCTTCATCTTCTTCGTCAGAGCCTGTTCTTCATTCTTCACAAGGTTCTTCTTCTTCTAATTCGAACGGACCCATATCTCACTTCACGAATACACCAACACTGGGATCCGTTCCAACTCCGAAATCTACTCCACAAACATTGGACTCAACAAATTTTCAAAATATTCCATTTCCAAACAGGTTGAGATCCAATAAACCAACTCCCCAAATGGAGAAGATTGTGGAGTTATTCAAGCAGGTTAGCATTAACATACGTCTCTTGGATGCAATCCAACAAGTCCCTTCTTATGCGAAAATCTTAAAGGGCTTATGCACCATGTAACAACCGAGTTCTGTTATACAATTTCTGTTGCCGTATGCGTTGTGTGTGGTGTTTATTTTTCATTTACCGTGCTTGGTTGCGAATGGGAGTCTACTTTTATTTGATCCGTTTACTTGAGCTCGTTATTTCCTAGTTATAGATTACACTAACATTTCATATTCTTGCATATAAAACAATTTAAGTTACTTAAAATAATTTAAAAATACATGTCATGGCCTGCTTGTTACCCCTAACCCTGTGGTAGCGTCCTTGCATCGTGTTCTCGTCCCGTTCAGTGAAACGGGCGTGTTTGGACGGCTACGCGCATGTGCGTGCGTCCGTTCTTGGGGGTATGCTTTTTCATTACATAATCCTTCATTTCAATTTTTGGAACTTACTGATAATTTTCATATTTCAAATTCAAAATTTTGGACCCAACCCGGGCGCAATTCTGAAATATTTTGTATTCCGCAAAATCCTATTTATTTCAAATTTTGTAAAATCAATTTAAAAATATTTTCTACAGCTTATTATAATTTTCCCATAACAAAATTATTTCCTAAAGCCAACGATATCATATATTTTAAAACCCTAGTGAATCTTTTACAATTTTTTCCTAAC
Source organism: Agapanthus africanus (assembly GCA_030015575.1). NCBI lineage: Eukaryota > Viridiplantae > Streptophyta > Magnoliopsida > Asparagales > Amaryllidaceae > Agapanthus > Agapanthus africanus. The sequence goes on from CM057340.1 coordinate 661,691,807, forward strand.
AGCTTTCCCCTCACCCAATCAGAACTCCCATTCATCGTCGTTGGCCCTACCATTTCTTTCTCTCTCTCTCACCCCCTTCTCTCCTTCTCTCTCCTTCTCTTTTTCTTTTTGCCCCCGCTAGCAGACAACTTTCTCTCTCCTCCTCTTTCTCTCTCCTCTCGTTTCTCTCTTCCTCTCTCCTCTCGCGGCCATTTTCTCTCTCCTCTCGCGGTGATTATAGATCCCGTCACCTCCCTGCGATATTCTCACCTCCCTTCTATCTGTTAGTTATATTTATGCCCTAGAGGCCATTACTATACATGTGATGTATATTGTAGTGGATGCTTAGACATATATAGGGAGGACTTTCTTGCTCGACATGATAGTATGCTATCTGGTTACTCTTTACCTTAACGTGTATACTGATTGTCTCTCTGTTACATGTTGGTAAAGCCCTTAGGATGTGTACTTGACTACCTGGACTGTGATGCGGATCATACTAGTGGGGACATGGTAGTCCATAAGTACATCCTTCAAGGTCCCTATTCGTGGGTGTATCGAGACGGGGCATCGATATACCAGAGTAGACTGGCGTATACCTTCTCGACCCATGTAGATGGGCGATGGATGATCCCATATCCATTGGTGTTTGACATCAGAGATGATATACGGGTGCTCAGTAGAGACTGGGTACACTGGACGGACTCGCCGAGAACTCCCAGATGGTATTATACCTTACGTCAGATGGCAGTTCTCTGGTGACACTAGTACAGGTTAGTCCGTAGACCCGAGATCGTCATAGAGTCTTATGTAATTCCCACTGTGCTTTGATTTCCATCTTACCACGTCCAAGAGGGCATGCAAAATGGTGGTTTTTGGGTACAGTCCCGAGTCACATGGAGGCAATGAGCGATAGGAGGGGTTTCGTCTCTCCCGATATTGGGGGTTGATGTTGCGCTATGCTCGATTGGCCGTAACAGGGAAGTCCCTGGTCAGGGCTGGCTTAGAGATTTACTGGTAAGTGTTGCCAGTAGTTTCTCGACCCGTTATGAGCCTCATATCGGCATGACTTATCGGTTATTGTGGTCTGACGTTTTACCACCCCTAGACTTGATATGCGACATATCAGACGAGAAGACCGGACTATACGGTAGTGTCACTATCAGGCTTTTTGCAGGAGTTGGAGCGGGCTTGGTTGCTGATCTTCTGATCGCTCAATACCTGGGTAGCCGTTACGTCCAGCTAGTACCGCTGACGGCTTGTGGGTGCTTGATATGATCATCACTTACTGTCGGCGTATTGACGAGTCTTTAGAGTCCTACATAGAGGTTTTACTGGCTCAGGAAAAACGAAATAGGAGCGCATATGTGATATGTGCGGGACCGAGAATAATGCGTGTATGTGATACCGTATTCTATTCTTGCGATGTTTGTGTCGATCGGTTATATGCGATATAACCAAGTTATCGAATCAAGGGTTGATTCGATAAGTCGATACATTGCATGTTAGTCGGTTATATGTGATATAACCGGATTATTAAGTCAAGTGTTGATTTAATAATTTAGTGTATAATTGTATATGTAGATATACTAATTTACATTAACTAACATTGGTTCACTTAAGCATTTGTTTTTCTCACTTGTACATAACTTAATATATATGTGATATATATTTATTTGTGTTCACAATTTTGTATCATGGTTGTTGATACAACTATCATGGGTGTATGAGACATACACCATACTAATTATATTGGTAGGGTTTTAATATCTAAAGTAATTCTAAAAATAGTGGATAATGAGCTCATATGCATGAAGCTTTATGAAGCTTATGGTTGCATTGACTTAGTCCACTAGTTTTGTTTTACTTAAGATATTAGTTAACCTAACCACTATAATTAGCCATGGTAATGTCTCTACATGAGTTAGTATATGATACTCACTCACCATGGTTAGCTCTCTCACTCTCTTGATTAGTTTTCATATTCATTTTGAGCTCATCTTCTTCCTCCTTGATTTTCTTTCTAGGGTTTGAAAAAGAGAGAGATACAAAGTGAGAAAACAAACTCTAAAATGTACCCATTTCCTATTTCATCATCCTCAACTAGACTAGCACTTTAGTTTAGGGTGTTTGCTTCACTAATTCTCTAGTTAGTGAAGTAGAAGCTTGAGTTCATATTCCCTCGACGTAGATCATCTTCGGCCTCGAAGATTTCAAGCAATACCGTTGCCTCTTCTCATGGAGCCGTCCTAGAATCCGGGTGTTCGATGATCGCAGCGAAGGGACTACTACAAGGAGCTTAAGAAGTGAAGGACCGATCTACAAAGGTTGTATTTCGTATTCACTTAGTGTAAATGTGATTTACTTGCATGTGAAACTCTAATTTTCTAGCAAAGATCTTGTTTAGAGTTATTCGGCACGGCTAAAATTTTAATCCGGCATGGTTGATGCCTTATAAAACCTTATTAGAGTGCCTAGTAACCCTGCAGTGGTATCAGAGCCTAGCTAGAGTTTTAGGCGACGTGTTTACGAAGTTAAAACTCCGAACGAACCCCGATATGTCAAAGTTAACCCCTTCTCTGTATATTTTTTTAAAACTGTGATTTTTCTGAATTAAAAATACTTAAAAAATTCAGCAAGGTTTTCTAAGCATAACTGTGCAAAACGAGCACCTAACTCGTACGGACCGCCGCGGATCTACGGCAATACCCTGCTTGTGCCGCGGATCCGTGGCCGTACAGTGACATTTTGCTTTTGTGTTTGTACAGTAATGTTTACTTCTTTTATTGGATCTTTATGGGTATTTTTAATTTGACTCAAGTGTTGAGTGTTCTGGGGTTTATTTTGTATTCGTTGATTCGATCGGAATATTTAATTTCGTTTTGTTTTCCGGATATTTAGAAAGTATTAAAAAGTTTGAACGGATATCAATAACTCACTTTTTCCCGACCTGGAAAATTTCCATGTGTTGGATTTTTTCCGTAGTTTAAGAACGTCTAAATCGTGCAAGTTACGCAATGGACCCTCTAGAAGACAACAAATCTTAACTCGATTATGTGACCGTCTTGAACTGCTTTTTGAACCTTAGGGTTTGGGGCAGTACGGCTTGCCACATATGAGGCGTTGGCTTGACCCTTTTACGGCTGGATCATTGGTACTGTGGCATGTGATGGATGTTTTTAAACTCCCCTCAAGTGTTGAGAACTATTTGGAAAACTTGGGTGTTTGATCATTCGATCGGAAAGTTTAACATTGTCTATTTATCTGGAATGTGATACAATATTTGGAATCCACAAGTAGTTATGAGATAACTAATTTGATTGTTATAAACATAGCAGTTTAGTCTCAAATGATCAGTTGCCACGGAATTTTGATGCGATCAAAAGTTCGTCGCAATCACGTAGCGTACGCGGATACTCGCCGGGTAAACTTAATAGACATCCATGCCCCATAACCCCGACCAAGTGACTGTAGGAGAACCCCGTCGCCAAAAGCATCCGTTAGGGTGCTCGCGGCAGCGGTGTTCCGCCTTAGTGCACTTTGTCTACGGCATCCGGGGGTGCGTCCGTCTACTAAAGTTTGCGACGAGCATTCGATCACTTATCGGGAATCTTGTTGAATTGCCCGACTAGATATTGAAAAGTGTTTTCGATATAGAGACTAAAATGCGGGGTTTATAACAGTTAGGTATGTGATGTCTAAGGAGGTTGCGGATTCCAACTGTTGTAGTTTTACACTTTCTTTTCTGCGACCGTAAGTGTAATATGTGTTATCGCCGGTTTCGTTGCTATATGTCAACGACAATTGGGATGCGCATATTTACTTACGTTGATAACATGTGATGTTATGTGTTGCTGGATATGTTATATTGGATCGTCGCGTTTTTGAATAGCCGGGGGTTTTATGTGAGATGAGGGTTTTTATTTTCATTCATGTAAAATTAAATGTATGTAATATTCTTTTATTGGGGCACTTCCGGGATGAGGTTGATGTCACCATTTGTATATTATTTACTTTTCCGCAGTAGGATAGACCTAAGGAGGAGAGCACAAGTAACCGGGTTCTAGAGTCCAGTGGGAGACCAACTCGAGGAGTCGAGTCCGGGTCTCCTAACTCTAGAATTGGTAGGGTTGCTTGCTGCTCACGTAGGGGTCTAGGGGTGTGGGTTTGGCTATTCATCGCGACCGTGGAATCCGTGTTTTATAGAGGCTCAAAATAAAACACGAACGTCCTAGTATATCCAATATTTCATATGTTTCTTCTGCTGCGATATCTGTGATGTGATCATTTGATATATTGTGATAAATACTGTATATAGTATATATGATATATTATATAGACGTTACTTATGTTTTACACCCGCGCTAGCCCTGCCCCATTCTGCCGTTAGTTATCTAACCTAACGGTGCATGAGGAGACATCGAGGCGAATGCGGATGGCATAAGTGTACGTCGTATTTATCTGTGATGTTTAGGTGACTTAAATGATGGGACTTCATTAATATGATTAATGAAAGAAAAGAAACCTAAAAAATGTTGTGGAATTGAATTTTCAAAAACAAGTAGCTACAGTTCTTGCTTTGCATAGCAGTGTTCCTTGTAGAACATCCTGCACCTTATTCGATAAGGAAAGGGCTGAGATCCCTTCACCGGGAGTGACCCCTTTAGCAATGACTGGCAGATGCTACACCTCTCGGTTTGTCTTTTGATTGATTTTCTAGTTCTTGCTTTGCACAGTGATACATATGATATATCCTGCACCTCATTCGACGAGGAAAGAGCCGAGATCCCTTCACCGGGAGTGACCTCTTTAGCGAAACTAGCAAAAGCCTAAAAAACACTCCATTTTAAAATCATTTGATTCTACAACGATATCAAGTTCATTACGCAATAGGTTTTCAGAAAAACCTGTCGTAGCCCTCCGTCATTTCAGATAACTAGTAGTTAGTATTCGTGCTTCGTTTGTTGGCCTTTGTCAAGACGTAGTGTGCGGTAGCTGACCAGTGCTTATCTGCTTATGCATATAATGCAGATTGGGTTAGGGTAGTTATACGACCTTGTTGGCCTTTGTCAAGGGTCGTGCGGATGGGTTTAATTTAATCAAGAAATGACGGGTTGAACTTGACTAGCATCCTATGGTTTGTTGGCCTTTGTCAAGGTCATAGGAGGTTAGGGGCAAAATTATCGGGAATTTCAAGTGTTGAAATTTGCAATGAGATTGCATATCTTCTATGAGATAGTTGGATCCCGATACCCACTGCGAGTAATTGTTACTCCTGGGAGAGTTTTACACATTACAATTAGCCGATCAAGTAGGTGTTTAGAAAGGTGTCAACGGGATTACGCCTCTGGGAAAACGAGGTTTACTTTAATTAGGTCCGTTCGAAAGCACGGGGAACCTCCCTCAAAGTACCGACATTGGCCTGGCTGAAAGATTGGCGAAATTGTACGGTGTAATTAATCCCGGCTAGTCTTTCCTTTTAGGGTTTAAAGGAAGATTTGATAAAAACAGTAGGAGCCATCCTGATTAGATAAAATAATAACCAATCTGATCTTGCAAGAGCGCACGCAGAGTGTTTTCTTTTCTCTCTCTCTCCAGGTAGTGACCATGTCACGCCTTAATCAAGATAATAATACGGATGTATTGACCGAACCCGCTTGTTATACTGCGCTGGGGAACGTTGGTCCCGCTCCAACTTATAATTGTTATAAGACAGAGCAAGAAATTGGGGATTACTAGAATTCACGTGCCGCCCAAACGAAGAAAGTGCATGCTGATGCATCTTCTTCGGGTGTGTTCATTACAGAGAACTGTTTCTCAGTATCCTTTACGTCCTGGGTATGAGATACTGGATCAGGATCCCGCATATGTAATCTGTTACATGGGCTACAGATAGGTAGAGAACTGAGAACGGGTGATAAGTTTTATGAGATAAGAAACGGTGCAAGTGTTGCAGCCAAATCTGCTGGGAGTTATCACCCTGTATTACCAGAATACATTGATTCTGAACAAATGTTATTAGATACCGAACCTGATATACAACATCATATCAGTCTCTTTATTAGTAAAGAAAGGATATAATTTTGTATTGTTGGATAAAGTTTTGTATATTTCCTATATCAAGAGTTGATCGGTTCAGACACGTTATCTAAAAGCATAGATGTTCTAAATCAAACTACAGTTCTTAGTATATAGAACACACACAAGAGGAAGAGTTCAGAAATGAACGAATCCTTCTTGAGGTATTATAGACAAGATCATATCAATGCGACTCGACTAGCTGAAGTTACATACAGATGCATATTTAAATTAGTTTGAATTTACATCTTGTGAAACTTGCCGGTCATGTCACAGAGATAAGATGACCATAGCTTTGTTTATTGGAAGCAGAGAAAGAGTTAGTGAACTCTTGGGATGATACATGTTGATGTATGAAGGTCCCCTGTCTACACATGCCAAGACCGGTTCTTTGTACTTCATTACATTCTCTGATGATCTCTCAAGATTCAGACATATGTTCCTGTTGAAACACAAGTCCGAATCTTTTGAGATATTCACAGAATATAAGTTAGAAGTAGAGAACCAAAACGGGTATAAGTATTATGTCCTTTGATGTGATCAAGGAGGAGAATACTTGAGCACGGAACTCCTGGGCTATTCTAAAGGAGAATGAGATTCTCTCTCAGCATTACTCCTCCGTATACACCACAACACGTCGGTGTATCGGGATGGAGAAATCACACCCTATGTGATAAGGTGTGCTCTATGATGAGTACTACTGAGTTACCTATTTCCTTATGGGGATAGTGCACTTGTGAAGCTGCATACCTATTGAATAGGGTTCCAACCAAATCAGTTGCCTACCACTCCATATGTGATATGAAAAGGGAAGATCCCATATCTTAAGTTTGTTAAGATTTGGGGTTGTCCAGTCTATGTCTAAAAGCATAATCCGGACAAGCTCGAGGCAAAGTTAGTTCTGTAGAAGTTTGTTGGATATCCCAAGCATATGCAAAGGAATATCTTCTACCTAACCGAGGAACAAAAGATGTTTTGTTTCTCAACATACCACCTTTGTAAAAGGAATTTCTTGTGAAGAAATTAGTGGACATGAGGTAGAATTGGAAGAAGTTCCAGCTATACAAACTGCAGCTAATGATTTGGTAGAACCAAAGGATTCAATAGTTTCCAAAGAACTTCAGCCTCTCCGTCGATCTAGTAGGGTTCCTCACCCACCTGAGAGATACTTCAGTTTCTCTATGACAGTAGGAGCGAGGAATGCATCATGAGATGATGACCCAACTAGTTTCGAGCAGGCCATCAGGAGTGTGGACTCTGTAAGAATGGCTGGATGCCTAACGATCTGAGATGGAATCCTTATACACCAACAAAGTATGGACTTTGGTTGCCTTATCTGAAAGGTTAAATCCCCATCAGGACCAAGTATATCTTGAGAAGATTACTTGGTATGCATGGAAAAGTTGAGACTTTCAAAGCTAGACTTGTTAAAGGTTTGCATCATTGACCAGGTATGAATTATGATGAAACCTTTTCTAAGTAGCTATGCTTAAATCCATCCAGATCCTACTTTCCACGGCTACATACCATGACTATGATATCTGGCGGTTGGGTGTCATGACTGCTTTTCTAAATGATAATTTGGAAGGGAGCATCTATAAGTACACAGCCAGAGGGCTTCGTAGACAGTGGGAGCAGCGGAAGCGTGTACAAGTTGCTTTATGGGATAAAGCAGGCATTGCGGAGTTGGAACGTCTGTTTTGATGTGGTAGTCAAAGAGTTTGACATTTTCAAAATGGTAGATGAACCTTGTATATACAAAAAGGTAGTAGGGAGTATGGTAGTGATCCTCGTAGAGTACATGGATGACATACTCTTGATAGGGAAGGAGTTTCCTATGCTACGCTCGGTCAATCTCCGCTTATCACAATGATTCTCCATATAAGATCAAAGTGATACCTCCTAAATCCTGGGTTTTTGGATCTATGAGATAGATCTAATTGGATGTTAGGATACTCACTAGTTGTAGTGAGATGGTATCAATTGATCCTGGGGAGAATCACTGGAAAGGTTCCAGGGTGATAAGAACGACTGAATGTCAGTCGCAGGCATTGTCTTTACCCTCAGTAAAGGGACGGTATGTTGGAAGAGTTCCAAACTAGATACCGTGGCATACTAGATGATAAAGGCTGGATACATCGCTACCAAAGATACTACCAAAGAGGCAGTCTGGTGTATATTAGTTCATGAGATGAACTTCGTTCCTACCATTGTGTGACAATGGAGTTGCGGCTTATGCTTAGAAACACATGTCCCATCAGTGATCCAGACATATTCTAAGGCAGTATCACCTGATCATGGAGATGGTTGATCACCAGGGGATCGAGGTTAGGAGAGTAGACTCAGAGGACAACACGGTGGATCCACTCACAAAGGCCTTTTCCCAGAGAGAGACTTTTATGGGATGCTTGAGTATGAGATACTTCAACCACTGTTATCAGATGGCCCTAGTGCAAGTGGAAGATTGTTAGTTATATGTATGCCCTAGAGGCTATTACTATACATGTGATGTATATTGTAGTGGATGCTTGGACATATATAGGGAGGACTTTCTTGCTCGACATGATAGTATGCTATCTGGTTACTCTTTACCTTAACGTGTATACTGATTGTCTCTCTGTTACATGTTGGTAAAGCCCTTAGGATGTGTACTTGACTACCTGGACTGTGATGCGGATCATACTAGTGGGGACATGGTAGTCCATAAGTACATCCTTCAAGCTTCCTAATCGTGGGTGTATCGAGACGGGGCATCGATATACCAGAGTAGACTAGCGTATACCTTATCGACCCATGTAGATGGGCGATGGATGATCCCATATCCATTGGTGTTTGACATCAGAGATGATATACGGGTGCTCAGTAGAGACTGGGTACACTGGACAGACTCGCCGATAACTCTCAAATGGTATTATACCTTACGTTAGATGGCAGTTCTCTGGTGACACTGGTACAGGTTAGTCTATAGACCCGAGATCGTCATAGAGTCTTGTGTGATTCCCGCTGTGCTTTGATTTCCATCTTACCACGTCCAAGAAGGCGTGCAAAACAGTGGTTTTTGGGTACAGTCCCGAGTCACATGGAGGCAATGAGCGATAGGAGGGGTTTCGTCCCTCCCGGTATTGGGGGTTGATGTTGCGCTATACTCGATTGGCCGTAACAGGGAAGTCCCTGACCAGGGCTGGTTTAGAGATTTACTGGTAAGTGTTGCCAGTAGTTTCTCGACCCGTTATGAGCCTCATATCGGCATGACTTATCGGTTATTGGGGTCTGACGTTTTACCACCCCTAGACTTAATATGCGACATATCAGACGAGGAGACCGGACTGTACGGTAGAGTCACTATCAGGCTTTTTGCAGGAGTTGGAGCGGGCTTGCTTGCTGATCTTCTGATCGCTCAATACCCGGGTAGCCGTTACGTCCAGCTAGTACCGCTGACGGCTTGTGGGTGCTTGATATGATCATCACTTACTGCCGGCGTATTGACGAGTCTTTAGAGTCCTACATAGAGGTTTTACTGGCTCAGGAAAAACGAAATAGGAGCGCATATGTGATATGTACGGGACCGAGAATAATGCGTGTATGTGATACCGTATTTTATTCTCGTGATGTTTGTGTCGATCGGTTATATGCGATATAACCAAGTTATCGAATCAAGGGTTGATTCGATAAGTCGATACATTGCATGTTAGTCAGTTATATGTGATATAACCGGATTATTAAGTCAAGTGTTGATTTAATAATTTAGTGTATAATTGTATATGTAGATATACTAATTTACATTAACTAACATTGGTTCACTTAAGCATTTGTTTTTCTCACTTGTATACAACTTAATATATATGTGATATATATTTATTTGTGTTCATATTTTTGTATCATGGTTGTTGATACAACTATCATGGGTGTATGAGACATATACCATACTAATTATATTGGTAGGGTTTTAATATCTAAAGTAATTCTAAAATTAGTGGATAATGAGCTCATATGCATGAAGCTTCATAAAGCTTATGGTTGCATTGACTTGGTCCACTAGTTTTGTTTTACTTAAGATATTAGTTAACCTAACCACTATAATTAGCCATGGTAATGTCTCTACATGAGTTAGTATATGATACTCACTCACCATGGTTAGCTCTCTCACTCTCTTGATTAGTTTTCATATTCATTTTGAGCTCATCTTCTTCCTCCTTGATTTTCTTTCTAGGGTTTGAAAAAGAGAGAGATACAAAGTGAGAAAAAACTCTAAAGTGTACCCATTTCCTATTTTATCATCCTCAACTAGATTAGCACTTTAGTTTAGGGTGTTTGCTTCACTAATTCTCTAGTTAGTGAAGTAGAAACTTGAGTTCGTATTCCCTCGACGTAGATCATCTTCGGCCTCGAAGACTTCAAGCAATACCGTTGCCTCTTCTCATGGAGCCATCCTAGAGTTCGAGTGTTCGATGATCGCAGTGAAGGGACTACTACAAGGAGCTTAAGAAGTGAAGGACCGATCTACAAAGGTTGTATTTCGTATTCACTTAGTGTAAATGTGATTTACTTGCATGTGATACCCTAATTTTTTTAGCAAAGATCTTGTTTAGAGTTATTCGGCACGGCTAAAATTTTAATCCGGCATAATTGATGCCTTGTAGAACCTTATTAGAGTGCCTAGTAACCCTGCACTATCTTCGTCTCCCTCCTTGAAAAACCCATGTATAAGAACGAGAAATGAAACCCATCCAACCCTCGTCGCCTCCTCAAACCCTAACCCTAGCCGCCTCTTTTGCCTCGTCACCATCTCCATCTCACCTTCTTCTCGTCCTCCTCCCCGTCTCCATTTTATTCTCTTTCCCTCTTTCTCCCCGAGTCTCTCCCCCTGCACATCACCCACAGCACCCTTGAACCCACGTCTTCGGTCGTCGCCGACGACCCTAGCCTCACACCCACCATTATCACCACCTCATTCCCTTCCTCTCCTCGACATCATTCCCTCACTAGTACTCCGTCACCTAGCCCTGCACCCAAACTGACCCCAAACCCTAACTGTAACACCCGAGCCCAATGCTACTATTTTCAAATACTGTTTGAGCATAATGTGGTACTCATTTCATTTAACTTACTTGTTTGTTGCTTACTGTAAAATTTACCCGGCAAAGTCATTTCTACATATAACAAATTTTAGCATCTAAAATAAATTTGAAAATATTCATCTTGGCCTACTTGACACCCCTAGCCTCGTGGTAGCGTCCGTGCATTGTATTCTCGCCCCGTTCAGTGAAACGGGCGAGTTTGGACGGCTACGCGCGCGTACATGTGTCCGTTTTGGGGGTATGCTTTTTAATCATAAAACACTTAATTTTAAAATTTGGATCCCGCTTAAAATCCTATTATTTCAATTTCAAATTTTTGGACTCGACCTGGGCGTGATTTGGAAATGTTTTATTTGGCGCCAAAAATCCCAAATTTTAATATTATTATAACCACCGCATATATTTTTCTAACTAACCTGATATCTTACTGTTCATTACCTATCTTTTAAATCTTTAAATTAACCTATATATATATTCTACTGTTCCTTAAAATGTTTTGAATCTTTAATTAATATTTATCCCTAACTAACGATTCCTCTTTAGCCAATCGCGTTCCTTTTAATTCCGTGGGCCCCCACCTGCAGCTCTCTCTCTCTCTCCACTTTTTCTCTCTCTCTCTCTCATATATTCTCTCGTACTTCTCTTTATCATTCTTTCTCTTCTTGCTTCATGTCTCGTTTCTCATTTTTTTAACTGTTCTTTTGTTGCCGGAATTCCGTCGTGCCGGTGACGCTTCTCGACGTTCCAGCGAGGTACCCTGACCCGTGTGGTTCCTTTGTTCATCGTTTGGGGTTCATTCCGTGAACCGTGCGCCCGTCGCGAGTTTTCCCCGCCGACGGTTAACGTTCCGTTTTCCCGATTCGCGACCCATCGAGGCAAGTTAATCTTGCTACATGCTATATAATTTATTTTATACCTATTTAAATAAATACCATACCTATAGTTTAAATCTAGTACCCCATGTTTAATTTTATAACGTTTCGATGTTCCGTTTGCACCCGTTTATATCATATTAAATCTAGATCATGAAAACTTATCTTGTGACATACTAGATTACATTATACTGCAACCATATCATTTAAAATATATATCGTCGTAATATTTATTATTATTATCTTTAATTAGTTTATAATCTTCATTTTATAATGTTATACATTTGAAAATCTTATCGTTTACACATGAAACGTCGTTGAAAAATCGGATATGACAAATCTGAAATTTACTGTACACCTTATCTTATAAAATTCATTATAAATCATAGAAAAATTATTAGCATACGTTCTTTAGTTCGTTACGAAGCTAACTCATAATAATATAACTCTATGAAATATTTAATTGCAAAATAAATTATTTAAATAACGTAAAATGCAAATGAAAATGTCTCCAAACTGCTGTCCAGGGAAATTCCAGCAGCAAACTTTCAACTTCTAATATTCATAACTTTTTGTAGGGATAACCTTAGATGCTTATACTTATAAAACTGAAAACCTTATTGAATTATCTTTGTTTTGGTATAAGACACGTCCCTTTTGGAGAACGTTTGTTATTTTTAAGCTATTTTACAAATTAGGATGACGCTGAATTTCTGAACGGAACCTTCTTGTGCGTGGTTAATCAATACCACTTTTATAGTTATTAATCGCTTTGAATATGCTATCCATATTAATATTATTATATCAATATTTATATCACATATTGTTTAGTTGTACATCCCACATTACCATTTTATAGTTTTATAACTTTTCGGATACCCGTTTGCTTTCATCGCATTTAAGATACATATAATTGCATCCATAGATCACATTACTACATAATAATGTGATATTAACACTCCATGTTTAATTAATTGCATCCTAATTAATATTGGAACTATAAATGTAACCCTAATCGATAACTGTGCATCCATATCCTTGAAATTATATCTATTTGCATATCATATTACATGTTCCAGTTTATTGTTCTGATAGTACTCATGCTTGTTTATTTATACACATGCTTATGTTAGTTTGATTATGAGCACCCACATGACATCTTGTGCTTCCTGACATGATCTGTTACACTTCCTACTTGACATGACATGGTACCGTACACTCTTGACATGACATGACACCTTTATACATTACTTGGCTTGACCTGATGTACCATGGCTTTACCCGTTACCTGATCTTGTGTCTAATGCCAACAAACCTGACATGTAGTCCTCATGGACCGATCCTGTTGTCTATCCAGACAAACCTGCTTTTACCTGATCCTGTGTTGGCATTAGTTCTTGATTACTGAATACCTGACTCGACATACATAACTTGGGGGTATGGGGAAATCAAAGGTGAAACCGACTTGTAACTCAACAGTTCGATACCTGTTCTAATCAGTCTTACGGGCTAGGCCAGCCCCGGAGTGATGATGCTGACATCACTCGCCCATCCTGCCACTTGTTACTGCCTAGCGGCACGTCTCGGATTCAACCCCGAGAATCTTGACCGTGGTCCCGGGCACGCACGGGATACTATTGAGTTACATCGACGATTCATCAATTGATTTCAAAGACTTTAGAATAGAAAACCTGATAGAACAGTTTAGTTTACCCACTGCACGCTACCCTGTACTGGTATGATTCATATTATTGTTATTCTTGTTGTATTCATGTTTATATTACATTGCCTGCTACACTGTTCATATTATATTACTTGATGACATGACGTGCTGACGTCTGGGTTTTGCATGGCCCAGATTCCATACCGCTGTTGCAGTCCGAGCAGGAGTACTTCAGCCAGCAGGCTGATCTGTGAGTTCAGTAGTAGTTAGTTTTATTTCCTGCATTTATTTCCTGATGTGAGCCCGCATTATGGGACACACTTTTCAGTTATTTGTATTGGATCATTTGCTTCCGCATTTATTTATTATCGACACCTGTTATTCTGGATTATGGACATGTTTTAGATAGTTTTATCTTGTTCTTGATATTTCTACAGCCGTAATGAGACTGTGGATGGATACTTCCTACCCACAGGTAGCATGGTTGGCTATGTCACGTGCCCAATCTAGCGTACTCTGGGAAGCGGGGCGTGACATGGTTCTTTTGGTATCAGAGACATAGGATAGTCGGGTTGATTCTTTTGTAGTTGGGTATTGTACCCAATACACGAATCAGAATACCCGTGTTTAGGAAACATGTCCTGCCACCTTGACCGTTTTACCATTCTTGAATCACATTCTTCCTGATTATATCTTTTACGATGTGTAAACTTCCTTTGCATATCGATTCGAAAACCTGATTCCTTGTTATCTCTAGGACTTAGGCGACTTGGATGGAGTTATGTAATTGTGGCTATGATACCGCGGCATAGTTACAATGCGGTACTCTATTTAAGTATCTTGGAGTTCTAGCCTTGATCTATATTCAAAATCTATCATCATGCTAATGTTGGGTATTTTGAGTTCAGGATTATGGCCGGTAAGAAATTGAAGACATACCAGAGGCGTGTGGACGAAGCCGCCATGCTTGGAGTGATAAGAGGAATGCTGGAGAATCAAAAAAATAGACCGAGCTGATCCAGCAGCAAGCGGACTCGTTTCGGGAAGGTTTGCAGATCGTTCAGCAGTCTGTGAACAATGTTGGAGCTAGACCAGTTGACCGAGTAGGGACCGTAGCAGATTCCAGACGTTTGGATCCGTATACATTTACTGGATTGGAGGAGCCGTTGCCAACAGAGCAGTGGCTTGTTGACACAGAGAATTTGCTTATTGCGGCACAGATTCCAGATGAGAAAGAGTTGATGTGGTACGCATTCAGTTAGTGGATTAGGCCCGAGAATGGTGGCTTGTAGAAGAGAACCGCTTGTCCAAGCCGATCAAGTGGGCAGATTTTTCTAAGAGTTTCCTGGAGAAGTTCTTCCCGCGGACTGCACGGGAGGAAATGGAAGAGAAGTTTATTGGGCTAAGGCCGAATGGACGAGACTCAGTAGTTTTCCTGGACCTTTAGTTGCCAACGATGCAGACGGGGCACAGAGGTTCATGCGCAGACTGGACGTGGACATCCAGAGGCAGATTGTCTCCCTGGGTTTGACCACTTTCTCACAAATACTTACAGCAGCCAAGAGCAGCAGAGTTTATCTGGGATGAAAGGGGGTTTGCAGCAGACAGCAGTTGCGTTAAGGAAGCAGTTCGGTCGGGCCAGTCGAGTTTAGGGCTAGGCCGACAAACAATATTCTTGCATTAATGGAAGTGATGAAAGTAAAGAGCCGGCTGTTGTTCGTGATTCTATGGACGTGTTTGATGATATACCGGGTTTACCGCCGAGGAGAGACGTGGAGTTCGCAATTGATCTTATTCCTGGTGCAGCGCCAGTATCCAAAGCATATTATCCAATGGCGCCAGTAGAGTTGGAAGAAGTAAAGAAATGGGTTGCTGAATTGCTTGAAAAGGGTTGGATTCGAAGCAGTAACTCACCTTGGGGAGCTCCAGTTCTTCTAGTAAAGAAGAAGGATGGCACGAGAAGGATGTGCATCGACTATCAAGAATTAAACCGGGTGACTATTAAGAACAAGTACCCTATCCCTCGCATTGGAGAACTTTTGAGCAGCTTAGTGGCGCGAGGGTATTCTCGAAGCTGGATTTGCGATCCGGATATCATCAGGTCCGAGTGAAAATAGAAGATATTTGCAAGACGACGTTCCGAACTCGGTATGGACATTACGAGTACTTAGTGATGCCCTTCGGAGTAACGAATGCGCCGGCAGTATTCATGGACTTGATGAACCGAATCTTTTCACCGTTCTTGGATCAGTTCATTGTGGTATTCATTGACGATATTCTGGTTTACTCGAAGAGTTTTGAAGAGCATGCTGAGCATTTGAAGATCGCACTGCAGACGTTGAGACAGGAGAAATTGTATGCGAAGATGAGTAAGTGCGAGTTTTGGCTGGAGGAAGTAAGGTTTTTGGGGCATGTTGTGTCTGGCGATGGCATTGCCGTCGATCCAGAAAAGATTGCAGCAGTTCGAGATTGGCCTATTCCAAAGAATGCTGCTGAGATAAGAAGTTTCCTTGGATTAGCCGGATACTACAGGAGATTTGTGGAGAACTTTGCTCGTCTGGAAGAGCCGTTGACCAAGCTTACGCGTAAGGAGGTACCTTTTGTATGGGCGGATAAGTGTGCGTTAGCTTTCGAGACGTTGAAGCAGAAGTTGATAACCGCCCCTATTCTGACCGTGCCAGGCAATTCCGGAGGATTGGTGATTCACAGCGACGCATCTGGGAAAGGATTGGGATGTGTTTTGATGCAGCATGGGAAGGTTGTAGCATACGCATCGAGACAGTTGAAGACCCATGAGAAGAATTATCCAACTCATGACTTGGAGCTTGCGGCTGTGATTTTCGCTTTGAAGATTTGGAGAAACTACCTTTTGGGCGAAAGAGTCAAAATTTTTATAGATTATAAGAGCTTGAAGTATGTGTTCACACAGAAGGAGCTTAACATGAGGCAGCGTAGATGGTTGGAGCTGATGGCTGACTACGATCTTGATCTTAAGTACCATCCGGGGAAGGTTAATGTTGTGCCGGATGCGCTTAGTCGGTTACCAGTAATTCAGGTGTTAACTACGCAGAAGGAGATCGTCGCAGATTTTCGAAGATTTGACTTGGAGGTTGTGCTACCGCGTTCTACGG
The DNA here is from genome assembly GCA_030015575.1 of Agapanthus africanus. Taxonomy (NCBI): domain Eukaryota; kingdom Viridiplantae; phylum Streptophyta; class Magnoliopsida; order Asparagales; family Amaryllidaceae; genus Agapanthus; species Agapanthus africanus. The sequence goes on from CM057340.1 coordinate 661,708,608, forward strand.
GACAGTTGTTGCAGCTGCAAGTACATTCATCTTTGATCGAGAATATTAAAGCAGCTCAATCGCAGGATCCTAGACAGCAAAAGTTTCGAGAGCAGGTTGAAGCCGGCTACGAACAGATTTATTGATCCACGAAGATGGTTCGTTGAGGTATGGTAGCCGTTTGCGTATGCCTAAGGGTGATGTTCGTGAAGAGCTTATGAGGGAGGCACACAACTCAGCTTATTCTGTATATCCAGGAGGCACAAAGATGTACCGAGATATTCGACAGCATTTCTGGTGGGAGGGCATGAAGCGGGAGATTGCTCGCTTTGTGGCAAAGTGCTTGGTGTGTCAGCAAGTTAAGGCTGAACATCAAAGGGTTGCTGGTTTATTGCAACCACTTCCGATTCCTCAGTGGAAGTGGGAACATATAACCATGGATGTCGTGACGGCTTTACCGCGGAGTCCAAAAGGCAACAATGCAGTATGGGTAATTGTTGACCGATTGACCAAGGTAGCTCACTTTATTCCTTTTCGGGTTGGTCAATCAACAGAGACTTTGGCAGAGCGGTACATGCAGGAGATTGTAATATTGCATGGAGTACCGGTGAGCATCGTGTCCGATCGGGACACTCGGTTCTTATCACACTTCTGGAGGAGTTTACACGAAAGTTTGGGGACTCGATTGAAGTTTAGCACAGCTTATCATCCTCAAACTGATGGTCAGTCGGAGAGAACGATCCAAACTCTTGAGGATATGTTGAGAGCATGCATGTTGGACTTCAAGGGGTCTTAGGAGGATCATCTACTTTTGGTGGAGTTGTCTTACAACAACAGTTTTCAGGCAACTATTCAGATGGCTCCATTTGAAGCTTTGTATGGTCATAAATGCCGTTCACCTGTTTGTTGGGACGATGTCGGTGAACGAAGATTATTGGGACCAGATTTGGTTGTGCAGACAGTTGAGAAGGTTAAACCTATCAGAAATCATATGAAGGCAGCACAGGACCGACAGAAGAGTTGGGCAGATACGTCAAGAAGACCTCTAGAGTTCACCGTGGGTGATTTGATATTCTTGAAGATATCACCGACTAGAGGGGTGATTCGTTTTGGAAGTCGAGGAAAGCTTAGTCCTCGATTCGTTGGACCCTTGAGATCGTGGAGCGTGTTGGGGAGGTAGCGTATCGTTTGGCGTTACCGCAGTCCTTGATAAATGTGCACGATGTGTTTCACGTATCTCAACTCCGTAAGTATGTTCGAGATGAAACACACGTTTTGGATCATTCGGAGCTAACAGTACGAGAAGACTTGACTTTTGAGGAGCGACCGATTGAAATCGTGGATCGAAGGGAAAAGGTTCTTAAGAACAAGGTTATCCCCCTTGTGCTTGTTTCTTGGGGTAATCGCTCGCATGGAGAGTCCACTTGGGAACGAGAAGATGAAATCCGGCAGAAGCTTCCTCACCTTTTCTTGTAGTTATCTATCTTTGCATTCTTGGAATTTCGAGGACGAAATTCTTTTTGTAGTTGGGTATAATGTAACACCCGAGCCCAATGCTACTATTTTCAGTTACTGTTTGAGCATAATGTGGTACTCATTTCATTTAACTTACTTGTTTGTTGCTTACTGTAAAATTTAACCGGCAAAGTCATTTCTACATATAACAAATTTTAGCATCTAAAATAAATTTGAAAATATTCATCTTGGCCTACTTGACACCCCTAGCCTCGTGGTAGCGTCCGTGCATTGTATTCTCGCCCCGTTCAGTGAAACGGGCGAGTTTGGACGGCTACGCGCGCCTACATGTGTCCGTTTTGGGGGTATGCTTTTTAATCATAAAACACTTAATTTTAAAATTTGGATCCCGCTTAAAATCCTATTATTTCAATTTCAAATTTTTGGACTCGACCCGGGGCGCGATTTGGAAATGTTTTATTTGGCGCCAAACATCCCAAATTTTAATATTATTAAAACCACCGCATATATTTTTCTAACTAACCTGATATCTTACTGTTCATTACCTATCTTTTAAATCTTTAAATTAACCTATATATATATATTCTACTGTTCCTTAAAATGTTTTGAATTTTTAATTAATATTTATCCCTAACTAACGATTCCTCTTTAGCCAATCGCGTTCCTTTTAATTCCGTGGGCCCCCACCTACAGCTCTCTCTCTCTCTCTCTCCACTTTTTCTCTCTCTCTCTCTCATATATTCTCTCGTACTTCTCTTTATCATTCTTTCTCTTCTTGCTTCATGTCTCGTTTCTCATTTTTTTAACTGTTCTTTTGTTGCCGGAATTCCGTCGTGCCGGTGACGCTTCTCGACGTTCCAGCGAGGTACCCTGATCCGTGTGGTTCCTTTGTTCATCGTTTGGGTTCATTCCGTGAACCGTGCGCCCGTCGCGAGTTTTCCCCGCCGACGGTTAACGTTCCGTTTTCCCGATTCGCGACCCATCGAGGCAAGTTAATCTTGCTACATGCTATATAATTTATTTTATACCTATTTAAATAAATACTATAGTTTAAATCTAGCACCCCATGTTTAATTTTATAACGTTTCGATGTTCCGTTTGCACCCGTTTATATCATATTAAATCTAGATCATGAAAACTTATCTTGTGACATACTAGATTACATTATACTGCAACCATATCATTTAAAATATATATCGTCGTAATATTTATTATTATTATCTTTAATTAGTTTATAATCTTCATTTTATAATGTTATACATTTGAAAATCTTATCGTTTACACATGAAACGTCGTTGAAAAATCGGATATGACAAATCTGAAATTTACTGTACACCTTATCTTATAAAATTCATTATAAATCATAGAAAAATTATTAGCATACGTTCTTTAGTTCGTTACGAAGCTAACTCATAATACTATAACTCTATGAAATATTTACTTGCAAAATAAATTATTTAAATAACGTAAAATGCAAATGAAAATGTCTACAAACTGCTGTCCAGGGAAATTCCAGCAGCAAACTTTCAACTTCTAATATTCATAACTTTTTGTAGGGACAACCTGAGATTCTTATACTTATAAAACTGAAAATCTTATTGAATTATCTTTGTTTTGGTATAAGACACGTCCCTTTTGGAGAACGTTTGTTATTTTTAAGCTATTTTACAAATTAGGGTGACGCTGAATTTCTGAACGGAACCTTCTTGTGCATGGTTAATCAATACCACTTTTATAGTTATTAATCGCTTTGAATATGCTATCCATATTAATATTATTATATCAATATTTATATCACATATTGTTTAGTTGTACATCCCACATTACCATTTTATAGTTTTTTAACTTTTCGGATACCCGTTTGCATTCATCGCATTTAAGATACATATAATTGCATCCATAGATCACATTACTACATAATAATGTGATATTAACACTCCATATTTAATAAATTGCATCCTAATTAATATTGGAACTATAAATGTAACCCTAATCGATAACTGTGCATCCATATCCTTGAAATTATATCTATTTGCATATCATATTACATGTTCCAGTTTATTGTTCTGATAGTACTCATGCTTGTTTATTTATACACATGCTTATGTTAGTTTGATTATGAGCACCCACATGACATCTTGTGCTTCCTGACATGACCTGTTACACTTCCTACTTGACATGACATGGTACCGTACACTCTTGACATGACATGACACCTTTATACATTACTTGGCTTGACTTGATGTACCATGGCTTTACCCGTTACCTGATCTTGTGTCTAATGCCAACAAACCTGACATGTAGTCCTCATGGACCGATCCTGTTGTCTATCCAGACAAACCTGCTTTTACCTGATCCTGTGTTGGCATTAGTTCTTGATTACTGAATACCTGACTCGACATACATAACTTGGGGGTATGGGGAAATCAAAGGTGAAACCGACTTGTAACTCAACAGTTCGATACCTGTTCTGATCAGTCTTACGGGCTAGGCCAGCCCCGGAGTGATGATGCTGACATCACTCGCCCATCCTGCCACTTGTTACTGCCTAGCGGCACGTCTCGGATTCAGCCCCGAGAATCTTGACCGTGGTCCCGCGCACGCACGGGATACTATTGAGTTACATCGACGATTCATCAATTGATTTCAAAGACTTTAGAATAGAAAACCTGATAGAACAGTTTAGTTTACCTACTGCACGCTACCCTGTACTGGTATGATTCATATTATTGTTATTCTTGCTGTATTCATGTTTATATTACATTGCCTGCTACACTGTTCATATTATATTACTTGATGACATGACGCGCTGACGTCTGGGTTTTGCATGGCCCAGATTCCGTACCGCTGTTGCAGTCCGAGCAGGAGTACTTCAGCCAGCAGGATGAGCTGTGAGTTCAGTAGTAGTTAGTTTTATTTCCTGCATTTATTTCCTGATGTGAGCCCGCATTATGGGACACACTTTTCAGTTATTTGTATTGGATCATTTGCTTCCGCATTTATTTATTATCGACTCCTGTTATTCTGGATTATGGACATGTTTTAGATAGTTTTATCTTGTTCTTGATATCTCTACAGCCGTAATGTGACTGTGGATGGATACTTCCTACCCACAGGCAGCATGGTTGGCTATGTCACGTGCCCAATCTAGCGTACTCTGGGAAGCAGGGCGTGACACTAACCGAACCCTAGCTCTTCTGAAACCCTTCACCGGCGTCCCTCATCGCCGTCGATCTCGCCGTCACTGCTAGCACCCCCTCTGCAACCCAGTAAGCTATCCCTCATTCTTTTTCTTCTTCTTCTTTTGCTGTTCTCCTCTTTTCTCTTTCTGTATCTATTTTTGTCACACCCCGCTTCCTAAAATACGGAATACGAGGGGTAGACAAGGCCAGCCATGCTCCTACGGTCAAGGAAATGTCCTGCCGTAGTCACACTTCGGCTTCTAGTTTATCATGGTAAACAGTAACGATGCGCAGGTAATGAGAAATGCAGTAACTGAAAGATACAATAATATAAACTGACCTGAAGTGGAACAAACGTATGAATCTCGGAATAGCAAGTCAAGAAGTCTGTGATACACGTCTAGTTCTGATCCAGGCTAAATCTTCTCCTCACACTGAGCATGCATACTCAGGTCGTCAGAGCGACACAATATCAATATAATATATATAAAATCAATTGACAGTTCTAACAGTGGTAATGGATATGAATAATAGTAAATCAACGGCAGCATGAATATGAATGTGCAGTAATCAATGCAGCGGAACAGTAAAGCAGTAGAACGATATGCCACGTATGCCAACACAGTATATAAGGAATATAAATGCCAGTATCCCTATCAGTCTCTAAGTCTCACTGTACAGGTCACTAAGCCTATCGTCAGTCCAAGTGTGAGAGTCAACCACTCGCGAGTGTCCTCCACCCAAGGGTAGAACCCAAGGGCAAGGGACCACGGGCCCAACATGTAACATGTATATCACGGTGTATATCACATACCCTGTAAATCTCCATATATCTCCCTAAATATATAAGCCGGCATGGGACTCCCGAGATTCTATTGAATTCACACTTAAACTACCCCATACCCCGTGGTCTACATCAAACGCTAACCATAACCCTAGATACTAATCGATCCGTGACAAGTTTGCACGAGAACTGGAGGTAGGACCTCCATCAAGCACGTCCCGACTAATACCAAAGATAAATGGCAGTGTCGGATGCCTTATCTGTGACACCCGTGCAAGCGCTTCCATAAATGTCCCATACCACTTATAGTCACACGTACACGCATCCCACAGACGTCGACAATGCAATAGAATATTAGGGTCACTGATTGTGTACAAGTACTTATCACTTCCACTTAATCACGGATACACGAACACTGACGTACTTGCCACAATCATCGCTAGAAACTAACACTGGGTAAATGCACGATATCACTAGGTTATCACTACAATGTTATGAGCATGATATGATGCGTGAACAGTATATGAAGCGTGATTAAGGTGTCAAAAAGTAGTATTCTATCACTTGCACGATTTATCATGAAACGTACGTGTATAGTTTAGTGAAACGATAAACAGGTGATAATTAGTATGTTCAGTTATCTATCCATCTAATTTAGTTTCAAGCCAATCGGGTTCCAGGATCATTAGTTATAACCATTTCATTTCAAGCGCTCGCGGCTGGAAGTCCGGTTTCAGAATCAGAAATCCATTTCGCAACGCATTTTAATCCCAGTTGGGATCGGATTTTGGCGATGCTACAGTTGGATAAATTCTAGGGTTTCCAGTAAGGTTTTTAACGTAATAGACAGATCTTCAATCGCATCTGTACGTCAGGAGATATACAATGTTTAACCCTAATATGTCAATTCTGATTCTGCTGGGACTGTCATGCGTCCCGATCTTTTAAATTACAGAATAAATATCAAATGGTAACGAAACAGAATGAAATCGATTGCGTTGTCTAGATAACAGGTTTATCTATAAATAAAAGTGGAGTTCCTCAACTTACATGTTAAGGAAATCCTGTGGTACCCATTACGGAACAGCAAGAAATAACTGGAGTCGCTCTGGACTGCAGTCCAGAGTCGCTCTCCGATACAAATATCACCATGGTTTGAGTATAGGAATATCTGGAAACTGGTATGGGGTTAAAGTTTGTCGAGTTGTCTTCGATTTGAGCCCTCGAGCACATCAATCCAGCATGTATATAATTTATGGCGATTTTTGTGGTTTTCAGGTACAGAAAATATCCAGTTTTACAGGCAAACTTGGGGGTAGTCGTTTTAATCTTCAACAGTCGTATTTTCTAATGAAATTTGCACACGTTAACCATCTCTACAAGGGCCAATGTAATTTATCCCGTTCCATCTAATTTGATAAAGATTTCCTAAGAGAACAAGTATCGAACAGTTGTATCAAATAGTTTAACGGAAAGGCAAAGCATAATTTATATATGATGTTAATTTGTAACATAGATAGAATAGCATGAAGCAAGTAGAGAACTTGCCTGAGAACGTCTTGGGGTTGTATGGCAGTAGCGGCAACGACCGAGGCAGCAGGGATCGATGATGTATGGAAAGTGCTCGATGAAATGCCAAAGCTCGAATGTTTTGCGGTGATCTTGACTCTGCTGTGAAACTTGGCCCTTGTGCGTCAAGGATTCGACGATGGGTGATGATGACGATGGTGAGAGTGTTAGAGAGAGAGAGAAAGAGAGAGAGAGAGAGTTAGAGAGTGAGAGAAAGAAACAGAGAGGGTAGTGATGAGGAGAGAGAGAGATGCAGGGTGAGAGAGAGAGATGCAGGGAGAGAGGGCAGTGGGATAGGAAGAGAGAGAGAGAGACAGAGGAAGTTGGAGAGAGAGAGAGAGAGTGAGAACCGTAGGAGAGAGAGGGTAGAGTTAGAGAGAGAAGGAGTGTGTACACTGAGAGAGAGACAGTGTGAGAAAGGGAGAGAGAGGAGCCAGAGGGAGAGAGAGGGTGAGGTAAAGACAGGGAGATAGAGAGTGAAGGAGAGGTGATGACGTCGACGACGAATGATGACGATGAGGGGGTTCAGGAGCGACGACGATTGGGGCGAGACATTCACCGGCGTCGACGGCAACAGTGGTCGAGCTCGGGTGCGTGGGGAGAGAGGAGTGGGTTTGTATGAGGAGGAGGAGCTCGGGGTGCTTGTGATCAAGGGTGGAGGTGGTGGTGGTGATCGGGGATGATCGACGATCGTTGGAGGTTGCAGGCGGGACTCGGTGGCGTGGGCGTGCAGAGCTCGAGCAGGATGGAGAGGGTGAGGTAGCGAGGGAGAAAAGATGGGTAGGCGAGGGGGAGCGAGAAGAGGGGCGTGATGCCGGCGTTGCTGGCGGTTGCGGGTGCGGGTCGAGAGGGGATGAAGAAGGAGAACGAGGGAGATGGAGGTAGTGAGGCGAGGAAAGAGTGAGTGGGTGTGAGGAAGAGGATGAGGATTGAAGTCGTGGTGTAACGTCGCGTCAACGGAGGCGTGGGCATGGGCGTGAAACGCTGCGGAGATACGGGATCGCGCGTGTGAACAGTGCACGTTACCGTTGAGGAGGGGGAAGATGAATAGGAGTGGGGTCGGGTCGGGTAGAGAGGAAGCGGGCACTGGGCCTGGAAAGGAAACGCGGGAGCGGGCCGGGAAGTGGGCCAGAAAGAAAAATAAAAAATGAAATGAATTCCAAATGAGGGGATGGGGTCAATTGAGAATGGGCAGGCCAAGAAAATTAAATGAAAATGATTAATTAAGGTAGAGAGGCGACCGGGGCTTGGAAATAAAATGGTGGGAAAAAGTGGGCCGGCTAGGTGGGCTCTGAGGAAAACAAAGAATTATAGAAGAATGGGCTTGGGAAAAATAGTTAGAAGAATTAGGAATTTATTAATAATTTTGTGTGTGGGCTGTTTGGGAGACGGGCCTGCTCAAATTCAAAATAATAATAGTGGGCTGGGGGAATTAATAGTAAAGGAAAAATGGTTTTGGGTTTTAGGGTTTAACTTTCAAGTAAAAGAAATAGGGGAGTTGGGCTGGGTTTAAATCTTAATGAACAGAAGAAATAATAATGGAGAGGGCCCGGGGCTCATTAATGGAAAAATAGGCTGAAGAAATATAAGTTTGGGTTTTATGGGTAAAGAAAATAGGGTTTTGAAGAATTAAATTTCTAAATAACATAAATGAAATTATAATTAAAATAAATAGAATTCTAAGGTACAAAATACAAATTTGGTATAAAAGAGGCTGGGTATTACAATTTTCAAGCATTTTTGTTCACTATTGTTTTAGATCTCCGGAATCCGGTCGGGCCGTGGACGACCCCGACGACCCAGCAAGGACCCCTGACCCGTGTGATTCCACTGTTCGTCGTTTGGACTCATTTCGTGTACCGTGCGCGCGTCGCGACTTTCCCGCCGTCGCGAGACGTTCCATTTTCCGTGTCGCGATCCGTCGAGGCAAGTGAAACTTGCTACATGCTATTCATACTATCTCTATATTAATTTATCTATTTTCCTATTAAATCTATAGATAGAATCTAAAGTCTTGAATTCCAAGTTAACAGCACAATGTTCCGTTTACATATTTCAAATCTAGAACTTGAAAACAAATTGTTGCATTTAGTTGACTATACCTAGTAATCACATTTATATGTTAGATCACATAATCACAATTGTTTTATAGCCATATTACCCCTTGGTAGTTTTTACCCTATCGGACGACCGGTTACATACATTTAGCCTTATTCATATTCAATTGCATCTCTAAATTGTTTTAATACATATTAATATGATTTTATCATCCACATTTGTTATACTGCATTCCTGAAATGTTAAAACTATTCCTTAAACCTAAACTGATAACCGTGCATCCAAGTAGTTTAATCCGTACCTATTTACATGTCATATTACATGTTCCAGTTTCTTGTTCTGATAATAACCATGCTTGTTTATTTGTAACCATGATTTTGCTAGTTGATTATGAGCACCCATATGATATCTTGTACACCCTGACGTGACTTGCTACACATATTACTTAACCCGACATGGTATCGTACACTCTTGACATGACATGACACCTAAATACACTACTTGACTTGACCTGATGTACCATGGCTTTACCCGTTACCTGATCTTGTGTCTAATGCCAACAAACTTGTCCTATAGTCCTTACGGACCGTTCCTGTTGTCTATCCAAACAAACCTGCACCTACTTGATCCTGAGTTGGCATTAGCTCTTGTTTACTGAATACCTGACTTACACATATAACTTGGGGGTATGGGGAAATCAATGATGAAACCTGACTTGTAACTCGACAGTTGCTTACTTTTACTGATTAGTTTAGAGGCTAGGCCCACCTCGGGATGATGCTGCTGACATCATTCGTCTTTTCATATTCCCCGTTTTAGTGCCTAGCGGCACGTCTCGGTTTCAGCCCGAGATTCTTAGACAGTGGTCCCGGGCATGCACGGGATACTATTGAGTTATATCGATGATTCATCAAATTGATTTCAAAGACTTGAGAGTAGTTAACCCAATAGACTAGTTTAGATTACTCACTACACATTACCCTTACTGTCCTCATTTATATTATTGTTATACCTGTTTTACTGTTCATGCACATACCTGTATGTCTTGCTACCCCTGTTTATAGTATTGCTTGATATTATGACGCACTGACGTCTGGGTTTTGCATGGCCCAGATCCTCTACCTTTGTTGTAGACTGATCAGGAGTATTGCTGCTGTTAGATCGAGCGGTGAGGACCCTGTTGGTATCCAGATTTACTATTCCAGGTGTTTGTTTATTGGATCTATTGCTTCCGCATATTATATTATTTCTTGACTCATTTACTTTTGCTTATGGACATGTACTAGATAGTTTAGTTTACTTTCCTGTTCTTGATATCTCTACAGCTGAAATGTGACTGTCGAAGGATTTTTCCTATCCATAGGTAGCATGGTTGGCTATGTCACGTGCCTATCTTAGCGTACTCTGGGAAGCAAGGCGTGACATGGTATGTTTGGCATCAAAGCCAGGTTATATATAAAGGTGTCACGTTATGTAATTATAGCTATGATACCGCGGCATGGTTATAATGCGGTACTCTATTTAAGTAACTCGGAGTTCTAGTCTTGATCTACATTTTGAATCTGTTATCATGTTAATCCTTGGGTGTTTTGATTTCAGGAATATGGCAGACAAGAATCTGAAGACGTACCAAAGGCGTGTTGACGAAGCCGCTTTGCTTGGAGTAATACGTGGGATGTTGGAGAATCAAAAGAGACAGACCGAGCTGATCCAGCAGCAAGATGAATCTTTTCAGGAAGGCTTGCGGGCCGTTCAGCAGTCCGTAAACAATGTTGGGGCCAGACCAGTAGATCGTGTGGGGACCGTAGCAGACTTCAGGAGACTGGGTCCGTCCGTCTTTACTGGCCTGGAGGAGCCGTTGCCAGCGGAGCAGTGGCTGGTTGACACGGAGAACTTACTCATTGCGGCACAGATCCCAGATGATAAGAGGGTGGATGTGGTACGCATCCAGTTGGTGGATTACGCCCGTGAGTGGTGGCTTGTGGAGGAGACCCGCTTGCCCAAACCGATCAAGTGGGCGGATTTTTCAAAGAGTTTCTTTGAGAAGTTCTTTCTGCGGATTGCACGGGAGGAAATGGAAGAGAAGTTCATCAGTCTAAGGTAGAACGGTGCACCTATAGATGTACATACAGCTGAGTGGACGCGGCTCAGTAGGTTCGCTGGACCTTTAGTTGCCAACGATGCGGATAGGGCAAGGAGGTTCATGCGCAGTTTGGATGTGGACATCCAGAGGCAGATTGTCTCTCTGGGTTTGACCACTTTCTCACAGGTACTTACGGCAGCCCAAGAATAACAGAGCTTATCTAGTAAGACTAGGAGTTCACAGCAGACAGCAGTTACAGTAAGGAAGCCGGCATTTGTACCAAATCGAGCCTATGGACGCAGAGGTATTCCAGTGGACCGTCGTGGTGTAACACCGATGAAGAAGCCTGCTGTCGTTGATCAGAGAAAGACCGTGATTTGTAGCTATTGCCATTTACCCGGACATTTGCAAAAGGAGTGTCGCAGGATGCGGGGACTTTGTTTGGTTTGTGGATCGGCGAATCATACTATTAACTCTTGTCCGTCGAAGCTTCGCACCAGGGATGATGTTTAGAAGCCACCGCAGAAGCCGTTTCCGGGACAGAAGCAGTTGACTCAAGGACCCAATCAGGCTCGAGCTTTTACCTTGACGACTGAGGAAGCTAAGGCTTCGGGAGAAGTTTTTTCAGGTATTCTACTCGTTCATGGTTTTTCCGCATTAGCGTTATTTGATTCTGGTGCATCCCATTGTTTTATGTCGTCCAAGTTTATAGCTACACACTCGATTACCTGCATGACCCTGTCAAGTTACTGGGACATACACACTGGGAATGGGAAAATCATATCTAGTAGAGAGTGTAAAGATTGTGCGGTTGTTGTTTGCGGACGGGAGCTTTTTGAAGATTTCTTGGTTATTGATACGGGCAGCTATGAAGTCGTCTTGGGAATGGGTTTTCTCGGCACTTTCCATGCTCACATTGACTGTAGGGCAAAGAAAGTAATTTTCCAGATTCCCGGACATCCCGAGTTTATCTTTACTAGAGGAAGCAGTTCTGTCGGGCCAGTCGAGTTTAGGGCTAGGCCGACAACTAATATTCTTGCATCAATGGAGGTTGCTCAAGATGAAACGCCAGCTGTTGTTCGAGATTTCATGGATGTGTTTGAAGATATATCAGGATTACCGCCGAGGCGAGACGTGGAGTCCGCGATTGATCTTGTTCCGGGTGCGGCGCCAGTTTCTAAAGCGTATTATCAAATGGCACCAGTGGAATTGGAAGAAGTTAAGAAGCAGGTTACTGAATTACTCGAGAAGGGTTGGATCCGAAGCAGTAACTCGCCTTGGGGAGCTCCAGTTCTTCTAGTCAAGAAGAAGGATGGCACAAGAAGGATGTGCATCGACTATCGAGAATTAAACTGGGTGACTATTAAGAACAAGTACCCGATTCCTCGCATTGGCGAACTATTTGAGCAGCTTAGTGGCGCGAGGGTATTCTCGAAGCTGGATTTGCGATCCGGATATCATCAGGTCCGAGTGAAAGCAGAGGATATTTGCAAGACGGCGTTCTGAACTCGGTATGGACATTACGAGTACTTAGTGATGCCCTTCGGAGTAACGAATGCACCGGTGATATTCATGGACTTGATGAACCGAATCTTTTCACCATTCTTGGACCAGTTTATTGTGGTGTTCATTGACGATATTCTGGTCTATTCGAAGGGTATGGAAGAGCATGCTGAACATTTGAAGATCGCACTGCAGACGTTGAGACAAGAGAAATTATATGCGAAGATGAGCAAGTGCGAGTTTTGGCTGGAAGAAGTAAAGTTTTTGGGGCATGTTATGTCTGGCGATGGAATCGCCTTCGATCCCGAAAAGATTGCAGCAGTTCGTGATTGGCTGATTCCGAAGAATGTTGCGGAAATAAGAAGCTTTCTTGGACTCGCCGGGTATTACAGAAGATTTGTGAAGAACTTTGCTCGTCTGGCAGAGCCGTTGACCAAGCTTACGCGCAAGGAGGTACCTTTTGTGTGGACAGATAGGTGTGCGTCAGCTTTTGAGGCGTTGAAGCAGAAATAGATAACCGCTCCTATTCTGACCGTGCCAGACAGTTCCGGAGGATTGGTGATTCACAGCGACGCATCTGGGAAAGGATTGGGATATGTTTTGATGCAGCATGGGAAGGTTGTAGCATACGCATCGAGACAGTTGAAGACCTATGAGAAGAATTACCCAACTCATGACTTGGAGCTAGCAGCGGTGATTTTCGCTTTGAAGATTTGGAGACACTGCTTATTGGGCGAAAGGGGCGAAGTTTTCACCGATCACAAAAGCCTAAAGTACGTGTTCACACAGAAGGAGAGGCAACGTAGATGGTTGGAGCTGATGGCTTACTACGATCTTGATCTTAAGTACCATCCGGGAAAAGTTAATGTCATGCCGGATGCGCTCAGTCGGTTACCAGCAATTCAGACGTTGACTGCACAGAAGGAACTCATTGAAGACTTTCGAAGATTTGATTTAGAGGTTGTGCTACCGCATTCTTTGGGACAGTTGATGCAGCTGCAAGTACATTCGTCGTTGATCGAGAATATTAAATCAGCGCAATCGCAGGACCCTAGATTGCAAAAGTTTCGAGAACAGGTTGAAGCTGGACTTCGAACAGATTTATTGATCCATGAAGATGGTTCGTTGAGATATGGTAGACGGTTGTGCGTGCCAAAGGGAGATATTCGTGAAGAACTTATGAAGGAGGCACACAGTTCAGCATATTTCGTACATTCAGGAGGCACGAAGATGTACCGAGATATACGACAACATTTCTGATGGGAAGGCATGAAACGGGAGATTGCCCGCTTTGTAGCCAAGTGCTTGGTGTGTCAGGAAGTTAAGGCTGAACATCAAAGGGTCGCTGGTTTATTGCAACCACTTTCGATTCCTCAGTGGAAGTGGGAACATATAACCATGGATTTCATGACAGCTCTACCGCGGAGTCCAAAGGGCAACAATGCAGTTTAAGTGATTGTTGATCGATTGACCAAGGCAGCTCATTTCATTCCTTTTCGGGTCGGTCAATCAACTGAAACTTTGGCAGAGCGGTACATGCAAGAGATTGTAAGATTGCATGGAGTACTAGTGAGTATCGTGTCCGATCGTGACATTCGGTTCTTATCCCACTTTTGGAGGAGCTTACAAGAAAGCTTGGGGACTCGATTGAAGTTTATCACGGCTTATCATCCGCAAACAGATGGCCAGTCGGAGAGAACGATCCAAACTCTTGAAGATATGTTGAGAGCTTGCATGTTGGACTTCAAGGGTTCATGGGAGGATCATCTACATTTAATGGAGTTTTCTTATAACAACAGTTTTCAAGCGACGATTCAAATGACTCCATTCGAAGCTTTATATGGTCGCAAGTGTCGTTCACCTGTTTGTTGGGACGATATCGGTGAACGAAGATTGTTGGGACCAGATTTGGTTGTGCAGACAGTTGAGAAAGTTAATGCAATTCGGAATCATATGAAAGCAGCACAAGACAGACAGAAGAGTTGGGCAGATACGTCGAGAATACCTCTAGAGTTTACTGTAGGTGATTTGGTATTCTTGAAGATATCACCGACTAGAGGGGTGATTCGTTTCGGAAGTCGAGGAAAGCTCAGTCCTCGATTCGTCGGACCCTTTGAGATTTTGGAGCGTGTCGGTGAGGTAGCGTATCGATTGGCGTTACCGCAATCTTTGGCAAATATGCACGATGTGTTCCACGTGTCTCAACTCCGTAGGTATGTTCGAGATGAAATGCATGTGTTGGATCATTCGGAGCTGACTGTACGAGAAGACTTGACTTTTGAGGAGCGACCGGTAGCAATTTTGGATCGTGGGGAAAAGGTTCTTAAGAATAAGGTTACCCCTCTTGTACTTATTTATTGGGGTAGTCGCTCACATGGAGAGTCAACTTGGGAGCGAGAAGATGAAATCCGACAGAAGTTTCCCCATCTTTTCTTGTAGTTTGATTGATTGCTTATCCTTTCTTGTTTTGGAATTTCGATGACGGAATTCTTTTTGTAGTTGGGTATAATGTAACAACCGAGTTCTGTTATACAATTTCTGTTGCCGTATGCGTTGTGTGTGATGTTTATTTTTCATTTACCGTGCTTGGTTGCGAATGGGAGTCTACTTTTATTTGATCCGTTTACTTGAGCTCGTTGTTTCCTAGTTATAGATTACACTAACATTTCATATTCTTGCATATAAAACAATTTAAGTTACTTAAAATAATTTAAAAATACATGTCATGGCCTGCTTGTTACCCCTAACCCTGTGGTAGCGTTCTTGCATCGTGTTCTCATCCCGTTCAGTGAAACGGGCGTGTTTGGACGGCTACGCGCATGTGCGTGCGTCCGTTCTTGGGGGTATGCTTTTTCATTACATAATCCTTCATTTCAATTTTTGGAACTTGCTGATAATTTTCATATTTCAAATTCAAAATTTTGGACCCGACCCGGACGCAATTCTGAAATATTTTGTATTCCGCCAAATCCTATTTATTTCAAATTTCGTAAAATCAGTTTAAAAATAATTTCTACAGCTTACTATAATTTTCCCATAACAAAATTATTTCCTAAAGCCAACGATATCATATATTTTAAAACCCCAGTGAATCTTTTGCAATTTTTTCCTAACAGCTTTCCCTCACCCAATCAGAACTCCAATTCCTCGTCGCTGGCCCCACCATTTCATTCTCTCTCTCTCCCTTTTCTCCTTCTCTCTCCTTATCTTTTTCTTTTTACCCCCGCTAGCAAACAACTTTCTCTCTCCTCCTCTTTCTCTCTCCTCTCGTTTCTCTCTTCCTCTCTCCTCTCGTGGCCATTTTCTCTCTCCTCTCGCGGTGATTATAGATCCCGTCACCTCCCTGCGATATTCTCACCTCCCTTCTATCTTCGTCTCCCTCATTTAAAAACCCATGCACGAGAACGAGAAATGAAACCCATCCAACCCTCGTCGCCTCCTCAAACCCTAACCCTAGCCGCCTCCTTTGCCTCGTCACCATCTCCATCTCACCTACTTCTCATCCTCCTCCTCGTCTCCATTTTATTCGCTTCCCCTCTTTCTCCCCGAGTCTCTCCCCCTGCACGTCACCCACAGCACCCTTGAACCCACGTCTCCGGTCGTCGCCGACGACCCTAGCCTCACACCCACCATTATCACCACCTCATTCCCTTCCTCTCCTCGACATCATCCCCTCACCAGTACCCCGTCACCTAGCCCTGCACCCAAACCGACCCTAAACCCTAACCGAACCCTAGCTCTTCTGAAACCCTTCACCGACGTCCCTCACCGCCGTTGATCTCGCCGTCACTGCTAGCACCCCCTCTGCAACCCAGTAATCTATCCCTCATTCTTTTTCTTCTTCTTCTTTTCCTGTTCTCCTCTTTTCTCTTTCTGTATCTATTTTCTAGCATTCTTGTTCACTGTTGTTTTAGATCTCTGGAATCCGGTCGGGCCGTGGATGACCCCGACGACCCAGCAAGGACCCCTGACCCGTGTGATTCCACTGTTTGTCGTTTGGACTCATTCCGTGTACCGTGCGCGCGTCGCGACTTTCCCGCCGACACGAGACGTTCCGTTTTCCGTGTCGCGGTCCGTCGAGGCAAGTGAAACTTGCTACATGCTATTCATACTATCCCTATATTAATTTATCTATTTTTCTATTAAATCTATAGATAGAATCTAAAGTCTTGAATTCCAAGTTAACAGCACAATGTTCCGTTTACATATTTCAGATCTAGAACTTGAAAACTAATTGTTGCATTTAGTTGACTATACCTAGTAATCACATTTATATGTTAGATCACATAATCACAATTGTTTTATAGCCATATTACCCCTTGGTAGTTTTTACCCTATCGGACGACCGGTTACACACATTTAGCCTTATTCATATTCAATTGCATCTCTAGATTGTTTTAATACATATTAATATGATTTTATCATCCACATTTCTTATACTGATTCCTGAAATGTTAAAATTATTCCTTAAACCTAAACTGATAACCGTGTATCCAAGTAGTTTAATCCGTACCTATTTACATATCATATTACATGTGCCAGTTTCTTGTTCTGATAATAACCATGCTTGTTTATTTGTAACCATGATTTTGCTAGTTGATTATGAGCATCCACATGATATCTTGTATACCCTGACGTGACTTGCTACACATATTACTTGACCCGATATGGTACCGTACACTCTTGATATGAGATGACACCTAAATACACTACTTGACTTGACCTGATGTATCATGGCTTTACCCGTTACCTGATCTTGTGTCTAATGCCAACAAACTTGTCCTATAGTCCTTACGGACCGTTCCTGTTGTCTATCCAAACAAACCTGCACCTACTTGATCCTGAGTTGGCATTAGCTCTTGTTTACTGAATACCTGTCTTACACATATAACTTGGGGGTATGGGGAAATCAATGATGAAACTTGACTTGTAACTCGACAGTTGCTTGCTTTTACTGATCAGTTTAGAGGCTAGGCCCGCCTCGGGATGATGCTGCTGACATGTCTTTTCATATTCCCCGTTTTAGTGCCTAGCAGCACGTCTCGGTTTCAGCCCGAGAGTCTTAGACCGTGGTCCCGGGCATGCACGGGATACTATTGAGTTACATCAATGATTCATCAAATTGATTTCAAAGACTTGAGAGTAGTTAACCCAAAAACCAGTTTAGATTACTCACTACACATTACCCTCACTGTCCTCATTTATATTATTGTTATACCTGTTTTACTGTTCATGCACATACCTGTATGTCTTGCTACCCCTGTTTATAGTATTGCTTGATATTATGACGCACTGATGTCTGGGTTTTGCATGGTCCAGATCCTCTACCTTTGTTGCAGACTGATCAGGAGTACTGCCGCTGTTAGACCGAGCGGTGAGAACCCTGTTGGTATCCAGATTTACTAGTCCAGGTGTTTGTTTATTGGATCTATTGCTTCCGCATATTATATTATTTCTTGACTCATTTACTCTGGCTTATGGACATGTACTAGATAGTTTAGTTTACTTTCCTGTTCTTGATATCTCTACAGCCGTAATGTGGCTGTGGAAGGATTTTTCCTATCCACAGGTAGCATGGTTGGCTATGTCACGTGCCTATCTTAGCGTAATCTGGGAAGCGGGGCGTGACACACCACGAAGAGAAAGTCTCGGGTACCCAAGAAAGTGCTCGTAGCTAGTGCCGTGAGCAATGCTATTACCCAACCTCATCCTTTGCCCCAAAAACGAAAGGACCCTGGCTGTCTTACAATTTCAATAACAATTGGGGATAAAAACATTAATCGAGCACTTTTAGATCTTGGTTCCAGTGTTAACCTGCTTCCCTATTCCGTTTATGAGCAATTAGGTGTTGGAGAGTTGAAACCCACTCATTGTACTCTCCAAATGGCTGATCGATCCATCACCCATCCTAGGGGTGAGTTAGAGGATGTGTTGATCAAAGTAGGGGACTTCATATTCCCCGTTGGTTTCATTGTTATGGACACACAGCCTGTGGCTAACCCATAGAACCAAATTCCGGTGATCCTCGGTCGATCATTTTTGGCCACTTCCAATGCTGTAATCAACTGTCACAACGGCTCTATGACTCTATCCTTCGGGAAGATGTCAAGTGAGTTCAACATTTACAAGATAGGAAGTCTACCCTCCGAGCCTAAAGCTAGTATACGTGATGTTTGCTCGATCCACAAAATCACGCAGGAGGACTGTGAGCTCGAAAAATTTCTGTTCGATCACAGCAGTTTTGACGCCACTAGTGCGTTCCTCCTTGAATCTAACACAGTTTGCACAACCGATAGCGATTACGAGTGTTTCACTTTTTCGGACGATTTTGAAGACCCACGACCCGAGTTTGAGTCCTTTAAATTTTCGGATGAGTTAGTTGAACCATCCGACTCGGTTGCTTACAGTCATTTCGAACCATTGATGGAATCCTTCGAGTTCGAGACAGTTTCACCAATTTTACCTTCAATTGTTTCACCTCCAAAACTCGAACTCAAGCTGTTTCCATCTCACCTTAAATACGCTTACTTAGGTGAGAATGAGACCCTTCCTGTTATCATCTCGGTATCTCTAGCTCTCGAGCAAGAGAAAGCCCCGTTAATGGTCTTACAAAACAACCGGCAAGCTTTTGGCTGGACTATGGCAGACATCAAGAAGATTAGTCCCCTCATAATTGAACATCATATACATATGATGGATGATGCCAAGCTAGTAAAGGATCCACAGAAACACCTCGAGTATTTTGTGGTTAATCAACCTCCACCTATAGAAGTTGAACCACCACTTTTTCTTCTAATAAAATACGAGAATGCCAATATTCCACTCATTTCTGATCATTCACATTCTCGTTTTTATTTATCATCACCTCTTATCTCCTCACATTCACGTTCACGCAAACCCTTTCTATACCACCACTTATCTCTTCCCCACTTCTTCTTGGCTCTATATAATATGTTCTTCCACCGACCTATATGCTATATTGATAAATTCTTCGAATGGTTGGTGTTGATTTTTGGTCTTTGCAGAGCTTGGCATTGACCGATAACTTTGACCTCCCTCTTTAAAAAGCTTAGCATTGTTTAATTTAAGTTTAAGGAGGGGGTTATAATTTGGTTCTTGAAAATAAATTTTTTAAATCAAATTGGTGAGTCAAATATAAGTTTGGGGGGAACCTTTTTGTCTATATATTTTGTTTTTCTTTTAACAATAAAAAAAAGAAATAAATAAATAAATAAATAGGGGAGTGCCGACATTTTTGACCCTCTTGGTGTGGCATGACAGTGAGGACACTTTCAAGTTTAAGTTTGGGGGTGTGCTCGGTAAGGTTTCTTCCTTCACATTCATATGTACATTTTTGCATTTGCATACTTATTTTAAAATCCATAAAAATCAAAAATTTCTCAAATTTATAAAAATTGAAAAATTCAATTTTGGCCATAATTGACTTGAGTTTGATAAGAAGGTTAACTAGTTAGGAAAAACTAGATCCTAAACTTAGTAAATTAAAAACCCTAAAAATAACCTTTCTTAAAATTTAACGGTAGAAAATATATGTCTTTGTAGTTTACTTAGAAATAGGCAAATTTTTAGTTTACTTCTTGGGTTAAGTCAAAATAAAGGAAGAGTATTGAAATTTTTATTAAAGTGTAAGTCTGAAAAATAATCCCTAAGCTTAAGTCTAAATTCTGAAAATATATACCCTACAATTTGCACAAACACGAACCTTGAAACTTGGAATAGTAGAAGAGACCTTGAAATGCTCTTGTCTAAAGTCTTTAGTATGAAGGAAAATAAAATAAAAATACAAGTGCGAATAAAGAGATAAAAAAATTGAACACTGGTTTTTGTAATTACATAAGGTTGCATAAATAGAGAAAAAAAATATTTAGCGAGGGTGCTTTATCACCTAGTGCCTTAGACCAACTGGTTTAGGAGTCACTGCTAAAGCCTTAGGTGTTACAAGACTAGAAATTACGCTTTAATATGCAAACACATTTTGTAAATCGGTCGTTAGTACCTCAAGAAGTATTAATGGTCGCATGAAGGATGTGTGAGCAATTTCATCTAAAAATTCACCAACTAAAAGTACTTTGTACAATGGAAAAGAGTATAAGAGCTTGAATTGAATTTCCAAATATAGGGGTGATACATACACACACGTAGGGGTATATGATTGGGGTTTGGATGAGAGATAGGAATAAAAAATAGGACTTATATATTTAGTAGAGATGATAGAAATTCCTAAGTTGAGATGGAACCTTAGAAGGAAAACACAAAAGATGTTAAAAGCTAAGTAAATTTACAGAACATATACAATTTTAAGTTAAATGATAAGAAAGCGTAAAAAATAAGGGTTGATAATTTCTGAGTTGAAGATAATAGAATTCCTTGCTAGAAAACCGAATTGGAGAATAAAAGTCAATAAGCCGAATTGATAGGATTTTGTGGGTAGTATTCGCTGAAAACCCTCAGGAGACAACACTCCTTCTACTAGGGACACCTAGAGATTTAACGGCTTGTTGCACGAGCTCAGTGTAATCGCGTTTCCCTGCGAAAATGAGATTAGGTCCTTTTCGAGAATAAAACTAGTTTTGCTCGAGGACGAGCAAAAGATAAGTTTGGGGGTATTTGTTCATATCTTAATTTTGCATTATTATATTCCCCATTCTTATTCATTTTACAAATAAACAGGTGCTTTTGATCCATGTCTGCTACATAGTTGCAAGTTACAGGTTCTCGGAACAAAACAGTGAAAATGATGAAAAGACGTTACAAAAGTGAGACTACGACCAACAAATAGAGAATCTTTATCATGCCTGCAGTTTGAAGAACAAACGAAAATCAATGACCAAGTTCACAAAGTACAAAGGAAGCGCAAAGATTCAAGACTTCAACACGAAACGAACGGTAAAAGTCCACTACATTCTACACTGTGGAATCTGGAAGAAACTAGAAGACATTCTGAAGAACCAAGTGAAGAAAAGCCAAGTAAAAAGCAACATGAAAATTACCAGAGAAACAGAAGCCAAAGAGCCTCCAAGATGGCCGCGGATCCGCGGCCAAATAGGGCTTTTGGCCACGGTTCCGCGGCCATGATAAGCACGTGTCGGTGCATTTTTTGACGGTGGTGGCGGTGCGTTGACTAGGCTTCTCAGGGTAATTTTGTAAATGTAGATAGGGATCAGAATATAACCTAAGGTTTCTATAATCTATAAATATGAACCCTACAGCTCTTTTTGGAGCATACCTCTTCCTATGCCTCTTTTCATTTATCAAATTCAGAATTTTTATTTGCTATAATGTTTTGAAGAGAGCACAAAATAAAGTAAGTTTTTCCTTTCTATGCCTTAGTTTTAATTTCTTTTCTGCCCTAGTATAAATTTTATTTATCTTCCCTAGTTAATTAGTTAGAATTTTTATTCATTTGCCGTAGTTTAGATAATTAGGTTATTGAATTAAAAACAAACAAAAAATGTCTCTTTTTATCAATTCCCTAATGAGTACGTAGTTCCTCACTTGTTAGGGGTAGGAATAGGGAAGATTTGAGAGATGAAAATCTCTCACCCCTTTCTTGCCTATCATACATTTTTTTTATAGGACTCCATGCATATATACACACACCGCTCACTACGGCACCCTATCCCAAGAGGTAGCGGTGATACCGTAGTTTAAAAGACCGGTTGTGTATGTTTTCCATGGAGGTTAGGGTAAGAGTTAAGAAAGGATGGACAGGACCTAGAGGAAGAAACCTAGTTTCTTTCCGATAGTACTAATCCACTTTGTTAATTATTACCTTAACACCTAAATAGATCTTAATTAGGGCATAGAAAGTGGTGAGAAATATTGAATTTCCAAACTTAACCTAAACCTAACCCTAGCAAGATTTAATCCTAATGAAACTCATTTCAGTTTTTAGTGATAATCAATCCAACCCCAATTGGAATTAACTCGTTAGAACAACTAGAAAATACACAAAATCCCTGTGGACCGACCCGTACTCAACCGGCTAGTTACCAAGCGACGCCGTTCTTGATTGCGGTTAATATTCTTTGATTCATCTTTTTAAAAGTGAAAACACACATTAAATCTCACACCAATCAATACCATAGCGCTGGATGTTCCGAGTGATGATTGGCCGGTGCTGGTCGAGTATTACGAGTGCGAGGATTGTTCCTGTTAGTGTTATATGCCCTAGAGGCCATTATTGTATCATACAGGTTTGTATATTACTTAATGGAAGCTTGGGATATATACGGATATAGTAACAGTCTTGCTCGAAATGGTAGTATGCTACCTGGTTTGTTTCTACCTCAATATGTGCATGTATTTCTTTTAGCATATCGCTTAAACATATTGGTAGAGCCTTTAGGATCTTTGCTTGATTACCAGCGTTGTGATGGCAGCCACACTAGTGTGGGCTGGGTAGTCTATAAGCACATCCTATACAGGTCTCTAGTCATAGGATTATCGAAATGCGGCATCGATACTCCAGAGTAGACTAGTGTATACGCTTCTCATTCCAGCAGGGGAGATGGTCTGTCCCACAGCTATTAGTACGTCATACTGGAGATAGTATGCAGATGCTCATTAGGTTATGAGTACACTGGACAGGACTCATCGGGAACTGTTGGTAGGTATTATACCTATTGTCGGGTAGCAGTTCCCAGGTGACATGAGTACAACTTAATCCGTCGACTTGACAATGCTACTTCACCTCGAGTATGTTCCCACTGTACTTTGATTACTACCCTACCACGGCTCAAAGGAGTCGTGCAAACAGGTAGTAGTTGGGTGCAGTCTCGAAGCACTTGGAGGCAGTGGCGGTTAGATAGGATTCGTCTCTCCCGTTATTGGGGGTTGATATCGCGCTGTGTTCGGAAAGCCATTACACAAAGTCCTTGGCCAAGGCAAGCGAGATTTACTGGTAGGTACTCCAGTAGTTTCTCAGGGTGTTTTGGGCTACACTCTGACACAACTTATTGCGCTATTAGGGGTCTGACGATTACCGCTCCCCTAGGCCTGATATGCGATACTCTTAGACGAACAGACCAAACTGTAGGGAGATTGCCACATACAGGCTCAGTAGGAGTTCGGATGAATTAGCTCATCGGTCTTCTTATCGACACATATTTGAGTAGCCGTTACGTGCAGCCAGTATCGCTTGCGGCTTGTGGTTAAACACACTGCCAGTGTAGTGTTGAGTCTTTAGAGTCCCACATAGAGGGTTTCCCTGCACCGGGAAAAAGGTGTAGAGACCGTATGGTTTTACGGCAGGGCTTCGATCACGTACGTGCACTTGTGCGCGTATGATGTTCGAGCGGATAATACTAGTGGGCTTTGGTTTAAACCGGATCCTAGTATTGTATTGATGGATTTATTTCGTCTCTTTGTATTCGTATTCTTCGGAATGCGGATGCGGGTATGTATATACGAATGAGGGGCATTCTCGTAATTCCTCAGGATTGGCTTCTAGAAGGTAACACCTCTTTAGGGTTTCTTTTCTTTTGGATTAAAGATTAAACCAAAATGAGGTGAAGGTGGACAAAAAATCAAGCATGACTCACCATTAGATATTTTCAAGCATGCTAGATATTAGTTGAGATATTTTCTCCTCAATTATTTAGATGCTTCATTATTCTATTCTTGAACTATTCTTTTTCTAAGCTCATTCTTCACTAGCTTTTCCTCAAGTGACCTTCTTCTTCCTCTAAACCTTAAAAGTCTCATGAGTTGAGAAACCTAGGGTTCCAAGAGACAAATCATTTCATTTTCTCACTCTACACCACCTAGGACTTCTAGTTTAGCGAACTAGAAGCCGTAGTTACCTCAGATTCGAGGTAGGATCTCGAACTATAGACTTTCGGATGGATCGTCTTTGACTCGAGGAGGCCGTCGAGGTTGCCCGATCCATTTCGATCCTAGGAGCTGACGACGAGGTAGAGGACAGCGAAGAAGACCCGAAGGACTTGGTATCGTGAGGTATAACTTTCATCCGACTAGTTAAACCTCATTACAAGTTAGCTAGTTAGGGTTTAGTATCGATCCTGGAGTTCAAGTCGGTGTTGCGAGCTTTGAAAAATCATTTTTTGCATATTCTGCCTCCCCGCGGACACGTGGGGTGCGCAACATCGACTTACAGTTCCCGCCAATTTTTTTTGGCTAAGAGCTATTTATTTCCTTATAAAGAAAGGGGAGAGAAAAGAAAGATGAAAAGAATCCTCATAGTTTGGCATCATGTGTTAAACCCGTGGGCGCTTATATGCAAAGCATATAAGCACTAAAAACAAATAACTAAGGCCCAAACTGGTCTCATGTGTTAAACACGCGAGCACTCATATGCAAAGCACATAAGCGCTGAATAAAATAAACCTAAAGGCCAAACTGGCCTCACGTGTTAAACACGTAAGCGCTCATATGCATAGCATATGAGCGCTGAACATAAATAACCAAAGGCCAAACAGACCTCACGTGTTAAACATGTGAGCGTTCATATGCAAAGCATATGAGCGCTGAAAATAAATAGGCTAAAACCCACCTTAGGGGTCACATATTAAACACGTGAGTTTTCTTGCCGCTTTCTTTGGCAATGCTCACATGCAAAGCATGTGAGTACCCCAATTTAAAATGCTCCCATCTGATAGAATTAAATTATATGTGATAGAATTAAATTCTATTTGGGAAATATTTTCCCTGATTTTTCTAATATGGAAAGATCTTTCTCTAATAGAGAATCTTGGATTTAAAATTCAATGGTGATAAAATATCACTAATTAAACCATTTGATAGAATTAAATTATATGTGGGAAATATTTTCTTGATCTTTCTCAAATTAGAAAGATCTTCTCTGTTAAACAGAGGACCCTTGGATCAAAAATCCAAAGGTGATTATAAAATCACCCATCGATCATCTGATAAAATAAAATTCTATCTTAAAAAAATATTTAACTAATCTTGTTAAACTAATAAGATATTCATATAACAGGATTAAATTCTATATTGGGAAAATATATTCCTAATCTTATTAAACTAACAAGATATTCATATGATAGAATAAAATTCTAATCTTGTTAAACTAACAAGATATTCATATGATAGAATAAAATTTTATCTGATAGAATTAAATTCTATGTTGGAATAAAATTCTAATCTTGTTAAACTAATAAGATATCCATATGATAGAATTAAATTCTATATTAGAAAAATATTTTTCTAATCTTATTAAACTAACAAGATATCCATATGATAGAATAAAATTCTAATTTTGTTAAACTAACAAGATATTCATATGATAGAATAAAATTCAATTTTAGGAAAATATTTTCTAATCTTGTTAAACAAACAAGAAATCTTTTCTGTTAAATATAGATTTTTTGGATTAAAAATCCAACGGTGAATAAAATTCACCGATTGATCTAAAAAATTATTTTGATTGATCATGAAATCAATCATGATCTCTCAATAAGAGATTTTCTCAACAAATTGATTTTTCTCTTCTCCTATAAATAGGATCAAAGAGATTAATCAAGGAGAAGAGGGAGGAGGAAAAAAAAAAGAGAGGAGACCCCCACAAGCTTCTGTAAAAATACAGAAGGCTCTCAGAACAACAGAGAATTTAATTCTCTTAAAGAAGAAGATCTCCCTCCTAAAAACCCTAGGTAAAGAAAAAGAAGAGATCAAAATATCTTCTTTACCTAACATACCATATCTAAGGGTTTAACCCTTCTCAAAGAACTTAGTTCTTCTCTGGATCTGAAATCCGCAAGACAAATTTTCACAAGTTGAGAATTTAATTCTCATCGGAAAGATCTTGTTCTTGAGAATCAAAAATTCAGGGAAGAACAAAATTGAAAAGAAAGAAGATGGACTTCATAATACTCCATGAACTTAGTTTCTTCAGATCAAGAACTTAGTTCTTTAAAGAACCCGATCCAAGATTCTCAAAATAGTGATCTTAGTGATCATTAATCGTCAAAACACTATTAAAATAGATTTAACCTCTCTGAAAATATGAACATGGAAAACATGGAGTTCATATTACTCCAGGAACTTAGTTCCTTCAAATCAAGAACTTAGTTCTTAAAGAACATGATCTCAGATCCTCAAAATAATGATCTTGGTGATTGTTAATGGTCAAAATACCATTAACAGAGATTTAAGCTCTCTAAAAATATCAACAGAAATTAAATCTCCAAAAGAACTCAGCGCCTCGCGTGAAAAGCACGTGAGCGCTCAAGGCCAAGTTACATAGCGCCTCACGTGAAACGCACATGAGCACCTGAAAAAATTAGTTCTTAGCACTAGTGCAGCGCCTCACATGAAATACACATGGGCGCCACAAAAAGCTAGTGCTTAGCACTAGTACAACGCCCAGATAGTATACTATCATCTCGAGTAAGACTGTCCTACCGGGATAGGTCCTCCATCAATCATTGCAATCACGTACCTGTGACCTAATAATTGACTCTGAGGGCACTATCTCCAACAATCTCCCACTTGCACTCAAGGCTAATTATTGCGATGTCGCATACTCACAGCCCGTGTGATACCGAACACCCAACTCCTCTATTAGTCAGTCTCACAAAGCTCGTTTGCGGAACTATTGCGTTCGAGGAATAGCCTCAGTGAGTGGATCCGCTTTGTTGTCTCTTTCTATGTCTCTCTATATCTCATGTTCGCGGAGAAAACCCATCTCCCGAAATGAGCAATACCTGTCTTAGAATGTGTCTGGATGTCTGATGGGACATAGCTCATAAATGAACTCCAAATCCAAACTTCTTAGACTGTATCGTCAACTGAACTTAATCAGTATCCTGCGCGCCATGCCTCCCTCAGTATTGCCTTGGACCACCTGTCCAAAATACTGCCCCTCATCAGAAGGAAAACTATAACTCTGACAACCTCCTTGTCGTCCATGTCACCTTGGAAGCCTGGAATGATAACTGTCTCCTGAATGAGGCTGTCGTTATCATATCCCTAGAACATCTACTTATGTTCTAAAACTGCTTCCGACTGTTTCTCCAGGATTGGATTAATGTCAACTTATTGCATCTAGTGCAAGAACAACATCTGGTGTGGTACTTGACATCTCACGATTGACTCAATTGCCTGAGCAAGTGATCTGCCAATCATGCCCGTCCCTCTCCCCTTTAGTCTGTAAGACACCTTTGGAGAGGGTGACTCCATTACCTGCAGGTACACTACCGTGCCAGGAGTCGTCCATCCTAAATACTCTTAGAATGCTGTCAAGTACCCTGATTGGGAAACCACCCAAATCTAGATCTAAAACCATAGATCTAGTAACCAGTATGTCTGATATAAAATCCATTTCCTTTGTGGAGAAACAACTGTGTGACGACCAAAGTATAACCGATCGTAGTGTAGGAGTTTCTTTTCCTACTCTGTGTATATCATCCAAATACCAGGATATCACACCCTACTACCTTCTCAACAGATCCATCCCCTATTCTGATGAAGTCAAACCCATGACTGTCGCGTCAGAAATAGATGATCTATCTCCGCTACATCTGCTCTAGTCTATAAATAGACATAAGCAACCTGTCCACCAATGCTTCCGCTGCTCCCACTGACTACGACAACCCTCTGGCAGAGTCATATAGACGTACACTTCTAAAACTGGTTTAGAACGACGCTATACTCATCCTCCCGCCGGGTCTCGTAACCTGGAACAACAGCAATGGCAATTGTGGGTAAACAAGAACTTCCCTGTCACCGTCCTTGAGGCTACCGTAGTTCCTCTCGGGTGCCTGAAGTTACCCACCTAATCTGCGGAGTGGCCAATGGAATGTCAATCCAGATTGAATCTTTAGATTCTTTATCAAATCTTCAGTAATCGTTTGTGGTTCTGGAATCACTTCCAGTTCTACCATACTCCCACTACTGTTTTCTGAAAAAATCAATTTTTAATAAAACTGTGGCAAGTCTAGAACAATATTGCTATTGTTCATCCAGATGGTAGAAAGTCAACCCTCGTCATAGCCTGGGTCAACCCACAAACAGCCATTACAGAAACGTGCCTTGAGTTGTCCAGTGTCTGGTTTTAATCATAAGCCGGACAACTCCCCGTACCTTAACATCGTTAAGATACGAACTGTTCTATATCCAATATAGAAACAGAGGCACTGATTTAATTGAACCAGATTCAAATCATGCAGCTGTCCCCAGCGCATGTCAACTAAATGGAAGGAGGCCGATCAGCGTTACTCAACTTAGGAATACTTCCAATTATGAGTAACCTGAAAGAGAAGCAAGATTTCTTTATCATTACTATCAACTGAATACCATACACAAGTATCTACATCTTCGATCTCTTTGAAGAATCCCGATACTTGCTATACCTGGTTCTCTACTCTATTCAAATACCTATAACTTCTCAAAATTTGGACCCTGTGTTTCCGCGAAACACCTGTCTAAAAACTAGAGAAGTCATAAGTAAACCGAATATAGTACGAGGACCAACCCCTCTGTCCTGATGGACCCTGGACAACATACAACCTTTGTATAAGTCCCTTGAGTCTGATAACTCATTCACTGTGTGTCGTAGGTTGAAAACTGTACTTATGGTTAAGAAGAATTACACCGCTGTTTAATGCTCCTTACCTAACCATCCACTGATATAGGTAAATGTCGTAGACATAATTTCAGAAAGGTATATCTCACTCTATGAAAATAGACGTACGGATATATCAATTTGAAATTGGTGCATAACAGCGGATATTCAAAACCAA
Organism: Agapanthus africanus; assembly: GCA_030015575.1. Lineage (NCBI taxonomy): Eukaryota > Viridiplantae > Streptophyta > Magnoliopsida > Asparagales > Amaryllidaceae > Agapanthus > Agapanthus africanus. The sequence continues at coordinate 661,737,987 of CM057340.1, forward strand.
ATATTTGCCGACCGGCAAACAGCCCAGGTGATTTCCTCAAATATCACCGATAACAACGAATCCCGATATAATGAGGATAATCACCCAATTCCCAATAACTTACTCCCACTCATCATCTGTAAAACCATACAGATGTGAGAATCGTACCTGGTAAATACATACCGTGGAGTAAGTATCTAATCGGGAAATCAGTTTTCCTTTAACATTACACAGTGAAACTGAAACATTGAAATGTTCCGATGGGGTATTCTGGTATTCCTAGTAATGCCTCTTCCAGATTCACGACTGTAACCGTATAGTTCTTTGCCACCTCTCCAAATCCCTTCATATGTCTTTAGTCTTTACCTTCTGCACGCCCTTTTAGGCCAAATGGTTTTCTTCCTTCCCTACCGTTCGGCACCAGCCTATGGTTTGGAAGAAGACTATCCAATAAGCATAATGGGTGTACTGTCCCAATCCTAGGAACACTCGCAATGAGAGAGGGTGAAGATAAAAGACAACCGAATAAACCTTATTCCTATTTCTCCTGAACCAGAATCCATCCCCGAACTGGAACAAGTTCCATTCGAGTTCGTATATAACCATACGATGGAGTATCCAAATAAACTGTGGATCTTCGTAGTGATACGGAGTGTCCTGGAGAAATACAAAGGTGATGTGGGAGTGGTAACGAAATATTTGGTTTGGTCGTGAATATCTGTTGCAATTTACTTTGCCCTCTTACTAATCCCTTGCTTTGTCTGAACTTAATACCTTCTGCACACCATCGTTATGCTAATTGGTTTTCTTCATTCCCTACCGGTCGGCACCAGCCTAAGGTTTGGAAGAAGACAATCCAATTTGCGTAATAGGTGTACTACCCCTAAACCAAGGAGTACTCGTAACCTGAGAGAGGGTAAAAGGAAAAAGACAACTGAATAATTCTATCCGTTTTCTCCAGAACCTGAAACCATCCTCGAATAAATTCTTTCGAGTTCGTATCTAACCATACGATGGTTTTGTCCAATGGAAGTGGACGTTCGTAGTAAAACGGGGTGTCCTGGAGAAAAGGGTAAAAGTAGGAGTGGCAATGAGGTTTGCAACTGTGACAATCCAAAAGCCAGTGTTAAGAAGGTTCGGTTAATTTGGTCACTGAGTCATAGTCTAAGGGTCGGGTCAATGGTCGCTGCCAAAGAGAGAGAGAAAAGAAACACTCAGCGTGCACTCTAACCTAGATCAGAATGGTCACCAATTTATCTAATCTGGAAACCTCCCACTGTACCTCAAATTCTCCTCCAAACCTGAAAGAAGAATTAGTCGGGGTCACCCGAGGAGTATACCAACTCATCAGTGGGAATCGGGATCCAACTATCATCGCATGATAACGTGACGGAATCCGCTCACGTCAACACACTCCAGAAGGTATGCGCATATCTGGCAAGTTTCAGTTCTTTTGAAACTCCCGATGTGATTTCTGCCCCATGCTCTTATGACCTTGGCGTGAGGTCAAAATATCATAAGTCACATGTCAAGTTCTACCCGTCATTATCCAGGTTAATTTGAACCCACCCGTACATACCCTTGACGTAGGCCAAAATAGTAGTACGACTGTCCCAAACCAACGCATCTATCTATGCAACAGCTAAATACCCGGCAGCTACCAAACACTATGCCTTGGCGTGAGGTCAAAATACATAGCTTGAATACTACCGAATATTTAACTGAAATGACGGAGGGCTACGAATGGTTTCTCGCGAAAACCTTTAACGTAATGAACTTGATATCGTTGAAGGAACGGATAGCTTTTAAAAATATAGTGACGAAAACCTTTGCTAAAGAGGTCACTCCCGGTGAAGGGATCTCGGCTCTTTCCCCGTAGAATGAGGTGCAGGATATTCCAACTGAATACCACGATGCAAAGCAAAAGCAATCGGCTATAGTGAAGTTAATGCCCTGACGCAAACTTTTTGTCCAAGGGGTCACTCCCGGTGAAGGGATCGGCCCTTGCCTCGTCGACTGAGGAGCAGGATATTCCAAATGAATACCACGATGCAAAACAAAAGTGAACGTCCTTGCAATAACAGCTTTTTGAAAAAGTGTTTCAACAACATCAGATTAGGTTTGTTTTTAACTTTGCATTGATCCGAATCAATGCAGTCCCATCAATTGATCACACCAAAAAGAACGAAAATATACTGATGTACGTATATGCCATCCGCATTCGCCACTGGGTCCCGTCATTACCCGTTAGGTTAGCTAACTAACGACAGAGCGGGGACTGGACTAGCGCGGATGCAAAACATATACAACATCAACTAATATATATACCAATATATTATATTTCGCTCGAGGCGTGAATAAAAAGCAACATCACAGATATGTACAGCATCACAGAACAATACAGATATCTGGGATCCCCGGGTTTCACAGAGCCACTGCTGAAACCCGACGTTCCCCTGGTCGTGTGGATAGCCTGTGCAATGAAATCCTAGATCCCTACGGGCGCGGAAAGTTACCCGCCAAAACCTGAAGCGAGGCAGCCCCTTTCAGCGCCGTGAATGGACCACCCAGCACTCCACGGAATCCGGTAACTTGGGCACCCCTCCTGGGTCAACCTGTACCCCTTACGAGTGCGGCGAATAGCCCGCCAATCCTAGAGTGAAGCCCCCTCCGTCTCAATGCCATGGGGTGCGGGCTTGTTGCCCTCCAGAACCCGGCTATCCGTGCACCCCTCCGCGGGGCAATCCTACTACAGAAAGTAAAATATACATACAACGGGTACATCGACCGCAACCAGGTCGTGCCCCAAAAGAATAATACAAACTGGCAGTGACGGCAGTCCACATGTCGGACGCTCGCCCCGCAATATCAAATGTACATAATACAACAACACACTGTACTAGCATTGCATCCAGGCTATCCCCACGACCGATCCGCAACATCACAGCAAATACATAGAACATCAACGTGAATGTCACGTTCGCAAATCCGTCTAACCGGGCTATAGCAGTTAGACCGGATTTACCGATCGAGTGACATTCACGGTCGCAGATATAATGTAAATACTGTGAAAAATGTGTTTAAAATATCCGACCGATCAAATTATAACAAGTGGGCCCCAAAACAATACTGTAGCAGTTCAGGAAATTATGGGCCCAAAATTAATGTTCCAGAAACCCAAATTTAACCCCAGAGGCCCACTGGAAAATTTCTACACACTGATCAATGACTACGGCGGCGGAAGAGCGGCAATAAGTGGGTACTTGCCGCGCTTCCGCGCTCCAATGGGAGAATCAGTGTCTCGAATTTTTCCACTGGTCTTAGATCTTCAAGAACAGTATTTTTATGGAACCTGAAAAATTTTTGGGGACCAAAAAATTTCAACAGAAAACTGTCGTGACAAAATACGGGTTTTTGGACATTTCGATCGATCGGAACTGAAAAACACATTACACAAAGCTAGACTAAGTTAATGGGGAGGCTCTGATACCACTGTAAGTGCACGGCGGCGCCCCGGCCGTCAAACCGACGGCCAAATGCGGAAGCGGTGAATAACTTTAATTTTTGCGGACTTAGCAAACCGGCACCACCGCGCACTATAACCGGATCGAACCATTAATTAGTCCTAGCTAACTACAAGAAAGGGAATAGAGATATACCGACGATCCAAGTCCTCCGGTCTTCTCGTCATCGTCCCGATCTCCTGCGGAATGTCCCGTCTCCTCCTCGCCGCCGGAAGTGCACCACATCGCCTACTTCTTTTACGGGCTCCCACCTCAATGCCGAGGCAACTCGGGCACGAAGCCGGCTACTCGACGTGCCCAAGATTCGCTGTAGAACATGTAGTAGAACTTGTGTCTCAATTTTGGGGTAGTGGAGGTGCCATTTTTGGTGGAGAAAAGAAAGGATTTTTGGAGATCAACTAGAGAGCTCTTTTCTTAGCACAATATGGACCAAAAATGCCACACCAAAAGAATCAATCAACCGCCATAAAGTGGCCGGCCCATGTAGGAAAAAGGAAAGAGGGAAAAGTCAAGGGGGGGTGACCATATGAATCATGCAAGAGAGAGAGAGAGAGGAATGGTTATCATATGGAATAATCACAAGATAAACCCAACACTCAACACCACCATCATCACCTCACAAAGTCCAACCATCATGAACCATGATGACTCAAAAAGTCATGCCATCATGAAGAAATCAAGTCAAAGGATGGTGCTATTATCATGACATGATAAAATGCAAAGACCCCCTCCACAATTGCTTATTTGCAACAATGCAAATAAACCCTCCTCCACCAAACTTCGGCCAATGAACGGAACAATGGAAATCGGCCGAAACGGAAAGCAAACTGGCAACTCCAGAAAACTGGTCCCGTAATAAATTACAGGAAAACCCCGATACTGTGCATACACACCCGCATTTGTATTTCGACCGAAATACAAATGCAATGAGACAAAATCTACACTGTACTATACTAGGATCCGGCTTAAACCAAAGCCGGCTAGTAAAATCTGTTCGATCCTGATCCGTGCAATACCGCACGTATCTGATCGAACCCTGCCATATAACCATACGGCCTATAGTACAAACTGTCCGATCCTGATCCGTGCAATACCGCACGTATCTGATCGGACCTTGCCATATCTCCATACGGCCTCTACAACCTTTCGCCCGAAAGCTGAGTAACTGAATGTGGGGGACTCTAAAGACTCGTCAATACCTCGGTTGTGGATTTAACCACTAGCACGTCAGAGGTATAAGCCAATACGTAACGGGCTACCAAGTATTGACTGAAAGGGACGTCTGTGAGTGAACTCAGCCTGACAACCCTACTGAGCCTGTCAGTGACAATATCCGTACAGTCCGGTCCGTTCGTCTATGAGTATCGCATGGCGGGCCTAGGGGGTTGGTAAAAGTCAGACCCCCAAAAGCGGTACAAGTCGTGTCGGAGTGTAGCCCAGAACACCTGAGATACTATTGGAATACCTACCAGTAAATCTCCTGCCTTGGCCAAGGTCTTTTCATGTTCTGGCTCTCCTAGACACAGTACGACCTCACCCCCAATACCGGGAGAGACGAACCCCTGAAGATACGCTCACTGCCTCCATATGGCTCGGGACTGTACCCAACTAAAACCTGTTTGCACGACTCCTTTGAGCCGTGGTAGGGTAGTAATCAAAGTACAGTGGGAACTCACACGAGACAAATGACGATCCCCAGGTCGATGAACTAACCTGTACACATGTCACCTGGGAACTGCCATCTGACGTCTGGTATATGACCAACTAGCATGTTCCCGGCGAGTCCTGTCCGGTGTACTCATAACCCAATGAGCACCTGTATACATCTTAGGTGATCCAACTGACACCAGTGGCTTGTGAGACCGGCCACCGCCCCTCGTCGGGGTCTCGACTGTATACACTAGTCTACTAATGGAGTATCGATGCCCTGTCTCGAAACTCACACGACTAGGGACCAATTAAGGATTTGCTTATAGACTACCAGCTCCCACTTATATGATCGCCCTCATACTGCTGGTGGTCAAGCAAGAATCCTAGGGGCTCTACCAACGTGTAATAGCAACCTGTAAGGTCACCTAAAACAGTACACGATGATAAAGATGAACCAGATAGCATACCATCATCTCGAGTAAGACTGTCCTACCGGGATAGGTCCTCCATCAATCATTGCAATCACGTACCTGTGACCTAATAATTGACTCTGAGGGCACTATCTCCAACAAAAATTACATCAAAATTATTTATTACATGATTTTTTATTTCGGCATGGGGGAGGCCGGCTGCGGGGCTCGACTTGGGCATGGACCCACTTGCTTGGGCTTGGGCCCGCTTACTTAGGGTTGACCTTGACTTTGACTTGGTCAACTGGGGTGCAAAAATTGCCCCAACACCTCCATGTGGTTCGGGACTGTACCCAACTAAAACCTATTTGCTCGACTCTTTTAAACAGTGGTAGGGTAGTAATTAAAGTATAATGGGAACTTATACGAGACAAATGACGAATTCAGGTCAAAAGACTAACCTGTACTCATGCTACCTAAGAACTTCCATTTGACGATAGATATAATATCATCTAGGATTTCTCGACGAGTCCGTCCAGTGTACTCACCTCCAGTGAGCACCTGTATACTATCTTAGGTGTCACAACACCAATGGCTTGTGAGACCGGCCACCGCCCCTCGTCGGGGTCTAGAAGCATATACGCTAGTCTACTCCGGATTATCGATACTTAGTCTCGATACTCCCACGACTATGGACATTTAAGGATATGCTTATGGACAACCCAGCTCTCACATATATGATCACCATCATCATGCTGGTTGTCAAGCAACAATCCTACGGGCTTCATCAAAGATGAAGACAAAACAGATAGCATACTATCATCTCGAGTAAGACTGTTATACTAGTATAGGTCCTTCCTTAATTATCATAATCGTCTACTTGCGATCACAATAATTGTCTTAAGAGCACTATATCCAACATGAATAGCTCCGGTGAAGGCAAGAAAAGAAAAGAGAAGAAGGAGAAGAAAGAGAAAAAGATGATGGTGATGGGATGCTCTGGGTTTAGCGAAGACGAGGAGGAAGAGGAGGTTGACGGGGAGAAGGAGAGGCGAAGTTGACGGCGAGGTTGACGTGGGTGCGGTAAGGCTCTCAGTGGATTGAAAGAAAAGTAGAAGAAAGAAGAAGATGTCGGGGTTGGTGTTCTGTGATGCTGACGACAACGAGAGAGGAGAGTTGATGAAGGTGATGGTGGTGGTGGTCGGGTTCAGGCAAGATCCACGAGGAAGAAGAGGTAGGTTCTCGCTACTGGAGTCGGGGGTTCGGGTGAGGTCTCGGGGTTGAGAGAGGAGGTGACGACGATTGTGGTGAGGTTGAGGAGGTGAGGGGCGATGACGATGACGAGGAAGAAGGAGGGCAGCAATGAAGACTCGAAGGCGAAGGTTAGGCTCAGGGACGAGACAGAGAATGAGTGGAGAGAGAGAAAGAGAAAGACAGAGATGGGGTGAGAGAGATGGTTTATATATATATATATATATATATATATATAACCGTTTATATATAGTATATTTAATATAAATATTATAGTTTTAGGGTTTTACAGATAATATCAAATTACAACAAACCTTCACAAGAATCTTGTCAAAATATATTATAGAGAATAATACACATATGTAAAAGTCTAAACCATAATGCACTACTGTAATATGAAATACATATACCCCCTAATAAGATTTAAAAAGGAATTTAAATAGATATACAATGATTTAGAAAATATTTGGTTATCTGATATTTTAGGATTTGAACATAATAGATAAAAGCGAAATAAGATATGAAGTGATAAGCCATGCAATGTCAGTTAGAAAAATATAATATATTTATACTTGTGGCTACAAATAGATATAAAGACTTTAAATATATAATGTATATATTATACTAGATTCACGTAGATACACTTTACCGATAAATATCAAATATAATCTAGCACCATACTGGGTTCTAAACATGCGTGTCGGGTCGGATAACGACTGCTACTATTCAAATCACTCGGAACCTAAATGAATATAATAGGAAAATATAAAAAAAGTCTTAAAATACCAAATATTCTTGTATAAACGTACTAGGGTGTTACATTATACCAACTACAAAATAATCTCGTCCTCGAAATTCACTGAATAGGAAAAGACAAGAAGATACGAATTTAAGAAAAAGATGTGGAAACTTTTGTCGAATCTCGTCTTCACGTTCCTAGGTAGATTTTCTATGCGAACGATTTCCCCATGAAACGAGTACTAGAGGGATTACTTTATTCTTGAGACCTTTTTCTCGTCGATCCACAATAATTATCGGTTGCTCATCATAGGTTAAATCTTCTTTCACTGTCAGTTCCAAGTGATCAAGGACGTGCATCTCATCTCGAATATACTTGCGGAGTTGAGATACATGAAACATATCATGAACATCCGCCAAGGATGGTGGTAAAGCCAATCGATAAGCTATCTCTCCAACATGCTCAATGATATCGAAATGCCACATGAATCGAGGACTAACCTTTACTTCGACTACCAAATTGGATTACTCCCCTAGTCGGTGATATCTTAAAAAACACAAGATCACCAACATCAAACTCCAAAGGTCTTCTTCCGGTATCAGACCAATTTTTCTGTCTATCTTGTGCCATCTTTATATGATCATGGATCAAGTTAACTTTCTCTATAGTTTGCACAAAATGACTTCCAATACCAACAATCTTCTTTCTCCAATATCATCCAAACAAACAGGCAAGCGACACTTACGACCGTTCAATACTTCGAATGGAGCCATCTGTATAGTTGCCTGAAAACTGTTATTGTATGAAAACTCCACTAAATGCAAATGATCCTCCTACGAACCCTTGAAGTCTAACATGCACACTCTCAACATATCTTCAAGAGTTTGGATCATTCTCTTTGACTGTCTATCAGTTTGAGGATGGTAGGCCATACTAAGCTTCAAGCGAGTTCACAGACTTTCCTGTAGACTCCTCCAAAAGTGTGAAAAGAACCGAGTATTACGATCAGAAATGATACTCACTGTTCCCGCCAAAATTTTTGGCTAAGAGCTATTTGTTCCCTTATAAAAAAAAAGGGAAAGAAAAGAAAGAGGAAAACAATTCTCACAGTTTGGCATCACGTGTTAAAAACGTGAGCGCTTATACGCAAAGCATATAAGCGCTGAAAACAAATAACAAAAAGGCCAAACAGGCCTTACATGTTAAACACGTGAGCGCTCATATGCAAAGCATATAAGTGCTGAACATAAATAACCAATAGCCAAACATGCCTCATGTGTTAAACACGTAAGCGCTCATATGCAAAGCATACGAGCGCTGAAAATAAATAGGCTAAAACCCATACTAGGGGTCACGTGTTAAACACGTAAGTTCCTTTACCACATTCTTTTGGCATCGTTCACATGCAAAGCAGCTGAGCTCCGCTATTTAAATAGAATTGAATTCTATTTTTGGGAAATATTTTCCCTAATCTTTCTAATTTGGGAAGATCTTTCTTTAACAAAGAATCTTGAATTTAAAATCCAATTATGATAAAATATCACCAATTAAACTATCTAATAGAATTAAATTCTATGTGGGAAATATTTCCCTGATCTTCCTAAAATAAGATTGATCTTCTCTGTTAAATAAAGGACTCTTGGATCACAAATCCAACGGTGATTATAAAATCACCCATCGATCATCTGATAAAATAAAATTCTATCTTAGAAAAATATTTTCCTAATCTTATTAAACTAACAAGATATTTATATAACAGAATTAAATTCTATATTAAGAAAATATATTCTTAATCTTATTAAACTAAAAAGATATTCATATGATAGAATAAAATTCTAATCTTGTTAAATTAACAAGATATTCAAGATATTCATATGATAGAATAAAATTCTATGTAATAGAATTAAATTCTATGTTGGAATAAAATTCTAATATATTAAACTAACAAGATATTCATATGATAGAATTAAATTCTATATTAGAAAAATGTCTTCCTAATCTTATTAAACTAACAAAATATCCATATGATAGAATTAAATTCTAATCTTGTTAAACTAACAAGATATTCATATGATACAATAAAATTCTATTTTAGGAAAATATTTTCTAATCTTGTTAAACAAACAAGAAATCTTCTCTATTAAATAGAGAACCGTTAGATTAAAAATCCAACGGTAAATTAAATAAAATTTACCGATTGATCCAAAAGATCATTTTGAAAAAAGCAGAGATCAAAATATCTTATTTACCTATTGAAGGGTTTAATCTTTTTAAAAGAACTTAGTTCTTTCTCTAGATCTGAGATCCACAAGACAAGTCTCCCATAAGTTGAGAATTTAATTCTCATTGGGAAGATCTTGTTCTTGAGAATCAAAAATTTAGAGGATAACATGGATACAAGAACATGAAAAACATGGAGTCCATAGTACTCCGGGAACTTAGTTCCTTCAATACAAGAACTTAGTTCTTATAAACCTAATCCAAGATCCTCAAAATAGTGATCTTGGTGATCATTAATAGTCAAAATATCATTAACAGAGATTTAAATTCTCTAAAAAATATCATCAGAAATTAAATCTCCAAAAACATAATGCGTTACGTGAAACACATGTGAGCTCCAGAGAAAATTAGTGCTTAGCACTATTGTAGCGCCTTACGTGAAAAGCACGTGAGCGCCCAAGGCTAAAAACTCAGCGCTTCACGTGAAAAGCACGTGAGCGCCCAAGGTTATAAACTCAGTGCCTCACGTGAAAAGCACACAAGCGCCCAAGGCTAAAAACCCAGCGCCTCACGTGAAAAGTACGCGAGCACCAGAAAAGATTAATTCTTAGCACTATTCCAACGTCTCATGTGAAACATAAGTGAACACTGTATATCTTAGTGCTTAGCACTGCTGAGTAATATAGAAACACAATCTCAGCCCAAATTGGCTAAGTTTCCTGAGCTTAATCCTCTTTAAATCAACCGAGCACATATGTTACGCCCCGCTTCCCAGAGCGCGCTAAGATAGGCACGTGACAGAGCCAACCATACTACCTGTGGATAGGAAAAATCCCTCCACAGTCACATTACGGCTGTAGAAATATCAAGAACAGGAAAGTAAATAAACTATCTAGTACATGTCCATGAGTCAGAATAAACGAGTCAAGAAATAATATGCGGAAGCAATAAATCCAAGTAACAATAACATCTGGAAAGTAAGGAAATAACTAACCGGATACTAACAGGATCCTCACTGCTCGGCCTGACGGCGGAAATACTCTTGATCAGCCTGCGACAAAGGTTGAGGATCTGGGCCATGCAAAACCCAGACGTCAGTGCGTCATAATATCAAGCGATAATAAAAATCAAGGAGTAGCAAGGCATGCAGGTACGAGTATGAACGGCTAATAAGGTATAACAGTAACATAAATAAGGACAGTGCAGGGTAAAGTACAGGTGATGTGCAGTGAGAAATCTAAACTGGTCTACTGGGTTAACTACTCTCAGGTCTTTGAAATCAATTTGATGAGTTATCGATGTAACTCAATAGTATCCCGTGCATGCCCGGGACCACGGTCAAGATTCTCGGGCTGAATCCGAGACGTGCCGCTAGGCAGTATAAGGTAGTATGTAACGATGAATGATATCAGCAGCATCATCCCGGGGCTGGCCTAGCCCGTAAGACTGATCAGTAAAGGCATCGAACTGTCGAGTTACAAGTCAGGTTTCATCATTGATTTCCCCATACCCCCAAGTTATGTGTTCAAGTCAGGTATTGGTAAATCTGGAGATAATGCCAACACAGGATCAAGCAAGTACAGGTTTGTCTCAATAGACAGCAGGAAATGTCCGCAGGGACAACAGGTCAAGATTGTTGGCATTAGTAACAAGATCAGGTAACAGGTCAAGTTGTAGTACATCAGGTCATGTCAGGTAGTGTACATGAATCCAATCATGTCAAGTAGTGCACATGTATCGAGTCGTGTCAAGTAGTGGTGTATCAAGTCATGTCAAGCAGTAGTATATCAGGTTATGACAGGTAGTGCACATGTGTCAAGCGGATGCTCATACTAAAACTGTAACAAGTACGGATGCACGGTAAAGCATGCATGCACAAATATTTTGTCAGGGGTTACATCATGACCATGTAGGATGCACAATTATCAAGCATGGTGCACTAATACAACAGTAACATGAAATAATACGGTCTCGGTGTGCAACTAGATATGTAATAAACCGTACGGATACAGACGGATACTATAAAACTGTAAATCGGTAAAATTTGCTGAATATTAAAACACAAGCACAATTATTTATTAAATAGATATTGATATAATAATATTAACATGGATAACATATTCAAACCGATTAATAACTATAAAAGTGGTATTGATTAACCATGCACAAGAAAGTTCCGTTCAGAAATTAAGCGTCACCCTGATTTGTAAAATTGCTTAAAAATAACAAACGTTCTCCAAAAGGGATATGTCTTATACCAAAACAAAGATAATTCAATAAGGTTTTCATTTTTATAAGTTAAAGTATCTCAGGTTGTTCCTACAAAAATCTATGAACACTCGAAATTGAAAGTTTGCTGCTGGAATTTCCCTGGACAACAGTTTAGAGACATTTTCATTTGCATTTTAAGTTATTTAAACAATTTATTTTGCAAGTAAATATTTCATAGAGTTATAGTATTCTGAGTTAGCTTTGTAACAAACTAAAGAACGTATACTAATGATTTTTCTATGATTAATACTGAATTTTATAAGGTAAGGTGTACAGTAAATTTCAGATTTGTCGTATCTGCTTTGCGACGACGTTTCATGTGTAAACTATAATATTTTCAAATGTATAACATTATAAAATACAGATTATAAACTAATTAAAGATAATAATAAGAAATATTACGACGATATATATTTTAAATGATATGGATGCAAACGGGTATCACATAATCGTAAAATGATAAACTAACAAGTGCGGAACATATAACTAAGCAATATGAAATGTAACTATTCAATTTGATGCAGTATATGATAGTATAGTATGTAACAAGATAAGTTTTCATAACCTAGATCTGAAATGATATGAATGGATGCAAACGGAACATCGAAAAGTTATAAAACTAAATATGGGATGCATGATTTTAAATACAGGTATTCCATTGTTAAAATAGATATGTCTAAAGTAATGTAGTATGTAATTAAGATTGGTTTGCATGCCCTAAATCTGAAATGCACTATACAAATGTAAACGGAATGTCGAAAGGCTATAATATGAAACATGCGATGCTTGATTAAAATACAGGTGTGATATTTATTTAAATAGGTATATAATGAGTTATATAGCATGTAGCAAGATTAACTTGCCTAGACGGAACAAGAACGGATGTGTATGGAACGTCCTTCGTCGGCGAAATGTCGCGACGCGTGCACGGTACATGGAACGGTTCCAAACAACGCACGAGAGTGATCACGTAAGTCAGGTACATTCATTGGATCACTCGGATCGTCAGCGACGAGTACGGCTCCTGCGGTGATCACCGGAATCAAGAAACAAGATTAAGAAAAAGAAAGAAGAAAGAAGAAGAAGAAGAAGAGACTGTGTATTAAATAAGGAAAGAAAAAATTAAATAAATAATATATATATAAATATATATATGCAGAGGAGAGAGAGAGAGAGAAAGGGGTTGTTAGTTTGTTAGGAAATTAGTTTAGATTTAAATTTAAAAAAATATTTTATTAGTTAATTAAATTTTAATTTATATCAATTTATAAAATTAATATTATATAAATAAAATTTGATATTCTGGTAAATACAAACATAGTCCAAAACATGCCCGGGTCGGGTCTAAAATTCAGTTTTAAAATACGAAAAATATACATATTGACCAAAATAAAAAATGAATGTCCGGATAACGAAAAATGCATACCCCCAAGAACGGATGCACGCACGTGCACGTAGTCATCCAACCAATTCCGTTTCACTGAACGGGACGAGAACAAGATGCGCGGATGCTACCACAGGGTTAGGGGTATCATGCAGGCCATGCAATGTATTTTTAAAATATTTTATGTGACTTAAAATGTTATATTAAAATGCAGATGCTAGATAAAATGCGAGTATGCAATGTACAAATAAATGAAAGTGCACGAGTCCATGTAACAGGTCAGGATAAATTATAAACATGAATCAAGACTGGTTTCAAGCATGCGGGTCGGGTCGGATGCAAATACAAATGTCAAATACACTATTCGCATCCAAAACACAATAAATCAAGAAAATACCATAAATAAAGAAATACATGAACTAGAACTGGTATAAATGAACTAGGGTATTACACCATATGCTCGTGATTTCCAAACAGATCTTAGTCTCAAACATGATTAATGATCTCTCATTGATGATATCCAAAATGATATTTATCCCATATCTCCTAAGGTAATCTTAGTCTCAAATATGACTAACGATTCTCAGGTCCACAACCCATTTTTCTTTCAAATACGGGATTTGGTCTAAGGGTACATCTTTCCATACCTCTAATATTTGTCATTGTAATTTCTCAGCGTTTTCTGAAAGGTGGCGAGTCTCGACAACCAACAACTCCTTTCATCCCATATTGATGCACTTCCAAATTAACGTGCACATCTCAAATTAGACCGCACCCAAATTGGGTGCATTCCACGTCACCATCGGTCACTCTGCCATGTAACAAATACACGTGCGCATAAGATGAATGTTGGACCGAAATGTCCTTAAACTGACATTCGTCCCCAAAATGGGATTGTTGGACCGAAATGTCCTTAAACTAGTTTTCGTCCCAAAATGGGAATGTTGGATCGAAATATCCTTAAACTAACATTCGTCCCCAAAATGGGAATGTTGGACCGATGTGTCCTTAAACTAACATTCGTCCCCAAAACAGGAATGTTGGACCGAAATGTTCCTAAACTAGCGCGTCGCTCTAAACATGGTGATAATGGACCGTGATGTCCTTAAACAAAAATAATTAAGCCCATATGCTCATTTATTTCTAAGTTGATCTTAGTCTCAAATATAACCAACGATTTTTAGATCAAACCCAAATATTTCATGAACTGATGGACCTCATTTATATGAGATCTACGTCATAAATTTATTCCTGTTGGCAAACCAAGCTACCAAAGTGGACACCGTCAAGCAAATCCTTGACCCAAACCCAAATCTCAAATATACAGATTTGGACTAAATCGCGCCCTATGGGAAATGACATAAACTAGTCTCCATATACAATCCACGGGCAATTACATAAAAAAAACACAACACGACACGAAGTGAACTGCTGGAGAAGGTGAGATTGATTATCATAATGTGGTAATGAAATTAACTGCAGGTGCTTACGCCTGCATGGAAGAGCGTCCCTACAATCAAAAAACCCTCACAAATGAGGGAGAATCTGATGAAGTCATGCTACAATGGTCGCGTCTGTCCAAACCTCCGATATATGGAGCCATAAATCTACTTGGTATTTTCGGAGAGGTGGATGGATAAGTCCAAATAGTATCTGCCCCCAAATTCAGGTCAGACGTCCCAACGTCTCGGTCCGGTCTTTCGGCGGTGAACACTCACTGGTACTCCATGCAATCTCACAATCTCCTGCATGTACCGCTCTGCCAAAGCTTCCGTTGACTGACCAACTCGAAATGGTATGAAATGAGCTGCCTTGTTTAGTCGATCGACAATCATCCAAACTGTGTTATTGCTTTTTGGACTCCGTGGTAAGGCTGTCATGAAATCCATGGTTATATGTTCCCACTTCTATTGAGGAATCAGAAGTAGTTGCAACAAATTAGCTACCCTTTGATATTCAGCCTTGACTTGCTGACACACCAAGTACCTCGATACATAGCGAGTAATCTCTCTTTCATGCCTTCCCACCGAAAATGTTGTCGCAAATTTCTATACATTTTCGTGCCTCCCAGATGTACTGAATACGCAGAACTATGAGCCTCTTTCATGATTTCTTCATGAACATCTCCTTTAAGCACATACAAACAACTTCCATATCTAAACGAGTCATCTTCATGAATTAACAAATCTATTCGAAGTCCCACTTTCACTTGTCCTTAAAATTTCTGCAATCTAGGATCGTGCGACTGTACTGCCTTAATGCTATCGATCAAGGATGACTGTACTTGCAACTGCATCAACTGTCCTGAAGAATCTAGTAGTATGATCTCCAACTCGAATCTCCGAAAATCAGTTATAATCTGTTTTTGTGCAGTCAACATCCGTATCGCTGACAACCCTTAAAGCATTTGGCACTATATTAACTTTTTCCGGATGGTACTTTAGATCAAGATCATAGTCAGCCATCAGCTCTAACCATCTACGCTGCCTCATATTGAGCTCTTTCTGTGTGAACACGTAGTTTAGGCTCTTATGATCAGTAAACACTTTTACCCTTTCGTCTAGTAAGTAGTGTTTCCAAATTTTCAGCACAAAAATTACTGTTACTAGCTCCAAGTCATGAGTTGGGTAGTTCTTCTTATAAGTTTTCAATTGTCTCGATGCGTAAGTTATAACCTTCCCATGCTACATCAGAACACATCCCAAGCCTTTCCCAGATACGTCGCTGTGAATAACTAGTCCTCCGGAACCATCTGCCACTGTTAAAATAGGAGCGGTGGTCAATCTCTGCTTCAGCGCTTCAAAAGCTGACACACACTTCTCAGTCCATACGAACGGTATATCCTTTCGTGTTAACTTGGTCAATGGTTCTACCATTTGAGCGAAGTTATCCAAAAACCCCTCTATAATATCCAGCAAGCCCAAGGAAACTTCTGATCTCCCCCACATTCTTTGGAATTGGCCAATCATGAACAGCTGCAATCTTTTCGGGGTCAATTGCAATCTTATCTCCGGATATAATATGACCCAAGAACTTCACTTTTTCGAGCCAAAAATCGCACTTGCTCATCTTAACATATAACTTTTCTTGTTTCAACATTTGCAGTGCGATTAAGTGTTCTTTGTTTCCCCCAATCAGACCAAAGCTCTGTTTGAAATTTAAATTTCGAAATGAAGCAACGCTTCAGATGCAGCGCCAAGTGCCAAGTGCGCAAAGCACGCGTGCGCTAGCGCTAGGTGCGCTGCGCCCTAAGCAGCGCACCACGTGCAAAGCACGCGTGCGCTAGCGCTAGGTGCGCTGCGCCCTAAGCAGCACACCACGTGCAAAGCACGCGTGCGCTAGCGCTGGAACTAAAAGCTCCCTACCGTTAGATCTCCCCACCGTTAGATCAAAGATCTAATAATAATGATGAATCATTAATTAACCAGAATTAAATTCTGTTAAGGAAAGATTTCACAAAATCTTTCCAAACAACAAAATTGTGCTCTGTAAATCAGAGCACCATTGGATCAATGATCCGATGGTGATTAAAAAAATCACTAAAAATACAGAATAAATTCTGTTTAGAAGATTTCCCAATCTTTGTTTAAAACAAGAAGATTTCCTTCTGTAAATCAGAAGCCCTTGGATCAAAAATCTAACGATGGGAAATTCCCCAAATCAATTGGAGAAAAGATCTCCTTAACTGATTGAACTGATCAGCTTGCCCTATATAAAGGCCCCTAGACTTCAAGTCTCAGATACAGAAGCATAGAGAGAAACCTCCTAAAAAACTTTGAGAAATTCAAAGAAGAAGAGCCAAGCTCTCAGTGAAAGAAGATTTTTTCTTCACGGTAAAAAGAATGGTGATGAACATAGAAATGAAATCATCTTGTAATTAATTTGAAAAGAATGATTCACTTCTTTAAAAGATCATAGATCTACAAAGACCAAGGTCTTTTCAAAAGAGATCAAAAGATCCCATTATAAAATAAAAAGAAGAATATAAATCTTCTCACAGATCATAGATCTACAAAGACAAAAATTCTTTTACAAAGGGATCAAAAGATCCCATCATAAAATAAAAGAAGAATTTACTTCTTCCTCACAGATCATAGATCCTTAAAGGCAAAGCCTTTCATCAACATAAGAGATTGAAGAACTTTTGTTTTTAGAATCTTGAGACAAAGTCTCTTCTTAGATCACAAAACTGATCTTATGCGCTTTGCACTCTTGAACTGCGCTTTGTGCTCTTGAACTGTGCTTCTGCGCTCTCAGACTGGCGCTTAGCGCCAAGCACAATACGTGTCCTTCACGTATGCGCTAGCGCTCTTAAACCAGTGCACTGCGCTCATGGGCTGGCGCTCAGTGCCAGACGCACCACGTGTAAAAAACGTGTGCGCCACTAAACTCCTAGCGCAATGCGCTCATAAACCGGCGCAATGCGCCCATAAACCGGCGCAATGCGCCCATCATCTGGCGCTTAGCGCCAAGCGCGACACGTGTCCTTCACGTGTGCGCTACTTGGCAGAAACGCACTGCGCTCTTTGACTGGCGCAAAGCGCCAAGCGCACCACATGTCACTCACATGTGCGCTCATAGAACATAAATTGTTCTTTAATAAGCCACAGAGCTATGATGAATGCCCATCACTCAATAAAAGACAAAATATTGTCAGAATGCAAGTCAATGCTTAGCATTTTTAAAAGGGCCTAGCCCAAATAAAGGCTCAACAGTCCAAGACAAATGTTAAACATTTTAACTCGATTAGACTTAGCCCAAGTTGGCCATAAGTCCTCAATTCAGATTCAACTGAGCCCGTGTGCTTATAATTTAATCGATTGATCTTAGTCCCAAATTGGACTATAGATTTCCCAATCAACTTTGGTTCAAGGGTATATCTCTGAACCCCTATGATATATGTCGTTGTAATCCTTCAGCGTCTTAAGAAAGGCGACGGGTCCCGACAACCAAACATTCCAAGGACTGTGGGGTCCTTAAACTCACGGACTATGATGTCCTTAACCATGGACTGTGGGGTCCTTAAACTCACGGACTATGATGTCCTTAACCTCGGACTGTGGGGTCCTTTAAAACCCATGGACTATGATGTCCTTAACCTCGGACTGTGGGGTCCATTAAAACCCATGGACCTGGATGTCCTTAAACTAACATTGGACCGTAATGTCCTTAAACTAATGGACCGCAAAGTCCCTAAACTAAATAATAGAGCCCAAATGATCTTTTGTTGGATCTAAACGATCCCGTTAAGTTGATCTTAGTCTAAAATTAGACTAACGTATCCTTAACAAATGTTTAAGTTGATCTTAGTCCCAAATGAGACTAACGTATCCTTAAACCCAACCCCCAAACCCAAATTTAAGAAGATACGGATTTAGACTAATCTACGCCCTATGGGCGACAACATAAATTAGTCTCCGTATACAATCCACGGGCAACCAAAAACAAAACAAACACCCACGACACGAAGTGACCATCTGGAGAAGGAGAAAGTGGTTACCGCGATGCGGTAGCGTAATTAACTGCAGGGCTTGTGCCTGCAGGGAAGAGCGTCCCCACAATCAAAAACCCCTCAAATGAGGGGGAATCTGACGAAATTTGCTATATCGGTTGCATCCGTTCAAACCTTCGATACATGGTGTCATAAATCAACTTGACATCTTCGAAGAGGTAGACGGATAGCACCAATTAGCATCTACCCCAAAATTCAGGCAAGACGGACCTGCGCGGTCACGTCTCCGTTTTCGGCGGGGAACAGATTCTGGCATGCCCGGTGGGGCCTCTTCCTCTTTCCACTCCGCACTTCGTGTGTCGTGTTCGCGAACGAATCACAGTTTGATATGGTTGCCCTTGGGTTCGAGGTACTAAGATTTGGTTTTTCTCTCGTGCAGAAAAAGAAATGGCCTCCAACTGCTCCAACTGCAACTGCAGCTCCCATTCCGCCTCATCTGGAGGTGTAACCTATGGGCCCCAAGCAGCCTCCCTGTTCAAGATGCCAGTGGAGAAAGTAACTCAGGCCACCACTGGGCTGTTCTTTGGGGCTATGATCCCACCGATGATCTTCAGTGCCCGCTGTTGTCTCAAGAAGCCCCAAAGAAGTCGGTCTTTGATCGACTTACCACTGCTGTGGCCCCTCTCAACGGGTCGCCCAACTCCACTGCCTCAGTTTTCAATAGACTAAGCCAGAACGCCAACAAGCCTGCGATACCCGAAGCAGCCATCCTAAAGCGGATAGCCATCCCGGCTCAAGCGGACGAAATCATCAGAGAGGCTTCTTCTGCCAAGAAGCCAGTCTTCACAAGGCTGGCCGTTCCTACTCCCGCTCCAGACAAAGAAGCTGCTTCCCCCCCAGAGGTCTGTCTTTGACAAATTGGACATCGCTTCTCAACGGGCATCGGTCTTTAAGAGGCTGACGCCGGTGACAACCCTTCGCTAACATAGGGGGCATGAGGAAGTCACCCCACAACTGAGACAATCCCAACCGCACAAAAAGCTCGGCATTTTCACTGGCGCCGAGTAAGGAAGGCTGAGGGCAATTCCCCTTCCGAACTGACTCCACCAGCTCCCATGGTGGAAATCAATGCTGCTGTTCCAACTGGGAACAGTTTTGAACCGCTAAGGATGGTGCGCAAAAACTCTTTGACTGCCGTGCTGAAAAGATCTCCCCCACCTGTGGAGAATGCTACAGAAAAGAAGCCGGAGCAGCCCCCTCAGCGGCTGTCCTCCAAAATTTACAGAGTCTGGAGACAGGTCCAGGAATTGGTGATTGACCAGGACAACTCTTGCCGATCAAAGAAGCTTAAAGCTCGATAAGAAGAAAACCATCCTGTCAAGCTACAAAAGGCGACAGCTTTCTGGGTGCCCGCTGCAATGGCTCCTTCAACATCAGCCGCTCACAAGAGAAGGAGGCCGGAGAAAGCCCCTGTGACCGCGGCGAACCGCAAAGACGCTGAATCTAAACGCCCCAAGTCTGGGGGCATGGTAACACATACCGTTTATATGGCTTCCCGAAAAGAAGAAAGCCGTGCTTCCATGGGTCATTGACTGCTTACTCGATCGATAACAAAGTCTCAGTAGCAGCAGCAGCAGAAACTTCAGGAGATGCTAACTGCAATGGCCGCACTCACTGGGCCGAAAGATAATCCGGAGACCTCAGAACAGCGTCAGGAACAAGAAATTGATGCTGATTTCCTCCGAAGAATGCTCGAGAGGAAAGAAAAAGAGGCCGTGGAACAAGCGGCCAACATAAAACGAATGGCCCTTTTGTTCCAAAACATGGCTGGGATGATGTTACAGCCGGAACCTCCAGCTGAAGACCCCCCGATTATCATTGAAAATGACAGAGGAGAGACATCGAACCCTCCTCCGGCTCTTTCAGCAGCCAAGGAGGAGACCATCTCCAAGGCCGCTCTGGATGATTACATTGCTCAGCAAATATGAGTTCACCAGGCGAACGAAGCAGCTGGGAAAATTGTTAAGACTGGACGGCCCTATCCAGGCTGGTATGACCAAATAAGGTACCCACCGGGATATACGATCCCTAAATTCCATGTATATAAAGGGACGGGAAATCCGCATCAGCACGTCGCTCAATTCAGAGCCTTATGCGGCAACACCGGAGGTGATGATAAACTTCTGCTCTGTCAGTTTGTTGGTAGCTTGACGGAAACGACGTTCGAGTGGTTTCGGAGCTTCTAAACGATTCTGTCAAAACCTTTGCAGAGATTGAGCTACTATTCACCCAGCGTTTCGCGAGTGCTAGTGAACGCACCCCAATAACGGTATTGATCGATGCCAGGGTAAAACCTGGAGAGACATGGGTTCAATACGCAATACGATGGCGGAATTTATGGTCGAAATGCGAGCAGCACATCGAAGAAGTGCCTGCAGTGGGGATGTTCGTGGGCACTCTCGACCTTCAAGCGACTATCTCGCAATTTATGATGTTTTTCAAGCCCACCACCTTCCAAGCCCTGATTGACAAACTGGCTCAAATGGACCAGATGGGCCACAGGCCTTCCTCTTCGAAGCCGAAGCCACGGAATGAAAAAGGGAAAGGGAAAGCGACTGTCACGACCCGCAAGGTACGGAACGCGACCGGCACTTCAGTTACGAAACGTCTCAAGGCATTCGTAAAATAAGTAAGCCGAAGCCCAGAATACAAAACCCAATTAAGAATTAGAGTGAAGGAAACCAATTTATTTAAAGCGTTTTACTCCATTAAACCACATCAAGTTTCCTTTTTAAAACAACTTTCCCTTTTTCCAAAAATTCCGGCAGAATCTCCTTTGTAAAACAAGCCCCAAACGGGTACAAAACAGGAATATAAATGAATAACATGATATGGCATCCCCAAGCGGGAGCTAGCTCTTCGCCTCAAGGCGGTCACAAATTCCACGCAATGTAGTGCATAAGTAAGCATGAAAGCACAGGTAAAAATAATATGTCGACTCAAGTGAGCTCGACCCCAAGCATAACATATAATCCACAAGTCTCACAACCTCGTCTCTAGGTCAATATACAGTAATCCAAATAAACTGGTACAGCTGAAATAGTAGTAGTAGATGGAGTACTCTAGATACAATGAACATATATAAGGTGGTACAAAATGATAACAACCCAACTATGAGCAAAAGCCTCGAGTCCAGGCAAAAGGGGCAAAATGAGCAAAAGTGTCCGCCGCTACAGTACTGATGGAACGGACCTGCAGAAAAGCTGTGGCACAACGGGGGTGAGTTGCCGGCTCGTGAGTAATAAATAACATCTACAAAGTCTATTGCATGCATGCACACAAGTATCCTAGCCTCTCTAAAACAGGTATGGCTATATGTACTAGCAGATATCATCAGTGTACTAACAAGTATGTATGTCACATGGATATACTAACAGGTATATATGCCACATGAATGTACTAACATGTATGTATGCTATATGAGTCAACTCAAGATCTCAACATGTAAGAACAAGAACTATTCTTTCCTTGTTTTTGAAACTCTTTCAAATATCAGCATAATATCCATGAAATCAACAAAATCCGTGTCCAGCAACGACACCTCAAACTATCTCAATCTCATATATCCATGTCAAGTATCTTTGGTCTCAGCCATCCGGCTGATCCATCCCAAATATCCATATCTCAATCTAGCGGCTACAGTCGGTATCCTCTGGATATCCGCCGTGCCAAATGAAGTCACCGGTAGGTAATCCATCCTCTGCCAGGCTCAACGCCATCTCCTGCGATCTTCTTGCCCCGGGGTATCTTACCGGGCCCACCATGTACCCGAGACGGTTCATCCACCTTCTCGAAACGGGTCTCGAAAACCACAGCAAACTCATGGTGGACGACACTTTACATCACTAGAAAACCGCAACTTTTATATTTTAAAAGATTATAAGTTTGAAATCTTGCGGCTTTCTCCCGAAATCCAGAAATATCATAAATCTCATGAAATCATCATGGGTGCATATGTCAATGATAATGAATGCATATGGTATCATTTTGCAATGTATGATTTATACTAGGCATGAGCAAATGATATAGTGATATATATGCACGGGAATAGCAATTCTTATGATTTCATTTTAAAGATGTATAGCAATAACACATTTCTAAGCATTAATTATTAACATGTTCCAGATTACAAGTTATCTAGTGTCGTGACATGGCAATTACCAGGGGGTGTGTGTACACATGAATAGTGCTCGTGCTGCATATAAAAACCTGGTAATGGTGCATGTGTTCTACAGAAAGGGTTTGCGCATATGGGTACAACATATAGATTCTAACTGCAGCAATTATCATGCAAGTATTATTATTTCTAATGTCACAAGTAATTGTTGAAGTTTACTATTTTCAAGTTTACTAAATCTATCGGGCGACTTGTGCCATCCAAACGATCGTCCCCCGTAGATGTGAAATCTATTCACCCGTGATCTCGCGCTAGGTGTGTCCGACCACCTGCTTCCTTTTCTCCGCTGTGCTCGAAGTCTCCGCCGGCGAACCTAGAATTTACAAAAGTCACCATATAAGGAAAAATCCTGCAAAACATGATATATCGAAAAAAGGGATACGCGTGTATGAAACTAAACGCGCGTGCACACGACACGTCGCGACGCGCACAAACCCACCAAAACCTACTCTGACATGCTGTGTCGCGCAGCGTGCCACAGAACCACGCGTATCATGCGCGTGTCGCACAAGCTTTAAAACATCGAAAACACGTTTATAGCTCCAGATTTTTCCTCTGGGCCAAACATAAAAAGTTACAGGTACCAACAGACTAAGCTACCCAGCAGAGCCCTACACCCAAAAACCCAACACCCCACCCCCTATTCTGGCCACAATTTGCGGCCAGAAAAAATAAACCGTAGGCCTTAAATGTAAGGTGGGTCCCCGTGCTTTATGTGTGTGTGTGTGTCTGCTAATCTCACCATACCACAGTTTTTCCAATTTTATTCTGAAGGGCTCGGGTCAACAGCAGATCTAACAGAGGCTAAGAAGTCGCTAAAACTGCTAATTTACGCCAAATCGGGTATTTGTGTGAAATCTGGAACCAAACTTAGATGATATAGTCTCAACAGTATCTAATAAGGCTACTCTAACCATCATAACCATTATTTTGCCAAAACTCCCCTGAATTACCCAAAGTTACCACTAAAATATATAATAAACACTAAATTAAGCTAGATAACCATAACTTTAGCAATTAGGAGTTGGGTTAAGGGGTTATACCTCTAGAGACCCTAGATGAAGGAGAAGAGAAGAAGTAAAAGGGTGTGTGCTGTTGCTACAGCTCCGGGTGCTGCAAAACTTGACTGGAAATGAGCTGAACTGTGCCTTGCTGAAATTTGCAGAAGCTGTTGCTGTTGCTTTAGTTCTGTTGTTTTATTTTGTGAAGTATGTGCTGCAGTAGCAGCAGCAGGGGTTGTGTTTGTGGCTGTTGGGGTGGTGAAGTGTTGTGTGTTTGTGGTGGAAGGGTTATGTAAGGAGTTAGGGCTGTTGTAGCAGCTGTTGCTGCTGTTTTGGTGCTGAATTTGGTGGCTGAAAAGCTGAAATTTGGGCTGATGTGAGTGTGTGAGTGAGAGGTGTGAGTGTGAGGAGACATGCAAAAAGGTTTGAGTTGAAATGGTATGACACAACCTTAAAGCCATCATTCTCCCTCTAAACAAAAGCTAGCATGACAACCATCACATCTCTCTCTCTCTCACACACACAACAAGCAAGTCAACCTAAACCCTAAACACCCTTAATTAAACTAATTAGCTCATAAACAACTCAATTATCTTAACCAAGGGCCTAACCCACCATGGTTGGCTAAACATGGTTAACCCACCATGCACACCCAAACTAGGTCACCCTAAGCTTAACCCTAGTTATCATGCACAAGTGTGTATGGTCGAGATAAAATTTTACAAAAATAACCATAAAACTAGATAAATTACTAGAAACCCGTTTTGGTAAACTTTTTACCAAAAACCCCCCACATTAACACATGATTACTACTAAACACAGACTCGGGTGTTACAGCGACCTTCGTCGCCAATGCTCAACAGCAGTCTAGTGGTCCAAAATTAACAGATTGCCTGGACGAGAGACGGCGATACTATAATGAGAAAATAAAGCGCCCTTATTCGTTTCCCCGGGACAAAACGAGGAGATTATTCGAGCTAGCGGTGCACAATAGGCTCATTAATTTGCCAACTCCAAAATGCCCATTGCAACCCGGTGAGGCTAATAATCCTAATTATTGCCCCTATCACCAAGCGAAAGGCCATCTGATTGAAGATTGCTTCGTTTTTAAAGGCTGGATTGAGGACCAGTATCAACAGGGCAAATTCGCACTATCCGAAAAGTGGAAAGTAAACCCGCCTCAACCGCATGCTCTTAAAAAGAGGGACACACCAGGGGCATCATGCTCTTTTATGGAAGAAACTCCATGGGAGGTCGTTCTTTCAGCCAAGACTAAAAGAATGCTGAAGGATCTCCAAACATGTCCGGCGATTAGGTGGAAAATCCACTGGAACCTGAGACCATCGAGAGAATGCTGAAACCGAGCCCAACTCCAAAGATTGGTGGTGATAGCCAAAGCGCTCACATCCAGCCATCAAAGTCTTCGAAAAAGAAGAAGAAAACCAAGAAGCCCGTGAAGCCTGGTGACAAGCGCATGGACCTGCAAAAATATATCGACGCGCTAGAAGAATATAACCAGAAGGCGTGGACCCTAGTTACACTCCAAGAATTTCTCAGCCACCTCCTTGAGGACGGAGATGATGACAATGGAGAAGAATCGTCGGATGAGCCTGAAGAATATGTGACAAGCTGCCATATGATCTCTCACTCGTCGATAAACGATGAAGAAGCTCCTTACGCAGAGAAACTGGGGGCAGATCCTGAGCCGGAACTTCTAGGACCATCAGACGAAATGATTGATGCATTCCTGGATGAAGCTCTTCTTAAAAGCAAAGCTGCTCGAGAGCGTGAGATAGCCATATTTGAAAAGGCCAAATGCTGGCGACTGGACGAAAGGGTCAAAACACTCTCACCAGATCAAAGTACATCTGCCGCAAATAAAATCAGATTTAAGACGAGGAAAAGGTTCGCCAAAGCCATATCAATGGGAATGAAGCTGCCACCCTCCGATGAAAACATTCCTGATGAAGCGGATATACATCCTAGCTATTGCCTATATCATCGAAAGATTGTGCACCCCACCGAAGAGTGCAATGCTTTTAAAAGATGGTGGCAGGGATATGTTGCCCACGAACAATATTTCAAGCGGATGAAACGCAAAGCTCATCGGGAGCAAAGAAATACGACCGAGGAGCGCAAAAGAACTGCTGGAAACTGTCATATGGTTGACTATGGGGGATCACAAGTTCTCACCTTCGGGAGCGACTCTGACAAAGAAATGACTCTTGACCCTTTCTTTAAAGAATCCACCTCGGGAAAAGAGGGAGAACCAAAGAGCTGTGAGAATATTCAGCTGCGTAATCGTACGCTACCCGAAAAGAATCTAGGGGCCGCGAACAAGGGATCGAACAAAAAGGATAAGGGGAAAGAAAAGGTCCCTGAGGATATCGCCCTCGATGATCAAGCCGTCAAAGAGCTGACAGCCAAGGACCCGCCCAAGAAAAGTAAGGTGGATTACAACGTTCTTGCACACCTGAGGAAGATACCCTCGCAACTCAGCATTCTCGACGTCCTTCTGCTATCTAAGGAGGCGAGAGACTCTCTGATCAAGGCATTACAACAGCCCGACCAATTTCAAGATTTCTTTGCCGAAGAAAAGATGAAAGACGAGCTGGAAGAAGCGCACACAGCCAAAATCACCTTTGGCGATGAAGATCTCCTTCTCGGGACATGCGAGCATAACCGTCCCCTCTATGTCTCCGGATATTGTCATGATATCAAGATAGGCAAAATCCTGGTTGACAATGGGTCCTCCGTCAATCTGCCCAACGTGAGAGTGTTGCAGGAAATCTGCATGAGCGTTCAGCATCTCGCTCGTGATAAAATCACCATCTCCGGGTTTGACTCCCAGTCATCATGGACGCTTGGATCTGTAATATTGACACTACGTTTTGGGCTGCTTGTCACGGACATCAAGTTTCATGTCATTGACGCCAAGACATGCTACAATGTTTTGCTCGGCAGGCCTTGGTTACACGAGTACAACATTATCCCTTCTATACAACATCAGTGTATGAAGTACTTCAAAGATGGTCTCGAGTACACTGTGACGGGGGAGTTGAACCTATTCTCCGTGAATGAAGTCCGAAAGTACGAAGATGCAAAATACTTCTTACCAGATTTTGAGGACACGGAAAGATGTCACAAACCAAAGAACAAAGCTATCACCACTATTCCAGTTTTCGGGAGTGATACCGAGGAGGAAGAAGAAATAGTTTATTCATGGCCGCCCGAATGCAACAAGTCGGGACCGTCCATCCCTATATTGATCTTCGGCAGCGACTCGGAAGATGAGGTTAATGCTGTATTTTCCGCTCGACCATCAATGCAAGCCCTCGCTAGCGATGAGCGGAGTTTGCAAATTGCCATGATTCCGCAAGAGCATTACAAAGAGCTTGATGCACTTGATATCTATAGTGTGCAAGAACTGCAGACATTCTACGCCCCTCCCAGGCGAAGAGATGAAAAGGCGATCCTCTTTTACCGATCAACGGAGACCAGAGTGGAAAAAGAAGTCTGGCATGGTGCGGATTCTACACTTGACAGGCTCCAGCCCATCCGTTTGCCCAGATACTACACAGAAGGATTAAAAAGGCTGTTGAGACGTCAAGGCATACCCTTCAAACAGACTGCTCGACAAGCCCAGTTCTATAACAGGATCTGGAGCGTCCCCGGAACTCAACGAAAGTTTCCCAACGGGAGAATGGAAACGATCGGGCTTGGATATGTTCAATCCAAGAAAGAGGAGCTATTCCGTGACTGCTGCGTCATACATGACTTCGATGAAGAAGGAGATACTCTATGGGAAGATGCTAACTCTGAACCAAAATGAGCTCCCGTCGTGAAAATACCAAGCCCGTCGTTCGAAGAACAAATGGACAAGCTTATAAGGGAAGCGGGTCAAAAGGTTCGAGACAGTCATAATCGCGAAATGGCCATCTACGAGAAAGCCAAGACGCAGCGCCTCCTTCAGCAGACTACGGAAAATGACGATGCTCTTCATCGTCAGCCCGTCATACAAAAGACCCGACGCAAAGGCAAAAATAAACCAAAGAACAGGAAAAGCGTTCGACAGCGACTAAGCGGGACAAAGAAGCCACGCGATCGAGAATTGAGCAACCAAGATTCGTCTCTTATAAAGAAGATGGGTCAAGAATATTCTTTTCCTCAAGACAAGACAAAGAAGATATTCAATCTTGTCATGAAACACCAAATGGTGACACCCCCGGAGTCTAAGCATCCTGAGCAAGCGGACGAGGTCTCTCACCCAGACTATTGCTCTTATCACCAAGCAATAGGGCATCCTCTCGAAGACTGCTTCACCTTCAAGAACTGGGTTGAAGACCAATATCAACTCTGCAGGTTCACTCTATCCAGCAGTTGGAGGGTAATCCCGCCGCAGAAGCATGAACCGAAAGCCACGTATGCAGCGAGAATAGAACCAGATCAATATCGGTCTTGGAAGTGATCTCGTACCTGCCACGTGATAACGCTGTCAGAAGAAGAGCCCGAGAATATGGATGACCTCCCCTGGTGCCTCGAAAACGATGATGACGAGGTAATCTCAGAGTTTCCACCGGCGCCAAAAGAGCTAGAAAATGGAATACATACTACGCAGATAACCTCAAGAAAATTGGTTTGGGGATGGCAAGTGACCCGCGGCCGACATTCGTCAGTGAGCTGTTGTCTGAAGAAAGGGTGGCTACGCTAAAGGACGTGCTCATGCAGCACAAAGATTGCTTCGCATGGAACTATTCCAAGATGCCAGGACTAGATCCAGAGATTGCCGTACACAAATTGGAAATATCCCTGAACGTCAAGCCGATCAAACAAGCACCGAGAAGAATGCGGCTCGAGCTTGAGATAAGCATCAACGCCGAGGTCAAGAAGCTAATCGACTCCAGCTTCATCCAAGAAGTTCAGTATCCTGACTGGATCGCCAACATCGTCTCAGTGATGTAGAAAAATGGGACGGTGCGCATATATGTGGACTTTCGGGATCTCAACAAAGCTTGCCCGAAGGACGACTTTCCTGTACCAGTCATTAAGCTGATGATAGATAATACGTCCATTCATGAAGTTTTCTCCTTCATGGACGGCTCATCAGGATACAATCAGATAAAGATGCATCCCGAAGACCAGAAGTATATCGCTTTCCGAACCCTTTTAGGCATATTCCGTTACAAGGTGATGCCTTTCAGTCTAAAGAACGCCAGTGCCACCTATCAGAGGGCCATGGCGAAGATTTTCGACGACCTCATACATGAAATCGTCGAATGCTATATCGATGACCTCGTAGTTAAAAGCAAATCATGCAAGGAGCATTTAGAGCATCTGAAGATCGTGTTTCAACGCCTTCGGAAATACAACTTGAAGATGAACCCTCTCAAATGCGCGTTCGGAGTTTTCTCGGGCAAGTTTCTAGGATTCATCGTCCGACACCGAGGTATCGAGATAGACCCGTCGAAGATCAAGGCGATTATGGAAATGCCTCCGCCAAGGATTCTCAAGCATCTGCAGTCTCTTCAAGGAAAGCTCGCATATATCCGGCGATTTATAGCCAATCTCTTCGGCAAGTGCCCTCCTTACTGTCACCTAATGAAGAAGAGAACCCCGTTCGTCTGGGATCACAAATGCCAAGGCGCACTGGACGAAATTAAGCAATACCTACAGAATCCTCCGGTGCTAACCACTCCAGTCAAGGGAAAACCCCTCATTCTGTATACAACTGCCCTTGAAGGTTCTTTAGGCGCGCTGTGGGCACAAGAGAACGACCAAGGTAAAGAGTAAGCCCTCTACTATTTGAGTCGAGTTCTCCTGGGGGTAGAAAACAATTACTCCCCCATTGAAAAACATTGCCTGGCGTTGATCTTCACGATAATGAAGCTCAGACACTACGCGTTAGCACATGAGGTCCATCTCATATCAAAGGTGGATCCTCTCAAATATTTGATGTCAAAAGCTATATTAACGGGACGGCTCGCTAAATGGGCCCTGCTTTTGATAGAGTTCTCGATAACTTATCGTCCCCTCAAGGCAGTAAAATGCCAGGCCATCGCCGACTTCCTCACTGAGCATCCGATACCTGCTGATTCTCCTTTGAACTGCGAATTGCCAGATGAGCATGCGTTTGACACGATCGACGGAGAGAGAAGAGAGAATGATAACTAATGGGAACTCTATTTCGATGGAGCATCTTCTATGAAAAAGCGCAAAAAAAGCACCCCCATAATCAAATCTGTGGTGGGCCTCATCTTCATGACTCCACAAGGAGGGATAATGCGCTTTGCCTTCTCTTTAACAGAACCGAGGACGAACAATGAAGCCGAATATGAACCTTTGATAGCAGGTCTTGAGATCGCTGTCGACATGGGAGTCGAAAGCCTCCTCATATACGGAGATTCCCAACTGATCGTTAGTCAAGTAAACGACGACTATCAAATGTGCAAGCCCGAGTTGGTGAAGTATGGTGATAGAGTGCAGCAACTGCTGACTCAAATCCCTGCCTATACCCTGGAAAGTATACCGCGTGCAGAAAATAGCAAGGCGGATGTATTAGCCAAGCTCGCTAAAGAACTTGCCGACGAGAACCTCGATGACGTAAGGATCGTTGTGCAAAGCCGTCAGGTTCTTGCACCGGCAGAAATATCTCTGGAGTCATCCGAAGAAAAGGGAGCGACCTAGCAAACGGCCCTGCAAATAAAAGACCAGGAAAAGGCTGAGGATTGGAGAGAAGTCTTTATAGACTACTTCAAATCCCGTCGAACACCTGAAGATGCGTCCTCAAGACATCAGCTCATGAAATGAGCTCTGCCTTTCGCCTTCGTCAATGATACTCTGTATAAGAGATCATTTGATTCTCTGTGGCTAAGATGCCTGGGACCTGAAGAGGCAAAGAGAGTCGTCCAAGAAACTCACGACGAACTCTGCGGTTCTCACCAAGCCGGGCCGAAGATGAAACTAAAGATCAAAAAGATGGGCTACTATTGGCCCACGATGATCCAAGACTGCCTAGAATACGCGAAGCAGTGCCACTCGTGCCAGATTCATGGGGACTTTATCCACCAGCATCCAAATCTGCTACATCTAACAGTGGCTAGCTGGCCATTCGAGATGTGGGGAACCGACATAATCGGGCCCATCGAACCAGCATCGTCCAGAGGACATCGGTTCATACTGGCAACAACCGATTACTTCTCTAAGTGGGCAGAAGTAGTACCACTAAGAGAAGTGAAGATGGAGAATATCCTCTATTTCTTCAAGACACACGTCATATACCGGTTCAGCACTCCACGACGGATTATCTCCGATAACGGGCCAGCCTATGGAAGCCACAAGATCAGCTGCTTCGCACAACAGCATAACATAGACTGGAGATACTCTTCGGTCTATAATCCCTGAGCTAACGGTCTAGCTGAGGCTTTCAAGAAGACCTTGACGAAGATCGTAAAAAAGACGGTATCTCAAAATAAGAAGGACCGGCATGAGAGACTGCATGAAGCTCTCTGGGCGAATCGAACTACGTTCAAAACAGCCACGAACACAACGCCATATGCATTGGTATTCGGCACAGAAGCGGTACTCCCTCTCGAGATAGAGTTACCCTCTCTACGAGTGGCCATTCACTACGAGCTAACAGACGAAGAAAATGCTCACCTTCGGCTTGAGGAGCTCGATGCCCTTGATGAAACCCGGCTCATGGCGCAGCAAAATCTGGAGGCTTACAAAGCAAAGATGACGCGCTCATACGAGAGATTGACTAGGCCGAGAACATTCCGCCAAAGCGAACTCGTGCTAGTGGTCAAGAGACCTATGATCCCCAATCGTGCCAAGTAGGGGAAATTCGAGCCGAACTATGAAGGCCCGTATATCATAGACAAAGTTTACCAGGGTGGAGCATTTCTACTCATGGACATGCATGGTGAAAGACCTTTCAGGCCAATAAACGGTCGCTTCCTAAAGAAATACTACGCCTGACGAGTCACGGCCTAGGTTAACGATAGATGACGACGCCTATGTCCGCTCGCTATCTTCTTAAGCCTAAACTCTGTAAGTAGTAGCCGGCTTCCTTTTCTCGGACCGAAATGTCCTTAAACTAATGATGGACCACTATGTCCTAAAACTGGCGTCGAACCGAAACGTCCTTAAACTAACGATAGACCACTACGTCCTAAAACTGGCGTCGGACCGAAACGTCCTTAAACTAATGATGGACCACTATGTCCTAAAACTGGCGTCGGACCGAAACGTCCTTAAACTAATAATGGACCACTATCTCCTAAAACTGGCTGTTGATCGAGACGTCGATAAACTACTACGGACTGCAGCATCCCAAGGCTGACAAAAAAAATAATAATAAAAAAAGAAGAAAACGGTATGTCCATAAGCAAAATGGGCACGGATGAAAACCCGAAAGGACTCCGTGAGTAAAAACAGCAGGGCTACCGGAAAGTTTTGTGAAAACCCGAAAGGGCACAATCTTGTTAAAAGACACTTAAAAGGTCCTCTCGACCTTGTAAGGAGAAACCACCTGCGTGAGATCCTTACGACTCACAAGGGAGCAACACACTTAGGGATCCCCACGATTCCTAAGGAGAAATTACACTTACGAGATCCTCACGACTCGTAAGGAGAATTCCCCTTTGAGACCCTCACGGTTCATAGGATTCAAATGCCTTAAGTTACAGGGATCTGAACCTGTTCTTAAGCAATCATACACCCTGATTTTGCCCTACAAGCGGCTCAATGCTGACCTTTGTATACAATCCACGGGCGTGAATAAACATTTCCCTAACAAAGTCCTACCCGCGACTAGGGATATGTCTACACGGTGAATAACCCTTGTAAGTCCCCTTGACTTATAAGGAGAAAATACTCTTGTAAGATCCTTACGACATACGAGAAGCCATACACTTGGGAATCCTCACGATTCTTAAGGAGAAAGCGCACTTACGAGATCCTTACGACTCGTAGGGAGAAATGCCTTTATGAGACCCTTACGGTTCGTAAAGTCAAAAGCCTTAGTCGACAGGATCTTAACCCTGTTTGCTAAGCAACCTTTGTTCGACATCGACAGAGGCAAATGATGATTCGCTCCTGGCAATATCCCAGTTGTAGCGGTGCTGATGCCGAAATCGGTGTCCAATCCTAAACTCGCAGCAAAAAGCCAGCGAATTACAAATGCATACTAAATAGCCGAAATGATGGGGCAACTCGCAAATCAGCAAGTAAAAATATATGCATGAGAAATAGCCGAAATGATTGGGCAGCTCGCAATAAAAAGCAGCAAGTAAATAAAAAAAATAGCCGAAATGATTGGGCACCGCGAAAAATAGCCGAAATGATTGGGCAATCGCGACTTTCGCGATATAAAAGCTGAAATGATAGAGTATCGCGGAAAGAAATAAAAAAAATTCTGAAAGAATGAAACTTTTTGCCCTACAGATGAGATTACATCGATCCCTGTATACAATCCAGGGGCACAAACAGAGAAGGAACCTTACCTTCCCCCCAGGCTCCATCTGAAAGAAACCCAATTCTCGACGGTTCACAAAGCAGCCTGGAGATCATCTCAACATTCGTCTCATTTCAACAGACACAACATCAACAAATCGGAGCTGTGGCGAAGTTTCCAGTTCCATGACTTGACGATGCACAGACAACCGAGAGTCAACTCCCGACTCCGTGAAATGCGAATAAAGTCAATCAAACCTGGTCCTTGCGGAACACGGCTATGTCAATCCTGACCTCGTGGGAAGCATCCAGAGCAAATTTCTGGACACGTGGAACATGGCCTATGTCAATCCTGACCCCATGGGAAACGTCCAGAGCGGATCCTGGTCCTCGCAGAACACGTCTATGTCAATCCTGACCCTGTGGGAAGCATCTAGAGAAAATTCCTGGTCACGTAGAACACGGCCTATGTCAATCCTAACCCCGTGGAAACGTCCAGAGCTGAGCCTGGTCCTCGCAAAATACGGTTATGTCAATCCTGACCCCGTGGTAAGTATCCAGAGCAAATTCCTAGTCAAGTGGAACACGGCCTATGTCAATACTGACCCCATAAGAAACGTCCAGAGCGGAGCTTGGTCCTCGCAGAACACGGCTATGCCAATTTTGACCCCGTGGGAAGCATCCAGAGCAAATTTCTGGTTATGTAGAACATGGCCTATATCAATCCTGACCCCGTAGGAAACATCCAGAGCGGATCCTGGTCCTTGCGAAACACGGCCATGTCAATCCTGACCCCGTGGGAAGCATCCAGAGCAAATTCCTGGTCACATAGAATACGGCCTATGTCAATCCTAACCCCGTGGGAAACGTCCAGAGCGGAGCCTGGTCCTCGCAGAACACGGCTATGTCAATCCTGACCCCGTGGGAAGCATCCAGAGAAAATTCCTGGTCACGTAGAACATGGCCTATGTCAATCCTGACCCCGTGGGAAACGCCCATAGCGGAACCTGGTCCTTGCGGAACACGGCTAAGTCAATTCGACCCCGTGGGAAGCATCTAGAGCAAATTCCTGGTCACGTAGAATACGGCCTATGTCAATCCTGACACCGTGGGAAACGTCCAGAGCGGAGCCTGGTCCTCGCAGAATATGGCTATCAATCCTGACCCCGTGGGAAGCATCCAGAGGAAATTCCTGGTCACGAGGAACACGGCCTATGTCAATCCTGACCCCGTGGGAAACGTCTAGAGCAAATCCTGGTCCTTGTGGAACACGGCCATGTCAATCCTGACCCCGTGGGAAGCATCCAGAGCAAATCCTGGTTTTGTGGAACACGGCCGATGTCAATCCTGACCCCGTGGGAAACGTCTAAAGCGGAACCTGGTCCTTGCGGAACACGGCCTATGTCAATCCGACCCAGTAGGAAGCATCCAGAGCAAATCCTGGTCATGTGGAACACGGCCTATGTCAATCCTGACCCCGTGGGAAATGCCCAGAGCGGAACCTGGTCCTTACGGAACACGGCTATCTCAATCCGACCCCATGGGAAGCATCCAGAGCCAATCCTGGTCACGTGGAACACAGCCTATGTCAATCTTGACCCCGTGAGAAATGCCCAGAGCAACTCCTGACTCCGTGAAACGCGGATGATGTCAATCTCATCACACACTTACGAGTCCTCTCGACCCGTAAGGAAGAAAACTCTCTTGTAAGATCCTTACGACTTATAAGAGAAAACACACTTAAGAATCCTCACAATTCCTAAGGAGAAAATACACCTACGAGATCCTCTCGACTCGTAGGGAGAAAAGTTTTTATGAGACCCTCATGGCTCATAAAGTTGAAAAGCCTTATGCAGCAGATCTGAACCTGCTTCCTAAGCCATCGCTACCTCTTGAAGAATTCAAAACGGAATGCTCCCTATCATCTGCAGGCTACGCTTACTAAAGTGACAAGCCGGTAACAAAGAAAAGAAGAAAGCAAGAGATGACATAAGATATTACAAAAGAAATGCATCTTTTATTCATAAATTCAATTGGGTACAAGATACATCATATGAAAGAATAAAAAATGGATACATTTTATTCAAAATTACAAATGGTGCAAAAACAATTATTGGGAAGGAAGCATTTTCAATAGACCAATCAGCCGTTCGCGCACTTCCCTCAGCCCCTTTTCATGGTTAGCTGCCGCGGCCAACTCTGCTTCAACCTGAGCTCGTTGCTGCAAATAAGATGAAAGTTGCTCTTCGACGACCCGCTGAGCTGCCCTATGATTCTATGCATCTCGCTCGATGAGATCGAGCTTTTGCCTCAGCGTGAGCCCGTCAGAAATACATTGTAGAAGGCTTTCGAAGATAACTTTCAGCTGTGCAGCGTTTGCATCAACTTGAGCATGCAATCGAGCAGATTCGCTTGAAGTCTCTTCGCACACCTTACGCTTTAAGGCCGCTTCCTGTTCAAGATGGCGGAAGTAGGGAGTGCTCTCCTCAACCCATGCAGCCCATTGAGAGTTCACAGCCAGGACCTCAGGAGCAGGACGTCTGACCTCGAGCTCATTCAGACAAGCCTCAATTTTTCTACAGTGATTAACCCAAGACTCAACGACGCCCTCGTTATGAAAGTGCATGAGCGTCCCCAGCATAGGATTAACCTCAGCAGCAAAATCTGCAGTAAGGGCAGGAGTCTCCGCGTCAAGCTCCTCGAGGTGATCACTTAACATACGCAGACTATTCACAACGCCTTTTGAAGAAGGACGTCGAGAAAAGGCGCCTGCTAGCATTATGACTCGAGATTCGAATGGAGCTGAAGTCGGTATCACATCTATAAAGCAAATCATAGTCAAATAACGGTTCAAGAAATAAAAGAGGCTCATGAACAACGGAGTTTACTATACCGGCTGCAGCAGGTGGCAAGACCAGGAGTACCAGTGGTGCAACTGTTCTTTAGTTTCCTCCTTTGATCTGTAGGGCTGCAACTAAAACAAAGAAGAATTAGAAACGATTTGACTGCCCATAAAAGAAAAGAAAAGACGTTAGCTAAAGGCTGTACTCACCAGCTCCGCTAGAAGAGGCAATTTTTGACTGGAAGGAGAAATGTTGGTGCAGCACCTGATACAGGTGATCAAAAAGGACTCCTGCAAGGATGTAATAATGCAATGTCAGTACATAAAGTATACAGCCTACAATAAAACTGATGGGTCATAAATCCGCACCTTCCAGCATTTGAGAGGGTACGAGAAAAGGCAAAGGGGCGGTCACCGTCAAAGCAGCAACTGGAGATTCTTTCTCGGGTGGCACAACCTCAACGCTCATCACACCTGCATTAGAAATAAGAGAAACGCTGTCAAAAGAGATTGAAAGGGATTGCAGAATAAAGGAGAGAGCAATGACCCAAAATCTACCTGGTGAGTCGCCGATCGAGACTGCTACAAGGGCGTCACTGGATGCAGCGAATGCTTCACCCTCCTTCACCGGAATCGTCTCGCCACCTGTAGCCTCATCCCCTGACTCCACGAGAATCATCGTGACACTCGCAGAGCCCGGCAACGGAAAGGAGCCGCAAGGGGAAAGAGTGGCGATTGGGGCAATGCCAGACTCTTGAGAAAGAGTGGCTACCTCAGACTCGATGATTGCAGCCATCTCGCCTACCGCTACCTCAGGCTCGGCGATTGTAGCCATCTCACCTACCGCTACCTCAGGCTCGACTATTGCAGCCATCTCACCTACCGCTATCTCATCAAGACTCGGCCCTGCAGGATAGGATATATGAGAATCTGAAAATTAAAACTATATCAAAAAGAACTCAGTGTCACGTTACCTTGGGTCGGTCTTTCGACTGCTTCCCGAGCCGCACGTGCTACCTGTCTGTGGGCCGTAGACAAGGCAGCCGAAGCATCCTCTGAAAGAGTAGGGGCAGGGGTAGCAGCACTCGAACCTACACCCACGGCCAAGGCAGCGTTATGCTCCCTTGCTGCTCGCATTCTATGCTTCCTTTCCGCTCGGGCCGTGAGAGCGGATCTTCTCAAGACCTCCGCCAACGGGACGTCATCGTCCGTGCCAAGGGTTACCTCTGGAGCCATTATGGCATCCGTCATCGGTTGCTTATGTGAAGCTTCTTTCGGCAATACCGGCGGAACTGAGACTTCAATAGCCGACCCTGGAAGCGTCTCCGTGCCGCCTTGCGAAGTTGATACCACACCTGGAATAACCTGAGTAGAGGTGGTTCCTGTAATAAAATGAAAAGGAGGGGTCAGATTACCCATAAGAAACGGATGTGGAGACGCGGTGAACCGAAATGTACCGATGCCTAAGGATGCTCGAAGTCTTTCCTCTTCCTCAGATGTCTTGGGAGAAGCTGCGAGGGCATCTTCGGTGGAAATTCCTATTAAAGAAGGAAAAGTGTCAGTGAAAACATGATGATAAAAATATGATGCAATGGCAAAAGGTACGGCTAATGTTTACTCGATCGCACAAGGATGGCCAGTCCCGCTTTGTAGCTTGCTAGTCGCTCGGAAGCTGCAATAGCAGCCTCAAGGTCGGTATCGTCCGGCGCTATGAATAGACCCCCGTTGGTCCCATATTCGCCCAAGCCCTCACTATAAGGAGCATGAGGCTCCTGACCAAATACAACGTCGGCAAAGAGGATCGACTTCTTCTTCCTCTTCTGCGAGCGAGCTCCAGTCGTAGCTAGGACAAGCTTACGCTTAGTGGGCACTTTGGGACGACGAGTCAGGATATCTGAACCCATGCCATACTCAGGGGAAGCTACAGCCACCATTTCCACGGGAGCACGTGGCATCAGTAGCTCGGGCCTATCTTGCGGGACCTCGACCGCAGCAACTTCTCTTAAGGGAGGATGGACAATGGTCCGTCGCTTCAGAGGAACACTTGGATTACCGGCCGGAGCAGTACCCTTGCGATCAAGCATCAATCGCTTCTCCTCCCTAATGACAATGCCCATTGAATGCTGATATCAGGCCACATGCACGATCAGGGCCTTCGGAATACAGCTCGGTTCACTGATAAAGAAGTGGGACCCTGTGTTCAGGCGCATAAAATGATGCAGCGCGCTCCACATTCCCTCTTCGGTAGCAGCAGGTTCTACCAAGAAAGCCTCAAGTGGGACACCCTGATTGTAACTCAGCTGCTGCGCGAAATGATGCGGGTTGTATCTCATGAATAACGCTGCATCATTTTTCCTGAATACGAGAAAGCCCGACCTGATGGAGTACAGATGAAGAATCTACCGAGCTTTCAACACAGAGGCCCCGTCTTTAAAAATGTCTTGTAATGGCAGCACCACTTTTGAAGTTTCCTGGCCGACGGTCAAGACTTTGTCGGTGAAAGACATACCATCTCTAACCGTGCGCGGACGAAGGAGCAAACCCCTAGCTTCCCGCGGTGACGGACTTACGATGGAGGCATCAACCAGCCGCATTATCCGAGGGAACTTGCATCTGTCGTAAAAAGAAGGTCTTTTATGGATACCGAAGACCCCAAGCACGTGCAACTCTAGCCATCAAGTGAAGTAATGAATTGAGAAGTTGGCGGGCTGCACCCCTGGTTCAGTGGTATCCGCTGCCAAGCTGAGGTCGTGATATAAGTGGGTTAACCCGGCGATCCCGATGGCCACTTGTATTCTGGCAACCATTCGATGCGCAGGGTAGAAGACAAAAGGCCTAATGTAATGAGGGTGCATAGGAAGCGCGAACCAGCTTAACCATAAACCGAGGAACCCGAGAAAGAACGCTTCCTCATCAATGCCCGGAGCGGCAATTTCTGACAGGGGGACGATCGCGACGTCGGGAAGAAAGAAATCCTTTTGATCGGCTTCCAATATTGGCCGACGATCCAAGCCAAAGCTGAAAGGATCATCAAGTTTGGCAAACTTTTCACCTTGTCGCGACAAAATTTCTGGGCGAAGAAAACGGGCAATGAAGTCCGCAAAGCTGACCCCTCGGCCTCCAGATTTAAGAAAGAGGCTCTCATACATATTCAACACTTTTATCAGACTTGGGAACTGGTGCTGAATGGCGTTCTCTGGGGTAAGACCCATTACCATCGATTTTGTGGAAAAAACATACTCATCCGGAGGAAGCAGCTCCTCATAGTGCTCTCCCCTAACTGGTAAACCAGAACATCGGCAAATTCTTCCAAGGAAATGGAGACCTCCCGATCCAATAGGAGGAAGGTGTGGGTCGGAATGTTCCACTGCTCTAAAAATGCCTTGATCCACCATGTGGGATGTGCAGAATACTGGAACAAGGAAGCGTAGATCGCAAGGTATAAGCCAAGCTTCAGCAGTTGTGATTTCTTTGCCGATAAGATATATCGGGCCCACTATAAGTATCCGGCCGGATGACGGGGAGTTAGTCCGATGTTGTAGGGCTGTCCCCAAGGGTGCAACTCGCTCTGACATACGCGCCGCTCTAGGGTGTCCAAAGCCACCGGCGGCTGCACGGGTACTGCGGCAATAGAAGGCCGAAGAAGACCTTCTGAAGTCCAATTTACCTCCTCTACAGTATAATTGATCGGGGTTGCATCTGCATAAGAGATCGCAGAGATAGGTTCCGAGGGTGTCGCACAAGAAAAGCTCCGGTTGATCATACCATCTACCCCATAGGTGGAGATTCTTATGCTCTGGGTCATGGTCGTTGATCAGCGCAAGAACCTTTCGGTCTACAGGCGCCTCAAGAAATCCGCCTTCTGAGCGGATGAACAAAAAAGAAGTGTCAAAAGACATGTCACCTGCACAAAAAGGAACAAAAGTCAACCCTCAGTGCTATAATTTAAACTCTGACACTTGGTACTTTAAAATTCGTACCGCACCGCAATGCAGTAAAAAGGGGACCAAAGAGGGAACCACAAAATCTAGATGACAGTTCATCATTAATAAGACAGCCTCATCATTTGATGAGACTGTCAATTAAATGAGCAAATCCTCAACTGATTCTCATTTAATGAGAAATCCCTCGGGCTAAGGAGTAAATCTCCTCTTGAGAGCAGTGCTCTGTGACAGAATGACACCTGTCAAGTTCTAATGATGAAGGAATAAAAATTCCTGAAGAGCCTGGCTATGTAAAGATGATGGAAAAACCCATCAGAAAAATTGAAATCAATTTTTATATATGATTTAAAATTCTGAGATCTCCAAGATCTATGAACAAACTCTGTGAGTTCTTCATAAGAGATTAACAAATCTTCGTTATTTAAAAGAGCAAAGCTCCGTTAATGGGTCAAGAAACCCTCAAAAGGTTTTCTTTAGAAGAGCAAAGCTCTGTTATGGGTAAAACCCTAATAACCTTTTTTAGATTTAACATCTATGAAGAGCAAAGCTCCGTTAATGGGTGAAACCCTAGATTATTAAAAGTTTTAATCTTTACTTAAATTTTGACAGAGTTCTGTCCTTAAGAAAGTTCTTAAGCCAAAGAGCATAGCTCTGCAAAAGAATAATAATTCTCAGAAGGAAGAAGATGAACAATGGTCATCTCAGAAGGCCAAGGGTCCTATTTTTAGGCATTGAAATGCCTTTTCAACTTCTGAGTTGATCCAAGGGCGCAGATGTTGCCACCGTTGCACTCGTATGTGGGCCATGTGAGCGCAACGGTGGGGGCGCATTTGTTTCCTCCAATCAGATCAAAGCTCTGTTTGAAATTTAAATTTCGAAATGAAGCAGCGCTTCAGATGCAGCGCCAAGTGCACTGTGCCCTAAGCAACGCACCACGTGCAAAGCACGCGTGCGCTAGAGCTAGGTACGCTGCGTTTTAAGCAGCGTACCACGTGCAAAGCACGGATGCGCTAGCGCTAGGTGCGCTGCGCTCTAAGAAGCGCACCATGTGCAAAGCACAAGTGCGCTAGCGCTGGAACTAAAAACTCCCCACCGTTAGATCAAAAATCCAATAATAATGATGAATCATTAATTAACCAGAGTTAAATTCTGTTAAGGAAAGATTTCTCAAAATCTTTCTTAACAACAAAATTGTGCTCTGTAAATCAGAGCACCGTTAGATCAATGATCCAATGGTGATTAAAAAAATCACTAAAAATACAGAATAAATTCTGTTTAGAAGATTTCCCAATCTTTGTTAAAAACGAGAAGATTGCCTTCTGTAAATCAGAAGCCCTTGGATCAAAGATCCAACGATGGGAAATTCCCCAAATCAATTGGAGAAAAGATCTCCTTAACTGATTGAACTGATCATCTTACCCTATATAAAGGCCCCTAGACTTCAAGTCTTAGATACAGAAGCATAGAGAGAAACCTTCTCAAAAACTTTGAGAAATTCAAAGAAGAAGAGCCAAGCTCTCAGTGAAAGAAGATTTTTTCTTCAAGGTAAAAAGAATGGTGATGAACATAGAGATGAAATCATCTCGTAATTAATTTGAAAAGAAGGATTCACTTCTTTAAAAGATCATAGATCTACAAAAACCAAGGTCTTTTCAAAAGAGATCAAAAGATCTCATTATAAAATAAAAAGAAGAATATAAATCTTCTCGCGGATCATAGATCTATAAAGACAAAAAGTCTTTTATAAAAGGATCAAAAGACCTTATCATAAAATAAAAGAAGAATTTACTTCTTCCTCACAGATCATAGATCCATAAAGGCAAACCCTTTCATCAACATAAGAGATTGAAGAAATTTTGTTCTTAGAATCTTGAGACAAAGTCTCTTCTTAGATCACAAAATTGATCACATGCGCTTTGCGCTCTGGAACCGCGCTTCTGCGCTCTCAGACTGGCGCTTAGCGCCAAGCACGATACGTGTCCTTCACGTATGCGCTAGCGCTTTGCGCTCATAAACCAGCGCACTGCGCTCATAGGCTGGCGCTCAGCACCAGACGCACCACGTGTCAATAACGTGTGCGCCACTAAACTACTAGCGCAATGCGCTCATAAACTGACGCAATGCACCCATCATCTGGCGCTTAGCGCCAAGCGCGACACGTGTCCTTCACGTGTGCGCTACTTGGCAGAAGCACACTGCGCTCTTTGAATGGCGCAAAGTGCCAAGCACACCACGTGTCACTCACGTGTGCGCTCATAGAACATAAATTGTTCTTTAATAAGCCACAGAGCTATGATGAATGCCTAACACTCAAAACATTGTCAGAATGCAAGTCAATGCTTAGCATTATTAAAAGGGCCAAGCCCAAATAAAGGCTCAACAGCCCAAGACAATGTTAAACATTTTAACTCGATTGGACTTAACCCAAGTTGGCCATAAGTCCTCAATTCAGATTCAACTGAGCCCATATGCTCATAATCTAATCGATTGATCTTACTCCTAAATTGGACTACAGATTTCCCAATCAACTTTGGTTCAAGGGTACATCTCTGAACCCCTCTGATACTTGTCGTTGTAATCCTTCAGCGTCTTCAGAGAGGTGATGGGTCCCGACAACCAAACATTCCACGGACTGTGGGGCCCTTAAACTTACGGACTATGATGTCTTTAAGCACGGACTGTGGGGTCCTTAAACTCATAGACTATGATGTCCTTACCTTGGACTGTGGGGTCCTTTAAAACCCATGGACTATGAGTCCTTAACCTCGGACTGTGGGGTCCTTTAAAACCCATGGACCGAGATGTCCTTAAACTAACATTGGACCGTAATGTCCTTACACTAATGGACCGCAAAGTCCCTAAACTAAACAATAGAGCCCAAATGCTCTTTTGTTGGATCTAAAAGATCCCGTTAAGTTGACCTTAGTCTAAAATTAGACTAATGTATTCTTAACAAACGTTTAAGTTGATCTTAGTCCCAAATGAAACTAACGTATCCTTAAACCCAACCCCCAAACCAAAATCTAAGAAGATAAGGATTTGGACTAATCCACGCCCTACGGGCGACAACATAAATTAGTCTCCGTATACAATCCACGGGCAACCAGAAACAAAGCAAACACCCACGACACGAAGTGACCATCTGGAGAAGGAGAAAGTGGTTACTGCGATGCGGTAGCGTAATTAACTGCAGGGGCTTGCGCCTGCAGGGAAGAGCGTCCCCACAATCAAAAAACCCTCAAATGAGGGGGAATCTGACGAAGTCTGCTACATCGGCCGCATCCGTTTAAACCTTCAATACATGGTGTCATAAATCAACTTGGCATCTTCGGAGAGGTGGACGGATAGCACCAATTAGTATCTGTCCCGAAATTCAGGCAAGAAGGACCTACGCGGTCGCGTCTCCGTTTTCGGCGGGGAACATTCTTCATGCTCTTCTTTGCTCCTCGAATAGACCAGAATATCATCAATGAATATAATCACAAACTGATCTAGAAATGGCGAAAAGATCTGGTTCGTCAAGTCCATAAATATTGTCGGTGTGTTAGTAGCTCCAAATGGCATCACTAAGTACTTATAATGCCCATATCGAGTTCAAAACGCCGTCTTACAAATGTCTTTAGC
This sequence comes from Agapanthus africanus, assembly GCA_030015575.1. Taxonomy (NCBI): domain Eukaryota; kingdom Viridiplantae; phylum Streptophyta; class Magnoliopsida; order Asparagales; family Amaryllidaceae; genus Agapanthus; species Agapanthus africanus. The sequence goes on from CM057340.1 coordinate 661,781,968, forward strand.
TTTCACCCGAACTTGATGATACCCTGATCGCAAATCCAATTTCGAGAATACTCTCGCGCCACTGAGTTGATCGAATAATTCGCCGATATGAGGAATTTAGTACTTATTCTTGATAGTCACCCGATTTAACTCTCGATAATCGATGCTCATCCTCCGCATGTTATCTTTCTTCTTGACTAGAAGAAATGGAGTTCCCCAACCGCTGCTATGAATCCAACCTTTCTCTAGTAATTCGGTAACTTGTTTCTTTATCTCTTCTAGTTCCACCGGTGCCATCGGATAATAAGCCTTTGAAATTGGCGCTGCTCCTGAAATAAGATTCAATTGCGAACTCCACATCTCATTTTGGCGGTAAACCTGAGATGTCATCGAACACATCCATGAAATCCTGAACTTCTCCTTGATTACTTCCATCGACGAAAAAGAAGCACTTGTCGGCCTAGGCCTAAATTCGACTGGCTTGACAGATCTGCTACCTCTCAAGAATATAAACTCTGGATGTCCGTGGAAAATCACTTTGTACGCCCTACAATCAATGTGAGCGTGGAAAATGCTAAGAAAATCCATTCTTAAGACCACTTCGTAGCTGTCAATATCAATCACCAAGAAATCGGCGAATAACTCCCATCCGTAAATAACAATCGAGCAACCCTTACACTCACTACTAGATATAATTCTCCCATTCTCAGTGTGTATGTCCCAAGAGCTAGATAGGGCCGTGTATGGGATGGAGTATGCACTACTAAACTTGGACGATATAAAGCAATGCGATGCACCAGAATTGAATAATGCCAATGCGGGAAAATTATAAACAAGTAGGATACATGAAACGACATTGTCAGATGCTTTGGCCTCTTCGGTCGTCAAGGTGAAGGCCCATGCCTGATTAGGCCTCTAAGTAATATGCTTCTGCCCATAAGTCTGCTTCTGCGGTGGTTTTTAAACATTGTCTCTCAATCGTAATTTCGAAGGACACATTCTAATGGTATGGTCAGCTGATCCACAAACTAAACAAAGTCCGAGCCTCCTTCTACACTCTTTTTGCATGTGACCGGGTAGACGGCAGAAGTCACAAATCACAAGCCTTTTCTGATCTGATACAAAAGGCTTCTTCATAGGTACTGTCCCTCGTTTTTTTACCGGAATGCCTCTATATTCAGGAACTCTGGTTGGCGCATATGGAGTCTTCAACGCTAAAACTGCTTGTTATTGATTACCCTTTACTCTTACTGTTAAACTCTGTTGTTCCCTAGCCGCCTTAAGAACTTGGGAGAAGGTGGTCAATCCCAACGATATGATGTGTCTCTGAATTTCCATATCCAAACTACGCATAAACCGCCTTGCCCTATCTATCTCGTTGGCAACCAAGGGCCCCGCAAATCGGCTGAGTTGGGTCTACTCAGCTGCATGTGTATCAACTGACCCGCCATTCTGCTTCAAACTAATGAACTTCTCTTCCATTTCCTTCCTAGCAGATTACGGAAAGAACTTCTTTAAGAAACTTCATGAAAATTTTCCCAACTGATCGGCTTAGTCAGACGGGTCTCATGTACAAGCCACCACTCGCGAGCGCAATCTACCAATTGGATGCGTACTACATCCATCCTTTTCTCATCTAGAATTTTCATGGTAACAAGCAGGTTTTCTGTATCAACTAGACACTGCTCCGCTGGCAATGGCTCTTCTAATCCTGTAAATGTGGACGGACCGAGCTTCCTGAAGTCTGCCATGGTGCCCTCACGCTGTGTTAGTCTGGGAGTTACTGCCCTCTCAGCTGCTGTGACAACAATCTGTTGAACCATCCTCAGACCCTCTTGGAAAGTCTTGTCTTGCTGCTGATTCAACTCAGTTTGATGTTTCTGGTTTTCCAACATACCACATACGAATCTAAGCAATGCGGCGTTATCTACACACTTTTGGTATGACCGCAAATCTCTATCTGCTATGATTCTGAAGCCAGGAACACTGAAAAGGATTAGCAACGATAAACATGATTCAATAAACAAGAAGTCAATAAACTATAAATTCAATACTGGCAAGGTAGTAATGTGGCAGGACATGTTCCTATTTCCAGGTTTCCTGGTTAGTGTATTCGGTCCAATACCCAACTACAAAAGAACCAAATCCGGCTAATTCAAAAACCTATGGCTCTGATACCAACAAAACATTGTCAAGACCCGCTTTCTAAAATATGTAAATACGGTACATGACAAAGCCATCCATGCAACCTGTGGTGAGGAAAAATCCTTCCATAGTCAAATTACGGCTGTCAATTAGATATCAAGAACAATAAATAAAATTTAACTAACACATGTCCATCTGCCGCAATAAATAATAATTAAGAAATATATATAGCGGAAATGAATAAAGATCCAATAAAGAAATAATATTCTAGCTATGTCTTATGGGATCACAAATTAAACCATAACTAGAAAATAAACTAAATTAAACATCTCAAAACTAATCATCAAGCTCCTCACTGCTCAGCTTGCATGTTAAAATACTCTTGATCATCCAGTAACAAGGTCAAAAGAATTGGGCCATGCAAAACCCAGACGTCAGTGCGTCATAAATATCAATAATAATAGTAATGATCAAAACAGGATGCTATAAAGAAGATATGAATATAAATAATAATCACATGCGTTATAACAGTGAGATATAGGTATGTCACATGTATTCTAAAATCTGTGTTTCTAGGTTATCTATCTTAACGGTATATGAAACCAATTAATGGAATCGTCGATGTAACTCAATAGTATCCCGTATGTGCCCGGGACCACGGTCAAGACCCTCAGGGCTGAATCCGAGACTTACCGCTAAGCAGTAAAAAAACGATATCATGTATAGACGAATGATGTTAGTATCATCATTCCGGGGCCTGAAACCCGTATCGATTGATCAGTCTCTCGAAAGTAGTAAACAGTTGAGTTACAAATCAGGTTTCATTATTGATTTCCCCCTTTCCCTCAGATTTCGTGTTCAAATTAGGCATTAACGACATCTACCCAATACCAATACAGAAACAGGTAGGTACAGGTCTTATCTATCTAGACAACAAATCATGCCCATCAGGACAACAAGTCAAGATTGTCGGCATTGGTAAATTATCCAAGTAACAGGCAAGATAACGTGTCGTGGACGTGTCAGGCAGTGTGTATTAAACATGATAAATAATTGATGAATAACAGTAACCAGTTTATTTTAAATACTGTAGAAATAACTAATGTATATTATTTAAATTGTAAGGTATAATTAATTTATACACACACACCTTCCTTTTATGTTTGCTACTAGATATACTATAGTCTAAGTAAAAAATAATGAGCTACAGTGGAATTATATTGAAATTATAATGAACTAGCTGGCAACAAGATGAACTTGTTATTGATACAAAATACGGATTAATACTATAAAATTGTATATTGATAATAACTTGCTAAATATTAAAATGTGTATATTATAAATAACTATATAAATATTGATATATATAATATAGCATGTTGTAAGTTTAGAAATTTGACTTGATTGATAAACTCAAGATGAAATATGGATATTCGTACGACGACAACATTCGAAAACACGACGTATTCACAACCTTGGCTAAAAGCGACTATGTACTGCTCTTGGATGCTTGCTGGTGCTCTGTGGAATGCTCTGGTCATAATGTCTGGGTCGAAGGTGACGGCACGATTCGGAGTTAATCGGCGACGAGACAAAGTCAGGGTAAAAGCTTGTGAAGAAGAAGAAAAGAGAGAGAGAGAGAGGGATGACGGGGTCTGTTCTTTGAGGAGGTGGTGACTGGAGATGGTCTGGGTCATGCTCGTCGGTAAAGGGAAGTGGGTGGTGGCGATGAACAGTTCCGGCGAAGGCAAGAAAAGAAAAGAGAAGAAGAAGAAAGAGAAAGAGATGATGGTGATGGAGTACTCCGGGTTTAGCAAAGACGAGGATGAAAAGGAGGTTGACGGGGAGAAGGAGAGGCGAAGTTGACGGCGAGGTTGATGTTGGTGCGGTGAGGCTCTCAGTAGGTTGAAAGAGAAGGAGAAGAAAAAAGAAGATGTCGGCGTTGGTGTTCTATGGTGCCGGCGACGATGAGAAAGGAGAGTTGATGAGGGTGATGGTGGTGGTGGTCAGGTTCAGGCGAGGTCGACGAGGAAAAGGAGGTGGGTTCTCGGTTGTGGAGTCGGGGGTTTGGATGAGGTCTCGAGGTTGAAAGAGGAGGCGACGACGAAGGTGGTGAGGTTTGGGTGGTGAGGGGTGATGACGACGATGAGGAAGAAGGAGGGCGGCGGCGAGGATTTGAAGTCAAGGGTTAGGACATGAGGACGAGGCAGAGAACATAGGAAAGAGAGAGAAAAAGAATGGAGAGAGAAAGAGAGAGACAGAGACGGGGAGAAAGAGATGGTTTATATTATAAATAAAAATATATATATAACTGTTTGTATATATTGTATATTTAATATATATATATATTATAGTTTTAAGGTTTTACAGATAATATCAAATTATAACCAAGCTTCACCAGAATCTCGTCAAAAATATATTATAGAGAATAATACACATACGTAAAATTCTAAACCAGAATACAATAATATAATAAGAAATACATATACCCCCTAATAAGATTTAAAAAGGAATTTAAATAGATATACAATGATTTAGTAAATATTTGAATATCTGATATCTTGGAATTTGAACATAATAGATAAAAGTGCAATAAGATATGGGGTGATAAGCCATACAATGTCAGTTAGAAAAATATAATTTATATAAAGACTTTAAATATATAATGCATATATTATACTAGATTCACGTTGATTCACTTTACTGATAAGTATTAAATATAATTTAGCACCGTACTGGGTTCTAAACATGCGTGTCGGGTCGGATAACGACTACTACTATTCGAATCACTCGCAACCCAAACGAATATAATAGGAAAATATAAAACAAGTTTTAAAATACCAAATATTCTTGTATAAATGTATTAGGGTGTTACATGTTATTATCCGGTTCAGGATACATATAGATGCATATATGCATACCAATTTCGTACAGCTAGATTACATCCTGAGGATGTAACATGCCACATTTAGTACTGAGTTCTTTTGTCTTTTTGTTTATGTTGGTTGCTTTGTGCACCTGCTGATAATGCCAGAACATTCCAGTTCTAGTTTTTCAGGAAGTGTATGTGACCTTCATTGGTCTTGTTTCGGGTCGTTATAAATATAATACATCATTTGCCTATTATTAGCCTAGTTTTCAATGTGCCACTGTCCTAATGTTTTGTTTCTCAACCTACATATTTCTTCATTTGCAGATGTCAGGTTGGCTTATAAGAGCTTCCAAAAGATTCTCCCCTAGGAAGATTGAGAGGAAGTGACAATGTGGTAACCATCGCTCTCCAGTTGAATAATTTCATCTATTCATGGGCTTAACTGGAGCATATATAGATATCAGTGATGAATAGCTTGGACAATAGACAAACGAATGGGGTTTTTGAAAGAGATTCGTCAAAATATCTGCAATCTGTGCATGAATAGAAATATGATGGAGATTGACTTTCTTTTCAACAATTTTCTCACGGATAAAGTGGAAATCCACTTTAATGTGTTTTATGCGTTCGTAAAACACTGGATTCTCAGAAATATGAATTGCAGCTTTACTGTCACAGAACAAAAAAGCTGGTGTTGTAGAATTAACACCGAGATCTAGAAACAACGTGGAGAGCCACGTCAATTCTGAGACGGCCATATCCCTATATTCAATCTCGACTGATGAGCGTGCAATATGCTGCTTCTTTCTGTGCCAAGTAACTAGGTTCCCAACAAAGAAAACACAAAATCCATTCAAGGAGCGACAGTCATCCACAGATCCGGCAAAATCAGCATCAGCATAGACTATATGAAACATATTAGAACATGGTTTATAGAGAAGACCTTACCTAGGCGCACTCTTCAAATACCTGAGAATGCGTTCAACGGTCCGAAGATGGGAAATTGAAGGCACCAGCATAAACTGGCTCAATGTTGACTATAAAAGATATGTTTGGACGAGTAACCATGAGATATATTAGCTTTCCAACTAACCGTTGATATCGAGCTGGATCGGAAAGTGACTGGTCATCAAGTGAGTTAACGCGAGAGAGTTTTACTATTGTATCCATAGGAGTATCAGTAGGGCGACAGCCAAGAAATGATGTTTCTTTAAATAGATAGAGAGTATACTTTGAGAAATAATGATTTCTTATTTCGAGATACCTCTATACCAAGAAAGTACCGTAGAGAACCAAGATCTTTGGTGTGAAAATGTGAGGCCAAGTGAGTTTTGACCAAGATTCGAGAACTCGGTTTCGGTTTCGGTTTCAGTCTCATAATTTTATTAGTTTCACTAGGTTTCAGCTAGTTTTCCTAATCTCGATTCGGGTTTCGGTTTTGACGGTAATACAACATACATTAAATGTAGATATATTAAATACTTAAACTTATACTTCTATATTACAAAACGATGATCTTAGTATTTAAAAATCCAGTCATGATGCAAAATATATTCAAAAGTTAATATATGATTTGGTTTCACTTTTCTGCAGTTTTCTAACAACGAAGATCTACAATGATCACAATGACAGTAAAAATGGTATACAAAATAAGTTTTTAAAGGTTTTGACCGAACAATATTGTATGGTTGGTTTCGTATCAGTCTCGGTTGGTTTTGTATTGATCTCCACCGAAACCGATACGAAACCACCATTTATCGTTGGTTTCTTTCGGCCGAAACCTTGAACTTTGGTTTTGACCTTAGAGAGAATCATACCCTCTTTTAGTTTCAGCTCTGAATGACAAAGGTCGAGACTTTATAAACGCAATGGACCTCGTGTCATACGAAGAATGGAACATCCTTCTTTTTTGAGAAAGGGAGAGGGAGTGAGTACTTGTTGGAGGAACTCGAAGACCTAGCTCCAAGACAGAAGCCGAAGCTAGAAAGAGAAAACCCATGAAAACAAAGGCAAAGCTTTAAAAAAGGTTTCATTCCATCACGAAGTCATATAGCCTCAGAATAATTTTCAGTGATGATTATATCATTAACATAAATAAGGAGAATAACCATTTCTTCTTTCCGACTGTGTATAAAAAGAGATGGATCAGCCGAGCTTCTTGTGAAATTTATCTTTTTTAGGTCCATACTGAATTTATCGAACCATGTCTGAAGAGATTTGTAACAACTCCAATTTCAATGTACAGAAAATTATTTAAAAGTTAATGTACAATTGGGGTATTTGCAAATCCTGTGTATACTATAAGTATTTATTTTACTTTAGAACAGCAAGAAAGTACTTGTAGTACATTGGTAAAGTCTTGCACTATTGTGACGTAGCCCCTTTGATCGAATCCTCCCATCCACATTATCTTTTTATTAAATTTTCTTTTAATCTTTTAGAAGCCCAAGGGTTTGCATGTGCACTATACGTAGAATGATAAGTTACAAATTAAATAAACATGTGCACGAGGGTATATGAGGCGACAAGGACACGTGGCTAAATCCCAAGCCAATTCCACTGGGAAATGGCCGGCGAAATCCCCAATATCCCCGGTACCATCGGTCCCCCCATAGGTACTGCCTTGAATTTTTTCCCAGAGCAACCCTTGGCCTACCCCACTAACACCACATTATTTGTTTACTTTGCATTCATCCAAAGAAGATTAAATCACCTCTTTAATCTCTTTAAAATGCATTTTAATTCTCAAATTCATTACCCTAAAAACCCTAATTTTCCCTATAAATACAACACCATATTTCACCCCTCCTCACTCAGAATTTCATTACAAAAACTTTACAAAATTCTCAAGTCCATATAGTGTGCAAGTGGTGTTAGCGAAGGGCGAAGTTTCGGCGAAGTTCCAAGGAATTTTCGGCGATGAAACGATGTTCCAAAACCTTCCTTAGTTTCCTCTCTCCCTTCTATTGTCCAAAAGCCAGTAAGTCCCCTCTCCCCCTCTCATCTTCTATTCTAAAAAATTTCAATTCTAAAACCCGACGGAAACGGAGTTAATCCGATTTCCGATTTTGTTTTTCTTTAAAAAGATTATTTTTCTTAAACAATCATTACCATACTCTCACATAATGTTTAAAAAACACCTTAAAATATGTTTCATCTCAAAATATTCTTCTATGCAATTTGTATTATATTTTTACAGTAAAATACCACATCCTTTAGTTTCAACATAAAACAACATAAAAATTGTATTACTTTTAGATAACCCATGAGATAATGATCTATCTCATCACAACACATATCTTTTACATAGCACGATGAATTTTTGGGAATATAATTATGGGATAATACGACATTATAAATAAATACCATCAACTTATAAAACCATTTCTTTAAAAAGTGTATTAAACAATTTTTTTTCAATTGCGCCTCTATAACCCACTTTTGGGGACCCCGTTCGGGATGGTACGGGTTATCGCACATCCTCGGGCCTAGTAGAGCGAGATGAAGACCTACAAAAGGAGCATTCAATCTCGATTGAATTTTTTATGCATTTTTCTTTAGAAAATGAGATTTCTACAAGAAAATAAATAAATTTATTTTCATTATATATATATATTATCAAAATATCTATTTTAATTAAATAAATATTCCAAGTTTTCTAAATCAAAGGAATCACCATTACAAGAAAATACAATCCAAATACAAACAATACCGATATTTCAATAAAATACCATATACTATGAAAAATAGATTTCTGCTCACTAGAAACTTCATTTTTATAAAATATACATCTATGAAAACCCTAAAGACGATAATTAATTGCTTGAGGAGTATTTTAAAAATTAAATCAAACTATTTTTACATAAAAACCCCTCCAGGTATTCTAAATTACAATAAGGACCCTAGTAAACATAAGTTTAAGCGGGACCAGTCTCTTGAGCCTCAGGGAGCCGGAGAATATGGATGCTTGCCTATTTAAGGTAGACAATCTAACAAACGTTGTTATCAACATGGTAATTGTCTTGGAAAAAGACACAAATCCCGCAGTCCATGTGCAGCAGTTACTGATAATATCAAAACTAATTCAGGATTTCAAGTTCTTTTCAAAGTATTTGACTCAGTCTGAGTCTCAATCTAATTAATCTGACTTGAATATGATTCAAGTATAAAACTACAAATACAATATGAATCTATAAATCCGTCTATTTAATCTATATTAATCTGTATTGACTGAACCAAACCATGAATATACTCCGTCTACATGACTCTCCATTTATATCCATTCCATTTATTGATATCATGGTTTCGGCAAGTCATCCATCTATATAACAAAACCATACAATCAATACAAAAGACATCGCGGGGTTTATAAGGGGTAGATTGGTACGGATGGTGTTAAAAGTGGCACGGGACTGTAACCATAATACACCTAACCTGAATATCCAGTGCCGTTGTACCGTGGCTGAACAGTTCCTTGTGCTCCATATACCTTAGTCTCCGGAATAGTGGGACTTCTCTCATATACACTGACACTTTCTGTACACAAACAACAGCGTTAACAATATAATCAAATATTATAAGTTATATTCTTTTTCTGTCTATTCTATCTCTGCTCACCTTTAGGACTTACTGAGTGATTGTTCACTGAAGACATTACTTCTTCTTTCTTTGGAATGTTGTCAGGTGATTCGGACTCATTGGTGATCAAGGCCAGCACTGAAGATTTGGAGCAGATATGTAACAACCGAGCCCAATGCTACTAGTTTCTGTTACCGTATGCGTGTTGTGTGGTATTTATTTCATTTATCTTAATTGACTGTTGCGAGTTATAAATTTTACCCGACAATTCATTTCTGCATATAACAGTCTAAGGCATCTAAAATGAAATTAAAAATATTTGACATGGCATGCTTGACACCCTTAACCCTGTGGTAGCGTCCTTGCACCGTGTTCTCGTCCCGTTCAGTGAAACGGACGTGCTTGGACGGCTACGCGCACGTGCGTGCGTCCGTTCTTGAGGGTATGCCTTTTAATTAAAAAATACTTCATTTTAATTTTTAGAACCCGCCAATAAATTCTATATTTCAAATTCAAATTTTTGGACCCGACCTGGGCGCAATTCTGAAATATTTTACATTTTTGCCAAATCCTAATTTCTAATATTTTTTTAAAAACCGTCGAATATAAATTCAACCCAGAATATATTTTTCCAACTTCCCTAAAAAATCTTTTAAAAAATTCTTTCCCTACTGTTCCAACTTTTGAAACTGGGAAATTTTTTCCCTAGCCATTTGTTTACACGAGCCAATCAAAACCCTCTATTTCTCCCCTGGGCCCCACACGATTCCCTCCAACCAATCGTGTTCCCTCTCTCTCCCTTTCTCCTTGTCTTTCTCTCTCTTCTCTCTCTCTCTCTAGCGCAACCGACAAATTTCTTTCTCCTAAAAATCCTCTCTCCCCTCGATCTCTCTCCCCTCTCTATCTCTCTCCTCTCTCTCTCCCCGTCTCTCTCTCTCTCTCCTTTATATATTATTCTCTTCCTCTTTCTATTTTCTTTTCACCAAAGCAAACCCAACCTCGTGAGAAACCCTAGCCGCCTCGTCTTCCACCGCTGTAGCCCAGCGCCGACGCCGTCATCACGGAACTCGTCGCCTCCTCGCTCTCGTCGCCTCCGCCCCATCTCCTTCCTCCTCCCTCCTTTCCCGAGCACCTTACAACTGCAGCTGCACCCTGCACTTTTGCACCGCCGATCTGTCGCCGCCGGCAGCCTCGCCTTCATGCCCCGGCCTTCGTACAACCCCGGTGAGCACTACCTATCCCTCTCCTTTCTTCTTTCCTTCTCCTTCTCTGTTCATCTCTGTCGTTAAATATTCTGTTGAATTGCCGGGTGTTTTGCAGTGCGTGAGCCGGAGCTCCGTCGACGTGGTCGACGATCATAACCCCCCACAGATCATCGTGAGCACCCTCTTCTCCATCCTCCTTCCCATCTTTCTTCTTGATTCTTCTTTTATCGTTTCATGCATTCTTGAATTTTGTTTATTCACTGTTTTTCGGTTCGCCGGAATCCGGCCGTGCCGGCGACGTGTCTCGATGATCCAGTAAGGTACTCTGACCTGTGTGGTTCCACTGTTCGTCGTTTGGGTTCATTCCGTGAACCGAGCGCCCGTCGCGAGATTCCCCGCCGACGTTTAACATTCCGTTTTCCCGATTCGCGACCCGTCGAGGCAAGTACACCTTGCTACATGCTAAATAATATTTACATATATATTGATAGCACCCTAAACCTGCAGTTTAACTTTAGTACCATAATTTCCCTTTTTTCGTGTTCAATGTCGTGTTATATCATTTTATCTTCCAAGCTTGAAACCCACCGTTTGCATTTACTTTATTAAACCTAATAACCATATTTACATGTTTAATCACATTTTCACTATTGACATAGCCTATGGCATTCTCTCTATAGTTTTACTCCATTCGGACACTCGTGTGCATTTAACCTGTAATAGCTGTGATTTTATCCATTGAACCTATATATAAATCATTGCACCCCTAAAATTCTTAAACTTGTTAACATGATTTAACGGCCATAATTGTCATACTGTATTCTTATAATGTTGAAATCATCTCTGTGACACAACTGATAACTGTACTGCTAATTAAGTGAATCTGCTTATTGCTTAATTCATTGCTTAGATCATGTTGTTGATAACCATGCTTGATTATGTAACTGATTATGAGCACGCCTATAATATCGTTTACATCTTGACATGACTTGCTATATACATATTGATTGACCCAACATGGTACCGTATACTGCTTGACTTGACCTGATGTACCATGACCTGACCCGTTACCTGATCCTGTGTCTAATGCCAACAAACCTGACATGTAGTCCTCACGGACCGTTCCTGTTGTCTATCCAGACAAACCTGCTTAGCTGATCCTGTGTTGGCATTAGTTCTCGATTACTGAATACCTGACTTGCCTTACACATACAACTTGGGGGTATGGGGCAATCAATGATGAAACCTGACTTGTAACTCGACAGTTCGATACCTGTTCTGATCAGTTTTAGAGGCTAGGCCAGCCTTGGAATGATGCTGCTGACATCATTCATCTGTACATATTTCCTATTTTAGTACCTAGCGACATGTCTTGGATTCAGCCCGAGAATCTGGACCATGGTCCCGGGTATGCACGGGATACTATTGAGTTACATCGATGATTCATCAATTTGATTTCAAAGTCTTTAGAACAAAAAACCTGATAGAACAGTTTAGTTTACTCAGTGCACACTACCCTACACTGCCCTGACTTACATTACTGTTACACCTGCTTTTCATTCATGTTTATATTGCATTGCCTGTTACCCCGTTTACATTTTATTACTTGATGATATGACGCGCTGACGTCTGGGTTTTGCATGGCCCAGATTCCGTACCGCTGCTGCAGTCCGAGCAGGAGTATTTCAGCCAGCAGGCTGAGCTGTGAGGTGTTAGCAGTAGTTATTTCTTTTATTTCCTGCATTTTATTCCTGATGTGAGCCCGCATTATGGGACATACATTCCAGATATTTCTGTATTGGATCTTTTGCTTCCGCATTTTATTAATCTTGACTCATGTTATCTTGGATTATGGACATGTTTTAGATAGTTTTATTTTATTCTTGATATCTCTACAGCCGTAATGTGACTGTGGATGGATACTTCTTACCCACAGGTAGCATGGTTGGCTATGTCATGAGCCCAATCTAGCATACTCTGGGAAGCGGGGCGTGACATGGTTCTTTTGGTATGAGAGCCATAGATTAGTTGGGTTGATTCTTTTGTAGTTGGGTATTGTACCCAATACACGAATCAGAATACCCGTGTTTAGGAAGCATGTCCTGCCACCTTGCCGTTTACCGTTCTTGAATCAAGTTCTTCCTGATTATGTCTTTTACGATGTGCAAACTTCCTTTGCATATCGACTCGAAAACATGATTCCTTGTTATCTCTAGGACTTAGGCAACTTGGGTGGAGTTATGTAATTGTGGCTATGATACCGCGGCATAGTTACAATGCGGTACTCTATTTAAGTAACTTGGAGTTCTAGCCTTGATCTATATTGTAAATTTGTTATCCTGCTAATCTCGGGTGTTTTGATTTCAGGAGTATGGCAGGCAAGAATCTGAAGACGTACCAAAGGCGTGTTGACGAAACCGCCATGCTTGGAGTAATTCGGGGAATGCTGGAGAATCAAAAGAGGCAGACCGAGCTGATCCAGCAGCAAGCTGAATCGTTTCAGGAAGGTTTGCAGACCGTTCAGTAGACTGTGGACAATGTTGGGGCTAAACCAGTTGACCGTATGGGAACCGTAGCAGATTTCAGGCGTTTGGGTCCGTCTGTATTTATCGGTTTGGAGGAGCCATTGCCAGCAGAGCAGTGGCTAGTTGACATGGAGAATTTACTTATTGCGGCACAGATTCCAGACGATAAAAGAGTTGATGTAGTGCGCATTCAGTTAGTGGATTACGCCTGTGAATGGTGGCTTGTGGAGGAGACCCGCTTGCCCAAGCCGATCAAGTGGGCGGATTTTTCGAAGAGTTTCCTAGAGAAGTTCTTCCCGCAGACTGCACAGGAGGAAATGGAAGAGAAGTTCATCGGGCTAAGGCAGAATGGAGCACCCGTGGATGTGCATGCAGTAGAATGGACAAGACTCAGCAGATTCACTGGACCTTTAGTTGCCAACGAGGCAGACAGGGCACGGAGGTTCATGTGCAGCTTGGATGTGGACATCCAGAGGCAGATTGTCTCCCTGGGTTTGACCACTTTCTCACAGGTTCTTACGGCAGCTCGAGAACAGCAGAGCCTATCAGAAAAAACTGGGAGTTCACAACAGACAGCAGTTGCAGTAAGGAAGCCGTCATTTGTACCAAACCGAGCTTATGGTCGCAGAGGTATTCCAGTAGACCGTCATGGTATAACACCCATGAAGAAGCCTGTTGTCATTGATCAAAGAAAGAGCGTGACTTGTAACTACTGCAATTTACCTGGTCACGTGCAAAAGGATTGTCGAAGGAGGCCGGGACTCTGTTTAGTTTGTGGAGCGGCAGATCACGCTGGCAGTGCTTGTCCGTCGAAACTTCGTACGAGGGATGATATTCAGAAGCCTCCGCATAGACCGTTCCAGGGACAGAAGCAGCTGACTCAAGGACCTAATCAGGCTCGAGCTTTTACCCATACAGCTGAAGAAGCTAAGGCGTCAGGAGAAGTTGTTTCAGGTACTCTACTCGTTCATGGTTTTCCCGCATTAGCGTTATTTTATTATGGTGCATCCCATTGTTTTATGTCGTCCAAGTTTATAGCTACACACTCGATTACCTGCATGACCCTATCTAGTTTCTGGAACATACACACTGGGAATGGGAAAATCATATCTAGTAGGGAATGTAAAGATTGTACAGTTGTTGTTTGCGGACGGGAGCTTTTTGCAGATTTCTTAGTAATTGATACGGGCAGCTACGAAGTCGTCTTGGGAATGGATTTCCTCAGCACTTTCCACGCTCACATTGATTGTAGGGCAAGGAAAGTAATTTTCCATATTCCCGGACATCCCGAGTTTAGCTTCACTGGAGGAAGCAGTTCTGTCGGGCCAGTCGAGTTTAGGGCTAGGACGACAAATAATATTCTTGCATCAATGGAAATTGATAAAAGTGAGGAGCCAGCTGTTGTTCGTGATTTTATGGACGTGTTTGAAGATATATCGAGATTACCGCCGAAGCGAGACATGGAGTTCGCAATTGATCTTATTCCTGGTGCAGCGCCAGTATCCAAAGCGTATTATCCAATGGTACCAGTGGAGTTGCAAGAAGTCAAGAAACAGGTTGCTGAACTGCTTGAGAAGGGTTGGATTCGAAGCAGTAACTCGCCTTGGGGAGCTCCAGTTCTTCTAGTTAAGAAGAAAAATGGCACGAGAAGGATGTGCATCGACTATCGAGAATTAAACCGGGTGACTATTAAGAACGAGTACCCGATCCCTCGCATTGGCGAACTTTTTGAGCAGCTTAGTGGCGCGAGGGTATTCTCGAAGCTGGATTTGCGATCCGGATATCATCATGTCCAAGTGAAAGCAGAAGATATTTGCAAGACGGCGTTCCGAACTCGGTATGGACATTACGAGTACTTAGTGATGCCCTTCGGAGTGACGAATGCGCCGGCGATATTCATGGACTTGATGAACCGAATCTTTTCACCATTCTTGGACCAGTTTATTGTGGTGTTCATTGACGATATTCTGGTTTACTCGAAGAGTTTTGAAGAGCATACTGAGCATTTGAAGATCACACTGCAGACGCTGAGACAAGAGAAGTTATACGCGAAGATGAGCAAGTGTGAGTTTTGGCTGGAAGAAGTAAAGTTTTTGGGGCATGTTGTGTCTGGCGATGGAATCGCCGTCGATCCAGAAAAGATTGCAGCAGTTCGGGATTGGCCGATTCCAAAGAATGTTGAGGAGATAAGGAGTTTCCTTGGTCTCGCTGGGTATTACAGAAGATTTATGGAGAACTTTGCTCGTCTGGCGGAGCCATTGACCAAGCTTACGCGCAAGGAGGTACCTTTTGTGTGGACGGATAGATATGCGTCAGCTTTTAAGACGTTGAAGCAGAAATTGATCACCGCCCCTATTCTGACCGTGCCAGACAATTCCGGAGGATTGGTGATTCACAGCGACGCATCTGGGAAAGGATTGGGATGTGTTTTGATGCAACATGGGAAGGTCGTAGCGTACGCATCGAGACAGTTGAAGACCCATGAGAAGAATTACCCAACTCGTGACTTGGAGCTTGCGGCTGTGATTTTCGCTCTGAAGATTTGGAGACACTACCTTTTGGGCGAAAGGGTCGAAGTTTACACGGATCATAAGAGCTTGAAGTATGTGTTCACGTAGAAAGAGCTTAATATGAGGCAACGTAGATGGATAGAGCTGATGGCTGACTACGATCTTGATCTTAAGTACCATCCGGGGAAGGTTAATGTCGTTCCGGATGCGCTCAGTCGGTTACCAGCAATTCAAATGTTGACTACGCAGAAGGAGCTCGTCGAAGATTTTCGAAGATTTGACTTGGAGGTTGTGCTACCGCATTCTTCGAGACAGTTGATACAGCTGCAAGTACATTCGTCGTTGATCGAGAATATTAAAACAGCGCAATCGTAGGATCCTAGACTGCAAAAGTTTCAAGAACAGGTTGAAGCCGCACTACGAACAGATTTACTGATACATGAAGATGGTTCGTTGAGATATGGTAGCCGTTTGTGTGTACCAAAGGGAGATACTCGTGAAGAAGTTCAGCTTATTCTGTACATCCAAGAAGCACGAAGATCTACCGGGATATTCGACAGCATTTCTGGTGGGAAGGCATGAAACGGGAGATTGCTCGCTTTGTGGCAAAGTGCTTGGTGTGTCAGCAAGTTAAGGCTAAACATCAAAAGGTTGCTGGTTTATTGCAACCACTTCCGATTCCTCAGTGGAAGTGGGAACATATAACCATGGATTTCGTGACAGCTCTACCGCGGAGACCAAAAGGCAACAATGCGGTATGGGTGATTGTTGATCGATTGACCAAGGTGGCGCATTTTATCCCTTTCCGGGGTGGTCAATCAACAGAGACTTTGGTGGAGCGATACATGCAGGAGATCGTAAGATTGCATGGAGTACCGGTGAGCATCGTTTCCGATCGGGACACTCGGTTCTTATTACACTTCTGGAGGAGTTTACAGGAAAGTTTAGGGACTCGATTGAAGTTTAGCACAGCTTATCATCCTCAAACTGATGGTCAGTCGGAGAGAACGATCCAAACTCTTGAAGATATGTTGAGAGCATGCATGTTGGACTTCAAGGGTTCTTGGGAGGATTATCTACATTTGGTGGAGTTTTCTTACAACAACAGTTTTCAGGCAACTATCCAGATGGCTCCATTTGAAGCTTTGTATGGTCGTAAATGTCGTTCACCTGTTTGTTGGGACGATGTCGGTGAACGAAGAATGTTGGAACCAGATTTGGTTGTGCAGACAGTTGAGAAAGTTAACACTATCAGAAATCATATGAAAGCAGCTCAAGACCGACAGAAGAGTTGGGCATATACGTCGAGAAGACCTTTAGAGTTCGCTGTGGGTGAGTTGGTATTCTTGAAGATATCACCGACTAGAGGGGTGATTCGTTTTGGAAGCCGAGGAAAGCTCAGTTCTCGATTCGTTGGACCCTTTGAGATCTTGGAGCGTGTTGGTGAGGTAGCGTATCGTTTGGCGTTACCGCAATCTTTGGCAAATGTGCACGATGTGTTTAACGTATCTCAACTCCGTAGGTATGTTCGAGATGCAACGCATGTATTGGTTCATTCGGAGCTGACGGTACGAGAAGACTTGACTTTTGAGGAGCGACCGGTTGAAATTGTGGATCGAAGGGAAAAAGTTCTTAAGAACAAGGTTATCTCTCTTGTACTTGTTTCTTGGGGTAATCGCTCGCATGGAGAGTCCACCTGGGAACGAGAAGATGAAATCCGGCAGAAATTTCCTCATCTTTTCTTATAGTTGTTTGTCGTCTATCTTTGTATTCTTGGAATTTCAAGGACGAAATTTTTTTTGTAGTTGGGTATAATGTAACAACCGAGCCCAATACTACTAGTTTCTGTTACCGTATGCGTGTTGTGTGGTATTTATTTCATTTATCTTAATTGACTGTTGTGAGTTATAAATTTTACTCGACAATTCATTTCTGCATATAACAATCTAAGGCATCTAAAATAAAATTAAAAATATTTGACATGGCATGCTTGACACCCCTAACCCTGTGGTAGCGTCCTTGCACCGTGTTCTCGTCCCGTTCAGTGAAACGGACGTGCTTGGACGGCTACGCGCACGTGCGTGCGTCCGTTCTTGGGGGTATGCCTTTTAATTGAAAAATACTTCATTTTAATTTTTGGAACCCGCCAATAAATTCTATATTTCAAATTCAAATTTTTGGACCCGACCTGGGCGCAATTCTGAAATATTTTACATTTGCGCCAAATCCTAATTTCTAATATTTTTTTTAAAACCGTCGAATATAAATTCAACCCAGAATATATTTTTCCAACTTCCCTAAAAAATCTTTTAAAAAATTCTTTCCCTACTGTTCCAGCTTTTGAAACTGGGAAATTTTTTCCCTAGCTATTTTTTTACACGAGCCAATCAAAACCCTCTATTTCTCCCCTGGGCCCCATACGATTCCCTCCAACCAATCACGTTCTCTCTCTTTCCATTTCTCCTTCTCTCTCTCTCTTCTCTCTTTCTCTCTCGCGCAACCGACAAATTTCTTTCTCCTCAAAATCCTCTCTCTCTCCTCTCGATCTCTCTCCCCTCTCTTTCTCTCCCCGTCTCTCTCTCTCTCCCCGTCTCTCTCTCTCTCCCCCCTTTATATATTATTCTCTTCCTCCTTCTATTTTCTTTTCACCAAACCAAACCCAACCTCGCGAGAAACCCTAGCCGCCTCGTCTTCCACCGCCGTAGCCCAGCGCCGACACCGTCATCACGGAACTTGTCGCCTCCTCGCTCTCGTCGCCTCCGCCTCATCTCCTTCCTCCTCCCTCCTTTCCCGAGCACCTTGCAACTGCAGCCGCACCCTGCACTTTTGCACCGCCGATCTGTCACTGCCGCCGGCCTCGCCTTCGTACCCCGGCCTTCGTATAACCCCGGTGAGCACTACCTATCCCTCTCCTTTCTTCTTTCCTTCTCCTTCTCTGTTCATCTCTGTCGTTAAATGTTCTGTTGAATTGCCGGGTGTTTTGCAGTGCGTGAGCCGGAGCTCCGTCGACGTGGTCGATGATCATAACCCCCCACAGATCATCGTGAGCACCCTCTTCTCCATCCTCCTTCCCTTCTTTCTTCTTGATTCTTCTTTTATCGTTTCATGCATTCTTGAATTTTGTTTATTCACTGTTTTTGGGTTCGCCGGAATCCGCCCGTGCCGGCGACGTGTCTCAACGATCCAGCGAGGTACTCTGACCTGTGTGGTTCCACTGTTCGTCGTTTTGGTTCATTCCATGAACCGTGCGCCCGTCGCGAGATTCCCCGCCGACGTTTAACGTTCCGTTTTCCCGATTCGCGACCCGTCGAGGCAAGTACACCTTGCTACATGCTAAATAATATTTACATATACATTGATAGCACCCTAAACCTGCAGTTTAATTTTAGTACCATAATTTCCCTTTTTTTCGTGTTCAATGTCGTGTTATATCATTTTATCTTTCAAGCTTGAAACCCACCGTTTGCATTTACTTTATTAAACCTAATAACCACATTTACATGTTTAATCACATTTTCACTATTGACATAGCCTATGGCATTCTCTCTATAGTTTTACTCCATTCGGACACTCTTGTGCATTTAACCTGTAATAGCTGTGATTTTATCCATTGAACCTATATATAAATCATTGCACCCCTAAAATTCTTAAACTTGTTAACATGATTTAACGGCCATAATTGTCATACTGTATTCTTATAATGTTGAAATCATCTCTGTGACACAACTGATAACTGTACTGCTAATTAAGTGAATCTGCTTATTGCTTAATTCATTGCTTAGATCATGTTGTTGATAACCATGCTTGATTATGTAACTGATTATGAGCTCACCTATAATATCGTTTACATCTTGACATGACTTGCTACATACATATTGATTGACCCGACATGGTACCGTATACTGCTTGACTTGACCTGATGTACCATGACCTGACCCGTTACCTGATCCTGTGTCTAATGCCAACAAACCTGACATGTAGTCCTCACGGACTGTTCCTATTGTCTATCCAGACAAACCTGCTTACCTGATCCTGTGTTGGCATTAGTTCTCGATTACTGAATACCTGACTTGCCTTACATATACAACTTGGGGGTATGGGAAAATCAATGATGAAACCTGACTTGTAACTCGACAGTTCGATACCTGTTCTGATCAGTTTTAGAGGCTAGGCCAGCCTTGGAATGATGCTGCTGACATCATTCATCTATACATATTTCCTGTTTTAGTACCTAGCGGCATGTCTCGGATTCAGCCCGAGAATCTGGACCGTGGTTCCGGGTATGCACGGGATACTATTGAGTTACATCGATGATTCATCAATTTGATTTCAAAGTCTTTAGAACAGAAAACCCGATAGAACAGTTTAGTTTACTCAGTGCACACTACCCTACACTGCCCTGACTTACATTACTGTTACACCTGCTTTTCATTCATGTTTATATTGCATTGCCTGTTATCCCGTTTACATTTTATTACTTGATGATATGGCGCGCTGACGTCTGGGTTTTGCATGGCCCGGATTCCGTACCGTTGCTGCAGTCCGAGCAGGAGTACTTCAGCCAGCAGGCTGAGCTGTGAGGTGTTAGCAGTAGTTATTTCTTTTATTTCCTACATTTTATTCCTGATGTGAGCCCGCATTATGGGACATACATTCCAGATATTTCTGTATTGGATCTTTTGCTTCCGCATTTTATTAATCTTGACTCATGTTATCTTGGATTATGGACATGTTTTAGATAGTTTTATTTTGTTCTTGATATCTCTACAGCCGTAATGTGACTGTGGATGGATACTTCTTACCCACAGGTAGCATGATTGGCTATGTCACGAGCCCAATCTAGCGTATTCTGGGAAGCGGGGCGTGACAAGATACCATTTGACCCAGAGCTGTAGGCACTTGTACATATTTATTTCATTTCAGTTATGCCATTGTTTAGGCATCGTTTTCTACTCATGTATTTATATTTCAGTTATACTTGTAAAAGAATGTTTAATAAATAAAATTGTTGTTCATTTATATTTTTGTCTCTTATGTACTTTACTTTATATTGCTTAGATATACTTAGCGTATTTACTTCTGAGTAAATACGATGCGTGACCCGTCGCGTCCTCTTGCCGTACACTGGGAAGCGGGGCGTGACAAGATTGTTTTAGCCCATAAATAGATTTTGTAAGATGACATACAAGAGACTCCCCTTCATACTCAAAACCAGGAGGCTGCTGCATATAAACCGTCTAGGAAAGATCATCATTGAGGAAGGCATTCTTGACGTCTGGCTGATGTATAGGACAATCGTAGGTAACCGCAAGAGATGACACGAACAGTAGTGAGTTTGGCTACTGGAGAAAAGTCTCAGCATAATTGACACCGTATTTTTGAGTATAACCTTTGGCAACAAGACGGGCCTTCAAACGAAATGCACTGCCATCAGGAATATGTTTGATAGTAAAGACCCACCGGTAACCAACCATCTTTTTCTATGAGGGGAGGCTGATCAGATCCCAAGTGTGATTAGACCTTAGTGCATGCAACTCCTCCATCATAACCATATGCCAACTTGGATGACTCATACCTTCCTGAACAGAGTTAGGAAGGGAAACAACAGACAAAGAAGAGATAAACTGACATAGAGTAGGAGTAAAACAATATGAAATAAATAAAGCAAGAGGATGCGAAGTAATATATGTTCATTTACTTTTGCGAAGAGTAATTGGTAAGTCGTTGGATAAACTATCAGAAAAAGGGAGAGATGAGGGCTCATCAGTGTCTGGTTGTATACATAGAGGAGCTTCAATATCTGCCGTTTAATCTATCACTGCTCTCAGTCGACGACTATTGACACCCATAATCGGAGGAGGATGGAGAATTTCGACGGTAGTAGATTCAGTTTGAATTGGTTGGTCATTTAGAGGTATAGGAAGTGGCGGCAGCGGCGAGACATGAGAAGGACTTTTCGCTGATGGATAAAAGGGCCGATCCACAAGAAAGATAATATCACAAGAGATTACGTCAATGGATGTAGAAGGAAATAAGCAAATATTCAAGAATAACCAACAAATATATGTTTGACAACCCTAAGATCTAATTTATCGCGAGTTTATCGGTGATTATGAACGTAGCAAATACAACCAAATACTTTAGAAGGAAGGGGAAAAGGTTCTTGGTCGGGAAATAAAATAGAGAACGGCGTTTGGTTTTGAAGAATTATGGAAGGCATGCGACTAATCAAAAAACATGCAGTAAATAAGGCAAACTTCCAAAGGCGTTTTGGGACATGCATGTTAAGAATAATAGACCGAGCAACATCAAGTAAGCCACGGTTTTTTCTTTCAGTAATGCCATTTTGTCGTGGTGTGTATGAACATGAAGTTTGATGAATAATCCCACGGGATTGACGAAGAGCTTGAAAAATACGACTCATGTATTCTTTTATATTATCAGTTCTTAGAATTTTAATAGACGTATTAAACTGATTAACCACTTTATTAATAAATATTTGAAAAACACGTGGTAATTCAGATCAATCATATAAAAGAAACAACCTTGTTATTCTAGAGCGATCATCAATAAAAGCGATAAAATATTTGTAGCAAAATATACTAGTATGCTTATAAAGACCCTAAATGTCAGAATAGACTAATTCAAATATCGAAGAATTACTTTTATTAACTGAAGGAAAAGATGAACGAAATTATTTCCCCAAAATACATGACTCGCATGAAAAATCAAATAAAGAGAAATCAGATAATATGGTACATAACATAGGAAGAGGTGGATGTCCAAGACGCCGATACCAGCAAATGGTAAAAAAAACAACAAATGCAGAAGGTGGCACATCCAAGTAGTACATGCCATTAATTTCTTTACCCATACTAATCCGCTCCTTCGTCTGGTTGTCCTGAGTCACAAAGTTAGAAAAGAAAGTTATTAGATTAGAAAAGAAAGTTATTGAACAGTTGAAATCATTGGTAAGACGATGAATATATAAAAGATTTGTACGAAGTAAAGGAACAACTAGAACATTTTTAAGCGGTAAGGAAGATTTTGCATCAATATTGGTACATCCACGAACAGAAAGGACCTAACCATTGGTAATGGAAATAAATTTATGCGAAATGGAAAACACAGAGTTAGAAGCAATATAAGTCATGTGGTCTAAAGCTTCGGAGTCGAGGACCCAATAGTTTGACTGAGATAGTAGAGATATACCTGATGTTAAGTTGACAGTAGAGATATGAAAGAAAATACGTTTCAGGTGTTGTAAGTCTTCAGGAGAGATTCGCGAGGATGATAATGCTGGCGGTTCGGTCGCTGTGGATGGAGGAGCCATACTCTGTCGGGCAGTAGGAGCTTGATCTGGATAGCTATGTTTTTTCCAGAAGAATTGATTTGTATAATTAGTACGACCGCAATAAGAGTAAGAAAGGGAACCACGACTACATCCGCGACCCCGTCCTCCACGACCTCAAGTACCAATAGGAGCACAGCCACGACCAGAAGGAGATCCTTGGCCACAGTCCTGAGCAACAAGCGCAAAAGATGGAACCTCCACTGTATAAGCGCTTGGTGGAGGGACACGATAAGTAACCACGATAATACTATTCATGGTAGATGTAGCGCCCTAAGAAAGAAGAAAGGAGTGAACTCCATCCAAGTGAGTTTTCATCTTAGCTAAATAAAGAGTCCCAATAAATGCCTCACACTGATTCTTGGTAACGGCTGGATCGGAGAAGATGGGTTAATACATGTTCCATTTTTCTAGAAACCCCCGGATCCGGGCCCCAAACGCATGTAGACCATTATCTGGAGTAGCGGTAATGAGTTCATTAAAGATATCATATAGGCTCTGAAGGCTATCTCCCGACAAGTAAAGGGATTTGAAATGGAACCATATCTCCTTCGCAGTAGGGAGGTACATAATAGCCCGATAACAGCTGGGCTCCATAGAGTTTGTAAGCCAAGTGCAGTGTCATTTTGAGACCAAGATTAATAGTGCGCATCGAAGATTGGTGGAGCTTTCTGATAGAGATAGTGATAAAGGTCCCTACTTTTGAGGGCTCGTTCAATGGCGTGCGTCCATTCCAAAAAATTGTTAGAGCCAGAAAGTCAAGCTAGTTAGAAGGAGATATATTTTGTAATCGGAAACAGGGGAATCACTCTTGTTGTTCGTTGTTCGTCATATTGAACGTCGTACGTAAAGTAGGTAAGAAATAGAAAGTGCAGATCTTATCTCAAGATCAATTCCTAACAGGACAGAGGCGTCGATTGAGGCGATCGAGGGAGATCTGGAGGCGAGGCGATCGAGGACGAGGACAAAGGTATCGATTAAGGCGATCGAGGGTTGGAAGTGATCAAGGGCTAGAGGCGAGGTCTGCAGATCTGGAGGCAGCAGCAGGAGGGATGGAGAGAGGAAGCAAGGTTTTTTTTTGTTTTTTGTTTTGTAGGATTAGAGTTAGGGTTTAGAAGACTTGCTCTGATACCATGTTAAAGGTAAAAGAGAGGAAAAGAGATATTTTATTATGTGACCAATGGTCTTTTTATATAGATATTACAATTACTTGATGGCCAAGCATCATGATACGGTACCCTAATAACAATATACTCTAAACTATTCCAACATTGCCGATTCAAACCCCTTCAGCCTTGATTTTACCAATCAGTCTGCAGGGACACTGCCTTCTCTAAACACACTTTATATACTATACAAATGTGTCAAATTGCATTCTAGACAAACGGCTGGAGTTTCTTATTTTTCTTCTTCCTTTTTAAAGCACAGTAGTGTGAAATCCCTGAGAAAGGAAATGCCTAATCCAGACCATAAGAGGATGCTTTCTTGCTAGCGATCTGGATTTAATTTCACACACAGGGCTATAACTGCAAGTTGGAAAAAGGTCTATTAATTTCTCCACCATTAAACATCATCAGCACCCTATAGTTAGACGATTGGCTTTATTAGCCAAAAACGATTCAGAGGGAAAGTAACCTAGTGCGTTAATATTAGAATCCTGCTTCATGTTTGACTGTGCACCTCAAGCTTTTATATATATCCCCATTTATATGAATGCATCCCCTCACGTGCCTCCAAATTGGATAGACTAGTTTGGTCTAACCATTTTTTTAAACTGAAACTACTATGAATTATTGAATTTTAAAAAATAACTATTAACATATTAGCATATTGTTGATAAGAAAAACATCAGTTTGGCATTCATTTTAAGGAAAAGCAACTATATGAAAACAACGGAGAACAGTAAAATTGCAATGGTACTGCACATTTCTGAAGTGCTTCTGATTCTGTTTCATAAAATTGTAAATCTTGTTTAATCATAGAGCTTAATGGAGAAATAGGTTTTGAGAGCTGATATTTCGGCCGAAACTTTGAACCTTGGTTTTGGCCTTAGAGAGAATCATACCCTCTTTTAGTTTCAGAATGACAAAGGTCGAGACTTTGTAAACGCAATGCACCCCGTGTCATACGAAGAATGGAACATCCTTCTTTTTTTTAGAAAGGGAGAGAGAGTGAGTACTTGTTGGAGGAACTCGAAGACCTAGCTCCAAGACAGAATCCGAAGCTAGAAAGAGAAAACCCATGAAAACAAGGGCAAAGCTTTAAAAAAGTTTTCATTCAATCACGAAGTCATATAGCCTCAGAATAATTTTCAGTGATGATTATATCATTAATATAAATAAGAAGAATAACCATTTCTTCTTTCCGACTATGTATAAAAAGAGATGGATCAGCCGAGCTTCTTGTGAAATTTATCTTTTTTAGGTCCATGCTGAATTTATCGAACCATGTCTAAAGAGATTTGTAACAACTCCAATTTCAATGTACAGAAAATTATTTAAAAGTTAATGTACAATTGGGGTATTTGCAAATCCTGTGTATACTACAAGTATTTATTTTACTTTAGAACAACAAGAAAGTACTTGTAGCACATTGGTAAAGTCTTGCATTGTTGTGATGTAGCCCCTGTGATCGAATCCTCCCATCCACATTATCTTTTTATTAAATTTTCTTTTAATCTTTTAGAAGCCCAAGGGTTTGCATGTACACTATACGTAGAATGATAAGTTGCAGATTAAATAAACATGTGCACGAGGGTATATGAGGCAACAAGGACACGTGGCTAAATCCCAATCCAATTCCACTGGGAAATGGCCAGCGAAATCCCCAATATCCCCGGTACCGCCGGTCCTCCCCCCCCCCCTTAGGTACTGCCTTGAATTTTTTCCCAGAGCAAACCTTGGCCTACCCCACAACACCACATTATTTGTTTACTTTGCATTCATCTAGAGAAGATTTAATCACCTCTTTAATCCCTTTAAAATGAATTTTAATTCTCAAATTCATTACCCTCAAAACCCTAATTTTCCCTATAAATACCACACTATATTTCACCCCTCCTCACTCAGAATTTCATTACAAAAACTCTACAAAATTCTCAAGTCCATATAGTGTGCAAGTGGTGTTAGCGAAGGGCGAAGTTCCGGCAAAGTTCCAAGGAATTTTCGGCGACGAAACGACGCCCCGAAACCTTCCTTAATTTCCTCTCTCCCTTCTATTTTCCAAAAGCCAGTAAGTCCCCTCTCCCCCTCTCACCTTCTATTCTAAAAACTTTCACTTCTAAAATCCGACGGAAACGGAGTTAATCCGATTTCCGATTTGGTTTTTCATTAAAAAGGTTATTTTTCTTAAACAATCATTACCATACTCTCACATAATGTTTAAAAAACACCTTAAAATATGTTTCATCTCAAAATATTCTTCTATGCAATTTGTATTGTATTTTTACGGTAAAATACCACATCCTTTAGTTTCGACATAAAACAACATAAAAATTGTATTACCTTTAGATAACTCATGAGATAATGATCTATCTCATCACAACACACATCTTTTATATAGCACGATGAAGTTTTGGGAATATAATTATAGGATAATACGACATTACAAATAAATACCATCAACTTATAAAACCATTTCTTTAAAAAGTGTATTAAACAATTTTTTGCAATTGCGCCTCTACAACCCACTTTTGGGGACCCCGTTCAGGATGGTGCGGGTTATCGCACATTCTCGGGCCTAGTAGAGCGAGATGAAGACCTCCAAAAGGAGCATTCGATCTCGATTGAATTTTTTATGCATTTTTCTTTAGAAAATGAGATTTCTACAAGAAAATAAATAAATTTATTTTCATTATATATATATATTATCAAAATATCTATTTTAATTAAATAAATATTCCAAGTTTTCTAAATCAAAGGAATCACCATTACAAGAAAATACCATCCAAATACAAACAATACTGATATTTCAATAAAATATCATATACTATGAAAACTAGATTTCTACTCACTAGAAACTTCATTTTTATAAAATATACATCTATGAAGACCCTAAAGACGATAATTAATTGCTTGAGGAATATTTTGAAAATTATATCAAACTATTTTTACATAAAACCCCCTCCAGTTATACTAAATTACAATAAGGACCCTAGTAAACATAGGTTTAAGCGGGACCAGTCTCTTGAGCCTCAGGGAGCCGGAGAATATGGGTGCTTGCCTATTTAAGGTAGACAATCTAACAAACGGTGTTATCAACACGGTAATTGTCTTGGAAAAAGTCACAAATCATGTCGTCCATGTGCAGCAGTTACCGATAATATCAAAACTAATTCAGGATTTCAAGTTCTTTTCAAAATATCTGACTCGGTCTGAGTCTCAATCTAATTAATCTGACTTGAATATGATTCAAGTATAAAACTACAAATGCAATATGAATCCATAAATCCGTCTATTCAATCTATATTAATCTGTATTCACTGAACCAAACCATGAATATACTCCGTCTACATGACTCTCCATTTATATCAATTCTATTTATTGATATCATGGTTTCGGCAAGTCATCCATCTATATAACAAAACCATACAATCAATACAAAAGTCATCGCGGGGTTTATAAAGTGTAGATTGGTACGGATGGTGTTAGAAGTGGTACGAGACTGTAATCATAATACACCTAACCTGAATATCCATTGCCGTTGTACCGTGGCTGAACGGTTCCTTGTGCTCTGTATACCTTAGTCTCCGGAATAGTGGGACTTCTCTTGTAACAACTCCATTTTTAATGTACAAAGAATTGATTTAAATTCAATGTATACTTGGAGTATTTATTACAGCTGATATCTCATTAAGTTTTTATTTCACTCCATAATTACAAGAAAGAGCTTGTAGCTCATTGGTAATACCTTGCACTGCTGAACCAAGCCACCAGAGTTCAAATCCCATGCCCCATATTATTTTTATATTATTTTGTTTTAATTTTTTGGAAGGTCAACAGTCAAACAGCCATAACTCACAAAATTTATATTGAACACAAAAAGTTAGATGCACCAAAATTCCCCTAGGAAAAACCCCACCCGAAGCCACTTCGACTCGGCCCGACTCGGCCGAGTCGGCCGGCGGATCGGCCGAATCGGCCGGCGCCGCCGGCCGGACGGCCGAGTCGTCAACACGGAATTTCTCCGTGTCGACCTGGTCTTCTCACCTGCATACACTAAATTCCCAGATCAGTTATCAAATTCCCATTAAACCTCTTTTACTCCAAAATTTAATGATTTTTTAATGTTTTTATATTATTTTTATATATTTTTTAATTAAAACCCTAACCTTACCCTAGCCCTATATAAACACCCCTACCTTCTACCATTTCACCCTACATTCCTAAGTCCACTCTCTAAAAATTTCAAGAGAACTCGGTACGTTAGAAAAAGAGCGAAAGGCGAAGCGCTGCCGAAATCGACGACGAATTCCGGCGATCATACTAGGACCTTCACGACGTTTCGACGCACCGACAACCCACTACCTTCCTAGCACTCTCTAGCTTGTCCAAACCTGTAAGTCCCCCTCTTTCTATCTTTCTTTTCTGTTAAGAAAAACACGACTTTTTAAAACCCGACGGAAATCGGAACAAACCGATTTCCGATTCGGTTTTCTATCAAAACTCACTTGTCACAAATTACATAATGCTTAAACATATTCATGTTGACTATTAATCACTTAAAAATCAATTTGGATAAAGTTTTTCACATGAAATGATAACGTTTCCATTTATCGTATTTCTTTCACTTAAATACCACAATGTTTAGTTATCACATTTAACCCTTAACAATTGCTATACCTTAACGTAGATCACGAGGTAATGACCTACCTCCACACACACGCAATTACAACCCTAATTGATATCATCAAAACTTAAAATACGATAATACAAGACTTTGCATTAAAATACCATTTTCTTTATAAACCTTTTCTAAAAGTTCTAAGTTGTTTACAATTTTAAAACAAAATCTTTTAATAGGAAAATACGATGTCATGGACATCGATCGTTTATCTAAACTGACTTTGTGGTGTCTAGGCTAGGCAAGTGAGCTTGGGTAACTTTAAAAGGCCCGCCTCACGATTCGTGAGCGGATCCCTCCCTCCTCACTTGTACTTACCTGGCCACAATTGGCGGTGAAGAGGCGATTTGAGGCTTCTAATGACTTGTCATTTAGACCAATTAGAAATAGGCTAGTTGGCTTAGGAAACCCTAGAATCTAAAATACGGAAATTTACACCCTTTTACATATAAATACCTTATTTTTATAAAACATTTCCTAAATGATTAGTATTTATTAAATCTTTGCAAAGCGCCACTACAACCCACCTTTGGGGAACTCGTTAAGGATAGTACGGTTTATCGTGCACCCTCGAGCTTAGTAGTGCGAGATTTAGACCTCCGCAAGAAGCATTCGGTCTCGAAATGTTTAAAATACGATATTTAAGAAAAATGAGATTTTTGGAAAATAAATATTTATTAAAAATTATTCTTGTATAAATATATGCATATTTATCATTTAAACACCTATTTTGTTATAAGATAAAGTTCCACCTTTTCCTAAAAATTACAAGATTAAAAGTTACATTAAAATACCATGAATTTTCAAATAAATCAATATTATAATTTAATACTTTTATTAGAATATATTCACTAGAATAACACAAATAAATTTACACTCATTATAACAATAAAGACGAATAATAAATACTTGGGGTGTATCTCGAAAACTATACAAAAGTATTTTTATATAAAACCCCCTCAAGTTTTATAAATTATAATAAGGACCCTAACAAATATAGAACTTCGACTTACATATCTTTTAGTCTGACTCGGGTTTGAGTCTGATTATTTCTGACTTGAATATTATTCAAGTCAATCTATATTCTTTAATATTCCAACTCAATATGAATACATGAATCCCAGAATCCAATTAATAATCTATATAACTTGACTGAATCAAACCATGGATATACATCCATTATTCCGTTATTCCATTTACCTGATTATGCAGTTACAACATGTTTACTGATATCATGGTTTTGGTCGGTCATCCAACTTACACAATACAATACAACAATACTGTCAAAACACTACGGGGTTTAAGGGGTAGATTGGTACGGAAGGTGTTAAAGGTGGCACGAGGTGGTCAGATTAAGACACCTAACCTGTATTCCGTTGCTGTTGAACCGTGGCTTAACGATTCCTTGTACATTCCGTTTGCCCTGGTCTCTAGCATATAGAGACCCCTCTCGTATACACTGGCATCCTTCTGTACCAAGCTACAAAAAACAGCGTTAACACAATATTCCATAATATTCTACAACATAATACTTTAGAAAATACTCTTATTCTATCTTTCTAGTTCTTCCTTATCTTTAGGACTTACCGAGCGACCTGTTCGCTAACGACATTCTATTTCTTTCTTCTTTGAATGTCGTCGGGTGCTTTGGACCCAGTAGAGACCGAGCCCACCGGTGAAGACTTGGAGCATTTTCACGAAGACCCCGAGCTTTAGATATTGTACCTTGTTCTATTCAGTATTTTCATTTCCTGTTATGCCACTGTTTAGGCAACGCTTTTCATTTCAGTTGTATTTACCTTTCATGCATTGTACAAAAAAATGTTATTAATAAAGTTGCTGTTATTTCTATATTTTTCGTCTCTTGTGATTTACTTTATATTGCTTAGATACGCTTAGCGTATGTACTTCTAAGTATATACGTAGCGGACCTCGTCGCGTCCACTTCGCCGTACACCGGGAAGCGGGGCGTGACAGATTTTATTGGTGGCCCATGCAGGTCAGAGCTGTATGAATCCCTATCATGCAGTTCTGGTCTGCGTAAACAACCTAAGCAATCTAACACAAGAACCAGCAACTAAAACATTCTTTACAATTCATATTCCATGAATCTTGCAAATTTTTATTCCTTGAATCTTATCATTTCATGTATTTGAATCTGTCCTAACCCAAATTTTTTCTTCAAGTTTATGGATTCCCCGAACAACACCAGCACCAACATTAACAACACCCCTCTAGCACTACCTCTCGCACCAGCTGTTCCTGCACCACCCACTGAGCAAACAATGCTATTTGAGGCGATCCGCAGTCTTCTCGAGGGACAACAACAATTTCTGAACCGTCCCGAGACTGACGCACCGGGAGTAAAGCAATTCAGGGCTTTACATCCCAAGCAGTTCTCTGGTAAAGGAAGCCCTCTTGAAGCGGAAGAATGAGCACAAAGCATCGAAGACGATCTGGCAGCAGCTCAAGTGCCAGACAACGCTTGGGTCCGTGTAGCAAAACCACAGCTCACGGATAATGCTCGCAACTGGTGGAAGGCGGAAGAAAGCCGCCTGGTACAGCCGATTGAATGGAAGACCTTTCGCGAGAAGTTCGACGCGAAATACTTCCCCGTGATTGCCAGGTTTGCAATGGAGCAGCAGTTTATTCATCTACAACAGGGTTCAATATGGGATAAATCAGTAGATGAATACGATGCTAAATTCACCATGTTAAGCCGATTCGCGGCACACTTGATACCGACGGATGATATCAGAGCCCGTCACTTTCAACAAGGACTGGACACGGAGATTCAGGCTGCTCTAGCCACAGGAAAGTTTTTGACTCATGAGGATGCTCTAGAAGCTGCCGGCAACTATGAGGCAGTAATAAAAGCAAGAGGCAGACCTCAGTCTGCTGGAGTTAAACGCCCTGCCAACCAGATGGCAGGTGGAGCCTCGTCCAGGCCACCTTTCGTGCCAAGGTGACCCGGAGTACCAACCCATCGTCCTAGCCCAACCTTTTGCACCTACTGCAAGAGAACTGGACATATGATGAAGGACTGCCGTCGAGCCAACCGCCTTTGTTTAGTCTGCGGCTCAGCTACTCATGATATTGGGTCTTGTCCCCAAAGGCAGAACCCAGTTGTTGCACCCACGCTAGCAATTACCTATCCGCAGCGACCAGCTCTTCAGGCACCTGCTCCCAGACCTGCACTCCCTGCACCACCCAGAGGACCATAAGCTGCACCATCTCCTCGTCAGTTCCATCAAGCTCAAAGGAATGTTCCGAGGAATGCTCCTCTGGCCAGGAGGAATGTACCCAGGCGCCAGGCTTTCATGATGTCCGTGGAAGAAGCTGAGGCCACTGGCCAAGTCATTACTGGTAAATTTTTTCTTTTCAAACTTTGCTTTTCTACTACTTAGTTACATATTTCCTATACCTAAAACAAATCCCACATACCTAAAACAAATCCCACATACCTTAGGTACAATCTTAGTATTCTCAATCCCTGCACTTGCACTATTTGATACTGGAGCATCACATTGATTTATGTCGCAACGGTTTGTCCGAACCCATGCGATACCAGTTTCACCGCTTGTATCCAGCTGGAATGTCAGTTCCGGAAATGGCGTTCTAAAGGCAACTATGGGATACAACTTGTGTCCAGTCGTCGTCTGCAGTCGAGAGTTTTATGCTGACTTCAAAGTACTGGACATACCAAACTTCGATATGGTTCTAGGAATGGACTGGCTTGGAACTTTTTATGCTACCATAGACTGTCGTCAAAGGAGGGTAGTATTCGAGATCCCAGACCATCCGGTCTTCTATTTCAAAAGCGGAGACCGTACACTGGAGCCAAGTACATTTAAAGCGAAGCCAAGAGAAGTAGTAGTTGCAGCAGCTCAAGCAGAGGAAGAATCAAGACCAGATGTGGTTCGAGAGTTCGACGATGTATTTCCTGACGATATATCAGGTTTGCCTCCCGACCGAGCTCTTGAATTCAGTATTGATTTAGTACCAGGAGCACAACCGGTAATCAAAGCACCCTATCATTTAAGTCCGGATGGTTTGAAGGAAGTCCGAACACAGTTGGACGAATTACTGGCGAAAGGATGGATTCGTCCCAGCACTTCAAGTTGGGGATCACCTGTACTACTTGTGAAGAAGAAGGAAGGTTCATACAGAATGTGCATCGATTACAGGGCCTTGAACGAAATCACTATAAAGAACAAGTATCCACTCCCGCGCATCGACGATTTATTCGATCAGCTAAGTGGATCTTATGTTTTCTCTAAATTAGATCTTCGTTCAGGTTATCATCAAGTGAAGGTCAAGGAAGCTGATATTCACAAAACAGCTTTCAGGACTCGCTATGGACATTACGAATTTCTAATGATGCCATTTGGAGTGACCAACGCACCCGCAATCTTCATGAACCTTATGAATCAAGTTTTCCGGGAGTACTTAGACAGGTTTGTTGTCATTTTCATCGACGACATCCTGGTGTATTCTAAGAGTCGGAAAGAGCATGCAGAACATCTACGAATTGTCCTAGAAACTCTTCGACAACATCAGCTTTATGCCAAATACAGCAAGTATGAGTTTTGGCTAAATCAAGTTGGTTTTCTTGGACATATCGTATCAGGAGAAGGAATCTCTGTGGATCCAGCGAAAGTTTCGGCAGTTAGCGAATGGCCTACACCAAAGTCAGTGAAGGATATTCGAAGTTTCTTGGGTTTAGCTGGATATTACAGAAGGTTTATTGAAGGCTTTTCGAAGATAGCAACGCCCCTTACCAAGCTCACACGTAAAGATGAAGAATTTGTGTGGTCAGAAGCATGCGAACAAGCTTTCGTAGAACTCAAGTCAAGGTTGACATCAGCACCTATTCTCGTCATACCGGATCAATCTGGAGGATTCGAAGTGCATTGCGATGCATCCGGTAAGGGATTAGGCTGTGTTCTACATCGGCATGGTAAGGTTGTGGCTTATGCTTCAAGACAGCTGAAGATTCATGAGAGCAATTATCCGACGCATGATTTGGAGTTGGCAGCCGTCATCTTTGCTTTCAAGATTTGGCGTCATTACCTACTTGGTGAACGAGTGAACATCTACACAGATCATAAGAGCTTAAAGTATGTGTTTACTCAGAAGGAGTTGAATATGCGGCAGAGAAGATGGTTAGAACTCATGGCGGACTTTGACATCAACTTGCAGTATCACCCAGGGAAGGTGAATGTAGTACCTGATGCTCTTAGTCGTCAACCATTAGCAATGAATCTCACCGCTCAGTGAAAACTTCAACAAGACTTGTATCAGATGGAGATTGAAGTAGTCATGCCAGGTAATGCTTCAAGTTTGATGAATTTACAAGTTCAATCAACCATTGTCAATCAGATCAAAGCAGCTCAAGCCAGCGATGCTAAGTTGCAAAAGATCAGAGGACAAGTGGAGAATGGACTCAGAACAGATTTCATCATCCATGAAGACGGATCTTTGAGATACGGCAGCAGATTGTGTGTACCAAAAGGTCCTGTTCGGGAAGAGTTAATGAAAGAAGCTCACAGCTCTCCCTATTCAGTACACCCTGGAGGTACCAAAATGTACAAAGATCTACGTCAGAATTATTGGTGGCATGGAATAAAGCGTGAAGTAGCCAGAAGCATCGCAAAATGCTTGGTGTGTCAGCAAGTAAAGGCTGAACATCACAGGACTGCTGGATTACTTCAACCGTTACCAATCCCAGAATGGAAGTGGCAACACATCACGATGGATTTTGTGACTGCTCTTCCTCGCAGCACAAAGGGTAACGATGTCATATGGGTCATTGTGGATCGACTCACAAAGTCGGCTCACTTCATCCCATTTCGAGTTGGCCAATCAACTGAGACACTAGCGAAGAAGTACATGGAGGTAATAATCTAATTTAGATTTAAAACTCTTCATAATGTACTATCTCTGATACCCATGAACTCATACAGGAAATTGTAAGACTCCATGGAGTACCGGTCTGCATTGTCTCCGATCGTGACACCAGGTTTCGATCGCAATTTTGACAGAGTCTGCAAGCAAGCTTGGGAACAAGTCTGAACTTCAGCACGGCTTATCATCCACAAACAGATGGTCAGTCGGAACGAACTATTCAGATCTTGGAAGATATGCTCAGAGCATGTATGCTAGACTTTAAAGGATCGTGGGAAGATCGCCTACATCTTGTGGAGTTTTCATACAACAACAGCTACCAAGCAAGCATAGGAATGGCACCTTTTGCAGCATTGTATGGAAGGAAGTGTCGATCGCCATTAAGTTGGGATGACATCGGAGATAGGGAACTTCTTGGACCGGAGATGATAGTAGCGACTGTTGATGTGGTCCGTACTATCAGGGAAAGGATGCGCATAGCCCAAGATCGACAGAAGCACTGGGCTGATGCAAAGAGACGACACTTGGAGTTCCAGCCCGGAGATCACGTATTCCTGAAGATATCTCCGAACCGCGGAGTGATCCGATTTGGAAGACGGGGTAAGTTGAGTCAGAGATACATTGGACCGTTCGACATACTCGAACGAGTCGGTGAAGTAGCATACCATTTAGCGCTTCCACCCTCATTGGAAGGAGTGCATAATGTGTTCCACATATCCCAACTCAGAAAGTATGTGAGTGACCCCAGCCATGTTCTCGATCATTCCGAGTTCACTATACAGCCCGATTTGTCTTGTGAGCAACAGCCTGTGGAGATCCTGGACAGGAAAGTGAAGACACTTCGGAACAAGGAAGTTAACTTGGTTCGAGTGATGTGGAGGAAAGACACTCCAGGAGAGTCCACTTGGGAAAGGGAGGATGAAATGCGTGCTAGATATCCACACCTCTTTGTAAACTAGTCCTCAAATAAAAGTTGTAAATTTTGAGGACGAAATTTTTGTAAGGAGGGTAGACTGTAACAACTCCATTTTTTATGTACAAAGAATTGATTTAAATTCAATGTATACTTGGAGTATTTATTACAGCTGATATCTCTTTAAGTTTTTATTTTACTCCATAATTATAAGGAGCTTGTAGCTAATTGGTAATACCTTGCACTGCTGAACCAAGCCACCAGAGTTCAAATCCCATGCCCCACATTATTTTTATATTATTTTGTTTTAATTTTTTGGAAGGTCAACAGTCAAACAGCCATAACTCACAAAATTTATATTGAACACAAAAAGTTAGATGCACCAAAATCCCCCCTAGGAAAAACCCCACCCGACGCCACTTCGACTCGGCCCGACTCGGCCGGCGCCGCCGGCCAGACTCGGCCGGACGGCCGAGCCGGCCGAGTCGTCAACACGGAATTTCTCCGTGTTGACCTGGTCTTCTCACCAGCATACACTAAATTCCCAGATCGGTTATCAAATTCCCATTAAACCTCTTTTACTCCAAAATTTAATGATTTTTTAATGTTTTTATATAATTTATATTTTTTTTAATTAAAACCCTAACCCTAACCTAGCCCTATATAAACACCCCTACCCTCTACCATTTCACCCTACATTCCTAAGTCCACTCTCTAAAAATTTCAAGAGAACTCGGTACGTTAGAAAAAGAGCGAAAGGCGAAGCGCTGCCGAAATCGACGACGAATTCCGGTGATCGTACTAGGACCTTCACGACGTTTCGACGCATCGACAACCCACTACCTTCCTAGCACTCTCTAGCTTCTCCAAACCCGTAAGTCCCCCTCTTTCTATCTTTCTTTTCTGTTAAGAAAAATACGACTTTTTAAAACCTGACGGAAATCGGAACAAACCGATTTCCGATTCGGTTTTCTATCAAAACTCACTTGTCACAAATTACATAATGCTTAAACATATTCAAGTTGACTATTAATCACTTAAAAATCAATTTGGATAAAGTTTTTCACATGAAATGATAACGTTTCCATTTATCGTATTTCTTTCACTTAAATACCATAATGTTTAGTTATCACATTTAACACCTAACAATTGCTATACCTTAACGTAGATCACGAGGTAATGACCTACCTCCACACACACGCAATTACAACCCTAATTGATATCATCAAAACTTAAAATACGATAATACAAGACTTTGCATTAAAATACCATTTTCTTTATAAACCTTTTCTAAAAGTTCTAAGTTGTTTACAATTTTAAAACAAAATCTTTTAATAGGAAAATACGATATGTCATGGACATCGATCGTTTATCTAAACTGATTTTATGGTGTCTAGGCTAGGCAAGTGAGTTTGGGTAACTTTAAAAGGCCCGCCTCACGATTCGTGAGCGGATCCCTCCCTCCTCACTTGTACTTACCTGGCCACAATTGGCGGTGAAGAGGCGATTTGAGGCTTCTAATGACTTGTCATTTAGACCAATTAGAAATAGGCTAGTTGGCTTAGGAAACCCTAGAATCTAAAATACGGAAATTTACACCCTTTTACATATAAATACCTTGTTTTTATAAAACATTTCCTAAATGATTAGTATTTATTAAATCTTTGCCAAGCGCCACTACAACCCACTTTTAGGGAACTCGTTAGGGATAGTACGGTTTATCGTGCACCTTCGAGCTTAGTAGTGCGAGATTCAGACCTCCGCAAGGAGCATTCGGTCTCGAAAGGTTTAACATACGATATTTAAGAAAAATGAGATTTTTGGAAAATAAATATTTATTAAAAATTATTCTTGTATAAACATATGTATATTTATCATTTAAACACCTATTTTGTTATAAGATAAAGTTCCACCTTTTCCTAAAAATTACAAGATTAAAAGTTACATTAAAATACCATGAATTTTCAAATAAATTAATATTATAATTTAATACTTTTATTAGAATATATTCACTAGAATAACACATATAAAATTTACACTCATTATAACAATAAAGACGAATAATAAATACTTGGGGTGTATCTCGAAAACTATACAAAAGTATTTTTATATAAAACCCCCTCAAGTTTTATAAATTACAATAAGGACCCTAACAAATATAGTACTTCGACTTACATATCTTTTAGTCTGACTCGGGTTTGAGTCTGATTATTTCTGACTTGAATATTATTCAAGTCAATCTATATTCTTTAATATTCCAACTCAATATGAATACATGAATCCCAGAATCCAGTTAATAATCTATATAACTTGACTGAATCAAACCATGGATATACATCCATTATTCCGTTATTCCATTTACCTGATTATGCAGTTACAACATGTTTATTGATATCATGGTTTTGGTCGGTCATCCAACTTACACAATACAATACAACAATACTGTCAAAACACTATGGGGTTTAAGGGGTAGATTGGTACGGAAGGTGTTAAAGGTGGCACGAGGTGGTCAGATTAAGACACCTAACCTGTATTCCGTTGCTGTTGTACCGTGGCTTAACGATTCCTTGTACATTCCGTTTGCCCTGGTCTCTAGCATATAGAGACCCCTCTCGTATACACTGGCATCCTTCTGTATCAAGCTACAAACAACAGCGTTAACACAATATTCCATAATATTCTAAAACATAATACTTTAGAAAATACTCTTATTCTATCTTTCTAGTTCTTCCTTTTCTTTAGGACTTACCGAGCGTCCTGTTCGCTGACGACATTCTATTTCTTTCTTCTTTGAATGTCGTCGGGTGCTTTGGACCCAGCAGAGACCGAGCCCACCGGTGAAGACTTGGAGCATTTTCACGAAGACCCCGAGTTCTAGATATTGTACCTTGTTCTATTCGGTATTTTCATTTCCTGTTATGCCACTGTTTAGGCAACGCTTTTCATTTCAGTTGTATTTACTTTTCATGCATTGTACAAAAGAATGTTATTAATAAAGTTGATGTTATTTCTATATCTTTCGTCTCTTGTGATTTACTTTATATTGCTTAGATACGCTTAGCGTATGTACTTCTAAGTATATACGTAGCGGACCTCGTCGCGTCCACTTCGCCGTACACCGGGAAGCGGGGCGTGACATCTCTCGTATACACTGATATTTTCTGTACCAAGCTACAAACAACACCGTTAACAATATAATCAAACATTATAAGTTATATTCTTTTTCTATCTATTATATCTATACTCACCTTTAGGACTTACCGAGCAATTGTTCACTGAAGACATTCCTTCTTCTTTCTTTGGAATGTTGTCAGGTGATTCGGACTCATTAGAGATCAAGGCCAGCACTGAAGATTTGGAGCAGATACCATTTGACCCAGAGCTGTAGGCACTTGTACATATTTATTTCATTTCAGTTATACCATTGTTTTGGCATCGCTTTCTACTCATGTATTTATATTTCAGTTGTACTTGTAAAAGAATGTTTAATAAATAAAATTGTTGTTCATTTACATTTCTGTCTCTTATGTACTTTACTTTATATTTCTTAGATACACTTAGCATATTTACTTCTGAGTAAATACGTTGCGTGACCCGTCGTGTCCTCTTGCCGTACACTGGGAAGCGGGGCGCGACAAGATTGTTTTAGCTTATAAATAGATTTTTTAATATGACATACAAGAGACCCCCCTTCATACTCAAAACCAGGAGGCTGCTGCATATAAACCGTCTAGGAAAGATCATCATTGAAGAAGGCATTCTTGACGTCTGACTGATGTATAGGACAATCGTGGGTAACCGCAAGAGATGACATGAACAGTAGTGAGTTTGGCCACTGGAGAAAAGTCTCAACATAATCGACACCGTATTGTTGAGTATAACCTTTGGTAACAAGACGAGCCTTCAAACGAAATGCACTGCCATTAGGAATATGTTTGATAGTAAAGACCTACCGGTAACCAACCACCTTTTTCTATGAGGGGAGGCTGATCAGATCCCAAGTGTGATTAGACCTTAGTGCATGCAACTCTTCCATCATAACCATATACCAACTTGGATGACTCATACCTTCCTGAACATAGTTAGGAAGGGAAACAACAGACAAAGAAGAGACAAACTGACATAGAGTGGGAGTAAAACGATATGAAATAAATGAAGCAAGAGGATGAGAAGTAATATATGTTCATTTACTTTTGCGAAGAGTAATTGGTAAGTCGTTGGACAAACTATCAGAAGGAGGGAGAGACGAGGGCTCATCAGTGTCTGGCTGTATACATAGAGAAGCTTCAATATCTGCTGTTTAATCTATCACTGCTCTCAGTCAACGACTATTGACACCCATAATCGAAGGAGGATGGGGAATTTCGACGGTAGTAGATTCAGTTTGAATTGGTTTGTCATTTAGAGGTATTGGAAGTGGCGGCAGCAGCGGGACATGAGAAGGACTTTTTGCTGGTAGATAAAAGGGCTGATCCACAAGAAAGATAATATCACGAGAGATTACGTCAATGGATGTAGAAGGAAATAGGCAAATATAATCTTTTTGAGTTCAAGAATAACCAACAAATATATGTTTGACAGCCCTAAGATTTAATTTATCGCGAGTTTATCGGTGATTATGAACATAGCAAACACAACCAAATACTTTAGAAGGAAGGGGACAAGGTTCTTGGTCGGGAAATAAAATAGAGAACGACGTTTGGTTTTGAAGAATTATGGAAGGCATGCAACTAATCAAAAAACATGCAGTAAATAAGGCAAACTTCCAAAGGAGTTTTGGGACATGCATACTAAGAATAATAGACCGAGCAACGTCAAGTAAGCCGCGGTTTTTTCTTTCAGTAATGCCATTTTGTCGTGGTGTGTAAGAACATGAAGTTTGATGAATAATCCCACGGGATTGACGAAGAGTTTGAAAAATACGACTCATGTATTCTTTTGTATTATCAGTTCTTAGAATTTTAATAGACGTATTAAACTGATTAACCACTTTATTAATAAATATTTGAAAAACACGTGGTAATTCAGATCAATCATGTAAAAGAAACAACCTTGTTATTCTAGAGCGATCATCAATAAAAGCGATAAAATATTTGTAGCCAAATATACTAGTATGCTTATAAAGACCTTAAATGTCAGAATGGACTAATTCAAATATCGAAGAATTACTTTTATTAACTAAAGGAAAAGATGAACAAAATTATTTCCCCAAAATACATGACTCGCATGAAAAATCA
Organism: Agapanthus africanus; assembly: GCA_030015575.1. NCBI lineage: Eukaryota > Viridiplantae > Streptophyta > Magnoliopsida > Asparagales > Amaryllidaceae > Agapanthus > Agapanthus africanus. Next base: position 661,823,031 of record CM057340.1, read on the forward strand.
AATAAAGAGAAATCAGGTAATATGGTACATAACATAGGAAGATGTGGATGTCCAAGACGTCGATACCAGCAAATGGTAGAAAAAAACAACAAATGCAGAAGGTGGCACATCCAAGTAGTACATGCCATTAATTTCTTTACCCATACCAATCCGCTCCTTCGTCTGGTTGTCCTGAGTTACAAAGTTATTAGAAAAGAAAGTTATTGAACAGTTGAAATCATTGGTAAGGCGATGAATATATAAAAGATTTGTACGAAGTAAAGGAACAACTAGAACATTTTTAAGCGGTAAGGAAGATTTTGCATCAATATTGGTACAACCACGAACAGAAAGGACCTAACCATTGGTAATGGAAATAAATTTATGCGAAATGGAAAACACATAGTTAGAAGCAATATAAGTCATGTGGTCTAAAGCTTCGGAGTCGAGGACCCAATAGTTTGACTGAGATAGTAGAGATATATCTAATGTTAAGTTGACAGTAGAGATATAAAAGAAAATACGTTTCAGGTATTGTAAGTCTTCAGGAGAGATTTGTGACGATGATAATGCTGACGGTTAGGTCGTTGTGGATGGAGGAGCCATACTCTGTTGGGCAGTAGGAGTTTGAACTGGATAGCTATGTTTTTCCCAACAGAATTGATTTGTATGATTGGTACGGCCGTAATAAGAGCAAGAAAGGGAACCATGACCACGCCCGCGACTCCGTCCCCCACGACCTCAAGTACCAATAGGAGCACAGCCAGGACCAGACGGAGATTCTCGGTCACAACCCTGAGCAACAAGCGCAGAAGATGGAACCTCCACTGTATAAGCGCTTGGTGGAGGTTAAGTAGCCGCGATAATACTATTCATGGTAGATGTAGTGCCTTAAGAAAGAAGAAAGGAGCGAACTCCATCCAAGTGAGTTTTCATCTTAGCTAAATAAAGAGTCCCAATAAATGCCTCACACTGATTCTTGGTAACGGCTGGATCGGAGAAGATGGGTTAATACATGTTCCATTTTTCTAGAAACCCCCGGATCCGGGCCCCAAACGCATGTAGACCATTATCTGGAGTAGCGGTAATGAGTTCATTAAAGATATCATATAGGCTCTGAAGGCTATCTCCCGACAAGTAAAGGGATTTGAAATGGAACCATATCTCCTTCGCAGTAGGGAGGTACATAATAGCCCGATAACAGCTGGGCTCCATAGAGTTTGTAAGCCAAGTGCAGTGTCATTTTGAGACCAAGATTAATAGTGCGCATCGAAGATTGGTGGAGCTTTCTGATAGAGATAGTGATAAAGGTCCCTACTTTTGAGGGCTCGTTCAATGGCGTGCGTCCATTCCAAAAAATTGTTAGAGCCAGAAAGTCAAGCTAGTTAGAAGGAGATATATTTTGTAATCGGAAACAGGGGAATCACTCTTGTTGTTCGTTGTTCGTCATATTGAACGTCGTACGTAAAGTAGGTAAGAAATAGAAAGTGCAGATCTTATCTCAAGATCAATTCCTAACAGGACAGAGGCGTCGATTGAGGCGATCGAGGGAGATCTGGAGGCGAGGCGATCGAGGACGAGGACAAAGGTATCGATTAAGGCGATCGAGGGTTGGAAGTGATCAAGGGCTAGAGGCGAGGTCTGCAGATCTGGAGGCAGCAGCAGGAGGGATGGAGAGAGGAAGCAAGGTTTTTTTTTGTTTTTTGTTTTGTAGGATTAGAGTTAGGGTTTAGAAGACTTGCTCTGATACCATGTTAAAGGTAAAAGAGAGGAAAAGAGATATTTTATTATGTGACCAATGGTCTTTTTATATAGATATTACAATTACTTGATGGCCAAGCATCATGATACGGTACCCTAATAACAATATACTCTAAACTATTCCAACATTGCCGATTCAAACCCCTTCAGCCTTGATTTTACCAATCAGTCTGCAGGGACACTGCCTTCTCTAAACACACTTTATATACTATACAAATGTGTCAAATTGCATTCTAGACAAACGGCTGGAGTTTCTTATTTTTCTTCTTCCTTTTTAAAGCACAGTAGTGTGAAATCCCTGAGAAAGGAAATGCCTAATCCAGACCATAAGAGGATGCTTTCTTGCTAGCGATCTGGATTTAATTTCACACACAGGGCTATAACTGCAAGTTGGAAAAAGGTCTATTAATTTCTCCACCATTAAACATCATCAGCACCCTATAGTTAGACGATTGGCTTTATTAGCCAAAAACGATTCAGAGGGAAAGTAACCTAGTGCGTTAATATTAGAATCCTGCTTCATGTTTGACTGTGCACCTCAAGCTTTTATATATATCCCCGTTTATATGAATGCATCCCCTTACGTGCCTCCAAATTGGATAGACTAGTTTCGTCTAACCATTTTTGTAAACTGAAACTACTATGAATTATTCAATTTTAAAAAATAACTATATATAAACATATTAGCATATTGTTGATAAGAAAAACATCAGTGTGGCATTCATTTTAAGGAAAAGCAACTATATGAAAACAACGGTGAACAGTAAAATTGCAATGGTGCTGCACATTTCTGAAGTGCTTCTGATTCTGTTTCATAATATTGTAAATCTTGTTTAATCATAGAGCTTAATGGAGAAATAGGTTTTGAGAGCTGAGATTGAGCTGAGATTTTCGAGTAGATCAAAGCAGTGTTCAAAATAGCGATAGCGTGCAACAAAGTGTTCCACTGCTAAATAGCAAAAAGCGCAAGAAGCGTTGCGCATAGTGTAAACTACATGGATTATTAATTATTACTATGATCATTTCATTTACAATAAATTTTATTATTATAAAGATATAAAATTAGGTTGAGAACATAGAACAATAAGTAATATAACAATATGTTTTGCGGTTGCAGTTTTTCTGCTCCCCAAAATTCCCAAAAATACAATATTTTCAAAATTTACAATTCTTGAGTTCATATATATGATTCATACTAGTATTAAACTTATCGAAAATCAATTAAATAATCTCTATTTGAAAATCTTGGCTACTAAATATGATTTCAAATTAAGCTTAGAACTTTAATGAGACTTTCTTCATAGAGTTTAGAATTAGATACTGAAATCTTAAAAACTTCAATAGAAAATCTTATATGAAAATAGCATACGCATGTGTAGTGTTTACTATTTGTTAAAAGCGTAAGCTATTTGAAGAAAAAACGTAAGATACTTTGTACTTGAGCTTTTTTTCAAAGATACGTAGTCAATAGATTAAGCTGCGCTACATAGTGTAAGTGCACGGCGGCGCCCCGGTCGTCAATCCGACGGCCAAATGCGGAAGCGGTGATAAACTTTAATTTTGCGAAATTAGCAAACCGGCACCACCGCGTACTAAATCCCGGATCGGGCCATTAAACTAGATCTAGCAAACAACAAGACGGGTTAGAGATATACCGAGTGATCCGAGTCCTCCGGTCTTCTCGTCGTCGTCCCGATCTCCTACGGAAACTCCGGTCGTCGCCTCCTCGCCGGAAGGGCACCACATCGCCTGCATCTTTTACGGGCTCCCACCTCAATACCGAGGCAACTCGGGCGCGAAGTTGGCTGGCCGACGCTTCCAAGATTTGCTGTAGAATGTGTAGTGTAGAGGGTAGGTCTCATTTGGGGTTATGTTGCCTTGATGGAGGAATGGATTGGAACTTTCAAGTGGAACTCTTATTTATCAAGCATGGAATGAGATGATGAAATTTCCTTACCAAAAATGAAAACTCTCATTTTCTCCACCCTCCAAAATTGTGGCCGGCCTCTTCATATAAGAATGGTGGAAGAAAGAATGTGTAGCATGAAGGGAGGTGATGGTAGGAGAAGAGAAGAGGTGACCACACCATAAAGCAAAAAACATCAACCATGCTTAACACTTCTATTCACATCAAATCTCATTAATGCAAAAACCATCATGAAAAAGCAAGGATGCTTATCCTATCATAATGAATACATTTGCAAGAAACCCCCTCCACAAATGTTATTTGCACAATTGCAAATAACCCCCTCCATCGGAAAAGTCCGGCCGGGAAAGAACAAAGGAAAACCGGCCGGAACGGAATGCAAACTGGCAACTCTAGAAAACTGGTCCCGTAATAAATTACAGGAAAACCCCCATACTGTGCATACACACCCGCATCTGTATTCCGTCCGGATACAAATGCAATGAGACAAAATCTATACTGTACTATACTAGGATCCGGCTTAAACCAAAGCCGGCTAGTAATATCCGTTCGATCCTGATCCGTGCAATACCGCACGTATCAGATCGAACCCTGCCATATATCCATACGGCCTCTAGTACAAACCGTCCGATCCTGATGCGTGCAATACCGCACGTATCTGATCGGACCCTGTCATATCTCCATACGGCCTCTACAACGTTTCGCCCGAAAGCTTGAGTAACTGAAAGTGTGGTGGACTCTAAAAACTCGTCAATACTATGGCTGTGGATTTAACCACTAACACGTCAGAGGTATAAGCCAATACGTAACGGGCCACCAGCTATTGACTAAAAGGGACGTCGATGAGCGAACTCATCCTGACACCCTACTGAGCCTGTCAGTGACAATATCCGTACAGTCCGGTCCGTTCGTCTATGAACATCGCATGTCGGGCCTAGGGGGTTGGTAAAAGTCAGACCCCCAAAAGCGGTACAAGTCGTGTCGGAGTGTAGCCCAGAACACCCTGAGATACTACTGAAATACCTACCAGTAAATCTCCTGCCTTGGCCAAGGACTTCGTGTAATGGCTCTCCTAGACACAGCGCGACCTCACCCCCAATACCGGGAGAGACGAACCCCTGAAGATCCGCTCACTGCCTCCATGTGGCTCGGGACTGTACCCAACTAAAAGCTGTTTGCACGACTTCTTTGAGCCGTGGTAGGGTAGTAATCAAAGCACAGTGGGAACTCACACGAGACAAATGACGATCCCCAGGTCGATGAACTAACCTGTACACATGTCACCTGGGAACTGCTATCTGACGTCAGGTATAAGACCAACTAGCATGTTCCCGGCGAGTCCTGTCCGGTGTACTCATAACCCAATGAGCACATGTATACATCTTAGGTGAACCAACTGACACCAGTGGCTTGTGACACCGGCCACCGCCCCTCGTCGGGGTCTCGACTGTATACACTGTCTACTCTGGAGAATCGATGCCCTGTCTCGAAACTCCCACGACTAGGGACCTTTTAAGGATGTGCTTATAGACTCCAGCTCTCACTTATATGATCGCCCTCATACTGCTGGCAGTCAAGCAAGAATCCTAGGGGCTCTATCAACATGTAATAGTGACCTGTCAGGTCACCTAAAGCAGTACACGATGGTAAAGGTAAACCAGATAGCATACTATCATCTCGAGTAAGACTGCCTTACCGGGATAGGTCCTCCCTCAATCATCGCAATCACGTGCCTGTGATCCAATAATTGACTCTGAGGGCATTATCTCCAACACATAGCGCAAAATAGCGAGCTACCCAGAGAGCTGTTTTAAACATTGGATCAAAGACTTGCTGCTGGTCCCTTCATGTAAACATCATTTGGACTAATTCTTTTCTTAATTAAAAAAGCATAAGCCCTTGTTCATTTAAAGTGCACATGTTAAATAATGAGATAACCAACTAAATTGGACCCAACAAGTGAGCCAGTTTGGAGTGACAAAATTAATTGCAATTAATAGAGTAAAGAGTAGGCATTTCCCTAAATTAACATTGATTAAAGATGTGTGACTTCAATAGCATAATCTCTTCTAAGATTGACATTTTGGTATTGTTAAATTAGCAGGTAGAAATATACAGCAGATGCTACAAGGATTCACCTCTGGTGATTCAGGGCGCAGGAGCAGGAAATGACACTAGGGCTGCTGGAGTGCTTGCTGATATCATCGATCTCCAAGATCTTTTCTAGTTTACTCCATTCGTACTGAAGAAATTGCTTATGCATATGCGCTATCTTCAGCGTGTTTTTGTAACAATGAATTTTACTTGTAGCGAGTCAGGAGCAGTAATCGGCTTCGATGTAGAAGAATATTAAGATAAAATATTGTGGTACTATTGTTTAGTTTTGTATTGTGGCTGCTCATAGATCCGAAGCTACAATTATTATAAAATGTTATTTATGTCGGCTTTTGTTGAGTATTGGTATCTTCTAATTTATTTTCATTTTCAAAGCCATGCTGATTTTACTTCATCTTGAGTATTTTCTATTTTTGGTTTTGGTTACAAGGATAACTAAATTTGTCAAGAATGAGAAGGCAACATTATCATTGGAAAGTGCTTGTTAGAACTGTATAGGAATTACTGTTTTTGATCTAATGATTTGTTTCAGGCAAACAAACATTTCGACTAATGTGATGTTGAAGGAGTGGTCTTTGCTCATGCTGGAGCCAGTTCTAATGGAGCTGTTGCTAAGTGATCATGAATAAAGAGCTTGATCAGATCTCGATTTTCGTCTTTCAGTTTGATCATTGATCACAATGGTGGTGATGGTTTATGAGACCTTCAAAAGAGACCGAGGTGTGTAATGCAAACCTATCTCTTTATACCATCTTGATATTATACAAACCTGTCTATAATTGTCTCTTCGACAAAAGTGGCTTCAAGATGAACACAATCCATGTATCGCTCAAGCTTCTACGAACTAAAAGGACATAACATCGAAACTAATTTTTTTCCTTTCTAAATGCAGCAATATTAGTAATAAAAGAAAAAGGGAAATTTTTTGATACTAAAAGAAAGTCCATTTTTTCAACTTGAACAAGTAATTAACTTCAACATGGGAAGAGGAAAAATAAGTAATTCACTCCAAATAACGCCTTAATGCTTCGAAGTCCATATCATCATCAATATCTCTAGAATCAGTTTGACGAATACCCATCTCATCATCGTCGACAAGTTTATTTTGCAAGACCTCAGGATGGAACCTGCTTTCGTTCTGAGGTGCCGGACCTTGAAATTGGTCATATTCGATGATATCCAGATCCACCGCAGCATAGAAATCATCGGATCCATTGTATTCCTGGACAGTTATACTTTGGTGCAGCGAGTTCTGCTGGTTCTGAAGCGAACTCATATTATCCATTCTGCCCACAACATTATCGATATCAAGCTGTAATGTGTCCGGTGTTTGAAGATGCCCATCATATGCAGAAAAATTGCTTAAGCTAGCGAGGTTTTGGCCTTCATGATTCATCTGCACTGTGGTGTTCACACTAATTTGACTGGCTTGATTCGGAACACCGTTACAGCTATTAACTAATGCACCGTTACAACTATTAACTAATGCTTGCAGGTCTTCATTATTATTACCTGAAGCAGTCACCAGACGAGAATACCAATCATGAGTATCGCTTAAGGTGTAGAAGTTTGCAGAGGAGGAAGTAGCCATTACTGGCACTTGAGTACTGGTGGATGCATTGGCGGTAAACTGGCAGGTTTGATTAGGAGTATAATTCAAATTTCCTTGGTTCATTATAGACTCTGATTCTGCGGGGGTTCCGTGGCTCATCGGTATCCAATTCTGCATGCTTTTGTCACTCGCAATTATTGGAGCCACCTGATTATATTCATAAATAGCAGAATTTGGATCGGCCTGGTTGTGATTTGTTTCCTGAAATAATGGATCTGATGCATACTGATTTTGATAACTTCCTGCGGCCCTTTCCTGAGGCTGACACAAGTTCAGGCTTCTTTCTTGCTCGACGAAGGCATCCAAAGCCAAGACTATCCCAGTCGTCCTCCCACTCATTCTAGTTAACGTTAGCCTGTTCTTGTTCCTTGAGTCTGTTCCTACAAATGTACTGCTGCTTCTGTTATTTTCATAAATCGGTCCATTTACCGGCCCAGCACTTGAGCTGGCGCAGCAGTCGATTTGCTTCTTGAATATCTCTCTTTGATTCACGGAATGATGGGGAGATGAATTTTCAGCTATACTCAAGTTCCTCCTCCTCTCGTCTCTTATCACAGGTTGAAGTGGAACTGTCTCTTGAAGTCGAACACGGTCCAAGGCATCAAGAGCAACAGATAAAATGAACTTCTCCTTCGCCAACATTTTATCTAGCAAGTGCCTCAAATGCCTAACTATCTCCCAGATACACCTAGGTGTATGATGCTGTATAATCGATACAAGCACTGCTAGCTTCCAAATCTTCGGAAGAGTATGAGGCTTCTGATATGATGGCTCTCCTTTATCTATCGGAAACCCTAATATTATCCACCACTGTGCATTCATTCTTGGCCACCAGGGTGGGGCCACTCCATTTTCGTACGGGAATGATTTTTGCGGTGGAGTGCATTCCCGAAAGATTTTCGAAAGTAGTGACCCCAAAATTGAGTCCCTTAGATCCAAAAAGATATTCAGAAATGAAGTACCGGTCTTCTCTTGGAATGTAGTTAGAAAGTTTAAGTCCTCTGAAACTAACAGGTTGACATCGGAAGGCCTCATTACAAGAAACTTCAGGCTATTAATCTTTTGCTTTATTTCGGCAACTTTTATGGCCTTTTTCCTTTCCTCCAGTAGTTCAGCATGCTGAGCCTTGATCATCTTTTGGATTTTAATGTTCTCTTTGGCTATTTTTCTTTTTCCCTTGATGTTCATGAGGCGTGCTGCAACATCGCGAAGATTTTGTTGGAGAGCTTCCTCTTCTTCATTTTCATCATCGTTGAGCGGTGGCTGCTGATTAACATGTGAACTCCTTCTAGGGGCCATATTAGTAGTCCTGCATGCATCCATAAATAGAAAAAACAAATCCCTTTTTATCACCTTTGAAATTTGTTCTTGAATTTATGGGGAAGTAAGGGGAAATGCTTCTAGGGCCGGTTTGGGTGTGTAGAAGATGAAAATGGACGTTTTGTCACCCTAGCCTCTATCCCATTTCTCAATCGTGCAATCTTTTAATTAATTATTCTCATAATCAACATTTAAGAATCCTAGCTATAACCCAATCAATCTTTTTTATATTTAGTAGAAAGCAAGTAAATTAGGCTATTTTGCATGTGTTTGTTAGAGGGTGCATGTCAAAGAAAGCACTTAGTTAGTTAATTTGCTTGAGTGTATTAGGAAGGCATAAAATAATAGGCAAGTTTTGAAGTGCTAAAAGTAAATTGTCGAATTGTGTATATAAGCAATTTTATTACCACACATTAATGAAAAAATAACTCATGCAACTTATAAGCCTATTTAAACTAGTCCGTCCGTCTAATGTATTCTGTGGCGTAGGAGTTTCAAAGAAGGACATTTGGTTTCTTAATTTTGCAGACATTATGTCTAAAGAAGAAAGAAGTCGAGTATTAACCCAGATGCATGGGAAATCCTTCGAAAAATTCCTAATTAAGAGTTAGAATTCTACAACCAAAATTTCAGCCTCATTTTCAACTTGAGCATGCATGTACAAAATAATATATAGTATTGGGATATACTGTATTTAGTATTTTAGGTTGTTGCATGGAATTTCATGTGCAAGCAGGGATCCCTAGATTTCTTACATTAAAAATCTTTTAAAATGAATGCATACAAAATTTGAGACTAATTTTTTTTTATGACAATTAAAGTATCTACAATGATTCATATACTATGGATTGGCATATACGTATATATAATCATCTCTATAGAAACCCTAGTACGCCCAACACAAATGACATCACAACAAACATAATTCTTTTCAAAACATGTATGCAAACTAATTAATCTGGAATATAAATTATAAAATGCAAGGAAATAAAGTTAACTTCTAATAAATTGAATACCATGGGATTTCTTCCAACTTGTAGTATTGTGGGGAGGGTGGCTAATTTATTCCACCTATTATCTCAAAAAAAATTCTAATAAATTGAACAACAAGCAAGCTGTAAAAATAAAGTTAACTAGCTTTCTCATATACCATAGTTTGGCATATACATATGTAATCTCTCTAGAAGCCATAGTAGCACTGCAGCGGAACCAGTGAAAAGTTTATGAGAATTACAAGTTTTTGAATGATAAAATTGACATTTTGCATAGCAAAATCCATTTGGAAATGCATAGATTAGTATAAAAGGAGATTGATCAAAACGGATTAGTTGAGATATGATTGCATCTATATGTTCCAATTTAAAGTTTGAAATTAATAAGGTTAATTTGGAATGTAAGTTTAAATGCCACATAGAATTTTAAAAAGGTTTAATGACACATTAATAATTGGTTTGAGATTATTTTCAATTCAAATAATGAAAATCCGAAAACAAATTAATCTTTTGAGAAATTTTTAAAAGCTTTAATATTACACTCATTTTCATAATATACTCTCTAAGTTAATAACATATCAACTTACATAACTAATAAATAGGATGAAACTATCAAATCTAATTTTTAGTCAACAAATCAATTAGTTTCTATTTCACTTTGTACAAAGATAGCTTGAACCTACGGATGGGAAAATCCAGAGGGGCAATTTGAGGTTGCCCCTATGGTTCCCACTGTAGGGACATTGAAAACCCCTACGGTCTAAACCATAGGAGCGTATAAAGATGGCTTGAATTTACGGATGGGAAAATCCAGAGGGGCAATTTTAGGTTGCCCCTACGGTTCCCACCATAGGGACAATGAATACCCCTACGGTCTAAACCATAGGAGCATATATACATAAAACAAAGTAAAAATTTAACATATGCAGTTGCCCTACGGTGCCGTAAGAGTAGGGGCAAAGTCGGGCATTTAAAAAAACCAAAATTTTCCCCTCCTCGTTTCCACGATACCTTAATATTCCTCAAATTTATCACCCCTCAAAATTTTCCCGCCCTCTCGTCGCCTCCTCCCTCGTCACCTCCACTGATCTCCTGCGCCATCATCTCCTCCTCCGACCTCGTCGTCTCCTCCGACCTCCAGCGCCTCTCCTCCGATCCTCTAGCGCCGTCGAAGCCCTCCTCCTCCTCCTTCCCGGCGTAACATAGTTGAGTAGGAGCCGTCGATTCCTCCGTCGCATCGCCTTCCAGACGTCCGTCGATTCCTCCACAGATTAGTTATTTATTCCATTTTGAATTTTAATTTTCCAAATTAATTTTGATTTCAATTTCTTTAATTGTAGGAATTAATTTATTATTTGGTTGTTTTTGTTGTTAATGTTGTTGAACTTAGGGTTAGGGGTATAGGGTCGGTTAAGGGCTGGGTTAGGGATTAATTAGGGTGATTAGGGTTATGGTTAGTGTAATTAAGGGGTTAGGGTCAGGGTTATGATTATGATTAGGGTTATGATTAGGGTTAGGGTTAGGATTAGGACCAAGGATAGGGTTCGAGTTAATTAGGGTTATTGTTAAGATTATGGTTAATTAAGGGTTAATGGTTAGGGTTATTGTTATGTCTTGATTTAGGGCTAAACTTATTATCAATTAGGTTTAAGTGTTAGGGTTAGGGTAACTTTTTAGTGAATTGTTGTAAGTAGTTTAGTGAAAAGCAATCATAGTTTAGAGTATTTTAGTGAAAAAACCTACAGTTGTTAAGGGTATTTTAATGTAAAAAGAATAAAATTTAGCAATGGGGGTTTTTTACTAAAAATTTTTAACGATAATTTAGTGAATAACAACAATAGTTAAGAGTATTTTAGTGAAATTTATAGTTATTTAGTTAATTTAAGAAGATGAATCTTTAGTTAAATTTGTTAAGATAGTTTAGTGAAAAACCAACAATAGTTAAAGGTGTTTTAATTAGTGTAATTTAGTAAAATTGAAGAAATAGGTTGCTCAGGGAATATTTTAACGTAGTTTACTAGAAAACAACAATAGCTAAGTGTATGATACTCGATGATAACGTAAACGTAAAAAACTTTACCGTAAACGTAAAAAACTTTACCCTAAATTAAAAACTTCAAAACCGTGTAATTGAAATGTAAACAGTTAAACCAATTCAAGTTAAATTTTATGTTAAGTGTATATATGATACTCGATGATAATATGAATTTTTCTTATTATCATCGATAATCATATGTGAAAAGCAAAACGCGACTTAGTTCCCGTCTATCTGTTAACATATGTTCAATATTCGTCGTGACAAAAACTACACGAATGCAGTGTTAAATATCGGAAGGTATCTTTCGGTTTCTAACAACCTTCGCGTAGTCTATATGACGAGAATATTCAATCATAAGATTACCGATAGATTTGTCCCGTATGGGTAAATTAGGAATGTATAAAGCAAACATCTGCATTCACTTGTGTTTTTCATTTGTTTCAAGATATTTCGTTGGTACCTTTCCGCTGGTTTTCCGTATACAATGATAAATTAGATGTTTGTTTTAATGTTGTTTGACAGCATTGAAATGATCATCTTTTCTATTATAGTATACTCGAAGAACAGTGGGGAGGTGCTGCCGAAATTTTCTCGAAACGGATGAAAGAACAAGCGAATGGGTGTCTGCTCTATACATTCTTAATGGATGGAAGCCTTGCCCCTGACAGTCGAAACACACACATACAATACGCATATCACACACATACACAAAGACATACACAATAACAACTTACACCTAAGCAAAATAAAAAATTGAAATCAACGACAAACTTGCCCTTCTCATTCCTTTCTTTGTCAATAAGCATCTCGTTCTTAGATTTCTCAAATCATCATAAAAAAACGAACTTCCATAATTTACAATTTATATGTCATACAGTCTAACATGGCTCATGAGTATATCAGAATTAAGGACTAGATGTTTGTGTGTTTGCATCAACGCATGAAACCTTAAGTTTGTCGACGGAGTCGCTGCTTTCATCAAATTTGCACGCGAACATCATAAGGAAATCTTGGGGAAGATCCTTTGTCCGTGCAACAGGTGTGGGAATAAGTATTGGCAGAATGTAGAAGTGGTAGAGCTTCACATCGTTAAGTATGGTTTTACTAGATTTTAGTCGACTTGGTTATATCACGGGGAAGAAGAAAAAGAAGGTAATAATGCGGTGGTAGAATAAGAAGATAACTTGTTTCCAGAAGAGGAAATGGAGGATATGGTAAAGGCTGCTTTCGGTGATAGTAATCCTCCTTTCGGTCAAGTTTCTCATGTGGATAAGTATAAGAAGTATATGAATGATACCAGGAGACCAATTTATGAGAATGCAAAGTATTCAACATTATCATAGTTCGTCTATCTTTTCTAGATTAAGTGCCTAAATAGATGAAGTAACAAGTCATTCATGTTACTTTTCAAGTTCCTGAAAGATTCTTTGCCCCCAAGAAATAACGTTTCCGAGAGCTGGTACGAAACCTAGAAGATGATGTCTGATTTGGGTCTAAACGGTGAGAAAATTCATGCACGTCCCAATGATTGCGTGTTGTACCGAAACGAGAATTCAGATTTGAAAGAGCGTCCCACCTGCAGAGAGGATAGGTATAAACCGAAAGGATCTGATAAGAAACCAGATATACCTGTCAAGATAGCACAATACTTTTCCATAACACAGAGGCCGCAAAGGCTATCCAAGTGTAAGAAGACGGCAGAGACAATGATTTGGTATCACCCGCTGCTCCAAGTGAAGACAGAAGAATGAGTCATCCAAGAAATTCGCCAGCATGGAAGGATTTCGATAGGAGGCATCCAACATTCAATAGTGATCCTCACAATATCAGGCTTGGACTGGCTAGTGATGGATTCTGCCTTTTCAACTATATGGGTGGAGGCCACAACACATGGCCCGTTGAAATGATGATTTATAATCTGTCGCCGTGATTAGCTATGGATCAGTTCTATTTTATGATGCCTCTTCTTATTGATGGACCGAAATCACCGGGAAACAAAATCGACGTCTATCTCTGACCACTGATCGATGAGTTAAAATCCTTATTCATTGATAGTGTGGAGACTTATGATGCTAACATAGATATTACCTTCACGTTGCATGCGACTTTAATGTGACAATTAATGACTTTCTTGCGTATGGAATGCCATCAGGTTTATCCGTACATGGTTACAAAGTTACTGCCACTAAGATACAATATTGAGACGGTTGATTTATAGAAAAAAAAGTTTGTTATTACGGTCATCGGCGTTTCCTACCACTAGACCATCCCTACAGGCTTGACGGTGCTCACTTTGATGGTCATCAGGAGCTTCATGGGCCTCCAACCCTATTTTCCGGAGATGACGTGATTGCTCAGTGAGATAGTTATGATAACGTGACCTTCAAGATAGATCCGGCAAGATAGGACACTCCACCCTACTGGAATAAATTAAGCATTTTCTACAAGCTACCGTACTGGCCAACAAATTTAGTGCGTCATTGTCTAGACGTCATGCACATCGAGAAGGGAGTATCCGAGCATGTACTTAACTTGTTTCTTTATAAAGGCGGAAAATTGAAAGACAACTTCCATGCTCGAATGGATATTCAGGATTGGAAAATTAAAAGTGAATTGCATTCTAAACTGATAGCGGGTAAATCAGGAAAGTTTGTACTTTCCAATACCGCGTATCATATGTCACAACCGGAAAAGAAAAGGTTCCTACAGATATTACATGATTTGAAAATTCTCATAAGTTTCTCAGGACCATTTAGTAAGAAGATAAAAATTGTGAAAGGTAAGATCGAAGAGCTGAAAAATCATGATCACCATATTATTATGAAGTATCTTCTCCTATTAGCCCTCAAGACTTCCCTTCCTGAATCGTCTGGTCTAGTACTCAACGATCTTTACTTCTTCTTTAAAGAATTGTGTGTTAAAAATATCGATATTGTAGCGCTTGAGAAGTTAGAAACTGCGATCCCCTTGATACTATGCAAGCTTGAGCGGATATTCCCACCATCATTCTTTGATATCATCATACACTTAACGGTTCATTTTGTAACCGAGACCAAGCTTGCCAGACCGGTATAATATAGATGGATGTATCCCGTTGAAAGGTATCTTGAATTTTTCCGTTCACACATTTTATAAAATTTTTCCTATCTTATATATATGCTTATATTCCTTTATTTAATATATGTTTTTTTAGACAGCTCTATACTCTAAAAAATTATATACGCAATAGAAATCGACCCGAGAGTTCTATCATGCAAGGTTATCTCCCAGAGGAAGTAACCATATTTTGTTCTCGCTTTCTGAATGAAGACATTAAGACGAAACTTAACAGGTCTCGGAGAATTCAGGACGTGACATACGGTAAAGCTGATTATAAGAGAGTAGAATTCATGTTTATCAACAAGATACATCATTTTATCCTTCTCAATAGCATATGTTTTGATAAAATTAGAGAATAAGTCTCTTTTGCATTAATTGTTCTTTATATATGTAAATATATGAAATAATATAATGTTAACGTCAAAATTAAATGTTGATAACATAATTCATAACAATGAAGTATGTGAGGAGCATCCTAATTAGATTGATGATCGATTGGATAAATATCATCAGGAAAAATTTTGCGACTGCTTTGCAGATCATGTAAGATATTTGAATCTCATATTTTTATGAGTAGTATTAATCTATACTTATATCGTTATGTATTTGCCGTATAATTTGTTTTGTCAGATCCAAGACCCAAATATGTTTGTATCATTAGAGAGAGAGATGCAAGATGTCTAGCTCAGTATCCTAGCATAGAGGTTGCATACTATAAAGGATTCGGTGTTCTTGGATATAAATTTGAAGTTAAGGACATAGAAAATCTCGAATCACCCAGAATAGTGGGGTTGCGACCGTAGGATTGAACGACATGGTGTATTTTGGGTACTTAGATTGCATATTAAGTATCCAATATCTAGGACGATCAGAACCGATTTATATATTTTAGTGTATTTGATACAATACAAAAACTGATACGAATAGATAGAGAGACAAGCTCGGAACATGGAAAGATGAATATGAATTGACTAGTATAAACACTCCGCGATTTTTCCGTGAAGACGGCCTGTTCATCTTTTCACATCAAGCATTTCAAGTATACTACTCAAGGTGCTTGAAGCATCCGGGATAGAGTGTCGTATGTCAATAGAAACCCAAGGATATTTATGATGTCCCATAATTCGAGGATCGCATGGACAACAATGATGAGGAGAAAGAAGAAAGAAGACTTAGAGTGCTCCAATCATCTGTCTCCGTAGATAGATTGTCTTCGGCTGAGCGTGAAGTTACTTGGGTTAAGAGTGATATTGATAATGAAATTCAAGTAGATATTCCTACGGTATCTGCTACGTCTACGAAACGAAAAAGGTCATCATTAATATTATATTATGTCTTTACATTTGATATGATCTATTCATGTATTATTGTTATTATTTCTCTTATATACATGTATTGCATTCATATGTAATGATTGCAACCATTTATACATCCAGGAATGATGGAGATGTCGGGAGTAGCGAGGGGCAGGGGCAGCAGCAGGGGCAGCGGCAGAGGCCGCTCTAGGGCCGGCAGGGATAGAGCGGTTTTTGCAACCAGGGGAGCTACGTAGGGAGCTCCAAAGAGCTGGTGTTGCACCCCCGTCCGTACCGTTTGCACCCGCAGGTATATTGCACACATATTCATTTATTTTGAATAATAAATTGTAGATATACATGCATATTCATTTAGAAGTTACTTATGCAGTCATTTTTATTGTTTAGTTGTACGGGGTGCCTCCACATCCGAGGCGTATCTAGATCCCACACCTGCAGAAAGTACGTTTATATATTCTATATTGCACGCATATTCATTTTGATTATTATATTATAGATATACACGCGTATTCATTTTGAAGTTACTTATATAGTCATTTTTTATTATCTAGTTGTAGGGAGTGCTTCCACGTCCGGGACGCACCTAGATACTACACATGCATCAGGTACGTTTATATATTTTATATTGCACGCATATTCATTTTGATTGTTTTATTATAGATATACATGCATATTCATTTCGAAATTACTTATATAGTCATTTATTTCTAGTTAGAGGGGGTGCTTCCATATCTGGAGCACAGGCCGCTTCAGCACCATCTTACCCTTCGTACAATCTGCAGGTTAGTATTCTTTACATATATATTACTTCAAATTAATCATGTATTATTTTATTCGGAAGTTATTTATATCGTCATTGTTCATCTAGTTGGAGAGGATTAATTCACGTCTGGACTACCGGCTGTTCCTTGTAGGAGGAACTATCGACCCGCTCGTACTGCTGTCCGGGCTCAGGCTCATGCTGTTATCGACCCAGGTATATATCCTTATTTTATTGATTATTGTACTCATAATTCATTTTGTCTTGATATTGTATGTATATGTATATATTTTACAGATACAGGGCAATTACGGCCCGTCCGTGGGGACTCTAGGGCCGACTCAGTCCCACAGGCTGAAGTCCGATGCTGCTAAGGGCCAAGAACTATTCCCTTTCCCCTTTACCGTTAGATGCCGACCCAATGGCCAGTATGCCGAGAAGTTCGGCCAATATATGGGGGATGAGAACCGTCATTTCAAGAAGTATTCCCTTCACCTTGAATGAGACGATCATCACAAGCTCTCATTTAATCTCTTGTTTGAGCAGGCCCATGTATTATTAAATATTTTTATTTGATTTATCAAAATAAATTTACTATCATTCGGAGGTTATAATTTAACGACAATTTCTTGTATTTGCAGATGGATTACAACTTTCAGACCCTTGATCCCGGTGACCATCATAGAGGACTCGATTTTCAGGCTATTTACCGAGGCCTCACAATCAACATGCAGGGTCATGTCCGGTATAATAGGGGTAAGATGAACTCTGATTGTTACAATCTATGGTTAGCAACCCCCTAGGCGAAGAAAGCGACTCTTCTACACTTTTCGGCCTTTACCGACGTCAATTTAGAGATATGCCCTCTCTTATGCGAGTTTTGGGCGTCTGAGTGCAAGTTGAAACAGGCCGCTCAAAATAAGAAGAATCAAAATTCGACGAAGTAGGGTCGACCAACCTACACCGGTGGATCGAGGACGGTGGATCGGGCCATGGAGGCAAAGGTAAATTACAAGATATCTTTTTTGATATAATACAATATGAAAAGTTATATTATACATGTATGTATTTGGTGAATTGCAATATGAGAGCTCAGACCGTGGCTCAGGGTGGCACTACGTGCATGTTGGTGGATTATCTATCCGTCCACACTTCATCTAGTGATCCGGTCACGGGCGAGCTTCGATATCCCGACACTGGTACTCAGGAGTATTGCGTAAGTGTTAATATTTGTTCCAATTCGAATAAAAATTTGTTTCGATAAGGATCTGGCCATACTAGCCCCTGTCCTAGCTAGACCGCGTATATGGAGAGCACCATGGTGGTTGGGGGAAAGGCCAGAGAACTGGTCCTAGCAGATCCCACCTGAAGTTGTCCTCCTCACCGACGGTTACTTCTGGTACCCCACACGAGCAATGTCTAGAGCAGCAGTTGGACGTGCTGACCGTCGAATTCCGTACTTTTCTAGAGTCAATGGTACGTATACACACACACACACACACACACACACACACACACACACACCTAAACACACACACGCGTGCCAACCACACAGAGAGAAGCATACACACACATACACACAAACAAGGCTTAACCGTAATTCATCATCATTCTCGTCTACATTGAACTCTAGTCAAATCCAACCCTACTTATTATGTTTTGATATGAATTATAGAATATGTTAAGCATAATTTAGATGATACCATACGGGGTAATGACCTACCCCCCCAACACACACAAAGAAATTCTATATTGTTTGTGAAATTTATAGTTCGGATTTTTATTTACAATGTGAGTATAACTTAATTAGTTAAAAAAGATTTTCAAAATGAGATATTTAAAAAAATACCCTTAACCTTTAAGAAAATACCCTTATTTCTAAGATTCGGCAGGTATTGTAGTGAAAAGTAACAATAGTTAAGGGTATTTTAGTGGAAAAGCAACAATATTTAAAGGTATTTTAATGTAAATAATTAAAATTGAGTAGATGAGGTTTTTTATTAAAAATTTTAATGATAGTTTAGTGAAAAACAATAATGGTTAAGGGTATTTTAGTGAAATTTATATTAATTTAGTTAATTTAAGAAGATGAATCGTTTGGTTAAAATTTCAATGTATTTTAATGAAAAACAACAATAGTTAGGGGCGTGTGTGTATGTGTCTGTGCATGTGTGTATATGTGTGCGTCTGTGTATGTGCACGCGCACGTGCACGCGCACGCACACGCACAGAAACACACACAGACACATACACTCAGACACACATATATAAACAAGTCCAAAACCTAACCCCAAACCCTAAATTACAAAAACTTTTAAATTTTACAGATTCGGCAGGCCACTGCTGCGGCTCCGGCTTCGCAAGCCACTAGGTCGGCTACAGCTATGGCTCCGCAAGCCACTACTTCGGTTGCGGCTACGCAAGCTACTTCTTCGGTTCTAGCTTCAGCTCCACAAGCCACTACTTCAGCTCCGCAGGCCGCTATTTCGGTTCCGCAGCCCATTGGTTCGGCTCCACTGCCCACCCCCACTCCCGACGATCCAGTTTTCCAACTTTTGTCGGCCGTTTACAGCGAAGACCAACTGCGCCGGATTTCTTGGATACTTGGAGATGGAGCATCTGGACCGAGCCATGTAGCGATGTATTTATATTTTTTTATTTTTGTGCGATGTATGTACTATATTTGAAACGTATCGTATATCTTGGATATTGTTTATTGTATGTCTTGATTTTTTATTTTGATTTTGCATTTTGTTTGGTTATTTGCATGGGATATTTTGGATAAATATTTCTGTATTTATATGTGCTATGTATATTATCATGTACATGCCGGAAAGAAAATGGAAGCACCATATTTTAATTTTTTTAAATATGCTCACGGTTATGACCATGGGGGCAAGTTTAGCTCCTACGGTCGTAGGGGCTAAATATCAGTTTTTCTAATATTTATCCCCTACTTTTTCTGATATTTAGCCCCTACGGTTAATACCGTAACAGCATATTAAAAATATTTTAGAAAAAACTAATTTATAATTTTTATATTTGCCCCTACGTTAGAATCCATAGAGACAAATATATGCTCCTACGGTTAAGTCCATAGGGGCATATAAAAAACTTAAAATAAACTAATTAGTCTCAAGGGACATAATTCTATTCAAAACATGTAATGCAAACTAATTGATGTGGAATATATATTGTAATATGGCAGGAAATAAAGTAAACTTATAGAAAATTGAACAACATGCAAGTTGGGATAATTAAATTAAACTCAAGCTGAAAAAATAAAGAAAAATTAAATAATTCAAATGGCACTTAGTCTGGAATGATATGTTCAAATGGATTAAAGAAAACAAATTAGAAATGATAGGAGAAGCTAGCAAAAAGAGACTAATAATTTTTCTAATCAATTTTGGATACTAACCTGGTCCTTCTTAGCTCCCTTCTGTATCTGAAACAAGAATAAATAATTTTCAGCAATATAATCCATTTTTGGGAATTATATATTTGAACAAATTATTAAAAGTAGAAATAAAAGAGATTTTTTTTTATAAAATTCTCGTTTCCCTATAACAACGAGACTAGCTAGTATAAGAGTTAGAGCCAACAAAATATTACTGAAAATGACTTAAAGTTAAATGCCTCATTTATGCATGATATTTTTGTTCCACGAACTACACTACTCCTCTAGTTATAAAAGACGATTGACTAAAATGAAATAAGTCATGCAGAACTGCAATCCTTAAAAGAAAATTAACAAAAATGGAAAGGCAGGTTTAAGTAGGAGGGTGCGAAACTTTTAATCTTATTAACAAAAACGAAAAACTAGCACTACTACAAATAAGGGTTGCCCCTACGGATTAACCCGTAAGGCAAACCACTGCCCCTACGGATATGTCCGTAGGGACAAGAAAATAACCTGTAAGTGCAAACGCCGTAGGTGCAAGTTGAACCCCTGAACTTGCCCCTACGGATAAAAACCTGTCCCTACGGAGTTATGTGTAGGTCCCGTATCCCCTACGGAATGGTTCGTAAGGGCAAAAACAATATTTTATTTACGGTTTTTTAAAATATATATCTTGTACCTACGGATGAATCCGTAGGGCCAAGTAGTAGCCCCTACGGATACATTCGTAGGTACTTATCTGTAGGGGCAAAATGCATGCACGGAATTTCAAATATTTAAAAATGAATAGAATAGAATGTGATGTCGCAGGAAACATCATCCTGAAAAACCATTTCTCTTCAAAATCAATACATTGTGATGGATTGAAGAAGAAGAAAAACAAAAATAAATGAAGGAATTAAGTAAAAGGAAGCCCTCTTTCTCGATCTGCCATCAGAGTTTCATCATTAACATAACCTATACTGCATTAAATATAGTAGTGAAAATTGATGAAATTGGACAGAAAATTTCTCGATCTACCAATAGATCTAGTATATCGATCATTTACAACCTAAACTAAGAAAAAAGTGGGGCAAGAGCACGAAACTTTTAATCTGGAAGCACACTAACAAAAACGGAAAGCTAGGGCAAAAGCGCGCGAAACTTTGATCTTTAAAATTAATAAAATGTGATTTTGAAGAAAGAAGAACGATGAGAAATAAATTCATCAGATCCTGAAGAACCATTTCTCTTCAAATAATCAATATTTACATATTAACTTTAAGAAAAACAACAAAGGGAAAAATAAAATGAATGAAGTAAAGTAAAGGAGCAAGCCCTCATCTTCTGCAATAGAGTTTCACCCTTAACCTAATCTACAGTCCGAAATAATTATTCAAAAATGAAACTAGCATACATTTATTCACTAAATTAATTTAAAAGAAATAACAAATCATTGCAGTGAGAAACCCACAAGGATTTTCCTTTTTTCTTAGAGAGAGAGAGAGAGAGAGAGAGAGAGAGAGAGATTACCTAAGAAATGAAAGCTGCACAGCAAAAGAATAGATCGAAGACTAAAGAAAAATTAGAGAGAAGATGAAGTTTCTCACTCTCTAATTCTTTAAAATCTTTATTTTTGTTGTAAGAATGAAAGTGAGTGTGAGAGAGAGAGAGAGAGAGAGAGAGAGATGATTTGTAGAGGAAATACGATACCCCTATGGAATAAACCGTGGGGGCAACATATTACTATTTTTTTCAGATAATTTGGAAATAAAAAATGCCCTTACAGAATAAACCATAGAGGTAGAGGCCTTTACGATACTAACCGTAGAGGCAAAGTTTCAACCGTAGGGTATACACATGCCCCCTCGTTTTTTGCCCACATAGTTACTAATTTAGCCCCTACGGTTACTCCCGTAGGGACAATGATTTGCCCCCACGGTCATAATGGTAGGGGCATCCGATCTTTATAGTAGTGTTTTAATGGAAGCACAATCAATAAAAATTGTTGAGGATGTTAAGAGTTTATGAAGGATAAATTAGTTCTCATTTTTATGGGAAGGCCACCAATCAAATTGAAAGGTGTGTTTAGAAATCTTGGGGGAAGGGGAGGGGAGGGGGCAACTGCCCCCCAAGCCCCAACATGGTTCCTTCACTCAACACAAATCAAGTCTCAAGGGACATAATTCTATTCAAAACATGTAATGCAAACTAATTGATGTGGAATATAAATTGTAATATGGCAGGAAATAAAGTAAACTTATAGAAAATTGAACAACATGCAAGTTGGGATAATTAAATTAAACTCAAGCTGAAAAAATAAAGAAAAGTTAAGAAAACAAATTAGAAATGATAGAAGAAGCTAGCAAAAAGAGACTAATAATTTTGCTAATCAATTTTGGATACTAACCTGGTCCTTCGTCCCTTCTGTATCTGAAACAAGAATAAATAATTTTCAGCAATATAATCGATTTTTGGGAATTATATATTTGCACAAATTAAATGTAGAAATAAAAGAGAATTTATTAATAAAATTATCGTTTCCCTATAACAACGAGACTAGCTAGTATAAGAGTTAGATCCAACAAAATATTACTGAAAATGACTTAAGTTGCCTCATTTATGCATGATATTTTTGTTCCACGAACTACTCCTCTAGTTATAAAAGATGATTAACTAAAATGAAATAAGTCATGCAGAACTGCAATCCTTAAGAGAAAATTAACAAAAATGGAAAGGCTGGTTTACCTAGGAGCGCGCGAAACTTGTAATCTTATTAACAAAGCTAGGTTTGAAAATGCATGCACGGAATTTCAAATATTTAAAAATGAATAGAATAGAATGTGATGTCGCAGGAAACATCATCCTGAAAAACCATTTCTCTTCAAAATCAATACAATGTGATGGATTGAAGAAGAAAAACAAAAATAAATGAAGGAAATAAGTAAAAGGAAGCCCTCTTTCTTGATCTGCCATCAGAGTTTCATCATTAACATATATAACCTATACTGCACGAAATATAGTAGTGAAAATTGATGAAATTGGACAGAAAATTTCTCGATCTACCAATAGATCTAGTATATCGATCATTTACAACCTAAACTAAGAAAAAAGTGGGGCAAGAGCACGAAACTTTTAATCTGGAAGCACACTAACAAAAACGGAAAGCTAGGGCAAAAGCGCGCGAAACTTTGATCTTTAAAATTAATAAAATGTGATTTTGAAGAAAGAAGAACGATGAGAAATAAATTCATCAGATCCTGAAGAACCATTTCTCTTCAAATAATCAATATTTACATATTAACTTTAAGAAAAATAACAAAAGGGAAAAATAAAATGAATGAAGTAACGTAAAGAGAGCAAGCCCTCATCTTCTGCAATAGAGTTTCACCCTTAACCTAATCTACAGTCCGAAATAATTATTCAAAAATGAAACTAGCATACATTTATTCACTAAATTAATTTAAAAGAAATAACAAATCATTGCAGTGAGAAACCCACAAGAATTTTATTTTTTTCTTAGAGAGAGAGAGAGAGAGAGAGAGAGAGAGAGAGATTACCTAAGAAATGAAAGCTGCACAGCAAAAGAATAGATCGAAGACTAAAGAAAAATTAGAGAGAAGATGAAGTTTCTCACTCTCTAATTCTTTAAAATCTTTATTTTTGTTGTAAGAATGAAAGTGAGAGAGAGAGAGAGAGAGAGATGAGAATATAAGAAATCAGGAGCATATATTTTTGAGGCGGTAAAATCCTGTCATAGATTTGCTCCCGAGCCGCCACCCAAGAGGCAATTTCTTCATAAGACGTGTCTCTTCCCATAATACCCTTTTGCGCTTGAAATATTCACTGGCAATGGAACGAAATCCCCAAACTATCCTTTATATCTAAGGAAACAATTCACACAACACGATTAAAGAAGGGAAACGAATAAAATTCGGATATTGAACCGAATATTCATAATATCAACCCAGCTTTTATATGTACTACAGATACAATGGAAATCCGCAATTTTATCCAAATTAAGTACATGCTCTTGTTATATCGCCTTTTGTACAGAGACAAGTTATTAGAGAAATTTAATTATTACAATCAATTTTCTCATGAATTTTTTCAGACAGGCGATAATTTAAAAGAAATTGGACCGATTTTTTTTGTTTTGTTCATGGATTACCAAGATTATTAATTTTGTTGGGTTGGGGTGCGTGGGGGGGGGGGGGGGGGAGGGAGGGAGGGAGAGGAGGCTATTCATCATCCAGTAAAATATTGCCAATTAACATCTCACTTGGGACATGCATGTTATAGAGACCGGAAACCTCCATGTCTTTTTACAGCCCCTCACCATATGATAACCAAAATCCAGCACGTCTTTAGAAGGATTCACTATTAGATTGCCCATCAGTGAATTGACTACATTGCCCCTTCCTACTTTTTACATAAATTTTGTACACATATTTTAATTCCCAAGTATCCTATGTTTTGAGAAATTGTGCTTTCGCAAATGTAAAGCTTTTCAACCACGCTACTACAAAGTAGAGATTTGGTCACGGTTTAAACCATGACCAAAACCAAATATCGTAACGGTTTAAACCATTATATAACCGTTGCCAAAAGACCCGTCACCATAAGTCTTGTCATGGTTAAAACCGTTACCATATTTGGTTATGGTCACGGTTTAAACCGTGACTATATAACTGACGTAACCAAAATAGGTTCAGATAAACAAATCAGCGATTCAAGTTTTAAAAAATACATAAAACAAATGGTAATGGTTTTGACTGTTAACATAGGTATTACGTAACGTGTATAATCGTTATCATTTGTCAGACACCTGGAAGATAAATCAGATATCCGTTAGTCTTTCGTAATGGGACAAGATATGGTAACGGTTAAGTCGTTCCATAGTTTATAAATTGTAACTGTTTAAACCGTTACCATATATATTGGAACAGTGTAAATTGTTACTGTATTATGTGCGCGCGCTGCTTTCATTTACAAATCTAACGCAATTATAATATAATCAAATCTCACGCTATTATAAACAAAATATAATAATCAATAATTAATATGAATCGAATCGCACGCAATTATAAACAAAATATATATTCAACTACAATAAATACAAAAAATGTGTATGTAAAATCAACAAATGAATAAATCTAATCTAAAGTCGTTAAGATGATCCACCTCCATCGTCCCGTGACCTGAACATACTCCCAAACTCGTCTCGTATGGCCTGCCGGATGGTCTCCGCAGTCGTGTGCGTCATCTTTTGGACCTGTGTCGTAAGCGTCTGCAGCTGCATCTACTGCTGCGCCATCTGATCGCGGAGCGCACGGATCTTCTCCTGCGATGTAGTTGCCGTGTCTATGTCATGCCCCGCTTCCCAAAATACGGAAAACGAGGGATGACTAGGCCAGCCATGCTCCTACGGTCAAGGAATCATCCCGCCGTAGTCACACTTCGGTTTCTAGCATTACATGGTAATCAGTAAATAAAGCACAGTAGTAAAAGAATCACATCACTAATTTATTACATTAAAATTTCATTGTTCACAAATTACAGATAACAAGAACAATTACTAATCAAGTTCAATCTCACGATCACTTTTATGGAAAGCAGTAAAGATAGGAAGTACACCAGGCTATATCTCCGTGAACTTGAAAGGTAGATCTGTCTCCTGCGCTGGTCCTTCCAGGGGATCTGAGCATGCATACTCAGGTCGTCAGAGCGACACAATAACAATGTTATTATAAATAAGATGAAACAGGTAAATGAGGTAATACTAGTGTAAGAACAATGCAAGTAATCACTATGTCACTATATGATGCAGAATATGTTCTGTGTCCCTATCGGTCTCTAGGTCATGTTTAAAATCGCATAATGGAAGGAGGATCATGTTTAACAGGAGTCTCGTACATACCCGAGACAACGGCCCACATGCTCGGGACATAACCCTGTCAGCCGGATCGCTAGATCCTACCTACTATATATATCACTGCTCGAATGATCATCCTCTAAAATACGGTCCCGCTAAATACGATTCTCTTTCCACTTCGATTTTCCCGTTTTATTCCCAGATTTACACTATTTGTGATCTTGAGTCAGTCGTGTACAAGTATACCAATGGCACGGTTTTATCACTGTTTACTATATCAATCACTGTCACGAATATTCACTTTCCATTGGTGTACTCGTCACTCCTAAATCAACATCAACCACGCACGATAATGCAATGTCCACTGACTCTAACACGCACTAACACTAAGTATATGGCAATTGCGGTATGATATATATATGTATGCCATCAATAAGCTAAGTATGTTATGAATCAACATGCATGTCATTAACCTACATAAATTGCAAAAATTCATCCGTTTAGAATTCAACAAAATGATGCAAGTAAGATAAATAGAACATTCAGTCAGAAATTCATCAAAATTAGTTTCAGTTCAATCGGGATTCCGGTTTTCAAGATACAGCTGTTTCATTTTAAGTGCTCGCGGCTGGAAATTCAGTTTCAGAACTGAACGTCCGTTTCGCGGCACTAATTGCACGCAGTTGGGTTCAGAATTTAGCGATGCTACAGTTGAATACAATCTAGGGTTTTCTATAGGGTATTCAACGCAACAGACGGATCCTCAATCGCGTCTGTACGTTGAAAGTTATGCACAGTTTAACATCAGTATATCACTTCTGAATCTGTTCTGGACAGTTATACGTTCTGCCCTTTTATTAACAGTTTAAAATAGCAATTGACAATGAAACAGAGTGGAACCACTTGTTTTGTTTAGCTAACAGAATTATCTTTAATTTACTGCTGAGTTCCGTAACATACGACTTCAGGAAACACAGTGACACACATTTTGGTACAGTACACGATAAACAGAGTCACTCTGGACTGCAGTCCAGAGCCGCACTACGATCTAATTATCATCGCAGTTACAGAACAGCAATCATTAGAATTTTACATAGGGTTAAAGTTCATCGAGTCGGCTTAGATCCTCGAACGCATCATTCCAGTATGTATATAATTTACGGTGATTTTATTCATTTTCAGATACAGGAAAAATTCTAGTTTTATCGGCATATTTGGGGGTATCAATTTTAGTCTCTAACAATCGTATTCTCCAGTGAGATTTATACACAATATTTAACATTATGAGGGCCAACAGAAAACATTTATTTCCGTCAAATCAAACAATTATTTTCATTGGGGTCTAGCATCGAACACATCGGTCGCATAATATATCGGGAATCGGCAAATTCGTAAACTATGTGATTTAGGTTTGTACCACAATTCTATTAGCATGTAGCAAGTAAACACTTGTCTGGAAACGTCTCGGGGTCGTACGGCAGCAGCGGCGTCACGAACGCGTGATGTACGTCATGAAACGGATTCGCGCGGGCTTGGCTCGAGATGCGGAATTTGCGTCGGAGTTGTCCGGAGACTTCTTGTACTCTCTGGAAGGGTGAAGGAGGCTCTGTGGAACTCCTGGGTGGTGCTGGGGTTGACGACGGTCGACGGCGTCGCACCGGCAATGGCCTCAGTGGGTGTTTGGAAAAATGGGTTTTGGAATTTTATTTTATTTTATTTTTCTCTTCTTGAAGAGAGAGGGAGGGAGAGAGAGAGGGAGAGTCTCGGGGTGGATCTTGGAGGAGAAGGAGAAAGTGGAGAGGGTGTAGGGGTCGATGGTGTAGTGTGGAGATCGCCGGCTTCGAGGGGCAGGGTGGTGGTCGGCTCGGGTGTGACGGGGGATTTGTGTGCAGGGGCTCGGGTGTACTGGGTCGGGGGAGTCATAGAGGGAGAAGGAAGGTGAATGAGGGGCTGTCGTCGTCGTGGGGTCGAGCGAAGTGATGGGGTGATCGCAGGCGGTGGAGTGAGGGTCAATGGGGCTCGGTAAGTTTTCGTGATTGGAGAGGAGTGGGGAAAATTTTGGAAAATGAAGGAGAAGAGAGAGGTGAGGATGTGAGGAAGAGAACGAGGGTTGAAGTCGTGGGTGTAACGTCGCAATAACGGGCGTGGGCGTGGGGGCGAGCTACGGCGGAGGAGACGGTCGCGAGCGAGAAATGGGGGAAAGTTACCGATGGAGGGAAAGGAGAAGAACAATAGCGGGTCGGGTGAGTTGAGAAGGCGGGCCGAAGGAGTGGGCTTGGGGTTTTTTTAAAAAAAAATATTACCTTACTAATAATTTGTGGGCTGAAGGAGTAAGAGTAGGCCGGGGGATTTTAATAAAGGGTTTATTAAGGAAAAAATGAGTGGGCTGAGGAAAGGGAAACGGGCTGAGGGTTTAATTTGTTTTAAATTTTAATTGAGAAAAAATTTCTATGGGCCGGCAGGGAAATAAGCTTGGGCTGGGGATTTTTTTTTAAAAGGAATTTATTTGTTTTGGGTTTTAATTAAATGTTTAAGCTTGCTTAGGTTTTAAGGGTTCAGGAAAAAAAATTTAAATACTGAAAAACCTAACAACGGTTTCACACAAAAAAATTTACGAGGGAAAAGAAAGGAAATCACTGGAATTTAGAAAATAGGAAACTTTTATTAAGATGGAAACAGGGATTTACATCATACCCCCCTTAACAAAAATTTCGTCCTCGAAATTTAACAAGAATACGAGACAATGTACTAAACAAAGAGATGTGGATAACGATCACGGATATCTTCCTCCCACTCCCAGGTGGATTCTCCTGGGGAACGACCGCCCCAAGACACTCGGACTAACGGAATGACCTTATTCTTCAGTACTTTCTCTCTGCGGTCGAGGATGGTAGTGGGATGCTCCTCGTACGATAGATCGGTACCCAAAACTAGCTCTGAATGATCCAGGACATGGCTCTCATCCCGAACATAACGCAGCAACTGTGATACGTGGAAGGTATTGTGCACACCAGCTAGCGATGGAGGCAAGGCAAGTCGATAGGCCACCTCTCCTACTCGCTCTAGCACCTCAAAAGGTCCGATAAAACGGGTACTGAGTTTTCCCCGACCTCCAAACCTGATAACTCCACGAGTAAGGGAAATCTTCAAGAACACATGATCTCCGACTTCGAATTCTAGTGGCCTCCTGCTGGTATCTGCCCAACTCTTTTGTCGATCCTGAGCCGTTTTAATATGCTGCCTGATCATTTGGACCTTGTCAACTGTCTGAACAATGAGTTCGGGGCCTAGTAATCTTCATTCTCCCACATCATCCCAACATACTGGGGATCGACACTTCCGCCTGTATAGTGCTTCAAAAGGAGCCATCTGAATACTGGCCTGATAACTATTGTTGTAAGAGAACTCGACTAGATGCAGATGGTCCTCCCAGGAACCCTGAAAGTCCAACATACAGGCTCTCAATATATCCTCGAGCGTCTAAATCGTACGCTCGGATTGTCCATCCGTCTGTGGGTGATACACTGTGCTGAATTTAAGGCGGGTTCCCAAACTCTCCTGTAAGCTCTTCCAAAAGTGTGACAAGAATCTGGTGTCTCGGTCTGACACAATGCTGACTGGAACACCGTGAAGTCGTACAATCTCCTGCATATATCTTTCTGCCAGTGATTCTGTCGACTGTCCCACTCGGAAAGGTAGGAAGTGTGCAGCTTTCGTGAGACGATCGACGATAACCCAAACGGCGTTATTGCCCCTAGGGTTCCGTGGTAAGGCCGTCACGAATTCCATAGTAATGTGCTCCCACTTCCATTCAGGTATCGGCAGTGGTTGTAACAATCCTGCTGTCCTCTGATGTTCCGCCTTCACCTGCTGACATACCAAGCACCTGGATACGAACCTCGCAATTTACCGCTTCATTCCGTTCCACCAAAAGTGCTGCTTTAGGCCCTGATACATTTTTGTACCTCCTGGATGCACAGAGTAAGCTGAACTGTGAGCTTCAGCCAATACTTCTTCTTGAACATCTCCCTTAGGTACGCAGAGTCTGCTACCGAATCTAAGAGAGCCATCTTCATGTATAATCAAATCCGTTCTTAGTCCAGCTTCCACTTGCTCTCTGAACTTTTGCAATCGGGGATCATCCGCTTGTGCAATCTTGATGCGATCCACCAGGGAAGATTGCACCTGCAGTTGCCAAAGTTGACTGAGTGTGTTCGGCGTAACGACTTCAAGTTCAAGTCTCCGGAAGTCCTCAATAATGCTCCTCTGATCGGTCAACATCATGACCGCTGGCTTGCGACTGAGCGCATCTGGTACAATGTTCAGCTTCCCCGGGTGATACTGAAGGTCCAAGTCATAATCTGCCATTAACTCTAGCCATCGGTGCTGCCTCATGTTCAGTTTCTTCTGAGTGAAAACATACTTCAAACTTTTGTGATCTGTGTACACCTCCACTTTCTCACCCAATAGATAGTGCCTCCAAATCTTCAACGCAAAGACTACCGCATCTAACTCCAAGTCATGCGTGGGGTAGTTCTTCTCGTGATTTCTCAGTTGTCGAGAGGCGTAAGAAACCACTTGGCCGTGCTGCATTAGAACACAGCCTAATCCCTTCCCTGAGGCATCACTGTGTATCACCAAACCACCGGAATTATCTGGTACTGTAAGAATAGGCGTCGTGGTTAACTTCTACTTCAGCGTGTCAAATGCCTGAGTGCACTCCTCTGTCCACGTAAACGGTACGTCCTTCCGTGTCAGCCTCGTCAATAGTTCAGCGATTCTTGAGAAATCTCCTGATCTCAGCCACTGACTTCGTCGTTGGCCAATCTCTGACAGATTCTATCTTTGCCGGGTCCACCGAGATGCCTTCGCCCGAAACAATATGTCCCAAAAACTGAACCTTGTCGAGCCAGAATTCACACTTGCTTAGCTTCGCATACAGCTTCTCTTCCCGAAGAATTTGTAGTACCGTGCGCAAATGTTCAGCGTGCTCTTCCCGGGTCTTCGAGTAGACAAGTATGTCGTCGATAAACATAACGACAAACGTGTCCAAGTACTTTGCGAACACCCTGTTCATCAAGTCCATGAATATTGCTGGGGCATTGGTAACACCGAACGGCATCACAAGGAACTCGTAATGTCCGTATCAGGTCCTGAAAGCCGTCTTGCATACATCCTCGGCTGCTACTCTGATTTGATGATATCCAGAACGGAGGTCCAATTTCGAGAATACCTTGGCTCCACTTAGCTGATCGAATAGGTCGTCAATGCGCGGGATTGGATACTTGTTCTTTATTGTGACCTTGTTTAGTTTCCGATAATCTATACACATTCGCAGCGATCCATCCTTCTTCTTTAGTAACAGAACTGGTGCACCCCACGGTGAAGCGCTTGGCCGAATAAATCCCTTCTCCAATAGTTCTTCAACCTGCTTCTTCAATTCCGCCAACTCAACTGGTGCCATTCTGTATGGGGCTCTGGATACTGGGGCTGTACCTGGAGTCAAATCGATTGAGAACTCCAAGATTCGAGGAGGTGGTAGACCTGGTAGATCTTCGTGAAATACGTCCAGAAAGTCCCGAACAATTTCTGGGACTGGGCTCTTATCAATCTCCATAGCTGTCAGTTCCTTGGGCTTGGCTCTATATTTAGCTGGCTCCAAAGATTCACTTCTGCCCTCGAAAATAAACTCCGGGTGATTGGGGATGCGGAAGATCACCTTCCTTGCATGACAATCGATAATTGTATGGAAAGTGCTCATCCAATCCATCCCGAGAATTACGACGAAACTGCCTGTCCCAATCAGAAGGAAATTCGCATAGAATTCCCTGCCACACACTACAACCGGGCATAATCTACATTCCCGACTAGATATTATAATGCCATTACCCGTATGAATTTCCCATCCCTTGGTTAGTGGTTCATGTGGTATTGAGTGTGTATCAGTGAAATGCTCAGAAAAGAAACAATGCGATACTCCCGAATCAAATAGTACTCTAGCTGCCAAGGAATGTACGAGTAGAGTACCTGTAACCACGTCTCCTGACGCCTCTTCCTGCTCGGCGGTCAAGGTGAAAGCCCGTCCCTGACCGCGACCTGTAAAGGGCTGCCTCTGCTCCTGTGGCCTCTGCTGTGGCGGTCCAGAACCTCCCTGTATCTCTGCTCGCTCAGGGCAACTGTTAATCTTGTGCTGACTGGATTCGCAAATCAAGCACTGTCCCTTGGCACGGCGACAGTCCTTCTGGGTATGCCTACCTCTACCGCAATAGCTGCAAACTACGCCCTGTCTCTGGGGGCGATGCTGTGGTACGAACGGGCGCTTCATTTGTGTCGTTCCTGGCCTGTGAACCGGTATGGCTCCTCGAGAAGGCGCGTGGGTACGTACTGGAACGACTGGGGGTCTCCTGAACTTGTTAATCAATTGCTCTTGAACTCTCGCCGTGTTGAGTACCTGTGCGAAAGTCTGCAAATCCAACGATGCAATCAACTGCTGCAACTCGAAATCTAACCCCTGAAGGAAACGTCTGGCCCTGGTGGCCTCTGATTTGACCATGTATGGAGCAAAGCGGCTCAGACGGTTGAATTCTGCCGCATATACGTCCACTGGGCGTCCATTCTGATTCAAAAGAATAAACCTTTCCTCCATTCTGCCTTGGCTGTGGAAGGAAAATAATGATCTAGGAAGTACTCCTTAAACTTGCTCCATTCAATCGGCCCGTCTAGTCTGCTTTCTTCCACCGACCACCATGTACGGGCTTCATCTTCCAATTGTATCTTTATCACGTCCACCCTATCTTCCTCTGGAACCCTGGCGGCTGTCAATAAATTCTCCATGTTCACCAGCCATTGCTCAGCCTCAAGGGGTTCAGCTAGCCCTGTGAATGCAGCTGGATGTAACCGTCGGAAGTCTGATACGGTACCGGCCCTAGCATGATAATCTGGCGGAGTAGCGCCCTCGGGGGCGGTAATGAGTGCGGAGGGTCCTCCTGCAGCGGTAATCGCCCTGAGTCCCTCAGTGAGTAAATCTGTCTTCCTCTCCTGAGCTTCCGCGAGAGTGGTCAGTGCACTAAGTATTCTTTCTGTACGGTCCTGAGAGCTGGAGTCCAAGGAGGGGTAGTTCGGGGACGTCATATCACTGGAAGATTCAAAAGGATCAGATCAGATTCAAGGACGGAAATCAGGAGTAGTGAAACAAGAATAACGTAATACAGTATAGTTAATGTTATCCCTTGATACTAAACACAGGCTCTGATACCAACTAAACCATGTCACGCCCCGCTTCCCAAAATACGGAAAACGAGGGATGACTAGGCCAGCCATGCTCCTACGGTCAAGAAATCATCCCGCCGTAGTCACACTTCGGCTTCTAGCATTACATGGTAATCAGTAAATAAAGCACAGTAGTAAAGGAATCACATCACTAATTTATTACATTAAAATTTCATTGTTCACAAATTACAGATAACAAGAACAATTACTAACCAAGTTCAATCTCACGATCACTTTTATGGAAAACAGTAAAGATAGGAAGTACACCAGGCTATATCTCCGTGAACTCGAAAGGTAGATCTGTCTCCTGCGCTGGTCCTTCCACGGGATCTGAGCATGCATACTCAGGTCGTCAGAGCGACACAATAACAATGTTATTATAAATAAGATGAAACAGGTAAATGAGGTAATACTAGTGTAAGAACAATGCAAGTAATCACTATGTCACTATATGATGCAGAATATGTTCTGTGTCCCTATCGGTCTCTAGGTCATGTTTGAAATCGCATAGTGGAAGGAGGATCATGTTTAACAGGAGTCTCGTACATACCCGAGACAACGGCCCACATGCTCGGGACATAACCCTGCCAGCCGGATCGCTAGATCCTACCTACTATATATATCGCTGCTCGAATGATCATCCTCTAAAACACGGTCCCGCTAAATACGATTCTCTTTCCACTTCGATTTTCCCCTTTTATTCCCAGGTTTACACTATTTATGATCTTGAGTCAGTCGTGTATAAGTATACCAATGGCACGGTTTTATCACTGTTCACTATATCAATCACTGTCACGAATATTCACTTTCCATTGGTGTACTCGTCACTCCTAAATCAACATTAACCACGCACGATAATGCAATGTCCACTGACTCTAACACGCACTAACACTAAGTATATGGCAATTGGGGTATGATATATATATGTGCCATCAATAAGCTAAGTATGTTATGAATCAACATGCATGTCATTAACCTACATAAATTGCATAAATTCATCCGTTTAGAATTCAACAAAATGATGCAAGTAAGATAAATAGAACATTCAGTCAGCAATTCATCAAAATTAGTTTCAGTTCAATCGAGATTCCGGTTTTCAAGATACAGCTGTTTCATTTTAAGTGCTCGCGGCTGGAAATTCAGTTTCAGAACTGAACGTCCGTTTCGCGACACGAATTGCACCCAGTTGGGTTAGAATTTAATGATGCTACAGTTGAATAAAATCTAGGGTTTTCTATAGGGTATTCAACGCAATAGAAGGATCCTCAATCGCGTCTGTACGTTGAAAGTTATGGACAGTTTAACATCAGTATATCACTTCTGAATCTGTTCTGGACAGTTATACGTTCTGCCCTTTTATTAACAGTTTAAAATAGCAATTGGCAATGAAACGGAGTGGAACCACTTGTTTTGTTTATCTAATAGAATTATCTTTAATTTACCGCTGAGTTCCGTAACATAGGACTTCAGGAAACACAGTGACACACACTTTGGTATAGTACACGATAAACAGAGTCGCTCTGGACTGCAGTCCAGAGTCGTACTCCGATCTAATTATCATCGCAGTTACAGAACAGAAATCATTAGAATTTTACATAGGGTTAAATTTCATCGAGTCATCTTCAATTTAAGCCCTTGAACGCATCATTCCAGTATGTATATAATTTACGGTGATTTTATTCATTTTTAGATACGGGAAAAATTCTAGTTTTATCGGCATATTTGGGGGTATCAATTTTAGTCACTAACAATCGTATTCTCCAGTGAGATTTATACACGATATTTATCATTATGAGGGCCAACAGAAAACATTTATTTCCGTCAAATCAAACAATTATTTCTTTAGGGTCTAGCATCGAACACATCGGTCGCATAATATATCGGGAATCGGCAAATTCGTAAACTATGTGATTTAGGTTTGTACCACAATTCTATTACCATGTAGCAAGTAAACACTTGTCTGGAAACATCTCGGGGTTGTACGGCAGCAGCGGCGTCACGAACGCGTGATGTACGCCGTGAAACGAATTCGCGCGGGCTTGGCTTGAGATGCGGAATTTGCGTCGGAGTTGTCCGGAGACTTCTTGTACTCGCTGGAAGGGTGAAGGAGGCTCTGTGGAACTCCTGAGTGGTGCTGGGGTTGACGATGGTCGACGGCGTCGCTCCGGCAATGGCCGCAGTGAGTGTTTGGAAAAATGGGTTTTGGAATTTTATTTTATTTTATTTTTCTTTTCTTGAAGAAAGAGGGAGGGAGAGAGAGAGGGAGAGACTCGGGGTGGATCTTGGAGGAGAAGGAGAAAGTGGAGAGGGTGTAGGGGTCGATGGTGTAGTGTGGAGATCGCCGGCGTCGAGAGGCAGGGTGGTGGTCGGCTCGGGTGTGACGGGGGATTTGTGTGCAGGGGCTCGGGTGTACTGGGTCGGGGGAGTTGTAGAGGGAGAAGGAAGGTGAATGAGGGGCTGTCGTCGTCGTGGGGTCGAGCGAAGTGATGGGGTGATCGCCGGCGGTGGAGTGAGGGTCAATAGGGCTCGGTGAGTTTTCGTGAGTGGAGAGGAGTGGGGAAAATTTTGGAAAATGAAGAAGAAGAAAGAGGTGAGGATGTGAGGAAGAGAACGAGGGTTGAAGTCGTGGGTGTAACGTCGCAATAACGGGCGTGGGCGTGGGCACGAGCTGCGGCGGAGGAGACGGTCGCGAGCGGGAAATGGGGGAATGTTACCGTTGGAGAGAAAGGAGAAGAACAGTAGCGGGTCGGGTGAGTTGAGGAGGCGGGCCGAAGGAGTGTGCTTGGGTTTTTTTTTTATAAAAATATTACCTTACTAATAATTTGTGGGCTGAAGGAGTAAGAGTGGGCCGGGGGATTTTAATAAAGGGTTTATTAAGGAAAAAATGAGTGGGCTGAGGAAAGGGAAACGGGCTGAGGGTTTAATTTGTTTTAAATTTTAATTAAGAAAAAATTTCTATGGGCCGGCAGGGAAATAAGCTTGGGCTGGGGATTTTTTTTTAAAAAGGAATTTATTTGTTTTGGGTTTTAATTAAATGTTTGAGCTTGCTTAGGTTTTAAGGGTTCAGGAAAAAAAATTTAAATACTGAAAAACCTAACAACGGTTTCACACAAAAAATTTTACGAGGGAAAAGAAAGGAAATCACTGGAATTTAGAAAATAGGAAACTTTTATTAAGATGGAAACGGGGATTTACAGTCTACCTGCGTTTGGGCCATGGCGTACCCGTGGATGATCGCTTGCCTGCATCAAGTCGGTGGGTCCCGGGATGTGCCTTCCCACCCAGTTCGGTTTCATCATCGATACTTCTCCCATCCCGCGCTCATACCCGCCATGATGTCCGCCGGATGGCGAATCCAGAACATGGACAATGGCGATAATCAGGTCAGCGGGGCTAAGTCCCAAGACGTCCGTCATCTCCTTGAACTGTGTCTGTACACACACGCGTTAACTTAAAATACAGAATCGACTTGATTATATGAAACTTATTATGTACTCGTCCGTGCCCTTGTGTAACACGGCCCATCCCTTGACAGTAGTGTAGGTAGTAGGGTCTTTCTATTTCTGTGATAAAATTAAGGTATGAAAATTTAGTAAGAGTTTAATGTAGAGAAGAATGATAATGAATTAAGGTTTGGCCTTGGTTATATGTGTGTGTGTTTGTTTGTTTGTGTGTATGTGTGTGTGTGTGTAAATGTGTATGTGTGTCTGTGTGTGTGCGCCCGTGTGTGTATGTGTGTGTGTGTCACACACACACACTAACAAAGCATGCATTGTTGCTTTTCACTAAAATTACTATAAATTTCATTAAGACATCCTTAACTATTGTAGTTTTTCACTAAAACACCTATAGCTATTGTTTCTTTTCACTAAGATACCCCATTTAATCAATTTAACTTATTTACACTAAGATACCATTAACTATTGTCGATTTTCCATTAAAATACTCTTAACTATAAAATTAGGATTATTTTTAATAAGTAATTTGCGACAATAGTTAACATATAAAATTAAGCGTCGAAATACTCACGATTTGCCACTGTGCGCTGGCCTGTATGCGCTTCCCTCAGGTCGGGACAGCACGATCTCTCACGCTGTTGTTTTGGTTCTGCTTGTTGCGAACCGACGCAGTCTTGCAAATATGAAGAGGATTATACTATATTTCAGAATATGATTTAATGCTATATTGTTATATACTAAAAAATTAAATTCATATCTGAACATCCTTGTTCATCGCCGAAAGACAGGGACGAACTGGGATAGATCGTCATGTCTGAATTTGGGGGCAGATACTATTTGGATATATCCACCCATCTTTCTGAAGATACTAAGTTGGTTTATGGCACCATATATCGGAGATTTGGACAGATGTGACCGTCGTAGCAGATTTTATCAGATTCCCCCTCGTTTGTGAAGGGTTTTGATTTTGGGGACACTCTTCCCTGCAGGCGCAAGCTCTTGCAGTTAATTACGTTATCGCGTTGCGATGACCACTTTCTCCTTCTCCGGTGGTTCACTTCGTGTCGTGTCGGGTTTGTTTTATTTTGGGTTGCCCGTGGATTGTATACGGAGACTAATTTATGCCGTCGCCCGTAGGGCGCGGATTAGTCCAAATCCGTATATTTGAGATTTGGGTTTAGATCAAGAATTTGCTTGACGGGGTCCACGTTGATTGCTTGGCTTGCCAACAGAATGAACTTAGGACATATTTCTCACATTTGTGAGTTCCATCCGTTCATAGGATATTTGAGTTTGATCTAAGGATTGTTAGTCATATTTGAGACTAAGATCAATTTAGAAACAAATGAGCATATGGGCTCAATTATTTTAGTTTACGGACATCACGGTCCATTATCATCTAGGTTTGGGGCGAATATTAGTTTAAGGACATTTTGGTCCAACATTCCCATTTTGAGATGAATATTAGTTTAAGAACATTTCGGTACAACATTCCCATTTTAGGGACGACGTGCTAGTTTAAGGGGTATCTCGGTCCAACATTCCCGTTTTGGGGACGAATGTTAGTTTAAGGACATTTCGGTCCATTATCCATCTTGCGCGCACGTATATTTGTTACATGACGAAGTGAACAATGGTGACATGGAATGCACCCAATTTGGGGTACGATCTGATTTGAGGTGTGCACATCAATTTGAAAGTGCATCAGTGTGGAATGTATCATTCCCTGTCTTGATGAAATTTTATATCAAGTTGGAACGAGAAAGAAGTTGTTGATTGTCGGGACCCGCCACCTCTCTGAAAACATTGAGAAATTATAACAACATATATCAAAGGCGTGGAGAGATGTACCCTTAAACCAAATCCCGTATTTGAGGGAAAAGATCATATTGGATCATCTAAAGATCATCAGCCTTTTTTTAGACTAAGATTATCTTAGGAGATACGGGATGAATATCATTTTGGATATCATCAATGAGAGATTATTAGTCATGTTTGAGTCTAGAATCAGTTTGGAAATCACGAGCATATGGACTCGCTTGAAGAATCAAAGAGGTTTAACCTCAGGAAACTTAGCCAATTTGGACTAAGACTGAGTTTCTGTACTACCCAGTAGTGCTAAACACTCAGTTATATAGCACTCACGGGAGTTTCACATGAGGCGCTGAAATAGTGCTAAGCACTAGTTTTTTGTGGTGCCCACGTGTGTTTTACGTGAGGCGCTGCACTAGTGCTAAGTACTAGCTTTTTATGGCGCCCACGTGTGTTTCACGTGAAGTGCTGCACTAGTGCTAAGAAATAACTTTTTCAGGCGCTCACGTGCGTTTCACGTGAGGCGCTATATAACTTGGACTTGAGCGGTCACGTGAGGTGCTATATAACTTGGCATTGAGCGGTCACGCGCGTTTTATGTGAGGCACTATATAACTTGGCTTTGAGCGCTCACGTGTTTTTCACGTGAGGCTCTGAGTTCTTTTGGAGATTTAAATTCTGTTGATGTTTTTAGAGAACTTAAATCTCTGTTAATGGTGTTTTGACCATTAACGATCACCAAGATCATTATTTTGAGGATCTGAGATCATGTTCTTGATTTGAAGGAACTAAGTTCCTGGAGTATTATGAACTCCATGTTTTCAATGTTCATGTTTTCAGAGAGGTTAAATCTCTTTTAATGGTGTTTTGACCATTAAGGATCACCAAGATCACTATTTTGAGAATCTTGGATCAGGTTCTTTAAAGAACTAAGTTCTCGATTTGAAGAAACTAAGTTTCTGGAGTATTATGAACTCCATTTTCTTTTTTTTCAATTTTGTTCTTCTCTGAATCTTTGATTCTCAAGAACAAAATCTTCCCGATAAGAATTAAATTCTCAACTTGTGGGAGATTTATCTTGCGATCTCAGATCCAGAGAAAGAACTAAGTTCTTTGAGAATGGTTAAACTCTTAGATATGGTATGTTAGGTAAAGAAAATATTTTGATCTCTTCTTTTTATTTACCTAAGGTTTTTTAGGAGGAAGACCTTCTTCTTTGAGAGAATTAAATTCTCTGTTGTTCTGGGAACCTTCTGTATTTTTACAGAAGCTTATGAGGGGTCTCCTCTCTTTTTTTCCGTCCTCCCTCTTCTCCTTGATTAACTCTTTGCTCCTATTTATAGGAGAAGAGAAAAATCAATTTGTTGAGAAAATCTCTCATTGAGAGAACATGATTGATTTCATGATCAATCAAAATGATCTTTTAGATCAATCGGTGAATTTATTCACCGTTGGATTTTTAATCCAAAAGCTCTCTATTTAATAGAGAAGATTTCATATTTGTTTAACAAGATTATGAAATATTTTCCTAAGATAGAATTTTATTCTATTATATGAATATCTTGTTAGTTTAACGAGATTAGAATTTTATTCCATCATATGGATATCTTGTCAGTTTAGTAAGATTAAGAAAATATTTTCCTAATATAGAATTTAATTCTATCATATGGATATATTATTAGTTTAATAAGATTAGAATTGAATTCTAACACAGAATTTTATTCTATCAGATAGAATTTTATTCTATCATATGAATATCTTGTTAGTTTAACAAGATTAGAATTTTATTCTATCATATGAATATCTTATTAGCTTAACAAGATTAGGAATATATTTTCCTAACATAGAATTTAATTCTGTTATATGAATATCTTGTTAGTTTAACAAGATTAGGAAAATATTTTCCTAAAATAGAATTTTATTTTATCAGATAATCGATGGGTGATTTTATAATCACCATTGGATCTTTGATCCGAGGGTCCTCTGTTTAACAAAGAAGATCTTTCTAGTTTGAGAAAGATCAGGGAAATATTTCCCATATAGAATTTAATTCTATCAGATAGTTTAATTGGTGATATTTTATCACCATTGGATTTTAAATCCAAGATTCTCTGTTAGAGAAAGATCTTTCCATATTAGAAAGATCAGGGAAAATATTTCCGAAATAGAATTTAATTCTATCACATAGAATTTAATTCTATCAGATGGGAGCATTTTAAATTGGGGCGCTCACATGCTTTGCATGTGAGCGCCGCCAAAGAAAGCAGCAAGAGAACTCACGTATTTAACACGTGACCCCTATTGTGGGTTTTAGCCTGTTTATTTTCAGCGCTCATATACTTTGCATATGAGTGCTCACGTGTTTAACACGTGAGGCCCGTTTGGTCTTTAGGTTTATTTTATTCAGCGCTCATGTGCTTTGCATATGAGTGCTCACGTGTTTAACACGTGAAGCCAGTTTGGCCCTTAGTTATTTGTTTTCAGCTCTTATATGCTTTGCATATAAGCGCCCACATGTTTAACACGTGATGCCAAACTATGAGGATTCTTTGCCTCTATCCTTTCTTTCCCCTTTTTTTATAAGGGAACAAATAGCTCTTAGCCAAAAAAAATTTGGCGGGAATAAATACCCCCACTACTTTACCCACGTAAATATATACGTGGGTGAAGTAGTGCAAAGTTATGCATGGCCATAGAATTGATGGTTTAGGAGACAAGTTTAGGATCCTTATAGCCTAAGGCTTTTTTTTTAATCTTCATGAGCTGTAAGGGTCTCAAGAAGGTTTTTCTCCCTATGAGTCTTGATGATCTCAAAGGTGCATATTCTCCTTGGGAATCACGGGGATTCCTAAGTGTCTTTAATCTTCGTGAGTCATAAGGATCTCACGCAGGTATTTTCTCTTTACGGATCGAGAGGACCCGTAAGTGGCATCTTCACTTTATCGATAAATATAACCTGTGGATAGTATACAAGAGTCAGTTTGGACCTTCTTGTACGGCAGCGATAACTTAGGAAACAGGTTTAGATCTGTCGCGTAAGGCTTTTCAACTTTATGAGCCGTGAGGGTCTCATAAAGGCTTTTCTCCCTACGAGTCGAGAGGATCTCGTAGGTGTATTTTCTCCTTAGAAATCGTGAGGACTCCTAAGTGTGTTTTCTCTTGAGAGTTGTAAAGATCTCATAAGAGAATTTTCCCCTTATGAGTCGAGAGGACTCGTAAGTGGTTTCTCCTCCTCGTCGGTATGCGACTTTGGAGAACGTGGCCTGTGTATACTGTACAAGAGTAAATTTGGACCTACTTGTAGGGCTACAGTGCTTAGAAAATAGGTTGATATCCCGTCGCCTAAGGCTTTTCACCTTCATGAACCGTGAGGGTTTCATAAAGATGTTTTTCCCTACGAGTCGAGAGGATCTCGCAGATGTATCCTAATGTGAAATATAGATAACCCCATTCTTTTATGATAGAGATCCGTTAGGTTTATAATGTTAAGGTTTTAGTCTGTGGTACCGTTGCATTGGCTGATATATTCCTCGATTTGCAGTCTTTAAGCCATTGTTCGAGTAGCTCCACGAATGTCGTGTCTCTGATCCCTTCTGAGGCTGGACAAGATGTTTTCAAGTAATCTTCTTAGGTCATATTACCGTTGGAAGAACAAGCATTAGGAATTTGCCATGCCGCTTTTCACTTGAGGTTAGGCTCAATTTGGAGCCTCGATAAGTTATAACCGCATCCTTCTGGGGTGGGATGATCTCCAATGGTCTTTTA
Organism: Agapanthus africanus; assembly: GCA_030015575.1. NCBI lineage: Eukaryota > Viridiplantae > Streptophyta > Magnoliopsida > Asparagales > Amaryllidaceae > Agapanthus > Agapanthus africanus. Next base: position 661,865,511 of record CM057340.1, read on the forward strand.
GGCTTTATATGAGTTGCCGTCAAGACCCGAAACTAGGAATATGCCGTCACTTCATATTTTTTTTCTTTGACGATGTCGCAGCGATTCTTTGCTGAAGTCAGGAAAACATCTGTGTGATCTCTATGCTGTATGTATTGTAATCGAGATCTGGAGGTAGGTATATACCATTACTCCAATTTCATTTGATAGTTGTGTCCGCATCCTGCTGGAATAAGGAGGGGACAGAGGGATAATCTCGAGGTTGTATATGTATCGTCAAGACTTGGAGCTAGGATTTTTCCATGGCTCTATTTTTGCTTTGACCCTTGGGTCTTTTGTTGACGTTGCGTCTGCATCCTACTGGAATGAGGAGAACGCCGGGGTGATCTTTAGACTTTAAATGTTGCCGTCGAGATCTAGAGCTAGGAATATGCCATTGCTTCACTTATATTTGGCCCTTGGGTCCTTGCTGACGTTGCGTCTACACCGAGAAGGAACGTCGAGCTGGAGCTGGGATTTTGCCATTACTCCTTTTTGATTTGACTCCTTAGAGCTTTGTTAACGTCATATCTGCACCCTGTTGGAATGAGAAGAATGTCGAGTTGGTCTCTAGGTTGTATATGAACCGTCGAGATCTGGCTCTCCCTTTGACGGAGCCTGGTAGGAAAATATGGTTTTCTTTCTTTCATTTGAGCGTATGGATTGTATACAAGAGTCAGTATGGACATACTTGCAGGACAGAAACATTTTCATTTTTTTCCTTTCCGCGATGCTCTATCTTTTCAGCTTTTATGTCGCGAAAGTCGCGATTGCCTAATCATTTCGGCTATTTATCGTGGTGCCCAATCATTTCGGATGTTTTTGTTTTTACTCGCTGCTTTTTATTGCGAATTGCCCAAACATTTCGGCTTTTTTTTTTGAGTTGTGTATTTGAAGTCTGATATCAATCTTGGCATCAGTATCGCTACCACTGGGATATTGACAGGAGCGAATCATCATTTGCCTTTGCGAGAACTTGAAATTAGATATCTATTTAGGCATCAGTATCGCTACAACTGGGATATTGCCAGGAGCGAATCATCATTTGCCTTTGTCGATTTGAACAAAGGTGGCTTAGCAAATAGGGTTAGGATTCTGTCGAATAAGGATTTTTGACTTTATGAGTCGTAAGGGTCTCATAAAGGTATTTCTCCCTACGAGTTGAGATGATCTCGTAGTTATCCGTTCTCCTTCGAAGTCATGAGGACTCCTAAGTGGTGTTTTCCCTTGCAATTCGTAAGGATCTTACAAGAGTGTTTTCTCTTTATAAGTCGAGAGGACTTATAAGTGTCGTTCCCTATATGGGATATTTCTCGCCATTGGTGGAACTTGATGGGGAATTGTTTATTCATGCCTGTGGATTGTATACAAGGGTCAATATTAGACCGCCTGTAGGGTAACTTGGAGGATATGACGGCTTAAGAACAGGTTTAGATCCCTGTAAGCTAAGATTTTCAAATTCTATAAGCCGTGAGGGTCTCATAGGGGGAATTCTCCTTACGAGTCGTGAGGATCTCGTAAGTATATCTTCTCCTTAGAAATCGTGTGGATTTCTAAGTGTATTGCTCTTTTGTGAGTCGTAAGGATCTCACGCCGGTATTTTCTCCTCATAAGATCGAAAGGACCTTGCAAGTGTATTTTATTTATTTATTTTTTTACGAGATTGCTCCCTTCCGGGTTTTCACAAGACCGCCGGTAGTCATGCTGTTTTTACTCACGGCGCCCTTTCGGGTTTTCATCCGTGCCCATTTCGTTTGTGGACATACCGTTTTTTGTTGTTTTTCTTTTATATTTTTATTTTTAACGAGTTTGCGCCCTTCCGGGTTTTCACAAGCTCGACGATAGCCCTGCTGTTTTTACTCACGGCGCCCTTTCAGGTTTTCATTCGTGCCCATTTCGCTTGTGGACGTATCGTTTTTTTTGCGAATGGTGAAACTCTTGAAAGTAGCTTCGTTGCAGGTGACCCATCTGTTTTGTCGGTGGGATTTATGGGTAGTTTCATTGCTAGAGTAGCTGTGTAGCCAGTGGGGCTTGAGTTGCAACCTTCGCCGTTTGGATTTCGATTGCAATATAGATCTCAAGGGAGCATATCGCCATATTTGGGGCGATGCGCTGGTTTAGGGATGTTCTGGTCCAACATTCCTATTTTGGGGACGTAATTTAGTTTAGGGACATTTCGGTCCATTATCGCCGTATTTGAGGAGACGCGCCGTGTTTGAGACGACGCACTAGTTTAGGGACGTTTCGGTCCAACATCGCTATGTTTGTGGCGACGCTCTAGTTTAAGGAAATTTCGGTTCATTATCGCCGTATTTGGGATGACGCGTCGTGTTTGAGGCGACGCACTAGTTTAGGGACATTTTGGTCCATTATCGCCAGATTTGAGGCGACGCTCTAGTTTAGGGACATTTCGGTCTAATATCGCTATGTTTGAAGCGGATTGTTAGTTTCGGGACTTCTCGGTCCATTCTTTTTCATTCGATCGGGATGTTACATAACCCATCCCTTCCGACTCTTGTTTGCTGGGGCGCTGTTGCCTGTCCTTTGTATGTATGGACACTTCACACCTCAAGCTCTTTTCACCCTTTTGGACTGCTTCTTTTATTATCACAGCAATTCGGTTTTTTATGCGGGAAATACCGGGCATTTTACACGGTACCTGCCCTCTGCTCATCAATGTTGCTTTCTGATACTGATGGAGAATCTTTTTCATATACGAAGGAACGAGATATCACGTCATTCATTCCGCCGAGTCCTCCTCTTTCTTGAAAGAATGAACTTGACTTGGGGGTTTTCCCCCTCATCGTGTGATTCGGAGTGAGACATGGATTTCACATCCCTCCTATGTTTTTCTGTTCAAGCGGGATATTCCACTTGATTGTAGGACCCGTTTGTAGGTCCCTTGATATCCTTTCTGTTCTTTGAAAGGAAAGGACCATCTCACGTAGAGATTCTGCCGCCAGTAAGGAATATGCCCCCTGTGTCTATTTCAGGGGAGGCGAGTACTCATGTCGTCGCTATTTTGGCGATAGATTGCTTCAGAGCTGCTCATCTTGTTGAGCGTTGGTAACAAACGCCAACTTGCATTTGCTTTTCATTCATCTTCATCGGATGAGGAAGAATCTTGACCTATCTGATCCAATCGAGCCATTTTATCTATGAGCTTTTGGAAGGTCGTTGGCTTGAAGAGGGCCATATATGGGAACACCTTTGAATTTGGGTCAAGGCTGGCTATAAACATTCCCACGGCTGCAGCTTTGTCGATGCGTTGCTCGCATTTTGACCAGAGATTTCACTATCGGGTAACATATTGAACCCAGGTCTCATTCGGTCCAACCGTTTCGTTGACCAATGCCGCTACGGTAGTGTGTTAATTCAGACTAGCGAACCTCTGATAGAAGAGCATATCCATCTCGTCGAAGGTCTTTACGGAATCATTTGGGAGTCCCGTATACCATTCGAAGGCGATGCCTATCAGACTGCTGACGAACTGTCGGAGGAGCAATATTTCATTTCCTCCAGTGTTGCCGCATATGGATTTAAAACGCGCGATGTGCTGGCGAGGATTCCCAGTTCCTTTGTACATGTGGAACGTTGGAAGTGTGTACTCTTACAGGTACTGTATTTGATCGTAGCACGCCAGATATGGTCAACCAGTCTTAATCGATTTATTTGCAGTATCATTGGCGTAGTGAGCTTTGATTTGCTAAGCGATATATTCGTCCAGCTTTGCTTTTGGAATCATTTCCTCTTCGACCGTTAATGAGGCTTGCAGAGAATTTGCAATGTCACCCTTATCTTTGAGAGCGACTACCGGCGGTTTATCTGCTAGTGGTTCTGATTGATCCATCATTCCAGCCATATTCTGGATCAGAAAGGCCATCTGGGTCATTTTAGCGGACATCCCTGCCTCTTCTTCGTCTCTCTTTTTGAGAGCGCGCTTTAAGAAATCAATATCCGAATCTTTCCCTACTCTTTCTTCGGATGCGTCCTCGGGCGATGGATTACCGACTGCTGCCGTCTGAGCGAGCATCTCCTGCAGCTTTTTACGCTGCAGTTGAACTTTTGTCAGGGACTGAGTTTGAGGTCGGTGACTAGTAGAAGCTCGAATTTCGTCTTCGAAGTTCACCACATAGACTGTGTGAACTACCATGCCCCCTGGCTTGGGGCATCTGGAATCTTAACCCTTGGAGTTTTCCTCGGGCATTTAGATTTTATTAGGCATCCCTTTTTTGTGAGAAGCTGCTTTGGCTTTAGGAGGAACCGTTGTATCAGGAACCGTCTTGGAATGAGTCCCCTTGTATTTGAAAGGGGATTTGTCAGAATTTGGCTGACGTTTAGGGGAAGAGCCGCGGTTGACGAAGGAATCCTTCACATGCTTCCACACTTTATATGTAGATAAGGAAAGTTCTTTTAGGGAGCGAACTTTTTCCTGCTCTCATCGGATCTCTATAGGATGTGGAGATTTCTTCAATATTATGGTGGGAGAATTTTTTCTGACCCTTCGCAACAGTTGAAGCTGTTCCCGGTTGGAACAATAGCATTCACCACTGGGATTGAAACAGGATCATACGGAGAACTGCCCCAGCTTATTTTGTATGACGTCGATATTGATGTCGACTGTTTCTTACGGCCGGAATTTGATTAGCATCAGAATTTTGCTAAGCCTGCCCCTTGTTTTCTTTGAGAGCTTGAATATTCCGCCCCCTGCGTTAACCATGGCCTTTGGAAGGTACCAATTGCTTCGAGATCGATTCCGTCGGCAAAGCAGAAACTTGAGGAGCCAGCCTGTGGAAGACAGACTTCTTCTGGGATTCCTCCTTCGGCGTTGAGGTACCGAGGGTGGGAGGTGGGAGCATAGATCCAAAGAGAAGCCCATTGATTTCTTGAAGAGCCGGATTGCAGAGATTTGAGGCTGCAAGTGGCTCATACTTAACTCCACCAGATGTGACAGAACCTGAGTTATGGTGAGTGGAAGCAAACACCATTCTGCATAGAGACGAAACGCCGAGCTTCAGTATCTCATCACCCAAGGGCAACTACAAACATATATACCGCGATTATTTGATCGCAGAAAAACACGACACACGAAATGTGGAATGGAAAGAGGAAGAGGTCTCACCGGGCGTGCCATAATTTGTTCACCGCCAAAAGACAGGGACGAACTGGGATAGATCGTCTTGCCTAAATTTAGGGGAAGATGCTATTTGCATATATCCACCCACCACTCCGAAGATACCAAGTTGATTTATGACACCATATATCGGAGGTTTGGACAGATGTAACCGTTGCAGCAGATTTTATCAGATTCCCCATCGTTTGTGAGGGGCTTTTGATTGTGGGGACGCTCTTCCCTGCATACGCAAGCCCCTACAGTTAATTACGTTATCGTGTTACCATAACCACTTTCTCCTTCTCCGGTGGTTCACTTCGTGTCGTATTATGTTTGTTTTATTTTGGGTTGCCCATGGATTGTATACGGAGACTAATTTATGTCGTCTCCTATAGGGCGCGGATTAGTCCAAATCCGTATATTTGAGATTTGGGTTTGGGTCAAGAATTTGCTTGACGAAGTCCATGTTGATAGCTTGGCTTGTCAATAGGAATGAACTTAGGACGCATTTCTCACATTTGTGAGGTCCATCCGTTCATAGGATATTTGAGTTTGATCTATGGATCGTTAGTCATATTTGAGACTAAGATCAATTTAGAAACAAATGAGCATATGGGCTCAATTATTTTAGTTTAAGACATCACGGTCCATTATCACCCTGGTTTGGGACGAATATTAGTTTAAGGACATTTTGGTCCAACATTTCCCATTTTGGAACGAAAATTAATTTAAGGACATTTCGGTCCAACATTCCCATTTTGGGGATGGATGTTAGTTTAAGGACATTTCGGTCCAACATTCCCATTTTGGGGACGACGTGCTAGTTTAAGGACATCTCAGTCCAACATTCCCGTTTTGGGGACGAATGCTAGTTTAAGAACATTTTGGTCCCTTATCCATCTTGCACGCACTGTTGGCTATAGTGACCTCAAGTCAATTATTGTAATCGCAGGCACGCGATTATGATGATTGAGGGAGGACCTATACGGATAGAACAGTCTTACTCAAAATAATAGTATGCTATCTGGTTTGTCTCTATCATCATGTACATGTATTATATGGTATTACAGATCACTATTACATGTTGATAGAGCTAATAGGATTCTTGCTTGATTACCAGTATTATGATGGCGATCATATACGTTGGAGATGGGTGGTCTATAAGTACATCCTTAAATGTCCCTAGTCTAGGGAGTATCGAGACTGGGCATCGATACTCCGGAGTAGACTAGTGTATACTTTTCGAGATCCCGACAAGGGGCGGTGGCCGGTCTCACAAGCCATTGGTGTCAGTTAGTCACCTAAGATAGTATACAAGTGCTTGATTGATCGTGTGAAAGAAGTGTTTTTGTAAATAACCGCAATAAAAATGGTGTCGCTAATAACTAGCGGCGATGAGTACGAGTCGTCTGCAGGTAAACGTAAACTCTTTTCTTACTTTAGAAGAGTTGATGAAAGATGGATGATTGTTTGTCGTTATATTTTAGAACGGATATAAAATTTATAATAAAAAAGCTTGTAGGGTTCATAGGACTTAGTAGTAATAGATGAATAATTAAAAATGACTCATTTTATCTTTTAATAGTTTAAAACTAGAGCGATAGTGATGAATGTCGATTAGGGTTCTTAGAGGAAACTAGGGTTTCCCCACTACTAACACTTGTCCTTTCATTGATCTCTATTCATGTCTAACCCTTAACAAAATAAGTGTTCAACCAATTTCAAATCGTGGTCGAGTCTATCAATAAATTGATAGTGTGCCCGATACGGAGGTTAACATTTATTTTTCTAAAGTTTATAAACTTTAAAATGTTTAAAAGAAGTTAAAAGATTTCTTCATCCATTATTCTACCCTATCCTACAAACCGTAGAAAGCTAGGAATTACTCGCTCATGGTAAGTGAAGAAAGGTTGAAGATGAATGAAATCATGATTAAGGTGCAGAAAAACTAATGCGTAAAAGTAAGTGCAGAAATTAAATGCAAAAAGAATTAAAATAAAATCTACCTTTATTAATCAGCTATTGCATTTACAATTCTTCTTAAAAAGTAGATTACAAGAACCCTAGTTTTGCTCTAGATCTCTCTCTTGTTGGAGATAGATGAATAGATGATGATCACTCAGATAGGTGGATCTCTTGATCTCTTGATCTCTTTGGTGATGATTTTGAATGTACAGCTCTCGGTTCTTTATATAGTATTTGAAACCAGAAACCTTAAATTCCATATGTGAGGATATACAGTAAAGGTCAAATCAACAAAATCTCACATCCGACGGCTACTAATGAGCCCTTCTTCCGCCGCATATTACCCTCTTTGGCCGCGGTTCAGCCGCAACATAGTGGAATCAGGTTTTGATATTTCTTCAGGTATTTTGTATTGATATTTGGAGATCCTCTTGATGTATAGATTTTGAAAACAATACTCTGAGTCTCTGTCGTTGCTAGATTCCCTGATTTTCTTCTAAAATTTGGCAGATTCGGTTCCGTTATCCTGATTTGACTTGGATCTCTTACTTGGACCTTCAGACCTGAGCACAATATCTCAAATCAAAGTGTGAGTAGCATTTGGTATTTTTGAGATATTATCCTAACCATTTATATGATATTAAATCTTAAGAATATTGATTAGGAATATTTGATATGATATGCATATTTTAATTATTAAGATTTCATTTAAATATTATATGCATATATTTTCCTTCATTATATTAATTAAAATGTAGAAACATATGATAATAATCTTTTTACAAATAAACCCATATATGTTCTATATTTACAATAAATACCTTTTAGTAGTTAATAATAGTAGGGAAAATATTCATACAAATGTGCAATATTTTAGATTAATCAAATACCCCCAAACTTATCTTTGATCATCCCGAGCAAATTATTTATTAAAGAGAAAAATAAAACGTAACTAGCATACTTTCGCAGGCAACACGATTGCACTGAGCACGTGCAACAAGCCTTTAAACCTCTAGGAGTCCCTAGTAGGAAGAGTGTTGTCTCCTGAGGGTTTTTAGCGGATTACACCCACAAAATCCAATAATAAACGAAAGAAGATAAAAGTTACATACAAAGATAAAGAACATAAAAAAGAAAGAACTTGAAAATAAGAGTTTCAAACTATACTAGCTTTTTAGTTGCCATGAGCCCTATCTTAATAGTCATGAAAAGTTGTCAGAAATCACATCATCACCTAATAAAATATCGTCTTTAGTCTTCCTCCCTGCCTTTCTTTCAAATATCGATCATATTCCCCTACGTGTGTATAAAAAACATCCTTACACTTAGAGAATTCAATTCAAGCTAGCATACTCTTATCCATCTTCCTTAGTACTTTTAGTCGGTGAATGTTTTAGATGGAATTGCTCACACATTCTTCATGCGACCGTTAATACTTCTTGAGCTACTAACCAACCGATTACCAAATGAGCTAACTCATTAAGGCATAATTAGCAATATCCTATTCTTGCAACACCTAAGGCTTAACAGTGACTCCCAAACCAGTTGGTCTAAAGCACTAGGTGATAAAGTGCTGGGTTTGCTTAGCACCCCCGATGGGTTTCGGCAAGCAAAAAGTATGCTATTTTAAAAAATTTAGGGTGCCGAGCGAGCCCGACTAAGGATCTAACTAGAGAATTAGGGTTAAACTATGCAAGTAAACAACTTAACTCTAAGTGAACAAGGAATACAACCTTTGTAGACCAGTCCTTTACTTCTAAACCTCCGTGTAGTAGTCTCTTAGCTCCAAGTGGTGGTCTCCCGGACTCTCCTTAGGCTCCACTAGGCGAAAGGAACGGGCTTGCTCAAAGATCTTCGAGACCGAAGATGATCTACGTCGAGAAATCTCCAACTCAAGCTACATCTTCACTAGTTGAGAATTAGTGAAAGAAACAACCTATACTAAATGGCTAGTTTGGTATAGATTGATGAAGTAAGAATTTTGCTCACTTTAGAATTATTTTTCTCTCTCTTTCTTCACCTCAAGAAAACCTAGTGAGCTCAAATGAGATGAAGGAGAAGAAGAAGTGGTGAATTCTTGCAACCATGAGTGAGAAAATATCATATATAAACTCTTGTAGAGACTTAACCATGGCTAAAAATAATGGTTAGGTTAATAAATATCTAAAGTAAAACAAAATTAGTGGACTAAGTCAAGGTTTCCACAAGCTTCTTAAAGCATCTTAAACCATGGCTTTTTCCACTTAATTTTGTTTTTTTCTTAATAATTAAATCCCCAAATTATCTTAAGTATGGTATGAGTCTTATACACCCATGTCCAATGTATCATCAAGCATGACACAACAAATACATTAACATGTATCACACATATATTAAATGTATAAGTAGAAAAGAAATTCTTAAGTGAACTAATATTAGTTAATATATATTAATATATCAAATATATAATTATATATTAAATTATTAAATCAACACTTGATTTAATAATCCGGCTATATCACATACAACCGACTAATATCGTTTATCGCGAGATTAGAATACGGTATCACATACACGTATTAATCTTGATCCCGTACATATCACATATGTGCCCTACTTCGTTTTGCTTGAGCCAGGAAACTTCTGTGTAGGACTCTAAATACTCGTCAATACGCCAGTAGTAGGTAATGATCATATCAGTCACTCACAAGCCGTCAGCGGTACTAGCTGGACGTAACGGCTACCCGGGTATTGAGCGATCAGAAGATCAACAAGCAAGCTTGTTCATACTTCCGTGAATCCAATAAGTAACACTACCGTACAGTCCGGTCTCTTCGTCTGATATGTCGCATATGAGTCTGGGGTGGTAAACGTCGGACCCCAATAACTTGATAAGTCATGCCGATGTGAGGCTCATAACGGGTCGAGAAACTACTGATAACATTTACCAGTAAATCTCATCATCAGCCCTGGCCAGGGACTTCCTGTTATGGCCGATCGAGCACAGCGCAACATCAGCCCCCAATACCGGGAGAGATGAAACCCCTCCTATCGCTCATTGTCTCCACGTGACTTGGGACTGTACCTAAAAACTATTGTTTTGCACGCTCTCTTGAACGTGGCAAGGTGGAAATCAAAGCACAGTGGGAATCACACAAGACTCTATGACGATCTCGGGTCTACAGACTAACCAGTACCAGTGTTACCAGAGAATTGCTATCCGACGTTAGGTATAATACCATCTAGGAGTTCTTGGCGAATCCTGTTCAGTGTATCCAGTCTCCACTGAGCACCCGTATATAATTTTTGATGTCAAACACCAATGGATGTGGGATTATCCATCGCCCATCATATGGGTCAAGAAACGTATATGCTAGCCTACTCTGGAATATCAATGCCCCGTCTCGATACACCCACGACTAGGAATAATTAAAGGATGAACTTGTGGACTACCCTGGCCCCACTAGTATGATCTGCATCATAATCCTGGTAGTCAAGTATACATCCTAAGGGCTTTAGCAACATATTAGAGCAAGACAGTATCACTATACTAGTCTACATGTTAAGATAAAGAGTAACCAGATAGCATACTATCATATCGAGAAAGAAATTCCTCCTTATATATGTCCAAGCATCCATTATAATATACAATAATGGCCGCTAGGGTATACATACAACTAATAATCTCCCACTTATACTAAAACCAATTGTTGTAGTATCTCATACCCAACGTCCCGAAATCTCTCAAATTGTATCTGGGGGATGGCCTTCATGAGTGGATCCACCGTGTTATTCTTCGTCTCAACTCTCCCGACCTCGATCTCCTGAAGATCAACTATCTCCCTGATCAGGTGATACTGCCTAAGAATATGTCTGGATCATTGATGGAACTAGGGTTCCTAGGCTAAAGCCACAGTTCCATTGCCATCACAATGGTAGGAACCTCACCAAGTTCATCTCATGAACATCTTCATCCAGACAGCCTCTTTGGTAGCATCGTTGGTAGCGATGTATTTAGCCTTTATCGTCGAGTTTTCTACGGTATCTAGCTTGGAACTCTTCCAACATACCGTCCCTCCACTGAGGGTAAAGAAAAAACTCGAGACTGTCTTACAGTCGATCTTATCACTCAGGAAGCTCGAATCGGTAAAGGGCTCCATCTAGAGTTCACCGTTACCATACACCAAGAACATTTCTTCAGTGCTTCTCAAGTACTTAAGAGTGTTCTTCACAGCTATCCAGTGTTTCTCCCCAAGATCTGATTGACACCTACACACTACACCTAGTGAGTATGATATATTCTCTTAGGTATATCTTTATAGATCTTAATCACTGGATGTAGGAGGAATCACCCAGATCCTTCATGGAGAAGCTTAGTGATAAAAAGAGCTTGACCGAGTGTAGCATAGGAACATCATTTCCTATCAAGAGTATGTCATCCATGTAAAATACGAGGAAGACAACCTTACTCTCTACAACTCTTTTTGTATATACAAAGTTCATTTACGTTTTTGATGAAGTCAAACTCTTTGACTGTCATATCAAAACAGATGTTCCAACTCCGCGATGTCTGCTTCAATCCATAGATTTATTTAAGCAGCTTGTGCACCTTTCCGCTGCTCCCACTGTCTACAAAGCCCCCTGACAGTGTCATGTACACGCTCTCTTCTAAATCACCATTTAGAAAAGCGGTCCTGACATGTGTCTGCCAGATTTCGTAGTCATGGTATGCAGCGATGGAAAGTAGGATCCGGATGGTTTTAAGCATAGCCACTGGAGAAAATGTTTCATCATAATCCACACCTGGTTATTGATGAAAACCTTTTGCTACAAGTCTAGCTTTGAAAGTCTCAACTTTTCCATCTACACCAAGAATCTTCTCAAGATCCACTTGCTATCAATGGGTTTTACCCCTTCAGGAGCAAGTTCCAAAGTCCACACTTTGTTGGTGTATATAGATTCCATCTCAGATTGCATTACATCCAGCCATTTCACAAAGTCCCCACTTGTGATGGCCTGCTTGAAACGGATTGGGTCATCATCTTTCATGATGCAATCCTCGCTCCTACTGTCATTGAGAAAACCGTAGGTACTCTCAGGTGGATGAGGAACCCTACCAGATCGGCGAAGAGGCTGAGGTTCATTGGGAAACTATTGAATCCTCTGATTCTACCAAATCATCAGCTATAGTTTGTGTAGCTGGAACTTCTTCCACTTCTACCTCATGACCACTAATTTCTTTTGCAAGAAATTCCTTTTCAAAAAAGGTGGCATTCCGAGAAACAAAACACATTTTGTTCCTCAGTGTGGTAGAAGATATACCCTTGCGAATACTTGGGATATCCTACAAACTTGTATTGAACTGAACTTGCCTCGAGCTTGTCCGGATTTTTCTTTTCAACATAGGTCGGACAACCCCATATCTTAATTCGTTTAAGAGATGGTCTCTTCCTATTCCATATCTCATATGGAGTGGTAGGCATTGATTTGGTTGGAACTCTATTCAATAGGTATGCGGCTTCTCAAGCGCATAACCCCAAAAGGAAATAGGAAACTCAGCAGTACTCATCATAGCGCGCACCATATCTAATAGGATGCGGTTTCTCCGCTCCGATACACCGTTGTGCTGTGGTGTATATGGAGGAGTAAGCTGAGAGAGAATCCCATTCTCTTTTAAATAGTCCAGGAATTTCGTGCTTAAGTATTCTCCTTCCCGATCAGATCGAAGGATATTAAAACTTTTACCCGTTTGGTTCTCTACTTCGCATTTATATTCTTTGAATTTCTCAAAAACTTCAGACTTGTATTTCAACAGGAACACACGCCCGAATATTGAGAGATCATCGGTGAATGTAATGAAATACGAGAAACCATTCCAGGCATGTGTAGACATGGGACCGCATACATCACTATGTATCAGTCCCAAGAGTTCAGTAGCTCTTTCTCCGTGTCCGGTAAACGGAGTTTTGGACATTTTGCCTTTGAGACATGACCGGCAAGTTTCATAAGATGTAAATTCAAACAGGTTCAAATATCCATCCTTATGTAACTTAGCTAGTCGTTTCGCATTGATATGACCTAGTCTTCAATGCCACAAGAAGGACTCGTTTATTTCTGAACTTTTTCTCTTATGTGTATTCTGTACATTAAGAACTGTAGTTTGATTTAGAACGTATATGCCATTACATAACGTGCCTGATCCAATCAACTTTTGATTCAGGAAAATGTCCATAACATTATCCTGCAATACAAGATTATATCCTTCTTTACTTAATAAAGAAACCGATATAATATTGCATATCAGGTTCGGTATGTAATAACATTCGTTCAGAATTAATGTATTACCAGTTGGTAATACAAGGTGATATTTGTCAACTGCTTTGGCTGCAACATTTGCACCATTCCCTATTATTAGAGAATGATCACCTTTTCCCAGTTCTCTACCTTTCTTTAGCCCATGTAACATATTACAAATGTGGGATTCCGATCCGGTATCTAATACCTAGGACGTAGAGTGTACTGAGAAACAGTTCTCGGTAACGAACACACCCGAAGAAGATGCATCAACATGCTCATTTCTCGTTTGGGTCGCGTAGGAATCCGGATATTTCCCTATTTACTGCTCAGACTTATAAAAATTATAAGGTAGAGCGGAACCAACGTTCCCAAACTCAGTATAACAAGCGGGTTCGGTCAATACATCAATATTATTATCTTGATTAAGGCGTGACATGGTCACTACTTGAAGAGGGAGGGAGAGAGAGAGAAGAAAACACTTAGCGCATGCTCTTGCAAGATTAGATTGGTTATTATCTTATCTAATTAGGATGGCTCCCACTGTTTTTATCAAATCTTCCTTCAAGCCCTATAAGGTAAGACTAACCGGGATTAATTACACCTTACAAGTTCGCCAATCTTTCGTCCATGCTAGTGTCGGTACTTTGAGGGAGGTTCCCCTTGCTTTCGCACGGACCTAATTAAAATAAACCCCGTTTTCCCAGAGGCGTAACCTCGTTAACACCTTTCTAGACACCTACTTGATCGGCTAATTGTAACATGCAAAACTCTCCTAAGAGTAACTCTTACTCATAGTAGGTATCAGGATCCCGCTATCTCATAAAAGGTATGCAATCTCATTGCAAATTTCAACACTTGAAATTCCCAATAATATTTTCCCCATAGCATCCTATGACCTTGACAAAGGCCAACAAACCATAGGGCGCTAGTAAGTTCAACCCGTACATTTCCTGATTGAATTAAATCCACCCATACGACCCTTGACAAAGGCCAACAAGGTCGTACGACTATCCTAATCCAATCGCATCATATGGTTGCAGATAAGCACTAATCAGCTACCGCACACTACGCCTTGACAAAGGCCAACAAACGCAGCACGAATACTAAATAGTATTTATCTGAACTGACGGAGGGCTACGACAGGTTTTTAAGAAAAACCTTTTGCGTAATGAACTTGATATCGTTGTAGAATTGAGTGATTTTGAAAAGGAGTGGTTTAAGCTCCGCTTTTAAAATCGAGTTTTTAAAAAATAAACCGAGTTGGTGTAGCATCTGCTAGCTTTTGCTAAAGAGGTCATTCCAGGTGAAGGGATCTCGGCTCTTTCCTCATCGAATGAGGTGCTGGATATTCATAAAGGAATACCGCTATGCAAAGCAAGAACTAAAGCTACCAGTTTTGAAAATATGATTCTACGACATCATTGGGTTTCTTTCCTTTTCATTAATCTCATTAATGAAGTCCTATCATTTATGCTTTCTAAGCATCACAGATAAAGAAACGAAAATACAACGTACGCTTATGCCATCCGCATTTGCTACAGGGTCTCGTCATGCACCGTTAGGTTAGTTAACTAACGGCAGAGCGGGGGTAGGACTAGCGCGGAAGCAAAACATAAGCAACGTTTATTATATATAATATAAAGTATTTGTCTCACGTAGTTATATGATCTCATCACAGAACATTGCAGCAGAAGTCAACATATGAAATATTGGATATACTAGGAGGTCCGTGTTTTAAATTAAGCCAGTAAAAAACACGGATTCCACGGTCGTGATGAATAGCCAAACCCACATCCCTAGACCCCTACGAGAGCGGCAAGCAAGCCTACCAATTCTAGATTTAGGAGACCCGGACTCGACTCCTCGAGATGGTCTCCCACTGGACTCTAGAACCCGGTTACTTGTGCTCCCCTCCTTGGGTCTATCCTAATGTGGAAAAGTAAACAATATACATCAATGGTGACATCATCCTCAACTCGGAAGTGTCCCAATAAAAGAATATTACATACAAGTTTTTATATGAATGAAAATGAAAAACGCTCATCTCACGCAAAACCCTCCGGCTATTCAAACACGATGATCCAATATAACATATCTCAGCAATACATAACATCACACTTCATCAACGTAAGTAAATATGCGTATCCTAATTGTGGTTGACGTATAGCAATGAAACCGGCGATACACCACATATTACACTTACGGTCGCAGAAAATAAAGTGAAAACTACAACAATTGGAATCCGCAACATCCTTAAACATCATAAACCCGAAATATCACATACTTCGCATTTCATGCCTAATCGTATAAATTCCTTAGACATCATAAACCCGGAATATTACATATTCCGAATTTCATGCCTAACAATATAAACCTGGCATTTTAGTCTCAAATTGAAAACACTTTTCAACATTCAGTTGGGCAATTCAACAAGATTCCCAACGAATGATCGAATGCTCGTCGGAAACATTATTAGACGGCCGCACCCCCAATACCGTCGACAAAGTGCACTTAGGCGGAACACCGCGACCGTGAGCACCCGAACAGATGCTTTTGGCTACGGGGTTCTCCTACAGTCACATGGTCTGGGCTATAGGGCGTGGCTATCTAGTAGTGTTACTTGATGAGCGTTCGCATACTATACGAAGTTGCGACGGAGTTTTGATCCGAATCAAAACCCCGCGGCAACCGATCAAGTGAGATTAAATTGCTAGATTTACAAAATACTAATTAGTTTTCACAAAACTAATTATTGTGGATTCCAAATATTGTATCACAAATCACAGATATCTAGACGATATTAAATATTTCGATCGATTTATCAAACACCAAAAATTCCCAGAGACTTCAACACTTGAGTCATATTTAAAAATACCCAGACAGTGCCCAAGTACCTATGGACCTACACAAGAAGGCATGCTCCATGCCTCACCAACGGCGCCGCGGAACCGCCGCCAGAGGCTTGCTTTGGCCGTGCTTCCGCGGTCGTTTGGTTGAGTTGGGTCGTCGTTTTTCTTATGGGTCCATAGAAAACCCTGCACAATTTTCTGAATATTTTTAATTAGAAAAATTCTAACTTTTGAAAAAATTTCCAGAGAGTGGGGTTTTCCGGTTTCGAATAGTCGATCGAACACTTTAACTTCACGTAGATAACTCCTAATGCTCTAGCATGTCTCTGATACCACTGCTGGGTTCGCTTAGTACCCCCGACAGGTTTCGGCAAGCATCAAGTATGCTATTTAAAAAAATTTAGGGTGCCGAGTGAGCCCGACCAAGAATCCAACTAGAGAATTAGGGTTAAACTATGCAAGTAAACGACTTTACTCTAAGTGAACAAGGAATACAACCTTTGTAGACCGGTCCTTCACTTCTAAAGCTCCGTGTAATAGTCCCTTAGCTCCAAGTGGTGGTCTTCTGGACTCTCCTTAGGCTCCACTAAGCGAAAGGAACGAGCTTGCTCAAAGATCTTCGAGGCCGAAGATGATCTACGTCGAGGAATCTCCAACTCAAGCTACCTCTTAACTAGTTAAGAATTAGTGAAAGAAACAACCTATACTAAATGGCTAGTTTGGTATAGGTTGATGAAGTAGGAATTTTGCTCTCTTTAGAATTATTTTTCTCTCTCTTTCTTCACCTCAAGAAAACCTAGTGAGCTCAAATGAGATGAAGGAGAAGAAGAAGTGGTGAATTCTTGCAACCATGGGTGAGAAAATATCATATATAAACTCTTGTAGTGACTTAACCATGGCTAAAAATAATGGTTAGGTTAATAAATATCTAGAGTAAAACAAAATTAGTGGACTAAGTCAAGGTTTCCACAAGCTTCTAAAAGCATATTAAACCATGGCTTTTTCCACCTAATTTTGTTTTTCCCTTAATAATTAAATCCCCAAATTATCTTAAGTATGGTATGAGTCTCATACACCCATGTCCAATGTATCTTCAAGCATGACACAACAAATACATTAACATATATCACATATATATATTAAATATATAAGTAGAAAAGAAATTCTTAAGTGAGCTAATATTAGTTAATATATATTAATATATCAAATATATAATTATATATTAAATTATTAAATCAACACTTGATTTGATAATCCGGCTATATCACATACAACCGACTAATATTATTTATCGCGAGATTAGAATATTGTATCACATACAAGTATTAATCTCGGTCCCGCACATATCACATATGTGCCCTACTTCATTTCGCTTAAGCCAGAAAACCTCTGTGTAGAACTCTAAAGACTCGTCAATACGCCAGCAGTATGTGATGATCATATCAGTCACCCACAAGCTGTCAAAGGTACTAGCTGGACGTAACGGCTACCCGGGTATTGAGCGATCAGAAGATCAACAAGCAAGCTTGTTCATACTCCCGTGAATCCAGTAAGTAACACTACCGTACAGTCCGGTCTTTTCTTCTGACATGTCGCATATCGAGTCTGGGGGTGGTAAACGTCAGACCCCAATAACTTGATATGTCGTGCCGATGTGAGGCTCATAACAGGTCGAGAAACTACTGATAACATTTACTAGTAAATTTCATCATCAACCCTAGCCAGGAACTTCCTGTTATGGCCGATCGAGCATAGCGCAACATCAACCCCTAATACCGGGAGAGATGAAACCCCTCATATCGCTCATTGCCTCCATGTGACTCGGGACTGTACCCAAAAACCTCCGTTTTGCACGCTCTCTTGAACGTGGCAAGGTAGAAATCAAAGCACGGTGGGAATCACACAAGACTCTATGACGATCTCGGGTCTACAGACTAAGCTGTACCAGTGTCACCAGAGAACTGCTATCTAACTTTAGGTATAATGCCATCTAGGAGTTCTCAGCGAGTCATTTTCAGTGTACCCAGTCTCCACTGAGCACACGTATACAATCTTTGATGTCAAACACTAATGGATGTGGGATCATCCATCGCCCATCAAATGGGTCAAGAAACGTATACGCTAGCCTACTCTGGAATATCGATACCCCGTCTCGATACACCCACGGCTAGGAATAATTAAAGGATGAACTTGTGGACTACCCTGGCCCCACTAGTATGTCTGCATCATAATCCTGGTAGTCAAGTATACATCCTAAGGGTTTTACCAACATGTGAGACCAAGATAGTATCACTATACTAGTCTACTTGTTAAGATAAATGGTAACCAGATAGCATACTATCATATCGAGCAAGAAAGTCCTCCCTATATATGTCCAAGCATCCATTATAATATACAATAATGTCCTCTAGGGAATACATACAACTAACATAATGCATCCTCGCTATATTTTTTTATGTTGTCTTAAGTAATTATAAAACCATTGTTCATTTTTCTTCACCATTTATATTTTATGTGTCGTTTATATTTTTGTTTATATATTTTTTTCCTTCATACTAATGCTTTTAGACAAGAGCATTTCAAGGTATTCTCTACTATCCTAAATTTCAAGATGTGTGCAAGTGCGTATAGTAGAGTATTAACGTTCAGAAGTTTGGACTCAAGAATAAGAACTATTTTTCAGACTTATTTCTATCCGTAGATTAGTGATTCCTTTCATCTTACTAACCCTTGGGACAACAGCTCATGACTACCGATTACTAACTTCGTTTTAAAATATCTAATTTTCTTGCATTTATTAAATTTCTTCCTATCTTTCATATGTATTTTTCACTTTCTAACTTTTATTATCAAAAAATTTTAGTGCTATTATTTAGTATGATGCATGAATAAACACAAATCTCCCTCAAACCTATTTGCAGCAGTGTTCTCACGATGTCATCTTTTAATATCAAGTCCTGTAGACTTGGGAGGAAAAGTTCTCAATGATTAGAAAAAGGGGACAAAAGTCAATGATAGTGAAATCCTCTCCCAAACATATTTTTGGCTCACAATTGTGCAAAAATTTGTTTTTCTTTCATGAGCCAAAATATTTTTCTTCTCCCCCCAAACTTAAGTAAAACAATATTTTTTTAAGCACTGAAATTTATCATGGGGGGGATATTATTGGTCTATATAAAGTTTTACAAAGACCAAAAGTCAACACCAACCATTCGAATATTTTATCGATGTAACACCATGGTTAGTAGAAGATCATGTCACAGATAGACGTGAAGAAGTGTGGAGGGGATAAGAGGTGTAATTGAACGGGTTTATGTCTCGGTTGATAAAGACGAAATAGTGATGGTGGATGGAAACGCGAATATGAGAGATAAGGAGTAGGTGGAATATTCGCATTCTCATACTTGATAAGAAGAAGGGGTGGCTGTTCCCCTCCGAAGGACGGTGCACAAGACTGCGATGTCCTGACGCTGAGATTCGGGGCAGATGATATTTGGTTTTATCCGTCCACCTCTCCGAAGATGCCAAGTTGATTTATGGCACCGTGTATCGGAGGTTTAGACGGATGCGGCCGATGTAGAAGACTTTGTCAGACTCCCCCTCGCTTGAGGGGTTTTTAATTGTGGGGACGCTCTTCCCTGCAGGCGCAAGCCCCTGCAGTTAATTACGCTACCGCATCGCGGTAACAACTTTCTCCTTCTCCAGAATTTCACTTCGTGTCGTGTGTGCTTGTTTTGTTTGTGGTTGCCCGTGGATTGTATACGGAGACTGAATAATGCCGTCGCCCGTTGGACATGGATTAGTCCAAATCCGTATTTACTTAGATTTGGGTTTGGTGTTTTTAGTTTAATAATGCATTAGTCGCGTTGCGGCTAAGATCAACTTAAACGTTCGTTAAGGATACGATAGTCATGTTTGAGACTAAGATCAACTTAACGTGATAATCCATTTAATATCTGGCCATCGGGACTCGTCACCTCTCTAACGTCGTTGAAGGATTACAACGGCAGATGTAAGAGGAGTTCAGAAATGTACCCTTGAACCAAGGTTGATTTGAAGTTTTATAGTCCGTCTGAATGTTTAAGGATACGTTAGCCGTGTTTGGGGGCTAAGATCAACTTAAACGGGATCGTTTAGATCCGGCAAAAGAGCATTTGGAGGCTCTATTGTTCCAGTTTAGGGACGTAGTGGTCCATAGGTAGTTTAGGGACGTTGCGTTCCATGCTCCAGTTTAGGGACGTGGTGGTCCATCTTCCAGTTTTGGGACGTGGTGGTCCATTATTAGTTTAAGAACATCTCGGTCCGATATTAGTTTAAGGACGTCTCGGTCCGAGATATTAGTTTAAGGACGTCTCGGTCCACGAGTTTAGGGACCCCGCAGTCCATATTTATATGTGGTCGTCGGGACCCGTCGCCTCTCTGACGTCGTTGAAGGATTACAACGAGAGGTGTCAGAGGAGCTCGGAGATGTACCCTCGAACCGGTCGTAAATTGATTTAAGAGAACAGCTGTGCTCAGTCAATTTAATTTGAGGACTTACGGCCAAATTTGGGCTAAGTCCAGTTGAAAATGTTCAACACCCTTATTTATTTTTGGTCTATTAGACCTGTGCTAGGGCTTTTCCCACACTTAAATAATGCATTGCATTACTTCTATTTATTTGTTTGGGCTCTGCCCATAAAAGATGCAGAGCATCAATTTCACTTGGGCTCTGCCCCCTTTTAATTGCTTTGCAATTTATTTTGGTCTGCTAGGTCTTTTTGATTTAGGCCTGGCCCTTTAAGAAATGCCTTGCATTTGTCAGGCGCTTTGCGCCAATCAGAGAGCGCAAGCGCTTGTAGTGTTGACACGTGTCGCGCAAGCGCAGTGCGCTGCGCTAATGCGCAGCGCCTGCGCTGCTGACACGTGGCGCGCTCTGGTGGCTTGCGCCAATCCAGGAGCGCAACAGCGCAGTTTGCAAGTGCAAGGCATTATGATTTAAGAATGTTTTAGATTCAAGAACCAATGGTTCACAAAAGAAGTGCAAAGCACTGTTCATTTCCTTGATCTAATTTAGATCAAAGAAAAACAAGTTTTTCTTTTTATTTCAGGAACCAAAGGTTCATAAAAGTACAAAGCACTATTTTTTTTTATTTTGTTTTTTTCTTGTTTTAAAGAACCAGTGGTTCATAAGAAGTGCAAAGCACTGTTTATTATGTGAAGATCATTGATCTGGTTTTTAGATCAATGATCTATTAGAAGAAATTTCTTCTCTCCTGTGAAGGTTTTTACCTTTTTCTTGAAACTTTTCTCAGAGTTCTCTCAGTTTGAAGCTCTTGATTTTTTTTCAAGAAATGTTGATCCCCTTTTTTTATTTTAGAAAGAAGGATCATTGATCGTTGGGACCCACCACCTCTTCGACGACACTGAGAGATTGCAGTGCCATATATCGAAGGTGTGGAGGGATGTACCCTTTGAACCATGTCTCACTCATTAGGGGGAAGAACAGGCTGGAGCTTAAGCTTCTCGCTACTGAAAAAGGCTTCTTTGCATTCGCGCATGTGCGTCGCAAGTGTGTCGCACGTGTTGGGCGCTCATATTTGCACGTAGCGCACATGGATCTTGCGCATATGCGCATTATGGGGGGGGGAGCAAGCTCCTATGGAGAACGAGTCTCCTTTGAATATTCTCATATTGTGCGCACGTGCGTTGCACATGGTGCGCACGTGGCGGGCACACGTGCGTTGCACGTGGCGTACATGCGCATTATGAGGAGAAGCAGAACTTTTATATATGGAGAACATGCTCCTTTTAATATTATTAAATGTTCTCATGTGGTGTGCACATGCGTTGCACGTGGTGCCGCATGGTGGGCACACATGCGTTGCACGTGGCGCACATGCGCATTATGAGGAGAAGCAGAGCTTCTATATATGGAGAACATGCTCCTTTTAATATTATTAAATGTTCTCATGTGGTGCGCATGTGCGTTGCACGTGGTGCCGCATGGCAGCCACACGTGCGTTGCACGTGGAGCACATGCGCATTATAAGGAGAAGCAGAGCTTCTATATATGGAGAACAAGCTCCTTTTAATATTATTAAATGTTCTCATGTGGTGCGCACGTGCGTTGCATATGGTGCCGCATGGCGGGCACACGTGCGTTGCACATGGTGCCGCATGGCGGGCACACGTGCGTTGCACGTGGCACACATGCGCATTATGAGGAGAAGCAAAGCTTCTATATATGGAGAACAAGCTCCTTTTAATATTATTAAATGTTCTCATGTGGTGCGCACGTGCGTTGCACGTGGTGCCGCATGGCGGGCGCACGTGCGTTGCACGTGGCGCACATGCGCATTATGAGGAGAAGCAAAGCTTCTATATATGGAGAACAAGCTCCTTTTAATATTATTAAATGTTCTCATATGGTGCGCACGTGCGTTGCACGTGGTGCCGCATGGCGGGCACACGTGCGTTGCACGTAGCGCACATGGCGCTTGCACATATGCGCATTATGGAGGAGCATGCTCCTATCTTGGAGAACTAAGCTCCTTTGAGTATTGAATCCTTTGAGGATTTAACTCTCCCTTTCTAAGAGGTATCCCCTCTTATTTATATGGGAGTTGTAGAGAAACCATCTCTCCTTTTCCCTATGTGGGACTAAAAAATGCATTCCCCATGTAGTGGAGCATTACTTTAGATTACACGTGCATAACACATTTGCTCATAACTTTTGATCTCGGATGAATTATGAGGCCCATAATATATCAAATCGAAGGACATTTCGAGATGCTTTCAATATAATTAGAATTTAGCCATTTCTCGTTCCGGAGTTTGTCAAAATATAGCTCGGAAAATACCGGTTCGCATCTTCTTTCTTAGATCACATGTGCGTAGACATTTGCTCATAACTTTTGATCCCGGATGAATTATGAGGCCCATAATATATCAAATCGAAGGTCTTTTCGAGATGCTTTCAATATTATTAGAATATAGCCATTTCTCATTCCAGAGTTTGTCAAAATACAGCTCAGAAAATACTGGTTCGCATCTTCTTTCTTAGATCACATGTGCATAACACATTTGCTCATAACTTTTGATCCCGGATGAATTATGAGGACCATAATATATCAAATCGAAGGTTTTTTCGAGATTCTTTCAATACCATCATAATTTAACAGTTCCTCATTGGGTAGTTTATCAAAATACAGGCCGGAAGATACTGGTTCGCATTTTCTTAAGCGTATCGCTGCCATTTGATACCTTGGACTCTTTTGCGC
Source organism: Agapanthus africanus (assembly GCA_030015575.1). Taxonomy (NCBI): domain Eukaryota; kingdom Viridiplantae; phylum Streptophyta; class Magnoliopsida; order Asparagales; family Amaryllidaceae; genus Agapanthus; species Agapanthus africanus. The sequence continues at coordinate 661,888,994 of CM057340.1, forward strand.
AGAAATTTTTGGAGGGAACAAATGCCCCCCACTACTTTGCCCACGTAAGTATATATGTGGGTGAAGTAGTGCAGAGTAATGCATAGTGTATGACCAGTTTCGGGTTGGTATATAACTTTCCGAATCTTGATCTGAGAAGATAACGAGCGGACACAAGCGTCGTCATTTATCATTGACTCAAATCTCGACTCTTAAAAGATATAGTTCCAAACTCTCAATTCCATGAGCCGCACCCTTCTATTTTTTTTATGTTTTACTCTGGTGTGAAGTAGTTTATACGCTCATGAGTAACTTCTGCATTTCAGTGGCATGTAGCTTTAGCAAGTGTGGCTCGTAGATGGTCCATCTTAACCTCTTTGTAGGACAGTAATGGCTTAGAAGACAGGGGTAGGATCTGCCAACTAAGACTTTTCAACTTTATGAGCCGTGAGGGTCTCATAAAGACTTTTCTCCCTACGGATCGAGAGGATCTCGTAGGTGTATTTTCTCCTTAGTAATCGTGAGGATTCCTAAGTGCGTTTTCTCTTATAAGTTGTAAGGATCTTATAAGAGAATTTTCTCCCTTACAAGTCGAGAGGACTCGTAAGTGGTTGGCGAGTTGACTTGTTTCCGATTCGAAGTATTGCTCCGACGGGGAGGTCGTTGGCTGATTTGTTTCCGCGACGGAGGTCATTAGCTGACTTGTTTCCGAGACGGAGGTTCTTGGCTGTGAGTACTCAACGGGTAGCATGGCTCGCGCAAAGCACTTCTCATTTCCACCATTTGGAACAAGAAGCAGCTTTAAGGCTGAAGGAGCATCAGGAGTCTTCAAGCGAAACTGCTCGCCTACGTGCTGAAGTTGAGGCGAACGCTGCCGAGGTGAAGGCTGTCTTTGAGGGCCTTCTGGAGCGTATCTCACATGGGCTAAACTTGAAGCGAAAGCTTGATGTTGCCGAGCATGACACTCCAGGCCGTGAAGCCACTCATCAAGCCGTTAAGGAGCAGCTTGCATCTGTCTTGCAGCAGCGGGCTCAAGTAGAGGCAGAACTGGCGGTGGTAGCCGATCGGGAAAAGGCATGGAAGGAAGTATGCGAACAACTGATAAAGCTACTTAAGACGCTTCCTTCCCAGTAGCTGCCTTTGTATCAATGTATTTGTAAAATTTTCCTTTTAAATAATTTGTATCCATTCTTTATTCTTTTGTACGATTCATCTTGTATTTGATTGAAGTCAATGAATAAAGATAGACATTTTCTTTTGCAATGTCTTGTATGCTCTTTTGCTTTTTGCCTTCTTTTATTATCAGCATGTTGTCTTTGATAAACATAATTGGCAGATAACTTAGTTTTTTCCAAGAGATAGCGCTGGCTTAGGCCGCAGGTTCAGATCTGCTGCCTAAGACTTTTCAACTCTATGAGCCGTGAGGGTTTCATAGAGACTTTTCTCCCTACGGATCGAGAGGATCTCATAGGTGGATTTTCTTCTTATGAATCGTGAGGATTCCTAAGTGTGTTTTCTCTTACAAGTCGTAAGGATCCTATAAGAGAATTTTTCCCTCTTAAGAGTCGAGAGGGCCCGTAAGCGGTTGTTTCTCTCCTTGTCGAGATTCGACTTTGGAGAGTGAGACCCGTGAATAGTATGCAAGAAATCTTTTTGGATCGACTTGCAGGGTCCCATTGTTCGGGAAGCAAGCTTTTTTAGTCCCTGCTGCTTGAGGCTTTCCTTACAAGTTGAGACGAATCGGGAATTTTCCCGCGGAGACACTGGTTTCTCTGCGAGCCGACGCGAATCAGGAGGCTCTCGTCAAGGAGTGTTTGTTTCCTTGAGTCGAGGTATCTGCTAAGGATTATTTGTTTCCCTAGCGCCAAGGATTATTTGTTTCCTTGGTGTTGAAACGGATCGAGAATTTCCCACGGAGGCACTGGTTGCTTTGCGAGTCGACGCGAATCAGGAGGCTCTCGTCAAGGAGTGTTTGTTTCCTTGAGTTGAGGTGTTTGCTAGGGATTATTTGTTTCCCTAGTGCCAAGAATTATTTGTTTCCTTGGGGTTGAAATGAGTCGAGAATTTCCCACGGAGGCACTGGTTGCTCTGCGAGTCGACGCGGATCAGGAGGCTCTCATCAAGGAGTGTTTGTATCCGTGAGTTGAGGTGTTTGCTAAGGATTATTTATTTCCCTAGCGCCAAGGATCATTTGTTTCCTTGGGGTTTGAAACGAGTCGAGAATTTCCCACGGAGGCATTGGTTGCTCTGCGAGTCGACGCGGATCAGGAGGCTCTCGTCAAGGAGTGTTTGTATCCGTGAGTCGAGGAATTTGCTAAGGATTATTTGTTTCCCTAGCGCCAAGGATTATTTGTTTCCTTGGGGTTTGAAACGAGTCGAGAATTTCCCACGAAGGCACTGGTTGCTCTGCGAGTCGACGCGGATCAGGGGGCTCTCGTCAAGGAGTATTTGTATCCGTGAGTCGAGGAATTTGCTAAGGATTATTTGTTTCCCTAACGCCAAGGATTATTTGTTTCCTTGGGGTTTGAAACGAGTCGAGAATTTCCCACGGAAGCACTGGTTGCTCTGCGAGTCGACGCGGATCAGGAAGCTCTCGTCAAGGAGTGTTTGTATCCGTGAATTGAGGTGTTTGCTAAGGATTATTTGTTTCCCTAGCGCCAACGATCATTTGTTTCCTTGGGGTTTGAAACGAGTCGAGAATTTCCCATGGAGGCACTGGTTGCTCTGCGAGTCGACACGGATCAGGAGGCTCTCGTCAAGGAATGTTTGTATCCGTGAGTCGAGGAATTTGCTAAGGATTATTTGTTTCCCTAGCGCCAAGGATTATTTGTTTCCTTGGGGTTTGAAACGAGTCGAGAATTTCCCACGGAAGCACTGGTTGCTCTGCGAGTCGACGCGGATCAGGGGGCTCTCGTCAAGGAGTGTTTGTATTCGTGAGTCGAGGAATTTGCTAAGGATTATTTGTTTCCCTAGCGCCAAGGATTATTTGTTTCCTTGGGGTTTGAAATGAGTCGAGAATTTCCCACGGAGGCACTGGTTGTTCTGCGAGTCGACGCGGATCAGGAGGCTCTCGTCAAGGAGTGTTTGTATCCGTGAGTCGAGGAATTTGCTAAGGATTATTTGTTTCCCTAGCGCCAAGGATTATTTGTTTCCTTGGGGTTTGAAACGAGTCGAGAATTTCCCACGGAGGCATTAGTTGCTCTGCGAGTCGACGCGGATCAGGGGGCTCTCGTCAAGGAGTGTTTGTATCCATGAGTCGAGGAATTTGCTAAGGATTATTTGTTTCCTTAGCGCCAAGGATTATTTGTTTCCATGGGGTTTGAAACGAGTCGAGAATTTCCCACGGAGGCACTGGTTGCTCTGCGAGTCGACGCGGATCAGAAGGCTCTCGTCAAGGAGTGTTTGTATCCGTGAGTCGAGGTATCTGCTGAAGACACTGGTTTCTTCGGAGTTGGACTGAACCGTCGAGATTTGGCTTCGTCTTCTGGCGGAGCCTGTTGGGAAAGTATGGTTCCCTCTTTGTTTATGCCCTTGGATTGTATACAGGGATCGATGTGATCTTAACTGTAGGGCCAAAGTTTTATCATCATTTTTTTTTGTTTTATCTCCGCGATGCTCTATCATTTCAGCTTTTATATCGCGAAGGTCGCGATTGCCCAATCATTTCGGCTATTTTTCGCGGTGCCCAATCATTTCGGCTATTTATTTTATTTTTACTCACTGCTTTTTATTGCGAGTTGCCCAATCATTTTGGCTATTTTGCATGCATACATTTTTACTTGCTGCTTTTTATTGCAAGTTGCCCTATCATTTCGGCTATTTCGTATGCATGTGCGGCCTATTGGCTTTTCGATGTAAACCGATTTCGGCATCAGCACCGCTACAACTGGGATATTACCAGGAGCGAATCATCATCTGCCTGTGTCGATGTCGAACAAAGGTGTCTTAGCGACCAGGGTTAGGGTCCTGTCGGCTAAAACTTTTGACTTCATGAGCCGTAAGGGTTTCACGAAGTTATTTCTCCCTACAAGTCGTGAGGATCTTGTAGGTGTATTTTCTCCTTAGGACTCGTGAGGATTCCTAAGTGTTCGTTTCCTCTGTAAGTCGTAAGGATCCTACAGGAGGGTTTTCTCCTCATAAATCGAGAGGATTTACAAGGGTTGTTTACCATGCGAACATATCCCCAGTCACGGATGAGACTTGGTTAAGGAAATGTTTATTCGCGCCCGTGGATTGTATACAAGGGTCAGTACTGAGCCACTTGTAGGGCAATATCGGAAGTTGTAGGGGTTGCTTAAGCACAGGTTTGGTCTCTGTAACTTAAGACTTTCAACTCTTATGAGCCGTGAGGGTCCCATAAGAGAGTTCTCCTTACGAGTCTGAGGATCTCGCAAGTGTATTTTCTCCTTAGGAATCGTGGGGGTCCCTAAGTGTGCTGCTTCCTTGTGAGTCGTAAGGATCTCACGTGGGTGGTTTCTCCTTATAAGGTCGAGAGGACCCTATAAGTGTCCTTTAACGAGGTTGCGCCCTTTCAGGTTTTCACAAACACTCGCCGGTAGCCCTGCTGTTTTTACTCACGGAGCCCTTTCGGGATTTCATCCGTGCCCATTTTGCTTATGGACATACCGTTTTTTTTATTCTTTTTATTTTTATATATATATTTTTTTACGAGGTCGCGCCCTTTCGGGTTTTCACGAACACTCGCCGGTAGCCCTGCTGTTTTTACTCACGGAGCCCTTTCGGGTTTTCATCTATGCCCTTTTTGCTTATGGACATACCGTTTTTTTTATTCTTTTTATTTTTATATATTTTTTTACGAGGTCACGCCCTTTCAGGTTTTCACGAACACTCGCCGGTAGCCCTGTTGTTTTTACTCACGGAGCCCTTTCGGATTTTCATCCGTGCCCTTTTTGCTTATGGACATACCGTTTTTTTATTTTATTTTTATATGTTTTTTTTATATCTCGTCAGCCTAAAGATGCTGCGGTAGTAGTTTAAAGACGTTTCGGTCTGCTATTAGTTTAAGGACATTTCGGTCCGACATGGAGAAGGCTGGCTACTGCTTATGAAGCTTGAGCTTAGGAAGATAGCGAGCGGACATAGTCGTCATCATCTACCATTGACCTAGGCTGTGGCTCATTAAACATAGTATTTCTTTAGGAAGCGACCGTTTATTGGCCTGAAAGGCCTTTCACCGTGCATGTCTATGAGTAGATAGGCCCCGCCCTGGTAGACCTTATCTATGACGTACGGGCCTTCATAGTTTGGCTCGAATTTTCCCCGCTTGGCGCGATTGGGAATCATAGGCCTCTTGACCACTAGCACAAGCTCGTCTTGGCGGAATGTCCTCGGTCGGGTCAGTCTTTCATATGAGCGCGTCATCTTTGCTTTATAGGCCTCCAGATTTTGTTGCGCCATGAGTCGTGTTTCTTCAAGGGCGTCAAGCTCCTCAAGGCGAAGGTGAGCATTTTCTTCGTCCGTCAGCTCGTAATGGACTGCCACTCGTAGAGAGGGTAACTCTATCTCAAGGGGGAGTACTGCTTCTGTCCCGAATACTAACGCATATGGTGTTGCGTTCGTGGCCGTTTTAAACGTAGTTCGATATGCCCAGAGAGCCTCTTGCAGTCTTTCGTGCCAGTCTTTCTTATTTCGCGACACTGTTTTCTTCATGATCTTCGTCAAGGTCTTGTTGAAGGCCTCAGCTAGACCGTTAGCTCGTGGATTATAAACCGAGGAATATCTCCAATTTATATTGTGTTGTTGTGCAAAGCGACTGATCTTGTGGCTTCTGTAGGCCGGCCCATTATCGGAGATGATCCGTCTTGGCGTTCCAAACCGGTATATGATGTGCATCTTGAAGAAATGGAGGATATTTTCCGTCTTCACTTCTCTTAACGGTACTGCTTCTTCCCATTTGGAGAAGTAGTCAGTCATCACCAGGATGAAACGATGTCCTCTAGACGATGCTGGTTCGATGGGGCCGACTATGTCAGTTCCCCACATTTCGAACGGCCAGCTAGTCACCGTTGGATGTAATGGGTTTGGATGCTGATGGATGAAGTCCCCATGAATTTGGCATGAGTGGCACTGCTTCGCATATTCGAGGCAATCCTGAATCATCGTGGGCCAATAGTAGCCCATCCGTTTGATCTTCAACTTCATCTTTGGGCCCGCTTGGTGAGAACCGCAGAGTCCGTCGTGAACTTCCTGAACGACTCTTTTCGCCTCGTCAGGTCCTAAACATCTCAGCCACAGAGAATCAAACGACCTCTTGTACAGAGTGTCATTGACAAAAGAGAAAGACAGAGCTCGTTTCATAAGCTGATGTCGTGTGGACGCTTCTTCGGCATTCGGTGGGACTTAAAGTAGTCTATTAAGATTTCCCTCCAATCCTCGGCCTTTTCCCGGTCTTTTATTTGTAGAGCCATCTGCTCGCTCGCTCCTTTTTCTTCGGATGATTCCGGAGATATTTCTATTGGGGCAAGCACCCGATGGCTTTGCACCATGATTCTAACGTCATCGAGGTTGTCGTCAGCCAGTTCTTTAGCAAGTTTGGCCAATGCGTCTGCTTTGCTGTTTTCCGCGCGGGGTATGTTTTCCAAAGTATAGGAGGGAATTTGAGTCAACAGTTGTTGTGCTTTTTCGCCGTACTTTACCAGTTCTGGTTTGCATGTTTGGTAGTCGCCGTTTATTTGATTAACGACCAGTTGAGAATCCCAGTATATGAGGAGGTTTTCAATTCCCATGTTAATGGCGATCTCGAGGCCTGCTATCAGAGCTTTGTATTCGGCTTCATTAGTTGTCCTCGGTTCTGTTAGGGAGAAAGCAAAGCGCATTATCCCTCCTTGTAGAGTCACAAAGATGAGTCCTACCCCCGATTTGATTATAGGGGTACTTTGTCTGCGCTTCTTTACGGAAGATGCTCCATCGAAATAGAGCTCCCATCGGGTATCACCACCGTCGATCGCATCAAACGCATGTTCGTCTGGAAGATCGCAATTTAGAGGAGAATCGGCGGGTATGGGATGCTCAGCGAGGAAGTCGGCGATGACCTAGCCTTTCACTGCCTTGAGAGGTTGATACGTGATCGAGAACTCCATCAAGAGTAGGGCCCATTTAGCGAGTCGTCCCGTCAATATGGCCTTTGACATCAAGTATTTAAGGGGGTCCACCTTTGAAATGAGACGGACCTCATGCGCCAACGCGTAGTGCCTGATCTTTGTTATCGCGAAGATCAACGCCAGGCAGTGTTTTTCAATGGGGGAGTAGTTGCTTTCTGCCCCAAGTAGAACTTGACTTAAGTAGTAGAGTACTCTTTCTTTCCCTTGGTCATTTTCTTGTGCCCATAACGCGCCTAAAGAACCTTCAAGGGTGGCCGTGTAAAGAATGAGAGGCTTTCCCTTGACCGGAGCAGCCAAAACTGGAGGGCTCTGCAGGTATTGCTTGATCTCATCCAGTGCGCCTTGGCATTTGTGATCCCAGATGAATGGGGTTCCCTTCTTCATCAGGTGGCTATAAGGACGACACTTGCTAGAGAGGTTGGCTATAAATCGTCGTATGTATGCGAGCTTCCCTTGAAGAGACCGCAACTGTCTAAGAGTCCTCGACGGAGGCATTTCCATGATCGCCTTGATCTTGGATGGATCTATTTCAATACCTCGATGTCGAACAATGAATCCCAGGAATTTGCCTGAGGAAACTCTGAATGCACACTTAAGCGGGTTCATCTTCAAGTTGTATTGCCGAAGGCGTTGAAATACGGTCTTCAGATGCTCGAGATGTTCCTCATATGATTTGCTTTTAATAACGAGGTCGTCGATATAGCATTCAACGATTTCGTGTATAAGGTCATCGAAGATCTTCGTCATGGCCCTCTGATAGGTGGCACCGGCGTTCTTTAGACCGAAGGGCATCACCTTGTAGCAGAATATACTTAAAGGAGTCCTGAAGGCGGTGTGCTTCTGGTCTTCGGGATGCATCTTTATTTGATTATACCCTGATGAGCCATCCATAAAGGAGAAAACCTCATGAGTGGATGTATTGTCTATCATCAGTTCGGTGACTGGCACTGGGAAATCATCCTTCGGGCAAGCTTTATTAAGATCCCGGAAGTCTACGCATATGCGCACTGTCCCATTTTTCTTCATCACCGGGACGATGTTGGCGATCCATTCAGGGTATTGAACTTCCTGGATGAAGCCAGAGTCGATCAGCTTCTTGACCTCGGCATTGATACTCATCTCAAGCTCGAGCCGCATTCTTCTCGGCGCCTGTTTGACTGGCTTGACGTCCGGGGATATTGCCAATTTGTGCACAGCAATTTCTGGATCTAGTCCCGGCATTTCGGAATAGTTCCACGCAAAGCAATCTCTATGCTGTAGAAGCACGTCCTTTAACGCAGCCACCCTTTCTTCAGACAGTAGCTCGCTGATGAATGTCGGTCGCGGATCGTCTGCCGATCCCAACTCAATCTTCTTGAGGTTATCTGCAGTGGTATGGATTCCATCTTCCAGCTCTTTTGGCGCTGGTGGGAATTCTGAGATTATTTCGTCGTTGCTGTTTTCGAAGCACCAAGGGAGCTCATCTATGTCTTTGGGCTCTTCTTTTAATATTGTAATCATGTGACAGGTGCGAATTCGCTTCCAATCCCAATGTGGAACTGGTTCTTCTTTCGTGGCCTTGGGTTCGTGCTTCTGTAGTGGCGTTACCCTCCAGTTGTCAGACAGAGCGAACTTGCCGAGCCGGTACTGATCTTCGACCCAATTCTTAAAGGTGAAGCAGTCTTCGAGCGGGTGCCCTATTACTCGATGGTAAGAGCAATAGTTTGGGTCAGAGACTTCGCTTGCTTGTTCGGGGTGTTTGGACTCCGGCGGCGCGAGCATCTGATGTTTTAGAGCAAGCTCAAATATCCTCTTCGTCTTATCCCGAGGAAAAGAGTATGCTCGACTCATTTTCTTCATGAGGGATAGATCAATAACGCTCGTCTCCCGTTTGCGTGACTTCTTAGCCCTGCTTTGTTGCTGTTGAGCGCCTTTTTGGCCTTTCGACTTATTTCTGCTTTTGCGCCGAGCCTTCTTTATAACAGGTTGACAAGGAGCGGCATTTTCATCCTTTACGGCCTGTTGGAGAAGGCGTTTCATCTTGGCTTTCTCGTAGATGGCCGTCTCGCGGTTGTGATCATCTCGGACTTTTTGACCAGCTTTCTTTATAAGTTTGTCCATTTGTTCCTCGAACGACGGACTGGGCTCCTTTGCATCTGGAACTTTCACTGGCTTGGGATTAGCGTCCTCCCATTGAGTATCCGCTTCTTCATCAAGGTCATACACGACGTAGCAGCCGGGTAGTAACTCTCGTTTCTTTGACTGGATGTATCCAAGCCCTTTTGCTTCCATTCTCCCGTTAGGCAGTTTGCGTTGAGTCCCGGGGACGTTCCAGACCCTGTCATAGAATTTGTCTTTTCTAACGGTCTGTTTGAAGGGTAACCCCTGGCGTTTCAGCAGATTTTTCAAACCTTCCGTATAATATCTGGGGAGACGGATAGGCTGAAGCCTGTCGAGCGTAGAATCCGCGTCATGCCAGATTTCTTTTTCTACCTTGGTTTCTTCAGAGCGGTAAAACAGAATTGCTTTCTCGCTCTCTCGCTTGGGAGGGATATAGAATGTCCGCAACTCTTCTACACTGTAGATATTAAGTGCATCCAGTTCTTTATGGTGTTTAAGCGGCACTATGGCGACTTGTAGACTTTGCTCTTTGTCAACGGACGCTTGTATTGAAGGTCGAGCAGAGAATGCAGCATGGACTTCATCTTCCGAGTCGCTGCCAAAGATCAATGTAGGAGCCGATGGTCCCGGCTTGTTGTGTTGTGGTGGACCCGGATAAACTATCTCCTCTTCCTCCTCGGTATCACTGCCGAAGACAGGGATGGTAGCGTTAGTTCTATTCTCCGGCTTGTGACACTTCTCTATGTCTTCGAAATCCGGTAAGAAGTATTTGGCGTCTTCATATTTGCGGACCTCGTTTACAGAGAACGGGTTCAGTTCTTCCGTCACGGTATACTCGAAACCATCCTTAAAATATTTCATACACTGATGTTGTGTAGAAGGGATGATGTTGTACTCGTGTAAGCATGGTCGGCCGAGCAAAGCGTTGTAGCATGTCTTGGCGTCTATGACGTGGAACTTAATGTCCGTGATGAGTAGCCCGAAGCGTAGCGTCAGTATCACAGATCCAAGAGTCTTTGACGATTGGGAATCGAACCCGGAGATGGTGATCTTGTCCCAAGCAAGGTGTTGGACGCTCATGCAGATTTCCTTCAACACCCGCACGTTGAGTAGGTTAACAGACGACCCGTTATCGATCAGGATTTTGCCTATCTTTATATCATGGCAGTATCCCGAGACATAGAGAGGGCGATTGTGTTCGCACGTCCCAAGTAGAAGGTCTTTATCGCCAAAAGTGACATCGGCCATGTGCACTTCCTCCAATTCATCCTTCATCTTTTCCTCGGCCAGGCATGCTTGGAATTGTTCTGGATCTTGGAGTGCCTTAATCAACGAATCTCTCGCCTCTTTTGATAGCAAAAGGGCGTCAAGAATGCTGAGCTGTGAGGGCAGCTTCCTCAGATGTGCTAAGACGTTGTAATCCACCTTATTCTTCTTTGGCGGGTCTTTGGCAGCTAGCTCTTCCACCACTTGGTCATCTAAGACGATATCTTCAGGGGCCTTTTCTTTCCCTTTATCTTTTCTGTTCGAGGGTCCGAGGTTCTTTTCGGGCAGTGTGCGATTATGTAGCCGGATATTTTCGCAGACCTTCGGCTCTTCTTCTTTTCCCGGAGTGGATTCTTTAAAGAGAAGGGAAAGTTCCAGCTCCTCATCAGAATCGCTCCGAATGTAGGCACTTGTGATCCACCGGTGTTAACTATGCAACAATCGCCAGCAGTTCTTTTAAGCCCTTCGGTCGTATTTCTTTGCTCCCGACGAGTTTTGCGTTTTTCTCGCTTAAAGTGTTGTCGATGAGCAACATATCCTTGCCACCATCTATCGAAAGCTTTGCACCCTTGAGTGGGGTGCGAGATCTTTTGATGATATAAGCAATAGGAGGGGTGCGTTTCTATTTCACCAGTAATTTTTTCAGAGGATGGTAGCTTCATGCCCATTGATATGGCCTTAGCAAACTTCTTTCTCATCTTGAATTGGCTTTAGCGGAGGTGTTTAGCTCTACCGGGATCGTCTCAGCTCCTTCATCAAGTCGCTGGCGCTTGGCCCTTTCAAATATAACCGCCTCGCGCTCCCGATCAGCTTTACTTTTCAACCGAGCTTCATTAAGGAATGCGTCGATTACTTCATCTGGTAGCCCCAGGACTTTTGGTTCAGGATCTGCCCCCAGCTTCTCGGTGCAAGGAGTCCCCTCATCATTCGTGATCGAATGGGAAATCATATGACAGCTCGCCACATATTCCTCGGATTCATCTGATGAACTTTCTCCCTCATCCTCTTCTTGAAAAACGTGATTGAGGAACTCTTGGAGCGTAATGGGAGTCCGTGCCTTTTGGTTGTATTCATCCAGCGCGTCAATTTGCTTTTGTAAGTCCGTGCGCTTGTCGTTGGGCTTCACGGGCTTCTTCGATTTCTTCTTCTTCTTTGAAGACTTCGACGGCTGGTTATAAGTGTTTGGGCCACTTCCACCAATCTTTTGAGTCGTACGAGGTTTTAGCTTTCCCTCCATAATTTGCGGCTCCAATGGGTTCTTCCACTTGATTACTGGACATGTCTGAAGATCATTTAGCATCCTCTTCGTTTTAGCTGATAATACAACCTCCCAAGGAGCTTCTTCAACGACGGAGCATGTTGCCCCCGGCGTATTCGTCCCCTTAGAGGTGTGGGGCTGCGGGGGTTTCACCTTCCATTTGTCAGATAACACGAACTTGCCTTGTCGGTACTGGTTTTCAAGCCAATTTTTAAAAACGTAGCAGTCTTCGATCGGATGGCCTAGTACTCGATGATAAGGATAGTAATTAGGCTCGTTGATGTCACTTGGTTGCAACGGACATTTTGGATCCGGCAGATTTATGAGTCTGTTGCGCAATGCCAGCTCGAATAACCTCCTCGTTTTATCGCGGGGAAAGGAATAAGGACGTCCCATCCTATCCTCAAGGGGTACGTACGGGCGTATATTATTTTGACGAGCAACCGGCTTCGAGTCGCTCGGTTGTTGTTGAGCATTAGCGACGACAATCGCTTTTCCCTTTCCTTTATCACTTCAGGAGTCCAGCTTTGGAAGAGGAGGTTTATGGCCCATCTGATCCATCTATGCTAATTTGTCAATCAAGGCTTGGAAGGTAGTCGGCTTGAAAAACATCATAAACTGCGAGATGGTTGCTTGTGGATCGAGGGTTCCCACAAACATACCCACCGCGGGAGCTTCTTCAATGCGTTGCTCACACTTCGACCATAAGTTCCGCCATCGTATAGCGTACTGAACCCACGTCTCGCCGGGTTTTACCCTGGCGTTAATCAGTGCTGTCATCGGGGTACGTTCACTGGCGCTTGCAAAACGCTGAGTAAACAACAGCTCCATCTCCGCAAAGGTTTTAATAGAGTCGTTCGGGAGCTCAGAGTACCATTCGAACGCCGTATCTGATAAGCTTCCAACAAACTGGCGAAGCAACAGCTTGTCGTCACCGCCGGTGTTGCCGCAGAGTGCCCTGAACTGGGCAACATGCTGATGAGGATTGCCCGTCCCCTTGTAGACATGGAACTTGGGAATCGTATAACCTGGCGGGTACTTGATTTGATCGTACCAACTTGGATATGGTCTCCCCGTTTTCACGACCTGGACGGCTGTTTCGGTTGCATGATGAACCCGTATTTGCTGGGCAATGTATTCATCCAAATCAGCTTTGGAGATTGTATCCTCTTTAGCTGTGGACAGAATTGGTGGAGGATTCGACGTCTCTCCCCTATCGTCTTCAAGAATGATGGGGGGATCTTCAGCAGGTGGATCTTGTTGAATCATCATACCCACCATATCCTGGAACAGGAGGGCCATTTTCTTTATGTTGGCTGCCTGCTCCGCAGCTTCTTTATCTTTCTTCTCTAATACGCGACGAAGGAATTCGGCGTCCGTTTCTTATTCTTGACCCTCGTCCGAGGATGTTTCCGGGGTTTCTTTCGGCCCTGTAAATGCGGCCATAGCGTTCATCATTTCTTGGAGCTTCTACTGCTGCTCCTGAGTCTTGGTCACTGACCTCGTGTGCGGTCTATGACCTGTTGATATGCGGCTATCTTCTTTTCCCAATGCCATGTAAACCGTATGAACTGTTATGCCCCCTGACTTGGGGCGTTTAGGTTCACCATTTTTAACTTTTGCCGCTGACACGGGAGTTTTCTCTGGCCTCCTTCTTTTGTGGGCCGTTGAAATTGAAGGGGCCGTTGCAGTGGGCACCCTAGCGATTGTTGTCCCTTGCTGTTCAATAGAACGGTCTTTTCCTTTTTGCACCTTCGTCTTCTTTCGTTGACGAGAGTGATCTGGGTTGATCACAGAGTCTTGAACCCTCCGCCAAATTTTATAAATTCTTGAGGACAGCCGTTGAGGGGGCTGTTCTTGCTTCGTTTCCGGAACTCTCTCCGCGGGCGGAGGAGATCTTTTCAATGTAGCGGTTGGAGAGTTCTTCCGTACCCTTCTCAGCAGTTCAAAGCCGTTCCCGGTTGGAACAGCAACGTTGACTTCCACCACTGGAGCCGGTGGAGTTAGCCCTGAGGGGGAGTCGCCCCCTGCCTTCCTCACTTGTTGCCAATGGCGACGTCGAGCATGACGAGCCGTTGGGACTGGCTCGGAGATTGAGACATCTTCTTTTTGCCCCCTGTCTGAATGAGGCGCCACCGGTGTTAACCTCTTAAAGACTGAATTTGTCTTTTGAGGGGTGATATTCAACCTGTCGAAGACGGATCCTCGAGCAAGGGCAGGAGCAGGAATCGTCAGTCTTGAAAAGACTGACTCTCTGACAGGGGAAGCAGCCTTGACGACTTCTGGAGCAGCGGCTATTGCCTTCCTTGGGACAGCTATCTTGGGATTCACAGGCTTCTTGGTGGGCCCCTTAGAGTTTTGATCCAGCCTAGCAAAGACAGAGGTTGTTGGCTTGGTAATGGGCGACCCGTTGACAGGGGCCGTCGTAGCAGTGAGCCGGTCGAAGACCGACTTCTTGTTCACTTCCGGTGCAGGTATTGGCATAGAGAAGCTTGAAGGCGGGATCATGGTCCCGAAAAACAGGCCGGTGGTGGCTTGGGTCACCTGGTCTACCGGCAGAGCGAGGAAGGAAGCCGCTTGGGGCCCATATGCTACACCTCCAGGTGAGGTGGAGCGTCTGTTGCATTGGCACTTCGAGCAGTTGGTGCAATTAGAGGCCATTGAATCTTGAGTTCTGCGCCAGGCAAAAGACCAAATCTTAGTAACTTGAAATCCAAAGGCAACCATTTAACAAACCGCGATTGGTTCGCGAAGACGACACATGAAGTGTGGAGTGGAAAGACGAAGAGGTCCCACCGGGCGTGCCGGAATCTGTTCCCCTCCGAAGGACGGCGCACAAGACTGTGATGTCCTGACGCTGAGATTCGGGGCAGATGCTATTTGGTTTTATCCGTCCACCTCTCCGAAGATGCCAAGTTGATTTATGGCACCGTGTATCGGAGGTTTAGACGGATGCGGCCGATGTAGCAGACTTTGTCAGATTCCCCCTCGCTTGAGGAGTTTTTGATTGTGGGGACGCTCTTCCCTGCAGGTGCAAGCCCCTGCAGTTAATTACGCTACCGCATCGCGGTAACAACTTTCTCCTTCTCCAGAATTTCACTTCGTGTCGTGTGTGTTTGGTTTGTTTGTGGTTGCCCGTGGATTGTATACGGAGACTGAATAATGCCGTCGCCCGTAGGACGTAGATTAGTCCAAATCCGTATTTACTTAGATTTGGGTTTGGTGTTTTTAGTTTAATGATGCATTAGTCGCGTTGCGGCTAAGATCAACTTAAACGTTCGTTAAGGATACGATAGTCATGTTTGAGACTAAGATCAACTTAACGTGATAATCCATTTAATATCTGGCCATCGGGACTCGTCACCTCTCTAAAGTCTTTGAAGGATTACAACGGCAGATGTCAGAGGAGTTCAGAGATGTACCCTTGAACCAAGGTTGATTTGGAGTTTTATAGTCCGTTTGAATGTTTAAGGATACGTTAGCCGTGTTTGGGGGCTAAGATCAACTTAAACGGGATCGTTTAGATCCGGCAAAAAAGCATTTGGAGGCTCTATTGTTCCAGTTTAGGGACGTAGTGGTCCATAAGTAGTTTAGGAACGTTGCATTCCATACTCCAGTTTAGGGACGTGGTGGTCCATCTTCCAGTTTAGGGACGTGGTGGTCCATTATTAGTTTATGAACATCTCGGTCCGATATTAGTTGAAGGACGTCTCGGTCCGAGATATTAGTTTAAGGACGTCTCGGTCCACGAGTTTAGGGACCCCGCAGTCCATATTCATATGTGGTCGTCGGGACCCGTCGCCTCTCTGACGTCGTTGAAGGATTACAACGAGAGGTGTCAGAGGAGCTCGGAGATGTACCCTCGAACCGGTCATAAATTGATTTAAGAGAACAACTGTGCTCAGTCAATTTAATTTGAGGACTTACGGCCAAAATTGGGCTAAGTCCAGTTGAAAATGTTCAACACCCTTATGTATTTTTGGTCTATTAGACCTGTGCTAGGGCTTTGCCCACACTTAAATAATGAATTGCATTACTTCTATTTTTTTTGTTTGGGCTCTGCCCATAAAAGATGCAGAGCATCAATTTCACTTGGGCTCTGCCCCCTTTTTATTGCTTTGCAATTTATTTTGGCCTGCTAGGTCTTTTTGATTTGGGCCTGGCCCTTTAAGAAATGCCTTGCATTTGTCAGGCGCTTTGCGCCAATCAGAGAGCGCAAGCGCTTGTAGTGTTGACACGTGTCGCGCAAGCGCAGTGCGCTGCGCCTGCGCTGCTGACACGTGGCGCGCTCTGGTGGCTTGCGCCAATCCAGGAGCGCAACAGCGCAGTTTGCAAGTGCAAGGCACTATGATTTAAGAATGTTTTAGATTCAAGAACCAATGGTTCACAAAAGAAGTGCAAAGCACTGTTCATTTCCTTGATCTAATTTAGATCAAAGAAAAAAAAGTTTTTGTTTTTATTTCAGGAACCAAAGGTTCATAAAAGTGCAAAGCACTATTTTTTTTATTTTGTTTTTTTCTTGTTTTAAAGAACCAGTGGTTCATAAGAAGTGCAAAGCACTGTTTATTATATGAAGATCATTGATCTGGTTTTTAGATCAATGATCTATTAGAAGAAATTTCTTCTCTCTTGTGAAGGTTTTTACCTTTTTCTTGAAATTTTTCTCAGAGTTCTCTCAGTTTGAAGCTCTTGATTTTTTTTCAAGAAATGTTGATCCCCCCTTTTTTTTATTTTAGAAAGAAGGATCATTGGTCGTTGGGACCCACCACCTCTTCGACGACACTGAGAGATTGCAGTGCCATATATCGAAGGTGTGGAGGGATGTACCCTTTGAACCAAGTCTCACTCATTAGGGGGAAGAACAGGCTGGAGCTTAAGCTTCTCGATACTGAAAAAGGCTTCTTTGCGTTCGCGCACGTGCGTCGCACGTGTGTCGCACGTGTTGGGCGCTCAAATTTGCACGTAGCGCACATGGATCTTGCGCAAATGCTCATTATGGGGGGGAGCAAGCTCCTATGGAGAACGAGTCTCCTTTGAATATTCTCATGTGGTGCGCACGTGCGTTGCACGTGGTGCGCACGTGGCGGGTACACATGCATTGCACGTGGCGCACATGCGCATTATGAGGAGAAGCAGAGCTTCTATATATGGAGAACATGCTCCTTTTAATATTATTAAATGTTCTCATGTGGTACGCACGTGCCGCATGGCGGGCGCACGTGCGTTGTACGTGGTGCCGCATGGCGGGCGCACGTGCGTTGTACGTGGCGCACATGCGCATTATGAGGAGAAGCAGAGCTTCTATATATGGAGAACATGCTCCTTTTAATATTATTAAATATTCTCATGTGGTGCGCATGTGCGTTGCACGTGGTGTCGCATGGCGGGCACACGTGCGTTGCACGTGGAGCACATGCGCATTATAAGGAGAAGCAGAGCTTCTATATATGGAGAACAAGCTCCTTTTAATATTATTAAATGTTCTCATGTGGTGCGCACGTGCGTTGCACGTGGTGCCGCATGGCGGGCATACGTGCGTTGCACGTGGCGCACATGCGCATTATGAGGAGAAGCAAAGCTTCTATATATGGAGAACAAGCTCCTTTTAATATTATTAAATGTTCTCATGTGGTGCGCACGTGCGTTGCACGTGGTGCCGCATGGCGGGCGCACGTGCGTTGCACGTGGCGCACATGCGCATTATGAGGAGAAGCAAAGCTTCTATATATGGAGAACAAGCTCCTTTTAATATTATTAAATGTTCTCATGTGGTGTGCACGTGCGTTGCACGTGGTGCCGCATGGCGGGCACACGTGCGTTGCACGTAGCGCACATGGCGCTTGCGCATATGCGCATTATGGAGGAGCATGCTCCTATCTTGGAGAACTAAGCTCCTTTGAGTATTGAATCCTTTGAGGATTTAACTCTCCCTTTCTAAGAGGTATCCCCTCTTATTTATATGGGAGTTGTAGAGAAACCATCTCTCCTTTTCCCTATGTGGGACTAAAAAATGCATTCCCCATGTAGTGGAGCATTACTTTAGATTACACGTGCATAACACATTTGCTCATAACTTTTGATCTCGGATGAATTATGAGGCCCATAATATATCAAATCGAAGGACTTTTCGAGATGCTTTCAATATAATCAGAATTTAGCCATTTCTCGTTCCGGAGTTTGTCAAAATATAGCTCGGAAAAAACCGGTTCGCATCTTCTTCCTTAGATCACATGTGCGTAGACATTTGCTCATAACTTTTGATCCCGGATGAATTATGAGGTCCATAATATATCAAATCGAAGGTATTTTCGAGATGCTTTCAATATCATCAGAATATATGTTGGAGATAGTGCCCTCAGAGTCAATTATTGGATCACAGGCACGTGATTGCAATGATTGAGGGAGGACCTATCCCGGTAGGACAGTCTTACTCGAGATGATAGTATGCTATCTGGTTTATCTTTATCATCGTGTACTGCTTTAGGTGACCTGACATGTCGCTATTACACGTTGATTGAGCCCCTAGGATTCTTGCTTGACGACCAGCAGTATGATGGCGATCATACACGTGAGAGCTGGTAGTCTATAAGCACATCCTTAAAAGGTCCCTAGTCGTAGGAGTTTCGAGACAGGGCATCGATACTCCATTAGTAGACTAGTGTATACAGTCGAGACCCCGACGAGGGGCGGTGGCCGGTCTCACAAGCCACTGGTGTCAGTTGGTTCACCTAAGATGTATACAGGTGCTCATTGGGTTATGAGTACACAGAACAGGACTCGCTGGGAATCTGCTAGTTGGTCTTATACCAGACGTCAGATAGCAGTTCCCTGGTGACATGTGTACAGGTTAGTTCATTGACCTGAGGATCATCATTTGTTTCGTGTGAGTTCCCACTGTACTTTGATTACTACCCTACCACGGCTCAAAGGAGTCGTGCAAACAGGTTTTAGTTGGGTACAGTCCCGAGCCACATGGAGGCAGTGAGCGGATCTTCAGGGGTTCGTCTCTCCCGGTATTGGGGGTGAGGTCGCGCTGTGTCTAGGAGAGCCATTACGCAAAGCCCTCGGCCGAGGCAGGAGATTTACTGGTAGGTATTCCAGTAGTATCTCAGGGCGTTCTGGGCTACACTCCGACACGACTTGTACCGCTTTTGGGGGTCTGAATTTTACCAACCCCCTAGGCCCGACATGCGATGCTCATAGACGAACGGACCGGACTGTACGGATATTGTCACTGACAGGCTCAGTAGGGTGTCAGGATGAGTTCGCTCATCGACGTCCCTTTTGGTCAATAGCTGGTGGCCCGTCACGTATTGGCTGATACCTCTGACGTGCTAGTGGTTAAATCCACAGCCATAGTATTGACGAGTCTTTAGAGTCCACCACACTTACAGTTACTCAAGCTTTCGGGCGAAACGCTGTAGAGGCCGTATGGAGATATGGCAGGGTCCGATCAGATACGTGCGGTATTACACGGATCAGGATCGGACAGTTTTGTACTAGTGGCCGTATAGTTATATGGCAGGGTTCGATCTGATACGTGCGGTATTGCACGAATCAGGATCGGACGGATATTACTAGCCGGCTTTGGCTTAAGCCGGTCCTAGTTAAGTACAGTGTAGTTTTTGTCTCATTGCATTTGTATCCGGTCGGAATACAGATGCGGGTGTGTATGCACAGTATCGGGGTTTTCCTGTAATTTATTACGGGACCAGTTTTCTGGAATTGCCAGTTTGCATTCCGTTCCGGCCGGTTTTCCTTTGTTCTTTCCCGGCCGGACTTTTCCGATGGAGGGGGTTATTTGCAGTTTTGCAAATAACACTTTGTGGAGGATTTTCTTGCATATGTATTTATTATGATAGCATCTTTAGATGCCATTCTTTTCCTTCATCTTTTCATGCTTTATTATGATTAGAATTGATAAGAATGGTTGATGTAAGTTTGTAATGATGATGTTTGGCTATGGTCACCACTTGTGCTCCTACCATCACCTCCCTTCATGCTTGATATTGATTCCTCCACCCTTCTTCTTCTCACTTGATGAAAATGGTTGAAAGAAAGAAAAAGATGAGAATTTTGATTCTTGAGAGTTTCATTCCTTGATCTCATTTCATGCTAGAAAAATGCAAGCACCATTTTTCTTATCTCATTTTCCTCCATCATCTTCAAATGGCAACAAACCCCAAATGAGACATAGCCTCTACACTACACATTCTACAGCATATCTTGAGCATGTCGAGTTGCCGGCTTCATGCCCGAGTTGCCTCGGTATTGAGGCGGGAGCCCGTAAAAGACGCAGGCGATGTGGTGCCTTTCCGGCGAGGAGGCGACGATGCGGAGCCAAGACTTTCCGCGGGAGATCGGGATGATAAAGAGAAGACCGGAGGACTCGGATCACTTGGTATACTTTTCTTCCCTTCTCTTGATTGCTAGCATTAGGTTAATGGTAAACGATCCGGGTTTTTCATTGTCCGCGGTAGCGCCGGTTTCCGAGTAAGGAAAATTTTTGATTCCGCATTTTGGCCTCGGAATAGACGGCCGGGGCGCTGCCGTGGCGCAACATGGTATCAGAGCCACGCCATTAACCTTTTCTAGCTTTTGTTTAATGCGTTTTGCTTATCCGATCGACCAAAATTCCAAAAACCTCATTTTTGTTCACATCAGTTTTCTGTTGGAATTTTTTGGTGTCTAAAAATTTTTCAGGTTGCATAAAAATGATGTGCTGAAAAAGATAAGGCTACTGTAGAAAAACAATAAAGTGATTCATTATTTGGAGCGCGGAACCGCGGCCAAAACCCCCTTGGGGCCGCGGTTCCGCCGCACTATAGTGAGTTGACTTGGTCGTTTTTCTTCAGTTGCTTTCTGGGCTGAAAATAGGGCTTTTGGGATATTAAATTTGGGCCCAGATCTTCTGTGACTGCTACAGTATTACTTGGGGGCCCACTTGTTAATTGTTTGATCGATCGGATATTTTTAAACACATTATTTCACAGTATTTACATTATATCTGCGACCGTGAATGTCACTTGATCGGTAAATCCCGTTTGACTGCTATAGCCCGGTTAGACGGATTTGCGAACGTGACTTTCACGTTGATGTTCTATGTTTATGCTGTGTTATTGCGGATCGGTCGTGGGGGATAGCCTGGATGCAATGCTAGTACAGTTTTTTGTTGTATTATGTACATTTGATATTGCGGGACGAGCGTCCGACATGTGGACTCCCGTCACTGCCTGTTTGTATTATTCTTTTGGGGCACGACCTGGTTGCGGTCGATGTACCCGGTGTATGTATATTTTACTTTCTGTACTAGGTTTGCCCCGCGGAGGGGTGCACGGATAGCCGGATTCTAGAGGGCAACGGGCCCGCATCTCATGGCATTGAGACGGAGGGGGCTTCACTCTAGGATTGGCAGGCTATTGACCGCACTCGTAGGAGGTACAGGTTGACCCAGGAGGGGTGCCCAAGTTACCGGATTCCGTGAAGTGCTGGGTGGTCCATTCACGGTACTGAAGGGGGCTGCCTTGCTTCAGGTTTTGGCGGGTAACTTGCCGCGCCCGTAGGGGTCTAGGATTTCATTGCACAGGCTATCCACACGACCAGGGGAACGTCGGGTTTCAGCAGCGGCTCTGTGAAACCCGGGGCTTCCAGATATCTGTATTGTTCTGTGATGCTGTACATTTCTGTGATGTTGCATTTTATCACACCTTGAGCGAAATACTATATATTGGTATATATATTAGTAGATGTTGTATATGTTTTTCATCCGCGCTAGTCCAGTCCCCGCTCTGCCGTTAGTTAGCTAACCTAACGGGTGATGACGGGACCCAGTGGCGAATGCGGATGGCATATACGTACGTCAGTATATTTTCGTTCTTTGTGGTGTGATCAATTGATGGGACTGCATTGATTCGGATCAATGCAAGATAAACAAACCTATTCTGATGTTGTTGGAACACTTTTCAAAAAGCTGTTATTGCAAGGACGTTCACTTTTGTTTTGCAGCGTGGTATTCATTTGGAATATCCTGCTCCTCAGTCGACGAGGCAAGGGCCGAGATCCCTTCACCGGGAGTGACCCCTTGGACAGAAGTTTGCGTCAGGGCATTAACTTCACTATAGCCGATTACTTTTGCTTTGCATCGTGGTATTCAGTTGGAATATCCTGCACCTCATTCTACGGGGAAAGAGCCGAGATCCCTTCACCGGGAGTGACCTCTTTAGTAAAGGTTTTCGTCACTATATTTTTATAAAAGGCTATGCAGTTCCTTCAACGATGTCCAGTTCATTACGGTAAAAGGTTTTTCGCCAAAAATCATCCGTAGCCCTCCGTCATTTCAGATTAGTATTGCTTAGTATTCGTGCTACGTATGTCGTGCATTGCCGAGGCGTAGTGTTCGGTAGCTATGTAATATTTTTCTGTCGCTTGGATAAGTGGATTGGTTAGGACAGTCGTACGGTTATGTTGGCATTGTCAAGGACTCGTACGGGTGGGTTTAACGCAATCAAGATAATGACGGGTTGAACTTGACTAGGACTCTTTGATATGTTGGCATTGTCAAGGTCACTTGGGTCCTAGGGGTAAAAATCACATCGGGAGTTTCAAAAGAACTGAAACTTGCCAGGCATGCGCATACCTTCTGGAGTGTGGTGACTTGAGTGGATTCCGTCAAGTTATCATGCGATGATAGTTGGATCCCGATTCCCACTGATGAGTTGGTTTACTCCTCGGGTCATCCCGACTAATTCTTCTTTCAGGTTTGGAGGAGAATTTGAGGTACAGTGGGAGGTTTCCAGATTAGATAAAGTGATAACCATTCTGATCTAGGTTAGAGTGCACGCTGAGTGTTTCTTTTCTCTCTCTCTTTGGCAGCGACCATTGACCCGACCCTGGACTATGACTCAGTGACCAAGTTGACCGAACCTTCTTAACACTGGCTTTTGGATTGTCAGAGTTGCAGACCTCATTGCCACTCCTACTTTTACCCTTTTCTCCAGGACACCCCGTATTACTGCGAACGTCCACTTCCATTGGACAAAACCATCGTATGGTTAGATACGAACTCGAAGGACTTCGAGGATGGTTTCTGGTCTTGGAGAAAACGGATAGGACTATTCAGTTGTCTTTTCTTTTCACCTTCTCTCAGGTTGCGAGTACTCCTTGGTTTAGGAGTAGTACACCTATTACGCAAATTGGATAGTCTTCTTCCAAACCATAGGCTGGTGCCGACCGGTAGGGAATGAAGAAAACCAGTTAGCCTAAACGGTGTACAGAAGGTATTAAGTTAAGACAAAGCAAGGGATTAGTAAGAGGGCAAAGTAAGTTGCGACTGCTATTCACGACCAAACCAAGTATTTCTTCGTCAACACTAAATCACCTTTGTATTTCTCCAGGACACTCCGTATCACTACGAAGATCCTATTTTATTGGATAATCCATCATATGGTTATATACGAACTCGAAAGGAACTTGTTCCAGTTCGGGGATGGATCCTGGTTCAGGAGAAATAGGAATAAAGTATATTCAGGTATCTTTTATCTTCACCTTCTCTCGCATTGCGAGTGCTCCTAGGATTAGGACAGTACACCCTTTATGCATTTTGGATAGTCTTCTTCCAAACCATAGGCTGGTGCCGAACGGTAAGGAAGGAAGAAAACCATTTGGCTTAAAGAGGTGTACAGAAGGTAATGACTAAAGACATATAAAGGGATTTGGAGAGGTGGCAAAGAATTATACGGTTATAGTTGTGAATCTGGATAATGGAAGAGGCATTACTAGGAATACCAGGATACCCCGACGAAACATTTCAATGTTTCAGTTTCAACTGTGTACTGTTAAAAGAAAACTGATTTCCCGATTAGATGCTTGCTCCAGGGTATGTATTTACCAGGTTGGATTCTCACATCTGTATGGTATTACAGATGCTGAGTGGGAGTAAGTTATTGGGAATAAGGTGACCATCCTCTTTATATCGGGATTCGTTGTAATTGGTGATATTTGAGGAAGCCACCTGGGTTGTTTGCCGGTCGGCAAATATTTGGTTTTGAATATCCGCTGTTGTGCACCAATTTCAAATTGATATATCTATACGTCTATTTTCATAGAGTGAGATATACCTTTTGATATTATGTCGATGACATTTACCTATATCAGTGGATGGTTAGGTAAGGAGCATTAAACAGCGGTGTAATTCTTCTTAACCATAAGTACAGTTTTCAACCTACGACACACAGTGAAAGAGTTGTTAGACTCAGAGGACTTATACAGAGTATTGTATGTTGTCCAGTATCCATCAGGACAGAGGGGTTGGTTCTCATACTATATTCTGTTTACTTTTAACTTCTCTGGTTTTTAGACATGTGTTTCGTGGAAACACAGGGTCTAAGTTTTGAGGAGTTATAGGTATTTGAATAGAGTAGAGAACCAGGTATAGCAAGTATCGGGATTCTTCTAAGTGATCGAAGATGTAGATACATGTATGGTATTCAGTTGATAGTAATGATTAAGAGAACTTGCTTCTCTTTCAGGATACTCATAATTGGAAGCATTCCTAAGTTGAGTAACGCTGATCGGCCTCCTTCCATTTACTTTACATGCACTGGAGATAGCTGCATGATTTGAATCTGGTTCAATTAAATCAGTGCCTCTGTTTCTATATTGGATATAGAACAGTTCATATCTTGACATTGTTAAGGTACGGGGAGTTGTCCGGCTTATGCTTAAAACCAGACACTGGACAACTTAAGGCACGTTTCTGTAATGGCTGTTTGTGGGTTGACCCAGGCTATGACGAGGGTTGACTTTCTACCATCTGGCAGATCAATAGAAATATTGTTCTAGACTCGCCACAGTTTTATTAAAAATGGATTTTTTCAAAAACAGCAGTGGGAGTATGGTAGAACTGGAAGTGATTCCAGAACCGCAAACGATTACTGAAGATTTAATAAGGAACCTAAAGATTCAATCTGATTTGACATTCCATTGGCCACTCCGCAGATAAGGTGGGTAACTTCAGGCACCCGAGAGGTACTCCGGTAGCCTCAAGGACGGTGACAGGGAAGTTCTTGTTTACCCACACTTGCCATTATTGTTGTTCCAGGCTGCGAGACCCGGCAGGAGGATGAGTATAGCGTCGTTCTAAACTAGCTTTTGAATTGCACGTCTATATGACTCTGGCAGAGGGTTGTCGTAGTCAGTGGGAGCAGCGGAAGCATTGGTGGACTTCATGCTTATGTCTATTTATAGACTAAAGCAGATATAGCGGAGTCAGATCATCTGTTTCTGATGTGACAGTCATGGGTTTGACGTCATCAGAATAGGGGATGGATCTGTTGAGAAGGTAGTAGGAAGTGATATTCCTATACTACGATCGGTTATACTTTGGTCGTCACACAGTGTTTTCTCCACATGGGACTTGGACATTATATCAGACATACTGGTTACTAGATCTATGGTTTTAGATCTAGATTTGGGTGGTTTCCCAATCAGGGTACTTTGACAGCATTCTAAGAGTATTTAGAATGGACGACTCCTGGCATGGTAGTGTACCTGCAGGTAATGGAGTCACCCTCTCTAAAGGTGTCTTATAGACTAAAGTAGAGAGGGATGTGCATGATTGGCAGATCACTTGCTTAGGCAATTGAGTCAATCATGAGATGTCAAGTACCACACCAGATGTTGTTCTTGCACTAGATGCAATAAGTTGATATTGATCCAATCCTGGAGGAACAGTCGGAAGCAGTTTTAGAACATAAGTGAATGTTCTAGGGATATGATAACGGCTGCCTCCTTTAGGAGACGGTTATCACTCCAGGCTTCCAACGTGACATGGACGACAAGGAGGTTGTCAGAGTTATAGTTCTCCCTCTGATGAGGGACTGTATTTTGGACAGGTGGTCCAAGGCAATACTGAGGGAGGCATGGCGCAGGATACTGATTAAGTTCAGTTGATGATACAGTCTAAGAAGTTTGGATTTGGAGTTCATTTATGAGCTAGGTCCCATTAGACATCCAGACATTCAAGGACAGGTATTGCTCATTTCGGGAGATGGCTTTCTCCGCGAACTTGAGATATAGAGAGACATAGAAAGAAATATCACAGCGGATCCACTCACTGAGGCTATTCCTCGAACGCAATAGTTTCGCAAACGAGCTTTGTGAGACTGACTAGTAGAGGAGTTGGGTGTTAGGTATCACACGGGCTGTGAGTATGCGACATCGCAATAATTAGCCTTGAGTGCAAGTGGGAGATTGTTGGAGATAGTGCCCTCAGAGTCAATTATTGGATCACAGGCACGTGATTGCAATGATTGAGGGAGGACCTATCCCGGTAGGACAGTCTTACTCGAGATGATAGTATGCTATCTGGTTTATCTTTATCATCGTGTACTGCTTTAGGTGACCTGACATGTCGCTATTACACGTTGATAGAGCCCCTAGGATTCTTGCTTGACGACCAGCAGTATGATGGCGATCATACACGTGGGAGCTGGTAGTCTATAAGCACATCCTTAAAAGGTCCCTAGTCGTAGGAGTTTCGAGACAGGGCATCGATACTCCATTAGTAGACTAGTGTATACAGTCGAGACCCCGACGAGGGGCGGTGGCCGGTCTCACAAGCCACTGGTGTCAGTTGGTTCACCTAAGATGTATACAGGTGCTCATTGGGTTATGAGTACACCGGACAGGACTCGCTGGGAACCTGCTAGTTGGTCTTATACCAGACGTCAGATAGCAGTTCCCTGGTGACATGTGTACAGGTTAGTTCATTGACCTGGGGATCATCATTTGTCTCGTGTGAGTTCCCACTGTACTTTGATTACTACCCTACCACGGCTCAAAGGAGTCGTGCAAACAGGTTTTAGTTGGGTACAGTCCCGAGCCACATGGAGGCAGTGAGCGGATCTTCAGGGGTTCGTCTCTCCCGGTATTGGGGGTGAGGTCGCGCTGTGTCTAGGAGAGCCATTACGCAAAGCCCTCGGCCGAGGCAGGAGATTTACTGGTAGGTATTCCAGTAGTATCTCAGGGCGTTCTGGGCTACACTCCGACACGACTTGTACCGCTTTTGGGGGTCTGACTTTTACCAACCCCCTAGGCCCGACATGCGATGCTCATAGACGAACGGACCGGACTGTACGGATATTGTCACTGACAGGCTCAGTAGGGTGTCAGGATGAGTTCGCTCATCGACGTCCCTTTTGGTCAATAGCTGGTGGCCCGTCACGTATTGGCTGATACCTCTGACGTGCTAGTGGTTAAATCCACAGCCATAGTATTGACGAGTCTTTAGAGTCCACCACACTTACAGTTACTCAAGCTTTCGGGCGAAACGCTGTAGAGGCCGTATGGAGATATGGCAGGGTCCGATCAGATACGTGCGGTATTGCACGGATCAGGATCGGACAGTTTTGTACTAGTGGCCGTATAGTTATATGGCAGGGTTCGATCTGATACGTGCGGTATTGCATGAATCAGGATCGGACGGATATTACTAGCCGGCTTTGGCTTAAGCCGGTCCTAGTTAAGTACAGTGTAGTTTTTGTCTCATTGCATTTGTATCCGGTCGGAATACAGATGCGGGTGTGTATGCACAGTATCGGGGTTTTCCTGTAATTTATTACGGGACCAGTTTTCTGGAATTGCCAGTTTGCATTCCGTTCCGGCCGGTTTTCCTTTGTTCTTTCCCGGCCGGACTTTTCCGATGGAGGGGGTTATTTGCAGTTTTGCAAATAACACTTTGTGGAGGATTTTCTTGCATATGTATTTATTATGATAGCATCTTTAGATGCCATTCTTTTCCTTCATCTTTTCATGCTTTATTATGATTAGAATTGATAAGAATGGTTGATGTAAGTTTGTAATGATGATGTTTGGCTATGGTCACCACTTGTGCTCCTACCATCACCTCCCTTCATGCTTGATATTGATTCCTCCACCCTTCTTCTTCTCACTTGATGAAAATGGTTGAAAGAAAGAAAAAGATGAGAATTTTGATTCTTGAGAGTTTCATTCCTTGATCTCATTTCATGCTAGAAAAATGCAAGCACCATTTTTCTTATCTCATTTTCCTCCATCATCTTCAAATGGTAACAAACCCCAAATGAGACATAGCCTCTACACTACACATTCTACAGCATATCTTGAGCATGTCGAGTTGCCGGCTTCATGCCCGAGTTGCCTCGGTATTGAGGCGGGAGCCCGTAAAAGACGCAGGCGATGTGGTGCCTTTCCGGCGAGGAGGCGACGATGTGGAGCCAAGACTTTCCGCGGGAGATCGGGATGATAAAGAGAAGACCGGAGGACTCGGATCACTTGGTATACTTTTCTTCCCTTCTCTTGATTGCTAGCATTAGGTTAATGGTAAACGATCCGAGTTTTTCATTGTCCGCGGTAGCGCCGGTTTCCGAGTAAGGAAAATTTTTGATTCCGCATTTTGGCCTCGGAATAGACGGCCGGGGCGCTGCCGTGGCGCAACAATATAGCCATTTCTCGTTCCGGAGTTTGTCAAAATACAGCTCAGAAAATACTTGTTCGCATCTTCTTTCTTAGATCACATGTGCATAACATATTTGCTCATAACTTTTGATCCCGGATGAATTATGAGGCCCATAATATATCAAATCGAAGGTTTTTTCGAGATGCTTTCAATACCATCATAATTTAACAGTTTCTCATTGGGTAGTTTATCAAAATACAGGCCGGAAGATACTGGTTCGCATTTTCTTAAGCGTATCGCTGCCATTTGATACCTTGGACTCTTTTGCGCAGAAATTTTTGGCAGGAACAGTGGCGGTTCAACTTCTTTGGGTGGAGATTTGATTTGTACGAAAGAGTGTTTTGTAGTTTAACCGCAATCAATAACGGTGTCGCGCGTAGCTAGACCGAGATGAGTACGGGTCGTCCTCTGGGAAACGTGGAACCTTTTTACTCTTACTTTAGATGTGTTGAAAAAGAAAGGAGGAAGAAAGAATTTGTTGAATGGTTTCTAGATCTACGTTAAACAAGAGTGTAAAATATAGATCTAGATTATTTCAAGGATGTATTTAATATAATAAGGGGGCTTGTAGGGTTCGTTAGGATTTAGTAGTTATGAACGATTAATTAAAAGTTACCCTTTTTATCCATTAATAGATTTAAAACTAGAACGACGGTGATGCGTGTAGATTAGGGTTTCTGGAGGGAAAAGGAATCCCACTCTTAACCCTTATATCGACACGGAACTCCGTTCATATCTAGCCCTTACCAAAACAATCATTAATCTAAACTCTAATCGCGGTCGGAACTAGCAAAGAATTGTTAGCGCGCCCGATTAGGATGTTAATGATTCTTTTGATAAAGTTCGTAAACTTTATAGGAATTAAAAAGGGTTTAAAGATGTTCATCATCCATTAGCCTACTCTAATCCTACGAACCCTAACAAGCGGAGAATTACTCGCGCATGTTGGGAAAAGAAGATGAAAAGACAGAGAGGGAAAACATAATGTAAAATGCAAAAGAATTAAATAAAACAACTACCTTTATTAATCAACTTGAACAATCTACACTTTGATTCCTTAGAAAATGATTACAAATAAACTTGATTTGCTTCTCGATCTTTCCTAAGGAGGTAGACGAACAGTTGATGATCAGCCTGGATGCGTGAGCGTCTGGGGCTTCGTGATCACGTCGGCTTTGATAAATTTTCCAAGATGCTCTCGGTGCCTTTTTATAGTGCAAAGCCAGAATCATTTGCTTCAAAATTAGGTAAAATTCAGCAGAGATTCATGCCACAAAATCTCATCCTCTAACTCTCATATCTTGCCACGGATCCGCGGCCCAAGGGGGGTATGGCCGCGGATCCGCGGCCATTTAATCTCAACCCTCCATCAATTTTCTGGGGCTCTGTCTTTGTGACATGTGGACTTCTCTGGAACCTTTGTATTTCAGAAATCTTCTCGTGGTTGCTGCCAGACTTGATCTTCAAGTTTTGATTCTTAATTAGGCAAGTCTTCTTCAACAACTTGATTTGCTTGATTCTAGTCTTTGAAAAAATTCTGCACACTTGGAAAAAATCTGCATAACAACTTAAATAATATTTAGTAGACTTTGTTCTACTAGGATTTGGTCAATGAATTTATTTGCATACATTTTCCTATCAAATGCTAATTAAAATATATTAACACATGGAAAATGGTGTTTTTACACATAAACCCCCATATGTATGATATATTATAATAAAGTCTTTTTTTAATATGAAAATGATAGGAAAAATGTAATACAAATGTGCAGTTTTATCAACTGAACAAATACCCCAAACTTATCTTTGATCGTCCCGAGCAAACTAGTTTTTTTTTCAAGAGGAGAAAAAGGAAGGAGAAAACTAAGCACACTTTCGTAGGCAGGCACGATTGTACTGAGCACGTGCAACAAGCCGTTAAACCTCTAGGTGGCCCTAGTAGGAGGAGTGTTGTCTCCTGAGGGTTTTCAGCGGATTACATCCACAAAATCCTATAACAAAAGAAAGATGGTGAAATTTACATATAAAGATAAGAACCATAAAAGAAAGACTTTGAAAATAAGAGTTTCCAACTATACTAGCTTTCAGTTGTTATGAGCCCTATCTTAATAGTCATGAAAAAATGTTAGAAATCACATTATCCCTCAATAAAACATCGTCTTTATTCTTCATTCCTATCTTTCTTCCAAACATCGATCATATAACCCTACGTGTGTGAATAGAACATCCCTACACTCGGAGAATTCAATTCAAGCTATCATACTCTTGTTCATCTACCTCAGTATTTTTTTAATTTAATGAATACTTAGGTTTGCTCACACCTTTTCATGCGACCGTTAATACTTCTTGAGGTACTAACCGACCGATTACTCATGTGCTTGCTGATTAGGTGATAATATTTTCCTTGTCTTGCACCACCTAAGGCTTAGCAGTGACTCCCAGACCAGTTGGCCTTAGGGCACTAGGTGAAGAGGCACCCTCGCTATATTTTTTTATTGCTGCCTTGGCGATAACAAAACCAGTGTTCATTTTTTTCTTTTCACCATTTTTATATTTTCTTCATTTTTTTCATTTCCTTCATACTTTGGCTTTTAGACAAGAGCATTTCAAGGTATCCTCTACTATCCCGAGTTTCAAGACGTGTGTAAGTGCATATAGTAGGGTATCAACATTCAAATGTTTGGCTTCCAGAATAGAAACTATTTTTCAGACTTATTTTTATCCTCAGATTAGTGACTTCCTTCATTTTACTAACCCTTGGACAACAGCTCATAACTACTTATTACCAGTTCGTTTAAGAAAACTTCTAATTTTCTTGGTTTTCTTAAACTATTCCTATCTTTTGGATGTAATTTTTCACTTTCTACTCGTTTGTTATAAAAAAAAATTTAATGCCCAGTGTCAAAGATAATTCAGTGAATACAAACCTCCCCCCAAACCTGTTTTCAGCAGTGTCCTCACTGATGTAGCCTTTTAAGAATATGGACCTGTATACTAAGGGAGAGATACAAGGGGTAAAATAATAGTTAAATGAAAAAAATTCCCCCAAACTTATTCTTTGACACGCACAGATATTCAATCAAATCCATTTTTACTCACCTCCATTCTTAAAATGAGAAAATGTTACAAAAACATGGAGGTGAGGCGGGGGAAATTTAGTTTTGATAAAGCGGCTCCTGTAAAAACAGGGGCTCCTCCGCGGGGTCAGCAGAAAAATACAGTTTTAATCTATGCCCATTTACTTTAAAAATTGAACCGTTTTTCAAATTTTCGACCTCAACTGCCCCATGCGGGTGTACATACCGCACCACAAAAGGTTCTTTCCAACGAGATTTAAGCTTACCCGGATGAAGATGGAGACGGGAATCGTAAAGAAGGACTTGTTGCCCCAATGTGAAGGTTTTTCTAAAAAGATTTTTATCGTGGAACACTTTAGTCCTATTCTTTACTATCACCGCATTATCATAAGCTTCATCGCGGAGTTCGCTTAGCTCATTCAATTGCAGCTTCCGATAGCTGCCTACATGATCAAGATCAAAATTAAGCTTTTTAATAGTCCACATTGCCTTATGTTCAATCTCGACAGGGAGGTGGCATGCCTTCCCAAACACAAGACAGTATGGAGACATACCAAGATCGGTCTTATAAGCGGTGCGGAATGCCCAAAGAGCATCCGTCAATTTGGTTGACCAATCCTTACGGTTTTTCGAAACCGTCTTCTCCAATATCTGTTTGATTTGCCTATTTGATATCTCAGCCTGCCCGCTTGTTTGGGGGTGATAGGGCGTAGAAAGCTTGTGAGTGATTGAATATTTCCGCATCAAGGCCTCGAAAGACCTATTACAGAAATGTGTCCCGTTGTCGCTAATTATAGCGCGAGGGTGTCCGAATCGCGAAAAGATATTTTCTTTAAGAAACTTAATGACAACTTTGTTGTCATTAGTGCGACACGGTATAGCTTCCACCCACTTCGAGACGTAATCAACCGCTAACAAGATATATAGATTCCCAAAGGAGTTGGGAAAAGGGCCCATAAAATCAATACCCCAAACATCAAATATTTCCACAACCAATATAGGTTGGAGCGGCATCTCATTCCTTCGTAAAATCCGACCCAAATGCTGATATCGCGGACAAGTTTTGCAATGTTCAAATGCATCTTTAAATAATGTTGGCCAATAAAAGCCACATTGCAAAACTTTCTCCGCCGTTTTTCGAGGTCCAAAATGACCGCCGCATGCTTGATCATGACAAAATGATAACACGCTCTTGAATTCATCGTTAGGGACACACCTGTGAATGATTTGATCGGAACAATACTTGAATAGATAAGGTTCATCCCAGTAAAAATATTTTACTTGAGATAGAAATCGAAGTTTTTCTTGTTTCGACCAATCGCTAGGTATAAGTCCCGTCGCAAGATAATTCACGATATCCACAAACCAAGGTTCGTAGGATACATTCAAGAACCGTTCGTCGGGAAATGAGTCATTTATCGGCACGATCACAGTTGGCGAAGAAGTGATGCATGAGAGATGGTCGGCTACAACGTTTTCACATCCACTGTTGTCTTTGATGACAAGATCAAATCCTTGTAACAATAGGATCCAACGTATTAGCCTGGCCTTAGCATCCTTCTTCGATAAAAGATGTCGTAGGGCGGAGTGATCTGTGTAAACTACGATAGGCGAGCCAATCAAGTAGGGCCTGAATTTCTCTAATGCAAATACAACTGCCAAGAGTTCTTTCTCGGTAGTTGTGTAATTTATTTATGCATCATTCAAGGTCCTACTTGCATAATAAATTACATGTGGTATCTTATCAATGTGCTGTCCTAAGACCGCACCAATAGCAAAATCTGATGCATCACACATAAGCTCGAACGGGTGGTTCCAATCCGGAGATGATAGAACGGGGGCTGTAGTGAGTGATTCTTTAAGCGATTCAAAAGCAGCCTCACAATCCGAATCGAAGTGAAAAGTAGTGTCCTTGGCCAATAGAAGGGTTAAGGGTCTAGCAATTTTGCTAAAGTCCTTAATAAATCTCCTATAAAATCCTGCATGGCCAAGGAAGGATCGTATATCTTTGACGCAGTTGGGACGAGGGAGGTTTTGAATGACATCTATTTTAGCTCTGTCAACCTCAATGCCTTTATGTGAAATTATATGTCCAAGTACAATACCTTCTTGGACCATAAAATGGCATTTTTCCCAATTCAAAGTCAAGTTCTTATCTTTACAACGGGTAAGAACCGCGTCAAGATTACGAAGGCAGTCCTCAAAGGAGTCCCCAAAAATGGAGAAATCGTCCATAAAAATTTCTAGAAAATTTTCCACCATATCTGAAAATATCCCCATCATGCACCGCTGAAATGTAGCGGGAGCGTTGCATAACCCAAAGGGCATGCGTCTATAAGCAAAAGTTCCGAAAGGACAAGTAAAAGTGGTTTTATCTTGATCCTTTTCGGCGATGGGGACCTGGTTATAGCCAGAGTATCCGTCCAAGAAACAGTAGTATTCGTGTCCCGCTAATCGTTCCAACATCTGGTCAATGAAAGGTAGAGGGAAGTGATCTTTCCTCGTCGCGGCATTGAGTTTCCTGTAATCAATACATACGCGCCACCCAGTTTGGGTGTGTGTTTGGATTAATTCATTAGCCTCATTAGTGATGACCGTGATGCCATATTTTTTAGGGACCACATGAATTGGACTTACCCATTGGCTATCAGATATGGGGTAAATTATTCCACTATCAAGGCACTTGACGATTTCTTTTTTTACCGCCTCTTTCATAACGGGATTTAACCGTCTTTGTGGGTCTCGGGTTGGTTTGACTTCATCCATCAGATGTATGTTATGTTCAACAATTAAGGGACTAATCCCTTTGATGTCGGCCATCATCCAACCAAATGCTTGCCGATTCGATCTCAACACTGCCAAAAGTACATTCTCTTGCTCTAAGGCTAGAGAAGCGGATATAATCACTGGCAAAGTCTCATTCTCTCTTAAATATGCATATTTAAGATGAGAAGGTAGTGGTTTGAGATCAAGAATTGGCGGAGAGACAATAGAAGGTGGGGTAACGGAATGATATTCGGACTCCTTAAGAGGTTCAAAACTTGCATAAGATATTGACTCGGAAAGTGCTGCTGACTTTTGCAACGAGTCAACGGGTTCAATCTCAAGGTCGGACTCATTGAACATATCCTCACTGTAAAGTGGTGCAAGATCAAACGATGTCTCATTAGTGTTGTCGAGAACATCAAAGCAAAGTTCCTCATCCATGCAGGTTCCGGAAGCTATCTCGTGGATGGATCAAACATCCAGCAAATTAGCAGAAGGATCTGATGGCTGACTTCCTAGCTTGTAAATATTAAGCTCAATTGTCATTTTCCCGAAGGATAAGTTCATAGAACCGTTACGACAATTAATTACAGCGTTAGAAGTTGCTAGGAAGGGTCGACCAAGTATCACCGGGATTTGATTGCGTGGGTTTGCCACAGGTTGTGTATCTAAAACAATAAAGTCCACGGGAAATATGAATTCCCCGACTTTAATTAACACATCCTCTAGTTCGCCCCAAGGTTTGGTGATAGATCGGTCTGCCATCTGGAGAGTACAATGGGCGGGTTTTAACTCTCCAATTCCTAACTGCTCGTATACTGAATAGGGAAGCAAGTTGACGCTAGCGTCTAGATCGAGTAAAGCACGATTAATATTTTTACCTCCAATAGAAATAGAGATTGTAGGACAGCCGGGGTCCTTACGTTTCTTTGGTATTTTTTGGGTAAAAGCTGTGCTAACATTACTCGTCATGAAAACCTTCTTAGGCACTTGAGTTTTTCTCTTCCCAGTGCACAAGTCTTTAAGGATTCTTGCATAAGATGGGACTTGTTGAATAGCATCTAGGAGAGGAATATTCACGCTAACTTGCTTAAACATTTCCACAATCTTCTCCATTTGCGGGTTAGGTCTGTTGGCCCTTAATCTGTTTGGAAATGGAGCTCGATCAATAAGTTTTGGGTTCAACATTTGTGGAGAAGACTGTGGGGACGGATTCGATCCCAAAATTGGAGTGGGAATCGACTTAGATAGATTTGGCGAAATGTTCGAGCCTTGGGGAAAACGGAGAATAGGCTCGGATGAAGGTGTGAGACTAGACGAATTAGGGGAAGAAGAAGAAGAAGCTGGGGTATCAAATGTGTCACTAACATCAAACTGCTCACCCACTCGGTTATTCAGCTCTCTCCCTGATCTCAACGTAGTAACGGCATTCACATTATGATTTTGTGAATGGCCAGGATTCGGTAGGGGTTGAGATGGGAGTTTCCCTTTCTCTCTCGCACTCATTGCGGCGTTTAACTGTGCGATTTGGTTTTCTAATGATTTAATACTCTCACCATGGGAGGCAGAGTTTTTCGTTATGGTATAAATAGAAGACCTCATCTCAGCCGAAATTTGCATGGATTGTTTCATGAACATATCCAAAGTTTGTGCAAGTGAGTTGTCAGTACCGGCCACTTGTGGTGTAGAAATGTTGGCCGGATTTTGGAAATTCTGTGACTGAAAGGGGGGCTGATTCTGTGGTTGTGGTTGCTGTGGAGGAGGTCTTTGATAATTGCTTTGTTGGTTTTGATTCCAAGCAAAGTTAGGATGATTCCTCCATCCTTGATTGTACGTGGAGGAATAAGGGTCGTTTCTAGGTCGTTGCTGAAAAGCAACATTAGCTTGAAACGAAGCATTCATAGGACATTCTTCCGTTAAGTGTGAAAGATCCGAACAGCAACCACAGACGGTCTTAGGAAGCGTGACCTGATTTAGGGAGAATGATGAGAACTTGTTCTCAATAGCGTCGAGTTTCTTCTGCATCGCTGCCATTTCGGCTTTTACTGCGATAGAAACATCGAGCTGGTGAATACCTCCCTTAGTTGAAGGTGGTCTTACGCTTTCCCACTGCAATGTGTGTTCAGCGAGGTCTTCCAGATATTTCCACGCTTCACCGTCATCTTTAGACATGAAATTGCATTGACACATTGTTTCAAGCATCTGCTTTATCGCTGGATTAATGCCCTCATATATAATCCAACATAAATCCCATCTTTGTATTCCGTGATGGGGGCATTAGACAAGCAGATCTTTGAAACGTTCAAAGCACTTCCAAAATGGTTCATTGGGAAGCTGGGTGAACTGGTTGATCTCGCTCCTAATGTGGGCAGTCTTATGATTTGGGTAAAACTTCTTAAGAAATGCTATGACGAATTCATCCCAATTAGTGATAGAGTGTGCGGCAGCATTATAAAGCCATTTTTCTGCCAAGTCGCACAGTGTGAATGGGAGAAGACGTAAGCGCATAGCATCTAAAGTCAATTGTGAAGTACCCATCATTGCGCATACGTTTTCGAATTTGGTGATGAAAACGTACGCGTCTTCCGACTCAAGCCCGTGAAATTTGGGCAGCAGATTGATGTAGTGGGGTTTAATTTCGAAATTATCCCCGTTAGGTGGTGGAAGAGATAGACAAGTGGGAAGAGGACCACAGATAGGATCGCATCTCTCTTGGAGAGAGATGCGCGGTGGATTCTGCGCACCTACGGGCGGTGGCAGCGTGGTGTTATATTCTGATGGAGTGCCGTCCATCTCGGTCGTGGTGTGTGGTGGGGGAAAAGAAGATGAAGAAGTACCGACTTCGGCGTCGATAGCAGGAACGCGGACAAGACGGGCACTAGGATCCCGTGTCCAGCCGAGCATGCACTAAGCGGGTTTAGTGCAAGTGGCAGCGTGTGTGTGAGTTAAAATTGGTCTGTTTTTGAAAAAGTGGGACTCAAGACAAATCACTCTAAAATGCACAAGCAACCCTAGAACTAAGGTCACCTAGGTCCAGTCTCTAGATCGTTCCTAGACTTCCAAAGGACAAGCCGCAGGATAAATCCTCTACCGCCTCCGTACTACCCTTGTAGCCAGGTAAGTGCCAGGTAAGTGGGAAGAAACTACAGTAGTGGGCTTAATTAAAAACCACTAGCCTTAGACACCTTGCCTAGGCACTACAAAAGTAATGCGGATAAACGATAGATTACCTACGACCTTCCTCTGTCCTTAATGAGCGCGACAGTCCTTAGAGTCTGGTCTAGATATTTTTTAAATTAATGAAGGATTGATCTATATGCTCGGTTTGTGATTTGTGAGGCTTAGGAAGGGTGATGAAATCCCCACCTAATCTTGATTCGGTCTTTGCCCCTTAAAGTCCGTATTAAAATATGCAAAACAAAACCAATCATAAAACTTTTGCAAAAAGATTTTTGAGCGGCGCTATTTTACAAAAAATCCTGCAGAAGATAGATTTTATTGGATTTTAGGGGAGAGAGAAGGAGTTGAGAATCTTACCAGAGAGTTCTGTAGCCCTAATCCCTCTAACGTGCCGCGATTCTGCCGCCGGAAGCCCTTTGTGCCGCGGTTCCGCCGCGAGGTGGAAGAATCAAGTGATGAACATTTTTCTTTGGCCTCCTGTACTCCTCTGGATCTCGATGAATGTCTCTATCTTCTGTTTTCCTCAATTCTGTGACTCCAGATTTCCTCGCAAAATTCACGCACAAATCGTTAAATATGCAATTTGCAGTTTTGTTTTAATAATGATATTGATCGTATAAGAATTCAACACAAATAGTAAGAATAAAAAATTACGCACGTATCCCCGGCAACGGCGCCATTTGATTGATACGAAAAAGTGTATGCGTAGTTTAACTGCAATCAATAACGGTGTGGCGCGTAGCTAGACCAAGATGAGTACGGGTCGTCCTCTGGGAAACGTGGAACCTTTTTACTCTTACTTTAGATGTGTTGAAAAAGAGAGGAGGAAGAAAGAATTTGTTGAATGGTTTCTAGATCTACGTTAAACAAGAGTGTAAAATATAGATCTTGATTATTTCGAGGATGTAGTTAATATAATAAGGGGGCTTGTAGGGTTCGTTAGGATTTAGTAGTTATGGACAATTAATTAAAAGTTACCCTTTTTTATCCATTAATAGATTTAAAACTAGAACGACGGTGATGCTTGTAGATTAGGGTTTCTGGAGGGAAAAGAAATCCCACTCTTAACCTTTATATCGACACAGAACTCTGTTCATATC
Organism: Agapanthus africanus; assembly: GCA_030015575.1. Classification (NCBI taxonomy): domain Eukaryota; kingdom Viridiplantae; phylum Streptophyta; class Magnoliopsida; order Asparagales; family Amaryllidaceae; genus Agapanthus; species Agapanthus africanus. The sequence goes on from CM057340.1 coordinate 661,927,336, forward strand.
TAGCCCTTACCAAAACAATCATTAATCTAAACTCTAATCGCGGTCGGAACTAGTAAAGAATTGTTACCGCACCCGATTAGGATGTTAATGATTCTTTTGATAAAGTTCATAAACTTTATAGGACTTAAAAAGGGTTTAGAGATGTTCATCATCTATTAGCCTACCCTAATCCTACGAACCTTAACAAGCGGAGAATTACTCGCGCATGTTGGGAAAAGAAGATGAAAAGACAGAGAGGGAAAACATAATGTAAAATGCAAAAGAATTAAATAAAACAATTACCTTTATTAATCAACTTGAACAATCTACACTTTGATTCCTTAGAAAATGATTACAAATAAACTTGATTTGCTTCTCGATCTTTCCTAAGGAGGTAGACGAACAGTTGATGATCAGCCTGGATGCGTGAGCGTCTGGGGCTTCGTGATCACGTCGGCTTTGATAAATTTTCCAAGAGGCTCTCGGTGCCTTTTTATAGTGCAAAGCCAGAATCATTTGCTTCAAAATTAGGTAAAATTCAGCAGAGATTCATGCCACAAAATCTCATCCTCTGACTCTCATATCTTGCCGCGGATCCGCGGCCCAAGCAGGGGTATGGCCGCGGATCCGCGGCCATTTAATCTCAACCCTCCATCAATTTTCTGGGGCTCTGTCTTTGTGACATGTGGACTTCTCTGGAACCTTTGTATTTCAGAAATCTTCTCGTGGTTGCTGCCAGACTTGGTCTTCAAGTTTTGATTCTTAATTAGGCAAGTCTTCTTCAACAACTTGATTTGCTTGATTCTAGTTTTTGAAAAAATTCTGCACACTCGGAAAAAATCTGCATAACAACTTAAATAATATTTAGTAGACTTTGTTCTACTAGGATTTGGTCAATGAATTTATTTGTATACATTTTCCTACCAAATGCTAATTAAAATATATTAACACATGGAAAATGGTGTTTTTACACATAAACCCCCATATGTATGATATATTATAATAAAGTCTTTTTTTTAATATGAAAATGGTAGGAAAAATGTAATACAAATGTGCAGTTTTATCAACTGAACAAGATTGATTCATCACAACATCCATGTCTTTGAGGAATGCGAGTTCTTCAGTGAATATGTCTTCAAAACTTTCATCGATATTCCGAATGATAATCTTATCGGAAAGAAAGATATGATACTCGGATAGCTCAACTAAATCATTCGACCAGTCAAAGAATTCGGACTTGGCTGTGGACTTGTCGACAAAAGGGTCCTCACATCTATAATAAATAGCAGGATCAAACAATAACGCACTAGTGGCGTTGAGATCGATAACGTGAAGCTCCTCAAATTCGCAACTGTCGGAAGGTATCGTGTCGACAGAACATAGATCAATTATATGAGCATAAGGTTCGGATGGTTGACTTTATAACTTGTAAATGTTAAGCTCAATTGTCATTTTCCAAAAGGACAGGTTCATTGAACCGTTACGGCAATTGATTATCGTGTTGGAAGTTGCTAGAAAAGGTCGACCTTGAATCACTGGAATTTGGTTCCGTGGGTTTGCCACAGGCTGTGTATCTATAACTATAAAGTCCAAACGGAATATAAATTCCCCGAATTTGATCAACACGTCCTCTAGCTCACCCCTAGGTTGAGTGATAGATCTATCGGCCATCTGGAGAGTGCAGTGCGCATGTTTTAACTCTCCTATGCCTAATTGCTCATAAACAGAATATGGAAGCAAGTTAACACTAGCACCTAAATAGAGTAGAGCGCGATTGATATTTTTACCCCCAATAGTTATAGATATTGTAGGACAATCGGGGTCCTTATGTTTCGTGGGCATCAATTGGGTAAGAGAATTGCTCATATTACTCGCTAAGAAAACTTTTTTAGGCACTTGAATTTTCCTTTTTCTAATGCACAAGTCCTTCAAAATTTTCGTATAGGAAGGAACTCGTTGGATAGTATCTAGGAGAGGAATATTTATGTTGACTTGTGTAAAAATTTCCACAATCTTCTCCATTTGGGGATTTGGTCTGTTGGCCCTTAACCTGTTTGGAAAAGCAGCTTTATTAATAAGGGTTGTGTCCAACATTTGAGGAGAAATTTGTGGAGATGGAATGGATCCCAAAATTGGATTTGGGGTGGTCGTAGATGGTAATTCCTTCAAGGAAATGGGCTAAGGATTCGAGCCTAGTGGAAAATGGAGAATAGGCTCAGAAGAAGATGTTGGATTAGACGAAGTAGGAGTAGAAGTAGTAGCCGGGGTTTCATCAATGTCATCAACTTCAACTTGTTCACCAACATGATTATTCAACACTCTTCCCGATCTCAACGTGGTTATGTCACTCACATTATGATTTTGAAGAATGAGATTTGCGCTTTGTGAGTAGCCAGGATTTGGTAGAGCTTGAGATGGAAGTTTCCCTTTCTTTCTCTCACTCATAGCGGCATTTAACTGTGCAATCTGTGCTTCTATCGATTTTATGCTTTCAGCGTGGGAAGCAGCGTGTTGCACTAACGTTTTGATAGAAGACGTTAAATTAGCCATCGTTTGGGCGGATTGTTTAATAAACGTTTCTAAGTTTCGTTCGAGTGCAGAGATTTTTCGGTACCGGCCGTTGGAGATTAGTCTGTGATTAGAAAGAATTATTATAAGGAGCAACGTTGTTGGCCGGATTTTGAAAAGACTGTGGTTGAAAGAGGTGCCGAATTTGGTGTGGTGGCTGTTGTTGCTGTGGGGGAAACCTTTGAAAGTTATTTTGGCTTGGGAACTGATTTTGAGTTTGAGTTTGGTTTTGTTTCCAAGCAAAATTAGGATGATTCCTCCATCCCCCTAATTATAAGTGGATGAATAAGGATTATTTCTAGGTTGTTGCTGAAAAGCAGTATTGGTTTGTTCATGATCTTGAGACGGAGGATTCAACTCACATTCTTTCGTTAAATGTGATGGGTCAAAATAGCAACCACACACGGTTTTGGGGAGCGTAACTTGGTTTAGGGAGGCTGACAAGAATTTGTTTTCAATAACTTTGAGTTTCTTTTGTATCATGGCCATTTCGATTTTTACTGCGATGGAAATATCGAGCTGATGGATACCTGCCCTAGATGAAGATGATGTGGTAGATTTAGTGCTCTCCCACTGTAATGTCTGTTCGAAAGATCTTCCAGAAATTGTCAAGCTTCGCCATCATTTTTTGACATGAAATGGCATTGAAAAATGGTTTCAAGCATTTGTTTCGTGGCTGGATTAATACCCTCATATATAATTCGGCAAAATTGCCATATGTCGATTCCATGATGAGGGCATTGACTAAGAAGATCTTTAAACCGTTCAAAGCATTTCCAAAATGGTTCATTGGGAAGTTGGGAAAACTGGTTAATCTCGCTTCGAACACGGGCGGTTTTGTGATGAGGATAAAATTTCTTAAGGAATACTATAACGAATTCATCCCATTTAGAGATAGAATGTGCGGTAGTGCTATAAAGCCATTTTTCTGCTAGATCTCACAAGGTAAAAGGGAGAAAACGTAATCGCATAACATCCCTTGAAATTTGGGTTGTGCTCATCATTGCACATACATTTTCGAATTTAGTTATAAAAACGTATGCATCTTCTGATTCAAGCCCGTAAAATTTGGGCAACAGGTTGATGACGTGGAGTTTAATTTCGAAATTATCCCCATTGGCTGGTGGAAGAGACAGACAAGCAGGAAGGGTCCCGCGTACGGGGTAGAATCTTTCTTGAAGAGAGATGCGCGGTGGATTCTGTGCACCTATGGGTGGTGGCAGGGTGGTATTGTTAAATCCTGATGGAGATCCGTCCATCGCGGAAGATGTAGTGGGTGGAGAAGAAATAGAAGATGAAGAAACACCGATTTCGGAGTCGATAGGAAAGACGCGAACTAGACGGGCACTAAAATCCCGTGTCTAGCCGATCATGCACTAAACGGGTTTAGTGCACATGTCAGTGTGTGTGAGAACGATTTTTAGAAGGTTTGTTTTGAAAAAATATCGGACGTGAGGCTTGACTCACTAAATCATAAAATGCACAATCAATCCCTAGAACTAAGGTCGCCTAGGTCAAGTCACTAGACTGCTCCTAGACTTCCAAAGGACAAGTCACAGGATCAATCCTCCACTACCTCCTTATCAACCTTGCGGCCAGGTAAGTGCCAGGTAAGTGAGAGGTATCCACTATACGAATCACCAAAATAACGGGCCTAATTAAGTAACCACTTTTCTTAGTCACACTTGCCTTAGACACCACAAGAAAAATGCGGATAAGTAATAGATTATCCACGACCTTCCTCTGTCCTAATTGAGCGTGAATATTCTTAGGGGCTAGGTCTAGATATTTTTTTATTAATGTAGAGCGATAGTATGCTCGTTTATGATTTGTGGGGCCTAGGAAAGGTGATGAAATCCCCACTTAATCTGAATTTGGGTTTATTGCCCTTTAAAGTCCGGTTTAAATATGCAAAAACAAATCGAAATCAAAACACGCAAAAAGATTTTTGAGCGGCGCTGTTTGCAAAGAATCTTACAAAAAAAATCATTTTATTGGAGCTTTAGAGGAGAGAGAGAAAGATAATGGGGGAATACCTGAGAATTTTAGGGGCCCAATTTCACCAAGAAGCCGCGGTTCCGCCGCTCACAACACCAAAGTGTTGTGGTTCCGCCGCCGCTTTGGAGGATTTTCTTCTAATTTTTCTTCAAAGCACCCCTATGCTCCTTTGATCCATGTTGGAAGTCTCTGAATCTCTATTTGCCTGCTCCAATTATTCCAGATTCCCTTGCAAAATTTGCACAATAATCATTAAAAATACAAAATGCGGTTTTTGGTTCTCTTTTATTTTATGTTTGCTGGTTTTATAAGAAATCAACCCGAATAACAAGAAAAAAATTACGACCGTTTCCCCGGCAATGACGCCATTTGACTGATCGTGTGAAAGAAGTGTTTTTGTAAATAACCGCAATCAAAACGGTGTCGCTAATAGCTAGCCGTGATGAATACGGGTCGTCCGCAGGGAAATATGAACTCTTTTCTTGCTTTAGACGAGTTGATGAAAGATGGGTGATTGTTTGTCGTTATATTTTAGAACGGATATAAAATTTATAATAAAAAGGCTTGTAAGGTTCCTAGGACTTAGTAGTAATGGATGAATAATTAAAAATGAATCAATTTATCTTTTAATAGTTTAAAACTAGAGCGATAGTGATGAATGTAGATTAGGGTTCTTGGAGGAAACTAGGGTTTCCCTATTACTAACCCTTGTCCTTTCATTGATCTCTATTCATGCCAAGCCCTTAACAAAATAAATGTTCAACCAATCTCAAATCGTGGTTGAGTCTATCAATAAATCGATAGCGTGCCCAATAAGGAGGTTAATATTTATTTTGCTAAAATTTATAAACTTTAAAATGTTTAAAAGAAATTAAAAGATTTTTTCATCCATTATTCTACCCTATCCTACAAACCCTAGCAAGCTAGGAATTACTCGCTCATGGTTAGTGAAGAAAGGTTGAAGATGAATGAAATCATGATTAAGGTGCAGAAAAAGTAATGCGTAAAAGTAAGTGCGGAAATTAAATGCAAAAAGAATTAAAATAAAATCTACCTTTATTAATCAACTATTGCATTTACAATTCTCCTTAGAAAGTAGATTATAAGAACCCTAGTTTTGCACTAGATCTCTCTCTTATTGGAGGTAGATGAATAGATGATGATCATTCAGATACGTAGATCTATTGATCTCTTTGGTAATGATTTTGAATGTACAGCTCTCGGTCCTTTATATAGTATTTGAAACTAGAAATCCTAGATTCCATATGTGAGGATATACAGTTAAGATCAAATCCACAAAATCTCACATCCGACGGCTACCAATGAGCCGCGTTTCCGTTGCATATTACCCTCTTTGGCCGCGGTTCAGCCACAACATAGCGGAATTAGGTTTTGATATTTCTTCTGGTATTTTGTGTTGATATTTGGAGATCCTCTTGATGTCTAGATTCTGAAAATAATACTCTGAGTCTCTGCCGTTGCTAGATTTCCTGATTTGCTTCTAAAATTTGGCAGATTCGGTTCCGATATCCCGATTTGACTTGGATCTCTTACTTGGACCTTTAGACCTGAGCACAATATCTCAAATCAAAGTGTGAGTAGCGTTTGATATTTTTGAGATATTATCCTAACCATTTATATGACATTAAATCTTAAGAATATTGATTAGGAATATTTGATATGATATGCATATTTTAATTATTAAGATTTCATTTAAATATTATATGCATAAATTTTCCCTCATTATATTAATTATAATGTAGAAACATATGATAATAATCTTTTACAAACAAACCTATATATGATCTATATTTACAATAAATACCTTTTAATAGTTAATAATAGTAGGGAAAATGTTCATACAAATGTGCAATATTTTAGACTAATCAGTGCTCAATGGTTTATGAGTTACACTAGACGGACTCGCCGGGAACATGCTAGATGATATTATACCTATTGTCAGGTAGCAGTTCTCAGGTGACATGAGTACATGTTAGTCTGTCGACCTGAGATCGTCATTTTTCTCGTGTGAGTTCCCACCGTGCTTTGATTACTACCCTACCACGGCTCAAAGAAATCGTGCAAACAGGTTTTAAGTGGGTATAGCCCCGAGCCACATGGAGGTAGTGAGCGGATCGTCGGGGATTCGACTCTCCCGGTATTTGTGGTTGATGTCGCGCTGTGCACGGGTGGCCATCACCAGAAATCCTTGGCCAAGGTAGACGAGAATTTTTAATTTTGATCAGTAGTTTCTCAGTGGGTGATGAGCTTCACACCAACACGAAATATCGCGTTATCAGGGGTCTGATTTTATCTACCCCCTAAACCTAATATGCGATATTCTTAGACGAACAGACCGGACTGTATGGAGATTGTCACAGACAGGCTCAGTAGGGGTTCAAATGAGTTTTCTTGTCGGCCTTCCTTTCGCTCAATACCTGAGTAGCCGTTACGTACAGCTAGTGCCGCTGATATGTTTGTGGTTAAACTCACTGCTAGCTATTAACGAGTTTTTAGAGTCCCACACAGAGGGTTTCCCTAGTTCAGGAGAAATGACGTAATAGCCGTATTTTGATACGTGCAGGACTCCGATCGAATGATTATACTTGTTACCCGGACATTTGATCGGACGGTTGATAATACTAGCCGGCTTAGGATTGAGCCGGATTATTAAATCAGGTATTGATTTAATAATTTACGTATATATATTTCGATATGTATATTCTAGTATTATATTCTTTGTGTTATTCTATATCTTTGGGTATTCGTATGTTGGTACGAATACGGGTAAGTATATACAGTTGAATGTATTCTGTATTTATACGGAAAATATTCTAGAAGGCGGACACCTCATTTTAGGTTTATCTATTTATTTTAAATGGAAAATGAGGTGTAAAGGTAGTGAGGTAAGAATGGTGAGAACCATACTTGAATAGTGTTGACAAATGAATTGTTAATTCATTTATGCAAACTATTCAAGAATGGTTACTAAATGTTTATTGAAAAATATGTTTTACAAAACCATGCTTCATCTTTTTCTCTCTCATGGGATTTCTCATTCTCACCATTTTGGTTACCTCCCCTCACTTACCTTTCTTGATCTCCTCCTCCTCCTTCTTCATCTTCTATCCTACCATCTCATGTGTTGAGAATTAAGGGTAGAAGAGAGATAGATACACACTTAGAATAACTCACTACATTCTTAAGCACTATAGATTAGCAACCTAGAGTCCCTAATTGCTCCACTAGATTTTTAGTGTGGAGCTAGAGCCATGAGCCACATCTCTCGGGTGGATCATCTTTGATGGAGGAAGACCAGCGGTCAAGCTCGATCAAGGTGACCTCAAGGAGCTAAGAAAGAGGGTAGAAGTCCGAAGGACATGAATCTTTTGGTAATACACTCTATCATAGTAGCTAGAACTTCTATAGCTTTCTAGTTTCATGTTTTGTTTCGATTCTAGGTAGTTATTTCTAGCGCCAAGTTTTAAACCCTAAAATTTTTCGTTCCGCAATGGCCGTGGTCGACGGCCAGGGCGCTAGGAACTCCAACATGCACGTGTATTTATTACGTGATAGAGTGAACAACGGTGATATGGAATGCACCCAATTTGGGGTACGATATGATTTGAGGTGTGCACATCAATTTGGAAGTGCATGTAGGATGTATCATTCCCTCTCTTGATGAAATTTTATATCAAGTTGGGACGAGGAAGAAGTTGGTTTTCGGGACCCACCACCTCTCTGAAAACGTTGAGAAATTACAACGACATATATCAGAAATGTGGAGAGATGTACCTTTAAACCAAATCTCGTACTTAAGAGAAAAGATCATGGTGGATCATCTAAAGATCATCAGCCTTATTTGAGACTGAGATTATCTTAGAAGATATGGGATGAATATCATTTTGGATATCATCAATGAGAGATCATTAGTCATGTTTGAGACTAGGATCAGTTTGGAAATCATGAGCATATCGGCTCGCTTGAAGAATCAAAGAGGTTTAACATCAGGAAACTTAGCCAATTGGAGCTAAGATTGAGTTATACAGCACTCACGTGTGTTTCACGTGAGGTGCTGAAATAGTGCTAAACACTAGTTTTTTGTGGCGCCTACGTGTGTTTCACGTCATCTTTATCATCGTGTACTGTTTTAGGTGACCTTACAGGTTGCTATTACACGTTGGTAGAGCCCTTAGGATTCTTGCTTGACCACCAGCAGTATGAGGGCGATCATATAAGTGGGAGCTGGTAGTCTATAAGCAAATCCTTAATTGGTCCCTAGTCGTGTGAGTTTCGAGACAGGGCATCGATACTCCATTAGTAGACTAGTGTATACAGTCGAGACCCCGACGAGGGGCGGTGGCCGGTCTCACAAGCCACTGGTGTCAGTTGGATCACCTAAGATGTATACAGGTGCTCATTGGGTTATGAGTACACCGGACAGGACTCGCCGGGAACATGCTAGTTGGTCATATACCAGACGTCAGATGGCAGTTCCCAGGTGACATGTGTACATGTTAGTTCATCGACCTGGGGATCGTCATTTGTCTCGTGTGAGTTCCCACTGTACTTTGATTACTACCCTACCACGGCTCAAAGGAGTCGTGCAAACAGGTTTTAGTTGGGTACAGTCCCGAGCCACATGGAGGCAGTGAGCGTATCTTCAGGGGTTCGTCTCTCCCGGTATTGGGGGTGAGGTCGTGCTGTGTCTAGGAGAGCCAGAACATGAAAAGACCTTGGCCAAGGCAGGAGATTTACTGGTAGGTATTCCAATAGTATCTCAGGTGTTCTGGGCTACACTCCGACACGACTTGTACCGCTTTTGGGGGTCTGACTTTTACCAAACCCCTAGGCCCGCCATGCGATACTCATAGACCAACGGACCGGACTGTACGGATATTGTCACTGACAGGCTCAGTAGGGTTGTCAGGCTGAGTTCACTCACAGACGTCCCTTTCAGTCAATACTTGGTAGCCCGTTACGTATTGGCTTATACCTCTGACGTGCTAGTGGTTAAATCCACAACCGAGGTGTTGACGAGTCTTTAGAGTCCCCCATAATCAGTTACTCAGCTTTCGGGCGAAAGGTTGTAGAGGCCGTATGGAGATATGGCAAGGTCCGATCAGATACGTGCGGTATTGCACGGATCAGGATCGGACAGTTTGTACTATAGGCCGTATGGTTATATGGCAGGGTTCGATCAGATACGTGCGGTATTGCACGGATCAGGATCGAACAGATTTTACTAGCCGGCTTTGGTTTAAGCCGGATCCTAGTATAGTACAGTGTAGATTTTGTCTCATTGCATTTGTATTTCGGTCGAAATACAAATGCGGGTGTGTATGCACAGTTACGGGGTTTTCCTGTAATTTATTACGGGACCAGTTTTCTGGAGTTGCCAGTTTGCTTTCCGTTTCGGCCGATTTCCATTGTTCCGTTCATTGGCCGAAGTTTGGTAGAGGAGGGTTTATTTGCATTGTTGCAAATAAGCAATTGTGGAGGGGGTCTTTGCATTTTATCATGTCATGATAATAGCACCATCCTTTGACTTGATTTCTTCATGATGGCATGACTTTTTGAGTCATCATGGTTCATGATGGTTGGACTTTGTGAGGTGATGATGGTGGTGTTGAGTGTTGGGTTTATCTTGTGATTATTCCATATGATAACCATTCCTCTCTCTCTCTCTTGCATGATTCATATGGTCACCTCCCCCTTGACTTTTCCCTCTCTCCTTTTTCCTACATGGGCCGGCCACTTTATGGCGGTTGATTGATTCTTTTGGTGTGGCATTTTTGGTTCATATTGTGCTAAGAAAAGAGCTCTCTAGTTGATCTCCAAAAATCCTTTCTTTTCTCCACCAAAAATGGCACCTCACTACCCCAAAATTGAGACACAAGTTCTACTACATGTTCTACAGCGAATCTTGGGCACGTCGAGTAGCCGGCTTCGTGCCCGAGTTGCCTCGGCATTGAGGTGGGAGCCCGTAAAAGAAGTAGGCGATGTGGTGCACTTCCGGCGGCGAGGAGGAGACGGGACATTCCGCAGGAGATCGGGACGATGACGAGAAGACCGGAGGACTTGGATCGTCGGTATATCTCTATTCCCTTTCTTGTAGTTAGCTAGGACTAATTAATGGTTCGATCCGGTTATAGTGCGCGGTGGTGCCGGTTTGCTAAGTCCGCAAAAATTAAAGTTATTCACCGCTTCCGTATTTGGCCGTCGGTTTGACGGCCGGGGCGCCGCCGTGCACTTACAATTTTTTATGCATGAATATAAGAAAATGGGCATGAAGCCAAATTTTGTAAAGCCCATGGCTCATATGCAAAAGAAATAAGCACATGAGACAGCAAAATGCCATTTTGTAAAGCCCAAGGGGCTATATGTAAATGTGTAAGCCTATAAAAGGCAACATGATAATGAAATAAAGAATACAATTTCATTCTCCCCAAAAAACTAGGATTTGTGCCTCCACTCTCTTTTTTTCAAGTTCTTCCTCTTCCTTTTCATTTTCCAAATAAATCAAGAGCTTAGCTCTCTTTTTTTAAAACTAAATAAAGTTTTATCATAAACCCACCTCCAAAGACTCCATCAAGAGAAGAAAAATGGTCTCTTTTTTTATCATCCAAGATCTAGATCTTGGAGTTTCAAGAGAACCCATTTTGGGTTTCTTCTCAAAAGAGAAAGGAGAAAATCTTTTGGGGTTTAACTCCACAAATAAAATTATTTTGGAGTTTGACTCTATAATAAAAACGTTTTTTTGGAGTTTAACTCCGAATAAAATTGTCTTGGGAGTTTAACTCCAAATGAATTTTTTTTGGAGTTTAGCTCCATCACAAAAGAAAATTCTTTTTGGAGCTCCTGCTTCCTCTCACGTGAGGGAGAGGGGAGCTCCCACTATGTGGGAGCTTTCCCTCCTTCTCACGTGAGAGGAAGGCGCCCCATTTAGTGGAGTTTAACTCCACACCACATTAAATCTTTTTAGAAGTTTAACTCCATTTAAAATTCTTTTGGAGTTTAACTCCACATTTAAAATTCTTTCGGAGCTCAACTCCACAATAAAAATTCTTTCGGAGTTTAACTCCATTTAAATTCTTTTGGAATTTAACTCCACAAATAAAATTCTTTTGGAGTTTAACTCCACAATAAAAATCTTTTTGGAGTTGAACTCCATTTAAAACTCTTTTTGGAGTCGAACTCCGCAATAAAATTCTTTTTGGGGAGTTTAACTCCACATTAAATCTTTTTGGAGTTGAACTCCATTTAAATTTCTTTTGGAGTTTAACTCCGCAATAAAAATCTTTTTGGTGTTAAACTCTATTTAAAATTCTTTAGGGGCTTTACTCCATTTAAAATTCTTTTTTTGGAGTTGAACTCCATTTAAAACTCTTTTTGGAGTTTAACTTCACAATAAAATTCTTTTTGGAATTAAACTCCATTTAAAATCTTTTTGGAGTTGAACTCCATATTAAAATTCTTTTAGAGTTTAACTCCACAAAAAAAATTCTTTTGGAGTTGAACTTAATGAAAAAAATCATTTTTTTGGAGCCCTTTGGCCCCTCACGTAGGCCCCACGTGGGGGGGGCTCCCATTAAGTGGGAGCCCTCACGTGCCCTCCTCACGTGCTAGCACGCGAGGGGAGGCTCCCATTAAATGGGAGCCCAGGTTCCTCCCCTCCCCACTTTCTTTTCTTCTTTCTTTCTTCTTTTCTTTATTTTAATCTTTTTTATTTAAAAAAATAAATAAATATTAAATAAATAAAAATAAATTATAAATAATATTTTGAAATTAAAATAAAAAAAATGTTTCTCTAAATATTTATTTACTTATTTATTTTTGTTTTTTTTATATAGAAAAATATATATATCCTTTTTTTAACAAATGGAACAAAAAAAAATACACACACACCAACGCATCGCATTGAGTTCGCATGTCCAGTTTGACCCGTCAATTTGAGGTTCTCTCGCTTCAAAGGCGATGGGTAATTAATGGCAGCTTAGTTCGCGGCTGTCGGAGATTCGGATCCCCACAATCAATAAACCCCGGTCTACCCTAGACAGGGGGAATCTGTAGTACGCCTGACAAGCGTGCGCTTATTCCTATCTCAATGGGGTGAAGAAAAAACACCCTACAGTCTCTGGCATGCCCAGTAGGACTGATCTCTCCTCCTATATTTTGGGTTAAACATTCACGCGAACTCAATCAATATACATATCGATTGCCTGTACTGAAATCATGCTTCTTTGTGCAGGGTTAACAAATTTCAAATTGCAATCTCCGGACACAATAAAATGTCTCCAAGGATTAGCTCAGCTCTCGACACAGCTCCCTTCTCATACATGATGAAGATGGACGCCAGGATGGTCCTCCCAGCCAGTCTCGGGCAATAATGGGAGGAGCCGCCGCAACCATTTGGCTCTATTCTGTTCGTGTCAGCTAACGCCATCCCAGCTCCTCAAGCTCCGGTAACAGACAAACCGGCCTCGAAAGGTAAGAGGCCAAATGTGGTGATCTCGAGGGCACCACTACCCAAACGCAAGTCGGTGTTTGAACAACTTTCCGTGGCCACAGCTGGGGGCAAGGCCATCAACACCAACAAAGTAGCAAGACATCTCGGGCAACCTTCAGCGGTGCCCCTGACAACTGCTCAATTGGATATCTTCTCCAAGCACTTCATCAATCGACTCATGGTGGTTTCCCAGGAAACAGATGCCCGCCAAGCCTTTAAAATTTAGAAGCTGAGGTAGAAGCGGCTCAAATATAGAGCCAAAAAAAGGGCTAGGACTCATGCTAGGCTGAACTTCATGAGATTCCAAAAACAGGGTTACCCCGCCAAAGATAAAGAGACGGCTGGATATGTGGTCCACACTATCTACATGGTGGGCACGCGCAGCAAGAGCAAGAATGCGGCCATTACATCTCAAATCCAATCTGGTGTGAATGTGGTTGTCACTTCCCAAGAACGGCATCCTCCAGAAGGTAATGAAACTCTCCCGGTGAAGCTAATAAGCCGAGAGATCCCTCGGTTCATGAGGAGTCGAGCTCGGAAAGCGAAGAGGACCCAATCTTCCGTCCCAAGAACGCAGAGCAACAACTTCTTCAAGAACTCCGAAAATAGCTCAGAAGTAAAGACAAGGAGATGGCCAAGCTCTACTAAAAAATTGACGACTTGACAAACGTCGTCTTACAGCTCACGGCCTAACTTGCTTCTCAGCCACCCAATCAAGCGCAGGGCTCTGCTCATGAACCGGGAAATGGTGTCCCGAGACAGCTGATGCCTATTCCCTCAAATCTAAAGGTGGGCGGACCGCATAAAAGTTAGTCGCATCCTATCTTGGGAAATATCTTGGCTACCGATAATAGTAGGTCGCCAACTCAAGATCAAATCATGGATTTGGTTGCCAATAAAGTCAAAACATTGGTAGTCGAAGCCGAAGCGTAAAAAGATGTTAGCAGTAGCGGGAAACCATATCCTGCTTAGTATGATCTGGTAGAATTTCCTAGCAGCTATGTCATCCCTAAATTCGGAAGATTTGATGGGACGGGAAATGTGAATCAGCACATCGCCCACTTTAAAGCCTCATGCGGGAATACTGGGGGCAATGATGCGCTTCTCCTCTGCCAGTTCGTTAATAGATTGATCGATTTTGCTTTCGACTGGTATGCGAGCAAACCGGATGGCTCCGTCACAACTTTCGTCCAAATAGAGTTTCTGTTTCGGCAAAGGTTCATTAGCGTCAGTGATAAGATCACCATTGCCGATCTCGTAATGACCAAGCCAAAGAACAACGAAAGCAGCACAGATTTTATAACCCGATGGCATAATCTCTCTGTCAAATGTGAACCGCCGATAGAGCAGGACCACTCTGTCAGTCTCCTCATCGGAAATCTCAACAATTGGATGGCCCCGTTTCTATACACCGCGGGTCTCAAAACATTCTAAGAGCTGACCAGGAAAGTTCAGATATTGGAACACTCAAAGCAGGAGTCCTCCTCTGACTCCCAGAGTAACAATAGGTCCTGGAGAAACCGAAAGGACGAAACTCGCAAAGGCGGAAATTCCGACGATGCTGAATCTTTTAACACTTCGGCTAACCGAAATAAGCAAGGGATGAGCGGGCCTAATACCAACCATTCTCAGAAACCAGTGTTCAGAGAGGGAGAAAAATCTCCACTGAAAGAGAAGCTGGATAAGGTCTCGTCCTTCAGAAGGGACAAAGTTCGTTAAATATTCAAGGATGCCTTAAGAAACGGTCTGCAATTGCCGGAATCAAAAAGACCGCAGGAAGCGAATATGACCGACGAGCCCAAATATTGCCCCTATCACAGAGTGATAAGTCATGCTATTGAGGATTGTTTCGTCTTCAAAGATTAGGTCGAAAAACAATATAAGGCAGGAGAGAGAGAACTGTCTAAAGGCGTGTTGGCAAACAGTCAAGCTGCGACCGCTAACTTCATACAGAATCAATGACCACCACGTCGTTAAACTGGGAACAGTCAACCTCTAAGTCGTTAAACTAGGGATGTAAAAATGTGCAAATAAAACAAAAAAAGCCGAAATGATGGGGCAACTCGCAATAAAAATCAGCGAGTAAAAATAAACATGAAAATAAAGCCGAAAAGATGGGGCAACCGCGAATAAATAGCCGAAATGATGAGGTAACTCGCAACAAATCAGCGAGTAAAAATAAAGATGAAAATAAAGCTGAAATGATGGGGTAACCGCGAATAAATAGCCGAAATGATAGGGCAATCGCAATCTTCGCGATAAGAAAAGCTGAAATGATAGAGCAATCGCGGTACAAAAAATCCAATGGCGAATGATGAGTCACTTCTGGTACTATATTCCAGTGCGGCGATGCAGACGCCAACCAAACTCTGAATGTCCCAACGGCGAATGATGAGTCACTCCTGGTACCATATTCCAGTGCAGCGATGCAGACGCCAACAAAGTCCTAAAATTCTCCCAACCCTACGGTCGATCCCCGAACTGACTACCGTATACAATCCACGGGCTCAAATAATTCTCATTATACCCATGCCCTACTGCGATCACCAGTTATGCCGCTGGTCTCCGCCCTTGGAATTATGCTCTATTTGGGAAGACCCACTCATGTGTCCTCACGATACATGAGGAGAACAAACTTACGGGATCCTCACGACTCGTAAGAAAACACCTTCATGAGATCCTTACGACTCACAAAGGAAAAACACACTTAGGAGTTCCCACGAAAGTACACCTACGAGATCCTTTTGACTCGTAGGGAGAAAATGCTTTTATGGGACCCTTACGGCTCATAAAATTGAAAAGCCTTACGTGATAGGGACCTAAACCTGTCTCCTAAGCCATCGCTCCCCGACAGGCAAAGACAAATGATGAATTGCTCCTGGCATATGTGCTTCAGTGTTAGCAACGCTGATGCCTACCCTAACTCCAAAATTCCAAACTCCAATCCAATAGACCCCTAAGTTTTAAACTAGGAACAGATGACCTCTAAGTCGTTAAACTAGGAATAGATGACCCCAAAGTCGTTAAACTGGGAGTGAGGGAAATTCCCTGACGGCAAATGATGATTCGCTCCTGGTACCATATTCCAGTATAGCGGTGCTGATGCCAAACCAAAACTAAAATCCCCAAATCCTGTCATGGCAGATGATGATTCGCTCCTGGTACCATATTCCAGTGTAGCGGTGCTGATGTCAACCCAAATCACATCAAATCAGCAAAACAACCAAGGACCTCCCTGGTAGAATCAAGCTCTACCTCATAAACAAGTCAACCTCACCCCTGTCACCGCAAGAAGCGGAGCAGGTCAAATCAAGCAACGACCGTCCAAGTCTCAAAAAGGGCAGAACTGACCGTCCACATCACTAAAAGGGCAGCATCGACCGTCCACGTCGCTAAAAGGGCAGTATCGACTGTCCACATCGCTAAAAGGGCAGCACCGACCAACCAAGTCGCAAAAAGGGCAGAACCGACCGTCCACGTCGCTAAAAGAGCAGCATCGACCGTCTATGTCGCAAAAAGGGAAGCATCGACCGTCCACGTCATAAAAAAGGCAGCATCGACCGCCCACGTCACTAAAAGGGCGGCACCGACCGTCCACGTCGCTAAAAGGGCAGCACTGACCGTCCAAGTCGCAAAAAGGGCAGAACCGACCTTCCACGTCGCTAAAAGGCCAGTATCGACCGTCCACGTCGCTGAAAGGGCAGCACCGACCGTCCACGTCGTTAAAAGGGCAGCACCGACCGTCCACGTCGCTAAAAGGGCAGTATCGACCGTCCACGTCGCTAAAAGGGCAGCATCGACCGTCCACGTCGCTAAAAGGGCAGCATCGACCGTCCACGTCGCTAAAAGGGCAGCACTGTCCGTCCAAGTTGCAGAAAGGGCAGAACCGACCGTCCACGTCGTTAAAAGGGCAGCACCGACCCTCCAAGTCGCTAAAAGGGCAGCACCGACCATCCAAGTCGCTAAAAGGGAAGCACCGACCGTCCATGTCGCTAAAAGGGCAGTAACGACCTCCTCATCGGAATTATGCTCCGCCTTAGAATCAAGTCAACCAGACATTCCGCCTCGGGGACACATCAACTACCGACACTCCGTCTCGGAGACACGTTAAGCATCGACCGTCCATGTCGTAAAAATGGCAGTCCCAGCTTCCTAAAAAGCGGGAACCAAATCAAGTCGCCTCCACGTGAAAGAAGATCCATCAATTTCATGCACACGACCTACATGTGCGATGTGCATTCATTGATGGGGGGCACTTTGTTGGGGTCAAAATTTGCACCCTAGTTGACCAAGTCAAAGTCAAGATCAACCCTAAGTAAGCGGGCCCAAGCCCAAGCAAGTGGGTCCATGCTCAAGTCGAGCCCCGCGGTCGGCCTCCCCCATGCCGAAATAAAAAATCATGTAATAAATAATTTTGATGTAATTTTTTATGCATGAATGTAAGAAAATGGGCATGAAGCCAAATTTTGTAAAGCCCATGGCTCATGTGCAAAAGAAATAAGCACATGAGACATAGGATGGGCAAAATGCCATTTTGTAAAGCCCAAGGGGCTATATGTAAATGTGTAAGCCTATAAAAGGCAACATGATAATGAAATAAAGAATACAATTTCATTCTTCCCCAAAAACTAGGGTTTGTGCCTCCACTCTTTTTTTTTCAAGTTCTTCCTCTTCCTTTTCATTTTCCAAATAAATCAAGAGCTTTGCTCTCTTTTTTTAAAACTAAATAAAGTTTTATCATCAACCCACCTCCCAAGACTCCATCAAGAAAAGAAAAATGGTCTCTTTTTTTTATCATCCAAGATCCAGATCTTTATCAACCCACCTCCCAAGACTCCATCAAGAAAAGAAAAATGGTCTCTTTTTTTTATCATCCAAGATCCAGATCTTAGAGTTTCAAGAGAACCCATTTTGGGTTTCTTCTCAAAAGATAAAGGAGAAAATCTTTTGGGGTTTAACTCCACAAATAAAATTATTTTAGAATTTGACTCTATAATAAAAACTTTTTTTTTGGAGTTTAACTCCGAATAAAATTGTCTTGGGAGTTTAACTCCAAATGAATTTTTTTTGGAGTTTAGCTCCATCACAAAAAAAAATTCTTTTTGGAGCTCCTGCTTCCTCTCACGTGAGGGAGAGGGGAGCTCCCACTAAGTGGGAGCTTTCCCTCCTTCTCATGTGAGAGGAAGGCGCCCCATTTAGTGGAGTTTAACTCCACACCACATTAAATCTTTTTAGGAGTTTAACTCCATTTAAAATTCTTTTGGAGTTTAACTCCACATTTAAAATTCTTTCGGAGCTCAACTCCACAATAAAAATTCTTTCGGAGTTTAACTCTATTTAAATTCTTTTGGAATTTAACACCACAAATAAAATTCTTTTGGAGTTTAACTCCACAATAAAAATCTTTTTGGAGTTGAACTCCATTTAAAACTCTTTTTGGAGTCGAACTCCGCAATAAAATTCTTTTTGGGGAGTTTAACTCCACATTAAATTTTTTTGGAGTTGAACTCCATTGAAATTTCTTTTGGATTTTAACTCCGCAATAAAAATCTTTTTGGAGTTAAACTCTATTTAAAATTCTTTAGGGGCTTTACTCCATTTAAAATTCTTTTTTTGGAGTTGAACTCCATTTAAAACTCTTTTTGGAGTTTAACTCCACAATAAAAATCTTTTTGAAATTAAACTCCATTTAAAATCTTTTTGGAGTTGAACTCCATATTAAAATTCTTTTGGAGTTTAACTCCACAAAAAAAATCTTTTGGAGTTGAACTTAATGAAAAAAAAAAGCATTTTTTTAACCCTTTGGCCCTCTCACGTGCTAGCACGTGAAGGGGAGGGCTCCCATTAAGTGGGAGCTCTTTTGGCCCCCTCACGTGCCCCCCTCACGTGCTAGCACGTGAAGGGAGGCTCCCATTAAATGGGAGCCCAGGTTCCTCCCCCCTTTTTTCTTCTTTCTTCCTTCTTCCTTCTTTTCTTTATTTTAATCTTTTTTATTTAAAAATAAATAAATAAATAAATATTAAATAAATAAAAATAAATTATAAATAATATTTTGAAATTAAAATTAAAAAAACGTTTCTCTAAATATTTATTTACTTATTTATTTTTGTTTTTTTATATAGAAAAATATATATATCCTTTTTTTTAACAAATGGAAGAAAACAAAAAAAACACACACACCAACGCATCACATTGAGTTCGCATGTCCAGTTTGACCCGTCAATCGGAGGTTCTCTCGCTTCAAAGGCGAGGGGTAATTAACGGCAGCTTAGTCCGCGGCTACCGGAGATTAGGATCCCCACAATCAATAAACCCCAGTTTACCTTAGGCAGGGGGAATCTGTAGTACGCCTGACAAGCCCGCACGTATTCCCATCTCAATGGGGTGACGAAAAAATACCCTACAGGAGGCAATGGTCGACTGTCAGGCATTCGTCTCTCCTGGTATTAGGAGTCAATGTGGTGCTGTGTTCAGTTGGTTATCACCAAAAATCCGTCGCCACGGTAGATGAGATTTACTGATAATTGATCAGTAGTATCTCTATTGGTGATAAGCTTGACTCAGACAAGACTTATCGGGTTAGTAGGGATCTGACGTTATCCGCCCCTTAGACCTGATATACGATACTCTTTGACGAAGAGACTGGACTGTATGGAGATTATCACATTCAGGCTCAATAGGGTAAGGACGCACTTAATTGTTGACCCCCTTTTCGACAAGTACCTGAGTAGCCGTTACGTACAGCTAGTGCCGCCGACGTGCTTGTGGTTAAACCCACTGCCAGCGTATTGTCGAATCTTTAGAGTCCCACACAGAGGGTTTTTGTTACGCCCCGCTTCCCAGAGTGCGCTAAGATCGGCACGTGACAGAACCAACCATGCTACCTATGGCTAGGAAACATCCCTCCACAGTCACATTACGGCTGTCTATAAGATATCAAGAACAGTAGAAATAAAATAAACTATCTAGTACATGTCCATATGCCAGAATAAACGAGTCAAGAAATATAAATGTGCAGAAGCAATAAATCCAATAAGCAAAACATCTGGAAAGTACGTCCTAAATACGGGCTCACATCAGGAAATGAAAGTACGGAAAGAAACTAAACTAAACTGGATACTAACAGGATCCTCACTGCTCGGCCTGTCGGCTGAAATACTCCTGATCGGCCTGCGAAAGAGACAGAGGATCTGGGCCATGCAAAACCCAGACGTCAGTACGTTATAATATCAAACAATAAAATATAATCAGGAGGTAACAAGATTTGCAGGCATGAGTATGAACAGTAATGAGTGTATAACAGTAACACGAATATGGAACAGTGAAGTGTATGTGCATGCGGTGAGTAATCTATGGTACTGGGTTAATTACTCTCAAGTCTTTGAAATCAATTTAATGAATCGTCGATGTAACTCAATAGTATCCCATGCATGCCCGGGACCACGGTCCAGATTCTCGGGCTGAAACCGAGACGTGCCGCTAAGCACAAAACAGGAAACATGTACAGATGAATGATATCAGCAGTAGCATCCCGGGACTGGCCTAGCCCCCAAAACTGATCAGTATAAGCATCGAACTGTTGAGTTACAAGTCAGGTTTCATCATTGATTTTCCCTTACCCCCAAGTTATGTGTTCAAGTCAGGTATTGATAAATCTAGAGCTAATGCCAACACAGGATCAAGCAGGTACAAGTTTGTCTATACAGACAACAGGATATGTCCATCGGGACAACAAGTCAGGAATGTCAGCATTAGGAACGGGATCAGGTATCAAGTCAAGCAGTGGTGCATCAGGTCATGTCAGGGGTGCATAGTGTATCAAATGGGTGCCCAACAGTAAAATGTATCAAGTATCGAATCACGATAACAATACGGATGTACGGTAAAAACATGGATGCACAAATATCTATCAGAGGTTACATCTACAACTCCATGACTACGTAGGATGCACATTATCAAGCATGGGGTACTAATGTAACAGTAGTATGAATTAATATGACATGGCATGCAACTAGATATATAGAATTAATGGTTTGGATACATAATAAAACACAGATGCATAAATATCTATCAGGGATTACATCTACAGCTCCATGACTATGTAGGATGCACATTATCAAGCATGGGGTACTAATACATCAGTAACATGAAACAATATGATCTGTAGATGCAGCTACATATATAATAAATGATATGGATGCATACGGGTATCCAAAAACAGTAAACCATTAATATGGATGTACAATGCAATCAATATGTGATATTTTTATTCATATGGATGCAAAATATGTATCATAGCATGTAGCAAGATGAACTTGCCTGATCGGATCTCACGACGGGTGCATACGGCACGTCCGACGTCGGGTAAACGTCGCAATAACTACACGCATGCACGGGACAGGACCAGGCAAAACAAGAACACGACCACTCTGGCTGGGAACGTCCACTAGGTTGCCCGGATTGTCGGCGACGGGCATGGCTCCGGTGGTGACCGGAAAAATACGGAACCAAAAAACAAGAAGAAGAGAAGAAGAAGTTTTGTGTTCTGGGTTTGGATGCACTAGGATCATAGAGGAAGGCGAGTGGGTGACATCGATGATGGGCCGTCGACGGCAAGGATGCAGGCGAGGGTTTTCCGGCAATGAGCAGTGGGGATTTCGGTGATCGGCTTAGAGCAGGGTTCTTGCATCGATCTCTGCAGTGAAGAGAGGAAAGATGAGAGATAGGGATGGTGACGTGGGGAGGCCGACAAAGTGGTCGGCGATGAGGAACGATGGCGACAGAGGGGGTGGTCGCAGTTGGTACATGGGTATGCAGGGTTGGATCGGGTTGGGTTGCAGGGAGCTTGGTGGGTGTTGTCGGAGAGGAGAGGAGATGAACAGAGGGAGGCGAAGTTGAGGGTGAGGCCGACGAGGGTGCCGGCGATGGCGACGAGGCGAGCGAGGGTGCAGGGAGGGTTGCAGGGTCGGGTTCTTGGGTTTTGTGTCGGGGAAAGCTCTGGTGTTGGCAGAGAGGATGTGATGGAGGTGGTGGTCGTGGGTATGAGCGGAGGACGCGACGGCTAGGTCGTCGGCGGCTTGGGGCAATGGCGAGCGTGAGGTAGGCGATGGGCTAAGGCTTTGTTGGGTACTTGGTGAGGTTTCGAGGTCGGGTAAAGAAGAGGGGGAGGTTGTGAGGTGGTGGAGGCAAGGTCGGAAGGAGTCGGGGAGATGGGGATGCGGGCGGTGAGGCGACGGCAACGAGGCGATGAGGGTCATGGGCGTAGGTTCTCGTGTTCGCGAGAGGCGGGAACGAGGGGAGAAGGGAGGTAAGAATATGGGATTTTTAGGGGTGATGGGATCTTGTGGTGGGGCTTAAAGTAGAGAGAGAGAGGGCTGTAGATATCTGTTAAGATTGGAATAATAAAAAAAATATAATTAGTTATAAAATTTATATTTTCTTATATAACAGTTAATATATTATTAGAATATAATATTAGGTAAATTTGAGTTTTCTGGCTAATATAAAAATACTGCAAAATACGCCCGGATTGGGTCTAAAATTACGGTTTGAAAATACGGATAATATACGTGTTAACCAAAACCAAAATACGATATCCAGGTAACGAAAATGCATACCCCCAAGAACAAATTCATGTAGCCTGCACGTAGCGATCCAAATGAGTCCGTCTTATTGAACGAAACGAGAACAAGATGTACGGATGCTACAACAGGGTTAGGGGTATGATGCAGGCCATGCTAGATATTTTTAAAATATTTTATTTGACTTTATTTGTTTTATTAAAAAAGCAGATGTCAGATATAATACCAGTATGCAGTATAAACAATATTAAAAGTGCACAGATCCTCGCAACTAGCCGAGATAAATCATAAAAAGGAATCAAGACGGGTTTCCAGCAAGCGGGTCAGGTCGGATGCAAATACAGATATCAATTATACTATTCGCACCCGAAACACAATAAATCAAGAAATAGCCATAAATAAAGAAATACCCAAAATAGAACTAGTATAAATGAACTAGGGTGTTACAGTTTTCCCGGTTCAGGCGACAGATGTAGGAGCCGTACGCTGGTATGCACAGGAGTCCGATTAAATACGTGTATGTGATACACGGACTTTAATCGGGCGGTTGATAATACTAGCCGGCTTAGGATTAAACCGAATTATTAAATCAGAATTTGATTTAATAATTTATATATGTATTTTTATACATACATTTTAGTATTATTGTTCACTATTCATTTTCTCTTTTTGGTGTTATCCGTATTTTTATACGGATACGCGTATATGTAGCGATATATATACCAGGTGAAGTATTCCATATTTATAAGGAAATGTTTCTAGAAGAAAGACACCTCATATTTATTTTTCTTTTTAGAAAAACTAATAAGGAAATGAGGTGGAAATTGGGGTTTTAATGAAGCATGGTGATGAAGGATGGTTTGGATGATGATGTGCATTTATTGTGTACTATTGCATCATGGTTGCAAGCTTAATTTTTTGCACTTGATAATTTTTCATTCCACACTTGAGCTTCATGCTCCATGGTTGCTTCATTCCCTCATCTTCTCCTTCTTCTTCTTCCTTTCCATTTTTGAACATGGTTCATGAGAGAAACTTTTTAGTGAAAATTTTCTACATCATCGACCATTCATACCTAGCGAGTTTGGATCATCGGTCGGAGCCTTCTCCGGATTCCCTTGGATGGATCGTCTTCGGTGAGGGTGGTCGGTCTTCAAGTGCGATCCCGGCTGCTATGAGCTTGGAGAGGTCTTCCGCAATTGGGTGGACACGCGACAAAGGTTGTATTTTCTCAACCATTGCACTTTTAGTTATCTAGTTTAGATCTATGTACCGTATCCTGGGTTTTACGGGTGTTCGATGTTCGCTAAAAATTTTATTTTCGCTTCCCCCTCAGCCGTGATTTCCTCGGAGCGGGCACCGAAACCCAACAATTCACCGCCGCCATCCACTTCCCTTCGCCGACGAGCATGACACAGACCATCCTCAGTCACCACCTCCTCAAAGAATAGATCCCATCATCCTTCTCTCTCTTCTTTCTTCTTCTTCACAAGCTTTTACCCCGACTTTGTCTCGTCGCCGGCTAACTCCGACTCGTCGCCGTCAACTTCGACCCAGACATCAGGACCAGTGAGCATTCCACAGAGCACCAGCGAGCATCCCAGAGCAGTACACAGTTGCTTTTAGCCAAGGTTGTGAATACGTCGTATTTTCGACATTGCCGTCGTGCGGATATCCGTATTTCGTCATGAGTTTACCAATCGAGGCAAGTTTCTAAACTTGCAACATGCTACATTATATATATATATATATATATATTGATATTTATATAGTTATTTATAATATACGCATTTTAATATTTAGCAAGTTATTATCAATATACAATTTTATAGTATTAATCCGAATTTTGTTTCAATAACAAGTTTATCTTATTGCCGGCTAGTTCATTATAATTTCAGTATAATTCCACTGTAGCTCATTATCTTTTACCTAGACTATAATATATCTAGTAGCAAACGTAATTATAAATAGGTGTGTATGTGTGTATAAATTAATTATACCTTACAATATAAATAATATACATTAGTTATTTTTACAGTGTTTAAAATAAACTGGTTACTGTTATTCATCAAGTATTTATCTTGTTTAATACACACTGTCTGACACGTGCACAACACGTTAGCTTGCATGTTACTTAGATAATTTACCAATGCCAACAATCTTGACTTGTTGTCCTGATGAACGTGACTTGTTGTCTAGATAGACAAGACATGTACCTACCTGTTTCTGTGTTGGCATTGGGTAGATGTCGTTAATACCTGACTTGAACACGAAACCTAGGGGAAAACATGAAATCAATAACGAAACCTGACCTGTAACTCAACAGTTCATTACTTTCCAGAGACTGATCAATCGATACGGGCTTTGGGCCCCGGAACGATAATGCTGACATCATTCATCTGTACAGGTATCATTTTTTTACTGGTTAGCGACACGTCTCGGATTCAGCTCTGAGGGTCTTGACCTGGTCCCGGACACGCACGGGATACTATTAAGTTGCATTGATGATTCTATTAATTGGTTTCAAATACCGTTAGAATAGATAATCTAGAAACACAGATTTTAGGATACACGTGACATACCTATAGCTCACTGTTATAATGCATGTGATTATTATTTATACTCATATCTTCTTTATAGCATCCTGTTTTGGTCATTACTATTATTATTGATATTTATGACGCATTGACGTCTGGGTTTTAAGTTGTTTAGTTTAGTTTATTTTCTAGTTATGGTTTAATTTGTGATCCCATAAGGGACGCAGCTAGAATATTATTTCTTTATTGGATCTTTATTCGTTTGCACTATATACATTTCTTGATTATTATCTATTGCGGCAGATGGACATGTATTAGTTAGATTTTATTTATTATTCTTGATATCTAATTGAAAGCTGTAATATGACTATGGAAGGATTTTTCCTCACTATAGGTAACATGGTTGGTTTGGTCACGTATCGTATTTACGTATTTTAGAAAGCGGGACATGACATAACATCCTATAAAATGGAGCTCGTCTTTATTTTGACTACCAACTCCGATAACCATCCCAACTTTTAAAGTTAGAAGGAAGAAAATTGAACAAAGCTTTAAAAAGAAGGGGAAAGTGTGCAAACCCAAAGCACCTGATTATGTAATGAAAGTAAGAACTAGCTGTGGAAAAAGATGGCATACACGGCTAAAATGTACAAATCACAGAAATACAACTGCTTGCACCAGAAGTAAGAAGCATAAAAAATATTTGATGTTCTTTCCCTTGTGGCACTTTGTTTATTAGCTAAGATTAAACTCCTGCAGCAAGGAGCAACGACACAAACTCCATTAAACTAGGAAATGAATGGAGATGATGTAAGATGAAAGGAAATGAAATTTTAAGAAAATCCTCTTCTTTAGTAAAACAGTCATGTGGAATTACATTACATGTTCATAGTCTTCACTCTCCACAAATTCAAGATCCAATCTCCAAACATCACCTGAAATTACAGGTCCAATGTTGCTTCCTGTGCTTAGCTACTAAGGTGTCACGCCTCGCTTCCTAAAAACAAAAAACGAGAGCAACAAGTCAACGACGTATTCATATTGAGAAGCACTTTTTCTCGACATGAATATATTAAGCGTTTGTATAAACAGTTTAGGAAATTATAGTACAAGAATTTTAAGCTTGTGAACTATC
Source organism: Agapanthus africanus (assembly GCA_030015575.1). Lineage (NCBI taxonomy): Eukaryota > Viridiplantae > Streptophyta > Magnoliopsida > Asparagales > Amaryllidaceae > Agapanthus > Agapanthus africanus. Next base: position 661,953,643 of record CM057340.1, read on the forward strand.
TAACAATATTTAGAACAATCCCCAAAACAATAACTGAACACAAATTCAAAAATTTAAGAAATTATGAATGGAAGATAGTCTTGAACAAAAGAAGGCATACTTACTTAAAATGAAAACTAGAGCAAGGCCTGATTTGAAAAATATTGACCGTCCTCTTCAGTTGGTACCACCTCGTATCTAGCCTCATCATATGCCCCAATGTCGTCTGATGACATTCTCAAGAAAAGAAAACAAGAAAACATGAATACCATCAGCGAACTAAAATTCAGTAAGTACCCATTTTATTAAAAAAACAATATATGAAATGAAACATAATATACAGTATAATCAAATAAGTATATAAATTTCAATATTGATACATAAAGTATGTTTTGAACATCAATTTTATGATCTAGGTATTCTATTTTACTTAACATCGAATGTTATGCAATTTATACATTTATATAAATATTCTAGTTAAATGTTAGTGTTATTCATTATTTTAATTTACGTTATTGGATTATGTTATTCAAGGATTAATCATATAATAGATTAATTACTAAATTAGTTACCCAATAGGTAATATATATCGGTAGTATAGGTAAAAGAAATGCGAATAACTGTGAACAGTAAAATGTAGTGTGTAAGTCAAATAAACATGTATTAATCAGTACAAGATAACTAGAGTATCACAACATTCGGTATTTCAGTGCTATTTACTATAAGAATAAGAATAAATATAAGTACAAGTATAAATATAAGCATAAATAAATGTATAAATATAAGCTCGATTGTGAAAGTTTTATTATGTAACCCGGATATTCCGTAATACCACGGAACAACAACAACATGAGATTCACGAGATTCAATATATATATATATATATATATATATATATATATATATATATATATATAATGCAATGTACCGTTTTTCTTTCGGTACCATGAGAAACAAGATATGGTCCTCCGTTACACATAAATACCCCATTTTCGAGTTACCACATTCCCATGATATATATATTTATATAGTGTGTGTGTGTGTGTCCAATAATAGTATACATGTCATGTTTACGAGATTCACGAGATTCAAAATGTACATTAGATTCACAATTTCACGAGATTCAAGTGGTTCATGTCAGATTCAGGTCAAGATAGCATAACCTAACGTAGGAGTATTCAAAAACCCAAGACTATTATCCAGAGGCAAGGAAACACGAGCCCACTTATGAGTCGATCATGGGACTCCTGAGAATACAGGTCAAGTCCTACATATAATACTATATCACCATGTATATACACTAAGCATGTAATAATAGTTCAGTTTCAGGCCAGAAATAAGCATAAGTTCGTATGCAGAAATCTATGGTTTTGGTTTAGAATTAGGGAATCTTACACAAGGGATAAATTGTAGTTCAGATAGTAGTGTAAATAATGAGACTAATTTTACCTCGATCGAGTTCTTGATGAGAGAGTTATGGAAGTTTCTGTAACACTGCGCAGAGCAGGCTAGTGCAGATTTCAAAATTCGTACATTGATGGTATTTCGCATTTTCGAGAATCTTACGTTCAGTTTATGGTTTTCAAATTCAAACAAGAATTAAAGGTCATGATTTTGTAAACGATTTCCAATAAAAAAAATCCAGCTTACGATAAACGAGCAGGGAACTATGCCTATTTTACTACAGCCACGCAGATAGTTTCTGCTGCAGTCCAGACCCATCACATTTTGTCAAGGTCGTGTTTTGGTAGACTTCGGCAACATTTCAGGTAAATTAACCTAAAAATAAAATATAGCTAACTCTCTATAAATGTTCCAATAACTTGAATTTGCTCAATTTGGACTTTAGAATTAATAGTTATGATCATTTGAATATCAGATCAAAACAGTTTTAGTGAACGAATAAAAACAGATTTTGCAACTCGAGTGAAATTACATGCATACAATCGCACCCATGACATAAAGTGGATGGAATATTCACCCAAATAAAACAACAAATAGGAAAAGTATTGATTAAGAAGGCACATAAACTTTCAAACGAACAACAAAAATTGATAAAGATTATGTGTGTAGTTAAGATACTAATATACTTGATTATGTATAACTAACACAATAACAACCATTGATTTACATATCTAGTTATGATGTAACTAAGCACAAATAACTTACAGATAAGTTTGAATACTTAAAATATCAAAGCTAAAATAATAAGTTGTTATGTATTGTGGATAACACAATAACATATTTCAAACACTCTACTTATTTTAATAACAATCAATATATATTTTAATCATCAAAAAATTTATTACTATGTATTATAAATCTAATGAGAGAAATTCAAGATAATGAATGAACATAATTAAAGAAAAATGCTTTATAAGAATTATGATTACATTTCAAGAAATATTAGATCCAACGGTTTAAAAAAGTTTTCCTAAAAAGATTTTAATGTAAAACTTAATAACATGAAGATTTAAAATAATTTGTTTGTTAATCAAGTAACCTATATCAATATATATTTAATGGGTATGAAAATTATAATTTCAACAGAAAGATAATCTGGAAAAAGAGTGTTAGACATATATGATGCTTATGAAAACACTACACTACAACCTATCGATTTGCTCCAGTTTTCAAGAAAGGAAAATCAATCCGCATATATGTTGAATAGATATCTAGGTGATTTGATGTGATATACCATGGATAAAAATATTGGATGAGTCCACAATTTAAAATTAAATATAAACTTTAAACAACCAAACATATATCATTAGTTAAAATGATTGTAGGTTAACCCCTCAGCCAAAATCACCATAAAACATATAGAAAAATAAAATCTATCACGTAAAATATTATGATGGACTATCAATTCAACCATAATAAATAAAGTCTATTAGATATATATATATATAAATATGATTTTTATATTTAAAACTATTTATTAACTATTTTTTTCTAAGCAATAAGAATTAGCCAACATGATAGAAACGAAAGAGAAGAGGAACTTACCTAATAATTTATTTCTATATTTCATATCATAATTAAACCTAAGAAATAGTACAGACCTGGAAGACACAGAACAATATGAAAATATAGATAAAATTTAACGTCTATAATTTTTGTAAATATGATGATTTGATTTTAAAATAAAAGAGGAGAGAAAAAATTACTTCTAGAAAATCAACGTCAAATAATATTTTATCTAGATCTATAAATCTTAATGAGTAAAAACACTTCTTTTATGTAAAATAATTTAAGGTTCGATAAACATTACTTTTGTTTAAATATCAACTTTTAACATGTAAAAGAAATAAAAGTGAGAAAGGAACTTACAAAATCGGAAAGATCAATGATCTTTTCTAACAATAGAGCTCGACGATGTATCAATATAATATAGACGATGAAGAGGATGCGTAGAGGGGCTTCTTCTCCAAAGCTCTAGATTTCGATTTTATAGAGGATAGAAGGAAAATATTGAAGGAGGTAATGGAGGAAAAAAAATTAAGATTTGAGTAGGCTAGGGTTTATATGCAGAAATAAAGATTATGATTTCTGGGGATCAAGGGTTAGGATAGCATGAGAGTAGATCTAACGGCTTATAAAGAGATAAATAAATAAAACTTTAAATTAAAGGCAAATAAAATTTATTCCTTTATTTGTTATAAAATAAACAAATAAAAACAACTAAAGTATATTTTAAGAATAGTTTGATAAATTTATCAGATCTAATAAAATATTTTTCTTCAAACATTAATAAAAATTTATATATAAAAGAAATTCTAGAAAAATTTCAAATATTATTTTATTTTAAAATTCGGAATTACTTCGTGTGTGTGTGCATGTGTGTGTGTACAACTAAAGTATATTTTAAGAATAGTTTGTTAAATTTATCAGATCTAATAAAATATTTTTCTTCAAACATTAATAAAAATTTATATATAAAAGAAATTCTAGAAAAATTTAAAATATTATTTTATTTTAAAATTCGGAATTACTTCGTGTGTGTGTGTGTGTGTGTATCTATATCTATATATACCTATATGTATCTATGTGTGTGTGTGTGTGTGTGTACACACACACACATATATACATATATATATATATATATATACATATATGTATATATATGTATATATATATGTGTGTGTGTGTGTGTGTGTGTGTGTGTGTGTGTGTGTGTATACAACTAAAGTATATTTTAAGAATAGTTTGATAAATTTATCAGATCTAATAAAATATTTTTCTTCAAACATTGATAAAAATTTATATATAAAAGAAATTCTAGAAAAATTTAAAATATTATTTTATTTTAAAATTTGGAATTACTTCGTGTGTGTGTGTGTGTGTGTGTGTGTGTGTGTGTGTGTATATATATATATATATATATATTCGGAATTACTTCGTGTGTGTGTGTGTGTGTGTGTGTGTATGTATGTATGTATGTATATGTATGTATATGTATATATGTATGTATATGTATATACATATACATACATATACATATGTATATATGTGTGTGTGTGTGTGTGTAGACACACACTTTTATAAAAAAAATTAAATATATTTAAAGAATAGAAAAACTATCGAAAAAATCATAGAAATTCTAATTTATTTATTTCCTCACTTTATAACAATATTTATCAAAAATAATTTTTTTAATAAATATTCCTCTTCAACTAAACCTTAGAAAATTATTTTAAAAATCATTTTTTAAAAATCACTTTGTTCATTTAAAAATTATGCCAACCATTTAAAAATCTAAGTAATCTCTTTACATGATTTTTCATTCAAAAATAAAAAAACAAAAACAAAATATTGCAAATATAAGGAATCGAACGCGCAACCTATGAGATGGTAATGAAAATGGATAAGCAATAAAGACTATTAATAATCTTGCATTTAAAACACAATAATATCAACATATACCTATTTAGCTCAAAGAAAAGAGTAAATTACAAAAAAAAAATTAAAACGAAAAAAATACGAAATTTGCGGTTATTATAATCTACCTCCTTAAAAGGAATTTTGTTCTCGAAATTCAGAAAGAAGATATTGTAGCAAATCAAAGGATTAGGATAACACCATTACGTTTCGTCAGAAGATACGCCAACTAATCAAAAGAGTCATGAAAAAAATACAATATTACCTTTGACTTAAAGAAGTCGAAAGTCAAGACAAGACTTTTAGGTTGAAAGGTTCAAAGACGTAAAAAAGGAAAACCAGTCAATGTCAAGGAATCAAGAAGAAATAGCGCACGTTACTAGAAAGGATCAAAACATAGACGAACGACTCATACATCCAATCTCAAGGAAGAACACGAGATGAATCGGGGTATCGACTACTACCTTCTTTTGACCGTGGCAGAAGGTGTCACAGAAAATGCCACATGAACTAGAAAGTGATGAACAATTTCGAAAAGTGCAAACAACAGATGGATTTAGTGAATGAAATAAAAACGAATTAGACATATTAAGGATGAGCCCAAACAGAGATGAAAAGTCACAAAGGGAGTATCCAGCCAGCCCATGCCTAATAATTCCGGTAAAAAGTAGTCGCCATCGAACAAAGTAGCTTATAACATTATTGCGTACATGTTCTATCAACTGGCGATCCAGCGGGTAAGGAGATGATGGTTAGCGCATAACGCATTGGAAACATGTGTAAAGGAACCGATAGTCATGAGTCAAAGAGATTCAACTACTGATACGAACTGTCTAGAATAATTTCTAAGTCAACATAAACGATTCAAGAACACGTTCAAGGAGTAGTCTATAAGGAACACTCTAAGTAATTCAAAAATAAATAATAGATTGAGAATTTAGAAATCGATTGACTCATAAAGGGATCGAGGCATGGATGTAGAGTTCGCTGTACCGTTTCTTTTCTGTTGAAACATGATTATTGGGAAAGAAAGAAAGGATTCAAGGACCTAAGATTCACGAATGCAGCCCGTATTGCAGTTCTTACAACCTAATTTCCTTCAAAAAATCATCCTCGAAATTCTCTCAAGAAGTATATTGTTATAGGGTAAGAAAAATGGTTTAGTGCAAGGTGCCTTCATGTTCCCGATTGTCACTCCATCGTTGATGCTATGTCCGAATAAACATGATTGGAACTAACACGAAACGCCAAGAATTGAGAAGAAAAGTGTAACGATAGATTCAAGAAAATATGATAGAAAATAGACGTTGATATTAAGGATTTGAAATACAAGGAAGGGGTCAAGAGGGGTTCAAGGATATGATTCAAGAAGAGTAATAAATGTTGTTAGACTTTTAAATTCTTGAAGTGTCTGCTTTTAACGGTCTTGCAGACTGACCTGCATGGGCTACCAACAAAACTTGTCACGTCCCGCTTCCCAAAAACGAGAAACGAGAAACGAGCCCACGACGTATTCATATCGAGAAGTATTCTTTCTCAACATGAATATGCTAAACGTCTATATAAACAATTTAGGAAATTATAGTATAAGAATTTTAAGCTTGTAAACTATCTAACAATATTTAGAACAGTCCTAAAAACAATAAGTGAACACAAATTCAAAAATTCAAGAAATTAGAAATGGAAGAGTGCCTTGAACAAAAGAAGACATACTTACTTAAAAGGAAAACTAGAGCTCGAGCTGATTTGAAAGATATTGACAGTCCTCTTCAGTTGGTACCACTTCGTATCTAGCCCCGTCGCTTACCCCAATGTCGTCGTCAATGTCGTCTGACGACATTCTCAAGAAAAGAAAACAAGAAAACATGAATGTCGTCAGCAAACTAAAGTTCGATAAATAGACATTTTATTAAAAAAACAATATATGAAATAAAACATAGTATACAATATAATCAAATAAGAATATAATGTTTCAATATTGATACATAAAACATGTTTTGAACATCAATTTTATGATCTAGATATTCTATTTTATTTAACATCGAATGTTATGCAATTTATACATTTATATAAATATTTTAGTTAAATATTAGTGTTATTCATTATTTTATTATGTATTATCAGATTATGTTATTCAAGGTATTAATCATATAATAGATTGATTACTAAATTGGTTACCCAATAGGTAATATATATCAGTAGTATAGGTACAAGACATGCGAATAACTGTGATAGTAAAATGTAGTGTGTAAGTCAAATAAGCATATATTAATCAGTGCAAAATAACTAGAGTATCACAACATTCGGTATTTCAGTGCTATTTACTATAAGAATAAGAATAAATATAAGTACATGTATAAATATAAGCATAAATAAATGTATAAATAAGCTTGATTGTGGTAGTTTATTATGTAACTAGGATATTCCGTAATGCCACGGAGCAACAGCAACATGAGATTCAATATATATATATATATATATATATATATATATATAAATATATATATATATATATATATATATATATATATATTTCATATGAATGGGGTTTCGAGCTACCCCATTCATATGAAATATATATATATATATATATATATATAGTGTGTGTGTGTGTGTGTGTATCCAATAATAGTGTACATGTCATGTTCATAAGATTCAAGATGTTCATTAGATTCGTGATATTCAAGACATTCAAGCGATTCATGTCAGGTTCAGGTCAAGATAACATAATCTAACGTAGAAGTATTCACAAATCCAAGACTGTCATCCAGGGGCAAGAAAACACGACCCCACTTATGAATCGGTTATGAGACTCCTAAGAATACAGGTCAATTCCTAGATATAATTCTAAGTCAGCATGTATATATACTAAGTATGTAATAATAGTTCAGTTTCAGGCTACAAATAAGCATAAGTTCGTATGCAGAAATCTATAGTTTTTGTTTAGAATTAGGGAATCTTACATAAGGAATAAATTGTAGTTCAGAAAGTAGTGTAAATGATGAGACTGATTTTGCTTTGATCGGGTTCCTGATGAGAGAATTACGGAAGTTTCCGTAACGCTGCACAGAGCAGGATAGTGCAAATTTCAGAATTCGTACACTGATTGTATTTCGCATTTTCGAGAATCTTACGTTCAGTTTATGGTTTTCAAATTCAAACAAGAATTAAAGGCCGGGATTTTGTGAACGATTTACAATAAATAAATCCAACTTACGATAAACGAGCAGGGAGTTATGCTTATTTTACTACAGCCGCGCAGATAGTTTCTGCTGCAGTCCAGACTCGTCACATTTTGTTAAGGTCGTGTTTTCGTAGATTTCAGCAACATTTCAGGTAAATTAACCTAAGAATAAAATATATTTAACTCTGGTGCTGATTTGATTCGAACACACGAACCAAGAAACAGCAGTATAGAAATTTAACCAGTGAGCTACAAGGTTGTTCTTAGAGCTTCAAGGTCGGGATACACACACACTTTTATAAAAAAAATTAAATATATTTAAAGACACGAAAAACTATCGAAAAAAATCATAGAAATTCTAATTTATTTATTTCCTCACTTTATAACAATATTTATCAAAATTATTTTTTTTATAAATATTCCTCTTCAACTAAACCTTAGAAAATTATTTTAAAAATCAATTTTTTAAAATCTCTTTGTTCATTTAAAAATTATGCCAACCATTTAAAAATCCAAGTAATCTTTTTGCATGATTTTTCATTCAAAAATAAAAAAACAAAAACATAAGGAATCAAATGCGTAACCTATGAGAAGGTAATGAAAACGGATAACCAGTAAAGACTATTAATAATCTTGCATTTAAAACAAAAGAATATCAACATATACCTATTTAGTTCAAAGAAAAGATTTAATTAAAAAAAATTAAAATGAGAAAAATACGAAATTTGGGGTTGTTACGTAAGGTCAGCCATACCTTTCCTCAAGATTACCTTGAATGGTAAATCGTCATTAAGCCTTCTTAGAGAGAAGTTCTCTAAGTATTCCATGTCTGAAGTATGACTCTCCGAGCTATTCACAGATTGAGGTATTTAATACAATACTATGTTTAACATCTCCATAAACACTTTCTTGGAGCCTGTTCGCCAATATCCCAAAAAGAAAAAAAGAAAAGAGAAGAAATATCAAAAGCAGCTAAGCCTAAGGTCGAACGACTTGATGATCAAGCAAATGTCTCTCTCAAGCTATGAACTGACAATATATTGAAGTCACACATATTTGTATGCCTGATCAAAACAACTGTTACTAATTTAAAAAGAAAAATACCTTGAACCCTCAATCATACAAACATAGCGAAGGACATTTCCTTTATTAGAAGCAGCTCTAACCCTTTCACTATATCTCTGTCAAGTGATTCAAGACCACTGCTGATGAAGTCTTCAGTTGACATTGAATTAGGACCCAATTCATCAGGGTACAAACTTTCCACCTGAAAACAACAGATAAAAAAATTACAAACAGAATACATTGCATGATAAAACTTGTGCTCCATCAAGCACATCTTTTTCTGTTACAAAGTATAAGTACTAATCAATTACAAGAAGTTCGACAGATTGAAATCTCACTGAACATTAATACAAAATAAAGCAAAAGTGGTGCATTAACCTTTATATCAGCCATGTTGGTCCTCTGACCAAGAAGACGGCTAAGTATCAATGCCTGTTTCCATATAATCGATAAAACATAATCATTTTCTCTGAAATCAGTATAGGATAAATCCTCCGTTCACTATTATAAGAAAAATTAATTTGAGGTAGATATTTTTTTCCTTTTTTCTCTTTCCTCTTCTTCTTTTTTTTCTTTTTCTTTTTCTTTTTCTTTTTTTTTTTTTGGGGGGGGGGGTGGCGGTGGTGGTTGAATTTGGGGTCGGTGCTATTATTTCCATGCTATTTTTATGACATTTATGACTCTTAGCCTCACATCAAGATCACAAGACCATGGCCCCTGCCTATTCCCCACCGTGAATAACACCAATACTATGTGCTTAAAATAGCACTCACCCCGAACCTGAGGTGGTGGGGGTATGGGATACTAAGCACATTTGGAATAAGATTAGCCGCTCCATTTAAGTAAAGAACTTATATATTCAATTACAATAATGTAGCTTTTATAAGGAATGTGGAAATTTAAAACATTCACAGGACATGACATTTGCAGACCTTTCTGGCTACATCCATTCCACTGAGGTCATCACTTGGATCTGTTAACATGAAGAGTAATAATTGTCAAACAATATAACACTGCAGCTTATGCTGGAAATCAACTTTTGAGGATTATGAAGAAACTGAAGAAAAATTTTGTATGGTTTTTTTAATGTAGAACATGGTGAATTAGAGGCACTTAGAAGAGAATCGAATTTATAAGCATTAAACTGTACAGCAGCTTAAAAGGAAAAAGGAGGTTCAAAAATAGTGCTTTCTACATTGACCGACTCTGGAAGTAAGATGAGAAAAATCGAAACTAAGATGAAGATATTCCAAAGGTTATGTCAAACCTGGTTCAGTATATCCTAGGCTTTTAGCTGCTTGAGCAACTTTGCTAATTAACTTTCCAACCTCTACTTCACTCATCACATAGCCTAGGGTGCCTACGGCGTCGAAGTAGAAAACAAACAAACCGCCCACTGTAAGAAACAAACCACCAACTAGTAGTTCTAAAATGAGAATATAAGCAAAGATACAATTAAACCAATACCACTCAAACTCCCAATAATACGACGCGAGTCACAGAAGGAATTACAGGAAGACCTGCCCAAACCTAGAAAACTAAAAATTAGAGTACAATCTTTGTGCTAGAAACATTACAAGAAAACCTGCTCCAACCAAAAAAGAATAATCAGTATTAAGTCAAGTGAGAAGATACAGATTATTTTTATCAGTGAATCACATAAAAACGCAATTTAAGTTTTCCTTCTTTTTCCAAAGACAACCATTTAACTTTAAGAATTACATTAAGCGCCCTTCAACGCATATCTGTATTAAAGGTTACTTAAAACACCGTTCAAAAGTTGCATTAAACACCACACCGGTGTGGTGAAATTTGTATTTCTTTAAGTTCAATGGTGTTCAATGAAAAACTGGGAAAAGTTTGAGGGTGTTTTATGAAATTTACAGATTTTAAAAATTTGTTCATTCCATTATTGTTATATGATCTCTAATCTTTTGAAATGAAGGAGGACATGCAATTGCTCCAGAAAGTTAATCCACAATATCAGACATGGAGGCTGGTGCTTGAAGATGAAGGGATATGGTCTGAACCTCCAAGATATTCGAGCAGAATAAAACGCATATGAAACACAGAACACCAAATTTCCGTGATGAAAGACAATTCCTAAGAAAATAGATTCCCCAATACCAATAGACCCAAAGACAGTGAGTAATCTTAAAAGTAGAAAACAATAGAAAGAAAAATACTAGCATGTGAACAATTAGATAATGACACAAATAGCAGCAAGCAGCAGTAGCACAGAGGGAGTAGTTTCCCTTGCATAGAATGGCGATCACATGGGATTAAAGAAACAGAAACCAGCATGCCAAGAAAATGATACACCTAATCTTTGAAAACATATTTTAAAATGTTAAAATAAAATAATATTAGTAAGTCATACTTGGAGAACGGTGCAACATAAATAAATTAAGATAAAACCATATGAAGTAGAACCAGTTATGAAATAAGGGCGTACAGTTGATTCGAATCTAACGAGCCGAAATTCTGACATAAGCTTTTCATGATCTTCCAGCACATAGTGAAATTGCCTTTGGTTACATCACTAACGAAGTAACTTATATAACATAACGGGGAAAGAAATTTCAAAAGAAAAAAGAAATAAATATAGCAATGTTCTAGAGATTCATGTTAACTTATTTCAGTTAAAAAAACATTAAGAAAGGAAGAATTACAATTGCACATGTAAGTGGCTTCTTGTTTTGCCAGCACAATACAGCAACTATGATCAACAGCCGCTTTAATGTTTCTACAGTTTCAGAGCTGGCGGAGCAGTCAACTATAACTAAACCTGTCAATAGAGAACTCAAGACAAAAATAAGTTGGAAAGAATCAATCTGTTATATTAACAAAGATGTGGACTATTACACCTTATCAGACAAAAAATTCTACTGATCAACCTCAAATAAGCTATCGCACGGCATGAAATTTGCCACATGAGGTGATGCTTGATCAGATGATTTAAACATTGGCATATTCAGAGCATATCATATGTACACAGCATGAGCTGAGAAAAGAAATGTTCTACAAACCAGTCGATTTGCCCAGAAGAGCAGAAATATCAACAACTTTTTCCTTTGCTTCCAAATCCTTGTATATCTGGCACTGGCCTGTAATCATTTGCCAAACTTTAAAAACGGACCCTATAGATTTGCATATATGCAGGGAAAATATAAATTATAGTTTTAGAAGTGAAAGGCTACTCTAATCCCTGGAGCAATAGGAGACCCCAAAAAAAACATAGGTGATCGGCCTAAGGGAAGGAAAGCAACAAGTATGTGAAAAGTTATCATAAATGACACCTATGTTAGAAATTCAAAATAGAACCAAATTAGATGATGTGCATCAAGATGGACCAGGTAATGGAAACAGAAAACAATCTGACCAAAAATGGAAAATCCGTACGGAGATCTTAGTTCCAAGACATGGTTAACAAACCATTTCTCTCCTCAATATGGACATCAATCTCACATGTATTCTATTTTAAACAGGAACTCCCCAATTCACCAATCCGGTTACTAGCCTACATTTAACCGATTGAGAGCTGCGTGTTCTCAAAACTCCACTGTAACATGTATGTATCTAGCAGAAACAATCCCTTACAAGGAGGATAGCAATCATGAGCCACTTAAGCCAGAGGCACATCCTGACGATTTAAGTCACAAGAAAAGGGTTGTCATCAAAGCCATTAGGTTTAGCTAGTTTTCATGTTCAAGGCATAAAATCTTTTGGTTTATTTGTGCTCCTTTGTATCCCCTTAGGGTAGCTACAACCCTTAGGTTACAGCCCAAACTACAGCAACCGTGACTAAACGAAATGACAAAAAATTTACATAGATGCCCAAGAAATATCTAAACCAGATTGTTTTTGTTACTTAACATCAATAGTTCATCCAGATATTGATTGGAGGATGTCTTACATAGAATTGATTGAAGAAAAATGTTTAAAGTTGTCAAGTATTGCGGAAGTATAATGTGATCGTCAAGTACACCTACAAAGCTAAGGGGAAACCTTTATGCCTTAGAACAGTTGACTAAAATATGTTCAAAATCGATTGTAGTTAGAACGATTAAGATGGAAGAGAAACAAATGCATGGTTAAGTGTTGCATTTCATCCAACAAGTTCGGTTTTTTTATAAAGAGAGACTTTTTTCAATTTCATATCAACACAGCAACCATATATTCGTTACAATATCTATTCGATGAGCAGACAATGTCAAAATAAGTTAGACCATGTTGAGTTTGCCCCGTATTCTTGATCACTATTAGTTTTCTAGTTCAATTCGGTGTTACACGGAGTATTCCAGCTTCAGGTTCAGCAACAGCAAGGAGGCAGACGTCTGAAGTTTAAACTTCAGACGTCTGTATTCGAAGACATGCATGCACATAGAGAGTTGAGAGACGTCTCATCTCTTGTTCTTCAGATGTTAGCCATTGCTCTGTTTTTTTGGTAGACGTATATCGTTCCTTCATCAGAAGTCTGCGCGCTCTCTGGAGTTCGTAAAGTTTTTGGGAAGACGTCTGCCAAGTCCTTCTTCAGACGTCTGCCATCGTCTTAGGCCGAATATTTGTTCTGTTGAGAAATTGGTTATTTCATCCTATCTGTCTAATACTATATATATTGTAATATTTTGTAACCTTAGATTTGATAGCCTTTGGGATAGCTTTTGAAATATTTGAACCCTTTGTATTTGTGAGAGGAGGCTAGGGTTTTGTGAGTGGGATTTATGAGATTTCATCCGTTGTTTGTAACACTCCATATTTGTTTGATTAGTAAAGCTTCTCTTTCGTCTGTGGTTTTTTCCGCAAGGATTTTCCACGTAAAATCTGATGCCTTGTTTGGTTAGTACTCTTATTCCTATCGCGTTTGTTTATTTGATTGCTTCTCTATATTGTTTGTTATTACTTTGAGATCGTATTTGCTGCAACAAACTGGTATCAGAGCTACGTTGTGGTTCTGTTTGGAAAATTTGGTGTTTTGTTTGAACCATTAGGTATTCAATCTCACGATATAAGTTTACAATAGGTAACGACGGTTGTGTCATCTTTTTCGTCCTCTTAGATTGTGATTTTGAAGTTTTAGGATTTTTAAGCACTCAAGGTGTCTTCTTTTGATCTTATATCATATCTCCAACGATTATGAAGTTCGATATTGAGAAGTTTGATGGATCTATAAGCTTTAGTCTATGGAAAATTCGTATGATTGCCGTATTAACAAAGAATAATTTGAGAAAGACGATTCTTGGGAAGAATTCTAGGCCTTCCACTATGATAGAGGAAGCATGTGAGGAGTTGGATGAAAACGCCATCACGGCTATCCAGATGTGTTTGACAAACGAAGTTTGGCAAGAAGTTTTGGTGAAGAAAACGGCGGCTAGTTTGTGGTTGAAATTAGAAGAGTTGTATTTGAAGAAATCTCTTACAAATCGACTCCGGTTGAAGCAGCGTCTCTACACACTTTGTACGTCAGAAGGCTCTCCTATCAAATCTCATATCGGTGAGTTTAACTCGATCATTATAAATCTAGATAAGATTGATATTAAGATCGATGATGAAAATCAAGCATTGTTATTATTATGCCCCCAATTATAAGCACTTTCGTGACACCATAATTTATGGACGAGATACTATCTCGATCAAGAATGTCCAAGAAAATTTGATGAATAAGGAGAAGATCAACAATGAGTTAACTTCTAACGAAGGCAATGGTCAATTTTCAGGCTTCTTTGTTCGAGGGTGAGCGGAGAAAAAAGATCCGGAATGTAGCAATAAGAAGTCAAGGTCAAAATCCAAAAATAAGAACTTGACCTGCAACTATTGTAAGAAGGAGCACTTTAAAGTCGATTGTTAAAAATTACAGAACAAGCAAAAGTTTGAAGACAAACAGAAGGAGTTTTCAGCTAAACTAGTTTAGCAGAAGGAGAAGAAGATCTACTTGCGATTCTTGACAACATACATTGATCCAAAGACGAATGGATTATGGATTCGAGTTGCTCCTATTATATGTGTCCTAATAGGGATTTGTTCAGCACCTATGAGTCTGTTGAAAGTGGAGTGGTTTTGATGGGCAACAATAGTTCGTGTCGAGCTATTGGCAAAGGGATGATCCGAATCAATGTATTTGACGGTATTGTGAGAACATTAGTGGAAGTTAAGCATGTGCATATGATGGAGGTCAAGATCTCCTTCAAATATTGTCCTCCGTCGATCTGTCACGAGCGTTGATGAACGACTGTGATTGGGTTTGGGGGTTTCCTCCTGGAGCGTGTGGATCTCAGTGGGCTTGATTTGGAGTGAAGCCAACTTACCTGCAAAGAAGTCCCGGGGTGGTTGTGCCACCGTGGACCCTCCGACAATCAGGTTAGCCGAGTTATTTGAGCAGAGTAGCGGCCTATTAGAGTAAAATTGCGTTCCCTGAGTCGTCTGAGAGAGGGGTTTATATAGAAGTCGCCATGGGCTAGCTGACGCGAGATCTTCACCGGACATTACGTCCCTGGTGTTACGCCTGCATGAATGGTGGGAACTCCCATTAATGATGAGATACGCTCGTTAATGGGGGGATGCGACGGCATAGAACACAGGATCATGGGGCGGCGGATATCTCGCGTCTGGCGAGATTCGCGGAGCCGTGGCGGAGGCGCATGCGATCTGCATTCTAGGTCGCTTGATAGAACTGAGAGGTCTAGCTCGGCGAGAGGTCTAAAAGAGGGCAGGAGGCCGAGCTAGTTCGAATCTGTGATAACCCGGAGGCAAAGGGCCGAGGAGCTCGGCATGTAAAAGGGCTCGGAGGCGAGCTGATCATCACTGAAAACTGCATTTTAATACCGCTCATTCGTTATCTCTTTTGTTATATGTCGGTGCTATTAATCAGTGTCTGCTCTGTAATTACAGTTTACATGTATTCGTGATAAAATACTGGAAACACATTCAAAATCATGGATATATCGTCTGCGAGTCGACACTGCCAGCAGACCAGAAAACCGACCGATATCCCAAGAGCTTTTGTAAAATAAATGTGTGCACGCACTTTTTGGTCCAACACAATGCATGTTGCACACAACTCTTAGGCAAAGACCATGTGGGGGAAGCCATGGCATGATAGGTTATGCAAGTGGGCATGTGTTGGTGTGATGTGCATTAATGGGCATTGAATGCATAAAGATATGATGTGATTTGAAGCATCTCATTTCCCTCCAATTCTCTGCATACAAACCAGGTGAAATAAGACCAATCAAACAGCATCAGAGGCTTATTGGAGTGCACACAAACCCACACATCCAATACGAGCCCCTCTCCTCAGATTTGACCCGGCGACTCACCCCTATATTCCGGCGAGGCCAGCCCCACCTCCTCCTGTGGGCCCCATCTTTCTTCTGTGCCTCTCTTGCTGCCACGTAGGATTATTTTTATTGTTTATTTATTCTTTTTTTGAGCCTATAAATACAGATCAGTAGGCAAAGGAGAGAGACTACCATGTATATACCACTTCATAATTTTGTTTTGCTTTGTTTTTTGTTTAGCTTGAGGGTGAGTGTGTTTCATCTTGGTTTCTTCTTCTTCCCTCATGAAGCTCTCTTTGGAGAGCTTCATTAAGGAGGTTGAACAAGTCACCAAAGTTTGTATCTTGTTCTCAAGTGATTAATACATTGTTGTTTCTTTTATTTACTTGCTTTCTTTTCTTGCTTTCTTTTCATTATGCTTAACTAATCTTTATTTTGGTTGTGGTGTGTGTGAGGAAGTGAGATGAAAGGCTTTGCCTCCTCCACCTCTTGATTGTGTTTAATGTGCTTAAAATCCATTTTGTGTTAAGGTTGCCAAGCTAGGATATGGTATGTTGTGACAAAGAGCTTGACAAACTCTTTGTTTCATATACTATATACCTTAACAAACCCTTAGCAAACTCAACACCAATATCATTTGCTCTCACTAACCTCTTTGTGTTATCATTGTTGCGGTATGCTTGCAAAACCTCGTGTTTAGTGTTGATACCCTAAGCGCAGACATACAAACGGTAAGTGACCAAAACGGACTCGTTTCGTGCTTTGCGGCGAATGTCTGACTTTGACGGGTTGTGCTCCGCAACCGCGTTGACAAGTCGTGCTTCATGCCGGAATCAAGGTAAAGCCGGACAACTCATAACCAAGGGAGTGTAGAGGTAAACGTCGCGATTCAAGCTTCCAAACCAAGCCACAACCATTCTTTCCTTACACTTGTTTTCTTGCTTTTCTTGTTTTCATTCTTTTCTAATTATTCGTGACAACCAACCAATTCATTAATTTGTTAACCTTAAACAACGATGCCTAGTACTCAGTTCCCTACGGATCGACCCGTGCTTGCCAGCTCGCTACAACGCACCGTGCACTTGCGGTTATAAATAGTAAAACGAGAACGATCTCGTGCGCGCATTCCGTTTTCCATCAAAACGTACACATTTCCAAAACATACGCGTTTGCGCGTGCGGGTGGATTCCCAACAAGTTTTTGGCGCCGTTGCCGGGGAGTTGTAGTTATTAGATATTGTTATTTCTGGTTCTACTAACTAAACTAACTTCTAATTCATTATATTTTTTTTCAAAAACTAACAAAATACGATTTTTCTAACCTTTGTTCTCTGTTGTTTATACCTGCTATCACTCTGTGTTGAAATTAAAAATTACAGTAAGACCATTAGAACACTAATATAAGCTAGAGATCCCACTACAAATTGCACCCCCTCTCATCGGATTTTGGCCGGCGACCATACCCCTGTATCCGGCGAGATCGGCCCCCTCTTTGAGGGTTTTGGTTTTTTCTTTTGCAGTGGTCTCTAGTTCTGTGTTGGTAGTCTTTTGGTCTTGTTTGATTTTTCTAATTTTAAGTGTGCAGGAATTGGGGCACAAGTATCGCTTTTGACACTAAATATCGTATTTTCCGACATTTTAGGCTTTTTTTGCGGAATTACGACCAGCGATCGTTCGGAGCGAGGTTCAAATGCGAATACAAGATTTGGGGGAAGATTAGTGCCAAAGATCCGATAGTTTGACCTGCGCAAGCGAACATTCAACGACTCGGATCACTTTCAAAGGGTTTTTCTAAAACCAAATCCTATTGGTATGTATTTCCTAACACCTCCTCTCGAATCCGACGCAATCCAATTTTCTATCTTTTGCAGGATTCTTCACACAATTTTGCCGCCAATTGTAAAGAGAACTAACCCGTATTTGTTGCAGCGCTTAAAACTTAACCGAAAAAGAAATATTTGAATTTCATGATTTCTTGAATTCTTTGATTTGAATACGCATTGCATCTTAAATACGGATAATAAGGGCAAAATGACCAAACAAGATACGGTAAAGGATTTTATCACCTTTTCTCCGTAGCCCACAAATCACAAAACTGCATTCTTGCATACCCTCAGTAAATTAAAATCAATTAGACTTTGATTTTAAGGACTTCGCGCTCATTAGAAGAAATTAACTGTGTTTAGAACTTTACTTAACGGTATATTGTTCACGAGGTGTCTAGGCAAGCGTTCAAGAGAAAGGGTTATTTAATTAAGGAACTTCGCGAAAGCGTTGTAAAATCTCCCCTTCTCTCTTGCACTTACCTGGCTTCGTGATCTGTATATCTTGAGCCTATTTCTCGACACAGTTTTACTTCATCAATCAGATTCTTGAGCAGGTCTAGTTGACTTAGAAAACCGTAGACTGCTAGGGGTCTGATATTCTTTTGTGATATTTGTGCATTCTTGCTAAAATGGGTGACACACAATTCAATTCAATTTTTCACGATTCATATTCTTTTGTTTATACTCAATCCCAAATTATTTGTTCAAATTGCCAAAATTATTTCCACATTCATGATGATTGTCATTTCTTAGGGGGTGACCAACCGTTCCAAATTCTTAACGGTCACCCCTAGCACTCCTGAACCCAGTCCCACTTCAACCATTGACCAACTGATTGAAAATTTAGAGAAAGAGGTCGACAGAATGACTGCTTTAGCATCACCACCATCACAACCCCTCCAACCCGAAAACGTTGAACCATCTGTAGGGTATGATAGTGAGATGGATGCTAGGTTGACCGCTCTAGAAAAGGGTATTGAAGTAATGACTGCGGTCGAGAATCAAACAGCTTCTACGTTAGCCCAGTTCATACAGCAGTCTGAGCAATTATTTCTTGCTCAGGCACAATCTTTGGCTAACATAGAGGAACAAGTGAAACATTTAGCAAGAGGATTCTAGGGAGTGAGCACAGCCAATCAGAACCCGATAATGTTAATGTCTGTCAATTAGGGAGTCACCCAAGTGAGGTAAATGATAAATCAAATTTTGATGATTTCTTAGATGATGATACGATTGAATTGACTGAGTGCCACCATGACACACAAGAAAACCCTCTAAGTCAGTCCACCACTAGCCTTCAAGTATCCACTGAACCTCTTGTTATTTTAGAGATTGATTTAACTGAAATAATACTTGATGAGGAAATTCTTGAACCGACTGATTTCTGCTTTCCAATTTTAGAGGAGGAACCTTGTGAATTTGTCGGGTATGGTTGGGATAGATTAGAAGAGATCAATGAGAAGGAACCCACAATTTTTGTATCACCTAGTGATATTGTTTCGGAAGAAACATTAGGGTGGGAACCTACTTTTTTAGATGATATGAACCTACCCATTTGTGAATGTGATGAGGAAGAAATCTTTTTGGGAGAGAGTGTAAATAATGAGAGTAGGATTGTGAAAAATAATAGGGAGGAAGACGGTGTTGAAAACTATTCTTTTATACAGAGTTTTGAGGAAATTTTTGCGGATGAACTTGATATTCTTGGTGAGTTTGGGTCAAGATCATTTTGGGATCATCCTTTGGACCTTTCTTTTTCAGAACTTTGTGCGGATGAACTCCAGTTCTTACACGAACCTGACTTCGAAACTCAACACGTGCTTATTAAACATTCAATTCATTCAGAAAACAATTCTTTGACCTCCTCAAAATTCCATCTTCATCTTCAACGTCTTCTCATCGCTACTTTTACACACCCATGCCCTTCACTAACATCTAACTTATACATATTCTTTTTCTTTTTCTTCTTTTTATACAGATTCTTTTACCAGCCATTGCACTATATAGACAAAATCTTTATGTGGTTGGTATTAATTTCTGCACTAACCCAGTTTTTTTACTTGTATATGTTGTAATTGGTCTTAGGTTTTTTCTTTTTCTTTTAATAAAATTCTCACCCTGGTGTCTAAGTCTAGCTACCGGACGCGGGGGCAATGATGAGGACATTGTAAAACTCAGGTTTGGGGGTGAGCACTGCGTTTATCTGCATCATGTGTATATTGTATATTCTGCATTGCATACATATTAAAAACCCATAAAAATTGAAAAAATTTACAAAAATATAAAATCTTTTTCGTCAAGTTGGCTAATAAGGTAACTTAGATTTTATTCCGAAAGTTTAGTTGATACGTTAGATGTAACTAAATCCTAGGCTTAGGAATTGAAAACCCTAAAAATAACCCTCATTCTGTTTAAACTTGGTAATTATACGTCCTTACAGTTTTTTTTGAGAAATAGGTAATCTTGTGAGTTCAGTTCTTTAGTTAAGTCAAGATGAAGGGAGAGTATTGAAGCTTTACTGAAAAATAAGTCTGAAAAATAGTTTCAATTCTTGAGTCCAAATTTAGAAAGTATATACCCTACAAATTGCACATACACGCACCTTGAAACTTGGGATAGTAGAGAATACCTAGAAATACTCTTGTCTGAAAACCTAGTATGAAAGAAAAATCGGTATTTAAAGCTAAACACCAAAAAAGAGCATCATTGAAAAATATATCCGGTCTTGAAAAGAAAAAGAAAAATAACAGAAAAAAAATAATAAAGTCAAGACCTGGAGACTGCTATTTGCGCTTTAAGCTCATACATTCAGTAATCGGCTGTTAGTGCCTCAAGAAGTATTAATGGTCGCATAAAAGGTGTATGAGCAACACCGTCTATCCATTAATGAAAAGAAGTAGTATTAGGTATTAAGGCAAGGGTACTATAGCTTGAATTGAATTCTTAAGCGTAGGGGTGCAAATTTACGCACACATGTAGGGGTATACAATCGATATTTGGAGGAAAGATAAAAACGAAGAATAAGACTTATATTTATGTAAAGTTGATAAAAATTCCTGACTTGAGACCGCACTTTTAGAAGGAAAACTTAGGAGTTACCGACATCTTTCTAAACTGTAAATACGTATAGGATCTAGGGATAAATAGATAGGAGGCGTGAAACATAAGGGTTGAATATTTCTTACTTAGCATGATAGAATTTCTGACTTAGATAATAAACTGTAAGAGTAAAATCGACGTTAGCTTATGAAACTAACTTGACTAGATTTTGTGCGTGTAATCCGCTGAAAACCCTCAGGAGACAACACTTCTCCTACTAGGGAACCTAGAGGTTTAACGGCTTGTTGCACGTGCTCAGTGCAATCGCGTTCCCAGCGAAAGTGAGGCTAGGATTTTTTGTATTGCTCGGGATGAGCAATAGATAAGTTTGGGGGTATTTGATCATCACTGAAAACTGCATTTAATACCGCTCATTTGTTATCTCTTTTGTCATATGTCGGTGCTATTAATTAGTGTCTGCTCTGTAATTACAGTTTACAAGTATTCATGATAAAATACTGGAAACACATTCAAAATCACGGATATATCGTCTGCGAGTCGACACTGCCAGCTGACCAGAAAACCGACCGATATCCCAAGAGCTTTTGTAAAATAAATGTATGCACGCACTTTTTGGTCCAACACAATGCATGTTGCACACAACTCTTGGGCAAAGACCATGTGGGGGCAGCCATGGCATGATAGGTTATGCAAGTGGGCATGTGTTGGTGTGATGTGCATTAATGGGCATTGAATGCATAAAGATATGATGTGATTTGAAGTATCTCATTTCCCTCTAATTCTCTGCATACAAACCAGGTGAAATAAGACCAAGCAAACAGCATCAAAGGCTTATTGGAGTGCACACAAACCCACATACCCAATACGAGCCCCTCTCCTCGGATTTGACCCGGCGACTCACCCCTATATTCCGGCGAGGCTGGCCCCACCTCCTCCTGTGGGGCCCATCTTTCTTCTGTTCCTCTCTTGCTGCCACGTAGGATTATTTTTATTGTTTATTTATTCCTTTTTTTGTTGGAGATAGTGTCCTCAGAGTCAATTATTGGATCACAGGCACGTGATTGCAATGATTGAGAGAGGACCTATCCCGGTAGGACAGTCTTACTCAAGATGATAGTATGCTATCTGGTTTATCTTTATCATCATGTACTGCTTTAGGTGACATTACTGATCACTATTGCACGTTGATAGAGCCCTTAGGATTCTTGCTTGACGGCCAGCAGTATGATGGTGATCATATACGTGGGAGCTGGGGTCTATAAGCACATCCTTAAAAGGTCCCTAGTCGTAGGAGTTTCGAGACTGGGCATCGATACTCCATTAGTAGACTAGTGTATACAGTCGAGACCCCGACGAGGGGCGGTGGCCGGTCTCACAAGCCACTGGTGTCAGTTGGTTCACCTAAGATGTATACAGGTGCTCATTGGGTTATGAGTACACCAGACAGGACTCGCCGGGAACCTGCTAGTTGGGATTATACCAGACGTCAGATAGCAGTTCCCTGGTGACATGTGTACAGGTTAGTTCATCGACCTGAGATCGTCATTTGTCTCGTGTGAGTTCCCACTGTGCTTTGATTACTACCCTACCACGGCTCAAAGGAGTCGTGCAAACAGGTTTTAGTTGGGTACAGTCCCGAGCCACATGGAGGCAGTGAGCGGATGTGCAGGGGTTCGTCTCTCCCGGTATTGGGGGTGAGGTCGCGCTGTGTCTAGGAGATCCATTACACAAAGCCCTCGGCCGAGACAGGAGATTTACTGGTAGGTATTCCAGTAGTATTTCAGGGTGTTCTGGGCTACACTCCGACACGACTTGTACCGCTTTTGGGGGTCTGACTTTTACCAACCCCCTAGGCCCGCCATGCGATACTCATAGACGAACGGACCGGACTGTACGGATATTGTCACTGACAGGCTCAGTAGGGTGTCAGGATGAGTTCGCTCATCGACGTCTCTTTTGGTCAATAGCTGGTAGCCCGTCACGTATGGCTAATACCTCTGACGTGCTAGTGGTTAAATCCACAGCCATAGTATTGACGAGTTTTTAGAGTCCCCCACACAGACAGTTACTCAAGTTTCAGGCGAAACGCTGTAGAGGCCGTATGGAGATATGGCAGGGTTCGATCAGATACGTGTGGTATTGCACGGATCGTGATCGGATGGATTTTACTAGCCGGCTTTGGCTTAAACCGGATCCTAGTATTAGACAGTGTAGATTTTGTCTCTTTGCATTTGTATTCAGTGGGAATACAAATGCGGGCATGTATATGCAGTAGCGGTGTTTTTCTGTAATTTATTACGGGATCAGTTTTCTGAAGTTGCCAGTTTGCATTCCGTTCCTGCCGGTTTTCCTTTGTTCCTTCCCGGCCGGACTTTTCCAATGGAGGGGGTTATTTGCAAGTTTGCAAATAATTTATTGTGGAGGGGTTTATTGCATTATGAGGCATTATGATTGATAAAGCATCTTTGCTTTTCTTGTTCTCATGATGGTGCAATAAATATGATTAGAAAGGATTAGAGTTGATTTGGATTATTGATGTGAGATTTGCTTTTAGGGTGTGGTCACCATTTAGCCTCTCCTACACTCACCTCCCTTGTATGAGTATTGTTCTCTCCACCATTTTCCAAGAGAGGGGGGCCGGCCACTTTGGATGATAGGGAGAGGGATTTTTGATTTGGTGTGGGAAATTATCATTCATCTGATTCTATATTTGCAAAGAGACTAGCTTCATTTTGACATTGCTCCTTTTCATTCTCCTCCTCATTCCTCCATGGCAACTTCACAAACCCCAAAGAGACAAGCCACTACACTACACCTACAGTGCCCTTGGATGCGTCGGCTTTCCAACTTCGCGCCCGAGTTGCCTCGGTCCAGAGGTGGGAGCCCGTAAAAGAAATCGGCTACATGGTGCTCTTTCCGACGAGGTGGTGACGGACATAGATTCCGCGGGAGTTCGGGACAACGACGAGAAGATCGAAGGACACAGATCGCTCGGTATATCTCTCACCCCATCTCTAGTTAGCTAGTATAGGTTAATGGTTACGATCCGGGTTTATTGTCCGCGGTAGCGCCGGTTTAAAGTTGAGAAAAAATTTTGATTCCGCATTTTGGCCTCGGATAGACGGCCGAGGCGCTGCCGTGGCGCAACATGGTATCAGATCCATGCCATTAACCTAGTCTAGCTTGCTCTAGTATGTTTAAAGACCCGATCGAACAAAAATCCCAAAAACCGTATTTCGTGTGCATCAGGTTTCTGTCGAAATTTTTTGGACTCTAAAAATTTTTCAAGTAGTTGCAGAATGATGTGCAGGGAAGTATAAGAATTCTGGTAAAATTTGGTCGCCTGAATCCATCATCCCACCGCGGAACCGCGGCCAAAGCCATGCTTGGGCCGCGGTTCCGCCGCCACTCAGGCTCCTCACTGCACCAAATTTTTCCAGATTGTCTTATACTAGAAAATAGGGTTTCTGGAATATTATTTTTGGGCCCAGATTTTCTGTAAGTGCTACAGTAATGCTTTGGAGCCCACTTGGTAAATTTGTTCGATCGGAAATTTTAAACACGCTAGTTCACAGTATTTACATTATATCTGCGACCGTGAATGTCATTTGATCGGTAAATCCTGTCTAACTGCTATAGCCCTTTTAGACGGATTTGCGAACGTGACATTCACGTTGATGTTCTGTGTTGTGCTGTGATGTTGCGGATCGGTCGTGGGGGATAGCCTGCTTGCAGTGGTAGTACAGTTTTGTTTTATATGTACATTTGATATTGCGGGGCGAGCGTCCGACATGTGGACTGCCGTCACTGCCTGTTTGTATTATTCTTTTGGTGCACAACCTGGTTGCGGTCGATGTACCCGTTGTATGTATATTTTACTTTCTGTACTAGGATTACCCCGCGGAGGGGTGCACGGATAGCCGGGTTCTAGAGGGCAACAAGCCTGCATCTCATGGCGTTGAGACGGAGGGGGATTTACTCTAGAATTGGCGGGCTATTCGCCGCACTCGTAGGGGGTATAGGTTGACCCAGAAGGGGTGCCCAAGTTACCGGATTCTGTGAAGTGTTGGGTGGTCCATTCACGTTGCTGAAGGGGGCTGCTTCGCTTCAGGTTTTGGCGGGTAACTTGCCGCGCCCATAGGGGTCTAGGATTTCATTGCACGGGCTATCCACACGACCAGGGGAACGTCGGGTTTCAGCAGCGGCTCTGTGAAACCCGGGGCTTCCAGATATCTGTATTGTTCTGTGATGCTGTACATTTCTGTGATGTTGCATTTTATCACGTCTTGAGCGAAATATTATATATTGATATATATACTAGTAGATGTTGTATATGTTTTGCATCCACGCTAGTCCAGTCCCCGCTCTGTCGTTAGTTAAGTAACCTAACGGGTGATGATGGGACCCAGTGGCGAATGCGGATGGCATATACGTACATCATTATTTTCGTTCTTTATTGGTGTGATCAATTAATGGGACTGCGTTGATTCGGATCAATGCAAGCTAAACAAACCTATTCTAATGTTGTTGGAACATTTTTCAAAAAGCTGTTATTGCAACGGCGTTCTCTTTTGTTTTGCACGGTGGTATTCGGTTATGAATATCCAGCACCTCAGTCGACGAGGCAAGGGCCGAGATCCCTTCACCGGGAGTGACCCCTTGGACAGAAGTTTGCGTCAGGGCAATAACTTCACTATAGCCGATTACTTTTGCTTTGCATCGTGGTATTCAGTTGGAATATCCTGCACCTCATTCTACGGGGAAAGAGCCGAGATCCCTTCACCGGGAGTGACCTCTTTAGCAAAGGTTTTCGTCACTATATTTTTATAAAAAGTTATGCAGTTTCTTCAACGATATCAAGTTCATTACGTTAAAGGTTTTTCGCCAAAAACCAGCCGTAGCCCTCCGTCATTTCCTACAGGTATTATTTAGTATTCGTGCTGCGTTTGTTGACCTAGTCAAGACGTAGTGTTCGGTAGCTAAGTGGTACTTGTTTGTTGCATAAGTGGGATTGGTTAGGACAGTCGTGCGGCCTTGTTGACCTAGTCAAGGGCACGTACGGGTGGGTTTAATGCAATCTAGAATAATGACGGGTTGAACTTGACTAGCGGTTTATGGTTTGTTGACCTAGTCAAGGTCATAAACCGCTTGGGGTAAAAATCACATCGGGAGTTTCTAAAGAAACTGAAACTTGCCAGGCATGCGCATACCTTCTGGAGTGTGGTGACGTGAGTGGATTCCGTCACGTTATCATGCGATGATAGTTGGATCCCGATTCCCACTGATGAGTTGGTTTACTCCTCGGGTGATCCCGACTAATTCTTCTTTCAGGTTTGGAGAAGAATTTGAGGTTACAGTGGGAGGTTTCCTGATTAGATAAAGTGATAACCATTCTGATCTAGGTTAGAGTGCACGCTGAGTGTTTCTTTTCTCTCTCTCTTTGGCAGCGACCATTGACCCGACCCTAGACTATGACTCAGTGACCAAAATTAACCGAACCTTCTTACAAGACTGGCTTTTGGATTGTCAGAGTTGCAAACCTCATTGCCACTCCTACTTTTACCCTTTTCTCCAGGACACCCCGTATTACTACGAACGTCCACTTCCATTGGACAAAACCATCGTATGGTTAGATACAAACTCAAAGGAATTCGAGGATGGTTTCCGGTTCTGGAGAAAACGAATAGGACTATTCAGTTGTCTTTTCCTTTTACCTTCTCTCAGGTTGCGAGTACTCCTTGGTTTAGGAGATAGTACACCTATTATGCAAATTGGATAGTCTTCTTCCAAACCTTAGGCTGGTGCCGAACGGTGGGGAATGAAGAAAACCAATTAGCATAACGATGGTGTACAGAAGGTATTAAGTTAAGACAAAGAAAGGGATTAGTAAGAGGGCAAAGTAAATTGCGACTGCTATTCACGACCAAACCAAGTATTTCTTCGCCAATCCTAAATCACCTTTGTATTTCTCCAGGACACTCCGTATCACTACGAAGATCCACAGTTTATTTGGATAATCCATCGTATGGTTATATACGAACTCGAAAGGAACTTGTTCCAGTTCGGGGATGGACGCTGGTTCAGGAGAAATAGGTATAAGGTACATTCAGTTGTATTTTATCTTTACCTTCTCTCGCATTGTGAGTATTCCTAGGATTAGGACAGTACACCCATTATGCTTATTGGATAGTCTTCTTCCAAACCATAGGCTGGTGCCGAACGGTAGGGAAGGAAGAAAACCATTTGGCCTAAAGGGGTGTACAGAAGGTAATGACTAAAGACATATAAAGGGATTTGGAGAGATGGCAAAGAGATATACGGTTACAGCTGTGAATCTGGATAATGGAAGAGGCATTACTAGGAATACCGGGATACACCATCGAAACATTTCAATGTTTCGGTTTCACTGTGTACTGTTAAAAGAAAACTGATTTCCCAATTAGACACTTGCTCCAGGATATGTATTTACCTGGTATGATTCTCACATCTGTATGGTTTTACAGATGTTGAGTGGGAGTAAGTTATTGGGAATTAGGTGATCATCCTCATTATATCGCGATTCGTTGAAATTGGTGATATTTGAGGAAGTCACCTGGGTTGTTTGCCGGTCGGCAAATATTTGGTTTTGAATATCCGTTGTTATGCACCAATTTCAAATTGATATATCTGTACGTCTATTTTTATAGAGTGAGATATGCCTTTTGAAATTATGTCTATGACATTTGCCTATATCAGTGGATGGTTAGGTAAGGAGCATTGAACAGCGGTGTAATTCTTCATAACCATAGCACAGTTTTCAACCTACGACACACAGTGAATGAGTTTTTAGACTCAAGGGACTTATACAGAGTATTGTATGCTATCCAGTGTCCATTAGGACAGAGGGGTTGGTCCTCGTACTATATTCGGTTTACTTATGACTTCTCTAGTCTTTAGACAGGTGTTTCGTAGAAACACAGGGTCTAAGTTTTGAGAAGTTATAGGTGTAAGAATAGAGTAGAGAACCAGGTATTGCAAGTACCGAGATTCTTCAAGGTGATCGAAGATGTAGATACTTGTGAATGGTATTCAGTTGATAGTAATGATTAAGAGAACTAGCTTCTCTTTTAGGTTGCTCATAATTGGAAGTACTCCTGAGTTGAGTAACGCTGATCGGCCTTCTTCCATTTAGTTGACATGCACTGGAGACAGCTGCATGATTTGAATCTGGTTCCAATTAAATCAGTGCCTCTGTTTCTGTATTGGATATAGAACAGTTCATATCTTGACATTGTTAAGGTACGGGGAGTTGTCCGGCTTATGCTTAAAACCAGATTCCGGATAACTCAAGGCACATTTCTGTAATGGCTGTTTGTGGGTGACCCGGGCTATGACGAGGGTTGACTTTCTACCATCTGGAAGATCAATAGTGATATTGTTCTTGACTCGCCACAGTTTTAACAAAAATGGACTTTTTCAGAAAACAGTAGTGGGAGTATGGTAGAACTGGAAGTGATTCCAGAACCGCAAACGATTACCGAAGATTTGATAAGAACCTAAAGATTCAATCTGGTTTGACATTCCATTGGCCACTCCACAAATATGGTGGGTAACCTCAGGCACTCAAGAGGTACTTCGGTATGCTCAAGGATGGTGACAGGGAGGTTCTTGTTTACCCAGACTTGCCATTGCTGTTGTTCGAGACTGTGAGACCCGGCAGGAGGATGAGTATAGCGTCGTTCTAAACTGGCTTTAGAAGTGTACGTCTATATAACTCTGCCAGAGGGTTGTCATAGTCAGTGGGAGCAGCGGAAGCATTGGTGGACAGGTGGCTTATGTCTATTTATAGACTAAAGCAGATATAGCGGAGATAGATCATCTATTTCTGATGTGAAGTCATAGTTTTGACTTCATCAGAATAGGGGATGGATCTGTTAAGGAGGTAGTAGAGTATGATGTCCTGGTATTTGGATGACATACACAGAGTAGGAAGTGATATTCCTATACTACGATCGGTTATACTTTGGTTGTCACACAGTGGTTTCTCCACACAGGACTTGGATATTATATCAGACATTCTGGTTACTAGATCTATGGTTTTAGATCTAGGTTTGGGTGGTTTCCTAATCTGGGTACCTTGACAGTATTCTATGAGTATTTAGAATTGACGACTCCTGGAACGGTAGTATACCTACAGGTAATGGAGTCACCCTCTCTAAAGGTGTCTTACAGACTAAAGGGGAGAGGGATACGCATGATTGACAGATCACTTACTTAGGCAATTAAGCCAATCATGAGATGTCAAGTACCACACCAGATGTTGTTCTTGCAGTAGGTGCAATAAGTTGATATTGATCCAATCCTGGAGAAACAGTCGGAAGCAGTTTTATAACATAAGTTGATGTTCTAGGGATATGATAGCAGCTTTCTCCTTCGGGAGACAGTTATCATTCCAGTCTTCCAAGGTGACATGGATGGCAGAGTGGCTGTCAGAGTTATAGTTTTCCCTCTGACGAGGGGCAGTATTTTGGACAGGTGGTCCAGGTGGATACTGAGGGAAGGGTAGCGCTGGATACTGATTACGTTCATTTGACGATACAGTCTAAGAAGTTTGGATTTGGAGTTCATTTATGAGCTAGGTCCCATCAGATATCCAGACATATTCTAAGACAGGTATTGCTCATTTCGGGAGATGGTTTTCTCCGCGAACTTGAGATATAGAGAGACATAGAAAGAAACATCACAGCGGATCCACTCACTGAGGCTATTCCTCGAACGCAATAGTTTCGCAAACGAGCTTTGTAAGACTGACTAGTAGAGGAGTTGGGTGTTCGGTATCACACGGGCTGTGAGTATGCGACATTGCAATAATTAGCCTTGAGTGCAAGTGGGAGATTGTTGGAGATAGTGCCTTCAGTATCAATTATTGGATCACAGGCACGTGATTGCAATGATTGAGGGAGGACCTATCCCGGTAGGACAGTCTTAGTCAAGATGATAGTATGCTATCTGGTTTATCTTTATCATCGTGTACTGCTTTAGGTGACATTACTGATCACTATTGCAAGTTGATAGAGCCCTTAGGATTCTTGCTTGACGGCCAGCAGTATGATGGCGATCATATACGTGGGAGCTGGGGTCTATAAGCACATCCTTAAAAGGTCCCTAGTCGTAGGAGTTTCGAGACTGGGCATCGATACTCCATTAGTAGACTAGTGTATACAGTCGAGACCCCGATGAGGGGAGGTGGCCGATCTCACAAGCCACTGGTGTCAGTTGGTTCACCTAAGATGTATACAGGTGCTCATTGGGTTATGAGTACACCGGACAGGACTCGCCGGGAACCTGCTAGTTGGGATTATACCAGACGTCAGATAGCAGTTCC
Source organism: Agapanthus africanus (assembly GCA_030015575.1). Taxonomy (NCBI): domain Eukaryota; kingdom Viridiplantae; phylum Streptophyta; class Magnoliopsida; order Asparagales; family Amaryllidaceae; genus Agapanthus; species Agapanthus africanus. The sequence goes on from CM057340.1 coordinate 661,984,278, forward strand.
CTGGTGACATGTGTACAGGTTAGTTCATCGACCTGAGATCGTCATTTGTCTCGTGTGAGTTCCCACTGTGGTTTGATTACTACCCTACCACGGCTCAAAGGAGTCGTGCAAACAGGTTTTAGTTGGGTACAGTCCCGAGCCACATGGAGGCAGTGAGCGGATCTGCAGGGGTTCGTCTCTCCCGGTATTGGGGGTGAGGTCGCGCTGTGTCTAGGAGAGCCATTACACAAAGCCCTCGGCCGAGGCAGGAGATTTACTGGTAGGTATTCCAGTAGTATCTCAGGGTGTTCTGGGCTACACTCCGACACAACTTGTACCGCTTTTGGGGGTCTGACTTTTACCAACCCCCTAGGCCCGCCATGCGATACTCATAGACGAACGGACCGGACTGTACGGATATTGTCACTGACAGGCTCAGTAGGGTATCAGGATGAGTTCGCTCATCGACGTCCCTTTTGGTCAATAGCTGGTAGCCCGTCACGTATGGCTAATACCTCTGACGTGCTAGTGGTTAAATCCACAGCCATAGTATTGACGAGTTTTAGAGTCCCCCACACAGACAGTTACTCAAGTTTCGGGCGAAACGCTGTAGAGGCCGTATGGAGATATGGCAGGGTTCGATCAGATACGTGTGGTATTGCACGGATCGTGATCGGATGGATTTTACTAGCCGGCTTTGGCTTAAGCCGGATCCTAGTATTAGACAGTGTAGATTTTGTCTCTTTGCATTTGTATTCAGTGGGAATACAAATACGGGCATGTATATACAGTAGCGGGGTTTTCCTGTAATTTATTACGGGATCAGTTTTCTGAAGTTGCCAGTTTGCATTCCGTTCCGGCCGGTTTTCCTTTGTTCCTTCCCGGCCGGACTTTTCCGATGGAGGGGGTTATTTGTAAGTTTGCAAATAACTTATTGTGGAGGGGTTTATTGCATTATGAGGCATTATGATTGATAAAGCATCTTTGCTTTTCTTGTTCTCATGATGGTGAAATAAATGTGATTAGAAAGGATTAGAGTTGATTTGGATTATTGATGTGAGATTTGCTTTTGGGGTGTGGTCACCATTTAGCCTCTCCTACACTCACCTCCCTTGTATGAGTATTGTTCTCTCCACCATTTTCCAAGAGAGGGGGGCCGGCCACTTTGGATGATAGGGAGAGGGATTTTTGATTTGGTGTGGGAAATTATCATTCATCTGATTCTATATTTGCAAAGAGACTAGCTTCATTTTGACATTGCTCCTTTTCATTCTCCTCCTCATTCCACCATGGCAACTTCAAAAACCCCAAAGAGACAAGCCACTACACTACACCTACAGTGCCCTTGGACGCGTCGGCTTGCCAACTTCGCGCCCGAGTTGCCTCGGTTCAGAGGTGGGAGCCCGTAAAAGAAATCGGCTACGTGGTGCTCTTTCCGACGAGGTGGTGACGGACGGAGATTCCGCGGGAGATCGGGACGACGACGAGAAGATCGAAGGAGACGGATCGCTCGGTATATCTCTCACCCCATCTCTAGTTAGCTAGTATAGGTTAATGGTTACGATCCGGATTTATTGTCCGCGGTAGCGCCGGTTTAAAGTTGAGAAAAAAATTTGATTCCGCATTTTGGCCTCGGATAGACGGCCGGGGCGCTGCCGTGGCGCAACACTTTTGAGCCTATAAATACAGATCAGTGGCCAAGGGAGAGAGGCTACCATGTATATACCACTTCATAATTTTGTTTTGCTTTGTTTTTGTTTAGCTTGAGGGTGAGTGTGCTTCATCTTGGTTTCTTCTTCTTCTTCCCTCTTGAAGCGCTCTTTGGAGAGCTTCATTAAGAAGGTTGAACAAGTCACCAAAGTTTGTATCTTGTTCTCAAGTGATTAATACATTGTTGTTTCTTTTATTTACTTGCTTTCTTTTCTTACTTTCTTTTCATTATGCTTAACTAATCTTTATTTTGGTTGTGGTGTGTATGAGGAAGTGAGATGAAAGGCTTTGCCTCCTTCACCTCTTGATTATGTTTAATGTGCTTAAAATCCATTTTGTGTTAAGGTTGCTAAGCTAGGATATGATATGTTGTGACAAAGAGCTTGACAAACTCTTTGTTTTATATACTATATACCTTAACAAACCCTTAACAAACTCAACACCAATATCATTTGCTCTCACTAACCTCTTTGTGTTTTCATTGTTGCAGTATACTTGCAAAACCTCGTTTTTAGTGTTGATACCCCAAGCACGGACATACAAACGGTAAGTGACCAAAACAGACTCGTTTCATGCTTTGCGGAGAATGTCGGACTTTGACGGCTTGTGCTCCGCAACCGCGTTGACAAGTCGTGCTTCATGCCGGAATCAAGGTAAAACCGGACAACTCATAACCAAGGGAGTGTAGAGGTAAACGCCGCGATTCAAGCTTCCGAACCAAGCCACAACCACTCTTTTCTTACACTTGTTTTCTTGCTTTTCTTGTTTTCATTCTTTTCTAATTATTCGTGACAACCAACCAATTCATTAATTTGTTAACTTTAAACAACGATGCCTAGTACTCAGTTCCCTGCGGATCGACCCGTGCTTGCCGGCTTGCTATAACGCGCCGTGCACTTGCGGTTATAAATAGTAAAACGAGAACGATCTCGTGCGCGCATTCCATTTTTCATCAAAACGTACACATTTCCAAAACATACGCGTTTGCGCGCGCGGGTGGATTCCCAACAAGTTTTTAGCGCCGTTGCCGGGGGTTCCCAACAAAAATGAGCATCGTTGAAAAATATATCCGGTCTTGAAAAGGAAAAGAAAAATAAAAGAAAAAAATAATAAAGTCAAGACCTGGAGACTTCTATTTGCGCTTTAAGCTCATACATTCAGTAATCGGCTGTTAGTGCCTCAAAAAGTATTAATGGTCGCATGAAAGGTGTATGAGCAACACCGTCCATCCATTAATGAAAAGAAGTAGTATTAGGTATTAAGGCAAGGGTACTATAGCTTGAATTGAATTCTTAAGCGTAGGGTGCAAATTTACGCACACATGTAGGGGTATACAATCGATATTTGGAGGAAAGATAAAAACGAAGAATAAGAATTATGTTTCTGTAAAGTTGATAAAAATTCCTGACTTGAGACCGCACTTTTAGAAGGAAAACTTAGGAGTTGCCGACATCTTTCTAAACTGTAAATACGTATAGGATCTAGGGATAATTAGATAGGAGGCGTGAAACATAAAGGTTGAATATTTCTTACTTAGGATGATAGAATTTCTGAATTAGATACTAAACTGTAAGAGTAAAATCGACGCTAGCTTATGAAACTAACTTGACTGGATTTTGTAGGTGTAATCTGCTGAAAACCCTCAGGAGACAACACTCCTCCTACTAGGGACACTTAGAGGTTTAACGGCTTATTGCACGTGCTCAGTGCAATCACGTTCCCTGCGAAAGTGAGGCTAGGATTTTTTGTATTGCTCGGAACGAGCAATAGATAAGTTTGGGGGTATTTGATTATCACTGAAAACTGCATTTTAATACCGCTCATTCGTTATCTCTTTTGTCATATGTCGGTGCTATTAATCAGTGTCTGCTCTGTAATTACAGTTTACAGGTATTCGTGATAAAATACTGGAAATACATTCAAAATCATGGATATATCGTCTGCGAGTCGACACTGCCAGCAGACCAGAAAACCGACCGATATCCCAAGAGCTTTTGTAAAATAAATGTGTGCACGCACTTTTTGGTCCAACACAATGCATGTTGCACACAACTCTTGGGCAAAGACCATGTGGGTGCCATGGCATGATAGGTTATGCAAGTGGGCATGTGTTGGTGTGATGTGCATTAATGGGCATTGAATGCATAAAGATATGTTGTGATTTGAAGCATCTCATTTCCCTCCAATTCTCTGCATACAAACCAGGTGAAATAAGACCAAGCAAACAGCATCAGAGGCTTATTGGAGTGCACACAAACCCACACACCCAATACGAGCCCCTCTCCTCGGATTTGACCCGGCGACTCACCCCTATATTCCGGCGAGGACGGCCCCACCTCCTCCTGTAGGCCCCATCTTTCTTCTGTGCCTCCCTTGCTTCCACGTAGGATTATTTTTATTGTTTATTTATTCTTTTTTTGAGCCTATAAATACAGATCAGTGGGCAAGGGAGAGAGGCTACCATGTATATACCACTTCATAATTTTGTTTTGCTTTGTTTTTGTTTAGCTTGAGGATGAGTGTGCTTCATCTTGGTTTCTTCTTCTTCTTCCCTCTTGAAGCTCTCTTTGGAGAGCTTCATTAAGGAGGTTGAACAAGTCACCAAAGTTTGTATCTTGTTCTCAAGTGATTAATACATTGTTGTTTCTTTTATTTACTTGCTTTCTTTTCTTGCTTTCTTTTCATTATGCTTAACTAATCTTTATTTTGGTTGTGGTGTGTGTGAGGAAGTGAGATGAAAGGCTTTGCCTCCTCCACCTCTTGATTATGTTTAATGTGCTTAAAATCCATTTTGTGTTAAGGTTGCTAAGCTAGGATATGGTATGTTGTGACAAAGAGCTTGACAAACTCTTTGTTTCATATACTATATACCTTAACAAACCCTTAGCAAACTCAACACCAATATCATTTGCTCTCACTAACCTCTTTGTGTTTTCATTGTTGCGGTATGCTTGGAAAAATTCGTGTTTAGTGTTGATACCCCAAGCGCGGACATACAAACGGTAAGTGACCAAAACGGACTCGTTTCGTGCTTTGCGGCGAATGTCGGACTTTGATGGTTTGTGCTCCGCAACCGCATTGACAAGTCGTGCTTCATGCCGGAATCAAGATAAAGCCGGACAACTCATAACCAAGGGAGTGTAGAGGTAAACGTCGCGATTCAAGCTTTGAACCAAGCCACAACCATTCTTTCCTTACACTTGTTTTCTTGCTTTTCTTGTTTTCATTCTTTTCTAATTATTCGTGACAACCAACAAATTCATTAATTTGTTAACCTTAAACAACGATGCCTAGTACTCAATTACCTGAAGATCGACCCGTGCTTGCCGGCTCACTACAACGCGCCGTGCACTTGCGGTTATAAATAGTAAAACGAGAACGATCTCGTGCGCGCATTCCGTTTTCCATCAAAATGTACACATTTGCAAAACATACGCGTTTGCGCGCGCGGGTGGATTCCCAACACGAGCCAATGGTTATTTTTATGACGAGCATAGGAATGTTCAGGGAATCCTCGGAGGTCGGGCCTAAACGGCAGGACGATAGCCCGGGGGACGATATCTCAGGGGATGTTTCTAATGTGTGGTTCTTACCCTGTTTTCGTGTGCCTCAGGACACGTCATCTGCCACGTGTCATGCTCTGGGAAGTTCCCACTTATGAGCATCATCATTAGCCCCCCACTCTCGTCCCGACCTATTTATGGGTCGGGTCGAGAGTGGTTTGATCGGTCCCCCAGGCTCATCTCGTAGTTAAGGACCTTGTCAGCACGGATTTTCGAGACAGCTAGGCGTATCCTTCGATGACGTCAGCGGATCAAAGAGGAGATTGTGCATTAAAGAGTGAGCGTAGATTCGATCGTACGTTCGTTGAGGCGCAGGCCATGTGTCCGACGCCGGTTGGCGGACGTGACGGGTCGTCGCTGTCTTCTGCACCCGAAGGGACGTTTCCAATGGTTGTGCGACACGTGGAGCGTCGACGGCTAGCGAGCGCGAAGCGTCGTTTTAGCTGGAAACGATCTAAACCATTGGATGCATTGCTAAAGAACTATTTATAGGGGAAGGATCCCCCTTGGGTCCACACTTTCTCCATCATTTCCCTATTACTGCGAGAGATAGCTCGGCTCTCTGTCCTTTAGATCGGATCTTTCACGCTCTTTCCTCGGAGGACTCCTTCTTTGAATCAGGTTAGATGTCTTCCTCTGAGGAGTCTGTTAAGATAGTTATGGTAGAGTCTAGGGAGTCTTCTTCTGCTTCCTTCTCTACCCCATCCGAGTTGGATTTCCCTTGTAGAGTTAGGGCTACCCGCACCGCTTGTCATCAGGCGACGGTAAGGGTCCCCAAAGCGTGCATTGGGAACGCTCACGATGCGCCCTCTCTCCTAAGGAATGTGAACGAGCTCACCACGATCCGGGCTTGTTTCCACATTCTTCCTAGCTATTCGCTTCATTTGGCTAGGGAGGACGAGAGGGTGGATCAGGTGCAGGGAAAGGAGATTGCCTTGTACCTGGATACTTTCTAGGATGGAATGCGTGTGTAGGGTGTTTTTCGTCACCCCATCGAGATGGGAATACGCGCGCGCTTTTCAAGCGCATTACAGTTTCCCCCTGACTAGGATAGGCTGGGGTTTATTGATCGTGGGGATCCGAATCTCCGGGAGCAGAGGACTAGGCTACCGTTAATTGCCCCTCGCTTTTAGAGCGAGAGAACCTCCGATTAACGGGATAAACTGGTAATGCGAACTCAATGTGCAGTGCTATGCTTTGAAGGAGTTTTGGATATATCGGGGGCCCCACAGATTTTTTATGGGGTCCCGCTACCCGGATAGCAGGCTGGGGTCAAGAGGGCTAGCAGCCCCCTTGCGGGGTACGGGACAGCACCCCGTTAGAATTTTTTCTAACGGGAACAATGTGGTGGAGTGTATGTGTGTGTGTGTATAAAAGGAAAGGGCATTCAAAGGATGCGTGGGAGAAGGAGCGAGCGCACCACGTGCCTGGCACACGGGCGCTAGGCGTCAGCAGCAAAAGGGACTTGGTCCCTGTACTGGGAGCTGTGCTTCCGATTTGACTTATGGAGTTAAACTCCTAAGATATTTTTGGAGCTGATGAAGGGGCTTCTCCCTTAAGCCCTGGATCTTCCCCAAAGTGGGATTTTTGGAGATGGGTCTCCTTCCTCCTCTTCTGTTGGCTGGATCTTAAAGAACAGGAAGTATGAGATTTTAAAAATCTCTTAGTTTTGAGATCTGATGGGAGATCTGAGTTTCCCTTTGTGGGTTTTGTGGTGAAAAACTATTTATTTTTGGAAAAAGAAGAGTAAAACTTTTGATTTAATTCAAAAAAAAAAAAGAAGGTTTAGAACCTTGAGGAAGGAGAAGGAAGCACAGGAACCCTAGATATTTTTTGGGAATGAAAAGTGTCCTAGATATTTTCATCATGTTGCCTCTTATAGGCTTACACATTTACACATAGCCCCTTAGGTTTTACAAAATGGAATTTTGCCCATCCCATTTCTCATGTGCTATTTCATTTTGCACATTAGCCATGGGCTTTAAAAAAATTTGGCTTTATGCCCATTTTGCTTACATTCATGCACAAAAAAATTACATCAAAATTATTTGTTACATGATTTTTATTTTGGCATGGGGAGGCTGGCCGCTTCATGTTCGGGCTCGACTCAGGTATGGGCCCACTTGATCTGGGCTTGGGCCTACCTGGCTTGGGGTTGACCTTGACTTTGACCCAGTCAACTGGAGTGCAAATTTTGACTCCAACAAAGTACCCCCATCAATAAATGCACACTGCACATTTGAGTTGTGTGCATGAAATTGATGGATCTTGAAGCTGAACTTCGAGGTGAAACATCATTCCGGGGGCAGAGCATCCCTCGGGGAGCATGATTCCCGGGGATCGGAGTATAATTCCGAAGAGCGGAGCATGATTCCAAAGGGTCGGAGCATCGTTCCGAGGAGCGGAGCATGATTCCAGGGAGCGGAGCATCATTCCGAAGAGCGGAGCATGACTCCAGGGATCGGAGCATAATTCCGAAGAGTCGGAGCATAATTCCGAGGGTTGGAGCATAATTCCAGGATTGGAGCATCATTCCGAAGAGTCGGAGCATAATTCCGAGGGTTGGAGCATAATTCCGGGATCGGAGCATCATTCCGAAGAGCGGAGCATTATTCCAGGGAGCGGAGCATCATTCCAAGGAGCGGAGCATCATTTCGAAGAGTCGGAGCATAATTCCAAAGGTTAGAGCATAATTCTGGGATCGGAGCATCATTCCGAAGAGCGGACATGATTCCAGGGATCGGAGCATCATTCCGAGGAGCGGAGCATCATTCCAGGGATCGGAGCATCATTCCGAAGAGCGAACATGTCTCCAGGGATCGGAGCATCATTCCGAAGAGCGGAGCATGACTCCAGGGATCGAAGCATCATTCTGAAGAGCGGAGCATGACTCCAGGGATTGGAGCATCATTCCAAGGAGTGGAGCATGATTCCAGGGATCGGAGCATCATTCCGAAGAGCGGAGCATGACTCCAGGGATCGGAGCATCATTCTGAAGAGCGAAGCATGACTCCAAGGATCGGAGCACCATTCCGAAGAGCGGAGCATGATTTCAGGGATCGGAGCATCATTCCGAAGAGCGGAGCATGACTCCAGGGATCAGAGCATCATTCCGAAGAGCGGAGCATGATTCCAGGGATCGGAGCATCATTCCAAGGATCGGAGCATGATTCCAAGGATCGGAGCATCATTCCGAAGAGCGGAGCATGACTCCAGGTATCGGAGCTTCATTCCGAAGAGCGGAGCATGATTCCAGGGATCGGAGCATCATTCCGAAGAGCGGAGCATGACTCCAGGGATCGGAGCATCATTCCGAAGAGCGGAGCATGACTCCAGGGATCGGAGCATCATTTCAAGGAGCGGAGCATGATTTTAGGGATCGGAGTATAATCCCGAAGACCGGAGCATGATTCCAAAGGGTCGGAGCATAATTCCGATGAGCGGCAGACATTCTGATCGAAGCATAATTTCGATTCAGAGGTTGATTCCCAGGCGAAGCATAATTCCGATAGGGAAAGCAGATACTTCGAGGAGAAACTTGATTTCGACACGGGGTACATTCTGAGACGAAGCATGATTTCGACACAGAGCTTGCTGGTTGACTTGATTTCGAGGCGAAGCATAATTTCGATAGGGAAGGTAGATACACCGAGGCGAAGCATGATTTCGACATGGGGTACATTCTGAGACGAAGCATGATTCCGGCGCAGAGCTCGTTAGTTGACTTGATTCCGAGACGAAGCGTAATTTCGACAGGGAAGGCAGATACGCCGGGGCGAAGCATGATTTCGACACGGGGTACATTCTGAGACGAAGCATGATTCCGGCGCAGAACTTGTTGGTCGACTTGATTCCGAGGCAGAGCTTAATTCCGACGAGGAGGTCGCTGGTTGATTCCAAGCTGAAGCATAATTCCGACTGAGAAGGCAGATACTCCGAGGCGAAGCATGATTTCGACACGGGGTAACTCTGAGACGAAGCATGATTCCGACACAGAGATTGTTGATTTGATTTGATTTGGGTTGACATCAACATCGCTACACTGGAATATGGTACCAGGAGAGAATCAGCATCTGTCTTTGAGAGGATTTGGGGATTTTTGTTTTGGTCGGCGTCTGCATTGCTGCACTGGAATAATGCCAGGAGCAACTCATCATTTTCCCCGGGAGGATTTGGGAATTGGTTTTGGTTTGGCATCAATATCGCTACACCGGAATATGGTACCAGGAGCGAATCATCATTTGCATTAGGAATTTGAATTTTGGTCGGTGTCTGCATCGCTGCACTGGAACATGGTACCCGGAGCGACTCATCATTCGCCGTTTGGGAATTTGAGTTTTAGACGGCGTCTACATCGCTGCACTGGAATATGGTACCAGAAGCGACTCATCATTCGCCGTTGAATTTTGAGTTTTGGACGGCGTCTGCATCGCTGCACTGGAATATGGTACCAGGAGCGACTCATCATTCGCCGTTGGGATTTGAGAAAATTGGAGTTTTGGTTGGCGTCTGCATCGCTGCACTGGAATATGGTACCAGGAGCGACTCATCATTCGCCGTTTGGGAATTTGAGTTTTGGACGGAGTCTGCATCGCTGCACTGGAATATGGTACCAGGAGCGACTCATCATTCGCCATTGGGATTTGAGAAATTTGGAATTTTGGTTAGCGTCTGCATCGCTGCACTGGAATATGGTATCAGGAATGACTCATCATTCGTCGTTTTTTTACCGCGATTGCTCTATCATTTCAGCTTTTCTTATCGCGAAGGTCGCGATTGCCTTATCATTTCGGCTTTTTATTCGCGGTTGCCCCATCATTTCGGCTTTATTTTCATTTTTATTTTTACTCGCTGATTTTTATTGTGAGTTGCCCCATCATTTTGGATTTTTATTATTTTTTTGTACTTACACTTTTTTTTTCTTACACATTTTTTATTTACACAATTTTTTTTTACATTCCCAGTTTAAGGACTTAGAGGTCGACTGTTCCCAGTTTAATGACGTGGTGGTCGATTGTTTTCAGAGAAAGGCAGATGTCTGAGAGAATCAGTTTCACGAAAAACTTCGATCTCTATTTGTATGAAATTGGCGGTCGCGGCTTGACTGTTTGTTAACACGCCATTGGACAGTTCTATATCTCCTGCCTTGTATTGCTTTTCGACCCAATCTTTGAAGATGAAGCAGTCCTCAATGGAATGACCTATCACTCTGTGATAGGGGCAGTATTTGGAGTCGTCGGTCATATTCACTTCCTGCGGTCATTTTGACTCTGGCTGTTGTAGACCGTTCCTCAGGGTGTCTTTGAATATTTTACGGATTTTGTCCCTTCTGAAGGAATAGACCTTATCCAGCTTCTCTTTTAGTGGAGATTCTCCCCCCTCTCCGAACACTGGCTTCCGGGGCTGGTTGGCATTAGGCCCGCTCAACCCTTGCTTTTTTCGGTTAGCCGAGGCATTGAAAGATTCAGAATCATCGGAATTTCCGCCTTTGCGATTATCGTCCTTTCGGTTTCTCCAGAACCTATTGTTATTTTGGGACTCCGAGGATGACTCCTGCTTTGTGCGCTCCAGCATCTGAACTTTCCTGGTCAGCTCTTGGAATGTTTTGAGACCCGTGGTACATAGAAACGGGGCCATCCAATTGTTGAGATTTCCGATAAGGAGATTGACAGATTGGTCCTGCTCTATCGGCGGTTCACATTTGACGGAGAGATTACGCCATCGAGTTATAAAATCTGTGCTGCTTTCATTGTTCTTTGGCTTGGTCCTTACGAGGTTGGCAATGGTAATCTTATCGTTGACACTCATGAACCTTTGTCGGAATAAAGATTCCATTTGGACGAAAGTTGTGACGGAGCCATCCGGTATGCTCGCGTACCAGTCGAAAACAACATTGGTCAGGCTATTAACGAACTGGCGGAGGAGAAGCGTATCATTGCCCCCAGTATTCCCGCATGAGGCTTTGAAGTGGGCGACGTGCTGATTCGCATTTCCCGTCCCATCAAATCTTCCAAATTTAGGGATGACATAGCTGCTGGGAAATTCTACCAGATCATACTGAGCAGGATATGGTCTCCCACTGCTGCTGATATCTTTTTGTGCTTTGGCTTCGGCTACCAATGTTTTGACTTTGTTGGCAACCAAATCCATGATTTGATCTTGAGTTAGCGGGCTACTGTTATCAGTAGCCAAGACATTTCGTGAGATAGGATGTGACTGGCTTTCGTATGGTCCGCCCACCTTTGGATTTGAGGGAATAAGCGTCGGCTGTCTCGGGACACTGTTTCCCGGTTCATGAGCAGAGCCCTGCGCTTGATTGGGCGGCTGAAAGGCAAGTTGGGCCATAAGCCGTAAGACGACATTTATCAAGTCGTCGATCTTTGAGTAGAGCTTGGCCATCTTTTTGTCTTTGCTTCTGAGCTGTTTTCGGAGCTCTTGGAGAAGTTGCAGCTCTGCGGTCTTAGGATGGAAAGTTGGCTCATCTTCGCTTTCTGAGCCTGACTCCTCATGAACTGAGGGCTCTCTCTGCCTATCAGCCTCACTGGAAGGATTTTCATCACCTTCCGGAGGATGCTGGTCTTAAGAAGTGACAGCTATATTCACACCAGGTTGGATTTGAGATGTGGTGGCCCCATCCTTTCTTTTGCTGCGAAGGTTGTCGCTGGGACGCGTGCCCACCATGTAGATGGTGTGGATAACACATTTAGCCATCCTTTCATCACTGGCAGCTGGTTTTCGCGGAGCGGTCCGGGCTTTGGAAATTCACAAATTTTAACATGGCCGGAGCCCTAGCCCTTTTTTTGGCTCTGTATCGATCCGCTTCTGCCTCAGCTTCTCTACCTTGAGCGCTTGGCAGGCTTCTGCTTTTCGAGAAGCCGCCATAGGCCGAGTGATGGGAAGGCTTGAGAAGACATCCGCCCGTGTGTCCATCGAAGGCATCGCCTGGGCTTGCCCGTGACGTCTGGCAACCTCTTTTGTTCTGACAACTTTGCCCCTAGCTGGGGCCATGGAAAGCTATTCAGACACCGATTTGCGTTTGGGTTGGGGCGCCTTCGAGACCACCACATTTGGCCTCTTGCCTTTCGAGGCCGATTTGTTGGTTACCGGAGCTTGAGTTGCAAGGATGGCATTAGTCGAGACAAACAGAATAGACCCAAATTGTAGCAGCGGTTCTTTCCACTGTCGTTCGAGACTTGCCGGAAGGACCGTCTTGGCGTCCATCTTCATCGTGTAGGTGATGGGAGCTGAGTTCATCTTTGGAGACATTGTTTAAAATTGATTGCTTAGAAAACTGCATGAAAGAGCATTATTTTAGTATAAATACAGATATGTATATTGATTGAGGTCATATGAATGTTTAACCCGAAATATGGGAGGAGAGATTGGTCCCACCGGACGTGCCAGAATATGTAGAAAGTTTTTCGTCATCCCATCGAGATGGGAATACGCACGCACTTGTCAGGCGCATTACAGATTCCCCCTGCCTAGGGTAGGCTGGGGTTTATTGATCTTGGGGATCCGAATCTCCGGCAACCGCGGACTAAGCTGCCGTTAATTGCCTCTCGCTTTTGGAGCGAGGGAATCTCCGATTAACGGGTTAAACTAGTGATGCGAACTCAATGTGCAGTGTTGTGTTTTGAAGGGGTTTTGGATATATCGGGGGCCCCGCTGAGTTTTTACGGAGGTCCCACTGCCCGGATAGCGGGCTGGGGGTCAAAGGGGCTAGCAGCCCCTAGCGAGGTGCGGGGCAGCGCCCCGTTAGAAATTTTTTCTAACGGGAATAGTGTGGTGGAGTATGTGTGTGTGTGTATAAAGGGAAAGGGCATCCAAAGGATGCATAGGAGAAGGCGCCAGCGCCCCACGTGCCTGGCACGCAGGTGCTGTGCGCCAGAGCGCCAGCGCCCCACGTGTCTGGCACGGGGGCGTTGTGCGCCAGAGCGCCAGCACCCCACGTGCCTGGCACTTGAGCGCTAGGCGTCAGCAGCAAAAGAGACTTGGTCCCTGCACTGGGAGCTGTGCTCCCGATTTAACTTATGGAGTTAAACTCCTAAGATATTTTTGGAGCTGATGAAAGGGCTTCTCCCTTAAGCCCTGGATCTTCCCCAAAGTGGGATTTTTGGAGATGGGTCTCCTTCCTCCTCTTCTGTCGGCTGGATCTTGAAGAACAAGAAGTATGAGATTTTAAAAATCTCTTACTTTTGAGATCTGATGGGAGATCTGTGTTCCTCTTTATGGGTTTTGTGGTGAAAAACTATTTAGTTTTGGAAAAGGAAGAGTAAAACTCTTGATTTAATTCAAAAGAAAGAAGAAGGTTTAGAATCTTGAGGAAGGAGAAGGAGGCACAGGAACCGTAGATTTTTTTAGGGAATGAATATTTTCATTATGTTGCCTCTTATAGGCTTACACATTTACACATAGCCCCTTGGGCTTTACAAAATAGCATTTTGCCCATCCCATGTCTCATGTGCTATTTTTTTTTGCACATTAGCCATAGGCTTTATAAAAATTTGGCTTTATGCCCATTTGCTTACATTCATGCACAAAAAAATTACATCAAAATTATTTGTTACATGATTTTTATTTTGGCATAGGGAGGCCGGCCGCTGCATGTTCGGGCTCGACTCAGGCATGGGCCCACTTAATCTAGGCTTGGGCTCACCTGGCTTGGGGTTGACCTTGACTTTAACCCGGTCGACTGGGGTGCAAATTTTGACCCCAATAGCGTATGCCCATTCCCCCGAAGTATGCGGGGTACTACGTTGCTTCCAACTTGCCTCGGGCCAGCTAGTGCCAAACTCATGGGAATTCTCCTCGGGTTCCTGGTCCGGTTGAGACTTGAGGAAATCCCCTTCAGCTTGACCCTTCTCCTTTCCTTCCTTTGTTATAAAAATCATCCGGACACCCGTAAGGACGAGCCGAGCTGAGTGTACATTTCCTTCAAAAAAAATAAGAGAGGGGCGGCCGGGTCGGGGGTAGTAGTAGTTCCTTCTTCCATTCATGAATGGAAGGAGAAGTTTGTATTCGTCGGGCCACCCCGAGGGCAAGGATTGGCCTGTGCTTGTACAGTGGCACAAAGATGACTACCCGCGGTGAAGCAGTCGACCTCTCCCGAGGCGAGGGCGATGTCTATGTAGGAGCCGATCCAACGGGCCGACGTTTTGCTGTCCGAGCAGGCCCTTAGCTGGGCCGGGCTCAGCCCCGCTCGTTTCTTAGGTATGTTAGGAGCTTGGACGATCTGTTTAGACTTGAATATTTTTCTTTTGCTCTTTTCCATGTTACTAACCCCCTTTGTGTATTTTCTTCTTTGCAGAGCAAATGGACCGGTCTAAATTCCTGGCTGCCATAGCTATTAAGAAGGGGAGGAAGACTGGGGGTGCTAGCTCGTCCCGCCCTGGTTCGAGCCCGACCTCGAAGGCAGCCGCACCGGCTAGGCCTTCCACCATGCCCCGAGCTTCGGAAACCAGCCGCGGGGAGAGCCTTAAGCATGCTCGGGAACTGGAGTCCCGGGCGAGGGAGGGGGGATGAGGCCGACCCCCCGAGGCCACCCCTCAAGAGGTACAAAAGGATGTATCTCGATCTTCGTCCTCCCCGATCTTCGTGCAGGAGGGGGATGTTTGTTTCGAGGTGCCTTCGGGGCTTTCTGTAGCCAATATCTTGCTTTTGGAGATGGAACGATCGGCTGGGGGCAAAATTCCCCGGGGGACCCTCAAGGCCCAAGTTGCCGCCATTGCTCAGGAGGCTGTACAGATCAGTATCTGCTTTCCATTGAGGTTTTCGTCAAGCGTTTTTCCTCAGATCGGATGCTTTTTAACCCCTTCTTTTAATTTCCTCAGGTCTTCAAGCACTGCTCCCTCATCGCCAACATAGAGCATGAGGAGATTGCCCCGGCGATGCAGAAGGCGGACGAGTCTTCCTCGCGGGGGGAGGATCTGCGGCAGGCGAATGAGAGGATCGCTGCCCTCGAATCCTGGGTAGCCTCCGAGGAGGTGACGAACTCCAAATGCAAGGAGTCCATTCGCCTTTTGAAAGAATCCAACAAGGCCATCCAGGCTAAGTGGGAGGAGGCTAAGGTGCTAAACGCCACAATGAAGAAGTCGCTTAACGCCTACAAGAGGGAAACCGAGGCGACGAAATAAGCGGTGAAGATCGCCGACCTCCGGGCTGTGAGGTCGGTGGAAAGGTACAAGGAGTCAGAACTGTAAGTGCACGGCGGCGCCCCGGCCGTCAATCCGACGCCGGAATGTGGAAGCGATGGTTTTCTTTAACTTTTTATACCGGCACCACCGCGCACTATAAACCCGGATCGTGCCATTAAACTAATCCTAGCTAACTACAAGATGGGAAGAGAGATATACCGAGTGATTCGAGTCTTCCGGTCTTCTCGTCGTCGTCCCGATCTTCCACAGAATCTCCGGTCTCCATCACGTCGCCGGAAAGGCACCACATCGCCGGCTTCTTTTACGAGCTCCCACCTCTGGTCCGAAGCAACTCGGGCACGAAGTTGGCAAGCCGACGTGCCCAAGGTTTGCTGTAGAATAGTGTAGAACTCATGTCTCATTTGGGGTAGTGGAAGTCACCATTTGGTGGATGGATGAACTATGGAGTTGAACTTAGGAATTTTTGTGAAGCAAAAATGATATGAGATGAACCAAAAAGACCCACACCAAAATTGGACAGCCCCTTTTCCCTTTGGCCGGCCATGCAATGAGGGAATGGTGAGAGAGTGAATAATCAAGGGGGGAAACTATCATCCAAAGGAGAGAGAAAAAGGATATGATGATCAAGAATCATTTCAACAAAAACCTCACTCCAAAAACCCATCATCACTACACAAGTCAAGCCATCATGAACCATCATGAAGTCAAGAAGTCAAGGTCAAACAAGAGCTATCATGAAGCAACAATATGCAAAGACAACCCTCCAAAATGCTTATTTGCACAAATGCAAATAAGCCCTCCTCCACCATTTTTCGGCCAATGAAAGATACAAATGAAATATGGCCGAAACGAAAAACAAACTGGCAACTCCAAAAACTGATCCCGTAATAAACTACAGGAAAACCCCGCCACTGTATATACATACCCGCATTTGTATTCCGACCGAAATACAAATGCAATGAGACAAAATCTACACTGTACTATACTAGGATCCGGCTTAAACCAAAGCCCACTAGTATTTTCCGTCCGATCATGATCCGTGCAATACCGCACGTATCTGATCGAACCCTGCCATATCTCCATACGACCTCTACAGCGTTTCGTCCGAAACTTGAGCAACTGTCTGTGGGGGACTCTAAAGACTCGTCAACACCATGGCTGTGGATTTAACCACTAGCACGTCAGAGGTATTGCCATACGTGACGGGCTACCAGCTATTGACCAAAAGGGTCGTCGATGAGCGAACTCATCCTGACACCCTACTGAGCCTGTCAGTGACAATATCCGTACAGTCCGGTCCGTTCGTCTATGAGCATCGCATGGCGGGCCTAGGGGGTTGGTAAAAGTCAGACCCCCAAAAGCGGTACAAGTCGTGTCGGAGATCAGCCCAGAACACCCTGAGATACTACTGGAATACCTACCAGTAAATCTCCTGCCTTGGCCAAGGACTTCGTGTAATGGCTCTCCTAGACACAGCGCAATCTCACCCCCAATACCGGGAGAGACGAACCCTTGAAGATCCGCTCACTGCCTCCATGTGGCTCGGGACTGTACCCAACTAAAACCTGTTTGCACGTCTCTTTTGAGCGTGGTAGGGTAGTAATCAAAGTACAGTGGGAACTCACACGAGACAAATGATGATCCTCAGGTCGATGAACTAACCTGTACACATGTCACCAGGGAACTGCTGTCTGACGTCGGCTATAAGACCAACTAGCATGTTCCCGGTGAGTCCTGTCCGGTGTACTCATAACCCAATGACCACCTGTATACATCTTAGGTGAACCAACTGACACCAGTGGCTTGTGAGGCCGGCCACCGCCCCTCGTCAGGGTCTCGACTGTATACACTAGTCTACTCTGGAGTATCGATGCCCTATCTCGAAACTCCCACGACTAGGGACCTTTTAAGGATGTGCTTATAGACCACCAGCTCTCACGTATATGATCGCCCTCATACTGCTGGCAGTCAAGCAAGAATCCTAGGGGCTCTATCAACGTGTAATAGCGACCTATCAGGTCACCTAAAGCAGTACACGATGATAAAGATAAACCAGGTAGCATACTATCATCTTGAGTAAAACTGTCCTACCGGAATAGGTCCTCCCTCAATCATTGCAATCACGTTCCTGTGATCCAATAATTGAATCTGAGGGCACTATCTCCAACAATCTCCCACTTGCACTCAAGGCTAATTATTGCGATGTCGCATACTCACAGCCCGTGTGATACCGAACACCCAACTCCTCTACTTGTCAGTCTCACAAAGCTCGTTTGCGAAACTATTGCGTTTGTGGAATAGCCTCAGTGAGTGGATCCGCCTGGATGTTTCCTTCTATGTCTCTCTATATCTCATGTTCGCGGAGAAAGCCATCTCCCGAAATGAGAAATACCTATCTTAGAATGTGTCTGGATGTCTGTTGGGACCTAGCTCATAAATGAACTCCAAATCTAAACTTCTTAGACTGTATCGTCAACTGAACTTAATTAGTATCCTGCGCCATGCCTCCCTCAGTATCGCCTTAGACCACCTGTCCAAAATACTGCCCCTCATCAAAAGGAAAACTACAACTCTGACAACCTCCCTGTCGTTAAGGTCACCTTGGAAGCCTGGAATGATAACTGTCTCTCGAATGAGGCTGTCGTTATCATATCCCTAGAACATCCACTTATGTTCTAAAACTACTTCCGACTGTTTCTCCAAGATTGGATCAATATCAACTTATTGCTTCTACCGCAAAAACAACATCTGGTGTGGTACTTGACATCTCATGATTGACTCAATTGCCTAAGCAAGTGATCTGCCAATCATGCACATCCCTCTCCCCTTTAGTCTGTAGGACACCTTTAGAGAGGGTGACTCCATTACCTGCAGGTACACTACCGTGCCAGGAGTCGTCCATTCTAAATACTCTTAGAATGCTGTCTAAGTACCCTGATTGGGAAACCACCCAAATCTAGATCTAAAACCATAGATCTAGTAACCAGTATGTCTGATATAATGTTCAAGTCCCATGTGGAGAAACCACTGTGTGACAACCAAAGTATAACCGATCGTAGTATAGGAATATCACTTCCTACTCTGTGTATGTCATCCAAATACCATGACATCACACCCTACTACCTTCTCAACAGATCCATCCCCTATTCTGATGAAGTCAAACCTATGACTGTCACATCAGAAATTGATGATCTATCTCCGCTATATCTGCTTTAGTCTATAAATAGACATAAGCCACTTGTCCACCATGCTTCCGCTGCTCCCACTGATCACGACAACCCTCTGGCAGAGTCATATAGACATACACTTCTAAAGCCAGTTTAGAATGACGCTATACTCATCCTCCTGCCGGGTCTCACAGTCTGGAACAACAGCAATGGCAAGTCTGGGTAAACAAGAACTTCCATGTCACCGTCCTTGAGGCTACCGGAGTACCTCTCGGGTGCCTGAGGTTACCCACCAAATCTGCGGAGTGGCCAATGGAATGTCAAACCAGATTAAATCTTTAGGTTCTTATTAAATCTTCAATAATCGTTTGTGGTTCTGGAATCACTTCCAGTTCTACCGTACTCCCACTACTGTTTTCTGAAAAAAAATCCACTTTTATTAAAACTGTGGCGAGTCTAGAACAATATCACTATTGATCTTCCAGATGGTAGAAAATCAACCCTCGTCATAGCCTGGGTCAACCCACAAACAGCCATTACAGAAACGTGCCTTGAGTTATCCAGAGTCTGGTTTTAAGCATAAGCCAGACAACTCCCCGTACCTTAACATCGTTAAGATATGAACTGTTCTATATCCAATATAGAACCAGAGGCACTGATTTATTTGAACCAGATTCAAATCATGCAGCTGTCTACAGTGCATGTCAACTAAATGGAAGGAGGCCGATCAGCGTTATTCAACTTAGGAATGCTTCCAATTATGAGTAACCTGAAAGAAGCAAGTTCTCTTAATCATTACTATCAACTGAATACCATACACAAGTATCTACATCTTCGATCACTTTGAAGAATCCCGATACTTGCAATACCTGGTTCTCTACTTTATTCAAATACCTATAACTTCTCAAAATTCGGACCCTGTGTTTCCACGAAACACCTGTCTAAAAACTAGAGAAGTCATAAGTAAACCGAATATAGTACGAGGACCAACCCCTCTGTCCCGATGGACCCTGGACAACATACAATACTCTGTATAAGTCCCTTGAGTCTGATAACTCATTCACTGTGTGTCGTAGGTTGAAAACTGTACTTATGGTTAAGAAGAATTACACCGCTGTTTAATGCTCCTTACCTAACCATCCACTGATATAAGTAAATGTCACAGACATAATTTCAAAAAGATATATCTCACTCTATAAAAATAGACGTACAGATATATCAATTTGAAATTGGTGTATAACAGCGGATATTCAAAACCAAATATTTGTCGTCCGGCAACCAACCCAGGTGACTTCCTCAAATATCACTGATTACAACGAATCCCGATATAATGAGGATGATCACCTAATTCCCAATAACTTACTCCCACTCATCATCTGTAAAACCATACAGATGTGAGAATCATACCTGGTAAATACATACCCTGGAGCAAGTGTCTAATTGGGAAATCAGTTTTCCTTTAACAGTACACAGTGAAACTGAAACATTGAAATGTTTCGATGGGGTATCCCGGTATTCCTAGTAATGCCTCTTCCATTATCCAGATTCACAACTATAACCGTATATTTCTTTGCCACCTCTCCAAATCCCTTTATATGTCTTTAGTCATTACCTTCTGTACACCCCTTTAGGCCAAATGGTTTTCTTCCTTCCCTACCGTTCAGCACCAGCCTATGGTTTGGAAGAAGACTATCCAATAAGCATAATGGGTGTACTGTCCTAATCCTAGGCACACTCGCAAAGCGAGAGAAGGTGAAGATAAAAGACAACCGAATAAACCTTATTCCTATTTCTCCTGAATCAGAATCCATCCCCGAACTGGAACAAGTTCCTTTCGAGTTCGTATATAACCATACGATGGAGTATCCAATAAACTGTGGATCTTCGTAGTGATACGGAGTGTTCTGGAGAAATACAAAGGTGATTTAGGATTGGCGAATAAATACTTGGTTTGGTCGTGAATAGCAGTCGCAGTTTACTTTGCCCTCTTACTAATCCCTTGTTATGTCTTTACTTAATACCTTCTGTACACCATCGTTAGGCTAATTGGTTTTCTTCATTCCCTACCGGTCGGCACCTGCCTATGGTTTGGAAAAAGACTATCCAATTTGCGTAATAGGTGTATTGTCTCCTAAACTAAGGAGCACTCGCAACCTGAGAGAAGGTAAAAGGAAAAGACAACTGAATAGTCCTATCCGTTTCCTCTGGAACCGGAAACCATCCTCGAATAAAATCCTTCGAGTTCGTATACAACCATACGATGGTTTTGTCCAATGGAAGTGGACGTTCGTAGTAATACGGGGTGTCCTGGAGAAAAGGGTAAAAGTAGGAGTGGCAATGAGGTTTGCAACTCTGACAATCCAAAAGCCAGTGTTTAAGAAGGTTCGGTTAACTTGGTCACTGAGTCATAGTCTAGGGTCGGGTCAATGGTCGCTGCCAAAGAGAGAGAGAAAAGAAACACTCAGCATGCACTCTAACCTAGATCAGAATGGTTACCAATTTATCTAATCTGGAAACCTCCCACTGTACCGTCGAATTCTCCTCCAAACCTGAAAGAAGAATTAGTCGGGATCACCCGAGGAGTAAACCAACTCATCAGTGGGAATCGGGATCCAACTATCATCGCATGATAACGTGACGGAATCCGCTCACATTATCACACTCCAGAAGGTATGCGCATATCTGGCAAGTTTCAGTTTCTTTAGAAACTCCCGATGTGATTTTTGCCCCATGCTCTTATGACCTTGACTAAGGCCAACAAATCATAAGTCACATGTCAAGTTCTACCCGTCATTGTCCAGGTTGATTTGAACCCACCCTTACAAGACCTTGACTAGGGCCAACAAGGCTATACGACTGTCCCAAACCAACGCATCTATCTATGCTGCATATAAACACCCAATAGCTACCAAACACTGTGCCTTGACTATGGCCAACAAACACAGCTTGAATACTATTGACTATCCATATGAAACGACGGAGGGCTACGAATGGTTTCTGGCGAAAACCTTTAACGTAATGAATTTGATATCGTTGAAGGAACTGGATAGCTTTATAAAAATATAGTGACGAAAACCTTTGCTAAAGAGGTCACTCCCGGTGAAGGGATCTCGGCTCTTTCCCCGTAGAATGAGGTGCAGGATATTCCAACTGAATACCACGATGCAAAGCAAAAGTAAACGACTATAGTGAAGTTATTGCCCTGACGCAAACTTCTGTCCAAGGGGTCACTCCCGGTGAAGGGATCTCGGCCCTTGCCTCGTCGACTGAGGAGCAGGATATTCCAAGTGAATACCACGATGCTAAACAAAAGACAACGTCCTTGCAATAACGGCTTTTTGAAAAGTGTTCCAACAACATCAGAATAGGTTTGTTTTTAACTTGCATTGATCCGAATCAACGCAGTCCCATCAATTGATCACACCACAAAGAACGAAATATAATGATGTACGTATATGCCATCCGCATTCGCCACTGGGTCCCATCATTACCCGTTAGGTTAGCTAACTAACGACAGGCGTGATAAAATGCAACATCACAGAAATTTAATAAACATCACAGATCAATACAGATATCTGGGATCCCCGGGTTCCACAGAGCCGCTACTAAAACCCGACGTTCCCCTGGTCGTGTGGATAGCCTGTGCAAAGAAATCCTAGACCCCTACGGGCGCGGCAAGTCACCCGCCAAAACCTGAAGCAAGGCAGTCCCCTTCAGCACCGTGAATGGACCACCCAGCACTTCACGGAATCAAGCAACTTGAGCACCCCTCCTGGGTCAACCTGTACCCCCTACAAGTGCGGCGAATAGCCCGCCAATTCTAGAGTGAAGCCCCCTCCGTCTCAATGCCATGAGATGCGGGCCCGTTGCCCTCTAGAACCCGGCTACCCATGCACCCCTCCTTGGGGTAATCCTAGTACAGAAAGTAAAATATACATACAACGGGTACATCGACCTCGACCTGGTCGTGCCCCAAAAGAATAATACAAACATGCAGTGACGGCAGTCCACATGTCGGACGCTCGTCCCGCAATATCAAATGTACATAATACAACAAAAACTGTACTAGCATTGCATCCAGGCTAACCCCCACGACCAATCCGCAACATCACAGCAATACACAGAACATCAACGTGGATGTCACGTTCGCAAATCCGTCTAACCGGGCTATAGCGGTTAGACAGGATTTACCTATCGAGTGACATTCACGGTCGCAGATATAATGTAAATACTGTGATCTAATGTGTTTAAAATATTCGATCGATCAAATTTACCCAAGTGGGCCCCAAGCACTACTGTAGCACTTACAGAAAGTCTGCGCCCAAAAGGAATGTTCCAAAACCCCTATTTTCAACACAGAGACTCACTGTAGAATTTTGATGCACTGAACAGTAATTCTTGCGGCGGAACCGCGGCCCAAGCATGGGTTTGGCCGCGGTTCCGCGGTGGGACAGTGTCTTCAGGTGACCAAAATTTCACAGTAGTCTTATAATTCCCCGCACATCATTCTGCAACTACCTGAAAAAATTTTGGAGCCAAAAAAAATTCGACAGAAACTGATGCCAGGAAAAATATGGTTTTTGGAATTTTATTTGTTCGATCGAATTCTAAACATACTAGAGCAAGCTAGACTAGGTTAATGGCGAAGCTCTGATACCACTGTAAGTGCACGGCGGCGCCCCGGCCGTCAATCCGACGCCGGAATGCGGAAGCGATGGTTTTCTTTAACTTTTTATACCGGCACCACCGCACACTATAAACCCGGATCGTGCCATTAAACTAATCCTAGCTAACTACAAGATGGGAAGAGAGATATACCGAGTGATCCGAGTCCTCCGGTCTTCTCGTCGTCGTCCCGATCTCCCGCGGAATCTCCGGTCTCCATCACGTCGCCGGAAGGGCACCACATCGCCGGCTTCTTTTACGGGCTCCCACTTCTGGTTCGAGGCAACTCGGGCACGAAGTTGGCGAGCCGACATGCCCAAGGTTTGCTGTAGAATAGTGTAGAACTCATGTCTCATTTAGGGTAGTGGAAGTCGCCATTTGGTGGAGGGATGAACTATGGGGTTGAACTTGGGAATTTTTGTGAAGCAAAAATGATATGAGATGAACCAAAAAGACCCACACCAAAATTGGACAGCCCCTTTTCCCTTTGGCCGGCCATGCAATGAGGGAATGGTGAGAGAGTGAATAATCAAGGGGGGAAACTATCATCCAAAGGAGAGAGAAAAAGGATATGATGATCAAGAATCATTTCAACAAAAACCTCACTCCAAAAACCCATCATCACTACACAAGTCAAGCCATCATGAACCATCATGAAGTCAAGAAGTCAAGGTCAAACAAGAGCGATCATGAAGCAACAATATGCAAAGACAACCCTCCAAAATGCTTATTTGCATAAATGCAAATAATCCCTGCTCCACCATTTTTCGGCCAATGAAAAATACAAATGAAGTATGGCCGAAACGGAAAACAAACTGGCAACTCCAAAAACTGATCCCGTAATAAATTACAGGAAAACCCCGCCACTGTATATACATACCCGCATTTGTATTCCGATCGAAATACAAATGCAATGAGACAAAATATACACTGTACTATACTAGGATCCGGCTTAAACCAAAGCCCACTAGTATTTTCCGTCCGATCATGATCCATGCAATACCGCACGTATCTGATCGAACCCTGCCATATCTCCATACGGCCTCTAGAGCGTTTCGCCCGAAACTTGAGCAACTGTCTGTGGGGGACTCTAAAGACTCATCAACACCATGGCTATGGATTTAACCACTAGCACGTCAGAGGTATTAGCCATACGTGACGGACTACCAGCTATTGACCAAAAGGGACGTCGATGAGCGAACTCATCCTGACACCCTACTGAGCCTGTCAGTAACAATATCCGTACAGTCCAGTCCGTTCGTCTATGAGCATCGCATGGAGGGCCTAGGGGGTTGGTAAAAGTCAGACCCCCAAAAGCGGTACAAGTCGTGTCGGAGATCAGCCCAGAACACCCTGAGATACTACTGGAATACCTACCAGTAAATCTCCTGCCTTGGCCAAGGACTTCGTGTAATGGCTCTCCTAGACACAGCGTGACCTCACCCCCAATACCGGGAGAGACGAACCCTTGAAGATCCGCTCACTGCCTCCATGTGGCTCGGGACTGTACCCAACTAAAACCTATTTGCATGTCTCCTTTGAGCGTGGTAGGGTAGTAATCAAAGTACAGTAGGAACTCACATGAGACAAATGACGATCCTCAGGTCGATGAACTAACCTGTACACATGTCACCAGGGAACTGTAGGGTTCCTAGGCACCCTAGTGAGGTCTCACAAGGCATCAACCATGCCAATTTTAAAAATTACGGTGCCGAGAAACCCTAGTGTACGGATCGTTGGCTAGAATTCTAGGCGAAACAATAAACTAGTTAACACTTAACTAAGAGATACGGAAATACAACCTTTGTAGATCCGGTTCTCCACCTCCATAGCTCCACAATGAAGTCTCCTCGCTGTCCATAACAAGTCCCGGGCTCTAGCGTCGGCTTCATCGGAGAATGGACGGGCTAGGTCATCGATGTCCATGCCGAAGATGATCTACGTCGAAGCATCGCTAGATCAAGCTCCACCTTCACCAAGCCATGAAAACTCGTGAAGGAAACACACTCTACTGCTTGGCAAGAGGTAGAGGATGAAGAAATAGGAAGTGGGTAGACTTTAGAATTGGATTTCTCACTCATTTCCAACAATCACCATTGATGGAGCTTAGTTTCTCTTCCTGAAGAAGAAGAAGAAGAAGAAAATGTTATTATGATAAGAATAATAAAAATAAGAAAAGAAATTCATTCTTATCATAATTGAACCATAGTTAGGTGTAGAGAATCAATCATGGTTTAGTGGAATGGTTAGGTTAAGCATGAGACAAAAATGGTTACAAGGTTAAAGACTTCATGAAGCTTCATGAAGCATTTAAAGAAAGCCACCATTTTCTCATGCTCTTTTTCTTTTCCAAAAAGAATAAATGTATATATAAATTAATAAGAAAAACAAAACCCTAATTATCCACTTAACCATGGTTTAATTCTTTACACTTAACCAAAATGTATGTATCATCAAACATGATACAATCTAGTGCACAAAATCATATCGCATATGTAATGCACACATCCGAGTGAGAAAATCCATCTTAAAGTGAACCGATACTAGTTAATGCAAAGTAATATATCAAATATATAATTATGCATTAAATCATTAAATCAACACTTGATTCAATGATCCGATCATGTCGCACAAAACCGACAGGTATCATTAGTAACAACTTATCGAATCAACACTTGATCCGATAACCCGGCTATATCGCATATAACCGATCAATATCACATCGCGAGAATCGAATACAGTATCAGATACTGGTATTATTCTCGGTCCCGCACATATCCCATATGCGCTCCTATTTCGTTTCGCTTGAGCCAGGAAACCTCTGTGTAGGACTCTAAAGACTCGTCAATACGCCGGCAGCAGGTGATGATCATATCAAACACCAGCAAGCCGCAAGCGGTCTGCTAAACGTAACGGCCACCCGGGTATTGAGCGATCTGAAGATCGACGAGCAAGCCCCTCACACTCCAGTGAATCCAACCAGTAACACTACCGTACAGTCCGGTCTGTCCGTCTGATCTGTCGCATATCTCGCCTAGGGGTGGTATACGTCAGACCCCAATAGCTCGATAAGTCGTGTCGATATGAGGTCTATAACAATTCGAGAAACTACTGGTAACACTTACCAGTAAATCTCAGCAACCCTGGCCAGGGATTTCCTGTTATAGCCAATCGAACACAGCACAACATCAACTCCCTATACCGGGAGAGACGAATCCCCTCCTATCGCTCATTGCCTCCATGCGACTCGGGACTGTACCCAAAAACCACCGTTTTGCACGCCCTCTTGGACGTGGTAAGATGGAAATCAAAGCACAGTGGGAACCACACAAGACTCTATGACGATCTCGGGTCAACAGACTAACCTGTACCAGTGTCACCAGAGAACTGCCATCTGACGTGAGGTATAATACCATCTGGGAGTTCTCGGCGAGTCTGTCCAGTGTACCCAGTCTCCACTGAGCACCCGTATATCATCTCTGATGTCAAACACCAATAGATATGGGATCATCCATCGCCCATCTGTATGGGTCGAGAAGGTATGCGCTAGTCTACACTGGTATATCGATGCCCCGTCTCAATACACCCACGACTAGGGACTTTGAAGGATGTACTTATGGACTACCATGTCCCCACTAGTATGATCCGCATCATAGTCCAGATAGTCAAGTACACATCCTAAGGGCTTTACCAACATGTATCAGAGAGACAATCATTGTACACGTTAAGGTAAAGAGCAACCAGATAGCATACTATCATGTCGAGCGAGAAAGTCCTCCCTATATATGTCCCAGCATCCACTACCATATACATCCTATGTACAGTAATGGCCTCTAGGGCATACATATAACTAACAATCTCCCACTTGCACTAGGGCCATCTGTAGCAGTGGTTGCAGTATCTCATACTCAACCATCCCATGAAAGTCTCTCTCTGGGAAAAGGCCTTTGTGAGTGGATCCGCTGTGTTGTCCTCTGAGTCTACTCTCCTAACCTCGATCCCTCAGAGATCAAGCATCTCCATGATCAGGTGACACTGCCTTAGAATATGTCTGGATCACTGATGGGACCTGCGTTCCTTGGCATAAGCCACAACTCCATTGTCACACAATGGTAGGAACAAAGTTCATCTTATGAACTTTTATACACCCAGACTTCCTTTTTGGTAGCATCTTAAGTAGCGATGTATCCTGCCTTCATCGTCTAGTATGTCACGGTATCTAGCTTGGAATTCTTCCAACATACCGTCCCTTTACTGAGGGTAAAGACAATGCCTGCGACTGACAGTCAGTCGTCATTATCACCCTGGAACCCTTCCAGTGATTCTCCCCAGGATCGATTGATACCATCTCACTACAACTAGTAAGAATCCTAACATCCAATTAGATCTATCTCATAGATCCAAAATCCAGGATTTAGTAGGTATCATTTTGATCCTATGTGGAGAATCATTGTGATAAGCGGAGATTGATCGAGCGTAGCATAGGAAACTCCTTCCCTATCAAGAGTATGTCATCCACGTACTCTACAAGGATCACCACCATACTCCCTACTACCTTTTTGTATATACAAGGTTCATCTACCATTTTGATGATGTCAAACTCTTTGACTACTTCATCAAAACAGATGTTCCAACTCCACGATGCCTGCTTTATCCTATAAAGCATCTTGCACACGTTTCCGCTGCTCCCACTGTCTACGAAGCCCTCTGGCTGTGTACTTATAGACGCACTCTTCTAAAACATCATTTAGAAAAGCAGTCATGACACCCAACCACCAGATATCGTAGTCATGGTATGTAGCCGTGACAAGTAGGATCTGGATGGACTTAAGCATAGATCCTTAGAAAAAGGTTTCATTATGATCCATATCTGGTCAATTATGACCTTTAACAAGTCTAGCTTTGAAAGTCTCAACTTTTCTATCTACATCAAGTAATCTTCTCAAGATATACTTGCTCCTGATGGGGATTTAACCCTTCAGATATAGCAACCAAAGTCCATACTTTGTTGGTGTACATGGATTCCATCTCAGATCGCTAAGCATCCAGCCATTCTTACAGAGTCCCACTCCTGATGGCCAGCTCGAAACTAGTTGGGTCATCATCTCATGATGCAATCCTCGCTCCCACTGTCATAGAGTAACCGAAGTATCTCTCAGGTGGGTGAGGAACCTTACTAGATCGGCGGAGAGGCTGAGGTTCGTTGGTAACTATTGAATCCTTTGATTCTTTTAAATTATCTGCTGTAATTTGTATTGCTGGAACCTTTCCAGTTCTACATTACAGACTTTGCCTCGAGCTTGTCCGGATTTTGCTTTCAGACATAGGCCGGTCAACCCCAAATCTTAACTAGCTTAAGACATGGGCTCTTCCCTTTCCATATCACATATGAAATGGTAGGCAACTGATTTGATTTGAACCCTATTCAATAGGTATGCAACTTCTCAAGTGCATAACTCCCAAAAGGAAATAGGTAACTCAGCAGTACTTATCATAGAGCACACCATATCAAATAGGGTGTATCTGCTCCGCCCCGATATACCATCGTGCTATGGTGTATACGAAGGAGTAATGCTGAGAGAGAATCTCATTCTCCTTTAGAATAATCCAGGAATTTCGTGCTCAAGTATTCTCCTCCTTGATCACATCAAAGGACATAATACTTATACCCTGATTTTGGTTCTCTACTTCTATCTTATATTCTGTGAATATCTCAAAAGGCTCGGACTCATGTTTCAACAGGAACATATGTCTGAATCTTGAGAGATTATCAGAGAATGTAATGAAGTACAAAGAACTTGTCCTGGCATGTGTAGACAGGGGACCTTACATACATCAACATGTATCATCCCAAGAGTTTACTAACTCTTTCTCTGTTTCCAATAAACAGAGCTGTGGTCATCTTATCTTTGTGACATGACTGGCGAGTTTCACAAGATGTAAATTCAAACTAATTTAAATATGCATCTAAATGTAACTTCAGCCAGTCGGGTCGCATTGATATGACCTAGTCTACAATGCCTCAAGAAGGATTCGTTCATTTCTGAACTATTCCTCTTGTGTGTGTTCCGTATACTAAGAACTGTGGTTTGATTTAGAACATTAATGCTTTTAGATAACGTGCCTGAACCGATCAACTTTTGATATAG
Organism: Agapanthus africanus; assembly: GCA_030015575.1. Classification (NCBI taxonomy): domain Eukaryota; kingdom Viridiplantae; phylum Streptophyta; class Magnoliopsida; order Asparagales; family Amaryllidaceae; genus Agapanthus; species Agapanthus africanus. Next base: position 662,013,668 of record CM057340.1, read on the forward strand.
GAAATGTTCAAAACATTATCCAACAATACAAAATTTTATCATTTCTTTACTAATAAAGAGACTGATATGATTTTGTATATCAGGTTCGGTATCTAATAACATTCGTTCAGAATCAATGTATTGTAATACAGGGTGACAGTGACCAACAGACTTGGCTGCAACACTTGCCCCGTTTTCTGCCTCATGAAACTTATCACCCGATCTCAGTTCTCTACCTATCTGTAGCCCTAAGTAACAGATTACATATCTGGGATCCTGATCTGGTATCACATACCCAGGACGTAGAGGATACAGAGAAACAGTTCTTTGTAATGAACACACCCGAAGATGATGCATCAACATGCACTCTCTTCGTTTGGGCGGCACGGGAATTCTGGTAATCCCCAATTTCCTGCTCTGTCTTATAACAATTATAAGTTGGAGTGGGACCAACGTTCCCCAGCTCAGTATAACAAGCGGGTTCGGTCAAATATCCATTTTATTATCTTGATTAAGGCGTGATATGGTCGCTACCAGGAGAGAGAGAGAAGAAAACACTCAGCGTGCGCTCTTGCAAGAATAGATTGGTTATTATTTTATCTAATCAGGATGGCTCCCACTGCTTTTTATCAAATCTTCCTTCAAACCCTAAAAGGAAAGACTAGCCGGGATTAATTACACACTACAAGTTCGTCAATCTTTCAGCCAGGCCAGTGTCGGTACTTTGAGGGAGGTCCCCCGTGCTTTCGCACGAACCTAATTAATGTAAACCTCGTTTTCCCAGAGGCGTAACCCCGTTGACACCTTTCTAGACACCTACTTGATCGGCTAATTGTAATGTATAAAACTCTCCCAAGAGTAACACTTACTCGCAGCGGGTATCGGGATCCAACTATCTTATAGAAGGTATGCAATCTCATTGCAAATTTCAACACTTGAAATTCCCGATAATATTTTGCCCCTAGCTCGCTATGACCTTGACGGAGGCCAAACAACCCATAGTCCGCTAGTCAAGTTCAACCCGTCATTTCCTGATTGAATTAAACCCACCCGCACGACCCTTGACGGAGGCCAAACAACGCCGTACGAATACCCTAATCCAATCGCATCATATGCTAGCAGATAAGCACTAGTTAGCTACCGTACACTACGCCTTGACGGAGGCCAAACAACCGCAGCACGAATACTAACTAGTACGTATCTGAAATGACGGAGGGCTACGACAGGTTTTTCTGAAAACCTATTGCGTAATGAACTTGATATCGTTGTAGAATCAAATGATTTTTAAAATGGAGTGTTTTTGAGGCTTTTCTAGTTTTGCTAAAGGAGTCACTCCCGGTGAAGGGATCGTCGGTCCTTTCCTCGTCGAATGAGGTGCGGGATATATCATATATATCATTGTGCAAAGCAAAAACACTTAAAAGCAATCAAAAGTCAAACCGAGTGTGTAGCATCTGCCAGTTATTGCTAAAGGAGTCACTCCCGGTGAAGGGATCTCGGTCCTTTCCCTATCGAATAAGGTGCAGGATATATCATATATACCGTTGTGCAAAGCAAGAACTGTAGCTACCTGTTTTATTTTGAAATTCGATTCTACAACATCTTAGGTTTCTTTTATTTCATTAATCACATTAATGAATTCCCATCATTTAAGTACCTAAACATCACAGATAAATACGACGTACACTTATGCCATCCGCATTCGCCTCGATGTCCCCTCATGCACCGTTAGGTTAGGTAACTAACGGCAGAGCGGAGCAGGGCTAGCGCAGGTGTAAAATATAAGTAACATCTATATAATATATCATATATACTATATACTGTATCTATCATAAAACATCACATGATCACATCACAGATATCGCAGCAGAAGAATCATATGAAATATTGGATATACTAGAACGTCCGTGTTTTCAATACGAGCCAGTATAAAACACGGATTCCACGGTCGTGATGAATAGCCAAACCCACACCCCTAGACCCCTACGAGAGCGGCAAGCAACCCTACCAATTCTAGAGTTAGGAGACCCGGACTCGACTCCTCGAGTTGGTCTCCCACTGGACTCCAGAACCCGGTTACTTGTGCTCCCCTCCTTGGGTCTATCCTAGTGCGGAAAAGTAAATAATATTCAAACGGTGACAACTTCCGCAACCTGGAAGCGCCCCAATAAAAGAATATTACATACAAGTTTTTACATGAATGAAAATGAAAAACACTCATCTCACATAAAAACCCCCGGCTATTCAAACACGACGATCCAATATAACATATCCAGCAACACATAACATCACATGTCATCAACGTAAGTAAATATGCGCATCCCAATTGTCGTTGACATATAGCAACGAAACCGGCGATATCACATATTACACTTACGGTCACAGAAAAGAAAGTGTAAAACTACAACAGATGGAATCCGCAACCACCTCAGACATCGCATGCCTGACCAAATGAATTACTTAGACATCGCATGCCTAACAATTATAAACCCCGCATTTTAGTCTCATTATCGAAAACACTTTTCAATATCGAGTCGGGCAATTCAACAAGATTCCCGACATCCTGATCGAATGCTCGTCGCAAACTTCAGTAGACGGCCGCACCTCCGATGCCGTCGACGAAGTGCACCAAGGCGGAACACCGCTGCCGCGAGCACCCGAATAGATGCTTTCGGCGACGGGGTTCTCCTACAATCACTTGGTCGGGGCTAAGGGATGTAGCTGTCTAATAAGTTTACCCGGCGAGTATCCGCGTACGCTACGTGATTGCGATGGACTTTTGATCACATCAAAATTCCGTGGCAACCGATCAAGTGAGACTAAACTGCTATGTTTATAACATTCATTTAGTTATCTCATAACTCTTTGTGAATTCCAATTATTGTATCCCATTCCAGATAATTAGAAAATGTTAAACTTTCCGATTGAACATTTGAACACCCAAGTTTTCCCGATACAGATCAACACATGAAACAAGTCTAACAACATTCAGTTCGTGCCTCAGTACCAACGGTCCAGCCGTAGAAGGGTCAAGCCAACGCCTCACATGTGGCACGCCGTACTGCCCCAAACCCTAAGGTTCAAAGGGAGTTCAAGACGGTCACATAATCGAGTTAAGGTTTGTTGTCTTCTAGAGGGTCCATCGAGTTACTTGTACTACTTAGAACGTCGTTAAACTACGGAAAAATCCAACACTTGGAAATTTCCCGACAGGGGAAAAATTGGGTATTTATATCCGGTCGAACTTTTTAACATATTCTAAAATTTATCCGGAAAGCCAAACAGACAAAATTTGATAATCCGATCGAACATTTGAATCCCCAAAACAATCCCAGAAAATTCAACTCTTGAATAAAATTTAAAAATACCCAGAAAATCCAGCATAATATAATAAGAGTTACTGTGCAAACATAGGAGGATGACGTCATCATCTCGCCGCGGAACCGCCGCAGAAGGCAGGCTTCTGCTGCGATATTTACTGTTCATGACTCAATTTTTGCGTCGTAATTCTTATAATTCCCTGCTGAATTTTTTAAGCATTTTTAATATCGAAAAACTCCAGATTTTAAAAAAAGTCCAGAGAGCAAGTTTGTGATCGGGTTTCGGGTTCGTTCGGACTTCAAATTCCGTCTAGATTTCGCCTAAGGCTCTAGCTAGGCTCTGATACCACTGTAGGGTTCCTAGGCACCCTAGTGAGGTCTCACAAGGCATCAACCATGCCAATTTCAAAAATTACGGTGCCGAGAAACCCTAGTGTACGGATCGTTGGCTAGAATTCTAGGCGAAACAATAAACTAGTTAACACTTAACTAAGAGATACGGAAATACAACCTTTGTAGATCCGGTTCTCTACCTCCATAGCTCCGCAATGAAGTCTCCTCGCTGTCCATAACAAGTCCCGGGCTCTAGCGTCGGCTTCATCGGAGAATGGACGGGCTAGGTCATCGATGTCCATGCCGAAGATGATCTACGTCGAAGCATCGCTAGATCAAGCTCCACCTTCACCAAGCCATGAAAACTCGTGAAGGAAACACACTCTACTGCTTGGCAAGAGGTAGAGGATGAAGAAATAGGAAGTGGGTAGACTTTAGAATTGGATTTCTCACTCATTTCCAACAATCACCATTGATGGAGCTTAGTTTCTCTTCTTGAAGAAGAAGAAGAAGAAAATGTTATTATGATAAGAATAATAAAAATAAGAAAAGAAATTCATTCTTATCATAATTGAACCATAGTTAGGTGTAGAGAATCAATCATGGTTTAGTGGAATGGTTAGGTTAAGCATGAGACAAAAATGGTTACAAGGTTAAAGACTTCATGAAGCTTCATGAAGCATTTAAAGAAAGCCACCATTTTCTCATGCTCTTTTTCTTTTCCAAAAAGAATAAATGTATATATAAATTAATAAGAAAAACAAAACCCTAATTATCCACTTAACCATGGTTTAATTCTTTACACTTAACCAAAATGTATGTATCATCAAACATGATACAATCTAGTGCACAAAATCATATCGCATATGTAATGCACACATCCGAGTGAGAAAATCCATCTTAAAGTGAACCGATACTAGTTAATGCAAAGTAATATATCAAATATATAATTATGCATTAAATCATTAAATCAACACTTGATTCAATGATCCGGTCATGTCGCACAAAACCGACAGGTATCATTAGTAACAACTTATCGAATCAACACTTGATCCGATAACCCGGCTATATCGCATATAATCGATCAATGTCACATCGCGAGAATCGAATACAGTATCAGATACTGGTATTATTCTCGGTCCCGCACATATCTCATATGCGCTCCTATTTCGTTTCGCTTGAGCCAGGAAACCTCTGTGTAGGACTCTAAAGACTCGTCAATACGCCGGCAGCAGGTGATGATCATATCAAACACCCGCAAGCCGCAAGCGGTCTGCTAAACGTAACGGCCACCCGGGTATTGAGCGATCTGAAGATCGACGAGCAAGCCCCTCACACTCCAGTGAATCCAACCAGTAACACTACCGTACAGTCCGGTCTGTCCGTCTGATCTGTCGCATATCTCGCCTAGAGGTGGTATACGTCAGACCCCAATAGCTCGATAAGTCGTGTCGATATGAGGTCTATAACAATTCGAGAAACTACTGGTAACACTTACCAGTAAATCTCAGCAACCCTGGCCAGGGATTTCCTGTTATAGCCAATCGAACACAGCACAACATCAACTCCCTATACCGGGAGAGACGAATCCCCTCCTATCGCTCATTGCCTCCATGCGACTCGGGACTGTACCCAAAAACCACCATTTTGCATGCCCTCTTGGACGTGGTAAGATGGAAATCAAAGCACAGTGGGAACCACACAAGACTCTATGACGATCTCGGGTCAACAGACTAACCTGTACCAGTGTCATCAGAGAACTGCCATCTGACGTGAGGTATAATACCATCTGGGAGTTCTCGGCGAGTCTGTCCAGTGTACCCAGTCTCCACTGAGCACCCGTATATCATCTCTGATGTCAAACACCAATAGATATGGGATCATCCATCGCCCATCTGTATGGGTCGAGAAGGTATGCGCTAGTCTACACTGGTATATCGATGCCCCGTCTCGATACACCCACGACTAGGGACTTTGAAGGATGTACTTATGGACTACCATGTCCCCACTAGTATGATCCGCATCATAGTCCAGATAGTCAAGTACACATCCTAAGGGCTTTACCAACATGTATCAGAGAGACAATCATTGTACACGTTAAGGTAAAGAGCAACCAGATAGCATACTATCATGTCGAGCGAGAAAGTCCTCCCTATATATGTCCCAGCATCCACTACCATATACATCCTATGTACAGTAATGGCCTCTAGGGCATACATATAACTAACAGGAACTGCTATCTGACGTCAGGTATAAGACCAACTAGCATGTTCCCGCCGAGTCCTGTCCGGTGTACTCATAACCCAATGAGCACCTGTATACATCTTAGGTGACCAACTAGCATGTTCCCGCCGAGTCCTGTCCGGTGTACTCATAACCCAATGAGCACATGTATACATCTTAGGTGAACCAACTGACACCAGTGGCTTGTGAGACCGGCCACCGCCCCTCGTCGGGGTCTCGACTGTATACACTAGTCTACGCTGGCAGTCAAGCAAGAATCCTAGGGGCTCTATCAACGTGTAATAGCGACCTGTCAGGTCACCTAAAGCAGTACACAATGATAAAGATAAACCAGATAGCATACTATCATCTTGAGTAAGACTGTCCTACCGGAATAGGTCCTCCCTCAATCATTGTAATCACGTGCCTGTGATCCAATAATTGACTCTGAGGGCACTATCTCCAACAATAACAGTTCTACGCTGACCTTGCAGATCCCTCAGCCATTGTTTGGCATGAGGCCCTCGACGTTGTCAAGGCGTTGATGCCGGGGTTTGCCGATGGCGAGCTTTGGCTCGAGTACCCCCTCTCCGAGGATGAGCTGCAGAGGGAGGCCGCCGGAAGTGCCGCCGGGGGAAAGGCCGCCAGTGGGAGTGCTGGAGATAAGGCTTCCAGTGGGAGCGCCGACCCAAAGGCAGTCACCCCGGCTCCCAGCACCGAAGCTCCTGGTGGGAGCGCCGACCCTAGAGCCGTCACCCCGGCTCCCGACGCCGGCGCAGAGCAGGTCGAGATCCTCCCCAATCCCAAGGCCTGAGTCATCCTGCCTTCTTCTTTTTTCTTTCTTTTTTTTGAATTTTGTAAGCCTTTGGGCAATTTTTGTAAGGCTGAGGAGCCCATAGTACCTTGTAAAGACTTTCAGATTGTGAATAAAGTTGCTTTTAATTTTTCTTCGCGGCAATGTTTTCTTATGCTCGTTGACATGAGTTTGTTAGTGTTTTCCTGGTCCCAAGAGTCAAGCCGTAGGTCGATGACCAGTCTCTTAGATGTCGATTGTCCGTCGAGTGTAAGCCAGTTAATCGCTAAGTGCAGGAAGGTCAGTCCCCTCCCGCCCCCGGAGTCGAGGTGGCGATCGTTTGCATAGAATACATCGGGAGATACTTCAGTATAGGTAGGCTGAGATTTGCCCACTCCTTTGAGTCTGACCGGCGACCACTTCTCTTAGCGTAAGTTAAACAATAGCCAAATTAGAATTGGTCAGCGTTTGCCGAGTAGTGAAGTTGCTGGGTGGCCTCTTGGTAAGGGTTTTCGATTCTTGGCGTATATGGGTAGGAGCTACCCTCCAGGGATTGACCGAGCAGGAAAGCTGCTCGGTGGCCTCTTGATAAGGGCTTTCGATCCTTGGCGTGGATGGGTAGAAGCTACCCGCCAGGGATTGACCGAGTAGGGAAGCTGTTCGGTAGCGCCTTGATGAGTGCTTTCGATCCTTGGCGTGGATGGGTAGGAGCTGTAGGGTTACTAGGCACTGTCACAAGGGTCTATAAGGCATCAACCATGCCTGATTTAAAATTTAAACATGCCAAACAACCCTAACCAAGATCTTAGACTACAGATTAGGCGAAACAAAGCATGTAAACGACTTTACATCTAAGAGTTAGGGATTACGACCTTTGTAGTCCATTCCTTCACTTCTAAAGCTCCGTGTTGAGGTCCGTTCACTGCGATCATCGAGTATCCGGACTCAAGAGAGGCTCCATAAAGAGAAAGATGCAAGCTTGCTTCCGATCTTCGATAAAAAAGATGATCTACCTTGAAGAAACTCAAGCCCAAGCTTTTGCTTCACTAATCAAGTATTAGCAAAGCAAACACCCTAATCTAAGTGGCTAGAATAGATGAGGATGACGAAGTAGGAATTTAGCTCTCATTTGTTTTCTTTATCTCACTCAAAATCATCACTTATGAAAAAGCTAGTGAAGCTTTTCATCAGAGGAAGAAGAAGAAGAAGATCAAAACCTTTTGTGATGAATAATGAAATCTCATGTGAGGTTAGAAATGCAACCATGGGTTAAGTAAGAAGACTTAACCCATGTAGAGAATTAACTATGGTTAAAGGGTTGGGTTGGATTAAAGAAATATCACAGCAAAATATCACAAAATATCAAGGTCAAAGTCAAAACTTCAAGAAGCTTCTTGAAAGCTTCATGAAAGCTTAACCCTAATCCAAATCCTAACCATATTTAAACTCCACAAATCATGTTGCATTTATAACCATAACATGTTACAGTATTATATATCACATATACAATATTTATTGTAACAAAATAAAATAATTCAATTAACATATATCACATATATATCAATGTATTACCCGAGTGAGAAAAAGAATCTTTTAGTGCGCAAATATTAGTTAATGTAATTTGATATATCAAATATATAACTATACATTAAATTATCGAATCATCACTTGATCCGATAATCCGGGTATTTCACAAATAACCGACTAATATAATCTGTATCAGTTCATCGAATCAACACTTGATCCGATGACCCGGCTATATCACATATACCCGGCCGATATCTCATATCGCGAGAATCCAATACGGTATCTCATACACGTATTATTCCCGGTCCCGCACATATCACATATGTGCTCCTACTCCATTTTTCCTGAGCCAGGAAACCTCTGTGTAGGACTCTAAAGAATCGTCAATACGCCGGCAGTAGGTGATGATCATATCAAACACCCACAAGCTGCAAGCGGTCAGCTAAACGTAACAGCCACCCAGGTATTGAACAATTAGAAGATCAACAAGGAGCCTGTACATTCTCCCATGAATCTAACCAGTAACACTCCCGTACAGTACGGTCTCTTCGTCTGATATGTCACATATCTCGCCTAGGGGTGGTAAACGTCAGACCCCAGTAGCCTGATAAGTCATGTCGATATGAGGTCCATAACAGTTCGAGAAACTACCGATAACACTTACCAGTAAATCTCAGCAACCCTGGCCAGGAATTTCCAATTATAGCCAATCGAACACAGCGCAACATCAACTCCCTATACCGGGAGAGACGAAACCCCTCCTATCGCTCATTGCCTCCATGTGATTCAGGACTGTACCCAAAAGCCACCTTTTTGCATGCCCTCTTGGACGTGGTATGATGGAAATCAAAGCACAGTGGGAATCACACAAGACTCTATGACGATCTCGGGTCTACAGAATAACCTGTACCAGTGTCATCAGAGAACTGCCATTTGACATGAGGTATAATACCATCTGGGAGTTCTCGGCGAGTCAGTCCAGTGTACCCGGTCTTCACTGAGCACCCGTATATCTTCTCTGATGTCAAACACCAATAGATATGGGATCATCCATCGCCCATCATATGGGTCAAGAAGCGCATACGCTAGTCTACACTGGAGTATCGATGCCCTGTCTCGGTACTCCCACGACTAGGAACATTTGAAGGATATACTTGGCGACTACTCTGTCCCCACTAGTATGATCTGCATCATAGTCCTGGTAGTCAAGTACTCATCCTAAGGACTTTATCAACATGTGACATAGAGACATTCAGAGTACATGTTAAGATAAAGAGTAACCAGATAGCATACTATCATGTCGAGCAAGAAAGTGCTCCCTATATATGTCCCAGCATCCACTACAATATACAACGCATGTACAGTAATAGCCTCTAGGGCATACATATAACTAACGATCTCCCACTTGCACTAGGGCCATTTGTTGTGGTATCGCATACCCAACAATCAGCTGCGGTTGAAGTATCTCATACTCAACCATCCCATAAAAATATCTACTGGGAATTAGGCCTTTGTGAGTGGATCCACGCTGTTGTCCTCTGTGTCTTCTCTCCTAACCTTGATCTCCCTGGAGATCTGCCATCTCCATGATCAGGTGATACTGCCTTAGAATATGTCTGGATCTTTGATGGGATGGGGGTTCCTTGGCATAAGCCACAACTCTATTGTCACACAATGGCAGGAACGAAGTTCATCTCATGAACTTATATATATATCCAGACTGCCTCTTTGGTAACATCCTTGGTAACGATGTATCTTGCCTTTAATCGTCTAGTAAGTCACGGTATCTAGCTTGGAACTCTTCCAACATACCGTCCCTCCACTGAGGGTAAAGACAATACCTGCAACTGACATTCAGTCGTCCTTATCACCGTGGAACCTTTCCAGTGATTCTCCCTAGGATCTATTGATACCATCTCACTACAACTGGTGAGAATCCTAACATCCAATTAGATCTATCTCATAGATCCATATCCCAGGATTTAGGAGGTATCATCTTGATCCTATATGGAGAATCTTTGTGATAAGAGGAGATTGACCGAGCGTAGCATAGGAAACTCCTTCCCTATCAAGAGTATGTCATCCACGTACTCTATGAAGATCACCACCATACTCTCTACTACCTTTTTGTATATACAAGGTTCATCTACCATTTTGATGAAGTCAAACTCTTTGACTACCATCAAAACAGACGTTCGAACTCCGCGATACCTAATTTATCGCATAAAACAACTTGCACACGTATTCGCTGCTCCCACTGTCTACGAAGCCCTCTGGCTGTGTACTTATAGACGCTCTCTTCCAAATCATCATTTAGAAAAGCAGTCATGACACCCAACCGCCAGATATCGTAGTCATGGTATGTAGCAGTGGCAAGTAGGATCTGGATGGACTTAAGCATAGCTTTGAAAGTCTCAACTTTTCCATGTACACCAAGTAATCTTCTCAAGATATACTTGCTCCTGATGGGGATTTAACCCTTCAGATAAAGCAACCAAAGTCCATACTTTGTTGGTGTATAAGGATTCCATTTCAGATCGCTAAGCATCCAGCCATTCTCATAGAGTCCCCACTCCTGATGGCCTGCTCGAAACTAGTTGGGTCATCATCTCATGATGCAATCCTCGCTCCCACTGTCATAGAGAAACCGAAGTATCTCTCAAGTGGATGAGGAACCCTACTAGATCGGCGGAGAGGCTGAGGTTCGTTGGGATCTATTGAATCCTCTGGGTTTACCAAATCATCAGCTGCAGTTTGTATAGCTGGAACTCCTTCCAGTTCTACCTCATAACCACTAATTTCTTCACAAGAAATTCCCTTTTTCTCAAAAAGTGGTATGCCGAGAAATAAAACATCTTTTGTTCCTCGGTGTGGTAGAAGATATTCCCTTGCGAATGCTTGGGATATCCAACAAACTTCCACAGAACTGACCTTGCCTCGAGCTTGTCCGGATTTTGCTTTTAGATATAGGCCGGAAAACCCCAAATCTTAATCTCTTTAAGAGATGGGCTCTTCCCATACCATATCATATATGGAGTAGTAGACATTTGATTTGGTTGGAACCCTATTCAACAGGTATGCAACTTCTCAAGTGCATAACCCTAAAAGAAAATAGGCTACTCAGTAGTACTCATCATAGAGCACACCATATCACATAGGGTGTAATTGCTCCGCCCCGATACACCGACGTGCTGTGGTGTACTCGGAGGAGTAATGCTGAGAGAGAATCTCATTCTCCTTTAGAATAGTCCAGGAATTCCGTGCTCAAGTATTCTCCTCCTTGATCTCATCAAAGGACATAATACTTTTACCCGTTTTTGGTTCTCTACTTCTAACTTATATTCATTGAATTTCTCAAAAGTTCCAGACTTGTGTTTCAACAGGAACATATGTCCGGATCTTGAGAGATAATCAGTGAATGTAATGAAGTACAAAGAACCGGTCTTGGCATATGTAGACAAGGGAGCTTCATACATCAGCATGTATCAATCCGAAGAGTTCACTAACTCTTTCTCTGTTTCCAATAAACAGAGCTGTGGTCATCTTATCTTTGTGACATGACTGGAAAGTTTTACAAGATGTAAATGCAAACTAATTTAAATATGCATCTTTATGTAACTTCAGCTAGTCGGGTCGCAATGATATGACCTAGTCTACAATACCTCAAGAAGGATTCGTTCATTTCTGAACTCTTCCTCTTGTGTGTGTTCTTGTACGTTAAGAACTGTGGTTTGATATAGAACGTCTATACTTTTAGATAACGTGCCTAAACCGATCAACTCTTGATATAGGAAATGTTCAAAACATTATCCAACAATACAAAATTATATCCTTCTTTACTAATAAAGAGACTGATATGATGTTGTATATCAGGTTCGGTATCTAATAACATTCGTTCAGAATCAATGTATTCTGGTAATACAGGGTGATAACCACCAACATTCTTGGCTGCAACACTTGCATCATTTCCAACTCTTGAAACTATTCACCCGTTCTCAGTTCTCTACCTCTCCGTAGCCAATGTAACAAATTACATTTGCTGGATCCTGATCCGGTATCTCATACCCAGGACATAAAGGATACTGAGAAACAGATCTCTTTTAATGAACATACCTGAAGATGATGCATCAATATGCACTTTCTTCGTTTGGGCGGCACGAGAATTCTGGTAATCCCCTATTTCCTGCTCTGTCTTATAACAATTATAAGTTGGAGCGGGACCAACGTTCCTTAGCGCAGTATAACAAGCGGGTTCGGTCAATACATCCGTATTATTATCTTGATTAAAGCGTGACATGGTCGCTACCAGGAGAGAGATAGAAGAAAACACTCAGCGTATGCTCTTGCAAGATTAGATTGGTTATTAATATATCTAATCAGGATGTCTCCCACTGTTTTAGTCAAATCTTCCTTCAAACCCTAAAAGGAAAGACTAGCCGGGATTAATTACACTCTACAAGTTCGCCAATCTTTCAGCCAGGCCAGTGCCGGTACTTTGAAGGAGGTTCCCCATGCTTTCGCACGGACCTAATTAAAGTAAACCTCATTTTCCCAAAAGCTTTACCCCGTTGACACCTTTCTAGACACCTACTTGATCGGCTAATTGTAATGTGTAAAACTCTCCCAAGAGTAACTCATACTCGCAGCGGGTATCAGGATCCAACCATCTCATAGAAGGTATGCAATCTCATTGCAAATTTCAACACTTGAAATTCCCAATAATATTTTACCCCTAGCGTCCTATGACCGTGACGGAGGCCAAACTACCCATAGACCGCTAGTCAAGTTCAACCCATCATTTCCTGATTGAATTAGATCCACCCGCACGACCCTTGACGGAGGCCAAACTACGCCGTACGAATACCCTAATCCAATCGCATCGTATGCTAGCAGATAAGCATTAGTTAGCTACCGTACACTACGCCTTGACGGAGGCCAAACTACCGCAGCATGAATACTAAGTAGTACTTATCTGAAATGATGGAGGGCTACGACGGGTTTTTAAGAAAACCCTTTGCGTAATGAACTTGATATCGTCGTAGAATCGAGTGATTTTAAATTGGAATGTTTTTTTAGGCCTTTTCTAGTTTCGCTAAAGAGGTCACTCCCGGTGAAGAGATCATCGGATCTTTCCTTATTGAATAAGGTGCAGGATATTTCACAAATATCACTATGCAAAGCAAAAACTATAGAAACAATCAAAAGACAAACCGAGTTTGTAGCATCTGCTAGTTTCGCTAAAGAGGTCACTCCCGGTGAAGGGATCTCGGCTCTTTCCTTATCAAATAAGGTGCTGGATGTTCTACAAGGAACACCGCTATGCAAAGTAAGAACTAGAGCTACCAGTTTTTGAGACAAGTTTGTACAACATCTTTAGGTTTCTTTTAGTTTCATTAATCTCATTAATGAAGTCCCATTTTATTATGCTTCACAAGCATCATATTTGAAACGAAATCAGCAATATAACACATATCTTATATATATATATAATATAAACATTTGTCTCAGGCAGTAATATGATCTCATCACAGAACATTGCAGCAGAAGAACATATATGAAATATTGGATATACTAGGAGGTCCGTGTTTTAATACGAGCCTGTATAAAACATGGATTCCACGGTCGCGATGAATAGCCAAACCCACATCCCTAGACTCCTACGAGAGCGGCAAGCAACACTACCAATTCTAGGGTTAGGAGACCCGGTCTCGACTCCTCGAGATGGTCTCCCACTGGACCCTAGAACCCGGTCACTTGTGCTCCCCGCCTTGGGTCTACCTAATGCGGAAAAGTAAATAATATACAATGGTGACATCATCCTCATGCCGGAAGTGCCCCAATAAAAGAATATTACATACAATGAATTTTACATGAATGAAAATAAAAACCCTCATCTCACATAAAACCCTCGGCTATTCTAAACGCGACGATCCAATATAACATATCACAGCAACACATAATATCTCATATCATCAACGTATGTAAATATGCGTATCCCAATTGTCGTTGATGTATAGCAACGAAACTGGCGATACACCACATATTACACTTACGGTCGCAGAAAAGAAAGTGTAAAACTACAACAGTTGGAATCCGCAACCTCCTTAGATATCTCATGCCTAACCAAATGAATTCCTTAGACATCGCATGCCTAACAATTATAAACCCCGCATTTTAGTCTCGATCTCGAAAACACTTTTCAATATCAAGTCGGGCAATTCAACAAGATTCCCAACATCCTGATCGAATGCTCGTCGCAAACTTTAGTAGACTGCCGCACCCCCGGATGTCGTCGACGAAGTGCACTAAGGCGGAACACCGCTGCCGCGAGCACCCGAACGGATGCATTTGGCGACGGGGTTCTCCTACAGTCACTTGGTCGGGGCTATGGGGCATGGCCATCTATTAAGTTTACCCGGCGAGTATCCGCGTACGCTACGTGATTGCGACGGACTTTTGATCACATCAAAATCCCGTGGCAACCGATCAAATGAGACTAAACTGCTAGATTTATAACATTCAAATTAGTTATCTCATAACTACTTGTGAATTCCAAATATTGTATCACATTCCACATAAAAAGACAATTTTAAACTTTCCGATCGAATAAATAAACACCCAAGATTTCCCAAATAGCTCAACACTTGAGCAGAGTTCAAAAAGTATCCATCACATGCCACAGTACCGATGGTCCAGCCGTAGAAGGGTCAAACCAATGCCTCACATGTGGAAACGCCGTACTGCCCCAAACCATAAGGTTTAGAGGCGGTTCGGACGGTCACATAATCGAGTTAAGGTTTGTGTTCTTCTAGAGGGTCTACCGCGTTACTTGCACAACTTAGAACGTTCTTTAACTAAGGAAAAAATCCAACACTTGGAAATTTTCCGGCAGGGGAAAAAGTGAGTTATTGATATCCGTTCAAACTTTTTAACACGTTCTAAATTACCCGAAAAAAGGTTAAACGAAGTTAAATTTTCCGATCGAATCAACGAATACAAAAGATCTCAAGAAAACTCAACACTTGAGTATAATTAAAAATTCTCAGAAGCATGCAAAATTGACCAAAAATACACCCCAGAAGCATTGACCCCTAACTCCCAAGGGTGACCGCGGAACCACCGCCAAACCCATGGTTTGCCGCGGTTCCGCGCTCCCTTTAGGGAGTTATGGGCTCGTACTTCACAGTAATTCTTATATTTCCCTGCTTATTAATCTGAGTATTTTTAATACAGAAAAAATCAACATTATAAAAAAATTCCAGAGAGGGGGTAAAATGCAACGTTTTGGGGTTCGATCGGACTTTAAATTTCGTCTAGACATCGTCTAAGGCTCTAGCTTGGCACGGATACCACTGTAAGGTTACTAGGCACTGTCACAAGGGTCTATAAGGTATCAACCATGCCTGATTTAAAATTTAGACGTGCCGAACAACCCTAACCAAGATCTTAGACTAGAGATTAGGCGAAACAAAGCATGTAAACGACTTTACATCTAAGAGTTAGGGATTACAACCTTTGTAGTCCGTTCCTTCACTTCTAATGCTCCGTGTTGAGGTCCCTTCACTGCGATCATCGAGTACCCGGACTCAAGAGAGGCTCCCTGAAGAGAAATATGCAAGCTTGCTTCCGATCTTCGATAACAAAGATGATCTACCTTGAAGAAACTCAAGCCTAAGCTTTTGCTTCACTAATCAAGTATTAGCAAAGCAAACACCCTAATCAAGTGGCTAGAATAGATGAGGATGATGAAGTAGGAATTTAGCTCTCATTTGTTTTCTTTATCTCACTCAAAATCATCACTTATGAAAAAGCTAGTGAAGCTTTTCATCAAAGGAAGAAGAAGAAGAAGATCAAAACCTTTTGTGATGAATAATGAAATCTCATGTGAGGTTAGAAATGCAACCATGGGTTAAGTAAGAAGACTTAACCCATGTAGAGAACTAACTATGATTAAAGGGTTGGGTTGGGTTAAAGAAATATCTTTGCAAAATATCACAAAATATCAAGATCAAAGTCAAAGCTTCAAGAAGCTTCTTGAAAGCTTCATGAAAGCTTAACCCTAACCATATTTAAACTCCACAAATCATATTGCATTTATAACTATAACATGTTACAATATTATATATCACATATACAATATTTATTGTAACAAAATAAAATAACACAATTAACATATATCACATATATATCAATGTATTACCCGAGTGAGAAAAAGAATCTTTTAGTGAGCTAATATTAGTTAATGTAATTTAATATATCAAATATATAACTATATATTAAATTATCGAATCAACACTTGATCCGATAATTCGGCTATTTCACAAATAACTGACTAATATAATCTGTATCAGTTCATCGAATCAACACTTGATCCGATGACCCGGCTATATCACATATACCCGGCCGATATCTCATATCGCGAGAATCCAATACAGTATCGCATACACGTATTATTCCCGATCCCGCACATATCACATATGTGCTCCTACTCCGTTTTGCCTAAGCCAGGAAACCTCTATGTAGGACTCTAAAGAATCGTCAATACGCCGGCAGTAGGTGATGATCATATCAAACACCCACAAGCTGCAAACGGTCAGCTAAACGTAACAGCCAACCAGGTATTGAACAATCAGAAGATCAACAAGGAAGCCTGTACATTCTCCCGTGAATCCAACCAGTAACACTCCCGTACAGTCCGGTCTCTTCATCTGATATGTCGCATATCTCGTCTAGGGGTGGTAAACGTCAAACCCCAGTAGCTTGATAAGTCGTGTCGATATGAGGTCCATAACTGTTCGAGAAACTACCGATAACACTTACCTGTAAATCTCAGCAACCCTGGCCAGGGATTTCCAGTTATAGCCAATCGAACACAGCGCAACATCAACTCCCTATACCGGGAGAAACGAAACCCCTCCTATCGCTCATTGCCTCCATGTAATTCGGGACTGTACCCAAAAGCCACCTTTTTGCATGCCCTCTTGGACGTGGTATGATGGAAATCAAAGCACAGTGGGAATCACACAAGACTCTATGACGATCTCGGGTCTACAGAATAACCTGTACCAGTGTCATCAGAGAACTACCATCTGACGTGAGGTATAATACCATCTGGGAGTTCTCGGCGAGTCCGTCCAGTGTACCCAGTCTTCACTGAGCACCCGTATACCTTCTCTGATGTCAAACACCCATGGATATGGGATCATCCATCGCCCATCATATGGGTCAAGAAGCGCATACGCTAGTCTATACTGGAGTATCGATGCCCTGTCTCGGTACTCCCACGACTAGGAACATTTGAAGGATGTACTTAGCGACTACTCTGTCCCCACTAGTATGATCTGCATCATAGTCCTGGTAGTCAAGTATTCATCCTAAGGACTTTATCAACATATGACATAGAGACATTCAGAGTACATGTTAAGATAAAGAGTAACCAGATATCATACTATCATGTCGAGCAAGAAAGTCCTCTCTATATATATCCCAGCATCCACTACAATATACAACGCATGTACAGTAATGGCCTCTAGGGCATACATATAATTAACAGGAGCTCCTCGCCAGGGATTGACCGAGCAGGGAAGCTGCTCGGTGGCCTCTTTATGAGGGCTTCGATCCTTAGCGTAGATGGACAGGAAGTTACCTGCAAAAGATGGACCGAGCAGGGAAGCTGCTCGGTGGCCTCTTGTTGAGGGCTTCGATCTTTAGCGTAGATGGGTAGGAAGTTACCCGCTAAGGATGGACCGGGCAGGGAAGCTACTCGGTGGCCTCTTGATGAGGGCTTCGATCCTTGGCATGAATGGGTAGGAGCTACCCGCCAGGGATTGACCAAGCAGGGGAGCTGCTCGGTGGCCTCTTGATGAGAGCTATCGATCCTTGACATGAATGGGTAGGAGCTACCCGCCAGGGATTGACCGAGAAGGGAAGCTGCTCGGTGGCCTCTTGATGAGGGCTTTCAATCCTTGGCGTGGATGGGTAGGAGCTACCCGCCAGGGATTGACCGAGCAAGGAAGCTGCTCGGTTTTATGAGGCGTCGTTCGATCTCCCCCGACGTGTGAAAATCTGGAAGAGTGACCGTCGCAGGTGACACGTAGCTGAAATGCATAGGCGAGGCGAGGCGTTCCAAGATCCGCATCATTCCGACTTTAGTTGGCCGTGAGATACGGGATGCCCGCCATGCCGCATTCTTGTATTGGAAAAGCTGAAAATATCCCAAAATTCGCGCCCATGCACGCGCAAATTTTGGCCCCTGGGGATTTTGTTGAGGCGATAAATAGAGAAGGAGCGTGGGTTTCTTTCAGTGTTGCTTTTCTGAAATGGTCGGGCACATCTACTCTATCGGAGAGATCATCTCCCACGATGATGTGTACCTCTACGATCAGGAGTGCACAGAGGAGACGTACCGAACTGTTGCATAGAGGAACACTTTGGCTGCCTACTTCCCCGGCGATCGCCTTTCCTTTAATTGCTCATGCACACCATTTGGAGGATGTCCCCGGGTTTGCTCAACGCCCTGTCTCCACAGCTGCAGGACGAGGAGCTCGATAAGCTGCACACGCTTTACGTCTGTGGCCTCATCTCGAAGAACATGCATGATCGATCGGCGGCCCTTCTTTTGGAGTGTTATCAAAAGAGGCAGATCGTCGACAGCTGCCCGGCAGGCGCGGCATCCGGCCCTTCCATTACATCGCGGGTCCACAGGCAACACCAGAGGGAGCAGGCTGAGGAAGCAAGGGCTTGGCTAGCGGCGATCTCCTCGGAGTATCACCAGCAGTGTTTTCTTGACCCCCTACCCCCTCTATTGTAATTTTAATTTTTCTTGTGTAAGGCTGGGGAGCCCATAATACCCTTGATGAATAAAACTTTTCTTTTGCGACGTACTATTGTCTTCTTTTTATCCTCTTTGCGTGTTTGAGTATGTTTATAAAATGAAACCCGTGACTTTTGAACCGAGAAAGAGGGAAACATATAGGGGAAGTTTCTTCTAATTCAGAAGACTTAGAAAAATTTACATCGCTTTGGCAAAGAAGAAACATATATAAACTAATACAAATTTTGAAGTCACTTGTATAATTTGATCTTTTCGGTGTTGTAAGGTCGCAGAAATTTACGACCCACCACGTATTGCAAGCGATAGGCCCCGCCGGGCAATATCTCGGAGACGAGGAATTGGCCGTCCCACTTCGGGGAAAACTTACGCAGTTTGCCTTGGTCTATGAATTCTTTTCGCCTTAAGACCAAATCTCCAGTTTTGAAGGTGCGATGCTTGACTCGTGCATAATAGTAGCAGAAAGTTTGCTGTTGATAAGCAGCGGCTTTGATCTGTGTCCGGTCCCGCTTCTCTACCAAGATGTCTAAATTAGTCCGGAGCGCCGAGGTTTTTGCTTCGTCATCGAAATGCTCGACTTTGTAACTGGGCAGTCAAATCTTTGTTGGGACCATCGCCTCGGTGCCGTAGTAGAGGCTGAAGGGGGTCTCTCCAGTGGGGGTCTTCTTCGATGTGCGTAAAGCCTATAAAACCCGTGGTAATTCTTCCACCCAACTGCCCTGCCTTCCTTCCAGACGAGTTCGAAGACCTCGAATGACATCTCGGTTTGCGACCTCGGCCTGCCCGTTGCATTGAGGATGCGCGACCGCGGAAAACTTCATCAGTATATGGTATTCGCTGCAGAATCCTTTGACTTTTTCGTTTTCAAGATTCGTCCCGTGGTCGGTAAAAATACACCTCGGGGTCCTGAATCGGGATATTACATTGTTCTGCAGGAATTTGATGGTTGTGGCGGCGTCTGGTTTTCTGATTGGGACGGTCTCGATCCACTTCGTAAAGTAGTCTACCGCAATGAGGATATATTTGTGCCCGCCCATACCAGTTGGGAGTTGGCCTACCATGTCCATTCCCCACTGGGCAAACGGGCATGGGGAGGTCAGGGCCGTTAGCTCGGTAGCCGGAATGCGGGGTATGCTGCCATGGAGTTGACAACTCCTGCATCTTTTGACAAGCTTCTGAGCATCTTGATGAATGGTCGGTGAATCTCACGCAGGACGTAGTCGGCTTCGTGGGAATCGACGCACCGAAGCAGAGGTTGCACAAAGGACTTCTTATAGAGATTTCCATTGCTCCAGAAGAAATGGCAGGCTTTAGCCCGGAGGCGGCGTGCTTCCCCTCGATCTTCTGGGAGAGAACCTTCCTTCAGGAATTCTACGAGGGGCTTCCTCCAATCCTGGCCTTCCTCCTGAGTAGTGTATATTTGAAGTGCTGTCTCCCTATCTTCCACGCCGGGCCGTAGCAAGATCTCGAAGAGGATATTCCTCTTATTGTTAGCCGTATAGGAGGAGGCAAGCTTGTTCAGAGCGTCGTCCTGGGCGTATAGGTGTCGAGGAATTTGCTCCACTTGAACTTCGTCGAAGTCCTTTCGTAGTCTTTTTACCTTGGCTAAATATTTCACCATTAGAAGCTCCCGGGTCTTGAAATGACCGGTCACTTAGCCTACGACCAGGGCGGAGTCATTGCGAATTCGGATCGTCTTTAGCCCCACTCCGGAGGCGATTCGTAGCCCAGCTAGCAAGGCCTCGTAGTCTGCGGCGTTGTTTGAAGTTTTGAACCTGAGCTTCAAAGAGTACTCCATCTCTGCCTTGTTCAGGCCTCAAATAATAAGGACGGCGCCGCTCCTATCCTCGGTAGAGGATCCATCGACATAAAGGATCCAATTGGGGACAGAGTCGGGCCTCTCCTCGATCGAGGGTTGAGACCCAAGGAATGGCGCCGACATAGCCTCCTTATTGGGGATAGTACATTCAACAACAAAGTCTGCCAGGACTTATGCTTTGATAGCTTTCCTTGGGCGATATTTGATGTCAAATTGAGATAACTCCCACCTCCATTTCTCCAGAAGACCAGATGACTCGGGTGAGGCGAGAATAGCCCCTAGGGGACGCTCGGTGAGGACGAGGATGGTGTGTGCCGGGAAGTAGTGTCGTATCTTCCTTTAGGCCACGATAAGCACCAAGATAATCTTTTCTATGGTCGAGTACCTTGTTTCTGCGTCCTTAAAGACGTGGCTTACGTAGTAGACCGGCTTCTAGATTCCTTCGACTTCTCGGACGAGAACCGAGCCTGCAGCATGGTCGGACAGCGCTAGATACAGTGATAGCTCATCTCCTTCAATCGGTCGGGTGAGCAGTGGAGGAGTTTCCAGGTTCACTTTCAATTGCTTGAAAGCTATCTGACATTCTTCCGACCATTCGAACCTTGGGATCTTTCTCAGGGCTTTGAAGAATGGGAAACACTTTTCTCCGGACCTCGACATGAAGCGACTTAGAGCGGCTACTCTCCCCGTAAGTTGCATGATTTTGACGTTGCTCTTTAGCATGGCCATATTGAGGTTGGCGCTGATTTTCTCCGGGTTAGCTTCAATTCCTCGGTGGGTAACCATGAACCTGAGGAATTTTCCACTAGTGACCCCGAACGCGCACTTGGCGGGATTCAGCTTCATTTTTTACTTGCGGAGGATGTCGAAAGTCTCGCCAAGATCTTTGGTGTGCTCGTACGACGAGGTCGACTTGACGAGCATGTCGTCGACATAAGCCTCCATGTTCCACCCGATCTACGGTTTGAACATCCTGTTAACCAGGTGCTAGTATGTAGCTCCGGCGTTTTTGAGGCCAAAGGGCATCACTTTGTAGCAGTATACCACCTGGTCCATTGTGAATGTGGTAAGCTCTTCGTCTACCGGGTTCATACGGATCTGGTTGTAGCCAGAGAAAGCATCCATGAAGCTGAGCAATTCATGGCCTGTCGAGCTGTTGACAAGCTGATCTATCCGAGTGAGGGGATAGTTGTCTTTTGGGCAGGTCTTATTGAGATCTGTGAAGTCGACGCACATGCACCACTTCCCGCTTGCTTTTTTAACCATAACCACATTAGCTAGCCATTCCGAGTAGGCCACATTTCGAATGAAGTTGGCTGCAAGAAACCTATCGACCTTGTCCTCGATCGCCTTTTGTTTGATAGGGACGAAGTTTCGTTTCTTTCGCCTGACGGGTTGGGCCGTCGGGGCGACCCCGAGCTTATGCGAGATTACCTTGGGGTCGATCTCGGGCATGTCGGTGGGCGCCCAAGTGAACACGTCCGAGTTTTCTCAGAGAAAGTGGATCATGTCTTTGCGCCCGGCTCCCGTTAAGAGTGACCCGATCTGGACAGTTCGTTCATTGTTCCCCTCAACAAGGGGGACCTCCGTTAGCGCCTCCACTGGGACCCCTCGAATTTCTTTTTGCTCGTCACGAGTATCCAAGGACCCCTGGAAATCGATCGCGCTTCCAAGGTCGTCGCTTCGTTCCTCGGGGGTGGATATCGCTGTGAAGAAAATCTTTGCGATTTGTTGGTTCCCGTAGGCCCGGCCTATTCCCTCTTGTTCCAGTAGAAACTTGATCGCGAGGAAGTAGGTCGAGATTTGAGCCCGAAGGCAGTTTAGCGTCGGGCGTCCCAGGAGGATATTGTAGGAAGAGGGAATCCTAGCGACGATGAACTCCACTGGTGCGGTCCTCGTACGGCCCGCCTCTACAATGTTAAGGAGAAGGGTAACCACTCCCTCTGCCGGGATGGAGTGATTAGTAAATCCCTACAGAATGTGGGCAGTTGGCCTCAGGTCTGACGGGCCAAGCTCCATACGTAGGAAGCAGTCATAGAAAAGGATGTCCGCCGAGCTTCCCGAGTCGACCGGTATCCTTTGAACCTCATAACGGTGGACCCATGCTGTAATCATGAGGGGGTCGTTGTGAGGCAATGATATTTCGTAGAGGTCTTCGTCGGTGAAGGTGATGGGCTCGGCGGCTTTCCTTTTCCTCCGGGGATGGCCGCTAGTTCCCTCGATTGGCAGGAGGCAGTGAGCCTCATCGGATCAAGGAACACCCCCCGTTGATACGACCATGATTTGGCCAATCGTTAATTCGCCGGGAAGGGATGGTTCTCTTGCTCCCGGTCTACTTGTCGCTTTTCCCGCAAGTACTTTGCCAGGTGCCCCGAGCGAATCAGCTCCTCGATGTAGTCGCGGAACTGTTTACAGTTCTCGGTAGGGTGTCCCTGTGACCTGTGGAAGGCGCAGTATGGGCCTCGAGTCTGTTTGGACGCTCTATTGGTGACCAGAGGGAGCTTGAAGAATCGCTCGCCCTTCGCCTCCTCCAACAGCTCAGTCTGAGAGATGTTGAGCGGAGTATACTCTTGGAACTTTGGGGAGTATGGCTTTGGCCGATCAACCTTCTTCTTCTCTTCTCTACCCCTCTTCTTTTGGTCGGCCTAGTCGCCCTAGGGTAGGTTCTCGCTCACCTCGTACTCGAGTTGGATTTCCCACTCGGTCCAGGCCTTTACCTCGGCCATGTTCTTAGGTTGCGCTAATGCAAAAGAGTGAAGCCACTCCTTGTGCCTAAAACCCGACCTTAGAGCCGTGATGACAGTCCCGTCCCGATGCTCGGGAACCTCAAGAAGAGCGTTGTAGAAGCGAGTGATGTATCCTTTGAAGGATTCCTTGTCCCCGCTCTTTATAGTGAAGAGGTAATCAACGGTCCGCTTCTGCCGTCTATTCCCGACGAAATGCCCGAGGAACTGGGCGGCCATCTCATCAAAGGTAGAGATGGAGCATGGCGTGAGTACTCAGAACCATTCTCATCCAGCCCGGATGAGAGTGGCGGGAAACCCTCGGCATTGGGCGGCGTCAGAGTTGTCCTGGAAGCTCATGCCCGCCATAAACGCGTCCAGATGGTCTTTCGGGTCGGACTTCCCGTCAAAGAGGGACACTTTTGGAGGCTTGTTTCTGGATGAGACGCATACAGTGAGTAGCTCTTCAGTGAAGGACTTCGTAAGCAAGTCGGCAACATACCTGGCTCCCTCATTTGAAGGACGACCCTCCCGATGTATGCCCTCGATTTTCTTTTCGAGGGCATCGAGACGGTCGTGGTACCCCGAGGATTCAGCGTATTCAGAGCTAGGGCCCCTCTTGCTGGCGGCCTGTGCCTGGCTGCGACTCCGGTTCCATTCTATGAGGTTCCTCAGGTCCCTTGGCAAGGTCATTCTCGAGGTATCACGGTGAGTGCCGCCCACGCGACCCCGTCGAGGGAGAGGGTGCCGGCCATGCCTGGGAGCAAGTGACCTGACCGAAACTTCCTCGGGAGGGAAATGAGCGCGATGGGCCTCGGGTCGGGGAATTCTTTCACGAGACCTCGGCATGGAGTTGTGAGGTGCCCAACGGGTCATTGAATTGGTTTTCGTGGGGGACCTATGACCGCCAGAGATAGCAAGACGCTGTTCAGTGGTGCCATCATGGGCAGCGTCGTCTTCCCCTTTGCGGAGGTCATGATCCCGAGATGGGGGAACAGCGACCTGGGGGGCTTGTCCCGCCATTTGGACGTAGACAAGGGCATCCACAATGGATGTGAGCCTGTCAATCCGTACAAACAGGGCATGAACGGCGTTAGGGGGAGGAGAGGATCCGTCCGTGCCTCCATTGTGGAGAGGGTGGCGGCTTGTGCTCAGATCGTCACGGTGATCACTCGCCATGAATTCGAGATCGGAAGATCAACTTTCGATGAGTGGAATTTTTGAAATTCCTACAGACGGCGGTAACTGATGAAGGTTAGGATCTTCTTCAGATGTTGTCCTTCGTCGATCTGTCATGAGCATTGATGAATGGCTATGATTGGGTTTGAGGGTTGCCTCCTGGAGCGTGTAGATCTCAGTGGGCTTGATTTGGAGTGAAACCGAGCTACCTGCAAAGAAGTCCCGGGGTGGTTGTACCATCGTGGCCCCTCCGACGATCAAGTTAGCCGAGGTATTTGAATAGAGTAGCAGCCTATTGGAGTAAAATTGCGTTCCCTGAGTCGTATGAAAGAGGGGTTTATATAGCGGTCGCCATGGGCTAGCTGGCGTGAGATCTTCGCCGACCGTTACACCTCTGGCGTTACGCCTGTGTGAATGGCGGGATCCCCCATTAATGACGAGATACACTCGTTAATGGGAGGATGTGACGGCGTAGAACGCGGGATTGTGGGGCAGCGAATATCTCACGTCTGGCGAGATTCGCGGAGCCGTGGGGGAGGCACCTGTGATCTGCATTCTAGGTCGCTCGATAGAATCGAAGAGGCCTAGCTCGGCAAGAGGCCTAAAAGTGGGCGGGAGGCCGAGCTAGTTCGGTTCTGTGATAGCTCGGAGGTGAAGGGAAAAGGAGCTCAGCATGTAGGAGGGCTCGGAGGTGATCCAATGGTCATTTTCATGGTGAGCACAGGAATGTTCAGGGAATCCTCGGAGATCGGGTCCAAACGGCAGGACGATAGCCCGGGAGATGCCTCCAATGTGTGTTTCTTACCCTGTTTCCGTATGCCTCGAGACACGTCATCTGCTACGTGTCATGATCTGGGGAGTTCCCGCTTATGAGCATCATCAGCCTGACTTGTAGAAGAATCTCATCTTATTGGGTACACTCGACGTTAGGGGCTATAAGTTCTCCGTTGAAGGTGGAGTTTTGAAAGTAACCAAAGATACTCTCGTCGTTATAAAAGGCTTGAAAATTAGGTCCTTATATGTGTTAAAGGGTTCAACAACTACCGGATCGGCGGCAGTTTCATCATCTAAATCTATGTCAGATTCAGATATTATCAGATTATAACACAGGAGGCTCGGGCATATGAGCGAGAGAGGTATGGCCGAGTTATCGAAACAGGGTCAACTTTGTGGTCCCTTGATTATATCTATTCGGATCTTTGGGGACCCTCTTAAGTTGCTTCTGAAGGAAGCGGTGCCAAGTATCTGCTTATTTTCATCGATGATTTTTCGAGAAAAGTTTGGGTCTACTTCTTGAAGCACAAAAGCGATGTGTTTCTTACATTCAAGCAATAGAAGATATTGATTAAGAAGCAGATAAAGAAGCAAATTAAGAGACTAAAGACGGACAACGGATTGGAATTTTGTGGCGGAAATTTCAATGAATTCTGCAAAAACGAAGGCATTGTTCGGCATCATTCCATTGTCCACACACTACAGCAAAACGGAGTTGCGGAGTGCATAAATCGAACTCTTTTGGAGAAACCTCGGTGCATGTTATCGAATACGGGGCTCAACAAGGAGTTTTAGATAGAAGCGGTGAATACGGCATGCTACGTAGTGAATTGATCACCTCATATAACGCTTGGTAGTAAAATACCGGAGCAGGTATGGTCTGGAAAGCACGCCGATGATTCTACAGTTAAAGTGTTTGGTTGTCCTGCATATGCACATTGCCGTGAAGGCAAGTTAGAACCTCAAGTGAAGAAATCCATTTTTCTTGGATATGCCACTGGGATCAAAGGTTATAGGTTATGGTGTTCAGATCCTAAATCGCCAAAATTTATGATAAGAAGAGATGTCACTTTTGACGAGTCTGCTATGTTGAAGCCGAAGGACGTGAAATCTCCAATTCAAGACGATATAGGGAAGGACGAGCCGAGCATAGATTTTGAAGTCGGTGAAATCTCGGGTTCACAAGAGATCTCTCCTTCCTTATCATATGATGAAAATCAGTCCTAAGATGAGCAGTATCTACTCGCTCGAGACCGAAAACGAAGAGACATTAGACCGCTATAGAGATATGGTTATGATGATTTAGAGGCATATACGTCGTCTTTTGCATAGACAGTTGATAGTAGCGAGCCTACAAGTTATCAAGAAGCTATTTCTTAAGATGGGTCAGCTCATTGGTTAGTCGCTACGAATGAAGAGATCGAGTCTCTTCACAAGAACCAAATATGAAAGCTCGTTAAGCCCGAAGGAGGAAACAAAGTAGTTGGCTGTAAATAGGTTTTCAAAAAGAAGGAAGGAGATCAAAAGCTTGCAGATACGCGATATAAGGCACGATTGGTAGACAAAGGCTATTCGCAGGTTCGGGGAGTAGACTTCAATGAAGTAATTTTTCCGTTTGTAAAACACACCTCTATTCATGTCTTGCTTGGTTTAATAGCTATGCAAGATTTGGAGCTCGAGTAGCTCGATTTTAAGTTTGCTTTCTTACACGATGATTTGGTTGAGAAGATTTATATGCAACAACCCGAAGGTTTCGAAGTTGAAGGTAAGAAAGACCATGTTTGTTTGCCAGAGAAGTCTCTCTATGGTTTGAAGCAGTTGTCTAGATGTTGGTACAAAAGATTTGATTCCTTCATGAAGGATATTGGGTTTACGAGAAGTTGACAAATGCGATTATTACAAGAAGCTCGCCAATGGTTCTTTATTATACTTGTTACTTTTTTGATGATATGTTGATAACAGTAAGGTATATAGTTGATATTCAGAAGCTTAAGAAACAGTTAAAAGGCAAGTTCGATACCAAAGATTTAGAAGCGGCGAAGAAAATTCTCGGTATGGAAATTAGGCACGATCGCAAGGGAGGAAAACTTTACTTGTCTCAACAGCGATACGTTGAGAAAATTTTGGAGTGTTTTGGTATGGAAGACGCTAAATCTATAAGTACTCCGTTGGCAGCTCATTTTAAACTTTCAACTCGTTTATCACCACAAATAGAGGAAGAAATTCAGTATATGTTGCATGTTCCTTATTCGAGTGCGATGGGTAGTATTATATATGTCATGGTTTGTACCCGACACGACATTTCACATGTAGTTAGTTTTTAGTCCCTATATGGCATCTCCTGGTAAAGGCTATTGGCAAGCAGTGAAATGGATTTTACGAGACTTACGAGGTACTTCGGATGCGGGGTTGGAGTTTGGAATGAATGATGACATTTTGGTTGGTTTCAGCGATTCTGATTATGCAGGTAAGCTCGACAGGCGAAGTTCGATCACCGGCATTAGGAGGATGAGCCATTGGTTGGCGTGCTACGTTACAGCCTATGGTAGCGTTGTCTACGACAAAAGTATATGACCGTTGTTGAGTCCGTTAAGAAAGCAATCTGGTTGAAGGGACTATTTTCGGAGCTTGGTATCCAAAAGGATACCATAATAGTCTATTGTGATAGCCAAAGCGCGATTTATTTGACAAAGTACCAGATGCATCATGATAGAAAAAAGCACATCGACTTTCGGTATTGATTTGTTCAAGATATCGTTGAAGAGGAAGAGATAATTATAAAGAAGGTTAGCACAACGGATAATCCGGCCGACGTGTTAATTAAGTCTCTTTCGTTTGTTAAGTTTGAGTATTGCTTGAACATAATTGGAGTGTGTTGCACTCATTGATCCCTTTAGGGATTTTGTGGAGAAGATAAAGCATATTGTGGAGAAGTTTTGTGACGAATGCGAAGCAAGGTGGAGATTTGTTGAGTTTGCCCCATATTCTTGATCCCTATTAGTTTCCCAGTTCAATTCGGAGTTACACGGAGTATTCCAACTTTATATTCAGCTACAGCAAGGAGGCAGATGTCTGAAGCTTAAGCTTCAGACGTCTGACACGTATTCGAAGACATGCACACAGAGAGTTAAGAGATGTATCATCTCTTTTTCTTCAGAAGTTCGTCATTGCTCTGTTTTTTGGGCAGACGTATGTCGTTCCTTCATCAAATGTATGCGCGCTCTCTGGAGTTTCGTGAAGTTTTTAGGCAGACGTCTGCCGTCATCTTGGGTTGAATATTTGTTCTATTGAGAAATTAGTTATTTCATCCTATCTGTCTAATACTACATAGATTGTAGTATTTTGTAACCCTATATTTGATAGCCTTTGGGTTAGCTTTTGAAATATTTGAACCCTTTATATTTGTGAGAGGAAGCAAGGGTTTTGTGAGATTTTATCCACCATTTGTAACACTCCATATTTGTTTGATTAGTAAAGCTTCTCTTTCGCCCGTGGTTTTCCCGCAAGGGCCACGTAAAATCCGGTGTCTTGTTTGGTTAGTACTCTTATTCCCATCGCGTTTGTTTATTTGATTGCTTCTCTATATCGTTGTTATTGCTTCGAGATCGTATTTGCCACAACAGACCCACTTCATGTATATCAATAGTTGAAAATCATCAAAAAAATTAAGGGAAGAAATCACCAATATTTAGCAGACTCGGTAGCGACGAGCCCGAAGACTTAGCACAGCAGATTTGGGCAAAAGATGCATCATCAAACTCCATGTTTGAAACATCATTCACCACAAGTAATGAGCGGCTATCACAAACTCCAATCACTCGCAAACTTAAACCCTAACAATTAGGAGCAAACAAAAAAAGATAAAACTTTGAAACATCAATTAATTAGGGTTTTAGAAGAATATGGGATAAAAAAGAATAGCTTTTTTTACCTGCTTAGAATGAAAAGATCTGCAGCTGATGATGTGATCGAGGAGATGGCGCCCAACGCCGCCGCAGCCTGATGGAGGCTGGAATCTCCCTCAGATGTTGTCCTCCATTGATTTTACTGCCAACGGGGCTGAACGGTTGAGATTCGGTGTGAAGATTGAGTGTGTGGATCTCAATGGGTTATCGGTTGTTGCTGACACCGAGCTACCTGCAAGGAAAATCCTGAAGTGGGAAACCACCGTAGGACCCACCGATGATCAAGTAAGTACCGAGGAGTAATTGGGCAGAGTAGCGGTGTCTTGGGAACGAGTTCGACGTCCCTGAGTCGTCTGGAGAGGGGTTTATATACGGGTCGCATTGGAGCGAGCTGATACGAGATTCTCGCTGTCTGTTACGCCTCTGCGTCACGTTCGCATTAATGGCTGGATATGCCCATTAATAGCGAGATACGCCCATTAATGGTGAGATACACTAGCGTGAGATGTGGGACATGGAGAGACGAAGATTTCGTCGTGGCGAGATACACGGAGCTGTTACAGGGGCGCTTGGGCTCCCTGCTCTCGACTGAATAGGGAAGCTGAGGAAGCTCAGCTCGGTGACTGCTCGGAGTCGAGAGATGAGGCCAAGGAAGCTCAGCTCGGTGACTGCTCGGAGACGAGCGATGAAGCTGAGGAACCTCGGCTGTAGGATGGCTCGGAGGCTAGCTGTTGGCTGGTTGCCATGCAACTAGGGAATGTACTCATGGGAGGCCCCCTAAAGGTCGGATGATACCTCGAAGATAAGGAACCGAGGAATGTCCGCAATGCATTGCACTTACTCCATCTCCGTAGCCCCCAGAAATCTGGCGGGCTTACATGGACGACACGTCACCTGCTACATGTCACAATCTGGAGAATTCCCACTTACGATCATCATCATTAGCTCTCCACTCTCGTTCTGACATATTCATGGGTCGGGTCGAGAGTGGTCTGCTCGTTCTTTAATGTTCAGCTTGGAGCCAAGGATTTTTTGTAGGGGCTGTTTAGGAACGACGTGATGCTTGGCGGTTGTGCATCTTCAATTCATGGGTCCACATGGCGGTTCATGAAGTGCTTTAATTTCTACGCGTATCCTCAATGACATCAGTGGATCGGCGAAATGGTGGCGCTATAAACGGGACGCCACTTCGCTTTCTCAGGCCATTGATCTTCGATCTGCATGGTCGCAATGGAGTGGTGGACCGCGAGGTGTCGTATCTGGCGGTTGGATCCGTATGAGGGACGAAGCATCAAATGATCAGTTGCCATGTAGCGTTCTCATAGCCGTTGGGTGCGACGCTTTGTTGCGGCAGGAATGGATTTGTGCCATTGGATGGTTTATGCCAAGTGTATAAATAGGGGAAGCTATACCTTAGCAGATGTTTTGCTTTAGTTGTCTCCTATCATCTAAAGATTGCCCAGTGCGCCATCACTTAGGTCGTTCCCTCAGTCCAAAACCCTTCTTTGGCCAATTTTTTCTTGAATCGGGTTAGATGTCTTCTTCCGAAGTTTCCATTGATGTAGTTAGGGTCGAGACGGGCGATGAGGCTTCAGTTTCTGAAGCCGAGTCCAGTGAGTCATTTTCTTCCTCCTATGCTTCCGATAGCCGAGAAAGTTCTTCTTCCTCTTCGTATTCTTCTTCTGCGTCGGGCTCGTCCCCAAAGGGTGGCGATGCTCTTGTACTTCGTCGTCGGGTGGCGAAGAGGGCCCCCAAGGTGCACATCAAAAATACTCGTGATGCGCCCTCGATGTTGAATCGCCCGGACGAGCTTTCCGATATCCGGGCTCGCTTCCACATCCCTCTGGATATTCACTTCATCTGGCCAAGGAGAGAGAGCGGGTAGACCAGGTACAAGACAATAAGATTGCCTTGTACCTGGAAGCGTTCCGAGCAGGGATGCGTCTGCCCTTCTCATCTAAGAATTGTGCCATACTGTCATGCCCGTTTCATAAAATACGTAACTACGGCATATGATAGAACCAACCATGCTACCTATGGCTAGAAATCATCCCTCCATAGTCACATTACGGCTGTCAATCGAATATAAAGAACAGTAAAAAATATAATTTAGCTAACACATGTCCATATGCTACAGAAAATAGAATCAAGAAATGCATAAAGCGAAAACGAATCAAGATCCAATAAATAATAGTATCTAAATCATGTCCCATATGGGTTCACATCAATAAAAATAAAACTATGGAAATAAACGAAACTAAGCATCACTACACTAAATAGCTAGCTCCTCATTGCTCGGCTTGCTTGCTAAAGTACTCCTGATCTGTCTACGATAATGTCAGAGGAACTGGGTCATGCAAAACCCATACGTCGGTGCGTCATAATATCAAATAATAGTAATAACCAGGATATGATGTTATGATTAAACATGAATGTAAATAAATAACACAGATATAAAACAGTGAGCGGTATGTATGTGATGTGTATCCTAAAGTTTGTGCTTCTAGGTTATCTATTTTACAAATCTTTGAAATCAATTAATGTAATCCTCATCATAACTCAACAGTATATATCCCGTTCATTCCCCATGGGATCACGGTACAATATATCCCGTTCATTCCCCATGGGACCACGGTACAATAAACAATGATTATTCCGTTAATGCCCGGAATCACCGCAAACAATAATAATATCCTCTTGAGTTATGTTTCGGTTACATTCTTGATTTCCTCTTTCCCCCAAGGTTTTGTGTTCAAGTCAGGTATTGACAATATAAATCTAATACCAACACAGGATCAAGCAGGTACAAGTCTTGTCTATATAGACAATAAGTTATGTCCACCAGGACACAATCAGGATTATTAGTATTAGCAATAAGATCCAAGTAACAAGTCTGATAGCGTGTCGTGAACATGCCATGTACTGTATTTTAAACAAAATAGATACCAATGTAAAACTGTAATCAATATCGAAACACAATTAATGCCAGGATGCATATGTATCAATCTGTAATAACCGTTATACGTCCATTACCGTGTATGATGCAATCTAGATAACATATTGACTGTTATAGTAGTATGATAATATCATGATGTTCCGGCATGCAACTGGATAAACTATTATCAGTACGGACACAGACAGATGCTATAAAACTATAAATCGGTAATTTTTGCTGAATAGTAAAATGCATGCACTATAATTTATCAAATAAATATTGATATAATAAAATAGCATGTTGAAAGTTTAGAACTTGCCTGAAAGAATCTCACGTCGAGATATGGATGTCACGTTCCGACGTCGAAATAAAGTCACGATGCAAAACTTACGCACGTGGGACTGGACCTGGCTAAGTAGCCGCGTGACGTGGTGACAGGGCTAGACGATGACGGTGGCTAGGTCGTCTGGATCATCGACGACGTGCACAACTCCGGCGAGACGGCCGAAAAAGAAAAGAAAGAAGAAGAAGAATAGTGTTAGGGTTGCTGGAGTTATAGGGATTTGGCGAGGACAGAGGATATATAGTGGTGATGAGGTGACAGCGATGAGGCGAAGTCGTCGGCGATGGGATCGTCATGGCTGTGAGAGGTGAGTGGTGATCGGGAGAAGAGTAAAGGGTCGGTGGTGGTGCGTTGGTACTCTGGGTTTGCAAGGGAGACGAGGAGGTGATGGAGGTGGTCGGTGGTGATGGGTTTCCGGCGACGATGAGGTTGCCAACGAGGTTGAAGGTGGGTTCTTGGTTGTGGAGGTCGGGCTTGGGAGCTTAGGTCGTCAGGGAGGAGGAAGGAGAGGAGGAGGTGATGGAGGCAAGGCAGGGGTGGAGGCGAGGATAAGAGGGGGACGGTGACGATGAGAGGGCGGCGACGGTGGGTAGCGGCGTGGGTTAGGGTTTGCGAGAATAAGACTGGGAGAAGAAGACGAGGGTGAGAGAGAAAGTTTTTGTGTTTTAAAATTATATATATATATATATATATATATATATATATGGGGGAGAGAGAGTGTGTGTGGGGACAGAGAGAGGAAGTTAGAGAGAGACAGAGAACGAGGGGGGGGAGACGAGAGATTTATTATTTTATATCATTAATATATTATATATAACATTATATATATATTAGTTATATAAAATATATAATATATATATATATATAAATATATATATTGTAGGGTTTTACAGATAATACCAGATTACTCCGAATATTACCCGTGTCCCTTCAAAAAACTAGTTTTTAAATATGGAGAATATACGTAAGAATTTAAACCATGATGCAATATCATGTAAATACAAACATATACCCTCAAGTACAGATCAATGTAAATATACGTAGCGATCAAATAATCTTTCTGTCTAACTCTTAGAATAGGAATATGATAGATGGGCGCAACCACATGATATGGGGTGCTATGACATGCAAGGCTAGATAAGAAAATATATTATTTGATTTTATATTGTATTATAAAAAGATATTTAGAGTCTAAAATATATTATGTATATAAAATATATATTTGCATGGATACTCTGTACTAGAAAATATTTATTATAATCTCGAACCATGTTGAGTTTCAAACATGCCGGTCGGGTCGGATAATAACCACAACTACCAATTGCACTATTCGCAACCCAAAATCAACAATAGTAAGGAATTTTGCCGCAAGATTTGAAATACCCTAAATATATAGTATAACAGTACTAGGGTGTTACATTGTACCCAACTACAAAAGAATTTTGTCCTCGAAATTTACAGAACAAAAAAGAGACAATAAGACACGGATCTAAGAAAAGAGGTATGGAAACTTCTGTCGGATGTCGTCTTCACGTTCCCAAGTAGATCTCCATACGAATGATTCCCCCATGAAACGAGTACTGGTGGGATAACTTTATTCTTGAGGACCTTTTCTCGTCGATCCACAATCGCCATTGGTCGCTCTTCATATGTTAAATCTTCCCTTATTGTTAGTTCTGAGTAATCTAGGACGTGCGTCTCATCTCTAAAATACTTACAGAGTTGAGATACATAAAACACATCATGAACACCCACCAAGGATGGTGGTAAAGCCAATCGATAAACTATCTCTCCAACATACTCGATAATACTGAAAGGCCCCACGAATCGAGGACTAATCTTGCCTCGACCACCAAATCAGATTACTCCTCTGGTCGGTGATATCTTTAAGAATACAAGATCACCAATTGAGAACTCCAGAGGTCTTCTTCCAGTATCAGCCTAACTTTTCTGCCGATCGTGTGCCACCTTTATATGATTTCGGATCACGTTAACTTTCTCCACCATTTGCACAATAATATCCGGTCCCAATAATCTTCTTTCTCCAATATCGTCCTAACAGATAGCCGAGCAACATTTGCGACCGTATAATGCTTCAAATGGAGCCATCTGTATAGTCACCCGAAAACTGTTATTGTAAGAAAACTCCACCAAGTGCAAATGATCCTCCCATGAACCCTTAAAGTCTAGCATGCATACTCTCAACATATATTCAAGATTTTGGATCGTTCTTTCAGACTGGCCTTCTGTCTGAGGATGATAGGCTGTACTAAACTTCAAGCGAGTTCCCAAACTTTCCTATAGACTCCTCCAAAAGTAGGATAGAAATCGAGTATCACGATCCGAAACGATGCTCATGAGTATTCTATGAAATCTCAAAATCTCCTGCATGGACCGCTCTGCCAAAGCCTCCGTCGACTAACCAATACGAAATGGTATGAAATGAGCTGCCTTGGTCAATCGATCGATAATCACTCAAACTATGTTATTGCCCTTTGGACTCGGGTTAAAGCTGTCACAAAATCCATGGTTATGTGTTCCTACTTCTATTGAGGAATCGGAAGTGGTTGCAATAAACTAGCTATCCTTTGATATTCAATCTTGACTTGCTGATGCACTAAGCACTTCGATACGTACCGGGCAATCTCCTTTTTCATACCTTCCCACCAGAAATGCTGTCGTAGATCTCTGAACATCTTTGTGTCTCCCGGGTGCATTGGAACTATGAGACTCCTTCATGACTTCTTCACGAACATCTCCTTTAAGCACACATAGATGACTACCATATCATAATGAACCATCTTCATGAATCAACAAATCTGTTCGAAGTCTCGCTTCTACTTGTTCTCAAAACTTTTGCAATCTGGGATCGTGTTATTGTGTTGCTTTAATGTTATCGATCAAGGATGACTGTACTTGCAACTGCATCAACTGTACCCAAGAATTCGGTAGTACAATCTTCAACTCGAATTTCTGAAGATCAGCTATAATCTCCTTCTGTGCAATCAACATCCGTATCGCTGGCAACCGACTCAGAGCATCTGGCACTACATTAACTTTCCCCGGATGGTATTTTAGATCAAGTTCATAGTCAGCCATCAGCTATAACCATCTACGCTGTATCATGTTGAGCTCTTTCTGTGTGAACACATACTTTAGGCTCTTGTGATCGGTAAATACTTCTACCCTTTCGCCCAATAAATGGTGTCTCCAAATCTTCAGAGAAAAATCACTGCTACTAGCTCCAAATCATAAGTTGGGTAGTTCTTCTCATGAGTCTTCAATTGTCTCGACGCATAAGCTATGACCTTCCCATGCTGCATTAGAACACATCCCAAGCCTTTCCCCGATCCGTCGCTGTGAATAACTAACCCTCCGGAACCATTTGGCACTGTCAGAATAGGAGCGGTGGTCAATATCTGTTTCAACGCTTCAAAAGCTGATGCATATTTCTCGGTCCATACGAACAGTACCTCCTTTCGTGTTAGCTTAGTCAATGGTTTTGCTATTCGAGCGAAGTTCTCTACAAACCTTCTATAGTATCCGGCAAGCCCAAGAAAACTTCTGACCTCCCCTACATTCTTTGGAATTGGCCAATCATGAACAACTTCAATCTTTTCGGGGTCAACGGAAATTCCGTCTCCGGATACAACATGACCCAAGAACTTCACTTTTTCGAGCCAAAACTCGCACTTGCTCATCTTAGCATATAACTTTTCTCATCTCAACGTTTGTAGTGCGATCCTCAAGTGTTCCACATGCTCTTCTTCACTCCTCGAATAGACCAGAATATCATCAATAAACACCACTACGAACTGGTCCAGGTATGGTGAAAAGATTCATTTCATCAAGTCCATAAATATTGCCGGTGCATTAGTAACTATAAACGGCATCACTAAGTACTCGTAATGCCCATATAGAGTTCGGAACGCTGTCTTGCAAATGTCTTCTGATTTCACCCGAACTTGATGATATCCGGATCGTAAATCCAACTTCGAGAATACCCTCACGCTACTGAGTTGATCGAATAATTCGCCGATGCGAGGGATTGGGTAATTTTTCTTAATAGTCACCCGATTTAATTCTCGAAAATCGATACACATCCGTCGTGTGCCATCTGATTGATCTTGTATTTAAAGAAGTATTTGTAGAATAACCGCAATCAATAACGGTGTCGCGTGTAGCTAGACCGAGATAAGTATGGGTAGTCTTCAGGGATATGTGGAATCTTTCAATCTTATTTTAGACGTGTTGAAAAAGAGGAAGAATAGAGGAATAAAGAATAGTGGATATAGTTTCTAGATCTACGTCAAAATACGGATGTAGAATACAGATCTAGTTTGAATATGGATATAGATTTTATAAGAAGAATGCTTGTAGGGTTCGTTCGGATTTAGTAGTCGTGGATGACTAAAAAAGATTACTCATTTTATCTATTGATAGATTTAATACTAGATAGATAGTGATGAATGAGGATTAGGGTTCTTAGAAGAAACTAGGGTTTCCCTACTATTGACCTTTGTCCTTTCATTAATCTCTATTCATGTCTAGCCTTTAATAAAACAATTGTTAATCTGATCTCAAATCGTGGTCGAGACTAGCAATAAATTGGTAGCGCGCCTGATAAGGATGTTAACATTTATTTTGCTAAAGTTTATAAACTTCGTAATACTTAAAAGAAGTTAAAACATTTTTTCATCCATTGATCTACCCTAATCTTACGAACCCTATCAAGCGGAGAATTACTCGTGCATGATGGAGATAGAAGAACGGATAAAGATGAAATTCATAATGTAACTAAATAATTAAACTAAAGATCTACCTTTATTAATCAACTTCATAAGTACAAACTTCATGTTTAGATTACAAGAGGAAGAAGAAGTTGCTCCGTCGAATCTCATGTCGCTTTATCACGTCGAATCTTGGACATGTCTTGGATCACTTGTTCTTTGACGATGATTAGATTGTGTACAAGATTGATAAATTCTAACTTTAGCCCCCGGTCCTTTATATAGCCCTCAAAGAAGAAAACCTAGTTACCATATATGGTGACTTTCTAATATGGTGATTTTCCATATATGGTGATTTCCTAATATGGTGACTTTCCATATATAGTGACTTTCCTAATATGGTGACTTTCCATATATGGTGACTTGTCTTTAGGATCCTACCCAAAAAATCCAAAACCCCAATTCCCTATAACGGCCGTGGATCCGCCGCATATGGCTTGTTTTGGCCGTGAAACCGCAGCCATTTGTTGTGATCATTGCTTCAAAATTCTTAGGCTGCTTCATAGTGACACATGGAGATTTATTTGATGCCTGGAATCTTCATATCCTTTCTGAGTCTCTGCCAGTATTGATTTTTCGATTTATTTAACTTCCTCGGCAGATTTTTGATTCCCAACACTCGATATCTCGATCTCCTGACCTGAGCTAAACCTTGCACAATATCTCAATAAATAATGGTAGTAATATTTGTTTTTATTGAGATATTATCCTAACCATTTTATATGATATTATATTTTAAGAATATTGATTAGGGATATTTGATATGATATGCATATTTTAATTATCAAAATATTGTATAAATATAATATGCATATATTTTCCTTCATATTGTTAATTATAATATATAGAACATATGACAATAGATATTTTGCAGATAAACGCTCATATGTTCTATATTTACAATAAGTACTTTTAAGCACTTAACAAAAGTAAGGAAAATGTTATATCAAATGTGCAATATTTTCGACTGAACAAATACCCCCAAACTTAACTTTGATCATCCCGAGCAAACTAGTTTTTCAAGAGAAGGAGAAAAAAAAAGAAAAACCTAATAACACACTTTCGTAGGCAACACGATTGCACTGAGCACGTGCAGCAAGCCGTTAAACCTCTAGGTGTCCCTAGTAGGAGGAGTGTTGTCTCCTGAGGGTTTTCAGCGGATTACACCCACAAAATCTTATAATAAAAGAAAGATAGTGAAAGTTACATACAAAGATAAGAACTATAAAAGAAAGAACTTGAAAATAAGAGTTTCCAACTATACCAACTTTTCAGTTGCCATGAGCCCTATCTTAATGGTCGTAAAAAGATATTAGAAATCACATCATCCTTCAATAAAATACCGTCTTTAGTTTTCCTCCCTATCTTTCCTCCAAACATTGATCATATACCCCTACGTGTGTGTAAAACGCATCCCTACACTTAAAGAATTCAATTCTTGCTATCATACTCTTGTCCATCTTCCAAAGTACTTTTTAGTCGGTGAATTTTTTGATGAAATTGCTCACACATCCTTCATGCGACCGTTAATATTTCTTGAGATACTAACCGACCGATTACAAAATGTGCTTGCATTATTAAGGCGTAATTTCTCGTCTTGCAACACCTAAGGCTTAGCAGTGGCTCCCAATCCAGTTGGTCTAAGGCACTAGGTGATAAAGCACCCTCGCTATATTTTATTTTTATGCTACCTTGGTAATTACAAAACCAGTGTTCATTTTTTTTCCTTCACCACTTATAATTTTTTTTTCTTCATACCAAGACTTTTAGACAAGAGCATTTCAAGGTATCCTCTACTATCCCAAGTTTCAAGATGTGTGAAAGTGCGTATAGTAGGGTATCAACGTTTAAATGTTTGGCCTTAAGAATAGAGACTATTTTTCAGACTTATTTTGATCCTCGGATTAGTAATTTCCTTCATCTTACTAACTCTTAGGACAACAGCTCATAACTACTTATTACTAGTTTCGTTTAAGAAAATATCTAACTTTCTTGCTTTTCTCAAACTATTCATATCTTTCATATGTAAATTTTCACTTTCTAACTTCCATTATCAAAGAAAAAAAGTGTGCTTATGCAAAGTATAATGCAAAGTAATGCATAAATAAGCACAAACCTCCCCCAAACCCGTTTACAGTAGTGTACTCACTAATGTCATCAGTTAAGCCTAAAAAAACCTGTAGACTTGGGAGGAAAAGTTATCAAAGGGGGAAAGAAATAATGAAAGTGAAATTCTCCCCCAAACTTATTTTTGGCTCGTAATTTTGTAAAAACTTATTTTCAAGAGCCAAAATATCCCCCCCCCCCAAACTTGAGTTAAATAATATTAAGCATTTTAAAAATTATAAGAGGGGGGTAAAGTTATTGGTCAATATAAAACTTTACAAAGACCAAAAGTCAACACCAACCATTCAAAAAATTTATCGATGTATCGCACTGGTTGGTGGAAGATTATAAATATGAATAAGTGGGGGGATAGGAGGCGATATGGTTTTACGTCTCGGTTGATAGAGACGAAACAATAATGATGAACGGAAACGAGAATGCAGATGATTAGGAATGGGAAGAATGGTCACATTCTCGTATGGGATAAAAAGAAATGGTGGTGGTTCGACTTCTTCAGGTGGAGGTTGATTAATCACAAAATCTGTGTCGTTTAGGAATGTGAGTTCGTCGGCGAAAATATTTTCGAAACTTTCATCGATGTTCCGATTAAACGTTTCAATATCAATAAGTGTTGCGCCAGAAATCATTACACTTGATTTGTCAAAAATTATGGAGGTAGGAGACTCGTAAATCTCATCTACCTCATTCTCAAAAGAGTCTAAATCAAGTTGTCTTTCTAGAATTATCGAACTCGAAATATCGAATTGTGATTTATCAACACTCGCTATCATTAAAAGAAGATTAGAAGAAGAATCAGAGAAAGTGGAAGATGAAATGGGTAAACAAATTGGTATGTCGAGTATTGCTGAACCAGATGTGGGAAATGAAGGCTGAATTTCATTCTGCTTTTCGGTTATACATTTATCATCAACTTCAAGATGCATATAGGGTTCGGGAAGAATAGTTAAAGGTTCGAGATGATGACCATACGGGAGTGAAAGGACCTGATGAATTGGTGGGACAAACTCATCCAAAATTTCGGGTTCATCA
The DNA here is from genome assembly GCA_030015575.1 of Agapanthus africanus. Classification (NCBI taxonomy): domain Eukaryota; kingdom Viridiplantae; phylum Streptophyta; class Magnoliopsida; order Asparagales; family Amaryllidaceae; genus Agapanthus; species Agapanthus africanus. The sequence continues at coordinate 662,054,298 of CM057340.1, forward strand.
TCCAATATATCCCCAACGTCAATATCCTCAGTCAAGTGAAGGTTAAAATTCTCAGAAACCTCATCAGCAGGGTTTTCAATCAATTGTGGTTCTAGAGTGGAGGTGTAGAGATCATAAGGGTTAGGTGTGGCTTCACTTGAAATGGACTCCTCACAATTTAGTAAATCAAACACTACAAAGTCACACAACTCATCAGACATTCTGCCTTCAATTGGTGAATCATTTGGTGTACTCGATAGATTTTTGAAACTAGAGCTGTGGATTTCAATTTGGGATGGGGAAGTTTGATTTGGAAGGGTGTACCGCTCTCTCTCACTACCCAAATTCTCAATTTGTCCTTTGGCCGTATCATACATTGAAAATTTTTGAGCTGGTTCGAAACTAGTTGCTCGTTTGTTTTGTTTATTGAGACGGCCATGCACTCTTTCAATTCCTCTCTGGTGCGGCATGACACTATCACATATTCTTCTAGTGTCCGCTCAAGACTAGACATGGGTCGGTAAGGGGTTTCAGCATAAGATTAAAATTCTTGTGGATAAATAAAACTCCCAAATGACTGATTAAAAGGACTGTCTAGAGATGGTGTAAAAGTTGGGTAGGATTGATAGGAATTGAATGGTTGTGAAAATTGGGCGGGAGTAGGATCAACATTGTGATAAGAAGAATATTGATATTGGTTGGTTGGTTGGTGATTTTCAGCAGACACCATATACGCCACAAACCGAGTATGAAAATCTTCTTTAAAAAGTAGTGGTGTTTGTTATCCTAATGGTTTGACTGGATTGAAACTTTGGCCATTAGACCTCGCTATATGCTCAGCAATGGACATGTGTTTAGGAGTTCCTTCACTCGGAGTATCAACATAAGAAGATGTAGAATTTGAATGCGGTTGGCAGGACCTGGAGTGAGGTGGCCAACTGTTTTTTTCCGTTTACTCTATCCGATCTCTTAAAGATATGGTAGAGTCGGATGGTATACCGAAACGATTACGATAACAAGAAATATCTGGTTTTGGATAGCAAAGCTCGGCAAGAGTTCTTATTTAGATTACCCATTATAAGAAGGTGAAAAGAAAAGAGGGTGAAAATATTTAAGCTCTATTTGGATTGTTTTGCTTTGAAAGTGGACTTGGGGTTTTACTCACAAAAATCACAAAAATGCAAAAACAACCCTAGAACTAAGGTTATCTAGGTCAAGCACTAGACCTCTCCTAGACTTCCAAAGGACAAGCCGTGGGGTCAATCCTCTACCACCTTTTTATCACTCTTGTGGCCAGGAAAGTGCCAGGTAAGTGAGAGGTATCTGCTATACGAATCACCGAACATAGCGGACCTAATTAAGTAACCACTTTGCTTAGACACACTTGCGTAGACACCACAAAAGAAATACGGATAAGCGATAGATTACCCACGACCTTCCTCTGTCCTATTTGAGCGTGACGGTCCTTAGAGTCTTGGTCTAGATATTTTTTAATTAATGTAGGGTGATGCGGATGCTCGTTTTGTGATTTGTGAGGCTTAGGAAGAATGATGAAATCCCCACCTAATCTGAATTTGGTCTTTTTCCCTTAATGTCCGTATTAAAATATGCAAAATAAAACCGCAAAACAAACTCGCAAAAAAAATTTTGAGCGGCGATATTTTGCAAAGAATCCTGCAGAAAATATATTATTGGATTTTTCAGAGGAAAGAAAGAGATAGAAAATGTACCAGAAAAGTTTGAGGGCACAACTCCCCAAGACCGCCGCGGTTCTTCCGCCGTTTGCACACAATAACTGCGGTTCCGCCGCGCTTTAAGGGGTTCTTTGTTTAAAAAAATTTTCACTGTTACTTCCGTTGCTCCTCTGGGTCTTAATGAATGTCTCTGAATCTTTATCTCCTCGCTAAAGTGACTCCAGATTCCCTCGCAAAAATTGTACACTAATCGTAATATGCAAGATGCGGTTTTGTTTTATTTTTATGATATATATCGAATAAGAATTCAACACAAATAGTAAGAATAAAAAAATTACGCACGTATCCCCAGCAACGGCGCCATTTGATTGATCTTGTATTTAAAGAAGTGTTTGTAGAATAACCGCAATCAATAATGGTGTCACGTGTAGCTAGACCGAGATGAGTACAGGTCATCCTCAGGGATATATGGAATCTTTCAATCTTATTTTAGACGTGTTGAAAAAGAGGAAGAATAGAGGAATAAAGAATAGTGGAAATAGTTTCTAGATCTACGTCAAAATACGGATGTAGAATACAGATCTAGTTTGAATACGGATATAGATTTTATAAGAAGAATGCTTGCAGGGTTCGTTCGGATTTAGTAGTCATGGATAACTAATAAAGATTACTCATTTTATCTATTGATAGATTTAATACTAGATAGATAGTGATGAATGAGGATTAGGGTTCTTGGAAGAAACTAGGGTTTCCCCACTATTGACCCTTGTCTTTTTATTGATCTCTATTCATGTCTTGCCCTTAACAAAACAATTGTTAATCTGATCTCAAATCGCGGTCGAGACTAGCAATAAATTGGTAGCATGCCCAATAAGGATGTTAACATTTATTTTGCTAATGTTTATAAACTTCATAAGACTTAAAGGAAGTTAAAATATTTTTTCATCCATTGATCTACCCTAATCTTATGAACTCTATCAAGCGGAGAATTACTCGTGCATGATGGAGATAGAAGAACGGATAGAGATGAAATTCATAATGTAATTAAATAATTAAACTAAAAATCTACCTTTATTAATCAACTTCATAAGTACAAACTTCAAGTTTAGATTACAAGAGGAAGAAAAAGTTGCTCTCGATCTCTGCCTTGTCGGATGTAGATGTTCCGTCGAATCTCACATCGTTTTATCACGTCGAATCTTGGACCTGTTTTGGATCACTTTTTCTTTGGCGGTGATTAGCTTGTGTAAAAGATTGATAAATTCTAACTTTAGCCCTCGGTCCTTTATATAGCCCTCAAAGAAGAAAACCTAGTTACCAGATATGGTGACTTCCTAATATGGTGATTTCCTAATATGGTGACTTTCCATATATGGTGACTTGTCTTTAGGATCCTACCCAAAAAAATCCAGAACCCCAATTCCCTATAACGGCCGTGGATCTGCCGCATATGGCTTGTTTTGGCCGTGGAACCGCGGCCGTTTGGTGTGATCATTGCTTCAAAATTCTTGGGCTGCTTCATAGTGACACATGGAGATTTATTTGATGTCTGAAATTTTCATATTTTTTTGAGTCTCTGCCAGTATTGATTCTTCAATTTATTTAACTTCATCGGCAAATTTTTGATTCCCAACACTCGATATCTCGATCTCTTGACCTGAGCTAAACCTTGCACAATATCTCGATGAATAATATTAGTAATATTTGTTTTTATTGAGATATTATCCTATCCATTTTATATGATATTATATTTTAAGAATATTGATTAGGGATATTTGATATGATATGCATATTTTAATTATCAAAATATTGTATAAATATAATATGCATATATTTTCCTTCATAATGTTAATTATAATATATAGAACATATGACAATAGATATTTTGCAGATAAACCCTCATATGTTCTATATTTACAATAAACACCTTTAAGCACTTAACAAAAGTAAGGAAAATGGTATATCAAATGTACAATATTTTCGACTGAACACCGTCCTTCTTCTTGACTAGAAGAACTGGAGCTCCCCAGGGTGAACTGCTGCTATGATTCCAACCCTTCTCTAGTAACTCGGCAACTTGTTTCTTTACCTCTTCGAGTTCCACCGGCGCCATTGGATAATACGCCTTTGAAATCGGTGCTGCTTCAGGAATAAGATCAATCGCGAACTCCATATCTCGTTTTGGGGGTAAATCCGAGATGTCCTCGAATACATCCATAAAATCCCAAACTACTGCAGGCGCTTCCTCCTTGTTTACTTCCATCGACAGGGCCATGTGTGGAATAGAGTGTGCACTATTAAACTTGGACGACATAAGGCAATGGGATGCACCTAAATCGAATAATGCCAATGTAGGGAAATTATAAACAAGTAGGATACCTGAAACAACATCATCTGAAGCCTTAGCCTCTTCGGCCGTCAAGGTGAAGGTCCGTGCTTGATTAGGCTTCTGAGTAATCAGCTTCTACTGTGCTCTTGGAGCATCACCCTTCAACTGACCTCTCGATGGACAAGTATGAATTCGATGATCAGCAGCTCCGCAAATCAGACGCTGCACAAGCCTCATCCGGAACTCCCTCCAGAAATGACCCGGTCGTTGGTAGTAATCACACATCACATCCTTCTTCTGCGTTGAAACAGAGGTCCTTTTCATAGGTATTGTACCATGTTTATTTATCGGAATGCCTCTACGTACGGGAGCTCTGTTTGGCGTAAACGCCGGCTTCTGCACTACAACCGCTTGCTGTTGAGTACCCTTTACTCTCACTAATAAACTTTGTTGTTCTCTAGCCGTCTTGGGAACTTGGGAGAATGTGGTCAATCCCAGAGATATGTTGTGTCTCTGAATCTCCACATCCAAGCTATGCATAAACCGTCATACCCTATCTGCCTTATTGGCAACCAAGGGCCCCGCAAATCGACTGAGCCGGGTCCACTCAGCCGCATATGCATCAACGAATCCTCCGTTCTGCTTCAAGCTAATGAACTTCTCTTCCATTTCCTCCCGAGCAAAATGGGGAAATAACTTCTCCAAGAAACTTCACGAAAAATTTGCCCAACTGATCGTCTTGGTCAGATGGGTCTCCTCTACGAGCCACCACTCGCGAGCGTAATCTACCAATTGGATGCATACTGCGTCCACCCTTTTCTCATTTGGAATCTGCGCGGCAACGAGCAGGTTCTCTATATCAACTAGCCACTACTCCGTTGGCAATGGCTTCTCCAATCCTGTAAATGTGGACGAACCGAACTTTATAAAGTCCGCCACGATGCCCTCACATTGTGTTGGCCTGGGTGTTGCTGCCACTACGGATTGCTGGATCGTCCATAGACCCTCCTGGAAAGCCTCGGCCTGCCGCTGATTCAGCTTAGTTTGTCGCTTATGGTTTTCAAGCATACCATGTACAACTCCAAGCAATGCGGCGTTATCTACACGCATCTGGTATGACCGCAAATCTCTATCCGCCATGATTTTGAAACCAAGACATGAAAGGGGATTAGTAACGGTAAATAGGATTCAATAAACAAGATAGCTATAGATTCAAGACTGGCAAGATAGTAATGTGGCAGAACATATTCCTAATTCCGGGTTTCCTGGTCAGTGTATTGGATTCAATACCTAACTACAAAAGAATCAAACCTGACTCAACCTAAATCCTAGGTTCTGATACTAAACGAACCCTGTCATGCCCCGCTTCCCAAGATACGTAACTACGGCACGTGACAGAGCCAACCATGCTATCTATGGTTAGGAATTATCCCTCTATAGTCACATTACGGCTGTCAATCGGATATCAAGAATAGTAAAAAATATAATCTAGCTAACACATGTCCATCTGCCACAAAAAATATAATCAAGAAATGCATAAAGCGGAAACGAATCAAGATCCAATAAACAATAGTATCTGAATCACGTCCCATATGGGCTCACATCAATAAAAATAAAACTACAGAAATAAACGAAACTAAGAATCTCTACAATAAATAGCTAGCTCCTCATTGCTCGGCTTGCTTGCTAAGTACTCCTGATCTGCCTACGATAATGTCAGAGGAACTGGGTCATGCAAAACCTAGACGTCAGTGCGTCATAATATCAAATAATAGTTACAACCAGGATATGATGCTATGATTAAACATGAATGTAAATAAATAACACAGGTTTAAAACAGTAAGCGGTATGTATGTAATGTGTATCCTAAAGTCTGTGCTTCTAGATTATCTATTCTACAAGTCTTTGAAATCAATTAATTTAATCATCATCATAACTCAACAGTACATATCCCGTTCATTCCCCACGGGACCACAGTACAATATATCCCGTTCATTCCCCATGGGACCACGGTACAATAAACAATGATTATTCCGTTCACGCCCAGAATCACGGCAAACAATAATAATATCCTTTTGAGTTATATTTCGGTTACATTCTTGATTTCCCCTTTTCCCCCAAAGTTCTGTGTTCAAGTCAGGTATTGACGATATAAATCTAATGCCAACACACAATCAAGCAGGTACAAGTCTTTTCTATATAGACAACAAGTTACGTCCACCAGGACACAATCAGGATTGTTGGTATTAGCAATAATATCCAAATAACAAGTCTAGTAGCGTGTCGTGAACATGTCATGTACTGTATTTTAACCAAAATAGATGCCAATGTAAAACTGTAATCAATATCGAAACACAATTAATGCCAGGATGCATATGTATCTATCTGTAATAACCGTTATACGTCCATTACCGTGTATGATGCAATTTAGATAACATATTGACTGATATAGTAGTATGGTAATATCGTGATGTTCCAGCATGCAACTAGATAAACTATTATCAGTACGGATACAGACGAATGCTATAAAACTATAAATCGGTAATTTCTGCTGATTAGTAAAACATATGCACTATAATATCAAATAAATATTGATATAATAAAATAGTATATTGCAAGTTTAGAACTTGCCTGAACGAATCTCACGTCGAGATACAGATATCACGTTCTGACGTTGAAATAAAGTCACGACGCTAAACTTACGCATGCAGGACAGGACCTAGCTGAGCAGCTGTATGACGTGGTGACAGGGCTCGACGACGACGGTGGCTAGGTCGTCTGGAACGTTGGCGACGTGCGCAACTCCGGCGAGACGGCTGGAAAAGAAAAGAAAAGAAAAAAGAAGAAGAATAGCTGTTAGGGTTGCTGAAGTTCTGGGGATTTGGCGAGGACAGAGGAGATATAGTGGCGATGAGGCGACGGCGACGAGACGAAGTTGGCGGCGGAGAGGTCGTCGTGGCCGTGAAGGATGAGTGGTGATCGGGAGACGAGCAGAGGGTCGGTGGTAGGGCGTTGGTGCTCTAGGTTTGCAGGGGAAACGAGAAGGTGATGGAGGTGGTCGGTGGTGATAGGTTCCTGTCACGCTCCACTTCCCAGTAGACAGAATGGTGACGTGGTAGGCCGTAACGTATTTACTAAGAAATAAATACGTTAAGCGTAATTAAGAAATATATAAAATGTACAAGAATGACAAGAGTATTAAAATAAAGCAACAACTTTATTTACATTCATCTTTACATACAACTGTTTGAAAATGAAAAGATACAATGATAATAAACAGTACCTAAATAATGGCATACAGGAAAGTAAATACAAGGAACTAGAAGTCAGGCTGTGCCGCAAACTGGTCTAAGTCCTCCTGGCTAGGCTCGATCTCCTGAGAGTCCTATCCTCCTGACAAACATTCAGAAAGAAATAGAAGGGAATGTCGTCAGCGAACTAGCGCTCGGTAAGTCCCAAAGAAGAAAGAGAATATAACAAATAATGTGAAAAGAACAAGTAAGTTGTGTTTGATTGATTACCGTTAAATGATGGTTATTATAACGTGTTTGTTTGTAGCTTGATACAGAAGATATTCATGTATACGAGAAGAGTCCATCTTACCCCGTGGACTATGGTAACATGTAGTACAAGGTCCCGTCATAACCCACGGGACAACGGCACGAAAATTCATATAAGTGTCTTTTAAGTGATCTCTTATGCCACGATATACGTTCGTACCAATCTACCCCTTTATCCGCGCGTAATGTATTGTATCGATTATATTTACAAGTCTTGCCGAAACCATGAATACAAAATGTTCAAGTAGTCATGTTCATGATTTAATCAAGTATTCAAGTAGTCAAGTCAACTTATAACCATGGTTTGGTCAAATCAGGTCAAGTATACATGTTTGATATTGATGTTTGATTCAAGTATTCATGTTTGATTTTGGATTCAGGTTTGAATTAGACTCAGACTGAGTCAGACACTTGTAAATTGATTTAGCTCTTGAATTAGGTTCGGGAGTCATCAGTAACTACTGCACATGGACGTCAAGATTTGTGTCTTTTTCCAAGACAATTAACATTGATAACTCCGTTAAGTTGTCTATTAGGAAAGCATTCACTTTCTTCGACTCCCTGGGGCTCAAGAGATTGATCCCGCTTAAACCTATTTACTAAAGTCTTTAAATATTGTTTTATATATCTCGAGGGGGTTTTATGAAAAATATTTTTAATATATTTAAAAAGTAAACCTTGATGGTGATTAGTATTATTTAGAGTTGTCATGAGCATGGATTTTAAGTATTTGGGGTATTTTAGTGGTAAGTACTTAGCTTTGGAAAATTCATGGTATTTTATTGTAAAACTTGCCTTTTTTGTATCTTGATGGTATTTTATTGATATTTGTTAATCTTTTTTTTTTTTTAAAACATAGGTTTATTATTGTAACATTTCAAAAAAATAAAATATTATTTTTGGGGAATTTTTAAAATTTAATAATAAAATATTGAATATTTTAGTAAGGCGGTATAATTAAATACCGATGAGTGGGGAAAAATTGAAAAAATTATAGAAATTACTAAAAGAGGGTGTTTTATGTGAGTTATGCAAATTTTAAGTTTTTATGATTAGTTTGACACTAATTTGGTGCTAATCGCGATTAAAAATCGCTAATCGCGCTTTAAGCGTATTTTGTGCAAAACGTTATACCGTATCATTTTTACACTTGTTATATATTTTTCCATGACTTTTCTTCATGTATTAAGCATGGTTGTTGATTTATTGGGAAAAGAAAGAAAAGGAAAAGAATAGAATATGGAGGTATGATTAGAGAGAGGGAGAGTGGGTAAGGGGTCAACCCTTTGTCATGAGCCATCCCTCATCATTTCATCCTCTCATTTCTCCCCTCTCCTCCGTTTGTTGCTGCTGCTGCTGCACACCCCCTCCTCCTCCATCTTCAATCCCCCAATACACCATGAAAATCAACTCAAAACCTAAATCCCATTTCACAAAAAGGATGCACAAGCTCACTAGCTACCCCATGGACCAAGAAAGAGAAGATTTTGAGGACCTTGAGCAACTCAAGAAAATTCTTGAGTTGCCAAAGGAGGTAATTTTTGCACCATTAGTGTAGCGTTTTAATTCCTTATGCATCCATACTTGTTTCATGTCGATATCGAGTGGTTTTGAGGACTTAGGAAAACCCTAGTTAGGGTTAATGGAAATTGAGAGTGGTGATGGGTAATTAAGCTCAGTAGAGGCCACACAAACCCCCTAGTGCTAGAATCCAGGCCTAAAACAGAGACTAGAACACCGGAATACGGTTTTAGAAAAGCTGATATCGGGAAATTGTGGAATCTGTGAGGGTAAAATGAAATCTGCTATCACCCCGAGACTCTGAAAATTATTTTGCAAGGACAGTGATACATGCAGGTGATTTAGAACATACCCTAAAAACCCTAGCCCCTAACTCCCCAACTCGGCCGCAGATTTAATCCTTCTGGCCACAAATTATGGCCAGACCTGGCCCATTTGATCTCGTTCTTGTTCTGGGGTCCCCTCATCAGTATAATAGACCCTTGGTATATGCAAAATTGTCTGATTAGACCTAGGGTAAAATCTGGGACCCTTTTCTCTAGTTGCTGTTTTGATTCGTGTTTTCGTTTTGCGTATTTTAAATTCTGGATTTGCGTATTTGTGTTTTACCACGATCACTTGACGTTTGCACGACGACATCGAGGGTTGTTTGAATGGTTTTGAAGGCGTAGTCCACAGGTTCTAACCTATAGGCCTTAGCGTGTCGTTTTGATTTTACGATGTGATTTTAATGTGCATTTGCAATTGTATTATCTTGTAGGTACCTTCTCGAGGGCTTCATACGATGAAGAAGATGAAGGCGACATCGACACCGACACGCAGGATGCAGGTGAATAGATTATATCTATGGGGGAAGTCGGGTGGATGGCGTATAGCACCCCCGCAGTTCGATGTTTAGTATAGCATATATATACTATATATAATAGCTTATTGTGTGTCGTGGATTTTTGAGATAAGATTAGGTGTACTATGGTTGGATTAGGGCATAGAGGTAAACTAGTATAGTTCCTAGTTGCGAACCCTAGAATAAGTTTACACCCACACGCACACACCTGCTTATTTGATATACATATACCTAGATGATGAGGATAGTGGATGAGATTTGGAGATGAGTCGATGATATTGGGCATAGTGCCAGGAGATCGGTGATATGAAGTGATTCGTATTTGGGATACGACATATGATTTCAGCGGGCCTTTGGGTGTGTGTTTCACACACGCATTTATATTTATATAGATGGCATCGATTTGTACTAGACTTAGATCAGTACCCCAGATCATGTGATATGATGATAATGATACCTGATAATTGATGAGATGAATGTGATATTGACCCGTACCCAGCTTTTGGGATGTCGTACGATGATTTGCCGTACGAGCTTTATATTGATGATAGATCCGCACTCATGACTCGAGGATGTCATATAATATTGTATCGTACGCGGTACCTTTCAGGCGGGATCACCGACTATTTTATATATATATATATATATATATATATATATATATATCAACTCAGATTTAGGTGGTTTCCATATCCCCCCTGATTGACTTGTTAGCTAGAGCCGTAGTCTTGCTAGTAGAGGTTAGGCTAGGCCGATATCATACCTATTTCAAAAACTAATGAATCGGGAGTATTTTAGAGACAGACAAAGAATCCTACAGATATTTTCAAAAGACGCATCTTTTTTTTAAAACACCGTAGCTCTTATTTTCCTAAAAACCCTGATTCGTCTTCTTTCAAATGGCAAAACAGTATGACATGGATACACTGATGTAGATTCTACACTGTTGTGTTATTATTCATTTGCCGCATATTCTTACTGTTGCATTCAGGATATGATCCCTTGTATATTCATACTTGCGCACATGCATACCGTATATTCATACCAGTGCACACATATATTGATATCTTCCTACTTGCGCACATGCACACTGTATATTCATACCAGCGCACACATATATTGATATCTTCATAGTTGCGCACATGCACACTGTATATTCATACCAGCGCACAAATATATTGATATCTTCATAGTTGCGCACATGCACACTGTATATTCATACCAGTGCACACATATATTGATATCTTCATACTTGCGCACATGCACATTGTATATTCATACCAGTGCACACATATATTGATATCTTCATACTTGCGCACATGCACACTGTATATTCATACCAGTGTACACATATATTGATATCTTCCTACTTGCGCGCATGTACACTGTATATTCATACCAGTGCACACATATATTGATATCTTCATACTTGCGCACATGCACACTGTACACTCATACTTATGTACACATCTATTGTACATTCATACTCGTGTACTTACATATTGTATACTCATACTTGTGCACACATCTATTGTACATTCATACTCGTGTACTTACATATGGTACACTCATACTTGTACACATACATATTTGCACATACATAGACGATTCTGGTTTGACTTGGATATCTGGGATCCGCAAGATACTTTCTAAAACTGATTCATTTTAAAGAGGCGGTCTTCCCTAAATATGTGCATATTACTATTCCATGTTGCATGATATGCTGATATGCTTACATCTCTTTTATATGTCGCATACGTCATGCTTTCTGATTATACGCATTGAGATATGTTGTTTCCATGATATTTCTGGATTTGGGAACCGTGGGTATTTTAAAAGAAAGTAGATATTGTTTGAAAAACCCGGTTACCCTTGATATGATATTTCAGTGCGTCCACCATGTGTTTTATCGGTTCTGAGAGTGGCATGTGAAACCCGATTCGAGAAGCGGTAGGCACCGTCTGCGGGTACATGGTGGACCCGGTAAGGTATCCTGGGGCAAGAAGACTCGTATATGTTAGACGGTGAGCCTGGAAGGGGAGTACTACCTACCGGTGATTGTGTTGAGCTCGGCGGATATCTGGGGGATACCGACCGGAGGTGAGAGATGAGATGGGACAATCCGGACTGACGGAGCCCCATGTATATGAGGATTTACGTGCCGATGCTAGGCACAGGTTTCATGATGTTTTCGAGTGTCGATGCTTGACACTCAGGTTCCATGATTTTGATATGTCATGAGCGACACATGTTGATTTACATCCTCATATTTCCATACATATGTTTATGATATTTACATGCATGATGCTTATTGTGATTGGGTGACACGTGGACGATTTCCACCTACATATATTGACATTGATGATATTGATCACACAGTTGGATGATATCCACATATTCATAGATTTCATGATATAGTCGACATTGATCATACCTCATATTTATGATATGTTATTATCTGAGGCACTGGTACGAGCACTTGGCACTACACTCATGTATAGATGTTGCATTGCCACCTTATCTTGCTTCAGACTTATTCATTTGAGCTTTATATATATCTGATCGTATTGACCTAGGATTGTGTCATACATACGATTCTGCTCTGTGATGTTTTCTATTCACGAGTTGGCAACTCACCCCCGTTGTGCCACAGTTCTTGCAGGTTTTGCCGTATAGGTTTTATTGCGGCTTTTCTGGCATACTACTTTCCTTACTGGTGACTTGCTTTGGTAGGTGGATTCTTTTGCATCAGAACCACTATTGTATATGTATTATTCAGTTGTATCTAAAAATTCCATCAACCAAACTTGTATATTGTTTCAGACTTAGAAAACCAGTTGTGTATTATTTCGACCTTAGAGTCGCGCGTTGTAGTATTATAGTTTTCAAGCTGATTTGAGTTTTCCTTTGAGTTTTGATCCTCGCCCTTTGGCGTTGTATATTATACTGCTTGCGTGGTTGTGACCGTCGATTGACGAAGAGCTAGCTCCCTCTTGGGGATGCCTTTTATCATTGTATATATATTATTCATGTTGTACCCCGTTTGGGGCCAGTATTTACAAAGGAAACTCTGCCGAAATTTTCAGTAAAGACTAGAGATTTTAAAAACACATATTCGGCTTACTTATTTAATAACCTTGTTTTAAAACATGTTTTCTTCACTTCTTAAAACTAGTTTTCCTTATTTACTCCTTAAAAATGGTTTTAGATTTCTGGGTTTTTGACTTACTTGAATTAGATGAGGTCCTATAAACTTCATATGATTCAAGGCCAGTCACGTGCTTTTTTTAGGTCGTGACAATTATATTTTGAAAATATGGAGTTATAATTTTATATAATTTTAATTTAAAAATAATTTTATTTTATTTAAAAATTCGTATTTCTTAAAAACCGTATTTAAATCCTTTCGAGATCGAATGCTCCGTGAGGAGGTCTGCATCTCGTTCTACTAGCCCAAAGATGTGCGATAATCCGCACCATCTATTAGCAGGTCTTCCAAAGAAGGTTGTAGATGCTTAATCGCAAAGGATATGAAATAATGTTATAAAAGATATCCGTTTTTTAAAGTAGTTGGTATTTTATTGTAAAGTTTTCTTCGTAACAAATATTCATACAAAAGAGGTATCGTGCTATGGAACCAAGTGTGCGTGTGGGTTAGGTCGTTACCCCATAAATTTTTCTAAAGATATTGTTAAGTATGTTTTGTCGAAAAGATGTGATAACAAAGTTCAAGGTATTTTAATGTAAAAGTTAAATTATGATTGTTTTACATGAGATTCTTGGATAAAATTTATTCTAAATATTGGTATTAAGATTATAAGTGAAATGGTAAAATTGGTTTGATCAAAAGAAAAGGAAAATGGAGTTATAGGTTTTAGAAAAGGTAATATCGGTAATAACTCCACTTTTGCCGATTTTGATTAAAAAAAGAATTTCAATGAAGAACAAGTGCGTTTGGGAGGGACTTACGGTTTAGAAAGCTTAAAGAAAGGTTGAAAAAGAGGGGATGAGCTTCGTAGCATCACGGGAGCGCCTGAATTTGCTTCGATCTTCGCCGGAACCAACTTACTTGCTAACTCCTCTTTACTTCATTTGCACTAGGAACTTTTTAGAGAGTTTTGGCTAGAATTTTCAGAATGATACTGGGCCAAAGTGTGGGGTGGTATTTATAGTGGAGAATTGGGGTTTGGGAATTAAAAATATGGATTAAAAGCATTAAAATTGTGATAAATTGTGAAATGAAGGGTCTCTGTTTGATTGCAAGGAAATCAAACAGTGCAAAGGAGTTAGGGGTAGGTGAAGAGGTGTATGTGCAAATCCCGGGGTTCAAAGGCCTTATCTTAGCCGTCGGTGCCAGCTATATAGAGCTTTTGGCCGGTCGATTTATGCCATCTGGCATCGAGATTCGTGTTAGCTGATTAAATCCCTGTTTACTCCATTTTCCAAATGTTTGATTTTTCTGAACTTTTCATTTCCCCGTGTATTGCACGTGCAATATTTTGGGCTTCCAAAAAGTTAACAAAAATCAGAAAAAATAATTGTGTCCGATGGGAATAGAATAACAGCAGTGCAAGGCTTTACCAATGAGCTACAAGTTGTTTCTTACTGTTATTTAACAAAAGTAACTTATAATTCAAACTCAGGCTGTAAAACCATTTCTTGTATATTAACAGTAAAATTTCCGTACAAGATTTTAGAGTCGTTACATTCTACCCTCCTTCTAAAAATTTTATCCTCAAAATGTACAATTACATATGGACTAATTTTCAAAGAGGTAAGAGTATCTTGCACACATGTCTTCTTCTCATTCTCATGTTGATTCTCCTGGCGAATCCTTTCTTCACATCACTCGGACCAAGTTTACTTTCTTGTTCCGCAGTTTCTTCACCTTTCGGTCCAGGATCTCAAGGGGTTATTGCTCGCAGGTTAAATAAGTCTATACTGTGAGCTCGGAGTGATCAAGTATGTGGCTGGGGTCGCTCACATATCATCGTAGCTGGGATATGTTGAACACGTTTTGCACTCTATCTAATGAGAGTGGAAGTGCTAAACGGTATGCCACTTCTCCAACTCGTTCGAGTATGTCGAACGGTCCTATGTATCTTGGACTTAGTTTACCCCTCTTGCCAAAACAGATCACTCCTCTATTTGGAGAGATCTTTAGAAAAACATGGTCTCCAGGTTGGAACTCCAGATGTCGTCGCTTGGCATCTGCCCAATGCTTCTATCGGTCTTTGGTTATGTGCATTCTTTCCCTGATCGTGCGAACTACGTCCACAGTTGCCACATCAACTCTGGTCCAAGGAGTTCACGATCTCCAATGTCGTCCTGATTGTTCTGTTAGAAAATGTTTTGTAAAGTAACCGCAATCAAGACGATATTGCTAATAGCTAGCCGCGATGAGTACGGGTCGTCCGCAGGGAAACGTGAACTCTTTTCTTACTTTAGACGAGTTAATTAAAGAAGGGTGATTGTTTGTCGTTACGGATATAGAATTTATAAAGAAAAAGCTCATAGGGTTCATAGGACTTAGTAGTAATGGATGAATAATTAAAAATGACTCCTTTTACCTTTTAATAGTTTAAAACTATATCGATGGTGATGAATGTAGATTAGGGTTCTTGGAAGAAACTAGGATTTCCCCACTACTAACCCTTGTCTTTGTATTGATCTTTATTCATGCCTATCCCTTAACAAAATAAGTGTTAAACCAATTTCAAATCGTGGTCGTGACTATCAATAAATTGGTAGCGCGCCAGATAAGGATGTTAACATTTATTTTTCTAAACTTTATAAACTTTAAAATGTATAAAATATTTTCTCATCCATTGTTCTATCCTATCCTATGAACTCTAGCAAGCAAGCAATTACTCGCTCATGGTTAAAGATTTAGAAAAAAATGTTGAAGAAGAATGAAAACATAGTTAAGGTGCAGAAAGTAAGTGCGGAAATTAATTGCAAAAAAAGAATAATAAAAACACTACCTTTATTAATCAACTATTTCATTTACAATTCTCCTTAGAAAGTAGAATACAAGAACCCTAGTTTTCTCTAGATCTCTCTCTTGTTGGAGGTAGATGAATAGGTAATGATCACTCGGATACATAGAGTTCTTGGATCTCTTGATCTCTTCGGTGATGATTTTCAATGTGCAGCTCTCGGTCCCTTATATAGTCCCATAAACTAGAAACCCAAGATACCATATGTGAATATATACTGTTAAGATCAAATCCCCAAAATATCACATCCAATGGCCCAGATTGCGCCGCGGAACCGCTGTATATAGCCTTGTTTGGCCGCGGTTCCGCCGCAACCTAGTGGCATCAAGCTTTAGGATTTTGTCCGGTATCTTGTGTTGCTATGTGAAGATCTTTTTGATGTCTAGATTCTAAAAATAATGCTCTGAGTCTCTGCCCTTACTAGATCTCTCGATTTGCTTCTAAATTTTGGAAGATTCGGTTTTGATACCCGATTTGACTCGGATCTATTACTTGGATTCCAGACCTGAGCTAATATCTGCACGATATCTCAAGTCATAGTGTTAGTAGCATTTGGTATTTTTGAGATATTATCCTAACCGTTTAAATGATATAATATCTTAAGAATATTGATTAGAAATATTTGATATGATATGCATATTTTAATTACTAAGATTTCATATAAATATTATATGCATACATTTTCCCTTATTATGATACTTATAATGTAGAAACATATGATTAGAATTTTCAGAATGATACTGAGCCAAAGTGTTGGGTAGTATTTATAGTGGAGAATTAGGCTTTGGGAATTAAAAATGTGGATTAAAAATATTAAAATTGTAATAAATTGTGAAATGAAGTGTCTCTGTTGGATTGTAGGGAAATCAAATAGTGCAGAGGAGTTAGGGGTAGGTGAAGAGGTGTGTGTGCAAAGCCCGGGGTTCAAACACCTTATCTTAGCCGTCGGTGTCGGCTATATAGAGTTTTTGGCCGGTCGATTTATGCCATCTGGCATCAAGATTCATGCTAGCTGATTAAATCCCTGTTTACTCCATTTTCTACATGTTTGATTTTTCTGAACTTTTCATTTCCATGTGTATTGCACGTGCAATCTTTTGGGCTTCCAAAAAGTTAAAAAAAATCTGAAAAAACAATTGTGTCTGATGGAAATCAAACACACAGGCTACGTCACAATAGTGCAAGGCTTTACCAATGAGATACAAATTATTTCTTGTTGTTATTTAACAAAAGTAACTTATAACTCAAACTCAGGCTGTAAAACTCATTTCTTGTATATTAACAGTAAAATTTTCCGTACAAGATTTTAGAGTTGTTACAATTTCCGGCAACGATGGGGTTGCTGGCGAGGTTGAAGGTGGGTTTTTGGTTGTAGAGGTCAGGTTTGGAAGCTTGGGTCATCGGGGAGGAGGAAGGAGAGGAGGAGGTGATGGAGGCAAGGCAGGGGTGGAGGCGAGGATGAGAGGGGGACGGTGATGATGAGAGGGCGGCGACGGTGGGTAGTGGTGTGGGTTAGGGTTTGCGTGAGGAGGACTGGAAGAAGTAGACAAGGGTGAGAGAGAAAGTTTTTGTGTTTTTAAATTATTATATTATAATATATATATATATATGGGGGGGAGAGTGTGTGGGGACAGAGAAAGGAAGTTAGAGAGAGACAGAGAATGAGGGAGAGGGAAACGAGAGATTTATTATTTTATATAATTAATATATTATATATATTATATATAACAGTATATATATATATATATATATTAGTTATATAAAATATATTATATATATATATATATATTGTGGGATTTTACAGATAATACCAGATTATTCCGAATACTACCCGTGTCCTTTCAAAAAACTAGTTTTTAAATATAGAGAATATACGTAAGAATTTAAATCATGATGCGATATCCTGTAAATACAAACATATACCCTCAAGTACAGATCTACGTAAATATACGTAGCGATCAAATAATCTGTCTGTCTAACTCTTAGGACACGAACATAATAGATGGACGCAACCACATGATATGGGGTATTATGACATGCAAGGCAAAATAAGTAAATATATTATTTGATTTTATATTGTATTATAAAAAGATATTTAGAGTCTAAAATATATTATGTATATAAAATCTAGATTTGCATGGATAATCTGTACTAGCAAATATTTGATATAATCTCGAACCATATTGGGTTTCAAACATGTGGGTCGGGTCGGATAATAACCATAACTACCAATTGCACTATCCGCAACCCAAAAGCAACAATAGTAAGGAATTTTGTCGCAAGATTTGAAATACCCTAAATATATAGTATAACAGTGCTAGGGTGTTGCGCATACTTCATTGCTTCCGTCTTGCCCCGGGCCAGCTAGCGACGAACTCATGGAGAATTCTCCTCGGGTTTCTGGTCCGGTTGAAGATTGATCAGATCCCCTTCGACTTGAGTTTTCTTCTTTCCTTTCTTTGTTACAAAAATCACCCCGACACTCGCAAGGACGAACTAAGCTGGGTGTATCTCTCTTTAAAAAACGTAAGGGTAGGACGGCTGGGTCAGGGGTAGTGGTCGTCCCTTCTTCCATCCATGAGTAGAAGGAGAAGTTTGTTTTTGTCAGTCCTCCGGAAGGAGAGGATTGGCCGGTGCCCACCAAATGGCACAGGACGAATTTTCCATGGGTCAGGCAGTCTAACGCTCCAGAGGCCGGGGTAGTGTCGCAATGGGAGCCGATCCAGTTGGCCGATGTCCTGCTTTTCGAGCAGGCTTTGAGCTGGGTAAGACTCAGTCCCGCGCGCTTCGGGGGTAAGTTAGAGTTTCGCTGATTAATTTAGGCTTGACATGATATTGTCGTTCCTGTTGCTGACCTTTTTCTTCCGTTTTCTTTTGCAAAGCCAATGGACCGTTCAAAGATCATGGCTGTCATGGCTGCCAAGGCGCAGGGGAGGAAGGATGGCGGTCCTAGCTCGTCCTGACCCGCACTTAGCGTGGTCCCCCAACAAGCTCCTTCTACCAAGGTCTCCGTGGCCCTTCTTGTCCCCGAGGAACGCCGTTGCAGATGGCAAAAGCATGCCCGGAATCCGACGCCCTGTTCCATAACAAAAGTGTCGTCCTCTACCGAGTCTCCGCTCAAGAGCCAGAAGAGAGTGGTTTCCCAGCCACCCTCTGCCTGGATACAGGTGCAGGAGGGTGACTTCTGCATCGAGGTTCCCTCAGGGCTTTCTGTGGCCGACAGCTTGCTGGCAGACATGGAGAAGGCGGTGGGAGCCATAATTCCCCGAGGCACCATGAAGGCCTAAGTGGCGGCGATAGCTCAGGAGGCTGTTCAGGTTTGTAATTTTCTAAAATTTCCAAGTGTTTTTTTTCTCTGTTTAGCTTCTAAAAATGGTTTGTGTTTTTCCGTAAGTTCTCTAGCATTGCGCCCTTCTTGCCGCTATGAAGGCCGAGGAGGTGGCCCCGGCGATAAAAAAAGGCCGGAGAGTCTTCCTCGCGTAAGGAAGAGCTCCTCGCCAAGCTGAAGGAGGCGGAGGACAAGGCGGCCTCCCTAGACTCGAGGTTGGTCACGGAGGGCCTGACGGTCGCAAAGCTGAAGGAGTCTCACCAGCTCCTGACTGAATCCAACCGAGCTATTCAAGCTAAGGTTGAGGAGGTCAACAGGCTCTATAACGCCATGAAGAGGCAGAGAGACTCATTCAAGAGAGATGCCCGGGCGGCCCATGAAGTGGCGAAGCATGCCGAGGGCAGGGCGAAAAAGGTCGTAGAGAAGTACAAGGCTTCCGATCAGTTCTATATCTACCTTGCAGACCTTGCGGCCGTCAGGTGACACAACGCCCTCGACACTGTCAAAGAAGCTATGCCTGGGTTTGACGACCAGGAGCTTCATGCAAGGTATCCCTTTGCCGAGGAAGTTCCCCACGGTGGCAGCGCCGAGCCGGCAGGAGGAGACGAGGCCGCAAGCGGAAGCGCAGAGCTTGCGGTCGTAATCAAGGCTCCTGGCGGAGGTGCCGAACAGGGGGACAACGAGGAGGTCCTGACCGCGAAGGCAGTTTGAAGCTGCCATCTCCCTCATTCTCTATTTCTCCCTTCTTTTTTTGTAGCCTTCAGGCATTTTGTAAAGCTGAGATTCTTATAATACTTTGTATATAATTTGAAATATCAATAAAGTATTTTTATCCCTTCTTTAACGTTCCTGGCTGTAATACTTCTGTTCTTTTTTATTTACAAGTGTGGGTAGATCGGTGTCCCCCTTCTTCCGGAGTCGAGGTGACGTGGGACAAGCGAACGCCAAATATGAACACAAGTATAAATAGATCGATGTCCCTCCTTCCCCGGAGCTGAGATGACGTGGGACAAGCGAACACCAAATATGAACTTTAAGTACTAATAGATCGATGTCCCTTGGATCTGAGTGTGGCTGGGGTTCGGGTCCACAGCATAGCCGGGCAGGAAGCTGCCCACTGCGGATGGGCCAAGCAAGAAGCTACTCAGCTGCCTCATGGTGAGGGCTTTGGATCCACGGTGTAGCCGGACAAGAAGATTCCCACTGCGGATGGGCCGAGCAGGAAGCTACTCGGCCGTCTCGTGGTGAGGGTTTTGGATCCGCAGCATAGCCAGGTAGGAAGCTTCCTGCTGTGGATGGGTCGAGCAGAAAGCTACTCGATCGCCTCCTGGTGAGGGCCTTAGATCCACAGCGCAGCCGGGCAGGAAGCTGCCCACTGCAGATGGGCCGAGCAGGAAGCTACTCGGCCGCCTCGTGGTGAGGGCTTTGGATTTACGGCATAGCCGGCCAGAAAGCTGCCCGCTGCGGTTGGACCGAGCAGGAAGCTACTCGGCCGTCTCATGGTTAGGGCTTTGGATCCACGGCGTAGCCGGGTAGGAAGCCGCCAGCTGTGGATGGGCCGAGCAGAAAGCTACTCGGTCGTCTCGTGGTGAGGGCTTTGGATCCACAGCGTAGCCAGGTAGGAAGCTTCCCGCTGCGGATAGGCCGAGCAGAAAGCTACTCGGCCGCCTCGTGGTGAGGGTTTAGCATAGAAAATAACTTTAGTTAACATAAAAAGAGTAATCTCATTATTCTAAAGAGTATAAGTTCATCTGTACAATTTAAGCTTTTCGGCGTTATATGGCCGTGGAAAGTCACGTCCCCAGGAATCCTAGAGGCAGTAGGATCTGCCGGGCAATGTCTCGGTCACAAGGAAGGGACCGTCCCACTTCGAGAAGAACTTGTGCAGCTTCCCTTGGTCTTCGAACTCGTTTCGACACAGGACTAAGTTTCCTGTCTTGAAAGCTCGATGTTTAACCCGGGCGTTGTAATATCAAATGGTCTGTTGCTGATATGCGGCCATCCTTATTTGTGCCTGATCTCTCTTTTCTAATTAGTTGTCTAGGTTGCTTCGAAGTACCAAGACATTGGCCTCGTCGTCAAAGTGTTCGACTCGATAGCTGGGAAGGCCAATTTCTGCGAGGACCATTACCTCGGTGCCGTAACATAGGCTAAATGGGGTTTCCCCTGTGGGTGTTTTTATCGATGTTTGCAATGCCTATAACACCCGTGGCAGTTCCTCGACCCAGCCATCCTGTCTTCCTTCCAGGCGGGCTCTGAGGCCCCGAATGACACCTCGATTTGCTACCTTGGCTTGCCCGTTGCATTGGGGATGCACGACCGTGGGGAACTTTATCAATATATGATAGTCGCTATAGAATGCTCTGACTTTGTCATTTTCAAAGTTGATTCCGTAGTCAGTGACGATGCACCTCGGGATTCTAAATCAGGCAATTATATTATTCTGCAGGAACTTCACCGTAGAGGTGGCATTCGTTTTCCTGATCGGCATGACTTCTACCCACTTCGTAAAGTAGTCTACGGCGACAAGGATATATTTTTGTCCACCCGTGCCAGTGGGAAGTTGGCCGATCATATCCATCTCCAATCGCGCGAATGGCCAAGGGGAACTTAGTGGCGTCAACTCGGTAACGGCTAGCCGAGAAATGCTGCCAAAGAGTTGGCAGGTCTTGCACCTTCTGACCACATTTTCTGCGTCTTGGTGTATAGTCGGCCAGTAATACCCCTGCAACAGTATCTTTTGAACTAAACTGTAGGCCCCTTGATATGCTCCTTCGACTCCTTCATGTATCTCTTGAAGAACGTAATCTGCTTCGTCGGGATCGACGCATCGAAGTAGAGGTTGGGTGTACGACTTTTTGTACATATTTCCTTTGCTCCACACGAAGTGACGAGCTTTCATGCGGAGCCGGCATGCCTTAATCTGGTCCTCGGTGAGCACTCCGTCCTTGAGGAACTCCACTATAGGTTTTCTCCAATCCGGGGTGTCTTCTTGAGTAGTGTAGATCCGGTGTACCACCTTTCTATCTTCGATGATAGGTTGTGGCAGGACTTCAAAGAGGATGTTTCTATGGTGATTGGCCAAATAAAAATAAGCGAGTTTGCTTAGCATGTTGGCCTCGGCATTCATGCTCCTGGGAATATGTTCTACTTGGACCTCGTCGAAATTTCTTCGAATTCTTTTTACCTCCGCTAGGTATTTCATCATCAGAGGCTCCCGGGCTTTGAAATGTCTGGTCACCTGACCGACGACCAGCACGGAGTCGCTGTGGATCCTGATTGTCTTTAGCCCCATCCCGGAGGCGATTCGTAGTCCAGCAATAAGGCTTCGTAATCTGCGGCGTTATTCAACACCTTGAAGTCAAGCTTCAGAGAGTACTCCATCTTGCTTCATTCAAATCACGGATGACCAACCTAGCCCCACTCCTTTCCTCTGTGAAGGAGTCGTCCACATAGAGTACCTAGTCCGGAATCAGGCCGAGCGTCTCCTCGACTTAGGGTCGTAGGTCAGGGCCTCGCGCCGACATTCCTTTGTTATTGGGATTGGTGCATTTGACCACGTTATCGGTTAGGGCCCATGCTTTGACAGCTTGCCTTAGTCGGTACCGGATGTCGAATTGGAACAACTCCCGTCTCCATTTCTCTAAGCAGCCCGACGATTTGAGGGAACCGAGGGTATTCCCTAAGGGTCATTTGGTGAGAACAATGATTGTGTGAGCCTAGAAATAGTGTCGGAGCTTCCTGAAGGTGACGACGAGCGCCAGGACTATTTTTTCTATGGACGGGTATCTGGTCTCTGCGTCCTTGAAAACATGGCTGACGTAATAGATTGGTCTTTGTATTCCTTTAGATTCTCTGATGAGTACGGAACCGGCAGCCTGGTCGGAGATGGCCAGATACAGTAATAACTCGTCCCCCTCAGCCGGTCTAGTGAGAAGCGGGGGGGTCGCTAAATGTGCCTTGAGCTGCTCGAAAGTGACTTGGCACTCCTAGGACCACTCGAACCCGGGGATCTTCTTAAGTTTTTGAAGAAAGGCAGGTACTTTTCTCCTGATCTGGACATGAAGCGACTCAAAGCGGCCACCCTGCCCATGAGCCGTATGATATCAACATTGCTTTTGGGCATTGCCATGTCAATGATAGCTCTAATCTTCTCCGTGTTTGCTTCGATTCCCTGGTGGGTGACCATGAAATCAAGGAATTTCCCGCCCGTGACGCCTAACGCACACTTGGCTGGATTCAGTTTCATTTTGTACTTTCGCAGGACATCGAATGTCTCGCCGAGGTCTGTGGTGTGTTCGGCTGACAGGGTGGATTTCATGAGCATGTTGTCGATGTAAACTTCCATATTTCTCCCAATTTGTGGTTTGAACAACTTGTTGACCAGCCGCTGGTATGTTGCCCCCGTGTTTTTGAAGCTGAAGGGCATTACCCTGTAGCAGTAGACTCCTCGATCAGTTGTGAACGCGGTCAGCTCTTCTTCGGACGGATTCATCTGGATTTGATTATAACCAGAGAAGGAATCCATGAAGCTCAGTAGCTCGTGACCGGCCGAGCTATCGACTAACTGAAATATCTGAGGGAGTGGGTAGTTGTCTTTGGGGCGGGCCTTGTTTAGATAGGTGAAATCGACGCACATGCGCCATTTCTCGTTTGCCTTCTTGACTATGACTACGTTTGCTAGCCAAGCCGAGTAGTCTAGGTTTCTGATGAAGTCGGCCACGAGCAGTCGATCTACCTCCTCCTTTATTGCTTTCTGTTTTACTGGCGTGAAACTTCTTTTCTTTTGTCGGACCGGCCGGGCTTTCGAGTCGACCCCGAGCTTGTAGAGATCACCTTGGGTCAATCTCGGGAATGTCCGTGGGAGTCTAAGCGAACACGTCGGAGTTGCTCCAAAGAACTGGATTAGGCTATCCCGAGCATCCCCTGTCAAGCGTGAGCCGATCTGGATAGTTCGGCTGTCGTCTCCCTCCTCAAGAGGAACCTCTGACAAAGCCTCCACCGGGGAACCGCGAATCTTATTTTTGTCGTCGCACGTGTCCAGAGATTCCCGAGGATCGCATACATCTTAAAAATGTCAACTTTCTCCTCGGGGAACGTCGAAGCGAGACAGACCTTGGCGGTTTGCTGGTCTCCGTAAGCCCGACCTATCCCCCATTGCCCAGAGGGAACTTAAGCGTGAAGTGATAGGTCGAGATCTAAACCTGGAGGGCGTTTAGGGTGGGGCGACCCAAGAGGATATTATAAGACGAAGGGATCCTGTCAATGAGGAAATTCACCGATATGGTTCACGTTCTTCCTGCTTCTCCAATGTTGAGAGGGAGGGTGATCGATCTCTCGGCTAAGACGGAATGGTTTGTAAAACCGGAGAAGATGTAGGAGGTTGGTTCGAGGTCGGATGGGTTTAATCCCATACACTGGAAACGGTCGTAAAACAGGATATCCGCCGAGCTCCCCGAGTCGACTAGGATTCTCCGGACCTCGTATCGGTTTACCCGGGCTGCTATCACAAGGGGATCATTGTGCGGAAGTGATATACCGTGAAGGTTATCATCGGTGAAGGTGATTGGATCATCCTTCTTACACTTCTTGTAGAGAGATCACTTAAGGACATGATCGGCCGAAAACGGCGGTGTCCTTATTGCTCGGAGTCGAGTCAACAGAGATGACCATCATCTGCCCGACCGTCAATTCTCCAGGAGAAGGTTGGTTCGCTTTCTCCCAATCTTCTTTCCGTTTGTCTCGTAAGTACTTTTCCAAGTGACCGGAGCGGATTAGCTCCTCGATGTAGTCGCGGAGTTGTTTTCAGTTCTCGGTCGGGTGCCCTTGTGATCGATAGAAGGCGCAGTATGGGCCGCAGAGTCACTTACCCGGCCTCTGAGTCGTTGGTGGGAGTTTGAAAAATCTCTCGCCCTTATCCTCTTCTAGCAGCTCGGCCTGAGAGACGTTCAGAGGAGTGTACTCCTGAAACCTCGGTGAATAAGGTTTCGGATGGTCGGCTTTTTTCTTCTCTTCCCTATCCCGTTTCCTTCGGTCCGTCCGGTTGCCGCGAGGTAGGTTGGCGTTTACTTCTGATTCAAGTTGGATTTCCCGCTCGGTCCAGAATTTTACCTCGGCCATGGTTTTAGGCGAAAGAGCGGAGCTACTCTTTATGCCTAAGACCCTCCCTCAAGACGATGATAACCATTTCGTCGCGGTGCTCGGGGACTTCCATAAGGGCATTGTAGAAGCGAGTAACGTAACCCTTGAAAGATTCCCTGTCTTCACTCTTGATGGTAAACAGGTAGTCGACCGTCCTTTTCTGTCATATGTTACCAACGAAGTGACCGAGGAACTGAGTCTCCAGCTCGTCAAAGGTCGAGATCGGGCGTGGCACAAGGCCGCGGAACCCCGGATGAGGGTGGCGGGGAAGGCTCGGCACTGAGCCACGTCTGAGTTGTCTTGGAAGCTCATGCCTGCCATAAACACATCCAAGTGGTCCTTTGGGTCAGACTTCCCGTCGAAGAGGGCCACCTTTGGTGGTTTGTTCCGAGACGAGACCCGCTCGCCTAGTAACTGCTCTGTGAAGAGCCTCGTGAGCGAATCTGCGGAGTACTTTGCCAGTCCTTCGGCCGAAGGGGTAGCGTGCCGCATGTCTTCAATTTTCTTATCGAGGGCCTCGATCCGCTGATGGTACCCCGAGGATTCTCCATAATCGGAGCGTCTGCTGTCACTGCTTTGGACTTGCGCGATGGAACGGTTTCGGCTTCACTCTATCACGTTCCTCAGGTCCTCGGGGGGAACTCTTCGTGGTTGGTCCCGAGGTGAGCCACGGGCGCGACCTCGATGGGCATGGGAACGTCGGTCTCCCCTGGAATCAGGAAACCTGACCGACGTCTCCTTAGGGGGCGAGAGAGGGCAGCGGGCATTGAAGCGATAGCCTGGTCTATCTTGAAATCTCGGTATTGAACTATCCGGCACCCAATGAGTCATGGAATCATTCTTCGTGTAGGGGTCATGACTGCCTGGCATGCCAGTGTTCGGTGATATCGAGATGGGCATAAGTGAGGTCGAAGGCCTGACTATGCCCCTCCGTCACCCCACGCATGTCGTCGTTCCGGGGAGTGGGGACAGCGGTGGCGAGCATTGCCGGCCGTTTGAAAATGAGCGAACATGTTCACTATCGCCGTGAGCCTGTCGATCCGTGCAGATAAGGCGTCGACGAAGTTGAGAGGTGGAGTTGAACCTCCTCCGCCTCCATTGTGGAGGACAGGACGGCTCGTGCTTGGATCGTTGCAATTATCGCTGGTCATTGAATCGAAGGCTGAAGATCAACTTTTAGGGTGGAAAAACTTCTCGTTCCCACAGACGGTGCCAACTGATGGAGGCTGGAATCTCTCTCAGATGTTGTCCTCCGTTGATTTTGCTACCAGCAGAACTAAACGGTTGAGATTTGTTATGAGGATTAAGTGTGTGGGTCTCAATAGATTATCGGTTGTTGCTGACACCGAGCTTCCTGCAAGGGAAGTCCCGGGGTGGAAAACCACCGTAGAACCTTCCGACGATTAAGTAAGTACAGAGAAGTAATTGGGCAGAGTAGCGGTGTCTTGGGAATGAGTTCGACGTCCTTGAGTTTATATAGCGGTGTCCGGAAGATGGGTTTATATAGGGGTCGCATTGGAGCGAGCCGATGCGAGATTCTCGCTATCTGTTACACCCCTGCGGCACGTTCGCATTAATGGCGGGATACGCCCATTAATGGCGAGATACGCTAGCGTGGGATGCGGGACGTGGAGCGGCGGAGATCTCGTCGTAGTGAGATACACGGAGTCGTTACAGAGGCGCTTGGGCTCCGTGCTCTCGGCTGGATAGGGAAGCTGAGGAAGCTCAGCTCGGTGACTGCCCGGAGTCGAGCGATAAGGCCAAGGAAGCTCAGCTCACTGACTGCTTGGAGACGAGCGATGAGGCTGAGGAACCTCGGCTGTAGGATGGCTCGGAGGCGGGCTGTTGCTGGTTGCCAGGCGACTAAGGGATGTACTCATGAGAGGCCCCCCAAAGGTTGGATGATATCTCAAAGATGAGTACCGAGGAATGTCCCCAATGCATCGTACTTACTCCATCTCCGTAGCCCCCAGAAATCTGGCGGGCTTACGTGGACGACACGTCATCTGCTACGTGTCGCAATTTGGGGAATTCCCACTTACGATTATCATCACAACCCATCAACAACAATGGAATGCTCTTCTTCTTCATTTTGATTTTAATTTTTCTTTTCTTTTTTCTCACTCTGATCCTTCTCTTGCTAATTTTCCCACCTTTGAATTTTGGTCTAATTCTCATTGGAAAGTTGTCGGTTTTGAAGAGCTCTTTCATTTAAGTCCCTAACAAATTCCCTAATTCGACATTGGCTGCCAAAAATAATTAAGCACGTAATAATTTGTTTTACCGCAGCAGTTATGCTTTATGTAAAAATTTCTGGTGATGTGAAAAGGAGAAAGATTACTTAATTGAATAACAATTTTCATTCTCTTAATTTGTGGCATGTCACTTTTGATACCTAAATTCGAAACAACTTGATTTTTCCTTTGTGAAAGGGTTATTTAGCGCGTATAATTGTTCATGGGCATTCAACTAGTAACACATTTGACTTAATATTACTTAGCTTTAAGATTAAACGAACATATTATCTTATGGAAAACAATAATTAGCATGACATTTTCCTTGATTAACATGTTGCAGCTAAGTTGAGAGTGGAAAATAAGCTTAAAATGGCCACAGTTCACCATTAATACATTTTTACTAGTTATCTCGCTGAAAGGAAAAATTATCCAAATGCTTGAAAAATGAAAAGTCATATAAACAATATAATATCCTTAAAAACATAAGGGTGTCCATGTTAAAATTCTTACTCAGCAAATTTACCCTCTGGCCTCGGCAGCAAATAACAGTTCATAAACTCAAAACAAAGAGAGGACTCTTTTTCGATCATAAACTTTAAAATGAGCATTGGATGATCACAATGACGAAGACAATGATCACTAAACATTACAGATTAAATGGGAGATCCTACAGCAGTAGCATCAGTAAAAGAAACGAAAACGCATTTTTTATACATGATATACATGATGACATGCAAAATGCAAAATGCGGAGCTTGTTTCTATAGGAAAAGAAAGTTGAAAGCTTGCTAAGCTGCACTTATCATCATCATCAGGATAAAAGAAACGCATAAGAATACACATTACCTTCATATCAGCCTTTCAAATCATTGAAATTTCGATATATATAACCCGCGGGGAAAAAACATTCTGCTGCTTGTTATTGGTGGATTACAACCCTTAACTGACATGCGGTATCTCAAAAACCCAGATACACAAGATAAAGCAATATTTCTTGGCATCTATCCAAACACGGGCACTAAAGTACTAAACTACATAGAAAGAGAAATCAAGGCCTAAAGGTACACTACAAGATGCACCCTGCGTTGAAGCGGTGAGCTGAAATGGCAATACGTCATTGGGTGTTGCATATCAAATAAAGTCATGTGGCATAAAGTAAATCCAATCTTTAGAGAGATGCCATGTCACTTTAAATGGTAAATATCACTCAATAGAATATGGTCACATCTGCTTTGTGATAGGATGCATCATATAGAAACACTTTAGTCCATGATTTACTCATATACAAAACTATTCCATGATTTCCCCTTCCTCCGAATCCTCAAATTGCTCTACAATTGCATTATTGGCATCCTCTTCATCGGACTCGTTCTCCACTTTTTCACCGACAGTAGATTCTTTCTTGCCACCGATTTGTGTGAATACTTCATCTTTCACATTGATATTCGGAAACTCCAAGGCTTTAGCGGGCCACGGTCTGAAGAAATCGTTCAAGACCATAAATCTGAAAACTTGAAGCAATCGGGTTTTGTCTCTCTTTATATCGGCACTCAAAAGTTTTTCAAGAAGGCTCGGTTCCCTCTTCACAGAGAGAGGACTAGGAGGTGCTCTCTTTTTCTTAAACTTTTGTCTTTTAGAACGCCTATTGTCTTGGCCTTGTCCCCTGCCTCTCTTTTTGTTGAATCGGTTCCCTTTGTTTTCTTTTTCTTCTGGTTCATGTAAATAACTCCGTGGTATTTCAGAGACTTCAACTCCTAACTCTGCTTGTTTATCTAAAATTTCTTTCAGTTGCTGTGCAAAAGGAATTATGTTAGTAGACAGTATGCATCATGTAGTTTTTTTATATTTGTTATTTTTTGTTCTAAAAAAGGGTTAAAGAGCAGGAAACCCCATTTAGTTTTGTCTGAATAGCAGGAAACTTCCCTTGGTTTTTAAAACCTGCACTTTACCCCCTCAAAGGCTCAAAACTTAACAATGTTATTATTCAGTTAATTATTCCCACAATACCTTGGAAATTTTATCATTTTTCTGCCATGGTTTCACTATCAAGATGTGATTAAAGAATTTAACAAATGGATATGTTGCAAATAAAAACAATATTATAAATGGATAAAATAAATGTTCAATGAAACACAAGAGCAAAGAGTAGTGGGTGGTTTCTTGTTAATCGTATAAAAGTGAGGAGGGTTTCCTGCAATTTAGCCAAGAAGGAACACATACGCACTGAAAGAGAACATAATGGCCAAAGAAGAACACATAATAAGAGTATGCACCTGGCGACGTAATTTTGCATCATCGTCCTTGTTACTCTTACTGTCATCAACTTCCTTCTGAGGAAAGAAAGGGAATTACAACAAAAAGAGTCAAGGAAAAAAAACTGACAGTTAACAAAACAACAGGAGCTTTATGGGAATGTAAATATGACCTTTTTAATGTTGGCTGTGGTCGGAAAATTCTTCTTGCGCGCTTCACGCCACAGTTGTATCTCAGTCTTTGTACAGTTAACAGGGAGTGGCCTTTAAGAAAACATGGAGCAAGAACTATGAACTAAACAGAGATATGCTGCAGTCATCTAACTGCTTCTAAAATCTGTCTTAAATCTACCCTGTCTCACCAAGGATATATTTAAATCATGGAAGGAAATAGAGAAGTTAGCTTCTTTTTTCCTTTTGAAATAACACCAACTCCAAATTCACTATGAATATTAAGGTAAAGTCCGGAGAGGATTTAGTAACAAATTGCACAGGCAATACAACAACTGAGCCTTTTATCCCAAGCATATGGGGTAGGCTACATGAACCAACATGAGAATCATGCCAGGTCCAGCACATGAATCCTCCGCCTCCACTCACTCCTATCAAACAATATACTTTCATCGAGGCCTTTGGCAACTAAATTGCACAGGCAATAAAAGCAGTAAATTACAAATTAACAATAAAATGTTGGTTTTCTTCAAAATAAAAATAAAAATAAATAAGATGTTGGTTATGCATAATTCCAGAAGAGGAGGGGGGAGGAAAGAAAAATAAAAGGTAAAGAAATATGAGAAATAGAAAAGAATAGAAAAGATAAATAAAAATTAATGGATAATGTTGAACAGGTTAAAGATCAGGTTAAATAGGTTGTTCGCTCATTGATAAACCATAAGGGAATAACAGTTGAGTCAAAGTTGGGAAATAACTAAGATGTTCATTTGATTATTGGGTAAATCTAATACTAAACCCCCATGAACTTTCTTTGTTATTCAGATAAAAACCATTTAACTTATAAATAACACTGTTGAACTGTCACATTTCTTTCAATTCATTGATATCATTTGTAACTTTAGCTGTAAGTTAGAAGGTACAAATGGTTTTATCTTGAAAAACAGTGAAAATTTATGATGGCTTTGTAAAATTTACCCTGATTATTTCACCAATACTATACTTGACACACTCCTTAATAGAGTATATTGGTGCGCAATTAATAAAATAATCAGAGAACATTGGCTCAAGTGGATTAACCAATACCATCTAACAGCCAAGGACAACTTCATATACACCTAACTGGGCACTTTTTACAACTTCGTGTGGCACGTTGATAATTTAGTGACGGATAGTGATCATCTGCAATGATGGAAATAGTTCCAATTTTTATCACAACATCAACCAAAGCTTCAATGCTCATCAACCACTATTGCCTAGCCTCTAGTCTTATAACTTCATCGGCCAGCGTTTGTGCTGTGCATTACTGAGCATCAAACTACAATAACAACCTTACCGAATATTTTTTAGATGTTTCTCTTCACTGCTTATAAATTAGAACGGTGGAGGGGTTAATACAATTGATCGGCTCAAAGGACTTAGGATGTCAGACAGATGATGATTTATAGCATGTAATACGTACAGTAGATAAATAAAACTATCAGCTATCTATTTCCCTCCCAAAAAATTCATTAATTTATCTATTATATTTCTTTCTCGTTCACATGTAAGATCATGCAGTGGATGCAAATACTAAATTTAAGTTTCAGCATCAATTTAAAGTCTTATACTTAGAAGACCAATTTCCCGATATAATTGAAATGTGATTCAAAATAAATGAGTTTTTAGGCAGCACATTGCTACCTCCGATGTACTGCTGGAGCTTCTTCACCAGAATTTGTAGACTGGGGATTATGCTCTCCCCAGTTGTGTTGTCCTGTTTACAGAAATTGAATTCAATTATATAATTTCAACATAAACCATTATCTTAATCTACTATATTTTAAAAAAGACTAAAATATCCGTGCAAGGAGAGGTGGAACAACTTGTAGTGAATATATGCAGCTCAGGCGTTAGTTTTATTTAATTCCAAAGAGCTCATATGTCGATTTTTTATATTAAAAAAGTATTAAACTAACTCAGAAATATCATGCGCATCAGGAGCAGAAGTCAATAGTATATAACTTTGCCAATTGTTACTAGCAATCCAAAAGGTTAGGGATTCCAACTTCTTTTGCTCTTTCTTTGTCGCATGCAAGTGCCCAAAACCATCCAAAAAGTTTCATGCAATTAATACGCCGTAAGATCATTCGAAAGTTATTAAAATTGATTTCTTGTAATCTCATTTTTAAACTTTACAAGAAGTAACAGCAAAAACTCTGATTAGATAAGTACGACACGTTAAATTAAAATTTATATGTTACACAAATTCATTATTGAGGATACATATTTGGGTTGGATTCGAATCCGTATTGGATTCTTCCCCAAAGATACTAGTTTAACTCTTTCTATTGCATCATACATGTATCAGACATGTATGAATGGCTAAGACACTAATAATCTATGCATCAACACTAAAACTAATTTTATTCTTAGTTTAGTTCTTCTAAAATGACGACTTTTGTTATTATGTAACAATTTAAAGAACAAAAGTTAACCTATTGGAATGGATCATATCCTAGACTATTCAAATATTGCAAATCACTAATCTGACTCATAATAATACCCTGTATCTATAGCCAAATCCATGCTTCTTACCGCCTCATTCTCTCTCATGGGTTCCTTCACAATACTATCAACTTCTTACACTATTCAATAATATTTAATCCATAAGAAGCAATCTCTTGTTTTTGTGGGAAGGTCCAGGTATAAAGTGGGAGTGTTGAATCAACCAAGCTGTCTTCTCCTCCAAACAAGGATCAACTATTTTTTTTCACTTTTTGTTCATCTGCGTGCTATGGTTGCTTGGATTGGTATCACCTCTATTGAATTGAAAGAAGGCATATAAGGGTTGAATCAGCATCTAACATCATCAAAACCTGCTCTAGCCTTCTAAGAAATGTGATCATTAAATCTTGTCATACATGTGTATTGATGATTTTTATTGTCTCTGCAGCAAGGATACATATTTCAATCATTTGGGTCATCACATCGCAGAGTGAGTCTCTGATCATGATACTTGACTGGAATCACCAAGTCTGAACATACCCGGGCTCATAAAAAGCCGCCTTTTTCTTTTACTTATGCTTTCTTTTCTTTCAGCTGAACCTTCATGATCAAGCCCAGCCAAAGCAAATGCATGCACATCACTGGTTCAGCCAGTTCCAGATTTAGAAGTGAATACGAATTTGTCCGAATTTTAGCATGTCTCAGACAATAATTTATCTTACTGTCGTAGCTTATTCACATTTTTAAAAATAGACTTAGCTTATTAAACATCCTTTATATTACTAATGTTGAGATTCTACCATAAACCATTTTTAAGAGATTAAAAACCACCTCCCGGCTCCTGCCTCCTGCACAATTAGCGGATAAAGGACATTCAAAATGCCAGAACATGAAAAAAAATGCGTCATCAGGAGGAAAAAAAGTTCATTTTTTCGAATAATTAAATATGCAGATTTGTTGGAGAGAAAATTGTCATCAACTCGGAGCTCTTAATATAGTATCTATGTTGTACCTAATTCTTAGAATATAATGATACGAACCTATAGAAGGGGAAGAAGTTATGTGATATCTTGCTTATAGCCCTAATCATGTTAACTTTAGGACATTGATGTTTCAAAATACGTCTAAGTTACTATTCACAAAATTCTATATATTCAAATAAGCCGGTTGAGACGTGACCTTGTTTGATGGCATTTGTGTTGGGGGGCCTGCATTGAACTTTGATCTTGCACTTTGTTGTGCAGCTGTGCTTTTGATGTTTTCAGGTGCTCAAATGGCTTGGAGTGTGTTGCTGAGATTACTAAACGATTATACATTATGTATTGTGTTGGTTGTGTGATTTATAAGCATAATCTCTTAAGCTGTATTCTGTTCGAACCAGTATGTATATAAATGAATGTAAGAGGACTATGAAGATAGATAAAAATAGGTATAGGTTTTACTGGTAAAGTAGATATGAATTTATTAAAAATATCTATAATGGAAAGGAATTGTCTTTGAGCCGAGTCACCTACAGAATTCATCTAAATTACGGGGGGAAACTGCACATCAGTAGGAAACTCTATCGGTCATACTTAAATATGATTTCTTGGTGCAATGAACAATAATCACAAATGGCATATTTACAAAGTTGCAAAATATGAATTAAATTTTTTTGATAAACTTAATTAATATGCTTTTAGCTAAAGTTAAATTCTTTTTAAACATTAGAAAGTAAGTTATTTTGTTGATATCTAATAAATTTAATTGTTCATTGAAAACATCCTGACATTTTATAGGAAGTATAGACATACAGTTCTCATGCACCTCTGTATTCTCTATCTAGTATCCATGTCCATGCTTCGGTTATGGGTTTGTGTTTATATGTACAGGAGACTAGATTATTGCATATTCACTTATATTCATTGCTATGTATGTACATCCTGCATACCCAGAATATTCAAGCTGTCGGGTGTGAATTTTCCATCCCAAAAGCAGTGGTTCATTGCTTTGGTGGACATCCAACTTTATTGATTACTGTAATTTTAGTAGATCGGCCTAGTAAATATCCTATTTATGCCTGTTACTCTCAATGATACTAGGAAATATGATATGTGATGCTCTATAAGTGTACTTTTAAGAAAATGTTTTAAAAAAAAAGTTTACTTAATAAACGAAAGATATCTATGTTCTATTACAAAAATAACTTCACGGCATTGGTAATTTCGATGCACAAAAAAAATTATAATATTCTACATAAATTTAGAAGACGAGAATACAAAAGAGTGATGGAAATTTGGTCAAATAAACTGTTGCATTACCTCTTCCTCCTCTCCTATTAAATTGCTTCATGTTTCTCTTTGAACTTCTCATGTCATGTACTTCAGATTTCTGGAATCTGCAAATGCTCGAGTTAAACTAGAGTAAATCTCCCTTAATGTTGAGAATAAATTAAATTGAGTTGCCAGACATGCCTATTATGCGATCGTTCTTTTCCATGCCTCTGAAATTTTCTTTCAGAACCACTGATAGAAGAATTTTGAGAGTTCAGAAGTGAATTATCAATTTTCTTAGATTCAACCTGCAACAGAAATCCACAGGGTAGGTGAATAAGAGAAAGAAGAAGTGTCTTGTCACCTATCCAATAGCAAAGTGGAGATGGAAGACCAATATAATTTATTATTTTTTCTGAATTAACATAGGTGAGCAATGTGTCCAAGCACACCTTAATAGTGACAAGTCACTTGTGAATAATTATGAGCATGGATATAATGTGTAGGTGTTGTATAATATTCATGCAAACATAATAAAATTTTGATTTAGAATTTGGCAAAAGAATCACAAGATTTACCAAATGATAATGTGAGTATTGTGTAGAATTTTGCCATGTCATACATAGAATGATTATGCCTCAAACTAACTTCAAATGATAAGCATGTGTAGGCCTCATATATTTACAATCTATATTTATTCATATCAATACTATAAGTTCAAGGACGAGATGAAACACAGCATGTAAAACTTCTAGTACAAATAGGTTTGGGATTCTTTGAAAATTGAAAGAATTTTTCAGATATAGTCCAAAATCAAATTCCAAATTTCTTTTAAGTTATTTTTTTGCTTGCTAATCAATATACTCAAATTAACATTCTCAAAATCAAATTACGCAACTCATTTTTCAATAAAACACAAGAAAATAAAATCTTTATTCCTGAAAATTCAATCTTTACTTTTATGTTTTAAAGAAAGCACTCAGAAACCAATAAATCCGAAATGTTCTTTTGTTTTTAAAGTTTTGATAACAAATCATTTTTACTAAAAATTAATTTATGATCTCAATGATATGAGTCACAAGATGATCATAAGTTCACAGTCAAAAGTAGTCTTTAAGTTCTCATTTCTCAAAATTTCACAAATAGACATCAACTCTTTATTCTTGTATCAAGTGAAGAGGTTTTTTGTTCTTTATTTCATGATGTCATTTTTCTAAAACTACCATAAAATCCATAAAAATTTGCTAAAAGGTCGTTTTACGGAATTTTACATTTTTCATATTTTTAATCTAAACAAATATCATTGTTAGAATAAAATAATTGAGTAACATGATACTTTCATCAAGTGGGATATGACTAAATTCATCATTAAAGTCCAGTATACCCAATATTGATGATGCACCGTCATGTATAGACTCAATAAATCTCCATGATTTGCACTTACATAATGAAAATTTTTGTTAGGAACGCTACTATTGGAAAAAAATTAATAAACTCACTCAACCCAACTTTATTCATTATAGGTTCTTTCTTTTAAAAATCATTCCACTCCAATTTTGGTTCGAAAGGACCGTCAAACCCTTCTATTATATTATCCCATTATCCATAAGATTCAGAATTTAAAAAATGTTCCATACTAACTATCCCATCTTCGTATGTAAAATTATTGAACATGGATGGACAAGATGGATCATCATCCCTTAATAGGAAATCCATGTATCATTAACTATAAGTTGTCTATGTTGCACGGATTCGTCAATGAGGAGACGTATATGTATTGGATATGTATCGAATTCGTATCCATATAAGATTTTTTTCAGATTTGTTCAGAACATATGTGGAACTTCTTTTGGCGCATTCTAAATTTTATATCGTGTTCTAGATGTATAAAAAAAGTATTAAAGGCTAAAACATCAACAATATACGCACCAACACTGACACTTGGTTGGGTTCTTAGTTTAAGTTTGTTAAAATGATTGTTTTATGTGATAATTTAAATAACAAAAGATTAGTGTATCCCAACGAATCGTATCCTAGAGTTTTGAGAAATTGTGTATCCGCAATTCCAACTCATCATATCCTATATCCGTATCTAAATCCATGCTACTTTGTAGGTTGTTAAACCGGTATGCAGAGCTCGTTGTTCTAATGCCAATCAAAAGTTCATCATCTTATCCTAGGTGGGGATACATAGGGTGTTTAAAAAATTTCTTTATTATAAAAAAAGCGCACGATATTTAGTATTTAGCAATGCAATAAGAGTCAATGTAAAAGCCATTAAGAGAAGACATGACTGTAATGAGTTTAGCAAGATAAGATCAACGAGCAAATGCAAACACAACAATTATTTGATGGTTCGACGTCTCACATCTACTCCAATGTTTATCACTAAAGCACACCAACTAGACGGAAGAACCTCACAATGGCTATTTCTTCTCCCAAAAAAATGACCTCTTTAAACATTAATGGTCGTTTTATCTTGACCAAATTGAGAGACGTAGCTTAATAATACTCAATTCCCTTGTACGGATTAGTAACCGTCGCCTTGACAATATTTTATAATTGATGAGAGCGAAATAGTAAGTAATTGAGCTAATTTGCAATTAAAATTACCAATTATATTCATAGATAAATTTACCAAAGAATCGTGTAGCTTAAAATATTCTCTGTCTAAATGCTAGTGATACCAGCTCATTGACCCATTCTAATACCCAAACTAGTACTCTCGTTCACCCATTCATTGTTGAGCATGAGTTCAAAAATGCAACAGTCGACATTCTTTTATTTGTTCAAAATCTTGAGTCAACAATTGAAGCAAAGGTTTGATTTTATGAAATGATTGTTTGTAGTGTTTTTAAAGCCATAGTATTTTTTTAGGCAAAATGTTATTTTGGCTCTAAAGTATATAGCTATCACTCATCTTTAAGACTACGAACCAATTTTCATTGATCTATTACATATTATAAATCTATAAATATTACTAGTAATTCTCATAAAAAAGATATAGAACCTCACATGCTCAAAACTTTATAATATTTACATCGCATCAATTCAACATCTTTTCAAGCTCAATAGCTACCGGTCCCTATAACATCTTGTAATTATCAACATTGTAAAGAGATCGTAAGCTTCTTATGAAGAAGCATGTCTTGTATAAGTTTTCTGCCTACATGAAAGAGCGCGATGGTAAATAAAAAAAATCCTATAGGCCGAGTCTTTAGGTAAGGGAATAAACATGGGGTATCACACCACTCAAATAGAGCGTGTGTGCTCTCTTAGTTTACTGTATTTACATTTGCTTTTAATTGTTATCATAATTTGTTGGTAGATTGATTTGTTTAATTTGAATATCTTACAATTTATTTTAAATCAGAGAGCAAGTTTGTAAAATCCTATTCACACCTGTTAGGTTAAATAGTGGACTTTCATCTGATATCAGAGTCTCATTTTATTTATGGATAGAGTTTAAAATCCATGGATTTTCTATAAAAGAAAGATTTTATTGTATCCATCCATGTTTAATAATTTATATATAAAATTTGATAGTTAGAATGAAATACTTCATGAATTCTAAATCTCACGGAAGGTGAAATATTATTTTAGAAGAATTTAATACTCTGGCCAGTGGTTTAGAAAAGAAACAATCTAGCAACAACAACAACTGAGCCTTTTATCCCAAGCATATGGGGTAGGCTACATGAACCAACATGAGAATCACGCCGGGTCCAGCACATGAATCCTCCGCCTCCACTCACTCCTATCGAACAATATACTTTCATTGAGTCCTTTGGCAACCATATCGTTTCGTATCACCTCCATCCATGTTTTCTTCGGTCTCCCTTTTGCCTTATTGCCATTGCCTATATCGAGAGTATCTATTCGTCGAACCGATGCTTCCATAGGTCTGCAGCGCACATGACCAAACCATCTTAACCGGTTTTCCCGCATCTTCTCCTCCACAGGTGCTACACCAACTTTTGCATGAATATCCTCATTTCGCACCTTATCTTTTCTAGTGTTACCGCACATCCAACGAAGCATGCACATCTCCGCTATGTGCATCTTCTGTGTATGATGCTTTTTAGGAGCCCAGCATTCTGTACTATATAATAAGGCAGGCCGAATAGCGCTCCGATAAAACTTCCTTTTCAATTTTAACGGAAAGTTACGATCACACAAAATCTCTGTTACACTCCTCCATTTCAACCAACCAGCTTGGATCCTTTGATTAACATCACTAGTATGAACAATATATCATGTTTAGTAAATTCTTCTATTAGTACTGATCTTTTAAGTTTCAAATAAAGTTTCTCATTATATATATGCTAATCAGGATGGAGATTAATTAGGTTTATACATAATCACTATTTTAAAAAGCGGCCGCTTAAGTGGCAAAACGGACTTCGCCGCTCCGCTTTATCCTGCTTAAGCGGGTGATACTAGATAACATATTTTTTAATATATATACCTCATAAGTGTTATAATGGATATACAAGTACTATTATTGGAGTGAGAATAACATTAAGACCAATTAATACAAAATCACATCTTTCCTCCCTCTTTTTACACGTTTCATACTCGCGTGCTCGAGTCGACAAGGGGTACGGTTTTCAAGCTGCTCGATTTCGACAAACTTCAAAATTTGAGATTCGAAACTCAAAAATTAAGGTTTCGGATCTGATCGATTTCAAGATATCGAAATTTGAATCGACTTCGAGAAATCCTTGGATTTTCCTATTTCGATTTTAAATAGTTTTTAAACTTTGACCTTGACTTTCTAATTCGTTTTCGACTCGACCTCATACTGTAATCTTCTAGGTAGTTTTTTTATGATTTTGTTGGGTTTTTTTTATTGGTTTTGTTGGTTCTTTTAGTTGCGTTCGATGTTTATTTTTGAAATGAATTCTAGAAAAAAAAATAGAGGACCTTTTTCATAGCCAATTTGCATTTTCGATTATTTACGCCTTCCATAATGCTTATCTAAGCATTTGCAAGAGCAAAATGAACATAAAAATAATTAAAACTCTATTAGAATCAATATTTATTGTTAAGAAATTAGAAAATTGATAAAATACCACTTCTGATTTTTGAGCGGCCTAAATGGTCGCTTAAGCGGCGATTAAACAGCCATGCTCCTCGACCGCTCCACTTTTTTATCTACTTTTAAAATATTGTACATAATGTATACTAAATCTTAAATATATGTAATCTCAGACTTCAATGATGAAGTTAATAATTTTTCATTAGAGGTATACTATCTAACTAAATTGTTTATTCTAACAGTAACATTTATTACGAGGAATATTATATTTCTTCTAATGAAAATTGTGAAATTATGAATTTTCATATGTTTGAATCTTAGGCATTTTTCATGAATTGTATGATAAGTTTAGAAAAAAATTATATATAAAAATAAAGAGTTTAAATAGAAAAATTCTTTGCTGTTAAAATAAAAATAAATATTTGATGTCTATTTGTGAAAACTTGAAATTTGAAAATTTGAATATTAATTCTGAATGTGAACTGCTATCATTATCTTATGATTCTTTTATATTGAAATCAAGATTTAAACTAATGGGAGGAATTATTTAATTTCAAAACTTGAAAAACAAAAATATTTTTTGATTTGACAATTTGTGAGTGTGATTCTTAAAGAGATAAAAAATAAAAAAATTGATCTCCAAAAAATGAAGATTTTGTTTCTTATGTCCTTTGAAAAGTGAACTAAGTAATTTAAGTTTCGAGAAAGAAAATTTGAATCAAATTGATAAATCATTATCATCTTCTCATAAGTTTTTGAGAAATGAAATAGAATATTATAAAATTGGTTTGAGCATTATTCTTTCCAAGTTTGATAGAAAATTTGAATTCATTGATTTTGAAATCAAAAGAGAAATTTTAGTAGTAAAAATTTGAAAATTTTCTATGAATTCAAAAATATTTAGACTTTCAAAAGAGTTACAACTTACAACTATATTTTGCTAAAAGTATTTCATGCAATGCTTCATTTTATTTAACATCTAAGATTTATAGACATAAAATGAGTGAAAAATATGTCCTACACATTCTTTTATGTATAACTTAACCATTTATTTTATCCATGTCATGGAATGAAATTCTACACAATATTCATATTCCTCATTTAGTAAATCTTCTTGTGTTTTTTCACCGAATTCTACATCAAAATTTTCTTCCCTTTGCATAAATCTGTACAACTACACATTATCTTTATGCTCCTAATCTCCCTAAACATCCAAATTTACTTTCCATCATTGTGATATGCTTGGACATAGCTCACTCTATCTAAAATAATAATAAAGTATATGCTTGCATGAGATGGATTTCGAAGGTTGACAGTAATGGACCCACGGAAATTTGGCGTACCAAAATGCACACTCTTGTGTTGTAGGTTTTCGAGATGCCAATAAATAAAGACACTACTTGTTGATCTGAGTTGCCAAATGAAGATTGAAAAATTATAAAAGCAAACACATCTATTGATTTAGGTGAAACGCCTATTTGGTAATCCAGTATTTTCTTAAATTTTTCTTTCCTACCTTTAATTATGAATTTAGATTAAAAAATGTACTTATTGAAGGATTTTTCGCACTATATATTGATTTAGAAATAAATTGTTTGATGCTTGTATCAATTTATACACATTTCATGCTTGATTAGTATCTGGATTCAAGAGCTTTTTATGATCGACATATAAATGATTATATCGTACAATTTTTATATGTATCATATGTATAACATTGTTGAGAGATTTGTCACGGTAAAATTATGTACATAAAAATTGATGTAATATGTACATGCCTACATGGCCATGAGATTTATTAATGGTTAAATCATATTATAAATTTCAAGTCTATATTGGTATTTGGTATTTCTAAGGAGTTCACTCTTGTGTGCGCCATTATCATTAACCAATGGCAATCAACTTTTACAGACATGATTTTTTGTACTCAATCAATTACTCTCTCGCGATGTCACTTCTTGATCTAAATATAAATAAACAACACTACAAGATGATCCCATGGAAAGAAAAGCTACTGTGATGCATGTGATGCGTAATTATTCAATTAGGCATGGTGTAATCTTAAGAAAACTCAACTAAATTATGTTCCTTCCACATTGCAAAATAAATGTTAGATTTACGGGTACAGTGTTGATTCATCAAGTTGCAACTTTCAGAAGAGAAGTAACAATAGCTCCAAAGTGTATCTACACAGAATTTCAACAAGTAACAGCTTATAACTAACCGTAAAAAGGAATACTATATTTATGTCACAACCATTTCAAACAGCAATACCTGAGATTGCTGACTCCCAATAACTTGCTGCATATTCTTCTTATTCCATTGATTGTTCCCGGAACTTGAAGAAACTGAAGCATTACCAAAGCCCATATTATTCGGACCCGACTGAGGATTTCCCAACAAACCCATCATTTGATTCTCTTGAAGCATCTGATTCTGCGGTAAGAACAGCGCATTCATCATGTTCATCATCTGGTTCGGATTTGGAATCGAATTATGACCCATAAACGGCAAAACCCCTTGTTGGAAAGGGGCAGCAAGATTTTGTGTCTGGATTTGATTCCACAAGTTCATATGAAGCTGCGGATTGTTCTGAATTTGAACTGCCAACAACTGAAGAAAACCAAGCTGGCTGTTTTGGGGCATGGGTTGGGAATTAGGGTTTAGGCTCTGGAAATTGTTCAGGTTTGCCCCATTCAAATTCCCCAAATTAGGGTTTTGGGGATTGAAATTAGGGTTAAACAGCATCGCCTATTACAGAAAAAATCAATTAAATTAACTATTAAAAACAAATTTGAGTAAAAAAAAATTAAAGAAATGTAGGGTTACATGCAGGAGATTTGGGTCGTTGAAGGGATTCATGACAGATTCTTCAGGAAAGAGAAAACAAAACCCTAGAAAAGGATTTAAGAATTTAGAGTCATGAGCGTTTTAATGTGATTTCTGATCCGAATCCGCATAGCGGGTGTGGTGTCATGGAAGCGCGTTTGGGCCATAAGAAAAGAGGACAAAAATGGTACTTATAATAAAGACCACCTGAGAATCTATGTAGTTTTTTTGGTTTTTTTTTTCCCTGACCAGAAGACCATATGCCCCCGTGTTTTCATTAAACGAAAATTTTAACGAAACTTACAAATGAGTCTTCAGAACAAAGGAAAACAAAAAAAAAAAGCAAAAACCGCATCGTAGAAGCAAAAAGAAAAGGGAACAAAACAACTAAAAAGACAAATAAACTAATATCAAACTAACAAATCTCTACCAATTTATTTTGTCAAACCCCTCATCCATCAAAAAGTGCATGCTTTAACCTGAGCCATCCACGTCATTGTCACCACCCCCAGTAGTATCATGCTACTTGTCCACTATCCTCTCCTCGCCCATTTGCACCTTCGCACAAATTATAGAGCTCGTATTCGGTTGGCTGTATGTGATATTTCCTAGCAAGACAAGAGTTATATATAGTTGATTCTGCGTCAGTTCAATTGGTTAACTTTTTTAGAAAATAAAAAATAAATAAATAAACAAAGAAAACAACACAGAGCACTTAACCTGCAGTCTCAAAAGTCGGGTAAGAAACCATTTAAAAAATAGAAGCGGTACAACTAGAAATAGAAAACAACAGGCCAACTAGTGATAACAAGTCGAGTCTACGTATCCATCGGCTACGCATCCCCTATAAAATGACAGTGGGCCCTCATGCCTGCTGGTCCCGCTCGTCCCCTCCATCTCGACCAGCTAATAGAGTGTTGTCTCTCATCGCTTGTGTGGTCCCTTATGAGATGTGGACTCTCACCCTCTTCCTTGCTCTATATGATGCAGTCCATGTTCAAAATAAAGTTGTCGTATCAATCTGATTACCGTGATCTCCTGAATAGATCTATTTTTATTGTTAAAATTTTGTTCGATTTGTTCTTTCTAAATTAACTAGCATACACGTTCTGCTTAAATGTCTTAGAAATGGTAAGTCAATACTAGTAATCAAAATTTTCCTACAAGGCCCCCATAGATCGTGGAAGGTATCAGGCAACGCATGCCATCCTAACAATCTATGGGTTCTATCCCAAATCATAGTCGTTACAGGACACTGAATGGTTAACTTGACTTGCACTTAAGAAAAGATAAGAGAAAAATTGACATGTACTTGAGAAGAGCAA
Source organism: Agapanthus africanus (assembly GCA_030015575.1). NCBI lineage: Eukaryota > Viridiplantae > Streptophyta > Magnoliopsida > Asparagales > Amaryllidaceae > Agapanthus > Agapanthus africanus. Next base: position 662,098,286 of record CM057340.1, read on the forward strand.
TACTTTTCCTACTAGAGTGGTCATATGTGCCCTTAAAAAACCATTGTAACTCATGTAATATTAGTTGAATATTAATAAAGTGTTATAATTGCACTTAATTCTTTATTATATAGGTATTTTTATTTATTTATAATTGTTATTATATCCTTGAAAATTATATTATTAGATCATGGACTGTGATATGTCGCTTGCATGGAGATGTAATCTAATTTAGTAATTTCTTAAATTGAGTATTTAATTTACAACTAGCATAGGATAGCTAGAGTTGTGACAGGTTATCATGCATGACTCTGACATATGAGATATGGTGGTGCGTCTTAATCACTGAGAATGGAGATTCTCCATGTGTATGTCATGAGCGTATATATTGATATATGTAGTACAGGACCTCGTTTGAATTCTCTAGGGTATGTCATCTATAGAGATGGAGAATTCAAACTGTTACATAATCCTTTGACTTGATGATATTGTAGTTTTTGATTTATTGACAAGTAAACTTTGATATGATTGTCAATCTTGTCGTTTAGACAGGAACAAGAAATCTGAAATATTGGGCTACTTGAATGCATTTAGGAAAACTATGGATGTCTAGATAGGATCTGACATTCCTATATTGATGAGAATAAGATTACTGTTCAATCCCATGAAAACGTAAAATCCTGTACAGGTATTTTGGAAATTGTTTTTTAAAAATTATATTATTATATTTATTTTCGAAATGAATTTATTGTGTTCATAGGTAATTGAAGATTTGGGTTTGAGAGATTAGGTGATTTTAGCTTGCTCAGCTAAAAGACTTAAAGAAAAGTAACTTGATATCGAAAGGGGCTGCATGTAAATTAATATTAATTATTATCTCACATTAGGAAGAACTTTTATGAACAATTGGCGTGATATGAGTTTGGTTGTTAAATTAAAATCGTCAATTGATTAATTGTGAATTAATTGAGATTAACAATTGGTTCTCAATTTGAGACCTAATTGGTCTCACTGCAAATCCTTAAGGTACAAGAGCAAACAAAAATATATAAGAGAAGAAGTAATATAACACAATATATTATGTTAGGGAGTTTAGTCTCACAATAGAAAAATAGGAAAAATAGGATGGCTATAATAGAACATCAAAGAAAGAAAGAAATAATTAAGAATTATTTAGAACTTCTCCTCTTAAAATAAAAGGGTTCCTATATGCCTAGTTTTTGTTTTGTCTTCTACACGAGGTGATGGACTTAATTGGAGACTTCTGCAATTGTGGTAGTTTCAATATTATTTTATTTTGCCGACAAAGATCTTGATCTTCAAAGGTACGTCTTTTTTTATTCATCGAGATCATATGCATCGCTTCCGTTGTTATGCGCATATGATTTCCTTCAATTAGTATCTGAGCACACGGTTGCTCTTATAGGATTAGGGTTTTAATTAAAACCTAAATTTGCATAATAAATTATTTTTCATAGATATAAAATTATTAGATCTAAATTATTTAATAAGATTAAATAAGTTAGATAGATAAAACTATGTTTTTCTTGGATCTATTTAGATTATATTCGCTATGCATGAAATCTATAATGATAGATTTTTAATTCAGTTTTTTGAAACCAAGTTTTGATTTTTGAAATCAAATCAATATTTTAATTAAGTTTTTTTCTGGTATCAAGTTTCTGATTTTTGAAATCAAAATCAAATCCAAAAAAAGCGTTCACCAGTGGACATGGTGTTCACCGGCGAACCCGCCAACCTGAGAGCCGGCGGTGGGGACCTGAGCCGCCGCCCCAAGTGGCGGCGGCGCTGGGAGAGGTAGCAATCTACCTCTCCAAGAGCCTTAATGGGTCGGGTTTTGTTTTAAACCCGGTCCAATAATAAGGATCATTAATAGTAGGGTAAATTGTTGAAAAGCCCCCGACTTAAGAAAAACCAGTAAAAAAGTCCCTTATATTTTCTAAATAAGAAAAAAGGCCTACTGTTCATAATCTTGGTTTAAACACCCCTTGGCCCAAGGCCTGGTATTATATTTTGGTGGATGAACGAAAATGCCCCCCATTCAAAATTTTCTCTCTTTCTCACTCTCTGTCGCTCGAACTCCCGAGAACTCACACCTCTTTTCGTCGTCGTCGTCGTCCCCGCCTTTGTCGCCATCGTCGCAATCTCGCCTCTCCAAGTCGACACCAAAACTCCCTGCCGGTGCCCCAAATCGTCTCTCGTCGTCGAAAACCCTAATCCAAGAGTGTGACACCCTAGAATGATCATACGATGATTTAATAGAATCAACCTATGATAATTGATTTTATGGTTATTTAGAATTATCTGATTGATTAATAGATTGAGTTTGTGCCATATAATTTTTTATTATTATTAGGGTTTATTAACTAGTTGACTTGAGTTGGATTACTATATGTTTTATTGATTATTATTACTTATTATATTTTTCATGGTAATTATATTTTATATATCTTAAATCCCTAATTCTAATTAGACTTATGAGACATATGGCCCGTGTAAAATATTTAATTGAGGAAAGATTTATGTTATGAGTTTGGAAAGATATGTGTTATATAATTATATATTATCTTTAATCTCTAATCCTAGTCAGTATAAGACTAATAGAATACCCGACCCGTATTGATACCTAGCCTATTTAAATATTCATAACTCTCATTAAAACCTAAATGCTCATAATTTATCAGACACAAACCCTAGCCTCCATCTCTCTCTACAACCTAAACCCTGACCCTAATTTTAGTCGGCCGATCCCCATCACCATCATCATCACCACAATCGTTGTTGTGATCGTGATCGTCTCGTCACCGTCTTTGTCTTCTTCTTCCCTATGATATCGTTATCTGGGAGGTGGTTGGATCGAGATCGTCATCATCGTTCGTGAGATTATTGTTAAGGAAAGTATCTTTAGATCTTGCTACATGCTAGTTACGGTCGGATTAGATCTGGTGTAACGATTATTATTATTGCTTTTAAATCCTTATATCTACATCAATGTTTAATTTTTAATTAGCGATATGTCGAGATCGGAATCACGATATGTCGAAAATATTAATTATAAATCCTATACATAGACTGATAGAGCTACTTTTATATATAGTTATTTGTTGTATGGAACCTAAGGAATCAATGAAAACATTAATTATTATCACCTGCATCAAAAACTGATCGAAATCCTAATTTTAATGGTCATTACGTTTCAGGAAATACCACGTAAAGACGTCTGCTACAGTAAACCAGACGTCTCTAGGATAACTTTACAACAACTAGATTTGAACTAAAAATGTCTTCTATAGTATACAAGATGTCTCTATAGTTATTTTCCATAACTTGAATTGAACTAGAGACGTCTCCTCTAGACATCTGCTACAGTGATAAGATGTCTCCTACATATGTCTTGTGAATAAAAATGCTGAAAACTGATATGAACCTGACATGTTAACTTGTTTCACCGGTACACGCTTAACCATGACTGGACATGTTACCTGACCTAATCATGATATTATACATGAATTGATTGCCTATGTTATTTTATTAATTGCTAGTAGCTTGATCATGTAATTGCTATATTACGATATTTCTACATATGCCATTGATTATTCACACAAAATCATGATTGATTGACTATTGCTATTATTTATCCACTGCCCACTATTTTCTAATATTGTCTGACCCGATTGAATGTCTTGTGCGACATAACTTATTCATGTTAGTTCTAGTATTGACATTAGGCAAAAACTATATTGTTACTTGACGTGAAACATGAAACCCGGATGTCCATATTCTGGTCATTGGAGACATTTGTATTATGGTCCAAAGAGGTGACATCTGCATTATGGTCCATGTGAGACATCTGTCTTATGTTCAAAGAAACATATGTATTATGGTCATAAGGACATCTGTACATTGACTGCGTGTATTTGACTTATGACATATCTTATCCGTCTGGAATGTGATACGAGGAAGGATTACATTAATTAGTTCCAATACCGTAGGATAGAGAACCTAGTGATATAGATCCATAGGATACACATTGATGTGATTACTTTGTTATACCTTACTTGTTACATTATACGTTATTGCTAAAGTTTATTATTTATGCACATGACATAAAGTTATTGTAAATGGTATATATCCTATTTCGATTATATTTATAATTATGTTATTTATGAAGCTCTGACGTCTGAGTTTTGCATGACCCGGATCATTTAACTTTAGCATCGTAGGATAAAGAATAATTCGAGAAGATCACCAAGAGTTGAGGAGTTTCCGTCTAGCTGGTTATTTATGATTTCAGCTTATTTCCTGTCTTGACTATTATCGGAATTCTATTATGATCCCATAAGAGACAAATCTTTTTATTGTTACTTATTCATCATTGGATCGTTTATACTTATTATTCAGTTATTGCATCCGCTATTGATTATTGATCATTAATTTTGTGGCATGTTGGACATGGTTAGATAGATATATAGTTATACTTATTGTTCTTGATTATTGCATGACAGCCTTAATGTGATTATAGAAGGATGATTCCTTACCGTAGATAGTATGGTTGGCCGAGTCATGTTCTGAAATTTTGTGTATTTGGGAAGCAGCGTGACATAGAGCCTACTGCCTGTCCACTCGTCGACCTCAAGTATACACCAAAACTCCGGGCCTTCGCCGCCTTCTCGTCGGCCTCTTAGAAACCCTCCAATGTCACGAGAATAATTTCATTACCATTACTCACTGCAGAATGGCTCCTAAATCAAAGGATAAGGCCTTGAAATTGGAGAAAAACATATCGGCTAAATCAGTGGCTCCAGAATTGGAGTTAACGACGTTGGATAAATCAATAGTGGTCGAGAAATCGACAATGGCCGAGGAATCGACAACAGTCAAGGTACAAATTAGGTAAAATTGATACCTTTTCTGTTAATCTTACATTGCAATTCAAAGTTGTTTATTTTCTAAAAAATTATGAACATCTATAACGTTTCCTATAATATCTATAATGTTTCATGTAACATCTACCAAAGTTACCTGTAATATGTACCAAAGCTGACTACATGTTACATGCAACTGCTTACAAATTATAGGCAACTTCATAGATGTTACAGACAAATGCTTATTTTCATTTTTTGTTGGCAACATAATACAGGAAAATTATTTTCCTGTAACTTTTATAAAAGTTACATGTAACATCTATAATGTTTCCTATAATCTCTACCAAAGTTGCCCGTAACATGAACTAAAGTTGTCTACATGTTACAGATAACTGCTTATAAGTTACAGGCAACATCATAGATGTTACTGGCAAGTACTTATTTTTATTTGTGGTTGGAAACATAATACAAGCAAATTATTTTCCTGTAACATCTAAGCAGTTGCTTGTAATTTCTAAGCAGTTTCCTGTAGCTTGAGAGAACTTGCCTATAACTTGTAAGCAGTTGTATGTAACTTCTAAACAGTTGCCTATAATTTTCAGTTTAAAGAATTGATAGCTATGATTTAATATTTAAAATTGGTTTTCCGCAGATAAAAGCATGGAGATATGCCCGCCATTCGGACATATGTTGATATTGTTGGGGTCAAAAATTACACCTCACAGTCGAGATCAACAAGTCAACAAGTCAAAGTCCAGGCTCAAAAAGTGTGTCCGGGCCCAAGCCCGAACCTAAGTCCAAGCAGGTGGGCCCTAGCCCAGACCAGTCCAAGCTCATGTATGGGGGCCGGCCCCGTCTCAAGAAGAGAGAAAGTGCAATAAAATAGATTTAATATGTAATAAGTATGTGGTGTAGAAATAATGGGCAAAAAGCCAATTTTGTAAAGCATAAGGGTTAATATGCAAATATGTAAGGGTATTTAAACTCAACAAGATGATGAAATGATGAGTTTTTCCCTCCCCGCAAAATATTAGGGTTTTGAGCCTCCTTACTCTTCAAGGTCCTTTTTCTTCTCCTTCTTCATTTTTTTAATTAAATCAAGAGAGCAATCTCTCTTTTACCAAAAATAAATAGATTTTGGTCATAAGCCCATTGAAAGGAGTATCAACCTCCTATCAAATCTCAAAAAGCAAAAAAGAGAGGCTTTTGGTTTTCTTTCTTCTTCCTCCTCAAGATCCAAAAGGAAAGAAGAAGAAGAAGGAGAACCCATCTCCCAAATCCATCTTTTTCCTCGATACAAAGCTTGGAAAGGGGAAAGAGATCCCTTCTCATATTCAAGACTCAAAATCCAAAGTTTTGAAGATTCAAGAAAGCATTTTTGAGCTAAAATAGGAGACGGTTTGGAATGACCCCATCAAAGGGAACCAATTTGGATTTTTTTTCCTCTTGGGGAAACCCCTAGGAGCTCAAGCTCCACTCCAGAAGCTCTTATTTAAGCCAAGATCCAGAAGCTCCAAACTCCAAAGAGCACTTGCTCTAACTTGAGCCAAGCTCCAGAAACTCCAGGCTCCAAATAGCACTTGCTCCAACTTGAGCCTGGCTCCAGAAGAGCCAGCTCCAAAGAGCACTTGCTCCAAGATCCAAATAGCACTTGCTCCAAGCTCCCACTTGAGCCAAGCTCCAGAAGTGCTATATATACTGGCTTAGAACTTAAGTTCTTTTTTTGGCGCTGGCACAAGAGCGCCAGAAACTTCTGGATGGATGCTGCCCCACATGCCAAGCACGTTGGCATGTGCCAATCCTTCTGGGCGCTACCCCACATGCAAAGCACATGGGCATGCGTCAATGCCCTCTGGTGCTACACTACATGCAAGGCACGTGGTGCCAGCGCCAAAACTAGAAGCACCTGCTTCATTAAAGCTTAAGCTTTATTTTGGAAATTAATTTCCAATATCTTTCATAAACAGAAAGATACATATCTTTAACAAGAAATTGATTGAATATTTTTCTAAATAAAGAAAAATATCAACTTGGTTAAAAAAAACCCTTGTTTCAAAGATCCAACGGTGCTTAAGCACCCGGGCTAATCTTAAGATCAATTAGAGAAATCTCAAATGAGAGATTTTCTCTGCTTACCCAACAATCGCATCCCCTATATAAAGGACTCTTGATATTAATCTCAGAAGAAGCAAACCTCCCTATAAGCTTAAGAACTTAAGTTCTCTCTGCCATCAGAATTTCACCATCTTCTCCCTCCTTCAAAAACTCGAGATAAAAAAGAGATTAATCTCCATCAAAAGAAGGTTAACCTTAATCAAGACCTTAAGTTCTTCTTTGAGATCTTAAGATCCTTAAGTCAAAATTTTCTCTGTTGAAAACTTTAACTTTCACAAAAGGTGTTTTTTGATCTTAAGATCTAGAGTTTGGGAAAGAACTTAAGAAAACCCTTCACCAAAACAATTACACAAATACCAAGATCTTGACAGTCAGCTGAAAAATTGAAGTTTAAACTCCGAAAGACCTAAAGTTCATATCTTGAACAAAAACAAGATTTAAGATCATTAAAACTTCTTGATCTTGATGTTGTTAATGATCAAAATACCATTAACAGAAACTTAACCTTCATGAAACGTAAGTTCCCAAAGGATACAGAGATTAATTTATGCAAAACCCTAAGTTGGGCATGCGCTGATAGAGCTTGCGCCACATAGACATGCGCCAGGGCCCCCATGCGCCACTTGGCATGTGCTAGCATGACTATGCGCCAATAGGCATGCACCACGTGATATCAACGTAATATGCACCACGTGATACCAACATGGGCATGCGCCATACGTGCATGCGCTAGACCCATATTTTCTAAGCCCCAAATTGGCTAAGTGTTGAGCTTAAGATCATATAGACCCTTATTTTCATTTAAATTGATCTTAGTCTCACATACGACTAACGATTTTTAACCAAAACTCTAAGTTGATCCTAGTCTAAAACAAGACTAATGAGCCTTAGACAAATTTAAGTATCCCCTGAACTGATGGACTTCACCCATGTGAGAAATGCTACCTAAAGTTCACCCACGTAAGTAAACCATACTAATAACGTGGACCCAAACACCAAATCTAAATATATACAGATTTGGACTAATCCAAACCCTACGGGTGACTATATTAGTCTCTGTATACAATCCAAGGGCAATCCAAAATAAATAAACTTAAAAAACGACAACATGAAGGAATAGACCTAGAGTGCAGAAAGTTGTTATCTTTATGATAATGTAATTAACTGTAGGGGATTGCGCCTTCAAGAAAAAGCGTCCCTACAATCAATAAACCTCTCATCCATGAGAGGTAATCTGAAGTCATTTACATCGGTTGCATCTGTCCAAACCTCCGATATATAGTTCCATAAATCAACTTGGTATCTTCAAAAAGGTGGATGGATCAAACCTATGCATCTGCCCCCCAGATTTAGGTTAGACGTTCGAAACCAGTTCGTCTCTTTTTCCGATGCTAAAAAGATTCTGACACGCCCGTTGGGACCATTTTGTCTTTCCACTCCACACTTCATTTGTTGTGTTTCGTGAACAAAATCACAGTATACTATGTGTATGGTTGCTCTTGGATTTTGGATACTAAGGCTGTGTTTCATCTCCATGCAGATCAATGGCTTTCACCTGTAACAACTGCAACTGCAACTCTGGTGCCAACACCACCCCATCTGGTGGGATCAAGTACGGGCCATTCGCAGCCCTAATGTTCTGCATCCTAGCTTCTCAAAATATGAATGGGATCTTCTTCGGGACAGTGCCCACACCTCCTACCTTCGGTGCCTCAATGCCGAAAGAAGAAACTCAGAAGAAGTCGGTCTTCGATCGACTAACTACCTCTGCAGGCCCTGTTGATAAGACTGCCAAACCTGAAGGCTCTGTCTTCAATAGACTAAGCACAAGCTCTGTGGGCCCCTCCAAAAAGCCTATGATTCTAAAGAAAGCAGTTTTTAAGCGATTGACCTTCTCGATGCCTGCTGTTCCTGAGGCATCGAAAAGTACTTCACCCACACACCGGTCTGCTTTCAGCAGATTGGCATCCTCTGCTCCGGCTCAACCAAAGGCGTCAGTCTTCCATTGGCTGACACTTGAGGAAGCCTCGAAGACACACAGGGGGCATGTTGAAGAGGCTCCTAAACATGAAGAAGTTACTGCCTCACGAGGTGCACGACGTCGATATTGGCGTCAACTGAGACAAGCTAAGGGCGGCTCCCCATCAGAGTTGACTCCGTCAGCTCCTATGCTGGCTGTACATGCTGTTGTTCCAGCTGGGAACATGTTTGAGCAACTGCGGAAGGTCAGACGCAATTCCCCTACCGTGGTGCTGAAGAAATCTCCACTATTATCTGTGGAGACACCTAGAGAGCCGATGATTACGCGCTCTCCCAAAAGACTTTCCTCAACCATCTACAAGGTGTGGAAAGAAGTGAAGGGTTCCGTCATCAATGACAGTTATACCCCTAAGCCAAAGAAGATGAAGAGTCGGCAAAACACTGACAACTCCTTTTGCAAATATAAGGGGACTTCTCTCAAGGTGGTTCCTACTATGATGGTTCCTTCTAAAATAGCTTCTCACAAAAGAGAGAAGTTAGAGAAAGTCCAAACACCCGAGGTAAATCCCAAGGGCCAAAATTCCAAGCGGTCTAATCATGTGGGAATGGTAGTTCACACGGTTTATATGATGAGCTCCAAAGATTAAAGTCGTGCTTCTGTTAGTCACAGACTACAAACCCGGTCTCTGATGAAAGCTTGACAGCAACAAGAAAAGCTGCAGGAGATACTCGCTCAAGCAGCAGCGCTCACGAGTCCTTTGCCCAAATCAAGCTCGAAGGGCGAACCCGAAGAACGCACGAGACAGGAGTCTGATGTTGACTTCTCGAAGCGTGTCCTTAAAAATAAGGACAAAGAAGCGGCGGAGATGGCCGCTAATATGAATAAGATGGCTCTCATGATCTAAAACATGGTTAGGATGATGGCCCAATCAGAACCACAGGTAGTCGAGATGCCAAGGGTTATCGTCGACGACAAAGGAGAGAATTCAAACCCTCCGCAAGCCTTTTCAAAGGCGAAGGAGGAGATGATCTCTAAAGCAAAGCTAGATGAATATATCGCCCGGCAAATTAAAGCTCATCAGGCCAGCTAAGCGGCGAACAAGCTGGTCAAGACTGGCCAGCCATATCCAGCATGGTATGACTAGAAACAATACCCTCTAGGATATGTATTCCCGAGATTCAACCAGTTCAAGGGAACTGGAAATCCATAACAGCATATTGCACAATTCAGAGCGCAGTGCGGTAATACAGGAAGCGATGACTAGTTACTCTTCCGGCAGTTCATCAACAGCCTGATGGAGATTGCCTTCAAATGGTATTCAAAGCATCCAAATGACTCCGTAGAAACATTCATCGAGATGGAACAACTCTTCACTCGAAGGTTTGTTAGCGTAAGTGAACGTACCAACATCTCTGCGTTAATCAACGAAAAAGTAAAGCCAAATGAAACCTTGGTGCAGTATGCCACCCGGTGGAGGAATCTCGCTTCCAAATGCGAGCAGCCTATTACTGAGCCTTCAGCTGTCAGGATGTTCATAGGCACTCTCGACACGCGATCGGATGTATACCCGTTCTTGGCTTTCGCAAAGCCTACCACCTATCAAGAACTCCTTGACAGATTAGTACAGTTGGAACAAATTGATCGGGTCTCTTACTCCGTGGAAGGAGAGTCACACAATAATAAAGGCAAGGGTAAGGCTGTATTTGTCACCAATGCTCAGCAACAACAAAACGGACCTAAAGCATCTGGTCACCAAAATAACAACCGCACGGGTCCTACCATAGAAGAAAGATTGGGACGCAAATATTCTTTTTCTCGTGACAATATGAAGAAGATGTTCAAGCTTGCCACAAAGAACCGTATGCTGTCATTTCCCAAGCCATGTCGACCGGCACAAGCAGCGCGGTCAACGATCCAAACTACTGTCCCTACCATTGAGTAGTCAGCCATTTAATTGAGGATTGCTATTTCTTTAAGAACTGGGTTGAGGACCAATACAAGAAGGGTAAGTTTATGCTGTCATATAGCTGGAAGGTGGATCCGCTACAGGAACACCCCCCCAAGAAAGCTGATATGCAGGAAGAATCTTGCTTGCTGGTGGAAGAAACTCCATGGGAGATGGTTCTTTCAGCAAAGACGAAAAAGATGTTAAAAGACTTGCAAGTGTGTCCAGCGATCAAGTGGAAAAACCCACTAGAACCTCAAATTATCGAGGGAATGTTGAAGCCGCGTCCTATTCCAAAAAACGAACGATAAAGGAAAAAGTCCACAAGTCCGATCTTCGAAGAAAAAGAAGAGGAAGACCATGAAGCCCATCCAGCCTGCCGAATATGTAGACAGCCAGACAGATTTGTAAATGTATATTGATGCCTTAAAAGAATACAACCAGGAGGAACGATCGCCAATAATGCTCGAAGAATTTCTTCGGCAACTCTTCGAAGATAATGATGCCGAAAAGAGGGAAGATTCAGCGGAAGAAGGAGAAGAGCGTGTGGAAAGTTGCTACATGGCCTTTCACTCCTTCGTATATGATAACAATACTCAACCAGCGTCAGAAAGCGACACTGATGAGCCGGAGGCAGAATCAACACTAAATGCTCCAATTCATTTGCAAGAAGAGTCGATTGATAGGTTATTGAAGGAAGCCTTTCAAGCAAGCAAAGATAACCAAATGCGTGAGATGGACCTATATGAAAAGGCCAGGCAGCAGCGTCTAAGCAAGCAAGCAGTAGGAAGAGCGGGTTATGTAACTCCCCAAATCCCACCCGCAAAGAAGAAAAATAAGACGAAAACCAAGAAGCGGTTCGCCAAAGTCTTGTCAATAGGCATGAAACAACCGCCTCTCATGATGTACACCCTGGGTACTATATTTTAACAGTGGAGAAGAACACCCAAAATAATGCTTTTATCACCAGAGGATCTCTCACCCTATCGACAAGTGTAACGCTTTCAAGAAATGGTGGCAGGGATATGTCTCCCACAAAAGACATTTGAAGAAAGAGAAACGAAAGGCCGAAGCTCGCCTGCTTGGGGACGATAACTCGGAAGCAGGCAACAAAATAGGGTCGGTGGTAGAAAGCTGTCACATGACCAATGACCGATCCTTAGGAAAAGGGAGTTTTGAAGTTCCCACATTTGGAAGCAATTCTGAAGACGATTTCCTTTTAGATTCTTTCTTCACAAGTGCCAACTCGGCAGAAGAAGTGACAAAAACATGTAGTAACATTCAGCTGCGAAATCGCACTTTACTCGAGAAGAACGTTGGACCTACGACCAAAACATCGAAGAAGCAGGAGAAAGGAAAGGTTGCCGAGGAGATCGAGATTGACGAAGAAGTGGCCAAATATCTAACAACTAAGGACCCGTCTAAGAAAATTAAGGTGGATTATAACATCCTGGACCATCTGAAGAAGTTTCCTTCACACTTGAACATATACAATACTCTGATGTTGTCAAAGGAACCCCGGGAGTCTCTCATTAAAGCTTTGAAAGAGCTTAATTAGTTCCAAGCCCACTTCGCTAAAGAAGAGATAAAGGACAAACTAGCAGAGGAACATACTGCCAATATTACCTTTCGTGAGGAAGACATTCTCCTGAGAACGTGCGAGCATAATCGACCGTTATATGTGGCTGGATACTGCAAAAATAAGAGGATAAATAAGATCCTCATCGACAAAGGATCCTCGGTAAACCTACTCAATGTGAGCGTACTGAAGGAGCTATGCATGCAAGTTCAATACTTGGTTCGGGAGAAGATTACAATCTTTGAATTTAACTCACAGTCCTCTCGAACACTTGGGTCTGTGATACCGACACTTCGTTTCGGGCAACTGGTGACGAACGTAAAGTTCCATGTGATCAATGCGAAGACGTGTTATAAAGCTTTGCTCGGTAGACCTTGGTTGCATGAGTATAATATCATCCTTTCTACACAACATCAGTGTATAAAGTATTTCAAGAATGGTAAAAAGCATGTCATCATGGGGGAGCTCAATCCTTTTTTGGTTAATGAAGTATGAAAGTATGAAGATGCCAAGTACTTACTGCCAGATTTCGAGGATACCGAGAGATGCGGCAAACTAGAAAATAAACAAAAGCAGATGGCCACTATTCTAATCTTCGGAAGCGATACGGAAGAAGATGAGGGATTCTCTGGCCAGTCCAAGTCAAAGGATGGTGAACAAAAGCTGACATCCGTCGTTCCTATCTTTGGGAGTGATTCGGAAGAGGAGGTTGGAGCGATATTCTCCACCCATCCTTTAGTAGAAATTAGACTTTGCACATCATGATGGTTCTGCCTCAGCATTATAAAGAGCTCGATATCATCTGCATCGACAGTGTGGAGGAGCTAATAACCTTCTATATACTTCCCAGGCGTAGAGGTGAAGAGGTGATTCTCTTATACAAATCGAAAGAGATTAAAGTGGACAACGAGATTTGGCATGGACTCGATCCGAATCTTGACAGGTTGCAACCCATCCACATGCCAAGATACGCCACGTAAGGCTTAAGTAATTTTCTCAAGCATTAAGGGATCCCTCTCGAACAAACTGTTCGACAAGCTCAATTCTACAAAAGGATCTGGGAAGTGCCCAAGACTCGTGAAATTAATCCTAACTGGAAGCTGGATACTAATGGTCTGGGATATGTTCGGTCCAAGAAACGGGAGTAGACTTACAGTTGCTATACTATAAACTCTATAAACGAAAAAGAAGATGCTTCGCTAAGAGACGAATCTATTGAGCAGGGGGCAGGGGGCAGGGCCTGCACAAAGAAGTCTGAACCCGTCACTAGAAGATCAGATTGATAGGATGATAAGGAAAGCTTTTCAAGCGACAAAGGATAACCAAAACTGTGAGATGGCCGAATATGAAATAGCTAGACAACAATACTTGAGTGAAAGAGCTACGGAAGGAATAAGCCATGAGTCTCCCCAACCACAGCAGTCTCCATCTTCCTTCTTGAAAGGAGGATTTTGAGCTAACAGGGACAAGAACAAGGCGATGGTCACAGTCAATGCCCAAAAACAACAGAACAACCCAGGATGCCTATCCACTGGAATAAGTTCGGTTGGAGTCCATCCCTTATAAAGAAAATGGGTGGGAATACTCTTTCCCTCGAGATAAGACAAGGAAGATATTTGGCCTCGTCATGAAGTATCAGATGTTGTCACTTCTAGTATCCCGACGACCCGAACAAGTAAATGCGGTCGATCATCCTGATTACTGCTTATACCATCGGGTTATAAACTTCGATCGGATCGAGGAGGAGAGTATCTAAGCTCAGAGTTTCTAGATTTCCTAAAAGAGAATGGGATTTTCTCTCAGCTCACTCCTCCATACACACCACAGCACAACGGTGTGTCGGAACGGAGGAATCGTACCCTATTAGATATGGTACGATCAATGATAAGTGATGCTGAGTTACCACTTTCATGATGGGGGCATGCATTGGAGACTGCGATATATCTATTGAATAGGGTTCCAACCAAAACCGTGTCTACCACTCCATATGAGATATGGTATGGAAAGAGACCATCTCTTAAACGAGTTAGGATATGGGGTTGTCCGGCTTATGTGAAAAATCAGAATCCGGATAAACTCGAGACACGATCGGTTTTGCATAAATTTGCGGGATATCCAAAACACTCGTATGGATACCTTTTCTACTACAAGGAAGAACAAAGGGTGTTTGTTTCTCAGTATGCCACGTTTTTAGAAAATAATTTTTTTACAAATGATACTGTTGGCAATATGGTAGAACTAGAAGAAATTCTAGATCCATAAACAATTACCGATGATTTGGTTGAACCTGAGATTTCAATAGAACCTGACGAACCTCAGCCGCTCCATAGATCTAGTAGGACTTCTTGCCCACCTGATTGATACTACGGTTTTCTGATTGATGGCGATAGAGAAGATTGCATCATGGATGATGATGATCCTACTAGTTTTCAGTAAGCTATCACGAGTGGTGACTCAGTGAAGTGGCTGGATGCCATGAGATCCGAAATGGAATCCATGCACACCAACAAAGTATGGACTTTAGAGGTTGCACCTTTTGGAGTAAAACCCATAGGGTGCAAATGGATCTTTAAGAGAAAGATCGGTTTGAATGGTCAGGTGGAGACCTATAAAGCTAGGCTGGTCGCAAAAGGATTTCGTCAAAGACCAGGATTGGACTATGATGAAACTTTTTCACCAGTCGCGATGCTCAAATCCATTCGGATCCTACTTGCTATAGCTGCTCACTATGACTATGAGATCTGGCAGATGGATGTTAAAACGACATTTCTAAATGGTGATTTAGAAGAATGCGTTTTTATGGATCAGCTAAAAGGCTTCATTGATAGTGGGAGCAGCGGAAAACCATGCAGGTTGCTTAAATCCATCTATGGATTAAAGCAGGCATCACAGAGTTGGAACATCTGCTTTGATGATACAATCAAAAAGTTTGGTTTTATCAAAAATGTAGATGAACCATGTATTTATAAAAGGATTGTAGAGAGTATTGTTACATTCCTCGTATTGTACGTGGAAGACATTCTTTTGATAGGAAATGATGTTCATATGCTACAATCGGTCAAACTATTCTTATCGCAGAGGTTCTCCATAAAAGACCTGGGTGATGCCTCGTACATTCTGGGAATTAAGATCTATAGAGATAGATCTAAGAAATTATTGGGATTGTCCTAATCGAGATACATTGACACCATACTAAAGAGGTTTAGTATGGAAGATTCCAAGAGGGGTAATTTACCCGCTTGTCATGAGATCACCCTCTCCAAAGAGATGTCTCCAAAGACTAATGAGGAGAGGGATCGCATGAGCATTATACCCTATGCTTCGGCGGTAGGATCTATAATGTATGCGATGTAGCGTACTCGTCCAGATGTAGCTTATGCACTGAGTGCAGTAAGCAGGTATCAATCCAATCCAGGGGAGAAACACTGGACTGTTGTGAAGAACATTCTGAAGTACTTGCGAAGGACTAAAGAAATATTCTTGGTGTATGGTAACGGAGATCTCCAAATGGAGGGATTTACCGACTCCATCTTCCAGAGCAACAAGGATGATAGTAAGTCCATCTCAGGGTTTGTATTTACCCTAAATGGAGGGACGGTATGTTGGAAGAGTTCCAAGCAAGATACCGTCGCTGACTCCACGATGGAAGCTGAGTATATTGCTGCTAATGATGCCGCAAAAGAGGCAGTCTGGATGAGGAAATTCATTTCTGAACTTCAGGTGGTTCCATCCATTGCTAATCCAATACCTCTATATTGCGATAACAATAGAGCCATGGCTTTGGCAAAGGAACCGCGGTCCCATCAGAAATCCAAACATATCTTGAGACGGTATCACCTCATCAGGGAAATAGTGGATCGCCAGGACATCGAGGTACGGAGAGTAGACACGAAAGACAACACAGCAGATCCATTCACCAAGGCAATCTCTCAAGTCCAGTTTGAGAAACTGTTTGAGCTGTTGGGCATGTGGTACGCCGGCAACTGGTTCTAGTTAGACAGTGGGTACTTATTACACCAACTACAGGCCTTAATGTAAGTGGGAGATTGTTAGATATGTATACCCTAGAGGCCTGTATTGTATAGGATGCTAGCCATGTATATGTATAGAAACAATGTTTGCTCGAAATGATAGTATGCTATCTGGTTTATCTTCATCTTAACGTGTGATGTGTTGTATTTCATATCTTTATATACATGTTGATGAATCCCTTAGGATTATGCTTGACTGCCAGGATTATGATGTAGATCATACTAGTGGGGCCTGGGCAGTCTATAAGCATATCTTTTAATAGTTCCTAGTCAAGGGTATATCGAGACAGGGCATCGATATTACCAGAGTAGACTAGTGTGTACGTTTCTTGACTCTGGGGGCGATTGTTGATCCCTCAACCATTGGTGTTTGACATCAAAGATTGTACACAGATGCTCATTGGAGAATGGGTACACCGAACAGGACTCGCCGAGAACTCCTAGATGGTATATATACCTATTGTCAGATAGCAGTTCTCTGGTGACACTTGTACAGGTTAGTCTGTAGACCCGAGATCGTCATAGTGTCTTTTGTGATTCCCGCTGTGCTTTGATTTCCTCCCTACCACGGCTCTACTGGGTCGTGCAAACAGGTGGATTTTTGGTACAGTCCCGAATCACATGGAGGCAGTGAGAGATAGGAAGGGTTTCGTCTCTCCCGGTATAGGGAGTTGATGTCGCGCTATACTTGATCGGCCATAACAGCAAATCCCTGGTCAGGGTTCTCGAGATTTACTGATAAGAGTTATCAGTAGTTTCTCAAACTGCTATGGGCCATAAATCAACATGACTTATAAAGTTACCGGGGTCTGACATTTACCACCCCTAGACTTCATATGCGATGTGTTCCCCTCCGAAAGGCAGCGCACAGGACCGCGATGTCCTGACGCTGGGATTCGGGGCAGATGCTATTTGGTTTTATCCGTCCACCTCTCCGAAGATGCCAAGTTGATTTATGGCACCGTGTATCGGAGGTTTAGACGGATGCGGCCGATGTAGCAGACTTCGTCAGATTCCCCCTCGCTTGAGGGGTTTTTGATTGTGGGGACGCTCTTCCCTGCAGGCGCAAGCCCCTGCAGTTAATTACGCTACCGCATCGCGGTAACAACTTTCTCCTTCTCCAGAATTTCACTTCGTGTCGTGTGTGTTTGTTTTGTTTGTGGTTGCCCGTGGATTGTATACGGAGACTGAGTAATGCCGTCGCCCGTAGGACGTGGATTAGTCCAAATCCGTATTTTCTTAGATTTGGGTTTGGTGTTTTTAGTTTAAGGATACGTTAGTCGCGTTGCGGCTAAGATCAACTTAAACGTTCGTTAAGGATACGTTAGTCCAGTTTGAGACTAAGATCAACTTAACGGGATCGTTTAGATCCGACAAAAGACCATTTGGGCTCTATTGTGCCAGTTTAGGGACGTGGTGGTCCATATTCCAGTTTAGGGACGTGGTGGTCCGATATTAGTTTAGGGACGTTCCGGTCCGATATTAGTTTAGGGACGTTCCGGTCCGATATTAGTTTAGGGACGTTTCGGTCCAATATTAGTTTAAGCACGTTTCGGTCCGCGAGTTTAAGGACCCCGCAGTCCTATCGATGTGTGGTCGTTGGGACCCGTCACCTCTTTGACGTCGTTGAGGAATTACAACGACGGATGTCAAAGGAGTTCGGAGATGTACCCTCGAACCGGATGTAAATTGATTTAGAAGAGCAATTTTGCTCAGTCAATTTAATTTAAGGACTTATGGCCAAAATTGGGCTAAGTCCAGTTGAAATGTTCAACATTTTATTTGCTTTTGCATTGCATTTCTTTTTTATTTTTATTTGGGCCTTGCCCAGAAAGGATGCAGAGCATCAATTTGTTTTGGGCTCTGCCCTTTTAGGAATGATGCAAGGCATCAATTTTATTTGGGCTCTGCCCTTGTATAAAGGATGCAAAGCATCAATTTATTTGGGCTCTGCCCATTTATTGCCTTGCAATTTATTTTGGCCTGTCAGGTCATTTTGATTTGGGCCTGGCCCTTTTAGTAATGCATTGCATTTGTGCAAAGCATTGTTAATTTGAGAATCTTTTAGATTTAAGAACCGATGGTAAAAAAAAAAAGGTGCAAAGCACTATTTGATTTAGATCTAAGAAAAAACAAGTTTTTTCTTATTTTTCTTATCTCAGAGAACCAAAAGTTCATAAAAGTGCAAAGCACTATTAATTTAAGAACCTTTTAGGTTCAAGAACCGATGGTTCATAAAACAAGTGCAAGGCACTATTTGATTTAGATATAAAAACAAGTTTTTCTTGTTTTTCTTGTTTTTCTTGTTTTTCTTATTTCAGAGAACCAATCATGAAAGTGCAAAGCACTATTAATTTAAGAACCTTTCAAGTTCAAGAACCGATGGTTCATAAAACAAGTGCAAGGCACTATTTTATTTATTTATTTATTTATCGTTGAAGATCTATGATCTTGTTCATAAGAGAATTTTCTCTTCTTTTAAAGGTTTTTACCTTTTTTTTTTATTCTTCAAGAGTTCTCAAGAGTTCTCTTCTCTTTTTTTTTTAGCCAGATCTTCCTCCTTTTGAAATGAGGTCTAGGGTCCTTTTTATAGTGCCCATGAATTAGTTATAATTTGTTACAAAAATCGTTTTCTGAGTGATTTGGGTAATTTTCCCCACCGTTGGATTTTCGATCCCAAGGCCCCTGCTTTACAGAAGAAAATCTTCTTGTTTTAACAAGAACAGAAAAGATTTATTCTGTTTTGCGCAACTCCCTCAGCGCGTGACACGTGTCGCGCAGCTGTGCTTGCGCGACTGCGCAGACACGTGTCGCGCAACTGATTTTTTTATTTATTTATTTATTTATTTTTATTTTTTTTTGTGCTTACGCAGCTGCGCGCTGACACGTGTCGCGCACTGCGCAGCTGCGCTGACACGTGTCGCGCACTGCGCAGCTGCGTGACACGTGTCGCGTTGCGCACTGCGCAGTTGCGCACTGCGCAGCTGCGTGACACGTGTCGCGCAACTGCGCATTTGCGCACTGCGCAGCTGCGTGACACTGTCGCGCAACTGCGCAGTTGCGCACTGCGCAGCTGCACTGACACGTGTCGCGCACTGCGCAGCTGCGTGACACGTGTCGCGCAATTGCGCAGTTGCGCACTGAGCAATTTTTTTTTTGGTAGAGCTTTGCTCTGATTGGAGAAAGAACAGAAGCATTGCTTCTTTTTCCACTTTGGAATTTAAACAGAGCTTTGCTCTGATTGGGATAAACAAATGCCCCCCACCGTTGTGCTTACGTGGCCTCCTAACGTGAGCGCAGCGGTGGCAGACTCCGAACCGTCGCGCCATCTCTTGGAAGCTGAAAGGGCACTTGATGCCTATAAATAGGACTTTTGGTCCCTTAGATGATTCTTATCTCTAAATTTTGCTTTCAGAACTCAGAGCTCTGCTCTTTATTTTCAAGAACTTTAAGAGTTAAATTCTTAAATTTTTAGGTGAAAATTTTAATTAGTGTTAAATTAAATTAATTTTCATTGATAGAGCCTCGCTCTCAATAGATCCCTGATCTAAAGGAAACATATTTAGGGTTTCACTTAGCAGAGCTTTGCTCTACAGGTCTTAAAGGGATCTAAAGAGAACTAAAGAAGACCCTACTAGGGTTCCATAGAGCTCTGCTCTCTGAAAAATTTTCCTTAGATTTTCTTAATTCATTAATGGAGCTTTGCTCCTCCTAAATCATATAGAAGAACTCTTAAGAATTCTTCATGGATCTTGGAACTTAAAGATGGCATTTTATTCCTCAGTGCATTATATTGTTTTGCTTAATCAGTCTTTCTGATAATTCTGTTGATTCTCTTTCACAGGAACAATGAACGCCCATATGTACGCTCTTAACGAGATCATCTCTCATGAGGACATCCGCCGACTTGGCCGCTCTCAAAATCGGGAGTTCACAAAAGAGGGGTGTGCTGAAATAATGAGTCGCTTCGACACATACAATGGTCCACTGCTTCCCCGCCGTTCCTCTCTTCTTAAACTTATCGTGGGAGCTATCTGGGAAGCGCTTCCCCTATTCTGTTCCGGCGTGCCGCTTAGGGCGTTGGATGCCGCTGAGGACAAGGTGCACTCTGTGTACCTACTGAATTTTATCTTGAAGAGACAGCGAGACAGTCTTATCGACCTCTTGCACAAGGTCTTTCAACAGTCTGTCATACTCGCTGCTTATCGGAGGGTGGAAGACATCGGAAGGGACCCTGACGCTTGTGCTCGCGAAAGAAAGCACACTAGGATGGTCCGCGAGGCTTGGAAAGTCATAGATAAGGTCGCTTTTGAATTCCTCAATTCATGCCCTAGATCTGAGGTTATTCCATTGTAACTTTCATTTATTGTTTTTATGACTGTAAGAACTTCGGGCAATATTAATGGAAATTTTTTTTATCCCAGCTTGTCTTTATTATATATCTTTGTCCTGAGTCTTTTTGCCCATGCATGAATGAATACGTCTTGGACGCTTGATCAAATGTAAATCGGGTGCTCTTTCTGTTGCTTTTCCTCTTTCTCAGCATGTCGTCACAATTAGCAAGTAATAGAGTAAGCTTCTTGATTTCTTCATGAGATAGCGAGGGCTTAGGCCGCAGGTTCAGATCTGCTGCTTAAGACTTTTCAACTCTATGAGCCGTGAGGGTCTCATAGAGACTTTTCTCCCTACGGATCGAGAGGATCTCGTAGGCGGGTTTTTCTCCTTAAGAATCGTAAGGATTCCTAAGTGTGGTTTTCTCTTGTAAGTCATAAGGATCCTAAAAGAGAATTTTTCCCTCTTACGAGTCGAGAGGACTTGTAAGCGGTTGTTTCTCTCCTTGTCGAAGTTCGACGTTGGAGAGTGAGACCCTTGGATGGTATGCAAGAGACCGTTTTGGGCCAACTTACGGGGTCCCAATGCTTAGGAAACAGGCTTCTTTTATGCCCACTGCCTAAGGCTTTATCTCACGAGTCGAGCCGCCTCGACAATTTTTCACAAGTCGAGACGAATCGAACGTTTCTCGCAAGAACATCTTAACGTCGCATTTAACCTCTGCTCTTTACGACAGAAGCCCGTTAAGGTTGATGGTACTTAGGGTTTTGTCCATCGTACCGTCGCATAAGCTGATATAGTCCTCGATAGGCAATCGTGCTGTTCGAGTAGCCCTGCGACTGCCGTGTCTCTGATCCCTTCGGGGGTTGGACAAGACGTCTTCAAGCAATCCTCCTTGGCAGTTTGACCGTCGGAAGAGCAAGCGCTAGGAATTTGCCATGCCGCTTTTTACTTGAGGTTAGGCTCATTTTGGAGAGCCCCGATGAGTCATAACCACTCCGCGCTGGTGTAGGATGATCTCCGATAGTCTTTCAGGCTTTATATGACTTGCCGTTAAGACCCTGAAGCTAGGAATTTGGCCTTTGCTTCGTTTGCTGGCATTGCGTCCTCTGTATCGAGACGAATGTCATGGTGGGAACTGGGGATTTTGCCGTGGCTCCGTTTGTTTGATGACGTTGCGTCTGCTGTGTCGAGACGAACGTTGGGGTGACATCTCGTCTGCTGTATCGAGACGAACGTCAAGGTGGTGACCACTCTGTGCTGATGCGAGATGATCTCCGATTGTCTTTCCGGTTTTATGTGAGTTACCGTAAAGATGTTGAAGCTAGGAATGTGGCCTTCGCTTCATTTGCTTTGTCATGTCTGAATCCCTGCTGGAGGAAGAACGCTGAGGTTGACATTTCGTCTACTGTATCGAGACGAACGTCATGGAGGTGACCACTTCATGTGAGATGGTCTCCGATTGTCTTTCCGGTTTTATGTGAGTTACCGTCAAGACGTCGAAGTTAGGAATGTGGCCTTCACTTCGTTTGCTTTGGTGTGTCCAAATCCTGTTGGAGGAAGAACGCTGGGGTTGACATTTTGTCTGCTGTATCGAGACGAACGTCAAGGTGGTGACCACTCTGTGCTGATGCGAGATGATCTCCGATTGTCTTTCCGGTTTTATGTGAGTTACCGTAAAGACGTTGAAGCTAGGAATGTGGCCTTCGCTTCATTTGCTTTGTCATGTCTGAATCCCTGCTGGAGGAAGAACGCTGAGGTTGACATTTCGTCTACTGTATCGAGACGAACGTCAAGGAGGTGACCACTTCATGTGAGATGGTCTCCGATTGTCTTTCCGGTTTTATGTGAGTTACCGTAAAGATGTTGAAGCTAAGAATGTGGCCTTCGCTTCGTTTGCTTTGGTGTGTCCAAATCCTGTTGGAGGAAGAACGCTGGGGTTGACATTTTGTCTGCTGTATCGAGACGAATGCTAAGATGGAGTTGGGATTTTGCCGTTACTCCGCTTTGTTTCGACCGTAAGGTCTTTTGTTGACGTTGCATCTGCCTCCAGCTGGACTGCGGAGGAACGCTGTTGTTGACATTGCGTCTACTGTATCGAGACGAATGCTGAGGTGAAGCTGGGATTTTGCCATCGCTCCGCTTGATGGTGTAACATTTGTGTCCTGTTGGAATGAGGAGGCACACCGTTGTTGGTCTCCAGGCTGTAGACGTGGCCATTGAGATTTGGAACTATGGACTTTGTCATGGTTCCGTTTCGTTGCGATTCTGAGGTCAGTTGTTGACGTCATGTCTGCATCTAGTTGGAGTGAGGAGAAACGCCGTTGGTGATCTTTAAGTTGTTGATATTGACGTCGAGACCCTGAAGTTAGAGACCTTCCTTTGCTTCATTTGTTGACATCGTGTCTGTAATATTGCGACAAATGTCAAGATGGTCTCTAGGTTATCTATGAACCGTCGAGATTTGGCTTCGCTTTCTGGTGGAGCCTGTTGGGAAGGTATTGTTCCCTTTTTATCTGTGCCCCTGGATTGTATACAGGGATCGATGTGATTTCACCTGTAGGGCAAAAAGTTTTATTCTTTCATTTTTTTTATTCTTTCCGCGATGCTCTATCATTTCAGCTTTTATATCGCGAAGGTCGCGATTGCCCAATCGTTTCGGCTATTTTTCGCGGTGCCCAATCGTTTCGGCTATATTATTTTTTTTTACTCGCTGCTTTTTATTGCGAGTTGCCCAATCATTTCGGCTATTTTGCATGCATACATTTTTACTTGCTGATTTTGTTTGCAAGTTGCCCCATCATTTCGGCTATTTCGTATGCATTTTTATTTTGGCTTGCTGATTTTTTTTTTTTTTGGCGAGTAGGGGATTTGGGATCTGATACCAATCTTGGCATCAGCATCACTGCGACTGGAATATTGCCAGGAGCGAATCATCATTTGCCGTGAAAGGACTTGGAATTTGATACCGGTTTAGGCATCAGCATCGCTACCACTGGGATATTGCCAGGAGCGAATCATCATTTGCCTCTGTCGATGTAGAACAAAGGTGGCTTAGCGACCAGGATTAAGGTCCTGTCGACTAAGGCTTTTGACTTTATGAGCCGTAAGGGTCTCACAAAGCTATTTCTCCCTACAAGTCGTGAGGATCTTATAGGTGTATTTTCTCCTTAGGAATCGTGAGGGTTCCTAAGTGTATTGTTCCTCTGTAAGTCGTAAGGATCCTACAGGAGGGTTTTCTCCTTGTAAGTCGAGAGGATTTACAAGGGTTGTTTTCCATGCAAACACATCCCTAGTCTCAGATGGGACTTAGTTAGGGAAATGTTTATTCGCGCCCGTGGATTGTATACAAGGGTCAATATAGGACCACTTGTAGGGCAATGTCGAAAGTTGTGGGGGTTGCTTAAGCACAGGTTTAGGCCTCTGTAACTTAAGGCTTTCAAATCTTACGAGCCGTGAGGGTCCCATAAGAGCCTTCTCCTCACGAGTCGTGAGGATCTCGCAAGTGTATTTTCTCCTTAGGAATCGTGGGGATTCCTAAGTGTGTTGTTCCCTTGTGAGTCGTAAGGACCTCACGCAGGTGGTTTCTCCTTACAGGGTCGAGAGGACCCTATAAGTGTTTCTTAACGAGGTTGCGCCCTTTCGGGTTTTCACAAACACTCGCCGGTAGTCCTGCTGTTTTTACTCACGGAGCCCTTTCAGGTTTTCATCCGTGCCCATTTTGCTTATGGACTTACCCTTTTTTTTAATTCTTTTTATTACTTTTATTTTTTTATTTTTTTTTCTTTCTCTTTTTTTTTACGAGGTCGCGCCCTTTCGGGTTTTCACGAACACTCGTCGGTAGCCCTGCTGTTTTTACTCACGGAGCCTTTTCGGGTTTTCCTCCATGCCCGTTTTGCTTATGGACATACCTTTTTTTTTCTTTTTTTTTGTTTTTTTTTTTGTTAGCCTAAGGATGCTGCGGTATTAGTTTAAAGACGTTTCGGTCTGCTATTAGCTTAAGGACGTCTCGGCCCGCTATTAGTTTAAGGACATTTCGGTCCATTGCAAGTTTTAGGACATTGCGGTCCATCATTAGTTTAAGGACGTCTCGGTCCGTTGTTAGTTTAAGGACGTTTCGGTCCGTTGTTAGTTTAAGGACGTTTCGGTCCGCAGCCAGTTTTAGGACATAGTGGTCCATTATTAGTTTAAGGACGTTTCGGTCCACAGCCACTTTTAAGACATAGTGGTCCATCGTTAGTTTAACGACATTTCGGTCTATCGTTGCCATATTTGAGGCGAGTTTCTAGTTTATGGACTTTTCGGTCCATGAGTCCTTCTCCATGAATGAACATGATGCTCCCGGCGTATCCATATTTTTCGGAGCATGCGGTTGTGGCGGGTTCACCTTCCAAATTTCGGACAACGCGAACTTGCCCTGTTGGTATTGGTTTTCAACCCAGTTCTTGAAGACGTAGCAATCCTCGATCAGATGACCTACCGTTTGGTGGTAAGGGCAATAATTAGGATTATCAATATCGCCTGGCCGCAACGGACGTTTTGGATTCGGCAGATTAATGAGTCTGTTGCGCACTGCCAGTTCGAACAGTCCCCTTGTTTTATCTTGCGGAAACGAGTAAGGACATTTCAACTTTTCCTGGAGGGATTGCCGCTTGTTGCTTTGGCAAGCAACCGGTCTAGGGTCACCTGATTGTTGGTGAGTGTTGGCGACCATGGCCTTTTTTCCTTTTCTTTTATCCTTTTTGTTCGATCCTTTGTTTACGAAGCAGAGATTTTTTCCGAGTAGCATGCGATTGCACGGCTGAACGTTCTCGCAGCTTCTCAATTCCTTTATTTTTGAAATAGATTCCCCGATGGAAGAGTTGGGGGTAGCTTCTTCGTCAGAGTCGCTTCCAAAGGTGATAATTTGTGATCCCTTGAAGTCGGCTATATGCCAGTCGGCGGCGGCTCTTTTGCGCTCATCTATCGCATTTTTCCGATGTCCACAAGCTTCACACTTTGTCCTGTCGAAGTGTCGCTTTTGAGCGACATACCCTTGCCACCAACAGTTAAAGGATTCGCAGTCTTCGGTAGGATGTATGATCTTCTGATGATATAAACAGAAGTTAGGGTGCATCTCTACCTCAGAGAAAGAATTTTCTTCAGAGGGCGGTAGCTTCATTCCTACTGATAGAGCTTTGGCGAACCGTTTCCTCGTCTTGAATTTGTTTTTACCCGCAGTGTGTGGCTTTTGATTTGACGGGAATACCTTGGTTCTTTCCAGTATGGCCATTTCATGCTCTTGATTGGCTTTTGCTTTTAGACGAATTCCATTTAGGAAGGCATCGATCAACTTGTCTGACGGCCGCGAAATTTCTGTTTCAGGGTTCGCCATTGATTTCTCAGCGCAAGGATCCTCCTCATCATCCGTCAGTGAATGAGAAATCACATGACAAGTCGCTACGTAGTCTTCAGATTCATCCGATAAGTTTTCTCCATCGTTTTCATCCTCGACGAAAGAACAAGTTTCCCCCGGCGTGTCCGTCTTCTTTGGAGAGTGCGGCTGTGGTGGGTTTACCTTCCAGCTTTCAGACAGCGCGAACTTTCCTTGCAGGTATTGATCCTCGATCCATCCCTTAAAGACGAAACAATCCTCAATCGGGTGACTTACCGTTTGGTGGTAAGGGCAATAATTGGGATTATTAAGATCGCCTGGCTGCGACAGACACTTTGGACTCGGCAGATTAATAAGTCTGTTGCGCACTGCCAGCTTAAACAGTCTTCTCGTTTTATTCTGCGGAAACGAGTAAGGACGTCCTAGCCTCTCTTCGAGGGATGGGCGTGGACGCACGTTGTTTTGGCGAACGACCAGCTTTGAGTTGTTCGACCGTTGTTGAGTATTGGCAACGAAGGTTGCCTTCCCTTTGCCCTTTTCATTCCAAGGCTCTGTCTTTGAAGAAGAAGGCCTATGGCCCATCTGGTCCATTTGGGCTAATTTGTCAATCAAGGCCTGGAAGGTGGTCGGCCTAAAGAACATCATGAATTGCGAGATGGTCGCCTGCGGATCGAGAGTGCCCACAAACATGCCTACCGCAGGTGCCTCTTCTATGCGTTGTTCGCATTTCGACCATAGGTTTCGCCATCGTGTTGCGTATTGGACCCACGTTTCGCCGGGCCTTATCCTGGCATTTATCAGTGCTGTAATCGGGGTGCGTTCACTAGCACTTGCGAATCTTTGTGTAAACAGCAGTTCCATCTCTGCAAATGTTTTGACAGAGTCGTTAGGTAGCTCCGAATACCATTCAAAGGCTGTTTCTGCTAAGCTGCCGATGAATTGACGTAGCAACAATTTGTCATCTCCTCCAGTATTGCCGCATAAGGCCCTGAATTGAGCGACATGCTGATGCGGATTCCCTGTCCCTTTATATACGTGGAATTTAGGGATCGTATATCCTGGCGGGTAACTGATTTGGTCATACCAGCCCGGATACGGTCGTCCGGTTTTAACAATTTGCCCAGCCGCTTCATTCGCCTGATGAACCCGGATCTGCTGAGCTATATAATCGTCTAGAGCAGTCTTGGAAATGGTTTCATCTTTGGCTGCTGAAATAGATGGTGGAGGATTAGATGTCTCCCCTCCGTCATCTTTAACAATGATTGGAGGGTCTTCAGCTGGAGGGTCCGGCTGTGACATCATCCCTACCATATCTTGGAGGAGGAGGGCCATTTTCCTTATGCTGGCTGCTTGTTCCGCAGCCTCTTTATCCTTTTTTTCTAATATCCGGCGAAAAAACTCAGCGTCAGTTTCTTGTTCTTGACGCTCATCCGAGGATGTTTCAGAGCTTTCTTTTGGCCCAGTGAGTGCAGCCATTGCAGTCATTATTTCCTGAAGCTTTTGTTGTTGCTCCTGGGCTTTTGTCACGGATTCGGTGAGCGGTCGGTGGCCCGTAGAAGTGCGGCTTTCCTCCTTTCCAGAAGCCATAGCACCACCATGCCCCCAGACTTGGGGCGTTTGTGTTCGGTGTCTTTGCGATTTACCGAAGACACAGGGGCTTTTTGCGGCCTCCTTTTTTGAGTGATTGGAGTTAAGGGAGCCGTTGTAGTGGGCACCCACGTAGCTTTTGCTTTTTGTGGTTTGACGGAGTAATCCTTCTCCTGCCGAACCTTCATCTTTTTCTGTTGTCGGAGACAGTCTTGATCGATCACCGAATCTTGGACCTGTCGCCAGACTTTGTAAATTTTAGAGGACAGCCGCTGAGGGGGCTGCTCTAGCTTCTTCTCTGGAGTATTCTCCACAGGTGAAGGAGTTCGTTTCAACATCGCAGTAGGAGAGTTTCTGCGCTCCGAGTTCAGCAACTCAAAGCTGTTCCTGGTTGGAACAGCAGTATCGATCCTCACCATTGCAGCTGACGGAGTTATCCCAGAGGGGGAGTTGCCCCCAGCCTTCCTTACTCGACGCCAGTGGCGAGGTCGAGCGTGCCTTGCTGATGGAGTTGTTTCAGCTATAGGGGTGACCTTCTCATGCCCCCTGTGTTGGTCAGAATATACTGGTATCAGCTTTTTAAAGATCGACGTCCGTTGAATGGGGACGGCCAACTTATCAGAAGCGGACTTCTGAACATGGGAAGCAACCTTGGTGATTTTGCCAGGAACGTGAGTTGGAATGGCTATCCGCTTCGGGATAACGCCTTCTGGTATGGCAGGCTTCTTCATGAGCCTGTTAGATCTCTGGCCAAGTCCGTTAAAAACTGAAGCAGTGGAGTTGGACGACCCATTGAGAGGAGTCGCGGCAGTGGTAAGTCGATCGAAAACCGACTTCTTTGGAGCTTCTTGCAATGTTATTGGGGCGTTGAAGCTCATTGGTGGGAGCATGGTCCCAAAAAATAGTCTAGTGGTGGCTTGAGCCACCTGCTCCACCGGCATTTTGAAAAGGGAGGCCGCTTGGGGCCCATAAGTCACTCCTCCAGTAATGACGGATCGAGAGTTGTTGCTGCAGGCGATGCAGTTCGAAGCCATTGATCTTCTATTTTCTGCACGGAGCAAGACACCAAATCTTAGTACCTTGAATCCATAGGCAATCACAGCAAACCGCGATTTGTTCACGAACACGACATACGAAGTGTGGAGTGGAAAGAGGAAAAGGTCCCACCGGGCGTGCCAGAATCTGTTCCCCTCCGAAAGGCGGCGCACAGGACCGCGATGTCCTGACGCTGGGATTCGGGCAGATGCTATTTGGTTTTATCCGTCCACCTCTCCGAAGATGCCAAGTTGATTTATGGCACCGTGTATCGGAGGTTTAGACGGATGCGGCCGATGTAGCAGACTTCGTCAGATTCCCCCTCGCTTGAGGGGTTTTTGATTGTGGGGACGCTCTTCCCTGCAGGCGCAAGCCCCTGCAGTTAATTACGCTACCGCATCGCGGTAACAACTTTCTCCTTCTCCAGAATTTCACTTCGTGTCGTGTGTGTTTGTTTTGTTTGTGGTTGCCCGTGGATTGTATACGGAGACTGAGTAATGCCGTCGTCCGTAGGACGTGGATTAGTCCAAATCCGTATTTGCTTAGATTTGGGTTTGGTGTTTTTAGTTTAAGGATACGTTAGTCGCGTTGCGGCTAAGATCAAATTAAATGTTCGTTAAGGATACGTTAGTCCAGTTTGAGACTAAGATCAACTTAACGGGATCGTTTAGATCCGACAAAAGAGCATTTGGGCTCTATTGTGCCAGTTTAGGGACGTGGTGGTCCATATTCCAGTTTAGGGACGTGGTGGTCCGATATTAGTTTAGGGACGTTCCGGTCCGATATTAGTTTAGGGACGTTCCGGTCCGATATTAGTTTAGGGACGTTCCGGTCCGATATTAGTTTAAGGACGTTCCGGTCCGATATTAGTTTAGGGACGTTCCGGTCCGATATTAGTTTAAGGACGTTCCGGTCCGATATTAGTTTAGGGACGTTCCGGTCCGATATTAGTTTAAGGACGTTTCGGTCCAATATTAGTTTAAGCACGTTTCGGTCCACGAGTTTAAGGACCCCGCAGTCCGTATCGATGTGTGGTCGTTGGGACCCGTCACCTCTTTGACGTCGTTGAGGAATTACAACGACGAATGTCAAAGGAGTTCGGAGATGTACCCTCGAACCGGATGTAAATTGATTTAGAAGAGCAATTTTGCTCAGTCAATTTAATTTAAGGACTTATGGCCAAAATTGGGCTAAGTCCAGTTGAAATGTTCAACATTTTATTTGCTTTTGCATTGCATTTCTTCTTTATTTTTATTTGGGCCTTGCCCAGAAAGGATGCAGAGCATCAATTGGTTTTGGGCTCTGCCCTTTTAGGAATGATGCAAGGCATCAATTTTATTTGGGCTCTGCCCTTGTATAAAGGATGCAAAGCATCAATTTATTTGGGCTCTGCCCATTTATTGCCTTGCAATTTATTTTGGCTTGTCAGGTCATTTTGATTTGGGCCTGGCCCTTTTAGTAATGCATTGCATTTGTGCAAAGCATTGTTAATTTGAGAATCTTTTAGATTTAAGAACCGATGGTTCAAAAAAAAAAAAAAAAAAAAAAAGAAGTGCAAAGCACTATTTGATTTAGATCTAAGAAAAAACAAGTTTTTTCTTATTTTTCTTATCTCAGAGAACCAAAAGTTCATAAAAGTGAAGAGCACTATTAATTTAAGAATCTTTTAGGTTCAAGAACCGATGGTTTCATAAAACAAGTGCAAGGCAATATTTGATTTAGATATAAAAACAAGTTTTTCTTGTTTTTCTTATTTTTCTTATCTCAGAGAACCAATCATGAAAGTGCAAAGCACTATTAATTTAAGAACCTTTCAGGTTCAAGAACCGATGGTTCATAAAACAAGTGCAAGGCACTATTTTATTTATTTATTTATTTATCGTTGAAGATCTATGATCTTGTTCATAAGAGAATTTTCTCTTCTTTTAAAGGTTTTTACCTTTTTTTTTATTCTTCAAGAGTTCTCAAGAGTTCTCTTCTCTTTTTTTTTAGCCAGATCTTCCTCCTTTTGAAATGAGGTCTAGGGTCCTTTTTATAGTGCCCATGAATTAGTTATAATTTGTTACATAAATCGTTTTCTGAGTGATTTGGGTAATTTTCCCCACCGTTGGATTTTCGATCCAAAGGCCCCTGCTTTACAGAAGAAAATCTTCTTGTTTTAACAAGAACAGAAAAGATTTATTCTGTTTTGCGCAACTCTCTCAGCGCGTGACACGTGTCGCGCAGCTGTGCTTGCGCAACTGCGCAGACACGTGTCGCGCAACTGATTTTTTTATTTATTTATTTATTTATTTTATTTATTTTATTATTTTTTTTTGCTTGCGCAGCTGCGCGCTGACACGTGTCGCGCACTGCGCAGCTGCGTGACACGTGTCGCGCAACCGCGCAGTTGCGCAGTTGCGCACTGCGCAGCTGCGTGACACGTGTCGCGCAACCGCGCAGTTGCGTACTACGCAGCTGTGTGACACGTGTCGCGCAACTGTGCAGTTGCGCACTGCGCAGCTGCGCTGACACGTGTCGCGCACTGCGCAGTTGCGCACTGCGCAATTTTTTTTTTTTGGCAGAGCTTTGCTCTGATTGGAGAAAGAACAGAAGCATTGCTTCTTTTTCCACTTTGGAATTTAAACAGAGCTTTGCTCTGATTGGGATAAACACGATGTATCAGACGAAGAGACCGGACTGTACGGTAAGTGTTACTTACAAGCTCGTTAGGGTTGTGATGAGTTCGCTCGTCGATCACCTTTTCGTCATGTACCTGGGTAGCCGTTATGCACAGCTAGTGGCGCTGACGTGCTTGTGGTTAAACCCACTGCCAGCGTACTGTCGAGTTTTTAGAGTCCTATACAGAGGGTTCCCTGTTTCAGGCAAAAGATATAGAGGCCGTAAGTTATTACGACAGGATTTTGATCGTGTTCCTGTAATGGTTACAGGAATAATGATCGGAAAGGTAATACTGGTAGGCTTTGGTTTAAGCCGGATACCGGTATTATATTATTGGATTATTTGTATTCGTATTTTTCGGAATTCGGATACGGGTATACTTATACGGTATACGGTGGATGGGTATTCTTGTAATTATACAAGAACACCTTCTAGAAGGGTAATTAGATATTTATTTTGTGAAAATAAATAAATGAGGTGGAATTTAGAGAAATGTCAAAGCATGGATGAAGGAATGGCTTATATGATTTTTTTATTCATTTGGGATTACTATTGAAGTATGGTGCATTTTTTTATTGCATACTTCAATTATTTTCATTTGAGCCATATCATTTTTTCCATGCTTGAATAGTTCATTCATCACTCTCACATTCCCTCTCCTCATTATCTCTTTCTTCCTCATCCTAGCTTTACCCTTCACATGTGATGTGAATCAAAAGCTTAGGGATAATAATAATCCATTACTTGATCTCTACATCATCTAAGTGATCTCTTCTAGCACACTTGATTTCATAGTTAACTGTTGAGAAGAGTTTGAAGCTTGTTCCATAGCTCTCGGGTGGATCATCTATGTTTTGAGGTGGCCGGAGATCGAGGACATCGCAAGCATCCGAAGGAGCCTAGGAGTTGCATCAAAAAGAAGACCCAAATGACCGGTTCATTAGGTATAACCCTCTCATAGTAGTTAAGAACTCTAGATAGGGTTTGCTAGTTAAGGTTTAAGCACATGATCTTGGTTTTATGTGGGTGTTGCATGCAAGAAATTTTTCGTTTTCCACTTCTGCCTCCTCACAAGAGTTGTGAGGGTGTGCAACATCCACTAACACCAAACTGCCCATGACTTTGGCACTTATCACCTTTTCTTTTGTATGTTTGTTTGAAGGCCCCTGAATCTCTGTTTGGTCACTCCAGTAGTTTCAGAATTCTCTGTAAACTTGCACAGAACTTGTTAAAAAAACAATATAAGTTTTTGTTTATTTTTATGGATTTTTGTTTTAAGATATACACAAATTAACCCGAATAATAAGAAAGAAATACGTTATCATCTCTCCGGCAATGATGCCATTTGATTGATTTGTAATCATGTGTTTTATGAAGTTCTAAATACCGCAATAAGGACGGTATCAGCGGTTGCTAGCCGTGATGAGTATGAGCCATCCTCAGGGAGATGATATGTTTTTTCTTCTTGTTTTAGACAAGTTATGTCAAAAAGTCCAAGAGTGTTCTTTGTTAACTATGTGAAGTGTATTATGTCCAAAGAGAGCTTGCTAGGAATTTGGATTAGGTAGTCAAGTTAGGAATTCATGTATTCTTCCGTTTGTGTCACATTTAAAGTTGATGGTAGAGTAATCAGAAACAGCGTGGATTAAGATACTTTAAAAGGGTACTTGCAAGTTGTCACCCATTGCTAAGTCCATTCTAATTGATCCTTGTCATTCCGTTCTTTACTCTTATCTTCAATCTCAGGCCAAACAAATCACAACAAGTTTCTGATTAGGTCGCAACTATATGTCACAAATAGTGCGCCTAAAGGAAAAGGATGGGTTTGTTTGGTCTAAGTTCAATCTAAATATATGGGCAAAGAGAAGAATAAGAAATTTTTCCATCTCTCGAATTACCCTCTCCTTACCTCTAACAAGTGAGAAATTACTCAATCATTGTTAAAATGATAAGTCAAAAAAGAAAAGAGAAATAGAAGAGAAGATCAATAAGAATTTAGAAATCTCTCACAAGAGAAAAAAACATCCATCAAGTATCATCGCTTAATAATCAAGATTAAGGAAAAAAAAGATAAATTAAAAATCAAGAAAACAAAAATATCTATTTTAACAAATCAAGAACAAGTTATCTAAGGAATTAAAAGAGCATGAATTAAAGTTGCAAAAAATATAAAAGAACAAGAACAAATCTTTATTTATAATTCAAGCTTTTACAAGATTTGAATCCAATAGCTTTAATCTAATCTTGCAAGTTCACTAAAGAAGTTGCAAAATAAGAGAAAAACCAAGAACTCAATCAAACTCTAAGTTATGGCAAGAATTTTAATGGCTAAACTAAAATAATACAAATTAATTTTACAAAGTTTTTGCTAAGAATGGAATTGTCTCAAGTGCTCTGATCTGGGCTTTATATAGGCTCTGGAAAAATAGTTCAGGGGTGTTTTATGAAGATATACATATTGACTAAAGAGCCCATGAAGTTTCATCACACCACGTATCACAGCTGTCGCGGATCCGCCGCACTTCTTAACAAAATTTAGCGGATCCGCCGCTGTATTGACAAATTGTTTACTCATGTTTCTTGTGCTTTCTTCTGGTGTTTTTTCTCTTCGATTTGGCATTCTCGGATGTACAAAATTCTTCAAAGATTTTCTCAGATAATTAGCGGTCAACAATTGCAACTAATTTTGTTTTCTTCACCAAATTTTCAAAGTCCAAATTCAAAAGTCCTCAAATCACTTTTGCAATTTTCAAAACTCTGTTTTAAAAAATATTTAACCATCCCATCATATCTCTTGTCTCTTGAACTGGTAAACAGCACCTGAAGGATTTGATGTGGCTGAAATCCGTATTTTATCTGTTGTCGGTCGTCTGTTCTGAAAGAGTCATTTTTGCAGGGAAATAGTGTGTGATCTGCGCTGTCTTGGACTGAATGCTCCTAAGAACTTGTAACCTGAAATCACATAGCAGACACGGATTAAAAGAGCCTATTTACATTTAAATGTGCATAAGAATGAATGGTATTAAATGCAATATTCTGATGTGAACAACGATAAACACCGCTTTGTTCTTGCTCTTATTATTTTGAGATTCCCCTTCTGCAGAGGGAGATATCTGGTCAATCCTCTCCAATTGAATCACCTTGTTGAGGAGTTCTTGGTATGTGGCTGGTTTGGCGAAGGAAAGGAACGGGTAAACCTTCGATCGTGGATCAAGGGTGCCTATGAACATCCCAATGGCTAGAACTTCGGCGATAGGCTA
Source organism: Agapanthus africanus (assembly GCA_030015575.1). Classification (NCBI taxonomy): domain Eukaryota; kingdom Viridiplantae; phylum Streptophyta; class Magnoliopsida; order Asparagales; family Amaryllidaceae; genus Agapanthus; species Agapanthus africanus. The sequence goes on from CM057340.1 coordinate 662,133,051, forward strand.
CTCACACTTTGAAGCAAGATTTTTCCATCGAATGGCATACTGTACCGATGCTTCATTTGATCTTCTTTTCTCATTGATCAAAGCAGAGATTGTAATGCGCTCGCTTGCCCTGGCGAACCTCTGTGTGAAGAGTAGCTCTATATCAACGAAGGTCTCTACGGAGTCATTTGGAAGTTCTGAGTACCATTTAAAAGCTATATCTGCCAAGCTACTAACGAACTGTTAAAGGAGTAATTTATCATCGCCACCGGTGTTCCCGCACTTTGTCTTAAACTGTGCGATGTGTTGATGGGGGTTCCTGGTTCCCCTGAAGATGTTGAACTTTGGGATCGTATATCCCGCAAAATATTTCTTCTGGTCATACCATACTGGATATGGTTGACCTGTCTTGACCAACTTGGCTACCGCTTCTCTGGCTGTGTAAAGCTTGACCTGTTGGGCGATATATTCATTAAGTTGCGCCTTTGAGATCGTATCATGTTTTATGGCTGAAGGGGTTTGCAGAGGACTTGTAGCATCCCTTTCTCATTATCGGGGACCACTGGTGAGTCTTTTGCCAGCGGTTCCGATGGTTGAGCCATCATCCCACACATTTTTTGCAGAAAGAGAGCCATCTTGTTCATATTGGCGGTCATTTTCGCCTTTTCTTTCTCTTTTTTGTCGAAAGCACGTTTTAAAGAGCCAACATTTGGTTCTTCCCCATCCATATTTACTTGCTCATCCTCTGGGCATACTTTTGATGGTGGGCTTATGAGTGTTGCGGCTTGTGCAGCTATCTCTTGCAAATCTTGTTGCCGTTGAGCTTGAGCATTTGTAATAGATAGTGTATGTGGCCTATGACTGGTAGAAGCATAATTTTCGCTTCTGTTCACCATACGCACGGTATGAATTATTTTGGTCCCGTTCCTAAGGTTTACCTTGGGCGATGGGGATCTCTCTGGCCTTTGCCTTTTTGGGAGAGTTGCATTGGAATTCGTAGTTGAGACGTCAGCCTTTGGCGGATTCCTGAGCTTCTCAGATTTTAGATATGGCTTGGTGTTGATGACAGAGCCATGCACTTCCTTCCATACTTTGTAGATTCTTGAGGAAAATCGCAGCGAGAGCACTTGCTTCTTCCTTTTTACAGTCATAGGTGGTAGAGACTTCTTTAAGACGGTGGTAGACGAATTTCGTCTGAACCTTCTCAGCGGCTCAAAACTGTTTTCAGTCAAGACGGCTGCATCGATAGTTGAGCTTGGCATTAGTGGAGCCAGTCCTGATGGGTTGATGCCCACAGCCTACCTTAGTCGGCGCTCATAACGGCGTCGGGCACATCTTTAAGTGGGAACCTCTTCAGCTTTAGGAGCTTCATTATCATACCCCCTGTATGGACCTTGACCTTCAATAGGCGTTAGTTGCTTGAAGACTGACTTCTTCGATAGCGTAGGAATGTTAGGAGCCAGCCTATCAAAGACAGGCTTTCTGGGAGCAGCCGGGACAGCAAGAGTCGGCCTCTTCACAAGCTTCTTAGATGAGCCTGTAGAGTTGGAGTCAGGCTATCGAAAACTGACTTCTTTGGAATTTCCTCTTTTGGCGTTGAGGAACTGACGGTAGAGAGGAGTTGAAGAAGCTGCCCGAATTGGAGCCCACACTATTCTTGCATTAATTGGGCTGTTGGGATACCGAGCAGTAGGGCCATGATCTGCCCAGAAAGGATCAGCTGAGGTGCAGAAGTTTTGGAATCAGAGTTGGTGTTGTATGCTATTGAAATCTAGATAGGAAAGACAGCACCAGGTTCAGTATACCCCGAAATCCAAGAGCAATCCTAAAACCGCGACTTTGTTCGTGAAAACATACGACACACAAAGTGTTGAGTAGAAAGAGAAAAATAGTCCCACCGGGTGTGCCAGAATCTTTTTACTGCCGAAAACTGGAGATGACTATGTCATAACGTCTTGCCTGAATTTAGGGGCAGATGCATGGGTTGATCCATTCACCTCTCCGAAAACACTAAGGGATTATAGCGCCATATATCGGAGGTTTGAATAGATGCGACCGATGTAACTGACTTCAGATTCCTTCTCAAGGTGAGGGGTTTATTGATTGTGAGGATGCATTTTTCCAACAGACGCAAGCCCTTATAGTTAATTACGTTATCACGAACAATAACCACTTTCTATACTCCAAGTTGTTTTCTTTGTGTATCATGTCTTTTTATTTGTTTGGTTTGCCTTTGGATTGTATACGGAGACTAATTTTGTCGTCGTCTGTAGGGCACGGATTAGTCCAAATTCTTATATATATATTTTATATTTTGGATCAAGCACCACGTCGGTAGCTTGGTTTTCCAACGGGAGTGAACTTATGGTTTCGTTCTCATGTTGTGAGGTCCATAAGTTCATATAAAAGCTTAAGCTTTATCTAAGGACACACTAGTCTCGTTTGAGAACTAAGGTCAATTTAGGTTGTTTGGGAAACATGGGCTCTACCTAGGGACACATGGTCTCATTTGAGAACTAGGTCAACCTAGGTGGCTTGGTCACATATCGAGAACTTTGTTCTCTGTTGATCTTTAGATCAGAGGGATGCTTAAACTTCAAGACCTAGTCAATTTTATTAAGTCTGGGTTCTGAATGGCGCTCTTAGGTGCTTGGCGCTGGCATTCCTCTTGCGTATGTACATTGCACATAGCACAAAAGCTACCTTTTTTATTTTGCGCATGGCGCTCAGTGGGACATAATGTTGTTTTGGCGCTGGCGCTGGCGCTGGCATATGTGCATTGTACGTGGCGCTGTGCAATATTGAAAGAATAAGCTCTAGCGCAACTTAGCAGAAATGCTATTGATGCGGGCGCTTGTGCATTACACGTGGCACAATACTAGGGTTTGAGAGATTAAGCTCTGCCTTCTTCTATCAGAAAGGTTAACCTTTCAAGCTTAGGTTTTCTGCAAAAAAGATGATCTTTTGATAATTCCTAAAGATCGGAATTTTACAATCTTTAGAACTTAGGTTCTATTTTTTTATCGTGTTCTATACGACGATATATATTCTTGATGAAAATCTGGGTTTCATCAAGCCAAAACTTCAGCTTTGGAATAATCTTGATGATCTTTTTTATCTTCTGGTGGGTGAATACCGAAGTTCTTCCTTTAAGATCTCAGATCTAGAGATTGGATCTCCCACGAGAGCTTAAACTTTCGGCCAAGGAAGATTTCTCTTATGGATTTTTGATCCAAAGGAATAACCTTAGTTCTTTAGAAGCTTAAGCTTCATAGAGAAAGGAGAAGGGTAGAGAAGAATTTTCTCCTTGAGTTTTTACCTAGTTCGGCTAAGGTTTTTCTTCAGAAGAGTTTTCTTCTTTGATGATGGAGGCTTACGTCTCCTTGTGAATCTTATGGGGGTCTCTATGTCTCTTGAGATTAATCTCCTAGGCTCATATTTATAGGAGGGGAGATAGTTGGGAAAGATTGAGAGAATTTCTCATTGAGAGATCTCCAAATTGATTTTTGATCAATCGATGGTGGTTAAACACCATTGGATCATCAATCCAGGGATTTTTATTGTTTTGAAAGATTTATCTTTCTGTTTTAGAAAGATATGGGAAATATTTTCCCAAATAGAGCTTTGGCGCTAAACTGAAGCATGTGCTTGGGCCACGTACATTAGACGTTTGGCTCTGGCTCAAGGGATTGGCACTTGCGTCACATGTATTGAACATGACGTACTTCTGCATTGCCCTTGCGCCACATGTATTGAACATGACGTACTTCTGCATTGCCCTTGCGCCACATGTATTGAACATGACGTACTTCTGCATTGCCCTTGCGCCCATGCATTGCACGTCTCGCGCTGGCGCAATGTTTTGGCGTTTGCGCTACGTACTTTGCAAGTCCGCTTGTGCCAAAGTGTGCAGCTTATGCTCCTGAGTGCCAACATTTTTGGCGGGAACAATGTTGTATATAATATTGCATTGGTTTCATTAAAAATTTATATTTGATAAATAATGTGTTTATGGAATAAGTTCCAAACTTCATAAATTGTTATGTATTATCTATTTAGATTGTCATTCGTTTAATTACGAATTAAAATGATGGCATAAAAGCAATATTTAAAAAAATTAAAATTATAAATTAAATGTTTTCTCAATAAATTTTACAATAGTTGTATACAAGTGTAAATAGATTTATAATTTACGAAATTTAAATTTAAAGGCTTTCCATTGTAAGGATGCATTAGGACGTATATTTTAACTCATTCGAAACCGGACAGGATAGAATTCGTTAAAATATTTGCCTTACATATGTCTTGCATAAAGATACTAGATTCATTATGTTTAATATGACCACTTGTCTACAATAGGAGGTGCAACCTATTTTACATATGAAATCAAAACGGTGGGTCCACACATGATTGATGATGTTGTAATCTCGCTACAATAGTGGAGCAATACTACACATCAATAAGCCGAATTTAAAAGGAAGTTATATAGATAATTGGATATTGTATCCTACCTTATTTGTTCTTAATTTATCTTAACAATCTGGAAAGGTATGAATAAATTTGGATTTTTTGTTCACTAATAGATGCATGAGAGAAGCAGCCTATAGTGAAAACATTATTCAAAATAAACCCTAGTAATGATTATGCAACTATAAATATATGAATTGAGTTACTTATAATGATGTCCTCCTTTATGTGTAGATGGCTAAGTATAGTCCGTTTGGGAAATTACTTGATGATACTCTGGTTGGACCGAATTATGTCGATTGGAAAAGAAATTTGTTTATTGTCCTTACAGCTGAAAAAGTGGCTAAAATTGTTAAAGAAGATGCACTGCAAAAGCCTGCTCCTGAAGCAACTGTTGATGAGATCAACAATTATCAAAATTAGTTTGATAAGGATGAGCTTGCTAAATGCTATGCAGTAGATCCTTGGATCCTACCGTTCAAAGGCAGGTCGAAGGAAAAGAAACTAGAAAGCGAAATATTGGATTGCCTAAAAGCCTTGTACGAAGAGAGAAATCGTACAGCTCGTCAAAATGTTATAAGTAATTTTATGAATACTAAGATGGCTGAAGGTGCTCCAGTTCATTCCTATATTCATGAGATGATAGGGTGCATTAATGAACTAGAAAGTTTAGGAGCTAAGATTGACCATGAAACCAAAATTGATGTTATTCTTACTTCATTATCCTTTTCTTTAATCAGTTCAAACTGAACTTTAGCATGCAAGAGCCAGATGTTAGTTTGCCTGAACTAAGAAATATGTTGCAAAGATTTGAGAATATAATGAAGCGGGATAAGACCATAAAGATGGTCACTGATTCAGCCAGATCGTCCGACAAGAAGAAAAGAAAGTTTCCTTTTAAGAAGAAAATTGCTAAAGCAAAACAGGTTTCCAAGAATGCAAAAAGGGATCAGTCTAGCAATGAATGGCATTACTGTCATAAGAAAGGATATTGGAAGAAGAAGGGAAAAGGTTATATTGCCTCCTTGAAGAAGGAGAAACCTTCGGAATGTTTGTTTTCTCACTTCCTAGTAGACACTAACGTTGTGAGTTATTCCTTTTATACTTGGTGTATTGACTCGGGTTCTTATTCCCATATGTGTAATTCCTTGCAGGGGTATAAGAAAAAATAAAAGGTTAGAGATGAGGAGATTACTTTAACGATAGAAAATGGAGCCATAGTTTTAGCAGTGTCTTTAAAAACTTATTATTTGCGGTTAAATAAAGGACATGTAATGGAACTTAAAGATTGTCTTTATATTACTCAAGTTAGGAGAAATTTGATTTCTGTTTCAAAACTTTGTAGTAGCAGTTACTCTATTTCATTTAGCAGTAAAACTTCCATTAAGTTTAGTAATTCTGTTATTGCTCATTGTGTGATTGATAATGGAATATATTGTATTGATGATGCCCATTATTCTTATGTAAATGTGATTGAGTCTAATAAATCTTCAAAACGTAACACGGATCAAACTGATCCAGCTTATTTTTGGCACAAGAGATTGAGTCATGTTAATATTGATAGGATCAACAGGTTGGTAAATGATGGTCTTTAGATTTTCTAAAGGTAGAAAATCTTCCAACTTGTGAGAATTTCCTTAGAGCTAAGATGACCAAATTACCTTTCACATGAAAGGGTGCTAGAGTATTAGATACCCTTGATATCATACATACATATGTATATGAGCCTTTAAGTGTTAAAATAAGGGGTGGATATTCATATTTTGTCACATTTACAGATGACGGATTTAGATATAATTATATTTACTTAATGCGGCACAAATCTAAATGCTTTGAAAAGTTCAAAAAATATAAATCCAAAATTGAGAAAGAGCTTGATAGAAGTATCAAGGACATCCGATCAGATCGTGGTGGAGAGTATTTATCAGATGAATTTAAAAAGTTCTTAAAAGAAAATGGAATTGTTTATAACTTGACACCACGCGGCACCCCACAACATAACGGTGTTTCTGAAAGAAGAAACCGAACTTTATTTGATATGATTAGATCGATGATTAGTCATTCAGAGGTTCCTTTATTCTTATGGGTTTTGCAGTAAAGATTGCAATTATCTATTAAATAGAGTTCCTACCAAATCTGTTTCTTCTACTCCATATAAGATATAGCAAGGAAGAAAACCAAGTGTAAGATACTTGAATATTTGGGGTTGTCCAACTCATTTTAGAAAGCAAATGATGAAAAAATTGAAATTTAGGGCAAATAAATGCTTATTTGTAGACTACCCTCAAGATAACACTGGGTATTATGTTTATAATCCTAGCGATAATACAATCACCGTAACTAGAAACGTATTCTTTATGGAAGATCAAATTGTTGGTCAAGAAGGTGTATCTCTTAATGAAAATTTGTCTTCTCTATTAGGAGAGTCCTCAATTGCAGTGGGAGAAAATCCCAATTTTTTAAGAGATTTTACAAATTTACTGGAAGGTACAAATATTAGTGGAGATAGCGATCAACCACTAGAAACTATTGTTGATGCACCTGTTGGAATGAAGAGATCAACTCGGATCATTCGTCCTCCTGTAAAATACAGACTTGACAATAAAGTATATTTGATGGAAAGTTTAGACGAGGATGAGAATTCAATGATTTACAGTGAATCCATGTCAGACATGGATTCTGGTAAGTGGGTTGATGCCATGAAAGCGGAAATGAACTCCATATATCATAACCAAGTTTGGACCTTGGTAGATCCATCTAATGGGATAAAACCCATTGGATGTAAGTGGATTTATAAAAGGTAACGTGGAGCTGATGGAAATGTAGAGACATTTAAAACCCGCTTGGTGGTAAAAGGTTATACTAAAAAAGAAGGAATTGATTATGAGAAAACTTTTTCTCCTATTATGATGTTAAAGTCCATTAGAATCCTATTAGCCATAGCTGCATATTATAACTATGAAATATGGCAAATGGATGTGAAAACAACCTTCTTGAATGGATATCTTGATGAAGATATTTACATGCAATAACCTGAAGGTTTTGTATGTAAGACTAAAGAAAACGGGATATGTAAATTGAATAGGTCAATATATGGACTTAAACAAGTTTCTATGAGTTGGAATATTCATTTTGATGAAATGATTAAGGAATATGATTTCGTCCAAAATCTTAAAGAGGTTTGTGTGTATAAAAAGCAACAAAATGATTCCATTGTGTTCCTAATACTCTATGTAGATGACATACTACTCATTGGGAATGATATAGCTTTGATGACATCTATTAAATTGTGGCTTTCAGACAAATTCTCTATTAAAGATTTTGGTCAAAATTTATATATCTTGGGTCTCAAACTTTATAGAGTTAAAGTAAAGAGACGTATAGGATTGGCGATCGCAAGCTACTTACGTGGATAAAATCCTTAAAAGATTTAATATGCAAGATTCTAAGAAGGGAATGCTTCCTGCTAGACATGGAATCTCATTCTCTAAAGAAATGTGTCCTAAAACTGATAATGAGATTGAATGCTTCAAAAGAATACCATATGCTTCGGCAGTTGGTAGTTTGATATATGCTATGTTGTATACTAGACCCAACATATCTTATGCAGTGGACCTTGTAAGTAGGTTTCAGTCCAATCCTGGTGAGAAATATTGGACTGCTGTAAAAACTATAAGTAAGTATTTGCATCGAACTAAAAATTATTGTTTAGTTTATGATGTAAATAACTTGGATATTCTTATTTATTTATAATTGTTATAATATCCATTGCAACTCATGTAATATTAGTTGAATATCAATAAAGTTTTATAGTTGCACTTAATACTTTATTATGTGGGTATTCTTATTTATTTATAATCGTTATAATATCCTTCAAAATTATATTGTTAGATCATGCACTGTAATGTGTCACCTGCATAGAGATGTGATCTAATTTAGTAATTTTTTAAATTGAATGCTTAACCTACAACTAGCATAGGATAGCTAAATTTATGACAAGTTATCATGAATGACACTGACATATAAGATCGATGTGGTGGTGTGTCTCAATCACTGAAAATGGAGATTCTCTAGATGTATATCATGAGCGTATATATTGATATATGTAGTACATGAGCTCGTTTGAATTCTCTAGGATATATCACCTATAGAGATGAAGAATTTAAACTGTTACATAATCCCTTTGATTTAATAACATTGTAGTTTTCGTTTAGTTGACAAGTAAACTTTGATATGAGATAGAAACAAGAAACCTGAAATATTGGGCTGTTTGAATGTATTTAGGAATTATTATATTATATTTTGGAATATCTAGATTTTATATTAATGAGAATAAATTTAGAATAAATTTAATGTTCAATCCCATTAAAGCGTCAAATCCTGTATAGGTATTTTGTAAATTGTTTTTTCGAAATTATATTATTATATTTATTTTTGAAATGAATTTATTGTGTTCATGGATAATTGAAGATTTGGATCTGAGCGATTAGATGATTTTATCCTGCTCAGTTAAAAGACCTAAAAAAGTAACTTGGTGTTGGAAGGGGTTGCATGTAAATTAATGTTAATTATTATCTTAAATTTAAGAAGAACTTTTATGAACAACTGGCGTGATATGTGTTTGATTGTTAAATTAAAATTGTCAATTAATTAATTACGAATTAATTAAGATTAACAATTGGTTTTCGATGTGAGACCTAATTGATCCCACCACAAAACTTTAAGGTAGAAGAACAAACAAAAATAAAGAAAAGAAGAATAATATAACACAATATATTGTTTTAGGGAGTTTAATCCCACATTGATAAAATATTGGAAAAATAGCAAAAACGTATTGTACCACAACCCTGTAAACGGATGGTGATAATACACTATAAAAAAGAGAGAAAAATAATTAAAAATTATTTAAAACTTCTCCTCTTAAAATTAAAAGGTTTCTATCGGCCTAGTTTTTGTTTTGTCTTCTACGTAACGTGGTGGACTTAATTGGAGGTTTCTATAATTGCGGTGGTTTCAAGATAATTTTATTTTACCAACCAAGATCTTGATCTTCAAAGGTATGTCTTTTATTATTCATAGAGATGAATTCATGGAGATTATATGCATCGCTTCCGTTGTTATACGCATATGATTTTCTTCATTTCCTAACCGCAATTTTTCTACCTAAAACTTTTACCCAATAGACAAAATGGTAGGACCCACAACATCTAGATAATAGTGTCAAACGGGTGGGCCCATGATGTTTGTCTCTTTGGTAAACTATTGGATAGACAAATTGCAGTAGAAAAAGTATTTTTGACTTAGAAATGAAAAGAAAAATAGAAAGGGAAAAACCGACATGCAGCACCATCTCATTAAGCGGAACGAACAAGGGCTTAAACTAAGGTGTTACCAAAGCAAAACCTCACCGTTCAAATATAAGTATTTACACATATCCCCTTGTAATCTTCATAATTTACATATTAACCCCCTAAAATCTTCCTATGATATTCTGGAAAACTGCCTTCTTTTCAGAACATACATGTATATATGGAATATTAGCTTATTTTAAAGTTAAACTAGGTTTTAAGGCCCGTGCATTGCACGATTATAATCATTATCCTAAATTCTAAAATGTGTTATTATTATTAAGAGTTATTAAACACTTTTCATTTATTTTTTAACATCCGCCAAAATGAGATATTTATGGAAAAAACCCAAACTTATATATATTAATAATAACTGTAAAATCAATTATAAAAACCTTCTCATTTATTTTTGTAATTTAAATCAACTATCGAACCCCTCTTGTTTATTTTTTGAAATCTGCCTAAGCGATGTATTTATGGGGGGAAATTCCAAATCTATATATTAATAACCTAATTGTAAAATCAATCATTAACACCTTCTCATTTATTTTTATATTTTAAATCGATTATGAAGCATGTCTTATTTATTTTGGTGTGTGTGTGTCTAAGTTATTATTTGCAAATAGGGTACTGATAAGTGGTCTGTTAAATCTGAAAGAATTATCGAAGGATATTTCATATTATTTGCATGAAAAACTATGTAAAAAAATAATATATCAACAACTTCCACAATGAGATATTTAACTCTTATGGAAAAGTCTACTGAAATAAACGTAGACCAAATGTATATCGTCTTGGAATCAAGATCGCTATTGATTACGGGTTCTGCCCAGTTACCAAATGGCTCAATAACAGTAAGTTCCCTAGCCCTTGGAAGCTAAGGCAATGAACCAATGAATCCTTATACCATCTCCAACAATAACGGGATATCGATCTCCTCAACGTCTCGTAACAATAATTTCGCAGCGCACAACCTTGCTTGTCTATCAATCTCTTCGGACATTTCAGGATATTGGATGAGCCATGAGCTCCCTACATGTATCTCTCAAGCTGTAAATTGTGATAGTGACTAATGGTTAATAGAGATATGGCTCTTTTTTCTTCAAAAAAAAAAATTAGAAAAATGTATAACAAAATTTACATGGTGCACAACATTTATATTTAAAAATGACTTATATAACCAGCACTTACGAAAATAGATAATCTGTGCTATCGAATCTAATGAAGCCGAATCGAAAAAATTCACTGAAATAACAGACCAAATATGTATGTGAAATTTCATGGTACATATCATATTAATAAAAAAAAAGACATTAATAAAAACATCACTTACCAATATAGATACTCATTGCTCTTGATGTTACTGTCTAGAAAAGAAAAATAGTGGTCGCAATTAAAAACTCTGCATAATTATGGAATACAAACGTGATAAGACTTCTCCATATAAAAAAAATCTACCTATAGATTGTAAGATATACTGACTTCAAAATAATTATTCCAAATATCATGGTATTAATTTGTTTTCAGGAATAATTCTAAAGTATTAACATCACATGTAACCTTTTTATTAAATATTCAAAATAAAATGGAAAAAAATAAGAACTGATATGTACAATTCTGTTGTGATAAAAGAAAATCTTAAAGTAGAGAGAGAGAGACCTTTTTTTCTTTCCAAAGCAAAAGAATCCTCTTTACAATTTTCTCTCGCTACAAATTTGTAAGGAGAATTCGGAACTGCGGTTGCTGTTTGTAATTTATAACTGAAACAAAAAAATTACTAATTATGGTTTTTGTTAATCTGATATTATTAATAAATATTGTAATCACTTGCTTTTGCACAATGTTGTATAAAACCCAAATCTATATCTATGCATCCCTTTAAATCGATTATGAGATCTTATTTATTTTGGTATACTAGTATTTTTCCACATGCTATGCATATGTATATTAAAAATATTTAATGATGATATCTTTGTAATCTTAACTAAAAATTTGGAAAGTTGTTATCTGATGGAGGTCCTTTTCGGCTCTCCGTCAGATGTTGTCTTCCGCTGATCTCCCGGTGGACTTAGGTGGTTATCTTTTGTTGCGTGTGGGTCTCAATGGGTTTTGGTGGAAGAGGTGGTATGAGGAGTTTGGTGCCGAGTACCTGCAAAGAAGTCCCGGGATGGTTTGGTACCACCAAGGACCCTCCGACGATCAAGTTGGTGATGAGATCTATCATGTCCCAAAATACGGAACATGACCGGCACTTAGACTACGAACGTCTCAAGACGTACGTATTCTAAGTAAGCCGAAACCCAGAAATCCAAACCAAGAAAAGTAGTAGAGAGTAGGAAGAACCATATTAAATCAACCTGTATGCAACATAATATACAACGCCTAAAGGCGAGGATCGCAACAGAAAAGAAACTCAATCAGCAAGAAACCCATGGAAATATAATGCGCGACTCTAAGGTCGAAAGAATAAACATCACTGGTCTCTATCTCAATAAATACATGTTTGGTTGATGAAAAATTCTAGATACAACTGAAATACAATATACAATGTATAATGATGAGTACGATACAATAACCCACCTACTAGCAGATAGCAAGTCACCGAAAAGAAACCGTGCCCATGAAGCCGTAATGAAACATGTACGGCAACCTGTAAGAAACTGGGGTACAACGGGGGTGAGTTGCCAACTCGTGAGTAGAAAAAGATCTACGAACAGAAAATTGCATGTATGACGCAATCTTAGGTCATACGATCAATATAAATAATCCTCAAATATATAACCAGCAATCTCTAACCATGGCTAGTATAAATATCTAATCCCAGCGTCAACCCATGCGTCTGTATCAGTGCATCAGGTGGCAATATATCATATGAATGATGTATGAATGCATGAAGCAGAATGCATGTACTGAAGAAAACAGCTTTCATAAATTTGTGAGATTTCTGTATTTTTAAAATGAGGTATCATAATGAAATTAGCATAAAACAGTGCCTAGCATCGGCACAAAACACAAATCTCAATATCTCGATATCTCTGTATCACAATCTCTGTATCTCAATATCTCAAATCTCAATGTCTCAATCATAATATCCAGGGCGCCGTCAGTCCAGATCGGCCCCTACCATCCATCTCACGACTACGACGGTATCCTCCGGATATCCGACGTGTCGGGTAAAATCACCGATCGGTCGTGCTCCCCTGCCAGGCTCAACGCCATCTCCTGCGGTCTTCTTGCCCCGGGGTACCGCACCGGGCCCACCATGTACCCGAAACGGTTCATCCGCCTCCTCGAATCGGGTCTCGAAATCCATCAGCAAAACTCATGGTGGACGACTCATACATCATGGAAAAACCGCATTTTTATTAAAAAGAGAAAGCAGTTTATATGTATGTTTTGCGGTTTTCCTCCAAATCCAGAAAACATCATGGAAACCCAAATCCAAATCATCAATAGCATGTGAAATCATGAATATAAGCATGAGAATCCATGAATGCAACATATAATGAATAACAGTATGTATGAAGTGACAAGTAATAATTACATTGTCAAGCTGGTATGTATGGCAAGTACACTAATATCATGTCAATGCTAGCTATCAAGCTAAATCAAGCAATAATATTTTCTAAGTGTTCGTGACATGGCAATTACCGATGAAGATGTGTGTGCGGCAGTAAATAAGTGTACGTGGTACATACGCATGATCGGTAATGGTGCTGGTGTCCTAGCAGCAGGATATCAATAATAGAATATGAATCACAACAGTATGCGATGCAGAGCAACAATAATAATATGCGGGAGCTGAAATACTGAACACCATGATCACTAAACTGCATCTAACGTCATAAAAGTCATGTAGCTACACCACTACAAGGCTGAGCTAAAGCTAACAGTAGGTAAGGGAAACCGCCTAACCTCTGAGTCGGTACATATAAATATATATATATATATATATATATATATAGTCGGTGATCCCGCCTCGATAATATTACATCCGATAACATACCTCTATAATCAGTTATTCCCAAATCAAGAGTGCGGATCAAACATCAAATTATAGCTCGTACGTAAATCCGTCGTACGGCCTCCCCAAATCTGGGTACGGGTCAATATCACATTTGTTATATCATTCATCTAGTATTCTCTTTATCAAGATCATCATCTGGGGTACTGACCTACGTCTAGTATAATGCTAACATCATCACTAAAATCAAGATCTGACTACTGATCGACAGTCTAGTATAAATCGGTATTTTCATCATATATCATCACAAGAGTATACATCACCCAAGGCGGCCTATCGCAAGTATCCTGTCATATCATATCACATCATATCTCATAACATAATCACATGTCAACCACATAATGTATATGTCACTATTGCTATGGCATCATCATTCCCAAAATCCTCTAAAGTATCAAGACGTATCTCAATCATGAATCCTATCATATCACCGATATCATAATCCAGATCGAACTCACCGACTCATATCAATCCCAGGTATCATCCTCAAGTCCGTATGTGAACACAAAATCCCAAACCCATGTGAACACATGTCTATGTAGAATCCCATCTATGCACATATGAAGTGAGGATGTATGCAAGTATGTATGTGTGAGTATGTATGTGTAGTGCACCCACTACCCTAGGGTTTCGTAACCATTTACCAATCCAATATACCAATATCCATTTAAACATCACTAATTTATCACAATTAACATAAAATGATTGTTGGTGTGTATACGCATCTGTATACATCACCACGGACTGCGGGGGTGCTATACGCCATCCACCCGACTTCTCCCCATAGATATAAATCTACTCACCTTGCTTATGTGTGCCGGTGCCGATGTCGCTATTGCATCTCCAACGCTTCGACGCCACGTGGGGTACCTACAAGGATATCACACGCTAAAACTTACGAAAACCATGTCGGAAACCAAAATGGTGCACGCTATGCCCATAGGTAAAAACCTGTGACCTTATGTGCAAACACAGCCAATCACCACTGTCGTTGACGTCCAAACGCCACCCGACAGATACGAATCATCGAATATCAAAATCCATACGGAAAACAGGCCGTAAATCATACGCCAACTCATGAAAAACAACCCAGATTTTACCCTAACAGGAAACAGTCAAAACTAGACATACAGGGGGTCAAGTTTACATGAAATAGAGCTGTGCATGCAAAACGAGGGGGTTTCACCCAGGTCTGGCCGCAAATTGCGGCCAGAAGGAATAAATATGCGGCCATAAAATGGTGGTTAGGGCTAGGGTTTTGGGTGTTGGTTCCTATCTACCTGCATACCTCACTGCCAAGTCAATTTCATTTTAGGGTCCCTCGGGTTGTAGCAGTTTCCAGAAAGGTCACAAGATCGACAAAGTTGCTGATTTATACCGATTCTAAACTATCTGGTATTTGGTAAAATCTGGAACAAATCTTGGTTAAACTGGTCTCACACACTCCTAATAAGACTATACTAACATTCAAAACCATCTCTTGGCCATATCTCACTTAAAATCCCTAAACTAGCACTAGATTACAGATATAACAGTAATTTTCAGTTTCTAACAGCTATAACCTGCGAGGTAGGAGTTGGGTTGCAAGATTATACCTCAAGAAAATTCCTAGAATGTAGGAGAAAGGAGGATGAAGGAAGGAGTGGGTTGTGCTGCTGGGGAGCTGCTCATTTGACTGATGCTGCATCTGCTGCTTATTGCTGATGCTGCTTCTGCAGTTGTTGCTTGCAACTCTCTCTCTCTCTCTCTTTTGGTTTTCTTTCTCTTCTCTTTTCTTTTCTATGTGTTGCAGTAGCAGCTGCAACACTTGAGGGGGTATATGTGGTGCATTGTGATGTAGTGTGATGAGGGTGTGGGTTGTTACTGGTGCTGCTGTTGTTTTGTAGAAACCATGGGCTGAAATGCAGCAATAGGTGTAGGGAGGGGCTGTTTAGTGGCTGAAGTCAGCTATTGGGGGCTGATAAGTCATGATGGGGTGTGTGTAGGTCAGCTATGGAGGCTGAAGAATCATGATGAGGGTGTGTAGGTCAGCTATGGAGGCTGAAGAATCATGATGAGGGTGTGTAGGTCAGCTAGGGGGAGCTGAATGTGCTGAATTGATGCATGTTTTCAGCTGAATTTAGGGGCTGATGTTGTGTATCAACAGTTGATGCGTTGATGGAGGCTGAAGTGAGTGTGTAGGTCAGCTATGGGGGCTGAAACATCATGATGGGGGTATGCAAGTCAGCTATGGGGGGGCTGAAATGTGTTAGGGGCTGGTGTAGATCAGATATGGGGTTGAAAAGTGTTGAGGTATTATATTGTGTTGGTGTTGCTTGAATGAAGGATGTAGTTGCTGCAGGTTCAGCTGCTGCTGATGCAGTGGGGCTGAAACTGTTTTCTGATGGGGTGTTGTTGTTTGAAGTTGTGGTTGGTTTGGTGTTGAGGCTGAAGCTTTTGTTGTTGCATAAGGGGCTGATGTAGTGCTGAAGTGAGGAAGTTGGGCTGATGTAGTGCTGAAATGAGGAAGTTGGGCTGATGTAGTGCTGAAATGGCTGTTTCAGCAGCTGATTTATTTATTTTAGGGGCTGAAGTGTACTGATGTGAGTGGGTAGGTGTGGGCTAAGGTGCTAGGGGCTAGTGGTTGCAGCTATTGGGGCTGGGGTAGCTGTTGATGTGAAGGAATGGGAGCTGAAGTGGTATATCAGTGGCTGAGGTTTGGGCTGATGTGCTGTTGCTGATGTAATTTTAGTGGCTGAATTTTAACAATTGGGGGCTGATGGTTGCATGTAGCTGTGTAGGGTGGCTGAGGCAAGATTGGGGGGAGGCTGATGGTTTGTTTCAGCTGCTGTTGCAGCTTATGATGGTGTTAATTTAATGGTTTTTGAGTGTGAGTTGTGAGAGAGAAAAGATATGAGGGATACAAAGAAAAGTTTTGAAGTGAAATGAGCTTAACTCCCCTCACCCTCACTCAACCTTAAAAGCTACAGGACACTTCCCTAATGGCTCTCTCTCTCTCTCTCTCGCCACAAGTCAACTCCACCCTAATTATACCAAACTACACCCTTAAACAAAATTAACAATCCTTAAGTAACCCCACTAACCTAACTAATTGGTTCAAGTCACCATGGTCACCAAGGCATGGTTCAACCCTCGGCTTAACATGGGTCCAAAACATGAGACAAGTGTGCAAGTGTAGAAAATGTTATGTGCGCATTTTTGCACAAAAGCCAAAAATACAAATTAGCGATTTTCAATCGCGATTAACATTAAAATACCATATAATCCATCAAATAAAAAAACTGTAAAATGGCATATTTTCACAAAATAACCTATTTTAAAATTTCCATAATTTTCTCCGAAATTTTCACCATTTATCGGTATCTAATTATACCGACTATTAAAATATTCATTAAAAATTAATATTAAATTACGAAAATTCCTAAAATTAATATTTTATTTTTTGAAATGTTACAAGATCCGAGCAGAGTAACGGCTTAAAAGAGTAAAGAATGGCTTACTTGACCCCTCTGTGATGGGGGCTTATATAACAGTGGTGGCACGCAGCAGCTGGCGCGAGAATCTCGCCGGCAGTTATGCTCCCGACGTCACGCCCGCGTGGAGAGCGGATCGCCCATTAATGGGGATCGTAATGGCGCGGAACGTGGGATGTTGCTGGCGTGAAATCCGCGCATGGCGAGATTCGCGGAGCGGCGGTTACGCCTGTGAGTGGTGGAGTTAGTCGGAAGTCCGAGGAAGATGGCCTCGGCGGGAGCTCGGGGACGAGCGAGGGGGACAAGGAGTCTTGGTCCTGTGGATGCTCAAGGCGGACTGAGGGGCCGAGGAGGCTAATTCGCAGGGGGCACCGAGGAGGGCCAGCTTGTGCTTACAGTTCGGGCACAGGGTGGCCTGGCCGGCCTCTGCAGGCCCTTTCTTCGGGGTCTCGGGACATGTCATCTGCCACGTGCCCTGATCTCAGAGATCGTTGATCTTGAGCATCATCATTAGCCCCCCACTCTTGTCCCGACCAGCTAGCGGGTCGGGGCAGGGGTGGACTGCCAGGTCCCCGGGGTGAGTCCCTTTCCCGGGCTCAGTCGGGACGAGTCCTCGGGCCGTCGGTTGTCTTTTCCGCTAGCGAATCAAGGCGAGGTCTCTGCATCTAAAGAAGGTGCGCCGGTTCATGCACTCTGCAACTGAAGCGACGGTCCATGCGTCAAGCATCGATTGGCCGACGCGACGTATGCAGGCCCGCGGCGTCAGATGGGATGCGGTCCAATGCAGGGTCGACACGTGGAGCGATCGGAGCCGCTGGTCGAGGGGGGTGTTTTGGCGGGAGACGACGGTCGTCGTTGGATGAGGCCATATGCAGCAATAAACAGGGGTGGGGCCCTCCCCAGGGCCCTCAATCTTTCATTTTTCCCCATTCCTTGAGTCGTTGCTGCTCGGTGTTCTTCTTTCTTTTGAATACATGGTTCGCTCTCACTTTTCGGGCTGCTCGCGCCAGAAGGAGGTTGGTGGCGCGGCCAAGCCCCGGGTAGGGCTGTCTGCTTCGTCGACGGCATCCGGCGATTTCTCCGGCGGCGACCAGAGACGTCTACAGTTACCCGAGCTCCAGACGGGGGACAGTGGGAAGGGCGAGGACAGGCCCTCTCTCAAGAGGAAGAGGACGGTCTCTCGCGTGTCGTCGTCGAGGGTCCCTGAGGGAATTTCCGTGCAGGAGGGGGGCTCCGTCTTCACGGTTCCGTCTGGACTTTCCGTTGCCGCTGGCCCGGTCGCCTGGATGGAGGAGTCGGCCGGGGGAAAGCTTCCGCACGGCTCCCTGAAGGATCAATTGGAGGCCATGGCCCAGGGGGCGGTCCAGGTACGAACTCCTTTACGTGTATTCCTCTTGGTATACCTTTTCCTGGCTCGGGGGCCTCCTGGTTTCTCATCGGCTTTCTGTCAGGTCCTTCAACATTACGCCCTTGACACTCGTATAGAGGCCGAGAGAGCGTTCCACGCCCCAAGGCCAGTGGAAGTGTTCCCTTCAGAGGTCGAGGTTTTGCAACGTGACCTGCGCCTGGAGAGGGCAAGGGCCGACGTCTTGGCTGGCCAGGCGGAGGCTGCGGAACTTGCCAATTCGGCGAATCGGGGTGTCCTTCGTCGTTTGAATGCGTCCCTTCGGGTTGCCGATAGGAAGCTGGCAGATCTGGCAGGACGCTTCGTGGCCCTGGAAAAAGAGAGGGACGCCAGCAGGGGAGATGCTGGGGCGACGCTACTGGAGGCCCTAGTTGCCGAGGCTCGGGCTAAGAAAGCTGTGGCCGATTATAAGGCATCAGAGCAGTTTTACGCCGAGCTCGGGGAGTATTCTGCCGTCGCATTGAACAAGGCCCTGGACACCGTGAAGGAACAGCTTCCTAAGTTTGACGATGGTGAACTCCGCGCTCGGGCTCCGCTTCTGGCGGCGAGGCCTCCGGTGGGAGATAGCGAGGGGAGTAGGGCACGCCCCTGGTGGCAAAATCTCTGGTGGTAGAGCCCCAGGCCGTGATGCCAGCGATGAAGGGACCGAAGTAAGCCTCCGGGCAGTTTGTAGGGATGGGAGGCCCCAGATTACCCTTTGTAAAAACCTTGCTCTTGGTAATAAAAGAAAATCCTTGTTTGGTCGGTGTGTGAAGGATGTTCGTAGGATATCTTTGCTTGTACCGTCGTGTTCTCGTGTCAGGTTGGCCATCTGTCTGGCGAACTTCCGTCGAGTTGACTTCAACTACTAGCCGGCGAGCATGTCAATCGCTGCCGAGGAGGTATCCCCATGGGCCCCGGAGTCGGGGGGAGATCGTCTAGATTTGGACAACCTGACTACCCTCCTTGGTGTATCGGATCCTTCGCTGGCCACAGGGCATCTTTGACTTCGAGCATCGACCACCAGCCGGGGCTGATTGGGCAGGCTAGCTGCGCAGTTACCTCCTGGCGAGGGCTTTGATTTCTGTCGGTTGTGGTATGAAGCTACCATCCGAGGATGGCCGAGCAAGGACTCGACTGCCTCTTGGAGGACTTTGGTCCTTAGCACTGGAGTGGCTGTAAGAAGCTCGCTAAGGATGACTGGGCAGTGAAACTGCGCGGTTGCCTCTTGGCGAGGGCTTTGACTCTGGCGTCGGGGGTAGGAAACTACCAGCCTGGAATAGACGAGCGGGGTAGCCGCTATGGTGCCTTTCTGAGGGCATTCTGATCCATGGCGTCGTGGGTAGGGAGCTACCAGCCGGAGTAGACCGAGCAGGGTAGCTGCTCGGTTGCCTCTTGCGAGGGCTTTTGATCCTTCAGGACGGGAACTGAGCAGGGTTACTGCCCAGTGCCTCTTGGCGAGGACTTTGATCCCTGTTGGTTGTGGTAGGAAGCTACCAGCCGGGGATAGCCAAGCAAGGACTCGACTGCTTCTGGGAGGACTTTGGTCTTTAGCGCGGGAGGGCTGTAAAAGCCTACCAAGGACCCTTGGCCTGGCAGGGTTACTGCCCGTGCCTCTTGGCGAGGGCTTTTGTCCTGAAGGATAGCCGAACGAGGGATCCTCGGGCTCGACTGCCTCTGGGAGGGCTTTTTGATCCCCGGCGTTGTGGCAGGGAAGCTGCCCACTGGGAATAGCCGAGCGAGGGATCCTCCGGCTCGACTGCCTCTGTGAAGCCTTTTTGATCCCCGGCGTTGTGGCAGGGAAGCTGCCCGCTGGGGATAGCCGAGCGAGGGATCCTCGGGCTCGACTGCCTCTGTGAGGGCTTTTTGATCCCCGGCGCTGTGGCAGGGAAGCTGCCCGATGGGGATAGCCGAGCGAGGGATCCTCGGACTCGACTGCCTCTGGGAGGGCTTTTTGCCGGTGGGCAGTGGGGTGCACATTCGCACTGTGGCAAGGGCCTTGGGTTGTGAAGGGGGAACTCTGCTGCGGTAAAAAGATTCAACGTTTCTTTATTCGTATGGACAAGAATTTCAAAGAACGCTTTACACCATCTTTGTGAAAGGGAAATTTCAAGGGGGAGGCAACACTCGCTGGCTTTGACCTCATTGGTATAGCTTGAGCTTCTCGGCATTGTAAGGCCGCGGCAGGTTTTGTCCGTCCGCGTCTTGTAGGCGGTAGGCTCCGCCGGGGAGAACTTCGGAGATGAGGAAATGACCCTCCCATTATGGGGAGAACTTATGAAGCCTGCCTTGGTCGATGAACTCGTTCCTCCGTAGGACCAGGTCTCCGATCTTGAAGGAGCGGCGTTTAACCCGAGCGTTGTAGTATCGGGCCGACTGTTGCTGATAGGCGGCGGCTCTGATCTGGGCCCGATCCCTTTTCTCCAATAATATGTCGAGGTTGGTCCGTAGCGCCATGGTGTTTCCGTCATCGTCGAAGTGCTCGACCCGGTGACTGGGTAGCCCGATCTCCGCTGGGACCATCACTTCGGTCCCGTAGCAGAGGCTGAAGGGGGTCTCCCTGGTGGGAGTCTTCCTTGACGTCCGTAGGTCCCATAAGACCCGGGGCAGCTCTTCGACCCAACTGCCTTGTCTCCCTTCTAGGCGGGTCCGGAGACCTCGGAGGACGTCTCGGTTAGCGACCTTGGCCAGCCGTTACATTGGGGTGCGCCACCGCAGCGAACTTCATGAGGATATGGTATTCTTTGCAGCAGTCCTTTACTTTCTCGTTCTCGAAGTTCGTCCCGTGGTCGGTGATGATGCACCTCGGGATGCCAAACCGGAGTATCAGGTTGTTTTGCAGGAACTTGATGGTTGTGGCGGCGTTTGGTTTTCTGATAGGGACGGCCTCGATCCACTTGGTGAAGTAGTCCACCGCAACGAGGACGTATTTGTGCCCGCCTGTTCCGGTAGGGAACTGGCCGAACATATCCAGCCCCCACTGGGCGAACGACCATGGGGAAGTCAGGGCGGTTAGCTCGGTAGCCGGGAGGCGGGGAATGCTACCGTGGAGCTGGCAGCTCTTGCACCTCCTGACCAGCTTCAGGGCGTCCTCGTGCATAGTGGGCCAGTAGTACCCTTAGAGCAATGCTTTTTGGATCAAGGTTCGAGCCCCCTGGTGCATGCCTCCCACCCCCTCATGGATTTCCCGAAGGACGTAGTCGGCCTCTTGAGGGTCAACGCATCGGAGCAGGGGCTGAGTGAAGGCCTTCTTGTAGAGGTTCCCGTTGCTCCAGACGAAGTGGCGGGCTTTGGCCCGGAGACGGCGGGCGGCCGCCCGGTCCTCCGGGAGCGTGCCGTCCTTCAGGAACTCCATAAGGGGCTTCCTCCAATCCTGGTCGCTTTCCTGCGCCACGTACACGTGGAGTGCCGTCGCTTCGTCTCCCACGCTGGGTCGAGGCAAGGTTTCGAAGAGGATTGACCGCCTATAACTGGCCGAGTATGACGAAGCTAGCTTGCTCAGGGCGTCTGCTTGGATATTCAGCTGTCTGGGTATTTGTTCTACCTGGACCTCATCGAAGTTTTTCCGGAGCTTCCTTACCTCGTCCAGGTACTTCATTATTAGAGGCTCTCGAGCTTCGAAGCGGCCGGTCACTTGGCCGACAACGAGGGCCGAGTCGCTGCGGATTCGAATTATCTTCAGCCCCAGACCGACGGTCATGCGCAGTCCGGCCAGGAGGGCCTCGTTTTCTGCCGCGTTGTTCGAAGCCTTGAAGCCGAGCCTCAAGGAGTACTCCATCTCGGCTTCGTTTGGGCCTCGGATGATGAGGCCGGCACCGCAGCCTTCCTCGGTAGAAGACCCGTCGACGTAGATGACCCACTCCGGAACTGAGCTAGGGCCTTCCGGGACGGGACACCGGGTTCCAAGGGGCGGCGCGGACTCCGGCTTCCTGCTAGGGATGGTGCATTCAACGATGAAATCGGCTAGGGCCTGCGCCTTGATGGCTTGCCTCGGGCGATACCTTATGTCGAATTGAGATAGCTCCCACCTCCATTTTTCCTGGCGGCCTGAGGATTCCGGCGATGCCAGGACAGCTCCCAACGGGCGCTCGGTGAGGACGATGAAGGTGTGTGCTTGGAAGTAGTGCCGCAGCTTCCGCGAGGTTACCACGAAGGCCAAGACAATCTTCTCTATGGCGGGGTACCTCGTTTCTGCGTCCTTAAACACGTGGCTCACATAGTACACCGGCTTCTGCGCCCCTTCGGCCTCTCGGACGAGCACCGAGCCTGCTGCTTGGTCGGATACTGCCAGATACAGCGACGGCTCGTCCCCTTCCACTGGCCGGGTGAGCAGCGGCGGTGTAGCGAGGTGCTTCTTTAATTGGTCGAAGGCGGCTTGGCATTCCTCCGACCACTCGAACCTCGGAATTTTCCACAGCGCCTTAAAGAACGGGAGGCACTTCTCCCCCGATCTGGACATAAAACGGCTCAGAGCGGCAACCCGTCCCGTGAGCCGCATGATCTCGACGTTGGTCTTGGGTGCGTCCATGCTCAAGATAGCGTCGATCTTCTCCGGGTTAGCTTCGATTCCGCGGTGAATGACCATAAACCCGAGGAACTTTCCACCAGTGACTCCGAATGCGCACTTGGCGGGGTTTAATTTCATGTTGAATTTGCGGAGCACTTCGAATGCCTCGCCCAGGTCCTTGGCATGGTCGGCCGACTAGGTAGACTTAACGAGCATGTCGTCAATGTAGACTTCCATGTTCCTGCCTTTGGTATGTGGCCCCGGCGTTCTTAAGGCCGAAGGGCATCACCCTGTAGCAGTACACCCCCCGGTCCGTTGTGAATGCGGTCAGGTCTTCGTCTTCAGGGTTCATACGGATTTGGTTGTAGCCGGAGAAAGCGTCCATGAAGCTCAGTAGCTCGTGACCGGCCGAGCTGTCGACGAGCTGGTCTATGCGGGGGAGCAGGAAGTTGTCCTTGGGGCAGGCCTTATTAAGGTCGGTGAAATCGACGCACATATGCCATTTTCCGCTCGACTTATTGACTAGGACTACGTTTGCCAGCCACTCTGAGTAGGGCACATTCCTGATGAAGTTGGCGGCGAGGAGCCGATCAACCTCCTCTTCGATTGCCTTCTACTTGACCGGGGCGAAGCTTCTTTTTTTCTGTCTGACGGGTCGGGCCGTAGGATCAACTCCGAGCTTGTGGGAGATGATTTTGGGGTCGATCCCAGGCATGTCAGCAGGCGCCCAGGCGAAAACGTCGGAGTTGCTTCTGAGGAACTTGATCAGGTCATCCCGCTGGGTCCCCGTTAGGAGCGACCTAACCTGGACGGTCTTTCCTTGGTCTCCTTCTGCTAGGGGAACCTCGGTAAGAGGTTCGACCGGCGCCCTACGGACCTCCTTTCGCTCGTCCCGGGTGTCCAGGGATCCTTTGATGTCGCTGCACGCATCGGCGGCGTCAGCGTGTTGCTCGGGTGAAGACGCCTCCGTGAGGCCTATCCTCGCGACCCGCTGGCTCCCGTATGCCCGACCTATCCCGCCCCGGTCGAGGGGGAATTTTATCGCCAGGTGGTATGTCGAGATCTGGGCCTGGAAGGAGTTCAGCGTCGGACGGCCGAGGAGAACGTTGTAGGCCGACGGGACCTTCGCTACGATGAAGTCCACAGGCAGCGTGCGCGTGCGGCCGGGCTCCCCGATCGTGAACTGCAGGGTGACCACCCCTTGTGCTGGGATAGAGTGGTTGGTGAACCCCGAGAGGACGTGGGAGGTCGGTCTCAAGTCTGCAGGGGCGAGCCCCATACGCAGGAAGCAGCCATGGAAGAGGATGTCCGCCGAGCTGCCCGAATCGATGAATATTCTGTGGACCTCGTACCGGTGAATTCGGACTATGATCACCAGAGGGTCACTATGGGGCACAGATATGCCGTGGAGATCCTCTTCGTCAAAGGTGATGGGCTCTCAACCCCTAGCCCTTTTGCTCGGGCGGTCGCTGGGGCCTATGAGACGACAGCCAGCGGGGAGGCCGATGACGTTGAGTGAGGGCCCGTCTGCGTCTCCGTTGTGAGGGAGGCGACAGCGGGCGTTTGGATCTTCAGGGGGATCGATTGCCATGTGGGCGGAGATCGGAAGGCCAACTTTTGTTTTCGTGGAGTTTTTGAGTTTCCCACGGACGGTGCCAACTGATGGAGGTCCTTTTCGGGTCTCCGTTAGATGTTGTCTTCCGCTGATCTCCCGGTGGACTTAGGTGGTTACCTTCTGTTGCGTGTGGGTCTCAATGGGTTTTGGTGGAAGAGGTGGTATGAGGAGTTTGGTGCCGAGTACCTATAAAGAAGTCCCGGGGTGGTTTGGTACCACCAAGGACCCTCCAACGATCAAGTTAGTGATGAGATCCGAGCAGAGTAACGGCTTAAAAGAGTAAAGAATGGCTTACTTGACCCTTCTGTGATGGAGGCTTATATAACAGTGGTGGCACGCAGCAGCTGGCGCGAGAATCTCGCCGGCAGTTATGCTCCCGACGTCACGCCCGCGTGGAGAGCGGATCGCCCATTAATGGGGATCGTGATGGCGCGAAACGTGGGATGTTGCTGGCGAGAAATCCGCGCATGGCGAGATTCGCGGAGCGGAGGTTACGCCTGTGAGTGGTGGAGTTGGTCGGAGGTCCGAGGAAGATGGCCTCGGCGGGAGCTCGGGGACGAGCGAGGGGGCCGAGGAGTCTTGGTCCTGTGGATGCTCGAGTCGGACTGAAGGGCCGAGGAGGCTAATTCGCAGGGGGCACCGAGGAGGGCCAGCTTATGCTTACAGTTCGGGCACATGGTGGCCTGGCCGGCCCCTGCGGGCCCTTTCTTCGGGGTCTCGGGACACGTCATCTGCCACGTGCCCTGATCTTCGAGGTCACTGATCTTGAGCATCATCATTATCTTAACTAAAAATCTTCATAAATCTTTTCAAATATTTTGGTTATTATGAAAATATATCGTCGCGTGCATTGTACAGGCAACAAATTGATGATGTGGACCATGTTAGAATAAAGAATTTTTCTAGTTTATTCTAAATATTAAATTTTATATGAAAATTTATGTAAAAAGGTAATATATCAACAACTTCCATAATGAGACATATAACTCTTATGGAAAAGTCTACTAAAATAATATAAATCAAAATGTATAACAAAATTTCATCATTTATATTTAAAAATTATTAACATAAACAACACTTGCGAAAATAGATATCCCGTGCAGTCGAATCTAATGAAGCCAAATCGAAACAATCCACTAAAATAACTTAGACCAAAAATATAAGCGAAATTTCATGATGCATATCATATTAATAAAAAAAGTCATTTATAAAAACGTCACTTACCAAAATAGATACACATTGCTCTCCATGCAATTAAAAACTCCTTTGCTTGTCTGCAAAAGAAGAACGGTGGTTGCGATTAAAAAATCATTTGCATAATTATGAGGTACAAACGTAAAAAGATTTCTCCATATAAAAAAACCTATGTATGAATTGTAAGATATACAAACTTCAAAATAATTATTCCAAATATCATGGTATTTATTTGTTTTCAGGAATAATTCCAAAGCATTAACATGACATGTAACTTTCTTTTATAAAATATTCAAAATTAAAATTTAAAAAAAATATTCAAAATTAAAATTAAATAAATAAGAACTGTTAAAAACCATTATGATAAATAAAATAGAACTAAAAAACTATTGTGATAAAAAAAAATCTCAAAGTAGAGAGAGAGCGGGGAGTGAGAGACCTTTTTCTTTTTTTCTTTCCAAAGTAAAAGAATTCTCTCTACAAATTTCCTCTCTCTACAAATTTGTTAGGAGAATTCAGGACTGTAGTTGTTGTTTGTAATTTATAAATGAAACAAAAAAATTATTAATTATGGTTTTTATTAATCTAATACTATTAATAAATATTGTAATCACTTACTTTTGTACAATGTTGTATATTTACAATTGTATATTTATGGCAAAATCCCAAATCTATATTTGTACATCCCTATATTTATAGATAGTTAATATATTTACATATCAATTATTAAACCACTCTCATTTATTTTTGTATATATGTATAGATATGGATTTATGGAAGGAAAAAACCCAAATCTATTTTATTATTATAAGACAAAAATCAAATTAAGATGCATCAATTAATTGCCATTACCATTAATATATTATTGCTATTACCATTACTATTAATGTTATTTTATAAAAAGTTAAAGCATGGCCAAGAATATAAGGAAAGATATTATTACTATTATTATTATTATTATTTTATAAATGGTAAAATATGGACAAGAATATAAGGAAAGATATTAATGGCCAAAACCTCTCTCTCTCTCTCTCTATATATATATATATAGGGAGGGTAATGATCCAGTGTGACGTTTTCTTATGTGAGACAAATGAGACGCATTCTATGACACTTTACCCCCGTGTGTTTCACCGATTCAGACCGTTCACCGTGATCTGCATGTCACGCATACCCTACATATCAACTTTCATGAGATTACTACATCTCTAGCACGCACGATCGATGATATCATTTTTCAGACTACCGAGAGATGTTCATTATTCGTTCACTTGATCGCATGTGCTAGAGGTGTAGAAATCTCATGAAAATTGATATGTAGGGTATGCATGACATGCAGATCACACTGAACGGTCTCGATCGGTGAAATACACGGGACGTAGGGTGTTTTATATATATGTGTGTGTGTGTGTGTGAATAATGGAGAAAAGGTGCCATAGGAGAGAATTTTCTCCTGCGGTATCGAAAAAATACACCCTCCATGTTTTTATTCAATGATCGGCCCCCATGATCTTTATCTTTATCATCTAAAATGTTGATACACCAAATTTCAATTGATTCCAATAGTTTTTCACCATTGATTTAGTGGATGCAAAATTAACAGTTTACCGACAATAGAAATTTTTACATTACTAATTCAACGGTCTAAAAGTGGTGGCATCACATGAAATTTGGTATATCCACATCCTACATGATAAAGATAATGATGATGGGTGCCGATCATCGAAAAAAGTCGCGGAGGATATAAATTTTAGATGCCACATGACGAAAAAGCCTCCTAGGACCTCTTTCCTCCAATATATATATATATATATATATATATATATATATATATATTTACTATATTATTACCATTATATATATATTGTTATAGTTACTATATTATTACCATTACTATATTATTATATTGTTGTTGTTGTTGTTGTTATTTTATAAATGTTAAAATATGGTCAAGAATATAAGGAAATGTATTAATGACCAATATATAGTTACTATATTATTACCATTACGATATTATTATTATTAGTAGTAGTATTTTATAAATGTTAAAACATCGCCAAGAATATAAGGAAAGGTATTAATGACCCATATACAGTTACTATATTATTACCATTACTATATTATGATTATCATTATTATTTTATAAATGTTAAAACATGGCCAAGAACATAAGGAAAGATATTAATGACCAATATATATATATATATATATATATATATATATATAGAGAGAGAGAGAGAGAGAGAGAGAGAGAGGAAAGAGGTCATAGGAGGCATTTTTCGTCAAGTGGTCGAAATTTACATCCTCCGCCATTTTATTCAATGATCGGCACCTTCCATCTTGATTTTCATCGTCTAATATATTGATACACCAAATTTCATGAGATTTTAATACTTTTTCATCGTTGATTTAACAATGTAAAAAGTTCTATTGTCGTAAACCGTTAATTTTGCACCCACTAAATTAATGATGAAAATATATTAAAATCACATAAAATTTGGTGTATCGACATCTTAGACGATGAAGATCAAGATGGGTGGTGCCGATCGTCGAATAAAATGGTGGATGACGTAAATTTCGACGCCACCTGACGAAAAACTGTAGCGTCAAAAAACCACACCCCCACCGTTTTATTCAACGATCGAACACCCATCATTTTCATCTTTATCATTTAAGATGTGGATATACCGAATTTCATGTAATGTTACCACTTTTTCACCGCTAAATTAGTGGGTGCAAAATTAACGGTTTACCGACAATATAACTTTTTACATTGCTAATTCAACGGTGAAAAGTTGTAAAATCACATGAAATTCGGTGTATCCACATTTTAGATGATAAAGATGAAGATGATGGATGCCGATCGTCGAATAAAACGGTGGGGGTGGTTTTTTGACGCAGCAAGCCTCCGGGGCCTCTTTCCTCCATTATTGTCTTATAGTCTTTAATTTAAACTATAATTATTAATCTTATCTTATAGTCTTTAATTTAAACTATAATTTTCAAAGCTAGAATCTATTACATTACACTCAACCTTTATCCATGAATTAACCCTCCAAACTTTCAAATTTCGGTCTGATTCAAGTGAAGGAAAGATGATAGATTGAAGCATTTATATTACACAGTTTGCGCCAGTCATGTTCTAATTATCGGTATATAAATAATCGGATTCGAATAATAACCATCATAAGAGTTTATTATTAGGGTGAACTATAACTGGGTCACATCAAATATGACTGGACCCAGCCCACCCCAACCGATATACTAGAGCATGGCATTTAGACCCACGACTCGGATTCAAATTACTGGGCATCGATAGGCAAGAAACAAGAATGAATAAATGGATAGCTCGCTCCCGTCTAATTCCATCAATAACGGACCTATTAAGGTTGTCCGAGTTCATCTGAATTAACCGATTTGATATGGTTAATAAACCGCATCATATCAACCTTGTAAAACTTCTGATAAATGAGCCTAGCTCATATATGGTCTAGTATAAATGTAAAGATTGAGTTAGAGTCTCTCTAATGGAGGTTTGAATCTCCTTCAGATGTTGTCATCCGTCGATGTGTCATGAGCGTTGGTGAACGGCTGAAATTGGTGTTGAGGGTTGCCTCCTTGAGTGTGTGGATCTCAGTGGGCTTGTCGTGAGGCGAAACCGAGCAATCTGCAAAAGAAGTCCTAGCGTGGTTGTACCACCGTGGACCTACCGACGATCAAATTAGCCGAGAAATTTGGGCAGAGTAGCGACTTATTGGAATAAAATTGTGTTACCTGAGTCTTCTGAAAGAGGGGTTTTTACAGTGGTCGCTTGGAGCGAACTGGCGCGAGATTTTCGCCGTCGGTTACGCCCCTGACGTTATGCCTGCGTGAATGATGGGATCCTCTCATTAATGACGAGATACACTCGTTAATGGGGGATACGACGGCGTGGAACGTGGGAGGTTGGGTGGCGGATATCTCGCTTCTGACGCGATACGCGGAGCTGTGGCGGAGGCGCTTGGGCTCTGTGTCTTTGGTTGCTCGGTAGAACCGGGGAGGCTCGGCTCGGCGGGGGGCTCAAGACGAGCGGGAGGCCGAGAAAGATCGGTTCTTTAATAGCTCGGAGGCGAGCAGGGAGGGCTGAGGAAGCTCAGCGTGTAGGAGGGCTCAGAGATGAATCGATGGTTATTTGTAAGGCGGGTATAGGAGTGTTCAGGGTTCCATCGAAGGTCGGATCATGCCTCGGGACGATAGTCCGGGGGATGCCTCCAATGTATGGTGCTTGTCCTGTTTCCGTGAGCCCCGGGACACGTTGTCTGCCACGTGTCATGATCTGGGGAGCTCCCACTTATGAGTATCATCATTAGACACCCACTCTCGTCCGAACCTATTTGTGGGTCGGGTCGAGAGTGGTCTGGAACGGTTTTCCGGGCTCAGCCTGTTGTCTTGAATTTGTCGGCGTGGATTTCCGGGACGACTCGGCGTAGGGCGGTTGCGTCGTTCAGATTTTTGAGCCCGCGTGTCATATCCCGAGCGCTTGGATCTCTGCGCGTATCATGGATGACGTCAGCGGATTAGGGGAAAGGATCGTGCATTTAAAGAGGAGCGCTGATTCGCTTGCACGTCTGTTGAGGCGCATGCCACACATCCGACGCAGATTGGCGGACGTGACAGGATGTCGCTGTCGCTTGTGCCCGAAGGGACATCTCCAACGGTCGTTCGACGCGTGGGGCGTCGATGGCTGGCAGACGCGAAGCTTCATTTTGGCATTGACCGAGCAGGGAAGCTGCTCGGTGGCCTCGTGAGGAGGGCTTCGATGCTCTGCGTAGATGGGCACGATGTGCCCGCTAAGGATTGACCGAGAAGGGAAGCTGCTCAGTAGCCTCTTGATGAGGGCTTCGATCCTTAGCGTTGGTGTCATGCCCCGTTTCCCAAAATACGGAATACGAGGGGTTAACAAGGCCAGCCATGCTCCTACGGTCAAGAAAACATCCTGCCGTAGTCACACTTCGGCTTCTAGCTTTACATGGTAATCAGTAAATAATGCGCAGGTAATGAGAAATGCAGTAACTGGAACAAAATAGTTTAAAGAACTGACCTGATGGGAAACAAAAGGTATAACCCTGGATAGCTAATCAAGATGTCCGTGATGTACGTCTAGTCCTGGTCCAGGCTAAATCTTCTCCTCACACTGAGCATGCATACTCAGGTCGTCAGAGCGACATAATAGCAGTATGATATATAAATTCATGTGACAATTCTAACAGTGATAATAGATATATATAATAGTAAATCAATGACGGTATAGGTATGAACATGCAGTAATCAATGCAGCGGAACAGTAAAAGCAGTAGAATGATATGCCAGTATGTCAACACAGTAAGTATGTATATCGATGCTATCATCCCTATCAGTCTCCAAGTCTCACTGTACAGGTCACTAAGCCTATCGTCAGTCCAAGTGTGAGAGTCAACCACTCGCGAGTGTCCTCCACCCAAGGGTAGAACCCAAGGGCAAGGGACCACGGGCCCAACATGTAACTCACGGTAATAATCATGTACCCTGTAAATCTCCATATATCTCCATATATATAAGCTGGCATGGGACTCCCGAGATTCTGTTGAACTCACACTCAAACTACCCCACACCCCGTGGTCTACATCAAACGCTAACATAACCTCAAATACCAATCGGTCTGTGACAAGTCTGCGCGAGAACTGGAGGCAGGACCTCCATAAAGCACGTCCCGACTAATACCTAAGATAAATGGCAGTGTCTGGTGTCTTATCTGTGACACCCGTACAAGAGCTTCCATAAGTGTCCCATACCACTTATAGTCACACGTACACGCATCCCACAGACGTCGACAATGCAATAGAATAATAAGGTTCACTGATTGTGTACAAGTACGTATCACTTTCACTTATTCACTGGTACACGAACACTAACGTACTTGCCACAATCATCACTAATACCTAACACTGGGTAATGCACGTTATCACTAGGTTATCAATGCAGTGACAAGTGTATGATATAATGCGTAAACAGTATGTAAGGCATGATTAGGGTGTCATGAATCAATAATCTACCACTTGCATAATTTATCATAAATCACACGGTTACAGTTTAGTGAAACGATGAATGGGGAATAAATAGTATGTTCAGTTATCTATCCAGCAAATTTGGTTTCATGCTAATCGGGTTCCAGGATCATTAATTATAGTCATTTCGTTTTAACCGTTCACGGCTGGAAATCCGGTTTCAGAATCGGAAGTCCGTTTTGCAACGCATTTTAATCCCAGTTGGGACCAGATTTTAGCGATGCTACATTTGAATGAAATCTAGGGTTTTCAGTAAGGTTTTCAACGCAATAGACGGATCTTCAATCACGTCTGTACGTCAGGAGATGTACACTGTTCAATACTAGTATGTAAATTTTAATTCTGTTGGGACTGTTATACCCCATCTTTTAAATTGCAGATTAAATAACAAACGATAACGAAACAGGATGGAACCACTTGTGTTGTCTAGCCAATAGATTCACCTATAATAACCAGCAGAGTTCCGCAACTTACAAGTTAAGGAAACAGGGTGGTGTTCATTACGGGACAGTAAACAACAACTGGAGTCGCTCTGGACTGCAGTCCAAAGTCGCACTCCGATCCAAATATTGTCACAGTTTAAGTACAGAAACAATTAGAAATTTACATAGGGTTATAGTTCGTCGAGTCGGCTTCAATTTAATCTCTCGAACGCATCATTCCAGTGTGTAAATAATTTATGGTGATTTTAACGGTTTTCAGGTACAAGAAATTTCCAGTTTTACAGATAAACTTGGGGGTAGTCGTTTTAGTCGTTAACGGTCATATTTTCCAGCGAAATTTGTACAAGGTATTCATCACTACAAGGGCTAAATATAAGCAATCCAGTTCCTTCAAATTAGAAAAGTATTTTCTTTGGGAACATGCATCGAACAGGTACGTAATATAATTTATTAGGAAAAATTACTACGGAATCTATACGATTTTAATTTGTAATAAAGATAACTTAGCATGTAGCAAGTAGAGAACTTGCCTGGATATGTTCTGGTGATGCGCGGCAGCGGAGGCAGTAGTGACACGTCCCGGACACGGAGTAGCAAGCACGTGACGAGTCTCGGCTAGGCTTGGGCTTGGCTCGAGCTTGGGGATGGGCTGTTGCGAGCTCAGGCGGTGTCGGGGCTGGGGATCACTGATGCTGTCGAGGCCGATGGAGAGTGATTGCAGAGGGAGAGAGAGAATTTAGAGAGAGAGACAAAGTTAGAAATATATATAGAGAGAGATTTGAGAGAGTGAGAGAGAGAGAACAGAGAGAGACAGAGAGTGAGGGATCACAGAGAGAGAGAGAGTAGAGGAAGAAAGAGAGGGAGAGAACAGAGAGAGAGTGATAGAGAGAGAGAGAGAGAGCACAGAGAGAGAGAGAGCACAGAGAGAGAGTGATAGAGAGAGAGAGCACAGAGAGAGGGAGATCGGGAGTGAGAAGGAGAGAGGGAGATCGGGAGTGAGGGGATCAAGAGAGAGAGAGAGAGATTATGACGACGATGATGATGATGTTGATGAGGAGGGTGCAGGGGAGGCTCGCCGGCGAGAGATACAGTGGCCGAGCTCGGGTGGGTTTGGGTGCTGTGGCTTGAGGGAATAGTGTGCAGGAGGAGGAAGTCGAGGGAGAGAGGAAGTGGGGAGCTCGGGTTGTAGAGGGGAGCGAGGGAGTTTTGAAGGGTGGTAGGGTCGTCGGCGGTGGCGAGGCGAGCGCGACCGTGGGTTCGAGAGAGGGAGCAGAAACAGAGAAAGGAGAAAGTGCGAGATGAGAGAGGTGGTGAAGGGTAGAGGGGACAAAGGGTGCGCGTCATGGGTAACGCTCGCGTACGTGGGCGCGAGGTGCGGCGACGAGAGCGCAACGGGAAGATTTCACGCGGGAAATCAGGAGAGCCGTTGGGGGAGAAGATGGGGCGAAGCGGGTCAGGTCGGGGAAGCGGGCGCGGGTTGGAGGCGTGGGAGTGGGCTGCTGGGAGTGGGCTGGGCTTGAGTTTTAAAAGAATTCCTTATAAGAAATTTTGTGGGCTGAGGAGAAGAGTGGGCCGGGGTTAATAAAGGAAAATTTGAGGAGAAAAGGGGATGGGCCAGCTTTACAAATAAAAAGAGTTTCTTTTATGAAGCTGAGGGGATGGGCTCGGGAGTTGGGCCAGGGGAAAATTAATAGAAAGGAGGGAAAATATAAAGGGCCGGCTTGTGAACAAAATCCAAGAATAAATAGTAGAAGGGATGGGCCGGGACTGAGAAAATAGTTCGGCTGGAAGAAAAGAAAAGAAAAGAAAACGAATTTAAAAGAATGGGCTTGGGGTTTTGGTTTAGGATAAATAATTAGAACTAGGGTTTGGGTTCAGGGCTGACTTTAGACGGAAAACATACATAAGATTTGTTTTGGGTTTAATTTCGATAAAAGGAAAACGGCTTAGGCCGGAGGGACTGAAGAGTAAGGTCTGAGTTTAATGGGATTTTGAAAATAAATAAATAATTATAAATAAATTTTATATGTTAAAGAGATATATGGATATAGGTGTATATAAAAGAACTGGGTATTACATCATACCACCCTTACAAAAATTTCGTCCTCGAAATTTAAAATAAACGATAAGTTATACAAACATAGGCGCAAGCTATTATATTGCAAACTAACACATAAAGATTTACTAGAAATCCGTGGACGAAGAAATTTGAAGGTATAAATATGTAAGAACCACATACGAAAGATAGGTCTCAATAGGTATAATGCAGGAATAACTATATGGGCAACTACATGTATACGAGAATAGCAATAACAACAATAACGAGCAATGATATTCGGGGCGTACTCGATAAAATCGAAACTCAAATATGTGCACGTATAAGTATATCAAAGGTAACACAACAGAAATAATAAGTATAAGGCTAAACCATTTATAATAGTAACCATAGACATAATACCCGAAATAAAGTAGTGACAATAAAGTAGTGAAAGATTTGTCGGTAGGTTAAAACATTTTAGGATAACGTATCGATCAGATAACTTAGAAAACTCAAATAGTGAAAATAAGAAACATGGAAAGAAAATATGCGCGATGTAAGGTTGCGCTACAAAAAAAATAGTGGGAAAGCTAGTAGTGAAGTACTTGAAATACGAAAAGCGGGGATAGTCAATAAAACGCACTCTTCAATAAATACGAAATAATAAAAACTAAATTTTCGAATAACACTGTCCCTAAATATAGTTAGGATAATAGGAAAAACACAAAAATATATAGGGCTAGCTAGGGTAGGGGTTTCAATGGAGTGTGGCTCATTCAAGGGTAGGGGTGTGACGGCTTTAGACTGAAAGTCGAAGAGATTGAGGTCGGGCCAGCACAGGGAGTAAGGGTGAGCAGTAAAGGACTACAAGGGAAAGATGTATGGGGAGGATACTGGTCGGTACATCGTGTGAATCAAAAATTTAAAGGGTTAGCGAACTCGGAAATTCCACTAAGATTTTCTCCTCTCAGAGGGATCTCAAACAAGGCACTGATGGAGGATGAAGGGTGGACCTCTAAAAGATCGGGTGTGGTACTTATTAATCTCAGTGAGGGTTAAAACAATCTAAGGAGTAGGGGTGAACAGATCTCAGTAGGAAAAATAATTGTGTAGAAGAAATAATCAAGCTTCAAGGGGACTAAGTAGATCGATAGATTAGCGAACTCAACAATTTATTTCATTCCAGGAAATTCTAAACAAGGCATTCTTAAAATGAAAGGTGGCCCTAAACTATACACAGATTTTATTTGGCCAAAGAAGATAACATCTAAAAGAAATCCCGTCAGTCGCGGTTGTGGAGATTCAGTAGGTTGCGGTAGGCTCGCGCGCTCAGGTAGGGGCGTCCATTCCCATATCGCCTCGCGGGGACCGCCATTGGGAGTTCTTCCACAGCAGGGTCTTGCCCTTCTGGTCCTTCTTTCTCGGATGGAGCTTCTTCATCGAGGTCTGATTCCACATGATTCTCTTCTTCTGAATTTTCTTCCATGGGATTTTCCTCCATTGGGTTTTCTTCTATCTGGTCTTCCTCGGGATCTTCCTCTATCGGGTTCTCTTCAGGTTCTCCTTCCTCTTCGTCGGAATCACCTATCATGTCAAACTCTGGGGCGGCTGCTCCTTCGTCCTCTGAATTGCTGTTTTCGAAAATGACCTGGGGATTGTTGATCTCATTGTCAGAACGCATCAGCGTGCGGTCTAAGGAAACGCATGACTGTGCATCCTCATCTAGATGCGGCGCTGCTCCAGGGTGGGCCATGGTCTGAAAGGAAAAAATCATGATTAGACATGAAATACATCAAGAGAATAGCTCAGGGTATGAAGTATAGGAAAATATACGGTGGCAGGAACCGAAAAATCAGGATAATAATGCCGTGATAATGAATAGTATGAATAAGGGGAAAGACAAGAGAATGATACATATATTACGATTCAAAGTTTTTTTTCATTCAACTAAAAGTTTGACGGATACAAGATTTCAAACGGAAAGAAATGTTTATAGGAGGATGCCAACATAATACTGAAATTAGAAAACATGAAAATTCTTCTTTGATTGCTAGACCGCTGCATTCTCATCACGCGAGTTGAATCCTGTGTTGGGTCCGCTTTATCCTCGAGGTTCGAACTACGCAATAATCATCACTTGGCAGAAGTGGAGAGTGTGGATGAGTCTCCTCCTTGTAGCTCCTTCCTTTTTGGGCAACCGTTGATAAGATGTCCGCTGGATCCGCAAATCAAACATTTCCCTTGGGCGCGGCGACAATCCCTCTGAAGGTGTCCTGGCCTCTTACAGTACCCACAATATGGGGTCTTCTGCTGCTTCTGTCGCGGGGAAACAAATTGGCGCTTCATCTTCTTCTCTTTTCCTCGTCTAACGGGGATCCCTTTATGATTGGAGACTCCCGCTGGTGCCTGACTCACCTGCCTTCTCAGTCCTTCAGCTAACAAATCGTTTGTTCGCTCCTGGGCTTCCTTTAAACCTTGCAGTACACTCAGGATCTCAACCGTCTGGTTCTGGGGAGTGGAGATAGAGGAAGAGTCGTTGGAAGACATGATCCTGAAACAATAATTTTGAGGATGATATAAGGCACAAGCTATAAGAATCAAAATGTAATACGGATTGGACAAGGATTCAAGAATATCAGATGTGATGAAATTTATTACAAGCGGAAAATCAACTGTATGACTCTAAGTCACTTAAACAGAGTATGGTAGTGTAATCGTGATGTAGTTCACAATTACAACCACGAAACTTTGCCAAGTCACCTGAAACCCTAGCGAATGGATAGCGGAACACACAATGTGAATATGGATCAAGAATAACAAGTTTACAACCTAGACCGATAGATGTCTTAGACTGTCAAGATATACACGGAAAACTGCAGTCCTGATCGAAGCAAAACCTGGCTCTGATACCAACTAAACCATGTCACGCCCCGTTTCCCAAAATACGGAATACGAGGGGTTGACAAGGCCAGCCATGCTCCTACGG
Organism: Agapanthus africanus; assembly: GCA_030015575.1. Taxonomy (NCBI): domain Eukaryota; kingdom Viridiplantae; phylum Streptophyta; class Magnoliopsida; order Asparagales; family Amaryllidaceae; genus Agapanthus; species Agapanthus africanus. The sequence continues at coordinate 662,170,592 of CM057340.1, forward strand.
TCAAGGAAACATCCTGCCGTAGTCACACTTCAGCTTCTAGCTTTACATAGTAATCAGTAAATAATGCGCAGGTAATGAGAAATGCAGTAATTGGAACAAAACAGTATAAAGAACTGACCTGATGGGAAACAAAAGGTATAACCCTGGATAGCTAATCAAGATGTCCATGATGTACGTCTAGTCCTGGTCCAGGCTAAATCTTCTCCTCACACTGAGCATGCATACTCAGGTCGTCAGAGCGACACAATAACAGTATAATATATAAATTCATGTGACAATTCTAAAGTGATAATAGATATATATAGTAAATCAATGACGGTATAGGTATGAACATGCAGTAATCAATGCAGCGGAACAGTAAAAGCAGTAGAATGATATGCCACGTATGTCAACACAGTATGTATATCGATGCTATCATCCTTATCAGTCTCTAAGTCTCACTGTACAGGTCACTAAGCCTATCGTCAGTCCAAGTGTGAGAGTCAACCACTCGCGAGTGTCCTCCATCCAAGGGTAGAACCCAAGGGCAAGGGACCACGGGCCCAACATGTAACTCACGGTAATAATCATGTATCCTGTAAATCTCCATATATCTCCATATATATAAGCCGGCATGGGACTCCCGAGATTCTGTTGAACTCACACTCAAACTACCCCACACCCCGTGGTCTATATTAAACGCTAACATAACCTCAAATACCAATCGGTCTGTGACAAGTCTGCGCGAGAACTGGAGGCAGGACCTCCATCAAGCACGTCCCGACTAATACCTAAGATAAATGGCGGTGTCTGGTGCCTTATCTGTGACACCCGTGCAAGAGCTTCCATAAGTGTCCCATACCACTTATAGTCACACGTACACGCATCCCACAGACGTCGACAATGCAATAGAATAATAAGGTTCACTGATTGTGTACAAGTACGTATCACTTTCACTTATTCACCGGTACACGAACACTAACGTACTTGCCACAATCATCACTAATACCTAACACTGGGTAATGCACGTTATCGCTAGGTTATCAATGCAGTGACAAGTGTATGATATGATGCGTAAACAGTATGTAAGGCATGATTAGGGTGTCATGAATCAATAATCTACCATTTGCATAATTTATCATAAATCACACGATTACATTTTAGTGAAATGATGAACAGGGAATAAATAGTATGTTCAGTTATCTATCCAGCGAATTTGGTTTCATGCCAATCGGGTTCCAGGATCATTAATTATAGTAATTTCGTTTTAAGCGTTCACGGCTGGAAATCTGGTTTCAAAATCGGAAGTCCGTTTTGCAACGCATTTTAATCTCAGTTGAGACCAGATTTTAGCGATGCTACAGTTGAATGAAATCTAGGGTTTTCAGTAAGGTTTTCAACGCAATAAAAGGATCTTCAATCGCTTTTGTACGTCAGGAGATGTACACGGTTCAATACTAGTATGTAAATTCTGATTCTGTTGGGACTGTTATACGTCCCCATCTTTTAAATTGCAGATTAAATAACAAACGATAACGAAACAGGATGGAACCACTTGTGTTGTCTAGACAACAGATTCACCTATAATAACCAGCAGAGTTCCGCAACTTACGAGTTAAGGAAACAGGGTGGTGTTCATTACGGGACAGTAAACAACAACTGGAGTCGCTCTGGACTGCAGTCCAGAGTCACACTCTGACCCAAATATTGTCATAGTTTAAGTACAGAAACAATTAGAAATTTACATAGGGTTATAGTTCGTTGAGGCGGCTTCAATTTAAGCCCTCGAACGCATCATTCCAGTGTGTAAATAATTTATGGTGATTTTAACGGTTTTCAGGTACAAGAAATTTCCAGTTTTACAGGTAAACTTGGGGGTAGTCGTTTTAGTCGTTAACGGTCATATTTTCCAGCGAAATTTGTACAAGGTATTCATAACTACAAGGGCCAATATAAGCAATCCAGTTCCATCAAATTAGAAAAGTATTTTCTTTGGGAACATGCATCGAACAGGTACGTAATATAATTTATCAGGAAAAATTACTACGGAATCTATACGATTTTAATTTGTAATAAAGATAACTTAGCATGTAGTAAGTAGAGAACTTGCCTGGATACGTTCTGGTGATGTGCGGCAGCGGAGGCAGTAGTGACACGTCCCGGGCACGGAGTAGCAAGCACGTGACGAGTTTTGGTTAGGCTTGGGCTTGGCTCGAGCTTGGGAATGGGCTGTTGCGAGCTCAGGCGGCGTCGGGGCTGGGGATCGCTGATACTGTCGAGGCCGATGGAGAGTGATTGCAGAGGGAGGGAGAGAATTTAGAGAGAGAGAGAGAGAGTTAGAAATATATATAGAGAGAGAGATTTGATAGAGTGAGAGAGAGAGAACAGAGAGAGACAGAGAGTGAGGGATCACAGAGAGAGAGAGAGTAGAGGAAGAGAGAGAGGGAGAGAACAGAGAGAGAGTGATAGAGAGAGAGAGCACAGTGAGAGAGAGAGAGAGAGCACAGAGAGAGGGAGATCAGGAGTGAGAAGGAGAGAGGGAGATCGGGAGTGAGGGGATCAAGAGAGAGAGAGAGAGAGAGATTTCGACGATGATGATGATGATGTTGACGAGGAGGGTGCAGGGGAGGCTCGCCGGCGAGAGATACAGTGGCCGAGCTCGGGTGGGTATGGGTGCTGTGGCTTGAGGGAATGGTGAGCAGGAGGAGGAAGTCGAGGGAGAGAGGAAGTGGGGAGCTCGGGTTGTAGAGGGGAGCGAGGGAGTTTTGAAGGGTGGTAGGGTCGTCGGCGGTGGCGAGGCGAGCGCGACCGTGGGTTCGAGAGAAGGAGCGGAAACAGAGAAAGGAGAAAGTGCGAGATGAGAGAGGTGGTGAAGGGTAGAGGGGACAACGGGTGCGCGTCGTGGGTAACGCTCGCGTACGTGGGTGCGAGGGGCGGAGACGAGAGCGCAACGGGAAGATTTCGCGCGGGAAATCAGGAGAGCCGTTGGGGGAGAAGATGGGGCGAAGCGGGTCGGGTCGGGGAAGCGGGCGCGGGTTGGAGGCGTGGGAGTAGGCTGCTGGGAGTGGGCTGGGCTTGAGTTTTAAAAGAATTCCTTATAAGAAATTTTGTGGGCTGAAGAGAAGAGTGGGCCGGGGTTAATAAAGGAAAATTTGAGGAGAAAAGGGGATGGGCCAGCTTTACAAATAAAAGGAGTTTCTTTTATGAGGCTGAGGGGATGGGCTCGAGAGTTGGGCCAGGGGAAAATTAATAGAAAGGAGGGAAAATATAAAGGGCCGGCTTATGAACAAAATCCAAGAATAAATAGTAGAAGGGATGGGCCGGGACTGAGAAAATAGTTAGGCTGGAAGAAAAGAAAAGAAAACGAATTTAAGAGAATGGGCTTGGGGTTTTGGTTTAGGATAAATAATTAGAACTAGGGTTTGGGTTCAGGGCTGACTTTAGACGGAAAACATACATAAGATTTGTTTTGGGTTTAATTTCGATAAAAGGAAAACGGCTTAGGCCGGAGGGACTGAAGAGTAAGGTCTGGGTTTAATGGGATTTTGAAAATAAACAAATAATTATAAATAAATTTTATATGTTAAAGAGATATACGGATATAGGTGTATATAAAAGAACCGGGTATTACAGTTGGTGGGCAGGATGTGCCCGCTAAGGATTGACCGAGCAGGAAAGCTGCCCGGTGGCCTCGTGAGGAGGGCTTCGGTCCTTAGCATAGGTGAGCAGGATGTGCCCGCTAAGGATTGACCGAGCACTGAAGCTGCTCGGTGGCCTCGTTATGAGGGCTTCGATCCAGAGCATAGGTAGGCAGGATGTGCCCGCTAAGAATTGACCGAGTAAAGAAGCTGCTCGGTAGCCTCGTAAGGAGGGATTCGATCCTTAGCGTGGTAGGCAGGATGTGCCCGCTAAGGATTGACCGAGCAGAGAAGCTGCTTGGTGGCCTCGTGATGAGGGATTTGATCCTTAACATAGGTGGGCAGGATGTGCCCGCTAAGGATTGACTGGGCAGGGAAGCCGCTCGGTGGCCTCGTGATGAGGGCTTCGATCCATAGCATTGGTGGGAAGGATGTGCCCGCTAAGGATTGACCGAGCAAGGAAGCTGCTCGGTAGCCTCGTCATGAGGGCTTCGATCCTGAGCGTAGGTGGGCAGGATGTGCCCGCTAAGGATTGACCAAGCAGGGAAGCTGCTCGGTAGCCTCGTGAGAAGGGCTTCGATCCTTAGCATAGGTGGGCATGATGTGCTCGCTAAGGATTGACCGAGCAGGGAAGCTGCTTGGTGGCCTCGTAAGGAAGGCTTTGAACCTTAGTGTAGGTGGGCAGGATGTGCCCGCTAAGGATTGACCGGTCAGGGAAGCTGTTCGGTGGCCTCGTGATGAGGGCTTCGATCGTTAGCGTTGGTGGGCAGGATGTGCCCGCTAAGAATTGACCGAGCAGGGAAGCTGCTCGGTGGCCTCGTGATGAGGGCTTCGATCCTTAGCGTTGGTGGGCAGGATGTGCCCGCTAAGGATTGGCCGAGCATGGAAGCTGCTCGGTAGACTCGTAAGGAGGGCTTAGATCCTTAGTGTTGGTGGGCAGGATATGCCCGCTAAGGATTGACCGAGCATGGAAGCTGCTCGGTAGCCTCGTGAGGAGGGCTTCGATCCTTAGCGTTGGTGGTGTTAGTGATATATGCCCTAGAGGCCATTATTGTATAGTACTAGTTTGTATATTACATTTTGGAGGCTTGGGATATATACACGGATTTATGACAATCTTGCTCAATATAGTAGTATGCTACTTGGTTTGTATCTATCTAAATATGTGTATATGTTTCTTGTAACGTATTGCTAATATATATTGATAGAGCCCTTAGGATCTTTTGCTTGACTACCAGCGTTGTGATGGCAGTCATACTAGTGGGGGTTGGGTAGTCTGCAAGCACATCCTTATACAGGTCCCTAGTCGTAGGATTATCGAGACAAGGTATCGATACTCCAGAGTAGACTAGTGTATACACTTCTCATCCCAGCAGGGGAGATGGTCTGTCCCACAGCCATTAGTACGTCGTACTGGAGATATTATGCAGGTGCTCATTAGGTTATGAGTTACACTGGACGGGCTCGTGGGGAACTGTTAGTTGGTATTATACATATCGTCAGACAGCAGTTCCCAGGTGACATGAGTACAACATAGTCCGTTGACTTGACACTGCTGCTTCGCCTCGAGTGTGTTCCCACTGTTCTTAGATTACTACCCTACCACGGCTTTATTGAGTCGTGCAAACAGGTAGTAGTTGGGTGCAGTGTCAAAGTACTTAGAGGCAGTGGCAGTTAGATAGGATTCATCTCTCTTGGTATTAGGGGTTGATATCGCACTGTGTTCGGGAATTCACTACACAAAGTCCCTGACCAGGGCAAGTGAGATTTACTAGTAGGTACTCCAGTAGTTTCTCAGGGTGTTTTGGACTCTCCTCGGCATGACTTATTGTGCTATTAGGGGTCTGACGTTTACCGTTCCTCTAGGCCCGATATGCGATACTCTTAGACGAACAGACTGGACTGTACGGAGATTGTCACAGACAGGCTCAGTAGGAGTTCGGATGAGTTATGCTCATCGGCTTTCTTATCGACATCTACCTGGGGGCCATTACATACAGCCGGTGCCGCTTGCGGCCTGTGGTTAAAACCACTGCCAGCATTGTATCGAGTCTTTAGAGTCCCACACAGAGGGTTTCCCTGCATCGGGCAAAAAGTATAGAGGTCGTATGGTTTTACGAGAGGGTTCGATCGCGTGCATGTGCTTGTGCACGCATGATGATTCGGACGGACAATACTAATAGGCTTTGGTTTAAGCCGGATCCTAGTATTGTATTGATGGATTGTCTTCGTCTTCTGTATTCGTATTTTTTGGAATACGGATACGGGTATGTATATACAGAAGAGGGGCGTTTTTGTAATTTCTACAAAAATTGATTTTGAAGATGACATAACATAATTGTATTATTCATTTTGGCTTAAATTATTAATACATTTTATGTAAAAATAAATGAAGTGGATACTGCAAGAATTAGGACATGGGTGCTTAGGACACATGGTGCTCATTCCATCCATGAATCATTCTTTAGTAAATTGAACCCCTTTTGATAATTGATATTAGTTTTATCTAATGAATTATCAAAAGCGTTCAGTTTTAGAAAAAGAAAGAGAAGCCATCTCCTTTCTTCAAGCTCTAGCTCACTAGATTTTTCTTTAGCCATCTTCTAAACCCTCAAACCTTTGAACACTCATGTATTGAGTAACCTAGAGAAAAAGAAGACTCCTCAATCCATCTACACTCTCAACACACCCTAGGTCATCTAGTGTAGCATACTACTTGACTTAGTTTCTTCTGTTGTTGAAGAAGGAGCCCGATACACAAGCTCTCGGGTGGATCATTTTCGATCCAAGAAAGCCGATGAGGAGACGACATCCACACCACTCCAAGGAGCTCACGCAGGTGAGGAGGACAGCGAGGAGAAGAAGAACTGGTTACATGAGGTATAACTTGTCTACATGTAGTGTATACTTCATATTCTTTGTGCTAGTTTAGGTTTAGATACGATCTTGGCAGTTTGTCGATGCTACGAAGTATATTATTTTCGTATTTCATATTTTCCGCCTCTCCGCGATCCCGCGGGGTGCGTAGCATGGACTTACAGTGGTATCAGAGCCAACTAAACCTACTCTAGCTTATTAGCAAGTATTAGAACTTCGATCGTCGGAAAAACCGGAAAACTAAACATCGAAAACCCTACTTTCTGTCGATTTTTAAAACCGTCTGCAAAATTATTTCAGTAATATGAAAAATATGTGCAAGGTTTTCTAAGATAACATAAGAAAAATGAGCCACTGAATCGCCAAGACGGCCGTGGAACCGCCACAGAATGGACCTTTCTGTGGCGGAGTCGTAGCCGAGTCAAGGCCGATTCAACGCATCTTTCTTCTGTTATTTCTTAGTTTTGGTGTTTTCTTTTCTGGTATATTTGGTTTCTACCCGGTATGTTTATGAATGCTAGTTTGCATTTGGCGTGGTTACGGAAAATATGTTTCGATCGAATTTCTATTGTACTTAGCTAATTGGTCCTTCTGTAATGTTATATGTGTTTTTAAATCTCAGCTAATTGCTATATGTCAGTTAGTCTGGGATTGCACATATCTGTTGGTTTGTGTATATGAATTTTGTTGGATCGTCGATGATGAATAGCCGGGGATGTGAGATGAGTGTTTATCTTTCATTCAAATGTAAATTGTAATTTGATGTAATATTATTTTGTGGGGCACATCCGGGTTGAGCTTGTAGCCGCCGTTGTATTATTTTCTTTTTTACTGTTTTCTGCTCCTAGGATAGACCCAAGGTGGGGTACACAAACTACCGGGTTCTTTGAAATGCCGAGTGGCCTACTCACTTTGTTAAGGGAGGTTGCTTCAATTCTGGAACTTGGCGGGTAGTTTGCCGCACCCGTAGGGGTCTGGGGTAGGGTTTGGCTATTCATCACGCCCGTGGAATCCATCTTTCGTTACAGGCTTAAACGAAACGCGGAATTCCTAGTATATCCAACATATTCATCTGTGATCTGGAATGCCTATTATTACGTCAGACGAATGCTATTATTATATATGTTATATAATAGACGCTACTTATGTTTTGCATCCGCGCTAGTCCAGCCCCCGCTCTGGCGTTAGTTAAGTATCCTAACGGTGTTAGACGGGGCCCAGTGGCGAATGCGGATGGCATAAGTGGACTTTGTATTTTCGTCTTTTTTTGTAATGATAGGTGTAATTGATGAGATTGCATTAGATTAATGCAAAGCAAATAAACCAAAGTTGAATCGTTGTAAAACCACTCGGTTTTTTCAATACAGCAGACTTTTAAATGCGGAGATTAAACCACTCCTTTTAAAAGCTATCAGGTTCCTTCGATTATATCAAGTTCACTACGTTTACGGTTTCACCAAAATCATTCGTAGCCCTCCGTCATTTCAGTTGGGTATTCAATAGTATTCAAGCTATATATTTTGACCTTCGCCAAGGCATAGTTATCGGTAGCTGCTGGATATTCATCTGTAGTATAGATAGATGCGTTGGTTTGGGATAGTCGTACTACTATTTTGGCCTTCGTCAAGGGTATGCACGGGTGGGTTCAAATTAACCTAGATAATGACGGGTAGAACTTGACATGTGACTTATGATATGTTGGCAATCGTCAAGGTCATAAGAGCGTGGGGCAAAAATCCACATCGGGAGCTTCTAAAGAAACTGAAACTTGCTAATATTGCATACCATTTGGAGTGTGATAATTTTGGTAGGATTCCTTCAACTTTATCACACGATGATATTTGGATCCCGATCCTACTGTGAGTATATGCTACTCCTTGGGAGATTTTTTCGCTAAACGATCAATGCTATAAACTAAGTAGGTGTCTAGAATGGTGTTAGCGGGGCTACGCCTCCAGGAAAAAGAGCTTATATAATTAAGGAACTTCGCGAAAGCGTTGGAACATCTCCCTCGAAGTACCAACACCAGCCTGGCTGAAAGGCTAAGCAAGTATTGTACGGTGAGATTAATCCTGACTAATTCTTCTTTTATGGTTTGAAGAGGGATTCGAGAAACAGTGGGAGCCATCCTGTTTAGATAAACTAAAAACCAATCTAAACTTGAAAGAGCATCATGCTAAAGTGTTTCTTCTCTCTCCCCTAATTGCAGCGACCAAAAGATGACAGGCCTTGAGTTACTTCTAGATAAAAACATATTGACCGGGCCAAACTATAAAAATTGGCCCACGAATGTCCAGATGGCCCACACGTATGACAAATTGGGCTATCTGCTTACTACCAAAGCCCCCGCTGTCCCGGTTCCAGCTTCCAGTGTCGCGGACAAGGAGATCCATAAGACCTGGGAAATAGACAGTGCAAAGGCCAAATGCCTCGTGTTAGCCTCCATGGACAATGAACACCGAAGGCGACACGAGAAGATGTACCTTGCTTTTATCTTCCTCCATACAAAAGAGTTATATGGAGAGCAATCTCGTATCGCAAGATATGAGACCTCGAAGAAATTGTTTCAGACGAGGTTGGCCATCGGGTCATCTGTTAGGGACCACGTCCTAAAGATGATCAGCTTAATAGAAGAGCTCGCGGACCTCGGGACCACATTGGAGAATGAGTTATACACCAACTTAATTCTACAGTCTCTCCCATCTACCTATGCCCAGTTTATCCTAAATTTCAACATTCAGGGTAAAGAAGTATCACTTCCTGAGCTCCTCAACATGCTGAGGAGCGCTGAGGGCACCTTGCAGAAGGCAAGGGAGACACCCGCTTTATTTGTTGGAGGATCTTTCTCTTCTAGATCTAAGGCGAAAGCCAAGGGAAAGAAGAAGAAGGCCCCCATCAAATCGAGAGGAGGGGTCAATAAGGTAGAGGCAAAAGGCAAGGCAAAAGTTGGGGGGCCGACGGTAGGGAAGGAAGAATGCTTCTACTGTCACAAGAGGGGCCATTGGAAGAAGGATTGCAGGGCTTGGAAAGCCCAGAACCAGAGAGCGAAGCAGGTTGTGGCTTCGGCTTCAGGTGTTTATGTAATTGAAAACTGTCTGTCAATCAACTCTATTTCCTGGGTATTGGATACCGGATCAGGATCTCATATCTGTAATTCTTTGCAGGCACTGAGAAGCCGTAGAGTTTTGAAAGCAGGTGATATGACCCTCAGAGTTGCAAATGGAGCTAGCATGGATGCAGTGTCCGTGGGGGAATATCACTTAGGATTGACAAGTTGACATGTTTTGGTTTTACGTAACTATTTTTATGTACCTAGTTTAACTTGTAATATCATTTATGTATCTTTAATGTCTAAAGAAGGTTATGATTTTACATTTATAAACGATGTTGCAAACATTCACCTAAATTATGGTTTGATTGGGTCGGGTACATTAAACAACGGTATATACATATTAAACCAACCTCAATTTTTCAATGTCCAGAATACACACAAAAGAAAGTCTCCAGAATTAAATCATACTTTCTTATGGTATTGTAGACTGGGTCACATCAACGAAACATGGTTGACCAAGTTACATAAAGAAGGATATTTGGATCCGCGCGAATATCAATTTTATGCAACTTGTCAATCATGTCTCAAGGGAAAGATGACAAAGACTCCGTTCACTGGACACAGAGTGAGAGCAAGCGAGCTCTTGGGACTCATACACAGCGACGTGTGTGGTCCAATGTCTACAAATGCAAGAGGTAGTTATTCTTATTTCATTACTTTTACGGATGATTTCTTTAAGTATGGACATGTCTTCTTGATGAAGCATAAATCCGAGGCCTTTGAGAAATTATGAGAATATAAGAATGAAGTGGAAAACCAAACCGGCAAAAGTATCAAGACACTAAGATCTGATCGAGGTGGTGAATACTTGAGTGCCGAGTTCCTAGATTACCTAAAAGAGAAAGGAATTTTCTCTCAGCTTACTCTTCCATACACACCATAACACAATGGTGTATCGGAAAGGAGGAACAGAACCCTATTGGATATGGTTCGTTCCATGATGAGTAATGCTGAGTTACCGTGATCCTTCTGGGGCTATGCACTAGAATCAGCTGCATAACTTTTGAACAAGATTCCTACCAAAACTGTGCCTACCACACTATATCAGATATGGAGTGGGAAGAAACCCTATCTTCAGTACCTGAAGATATGGGGAAGTCCAGCTTTTGTTAAAAAGCAGCATGCGTACAAACTCGAGGCACGCTCAGTACTGTGTAAGTTTGTGGGATACCCAAAAAACTTCAAGGGGTATCTTTTCTATTACGCAGAGGAACAAAAGGTTTTTGTTTCTCGTCATGCCCACTTTTTAGAAAATCATTTTTTAGAAAAGGAAACTAATGGGAGTGCAATAGAACTGGAAGAAATTCCAAAACCACAAGCTATTACTGAAAGTATGGTAGAACCAGAGGTTTCAAAAGAACAGGACATCCACGCGCCACTCCGCAGGAGTAGTAGGCTGTCTCATCCGCCCGAGAGATACTACGGTTTTCTCATAGACGGGGATAGAGAGGATTGCATCATTGACGATGATGAGCCAACTAGCTTCCAGCAGGCCATTCAGAGCGGCAACTCGATAAAATGGCTGGATGCAATGCGGGCCGAGATGGAGTCCATGTACACTAACAAAGTATAGACTTTGGACTTTGCTCCAAAAGGGGTAAAACCCATAGGCTGCAAATGGATCTTCAAAAAGAAGATTGGTGTAGATGGATAGGTTAAAACCTATATGGCTAGACTTGTTGCAAAAGGTTTTCATCAAAGACCTGGTTTGGACTATGATGAAACCTTTTCTCCAGTGGCTATGCTCAAATCCATTCGGATCCTTCTTGCCATTGCTGCCTTCCACGATTATGAAATCTGGCAGATGGATGTAAAAACGACCTTCCTAAATGGAAATTTGGAAGAGTGCGTCTATATGGATTAGTCAGAGGATTTCATTCAGAGTGGGAGCAGCGGGAAAGTGTGCAAGTTGCTTAAGTCCATTTATGGACTAAAGCAGGCATCGTGGAGTTGGAACATCTGTTTTGATGAGACAGTCAAAGAATTCGACTTTATCAAAAATCCAGATGAACCATGCATTTATAGTAAGATTGTAGCAAGAAATGTGGTATTCCTTGTCTTGTACGTGGATAACATTCTTTTGATAGGAAATGATACTCCTATACTACAATCCGTCAAAGGATTCTTGTCACAAAGGTTCTCCATGAAAGACCTGGGTGATGCCTCTTACATTCTGGAGATCCGGATCTATCGTGATAGATCCAAGAGGATGTTGGGACTTTCACAGTCCAGGTATATCGACACCGTACTGAAAAGATTCAGTATGGAAGATTCTAAGCGCGGTAATCTACCGGCTTGTCACGGAATCACCCTATCCAAAGAGATATCTCCCAAGACTGATTTGAAAAGGGATCGCATGGCAATTATACCCTATGCTTCTGCGGTTGGCTCTATAATGTATGTGATGTTGTGTACCAGACCAGATGTTGCTTACGCGCTTAGCGTGGTAAGCCGGTATCAGTCAAACCATAGGGAGAAACACTGGATGGCAGTAAACAACATTCTCAAGTACCTGAGAAGAACTAAGGAGATGTTCTTGGTGTATGGCGGAAAGGACCTCCAGATTGAGGCCTTTACTGACTCTAGCTTCCAGAGTGATAAGGATGACTCCAAGTCCATGTCAGGTTATGTCTTTACCCTCAATGGAGGGACGGTATGTTGGAAGAGTTCCAAACAGGATACCGTTGCTGACTCGATGATGGAAGCGGAGTATATCGCTGCTTCTGACGCCGCAAAAGAAGCAGTCTGGATGAGGATGTTCTTAACAGATCTTCAGGTAGTTCCGTCCATTGTTGATCCAATACCTCTGTATTGTGATAACAACGGGGCTATAACTTTAGCGAAGGAACCCAGGTCCCATCAGAAGTCCAGACACATCTTAAGGCGGTATCACCTGATCAGGGAGATCGTGGATCGCTGGGAGATCGAGGTGCGGAGAGTTGACACAGAGAAAAATACTGCAGATCTACTCACAAAAGACATCGCTCAGACACAGTTCGAGAGGCTATTCGAGATGATAGGTCTGCGATACGCCAATACATGGCCTTAGTGCAAGTGGGAGATTGTTAGTGATATATGCCGTAGAGGCCATTATTGTATAGTGCTGGCTTGTATATTACATTTTGGAGGCTTGGGATATATACACGGATTTATGACAATCTTGCTCAATATAGTAGTATGCTACTTGGTTTGTATCTATCTAAATATTTGTATATGTTTCTTGTAACGTATCGCTAATACATATTGATAGATCCTATAGGATCTTTTGCTTGACTACCAGCGTTGTGATGGCAGTCACACTAGTGGGGGCTCGGTAGTCTACAAGCACATCCTTATACAGGTCCCTAGACGTAGGATTATCGAGATAGGGCATCGATACTCCGGAGTAGACTAGTGTATACTCTTCTAATCCCAGCAGGGGAGATGGTCTATCCCACAGCCATTAGTACGTCGTATTGGAGATAGTATGCAGGTGCTCATTAGATTATGAGTTACACTGGATGGGCTCGTGGGGAACTGTTAGTTGGTATTATACATATCGTCAGATAGCAGTTCACAGGTGACATGAGTACAGTATAGTCCGTTGACTTGACACTTCTGCTTCGCCTCGAGTGTGTTCCTACCGTTCTTAGATTACTACCCTACCACAGATCTATTGAGTCATGCAAACAGGTAGTGGTTGGGTGTAGTCCTGAAGCACTTGGAGGCAGTGGCGATTAGATAGGATTCGTCTCTCCCGGTATTGAGGGTTGATATCGCACTGTGTTTGGGAAGTCACTACACAAAGTTCCTGACCAGGGCAAGTGAGATTTACTGGTAGGTACTCCAGTAGTTTCTCAGGGTGTTTTGGACTCTCCCCCGGCATGACTTATTGTGCTATTAGGGGTCTGACGTTTACCTCCCCTCTAGGCCCGATATGCGATACTCTTAAACGAACAGACCGGACTGTACGGAGATTGGCACAGACATGCTCAGTAGGAGTTCGGATGAGTTATCCTCATCGGCTTTCTTATCGATATCCACCTGGGAGCCGTTACGTACAGCTGGTGCCGTTTGCGGCCCGTGGTTAAAACCACTGCCAGCGTAGTGTCGAGTCTTTAAAGTCCCACACAGAGGGTTTCCCTGCATCGGGCAAAACGTATAGAGGTCGTATAGTTTTACGACAGGGTTCGATCACGTGCGTGTACTTGTGCATGCATGATGATTCGGACGGACAATACTAGTGGGCTATGGTTTAAGCCAGATCCTAGTATTGTACTGATGGATTTTCTTCGTCTTCTGTATTCGTATTTTTCGGAATACGGATACGGGTATGTATATACGGACGAGGGGCGTTTTTGTAATTTGTACAAAAATTGATTTTGAAGATGTCATAACATAATTGTATTATTCATTTTGGTTAAATTATTAATACATATTATGTAAAAAGAAATGAAGTGGATATTGCATGAATTAGGACATGGGTGCTTAGGACACATGGTGTTCATTCCATCCATGAGTCATTCTTTAGTAAATTGAACCCCTTTTGATAATTGATATTAGTCATTCCATCCAAACATGAGACATGGGTGCTTAGGACCCGGGGTCCAGATGCGGCGCGCTACATCGGACCCCGGGTGTAGTGACAAATAAGCAAGGGTCGTCGTCCAGAGACGGCGCGCTACATCGGACCCCGGGTGTAGTGACAAATAAGCAAGGGTCGTCGTCTACAGACGGCGCGCTACATCGGACCCCGGGTGTAGTGACAAATAAGCAAGGGTCGTCGTCCAGAGACGGCGCGCTACATCGGACCCCGGGTGTAGTGACAAATAAGCAAGGGTTTCATAGGATCCGTCTAGCTTCCTGGAATATAGGTTCCCTTACGGGTAGACTAATAGAATTAGTGGAGGTGATGATTAGGAGGAGAGTTTGTATTATGTGTTTGCAAGAAACTAAATGGGTAGGTGAAAAGAGTAGAGTCATAGAGCCTTGGGGTTATAAGCTTTGGTATACGGGTAGAGATAAAAATCGTAATGGGGTAGGTATAATCATAGATAGACGGTTGCTTGAGGATGTAGTTGAGATTAGGAGAAAAGGTGATAGAATTTTACTGGTTAAGCTTATTCTAGGTGGAGAGATCTTTAATGTTATTAGTGCTTATGCACCACAGATAGGTCTTGATGACGCTAGTAAGCGTCTATTCTGGGAGGATTTAGACGAGGTGGTGCAAAGTATACCTAGTGGAGAGAAGTTATTTATTGGTGGTGATCTTAATGGACATGTAGGTACTAGTCGTAGTGGGTTTGATACTATCCATGGAGGTTTTGGTTTCGGACAAAGGAATGAAGTAGGTGACTCGATTCTAGATTTTGCTTTATCTTATGACTTGATCTTAGCAAACACCTGGTTTAAGAAAAGAGAGTCCCACCTTATCACTTTTAGGAGCGGATCAAATGCTAGTCAAATAGACTTTTTTCTGACGAGAAGAATAGATAGAGGTTGTTGTATCGACTGTAAGGTAGTGCCAGGTGAGAGTGTAACTACTCAACATAGACTTTTAGTTCTAGATTTTCGATTTAGAAGAGAACCTAGGAAGATTAGACGTAAGGTAGAGCCTAAAATTAAATGGTGGCGATTGAAAGAAGGTAATCAAAAGGCTTTTATAGATCGTGTAGTACAAGAAGCGGATTGGCAGTCGGAAGATGATCCAGACAAAACATGGAACAAAATGGCTAGTTGTATCAAGAAAGTAGCTAGAGATCTACTTGGTGAGTCGAGAGGTGGTGCTCCACCATCTAAGGACATATCATGGTGGAATGAAGATGTAAAGGCTGCTATTAAAATTAAAAGAGATTCTTATAAAGATTTGAAGAAAAGTAGAGATGTGGAGAGATTTGAGAAGTACAAAATGGCTAAAAAGGAAGTTAAGAAAGCTGTTCGGGAAGCTAAATCTAAGGTCTACAAGGAGGTGTACGAGAAATTAGACACTAAAGAGGCTGCAAATGATATATACCGGATTGCTCGAATGCGGGAAAGGAAGACTAGAGACTTATGTGCGGTGAAGTGTGTCAAAAATGAAAATCAGAAGGTTTTAGTTCGAGATGAGGATATCAAGGAAAGATGGAGAGATTATTTTGACAAATTGTTCAATGAGAGCTTTACTAAGAATTTGGATGGACTTGTCATTCAATCTCAAGATATAAATCGTGATTTCATGCGTAAAATAAGACTTACTGAGGTTAAAGAAGCTTTGAACAGAATGGGTTTAAGAAAAGCGGTTGGTCCTGACGGGATTCCTATCGAGACTTGGAGATGCTTAGGAGAAATAGGCGTTAAATGGTTGACAGATCTGTTTAATAAGATTTGGCAGACAAAAAAGATGCCAAATGAATGGAGGAAAAGTATCCTTGTACCTATCTACAAGAATAAGGGTGACATTCAAAGTTGCTCAAACTACCGTGGAATAAAACTAATGTGTCACACCATGAAACTTTGGGAGAGAGTGATTGAACACAGGCTAAGGAAGGATATTAAGATAACAGAGAACCAATTTGGTTTCATGCCTGGACGATCGACGACAGAGGCGATCCATTTGCTTCGTCAACTTGTCGAGCGCTTTCGAGAGAGGAGAAGAGATTTGCATATGATATTTATTGATTTAGAAAAAGCGTACGACAAGGTACCTAGAGAGGTATTATGGGGGACAATGATGAAAAAGGGGGTCCCCGTCAAGTATATTGACATAATCAAGGATATGTACGACGGAGTAGTGGCAAATGTCAGAACTTGCGGTGGCTTAACAAGTGATTTTCCGATTACTATTGGTTTACATCAAGGATCTGCATTAAGTCCATTCCTGTTTACCATCGTGATGGATGAGCTTACTAGAACTATCCAAGATGAGGTCCCTTGGTGTATGCTATTCGCTGATGATATTGTTCTAGTAAATGAGACGAAAGCAGGGGTTAATGCCAAATTGGAATTATGGAGACAAACATTGGAATCTCGGGGATTCAGATTGAGCAGGTCCAAGACAGCATATATGCACTGCAAATTTAGTAGCCAGAGAAGTCAAAACCATATTGGTATAACATTGGAAGGGCAAGAGATATCACCGAGCGACCATTTTAGATATCTAGGTTCCATCATCCAAAGGAATGGGGAGATCGATAGTGATGTTAATCAAAGGATCCAAGCTGGTTGGTTGAAATGGAGGAGTGCAACAGGGATTTTGTGTGATCGTAACTTTCCGTTAAAATTGAAAGGGAAGTTTTATCGGAGCGCTATTCGGCCTGCCTTATTATATGGTACAGAATGCTGGGCTCCTAAGAAGCATCATACACAGAAGATGCACGTAGCGGAGATGCGCATGCTTCGTTGGATGTGCGGTAACACTAGAAAAGACAAGGTGCGAAATGAGGATATTCGTGCAAAAGTTGGTGTAGCACCCGTGGAGGAGAAGATGCGGGAAAACCGGCTTAGATGGTTTGGTCATGTGCGACGCAGACCTATGGAAGCACCGGTTCGACGAATAGATACTCTCGATATGGGTAATGGCAAAAGGGCAAAAGGGAGACCGAAGAAAACATGGATGGAGGTGATACGAAACGATATGGTTGCCAAAGGACTCAATGAAAGTATATTGTTCGATAGAAGTGAGTGGAGACAGAGGATTCATGTGCTGGACCCGGCGTGATTCTCATGTTGGTTCATGTAGCCTACCCCATATGCTTGGGATAAAAGGCTCAGTTGTTGTTGTTGTTGTTGTTATATTAGTTTTATCTAATGAATTATCAAAAGAGTTCAGTTTTAGAAAAAGAAAGAGAAGCCATCTCTTTTCTTCAAGCTCTAGCTTACTAGATTTTTCTTTAGCCATCTTCTAAACCCTCAAACCCTAGAACACTCATGTGTTGAGTAATTTAGGGAAAAAAAGACTCCTCAATCCATCTACACTCTCTACACACCCTAGGTCATCTATTGTAGCATACTACTTGAATTAGTTTCTTCGGTTGTTGAAGAAGGAGCCCGGTATACAAGCCCTCGGGTGGATCATCTTCGATCCAAGAAAGCCGACGAGGAGACGACATCCGCACCAGTCCAAGGTGCTCGCGCAGGTGAGGAGGACAGCGAGGAGAAGAAGGACCGGTTACGTGAGGTATAACTTGTGTACATGTAGTGTATACTTCATATTCTTTGTGCTAGTTTAGGTTTAGATACGATCTTGGCGGTTTGTCGATGCTACGAAGTATATTATTATCGTATTTCATATTTTCCGCTTCTCCGCGATCCCGCGGGGTGCGTAGCATGGACTTATAGGTAGGCAGGATGTGCCCGGTAAGGATTGACCGAGCAGGGAAGCTGATCGGTTGCCTCATAAGAAGGGCTTCGATCCTTAGCGTTGGTAGGCAGGATGTGCCCGCTAAGGATTGACCGAGCAAGGAAGCTGCTCGGTGGCCTCGTGAGAAGGGCTTCGATTCTTAGCGTAGGTGGGCATGATGTGCCCGCTAAGGATTGACCGAGCAGGGAAGTTGCTCGGTGGCCTCTTGATGAGGGCTTCGATCCTTAGCGTTGGTGGACAGGATGTGCCCGCTAAGGATTGACCGAGCAGGGAAGCTGCTCGGTGGTCTCGTGAAGAGGGCTTTGGTCCTTAGCATAGATGGGTAGGATGTGCCCGCTAAGGATTGACCGAGCAGGGAAGCTGCTCGGTGGCCTCGTGATGAGGGCTTTGATCTTGGGCGTAGGTGGGCAGGATATGCCCGCTAAGGATTGACCGAGTAGGAAAGCTGCTCGGTGGCCTTGTGAGGAGGGCTTCGATCCTTAGCGTAGGTGGGCACGATATGCCCGCTAAGGATTGACCGAGCAGGGAAGCTACTTAGTGGCCTCTTGAGGAGGGCTTTGGTCCTTAGCGTAGGTGGGTAGGATGTTCCCGCTAAGGATTGACCGAGCAGGGAAGCTGCTCGGCGGCCTCGTGATAAGGGCTTCGATCCTTAGCGTTGGTGGACAGGATATGCCCGCTAAGGATTGACCGAGCAGGGAAGCTGCTCGGTGGCCTCATGATGAGGACTTCGATCCTTAGCGTTGGTGGGCAGGATGTGCCCACTAAGGATTGACCGAGCAGGGAAGCTGCTCGGTGGCCTCGTGAGGAGGGTTTCAATCCTTAGCGTTGGTGGGCAGGATGTGCCCGCTAAGGATTGACGAAGCAGGGAAGATGCTCGGTGGCCTCATGACGAGGGCTTCGATTCTTAGCGTTGGTGGGCAGGATGTGCCCGCTAAGGACTAACCGAGCAAGGAAGCTGCTCGGTGTCCTCGTGAGGTGGCCTTTTTAGATTTCTTCTTGCCTTCACGGGGCGTCGTTTAATCTCACTTCACTTGTAAAATGTCTGGAAGAGTGACCGTCGCAGACGACACGTAGCAGAAACGCACAGGCGAGGCGCGGCGCTCCAAGATTCGCGTCGTTCCGACTTCCATTGACCGCGTAGGGGTTCGTGAGGTACGGTTTCATGCCCCGCTTCCCAGTGTACGAGCAGAGGGTGAGATGGGCCACGCGACGTATTTACTTAGAAGTAAACACGCTAAGCGTATCTAAGCAATATAAAATAAAATATACACAAGAGACAAGATGTAAATGAACATCAATTTTATTTATTTAACATTCTTTTTACAATACAACTGAAATGAAAATACAAGTACTGAAAGCAATGCTTAAACAATGGCATAACAGAAATGAAAATGAAATGTATAAGTAAACTAGAGCTCCGGGTCAAAGGCTAGCTGATCCAAATCCGCGCAGGTGGGCTCTGTCTCCAGAAGGTCCGATCCACCTGACAACATGCTAAAGAAAGAAGAAAAGGAATGTCATCAGTGAACAATCGCTCGGTAAGTCCCAAAAGTTAGAAGAGACAGAATAGACAGAAGGAGAATGTAACTTTTAAAGTTGTGTTATATTATTAACACTGTTATTTATAGCTTGGTACAGAAAGTGCCAGTGTATACGAGAGGAGTCCCATTATCTTAGAGACTAAGGTATACGGAGTACAAGGAATCGTTCATCCACGGTACAACGGCAATGGAGATTCAGGTTAGGTGTCTTATGGTTACAGTCTCGTGCCACTTTTAATACATTCCGTACCAATCTACCCCTTATAAACTATGCGATGTCTTAATTGTATTGTTTGTATTGTATTATAAATTGTATAGATGGATAACTTGCCGAAACCATGACATCATTAATAGAACGGATATAATAGATGAACATGTAAATGAAGTATATCCATGGTTCGATTCGTTCAAGTTGTATAGATTGAATAGATTAAATATATGGATTCATATTGAATTGTGGTTTTATATTTGAATCACATTCAAATCAGATTGTTTATATTTAGACTCAGTCTGAGTCAGACAATTAGAAAAGAAATTGAAGTCCTGAGTTAGGTTTTGATGTTATCGGTAACTACTGCATATGGACGGCAGGATTTGTGTCTTTTTCCAAGACAATTACCGTATTGATTTTGTTAGGTTGTCTACCTTAAATATGCAAACACCCATATCTCCGGCTCCCTGAGGCTCAAGAGACTGGTCCTGCTTAAACCTATGTTTACTTGGGTCCTTATTGTAATTTAATATAACTTGAGGGGGTTTTATGTAAAAATAGTTTTGGTATAATTTTAAAATATACCTCAAGTATTTAATTATCGTCTTTAGGGTTTTCATAGATGTATATTTTATAAATGTGAAATTTCTAATGAGTAGAACCTAGTTTCATAGTGTATGGTATTTTCTTGAAATATTGTACTTGTGTTGTATTTAGATAGTATTTTCATGTAATAGTGATTCCTTTAATTTAGAAAACTTTGAATATTTATATAATTAAAATAGATTTTGATAATAAAAATATTGATATTTAATTAAAATAATTTATTTATTTTCTTGTAGAAATCTCATTTTTCTAAGAAAAATGCATAAAAATTCCATCGAGATCGAATGCTCCTTGCGGAGGTCTGCATCTCTCTCTACTAAGCCCGAGGATGTGCGATAATCTACACCATCCCGAACGGGGTCCCTAAAATGGGTTGTAGAGGCGCAATTGCATGGAAATTGTTAATACATCTTTTTATAGAAAACGGTTTTATAAGTTATGGGTATTTATTTGTAAGGTCGTATTTCCCGTGTTCTATTTGTAAGTCGATGTACAACACCCCACGACTTGCGGGGAGGCGGAAATATGAAAAACGATCTTGTTCTTTGCTTAAACATCGACTAACCGCATGAATCGAAGCTAAACGATAACTAACAACTATCATAGAAGTTCTAAACTACTATGTGAAGTGATTATACCTAAAGAACTGTGTCCTTCGTCTTTACGAACTCCACCTCCTCCTCGGCCTTCTCCAAGTAGTTGACGATCCACCCGAGAGTTTTACTCCAAGCTTTGCCTCTAGACTTGAGGCAACTAGGTTTCTTTAAGTGCTAATCAAAGTACCTAGATTATATAGAATGAGGGTTATGGATTAAGTAGTCTAACTAATCCTTGTACTCAACACATGAGAGGGGAGGATTAGGGTTTGAAGAGAGGAAGCTTGAGGAGAGAGAAGGTGAGAATGATTATTAAGATGAGAAAATAAGTTATCATAATATATATGAAGCATTAAGATTTATCAATAAAAGAAAAGAAAATGATGAATAATCATGCTTCATAAATATCTAATGGTGATTCATCTCCATGAGTCATTAAGCATTTATGATGCATTAATGATATGGATGAATCACTCATATGACTCACTAATCTCATTCAATGTATATGCCACTTTAACCTCCTTAGTCACCATCTTCTAGAAGCTTCTCGCGCAATTACGAGAACGCCCCTCCTATCCGTGAAAATACGGAAAAACTTTAGACTGTATAAATCTAATAACCGGATACTAGAAACTGGCTTAAACCAAAGCCGGCTAGTAAAAACTGTCCGGATGTCGTACGTGCGTAAACACACGTATGCGTCCGAACCCTTGTCGTAAAACCATACGATCTCTATATCGTTTCTCCTGGAGCAGGGAAACTCTCTGTGTGGGACTCTAAAGACTCGACACCACGCTGGCAGTGGGTTTAACCACAGACCGCAAGCGGCACTAGCTGTACGTAACGGTCCCCAGGTAGATGTCGATAAGAAGGCCGATGAGGAAAACCATCCGAACCCCTACTGAGCTTGATGTGACAATCTCCGTACAGTCCGGTCTGTTCGTCTAAGACTATCGCATATCAAGCCTAGGGGGTGGCAGGCGTCAGTCCCCTAATAGCTGTATAAGTCGTGTCGGAGCGAAGCCCATTACACCCTGAAAAGCTACTGGAACCTGCCAGTATATCTCGCTTGCCTTGGCCAGGGACTTTGCGTAATTGCTCTCTGACACAGCGCGATATCATCTCCCAATACCGGGAGAGACGAATCCTATCTAACCACTACTGCCTCCAAGTGCTCGGGACTGCACCCAACTGCTACCTATTTGCACGACTCCCTTGAGCCGTGGTAGGGTAGCAATCTAAGAACAGTGGGACACACTCGAGGCGAAGTAGCAGTGTCAAGTCTGCGGACTATGCTGTACTCATGTCATCTGGGAACTGTTAACTGACGATGGGTATAATACCAACCAATCAGTTCCCCTGCCAGTCTCTATCCGGTGTACCCGTAACCTAACGAGCACCTGTGTACTATCTCCAGTACGACGTACTAATGGCAATGGGACAAACCATCTCCCCAACTGGGATGAGAAGCGTACACACTAGTCTACTCTGGAGTATCGATGCCCTGCCTCGATAATCCTACGACTAGGGACAAGTATAGGATGTTGCTTATAGACTACCCAGCCCCCACTAGTGTGACTGCCATCACAACGCTGGTAATCAAGCAAAGAACCTATGGGCTCTACTAATATGTATAAGTGATACGTCACAAGAAACATATGCACATATTAAAGTAGACACAAATCAAGTAGCATACTACCATTTTTAGCAAGACTGTATATATAACTGTAAATATCCCACGCTTCCATTAACTAATATACAATCTAGTATGATACAATAATGGCCCCTAGGGCATATACACTAACACTATTGTCCCAAAATCAATCGTGCTATGATAGAGATGTGTGTTGTGATGAGGTAGATCATTACCTCGTGAACTATCTAAAGGTATAGCAAGGAATAAAGCTTATAATGTCGAATGAATAGTTTGTGGTATTTTTATGTAAAAATGCGATAAATGTTACAGAAATGATTATTTGGATATGAAACTTATTTTATTGAGTTTTTTAATGTTTATTAATCAACATATGAGAATATGGTTTTATCTTGTTAAAGAAAAGTGTAGTTTTAAAAAGAAAACCGAATTGGAAGTCGAACTAACTCCACTTCCGTCGGCTTTTAGAAATAGAACTTTTAAAAAGAAAGATGAGAGGGGAGATGGGACTTACTGGCTTGTTCGACTAGAGGATAGAGAGGGGGGTCTTAAAGAAAGCTTCGGGGCGTCGATTTTGTTTCTCCCAATCAGAGCAATGCTCTGTTTTGAATTTCAAAATTCAAAAATTGAAGCAACGCTTCAGATTCGGCGCGCCACGTGTCAAATGAAGACGCACTAGCGCCAGGTGCGCTGCGCCCTAGGCAGTGCACCCCCAATCAGAGCAAAACTCTATTTCACAATTCAAAATTTAAAAGTTGAAGCAACGCTTCAGATCCGACGCTCCGCGCTGCGCGCCACGTATCAAACACGGGTGCGCTAGCGCTCTGCGCTGCGTGCCACGTGTCAAACATGGGTGCGCTAGCACAGTTGCGCTGCGCTCTGCGCTGCACGCCACGTGTCGAACGTAGGTGCGCTGGCGCAAGGTGCGCCAGCGCTGGAATTAAAAATCCCCCACCGTTAGATCAAAAGATCTACTAATGATAAATTATTAATTAATCAGAACTAAAATTCTGTTATGAAAAGATTTTTCAATCTTATTGAAACAAGAAGATTATCTTCTGTAAAACAGAAGCCTTAGGATCAAAGATCCAACGGTGGGAAATATTCCCAAATCAATCAGAGAAAGATCTCTTAAAACTGATCCAATAAATCAATTGGCCCTATATAAAGGCCCCTATACTTCAAGTCTTACATATAAAAAAAATATATACAAAAAAGAGAGAGAAACCCTCTGCAAAGTTTGAGAAAAAGAAGGGCAAGCACTTAGAAAAAAGAAGATTTTTCTTCATCTTCAAGGTAAAGAACTATGTTCTTGAATAACAGAGATGAAACCATTTCATAAAAAGAAGAACCATCTTCTAAAAAGATCATAGATCTGAAAAAAGACCAAGGTTTTTTCTTGATAAAAAGAAAAAAGATCAAAAGATCTAATCATAAAAATAATAAAAGAAGTATTTTACTTCATTCATAGATCTTTGATCTATAAAGGCAGAGCCCTTTTATAAAAATAAGAACTTTTGTTCTTGAATCTTGAGGCAAAGCCTCCTTTAAGAAGAACATAAAATTTGTTCTTTGATTTTAAAATTGATCAGATGCGCTTTGCGCTATTGAAAACTGCCTTACACTCATGAACTGCGCTCTTGCGATCCTTAGATCGGCGCTCAGCGCCAAAACATGCCCCGTGTCAATCATAGACACCACTTGCGCTTTGCGCTTTTAAAACAGCGCACTGCGCTCATGAGCTGGTGCTCAGCACCAAGTGCGCCACGTGTCACTCACTGGCGCGCCAACAGACTAGCGCAGAGCGCTCATAAATTAAAAAGAGCAATGCGCTAACTGAACTAGCGCTTAGCGCTAAGCGCGACACGTGTCCTCTTCGTGTGCGCTACCTGACAGAAGCGAAATGCACTCTTTAGCTGGCGCAAAGCGCCTGGCGTGCCACATGGCGCATTGTCAGAGCACAATTTGTTCTGATGAAGACAAAAGATGTCAGAGCCCAATGCCTAGCATTATTAAAATGGCCGATCCCGAGCAAAGGCTTGATAGCCAGAACAAAAAATAAAATATTAAACATTTTTTTAATTGGACTTAGCCCAATTCTGGCCATAAGTCATCAACTTATCTTGAATTGAGCACATCTGCTCTCTCAACCAACTCACACCGGTTCGAGGGTACATCTCTTTACTCCTCTGATTTTTGTCGTTGTAATCCCTCAACGTCTTCAGAGAGGTGACGGGTCCCGACAACCAAACACTCTACGGACTGTGGGGTCCTTAAGCCCACGGACTATGATGTCCTTAACCTTGACTGTGAGGTCTTTAAACTCACGGACTATGACGTCCTTAACCTTGACTATGCGGTCTTTAAACTCACGGACTATGACGTCCTTAACCTTGACTGTGGGGTCTTTAAACTCACGGACTATGATGTCTTTAAACTCACGGACTATGATGTCCTTAAACTCATGGACTATGATGTCCTTAACCTTGACTGTGATGTCTTTAAACTCACGGACTATGATGTTCTTAATCTTGGACCACCATGTCCTTAAACTGGTAATTGACCGCAATGTCCCTAAACTAAAAAATAGAGTCCAAATGCTCTGTTGTTGGATCTAAATGATCCTGTTAAGTTGATCTTAGTCTAGAAATTAGACTAACGTATTCTTAACAAACGTTTAAGTTGATCTTAGTCCAAAATGAGGCTAATGTATCCTTAAACCAAAACCCCAAATCCAAATCTAAGAAGATACGGATTTGGACTAATCCACGCCGTACGGGCGACAACATACATTAGTCTCCGTATACAATCCACGGACAACCACAAACAAAACAAACACACACGACACGAAGTGACCATCTGGAGAAGGAGAAAGTTGTTACCGCAATGCGGTAGCGTAATTAACTGTAGGGGCTTGCGCCTGTAGGGAAGAGCGTCCCCACAATCAAAAACCCCTCAAACGAGGGGGAATCTGACGAAGTCTGCTACATCGGTCGTATCCATTTAAACCTTCGATGCATGGTGCCATAAATCAACTTGGCATCTTTGGAGAGGTGGACGGATAGCACCAATTAGCATCTGCCCCGAAATTCAGGCTAGACATTCACCGCGTCTCTGTCGCTTCTTTTGGCAGGGAATAGATTCTGGCACGCCGGGTGGGACCTTTTCCTCTTTCCACTCCACACTTCGTGTGTCGTGTTCGCGAACCAATCGCGGTTTGCTAATGGTTGCCCTTGGGTTCGAGGTACTAAGATTTGGCGTTTTGCTTGGTGCAGAAAGCGAAGGATCAATGGCGTTCACTTGTGCAAAATGTTCCAGCTGTAAATGCAACGTACGCTCCGCCTTATCCGGAGGCATAGCCTACGGGCCTCAAGCGGCTTCGCTATTCATAATGCCAGTGGACCAGGTGACTCAGGCTACCACCGGGTTATTTTTCGGGACCATGCTCCCGCCAACGAGCTTCACCATTCCTGTGCCAACGCCGGAAGCTCCCAAGAAGTCGGTCTTTGATCGGCTTACAACTACTGCGGCCCCTTTCAATGGGTCGCCCAGCTCCAGCACCTCGGTCTTCTCCAGATTGGGCCGAAGTTCCTGTGGGCCCATGTTGAAGCCTGCAGTCCCAAAAAAGGTTGTTCCGAAGAGGATAGCCATCCCTGCTCCTGAAGTCGTCAAGGCGGCTTCTCCTACCAAAGGGTCAGTTTTTACAAGACTGGCTGTTCCGGCTCCCACTACGGTTCCCGTCCCTGCTCAGAAGTCTGTTTTTGACCGGTTGGATACCGTTTCTCAACGGACATCAGTCTTCAAGAGGCTGACGCTAGCAACAGCCCCTCATTTGGATAGGGACAAGACAAAACCGTCCCCATCACTGAACCAACCCCAACAGCTCGACACGCTCGACGTCGCTACTGGCGCTGAGTGAGGAAGGCTGGAGGAAACTCCCCCTCTGGGTTAACTCCACTAGCTCCAACGGTGGAAGTCAATGCTGCTGTTCCGATCGGGAACAGGTTTGAACTGCTGAACAAGGTGCGTAGAAACTCGCCTACCGCTATACTGAAAAGATCTCTTCCACCGGTAGAGACTGTCACAGAAGCAAAACCGGAACAGCCCCCTCAGCGGCCGTCCTCCAAAGTTTACAAAGTCTGGAGACGTGTCCAAGAGTCAGTGATCGATCAAGACTACCTCCGCCGACAGAAGAAGCTAAAGGTTCAGCCGGAAGGGAACCGTCCGAGTAAGCCGCAAAAGACGACAACCACTTAGGTGCCCACTACAACGGCCCCCTCCACGTCGACTACTCAAAAGAAAAGAAGGCCAGAGAAAGCCCCTGTAAACGTGGCAGACCACAAAAACACCGAGCCCAAACGCCCTTAGTCTGGGGGCATGGTGGTACATACTGTTTGCATGGCTTCCTGAAAAGAGGAAAGCCGCACTTCGACGGGCCACCGACCGCTCACCCGATCTATAACAAGTGCTCAGGAACAACAACAGCAGAAGCTTCAGGAGATGCTGACTGCAATGGCCGCACTCACCGGGCTAAAAGAAAGCCTGGAGGCGTCATCGGAACAACGTCACGAACACGAGACTGATGCTGAATTCCTTCGGAGAATGCTCGAAAACAAGGACAAAGAGGCTGCAGAACAAGCAGCCAATATAAAGCAAATGGCTCTTCTGTTCCAAGACATGGTGGGTATGATGATCCAGCAGGACCCTCCAGCTGAAGATCCTCCGATTATCCTCGAAGACGACAGAGGAGAAACATCAAATCCACCTCCGGCTCTTTCAGCAGCCAAGGAGGAAACTATTTCCATGTCCGCCCTGGATGATTATATCGCTCAGCAAATACGAGTTCACCAGGCAAATGAAGCGGCCGGCCAAGTCGTCAAACTGGGTGACCGTATCCAGGCTGGTATGATCAGATAAAGTACTCACCGGGCTACACGATCCCCAAATTCCACGTGTGCAAAGGGGCAGGCAATCCCTATCAACATGTCGCTCAGTTCAGGGCTCTCTGTGATAATACCGGTGGCGATGACAAGCTTTTGCTCCGCCAATTCGTCAGCAGCTTATCGGAAACGGCGTTTGAGTGGTACTCCAAACTCCCAAACGAGTCTGTCAAAACTTTCGCAGAAATGGAGTTGTTGTTCACCCAGCGATTCGCAAGTGCCAGTGAACGCACCCCAATAACGACATTAATCAATGCCAGGGTGAAGCCGGGCGAGACGTGGGTTCAGTATGCGATCCGATGGCACAATCTGTAGTCGAAGTGCGAACATCGCATCGAAGAATCACCAGCGGTGGGCATGTTCATGGGCACCCTAGACCTTCATGCAACTATTTCACAGTTCATGATGTTCTTCAAACCGACCACGTTTCAGGCTCTAATCGACAAGCTAGCCCAAATGGACCAGATGAGGCATAGACCGTCTCCTCCGAAGCCGGAGTCGCGAAACGAAAAAGGTAAAGGGAAGGCGACCTTCGTTGCGAATACCCAACAGCAGCCCAGTGCCCCAAAATTAACGGATCAACTGGAAGAGAGACGGCGTTATTATAATGAGAAAATGAAGTGTCCTTACTCGTTCCCATGGGACAAAACGAAGATACCCTTCGAACTAGCGATGCGCAACAGGTTTATCAATCTGCCAAATCCAAGGCGGCCATTGCAACCCGGCGAAGCGAATAATCCCAATTATTGCCCTTACCACCAAACGGTAAGCCATCCAATTGAAGATTGCTTCGTCTTTAAGGGATGGATCGAGGATCAGTACCAACAAGACAAGTTTACGTTGTCTGAGAAGTGGAAAGTGAGCCCACCACAACCGCATACTCCTAAGAAGATGGACACACCGGGGGCAACGTGCTCTTTTGTTGAAGAAGCTCCATGGGAGGTCGTTCTTTCAGCCAGAACCAAAAGAATGTTGAATGATCTCCAGACATGCCCGGCGATCAGATGGAAGAATCCGTTGGAACCTGAGATCATCGAAGGGATGCTGAAGCCGCGCCTAACTCCAAAGATTGGTAGTGATATCCAAAGTGTTCATACCCAGTCGTCAAAATCTTCAAAAAGAAGAAGAAATACAAGAAGCCCGTGAAGCCTGACAACAAGCGCACAGACCTGCAAAAGCAGATTGACGAGCTGGAAGAATATAACTAGAAGGAGCGGACTCCAATCACGCTCTAAGAGTTCCTCGGCCACGTCCTTGAAGATGGAGATGAGGGAGAAGACTCGTCAGATGAATATGATGATTACGTAGCAAGTTGCCATGTGGTCTCTCACTCATCGATGAACGATGAAGAAGCTCCTTGCACCGAAAGACTGGGGGCAGTCCTGAAACGGAGCTTCCAGGGCTATCAGACGAGATGATCGAAGCATTCCTAAACGAAGCTCTTCTGAGGAGTAAAGCTGATCGGGAGCGTGAGATGGACATATTTGAAAAGGCCAAAAACCGGCGACTGGACGAAGAGTCGAGACATTCCCGCCGAATCAGAGGACATCTGTCGCAGATAAAAACAAGATCAAGACGAGGAAGAGGTTCGCCAAAGCCATATCAATGGGAACGAAGCTGCCATCCTCCGAAGCGAACGCTCTTGGTGAAGGAGAAACACATCCTAGCCACTGTCTATATCATCGAAAGATTTCGCACCCCACCGAAGAGTGAAACGCTTTTACAAGATGGTGGCAGGGATATGTTGCTCACCGGCAGCATTTCAAGCGGATGAAACGCAAAACTCATCGGGAGCGAAGAAGTGCGACCGAGGAGCTTAGAAGGACCACCGGTAACTGTCGCGTGGTCAATGCTGGGGGATCGCAAGTTCTCACCTTCGGAAGTGACTCCGACGAAGAGATGACTCTTTGCCCTCTTTTCAAAGAATCTACCTCGGGGAAAGAGGAAGAACCGAAGACCTGCGAAAACATTCAGCTACGCAATCGTACGCTACCCGAAAAGAATCTTGGGCCCTCAAATAGTGGGTCAAATAGAAAATATAAGGGAAAAGAAAAGGTCTCTGAGGATATCATCCTTGATGACCAAACCGTTGAAAAGCTGACAGCCAAGAACCCGTCGAAGAAGAGCAAGGTGGACTACAACGTTCTAGCGTACCTAAGGAAGTTACCTTCGCAGCTCAGCATTCTTGATGCCCTTTTACTATCAAAAGAAGCAAGGGATTCATTGATCAAGGCGCTGCAAGAGCCAGAGCAATTCTAAGCTTTCCTCGCTGAAAAGAAGATGAAAGACGAGCTGGAAGAAGTACACACAGCCGATATCACCTTCGGCGATGAAGATCTCCTACTTGGGACATGTGAACACAACCGTCCCCTATATGTCTCCGGCTACTGTCACGATATCAAGATAGGCAAAATCCTGGTCGACAATGGGTCCTCCGTCAACCTCCTTAACGTGAGGGTGTTAAAGGAAATCTGCATGAGCGTTCAACACCTCGCTCGCGACAAAATCACCATCTCCGGGTTCGACTCCCAGTCATCACGGACGCTTGGGTCCGTAATACTGACGTTACGCTTTGGGCTGCTTGTCACGGACATCAAGTTCCATGTCATTGACGCCAAGACATGCTACAACGCTTTGCTCGGCCGGCCCTGGTTACACGAGTACAACATCATCCCCTCCACACAACATCAGTGTATGAAATACTTCAAGGATGGTCTTGAGTATACTGTAACAGGAGAGCTGAACCCATTCTCCGTGAATGAAGTCCGAAAGTATGAAGATGCAAAGTACTTTTTACCAGATTTCAAGGACATGGAGAGATGTCACAAGACGAAGAACAAAGCTATCCCTACCATTCCGGTCTTCGGGAGTGATACCGAGGAGGAAGAAGAGACAGTTTACTTAGGTCCGCCCCAGTGCAACAAACCAGGACCGTCCGCTCCTATGCTTATCTTCGGCAGTGATTCAGAAGATGAGGTTAATGCTATATTCTCTGTTCGGCCTTCAATACAAACATTCGCTGATAAAGAGCGAAGTTTGCAAATTGCCATGGTTCCGCCCAAGCATCATAAAGAACTAGACGCGCTTGATACCTACAGTGTGGAAGAGCTGCAGACATTCTATATCCCTCCCAGGCGAGAAGGTGAAAAGGTGATCCTATTCTACCGATCCGGGGAAACCAAAATGGAGAAAGAAGTCTGGCACGGCGTGGATTCTACACTTGACAGGCTCCAGCCCATCCGTTTGCCCAGATATTACACGAACGGACTAAAAAGACGTTAAGGCGCCAAGGCGTACCTTTCAAACAGACCGCTCGGAAAGCTAAGTTCTATGGCAGGATCCGGAACTCAGCGGAAATTGCCCAACGGGAAAATAGAGACGACCGGGCTTGGGTATGTTCAATCCTGAAACGGGAGCTACTCCACGACTGCTACGTCGTACATGACTTTGATGAAGAAGGGGATGCTCTATGGGAAGATGCTAACCCTGAACCAGAAAGAGCTCTCGACGTAAAAATGCCCAGTCCGTTGTTCGAACAACAAATGGACAAGCTTATAAGGGAAGCGGGTCAAAAGTTCCGAGATGACCATAACCGCAAAATGGTCATTTACGAGAAAGCCAGGACGCAGCGCCTCCTTCAACAGGCTGCGGAAAATAAAAATGCTCCTCCTTGTCAGCCCGTTGTACAAAAGACCCGACGCAGAGGTAGAAACAAACCAAAGAATGGGAAAGGCGTTCGACAGCGACAAAGCGGGTCCAAGAAGCCATGCGGTAAGGAATCGAGCAGTCCAGATTCGTCTCTTATAAAAAAGATGAGTCGAGCATATTCTTTTCCCCAAGACAAAACAAGGAAGATATTTGATCTTGTCATAAAATGTCACGCCCCGCTTCCCAAAATACGGAATACGAGGGGTAGACAAGGCCAGCCATGCTCCTACGGTCAAGGAAATGTCCTACCGTAGTCACACTTCGGCTTCTAGTTTATCATGGTAAACAGTAAACGATGTACAGGTAATGAGAAATGGAGTAACTAAAAGGAACAATGTAAAGACTGACCTGAAGTGGAACAAACGAATGTAACTCGGAATGGCAAGTCAAGAAATCTGTGATGCACTGATCCGGGCTAAATCTTCTCCTCACACTGAGCATGCATACTCAGGTCGTCAGAGCGACACAATAGCAATATATTATATATGAAATCAAGTGACAGTTCTAACAGTGGTAATAGATGTGAATAACGGTAAAACAACATGAATATGAATGTGCAGTAATCAATGCAGCGGAGCAGTAAAGCAGTATAACGATATGTCATGTATGTCAACACAGTATATAAGGAATGTAAATGACAGTAACCCTATCAGTCTCTAAGTCTCACTGCACAGGTCAATAAGCCTATCGTCAGTCCAAGTGTGAGAGTCAACCACTCGCGAGTGTCCTCCACCCAAGGGTAGAACCCAAGGGCAAGGGACCACGGGCCCAACATATAACGAGTGTATCACGGTGTATATATCACATACCCTGTAAATCTCCATATAACTCCCTAAATATATAAGCCGGCATGGGACTCCCGAGATTCTGTTGAACTCACACTTAAACTACCCCACACCCCGTGGTCTACATTAAACGCTAACCATCACCCTAAATACTAATCGGTCCGTGTCAAGTCTGCACGAGAACTGGAGGCAGGACCCCCATCAAGCACGTCCCGACTAATACCTAAGAAAATGGCAGTGTCGGATGCCTTATCTGTGACACCCGTGCAAACGCTTCCATAAATGTCCCATTCCACTTATTAGTCACACGTGCACGCATCCCACAGACGTCGACAATGCAATAGAATAATAGGGTCACTGATTGTGTACAAGTACGTATCACTTTCACTTAATCACGGATACACGAACACTGACGTACTTGCCACAATCATCACTAAAATATAACACTGGGTGAATGCACGATATCACTAGGTTATCACTATAATGACATAGGTATGATATGATGCATGAACAGTATATAAGCACAATTAAGGTGTCATAAAAACAACAGTCTATCACTTGCACGATTTATCATGAAACATATGTATATAATTTAGCGAAATGATAAACAGGTAGTAATTAATATGTTCGGTTATCCATCCATAGAATTTTGTTTCAAGCCAATCGGGTTCCAGCATCATTAGTTATAACCATTTCATTTTAAGCGCTCGCGGCTGGAAATCCAATTTCAGAATCAGGAGTCCGTTTCGCAACGCATTTTAATCCCAGTGGGGATCAGATTTTAGCGACGCTACAGTTGGATGAATTATAGGGTTTTCAGTAAGGTTTTTAACGCAATAGACGGATCTTCAATCGCATCTGCACGTCAGGAGATATACAATGTTTAACCCTAACTTGTCAATTTTGATTCTGTTAGGACTGTTATGCGTCCCGATCTTATAAATTACAGAATAAATAACAAATGGTAACTAAACATGATGAAATCAATTGTGTTGTCTAGATAACAGGTTTACCTACAATAAACAGTGGAGTTCCGCAACCTACGAGTTAAGGAAATCTTGTGGTACTCAATACGGAACAGCAACCAATAACTGGAGTCGCTCTGGACTGCAGTCTAGAGTCGCACTCCGATCTGAATATCATCACTGTTTAAGTACAGGAATGTCCGGAAAATGGTATAGGGTTAAAGTTCGTCGAGTCGGCTTCGAATTGAGCCCTCGAACGCACCATTCTAATATGTATATGATTTATGGTGAATTTAACGGTTTTCAGGTACAGTATAATTTCAGTTTTGCAATTAAACTTGGGGGTAGTCGTTTTAATCTTGAACGGTCATATTTTCTAGCAAAACTTGGGCAGGGTATTCATCATAGCAAGGGCCACAATAATTCCTCCAGTTCCGTCAAATTTGATAATGATTTTCTATGAGAACAAGCATCGAACAGTTTGTGGCAATATTTACATAAGACAAAACATGTGATATATCTACGATTTTAATTTGTAAACTAGTAATAAATAGCATGTAGCAAGTAAGAACTTTCCTGGAACAGTCCCGAGGATGCACGGTGATTGTAACGTTACGAACGCGTGACACACGCGCGGCACGGCAACTAGATTTGGCTCGAACTCGAGTCTCGGCAGCGGAGGCTTGGTTGTTGGGGTCGTGTCGGCGAGGGTGGTGGTCGTTGACGTGGAGTTGCTCGCTGTGGTGGACTGTAGAGCGGGTGTTATAGAGAGAGAGAGAGAGTAAGTGGACTGAGAGAGAGAGAGAGAGAGAATGAGATATATAGAGAGAGAATTGAGAGTGAGAGAGAGAGAGGCAGAGGGAGTTACAGAGAGAGAGAGAGAGAAACGAGAGAGAGAGAGAGAGAGAGATCGGGAGAGAGAGAAAGGGAACTGAGTATGATGATGATGATGATGATGATGATGATGATGAGAGTTGACTGCGGTGGTTCAAGCTCACCGGCGTCGGGGCGTGGGTGGCCGAGCACGGGTGCAGTGAGCGGTGAAGTGTGTAGGGGCTTGGCAGGGGCTCGGGTCGAGGGTGGAGTCTTGTAGGTGGGGGAGGAGAGAGCGATGGTTGAGGAAGAAGAAGGGGAAATGGTCGTCGTCGTCGTCGCTGGTGGAAGGGGTAAGGGAAAATGCAATGGAGTCGTGATCGACTTGGCGAACGAGAGGAGAGAGTGTGCGTGAGGTAGAGAGGAGAAGGGGAGACGACGAGGAGGGGTCAAGGCGTGCGTCGTGGGGGTAACGGTCACGCAACGTGGGCGCAGGCGGAGGAGGCGGCGCGAGAAGCGCGCACTCGAGCGGGAAATTCGGCAGGGAGCCGTTGGAGGAAGAAGCACAGGGATTGGGTTGGGTTCAGGAGGGAGTTGGGCTTGGAGTGGGCTGAAGAAATGATTGAGGAAATAAAAGAATGAGGCTGAGGAATGAGAGGCGTGGGCCGGGCCAGAAAGAAGAAAAGAGGAAAAGAATTTAGTTGAGGGGAAAAGTAGGCCGGGCCTTGAAAATCAAAAATAAAAAGGAAGGGGCCGGGCCAGAAAATGTGGGAAATATGGGGAAAATGGCTGGGAAAAATATTGCTGGGCTCGGGGATTCTGGGCCAAAGGGAAAAGAAAAGAATTTGGGAAAAAGAGAAATGGGCTGCAGAAAATTAAATAGGAAAAAGGGAAAGGTGTGGGCTGGGGGCTGTTTGGTTTTGGGTTTTATTGATGAAGAAGATGAGGTCTAGAACGAAATAAATTTATAGATAAAATAAATAAAATATGCAAATTATAAGTAAAATGAATAAAATTGTAAATATGAATAAATAGGATTCTAGAGTTTAAAATACTGATTTTGGTATAAAGAGGGGCTGGGTATTACATCATACCACCCTTACAAAAATTTCGTCGTCGAAATTTAAAGTACAAGGTAAGTTATATAGACATATGCGAAAGTTATTATTTTGCAAACTAACATCTATTAGAAATCCGTAGACGAAGAAATTTGAAGGCATAAACATGTAAGAACAACATACATAAGATAATCCTAAATAGGTATAGGGTGGGAATAATTATAAGAGCAACCTACAAGTACACGAGAACATAGATAACAAATGATGAACAAAAATGATCAGGGCGTATTCAATAAAATTGAAATCCAAACATGTGCACATATGAGTATACTAAAGGTAGCACGACAGAAGGATAAGTATAAGGCACAATCATTTATAATAGTAATCATAGGCACACGGCCAGAAAATAAAATAAAAGAGATAAAGTAATGGAAGTTTATTCGGTAGGTTAAACCATTTTAGGAAAACGTATCGATCAAATAATTTTTAAATAGCTTAGAAAACCCATATAGTGAAAATAAGAAACATGGAACAAAATGTGAGCGGTGTAAGGTTGCGCTACTGAAAATGATAATACTAATAGTGTACTCAAAACACATAAAACAGAGTAATTAATAACACGCACTCTTTGATAAATTTAAAATAGCGAAAAAACTAAAATTTGAATAATAATGTCCCTAAATATATTTGGGTAATAGAGAAATCACCAATATGAAAAAGGCTAGCTATGGTAGAGCTTACAAGGAGGTGTGGCCCAATTAGAAGGTTGGAACGTGGCGGTTTTAGGATGAGGATCAAGGAGATTGGAATCGGGTCAGCCCAAGAAGTAATGGTGAGCAACAAAGGACTACAAAGGGAAAGCATGGGGAGGATATCGGTCGGTATATCTTATGAATCAAAGATTTGAAGGGTTAGCGAACTCGAAATTTCATAAGATGTGCTCTCCTCGCAGAAGTATCTCAAGGGGCATAGTCGAATGATGAAAGGTGGACCTTTAAAAGATCGAGGTGTAGTACTGGTTGATCTGAGTGAGGGTTAAGGCAATGCAAGGGGGTAGGGGTGGACAGATCTCAGCAGGAAAAATAAGTGTATATGAGCAATAATCAAGTATCAGTGAACCAATAATCAAAAAGGTTTACAAACTCAGAAGATTTATTTTTATTCAAGAAAATCTGAAACAAGGCATTTTCAAAGACGGAAAGTGGCCCTAAACTATACACATTTTATTTGGCCGGAAAGACAATATCAAAGGAATTCCGTCAGTCGCGGTTGTGGAGATTCAGCAGGGTGCGGTAGGCTCGTGCACTCAGGTAGGGACGTCCGTTTCCATATCGCCTCGCAAGCATCGCCACTGGAAGTTCGTCCACAGCAGGGTCCTGATCTTCTGGTCCTTCCTCCTTGGGTGGAGCTTCTTCTTCGAGGTCCGATTCTAAGTGTTCCTCTCCTTCTGGGTTTTCTTCCATGGGGTCTTCCTCCACTGGATTTTCTTCTATTGGATCTCCCTCGGGATCTTCCTCTATCGGGTCTTCTTCTATAGGGTTCTCTTCAGGATCTTCTTCTTCTTCGTCGGAATCAGCTATCACGTTAAACTCTGGGGCGGCTACTCCTTCGTCCTCTGAATCGTTGTTTCCAAAATTGACTTGGGGACCGTCGATCTCATCGTCAGAATTCATCAGCGTGCGGTCTAAGGAAACGCAAGATTGCGCATCCTCATCCAGATGCGGCGCTGCTCCAGGGTGGGCCATGGTCTGCAAAGAAAAGTCATGATTAGATAGTGGGATACATCAAGGAAGAAGCCCAAGGTACGAAGTATAGGAAAATATGCGGTTGCAGGAACTGAAAATCAGGATAGAAACGCTGTGATAACGAATAATATAAATAAGGAGAAAACAAGAGAATGATGCATATATTATGATTCAAATTTTATGGCATTCAATCAAAAGTTCAGTGGATACAAGGTTTCAAATGGAAGGAAATATTTATAAAAGATGACAACCTAACAATGAAATTGGAAAACAACAAAAAAAAAATTCTTCTTTGATTGCTAGACCGCTGCATCGCGAGTTGAATCCGATGTTGGGTCTGCTTTATCCTCGAAATTCGAACTACGCAGTAATCCTCACTTGGCCGAAGTGGGGAGTATGGACGAGTCTCCTCCCTGTAGTTCTTTCCTTTCTGGGCAGCCGTTGATGAGATGTTCGCTGGATCCACAAATCAGACATTTCCCTTGGGCGCGGCGACAATCCTTTTGAAGATGTCCTGCCCTCTTACAGTACCCACACCATGGGGTCTTCTGCTGCTTCTGTCGCGGGGAAACAAATTGACGCTTCATCATCTTCTCTCTTCCCCGTCTAATGGGGATCCCTATATAATTGGAGATTCCCGCTGGTGCCTAATTCACCTGCCTTCTCAGTCCTTCAGCTAACAAGTCGTTCGTTCGCTCCTGGGCTTCCTTTAAACCTTGCAGTACACTCAGAATCTCGACGGTCTGATTCTGGGGAGCGGATATAGACGAAGAGTCGTTGAAAGACATGATCCTGAAACAATGATTTTTGAGAATGATATAAGCCACAAGCTGAACGAATCAAAATGTTATATGGATAGGACAAAGATTCAAGAATATCAGAAGTGATGAATTCATTACAAGTGGAGAATCAACTATATGATTTTTAAGTTACTTGATTAAAGTACGGTAGTGCAATTGCAACCACGTAACCTTATCGAGTCACCCGAACCATAGCGAATAGATAGCTGAACACACGATGTGAATATGGATCAAGAATAACAAGTTTACAATCTAGAACGAGGGACGTCTTAGATTGCCAAACTGTACACGGAAAACTGCAATCCCGATCGATGCAAGACCTGGCTCTAATACCAACTAAACCATGTCACGCCCCGCTTCCCAAAATACGGAATACGAGGGGTAGACAAGGCCAGCCATGCTCCTACGGTCAAGGAAATGTCCTACCGTAGTCACACTTCGGCTTCTAGTTTATCATGGTAAACAGTAAACGATGTACAGGTAATGAGAAATGCAGTAACTGAAAGGAACAATGTAAAGACTGACCTGAAGTGGAACAAACGAATGTAACTCGGAATGGCAAGTCAAGAAATCTGTGATGCACTGATCCGGGCTAAATCTTCTCCTCACACTGAGCATGCATACTCAGGTCGTCAGAGCGACACAATAGCAATATATTATATATGAAATCAAGTGACAGTTCTAACAGTGGTAATAGATGTGAATAACGGTAAAACAGCATGAATATGAATGTGCAGTAATCAATGCAGCGGAGCAGTAAAGCAGTATAACGATATGTCATGTATGTCAACACAGTATATAAGGAATGTAAATGACAGTAACCCTATCAGTCTCTAAGTCTCACTGCACAGGTCAATAAGCCTATCGTCAGTCCAAGTGTGAGAGTCAACCACTCACGAGTGTCCTCTACCCAAGGGTAGAACCCAAGGGCAAGGGACCACGGGCCCAACATATAACGAGTATATCACGGTGTATATATCACATACCCTGTAAATCTCCATATAACTCCCTAAATATATAAGCCGGCATGGGACTCCCGAGATTCTGTTGAACTCACACTTAAACTACCCCACACCCCGTGGTCTACATCAAACGCTAACCATCACCCTAAATACTAATCGGTCCGTGTCAAGTCTGCGCGAGAACTGGAGGCAGGACCCCCATCAAGCACGTCCCGACTAATACCTAAGAAAATGGCAGTGTCGGATGCCTTATCTGTGACACCCGTGCAAACGCTTCCATAAATGTCCCATTCCACTTATTACTCACACGTGCACGCATCCCACAGACGTCGACAATGCAATAGAATAATAGGGTCACTGATTGTGTACAAGTACGTATCACTTTCACTTAATCACGGATACACGAACACTGACGTACTTGCCACAATCATCACTAAAATATAACACTGGGTGAATGCACGATATCACTAGGTTATCACTATAATGACATAGGTATGATATGATGCATGAACAGTATATAAGCACAATTAAGGTGTCATAAAAACAACAGTCTATCACTTGCACGATTTATCATGAAACATATGTATATAATTTAGCAAAATGATAAACAGGTAGTAATTAATATGTTCGGTTATCCATCCATTGAATTTTGTTTCAAGCCAATCGGGTTCCAGGATCATTAGTTATAACCATTTCATTTTAAGCGCTCACGGCTGGAAATCCAATTTCAGAATCAGGAGTCCGTTTCGCAACGCATTTTAATCCCAGTGGAGATCATATTTTAGCGACGCTACAGTTGGATGAATTCTAGAGTTTTCAGTAAGGTTTTCAACGCAATAGATGGATCTTCAATCACATCTGCACGTCAGGAGATATACAATGTTTAACCCTAACTTGTCAATTTTGATTCTGTTGGGACTGTTATGCGTCCCGATCTTATAAATTACAGAATAAATAACAAATGGTAACTAAACATGATGAAATCAATTGTGTTGTCTAGATAACAGGTTTACCTACAATAAACAGTGGAGTTCCGCAACCTACGAGTTAAGGAAATCTTGTGGTACTCAATACGGAACAGCAACCAATAACTGGAGTCGCTCTGGACTGCAGTCTAGAGTCGCACTCCGATCTGAATATCATCACTGTTTAAGTACAGGAATGTCCGGAAAATGGTATAGGGTTAAAGTTCGTCGAGTCGGCTTCGAATTGAGCCCTCGAACGCACCATTCTAATATGTATATGATTTATGGTGAATTTAACGGTTTTCAGGTACAGTATAATTTCAGTTTTGCAATTAAACTTGGGGGTAGTCGTTTTAATCTTGAACGGTCATATTTTCTAGCAAAACTTGGGCAGGGTATTCATCATAGCAAGGTCCACAATAATTCCTCCAGTTCCGTCAAATTTGATAATGATTTTCTATGAGAACAAGTATCGAACAGTTTGTGGCAATATTTACATAAGGCAAAACATGTGATATATCTACGATTTTAATTTGTAAACTAGTAATAAATAGCATGTAGCAAGTAAGAACTTGCCTGGAACAGTCCCGGGGATGCACGGTGATTGTAACGTTACGAACGCGTGACACACGCGCGGCACGGCAACTAGATTTGGCTCGAACTCGAGTCTCGGCAGCGGAGGCTTGGTTGTTGGGGTCGTGTCGGCGAGGGTGGTGGTCGTTGACGTGGAGTTGCTCGCTGTGGTGGACGGTAGAGCGGGTGTTATAGAGAGGGAGAGAGAGTAAGTGGACTGAGAGAGAGAGAGAGAGAGAATGAGATATAGAGAGAGAGAATTGAGAGTGAGAGAGAGAGGCAGAGGGAGTTACAGAGAGAGAGAGAGAAACGAGAGAGAGAGAGAGAGAGATCGGGAGAGAGAGAAAGGGAACTGAGTATGATGATGATGATGATGATGATGATGATGAGAGTCGACTGCGGCAGTTCAAGCTCACCGGCGTCGGGGCGTGGGTGGCCGAGCACGGGTGCAGTAAGCGGTGAAGTGTGTAGGGGCTTGGCAGAGGCTCGGGTCGAGTGTGGAGTCGTGTAGGTGGGGGAGGAGAGAGCGATGGTTGAGGAAGAAGAAGGGGAAATGGTCGTCGTCGTCGTCGCTGGTGGAAGGGGTAAGGGAAAATGCAATGGAGTCGTGATCGACTTGGCGAACGAGAGGAGAGAGTGTGCGTGAGGTAGAGAGGAGAAGGGGAGACGACGAGGAGGGGTCAAGGCGTGCGTCGTGGGGGTAACGGTCACGCAACGTGGGCGCAGGCGGAGGAGGCGGCGCGAGAAGCGCGCACGCGAGCGGGAAATTCGGCAGGGAGCCGTTGGAGGAAGAAGCACAGGGATTGGGTTGGGTTCAGGAGGGAGTTGGGCTTGGAGTGGGCTGAAGAAATGATTGAGGAAATAAAATAATGAGGCTGAGGAATGAGAGGCGTGGGCCGGGCCAGAAAGAAGAAAAGAGGAAAAGAATTTAGTTGAGGGGAAAAGTAGGCCGGGCCTTGAAAATCAAAAATAAAAAGGAAGGGGCCGGGCCAGAAAATGTGGGAAATATGGGGAAAATGGCTGGGAAAAATATTGCTGGGCTCAGGGATTCTGGGCCAAAGGGAAAAGAAAAGAATTTGGGAAAAAGAGAAATGGGCTGCAGAAAATTAAATAGGAAAAAGGAAAAGGTGTGGGCTGGGGGCTATTTGGTTTTGGGTTTTATTGATGAAGAAGATGAGGTCTAGAACGAAATAAATTTATAGATAAAATAAATAAAATATGCAAATTATAAGTAAAATGAATAAAATTGTAAATATGAATAAATAGGATTCTAGAGTTTAAAATACTGATTTTGGTATAAAGAGGGGCTGGGTATTACATAAAACATCAGATGATGACACTTCCGGAGTCCAAGCACCCCAAACAAGCCGGCAAAGTCTCTCACCCGGACTATTGCTCTTATCACTGAGCAATAGGGCATCTCTTCGAAGACTGCTTCACCTTAAAGAACTGGGTCGAAGACCAATATCAACAGGGAAAGTTCGTGCTATCCAGCAGTTGGAGGGTAAGCCCGCTACATAAGCATGAACTGAAAGCCGCGCATACAGCGAGAGTAGAACCAGATCAAAATCGGTCTTGGAAGCGAGCTCGTACTTGTCATATGATAACGCTATCAGAAGAAAAGCCCAAGAATATGGATGACCTCCCCTGGTGCTTCGAAAACAATGATGACGAGGTGATCTCGGAGTTTCCGCCAGCGCCGAAAGAGCTGGAAGATGGAATACATACCACTGCAAATGAGCTCAAGAAAATTGATTTGGGGACGGCAAGTGACCCTCGGCCGACGTTCTTCAGCAAGTTGCCGTCTGAAGAAAGGGTGGCTACACTAAAGGACGTGCTCATCTAGCATAAAGACTGCTTCGCATGGAATTATTCCGAGATGCCAGGACTAGATCCAAAGATTGCTGTCCACAAACTGGCCATATCCCCGGAGTCAAGCCAATCAAACAAGCACCGAGAAAAATGAGGCTCGAGCTTGAGATGAGTATCAACGCCGAAGTCAAGAAGCCGATCGACTCTGGCTTCATCCAAGAGGTTCAGTATCCTGACTGGATCGCCAACATCTGTTAGTTATATGTATGCCCTAGAGGCCATTACTGTATATAGGATGTATATTGTAGTGGATGCTGGGACATATATAGATATGACTTTCTTGCTTGACATGATAGTACGCTATCTGGTTACTCTTTATCTTAACATGTATACTTGCAGTCTCTCTATTACATGTTGATAAAGTCCTTAGGATGTGTGCTCGACTTCCAGGACTATGATGTAGATCATACTAGTGGGGCCTGAGTAGTCCTTGAGTACATCCTTCAATGGTCCTAGTCGTGGGAATATCGAGACGGGGCATCGATATTCCAGAGTAGACTAGCGTATATCTTCTCGACCCATGTGATGGGCAATGGATGATCCCATATCCATTGGTGTTTGACATCAGAGATGGTATGCGGGTGCTCAGTGGTGACTGGGTACACTGAACGGACTCGCCGAGAACTCCCAGATGGTATTATACCTTACGTCAGATGGCAGTTCTCTGGTGACACTGGTACAGCTTAGTCTGTTGACCCGAGATCGTCATAGAGTCTTGTGTGTCTCCCACTGTGCTTTGATTTCCACCCTACCACGGCTCTACTGAGTCATGCAAACAGGTGGTTTTTGGGTACAGTCCCGATTCACATGGAGGCAATGAGCGATAGGAGGGGATTCGTCTCTCCCGGTATTGGGGGTTGATGTTGCTCTATGCTCCACTGGCCATAACTGGAAATCCCTGACCAGGGTTGCAGTGATTTACTGGTAAGTGTTATCAGTAGTTTCATGCTTGTTATAGACCTTACATCGGCATGACTTATCGAGCTACTGGGGTCTGACGTTTACCACCCCTAGGCGAGATATGCGACATATCAGACGAACAGACCAGACTGTACGGTAAGTGTTGCTGGTTGGATTCACAGGAGTGTGAGCGGGCTTGCTCGTTGATCTTCTGATCGCTCAATACCCGGGTGGCCGTTATGTTTGGCAGACCGCTTGCGGCTTATGGGTGTTTGATATGATCATCACCTGCTGCCGGCGTATTGACGAGTCTTTAGAGTCCTACACAGAGATTTCCTGGCTCAAGCGAAACAAAATAGGAGCGCATATGAGATATGTGCGGGACCG
Organism: Agapanthus africanus; assembly: GCA_030015575.1. NCBI lineage: Eukaryota > Viridiplantae > Streptophyta > Magnoliopsida > Asparagales > Amaryllidaceae > Agapanthus > Agapanthus africanus. The sequence goes on from CM057340.1 coordinate 662,213,596, forward strand.
AGAATAATACCAGTATGTGATACTATATTCTATTCTCGCGATTTGTATCATTGGACGGTTATATAAGATATAGCCGGGTTACCGAATCAAGTGTTGATTCGATACATTGATACACTTAATATTAGTCGGTTATATGCAGTATGACCGGATCATTAAATCAAGTGTTGATTTAATGATTTAATGTATAATTATATATTTAATATATTACTTTACATTAACTAGTATTTGTTCACTAAAGATGGATTTTCTCACTTGATTTGCACAAGTTGTATATATGATATATGTTTGTGCACTAGTTTGTATCATGTTTGATGATACATGCAAACTTGGGTGTATGTTTGCTTTAAACCATATTTAGGTTAATGGTTAGGTTTTATTTGTTTTATTTATTTTCTTTATTTATTTTTGGCAAGAAATAAAATGGTGACTTGTTTTGTTTTACTCTTGAAGCTTCATGAAGCTTTGAAAGTCTTTACCATTTTGTTTCTTTCCTTAACCTAACCATTTACCTAAACCCTAGTTTATTCTCTACAAAGGTTAATCTCACCCATGGTTGCTAAATGATAGACTTCACTTGAATTTTCTTTTTGGAGGTAATTCATTATTCATTTTCTTTTCTTCTTCTTCTTCTTCATGAAGAGAAGAAAGCTCTCTTGAAAATTTCCAAGTGATGAATCCAAGTGAGAAATCCAATTCCAAAGTGAACCCACTTCCTATTTCTTCATCCTCTACCACTTGCCATGTAGTAGAGTGTGTTATCTTCACAAGTTTCATGACCTAGTGAAAATGGAGCTTGAGTTTGAGTTGCCTCGACGTAGATCATCTTCGACTTCGAAGTCAATGACCTAGCCCGATCATTTCTCCGACGAAACCATCGCTAGAGTCCGGGATCCGATGATCGCAGCGGAGGGACGTCATCACGGAGCTAAAGAGGTGGAGGACCGGATCTACAAAGGTTGTAGTCACTTTCACTTAGTAGCAAAGCAGTTTGCTTGCTTAGTTTCGCCTTACCTCTAGTTACGATCTAGTTTAGGGTTCTTTGGCACATAGAAAATTTTGATTTTGGCATAGTTGATCAGTTGTAGAGCCTCATGGGTGTGCCTAGGAATGTGATACAATATTTTGAATCCACAAGTAGTTATGAGATAACTGATTTGGATGTTATAAACATAGCACTTTAGTCTTGATCGGTTGCCACGGAATTTTGATGTGATCAAAAGTCCGTCGCAATCACGTAGCATACGCGGATACTTACTGGGTAAACTTAATAGACAGCCACACCCCATAGCCCCGACCAAGTGACTGTAGGAGAACCCCATTGCCGAAAGCATCCGTTCGGGTGCTCGCGGCAGCGGTGTTCCGCCTTGGTGCACTTCGTCGACGGCATCGGGGGTGCGGCCGCCTACTAAAGTTTGCGACGAGCATTCGACCAAAATGTCGGGAATCTTGTTGAATTTCCCGACTTGATATTGAAAAGAGTTTTCGATAATGAGACTAAAATGCAGGGTTTATAATTGTTAGGCATGCGATATCTAAGGAATTCATTTAGTCAGGCATGCGATGTCTAAAGAGTTTGCGGATTCCAACTGTTGTAGTTTTACACTTTCTTTTCTGTGACCGTAAGTGTAATATGTGATATCGCCGGTTTCGTTGCTATATGTCAACGACAATTGGGATATGCATGTTTACTTACGTTGATGACATGTGATGTTATGTGTTGCTGGATATGTTATATTGGATCGTCGTGTTTGAATAGCCGGGGGTTTTTATGTGAGATGAGTGTTTTTCATTTTCATTCATGTAAAAACTTGTATGTAATATTCTTTAATTGGGGCACTTCCAGGTTGCGAATGATGTCACCATTTGTATATTATTTCCTTTTTCGCATTAGGATAGACCCAAGGCGGGGAGCATAAGTAACCGGGTTCTAGGGTCCAGTAGGAGACCATCTCGAGGAGTCGAGTCCGGGTCTCCTAACCCTAGAATTGGTAGGGTTGTTTGCCGCTCTCGTAGGGGTCTAGGGGTGTGGGTTTGGCTATTCATCACGACCGTAGAATCCGTGTTTTATACAGGCTCAAAATAAAACACGGACATCCTAGTATATCCAATATTTCATATGATATTTTCTGCTGCATTATCTGTGATGTGATCATGTGATTTGTTAAGATAGATATAGTATATAGTATATATGATATATTATATAGATGTTGCTTATGTTTTACACCCGCGCTAACCTTGCCCCGCTCTGCCGTTAGTTACCTAACCTAACGGTGCAGACGGGACATCGAGGCGAATGCGGATGGCGTAAGCGTACGTTGTATTTATCTGTGATATTTAGGTGGACTTAAATGATGGGACATTCATTAATGAGATTAATGAAAGAAAATAAACCTAAAAGATGTTATGGAATCGAATTTCAAAATAAAATAGGTAGCTATAGTTCTTGCTTTGCATCGCGGTGTTCCTTGTAGAACAACCTGCACCTTATTCGATAAGGAAAGGGCCGAGATCCCTTCACCGGGAGTGACCCCTTTAGCAATAACTGGCAGATGCTACAACCCTCGGTTTGTCTTTTGATTGCTTCTATAGTTTTCGCTTTGCACAGCGGTATATATGATATATCCTGCACCTTATTCGATAAGGAAAGGGCCGACGATCCCTTCACCGGGAGTGACCCCTTTAGCAAAACTAGAAAATCCTCAAAAACACTCCATTTAAAAACCATTTGATTCCGCAACGAGATCAAGTTCAAAGCGTTAAAGGTTTTCTTAAAAACCATCCGCAACCCTCCGTCATTTTAGGAAGTAGTGTACTCAGTATTCGTGCTGTGTTTGTTGACCATAGTCAAGGCATAGTGTACGGTAGCTAAGTGATGTCTTCCTACACCGCATATGATGCGATTAGTTAGGACAGTCGCGTGACTTTGTTGACCTTAGTTAAGGGCATGTGGGTGGGTCTAAATAATCATGAAATGACGGGTAGAACTTGACTAGTACTTATGATTTGCTGACCATAGTTAAGGTCATAGGTGCTAGGGGTAAAAACCACTATCGGGAGTTTCAAGTGTTGAAATTTGCAATGAGATTGCATACCTTCTATATGATAGTTGGATCCCGATACCCACTGCGAGTAATTGTTACTCCTAGGAGAGTTTTGCACTTTACAACTAGCCGATCAAGTAGGTGTCTAGAAAGGTGTCAACGGGGTTACGCCCCTGGGAAAACGAGGTTTATTGTAATTAGGTCCGTGCGAAAGCACGGGGAACCTCCCTCAAAGTACCGACACTGGCCTGGCTGAAAGATTGGCGAACTTGTAGAGTGTAATTAATCCCGGCTAGTCTTTCTTTATAGGGTTTGAAGGAAGATTTGATAAAAAACAGTGGGAGCCATCCTGATTAGATAAAATAAATAACCAATCTAATCTTGCAAGAGCGCACGCAGAGTGTTTTCTTTTCTCTCTCTCCAGGTAGCGACCATATCACGCCTTAATCAAGATAATAATATGGATGTATTGACCGAACCCGCTTGTTATACTGAGCTGAGGAACGTTAGTCCCGCTCAAACTTATAATTGTTATAAGACCGAACAGGAAATAGGGGAATACCAGAATTCCTATGCCGCCCAAACGAAGAAAGTGCATATGATGCATCTCCTTCGGGTGTGTCCATTACAAAGAACTGTTTCTCAGTATCTTCTACGTCCTGGGTATTTTGATACCGGATCAGGATCCCAGATATGTAATATGTTACATAGGGCTACAGAAAGGTAGAGAACTGAGAATGGGTGATAAGTTTTATGAGACAGAAAACGGGGCAAGTGTTGCAGCCAAGTCTGTTGGTCACTGTCACCCTGTATTACCAATACATTGGTTCTGAACAAATGCTATTAGATACCGAACCTGAGATACAAAATCATATCAATCTCTTTATTTATTAAAGAAAGGATATATTTTTGTATTGTTGAATAATGTTTTGAACATTTCAAAAGTTGATCGGTTCAGGCACGTTATCTAAAAGCATTGACGTTCTAAATCAAACTACAGTTCCTAGTATATAGAACACACAAAAGAGGAAGAGTTTAGAAATGAACGGATCTTTCTTGAGGCATTGTAGACTAGGTCATATCAATGCGACCCGACTGGCTAAAGTTACATTTAGATGCATATTTAAATCAGTTTGAATTTACATCTTGTGAAACTTGCCAGTCATGTCACAAAGATTAGATGACCATAGCCCTGTTTAATGGAAACAGAGAAAGAGTTAGTAAACTCTTGGGATTGATACATGTTGATGTATGTAAGGTCCCCTGTCTACACATGCCAGGACTGGTTCTTTGTACTTCATTACATTCTCTGATGATCTCTTAAGATTCAGTCATATGTTCCTGTTGAAACATAAGTCCGAACCTTTTGAGATATTCATAGAATAAAAGTTAGAAGTAAAGAACCAAAAACCGGGTATAAGTATTATGTCCTGTGATGAGATCAGAGAGGAGAATACTTGTGCATGGAATTCTTGGACTATTCTAAAGGAGAATGAGATTCTCTCTCAGTATTACTCCTCCGTATACACCACAGCACAACGGTGTATCGAGGCGGAGCAATCGCACCCTATATGATATGGTGCGCTCTATGATGAGTATTACTGAGTTACCTATTTCCTTTTGGGGTTGTACACTTGAGAAGCTGCATATCTATTGAATTGGGTTCGAATCAAATCAGTGCCTACCACTCCATTTAAGATATGGTATGGGAAGAGCCTATCTCTTAAGTAAGTTAAGATTTGGGGTTGTCCGGCCTATGTTAAAAGCAAAATCCGGACAAGATCGAGGCAAGGTCAGTTTTGTAGAACTGGAAAGGTTCCAGCTATACAAACTACAGCTGATGATTTGATAGAACCAAAGGATTCAATAGTCCCCAACGAACCTCAGCCTCTCCGCCGAACTAGCAGGGTTCCTCATCCGCCTGAGAGATACTTCGGTTTCTCGATGACAGTGGGAGCGAGGATTGCATCATGAGATGATGACCCAACTAGTTTCGAGCAGGCCATCAAGAATAGAGACTCTGTAAGAATGGCTGGATACTTAGCTATCTGAGATGGAATCCATGTACACCAACAAAGTATGGACTTTGGTTGCTATATCTGAAGGGTTAAATCCCTATCAGGAGCAAGTATATCTTGAGAAGATTACTTGGTGTAGATGGAAAAGTTGAGACTTTCAAAGCTAGACTTGTTAAAGGTTTTCGTCATCGACCAGGCGTGGATAATGATGAAACCTTTTCCAGGGACGATGCTTAAGTCCATCCAGATCCTACTTGCCATTGCTACATACCATGACTACGATATCTGGTGGTTGGGTGCCATGACTACTTTTCTAAATAATAATTTAGAAGAGAACGTCTTTAAGAACACAGCCAGAGGGCTTCGTATACAGTGGGAGCAGCGGAAACATGTGCAAGTTGCTTTACAAGATAAAGCAGGTATCGCGGAGTTGGAATGTCTGTTTTGATATGGTAGTCAGAGTGTTTGACTTCATTAAAATTGTAGATGAACCTTGTATATACAAAACGGTAGTAGAGAGTAAGGTAATCATCCTCGTATTGTACGTGGACAACATACTCTTGATAGGAAAAGAGTTTCCTATACTACACACGGTCAATCTCCTCTTATCATAAGGATTCTCCAATAGGATAAAGGTGATACCTCCTAAATCCTGGGATTTGGATCTATGAGATAGATCTAAATGGATGTTAGGCTTCTCACTAGGTTTAGTGAGATGGTATCAATCGATCCTGGGGAGAATCACTGGAAAAGTTCAACAGTGATAAGGACGACTGAATGTCAGTCAAATGCATTGTCTTTACCCTCAGTAGAGGGACGGTATGTTGGAAGAGTTCCAAGCTAGATACCGTGGCAAACTAGACGATAAAGGCTGGTAACATCGCTATTAAAGATACTACCAAAGAGGCAGTTTGGGTGTATATTGGTTCATGAGATGAACTAGGTTCCTACCATTGTGTGACAATGGAAGTGTGGCTTTGGCCCAGGAACCCCGATCCCATCAGTGACCCAGACATATTCTGAGGCAGCATCACCTGATCATGGAGATAGTTGATCTCCAAGGTGATCGACGTTAGGAGAGTAGACTCAGAGGACAACACGGAGGATCCACTTACAAAGGCCTTTTCCCAAAGAGAGACTTTTATGGGATGGTTGAGTATTAGATACTACAACCACTGCTACAGATGGCCCTAGTGCAAGTGGGAGATTGTTAGTTATATGTATGCCCTAGAGGCCATTACTGTACATAGGATGTATATTGTAGTGGATGCTGGGACATATATAGGTAAGACTTTCTTGCTCGACATGTTAGTACGCTATCTGGTTACTCTTTATCTTAACATGTATACTTGCAGTCTCTCTATTACATGTTGATAAAGCCCTTAGGATGTGTGCTCGACTTCCAGGACTATGATATAGATCATACTAGTGGGGCCTGGGTAGTCCATGAGTACATCCTTCAATGGTCCTAGTCGTGGGAATATCGAGACGGGGCATCGATATTCCAGAGTAGACTAGAGTATATCTTCTCGACCCATGTGATGGGCGATGGATGATCCCATATCCATTGGTGTTTGACATCAGAGATGGTATGCGGGTGCTCAGTGGTGACTGGGTACACTGAACGGACTCGCCGAGAACTCCCAGATGGTATTATACCTTACGTCAGATGGCAGTTCTCTGGTGACACTGGTACAGCTTAGTCTGTTGACCCGAGATCGTCATAGAGTCTTGTGTGTCTCCCACTGTGCTTTGATTTCCACCCTACCACGGCTCTACTGAGTCGTGCAAACAGGTGGTTTTTGGGTACAGTCCCGATTCACATGGAGGCAATGAGCGATAGGAGGGGATTCGTCTCTCCCGGTATTGAGGGTTGATGTTGCGCCATGCTCCACTGGCCATAACTGGAAATCCCTGGCCAGGGTTGCAGTGATTTACTGGTAAGTGTTATCAGTAGTTTCATACTTGTTATGGACCTTACATCGCATGACTTATCGAGCTACTGGGGTCTGACGTTTACCACCCCTAGGCGAAATATACGACATATCAGACGAACAGACCGGACTGTACGGTAAGTGTTGCTGGTTGGATTCACAGGAGTGTGAGCGGGCTTGCTCGTTGATCTTCTGATCGCTCAATACCCGGGTGGCCGTTGCGTTTGGCAGACCGCTTGCGGCTTGTGGGTGTTTGATATGATCATCACCTGCTGCCGGCGTATTGACGAGTCTTTAGAGTCCTACACAGAGGTTTCCTGGCTCAAGTAAAACGAAATAGGAGCGCATATGAGATATGTGCGGGACCGAGAATAATACCAGTATGTGATACTGTATTCTATTCTTGCGATTTGTATCATTGGACGGTTATATAAGATATAGCCGGGTTACCGAATCAAGTGTTGATTCGATACATTGATACACTTAATATTAGTCGGTTATATGCAGTATGACCGGATCATTAAATCAAGTGTTGATTTAATGATTTAATGTATAATTATATATTTAATATATTATTTTACATTAACTAGTATTTGTTCACTAAAGATGGATTTTCTCACTTGATTTGCACAAGTTGTATATATGATATATGTTTGTGCACTAGTTTGTATCATATTTGATGATACATACAAACTTGGGTGTATGTTTGCTTTAAACCATGTTTAGGTTAATGGTTAGGTTTTATTTGTTTTATTTATTTTTGGCAAGAAATAAAATGGTGGCTTGTTTTTTTTTACTCTTGAAGTTTTGAAAGTCTTTACCATTTTGTTTCTTTCCTTAACCTAACCATTTACCTAAACCCTAGTTTATTCTCTACAAAGGTTAATCTCACCCATGGTTGCTAAATGATAGACTTCACTTGAATTTTCTTTTTGGAGATAATTCATTATTCATTTTCTTTTCTTCTTCTTCTTCTTCATGAAGAGAAGAAAGCTCTCTTGAAAATTTCCAAGTGATGAATCCAAGTGAGAAATCAAATTCCAAAGTGAACCCACTTCCTATTTCTTCATCCTCTACCACTTGCCATGTAGTAGAGTGTGTTATTTTCACAAGTTTCATGACCTAGTGAAGATGGAGCTTGTGTTTGAGTTGCCTCGACGTAGATCATCTTCGACATCTAAGTCAATGACCTAGCCCGATCATTTCTCCGACGAAACCATCGCTAGAATCCGAGATCCGATGATCGCAGCGGAGGGATGTCATCACGGAGCTAAAGAGGTGGAGGACCGGATCTACAAAGGTTGTAGTCACTTTCACTTAGTAGCAAAGTAGTTTGCTTGCTTAGTTTTGCCTTACCTCTAGTTACGATCTAGTTTAGGGTTCTTTGGCACATAGAAAATTTTGATTTTGGCATGGTTGATTAGTTGTAGAGCCTTATGGGTGTGCTTAGGAACCCTACAACATCGTCCCGGTAATGAAGAAAAATGGGACAGTGCGCATATGTGTAGACTTTCGGGATCTCAATAAAGTTTGCCCGAAGGACGACTTCCCAGTGCCAGTCACCGAACTGATGATAGACAATACGTCCACTCATGAAGTCTTCTCCTTCATGGACGGCTCATCAGGATATAATTAGATAAAGATGCATCCCGAAGACCAGAAGCATACCGCTATCCGGACCTCTTTGGGTATATTCTGCTATAAGGTGATGCCTTTCGGTCTAAAAAACGCTGGTGCCACCTATCATAGGGCCTTGACGAAGATCTTTGTTGACCTCATACATGAAGTCGTCGAATGCTATATCGACGATCTTGTGGTTAAGAGGAAATCATACGAGGAGCATTTAGAGCATCTGAAGACCGTATTTCAACGCCTTCGTAAATACAACTTGAAGATGAACCCTCTTAAATGCGCGTTCGGAGTTTCCTCGGGCAAATTCCTGGGGTTCATCGTCCGACACTGAGGCATCGAAATAGATCCGTCGAAGATCAAAGCGATCATGGAAATGCATCCGCCAAAGACTATCAAGCAATTGCGGTCTCTCCAAGGAAAGCTCGCGTATATTCGGAGATTTATAGCCAATCTCTCCGGCAAGTGCCGCCCCTACAGCCACCTAATGAAGAAGGGAACCCCGTTCATCTGGGATCATAAATGCCAAATCGCGCTGGATGAAATCAAGCAATACCTGCAGAATCCGCCAGTGCTGGCTGCTCCGGTCAATAGAAAACCCTTCATTCTGTATGCAACCGCCCTTGAAGGTTCCTTAGACGCATTATGGGCACAAGAGAACGACCAAGGGAAGGAGAGAGCCCTCTACTATTTGAGTCGAGTTCTGCTGGGGGCAGAAAGCAATTATTTTCCCATTGAAAAACACTTCCTGGCATTGATCTTCGCAATAACAAAGCTCAGGCACTATGCGTTGGCGCATGAAGTCCGTCTCATATCGAAAGTGGATCCTCTCAAATATTTGATGTCAAAGGCCATATTGACAGGGCGGCTCGCTAAATGGGCCTTGCACTTGATGGAGTTCTCAATAACTTATCAGCCTCTTAAGGCAGTGAAAGGCCAGGCCATCGCCGAGTTCCTCGCTGAGCATCCGATACCTGCCGATTCTCCCTTGAATTGCGAACTGCCAGACGAACATGCTTTTGACACGATCGACGGAAATGATACCCGATGGGAACTTTCCGCCAAGGTGAACTTGTGCTAGTGGTCAAAAGACCTATGATCCCCAATCATGCTAAACGGGGGAAATTCGAGCCAAACTATGAAGGCCCGTACATCATAGATAAGGTCTATCAGGGTGGGGCGTATCTACTCATGGACATACATGGTGAAAGACCTTTCAGGCCAATAAACGGTCGCTTCCTGAAGAAATACTATGCTTGATGAGTCACGGCCTAGATCAATGATAGATGATGACGACCATGTCCGCTCGCTATCCTCCTAAGCCTAAACTCTGTAAGTAGTAACCGACTTCCTTTGCAGCGGACCGAAACGTCCTTAAACTAACGGCGGACCGAAACGTCCTTAAACTAACAGCGGACCGAAACGTCCCTAAACTAACGACGGACCGAAACGTCCCTAAACTAACAATGGACCACTATGTCCTGTAACTAGCTGTTGACCGAGATGTCGATAAACTACGGTGGATTGCAACATCCCAAAGCTGATAAAAAAAAGAATAAAAGAAAAAAAAAGAAAACGGTATGTCCATAAGCAAAATGGGCACGGATGAAAACCCGAAAGAGCTCCGTGAGTAAAAACAGCAGGGCTACCGGCGATTCTTATGAAAACCCGAAAGGGCGCAACCTCGTTAGAATATAAAAAAAAAGAAAAAAAACGGTATGTCCATAAGCAAAATGGGCACGAATGAAAACCCGAAAGGGCTCCGTGAGTAAAAACAGTAGGGCTACCGACGAGTTTTGTGATAACCCGAAAGGGCGCAACCTCGTTAAAGGACATTTGCAAGGTCCTCTCGACTTTGTAAGGAGAAAACACATGCGTGAGATCCTTATGACTCACAAGGGAGCGACACACCTAGGGATCCCCACGATTCCTAAGGAGAAATTACACTTGCCAGATCCTCACGACTCGTAAGGAGAACCATCTTATGGGACCCTCACGGCCCACAAGATTCAAAAGTCTTAAGCTACAGAGATCTGAACATGTTCTTAAGCAGCCCTCACAACCTCCAATACTGCCATACAAGCGGCTCAATGCTGACCCTTGTATACAATCCACGGGCGCTAATAAACATTTCCCTAATGAAGTCTCATCCTTGACTTGGGATATGTCTACATGGTGAACAACCCTTGTAAGTCCTCTCGACTTATAAGGAAAAAGCACTCCTGTAAGATCCTTACGACTTATAAGAGACCACGCACTTAGGAATCCTCACGACTCCTAAGGAGAAAACGCACCTACGAGATCCTCACGACTCGTAGGGAGAAATACCTTTATGAGCCCTTACGGCTCATGAAGTCAAAAGCCTTAGTCGACAGGATCCTAACCCTGTTCGCTAAGCCACCTTTATTCGATATCGACATAGGCAAATGATGATTCGCTCCTGGCAATATCCCAGTTGTAGAGGTGCTGATGCGAAAAGCCAGCAAGCCACACATGCATACGAAATAGCCGAAATGATGGGGCAACTTGCAAACAAAATCAGCAAGTAAAAACACATGCATGCAAAATAGCCGAAATGATTGGGCAACTCGCAATAAAAAGCGGCGAGTAAAAATAAAACAAATAGCCGAAATGATTGGGCGCCGAGAAAAATAGCCGAAATGATTGGGCAATCGCGACCGTCGTGATATAAAAGCTGAAATGATAGAGTATCGTGGAAAGAAATAAAAAATATATATAATAAAAAAATGAAGTTTTCACCCTACAGGTGATATCATATCAATCCATGTATACAATCCAAGGGCGCAAACAAAAAAGGAATCACGCCTTTCTTCCCCAGGCTTCATCAGAAGAAGAAGCTAAATCTCAATGGTTCACAAATAGCCTGGAGATCATCTCAACATCCATCTCATTATGACAGACACCACATCAAACAAAGCGGAATCGCGGCAGCTCCCAGTTCCATAACTCGGCGGTGCACAGATGGCCGAGAGTCAAACCCCGACTCCGTGAAATGCGGATAAAGTCAACAATTCCTGGCTATGTGGAATGCGGCTTATGTCAATCCTGACCCCGTGAGAAACGTCCAAAGTGGATCCTGGTCCTCGCAGAACACGGTAATGAACCCGTGGGAAGTATCCAGAGCAAAATTCCTGGCTATATGAAACGCGGCTTATGTCAATCCTGACCCTGTGGGAAACGTCCAGAGCGGATCCTGGTCCTCGCAGAGCACGGTAATGACCCCGTGTGAAGCATCCAGAGCGGAGCCTGTTCCTCGCCAAACACGGCAGTGAACCTGTGGGAAGCATCCAGAGCAAAATTCCTGGCTACGTGGAACGCGGCTTATGTCAATCCTCACCCCATGGGAAACGTCCAGAGCGGATCCTGGTCCTCGCAGAGCATGTCAGTGAACCCGTGTGAAGCATCCAGAGCGGAGCCTGGTCCTCGTAGAACACGGTAATGAACCCGTGGGAAGCATCCAGAGCAAAATTCCTGGCTATGTGGAACGCGGCTTATGTCAATCCTGACCCCGTGGGAAACGTCCAGAGCGGATCCTGTTCCTCGCAGAGCACGGCAGTGAACCCATGTGAAGCATCCAGAGCGGAGGCTAGTCCTCTCCGAACACGGCAGTGAACCCGTGGGAAGCATTTAGAGCAAAATTCCTGGTTACGTGGAACGCGGCTTATGTCAATCCTGACCCCATGGGAAACGTCTAGAGCGGATCCTGGTCCTCGCAGAGCACAGCAGTGAACCCGTGTGAAGCATCCAGAGTGGAGCTTAGTTCTCGCCGAACACGGCAGTGAACCCGTGGGAAGCATCTAGAGCAAAATTCCTGGTTACGTGGAACGCGGCTTATGTCAATCCTGACCCCGTGGAAAACGTCCAGAGCGGATCCTAGTCCACGCAGAGCACGACAGTGAACCCATGTGAAGCATCCAGAGCGGAGCCTAGTCCTCGCCGAACACGGCAGTGAACCCATGGGAAGGATCTAGAGCAAAATTCCTGGTTACATGGAACGCGGCTTATATCAATCCCGACCCCGTGGGAAACGTCCAGAGAGGATCCTGGTCCTCGCAGAGCACGGCAGTGAACCCATGTGAAGCATCCAGAGTGGAGCCTGGTCCTCGCCGAATACGGCAGTGAACCCGTGGGAAGCATCCAGAGCAAAATTCCTGGTTACGTGGAATGCGGCTTATGTCAATCCTGACCCCGTAGGAAACGTCCAGAGCGGATCCTGGTCCTCGCAGAGCACGACAGTGAACCCGTGTGAAGCATCCAGAGCGGAGCCTAGTCCTCGCCGAACACGGCAGTGCACCCGTGGGAAGCATCTAGAGCAAAATTCCTGATTACGTGGAACACGGCTTTTGTCAATCCTGACCCCGTGTGAAGCATCCAGAGCGGAGCCCGAACACGGCAGTGAACCCGTGGGAAGCATCCAGAGCAAAATTCCTGGTCAAGTAGAACGCGGATAATGTCAACCCCGACCCCATAGGAAACGTCCAGAGCGGAGCCTGGTCCTCGCAGAACACGGCAGTGAACCCGTGGGAAGCATCCAGAGCAACCCCTGACTCCGCGAAATGCGGATAAGGGCAACTTCACCCATCACTTGCGGGTCCTCAAGACTCGTAAGGGAGAAAATTCTCTTATGAGATCCTTACGACTTTCAAGAGAAAACACACTTAGGAATCCTCACGACTCTTAAGGAGAAATTACACCTACGGGATCCTCTCGACCGGTAGGGAGAAAATTCTTTATGAGACCCTCACGGCTCATAAAGTTGAAAAGTCTTAGGTAATAGATCCTAACCCTGTTTTCTAAGCCATCATCGCCTTACAAAGAGCACAAGATTGACAGCTATATACTATCTACAGACCGCACTTGCTAAAATCACATGGCAAACAACACAGCAAGGAGAAGAAAGCGATAGAAAGAATATCTGATTTGCATTTAATTAAGCATTCGAGGCATACCCATTCATGCATGTGCAAAAGATTTAATACATAAAATAAAACACGCTGAAATGAGAAATTTTCCATTCATACTGCAAAAAAGTTCTTACAATTATGAAAGCAGTAAGCAAAAACATTATCAAGATGATTACAATGACAAAACCTCAGATCCAGTGCACGGATTGAGGAATTCAAAAGTGACTTTGCCCAGAATCTTCCAAGCCTTTTAAACCATCTTAGTATGCTTTCTTTCGCGATCATAAGCGTCGGGATCCTCACGGATGTCCTCCACCCTCCGATAGGCAGCAAGTATTGCCGACTGTTGAAAAGCTTGATGCAGAAGATCGATAAGGTTGTCTCGCCGTTTCTTTAAGATTAGGCCCATCAGATACACCGAATGCACCTTATCCTCGGCAGTATCCAATGCCTTAAGCGGCACGCCGGTACAGAATAAAGGAAGTGCTTCCCAGATCGCTCCCACAATAAGCTTCAGGAGAGAGGAACGTCGAGGAAGCAGTCGACCATCGTACGCGTCAAAGCAACTCATGATTTCGGCACACTGGGCGTTCGTGAATTCTCGATTCTGAGAACGGCCGAGTGAGCGGATGTCTCCGTAAGAGATAATCTCGTCGAGATCATACATGTGAGCGTCCATTACTCCTGAAAAAGAAAATCAACAAAATTAGCGGACATACTGATTAAGCGAATTCTTACTAAAAACAGGCACAGGGAGTTAAACTACTCGAGAGCAATGCTCTACAGACAGAAGTGACACCTGTCAAAATCAATTATAAGGGGAATTTAAAGAAATTCCCCGAGAACATTGAGAGCCTTGCTCTGAGAAGATGATATAATTCATCAAAAATAAAATTCCATTTTTAATCTTCAAGATCCATGAAAAACTCTTAAGAGTTCTTCTATATGATTTGAAAAGAGCAAAACTCCATTAATGAATTAAGAAATCATAAGTAAAATCCTTTTAGAGAGCAAAACTCTAATTAATGGAACCCTAAAAGGATTCTCTTTGGATCAAAGATCCATGGAGCAAAGCTCTGCTAGTGAAACCCTAAATGGGTTTTCTGTAGATCAAAGATCTATGAAGAGTAAGGCTCTGTTAATGGGTAAAAACCCTAATTTATTAAATTTTACCTAAGATTGGAAAGAGTTCTAACTTTTGAAAGTTCTTAACTGAAGAGCAAGGCTCTGAATAAAATTCTTAAGAAGAAGATGGAAATCATCTAAGGGACCAAAGGTCCTATTTATAGGCACTGAACCGCCTCTTCAACTTCTGGGTCATCCAAGGGCTCAGATGTTGCCACCGCTGCACTCACGTGTGCGCCATTTAAGCGCAACGGTGGGGGGGAATTTGTTTCCCCCAATCAGAGCAATGCTCTGTTTTGAATTTCAAAATTCAAAAATTGAAGCAACGCTTCAGATTCTGCGCGCTGCGCACCACGTGTCAAACGCAGATGGGCTAGCGCCAGGAGCGCTGCGCCCTAGGCAGCGCACCCCCAATCAGAGCAATGCTCTGTTTTGAATTTCAAAATTCAAAAATTGAAGTAATGCTTCAGATTCTGCGCGCTGCGCGCCACGTGTCAAATGCAGACGCGCTAGCGCCAGGTGCACTGCGCCCTAGGCAGCGCACCCCCAATCGAAGCAAGGCTCTGTTTCACAATTCAAAATTTAAAAGTTAAAGCAACGCTTTAGATCCGGCGCTCCGAGCTACGCGCCACGTATTAAACACAGGTGCGCTAGCGCAGTTGCGATGCGCTCGGCGCTGCGTGCTACGTGTCAAACATGGGTGTGCTAGCGCAGTTGCGCTACGCTCTGAACTAGCGCAGTTGCGCTGCGCGCCACGTGTCGAACGTAGGTGCGCTAGAGCAAGGTGCGCCCGCGCAAGGTGCGTCGGCGCTGGAATTAATAATCCCCCACCGTTAGATCAAAAGATCTACTAATAATAAATTATTAATTAATCAGAACTAAAATTCTGTTATGGAAAGATTTTTCAATCTTATTGAGACAAGAAGATTATTTTCTGTAAAACAGAAGCCTTAGGATCAAATATCCAACGGTGGGAAATATTCCCAAATCAATCAGAGAAAGATCTCTTAAAACTGATCCAATAAATCAATTGACCCTATATAAAGGCCCCTAGACTTCAAGTCTCACATATAAAAAAAATATATACAAAAAAGAGAGAGAGAAACCCTCTGCAAAGTTTAAGAAAAAGAAGAGCAAGCTCTTAGAAAAAAGAAGATTTTTCTTCATCTTCAAGGTAAAGAACTATGTTCTTGAATAATAGAGATGAAACCATCTCATAAAAAGAAGAACTGTCTTCTAAAAAGATCATAGATTTGAAAAAGGACCAAGGGTTTTTCTTGATAAAAAGAAAAAAGATCAAAAGATCTAATCATAAAAAAATAAAAGAAGTATTTTACTTCATTCATAGATCTTTGATCTATAAAGGCAGAGCCCTTTTATAAAAACAAGAACTTTTGTTCTTGAATCTTGAGGCAAACCCTCCTTTAAGAAGAACATAAAATTTGTTCTTTGATTTTAAAATTGATCAGATGCGCTTTGCGCTATTGAAAAGTGCCTTACACTCATGAACTGCGCTCTTGCGCTCCTTGGATCGGCGCTCAGCGCCAAAACATGCCCCGTGTCAACCATAGACACCACTTGCGCTTTGCTCTTTTAAAACAGCGCACTGCGCTCATGAGCTGGCGCTCAATGCCAAGTGCGCCACGTGTCACTCACTGGCGCGCCAATAGACTAGCGCAGAGCGCTCATAAATTAAAAAGTGCAATGCACTAAATGAACTAGCGCTTAGCGCTAAGCGCGACACGTGTCCTCTTCGTGTGCGTTACCTGATAGAAGCGCAATGTGCTCTTTAGCTGGCGCAAAGCGCCTAGCGCGCCACGTGGCGCATTGTCAGAGCACAATTTATTCTAATGAAGACAAAAGATGTCAGAGCCCAATGCCTAGCATTATTAAAAGGGCCGAGCCCAAACAAAGGCTTAATAGCCAGAACAAAAAATAAAATATTAAACATTTTTTTAATTGGACTTAGCCCAATTCTAGCCATAAGTCCTCAACTTATCTTGAATTGAGCACATCTGCTATCTCAACCAACTCACACCGGTTCGAGGGTACATCTCTTTACTCCTCTGATATTTGTCGTTGTAATCCCTTAACGTCTTCAGAGAGGTGACGGGTCCCGACAACCAAACACTCTACGGACTGTGGGGTCCTTAAGCCCATGGACTATGATGTTCTTAACCTTGACTGTGGGGTCCTTAAGCCCATGGACTATGATGTCCTTAACCTTGACTGTGAGGTCTTTAAACTCACGGACTATGACGTCCTTAACCTTGACTGTGGGGTCTTTAAACTCACGGACTATGACGTCCTTAACCTTGACTGTGGGGTCTTTAAACTCACGGACTATGACGTCCTTAACCTTGACTGTGGGGTATTTAAACTCACGGACTATGACGTCCTTAACCTTGACTGTGAGGTCTTTAAACTCACGAACTATGATGTCCTTAAACTTGACTGTGATGTCTTTAAACTCACGGACTATGATGTCCTTAACCTTGGACCATCATGTCCTTAAACTGGTAATCGACCGCAATATCCCTAAACTAAACAATAGAGTCCAAATGCTCTGTTGTTGGATCTAAATGATCCTGTTAAGTTGATCTTAGTCTAGAAATTAGACTAACGTATCCTTAACAAACGTTTAAATTGATTTTAGTCCCAAACGAGGCAAATGTATCCTTAAACCAAAACCCCAAATCCAAATCTAAGAAGATACGGATTTGGACTAATCCACGCCCTACGGGCGACAACATACATTAGTCTCCGTATACAATCCACGGGCAACCACAAACAAAACAAATACACACGACATGAAGTGACCATCTGGAGAAGGAGAAAGTTGTTGCCGCAATGCGGTAGCGTAATTAACTGAAGAGGCTTGCGCCTGCAGGGAAGAGCGTCCCCACAATCAAAAAACCCCTCAAACGATGGGGAATCTAACGAAGTCTGCTATATCGGACGCATCCGTAAACCTTCGATACATGGTTCCATAAATCAACTTGGCATCTTCGGAGAGTTGGACGGATAGCACCAATTAGCATCTGTCCCGAAATTCAGGCTAGATGTTCACCGCGTCTCTGTCGCGTCTTTCGGCGGGGAACAGGTTTGTCTTCGGAATCTCCTCGGAAGTTCGTCGAAGCTTCGCCCTTCATTCTCCACTTGTACACTAAAAGACTTGGGAATTTGGTATAATTTTTGCAAGAGAATTCTGTCACGCTCCGCTTCCCAAAATACGGAATACGAGGGACTGACAAGGCCAGCCATGCTCCTACGGTCAAGGAAATATCCTGCCGTAGTCACACTTCGGCTTCTAGCTTTACGTGGTAATCAGTAAACAATGCGCAGGTAATGAGAAATGCAGTAACTGAAACAAAACAAATACAAAGAACTGACCTGATGGAGGTAAAAAGAGTATAACTCTGGATAGCTGATCAAGATGTCCGCGATGTACGTCTGGTCCTGGTCCAGGCTAGATCCACTCTTCACTCTGAGCATGCATACTCAGGTCGTCAGAGCGATACGATAGCAATATAAATATATAGATTCAAGTGACAACTCGAACAGTGATAATAGATATATAACATTAAATCACGACGGTAAAGATATGAACATGGAGTAACCAATGAAGTGTCTAATAGATCAGGTGAACAGTAATACAGTAAAATAGTATGCCAGGTATGTCAACACAGTAAGTAATGTATATCAATGCCATTATCCCTAACAGTCTCTAAGTCTCACTGTACAGGTCACTAAGCCTATCGTCAGTCCAAGTGTGAGAGTCAACCACTCGCGAGTGTCCTCCACCCAAGGGTAGGACCCAAGGGCAAGGGACCAAGGGCCCAAAATATAACTCACGGTAATAATCATGTACCTTGTAAATCTCCATATATATAAGCCGGTATGGGACTCCCGAGATTCTGTTGGACTCACACTCAAACTACCCCACACTCCGTGGTCTACATCAAACGCCAACCATAACCTCAAATACCGGTCGGTCCGTGACAAGTCTGCGCGAGAACTGGAGACAGGATCTCCATCAAGCACGTCCCGACTAATACCCAAGATAAATGGGCAGTGTCTGGTGCCTTATCTGTGACACCCATGCAAGAGCTTCCATAAGTGTCCCATACCACTTATAGTCATACTTACACGCGTCCCACAGACGTCGACAATGCAATAGAATAATAGGGTTCACTGATTGTGTACAAGTACGTATCACTTTCACTTATCCACTCATGCACGAACACTAACGTGCTTGCCACAATCACCACTAATACCTAACGCTGGGTAATGCACATGATCACTAGGCTACCAATGCAATAACATATACATATGATGTGATGAGAAAACAATATGTAAGGCAGGATTAATATGTCATATGTCGGTATCCTACTACTAGCATAATTTATCATAAATAATATATGCCAAAATTTAGCGAAACAATGAACAGGGGATAAGTAGTATGTGTGATTATCTATCCAGCGAATTTAGTTTCACGTCAAATGGGTTTCAGGATTACTAGATATGACCATTTCATTTTAAGCGTTCACGGCTGGAAATCCGGTTTCAGAATCGAAAGTCCGTTTCGCAACGCATTTTAACCCCAGTAGGGATCAGAATTTAGCGATGCTACAGTTGAATGAAACCTAGGATTTTCAATAAGTTTTTCAACGCAACAGTCGGATTCTCAATCGCGTCTGTACCTCAGGAGTTATACACTGTTCAATACTAGTATGTCAATTCTGATTCTGTTGGGACTGTTATACGTCCCGATCTTTTAAATTACAGATTAAATAGAAAACGACGATGAAACAGAATGAAACCACTTGTGTTATCTAGATAATAGTTTCACCTTTAATAAAATGCAGAGTTCTGCAACATAAGAGTTCAGAAAACAAGGTGGTACACACTACGAGCCAGCAAACAGTAACCAGAGTCGCTCTGGACTGCAGTCCAGAGTCGCACTCCGATCCAAATATTGTCACAATTTAAGTACAAAAACCATTAGAAACTTGCATAGGGTTATATTTCGTCGAGTCGGGTTTGATTTAAGCCCTCGAACACATCATTCTAGTATGTACATAATTTATGGTAATTTTAACGGTTTTCAGATACGGGAAGGTTCCAGTTTTACAGGTATATTTGGGGGTAATCGTTTTAGTCATTAACAGTCGTATTTTCCAGTGAAATTTGTACACAGTATTCATCACTACATGGGCCAGCGTAGACAATCCAATTCCGTCAAACCCTACGGAATATTTTCATTGGGATCATGCATCGAACAGGTATAGCACATAATCTATTGGAAATTGTAAACTTGTAATCTATACGATTTAAGTTTGTAACACGAATAGATTAGCATGTAGCAAGTAAAAATACTTGCCTTTGACGATTATCTGATGGCACGGTAGCGAAGGCAGTGGTGACACGGCACGGGAACTAAGTAGCAACAACACGACGAATCTCGGCTAGGCTTGGGCTTGGCTCGAGCTTGGTGACGGGGCTGTTGCGGCTAGGTCATTGGGTGAGACGAGGCGAAGGTGCTCGTACGGCAGAGAGCTCAGGTAGCGGCTAGGAGTCAGGCGATGCAACGGTGGCGGTGACGATCGAGACAACAGCGATTGACGACGTATGAAAGTGCTCGACGAAATACCAGGGCTTGATGGTTGTGTTGATTTGGATTCAATCGACGGCGGAGCTGCTGGCGACGACAGTGGTAGTGCTCTGGCCGTGGAAGGAATGCTCTTTGGTGATGAGACAGTGGCCGGCGTCGTAAGCGGGGAAGGCAACGGCGGCTTCAATTTGTTCGACGTTGTGTGGTGATCTCGACTCGGCTTATGGAGGGTGCGATGGTGGCGTTACTCCATAGTGGTTGTTCACGGTGGTGGAAAGAGCTTGTCAGCGGAGCTGGGGTCGGCCGATGCAGGCGCAGGTAGCGACAGTGGCAAAGTGAGCTCACTGTTGGTGATGGGTTTGATGTTGAAAGAGAGGTGGAGGGAAAAGGAGGAGAGGCAGTGAGGGAGCTTGGGTTTGAGTGGGAGAGGAGGTGCTCGTCGGTGGTAGCTCGTGCAGGAGGTGAGCTCGACGGCGATGAGGCAATGATTAGGGATGGTGAGGTGAGGGATGGCTGTGGGATTTTGGAGGTGGGGTCAATGGAAGACGATGATGATGATGGGCGGTTGTAGAGGAGAGGGGTAGGAGGCCGGAGGCTTGTTGGGGCGGTGGCCGGAGCTGGCAACGATGGAGCGGTCGGCTTAGGGCTGAGCTCGGGGAGGCAGGGGATTGAGGAGAACGAGGTGAGAGAGAGAGAGTGAACGTGTATGAGATAGAGGGACGGGGGTGATTGCGAGGGGTAACGGCGCACGAGTGTAGGCGTGGGCGTCGTGGCCGCGAGCGTTAGCGAAGGAAGCGGCGAAGATCGTGGATCGAGTGAGCGGGAAAAAAGGGAAAGAGCCGTTGGGGAAGAAGGAGAGGGATCGAAGCGGGTCGGGTCGGTAGCTGCGGGTCGGGTTTGGGTGAGCGGGTTGCTGGGATGAGGAGAATGGGCCGGGCCAGGGTTTTATTAATACAAGGGAAAATGGAGTGTGGGCTGAGGAAATGGTGCTGGGCCGGGGGAAAATAAAAGGAGATAAATTTTCTTTAAGAAAGGGAATGGGCTGGGCTCAATTAACTTAAATTAAAATGGGAAAAAGGAAACAGCTGGGCCGGAGGAAAATAAAAGGTAAGGTTTGGGTTTGGGAGTAAAAAAAAGTTTTAAAATAAATAAATAATTATAAACAAAATAAAAATTTTATAAGTTAAAGAGAAATACGGATATTGGTATAAAAAAGGGCTGGGTATTACAAATTCTGAGTGAGTGGGGTGTAAGATGGGGTGGGTATTTATAGGACAATTTAAGGTTTAGGGGTGGTGAATATTGCATTAAAATTTTGCATTAAAATAGAATTTGAAGGGTTTTATTCTTCTCTGTAAATGTGCAGAGTAAATAAGCAATACTAGAGTTAAGGGGGGAGTCCAAGGGTTTAGGGTTTTTCAAAAAATTTGGGTTTAGGTTCAACAGAACCGGCGGCGCCGGCCCCAGCATCATTCTCGCCGGTCCGATCATGGAGGTAGGGGCTTGAATTGGGGCCACGTGTCCCTGTCGGTCTGAATACTAATTTGCACATGTTTGTTTTAAGTGTGACTCTTCAGTTTACGTGCAGTGCACGTGTAAACTCTTGGGCTTCTAAAAGGTTAAAAGAAAAATAATTAAAAAGACAATGTGGCTGGTGGGATTCGATCACAGGGGCTACGTCACAGCAGTGCAAGGCTTTACCAATGTGCTATAAGTGTTTTCTTGCTATTCTAAATCAAAACAAATACTTATAGCATTCACAGGAATTATAAATACCCCAATTGTACATTAACTTTTAAACAATTTTATGAACACAGAATTTGGAGTTGTTACATACGGCATGGTCGCCACGCGGCAGCTCTGCATTGGGAAATTTAAAAATATCCCGCGATTCACGCTGATGTACGTGCAAATTTCGGCCTTTAGGGATTCTGTTGAGGCTATAAATAGTGAAGGCGTGTTGGTTTCTTTCAGCGTTGCATTTATAAAAATAGCCGGGCTCATCTACTCCATCGAAAAGATCATCTCCCGCGATGACGTGTACCTCTATGATCATGAGTGCACGGAGGAGACATACCAAACGGTGGTCGAACGCATAGAGGACCACTTCGGCCGCCTACTTTATCGGCAGTCACATTTCCTCCAATTGCTCATGTACGCAATTTAGAGGATGTCCCCGGTTTTGTTCAACGTCTTATCTCCGTAGCTGCAGGACGAGGCGCTCGATAAGATGCACACGCTCTACGTCTGAGGTCTCATCTCGAAGAACAGACACGACCGATCATCGGCCCTTCTTTTGGAGTGTTTCCAAAAGAGGCAGATCACGGACTCTTGCCTGGCGGGGGGGGCTCTGGTGCTTCCGTAGCATCTCGGGTCCGTGCGGTTTGATGGCTTGCCTGGGATGGTATTTGATGTCGAATTGGGATAACTCCCACCTCCATTTCTCCAGATGAACAGACGACTTGGAGGAGGAGAGAATAGCCCCTATGGGCCACTCGGTAAGGACGAGGATGGTGTGTGCCTGGAAGTAGTTTGAGGCGACGATAAGCTCCAAGACGATTTTTTCTATGGCCGGGTACCTCGTTTCCGCGTCTTTAAAGACATGGCTCACATAGTATACCGGCTTCTATACTCCTTCGACTTCTCAGACGAGCACCGAGCCAGCGGCATGATCGGATACTGCAAGGTACAGTAGCAGCTCGTCTCCTTCGATTGGCCGAGTGAGCTGTGGGGGAGTTTCCAGGTGCACTTTGAGTTGCTCGAAAGCGTTTAGACACTCTTCCGACCATTCGAACCTTGGGATCTTTCTCAGGGCTTTGAAGAATGGGAGACACTTTTCTCCGGATCTCGACATGAACAACTAAGAATGGCCACTCTCCCCGTGAGTCACAGGATCTCCACGTTGCTCTTTGGCATGGCCATGTTGAGAATGGCGTTGATCTTCTCCGGGTTAGCTTCAATTCCTCGGTGGGTGACCATGAACCCGAGGAATTTCCCGCTAGTGACTCCGAACGCGCACTTGGCTGGATTCAGCTTCATTTTGTACTTGCGGAGGATGTCGAATGTTTCGCCAAGATCCTTGACGTACTCATCGGATGAGGTTGATTTCATGAGCATGTCGTCGACGTAAACCTCCATGTTCCTCCCAATCTGCGGTTTGAACATTATGTTAACCAGGCGCTGGTATGTAACCCTGACGTTTTTGAGGCCGAAGGGCATCACTTTATAGCAATATACCCCCCGGTCCGTGGTGAACGCGGTTAGTTCTTCATCTGCCGGGTTCATACGGATCTGGTTGTAGCCGGAGAAAGCGTCTATGAAACTGAGCAACTCGTGGCCTGCCGAGCTATCCACAAGCTAGTCTATCTAAGGGAAGGGATAGTTGTCTTTTGGACAGGACTTGTTCAAATCTTTGAAGTCGACGCACATGTGCCACTTCCCGCTCGCCTTTTTAACCATGACCACATTCGCCAGCCATTCCGTGTAGGACACATTTCGAATGAAGTTGGCTGTAAGAAACCTATCGACCTCGTCCTCGATTGCCTTTTATTTGATCGGAGCGAAACTTCGCTTCTTTTGTCTGACGGGTCGGGCCTTCGGGTCGACCCCGAGGTTGTGCGAGATCACCTTGGGGTCGATCCCGGGCATATCAGCTGGAGCCCAGGCGAACACGTCCGAGTTTACTCGGAGAAAGTGGATCAGATCTTCACGCTGGGCTCCAGTTAAAAGGGATCCGATCTGGACAATTCATTCCTTGTTCCCCTCGACGAGGGGGGCCTCTGTTAGCACCTCCACTGGGGCCTCTCGGATTTCCTTCTGTTTGTCACGAGTATCCAAGGACCCCTGGAAATCATTTGCACTTCCGAGGTCGTCACTTTGCTCTTCAGTGGTGGATGTCGTCGTGAAGCAAATCTTGGCAATTTGTTGGTTCCCGTAGGCCCGGCTTATCCCACCTTGATCCAGCGGAAACTTGATCGCGAGGTGGTAGGTCGAGATCTGAACCCGAAAAGAGTTTAGCGTCAGGCGTCCCAAGAGGATGTTATAGGACGAGGGGATCCTGACGACAATGAATTCCACTGGTACGGTCTTCGTACGGCCCGCTTCGCCAATATTAAGGAGGAGGGCAACCATTCCCTCGGTCGGGATGGAGTGGTTGGTAAACCCCGACAGTATGTGGATGGTTGGCCATAGGTCGGATGGGACGAGCCCCATACGGTGGAAGCAGTCATAGAAAAGGATATATACCGAGCTTCCTGAGTCAACCAATATCCTTTGAACTTCGTAGCGATGGACCCGTGTCGTAATTACGAGGGGGTCTTTATGAGGCAAGGATATACCGTGGAGGTCTTCATCAGTGAAGATGATGGGCTCGACGGCCTTGCATTTGTTCCAGGGTTGGTCGGTTGTTCCTTCGACGGGTAGGAGGTGACGAATCTCACCAGCCCCATGTGCACACCCCGAAGAAACGACCATGATTTGGCCGATCGTTAATTCACCGAGAGGGGGATGGTTGTCGTGCTCCCTGTCTGCCTGTCGTTTTTCCCGCAAGTACTTCGCCAGGTGGCCCGAGCGGATCACCTCCTTGATATAGTCGCGGAGTTGTTTGCAGTTCTCGGTCGGGCCTTGCAACCTATGGAAGGCACAGTACGGGCCCCGGGTTCGTTTAGCCGCTCTATTGGTGACCGGAGGGAGCTTGAAGAATCGCTCGGTCTTCGCCTCCTCTAACAGCTCGGTCTGAGAGATGTTGAGTGGAGTATACTCTTGGAACTTTGGGGAGTATGGTTTTGGCCGGTCGACCTTCTTCTTCTCTTCTCTGCCCCTCTTCTTTAGGTCAGCCCGGTCGCTTCGGGGTAGGTTTGCATTTACCTCAGACTCGAGTTGGATTTCCCGCTCGGTCCAAGCTTTTACCTCGGCTATGGTCTTAGATTGAGCTAATGCAAAGGAGTGGAGCCACTCCTTTTGTCTAAGACCCGGCCTCAGAGTGGTGATGACAGTTTCATCCCGGTGCTCGAGAACCTAAGGAAGAGCATTGTAGAAGCGAGTGACGTACCCTTTAAAGGATTCCTTGTCCCCGCTCTTTATGGTGAAGAGGTAATCGACAGTCCGCTTCTGTTGTCTATTCCCAACGAAATGTCTAAGGAACTGGGCGGACAGCTCATCAAAGGTAGAGATAGAGCGTGGTGTGAGTCCTCGGAACCAGTCTCGTCCAACTCAGATGAGAGTGGCAGGAAATGCTCGACATTAGGTAGCGTCGGAGTTATCCTGGAAGCTCATGCCCGCCGTGAATGCGTCCAGATGGTCCTTCGGGTCGGACTTCCCGTCGAAGAGGACCACCTTAGGAGGTTTGTTTCTGGACGAGACGTGTACGGCAAGCAACTCTTCGGTGAAGGGCTTTGTAAGCGAGTCGGCGGCATACCTAGCCCCCTCGCTCGACGGGTGACCCTCCTGATGTATACCCTCGATTTTCTTTTCGAGGGCGTCAAGACGATTGTGGTACCCCAAAGATTCGGCATGGTCGGAGTAGTGGCCATTCCCGCTTGTAGCCTGCGCCCGGCTGCGGCTCCGGTTCCGTTCTATCAAATTCCTCAGGTCCCCCAGCGAGGTCCTTCTTAAGCCTCGCGGCAAGTGCTGTTCGTGCGATCCCGTCGAGGGAGGGGATGTCGATCATGCCTGGGTGCAGGCGAGATGACTGATACCTCCTCGGGAGGGACGAGAACGCGACAGGCCTCAGGGCGATGGGCTCTTTCGCGAGACCGCGACATGGGGCCATGCGGCGCCTAGCGGGTCATAGAATCGGTCACCGCGGGGGATCTGTGGTCGCCGGAGTGAGCAAGACGATATTCAGTGGTGCCAGCATGGGCGGCATCATCTCCCCCTCTGCGGAGGTCATGATCCCCGGATAGGGGAACGACGACCTGGGGGGCTGGGCCCGCCGTTTGGACGCAGACAAGGGCATCCACTATGGACACGAGCCTAGCGATCCTTGCCGAGAGGGCGTAGATGGCATTCGGTGGGGGAGTAGATCCGTCCACGCCTCCGTTGTGGGGAAGGAGGCGGCTTGTTCTGGGATCGCCATGGTCTTCGCTCGCCATATAGTTGAGGGCGGAAGATCAACTTTTGATGGGTGGAAAATTTTCTAGTTTCCTACAGACGGCTTCAACTGATGGAGGTTTGGATATCCTTCAGATGTTGTCCTCCATCGATCTGTCGCGAGCGTTGGTGAACGGCTGAGATTAGTGTTGAGGGTTGCATCCTTGAGCGTGTGGATCTCAGTGGGCTTGTCGTGAGGCAAAGCCGAGCTATCTGCAAAAGAAGTCCCGGGATGGTTGTACTACCGTGGACCCTCCAACGATCAAGTTAGCCGAGGAATTTGGGCAAAGTAGCGGTTTATTAGAATAAAATTACATTACCTGAGTCGTCTGAGAGAAAGGTTTTTATAGTAGTCGCTTGGAGCGAGCTGGCGCGAGATCTTCACCATCGGTTACGCTCCTAACGTTACGCCTGCGTGAATGATGGGATCCTTCCATTAATGACGAGATACGCTCGTTAATGGGGGATATGACGATGTGGAACGCGGGAGGTTGGGTGGCGGATATCTCGCTTCTGGCGCGATACGCGGAGCGGTGGCGGAGGCGCCTGGGTTCTGCGTCTTTGGTTGCTCGGTAGAACCGGAGAGGCTTAGCTCGGCCGGGGGCTCAAGACGAGCGGGAGGCCGAGGAAGATCGGTTCTGTGATAACTCGGAGGTGAGCAGGGAGGGCTGAGAAAGCTCAGCGTGTAGGAGGGTTTGAAGGTGAGCCGATTGTTATTTGTAAGGCGGGCATAAGAGTGTTCAGGGATCCATCGAAGGTTGGGACATGCTTCAGGACGATAGTCGGGGGATGCCTCCAATGTATGGTGCTTGTCCTGTTTCCGTAAGCCTCGGGACACGTTATCTGCCACGTGTCATGATCTGGGGAGCTCCCATTTATGAGTATCATCACTCTCCATTTGTAGCTATCGGCAATATTCGAATTTAAACGGAGCGACCGATGTGCAATGGAAAATGATAACACTTTTCAATTTCATTCTTAAGTTAAGGAAGATATATTTGAAGTATATTGCTATATATGGTTTTGTATTGTACAAGAGAACTTTTTTTGAATATTTGAGACTAATTGCTTGTCAATCCTTTATGATGAATAATCTTACTATATAATCCAACAAATAGAATCATGACAGTTGGAAGACATAAGGGCTAATCTTACTTATAGAACTGTGTATTTCAATAGATTGACATTTGGATATATTAAGCGGTGTGGGTTTGCTTGGCGCCAAATGAAAGGCATGATTTCATTCTTCGGATGCCAATAAAATCGTATCCTCATAACTTAAATGGCAATACAAAATTATCTTGATTAATTCCTAGATACTAAAAATGTGCATTCAGAACAATATCAAACTTGAAACCAAAACAAAATTAGTCTGAGCCAGAGATTTTTTCCTATCGGGTGAAAATAAATATTTTGAAAACAGAACTAATTGATTGTGAAGAATTTTATCCATATAAATTTTGGACTTAAACAATGATGGCATATAATTATATACACTTTATTTTTTGAGCTCTGGTTTTTCTAGAGTTATATGTGAACTGCACCATCTAAAATAGTATGTATAAATGCCAGATGCGCGCCGGGGGGTGGGGTGCGAGGGGTGCGGGGTGGGGTGGGGGGGGGGACAAAATTATTTATAGGAAAATTTCCTAGAGCTAGCTGTACATATACCAAAATTCTTCAATTCAATGTACGGTCCACCGTTATAATTCTATCTCAAGCATTTCCTCTACGCAAATGGGTTTCCAGGACGAGTTGCGGTGTAGCTTTGTGCAGGGAATCTGATGAAAACAGAAAAAATAAGAAGCAAATTTAGATAACGTAGAACAAGTGAAATGGGTCAAGGACCATGACTTTTAGCAATTTTTCTAATACATTCACTAGTAAAAAGAAGGCTTGTCCGTACGGATAATAAAATCCAAAGGGGCAATTAACGAATGCCTCTATGGATTAATCCGTAGGGACAGCTAATGTCCATACGGATAACACCGTAGAGGCACATATAAATAAAAATTTATTAAAATTTAATTTATGCAGTTGTCCATACGGTACCGTAAGATAAGGCTCTAAAGATATATCCGTAGGGGCAAATTTCAAGATTAAAAAAAAAACCAAAGGTTATCGTCCACGTCACCATATATCCTAATTCTCGCCT
Organism: Agapanthus africanus; assembly: GCA_030015575.1. Classification (NCBI taxonomy): domain Eukaryota; kingdom Viridiplantae; phylum Streptophyta; class Magnoliopsida; order Asparagales; family Amaryllidaceae; genus Agapanthus; species Agapanthus africanus. Next base: position 662,242,127 of record CM057340.1, read on the forward strand.
CCTTCTTTCTCGTCGTTTCCTCCGACATCTCATCGCCTCCTCCCTCGCCATCTTCTTCAACCTCCTACGACCTCCAGCACCGTCTCTATCACCTCCAGTGCCGTCCTCTTCATCAATGTCGAGCTCCTTCCCGGCTTCTCGTCACGGTCGAAATCGTTAACCGGTTAGTTAATTTATTGATAAATTTAAATTTTTATTTTTGTAAATTGAATTTGTTGGGTAGTACTCCAATTTGGGAATTTTGAATTGTGGGGGTGGTTGTGGTGGTCGGTGGTTAATTTATGGATAAATTTAAATTTTTATTTTCGTAAATTGAATTTGGTGGGTAGGGCTTCAATTTGGGGATTTTGAATTGTGGTGGTGGTCAGTGGTGGCTGTGATGGTGGTGGTGGTGGTGGTGGGTGGCGGCGGCTGTGCTGTAATTGGGCCTAGGGTTAGGATTAATTAGGTTTAGAGTTAGGGTTAAAGTAACTAGGGTTAATTAGGTCTAGAGTTAGGGTTAAGATAATTAGGGTTAGAGTTAAGGGTGAGGGTTAGGATTAGGATATTTTAGTGTTAGTGTAAGTGTATGTGTGTGTGAGAGAGATAATGTTGATGATGATATGTGTGTGTTTGTGTGTGTTTGTGATAATGATGTTGTTGATCTCTTAGATTAAATAAAGTCAAATCCTAATTTTAAACTTAACACCAGAACTAAATTCAAAATCTTAAACTTAACACTATAACCAAATCTAAAATTTTAAACTTGATTAAAAAAACCCTTAACTTTAAAAAACTTTACCCTAAACTAAAAACTTAAAACCCTTGAAATTAAAACGTAAACGTAAAACCAATTCAAATTAAATCTTATAATAAGTGTATATATGATAATCGATAATTGTAAGACTCAGCCTCTTTTGTATACCAATACCCGTATTTTATTTACTCTTAAAAGTAATTTATTTTATAATTATTATTTTTAGAATTTTAAAACCCTAACCACACATCCATCTTCCCCTTTATTACTTTTCCTTTATCTTTTATTTTTCTTTTAGCCGGCCCTTCTCATTTCCCCAACTCTTTTCCATTTCCATTTTCTCCAAGCCCATTCCTACATCCCCCAGCCCAACTAAAAATTAAAACTAAATATATATACACAAACCCAGCCCAACATTCCTTTTTTTCCCCAAACGAAATAAATAAAAACCTCCTCAGCCCACTTAAATTTCCTTTCCCTTTAATTTCCAGAGCCGGCCCATTTCTCTACTCTTTTTTCCCATTCACTTAAAACCCTTTAGCCTGTGCCCAAGCTCCCCAAAGCCCAAACCCGGCCACTCCCTATCCCTCCCTTGCTAAAAAAAATGAATTAAACACTAAATTCCCTGGCCCAAGCTTACCAGCCCAAGCATCCTTACCCGCCCGTGAATTAAACACTAAATTCCCTGGCCCAAGCTTACTAGCCCAAGCATCCTTACCCGCCCACAGCTTACCCGACCCGACCCGTTTATACCTTCTTCTTCCCCCACATAAAAGAAATTTTCCCGCTCATCCTCGCGCTTTCCCCCCCACGTCGCCGCGCGTCTCGCGCCGTGCCCCGCTCCTCGCGCCCACAACGCGCGCACCCCCAACGACTCGCTCTCCCTCGCAACGTCGCCCATGAGACCCTCTCTCCATTGGCTATGACGACGAAGCCCTCCCAACGTTCGCCCGTGATCCACTCCTTCGAATCCTCAACTCACAACCGACCCGACCCCCTCACTGCCTCCACCCCTGACGAGTCACCACTCACTTCCTCGCTGCCACTCTCACCTTATCACCACCTTCCTCACTTCCATCCCCTCCACTTCACCCATCAACTAAAACCACTCCCTCATCTTCTCCACGTCCAAACGCCGAGCCCACTGCATCCATCAACGCCGGCCTACCCTCGCCGCTGTGCACCGCCTGAGCACCAACACGACCACCTCCACATCGCCTCCTCATCACTCTCATTCTCAAACCTCCTCTTCTCCCCTCGCGAGAACTTCCACAACCCACTGCAGCTCCCTTTCAAGGCCCCACCGTCAACGACGACCTCACCGGAGCCACCAAAAGAACCACCGCAGCACCAACAACCGTCTCCCTCCACTGCTTCACCTTCACCAGCAACTCCATCGCCGCACCTCGAGCAACCCTTCTCGGTTCCACCTCCGGCGACCCCCCACCAACGCCATCACCACTCTGTCGACGTCCCTCTGAGCACCAGGGCGAGCTCCCCTCGCCGGCGCCTCCGTCGACCCCGTCGTCACCAGGTGAAATCTTTCTCTCCCCTCTCTATTTCTCTATTTCTCTCTCACTCTCTCTGTCTCTCTCTCTCTCTAAACCTCTCTCTCTGTCTCTCTCTTTCTCTAAACCTCTCTCTCTCTGTCTCTCTCTCTCTCTCTCTCAATCTCTCTCCCTGTTGCCATAAAGATCTTTCTCACTCTCTGCACCAGCACCACTGAGCACCCCCTTCGCTTCCAGCAAGAAATTTAAAAGTACTGGGCCTATCGTCAGTCCAAGTGTGAGAGTCAACTACTCATGAGTGTCCTCCACCTAAGGGTAGGACCTAAGGGCAAGGGACCACGGGCCCAAAATATAACTCACGGTAATAATCATGTACCCTGTAAATCTCCATATATATAAGCCGGTATGGGACTCCCGAGATTCTGTTGAACTCACACTCAAACTACCCCACACCCCGTGGTCTACATCAAACGCCAACCATAATCTCAAATACCGGTCGGTCCGTGACAAGTCTGCGCGAGAACTGGAGACAGGATCTCCATCAAGCACGTCCCGACTGATACCCAAGATAAATGGACAGTGTCTGGTGCCCTACCTGTGACACCTATACAAGTGATTCCATAAGTGTCCCATACCACTTATAGTCACACTTATATACGCCCACAGACGTCGACAATGCAATAGAACAATAGGGTCCACTGATTGTGTACAAGCACGTGTCACTTTCACTTATCCATTCATGCACGAACACTAACGTACTTGCCACAATCACCACTAATACCTAACACTGGGTAATACACATGATCACTAGGTTATCAATGCATTGACATATATATGATGTGATGAGAAAATAGTATGTAAGGCATGATTAAGATGTCATATGTCGGTATCCTACCACTTGCATAATTTATCATAAATAATATATGCCAAAATTTAGCAAAACAATGAACAGGGGATAAGTAGTATGTGTGATTATCTATCCAGCGAATTTGGTTTCACGTCAATCGGGTTTCAGGATCACTAGATATGGCCATTTCATTTTAAGCGTTCACTGCTGGAGATCCGATTTCAGAATCGAAAGTCCGTTTCGCAACGCATTTTAATCTCAGTTGGGATAAGATTTTAGCGATGCTACAGTTGAATGAAATCTAGGGTTTTCAGTAAGGTTTTCAACTCAATAGACAGATTCTCAATCGCGTCTGTACGTCAGAAGTTACGCATTGTTCAACACTAGTCTGTCAATTCTAATTCTGTTTTGGACTGTTATACATCCAGTGCTTTTAAATTACAGATTAAATAGAAAACGACAATGAAACGGAATTAAACTACTTGTGTTATTTACCTAACAGGTTCACCTTTAATAAACTGTAGAGTTCCGCAACATACGAGTTCAGGAAAACAAGGTAGTACCCATTACGGGACAGCAAACAGTGACCAGAGTCGCTCTGGACTGCAGTCCAGAGCCGCACTCCGACCAAATTATCGTCACAATTTCATTACAGAAACCAATAGAAACTTACATAGGATTACAGTTCGTCGAGTCAGCTTCGATTTAAGCCCTCGAACGCATCATTTCCATATGTATACAATTTATGGTGATTTCAACAATTTTCAAATGCGGGAAATTTCCAGTTTTACGGGTGTATTTCGGGCTGTTCGTTTTAGTCATTAACAGTCATATTTTCCAGTGAAAGTTATACAAGGTATTCATTATCATACGGGCCAGCATAGGAAATCCAATTCCGTCAAATTAGATGAATATTTTCATTGGTATCATGCATCGAACAGGTATGTCATATAATTCATCGGGAATTGTAAATTTGTAATTTATACGATTTGAGTTTATAACACGAATAAATTAGCATGTAGCAAGTAAAATACTTGCCTGGAAACGTTTTGGGCGAGGTACGACAGCGGCAACGTCACGAGCGCGCGACGAACGGCGCGGTTTGGTCTCACGGCCTCGGCTCGCGATTCGGGTGCTACGTCGGAGTTGCCCGGAGACGGCTTGTGCTTGCTGGAAGCGGAGGGAGTGCTCAGTGGTGCTGGTGCAGAGAGAGAGAGATCTCTTTAGGGCAACAGGGAGAGAGATTTAGGGAGAGAGAAAGGCCGTGAGAGAGACACACAGAGAGAGAGGTTTAGAGAGAGAGAGAGACAGAGAGAGGGAGAGAGAAACAGAGAAATAGAAAGAGGGGAGAGAACCAGAGAGAGAAAAACAGAGAGAGAGACAGAGAGGGAAACAGAGAGAGAGAGAGGGAGAGAGACGGATTTCACCTGGTGACGATGGGGTCGACGAAGGCGCCGGTGAGGGGAGCTCGCCGTGGTTCTTAGAGGGACGTCGACGTAGTGGTGATGGCGTTGGTGGGGGGTCGCTGGAGGTGGAACCGAGAAAGGTTGCTCGAGGTGCGGCGATGGAGTTGCTGGAGAAGGTGAAGCAGTGGAGGGAGACGGTTGTTGGTGTTGCGGTGGTTCTTGTGGTGGCTCCGGTGAGGTCGTCGTTAACGGTGGGGCCTTAAGAGGGAGCTGCAGTGGGTTGTGGAAGTTCTCGCGAGGGGAGAAGAGGAGGTTTGATAATGAGAGTGATGAGGAGGCGACGTGGAGGTGGTCGTGTTGGTGCTCAGGCGGTGTACAGCGGCGAGGGGAGGCCGGCATTGATGGATGCAGTGGACTCGGCGTTTGGACGTGGAGAAGATGAGGGAGTGGTTTTAGTTGATGGGTGAAGTGGAGGGGATGGAAGTGAGGAAGGTGGTGATAAGGTGAGAGTGGCAGCGAGGAAGTGAGTAGTGACTCGTCGGGGGTGGAGGCAGTGAGGGGGCCCGGTCGGTTGTGAGTTGAGGATTCAAAGGAGTGGATCACGGGCGAACGTTGGGAGGGCTTCGTCGCATAGCCAATGGAGAGAGGGTCTCATGGGCGAAGTTGCGAGGGAGAGCGAGTCGTTGGGGGCGCGAGGAGCGGGCCACGGCGCGAGACGCGCGGCGACGTGGGGAGGAAAGCGCGAGGATGAGCGGGAAAATTTCTTTTACATGGGGGAAGAATGAGGTATAAACGGGTCGGGTCGGGTAAGCTGCGGGCGGGTAAGGATGCTTGGGCTGGTAAGCTTGGGCCGGGGAATTTAGTGTTTAATTCATTTTTTTAGCAAGGGAGGGATAGCGAGTGGCCGGGTTTGGGCTTTGGGGAGCTTGGGCACAAGCTAAGGGGTTTTAAGTGAATAGGAAAAAAGAGTAGATAATTGGGCCGGCTATGGGAATTAAAGGGAAAGGAAATTTAAGTAGGCTGGGGAGGTTTTTATTTATTTCGTTTGGGGAAAAAAAGGAATGTTGGGCTGGGTTTATGTATATATATTTAGTTTTAATTTTTAGTTGGGCTGGGGGATGTAGGAATGGGCTTGGAGAAAATGGAAATGGGAAAGAGTTGGGGAAATGAGAAGGGCCGGCTAAAAGAAAAATAAAAGGTAAAGGAAAAGTAATAAAGGGGAAGATGGATGTGTGGTTAGGGTTTTAAAATTCTAAAAATAATAATTATAAAATAAATAACTTTTAAGAGTAACCAAAATACGGGTATTGGTATACAAAAGAGGCTGGGTTTTACATTATACCACCCATAGAAAAAATTTCGTCCTCGAAATTCAAAGTAAACGATAAGCTACAAGATAATAAGTGAAAGGTTACCACATCGAACACTAACACATAGTGATTTACTTAAAACAGGTGGATAAGAAATTTTTGAAGGTCTATATATGTGAGAATAACACAATTAAGAGGATAGGTCTAAATAAGTATAAGGTAGCAACAACTACAAGGGCAAACTATATATATGAGAGGATAAAATAGCAGTAACGAACAATAACATTCGAGGCATGCTAGATAAAATCAAAAATCCTAAATATGTGCACCCATACGTATATCAAAAGTAGCGTAGCTAAAATAATAAGTGTAAGACACAACCAAAATGAACTAGTGAAGGATTTGTCGGTAGGTTAAAACATTTTAGAATAACGTATCAATCAACCAATTTTAACATAACTTCGAAAACCATATGGTGAAAATAAGAACATAGCACAAAATAATAGGTGCAATATAAGATTGCGCTACCGCAAAATGAGAAGAAAGTAGTGTACTTAAAATACATAAAACAGAGTAGTCAATAACACGCACTTTTCAATAAATACAAAATAATGAAAACTAAATTTGAATAACGATGTCCCTAAATATAGTTAGGGTAATAGGAAAATAGCACAAAAATGTATAGGGCTAGCTAGGGTAGGGGTTACAATGAAGTATGGCTCACTCAAAAGGTCGGAGTGTGACTGCTTTAGACTGAAGGTCAAAGAGATTGGGGTCGTATCAACACGGGAATTAAGGTGAACAGTAATGAACCTCAGGAGGGAAGGGAATGTATGAGAAGGAAAACGGTCGACACATCATGTGAATCAAAAATCCAAAGGGTCAGCTAACCCGGGAATTTCCCTATCAATTTCCCTTCTAGAAGGATCTCAAACGAGGCACATACGAAGGACGAAGGGTGGCCCATTCAAAAGATCGGGGTGCGGCGCTTTTTAATCTAAGCGAGGGTCAAACAACACAAGGCGCAGGAGCAAAGGACAGTAACGAATCTCAAAAGATCAGGACGAAAAAGGGAACAGTCAAAGCATCAAGTGAACCAGAAATTAAGAGGTTTGCGAACTTAGAAATTTTATTTCATTCTAGAAAATTCTAAACAAAGCATTCTCGAAAAGCGGAAGATGGCCCTAAACTATACACAGAGTTATTTGGCCAGAGGAGACAACAGCTAAATCCCGTCAGTCGTGGTTGTGGAGGTTCAGCAGGTTACGGTAGGCTCGCGCACTCAGGTAGAGGCGTCCGTTCCCATATCGCCTCGCAGAGACCGCCATTGGGAGTTCTTCCACCGCAGGGTCTTGTTCTTTCGATCCTTCATCCTCGGCTGGAGCTTCTTCATCGAGGTCTACCCCCATGTGATTTTCTTCTTCTGAATTCTCTTCTACGGGATTTTCTTCCATCGGATTTTCTTCTATCGGGCCCTCCTCGGGATCTTCCTCTATCGGGTTCTCTTCCGGATCTCCTTCCTCTTCGTCGGAATTGCCGATCGTGTCAACTTCTGGGGCGGCGGCTCCTTCGTCCTCAGAATCGCTGTCTCCGAAAATGACCTGGGGGCCATTTATCTCATCGTCCGAACTCACCAGCATGCGATCTAAGGAAACGCATGACTGTGCATCCTCATCTAGATGCGGCGCTACTCCAGGATGGGCCATGGCCTGAAAAGAAAGAGTCATAATTAGACAGTGGAACACATTAAGAAAATAGCTCAGGATACGGAGTACAGCAAAATATGCGGTAGGCGGGGACTGAAAAATCAAAACAAAAATGCCGCCGTAATGAATAGTATAAATAAGGGGGAAAGCAAGAGAACGATACATACATTATGATTCAAAGTTTTATTGCATTCAATTAAAAGTTCGACGGATAAAAGATTTCAAACAGAAGGGAATTTTTACAAAAGGGTGACAGCATTAATATTGAAAGCAGAAAACATGATAATTCTTCTTTGATCTCTGGACCGCTGCAATCTCGTCACGTGAGTTGAATCCTATGCTGAGTCCGCACTATCCTCGAAGCTCGAACTACGAAATATCCATCAGTTAGCAGGAGGGGGGAGTATGGACGAACTGCCTCCTTGTAGCTCCTTCCTATTAGGGCAACTATTGATGAAGTGTTCGCTGGATCCGCAAATCAGGCATTTCCCCTAGGCGCGGCGACAATCCCTCTGAAGATGTCCCGGCCTCTTGCAGTACCCATAACATTGGGTCTTCTACAGTTTCTGTCGTGGGGGAACAAATGGACGCTTCATCTTCCCCTCTTTTCCTCGTCTAACAGGGATCCCTTTACGATTGGAGACTTCCGTTGGTGCCTGATCCACCTGCCTTCTCAGTCCTTCAGCTAATAGGTCGTTTGTTTGCTCCTGGGCTTCCTTCAGACTTTGCAGTGCAGTCAGGATCTCTACGGCCTGATTCTGGGGAGTGGAGATAGAGGAAGAGTCGTTGAAAGACATGATCCTGAAACAACAATTTTGAGGACGATACACGGCACAATCTATAAGAATAAAAAAAAAATAATATGGATTAGGCAATGAATCGATAAATATAGGATGTGATGAAGTTTATTACGAGTGGAAATCAACTGTTGAACTCCAAGTCACTCAACCCTAGCGGATAGATCAAAATGCACAGCGATTGTCAAACACTACACGGAACTGCAATCCCAATTGAAGCAAAACCTGGCTTTGATACCAACAAAACCAGCAGTGAACGCTTAAAATGAAATGGCCATATCTAGTGATCCTGAAACCCGATTGACGTGAAACCAAATTCCCTGGATAGATAATCACACATACTACTTATCCCCTGTTCATTGTTTTGCTAAATTTTGGCATATATTATTTATGATAAATTATACAAGTGGTAGGATACCGATATATGACATCTTAATCATGCCTTACATACTGTTTTATCATCACATCATATATATGTCAATGCATTGATAACCTAGTGATCATGTGTATTACCCAGTGTTAGGTATTAGTGGTGATTGTGGCAAGTACGTTAGTGTTCGTGCATGAATGGATAAGTGAAAGTGACACGTGCTTGTACACAATCAGTGGACCCTATTGTTCTATTGCATTGTCGACGTCTATGGGGCATATATAAGTGTGACTATAAGTGGTATGGGACACTTATGGAAGCACTTGTATGGGTGTCACAGGTAGGGCACTAGACACTGTCTATTTATCTTGGGTATCAGTCGGGACGTGCTTGATGGAGATCCTGTCTCCAGTTCTCGCGCAGACTTGTCACGGACCGACCGGTATTTGAGATTATGGTTGGCGTTTGATGTAGACCACGGGGTGTGGGGTAGTTTGAGTGTGAGTTCAACAGAATCTCGGGAGTCCCATACCGGCTTATATATGGAGATATATGGAGATTTACAGGGTACATGATTATTACCGTGAGTTATATTTTGGGCCCGTGGTCCCTTGCCCTTGGGTCCTACCCTTGGGTGGAGGACACTCACGAGTGGTTGACTCTCACACTTGGACTGACGATAGGCTTATTGACCTGTACAGTGAGACTTAGAGACTGATAGGGATAGTGACATTGATATGCATCGTTTACTGTATTGACACACCTGACATACTATTTTACTACTTTACAGTTCACCTGCCCTTTTAGACACCCGCATTGGTTACTCCATGTTCACATCTTTACTATTTTGATTTACTGTTATATATCTATTATCACTGTTCGAATTACCACTTGCATCTATATTTATATATTGTTATCGCGTCGCTCTGACGACCTGAGTATGCATGCTCAGAGTGAGAGGTGATTCTAGCTTGGACGAGGACCAGACGTACATCGCGGACATCTTGATCAGCTATCCAGAGCTGTACTCTTTTGACCTCCATCAGGTCAGTTCTTTGTATTTGTTTCGTTTCAATTACTGCATTTCTCATTACCTATGCATTGTTTACTGATTACCACGTAAAGCTTGAAGCCGAATTGTGACTACGGCAGGATATTTCCTTGACCGTAGGAGCATGGCTGGCCTTGTCAACCCCTCGTATTCCATATTTTGGGAAGCGGGGTGTGACATGGTTTTGTTGGTATCAAAGCCAGGTTTTGCTTCGATTGGGATTGCAGTTCCGTATAGTGTTTGACAATCGCTGTGCATTTTGATCTATCCGCTAGGGTTGAGTGACTTGGAGTTCAACAGTTGATTTCCACTCGTAATAAACTTCATCACATCGTATATTTATCGATTCCTTGCCTAATCCATATTATTTTTTTTTATTCTTATAGATTGTGCCGTATATCGTCCTCAAAATTGTTGTTTCAGGACCATATCTTTTAACGACTCTTCCTCTATCTCCACTCCCCAGAATCAGGCCGTAGAGATCCTGACTGCACTGCAAAGTCTGAAGGAAGCCCAGGAGCGAACAAACGACCTATTAGCTGAAGGACTGAGAAGGCAGGTGAATCAGGCACCAACGGAAGTCTCCAATCGTAAAGGGATCCCTGTTAGACGAGGAAAAGAGGGGAAGATGAAGCGCCCAATTGTTCCCCCATGACAGAAGCTGCAGAAGACCCAATGTTATGGGTACTGCAAGAGGCCGGGACATCTTCAGAGGGATTGTCGCCGCGCCCAGGGGAAATGCCTGATTTGCGGATCCAGAAAACACTTCATCAATAGTTGCCCTAATAGGAAGGAGCTACAAGGAGGCAGTTCGTCCATACTCCCCCCTCCGGCTAACTGATGGATATTTCATAGTTCGAGCTTCGAGGATAGTGCGGACTCAGCATAGGATTCAACTCACGTGACGAGATTGCAGCGGTCCAGAGATCAAAGAAGAATTATCATGTTTTCTGCTTTCAATATTAATGCTGTCACCCTTTTGTAAAAATTCCCTTCTGTTTGAAATCTTTTATCCGTCAAACTTTTAATTGAATGCAATAAAACTTTGAATCATAATGTATGTATCGTTCTCTTGCTTTCCCCCTTATTTATACTATTCATTACGGCGGCATTTTTGTTTTGATTTTTCAGTCCCCGCCTACCGCATATTTTGCTGTACTCCGTATCCTGAGCTATTTTCTTAATGTGTTCCACTGTCTAATTATGACTCTTTCTTTTCAGGCCATGGCCCATCCTGGAGTAGCGCCGCATCTAGATGAGGATGCACAGTCATGCGTTTCCTTAGATCGCATGCTGGTGAGTTCGGACGATGAGATAAATGGCCCCCAGGTCATTTTCGGAGACAGCGATTCTGAGGACGAAGGAGCCGCCGCCCCAGAAGTTGACACGATCGGCAATTTCGACGAAGAGGAAGGAGACCCGGAAGAGAACCCGATAGAGGAAGATCCCGAGGAGGGCCCGATAGAAGAAAATCCGGTGGAGGAAAATCCCGTAGAAAAGAATCCAGAAGAAGAAAATCACATGGGGGTAGACCTCGATGAAGAAGCTCCAGCCGAGGATGAAGGATCGGAAGAACAAGACCCTGCGGTGGAAGAACTCCCAATGGCGGTCCCTGTGAGGCGATATGGGAACGGACGCCTCTACCTGAGTGCGCGAGCCTACCGTAACCTGCTGAACCTCCACAACCACGACTGACGGGATTTAGCAGTTGTCTCCTCTGGCCAAATAACTCTGTGTATAGTTTAGAGCTATCTTCCGCTTTTCGAGAATGCTTTGTTTAGAATTTTCTGGAATGAAATAAAATTTCTGAGTTCGCAAACCTCTTGATTGCTGGTTCACTTGATGCTTTGACTGTTCCCCTTTTCGTCCCGATCTATTGAGATTCGTTACTGTCCTTCGCTCCTGCACCTTGTGTTGTTTGACCCTCGCTTAGATTAAAAAACGTCGCACCTCGATCTTTTGAATGGGCCACCCTTCGTCCTTCGTATGTGCCTCGTTTGAGATCCTTCTGGAAGGGAAATTGATAGGGAAATTCCCGGGTTAGCTAACCCTTCGGATTTTTGATTCACATGATGTGTCGACCGTTTTCCTTCTCATACATTCCCTTCCCTCCTGAGGTTCATTACTGTTCACCTTACTTCCCGTGCTGACCCGACCCCAATCTCTTTGACCTTCCGTCTAAAGCCGTCACACTCCGATCTTTTGAGTGAGCCATACTCCATTGTAACCCCTACCCTAGCTAGCCCTATACATTTTTGTGCTATTTTCCTATTACCCTAACTATATTTAGGGACATCGTTATTCAAATTTAGTTTTCATTATTTTGTATTTATTGAAAAGTGCGTGTTATTGACTACTCCGTTTTATGTATTTTAAGTACACTACTTTCTTCTCATTTTGCGGTAGCGCAATCTTATATTGCACCTATTATTTTGTGCTATGTTCTTATTTTCACCATGTGGTTTTTGAAGTTATGTTAAAATTGGTTGATTGATACGTTATTCTAAAATGTTTTAACCTACCGACAAATCCTTCACTAGTTCATTTTGGTTGTGTCTTACACTTATTATTTTAGCTGTGCTACTTTTAATATACGTATGGATGCACATATTTAGGATTTTCGATTTTATCTAGCATGCCTCGAATGTTATTGTTCGTTACTGCTATTTTATCCTCTCATATATATAGTTTGCCCTTGTAGTTGTTGCTACCTTATACTTATTTAGACTTATCCTCTTAATTGTGTTATTCTCACATACATAGACCTTCAAAATTTTCTTATCCACCTGTTTTAAGTAAATCACTATGTGTTAGTGTTCGATGTGATAACCTTTCGCTTATTATCTTATAGCTTATCGTTTACTTTGAATTTCGAGGACGAAATTTTTTCTATGGGTGGTATGATGTAAGGCCCAGGCTCTTTTGTATACCAATACCCGTATTTTGGTTACTCTTAAAAGTTATTTATTTTATAATTATTATTTTTAGAATTTTAAAACCCTAACCACACATCCATCTTCCCCTTTATTACTTTTCCTTTACCTTTTATTTTTCTTTTAGCCGGCCCTTCTCATTTCTCCAACTCTTTCCCATTTCTATTTTCTCCAAGCCCATTCCTACATCCCCCAGCCCAACTAAAAATTAAAACTAAATATATATACGCAAACCCAGCCCAACATTCTTTTTTTTTCCCCAAACGAAATAAATAAAAACCTCCTCAGCCCACTTAAATTTCCTTTCCCTTTAATTCTCAGAGCCGGCCCATTTCTCTACTCTTTTTTCCCATTCACTTAAAACCCCTTAGCCTGTGCCCAAGCTCCCCAAAGCCCAAACCCGGCCACTCCCTATCCCTCCCTTGCTAAAAAAAAATGAATTAAACACTAAATTCCCTGGCCCAAGCTTACCAGCCCAAGCATCCTTACCCGCCCGCAGCTTACCCGACCCGACCCGTTTATACCTCCTTCTTCCCCCATGTAAAAGAAATTTTCCCGCTCATCCTCGCGCTTCCCCCCCCCCCCACGTCGCCGCGTGTCTCGCGCCGTGCCCCGCTCCTCGCGCCCACAACGCGCGCGCCCACAACGACTCGCTCTCCCTCGCAACATCGCCCATGAGACCCTCTCTCCATTGGCTATGACGACGAAGCCATCCCAACGTTCGCCCATGATCCACTCCTTCGAATCCTCAACTCACAACCGACCCGGCCCCCTCAGTGCCTCCACCCCCGACGAGTCACCACTCACTTCCTCGCTGCCACTCTCACCTTATCACCACCTTCCTCACTTCCATCCCCTCCACTTCACCCATCAACTAAAACCACTCCCTCATCTTCTCCACGTCCAAACGCCGAGCCCACTGCATCCATCAACGCCGGCCTCCCTTCGCCACTGTACACCGCCTGAGCACCAACACGAGCACCTCCACATCGCCCCCTCATCACTCTCATTCTCAAACCTCCTCTTCTCCCCTCGGGAGAACTTCCACAACCCACTGCAGCTCCCTCTCAAGGCCCCACCATCAACGACGACCTCACCGGAGCCACCACAAGAACCACCGCAACACCAACAACCGTCTCCCTCCACTGCTTCACCTTCTCTAGCAACTCCATCGCCGCACCTCGAGCAACCCTTCTCGGTTCCACCTCCGGCGACCCCCCACCAACGCCATCACCACTCCGTCGACGTCCCTCTGAGCACCACGGCGAGCTCCCCTCGCCGGCGCCTCCGTCGACCCCGTCGTCACCAGGTGAAATCTTTCTCTCCCCTCTCTCTATTTCTCTGTTTCTCTCTCACTTTCTCTAAACCTCTCTCTCTCTGTCTCTCTCTCTAAATCTCTCTCCCTGTTGCCCTAAAGATCTCTCTCTCTTTGCACCAGCACCACTGAGCACCCCCTCCTCTTCCAGCAAGCACAAGCCGTCTCCGGGCAACTCCGACGTAGCACCCGAATCGCGAGCCGAGGCCGTGAGACCAAACCGCGCCGTTTGTCGCGCGCTCGTGACGTTTCCGCTGTCGTACCTCGTCCAAAACGTTTCCAGGCAAGTGTTTTACTTGCTACATGCTAATCTATTCGTGTTACAAACTCAAATCGTATAAATTACAAATTTACAATTCCCGATGAATTATATGACATACCTGTTCGATGCATGATACCAATGAAAATATTCATCTAATTTGACGGAATTGGATTTCCTATGCTGGCCCGTATGATAATGAATACCTTGTATAACTTTCACTGGAAAATATGACTGTTAATGACTAAAACAAACACCCCCAAATACACCCGTAAAACTGGAAATTTCCCGCATCTGAAAATTGTTAAAAATCACCATAAATTGTATACATATGGAGATGATGCTTTCGAGGGCTCAAATCGAACCAGACTCGACGAACTATAATCCTATGCAAGTTTCTATTGGTTTCTGTAATGAAATTGTGACGATAATTGGGTCGGAGTACGGCTTGGACTGCAGTCTAGAGCGATTCTGGTCACTGTTTGCTGTCCCGTAATGGGTACCACCTTGTTTTCCTGAACTCGTATGTTGCGGAACTCTGCAGTTTACTAAAGGTGAACCTGTTAGCTAAATAACACAAGTGGTTTAATTCCGTTTCATCATCGTTTGCTATTTAATCTGTAATTTAAAAGTACTGGATGTATACCAGTCCAAAACAGAATCAGAATTGACTGACTAGTGTTGAACAGTGCGTAACTTCTGACGTACAGACACGATTGAGAATCCGTCTATTGCGTTGAAAACCTTACTGAAAACCCTAGATTTCATTAAACTGTAGTGTCGCTAAAATCTGATCCCAACTGGGATAAAAATGCGTTGCGAAACGGACTTCCGATTCTGAAATCGGATCTCCAGCAGTGAACGCTTAAAATGAAATGGCCATATCTAGTGATCCTGAAACCCGATTGACGTGAAACAAAATTGGCTGGATAGATAATCACACATACTACTTATCCCCTGTTCATTATTTCGCTAAATTTTGGCATATATTATTTATGATAAATTATGCAAGTGGCAGGATACCGACATATGACATCTTAATCATGCCTTACATACTGTTTTCTCATCACCTCATATATATGTCAATGCATTGATAACCTAGTGATCATGTGCATTACCCAGTGTTAGGTATTAGTGGTGATTGTGGCAAGTACGTTAGTGTTCGTGCATGAATGGATAAGTGAAAGTGACACGTGCTTGTACACAATCAGTGGACCCTATTGTTCTATTGCATTGTCGACGTCTGTGGGGCGTATATAAATGTGACTATAAGTGGTATGAGACACTTATGGAAGCACTTGTATGGGTGTCACAGATAGGGCACCAGACACTGTCCATTTATCTTGGGTATCAGTCGGGACGTGCTTGATGGAGATCCTGTCTCCAGTTCTCGCGCAGACTTGTCACGGACCGACCGGTATTTGAGATTATGGTTGGCGTTTGATATAGACCACGGGGTGTGGGGTAGTTTGAGTGGGAGTTCAATGGAATCTCGGGAGTTCCATGCCGGCTTATATATATGGAGATTTAAAGGGTACATGATTATTACCGTGAGTTATATTTTGGGCCCGTGGTCCCTTGCCCTTGGGTCCTATCCTTGGGTGGAGGACACTCACGAGTGGTTGACTCTCACACTTGGACTGACGATAGGCTTATTGACCTGTACAGTGAGACCTAGAGACTGATAGGGATAGTGATATTGATATGCATCGTTTACTGTATTGACACACCTGACACACTATTTTATTACTTTACAGTTCACCTACCCTTTTAGACACCCGCATTAGTTACTCCATGTTCACATCTTTACTATTTTGATTTACTGTTATATATCTATTATCACTGTTCGAATTACCACTTGCATCTATATTTATATTTTGCTATCGCGTCGCTCTGACGACCTGAGTATGCATGCTCAGAGTGAGAGGTAGGTCTAGCTTGGACGAGGACCAGACGTACATCGCGGACATCTTGATCAGCTATCCAGAGCTGTACTCTTTTGACCTCCATCAGGTCAGTTCTTTGTATTTGTTTCGTTTCAGTTACTACATTTCTCATTACCTGTGCATTGTTTACTGATTACCACGTAAAGCTTGAAGCCGAAGTGTGAATACGGCAGGATATTTTCTTGAACGTAGAAGCATGGCTGACCTTGTCAACCCCTCGTATTCCGTATCTTGGGAAGCGGGGCGTGACAATAATAATATGAAATTTTCATATGCTTATCAATCGTCATATGTGAAAATCAAAGCGTGCCTTATTCACTGTCTATCGGTTAACATATACGTTCGATATTCGTCGTGACATTAAACTATACAAAGGTTGTTAAATATCGGACGGTATCGTTTATAGTCTATGTGACGAGAAAATTCAATCGTATGATAACCGATAAATTTATCCAGTTTGGACAAGTTAGGAATGTATAAAGCAAACATCTGCATTCACTTATATTTTCATTCGTTTCGAGTTATTTCGTCGGTACTTTTCCACTAATTCTCCGTGTACAAAAATAGATTAGATGTTCATTTCAATAATGTTTCACAGCATTGAAATTATTATCTATTTTATTACAGTGTACTCGGAGAACAGCAGGGAGGTGCTGCCGAAATTTACTCGAAACGGATGAAAACATAAGGAATTGATGCATGCTCTATACATTCTTAATGGGATAGAAACCTTACCCCGACAGCCAAAACACACACATACAATACAAATACACAACACGTACACATACAAAACACATACACACTAACAGCCCTACACCTAAACGAAATCATAAATTGAAACACACACACACACAGAATATAACTCATATTTGGGTATCTTCAAATCTAATTTTGTTAATCGATAATTTATCCTTTTCAACGACAAACTTGTCCCTACGGATTTTCTTCTTTACCAATAGCTATCTCGTTCTAAGATTTCTAAATACAACCACCATAAAAATCCAAAATTCATAACTTACAATTTATATGTTACACAGTCTAATATGTCCCTACGGTGTAATCCGTAGGGGCATTTAGAAGGCCCAACGGATAACTCCGTAGGGGCAATTATTTTATTTTATAAATAGATAAATTAAAAAAAAAGATTATGTCCCTACGGAATAATCCGTAGGATGAATAACCCCTATGGATTGCGCCGTAGAGGGAATATTTACTCCGTAGGGGCATATTCAGGACAAATACTTTCACCTGCGGCTTTCAGACGTATGGAGCTATTTTATGTCCATACGGATTAATCCGTAGGAACTACGGTTTGCCCCTACAACTAAATCCGTAGAGGCAAGTGGATATTGTAGTAGTGATTTATGCTTTATAAATTTCAAATAGTTATAATGAACTTAACATATTTTAAATAAATACAATGAGCTTCGCCAATTTTCAGTTTGATATCATATACACTAATAAAGGCAATGCCTTTTTACATCATATACCACTTATTTGATGGAAATCAGTGTATGACATTAGGTAGAACAAAAGGTTAAAAGAATGAGGTATTTATTTGGAAATAGCGAAGTTCATTATATTTCTTTGCAATTTACAAAGTAGATGGCATTCATCACGTTGATTGTTCATAGCACTAAAGTGAAACTTATCCATGACTTAATGAAGAAAACTTACGATGAAATAGAGCCTGGCTCCCCCATTGCCATGTATGCTAATTCTTCTGGAATTTAAAATTTTGATTTGATCAATCCAATAGATAGCTCAGAATTGTAATGATTTGGGAAAATTGAGGCATATATTTAAGTTTACCTTGGGTGAAAGAACTTTGAGGTAACCATTGTTGATGTGGCTCCCCATCAATAAAATTAGGCATATTTAGCGACGGCACTAGAGGTTGCAAAGAGCTCAAATAAAGAAACTACACAAACAAAAAGAAAAAGAAAAAAATCTAGCAAATCAAAATTATAATTCAAAAACCAATATATCACAGTATTAAAACATTACTATGAACGTTTCATTTGTATAGTCACTAAAAATGAGTCCAATGATGACAAGATATCCAAACAAATAGAAAAGGGGGAAATATTATGACTAACAGCAAGCTTTCGCGATAGAAATGTGGAAGGCATATAGTGGCCATAAAAATCAAACAACAGGAATGAAGGTGTAAATGTCTAAGTTACAAAATTGAGAAAACTAAAGCTACAACATATATTGAGGGGGAAGTTTATATCATTATCTTTGTGAGCATCTGAAAAATTATTAAACTAAAGCATACCTCGTTGCTGGTTTCCAAATCTAAATCATACGGAAGATCAAACGGGTTTGTTGACGTCCGCAGATTAACCACCTCTGCCTATGAAATGGGAAAAGGAAAAGATAAATAAGTTAGCGAGTTCATCTGAATAGGATATGTGCTTATAATTTTGCGTATTCCATATATAGATTTCTTCTTTTTTTGTGTATAGAGAATCCCAAGTTCAAATTTATAGCGAAACTCACTATTACAGGTGATGTGTATAAATATGCCCGGGACACGTGTCGCCAGAGAAAAGGCTCGAAATGAGCTCATAGGCTAGGGGCTCTCCACCTTTACGGAGGTAGCCAGCCTTGCCACTTAGTACATGTGTGGCAAACCGACAGAGTGGTGGAAGCGTCGCTTGACACGCACAGCTCATGCCAGTGATTCAGAATAACAGCAGGCGACCAGGATACCCTCATAATGACTAGTATGTATGCTATCTAAAACTTTAATTCGATAAACTATCTCATCACTAAACCCTTGCTATGTTTACTCCTTCCTTCATAAAGTAACTTAAGCATCATAGGAAACGACGCTGGGAAACTTCGGTCTTCTCTTTGGTTATTCTTTGATACAAGTCCTTTCATCTCAAGATATATAGTACTGTGAGACCATTATTGGCCATATCAGCAGTCATGCTGCATAAACAATTTTCTTTACATGTGATTTTGTATCTGTAGAAAGTTAACAAGGCAATGACTTCTTCCTCTTTACATGTAATTTTGTATCTCAAGATATATAGTACTGTGAGACCATTATTTTATGTTAGTAACAAGTGCCAGAAATGATATAGAGCAATAAAAATTTTATGTTTATGAAAGTGCCAAAAAGACATGATAGATAATTATAAATATAAGAATAATTTAAAATGCAGCTTCCACTGTCCTGGATTATAGATGACCTAGCACGAGAATCTTTATCTGAGAACAGTAGCTATGATTATGGATGATAATGCGTCTTGAAAATAAAAAAGGGTTTCTATGAAAAGATTTACCTCTACTGGTCCAAGCTCGATGCATGGATCATCGCGCGCAAGAGATGTATGCATTGGAACATGACAATCCTGTGGTGCACTTGCAAACAAAGTATCGGCTGTATATCTCGTAGAATCATCAAAAGTATGCCATTGCTGAGGACAAATTAATTATAATTCAATGAAACATATAATATTCTTAATTTTCGCAATTGCATTAAACAATAATTAGTTACCTGTAAACCAATTTCTAACTGATCATTTGTTGATGTGCATAGTTCAGAACTCACAAAACTTTCAAATGGATTTCGCTGTAAATTATGCATGGATTTCGAAGCATTTTCAATAGCTTTAGTTGCTTTATTCCGAGAAGATTCATTAGTCACTCCGTCATTTGTTGAAGAAGGAACTGAAGCAGCTGGTTCATCTTCATCAAATGTAGCCCATTCTTCAATCGGAGCCAAATGAGTTGTTAGTTGCAATAATGATACATCTACAACATCATCCTCATTTTTTTCATGCATCTTATATTCTGTGATCATCAAGTCACTGTTTGGATCAGCCGCCGGAATCAATTCTAAAGCTGATGCAGATGATTCTGAACGTGATAGGAATGACTCTGAAGCTGATTTAAATGATGCTGGAGATGATGTAAAAGACTCTGAAGCTGTTCTAAATGATGCTGGAGATGATCTAAAGGACTCCGAAATTGTTCTGCAAAATTGTGGGCTGCTATCATTAAGATCAGAGCTGGTGTTGACTGAGGATATATTTCCCTGATAAAGGAAAGATGTTATAATGTCAAAATTTATAACTAAGAGTCTTGAGCATAACTGAAATTATATGTGGTCAAGTAACTAAAGCTAAATTTCACTAAAATGTGCCAGGCCTTTCAATACTTATGTGATAAGTATTGTACACTTTTATGCTTTGCAAGATGATACCATGAGTATAGTGATTTTCAAATAAATGCCACAGCTTTTAGTTATTTTTCCTTCTAAATTTAGTCGAATGTTGTCTATTGTTAAATAATGGTGTATAAAGATAAAAGGGATTTCATCATAAACAAGATATGGTATTATATTCAAAAATGTTGCAAGGTATGGTATTTACTTGAAAATCACTAAATTCATGTTTGCATGAACTTGCAATTATAACATATATTATAGAATTTTACATTCTTTCACATATAGATCGTGCCGGCCGATATATCGGATCAAAGACTCCTCATGATATAACAAAACCAACATATTTTTGCCATTGTATTGAAGATAAACACATGTTCAATACAATTCTTATCCACCAATATTCAATATTAAAATCCTAATTTATATTCATCTTAAACATGCTAAATTTTGTCAAAGAAAAAAACCTTGAACATGCTAAAAGGTCATGGCACAGTAGTGAAATCTAGCCAGCCACAGATTAGAGAAGCACTAACCATTGGACATTGGAATTTATCGAAATAACTGTTGATAGAGTCTTCAGACAATCTATTGGACACTCGAGCTTGTGCATTTCCACTCAAGATATCTCTTAGACTGCTATTTTCACTGTCCTGAAAAAGTGATGAGTTGCTAGAAATTGAGTTCTCTGAATATAGGGAACCTGAACTTGAATACATATAATCAAGCTTAATATTTGGGCTTTTCCCAATACGGCTATCCAAATGTTGATGTTCATCAAGCGGGGTTTGGGAACAACACGCTCTCATTTCATATTCCTCGTGATTCTTAAGCCTCTGTTAATAACACAAAGTTTCTTGATGATGTTAAAATTATACAATGGCTTAAATGGCATATATAGTTCCACATTATGCATCAACTGAAATCTTTTACTTAAAAAACAAGTGAATACTAGATGTATATATTAGAAATAGTTACCTCGATGTATCTTGCTAAATTGCTAGAGGCATTTTCTCCGACATATTTCTTGTGTACATAAACATCATTTATGAATTCCCTAATCTTGTTAGCATTACTGTAACAATTAAACAAGTTAGGCAGTTAACCTCATTTAGAAAAAATATATGCATAGCTAGAGTGTTTGGAATTTTTTCACCTTTTGTCAGGAAATTTCATTAGTTGTCTATCCCAGTGTTTTAAGAACAATTCTCCAGCACGCTGTAACATTTATCATGAAGTGTGAAATGAAAGCTATATATATAGCTATGAGAAAAGAAGAAAGAAACAAAATAGTATGTAACAAAATTTACCGCATTACCACCATTTTGAAGAGACATGACTTCTTGTTTGGTAAATGTGGCCATAGACACCGACTTCACACGATGATTAAATTCACGGCTGTAGAGTAAAACCAAGTCCATATAGTAAATAGCAAATACAAGACATGTTTCGAAAACGATAACGATTTTATATACACTTCATGAACAATCAAGGATAGATATTTTGCTAGCAGCCCATCAATACATGCAATATTTCTATAGAAGTTAGGACTAGTGTATCTAACTGCTATAAACGAGTCTCTATGTTCTTAATTATATCTACATGCATGTCATAGGTATATATAGAGAGAATTTGGATATGTATATGCTTGAGACATTGACAAACTATATTTTTCATGGATGATACATAATAATGTAGGGTGCATGCTTGTTTAGATAAAGAGTACCAAGCATAGTAAGGATTATTAAAATAAAATGTTACTAGATGAAAGAGGGAACATATGTGCATCCTCATATAATTGAGGCGGTGGTATGACGCCTATGATTTTATAAGATCTATTAATGCATATATATGCCGTAGGTCAATTACAGTGATACTAATTGCATGATTAATAAAGTAAATTCTAATCTACTAATGATCAGTTATTAAATATTTAGATGGATACAAAAAATTGCTAACAATGACTTTGTATGATTATTAGATGGAATTATATATATGAGAGAATTTGAAAAAAATAAGATCGATGATCTTTCTTTGATACGTGCACTCATCCTTCGGTAATACTAGTACCAAATTAAGGAATTTCTGTCCTATTGAGCGACTCTTACATTTCTGAAGATTTTATAAATTTCAGTCCTGAACACCACAAGAAACATATATAATGCGAAGAAAATCAAATCATAATTATCAAAATTGACTTACTGTATTCCGCTGCATGTGATGCAGACGAAGGTCGAAAAAGTTGTGCACACATATTGAGTTCCCTATATAAAAAAGAAGGTCTAAATTTTAATGTCTTATGAATTAACAAAACATATTGAATTAAAGTTAAACCAGAAAATGATTTTAATAAAAAAGTTACCAGGCTATTGCAGTTCATGCAAATTTTATTTGGAGGCAGCCTCATGAGAGATCTAACAATCTTCTCATTCTTCTCTGCCTCTTTCTTGCTCATCATTTTCTGCCGACAAAAAAATTGTGGGAAAAATTTTTCAAGCTTCATTGTCAATAATCTAGGTTAGGGTTTTGGAAATCTAAAGGAAATAAAAATAATACCAGAAAAAAGATTTTTATTTTTATTTTGTTAGCAAACTGTTTGAAATTGGTGGAGGATTGACCCAGGGTAGTTTTGGAAATATAAATTTAGTTTCGTATATACAGGTTGGAAAAAAAGGTTTATTAATTAGTCAGCTTAGGTTGTTATATTTTTGGATATGATGTTATTTTTTTTAAGATTCTGATAGGATTTTTACGATCTTCAATAATATTATTGGATAATTCTCATATCACACCTCAGAATCTTCTTATTTTAAAAATGCATGCATAATTAACCTAGTTTTTTAAAAGAATAAAATCAATCTGAAATTATCAGATTATTGCTTCTTATACATTGTAAAACACCCACTAACCTTCCCTAATAATTGTAAGTCCTACGGAGTCAATAGCTTTAAAAGCTTTAAAAGTAGTTTTTAAAAAAAATGTATTTAAAAAGATAATTATGTTGAACAAACTCAACAGTTATAACAAATTTATTAAATTCAGCTTTAACCAATTTTTAAAAATAAAAAATAAAAGACATTAAATACATTAATAATAAATTGAAATTCTACACCATACTGTAATTATATTATAAAATTAATAAATCCACTTATTTTTCGATATTTTTTATATATCCATGGACATCACACATGTGAAAACGCGGGTAAATGATAGGGCATATGCACTACTGGACAATTAACTATCCTCATTTGTTTAATTTTCTTAATTTATCTTTTGTACTTATCTTACAGAAATTAATTAGTCATGTCCATAAGCTAAATAAGCTCTCACACTACAGTAAATAGAAACCTATTTCGATGGCAATTTACCGTCGAAATAGGTCTATTTCGTCGGATGACACGAAATAATCACGAACGAACGCCGACGCAATAGGTTACATCGCAATAGGTTATTTCAACGGCTAAAGCTCGTCGTAATAATCAAATTATTTCAACGGCTAATTCCCGTCGAAATAGTTTTTTTTATCGACGGGTAATTTCAGTCGAAATATATAAGTTTTTTAAGTTAAAAAATTGTTTCAGGAATCATTTAAAAATCCTTTTTTATATTTCAACGGTAACTTGCCATCGAAATAGTCTATTTCGACGGGCCACTTCCGTCGAAAAGGACTATTTCGACGGAAATTTCCTGTCGAAATAAAGTGGATTACAGTAAAAAAAAAATTGAAAGAGCCAAGAAAATCTCCAATCCAATTTATTTCAATTTAATATCAATTACATTCCATTCAAATAACGATTCCAATACAAATTCCATTCCATTCAAATATCGATTATCCAAATACGATTACAATAAATGCTACACGTTCCTTTACAATTTTAATATCATAAATTTACAAAAGTAGGAAATGAAAAATCAACGGAGGACGAACATGGGGAGGGAGAGTCGATCACGAAGAAGGGGCTCATGGATTTCCTGGGTAAAGCCCCCACGATTAAGAGTTTAAAATACATGAATTAGTATAGATATTTTATATTAATCAAATGTGTGTGTGCGCGCTTATTTGTGTGCGCGTGTGTATGTATGCTTGTGCGCGCGCGTGCGTGTTTGTTTGTTTGTGTGTATGCTTGTGTACGAGCGCGCGCCTGCTTGTTTGTGTGTATGCTTGTGTGCGCGCGCACGCGCCTGCTTGTGTCTGCTTGTGTCTGTGTGTATGTATGCATGTGTGTGTGCGTGCGCGCGTGTATGTATGCATGTGTGTGTGCGTGCGCGCGTGTATGTATGCATGTGTGTGTGCATGTGTGTATGTGATATGTGTGTATGCATGTGTGTATGATTGTGTGTATGTGATATGTGCGTATGTACGCATGTGTGTGTATGTGTGCTTGCATGATTATGTGTGTATGTATGCATGTGTGTGTATGATTGGGCGTATGTGACATGCGATATGTATGCATGTGTGTTTGTGTCTGTGCTTGTGCATGTGTGTGTGTATGCTTGTGCGTGTATGTGTGTGTATGTCTGATTGTGTATGTTTGTGATATGTGTGTATATATGTAAGGGTTATCAAACTTACCGAAGGTACGGGCCTCCCAGTCTAGACGTACACGTCAATAAGATTAAGCCTCTGCTCGAGAGTCCAGCCAGCAAATAGATCGGCAGCGGGAGCGGGAGCAACAGCGGGAATGGGAGCGGCAGTCGATCGGCGTGAGGAACCGCCAGATTCCGGCGTCCGCTCCCGGGGCGATCCATAAAACACAGGGGTCCTGGTCCTAGAGGCCCTGGTCTGTATCGGCATTTCCGAAAGTGATTCGTCTACAGGCTGAAACCTAGGAGGTGGATGCCCGGTCGGCTGGAAAGGAGTGTTATACTGACGCAGAGTGATTTTGGAGGACACGCACTATACTATCCCGTGACGACCCGGCTTAAACGCCGTGAAAGCTCTATCTACGATGAATGTTCTCCGTGCGTCATCAACCGGGTGTCCCTGCTCCACCTCCATCGTCTAGATCAACTGATCTCTTTCAGCCGCCATCACCACCTGTTTGTAGAAAAAATGTATTACTGTCGTTCTAAAAGCTACACAATAATTATTCTGAAATAATTAAGAAACTTGGCATATGTAGAGTCTTGCATATATTCCATGTGCCTCAATCAATACAGGCGCGCCGTCATCCCGTACAAATTGAGCCTGGTAGATTTCGATACGATCAAGAGACTCTCTAACATGACTTTCTTCCTGCATATAATATTTAGAAAGTTCATATATAAATTTCTAAGATAATTTTAACGTATTAATATCAAATACAATACTTACGTATTCAATGGCAACCTGCTGGGAACTCTTGCTCCAACCCTTATAAATATCGTGCAGCTGAGCGCGAGATACTTTTCCTCACTCGCTCTTCTCCTGCAGTTACATCAAATATTTTTTACTGAGTTACTATAAAATATCAAAAAGGTATCGTCAAAGACATACCCTAAACTTTCTGGACAAGAAATGATCGACCAAGGCATGCCAGTATTCTTCGGACCAATCTGAATTCGACTTAATCGAATACATCTCATCAGGTGAAGCGCAGATTTCAAGCTTTCTAAAGATTTTGTTCGTATGGCCTCTCTAATTCTTCGCCATATGAATACACATCTTATCATAAACTACGCGTTCATCGCAAACCCTCTAGGGGCCTTCTACGCCAACTCACCGGAACTTGAACCGAGCCTGCGAAATGGGATAATTCATCATTGTATGGGTATTTTATAGTAATTTAGTAAATGTGTATGTATGTGTGTGTGTTTGTGATATACGCGTATGTGTGTGTACACGTGTGCATATCAAAAAAAAGTATAGTATTGAATTGTATAAAGAAATCTAACCATCATCTCCCATATAGCAACTTGTTTCTTTAGCCCTAACGCTTCACTATCCCATTCTAAGACCTCCCACTCGTCATTTTCATCCTTTAACAAATAAGGCATGCGGTCCTTACTGTTCACTATCGACGACATCATTTTTTCATTTCTTTACTGGCTCCTGTCACAATGTCCCCTGTGAACGCAAGGTATACAATTGGCTTGTCAGGAATATGTGGCATCCTCCTCCATATATCACTGGCCTATGTGGGTCCTCTCCCAGTCCGTTTCTTTTTCTGAAAGGACTTCCCCTCGTCTCCGGTAGACTGATCGGTCCTGCTATCTGAACCTAACATATCTAAAACAACTTCACGGAATATACTTTAATATGTTAGATAAAAAATAATAGTGAAAATTATTGCTGAAAAGAATATCATACATGAGCAATAAATGGTGGAAATAATATGCAGGGAAAAGAAGTGAAAAAATGAACCATGAGATGCAACATTACAGTAAAAATAGAAGGGGGAAACAATATCTCCATTCTACAAAGTATGCGGGGTATTTTATTCTTTAGTATTCTAAAATCGTTTGCCGAGTAATCGTTGGAGCATAACACTCTGAAAAAATGACACAAATCAGTCACAACTAATACAATGTCGTTATCTGGTAACGCCCTAACAGCAATGGGAAGCAATTGCTGCATAATCACATGACAGTCGCGACTTTTCAGACCGACGAAAGTTTTCTTTTCCAAGTTTACATATTTACTAATGTTCACAGAATATGCATCCGGTACCATTACTAGTTTAAGTACCTTAAGAAAACTCAGCTTCTTATTATCGGACATCGTGTGCTTTGCTGGTGGAATAGCCCATTTACCATTCTCTTTCGGACTTGGATGCAATTCTGGCCGCAAATTCTTTGTAGCAAACCATTGTCGTATCGCTAATGTGTCTCTGTTCTTGAATTTAGTATTCAACAGGATACTCAGTAAGAGCACACAGACATTCTTCTCGATATGCATGTTCCCTTATAAAAATAAAAAAAGAGGAGGGGAGAAACAGAAAGAGGAAAAGCGATGGAAAAATTTCCCTAATGGAGCATCACGTGCCCACACGTAATGCGCCTTGGAGCAAAAATTATAGGCATTACGCTTAACAATTAAGACTGAAATTGAGCCTCACGTGTAAACACGTGAGCATCTATATACAAAGTATATAGGCACCTTCCTAAAACAAATAACAGGGCAGGGAAGCTCACGTGTCAGCACGTGATGCTCTTTGTTGGGCTTAATTTCGTAGGGGTCACATGCCACATGTGACATTTCTGAACATCAGCTCACGTGCCAACACTGATGCCCTTTCTCTGTGGCTGCTGCATATAAGAAAACCAGTTTAATTCTATGAGGGGGTCATGTGCTACACGTGAGGGTTCCTAATCACCCTCCAAGCTGATAGAATTAAATTATAAATAAAAGGGATCAAAACCCTGTTTGGAAAATATTTCCTTAGATCTTTCTAAATAAGAAAGATTGCGCTATGTAAAACAGAGCACTGTTGGATTAAAAATCCAATGATGATTAAAAATCATCAAGCTACAGAATAAGTTCTGTATGGGGAAATATTTCCCCAATCTTGTTAAAAATAAGAAAAATATCTTCTGTAAAATAGAAGTCCTTGAATCAAAGATCCAGCGGTGGATAAAATCCCCAAATCAATTAAAAAATCTCTCAATAAGTGATTTCCTTAACTGAATCAACAAATCTGCATCTACTATATAAAGGACCTTAGACTTCAAGTCGAGAGGGAGGAGACCCCCCATAAGATTTGAGAAGAAAAAAAAGAGAAGAGGAGTTCCCTTTGAAGAAAAGAAACCCTAGGTTAAAAAAAAGAGACTTGGAGATCGTTTTATCTCCTCTTACAAGAGTTTAACTCTTCCAAAAAACAACTTAGTTCTTTCTCTGGTTGAGGTCTGCAGAAGTAGATCTTCCCACAAGTTGAGAATTTAATTCTCATCGGGGAGATTCTGTCATGCAGTCCCCAAAACTTAGAGGAAAGAACTAAGTTTGAAGAATTTAATTTTTCCAAAAGATGTAGAAATTTAATTCCTCTAACAAAACTAGGGTTTAACCCTTCATAAAAAAACAACTGAGAGTGCCTCGCGTGCCCACACGTAACCCCTAATAATGCATAGCACTTGTAAAAAGAGGATAGAATAAATCCAAGGAGGCAGCGCCCAACTGTGGGACACCTTACGTGCATATATGTGATGGTCACAAGATTTAAGTGTTTAACACTTACATACAGATGAGGATTTGGACCCAAGTATACAGCGCCAACTTTCAGACGTCTCACGTGCCACATGTGATCGCTCCAGAGTTTCAGTGTTTAACACTGCTTTAGAGCATCATGTGGGAGCACGTGAGCGCCAAGTAAATGTTAGTGTTTAACACTATAAGAGGTCAACCTTAGCCTAAACATAGCCAAGTCTCCCGAGGACAAAACTTTTTTTCAACTGAGTCTTCCTATGCTCAGGTCTCCCTAAATCTATCTTAGTTCCAAAGATGATTAATGATGTCCTAGCAGATGGTATCTAAAATGGTGTTCATTCCACCATGATCTTTCCCTTTGTAGGGTGTTTTTCGTTACCCCATTGAGATGTGCATACGTGTGCGCTTGTCAGGCGCATTACAGATTCCCCTTGCCTAGGTTAGGCTGGGGTTTATTGATTGTGCGGATCCGAATCTCTGGCAGCCGCGGACTAAGCTGCCGTTAATTACCCCTCGTATTTGGAGCGAGAAAACCTCCGATTGACGGGTTAAACTGGTCATGCGAACTCAATGTGCGGTGTTGTGTTTTGGAGGGGTTTTGGATATATCAGGTGCCCCGCAGAGTTTTTACGGGGGTCCCACTACCCGGATAGCGGGCTGGGGGTTAACGGGGCTAGCAGCCCCCTTGCGGGGTGCGGGGTAGCGTCCCGTCCCAAATTTTTTTTAGAGGGAGAGTGTTGTAGAGTATGTGTGTGTGTGTGTGTGTGTGTATACATATATATAAAATAAAAAAAGGAAAGGGCATACAAAGGATGCGTGGGAAAAAGCGCCAGTGCTTTGGGTACTAGCGCTTTGAGCGCAAGAGGCCAGCATTTTGAGCGCAAGAGCGCTAGCGCTTTGAGCGCTAGCGCCCCATGTGCCAGGCACGTGTACGCTCGGGCGCTAGCGTTTTGAGCGCTAGCGCCCCACATGTCAGCACATGGGCGCTCGGGCGCTAGCGCTTTGAGCGCAAGGGCGCCAGCGCTTTAAGCGCTAGCGCCCTACGTGTCAGCACGTGGGCGCTCCGGCGCTAACGGTTTAGGTGCTAGCACTCTGAGTGCAAGGGCGCTAGCGCCCCACGTGTCTGCACGTGGGTGTTCAGGCTGCAAAAGGGACTTGGTCCCTACAATGGGAGTTATACTCCCAGAAAGGAGCGCTTATTATTTTGTGTGTGTGTATGTGTGGAGTTAAACTCCTAGGATGCTTTGAAGCTGATGAAGGGCTTCTCCCCTTGAGCCCTAGTTCTTTTCCAAAGTGGGGTTTCTGGAGATGAGTCTCCTTCTTCCTCCTCTGTTGGCAGGATCTTGAAGATCAAGAGATGTGAGATTTTTAAAAATCTCCTCTTTTTGAGATCTGATGGAAGATCTGAGTTCCCCTTTGTGGGTTTTGTGGTGAAAAACTATTTAGTTTTATAAAAGGAAGAGTAAAACTCTTGATTTAATTCAAAAGAAAGAAGAAGGTTTTAGAACCTTGAGGAAGGAGAAAGATCTCAGATCTGGATTTGTTTTTTGGAGAGAGAAAAAAGTTGTTGGGATATTTTCATTATCCTTGCCTTTATAGGCTATACACTTTATATATAGCCCCTTGGGCTCTACAAAAATGGCATTTTGCCCATCCCGTGGCTCATGTGCCATTTCTTTTTGCACATAAGTCATGGGCTTTACAAAAAATTTGGCTTTATGCCCATTTTTCTTACATCCATTCATAAAATAAATAAAAGTAACACAACAAAATTATTTATTACAAGAATTTTATTTTGGCATGGGGGAAGGCCGGCAGCTTCATGTTCGGGCTCGACCAGGGCATTGGCCCACTTGACCTGGGCTTGGGCCTACTTGGCTTGGGGTTGACTTTGATTTTGATCTGGTCAACCGGGGTGTAAATTTTTACCCCAACAAATTGCCCCCATCAATAAATGCACACCACATATGTGGATCGTGTGCATGAAGTTGATAGATCTTCTTTTACTTGGAGGCGACTTGATTTGGTTTCCATTTTTGGGAAGCTGGCACTGCCCTTTTTACGACATGGATGGTCGTTGCTTGACATGTCTCCGAGACGAAGTGTTCGTGGTAGACGTTTTCCTGGGCCAGAGTGATCTGGTTCCCGCTTTGTAGGAAGCCTGCACTGCCCTTTTTACGACATGGACGGTCGATACTGCCCTTTTTGAGACTTGGACGGTCGGTTCTGCCCTTTTAGCGATTTGGATGGTCGGTCCTGCCATTTTAGCGACTTGGACGTTCGGTTCTTCCCTTTTAGCGACTTGAACGGTCGGTGCTGCCTTTTTTGCGACGTGGACGATCGGTGTTGCCATTTTAGCGTCATGGACGGTCGATGCGGCCATTTTAGCGACGTGGACGGTCGGTGCTGCCATTTTAGCGACTTGGACGGTCGGTTCTGCCCTTTTAGCGACTTGGACGGTCGGTGCTGCCATTTTAGCGACTTGGACGGTCGGTTTTGCCCTTTTAGCGACTTGGACGGTCGGTGCTGCCCTTTTTGCGATGTGGACGATCGGTGCTGCCATTTTAGCGATGTGGATAGTCGATGCTGCCATTTTAGCAACGTGGACGGTCGGTGCAGCCATTTTAGCTACTTGGACAGTCGGTTCTGCCTTTTTAGCGACTTGGACGGTCGGTGCTGCCCTTTTTGCGACGTGGACGGTCGGTGCTGCCATTTTAGCGACGTGGACGGTCAGTGCTGCCATTTTAGCCACGTGGACGGTCGGTGCTGCCCTTTTAGCGATTTGGACGGTCGGTGCTGCCCTTTTTGCGACTTGGACGGTCGGTTTTGCCCCTTTAGCGACTTGGACGGTCGGTTCTGGATTTGACTTGCTCAGCTTCTTGCGGTATCAAGGATGAAGTTGACTTGTTTCCGAGGTGGAATTTGATTCTGCCAGGGAGGTCATTGGTTGTTTTGCTGATTTGATGTGATTTGGATTGACATCAGCACCGCTACACTAGAATATGGTACCGGGAGCGAATCATCATTTGCCGTGAGGGAATTTCTCTCGTTCCCAGTTTAACGACTTAGGAGTCATCATTTTCCAGTCTAACGACTTAGAGGTCATCTGTTCCCAGTTTAAAGACTTAGGGGTCTATTGGATTGGAGTTTGGAATTTTGGAGTTAGGGTAGGCATCATCGTTGCTAACAATGAAGCACTTGTGCCAGGAGCAATTCATCATTTGCCCTTTCCTGTTGGGAAGCAGGAGCATAGAAGACAGGTTTAGGTCTCTATCACCTAAGCCTTTTCAATTTTATGAGCCGTAAGGGTCCCATAAAAGCATTTTCTCCCTACGAGTTGAGAGGATCTCGCAGGTGTATGTTCTCCTTAGGAATCATGAGGATTCCTAAGTGTGTTGCTCCTTTGTGGGTCGTAAGGATTTCACGCAGGGATTTTCTCCTCATAAGGTTGAGAGGACTTTGCGAGTGTATTTCATCTATTTTCACGAGTTTGCGCCCTTTCGGGTTTTCACAAACTCGCCGGTAGTCCTGCTGTTTTTACTCACGGAGCCCTTTCAGGTTTTCATCCGTGCCCGTTTTGCTTGTGGACATACCGTTTTTTTCGCTGGTGGGACTTTACAAGTAGTCTCACCGGCAGGATTTGGGAGAGATAGGGGTCGTTTATGCCCGTAGATTGTATACGGTTTTACAGGATGTATGATCTAGACCGTAGGGCTGGTGTGCTCAATTCGCCTGCAACTTGGAGCATTCACGCGTAGTATTTCTTAAGATATCGGCCATTGATGGGTGGCATGGGCCTTTCTCCCTCGGCACTTATTAGTTGGTAGGATCCTCCGTCGAACACTTTCTCGATGACGTATGGTCCTTCCCAATTTGGCTCGAATTTTCCCTTGGCATGTCGATTGGGGATGATCGGTCTTTTGAGGACCAACACCAATTTACCTTTCTTGAAAGCGTGGATATGGGTTATCTTGTCATAGGCCTGTGACATTTGGGATCGGTATAGCCCCAGATTTTGCTGCACAGCGAGCCTCTTTTTTTCGAGGGCATCGAGCTCTTCAAGCCGAAGGAGCGCGTTTTCCTCCTCCGTCAACTCGTGCTGAACGGCCATTCTTAAGTTTGGAACTTCGACTTCGAGGGGGAGGACCGCCTCCACTCCGAAGAGCAATGAGTATGGAGTGGACTGAGTTGGAGTATAGTGCGTGGTACGATATGCCCACAACGCCTCGTGAAGTTTGAGATTCCAGTCTCTCTTGTTGGCAGACGTATTTTTCCTTAGGAGCTTGCATAGAGTCTTATTAAAGGTTTCGGCTAGCCCATTGGCTCTTGGATTATAGATGGTGGAATATCTACTCCAGTCTATCTTATATTGAGTAGCGAACCTTGCAACTTTGAAGCTCTTAAAAGAAGGCCCGTTGTCAAATATAATTCTTCTTGGTATACCGAAGCGGTATAGAATATTATGCTGGAAGAACGTCAGAATATCTTCTGTCTTGACTTCTTTTAGCGGGACAGCTTCAGCCCATCTAGAGAAGTAGTCGGTTGCAGTTAATAAGAACCGGTGGCCTTTGGATGACGAAGGATCAATTGGGCCAACAATGTCGGTGCCCCAGACTTCGAAGGGCCACGACGCCACCGTAGGATGCAACGGATTGGGATACTTGTGAATGAAATCACCATGGATTTGGCAAATATGACATTTCTTTGCATGCTCTCTGCAATCCCGTATCATGGTAGGCCAGTAATACCCAAGCCGTTTGATTTGAAGTCGCACCTTGGGGCTAGATTGGTGAGCACCGCAAACGCCCGAGTGAACTTCTTTCATGACTTTCTGGGCTTCGGCCGATGACAGACATCTGAGCCACAGTTGGTCATATGACCTGCGGTATAGTGTGTCATTTACAAACACGTATCGGAGAGCTCTCTTCTTTAGCTGAATTCTTGCAGATTTTCCTTCGGCCAGCTTGTCGTATCGGAGGTACTCTATGAAGGGTTCTCTCCAATCGGGCTCGTCTTGTATAATGACCATGTTTTCTAATACCTAATAAATATATTTTATTTATATTTCTACTATCAAATAATTATTTACGTGTTTCTTTTATATAATACTAATTTTTAAAGTAGTGTTAATAATTTTCAAAGCATTGAATATGATTAAAGGAATTTTTCTAAAATCTATTTATTATTTTTATAGGCTTAAAATGTTTTAGTAAGATTTTATAACGCCTTAATATAATCTACATATTTTTATTATCAATAAAAGTAATTAATTCGTAATTAAAAATATTTTAAAGGATAAACTAGATATTATATAATTTTAGTAACTAGCTAAAATCATAGGAATGGTTATATTACTTAGTTTTAGCCCAAAACTATTTTTATACTAAATATAATAATAAAATATATTTTCTGAAATTTTTCCATAATTTTCCCGTGTTTTTAACTATTTTTAACAATTTTTTTAAAGCCAAATCCAATTTTTAAATAATAAACAGAAAATATTTTATATATATAAAAAAATATAATTTAAAATCCCTTTGATCTGGACCGTTGGATCCAAGATCCAACGGCCCAGATCACACCGCCAGCGCCCACGTGGTGGGGACCACGCGAAAACGCGTGGTCTCCCGACGCACGACACGTGGCGGCGGCGGGCCAATTGGAGGCTTGATCTCAGACGTTGGATCTTGATCCAACGGCTGAGGTAAAGAGGCGGCGGACGCAATCATTGGCTGAATGATTCGCAATCATGGGCCGGCGTGATTTTCCGTGCGATTTAACAGATTTTTGGATTTTCTTGTTACTTTTTGAACGCTATAAATAGACACTTTCAAACCTAAATTTCTCACACCACCGAACTCCAAAAATTCTGAAAAAAATACTGGTGCCTTTGTATCGACGACACCGACGCTGCGGCTCCATCCAATTGAAGAGGAAAAATCGGGATGCGGAGCTATTAAGGATTTAGTACGAGACTACGTTTTCAACTCTTCGGCATCCGACTCAAATAAAAGGTAGGATCCGCCTCTCTCTCCTTTTCCTGTCACCTTCTTTCTCAATAACCTAGTTCCAACTTATAATCATCAACCCTAATTAAAATGTTGTTATAATATTTGTGCATACCCTTTTTCCTTGTACCCTCAATCATGATAATGTTAACCCCATTTAAAACGGTGTTTAAATTTCCTCTGTACACAAAGTTATATTGCTCACCCATAATACCTAGAATTTGATATAACCCATGAATTGTCATTTCACCTCTGTCATACCCATACTATAAAAATGATCTCGAAATAGGTTACTTCCACAAGATACCATCGTTTAATTAAAATATTATATTTGTTTAAAATAACTATAAGAAATGAAGATATGTGAAATAAATATTTTAGATACAGCATACGTATATTTTACTTGCAAATATTTTTAAAACCCTCTCAACTTTTTAAGGTAGAAAATATTAAATTTTAATAACGATAACTTTTTAAAAAAGGGAATATTTAAAAGGTAATTTTAAAATAACACCAATCTAGGACAAAGGAAAGGTTGTAGGCATCGATCGTTTATCTAAACCAGACTTTGTGGTGCCTAGGCTAGACAAGTGAGAAAGGTAACTTTAAAAGGCCCGTCTCACGGTGATTCGTGAGCGGATCCCTCCTTTCCTTACTTGTGCTTACCTGGCCACAATTGGCGGTGAAGAGGCGATTTGAGGACCTCATAACTTGTCCTTTTGGAATATTAGGTGCAGTCTAGATTTTCAAATAAAAACCTCTTGCAAAAGATTTTCAAATAAGCACCACAACCTTTTATCGAAAGGATATTTTTTGTAAAACATTATGCTTTTCCAAAATAATAAATATCCCAAATATCATGGTTTTTCTTAGAAGTAATAAAAGATAATTAAACAATATTATTTCTTTTTAACTAAGCTTTCCTTAAGATGACACGAAATACTTTACGAACTCTAGAAAATAAAACGAGTGGTTGTGGAAGGCCATATTAAACGAGATCAATACTTTTTAATTTCCCAGTTTATGACAACATGACATATACAAAACATGATACGGTTAGGGTTAGAATGCGCGGACCTAGGTATGGAATACTTTATGAAGATCCCTACAGACAGGGTGAACAGTCCAAAGTGTGGACGACTATACAAATATGAAAATCCCGATATTCCGGATGAACAGTCCAAAGTGTGGACGACTGTACAAATATGAAGATCCCGATATTCCGGGTGAACAGTCCAAAGTGTGGACGACTATACAATGTGGAAATTCCATGCCTAGAGGTATACGCACTAACTCTAATTCGTCAAAACCTTTATACTGAATCACGGGGATGGGTAGTTTGATTAGGCAAGGATAATTCGGAACTCGGATTCCCCTACTACTCGATCATGATCCCGGGAAGTGAAACGGTACATTTCACTTCCCCGGTTGTTGTTCCGTGGCCACAACGAAATAATCGCGAGTATCCGGACCCTTGTTTAACAAACTAAAATGTTTACAATACCTATTGATATTCAACACTAAACCCACATCATGTGATATACCTACCTGTTACCTTATCTACCTTTCTTCATGAGACACGAGTTATTCAGTATCTTGGATGTGGATATTTTACCAGTTTAGACTTGTTGTTTATTATGGAACTGAAGGGTGGTAATACATGTGCACTTGAGTGATATTCACGCTAGACAAAGCTCCATCGTAGTCATAGGACACCTTTCGGGGATGTTCACGCTACCACATTGATTGCCATTTCAGGCACGAGCACCAGCTCATACTGCTTCCAGCTAGTCATGGGATACCTCAAGGATACGAGTATGTTCACCCGTCAATTCTATCCATACACACCTTTTTTAACCTGATCCAACTCTTAGACTGAATATCCGTTTGACTTGACTTGAACCTTTACCAAACATATACAACCTACTCATATTCACATATCTAATTTGTATATAACCTCATACATTTATACACATGTTCATCATATTCATTATATACACATGTTCGTTTCTATGCCTTTACTTCCTTATGAGGCAATCCTACCCGAGTATAACTCGCTGACGAACCTTTATTTTCTTCCTTTATCTTTGGAATGTCTGTCAGATAAGAATGAGTATTATAGCGAAGATCAAGGTGTGAAGCCAGCTTATGAAGATTATGCAGACCGGACGATGGAAGATTAGATAGTTTTAATTTTTGTTGTTGCCCACATGTTTAGGGCTTTTGTTTCTCCTTTGATGTAATTAAACTACTCAGTTTATTTTACTCTTTCTTTTGGGATGTAATAAAGTTTGGTTAATGGAAATAAAATGCCTTTCGTTTTTATTATTTTTGTTTTGGTACACATCCTGTATGTTAAATATTCATACACTTAACGTAACTGTATTGAATAGACCACCTTCAATACAGTTAGGTTGCGGACCATGCCACGTCATCCTTCTCCTTCTTTTGGGAAGCGGGGAGTGACAGGTTTTTGTGGTGGCCCATGCAGGCCCTCTTGTGTACTAAAATGAAACCATTAACTGATTTATTATATTTGTGAATCTCATCCATCTGTACCGATATCATAGTTTTCCTATGTCCTTTGTCCCTTCCTTGGCATTCTGTACCCTGACCATGACCTTTCCTTCTGGTCATAGCAAATCTTTCCAACGAGGATGACATGTCCGATATTACTTTGAAGCTATATCTGGAGATTCAGACGACGAATTCATAGACTCTCAGGCGGTTATTTCCGAAAGCGACTCGGAAGACGAAGAAGTCGATGCTACAACTCCGGAGTCTATGATGGCCAACGACTCCGAAAAAGAAGAAGATCCCAGGGAAGAGGAGCATATAAAGGATGGGCCAGAAAAAGGAGGCTCCTGCAGAAGAAGAAAACCCTATAGAGGTGGAATCAGAGAGCGAGGCTCCTGCCGAGGATGAGTCGAAGGACGAAGTTTCGAGTGAGGACGAACTCGAGACCGAAAAAACTCAGGCAGTTGTCCCCATAAGGCACCATGGGAATGGTCATACTTTTCTTAGATCGAGGACCTATCACCACTTGTTGAACTCCCGTAATCGAGACTAATAAGTCTTTTTCCTTTCTTTGGCCGAATAAAGTGATGTAAGAATAGTATGGGCATGTCCTTACTTCCGGTTGTACTCTCCATATTGAAGTTGGATAATAAAATCTTAGTTTCGAGCAAAAATCTCTCTTGTGCTCTTCTTAGCCTCTCTTGCATTAATTGCTGTTCTTCCATGCAAGTTATTATCCCGTCTCCTCCCTCAACCTGATTATAACCTAACCTATTCTGATTCAGATCATCAATGGCTGGACGACACCATCACCACAACCGAAGGGGAAATGGAGTCAATGAAGCCGCTGCTCAGTAAGCAGCTATGCTACAAATGATGCAAGGACTATTGGAGCAACAGCAGTAGCAGACAGCTGCCCTTCATCAGGAGCTATGAGAAAGTAGGAAGCAGCAAGCAGAGATTTTAAGTAAGGCACTAACCCCAGTTCCACAAGGTTCGACGGGAGTGAAGCAGTTCAAATCACTCCACCCTAAGACTTTTTCGGGGAAGGAAACTCCTTTAGAAGGTGAAGAATGGCTCAAAGGAAAAAGTCAATGATCTCAGTGCCGCCCAAATTCCGAAGGACACGTGGGTGAACATCGCTAAGCTACAACTTACGGATAATGCCAGGATATGGTGGGAGGCAGAGGAAAGTAGATCGAAGGAGCCCATCGACTGGTTAAGGTTCAAACAGCGTTTTGATACCCACTACTTTCCAGTCGTGGCACACTTAAAAATGGAACGGGAGTTTATACAGTTCCAACAAGGGAGCATGTGGGATAAGTCGGTGGACGAGTACGCTTCGGAGTTCTCAAGGTTAAGTCGGTTCGCGCATCATCTGGTGGCAACCCCAGAACTTTATGCTAAGAGATTCCGACAAGGATTGGACCTGAAGACACAGTCCTCCATGTCTTCTGCTACCTTATCAACTTATGATGAAATTTTAGAGGCGGCACGAAACTTTGAAGACCTTCAGAGACGCATAAGAAAGGATGACCGTTTGTCTGGCATTAAATGACTAGCCAATCAAATTCTTGAGGGATCATCTCCCAGATTCAACGGGAGACAACCACCTAAGAGACCAGCAGTACCAATTATCTTTGGAAAAACAGCCGTTGTATGCAACCATTGTGGTAGGACCGGATACTACATGAGAGACTGTCACATTTTGAACAAACTTTGCATAGTCTGTGGGTCTCCGGATTATGCCATTGGGGACTGTCCTCAGAGAGGGAGACAATCAGGCCCCGTCAACAAGCCGGCTAATTATGGGGCACCAACACAAGGAAACCGGCCACTTTCCGCCACTAAACCAACCGGTCAAGGGGCAACACCAAAAAGACCACCCTTACCATCACAGGAGAGTGTTTTTTCAGCAAGCGCAAAGGAATGGACCCAAACGTCAGACCTTCACCATGACGGCCGAGAAGGTTGACGCCATGTGGAAAGACAACAGAGGTACTCTTTCTTTTTCTCAACCATTCTTTGATACTATGCTTAACCATCTTTCGATGCAAATCTTAGTTAAAATCACCATAATTCATCCAGTTTTCGTAATTTCGACTAGTTGCCTTTATGTTATATCTCGCAAGTTTTTCCATCAATTCACAACCTCCATTCAACTTCTAAACTCTTTTATCTGGAAGCAACTACTGATTTTACATTTTCCGATTCCTTGTACCTAAACCCTTCAGAGACTTTCCATGAATCAAGTGATACACCAACTCGCGGGAGCGACACATGAAGCAAAGAGGATTCCTGGCAGCGTTACTAATTTCCGTGCCTAGTAGTGGCCACTCCTTTGAAAATTTCAAGTATGAAATTGTTCTAAGGAGGGTAGATCGTAACTATCACAACCATTCTTGCAATTCTTGCAATTCTTAGCAAACCCAGAAGTTTTAAACATCCACAACGATTTTCGGAGGAGTGGCTTGGTGATGTGATGTATCAGCGCGGCAATATAGTCGCATACGCGTCAAGAAAACTAACGACTTGTGGACGCAATTATCATGTTCAGATTTAGAACTGGCAATGGTAAATTTTCGTCTTAAAGATATAGAAACACTACTCTAAGGAGAACATGGGAACACGGATGGTTGAAACACATGAAGCAGATGAGAGAGATCAAGTTTTATATGGGAGAAGTGCCGATCGATTAGGACGATCCTGAAGATGGAGAATTTGTAAGATAATAGTAGAAAAAGTGGAGATGATGATTCAATGCAGCAAGCACGGAAAGCTCAACCCACGACTCATTTTCCGTTTAACATCTTGGAAGGAGACGTTTATGTATAGCCTACTTTTGCTACTTTCGTTGGAGGGTATGCTGGAAACCCTAGCCATACTTTTGAACGTTTCGAGATCACGAAAAGGTTAGCATAACCTACGAGCAGCAACCGGTCGGAATACTAGAAGGATGAAAACTTGAGCGACAAGACAATCCAGCTGGCTAGAGCTGTATGAAGGAAGAACTACTAAGCATACATACAAAGAAGCGAGGAAACGGGATGAGAGAGTGAGATCCAAAATATTTAACCGCGATAATCTCTTCTTAGTGATTTCTTCCTTTCCTTGACCAACCTTCTGAAATTTCGAGGACGAAATTATTTTAAGGAGGGTAGATTGTAACGACCATGTTTTCTAATACCTAATAAAATATATTTTATTTATATTTCTACTATCAAATAATTATTTACGTGTTTCTTTTATATAATACTAATTTTTAAAGTAGTGTTAATAATTTTCAAAGCATTGAATATGATTAAAGGAATTTTTCTAAAATCTATTTATTATTTTTATAGGCTTAAAATGTTTTAGTAAGATTTTATAACGCCTTAATATAATCTACATATTTTTATTATCAATAAAAGTAATTAATTCATAATTAAAAATATTTTAAAGGATAAACTAGATATTATATAATTTTAGTAACTAGCTAAAACCATAGGAACGGTTATATTACTTAGTTTTTGCCCAAAACTATTTTTATACTAAATATAATAATAAAATATATTTTCTGAAATTTTTCCATAATTTTCCCTTGTTTTTAACTATTTTTAACAATTTTTTAAAAGCCAAATCCAATTTTTAAATAATAAACAGAAAATATTTTATATATATATATAAAATATAATTTAAAATCCCTTCGATCTGGACCGTTGGATCTAAGATCCAACGGCCCAGATCACACCGCCAGCGCCCACATGGTGGGGACCACGCGAAAACGCGTGGTCTCCCCACGCGCGACACGTGGCGGCGGCGGGCCAATTGGAGGCTTGATTTCAGCCGTTGGATCTTGATCCAACGGCTGAGGTAAAGAGGCGGCGGACGCAATCATTAGCTGAATGATTCGCAATCATGGGCCAGCGTGGTTTTCCGTGCGATTTAACAGATTTTTGTATTTTCTTGTTACTTTTTGAACGCTATAAATAGACACCTTCAAACCTAAATTTCTTACACCACCGAACTCTAAAAATTCTGAAAAAAATACCGGTGCCTTCGTATCGACAACACCGACGCTACGGCTCCATCCAATCGTAGAGGAAAAATCGGTACATGGAGCTATTGAGGATTTAGTACGAGACTACGTTTTGAACTCTTCGGCATCCGACTCAAACAAAAGGTAGGATCCGCCTCTCTCTCCTTTTCCTGTCACCTTCTTTCTCAATAACATAGTTCCAACTTATAATCATCAACCCTATTTAAAATGTTGTTATAATATTTGTGCATACCCTTTTTCCTTGTATCCTCAATCATGATAATGTTAACCCCATTTAAAACGGTGTTTAAATTTCCTCTATACACAAAGTTATATTGCACACCCATAATACCTAGAATTTGATATAACCCATGAATTGTCATTTCACCTCTGTCATACCCATACTATAAAAATGATCTCGAAATAGGTTACTTCCACAAGATGCCCTCGTTTAATTAAAATATTATATTTGTTTAAAATAACTATAAGAAATGAAGATATGTGAAATAAATATTTTAGATACAGCATACGTATATTTTACTTGCAAATATTTTTAAAACCCCCTCAACTTTTTAAGGTAGAAAATATTAAATTTAAATAACGATATCTTTTTAAAAAAGGGAATATTTAAAAGGTAATTTTAAAATAACACCAATCTAGGACAAAGGAAAGGTTGTAGGCATCGATCGTTTATCTAAACCAGACTTTGTGGTGCCTAGGCTAGACAAGTGAGAAAGGTAACTTTAAAAGGCCCGTCTCACGGTGATTCGTGAGTGGATCCCTCCTTTCCTTACTTGTACTTACCTGGCCACAATTGGCGGTGAAGAGGCGATTTAAGGACCTCATAACTTGTCCTTTTGGAATATTAGGAGCAGTCTAGATTTTCAAATAAAAACCTCTTACAAAAGATTTTCAAATAAGCACCACAACCTTTTATCGAAAGGATATTTTTTGTAAAACATTATGCTTTTTCAAAATAATAAATATCCCAAATATCATGGTTTTTCTTAGAAGTAATAAAAGATAATTAAACACTATTATTTCTTTTTAACTAAGTTTTCCCTAAGATGACACGAAGTACTTTACGATCTTTAGAAAATAAAACGAGTGGTTGTGGAAAGCCATATTAAATGAGATCAATACTTTTTAATTTCCCAGTTTATGACAACATGACATATACAAAACATGATACGGTTAGGGTTAGAATGAGCAGACCTAGGTATGGAATACTTTATGAAGATCCCTGCAGGCAGGGTGAACAGTCCAAAGTGTGGACGACTATACAAATATGAAGATCCCGATATTCCGGGTGAACAGTCCAAAGTGTGGATGACTGTACAAATATGAAGATCCCGATATTCCGGGTGAACAGTCCAAAGTGTGGACGACTATACAATGTGAAAATTCCATGCCTAGAGGTATACGCACTAACTCTAATTCGTCAAAACCTTTATACTGAATCACGGGGATGGATAGTTTGATTAGGCAAGGATAATTCGGAACTCGGATTCCCCTACTACTCGATCATGATCTTGGGAAGTGAAACGGTACATTTCACTTCCCCGGTTGTTATTCCGTGGCCACAACGGAATAATCGCGAGTATCCGGACCCTTGTTTAACAAACTAAAACGTTTACAATACCTATTGATATTCAACACTAAACCCACATCATGTGATATACCTACATATTACCTTATCTCCCTTTCTTCATGAGACACGAGTTATTCAGTATTTTGGATGTGGATATTTTACCAGTTTAGACTTTTTGTTTATTATGGAACTGAAGGGTGGTAATACCTGTGCACTTGAGTGATATTCACGCTAGAAAAAGCTCCATCGTAGTCATGGAATACCTTTCGGAGATGTTCACGCTACCACATTGATTGCCATTTCAGGCACGAGCACCAGCTCATACTGCTTCCAGCTAGTCATGGGATACCTCAAGGATACGAGTATGTTCACCCATCAATTCTATCCATAAACACCTTGTTTAACCTGATCCAACTCTTAGACTGAATATCCGTTTGACTTGACTTGAACCTTTACCAAACATATACAACATACTCATATTCACATATCTAATTTGTATATTACCTCATACCTTTATACACATGTTCATCATATTCATTATATACACATGTTCGTTTCTATACCTTTACTTCCTTATGAGGCAATCCTACCCGAGTATAACTCGCTGACGGGCCTTCCTTTTCTTCCTCTATCTTTGGAATGTCCGTCAGATAAGAATGAGTATTATAGCGAAGATCAAGGTGTGAAGCCAGTTTATGAAGATTATGCAGACTGGACGATGGAAGATTAGATAGTTTTAATTTTTGTTGTTGCCCACATGTTTAGGGCTTTTGTTTCTCCTTTGATCAAATTAAATTACTCAGTTTATTTTACTCTTTCTTTTGGGATGTAATAAAGTTTAGTTAATGGAAATAAAATGCCTTTCGTTTTTATTATTTTTGTTTTGGTACACATCCTGCATATTAAATATTCATACGCTTAACGTAACTGTATTGAATAGACCACCTTCAATATAGTTAGGTTGCGGACCATGCCAGTCATCCTTCTCCTTCTTTTGGGAAGCGGGGCGTGACATCTTGGATGATCGAAGCTTCTTCATTAGGACTGCCCTTCCGTTCCGTGCTTTCCTCTTCTCGAAGAGAGACTGGGGGTAGAATTTGCCGGCTCCTGACTGTGATCAGAATTTCGTCC
Source organism: Agapanthus africanus (assembly GCA_030015575.1). Lineage (NCBI taxonomy): Eukaryota > Viridiplantae > Streptophyta > Magnoliopsida > Asparagales > Amaryllidaceae > Agapanthus > Agapanthus africanus. Next base: position 662,285,881 of record CM057340.1, read on the forward strand.
ATGTCAAGATCAGCCAGCTCCTTGGCTAAGCGAGCGAGTACGTCAGCCTTTCCTCTCAACGCTCTAGGGACTCTCATTAGTTCAATGTGAGTGAACCGTTTCATGAGTTCCGCCACTCGGCCTCTGTACCGAGCTAACTCGGGTTTGTATATCTTATAGTCGCCGCTTACTTGGTTGACGACAAGCTGGGAGTCACCGTAAACCCGTAGCCGAAGGATTTCCATTTCTATGGCGAGCTAACCAGCTATCAGAGCTTCATACTCGGTCTCATTGTTTGTACGAGACTCGGTGAGAGCAAAAGAACGTCGTAGGGTTCCCATTGATGGCGTGATGAACACCAATCCTATCCCTGCTTTTATCTCCGGGACGCTTGATTTACTGGAGGTCCTTATCGATGAGGCCCCATCAAAGTAGAGCTCCCAACATGGCTTGTCATTCTCGAGGTGCAGCACATGTTCGTCGGGTAACTCACAATTGAGTGGTGACCCTTCTGGTATGGGCTGAGCAGCGAGAAAGTCTGCAAGAGCTTGCCCTTTTACTGCTTTCTGAGGAGTATAAACTATGTCAAACTCAAGTAACATGACAGCCCATGTTGCTATTCTGCCGGCTAGGCTTGCTTTGGTCATCAAGTGTTTGAGCGGGTCGACCCTGGAGATCAGCATAACCCAATGAGCGAGCAGATAGTGCCTCGGCTTCTTCACAGCAAATATCAGAGCCAGGCATTGCTTTTCGATTGGGGAATAATTGTGTTCCGCCCCAACTAGAGTTCGACTGAGGTAGTAGAGGGCATTTTCTTTTCCCTCCTCGTTGTTCTGGGCAAGAAGCGCACCGAGTGACTCATCTAGCGCGGCAGTATAGAGAATTAGTGGTTTATTTTGAATGGGAGCGGCCAGCACTGGAGGGTGCAACAAGTATTGTTTGATGCTTTCGAACGCTGCTTGACATTCGGCATCCCAGATAAAAGGAGCTCCTTTCTTCATGAGCTTTGAGAAGGGCCTATATCTTCCCGATAAATTTGAGATAAACCTCCGTATATAAGCTAGCTTGCCTTGAAAAGATCTTAGCTGTGTCAGGCTCTTTGGAGGGGGCATCTCCATGATGGCCTTTATCTTTGACGGGTCAACTTCAGTCCCTCGATGTCGGACTATGAAGCCTAGGAATTTTCCCGATGACACGCCAAAAGCGCACTTCAGAGGATTCATTTTCAGATCGTACTCCATCAGTCTGGTGAGAACGGTCCTAAGATCTTGGATGTGATCGGCCTTGGCTTTAGTCTTGATGACCAGATCATCAACATAACATTCGACGACCTTATCAATTAGGTCATCAAAGATATTGGTCATTGCCCATTGATATGTAGCACCTGCGTTCTTCAGTCCAAACGGAATCACTTTATAGCAGTATATTCCGATCGGGGTTCAAAATGTTGTGTGCTTCTCATCCTCAGGCGACATGTTGATCTGATTATAACCAGACGAGCCATCCATAAATGTGAACAGCTCGTAATTTGAGATGTCATCGACCATCATTTCCATGACCGGTAGCGGGAAGTCGTCTTTAGGAAAAGCCTTGTTGAGGTCCCTGAAATCGACACAAACTCGGATCTGCCCATTTTTCTTCTTCACTGGGACTATGCATGCGATCCAGTCCGCATATTTCTCTTCCCTGATGAAGCCGGCATCGATGAGCTTCTTGGTTTCCTCGATGACATTTTCTTCTAGCTCTCTTCTCATTCTTCGAGGAGCTTGTTTGACTGGTTTAGCATCAGGAAATATAGCCAGCTTATGCATGGCCACTTCAGGGGAAAGGCCATGCATTTCTTTGTACGTCCATGCGAAGCAATCGAAGAACTCGTGCAGCAGGGCGATTATCTGCGCTTTCATTTCCTCTGACAAGAGTGAGCTGATGTAGGTTGGCCTTGGATTACCAGGCGTTCCTAAGTCAATCTCGGTTAGCTCATCAAAGGTTGCTTGTCCGCCATCTTCGAGCTCTTGAGGAGCTTCTTCTGGCTCGGCTATCTCGTCATCATCATTTGATCTTTCGCTGTCTTCACCAACACGGATCATGTAGCACGCTTTGGAATCAGGTTGAATGAAGCCTATGCCCCGTCTATCTGGAATTCGTCCATCGATGAGTGCTCGGACCTGAGGTGGATGCCATAGCACTTCGCAAAACTTTGCTTCGGACTCCATTTGATATAACCGGCATCCGCACCTTTTGAAATATTCACGCATCTCGGGTGCATAGTATTTGGGATTGAGGACGGCTCTTATGCCTCTCTCATAGGGAAGGCACGCGACAGACAAATCGTCCGGGTGCACAACAGGATTTAACCCATAAAACAGGATGCCCTTCTGTCCATTTTTCTTTCCGGGCACGTAGAAAGTTTTCAGCTGGTCCACGGTGGAGACTGACAATGCATCGAGCTCTTTGCACATCTGCTCCGGCACCCTTGTGATGGCTAGGGACCCTTCTGCAATTTTGAAGGTCTCTCGTAATTTCTCTTGTTGCATGGGGGTCCAATCTGTGCAGCTATTGCAAGGCAGGTCCTCTTCCTCCGACTCTTCAGTGTCACTGCCAAGATGAGGGTGGACTTTGCTGCTAGATGGGCCTTCAGTATCAGATTCGTCCGTATCGCTACCGAAACGGGGGCGAGTTTTACGGAAGGACGGACTTCCAGCGTCGGACTCGTCAGTGTTGCTACCGAAACGCGGGCGCACCTGGGCGTTTTTGCTTCTGAAAGTGACCGCTGGCTCAGATTTTCTTTTGAGTCTTAGGGTCGCTCTGTTCTCAGTCGGTTGGGGCTTAGCATTTTGGTGGTTCATAAAGTACCGAGAATCCTCATATCGGACTTCGTGCACACCAAACGGCTGGATGTCTCCGTCAATGCATCTTTCTTCGCCATTTTTAGTATACTTCATACATTGATGGAGAGTTGACGGAATGATGCCATAATCATGGAGCCACGGCCGCCCCAAGAGAATTTTATAAGACGTGTCAGCGTCGATCACGTATATCTTAGTTTCAGTCTGCAGATCCCCAAATTTGATTGGCAGAGCTATGGACCCCAGAACTTGCTGGCAATTTTGGTTGAAGCCTTGAATGACAATCCTTTCCCTTGACAAGTGTCAAACGTCCATTGACAAACTCTTCAGAGTTCGCAAGTTCATGATGTTCACTGAGGACCCCGGATCAATCAATACGCGATTAATCCGATCTCCGTCGCTGTATCCAGTCACGTAAAGAGGCCGATTATGCTCAGCCGTTCCCAGTAGCAAGTCTTCATTCTTAAACGTGACTGCGGCGGCTTGCAAAGTGTACTGAGCTTCTTTCATATTAATTTTCACAAAGCGAGCCTGATACCGCTCAGAGTTTTGTAGAGCATGAATGAGAACATCTCCAAGCTCTTGAGATAGAACCAAGGCATCATAGATGCTAAGGAGAGACGGAAGCTTTCGGAGGTGAGCCAAGACATTATAGTCTACTGGGGAAGGACTCGAATCTTCATGAGCAAGTTCTCTGCCATCTTCTTCATTAGCGACTTGTTTTTCCTTTCCTTTTGGGGCGTTGCCCTGATTTGGTGGTAGAGCCCTGCCGCTTCTAAGCTGGATTTGGTTGGCCTATGTGGCGAGCTCCTCATCCTTTTCGGGAAAACAGAGCTTCTCCTCAGAGTCGCTGCCAAGATGGATGGCGTAGAAGGTTACTACTGGGATCTCTTCAATGGAGTCTTCTTCTAACTCCTCCAGAATTTCAGCCGCTCGTACAGGGAGGAACTCCTTCAATTGAATCAGGGGTCTTTCCTTCTGTTCATATTCTTCGAGGGAATCGATATATTTTTGAATGGTCGATCTACCTGCAGACTCCTTTTCATGCTGAGCTGCACTTTTCTTCTTCTTGAGCTTTTTGGATTTTGAGCCTGATGGAGCCGCATTGGCAGCTGGAAAGGTAGGCTTCCTCTACCCTTCCCATTCCGTCCTGGTCTCTTTCCGAAGTAGCTTTATCATCTTCTTCGTCTTATTAGATATGTGTGTACTCCACGGAGGCCACGGTGAGTCCGCTTCATTCTCAGGGCAGCGGGTTCGGCTGTCTGCTCCCAGAAGGATTCAACTTCTGTCTATATAAAGTTGGTGGTTGCAACTTGAATGTTCACCAACATACTTTTGGACAACTCGATCTCTCCAGCCTTGTACAGCTTCTCGACCCAATCTTTGAAAATATAGCAATCCTCGATCATAAGGCTCACTACTCGGTGGTATGGGCAATACAGGGGATTGTCGGTCATTTTTGCTTCTTGAGGTCTTTTCGACTCCGGCAATTGTAGACCGTTGTTCAAGGCATCTTTAAATATCTTGCGAACCTTGTTCCTCTTGAAATAGTAAACCTTGTTCTTTTTCTCCTCTAGGGAAGGCCCTTCTCCTCCCAGCACTGGCTTTCGAGACCGGTTGGTTTTGGATTCGCCCGCCCTTCGCTTTTCTTCATTGTCAGATGCATTGAAGACATTGGTACTGCTGGAACTCCCGCTTCTACGGTTGTCGTCCTGCTTGCTTTTCCAAGTCTCGTCTTTCTATGAGTCTGGGGTAGACTCTTGCTTCGAGCGTTCCAGCATTTGGACTTTCTTGGTTAGCTCTTGAAACGTCTTGAGACCTGCTGTACACAAGAATGGGACCATCCAATTGCTGAGGTTCCCAATGAGAAGGCTGACGGACTGGTCCTGCTCCAGCGGCGGTTCGCACTTGACCGTGAGATTATGCCATCGGGCGATAAAGTCGGTGTTGCTTTCATTCTTCCCCGGCTTGGTCCTCACAAGGTCAACAATGGAGATTTTATCACCGACACTCATGAACCTTTGCCAAAACAGAGACTCCATTTAAGCAAAGGTAATGACGGACCCGTCTGATATGCTTGCGTACCAGTCAAAAGCGACACCGGTCAGGCTGTTGACAAACCGATGAAGAAGGAGCATCATTGCCCCCTGTATTTCCGCATGAAGCTTTAAAGTGGGCGACGTGCTGATTTGCATTTCCCGTCCCGTCGAATATTCCGAACTTAAGAATGACGTAGCTTCTCGGGAACTTGATCAAATCGTACTGTGCGGAATATGGTCGCCCACTACTACCGATTTCTTTCTGAGCTTCAGTTTCGGCCACCAATGTTTTAACCTTGCTGGTGACCAAATCCATTATCCGATCTTGTGTTAGCAGGATGGTGTTATCTGTGGCTAAGGCGTCCCCAGAAGCAGAATGTGGCCGGCTTTCGTGCAGCTCGATGAATCTTAGACCCAAAGGGACAGGCATCGACCGCTTCGGATTGTCATCATTCGGCTCATGAGTAGAGACTTGTGCTTGATTGGGAGGCGCTTGAGCAATTTGAGCCGTAAGCTGCATCACAACGTTCGTCAGGTCGTCTCTTTATCTTTGCTCTTGAGCTGTTTCTGAAGCTCTTGAAGCAGCTCTTGCTCCGCGGTCCTGGGGCGGAAAGTCGGCTCTTCCTCGCTGTCCGAGCTTGACTCTGCCTGGACGGAAGGGTCCTTCTGCCTATCGTCCTCATCGAGAGAGTTTTCATCATCCAGTGGAGGCGGCTGTTCTTGGCAAGCGGCAACCACATTCAAGCCAAATTGGGCTTGGGATGTGGTGGCCCCATCCTTGCTTTTGCTGCGAAGGTTGTCGCTGGGACACCCGCCCGCCATATAGACCGTATAGATAATATATCCAGCCATCTTTTTATTATATGATTTCACAGATCGCTGTCTTGACCCCCCGTTTCGGTAGCGGGCAGTCGATTGAAGGCGGTTGGCTTGGCCGGATTCTTGAATGGGGCTGACGCTTCCTTTTTGGTTTTGCCCCGCTGTTTTCGCGCGACACAGAGCGCCTGATAGACTCTTGAAGAGACAGTGTCATACTTTTTCTGTTGGGGCTGGGACACGTCCCTTCGTGGTATTGTTCGGACTGATGTCTTCTTGATCCTGGCGGTCATGGTATTTCTATGAACCCTCTTCAGAGGTTCAAAAGAATTGCTGATTTTTATGGTTGACTCAGCCATCGTCGCAGGATGACTTTGCTCTTCAAACCTCACAAGATTCCACATGGCTGGAGTCCTGGCCCTCTTGTTGTCTCGGTACCTGAGCCGCTTTTGTCTCAGCCTTTCTGTTTTGAGCACTTGGCTGGATATGGCTCTTCGGGAAGCCGCCGTAGAACGAGCAAAGGAGGACTTTTGAGATACGCCTGATTGTGCATTTGTTGGAGTCATCACCTGAGCTCGTCCGCAACGTTTGATGTTGCCTTTTGTACCGGAAGTCTTGCCCCCAGCTGGAGTACAATAGAGTCATTCAGACACCGTCTTAAGTTTCAGTTGTGGCGCCTTAGCGATCACAACATTCGGCCTCTTGCCCCTTGAGACTGGCTTGGTGTTCAGTTGATAAAACTGCACACTTGTTATTACATTTTTCCTACTATTTCCATATTTAAAAAGGTCTTTATTATAATATATCATACATATGAGGGTTTATATGTAAAAATACTATTTTCCATGTGTTGATATATTATAACTAGCATTTGGTAGGAAAATGTATGAAAAAATATCATTGACCAAATCTTAAGAAAACAAACTCTACTAAATATCATTTGAGTTGTTGTGCAGAATTTTCAGGACTAAAATCAAGGAAATCAAGTTGTTAAAGCAAACCTGCCTAATTAAGAAAGTAAAACTTAGAAATCAAGTCTGGCAGCAACTACGAGAAGATTTCCAAGTTCCAAAGGTCTCAGGGATTGCCACATGTCACACAGAGGAAGCCACAGAGAAATGATCAATGGACCAGATCATTAGGCCGCGGATCCCCGGCCAAGCCCCCCTCCGCCGCATGACAGAGGAGATAGGAGCTGTAAATTTTTCTGTTGGATCTTAACTACTATTCCCCAATTTAGGCATCTAAGGTTCTGGCTTTTGGAGTATAAATATGGACCGAGAGCCTCTTGGAAAGATTATCAAGTCGACGTGATCACGAAGTCCACGACGGCTCACGCATCCAGGCTGATCATCAACGGTTCATCTACCTCCTTAGAAGAGATCGAGAAGCAACCAGTACTTGTAATCATTTTCTAAGGAATCGAAGTGTAATGAATATTGTTGATTAATAAAGGTAGCTTTCTTTTTCTTATTCTATTTCTTCGTAATTTAATTATGCATTTTCTCTCCATCTCTTTTTCTCCCAACATGCGCGAGTAATTCTCAGCTTGTTAGGGTTCGTAGGATTAGGGTAGGCTAATGGATGATAAAAATCCCTAAACTCTTTTTAAGTCCTATAAAGTTTATAAACTTTATCAAAAGAATCATTAACATCCTAATCGGGCGCGCTACCAATTCATTGTTAGCCGCGACCGCGATTAGATATTAGATTAATGATTGTTTTGGTAAAAACTGGATATGAACGGAGTTCCGTGTCGAGATAGGGGTTAAGAGTGAGATTCCTTTTCCCTCCAGAAACCCTAATCTACACGCATCACTATCGTTCTAGTTTTAAATCTATTAAAGGATAGAAAGAGTAATTTTTAATTAATCATCCATAACTACTAAATCCTAATGAACCCTACAAGCCCTCTTCTTATATAAACTTACATTCATAAATAATCTAGATCTATATTTTGCATTAGTGCTTAACGTAGATCTAGAAACCATTCTACAATATTCTTTATCCCTCCTCTCTTTTTCAACACATCTAAAGTAAGAGTAAAAGGTTCCACGTTTCCCAGAGGACGACCCGTACTCATCTCGGTCTAGCTACACGCGACACCGTTCTGATTGTGGTTATTCTACAAACACACTTTTTTCACATCAATAAAATGGCGTCGTTGCCGGGGATACGTGCGTAATTTTTTATTCTTACTATTTGTGTTGAATTCTTACTTGATACATATCATAATTAAAACAAAACTGCAGATTGCATATTTAACGATTTGTGCGTGAATTTTTGCAAGGAGATCTGGAGTCACAGACTTGAGGAAACAGGATACAGAGACATTCTTAGAGATCCAGAGGAGTACAGGAGGCCAAAGAAAAATTTTCATCACCTGATCCCTCCACTTCGCGGCGGAACCGCAGCACGAAGGCCCTTTCGGCGGCGGAAATGCGGCGTAACTAAGGAGTTAGGGTTACAAACTTCTCTGGTAAGATTCTCAACTCTTCCTCTCTCCTCTAAAATCCAATAAAATCTATTTTCTGCAGGATTCTTTGCAAAATAGCGCCGCTCAAAAATCTTTTTGCAAAAGTTTTGTGATTGGTTTTGTTTTGCATATTTTAATACGGACTTTAAGGGGCAAAGACCAAATCAAGATTAGGTAGGGATTTCATCACCCTTCCTAAGCCCCACAAATCACAAACCGAGCATCTGCATCAACCCTATATTAATTTAAAAAATATCTAGACCAGACTCTAAGGACTGTCGCGCTCAATAAGGACAGAGGAAGGTCGTGGGTAATCTATCGCTTATCCGTATTACTTTTATGGTGACTAGGCAAGTGTGTCCAAGGCGAGTGGTTACTTAATTAGGACCACTACTTTCGTAGTGAAGAGCCTCCCACTCATCTGGCACTTACCTGGCTACATGGGTAGTAAAGAGGCGGTAGAGGATTGATCCTGCGGCTTGTCCTTTGGAAGTCTAGGAGCGGTCTAGAGACTGACCTAGGTAACCTTAGTTCTAGGGTTGTTTGTGCATTATAGAGTGATTTGTCTTGAGTCCTACTTTTTCAAAACAGACCAATTTTAAATCACACACACGCTGCCACTTGCACTAAACCCGCTTAGTGCATGCTCGGCTGGACACGGGATCTTAGTGCCCGTCTTGTCCGCGTTCCTGCTATCGACGCCGAAGTCGGTACTTCTTCATCTTCTTTTCCCCCACCACACACCAAGACCGAGATGGACGGCACTCCATCAGATTATAACACCACGCTGCCACCGCCCGTAAGGGTGCAGAATCCACCTCGCATCTCTCTCCAAGAGAGATGCTATCCTATCCGTGGTCCCCTTCCTACTTGTCTATCTCTTCCACCAGCTAACGGGGATAATTTCGAAATTAAACCCTACTATATCAATCTGCTGCCCAAATTTCACGGGCTTGAGTCGGAAGACGCGTACGTTTTCATCACCAAATTCGAAAACGTATGCGCAATGATGGGTACTTCACAATTGACTGTGGATGTTATGCGCTTACGTCTTCTCCCATTCACACTGTGCGACTTGGTAGAAAATGGCTTTATAATACTGCCGCACACTCTATCACTAATTGGGATGAATTTGTAATTGCATTTCTTAAGAAGTTTTACCCAAACCATAAGACTTCCCGTGTTAGAAGCGAGATCAACCAGTTTACCCAGCTTCCCAATGAACCATTTTGGAAGTGCTTTGAACATTTCAAGGATCTGCTTGTCCAATGTCCTTATCATGGAATCAATAGATGGGATTTATGCCGAATTATATATGAGGGAATTAATCCAGCGACAAAGCAGATGCTTGAAACAATGTGTCAATGCAATTTCATGTCTAAAGATGACGGTGAAGCTTGGAAGTATCTGGAAGACCTCGCTGAAAACACTTTGCAGTGGGAAAGCGTAAGACCACCTTCATCTAGGAGAGGTGCTCACTAGCTCGATGTTTCCATCGCAGTGAAAGCCGAAATGGCAGCGATGCAGAAGAAACTCGACGCTATTGAGAACAGATTCTCATCAGTCTCCCTAAATAAGGTCATGCTTCCCAAAACCATCTGTGGTTGCTGTTCAGATCCTTCACACTTAACGGAAGAATATCCTATGAATGCACCGTTTCAAGGTCACGAGCAAACTAATGCTGCTTTTCAGCAGCGACCTAGAAACAATCCTTATTCTTCCACGTACAATCAAGGATGGAGGAATCATCTTAACTTTGCTTGGAACCAAAACCAACAAAGCAATTATCAAAGACCTCCTCCACAGCAACCACAACCACAAAATCAGCTCCCCTTTCAGTCACAAAATTTTCAAAATCCGGCCAACACTTCTACACCACAAGTGGCCGGTACTGATAACTCTTCACTCGCATAAATTTTGGATTTGTTCATGAAACATTCCATGCAATTGTCGGCTGAGATGAAGTCTTCTATTGATACCATAAAGAAAGACTCCACCTCCCATGGTGAGAGTATTAAATCAATAGAAAACCAACTTGCACAGTTAAACGCCGCAATAAGTGCAAGTGAGAAAGGAAAACTCCCATCCAACCCCTACCGAATCCTGGCCATTCACAAAATCATAATGTGAATGCCATTACTACGTTGAGATCGGGGAGAGTGCCGAATAACTGAATCAGTGAGCAATTTGATGTTAGTGACACCAATGATACCCTAGCTTCTTCTTCTTCTTCTTCTTCCCCTAATTCGTCTAGCCTTCCACCTTCATCCGAACCTATTCTCCGTTTTCCCCAAGGCTCGAACATTTCACCAAATCTATCTAAGTCGATTCCCAGTCCAATTTTGGGATCGAATCTGTCCCCACAGTCTTCTCCACAAACGTTGGACCCAAAACTTATTGATCAAGCTCCATTTCCAAACAGATTAAGGGCCAACCGACCTAACCCGCAAATGAAGAAGATTGTGGAAATGTTTAAGCAAGTTAGCGTGAATATTCCTTTCCTAGATGCTATTCAACAAGTCTCATCTTATGCAAGAATCCTTAAAGACTTGTGCACTAGAAAGAGAAAAACTCAAGTGCCTAAGAAGGTTTTCATGACGAGTAATGTTAGCACAACTTTTACCCAACAAATACCAAAAGAAACGTAAGGATCCCGGCTGTCCTACAATCTCTATTTCTATTGGGGGTAAAAATATTAATCGTGCTTTACTCTATCTTGGCGCTAGAGTTAACTTGCTTTCTTATTCAGTATACGAGCAGTTAGGAATTGGAGAGTTAAAACCCGCCCATTGTACTCTCCAGATGGCAGACCGATCTATCACCAAATCTCGGAGTGAACTAGAGGATGTGTTAATTAAAGTCGGGGAATTCATATTTCCTATAGACTTTATTGTTTTAGATACACAATCTGTGGCAAACCCACGCAATCAAATCCCGGTGATACTTGGTCGACCCTTCCTAGCAATTTCTAACGCTGTAATTAATTGTCGTAACGGTTCTATGAACTTATCCTTCGGGAAAATGACAATTGAGCTTAATATTTACAAGCTAGGAAGTCAGCTATCAGAACCTTCTGCTCATTTGCTGGATGTTTGTTCCATCCACGAGATAGCTCCCGAAAGCTGCATGGATGAGGAACTTTGCTTTGATGATCTCGACAACACTAATGAGACATCGTTTGATCTTGCACCACTTCATAGTGAGGATATGTTCAATCAGTCTGTCTTTGAGTTTGAACCCGTCGACTCATTGCAAAAGTCAACAGCACTTTCCGAGTCTATATCTTATGCAAGTTTTGAACCTCTTAGGGAGTCCGAATATCATTCCCTTACCCCACCTTCTATTGTCTCTCCGCCAATTCTTGATCTCAAACCGCTACCTTCTCATCTTAAATATGCATATTTAGGAGAGAATGAGACTTTGCCAGTGATTATATCCGCTTCTCTAGCCTTAGACAAGAGAACGCACTTTTGGCAGTATTGAGATCGAATCGGCAAGCATTTGGTTGGACAATGGCCGATATCAAAGTGATTAGTCCCTTAATTGTTGAACATCACATACATTTGATGGATGAAGCCAAACCAACCTGAGACCCAAAAAGACGGTTAAATCTCGTTACGAAGGAGGCATTAAAGAAAGAAATCGTCAAGTGCCTTGATAGTGGAATAATTTACCCTATATCTGATAGCCAATGGGTAAGTCCAATTCATGTGGTCCCTAAAAAGTCTGGCATCACGGTCATCACTAATGAGGCTAATGAGTTAATCCAAACACGCACCCAAACTGGGTGGCGCGTATGTATTGATTACAGGAAACTCAATGCCGCGACGAGGAAAGATCACTTCCCTCTACCTTTCATTGACCAGATGTTAGAACAATTAGCTGGACACGAATACTACTGTTTCTTGGACGGATACTCTAGCTATAACCAGGTCCCCATCGCCGAAAAGGATCAAGATAAAACCACTTTTACTTGTCCTTTCGGAACTTTTGCTTATAGATGCATGCCCTTTGGGTTATGCAACGCTCCCGCTATATTTCAGCGGAGCATGATGGGGATATTGGAGATACGCCTGATTGTGCATTTGTTGGAGTCATCACCTGAGCTCGTCCGCAACGTTTGATGTTGCCCTTTATACCGGAAGTCTTGCCCCCAGCTGGAGCACAATAGAGTCGTTCAGACACCGTCTTAAGTTTCGGTTGTGACGCCTTAGCGATCACAACATTCGGCCTCTTGCCCCTTGAGACTGGCTTGGTGTTCAGTTGATAAAACTGCACATTTGTTATTACATTTTTCCTATTATTTCCATATTAAAAAAGGTCTTTATTATAATATATCATACATATGAGGGTTTATATGTAAAAATACTATTTTCCATGTGTTGATATATTATAATTAGCATTTGGTAGGAAAATGTATGCAAAAAATATCATTGACCAAATCTTAAGAAAACAAACTCTACTAAATATCATTTGAGTTGTTGTGCAGAATTTTCAGGACTAAAATCAAGGAAATCAAGTTGTTAAAGCAAACCTGCCTAATTAAGAAAGTAAAACTTAGAAATCAAGTCTGGCAGCAACTACGAGAAGATTTCCAAGTTCCAAAGGTCTCAGGGATTGCCACATGTCACACAGAGGAAGCCACAGAGAAATGATCAACGGACCAGATCATTAGGCCGCGGATCCACGGCCAAACCCCCCTCCGCCGCATGACAGAGGAGATAGGAGCTGCAAATTTTTCTGTTGGATCTTAACTACTATTCCCCAATTTAGGCATCTAAGATTCTGGCTTTTGGAGTATAAATATGGACCGAGAGCCTCTTGGAAAGATTATCAAGTCGACGTGATCACGAAGTCCATGACGGCTCACGCATCCAGGCTGATCATCAACGGTTCATCTACCTCCTTAGAAGAGATCGAGAAGCAACCAGTACTTGTAATCATTTTCTAAGGAATCAAAGTGTAATGAATATTGTTGATTAATAAAGGTAGCTTTCTTTTTCTTATTCTATTTCTTCGTAGTTTAATTATGCATTTTCTCTCCATCTCTTTTTCTCCCAACATGCGCGAGTAATTCTCAACTTGTTAGGGTTCGTAGGATTATGGTAGGCTAATGGATGATAAAAATCCCTAAACTCTTTTTAAGTCCTATAAAGTTTATAAACTTTATCAAAAGAATCATTAACATCCTAATCGGGCGCGCTACCAATTCATTGTTAGCCGCGACCGCGATTAGATATTAGATTAATGATTGTTTTGGTAAAGGCTAGATATGAACGGAGTTCCGTGTCGAGATAGGGGTTAAGATTGAGATTCCTTTTCCCTCCAGAAACCCTAATCTACACGCATCACTATCGTTCTAGTTTTAAATCTATTAAAGGATAGAAAGAGTAATTTTTAATTAATCATCCATAACTACTAAATCCTAATGAACCCTATAAGCCCTCTTCTTATATAAACTTACATTCATAAATAATCTAGATCTATATTTTGCATTAGTGCTTAACGTAGATCTAGAAACCATTCTACAATATTCTTTATCCCTCCTTTCTTTTTCAACACATCTAAAGTAAGAGTAAAAGGTTCCACGTTTCCCAGAGGACGACCCGTACTCATCTCGGTCTAGCTACACGCGACACCGTTCTGATTGCGGTTATTCTACAAACACACTTTTTTCACATCAATCACTTGGCCACCTGTTTTGCCGGGATTTCTGCTAGATGAGCGCTTTCGGTAGGGTAGATGACGACGGAACCAAACTGGCGGGGCAGTTCCTCCCACTATCGACTGAGGCTTGTGGGGAGAACCACACGAGCGTTGATCTTGACTACGTACGGAATCGGGGTCGCGTTGGAAGCTGAATTCGTCTTAGAAAGACATCGTCGTTGAAAGTTGATTGCTGCATGGAAGAAAAAACATCATTTCAGTACAGGAAATCGATATGTATATTGATTGAGTTCGCATGAACATTTAACCCGAAATATGGGAGGAGAGAAAGGCCCCACCGGGCGTGCCAGAGTCTGTAGGATGTTTTTCGTCACCCCATTGAGATGGGAATACGCGCGCGCTTGTCAGGCGCATTACAGATTCCCCCTGCCTAGGTTAGGGTTTATTGATTGTGGGGATCCAAATCTCCGGCAGCCACGGACTAAGCAGCCGTTAATTACCCCTCGCATTTAGAGCGAGAGAACCTCCGATTGACGGGTTAAACTGGTCATGCGAACTCAATGTGCAGTGTTGTGTTTTGGAGGGGTTTTAGATATATCGGGGGCCCCGCAGAGTTTTTACGGGGGTCCCGCTACCCAGATAGCGGGCTGGGGGTCAAGGGGGCTAGAAGCCCCCTTGCGGGGTGCGGGGCAGCGCCCCGACCCAAAATTTTTTTTAGAGGGAGAGTGTTGTAGAGTATGTGTGTATGTATGTATATATACATATATATATAAAATAAAAAAGGAAAGGGCATCCAAAGGATGCGTGGGAAAAAGCACCAGTGCTTTGGGTACTAGCGCTTTGAGCGCAAAAGCGCTAGTGCCCCATGTGCCAGGTACATGGGCGCTCGGGCGCTAGCGCTCTGAGTGCAAGAGTGCTAGCGTCCCACGTGTCATCACGTGGGCGCTCGGGCGCTAGTGCTTTGGGCACTAGCGCTTTGAGCGCTAGCGCCCCACGTGTCAGCATGTGGGCGCTCCGGCGCTAGCGCTTTAGGTGATAGCATTCTGAGTGCAAGGGCGCTAGCGCTTTGAGCGCTAGCGCCCCACGTGTCAGCACATGGGCGTTCAGGCTGCAAAAGGGACTTAGTCCCTACAATGGGAGTTGTACTCCCAGAAAGGAGCGCTTATTATTTTGTGTGTGTGTGTGTGTGTATGAGGAGTTAAACTCCTAAGATGTTTTGAAGCTGATGAAGGGCTTCTCCCCTTGAGCTCTAGTTCTTTCCCAAAGTAGGGTTTCTGGAGATGGGTCTCCTTCTTCCTCTTCTGTTCGCAGGATCTTGAAGATCAAGAGATGTGAGATTTTTAAAAATCTCCACTTTTTGAGATCTGATGGATGATCTGAGTTCCCCTTTGTGGGTTTTGTGGTGAAAAACTATTTAGTTTTATAAAAGGAAGAGTAAAACTCTTGATTTAATTCAAAAGAAAGAAGAAGGTTTTAGAACCTTGAGGAAGGAGAAAGATCTCAGATCTGGATTTGTTTTTTGGAGAGAGAAAAAAGTTGTTGGGATATTTTCATTATCCTTGCCTTTATAGGCTATACACTTTATATATAGCCCCTTGGGCTCTACAAAAATGGCATTTTGCCCATCCCGTGGCTCATGTGCCATTTCTTTTTGCACATAAGCCATGGGCTTTACAAAAAAATTGGCTTTATGCCCATTTTTCTTACATTCATTCATAAAATAGAATAAAAGTAATACAATAAAATTATTTATTAAAAGATTTTTATTTTGGTATGGGGAGAGGCCGGCCGCTTCATGTTCGGGCTCGACCCGGGCATTAGCCCACTTGACCTGGGCTTGGACCCACTTGGCTTGGGGTTGACTTTGATTTTGATCTGGTCAACCGGGGTGTAAATTTTTACCCCAACACCCTTCAATCTGGAATTTGGTTCAAGGGTACATCTCTCTATACCTCTGATACATGTCGTTGTAATTCTTCAACGTCTTCAGAGAGATGGAGGGTCCCGACAACCAACAGCTCCTTGGTGCATTCTCAAACCCATGAGTACATCCCTGTGGACCGCAATGTCCTTAAACTAGCTACGGACCGCAACGTCCTTAAACTAAACCCTCACAAAAAAAATGGTGATCTACGGACCGTAACGTCCTCAAACTAAAACGATTGAGCCCAAATACTCTTTTGTTGGATCAAGAATGATCCTAAACCCAGTTAAGTAGATCTTAGTCCAAGATCGGACTAACGTATCCTTAACAAACATTTAAGTCGATCTTAATCCTAAATGAGATTAACGATCCTTAAATCAAACCAAACCCAAATCTAAGAAAATACGGATTTGGACTAATCCACGCCATACGGGTGACAACATAAATTAGTCTCCATATACAATCTACGGGCAACCAAAAACAAAACAAACACACACGACACGAAGTGAACATCTGGAGCAGGAGAAAGTGGTTATCGCTACGCGGTAACGTAATTAACTGCAGGGGTTTGCGCCTATAGGGAAGAGCGTGCCCACAATCAAAAACCCCTCTTAAACGATGAGGAATCTGACGAAATCTGCTACAACGTCCGCATCCGTCTAAACCTCTGATACACGGTGCCATAAATCAACTTGGCATCTACGGAGAGGTGGGCGGATAAAACCAAATAGCATCTACCCCCAAATTCAGGCAAAACATTTGTCTTTCCCAGTTTTTGGCAGTAAACAGATTCTGGCATGCTCGGTAGGACCTTTTCCTCTTTCCACTCCACACTTCGTGTGGAGTGTTCGTGAATGAATTGCGGTTTAATATGGTTGCTCCTGGATTCGACGTACTAAGATCTGGTGTCTTTCTCCTACACAGAAGAGAAGATGACATCGATAGCTTCCAACTACACCAATTGCAACAGCAACTTCCACTCCGTCCCTGCTGGAAGAGTGACTTATGGGCCCCAAGCGGGCTCCATGTTTGCAATGCCAGTGGAGTAGGTGACTCAGGCCACTACTGGATTGTTCTTTGGGACCATGATCCCGCCAACATGCTTCAGCACCCCGGTACCGTCACAGGAAGCTCCGAAGAAGTCGGTCTTCGATCGGCTTGCAACTAACACGGCCCCTCTCAACGGGTCGTCCAATTCCAGCGCCTCAGTTTTCGACAGGCTGAGCCTAAGCACAAGTGGGCCCGTAAAGAGGCCCGCGATACCTGAAGGGGTTATCCCAAAGCGGAGAGCCATTCCTGTTCCGACAGACGAAGCCGTCAAAGGGGCTTCTCCTGCTAGAGGATTGGTTTTTGGAAGACTGACCGTTCCTACTCCTGCTACGAGTGAGGTTGTTACAAGTGCTTCCCCTACTCGAAAGTCAGTCTTTGATCGGTTATACGTTCCCTTTCAACGGACGTTAGTCTTCGACAGGCTAGCACCAACAGCAGCCTCTCATCAAAGCAAGGGGCATAACGAGGTCACCTCCACAACAGAGGTGATCACATCTGCACGACATGCTTGACGTTGCCACTGGCGCCGGGTAAGGAAGGCTAGGGGCAGTTCCCCCTCTGGACTTACTCCACCAGCTCCAACGGTGGAAGTTGATGCTGCTGTTCCAACTGTGAACAGCTTCGAACTGCTCAGGAGGGTGTGAAAGAACTCTCCAACCGCTGTACTGAAGAAGTTTCCTCCACATTTTAAAACACGATGCAGGCGAAGCTAGAACAGCCCCCTCAGCGGCTGTACTCCAAAATCCACAGGGTCTAGCGGAAGTCCAAGACTCTGTAATTGACAAGAACTACTCTTGCCGACTAGAGAAAAAGAAGGCTCGGCAGGAGGAGGACCACCCCACCATCATACAACGGAAGGCCTCGTCCACATGGGTACCTGCTGCATCGGCCCCCTCAACTTCGGCCTCCCACAGAAAGAGAAAGCCAGAGAATCAACCACAACCTGAGGCAAATCTCAAGGGCAGTGGACTCAAACGCCCCAAGTCTGGGGGCATGGTAATACACACGGTGTACATGGCTTCCAGGAAAGAGGAAAGCCGTATTTCCACCGGTCATCGACCACTTACACGGTCTGTGACAAAGGCTCAGGAGCAACAACAAAAGCTCCAGGAGATGTTGACAAGGATGGTCGCACTCACTGGGCAGAAAGAAAGCCCGGAAGCATCGTTGGAACAACGCCAGGAGCAGAAGACCGACACCGAATTCCTACGAAGGGTGCTTGAAAAGAAAGATAAAGAGGCCGCGGAACAAGCGGCTAATATAAAATAAATGGCACTTCTGTTCCAAGACATGGTGGAGATGATGATTCAGCCGGAACCCCCAGCCGAAGACCCTCCGATAATCGTTGAAGACGATAGAGGGGATACATCAAATCCCTCCTCCGGCTTTATCAGTAGCCAGGGAGGAGATGATCTCCAAAGCTACCCTTGATGACTACATAGCTCAACAAATGCGAGCTCATCAAGAGAACGAAGCGGCAGGTCAAGTCGTCAGAACTGGGCGACCTTATCCAGGCCGGTACGACCAAATTAAGTACCAGCCAGGATATACGATCCCCAAATTCCATGTGTATAAGGGGACGGGCAATCCGCATCAACACGTTGCTCAATTCAGAGCTTTGTGCGGTAATACCGAAGGCGATGGCAAACTATTGCTTCGCCAATTTGTCGGCAACCTGGCAAAGACAGCATTTGAATGGTATTCGGAGCTTCCGAATGATTCCATCAAGACATTTATGGAAATGGAGCTACTGTTTACGCAACGGTTCGCAAGCGCTAGTGAGCGCACCCCGATCACGGCATTAATCAATGCCAGGGTGAAGCCAGGAGAAAACTGGGTTCAGTACGCAATTCGATGGCAGAACCTATGGTCAAAATGCGAACAACGCATAGAAGAAGCTCCTGCTGTAGGCATGTTCGTGGGGACCCTTGATCCCTAAGCAACTATATCCCAATTTATGATGTTCTTCAAGCCGACCACCTTCCAGGCCTTGATTGATAAGATGGCCCAAATGGACCAGGTGGGGCCATAGGCCGTCCTCTTCAAAAACATATCTACGGAATGAAAAGGGGAAAGGGAAAGCGACCTTCATCGCCAACAGTCAACAACAACCGAGTGACCCGAAACCGGTTGCTCGCCAAAACAATAAACTGTGAGCCCTCGAAGAGAAGTTGAGATGTCCTTACTCGTTTCCCCACGATAAAACGAGGAGATTTTTCGAGCTGGCAGTGCGCAACAAACTCATCACTTGCCGGATCCGAGACGCCCGACGCAATCGGGCGACGTCAACAATCCCAATTACTTCCCCTACCACAGAATAGTGAGCCACCCAATCGAAAATTGCTACGTCTTCAAAAACTGGGTTGAAGACCAGTACCAACTGGGCAAATTTGCGCTGTCCAAAAACTGGAAGGTACACCCGCCACAACAGTACGCTCTTAAAAAGGTGGATACGCCGGAGGCATCATGCCCATTTATAGAGGAAACTCCGTGGAAAGTTATACTTTCGGCTAAAACTAAAAGAATGCTGAAAGATCTTCATGCATGTCCGGCGATTAGGTGGAAAAGCCCGCTGGAGCCTGAGATTATTGACAGAATGCTGAAACCGCGCCCAACGCCGAAAGTTGGTAACGATGGGCAAAATCTTCAGGCCAAGCCTCCAACGTCTTCAAAGAAAAATAAAAAGGCCAAGAAGCCCGTGCAGCTCGACGGCAATCGTACGGGTCTGCAAAAATACATTGACGCACTGGAGGAATACAACCAAAAAGCGCGGACCTCGGTCACATTGGAAGAATTCTTCAAGCATGTTCTTGATAACGAAACAGTGACATTTATGAAGGAGACGATTCTTCAGATTGAAAGGTTCCTAGGCACCCTAGTGAGGTCTCACAAGGCATCGAACATGCCAATATAAAAATTTATGGGTGCCGAGAGACCCGACTACGGATTGTCGGCTAGATGTTTAGGCGAAAAGTAAACTAGTTAACACTTAACTAGAAGATAACGGAAATACAACCTTTGTAGATCCGGTGCTCCACCTCCATAGCTCCGCAACGAAGTCCCCTCGCTGTCCAAATGAGTTCCCGGGCTCTAGCGTCGGCTTCGTCGGAGAATGGGCAAGCTAGGTCGTCGATGTCCATGCCGAAGATGATCTACGTCGAGGCATCGCAAGATCAAGCTCCAAACTTCACCAAGTCATGAAAACTTGTGAAGGAAACACATTCTACTACTTGGCAAGAGGTAGAGGATGAAGAAATAGGAAGTGGGTAGACTTTAGAATTGGATTTCTCACTCATTTCATCAATCCACCATTGATGAAGTGAAGGTTTCTTCTTGAGTTCAAGGAAGAAGAAGAAGAAATAATATGATAAGTTCAAATTAAAAAAGAAAAGAATATCAATTCTTATCATAACTTGACCATAGTTAAGTGTAGAGAACTAATCATGGCTTGATGCAATGGTTAGGGTTAAGCTAAAAACAAAATGGTCATCAAGTCAAAGCAATCATGAAGCTTCATGAATGTTCAAAAGAAATGCCACCATTTTATCATTTCATTTCCTTTTTCCAATAAGAAAAAGATAAATAAATAAATGAATAAAATGAATAAGCAAGTAGCAAACCCTAACCATTCCATTAACCAAGGTTTAATTCTATACACTTAATTAAAAGGGCATGTATCATCAAACATGATACAAGCATGTGCACAAAATCATATCGCATATGCAATGCGCACACCCGAGCGAGAAAATCCATTTAAAGTGAACCGATACTAGTTAATGCAAAGTAATATATCAAATATATATAATTATGCATTAAATCATTAAATCAACTCTTGATTTAACGATCCGGTCATATCGTATATAACCGACTAGTATCCTTTGTATCGGTTTATCGAATCAATCCTTGAATCGATAACTAGGTTATATCGCATACAACCAATCGATACATTTATCGCGAGAATGGAATACGGTATCACATACACGCATTATTCTCGGTCCCGCACATATCTCATATGCGCTCCTATTTTGTTTCGCTTGAGCCAGGAAACCTCTGTGTAGGACTCTAAAGACTCGTCAATACGCCGGCAGCAGATGATGATCATATCAAACACCCACAAGCCGCAAGCGGTCTGCTAAACGTAACGGCCACCCGGGTATTGAGCGATCAGAAGATCGACGAGCAAGCCCGCTCACACTCCTGTGAATCCAACCAGTAACACTACCGTACAGTCCGGTCTGATCGTCTGATATATCGCATATCTTGCCTAGGGGTGGTAAACGTCAGACCCCAATAGCTCGATAAGTCGTGTCGATATGAGGTCTATAACACTTCGAGAAACTACAGGTAACACTTACCAGTAAATCTCAGCAACCCTGGCCAGGGATTTCCTGTTATAGCCAATCGAACACAGCGCAACATCAACTCCCTATACCGGGAGAGACGAATCCCCTCCTATCGCTCATTGCCTCCATGTGACTCGGGACTGTACCCAAAAACCACCGTTTTGCACGCCCTCTTGGACGTGGTAAGATGGAAATCAAAGCACAGTGGGAACCACACAAGACTCTATGACGATCTCGGGTCAACAGACTACTCTGTACCAGTGTCACCAGAGAACTGCCATCTGACGTGAGGTATAATACCATCTGGGAGTTCTCGGCGAGTCCGTCCAGTGTACCCAGTCTCTACTGAGCACCCGTATATCTCCTCTGATGTCAAACACTAATGGATATGGGATCATCCATCGCCCATCTGTATGGGTCGAGAAGGCATACACTAGTCTACTCTGGTATATCGATGCCCCGTCTCGATACACCCACGACTAGGGACTTTGAAGGATGTACTTATAGACTATCTGTCCTCACTAGTATGATCTGCATCATAGTCCCGGTAGTCAAGTACACATCCTAAGGGCTTTACCAACATGTAACAGAGAGACAGTCAGTGTACACGTTAAGGTAAAGGGTAACCAGATAGCATACTATCATGTCGAGCAAGAAAGTCCTCCCTATATACGTCCTAGCATCCACTACAATATACATCATATGTACAGTAATGGCCTCTAGGGCATACATATAACTAACACAGAGAACCCGAGAATTATGTGGCGAGCTGCCACATGATCTCTCAGTCGTCGATAAATGGGAAAGAAGCTCCTGACGTAGAGAAACTGGGGGAAGATCCAGAACCAAAATCCATGGAACCGTCAGATGACCTGATCGCCAAGCTGCTGAACGAAGCCCTCCAAAAGAGCAAAGCTGACCAAGAACGTGAAACGGCCATATACGAAAAGGCCAAGCGTCGGTGTCAAGCTGAAGAAGCCCCGGTAATGAGAAGTCATAAAGTATTCCAACCGGATCGAAGCGCACCTGCCACCAGCAAGAGCAGAATCAAGGTAGGGAAGCAGTTCGCTAAAACTCTGTCAATGGGAATGAAGCTGCCCCCTTTCAAAGAAAATACTCCTGGGAATACGTGCCTCAACGAAGCGAATGTACATCTAAAATACTACTTGTACCATCGGAGGGTCACACACCTTACCGAAGAGTGCAATGCCTTCAAGAAGTGGTGGCAGGGATACGTTGCCCATCGACAACACTTTAGGCGGATGAAGCGCCAAGCCCGTCGGGAACAGAAAAGTACGACCGACGAGCGTGAAGGAACGGCTGGCAACTTTCATATGGTTGATACCAGTTCAGCAAGAGCAAAATCTCAAGTTCTTACCTTCGGGAGCGATTCTGACGGAAAAAATAGCCCTCGTCCATCTCTACAAAGAATCCACCTCTGAAAAAGAAGAAGAGATGAAGAACTGTGAGAACATTCAGCTGTGTAACCGTATGCTGCCTGAAAATAATCTTGGACCTTCAAACAAAGGTTCGGGCAAAAGAGACAAAGGGAAGGAAAAATTCCCTGAGGAGATTGCCCTCGATGACAGAGTCGCCGAAGAGCTCACAGCCAAGGACCCGCTCAGAAAGAACAGGGTGGATTACAATGTCCTGGCACATCTGAGGAAGATACCCTCACAATTTAGTACTTTGGATGCCCTTCCCCTATCTAAAGAGGCACGACATTCCTTGATCAAGGCGTTACAAGAGCCCGATCAGTTTCAAACCTTCCTTAAGGAAGAAAAGATGAAAGACGAGCCGGAAGAAGTTCACACAGCGGACATCACCTTCAGCGATGAAGACCTCCTCCTCGGAACGTGCGAGCATAACCGTCCAGTATATGTAACCGGGTACTTCCACGACATCAAGATAAGGAAGATCTTGGATGACAATGGGTCCTCTGTCAACCTTCTCAATGTAAAAGTACTGAAGGAGATTTGCATGAATGTTCAGCACTTGGCCCGGGATAAAATTACCATCTCCGGGTTTGAATCCCAGTCATCACGAACGCTCAGGTCTGTAATACTGACATTACGCTTTGGGCTGCTCGTCACTGACATTAAGTTCTATGTTATTGGCGCCAAAACTTGCTGCAACGCTTTACTCGGCAGGCCTTGGTTACATGAATACAACATCATCCCTTCTACACAACATCAGTGTATGAAGTACTTCAAGGACGACTTCGAGTACACAGTTACAGGGGAGCTGAACCCATTCTCCGTAAATGAAGTCCGTAAATATGAAGACGCCAAGTACTTCTTACTCGAATTCGAAGACATGGAAAGATGTCGCAAACCGGAGAATAAACAAAAAGCCATCGCCACTATCCCGATCTTTGAGAGCGACACATAGGAGGATGAAGAGATAGTCTACTCGGGACAACCCCAAGGCAACAGGCCAAGACCATATACTCCTATTTTGGTCTTTGGCAATGACTCTGAGGACGAGGCCAACGCAGTATTCTTCGTCCGCCCGCAGATGCAATCCTTTGGTGGAGCTGACCAGAGTTTACAAATTACCATGGTTCCGCAGCGGCATTACAAAGAGCTTGATGCACTTGATACGTACAGCATGCAAGAGCTGCAGACCTTCTACGTCCCTCCTAGGCAAAGAAATGAAAAGGCGATTCTTTTTTATCAATCCACCGAGACTGAAGTGGAGAAAGAGGTATGGCACGGTGCCGAACCTGCGCTCGACAGGCTTCAACCAATGCGTCTGTCCAGATACTATGCAGAGGGACTGAAAAGGCTATTGAGATACCAAGGCATACCCTTCAAGAAGACTGCTCGACAAGCCTAGTTTTATAACATGATTTGGGATGTTCCTGGGACACTGCGGAAGATGCTCAATGGGAGAATGGAGACGACTGGCTTCGGATACGTTCGGTCCAATAAACGGGAGCGATTCCATGGCTGCCATGTCATAAATAATTCCGATGGAGAAGCGAATGCATTTCCATATGGCGTTGATGTCGAACCAGAGCGAGATCCCGCCGTGAGAATACCAAGCCCATCATTCGAAGAATTGACAAGCAAATAAGAGAAGCGGGTCAAAAGGTTCGGAATGACCATAGCCGCGAAATGGCCATTTATGAGAAATCCAGGACGCGGTGTATCATTCAACAGGCTACGGAAGAAGAAGACGACGATGCCCTTCACCCCCAGCCCGCTGTGCGCTCTCGTGGCAAGAAAAAAACCCGACGTAGAAGCAAAAGAAAGGTGAAAGACAGGGACGGCGTTCAAAAACAGCGAAGCAGATCCAAGAAGCTACACGAGTGGGAAAAAGTCAGCTGGAACCCGTCTTTTATGAAGAAGATGGGTCGGGAGTACTCTTTCCCTCAAGACAAGACAAGGAAAATATTCAACCTTGTCATGAAGCATCAAATGACGACGCTCCCAGAGTCTCAATACCCCGAACAGATAAACGAGGTCCATCATCCGGATTATTGCTCCTATCACCGAGCAATAAGACATCCTCTTGAAGACTGCTTCATCTTTGAAGACTGGGTTGAAGACCAGTATCAGTAAGGTAAGTTTGCTCTATCTGACAGTTAGGGGGTAACCCAATTCATATCATATTTTTGCATTATTATATCGCCCATTCTTAATCACATTACATATAAATAGGTGCTTTTGATCCATGTCTGCTAAATAGTTGCAGGTTACAGGTTCTCATATCGTTACAGTGAAATTCATGAAAAGTCGCTACAAATGTGAGACTACGACCAACAATAGATGAATCCGTATGATTTCGCCTACCAGTTCAAGGAACAAATGAAAATCATTAGACGTTTCAATGCACAAAGCATAAGGGCAGCACAAGATTCAAGACTTCAACACGAAGCTCAAGGCAAAAGTCCACATCATTCTGCACTGTTGGAAATCTGGAAAAAAATAGAAAAGATTCTGAGAAACCAAGTGAAGAAAACAGAAGGTAAAAGCAATATGAAGCAAACAGGCTTTTCTGCCGCGGAACCGCGGCCATATGGTGCACATGTCGGTGCACGTGTCGGTGGAGGTTTCGATGCATTAACCCGGTTTTCTTAGGGTAGTTTTGTAAATTCAAGTGTAGATCAGAATGTAACCAAGGATTTTTCCATTCTATAAATAGGAGGGCTCAAAGCCAAATAAAGGGTGCCTCTTTTTGGTGTGACTCTTTGAGGGTGCCTTTCTTAGGATACCTCTCTTTAGTTTTTACTCTTTTTAATTCTTAGATCTTAATTTTTATTGTAATGCGTTGTTGAGAGGACATCAATAAAGTAAGTTTTATTTTTATCTTGCATTGTTTTTATCTGAATTTTAATTTCTGCAATTTCTTATCTGTTCTTTTATTATTTGCAAATTAGTTTATCAATTAAAATATACAAAAAAATGAATTTTATTGCCACCTCCCTAATGAGTGAGTAATTCCTCACTTGTTAGGGGTAGGATAGGGAAGCTTTGAGAGAAGGAAAATCTCTCTCACTCCTTTCTTTGCCCAAATAATTTTAATTAAGGACTCTCTTTAAATCAACCATAATCCGCTCACTACGGCACCCTATCCTACAAGACAGCGGTGATTCCCTAGTTAGACCGGTTGTGGTTGAATTAACCAAAGGTTAGGGCTAAGAGCCAAGAACGGACGGACAAGGACCAAAAGGAAGAAACTTAGTTTCTTCCTAGTCGTGCTAATCCCCGTTGTTGACTATTACCCTAACACCTATATTCTTAAACTAGGGCATTGAAAGAAGTGAGAAGAATCCCTATTTCGAACTAACCTAATCCTAACCCTAGCAGGTCTTTATCATCTTTTATCTCATTCGTAGATCTTAAAACAAAACCCAACTTAATCGGACTTAACTCGTTAGAACTTAAAGAAAAGGACACCATTTCCCTGTGGATCGACTCGTACTCAACCGGATAGCTACCAAGCGACACCGTCTTGATTGCGGTAAATTTAAATTTAAACACGCACACAAAATCAGTAACAATCAAATGGCGCCGTTGCTGGGAAGACGGTAGTCTCTTTCTTTATATAATTTCGAGTTAATAAAAAAATTTAAAAATTATAAAAATTGAAAAAATTTAAAACAAAAAAATAAAAATAAAAATCATATTGTTATTTTTGAAAGGTTTTTGTGCAAGTGTGCAGGCTTGGAGCAAACTCTGTTACAGATTTGGAGCAAATTCAGTGAACAAATCAATATTCAGAAGATCTAGACAGAAAGAGGAGAACCAACTCAGAACAGGGAAAAAATCAAAAGATCCAAACTCACTGATCCGCCGCGGAACCGCGACAGAAGTAAGGGTTTGACCGTGGAACCGCGGTCAACTAGTGACGTCAGCACCCAATTTTCTCTGTAAGTATTTCTTTTCTCCTCTCCTCTCCTCCGCACTCTACTGCAAAAATTTTCCTGCAAGTTTCTTTGCACAGATTCTCTTTCTCCTATCCAATAAATTGTTTTTGTGCAGGATTCTTTGCGCTGCCAAAAAAAAATTGCAAGTGTTTTAGATTTTTGGTGTGTTACAGCTTTGCATAATTAATACGGAATCTAAGGGGCTATAACACCAATTAAGATTGGGTGGGGATTTCATTACCCTTCCTAAGACCCCAAAAATCACTAAAAAGCATTGTTCCCCTCCGAATGACGGCGCGATAGGGACGTCTTGCCTGAGATTCGGGGGTAGATGCTAATTGGTGCTATCCGTCCACCTCTCCAAAGATACCAAGTTGATTTATGGCACCGTGTATCGAAGGTTTAAACGGATGCGTCCGATGTAGCAGATTTCGTCAGATTCCCCCTCGCTTTAAGGGGTTTTTGATTGTGAGGACGCTCTTCCCTGCAGGCGCAAGCCCCTGCAGTTAATTACGCTACCGCATCGCGGTAACTACTTTATTCTTCTCCAGATGGTCATTTCATGTCGTGTGTGTTTATTTTGTGTTTAGTTGCCCGTGGATTGTATACGGAGACTGAGTTATGTCGTCGCCTGTAGGGCATGAACTAGTCCAAATCCGTATTATCTTAGATTTGGGTTTGGGGGTTTTGGGTTTAAGGATACGTTAGCCTCATTCGAGACTAAGATCGACTTAAACATTTATTAAGGATACGTTAGTCTAGTTTTCAGACTAAGATCAACTTAACGGGATCGTTTAGATCCAACAATAGAGCAATTAAGGGAGCCCTATTGTTTAGTTTAGTGACATTGCGGTCAATAAGTAGTTTAAGGACATTGCGGTCCAGTGTTAGTTTTAAGACGTTGCGGTCAAGGTTAAGGATGTCGTAGTCCGTGGATTTAAGGACTCCACAGTCCGATGTTAGTTTTAAGACATCACGGTCAAGGTTAAGGACCTCATAGTCCGTCGATTTAAGGACTCCACAGTCCGGCGTTAGTTTTCAGACATCACGGTCAAGGTTAAGGACCTCATAGTCCATGAGTTTAAGGACCCCACAGTCCATCGTTAATTTTAAGACATCCCGGTCAAGGTTAAGGACCTCATAGTCCATGAGTTTAAGGACCCCACAGTCCGTATCAATATGTGGTCATCGGGACCCGTCATCTCTTTGAAGACGTTGAGGAATTACAACGCCAAGTATCAAAGGAGTGATGAGATGTACCCTTAAACCGAAGTAGATTAAATAATCTTTGGCCCAATTTGGAACCAAGACCAATTAATTATATTATGAGCCCATTGGCTCAGTTGAATTTGAATTGAGGACTTATGGCCAGCTTGGGCTAAGTCCAATCATGTTTAGGATATTGGCCCTCTGTTGGTCCATTGAAGGAGAGGCTTTGCCTCTAGAAACATAGCCAATTGGGCTAAAGTTAGTGTTAAACACTAAAGACCAACAGTGTTGAACACTGGGAGTGAGATTGACAAGTTAGTGTTTAACACTAAGAGATAGTTAGTGTTAAACACTAGCAACAGGGCTTTCAAATTAGTGTTTATACACTAAAGCAAATCAGTGTTAAACACTGGCAATGGAGATTTCAAATTAGTGTTCAACACTAAGGCAGATCAGTGTTAAACACTGGAAACAGGGTCTTCCAAGTTGGTGTTCAACACTAAGAAAGTCAGTGTTAAACACTGTAAATAGAGTTTTCCAAATTTTTGTTTAAACACTAAGAAAATCAGTGTTGAACACTGGATATAGAGGTTTCAACTTTAGTGTTAAACACTAAGGCAAGAGGGGTCACGTGGTAGCACGTGAGAGCACCCACAATTCATTTTATTCTGCCAAAGGTATTGAATACTTTGGAGCATCACGTGCTGTCACGTGATGGGCATTTTGGTGCTTGTCCGTTAAAGCTTCAGCCAAGGGGTCACGTGGTAGCTCGTGCTAGCGCCCTGTTTCCCTTTATTTTGTTCTACAGATAAGTGTTTAACACTTTTAATTCTAAAAGCCATCACGTGTGGGCACGTGATGGGGGCTTGCGCTTTGATCTGTTAGAATGTTCATTAGGGGTCACGTGTCGACACGTGAGGGCGCCCTAAAGCTCTTTTCTGTTTCTTTTCAGGGGTCACGTGGTAGCATGTGACCCTATTCCTTTGCCTGTTTGAAGATGTGTTTATCTTTTTAAGAATTGAATTCTTCATAGGGTTAAACCCTAACAATAACTTTGGAGGAATTAAATTCCTACTTTCTCTTGAAGAATTATATTCTTAAATAGGGTTAAACCCTCATTTCTTCTTTCTTAAGGGAATTAAATTCCTGTTATTTTGACAGAATTAAGCTCTTAATTGGGGTTAAACCCTGGTTCTGTTCATTTGAAGGAATTAAATCTCTACAACATAGGGTTAAACCCTAATTTTAATTCGAAGGAATTAAATTCCTATAATTCTATGAGAATTAAATTCTCAAACATCCATTCCCTCTCTATGCTTTGGATCTGCATGGCAGGATCTCAACCCAATGAGAATTAAATTCTCAATTCATGGGGGGATGTGCACTTTGCAGATCCTCTGCTAAAGAGAGAACTAAGTTCTTCTTTTTAATATAAGAGTTAAACTATTTTGAGAATTAAATTCTCTTTTTAAAAGCCTCTCCTTTCTTACCTAAGGTTTTCTTTTGCAGAAGATCCAAATTCCTCCAAAGTCTCAAGGCTCTATTTTTCTCTCTCCGTGTGTGTCTGTCTCTGTATCTGTCTCTGTATCTGTCTCTGTATCTGTATATCTCTTGGCTCCTATTTATAGGAGAATGAGCAGAATCAATCAGTTTTAGTGAATTATTCGTTAAGGGATTTGATTTGCATTCGTTAGAGATTTGATTTGCATTCATCATTCATTTGGACCTTTGGATTATTAGGTGAATTTTATTCACCATTGGATTTTAAATCCAAAGATATTCCTTTGTTATTTCGGTTAGATTTTAAGGGGAAATCTTTTCAAGTTCAAGAATTTTCCATAGATAGGTGATATTTAAATCACCTTTAAATCTTTAATCCAATCGGTTCCAAATAATCGTTCTCCTTTGGAAAGATTTGAATGCTGTTCAGAATTTAATTCTGTTAAATAGATAGGCTTTGAAAGCCAGTCACGTGTGGTCACGTGACCCTTGGTCAGGTGTGGTCACGTGACCCATGGTCACGTGTAGGCACGTGACCCCTTGGAACGAGTTTTCTTCTGCTTTCTGCGCTTTGTCTTCTAGCCGCTGCTCAACCGTCACGTGCCAACACGTGACCCCTGATCACGTATGAGCACGTGACCTTTTCTGAAGCCTTTTCTTTGATTTAATCAGGGAGTGAATCTGCCTTTGCCGCTGCTTTTAAATGTCACGTGTCAACATGTGACTGCTGGTCACGTGCTAGCACGTGATGCCTCCTCCGTAAGCTTTCCTGATTTTAAATCAGGAAACAAATGCCCCCACAGCGTTGTTCTCACGTGTCTGCACGTGAGTGCATCCCTGTCACTTTTTATGACCGTTGGATTCCTCTAGGGATTTGGGGAGATGAAACGTCTCCATCACATCTTATAAATGCCCATGTCCTTTCAGAAGAGCCTCCACTTTGCTCATCTTCTTCTTTTGAGAACTTTTTCCTTGAGAATTTAATTCTCGTTTCCAGAGCTTAGTTCTCTGCTTCAAACCTTTCAGAGTTTAACTCTGTTTAAAAAGACTCTTTTTCCTCAGGTAATGGTGATTGATGCACCTTCATTTTGACAAAACTCGCTGGATTTTAAATCCACATCAAGGGCTTCACTCCTTTTTTAACAAAGAACCCATTTTTCTTCAAGTTCTTTAACCAAAATATGAAACCACTTAACCTTCAACAGTAGATCTCTCAGGGTTTAGATGATCTTTTAGGGAAATGATGGTGATAATCCATGGAGTTTAACTCCGTTCACAGAAAAAATGTTCATGGGAATTTAATTCCCCTTTTCAAAAGGAATTTAATTCCTGTGAAGAACTAAGTTCTTTCCATGGAGGCTTCTTAGGGTCTCTTGGCCCGAGGTTGTCCTTCTGCAATTAATGGAACAGAAGTTTGCAATGATATCTTCTGTGGGAATTTAATTCCCTTGATCCCGTTTGATTTGTTGTGGAGTCCAAGGTAGATTTGTCTTCTAGGGGATGTGCAGGGCCACTTGAAACCTACATTTTATTAATGAGGGTATCCCCTTTGTCTTATTACAACTGCTTGGTCTCATTATTAACGAGCCGTCATCTTGATTCTGTGGGGCCCATGTGTTTTGCAGCCAATGGTCCCATAAAAAAAAGTCTGCTGTTGCCTTCCTCAACTTGTCTTCATGTTCATGCATGTATATATCGCTGGCTTTGCTTTTGACAGTCTTCTTTTATTTGATTTTAAGTGCGATGGCTTCTGTTCTGTGCTTTCCCTTTATTCGTTCGGAGGCCGCTTTTCCTCAATCACCATCTGACGATGAAGCGATGGCGATGATCCGGGCTCATGACCCGAACTGCACCAACTTGCTTCTGTGGGGAACTTGGTATAGCCATATTATCCGGGGTCGCCGGAGTTTCCTCTGTGCAGTACCAACATAGCCTACTTTCCCATTCTTGCCGATGCACCCTCCGAGAACGGTTTTGCTGTGGAGATGCCCAACTGGACTCCAACGGGGAGGCTCGAGCCTTCAACGACCGGTATCCCGAACCATCCAATCCCCGCCATAGATATCTTGGGACGACGCATTTGCCAGGGTGAGGCCCACCCATGGAGGCAAATTTATAAGATAGGGCTCACTCCTCGACACCCTACGGGCTACCTCCTCTGGGCTCGCTATATCCTTACTACCCATCGTGCGCGGCTGCAGAAAGTCGGGCTTTACCAGGCAATATATGCGTCACTCTTCCATTATCAGTCCCCGCATGTCTGGTGGGTTAAGGCGTTCTTGAATCAATGAAATCTCCCCACCAACACTTTTCTTCTGGGGGACAGAGAAGTCTCGATCTCTTTGGGGGAGTTCTATGAGATCTCGGGACTGCCAATTCGAGGGACGCTTTATGAGGAGTTGCTGCCCTCCGATGAATACGTCTTTGAACCCGAGCCCGCACCGCTTGACGGCTTGTCTGCTGAGAACGCCATCCGCCACAAGCGTCCCAGCTTAATCAAGGTGCTGGGTATCATTGATCGTTTGTTCACCGAATCTGAAGAGCAGGGTGTTACTTTCAAGAGCTTCATTGCTTGTTTCCTTCGCGATGGCGTTTTGTCAAAGTCAGCTCCGAAGTTTACAAATATTAAAGACTCCTTTGGGTTTGGTCCGAAGAAGCTGCCGACTAATGAATCGGATCTACCGCAATATTACATCCCCATAATGTCACCGACGTCTTTCGAATCCATTGCAGCTCCCGGCATGGATGAGGAGACGTTCTTTGTTGGGTTTATCAGCGTCTGGCTCAGCTGGTTCGTCATTCCTATGCACCGCCGCTTTATGAGAGTTTCGGTCGTTTATCCGGCTCACTGTATTGCTGAGGGAGCGCGGCTGGCCATTGGCATCCCGGCATTGGCGCATCTTTACCACGGGTTGGGTGCTGCAGCTAACACTTCCACCCCCGGCGTAGATGTGGTAAATTTTTCGCTTCATTACTTTACGTCTTGGATCGAAATGCACGTCTTGGGTGCTTTCGCCATGCATCAAAGGCCCGCATTCTACGACGCCTATACCTTCCCGCAGCTTATGCGATTGGTGGATGCATCTGCTGCTGACCCGACTCAATTCGGGGCTATTCGGACGTTGATTTCTCCTTACGCTACTGCTGGCGGGTTGGTATTTAATGATCGGGTGTTATCTTCTTCCGCGGGTTCAGCCCAGCAGCTTTGGGATCGGTCGATAGACAACGCGCCCTCTTTGAAGCCTCGGGAAGCCGCACGCTTATATGCAATCAGACCGGGTTACTTGGTGTTCCGTCGGGACAGTGCGGCTCTCTTCATGCGGTACAATCCGCATCGCTTTGCCCGGCAGTTTGGCTATGATCAGGGTGTCCCGTTTGAAGCTTTCATAGTCGCGCCGGTTCCTTCGCTAAAGGCCGTCCGAGATGCTGCCCACCACTTTGTGAGGTTGAACACCGGTTCTCAGTTCATGATCCCCGATGGTGATTACATTCCCCGATGCGTGGGGTCGTTCACGGGCTGGTATCTCCATCGGGTGAACCCGATTATTATTGAGGAGAGAAGAGTGCTTCTTAGCCACGGTGCCCCTATTCAGGTTCCGGCCACGGGTGCTGCGCTGCGACCGCGTGCCCCAGTCCGCTTTCCCCTAAGGGATACCGGCGCTGCGCTTATTCCTTGAGAGTCGGGAGTAGATCTTACTCCAATAACTGGTATGCCCCTGGATACTCGATCGCGGGGTAGACGGGCTCCGGTAATAGTACCACTACCCGAGGCAGCACCACTCTCCGTGGCGTCGACGATGGCAATGTCATCTCCAGTTGTGGCGCCGAGTGAGGGTGGCAAGGCTGAGGTTGTTGAGGGTGTTGAGGGCGATGTGGGTCGTCGCCGTACTAAGGCTTCGCGGGAAAGAAGCGGTCGTCCTCGACGACCGGATCTGGGTCCAAGCGTCGAAGGAAGGTTGCTACTAACTTGCTCGACTCTTTAATAGAGTCTGAGCCCATTCTTGAAGATGAACCGTTGGCCCTGCAGGAATCAGATGCTGGGCTACTTTTCCCGGATTCTGCCGCTGAGGAAGCCGCACAGTTGGCTGAGGCTATAAGGCATTCCAAAGACGTGTCTCATAACGCCAGGGTTCCGAAGAAGCCCTATCCCGCTGTAATCTTTTACGAAGACCCCTCATGGATTCGGCGGCGGTTTATCGGTCCTTTGGAGGAATGGGGGGAAAGGGACCTGAAGTAGGCCGCTTCAGAAGACGCAGCGGACGCACTTTCTTTGTGGACCGGCGGTCATGAGTCTACCCTTGAACCCCGGCGAGCACGCCTTCTTGAGAAGGAGCAGCGGCTTGAAGAAGCTATATTGAAGGCTTCTTTGCGCATCGGTACATTGTTGTTCTTTTTTGTAGTTTTTCAGATTATTTATGCCTGTATATATGTATCCTTACTCTTATGTGAATTGTGCAGAATCTTCGACGCTGGGGGAGCTCCCTACGGGCTCGTTGAAGCTATAGCCTGTTGAAATTCCCGATGAAGCGTTGCTCGATGTGGAGGGGGCTGATGAAGCTACTCCTCTTATGATAGAGCCTCCAGCGGCGGTTCTTGATCAGGGAGTGCTTTCCCCTTTGAGGGAGGCTCCTTTGGAGACTACCGCTCCAACGGCTCTTCCCGAAAGCGGCCGAGAGGCTGAGATGAAGATAGTCGGGACTACTCTCCCTTTGTTGGAGCCTGAGGTTACGACAGAGGCTGCTGAAGCTGCTATCCTCCCGGCTCAGAATGGGAGGAGTGTCGAAGGTAACCTTCCACGTTTTGAGCTAGTAATCTTTCTGTTACCTGGATTCTTTTGTCTTTTCAGAATTGCGTGGACTGGCGGCCTCCATTGTCGATCTGTCTCTTCGGCAGTCCTTCCAGCGTCTTTTGGAAATGGCCGCTCCGCAGGCGATATCTCCTTAACGCATCGTCCTCTCGTCTGGACAAGGTGAGTGTTGTTCATCACTTCTCATAGCATCGTTGTTATTTTACGTATTGACATTGATGTTCTCTACAGTTTTGGAGGCCGATGATGAGGTCGAGGTTCTCGAAGGGCCAGGGGAACCCTCAACTCCTACTTGCATGACCGTAGGTAAGTGGCATTCCGGTATAGCCTCACTTATTTCTTTTCTTAAGAGTCTTACTAATATTTTTCAACTCTGAACAGCCTTGCCAGCTCCAATAGCGTTGGAATCGCGTGTCGTCATGCCTCCTGGCCCTTATGCTTTGCGAGCTTCAGAACGCTTGGCTCAATTGAGCCTTGTCTCCCTGTCGTCTTTGATCGAGGAGCTTCGTGCTGGCTGTGCAACCACAGCTGAAGCATTTGCTGCCGAGGCTAACGGTTCTCTTCCTTTTCTTGCCACCTACCATAGCGAAGAGGTGGTGCGAGTCTTGGTGGAGTTCTGTCGGTAGGTGGAGGCTTGCTTGCACGCACTTGAATGTTCCTGTCTTTCTTCGGAGGTCATGGCTGCAAAGGCGGACTTGCGGGAGCTGATAGCTCGGTGCGCGGCAAACATGACATCATGCGAGAAGAGGCTCGGTCGCAAATTCTCGGACAGAGAGCTGGCTTCTAAAGCGCTGAGCGAGCTTCAGGCGAGTCTTACTGCCAAGGCCAACAAAGCGTATGAACTCTGGCGGGTGCTTCAAGAGTCTATCAGGGAGGTGGTGACTCTTGATAAAGCTGCTACGTTCACTCGTGAGAGGGTCGAGGCTCATAAGGCCACCGAGGAAGAGCTTGAAGTTCGGCTTGCTTCATATCAGGCCCAGCAGGCTCAGGCGGAAGCCCGTCTTTTGGCGATCCTGAATCATGAAGCCGTGACCGAGCAAAAGCAGGATGAGCTAGTAAAATTGCTACATCGCCCGCCGGCTTGAAGACTTGTATCTTTTCCTTTCTTTTTGTACATACTCCCGAATGAGAGTATTTTCTTTTGTTCTTTCATGAATTGTACTTTGTATCCATTTTGGTTTTTGAATAAAAGATACATTTTTCTTCTCAATGGTGTGTCTCTTTCATTGAATGAGTTTTGCGGACAATTTATCTTGATCTCCTTGCAGGGCAACGACGGCTTAGGATTCAGGGTTAAGGTCTGCTTCCTAAGAATTTTGCGCTTTATGAGCCACGAGGGTCTCATAAAGAGTTTTTCTCCCTACAGGTCGAGAGGATCCTATAGGTATAAGTTCTTCTTAAGAATCGTGAGGATTCTTAAGCGGGTTTTCCCTTGAGAGTCGTAAGGATCTCAGAAGAGAGTTTTTCTTCCTTACAGGTCGTGAGGACCTGCAAGTGCTGGATGTAGTCGCCCTTATCCGTGTTTCACGGGGTCAGGGGTTGCTCAAGGCATCGTAGTTTAAAGACCTTGCGGTCAAGGTTAAGGACGTCATAGTCCATGGATTTAAGGGCTCCACAGTCCGATGTTAGTTTTAAGACATCACGGTCAAGGTTAAGGACGTCATAGTCCGTGGATTTAAGGACTCCACAGTCCGATGTTAGTTTTAAGACATCGCGGTCAAGGTTAAGGACCTCATAGTCCATGGATTTAAGGAATCCACAGTCCGATGTTAGTTTTAAGACATCGCGGTCAAGGTTAAGAACCTCATAGTCCGTGGATTTAAGGACTCCACAGTCCGATGTTAGTTTTAAGACATCGCGGTCAAGGTTAAGGACGTCATAGTCCGTGGATTTAAGGACTTCCACAGTCCGATGTTAGTTTTAAGACATCGCGGTCAAGGTTAAGGACCTTATAGTCCGTGGACTTAAGGACTCCACAGTCCAATGTGTAGTTGCGGGGACCCGTCACCTCTTTAAAGACGTTGAGGAATTACAACGCCAGGTATCAAAGGAGTGAAGAGATGTACCCTTAAACCAAGGTAGAATCAGTACAGAATCAGGGTGGTTGATCGTTAGTTTTAAGACATTACGGTCGAGGTTAAGGACATCATAGTCCCTGGATTTTAAGGACTCCACAATCCGGTGTTTGCTCTGGATGCTTCACACGGGTTCACTGCCATGCTTGGCGAGGACCAGGCTCCGCTCTGGGCGTTTTCCGCTGGGTCAAAGAGTGACGTTATCCGCGTTCCACGTAACCAGGAATTTTGCACTAGATGCTTCACACGGGTTTACTGCCGTGCTCGGCGAGGACTAGGCTCCGCTCTGGATGCTTCACACGGGTTCAATGCCGTGCTCTGCGAGGACCAGGATCCGCTCTGGACGTTTTCCACGGGGTCAAAGAGTGACGTTATCCGCGTTCCACGTAACCAGGAATTTTGCACTACATGCTTCACATGGGTTCACTGCCGTGTTTGGCGAGGACTAGGCTCCGCTCTGGATGCTTCACACGGGGTCAAAGAGTGACGTTATCCGCGTTCCACGTAACCAAGAATTTTGCACTAGATGCTTCACACGGGTTCACTGCCGTGCTTGGCGAGGACTAGGCTCCGCTCTGGATGTTCACACGGGTTCACTGCCGTGTTCTGCGAGGACCAGGATCCGCTCTGGACGTTTTCCACGGGGTCAAAGAGTGACGTTATCTGCGTTCCACGTAACTAGGAATTTTGCACTAGATGCTTCACACAGGTTCACTGCCCTGCTTGGCGAGGACTAGGCTCCGCTCTGGATGCTTCACACGGGTTCACTGCCGTGTTCTGCAAGGACCAGGATCCGCTCTGGACGTTTTCCACGGGGTCAAAGAGTGGCGTTATCCGCGTTCCACGTAACCAGGAATTTTATTGATTGTATTCGCACTTCACGGAATTGGGGCTTGACTTTTCGGTGATCAGTATATCGCCGAGCCATGGAACTGGGAGTTGCCGCTGTTCCGTTTCGCTTGGAG
Organism: Agapanthus africanus; assembly: GCA_030015575.1. NCBI lineage: Eukaryota > Viridiplantae > Streptophyta > Magnoliopsida > Asparagales > Amaryllidaceae > Agapanthus > Agapanthus africanus. The sequence goes on from CM057340.1 coordinate 662,322,951, forward strand.
TTGTGTTCGTTGTTACGAGACAAGTGTTAAGATGATCTCTAGGTCACTTATGGCCCGTCGAGATTTGGCTTCTTCTTATGATGAGACCTGGGGGAGGAGTATGGTCCCTTTTTTGTTTACGCCCTTGGATTGTATACAGGGTGTGATGGAACATCACCTGTAGGGCATAAATTAAAACCTTTTATTTTATTTTATTTCTTTTTCCGCGATGCTCTATCATTTCAGCTTCATATCAAGAAGGTCGTGATTGCCCAATCATTTCGGCTGTTTTTCGCGGTGCCCAATCATTTCGGCTATTTATTTCATTTTTACTCGCTGTTTTTTTATTGCGAGTTGCCCCATCATTTCGGCTATTTTGCGTGCATACATTTTTACTTGCTGCTTTTTATTGCAAGTTGCCCCATCATTTCGGCTATCTCGTATGCACGTGCGGCCTACTGGCTTTTCGCCATAAACCTGAAATTAGACACAGATTTCGGCATCAGCACCGCTACAACTGGGATATGGCCAGGAGCGAATCATCATATGCCTCTGTCGATGTTGAACAAATGTGGCTTAGCAAACAGGGTTAGGGTCCCGTCGACTAAGGCTTTTGACTTCACTAGCCGTAAGGGTCTCACGAAGGTATTTCTCCCTACAAGTCGTGAGGATCTCGTAGGTGTATTTTCTCCCTAGGAATCGTGAGGGTTCCTAAGTATATGTTACTCTGTAATTCGTAAGGATCTTACAAGAGGGCTTTCTCCTTATAAGTCGAGAGGACTCATAAGGGTTGTTCACCATAGGGACATATCCCCAGTCACGGATGGGACTTGGTTAGGGAAATGTTTATTCGCGCCCGTGGATTGTATACAAGGGCCAGTATTGAGCCACTTGTAGGGCAATATCGAAGGTTGTGGGGGTTGCTTAAGCACAGATTTAGGTCTCTGTAACTTAAGATTTTCAAATCTTATGAGCCGTGAGGGTCTCATAAGAGAGTTCTCCTTACGAGTCGTGAGGATCTCGCAAGTGTATTTTCTCCTTAGGAACCGTAGGGATCCCTAAGTGTGCTGCTCCCTTGTGCGTCGTAAGGATCTCACGGGGGTGGTTTCTTCTTACAAGGTCGAGGGGACCTTATAAGTGTCTTTTAACGAGGTTGCGCCCTTTCGGGTTTTCACAAACACTCGCCGGTAGTCCTGCTGTTTTTACTCACGGAGCCCTTTCGGGTTTTCATCCGTGCCCATTTTGCTTGTGGACATACCGTTTTTATTTTATATTTATTTATTTATTTATTTTTATTTATTTTCTTCTTCTCTTTTTTTTTACGAGGTCGCGCCCTTTCGGGTTTTCATGAACACTCGCCGGTACTCCTGCTGTTTTTACTCACGGCGCCCTTTCGGGTTTTCATCCATGCCCTTTTTTGCTTATGGACATACCATTTTTATTTATTTATATTTTTTTCTTATATTTTTTTTATCTTGTCAGCCTACGGATGCTGCGGTATTAGTTTAAGGACGTTTCGGTCCGCTATTAGTTTAAGGACGTTTCGGTCCGTCATGGAGAAGGCCGGCTACTGCTTATAAAGCTTGAGCTTAGGAAGATAGCGAGCGGATATAGTCGTCGTCATCTACCATTGACCTAGGCTGTGGCTCATTAAGCGTAGTATCTCTTTAGGTAGCGACCGTTTATTGGCCTGAAAGGCCTTTCACCGTGTATGTCCATGAGTAGATAGGCCCCACCCTAGTAGACCTTATCTATGATGTACGGACCTTCATAGTTTGGCTCGAATTTTTCCCGTTTGGCGCGATTGGGAATCATAGGCCTTTTGACCACTAGCACGAGTTCGCCTTGGCGGAATGTCCTCGGCCTGGTCAATCTTTCATACGAGCGCGTCATTTTCGCTTTATAAGCCTCTAGATTTTGTTGCGCTGTGAGCCGGGTTTCATCAAGTGCGTCAAGCTCCTCAAGCCGGAGGTGAGCATTTTCTTCGTCTGTCAACTCGTGGTGGACTGCCACTCGTAGAGAAGGTAGCTCTATCTCAAGGGGGAGTACTGCTTCTGTACCGAATACCAATGCGTATGGCGTCGTGTTCGTGGCCGTCTTGAACGTAGTTCGATATGCCCAGAGAGCTTCTTGTAGTCTCTCGTGCCAGTCCTTCTTATTTCGAGACACCGTCTTCTTCATGATCTTTGTCAAGGTCTTGTTAAAGTCCTCAGCTAGGCCGTTAGCTCGTGGATTATAAACTGAGGAGTATCTTCAGTCTATATTATGCTGTTGCGCGAAGCGGCTAATCTTATGGCTTCTGTAGGCTGGCCCGTTATCGAAGATAATCCATCGTGGAGTTCCAAACCGATAAATGACGTGCGTCTTGAAAAAGTGTAGGATATTCTCCGTCTTCACTTCCCTCAACGGTACTGCTTCTGCCCATTTAGAGAAGTAATCAGTCGTCGCCAAGATGAAACGATGTCCCTTGGACGATGCCGGTTCGATGGGGCCGACTATGTCAGTTCCCCACATTTCGAATGGCCAGCTAGCCACCGTTGGATGTAGTGGATTCGGATGCTGGTGGATGAAATCCCCATGGATTTGGCATGAGTGGCATTGCTTCGCATATTCGAGGCAGTCCTGGATCATCGTGGGCCAGTAGTAACCCATCCGTTTAATTTTTAACTTCATCTTCGGGCCTGCTTGATGAGAACCACAGATTCCGTCATGAACTTCCTGAACAACTCTTTCTGCTTCGTCAGGTCCTAAGTATCTCAGCCACAGAGAATCAAACGATCTCTTGTATAGAGTATCGTTGACGAAAGCGAAAGATAAAGCTCGTTTCATGAGCTGATGTCTTGAGGATTCTTCTTCGGGCATTCGGTGGGGCTTAAAGTAGTCTATGAAGACTTCTCTCCAGTCCTCAGCCTTCTCACGGTCTTTTATTTGTAGGGTCGTCTGCTCAGTCGCTGCCTTTTCTTCGTATGATTCCGGAGATATTTCTGCTGGGGCGAGCACTCGACGGCTTTGTACCACATTCTGACGTCATCGAGGTTCTTGTCAGCCAGTTCTTTAGCGAGCTTAGCTAACGCGTCTGCTTTGCTATTTTCCGCGCGTGGTATACTTTCCAGAGTATAGGAGGGAATTTGGGTCAACAGTTGTCGCACCTTTTCACCGTACTTCACCAACTCCGGTTTGCACGTTTGGTAGTCGCCGTTTACTTGACTAACGACTAGTTGAGAATCCCCGTATATGAGGAGGTTTTCAATTCCCATGTCAATGGCGATCTCGAGGCCTGCTATCAAAGCTTTGTATTCGGCTTCATTGTTCGTCCTCGGCTCAGTTAAGGAAAAATCAAAACGCATTATCTCTCCTTGCGGGGTCACGAAGATGAGTCATACTCCTGATTTGATTATAGGGGTGCTTTGTTTGTGCTTTTACATGGAGGATGCTCCATCGAAAAAAGCTCCCATCGGTTACCACTTCCGTCGATCGTGTCGAACGCATGTTCGTCTGGAAGTTCGCAATTTAGAGGAGAATCGGCCGGTATTGGATGTTCAACGAGGAAATTGGCGATGGCCTGGCCTTTCACTGCTTTAAGAGGCTGATAGGTTATCGAAAACTCCATTAAGAGCAAGGCCCATTTAGCGAGTCGGCCTGTCAATATAACCTTTGACATCAAGTATTTAAGGGGGTCCACCTTCGATATGAGACGGACTTCATGCGCCAACGCATAGTGCCTGAGCTTTGTTATCGCGAAGATCAGTGCCAGGCAGTGTTTTTCGATGGGAAAATAATTGCTTTCTGCCCCCAGGAGAACTCGACTTAAGTAATAGAGAGCTCTTTCTTTCCCTTGGTCGTTCTCTTGTGCCCATAATGCGCCTAAGGAACCTTCGAGGGCGGTTGTAGTCGGCGGAGTCAGTCCAGAAGGAGAGTTGCCCCCAACCTTCCTTACCCAGCGTCAGTGGCATATCCCCAGTAGGAAGAGTGTTGTCTCCTGAGGGTTTTCAGCGGATCACACCCACAAAATCCCATAATAAAAGAGAGATGGTGAAAGTTATATGAAGATAAGAACTATAAAAGAAAGAACTTGAAAATAAGAGTTTTCAACTATATCAGCTTTTCAGTTGCTATGAGCTCTATCTTAATGGTCATGAGAAAATGTTAGAAATCATATTATCCCTCAATAAAACATCGCCTTTAGTTTTCATTCCTACCTTTCTTCCAAACATTGATCATATACCCCTACGTGTGTGAACTGGACATCCCTTCACTCAGAGAATTCAATTCAAGCAATCATACTCTTGTCCATCTACCTCAGTACTTTTTAATAGATATTTAGACGGAATTTGCTCACACATTCTTCATGCGACCATTAATACTTCTTGAGGTACTAACCGACCGATTACTCATGTGCTTTCTAATTAGATGTTTTTCCTCGTCTTGCAACACCTAAGGCTTAGCAGTTGCTCCCAAACCAGTTGGTCTAAGGCACTAGGTGATAAAGCACCCTCGCTATATTTTTTTTTGCCTCGGTGATAACAAAACCAGTGTTCATTTTTCTTTTCACCATTTTATCTTTTATTTTCCATTTATTATTTCCTTCATACTTGGGCTTTTAGACAAGAGTATTTCAAGGTATCCTCTACTATCCCGAGTTTCAAGATGTGTGTAAGTGCGTATAGTAGGGTATCAACGTTCAAATGTTTGGCTTTCAGAATAGGAACTATTTTTCAAGCTTATTTTTATCCTCAGATTAGTAATTTCCTTCATCTTACTAACCCTTGGGACAACAGCTCATAGCCACTTATTACTAGTTTCATTTAAGAAAAAATCTAATTTTCTTGTTTTTCTTAAACTATTCCTATCTTTTAAATATAATTTTCCACTTTCTACTTTTTTCTTATCACAATTTTTGTATGCAGAGTAAGGCGTAAATAAGCACAGGAGCGCTGAAAAACGACTTCTTGGGAGCTTCTTGCGATGGTACAGGAGCGCTGAAGCTCGTTGGTGGGAGCAAGGTCCCGAAGAATGGTCCAGTGGTGGCTTGAGTCGCTTGTTCCACCAGCATAGTGAAGATGGAGGCCGCTCAGGGCCTGTAGGTTACTCCTCCAGATGGGACAGAGCGAGAGTTGCTGTTGCAGTTATTGCAGTTCGAAGCCTGTTGATTTCTTGAAGAGCTTGAATATTCTGCCCCCTGCGTTGACCTTGGTCTTTGGCATATGCCAGTTGTTTGAGGACCGATTCCGTCAGCAAGGCTGCTGCTTGACAGACATCCTCTGGGCTTCCTCCATCGGCGTTGAGGCACCGAGGGTGGGAGGTGGGAGCATCAACCCAAAAAGAATCCTGTTGATTTCATGAAGAACCGGATTGCAGAGATTTGAAGCTACCGGTGACCCATACTTGACTCCACCGGATATGATAGAGCCTGAGTTGCTGGGGTAGGAGCAAATGCCATTCTTCATAGAGACGAAATGCCGGCTTTAATATCCACTCCCCTAAGGGCAACCAAAAACATATACACTGCAATTATTTGATCGCGGGAAAAACACGACACATGAAGTGTGGAGTGGAAAGAGGAAAAGGTCCCGCCGGGCATGCCAGAATCTGTTCCCCTCCGAATGACGGCGCGACAGGGACGTCTTGCCTGAGATTCGGGGGCAGATGCTAATTGGTGCTATCCGTCCACCTCTCCGAAGATTCCAAGTTGATTTATGGCACCGTTTATCGAAGGTTTAAACGGATGCGTCCGATATAGCAGACTTCGTCAGATTCCCCCTCGCTTTGAGGGGTTTTTGATTGTAGGGACGCTCTTCCGTGCAAGCACAAGCCCCTGAAGTTAATTACGCTACCGCATCGCGGTAACCACTTTCTTCTTCTCCAGATGGTCACTTCGTGCCGTGAGTGTTTATTTTGTGTTTAGTTGCCCGTGGATTGTGTTAGTTATATGTATGCCCTAGAGGCCATTACTGTACATTGGATGTATATTGTAGTGGATGCTGGGACATATATAGGGAGGACTTTCTTGCTCGACATGATAGTATGCTATCTGGTTGACCTTTACCTTAACGTGTACACTGATTGTCTCTCTGTTACATGTTGGTAAAGCCCTTAGGATGTGTACTTGACTACCTGGACTATGATGCGGATCATACTAGTGGGGACATGGTAGTCCATAAGTACATCCTTCAAAGTCCCTAGTCGTGGGTGTATCGAGACGGGGCATCGATATACCAGAGTAGACTAGCGTATACCTTCTCGACCCATACAGATGGGCGATGGATGATCCCATATCCATTGGTGTTTGACATCAGAGATGATATACGGGTGCTCAGTAGAGACTGGGTACACTGGACGGACTCGCCGAGAACTCCCAGATGGTATTATACCTTACGTCAGATGGCAGTTCTCTGGTGACACTGGTACAGAGTAGTCTGTTGACCTGAGATCGTCATAGAGTCTTGTGTGGTTCCCACTGTGCTTTGATTTCCATCTTACCACGTCCAAGAGGGCGTGCAAAACGGTGGTTTTTGGGTACAGTCCCGAATCACATGGAGGCAATGAGCGATAGGAGGGGATTCATCTCTCCCAGTATAGGGAGTTGATGTTGCGCTGTGTTCGATTGGCTATAACAGGAAATCCCTGGCCAGGGTTGCTGAGATTTACTGGTAAGTGTTACCAGTAGTTTCTCGAATTGTTATAGACCTCATATCGACACGACTTATCGAGCTATTGGGGTCTGACGTTTACCACCCCTAGGCGAGATATGCGACATATCAGACGATCAGACCGGACTGTACGGTAGTGTTACTGGTTGGATTCACTGGAGTGTGAGCGGGCTTGCTCGTCGATCTTCAGATCGCTCAATAACAGGGTGGCCGTTACGTTTAGCAGACCGCTTGCGGCTTGTGGGTGCTTGATATGATCATCATCTGCTGCCGGCGTATTGACGAGTCTTTAGAGTCCTACACAGAGGTTTCCTGGCTCAAGCGAAACGAAATAGGAGCGCATATAAGATATGTGCGGGACCGAGAATAATGCGTGTATGTGATACAGTATTCCATTCTCGCGATGAATGTATCGAAAGGTTGTATGCGATATAACCTAGTTATCGAATCAAGGGTTGGTTCGATAAGCCGATACATAGAATACTAGTCGGTTATATGTGATATGACCGGATCGTTAAATCAAGTGTTGATTTAATGATTTAATGCATAATTATATATTTGATATATTACTTTGCATTAACTAGTATTGGTTCACTTTAAGATGGATTTTCTCACTCGGATGTGCGCATTGCATATACGATATGATTTTGTGCACTTGCTTGTATCATGTTTGATGATGCATGCCTTTTGGTTAAGTGTAAAGAATTAAACCTTGGTTAATGAAATGGTTAGGGTTTACTTTTTCCTTATTCATTTTATTCATTTATTTATTCTTTTGGAAAAAGAAAAGCAAATGAGAAAATGGTGGCATGTTTTGTTTTGTTCATGAAGCTTCATGAAGACTTTGACCATGTGACCATTTTGTCTCATGCTTAACCCTAACCATCCCACTAACCATGATTTATTCTCTACACTTGACCATGGTTTGGTTATGATAAGTATTCTTTTAATTTTCTTTTTGGAATTAACTTGTCATAACAATTTACCTTCTTCTTCTTCATTTCTTCAAGTGAAGAAAGCTTGCCTCCATCAATGGCAAGTGATGAAAAAGAGTGAGAAATCCAATTCTAAAGCCTACCCACTTCCTATTTCTTCATCCTCTACCTCTTGCCAAGTAGTAGAGTGTGTTTTCTTCACAAGTTTCTTGACTTGGTGAAGTGAGGGCTTGATCTAGCGATGACTCGACGTAGATCATCTTCGGCACGAAGCCGACGACCTTGCCCGCTCTTTCTCCGATGAAGCCGACGCTAGAGCCCGGATTTTGATTTGGACAGCGGAGATGACTTCATCACGGAGCCGTGGAGGTGGAGGACCGGATCTACAAAGGTTGTATTTCCGTTCCTTTAGTAAAATAGTTTACTAGTTGCATCTTTCGCCTAGACATCTAGCCAACGATTCGTAGTTTAGGGTTTCTCGGCACCATAAATTTTGAAATTGGCATGGTTGATGCCTTGTGAGACCTCATTAGGGTGCCTAGGAACCCTACAGTGGTATCAGAGCCTAGCTAGAGCCTTAGGCGAAGTCTAGACAACATTTGAATCCCGATCGAACCCGAAACCTCATTTTTCCCATGCTCTCTGTCCTTTTTTCAAAACTGTGCATTTTTCCACATTAAAAATATGCAGAAAATTAAGCAGGGTTTTATATGAATTACTGTGAAATACGGGGGCCTAATTCAATTAAACCACCGCGGAACCGCGGCACGAGCTTGGCATGTGCGGCGGTTCCGCGGCCTCTTGGTCTCCTCTTGCGTTGACTTTTTCACAGTAATTCCTATTTAACAGTGATGAGTTCTCTGGGTATTTTTAATATTTATTCAAGAGTTGAATAATCTGGGATGTTTTGGAGCTTCGTTAATTCGATCGGGTTTATCAGATTTTGTCTATTTGGCTTTCCGGATAAATTTTAGAATATGTTAAAAAGTTCGACCGGATGTAAATACCCAATTTTTCCCCTGTCGGGAAATTTCCAAGTGTTGGATTTTTCCGTAGTTTAAAGGCGTTCTAAGTAGTGCAAGTAACTCGATGGACCCTCTAGAAGACAACAAACCTTAACTCGATTATGTGACCGTCTTGAACTGCCCTTTGAACCTTCGGGTTTGGGGAAGTACGGCGTGCCACATGTGAGGCGTTGGCTTGACCCTTCTACGGCTGGACCGTTGGTACTGAGGCACGAACTGAATGTTTTTAGACTTGTTTCATGTGTTGATCTGTATCGGGAAAACTTGGGTGTTCGATTGTTCGATCGAAAAGTTTAACATTTTCTGTTTATCTGGAATGGGATACAATAATTGGAATTCACAAAAGTTATGAGATAACTAAATGAATGTTATAAACACAGCAGTTTAGTCTCACTTGATCGGTTGCCACGGAATTTTGATGTGATCGAAAGTCCGTCGCAATCACGTAGCGTACGCGGATACTAGCCGATAAACTTAATAGACAGCCTCACTCCATAGCCCCGACCAAGTGACTGTAGGAGAACCCCGTCGCCGAAAGCATCCGTCCGGGTGCTCGCGGTAGCGGTGTTCCGCCTTGGTGCACTTCGTCGACGGCGTCGGGGGTGCAGCCGCCTACTAAAGTTTGCGACGAGCATTCGATCAGGATGTCGGGAATCTTGTTGAATTACCCGACTTGATATTGAAAAGTGTTTTCGATAATGAGACTAAAATGCGGGGTTTATAATTGTTAGGCATGCGATGTCTAAGTAATTCATTTGGTCAGACATGCGATATCTGAGGTGGTTGCGGATTCCAACTGTTGTAGTTTTACACTTTCTTTTCTGTGACCGTAAGTGTAATATGTGATATCGCCGGTTTCGTTGCTATATGTCAACGACAATTGGGATACGCATATTTACTTACGTTGATGACATGTGATGTTATGTGTTGCTGGATATGTTATATTGGATCGTCGTGTTTGAATAGCCGGGGGGGTTTTATGTGAGATGAGTGTTTTTCATTTTCATTCATGTAAAAACTTGTATGTAATATTCTTTTATTGGGGCGCTTCCAGGTTGCGGAAGTTGTCACCGTTTGTATATTATTTACTTTTCCGCACTAGGATAGACCCAAGGAGGAGGGCACAAGTAACCGGGTTCTGGAGTCCAGTGGGAGACCAACTCGAGGAGTCGAGTCAGGGTCTCCTAACTCCAGAATTGGTAGGGTTGCTTGCCGCTCTCGCAGGGGTCTAGGGGTGTGGGTTTGGCTATTCATCACGACCATGGAATCTGTGTTTTATACTGGCTCGTATTGAAAACACGGATGTCCTAGTATATCCAATATTTCATATGATTCTTCTGCTGCGATATCTGTGATGTGATCATGTGATGTTCTGTGATAGATACAGTATATAGTATATATGATATACTATATAGACGTTACTTATGTTTTACACCCGCGCTAGCCCTGCCCTGCTCTGCCGTTAGTTACCTAACCTAACGATGCACGAGGGGACACCGAGGCGAATGCGGATGGCATAAGTGTACGTCGTATTTATCTATGATGTTTAGGTATATAAATGATGGGACTTCATTAATGTGATTAATGAAATAAAAGAAACCTAAGATGTTGTAGAATCGAATTTCAAAATAAAACAGGTAGCTACAGTTCTTGCTTTGCACAGCGGTATATGTGATATATCCTGCACCTTATTCGATGAGGAAAGGACCGAGATCCCTTTACCGGGAGTGACTCCTTTAGCAATAACTGGCAGATGCTACACACTCGGTTTGTCTTTTGATTGCTTTTAAGAGTTTTTGCTTTGCACGGTGATATATATGATATATCCTGCACCTCATACGACGAGGAAAAGACCGACGATCCCTTCACCGGGAGTGACTCCTTTAGCAAAACTAGAAAAGCCTCAAAAACACTCCATTTCAAAATTCATTCGATCCTACAACGATATCAAGTTCATTAAGCAATAGGTTTTCAGAAAAACCTGTCGTAGCCCTCCGTCATTTCAGATAAGTGCTAGTTAGTATTCGTGCTATATTTGTTGGCCTGCGTCAAGGCGTAGTGTGCGGTGGCTAACTAGTATTTATCTGCTTATGCATATGATGCAGATTGGATTAGGGTAGTCGTGCGACTTTGTTGGCCTGCGTCAAGGGTCGTGCGGGTGGGTTTAATTCAATCAGGAAATGACGGGTTGAACTTGACTAGCGCACTATGGTTTGTTGGCCTGCGTCAAGGTCATAGGACGCTAGGGGCAGAATTATCGGGAATTTCAAGTGTTGAAATTTGCAATGAGATTGTATACCTTCTATGAGATAGTTGGATCCCGATACCCGCTGTGAGTAAGAGTTACTCCTGGGAGAGTTTTATACATTATAATTAGCCGATCAAGTAGGTGTCTAGAAAGGTGTCAACGGGGTTACGTCTCTGGAAAAACGAGGTTTACATTAATTAGGTTCGTGCGAAAGCACGGGGGACCTCCCTCAAAGTACCGACACTGGCCTGGCTGAAAGATTGGCGAACTTGTAGTGTGTAATTAATCCCGGCTAGTCTTTCCTTTTAGGGTTTGAAGGAAGATTTGATAAAAAGCAGTGGGAGCCATCCTGATTAGATAAAATAATAACCAATCTATTCTTGCAAGAGCGCACGCTGAGTGTTTTCTTCTCTCTCTCTCCAGGTAAAGACCATGTCACGCCTTAATCAAGATAATAATACGGATATTTGACCGAACCCGCTTGTTATACTGAGCTGGGGAACGTTGGTCCCGCTCCAACTTATAATTGTTATAAGACAGAGCAGGAAATTGGGGAATACCAGAATTCCCATGCCGCCCAAACGAAGAGAGTGCATGCTGATGCATCATCTTCGGGTGTGTTCATTATACAAAACTGTTTCTTAATATCCTTTTCGTCCTGGGTATATGATACCGCATCAGGATCCCAGATATGTAATCTGTTACATAGGGCTACAGACAGGTAAAGAACTGAGAACGGGTGATAAGTTTCATGAGGCAGAAAACGGGGCAAGTGTTGCAGCCAAGTCTGTTGGTCACTGTCACCCTGTATTAACGATACATTGATTCTGAACAAATGTTATTAGATACCGAACCTGATATACAAAATCATGTCAGTCTCTTTATCATTAAAGAAATGATATAATTTTGTATTGTTGGATAATGTTTTGAACATTTCCTATATCAAAAGTTGATCTCTAAAAGCATTGATGTTCTAAATCAAACTACAGTTCTTAGTATACGGAACACACACAAGAGGAAGAGTTCAGAAATGAACGGATTCTTCTTGAGGTATTGTAGACTAGGTCAGATCAATGTGACCCGACTAGCTGAAGTTACATTTAGATGTATATTTAAATTAGTTTGAATTTACATCTTGTGAAACTTGCCTGTCATGTCACAGAGATAAGATGACCATAGCTCCGTTTACTGGAAACAGAGAAAGAGTTAGTGAACTCTTGGGACTGATACATGATGATGTATGTAAGGTCTCCTGTCTACACATGCCAGGACTGGTTCTTTATACTTCATTACGTTCTCTGATGATCTTTTGAGTTTCAGACCTATGTTCCTGTTGAAACACAAGTCCGAACCTTTTGAGATATTCACAGAATATAAGTTAGAAGTAGAGAACCAAAATACGGGTATAAGTATTATGTCCTTTGATGTGATCAAGGAGTAGAATACTTGAGCACGGAAATACTGGACTATTCTAAAGGAGAATAAGATTCTCTCTCAGCATTACTCCTCTGTATACACCATAGCACGATGGTATATCGAGGCGAAGCAATCACACCCTATATGATATGGTGTGCTCTATGATGAGTATTACTGAGTGACCTATTTCCTTTTGGGAGTTATGCACTTGAAAAGCTGCATACCTATTGAAAAGGGTTCAAATCAAATCAGTTGCCTACCACTTCATATGTGATATGGAAAGGGAAGAGCCCATGTCTTAAGTTAATTAAGATTTGGGGTTGTCCGGCCTATGTCTAAAAGCAAAATCTGGACAAGCTCGAGGCAAGGTCTGTAATGTACAACTGGAAAGGTTCCAGCTATACAATTTGCAGCCGATGATTTGATAAAACCAAAGGATTCAGTAGATTCTAACGAACCTCAGCCTCTCCGCCGATCTAGTAGGGTTTCTCACCCACCTGAGAGATACTTCTGTTTCTCTATGACAGTGGGAGCGAGGATTGCATCATGAGATGATGACCCAACTAGTTTCAAGCAGGCCATCGAGAGTGAAGACTCTGTAAGAATGGCTGGATGCTTAGCAATCTGAGATGGAATCCTTATACACCAACAAAGTATGGACTTTTGTTGCTATATCTGAAGGGTTAAATCCCCATCAGGAGCAAATATATCTTGAGAAGATTACTTGGTGTACATCGAAAAGTTGAGACTTTCAAAGCTAGACTTGTTAAAAGTTTGCATCATTGACCAGCTGTGGATAATGATGAAACCTTTTCAAGTACCTATGCTTAAGTCCATCCAGATCCTACTTGCCACGGCTACATACCATGACTACGATATCTGGTGGTTGGGTGTCATGACAGCTTTTCTAAATGATGTTTTAGAAGAGTGCGTCTATAAGTACACAGCCAGAGGGCCTCGTAGACAGTGGGAGCAGCGGAAACGTGTACAAGATGTTTTATATGATAAAGCAGGCATCGCGGAGTTGGAACGTCTGTTTTGATGTAATAGTCAAACAGTTTGACATCATCAAAATGGTAGATGAACCTTGTATATACAAAAAGGTAGTAGGGAGTATGGTAATGATCCTCGTAGAGTACGTGGATGACATACCCTTGATAGGGAAGGAGTTTCCTATGCTACGCTCGATCAATCTCCGCTTATCACTAGGATTCTCCATATAGGATCAAAGTGATATCTACTAAATCCTGGATTTTGGATCTATGAGATAGATCTAATTGGATGTTAGGATACTCACTAGTTGTAGTGAGATAGTATCAATTGATCCTGGGAAGAATCACTGGAAGTGTTCCAGAGTGATAAAGACGACTGAATGTCAGTCGCAGGCATTGTCTTTACCCTCAGTACAGGGACGGTATGTTGGAAGAGTTCCAAGCTAGATACCGTGGCATACTAGACGATAAAGGCAGGATACATCGCTACTAAAGATGCTACCAAAGAGGCTGTTTGGGTGTATATTGGTTCATGAGATGAACTACGTTCCTATCATTGTGAGACAATGGAGTTGTGGCTTATGCCAAGGAACGCAGGTCCCATCAGTGATCCAGACATATTCTAAGGCAGTATCGCCTGATCATAGAGATGGTTGATCTCCAGGATGATCGAGGTTTGGAGAGTAGACTCAGAGGACAACACAGCGGATCCACTCACAAAGGCCTGTTTCCAGAGAGAGACTTTTATGGGATGGTTGAGTATGAGATACTACAACCACTGCTACAGATGGCCCTAGTGCAAGTGGGAGATTGTTAGTTATATGTATGCCCTAGAGGCCATTACTGTACATTGGATGTATATTGTAGTGGATGCTGGGACATATATAGGGAGGACTTTCTTGCTCGACATGATAGTATGCTATCTGGTTGACCTTTACCTTAACGTGTACACTGATTGTCTCTCTGTTACATGTTGGTAAAGCCCTTAGGATGTGTACTTGACTACCTGGACTATGATGCGGATCATACTAGTGGGGACATGGTAGTCCATAAGTACATCCTTCAAAGTCCCTAGTCGTGGGTGTATCGAGACGGGGCATCGATATACCAGAGTAGACTAGCGTATACCTTCTCGACCCATACAGATGGGCGATGGATGATCCCATATCCATTGGTGTTTGACATCAGAGATGATATACGGGTGCTCAGTAGAGACTGGGTACACTGGACGGACTCGCCGAGAACTCCCAGATGGTATTATACCTTATGTCAGATGGCAGTTCTCTGGTGACACTGGTACAGAGTAGTCTGTTGACCTGAGATCGTCATAGAGTCTTGTGTGGTTCCCACTGTGCTTTGATTTCCATCTTACCACGTCCAAGAGGGCGTGCAAAACGGTGGTTTTTTGGTACAGTCCCGAATCACATGGAGGCAATGAGCGATAGGAGGGGATTCATCTCTCCCGGTATAGGGAGTTGATGTTGCGCTGTGTTCGATTGGCTATAACAGGAAATCCCTGACCAGGGTTGCTGAGATTTACTGGTAAGTGTTACCAGTAGTTTCTCGAATTGTTATAGACCTCATATCGACACGACTTATCGAGCTATTGGGGTCTGACGTTTACCACCCCTAGGCGAGATATGCGACATATCAGACGATCAGACCGGACTGTACGGTAGTGTTACTGGTTGGATTCACTGGAGTGTGAGCGGGCTTGCTCGTCAATCTTCAGATCGCTCAATACCCGGGTGGCCGTTACTTTAGCAGACCGCTTGCGGCTTGTGGGTGCTTGATATGATCATCATCTGCTGCCGGCGTATTGACGAGTCTTTAGAGTCCTACACAGAGGTTTCCTGGCTCAAGCGAAACGAAATAAGAGCGCATATGAGATATGTGCGGGACCGAGAATAATGCGTGTATGTGATACCGTATTCCATTCTCGCGATGAATGTATCGAAAGGTTGTATGCGATATAACCTAGTTATCGAATCAAGGGTTGGTTCGATAAGCCGATACATAGAATACTAGTCGGTTATATGTGATATGACCGGATCGTTAAATCAAGTGTTGATTTAATGATTTAATGCATAATTATATATTTGATTTATTACTTTGCATTAACTAGTATTGGTTCACTTTAAGATGGATTTTCTCACTCGGATGTGCGCATTGCATATGCGATATGATTTTGTGCACTTTCTTGTATCATGTTTGATGATGCATGCCTTTTGGTTAAGTGTAAAGAATTAAACCTTGGTTAATGAAATGGTTAGGATTTACTTTTTCCTTATTCATTTTATTCATTTATTTATTCTTTTGGAAAAAGAAAAGCAAATGAGAAAATGGTGGCATGTTTTGTTTTGTTCATGAAGCTTCATGAAGACTTTGACCATGTGACCATTTTGTCTCATGCTTAACCCTAACCATCCCACTAACCATGATTTATTCTCTACACTTGACCATGGTTTGGTTATGATAAGTATTCTTTTAATTTTCTTTTTGGAATTAACTTGTCATAACAATTTACCTTCTTCTTCTTCATTTCTTCAAGTGAAGAAAGCTTGCCTCCATCAATGGCAAGTGATGAAAAAGAGTGAGAAATCCAATTCTAAAGCCTACCCACTTCCTATTTCTTCATCCTCTACCTCTTGCCAAGTAGTAGAGTGTGTTTTCTTCACAAGTTTCTTGACTTGGTGAAGTGAGAGCTTGATCTAGCGATGACTCGACGTAGATCATCTTCGGCACGAAGCCGACGACCTTGCTCGCTCTTTCTCCAATGAAGCCGACGCTAGAGCCCGGATTTTGATTTGGACAGCGGAGATGACTTCATCACGGAGCCGTGGAGGTGGAGGACCGGATCTACAAAGGTTGTATTTCCTTTAGTAAAATAGTTTACTAGTTGCATCATTCGCCTAGACATCTAGCCAACGATCCGTAGTTTAGGGTTTCTCGGCACCGTAAATTTTGAAATTGGCATGGTTGATGCCTTGTGAGACCTTATTAGGGTGCCTAGGAACCCTACAGATTGTATACGGAGACTGAGTTATGTCGTCGCCCATAAGGCGTGGACTAGTCCAAATCCGTATTATCTTAGATTTGGGTTTGGGGGTTTTGGGTTTAAGGATACGTTAGCCTCATTCGAGACTAATATCGACTTAAACATTTGTTAAGGATACGTTAGTCTAGTTTTCAGACTAAGATCAACTTAACGGGATCGTTTAGATCTAACAATAGAGCAATTAAGGGAGCCCTGTTGTTTAGTTTAGTGACATTGCGGTCAATAAGTAGTTTAAGGACATTGCGGTCCAGTGTTAGTTTTAAGACGTTGCGGTCAAGGTTAAGGACATCGTAGTCCGTGGATTTAAGGACTCCACAGTCCGATATTAGTTTTAAGACATCACGGTCAAGGTTAAGGACCTCATAGTCCATGGATTTAAGGACTCCACAGTCCGGCGTTAGTTTTAAGACATCACGGTCAAGGTTAAGGACCTCATAGTCCATGAGTTTAAGGACCCCACAGTCCGTCATTAGTTTTAAGACATCCCGGTCAAGGTTAAGGAACTCATGGTCCATGAGTTTAAGGACCCCACAGTCCGTATCAATATGTGGTCATCGGGACCCGTCACCTCTTGAAGACGTTGAGGAATTACAACGCCAAGTATCAAAGGAGTGATGAGATGTGCCCTTAAACCGAGGTAGATTAAATAATCTTTGGCCCAATTTGGAACCAAGACCAATTAATTATATTATGAGCCCATTGGCTCAGTTGAATTTGAATTGAGGACTTATGGCCAGCTTGGGCTAAGTACAATCATGATTAGGATATTGGCCCTCTGTTGGTCCATTGAAGGAGAGGCTTTGCCTCTAGAAACATAGCCAATTAGGCTAAAGTTAGTGTTAAATACTAAAGACCAACAGTGTTGAACACTGGGAGTGAGATTGACAAGTTAGTGTTTAATACTAAGAGATAGTTAGTGTTAAACACTAGCAACAGGGCTTTCAAATTAGTGTTTATACACTAAAGCAAATTATTGTTAAACACTGACAATGGAGATTTCAAATTAGTGTTCAACACTAAGGCAGATCAGTGTTAAACACTGGAAACATGGTCTTCCAAGTTGGTGTTCAACACTAAGAAAGTCAGTGTTAAACACTGTAAATAGAGTTTTTCAAATTTTTGTTTAAACACTAAGAAAATCAGTGTTGAACACTGGATATAAAGGTTTCAACTTTAGTGTTAAACACTAAGGCAAGAGGGGTCACGTGGTAGCACGTGAGAGCGCCCACAATTCATTTTATTCTGCCAAAGGTATTGAATACTTTGGAGCATCGCGTGCTGCCATGTGATGGGCATTTTGGTGCTTGTCCCTCAAAGCTTCAGCCAAGGGGTCACGTAGTAGCACGTGATAGCGCCCTGTTTCCCTTTATTTTGTTCTACAGATAAGTGTTTAACACTTTTAATTCTAAAAGCCATCACGTGTGGGCACGTAATGGGGGCTTGTGCTTTGATCTGTTAGAATGTTCATTAGGGGTCACGTGTCGACACGTGAGGGCGCCCTAAAGCTCTTTTATGTTTCTTTTCAGGGGTCACGTGGTAGCACGTGACCCTATTCCTTTGCCTGTTTGAAGATGTGTTTATCTTTTTAAGAATTGAATTCTTCATAGGGTTAAACCCTAACAATAACTTTGGAGGAATTAAATTCCTACTTTCTCTTGAAGAATTATATTCTTAAATAGGGTTAAACCCTCATTTCTTCTTTCTTAAGGGAATTAAATTCCTGTTATTTTGACAGAATTAAGCTCTTAATTGGGGTTAAACCCTGATTCTGTCCATTTGAAGGAATTAAATCCCTACAACATAGGGTTAAACCCTAATTTTAATTCGAAGGAATTAAATTCCTATAATTCTATGAGAATTAAATTCTCAAACATCCATTCCCTCTCTATGCTTTGGATCTGCATGGCAGGATCTCAACCCAATAAGAATTAAATTCTCAATTCATGGGGGGATGTGCACTTTGCAGATCCTCTGCTAAAGAGAGAACTAAGTTCTTCTTTTTAATATAAGAGTTAAATTATTTTGAGAATTAAATTCTCTTTTTAAAAGCCTCTCCTTTCTTATCTAAGGTTTTCTTTTGCAGAAGATCCAAATTCCTCCAAAGTCTCAAGGCTCTATTTTTCTCTCTCTCTCTGTGTCTGTCTCTGTATCTGTATCTGTATCTGTCTCTGTATCTGTATATCTCTTGGCTTCTATTTATAGGAGAAGGAGCAGAATCAATCAGTTTTAGTGAGTTATTCGTTGAGGGATTTGATTTGCATTCGTTAGAGATTTGATTTGCATTCATCATTCATTTGGACCTTTGGATTATTAGGTGAATTTTATTCACCATTGGATTTTAAATCCAAAGATATTCCTTTGTTATTTCGGTTAGAATTTAAGGGGAAATCTTTCCAAGTTCAAGATTTTTCCATAGATAGGTGATATTTACATCACCTTTAAATCGTTAATCCAATCGGTTCCAAATAATCGTTCTCCTTTGGAAAGATTTGAATGCTGTTCAGAATTTAATTCTGTTAAATAGATAGGCTTTGAAAGCCGGTCACGTGTGGTCACGTGACCCATGGTCACGTGTGGTCACGTGACCCCTTGGAACGAGTTTTCTTCTGCTTTCTGCGTTTTTTCTTCTAGCCGCTGCTCAACCGTCACGTGCCAACACGTGACCCCTGATCACGTGTGAGCGCGTGACCTTTTCTGAAGCCTTTTCTTTGATTTAATCAGGGAGTGAATCTGCCTTTGCCGCTGTTTTTAAATGTCACGTGTCAACATGTGACTGCAGGTCACGTGCTAGCACGTGATGCCTCCTCCGTAAGATTTCCTGATTTTAAATCAGGAAACAAGCATATGCATCACACTTGAGCTAAATTAAAAAATATCTAGACTTAGCCAACTAAGGACAGTCGTGCTCATTAGGACAGAGGAAGGTAGTGGGCATTCAATCATTTATCTAAACTTGACTTTGTGGTGCCTAGGCTAGACAAGTGAGAAAGGTAACTTTAAAAGACCCGTCTCACGGTGATTCGTGAGCGGAACCCTCCTTTTTTCATTTGTGCTTACCTGTCCACAATTGGCAGTGAAGAGACGATTTGAGGGATATCTCATAACTTGTCACTTTGGAACAGTTAGGAGCAGTCTAGTGGACTTAGAAGACCATAGCTCTAAGTTTGATTTTGCATGTTTTAACTGTGATTGTTTGAAATAAATCCGTATACATTCTTGCAAAACTCTTTCAAAAATTTCTAAACTCCAAAAACAAACAATTTTTTACAAAAAAAATCACATTCCTTTTCTTCTCCTTTCTCTCATTACATCATGGGTACCCCACCTCGCAAAACTCTTGCCGAACTTTGGTACCCACAACCAGACATTACTTCCTACGGTTCTTATTTTGGTCGAATTTCGAACGACCCCTCCATGCCCAAAATTTCTTTGAAAGATCGAATAGACGCGTCTAGAATAACCAATTGGACTCCGCAATCCACCTTGTATCAACCATTTCAACCGTCACCACCTTCTTACTTTGATACTCCTTTTTCGAGTCCTGTTGTAACTCCGAAACCCATATCTATTGCTAAACATATTGAACAATCTCGTAACCGATCTTTCACTCATTTCACCACTGCGAATTTTTTGGATCAACAATTCCATTCATCTTCTTATCCAAATGTGGATCCTACTCCTATCCAACCATTCAATTCCCATCAGTCCTACCCGACTTTCGCACCTTCCCTAGACATTGCTTCTATACAGCCATTTGGGAGTTTCATGAATCCAAACAACTTTGAATCTTTTACTGAAACTTCTTCACAAACCATGTCTAGTTTGGAACAGGCGTTGGAAGACTTTAGGATAGCGTCATGCCAACAGATGATGGATTTGAATGCGTCCATGGCCGCCCTCATACAACCTAGTGACCCAGTAGCTAGTTTCCAACTAGCTCCACATTTTCCAATTTATGATGAGGCGGTTGGACAGATTGAGAATTTGGGTGGTGAGAGTGAGCTGTACAACCTTCCAAATCAAACCCACCCATCCGCAATTGAATCCCACAACTCCGGTTTTGAATATTTATCAAGTGTTCCAAATAATTCACCAGTTGAAGATAAAACGTTTAATGAGTTGTGTGACTTTGTAGTGTTTGATTTACCGGATTGTGAAGGGTCCCTTTCAAGTGAAACCATCACCAATCCTTTTGACCTCTACACCTCCACTCTAGAACATGAATTGATTAATATCCATGCTTTTGATGAGGTGTCTAAGAAAATTGATTTTCACTTGATTGAGGATATCGACGCTGGGAATATTTTGGATGATGACCCCGCGGATTTGGCTGAATTTTTCTCTCCAATTCATCATCCTGAGTCATTAAATGTTTCTCCCGAACTTCATATGCGTCTTTATTTTGATGAAGATTTCATGGAGATTACTGAGGAAATTATTGAGGATGAAGCAGTTTTACTTAAGAAGTCGGATTTTTCAGTGCATTCTATTCCTTTCATTGACTGCGCACACCCTCCTGAATCTTTAACCGATACCCTTCCTCACTCACTTCCCTCCATCCTCGCTCCGACCTTGCAAGAAACTGTTACACTTTCATTTTCAATGTCTGGTTTACCAAGTTCGACGTACCCATGTTTTCTCACGAATCTTGAAGGATTTGACCTCATTTCTCAGTGGGTTGATAGATTCGCTTTTTACACATCAATCATTACAAATTGTACTAATTTATACACTCCATTCCCACGCTCAAGTTCGTATTCCACTTCTTTCTCCCACTTTCTCTGGTTCTTCTTCTAATCTTCCTTTAATAATAGCGAGTGTTAATGAATCATAATCCGATATTTTGAATTCGATAATTCTAGAAAAATAACTTGATTTAGACTCTTTTGATAATAAGGTAGATGAGCCTTACGAGTCTCCTACCTCCATAATTTTTGAAAAATCAAGTGTGTTGAATTCTGGCGCGACACTTATTGACATTGAAACGTTCAATCGGACCATCGATGAAAGTTTCGAAGATATTTTCGCCGACGAACTCGCATTCCTAAACGACACGGATTTTGCAATTAATCAACCTCTACCTGAAGAAGTCGAACCAGCACCATTTCTTCTTATCCCATACGAGAATGTGACCATTCTTCCAATTCCTAATCATCCACATTCTCGTTCCGTTCACCATTATTGTTTCGTCTCTACAAATCGAGACGTAAACCTTTTCCATTACACCACTTATCTTTACCCCACTTCTTCCTGACTTCATACAACATGTTCTTCCACCAATCGGTGCGTTTTACTGATAAATTCTTCGAATGGTTGGTGTTGAGTTTTGGTCTTTGCAAAGCTTGGTATTGACCGGTAACTTTGACCCCCCTCTTTAAAAGCTTAACATTGTTTAACTTAAGTTTGGGGGGGTATAATTTGGCTCTTGAAAATAATTTTTTTTAACTCAAAGTGGTGAGCCAAAAATAAGTTTGGGGGAGATTTTCACGATCATATTTCATGTCCCCGTTAATAAATTTTTCCTCCCAAGTTCACAAGTTTATGAGATTTAAAAAAATGGCAACAGTGGAAACAATGTTTCACTTAAATTTGGGAGGGACCTTTTTGTGTATATATTTTGTTTTCCTTTTCTGTTAATAATAAAAAAAATAATATAAAAAAATAATAAATAAACAAAATGGAGAGTACCGACAATTTTGACCCTCTTGGTGTAGCCTGACAATGAGGGCACTGTCAAGTTTAAGTTTGGGGTGTGCTTGGTAAGCTTTCTTCCTTCGCATTCATATGTATATTTTTGCATTTTCATACTTATTTTAAAACCTATAAAAATCAAAATTTAAAAAAAAAATTGAAAATTTCAATTTTGTCCATAATTGGCTTAAGTTCAACATGACGGTTGAATAGTTAGGAAAAACTAGATCCTAAACTTAGTAAATTAAAAACCCTAAAAATAACCTTTCTTAAAGTTTAACTGTAGAAAATATACGCCCATGCAGTTTATTTAGATATAAGCAAATTTTGAGTTCAGTTCTTGGGCTAAGTCGAAATAAGGGAAAAGTATTGAAAGCTCTCTGTAAGTATAAGTCTGAAAAATAATTCTGAACATTAAGTCCAAATTCTGAAAATATATACCCTACAAAACGCACATACATGCACCTTAAAACTTGGGATAGAAGAGGATACCTTGAAATGCTCTTGTCTAAAATCCTTAGTATGAAGGAAAATAAAATAAAAGTATAAGAGGTGAATAAAGAGATATAAAAAAATGAATGAACACTGATTTTATAATTATTTAAGGCAGCATAAATAAAAAAATATAGCGAGGATACTTTATCATCTAGTGCCTTAGACCAACTGGTTTGGGAGTCACTGCTAAACCTTAGGTATTGCAAGACAAGGAATAACGCCTAAATGCACAAGCACAGTTTGTGATCGGTCGTTAGTACCTCAAGAAGTATTAACGGTCGCATGAAGAATGTGTGAGCAATTTCATCTAAAATTCACCAACTAAAAGTATTTTGGAAGATGGACAAGAGTATGATAGCTTGAATTGAATTTCCAAGTGTAGGGGTGAAAATTACACACACGTAGGGGTATATAATTGGAGTTTGGATGAGAGATAGGAATGAAAGATAGGCCCTATATCTTCAGTAAAAAAAAGATAAAAATTCCTGAGTTGAGATTTCACCTTAGAAGGAAAATTCAAAAGATATTGAAAGCTTAATAAATTTCCAAAACATATACGATCTTAAGTTAAATGAAAAGCGGGTGTGAAAAATACGGGTTGATGATTTCTAAGTTGAAAATGATAGAATTTTTTACTAGAATACTGAATTGAAGAATTAGAGTCAGCAGCCAAATTGATCGGATTTTGTGGGTAGTAATCGCTGAAAACCCTCAGGAGACAACACTCCTCCTACTAGAGACATCTAAAGGTTTAACGGCTTGTTGCACGGCTCAGTGCAATCGCGTTCCCTGTGAAAGTGAGGTTAGGAATTTTTTGAAAATAAATTGGCTTTGCTCGGGACGAGCAAAAGATAAGTTTGCGGGTATTTGTTCATATCAGATTTTTGCATTATTATATCGTCCATTCTTAATCACATTACATATAAATAGGTGCTTTTGATCCATGTCTGCTAAATAGTTGCAGGTTACAGGTTCTCAGATCGTTACAGTGAAATTCATGAAAAGTCGCTGCAAATGTGAGACTACGACCAACAATAGATGAATCCGTATGATGTTGCCTGCCTGTTCAAGGAACAAATGAAAATCATTAGACAGTTCAATGCATAAAGCACAAGGGCAGCATAAGATTCAAGACTTCAACGCGAAGCTCAAGGCAAAAGTCCACATCATTCTGCAATGTTGGTAATCTGGAAGAAAATAGAAGAGATTCTGAGGAACCAAGTGAAGAAAACAGAAGGTAAAAGCAACATAAAACTACCCTGAAGAATTGAGCCCAAGATCCCACCAAATGGCCGCGGAACCGCGGCCAAATAGGCCTTTCTGCCGTAGAACCGCGGCTGTATGGTGCACGTGTCGGTGCACGTGTCGGTGGAGGTGTCGGTGCTTTGACCCGGTTTTCTTAGGGTAGTTTTGTAAATTCAAGTGTGGATCAGAATGTAACCTAGGGTTTTTTCTATTTATAAATAGGAGGGCTCAAAGCCAAATAAAGGGTGCCTCTTTTTGGTGTGCCTCTTTGAGGGTGCCTTTCTTAGGATACCTCTCTTTAGTTTTTACTCTTTTTAATTCTTAGATCTTAATTTTTATTGTAATGCGTTGTTGAGAGGACATCAATGAAGTAAGTTTTATTTTTATCTCGCATTGTTTTTATCTGAATTCTAATTCCTGCAATTTCTTATCTGTTCTTTTATTATTTGCAAATTAGTTTATCAATTAAAATATACAAAAAAATGAATTTTATTGTCACCTCCCTAATGGGTGAGTAATTCCTCACTTGTTAGGGGTAGGATAGGGAAGGTTTCAGAGAAGGAAAATCTTTCTCACTCCTTTTTTTGCCCAAATAATTTTAATTAAGGACTCTCTTTAAATCAACCATAATCTGCTCACTACGGTACCCTATCCTACAAGATAGCGGTGATTCCCTAGTTAGACCGGTTATGGTTGAATTAATTAAAGATTAGGGCTAAGAGCCAAGAACAGACGGACAAGGACCAAAAGGAAGAAACTTAGTTTCTTCCTAGTCGTGCTAATCCCCGTTGTTGACTATTACCCTAACACCTATATTCTTAAACTAGGGCATTGAAAGAAGTGAGAAGAATCCCTATTTCGAACTAACATAATCCTAACCCTAGCAGGCCTTTATCATCTTTTATCTCATTCATGGATCTTAAAACAAAACCCGACTTAATCGGACCTAACTCGTTAGAACTTAAAGAAAAGGACACCATTTCCCTGTGGATCGACTTGTACTCAACCGGCTAGCTACCAAGCGATACCGTATTGATTGCGGTAAATTTAAATTTAAACACGCACGCAAAATCAGTAACAATCAAATGGCGCCGTTGCCGGGAAGACGGTAGTCTCTTTCTTTATGTAATTTCGGGTTAATAAAAAAATTTAAAAATTATAAAAATTGAAAAATTTTAAAACAAAAAAATAAAAATAAAAATCATCTTGTTATTTTTTAAAGGTTTTTGTGCAAGTGTGCAGGCTTGGAGCAAACTCTATTACAGATTTGGAGCAAATTCTGTGAACAAATCAATATTCAGAAGATCTAGACAGAAAGAGGAGAACCAACTCAGAACAGGGAAATAGTCAGAAGATCCAAACTCACTGATCCGCAGCGGAACCGCGACAGAAGTAAGGGTTTGACCGTGGAACCGCGGTCAACTGGTGACGTCAGCACCCAATTTTCTCTGTAAGTGTTTCTTTTCTCCTCTCCTCTCCTCTGCACTCCACTGAAAAATTTTGCTGCAAGTTTCTTTGCACAGATTCTCTCTCTCATATCCAATAAATTGTTTTTGTGCAGGATTCTTTGCGCTGCCAAAAAAAAATTGCAAGTGTTTTAGATTTTTGGTGTGTTACTGCTTTGCATAATTAATACGGAACTAAGAGGCTATAACACGAATTAAGATTGGGTGGGGATTTCATTACCCTTCCTAAGACTCCAAAAATCACTAAAAAGTATATGCATCACCCTTGAGCTAAATTAAAAAATATCTAGACTTAGCCAACTAAGGACTGTCGTGCTCATTAGGACAGAGGGAAGTTGTGGGCATTCAATCATTTATCTAAACTTGATTTTGTGGTGCCTAGGCTAGACAAGTGAGAAAGGTAAGTTTAAAAGGCCCGTCTCACGGTGATTCGTGAGCGGAACCCTCCTTTCTTCATTTGTGCTTACCTGGCCACAATTGGCAGTGAAGAGACGATTTGAGGGATATCCCACAACTTGTCACTTTGGAACAGTTAGGAGCAGTCTAGTGGAATTAGAAGACCGTAGCTCTAGGTTTGATTTTGTATGTTTTAACTGTGATTGTTTGAAATAAATCTGTATACATTCTTGCAAAATTCTTTCAAAAATTTCTAAACTCCAAAAACAAACAATTTTTTACAAAAAAAATCACATTCTTTTTCTTCTCCTTTCTCTCATTACATCATGGGTGCCCCACCCCGCAAAACTCTTGCCGAACTTTGGTATCCACAACCAGACATTACTTCCTACGGTTCTTGTTTTGGTCGAATTTTGAACGACCCCTCCATGCCCAAAATTTCTTTGAAAGATCGAATAGACGCATCTAGAACAACCAATTGGACTCCGCAATCCACCTTGTATCAATCATTTCAACCGTCACCACCTTCTTACTTTGATACTCCTTTTTCGACTCCTGTTGTAACTCCGAAACCCATGTCTATTGCTAAACATATTGAACAATCTCGTAACCGATTTTTCACTCCTTTCACCACTGCGAATTATTTGGATCAACAATTCCATTCATTTTCTTATCCAAATGTTGATCCTACTCCTATCCAACCATTCAATTCCTACCAGTCCTACCCGACTTTCGCACCTTCCCTAGACATTGCTTCTACACAGCCATTTGGGAGTTTCATGTATCCAAACAACTTTGAATCTTTTACTGAAACTTCTTCACAACCCATGTCTAGTTTGGAACAGGCGTTGGAAGACTTTAGGATAGCGTCATGCCAACAGATGATGGATTTGAATGCGTCCATGGCCGCCCTCATACAACCTAGTGACCCGGTAGCTAGTTTCCAACTAGCTCCACATTTTCCAATTTATGATGAGGCGGTTGGACAAATTGAGAATTTGAGTGGTGAGAATGGGTTGTACACCCTTCCAAATCAAACCTACCCATTCTCAATTGAATCCCACAACTCCGGTTTTGAATTTTTATCAAGTGTTCCAAATAATTCACCAGTTGAAGATAAAACGTTTAATGAGTTGTGTGACTTTGTAGTGTTTGATTTACCTGATTGTGAAGGGTCCCTTTCGAGTGAAACCATCACCAATCCTTTTGACCTCTATACCTCCACTCTAGAACCTGAATTGATTAATATCCATGCTTTTGATGTGGTGTTTAAGAAAATTGATTTTCACTTGATTGAGGATATCGACGCTGGGAATATTTTGGATGATGACCCCGCAGATTTGACTGAATTTTTCTCTCCAATTCATCATCCTGAGTCATTAAATGTTTCTCCCGAACTTCATATGCGTCTTGATTTTTATGAAGATTTCATGGAGATTACTGAGGAAATTACTGAGGATGAAGCAGTTTTACTTGAGAAGTCGGATTTTTCAATGCATTCTATTCCTTTCATTGACTGCGCACACCTTCCTGAATCTTTAACCGATACACTTTCTCACTCACTTCCCTCCATCCTCGCTCCGACCTTACAAGAAACCGTTACACTTTCATTTTCAATGTCTGGTTTACCAAGTTCGACGTACCCATGTTTTCTCACGAATCTTGAAGGATTTGACCTCATTTCTCAGTGGGTTGATAGATTCGCTTTTTACACATCAGTCATTACAAATTGTGCTAATTTATACACTCCATTCCCACCCTCAAGTTCGTATTCCACTTCTTTCTCCCACTTTGTCTGGTTCTTCTTCTAATCTTCCTTTAATAATAGCGAGTGTTAATGAATCACAATCCGATATTTTGAGTTCGATAATTCTAGAAAAACAACTTAATTTAGACTCTTTTGAGAATAAAGTAGATGAGCCTTACGAGTCTCCTGCCTCCATAATTTTTGAAAAATCAAGTGTGTTGAATTCTAGCGCGACACTTATTGACATTGAAACGTTCAATCGGACCATCGATGAAAGTTTCGAAGATATTTTCGCCGACGAACTCGTATTCCTAAACGACACGGATTTTGTAATTAATCAACCTCCACCTGAAGAAGTCGAACCACCACCATTTCTTCTTATCCCATACGAGAATGTGACCATTCTTCTAATTCCTAATCATCCACATTCTCGTTCCGTTCACCATTATTGTTTCGTCTCTACAAATCGAGACGTAACCAATTTCCATTACACCACTTATCTTTACCCCACTTCTTCCTGGCTCCATACAACATGTTCTTCCACCAACCGGTGCGTTTCACTGATAAATTTTTCGAATGGTTGGTGTTGACTTTTGGTCTTTGCAAAGTTTGGTATTAACCGGTAACTTTGACCCCCCTCTTTAAAAGCTTAAAAAAATTTTAACTTAAGTTTGGGAGGGGGGTATAATTTGGCTCTTGAAAATATTTTTTTTTAACTCAAAGTGGTGAGCCAAAAATAAGTTTGGGGGAGATTTTCACGATCATATTTCATGTCCCCATTAATAAATTTTTCTTCCTAAGTTTACAAGTTTATGAGATTTAAAAAAATGGCAACAGTGGAAACAATGTTTCACTTAAGTTTGGGAGGGACCTTTTTGTGTATATATTTTGTTTTCCTTTTCTGTTAATAATAAAAAAATAAAATAAAAAAATAATAAATAAACAAAAAGGGGAGTACCGACAATTTTGACCCTCTTGGTGTAGCCTAACAATGAGGGCACTGTCAAGTTTAAGTTTGGGGTGTGCTCGGTAAGCTTTCTTCCTTCGCATTCATATGTATATTTTTGCATTTTCATACTTATTTTAAAACCTATAAAAATCAAAATTTAAAAGAAAAATTTGAAAATTTCAAATTTGGCCATAATTGACTTAAGTTCGACATGACGGTTAAATAGTTAGGAAAAACTAGATCCTAAATTTAGTAAATTA
The DNA here is from genome assembly GCA_030015575.1 of Agapanthus africanus. Lineage (NCBI taxonomy): Eukaryota > Viridiplantae > Streptophyta > Magnoliopsida > Asparagales > Amaryllidaceae > Agapanthus > Agapanthus africanus. Next base: position 662,351,503 of record CM057340.1, read on the forward strand.
AAAACCCTAAAAATAACCTTTCTTAAAGTTTAACTGTATAAAATATACGCCCTTGCAGTTTATTTAGAAATAAGCAAATTTTGAGTTCAGTTCTTGGGCTAAGTCGAAATAAGGGAAAAGTATTGAAAGCTCTATGTAAGTATAAGTCTGAAAAATAATTCTGAACCTTAAGTCCAAATTCTGAAAATATATACTCTACAAAACACACATACATGCACCTTAAAACTTGGGATAGTAGAGGATACCTTGAAATGCTCTTGTCTAAAATCCTTAGTATGAAGGAAAATAAAATAAAAGTATAAGAGGTGAATAAAGAGATATAAAAAAAATGAATGAACACTGGTTTTGTAATTACTTAAGGCAGCATAAATAAAAAAATATAGCGAGAATGCTTTATCACCTAGTGCCTTAGACCAAACCTTAGGTATTGCAAGACAAGGAATAACGCCTAAATGCACAAGCACATTTTGTAATCGGTCGTTAGTACCTCAAGAAGTATTAACGGTCGCATGAAGAATGCGTGAGCAATTTCATCTAAAATTCACCAACTAAAAGTATTTTGGAAGATGGACAAGAGTATGATAGCTTGAATTGAATTTCCAAGTGTATGGATGAAAATTACACACACGTAGGGGTATATAATTGGAATTTGGATGAGAGATAGGAATGAAAGATAAGCCTTATATCTTCAGTAAAAAAAAGATAAAAATTCCTGAGTTGAGATTGCACTTTAGAAGGAAAATTCAAAAGATATTGAAAGCTTAATAAATTTCCAAAACATATACGATCTTAAGTTAAATGAAAAGAGGGTGTGAAAAATACGGGTTGATGATTTCTAAGTTGAAAATGATAGAATTTTTTACTAGAATACTGAATTGAAGAATTAGAGTCAGTGGCCAAATTGATCGGATTTTGTGGTTAGTATTCGCTGAAAACCCTCAGGAGACAACACTCCTCATACTAGGGACACCTAAAGGTTTAACGGCTTGTTGCACGGCTCAGTGCAATCGCGTTCCCAGCGAAAGTGAGGTTAGGAATTTTTTGAGAATAAATTGGCTTTGCTCGGGACGAGTAAAAGATAAGTTTGGGGGTATTTGTTCATATCATATTTTTGCATTATTATATCGTCCATTCTTAATCACATTACATATAAATAGGTGCTTTTGATCCATGTCTGCTAAATAGTTACAGGTTACAGGTTCTCAGATCATTGCAGTGAAATTCATGAAAAGTCGCTGCAAATGTGAGCTACGACCAACAATAGATGAATCCGTATGATGTTGCCTACCAGTTCAAGGAACAAATGAAAATCATTAGATAGTTCAATGCATAAAGCACAAGGGCAGCACAAGATTCAAGACTTCAACGCGAAGCTCAAGGCAAAAGTCCACATCATTCTGCAATGTTGGAAATCTGGAAGAAAATAGAAGAGATTCTGAAGAACCAAGTGAAGAAAACAGAAGGTAAAAGCAACATGAAACAACCCTGAAGAATTGAGCCCAAGATCCCACCAAATGGCCGCGGAACCGCGGCCAAACAGGCCTTTCTGCCGCAGAACCGCGGCTGTATGGTGCACGTGTCGGAGCACGTATCGGTGGAGGTGTCGGTGCTTTGACCCGGTTTTCTTAGGGTAGTTTTGTAAATTCAAGTGTGGATCTGAATGTAACCTAAGGTTTTTCCTATTTATAAATATGTGGGCTCAAAGCCAAATAAAGGGTGCCTCCTTTTGGTGTGCCTCTTTGAGGGCGCCTTTCTTAGGATACCTCTCTTTAGTTTTTACTCTTTTTAATTCTTAGATCTTAATTTTTATTGTAATGCGTTGTTGAGAGGACATCAATAAAGTAAGTTTTATTTTTATCTCGCATTGTTTTTATCTGAATTCTAATTCCTGCAATTTCTTATCTGTTCTTTTATTATTTGCAAATTAGTTTATCAATTAAAATATACAAAAAAATGAATTTTATTGTCACCTCCCTAATGAGTGAGTAATTCCTCACTTGTTAGGGGTAGGATAGGGAAGGTTTGAGAGAAGGAAAATCTCTCCCACTCCTTTCTTTGCCCAAATAATTTTAATTAAGGACTCTCTTTAAATCAACCATAATCCGCTCACTACGGCACCCTATCCTACAAGATAGCGGTGATTCCTTAGTTAGACCGGTTGTGGTTGAATTAACCAAAGGTTAGGGCTAAAAGCCAAGAACGGACGGACAAGGACCAAAAGAAAGAAACTTAGTTTCTTCCTAGTCGTGCTAATCCTCATTGTTGACTATTACCATAAAACTTATATTCTTAAACTAGGGCTTTGAAAGAAGTGAGAAGAATCCCTATTTCGAACTAACCTAATCCTAACCCTAGCAGGCCTTTATCATCTTTTATCTCATTCGTAGATCTTAAAACAAAACCCGACTTAATCGGACTTAACTCGTTAGAACTTAAAGAAAAGGACACCATTTCCCTGTGGATCGACTCGTACTCAACCGGCTAGCTACCAAGCGACACCATCTTGATTGCGGTAAATTTAAATTTAAGCACGCACGCAAAATCAGTAACAATCAAATGGCGCCGTTGCCGGAAAGACGGTAGTCTCTTTCTTTATGTAATTTCGGGTTAATAAAAAAAATAAAAAATTTAAAAAATTTAAAAAATTTAAAACAAAAAAATAAAAATAAAAATCATATTGTTATTTTTGAAAGGTTTTTGTGCAAGTGTGCAGGCTTGGAGCAAACTCTGTTACAGATTTGGTGCAAATTCAGTGAACAAATCAATATTCAGAAGATCTAGATAGAAAGAGGAGAACCAACTCAGAACAGGGAAAAAGTCAGAAGATCCAAACTCACTGATCCGCCGCGGAACCGCGACAGAAGCAAGGGTTTGACCGTGGAACCGCGGTCAACTGGTGACGTCAGCACCCAATTTTCTCTGTAAGTATTTCTTTTCTCCTCTCCGCTCCTCTGCACTCCACTGAAAAAATTTTCCTGCAAGTTTCTTTGCACAGATTCTCTTTCTCCTATCCAATAAATTGTTTTTGTGCAGGATTCTTTGCGCTGCCAAAAAAAATTGCAAGTGTTTTAGATTTTTGGTGTGTTACTGCTTTGCATAATTAATACGGAATCTAAGGGGCTATAACACCAATTAAGATTGGGTGGGGATTTCATTACCCTTCCTGAGACCCCAAAAATCACTAAAAAGCATATGCATCACCCTTGAGCTAAATTAAAAAATAGCTAGACTTAGCCAACTAAGGACTGTCGTGCTCATTAGGTCAGAGAAAAGTTGTGGGCATTCAATCATTTATCTAAACTTGACTTTGTGGTGCCTAGGCTAGACAAGTGAGAAAGGTAACTTTAAAAGGCCCGTCTCACGGTGATTCGTGAGCGGAACCCTCCTTTCTTCATTTGTGCTTACCTGGCCACAATTGGCAGTGAAGAGACGATTTGAGGGATATCTCGCAACTTGTCACTTTGGAACAGTTAGGAGCAGTCTAGTGGACTTAGAAGACCATAGCTCTTGGTTTGATTTTACATATTTTGACTGTGATTGTTTGAAATAAATCCGTATACATTCTTGCAAAACTCTTTCAAAAATTTCTAAACTCCAAAAACAAACAATTTTTTACAAAAAAAATCACATTCTTTTTCTTTTCCTTTCTCTCATTACATCTGGGTACCCCACATCGCAAAACTCTTGTCGAACTTTGGTGCCCACAACCAGATATTACTTCCTACGGTTCTTGTATTGGTCGAATTTCGAACGACCCCTCCATGCCCAAAATTTCTTTGAAAGATCGAATAGACGCGTCTAGAACAATCAATTGGACTCCGCAATCCACCTTGTATCAACCATTTCAACCGTCACCACCTTCTTACTTTGATACTTCTTTTTCGAGTCCTGTTGTAACTCCGAAACCCATGTCTATTGCTAAACATATTGAACAATCTCGTAACCGATCTTTCACTCATTTCACCACTGCGAATTCTTTGGATCAACAATTCCATTCATCTTCTTATACAAATGTTGATCCTACTCCTATCCAACCATTCAATTCCTACCAGTCCTACCCGACTTTCGCACCTTCCCTAGACATTGCTTCTACACAGCCATTTAGGAGTTTCATGTATCCAAACAACTTTGAATCTTTTACTGAAACTTCTTCACAACCCATGTCTAGTTTGGAACAGGCGTTGGAAGACTTTAGGATAGCGTCATGCCAACAGATGATGGATTTGAATGCGTCCATGGCCGCCCTCATACAACCTAGTGACCCGGTAGCTAGTTTCCAACTAGCTCCACATTTTCCAATTTATAATGAGGCGGTTGGACAGATTGAGAATTTGAGTGGTGAGAATGGGTTGTACACCCTTCCAAATCAAACCTACACATTCTCAATTGAATCCCACAACTCCGGTTTTGAATGTTTATCAAGTGTTCCAAATAATTCACCAGTTGAAGATAAAACGTTTAATGAGTTGTGTGACTTTGTAGTGTTTGATTTACCTGATTGTAAAAGGTCCCTTTCGAGTGAAACCATCACCAATCCCTTTGACCTCTACCCCTCCACTCTAGAACCTGAATTGATTAATATCCATGCTTTTGATGTGGTGTCTAAGAAAATTGATTTTCACTTGATTGAGGATATCGACGCTGGGAATATTTTGGAAGATGACCCCGCAGATTTGACTGAATTTTTCTCTCCAATTCATCATCCTGAGTCATTAAATGTTTCTCCCGAACTTCATATGCGTCTTGATTTTGATGAAGATTTCATGGAGATTACTGAGGAAATTATTGAGGATGAAGCAGTTTTACTTGAGAAGTCGGATTTTTCAATGCATTCTATTCCTTTCATTGACTGCGCACACCCTCCTAAATCTTTAACCGATACCCTTCCTCACTCACTTCCCTCCATCCTCGCTCCGACCTTGCAAGAAACCGTTACACTTTCATTTTCAATGTCTGGTTTACCAAGTTCGACGTACCCATGTTTTCTCACGAATCTTGAAGGATTTGACTTCATTTCTCAGTGGGTTGATAGATTCGCTTTTTACACATCAGTCATTACAAATTGTGCTAATTTATACACTCCATTCCCACCCTCAAGTTCGTATTCCACTTCTTTCTCCCACTTTCTCTGGTTCTTCTTCTAATCTTCTTTTAATAATAGCGAGCGTTAATGAATCACAATCCGATATTTTGAGTTCGATAATTCTTGAAAAACAACTTGATTTAGACTCTTTTGAGAATAAAGTAGATGAGCCTTACGAGTCTCCTGCCTCCATAATTTTTGAAAAATCACGTGTGTTGAATTCTGCCGCGACACTTATTGACATTGAAACGTTCAATCGGACCATCGATGAAAGTTTCGAAGATATTTTCGCCGACGAACTCGCATTCCTAAATGACACGGATTTTGTAATTAATCAACCTCTACCTGAAGAAGTCGAACCACCACCATTTCTTCTTATCCCATACGAGAATGTGACCATTCTTCCAATTCCTAATCATCCACATTCTCGTTCCGTTCACCATTATTGTTTCATCTCAACAAATCGAGACGTAAACTTTTTCCATTACACCACTTATCTTTACCCCACTTCTTCCTTGCTCCATACAACATGTTCTTCTACCAACCGGTGGGTTTCACTGATAAATTCTTCGAATGGTTGGTGTTGATTTTTGTTTTTTGCAAAGCTTGGTATTGACCGGTAACTTTGACCCCCCTTTTTAAAAGCTTAACATTGTTTAACTTAAGTTTGGGGGGGGTATAATTTGGCTCTTGAAAATAATTTTTTTTAACTCAAAGTGGTGAGCCAAAAATAAGTTTGGAGGAGATTTTCACGATCATATTTCATGTCCCCGTTAATAAATTTTTCTTCCCAAGTTTACAAGTTTATGAGATTTAAAAAAATGGCAACAGTGGAAACATTGTTTCACTTAAGTTTGGGAGGGACCTTTTTGTGTATATATTTTGTTTTCCTTTTCTGTTAATAATAAAAAAAATAAAATAAAAATAATAATAAATAAACAAAAAGGGGAGTACCGACAATTTTGACCCTCTTGGTGTAGCCTGACAATGAGGGCACTGTCAAGTTTAAGTTTGGGGTGTGCACGGTAAGCTTTCTTCCTTCGCATTCATATGTATATTTTTGCATTTTCATACTTATTTTAAAACCTATAAAAATCAAAATTTAAAAAAAAAATTGAAAATTTCAATTTTGGCCATAATTGACTTAAGTTCAACATGACGGTTGAATAGTTAGGAAAAACTAGATTCTAAACTTAGTAAATTAAAAACCCTAAAAATAACCTTTCTTAAAGTTTAACTGTAGAAAATGTACGTCCTTGCAGTTTATTTAGAAATAAGCAAATTTTGAGTTCAGTCCTTGGGCTAAGTCGAAATAAGGGAAAAGTATTGAAAGCTCTCTGTAAGTATAAGTCTGAAAAATAATTCTGAACCTTAAGTCCAAATTCTGAAAATATATACCCTACAAAACGCACATACATGCACCTTAAAACTTGGGATAGTAGAGAATACCATGAAATGCTCTTGTCTAAAATCCTTAGTATGAAGGAAAATAAAATAAAAGTATAAGAGGTGAATAAAGAGATATAAAAAAAATGAATGAACACTGGTTTTGTAATTACTTAAGGCAGTATAAATAAAAAAATATAGCGAGGATGCTTTATCACCTAGTGCCTTAGACCAACTGGTTTGGGAGTCACTGCTAAACCTTAGGTATTGCAAGACAAGGAATAACGCCTAAATGCACAAGCACATTTTGTAATCGGTCGTTAGTACCTCAAAAAGTATTAACGGTCGCATGAAGAATGCGTGAGCAATTTCATCTAAAATTCACCAACTAAATGTATTTTGGAAGATAGACAAGAGTATGATAGCTTGAATTGAATTTCCAAGTGTAGGGGTGAAAATTACATACACGTGGGGGTATATAATTAGAGTTTGGATGAGAGATAGGAATGAAAGATAGGCCTTATATCTTCAGTAAAAAAAAGATAAAAATTCATGAGTTGAGATTGCACCTTAGAAGGAAAATTCAAAAGATATTGAAAGCTTAATAAATTTCCAAAACATATACGATCTTAAGTTAAATGAAAAGCGGGTGTGAAAAATACGGGTTGATAATTTCTAAGTTGAAAATGATAGAATTTTTTACTAGAATACTGAATTGAAGAATTAGAGTCAGTGGCCAAATTGATCAGATTTTGTGGGTAGTATTCGCTGAAAACACTCAGGAGACAGCACTCCTCATACTAGGGACACCTAAAGGTTTAACGGCTTGTTGCACGGCTCAGTGCAATCGCGTTCCCTGCAAAAGTGAGGTTAGGAATTTTTTGAGAATAAATTGGCTTTGCTCGGGACGAGTAAAAGATAAGTTTGGGGGTATTTGTTCATATCAGATTTTTGCATTATTATATCGCCCATTCTTAATCACATTACATATAAATAGGTGCTTTTGATCCATGTCTGCTAAATAGTTACAGGTTACAGGTTCTCAGATCATTACAGTGAAATTCATGAAAAGTCGCTGCAAATGTGAGACTACGACCAACAATAGATGAATCCGTATGATGTTGCCTACCAGTTCAAGGAACAAATGAAAATCATTAGATAGTTCAATGCATAAAGCACAAGGGCAGCACAAGATTCAAGATTTCAACGCGAAGCTCAAGGCAAAATTCCACATCATTCTGCAATGTTGGAAATCTGGAAGAAAATAGAAGAGTTTCTGAAGAACCAAGTGAAGAAAACAGAAGGTAAAAGCAACATGAAACAACCGTGAAGAATTAAGCCCAAGATCCCACCAAATGGCCGCGGAACCGCGGCCAAACAAGCCTTTCTGCCGCAGAACCGCGGCTGTATGGTGCACGTGTCGGTGCACGTATCGGTGGAGGTGTCGGTGCTTTGACCCGGTTTTCTTAGGGTAGTTTTGTAAATTCAAGTATGGATCAGAATGTAACCTAGGGTTTTTCCTATTTATAAATATGAGGGCTCAAAGCCAAATAAAGGATGCCTCTTTTTGGTGTGCCTCTTTGAGGGTGCCTTTCTTAGGATACCTCTCTTTAGTTTTTACTCTTTTTAATTCTTAGATCTTAATTTTTATTTTAATGCGTTGTTGAGAGGACATCAATAAAGTAAGTTTTATTTTTATCTCGCATTGTTTTTATCTGAATTCTAATTCCTGCAATTTCTTATCTGTTCTTTTATTATTTGCAAATTAGTTTATCAATTAAAATATACAAAAAAAAATGAATTTTATTGTCACCTCCCTAATGAGTGAGTAATTCCTCACTTGTTAGGGGTAGGATAGGGAAGGTTTGAGAGAAGGAAAATCTCTCCCACTCCTTTCTTTGCCCAAATAATTTTAATTAAGGACTCTCTTTAAATTAACCATAATCCGCTCACTACGGCACCCTATCCTACAAGATAGCGGTGATTCCTTAGTTAGACCGGTTGTGGTTGAATTAACCAAAAGTTAGGGCTAAGAGCCAAGAACGGACGGACAAGGACCGAAAGGAAGAAACTTAGTTTCTTCCTAGTCGTGCTAATCCTCATTGTTGACTATTACCCTAAAACCTATATTCTTAAACTAGGGCTTTGAAAGAAGTGAGAAGAATCCCTATTTCGAACTAACCTAATCCTAACCCTAGCAGGCCTTTATCATCTTTTATCTCATTCGTAGATCTTAAAACAAAACCCGACTTAATCGGACTTAACTCGTTAGAACTTAAAGAAAAGGACACCATTTCCCTGTGGATCGACTCGTACTCAACCGGCTAGCTACCAAGCGACACCATCTTGATTGCGGTAAATTTAAATTTAAGCACGCACGCAAAATCAGTAACAATCAAATGGCGCCGTTGCCGGAAAGACGGTAGTCTCTTTCTTTATGTAATTTCGGGTTAATAAAAAAAATTAAAAATTATAAAAATTGAAAAAATTTAAAACAAAAAAAGAAAAATAAAAATCATCTTGTTATTTTTGAAAGGTTTTGTGCAAGTGTGCAGGCTTGGAGCAAACTCTGTTACAGATTTGGTGCAAATTCAGTGAACAAATCAATATTCAGAAGATCTAGACAGAAAGAGGAGAACCAACTCAGAACAGGGAAAAAGTCAGAAGATCCGAACTCACTGATCCGCCGCGGAACCGCGACAGAAGCAAGGGTTTGACCGTGGAACCGCGGTCAACTGGTGACGTCAGCACCCAATTTTCTCTGTAAGTATTTCTTTTCTCCTCTCCGCTCCTCTGCACTCCACTGAAAAAATTTTCCTGCAAGTTTCTTTGCACAGATTCTCTTTCTCCTATCCAATAAATTGTTTTTGTGCAGGATTCTTTGCGCTGCCAAAAAAAATTGCAAGTGTTTTAGATTTTTGGTGTGTTACTGCTTTGCATAATTAATACGGAATCTAAGGGGCTATAACACCAATTAAGATTGGGTGGGGATTTCATTACCCTTCCTGAGACCCCAAAAATCACTAAAAAGCATATGCATCACCCTTGAGCTAAATTAAAAAATATCTAGACTTAGCCAACTAAGGACTGTCGTGCTCATTAGGTCAGAGAAAAGTTGTGGGCATTCAATCACTTATCTAAACTTGACTTTGTGGTGCCTAGGCTAGACAAGTGAGAAAGGTAACTTTAAAATGCCCGTCTCACGGTGATTCGTGAGCGGAACCCTCCTTTCTTCATTTGTGCTTACCTGGCCACAATTGACAGTGAAGAGACGATTTGAGGGATATCTCGCAACTTGTCACTTTGGAACAGTTAGGAGCAGTCTAGTGGACTTAGAAGACCATAGCTCTTGGTTTGATTTTGCATATTTTGACTGTGGTTGTTTGAAATAAATCCGTATACATTCTTGCAAAACTCTTTCAAAAATTTCTAAACTCCAAAAACAAACAATTTTTTACAAAAAAAAATCACATTCTTTTTCTTTTCCTTTATCTCATTACATCTGGGTACCCCACCTCGCACAACTCTTGTCGAACTTTGGTGTCCACAACCAGATATTACTTCCTACGGTTCTTGTATTGGTCGAATTTCGAACGACCCCTCCATGCCCAAAATTTCTTTGAAAGATCGAATAGACGCATCTAGAACAACCAATTGACTCCGCAATCCACCTTGTATCAACCATTTCAACCGTCACCACCTTCTTACTTTGATACTTCTTTTTCGAGTCCTGTTGTAACTCCGAAACCCATGTCTATTGCTAAACATATTGAACAATCTCGTAACCGATCTTTCACTCATTTCACCACTGCGAATTCTTTGGATCAACAATTCCATTCATCTTCTTATACAAATGTTGATCCTACTCCTATCCAACCATTCAATTCCTACCAGTCCTACCCGACTTTCGCACCTTCCCTAGACATTGCTTCTACACAGCCATTTGGGAGTTTCATGTATCCAAACAACTTTGAATGTTTTACTGAAACTTCTTCACAACCCATGTCTAGTTTGGAACAGGCGTTGGAAGACTTTAGGATAGCGTCATGCCAACAGATGATGGATTTGAATGCGTCCATGGCCGCCCTCATACAACTTAGTGACCCGGTAGCTAGTTTCCAACTAGCTCCACATTTTCCAATTTATGATGAGGCGGTTGGACAGATTGAGAATTTGAGTGGTGAGAGTGGGCTGTACACCCTTCCAAATCAAACCTACCCATCCCCAATTGAATCCCACAACTCCGGTTTTGAATGTTTATCAAGTGTTCCAAATAATTCACCAGTTGAAGATAAAATGTTTAATGAGTTGTGTGACTTTGTAGTGTTTGATTTACCTGATTGTGAAGGGTCCCTTTCGAGTGAAACCATCACCAATCCTTTTGACCTCTACACCTCCACTCTAGAACCTAAATTGATTAATATCCATGCTTTTGATGAGGTGTCTAAGAAAATTGAATTTCACTTGATTGAGAATATCGACGCTGGGAATATTTTGGATGATGACCCCGCAGTTTTGACTGAATTTTTCTCTCCAATTCATCATCCTGAGTCATTAAATATTCTCCCGAACTTCATATGCGTCTTGATTTTGATGAAGATTTCTTGGAGATTACTGAGAAAATTATTGAGGATGAAGCAGTTTTACTTGAGAAGTCGGATTTTTCAATGCATTCTATTCCCTTCATTGACTGCGCACACCCTCCTGAATCTTTAACCGATACCCTTCCTCACTCACTTCCCTCCATCCTCGCTCCAACCTTGCAAGAAACCGTTACACTTTCATTTTCAATGTATGGTTTTCCAAGTTCGACGTACCCATGTTTTCTCACGAATCTTAAAGGATTTGACCTCATTTCTCAGTGGGTTGATAGATTCGCTTTTTACACATCAGTCATTACAAATTGTGCTAATTTATACACTCCATTCCCACCCTCAAGTTCGTATTCCACTTCTTTCTCCCACTTTCTCTGGTTCTTCTTCTAATCTTCCTTTAATAATAGCGAGTGTTAATGAATCACAATCCGATATTTTGAGTTCGATAATTCTAGAAAAACAACTTGATTTAGACTCTTTTGAGAATAAAGTAGATGAGTCTTACGAGTCTCCTGCCTCCATAATTTTTGAAAAATCAAGTGTGTTGAATTCTGGCGCGACACTTATTGACATTGAAACGTTCAATCGGACCATCGATGAAAGTTTCGAAGATATTTTCGCAGACGAACTCGCATTCCTAAAAGACACGGATTTTGTAATTAATCAACCTCTACCTGAAGAAGTCGAACCACCACCATTTCTTCTTATCCCATACGAGAATGTGACCATTCTTCCAATTCCTAATCATCCACATTCTCGTTCCGTTCACCATTATTGTTTCGTCTCTACAAATCGAGACGTAAACTTTTTCCATTATACCACTTATCTTTACCCCACTTCTTCCTTGCTCCATACAACATGTTCTTCCACCAACCGGTGGGTTTCACTGATAAATTCTTCGAATGGTTGGTGTTGACTTTTGGTCTTTGCAAAGCTTGGTATTGACCGGTAACTATGACCCGCCTCTTTAAAAGCTTAACATTGTTTAACTTAAGTTTGGGGGGGTATAATTTGGCTCTTGAAAATAATTTTTTTTAACTCAAAGTGGTGAGCCAAAAATAAGTTTGGGGGAGATTTTCACGATCATATTTCATGTCCCCGTTAATAAATTTTTCCTCCTAAGTTTACAAGTTTATAAGATTTAAAAAAATGGCAACAGTGGAAACAATGTTTCACTTAAGTTTGGGAGGGACCTTTTTGTGTATATATTTTGTTTTCCTTTTCTGTTAATAATAAAAAAAATAAAATAAAAATAATAATAAATAAACAAAAAGGGGAGTACCGACAATTTTGACCCTCTTGGTGTAGCCTGACAATGAGGGTACTGTCAAGTTTAAGTTTGGGGTGTGCACGGTAAGTTTTCTTCCTTCGCATTCATATGTATATTTTTGCATTTTCATACTTATTTTAAAACCTATAAAAATCAAAATTTAAAAAAAATTGAAAATTTCAATTTTGGCCATAATTGACTTAAGTTCAACATGACGGTTGAATAGTTAGGAAAAACTAGATTCTAAACTTAGTAAATTAAAAACCCTAAAAATAACCTTTCTTAAAGTTTAACTATAGAAAATGTACGTCCTTGCAGTTTATTTAGAAATAAGCAAATTTTGAGTTCAGTTCTTGGGCTAAATCGAAATAAGGGAAAAGTATTGAAAGCTCTATGTAAGTATAAGTCTGAAAAATAATTCTGAACCTTAAGTCCAAATTCTGAAAATATATACCCTACAAAACGCACATACATGCACCTTAAAACTTGGGATAGTAGAGGATACCTTGAAATGCTCTTGTCTAAAATCATTAGTATGAAGGAAAATAAAATAAAAGTATAAGAGGTGAATAAAAAGATATAAAAAAAATGAATGAACACTGGTTTTGTAATTACTTAAGACAGCATAAATAAAAAAATATAGCGAGAATGCTTTATCACCTAGTGTCTTAGACTAACTGGTTTGGGAGTCACTGATAAACCTTTGGTATTGCAAGACAAGGAATAACGCCTAAATACACAAGCACATTTTGTAATCGGTCGTTAGTACCTCAAGAAGTATTAACGGTCGCATGAAGAATTTGTGTGCAATTTCATCTAAAATTCACCAACTAAAAATATTTTAGAAGATGGACAAGAGTATGATAGCTTGAATTGAATTTCCAAGTGTAGGGGTGAAAATTACATACACGTAGGGGTATATAATTAGAGTTTGGATAAGAGATAGGAATGAAAGATAGGCCTTATATCTTCAGTAAAAAAAAGATAAAAATTCCTGAGTTGAGATTGCACCTTAGAAGGAAAATTCAAAAGATATTGAAAGCTTAATAAATTTCCAAAACATATACGATCTTAAGTTAAATGAAAAGCGGGTATGAAAAATACGGGTTGATGATTTCTAAGTTGAAAATGATAGAATTTTTTACTAGAATACTGAATTGAAGAATTAGCGTCAGTAGCCAAATTGATCGGATTTTGTGGGTAGTAATCGCTGAAAACCCTCAGGAGACAACACTCCTCCTACTAGGGACATCTAAAGGTTTAACGGCTTGTTGCACGGCTCAGTGCAATCGCGTTCCCTGCGAAAGTGAGGTTAGGAATTTTTTGAGAATAAATTGGTTTTGCTCGGGACGAGCAAAAGATAATTTTGGGGGTATTTGTTCATATCAGATTTTTGCATTATTATATCGCCCATTCTTAATCACATTACATATAAATAGGTGCTTTTGATCCATGTCTGCTAAATAGTTGCAGGTTACAGGTTCTCAGATCGTTACAGTGAAATTCATGAAAAGTCGCTGCAAATGTGAGACTACGACCGACAATAGATGAATCCGTATGATGTTGCCTACTAATTCAAGGAACAAATGAAAATCATTAGACAGTTCAATGCATAAAGCATAAGGGCAGCACAAGATTCAAGACTTCAACGCGAAGCTCAAGGCAAAAGTCCACATCATTCTGCAATGTTGGAAATCTGGAAGAAAATAGAAGAAATTCTGAGGAACCAAGTGAAGAAAACAGAAGGTAAAAGCAACATGAAACAACCTAAAAGAATTGAGCCCAAGATCACACCAAATGGCCGCGGAACCGCGGCCAAAAAGGCCTTTCTGCCGCAGAACCGCGGCTGTATGGTGCACGTGTCGGTGCACGTGTCGGTGGAGGTGTCGGTGCTTTGATCCGGTTTTCTTAGGGTAGTTTTGTAAATTCAAGTGTGGATCAGAATGTAACCTAGGGTTTTTCCTATTTATAAATAGGAGGGCTCAAAGCCAAATAAAGGGTGCCTCTTTTTGGTGTGCTTCTTTGAGGGTGCCTTTCTTAGGATGCCTCTTTTTAGTTTTTACTCTTTTTAATTCTTAGATCTTAATTTTTATTGTAATGCGTTGTTGAGAGGACATCAACAAAGTAAGTTTTATTTTTATCTCGCATTGTTTTTATCTGAATTTTAATTCCTGCAATTTCTTATCTGTTCTTTTATTATTTGCAAATTAGTTTATCAATTAAAATATACAAAAAAAAATGAATTTTATTGTCACCTCCCTAATGAGTGAGTAATTTCTCACTTGTTAGGGGTAGGATAGGGAAGGTTTGAGAGAACGAAAATCTCTCTCACTCCTTTCTTTGCCCAAATAATTTTAATTAAGGACTCTCTTTAAATCAACCATAATCCGCTCACTACGGCACCCTATCCTACAAGATAGCGGTGATTCCCTAGTTAGGCCGGTTGTAGTTGAATTAACCAAAGGTTAGGGATAAGAGCCAAGAACGGACGGACAAGAACCAAAAGGAAGAAATTTAGTTTCTTCCTACTCGTGCTAATCCCCGTTATTGACTATTACCCTAACACCTATATTTTTAAACTAGGGCATTGAAAGAAGTGAGAGGAATCCCTATTTCGAACTAACCTAATCCTAACCCTAGCAAGCCTTTATCATCTTTTATCTCATTCGTAGATCTTAAAACAAAACCCGACTTAATCGGACTTAACTCGTTAGAACTTAAAGAAAAGGACACCATTTCCCTGTGGATCGACTCATACTCAACCGGCTAGCTACCAAGTGACACCGTCTTGATTGCGGTAAATTTAAATTTAAACACGCACGCAAAATCATAACAATCAAACCCCACCACAAAAACATGAGATAAAAGCAATCTATATAGCAAGAGTAGAACCAGATCAATATCGGTCTTGGAAACGAACTTGTACCTGCCATATGATAACAGTCCCAGAGGAGGGGGAGCATGAGAGTATGGATGACCTCTCCCACTGCTTCACAATTGAAGATAAGGATGAGGTGATCTCAGAATTTCCACCAGCGCCAAAAGAGCTGGAAGATGGAATACATACCACAGCAGACAACTTGAGAAAAATTGACTTGGAGACGGCAAACGATCCAAGGCCAACATTCGTTAGTGACTTGCTGTCTAAAGAGTAGTTGGCTACATTAAAGGACGTGCTTATGCAGTATAAAGATTGCTTTGCATAGAATTATTCCGAGATGTCGGGACTAGATCCAAAAATAGCCGTGCATAAACAGGCAATATCACCGGACATTAAGCCAATCAAACAGGCACCAAGAAGAATGCGGCTCGAGCTTGAGATGGGTATCATTGCCGAAGTCAAGAAGCTAATCGACTCCAACTTCATCCAAGAAGTTCAATACCCTGACTGGATCGCCAATATCGTTCCGGTAATGAAGAAAAATGGGACAGTACGCATCTGGGTAGATTTTCGGGATGTGCACATTCTCGGTCTCATCCTGCGAGCACCTTAAAACTTCAGCCAATTGCGCGGCTTCCTCAGCAGGAGAGCCAGGGTAAATAAGACCATCATCCGGCTCTTGCATGGATATGGGTTCGTCTTGAACAATAGGCTCAGATTCCAACAAGAGGTCAAGCAAGCCAGCAACTGTTTTCTTCCTCCTTTTCGAGCTGGAGCTAACACTATAAGAAGATCGCTTCCTTCCCCTCGGTGCTTTGGCGCGACGTTGGCCAACTTCACCTCCGGTATCCTCTTTTAGCGATACCATTGCTGATGACACCGCCATTGATGGCACTGCCGTTGGCGCTTCATTGGAAGCCTTTGCTTTGGCTCTAGTGCGCACTGGCATACCAGCGGTGCGGGGAGTCGATTCTGTTTCTGCGGCCTTGGGGATAAGTACCACGCCGCTATCCTTGAATAGAGGACGAACCACTATCCGCGGTCGCAACGGAACGCCAGTGGCTTGGGTCGGAGCTGAAGATCGACATTCAAAGAGTACCCGCCTCTCCTCGGCAACGATGGGACCGACCCGATGACGATACCAACCCGTGAAAGACCCCACACACCTTGGAATATAGTCAGCTTCGGGAATCATGAAACAGGAGCCGGTGTTCAGTCACATAAAGTGATGGACGACGTCACGCGTGACTTCCAAAGACGGAGTGGGCTCAACTAAGAACGCTTCGAAAGGGACGCCCTGGTTATAGCCCAATTGTTGGGCGAAGCGGTGGGAATGGAACCGCATAAAAAGGACCACGTTATTCTGACGGAACACCAAGTAGCCCGGCCTAATTGAGTACATGTGCATGATCTCCTTAGGCTTTAAAGATGACGCTCCACCTTTCGACAGATCAAACAGCTGCTAGATGGGCCCCGAGGGAGCAGAGAGGACTCGGTCGCTAAAAACCATCCTGCCCTCATTAGAGTACGGTTTAAGCAGCACGCGGAGGGCTCCTAGCTGGGTCAGATCGGGAGTGGAAGCATCCACCAGCCTCATAACCCGTGGAAAGTTATAGGAGTCATAGAAATCCGGCCGCTGATGTGTTGCGAACGCTCCCAGTACATGCATCTCAATCCACGGCGTGAAGTAGTGGAGGGAGGAATTCACAACATCTGTACCCGAGGTTGAAGTGTTGGCCGCAACACCTAATCCATGATAAAGATGCGACAGTCCCGCAATGCCAACGGCCAACCGTGCCCATTCAGCTGCACGATGAGCGGGGTAGAAGACGGGGGCTCTCATGAAGCGTCGATGCGTCGGCATGGTGAACCAACTGAGCCAAAGACTGATGAAGCCAACGAAGAAGGTCTCTTCGTCCATGCCAGGGGCCGCAATTGCATCGAAGGGCATGGCCGACGAGACCGGAATATAAAACTAAGGCAAGTCCTCTTCTTTGGCCGACAGCTTGTTCAGCCCAAACCCGAAAGGGTCGTCAATGTTCGAAAACTTTGGAGCCTCTTTTGATAAAGCATCTTCACGGAGAAAACAGGCGATGAAGCTCTGAAAGGTGATGCCCTGTCCATCTGACTTCCTGAACATCTTCTCGAAAATACCTAGAGTCTTGATTAGACTGGGGTACTTATGACGGAAGGTATTTTCAGTCGTCAAGCCGTCAAGTGTAGCAGGCCCGGTCGTGAACACATACTCATCGAGAGGTAGCAACTCTTTATAATGCTCTCCCCTGATCGGCAATCCGGAGATCTGGTAGAACACTTCCAATGAGATCGAAACCTCACGATCCCCTAGCACGAAGGTGTTGGTAGGAAGATTCCATTAGTTCAGGAAAGCTTTAACCCACCAGACGTGAGGGGCCGAGTAATGAAAAAGAGACGCATACACCGCTTGATATAACCCAACCTTCTACAACCGTACGCGGTGGGTGCAGAGAACATAGCGAGCCCAAGGAAGATAGCTGACTGGGTGGCGAGGAGTAAGCCCTACCTTATAAACTTGTCCCTAGGGTTGGGCTTTGATTGGTTGTCTTTTTCGTGCGTGCGTTTTAAAATCAAAGTTAAGAATATATCAATAACGGTGTCGCTTGGTAGCTAACCGGTTGAGTAGTCCACAGGGAAAACATGTTCTTTCTTTATGTTCTTACGAGTTAAGTCCTATTTTTGGTAGGTTTTGATTTTTAGAAAAATTAAGATTGAATTTAATTTGATTTGAAGCCTTGCTAGGGTTAGGATGAGGTTAGTTTGGAAAAATAATTCTACTCACTGGTTCCTTTGCCCTAATTAAGAACATAGGTGTTAGGGTAATAGTCAACAAAGGAGATTAGCACGACTAGGAAGAAACTTCGTTTCTTCCTTTTGGTCCTTGTCCGTCCTTTCTTAACTCTTAGCCCTAACCTCTATGTAAATCAACCACAACCGGTCTAACTAGGGAATCACCGCTATCTCGTAGAATAGGGTTCCATAGTGAGCGGTGTGTGTTTGATTCACATAGATTCCTAATTTAAAATATTAAACGGGTAAGAAAGGAGTGAGAGATTTCCATCTCTCAAACCCACCCAATCCTAACCCTAACAAGTGAGGAATTACTCACCCATTAGGGAAATTACGATGAGATTCATTTTTATAATTTTTTTTCTTTTAAATAAACTATTAACTTGCAGATAAATAAAGACAGATAAAAATTTCAGAAAAATAAATTTCAATTACGAAGAATGCAAGATAAGAAAAACTTACTTTTATTGACATCTCTTAACGATTACAATGGAATGAAAATTTTATCTATAAAAATAAAAAGAGACATGCCTAATTAGGCTTTCGGGTTTCCTATTTATAGATAGGAGAAACCCTAGAGTTTACATCTGATCCACATTTGAAATTACAAGACTACCTTAAGAAAGCCGGGTCAAAGCACCAACACTCACCGACACGTGCACTGCACGGCCGCGGATCCGCGGCAGAATACCCTATTTGGCCACGGATCCACGGCCATATCAGTTGATCACCGCAATTTGGGCTTCAATGGTTTTGATGCTTTACTTATGTGATGCAGTGTGTTGCACCAAAGACTGAATGGAAGACTGGATGTTGGCTGAGGATTGAGTAGATTGTTTTAAAAACGCATCCAGACTTCGTTCTAGCGAGAAAACCTTATCGTTATTTGGCTGAACAAAATTGTTTTGAGGAAAAGAGTTGTTTGGTGCAAATTTGTTCATTTAATTTTGGTAAGATTGGGGTTGGAAAGGTTGCTGATATTGAGTTTGTTGAGGTGCTTGTTGTTGAGGAGGAAGCCTCTGAAAATTGTTGTTGCCTTGGAATTTATGATTTTGATTCCAAACAAAATTGGGGTGGTTCCTCCAACCAGGATTGTATGTAGAAGAGTATGGATCATTTCTTTGTCTTTGCTGAAAAGCAGCTTTGACTTGATCCTGTCCTTGAGCAGATGGATTGTAAGGACACTCTTCGGTTAAATGGGATGGATCCGAACAACAGGCGCATATGGTGCGAAGGGGAAGAGCAAGGGCAGGAGAAGGCGATGAGAATTTGCTCTCGATTGCTTCTTGTTTACATGTAATCGCAGCCATTTCGGCTTTCATCGCAATTGACATGTCAAGTTGATGAACAACCTGCCCTAGACGGACCGGATGAAGTAGATGAAGTGGATGAAGCGGTCTGTCTAGTGCTTTCCTACTGAAGTGTTTGTTCAGCAAGATCGTCGAGAAATTGCCAGGCTTCCTCGTCAGATTTTGTAAGGAAGTGACCTTGACAGATGGTTTCCAGCAACTGCTTAGTTGCTGGGTTCAGTCCTTCGTATAAAGTTTGGCAAAGTTGCCATCTCTCGATACCGTGATGAGGGCACTGAACGAGAAGGTCCTTAAATCGTTCAAAACACTTCCAAAAAGGTTCGGAAGGAAGCTGGAAAAATTGGTTAATTTCATTGCGAATTGTCGCGGTCTTGTAATGTGGGTAAAACTTTTTAAGAAAAGCCTTAACAAACTCTTCCAAACTTTTTATGGAATGCGATGTTGTACTATATAGCCACTTTTCAGCTAGGTCACATAAAGTGAAGGGAATGACTCGTAGCTTTATAGCATCATCGGAAAGTTGGGTGGTCTTCATCATTGCACAAACATTCTGGAACTTGTTAATGAAGGCATCTTCGGGTTCCAGCCCGTGAAATTTGGGCAACATATTGTCACGCCCCGCTTCCCAGAGTACGCAAGATTTGGGCACGTGACATAGCCAACCATGCTACCGTGGGTAGGAAGTATCCATCCACAGTCACATTACGGTTGTAAGGATATCAAGAACAGTAAAAATAAACTAAACTAATACATGTCCAAATCCATAATAACAAGAATCAATAAACAATAAGTGCGGAAGCTAATGATCCAATACAATGAATAAACAGTATGTCCCATAATGCGGGCTCACATCTGGAAATGAAATGACATAAATGAACTAAACTCTAAAGAACTCACAGTTCAGCCTGCTGGCTGAAGTACTCCTGCTCGGTCGACGACAAAGGTACGAAATCTGGGCCATGCAAAACCCAGACGTCAGCGCGTCATGATATCAAGTATATAGCATAAACATGGTAATAAACAATGCAAGCATGAACATGAATAAAGCAGTAATAAGAAGTAATAAACAGGGTAATGTGCAGTAGTGACTAAACTGTCCTATCAGGTTTTCTGCTCTATAGTCTTTGAAACCAATTGATGAATCGTCGATGTAACTCAATAGTATCCCGTGCGTGCCCGGGACCACGGTCATGATTCTCGGGGCTGAATCCGAGACGTGCCGCTAAGCAGTAAAAGGTAGTAGGATAGATGAGTGATGTCAGCATCAACACTCCGGAGCTGGCCAAGCCCGTAAGACTGATCAGAACAATGTGTCGAACTGTTGAGTTACAAGTCGGTTTCACCTTTGATTTCCCCATACCCCCAAGCTATGTATGTCAGGTCAGGTATTCAGTAGTCACGGACTAATGCCAACACAAGTCAAGTAAAGGTAGGTCTGTCTGGGTCGACAGCAGGAATGGTTAGGTTTGTCGGCATTAGACCTGAGATCAGGTAACAGGTCAGGTTACTTTCAACAGGTAGAGTCGATATGTACAGGGTGTCATGTCCGGTGTATCAGTACATGTGTCATGTGTATCAAGATCGGTCAATATGTAATGCAATCAGGTATATGATGATAACAGGTATAGTAACAAATAATGAACGGTAGCAGGAAACAGTAAATAACAAATATTATTCTATGTGAACACAGTGATGTTTGTATTTTCATATTAATCCGGTTCACGCACCTTTGAGGTGCAAAAGCCACAAAACGAACAATATCGATAATATACGTAATGGAGTTACATGAATCTGAACTAAGCACAATAATTGTCTCATGAGTGATTTTAACAAATGAAGTGGGGATGATCTACTTGGTTTGATTAGTTAAGTATGAATTAATAACAGACCGGTTAATACGAGCAATGATTTCATTGATTTAAAGTTACGGATAATCGTGGCTAGCAATTCTAAGTTATAAAAGGTATCGATGTTATATTAGTTGTGTGGTTATAACATGATGATTAAGTTGTAGCATGTTAAGCAAGTATTCGGATACTTGCCTCGGCGGTTCCGCAAACCGAAACACGGATGCGATGTCGGCAGAAACTGCAATATGGAAGCACGGGCCACGGATCGAGTCCCGACAGAGGTCAACGGGATCACACGGACCAGGGGACTTCGCTGGAGCGTCGGGTTCGTCAGACGGCACGGTCGGATCCGGCAGCAAACAGAACAACAAAGTTAGCAAACAAAACTACGCATTCACGATACGGACCAGCGGGGGTGTTGTACCAAAAGGAAGGAGAAGGAAACTTACAGGGAAGAAACAGGGTGCAAACACGATGGCTCGACGGCACTGGATCGCCGGCGAAACGACGGCGGCGGCTGCAGCAAGGGGAAAATGCCTCGGGTGTGCAGGGTAGTGTGCTGCGGCGAGTTGGAGAGGAGTGTGGTCGGCTCTGGTGGTCGTGGGAGAGAGGGAGGTGGTCGGAGGTGGCGTCGACGAGGTCGCCGGCACGTTCCTCCGGCGAACAGCGGGGTAGGCGATGGGTTAGGGCTCGGGTTTACTGTTCCGGCGAGGGGAGGAGGGCAGCGACGACGAGGTCTCGACGAGGAGGGTGAGAGGGAGTCGTGGAGGCGTCGACGGTGAGAGGAGACGTCGACGGCGAGGTCTACGAGGGTGGAGGCGAGGTCGGGAATGGGTCACAGGCGCAGGGAGGAGCGGGAGAACGGGAGGAAGAGGGTAGGTGGGTGCGGTGGAGGTCGTGGTGGTGAGGGCGGCGACGGCGAGGTCTCGAGGAGGCCGGCGTGAGACTGCGGGAGGCTAGGGTTAGGGTTGAGGGGGTTCTCTCGCGGTGGGTTAATGGGGAGGAGGCGGCTGTTGCATGAGAAATATTAATAGAGGAAGAGAGAGAGAGAGAGAGGTTAGAGAGAGAGGGAGATTGGAGAGAGAAAGGAAGAGATTGAGGGAAGAGAGAGAGAGAGATAGGGAATGGGAGAGGGGCCCACGGGCTCGATTGTGAGCTCGTGATTGGCTGAAACAAAAACAGAAGGGAAAATTTGAAGGATTTTTGGGGATTATGCGGTTAGGAATTATTTCGTATGAAATTATTTTAGTTTTATATTAAATTGAAACGGGCCCTTTTTGGCGCGAAATGAAACATTTCCAAATCGCGCCCGGGTTGCGCCCAAATGTTCCAAATTCAAATTATAAGATTTTAAGCGGGTTCCAAATTTAGAAAATAGGTGTTTAATGATTAAAATGCATGCCCCCAAGTCGGACACTTGTACGCGCGCGTAGTCGCCCAAACTTGCCCGTTTAGCCAAACGGAACGGAATCTCGACACGCGGACGCTACCACGCGACTAATGGCGACGAGTAGGCTAACATGGACATCTTAAATTTCATTTTCGGAGTTAAAATTTGTTATGTGCCAAAATGACTTAACCGGGTAAAATTTAGCAATGAACACCAGAAAATCAGGAAAATTGGAAATGAGCAAACCACAACCCTCAACTAGTAATATACATAGTATTATTGGGCTCGGGTGTTACATCATACCCAACTACAAAAGAATTTCGTCCTCGAAATTCCAAGAATACAAGATAACTAACTACTGGAAAAGATGAGGGAATCTCTGCCGGATCTCGTCTTCTCGCTCCCAAGTAGATTCTCCCTGCGATCGGTTACCCCAAGAAACTAGCACAAGAGGGATAACCTTATTCTTAAGAACCTTTTCTCTTCGATCCTTGATCTCGACTGGTCGCTCCTCAAAAGTCAGGTCCTCCCGAACGGTCAACTCCGAATGATCCAAGACACGAGTCTCATCACGAACATACCTCCGTAGTTGAGACACATGAAACACATCGTGAACTCCTGCTAATGACGGTGGTAACGCCAACCGGTACGATACCTCTCCAACACGTTCCAATATCTCGAAAGGTCCAACGAATCGGGGACTAAGCTTTCCCCGACTTCCAAAGCGAATCACCCTTCTAGTCGGTGATATCTTCAGGAATACCAAATCACCCACGGCGAACTCTAGAGGTCTTCTTGACGTGTCGGCCCAACTTTTCTGTCTGTCTTGAGCTGCCTTCATGTGCTTTCTGATTGTATTCACCTTCTCGACTGTCTGCACCACCAAATCTGGTCCTAGTAACCTTCGTTCACCAACATCATCCCAACAAACTGGTGAACGGCACTTACGACCATACAGTGCTTCAAACGGGGCCATCTGAATAGTTGCTTGGAAGCTGTTGTTGTACGAAAACTCCACCAGGTGTAGATGATCCTCCCAAGAACCTTTGAAGTCTAACATGCACGCCCTCAGCATATCTTCAAGGGTCTGGATCGTTCTCTCTGATTGTCCATCAGTTTGGGGATGATAAGCTGTGCTGAACTTCAATCGAGTCCCCAAACTTTCTTGTAAACTCCTCCAAAGTGTGACAAGAACCGAGTGTCCCGATCGGACACGATGCTTCCGGCACTCCATGCAATCTGACAATCTCCTGCATGTACCGCTCTGCCAAAGTCTCCGTCGATTGACCAACCTGAAAAGGAATAAAGTGAGCTGCCTTGGTCAACCGATCGACAATCACCCATACAGCATTGTTGCCCTTTGGACTCCGCGGTAAAGCCGTCACGAAATCCATGGTTATATGTTCCCACTTCCATTGAGGAATCGGAAGTGGTTGCAACAAACCGGCAACCCTTTGATGTTCAGTCTTGACTTGCTGACACACTAAGCACTTAGCTACAAAGCGAGCGATTTCCCGTTTCATACCTTCCCACCAGAAATGCTGTCGAATATCTCGGTACATCTTCATCCCTCCTGGATGTACAGAGTAAGCTGAACTATGCGCCTCCTTCATAAGCTCCTCACGCATATCTCCTTTTGGCACACACACACGGCTGCCATATCTCAACGAACCATCTTCATGGATCAGTAGATCTGTTCGTAGTCCGGCTTCAACCTGCTCTCGAAACTTTTGCAGTCCAGGATCTTGCGATTGTGCTGCTTTAATTTTCTCAATTAAAGACGACTGTACTTGCAATTGCATCAACTGTCCCGTAGAACGCGGTAGCACAACTTCCAAGTCAAATCTTCGAAAATCTGCAATGATCTCCCTCTGCGTAGTTAACACCTGAATTGCTGGTAACCGACTTAGTGCATCTGGCACGACATTAACTTTTCCCGGATGGTACTTAAGATCAAGGTCGTAGTCGGCCATCAGCTCCAACCACCTGCGTTGCCTCATGTTCAACTCCTTCTGAGTGAACACATACTTCAAACTCTTATGATCCGTAAAGACTTCAACTCTCTCGCCCAAAAGGTAGTGTCTCCAAATCTTCAGGGCGAAGATCACGTCTGCAAGCTCTAAGTCATGAGTCGGATAGTTCTGCTCATGAGTCTTCAGCTGTCTCGATGCGTAAGCGACGACTTTCCCATTCTGCATCAAAACACATCCCAATCCTTTTCCAGATGCGTCGCTGTGAATCACCAGTCCTCCTGAATCATCCGGTACGGT
The DNA here is from genome assembly GCA_030015575.1 of Agapanthus africanus. NCBI lineage: Eukaryota > Viridiplantae > Streptophyta > Magnoliopsida > Asparagales > Amaryllidaceae > Agapanthus > Agapanthus africanus. Next base: position 662,376,364 of record CM057340.1, read on the forward strand.
TAGGATAGGGGCGGTTATCAACTTCTGCTTCAACGTCTCGAAGGCCAATGCACATACATCTGTCCAAACAAACGGTACCTCCTTACGCGTAAGCTTGGTTAACGGCTCAGCTAAACGAGCGAAGTTCTTCACAAATCTTCTGTAGTAACCGGCGAGTCCAAGAAAACTTCTTATCTCTGCAACATTCATCGTAACAGGCCAATCTCGAACTGCTGCAATCTTCTCGGGATCAACGGCGATTCCATCGCCCGACACAACGTGCCCCAGAAACTTCACTTCTTCCAGCCAGAATTCGCACTTACTCGTCTTCGCGAATAATTTCTCTCGTCTCAGCGTCGGCAGTGCGATCCTTCTTCTTCACTAAAAGAACTGGAGCTTTCCAAGGTGAGTTGCTGCTTCGAATCATCCCTTCTCGAGTAATTCACTCACTTGTTTCTTAACTCCCTCCATTTCTACTGGTGCCATTGGATAGTCAGCTTTTGATACTGGCGTTGCACCAGGAGTAAGGTCAAACGCAAACTCCACATCTCGCTTCGGTGGTAAGCCCGAAATGTCTTCAAACACATCCATAATGTCGCGGACAACTGCCGGCTCTTCATCACTCTCCACTACCGTAGCCGCAAGAACACTGTTCGTCGGCCTAGCCCTAAACTCGACTGGCCCGACAGAATTTCTTTCTCCAATGAAAGTAAACTTAGGATGTCCGGGAATCTGGAAATTACCTTCCTTGCCCTACAGCCAATGTGGGCGTGGAAAGTGTCAAGAAAATCCATCCCCAAGACAACCTCATAACTGCCCGTATCTATCCCCAAGAAGTCTGCAAAAAAACTCCCGTCCGCAAACAACAACTGTACAATCTCTACCTTCCTTACTAGCTATGATTTTCCCATTTCCAGTGTGTATGTCTCAAAACTAGACAGGGTCGTGCAGGTGATCGAGTGTGTAGTTATGAAATTTGATGACATAAAACAGTGGGATGCTCCGAAATTAAGTAATGCCAAAGCGGGAAAACCATGAACGAGTAAATTACCTGAAACCACTTCTCCCGATGCCTTAGCTTCTTCAGCTGTCAACGTGAACGCTCGAGCCTGCTGTGGTCCTTGAGTAAGTGGTTCCTGTCCTTGGAACGGTCCCTGCGGAGGCTTCTGTATATCATCCTTCGTGCGAGGCTTCGACGGACAAGCATCGACGGTGTGATCTGCCGCTCCACATCTAAAACAGAGTCCCAGCCTCAAACGACACTCCCTTCGCACATGTCCGGGTTTATGGCAGTATCTACAGATCACGCTCCCCTTCCGATCACCCATACTTGTTTTCTTCATTGGTGCCACGCTGCGCCTGTTCACTGGAATACTTCTACGTACGGACGTGGGGTCCAGTGCAAAAGCCGGTTCCAGCTCGATCTGTTCCTTTAGACTCTCCAGCAATCCCCTTATCACTCTACGCCTGGCGGCTAAGACCGCACTTCTTTGGTCCATCTTCAAATTCGTACCTGCCATGAATCCTGGAAATCAAAGTACCCAACATTAGCATGATGATAGATTCTGAGTATAGATCAAGGCTAGAACTCCAAGATACTTAAATAGAGTACTGCATTATAGCTATGCCGCGGTATCATAGCCGCAATTACTTAACTCCACCCAAGTCGCCTAAGTCCTAGAGATAACAAGAAGTTAGGTTTTCAAGTTTGACAATGCAAAGTAAGTTTGCATGTCGACATGATCTGGAAGAATGATTCAAGGACGGTAAAACGGTCAAGGTGGCAGGACATGTTTCCTAATCACGGGTATTCTGATTCGTGTATCGGGTGCGATACCCGACTACAAAGAATCAACCCAATTAACCTGGCTCTCTGATACCATAAAACCATGTCACGCCCCGCTTCCCAGAGTACGCAAGATTTGGGCACGTGACATAGCCAACCATGCTACCTGTGGGTAGGAAGTATCCATCCACAGTCACATTACGGTTGTAAGGATATCAAGAACAGTAAAAATAAACTAAACTAATACATGTCCAAATCCATAATAACAAGAATCAATAAACAATAAGTGCGGAAGCTAATGATCCAATACAATGAATAAACAGTATGTCCCATAATGCGGGCTCACATCTGGAAATGAAATGACATAAATGAACTAAACTCTAAAGAACTCACAGTTCAGCCTGCTGGCTGAAGTACTCCTGCTCGGTCGACGACAAAGGTACGGAATCTGGGCCATGCAAAACCCAGACGTCAGCGCGTCATGATATCAAGTATATAGCATAAACATGGTAATAAACAATGCAAGCATGAACATGAATAAAGCAGTAATAAGAAGTAATAAACAGGGTAATGTGCAGTAGTGACTAAACTGTCCTATCAGGTTTTCTGCTCTATAGTCTTTGAAACCAATTGATGAATCGTCGATGTAACTCAATAGTATCCCGTGCGTGCCCGGGACCACGGTCATGATTCTCGGGGCTGAATCCGAGACGTGCCGCTAAGCAGTAAAAGGTAGTAGGATAGATGAGTGATGTCAGCATCAACACTCCGGAGCTGGCCAAGCCCGTAAGACTGATCAGAACAATGTGTCGAACTGTTGAGTTACAAGTCGGTTTCACCTTTGATTTCCCCATACCCCCAAGCTATGTATGTCAGGTCAGGTATTCAGTAGTCACGGACTAATGCCAACACAAGTCAAGTAAAGGTAGGTCTGTCTGGGTCGACAGCAGGAATGGTTAGGTTTGTCGGCATTAGGCCTGAGATCAGGTAACAGGTCAGGTTACTTTCAACAGGTAGAGTCGATATGTACAGGGTGTCATGTCCGGTGTATCAGTACATGTGTCATGTGTATCAAGATCGGTCAATATGTAATGCAATCAGGTATATGATGATAACAGGTATAGTAACAAATAATGAACGGTAGCAGGAAACAGTAAATAACAAATATTATTCTATGTGAACACAGTGATGTTTGTATTTTCATATTAATCCGGTTCACGCACCTTTGAGGTGCAAAAGCCACAAAACGAACAATATCGATAATATACGTAATGGAGTTACATGAATCTGAACTAAGCACAATAATTGTCTCATGAGTGATTTTAACAAATGAAGTGGGGATGATCTACTTGGTTTGATTAGTTAAGTATGAATTAATAACAGACCGGTTAATACGAGCAATGATTTCATTGATTTAAAGTTACGGATAATCGTGGCTAGCAATTCTAAGTTATAAAAGGTATCGATGTTATATTAGTTGTGTGGTTATAACATGATGATTAAGTTGTAGCATGTTAAGCAAGTATTCGGATACTTGCCTCGGCGGTTCCGCAAACCGAAACACGGATGCGATGTCGGCAGAAACTGCGATATGGAAGCACGGGCCACGGATCGAGTCCCGACAGAGGTCAACGGGATCACACGGACCAGGGGACTTCGCTGGAGCGTCGGGTTCGTCAGACGGCACGGTCGGATCCGGCAGCAAACAGAACAACAAAGTTAGCAAACAAAACTACGCATTCACGATACGGACCAGCGGGGGTGTTGTACCAAAAGGAAGGAGAAGGAAACTTACAGGGAAGAAACAGGGTGCAAACACGATGGCTCGACGGCACTGGATCGCCGACGAAACGACGGCGGCGGCTGCAGCAAGGGGAAAATGCCTCGGGTGTGCAGGGTAGTGTGCTGCGGCGAGTTGGAAAGGAGTGTGGTCGGCTCTGGTGGTCGTGGGAGAGAGGGAGGTGGTCGGAGGTGGCGTCGACGAGGTCGCCGGCACGTTCCTCCGGCGAACAGCGGGGTAGGCGATGGGTTAGGGCTCGGGTTTACTGTTCCGGCGAGGGGAGGAGGGCAGCGACGACGAGGTCTCGACGAGGAGGGTGAGAGGGAGTCGTGGAGGCGTCGACGGTGAGAGGAGACGTCGACGGCGAGGTCTACGAGGGTGGAGGCGAGGTCGGGAATGGGTCGCAGGCGCGGGGAGGAGCGGGAGAACGGGAGGAAGAGGGTAGGTGGGTGCGGTGGAGGTCGTGGTGGTGAGGGCGGCGACGGCGAGGTCTCGAGGAGGCCGGCGGTGAGACTGCGGGAGGCTAGGGTTAGGGTTGAGGGGGTTCTCTCGCGGTGGGTTAATGGGGAGGAGGCGGCTGTTGCATGAGAAATATTAATAGAGGAAGAGAGAGAGAGAGAGAGGTTAGAGAGAGAGGGAGATTGGAGAGAGAAAGGAAGAGATTGAGGGAAGAGAGAGAGAGAGAGATAGGGAATGGGAGAGGGGCCCACGAGCTCGATTGTGAGCTCGTGATTGGCTGAAACAAAAACAGAAGGGAAAATTTGAAGGATTTTTGGGGATTATGCGGTTAGGAATTATTTCGTATGAAATTATTTTAGTTTTATATTAAATTGAAACGGGCCCTTTTTGGCGCGAAATGAAACATTTCCAAATCGCGCCCGGGTTGCGCCCAAATGTTCCAAATTCAAATTATAAGATTTTAAGCGGGTTCCAAATTTAGAAAATAGGTGTTTAATGATTAAAATGCATGCCCCCAAGTCGGACACTTGTACGCGCGCGTAGTCGCCCAAACTTACCCGTTTAGCCAAACGGAACGGAATCTCGACACGCGGACACTACCACGCGACTAATGGCGACGAGTAGGCTAACATGGACATCTTAAATTTCGTTTTCGGAGTTAAAATTTGTTATGTGCCAAAATGACTTAACCGGGTAAAATTTAGCAATGAACACCAGAAAATCAGGAAAATTGGAAATGAGCAAACCACAACCCTCAACTAGTAATATACATAGTATTATTGGGCTCGGGTGTTACACATATTGATGAAGTGAGGCTTGATTTCGAAATTATCCCCATTAGCCGGTGGAAGTGAAAGACAAGTAGGAAGTGCGGTGCGGATTAGATAGAAAAGATCCTGGAGCGCGATTCGTTGGGGCACTTCAACAGGAGGGTGTTGTGGGTTATTGGCACCCAGTTGAGGTGGAATCAGTCCCGAAGTAGGTAAGGGGTTGTTAGGATTGAATCGCGACATCTCCTTAGAAGATGATGAATTTGAAGATGAAGGTAAAGAAGTGGAGGGAATTTCGACTTCGGAGTCGAACGCGTCGTTAGTAGGGACTAACGAGACACGGACTAAACGGGCGCTAGTGTCCCTAGTCCAACCGGACATACACTAAATGAGGTGTAGTGTAGTCAAACGTAGAATGTGGGGGTAAGAAAACGTCAATGGGAGAATATGGGTGAAAGTTGGGTGCAATGGATTTCTAGCGACAAAATGGCAAGTTTCTGTAAAAATTTTGTTTTGTGGTTTATATATATATATATATATATATATATATATATATATATATATATTTTATAAAGTGTTTTGCAAAAGATTTTATACGGAACTACAACATACTTTCAAGCAATCACAATTTAAACATGCACAATCAAGCCTAGAGCTAGGGTCTCCTAAATCAACTAGACTGCTCCTAACTGGTCCAAAGGGCAAGTTGTGAGATATCTCTCAAATCGCCTTTTCACCGCCAATTGTGGCCAGATAAGCACTAGTAAAGAAAGGAGGGATCCGCTCATAAATCACCGTGAGACGGGCCTTTTAAAATTACCTTTCTCACTTATCTAGCCTAGGCACCACAAAGTCAGGTTTAGATAAACGACCGATTGCCCACAACCTTCTTCTGTCCTAATGAGCACGACAGTCCTTAATTGGCTGAGTTTAGATATTTTTTAATTAACTCGAGGGTTGATGCATATGCTTTTATTGATTTCTGGGGTCTTAAGAAGGGTAATGAAATCCCCACCCAATCTTGATTGGTGCTGTAGCCCCTTAAAAGTCCGTTTTAAAATGCAAAGCAGTAAACACACAAAATCTAAAACACTTACCAAAATTTTTTTCTTTTTATTTGCGGCGTAAAGAATCCTGCACAAAAAAGATTTATTGGAGAGGGAGAGGAAGTTTTGCACAAAGAACCCTGCAGGAAAATTTTTCAGTGGAGCACAGAGGGTTACAGATAAGACAAAAATACTTACAGAGAGTTTTGAAGTGCTGACGTCAGCAAGCGGCCGTGGATCTGCGGTCAAAAGCTCAATACTGCGGCGGTTCCGCGGTGGATCAATCGGTTCAGAGCATCAAAAAATTTCTCTGTTCTGTTGCGCTTCTCCTATGTCTGTTCAGATCTTCTGTTTGTTGATTTGTTCACTGGGCTTTTTCCAAATCTGAATATGTCCGTCTTCTTTTCCTGCGCAATTCACACAAAATCCTTCAAAAAATAACAAGATGATATATTTTTTTATGTTTTTATTTTTTTCAATTTTTATATTTTTTTTCAATTAACCTGAAATTACAAAAAGAAAATAACTATCATTTCCCCGGCAACGGCGTCATTTGATAGGTTGTCTTTTGCGTGCGTGCGTTTTAAAATCAAAGTTAAAAATATACCGCAATCAATAACGGTGTCGCTTGGTAGCTAGCCGGTTGAGTACGGGTCGGTCCACAGGGAAAACGTGTTCTTTCTTTATGTTCTTATGAGTTAAATCCTATTTTTGGTAGGTTTTGATTTTTAGAAAAACTAAGATTGAATTTAATTTGATTTGAAGCCTTGCTAGGGTTAGGATGAGCTTAGTTTGGAAAAATAATTCTACTCATTACTTCATTTACCCTAATTAAGAACATAGGTGTTAGGGTAATAGTCAACAAAGGGGATTAGCACGACTAGAAAGAAACTTCGTTTCTTTCTTTTGGTCCTTGTCCGTCCTTTCTTAACTCTTAGCTCTAACCTCTATGTAAATCAACCACAACCGGTTTAACTAGGGAATCACCGCTATCTTGTAGGATAGGGTGCCGTATTGAGCGGTGTGTGTTTGATTCACATAGAATTCTAATTTAAAATATTAAACGGGCAAGAAAGGAGTGAGAGATTTCCATCTCTCAAACATACCCAATCCTAACCCTAACAAGTGAGGAATTACTCACTCATTAGGGAAATTATGATGAGATTCATTTTTATAATTTTTTCTTTTAAATAAACTAATTAACTTGCAGATAAGTAAAGACAGATAAAAATTGTAGAAAAATAAATTTCAATTACGAAGAATGCAAGATAAAAAAAACTTACTTTTATTGACACCTCTTGACGATTACAATGGAATGAAAATTTTATCTAGAAAAATAAAAAGAGGCATGCCTAATTAGGCTTTCGGGTTCCCTATTTATAGATAGGAGAAACCATAGGGTTTACATCTGATCCACATTTGAAATTACAAGACTACCCTAAGAAAGCCAGGTCAAAGCACCGACACGTGCACTGCACGGCCGCGGATCCGCGGCAGAATGCTCTATTTGGCCGCGGATCCGCGGCCATATTGGGGGATCTCTGGCTCAACTTCTCAGGGTTGCTTCATGTTGCTATTTCCTTCTGTTTTCTTCTCTTGGTTCCTCGAATCTTTTCTACTTTCTTCCAGATTTCCAACAGTGGATAATTTGTGGACCTTTACCGTTAGCTTCGCGTTGAAGTCTTGAATTTTGTGCTGCCCTTGTGCTTTGTGCAATTGAACTGTTTACTAATCTTCATTTGTTCCTTGAAATGGTAGGCGGTATCATACAGATTCATCTATTTGTTGGTCGTAGTCTCACGTTTGTAGCGTCTTTTCATGAATTTCACTGTATTGTTCTGAGAACCTGTAACCTGCAACTATTTAGCAGACATGGATCAAAAGCACCTATGTATTCGTAAAATGATTAAGAATGTGGAATATAATAATGCAAAATTCTGATATGAACAGGCTTCACCTTGACAGATACGGTGCCCCAAGATATCTATAGCCGGCAATGGCTGGTTGGGTATCCCGATTGTTGATGGCTCAAGCCGGCCTGTAGGAGTCCAATTGACCACCTCCACCGCATAAGCAGTCTGCGAACGCTCCATCAGCGATATTGGGCGGAGAGGCTCTGTTGACACCTCACAAGTAAAGTTGTGGCGGCCCCAGATGATGTGCCCATTCCAAACTCCCCATAAGAACAAACTAATACGGTCCCTGTCATGGGCCCTGATCATCGCCATAGCCTCCTCATCCGACGGCGATTGCGGGAAAGTGGGGTCCGAGCGAGTAAAGGGAAAGTAGGGAAGAGCAGCCATTGTTCCTGAAATAAGGGAAAGAAAAACCGTTAATGAAACCTATATATATATATATATATATATATAACAACAGAAGGAAACGACAAAGAGTTTGTTCTATGGGACTACTAATTGCAAAACTAACAGACCCCACAAAATTAATTTGGCGGCTCACCAATGATGAGACAGGATAATCATTGTGAGAATCAAAAAATATTCTCATTAAACAGACACGGGAGTTTAAACAACACTTGACATCCTCATAAAGTAAACAAGTTATGTTAAAATACCCAACAAATTTAAATTCGTGCAAATAAGGAAAAAAAACCTATGAAAATGTTCTCAAGAACACCAGAAAATGAAATTCCTGAAGGGCCCTCTTGATCCTTCAGAGCTAAGCTCTTTGGTGAGGAATTAAATTCCTTTTAAATTATGGAATTAAATTCCAGGAAAGCCCCATATGAGGAAACAAAAAATAAAATCACAATGCTGTGAATCCTTAAAAGATCAGAGGAGGAATGCCCAAGACATTGAGGTTTACTACTCAAAGATCACGTCTTTGGATCTCTAAGAGATGGGGTTTTAGAAGAGAGCAAAGCTCTTATGGTGGATTTGAAATCCAAAAAAATTTTTTAAGAAAAGGGTTTCTTTGTTGTTCAAGATCTTTACCTAAAAAGGGTTTCTTTTTCTGGCAGAGTTTAACTCTAGAATTGCAATGGGCAGAGAACTAAGCCTGAGGAAGAGAATTAAATTCTCAAAGAAGACAAGGAAAGAAGAAGATGAAGGAACAGTGGCTTCCCAATGACAAGACCCTTACATTTATAAGACGTGACGAGGGTGGTTCATCTCCCCGTTCCCCTAGGTAATCCAACGGCTATAAAGGTGACAGCGTTGCACTCACGTGCAAGCCACGTGAGAACAACGTTGTGGGGGCATTTGTACCCTTATAAAAATAAAAAAAAGAGGAGGGAGAAACAGAAAGAGGAAAAGAGATGGAAAAATTCCCCTAATGGAGCATCACGTGCCCATACGTGATGCACCTTGGAGCAAAAATTATAGGCATTGCGCTTAACAATTAAGACTGAAATTGAGCCTCACGTGCAAACACATGAGCATTTATATACAAAATATATAGGCGCCTTCCTAAAACAAATAACAGGCTAGGGAAGCTCACGTGTCATCACGTGATGCTCTTTGTTGGGCTTAACTTCGTAGGGGTCACGTGCCACATGTGACATTTTTGAACATCAGCTCACGTGCCAACACATGATGCCCTTTCTCTGTGGCTGCTGCATATAAGGAAACCAGTTTAATTCTATGAGGGGGTCACGTGCTCTACGTGAGGGCACCTAATCACCTTCCAAGCTGATAGACTTAAATTCTAAATAAAATGGATCAAAACCCTATTTGGAAAATATTTCCTTAGATCTTTCTAAACAAGAAAGATTGCGCTTTGTAAAACAGAGCACAGTTGGATTAAAAATCTAATGGTGATTAAAAATCACCAAGCTACAGAATAAGCTCTGTATTGGAAAATATTTCCCCAATCTTGTTAAAAACAAGAAAAATATTTTCTGTAAAACATAAGTCCTTGGATCAAAGATCCAACGGTGGATAAAATTCCCAAATCAATTAAAAAATATCTCAATAAGATATTTCCTTAACTGAATCAACAAATCCGCCTCTACTATATAAAGGACCTTAGACTTCAAGTCGAGAGGGAGGAGACCCCCCCTAAAATTTGAGAAGCAAAAAAAAGAGAAGAGGAGTTCCCTTTGAAGAAAAGAAACCCTAGGTAAAAAAAGACTTAGAGATCATTTTACCCCCTCTTACAAGAGTTTAACTCTTCCAAAAAAGAACTTAGTTCTTCTTCTGGTTGAACTCGGCAGAAGCAGATCGCCCCACAAATTGAGAATTTAATTCTCATCAGGGAGATTTTATCATGCAGTCCCCAAAACTCAGAGGAAAGAACTAAGTTTGAAGAATTTAATTCTTCCAAAAGATGTAGGAATTTAATTCCTCAGACAAAACTAGGGTTTAACCCTGCATAAAAAAACAACTGAGAGCGCCTCACGTGCCCACACGTGACCCCTAATAATGCTTAGCACTTGTAAAAGGAGGATGAAATAAATCCAAGGAGGCAGCGCCCAACTATTGGACGCCTCACGTGCCTACACGTGATGGTCACAAGATTTAAGTGTTAAACACTTACATACAGATGAGGATTTGGACCCAAGTATACAGCGCCAACTTTCAGGCGTCTCACGTGCCACACGTGATCACCCCAGAGTTTCAGTGTTTAACACTGCTTTAGAGCATCACATGGGAGCATGTGAGCGCCAAGCAAATGTTAGTGTTTAACACTATGAGAGGTCAGTCTTAGCCTAAACATAGCCAAGTCTCCCGAGGCCAAAACCCTTTTTCAACTGAATCTTCCTATGCTTAGGTCTTCCCAAATCTATCTTAGTTCCAAAGATGATTAATGATGTCCTAGCAGATGGTATCTAAAATGGTGTTCATTTCACCATGATCTTTCCCTTTGGAATTCCGTTCAAGGGTACATCTCTCCATACCTCTGATACATGTCGTTGTAATTCTTCAACATCTTCAGAGAGATAAAGGATCCCGACAACCAACAGCTCTTTGGTGCATTCACAAACCCATGAGTACATCCCTGTGGACCGCAATGTCCTTAAACTAGCTACGGACCGCAACGTCCTTAAACTAAACCCTCACCCCAAAAAAAATGGTGACTTACGGACTGTAACTTCCTCAAATTAAAACGATTGAGCCCAAATACTCTTTTGTTGGATCAAGAATGATCCTAAACCCAGTTAAGTAGATCTTAGTCCAAGATCGGACTAACGTATCCTTAACAAACATTTAAGTCGGTCTTAATCCCAAATGAGATTAACGATCCTTAAATCAAACCAAATCCAAATCTAAGAAAATAGGGATTTGGACTAATCCATGCCCTACGGACGACAACATAAATTAGTCCCCGTTTACAATCCATGGGAAACCAAAAACAAAACAAACACACACGACACGAAGTGAACATCTGAAGCAGAAGAAAGTGGTTATCGCTACGTGGTAACGTAATTAACTGCAAGGGCTTGCGCCTGCAGGGAAGAGTGTCCCCACAATTAAAAACCCCTCGTAAACGAGGGGGAATCTGACGAAGTCTGCTACAATGGCCACATCCGTCTAAACCTCCGATACACGGTGCCATAAATCAACTTGGCGTCTACGAAGAGGTGGACGGATAAAACCAAATAGCATCTGCCCCTAAATTCAGGCAAGACGTTTGTCTTTCCCAGTTTTCGGCGGTAAACAGTGCATGACGTCCAAATTATGGTGAAGATTAAGAAAACTCCAATACGGAAAATCATAAAATATAGATCTCTTTCTCCAGTTATTCGATATTTCATTCGGAATAGTATGATTATGTTTCTTACCAAAAACAACATTGATATGCTCTATGTTCATAAACGCATTTATCCCATTTGGCTTAGGAGGAGGGGGCCGATTCTCCTGTTCACTATTGAACTTGATTCTATTGCATCAATAAGGATGATCAACATCTAGTTAACGACAATATCCGGTGTAATAGAAAATCCGATTTACTGGTGTTTCACAGACGGTGTTCTCTTAACAACTAGAGCAAGTACGATGACCTTTCGTACTCCATCCTGACAATATGGCATATGCCGGGAAATCGTTTAGTGTCTAAAACAACGCTGCGCGCAGTTTGAATCTCTCCTTTCTATGGATATCATAAGCAACGATGTCGGTCTCTCACAGCTCATTCAACTCATCGATCAACGGCTTCAAATAAATATCAATATCAATACCATGAGAGTTTCTTTCAGGGATCAACAGAGGCATTTGAATGTAAGATTGTTTCATACCCATCTACGGCGGGAGGTTATAAACTACTAGTGTAATAGGCCATACACTGTGAGATGCACCTCCTTTAAACGATTCCAATCTATCAGCCGATAATTCAAGTCTCACATTACGAGCGTCTGCAGCGAACGCGGAAAATTGAGCGTCAAATCTTTGCCACTCTTCACCATCAGCGGGATGTCGTAAGACTCCATCCTTCTTACGACCATCTGCATGCCATGTCATATATTCGATGGATTTAGACGACAGAAATAATCTCTGTAGTCTTTTCTTAATACAAAAAAAGCGCAACACCTTCACAGGAACTTTCGGAATTGACTCCTCATCCCTCGGCGGCCTTTTAAGTAATATCCATCTCGATTCCCCACAAGTTCTACACTTATTTAAGTTCATGTCATCATCTGTCGTGAATAACATGCAGTCATTTAGACATGCATCGATTTTTTGATAACTGAAACCGATGTCGGCAATAATCTTCTTCATCTTTTGAAAATTTGCAGGGAGATCGGAATTCAGGTAAGCCTCCTTATCTATTTTTAGAAATTCATCGACCAACTTGTTGTTCCATAAACTTTTGCATTTAAGATGAAATATGCGAACCATCCAATCCAACTTCGTCATTGTCGCACCCTCGTAAAGAGGTTTTTTAGCATCCTCCATATACTTAAAAAACCAGCAGATTCGGAATCTGGAACCGCATCATCCGTAGGGGTATCATCGTTCATGCTATCATATAACTCGTCCATCATATCATTTAAACCAGTGATTGATAGGGTTCTCATAAGTGGCGGTAACAGACGATGTGCACAGATTCTATAGTCCACAACCTCTCCATACAAGTGCCACATAGTGTAACCTTCACAGAATCCGTTAGCAAGTATATGCAGTCGAACCGCCTCTCGACTATCATTTCTACCATTACAACATTTCCTATAGGGACAGGGGATCCGACTACCACCTACTCTTGACGAGAATTGCATAAACTCTTCTACACCGATTTTAAATTCAGAGCCAAACTTGTTCTTATTTATCCAAGTCTTATCCATTCTTGTCCGATACGTAAAACCTAATACAGTTCACAATTAATTATTATATCATAACAAAAAATTTTAAATCATACACGATATTAACAATTCTAATTCGCGGTGAGAAAACTAAAAACGAAATGGTTATAAACAAAGAAGATAATGGCAACAGTGTCTCGGAAATATATTTAAGTGATTTATTATGGCTGGAAATAATATTAACGCTTCTAACTTGGATGTCAATGGGTAACGGCTGTTGGGGGTAAGGCTTATATCCCATTAAGAATGTATAACACACACATCCTCTGGACTTATACTTTCATTCGCTTCGAGAAAATTTCGGCAGCACCTACCCACTGTTCTCCGAGTACACTGCAATAGAAGAGATAAATATCTCGATAACATCTCAATACTATCAGCATTGAGATGATCATCTCAACTATATTTGTACATGGAGAACGAGCGGAAAGGTACTAACGAAACTCATCTCGAAGCGAATAAAAAGCATAAGTATGCAGAGAAGTGTATACACTGTACATTCTTAACTTGTCCAAAACGGGACAAATCTATAGGTTATAGTACGACTAATGTCACGCCCCGCTTTTCGGTGTACGGGGAGGGGACGCGGCGAGGTCCGCTACGTATTTACTCCAAAGTAAATACACTAAACATATCTAAGCAATATAAAGTAAAATGTATACAGGAGACATGAATATAATGAACAACGACTTTATTTATTAAACATTCTTTTACAGGTACAACTGGAAATGTAAATACAAGGATGGAATGCAATGCCTAAACAATGGCATAACTGAAATGAAAAGTATGTACAAGTAAAGTCTAATGCTCAGGGTCTTCTGTGATCTGCTCCAAGTGCTCCTAGCTGGTCTTGAACTCTTCAGAGTCAGGTCCCCCTTACAACATTCCAAAGAAGAAGAGAAATAGGAATGTCGTCAGGGAACAATCGCTCGGTAAGTCCCAAAGAAGGAGAGAACTAGAATAGACAGAAAAGAGAGTATATCTAGTATAATGTTTGATTGTTATGTTAACGTAGTGTTTGTAGCTTGGTACAGAATATACCAGTGTATACGAGAGGAGTCCAACTTACACCGTGGACTTTGGTAAGCCATAGTACAAGGTTTCGTCGAAAATACCACGGAACAACGGCATGGACGTAATTACGTCTTTTAGTGACCACCTCATGCCATCTTCATGTTCCGTACCAGTCTACCCCTTTATAAACCCCGTAATGTCTTATGTATTGATTGTATTGATTATACTGATTGTATTGTATTGTATTGTATTGTAGTAAATGGAAGACTTGCCGAAACCATGATATCAGTAAACGGAATGGATAGTCATGTAATCAGAGTATATCCATGGTTCGGTTCGGTCATGTTCATGTTGTTATAGATTGTATTCTGGTATAAATGGATTTATATTGTATTGTAGTTATACTTGAATTGAATTCAAGTTAGATTGTATTCAGATTTGACCATGACTCGAACTGAGTCAGACTTGTAAACAGAATTGAAGTCCTGATTGTTTTGATGTTATCGGTAACTGCTGCACATAGACGGCGGGATTTGTGTTTTTTTCAAAACAATTACCGTGTTGATAACACCGCTGTTAGATTTCCTACCTTAGATAGGTAAGCACCCACATTCTCCGGCTCCCCGAGGCTCAAGAGAACTGGCCCCGCTTAAATTTATATTTACTAGGGTCCTTATTGTAATTTAGTATAACTTCAGAGGGTTTTATGTAAAAATAGTTTTGATATATTTTCAAAATACACCTCAAGTATTTAATTATCGTTTTTAGGGTTTTCATAAATGTATATTTAATAAAAGTAAAATTTTCTAGTGAGTAGAACCTAGTTTTCATTGTATATGGTATTTTAATGAAATATTAGAATTTGTATTGAATTATAATGGTAGTTTCATGAAATTGTAGTTCCTTTGATTTAGAAAATATGGAATATTTATAATATATTTTAAAATAGATATTTTGATAATAGTTATATATATATATATATATATATATATATATATATATATATATTTAATAAAAATAAATTTTATTTATTTTTTTGTAGAAATCTTATTTTCTTAAAAATTGCATCAAAAATTCTATCGAGATCGAATACTCCTTGCGCATCTCACTCTATTAGGCCCGAGGATGTGTGATAGCCCGCACCATCCCGATCGGGGTTCCCCAAAATGGGCTGTAGAGGCGTATTTGCAAAGAATTAAGTAATACACTTTTTAAAGAAAACGATTTTTGTAAGTTTAGAGTATTTAAATGTAATGTCGTATTTTATCCCAAAAGAATGTTTTACAAATCATCGTGCTATGTCAAGGATGAGTGTTGTGATGAGGTAGGTCATTACCTCGTGAGTTTTCTAAAGGTAGTACAAGAAATATGTTGAATTATGTCGAAAGTAAAGTATATGGTATTTTACCGTAAAAATGCGATAAAAGTTCCATAATAGATTCTTTTGAGATGAAACTTGTTCTAATATGTTTATTAATGATTACTAAACAATCTATTAAAAATTTATAGGTTTGTTATTAAGAAAAATTAGATTTTTAAAGAAAAGAGAATCGGAAGCCGGAATAACTCCGCTTCCGACGAGTTTTGAAAATGAGAAGTTTTTATAATAGCAAAAGAGGAGGGAAGAGGGAACTTACAGGTTAGAAAACAAAAGAAGAGAGAGAGAGAGAGAAAGCTATTGGAACCGTCAGGGCGTCGTTTCGTCGCCGAATTCTCCTCGAAACGTCGTCAGAACTTCGCCTCTTGGTAACTCCACTTGTACAACTTGGGACTAGGAAATTTTATAGAGTTTTTGTAATGGAATTCTGAATGAGGAGAGGTAAAATGTGGTGTGGTATTTATAGGGAAAAATTAGGGTTTAGGGTAATGAAGAATAGAATTAAAATATACATTAAAATGTGGATTACTGTCCATTTTTAATTCTATGGAAATGTGCAGAGAAATCAAACAGTATGAGGGTAGTGTGGTAGGAGAAGGGGTGTTGGGGTTAAAATTTGAGGACCATCCCCTACGAGGGGCCCGGCGGTGCCGGCCGTTGGCCAAATCTCGCCGGCCAAAAACCGGTGATGGGTCTTATAATTTTCGCCACGTGTCCCCGTCGCTTCAACTAGCCTATTGCACATATTTGTTTAATCTGTGACTCTTCATTTTACGTGTTGTGCATGTGTAAACCTTTGGGCTTCTAAAGATTAAAAGAAAAATCAATTAAAAATATATGTGGCTGGGGCGATTCGATCACATGGGCTGCGTCACAGCAGTGCAAGGTTTTACCAATGAGCTACAAGTGTTTTCTTGCTGTTCAAAAGCAAATCAAATTTATAACTTGTGCTCAGGCTTAGATATTCCTTTCTGTATTTTGGAAAAAATTTGTACAGAAAGTTTAGGGTTGTTACATTCTACGCTCCTTATAAAAATTTCGTTCTCGAAATTTGTAGAAAGAAAATGTAATAGATTCAAGAAAAGTTTGGTGATAGAACTATTGATAGTGCATGAAAAATATGTGGAAGAATGAAAGAACGCAAAAGTTTTGGACAGATGTAAGGGAATTATCAGGGTTACCTTGGTCTACAGTCTCGGCTTCTACGGCTGCTAAAATGAAAGTCTAACGCCGGGGTACATTCCTCCTAGCTGGAGGCACATTCCTCTGTCCTTGGGGAATGTTTATCTGCCCTCGAGGCATGTTCCTCGGCACCTGATGGAATTGGCAATTAGGCTGTGCAGGAGGTCCACGTGGAGGTGGAGCGGGAGAGCAAAACGAGGTGCAGGAGCCTGGATAGCTGGCCGCTGCGGATAAGTGTTGTGAGTTGGAACTATGTTGCGTCTATAAGGACATGTTCCAATTCCATGATTGGATGCGCCACAAACTAAGCACAGGCCTTTTGCGCACCTACAGTCCTTCCACAGGTGTCCATCTCTCTTGCAGTAGAAGAAAAAATCTGGACTTGGCTGGTTATTTGTTTCTTCGGTCTCCTAGATTCAAAAGTTGGCCTTAAAGAGGCTCCTCCTGCCATCTGAGTGGTAGGGCGCTTCACTCCGGCAGATTGGAGTATGCCCTTCTTCTTCACCACTGCCTCATATCGACGGGCAGCTTTCAAAGCCAGGTCGTGGGTTGGGAAATCCCCTATAGCTAAGGCAGCTTGGATTTCCTGGTCCGACCCTTGCTGAAATCGTCTGGACCTGATCTCAGCAGTCGGTATCAAGTGTGCTGCGAATCTGTTGCGGTCTTGTGTTAGCTGTGTAGTATGTGATATTTGAAAATCGAATATTGAGACATATCTTACCTACTGAGCATAGTAAACTCAGCATCATATTCATCCACCGATTTGGTCCACATCGAACCCTGTTGTAGATGAATGAATTGTTGTTCGATGTCAAATCAGGCAGTCTCTGGAAAGTACTTCCCGTCGAACATGTCGCGAAAGGTTTTCCATTCGATCGGTTGGTCAAAACGGCTTTCTTCCGTCTTTCACCAAACTCGGGGGTTGTCGGTGAGTTGCAGCTTCGCAACCCTTACCCAAGCAATCTCTGGCACTTGTGCTGCTTCCAGATCATCCTCAATACTTTGAGCACATTCTTCAGCTTCCAGAGGGCTTTCTTTTCCCGAAAATTTTTTTGGGTGCAATGCCCGGAATTGCTTCACTTCGGACGCTTCCGCTTCTGGATGATTCATCAAGATAGCAGTCTACTAGTGTTGTCCTTCCAGAAAGCTTCGGATTGCCTCAAGCAGTACCGTCTACTCATTGATCGGAACAGCAATGGTAGGCATAAGCGGTAAAGGTGGTGGTGTGTTGTTGAAGTTGGTGCTTGTATTGTTTGGAGAATCCATAACCTTGAAAGAAAAATAGGGTTAGGATAGATTCAAATTATATGAAATTGTAAGATTCAAGAAATATGAAATGTAAAGAATATTTTTAGTTGTTGATTGTTATATTATATTGCTTAAGACTTCATGCAGAATTGACTCGCATGTCTATGCAGAACTGACCTGGTAGGGTTCCATGCAGCACTGATCTGCATGGGCCGCCAACAAAACCTATCACGCCCCGCTTCCCGGTGTATGAGGAGGGGACACGATGAGGTTCGCTACGTATTTACTCCGAAGTAAATACGCTAAGCGTATCTAAGCAATATAAAGTAAAATATACACAAGAGACATGAATATAATGAACAGCAACTTTATTTATTAAACATTCTTTTACAGGTACAACTGAAAATGTAAATACAAGGATGGAATGCAATGCCTAAACAATGGTTTAACTGAAATGAAAATTATGTACAAGTAAAGTCCAATGCTCAGGGTCTTCTGTGAACTGCTCCAAGTACTCCTGGCTGGTCTCGAACTCTTCAGAGTCGGGTCCCCCTGACAACATTTCAAAAAAGAAGAGAAATAGGAATGTCGTCAGCGAACAATCGCTCGGTAAGTCCCGAAGAAGGAGAGAAGTAGAATAGACAGAAAAGAGAGTATATCTAGTATAATGTTTGATTGTTATGTTAACGTAGTGTCTGTAGGTTGGTACAGAATATGCCAGTGTATACGAGAGGAGTCCAACTTACACTGTAGACTTTGGCAGCCTGTAGTACAAGGCTCCATCGAAAATACCACG
The DNA here is from genome assembly GCA_030015575.1 of Agapanthus africanus. NCBI lineage: Eukaryota > Viridiplantae > Streptophyta > Magnoliopsida > Asparagales > Amaryllidaceae > Agapanthus > Agapanthus africanus. Next base: position 662,395,057 of record CM057340.1, read on the forward strand.
GAACAACCGCATGGATGTAATTACGTCTTGTAGTGACCACCTCATGCCATCTTCATGTTCCGTACCAGTCTACCCCTTTATAAACCACGTAATTTCTTATGTATTGATTGTAATGATTGTATTGTATTGTCTTGTAGTAAATGGAAGACTTCCCGAAACCATGATATCAGTAAACGGAATGGATAGTCATGTAATCAGAGTATATCTATGGTTCGGTTCAGTCATGTTCATGTTGTTATAGATTGTATTCTGGTATAAATGGATTCATGTTATATTGTAGTTATACTTGAATTGAATTTAAGTTAGATTGTATTCAGATTTGACCATGACTCGAACTGAGTCAGACTTGTAAACAGAATTGAAGTCCTAACTGTTTTGATATTATCGGTAACTACTGCACATGGACAGAAGGATTTGTATTTTTTTCAAGACAATTACCGTGTTGATAACACCGTTATTAGATTGTCTACCTTAGATAGGTAAGCACCCACATTCTCCGGCTCCCCGAGGTTCAAGAGAACTGGTTCCGCTTAAACATATATTTACTAAGGTCCTTATTGTAATTTAGTACAACTTGAGGGGTTTTATGTAAAAATAGTTTTGATATATTTTCAAAATACACCTCAAGTATTTAATTATCGTTTTTAGGGTTTTCATAAATGTATATTTAATAAAAGTGAAATTTTCTAGTGAGTAGAACCTAGTTTTCATTGTATATGGTATTTTAATGAAATATTGGAATTTGTATTGAATTGTAATGGTAGTTTCATGAAATTGTGATTCTTTTAATTTAGAAAACATGGAATATTTATAATATATTTTAAAATAGATATTTTGATAATAGTTATAAATATATATATATATATATATATATATATATATTTAATAAAAATAAATTTTATTTATTTTTTTGTAGAAATCTCATTTTCTTAAAAATTGCATCAAAAATTCCATCGAGATCGAATGCTCCTTGCGGAGGTCTGCATCTCACTCTATTAGGCCCGAGGATGTGAGATAACCGCACCATCCCAATCGGGGTTCCCCAAAATGGGTTGTAGAGGCGTATTTGTAAGGAATTAAGTAATACACTTTTTAAAGAAAACGGTTTTTGTATGTTTAGGATATTTATATGTAATGTCATATTTTATCCCAAAAGAATGTTTTACAACCTATCGTGCTATGTCAAGAATGAGTGTTGTGATGAGGTAGGTCATTACCTCGTGAGTTTTCTAAAGGTGGTACAAGAAATATGTTGAATTATGTCGAAAGTAAAGTATATGGTATTTTACCGTAAAAATGCGATAAAAGTTCCATAATAGATTCTTTTGAGATGAAACTTGTTCTAATGTGTTTATTAATAATTACTAAACAATCTATTAAAAATTTGTAGGTTTGTTATTAAGAAAAATTAGATTTTTAAAGAAAAGAGAATCGGAAGCCGGAATAACTCCGCTTCCGACGAGTTTTGAAAAGGAGAAGTTTTTATAATAGCAAAAGAGGAGGGAAGAGGGAACTTGCAGGTTAGAAAACAAGAGGAGAGAGAAAGAGAGAGAAAGCTATTGGAACCGTCGGGACGTCGTTTCGTCGCCGGATTCTCCTCGAAACGTCGTCGGAACTTCGCCTCTTGCTAACTCCACTTGTATAACTTGGGACAGGGAAATTTTATAGAGTTTTTGTAATGGAATTCTAAATGAGGAGAGGTGAAATGTGGTGTGGTATTTATAGGGAAAAATTAGGGTTTAGGGTAATGAAGAATAGAATTAAAATGTGCATTAAAATGTGGATTAATACCCATTTTTAATTCTCTAGAAATGTGCAGAGAAATCAAACAGTATGGGGATAGTGTGGTAGGCGAAGGGGTGTTGGGGTTAAAATTTGGGGACCATCCCCTGCGGGGGGCCCGATGGTGCCGGCCGTTGGCCAAATCTCACCAGCCAAAAACCGGTGATGGGTCTTGGGATTTTCGTCACGTGTCCCCGTCGCTTCAACTAGCCTATTGCACATGTTTGTTTAATCTGTGACTCTTCATTTTACGTGTTGTGCACGTGTAAACCTTTAGACTTCTAAAAGATTAAAAAAAATCAGCTAAAAATATATGTAGCTGGGGGGATTCGATCACAGGGGCTACGTCACAGCAGTGCAAGGCTTTACCAATGAGCTATAAGTGTTTTCTTGCTGTTCAAAATCAAATCAAATTTATAATTTGTGCTCAGACTTAGCTATTTCTTTCTGTATTGTGGAAAAATTTTGTACAGAAAGTTTAGGGTTGTTACAACTAATATTCTCATCGCATAAACTACGAGATGGTTGTCCACGAAAAACGATTGACATTCGAGATTGACAACGCAGCGTAGTTTTATATCACGAAAATAACCTTCATATAACTGATAGACGAGTTCTAAGTCGCGATATTTTTTCAATGTGAGATACGATATGATGATATGTATCTGTTTACTTTTTTCATCATCGAGTATCATGCACTTAATTAGATTGATTTTGATGGTTATCGTTTCAGTATCGTCGGTTATTTAACTATTTTGTTTAAGGTTTTGGAATTTTCAGTTTGAATGGTAAGTTCTCAAACAATTAATATTATTAACGAATCATCTGCATTCATTAAAATAAACACGCATCCATACAACGAAAATTAAATAAATGTAAGTCTCACACACTCTCTTACACAACCACATTTCTATAAACAATATATTACACGCACATCCATATTAGATCCCAACATTGACCATTTGTTTAAGGAATAATGATTAATTGATTTTAAACTCGTGAAAGAAAGCATGTATATAGCTAATTGGTTTATGCCATGTCAAGTATCTATATTTTCGGTTTAATTAATATTTAATTGGTGACTTAATCTAGGTATGATGACTTAGGCTAAGTTTAGTACTTAAGAATTAAAAGTGATAAAATTGTGTACCGGAGACAGATGTATATAAAAAGTAAAAAAACAGGAGCAATTACGCCTACGCCAGCTCTACAATTCCACAAATTTTTAGTTACATATGTTTCCATACTTGATCGATAACAACAACACACGCACACTCCTAACTATAATTAACTAAAATTAACAACCTAACCCAAGTTCTAAACCTAAAATTTTCAACAAATAAACTAACTTAACCCTGTCCCAAAAATTAACCCTAACCCTAACCCTAAAATTAACCCTAACCCTAACCCTAACCCTAACCCCAAAATTAAGCCTAACCCTAACCCCAAAATTATTAACCCTCACCCTAATACTAACCCCAAATTTAGCCCTAATACTAACAATAAAATTAACCCTAACCCTAAAATTAATCCTTATTCTAAACCTGAAATTAACCTTTACACTAAAATTATTCCTAAAATTAACCCTAAAATTAGTATTAACACTAATCCTAAAATTACTTAACTTTAACAAAATTTCAAACAACCTAAATAAATTAATAAACCAACTCACTGACGTCAAAGACGGAGGCCGGAGGTGCTTGGAGAGGAGGAGGCTAGGAGGCGACCAGGGTAGATCTTCAATGAAGAAAAGCCAAGGAGGCGGCCGGGGAGATCGTCGGAGAGGAAGAGGCTAGGAAGCGGCCGGAGGAGATCGTCGATCGTTGACAAAAGGGCTTGGATGATCGAGAAGGTGGGTGGAGGGCTGATCGGAGGCCGGGAGAGATTTTTTGGATGGCTGGTGAAGCCGTTTGGATGGCTTGGAAGGGTAGAGGAGAAGGGGGGATCGGAGCTGAGGGGGTGAAAAATTTTAGGAGCGAAATGGAAAAAAAAATGGGGGGAAATAAAATTTAGTAAGAAGAGAATGAGGGGAAGGTCATGGGAAAATTTTGTTGACTTCAGTCAACTATGTTTCGAAGAAATTTAGCCGTCAAAATAATTGTTGATCGAATTCAACAAAAGTACAAAAATTTTGGCCTGTTTCAACGGAAATATGCTCTTAAAATAAATCTTTACAAAATTCACATCAAAATTACTCCCATTTTCCTGTACTGTCATATATTTTCATCTATATTTGAGCTTCAACAATTCATAAGATAGGATTATATATTGGCACAATCAAACATTCAATATCCTACAAGTTTAATATTTTCTTTTTTTAGCTAGAATATCCTATTTTATTTATATATGAGTGAAAGTGCTTACATATATATGTAGCTTATGGTAATCAATTTCCTCCACCATCTTAAATTATTTAATTTCTTAGGAAAACGCACCAATTTTCTCCTCATTGAGGACAACTTCATTTATTAGCTATTACCCTCTTACTAGTTATAACATTGCATGTATTGTCATAGAACTCGTAGATGGGCAAATATTGCATGTATTGTCATAAGTATCCCATGAATAACTAACTCTGAAAAGAACTGAAAGCCAACATTGCATCTAAAATGGATGAGTTAATAGCGAGAATTATCCTACTCTTTTGACTCAGATGACTTGCAAATAAACAAAATATCTCAACTGTATTAAACAAGAGTTTTTGGCACATGGTTTGCTTTCTGATATATTTCTTTATTAATTTTACAGCATACATCGCACTTGTAAAATAATAAACAATAATAACGTGGTAACTTACTCACTTATAAAATAATAATGATATGACATTTAATTACATGCATTACATATAGAAGTGTCAAACAGACGGGTTGGGTCATCCGTGAGCGGGTCATTAAAGGTAGCGGGTAAACCGGCACGGGTAAAAATACCCGGATTTAAACAGGTGTTAAATTTCGTGCCCATTACTGGACCTACTACAAGCGGGCGGATGTGCGGGTAACCCACGAATTGATAAGCGGGTCATCCGTCTACGGGTTTGCGGGTAACTTAGAATATTATAAGATATTTTTCACAATTTAAAGGAAAAAGAATTGCGTGTATAGGTTTATAGAGTTCGTATAAATTAACAGTCTTAATTGAACCATAGTCACATAATTCACGAATGATTAGGCGAATTCGTGAATAATTCGCGAATTTTTGATCGGACGATTAATTCTCCGATTTAATCGCCACTGGCGAACGCTTCGAATAATTCGCGAATTATTCACGGATAATTCAAATAAACAGCGAATAATTCGCAATATCAAAACCCAGCGCCTCATATATTAATTTCTTACTCGAAATCCTTCCCGAACATTTCCCGCATACCTACCGAATCTTTCCCGAATACCTGCCGATTTTTTTTGAATAGTTCCCCGAATCCGAATTTTCGACCTCACCGAATAATTTCCGAACGGTGAATTTGTGACTATGAATTGAACACAATATATACATTCAAATTTACATTCCCACAAAAATTCTTAATATTCATATATTTAAGGAAATTAATGAAAAGTTATAGACTTTGTTCAATACGGGCCAGGTAAAACCCATGAACCCGTGGGTCGGGTCGACCAGGTGATGAACCAGGTAAAACCCACGAACCCATGGACCAGGTTGATCTGGTGATACTTATAAACGGATGGGCCGAGTACGAATAATATTTTTACGGGTAGTAAAATTTTGACCTATTACCTATGTTTTACGGGTCGACCCACGCGTTAACGCGTTAAATGGATAATGGGCCATTATTGACACCTCTAATTACACAGAAAATAATGATCTTTTTTGAGGTGATTTCCTAGTCATCATCAATTAATTTCAAATTAAATTAACCCTTTTATTTTGTCCTATGATAATAAAGATAAAGATATATTTTTAAGTCAGATAAGTTGAAAACAGGATATATCATTCCATTCAGATTCTTAGCAAGCACTCTCGTGGCAAGAAAACGAAATATCTTTTGAAAGCTCAATTTCTAAATTTTCATAAGTTTTTGAATCTCTATAAATCTTTATAGTTATAACCGAAGAATCTTTAATAATCTTCTAAAACATTTGTACATCAAGGTGTCATACATGTGCAGTGCATTACATGTGCAGTGCATACCACATGCAATATACAGTACATCATAATAAATTAATGCCGAATAGAATAGCTCATAGAGAATACACCATAATAAAAAAATTAGCGCCCAATAGCTCATAGAGAAAATACTTATATTCTAGCCTTCACACGTACTCTACAACAACTAGTTGAACTGCATCACGAAACAAGACATACATTCTCGAGTGTCTTAGGCCACGGCATATCCTCTGTCGCACTTCTGCAACTTGTAAAATAAAGTGTGAACGCAGCTCTTAACGAGAGCAAATTACAGAAAACATAATCAAAATTTCCCAATTATCAATAAATTGCCCTGACTTTATGTTATACAATTAACACCATTCTCTTTCGTTGTTATACCTAACACAGTAATGATAGCCATGCAGCTATACAAATTTATGAATTTGGTGAAGGCAGGAAGGAATAGTATCAAAATGGCTAACCAAATCCAATCCAACTATGTAATAGAAAGGCCCTATAATGAATTTCTGGCGACAAAAGAAACTGATCAGTTTTAATCTCATATCAAGAACAATATCTCCAAACGAACATGTACTAAACTAATTACACATGACAATCACTACAAAATAATAAAAGTTTCCATAAGCAAAAGGATTGTAATGAACCTAAGCAGCAAAACCAAGAAACATGAGTAACAATGCGAACATGAAACATCCACGCCGACAAAAGAATTGAACATTTCAAGAAACAGATTTGTAAAGTTTTCTCAAAGCTTTGCTCTCGCCAAGCCCTGTGAAACTTTAACCCTGCACCCAAAAAAAGAGAGAAAATAGCATTGCTTCATTTGCAAAACAAAAAAAATAGTAATAATGATATCTTTTTTGTTGATATCAATGATGTTTTTTTTATACCTTGTTGGCAATGTTACTGGAAAGCCAATCCATCCCTTCATACAAACCCTCACCAGATGTAGCACAGGTGCTCTATATGTACCTGAATTAATAACAATTACATTAAGAAAAATCATGCATCTATTATAAGGGAGAAAACAAACATCACAACTAATATATAAGTATAATTTGTAAATAATACCCAAGGAAAAAAATTGATGTCTTTGAAGTTCAGGCCTTCATGCAATGTAAACTTCTGAAATGCCAAGGCATTCTACATCTAAAACCCAATACAATAATGATATTTGATTGCATGCAAAAATCTGCTTTCGAAAACTTATATAAAGATTTCTAACAGGACACATCAATAAAGCTATATTTCATTGACAAAGATGTTTTTTCAAGCAAGCAAATATTAATATATTTTTAGGACATCATTATGTAGACAACACCTGTCATTTTTTCATGAAAAAGAAGAACAAGCCTTACCATGTGCCTCTGACGAAGCGAATGAAGGCCAAGCTTATCAGTAATTTCAGCAGCATTCATTGCATTTGGCAGATCCTGTTTGTTCACAAACACAAGCAGCACAAAATCTCGCAACTCGTCCTGTACGTTCGCAAACACAAGCAGAACATAAGGAACTTCATGAATACGTAATATGGCATTGCAGATCACAAGGCAATCATTTGTGCATGCATAAAGTCCTGAAATAAGTTCAAATTCTCCTCTTTCCCCCAAAGAAAGGTCAAATGAACCCCAGCAGGAAACAAGATAAAATTTATGTATGATGACACATGAAACTTTCTTGGTTAGCAATAAGAATCATGCAGTAGACATGCCATAATTTTGTGCTAGAAATAAGAGATGTGATGCACACATAAAGCGGTATAAAACAGAAGTTTTTAACTAGACAATTGAATATCATGGGACAACATATTCAAACATTGCTAATGTTGAATAAATAAACTAGAAGCTAAAATGTTCAAATTTAATTTAAGAATAATTCTTATAAAAGCGTTTTGCTTTATTTCAAGTAATAAATGTCAATATATGATATAGAAGAGCAAGGGCATGACCCTGACCAGTTCAACTAGTTTGGATTTACAAACAAATCCTTTTTTTGCCACTAAATCCATTATTCAGTGCTGCAGAAAAAACTCCCAATTAAAACTCCCCATTAATATTTTTACATGTCTCGAGCAATCTAAAAAATTTCCACACCATTTTGGTATTGTGTTGAGGGTAACGATCAGAAAAGAAGTGGTTGCGGGGGGCATACAATTTAAGGGGTTTTGCCACCATCGGTGGGCAAATATTACCGATACAAGCAAAAAATGAGGATTTCAACTCTTCAAATTTGAGGAATCCTAGAATGCTAAGATGTGGCATATTGTAACCATCATCATCTGAACCTTTTCCCGACAAAAGTGAGGTTTTGACTATATGGCAGAGCTCAAGGAAATACACGACTTAATTTACGACTTGTTACCGACCTACACCAACCATCTCTTGATTACTGACCTATGGGGAAAGAGAGAGCATGACATACTCCTAATAGGAAATACGTTGTCCTCCAAATTATAATTCACTATAGAAAAGACTCCAGAAGAAGACAGATAATATATTTTGCTATAGGAAAGTATGTTCAACAATTGCACAAATTAAGCCAAGAGCGAAACCAGTAAATCCTCGACAATATTGGCAACATACAGAAAAACGAAGCTTATTCAATTAAATAATAAAATGTTGGTGTTGGGGTAAAAATTTGCACCCCGGTTGACCGAGTCAAAGTCAAGGTCAACCCCCAAGCTAAGTGGGTCCAAGCCCAGGTCAAGCGGGCCCATGCCCAAGTCGAGCCCGCGGCCAGCCTCCCCATGCCAACAACAAAACCATGTAATAAATAATTTTTTATGTAATTTTTTATACATGAATGTATGCAAAATGGGCATAAAGCCAATATTTTGTAAGCCCATGGCTTATATGCAAAAATGAAATGGCACATGAGCCATGGGATAGGCAAAATGCCATTTTGTGAAGCTCAAGGGGCTATATGTAAATATGTAAGCCTATATAAGGCAACATGATGATGAATAAAAGAACACTTTTCATTCCCCCAAAAACTAGGGTTCTTTGTGCCTCCTGCTCCTTCTCCAAGGTTCTAAACCTTCTCATTTCTTTTGAATTAAATCAAGAGTTTTACTATTTCTTTTCCAAAACTAAGTAGTTTTCCACCACAAAACCCACAAAGTGGAACTCGGATCTCCCATCAGATCTCAAAAAGGAGTGATTTTTAAAATCTCCTACTTCTTGATCTTCAAGATCCGGCCAAACAACAGGAGGAAGAAGAACCCCCTTCATCAGCTTCAAAACATCCTAAGAGTTCTAACTCCATATATATATAACAACAAATATTTCCTTTCTGAAGCATAGCTTCTGTTTCTGGAACTAAAAGCCCCTTTTTCCTCACCGGCGCTCAAGCGCCGAGCGTCCACGTGCCGACACGTGGCGCGCTAGCGCTCGAGCGCAGAGCGTCCACGAGCCGACACATGGCGCGTTTGCGCTCCAGAGCCCTGCGCCATGCGCCCGAGCGCAAAGCGCCCGCGTGCCGACGCATGGCGCGCTTGCGCTCCGGCGCAATGCGCCCGAGCGCAAAGAGCCCGCGTGCCGACTCGTGGCGCGCTTGCGCTCCGGCGCCCAGCGCCCGAGCGCAAAGCGCCCGAGCGCCGACACGTGGCGCGCTTGTGCCTAAGCGCACAGCACCTAAGCGCACAGCGCTCGAGGCGCTGGCCCCCACGCATCCTTTGGATGTCTTTCCCCCCTTCTTTATATATATATATATGTATATACATATACATATACATATGTAAACATATTTGCACACACACGTGCTCCACGACACTGTCCCTGTTAGAAAAAATTTCTAACGGGGCGCTGCCCCGCACCCCGCAAGGAGGCTGCTAGCCCCCTTGACCCCCAGCCCGTTATCCGGGTAGTGGGACCCCCGTAAAAACTCTGCGTGGCTCCCGACATATCCAAAAAACCCCTTTCAAAACACATCACACGCACACTGCACATTGAGTTCGCATGAACAGTTTAACCCGTTAATCGGAGATTCTCTCGCCCCAAAGGCGAGGGGTAATTAACGGCAGCTTAGTCCGCGGCTGCCGGAGATTCGGATCTCCACAATCAATAAACCCCGGCCTACCCTAGGCAGGGGATCTGTAGTACGCCTGACAAGGGCACACGTACTCCCATCTCAATGGGATGACGAAAAACACCCTACAGATTCTGGCACGCCCGGTGGAACCAATCTCTCCTCCCATATTTCGGGTTAAATATTCATGCGAACTCAATCAATGTACATATCTGTATTTATACTAAAATAATGCTCTTTCATGCAGGTCTTCAAGCAATCACTTTTCAACAATGTCTCTAAAGATGAACTCAGCTCTCAGCACGGCTCCCGTCTCCTACACGATGAGGATAGACTCTAGGACGGTCCTCCCGGCCAGTCTCGGGCGATAATGGGAGGAGCCGCTGCTACCATTCGGCTCTATTATGTTCATACCAGTGGGCGCCATCCCAGCTCCTCAAGCTCCGATAACAGACAAACCGGTCTCGAAAAGCAAGAGGCCGAATGTGGTGGTCTCGAAGGCGCCCCAACTCAAACATAAGTCGGTGTTTGAACGACTCTCCATGGCCCCAGCTGGGGGCAAGGCCATCAGCACCAACAAAGCAACAGGGCGTCTTGCGCAAGCTCCGGCGGCGCCTCTGACAACTGCTCGATTGGGTATCTTCTCAAGTCTCCCCATCACTCAGCCCATGGCGGCTTCCCGAAGAGCAGAAGCCTGCCAAGCGCTCAAGGCAGAGAAGCTGAGGCAGAAGCGGCTCAGATACAAAGCCAACAAAAGGGCTAGGGCTCTGGCCATGTTAAAATTTATGAATTTCCAAAGCCCGGACCGCTCCGCGAAACCAGCTGCCAGTGATGAAAGAATGGCTGAGTGTGTTATCCACACTGTCTACATGGCCAGACATGAAGAAACGAACCCTCCTCTTCTTCACAGCCATGGTGATGATATGGTCGACGCTACCCAGCATCGGCTCGATCTAAATGGTGAAGAGCCCGCTCAGGCCGATAAGCCAGAGGAGCCCATGGTTCCTACGGAATTGAGCTCAGGCAATAAAGATTACCCGGTTGTCATAACCGGAACTACAGAACAAGCATTATTCCAATGGCTTCAAAGGCAATTTCAGGACAGGGATGAGAAGATTGCCGAGGTCTATTCCAAAGTCGACGAGCTGGCAAACGTCGTGGCAGATCTCGCGACCCAAGTCGCCCGATTGCAATTACAGCAGAATCAAATTTTGGCTCATGAGCCAGGGATTGATACCCGGGGGCAGCCAACTGATATCCCTTTAAACCTAAAAGCGAAGCGCCTTCGCGAAAAACGGCCGCAATCAGCCTCCAGTCCCTCCGATACATACACCGGGGGGGAATCGCCTCTGAAAGAGAAGCTGGAAAAGGTCTATTCCTTCAAGAGGGAAAAGGTCCACAAGATATTCAGGGACGCTCTAAGAAACGGTCTACAACTGCCAGAATCAAAGAGACCGCAAGAAGAGAATATGACCGACGACCCAAAATATTGCCCCTATCACAGGGTGATAGGTCATGCCATTGAGGACTGCTTCGTCTTCAAAAATTGGGTCGAAAGGCAATACAAGATGGGAGAGATAGAACTGTCTAAAGGCGCGTTTGCAAACAGTCAAGCTACGACCGCCGATTTCATACAAATGGAGACCGAAGCCTTTCAGGAACCTAATCCTCCCAGACATGTGCCATTATCTGAAAAGGGCGAACCAAAAACCGATCGGCTTCGAGGACCAGCATCAGTAAAGGCACATACTCCAATAGAGGGAAAGAAGAAGGTATACTCCTTCAGAAGGGATGAAGTCCGCAAAATATTCATGGACGCCTTGAACAACAGTCTGCAACTGCCTATTCCAAAGAGGCCACAGGAAATGAACATGACCGGCAATCCCATATACTGCCCATATCATAGAGTGGTGGGTCATACCATCGAAAACTGCTATATTTTCAAAGATTGGGCAGAGGACCAATATAAGCTTGAAAAAACCTCACAATCTTCGGATGTATCAGCAAGCCACAGAGCTAGGTCATCAACACAGCTCCGCCAAGATCAAAGTTCGAGGAGCTGGGATAAGCAAAAAGGACCACCACGTCGTTAAACTGGGAACACCCGTCGACCACCACGTTATTAAACTGGGAACAATTGACCACCATGTCACTAAACTGGGAACAATCGACCTCTAAGTCGTTAAACTGGGAATGTAAAAAGAAATATGCGAATAAACAAAAAAATGTGTAAATAAAAGAGAAAAAAACTGAAATGATTGGGCAACTCGCAATAAAAATCAGCGAGTGAAAGTAAAAATGAGAATAAAGCCGAAATGATAGGGCAACCGCGAATAAATAGCCGAAATGATAGGGCAATCGCGATCTTCGCGATAAGAAAAGCTGAAATGATAGAGCAATCGCTGTAAAACAAAAACAAAAACAAAAATCCAGTTTCCCAAAATTCTTTCGGCCCTACGGCTAGTCTCCAAATTGACCGCCGTATACAATCCACGGGCTCAAATAATCCTCAGCATACCCATGCCCCACCGCAACCACCAGTTACGCGGCTGGCCTCCGTCTTTGGAATTATGCTCCATTGGGAAGACCCACTCATGTGTCCTGGCACATGTGTTTCAGTGTTAACAACGCTGATGCCGTCCCCTACCCCAAAATTCCAACATCGACCTCTAAGTCGTTAAACTGGAAACAATCGACCTCTAAATCGGTAAACTGGAAACAGATGACCTCTAAGTCGTTAAACTGGAAACAACAGACCTCTAAGTCTTTAAAACTAGAAACAGATGACCTCCAAGTCGTTAAACTGGAAACAATCGACCTCTAAGTCGTTAAACTGGAAATAGTCAACCTCTAAGTCCTTAAACTGGAAACAGTCGACCTCTAAGTCGGTAAACTGGAAACAACAGACCTCTAAGTCTTTAAACTAGAAACAGTAGACCTTTAAACTAGAAACAGATGACCGCTAAGTCCTTAAACTGGGCACAATAGACCCCTAAGTCTTTAAACTGGAAACAGATGACCTCTAAGTCGTTAAACTGGAAACAGTCGACCTCTAAGTCGATAAACTGGAAACAATCGACCTCTAAGTCGTTAAACTGGAAACAGATGACCACCACGTCGTTAAACTGGAAACAGACGACCACCACGTCGTTAAACTGGAAACAGACGACCTCCAAGTCGTTAAACTGGAAACAGAGGACCTCCAAGTCGTTAAACTGGAAACAGATGACCTCTACGTCGTTAAACTGGAAACAGATGACCTCTAAGTCGTTAAACTGGAAACAGATGACTCGTTAAACTGGAAACAGAGGACCACCACGTCGTTAAACTGGAAACAGATGACTGCTAAGTCGTTAAACTGGGCACAATAGACCCCTAAGTCGTTAAACTGGAAACAGTCGACCTCTAAGTCATTAAACTGGGAACAAGGGAAATCCACTCATGTGTCCTCATGATACATGAGGAGAACAAACCTTTGTGGGATCCTTACAACTCACAAAGGAAAAACACACTTAGGAGTTCTCACGACTCCTAAGGAGAACATACACCTGCGGGATCCTTATGACTCGTAGGGAGAAAATACTTTTATGGGACCCTCACGGCCCATAAAATTGAAAAGCCTTAGGCGATAGGGATCTAAACCTGTCTCCTAAGCCATCGCTCCCCAGTCCCCAAGTGGCGAATGATGAGTCGCTCCTGATACCATATTCCAGTGCAGCGATGCAGACGCCAACCAAATTCCATCTCCCATACCCCAATGGCGAATGATGAGTCGCTCCTGGTACCATATTCCAGTGCAGCGATGCAGACGCCAACAAAGTCCCGAAACGTTTATGGCCCTACGGTCTGGATCATACATCCTGCAAAACCGTATACAATCCACGGGCGTAAAACAATCCCAATCTCTCCAAAAATAATAAAATAAAAATAAAAAGAGGTATGTCCACAAGCAAAATGGGCACGGATGAAAACCCAAAAGGGCTCCGTGAGTAAAAATAGCAGGACTGCCGGCGAGTTTGTGAAAACCCGAAAGGACGCAAACTCGTTTTAAAAAAAATGAAATGAAATGCACCCGCAAAGTCTTCTCGACTTTGTGAGGAGAAAATTCCTGCGTGAGATCCTTACGACTCACAAAGGAGCAACACACATAGGAGTCCACACGACTCCTAAGGAGAAAATACACCTACGGGATCCTTACGACCCGTAGGGAGAAAATGCTTTGTGAGACCCTTACGGCTCACAAAATGAAAAAGCCTTAGGTGACAGGGATTTGAAGCTGTCTCCTAAGCCACCAATTCCCAAATCCTCTCGGGGCACGTGATGAGTTGCTCCTGGCATTATTCCAGTGCAGCAATGCAGATGCCAAACAAAACCAATTCCCAAATCCCCCCGGGGCAAATGATGAGTTGCTCCTGACATTATTCCAGTGCAGCAATGCAGATGCCAAAACAAAACCAATTCCCAAATCCTCCCCGGGGAAAATGATGAGTTGCTCCTGGCATTATTCCAGTGCAGCAATGCAGATGCCAAACAAACCAAATCCAAATCCTTTCGGGGCACATGATGAGTTGCTCCTGGCATTATTCCAGTGCAGCAATGCAGATGCTAAACAAACCAAATCCCAAATCCTCCCGGGGCAAATGATGAGTTGCTCCTGGCATTATTCCAGTGCAGCAATGCAGATGCCAAACAAAAACCAATTCCTAAATCCTCTCAAGACAGATGATGATTCGCTCCTAGTACTATATTCCAGTGTAGCGATGCTGATGTCAACCCAAATCAAATCAAATCAACAACCTCTATGGCGGAATCATGTTCCGTCCCAGAATTTACCCCGTGTCGAAATCATGCTTCGCCTCGGGATATCTACCTTCCCTGCAGGAATTATGCTCCGCCTCGGAATCAAATCAACCCGACACTCCGCGCCGGAGAAAAGTCGATCAGCGACACTCCGTGCCGGGAAAAAGTCAACATGACACTCCGCGCCGGGGAAAAGTCGACTACCGACTCTCCGCGCCTGGGAAAAGTCGATCAGCGACACTCCGTGCCGGGGAAAAGTCAACCCGACACTCCGCGCCGGGGAAAAGTCGATCAGCGACACTCCGTACCGGGGAAAAGTCAACCACCGACACTCCGCGCCGGGGAAAAGTCGATCAACGACACTCCGTGCCTGGGAAAAGTCAACCACCGACACTCCGCGCCGGGGAAAAGTCGATCACCGACACTCCGCGCCGGGGAAAAGTCGATCAGCGACACTCCGCGTCGGGGAAAAGTCGATCAGCGACACTCTGTGCCGGGGAAAAGTCAACGCGACACTCTGCATCGGGGAAACGTCCAACCCAGACACTCCGCATCAGGGAAACGTCCAACAGCGACACTCCGTGCCGGAGAAACGTCAAGCAGACACTCCGTGCCGGGGACACGCCAACCAGCGACACTCCGCATCGGGAAAACGTCCAACACAGACACTCCGCATCAGGGAAACGTCCGACAGCGACACTCCGTGCCGGGGGCACGTCAACCAGCGGCACTCCGCCTCGGGGAAACGTCGACCAGCGACACTCCGTGCCGGGGACACGTCTACCAAATCGCTCCGGATTAGAGCGTCGACCGTCCAGGTCGTAAAAAGGGCATGCAGGCTTCCCACAAATCGGGAACCAAATCGCTCCGGATCAGAGCGTCGACCGTCCGTGTCGCAAAAAGGGTAGTGCAGGCTTCCTACAAAGCAGGAACCAGATCACTCTGGGTAAGAGAAACGTATACCACAGACACTCCATCTCGGAGACGGATCAAGCGTCGACCGTCCACGTCGTAAAAAGGGCAGCGCATCCCAAAAAGTGGGAACCAAGACAAGTCGCCTCCACGTGAAAGAAGATCCATCAATTTCATGCACACGACCCATAAATGTGGTGTGCATTTATTGATGGGGGCAATTTGTTGGGGTAAAAATTTGCACCCCGGTTGACCAAGTCAAAGTCAAGGTCAACCACCAAGCTAGGTGGGTCCAAGCCCAGGTCAAGCGGGCCCATGCCCAAGTCGAGCCCGCGGCCAGCCTCCCCATGCCAACAACAAAACCATGTAATAAATAATTTTTTATGTAATTTTTTATACATGAATGTATGCAAAATGGGCATAAAGCCAATATTTTGTAAGCTCATGGCTTATATGCAAAAATGAAATGGCACATGAGCCATGGGATAGGCAAAATACCATTTTGTGAAGCTCAAGGGGCTATATGTAAATATGTAAGCCTATATAAGACAACATGATGATGAATAAAAGAACACTTTTCATTCCCCCAAAAACTAGGGTTCTTTGTGCCTCCTGCTCCTTCTCTAAGGTTCTAAACCTTCTCATTTCTTTTGAATTAAATCAAGAGTTTTACTTTCTTTTCCAAAACTAAGTAGTTTTCCACCACAAAACCCACAAAGGGGAACTCAGATCTCCCATCAGATCTCAAAAAGGAGTGATTTTTAAAATCTCCAACTTCTTGATCTTCAAGATCCGGCCAAACAACAGGAGAAAGAAAAAGAACCCCCTTCATCAGCTTCAAAACATCCTAGGAGTTCTAACACCATATATATATATATATATATATATATATATAAACAAATATTTCCTTTCTGAAGCATAGCTTCTGTTTCTGGAACTAAAAGCCTTTTTTTCCTCGCCGGCGCCCAAGCGCTCAAGCGCCGAGCGCCCACGTGCCGACACGTGGCGCGCTAGCGCTCAAGCACAAAGCGCCCACGAGCCGACACGTGGCGCGTTTGCGCTCCAGCGCCCGAGTGCAAAGCGTCCACGTGCCGACACGTGGCGCGCTTGCGCTCCAGCGTCCTGCGCAATGCGCCCACGTACCGACACGTGGCGCGCTTGCGCTCCAGGGTCCTGCGCCCGAGCGCAATGCGCCCACGTGCCGACACGTGGCGCGCTTGCGCTCCAGCGCTCTGCGTCGGAGCGCAAAGCGCCTACGTGCCGACGCGTGGAGCGCTTGCGCTCAAGCGCACTGCGCCCGAGCGCAAAGCGCCCACGTGCCGACGCGTTGCGCGCTTGCGCTCCGGCGCCGTGAGCTCGAGCGCAAAGCGCCCACGTGCCGACACGTGGCGCGCTTGCGCTCGAGTGCCCAGCGCTCATGCGCAAAACGCCCACGTGGCGCGCTTGCGCCTAAGCGCACAGCACCTAAGCGCACAGCGCTCGAGGCGCTGGCCCCCACGCATCCTTTGGATGTCTTTTCCCCCTCCTTTTTATATATATATGTACATACATATACATATACATATGTATACATATTTGCACACACACATGCTCCACGACACTGTCCCTGTTAGAAAAAATTTCTAACGGGACGCTGCCCCGCACCCCGCAAGGGGGCTGCTAGCCCCCTTGACCCCCAGCCCGCTATCCGGGTAGCGGGACCCCCGTAAAAACTCTGTGTGGCTCCCGACATATCCAAAAAAAGCCTTTCAAAACACATCACACGCACACTGCATATTGAGTTCGCATGAACAGTTTAACCCGTTAATCGGAGGTTCACTCGCCCCAAAGGCGAGGTGTAACGACAGCTTAGTCCTCGGCTGCCGAAGATTCGGATCTCCACAATCAATAAACCCCGGCCTACCCTAGGCAGGGGGATCTGTAGTACGCCTGACAAGGGCACACGTACTCCCATCTCAATGGGGTGACGAAAAACACCCTACAGTTGGTAACACTAAATCCAGAGAGTCACAAGGCAAAAGAATTCTAGGAGCAGGGGTAAGTAATAGTCCCACCTTCTCCTAAGTGATTAAATCAACCTAATTGTACTATTAATGCTTCGGATTGGCCATTTCTCCCAAGTCCCAGAAAACAATCCTTGATATTTGATAAAACATCTCACAGATAATCTCACACCAAGGATAATATGTCCCTTCGACGCAGGAAAATTGACGCGGTAGGAAAACAAAGAAGCATATACACGGGCAAGGAACAAGGACGTGACATACACAACTAAGGCAACACAACAAACCTTCAGAAAGTATGACATGGGGATTCAGAGACATCAGACACCATTGTTAATTTTATATAAGAAGAATATACACCAGTATAACAACTAAAAAATAGGACAAAAATACATATGAAGACAAGTAAACCTATGGGAAGTCCATGTGACCTTTCTGGTAGGAAAATATATAGTACAAGTACAACTATTATACACTTATAGAAGACACTGTTCAAAGTATTTTTTTCCCCCAAATAAATCAATCTTGAAACATAAATGGGACTCAGAAATTAAAGGTGTAATGGATATAAAATAGTGTCTGCCAAGTACAGGAAATGTGTCCATGAAGAGTCCAGCGTTACAAAATGAATTATAAAGAAAATGACACATTATAGAAGTTTCTAACACTGCATCCAAGCAGATTTCGCACGGTGCTGGTGTTTGAGAAATATCAGATCAGTACATCTCAATGATAGAGATGTCTACACTATATAGTTTGAAGAGATCAATATGATCAATATTATGGCTTACCAAGTAAGTTATATAGCATTCCTACAAAACCTATATATTGGTGGATTAAAAGACAATTTAAACATGCAAATATGCTTTAGTTGCATGAAAATTCAGGTGAAATAGGTGGGTCATATTCCAGATTCATAGCATGCCCACGCATTTAATACTCAAGAACAGTAAAATAGCACTTTTATTTAGTTACTACATTATTATGATACATATTCAATCTGCCAGATATTTGTTAGCATGAAAACACCAAGAATCAGGTCAAGTTGTTGACTGCCTTCCTATCAACAACTACCATGTGTTAATATCAAGATATGTCCATATTGCATTGTCTAGAAGTTGAAGTTGCAGTACATACTGCTCGATTTTACTGTACAATAAAGACACGTTACCTCGTTCAGCATCCTGTGAAGCTCATCCCGTGCCTCAACAACACGATCTCTGCCGTTGCTGTCAACAACGAAAATAAGACCCTGTGTATTTTGGAAGCAGTGCCTCTACAAAGGTCTGATCTGTTGTTTCCAAAACATTCACAAAGTAGAAGATCAGCGAAGCTTCATGTGTATCTTCGTTTTTCATACATGCTAGCAGGCTTTGTTTAAATAACAAGGAAATTTAATTACATGTAACAGGATGACAAATTAAAATTACATTATATCTACATCAGCTTCCTAAATTCTATAAAGTATGCAGAAGAGCTCATTCTTCACTAATTATAAAAATTAAACAGCACAAAGATTGTGATACCTTATCCTGACCCCCTACATCCCAAACAGTGAAACTAATGTTCTTGTACTCTACAGTCTCCACATTGAGTCCTGCATTAACAACACCCAAGCCATCAATCACAGAACATGATATATACTTGTAAAAGTGAACCAGATACATTTGTGAAGCTCCCAGTATTCAAAGGAGACAAAGGGATGGTGAAAACCACGACCACATGTTAAAATGCAAGATAATTTACTTATCAAATATAGCTCTCCTATGAATATATTACATAAAGAAGTGTTTTTCCAATACAAAGTAGAATATTTAATATAAAATATCTACAATAAAAATTATAAACATACTTCATAACTTGTTTCTTTATTTAAGGCATAGAATACATCTATATCAAAGACAGAACAAAGTGAAAAGAAGTTTAATTCAGTGTTGTCAATGGGCAAGGCGCAGTGCAAGACGCAAAGAGGCTAATGCGCTGGAGGTGCGAGGCTAATGCGCTGGAGGTGCAAGGCTCTCGCCTGAGGCGCATGCCCGAGTGTGTAAGGCGCATAAGTTTGTAATGAGATAAGAATCACAAAAAATTCCCACTAAAAAATTTAGCTTCCAACTCAATGATCCAACACCGATAACATAAAAGGAAGAGAAAGAAGAGAAACTACATCTAATTTTATGTTTTGGAATGCTCTAGCCGAGAAGAGAAGAAGCTATAACTCGAGAAGAAGAATAGAACCTGAGAGGAAGATAGAGAGGACTAGCTACTGCTGAAGAACTCAAGGAGCCGCCGGCTTGCCGACGATGAAAACTCGAAAAACCCTAGCCGACGATGAAGTTGTAAACGAGAGAAACCCTATCTCTTTTGGGGGTGTTCTCGGATTACTGTTGACCAATTGCCACTTAATTTTATGTTTTCGGTTCGACTTTGTTAAAAAAAACCAATAACCAAACCCATTCGACCCTTTTTCCTCGGTCTCAAAAAAAGGAAAGGGCAAATTCCAAAGTAGCCACTTAGAACGAGGCGCGTGCCTAAGCACGCGCTTCACCGTTGCACAACGCCTCGAAGTTTCGAGAGGCGCACTTCAACGCCCGGTTGCACCTTTTTGCCTGAGGCACAGCACCTTTCGCGCCTTTGACCAGCACTAGTTTAATTTACTATTTATAAATTAGGATCTTTTATAACTAAAAACAGGAAAATCTCACATTACATGTTTCGCTTGGCAACAAATCCATAATAACAAAAAACATATATATACTATGATTCCAGGAAATTGATGCAAGGAGACATAATGTAATATAAAGAGGAAGCATAAGGAAAGCAACATGAAAGCTCCCAAGCTTTTGGAGCTTAGTGCTTGATTATCAAATAGTGGGGCTGTACGAACCAGTTAAAAAATTATCATGTGACTTGGCTTAAAATCAAAATATTATTATGTAACTCAAGTTAAAAATTAAGTAGGGAGTTAAAAACGGAATCTAGCAGACTTTTTACAACACTAGCAAGAGGCTTAGAGCTTTATTGTTTCTACCATATAATTTCATAATTCCATTGCGGAAGTTTCAGTTACACACTATACATTTACATTAACAATATTCTTTTTTGCATAACAAGTGATTATGTACAAGTTCCTCATATTTTGCAAAGCAAGCAACAGTTTTGCATATAATCCTCCTAGATGTCACCTCTTAAACACATAAAACCTATAAATTTGTTCTTTTGCTACGTTCCAAGACATCAACATGTGCACATGCAGATGCTCGACTTCAATTTATCTAATCTCGATCATAATTGTGATCTCAACAAGAAACAAAGGAAATATCAACAAGTTTCGATCTAATAATAATAATTTAAAAGAAACTCACCGATGGTAGGAATGGTGGTGACGATCTCGCCCAGCTTGAGCTTATACAAAATGGTAGTCTTACCGGCGGCGTCGAGACCGACTATCAGAATCCTCATCTCCTTCTCCGCAAAGAGGCGGCTGAACAGCTTCGCGAAGGTCAAACCCATCGCTTCTCCCTACAAAAGCGCAAGCGGGTCCATTAATTAGATCCAAAACAGATCTCGGATCTAATAATCGCAAAATCTCATATCTCAGATCGAGATCGAGATCGAGAGATTAAGTTAGCGAGAGATCGATAGATACCTTTTGAAGATGCTCGCTGAGATCGAGATCCAAGCCTTGGCTTCTTCTGCTGCTGGAGCAGCGTCTCCTTTTTGCGAAAGAGAGAGACGACAAAAAGAGACATGAAGAGGTGTGATTTTTATAGCGGAAGTTGCGTGCAAATGAGTGGGACCCACACGAAGCTGTGTGCTAGAAGGAATTGTTTGTTATTTATGGTTGCAAATAAAAAAAAAATTATATTTAAATTGTTCTTAATCTCAAATTAGATTAACGGTACTTAAATAAAACAAAACAC
Source organism: Agapanthus africanus (assembly GCA_030015575.1). Classification (NCBI taxonomy): domain Eukaryota; kingdom Viridiplantae; phylum Streptophyta; class Magnoliopsida; order Asparagales; family Amaryllidaceae; genus Agapanthus; species Agapanthus africanus. The sequence goes on from CM057340.1 coordinate 662,416,625, forward strand.
AACAACAACAACAACTGAGCCTTTTATCCCAAGCATATGGGGTAGGCTACATGAACCAACATGAGAATCACGCCGGGTCCAGCACATGAATCCTCTGTCTCCACTCACTTCTATCGAACAATATACTTTCATTGAGTCCTTTGGCAACCATATCGTTTCGTATCACCTCCATCCATGTTTTCTTCGGTCTCCCTTTTGCCCGTTTGCCATTGCCCATATCGAGAGTATCTATATAGTTAAATAAAACAAAATATTTTTGAAACAAATGAGTATACAAGCTAAGCTCAAAACCCAAATTCATAGATATATATAGTTATATACGTATTTTCAAATCAAAACTATCCTTTAATTTGGGACAATTTTTTATACTAAACCATATTAAAATAATTTTCAAAAAAAAACACTTTCAAAAATAATTACAAAAGGAGACCACTTTCTGCATTGTAGGTGTCTCGTCAGCGCCAGCGCTGGCGTCAAATAAAAAAAATTAGAGGCGCAGTTTCAAACTGCGCCCAATACAAATGTAATGGACACGGTTTCAAACCGCGCTCATATGTTTAAGTCCTAAATAATTGGACATACTTTCAAAGTGCGTTCATTCCCCTACTTAAATCAATCCTACGCCAACTTTCCTCATCTCTCTCTCATCTCTCTCTCGATCGCGCGCTCTCTCTCTCTCGATCTGCTCTCTCGATCGTTCTCTCTCCGCTCTTTCCCCCTCACTCTCCCCCCACCCCACATCCCTCCTCTGACCTCCCTCCACGGGAGCATATCCAATACGGCTAAGTACAAGAACCGCGGTATTTCACAATCGATGTTCATCGGTCAGTTCATACCTATCGTAATCGAAAGAGAATACATTCGTAATCAGAGTAGTCTATCATCATATATACAGATTTCACCACGGTGTAAGGGATGCACCTCTTAATTTTATCGATTGATAGCAATCCTACAAATGAAAATCCTGACATTGAGAGAGAGCGAGACTAAAAACCGAGAGGGAGAAAGACAGAGAACGTGATGGCGATGAGATCTGAGAGATTGTGATCGAGCTCAACACAGAAAGTGTGATTCGAGATTGAGAGGAAGAGATTGAACTCTTGGTATAATGAACACAATCATTCACGGGTATGCGTTTTTTTGGAGCGCACTTCACAACTGCGCCCCAGAAAAACACATACCCTTGAATGATTGTGTTTCCTTTAGGGGCGCCCCTTCAAACTGCGCCAAAGAAAACATAGACCTATGAATGGGTATGTTTCTTTTTTGGGGCGCAATTTGCAGCTACGCGAATGATTGTGTTTCCTTTTGGGTCGCGCCTTCAAACTGCGCCATAAAAAAACACAGACCCGTGAATGAGCATGATTCTTTTTGGGATGCATTTTGCAACTGCGCAAAAAAAAAATCAAAGTCCCAACAATGACAATGATTCATATTACTTTGCTTTTTAAGGGGCGCAGCGCAGTTTGAAACTGCGCCCGCTATTTTTGTATGAGGCGCAGTTTGAAACTGCGTCAAATACATTTGTAATGGGCGCATTTTCAAACCGCGCCCATTTACATTTGTATGGGCGGAGTTTGAAACAACGCCCCATACAAATAAAAATGGGTGCAGTTTCAAACTGCGCCCTTTACATTTGTATGGGAAATAGTTTAAAACCGCGCTCCATATAAATGTAGTGGACGCGGTTTCAAACTGTGTCCCTTAAAAAAAATTTATTTGACGCCAGTGCTGACATAGCGCCTGCGAGAAAGAAAGTAACCTCTTTTTGTAACTATTTTTTAAAGTGGTTTTTTTTAAAATTATTATTTAAAATTGGTTTACTATGAAAAATTGTCCTTTAATTTGGTTGAATCAAAAACTAAACGGGTGTAGTATTTGTTTCAAATTTGCTATCATAACAGATGATGAAGTTTATGTGTCATCCAAATATAAATGGCATGATCACATTTGTTAAAGTTCAAAATATTTGCCACAAACAAAACAGTTCATGTTACAAAAATATGTCTCATCTTGCATGAGGAATTGTATATATGATTGAAAGCTGCATTAACTTGACAGTATTAAAGTATATAAGCTGGAGGAATGGACACATGTACGGCTAAGCTGATGAAATTGTATGCATCGACCAATTGAGATCCTTTTCGTTCACGCAACTGTTCATTTCAAACTAGTTTTGGCACATGTTTTGCCCGTTGACAATTTTCATTTTAGCTTCTTGGTGACCTCATTTGTATACTATCTGCACAAATAAGTCATCTCCAATTTTGAAACAAACAGAATACCTGAGCTGAAACAAAATTGTGTGCATCAGAATTTGAAAAAATCTTACAAAATCCAACTATATGATATTCAAGAACACTGATCCCTCCGTCATTTAATCTCTCCACATTGGCCATTCCACTCAATGAAATTGTTACAAGAATGCAACTATACATAACCACAACAACACATCACTCAAACATGTACCTGTACTAAAGAACAATGATATCTACATGTTACTGGGGGAAAAATCATGCGAAGTCAATTGATAAAGTGTGATTGGGTTGCAAATTTGAAGCTGAGGTGATGGTGGGGACCAAGACCAATTTGCGAGCAACGCGTTAACAGCCTTGGTCGTGCTGTAGAGATCCCACCAAATATGAGTTGATGCATCATTGCAAGCCATCTCAGGAGTCAGGCACCCTATCATCGCTCCAAACTCACCAAGTCCACAACATGCGTTTCTCAGATTTTTGAAACCTGAGGGAATCATCGACAATTCCTTTGTTAGTAAGGATACTTACATTTGTTATGTCTGATGAAAGGAAATGGAATTCTTTCCCCCTTTTCTCACATAGGGAACATGACTGCTTTGGGGTGATGTCAATGAGGGCCATTATAAAATCATGGATATTATGGTTAAAACGATGATAAGAGGTCAATAATTTTTTCATTAAATGAATTAAATAAGAATTGCTTTGAAATGCATATAAAGCTAAAGCTTAGGGTAGTTAGGTTCAAGATAGGCAGCCAGAAATTTATGTAATGAGAACTATCAACTAATCCACCTTACTTTAAAAAACGAAAATAAAAAAGGGGAGAGGGTTCAAAGTTTGATGAAACTTTTCATTACATCCTTGGGTTTGTAAGAAATCTAACAGATACGCAGAGATCATGCTCTCAGAGAATATATTTAAAAATGAAGAAATCCTGAGTAAATAAAAAAAAAAAAGCGGCACTTGAGATCCTTCAAAGTGAAACTGTAGACATGAAATTTTGACATATCTTTTAATAACAATCTATAGAACTCGACAATTTGCGTGACAAATTTTAGAGTGCATTGATGTTGGGAGCAACAATTCTCCACAAAGTGCTCACACCAAATTCCTGTACTAAGAAACTACTGAATTACCATTAAATTAACCTTGATGTGTTTAATCTTGATCTAAGAAGATTCTTAACTTATCGAGTTTTGAATTGAAGTAACTCCCAGTTTTAAGAATATACGTATGCCAAAATTCGACCTCATGTTTAGAAACAACAAAAAAGAGAAAAGTTGATTTTTGCCTAAACCTTTGGCAGTAAACACTCAAGTGATGAAAAAACAGAGCAGACATCATGACTGGAAATGTATTCTCATCCTGAACTCTGAAAATTCTATGTAGTGTGGAAATTTGTTTCCTTCCCCAGTGGCAGGTCTTCAACAATTCTTGGAATACATCCAAATACCAAAAGTTTTTGCACTCTCTCCCTTCAAAAGACGCCAACACTCTAGATACATCGGTGTTGTAAATACAAAAGCAAGAAATTTATGTTGCAGAGAATGTAAGAACTATGATTTTGATTGAAACAAATTATGGGTCAAACCTAGCGAGCTGAGATGGAACGAAGGGCATATCTTTTTTCTAAAAAAAAGCTTTTATTTATTTTGAAGGAAGACAATATAAGCTTGTCAGAATTGTCAAAATCAAGGATAAAAATAGGCTATATAGCCTAGCAGGACCCCTTAAACAATCAATGTGTGATTTTGATCCATATCTTTTCATAGTCAACTTCAAGTTAAGAGTCGAGCATAGCTAAATATACAGGGTTTAATTGCACAAAACCCCTGTAGCTTACCCCGTATAGCACTTATACAACCACAACTAATTTATTAATGCAAAACCCCCTCTGTTCATCTATCAAGACCTTCAAAACACTCAAAATTCCACTTTCAACATCATAAACAAGTCTTAGAGTTATATTCCACTATCATCTTTGTTGTTCAGAGCTGAATTTGGGTATTGTTCAGAGCAAAGGAGGTGTTTACGATAACGAATCACTTGAGGGGGGTATCATGGTAAAGTGTTGGGTGTATTTTTTTTTGTACTTACTCCTAATATATAGCGTAAAGTATTAAAGGAAGAACTTACCATAAGTGATAGGCTTGGATATTATCTCCATAATCCCTCGATAAACATCACAAAAAACAATCTCAAGCCCTGGCAGCTCAGTCTGTAGTTTGAGCAGTCTATCAGAGAGCTTGTTATTGTAGCTGGACACAACCTTGTTCACCTCCTCTACGCAATCTTTTCCATTCAATGTCTCAATACCCTCCAACACGATTCTTGGAGCACATCCAAGGGGAACTACCCCGATACATGCAATCTTCCTCACTTCGGCAATATACAGATCCTGCATACAATCACATGCAGGGTATTTAACTTAATCAGAGAAAATTATAATTAGAGATAAATTAGCAGCTCTGAAAGATTTACATAAAATATCATATAGATCTGGAAAGAATTCCATTTCTCTTTCTTTTTCCTTTGTTTTTGGGGAAAGAGTCGCAAGAACTAATTAAAATCTAAACCTACAAATTACAAAAAATATGAATTGCAAAGACGGTCAGAAATTATGGCAGGATCAACATTTAACAACATCAGCATTATACAGATCCTATGCCATCCAACAATATGCAAGTTGCTCACTTAATCAGATGAAAATACAGTTGAAAACAGTGCAAATAGCATTGCTTTGGAATAAATTCTGTTAAAGAGATAAAGCTACATTGCTCTAAACTGCCAATAATTCTTGTTGTTTTTCACTAAACTGCCATAAACTTTTTTATTACAGCACCCTTAAACTTTGGTTTTTAGTGAGGTTTTTTCCCACTAAAATACTCATATATGTAACAATTTAAGGAAGCTTTGTATGACAAAAATAAAATTAAGGTAGTTAACTTAACAATGAAAATTAAGGGTATTCAGAGCTACATATCCTAGATAGAATTAGCAAGTCGTAAAACTATGCATGGAGCATGGTAAAAGAATTCCAAAATTTGCAAACAAATACCTTGTACTTTTCGTATTAATCAGTTTAATACCATGATACATTTCCGGTGGAATCTATTTACATTTACACGCCTATATATTCGTTATTTTGTTAAATAGAAAACCACATAAAGTTCAACACACTTATTTGTGATGCAAATTGTTGGTTATTATATTGAAAATTAGCCAAAACATTACAATTCATATCTATTCCTTACTAAATTTAGATAGCAAAACCCCAAAAATGCTAATCAACTCTACATATTAACATTAAAGACCAATTTCACAAATAAAAGTAAAATGTAAAAATTCACCTTAACGGCTTTCACCATCTGAGAAACAAGAACCCTAGCCATCCCCCTCCTCCCATACTTGATCCCCACGGCTGTCGAGCCCCCATTGGCGAAAAGCTCCACGTAGTCATCGGTTCCAAACGAGAGCACGAATACCGACTCCACCGCCACGTGGCGGGCCGCCGTGGGGCCTGCCTCCAGGTGCAGTAGCTGCAGCACCTCGTACACCTGCCTCACCTGCTGGCTCAGGCTCTGCGTCAAGAACAGCCGCTCGCCGCCGGAGCTCTCGTCGTCGGAGATGATCGTCGAGGGCGTAGAGCCGAAGTTTATGCCGGTCGTGAGCGCCGCCGCTGTGAATTTACCGCTGTAGAATGGGGGCGGCGGCGCTAGTCCCATTCGCTCCGCTGCAAAATCCAATTTTTAGGTCACAAAAGAGCCCTAATTTAGAGAGAGAGAGAGAGAGAGAGGTGAGGTGAGGTTACCGATGAGATTGGGAAGGAGGCGGTGACGGGATTCGAGGCAGGAGGTGAGATTAGGGGGGATGAGGGGGTAGAGGATGGTGTTGTCGCCGCAGTTGGTGGTGAAGTCGCCGAGGACGAAGAGAGGAGCATTCACCGCCGGCGATGGAAGGACCGAGGCGAGGAAGAGGAGGAGGAGGAGGAGGCGGTGACGGGATCCTTGCGCCATTTTCTTTCAGTTGGAGCTCGAGATTTTCTTGAATTGGCGAGAGGCGCGATTTTGTAGTGGGGGTTTTGTGCAAATTTGGCATGTACTATGCACGTGTTTATATTTAAAATCAAACTGAGGCCTAAAATCTCCTCTCTTTTTTCAGTTTGGATGAAAATTTATTTATATATTTAATACTATATAAAACACAAAATTGTAAGCATTGTTAGTTTAGAATCAGACGTCGCTACAGTAATATATAGTAATATATGAAATGCGATATCGTAAGAGTGGCAACTTATGAACAAAACCGAGAATTTCAGTCAATATTTTCATAGGGTCACCATGTCCGGTAATATCAAGATTGTGTAGAATCTAAGAGCACAAAACGATATAAAATCCCGCTCGATCTCAACCCCACCAGAGTGCTATATGAATGTCCCTCTACTCTGGCTGCACACAATTACCAAAATACCCCAACCAAAATACTCATTATTACATGTATCCCTACAATATGAATACCCACCAAACACCCGATTCAAACCAAATAGTTACAGAATACAAGACATAACCCCAACAACCCTTTTGAACAACAATGTGTGGAGACAGAATATGAAAATCGATGGTATCCAGCGGTGAAAAGTCAGTTCTCCATAGATCGAATAAAATCAACAACATCCATGTTTACATGTTAACTCCTGTCAAAACTTTCAAGTCAAACATTTTCAAGTACACCAATTTCATCCAATAGCACATAGCAGGAACAAAAATAAATAAATAAATAACTGACTGCTTCCAGTTTTTCATAAGCGAAAATATTGTAAACCTTGATAAATCTGAGCATATTTTCCCATAAACATTTGAACTTTGCATCATATGATAAACACAGAAAATAAACTACGATAAGATTCTAATATCACAAAGAACCAGACCTCCTGATTCTATTCTATTTCTGAGTATCAGAGAATCAAAGGCCAAGTTTTCAGCTTTAGCACTCAAGTCATATCCATTGGGGCTGTAACTTGAATTCACATTCAAATGCTCCGAGCTTTCGCTCCTTGGTCCCTTCTCGAACTTCTTTATATAATGTCTGATGTTGTGAACTTCATCTGATTTCATTCGATCTTGTGCGAATGTAGATCAAAATGTCTGCTTTGAGGCGTATCATAATCCGATTGATCGATGTTACTATTATTGGTATGCTTTAGGTTTGCAGGTTTGCTGCTGCTGATGGCCAAGTCAGATTCTGCAACACTACATGAACATGGGGTTGGGCTGTCCAATTCCTGCAACGATAAAAGGTGATCTAGATGTTATATGTATTGCTATCGCTGTTAGAAAAAGGAAAATAAAAGTATGTACAAGAAAATTGAACCTAAAATCATTCATTTATATTTATAATGTCAGAGTGTAAAGAGAGGGTCAGAAAGATTGGACATGACTGCCCAAGGACTGCCCAAGTCTTTTCTCAGAAAATAGGGTCATATGGTGCACAAGGCACCTAAAAGACAAGACATAGTATTATGGGTAAATTTTTTTTAACCCCAATGAACTTTCACAGTTTTCAGATGAAATCCCTGAACTCAATAAGTTACAAACAACACCATTAGTGAAGGCAAGGATGTGGGAGGTGAGCGACACAACAAGAGAAGGCGATAATGTGGGGTTAACTAAAATTTACGGGCCAACATTATTAAGTTCAAAAGTGTTACTTGAAAGAGCTTAGGGGCCCTAAGCAATTTCCTACGCAATAGAGAAGGGGTGGGGACCACTCGGGGGCTTCGCGCTCTTTAATCACGTTGTGTAGTAAGTTGCTTATAGAAAGTTGCTCAGGAACTCTTTTCTCTACTTGAAATTTACATAGTTTAATGATTTAATCTGGAAAAACAATGACCATTCATGGGGTTAGGAACCAATTGCCCTAGTTAGTTTTATACAACTAGGCTCGTCCCTATTGTGAACAGTATGAAGCTCATAACACCATGAAACAATGGGCAATAGAGGGGTTTTCCATATTCGCAGAAGCTCGAGTTGGCGACCTTTTAATTCTTGATACAAGAAAGAAGTCTAGAATAGGGGAGAAATGATGGATTTGCTATTAGGAAGAGGCACAAATACACCCAAGAGCCAAAAAGAATACTATTACATTGGGGGATGGATGAAAAAGGTTCCCTAAAAACCAGCAGTAACAATAATAGCTAAGAGTTCAAATAAACCTTTTCTTTTCTAAACAAGCACTCTTCTGTAAGATAGTAAGATAGAATATCGGCCCCAATAAAGTTGCGCTATGACTGGGTAAATAAAAATCTATGTTTCATTAATCAGTCTGTAGAGTTCTGCATTCATGTAAATTATTAATATATCCACTCAAAGCTAATAAGAGAAACTTAAAATGATAAAGGAATAGAGCCAAGTGAGGTTAACTACACTTGTTGGATGCTGGAGATCCATTATTTACTAATAAGAATAGGAGTCTAGGAGATGACTCTTTTCGAGGAAACTTATTAGATACTAGAGGGTAAATTTTATGAATCACTATCGAACCTTCGAGGTTTTTTATATAGCACCATCGAACTTTAAAAATGCCATAAATCCTCCTTGAATTGGCAATATGAAGTTTCATTACATCATTTGAGGCATAAGTGGATTGGATCACCCCCAAAGACCTTGTAGCTTAGACTGAATAGCTCCAGTAATATCCTAATTTTTTTATTAGCAAGAATGTAAATAGAAAAGTTTTGAGGGATTTTGTGTAAATAGTATTATTTATATAAATTCTCTACCCCAAAATTTCCTAATCCCCAACCCTAGCCTCACCCCTATTCTCTCTTTCCTCACTCGGCTCTCACTCTCTCATTCTCCATCTTCTTTTTCCTCTCCCTCTCGTTCTCTCTCTTAACCGATACCTCTCTCTCAACTCATGGAAGCAATTGTGTGCACACGGATTGGATCCCACGATCGATGTTCTCAATTCAAGATTTATGATCAATATTGTCGAGATCTTTCGAGCATGAGGACCTCTGATGGCTTATGGATTTTCATCATCCATTCTCATATTGTTTTGGTGATAGTTTAAACATGAATAGTTGTTTGGTGTCACATGATTTATCTTGTTTACTTTATCGACACCAAACCTTATACACTTGTTCTTTATCTTGCTTATCTCATAACTTGTGTATATCGAGTAATATATCAATATCTCATTCTTTACTTGTGTTATATACTTTAATATTGATATATTTTTCTCATTCATAGTTTTGATGATTCATGATATAAATATGTATATACATGTGTTATATATCTTGGTTTTCATATAACATGTATATATATGGTATATCAATATCTCATGCTTTGCTCTTGATTTATATCTTGATATTGATACCATTCATAGTTGTGATGTCGAAACAATGAATATTCATATATTGAAAAAACCTTGAAGACCGACTATAAAATAGTCTTAGAGGGGAGTGAATAGGACTAAGCAACTAATATACTCAAATTAAAAAATTATATACTACACTTGCTAATCAACACACAATTGCAAAGCTTAGACTAAAAATATACCGATATGATAAGTGGCTAAGCAAGACTACAATTGTGAGAACATAAACATATAGTAAGAGATATAGCAATCAAGAAAGAACAATAAGCATATAAGGCATAAGAAAATCTAGCGAGCTATTTCTAAGCAATTGAAAATAAAGCAAGAGAGAAATTGCAAACGCAAAGGTTTATAGTCGTTCAGCGTCCCGATAACGTCTCGGTCTCTAGTCCATCTTTTTTAGACCCTCGAGCCCGTTCCCTTTAACTTCGCGTCTTCTCCAAAAACTATACGTTGCTCGACACACGAGCAACATTTCTCTCTACAAGCTCCTCTCTTACAAAAGCAACCTTGCACTCAAGGATTCTCACACAAAAAAAGAAATTTTTTCTCACACTTACTAAGACACTTTTACACTCAAGAGTTCTCACAAATAAAAAAGAAGATAATCAAATTGAAGCACAAATACTCTTATTGGAGTTTCTCTCAATCCTTTCTCTAATACTCTTGAAGTATAGATAATCAAATGAAGCTCTTGATTTTGTGTGTGAGTGATTTGGATAATCAAATGAAAACTCTTTTGAACTCTCACAAGAGATGAGATTTTTGGCTCTTGATCACTTTAGAAATAGGCAAGTGAAAATATTCAAATGATTGAACAAGAAAAATCCTAAGAAAACCTATTTATAGCCCCTAATAAATACAAGCCATTAAAAGTGGGGACAGCAAAAAAAACACCACGACAGACGTCTGAAGAACAAACTACCAGTCTGAAGCTCAAATGAAAAAATCCCAACGGCTATAAACGGTCATATTTTTCAAAACATTTTAACTGCGGACGTCATCCCAAAAAAACACCAGACGTCTGTCGATAAAAACTTAGCAGCCCGAGAGTAGAACCCAGACGTCTGAAGCACAATAGGCAAACGTCAGAAGTTATAAAAATTCTATATTCAAAAACCTTCATCAGACGTCTGTCCCGTTGAACTTCAGATGTCTGTCTTATCTTTGGATTTCTGATATCAGGAAAAAAAAACCAAAGGGCAGACGTCTAGGGTTCAAATAGGCAGACGTCTGGGCAAGCACAAGATCAACAATTTTGGTTTTTTATGAAAACAAAAACTTTAAACTTGAAAACCCTGATGTTTATGCAATGTAAAACGTTTGTGCATGGGTGTGTGAGTATTCGAGAGCTCTAAATGATATAACCATAATTTATAGAGTACTTATAAGAATTCCTATGTCGGTTTCGTAAATTTTCGAATTTTTGAATCCTTGTTGTTTCTAGCTCTTGAACCTTTGACGAATTGAAAAAAGCTAGAAAGCCATGTTCAAGAGCGCGTCTAGGTTCAAGAGCTAGAGACGACGAGGATTCGAAAATTTACGAAACCGACATAGGAATCCTTGTAAGCACTCTATAAATTATGGTTATATCATTTAGAGCTCCTGAACATTCACACACGCATCCACAAACATTTTACATCACATAAATATCAGGGTTTTCGAGTTTAAAGTTTTCGTTTTCATAAAAACCCAAACTGTTGATTTTGTGCTTACCCAGATGTCTGCTTATTTGAACCCCAGACATCTGCTCTTTGGTTTTTTTTATACCAGAAATTTCAGAAACCTAAAGATGAGACAGGCGTCTGAAGTTCAACGAGACAGACGCCTGATGAAGGATTTTGAAAATAGAATTTTTATAATTTCAGACGTTTGCCTATCGTACTTCAGACGTCTGGGTTCTACTCTCGGGTTGCGAAGTTTTTGTCGACAGACGTCTGGTGCTATTTTAGACGAACGTCTGCAGTTAAAATGTTTTGAAAAATATGATCGTTTATAACCGTTGGGGCTTTTTCATTTGAGCTTTAGACGTCTGGCAGTTTGTTCTTCAAATGTCTGTAGTGTTTTTTCTGCTGTCCCCACTTTTAATGGTTTGTTTTTATCGGGGGCTATATATAAGTTTTCCTTGGGAATTTTCTTAATCAATCACTTGAGTATTTTCGCTTGCCTATTTCTAAAATGATCAAGAGCCAAAAATCTCATCTCTTGTGAGAGTTAAAAAAAGTTTTCATTTGATTATCCAAATCACTCTGACACACAAAATCAAGAGTTTCATTTGATTATCCATACTTCAAGAATATTAGAGAGCTTTAAGAGTATATGTGCTTCAATTTGATCATCTTCTTTTCTTTGTGTGAGAACTCTTGAGTGCAAGGGTTCTTTGTAAGAGAGAGGAGTAAAAGAAAAGTTTTTCTTTTTTTTATGTAAGGTTCCTTGAATGCAAGGATGCCCTTGTAAGAGAGAGGAGCTTATAAAGAGAAGTGTTACTCGTGTGTCGAGCAACGTGTAGTCTTTAGAAAAGACATGAAATTAAATTAAAGGGAACGGGGTCGAGGGCCAAAAGAAAGTGGACTAGAGGCCGAGATGTTATCGAGGCGCCGAACCACTATAAACCTTTATGTTTGCGTTTGCGTTTACAATTTCTCTCTTGCTTTATATTTCAATTGCTTAGAAATTGCATGCTTGCCCTATATACTTATTGTTATTTCTTGATTGCTATGTCTCTTGCTATATGTTTATTTTCTCACAATTGTAGTCTTGTTTAGCCACTTATCATATTGGTATATCTTTAGTCTAAACCTTTGCAATTGTGTGTTGATTAGCAAGTGTAGTATAGAATTTTTAATTTGGGCATATTAGTTGCTTGGTCCTATTCACCCCCCTCTAAGACTATTTTGTAGTTGGTCTCCTAAATTTTTTCAATTGGTATCAGAACTTGGTGCTCTTCTTGTTAGGATTAATAGCTAAAGTGATCCCATGGCATCTTCTTTACATAATTGCTCTTCCATCAAAAGTTGTTCTATTTATGATCCTCCTCATTTCGATGGAAATGAATTTTTTTTATTTGGAAAATTAAGACGCGATGCTTTTTTGAATCTTGGTAGATATATTGTTGACTGCGACTATTATATTCCTATTGCAAAATCTAAATAGAATATTCGTGATAAAAATTTGTTTTCTCTTAACATCAAAGTTATACAATGTTTTTAATGTGCTTTAGATATTAATATTTTTAACAATTTTTCTTCTTGCAAGACGGCTCAGGTTTTTGGTGCTCATTGGAGCAAACCTATAGAGAGCACGCAGTTTGCAAGAAAGCGGAGAAAGCCGAGAGTGCAACTTCATTAGCAACTTTGGATGCATCTAAACAAAAGCAAAATCAAGACGCTACATCCAACTCTATGGAGTTTGCAAAGAGGTGTTTTGGTCATGATGTTGTAAGTAATCTTTTTTATGATTTCCGCAAACTTACACATGATCAATTGTTAGAAGCTTTTAATATAGTTCATAGTAGTTTCAATGAGTTAGCATCTAAAAATAGTGTTCTTGAAAAACAAATTTCCATTTTTGAAAATGAGAGAAGCAATCTGGTTTCTTGTTGCGAGTTCTTTGACTCTGAATAAAAACTTGATTGCCAAATTTAGTGTTTTAATTTCCACTCATGATTCTCAAACCGTTTTAATTAATGGATTTAAAATTGAGAAGAATGAGTTGCTTTCAAAACTTGATTTACATTATGTTTCCTTTGATACTTTCAAACTTGAAAATGAAATTTTGGTTTCGACCTGCAATGACTCGAGAAAAGAAAACTATTGTTTGATTTCAAGTTTTACAAATGAAATTGATGTTTTGGAATCTTCTCGTGTTTCTCATGATGCATCGGCTTGTGATTTTTCATCTGTCAAAAAAGAAAACGAGAATTTGGTTTCCTCTTATGAGATTTTGATAAAAGAAAACGTTGATTCGATTTCAAGTTTTAAAAATGAGATTAATTTTTTGAAATCGTCTATTTTATCTCAAGATTCTCTTATTCTTGAAAATGCCCCCCTCAAGAAAGAAAACGAGGTTTTGAATACTTCTCTTGCTAAGTTTTCAAGTGTTGATTCTTTACATAGCAAGGAGAAAGTCTTAAATCGAAGAGGTGTTGGTTTTAAAAATTCGAAATTTCAAAAACCGTCTTCATCTAGACGTGTCAAACATACTTCCATTCATACTAAATCCCATGTACATATGCATATCTTTATAGATTTAGTTTAAGGCAAACTTTCAAGAAGCATGCGCATCATACATTTGTATCATCTCATGTTTGCAGACACTTCTAGGACCTCCATGCATGCACTCATACTTGCAATTCTTGTGGCGCACATAGACACTTGACATATGCATGTATCTTAAAAAGGAATATTTATTTGCATGCCAATGTTAGATGGATTTCTAAACTTAACCCATACGGATCCAAAAAGACTTGGATACCGAAATCCCCTTCTGTATCTTATTTTATAGGTATGGACAATTTGAAGAATCGAGAGACTTAGATCGTGATGAGCAAGAGCGCTTCAAACGAGTTATTTGCTTGGTTCATCACATTGTGGGGTAATGTATTTCTTTGCCATATTCGTTTAAAATATCGCCTATTCCATTTATGCTTAGTGTTGATATTTTAAATGTGTATGTGTTATATATATACTCCATATGATGCACATATGTTATCATTGTTCTGTATCTTGCTGTGCTTGTTTCATATATAAGATGCTTGCCATAGTGTTATTTATTTTGCTCATTTCCTTTTATGCTCATTTGCTTTAACTTGTGATCTTTTAAAACATGAGCACAACTTGGTATGAAAACTAGTTTAGATTTGCATGTCTTTTGTTTTTCATGCCACAACTCACTCACTTGCTTAAATTGTGTTTTTAATCTTATATGTGCGAATTTGTATCCATGTGGTTTTTAAATTTCTTAAATCTTTTTCATATGGATACATTTGGCACGTGTTTTAAATTGAATTATCTTTTCATTATTGTGCGGATGTGTTGGTGCTTAAACTTTCTATTTATTTGCACATCCTTTTGCAAGAGTCGACTACTTTCTTTTGATAGACTTCTTTTTCATCTAGCCAAATGGTATCTGCAACCTTTGCGGGGAACCCAGTTATGGATTCCGTTAATCACAACGAATCCTATTCGTGGATCTAGTGAAGAGAATTAAAGACCCTTCACTGGAGAGTCGATTCTTATGATGAGAAAACCAGGTCTTTATCTACACACTTCGGACTCATGATTGCCTATCACATGCTTGTATAACTTGACTATCTTATTCATTTGATTTTTGTGCATGTATACTTCATTTTTGCATATTTCCTATATAAATGCTTGGTCGATACGAGTGTTTGCTTAACTTGTCATTTTCTTGCTCATATCATCTTCTAGGCATACATTTAGGGGGACTAATTCAAATGATTGATTCGCTTTAAATGTAGGCATATGTTTAGAGAGAGTAGTTCAAACGTTCTAAATCCCTAAAACACCATTTTTGATTATGTCAAAAGGGGGGAGGATAATAGAAGTGTTAGTATATCGATATCCGAGATTTGGTTTTCTTTGATATAGATATACCATCTCCTATTTATGTTTTGCCATCATCAAAAAGGAGGAGATTGATAGGTTATGGACTTTCATCATCCATTCTCGCTTAAACATGAATAGTTGTTTGGTGTTTCATGATTTATCTTGTTTATCCTATCAACACCAAACTTGCATACACTTGTTTATTAATTAACTTGCATATCTTATATCTTGTGTATGTCGAATAATATATCGATATCCCATATTTTGCATTTGATATATTTGTCGATATTGATATATTATTCCCATTCATAGGTTTGATATTCAAAATATGAATACTCGATATACTATTTCCTATTCATATTTTGAATGTCAAACCTATAAATAGGAATACTATATCAATATCGACAAATATATCACATACACAAGAAATAAGATATGCAAGCTAATAAACAAGTGTATGCAGGTTTGGTGTTGATAGGATAAACAAGATAAAGCATGAATACCAAACAACTATTCATGTTTAACCTATCATCAAAACAAGGCGAGAATGGATGCTGAAAGTCCATAAGTTATCAATCCCCCTTTTTGATAATGGCAAAACAGGAATAGGAGATAGTATAACTATATCAAAGAAAACCAAATCTTGGATATCGATATACTAACACTCCTATTAACCTTTTCTTCGCATATCAATCTCTTCGAAAATAATGATTTAAGGCATGGACCTATTCATGTTCTTATCAATTAGTTTTTTAGACTTAATAATCATTATAGTATAGATAGAATATGGACTAGCAATTGTTGCGGAATTTGTCGAAGTATTGGTCGCCATTGTCGATCACGAGAAGGTTGTTGGGATTTTGATTTGGTTGAAATCTTAGGATGGAAGATCCGTCTATCATCTTGATCGGTGAGCCTGGGTCGGAATCCATGCTTTAAAGAGTTGGTGGATTAGGGAAGTAGAATTATTAGAAAGCTTACTTTTTCTCTGAGAAATTCTTTAGTAGTATTTATTCCTTTTACTTTATATAATTGAATCAGTAGAATTCTTAGGTAATCACTAGAACTGTAAGTTATGTAGATGTCTCTAAGCATGACTTTAGATTTAAGGTTTATGGTTTAGATTTGTATTTAGGTTATATGTTTGATGGCCTTCATTATATGTCCTAGTTTGAACATTTATATGACAAAGCTAGATGTATCCTAATTAGATTTTAAGTAGAATATAAATTTAGAAGTTTATGATTTATTTTGGTTAAATCATTAAAGGACGAAGCCATAAATATTGATTGTTTTGTTGTGTTTATTTAGTAGATCGATTTGGATTTCGAGATCTGGATATAGAGCCACATCAACTTTGGGCTGAGTACTATAAGTGGGAATACGTTGTTTAACAATTATTTAATATATTTGGTGCTTGAACCTTTATAACTATTGTAATTGGTTGAATATTTTGTATGTGATGCTTATATATGTATGTGTGTATATATACAATATGGATGTATGCATCGATCTTATTGATATTGTGTATTAGTGAGCTAACTAGTTTTATGAAACTAGCTAGAGTATATATTAACAATGATTGTTATGCATGTAATGAACTCGATGTGAAGTTTATATGAAGTTATGAGATAAACTTATCGCATAAAAATCATATTTTTTCATATAGTTAATAAGATACATACACATGTGTTGTGACTTGGATATTGGTATTGTGCATATGACAGTTACAGTTTTAGTTGAAATATTAGACACGTAGTTGTCGTTGGTCATACCAAGTTTCAACTAGCACATAGATTGCATGTATCTCATAGATCAATACTGGTATGATTATGGAAAGTTAAATGGATTACAACATAGATTAGTAGTGTAGCTCCGCTGGAGTTATTGCGCGCGCCATATGGCAATCTCACCACGGGTCAACATCGGTTCTCCTTACCACGGGTTATTAATAGTGGTGTTTCACTTATGTCAACCGAGATAGAGATGTTGACCATACTTAGCCGTAATCCACTAGTCTTCCATCGCATGAAAATATAACTTTCTAAACTATTGCATATTCTATTGAATGAGCTTGGTTATTTCAGCAATGTTATCGCTATGCCTATTTATTTTGATTTATTGTTATTATATTTGTTGTTTGGTATAATATCTTTCCTTTTATAAATTGTTAGACATCTTATGTATTTATCTTGCTGAGTGTTAAAACTCACCCACCTTTTATGTGGCTGTTAATCTTATATGCAGGATGTTTAAGGATACGATCTACTGTTGTGACACTTAGATATATAACCGTTATAAGGTTTGTAGAGTTGCAATCAACCTTTGAAATATTTAACAATTTAGAATTTCAGGTATAATTTTGAATAGTTGAGATTTTATATTGCTTGCAGATTTTTTAGAGATAGGTCTTGCGATCTTCTATGAGGAGAAGATTGCAGCATCTCACACTTGGAAATGTGTTAGTTTTATATATATGGTTTTGGGACGTGACAGAAATGGTATCAAAACTTAGGCTATAGATTTCAAGGGGATTTGATGATAAGTTAGAAGTTTAAAAAAATTTACAAATAGATGGCTTATGCTCATTCAAGGGTTGACTAAAGATTTTTTTAAGTGATTCATTATATATTTATATATCCGAGAATGACTAATTTGAATGGAAAAGAATGTTATATCTAATTATTTTGCGAGAATTTTAGGATGCCTTAGTTATGGATTGCATCTAGAAATAGATTTTGAGAGAATTTAGCGATGAATTGAAAGATAAATTTTTGAGGATTGATCGCTCAAGCATTCAAAATAATTTGTTTTATGAAATTTTGACGACATTTATCAATTGTCTTTTATGATTTATAGCGCACTTTATGACCTTATAGCATGACTAATTTTAGGCTGGAGGTATTTGAAATAATTTTCTAGTGGTCATTCTTATAGCACCCATATGTTATAAGAACGAACGAGACTTTCTCAAGATATGGAACTAGAGTAAGGTTGCCGAAGATATGTGACTTCGAATTTAGAGATTGGATTAAATATTTCATAAACCAAAGTATGGTCTTGTAAAGGAATTAGGATGCTATAGTGTGAATGACTGTTTTGGCTGTGTTTGCATCGATATGGTGTGTGTAAAGAGTTTAAAATTTTTTAGGATCTGTGTTACAGGGAGAATCTACTACAATATTGATTAAGAATTAATTATTGATAGAATTAATTATTGATGAAATAAAACTGTATGTGAGAAGTTTTACGTTGATGATCTTGAGATGATTTTACTTCCTTGGAAATAATATGATGATGTTGGTTATGATAATGATTGTTATTTATTTTTAAAATAATATTTTAGTTGAGATAATAGATTTTGCATGTATCGCACATTTGTTAAAAAAAATTCATTTATAGCTTAGATTGGAATTTGATTTTAACGATGCTTTTTACATTTTTAATCGGCCAGACGAACATTCTAATAATACTAATTTTCTTGTTTGTTTACTTTTTTTCAAATTTAAAATTTAAAATTTAAAATCGGAAGTGTGACATATTCTACCCGCGTTATAGTTATAATAGTAAAGATAAATGGAATGATATGATTCTCAAGTTATAAATAATTAGCACTTAATTTAAGTCAACTGTGAAAAATTATAATTAGAGGAGAAAGATTTATGAAAGAATGTTCAGGGTAATGTAATGGATAAATTGGCCTAAACCTAATTCTCAACTTTATATAGGAAAATGTCATTATGCTATTACGCCCTTATTAAGTATCTAATTACATATAATAGACCCGTGTATAATACCGGTATTCTAACACTCCCTCTCAAGCTATAGCATACATATCAAACATGCCCAGTTTGTTAAAAATAAACTGCAATTTATTCCTTCCTAAAGACTTTGTGAATAAATCTGCTAGCTGATGAGTAGATTGAGCATAGTAACTATTAATGATCCATCTTCAACTCTCTCCCTCACGAAGTGGTAATCCACCTCAATATGCTTCGTTTGCTCATGAAACACATGATTAGAGACAATATAGATTGCATCCTTATTATTACTGAAAGTTCTTAATGCCTTCGCCACTAACCCGCGGCCATTGCGGAATTCGAAGACAAAAAATTGATGGCACTAGAAACTAAACCCCAAGAATCTAACCAAACACCTAAACTAGCAAGCACAAAAGGCTAGAAATCACAACTTTTGTAGCGTAATCATTTGCTCCAATTGGATTGGACTCTAACATGCTCTCAAGAGCTCCGGATCAAGTTTGCAAGCCGGTCCTCCTTCGCAGAAGATGATCCACCCGAGAGAACCAAGTTCAAGCTTCAACTTCATCCATGAAGTAACTAAAAATCCTAAGTTGCTAATCTTGGATGCTTAGTGATGTGTGCGAGTGTTCTAGCATTTTTCTTTCTCTTTATCTTCATAATTCTCAACTCATAAAAGGGATGAAGATAATGAAGGAGCCATGAAAAAGATAGAGGAGCTAAAATGGTAGAATGAAAATCCATTCACAAATTCAAGGATACTTGTTTTGTTAAAAGAATTTTTCCATTTAAAAAAATTATAACCAAGATTGAATAGTATAAGCAAATGAATTAATAATTCATTTGCCCGTATCCTCTACCATTTCTCTTTTCCACCTCATTTCACAATTTCTTTTATACAAAAGATAAGTAAATCCTAAAAATGAGGTGTCCTCGTTCTAGAAGTATTCTTGTATAAATACAAGAATACGTCCCCGCAAATACATGCCCGTATTCGTATCAAAATACGAATACCCAAGATATAGAAAAATACAATGAACATAATACTAGAATATACATATCCAAATATATATATGTAAATTATTAAATCAAAATTTGATTTGATAATCCGGTTTAATTCTAAGCCGGCTAGTATCATTATCCACCCGATTAAAGTCCGTGTAGCTAGCACACATACCTAATCGAAACCCTACACATATCAATATACGGCCACTACATCATTTTGCCTGAACTGGAAAAACCCTCTGTGTGGGACTCTAAAGACTCATCAATACGCTGGCAGTGGGTTTAACCACAAGCACGTCAGCAGCACTAGCTGTATGTAACGGCTACCCAGGTATTAAACAAAAGGAAAGCCAACGAGCAAACTCATCCGTACCCCTACTGAGCATGTCTATGACAATCTCCATACAGTCCGGTCTGTTCATCTAAAGGTATCGCACATCGGGTCTAAGGGGTTGGATAAAATCAGACACCTCATAATGGGATAAGTCGTATCGATGTGAAGCTCATCACCCACTGAGGAACTACTAATCCAAATCAGTAATTCCCATCTATCTTGGTTAAGGATTTCTGGTGATGGTCACCCGTACACAGCGAGACATCTACCCCCAATACCGGGAGAGACGAATCCCCGACGATCCACTCACTGCCTTCATGTGGCTCGGGACTGTATCCAACTAAAACCTATTTACACAACTCCTTTAAGCCGTGGTAGGATAGTAATCTAAGTACAGTGGGAACTCACATGAGACAAATGAAAATCTCAGGTCAAAGAACTAAGCTTTACTCATGCCACAAGAGAACTTCTATCTGACGATAAGTATAATACCATCTAGAAGTTCTCGACGAGTCTGTCTGATGTACTCATCTCTAGTGAGCACCTGTATACTATCTTAGGTCAATGGCTTGTAAGACCTTACCACCGTCCCTCATCGGGGTCTCGAAGCGTATACACTAACCTACTCCGGAGTATCGATGCTCAGTCCCGATACTCCTTTGACTAGGGACATTTAAGGATGTGCTTATGGACCACCCAGCTCCTACATATATGATCGCTATCATAATACTAGTAGTCAAGCAATAATCCTGCAGGCTTGATCAAAACGTATACACATAATGATAAAGACAAACCAAATAGCATACTATCTCAAGTAAGACTGTTCTACCTATATAGGTTCTCGTTCAATTATCATAATCGTTTACTTGCATTTACAATAATTGCCTTGAGGGCACTATATCCAACAATCACAATATAGCCGCATAGAGAAATTGGGCTCAAAGCCAAGCTCTCCCGGCAGAAAGTGAATCTATACAAGCTCATAATTGTTATTTACCATGGCCCAGTACTCTAACACGGTACTGGAGCGGGACACTACGCTTTGCTTATTACTTTTCCAAAAGACCAAGTTATCTCCTGCAAACACGCAATATCCTGTAGTAGATATATGATCGGATGGAGACCCGGCCCAATATGCATCAGTGAAGCCTGCTATTCTCGAATGTCCATGATCCGAGTACAGTAGACCCTTCCCTGGAGCATTCTTCAAATAACGAAGTATTCGAATTACCGCATCCCAATGAGCCACTCGAGAATCAGCCATGAATTAGCTCACAGCGCTAATTGGGTATAAGATATCAAGTCGAGTGACAGTGAGGTAATTCAACTTACCGACTAACCGTCGGTATCTTCCAGAATCTTCAACTAAGTCACCTAGTCCCGGAAGTAGCTTAATATTAGGATCCATTGAAGCCTTTGTGGGATTGCACCTTAACATCCCCACTTCAGTCAGCATATCAAGCAAATACTTCCGCTGTGAGATGTAGATGCCATCGTTCGACCGAGCAACTTCGATACCCAAAAAGTATTTAAGAGTCCCAAGGTCTTTAGTCTGAAACTTTGTTTGAAGGTGATACTTAAGCTGTGCAAAACCAGTCGCATCATCGCCAGAAATCACTATGTCATCGACATATTCCCCCAAAAGAATGTGAAGGCCATTGGTGTTATTACGGTAAAACACCGAATGGTCATGTGCATACTGTCTGAGGCCAAACGAAATAACCACCTCAGTAAATTTACCAAACCACGCTCGAGGAGACTATTTCAAGCCATACAATGACTTCTTCAATCGAAAAACTAGACCAGACCCCCCTGAGCAACAAACCCAGGTGGTTGCTCCATATAATCCTCCTCGGCCAAAGACCCATGAAGGAACGTATTTTTCACATCAAGCTGATGCAATGGCCAATGATGGGTAGCCGCAAGAGATATAAGCAGACGAATATAAGTCATCTTGACCACAGGAAAAAATGTCTCCTCATAATCCCGTAAGTTTATGAATACCCTTTAGAAACCAAACGTGCTTTCAAGCGGGAAAGCGTTCCATCAGAATGAAATTTCACAGTGTATACCCAGCGGTACCCTACAGCCTTCTTCCCAGCCGGAAAATGAACCAGATTCCACATCTGATTCAATTTGAAGGCAAACAACTCATCAATCATAGCTTCGGTCCACCCTTTATGAGACAAACCATCAGAAAGGGACTTGGATAGAGCATGAGAGTCGAAGGAGGAGATAAATACTCAATATGTCGAAAATAAGTGAGAAGTGGGAGTTATAGGATGAGAAATGCAACTCCAGGTACCTTTCCATAAAGCAATAAGAAGGTCAATGTCCGCCTCTGGCGGAGCTTGAGACCATGGGAGATCAGCAGTAAGAAGCTGAAGCATGAGTTGTACGGGCTCGACAAGCATACACCTTTGTAACTGGTAGTGTGGGACCCAATAATGGGAAATCAGGAATGGTAGGTGGGTCAATAGGAACAGTACGAGTGATTTCTAACACAAGAGGTGGAGAATCAACCGATTCAGAAGGGACGTCGTGTGATGGAAATTATGAGAAATCTAAAAAAACACTGTCCATGTCTACAGGAGTGCGATGTAGAATGGTATGGGGTGGACTCATGAAAAGGCACATCGGCTGATATAAATCGACGACGTAATTCAGGACTATAGCAACGATATTCCTTTTGAGTCTGAGAATACCCAAGAAAAATACACTTGATGGCTTTGGGATCTAGTTTAGAAACCCTTGGTTATAGATCATGAACAAAACAAACACATCCAAATACCCACGGAGGGACAGAAAAAGGGACCACCGACGGGAACAATACGGAATGAGGAATCTATCCATCTAGGGACTGAGAAGGGCATACGATTGATCAAGTGATTAATAATAAGGACTGCATCCTCTAAAAGGATTTAGACGCTCACATATGAAACAGAAAAGTTCGAGTGACCTCTAACAAATGCCGATTCTTCCTTTCTACCACATCATTCTGTTGAGGGGTATAAAGACAAAAGGACACATGAATAATGCCAAGTTGCTCCATATATGTCAAAAAGAGTACTAAAATGCTCATTGGCGTTATCACTCTTTAAGGTCCTCGCATTGACTCCAAATTGAGTCTTAATTTCAAAACAAAAGTTCTGGAAATGAGAAAACACTTCATTTCTAGATTTCATTAAATATAACTACGAGACTCGAGAAAAATCATCAATAAAGATCACAAAGTAGCGAAATCCTCCTTAGGCAACAACAGGGCATGGCCCCCAAATATCAGAATGAACTAAATCAAAAGGTTTTTCAGCTTTCTTATTAATATGAGATGGATGGATGGAGCGATGATATTTACCTAACTCATATGATTCACGCTTTAGAGTAAACAAAAAAACAAGAGACGGAACTATCCTCTTCAGCGTTTGTAAGGAAGGGTGACCAAAACGGTAATGAGCATCAAAAGCTAATGTAGAGCTCGATGTCGGGCAGGCTTCAGGGCGTGGGTGCTCATCAAGATGGTATAACCCATCAACCTCTATCCCGGTGCCAATCATTCGCTTTTACTCAAGCTCCTGAAACACACATCATCCAGGGAAAAAAGTGGCGCGACAATTCAATTGTCGAGTCAGTTGGCTAATGGATAGTAAGTTGAAAGGGAATCAAGACAAGTATAGAACAAGAGTTGGGGGTAATTGTGATGTAGCCAGAACTGAACTCACTCCCTCTATATTAGATGTAGTACCATTTGCTAAAGTTACCAGGGTGGATCCATGTTTCACCTTATATGAAGCCAATATATTTTGCTCCCTGTCATGTGATCAGTAGCTCCACAATCGATAACCCAAAAACGTAGAGCATGTATCGGCGAGAGACAAGATATATGATCGCTTCTTGCCTTGATCAAATCTGATGTGAGTGAGGACAAAAGAAGACGAAGTTTCTGTATTTTGTCATCTATCGACGCTCCTTCTAAATTAGAAGAAGATGCAGCTGACGTCGTCATCATAACTACTCGTAAATACCAAAGATGAAAGATACTTCACAATCAATCTATCGAATACCTGATGGGGGTGGCTTAAGCTCACCAGTTCCAACAGCCGAATAACAAGAAATAGATCTTCAAGGATACTTATATTGCTTAGTTATGTTAGTATATATGCCCTAGATGCCATTACTGTATCATACTAGTTTGTATATTACTTAATGGAAGCTTGGGATATTCACAGTTGTATAGACAATCTTGCTCAAAATTGTAGTATGCTACTTGGTTTGTTTCTACTTTAATATGTGCATATGTTTCTTTTAGCATATCGCCTATACATATGAGTGGAGCCCTTAGGATCTTTGCTTGATTACCAGCGTTGTGATGGCAGTCATACTAGTGGGGGCTGGATAATATACAAGCACATCCTTATACAGGTCCCTAGTCGTAAGATTATCGAGACGGAGCATCGATACTCCGGAGTAGACTAGTGTATGCGCTTCTCATCCCAGCAGGGGAGATGGTCTGTCCCACAGCCATTAGTACGTCGTACTAGAGATAGTATGCGGGTGCTCGTTAGGTTACAAGTACACTGGACAGGACTCGCTGGGAACTGTTGGTTGGTATTATAGCTATCGTCGGTTATCAGTTCCCAGATGACATGAGTACAGCTTAGTCCGTTGACTTGACACTGTCACTTCGCCTCGAGTGTGTTCCCACTGTTCTTAGATTACTACCCTACTACGGCTCAAATGAGTCGTGCAAATAGGTAGTAGTTGGGTGTAGTCCCGAAGCAATTGGAGGCAGTGACGGTTAGACATGATTCGCCTCTCCCGGTATTGGGAGTTAATATCGCGCTGTGTCTAGGAGAGCCATTACACAAAGTCTCTGGACAGGGCAAGCGAGATTTGCTGGTAGTATTTCCAGTAGTTTCTCAGGGTGTTCTGGGCTACACTCCGACAAGACTTGTAACGCTGTTAGGGGACTGACGTTTACCGCCCCCTAGGCCCGACATACGATACTCTCAGACGAACAGACCGGACTGTACGGAGATTGTTACATTCAGGCTCAGTAGGAGTTCGGATGGGTTCACCTCATCGGTCTTCTTATCGGCATCTACCTAGGGACCGTTACGTACAGCTAGTACCGCTTGCGGCCTGTGGTTAAACCCACTGCCAGCGTAGTGTCGAGTTTTTAGAGTCCCACACAGAGGGTTGTTCACCTTTGGGCAAAACAGAGTAGAGGTCGCATGGTTTTGCGACGGGGTTCGTTCACATCAGCGCACTTGTGCACGTTTGGTGTCCGGGCAGTTATTACTAGCAGGCTTTGGTTTAAACCAGATCATAGTATTTGCTTTGGGATTGGTTTTGTCTCATTGTATTCGTGTTCCTCGGAACATGGATGCGGGTGTGTATGCACGGTTGACAGAGGCAGAGGAATCTCATTAGGGTTGTTGACCGTTGACTTTTTCTAAACCCTAATGAGAATGAGAAATATGATTAATAATATTAATTAAGGATAATTATGCCATGGTTGAGGTTGGGTTGACCATTTGACTTTGGTTGACCATTTGACTTTTGTTGACCATTTGACCATGATCATTTCTTTTGCAAGATGCTTCCTGGTTCTTGCAAATTGCATTAAATGTGAAATGATAATGGTCATTTCAACTAACCATCACAATTTTCTTTAGTTATTATTATTATTATTCTCATATGAGAGCATGGTGGTTATTCTTGCTCATTCTCTCTCATGCAAAGCTCTCTCTCTTCCTCTCTCAAAGCTCTCTTCTTTCATGTGTTGAAAACATGAGCTTTGTGGGATAAAACCATCAAGACAACTCTCTATTCATTCTAGGGTTCTGAGTCTAGCAAGCCAAGCACTCTAGTTACCTTTTGGTTGAGGTAGGAGCTCAAGGTAGAGGCCTTCCGGTGGATCTTTCTACGGCAAAGAGAAGACGAAAAGGAAGAGCCGTCTACACCACTCCACGGAGCAAGAAAGAAGGAGGACCACAACAAGAAGAGAAGGAGTTCAAGATCTAGTTATAACCATCTAACCTAGTAGCTAGAACTTGTAGTTAGTTTGTTAGTTTTTGTTTAGCAAAGATCCTCTAATTTTAGTCCATGTTACCTTTTATTAAAAATCAGTTTTTTTACTCTTTCCGCCTCCCCGTAAGTACCGGGGTGGGTAACGTGGACTTACAAGTTACGCTTAGTATATTTACTTCTGAGTAAATACGTAGAGGCCTCGTCGCGTCCTCTGCCCGTACACTGGGAAGTGGGGCGTGACACCGTGGATTTAAAACCTTCAACACGATGCCACCGGGAAGCTTCCTGCTCGGCCAATCCGCAGCAAGTAGCTTCTTATCCAATAACGATGTGCATCCAAAGCCTTCATCATGAGGCGGCCGGGTAGCTTCTTGTTCGGCTCGTCCATCGCGGGTAGCTTCTTGCCCAACAACGCTGTGGATCCAAAGCTCTCATCACGAGGCGGCCGAGTAGCTTCCTGCTCGGCCCATCCAAAATGGGTAGCTTCCTGCCTAACGAAAACGTGGATCCAAAGCTCTTATCACGAGATGGCCGGAT
This sequence comes from Agapanthus africanus, assembly GCA_030015575.1. Taxonomy (NCBI): domain Eukaryota; kingdom Viridiplantae; phylum Streptophyta; class Magnoliopsida; order Asparagales; family Amaryllidaceae; genus Agapanthus; species Agapanthus africanus. Next base: position 662,443,494 of record CM057340.1, read on the forward strand.
AGCTTCCTACTCGGCCCATTCACTGTGGGTAGCTTCCTGCCTAATAAAGACGTGGATCTAAGGCCCTCAACACGAGACCGGCGGGTTACTTCCTACTCATCGCACCCATCCACAGCGGGTGGACTCCTACCCGAGCTAATGTTTGTCCGACTCATATTACCTCGTCTCCAGGGGTGAAGAGGGGGACACCGGTCTTTCCAACACTTGAAAACTCAAGAACAAAACAAGTCCAAATAAAAAGATGACAATAGCGCAAGTGAACAAAGATGTTCCCTAAGGGCTGTGCACCCCTATTTTTATGCTCTCGGTGAAGACCATCCTGCGTCCCAGATCCTCTCCCGCCAAAACGAAGTGTCGCGCCCGACGATCCATATGGTGCCACGCGGTAGCCAACCGATGGGCGCTTCCATCCTTACATAGATCCAACCGGCGGAAGCGACATCTCACAATCCGCCATCCAAATACACCTACATGGCACGAGATCGACGGCCCGAATGGACGAAGCGACGCCTCCATTATAGCAGCGCCTTTTCGGTGATCTGCTGACGTCATTAGGGATATGCACAAAAATTAAGGCGCACGGTGAGACACCACGTGGACTCGGGGATCGAAGAAACACAACCGCCAAACGCCATGTCGTTTCCGGACAATCCACCATGAAGAATTCTCGGCACCCAGCTGAGCAGAGAAAGCCGAGCAGACCACTCTCGACCCGACCCATAAATGGGTCAGAATGAGAGTGGGGGCTAATGATGATACTCATAAGTGGAAATTCCCCAGATCATGACACGTAGCGGATGACGTATCATCTACATAAGCCTGCTAGATTCCTGGAGGCTACGGAGTTAGAATAAATATGATGTATTGGGGACATTCCTTGGCGCCTCGCCTCGGAGGTTGACCCGACCTTTTAGAAGGCCTCCCTGGAGTACTTCCCTCTTTGGTTGACCGCTATAGGATAGCTCGTCTTCGAGCTATCCTATAGCTAAGACTCTTTAGCTCACTTGCTCGTTTCCAAGCTATCCTATATTTGAGATTCCTTAACGTCCCTATTTGGCCGGGAGCACGGAGCCCGAGTGTCCCCATAACGGCTCCATGTATCTCGCCACGACGAGATCTCCGCCGCTCCACGTCCCGCATCCCACGCTAGCGTATCTCGCTATTAATAGACGTATCCCGCCATCAACGCGAACGTGACGCAGGGGCGTAACGGACGGCGAGAATCTCGCATCGGCTCGCTCCATGCGATCGCTATATAAACTCCTCTTCCAGACGACTCAGGTAACGCGTTTTGAATCCAATATGCCGCTACTTTACCTATCTATTCTTTAGTACTTACTTGAACGTCGGAGGGTCCTGCGGTGGTTTCCGATCCTGAGACTTCCTTTGCAGGTAGCTCGACGTCAACAACAACCCATTGAGGTCCACACGTTCAATCTTCCATAACAAATCTTTTGCGTTCAGCCCCGCTGGCCGCAAGATCGACGGAGGATAACATCTAAGGGAGATTCCGACCTCTATCAGGTCATATTCGGACATGTTTTAACTCTAGCTCTTAAGTTCTAGATGAGATACAAAAATTATGAACAACCCGTCCAACCTTTCCCAGCTTCCCTCTGCATTGCTCTCTTATATTGTTTTCCTTTTTTACCGAGTATAAAATTTCATATATGCTAAAATCGCATACCTTCTGCAGTATTTTTCCACCCTTCGCCCAACCTGGTTATGCCACGTAGAGTGGAGGCTTAACTATAACCGCACCAAATAACAAACTCGCTCTGTTGCTCCCGAAAAAATCTACTATGCAAGGGCTTGCATGGTGCAAGACCTTGCATAGCCCTTGGATGGATTTTCCCCACATGCAAGGGGAGCTCATCCAAAGGCTTTAGAGGGGCTTGCGCCATGCAAGCCCTTCTAGATTAGATTTTTCTGTTGCTCCCTTATTTAAGAGTTCCTTCGCGTCCCTATGTCCCATAAATTTCCATTTTTCCAAGAAAAATCAATTAAGAATGAGTGACTCGCGGAAGAGAAGAAATGTGATGGGCTAATTCCAAAGATTCAGAGGAGAGAGAAGGGCTCGTAGAGGGTTTAGGGCAATATTTCGTGAAGGGAGAAGGGCTTGTAATGGGCATTGTGAAAGACTTCGAGGAGAGAGGAGGGTTTGTGCAAGATGGCGAAATGTTTAATCTCTTGATATCATTAAAGGAGAGAGGAGGGCTTGCGCAGCATAGAAAGGAGATTGGATTGGGTTTCTTGAAAACATCGGAGGATATAGGGGGGTTTGTTAAAGAAGGCGAGGAGATGGGATCATGGGACCAGGGGTATCGTGAAACATCTGAGGAGAGAGGGGGTTAATTTGTGGAAGAAGATGGCGAGGAGATTGGACAAGGTGGTTTCTTTTTCCACCCTTTGCCCAACCTGGTTATGCCACGTGGCACGGAGGTTTAACTGTAATGACCCCAAATAACTAACTCGCTCAATTGCTCCCATCTTTAAGCGCTTCTTAGAGCCCCCGTGTCCTGTAAATTTCCAATTTTTCAAGAAAAATCAATTAAGGATGAGTGGCTCGCTAGAGAGAGAAGAAATGCGAGGGGGTTAATTCCAAAGATTCAGAGGAGAGAGAAGGGCTCATAGGAGGTTTAGTGCAATATTCCGATAAGGGAGAAGGGTTCGTAAGGGACATCGTGAAAGCCTCCGAGGAGGGGGAAGGGCTCGTGAAAACATCCTGAGGAGAGAGGGGGTTTTGTAAAAGAAGACGGTGAGGAGATTGGACTAAGGGTTTCTTTAAAAAAATCTGAGGGTGGGTATAATGCAAGATTCGAAAGAGAGATGGCGGCTTGTGCAAGACGTTGAGGATAGAGAAGAGTTGAAAGGGGGCTTGTTGAAAGCACTAGCTAAGTAGCTGGAGCAGAGGAGAGAGCGCTTGCTGCAACTGCTAGATGGCAAGAGATAAAAGGGCAAGAGCAGCGGGAAAACAATCAATCGCCTAAACTTTCTTATATTATGAATATCAACACTGACCTAATAATATTAGGGGTTTACCTGAAATTATTTTCTTATATTATGAATGTGTTTTAGTACTGTTTTGTGTCATATTTTTTGGACATGTCTTCTATGAGGTCGTGAGAAAATAGGGCAGCAGTCGGCGGTCCAAGCTGCTCGTCGGACGATATTGTCGTTTTTGGTCATCAAAATTTGGTCCTCTGATAAAACCGGAGGACTCGACCATCCGCCCGGCCTGAAATCTCCTAAACTCCAAGCAATGGACCAAAATCCCCCAAACAAGATTCCATGGAAACATATTCGGAAACACTGATACGCCACGATGCGACATGGTAAAATCCCAAAATATAAGATACATGGACACGGCTATATATATATATATATATATGGGGGAGGGTTGTGTGTGTGTAAAACGGCCATGTGGCAGAGTTGGACTATTAAACTATTAAGAGGAGAGGGAATCTTCTCCTCCTACTTTTCTATTTGTTGTATGATTTTATCTAACGGTTAAAAAATAGGATGATACCATCACTATGTTTGGTGATATGCTATCACTAACTACCTGATTTGCATCCAACCGTTGAATCACAAATCCAACGGTGTAAAATATAGGAGGAGGAGATCCCTCCTCCTCTTAATAGTAGAATAGTCCAACTCTCTCTATATATACCTTACAAAAATAAATAAGATATCGAAATATTATGACAACATTAAATATGAAAATATCACAAGTCTAACATAATATTCGCTAATAGCATGCTAAAAATATGTTTTATACATATATAGCAGGCATAGAACACATACTATATTATATGCCATATATAATATAGTATATGTTCTATATCATCGAATCCGATAAAATCAAGATTATGTAAGGAATGGAAATTCTGCTTTTTACCCAGCTCCCTGGATATTTTTCCTGTTATTACAAGATCTAGCCTCTCAAAAAAAAAAAATTACCAACCTCAGGGCCTCCTAATTTAACCATTTATACACGTTGGATCTTAATAATTCATAATACAAGGGAGAAAGAACAGAAACGGCTCCGAATTCATTATGTAAAATATAAGAACACAAAACAATATAAAAACATGTAAAATATAAGAACACAAAACAATATAAAAACCCGCCCTCTCGTCACGCAACCCACGTAGAGTGGTTAAACGTATGTAGGTCCCTCTAACCCTGTCTACACACAGAATTACCAAACTGCCACTTAACAAAATAAGCATTTTTACAAGTTCACTCCTGTCAAAACTTTGGGCTGAATGCTTTCAAATACAACTGTTTGAATAACACATGGCAGGAACGAAAATAAATAAATAAATGACGGATTCCAGCTTTTCATATATAAAATAAAATATTGTATGCCTTGATAGATCCATAGTCACAAATTCGTCGTTCGGGTATAATTCGGCGAGGTCGAAAATTCGGATTCAGAAAATTATTCGGAAAAAATCGGCAGGTATTCGGAAAATATTCGATAAGTGTTCGGAAAATGTTCGGGAAGGATTTCAAGCAAGAAATTAATATATGAGACGCTAGGTTTTGATTTTGTGAATTATTTGTTGTTTTTTGAATTATCCACTGTTTTTTCACATAATTCGGGAATAATTCTCGAATTATTTGGCCCGCCGATTAATTCGGCGATTAAGTCGGCCGATAAAAAATTCACGAATTATTCACGAATTCGGTGAATAATTCACGTGTTATGTTTACTATGGATAGATCTGAACATGTTTCTCATAAACATTTGAACTTTACATCATGTAATAAACACAAGAAAAATTACGAGAAGATTCTAATATCACAAAGAACCAGACCACCTGATTCTATTCTATTTCTGAGTATCAGAGAATCGAAGGCCAAGTTTTCACCTTTAGCGCCCAAATCATAGTCATCAGGGCTGTATCTTGAACTCACATTCAAATGTTCCAAGCTTTCGCTCCTTGGTCCCTTCTCGAACTTCTTTATATACTGTCTGATGTTGTGAGCTTCATCTGATTTCATTTGATCTCGTGTAAATGGTAGATCAAAATTTCCGCTTCGAGGCATGTCATAATCCAATAGATCGACGTTACAATTATTGGTATGCTTTAAGTTTGCAGGTTTGCTGCTGCTGCAGCTGCTGCTGATTGCCAAGTCAGATTCTGCAACACTAAGGGAACACGGGGTTGGGTTGTCCAGTTCCTGCAACCAAAAAAGGTAATCCGGATGTTATATTTATTGCTATCGCTATTAGAAAAATGAAAATAGAAGTATGTACAAGAAAATTGAACTTAATATCATTCATTTATACATAGAATATCGCTATTAGAAAAATGAAAATAGTTTTATGGGTAATTTTTTTAAACCCCGATGAACTTTCACAGTTTTTAGATAAAATAGCTGAACTCTAGTGAAGGCGGGTGTGTGGGAATTAAGCGACGCCATCAGCGGGCGTGTGGGGTCAACTGAAATTTATATCCCAGCATTCTTAAGTTCGAAATTGTTACTTGAAATTTACTTAGTTTAATAATTTTATCTGGAAAAACAATGACCGTGTTGCTTGAAATTTACATAGTTTAATAATTTTAGCTGGAAAAACAATGACCGTTCATGAGGTTAGGAAACAAGTCCTAGTTAATTTAATATAACTAGGCTCATCCCTTTTTTAAAATAGTATGAAGATCATAACACCATGAAACTATGGAAAATAGAGGGTTTTACATATTCGTAGAAGCTCAGTTGGCGTCCTTTAAATACCAGAAAGAAGTCTACCATAAGGGAGAAATGATGGATTTGCTATAGGGAATTCAACTCCAAGGCACAAATACAGAATACTAATAAATTCAGGGGTGAAGGAAAAGAAAATTCTAAAAACCAGCAATCAAAATAATAGCTGGCAGTTCAAATACCCCCCACCCCCACCCCCCCAAAAAAAACTTGAAAAACAAACAACAAATCAAAAGAAGAAAAGCACTCTTCCGTATATATAGTAGGATATCACTGCCATAAAGTTGCGCTATGACTGGGTAAATTATTATTTATGTTTCATTACGCAGTTTGTAGAGTTCTGCATTCATACAAGTTATTAATGTAACCACTCCTATCTAATAAGAGAAATTTAAATGACAAACGAATAGAGCCAAGTAAGGTTAACTACATTTGCTGGCTGCTAAATATCCAAATAAACATTATTTACTAATAGGAGACGACGCGTTTAGAGGAAACTAATTAGCTGCTAAAGGGGAACTTTTATGAAGTGCCGTCGAACTTTCAAGGTTTTGGGATATCACCATCGAACTTTAAAAATGCCATGAACCCCCCTTGAATTAGCAATGTAGTATGAAAATGTTAATTTCATCAAGTCATTTGAGAAACGAGTGGATTGAATCACCCCAATGACCTTGTCCCTAGACTGAATAGTTCCAAAAATGAACTGAACATGTTGACGAAATTACCACGACAAAAATACCCTCCAAGGAGGGTCCATGACAATTTTAAAGATCGTTGGTATTATCTCAAAAAACCTGAAAATTCAATGGTACTTTATGAAATTTACCAGCAGGTTTCTTGCTTACAAGAATCTTTGAAATCATAAAATTTGTTTATATCTAAATGAAAATTCAGAATTTCAGGTAGAGCATAAAGTAGAAAATTCATCTCAAGCATATGCTTATATAGAAAATACATAGAATAAACCATCACTGATAAAATGTCTGACCTCGTGATGGGTGATGTGCCCATTAGCAAAGTCCAAGACGGAGTAACTCGAGCCTTCATCATTAAAAAATCTAGTGCTGCCCCTAGGAAAAGCACCAATAACCGAACTTGGCTGTGGTTCCTCAAAAGTAGAGAAATCAGAACTATCAAAAGTGGATATCGACACACATTCATCGAAATAATTCATCGCTTCTTCTGCCAAACGCCTCGACATCTTATGCCGCTCTATGCTTGCCTAGATATGCAAATAAATGTTTAGTGCTCAAACAACGAAGTTCAAAAAGGATATATCTAAAACAAAACTCACCTTTCGCTTAAGGTGAGATATTTGGGAGTCAGAGTCAGAGTTGCTAGGAGTATGTATTATCCCATTTACAATTCTACTGAGTTCTTGCTCACGCAGCTCTTCAACAACCAAATCAGCTCGAAGTTTCTTTGCACGCTCCTGGGCCTGCCCATAAATTATTATTTTTAAAAAAAATCTTAAATGTACATATAACGAAGATCAATTGTCGGCACAGGCTCTGTTGGTTTGATGCAATAATATATGTAAATTTTGTTAATACAGAGCATATTCTGTGCATGCAAAAAAACCCAAAACTCATTGTTTGTTTTCAGCGTTTATAGCAAAATTTTCAAATCCAAAGCATATTTTGTGTTTGGTTGAAGAAAAAACAAGTGGAAATGAAATATTGTTGGATATTTGCAATGCTCTAAATGTAGGGATTTTTGAATGCCACTACCCATACACCAAAACTCCGAAAATGTGACAAGGGCTGATGGATCCATTTATATATTATAATATGCCTCTCTGCATTGAGCATCCTTTTTATGGCAACCTAGGCTTTTGTGCAGAAGAATATTTTATTTTATCCTAATAGGATATAATTTTTTTATTCTAATACAAATACTGTGGTACCCCTGATAACAGTGTGATCATGTTTCCCAAAGTCGCAACACTTTTGCAGATTATTGTTGCATTTTGCAACTCCATTTTGATTTTAAAAAATTGCTAACCAATCACAGAATATGGATATGTTTATATAGAAAATGTTGCATGCAACTCCATTTTATAGCAATCAAACAACCCCTTAGTTCTACATAAAAACTAAAAAGAAAGCAGACCAGCTCAAGCTTTGAGACATATTCATCTCTGACGACAGTTTCATACTCGTCAGGGTTCAAAAACTCAGGTGGTATTTCTATAATATCTTCTGTGGTGGCTGTAGCAGTATCTTTTCTCCAAAGGGCCTGTTGAAAAAGTGACATGATGCATCAACAACATAAACCAAAATAAAAATGATTCAGAAAATTTAAGAAGACATAAGCAATGAGGTGATGCAGAAGCCTATGAGTGTAGGATAACATTTTATTGTCGATTAAGCATTATATTTTTATATAACTGACTACATAGTCTTAAATAGCTTTTTTTTGTATATAAGAAAATATATACAAATGGTGTACACTTTATAAGCTGCAATTATAAAGGAATATAAATACTCGATGACAGTGTATACAAAGCCTAAGCTTGTCCTATATAGAAACTAAAATTACAAGTGGATATAAATACTCATATAGGCTGAAGATCCTAGAAGAACCAATGTCCAAGATTACAAAAAAAAAAAGAAACTAAAATTAAAAAAAGTAATAGCATATGTACTCATATTACTTGCAATTTTTTGTATTTAACAAAGAACTCGATGACAGTGTATACAAAGCCTAAGCTTGTCCTATATAGAAACTAAAATTACAAGTGGATATAAATACTCATATAGGTTGAAGATCCTACAAAAACCAATGTCTAAGATTACAAAAAAAAGAAACTAAAATTAAAAAAACTAGCAGCATATGTGCTCATATTACTTGCAATTTTTTTGTATTTAACAAAGAAACGAAGACAACAAAAAAAATCATCAATTCGGTTTTGTTTCTTTATAGTTTGGGGTAACTCTTCGTTGGCAGATTATATACAATGAAAACAAAAATTGTTTACCTAATCACTTAATGTTCTTCTCCGAGATATTATTCAACAATATTGGCAAAAGTCTACACCTCTGTTCTAGCATTATTAATCAATTCCACTACTTTCACGTTAAAAATAGATTCCATATATGGGGTGATGTCAAAGAGCAAGAGCATGTAGGCAACTAAGAGCAGTATATTACAATTAAAAACAAAAAAATCTGCATATTAGTACATACAGAAGACAACTTAATTAAATTTTCAGAAAGAAATGGACTCGGTCAGGTAATTCACTTACATTCTGAAGGTAATCTCTAATCTCAGAAACAACATGGCGTACTTCAGATCGAACAGTTTCATATATTGCATCAGAACCAACATCAGCTGAAGGTTTGTTCCTCTGAAGAGTTTATAGAGCAACAATTAATAGAAAATATTCACTAAAATAAATAGCAAACAAATGTGATATTTAAAAGAAAATATACAGAACTAAATAAAGAAGACAAATAAGTGGTTTCATCTATTTACTTACCGTTGAGGTAACTGCATCCTCTGCTTCAGAAAAAGAGCTCGCTGAGATCCCATCTTCCCAGTTCTGAGATTGACAACACGACCGACAATGAATTCCAGGAAAATAAAATCTCAAACATTTACAAATGTAAGCGTTCAGTTTTACTGGAAAAATATTCGATAGATGCACATAAAAACGCATGCGGACACATTTCCACATGCCTATTAAAAAATTGTACATCATACCTACACTTCTAATATATTTCTCAATGCTCATTTGATACCTTAGGCACATACACCTTGATACTTCTCAAATATTTCCTTGACATTAATTGCACGTTGGAATATGCCATTTCTTTCAATTTACATATTAAATTAAAATGCCGATTGAAACATATTAGTTTGCAATTTTCATTGACATGCATCACAAATTGGAGAAGAAGTCAAAAAGAGCACCAATTAGAGGCAGACTAAGGAACATGTATGGAAGAGTTTAAAAGGGATATGTAACGGTTGATTTAACAAGGAAATTACCTATTAAAATTGTGGAATGGAAGAAGAGGAATCATGTATCAGAACCCAAACGGTAGGGATAACAGTGTTTGGTTAATATTGTTATCTTAAATATTGGATATGTTTTTCCTTTCAAATTTCATATTACACGATGAAGTTGACAAAGCACACTTATATACTCACTCGATCACATTGTGATATGCTTATCCTTCATTTAAATATTAATATTACTTTGAACTATACTTTGATATTAGACATTATATATTAACCTCCATTCATTATTTAATGTTAGAGTGGTCACATATTCTATGTTTATCTTATAAGAAGATTATATTTGAACATGAATCTGTGCTTGTACAAGGAACAAAACATTTATTGGTATTTGCTACAGGGGCAATCCATTCCTGAATTTTCAGTTGAGAACAGAAAATATCTACAGAACTTACCCTTGATGCATCCCAAGACTCTGAAACTGGGTGTCGGCTAGTCCATGTTTGTAAATTCCTTGTTTGTTCCTTTGCATCAGATTCAGAGGCGGTATTAGCATTCTTGTTCTTGCCCTTGGATGTAAAACTTTGACCATTGTCTTTGCTTCTCAAACCAGTAGACTTGTATCGATGTTCTATATCAGTCTGCAAATTAAAACAAATCCAGAAAATATAAATTTATGCAACACTCATGAGTTTAAAAAAACCCCATGGAACTTTGATGCCCTTAATAAATTCCAACATCAAGCTGGAGTTGATAAATTGCAAGTTCTAGATGGATTGATGGTATGCCTCTGAAATATCTTAAGCTTTCTTTTCATGAAATATTCACATGTTAAATCTTAAGACTAGTTCAGTGAATTTGAATTTGAATTAACCATGCGGGAATGTGTTATGTTTACTCTAGCATTATATTGTGCGTAAGGGATGAACATATTGCCCTGTCACTATACTATCATCTTCCCTCTTTGAAACTTTTCTTCTCAATCTAGAAGAATGTGGAGTAAGCTCCATAATTTTCACGAGCAAGAAGTCCGCACTAATTTAGAGAAAGGACTTCATATCGATAGTAGGCTGTTAGGCATTGTTAAGTCTTTCATGGAGCTTTGGTTCAAAGCCAACACCATTACGGTGGATAAAAAAAGGCTTGCGATGAATTTTAATGACCCGTTATCAAAATGTTTAACGCACTTGATGCTCCACATGGATGGGCGATAGACTCATATACGATCCATTCATTCAACACATTTCATAAATATATATATCTCATCTCAAATTTAACATCTTACATTGATTTATTAATTAACACCCCTGAGTTAATCTCGATATGAATTAGAAGCAAAACTTTGACCTGATCAAGAACCAACTTGAAGGCGCCAAGTACAAATAACCCAATTATGCAGTGATAAATGCTAGGCAATGTGCACAAAAAAGGGGTGTTAGATGCAACCAACCCACAACTAAAACATGTACAAATACAAGGAACCAATCACCAAAGGGACAAGCATGAAACCAATACCTCTGAATTCCCATAAACCGACCTCAGCCGCCGCCGCCTCCTCCCAACATCAACCGTCGACAAACTCCTATTCAACTTCTTCTTCTCACTTCCAGCCTCCGAGTTCCTCGAAATCGACCTCCCTCTTCTTCCGAAGCCCTCCTTCAAAGAACCCACTACAGGATTCTCAGGGGAGGAAGAAGAAGGGCTAGAGCAACCATAGAGGGGATTGTCTCTCTTATTCAAAAACTCATCAGATACAACCAAATTTGATGGCGATGGAACCGACCCATCTGCTCTCGAGCTTCGATTTGGGGCTTTCTCCTGTTTTGAGGAAGAAGTTGAAGATGGGTTTGTTCCTCTTTGGGTGTTGGATTTGAATGCAGAGAGAGCCATTTTTGGGGTGAAATGGGCAATGGAGACGAGAACCCAGAAAGGGATTTGGATTTTGGTGGGGTTTTGATGAAAAAGATGGGATTTTTGAGGAATTAGCAGATGGATTCTGTTGGTGATCGGATCTATGAGGGGGAGAAAAAGAGGAAGCTTGGTGTTTGTTTGTTTTTTCACCTTTTCGTTGTTGTAAGATTTGAGTTTCCCTCTTTTTTTTTCTTTTTGGCAGGATGTTGAAGACAAATGAAGAGGAAAGGTCTGAGGTGGCAAATGGACAAGATTGGCCTCGGTCTTTGTTGCTGAATTAATACTTTGTGCTTATTTTCAGTGGAAGTAGATGTGGTGTTTAATTGCTTGCTAACTGGTTTTTCTTCACATGGATGATTACATAGGTCGTAGGGTTAAACCGGTTTTTATGATTTAAAATTTGTGATTTTAGAACGGTAGGAGTATAAAAGAGTGCTTTTACTTCTGTTACGGTTTCGAAGAAAAGAGAGTGATAATGCCCGATATCGGTGATCTTTCGGATCATGACACGTGGCAAATGACGTGTCCCGAAGCTTACAAGAAAGGACCTGCAGTGGCCGACCAGACCACTCCTATGCCCGTTTTACAAACAACCGTTGGCTCACCTCCGAGCTCCCTGCACAATTGGCCTCCTCGGCCCCCTTAGCTCGTCTCCGGGCTTTAGCAGAACCAGGACATCTCGGCCTCCCGCTCGTCCCCGAGCTACCCGCCAAGCTAATCCTCCTCGGTCTTATCCTGACTGACCCGCGACGCTGATCACAGACTCCCACGCCACGGCTCCGTGAATCTTGCCATGCCGAGATATCCGCCGCCCACGATCCCACGTTCCACGCCATCACGATCCCCCATTAACGAACCTGCCTCGTCGTTAACGGGAGATCCCGCCTATCACGCGGGCGTGACGTCGGGGGCGTAACGGCCGGTGTGATTCTCGCACCTGCCTGCCTGTTGCCACCGCTACATAAACCCCTCTTTCAGGCGACTCAAGTAAGCAATTCCTTCCTCATTAAGCCGTTACTCTGCTCGACTTGCACCACTAACTTGATTGTCGGAGGGTCCTCGGTGGTATAACCACCCCGGGACTTTCTTGCAAGTAGCTTGGCTCAACCTCAAAACCACAGCCCATTGAGATCCACACGCTTCAGGAGTCAACCTCCAACTCAAATCTCAGCCGTCCATCATCGCGAATAGCAGATCAACAGAAAGTAACATCTTGACGCGGTACGGCACGCGTCAGTTGGCGCTGTCTGTGGGAAATCTTGATTCCACTAAGACAAAAGTTCATCTTCCGATCTCAACCCAATGGCGAGCGACCATAACGACGATCCAAGCACTAGCCGTCGCCTCCCCCACAACGGAGGCGTGGACGAATCTCCTCCCCCGAACGCCATCAACGCCCTAACCGCCCGGATATATTGACTCGCGTTCGTCGTGGATGCGCTCGTCCGTCCAAACGGCGAGCCAAGCTCCCCAGGCCGCCAGTCCCCCTCCGTGGGACCGGGACCCCTGCAAAGGGAGAGAAGGCTCCGTCCGTGCAAGCACGACCGACCATTGTCTCGCTGTCTCCAACAGCCGCAGGACCCCGGGCCAACATATTCAATGACCCGGTGACCGCATAGCTTGACTCCGAGGTCTTATGCCAGAGAGCTTCGCCCCGAGTCTCGTCGCACCCCTGTCCCTCCCGAGGCGGTGGCGGTCAGCTCGCCTGCTCCCAAGCATGACCAGCACCTCCTCCCTCGATGGGGTCGCGCACGCGAGACTCGCCACGACAGCTAAAAAACGACCTCACCAGGAGACCTAAGGAACCTCATCGAGAGGAACCGGGGCTGTAATACCCAGTCCTTTTGTATATCAACATCCGTATTTTATTACTCTTAAATTTACTTATTTTATTATTATTATTTATTTATTATTTTAAAAACCCTAAACCCTTTCCCTTCATCCTTCTTTTCCTCTTATTATTCCGGCTCACTTCCTCATATCCCTTTTCTATTTTTATTTAAACTCCTAATCCAAACCTTATTTCTCTTTATTTTCTACTCTCCCGGCCCAGCCCGTTCTCTCTATTTCCCATTTAAATCTAAATTATTCCGGCCCACCTACCTTTCCCCATTTCCCCTTATTCTTTAATTTTAATTCCCAAGCCCGGCCCAATTGTCCAATTTCATTTAATTCTATAACTCCATTTAATTCCCAAATTCCATGCCCGGCCCGACCCCTCTCTTTTCCCTACCCCCTTCCTATTTTTAAATCCTTAATCTCGGCCCAAGCCCATTCCACAGCCCGCACCCACACCCATAGCGACCCGACCCGTTAGTTATCCCCACTCCACTAAAATTTTCCCCGCTTCTTCTGCCTTCTTCCTCGCTCAACCCCCACGACCCGCACCTCACCCATGACCGAGCCTTCCAACTGCCACTCGAGATCCTCTCGCCCGTCTCTTTCAAACTCGGCCTCTCTCTCTCTCTCAATCGATCTCTCTCCCTCTCTTCATATCTTTCTCTCTATTTCTCTCAAGCTCTCTCTCCTTCCCCAATCTCACTACCGCTGTCAACACCCATGGCCGGCGCCACCTCACACCACCGATGAGCTTCCCCAACGTTCATTCTCCTCCTTCTCACCCCTCCAAACACCCAACACCGCAACCATCATCACTTCCTCCATCCATCAACACCGAGACCACCACCACACCTCGCTGCCTCCTCACCGGCGACCTCCTCCTTGGACCCTCCGCCGCCGAGCTCTTCCAAGCCCCTCTGCATTGCAGCCGAGCTCCACTCTTCCTCCATCGACCAAGCTCCTCCATCGCATTCCTTCAAGCCCAAACCGAGTGCTGTCCCCGCCGCCTTCGCCGCCTACACACCGAGCCCCACCGCCGAGCACGAACGCCTCCCCTGCAACCCCCGTCGTCACCGAGTAAATCTCTAAATCTCTCTCTCTTTCTTTCTCTTTCTCTCTAAATCTCTCTCTCTCTCTCTCTAAATCTCTCTCTCTAAATCTCAGCATCTCTGCCTCTTTCACATCAAAGTATGTATAAAGCTTGGAGCTGATGAAAATGAGTGCGCAGTAATTACCTGGGTTTGATTACATTTATCTGATTTCAAAGGCTGAATCGGTGCTGCGATCGTAATGTTGCCACTGCCGTACTATTGTTGACTCGTCACCAGGCAAGTTTAATACTTGCTTCATGCTACTTCCTATATTACAATTCTAGTTACCAAAATTCCCATACATACTTTTCGTGTAAAATGCTATAAGTCAAGTGTTCGATGTGAACCATGACCCACAAACCCAGTTAAATTGACGGCACTAGATAACTTTGAATGGCCCGAGTTATAACGAATACCCCTTAAGATTTTAGTTGCAAAATAAGATCGTTTGCTCACGTAAAATGGCGTCCCAATTTCTGTCGTAAAACCTAAAAACCTTCGTACATGCCAAACTATAAAATTTATATTAAATTGTGTATAAACCGCATTTTAGCGTTCGATGGCTCGTAACGAAGCCAACTGGTTAACCTACTGTAAAATATTGTTGATCACTGAATTTTAGTACACTATGATAGAGATAACTGCGGTGGATTATAATGCTGGACTGCAGTCCAGAATGGAAATCCAGGTTAACCTCTGTTGTTAAAACCCTGTATATCACTGTTCATATAAGAGAATGCGCGGAACCATATATTGTTACGTAGGGAATTGGATTAGCTTTATTACCCCATGGGTCTTACCAGATTCCTCAAACGTTTGATATTTTTAATTCATTTTACAATGTCGACACGTCTTGCTGAATTCTGCAGAGGCAGATTTTACACATCGAACATAATCTGTCCATAACTCCCTGTAAACATAACATATTACTGATCCGCCAATTGAGGTGGAAACATAACCGATAGCCCTAAATATTGTTCAACTATAGCGTCGCCTAAATGCGATCCCAACTGGGATTAAAATGCGTTACAAAACGGATTTCTGATTCTGAAACTGGATTTCCAGCAGTGAACGCTTAAAATGAAATGGCCATATCTAGTGATCCTGAAACCCAATTAAAGTGAGACCAATTTTTATGGTTAGATAATCAAACATACTACTTATCCCCTGTTCATTGTTTCGCTAATTTGTGCATGTATGATTTATGAAGAATTATGCAAGTGGTAGGACATCGTTTGACGACATTTTAATCATGCCTTAAATATTGTTTTCTCATCACATTATATATATGTCATTGTATTGGTAACCTAGTGATCATGTGCATTACCCAGTGTTAGGCAGTAGTGGTGATTATGGCAAGTACGTTAGTGGTTGAGCATGAATGGATAAGTGAAAGTGACACGTACTTGTACACAATCAGCGGACCCTATTGTTTTATTGCATTGTCGACGTCTGTGGGACGTGTATAAGTGTGACTATAATTGGTATGGGACAATTATGGAAGCACTTGTACGGGTGTCACAGGTAAGGTACCAAATACTGTCCATTTATCTTGGGTATCAGTCGGGACATGCTTGATGGAGATCCTATCTCCAGTTCTCGCGCAGACTTGTCATGGACTGACCGGTATTTGAGTTTATGGTTGGCGTTTGATGTAGACTTCGGGGTGTGGGGTAGTTTGAGTGTGAGTTCAACAGAATCTCGGGAGTCCCATAACGGCACATATGGAGATATATGGAGATATATAGGGATATCACTGATTATTAGCGAGCGACTCGGGCCCGTGTTCCCTTGTCCTTGGGTCCTACCCTTGGGTGGGGGATACTCACGAGTGGTTGACTCTCACACTTGGACTGACGATAGGCTTAGTGACTTGTACAGTGAGACTTAGAGACTGATAGGGATAGTAACATTGACATGCATTACTTACTGAATTAACACACTTGGCATACCATTTTACTGCTTTACTGTTGACCTGTTCTTTTAGACACCCGCATCAGCTACTTCATGTTCATGCCTTTACTCTCTTGATTACTGTTTCATGTTCACTATTATGGCACGAGTTCATATTTGTATCTATGTATATGTATATTGCCATCGTGTCGCTCTGACGACCTGAGTATGCATGCTCAGAGTGAGAAGTGGATCCAGCCTGGACCAGGACCTGACATACCTCGAGGACATCGCAGACATCTTGATCAGCCACCCAGAGCTATACTCTCTTGATCTCCATCGGGTTAGTCTTTTGTATTTGTTTTGATTTAGTTACTGCATTTCTCATTACCTGTGCGTTGATTACTGATTACCACGTGAAGCTAGAAGCCGAAGTGTGACTACGGCAGGATATTTCCTTGACCGTAGGAGCATGGCTGGCCTTGTCGACCCCTCGTACTCCGTATTTTGGGAAGCGGGGCGTGATAGGGGCTCATCAGAAATCATGGTCATGTCGGTGGGGGGTACGTCGAGTACTTACGAGACTCAGCACCCCACGCCGACCGCAGAGGCCAACAACCGTCCGAGGAAGAAGGCCAGGGAGACTGGGCCGATCATTTTCGACGACGGGGACCTCCATGGCATATCCCTGCCCTGCAATGACCCTTTGGTGATCACGGCTCGGGTCCACCAATACGAGGTGCACAGGATATTGGTCGACTCGGGAAGTCCGGCAGACATTCTCTTCTATGACTGCTTTCTGCGCATGGGGCTCACCCCAGCAGACCTGAGGCCGACCACCCACGTCCTTTCAGGATTCACCAACTACTCCATCCCGGCGGAAGGGGTAATCACTCCGCGGTTTAACGTCGGAGAGGTCGGCTGTACGCGAACAGTGCCTGTGGAATTCATCGTAGCAAGAATCCCATCGGCCTACAATATCCTCTTTGGCCGCCCAACGCTGAACTCCCTCCGGGCCCAGATATCGACCTACCACTTGGCGATGAAGTTCCCTCTCGATCAAGACGGGATAGGTCGGGCCTATGGAGACCAGCGGATTGCCAAGGTTTTCTTCACCACGACATCTTCATCTGGGCGGCCAACCGACGATGTCGAAGGTGAAGGTGATATCAGGGGTTCCCTGGACACTCAAGATGAGCAAAAAGAGGTCTGAGGGACCCCGGTGGAGCCATTGACAGAGGTCCCCCTCGTAGAAGGGGACGACGAAAAAATCGTTCAGATCGGGTCGCTCTTGACAGGAACTCAGCAAGATGATTTGGTTCATTTTCTCAGAAACAACTACGATGTGTTCGCCTGGGCGCCTGCTGACATGCCTAGGATCGACTCCAAAAT
Organism: Agapanthus africanus; assembly: GCA_030015575.1. Classification (NCBI taxonomy): domain Eukaryota; kingdom Viridiplantae; phylum Streptophyta; class Magnoliopsida; order Asparagales; family Amaryllidaceae; genus Agapanthus; species Agapanthus africanus. The sequence continues at coordinate 662,461,304 of CM057340.1, forward strand.
CATATCTCACAAGCTCGGGGTAGATCCTACGGCCCGACCCGTCAGGCAAAAAAAGCGAAGCTTCGCCCCGGTCAAACAGAAGGCTATCGAGGACGAAGTAGATCGGCTACTCGCCGCCAACTTCATTCGGAATGTGCCCTATTCGGAGTGGCTGGCGAACGTAGTTCTGGTCATGTAACAACCCTAAATTTTCTGTACAAATTTTTCAAAAATACAAAAAAGGGTACTTTTGCCTGAGCACAAATTATAAGTTTGTTTTGCTTTTTAATAGCAAGCAAGAGCTTGTAGCTCATTGGGAAGACCTTGCACTGCTAAACCAAAGCACCGGAGTTCAAATCTCATCACCCACATTATTTTTAATAATGTTTTCTTTTGAATTTTTAGAAGTCCAAGAGCCTACACGTGCATAACTCGTAAAAACCCCACTACACATTGTTCCCGCCAAAATCTTCGGCCAAGAGCTATTAGTTCCTGTTTATGCCGGCTTAAGTTCCGTTTACAGATATGTATGAAACCAGGCTCATTCATATACGCACATGCACACATCAGAGGAAGAACGTGTGTTCAACGACAAAAACAAAGTATTTAATTGAACATTTTATTCTACAGAAAATAGATCACCAAACATGAGATCGAAAGTACAGGGATTCACAAAACTATGGATAAAATTATCTAACTCCTTCTCTGTCTTCTCCACCATGACAAAGCGGCGATCTTCACGAAGAGTAGCTACCCATCGGTCAGCACCGCACCGATCAGCAAAAGGAGACATGACGACTCGCTGAGCCCGTATCTGGCTTAGCAGCCGGACAGAGCGGTCCCTCAGAGCTGTGGTGATCAAAAGTGCCTCGTGGAAGCACTCGATCTTGTCTTCCGCGGCGTCGAGCATTGCCGGAGTCATCTCTGCCGGAGGAGGGGGAATATCATTGATCACAGACAAGAAAACTATCCGGAGCCAAATGGAGTCGATGGGGAGAGGAGATCCTATACGGGTCAAGAGCTCGTGCAGCACCGTGTCACATTGGTCATCCGTAAGAGTAGGGTTCACCAAGCGCGCAGCAAAATGAGGAACAATTTCTTCAATAGGCACCTCCCATGGCTGACGGCGAGCATGTGGGCGATTACAAGCCATGACACTTCTCTGTTAAAATGATTCTTTGAAAATGATAGAGAAAAGAAGCATTGTTTCAGATTATGAATGGGGACATTTAAGTTTAGGCACAGAAAATGCTGTGCATGATGGAACTATTTACAAACTCTGGGAAAGAGAAGTTTGACTCAGGAAAAGTGGAGAAGGAAGGTGAAAAGACACCTTCAGTAATGAAGCAGCGCTTCACAACAGTGCCAGCGCTGAGAGTCAAAGACTCTGAGGCAGCGCACCACGTGCAAAGCGCTGGAACTAAATGTTCCCCACTGTTGGATCAAAGATCTAATGAACATGATTAAAAATCATCAATTGACCAGAATAAAATTTTGTTAAGGAAACATTTCTCAGAATGTTTCCAAACAGGAAAGATTGTGCTCTGAAAATCAGAGCACCATTGAATCAATGATCCAATGGTGATTAAAAATCACCAAAGTACAGAATACATTCTGTATGGGAAAGATTTTCCAATCTTGTTAAAAACAAGAAGATTGCTTTCTGTAAATCAGAAGCCCTTGGATCAAAAATCCAACGGGGGAAGTATCCCCAAATCAATTAGAGAAAAGATCTCCTTAACCGATTGAACAAATCAGCCTTCACTATATAAAGGCCCAAGACTTCAAGTCTCATAGAGAGGAACCCCCCTCCCCACAAGCTTTGAGAAATTTCAAAGAAAAGAGTAAGCTCTGAGAAGAAGAACTTTTCTTTAAGATAAAAACCGAGAGATAAAAAATCTCATCAGGAAAAGAACTTAGTTCTTATGCTAGATCATAGATCTTTAAGACAAACTGTATTTCACAAAAGAAATCATAACATCTCATTAAAAAAAGGGGGAGAATAGTTCAATTCTCTTAGGATCACAGATCCATAAAGGCAAAGCCTTTCACCAAGAACATAAGAGATTGAAACATCTCCTATAAAATAAGAACTTTGTTTTTAGATCCATGAGACAAAGTCTCTTATAAGAGAGAATTTAATTCTCAGAGCGCAAAGCTGCCTATAAAGAGTCTCAGTGCTCCAATTAAAAGAAGCGTTTCAACACTTCAAATCTAGTGCACAGCGCTACAAAGCCTTAGCGCTCCAAATTTCACAAGAAGCGCTCTGCGCTCATTATCTGGCGCATAGTGCCAAGCGCGCCACGTGCTCCTCATGTGTGCGCTACTTGACAGAAACACTCTGCGCTCTTTATCTGGCGCATAGCGCCAAGCGCGCCACGTGCTCCTCACGTGTGCGCTACCTGATAGATGGCGCATAGCGCCAAGCGCGCCACGTGCTCCTCACGTATGCGCTACTTGACAGAAGCTCTCTGCGCTCATTGACCGGCGCTCAGTGCCATGCGTGCCATGTGCTCCTCAAGTGTGCGCTAAGAGAACATAAATTTTTCTTTAAACAATAAAGCCCCAGAGCCATGATGAGTGCTCAGCACTCAATAAAAGACAAAAAAGATTGTCGGAGCCCAAACCAATGCTCAGCATTGTTAAAAGTTCAACATTTAGACTGAATGGGCCGAGCCCAAGTTGGCCACAGATCCCCAATTCAGATTAATTGAGCCCATATGCTCATAAATCTTTGATCTTAGTCCCAAATTGGACTACAGATCTCCCAACCAATATTGGTTCAAGGGTACATCTCTTCACTCCTCTGATATTTGTCGTTGTAATCCTTCAACGTCTTCAGAGAGGTGACGGGTCCCGACAACTAGACGATCCATGGACTGTGGAGTCCTTAAACTCATAGACTATGATGTCCTTAAACTTTACAGACTATGATTTATCTAAACTACTACGGACTGTGGGGTCCTTAAACTTATGGACTATGATATCCTTAAACTCCACGGTTTATGATGTCTTTAAACTTATAGAGCCCAAATGCTCTTTTGTTGGATCTAAATGATTCTGTTAAGTAGATCTTAGTCTAAAATTAGACTAACGTATCCTTAACAAATGGTTAAGTTGATCTTAGTCTAAAATTAGACTAACATATCCTTAATAAACGTTTAAGTTGATCTTAGTCTCAAATGAGATTAACGATCCTTAAACCCAAACCAAAACCCAAATCTAAGAAAATATGGATTGGACTAATCCATGCCCTACGGGCGACAACACAAATTAGTCTCCGTATACAATCCATGGGCAACTAAAAAATAAAACAAACACACACGACACGAAGTGACCATCTGAAGAAGGAGAAAGTTGTTACCGCGATGCGGTAGCGTAATTAACTGCAGGGGCTTGCGCCTGCAGGGAAGAGCGTCCCCAAAATCAAAAACCCCTCAAATGAGGGGAATCTGATGAAGTCTGCTATAACGGCCGCATCTGTCCAAACGTCCGATATATGGTGCCATAAATCAACTTGGCATCTTCAGAGAGGTGGACGGATAAAACCAAATAGTATCTGCCCCCAAATTCAGGAAAGACGTTTGTCTTTCCCGGTCTTTCGGCGGAGAACAGATTCTGGCACGTCCGGTGGGACCTTTTCCTCTTTCCACTCCACACTTCGTGTGTCGAGTTCGCGAACGAATCGCGGTTTAATGTGGTTGCCCCTGAATTCGAGGTACTAAGATTTGGTGTCTTGCTCCTGTGCAGAGAAAATGGCTTCCAACTGCACTAGCTGCAACAACTCCCACTCCGTCCTTATTGGAGGAGTGACCTATGGGCCTCAAGCGGCCTCCGTTTTTACGATGCCAGTAGAACAGGTGACGCAAGCCACCACCGGGCTGTTCTTTGGGACCATGCTCCCACCCATGAGCTTCAACACTCCAGTGCTGTCTCAGGAAGCTCCAAAAAAGTCGGTCTTTGATCGGCTTACCACTACCACGGCCCCTCTCAACGGGTTGTCCAATTCCAAGTCTACTGCATCAGTCTTCGACAGGCTAAGCCTGAGTTCCAGTGGGCCCTTAAAGAAGCCTGCAATACCTGAAAGAGTTATCCCGAAGCGGATAGCCATTCCAACCCCGACGGAGGAAGTCGTCAAGGGGGATTCTCTTGCTAAGGGATCGGTCTTTGCAAGACTGTCCGTTCTAACTCCTGCTGTAGGTGGGGTCATTAAAAATTCTCCCTCTACCCGAAAGTCAATCTTCGACAGGTTGAATGTTTCTTCTCAGCTGACGTCTGTCTTTGATAGGCTGGCACCAACATCAACCTCTCTTCAAAGCGGGGGGCAAGATGAATCCACCCCCGTAACTGAGCCAGTCCCATCCGCACGACATGCTCGACGTCGCCACTGATGCCGAGTAAGGAATGCTGGGGGCAATTCTCCTTCTGGACCGACTCCACCAGCTCCAATGGTGGAAATTGATGTTGCTGTTCCAACTGGGAACAGCTTTGAACTACTTAACAGGGTGCACAGGAATTCGCCAACTGCCATGCTAAAAAAGTCTCCTCCACCTATTGAAAAGATCACAAAGGCGACGCCAGAGCAGCCCCCTCAGCGGCTGTCCTCCAAAATTTACAAAGTCTGGCGACGGGTCCAAGACTCGGTGATCAACCAAGACTACTCCCGCCAATCGAAAAAGATGAAAGTTCGGCAAGAGAAGAACCACCTTACTATACTACAGAAGGTGTCGTCTACTTGGGTGCCCGCTGCAACGACCCCCTCAACTTCGATCACTCACAAAAGAAGGAGGTCAGAGAAAGTCCCTGTGTCCGCGACGAAGCTCAAAGGCACTGAATCGAAACGCCCCAAGTCTGCGGGCATGGTGGTGCACACTGTTTATATGGCATCCGGGAAAGAGAGTAGCTGTATCTCCACGGGTCATCGACCACTCACCAGATCCGTAACAAAGGCCCAGGAGCAACAGAAGAAGCTCCAGGAAATGCTAACACAGATGGCCGTACTCACTGGGCCAAAGAAAGCCCGGAAACATCGTCAGAGCAGCGTCATGAACAAGAAACCGATGCTGAATTCCTCCGCAGAATCCTCGAGAAGAAGGACAAAGAGGCAGCGGAACAAGATGCCAACATAAAACGAATGGCGCCTTTATTCCAAGATATGGTCGGGATGATGATACAGTCGGATTCTCCAGCTGAAGACCCTCCGATTGTCCTTGAAGACGACAGAGGGGAGACATCAAACTCTCTTCCGGCTCTATCAACGGCCAAAGAGGAGACGATCTCCAAAGCCGCCCTGGATGACTATATCGCTCAGCAGATACGAGCTCATCAAGCGAGCGAAGCGGCCGGACAAATTGTTAAGACTGGACGACCCTATCCGGGTTGGCACAACCAAATAAAGTACCCGCCGGGATATACAATCCCTAAATTCCATGTAGATAAGTGGATGGGTAATCCGCATCAGCATGTCTCTCAGTTCAGGGCTCTTTGCTGCAATACTGGAGGTGAAGATAAACTTCTACTTCTCCGGCTCGTCGGCAGCTTAGTGGAGACAGCTTTTGAATGGTAGTCGGAGCTTCCCGATGACTCCGTCAAAACGTTTACAGAGATGGAGTTCCTATTCACCCAGCGGTTCGCAAGTGTCAGCGAACGCACCCTGATCATGGAATTGATTAACGCCAGGGTGAAGCTGGGCGAAACATAGGTTCAGTATGCGATACGGTGGCGGAACCTATGGTCGAAGTGCGAACAGCGCATTGAAGAAGCTCCTGCGGTAGGCATGTTCGTCGGTACTCTTGATCCACAGGCGACCATATCCCAGTTCATGATGTTCTTCAAGCCGACTACCTTTCAGACCTTGATTGATAAGCTGGCTCAAATGGACCAGATGGGCCATAGACCGTCCTCCTCAAAGACGGATCCTCGGAATGAGAAGGGGAAAGGGAACGCAAACTTCGTCGCCAACGCTCAACAACAATTGAGTGGCCCGAGACCGGTTGTTCGCCAAAGCAACAAGCGGCAATCCCTTGATGAGAAGTTGAGACGTCCTTACTCGTTTCCCCGAGATAAAACAAGAAGACTGTTCGAACTAGCAGTGTGCAACGGGCTCATCACTCTACTGGAGCCGAGACACCCACTACAACCAAGCGATGTCAACAATTCCAATTACTGCCCCTACCATCGAGTATTGGGCCATCCACTCGAAGATTGCTACGTCTTCAAAAATTGGGTTGAAGACCAATACCAGCAGGGTAAGTTCGCATTGTCCGAAAACTGGAAGGTAAATCCGCAACAATAGCAGACCCTAAAAGGGTGGACACGCCGGGGGCATCATGCTCTTTTATAGAAGAAGCTCCATGGGAGGTCGCTCTTTCAGCTAAGAAGAAAAGAATGCTGAAGGATCTCCAAACTTGCCCGGCGATCAAGTGGAAAAATCTGCTGGAACCCGAGGTCATTGAGGGAATGCTGAAGCCGCGTCTGACTCCAAGGATTGGTAGCGATAATCACAACGCTCAAGCCCAGCCGTCAAAGTCTTCGAAGAAAAAGAAGAAGACCAAAAGGCCCACGCAATTTGATGACAAGCGCACGGATCTGCAAAAGCATATTGACGCGCTGGAGGAATATAACCAGAAGGCACGGACCCCAGTCACACTCCAGGAATTTCTCAACCATATCCTTGAGAACAAAGGCATTGACAATGACGAGGGAGACGACGCGTTAAAAGAACCCGAAGATTACGTGGCAGGTTGTCACATGATCTCTCACTCATCAATAGATGATAAAAAAGCTCCTGATGCAGAGAAACTGGGGGCAGATCCCGAACCGGAACTCCTAGAACCGTCAGACGAGATGATTGACGTATTCCTGAACGAGGCTCTCTGACAGGGAGCGGGAAATGGCCATATACGAAAGGGCCAGACGTCGGCGTCAAGTTGAAGAAGCTCCGGTGATGGGAAGCCATAGAATACCCCAACCGGATCGAAGCATCCCGATCGCCAGCAAAAGCAAGATTAAAGCAAGGAAACGATTCGCTAGGGCCCTGTCAATTGGAATGAAGTTGCCCTCTTTCAAAGGAAATTCTCCTGGCGGTATACATCTTGATGAAGCAGATATACATCCTGACTTCTGCTTATACCATCAGAGGATTGCACATCCTACCGAAGAGTGCATAGATTTTAAAAAGTGGTGGCAGGGATATGCTGCCCATCGACAACACGTTTAACGAGTGAAGCGCAAGGCTCATTGGGAACAGAGAAGCACGACACATGAGCGCAAAAGAACTGCCAGCAACTGTCACATAATTGACACCAAGGTATCGCAAGTTACCTTTGGTAGCGACTCTGAAGAAGAAATAGCCCTCAGCCCTCTCTTCAAGGAATCCCCCTCCGACACAAAAGATACGAAGACTTGCGAAGACATTTAGCTGCGTAATTGTACGTTGCCCGGAGAAAATCCCGGACCCACGAGCAATGGACCGAAACGTTCCTAAACTAACGATGGACCGCAATGTCCTAAAACTTACAATTGACTGAGACGTCTATAAACTATTATGGACCGCAGCATCCCAAGGCTGACAAAAAAAACGGTATGTCCACAAGCAAAATGGACACGGATGAAAACCCGAAAGGGCGCCATGAGTAAAAATAGCAGAACTAACAGCGATGTTTGTGAAAACCCGAAAGGGCGCAGACTCGTAAGGAAAAAAACGGTACGTCCATAAGCGAAATGGGCACGGATGAAAACCCGAAAGGGCTCCGTGAGTAAAAACAGCAGGACTACCGGCGAGTTTGTGAAAACCCGAAAGGGCGCAATCTCGTTAAAAGACACTTGCGAGGTCCTCTCGACCCTGTGAGGAGAAAATACCCGCGTGAGATCCTTACGACTCACAAGGGAGTAATACACTTAGGAATCCCCACGATTCCTAAGGAGAAAACACACTTACGAGATCCTCACGACTCGTAAGGAGAATTCCTCCTTTAAGACCCTCACGGCTTATAGGATTCAAAAGCCTTAAGCTGCAGGGATATGAACCTGTTCTGAAGCCGTCATACACCCTGCTTTTGCCTTACAAGCGTTTCAATATTGACCCTTGTATACAATCCACGGACACGAATAAACATTTCCCAAACAGAGTCCCACCGCTGACGAGGGATATGCTCACACGGCGAACGACACTTGTAAGTCCTCTCGACTTATAAGGAGAAAACACTCTTGTAAGATCCTTACGACTTATAAGAGAACACACACTTAGGAATCCTCACGATTCCTAAGGAGAAAATACACCTACGAGATCCTCACGACTCGTAGGGAGAAATACCTTTATGAGACCCTTACGGCTTGTAAAGTCAAAAAGCCTTTGTCAACAGGATCCTAACCCTGTTTGCTAAACCACCTTTGTTCGATATCGACAGAGGCAAATGATGATTCGCTCCTGACAATATCTCAGTTGTAGCGATGCTGATGCCTAAATTGGTATCAAATCCCAAGTCCTTTCACGGCAAATGATGATTCGCTCCTGGCAATATTCCAGTGGCAGCGATGCTGATGCTAAGACTGGCACTAGATTCCAAGTTCCATACTCACGATAAAAATCAGCGAGCCAAAAATGCATATGAAATAGCCGAAATGATGGGGCAACTTGCAACAAAATCAGCAAGTAAAAATATATGCATACAAAATAGCCGAAATGGTTGGGCAACTCGCAATAAAAAACAGAGAGTAAAAAAATAAAATAGCCGAAATGATTGGGCACCGCGAAAAACAACCGAAATGAGTGGGCAATCGCGACTTTCGCGATATAAAAAGCTGAAATGATAAGATCATCTCGGAAAGAAATAAAAAAAATGAAAGAATGAAACTTCTGCCCTACAGGCAGTCCATACTGACCCCTGTATACAATCCATGGGCATAAATGAAAAGGGAATCACACGTCCTCCACCAGATCCTGTCAAAAGGGAAAGTCAGATCCCAACAGTAATATCTGTAGGGTTACTAGGCACTAGAATAAGGTTCTACAAGGCATCAACCATGCCAAAATCAAAATTTTCAAGTGCCGAACAACCCGAGCAAGATTGTAAACTAGAGATTAGACGAAACAATAAGCAAGTACACAACTTTACTTCTAAGAGAAAGGGATTACAACCTTTGTAGTCCGTTCCTTCACTTCATAAGCTCCGTGTTGTAGTCCCTTCGCTGCGATCATCAAGTACCCGGACTCTAGAGAGGCTTCATGAAGAGAAAGATGCAAGCTTGCTTCCGATCTTCAATAACTAAGATGATCTACCTTGAAGAAACTCAAACCCAAGCTCTTGCTTTGCTAATCAAGTATTAGCAAAGAAAACACCCTAATCTAAGTGGCAAGAATAGATGAGGATGATGAAGTAGGAATTTAGCTCTCATTTGTTTTCAATTTCTCACTCATTTTCATCACTTCACAAAAGGCTAGAAAGCTTTTTCAAGAGAAGGAAGAAGAAGAAGATGCAAAACCATTTGTGATGAATAATGAAATCTTGTGTGAGGTTAGAATTGCAACCATGGGTTAAGAATATAGACTTCACCCATGTAGAGAAATAACTATGGTAAAGGGTTTGAGTTGGGTTAAGGAAATATCTTCATAAAATATTAAGGTCAAAGTCAAAGCTTCAAGAAGCTTCTTGAAAGCTTAACCCTAATCCAAACCCTAACCATATTTAAACTCCACAAAGTATGTTGCATTTGTAACCCTAACTTGTTACAATATTATATATCACATATATAATATTTATTGTAACAAAATAAAATAATAAAATTAACATATATCACATATATATCAATGTATTATCCAAGTGAGAAAAAGAATCTTTAATTGAGCTAATATTAGTTAATGTAATATAATATATCAAATATATATAATTATACATCAAATTGTCGAATCAACACTTGATCCGATAATCCGGTTATTTCACAAATAACCTACTAATATAATCTGTATTAGTTCATCGAATCAACACTTGATCCGATGACCCGGCTATATCACATATACCCGGTCGATATCACATATCGCGAGAATATAATACGGTATCACATACTCGTATTGTTCTCGGTCCCGCACATATCACATATGTGCTCCTACTCCGTTTTTCCTGAGCCAGGAAACCTCTGTGTAGGACTCTAAAGAATCATCAATACACCGGCAATAAGTGATGATCATATCAAACACCCACAAGCTGCAAGCGGTCAGCTAAACGTAACAGCCACCCAGGTATTGAGCGATCAGAAGATTAACAAGCAAGCCTGTACATTCTCCTACGAATCCAATCATTAACACTCCCGTACAGTTCGATCTCTTCGTCTGATATGTCACATATCTCGTATAGGGGTGGTAAACGTCAGACCCCAGCAGCTTGATAAGCCGTGTCGACATGAGGTCTATAACAGTTCGAGAAACTACTGATAACACTTACCAGTAAATCTCAGCAACCCTGGCCTGGGACTTCCAGTTATAGCTAATCGAACACAGCGCAACATCAACTCCCTATACCGGGAGAGACGAAACCCTTCCTATCGCTCATTGCCTCCATGTGATTCGGGAATATACCCAAAAGCCATCGTTTTGCACGCCTTCTTGGACGCGGTATGATGGAAATAAAATCACAGTGGGAATCACACAAGACTCTATAACGATCTCGGGTATACAGACTAACCTGTACCAGTGTCACCAGAGAACTGCCATCTGACGGAGGTATAATACCATCTGGGAGTTCTCGGCGAGTCCGTCCAGTGTACCCAGTCTCCACTGAGCACCCGTATACCTTCTCTGATGTCAAACACCAATGGATATGGGATCATCCACAGCCCATCATATGGGTCAAGAAGCGCATACGCTAGTCTACTCTGGTATATCGATGCCTTGTCTCGATACACTTATGACTAGGAACATTTGAAGGATGCACTTAGCGACTATATTGTCCCCAGTAGTATGATCTGCATCATAGTCATGGTAGTCAAGTACTCATCCTAAGGGCTTTATCAACATGTAACATAGAGACAATCAGAGTACATGTTAAGATAAAGAGCAACCAGATAGCATACTATCATGTCGAGCAAGAAAGTCCTACCTATATATGTCCAAGCATCCACTACAATATACATCGTATGTACAGTAATAGCCTCTAGGGCATACATATAACTAACAATCTTCCACTTGCACTAGGGCCATCTGTTGTGGTATCGCATACCCAACAATCTGCTGTGGTTGAAGTATCTCATACTCAACCATCCCATAAAAGTCTTTACTTGGAAATAGGCCTTTGTGAGTGGATCCGCTCTGTTGTCCTCTGTGTCTACTCTCCTAATCTCGATCTCCCTGGAGATCAACCATCTCCATGATCAGGTGATACTGCCTTAGAATATGTCTGGATCTCTGATGGGAAGGGGGTTCCTTGGCTAAAACTACAACTCTATTGTCACACAATGGCAGGAACTAAGTTCATATCATGAACTATTATCTATATCCAAACTGCCTCTTTGGTAGCATCCTTGGTAACGATGTATCTAGCCTTTAATCGTCTAGTATGTCACGGTATCTAGCTTGGAACTCTTCCAACATACCATCCCTCCACTGAGGGTAAAGACAATGCCTGTGACTGACATTCAGTCGTCCTTATCACCCTGGAACCTTTCCAGTGATTCTCCCCAGGATCGTTTGATACCATCTCACTACATCTAGTGAGAATCCTAACATCCAACTAGATCTATCTAATAGATATAAAACCTACGATTTAGGAGGTATCACTTTGATCCTTATATGGAGAATCCTTGTGATAAGAGAAGATTGACCGAGCGTAGAATAGGAAAATCCTTCCCTATCAAGAGTATGTCATCCACGTACAATACGAGGATCATCACCATACTCCCTACTACCTTTTTGTATATACAAGGTTCATTTACCATTTTGATGAAGTCAAACTCTTTGACTACCACATCAAAATAGACGTTCCAACTCCGCGATGCCTGATTTATCCTATAAAGCAACTTGCACACGTTTCCGCTGCTTCCACTGTCTATGAAGCCCTCTGGCTGTGTACTTATAGATGCTTTCTTCTAAATCACTATTTAGAAAAACAGTCATGACACCCAACCGCCAGATATCGTAGTCATGATATGTAGCAATGGCAAGTAGGATCTGGATGGACTTAAGCATAGCTTTGAAAGTCTTAACTTTTCCATGTACACCAAGTAATCTTCTCAAAATATACTTGTTTCTGATGGGGATTTAACCCTTCAGATAAAGCAACCAAAGTCCATACTTTGTTGGGGTATAAGGATTCCATCTCAGATTACTAAGCATCCAGCCATTCTTATAGAGTCCCCACTCTTGACGGCCTGCTCAAAACCAGTTGGGTCATTAGCTCATGATGCAATCCTCGCTCCCACTGTCATAGAGAAAACCGAAGTATCTCTCAGGTGGGTGTGGAACCCTACTAGATCGGCGGAGAGGCTGAGGTTCATTGGTTACTATTGAATCCTTCGGTTCTACCAAATCATCTGCTGCAGTTTGTATAGCTAGAACTCCTTCCAGTTCTACCTCATGACCACTAATTTCTTCATAAGAAATTCGCTTTCTCAAAGGTGACATGCTGAGAAACAAAACACCCTTTTTTGTTCCTCGGTTAGGTAGAAGATATTCCCTTGCGAATGCTTGGGATATCCAACAAACTTCCACATAACTGACTTTGCCTCGAGCTTGTCCGGATTTTTCTTTTTAGACATAGGCCAGACAACCTCAAATCTTAATATCCTTAAGAGATGGGCTCTTCCCATACCATATCACATATAGAGTGGTAGGCATCTGATTTGATTGGAACCCTATTCAATAGATATGTAGCTTCTCAAGTGCATAACTCCCAAAATGAAATAGGCAACTCAGTAGTACTCATCATAGAGCACACCATATCACATAGGGTGCGATTGCTCCGCCCCGATATACCGACGTGCTGTGGTGTATACGGAGGAGTAATGCTGAGAGAGAATCTCATTCTCCTTTAGAATAGTCCAGCATCTCCGTGCTCAAGTATTCTCCTCCCTGATCTCATCAAAGGACATAATACTTATACCCGTTTTGGTTCTCTACTTCTGACTTATATTCATTGAATTTCTCAAAAGGTTTAGACTTGTGTTTCAACAGGAACATATGTCCGAATCTTGAGAGATAATCAGTGAATGTAATGAAGTACAAAGAACCAGTCCTGGCATGTATAGACAGGGGACTTACATACATCATCATGTATCAATCCCAAGAGTTCATTAACTCTTTCTCTATTTCTAATAAACAGAGCTGTGGTCATCTTATCTTTGTGACATGACTGGCAAGTTTTATAAGATGTAAATTCAAACTGAATTAAATATGCATCTTGATATAACTTCAGCTAGTCGGGTCGCATCGATATGACCTAGTCTACAATACCACAAGAAGGATTTGTTCATTTCTGAACTCTTCCTCTTGTGTGTGTTCTGTACGTTAAGAACTGTGGTTTGATTTAGAACGTCTATGCTTTTAGATAATGTGCCTGAACCGATCAACTCTTGATATAGGAAACGTTCAAAACATTATCCAACAATACAAAATTATATCCTTCTTTAATAAATAAAGAGACTGATATGATGTTGTATATCAGGTTCGGTATCTAATAACATTCGTTCAGAATCAATGTATTTCGTAATACAGGGTGATAACTGCCAACAGACTTGGCTGCAACACTTGCACTGTTTCTATTTCATGAAACTTATCACTCGTTCTCAGTTCTCTACCTATCTATAGCCCATGTAACAGATTACATATGCGGGATCCTGATCCGGTATCTCATACCTAGGACGTAAAGGATACTGAGAAACAGTTCTCTATAATGAACACACCCGAAGAAGATGCATCAGCATGCATTTTCTTTGTTTGGGTGGTACGGGAATTCTGGTAATCCCCTATTTCCTGCTCTGTCTTATAACAATTATAAGTTGGAGCGGTACCAACTTTCCCTAGCACAGTATAACAAGCGGGTTCGGTCAATACATCCGTATTATTATCTTGATTAAGGCGTGACATGGTCGCTACCTAGAGAGAGAGAAGAAAACACTCAGCGTATGCTCTTGCAAGATTAGATTGGTTATTAAATATATCTAATCAGGATGTCTCCCACTGTTTTTGTCAAATCTTCCTTTAAACTCTAAAAGGAAAGACTAGCCGGGATTTATTACACGCTACAAGTTCGCCAATCTTTCAGCCAGATCAGTGCCGGTACTTTGAGGGAGGTTCCTCGTGCTTTCGCACGGACCTAATTAAAATAAACCTCATTTTCTCACGGGCGTAACCCCGTTAACACCTTTCTAGACACCTACTTGATCGGCTAATTGTAATGTGTAAAACTCTCCCAGGAGTAACTCTTACTCGCAGTGGGTATCGGGATCCAACTATCTCATAGGAGGTATGCAATCTCATTGCAAATTTCAACACTTGAAATTCCCGATAATATTTTGCCCCGAGCGATCTATGACCTTGACAAGGTCAACAAACCATAGACCGCAAGTCAAGTTCAACCCGTCATTTTCTGATTGAATTAAACCCACCCGCATGATCCTTGACAAGGTCAACAAAGTCATACGACTACCCTAACTCAATCACATCATATGCTTATTGCAAATAAGCATAAATAGCTACCGCACACTACGCCTTGACAAGGTTAACAAATGCAGCACGAATACTATGAAGTACTTATCTGAAATGACAGAGGGCTACGACAGGTTTTTATGAAAACCCCTTGCGTAATGAACTTGATATCGTTGTAGAATCGAGTGATTTTAAATGGAGTGTTTTTGAGGCTTTTCTAGTTTTGCTAAAGAGGTCACTCCCGGTGAAGGGATCGTCGGCTCTTTCCTTATCGAATAAGGTGCGGGATATATCATATATATCACTATGCAAAGCAAAAACTATAGAAGCAATCAAAAAACAAACCGAAGGTTGTAGCATCTGCTAGTTATTGCTAAAGAGGTCACTCCCGGTGAAAGGATCTCGGCTCTTTCCTTATCGAATAAGGTGCTGGATGTTCTACAAGGAACACCGCTGTGCAAAGCAAGAACTAGAGCTACGAGTTTTTAAACAAGTTTCTACAATAGTTTTAGGTTTCTTTTAGTTTCATTAATCTCATTAATGAAGTCCCATTTTATTATGCTTCACAAGTATCAGATATGAAACGAAATCAACAATATATAATATATATCTCATATATATAATATAAACATTCATCTCATGCAGTAATATGATCTCATCACAGAACATTGCAGCAGAAGAACATATATGAAATATTGGATATATTAGGAGGTCCGTGTTTTAATACGAGCTTGTATAAACACGGATTCCACGGTCGCGATGAATAGCCAATCCCACACCCTAGACCCCTACGGGAGCGGCAAGTAACCCTGCCAATTCTAGAGTTAGGAGACCCGGTCTCGACTCCTCGAGATAGTCTCCCACTGGACCCTAGAACCCGGTTACTTGTGCTCCCCGCCTTGGGTCTATCCTAATGCGGAAAAGTAAATAATATACAGTGGTGACATCATCCTTAGCCGGGAAGTGCCCCAATAAAAGAATATTACATACAAATGAATTTTACATGAATGAAAAAGAAAAACTCTCATCTCACATAAAACCCCCGGCTATTCAAACACGACGATCCAATATAACATATCACAACAACACATAATATCACATATCATCAACGTAAGTAAATATGCGTATCCCAGTTGTCGTTGATGTATAGCAACGAAACCGGCGATACACCACATATTACACTTACGGTCGCAAAAAAGAAAGTGTAAAACTATAACAGTTGGAATCCGCAACCTCCTTAGACATCGCATGCCTAATCAAATGAATTCCTTAGATATCGCATGCCTAACAATTATAAACCCCGCATTTTAGTCTCGATCTCGAAAACACTTTTCAATATCTAGTCGAGCAATTCAACAAGATTCCCGACATCCTGATCGAATGCTCGTCGGAAACTTTAGTAGACGGCCGCACCCCTCGATGTCGTCGACGAAGTGCACTAAGGCGGAACACCGCTGCTGCGAGCTCCCGAACGGATGCTTTTAGCGACGGGGTTCTCCTACAGTCACTTGGTCGGGGCTATGGGGCGTGGCTATCTATTAAGTTTACTCGGCGAGTATCCGCGTACTCTACGTGATTGCGACGGACTTTTGATCGCATCAAAATCCCGTGGCAACCGATCATCTGAGACTAAACTGCTAGATTTATAACATTCAAATTAGTTATCTCATAACTTCTTGTGGATTCCAAATATTGTATTACATTCCAGATAAATAGACAATGTTAAACTTTCCGATCGAACAAACAAACACCCAAGATTTCCCAAATAGCTCAACACTTGAGCGGGGTTCAAAAATCCCAGAACATGTTACAGCCCCAATGAACCAGCCGTAGAAGGGTCAAACCAATGCCTCACATGTGGCAACGCTAAACTACCACAAACCTTAGGGTTCAATTGGAAGTTTTGACGGTCACATTCTTGAGTTAAGGTTACGTTCTTCTAGAGGGTCCACAGATACGCTTGCATGATTTCCCGAAAGTTTTAAACTCGTGGAAAAATCCAACACTAGAAATTTTTCCGACAGGGGAAAAAGTGAGTTATTGATATCCGTTCGAACTTTTTAACACGTTCTAAATTACCCGAAAAACTAAACGATATTAAACATTCCGATCGAATCAACGAATATATAAGATCTCCAGAAAAATTAACCCTTGAGTAGAATTAAAAGTTCCCAGAAGCATGAAAAGGTACCTAAGAATAATACCCTGAAGTATGAGCCCCTGACTCCCTAGGATGGAAGCGGAACCGCCGCCAAACGCATGGTTTGGCCGCGGTTCCGCAGTCTTTTGATGGAGTTAGGGCTTCGTACTTCACAGTAATTCTTAGAATTCCCTGCATGATTTTCTGAGTATTTTTAATATGAAAAATTTCAACTTTTGAAAAATTTTCTAGAGAAGGGGTTCATATCGGGGTTTCGGAGTTCGATAGGACTTTAAATTTCGTCTAGACTTCGCCTAAAACTCTAGATTGGCTCTGATACCACTGTAGGGTTACTAGGCACTGGAACAAGGTTCTACAAGGCATCAACCATGCCAAAATCAAAATTTTCAAGCGCCGAACAATCCGAGCAAGATCGTAAACTAGAGATTAGGCGAAACAATAAGCAAGTAAACTACTTTACTTCTAAGAGAAAGGGATTACAACCTTTGTAGTCCGTTCCTTCACTTCATAAGCTCCGTGTTGTGGTCCCTTCGCTGTGATCATCAAGTACCCGGACTATAGAGAGGCTCCATGAAGAGAAAGATGCAAACTTGCTTCCGATCTTCAATAACTAAGATGATCTACCTTGAAGAAACTCAAACCCAAGCTCTTGCTTTGCTAATCAAGTATTAGCAAAGCAAACACCCTAATCTAAGTGGCAAGAATAGATGAGGATGATGAAGTAGGAATTTAGTTCTCATTTGTTTTCAATTTCTCACTCATTTTCATCACTTCACAAAAGGCTAGAAAGCTTTTTCAAGAGAAGGAAGAAGAAGAAGCAAAACCATTTGTGATGAATAATGAAATCTTGTGTGAGGTTAGAATTGCAACCATGGGTTAAGAATATAGACTTAACCCATGTAAAGAAATAACTATGGTAAAGGGTTTGGGTTGGGTTAAGGAAATATCTTCACAAAATATCAAGGTCAAAGTCAAAGCTTCAAGAAGCTTCTTGAAAGCTTCATGCAAGCTTAACCCTAATCCAAACCCTAACCATATTTAAACTCCACAAAGCATGTTGCATTTATAACCCTAACTTGTTACAATATTATATATCACATATATAATATTTATTGTAACAAAATAAAATAATACAATTAACATATATCATATATATATCAATGTATTATCCAAGTAAGAAAAAGAATCTTTAATTGAGATAATATTAGTTAATGTAATACAATATATCAAATATATATAATTATACATCAAATTGTTGAATCAACACTTGATCCGATAATCCGGCTATTTCACAAATAACCGACTAATATAATCTGTATCAGTTCATCGAATCAACACTTGATCCGATGATCCGGCTATATCACATATACCCGGTCGATATCACATATCGCGAGAATTTAATACGGTATCGCATACCCGTATTGTTCTCGGTCCCGCACATATCACATATGTGCTCCTACTCCGTTTTTCCTGAGCCAGGAAACCTCTGTGTAGGACTCTAAAGAATCGTCAATACGCCGGCAGTAGGTGATGATCATATCAAACACCCACAAGCTGCAAGCGGTCAGCTAAACGTAACAGCCACCCAGGTATTGAGCGATCAGAAGATCAACAAGCAAGCCTGTACATTCTCCTACGAATCCAATCAGTAACACTGCCGTACAGTCCGGTCTCTTCGTCTGATATGTCGCATATCTCGTCTAGGGGTGGTAAATGTCAGACCCCAGTAGCTTGATAAGTCGTGTCGATATGAGGTCCATAACAGTTCGAGAAACTACTGATAACACTTACTAGTAAATCTCAGCAACCCTGGCCAGGGATTTCCAGTTATAGCCAATCGAACACAGCGCAACATCAACTTCCTATACCGGGAGAGACGAAACCCCTCCTATTGCTCATTGCCTCCATGTGATTCGGGACTGTACCCAGAAGCCACCGTTTTGCACGCCCTCTTGGACGTGGTATGATGGAAATCAAAGCACAGTGGGAATCACACAAGACTCTATGACGATCTCGGGTGTACAGACTAACCTGTACTTGACGTGAGGTATAATACCATCTAGGAGTTCTCGGCGTGTCCGTCCAGTGTACCCAGTCTCCACTGAGCACCCGTATACCTTCTCTGATGTCAAATACCAATAGATATGGGATCATCATCGCCCATCATATGGGTCAAGAAGCGCATACGCTAGTCTACTCTGGTATATCGATGCCATGTCTCGATTCACCTACGACTAGGAACATTTAAAGGATGTACTTAGCGACTACACTGTCCCCACTAGTATGATCTGCATCATAGTCCTGGTAGTCAAGTACTCATCCTAAGGGCTTTATCAACATGTAAGATAGAGACAATCAGAGTACATGTTAAGATAAAAGAGCAACCAGATAGCATACTATCATGTCGAGCAAGAAAGTCCTACCTATATATGTCCAAGCATCCACTACAATATACATCGTATGTACAGTAATGGCCTCTAGGGCATATATATAACTAACAACATCTGCATCCCAGAAGATCAACAACGGCGTTCCTTCTTATGCCAGTAGGGCACGGAAGTGACACAACAAAACAGAGCCATGATAAAGTCCCTAGTTCCAAATCTTACCGGCAACATCTACAGCCTAAAAAAAATCAGCAACGGTGATCCTCCTCATTCCAACAGGATTCAGACGCAACATCACCAAACGGAGCCACGACAAAGTCTTTAGTTCGAAGACTTTATGGTCCACAGACAACCTAGAGTCAAACAATGACCTCCCCGCCGGATCAACGCTCCGTCTTGGAAAAAAGTCAACCAACTCTGAGGAAATCAGTATCCTTGGCAAATATCTCGATTCAGGGAAATTAGCATCCTTGGCGAGAGCATCTCGATTTGTGTCGACCCGCAGAGAAGTCAGTGTCTTTTAAGGAATATACGACATCATCAAACGGAGCCACGGCAAAGTCCCTAGTTCCAGGTCCCGACGGTTCACCAACAACCTAGAGACCACCTCGACGTTCGTCTCGATACAGCAGACGCAATGTCACCCCGGTGTTCTTCCTCCAACAGGATGTAGACACGATACCAACAACGGAGCCATGACAAAGTCCCTAGTTCCAAGCCTCGACGGTTCATCAACAACCTAGAGACAACCGCGACATTCGTCTCGATACAGCAGACGCAATGCCAGCAAACGAAGCGAAGGCAATATTCCTAGCTTCAGGGTCTTAACAGAAACTCATATAAAACCTGAAAGACTATCGGAGATCATCCCACACCAGCGCGGAGTGGTCATGACTCATCGGGGCTCCCAAACTGAGCCTAACCTCAAGTAAAAAGCGACATGGAATATCCCTAACGCTTGCCCTTTCGATGGTAATATTACTTGGAAGATTGCTTGAAGACGTCTTGTCCAGCCTCCGAAGGGATCAGAAACACGACAGTCGCAAGGCTGCTCGAACAACAAGATTGCCTATCGAGGAATACATCAGCCAACACGACGGTACGATGGGCAAAACCCTAGTACCACAGACCCTAACAGACCTTTGTCGTAAAGAGCAGAGGTTAACTGTGACATTAGGTCATTCTTGTGAGAACTTCTTGATTCGTCTCGACTCGTGAGGAAATTAGTGTCTTTGCGAGAACTTCTTGATTCGTCTCGACTCGTAGGGAAAAACCTTAGGCAATGGGGATAAGGACATGTTTCCTAAGCACTGGGGCCCTGTGAGTCGGTCTAAGATAGACTATTGCATACTATTCACGGGCCACACTCTCTGAAGTCGAATCTCAATAAGGAGGGAAACAACCACTTACGAGTCCTCTCGACTTGTAAGAGGGAAAATTCTCTTGTGAGATCCTTACGACTCTCAAGCAAAAACGTACTTAGGAATCCTCACGTTTCCTAAGGAGAAAATATATCTATGGTATCCTCTCGACTAGTAGGGAGAAAAGTCTTTATGAGACCCTCACGGCTCATAAAGTTGAAAAGTCTTAGGCGGCAGATCTGAACCTGTTCCCTAAGCCATCGCTGCTCTACAAGGAGGTCAATATGGACTATCTGCGGGCTATACTTGCCAAAGCTGCATACCACTGAGATGGAGAAGTTACTCATGAGCAAATAAACTACTTCACGTCAGAGTAAGACATAAAGAAATAGAAGGGTGCAGCTCATGCAGCTGAGGGTTTGGAAATATATCCTTTAAGAGTCGAGATTTGAGTCAATGATAAATGACGACGCTTGTGTCCGCTCGTTATCTTCACAGATCAAGATTCTGAAAGTTATATACCAACCCGAAACTGGTCATACGCTATGAATTACTCTGCACTACTTCACCCACGTATATACTTACGTGGGCAAAGTAGTGGGAGGCATTTGTTCCTGCCAAAATCTTCGGCCAAGAGCTATTAGTTCCTGTTTATGCCGGCTTATGTTCCGTTTACAGATATGTGTGAAACCAGGCTCATTAATATACACACATGCACACATCAGAGGAAGAACAGGTGTTCAACGACAAAAACAAAGTATTTAATTGAATATTTTATTCTACAGGAAATAGATCACCAAATATGGGATCGAAAGTACAGGGATTTACAAAACTATGGATAAAATTATCTAACTCCTTCTCTGTCTTCTTTACAATGACAAAGCGACGATCTTCACAAAGAGTAGCTACCCACCGGTCAGCATCGCACCCATCAGCAAAGGCAGACATGACGACCCGCTAAGCCCGTATCTGGCTTAGCAGCCGGACAGAGCGATCCCTCAGAACTGTGGTGATCAAAAGTGCCTTGTGGAAGCACTCGATCTTGTCTTCCGCGGCGTTGAGCATTACCGGAGTCATCTCCGCCTGAGGAGGGGAAATATCATTGATCACAGAGAAGAAAACCATCCGGAGCCAAATGGAGCCGATGGGGAAAGATTTGAACCTTGTTCCTACACGACCTGATCAATTCGATCAGGCACTCGCTATCTATATGAGTCAAGAGCTCGTGCAGCACCGTGTCACATTGGTCATCCGTAAGAGTAGGGTTCACCAAGCGCTCAGCAAAACGAGGAACAATTTCTTCAATGGGCACCTCCCATGGCTGACGGCTAGCATATGGGCGATTACAAGCCATGGCTCTTCTCTGTTAAAATGATTCTTTGAAAATGAGAGGGAAAAGAAGCATTGCTTCAGATTATGAAGGGAGACAATTAAGTCTAGGTACAGAAAATACTGTGCATGATGGAACTATTTCCATGTTCTGGGAAAGAGAAGCTTGACTTAAGAAAAGTGGAGAAGGAAGGTGAAAAGACACCTTCAGTAATGAAGCAGCGCTTCACAGCAGCGCCAGCGCTGAGAGTCAAAGACTCTGAGGCAGCGCACCACGTGCAAAGCACGTGAGCGCTAGCGCTAAGAGCGCTGCACTCTAAGCAGCGCACCACGTGCAAAGCACGTGAGCGCTAGCGCTAAGAGCGTTGTACTCTAAGCAGCTCACCACGTGCAAAGCACGAAAGCGCTAGCATTAAGAGTGCAGCGCATTACGTGCAAAGCACGTGAGCGCTAGCCTGGAACTAAATGTTCCCCACCGTTGGATCAAAGATCTAACGAACATGATTAAAAATCATCAATTGATCAGAATAAAATTCTGTTAAGGAAACATTCTTCAGAATTTTTCCAAACAGGAAAGATTGTGCTCTGAAAATCAGAGCACCATTGGATCAATGATCCAATGGTGATTAAAAATCACCAAAGTACAGAATAAATTCTGTATGGGAAAGATTTTCCAATCTTGTTAAAAACAAGAAGATTGCCTTCTGTAAATCAGAAGCCCTTGGATCAAAAATCCAATGGGGGAAATATCCCCAAATCAATTAGAGAAAAGATCTCTTTAACCGATGAACAAATCATCCTTCACTATATAAAGGCTCCAAGACTTCAAGTCTCATAGAGAGGAACCCCCCCACAAGCTTTGAGAAATTTCAAAGAAAAGAGCAAGCTCTGAGAAGAAGAACTTTTCTTCAAGGTAAAAACCGAGAGATAAAAAATCTCATCAGGAAAAGAACTTAGTTCTTATGCTAGATCACAGAACTTTAAGACAAACTGTCTTTCACAAAAGAGATCATAACATCTCATTAAAAGGGGGGGGGAGAATAATTCAATTCTCTTAGGATCACAGATCCATAAAGGCAAAGCCTTTCACCAAGAACATAAGAGATTGAAATATCTCCTATAAAATAAGAACTTTGTTCTTAGATCCATGAGACAAAGCCTCTTATAAGAGAGAATTAAATTCTCAGAGCGCAAAGCTGCCTAGAAAGAGCCTCAGCGCTCCAATTAAAAGAAGCGCTTCAATACTTCAAATCTAGCGCACAGCGCTACAGAGCCTTAGCGCTCTAAATTTCACAAGAAGCGCTCTATGCTCATTATCTGGCGCATAGCACCAAGCGCGCCACGTGCTTTTCACGTGTGCGCTACTTAATAGAAGCGCTCTGCGCTCTTTATCTGACGCATAGCGCTAAACGCGCCACGTTCTTCTTACGTGTGTGCTACTTAATAGAAGCGCTCTGCGCTCTTTATCTGGCGCATAGCGCTAAGCGCGCCACGTGCTCCTCACGTGTGCAAAGCGCTCTGCGCTTATTATCTGGCGCATAGTGCCAAGCGCGCCACGTGCTCCTCACGTGTGCGAAGCACTCTGCGCTCATTATTTGGCGCATAGCGCCAAGCGCGCCACGTGCTCCTCACGTGTGCGCTACTTGACAGAAGCGCTCTGCGCTCATTGACTGGCGCTCAGCACCAAGCGCGCCACGTGCTCCTCACGTGTGCGCTAAAAGAACATAAATTGTTCTTTAAACAATAAAGCTTCAGAGCCATGATGAGTGCTCAACACTCAATAAAAGACAAAAAAGATTGTCAGAGCCCAAACCAATGTTCAATATTTTTTAAAAGTTCAACATTTAGACTGAATGGGCCGAGCCTAAGTTGGCCATAGATCCCCAATTCAGATTAATTGAGCCCATATGCTCATAAATCTTTGATCTTAGTCCCAAATTGGACTACAGATCTCCCAACCAATATTGGTTCAAGGGTACATCTCTCACTCCTCTGATATTTGTCGTTGTAATCCTTCAACGTCTCCAGCGAGGCGACGGGTCCGGACAACCATACGATCCATGGACTGTAGGGTCCTTAAACACATGGACTATGATGTCCTTAAACTTTATAGACTATGATGTCTCTAAACTACTACGGACTGTGGGGTCCTTAAACTCATGGACTATGATGTCCTTAAACTCCATGGACTATGACGTCCTTAAACTTATAGAGCCCAAATGCTCTTTTGTTGGATCTAAATGATCCTGTTAAGTAGATCATAGTCTAAAATTAGACTAACGTATCCTTAACAAATTGTTAAGTTGATCTCAATCTAAAATTAGACCAACGTATCCTTAACAAACGTTTAAGTTGATCTTAGTCTCAAATGAGATTAACGTATCCTTAAACCCAAACCAAAACCCAAATCTATGAATATATGGATTTGGACTAATCCACGCCCTACGGGCGACAACACAAATTAGTCTCCATATACAATCCACGGGCGACCAAAAAATAAAACAAACACACACGACACGAAGTGACCATCTGGAGAAGGAGAAAGTTGTTACCGCGATGCGGTAGCGTAATTAACTGCAGGGGCTTGCGCCTACAGGGAAGAGCGTCCCCACAATCAAAAACCCCTCAAATGAGGGAGAATCTGACGAAGTCTGCTACAACGGCCGCATCTGTCTAAACCTCTGATATATGGTTCCATAAATCAATTTGGCATCTTCGGAGAGGTGGACGGATTAAACCAAATAGCATCTGCCCCTAAATTCAGGCAAGACATTTGTCTTTCCCGGTCTTTCGGTGGAGAATACACATGTAAAACAAACTGTATCAGGGGGGAGACCAAGAGACGACGGACCGACGGCGACCGACCCCGGCCTGACTCGGCCCGGATCGACCGGTGACTCGGCCGACTCGGCCGCCGCCGCCGGCCGGACTCGGCCGGACCGCCGAGTCGTCAACACAAAATTCGTGCTTTTTCACCTCCCCATCACTCCTACATACTTTAATTCCTTGGATCGGTTCCAGAGCTCTTTAAAATCCCATTAAACCCTATTTGTATTACAAATTAATACAATTTTCAATACACCCCTTCACCTAACCCTAACCCTAGATTTACCCTATAAATACCACCCCTAGATACACACCCCTCACTCACAATTCTGCCCAAACTCTCAAGAAATTTCTCTAGAAATTTTAGTGTGCAATTGAAGTTAGCAAAGGGGCGAAACTTCGGCGATCTTCTGACGACGACCCTAGGATCTCCCGGCGACGAAATGACGCACCAGCGCCTCCTACCATTTCCTCTTCCTCATCCCTAACCTACAAACCCGTAAGTCCTACCTCCCTCTTCTTTATTCTTTTCTAAAAACATGTATTTCTAAAACCCGACGGAATTGGGGTTAATCCGATGTCCGATTCGGTTCTTCCTAAAAATCTCACTTTTTCTTAAATACAATCATACTAAACCCTTACATGTTAACTATTAAACATTGACAAGTCATATTGAACACGTTCCATATCAAAAGGATTTCTATTTCTATTTTTATCGTACTTTTTCACTATAATACCATGTAGTTTAATTTCGACATTTAAAACATCACAATTTTGCTATACCTTTAAGTAGATCACGAGGTAATGACCTACCTCCTCACACACTCATATGCAATATAGCACAATACCTTTCGGGAACATAAAATACGGGAAAATGAAACTTTACATATAAATACCATTTACTATTAAAATCGTTTTCTACAAGATTACGTATTTTTACAATCTTTGCAAAACGCCGCTACAACCCATTTTGGGGAACCTGACTGGATGGTGCGGATTATCGCACATCCCTGGGCTTAGTAGTGCGAGATGCAGACCTTCGCAAGGAGCATTCGGTCTCGAGAGATTTAAAATACAAATATCTTAACAAAATGAGATTTCTAGAAATATAATATATATTAAAATTATTTTTATAAAAATATATATATCTGTATCATTAAAATATCTATTTTTGTGATAATATAAATATTCCAACTTTTTCTAAAAAAATCACAAGAATCACTTTACATTGAAATACCATGAAATTCCATACAAGTTCAATATTACAATTAAATACCCTATATTATGAAATTAGGTTGTTTTCACTAGGAATATCACAAATATAAAATCTACATCTATAATAACTCTAAATATGATAATTAAATACTTAGGATCTATTTTGAAAATTATACAAAAGTATTTTTACATAAACCCCCCCTCAAGTTTTATAAATTACAATAAGCACCCTAGTAAATATAGGTTTAAGCGGGACCAGTCTCTTGAGCCTCAGGGAGCCGGAGATATGGGTGCTTGCCTATCTAAGGTAGAAAACTTAACAACGGTGTTATCAATACGGTAATCGTCTTTGAAAAAGACACAAATCCTGCCGCCCATGTGCAATGGTACCGATAATATCAAAACAATCAGGACTTCAATTTCTTTTCTAATTGTTTTGACTCAGACTGAGTCTCATTATAAATAATCTGACTTGAATATGATTCAAGTACAAACTACAATTCAACATGAATCCATGAATATATTCAATCTATTCAATCTATATTGACCGAACCGAACCATGGATATACTTCCATTTACATGATTCTCCAGTTACATCCATGATTCTCCAGTTACATCCATTTACTGATATCATGGTTTCGGCAAGTCATCCAATTATGCAATCTATATTACAAGACAATATAAGTTGCAATACATTTTACAATACAAACAAGATATCGCAGGGTTTAAGGGGTAGATTGGTACGGAAGGTGTTAGAAGTGGAACGAGACTGCAAGATTAAGACACCTAACTTGAATACCACGCCGTTGTTCCGGACTTTCTAACGGAGCCTCGTACTTCTATTTTCTCTAGTCTCTGGCATATAGAGACTCCTCTCGTATACGCTAGCATCCTTCTGTACCAACCTACAAACAACAGCGTTAACACTAAATACAACATTATAACAATATAATACCACTTTAAGAGCTACACTCTCTCTCTTACTCTCTGTCTTTTCTATTTCTCCCTTATCTTTGGGACTTACCGAGCGATTGTTCGCTGACGACATTCCTTCTCTTTCTTCTTTGGAATGTTGTCAGGTAATTTGGACACTCAGGAGATCGAGCCCACCAGTGAGGACTTGGATCAGCTAGCCTACGACCCGGAGCTTTAGATTCATTGTATACATTTCATTTCAGTACTTTTCATTTCTGTTATGCCACTGTTTAGGCATCGATTTATCCCATGTATTTACCTTTCCATGCATTGTACAAAAGAATGTTAAAAAATAAAGTTGATATTCAGTTATATCTACTGTCTTTTGTCTCTTGTGAATTTTTATTTATATTGCTTAGATACGCTTAGCCTATTTACTTTGGAGTAAATACATAGCAGTCTCGTCGCGCCCCCTTTGCCGTACACCGAGAAGCGAGGCGTGACAGGTCAAGAAGTCGAGCGGGAAATGGCGCATGTGTGTTGACTTCACCGACCTCAACAAGGCCTAGCCCAGAGACAACTTTCCCCTCTCTCGAATAGATCAGCTCGTCGACAGCTCGCGCTATGAGCTATTGAGCTTCATGGATGCCTTTTCCAGCTACAATCAGATCCGTATGAATCCGGCAGACGAAGATCTTACCTCATTCACAACGGACCGGAGGGGTATACTGCTACAAGGTGATGCCTTTCGGCCTCTAGAATGCCGGAGCTACATACGAACGATTGGTTAACCGCATGTTCAAACCGCAGATCGGCAGGAACATGGAAGTTTACATCGACGATATGGTCGTCAAATCCATCTCGTCGGTCGACCACGCCAAGGACCTGGGCGAGACCTTCGAAGTGCTCCGCAAGTTCAAGATGAAACTGAACCTCGCCAAGTGCGCATTCGGAGTCACCGAGGGAAGTTCTTGGTTTCATGGTCACCCACCGTGGAATCAAAGCTAACCCAGAGAAAATCGACGCTATCCTCAACATGGCCGCGCCCAAGACCAACGTCGAGATCATGCGACTTACGGGGCGAGTAGCCGCTCTGAGCCGTTTTATGTCGAGGTCTGGGGAGAAGTGCCTCCCGTTCTTCAAAGCTTTAAGGAAGATCCCGAGGTTTGAGTTCTCAGAGGAGTGCCAGACCGCCTTTGACCAATTGAAGAGGCACCTAGCGACGCCACCACTGCTCACCCGACCAGTTGAAGGAGACGAGCTATCACTGTATCTGGCGGTGTCCGACCAAGCAGCAGGCTCGGTGCTCGTCCGAGAGGTCGACGGCATGCAGAACTCGATGTACTACATGAGCAACGTCTTCAAAGATGCAGAAACGAGGTATCCAGCCATAGAAAAGATCGTCTTGGCACTCGTTGTGGTCTCAAGGAAGCCACGACACTACTTCCAGGCGCACACCATCCTCATCCTTACCGAGCGCCCGCTAGGGGCTATCCTCGCTTCACCCGAATTCTCGGGCCGCTTAGAGAAGTGGAGGTGGGAGTTGTCCCAGTTTGACATAAAATACCGCCCGAGGCAGGCTATCAAGGCACAAGCTCTGGTCGATTTTATCGTCGAGTGCACCATCCCCAGCAAGAAACCGGAGTTCAAGCCGACCCTCACAGCTCAACCCTCGGTCGAGGGGAGGTCCGACTCCATCCCTGAGTGGGTCATTTACGTCGACGGGTCCTCAACCGAGGAAGGCTGTAGTGCCGGCCTCATCATTCGAGGCCCGAACGAGGCGGAAATGGAGTATTCTCTGAAGCTTGGATTCAAGGCCTCAAACAATGCGGCAGAGTACGAGGCTTTGCTGGCTGGAGTGCGAATGGCCTCCGGGCTGGGGCTGAAAACAATTCGAATCCGCAGTGACTCAGCCCTAGTCGTCGGCCAAGTGACCGGCCATTTCGAAGCTCAGGAACCTCTAATGGTGAAGTATCTCGCCGAGGTAAGAAGACTTCGAGAAACTTCGACGAGGTCCAGGTAGAGAAAATACCCAGACAACTCAATGCCCAAGCCGACGCCCTGAGTAAGCTGGCTTCATCCTACTCGGCCAACAACAAGCGGTCTATCCTTTTCGAGATCTTGCCACGGCCCAGCGTGGAAGACGGGGCGAAAATACTTCATGTGTACACAGCCCAGGAAGAGGACCGAGACTGGAGGAAGCCCCTCGTGGAATTCCTGAGGGAAGGTACGCTCCCGGAAGATCGAAAAGTAGCCCGCAGTCTCCGAGCTAAAGCTCGTCACTTCATCTAGAGCAATGGGAACCTTTACAAGAAGACCTTCACCCAACCCCTGCTCCGGTGCGTCGACCCCCACGAAGCCGACTACGTCCTCCGTGAAATCCACGAAGGAGTCGGCGGCGCACATCAAGGGGCCCGCACCTTAATCCAGAAGGCCCCCACCGTTGCGCTCACATGGCCCACACGTGAGTGCTGCGGTGGCAGCATCTCTGCCATTGGATCAACTCAGAAGTTGAAACGGCTCTCAGTGCCTATAAATAGGACCCTTGGCCCTTGAGATGATTTCTGTTCATCTTCTTTCTTTCTGAGAATTTTTGTTCTCCTTCAGAGCATAGCTCTTTGTTTTAAGAACTTTCTTAAGGATAGAACTCTGTCAAAATTTAGGTAAAGATTAAATCTTTTAAAGGATTATTTAATAATCTAGGGTTTCACCCATTAACAGAGCTTTTGCTCTTCTCAAATCATAGATCTTCAAGAAAACATTTTTAGGGTTTCTCAACAGAGCTTTGCTTTTGTTAGATCTTAGATCTTTTTTAGGGTTTCCTAACCCATAACAGAGCTTTGCTCTTTTCGAATCATATAGATTTGTTAATTTCTTATGAAGAACTCTTAGAGTTTGTTCATAGATCTTAAAGATCTCAGAATTTTAATTCATTAAAAATTTTATTTTAAGTTTTCTGATGGGTTATTCCATTATTTTTTACAGAGCAAGGCTCTTGAGGAATTTTTATTCCTTTCATTATCAGAGTTGACAGATGTCACTCAGCGCTGCTCTCAATGGGAGATTTACTCCTTGGCCCGAGGGCCCTCATTAAATGAGAATCTTTTGAGGATTTTCTCGTTTAATGACAGTCTCATCAAATGATGAGATTGTTTTATTAATGATGAACTGTCATCTAGATTATGTGGGTCCCCTTTGGTCCCTTTTCACTGCATTGCAGTGCGGTATGGATTTAAAGTACCTAGTGATGGAACTTAATCTGTAGCATTGGCGGTTGAAAATTTATTCTTTTCCGTGCAGGGATTATGTCTTTCAACACTTCCTTTCCGTTCGTCCGTTCGGAAGGTGGATTCCCCGAAGCGCCTGTAGACCGAGAAGTTTTTGCACCGATCAAAGACCATGATCCGGAGCACAAGAATCTTCATCTATGGGGAACATGGTACAACCAAATCATCAGGGGTCGGTGGAGCTTTTCTTGCGCGGTACCCTCGGACCCTATCTCGGCGATCCCTTATGCAGATGCACTCCTGATAAACTATGCCGTGGAGGAGGTTAATTGGACTTCGGAGGGTCTCCTTCAGCCTTCTATGGCTGCAATACCTGTACATCCGCCGACGGTTGTGGATACTCTAGGACGGTGTATATGCCAGGGTGAATCACGTCCTTGGAGACAACCATATAACATAGGCTTAACTTCCCGTCACCCAGCCGGATATCTGCAATGGGCCTGCTATATTTTGTCGGCTAAGTCGCAACTGCTGAAGCTTGGATTGTATCCCGCAATTTATGCGTCTCTCTTCCAGTATTCCAGGCCTCCTGCCTTGTGGGTCAAGACTTTTCTAGAGCAATGGAACATTCCGACCCACACCTTCCTTCTGTTGGATCGAGAAGTTTCAATTTCTTTAGAGGAGTTTGCTGAGGTTTCCGGTTTACTGGTGTAGGGTTACTAAGCACTTTCACAAGGGTCTATAAGGCATCAACCATGCCCGATTTAAAATTTAGACGTGCCGAACAACCCAAAGCGAGGATCTTTGCTAGATTATTAGGGTTAAATATGCAAGTAAATATCTTTACAACTAAGAGAGAGGGATTACAACCTTTGTAGTCCGCTCCTTCGCTTCATAAGCTCCGAGTAGTAGTCCCTTCGCCGCGATCCATGATCTCCCGGACTCAAGAGAAGCTCCACAACCCGAATGATCCATGCTTGCTTGAAGTCATCCTTTTCGAAGATGATCTACCTTGAAGTTTCTTTAACTCAAGCTCTCACTCACTAATCAAGTATTAATGAAGTGAACACCTTAATCTAATTGGCTAGATTAGATGTGGATGATGAAGTAGGAATTATGCTCTCTTTTATTATCAAATTCTCACACTAATCCATCACAAAACCAAAAGCTAGAAAGCTTTTTAAGGAGGAAGAAGAAGAAGAATGAATATCCTTTTATGATGAATAATAAATTGTTATATCATTATAATTGCAACCATGGTTAAGTCAAGAAAGACTTGACCATTGTAGAGATTTAACCATAGTAAAGGGTGTGGGTTGGGTTAGGAAAATATCTCCAAAAATATCAACACATAATATCTTTGCAAGAAACAAAACAAAAGTTTCTAGAAGCTTCTAGAAAAGATTAACCCAAATCAAACCCTAACCATATTTAATCTCCACTAATCATGTTGCATTAGTAATCATAACTTGTTACAATATTATATATCACATATATAATATATTTTTGTAACAAAAGAAAATAATACATTTAACATCTATCGCATATATATCAATGTATTATCCAGTTAGAAAATGAATCAATAAAGCGAGCCAATATCAATAATGTAATGTAATATATCACATACATAATTATACATTAAATTATCGAATCAACACCTGATCCGACAATCCGGCTATATCGCATATAACCGACTAATATATCATGTACCGATTCATCGAATCAACACTTGATCCGATGACCCGGCTGATATCAAATATCGCAAGAATAGAATACGGTATCTTATATCGTATTATTCTCGGTCCCGCACATATCACATATGTGCTCCTACTCCGTTTTGCCTGAGTCAAGAAACCTTTGTGTAGGACTCTAAAGAATCGTCAATACGCCGGTAGCAGGTGATGATCATATCAAACACCCACAAGCTGTAAGTGGTCAGCTAAACGTAACAGCCACCCAGGTATTAAGCGATCAGAAGATCAACAAGCAAGCCTGTACATTCTCTTGTGAATCCAATCAGTAACACTCCTGTACAGTCCGGTCTCTTCGTCTGATATGTTGCATATCTAGTTTAGGGGTGGTATACGTTAGACCCCAGTAACCGATAAGTCGTGTCGATGTGAGGCTCATAACGGGTCGAGAAACTACTGGTAACACTTACCAGTAAATCTCTAAATCAGCCATGGCCAGGGACTTCCAGTTATAGCCAATCGAACACAGCACAACATCAACTCCCTATACCGGGAGAGACGAATCCCTTCCTATCGCTCATTGTCTCCATGTGATTCGGGACTGTACCCAAAAGCCACCGTTTTGCACGCCCTCTTGGACGTGGTAAGGTGAAAATCAAAACACGGTGGGAATCACACAAGACTCTATGACGATCTCGGGTCTACAGACTAACCTGTACCAGTGTCACCGGAGAACTGCCATCTGACGTGAGGTATAATACCATTTGGGAGTTCTCGGCTAGTCCGTCCAGTGTACCCAGTCTCCACTGAGCACCCGTACACCATCCTTGATGTCAAACACCGATGGATATGGGATCATCCATCGCCCATCATATGGGTCAAGATGCGTATACGCTAGTCTACTCTAGTGTATCGATGCCCTGTCTCGACACACCCTCGATTAGGAATAGTTATAGGATGCACTCATCGACTACCGTGGCCCCACTAGTATGATCTCATCATAGTCTCAGTAGTCGAGTACATATCCTAAGGGATTTATCAACATGTGAGAGTAAGACAGTAAACTAATATAAGTCAACATGTTAAGATAAAGTGAAACCAAATAGCATACTATCAAGACGAGCAATAAAGTCCTCTATATATATCCAAGCATCCATTATAATATACATCATATGTACAACAATGGCCTCTAGGGCATATACATAACTAACAATCTCCCACTTGCACTAAGGCCAGCTGTTCTAGTATCTCATACCTAGCATCCCGAATAATCTCTCAAACTGTTTCTGGGGAATGGCCTTCGTGAGTGGATCCGCAGTGTTGTTCTTCGTATCAACTCTCCTGACCTCGATCTCCCGGCAATCAACTATCTCCCTGATCAGGTGATACCACCTCAGAATATGTCTGGACTTCTGATGGGACCTGGGTTCCTTGGCTAAAGCCACAGCTCCATTGTTATCGCAATACAAAGGTATTGGATGCTCAATGGACGGAACCACACCAAGTTCAGTAATGAACTTCTTTATCCAGACAGCCTCTTTGGCAGCATCGTTGGCAGCGATGTATTCAGCCTCCATCGTTGAGTCTGCAACGGTATCCTATTTGGAACTCTTCCAACATACCGCCCCTCTATTGAGAATAAAGACAAATCCCGAGTGCGACTTAGAGTCGTCCTTATCACTCTGGAAGCTGGAATCGGTAAAGGACTCCACCTGGAGTTCTCTGTTACTATACACCAAGAACATCTCTTTAGTCCTTCGCAAGTACTTGAGAATGTTCTTCACAGCTGTCCAGTGACTCTCTCTAGGATCTGCTTGATACCGACTCACTACACTTAGTGAGTATGCTACATCGGGTCTGGTACATAGCATCGCATACATGATAGAGCCTACTGCCGAAGCATAAAGTATCCCTTGCATGCGAGCTCTCTCTAAATCAGTCTTGGGAGACATCTCTTTGGAGAGAGTGAGTTCAGAGATCGCGGGTTGGTTCCCACGCTTGGATTCTTCCATATAAACCTCTTTAGTATGGTGTCAATGTACCTGGATTGGGACAATCCCAATATCCGTTTAGATCTATCGCTATAGATCATAATTCCCAGTATGCAGGAGGTATCACCTAGATCTTTCATTGAGAATCTTTATGATAAGAAGAGCTTAACCGATTGCAGCATAGGAACATCATTTCCTATCAAGAGTATGTCATCCACGTACAATATGAGGAAGACAGCCTTACTCTCTGCAACCTTCTTATATATACAAGGTCCATCTACATTTTTGATGAAGTCAAACTTTTTGACTACAACATCAAAGCAGATGTTCCAACTCCGCGATACTTGCTGTAACCCATAGATGGATTTAAGCAGCTTGCATACCTTTCCGCTGCTCCCACTATCTATGAAACCCTTTAGCTGAGTCATGTACACGCACTCTTCTAAATCACCGTTTAGAAATATGGTCTTAACATCCATTTGCCAGATTTCGTAGTCATGGTATGCAGCAATGATAAGTAAGATCCGGATGGACTTAAGCATAGCCACTAGAGAAAAGTTTTCGTCATAATCCACACCTAGTCGTTGACGAAAACCCTTTGCAACAAGTCTAGCTTTGAAAGTCTCAACTTTTCCATCTACACCAAATTTCTTCTTAAAGATCCATTTGCTCCCAATGCGTTTTACCCCTTCAGGAGCAACTTCTAAAGTCCATACTTTGTTGGTGTACATAAATTCCATCTCAGATCGCATTGCATCTAGCCACTTCACAGAGTCACCACTCGTGATGGCCTGCTCGAAACTAGTCGGGTCATCATCTTTCATGATGCAATCTTCGCTTCCACCATCAACGAGAAAACCGTAGTATCTCTCAGGTGGATGAGAAACCCTACTAGATCGACGGAGAGGCTGGGGTTCGTCGAGAACTACTGAATCCTCTGGTTCTAATAAATCATCAGTTGTAGTTTATGGTGCTGGAACCTCTTCCAACTCTACATCTTCGCCACTAATTTCTTTTGCAAGAAATTCCTTTTCTAAAAAGGTAGCATTTTGAGCAACAAACAGTTTTTGTTGTTCACCGTGGTAGGATAGATATCCATACGAATTGCTTGGATATCCTACAAACTTGCAAAGAACTGATCGTGCCTCGAGTTTGTCCGGATTTTGCCTTTTGACATAGGCCGGAGAACCCCATATCGTAACCCGTTTAAGATACGGTCTCTTCCCACTCCATATCTCATATGGTGTGGTAGGTACAGATTTAGACAGAACTTGATTCAATAAGTATGCCGCTGTCTCAAGCGCATAACCCCAGAAGGAAATATGCAACTCAGCATTGCTTATCATAGAGCGCACCATATTTAATAGGGTGCGATTCCTCCGCTCCGATACACCATTGTGCTGTGGTGTATAGGGAGGTGTAACCTGAGAGAGAATCACATTCTCTTTTAGATAGTCCAGAAACTCATTGCTCAAGTATTCTCCTCCTCGATCAGATCGAAGGATCTTAATACTTTTGCCCGTTTGGTTCTCTACTTCGTGTTTATATTCCCTGAATTTCTCAAAAGCTTCAGACTTGTGTCTCATCAGGAACACATGTCCGTATCTCGAGAGATCGTTAGTGAATGTAATGAAGTAGGAAGAACCGTTCCTGGCGTGTGTAGACATGGGACCGCATACATCACTATGTACCAGTCTTAAGAGTTCCGTAACTCTTTCTCCGTGTCCACTAAACGGAGTTTTGGTCATTTTACCTTTGAGACATGAATGACAAGTATCATAAGATGATAATTCGAACGGATTCAAATATCCATCCTTATGTAACTTAGCTAGCTGTGTCGCATTGATATGACCAAGTCTACAATGTCATAAGTAGGATTCGTTCATTTCTGAACTCTTCCTCTTATATGTGTTTTGTATATTAAGGACTGCATTTTGATTGAGAACGTATATGCCATTATGTAACGGCCTGATCCATTCAACTTTTGATCTAGGAAGATATTCATAATATTATCCAGTATTACAAAATTATATCCTTCTTTACTTAATAAAGAAACTGATATAATGTTGCACATCATGTTCGGTATATAATAGCACTCGTTCAGAATCAATGTATTACTACTTGGTAATACAAGATGATATTCGCCAACTGTTTTGGCTGCAATACTTGCACCATTCCCTACTTGTAAGGAACGATCATCTTTTCCCAGTTCTCTACCTTTACGTAGCCCACGTAACAATTTACATATGTGGGATCCTGATCCGGTATCTAATACCTAGGACGTAGGGTGAACTGAGAAACAGTTCTCAATAACTAACACACCCAAAGAAGATGCATCAGCATGCTTATTCTTCGTTTGGGTGGCGTGAGAATCCAGATTTTCTCCTGTTTCCTATTCAGTCTTATAACTCTTATAAGAAAGAGCGGGACCAACGTTCCCCTGCTCAGTATAATAAGCGGGTTCAGTCAATACATCCATATTATTATCTTGATTATGGCCTGACATGGTCGCTACCTGGAGAGAGAGAGAGAAGAAAATACTTTAGCGTATGCTCTTGTAAGATTAGATTGGTTATTATCTTATCTAATCAGGATGTCTCCCACTATTTTTATCAAATCTTCCTTCAAACCCTAAAAGGTAAGATTAACCGAGATTAATTACACCTACAATTTCGTCAATCTTTCAGCCAGATCAGTGTTGGTACTTGAGGGAGGTTCCCCGTGCTTTCGCACGGACCTAATTAAAATAAACCTCATTTTCCCAGAGGCATAACCCCGTTAACATCTTTCTAGACACCTACTTGATCGGCTAATTGTCCTGTGTAAAATTCTCCCAGGAGTAACTCTTACTCGTAGTGAGTATCGGGATCCAACTATCTCATAGGAGGTATGCAATCTCATTGCAAATTTCAACACTTGAAATTCCCGATAATATTCTGCCCCTAGCGATCTATGACCTTGACAAGGTCAACAAATCATAAATCGCAAGTCAAGTTCAACCCGTTATTTCCCGATTAAATTAAACCCACCCGCATGACCCTTGACAAGGTCAACAAGGCCGTACGAATACCCTAATCCAATCACATCTCATGTTTTAGCAGATAAACACTAATTAGCTACCGTACACTGTGCCTTGACAAGGTCACCAAACACAGCACGAATACTAAGTAGGATTTATCTGAAATGACGGAGGGATACGACAGGTTTTTCAGAAAACCTGTTGCGTAATGAATTTGATATCGTTATAGAAACAAGTGATTTTGAAAAGGAGTGTTTTTGAGTGTTTTCTAGTTTCGCTAAAGAGGTCACTCCCGGTGAAGGGATCTCGGCTCTTTCCCTATCGAATAAGGTGCAGGGTATATCATATACACCGCTGTGCAAAGCAAGAACTATATACGCTGTCAAAAACTAAACCACAAGTTTGTAGCATCTGCCAGTTTTGCTAAAGAGGTCACTCCCGGTGAAGGGATCTCGGCTCTTTCCTCATCGAATAAGGTGCAGGGTATATCATATATACCGCTGTGCAAAACAAAACTGTAGCTACCCTTTTTATAAAGTTTTGATTCTACAACATCTTTTAGGTTTCTTTTCTTTTATTAATCTCATTAATAAAATCCCATCAATTAATGCTTCCTAAGTATCACAGAAGAAACGAAAGCAGTAATATTTATATATCAACATATATATATAGTATAAGTATTCGTCTCAGGCAGTAATATGATCTCATCACAGAATATTGCAGCAGAAGATGACATATGAAATATTGGATATACTAGGACGTCCGTGTTTTATTTCGAGCCTGTATAAAACACAGATTCCATGGTCGCGATGAATAGCCAAACCCACATCCCTAGACCCCTACGAGAGCGGCAAGTAACACTGCCAATTCTAGGGTTAGGAGACCCAGTCTCGACTCCTCGAGATGGCCTCCCACTGGACCCTAGAACCCGGTTACTTGTGCTCCCCTCCTTGGATCTACCTAATGCGGAAAAGTAAATAATATACAAAGGTGACAACAACCTCAACCCGGAAGTGCCCCAATAAAGAATATTACATACAAATGAATTTTACATGAATGAAAATAAAAACCCTCATCTCACATAAAACCCTCGGCTATTCAGAACACGACGATCCAATACAACATATCACAGCAACACATAATATCTCATATCATCAATGTAAGCAAGTATGCGTATCCCAATTGTCGTTGATGTATAGCAACGAAGCCGGCGATATACCACATACTACGCTTACGGTCACAGAAAAGAAAGTGTAAAACCACAACATTTGGAATCCACAATCACTTTAGACATCATAAATCCGAAATATCACATACATCGCATTTCATGCCTAACTATATGAATTCCACATATTGTATCACATTCCAGATAAATAGACAAAGTTAAACTTTCCGATCGAATAATCAAATACGCAAGATTTCCCAAATAGCTCAACACTTGAGGAGAGTTCAAAAAATCCCAGAACATGTCACAACTCCAGTGAACCAGCCGTAGAAGGGTCAAACCAACGCCTCACATGTGGCAACGCCAAACTACCACAAACCCAAAGGTTCAGTGGAAGTTTTGACGGTCACATAATCGAATTAAGGTTATGTTCTTCTAGAGAGTCCACAGATATGCTTGCATAGTTTTTCGAAAGTTTTAAACTCAAGAAAAAATCAACACTTGAAAGTTTTTCGTGTCGGGAAAAAATGAGTTATTGATATCCGTTCGAACATTTTAACAGGTTCTAAATTATCTGGAAAACCAAATGAAATCAAACTTTCCGATCGAATCAACGAATACAAAAGATCTCCAGAGAAATCAACACTTGAGCAAGATTAAAAATTCCCAGAAGTATATACTAATACCTACGGATCAACCCTACTAATACGAGGCCTTAACTCCCAAGTACGGCCGCGGAACCGCCGCGGGAAGCATGTTCCTGCCGTAGTTCCGCGGCGACTTTAGGGAGTCGGGGGCTCGTATTTTACAGTAATCCTTAGAATTGCATGCTAAATTTTCTAAGTATTTTTAATACGGAAAAAATCAAATTTTTGAAAAATTTCTAGAGAGGGGTCAAAAAACGATGTTTCGGCGTTCGATCGGACATTTAACTTCGTATACACGTCGCCTAATGCTCTAGTTAGACTCTGATACCACTGTAGGGTTACTAGACACTGTCACAAGGGTCTATAAGGTATCAACCATGCCCGATTTAAAATTTAGACGTGCCGAACAACCCAAAGCGATGATCTTTGCTAAATTATTAGGGTTAAACATGCAAGTAAACATCTTTACAACTAAGAGAGAGGGATTACAACCTTTGTAGTCCGCTCCTTCGCTTCATAAGCTCCGAGTAGTAGTCCCTTCGCCGCGATCCATGATCTCCCGGACTCAAGAGAAGCTCCATAACCCGAATGATCCATGCTTGCTTGAAGTCTTCCTTTTCGAAGATGATCTGGGAGTTCTCGGCGAGTCCGTCCAGTGTACCCAGTCTCCACTGAGCACCCGTACACCATCCTTGATGTCAAACACCGATGGATATGGGATCATCCATCGCCCATCATATGGGTCAAGATGCATATACGCTAGTCTACTCTGGTATATCGATGCCCTGTCTCGACTAGGAACAGTTATAGGATGTACTCATCGACTACCGTGGCCCCACTAGTATGATCTCATCATAGTCCCAGTAGTCGAGTACATATCCTAAGGGCTTTATCAACATGTGAGAGTAAGACAGTAAACTAATATAAGTCAACATGTTAAGATAAAGTGAAACCAAATAGTATACTATCATGACGAGCAAGAAAGTCCTCTCTATATATATCCAAGCATCCATTATAATATACATCATATGTACAACAATGGCCTCTAGGGCATATACATAACTAACAACCGGTTAGAGGAGAACATTATGAGGAGCTACTTCCTCCGGATGAGTATATTTTTGCCACCAAATCACTGGTAATGGGTCTTACCCCAGAGAACGCCATTCAACACCAATTCCCAAGTTTGATAAAGGTGTTGAATATCTATGAGAGCCTCTTTGTCGAATCCGAAGGCCGCGGGGTTAATTTCACAGATTTCATCGCCCGTTTTCTCCACTCAGAAGTCCTGTAGAAGGAAGTCGCGAAATTTGCCAAACTCGACGATCCTTTTGGTTTTGGTTTGGACAACCAACCGGCAGCGGAAGCGGATCAGAGAAATTTCTTTCTCCCCAACACCCTGGTCATCTCTTTCACAGAACTTGCAACTCCTGGAATTGACGAAGAAACATTCTTTTTAGGGTTCCTCGGGCTATGGCTAAGCTGGTTTGCACTTCCGATGCACCCTCGCTATATGAGGCCGCCCATTTTTTATCCATCTCACCTAATGGTTGCTGGGATGCAAGTGGTCGTCGGGATCGCTGAGTTAGCCCATTTATATCATGGCCTAAGCTTGGCAGTAGACACTACTGAACCAGGGGTGCGGCACGTGAACTTCTCGATGCATTATTTTATGTCTTGGATCGAGCTACATGTATTTGGCGTCTTCGGTATCCACAAAAGGCCTTGCTTCTATGACAAGTGTAAGTTCCCTCGGATCATGTGGCTAGTCGATGCATCCATTGTAAATCCGACACCGCAGGAAGCTAGGGGTTTGCTCCTTCATCCATGCACGGTTGGAGATGGCATGACTTTCACCGATAAAATTCTGGCCGTCGGCCAAGAATCCACAAAAACGGTGCAGCCATTGCAGGACATCTTTAAAGACGGGGCCTCTGTCTTGAAAGCTTGGGAGATTATTCATTTATACTCCATCAGGCCAGGCTTTCTCGTGTTTAGGTAGAACAATTCGGCATTGTTTATGAGATACAACCCACATCATTTTGCCCAGCAGTTAAGCTATGACCATGGCGTCCCGCTTGAGGCCTTCTTAGCAGAACTAGCTGCTACTACTGAAGAGGGTATCCGGAGCGTGTTGCATCATTTTATGCGGTTGAACACCGGCTCCAATTTTTTTTATTAGTGAGCCGAATTGCGTTCCAAAAGCCCTAAACGTATATGTGGCGTGGTACCAGTATTCGATGGGCACCGTTATTAGAGAGGAAAAGAGATTGCTGCTTGATTGCAAGGGTACAACGCCGGCTGGTAATCCAAATGTTCCTCTGAAGCGACGAAACATTGTCCGTCCTTACCCAGTGTGCCTGAAAAAGAGGTAGCTGCCGCGTCTCCCGAGTCGGATGTGGCTACGGAAATTGGGACTCGTCGCCCAAAGTTGCCTGCTAAGCATAAGCTTGTGTTACCGGCGACCGGTACTCGCTCGCAAAAGAAGAAGAAGTCGATTCTTTCTGTAGACGTTGTACTCGGCCAGGAGCCTCATGCTCCTCATAAGTTAATACGGTACCAATGAAGGCTTAATCATGGCGCCGGATGATACCGACCTCGAGGCTGCTATTGCAGCTTCTGAGCAATTAGCAAGCCACAAAGCAGGACTGGTCATCCTTGCACAGTCAGGTAAACTTCAGTCATATCTTTTCGCTGTTATGTTTTTATTATCATGTTTTGACTGACACTTCTTCTTCAACAGGTATCTCCACTGAAGAGGCTCTCGAAGCTTCTCTCAAGACTTTTGAGGAGGAGGAAAGGCTTCGTGCTTCCTTAGGCATCGGTACATTTCGGCTCACCGCGTCTCCATTCCCGTTTTTATGGGTAAAATAACTCTTCTTTTCCATCTTATTGCAGGGACTACCTTGACTCAGGTTATCTCGAGTGCGGTGCCGACTTCGCAGGGCGGTGGGGAGATGCTTCCAAGGCCGGCTGCCGAAGTCCCAGCTCCACCAGTATTGCCGAAAGAAGCTTCACGTAAGTAACCGATGACGGACGCCATAATGGCTCTAGAAGTAGCTCCTAGCTCGAACGATGACGTCTCCTTATCGGAGGTCTTAAGAAAATCAACTCTCACGGACCAGGCAGAAAGAAAGTGCAAGAGGCGTGCAACGAGAGAACGTAATGCCGCCATGACTGTAGGTGCAGGCTCGAGTGCTGCATCCCCTGTCCCTGTTTCTTCAGAGGGTGCTCCGGTCACCCTGTCTACCACTCATAGACAGGCGGCACGCGTGGCTCGGGTAGCAAATGAAAAGCCGATCTAAGGTAACATAACACTGGGTCCTTTTATTAGAGTTTTAATCTTCAGATTCTCATATATCATACCCTCAAGGGACAAGTCCGACTGAGGAGGTGGCAGGCAAGATGACGACAACTACTGAGCCCGAAGCGGCTACTCTTTCTCAGGAGTCCGGGACTGCTCTAATTGCCGCTCTTTCCACCTGTGGTTCCCTGCCGTCGCCTGGCATTGCGAGTGTCACGACGGCCCTCATGGAATTTGGGGATGAAGCCACGGGCGGTGAAACCATCCCCCCGAATGAGATCGAAGAAGTCGTGATGCTCGGCGATGCATCCGTCACCGTTTTGGCTGATGACCTGTCTGGTAGGTTTCGGGTTGCTGCATTCTTTTCGATTTGCAATCCCTTCTGATGACATTTTGTTCCCTTCGAATGTAGGTGTGGTGAGCGCTGAGGTTGTGACACCTGAAGAAGTACTGCCAGCTGCTGTTTTGACGGTCGCTGCCCCTTGGTCTCTTCCTATCTCCTCTCAAATGCTGGAAGGTATGGGTTTGCGATTAATTTAAATCAGGGACAACATCTTTCGTGTACTGACTATGTATCATTGTAACCCAGCAGGAGTTCTCTTTGATCATCTATATCAAGTGTTGAACCCGCACTTCTCCTTCCAGTCGGAAGTTACTCTGCCTGTTGGCGCCGGTGAGTATAATTTTTAAACCGATGTTATTTCCTTTCTTAGATGGGCGACTCGACCGTTGTTAATTTTGAATTGATTGCAGCACTACAAATCGAAGGAGGGGACGAGGGAATCGTCGCGCCGCCAGTACTCCCAACTCTGCCTTTTGTTGCAGCCGGTATAGTAAGCTCTATTGTTTGTGTATTTTCTTTATTTCTTGAACCGACATCTGACTATGATCTGTTTTACAGTGGTTGCAACGACTCCAGCTCCGTTCGAGTCTCGGATCATAATGCCGGCATGGCCCTTTTCCAGACGTCCATCTTCCAAGGGCACTGTGACCAGCCTACGCATGTTAAGTGAGTATATCGAGGAGCTTAACATGGAGGTCCCTGCATTTGCTGCAGATTTTGCTGCCAAGGTTAATCCCATGCTGGCGACGCTCATGAACTTCCATAGTGAATGCGTCGTTGAGTCTTGGGTTAATCACTGCGGAAGATTGAAGCCTGCCTGCATGAGCTTGAGCTTGGGCGTCCTGTTCCTGAGGTGTTGGCTTTGAACTCCCAGCGAGCTGCATGGGTTGAGCAGAGCGTTCCGTTCCTTTGCCATTTCGAACGAGAGGCAACCCTTAGACGAAAGGAACGTGAGGCGACTTCCGCTGGATCTGTTCAAGTGCGCGCTGAGGTCGCAGCAAATGCTGCCCAGCTGAACTCCATCTTTGAAAACCTTCAACGATGTATCTCTGGCGGGCTGGTGTTGAGGAAGAAACTTGATCTTAATGAGCAGGTTGCGCAGAGTCAGGAGGCTGTTCAGCAAGAAATTGATCAGAAACTTTCATCCTGTCTGCAGCAACGAGCCCAAATTGAAGCAAAGCTGGCCGCGATGGCTGATCATGAGAAGGAGTTGAGAGGAGTGCGCGAGTAGTTATCTGATTTATCGAGGATGCCTCCCTCTTAGCAGCTGTTCTTGTATAGATTGAACACTTGTAATCTTTGAATAACATGTATCCATTTTTTATTCTTTTATATGATTCATCTTGTACTCCATTGAATTTATGAATAAAAGATACGCATTTCTTATCCCCCACTGTTGCTTTCTTCTCTTTGCTGTGTTGTTGACATGTGGTTTTAGCAAGTGTGGCCTGTAAATAGTAGAGAACATTTCATCTTAGTCTTTTTGTAGGGTAGTGATGGCTTAAGAAGCAGGTTCATGTCTGCTGCATAAGACTTTTCAACTTTATGAGCCGTGAGGGTCTCACAAAGACTTTTATCCTTACGAGTCGAGAGGATCTCGTAGGTGTGGTTTCTCCTAAGGAATCGTGAAGATTCCTAAGTGCATTTTCTCTTGAGAGTCGTAAGGATCTCATAAGAGAATTTTCTCCTTACAAGTCGCGAGGACTCATAAGTGATTGATGAGTTGACCTGCTCCCGAGTCAAAGCATTGCTTTTAGCGGGAAGGTCGAGGGTTTGCTCTGGCTGTTTCCCACGAGGTCAGGATTGACTTTAGCCGTGTTCTACATGACCAGGATTTGCTCTGGCTATTTCCCATAGGGTCAGGATTGACTTTAGCCGTGTTCTACTGGACCAGGATTTGCTCTGGCTGTTTCCCACGGGGTCAGGATTGACTTTAGCCGTGTTCTACAGGACCAGGATTTGCTCTGGCTGTTTCCCACGGGGTCAGGATTGACTTTAGCCGTGTTCTACAGGACCAGGATTTGCTCTGGTTGTTTCCCACGGGGCCAGGATTGACTTTAGTCGTATTCTACAGGACCAGGATTTGCTCTGGCTGTTTCCCACTGGGTCAGGATTGACTTTAGCCATGTTCTACATGACCAGGATTTGCTCTGGCTGTTTCCCACGGGGTCAGGATTGACTTTAGCCGTGTTCTACAAGACCAGGATTTGCTCTGGCTGTTTCCCACGGGGTCAGGATTGACTTTAGCCGTGTTCTACATGACCAG
Organism: Agapanthus africanus; assembly: GCA_030015575.1. Classification (NCBI taxonomy): domain Eukaryota; kingdom Viridiplantae; phylum Streptophyta; class Magnoliopsida; order Asparagales; family Amaryllidaceae; genus Agapanthus; species Agapanthus africanus. The sequence goes on from CM057340.1 coordinate 662,505,765, forward strand.
GATTTGCTCTGGCTGTTTCCCATGGGGTCAAAATTGACTTTAGCCGTGTTCTACGGGACCGGGATTTGCTCTCTCGGTTGTCTGTGAACCGTCGAGGTTTGGAATAGGGACTTTGCCATGGCTCCAAGGTTGATTGTCGCGTTTGAATCCTTTTGGAATGAGGAGGAACGCTGTTGGTGATCTCTAGGTTGTCTGTGAACCGTTGAGATTTAGAACAGGGACTTTGCCATGGCTCCAAGGTTGATTGTCGCGTCTGGATCCTGCTGGAATGAGGAGGAACGTTGTTGGTGATCTCTAGGCTGTCTGTGAACCGTCGAGATTTGGAACAGGGACTTTGCCATGGCTCCAAGGTTGATTGTCGCATCTGAATCCTGTTGGAATGAGGAGGAACACTGTTGGTGATCTCTAGGCTGTCTGTGAACCGTCGAGATTTGGAACAAGGACTTTGCCATGGCTCCAAGGTTGATTGTCGCGTCTGGATCCTGCTGGAATGAGGAGGAACGCTGTTGGTTATCTCTCGAGATGCAGATGTTGCCATCGAGACTTGGCTCTCTTTCTGACGGAGCCTGGTGGGATGATATGATCCTCTCTTTGTTTGTGCCCATGGATTGTATACAGGGATCGACGTGATCGCATCTGTAGGGCAAAAAGTTTCATTTAATTTCATTTTTTTTATTTCTTTCCATGATGCTCTATCATTTCAGCTCTTTATATCGCGAAAGTCACGAGTGCCCAATCATTTCGGTTATTTTTCGCGGTGCCCAATCATTTCGGCTATTTTTATATGCATATATATTTTTACTTGCTGACTTTGTTGCAAGTTGCCCCATCATTTCGGCTATTTCATATGCATTTCTGGCTCGCTGCTGATTTTTTTTATCACGAGTATTGAGTTTGAAATCTGATGCCAATCTCAGCAGCAGCATCGCTACGACTGGAATATTGCCAGAAGCGAATCATCATTTGCCGTGAAAGGACTTAGAATTTGATACCGATATAGGCATCAGCATTGCTACAACTGGGATATTGCCAGGAGTGAAACATCATTTGCCATTGTCGATTTAAACAAAGATGGCTTAGCAAACAGGGTTAGGATCATGTCGACTAAGGCTTGACTTTATGAGTCGTAAGGATCTCGCAAAGGTATTTCTCCTTATGAGTCGTGAGGATCTCGTAAATGCGTTTTCTCCTTAGGAATCGTGAGGATTCCTAAGTATGTGTTCTCTTATAAGTCGTAAGGATCTTACAAGAGTGTTTTCTCCTTATAAGTCGAGAGGACTTATAAGGGTCGTTCACCATGTGAGCATATCCCTAGTCGCTGATGGGACTTTGCTAGGGAAATGTTTATTCGTGCCCGTGGATTATATACAAGGGTCAATATTGAACCGCTTGTAGGGCAGTCTGGGAAATGTGATGGCTTAAGAACAGGTTCAGATCCCTGTAGCTTAAGGCTTTTGAATCCTATGAGCCCTGAGGGTATCAAAGGGTAATTCTCCTTATGAGTCGTGAGGATCTCGTAAGTGTGTTTTCTCTTTAGGAATCGTGGGGATCCCTAAGTGTGTTGCTCCTTTGTGAGTCGTAAGGATCTCACGCAGGTATTTTCTCCTTACAAGGTCAAGAGGACCTTGCAAGTGTCTTTTAACGAGATTGCGCCCTTTTGGGTTTTCACAAACTCGCCGGTAGTCCTGCTGTTTTTACTCACGGAGCTCTTTCGGGTTTTCATCCGTGCCCATCTCGCTTATAGACGTACCGTTTTTTTTGCGTCAGCCTTGGGATACTGCGGTCCGTAGTAGTTTATAGACGTCTCGGTCAGCTGCAAGTTTTAGGACATTGCAGTCCATTGTTAGTTTAGGGACGTTTCGGTCCATCGCACATTTTCGCGACGAGGTTTCGTCGGATACTACTTATAGAGTTTAGTCTTGGGAAGATAGCAAGTGGACATAGGCGTCGTCATCTATCGTTAACCCAGACCATAACTCGCCAGGCGTAGTATTTCTTTAGGAACCGGCCGTTTATTGGCTTGAAGAGTCTTTCACCATGCATATCCATGAGCAGGTAAGCCCCACCTTGGTAGAATTTGTCTATGATGTACGGGCCCTCGTAATTCGGCTCGAATTTCCCCCATTTGGTACGATTGAGGATCATAGGTCTCTTGACCACTAGCACAAGTTCGCCTTTGCGGAATGTTCTCAGCCTAGTCAATCTCTCGTATGAGCGCGTCATTTTTGCTTTGTAAGCTTCCAAGTTTTGCTGCTCCATAAGCCGGGTTTCGTCAAGGGCGTCGAGCTCCTCAAGCCAAAGATGATCATTGTCTTCGTCTATTAGCTCGCAATGAACTGCCACTCGCAAGGAGGGTAACTCTATCTCCAAAGGGAGTACTGATTCAGTGTCGAATACCAATGCATAGGTCGTTGTGTTTGTGGACGTTTTGAACGTAGTTCGATACGCCCAGAGAGCTTCATGCATTCTCTCGTGCCGGTCTTTCTTATTTTTGGACACCATCTTTTTCACGATCTTCGTCAAGGTCTTGTTGAAAGCCTCAGCTAGACCGTTAGCCCGGGGATTATAGACCGAAGAGTATCTCCAGTCTATATTATGCTGTTGTGTGAAGCGGCTGATCTTGTGGTTTCTGTAGGCTGGCCCGTTATCGAAGATAATCCGTCGCAGAGTGCTGAACTGATAAATGACGTGTGTCTTAAAGAAATGGAGGATATTCTCCATCTTCACTTCTCTTAGTGGTACTGCTTCTGACCACTTGGAGAAGTAATCAGTTGTCGCGAGTATAAACCGATGTCCTCTGGACGATGTTGGTTCGATGGGCCCGATTATGTCAGTTCCCCACATTTCGAATGGCCAGCTAGCCACCGTTGGATGTAACGGATTTGGATGCTGGTGGATAAAGTCCCTGTGAATCTGGCACGAGTGGCACTGCTTTGCGTATTCGAGGCAGTCTTGGATCATCATGGGCCAATAGTGGATCATAGCCCATCCTTTTAATCTTCAGTTTCATCTTCGACCTGGCTTGGTGAGAACCGCAGAGTCCATCGTGAGTTTCTTGGATGACTCTCCTTACCTCTTCAGGTCCCAGGCATCTTAGCCACAGAGAATCAAATGATCTCTTATACAGAGTATCATTGACGAAGGCAAAAGATAGAGCTCGTTTCATGAGCTGATGTCTTGAGGACGCATCTTCAGGCGTTCGACGGGATTTGAAGTAGTCTATAAAGACTTCTCTCCAATCCTTAGACTTTTCCTGGTCTTTTATTTATAGGGTCGCTTTCTTGGTTGCATCCTTTTCTTCGGATGACTCCGAAGATATTTCTGCCGGTGCAAGAACCCGGTGGCTTTGCACAACGATCCTCACATCATCGAGGTTTTCGTCAGCCAGTTCTTTAGCGAGTTTGGCTAATGCATATGCCTTGCTATTTTCTGCGCGCGGTATGCTTTCCAGGGCGTAGGCAGGGATTTGGGTCAGCAGTTGCTGTACTCTCTCACCGTACTTTACCAACTTCGGTTTACACGTTTGATAGTCGCCATTCACTTGACTAACGACCAGCTGGGAATCTCCGTATATGAGGAGGTATTCAATTCCCATGTCAACAGCGATCTCAAGACCTACTATCAAAGGTTCATATTCGGCTTCATTGTTTGTCCTCGGCTCTGTTAAGGAGAAGTCAAAGAGCATTATCCCTCCTTTTGGAGTCACGAAGATGAGGCCTACCCCAAACTTGATTATGGGGGTGCGGTGATTTCGCTTCTTCATGGAAGATGCTCCGTCGAAGTAAAGTTCCCATCGGGTATCACTCTTTTCTTTCTTCCTGTCGATCGTGTCATACTCGTGCTCGTCTGGCAATTCGCAATTTAGGGGTGAATCAGCAGGTATAGGATGCTCAGCGAGGAAGTCGGCAATGGCCTGGCCTTTCACTACCTTGAGAGGTCGGTATATCACCGAGAATTCCATTAAGAGTAGGGCCCATTTAGCGATTCGTCCTGTTAGTATGGCTTTTGACATCAAATACTTGGGAGGATCCACCTTTGATATAAGATGGACCTCATGAGCCAATGCATAGTGCCTGAGCTTTGTTATCATGAAGATCAATGCCAGGCAGTGCTTTTCAATGGGGGAGTAATTGTTTTCTGCCCCCAGAAGAACTCGACTCAAATAGTAGAGGGCTCTCTCTTTCCCTTGGTCGTTTTCTTGTGCCCATAATGCGCCTAGAGAACCCTCAAGGGCGGTTGTATACAGAATGAGAGGCTTTCCCTTGACCGGAGCGGTTAGTACCGGCGGGTTCTGCAGGTATTGCTTAATTTCGTCGAGTGCAATTTGGCATTTGCGATCCCAGACGAACGGGGTTCCCTTCTTCATCAAGTGACTGTAGGGGAGGCATTTGCCGGAAAGATTGGCTATAAACCGCCGGATATACGTGAGCTTTCCTTGGAAAGACCGCAGTTGTTTGAGTGTTCTTGGCGGGGGAATTTCAATGATCACCTTGATCTTCGACGGGTCTATCTCGATGCCTCGATATCGGATGACGAATCCTAGGAATTTGCCCGAAGAGATTCCGAATGCGCATTTCAGAGGGTTCATCTTCAAGTTGTATTTCCGAAGACGTTGGAACACTATTGTTAGATGCTCCCAATGCTCTTCGTGCGATTTACTTTTCACTACAAGGTCGTCAATATAGCATTCGACGACTTCATGTATGAGGTCGTCGAAAATCTTTGTCATAGCCCTCTGATAGGTAGCACCGGCGTTCTTCAGACCGAAAGACATCACTTTGTAGCAGAATATTCCCAGCGGGGTCCGGAAAGCGGTATGCTTTTGGTCTTCGGGATGCATCTTTATTTGACTGTACCCTGATGAGTCATCCATAAAGGAGAAGACTTCGTGAGTAGACATGTTGTTATCATCAGCTCGGTAACCGGTACGGGAAAATCATCCTTCGGGCAAGCTTTGTTGAGGTCCCGAAAGTCCACGCAGATGCGCACTGTTCCATTTTTCTTCATCACTGGGACGATGTTGGCAATCCAGTCAGGGTACTGAACGTCTTGGATGAAGCCGGAGTCTATTAATTTCTTGACTTCGGCATTGATGCTCATCTCAAGGTCGAGCCGAATTCTTCTCGGCGCTTTTTTGATTGGTTTAACATCCGGAGAAATCGCCAATTTGTGGAAGGCTATTTCTGGATCTAATCCTGGCATCTCGGAATAGTTCCATGCAAAGCAGTCTTTATACTGCATGAGCACGTCTTTGAGCGTAGCCACCTTTTCTTCAGACAACAACTCACCGACGAACGTCGGCCGTGGGTCATTTGTCGTCCCCAAGTCGATTTTTCTGAGGCTATCTGCAGTAGTATGTATTCCATCTTCCAGCTCTTTTGGCGCCGGCGGAAACTCTGAGATCACCTCGTTATCATCGTTTTCGCAGCACCAGGGGGGTCAACCATATCCTCGTGTACCCCTTCCTGACAGCATTATCACGTGACAGGTACGAGATTGCTTCCAAGACCGATGTTGATTCGGCTCTACTCTCGCTGCATGTATGGCTTTCGGTTCATGCTTCTGTGGTGGGGTTACCCTCCAAGCTGGATAAAGCGAACCTGCTTTGCTGATACCGGTCTTCTACCCAGTCTTTGAATGTGAAGCAGTCTTTGAGAGGATGTCCTATCACTCGGTGATAGGAGCAATAGTCTGGGTAAGAGACCTCGCCTGCTTGCTCGGGGTGTTTGGATTTCGGGAGTGTCATCATCTGAATTTTATGACAAGATCGAATATCCTCCTTGTCTTGTCTTGGGGAAAAGAATATGCTTGACCCATCTTCTTTATAAGAGACGGATCCAGGCTTCCCAATTCTCGATCGCGTGGCTTCTTGGACACGCTTTGCCACTGTCGAATGTTTTTTAATTTCTTTAACTTGTTTCTACCTCTGTGTCGGGTCTTTTGTATAACGGGTTGACGACGAGGATCATTGTCATTCTCCGCATCCTGCTGAAGAAGGCGCTGCGTCCTGGATTTCTCGTAGATGGCCATTTCGCGGCTATGATCATCCCGGACCTTTTGACCTGCTTCCCTTATTAGCTTGTCCATATGTTCTTCGAACGACGGACTTGGCATTTTCACGGCGGGACCTCGTCTTGGTTCAGGGTTAGCGTCTTCTACTAGAGCATCTCCTTCCTCACCAAAATCATGTATGATGTAGCAGGTATGGAATCACTCCCGTTTCTTGGATTGAACATATCCAAGCCCGATCGTTTCCATTCTTCCGTTGGGCAATTTTCGCTGAGTTCCAGGGACGTTCCAGATCCTGTCATAGAACTTAGCTTTTTGAGCAGTCTGTTTGAAGGGTACGCCTTGGCACCTCAACAACCTTTTTAATCCTTCTGTGTAGTATCTGGGCAGACGGATGGGCTGGAACCTGTCAAGCGTAGAATCGGCGCCATGCCAGATTTCTTTCTCCACTTTGGTTTCCGTGGATCAATAAAAGAGGACTTTTCGCCTGGGAGGGACGTAGAACGTCTGCAGTTCTTGCATACTGTAGGTATCAAGTGCGTCGAGCTCTTTGTAGTGCTCTTGCGGAACCATGGCGATTTGCAAACTCCGATCATCGCCAGTGAATGCTTGTATTGATGGCCGAACAGAAAATACTGCATTGATCTCATCTTCCGAGTCGCTGCCGAAGACTAGCATAGGGGTGGACGGTCCTGGCTTGTTGCATTGGGGTGGCCCTGAATAAATTATTTCTTCTTTCTCTTCGGTATTGATCCTGAAGACCGGAATAGTGGTGATAGCTTTGTTCTTCGGATTATGGCATTTTTCTGTGTCTTCGAAATCTGGTAAGAAATATTTCGCATCTTCGTACTTTTGGACTTCATTCATGGAGAATGGGTTCAACTCCCCTGTCACGGTATACTCGAGACCATCCTTGAAATACTTCATACACTGATGCTGTGTAGAAGGGATGATGTTGTACTCGTGTAACCAAGGCCTGCCGAGCAAAGCATTGTAACATGTCTTGGCATCAATGACATGAAATTTGATGTCCGTGATGAGTAGCCCAAAGCATAACGTCGGTATCACAGACCCGAGCTTCCGTGATGACTGGGAGTCAAACCCAGAGATGGTGATTTTATCACGAGCGAGATGCTGAACGCTCATACAAATTTCCTTCAACACTCTTATATTGAGGAGGTTGACGGAGGACCCATTGTCAACCAGGATTTTTCCTATCTTGATATTATCCGGAGACATAAAGGGGTTGGTTATGCTCGCATGTCCCGAGGAGGAGGTCTTCATCACCGAAGGTGATATCGGCCGTGTGCACTTCTTCCAGCTCATCCTTCATCTTTTCTTCGGTTAGGAAAGCTTGAAACTGGTCAGGCTCTTTTAATACCTTGATCAGAGAATCTCTCGCCTCTTCGGATAGCAGAAGGGCGTCGAGAATGCTTAGTGATCAGTCGAAAATAATGCATTTTTAATACGTCAATTTCCCTACCATTTGCACTCATCTAGAGGTGTTCGGTATGAATATAGCACATATTAGCAAAACATCCATCAAATACCAAAAAACTTATGTTATACTTTAAAACCGGCATTTTGAGGGAAATTGAGTGTTTATCATTGCATCGCATAATCTTTGTGTAGCGCAACACTTGTCTCGAGAATCTGTGCAGGAAATTCCAGGAAAAGAGCCGAAACCGTTAAAAGTGCTGATAAAAATACGCCAAGTCCAAGACTTGTGATCTGGCAGTGAACAAGAAGGATTTATAAGATTCCAGACATTAGGAAATAACACTAAAGTCACCATAAATCACTGAAGGAAATTCCATGCATTAAACCCTCCAATGGGCCGCCGATCCGCAGCCAAAAGGCCCCTTCCCGCCGCGGATCCGCGGCGCAATGGTAACGTCATCGCTGCAAATTTTCCCACGTGGCTTCTCATAATGGCCAATACTTCCAGAAAACTCCAGACAACCACGTGGCTTCATCCAGAAGGCTCGGCCTAACAACCTTACCCAAGAATATTCCTCATTCTAGAATATTCCCTCCAACAAACTTCTTCTAGAAGCCTCTCTCTAACAACCTTTTTGGAGGGAAATTTGAATTCTAGATCTAGGGTTGAGGTGGTTATAAAAGGAGATCTAGATCTAGGGTTTTGGGGTTGTTCATGGGTTGTTGAATTTTTAGGGGTTGTTGATCCTTCTATCAATTTCCACCCACAAGTTGAGTGACACAACTTGTGCATTCAAACCCTAACCCTAATCCAATCACCAAAGCCAAATTCAAGATCTTTGAGTACAAATCAAGCAAGAAGCCTTCAACCTTTTAGAAGCGACGCCGATCTTCAACCGAGTAAGTGATCCAGACGATCTACGACTCACGGAGATGATGCGGAGCTAAATCGACGATCAAGTTCTTTCCTCTTGTAGATCTTGAGAGAATTGCAACAAAATTGTTGATAAATAAAAGGTGAAATTTCTTTATCTTGCTTATTTCTATATTTGAGCATTATGATTAGATCTCAATTCTTGATTGTGTTCTTTGATATGATGCTTGAGTAAAAACTCCGCTCGTGGAGGAGTCGAGAGAATCAATAGATGATGATGTTACAAATCTTGAAACGATTCTTAATTCCTATAAGTTTTGTAAACTCTTGTAAATTGAATCATCGACAATCTAGTTTCGAGCGATGCTTTCTTGAATGTTTTCGCTCGTAATTAGAGATCGACGATCGGTAATTCAATTTACTAGAGGCTAGCTTTTGAATGAGATTCATCGAAAGGACAAAGGATGAGATGAAGAAACCCTAGTTCCTTCAATAGATCCTTAAACCTCGATTGATCGTCATCGACCTAGTATCAAATCATTAATGGATAAGAAAACGTAATCACTAGTTTTCATCACGTCTATAGATTCGATCGATTCCTACGAGCTTCATTTCAATTCTTGAAACCTAATTCGATTGGATATCATCAATTCTTGATTCTTGATTTTAATGTTTTCTTGCTATTAGATCTAGATTTTAATAATTCTTGAAATTCACTTTTAAATCTTGAATTGAATTGTCTTTTCTTTTCTCTTTAATTTTCGACTCAACCAAAACAAATACGAGCAAATCTCACTTTCCCTGTGGACGATCCGCACTCGCTAACGCGCTACATACGACACCGTTATTGATTGCGGTTTAAAAATTTCTTTGATTGTGATCTTTACACATTTTCAAAACACGACACACAAAGAATCATTCAATCAAATGGCGCCGTTATCGGGGAGGTATGCTAATTTGTTTGTTTTTGAAATTTGAGTTGAAAAATTTATTCCATCAGAATTTTTAGATCTAAATTCGCACAAACACTAAACGATTTGTTGTGATTTGTAGCGAGGAAATCTGAAATCTGTGGAGCGTGAGGAAAAATTTTCTGAACATTCCAGGGAGCTCAGTGAGGCAACATAAGCAGTTGCCTAAGTTTTTGTGCAGTGATCTCCAGAAAGGACCGCGTTTCCGCGGCAAGTACCAGCCTCCCGCGGCGGGAAAGAAGCATCGCTGCACCAAAATTCTCTGGTATAATTCTGACTTTCTTATCTTCTCCTCGATCTGCTCCATTAACCAATTTCTGCAGGTTTCTTTGCAAAAATTCGCAGCGCCGCAAAAAAATAAAAATTGTGCGTGTTTGATCTTGGTTGTTTGCATTTTAATACAGAAATTAAGGGGCAAAGACCAAATTCAGATTAGGTGGGGAGTTCATTACCCTTCATAAGCCCCGAAAATCACAAAACTGCATCCGCATTACCCTCGTTAACTAAAAGATATCTAGACATGACTCTAAGGACCGTCGCGGTCACTTAAGACAGGAGAAGGTCGTGGGTAATCTATTGCTTATCCGCGTTTCTTTTGTGGTGTCTAAGGCAAGTGTATCTAAGGCAAGTGGTTACTTAATTAGGCCCACTACTTACGTAGTGGAGAACCTCCCACTTACCTGGCCACATGAGGGACAAAGAGGCAGTAGAGAATTGATCTTGCAACTTGTCTTCTGGCAGTTAGGAGCGGTCTAGAGACTTGACCTAGGTGACCATTAAACTTAGGGTTGTGCTTGTGCATTTGTTGTGATTTGCATCATTTTTTCAAAAATCCGTATCTTTTTTCAAAACAAACACCACTTCATCTTTTCCCCTAATTATCTTAACGCTGCCACTTGTGCTAAACCCTTTAGTGCAAGCTCGGCTGGACACGGGATTCTAGTGCCCGTCTTGTCCGCGTTTTCCCCCATCGACCCCAAAGTCGGTATTTCTACATTTTCTTTTTCCCACCACCACCGCGATGGATGGATTTCCATCAAACTTTTACACCACTTTGCCACCACCTACAGGTGCGCAGAATCCTCCACGCATTTCTCTCCAAGAGAGATGCTATCCTTCACGTATTCCCCTCCCCACCTGTCATTCTATACCACCTGCCAACGGGGAAAATTTTAAAATCAACCCCCAATTCATCAAACTGTTACCCAAATTTCACAGTCTTGATTCTGAAGACGCATACGTTTTTATTTCCAAATTCGAAAACGTATGCTCAATGATTGGAACGTCACAACTTTCTGTGGATGCTCTGCGTTTACGTTTTCTCCCATTCACTTTGTGCGACTTAGCCGAGAAGTGGCTTTATAATACAACCGCACATTCTATTTCAAAATGGGATGAATTTGTTGCAACATTCCTTAGGAAATTTTATCCCAATCACAAGACCAACCGTGTTCGGAGCGAAATCTTCAAATTTACCCAACTTCCCAATGAACCATTTTGGAAATGCTTTGAACGGTTCAAAGATCTTCTTATCCAATGCCCCTCATCACAGAATCTCCAGATGGGATCTGTGTCGAATTCTTTATGAGGGTATTGATCTCACTACTAGACAGATACTTGAAACCATGTGTCATTGCCAATTCCTATCTAAAGATGATGGTGAAGCTTGGAAATACTTAGAAGATTTAGCTCAAAACACATTACAATGGAAAAGTGTTGAACCACCACCGCCTAGGGAAGATGTCAATCAGTTCGATGTTTCCGTCATAATGAGAGCCGAAATGGCCGCAATACAAAGGAAACTCGACGCTATAGAAAACAAAATCTCTTCAGCCTCCCTAAACCAATACACACTTCCCAAAACCGTGTGTGGCTACTGTTCAAACCCATCACATTTGACGGAAGAATGTCTTTTAAATGTACAGTTTCAAGGTCACACTAATGCTGCATTTCAGCAAAGACCTCGAAACGATCCTTCTTCTTCCTCATATACTCAAGATTGGAGGAATCACCCTAATTTTGCTTGGAACCAATCACAAACTCAAAACACAGTTTCAAATCAAAACAATTTCCAAAGGGCTCTTCCACCACAACAACAACCACTTCAATTGAGTCAGCACCCCTTCCAAGCACAAAACTTCCAAAATCCGGTCAACACACCTGCACCGTCTAGTTCTTTGCAGTTGACCGGGACTGATGAATCCTCTTCACTTGCTCAAACTGTGAATTTGCTTTTGACAAATTTCATGCAAGTTACGGCAAATCTTCAGTCTTCCGTCGATAAAATCGAGAAAAACTCTGTCTCTCAAAATAAGACTATAAAATCGATGGAAGCAGAAATTGCAAGATTAAAAGCCGAATTGAGTGCTAGAGAAAAAGGGAAACTTCCAGCTCAACCTTTACCTGATCCTGGACCTTCACATTACACTAATGTGGATGCACTTACCACGTTGAGATCTGGAAGAGTGCTAGAGAATCATGTGGGTGAACAAATTGATAATGATGAATTGATCATTAACACCCCGGCTTCCACTTCCACTTCCACTCTCACTTCTACTTCTTACCCTATTTCGTCTAGTTTACCGTCTTCTTCTGAGCCTATTCTCCGTTTTCCCAAAGGCTCGAACCCTCCACCCACTTCATCCTTCCCACCCCCACAACCTTCTCCATAAATGTTAGGCCCAACACTTATTGATAGAGCTCCATTTCCAAATAGGTTGAGGCCCAACAAACCCAATGCCCAAATGGAGAAGCTTATGGACATGTTTAAGCAAGTTAATATCAACATCCCTCTTCTAGATGCTATCCAACAAGTTCCGTCCTATGCGAAAACTCTTAAGAACTTGTGCACTAGGAAGAGGAAGACTCAAGTGCCGAAAAAAGTGTTCATGTCAAGCACTGTAGACACGGCTTTTCCCCAACAATTACCAAGGAAACGTAAGGACCCTGACTGTCCTACTATTTCTATTTCTATTGGGGAAAAACACATCAACCGTGCTTTACTTGACCTTGGCGCTAGTGTTAACTTGCTTCCATATTCAATCTATGAGTAACTAGGTATCGGAGTGTTAAAGCTCTCGAGCATAACTCTCCAGATGGCTGACCGATCAATCACCAAACCTAGGGGTGAACTGGAGGATGTGTTGATAAAAATCAGGGAATTTATATTCCCTGTGGACTTTATTGTACTTGATACACAGCCTGTAGCAAACCCACGGAATCAAATTCTGGTGATTCTTGGTCCCCCCTTTTTGGCTACTTCCAACGCTGTAATCAATTGTAGAAATGGCTCTATGAACCTATCTTTCGGGAATAGGTCAATTGAGCTCAACATTTACAAGTTGGGAAGTCAACCCTCCGATTCTCATGCTCGAGTATGTTCTGTCGAATTAATGGATGTCGACAGCAGCGAATTTGACGATCCTCATGATACTGATCTAGACTCTTTTTATATGTTATTGTTTGACCCAACTATGTATCATACACATACGGACTCTTCCACCGAGTTGTCCGGGTCAACAACTAACACTGATTATGAACTGTTTTTGGAGTCTGAAGATCACCCCGCGCTTTGTGATGACATTATTCTTCGAGGTATTGATGAGACTTTTGAGGAGATCTTCGCTGATGAACTCACATTTTTGAAAAGAACGGGTGTTGAGATGAATCCACATCAAAACAATGAAATTGAACCTCCACCCCTTCTTCTGAACTGTAAAAAGAATGCGAGTAATCCATCACATACACTGAGTCGTCTTTCCAAAATGAGACACAAACACATTCTATTCCACCACTTACCTTTTTCCCACTTCTTTCTGGCTCCATTCAACTTATTCTTACACCAACCAGAGCACTACATTGATAAAATCTTCGAATGATTGGTGTTGACCTTCCGTTTTTGCAAAGCTTGGCATCGACCAATGATCTTGACCCTCTCTTATGATTTTTAAAAGATTAACATTGTTTAACTCAAGTTGAGGGGGATATAATCTGGCTTCTGAAAAGAAAATTTTTACAAAATTATGAGCCAAAAATAAGTTTGGGGGAGGATTTCCACTTTAATATATATTGCCCCCATTAATAAATTTCCTCCCAAGCTTACAGGTTTTTGATGATATAGCGGATGGCAACAGCGAGGACACTGTTGAAAACAAGTTTGGGGAAGGTTTGTGCTTATTTACGCATCATTTGCATCATACTTTGCATAAGCACAAAACATTTTTGAAAACCTATAAAAATTTAAAAATTTCAAAAATATAATAAAAATAATTTTGTACATAAATAAGATAATAGAAGATTAGATAGTGAAAAATTATATCCAAAAGATTAGAAAAATTTAAGAAAACCAAGAAAATTAGAAGTTTTCTTAAACGAACTAGTAATAAGTAGTTATGAGCCGTTGTCCCAAGGGTTAGTAAGATGAAAGAAGTCACTAATCTGAGAATAAAAATAAGTCTGAAAAATAGTTCCTATTCTGGAAGCCAAACATTTGAACGTTGATACCCTACTATTCGCACTTACACACGTCTTGAAACTCGGGATAGTAGAGGATACCTTGAAATGCTCTTGTCTAAAAGCCAAAGTATGAAGGAAATAAAAAAAGAATAAAATATAAAAATGGTGAGAAAAATGAACACTGGTTTTTTTATCGCCAAGGCAGCAATAAAAAAAATATAGCGAGGGTGCTTCATCACCTAGTGCCTTAGACCAACTGGTCTGGGAGTCACTGCTAAGCCTTAGGTGGTGCAAGACGAGGAAAAACACCTAATAAGCAAGCACATGAGTAATCGGTCGGTTAGTACCTCAAGAAGTATTAACGGTCGCAAGAAAATGTGTGAGCAAATCTAAATATTCATCAAATTAAAAAGTACTGTGGCAGATGGACAAGAGTATGATAGCTTGAATTGAATTCTCCGGGTGTAGGGATGTCTATTACACACACGTAGGGTTATATGATCGATATTTGGAAGAAAGATAGGAATGAAGAATAAAGACGATATTTTATTAAGGGATGATGTGATTTCTAACATCTTTTCATGGCTATTAAGATAGGGCTCATGACAACCGAAAAGCTATCATAGTTGGAAACTCTAATTTTCAAAGTCTTTCTTTTAAAATTCTTATCTTTAAATATATCTTTCACGGTCTTCCTTTTATTATTGGATTTTGTGGGTGCAATCCGCTAAAAACCCTCAGGAGACAACACCCCTCCTACTAGGGACACCTAGAGGTTTAAAGGCTTGTTGCACGTGCTCAGTGCAATCGTGTTGCCTACGAAAGTGTGCTAGTTAGTTTTTCTCTTTCTTTATTTTCTCCTTCTCTTTTTAATAAACAGTTCGCTCGAGACGACCGAAAATAAGTTTGGGGGAATTTGATCAGTCGAAAATATTGCATTTTTAACACGTCAATTTCCTTACCATTTGCACTCATCTGAGGTGTTTCGGTATGAATATAGCACATATTAGCAAAACATCCGTAAAATACCAAATACCTTGTGTTATACTTTAAAACCGGCATTTTGAGGGAAATTGAGTGTTTATCATTGCATCGCATAATCTTTGTGCAGCGGAACACTTGTCTCGAGAATCTGTGCAGGAAATTCCAGGAAAAGAGCCGAAACCGTTAAAAGTGCTGATAAAAATACGCCAAGTCCAAGACTTGTGATCTAGCAATGAACAAGAAGGATTTATAAGATTCCAGACATCAGGAAATAACACTAAAGTCACCATAAATCACTGAAGGAAATTCCATGCATTAAAGCCTCCAATAGGCCGCGGATCCACGGCCAAAGGCCCCTTCCCGCCGCGGATCCGCGGTGCAATGGTGACGTCATCGCTGCAAATTTTCCCACGTGGCTTCTCATAACGGCCAATGCTTCCAGAAGACTCCAGACAACCACGTGGCTTCATCCAGAAGGCTCGGCCTAACAACCTTACCCAAGAATATTCCTCATTCTAGAATATTCCCTCCAACAAACATCTTCTAGAAGCCTCTCTCTAATAACCTTTTTGGAGGGAAATTTGAATTTGAATTCTAGATCTAGGGTTGAGGTGATTATAAAAGGAGATCTAGATCTAGGGTTTTGGGGTTGTTCATGGGTTGTTGAATTTTTAGGGGTTGTTGATCCTTCCATCAATTTCTACCCACAAGTTGAGTGACACAACTTGTGCATTCAAACCCTAACCCTAATCCAATCACCAAACCCAAATTCAAGATCTTTGAGTACAAATCAAGCAAGAAGCCTTCAATCTTTTAGAAGCGACGCCGATTTTCAACCGAGGAAGTGATCCAAGACGATCCGCGACTCACGGAGACGATGCAGAGCTAAATCAACGATCAAGTTCTTTCCTCTTGTAGATCTTGAGAGAATTTGAACAAATTTGTTGATAAATAAAAGGTGAAATTTCTTTATCTTGCTTATTTCTATATTTGAGCATTATGATTAGATCTCAATTCTTGATTGTGTTCTTTGATATGATGCTTGAGTAAAAACTCCGCTCGTGGAGGAGTCGTGAGAATCAATAGATGATGATGTTATAAATCTTGAAACGATTCTTAATTCCTATAAATTTTGTAAACTCTTGTAAATTGAATCATCGACAATCTAGTTTCGAGCGATAATTTCTTGAATGTTTTCGCTTGTAATTAGAGATCGACGATTGGTAATTCAATTTACTAGAGGCTAGCTTTTGAATGAGATTCATCGAAATGACAAAGTATGAGATGAAGAAACCCTAGTTCCTTCAAGAGATCCTTAAACCTTGATTGATCGTCATCGATTTAGTATCAAATCATTAATGGATAAGAAAACGTAATCACTAGTTTTCATCACGTCTATAGATTCGATCGATTCCTACGAGCCTCACTTCAATTCTTGAAACCTAATTCGATTGGATATCATCAATTCTTGATTCTTGATTTTAATGTTTTCTTGCTATTAGATCTAGATTTTAATAATTCTTGAAATTCACTTTTAAATCTTGAATTAAATTGTCTTTTCTTTTCTCTTTAATTTTCGACTCAACTAAAAAAAATACGAGCAAATCTTACTTTCCCTGTGGACGATTCGCACTCGCTAACGTGCTACATACGACACCGTTATTGATTGCGGTTTAAAAATTTCTTTGATTGTGATCTTTACACATTTTCAAAACACGACACACAAAGAATCATTCAATCACTTAGCTGCGAGGGTATCTTCCTCAGGTGTGCCAGAACGTTGTAATCCACTTTGTTTTTCTTGGGCGGGTCCTTTGCTGCCAGCTCTTCGACGACTCGATCATCGAGGGAGATATCCTCAGGGACTTTTTCTTTCCCCTTATCCTCTTTGTTCGATCAGTTTTTTGCGGGTCCGAGATTCTTTTTAGGTAGCGTGCGTTGCGCAGCTGAATATTCTCGCAGGTCTTCATCTCTTCTGTTTCAGAGATGGATTCTTTTAAGAGATGGCCGAGGGCTATTTCTTCATCCGTGCCGCTCCCGAAGGTGAGAACTTGCGATCCCTTGCTATCAAACATGTGGCAGTTGCCGGCAGTTCTTTTATGCTCATCAGTCGTGTTTCTCTGTTCCCGACGAGCCTTGCGCTTCATTCACTGAACATGTTGTCGGTGGGCAACATATCCTTGCCACCAGTTTTTAAAGGCCATGCATTCTTCGGTAGGGTATGCAATCCTCTGATGATATAATCAAAAGTTAGGATGTATGTCCGCTTCATCAAGATGTATATCGCCATGAGAATTTCCTCTGAACGAGGGCAATTTCATTCCCATTGATAGGGCTCTAGCGAACATTTTCCTTGTCTTGATCCTGCTTTTATCTGCGGCGGACGTGCTTCGATCTGGTTGGAGTGATTAAACCTTTTCATTCGGTCGCCGGCGTTTGGCTTTTTCGAGTATAGCCAGTTCGCGTTCTTGATCATCCTTGCTTTTCTGACGAGCTTCGTTCAGGAATGCATCAATCATCTCGTCTGACGGTTCCAAGGGTTTTGGCTCGGGATCTGCACCCATTTTCTCTACATCAGGAGCTTCTTCACCATCTACTGACGAGTGAGACATTACGTGGTTGAGGAATTCTTGGAGTGTGACATTACGTGGTTGAGGAATTCTTGGAGTGTGACGAGTGAGACATTACGTGGTATAGCCACATAATCCTCAGGTTTATCTGACGAGTCTTCTCCCCCATCTTCAAGAATGTGGTTGAGGAATTCTTGGAGTGTGACCGGAGTTCGCGCCTTCTGGTTATATTCTTCCAGCGCGTCAATATGTTTCTGCAGGTCTGTGCGCTTGTCACCAAGCTTCACGGGCTTTCTGGTCTTTTTCTTCTTCTTCGAAGACTTTAACGGCTGGGTATGGGCGCTTTGACTATCACCACCAATTTTTGGAGTTAGGCGTGGTTTTAGCATTCCCTTGATGACTTCGGGTTCCAACGGACTTTTCCATTTGATCGCCAGGCATGTTTGGAGATCCTTCAGCATTCTTTTCGTCTTAGCTGAAAGAACGACCTCGCATGGAGCTTCTTTTACAAAAGAGCATGATGCCCCCAGTGTGTCCGCCTTTTTGAGAGCGTGCAGCTGGGGCGGGTTTACTTTCCAATTCTCGGACAGTGCGAATTTGCCCTGTTGGTATTGGTTCTCAATCCACCCTTCGAAGATGAAGCAATCTTCGATTGGATGGCCTATCGCTTGTGTTTCGCCACGGCAGCGCCCCGGCCTCGTACTCGAGGCCAAAATGCGGAATCAAAAATTTTCCTTACTCGGAAACCGGCGCTACCGCGGACAATTACCCGGATCGTAACCATTAACCTAATGCTAGCAATCAAGAGATAGGGTGAGAAGTATACCGAGTGATCCGAGTCCTCCGGTCTTCATCTCCACTCCGATCTCCTCGCGGGATCTCCGTCCGTCTCCTCCTCGTCGGAAAGGGCACCACATCGCCTGTAGCTTTTACTGGCTCCCGCCTCGATACCGAGGCAACTCGGACATGAAGCCGGCAACTCGACATGCCCAAGATGTGCTGTAGAATGTGGTGTAGAATCATAGTCTCTATGGGGTGGTGAAGTTGCCTTGGAGGGGAAAAGAAATCATGAACTTTGGAGAGGGTTTTTGGTGGCAAGAAAAATGAGATCAATGATAAATTTCCAACACCCAAATCAAATGAACCATTCTCTCTCTCTCCTCTAATGTGGCCGGCCACTATATGTGGGAAAATGGTGGGAGGAATTAACAAAGGAAGGTGAGTGTAGGAGATAGAAGGAGGTGACCACATCCTAAAGCAAAAGAAACATCAACCATACTTCATTAAAACCAACCCATACTCATTTCAAATCACATTAAAGCAAGTAATGGAAGAAAGAGAATGAAGCTATCATAATCAATCATTATGCAAGAAAACCCCTCCACAAATGTAATTTGCAAAACTGCAAATTACCCCCTCCATCGGAAAAGTCCGGCCGGGAAAGAACAAAGGAAAACCGGCCGGAACGGAATGCAAACTGGCAACTCCAGAAAACTGGTCCCGTAATAAATTACAGGAAAACCCCGACACTGTGCATACACACCCGCATCTGTATTCCGTCCGGATACAAATGCAATGAGACAAAATCTACACTGTACTAAACTAGGACCGGCTTAAACCAAAGCCGGCTAGTAAAATCCGTTCGATCCTGATTCGTGCAATACCGCACGTATCTGATCGAACCCTGCCATATACCTATACGGCCACTAGTACAAACTGTCCGATCCTGATCCGTGCAATACCGCACGTATCTGATCGGACCCTGCCATATCTCCATACGGCCTCTACAGCGTTTCGCCCGAAAGCTGAGTAACTGAAAGGGTGGTGGACTCTAAAGACTCGTCAATACTATGGCTGTGGATTTAACCACTAGCACGTCAGAGGTATTAGCCAATACGTGACGGGCCACCAGCTATTGACCAAAAGGGACGTCGATGAGGAAGCTCACCCCGACACCCAACTGAGCCTGTCAGTGACAATATCCGTACAGTCCGGTCCGTTCGTCTATGAGTATCGCATGGCGGGCCTAGGGGGTTGGTAAAAGTCAGACTCCCAAAGGCGGTACAAGTCGTGTCGGAGTGTAGCCCAGAACGCCCTGAGATACTACTGGAATACCTACCAGTAAATCTCCTGCCTCGGCCGAGGGCTTTGCGTAATGGCTCTCCTAGACACAGCGCGACCTCACCCCCAATACCGGGAGAGACGAACCCCTGCAGATCCGCTCACTGCCTCCATGTGGCTCGGGACTGTACCCAACTAAAACCTGTTTGCACGACTCCTTTGAGCCGTGGTAGGGTAGTAATCAAAGCACAGTGGGAACTCACATGAGACAAATGACGATCTCAGGTCGATGAACTAACCTGTACACATGTCACCTGGGAACTTCTATCTGACGTCTGGTATAAGCCCAACTAGCAGGTTCCCGGCGAGTCCTGTCCGGTGTACTCATAACCCAATGAGCACCTGTATACATCTTAGGTGAACCAACTGACACCAGTGGCTTGTGAGACCGGCCACCGCCCCTCGTCGGGGTCTCGACTGTATACACTAGTCTACTAATGGAGTATCGATGCCCAGTCTCGAAACTCCCACGACTAGGGACCGTTTAAGGATGTGCTTATAGACCCCAGCTCCCACGTATATGATCGCCATCATACTGCTGGTCGTCAAGCAAGAATCCTAGGGGCTCTATCAACGTGTAATAGCGACATGTCAGGTCACCTAAAGCAGTACACGATGATAAAGATAAACCAGATAGCATACTATCATCTCGAGTAAGACTGTCCTACCGGGATAGGTCCTCCCTCAATCATTGCAATCACGCGCCTGTGATCCAATAATTGACTCTGAGGGCACTATCTCCAACAATCTCCCACTTGCACTCAAGGCTAATTATTGCGATGTCGCATACTCACAGCCCGTGTGATACCGAACACCCAACTCCTCTACTAGTCAGTCTCACAAAGCTCGTTTGCGAAACTATTGCGTTCGAGGAATAGCCTCAGTGAGTGGATCCGCTGTGATGTTTCTTTCTATGTCTCTCTATATCTCAAGTTCGCGGAGAAAGCCATCTCCCGAAATGAGCAATACCTGTCTTAGAATGTCTGGATGTCTGATGGGACCTAGCTCATAAATGAACTCCAAATCCAAACTTCTTAGACTGTATCAACAACTGAACTTAATCAGTATCCTGCGCCATGCCTCCCTCAGTATTGTCTTGGACCACCTGTCCAAAATACTGTCCCTCGTCAGAAGGAGAACTATAACTCTGACAACCTGCTTGTCGTCCATGTCACCTTGGAAGCCTGGAGTGATAACCGTCTCCTAAAAGAGGCAGCCGTTATCATATCCCTAGAACATTCACTTATGTTCTAAAACTGCTTCCGACCGTTTTTCCAGGATTGGATTAATATCAACTTATTGCACCTACTGCAAGAACAACATCTGGTGTGGTACTTGACATCTCATGATTGACTCAATTGCCTAAGCAAGTGATCTGTCAATCATGCGTATCCCTCTCCCCTTTAGTCTGTAAGACACCTTTAGAGAGGGTGACTCCATTACCTGCAGGTGTGCTACCGTGCCAGGAGTCGTCCATTCTAAATACTCTTAGAATGCTGTCAAAGTACCCTGATTAGGAAACCACCCAAATCTAGATCTAAAACCATAGATCTAGTAACCAGTATGTCTGATATAATGTCCAAGTCCCTTGTGGAGAAACCACTGTGTGACGACCAAAGTAT
This sequence comes from Agapanthus africanus, assembly GCA_030015575.1. Classification (NCBI taxonomy): domain Eukaryota; kingdom Viridiplantae; phylum Streptophyta; class Magnoliopsida; order Asparagales; family Amaryllidaceae; genus Agapanthus; species Agapanthus africanus. The sequence goes on from CM057340.1 coordinate 662,526,811, forward strand.
AACCGATCGTAGTATAGGAATATCACTTCCTACTACCTTCTCAACAGATCCATCCTCTATTCTGATGACGTCAAACCTATGACTGTCACATCAGAAATAGATGATCTATCTCCGCTATATCTGCTTTAGTCTATAAATAGACATAAGCATGAAGTCCACCAATGCTTCCGCTGCTCCCACTGACTACGACAACCCTCTGCCAGAGTCATATAGACGTGCACTTCTAAAGCTAGTTTAGAACGACGCTATACTCATCCTCCTGCCGGGTCTCGCAGCCTGGAATAACAACAATGGCAAGTGTGGGTAAACAAGAACTTCCCTGTCACCGTCCTTGAGGCTACCGGAGTACCTCTCGGGTGCCTGAAGTTACCCACCTTATCTGCGGAGTGGCCAATGGAATGTCAAATCAGATTGAATCTTTAGGTTCCTTATTAAATCTTCAGTAATAGTTTGCGGTTCTGGAATCACTTCCAGTTCTACCATACTCCCACTACTGTTTTTCTGAAAAAATCCATTTTTATTAAAACTGTGGCGAGTTAAGAACAATATCACTATTGATCTTCCAGATGGTAGAAAGTCAACCCTCGTCATAGCCTGGGTCAACCCACAAACAGCCATTACAGAAACGTGCCTTGAGTTATCCGGAGTCTGGTTTTAAGCATAAGCCGGACAACTCCCCGTACCTTAACATCGTTAAGATATGAACTGTTCTATATCTAATATAGAAACAGAGGCACTGATTTAATTGAACCAGATTCAAATCATGCAGCTATCTCCAGTGCATGTAAAGTAAATGGAAGGAGGCCGATCAGCGTTACTCAACTTAGGAATGCTTCCAATTATGAGTATCCTGAAAGAGAAGCAAGTTCTCTTAATCATTACTATCAACTGAATACCATACACAAGTATCTACATCTTCGATCACTTTGAAGAATCCCGATACTTGCCATACCTGGTTCTCTACCCTATTCAAATACCTATAACTCCTCAAAACTTAGACCCTGTGTTTCCACGAAACACCTGTCTAAGAACCAGAGAAGTTATAAGTAAACAGAATATAGTATGAGGACCAACCCCTCTGTCCTAATGGACACTGGACAACATACAATACTCTGTATAAGTCCGCTGAGTCTAACAACTCTTTCACTGTGTGTCGTAGGTTGAAAACTGTACTTATGGTTAAGAAGAATTACACCACTGTTTAATGCTCCTTACCTAACCATCTACTGATATAGGTAAATGTCATCGACATAATATCAAAAGGTATATCTCACTCTATGAAAATAGACGTACAGATATATCAATTTGAAATTGGTGCACAACAGCGGATATTCATAACCAAATATTTGCCGACCGGCAAACAGCCCAGGTGATCTCCTCAAATATCACCGATTACAACGAATCCCGATATAATGAGGATGATCACCCAATTCCCAATAACTTACTCCCACTCAGCATCTGTAAAACCATACAGATGTGAGAATCATACCTGGTAAATACATACCTTGGAGCAAGTGTCTAACTGGGAAATCAGTTTTTCCATTGACAGTACACAGTGAAACTGAAACATTGAAATGTTTCGGTGGGGGTATCCTGGTATTCCTAGTAATGCCTCTTCCATTATCCAGATTCACAACTGTAACCGTATAATTCTTTGCCACCTCTCCAAATCCCTTTATATGTCTTTAGTCATTACCTTCTGTACACCCCTTTAAGCCAAATGGTTTTCTTCCTTCCCTACCGTTCGGCACCAGCCTATGGTTTGGAAGAAGACTATCCAAAAAGGATAAAGGGTGTACTGTCCTAATCCTAGGAGCACTCGCAACGCGAGAGAAGGTGAAGATAAAAGACACCTGAATGTACTTTATTCCTATTTCTCCTGAACCAGAATCCATCCCCGAACTGGAACTAGTTCCTTTCGAGTTCGTATATAACCATACGATGGAGTATCCAATAAACTGTGGATCTTCGTAGTGATACGGAGTGTCCTGGAGAAATACAAAGGTGATTTAGATTTGGCGAAGATATACTCGGTTTGGTCGTGAATAGCAGTCGCTATTTACTTTGCCCTCCTACTAATCCCTTGCTTTGTCTTAATCTTAATACCTTCTGCACACCTTTTAGGCTAATTGGTTTTCTTCATTCCCCACCGTTCGGCTCCAGCCTAAGGTTTGGAAGAAGACTATCCAATCTGCGTAATAGGTGTACTATCTCCTAAACCAAGGAGTACTCGCAACCTGAGAGAAGGTAAAAGGAAAAAGACAACTGAATAATCCTATTCGTTTTCTCCAGAACCAGAAACCATCCTCGAAGTCCTTCGAGTTCGTATATAACCATACGATGGTTTTGTCCAATGGAAGTGGACATTCGCAGTAATGCGGGGTGTCCTGGAGAAAAGGGTAAAAGTAGGAGTGGCAATGAGGTCTGCAACTCTGACAATCCAAAAGCCTGTGTTAAGAAGGTTCGGTCAACTTGGTCACTGAGTCATAGTCCAGGGTCGGGTCAATGGTCGCTGCCAAAGAGAGAGAGAAAAGAAACACTCAGCGTGCACTCTAACCTAGATCAGAATGGTTACCACTTTGTCTAATCTGGAAACCTCCCACTGTACCTCAAATTCTCCTCCAAACCTGAAAGAAGAATTAGTCGGGGTCACCCGAGGAGTAAACCAACTCATCAGTGGGAATCGGGATCCAACTATCATCGCATGATAACTTGACGGAATCCACTCAAGTCACCACATTCCAGAAGGTATGCGCATGCCTGGCAAGTTTCAGTTCTTTTGAAACTCCCGATGTGATTATTACCCCTAGGACCCAAGTGACCTTGACACAGTCAACAAATCAAAGAGTCCTAGTCAAGTTCAACCCGTCATTATCCTGGATTGCATTAAACCCACCCGTACGAGCCCTTGACACAGTCAACAAGGCCGCACGACTGTCCTAACCAATCCCATTAATATGCTACAAACAAACACTACTTAGCTACCGCACACTACGCCTTGACACAGTCAACAAATGCAGCACGAATACTAAGTAATACTTGTAAGAAATGACGGAGGGCTACGTGTAGTTTTTGGCGAAAAACCTTTAACGTAATGAACTTGATATTGTTGAAGGAACTGCATAGCCTTTTTAGAAAATATAGTGACGAAAACCTTTACTAAAGAGGTCACTCCCGGTGAAGGGATCTCGGCTCTTTCCCCGTAGAATGAGGTGCAGGATATTCCAACTGAATACCACGATGCAAAGCAAAAGTAATCGGCTATAGTGAAGTTAATGCCCTGACGCAAACTTCTGTCCAAGGGGTCACTCCCGGTGAAGGGATCTCGGCCCTTGCCTCGTCGACTGAGGAGCAGGATATTCCAAATGAATACCACGATGCAAAACAAAAGTGAACGTCCTTGCAATAACAGCTTTTTGAAAAGTGTTCCAACAACATCAGAATAGGTTTGTTTAAACTTGCATTGATCCGAATCAATGCAGTCCCATCAATTGATCACACCACAAAGAACGAAAATATACTGACGTACGTATATGCCATCCGCATTTGCCACTGGGTCCCGTCATCACCCGTTAGGTTAGCTAACTAACGGCAGAGCGGGGACTGGACTAGCGCGGATGTAAAACATATACAACATCTACTAATATATATACCAATATATAGTATTTCGCTCAAGGCGTGAATAAAATGCAACATCACAGAAATGTACAGCATCACAGAACAATACAGATATCTGGAAGCCCCGGGTTTTACAGAGCCGCTGCTGAAACCCGACGTTCCCCTGGTCATGTGGATAGCCTGTGCAATGAAATCCTAGACCCCCTACGGGCGCGACAAGTCACCCTCCAAAACCTGAAGCGAGGCAGCCCCCTTCAGTACCGTGAATGGACCACCCAGCACTTCACGGAATTCGGTAACTTGGGCACCCCTCCTGGGTCAACCTGTACCCCCTACGAGTGCGTCGAACAGCCCGCCAATTCCAGACTGAAGCCCCTTCCGTCCCAATGCCATGAGATGCGGGCTTGTTGCCCTCCAGAACCCGGCTATCCGTGCACCCCTCCGCGGGGTAACCCTAGTACAGAAAGTAAAATATACATACACCGGGTACATCGACCGCAACCAGGTCGTGCCCCAAAAGAATAATACAAACAGGCAGTGACGGCAGTCCACAAGTCGGACGCTCGCCCCGCAATATCAAATGTACATAATACAACAGCACTGTACTAGCATTGCATCCAGGCTATCCCCCACGACCAATCCGCAACATCACAGCATAAACATAGAACATCAACGTGAAAATCACGTTCGCAAATCCGTCTAACCGGGCTATAGCAGTTAGACCGGATTTACCGATCGAGTGACATTCACGGTCGCAGATATAATGTAAATACTGTGAAATAATGTGTTTAAAATTTTCCGATTGACCAAAAATTAACAAGTGGGCCCCCAATCAAAACTGTAGCACTCACAGAAAACCTGGGCCCAATTTTAATATTCCAAAACCCCTAATTTTATCCCATAAGCCCACTGCAAAAAAAATAATCACATGATCCCACAATACTGCGGCGGAAGAGCGGCCAAAAGGGGGTTTTGGCCGCCCTTCCGCGGTCGTACGGATGAGTCATGTCACAAAATTTTTGCAATGTTCTTAGATCTCCCTGCACATCATTCTGAGACCACCTGAAAAATTTTTGGACTTCAAAAAATTTCGACAGAAACTGATGTGCTAGAAAAATACGGTTTTTGGAAATTTTGTTCGATCGGAAACGCAAACACATCAAACGAAGCTAGGTAAGGTTAATGGCGTGGCTCTGATACCATGTTTCGCCACGGCAGCGCCGAGGCCTCGTACTCGAGGCCAAAATGCGGAATCAAAAATTTTCCTTACTCGGAAACCGGCGCTACCGCGGACAATTACCCGGATCGTAACCATTAACCTAATGCTAGCAATCAAGAGATAGGGTGAGAAGTATACCGAGTGATCCGAGTCCTCCGGTCTTCATCTCCACTCCGATCTCCTCACGGGATCTCCGTCCGTCTCCTCCTCGTCGGAAAGGGCACCACATCGCCTGTAGCTTTTATGGGCTCCCGCCTCGATACCGAGGAAACTCGGACATGAAGCCGGCAACTCGACATGCCCAAGATGTGCTGTAGAATGTGGTGTAGAATCATAGTCTCTATGGGGTGGTGAAGTTGCCTTGGAGGGGAAAAGAAATCATGAACTTTGGAGAGGGTTTTTGGTGGCAAGAAAAATGAGATCAATGATAAATTTCCAACACCCAAATCAAATGAACTATTCTCTCTCTCTCCTCTAATGTGGCCGGCCACTATATGTGGGAAAATGGTGGGAGGAATTAACAAAGGAAGGTGAGTGTAGGAGATAGAAGGAGGTGACCACATCCTAAAGCAAAAGAAACATCAACCATACTTCATTAAAACCAACCCATACTCATTTCAAATCACATTAAAGCAAGTAATGGAAGAAAGAGAATGAAGCTATCATAATCAATCATTATGCAAGAAAACCCCTCCACAAATGTAATTTGCAAAACTGCAAATTACCCCCTCCATCGGAAAAGTCCGGCCGGGAAAGAACAAAGGAAAACCGGCCGGAACGGAATGCAAACTGGCAACTCCAGAAAACTGGTCCCGTAATAAATTACAGGAAAACCCCGACACTGTGCATACACACCCGCATCTGTATTCCGTCCGGATACAAATGCAATGGGACAAAATCTACACTGTACTAAACTAGGACCGGCTTAAACCAAAGCCGGCTAGTAAAATCCGTTCGATCCTGATTCGTGCAATACCGTACGTATCTGATCGAACCCTGCCATATACCTATACGGCCACTAGTACAAACTGTCCGATCCTGATCCGTGCAATACCGCACGTATCTGATCGGACCCTGCCATATCTCCATACGGCCTCTACAGCGTTTCGCCCGAAAGCTGAGTAACTGAAAGGGTGGTGGACTCTAAAGACTCGTCAATACTATGGCTGTGGATTTAACCACTAGCACGTCAGAGGTATTAGCCAATACGTGACGGGCCACCAGTTATTGACCAAAAGGGACGTCGATGAGGAAGCTCACCCCGACACCCAACTGAGCCTGTCAGTGACAATATCCGTACAGTCCGGTCCGTTCGTCTATGAGTATCGCATGGCGGGCCTAGGGGGTTGGTAAAAGTCAGACTCCCAAAGGCGGTACAACTCATGTCGGAGTGTAGCCCAGAACGCCCTGAGATACTACTGGAATACCTACCAGTAAATCTCCTGCCTCGGCCGAGGGCTTTGCGTAATGGCTCTCCTAGACACAGCGCGACCTCACCCCCAATACCGGGAGAGACGAACCCCTGCAGATCCGCTCACTGCCTCCATGTGGCTCGGGACTGTACCCAACTAAAACCTGTTTGCACGACTCCTTTGAGCCGTGGTAGGGTAGTAATCAAAGCACAGTGGGAACTCACACGAGACAAATGACGATCTCAGGTCGATGAACTAACCTGTACACATGTCACCTGGGAACTGCTATCTGACGTCTGGTATAAGCCCAACTAGCAGGTTCCCGGCGAGTCCTGTCCGGTGTACTCATAACCCAATGAGCACCTGTATACATCTTAGGTGAACCAACTGACACCAGTGGCTTGTGAGACCGGCCACCGCCCCTCGTCGGGGTCTCGACTGTATACACTAGTCTACTAATGGAGTATCGATGCCCAGTCTCGAAACTCCCACGACTAGGGACCGTTTAAGGATGTGCTTATAGACCCCAGCTCCCACGTATATGATCGCCATCATACTGCTGGTCGTCAAGCAAGAATCCTAGGGGCTCTATCAACGTGTAATAGCGACATGTCAGGTCACCTAAAGCAGTACACGATGATAAAGATAAACCAGATAGCATACTATCATCTCGAGTAAGACTGTCCTACCGGGATAGGTCCTCCCTCAATCATTGCAATCACGCGCCTGTGATCCAATAATTGACTCTGAGGGCACTATCTCCAACAGCTTGGTGATAGGGGCAATAATTGGGATTATTAGCCTCACCGGGTTGCAATGGGCGTTTTGGATCCGGCAAGTTGATGAGCCTGTTGCGCACCGCCAGCTCGATCAGTCTCCTCGTTTTATCCCGGGGAAATGAATAAGGGCGCTTCAGTTTCTCATTGAAGAATCGCCGTCTTTCATCTTGGCGATCATTTGGCTTTGGACTACTGGGCTGCTGCTGAGTATTGACGACGAAGGTCTCTTTCCCTTTCCCTTTTTCATTTCGAGATTCCAACTTCGAAGAAGAGGGTCTATGACCTATCTGATCCATTTGGGCCAATTTGTCAATCAAGGCCTGGAAAGTAGTTGGTATGAAGAACATCACGAATTGTGAAATGGTCGCCTGAGGGTCGAGGGTCCCTACGAACATGCCTACCATAGGCGTTTCTTCGATGCGCTGCTCGCACTTCGACCATAGATTCCGCCATCGTATCGCATACTGCACCCATGTTTCACCTAGCTTTACTCTGGCGTTAATTAACGCGGTGATCAGGGTGCGCTCGTTAGCGCTTGCGAAACGTTGGGTGAATAACAATTCCATCTCCGTAAAAGTTTTGACCGAGTCGTTGGGAAGCTCCGAATACCACTTAAAGGCCGTTTCCGCCAAGCTGCCAACGAACTGGCGAAGCAGTAACTTATCATCCCCTCCAGTGTTGCCGTAGAGAGCCCTGAACTGAGCGACATGTTGATGGGGATTGCCTATCCCCCTATACACATGGAATTTAGGAATCGTGTATCCTGACGGGTACTTTATCTGATCGTACCAACCCGGATAGGGTCGTCTAGTTCTGACGACTTGGCCAGTTGCTTCATTCGCTTGATGAGCCCGTATTTGCTGAGCTATATAATCATCGAGCATGGCTTTGGAGATGGTCTCCTCCTTAGCTTCTGAACAAGCCGGAAGAGGATTTGATGTCTCTCCTCTATCATCTTCGATTATTACCGGAGGATCTTCGGTTGGAGGGTCCGGCTGGATTATCAGGCCCACCATATCTTGGAATAAAAGGGTCATTTGTTTTATGTTGGCCGCTTGTTCCGCAGCCTCTTTGTCCTTCTTCTCAAGCATTCCCTAAAGGAATTTGGCATCAGTTTCCTGCTCATGACGTTGCTCCAAGGATGTCTCCGGGCTTGCTTTTGGTCCCGTGAGTGCGGCCATAGCTGTTAGCATCTCTTGGAGCTTTTGTTGTTGCTGCTCCTGAGCCTTAGTCACCGATCGCGTAAGCGGTCGATGACCTATGGAGATACGGCTATCCTCTTTTCTGGATGCCATATAGACGGTATGCACCACCATGCCCCCAGACTTAGGGCTTTTAGGCTCAGTGCCCTTGACATTTGTCGCAGACACGGGAATTTTCTCCGGCCTTCTCCTCTTGTGGGCGGTCGAAGTTGAGGGAGCCGTTGCAGCGGGTACCCAGACAGATGACACCTTCTGTGGCTTGACATAATAGTCCTCTTCTCGCCGCGCTTTCATCTTTTCTTGTCGGCGGGGGTAATCTTGATCAATCACGGAGTCTTGGACCTATCGCCAGACCTTGTAAATTTTGGAGGACAGCCGCTTAGGGGGCTGCTCTGGCTTCACCTTTGTAGCGTTCTCAATAGGTGGAGGAGATCTTTTCAGCACAGCAGTCGGAGAGTTCTTGCGGACCCTCCTGAGTGGTTCAAAGCTGTTCGCAGTTGGAACAACAGCATCGACTTCTACCAATGGAGTTGGCGGAGTCAATTCAGAAGGGGAATTGCCCCCAGCTTTCCTCACTCGGCTCCAGTGGCGACGTCGAGCATGTCGTGCGGTCGAGATCACCTCCGCTGTTGGATGAACTTCTTCTTGCCCCTTACTTTGAGGAGAGGCTGCTATTGGCGCTAGCCTGTCGAAGACTGACGTCCGTTGAGAAGGGATAGTCAGTCTTGCGAAGGCCGACTTTCGAACAGGGGAAACAGCCTTCATGACTTCATCTGGAGTGGGAGTTAGAACGGTCAGTCTTGCAAAGACTGACTCCTTAGCAGGGGAAACTGCTCTGACGACTTCAGGGACAGGAATGGCTATCCGCTTCGGGATAACCTCTTCAGGAATTGTGGGCTTCTTCATGGGCCCATCTGAGCTTCGGCCCAGTCTGTTAAAAACCGAGGCACCGTTGAGAGGGGCCGCAGTAGTGGCAAGCTGATCAAAACCGACTGCTTCGGAGCTTCTTATGATGGTACAGGAGCGCTGAAGCTTGTTGGCGGGATCATGGTCCTGAAGAAGAGCCCAGTTGTGGCTTGGGTCACTTGTTCCACCGGCATTGTGAAAAGGGAGGCCGCTTGGGGCCCATAGGTTATTCCTCCAGATGAGGCGGAACGAGAGTTGCAGCTGGAGCAGTTAGAGTCCATTGATGTTCTCTTTTCTGCACGGGAGCAAAACCAAATCTTAGTATCTCGAACCCAAGAGCAACCATATCAAACCACGATTCGTTCGCGAACATGACACACGAAGTGCGGAGTGGAAAGAGGAACAGAGTCCTACCGGGCGTGCCAGAATCTGTTCTCCGCCGAAAGACGCGACCGGGACGTTGGGACGTCAGGCCTGAATTTGGGGGCAGATGCTAATTGGTGCTATCCGTCCACCTCTCCGAAGATGCCAAGTTAATTTATGGCACCGTATATCGAAGGTTTACACGGATGCGGCCGATGTAGCAGACTTCGTCAGATTCCCCCTCCTTGAGGGGTTTTTGATTGTGGGGACGCTCTTCCCTGCAGGCGCAAGCCCCTGCAGTTAATTACGCTACCGTATTGAGGTAACCACTTTCTCCTTCTCCAGATGGTCACTTCGTGTCGTGGGTGTTTGTTTTGTTTTTGGTTGCCCGTGGATTGTATACGGAGACTAATTTATGTTGTCGTCCGTAGGGCGTGGATTAGTCCAAATCCGTATTTTCTTAGATTTGGGTTTGGGGTTGGGTTTAAGGATGCGTTAGTCTCATTTGAGACTAAGATCAACTTAAACGTTTGTTAATTTTAGACTAAGATCAACTTAACGGGATCGTTTAAATCCAACAAAAGAGCATTTGGACTCTATTGTTTTAGTTTAGGGACTTTGCGGTCCAGTTTAAAGACATCTTAGTCTGTAAAGGTTAAGGACATCATAGTCCATGGGTTTAAGGACCCCACAGTCCGAGGTTAAGGACATCATAGTCTATGGGTTTAAGGACCCCACAGTCCAAGGTTAAGGACATCATAGTCTATGGATTTAAGGACCCCACAGTCCATGGAATGTCTGGTTGTCGGGACCCGCCACCTCTCTGAAGACGTTGAAGGATTACAATGACAAATATCAGAGGAGTAAAGAGATATACCCTTGAACCAATATTGGTTGGGAGATCTGTAGTCCAATTGGGACTAAGATCTAAAATTCATGAGCATGGGCTCAATTAATCTGAATGATGGGTTTATGGCCAACTTGGGCTCGGCCCACTCAGTTAAAATGTTAAACATTTGACAATGCTGAGCATTGACTTGGGTTCTGACAGCCTTTCTGTCTTTTATTGAATGCCGAGCATTCATCATAGCTCTAGGGCTTTATTTAAAGATCAATTTATGTTCTATCAGCGCACGCGTGAGGAGCACGTGGCGCGCTTGGTGTTAGTGCCAGTTAATGAGCGCAAAGCGCTTCTATGATATAGCGCACACGTGAGGAGCACATGGCACGCTTGGCGCTAGCGCCAGTCTATGAGCGCATTGCGCTATATTTGGAGCGCCGAGGTGTTGTAGCGCTTTGCGCTAGTTATGGAGCGCTGAGGCGCTTCTGTTAAGTAGCGTACACATGACGAGCACGTGGCGCGCTTGGCGCTGTGCGCCAGTCTTGAGCGCGGAGCGCTTCTTTAAATTTGGAGCGCTAAGGCTCTTTAAGATTAGGAGCGTTAAGGCTCTGCAGCGCTTTACGCTAGATGTAGAGCGCTGAAGTGCTCCTTTTAAATTAGTGCGCTAAGACTCTTCTTTTATGCAACTTTGATCAGTTCTGCGCTCTGAGAATTAAATTATCTCTTATGAGAGACTTTGTCTCATGGATCTAAGAACAAAGTTCTTATTTTATAGGAGATATTTCAATCTCTTATGTTTTTGATGAAAGGCTTTGCTTTTATGGATCTGTGATCCTAAGAGAATTGAATCATTCTCCCCCCTTTTTTATAACGAGATGTTATGATCTCTTTTGTAAAAGACAATTTGTCTTATAGATGTATGATCTGTGAGAAGAATTATGTTCTTCTTCTTATTCTTTGTGATGAGATACTTTGATATCTTTTTGTAAAAGTCCTTGGTCTTATAGATCTATGATCTTAGAAAAGAAGTAAATTCTTCTTTTAATATGAGATGATTTCATCTATCTGTTTATTTACCTTGAGGAAATTCTTCTTCTTTCGAGAGCTTGCTCTTTTTCTTTGAATTTTTTCAAAGTTTATGGAGGGTAGGGGATTCCTCTATATGAGACTTGAAGTCTTGGGGCCTTTATATAGGGCAAGGCTGATTTGTTCAATCAGTTGAAGAGATTTTTTCTCTAATTGATTTGGGGATGTCTCCCCCGTTGGATCTTTGATCCAAGGGCTTCTGATTTACAGAAGGCAATCTTCTTGTTTTTAACAAGATTGGGAAATCTTTTCCCATACAGAATTTATTCTGTATTTTTGGTGATTTTTAACCACCATTGGATCATTGATCCAACGGTGCTTTGATTTACAGAGCACAATCTTTTTGTTTGGAAAGATTTTGAGGAATCTTTCCTTAACAGAATTTTATTCCGGTCAATTGATGATTTTAATCATGTTCGTTGGATCTTTGATCCAATGGTTAGGAACATTTAGTTCCAGCGCTACTCCCTTGCTTTGCACGTGGTGAGCTGCTTAGAGTGCAACGCACTTAGCGCTAGCGCTTACGTGCTTTGCACGTAGTGAGCTGCCTAGAGTGCAACGCTCTTAGCGCTAGCGCTCATGTGCTTTGCACATGAGCGTTGCCTCAGAGTCTTTGACTCTCTCAGCGCTGGCGCTGCTATGAAGCATTGCTTCATTTCAAAATTTGAAATTTTGTACAGAGCTTTCCTCTGATTGGGGGAAACACTTCGAGAACAAGAAAGTGAAGGAATTCTGTAGTGAGTATCATATCCTCATGAAGTTTTTCATGGTTGCACATCCCCAATGCAACGGGCAAGCCGATGTCGCTAATCGGGACGTCCTCCGAGGTCTAGGAACCCGCCTAGAAGGAAGCCAAAGCAGTTGGGTCGAGGAGTTACCCCGGGTCTTATGGGTCTTGCACACTCCAAAGAAGACCCGCACTGGGGAAACCCCTTTCAGCCTCTGCTACGGGACCGAGGCAATGGTCCTAGCGGAGATCGGGCTACCCAGTCACCGGGTCAAACACTTCGACGACGAAGCGAACACCACGGCCATCCGGACCAACCTAGACATCTTGTTGGAGAAACGAGACCGGGCTCAGATCAGAGCTGCCACCTATCATCAGCAAACCGCTCGATACTACAACACTCGAGTCAAGCATCGCTTCTTCAAGACCGACGACCTAGTCCTGAGGCGAAACGAGTTCGTCGACCAAGGCAGGCTGCACAAGTTCTCCCATAAATGGGACGGTCCTTTCCTCGTCTCCGAGGTCCTTCCCGGTAGGGCCTACCGCTTGCAAGACGCGGACGGGCGCAAATTTCCACGGCCTTACAACGCTGAGAAGCTCAAGCTATACCAGTGAGGGCAACCACCATGTTCGGTCTATCCTTAGCAGGCTTTTTACGGCCCCTCCCGCGCTAAGGATCGAACCCTCATCAAGAGGCAGCCGAGCAGCTACCCTGCTCGGTTAACCCCAGCTGGTAGTTCCCTACCTCGCAACGCCAGGGACTTAAGCCCTCACCAAGAGGCAACTGAGCAGCTTCACTGCTTGATCCATCCTTAGCAGGCCTCGTACGGCCCCTCCCGCGCTAAGGATCAAAGCCCTCACCAAGGGGTAACCGGGCCCGCCCTTGCTCGGTTATCCCTGACCGGTAGTTCCCTACCCCGCAGCGCCAGGGATCTAAGCCCTCATTAAGAGGCGACTGAGCGGCTACCCTGCTCGGTCATCCCTGGCCGGTAGTTCCCTACCTCGCAATGCCAGGGATCTAAGCCCTCATCAAGAGGCAACCGAGCGGCTATCCCTGGCTGGTAACTTCTTACCCACAATGCCATAGATCAAAGCCCTCACCAAGAGGCAGCCGAGCGGCTACCCTGCTCGGCTATCCCTGACCGGTAATTCCTACCCCGCAACGCCAGGGATCAAAGCCCTCACCAAGAGGCACCGGGCAGTAACCCTGCTCGGCCCGTCCTTAAGGATCAAAGCCCTCGCCAAGAGGCACCAAGCAGTAACCCTGCTCGGCCCGTCCTTAGTAGGCCTCTTATGGCCCCTCCTACGCTAAGGATCAAAAGCCCTCATCAAGAGGCAACCGAGCCCGCCCTTGCTCAGTTATCCCTGGCTGGTAGTTTCCTACCCCACACGCCAGAGATCAAAGCCCTCGCTAAGAGGCACCGGGCAGTAATCCTGCTCTGCCCGTCCTTAAGGATCAAAGCCCTTGCCAAGAGGCACCGGGCAGTAACCCTGCTTGGCCCGTCCTTAGTAGGCCTCTTATGGCCCCTCCCGCGTTAAGGGTCAAAAGCCCTCATCAAGAAGCAACCGGGCCCGCCCTTGCTCGGTTATCCCTTGCTGGTAGTTTCCTACCCCACAACACCATAGATCAAAGCCCTCGCCAAGAGGCACCGGGCAGTAACCCTGCTCGGCCCGTCCTTAAGGATCAAAGCCCTCGTCAAGAGGCACTGGACAGTAACCCTGCTCGGCCCGTCCTTAGTAGGCCTCTTACGGCCCCTCCCGCGCTAAGGATCAAAAGGCTTCATCAAGAAGCAACCGAGCAGCTACCATGCTCGGTTATGATGGATGTCGTTCACTACCCTACGAAGCCAGATACCTAAGCCCTCGCCAAGAGGCAACCGAGCATCAACCATGCTTGGTTACCCGTAGCTGGTGTTACTAACCGCCGACGCCACGGTCCAAGCCCTCGCCATGAGGCCATCCACGTCTAAGCGATCCCAACCTCGACTTCGGGGCCATGGAGATACCGACCCTTCACCGGTCTTTGCACACTTGGAAAATAGTCAAATTCAACTCGATGTGCGATCGCCAGACGAAGAATCGACCTGACGTGAAAGCTAGACCGTGAAAATACAAATGTTTTCGTCAAACAAAAGGAAAATATGCATGCAAAGAAGCAGCAAAAAGATTTTTTATTCACATAAATCAAAAGTCTCTACAAGGGTACTCTGGGCTTCCCAGCCTTACCAAAGTTGCCCGGAGGCTTACAAAAAAGAGAGAAAAAGGAAAGGCCAAAAAGTCTAGGCCGCAAGCCCGCTTTGATCTCATGCCCATCGGTACCATCCCTAGAAGCCGGGACTTCCGCTCCAGCAACAGATCCTCCCTCATCGCCCTCTGCCGAAGGCACGACCACCTATAGCAGGACCCGAGCGCGGAGCTCATCATCAGCAAACTCTGGAGACTGCGCCTTGACGGCATCAAGAGATGTGTGCCACGCAATGGCAGAGGCTTCGCCGAGATCGACGTAAAACTGGTCCGACCCCTTATAATCGGCCACCGCTTTTCGAGCTCGAACCTCGGCAACCTTCGCCGCCTGAAGCGCAGACTCGGCATCCCTCGCCTTCTTCATTGCTACATAGCGATCGGCCAGTTCCACCAACTTAGCCTCAATGGCTCGGTGGGACTCACTTAACCGGTGATAGGACTCCCGGCACTTTAAGATGGCGAGCTCCCCGGGGACCAATCGGGCTTCGAGGACGGCCATCCTCTCCCTCTCCAAACGCAGCTCAAGTCGTAGATCCCCGGCCTCTGAAGAAGACTCCCCCGCCAACCTCATAGCATGGGCATCCTCCTCGGCCTCCATGCGAGCGACGAGGGCGCAGTGCTGAAGGATCTGATGAAAAACGACAGAGAGGCTTAGAGACGCTCGAACTAAGAAATGGGTGCTCAAAATAACACATAAGAGAGTACGTACCTGCACCGCCTCCTGAGCTATAACTGCCACTTGGGCCCTCAAGGTCCCCCGCGGAATCTCGCCTCCGGCTGACTCTTCCATGTCAGTGAGCAGGCTGGCATCAATGGAAAGCCCAGACGGGGCTACGAAACAGGCGCCCCCCTCCTGCACAGGAATCCCATCGGGAATCTCAGTTGGTGGCACGCGAGAGACCGTCTTCTTCCTCTTAAGAGGAACCACATTTTCGTCCTCTTCCGCTTCCCTCGTCCGGGGCTCGGAAGCCCGCAGACGCCTCTGGCCGCTGCCGCAGCAATCATCGGGGGCTTGGGTCGAGGCGGATGGCGTCGTCACCGGCGACTCCCTTGGTGCGGAATTCGGGTCAACCTGAGGCACGACCATGCCCCCAGCTCTCTTTTAGGACAGGGCACGGAGGGCAGCAAGAACCCTGGATCGGTCCATTTGTTCTACCAAGGGACGAAAACAGGATCGATTCAAAAGAAAAAGGAATAGAAGATAAAAGGGAGAATCTACGTGGGGCTCCCTAGACCCTACCTAATCTATTTCTACAAACTTTTCAGAAGAAGACATCTAACCTGTTTAAGAGGATGGGTCCTTGGAAGGGAAAACGCAGAGGTCCGACTTAAAAAGAGAGCGCCGAGCTAACGAGATCTAAGGCAAGGAAAATATGAAGTGGTACGGGCCATGATAGGGACCCCACCTCTATTTATGGCTGCCGGCGTACACATCTTACGGCGACAGCCCTCTCCCGCCTAAACGACTCATTGTATTCAACGACCACGATCGCTCCACCTGTCGCGCGCGCATTGGTCGTATCCCATCAGACGCCAGAAATCTGCGGCCCGTCGCGTCAGCCAACCAGCGCCCGACACGTGGGCTGTCGCTTCGGTGAACAAACGCACGATCCGGTGCATCCTCTTTAATGCGGGATCTGACCCCTGATCCGTCGATGTTTCCAAGAAGATACAGTTGGATGCCCGGGAATGCATACTCACGATATCTATGACAAGGAGCTCACTTCGGGTGACCCAGCATACCACTCTCGACCCGACCCGTGAGCAGGCCGGGACGAGAGTGGGGGATTAATGATGATGCCTGATATCGGTGATCTCCCAGATCATGACACATGGCAGATAACGTGTCCCGAAGCTTGTAAGAAAGGACCTGCAGTGGCCGACCAGACCACTCCTATGCCTGTCCTACAAGCAAGTGCCGGCTCACCTCCGAGCCCCATGCACAATTGGCCTCCTCGGCCCCCTCAGCTTTTCTCCGGGCTTTAGCAGAACCAGGACACCTCGGCCTCCCACTCGTCCCCGAGCTACCCGCCGAGCTAATCCTCCTCAGTCTCATCCTGACCGATCGGCGGCGCTGATCACAGGCTCCCACGCCACGGCTCCGCGAATCTCTCCATGCGCGAGATATCCGCCACCCACGATCCCACGTTCCACGCCATCACGATCCCCTATTAACGATCCTGCATCGCCATTAATGGGAGATCCCACCTATCACACGGGTATGACGTCGGGGGCGTAACAGCCGGCGTGATTCTCGCACTGCCTGCCTGTTGCCACCGCTACATAAACCCCTCTTTCAGACGACTCAAGTAAGCAATTCTTTCCTCACTAAGCCGTTACTCTGCTCGACTTGCACCACTAACTTGATCATCGGAAGGTCCTCGGTGGTATAACCACCCCGGGACTTCCTTGCAGGTAGCTCGGCTCAACCTCAAAACCACAGCCCATTGAGATCCACATGCTTCAGGAGTCAACCTCCAACTCAAATCTCAGCCGTATATCATCGCCAACAGCAGATCAATGGAAGGTAACATCTTGACGCGATACGGCACGCGTAAGAGAGAGATTTCAGGATGTTTGAAATTTAAATTTCGTCTCCAAGGCTCTCAATAGAGAAAGATCTCGCGCAACTTCATGGCTCTCCCTCTCATTCTTGGGCTTCTAGTTAATTTTAGGAATGACCCGCCTAAAGTTTCTCCTCTCTCAATCCCAACTTGAACATGAGCCTCTCTCTCTCTCTCCCTCGATCGCAGCTCTCTTGTTTCAATTGGATTTAAATTGATTTGGGTTTTTGCTATTCCATATCCGAGTCATTCGTGCAAAAAATAGTTTTACAGAAGGCTTAGCTAACTTAGTCGTGCTTTGCGAGTAAATTAGCATCCGTATACAAATTACAAATTTTGGAACCTTTGTGGGGTCCACCATCCCAGTGGGCCCCTCCTCAACTCTGTCCATAATTCAGTCCTTTTTCTACGGCTTACAAAAGTTTTGTGATGTTAGTGATTTTAATTTCTACTACGATTTCTACTGAAAGGGAAGAATGAACATTCCATGAAAGTTGATTATCGTGCTAGTAGCATCCCGAGCTTTGGGGGAGGAGAGGGAGATTAAACTTCGAATGCCGCATACAATGAAAAACGTAGAATATATTCTCGATATATCTATCTAATAGAAAAGAACTTAAAATAAAAAATAAGAGTTAGAATCTTTCGAATAATGTGTAAGTTTACATGATATTAAATATAAGATAATTATCGAAGACTTTGCCCTACTTGATATAATAACATGGCTCTTCCGGTTCCTTAAGAGTGTGGTCCACTCTGGGTTGGATTTGTATTATTAATCTGGATATGACAAAATCATTCGATTCGATCTAATAGCTGCCTTGTGAATTGAGAAATTCTATGGCTCGAATCTTATCTAGGGCCATAGTTCATGTCTTTGATATCTGCTCCCTCGGTCTTTTCATCTGCCTTAAGGGGCATTGGTTCTTATGCCTAGGTGCACTCTGAGTGGTTGATATGCTTAGTTTAAGTAGTTAGTTTTTCCTCGACCTGAGAAAAACGGCTTATCATGTAAGTAATGTGAGCCATATCTATCTGGATACAGATAAACCAGGAATTTGATCTCATCCGTTCATTTTCATTTTTTATGCTTCTTTCACAGATTGTATACTGCTCAGAAACATTCTATGAAGAATGAGATGACGATTTGAATCTAGGCTGCCAAAGCCACCAAAAGAGACATAGGAACCAACACAAAACTTTAATGCCTTAGAAATTAGACGTCAACACCAAGAATAATAAAATAACGATAAGAAATAATTTTCACCAAAATTAAAATAATTAGATGACAGGCGGCAGAAAAGATTCCGCTACCAACACTGGAAGTTGGGACCACAAAGAAAAATGAATCCATAGGAAATGTTATATTTACCAAAACATACCAAATGTCAAAAATAAATTGAAATTTTAAAAATCTTTTTCAATAAAAAAAATGTCAGAACTAAAATTGGAGATGCAGGGGATCGAACCCTGTACCTCCGCATGCAAAGCGAGCGCTCTACCATTTGAGCTACATCCCCACTGTTAATTATTTATGTTATATAATATTTAAGTCTAGTAAGTCTCCACTAAACAAGAAGACGCTTAATAAATTATGGCGCTGTTAGAATCATACTATTATACCTCTATTATTTGTGGTTTAATTAATCTATGAATTAAAAAACGTTTTGGATAGATATCCGACACATGATCATATCGGTTGTATATAATGGATGAAAATAGTATGATATGAAATGGGGGTCAGCTTGCTTGTCCTCAAGATGATCATATCGTATTCGTGACGTATTTTGAAACAAATATCTTAGCAGAAAAGAGAAATATTTTGTTTACTAAGCACTTTAATCAACTTCTTTTGTTCTCAAATATAGCTGTTTTTCTGTATCACTGCTAGCATGAAGTTAATGTTTACATATATATTATCCCCATAGTGTATAGCAATTAATATAAGATATGTTGGGCTCAGTTTTTTTTTTGGCACTGGCCCATAAACCCTAACCTAAACACACATCACACACAACACACCCATGCAACAACATACACAAGCACACAATACACACGCATTCAGTGGACCCATGAATTTTCCCCAAAAATGTAATACTCAGTTCCTTTAAAAAGTAATTTTCATATTTATAAATAAACATTTCCTATATTTTTCCTTATTTAAATATTTCTTATATTTTTCCCTATTTTAAATATTTCTATTTTTCTAATCCAACCCAATCCCTTCTCTTTCATTTCTTTCCTTTTTCTTTTTCTCTTCTTCAACCCCCCCACACAAACCCAAGCCTCAAGCCCAGCCTAAGAACCCCCGGCCCAAACCCGAACTCCCAAACCGACCCGACCCGCTTCTTCCCCACTCCCTCTTTCTTTTTCCCGCTTCTTTCTTCCTCCCCACGTCGCGCTCGTTCCCACGCCCCCGCCCTCGTCGCGACCACGTCCCCACTCCTCAGCACACGACCTCACGCGCTCGCTCTCTCAGTCCCCTCGACCTTGTCTCCCTCTCTCCCCCATACGAAGCCGAGCCCCCTCACCCCCACTACCTCCTTTTCCGCTGCACCCCGCCTCCTCCTCAAACCTTCACCTGCACGCCGACCGCCTCTCCCTAATAGCCTCACCCCCTCTCGTTCTCCTTCCCTCACTCATGATCTCCCTCACCCACCGCCTCACCCGACCGCGTCCTCGCTCCCGCGCTGCGCCGACGAGCTCTCCTCTCTCTGTCGCCTCCATCTTCCTCACCCCCAAGCTCCCTACTATTAACCCACCGTTGGAGCTCCCCCTCACACCTCACCTCTTTCCTCTCCCCTTCATCACCACCCTCACCTTCAACTCCAACCACCAACCAGAGCCCCCTCGCCTATATTTCCCTGCGCCCGGGCCTCTCCTCACCATCGACGGCACCTCCAACCGCCTCCGCGTCGTCGCCACTGGCCCCGTACCACCAACCTCGTCTTCACCTTCCTACCCTTCGCCATCACCACAGCAACCTAATGCCAACTAAAGAAACCCACTGCCTCCTCTCCCGTGACCCTGCCGAGTTCCTCCTCTGTCGCCGGCGACCCCCTCAGCCACCCCAGTTGCCTCGCCATCGAGAGCT
Source organism: Agapanthus africanus (assembly GCA_030015575.1). Taxonomy (NCBI): domain Eukaryota; kingdom Viridiplantae; phylum Streptophyta; class Magnoliopsida; order Asparagales; family Amaryllidaceae; genus Agapanthus; species Agapanthus africanus. The sequence continues at coordinate 662,546,866 of CM057340.1, forward strand.
GACACCAACGACCACCACCACCCTCGACGTCAAGACCCAGCAACCAAGCTGCCGCTGCCGAAGAACTCGAGCTCGAGTCAAGTCGGGTTGCCGTGCCGCGCGCGTGTCGTGATCGCGCCATTGCCATTGCCGTACCATCGTCGATACTTCGTCAGGCAAGTTTAATACTTGCTTCATGCTAGTTATACCTATTCAATTCGATTGCACTTCAATATCATATATACATTTCGATTGCGAATCAAGTAATGGAAGTTTTCGATGCAAAATACGAACTAAAACCCCCCTTTAAATTGACAGAAACTAATCATGACTGATGGCCCGAGTGATAGAGAATGCTGTGTTATGATTTGGCTTGAAAATACGGTTTTTAACAACGTGATATGTCTTTCCCTTTTAGACCCGTTAAAACTGAAATTTTCCCGTACCCGAAACTCGTAAAAATCATAGTTAATTGGTTGCATACCGGAATGTTGCGTTTGAGGGCTCATATAGAAGATAACTCGACGACCTAGAACTCTATAAGAGTTTTAATCTGTTTCTATGCTAAAATGGTGACAGAAACTGGTTCGGAGTGCGACTCTGGACTGCAGTCCAGAGCAGTTCTGGCTGTCGATTCTCGTTTTGTAATACTTTCACTCTGCTGTATGAAAATGTTATAATGCGGAACCCTATACCATAGCAAAGATAAACCTGTTAGATAGCCATTGCAAGTGGTTTCATTCGCTTTTACTGTCGTTTACTATTTAAATTATATTTTAAATCAACAGAATATATAGCTGTCCTAAACAGGGACAGAACGTATACCCCTTCATTTTTACAATGCATAACTTCCAGTACACCATGGATATTACTGATCCGCCAATTGCATTGGAAACCTAACTGATAACCCTAAATATTGTTCAACTATAGCGCCGCCTAATTACGATCCCAACTGGAATTAAAACGTGTTACGAAACGGACTTCTAGTTCTGAAACCGGATTTCCAGCAGTGAACACTTAAATTGAAATGGCCATATCTAGCGAACCTGAAACTCGATTGACGCAAAACCAATTTTTTTTGGATAGATAATTAAACATACTGCTTACCCCCTTTACATTGTTTTGCTTAATTCTGCATGTATGATTTATAGTAAATTATGCAAGTGGTAGGACACCGACTGATGATATTCTATTCATATCGTAATTATTGTATTCCCATCATATCATGTAGATGCCATTGCATTGGTAACCTAGTGATCGTGTACATTACCCAGTGTTAGATATTAGTGTTTGATTGCGGCAAGTACGTTAGTGTTAAAGCGTGAATGAATAAGTGAAAGTGACACGTACTTGTACACAATCCACGGACCCAGTTAATTTATTGCATTGTCGACGTCTATGGGACATGTATAAGTGTAACTATAATTGGTATGGGACGATTATGGAAGCACTTATATGGATGTCATAGGTAAGGCACCAAACACTATCCATTTATCTTGGGTACCAGTCGAGACATGCTTGATGGGGATCCTGTCTCCAGTTCCCGCGTAGACTTATCATGGACCGACTAGTATTTGAGTTTATGGTTGGTGTTTGATGTAGACCACGGGGTGTGGGGTAGTTTGAGTATGAGTTCAACGGAATCTTGGGAGTCCCATTGCCGGCTTACACAGCGATTCTGGGAGTTATATGGGTGATATTACTGACTATCAGCGACTCGGGCCCGTGTTCCCTTGCCCCTGGGGCCCTACCCTTGGGTGGGGGATACTCACGAGTGGTTGACTCTCACACTTGAACTGACGATAGATTTAGCGACCTGGACAGTGAGACTTAGAGATTGATAGGTTTAGTGACATGCATTGATTACCGGCTCGTTACACCTGCCTTACTGTTTACCCGCTTTACCGTTTACCTGTACTGGTTCCTTCATGCTCATATCATCACTTCATGCTTGCTGTTTCATATTCATCATTATTACACATGTTACATATGTATTTCTATTTATTGCTATTGTGCCGCTCTGACGACCTGAGTATGCATGCTCAAAATGAGAAGTGGATTTAGCTTGGACCAGGACCTGACGTACCTCGAGGACATTCCGGATATCTGGACTAGAGACTCAAAGCTATACTTCCTTGATCTCTATCTGGTTAGTGTTTTGTATTTGTTTTGATTTAGTGACTGCATTTCTCATTACCTGTGCATTGATTACTGATTACCACGTAAAGCTAGAACCCGAAGTGTGACTACGGCAGGATGTTTCCTCAACCGTAGGAGCATGGCTGGCCTTGTCAACCCCTCGTATTCCGTATTTTAGGAAGCGGGGGCGTGACATGGTTTTGTTGGTATCAGAACCAGGTTTAGAATAGGATTACAGTTTCCGTGTAGGGCTTGACAATCTAAGACATCCTTCGGTCTAGGTTGTAAACTTATTATCCTTGATCTTGATTCATATAGCGTGTTCCGCTGCATGTTTTGATCCGCCCGCTAGGATTTTGGGTGATTTAGTAGAGTTATGTGATTGTAATTATGAACTGCAGTATGGTTACAATACTGTACTCTGTTGAGTGACTTGGAGTTCTACATTTGATTTCCACTCGTTTGAGTTTCACCTCTCCCGATATTCTTGTTTCGTTGTCTATTCTATATCGTATTCTTATTCTTATTCCTTGTACCTTATATCATCCTCAAATTTGTTGTTTCAGGACCATGACTTCCAACGACTTTTCTTCCAACTCTACTCCCCAGAATCAGACCGTCGAGATTTTGAATGTACCGCAAGGCTTGAAGGAAGCCCAGGAGCAAACAAACGATCTCTTAGCTGAAGGACTAAGAAGGCAAATGGCTCAGGCACCAGCGGAAGCCTCCAATCATAAGGGAATTCCTGTTAAACAAGGAAAAGAGGTGAAGATGAAGCGCCCATGTTCCCCGCCGAAAGACGGCGCAAGACTGGGACGTCTTTGCACTGAGATTCGGGGCAGATGCTAATTGGTGCTATCCGTCCACCTCTCCGAAGATGCCAAGTTGATTTATGGCACCGTGTATCGAAGATTTAAACGGATGCGGCCGATGTAGCAGACTTCGTCAGATTCCCCCTCGCTCGAGGGGTTTTTGATTGTGGGGACGCTCTTCCCTGCAGGCGCAAGCCCCTGCAGTTAATTACGCTACCGCACCGCGATAACAACTTTCTCTTTCTCCAGCTGGTCACTTCGTATCGTGGGTGTTTGTTTTGTTTGTGGTTGTCTGTGGATTGTATACGGAGACTAATTTATATTGTCTCCCGTAGGACGTGGATTAGTCCAAATCCGCATTTTCTTAGATTTGGGTTTGGGATTTTATGTTTAAGGATACGTTAGACTTATTTGAGGCTAAGATCAACTTAAATGTTCGTTAAGGATACGTTAGTCTAATTTGAGACTAAGATCAACTTAACGGGATCGTTTAGATCCAACAAAGGAGCATTTGGGGGCTCTATTTTCAGTTTAGGGACATGGTGGTCCATTGCAAGTTTAGGGACATGGTGGTCCAACATTCCCATTTTGGGGACGAATATTGGTTTAAGGACATCATATTCTATGAGTTTAAGGACCGCACAGTCCGTAGCAATGTGTGGTTGTCGGGACCCGTCACCTCTCTGACGACGTTGAAGGATTAAAACGACAAATATCAGAGGAGTTCAGAGATGTACCCTTGAACCGGGTGTAAATTAATTTAGGGGAGCAGTTGTGCTCAGTTCAATTTAATTTGAGGACTTATGGCCAGAATTGGATTAAGTCCAGTTAAAAAAAAGTCTAACATTTTATTTATATTTGGCCTGTTAGGCCTTTGCTTGGGCTCTGCCCTTTTTAAACAATGCACAGCATTTGTTTTGGTCTGTTAGACCTTTTAATTGGACTCTGCTCCTTTTTAATAATGCACAGCATTTTTATTAGGCCTGTTAGGCCTTTTAATTGGGCCCTGCCCTTATTTGATAATGCATAGCATTTGTGGTCTGTTAGACCTTTTAATTGGGCTCTGCCCATTTTTTAATAATGCAGAGCATTTAATGGTCTGACAGTGCGCCACGTGGCCTGTCAGGTGCTCTGCGCCAATTAAAGAGCGCAAGGCGCCAGCGCATGTGGGGGTGACACGTGTCATGCTCTGCTGAGCGTAAGTCTGTTAGCGCAGTGCGCTGCGCTAGTGCGCTGCTGACACGTGGCGCGCTCTGGTTCAGTGCGCCAACCCAAGAGCGCAGTGCTCTGTTTTTAGGAGCGCAGAGCGCAGATTGTTCTGTGATTGACACGTAGCGCTCTCTGGTGACTTGCACCAGTCCAAGGAGCGCAACAGTGCAAATCAAGAGTGCAAGGCACTGTACAATAGCGCAGAGCGCATCTTGATCCAATTTAGATCAAAGAAACAAGTTTTTTCTTGTTCTGAAGAGGTTCTACCTCAAAATTCAAGAACCAATGGTTCATCAAAAGGCTGTGCCTTTATATTACTTTTTTAATCTTTTGGGATTGGATCTTTTTTGATCTTTTTCTTTTTTATGTTGAAGATCTTGATCTTGTTCTTAGATTTTTGATCTTTCTAGAAGAAATTCTTCTTTTTTGTGAGATGTTTTCATCTCTGTTCTTCAAGAATTAAATTCTTCACCTTGAAGAAGATGATCTTCTAAATTCTTTCAGAGTTCTCTCTCTCTTTTCTTTTTTCTATTTCTCTGTCTCTATCTGTCTATATGAGACTTGGAGTCTAGGGGCCTTTATATAGGGCCAATTAGTTTGTTAGGTTTGTTGCAGAGATCTTTCTTTGATTGATATGAGGATATTTCTCTACCGTTGGATCTTTGATCCTAAGGCCTCTGTTTTACAGAAAATAATCTTTTTATTTTAATAAGACTGTAAAGATCTTTCTAGAATTTTAATTCTGATTAATTAAATAAATTATTATTTAAATTTTAGTGCCGGCGCAGTTGGCGCAAGTGCACCTGTGTTTGACACGTGTCGCGCAGCGCAGAGCTCAGCGCAATCGCGCTAGCGCAACTGCGCTGACACGTGTCGCGCAACGCAGAGCGCAAGTTATCTGAAGCATTGCTTCTTTTGTTTAAAATTTGAATTTTAAAACAGAGTCTTACTCTAATTGGGGTGCGCTACCTTGGGCGCAGCGCCCCTTGCGCTGGCGTGTTTGTTTTTGACACGTGGCGCTCTGCGCGCAGCGCAAGCGATCTGAAGCGTTGCTTCAATTTTTGAATTTTTTGAAATTCAAACAGAGCCTTGCTCTGATTGGGGGAAACAAATGTCTCCCCCACTATTGCGCTCACGTGGCGCACACGTGAGTGCAGCGGTGGCAAGATCCAGACCGTTGGATCAACTCAGGAGTTGAAAGGGTGCTTAAGCGCCTATAAATAGGACCCTTGGTCCCAGCAGATGATTATCATCTTCAAGAATTTTTATTTCCCGAGCCTTGCTCTTGTTTTCAAGAACCTCAGAGCCTTGCTCTTGTTTTCAGAGTTAGAACTCTAGAAACCTCTTAGGTAAAAATTAACTTAACTTAATTAGATTAATTTTAATTAATAGAGCCTTGCTCTCATAGATCTTTTGATCTAAAAAACCCCCCTTTGGGGTTTCACAAACAGAGCTTTACTCTCAAGAATTTGTTTCAGGGTTTCTTAACCTATGAACAGAGCTTTGCTCATGGATAAAGTATAGATCTTTTGATCTTTTGATGAAGAACTCTTAAGAGTTTTCCATGGATCTTTAAGATCTCAAACTTTAATAATAATTTTTTTTTAGAAATTAATTTTTCCTTTGATGGATTTTTCCATCATTATTACAGAGTTAGGCTCTTTTAAGGAATTTTATTCCCTTATGACCAGAGTTTGACAAGTGTCACTCTGTGACAGAGTTTTGCTCTGAAAAGGGAGATTTTCTCCTTGTCTCAAGGGATTTCTCATTTAATGAGAATATTCTTTGAGGATTTCCTCATTAATTGACAGTCTCATCCAATGATGAGGCTGTCTTATTAACTGATGCATTGTCACCTAGATTTTGTGGGTCCCCCTTTGGTCTCCTTTCCACTGCATTGCAGTGTGGTACAAATTTTAAAGTTCCAAGTGTCAGAAATTAAAAATTACAATACTGACAGTTGATCTCCGGCCCCCTTCTTTTTGCAGGCAACATGTCTTTCGATGCCTCGTTCCCATTCGTTCGCTCGGAGGGAGGATTCCCTGGAGCACCCATAGACCGGGAGGTCCTAGCTTTGATCAGAGACCATGATCCGGAACATAAGAATCTTCACTTTTGGGTATCATGGTCCAATCAGATTATCTGGGGTCGACAAGCTTTTCATGCGCGGTGCCTTCGGAGTCTATCACGGCGATCCATTACGCCAACTCACCCTCGGTGAAGTATGCCGTGGAGATGGTCGATTGGACTTCAAAAGGCCTACTTCATCCCGCTATAGCTTCAATTCCCATTTAGCCTCCTATGGTTTTAGATATCTTGGGACGTCGTATTTGCCAACGCGAAGCGCGACCCTGGGGGCAATCATATAATATAGGTCTGATCCCCCGTCATCCGATCGGTTATCTGCCATGGGCTCGCTACATTTTGTCAGCGAAAAAGTCTCAGTTGATGAGGCTTGGTTTGTATACTGCTGTTTATGCTTCTCTCTTCCAATATCCTACGCTTCCTACCTGATGGGTTAAGGCTTTTTTGGAGCAGTGGAATATCCCTACTCACACTTTCCTCGCACTGGACCCGGAAGTTTTGATTTTTTTAGAGGAGTTCACAGAAGTTTCCGGCTTACCGGTCATAGGGGAGCATTATGAGGAGCTGCTTCCCACAGACGAATATGTCTTCGGTGCTAAGCCAGTGATAATGGGCCTTACTTCGGCGAATGCTGTTCAAAACCAGTTTCCTAGTCTGATCAAAGTGTTGAAAATCTACGAGCACCTTTTTCTCGAATCTGGGAGTCGCGGGGTTAATTTTGAGGATTTCATCGCTCGCTTCCTTCACCCGAAAGTCCTCTCGGCGGAAGCTGCTAAATTTGCCATGCTTGATGACCCTTTCGGTTTAGGTTTGGACAACCTGCCAGCGACGGAGGTAGATCAGAAGGGTTTCTTCCTTCCTAACTCCCCGGTTGTCCCTTTTGCGGAGGTTGCAGTCCTTGGGATGGATGAGGAAACATTCTTCTTAGGATTTCTTAGGCTATGGCTGAGCTGGTTTGCGCTCCCGATGCACCTTCGCCGTATGAGGCCATCTGTCTTTTACCCAGCTCACCGGATGACCATTGGGGTAAAAGTGGCCATCGGGGTCACCGGCTTAGCCCACCTGTATCACGGCCTTAGTCAAGTGGCGGATGCTAATGAACCTGGAGTACCGCACGTGATCTTCTCGATGCATTACTTCATGTCATGGCTTGAGCTACATGCACTTGGCGTTTTTGGTATGCACAAAAGACCTTCGTTTTATGACAGGTGCAGCTTCCCTCGGATTATGCAATTGGTCGGCGCCTCAATTGTAAATCCGTTGCCACGGTATGCCAGAGGTTTGCTCCTTCGTCCCCGCACAGTTGGAGACGGGATGACCTTCACCGACAAAGTGTTAACCATCGGAAAGGCATCTACTACCACAGTGCGGTCATTGCAAGATACTTTCAAAAATGGGGCCTCAGTTCTGACAGCCCTGGAGACTCTCCATTTATATTCTATTAGACTGGGTTTCCTGGTGTTTAGGCAAAATGATGCGGCGCTTTTCATGAGATACAATCCGCATCGTTTTGCCCAGCAACTGAGCTATAATCAAGGAATTCCGTTGGAGGCTTTCTTGCTGAAACCTGCTGCCACTGAAGAAGAGATGCGGAGCGTGCTGCATCACTTCATGCGTCTGAATACGGGCTCTCACTTTTTCATCAGTGAGCCGAGTTGCGTCCCACGGATCCTTAATACATATACGGCGTGGTACCGGCATTCGACGGGCGCCGTTATTAAGGAAGAAAGGCGGTTGTTGGTTGACTGCAAGGGTGTGCCTCGTGGCAGCGACCGCAAAGCTCCCCTGAGGCCAAGGATCCCTGTCGTTCCTCCGCTGAGAGATGCTGGAACTGAGCCACCGCGCGTGCGGAGCCCTCCACGCGGATTGCCTCGTGATACCGTGGACGTGCCCCCAGCGACCCGTGTTCCGGTGGAGACGGTGAATGTGGTTTCGCCCGAGTCCGGTGTGGGCTTGGACATCGGTACGCGCCGTATTAAGGTGCCTGCGAAGCGTAAGCTGATTTTGGCGGCGACCGGGGTTCGCGCGCAGAAGAGGAAGAAGAAGTCCGTTCTTTCTCTTGATGCCGTGCTCGGCTTAGAGCCTCAGTCCTCTCTTACCGAAGGCCTAAGTGAGTACAGAAGCAATGAGGGTTTCTTCGTAGAGCCAGCAGACATCGATCTGGCGGCCGCCATCGTGGCTTCTGAGCGATCGGCAAGGCTCGAAGCGTGGTTGGCTAATCTTGCGCAATCAGGTAATCACTGATTGTATTCTTCGTCATTTCATCATACTTTTATCATTGTCTTTGACCGACGCTTTTCCTTTTTTAAACAGGCATTTCTACCGAAGAAGCCATCGCTGCTTCCCTGAAACCCTTCCAGGAGGAAGAGATGAAACACACTCTATCGGGTGTTGGTATGTCTTGGCTTATTGAGTCTTTATTCTCCTTTCTTATGGCCAATCTAACCTTTTCTTTGTCTTATTGCAGGGACCACGAGACCTGCCTCGCAAGCTGATGCAGGAATTATCCCCGGGCCAGCTGCCGATGTTCCGGCCCCTTCGGAATTGCCGCAAAAGTCCCGACTCAAAAAGCCGATGATGGATGCCTTGAAGGCTCTGGAGGTAACTCTGAGCGCGGACGACGACACCTTGCTGAAGGAGGCTTCCAAGTGGTCCGTCGTGACGGCCCGGGAGGAGAGGAAGCGCTTGAGGCGCGCAGCGAAGGAGCGTAGTGCTGCTTTGGCCGTGGGAGCGGGCCCAAGTGCCGTTATTCCCGCTGCCACTTCTTCTGAGGAGCCCCCAGTCTCCTTGTCTACTGCTCACAGACAGGCGGCGCGTGCAGCTTGGGAAGCCAACAATCAATCCACCTCAGGTAATGTGTTTTTTGAGGCTTTTGTTGTAAGAGTTGTAAAACTATCGGTTCTTATACATCTTGTCCTGCAGGGCTGAGTCCAACTGAAGGAGCGGCGGAAACCGTCGAGCCTTAGGGGACGGTGGAGAAGGCAGCAGCCGAAACTGAGGCGACGGTAGGCGGTGCAGCCGTAGTCGCCGGGCCTGAGCTAGTGGCTGACGAGACGGTCACGCCTACTATGCCCGAGAAGGTTGCCGATACCGAGCCCGAGATAGCGGCAAATGAGACGGCTGCTACAGCCGAGCTGGGGCGACAGCGGATAGAGCGGCTGCGACCGATGGCAGCGGTGGACGAGATGGCCGCGACCGCTGAACCCGAGAGGGTAGCTGGTGAGATGGGCATGATTGTCGAGGAGGAGCCGGCCGCTCTTTCTCAAGAGTCGGGCACCGCTCCGATCATTGCTCTCCCAGCTTACGGTCCTTCGCCGTCTCCTGGCCTTGCGAGCACGATGACGGCTCCTGTAGAGTCTGGCGATGAGGCAATGGGAGGTGGACCCATGCCGATGGAGGAGGGAGACGCCGCCGTTTCGGTTGGTGACTCATCATGTAAATTTTGGGTTACTGTCCTTTTTTATTCTATAACTTTTCTGACTGGGCTTATCTTGCTTCTAACGCAGGTGCGGCCAGTGCTGATGCTCCATTGCTCGAGAGAGCGCTGTCAGTTACTGCCTTGACGGTGGCCACCTCTCTACCTTCTTTCGTACCGTCGTAAATGCTGAAAGGTCTGGATTTTTAACCCATTAGTCTTATCTTTCGGCCGTATAATTCATGTATTAACGTTATACTATTGCGTCCTTGTAGGAGTGCTTTTTTATCACCTTTACCAGGTGCTGCACCCACACTTCTCCTTCCCGTCGGAGCTTGCTTCATCCAGTGGCGCTGGTGAGTATAGTTTTCAATTAATGCCCTTTCTTTTTTTCAATAATAGAATTATTTCTGATTCTTACTTGTCCTGATTGCAGTGCTACAAATTGAAGGAGGAGATGTAAGATCGGTCGTGCCACCGGTCCTCCCGGCTTCGCCGCCTGCTGCAGCCAGTATAGTAGACCCTACTGCTCATGCGTCTCCTGTATTTTTAGGTCTGTCATCTGATCATGATTTGTTTTGCAGCTATCGCTCCGGTTCCGGTCTCTTTCGAGTCCCGCATCATGATGCCAGCAGGCCCGTTCTCCCGACGTCCATCTTCAAAGGGTACTGCGATGAGTTTGAGTATACTGAGTGGATGCGTCGAGGAGCTTGACACAGAAGCTCCTGTATCTGCCACAGATTTCGCTGCTGAGGTTAATCCGATACTGGCGACGCTTGTAAATTTTCATAACGAAAGCGTCGTCGAGTCTTGGGTTAACCACTGCAGGGAGATTGAGGCCCGCCTGCATCAGCTGGAGCTTATGCGTCCTGCCTCCGAGGTTTTGGCCACGAGTACTCAACGGGCGGCATGGATCGAGAAGAGCGCTTCTTACTTCCGCCATCTGGAACAAGAAGCGGCTTTAAGGCGGAGGGAATGCTAAGAGACCTCAAGCGAGTCTGCTCGATTGCGTGCTAAGGTCAACGCAAACGCTGCCCGGGTGAAGGTTATCTTCGAGGGCCTTCTGCAAAGTATTTCTGATGGGCTAACACTAAAGCAGAAGCTCGATGCCATTGAGCGTGATGCCTAAGGTCGCGAAGCAGCTCAGCGAGCCGTCGAGGAACAAATTTCATCTTACATGCAGCAGCGGGCCCTGGTGGAAGCAGAGTTGGCTGCGGCAGCCGATCAGGAGAAGGCGTTGAAGGAAGTGCGAGAGCAGCTTGCGGATTTGTTAAAAACACTCCCTTCTTAATGACGTTCTTGTATCATTTATAATTGTAAATAAATTGTATTTGTTTCTTTTATTCTTTAACACAATGTATCTTGTACTCAATCGAATTCATAAATAAAAGATATACATTCTTCATAATGTCTCGTGTCATTTCTCTGCTTTCTCCCTTCTTTTATTATCAGCATGTTATCTTTAGTAAACATGGTCGACAGATGATAGAGCGAGCATCCTGTCTTGGCTTCTTCAAGAGGTAGAGATGGTTTAGGAGGCAAGTTCAAATCTGCTGCCTAAGACTTTTCAACTTTATAAGCCGTGAGGGTCTCACAAAGACTTTTCTCCCTACGGATCGAGAGGATCTCGTAGGTGTATTTTCTCCTTAGGAATCGTGAGGATTCCTAAGTGCGTTTTCTCTTATAAGTCGTAAGGATTTTATAAGAGAATTTTCCCTCTTACGAGTCGAAAGGACCCGTAAGCGGTTGTTTCCCTCCTTGTCAAGATTCGACTTTGGAGAGTGTGACCCATGAATAGTATGCAAGAGTCCATTTTGGACCGACTTGCAGGGTCCCAGTGCTTAGGAAATAGGTTTTTTAATCCCCGTTGCCTAAGGCTTTATCTCACAAGTCGAGACGAATCGAGAAGTTCTCGCAAAGACACTAATTTCCTCACGAGTCGAGACGAATCGAGCAGTTCTCGAAAGAATATCCTAACGTCACAGTTAACCTCTGCTCTTTATGTAAGTCTACGGTAGCACCCCGGCCGTCTACAAACGCCAAATGCGGAACAAAAAGTTTTTAACCGGCGCTATCGTATACTTTAACCCGGATCTGCCATTATTGCAAAACTAATAAACTGTAAAGAGTGTAGAAAGGTTATACCGAACGATCCGAGTCCTTCGTTCTTTAACCATCATCCCACGCTCCGTTGCGGCTGCTTCAATCTCGTCGATCTCCGATCTGCTCGTCCAGGTGGCACCACGTCAACGATTCTTTAAACGGGCTCCCGCCTCTGACTTGAGGCAACTCGGTCGTCAAGTTTGCTAAAAGAGACGACCAAGAATGATGTAGAGAATGAGTAGATGACTTTGTCTCACTTCGTCCAAATCCGTGGACGATCGGTTAATGAAGTTGCCGATGGAAATGAAATGGAACAAGAAATGAACTATGAAATTTCCATGTATCCAAAACTTTAGTCTTTTCTTTTAACAACCATAATTTTCTCTCATCAAGAAGTGGAGGAGGAGATGGGGGCCGGCCACTTATAGATGGAGGGAGGTGAGTGTAGGAGAGGGGAGAGTGACCACAAGAGAAAAGATCAACCACAAATATCCTTCATGCAAACAAAACCTCATTAATGCAAATGGTGATTCATTAACCTAGTCACCATTGCATTAATGGCTCCATTAAAGCACTAATGACTCACCATGCCAAGTCACCCTCTCTAGAACCTTCTAGAAGCATTACCCACCTCAACCAAGAAAAGATAAATCCGTCTTTAACCGAATGTTAAAAGACGGCTGATAGAAAACTGGAAACTGGCAACTTCCAAAAGTGATCCCGAAACGACTTTCAGGATAACCTCGAAACTGTATAAATATACCCGCATTTGTATTACAACTGAATATAAATGCAACTGAGACAAAGATATTATATCTACTCAATATAATACTCGGATCCGGCTTAAACCAAAGCCGACCAGTATCATCTGCCCGAAAAAAAACACGTGCGTAAACGCACGTGCATTTTCCGAACCCTGCCATAAAACCATACGGCCTCTACAACGTTTCGCCCGAACTTGGAAAACTGTCTGTGGGGGACTCTAATGACTCGTCAGTACCCTGGCAGTGGGTTTAACCACAAACCGTCAGCGGCACTAGCAATGCGTAACGGCTGCCCATGGACTGACCTCAAGGGAGGCCGATGAGCGAACTCATCCGAAAACCCTACTGAGCCTAACAGTGACAATGTATATACAGTCCGGTCCGTTCGTCTATGAGTATCCTATATCTGTCTAGGGGGCTAGTAACGTCAGACTCCCAATAGCAGTATAAGTCGTGTCGGAGTGTAGCCCAATAACACCCTGAGATACTACTGGAGTACCTACCAGTAAATCTCTTGCCACGGCCATGGGCTTTGTGTAATGGCTCTCCTAGACACAGCACGATCTCGCCCCCAATACCGGGAGAGACGAATCCCCTGCCGATCCGCTCACGTGCCTCCATGTGGCTCGGGACTGTACCCAAAAACTACCTGTTTGCACGACTCCTTTGAGCCGTGGTAGGGTAGAAATCAAAGCACAGTGGGAACTCACACGAGACAAATGACGACCTCAGGTCGATGAACTAACCTGTACACATGTCACCAAGGAACTGCTATCTGACGATAGATATAGTACTAACTAGCAGATTCCCGGCGAGTCCTGTCCGGTGTACTCATAACTCAATGAGCACTTGTATACATCTTAGGTGATCCAACTGACACCAGTGGCTTGTGAGACCGGCCACCGCCCCTCTTCGGGGTCTCGACTGTATACACTAGTCTACTCCGGAGTATCGATGCCCTGTCTCGAAACTCCCACGACTAGAGACCACAATTAAGGATATGCATATAAACTACCCAACTCTCACGTATATGATCACCATCATACTGTTGGTAGTAAAGCAAGATCCTAAGGGCTCTATCAGAGTGTAATATGTAATCAGTCACCTGAATATGTACACGACTGATAAAGGCAAACCAGATAGCATACTATTATCTCGAGTAAGATTGTCCTACCGGTATAGGTCCTCCGCAATCATTGCAATCACGTACCTGCGATCCAATAATTGACTATGAGGGCACTATCTCCAACACTTTACGACAGAGGTCCGTTAGGGTCTGTGGTACTAGGGTTTTGTCCGTTGTACCGTCGCATTGGCTGATGTATTCCTCGATAGGCAATCTTGCTGTTCGAGTAGCTTTGCGATTGTCGTGTCTCTGATCCCTTCGGGGGCTGGACAAGACGTCTTCAAGCAATCCTCCTAGGCAGTTTGACCGTCGGAAGAGCAAGCGTTAGGAATTTTGCCATGCCTCTTTTTACTTGAGATTAGGCCCATTTTGGAGAGCCCCAATGAGTCATAACCACTCCGCGCTGGTGTGGGATGATCTCCGATAGTCTTTCAGGTTTTATATGAGTTGCCGTCAAGATCCTGAAGCTAGGAATTTGGCCTTCGCTTCGTTTGCTGGCATTGCGTCCGCTGTATCGAGACGAATGTCGCGGTTGTCTCGAGGTTGTTGGTGAACCGTCGAGGTTTGGAACTAGGGATTTTGCCGTGGCTCCGTTATTTGATTGTCGCGTCTGAATCCTGCTAGAGGAAGAATGCTGGGGTGACATCTCGTCTGCTGTATCGAGACGAACGTCGAGGTGGTGACCACTCCGCGCTGGTGTGAGATGATCTCCGATGGTCTTTCAGGTTTTATATGAGTTACCGTCAAGACCCTGAAGCTAGGAATTTGGCTTTCGCTTCGTTTGCTTTGTCACGTCCGAATTCTGTTGGAGGAAGAACGCTGTCGTGACATCTCGTCTGCTGTATTGAGACGGACGTCGAGATGGTGACCACGCCGTGCTGGTGCGAGATGATCTCCGATTGTCTTTCAGGTTTTATATGAGTTGCCATCAAGACTTGGCTCCATTTTCTGATGGAGCATGGGGAGGGAAGATGTGTTTCCTTCTTTGTTTATGGCCCTGGATTGTATACAGGGATTGCTGTGATATCGCCTGTAGGGCATAGATTTTATTTATTATATATATTTTTTCATTTTATTTCTTTCCGCGATGCTCTATCATTTCAGCTTTTATATCGCGAAGGTCGCGATTGCCCAATCATTTCAGTGTTTTTTCGCGGTGCCCCATCATTTCGGCTATTTATTTTATTTTCACTCGCTGCTTTTTATTGCAAGTTGCCCAATCATTTCGGCTATTTTGCATGCATACATTTTTACTTGCTGATTTTGTTGCAAGTTGCCCCATCATTTCGGCTATTTCGTATGCATGTGTGACTCACTAGCTTCTTACTGTGAGCTTAGAATTAGACACCGATTTCGGCATCAGCACCGCTACAACTGGGATGTTGCCAGGAGCGAATCATCATTTGCCTTTGTCGATGTCGAACAAAGGTGGCTTAGTAAACAGGGTTAGGATTCTGTCGACTAATGCTTTTAACTTCATGAGCCGTAAGGGTCTCACAAAGGTATTTCTCCCTGCGAGTCGTGAGGATCTCGTAAGTGTGTTTTCTCCTTAGGAATCATGAGGATTCCTAAGTGTATATTCCCCTGTAAGTCGTAAGGATCTTACGAAAGGGTTTTCTCCTTATAAGTCGAGAGGACTTACAAGGGTCGTTCACCATGTGGACATATCCCTAGTCATGGGTAAGACTTGGTTAGGGAAATGTTTATTCGCGCCCGTGGATTGTATACAAGGGTCAGTATTGAGCCACTTGTAGGGCAATATCGAAGGTTGTGGGGGTTGCTTAAGAACAGGTTCAGGTCTCTGTAACTTAAGACTTTCAAATCTTATAAGCCGTGAGGGTCCCATAAGAGAGTTCTCCTTACGAGTTGTGGGGATCCTGCAAGTGTAATTTCTCCTTAGGAATCGTGAGGATCCCTAAGTGTATTGTTCCCTTGTGAGTCGTAAGGATCTCACGTGGGTGGTTTCTCCTTACAAAGTCGAGAGGACCCTGTAAGTGTCTTTTAATGAGGTTGCGCCCTTTCGGGTTTTCACAAACACTCGCCGGTAGTCCTGCTGTTTTTACTCACGGAGCCTTTTCGGGTTTTCACAAACACTCGCCGGTAGTCCTGCTGTTTTTACTCACGGAGCCCTTTCGGGTTTTCATCCGTGCCCATTTTGCTTATGGACATACCGTTTTTTTCTCTCTCTCTTTTTTTATTCTTTTTATATAACGAGGTCGCGCCGTTTCGGGTTTTCACAAGCACTCGCTGGTAGCCCTGCTGTTTTTACTCACGGAGTCCTTTCGGGTTTTCATCCGTGCCCTTTTTGCTTATGGACATACCGTTTTTTATTATTATTATTTTTTTTACCACGTCAGCCTGGGGATGCCGCGGGTTGGTAGTAGTTTAACGATGTTTCGGTCATTTGTCAACGTACGATTATGCAGCTAGATTTTGCCGCAAATCTTCGCATGTTTTGTGCCGGAGGTGGATTCCTTGAAGAGAAGGCTGAGGGCGATTTCTTCGTCAGAGTCGCTTCCAAAGGTGATAACTTGCGATCCTTTGGTGTCGGCTATGTGACAATTGCCAGCAGCTCTTTCGCGCTCATCTGTCATATTTTTCTGTTCCCGACGAGCCTTGCGCTTCACTCGTTGAACGTGTCGTCGATGGGCAATATATCCTTGCCACCAGTTTTTAAAGGCTCTGCACTCCTCGGTGGGGTGTGCAATCTTCTGATGGTATAGGCAGAAGTTAGGATGTATGTCCGCTTCATCAAGACGTATATCGACAGGGGAATTTCTTTTCAGAGAGGGCAACTTCATTCCTATTGCTAGGGCCCTAGCGAATTGATTCCTTACTTTAAACTTGCTTTTGCTGGCGATAGGGACGCTTTGCTCCAGTCGGGGCGCCTCGACGTTTTCATCTAGTCATTGGCGTTTGGATTTTTCAAATATGGCCATCTCACACTCCTGATCAGCTTTGCTTTTAAGACCGGCTTCGTTCAGGAATGCATCAATCACTTCGTCTGATGGTCCTAGAAGTTCAGGCTCAGGATCTGCCTCCATTTTCTCTGTGTAAGGAACGCCTTCATTGTTTATTGATGAGTGAGAGATCACATGGCAACTTGCTACGTAACCTTCAGATTCATCCGACAAGTCTTCTCCATTGTCATCATCTTCGTCCTCAAGGACGTGGCTGAGAAATTCTTAGAGTGTGATTGGAGTCCACGCCTTCTGGTTATACTCTTCCAGCGCGTCAATATGCTTTTGTAGGTCCGTACGCTTGTCACCAGGCTTCACGGGCTTCTTGGATTTCTTCTTCTTTTTCGAAGATTTTGACGGCTGGGTGTGAGCACTTTGACTATCACCACCAATTTTGTAGTTGGGCGCAGTTTCAGCATCCCTTCGATGATCTGGGGTTCTAGCGGGTTTTTCTACCTGATTGCCAGGCATGTCTGAAGATCATTCAGTATCTTTTTGGTTTTGGCCGAAAGGGCCACTTCACATGGGGTCTCTTCAACAAAAGAGCACGATGCCCCCGACGTGTCCACCTCTTTAGGAGTGTGCGGTTGTGGTGGGTTTACCTTCCACTTCTCAGACAGCGCAAACTTGCCTTGTAGGTACTGGTCTTCGATCCATCCCTTAAAGACGAAGCAATCCTCGATCGGGTGACTTACCGTTTGGTGGTAAGGGCAATAATTAGGATTATTCACTTCGCTGGGTTGCGGCGGTCGCCTGAGATTCGCAAGTTGATAAGCCTGTTGCGCATTGCCAGCTCAAACAGCCTCTTTGTTTTATCCCATGGGAATGAGTAAGGATGCTTCATTTTCTCATTGTAATAGCGTCGTCTCTCTTCCAGTTGATCTGCTAGCTTTGGGGCACTGGGTTGTTGTTGAGTGTTCGCGACGAAGGTCGCCTTCCCTTTACCCTTGTCGTTCCGAGGTTTCGGCTTCTGGGGAGACGGCCTGTGACCCATTTGATCCATCTGGGCTAGCTTAAAGCCTGGAACATGGTCGGTTTAAAGAACATCATGAACTGTGAAATAGTTGCATGAGGATCTAGGGTGCCCATGAACATGCCCACCCTAGCGCTTCTTCGATACGTTGTTCGTATTTTGACCACAAGTTCCGCCATCAGATTGCATATTGAACCCAAGTTTCGCCCGGCTTTACTCTTGCATTGATCAAAACTGTTATTGGAGTGCGCTCGCTAGCGCTTGCAAATCTCTATGTAAACAGCAGCTCCATCTCTGCAAATATTTTGACGGAGTCATTTAGAAGTTCGGAGTACCATTCAAATGCTGTCTCCGACAAACTGCCGACGAACTGGCAAAGGAGCAGTTTATCATCACCTTCAGTATTACCACATAGAGCCCTGAACTGAGCGACATGCTGGTGCAGATTTCCCGTCCCTTTATATACATGAAACTTAGGGATGGTATATCATGACGGGTACTTTATCTGGTCATACCAGCCTGGATATGGTCACCCAGTTTTAACGACTTGGCCAGCCGCTTCATTTGCCTGGTGAGCTCGTATTTGCTGAGCAATATAGTCATCCAGAGCGGCCTTGGAAATAGTTTCCTCTTTGGCTGCTGAAAGAGCCGGAGGATTCGACGTCTCCCCTTTATCGTCTTCAATAATGATCGAATGTTCTTCAGCTGGAGGATCTAGCTGTAACATCATCCCGACCATGTCTTGGAAGAGAAGCGCCATTTGTTTTATGTTGGCAGCTTGCTCTGCGGCTTCTTTGTCCTTCTTTTTGAGGACTCTGCGAAGGAAGTCAGCATCAGTTTCTTGTTTGTGATGCTACTTTGATGATGCCTCCGGGCTTTCTTTTGGCCCGGTGAGTGTGGCCATTTGCGTCAGCATTTCTTGAAGCTTCTGTTGCTGCTTCTGGGCTTTTGTTACGGATCGGGTGAGCGGTGTTAGAGATAGTGCCTTCAGAGTCAATTATTGGATCACAGGCACGTGATTGCAATGATTGAGGGATGACCTATCCCGGTACGACAGTCTTACTCGAGATGATAGTATGCTATCTGGTTTACCTTTATCATCGTGTACTACTTCAGGTGACCTTACAGGTCGCTATTACACGTTGATAGAGCCCCTAGGATTCTTGCTTGACTGCCAGCAGTATGAGGGCGATCATATACGTGGGAGCTGGTAGTCTATAAGCACATCCTTAAATGGTCCATAGTCGTGGGAGTTTCGAGACAGGGCATCGATTCTCCAGAGTAGACTAGTGTATACAGTCGAGACCCCGACGAGGGGCGGTGGCCGGTCTCACAAGCCACTGGTGTCAGTTGGTTCACCTAAGATGTATACAGGTGCTCATTGGGTTATGAGTACACCGGACAGGACTCGCCGGGAACATGCTAGTTGGTCTTATACCTGACGTCAGATAGCAGTTCCCTGGTGACATGTGTACAGGTTAGTTCATCGACCTGGGGATCGTCATTTGTCTCGTGTGAGTTCCCACTGTACTTTGATTACTACCCTACCACGGCTCAAAGGAGTCGTGCAAACAGGTTTTAGTTGGGTACAGTCCCGAGCCACATGGAGGCAGTGAGCGGATCTTCGGGGGTTCGTCTCTCCCGGTATTGGGGGTGAGGTCGCGCTGTGTCTAGGAGAGCCATTACACAAATTCCTTGGCCAAGGCAGGAGATTTACTGGTAGATATTCCAGTAGTATCTCAGGATGTTCTGGGCTATATTCTGACACGACTTGTACCGCTTTTGGGGGTCTGACTTTTACCAACCCCCTAGGCCCGCCATGCGATGCTCATAGACGAACGGACCGGACTGTACGGATATTGTCACTGAAAGGCTCAGTAAGGTGTCAGGATGAGTTCGCTCATCGACGTCTCTTTTGGTCAATAGCTGGTGGCCCGTTACGTATTGGCTTATATCTCTGACGTGCTAGTGGTTAAATCCACAGCCATAGTATTGACGAGTCTTTAGAGTCCACCACACATTCAGTTACTCAGCTTTCGGGCGAAACGCTGTAGAGGCCGTATGGAGATATGGCAGGGTCCGATCAGATACGTGCGGTATTGCACGGATCAGGATCGGACGGTTTGTACTAGAGGCCGTATAGATATATGGCAGGGTTCGATCAGATACGTGCGGTATTGCACGGATCAGGATAGGACGGATATTACTAGCCGGCTTTGGTTTAAGCCGGATCCTAGTATAGTACAGTGTAGATTTTGTCTCATTGCATTTGTATCCGGTCGGAATACAGATGCGGGTGTGTATGCACAGTATGGGGGTTTTCCTGTAATTTATTACGGGACCAGTTTTCTGGAGTTGCCAGTTTGCATTCCGTTCCGGCCGGTTTTCCTTTGTTCTTTCCCGGCCGGACTTTTCCGATGGAGGGGGTTATTTGCAAGTTTGCAAATAACACTTAGTGGAGGGGTTTCTTGCAAATGCTTTGATTATGATGGCATCTTTTCTTTTCCACCATCATTTGATTCTCTTTACATCACTCACTTGCATTAATTGAGATAAGAAAGGATATGGGTTGGATGTAAGTTTGTAATGATAATGTTTTGGTTGTGGTCACCCTCCACCTTTTACTACACTCACCTCCCTCTTGCGTTATGTTCCCACTCCACCACCATTCCTCATAAGAGCATGGCCGGCCACTTCTTTGAGTGAGAATGAGAGAGTTTCTTTTTGAGCTTGTGGCATTCTTGATCTCATTTCATGCTTGAAAAATGCAAGCACCATTTTTCTTATCTTGATTCCTCCATCATCTTCAAAGGCAATAAAACCCCAAATGAGACACAACCCTACATATTCTACAGCAATTCTTGGGCATGTCGACTTGCCAGCTTCATGCCCGAGTTGCCTCGGTATAGAGGCGGGAGCCCGTAAAAGAAACAGGCGACGTGGTGCCCTTCCGGCGAGGAGATGGAGACCGGACTTTCCGCGTGAGATCGGGACGACGATGAGAAGACCGGAGGACTCGGATCACTCGGTATATCTCTTCCTTATCTTGTTAGTTAGCTAGGACAAGTTTAATGGCCCGATCCGGGGTTTAGTGCGTGGTGGTGCCGGTTTACTAAGTTCGCAAAATTAAAGTTTATCATCGCTTCCGCATTTGGCCGTCGGTTTGACGGCCGGAGCGCCGCCGTGCACTTACAGTGGTATCAGAGCCTCGCCATTAACTTCGTCTAGCTTCGTTTGATGTGTTTGCATTTCCGATTGACCAAAATTCCAAAAAAACCACATTTTCCTCACATCAGTTTTCTGTCGAATTTTTTCTGGCTCTAAAAATTTTTCAGGTTGTAGAAAATTGATGTACAAGAAGTTCTAAGAGTTCTGGGAAAATTCGAGACATTGATCTCTCAGGTAGAGCGCGGAACCGCGGCAAAACCCCCCTTGTTGCCGCGGTTCCGCCGCCGTGTTGAGGGATCAATGCGTCAAAATTTTCCCATGGGCTGGTGGGCTGAAAATAGGGGTTTTAGAATATTAAAATTGGGCCCAGAATTTCTGTGAGTGCTACAGTATTGCTTGGGGGCCCACTTGTTAATTTTTGATCGATCGGATATTTTAAACACATTATTTCATAGTATTTACATTATATCTGCGACCGTGAATGTCACTCGATCGGTAAATCCTGTCTAACTGCTATAGCCCGGTTAGACGGACTTGCGAACGTGACTTTCACGTTGATGTTCTGTGATTTTGCTGTGATGTTGCGGATCGGTCGTGGGGGATAGCCTGGATGCAATTCTAGTACAGTTTTTGTTGTATTATGTACATTTGATATTGCGGGGCGAGCGTCCGACATGTGGACTGCCGTCACTGCCTGTTTGTATTATTCTTTTGGGGCACGACCTGGTTGCGGTCGATGTACCCGTTGTATGTATATTTTACTTTCTGTACTAGGATTGCCCCGCGGTGGGGTGCACGGATAGCCGGGTTCTAGAAGGCAACAAGCCCGCATCTCATGGCATTGGGACGGAGGGGGCTTCACTCCAGGATTGGCGGGCTATTCGCCGCACTCGTAGGGGGTACAGGTTGACCCAGGAGGGGTGCCCGAGTTACCGGATTCCGTGAAGTGCTGGGTGGTCCATTCACGTTGCTGAAGGGGGCTGCCTCGCTTCAGGTTTTGGCGGGTAACTTGCCGCGCCCGTAGGGGTCTAGGATTTCATTGCACAGGCTATCTACACGACCAGGGGAACGTCGGGTTTCAGTAGTGGCTCTGTGAAACCCGGGGATCCCAGATATCTGTATTGTTCTGTGATGCTGTACATTTCTGTGATGTTGCATTTCTTGTCACGCCTTGAGCGAAATATAATATATTGGTATATATATTAGTAGATGTTGTATATGTTTTTCATCCGCGCTAGTCCAGTCCCCGCTCTGCCGTTAGTTAGCTAACCTAACGGGTGATGACGGGACCCAGTGGCGAATGCGGATGGCATATACGTACGTCAGTATATTTTCGTTCTTTGTGGTGTGATCAATTGATGGGACTGCATTGATTCGGATCAATGCAAGATAAACAAACCTAATCTGATGTTGTTGGAACACTTTTCAAAAAGCTGTTATTGCAAGGACGTTCACTTTTGTTTTGCATCGTGGTATTCATTTGGAATATCCTGCTCCTCAGTCGACGAGGCAAGGGTCGAGATCCCTTCACCGGGAGTGACCCCTTGGACAGAAGTTTGCGTCAGGGCATTAACTTCACTATAGCCGATTACTTTTGCTTTCCACAGTGATATTCGGTTATGAATATCCAGCACCCCATTCTACGTGGAAAGAGCCGAGATCCCTTCACCGGGAGTGACCTCTTTAGTAAAGGTTTTCGTCACTATATTTTCTAAAAAACTATCCGTTCCTTCAACGATATCAACTTCATTACGTTAAAGGTTTTCGCCAGAAACCATTCGTAGCTCTCCGTCGTTTCATATGGGTAGTCAATAGTATTCAAGCTGTGTTTGTTGGCCAAAGTCAAGGCACAGTGTTTGGTAGCTGTTGGTTATTCATATGCAGCATAGATAGATGCGTTGGTTTGGAACAGTCGTACTGCCTTGTTGGCCAAAGTCAAGGGTAGGTACGGGTGGATTCAAAACAACCTGGAGAATGACGGGTAGAACTTAACATGTGACTTATGATTTGTTGGCCAAAGTCAAGGTCATAAGAGCATGGGGTAAAAATCACATCGGGAGTTTCAAAAGAACTGAAACTTGCCAGATATGCGCATACCTTCTGGAGTGTGATAGCGTGAGCGGATTCCGTCACGTTATCATACGATGAGAGTTGGATCCCGATTCCCACTGATGAGTTGGTTTACTCCTCGGGTGACCCCGACTAATTCTTCTTTTAGGTTTGGAGGAGAATTTGAGGTACAGTGGGAGATTTCCTGATTAGATAAATTGGTAACCATTCTGATCTTAGTTAGAGTGCACGCTAAGTGTTTCTTTTCTCTCTCTCTTTGGCAGCGACCATTGACCCGACCCAAGACTATGACTCAGTGACCAAGTTGACCAAACCTTCTTAACACTGGCTTTTGGATTGTCAGAGTTGCAGACCTCATTGCCACTCCTACTTTTACCCTTTTCTTCAGGACACCCCGTATTACTACGAACGTCCACTTCCATTGGACAAAACCATCGTATGGTTAGATACGAACTTGAAGGAATTCGAGGATGGTTTCAGGTTTTGGAGAAAACGGATAGGATTATTCAGTTATCTTTTCCTTTTATCTTCTCTCAGGTTGCGAGTACTCCTTGGTTTAGGAGATAGTACACCTATTACGCAAATTGGATAGTCTTCTTCCAAACCTTAGGCTGGTGCCGACCGGTAGGGAATGAAGAAAACCAATTAGCATAACGATGGTGTGCAGAAGGTATTAAGTTAAGACAAAGCAAGGGATTAGTAAGAGGGCAAAGTAAATTGCGACTGATATTCACGACCAAGCTAAGTATTTCTTCGCCAATCCTAAATCACCTTTGTATTTCTCCAGGACACTCCGTATCACTACGAAGATCCACAGTTTATTGGATACTCCATCGTATGGTTATATACGAACTCGAAAGGAACTTGTTCCAGTTCGGGGATGGATTCTGGTCCAGGAGAAATAGGAATAAGGTTTATTCGGTTGTCTTTTATCTTCACCTTCTCTCGCATTGCGAGTGCTCCTAGGATTAGGACAGTACACCCATTATGCTTATTGGATAGTCTTCTTCCAAACCATAGGCTGGTACCGAACGGTAGGGAAGGAAGAAAACCAATTGGCCTAAAGGGGTGTGCAGAAGGTAATGACTAAAGACATATAAAGGGATTTGGAGAGGTGGCAAAGAAATATACGGTTACAGTTGTGAATCTGGATAATGGAAGAGGCATTACTAGGAATACCAGAATACCCCATCGAAACATTTCAATGTTTCAGTTCAACTGTGTACTGTTAAAAGAAAACTGATTTCCCGATTGGACACTTGCTCCAGGGTATGTATTTACCAGGTTTGATTCTCACATCTGTATGGTTTTATAGATGATGAGTGGGAGTAAGTTATTGGGAATTGGGTGATCATCCTCATTATATCGGGATTCGTTGTAATCGGTGATATTTGAGGAAATCACCTGGGCTGTTTGCCGGTCGGCAAATATTTGGTTTTGAATATCCGCTTTTATGCACCAATTTCAAATTGATATATCTGTACGTCTATTTTCATAGAGTGAGATATACCTTTTGATATTATGTCGATGACATTTACCTATATCAGTGGATGGTTAGGCAAGGAGCATTAAACAGCGGTGTAATTCTTCTTAACCATAAGTACAGTTTTCAACCTACGACACACAGTGAAAGAGTTGTTAGACTCAGCGGACTTATACAGAGTATTGTATGTTGTCCAGTGTCTATTAGGACAGAGGGGTTGGTCCTCATACTATATTCTGTTTACTTTTAACTTCTCTAGTTCTTAGACATGTGTTTCGTAGAAACACAGGGCCTAAGTTTTGAGGAGTTATAGGTATTTGAATAGAGTAGAGAACCAGGTGTAGCAAGTATCGGGATTCTTCAAAGTGATCGAAGATGTAGATACTTGTGTATGGTATTTAGTTGATAATAATGATAAAGAGAAATTGCTTCTCTTTCAGGTTACTCATAATTGGAAGCATTCCTAAGTTGAGTAACGCTGATCGGCCTCTCTCCATTTAGTTGACATGCACTGGAGATAGCTGCATGATTTGAATCTGGTTCAATTAAATCAGTGCCTCTGGTTCTATATTGGATATAGTACAGTTCATATCTTAACATTGTTAAGATACGGGGAGTTGTCCGGCTTATGCTTAAAACCAGACTCTGGATAACTCAAAGGCGCGTTTCTGTAATGGCCGTTTGTGGGTTGACCCAGGCTATAACAAGGATTGACTTCCTACCATCTGGGAGAACAATAGTAATATTGTTCTAGACTCGCCACAGTTTTAATAAAAATGGATTTTTTCAGAAAACAGTAGTGGGAGTATGGTAGAACTGGAAGTGATTCCAGAACCGCAAACGATTACTGAAGATTTGATAAGGAACTTAAAGATTCAATATGGATTGACATTCCATTGGCCACTCCGCAGATCCGGTGGGTAACTTCAGGCACCCGAGAGGTACCCCGGTAGCCTCAAGGACGGTGACAGGGAAGTTCTTGTTTACCCCACACTTGCCATTGTTGTTGTTCCAGGCTGCGAGACCCGGCAGGAGGACGAGTATAGCGTCGTTCTAAACTAGCTTTAGAAGTGCACATCTTTATGACTCTGCCAGAGGGTTGTCGTAGTCAGTGGGAGCAGCGGAAGCATTGGTGGACATCAGGCTTATGTCTATTTATAGACTAAAGCAGATATAGCGGAGATAGATCATCTATTTCTGATGTGACAGTCATAGGTTTGACGTCATCAGAATAGGGGATGGATCTGCTGAGAAGGTAGTAGGGTGTGATATCCTGGTATTTGGATGATATACACAGAGTAGGAAAAGAAACTCCTATACTACGATCGGTTATACTTTGGTCGTCACACAGTGGTTTCTCCACAAAGGACTTGGACATTATATCAGACATACTGGTTACTAGGTCTATGGTTTTAGATCTAGATTTGGGTGGTTTCCCAATCAGGGTACTTAGACAGCATTCTAAGAGTATTTATAATGAACGACTCCTGGCACGGTAGTGTACCTGCAGGTAATGGAGTCACCCTCTCTAAAGGTGTCTTATAGACTAAAGTAGAGAGGGATGTGCATGATTGGCAGATCACTTGTTTAGGCAATTGAGTCAATCATGAGATGTCAAGTACCACACCAGATGTTGTTCTTGCACTAGATGCAATAAGTTGACATTGATCCAATCCTGGAGAAACAGTCGGAAGCAGTTTTAGAACATAAGTGGATGTTCTAGGGATATGATAACGACAGCCTCATTTGGGAGACAGTTATCATTCCAGGCTTCCAAGATGACATGGACGACAAGGAGGTTGTCAGAGTTATAGTTTTCCTTCTGACGAGGGGCAGTATTCTGGACAGGTGATCCAGGCAGATACTGAGGGAGGCATGGCGCAGGATACTGATTAAGTTCAGTTGACAATACAGTCTAAGAAGTTTGGATTTGGAGTTCATTTATGAGCTAGGTCCCATCAGACATCCAGACATTCTAAGACATGTATTGCTCATTTCGGGAGATGGCATTCTCCGCGAACTTGAGATTTAGAGAGACATAGAAAAAACATCAGAGCGGATCTACTCGCTGAGGCTATTCCTCGAACGCAATAGTCTCGCAAACGAGCTTTGTGAGACTGACTAGTAGAGGAGTTGGGTGTTCGGTATCACACGGGCTGTGAGTATGCGACATCGCAATAATTATCCTTGAGTGCAGGTGGGAGATTGTTGGAGATAGTGCCCTCAGAGTCAATTATTGGATCACAGGCACGTGATTGCAATGATTGAGGGAGGACCTATCCCGGTACGACAGTCTTACTCGAGATGATAGTATGCTATCTGGTTTACCTTTATCATCGTGTACTGCTTCAGGTGACCTTACAGGTCGCTATTACACGTTGATAGAGCCCCTAGGATTCTTGCTTGACTGCCAGCAGTATGAGGGCGATCATATACGTGGGAGCTGGTAGTCTATAAGCACATCCTTAAATGGTCCCTAGTCGTGGGAGTTTCGAGGCAGGACATCGATTCTCCAGAGTAGACTAGTGTATACAGTCGAGACCCCGACGAGGGGCGGTGGCCGGTCTCACAAGCCACTGGTGTCAGTTGGTTCACCTAAGATGTATACATGTGCTCATTGGGTTATGAGTACACCGGACAGGACTCGCCGAGAACATGCTAGTTGGTCTTATACCTGACGTCAGATAGTAGTTCCCTGATGACATGTGTACAGGTTAGTTCATCGACCTGGGGATCGTCATTTGTCTCGTGTGAGTTCCCACTGTACTTTGATTACTACCCTACCACGGCTCAAAGGAGTCGTGCAAACAGGTTTTAGTTGGGTACAGTCCCAAGCCACATGGAGGCAGTGAGCGGATCTTCGGGGGTTCGTCTCTACCGGTATTGGGGGTGAGGTCACGCTGTGTCTAGGAGAGCCATTGCACAAAGTCCTTGGCCAAGGCAGGAGATTTAAAGGTAGGTATTCCAGTAGTATCTCAGGGTGTTCTGGGCTACACTCCGACACGACTTGTACCACTTTTGGGGGTCTGACTTTTACCAAACCCCTAGGCCCGCCATGCGATGCTCATAGACGAACGGACCGGACTGTACGGATATTGTCACTGACAGGCTCAGTAGGGTGTCAGGATGAGTTCGCTCATCGACGTCCCTTTTGGTCAATAGCTGGTGGCCTGTTACGTATTGGCTTATACCTCTGACGTGCTAGTGGTTAAATCCACAGCCATAGTATTGACGAGTCTTTAGAGTCCACCACACATTCAGTTACTCAGCTTTCGGGCGAAACGCTGTAGAGGCCGTATGGAGATATGGCATGGTCCGATCAGATACGTGCGGTATTGCACGGATCAGGATCGGACGGTTTGTACTAGAGGCCGTATAGATATATGGCAGGGTTCGATCAGATACGTGTGGTATTGCACGGATCAGGATCGGACGGATATTACTAGCCGGCTTTGGTTTAAGCCGGATCCTAGTATAGTACAGTGTAGATTTTGTCTCATTGCATTTGTATCCGGTCGGAATACAGATGCGGGTGTGTATGCACAGTATGGGGGTTTTCCTGTAATTTATTACGGGACCAGTTTTCTGGAGTTGCCAGTTTGCATTCCGTTCCGGCCGGTTTTCCTTTGTTCTTTCCCGGCCGGACTTTTCCGATGGAGGGAGTTATTTGCAAGTTTGCAAATAACACTTAGTGGAGGGGTTTCTTGCAAATGCTTTGATTATGATGGCATCTTTTCTTTTCCACCATCATTTGATTCTCTTTACATCACTCACTTGCATTAATTGAGATAAGAAAGGATATGGGTTGGATGTAAGTTTGTAATGATAATGTTTTGGTTGTGGTCACCCTCCACCTTTTACTACACTCACGTCCCTCTTGCATTATGTTCCCACTCCACCACCATTCCTCATAAGAGCATGGCCGGCCACTTCTTTGAGTGAGAATGAGAGAGTTTCTTTTTGAGCTTGTGGCATTCTTGATCTCATTTCATGCTAGAAAAATGCAAGCACCATTTTTCTTATCTTGATTCCTCCATCATCTTCAAAGGCAACAAAACCCCAAATGAGACACAACCCTACACAGTCTACAGCAATTCTTGGGTATGTCGACTTGCCAGCTTCATGCCCGAGTTGCCTCGGTATAGAGGCGGGAGCCCGTAAAAGAAACAGGAGACGTGGTGCCCTTCCGGCGAGGAGATGGAGACCGGACTTTCTGCGTGAGATCGGGACGACGACGAGAAGACCGGAGGACTCGGATCACTCGGTATATCTCTTCCCTATCTTGTTAGTTAGCTAGGACAAGTTTAATGGCCCGATCCGGGGTTTAGTGCGCGGTGGTGCCGGTTTGCTAAGTTCGCAAAATTAAAGTTTATCACCGCTTCCGCATTTGGCCGTCGGTTTGACGGCCGGGGTGCCGCCGTGCACTTACAAGCGGTCGGTGACCCGTCAAAGCGCGGCTTTCCTCTTTTCCGGAAGCCATGTAAACAGTATGCACCATTATGCCCCCAGACTTAGGGCGTTTGGGTTCAGCATCCTTGCGATTCGCCGTGGTCATATGGGCTTTCTCCGGCCTCCTTCTCTTGTGAGCATTTGAAGTCGAGGGGGCCGTTGCAGCGGGCACCCAGACGACTGTCGCCTTTTGTGGCATGGCAAGATGATTTTCTTTTTGTTGAACTTTCATCTTTTTCTGTCGGCGGGGATAGTCTTGATCAATCATCGACTCCTGGACTCGTCGCCAGACTTTGTAGATTTTGGAGGATAGCCGTTGAGGAGTCCGCTTCGGCTTTATTTCTACGACGGTATCTACCGGTGGCGGAGATCTTTTTAGTACGGCAGTAGGCGAATTCTTGCGTACCCTGTTCAGTAGCTCAAAGCTGTTCCCGGTTGGAACAACAGCATTGACTTCCACCATTGGAGCTGGCGGAGTCAGTCTAGAAGAGGAATTGCCTCCAGCTTTCCTCACTCGGCGCCAGTAGCGACGTCGAGCATGTCGCGCAGATGGTTTTGGTTCGGCTATGGGGATGGCTTCGTCATGCCCCCTGTTTTGAGGAGAGGCTGTTATTTGCGCTAGCCGGTCAAAGACTGACATCCGTTGAGAGGGGATAGTCAGTCTTGCGAAGGCCGACTTTCGAACAGGGGAAGTAGCCTTCGTGACTTCACATGGGGTAGGAGCTGAAACAGACAGTCTTGTGAAGACTGACCCTTTAGCAGGGGGAGCTGCCTTGTCGAATTTAGGAGAAGGAATGGCTATCCGCTTTGGGATGGCCGCTTCAGGTATCGCGGGCTTCTTCATGGGCCCTTTGGAGCTTGAGTTCAGCCTGGTGAAAACCGAAGAGTTGGAATTGGACGGCCCGTTGAGAGGGGCCGCTGTAGTTGCAAGCCGATCAAAGACCGACTTCTTGGGAGCTTCTTGCGATGGTACAGGAGCGTTGAAGCTCATCGGTAGGAGCATGGTCCCGAAGAACAATCCAGTGGTGGCCTGAGTCACCTGTTCCACCGGCATAGCGAAGATGGAGGCCGCTTGGGGCCCATAACTCACTCCTCCGGATGGGACAGAGCGAGAGTTGCAGTTGCAGTTAGTGCAGTTTGAAGCCATTGATCTTCTGTCTTCTGCACGGAGCAAGGCACCAAATCTAAGTATCTCAAATCCACATGCAACCATATCAAACAACGATTCGTTCGCGAACACGACATACGAAGTGTGGAGTGGAAAGAGGAAAATGTCCCACCGGACGTGCCAGAATCTGTTCCCCGCCGAAAGATGGCGCAAGACTGGGAGTCTTTGCACTTAGATTCGGGGCAGATGCTAATTGGTGCTATCCATCCACCTCTCCGAAGATGCCGAGTTGATTTATGGCACCGTGTATCGAAGGTTTAAACGGATGCGGCCGATGTAGCAGACTTCGTCAGATTCCCCCTCGCTCGAGGGATTTTTGATTGTGGGGACGCTCTTCCCTGCAGGCGCAAGCCCCTGCAGTTAATTATGCTACCGCACCGCGGTAACAACCTTCTCCTTCTCCAGCTGGTCACTTTGTGTCGTGGGTGTTTGTTTTGTTTGTGGTTGCCCGTGGATTGTATACGGAGACTAATTTATGTTGTCGCCCGTAGGACGTGGATTAATCCAAATCCGTATTTTCTTAGATTTGGGTTTGGGATTTTATGTTTAAGGATACACTAGCCTTATTTAAGGCTAAGATCAACTTAAATGTTCGTTAAGGATACGTTAGTCTAATTTGAGACTAAGATCAACTTAACGGGATCGTTTAGATCCAACAAAGGAGCATTTGGGGGCTCTATTTCCAGTTTAGGGACATGGTGGTCCATTGCGAGTTTAGGGACATGGTGGTCCAACATTCCCATTTTGGGGACGAATATTGGTTTAAGGATATCATAGTCCATGAATTTAAGGACCCCACAGTCCGTAGCAATGTGTGGTTGTCGGGACCCGTCACCTCTCTGACGACGTTGAAGGATTACAATGACAAATATCAGAGGAGTTCAGAGATGTACCCTTGAACCGGGTGTAAATTAATTTGGGGGAGCAGTTGTGCTCAGTTCAATTTAATTTGAGTACTTATGGCCAGATTTGGTTAAGTCCAGTTAAAAAAAAAGTCTAACATTTTATTTATATTTGGCCTGTTAGGCCTTTGCTTGGGCTCTACCCTTTTTAAACAATGCACAACATTTGTTTTGGTCTGTTAGACCTTTTAATTGGGCTCTGCTCCTTTTTAATAATGCACAACATTTTTATTAGGCCTGTTAGGCCTTTTAATTGGGCCCTGCCCTTATTTGATAATGCATAGCATTTGTGGTCTGTTAGACCTTTTAATTGGGCTCTGCCCCTTTTTTAATAATGCAGAGCATTTAATGGTCTGACAGTGCGCCATATGGCCTGTCAGGCGCTCTGCGCCAATTAAAGAGCGCAAGGCGCCAGCGCATGTAGGGGTGACACGTGTCACGCTCTGCTGAGCGTAAGTCTGTTAGCGCAGTGCGCTGCGCTAGTGTGCTGCTGACACGTGGCGCGCTCTGGTTCAGTGCGCCAACCCAAGAGCGCAGTGCTCTGTTTTTAGGAGCGCAGAGCGCAGATTGTTCTGTGATTGACACGTGGCGCTCTCTGGTGACTTGCACCAGTTTAAGGAGCGCAACAGTGCAAATCAAGAGTGCAAGGCACTGTACAATAGCGCAGAGCACATCTTGATCCAATTTAGATAAAAAAAACAAGTTTTTTCTTGTTCTGAAAAGGTTCTACCTCAAAATTCAAGAACCAATGGTTCATCAAAAGGCTGTGCCTTTATATTACTTTTTTAATCTTTTGGGATTGGATCTTTTTTTATCTTTTTCATTTTTATGTTGAAGATCTTGATCTTGTTCTTAGATCTTTGATCTTTTTAGAAGAAATTCTTCTTTTTTGTGAGATATTTTCATCTCTGTTCTTCAAGAATTCAATTCCTCACCTTGAAGAAGATGATCTTCTAAATTCTTTCAGAGTTCTCTTTTTTTTTTCTATTTCTCTGTCTCTATCTGTCTATATGAGACTTGGAGTCTGGGGGCCTTTATATAGGGCCAATTAGTTTGTTAGGTTTGTTACAGAGATCTTTCTCTGATAGATCTGGGGATATTTCCCCACCGTTGGATCTTTGATCCTAAGGCCTCTGTTTTACAGAAGTTAATCTTCTTATTTTCATAAGAATGTAAAGATCTTTCTAGAATTTTAATTCTGATTAATTAAATAAATTATTATTTAAATTTTAGTGCTGGCTCAGTTGGCGCAAGTGCACCTGCGCTTGACACGTATCGCACAGCGCAGAGCGTAGCGCAACTGCGCTAGCGCAACTGTGCTGACACGTGTCGCGCAGCGCAGAGCGCAGGTTATCTGAAGCGTTGCTTCTTTTATTTAAAATTTGAATTTTAAAACAGAGTCTTGCTCTGATTGGGGGGCGCAGCGCCCCTTGCGCTGGCATGTCTGTTTTTGATAATGGTGCTCTGCGCGCAGCGCAAGGGATCTGAAGCGTTGTTTCAGTTTTTGAATTTTTTGAAATTCAAACAGAGCTTCAGATTGGGGGAAACAGCCCACTTGTTCCTCAGCAACGGAAGCAGCGGAGGACTCAATGTTGTGGATATTGTAAGAGACCAGGACACCTTCAGAGAGACTGTCGCAGAGCTAAAGGGTAATGTCTGATTTGCGGATCCAACGAACATCTTGTCAATGGTTGCCCTAGAAGGAAGGAGCTTCAAGGAGGAGATTCGTCCACACTCTCCATTACTGCTAAGTGACATGGTTATTTCGTAGTTCGAGCTTCGAGGATAGTACGGACCCAGCGCAGGATTCAACTCGCTTGACGAGAATGCAGCGGTCTAGATATCAACGAAGAATTATCACCTTTTCTGCTTTCAATAAAAATATTGTCACTCTTTAGTAAATGTTTCCTTTCGTTTAAAATCTTGTATCTGTTGAACTTCTTAGTTTGAATGCAATAAAGTTGTGAGTTGTGATGTATGTATCGTCCTCTTGCCACTCATTTTCCTTACACTGCTTACTGCATCATTATTCTAAATTTTGATTTTCAGTGTTTACCTACCGTATATTTTCCTTGTGCTCCATATCCCTGGTTATTTTCTTGGTGTATTCCACTGTCTGATCATGACTCCTTTTTAGGCCATGGCAAATCCTGGAGCAGCGCCGCTTATCGATGAGGACACTTGGTCCTGCATTTCCTTGTACTGCATGCTGGGGAGTTCAGATGACGAGATCAACGGCCCACAGGTTATTTTCGGCAACAGCGATTCCGAGGATGAGGGAGTCGCAGCCCCAGAAGTCGACATGATCAGCGACTCCGACAACGAAGAAGATGACCACGAAGAGGACCCGATAGAGGAAGACCCCGAGGAAGACTCGGTAGAAGAAAATCCAGGAGAGGAAGACCTTGAGGAGAATCCAGTGGAAGAAAATCCCGTGGAAGAAAATCCAGAAGTGGTGAATCACGTGGAAGCATACCACGATGAAGAAGCTTCAGCCGAGGAAGAAGGACCAAGAGAAGAAGACCCCGTGGCAGAAGAACCTCCAGTGGCAATCCCTGCGAGGCGCTATGAAAATGGATGCCCCTATCTTAGCGCCGAGCTTACCATAACCTGCTGAACTTCCATAACCGCGACTGACGTGATTTATCTTTTGTTTCTTCTGGCCAAATAAATCTATGTATAGTTTAGGGCCACCTTTTACCTTCCAAGAATGCCGTGTTTGAAATTTTCTGGAATAATAATAAAGTTTCTGAGTTCGCTAATGTTTTGAGTATTGATTCGCATAATGCATTGACTTTTTTTCCCTCCCCAATAAATTTCTTTCCCTTCTGAGATTCATTATTCTTCACCCTTGCACCTTGTGCTGACCTGACCCCAGTCTCTTCAACATTCAGATTAAAGTATCGCACTCCGACCTTTCGAATGGGCCATACTCCATTGCAATCCCTACCCTGACTAGCCCTTATACATTGTTTCCCCAATTAGAGCAAAGCCCTATTCAGAATTCAAAATTTTAATTAAAAACGCGCTTTTATAAAAGCACTGCACTACAACGAGCGCACCCCGTGCAAAGCGCATAGGCGCTAGCGCTAGATGCGCTGCGCTCCAAGTGCACCACGTGCAAAGAACGTGTGCGCTAGCGCTAAGAGCGCTGCTCTCCAAGTAGTGCACCATGGGCAGAGCGCATAAGCGCTAGCGCTGGAACTAAATGTTCCTCACCGTTGGATCAAATATTCAATGGATATGATTAAATCATCAATTAACAAGAATGAAATTCTGTTGAATCTTTCCAAACAGAAAAGATTGTGCCCTGAATTTGGTACACCGTTGGATCAATGATCCAATGGTGATTAAAAATCACTAAAATACAGAACAAATTCTGTAAGGGGGAAAGATTTTCCAATCTTATTAAAAACAAGAAGATCATCTTCTGTAAACCAGAAGCCCTTGGATCAAAGATCTGACGGTGGGGAAATTCCCCAAATCAATTGGAGAAAAGATCTCCTTAACTGATTAAACAAACCATCTTGCCTTATATAAAGGCCCCGAGACTTCAAGTCTTAAAAGGAGGAACCCCCCATAAACTTTGAGAAAATCTCAAGAAGAAGAAGAAGCTCTTGGCAAAAGAAGATAATTCTTTTCAAGGTAAAAAAGAATAGAAAGAAGAAATTGTCTCAATATAAAAAGAAGTATTTACTTCTTTCACAGATTATAGATTTATAAAACAAAATTGTTTTTCACAAAAGAGATTATGAACATCTCATTATGGGGGGGGGGGAGAATTATTCAATTCTCTTAGGATCATAGATCCATAAAGGCCAAGCCTTTCATTAAAAAGAGATTGAAATATCTCCTATGAACTAAGAACTTTGTTCTTAGAATCATGAGACAGAGTCTCTTATCAAAGAACAGATAATCTGCAGAGCGTAAAGTCAACCTAAGAAGAGCCTTAGCGCTCCTAATCTAATAAGAGCCTTAGCATTCCTAATTTAAAAGTGCCTTAGTGCTATTCATCTAGCGCAAAGCGCTGCAGCGCCATGGTACTTCAAACACAGCGCACTGCGCTCATTGGCTAGCGCTCAGCACTAAGCGCGCCACATGCTCCTCACGTGCGTGCTGCATTACTAAAAGAGCTCTACGCTTATTATATGGCACCAGCGCCAAACGCCTCAACACTTCAACCATAGCGCATCAGCGCTCTGTATCTAGCGCTAAGCGCATCAGCGCTCTTCATATCTGGCGCAAAGCGCTAAGCGCATTAGCGCTTTAACCACAGCGCACTGCGCTCATCGACTGGTGCTAGTGCTAAGTGCGCCACATGTTTTTATGTGCGCTTGGACATAACATAAACTGTTCTTTGAATAAGTCTGGAGCTATGATAAATGCACAGCATTCAATTAAAGACAAAACATTGTTAGAGACCAAACCAATGCTTAGCATTTTTAAGGGGATTGGGCTCAAACAAATATCTAACAACTCAAAAACAAATGTTGAACATTGTAATTGAATGTACTTAGCCCAAATTGGCCATAAGTCTTCAATTCAGATTAATTGAGTTCATATGCTCATAAATCACAGATCTTAGTCCCAATTGGACTACAAGTCTCTCAACCCACATAGGTTTAAGGGTACACCTCCGAACTCCTCTGATATTTGTCGTTGTAATCTTTCAACGTCTTCAGAGAGGTGACGGGTCCCGACAACCATGCATTTCATGGACTATGATGTCCTTAACCTGGACTGTGGGGTCCTTAAGCCCACGGACTATGATGTCCTTAACCTTGACTGTGAGGTCTTTAAACTCATGGACTATGATGTCCTTAATCTTGACTGTGAGGTTTTTAAACTCACGGACTATGATATCCTTAACCTGGACTGTGGGGTCCTTAAACTCATAGACTATGATGTCCTTAACCTTGACTGTGATGTCTTTAAACTCACGGACTATGATGTCCTTAACCTTGGACCGAGATGTCCTTAAACTAACATTGGACCACCATGTCCTTAAATTGCTAATCGACCGCAATGTCCTTAAACTAAACAATAGAGCTCAAATGCTCTCTTGTTGGATATAAATGGTCCCGTTAAGTTGATCTTAGTCTAAAATTAGACTAACGTATCCTTAACTAACGTTTAAGTTGATCTTAGTCTCAAATGAGACTAACGTATCCTTAAACCTAACCCCCAAAACTAAATCTAAGAAAACACGGATTTGGACTAATCCACGCCCTACGGGCGACAACATAAATTAGTCTCCGTATACAATCCACGGGCAACCAAAAACAAAAAAAACACCCACGACACGAAGTGACCATCTGGAGAAGGAGAAAGTGGTTACCGCGATGCGGTAGCGTAATTAACTGTAGGGGCTTGCGCCTGCAGAGAAGAGTGTCCCCACAATCAAAAACCCCTCAACGAGGGGGAATCTGACGAAGTCTGCTATATCGGCAGCATCCGTTTAAACCTCTGATACACGGTGCCATAAATCAACTTGGCATCTTCGGAGATGTGGACGGATAGCACCAATTAGCATCTGCCCAGAAATTCATGCGAGATGGACCCGCGCGGGTCCGTCTTCGATTTTCGGCGGGGAACAGATTCTAGCACGCCCGGTGGGATCTTTTCCTCTTTCCACTCCACACTTCGTATGTCGTGTTCGCGAACGAATCGCGGTTTGATATGGTTGCCCCTGGATTTGAGGTACTAAGATTTGGTGTCTTGCTCCGTGCAGAAAACAGAAAATCAATGGTTTCAAACTGCACTAACTGCAACTGCTACTCTCGTTCCGTTCCGTCCGGAGGAGTGACTTACGTGCCCCAAGCGGTCTCCATCTTCGCTATGTCGGTGGAGCAAGTAACTCAGACCACCACCGGGTTCTTTGGGACCATGATCTCACCAATGAGCTTCAATGCCCCGCTGCTGTCGCAAGAAGCCCCAAAGAAGTCGGTCTTTGATCGACTTACCACTACCGCGGCCCCTTTCAACGGGTCGCCCAAATCCAATGCCTCAGTTTTCAACAAACTGGGCCAGAACGCCAACAAGCCCACAATACCTGAAGCAGCCATCCCAGAGCGGATAGCCATCCCAGCTCAAGCGGATGAAATCATCAGAGAGGCTACTTCTGCCAAGAAGTCAGTCTTCACAATTTTGGCCATTTCGGCTCCCGTTCCAGGCGAAGTCCTCAAAATTGCTTCCCCTACCCGGAGGTCTATTTTTGACAGATTGGACATTGTTTCTCAACGGACATCGGTCTTTAAGAGGCTGACGCCGGTGACAACCCTTCGCCAAAACATGGGGTGTTCCTCGTCGAAAACACGGAAGACGTGATTAACGTCTTGCCTGAATTTCGGGGCAGATGCTAATTGGTGCTATCCGTCCACCTCTCTGAAGATGCCAAGTTAATTTATGATACCGTGTATCGAAGGTTTAGACGGATGCGACCGATGTAGCAGACTTCATCAGATTCCCCCTCATTTGAGGGTTTTTTTTTATTGTGGGGACGCTCTTCTCTGCAGATGCAAGCCCCTGTAGTTAATTATGCTACCGCATCGCGATAACCACTTTCTCCTTCTCCAGATGGTCACTTTGTGTCGTGGGTGTTTGTTTTGTTTTTGGTTTCCCGTGGATTGTATACGGAGACTAATTTATGTTGTCGCCCTAGGGCGTGGATTACTCCAAATCCGTATTTTCTTAGATTTGGGTTTGAGGGTTGGGTTTAAGGATATGTTAGTCTCATTTGAGACTAAGATCGACTTAAACATTTGTTAAGGATACGTTAGTCTCATTTTAGACTAAGATCAACTTAACTGGATCATTTAGATCCAACAAGAGAGAAATTGGGCCCTATTGTTTAGTTTAGGGACATTGCGGTCGATTAGTTTAAGGACATTATGGTTCAATGTTAATTTAAGGACATCTCGGTCCAATGTTAGTTTAAGGACATCTCGGTCCAAGGTTAAGGACATCATAGTCCGTGAGTTTAAAGACATCACAGTCAAGGTTAAGGACATCATAGTCCGCGAGTTTAAAGACCTCACAGTCAAGGTTAAGGACGTCATAGTCCGTGAGTTTAAAGACCTCACAGTTAAGGTTAAGGACATCATAGTCCGTGAGTTTAAAGACCTCACAGTCAAGGTTAAGGACATCATAGTCCATGGGCTTAAGGACCCCACAGTCCGTAGAGTGTTTGGTTGTCGGGACCCGTCACCTCTCTGATGACGTTGAAGGATTACAACGATAAATATCATAGGAGTAAAGAGATGTACCCTCGAACCGGTGTGAGTTGGTTGAAAGATTTGTAGTCCAATTTGGGACTAAGATCTGTTGAAATATTCACGAGTAGATGGGCTCAATTAATATGAGTTGAGCACTTATGGCCAATCTTGGGCTAAGTCCAATAAATGTTTAACATTTTATTTTGGGCCGTTGAGCCTTTATTTGGGCTTGGCCCTTTTAACAATGTTTTTGTCTTTTGTGTCATGCTGATCATTCAACAGAGCTCTGGGCTTATTAAAGAACAATTTATGTTCTGTCAGCGCAACACGTGGTGCGCTAAGCGCTTTGCGCCAATAAAAAAGCGCAGTGCGCTAATGCCAAGTAGCGCACATGTAAGGGACACGTGTCGCACTCAGCGCTAGGCGCTAGATGATGAGCGCATGATGCTAGTGTTAGTTATATGTATGCCCTAGAGGCCATTACTGTACATAGGATGTATATTGTAGTGGATGCTGGGACATATATAGGGAGGACTTTCTTGCTCGACATGATAGTATGCTATCTGGTTACTCTTTACCT
This sequence comes from Agapanthus africanus, assembly GCA_030015575.1. Taxonomy (NCBI): domain Eukaryota; kingdom Viridiplantae; phylum Streptophyta; class Magnoliopsida; order Asparagales; family Amaryllidaceae; genus Agapanthus; species Agapanthus africanus. Next base: position 662,585,465 of record CM057340.1, read on the forward strand.
TAACGTGTATACTGATTGTCTCTCTGTTACATGTAGGTAAAGCCCCTAGGATGTGTACTTGACTACCTGGACTATGATGCGGATCATACTAGTGGGGACATGGTAGTCCATAAGTACATCCTTCAAGGTCCCTAGTCGTGGGTGTATCGAGACGGGGCATCGATATACCAGAGTAGACTAGCGTATACCTTCTCGACCCATACAGATGGACGATGGATGATCCCATATCCATTGGTGTTTGACATCAGAGATGATATACGGGTGCTCAGTGGAGACTGGGTGCACTGGACGGACTCGCCGAGAACTCCCAGATGGTATTATACCTTACGTCAGATGGCAGTTCTCTGGTGACACTGGTACAGAGTAGTCTGTTGACCCGAGATCGTCATAGAGTCTTGTGTGGTTCCCACTATGCTTTGATTTCCATCTTACCACGTCCAAGAGGGCGTGCAAAACGGTGGTTTTTGGGTACAGTCCCGAGTCACATGGAGGCAATGAGCGATAGGAGGGGATTCTTCTCTCCCGGTATAGGGAGTTGATGTTGCGATGTGTTCGATTGGCTATAACCGGAAATCCCTGGCCAGGGTTACTGAGATTTACTGGTAAGTGTTACCAGTAGTTTCTCGAACTGTTATAGACCTCATATCGACACGATTTATCGAGCTATTGGGTCTGACGTTTACCACCCCTAGGCGAGATATGCGACATATCAGACGACGAGACCGGACTGTACGGTAAGTGTTACTGGTTGGATTCACTGGAGTGTGAGCGGGCTTGCTCGTCAATCTTCTGATCGCTCAATATCCGGGTGGCCGTTACGTTTAGCAGACCGCTTGCGGCTTGTGGGTGTTTGATATGATCATCATCTGCTGCCGGCGTATTGACGAGTCTTTAGAGTCCTACACAGAGGTTTCCTGGCTCAAGCGAAACGAAATAGGAGCGCATATGAGATATGTGCGGGACCGAGAATGATACCAGTATGTGATACTGTATTCGATTCTCGCGATTTGTAACATTGATCGGTTATATGCGTTATAGCCGGGTTATTGAATCAAGTGTTGATTCGATAATTTGTTACTATTGATATTAGTCGGTTATATGCGATATGACCGGGTCGTTTAATCAAGTGTTGATTTAATGATTTAATGTATAATTATATATTTGATATATTACTTTGCATTAACTAGTATTGGTTCACTTTAAATGGATTTTCTCACTTGATGTTCACAAGTTGTATATATGATATACTTTTGTGCACTTGATTGTATCATGTTTGATGATACATGCTAACTTGGTTAAGTGTAAGATTAAACCATGGTCAAGTTTAAGATTAGGGTTTTGTTTATTTTCTTATTTATTTATTTATTTGTTTTTCATTTTGGAAAAGATAAAAGAGGAAAATGGTGGCTTTCTTTGTTTGTAGTTGAAACTTCATGAAGCTTTGACTACATGACCATTTTGTCTCATGCTTAACCCTAACCATCAACAAACCATGGTCTACTCTCTACACTTAACTAGGGTTAGGATATGATAAGTATTGATATTATTTTCTATTTTAAAAATACTTATGATATTCTTTCATCTAGCTTCTTCGTCTTCTTCACATGAAGAAAGCTTGCCTCATCAATGGCAAGTGAAGAAAATGAGTGAGAAATCCAATTCTAAAGTGAACCCACTTCCTATTTCTTCATCCTCTACCTCTTGCCAAGTAGTAGAGTATGTTCTCTTCACTAGTTTCATGACTTGGTGAAGTGGGAGCTTGATCTAGTGATGTCTCAACGTAGATCATCTTCGGCACGAAGCCGACGACCTTGCCCGTCCATTTCTTCGATGAAGCCGACGCTAGAGCCCGGGATTCCGTTTGGATAGCGAGGAGACTTCATTGCGGAGCCATAGAGGTGGTGGACCGGATCTACAAAGGTTGTATTTCCGTATTCTTGTAGTTAAGTGTTAACTAGCTCGTTTTGTCGCCTAAAATCTAGCCAACGATCCGTAGTCTAGGGTTTCTCGGCACCGTAAAATTTGAAATTGGCATGGTTGATGCCTTGTGAGACCTCATTAGGATGCCTAGGAGCCCTACAGTGGTATCAGAGCCTAGCTAGAGCCTTAGGCGAAGTCTAGACGAAGTTTGAAACCCGAACGAACCGAAACCCTAACACAATCCATGCTCTCTGGACATTTTTTAAAAACGTGGATTTTTCCAAATTAAAAATTGCTAAAAAATTCAGCAGGGAAATCTAAGAATTACGGCACAAAAAGTTTCTCATGAACAGTACAACGTGCGGCGGAACCGCGGCAGAAACTTGGCTTCTGCGGCGGTTCCGCGGCCATATGATGACATCATCATTCCATGTTTGCACAGTAACTCTTATTTTATTATGCTGGATTTTCTGGGAATTTTTAATATTTATTCAAGAGTTGAATTTTTCTGGGTTGTTTTGGGGATTCGAATGTTCGATCGGATTATCAAATTTTGTCTGTGTGGCTTTCCGGATAAATTTTAGAATATGTTAAAAAGTTCGACCGGATATAAATACCCACTTTTTCCCCTGTCGGGAAATTTCCAAGTGTTGGATCTTTCCGTGGTTTAACAACGTTCTAAGTAGTGCAAGTAACGCGATGGTCCCTCTAGAAGACAACAAACCTTAACTCGATTATGTGACCGTCTTGAACTGCCCTTTGAACCTTCGGGTTTGGGGCAGTACGGCGTGCCACATGTGAGGCGTTGGCTTGACCCTTCTACGGCTGGACCGTTGGTACTGAGGCACGAACTGAATGTTTTTAAACTTGTTTCATGTGTTGATCTGTATTGGGAAAACTTGGGTATTCGACTGTTCGATCGGAAAGTTTAACATTTTCTGTTTATCTGGAATGTGATACAACAATTGGAATTCACAGATTGTTATGGGATAACTGAATGAATGTTATAAATCTAAAGTTTAGTCTCTCTTGATCGGTTGCCACGGAATTTTGATGCGATCAAAAGTCCGTCGCAATCACGTAGTGTACACGGATACTCGCCGGGTAAACTTAATAGACAGCCTCACCCCATAGCCTCGACCAAGTGACTGTAGGAGAACCCCGTCGCCGAAAGCATCCGTTCGAATGCTCGCGGTGGCGGTGTTCCGCCTTGGTGCACTTCGTTGACGGCGTCGGGGGTGCGGCCGTCTACTAAAGTTTGCGACGAGCATTCGATCAGGATGTCGGGAATCTTGTTGAATTGCCCGACTTGATATTGAAAAGAGTTTTCGATTTTGAGACTAAAATGCGGGGTTTATAATTGTTAGGCATGCGATGTCTAAGTAATTCATTTGATTAGGCATGCGATGTCTATGGAGATTGCGGATTCCAACTGTTGTAGTTTTACACTTTCTTTTCTGTGACCGTAAGTGTAATATGTGATATCGTCGGTTTCGTTGCTATATGTCAACGACAATTGGGATGGACATATTTACTTACGTTGATGACATATGATGTTATGTGTTGCTGGATATGTTATATTGGATCGTTATGTTTGAATAGCCGGGGGTTTTTATGTGAGATGAGTGTTTTTCATTTTCATTCATGTAAAAACTTGTATGTAATATTCTTTTATTGGGGCACTTCCAGGTTGCGGAAGATGTCACCCTTTGTATATTATTTTCTTTTCCGCACTAGGATAGACCCAGGGAGGGGAGCACAAGTAACCGGGTTCTGGGGTCCAGTGGGAGACCAACTCGAGGAGTCGAGTCCGGGTCTCCTAACTCTAGAATTGGTAGGGTTGCTTGCCGCTCTCATAGGGGTCTAGGGGTGTGGGTTTGGCTATTCATCACGACCGTGGAATCCGTGTTTTATACCGGCTCGTATTGAAAACACGGACGTCCTAGTATATCCAATATTTCATATGTTTCTTCTGCTGCGATATCTGTGATGTGATCATGTGATGTTCTTTGATAGATACAGTATATAGTATATATGATATATTATATAGGCGTTACTTATGTTTTACACCCGCGCTAGCCCTACCCCGCTCTGCCTTTAGTTACCTAACCTAACGGTGCACGAGGGGACATCGAGGCGAATGCGGATGGCATAAGTGCACGTCGTATTTATCTGTAATGTTTAGGTACTTAAATGATGGGACTTCATTGATGTGATTAATGAAAATAAAAGAAACCTAAGATGTTGTAGAATCGAATTTCAAAATAAAACAGGTAGCTACAGTTCTTGTTTTGTACAGCGGTATATATGATATATCCTGCACCTTATTCGATGAGGAAAGGACCGAAATCCCTTCACCGGGAGTGACTCCTTTAGCAATAACTGGAAGATGCTACACACTCGGTTTGTCTTTTGATTTCTTTTAAGTGTTTTTTGCTTTGCACAGTGATATATATGATATATCCCGCACCTCATTCGACGAGGAAAGGACCGACGATCCCTTCACCGGGAGTGATTCCTTTAGCAAAACTGGAAAAGCCTCAAAAGCACTCCATTTCAAAATCATTCGATCCTACAACGATATCAAGTTCATTACGCAATAGGTTTTCAGAAAAACCTGTCGTAGCCCTCCGTCATTTCAGATAAGTCCTACTTAGTATTCGTGCTACGTTTGTTGACCTCCGTCAAGGCGTAGTGTGCGGTAGCTAACTAGTATTTATCTGCTTATGCATATGATGCAGATTGGATTAGGGTAGTCGTGCGGCCTTGTTGACCTCCGTCAAGGGTCGTGCGGGTGGGTTTAATTCGATCAAGAAATGACGGGTTGAACTTGACTAGTAGCCTATGGTTTGTTGACCTCCGTCAAGGTCATAGGACGCTAGGGGCAAAATATTATCGGGAATTTCAAATGTTGAAATTTGCAATGAGATTGCATACCTTCTATGAGATAGTTGGATCCCGATACCCGCTGTGAGTAAGAGTTACTCCTGGGAGAGTTTTATACATTACAATTAGCCGATCAAGTAGGTGTCTAGAAAGGTGTCAACGAGATTACGCCTCTGGGAAAACGAGGTTTACATTAATTAGGTTCGTGCGAAAGCACGGGGGACCTCCCTCAAAGTACCGACACTGGCCTGGCTGAAAGATTGGCGAACTTGTAGTGTGTAATTAATCCCGGCTAGTCTTTCCTTTTTGGGTTTGAAGGAAGATTTGATAAAAAGCAGTGGGAGCCATCCTGATTAGATAAAATAATAACCAATCTATTCTTGCAAGAGCGCACGCTGAGTGTTTTCTTCTCTCTCTCTCCTGGTAGCGACCATATCACGCCTTAATCAAGATAATAATACGGATATTTGACCGAACCCGCTTGTTATACTGAGCTGGGGAACGTTGGTCCCGCTCCAACTTATAATTGTTATAAGACAGAGTAGAAAATTGGGGATTACCAGAATTCCCATGCCGCCCAAACGAAGAGAGTGCATGCTGATGCATCATCTTCGGGTATGTTCATTACAGAGAACTGTTTCTCAGTATCCTTTACGTCCTGGGTATATGATACCAGATCAGGATCCCAGATATGTAATCTGTTACATAGGGCTACAGAAAGGTAGAGAACTGAGAACGGGTGATAAGTTTCATGAGACAGAAAACGGGGCAAGTGTTGCAGCCAAATCTGTTGGTCACTGTCACCCTGTATTACCAATACATTGATTCTGAACGAATGTTATTAGATACCGAACCTGATATACAAAATCATATCAGTTTCTTTAGTAGTAAAGAAACGATAAAATTTTGTATTGTTGGATAATGTTTTGAACATTTCCTATATCAAAAGTTGATCGGTTCAGGCACGTTATCTAAAAGCATTAATGTTCTAAATCAAACTACAGTTCTTAGTATACGGAATACACAGAAGAGGAAGAGTTCAGAAATGAACGGATCCTTCTTCAGGCATTGTAGACTAGGTCATATCAATACGACCAGACTGGCTGAAGTTACATGAAGATGCATATTTAAATCCTGTTTGAATTTACATCTTGTGAAACTTGCCAGTCATGTCACAAAGATAAAATGACCATAGCTCCGTTTACTGGAAACAGAGAAAGAGTTAGTGAACTCTTGGGATGATACATGTTGATGTATGTAGGTCCCCTGTCTACACATGCCAAGACTGGTTCTTTGTACTTCATTACATTCTCTGATGATCTTTCGAGATTCAGACCTATGTTCCTGCTGAAACACAAGTCCGAACCTTTTGAGATATTCACAGAATATAAATTAGAAGTAGAGAACCAAAACACGGGTATAAGTATTATGTCCTATGATGAGATCAAGGAGGAGAATACTTGAGCACGGAATTCCTGGACTATTCTAAAGGAGAATGAGATTCTCTCTCAGCATTACTCTTCCGAATACACCATAGCACTATGGTATATCGGGGCAGAGCAATCACACCCTATATGATAAGGTGTGCTCTAAGATGAGTACTACTGAGTTACCTTTTTCCTTTTGGGGTTATGCACTTCAGAAGCTGCATACCTATTGAATAGGGTTCCAATCAAATCAGTTGCCTACCATTTCATATGTGATATGGAAAGGGAAGAGCCCATATCTTAAGCTAGTTAAGATTTGGGGTTGACCGGCCTATGTCTGAAAGCAAAATCCGGACAAGCTCGAGGCAAGGTCAGTTATGTAGAACTGGAAGTGTTTCAGCTATACAAACTACAAAAGATGATTTGGTAGAACCAAAGGATTCAGTAGATTCCAACGAACCTCAGCCTCTCCGCCGATCTAGTAGGGTTCCTCACCCACATGAGATGATGACCCAACTAGCTTCGAGCTGGCCATCAGGAGTAAGACTCTGTAAGAATGGCTGGATGCTTAGCGATCTGAGATGGAATCCTAATACACCAACAAAGTATGGACTTTAGTTGCTATATCTGAAGGGTTAAATCCCCATCAGGAGCAAGTATATTTTGAGAAGATTACTTGGTGTAGATGGAAAAGTTGAGACTTTCAAAGCTAGACTTGTTAAAGGTTTTCGTCATCGACCAAGCGTGGATAATGATAAAACCTTTTACAGTACCTATGCTTAAGTCCATCCAGATACTACTTGCCACGGCTTCATACCATGACTACGATATCTGGTGGTTGGGTGTCATGACTGCTTTTCTAAATGATGTTTTAGAAGAGTGCATCTATAAGTACACAGCCAGAGGGCTTCGTAGATAGTGGGAGCAGCGGAAACGTGTGCAAGATGCTTTATAGGATTAAAGCAGGCATCGCGGAGATGGAACATCTGTTTTGATGGATTAGTCAAAGAGTTTGACATCATCAAAATGGTAGATGAACCTTGTATAAACAAAAAGGTAGTAGGGAGTATGGTGGTGATCCTCGTAGAGTACGTGGATGACATACTCTTGATAAGAAAGGAGTTTCTTATGCTACGCTCAATCAATCTCCGTTTATCACAAAGATTCTCCGTGTAGGATCAAAATGATACCTCCTAAATCCTGAGTTTTGGATCTATGAGATAGATTTAATTGGATGTTAGGATTCTCACTAGTTGTAGTGAGATGATATCAATCGATCCTGGGGAGAATCACTGGAAGGGTTCCAGGGTGATAAAGACGACTGAATGTCAGTCGCAGGCATTGTCTTTACCCTCAGTAAAGGGACGGTATGTTGGAAGAGTTCCAAGCTAGATACCGTGGCATACTAGACGATAAAGGCAGGATACATCGCTACTTAAGATGCTACCAAATGGGATGTTTGGGTGTATATTGGTTCATGAGATGAACTACGTTCCAACCATTGTGAGACAATGGAGTTGTGGCTTATGCCAAGGAACGCCGGTCCCATCAGTGATCCAGACATATTCTAAGGCAGTGTCACCTGATCATGGAGATGGTTGATCTCTAGGGTGATCAAGGTTAGGAGAGTAGACTCAGAGGACAACACGGCGGATCCACTCACAAAGACCTTTTCCCAGAGAGAGACTACTAAGGGATGGTTGAGTATGAGATACTACAACCACTGCTATCAGATGGCCCTAGTGCAAGTGGGAGATTGTTAGTTATATGTATGCCCTAGAGGCCATTACTGTACATAGGATGTATATTGTAGTGGATGCTGGGACATATATAGGGAGGACTTTCTTGCTCGACATGATAGTATGCTATCTGGTTACTCTTTACCTTAACGTGTATACTGATTGTCTCTCTGTTACATGTTGGTAAAGCCCCTAGGATGTGTACTTGACTATCTGGACTATGATGCGGATCATACTAGTGGGGACATGGTAGTCCATAAGTACATCCTTCAATGTCCCTAGTCGTGGGTGTATCGAGATGGGGCATCGATATACCAGAGTAGACTAGCGTATACCTTCTCGACCCATACAGATGGGCGATGGATGATCCCATATCCATTGGTGTTTGACATCAGAGATGATATACGGGTGCTCAGTGGAGACTGGGTACACTGGACGGACTCGCCGAGAACTCTCAGATGGTATTATACCTTACGTCAGATGGCAGTTCTCTGGTGACACTGGTACAGAGTAGTCTGTTGACCCGAGATCGTCATAGAGTCTTGTGTGGTTCCCACTGTGCTTTGATTTCCATCTTACCACGTCCAAGAGGGCGTGCAAAACGGTGGTTTTTGGGTACAGTCCCGAGTCACATGGAGGCAATGAGCGATAGGAGGGGATTCGTCTCTCCCGGTATAGGGAGTTGATGTTGCGCTGTGTTCGATTGGCTATAACCGGAAATCCCTGGCCAGGGTTGCTGAGATTTACTGGTAAGTGTTACCAGTAGTTTCTCGAACTGTTATAGACCTCATATCGACACGACTTATCGAGCGGGCTTGCTCGTCGATCTTCTGATCGCTCAATACCCGGGTGGCCGTTACGTTTAGCAGACCGCTTGCGGCTTGTGGGTGTTTGATATGATCATCATCTGCTGCCGGCGTATTAACGAGTCTTTAGAGTCCTACACAGAGGTTTGCTGGCTCAAGCGAAACGAAATAGGAGCGCATATGAGATATGTACGGGACCGAGAATGATACCAGTATGTGATACTGTATTCGATTCTCGCGATTTGTAACATTAATCGGTTATATGCGTTATAGCCGGGTTATCGAATCAAGTGTTGATTCGATAAGTTGTTACTATTGATATTAGTCGGTTATATGCGATATGACCGGGTCGTTAAATCAAGTGTTGATTTAATGATTTAATGTATAATTATATATTTGATATATTACTTTGCATTAACTAGTATTGGTTCACTTTAAATGGATTTTCTCACTTGATGTTCACAAGTTGTATATATGATATACTTTTGTGCACTTGATTGTATCATATTTAATGATACATGCTAACTTGGTTAAGTGTAAGATTAAACCATGGTCAAGTTTAAGATTAGGGTTTTGTTTATTTGCTTATTTATTTATTTATTTGTTTTTCATTTTGGAAAAGATAAAAGAGGAAAATGGTGGCTTTCTTTGTTTGTAGTTGAAACTTCATGAAGCTTTGACTACATGACCATTTTGTCTCATGCTTAACCCTAACCATCTAAATAAACCATGGTCTACTCTCTACACTTAACTAGGGTTAGGATATGATAAGTATTGATATTATTTTCTATTTTAAAAATACTTATGATATTCTTTCATCTAGCTTCTTCTTCTTCTTCACATGAAGAAAGCTTGCCTCATCAATGGCAAGTGAAGAAAATGAGTGAGAAATCCAATTCTAAAGTGAACCCACTTCCTATTTCTTCATCCTCTACCTCTTGCCAAGTAGTAGAGTGTGTTCTCTTCACAAGTTTCATGACTTGGTGAAGTAGGAACTTGATCTAGTGATGCCTCGACGTAGATCATCTTCGGCACGAAGCCGACGACCTTGCCCGTCCATTTCTCCGATGAAGCCGATGATAGAGCCCGGGATTCCGTTTGGACAGCGAGGAGACTTCATTGCGGAGCCATGGAGGTGGTGGACCGGATCTACAAAGGTTGTATTTCCGTATTCTTGTAGTTAAGTGTTAACTAGCTCGTTTTGTCGCCTAAAATCTAACCAACGATCCGTAGTCTAGGGTTTCTCGGCACCGTAAAATTTGAAATTGGCATGGTTGATGCCTTGTAAGACCTCATTAGGGTGCCTAGGAGCCCTACAGCTAGTTTATGAGCGCTAATCCATGAGCGCATTGTGCTTTCAATTTAGTGGCGCACACGTGAGTAACACGTGGTGCGCTTGGCGCTGAGCACCAACCCATGAGCGCAGTGCGCTATTTCAGAAGCGCAAAGCGTAAGTTGTTAATTGGCGTATACGTAGTTGACACGCGGCGCATTTGGCGCTGAGCGCCGATCCAGAGAGCGCAGAAGCGCAGTTCAAGAGCGCAAAGCGCATCTGATCAATTTTATGATCTGGGAAACAAATTTATGTTCTTTTAAAAGAGACTTTGTCTCAATATCTAAGAACAACAGTTCTTATTTTTGCAGGAGATATTTCCAATCTCTTATGTTGATGAAAGGCTTTGCCTTTATAGATCTATGATCTGTGAGAAGAATTATGTTCTTCTTTTATTTTATGATAAGATCTTTTGATCTCTTTGTGAAAGACTTTTTGTCTTGTAGATAGATGATCTATTTAAAGAAATGAATTCTTCTTTCTTAATCATGAGATGATTTCATCTCTGTGTTCATCATCCTTCGTTCTTACCTTGAAGAAATATCTTCTTGCAAGAGCTTGCTCTTTATTTTTTAGTTTCTCAAAATTTTTTTTGGGGGGGGGGGGTTTCTATGCAAGACTTGAAGTCTTGGGGTCTTTATATAGGGCAAGATGATCAGTTCGATCAGTTAAAGAGATCTTTCTATGATTGATTTAGGGATGTTTCCCCACCATTGGATCTTTGATCTTAGGGCTTCTGTTTTACAGAAGGCAATCTTCTTGTTTTTTAACAAGATTGAAAAATCTTTCCGTAACAGAATTTAATTCTGATTAATTAATGATTTATCATTATTATTAGATCTTTTGATCTAACGGTGGGGAGTTTTTAATTCCAGCGCTAGCATACCCGTGCTTTGTATGTAGTGCGCTCACCCATGTTTGACACGTGGTGTAAGTCTACGGTAGCGCCCCGGCTGTCTGTCCGAGGCCAAAATGCGGAAACGAAAACTTTTTCAAAACTTGAAACCGGCGCTATCGTATACTTTAAATCTGGATCGAACTATTAACCTATAACTAGCAACTAGAGAAAGGGTTGGAAAGCTATACCGATCGATCTGTGTCCTTCGGTCTTTGGCCACTATCTCAAGTTCCTCGCGGCATCTCCGATCTCCGGTCTCCTTGTCGGAAAGGGCACCACATCTTCGAGTCTTTTTACGGGCTCCCACTTCGTCCGAAGCAATTTGGACATGAAGTTCGCTAGCCGACGATTCCAAGGTGAAGTAGAGAATGTGTGTGACAACTTTGTCTCTTGCATCCATTGTATGGATGGATGTTGAAGATGGAGTCATCAATGGAAATGGTGAGCTAGAGGAAGAAGAAGAGGTGGAGGCATTTTCTTTTCTTGGTGTTGTATATTGAAAATGAGAGAGTGAGAGTATGATAATACAGGAGCAAACCCACAACCTTATGGCTGCCCTTCTCTCTCATCCTCTCATTTCAACACACAAAGCAATCACATAATGTGACATTAGCACAAGAAAAGAGACCATGAGTCACTAATGAAGTCTATGTCACATTAAATGCACAAAATGATGATTTAAGCTCACAATTTCCATTTGTAAACATTAATCCAAATGTTTACAACAATAAAAAGATACGGCAACATCTAAAGTAAATTCGTGACGGATCACAAGGATACCCCTCACCTGTATATACATACCTGCATCCGCATTCCGACTGAATGCGAATGCGATGATACTAAAGTAATCCAACAAATCTAATACTAGGATCCGGCTTATACCAAAGCCCACTAGTATGATCCGCCCGATCATGATCCGTGCACTACTGCACGTATATGATCGAACCCTGCCATATATCATACGGCCTCTACAATGTTTCGCCCGAAACTTGAGAAACTGTCTGTGGGAGACTCTAAAGACTCTTCAATACATTGGCTGTGGATTTAACCACTAGCACGTCAGAGGTACTAGCCATACGTAACGGGCTACCGGGTATTGACCAAAAGGGAGGTTGATGAGCGAACTCATCCTGACACCCTACAGAGCCTGTCAGTGACAATATCCGTACAGTCCGGTCCGTTCGTCTATGAGCATCGCATGGCGGGCCTATGGGGTAGGTAAAAGTCAGACCCCCAAAAGGGGTACAAGTCGTGTCGGAGTGTATCCCAGAACACCCTGAGATACTACTGGAATACCTACCAATAAATCTCCTGCCTTGGCCAAAGACTTCGTGTAATGTCTCTCCTAGACACAGCGCGATCTCACCTCCAATACCGGGAGAGACGAAACCCCTGCCGATCCGCTCACTGCCTCCATGTGGCTCGGGACTGTACCCAATTAAAATTTATTTGCACGACTCCTTTAAGCCGTGGTAGGGTAGTAATCAAAGCACAGTGAGAACTCACACAAGACAAATGACGATCTCAGGTCGATGAACTAACCTGTACACATGTCACCAGGGAACTGCTATCTGACGTCAGGTATAATACCAACTAGCATGTTCCCGGCGAGTCCTGTCCGGTGTACTCATAACCCAATGAGCACCTGTATACATCTTAGGTGAACCAACTGACACCAATGGCTTGTGAGATCGGCCACCGCCCTTCGTCGGGGTCTCGACTGTATACACTAGTCTACTAATGGAGTATCGGTGCCCAGTCTCGAAACTCCCACGACTAGGGACCTTTTAAGGATGTGCTTATAGACCCCAGCTCCCACGTATATGATCGCCATCATACTGCTGGTAGTCAAGCAAGAATTCTAAGGGTTCTATCAATGTGTAATAGTGATTTGTAAGGTCACCTAAAGCTGTACATAATGATAAAGATAAACCCGATAGCATACTATCATCTCGAGTAAGACTGTCCTACCGGCATAGGTCCTCCTTCAATCATTGCAATCACGTGCCTGTGATCCAATAATTGACTCTGAGGGCACTATATCCAACAATCTCCCACTTGCACTCAAGGCTAATTATTGCGATGTCGCATACTCACAGCCCGTGTGATACCGAACACCCAACTCTTCTACTAATCACTCTCACAAATCCCGTTTGTGAAACTATTGCGTTCGAGGAATAGCCTCAGTGAGTGGATCTGCCCTGATGTTTCTTTCTATATATCTCTTTATCTCAAGTTCGCGGAGAAAGCCATCTCCCGAAATAAGCAATACCTGTCTTAGAATATGTTTGGATATCTGATGGGACTTAGTTCACAAATGAACTCCAAATCCAAACTTCTTAGACTGTATCGTCAACTGAACTTAATCAGTATCCTGCGTTATGCCTCCCTCAGTATCCGCTTGGACCACCTGTCCAAAATACTGCCCCTCGTTAGAGGGAAAACTATAACTCTGACAGTCACTCTGTCATCCAGGTCACCTTGGAAGCCTGGAATGATAACCGTCTCCTAAAAGAGGCTGTTGTTATCATATCCCTATAACATCCACTTATGTTCTAAAACTGCTTCCGAATGTCTCTCCAGGATAGGATCAATATCAACTTATTGCATCTACTGCAAAAACAACATCTGGTGTGGTACTTGACATCACATGATTGACTCAATTGCCTAAGCAAGTGATCTGCCAATCATGCACATCCCTCTCCCCTTTAGTCTGTAAGACACCTTTAGAGAGGGTGACTCCATCACCTGCAGGTACACCACCATGCCAGGAGTCATCCATTCTAAATACCTTTAGAATGCTGTCTAATTACCCTGATTGGGATACTTCCCAAATCTAGATCTAAAACCATAGATCTAGTAACCAGAATGTCTGATATAATATCCAAATCCTTTGTGGAGAAACCACTGTGTGATAACCAAAGTATAACCGATCATAGTATAGGAATTTCACTTCCTACCCTGTGTATGTCATCCAAATACCAGGACATCACACCCTACTACCTTCTTAACAGATCCATCCCCTGTTCTGATGAAGTCAAACCTATGACTGTTACATCAGAAACAGATGATCTATCTCCGCTATATCTACTTTAGTCTATAAATAGACATAAGCTTCTTGTCCACTATGCTTCCGCTGCTCCCACTGACTACGACAACCCTCTGGCAGAGTCATATACACGTACACTTCTAAAGCTAGTTTAGAACGGCGTTATACTCATCCTCCTGCGAGGTCTCACAGTCTGGAACAACAGCAATGGTAAGTGTGGGTAAACAAGAACCTCCCTGTCACCGTCCTTGAGGCTACCAGAGTACCTCTCGGGTACCTGAGATTACCCACCATATCTGCGGAGTGGCCAATAGAGTGTCAAACCATATTTAATCTTTAGGTTCTTATCAAACTTTCAGTAATCGTTTGCGGTTCTGGAATCACTTCCAGTTCTACCATACTCCCACTACTGTTTTCTGAAAAAATCCATTTTTATTAAAATTGTGGCGAGTCAAGAACAATATCACTATTGATCTTCCAGATGGTAGAAAGTCAACCCTCGTCATAGCCCATGTCAACCCACAAACAGCCATTACAGAAACGTGCCTTGAGTTATCCAGAGTCTGGTTTTAAGCATAAGCCGGACAACTTCCCGTACCTTAACATTGTTAAGCTATGAACTATTCTATATCCAATATAGAAACAGAGGCACTGATTTAATTGGAACCAGATTCAAATCATGCAGCTGTTTCCAGTGCATGTCAACTAAATGGAGAGAGGCCGATCAGCATTACTCAACTTAGGAATACATCCAGATATGAGTAACCTGAAAGAGAAGCAAGTTTCTCATAATCATTACTATCAACTGAATATCATACACAAGTATCTACATTTTCGATCATCTTGAAGAATCCTGATACTTGCAATACCTGGTTCTCTACTTTACTCTTATACCTATAACTTCTCAAAACTTAGACCTTGCATTTCTACGAAACACATGTCTAAGAACTAGAGAAGTCACAAGTAAACAGAAAATAGTACGAGTACCAACCCCTCTGTCCTCATGGACACTGGAAAAAATACAATACTCTGTATAAGTCCCCTAAGTGTAATAACTCATTCCCTGTGTGTCGTAGGTTGAAAACTGTACTTATGGTTAAGAAGAATTACACCGCTGTTTAATGCTCCTTACCTAACCATCAACTGATATATGTAAATGTCATGGACATAATTTCAAAAATTTATATCTCACTTTATAAAAATAAACGTACAGATATATCAATTTGAAATTGGTGCATAACAACGGATATTCAAAACCAAATATTTGCCGTCCGGCAGACAGCCCAGGCGATTTCCTCAAATATCACCAATTACAACGAATCCCGATATAATGAGGATGATCACCCAATTCCCAATAGCTTACTCCCACTCATCATCTGTAAAACCATACAGATGTGAGAATCAAACCTGGTAAATACATACCCTAGAGCAAGGACTAATTGGGAAATCAGTTTTTCTTTTAATAATACACAGTGAAACTGAAACATGTAAATGTTTCGAAGGGGTATCCGGGTATTCCTAGTAATGCCTCTTCCATTATCAGATTCACAACTGTAACCGTATATTTCTTTGTCATCTCTCCAAATCCCTTTATATGTCTTTAGTCATTACCTTCTGTACACCCTTTTAGGCTAAATGGTTTTCTTCCATCCCAACCGTTCGGCACCAGCCTATGGTTTAGAAGAAGACTATCCAATAAGCATAATGGGTGTACTCTCCTAATCCTAGAAGTACTCGTAACCTGAGAGAAGGTGAAGATAAAAGACAACTGAATAAAACCTTATTCCTATTTCTCCTGAACCAGAATCCATCCCCGAACTGGAACAAGTTCCTTCGAGTTCGTATATAACCATACGATGGAGTATCCAATAAACTGTGGATCTTCGTAGTGATACGGAGTGTCCTGGAGAAATACAAAGGTGAAGTAGGAGTGGCGATGAAATACTTGGTTTGGTCGTGAATGATAGCAGTCGCAATTTGTTTTGCCCTCTTACTAATCCTTTTATTTGTCTATACTTAATACCTTCTGCACACCTTTTAGGCTAAATGGTTTTCTTCATTTCCTACCGTTCAACACCTGCCTATGGTTTGGATGAAGACTATCCAATTAGCGTAATAGGTGTACCGTCCTAATCTAAGGAGCACTCGCAACCTAAGAGAAGGTAAAAGGAAAAGACAACTGAATAGTCCTATTCATTTTCTTCAAAACCAGAAACCATCCTCGAATCTGGAACAAGTTCCTTCGAGTTCGTATATAACCATACGATGATTTTATCCAATGGAAGTGGACGTTCGTAGTAATACGGGGTGTCCTGGAGAAAAGGGTAAAAGTAGGAGTGACAATAAGGTATGCAACTCAGACAATCTAAAAGCCAGTGTTTTAAGAAGGTTCGGTTAACTTGGTCACTGAGTCATAGTCTAGGGTCGGGCCATGGTCGCCGCCAAAGAGAGAGAGAAAAGAAACACTCTGCGTGCACTCTAATCTAGATCAGAATGGTTATCAATTCATCTAATCAGGAAACCTCCCACTGTATCGTCAAATTCTCCTCCAATCCTGAAAGAAGAATTAGTCGAGATCACCCGAGGAGTAAACTAACTCATCGGTGGGAATTGGGATCCAACTATCATCGCATGATAACGTGATGGAATCCACTCATGTTATCACACTCCAGAAGGTATACGCATATCTGGCAAGTTTCAGTTTCTTTAGAAACTCCCGATGTGATTTTTACCCCATGCTCTTATGACCTTGACTAAGGCCAACAAATCATAAGTCACATGTCAAGTTCTACCCGTCATTGTCCAGGTTAATTTGAACCCACCCGTACAAGCCCTTGACTAGGGCCAACAAGGCTGTACGACTGTCCCAAACCAACGCATCTATCTATGCAGCAGAAAGATAACAAATAGCTACCATACACTATGCCTTGACTTTGGCCAACAAACATAGCATGAATACTAAGTGCTACCCGTTTGAAATGACGGAGGGCTACGAATGGTTTTTGGCGAAAAACCTTTAACGTAATGAACTTGATATCGTTGAAGGAACCGGATAGCTTTTTATAAACATATAGTCACTACTACAAATAAGGGTTGCCCCTACGGATTTATCGGTAGGGGCAACCCACTGCCCCTACGGATATGTACGTAGGGGCGGAAAAAGACCCCGTAGGTGCAAAGGCCGCAGGTGCAAGTTGAGGCCCTGAACTTGCCCCTACGGGCAAATTAGAGCCCCTACGGATATCTCTGTAGGTGTTATAGCCCCTACGGAGTACTCCGTAGGGGTAATCAAATCATATATGTATTTTTTTTTGAATATATTGTATATACCTACGGATAAATCCGTAGGTCCTTATTCTACCCCTACGGATAACTCCGTAGGGGATATAAAGTGGCCCCTACGAATAAGTCCGTAGGGGCACTCCCAACACCCTGCACTGAGATCAGGGGGGAAAATATCAGGAAACCTGATATTTTTCCCCTACGGATAAATTCGTAGGGGATAAACATTGGCCCCTACGGACATATCCGTAGGGGCACTCCCAACACCCTGCACTGATATCAAGTGGGAAAATATCAGGTTTCCTGATAGTTTGCCCCTACGGATATGCCCGTAGGGGCAACATATATACCTACGGCTTAATCCGTAGGTACATATTGTCTGTATTTTTTTATTAAAAATAGGCTGCTAGATTTTTTCCCGCCCTGTGCACAATACTATATACATCAATCAAATCATATATTGCAGTATTCATAATCACATCTCACGCATATATATAATATACAAAAGAAATCCAAAAACTGAATATGATATAAATACAAACCAATATCAATATCGTTTCAAAATGTAGTACAATGTGATATAAATACATGTTTCAAAAAATAAGAACCAAAAAGCTACCCTAGTTCGGTCCAGCTCCACCTCCGAATAACGTTAGAATAACGCGCGCCTGCTCCTCGGTCAATACACTCTGCAATGCTACATATAAGGGAATCTGAGCGGCATGTGGAGCTGGCGATGTGGTCTGCGCAGCCGCCGTCGAGGTAGTCGCTTGCGGAACCGCGGCTACGGGAGTCTGAGTGGGCGGTGGAGCTACAGGAGCTGTCTGCGGAACCGCAGCCGATGTAGTGGCTTGCGGAGTCGCAGCCGAAGGAGATGCATGTGGAGGCTCGGCCGATCTACCCTGTCGCGTCTGGACATAACGTGTGTAAGAAGCGTGTAAGAACTGTGTATTATTCGAATTCGTTTCATTATTAAGTTATTTCGAAACCCTGTTTGGATATCTAGTTTGGAAAAGCGTTGTTTATTTTAATTACATATGTATGTATGATTAATCAAACTTAAGTCTAAAACCAAAGAAGCTCAAGCTACGTACTAATTATGGATATGTTGATATGTATATAATATGAAATGATATTTTACTATAAAGTAGTATACATACCAGCATCTCCTTCAACTCCTGAACGGTGGCCCTCAAGCTATCCAGTTCCTGATGGACATGCCGGTCACTGGAGACGGAGGAAGTAACCGCCGGGATGGAGTCCAACCTCATATGGGCCCTGCTAGGGCCCAATCCCCGGCCTCTCTCCCAACCTCCGTGGTGCCCTCCGTGTGCGGCGTCCAGAACTGGGGTCAGCAGCCTCGGATCGTTCTGTCCGGTAAAATCGATCCCCGAGGCCTGGGCCTGCTCAACCACCCGCTCCTACACCTACATTAAGCAGTAAAGTATAAGTATAAAATTTAAACTTGAACCTTCCAAAACTAAAATTTCAAATTTGGGTAGAAAAAATATTAACACTTACGCAGTACTCCTGGGTAGCGACGTCGGGACATCGAAGCTCGCCCGTGGCGGGATCTGTCGAGGTGCCGTGGACGGCAAGATATGCGGACAGCACGCTCGGTATACCACTTGACGCCACGGTCCAAGATGTCTGCAATATTAGAAAGTAACTCTTAATATTAGAAATATTAGAGAATAACTCTTAATATTGCAGAATATTAGAGAATAACTCTTAATTTACCGATAACTCCATGGCTCGAGTAATGTTCCTCGAGCCACCTGTGTAAGTGGGGCGACCTCTCTTCGCCGACTTCCTGTTCTCCGTATTCTGAGCGGCCTGTTTCTGCACAACGCATTAACATTTAGTTTTCTAATTAAGAAACACAAAGAAATAAATTATATCATAAATAATGAATTAAATTTAAAATACATACTTGTTTGCGTTCGGAGTCGAAATAAGCGCACAATAGAGGCCATGTCTCTACGTCGACTCTCGCAAACGCCGGAGTAGATAGGAGGGCCGCTCTCTCTGCCTCGGGGGTCGCTATCCACAGGGAGTAGCAGTCGGCCTTCAGCTCATTCCTGTTGTATCGGACCTTGGCCTGCATGTTCTTCATCAGGCCATTGTATAGACCATGAAGGTCGAGCACCCTCCCCGGGTGATCAGGGTCGGCTACAGGCTGAAAATCGTAATCCAACTGAAAATAAAAAAAAACATTGTTATTAGATTGCAAGTGTTAATAATAAATATATTGGATAGATCAAATGAAAATATATATTAATACATACCCGAGCCTGATCAAAGAAGAGGGCGAATGAGCGCTGGTGCTGCTCGCCCCACTCAACATGAAGTGGATAGTTCTTCACGATCCGGCTCTCGTCCCCCAAATACCGGCCGAACCTCTCGGCATGAGGACCGGTATAGCGATAGTCAAGGGTAAAAAATAGGGGGAATGCTGCCTCCCCCTAGCTCTATCAGGCCTCAGCCTATGGGACTGATTCGGGCCTCGAGTCCCCCTCTGGGGATGGAGAGGCCCTGCGTCTGCACGAAATATCAAGACAATCAATAATAAGACAAAGTTGTATTAAGAAATCAAGGTTAAACAAAAATTCAAGTGTGATATATACCTCCGGTGAATAGCGCACGAGCCTGGGCCCGAGCAGCAGCACGAGCGGGACGATAGTTCCTCCGGTGAGGAACAACCGGGGTCCCGGACCCGGACGCATCCCCTCCAACTATAAAATAAACATCGACGCTAAATCTCCATGAAGTTCATATTTATTCTATAGAGCATATGTAAAATAAATAAATATTTTAAATTTATTCATACTAACCTGCAGACGATGCGGAGGGTATGGAAGCGGCAGGAGTGACCCCTGTGGAAGGTGTGGACGCACCACCTATAATTAGACAATTAAAAATAGATTTTATAAATAATTGCAAAAAGAATGTGTAGATCAATAATATAACGTTCTAAATCAATATGCATGCACTATAGGACATATAAACATACCCGCAGGTGCGGTGGTGTCACCACCTATAGCTAGACAATAATAAAAATTGCTAAGTAAGAGCAAAAGGAATGTGTATATTTATGATGTAGCATTCTAAATCAATATACATACACTATATGATATATAAACATACCTGGAGGAGCGGGGGTGGCCTCTGTCCCAGATGTGGACGCAGGACCAACAACTAGACAATTAAAAATAGATTATATAAGTAATTGCAAAAAGAATGTGTAGATCAATAATATAACGTTCTAAATCAATATGCACGCACTATAGGACATATAAACATACCCGCAGGTGCGGTGGTGTCACCACCTACAGCTAGACAATAATAAAAATTGCTAAGTAAGAGCAAAAGGAATGTGTATATTTATGATATAGCATTCTAAATCAATATACATACACTATATGATATATAAACATACCTGGAGGAGCGGGGGTGGCCTCTGTCCCAGATGTGGACGCATCACCAACAACTAGACAATCAAACATTGACAATATAAGTAATTTTGACATAAAAATGCATGAATATCTGTAATATTACATTGAAAATGGATATGCGTGCAGTATACCTGGAGGTGCGGCAAAATCCACACGGAAGGAGGCATCCGAAGGGGTCTCCGATCTGGGTGCAAGACCGGCCCTCTGAAGCTCCCTACGGAGCTTTCCGGGCGGCAGAACCGCTCTGCCTCTGCCTCTGCCTCTGCCGCGGCTGGAGCTCCTGCCGCCCCTCGCTGCTCCCGACATCGTCATCAAATCTAGATAAACGGTTCGTGGACGCATTAGACAATCATTAAAAGTATTGACTATATATGATCTAGAGCATAAAATGTGAAGTAATAATATAACATTACTGATAACATTTTTCGTTTCGTGGGCGCATCATACATATCTACTTGGATTTCATCGTCGATGTCATTTCTAACCTACGTAACTTCATGATCGGTCGAAGACAACCCGTCCTTCGAAACAGACGGTCGGAGCACTTTAAGCCTTCTCTCTTCTTCGTCCTCATCGCTGTCCTCGTATTCTGGGACATCATAGACATCTCTAGGTTTCCATCGGCATACAACACTCCACCCCGGATGCTTCAAACACTGTGAGTAGTATATTTGGAACGCTTGGTTCGGAAAGATAAACGGATCGTCCTGACCGTAAAATCGAAGTGTGTTCACACTGGTCAATCCATATTCATCTTTCCAAGTCCCAAGACTGCTTCTCCACCTATCTGTATCGGTTCGCGGATCGTACCAAGTACAGTGGAATATATAAAAGGGTTCTGATCGTCCGGGATAGTGGATGCCGAGTATACAATTTAAGTACCCATAGTAAATCACACCGTCTGATCCTACCGTCGCAATCCCACTATTCTGAGTGATTCTAGATGTTTCTATGTCCTTAATTTCGAATTTGTATCCAAGGACACCAAATCCTTTGTAATATGCAACCTCCATACTAGGAAATTGAGCTAAACATCTTGAATCAAATGATGCAGACAAGTTCGGATCGTGGATCTAACAAAACAAATTTTACGATAAATACATAACGATACAAGTTTAGATTAAAACTGATAGCAATAAAATGTAATTCGAATAACTTACATGCTCTGTGACCCAATCACAAAAATTATCCTGATGGTATTTTTCCAAACGCTCTTCCTTCCAATCAGGATGCCCCTCACGTACCTCGTTAAAATGAGTTCTGTTTTCAACAAATAATTGTGACATTAATATTATGTCATTTCATACACACACAAACACAGATATAACATTTAATCCAAAAGAACTTACTCTCTAATTTTTTCAAGACATGCGCAATTAAGCAAGATAAACCGGTATATCTTGTTGATAAACATAGTGTCTACCCTCTTATACTCGGCTTTACCATATGGCCCGTCTTGAATTCTTCATGGTCGGTTAAGACTTGTCTCAATGTTCTCGTCCAGATAGCGGGAACAAAATGTGGTTGCTTCATCAAGAAGATAACCTTGCATGATAGAACCCTCTGGTCGATTTTTATTGCGTATATACTTCTTAAGAGTGTAAAGGTACCTAATGAGAATATGTTGAATAAATAAACACGGGCATACAGGACAAAAATAAAATTATAAATTGCACGAAACGAAAAATTACACGTACCTCTCGACGGGATACATCCATCGATATTGTACCGGTCCGGCTAACTTCGCCTCAGTTGCAAGATGAACCGTCAAGTGTTTTATGATATCGAAGAATGACGGTGGGAAAATACGCTCAAACTTGCAAAGTATCAACGCAATAGAATTTTCTAGTTTATCCAGCGTCGCAACCTCCAGTGTTTTAGCACACAACTCCCTGAAAAAACAACATAGGTCGTTGATTACTAGACCAACCAAGTCGGGGAGAGAAGTCCTGAGGGCTAATGGAAGAAGGTGCTCCACGATAACATGGTGATCATGACTTTTCAGCCCATCGATCTTGCCCTTCACAATTTTTATTTTCTTGCTGAATGATCCTGAGAAACCTGTGGGGACTTTCAAATCATGCAACACCTGCAGGAATCTTTTCTTCTCCGGTTGTGACATATGATAAGCGGCATTGGGAAGTACAAACTTGCCCGGTTTACCCGCTACCGGTTTAGGGTGCAGTTCACTTCTTATTCCCCACTCTTGTAGATCCATCCGGGCATTCATGTTGTCTTTCGATTTCCCGTCTTTACACAGAAGCAAGTTAAGTATGTGCTCTGATACTCCCTTCTCTATATGCATGACGTCCAGACAATGACGCACTGAATTTGTAGACCAGTACGGAAGCTCGAAGAAAATGCTTAACTTGTTCCAATATTGTGGTTTGACCTGTCTCGTCGGATCCATCCCGAATGTCACGTTATTGTAACCATCCCATTTAGCAGTCACGTCCTCTCCGGACAATGGGGATGGAGGCCCAATAAGCTCCTGATGACCATCAAAGTGAACCGTGTCTAACCTATAGGGGTGGTCTGGAGGCAGAAAACGTCGATGGCCGCAATAACAAACCTTCCTGCTAAAATTCAAAAATTTTGATGTTGTGTGTTCATGGCAATGAGGACATGCTTTGTGACCATGTACGGACCAACCTAATAGCATTCCATACGCAGGAAAGTCATTAATTGTCCACATTAAAGCCGCACGCAGTATGAAGGTTGTATTTGTGTTTGAATCATATGTCTCTACACCATCAATGAACAAAGTTTTCAGCTCCTCGATCAGAGGTCGGAGATAGACGTCGATATTGTTCCCCGATGAGTTTGGTCCGTCGATAAGAAGAAGCATCATAAAGTATGATTGGTCCATAGCCAACCAAGGCGACATATTATAAATTATCATTACAACGGGCCATGTACTGTGACTTCCAGCCATATAGTTGAATGGGCAGAAGCCATCGGCAGCCAGTCCGAGCCGGACATTGCGAGGATCGCTACTGAATATTGCGTGCCTCCTATCGAAATCCTTCCATGCTGGTGAATCTCTTGGATGGCTCATTTTTCCATTTTCGCTTGGAGGAGCACGGTGATGCCAAATCATTGCCTCGGCTGTTTTCTTGCACCTAAATAGCCTCTGTAGCCTCTGTGTTATGGGAAAATATCGTGCTATCTTCACAGGTATATCAGGCTTCTTATCAGAATCTTTCGGCTTATACCTGGCCTCTCCGCATGTTGGACACTCTTTCAAATCTGAATTCTCTTTCCGGTACAACACGCAATTTTTAGGACATGCTTGAATCTTCTCGCACTTTAGACCCAAATCAGACATCATTTTCTGGGCTTCGTACCAGCTTTCGGGCACATTATTTCCCGGAGGCATAGAATCTTTCAAGAACGAAAGAAGCATTGTGAATGACTTGTTGCTCCATCCATTTAGGCACTTAATTTGGAAAAGTTGGACGAACCATGAGAGGGTGGAATACTTCGCATTCTCATAAATTGGTTTTCTAGCATCATTCATGAAATTTTCATATTTATCCGCACGCGGTCCTTGACCGGAAGGAATGTCATCTTCGGTACGAATAGATTCACCTAGGGCAGCCTCTACCATATCCTCCATTTCTTCTGATGGAAATAAATTTCCGTATCCTGCCGTATTACCGAATTCTTCTTCTTCTCCTGCCGCATTATCGTGTTCTCCTTCTTCTTCTACCGCAGTACTGCATTCTTCTCCTTCCCCGTGATATTTCCAAGTTGAATAAAGTCTAGTAAACCCATGTTTTACAATATGAAGCTCTGCCAATTCTACCTTCTGCCAGTACTTATTGCCACATCTATCGCACGGACAGAGAATCTTCTCTATTATGATCTTATTATGTGCTCGTGCAAATTCAAGGAAAGAAGCAACTCCTGCGACAAACTTAGGTTGCATACGTTGTTTTCAATCCACATACATCCAGTCCTTAACTCTGACGTACTCATGGGCCATGTTAGACTGAATAACATATAAATTGTAGGTTATGCTGACTATATTGAGAAATATAAGAACGGGATAGTTACTGACAAAGGAGAAAATCCGTGTATATGCTTTGTGTGTGCGTTTGTCGTTGAAAAGAATAAATTATCGCACGTTATGTTGACCGATAGACCGGGACTAAGTGGCGCTTTTAGTTTCATATATGGGTATCGATGGGAATATGAAGGTTTCATATTATCATATATTGGTTTTAACCCGAACATCTCGAATCGCTCTCTGATTATGCGTTTGTATGTATGTGTTCCGGCTGTCGGGGGTAGGCTTCTATCCCATTAAGAATGTATAGAGCGAACGCCCATCACTTGTGCTTTCAACCGTTTCGAGTAAATTTCGGCAGCACCTCCCCGCTGTTCTCCGAGTACACTGTAATAGAATAGATAATCATTTCAAAGCTGTGAAACAACGTTGAAATGAACATCTAATCTATCTTTGTACACGGAGAACTAGCGGAAAGATACCGACGAAATATCTCGAAACGGATGAAAATATAAGTGAATGAAGGCGTTTGCTTTATACATTCTTAACTTGTCCACACGGGACAAATCTATGGATTACCATACGATTGAATTTTCTCGTCGCGTAGACTATACGACGGTTGTTAGTATCGAGCTATACTGTCCGATATTTAACAACCTTCGTATAGTTCTAGATCACGACGAGCATCGCACGTATGTTAACCGATAGACGGAGACTAAGTGGCGCTTTTAGTTTCATATATGGGTATCGATGGGAATATGAAGGTTTCATATTATCATCGAGTATCATATATTGGTTTTAACCCGAACATCTCGAATCGCTCTCTAATTATGCGTTTGTATGTATGTGTTCCGGCTGTCGGGGGTAGGCTTCTATCCCATTAAGAATGTATAGAGCGAACGCCCATCACTTGTGCTTTCAACTGTTTCGAGTAAATTTCGGCAGCACCTCCCCGCTGTTCTCCGAGTACACTGTAATAGAATAGATAATCATTTCAAAGCTGTGAAACAACGTTGAAATGAACATCTAATCTATCTTCGTACACGGAGAACCAGCGGAAAGATACCGACGAAATATCTCGAAACGGATGAAAACACAAGTGAATGAAGGCGTTTGCTTTATACATTCTTAACTTGTCCACACGGGACAAATCTATGGGTTACCATACGATTGAATTTTCTCGTCGCGTAGACTATACGACGGTTGTTAGTATCGAGTTATACTGTCCGATATTTAACAACCTTCGTATAGTTCTAGGTCACGACGAGCATCGCACGTATGTTAACCGATAGACGGGGACTAAGTGGCGCTTTTAGTTTCATATATGGGTATCGATGGGAATATGAAGGTTTCATATTATCATCGAGTATCATATATTGGTTTTAACCTGAATATCTCGAGTCGCTCTCTAATTATGCGTTTGTTGTGCATTCGTGTTGTATGTGTAACATGATTTTAAACCATTGAGATCAAGATTGATAGAACTGATCATCCTACATTGCAATAGCATTCATCAACCAAAAACTATTATTGCAATGGTATACATCTATAACAATCAACAATTAAAACTACAAATATAGGATACTGATATCATAAAGCGTTATGAGACACGTCATCTGCCACGTGTCGTGATCATGGAAATCGCTAATATTGAGCATCATCAAGATTAGATTATGGTTTTGAAGCAAGTTATTGAGCATCTTGGATTGATTGTCAAGTGTTGATTTTTATTTCAACACTTGACAGAATGAAAATCATAAATACAGTTGCAAAATGTGTTCCTCACCCCCATAAAGTGGATCTTAACAATCCAGACAAGACCATCATTGTTCAAATTGCCAAGGTAGACATAATCTCAGCAGTTATTTACGGTTGCTAGCTTGTATTGCTTGTTGCTATTCTTTTTTTTCCTTGTCCTTTCTTTCTTTCTTTTTTTTTTTGGGGGTGGGGGGTTGTGTTTGAAAAGTTTTAACCAACTCACTGCTATTTCTAGGCAATGCAGGAATATAACTAGTTTAATCCCCCAAAAGAAAAAGCTTCAGGCTTCATGAGTTAAGCGATGTGTACGTATAATTATAGGATTTTCTTGCTAGCGGTTCATTTACAACTATTCTTTAGTCTATATACCTAGCATCTGCTACTAGATATTACATCTTGCATCAACACCCTGCATGTTAAAATCAAAATCGATTATTTTTTTCTTGATCTTTTTCTGATTTTCTACCATCTGTGTCGAGTAAATTATGATTAACATTGTATTTGTCAACTAATCAGAATAGCCATTCAACCAGCCCCACCGTAACCCTAACCCCAGCCCCACTACCGTAACCCTAACCCCAGCCCCACCGTAACCCTAACCCCAGCCCCACCCCAGCAGCAGCCGAACCCCAACCCTAACCCTACCCCGACCCCGACCCCGACTGCCACCGCGACCCTTGCCCAACCCCAACTCTCGCGCGCGCAACCCAGACCCAGCCATGAACCCTAAGCCCAAAATAATCCAACAATGCTTTAATTTACCTCGAGATTTATACCTGAACGGCTGCTGGTGGGCTGGAGCGACGACGGTGGTGATTTGGCGACGAAACCGGCGGTGGCGACGACGGTGGCGACGAAACAGGCGCTGGCGACGACGGTGGCGACGAAACCGGCGGTGGCGACGACGGAGGCGACGGTGGTGACGACGGAGGCGATTTGGGGTTTTTTCTCGCGCGCGATTGAGAGAGAGAGAGAAAGTGAGCGTAGGCGATCGATCTGGGGTTTTGTTAAATAGATATTTACTTGCCCCTACGGATATACCCGTAGGTCCTTTGTTTGCGGCTCCGTAGGGGCAAACACCAAATTAAGAATTAATATTTTTATTCTTGGACGTCTGTGCCCGTAGGGGCAACCTTTTAGCCCTACGGATTAATCCGTAGGGCCAAGTAAAATCTGCCCCAACGGATATTTTCATCCGTAGGGGCAACCCCCTATTTTACTAGTGAGTGGCGAAAACCTTTGCTAAAGAGGTCACTCCCGGTGAAGGGATCTCGGCTCTTTCCCCATAGAATGAGGTGCAGGATATTCCAACTGAATACCATGATACAAAGCAAAAAGTAATTGGCTATAGTGAAGTTATTACCCTGACGCAAACTTCTGTCCAAGGGGTCACTCCCGGTGAAGGGATCTCGGCCCTTGCCTCGTCGACTGAGGTGCTGGATATTCATAACCGAATACCACTGTGCAAAACAAATGAGAACGTCCTTGCAATAACAGCTTTTTGAAAAATGTTCCAACAACATCAGAATAGGTTTGTTTAGCTTGCATTGATTCGAATCAATGCAGTCCCATCAATTAATCACACCACAAAAGAACGAAAATACGATGTACGTATATACCATCCGCATTCGCCACTGGGTCCCGTCATCACCCGTTAGGTTACTTAACTAACGACAGAGCGGGGACTGGACTAGCGCGGGTGTAAAATATATACAACATCTACTAGTATATATATCAATATATAATATTCGCTTATGGCGTGATAAAATGCAACATCACAGAAATGTAATAAGCATCACAGAACAATACAGATAATCTGGGATCCCCGGGTTTCATAGAGCCGTTACTGAAACCCGACGTTTCCCTGGTCGTGTGGATAGCCTGTGTAATGAAATCCTAGACCCCTACGGGCGTGGCAAGTTACCCGCCAAAACCTGAAGCGAGGCAGCCCCCTACAGCAAAGTGAATGGACCACCCAGCACTTCACAGAATCCGGTAACTTGAGCACCCCTCCTTGGGTCAACCTGTACCCCCTACGAGTGCGGCTAATAGCCCGCCAATTCTAGAGTGAAGCCCCCTCCGTCTCAAAGCCATGAGATGCGGGCTCGTTGCCCTTTAGAACCTGGCTATCCGTGCACCCCACCGTGGGGTAATCCTAGTACAGAAAGTAAAATATATAACGGGCACATCGACCTCATCCCGGTCGTGCCCCAAAAGAATAATATACAAACAGGCAGTGACGGCAGTCCACATGTCGGACGCTCGCCCCGCAATATCAAATGTACGAATATAACCAAACTGTACTACCATTGCATCCAGGCTATCCACCATGACAAATCCGCAACACCACAGCAAAACACAGAACATCAACGTGAATGTTGCGTTCGCAAATCCGTCTAAAAGGGCTATAGCAATTAGACAAGATTTACCGATCAAATGACATTCACGGTCGCAGATATAATGTAAATACTGTGAACTAACATATTTAAAATTTTTGATCGACAAAATTTCCCGAAGTGGGCCCCAAGTACAATTCCCAGTACTCAAAATAATCTAGGCCAAAACAAAAATTACCAGAAACCCCAATTCCAACTCAGAGACCACTGCAGAAAGTTTGGTGCATTGATGCTACAGGAGTGCGGCAGAACTGCGGCCAAACAAAGGGTAATGCCGCGGTTCCGCGGCGCTACAGGGTGATCACTTCACCAAATTTCAGCTGTGGTCATATAAAAGCCTGCCTGATTTTCTGACAAACTCAAAAAAAAATTTCGACGACAAAAAAATTTCGACAGAAACTGCATAAATTGGAAGTGCGGTTTTGGAAATTTCGTTCGATCGAAGTTCTAAACACGTTAGAGCAAGCTAGTAAAGGTTAATGGCGTGGCTCTGATACCATGTAAGTCTACGGTAGCGTCCCGGCCGTCTGTCCAAGGCCAAAATGCGGAAACGAAAACTTTTTCAAAACTTGAAACCGGCGCTATCGTATACTTTAAATCTGGATCGAACCATTAACCTATAACTAGCAACTAGAGAAAGGGTTGGAAAGCTATACCAATCGATCCATGTCCTTCGGTCTTTGGCCACCATCCCAAGCTCCTCGCGGCATCTCCGATCTCCGGCCTTCTCGTCGGAAAGGGCACCACATCTTCGAGTATTTTTATGGGCTCCCGCTTCGTCCGAAGAAACTTGGACACGAAGTTCACTAGACGACGTGTCCAAGGTAAAATAGAGAATGTGTGTGACAACTTTGTCTCTTGCATCCATTGTATGGATGGAGGTTGAAGATGGAGCCATCAATGGAAATGGTGAGCTAGAGGAAGAAGAAGAAGATGAGGCATTTTCTTTTCTTTGTGTTGTATACTGAAAATGAGAGAGTGAGAGTATGATAATACAAGAGCAAACCCACAATCTTATGGCTGCCCTTCTCTCTCATCCTCCCATTTCAACACACAAATCAATCACATAATGTGACATTAGCACAAGAAAAGAGACCATACATCACTAATGAAGTCTATGTCACATTAAAAGCACAAAATAATGATTTAAGCTCACAATTTCCATTTGTAAACATTAATCCAAATGTTTACAACAATAAAAAGATACGGCAACATCTAAAGTAAACTTGTGACGGATCACAAGGATACCCCTCACCTGTATATACATACCTGCATCCGTATTCTGACTGAATGCGAATGCGATGAGACTAAAGTAATCCAACAAATCTAATACTAGGATCCAGCTTATACCAAAACCCACTAGTATGATCCGCCCGATCATGATCCGTGCACTACTGCACGTATATGATCGAACCCTGCCATATATCATACGGCCTCTACAACATTTTGCCCGAAACTTGAGAAACTGTCTGTAGGGGACTCTAAAGACTCGTCAATACATTGGCTGTGGATTTAACCACTAGCACGTCAGAGGTATTAGCCGTACGTAACGGGCTACCAGGTATTGACCAAAAGGGAGGTCGATGAGCGAACTCATCCTGACACCCTACAGAGCCTGTCAGTGACAATATCCGTACAGTCCGGTCCGTTCGTCTATGAGCATCGCATGGCGGGCCTAGGGGGTTGGTAAAAGTCAGACCCCCAAAAACGGTACAAGTCGTGTCAGAGTGTAGCCCAGAACACCCTGAGATACTAATGGAATACCTACCAGTAAATCTCCTGCCTTGGCCAAGGACTTCGTGTAATGGCTCTCCTAGACACAGTGCGATCTCACCCCCAATACCGGGAGAGATGAAACCCCTGCCGATCCGCTCACTGCCTCCATGTGGCTCGGGACTGTACCCAACTAAAATCTGTTTGCACGACTCCTTTGAGCCGTGGTAGGGTAGTAATCAAAGCACAGTGGGAACTCACACGAGACAAATGACGATCTCAGGTCGATGAACTAACCTGTACACATGTCACCAGGGAACTGCTATCTGACGTCAGGTATAATACCAACTAGCATGTTCCCGGAGAGTCCTTTCCGGTGTACTCATAACCCAATGAGCACCTGTATACATCTTAGGTGAACCAACTGACATCAATGGCTTGTGAGACCGGCCACCGCCCCTCGTTGGGGTCTCGACTATATACACTAGTCTACTAATGGAGTATCGATGCCCAGTCTCGAAACTCCCACGACTAGGGACCTTTTAAGGATGTGCTTATAGACACCAGCTCCCACGTATATGATCACCATCATACTGCTGGTAGTCAAGCAAGAATCTTAAGGGCTCTATCAATGTGTAATAGTGATCTGTAAGGTCACCTAAAGCTATACACGATGATAATGATAAACCCGATAGCATATTATCATCTCGAGTAAGACTGTCCTAACGGCATATGTCCTCCCTCTTGCAATCACGTGCCTGTGATCCAATAATTGACTCTGAGGGCACTATATCCAACACGTGGTGCGCTGGTTAGAGCGCAACGTACCTAGCGCAAGTGCACACATGGTACGCTGCTTAGGGCGCAGCGCACTTGGCGCTGCATCTGTAGCGTTGCTTCAATTTTGAAATTTAAATTTCAAACAGAGCTTTGCTTTGATTGGGGGAAACAAATGCCCCCCACCGTTGCGCTCACGTGGCCTACATGTGAGTGCAGCGGTGGCAGCATCTGTGCCCTTGGATCAACTCAGAATTTGAAAAGGCATTTCAATGCCTATAAATAGGACCTTTGGTCCTTTAGATGATTCTATTCATCTTCCTTTTGTTTTTCTAAGAATTTTTATTTTCCCATAGAGCATAGCTCTTCATCTTAAGAATTCCAAGAGTCAAAACTCTGCCAAAACTTAGGTAAAGATCAAATCTTTTAATAATCTAGGGTTTTACCCATTAACAGAGCCTTGCTCTTCATAGATTTTTGAAAACACTTTTAGGGTTTCATTAACAGAGCTTTTGCTCTCTTCAAATCATGAAGAACTCGTAAGAGTTTGTTCATGGATCTTGAAGATCTTAAAATTTTAATTCATATATAAAAAAAATTGCTTTCAATTTTTCTGATGGGTTTTTCCATCATCTTTACAGAGCCAGGCTCTTGAGGAATTTTTATTCCTTCATGATCAGAGTTTGACAAGTGCCACTCTGTCACAGAGCACTGCTCTCAAAGGGAGATTTACTCCTCTGCTCGAGGGATCTCTCATTTAATGAGAATTTTCTTTAGGATTTCCTCATTTAATTAACAGCCTCATCAAATGATGAGGCTGTTTTATTAATTGATGAACTGTCATCTAGATTTTGTGGGTCCCCCTTTGGTCCCCTTTCCACTGCATTGCAGTGTGGTACAAATTTTAAAGTACCAAATATCGGAATTTAAATTAAATTATAGCACTGACAGTTGACTTTTGTCCTTTTTTGCGCAGGCGACATATCTTTCGACACTTCTTTTCCGTTCATCCGCTCAGAAGGCGGATTTCCTGAGGCGCCTGTAGACCGAGAGGTTCTTGCGCTGATCAAAGACCATGACCTAGAATACAAGAATCTTCACCTATAGGGTAGATGGTATGATCAAATCATCAGAGCCCGCCGGAGCTTTTCTTGTGCGACACCCTCGGAGCCTATCTCTGCAATCCCTTATGCAGATGCACCCCCGATCAATTATACGGTAGAGGAGGTAAATTGGACTTCAGAAGGTCTCCTTCGGCCTTCTATTGCCGCAATACCCGTGCAGCCGTCGGTGGCTTTGGACACCCTAGGGCGGTGCATATGTCAGGGCGAGTCGCGCCCTTGGGGACAGCCCTACAACATCGGACTAACTCCCCGTCATCCGGCCGGATACTTGCAGTGGGCCCGATATATCTTATCGGCAAAGAAATCGCGGCTGCTGAAGCTTGGTTTATACCATGCAATCTACGCTTCCTTGTTCCAGTATTCTGCACCTCCCACATGGTGGATCAAGGCGTTTTTAGAGCAGTGGAACATTCCGACCCATACCTTCCTCCTATTGGACAGAGAGGTTTCCATTTCCTTAGAGGAATTTGCCGAGGTTTCTGTTTTACCAGTTAGGGGGAGCACTATGAGGAGCTGCTTCCTCTGGATGAGTATGTTTTTGCCACCAAATCAGTGGTAATGGGTCTTACCCCAGAGAACTCCATTCAGCACCCGTTCCCAAGTCTGATAAAGGTGTTGAACATGTATGAGAGCCTCTTTCTTGAATCCGGAGGCCGGCGGGTCAGCTTTGCGGACTTCATTGCCCGTGTTCTTCGCCCAGAAATTTTGTCGCGACAAGGCGAAAAGTTTGCTAAACTTGATGATCCTTTCGGTTTTGGCTTGGACCGTCGGCCAATACTGGAAGCCGATCAAAAAGAATTCTTTCTTCCCGACGTCGCGATCGTCCCCCTGTCAGAAATTGCCGCTCCTGGCATTGATGAGGAAGCATTTTTTCTCGGGTTTCTCAGTTTATGGTTAAGCTGGTTCGCACTTCCTATACACCCTCGTTACATGAGGCCTTCTGTCTTCTACCCTGCGCATCGCATGGTTGCCGGAATACAAATGGCCATCGAGATCGCTAGCCCACCTATATCACGGCCTCAGCTTAGCAGCGGGTACCACTGAACCATGGGTGCATCCTGCCAACTTCCCAATGCATTACTTCACATCATGGATAGAGCTGCACGTGCCTGGGGTCTTCGGTATCCACAAAAGACCTTCTTTTTACGACAGATGCAGGTTCCCTCGGATAATGCGGCTGGTTGACGCCTCCATCGTGAGTCCATCACCGCGGGAGGCTAAGGGCTTGCTCCTTCATCCACGCACGGTTGGAGATGGTATGTCTTTTACCGACAGAGTCTTGACCGTTGACCAGGAAACCTCAAAAGCGGTGCTGCCATTGCAAGATATCTTTAAAGATGGGACCTCTGTGTTGAAAGCTCAGGAGATTCTTCATCTGTACTCCATTAGGCTGGGCTTTCTCATATTCAGGCAAAATGATGCGGCGTTATTCATGAGATACAACCCGCATAGTTTTACCCAGCAGCTGAGTTACAATCAGGGCGTCCCACTTGAGGCCTTTTTGGCAGAACCTGCTGCTACCGAAGAGAGAATACGGAGCACTCTGCATCATTTTATGCGCCTGAACACAGGGTCTCACTTCTTTATCAGCGAACTGAGCTGTGTCCCGAAGGCCCTTCATCATTTTATGCGCCTGAACACAGGGTCTCACTTCTTTATCAGTGAACTGAGCTGTGTCCCGAAGGCCCTTAATGTATACGTGGCCTGGTACCAACATTCATTGGGTGCCGTTATCAGGAAGGAGAAGCGACTGCTGCTCGATCGCAAAGGTGCACTGCTGGTGATCGAAACGTCCCTCTGAAGCGACGGACCATTGTCCCGCCTCCTTTAAGAGAAGCTGCCATGATCGAAGTTCCGCATGACAGGCCCGAGCTACCGATGCCCCGGGCTCCTGTAGAAAAGGTGACTGTAGCCTCCCCCGATTCTGGCATGGGTTCAGACATCGGGACTCGTCGCCCCAAAGTGCCTAGCAAGTGTAAGCTTGTGCTAGCTGCGACCGGAGCTCGCTCGCAGAAGAGGAAGAAAAATTCGATCCTTTCTGTCGACGTTGTACTTGGCCAGGAGCCTCACGCTCCTTATGGCGAGGGTCTGAACGAGTATGGGACAAACAAGGGTCTATTCATGCCGCCAGATGATACTGATCTGGCGGATGCTATTGCAGCTTCTGAGCAATTGCAAGCCACGAAGCGGGACTGACTATCCTCACGCGATCAGGTAACCATCAGCTGTATCTTTCGTCATTGCATCATATTTCTATCATCATGTTTTTGTTAGTTGTATGTATGCCCTAGAGGCCAGTATTGTACAGATGATGTATATTATATTGGATGCTTGGACATATATAGAGATGACTTTCTTGCTCGATATGATAGTATGCTATCTGGTTGCTCTTTATCTTAACATGTACACTATTCTCTTTAAACTGTCTTATAGTTACATGTTGATAAAGCCCTTAGGATGTGTACTTGACTACCTGGACTATGATGCAGATCATACTAGTGGGGACATGGTAGTCTATAAGTACATCCTTCAAGGTCCCTAGTCGTGGGTGTATCGAGACAGGGCATCGATATACCAGTGTAGACTAGCGTATACGCTTCTCGACCCATGAGATGGGCGATGGATGATCCCATATCCATTGGTGTTTGACATCAGAGATGGTATACGGGTGCTCAGTGGAGACTGGGTACACTGGACGGACTCGCCGAGAACTCCCAGATGGTATTATACCTCACGTCAGATGGCAGTTCTCAGGTGACACTTGTACAGGTTAGTCTGTAGACCCGAGATCGTCATAGAGTCTTGTGTGTTTCCCACTGTGCTTTGATCTCCACCTTACCATGTCCATGAGGGCGTGCAAAACGGTGGTCTTTGGGTGCAGTCCCGAGTCACATGGAGGCAATGAGCGATAGGAGGGGTTTCATCTCTCCCGGTATTGGGGGGTTGATGTTGCGCAGTGCTCGATTGGCCGTAACAGGGAAGTCCCTGGCCAGGGCTGATCAGAGATTTGCTGGTAAGTGTTACCAGTAGTTTCTCGACCCGTTATGAGCCTCACATCGGCACGACTTATCGGTTATTGGGGTCTGACGTTTACCACCCCTAGACCTGATATGCGACATATCACATGAACAGACCGGACTGTACGGTAAGTGTTACTGGTTGGATTCACAGGAGCGTGAGCGGGCTAGCTCGTCGATCTTCTGATCGCTCAATACCCGGATGGCCGTTACGTTTAGCAGACCGCTTGCGGCTTGTGGGTGCTTGATATGATCATCATCTGCTACCGGCGTATTGACGAGTCTTTAGAGTCCTACACAGAGCTTTCCTGGCTCAAGCGAAACGAAATAGGAGCGCATATGAGATATGTGCGGGACCGAGAATAATGCGTGTATGTGATACCGCATTTCATTCTCGCGATTAATGTTTCGATTGGTTGTATGCGATATAACCCAGTTATCGAATCGAAGATCGATTCGATAAGTCGATACATTGGATACTAATCGGTTATGTGCGACATGACCGGATCATTGAATCAAGTGTTGATTTAATGATTTAATGTTTAATTATATATTTGATATATTACTTTGCATTAACTAGTATTGGTTCACTTTAAATGGATTTTCTCACTTGATGTGCAAGAAGTATATGTGATATACTTTTGTGCACATATTTGTATCATGTTTGATGATACTTGATTATTTGGTTAGGTGTAAAGGATTAAACCATGGTTAAGAGATGATTAGGGTTTTGCTTTTTCATTCATTTATTTATTTATTCATTCATTTTGGATATTATTAAGAATGGTGGCTTATTTTGTTTCTATGTTGAAGCTTCTTGAAGCTTTGACAAAGTCCACCATTCTTATCTCATCCTTAACCCTAACCATTCCAACTAACCTTAGTTTAATCTCTACACTTGACCATGGTTAGTATATGATAAGTATTCATATTAGTTTCATTTTTAAAATAAGAAACTTATCATATTCTTTCTTCTTCATCATCTTCTTCTTCAAGAAAGCTTGATGCCATCAATGGCAACTTGAGTTCTAAAGTGAGAAATCCAATTCTAAAGTGAACCCACCTCCTATTTCTTCACCCTCTACCTCTTGCCAAGTTGTTTTTGGTGTTTTCTTCACAAGTTTCACAAATTTGTGAAGTCGGAGCTTGAACTTGTGATGCCTCGACGTAGATCATCTTCGGCACGAAGCCGATGACCTAGTCCGCCCATTTCTCCGATCAGGCCGACGATTGAGTCCGGGATTCGAGATGGAAAGCGAGAGGACGCCTACGTGGAGCTAAGGAAGTGGATATCCGGATCTACAAAGCTTGTAGCTTCTTATCTTTAGTTAAGTTGTTAACTAGATTCGTATATCGCCTAAATTTCTAGTCGACGATCCGTATTAGGGTTTCTCGGCACCCATAAAATTTGAAATTGGCATGGTTGATGCCTTGTGAGACCTCTATATTGTGCCTAGGAACCCTACAGTGGTATCAGAGCCTAGCTAGAGCCTTAGGCGATGCTTAGACGATGTTTGAAACCCGATCGAACCCGAAACCCTAACTTTTTGATGCTCTCAGGACTTTTTCTAAAATCTGGGATTTTTCCATATTAAAAATGCTTAAAAAATTCAGCAGGGAATTCTAAGAATTACGGTGCAAATTTTTTCACATGAACAGTATATAGTGCGGCAGAACCGTGCCATAAGCATGGCTTATGCGGCGGTTCCGCGGCCTGATGATGACGTCAGCCCTCCTCGTTTACACAGTAACTCCTATTTAATTATGCTGAGTTTTCTGGGAATTTTTAAATTGACTCAAGAGTTGAGTATTCTGGGGTTGCATTGGGAATCGTAGATTCGATCGGATTGTTAAACTTCGTCTATGTGTTTTTCCGGATAACTTTAGAATATGTTAAAAAGTCCGACCGGATATAAATACCCAACTTTTCCCCTGCCGGAAAATATCCAAGTGTTGGATTTTTGTGTGGTTTAAGGACGTTCTGAGTAGTGCAAGTAACGTGATGGTCCCTCTAGAAGACAACAAACCTTAACTCGATTATGTGACCGTCTTGAACTGCCCTTTGAACCTTCGGGTTTGGGGCAGTACGGCGTGCCACATGTGAGGCGTTGGCTTGACCCTTCTACGGCTGGACCGTTGGTACTGAGGCATGAAGTGAATTTCTTTGAACATATTTCATGTGTTGGACGGTTTCGGGAAAACTTGGGTGTTCGAATGTTCGATCGGAAAGTTTAATATATTCTATTTATCCGGAATGGGATACAATAATTGGAATTCACAAACAGTTATGAGATAACTAAATGAATGTTATAAATCTAGCGGTTTAGTTTCATTTGATATTGAAAAGAGTTTTCGATAATGAGACTAAAATGCGGGGTTTATAACTGTTAGGCATGTGATTTCTAAGTATTTCATTTGATTAGGCATGTGATGTCTAAAGAGATTGCGGATTCCAACTGTTGTAGTTTTACACTTTCTTTTCTGTGACCGTAAGTGTAATATGTGATATCGCCGGTTTCGTTACTATATGTCAACGACAATTGGGATGCGCATATATACTTACGTTGATGACATGTGATGTTATGTGTTGCTGGATATGTTATATTGGATTGTCGTGTTTGAATAGCCGGGGGTTTTTATGTGAGATGAGTGTTTTTCATTTTCATTCATGTAAAAACTTGTATGTAATATTCTTTTATTGGGGCACTTCCAGGTTGCGGAAGATGTCACCCTTTGTATATTATTTACTTTTCTGCACTAGGATAGACCCAAGAAGGGGAGCATAGGTAACCGGGTTCTAGGGTCCAATGGGAGACCATCTCGAGGAGTCGAGTCCGGGTCTCCTAACTCTAGAATTGGTAGGGTTGCTTGCCGCTCTCGTAGGGGTCTAAGGGTGTGGGATTGGCTATTCATCACGACCGTGGAATCCGTGTTTTATACTGGCTCGTATTGAAAACACGGACGTCCTAGTATATCCAATGTTTCATATGTTTCTTCTGCTGCGATATCTGTGATGAGATCATGTGATGTTCTGTGATAGATACTTTATATAGTATATATGATATATTATATAGACGTTACTTATATTTTGCACCCGCACTAGCCCTGCCCTGCTCTGTCGTTAGTTACCTAACCTAACGGTGCATGAGGGGACATCGAGGCGAATGCGGATGGCATAAGTGTACGTTGTATTTATCTGTGATGTTTAGGTATTTAAATGATGGGACTTCATTAATGTGATTAATGAAAGAAAAGAAACCTAAGATGTTGTAGAATCAGATTTTAAACAAAACAGGTAGCTACAATTCTTGCTTTGCATAGCGGTATATATGATATACCCTGCACCTTATTCAATGAGGAAAGGACCGAGATCCCTTCACCGGGAGTGACTCCTTTAGCAATAACTGGCAGATGCTACACACTCGGTCTGCTTTTGATTGCTTCTATAGTTTCTGCTTTGCACAGTGATATATATGATATATCCCGCACCTCATTCGATGAGGAAAGGGCCGACGATCCCTTCACGGGGAGTGACCCCTTTAGCAAAACTAGAAAAGCCTCAAAATCACTCCATTTTAAAACTTCATTTGATTCTACAACGATATCAAGTTCATTACGCAATAGGTTTTCAGAAAAACCTGTCGTAGCCCTCCGTCATTTCAGATAAGAACTGTTTAGTATTCGTGCTGCGTTTGTTGGCCTTTGTCAAGGCGTAGTATGCGGTAGCTGAATAGTGATTATCTGCTTATGCATATGATGCAGATTGTTTCAGGGTAGTCGTACGACCTTGTTGGCCTTTGTCAAGTGCCGTGCGGGTGGGTTTGATTCAATCAAGAAATGACGGGTTGAACTTGACTAGCATGCTATGATTTGTTGGCCTTTGTCAAGGTCATAGGACGCTAGGGGAAAAATATTATCGGAAATTTCAAGTGTTGAAATTTGCAATGAGATTGCATACCTTCTATGAGATAGTTAGATCCCGATACCCACTGCGAGTAAGAGCTACTCCTGGGAGAGTTTTACACATTGCAATTAGCTGATCAAGTAGGTGTCTAGAAAGGTGTCAACGGGGTTACGCCTCTGGGAAAACGAGGTTTACATTAATTAGGTTCGTGCGAAAGCACGGGGGACCTCCCTCAAAGTACCGACACTGGCCTGGCTGAAAGATTGGCGAATTTGTAGTGTGTAATTAATCCCGGCTAGTCTTTCCTTTTAGGGTTTGAAGGAAGATTTGATAAAAACCAGTGGGAGCCATCCTGATTAGATAAGATAATAACCAATCTGATCTTGCACGAGCTTATGCTAAAGTGTTTTCTTCTCTCTCTCTCCAGGTAGCGACCATTTCATGCCTTAATCAAGATAATAATATGGATGTATTGACCGAACCCGCATGTTATACTGTGCTGGGGAACGTTGGTTCCGTTCTTTCTTATAAGAGTTATAGGACTGAACAGGATATAGGGGAATACCGGGATTCCCATGCCACCCGATTGAAGAAAGTACATGTTGATGCATTTTCTTCGGGTGTGTTTGTTACAGAGAACTGTTTCTCCATTTGCCCTACGTCCTGGGTATTAGATACCGGGTCAGGATCCCATATATGTAATCAGTTACATGGGCTTAGAAAAGGTAGAGAACTTGGAGAAGGTGATAAAGACATTAGATTTGGAAATGGTGCAATTGTTGCAGCAAAGACTGTCGGGGAATATCACCTTGTGTTACCAACTGGTAATACATTGGTTCTGAACGAATGCTATTACATGCCGAACCTGATATGCAACATTATATCGGTTTCTTTATTGAGTAAAGAGGGATATAATTTTGTATTAAAGGACAATGTTATGAACATTTTCCGTAACCAAAAGTTGGTTGGATCAGGCACGTTGTGCAATGGCATTTATGTTCTAAATCAATCAACAGTTCTGAGCATAACTAACATACACAAGAGGAAGAGTTCTGAACTGAACGAATCCTTCTTGTGGCATTGTAGACTGGGTCACATCAATGCGACACGACTAGCTAAGTTGCATAAAGATGGATATTTAAATCCGTTTGAATTTTCATCTTATGACACTTGCCAGTCATGTCTCAAAGGCAAGATGACCAAAACTCCGTTTACGGGACACGGAGAAAGAGTTACTGAACTCTTAGGACTGATACATAGTGATGTATGCGGTCCTGTGTCTACACATGCCAGGGATAGTTCTTCATACTTCATTACATTCACTGACGATCTCTCTAGGTTCGGGTATGTGTTCCTGATGAAACACAAATCAGAAGCTTTTGAGAAATTTAGAGAATATAAGCAAGAAGTTGAGAACCAAACCGGAAAAAGTATTAAAATCCTACGATCTGATCGAGGAGGTGAATACTTAAGCAATGAATTCCTGGACTTCCTAAAAGAGAATGGGATTCTCTCTCAGCTGACTCCTCCATATACACCACAGCACAACGGTGTATCAGAACGGAGGAACCGCACCCTATTAGATATGGTGCGTTCTATGATGAGCACAGCTGAGTTACCTATTTCCTTCTGGGGATATGCGCTGGAAACAGCAGCATACCTATTGAATCAAGTTCCAACTAAATCTGTACCTACCACACCATATGAGATATGGAGTGGGAAGAGACCATGTCTTAAACGAGTTAAGATATGGGGTTGCCCGGCCTATGTCAAAAGGCAAAATCCGGACAAACTCGAGGCACGGTCAGTTCTATGCAAGTTTGTGGGATATCCCAAACATTCACATGGATATCTTTTCTACCATGCAGAGGAACAAAAAGTGTTTGTTTCTCGACATGCCACCTTTTTAGAAAAGGAATTCCTTGAAAAAGAAATTAGTGGCAAAGTGGTAGAGCTGGAAGAGGTTCCAGATACACAAACCGTAACTGAAGATTTAGTGGAACCAGAAGATTCGGTAGTACCCGACGAACCCTAGCCTCTCCGCCGATCTAGTAGGGTTTCTCGTCCACCTGAGAGATACTACGGTTTTCTCATTGATGGTGGTAGTGAGGATTGCATCATGGAGGATGATGACCCAACTAGCTTCGAGCAAGCCATCAAGAGTGGGGACTCAGTGAAATGGCTGGATGCTATGCGGTCCGAGATGGAATCCATGTACACCAACAAAGTATGGACTTTGGAAGTTGCTCCTGAAGGGGTAAAACCCATTGGAAGCAAGTGGATCTTCAAGAAAAAACTTGGTGTAGATGGGAAAGTGGAGACTTTCAAAGCTAGACTTGTAGCAAAGGGTTTTCGTCAAAGACCAGGTGTGGACTATGACGAAACCTTTTCTCTAGTGGCTATGCTTAAATCCATCCGAATCATGCTTGCCATCGCTGCGTATCATGGCTACGAAATCTGGCAAATGGATGTTAAGACCGCCTTTCTAAATGGTGATTTAGAAGAGTGCGTGTATATGACTCAGCCAGAGGGCTTCGTAGACAGTGGGAGCAGCGGGAAGGTGTGCAAGCTGCTTAAATCCATTTATGGATTAGAGCAAGCATCGCGGAGTTGGAACATCTGCTTTGACGTCGTCATCAAAGAGTTTGATTTCGTCAAAAACCCAGATGAACCTTGTATTTACAAGAAGGTGGCAGAGAGTAAGGTTGTCTTCCTCGTATTGTACGTGGACGACATACTCTTGATAGGAAATGATATTCCTATGCTGCAATCGGTCAAGCTCTTCTTATCACAAAGATTCTCAATGAAAGATCTTGGTGATGCCTCCTGCATATTGGGAATTAGGATCTATAAAGATAGATCCAAACGGATTTTGGGATTGTCCCAATCCAGGTACATTGACACCATACTGAAGAGATTTAGTATGGAAGAATCCAAGCGTGGGAACTTGCCCACGATCTCTGGAGTCACTCTCTCCAAAGAGATGTTTCCCAAGACTGATTTGGAGAGAGCTCGCATGCAAGGGATACCCTATGCTTCGGCTGTAGGCTCTATCATGTATGCGATGCTATGTACCAGACCCGATGTAGCATACTCACTAAGTGTAGTGAGCAGGTATCAAGCTGATCCTGGAGAGAATCACTGGACAGCTGTGAAGAGCATTCTCAAGTACTTGCGAAGGACTAAAGAGATGCTCTTGGTGTATGGTAACGGAGAACTCCAAGTGGAGTCCTTTACCGATTCGAGCTTCCAGAGTGATAAGGACGACTCTAAGTCGCAGTCGGGCTTTGTCTTTACCCTTTACGGAGGGGCGGTTAGCTGGAAGAGTTCCAAGCAGGAAACCGTGGCAGACTCGACGATGGAGGCTGAATACATCGCTGCCAACGATGCTGCCAAAGAGGCTGTCTGGATCAAGAAGTTCATTACTGAACTTGGAGTGGTTCCATCCATTGAGCATCCAATACCTTTGTATTGCGATAACAATGGAGCGGTGGCTTTGGCCAAGGAACCCAGGTCCCATCAGCGATCCAGGCATATTCTGAGGCGGTATCACCTGATCTGGGAGATAGTTGATCACCGGGAGATCGAGGTCAGGAGGGTTGACACGAAGAAAAACACGGCGGATCCACTCACGAAGGCCATTCCCCAGATACAGTTTGAGAGACTCTTCGGGATGCTCGGTATGCGATACTACAGCAGCTGGCCCTAGTGCAAGTGGGAGATTGTTAGTTGTATGTATGCCCTAGAGGCCAGTATTGTACAGATGATGTATATTATATTGGATGCTTGGACATATATAGAGATGACTTTCTTGCTCGATATGATAGTATGCTATCTGGTTGCTCTTTATCTTAACATGTACACTAGTCTCTTTAAACTGTCTTATAGTTACATGTTGATAAAGCCTTTAGGATGTGTACTTGACTACCTGGACTATGATGCAGATCATACTAGTGGGGACATGGTAGTCTATAAGTACATCCTTCAAGGTCCCTAGTCGTGGGTGTATCGAGACAGGGCATCGATATACCAGTGTAGACTAGCGTATACGCTTCTCGACCCATGAGATGGGCGATAGATGATCCCATATCCATTGGTGTTTGACATCAGAGATGGTATACGGGGGCTCAGTGGAGACTGGGTACATTGGACGGACTCGCCGAGAACTCCCAGATGGTATTATACCTCACGTCAGATGGCAGTTCTCAGGTGACACTTGTACAGGTTAGTCTGTATACCCGAGATCGTCATAGAGTCTTGTGTGATTCCCACTGTTCTTTGATCTCCACCTTACCACGTCCATGAGGGCGTGCAAAACGGTGGTCTTTGGGTGCAGTCCCGAGTCACATGGAGGCAATGAGCGATAGGAGGGGTTTCGTCTCTCCCGATATTGGGGGGTTGATGTTGCGCAGTGCTCGATTGGCCGTAACAGGGAAGTCCCTGGCCAGGGCTGATCAGAGATTTGCTGGTAAGTGTTACCAGTAGTTTCTCGACCCGTTATGAGCCTCACATCAGCACGACTTATCGGTTATTGGGGTCTGACGTTTACCACCCCTAGACTTGATATGCGACATATCACATGAACAGACCGGACTGTACGGTAAGTGTTACTGGTTGGATTCACAGGAGTGTGAGCGGGCTAGCTCGTCGATCTTCTGATCGCTCAATACCCGGATGGACGTTACGTTTAGCAGACCGCTTGCGGCTTGTGGGTGCTTGATATGATCACCATCTGCTACCGGCGTATTGACGAGTCTTTAGAGTCCTATACAGAGCTTTCCTGGCTCAAGCGAAACGAAATAGGAGCGCATATGAGATATGTGCGGGACCGAGAATAATGCGTGTATGTGATACCGCATTTCATTCTCGCGATTAATGTTTCGATTGGTTGTATGCGATATAACCCAGTTATCGAATCGAAGATCGATTCGATAAGTCGATACATTGGATACTAGTCGGTTATGTGCGACATGACCGGATCATTGAATCAAGTGTTGATTTAATGATTTAATGTATAATTATATATTTGATATATTACTTTGCATTAACTAGTATTGGTTCACTTTAAATGGATTTTCTCACTTGATGTGCAAGAAGTATATG
The DNA here is from genome assembly GCA_030015575.1 of Agapanthus africanus. Classification (NCBI taxonomy): domain Eukaryota; kingdom Viridiplantae; phylum Streptophyta; class Magnoliopsida; order Asparagales; family Amaryllidaceae; genus Agapanthus; species Agapanthus africanus. The sequence continues at coordinate 662,630,064 of CM057340.1, forward strand.
TGATATACTTTTGTGCACATATTTGTATCTTGTTTGATGATACTTGATCATTTGGTTAAGTGTAAAGGATTAAACCATGGTTAAGAGATGATTAGGGTTTTGCTTTTTCATTCATTCATTTATTTATTTATTCATTTTGGATATTATTAAGAATGGTGGCTTATTTTGTTTCTATGTTGAAGCTTCTTGAAGCTTTGGCAAAGTCCACCATTCTTATCCCATCCTTAACCCTAACCATTCCAACTAACCTTAGTTTAATCTCTATACTTGACCATGGTTAGTATATGATAAGTATTCATATTAGTTTCATTTTTAAAATAAGAAACTTATCATATTCTTTCTTCTTCATCATCTTCTTCTTCAAGAAAGCTTGATGCCATCAATGGCAACTTGAGTTCTAAAGTGAGAAATCCAATTCTAAAGTGAACTCACCTCCTATTTCTTCACCCTCTACCTCTTGCCAAGTTGTTTTGGGTGTTTTCTTCACAAGTTTCACAAATTTGTGAAGTCGGAGCTTGAACTTGTGATGCCTCGACGTAGATCATCTTCGGCACGAAGCCGACGACCTAGTCCGCCCATTTCTCCGATCAGGCAGACGATTGAGTCCGGGATTCAAGATGGACAGCGAGAGGACGCCTACGTGGAGCCAAGGAAGTGGATATCCGGATCTACAAAGGTTGTAGCTTCTTATCTTTAGTTAAGTTGTTAACTAGATTCGTATATCGCCTAAATTTCTAGTCGACGATCCGTATTAGGGTTTCTCGGCACCCATAAAATTTGAAATTGGCATGGTTGATGCCTTGTGAGACCTCTATAGTGTGCCTAGGAACCCTACAGTTTTGACTGACACTTTTCCTTCTTTAATAGGCATTTCCACCGAAGAAGCTCTCGCAGCTTCTCTCAAGACTTTTGAAGAAGAGGAAAGACTTCGAGCATCCTCAGGCATCGGTACATTTCGGTTCACCGTGTCTCCGCTCCCGTTTCTTATGGATAATCTGACCCCTCCTTTTCTTCTTATCACAGGAACTACCTCTACTCAGGTTATTCCAAGCGTGGCACCGACTTCACAGGGCGGTGCGGAGACGCTTCCCGGGTCGGCTATCTCAGTTCCGCCGGTATTGCCAAAAGAAGCTTCACTTAAGCAACCGATGACGGATGCCATAACGGCTCCAGAGGTAACTATTGGTGCGGATGAAGATGTCCTGTTGAAGGAGGTCTCTAGAAGATCTGCCCTCACGGCCCTGGCGGAGAGGAAGCGTAGGATGCGCGCGGCAAGGGAGTGTACCACCGCCTTGGATGCGGGTGCGGGTTCAAGCGCTGTTACCCCTGCCCCTATTCTTTCAGAGGACGCTCCGGCTGTCTTATCCACCGCCCACAGACAGGAAGCACGTGCGGCTCGGGAAGCAATCGGAAAACCGACTCAAGGTAACGTGACATTGGGTTCTTTTTTCAAAGTTTTAATTTTCAGGTTCTCATATATTCTATCTTGCAGGGCCGAGTCTTGCCGAAGAAGTGGAGGCAACCACCGAGCCTGAGGTAGCGGCAGGTGAGACAGTCACGACCGCCGAGCCCGAGGTAGCGGTAGGTGAGATGGCTACAATCGCCGAGCCCGAGGTAGCCGCTCCTTCTCAAGAGTCGGGCACTGCTCCAATCGTCATTCTTTCTGCTTGTGGTTCTTTGCCATCTCCTGGTGTCGCGAGCGTTACGACGGCTCTCGTAGAGTCAGGGGATGAGGCGACAGGAGGCGAGACCAGTTTGTTGGAGGAGGGTGAGGCAGTCGCTGTATCCAGTGATGCCCTTGTTGCGGTCTCGACCAGCGACTTACCAGGTAAATTTTAGGTTATTGCTTTCTATTTTATTGTGCAACCCTTTTCGACTTTTTCTGACAGTACTTTTGTTTTGAATGCAGCTGCGGTGGTCGTTGAGGTTGTGCCACCCGAGGAAGCACCACCAGTTGCCGCTTTGACGGTGACCGCCCCTTTGCCTTCTCTCGTACCCTCTCAAATGCTGGAAGGTGTGGATTTGTGACTCATTGTTTCGTTGCAGGCAGTATATTTCATGTACTGACATTGTATTACTACATCATTGCAGGAGTCCTTTTTGATCACCTGTATCAGGTGCTACACCTACACTTCTCTTTCCAGTTAGAGATTGCCTCATCTAGTGGCGCTGGTGAGTACAGCCTTCAGCTAATGTCTTTTCTTTTACGGGCAGCCAAATCGATTCTAATTCTTCTTTGTTTTGATTGCAGCACTACAGATCGAAGGAGGAGACGAAAGAACAATTTCGCCACTGGTACTCCCGGCCTTGCCACCTGCTGCAGCCGGTATAATAAACTCCATTGTTCATGAACCTCCTCTATTTCTTGAACTGTCATTTGACTGTGATTTGTTTTGCAGCGGTGATATCGACTTCAGCTCCGTTCGAATCTCGAGTCGTAATGCCAGCAGGCCCCTTTTCTCGACGTTCATCTTCCAAAGGCGCTGTGAATAGTCTGCGCATGTTGAGCGACTATATCGAGGAGCTTGATGTGGAGGCTCCCACATTCGCTGCAGATTTTGCCGCGGAGGTTAATCCTATGCTGGCGACGCTCATGAACTTTCATAGTGAGGGCGTCGTTGAGTCTTGGGTTAATCACTGCAGGGAAATTGAGACCTGTCAGCATGAGCTCGAATTCAGACGTCCTGCTCCTGAGGTCCTGGCTGTGAATTCTCAACGGGCTGCATGGGTTGAGCAGAGCACTCCCTACTTTCGCTATCTTGAACAAGAAGCGGCCTTAAAGCGTAAGGAGTGTGAAGAGATTTCAAGCAACTCTGCTCGACTGCATGCTCAGGTTGATGCCAATGCTGTGCAGTTGAAGACTATCTTTGAGGGCCTTCTACGATATATTTCCGACGGGCTAACGCTGAGGCAGAAGCTCGATCTCATCGAGCGAGATGCACAGAATCGTGAGGCAGCTCAGCGGGCCGTCGAAGAGAAACTTTCGTCCTACTTGCTGCAACGAGCCCAAGTCGAAGCAGAGTTGGCCGCGGCAGCTGACCAAGACAAGGGGTTGAGGGAAGTGCGTGAGCGGCTGATTGGTTTATTGAAAGCGCTTCCCTCTCAATAATTGTTTTTGTACCATTTGTAATTTCGAATAAAATGTATCCATTTTTTTTATTCTTTCATAAGATGTATTTTGTACCCAATTGAATTTATGAATAAAAGATACATTTCTTTCGTAATGTCTTGTGTCATCTCTTTGTTTTCTTCTTTTCTTCGTTACCAGCATGCCACTTTAGTAAGCATAGCCTGCAGATGATAGAGTGAGCATTCCGTTTCGAATTCTTTGAGAGGTAGTGATGGCTTAGAAAGCAGGTTCAGATCTGCTGCCTAAGACTTTTCAACTTCATGAGCCGTGAGGGTCTCATAAAGATTTTTCTCCCTACGAGTCGAGAGGATCTCATAAGTGTATTTTTTCCTTAGGAATCGTGAGAATTCCTAAGCGCGTTTTCTCTTATAAGTCGTAAGGATCTTACAAGAGAGTTTTCTTCCTTACGGGTCGAGAGGACCTGTAAGTGATTGATGGTGTTGCCATTATCCGTATTTCACGGAGTCAGGAGTTGCTCTGGGCGTTTCCTACGGGGTCAAGATTGACTTTAACCGTGTTCCACGGGACCAGGAATTTGCTCTGGATGCTTCCCACGGGGTCATAGCCGTATTCAGCGAGAACCAGGCTCGCTCTGGACGTTTCCCACGGGGTCAGGATTGACATAAGCCGCATTCCACGTGACCAGGAATTTGCTCTGGATGCTTCCCATGGGGTAATAGCCGTGTTCTGCGAGGACCAGGCTCCGCTCTGGATGCTTCCTACGGGGTCATGATTGACATAAGCCGCGTTCCACGTAACCAGGAATTTGCTCTGGATGCTTCCCACGGGGTCATAGCCGTATTCTATGAGGACCAGGCTCCGCTCTGGATGCTTCCCATAGGGTCATAGCCGTGTTCTGCGAGGACCAGGATCTGCTCTGGACGTTTTCCATGGGGTCAGCATCAACATAATCCGCGTTCCACGTAACCAGAAATTTGCTCTGGATGCTTCCCACGGGGTCATAGCCATGTTCTACGAGGACCAGGCTCCCCTCTGGATGCTTCCCACGGGGTCATAGCCGTGTTCTGCGAGGGGTAGGATCCGCTCTGGATGTTTCCCACGGGGTCAGGATTGACATAAGCCGCGTTCCACGTAACCAGGAATTTGCTTTGGATGCTTCCCACGCGGTCATAGCCGTGTTCTGCGAGGACCAGGCTCCGCTTTGGATGCTTCCCACGGAGTCATAGCCGTGTTCTGCGAGGACCAGGATCCACTCTGGACGTTTCCCACGGGGTCAGGATTGACATAAGCCGCGTTCCACGTAACCAGGAATTTTGCTCCGGATGCTTCCCACGGGGTCATAGCCATATTCTGCGAGGACCAGGCTCCGCTCTGGATGCTTCCCATGGGGTCATAGCCGTGTTCTGCGAGGACCAGGATCCTCTCTGGACGTTTCCCACGGGGTCAGGATTGACATAAGCCGCGTTCCACGTAACCAGGAATTTGCTCTGGATTCTTCCCACGGAGTCATAGCCGTGTTCTGCGAGGACCAGGCTCTGCTCTGGATGCTTCCCATGGGGTCATAGCCGTGTTCTGCGAGGACCAGGATCCGCTTTGGACATTTCCCACGGAGTCAGGACTGACATAAGCCGCGTTTCACGTAACCAAGAATTTGCTCTGGATGCTTCCCACGGGGTCATAGCCGTGTTCTGCGAGGACCAGGCTCCGCTCTGGACGCTTCCCACGGGATCAGGATTGACATAAGCCGCGTTCCACGTAACCAGGAATTTGCTCTGGATGCTTCCCACGGGGTCATAGCCGTGTTCTGCGAGGATTTGGCTCCGCTCTGGAAGTTTCCCACGGGGTCAGGATTGATATAAGCCGCATTCCATGTAACCAGGAATTTGCTCTGGATGCTTCCCACGGGGTCATAGCCGTGTTCTACGAGGATCAGGTTCCACTCTGGATGCTTTCCACGGGGTCATAGCCGTGTTCTGCGAGGACCAGGATCCGCTCTGGATATTTCCCACGGGGTTAGGATTGACATAAGCTGCGTTCCACGTAACAAGGAATTTTGCTCTGGATGCTTCCCATAGGGTCATAGCTGTGTTCTGCGAGGACCAGGATCCGCTCTGGACATTTCCCACAGGGTCAGGATTGACATAAGCCGCGTTCCACATAACCAGGAATTTTGCTCTGGATACTTCCCACGGGGTCATAGCCGTGTTCTGCGAGGACCAGGCTCCACTCTGGATGCTTCCCAAGGGGTCATAGCCGTGTTCTGCGAGGACCAGGATCCGCTCTGGATGTTTCCCACGAGGTCAGGATTGACATAAGCCGCGTTCTACGTAACCAGGAATTTTGCTCTGGATGCTTCCCACGGGGTCATAGCCGTATTCTGCGAGGATCAGGCTCCGCTCTGGATGCTTCCCACGGGGTCATAGCCGTATTCTGCGAGGACCAGGATCTGCTCTGGACGTTTCCCACGGGGTCAGGACTGACATAAGCCACGTTCCACGTAACCAGGAATTTGCTCTAAATGCTTCCCACGGGGTCATAGCCGTGTTCTGCGAGGACCAGGCTCCGCTCTGGATGCTTCCTATGGGGTCATGATTGACATAAGCCGCGTTCCACGTAACCAGGAAGGGTTGACTTTATCCGCATTTCACGGAGTTAGGGTTTGACTCTCGGTCATCTGCGCACCGCCGAATCATGGAACTGGGAATTGCCGCGGTTCCGTTTTGCTTGAGGTTGCGTTTGTTGTAACGAGACGCATGTTGAGATGATCTCCAGGTTGTCTGTGAACCGTTGAGATTTGGCTTCTTCTTCTGATGGAGCCTGGGGAGGGAAGTTTGATTCCTTCTTCGTTTGCTCACCTGGATTGTATACAGGGATTGATGTGATATCACCTGTAGGGCATAAATTTCATTTTTTATTTCATTCCGTGATGTTCTATCATTTCAGCTTTTATATCGCGAAGGTCGCGATTGCCCAATCATTTCAGCTATTTTTCGCGGTGCCCAATCATTTCGGCTATTTTTTTTATTTTTACTCGCTACTTTTTATTGCGAGTTGCCCAATCATTTCGGCTATTTTTGCATGCATATATTTTTACTTGCTGATTTTGTTTGCAAGTTGCCCCATCATTTCGGCTATTTCGTATGCATATGTGGCTCGCTGGCTTTTCGCTGCAAGCTTGGGATTAGACACCGATTTCGGCATCAGCACCGCTATAACTGGGATATTTTCAAGAGCGAATCATCATTTGCCTTTGTCGATGTCGAACAAAGGTGGCTTAGCGAGCAGGATTAGGATCTTGTCGACTAAGGCATTTGACTTCATGAGCCATAAGGGTCTCATAAAGGTATTTCTCCCTGCGAGTCGTGAGGATCTCGTAGGTGCGTTTTCTCCTTAGGAATCGTGAGGACTCCTAAGTGTATGGCTTCTCGTAAGTCATAAGAATCTTACAAAAGTATTTTCTCCTTCTAAGTCGAAAGGACTTACAAGGGCTGTTATCCGTGTAGACATGTCCCTAGTCATAGATGGGACTTTGTTAGGGAAATATTTATTCGCGCCCGTGGATTGTATACAAGGGTCGGCATTGAGCCGCTTGTAGGGCAGCATTGGAGGTTGTGGTGGCCGCTTAAGAACATGTTTAGATCCCTGTAGCTTAAGACTTTTGAATCTTATGAGCCGTGAGGGTCTCATAAGAGGGTTCTCCTTATGAGTCGTGAGGATCTCGCAAGTGTAATTTCTCCTTAGGAATCATGAGGATCCCTAAGTGTGTTGCTCCCTTGTGAGTCGTAAGGATCTCACGCAGGTGGTTTCTCCTCACAAGGTCGAGAGGACCTTGTAAGTGTCTTTTAACGAGATCGTGCCCTTTCGGGTTTTCACAAAAACTCGCCGGTAGCCCCACTGTTTTTACTCACGGAGCCCTTTCGGGTTTTCATCCGTGCCCATTTTGCTTATGGACATACCTTTTTCTTTTTCTTTCTTTTTTTTCTTTCTTTTTTTTGTCAGCCTTGGAATGCTGCAGTCTACAGTAGTTTATCGACGTCTCGGTCAACAGCTATTTTTAGGACATAGTGGTCCATCATTAGTTTAAGGACGTTTCGGTCCGATGCCAGTTTTAGGACATAGTGCTCCATTGTTAGTTTTAGGACATTTCGGTCCGAAAACCGGCTACTACTTATAGAGTTTGGGCTTAGGAAGATAGCGAGCAGACATAGGCATCGTCATCTATCGTTGACCTAGGCCGTGACTCGTCAGGCGTAGTATTTCTTCAGGAAGCGACCGTTTATTGGCCTAAAAGGTCTTTCACCATGCATGTCCATGAGTAGATATGCTCCACCCTGGTAAACTTTGTCTATGATATACGGGCCTTCATAATTCGGCTCGAATTTCCTCCACTTGGCGCGATTAGGGATCATAGGTCTTTTGACCACTAGCACTAGTTCCCCTTGGCGGAACGTTCTCGGCCCAGTCAATTTTTCATATGAGCGTGTCATCTTCGCTTTATAAGCCTCCAGATTTTGCTGCGCTATGAGCCTAGTTTCATCAAGGGCGTCGAGCTCCTCAAGTCGAAGGTGAGCATTTTCTTCGTCTGTTAGCTCGTAGTGAACTGCCACTCGTGGAGAGGGTAACTCTATCTCGAGGGGGAGTACCGCTTCTGTTCCTAATACCAATGCATACGACGTTGTGTTCGTGGCCGTTTTGAACGTAGTTCGATACGCCCAGAGAGCTTCTTGCAGTCTCTCTTGCCAATCCCTCTTATTTCGAGACACCGTCTTTTTCACGATCTTCATCAAGGTCTTGATGAAAGCCTCAGCGAGACCGTTAGCTCGGGGGTTATAGACCGAAGAGTATCTCCAGTCTATGTTATGCTGTTGCGCGAAGTGGCTGATCCTGTGGCTCCTATAGGCTGGTCCGCTATCGGAGATAATCCGTCACTGAATGCCGAACTGGTAAATGACGTGTGTTTTGAAGAAATGGAGAATATTCTCCGTCTTCACCTCCCTCAGTGGTACTGCTTATGCCCACTTGGAGAAGTAATCAGTTGTCGCCAAAATGAATCGATGTCCTCTGGACGATGCTGGTTCGATATGGCCGATTATGTCAGTTCCCCACATTTCGAACGACCAGCTAGCCACCGTTGGATGTAATGGATTTGGATGCTGATGGATAAAGTTTTCGTGAATCTGGCACGAGTGGCACTGCTTCGCATACTCGAGGCAGTCCTGAATCATCGTGGGCCAATAGTAGCCCATCCTTTTGATCTTCAATTTCATCTTCGGCCTGGCTTGATGAGAACCGCAGAGTCCGTCGTGAGTTTCTTGGACGATTCTCTTTGCTTCTTCATGTCCCAGGCATCTTAACCATAGAGAATCAAATGATCTCTTATACAGAGTATCATTGACGAAGGCAAAAGACAGAGCTCGTTTCATAAGCTGATGTCTTGAGGACGCATCTTTAGGTGTTCGACGGGATTTGAAGTAGTCTATAAAGACTTCTCTCCAATCTGTAACCTTTTCCTGGTCTTTTATTTGTAGGGCCATTTGCTCGGTTGCTCCTTTTTCTTCGGACAACTCCGGAGATATTTCTGCCGGTGCAAGTACCCGACGGCTTTGTACCACGATTCTTACGTCATCGAGGTTCTCGTCGGCCAATTCTTTAGCGAGCTTGGCTAATGCATCCGCCTTGCTATTTTCCGTACGTGGTATACTTTACAGGGCATAGGCAGGAATTTGAGTCAGTAGTTGATGTACTATATCACCGTACTTTACCAGCTCCGGTTTGCACGTTTGATAGTCACCGTTTACTTGACTAATGACCAGCTGGGAGTCTCCGTACATGAGAAGGTTTTCAATTCCCATGTCGACGGCGATCTCAAGACCTGCTATCAAAGCTTCATATTCGGCTTCATTGTTCGTCCTCGGCTCTGTTAAGGAGAAGGCAAAGCGCATTATCCCTCCTTGTGGAGTCACGAAGATGTGTCCTACCCCAGATTTGATTATGGAGGTACTTTGTTTGCGCTTCTTCATGGAAGACGCTTCATCAAAGTAGAGTTCCCATCGGGTATCATTTTCCTTTCTCTCCCCAGCGATTGTGTCAAACGCGTGTTCATCTGGCAATTCGCAGTTCAAGGGAGATTCGGCAGGTATTGGATGCTCGGCGAGGAAGTCGGCGATGGCCTGGCCTTTCACTACCTTAAGAGGCCGATAAGTTATCGAGAATTCCATCAAGAGCAGGGCCCATTTAGCGAGCCACCCTGTTAATATGGCCTTCGGCATCAAGTATTTGAGAGGATCTACCTTTGATACGAGATGGACCTCATATGCCAATGCATAGTGTCTGAGCTTCGTTATCGCGAAGATCAACGCCAGGCAATGTTTTTCGATGGGAGAATAATTGCTTTTTGCTCCCAGTTGTACTCGACTCAGATAATAAAGGGCTCTCTCCTTTCCTTGGTCGTTCTCTTATGCCTATAATACGCCAAGAGAACATTCGAGGGCTGTTGTGTATAGGACGAGAGGTTTTCCTTTAACAGGAGCAGCTAGCACCGGCGGATTCTGTAGGTATTGCTTAATTTCGTCCAATGCGCCTTGGCATTTGTGATCCCAGACGAACGGAGTTCCCTTCTTCATCAAGTGACTGTAAGGGCGGCACTTGCAGGAGAGATTGGCTATAAATCGCCAGATATACGCGAGCTTTCCTTGGAGAGACCCCAGTTGCTTGAGAGTCCTTGGCGGAGGCATTTCCATGATCGCCTTGATCTTCGACGGGTTTATTTCGATGCCTCGGTGTCAGATGACGAATCCCAGGAGCTTTCCCGAGGAAACTCCGAACGCGCATTTGAGAGGGTTCATCTTCAAGTTGTATTTCCAAAGGCGCTGAAACACGATCTTCAGATGCTCTAAATGTTCCTCGTATGATTTGCTTTTAATTACGAGGTCGTCGATATAGCATTCGACGATTTCGTGTATGAGGTCATCGAAGATCTTCGTCATGGCCCTCTGATAGGTGGCACCAGCGTTCTTTAGACCTAAAGGTATCACCTTGTAGCAAAATATGCCCAAAGGGGTTCGAAAAGCAGTATGCTTCTGGTCCTCAGGATGCATCTTTATCTGATTGTATCCTGATGAGCCGTCCATGAAGGAGTAGACTTCGTGAGTGGATGTGTTATCGATCATCAGCTCGGTAACCGATACTGGGAAGTCGTCCTTCGGGCAGCCTTTATTGAGGTCCCGAAAGTCCACACATATGCGCACCGTCCCGTTTTTCTTCATTACTGGGACAATGTTGGTGATCCAATCAGGATACTGAACCTCTTGGATGAAGCTGGAGTCGATTAGCTTCTTAACCTCGGCGTTGATGCTCATTTCAAGCTCGAGCCGCATTCTTCTCGGTGCTTGTTTGATCGGTTTGACGTCTGGAGAAATCGCCAATCTGTGGACAGCAATCTCTGGATCGAGTCCCGGCATCTTTAAATAGTTCCATGCAAAGCAATCTCTATACTGCATGAGCACGTCTTTAAGTGTAGCCACTCTTTCTTCAGACAACAGCTCACTGACGAACATCGGCCGTGGGTCCCTTGCCGTCCCCAAATCAATTTTCTTGAGGTTATCTGCAGTAGTATGTATTCCATCTTCCAGCTCTTTTGACACCGGTAGAAACTCTGAGATTACCTCGTCATCATCGTTTTCGAAGCACCAGGGGAGTTCATCCATATCCTCGGGTTCTTCTTTCGACAGCGTTATCATGTGACAGGTACGAGATCGCTTCCAAGACCGATGTTGATCCGGTTCTACTCTCGTGGCTTTGGGTTCATGCTTCTGCGGCGAGGTTACCCTCCAGCTGCTGGATAGAGCGAACATGCCTTGCTGATACTGGTCTTCCACCCAGTCTTTAAATGTGAAGCAGTCTTCGAGAGGATATCCTATTGCCCTGTGATAGGAGCAATAGTCCGAGTGAGAGTTTTCGCCTGCTTGCTCGGGGTGCTTGGACTCCAGGAGGATAATCATCTGATGTTTTATTGCAAGATCAAGTATCTTCTTTGTCTTGTCTTGGGCAAAAGAGTACGCTCGACCCATCTTTTTTTATAAGTGACGAATCCTGGTTGCTCAATTCCCGATCACGTGGCTTCTTAGTCCCGCTTTGTTGCTGTCGAATGCCTTTCCCGCTTTTTGATTTATTTTTGTCTCTGCGTCGGGCCTTTTGTATGACGGGTTGATAAGGAAGAGCATTTTCAATTTTCACAACCTGCTGAAGGAGGCGCTGCGTTCTGGCTTTCTCATAGATGGCCATTTCGCGATTATGATCATCTCAAACCTTTTGACCCGCTTCCCTTATAAGCTTGTCCATCTGTTCTTCGAATGACAGACTTGGCATTTTCACGACGGGGGCTCATTTTGGTTCAGGGTTAGCATCTTCCCATAGAGCATCTCCTTCTTCATCAAAGTCATGTATGACGTAGCAATCGCGGAATAGCTCCCGTTTCTTGGATTGAACATATTCAAGCCCGATCGTTTCCATTCTCCCGTTGGGCAACTTTCGTTGAGTTCCGGGAACATTCCAGATCCTGTTATAGGACCGTGCTTGTCACGCAGTTTGCTTAAGGGGTACACATTGGCGTCTCAAGAGTCTCTTTAGTCCGTCTGTGTAATATCTGGGCAGACGGATGGGCTGGATCCTGTCAAGTGTAGAATACGCACCATGCCAAATTTCTTTCTCCACTTAAGTTTCCCTGGATCGGTAGAATATGATCGCCTTTTCACCTTTTCTCCTGGGAGGGACGTAGAATGTCTGCAGTTCTTCCACACTGTAGGTATCAAGCGCGTTTAGCTCTTTATGATGCTTTGGCGGAACTATGGCAACTTGTAAACTTTGATCTTCATCAGCGAAGGCTTGTTTTATGGCCGAGCAGAGAATAAGGCATTGACCTTATCTTCAGAGTCGCTGCCAAAGAACAACATAGGGATGGATGGTCCCGGCTTGTTGCACCGGGGAGGACCTGAATAAACTATTTCTTCTTCCTCCTCAGTATCACTCCCGAAGACTGGAATAGTAGTGATAGCTTTGTTCTTCGGTCTGTGACATCTTTCCGTGTTCTCAAAATCTGGTAAGAAGTATTTTGCATCTTCGTATTTTCGGACTTCGTTCATGGAGAATGGGTTCAGTTCCCCTGTCACAGTACTCGAGACCATCTTTGAAATACTTCATACACTGATGTTGTGTAGAAGGGATGATGTTGTACTCGTGTAACCAAGGCCAGCCGAGCAAAGCATTGTAGCATGTCTTGGTGTCAATGACATGAAATTTAATGTCTGTGACGAGCAACCCAAAGCGTAGTGTCAATATTACACACCCGAGCGTCCATGACGACAGGGAGTCAAAATCGGAGATGGTGATTTTATCGCGAGCGAGGTGCTGAACGCTCATGCAGATTTCCTTCAACACCCTCACGTTGAGGAGATTGACGGAAGACCTATTGTCAACTAGGATTTTACCTATCTTGATATCATGACAGTATCCGGAGACATACAGGGGACGGTTATGCTCGCACGTCCCGAGGAGGAGATCTTCATCGCCGAAGGTGATATCGGCTGTGTGCACTTCTTCCAGCTCGTCCTTCATCTTTTCTTCGGCGAGGAAAGCTTGGAACTGTTCAGGCTTTTGTAACGCCTTGATCAAAGAATCTCTTGCTTCTTTTGATAGCAGAAGGGCATCGAGAATGCTGAGCTGCGAGGGTATCTTCCTCAGGTGTGCCAGAACGTTGTAATCCACCTTGTTTTTCTTTAGCGGGTCTTTAGCTGCCAGCTCTTCGACGACTCGATCATCGAGGGTGATATCCTCAGGGACCTTTTCTTTTCCTTTATCTTTTCTATCGACCCACTGTTTGCAGGTCCGAGATTCTTTTCAGGCAGCGTGCGATTGCGCAGCTGAATGTTCTCGCAGTCCTTCGGTTCTTCCTCTTTTCCCAAGGTGGATTCTTTGAAGAGAGGGTCAAAATTCATTTCTTCGTCAGAGTCGCTCCCGAAAGTGAGGACTTGCGATCCCTCATAGTCAACCATGTGACAGTTGGCGGTAGTTCTTTTGCGCTCCTCGGTCATATTTCTTTGCTCCCGACGAGTTTTGCGTTTCATTCGCTTGAAATATTGCCGGTGAGCAATATATCCCTGCCACCATCTTTTAAAAGCGCTGCACTCTTCAGTGGGGTGCGCAATCTTTCGATGATATAAGCAGTAGATAGGATGTGTTTCCGCTTTACCAAGGGTGTTCGCTTTGGAGGATGGCAGCTTCATTCCCATCGATATGGCTTTGGCGAACCTCTTCCTCGTTTTGAACCTGCTTTTATTTGTGGCGTATGTACTTTGATCTGGCGGGAGTGTTTCAACCCTTTCGTCCAGTCGTCGGTGTTTGGCCTTTCAAATATGGCCATCTCACGCTCCCGATCACTTTGCTTTTCGAAAGAGCTTCGTTCAGGAATTCATCAATCATTTCGTCTGATGGCCCTAGAAGTTCTGGCTTAGGATCTGCCCCCAGTTTCCCTGTATAAGGAGCTTCTTCATTGTCTATCGACGAGTGAGAGATCATGTGGCAGCTTGCTACATAACCTTCAGATTCATTGGACGAGTCTTCTCCATTGTCATCATCTCCTTCCTCAAGGACGTGGCTGAGAAATTCTTGGAGTGTGACTGGAGTCCGCGCCTTCTGGTTATATTCTTCCAGCGCGTCAATCTGCTTTTGCAGGTCCGTGCGCCTTTCATCAGGCTTCACGGGCTTTTTGGTCTTCTTCTTCTTCTTCGAAGACTTTGACGGCCGGGTGTGAGCGCTTTGGCTATCACCACCAATCTTTGGAGTTGGGCGCGGTTTCAGCATTCTCTCGATGATATCGGGTTCCAGGAGATTTTTCCACCTGATTGCCGGGCATGTGTGGAGATCCTTCAGCATTCTTTTTGTTTTGGCTGAAAGAGCGACCTCTCATGGAGCTTCTTCTACGAAAGAACACGATGCCCCCGGTGTATCCGTCTTCTTGGGAGCGTGTGGCTGCGGCGGGTTCACCTTCCAATTCTCGGACAGGGCAAATTTGCCCTGTTGGTATTGATTTTCAATCCAGCCTTTAAAGACGAAGCAATCTTCAATTGAATGGCTTATCATTTGATAGTAAGGGCAATAGTTGAGACTATTAGCCACGCCGGGTTGCAACGGTCGTTTTGGATTCGGCAGATTGATGATTCTGTTGTGCACCGCCAGTTCGAACAGTCTCTTCGTTTTGTCCCGAGGGAACGAATAAGGACACTTCATTTTCTCATTATAGTATCGCCGTATCTCTTCTAGTTGATCCGTTAGTTTTGGGGCACTGGGCTGCTGTTGAGTATTTGCGACGAAGGTTGCCTTCCCTTTACCCTTTTCGTTTTGCGGTTCCGGCTTTGGGGGAGATGGTCTATGACCCATCTGGTCCATTTGGGCTAGTTTGTCGATCAAAGCCTAGAACGTGGTCGGCTTGAAGAACATTATGAATTAGGAAATAGTTGCCTGAGCATCCAGAGTGCCCATGAACATGCCCACTGCCGGCGCTTCCTCAATGCGCTGCTCACATTTTGACCATAAATTTCGCCACCGTATTGCGTATTGTACCCAAGTTTCGCCTGGCTTTACCCGTGCATTAATTAATGCGGTAATCGGGATACGCTCGCTAGCGCTCGCGAATCTCTGCGTAAACAGCAGTTCCATCTCCGCAAATGTCTTGACAGAGTCGTTTGGAAGTTCAGAATACCACTCGAATGCTGTCTCCGACAAGCTACCAACAAACCGACGGAGCAGAAGTTTATCATCACCCTCGTTGTTACTGCACAAGGCTCTGAATTGAGCGACGTGCTGATGCGGATTCCCCGTCCCTTTATATACATGAATTTTAGGGATCGTATATCCCGGCGGGTACTTTATTTGGTCATACCAGCCTGGATATGGTCCCCCAGTTTTAACAATTTGGTCGGCCGCTTCATTCGCCTGGTGAGCTCGTATTTGCTGAGTAATGTAATCATCCAGAGCGGCTTTGGAAATGGTTTCCTCTTTGGCTGCTGAAAGAGCCGGAGGAGGGTTCGATGTCTCCCCTCTATCGTCTTCAATGATGATCGAGGGGTTTTCAGTTGGAGGTTCTGGCTGTAACATCATCCCACCCATGTCTTGAAACAAAAGAGCCATTCGTTTTATATTGGCTGCCTGCTCTGCAGCCTTTTTGTCTTTCCTCTCGAGCATTCTTCGGAGGAACTCAGTATCAGTTTCTTATTCCCGATGTTGCTCCGAGGTCTCCAGATTGTCTTTTGGCTCAGTGAGTGCGGCCATTGTAGTCAGCATCTCCTGAAGTTTCTGCTGCTGTTGTTCCTGAGCCTTCGTTATCGATCGGGTAAGCGGTCGATGACCCGTAGAAGTACGGCTTTCTTCTTTTCCGGAAGCCATATAAACGGTATGTACAATCATGCCCCCGGACTTAGGGCATTTAGATTCAGCACTTTTACGGTTTTCCACGTTCATAGGGGTTTTCTCTGGCCTCCTTCTTTTTTGAGCGGTTGACGTTGAGGGAGCCGTTGCAGCGGGCTCCCAGACGGATGATGTCTTTTGTGGTACCACGAGACGGCTCTTTTCTTGCTGAGCTTTGAGCTTCTTTGGTCGGCGAGAGTAGTCCTGGTCAATCACCGATTCCTGGACCTGTCGCCAGACTTTGTAAATTTTGGAAGAAAGCCGCTGAGGGGGCTGCTCCGGCTTCGCCTTCGGTGCATTCTCCACGGGTGGAGAAGATCTCTTCAGCACTGCAGTAGGAGAGTTCCTGCACACCTCGTTAAGTAGTTCAAAGCTGTTCCCGGTCGGAACAGCAGCATCGATCTCCACCATTGGAGCTGGTGGAGTAAATCCAGACGGAGAGCTGCCCCCAGCCGTCCTTACTCGGCGCCAGTGACGACGGCGAGCATGTCGCGCAGATGGTGTTGGTTAAGCTATGGGGATGGCTTTGTCATGCCCCCTGTTCTGGTCAGGCGCTGTTGGTACCAGCCTCTTGAAGGCCGACATCCGTTGAGCAGCAGTATCCAATCTGTCAAAGACAGACCTTTGAGCAGAAACGGGAGCCGGAGTGGCCAGCCTTGTAAAGACTGATCCTTTGATGGGAGAAGTTTCTTTAGTGACCTCGAGAGCAGGAATGGCTATCCGTTTTAGGATGGCCGCTTTAGGTATCATGGGCTTCTTGACAGGCCCATTGGAGTTCAGGCTCAGCCTATCGAAGACTGATGCTGTCGGCTTGGCATTAGATGACCCATTGAGATGGGTCATGGTGGTTGTGAGCCGATCAAAGACTGACTTCTTCTGCGCTTCTTGCGGCAGTGGGATGTTAACGTTCACTAATGGGAGCATGGTCCCGAAGAAAAACCTGGTGGTAGCCTGCGTTACCTGCTCTACCGGCATCGTGAAAAGGGAGACCGCTTGGGGGCCGTAGGTTACACCCCCAGATGGGGCGGAACGGGAGTTGCAGTTGCAGCTGGAACATTTTATGCAGGTAGATGCCATTGATCTTTCGTTTTCTGCACCGAGCAAGACACCAAATCTTAGTATCTCGAACCCAAGGGCAACCATAGCAAACCGCGATTCGTTCGCGAACACGACAGACGAAATATAGAGTGGAAAGAGGAAAATGTCCCACCGGGCGTGCCAAAATCTGTTCCCCGCCGAAAACACGGAAGACGCGATAAACGTCTTGCCTGAATTTCGGGGCAGATGCTAATTGGTGTTATCCGTCCACCTCTCCGAAGATGCCAAGTTGATTTATGACACCGTGTATCAAAGGTTTAGACGGATGCGACCGATGTAGCAGATTTCGTCAGATTCTCCCTCATTTGAGGGGTTTTTGATTGTGGGGACGCTCTTCCCTGCAGGTGCAAGCCCCTGTAGTTAATTACGCTACTGCATCGCAGTAACCACTTTCTCCTTCTCCAGATGGTCACTTTGTGTCCTGGGTGTTTGTTTTGTTTTTGGTTGCCCGTGGATTGTATACGGAGACTAATTTATGTTGTCGCCCGTAGGGCGTGGATTAGTCCAAATCCATTTTTTCTTAGATTTGGGTTTGGGGGTTGGGTTTAAGGATACGTTAGTCTCATTTGAGACTAAGATCGACTTAAATGTTTGTTAAGGATACGTTAGTCGCATTTTAGACTAAGATCAACTTAACGGGATCGTTTAGATCCAACAAGAGAGCAATTGGGCCCTATTGTTTAGTTTAGAGACATTGCGGTCGATTAGTTTAAGGACATTACAGTCCAATGTTGGTTTAAGGACATCTCGGTCCAATGTTAGTTTAAGGACATCTCGGTCCAAGGCTAAGGACATCATAGTCCGTGAGTTTAAAGATATCACAGTCAAGGTTAAGGACATCATAGTCCGTGAGTTTAAAGACCTCATAGTCAAGGTTAAAGACGTCATAGTCCGTGAGTTTAAAGACCTCACAGTCAAGGTTAAGGACATCATAGTCCATGAGTTTAAAGATTCCACAGTCCGTAGAGTGTTTGGTTGTCGGGACCCGTCCCCTCTCTGAAGACGTTGAAGGATTACAACGACAAATATCAGAGGAGTAAAGAGATGTACCCTCGAACCGGTGTGAGTTGGTTGAAAGATCTGTAGTCCAATTTGGGACTAAGATTTGTTGAAATATTCATGAGCAGATGGATTCAATTAATATGAGTTGAGGACTTATGGCCAATCTTGGGCTAAGTCCAATAAATGTTTAACATTTTGTTTTGGGCTGTTGAGCCTTTATTTGGGCTTGGCTCATAGTCCGTGAGTTTAAAGACCTCACAGTCAAGGTTAAGAACATCATAGTCCGTGAGTTTAAAGATTCCACAGTCCGTAGAGTGTTTGGTTGTCGGGACCCGTCCCCTCTCTGAAGACGTTGAAGGATTACAACGACAAATATCAGAGGAGTAAAGAGATGTACCCTCGAACCGGTGTGAGTTGGTTGAAAGATCTGTAGTCCAATTTGGGACTAAGATCTGTTGAAATATTCATGAGCAGATGGGTTCAATTAATATGAGTTGAGGACTTATGGTCAATCTTGGGCTAAGTCCAATAAATGTTTAACATTTTATTTTGGGCTGTTGAGCCTTTATTTGGGCTTGGCTCTTTTAACAATGTTTTTGTCTTTTATGGCATACTTAGCATTCATCAGAGCTCTGGGCTTATTAAAGAACAATTTATGTTCTGTCAGCGCAATACGTGGTGCGCTAGGTGCTTTGCGGCAATCAAAAAGCACAGTGCGCTACTGCCAAGTAGAGCACATGTCAGGGACACGTGTCGCACTCAGCGCTAGGCGCTAGATGATGAGCGCATGATGTCAGTTTATGAGCGCTGATCGCTAATTCATGAGCGCATTGCGCTTTCAATTTAGTGGCGCACACGTGAGTGACACGTAGTGCGCTTGGCGCTGAGCGCCAACCCATGAGCGCAGTGCGCTATTTCAGAAGTGCAAAGCGTAAGTTGTTAATTGGCGTATACGAGGTTCACACGTGGCTCATTTAGCGCTGAGCGCCGATCCAGAGAGCGCAGAAGCGCAGTTCAAGAGCGCAAAGTGCAGTTCAAGGGCGCAAAGCTCATCTGATCAATTTTATGATCCGGGAAAAAAATTTATGTTCTTTTAAAAGAGACTTTGTCTCAAGATCTAAGAACAACAGTTCTTATTTTTGCAGGAGATATTTCCAATCTTCTATGTTGATGAAAGGTTTTGTCTTTATAGATCCATGATCTGTGAGAAGAATTATGTTCTTCTTTTATTTTATGATGAGATCTTTTGATCTCTTTGTGAAAGACTTTTTGTCTTGTAAATCTATGATCTGTTTAAAGAAATGAATTCTTCTTTCTTAATCATGAGATGATTTCATCTCTGTGTTCATCATCCTTCGTTCTTATCTTGAAGAAATATCTTCTTGCAAGAGCTTGCTCTTTATCTTTTAGTTTCTCAAAGTTTATGGGGTTTTTTTTCTATGCAAGACTTGAAGTCTTGGGGCCTTTATATAGGGCAAGCTGATCAGTTCGATCAGTTAAAGAGATCTTTCTCTGATTGATTTGGGGATGTTTCCCCACCATTAGATCTTTGATCCTAGGGCTTCTGTTTTATAGAAGCCAATCTTCTTGTTTTTTAACATGATTGGAAAATCTTTCCGTAACAGAATTTAATTCTGATTAATTAATGATTTATCATTATTATTAGATCTTTTTATCTAACGGTGGGGAGTTTTTTAATTCTAGCGCTAGCGCACCAGTGCTTTGCACATGGTGCGCTGCTTAGAGCGCAGCGCACCTTGCGCTAGTGCACCCATGTTTGACACGTGGTGCACTGCTTAGAGCGCAGCGCACCTAGTGCTAGCGCACACATGGTGCGCTGCTTAGGACGCAGCGCACTTGGCGCTGCATCTGAAGCGTTGCTTTAATTTTGAAATTTAAATTTCAAACAGAGCTTTGCTCTGATTGGGGGAAACATGGGGCATGATGAAGTCACCCCTACAGCTGAGGCAATCCCAACGGCTCGACATGCTCGACGTCGCCACTGGCGCCGAGTGAAGAAGGCCGGGGGCAACTCCCCTTCTGGATTGACTCCGCCAGCTCCCAAGGTGGAAATCGATACTGCTGTTCCGACTGGGAATAGCTTTGAACCGCTAAGGAGGGTGCGCAAAAACTCTCTGACTACCGTGCTGAAAAGATCTCCTCGACCTGTGGAGAATGCTACAGAAAAGAAGCTGGAGCAGCCCCCTCATCGGCTTTCTTCCAAAATTTACAAAGTCTGGCGACAGGTACAGGAATCGGTTATTAATCAGGACTACTCTCGCCAGCCAAAGAAGCTTAAAGCTCGACAAGGAGAAAACCATCCTGTCAAGCCACCAAAGGCGACAGCCGTCTGGGTGCCCGTTGCATCGGCCACCTCGACTTCAACTGCTCACAAGATAAGGAGGCCAGAGAAAGCCCCTGTGACCGCAGCGAACCGCAAAGACGCAGAATCTAAACGCCCCAAGTCTGGGGGCATGGTAACACATACTGTTTATATGGCTTCCGGAAAAGAGGAAAATCGTGCTTCCATAGGTCATCGACCGCTTACTCGATCGATAACAAAGGCTCAAGAGCAGCAGCAGCAGAAACTTCAGGAGATGCTGACTGCAATGGCCACACTCACTGGGCCGAAAGAAACTCTAGAGACCTCAGAGCAGCGCCGTGAGCAGGAAACTGATGCTGAATTCCTTCGGAGAATGCTTGAGAAGAAGGACAAAGAGGGCACGGAACAAGCGGCCAATATAAAACAAATGGCCCTTCTATTCCAAGATATGGTGGGCATGATGATCCAGCCAGACCCTCCAGCCGAAGATCCTCCAGTAATAATTGAAGATGATAGAGGAGAGATATCAAACCCTCTGCCGGCTCTTTCAGTAGCCAAGGAGGAGACCATCCCCAAGGCCGCTCTGGATGATTACATTGCTCAGCAGATACGAGCTCACCAAGCAAATGAAGCGGCTGGACAGATCGTTAAGACTGGACGACCTTATCCAGGCTGGTATGACCAAATAAGGTACCCGCCGGGATATACGATCACTAAATTTCATGTATATAAAGGGACGGGGAATCCACATCAGCATGTCGCTCAATTCAGAGCCTTGTGCGGCAACACCGGGGGTGATGATAAACTTCTGCTCCGCTAGTTTGTTGGTAGCTTGTCGGAGACGGCATTCGAGTGGTATTCTGAACTTCCAAACGACTCCGTCAAGAC
Organism: Agapanthus africanus; assembly: GCA_030015575.1. NCBI lineage: Eukaryota > Viridiplantae > Streptophyta > Magnoliopsida > Asparagales > Amaryllidaceae > Agapanthus > Agapanthus africanus. Next base: position 662,650,925 of record CM057340.1, read on the forward strand.
TTTTGCAGAGATGGAGCTATTATTCACCCAGCATTTCGCGAGTGCTAGTGAACGCACCCCAATCACGGCGCTTATCAATGCCAGGGTGAAGCCAGGTGAAACTTGGGTCCAGTACGCAATACGGTGGCGAAATTTATGGTCGAAATGCGAGCAGCGCATCGAAGAAGCGCCGGCAGTGGGCATATTTGTGGGCACTCTTGACCCTCAAGCGACAATCTTTCAATTCATGATGTTCTTCAAGCCGACCATGTTCCAGGCCTTGATTGACAAGCTGGCCAAAATGGACCAGATGGGCCACATGCCTTCCTCTTCGAAGTCGGAGCCTCGGAACGAAAAAGGGAAGGGGAAAGCGACCTTCGTCACCAATACTCAACAACAGCCGAGAAACTTAAAGCCGGTTGTTCGCCAAAACAACGCGCGCCCACGCCCATCCTTCGAGAAGAGACTGGGACGTCCTTACTCGTTTCCCCGGGATAAAATGAGGAGACTTTTCAAGCTGGCAGTGCGCAACAGACTCATCAATCTGCCGGATCCAAAACGTCCATTGCATCCAGGCGATGTTAACAATCCTAATTATTGCCCTTACCACAAAGCAGTAAGCCATCCAATCGAAGATTGCTTCGTCTTCAAAGGCTGGATTGAGGACCAATACCAACAGGGCAAATTCGCGCTGTCTGAAAACTGGAAGATGAACCCGCCACAACCTCACGCCCCTAAAAAGGTAGACACGCCGAGGGCTTCGTGCTCTTTTATAGAAGAAACTCCATGGGAGGTCGCTCTTTCAGCCAAGACGAAAAGAATGCTAAAGGATCTTCATACATGCCCGGCCATCAGGTGGAAAAGTCCGCTAGAGCCCGAGGTCATTGATGGGATGCTGAAATCACGCCCAACACTGAGAATTGATAGCAATAGGCAAAACACCCAGGAACATCCATCAAAGTCTTCGAAGAAGAAGAAGAAGACTAAAAAGCCCGTGAAGCTTGATGACAAGCGCACAGACCTGCAAAAATAGATTGACGCGCTGGAATAATATAACCAGAAGGGGCGGACCCCAATCACACTCCAAGAATTTCTCAGCCACGTCCTTGAGGACGAAGATGACGACAATGGAGAAGATTCGTTGGATGAACCTGAGGATTATGTGGCAAGCTGCCATGTGATCTCTCATTCGTTGATAAACGGTGAAGAAGCTCCTGACGCAAAGAAATTGGGGGCAGATCCTGAGCCGAAACTTCTAGGGCTATCAGACGAAATGATTGATGCATTTTTGAACGAAGCCCTTCTGAAAACAAAGCTGATCGAGAGTGCGAAATGGCCATATTTGAAAAAGCCAAACTCCGGCAACTGGACGAAAAGGTTAAAACACCCCAACCAGACCGAAGCATGCCCGCGGCAGATAAAAGCAGGTTTAAGACAAGGAAAGGTTCGCCAAAGCCATATCGATGGGAATGAAGTTTCCTTCTTTCGGAGGAAATTCTCCTGGCGGTATACATCTTGATGAAGCGGATATACTGTAAGTCGATGTATAACACCCCACGACTTGCGGGGAGGCGGAAATATGGAAAACGATGTTGTTTATATGCTAAACATCGACTAACTGCATGAATCGAAGCTAAACGATAACTAACAACAAACATAGAAGTTAACAACTACTATGTAAAAGGATTATACCTAAAGAACCGTGTCCTTCGTCTTTACGAACTCCACCTCCTCCTCGGCCTTCTCCAAGTAGTAGACGATCCACCACGAGAGCTAAACTCCAAGCTTTGCCTCTAAACTTGAGGCAACTAGGTATCTTTAAGTGCTAATCAAAGTACCTAGATGAAATAGAGTATGGTTATGGATTAAGTAGTCTAACTAATCCTTGTACTCAACACATGAGAGGGGAGGATTAGGGTTTGAAGAGAGAGAGCTTGAGGAGAGAGAAGATGAACATAATAATGAGAAGAGAAAATGAGTTATCATAATATATATCAAGCATTTTATTTTATCAAGAAAAGAAAAGAAAATGATTTACAACCATGCTTGATAAATATCTTGTGGTGATTCATCTCCATGAGTCATTAAGCAATTATGAAGCATTAATGACATGGATGAATCATCCATATGACTCACTAATCTCATTCAATGTATATGCCACCTAAACCTCCTTAGTCATCTTCTAGAAGCTTCTCGCGCAATTACGAGAATGCCCTTCCTATCCGTGAAAACACGGAAAAACTTTAGACTGTATAAATCCAATAACCGGATACTAGTAACTGGCTTAAACCAAAGCCGACTAGTAAAAACTGTCCGAAAGTCGTACGTGCGAAAACACACGTATGCGTCCGAACCCTTGTCGTAAAACCATACGACCTCTATATCGTTTCGCCTTGAGTAGGGAAACTCTCTGCGTGGGACTCTAGAGACTCGACTACTACGCTGGCAGTGGGTTTAACCACAGACCGCAAGCGGCACTAGCTGTACGTAACGGTCCCCAGGTAGATGTCGATAAGAAGGCCGATGAGGAAACCCATTCGAACTCCTACTGAGTCTGATGTGACAATCTCCGTACAGTCCGGTCTGTTCGTCTAAGACTATCGCATATCGGGCCAAGGGGGCGGCAAGCGTCAGTCCCCTAATAGCGGTATAAGTCGTATCGGAGCGAAGCCCATTACACCCTAAGAAACTACTGGAACCTACCAGCAAATCTCGCTTGCCCTGGCCAGGGACTTTGCGTAATGGCTCTCTGACACAGCGCGATATCAACCCCCAATACCGGGAGAGACGAATCCTGTCTAACCGCCACTGCCTCTAAGTGCTCGGGACTGCACTCAACTGCTATCTGTTTGCACGACTCCTTTGAGCCGTGGTAGGGTAGCAATCTAAGAACAGTGGGACACACTCGAGGCGAAGTAGCAGTGTCAAGTCTGCGGGCTATGCTGTATTCATGTCACCTGGGAACTGTTCACTGACGACTGGTATAAAACCAACCAACAGTTCCCTGTGAGGCCTGTCCGGTGTACCCGTAACCTAACGAGCACCTGCATACTATCTCCAGTACGACGTACTGACGGCTGTAGGACAGACCATCTCCCCAACTGGGATGAGAAGCGTACACACTAGTCTACTCCGGAGTATCGATGCCCTGTCTCGATAATCCAACGACTAGGGACCTGAATAAGGATGTGCTTGTAGACTACCCAGCCCCCACTAGTGTGACTGCCATCACAACGCTGGTAGTCAAGCAAGATCCTAAGAGCTCTATCAATACGTATACTCACATATTAAGATAGAAAATCCAAGTATCATACTACCATGTTTAGCATGACTGTTATATACATGTGAATATCCCAAGCTTCCATTAAGTAATATACAAACTAGTATGATACAATAATGGCCCCTAGGGCATATACACTAACAATCTCCCACTTGCACTAGGGCCATGTACTGGCATATCGAAGACCGATGATCTCGAGTAGCCTCTCGAACTGAATCTGAGGTAGGGCCTTCGTGAATGGATCAACAATGTTCTCTTCAGAAGCAACTCTCCGAACCTCGATCTCCCGACGATCAATGATCTCCCTGATCAGGTGATACCGCCTTAAGATGTGTCTGGACTTCTGATGGGACCTTGGTTCCTTCGCTAAAGCTATAGCTCCGTTGTTGTCGCAATACAGAGGTATTGGATCGACTATGGTAGGAACCACCTGAAGTTCTGTTAGGAACTTCTTCATCCAGACTGCTTCTTTTGCGGCATCGCAAGCATCTATATACTCCGCTTCCATCGTTGAGTCAGCAACGGTGTCCTGCTTGGAGCTCTTCCAGCACACCGCCCCTCCATTGAGGGTAAAGACATAACCCGACATGGACTTGGAATCTTCCTTATCACTCTGGAAGCCGGAATCAGCAAAGGCCTCCAACCTGAGGTCTTTTCCGCCGTAAACCAAGAACATCTCCTTAGTCCTTCTCAAGTACTTGAGAATGTTCTTTACTGCTATCCAGTGCTTCTCCCCTGGGTCTGACTGATACCGGCTTACCACGCTTAGTGCGTAAGCTACATCTGGTCTGGTGAACAACATCGCATACATTATAGAGCCTACTCAGAAGCATAGGGTATAATAGACATGCGTTCCCTTTCCAAATCAGTCTTGGGAGATATCTCTTTGGAGAGGGTGATTCCGTGACAAACCGGTAGATTACCGCGCTTAGAATCTTCCATACTGAATCTTTTCAGTACAGTGTTGATATACCTGGACTGTGAAAGTCCTAACATCCTCTTGGATCTATCACGATAGATCCGGATCCCCAGAATGTAAGAGGCATCACCCAGGTCTTTCATGGAGAACCTGTGTGACAAGAATCCTTTGACAGATTGTAGCATAGGAATGTCATTTCCTATCAATAGAATGTCATCCACGTACAAGACGAGGAATACGACACTTCTGGCTACAACTTTACTATATATGCACAGTTCATCTGGATTTTTGATAAAGCCATATTCTTTGACTGTCTCATCAAAAAAGATGTTCCAACTCCGCGATGCTTGCTTTAGTCCATAAATGGACTTAAGCAGCTTGCATACTTTCCCGCTGCTCCCACTCTGATTGAAACCCTCTGGCTGATCCATATAAACGCACTCTTCTAAATTTCCATTCAGAAAAGCCGTCTTTACGTCCATCTGCCAGATTTCATAATCATGGAAGGCAGCAATAGCAAGAAGGACCCGAATGGATTTGAGCATAGCCACTGGAGAAAAAATTTTGTCATAGTCCAAACCAGGTCTTTGACGAAAACCCTTTGCAACAAGTCTAGCCTTATAGGTTTCCACCTGTCCATCTACACCAATCTTTTTCTTGAAGATCCATTTGCATCCTATGGGTTTTACCCCATCTGGAGCAAAGTCCAAAGTCCATACTTTGTTGGTGTACATGGACTCCATTTCGGTCCGCATTGCATCTAGCCATCGTACCGAGTCACCGCTCTGGATGGCCTGCTGGAAGTCAGTAGGTTCATCATCATTTATGATGCAATCCTCTCTACCCCCATCTATGAGAAAACCGCAGTATCTCTCAGGCGGATGAGACGGCCTACTACTCTTGCGGAGGGGTGCGGGAATATCCTGTTCTTCTTGAACTACTGGTTCTACCAAACTTTCAGTAGCAGTTTGTGGTTCTGGAATTTCTTCCAGTTCTATTTCGCTCCCACTTATTTTCTTTTCTAAAAACTGATGTTCCAGAAAATGGGCATTACGAGAAACAAAAACCTTTTGTTCCTCTGCGTAATAGAAATAATATCCCTTGGAGTTCTTTGGATATCCCACAAACTTACATTTTACTGATCGTGCCTCGAGCTTGTCCACATGCTGCTATTTAACAAAAGATGGACATCCCCAAATCTTCATATGCTGAAGATGGGGTTTTTTCCCAGTCCACATCTGATATGGAGTGGTAGGCACAGTCTTGGTAGGAGCCCTGTTCAGAAGATATGCTGCTGATTCTAGCGCATAACCCCAAAAAGATCGCGGTAACTCAGCATTACTCATCATGGATCGTACCATATCCAATAGGGTTCGATTCCGTCTCTCCTATACACCGTTATGCTGTGGAGTGTATGGAGGAGTAAGCTGAGAGAGAATTCCTTTCTCTTTCAGGTAACCTAGGAACTCAGCACTCAAGTATTCACCACCTCGATCAGATCTAAGTGTCTTGATACTTTTGCCGGTTTGGTTTTCTACTTCATTCTTATACTCTTGGAATTTCTCAAAAGCCTCGGATTTATGTTTCATCAGATAAATGAATCCATATCTTGAGTAATCATCCGTGAAAGTAATGAAATAGGAAAAACCACCTCTTGCATGCGTAGATATTGGACCACATACATCGCTGTGTATGAGTCCTAAGAGCTCGCTCGCTCTTACTCCATGTCCAGCAAATGGAGTCTTTGTCATCTTTCCTTTGAGACAAGATTGACAAGTGTCATAAGTTTGATATTCGAACGAGTCCAAATATCCTTCTCTATGTAACTTAGTCAACCTTCTCTCATTGATGTGACCCAGTCTACAATGCCATAAGAAAGTTTTATTTAAATCTGGAGACTTTCTTTTTAATGTGTTCTGGACATTGAAAATTTGGAGTTGGTTTAAAACATATATACCATTATTTAGTGTACCGGACCCAATCAAACCATGATTAAGGTGGATGTTAACAACATCTCTTACAAACGTGAAATCATAACCTTTATTTGATAACAAGAAAACTGATATGATATTACACGTTAAGTTTGGTACAAAAAAACAGTTATGTAAAACCAAAATGTGTCCACTCATCAATCCTAGGTGATAATCCCCGACGGACGCAGCTCCCACGCTAGCTCCGTTAGCAACCTTTAGGGTCATATCACCTTCCTTCAGCACTCTACGGTTTCTCAGTGCCTGCAATGAATTGCAAATATGAGATCCTGATCCGGTATCCAATACCCAGGAAGTAAAGTTAATTGACAGACAATTCTCAATTACAAACACACCTGAAGTCGAAGCCACAGCTTGCTTCAGTTCTTGGTTCTTGGCGTTCCACGCCTTGCAATCTTTCTTCCAGTGCCCTTTCCTGTGACAATGGAAGCACTCATCCTGGCCCACTACCGGTACCGCAAACTTTTTCTTTCCCTTCCCTCCCACCTTACTAACACCTCTTCTAGGTTAGGTGGCGGCCTTCTTCTTCCTTCCTTTGGCCCTAGCCTTGGACCCGGAAGAAGATGCACCGCCAACAAACATAGCGGGTGTTTCCCTTGTCTTCTGCAAGGTGCTCTCTGCACTCCTTAACATGTTCAGGAGTTCCGTAAGTTCAACTTCTTTTCTTTGAATGTTGAAGTTCAGGATAAACTGGGCGTAGGTGTGAGGAAGGGACTGGAGAATAAGGTCTGTATAGAGCTCATTATCCAAAGTCGTCCCAAGGTCTGCGAGCTCTTCAATATAGCCGATCATCTTTAGGACATGTTCTCCTACCGATGACCCGACAGCCAACCTCGCTCGAAACAAGTTCTTAGAGGTCTCGTATCTTGCTATACGAGATTGCTCTCCATAAAGTTCCTTTGTATGGAGAAATATGCCATCTAGTTCCATATCTTCGTGCCTCCTCTGATGTTCATTATTCATCGAGGCAAGCACGATGCACTTGGCTTTCGCGCAATCTAAATCCCAGGTTTTGCTGATTTCCTTATCCGCATTACTGGATTTGGGACCGGGGACAGCAGGTGCCGTAGCGGTGAGGACGTACCCCAATTTGTCATAGGTAAAAGCCATTTTGACATTCCGTAGCCAATTTTTATAGTTTGGCCCTGTCAGTATATTTTTCTCTAAAAGTAACTTAAGTTCAGTCATTTTCAGGGTCGCTGCAAATAGGAGAGAGAGAAGAAAAATCTTTAGCATGATGCTCTTGCAAGTTTAGAGTGGTTTTTAGTTTATCTAAACTGGATGGCTCCCACTGTTTCTCGAATCCTTCCTCAAACCATAAAAGAAGAATTAGCCAGGACTATTCTCACCGTAGAATACTTTCTTAACCGTTCAGCCAGGCTAGTGTCGATACTTCGCGGGAGGTTTTCCAACGCTTTCGCGAAGTTCCTTAATTAAATAACCTCTTTTCTCTGGGGGCGTAACCCCGCTGACACCTTTCTTAACACCTACTTGGTTTATAGCATTGATCGTTAAGTGACGAATCTCCTGAAAAGTAGCATATACTCACAGTAGGATCGGGATCCAAATATCATCGTATGATAATGTTGAAGGAATGCTATCAACATTCATCAAACTCCAAATGGTATGCATCACTTTGCAAATTTCAGTTTCTTTAGAAATTCCCGATATAAGTTTTTGCCCCATGCTCTTATGACCTTGGCTTTGGTCAAAATGTCATAAGTCACATGTCAAGTTCTACCCGTCATTATCTTGTCAATTTGAACCCATCCTATATACCCCTGACTTTGGTCAAATGATAATACGACTGTCCCAAACTGACTCATCTATCTTATGCAACAAATGAAAACCCAGCAGCTACCAAACACTATGCCTTGACTTTGGCCAAAATGCATAGCTTGAATACTACTGAATACCCAAATGAAATGACGGAGGGCTACGAATGGTTTTGGCGAAACCGTGAACGTAGTGAACTTGATATAACCGAAAGAACCTGATAGCTTTTAAAAGGAGTGGTTTAAAGCTCCGCATTTAAAAATATCTGTTTTTAAAATTAACCGAGTGGTTTCTTTTAAATTGTTCCAACGATTAACTTTTGGTTTATTTTCTTTGCATTATAAATAATGCGTCCCATCATTAACCTATCATTGCAGAAAACAACGAAAATACAACGTCCTCTTATGCCATCCGTATTCGCCACGGGGTCCCGTCATCACCCGTTAGGTTACTTAACTAACGGCAGAGCGGGGGCTGGGCTAGCGCGGGTGTAAAACATAAGTGACGTCTAAATAGCTATCATATATATAGATATTTTACATTCGTCGGACGCAATAATATTCATTCCAGATCACAGATGAACTTTATTGGATTTGCAAGCAATCCGTGTTTGTTTTGAGCCTGCAACAAAAGATGAATTACACAGTTGTGATGAATAGCCATTACCCCACCCAAGACCCCAACAGGTACGGCAAACTACCCGCCCGGCAGTTTGTGTACCCCACCTTGGGTCTGTCCTAGGAGCAAAAACAGTAAAATGAAATAATACAACGGTGGCTACAACCGCAACCTGGATGTGCCCCGCAAAATAATATTACAACAAATTACATTTACATCAAATGAATTAAATAATAACCCATCACATAACCCCGGCTATACATCACAACAGTCCAACACAGTTCATATACACAAACAGATAAAATCCATTACAAAAATGTGCAACCCCCTGCCAACCGATATACTAGCAGTTAGGGGAGGTTTACGAACATATTATACAAACACAGATATAATCCAACAAGCAAATACCGTATAATTTCGATTGATTAAACACATTTAATTTTTCTCCAATACTTCTCTGTAAATCTGAAACCTGAGCAAAAATAAAAAATTCCAGAAAATACCAAATATCACAGAGAACCAGCACAGGAAAATTGGGCTTGTGAATCGGCAACTCGGCGGTGGAATCGCGGCGGATTGGGGGGATTCGCCGGTTCTGCGGCGGTTTAGTCGATTCGTGAGCCCAGTTTTCTTGGGTGTTCTAATACTATCATTTTGGGCTTTCTGAACCTGCCTGAAAAATTTTTGGACTTCATTTAAAAATCGACAGAAACCATGATATCGGGGATTTTCGGTTTTGGTTTTTTCCGTTCGAAATTCATACAATTTTTCAAGTGAGTTATTTATTGTTTAGCGAGGCTCTGATACCACTGTAAGTCGATGTACAACACCCCACGACTTGTGGGGAGGCGGAAATATGAAAAATGATCTTGTTTATATGCTAAACATCGACTAACCACATGAATCGAAGCTAAACGATAACTAACAACAAATATAGAAGTTAACAACTACTATGTAAAGGGATTATACCTAAAGAACTGTGTCCTTCGTCTTTACGAACTCCACCTCCTCCTCGGCCTTCTCCAAGTAGTAGACGATCCACCACGAGAGCTAAACTCCAAGCTTTGCCTCTAAACTGGAGGCAACTAGGTATCTTTAAGTGCTAATCAAAGTACCTAGATGAAATAGAGTATGGTTATGAATTAAGTAGTCTAACTAATCCTTGTACTTAACACATGAGAGGGGAGGATTAGGGTTTGAAGAGAGAGAGAGCTTGAGGAGAGAGAAGATGAACATAATAATGAGAAGAGAAAATGAGTTATCATAATATATATCAAGCATTTTATTTTATCAAGAAAAGAAAAGAAAATGATTTACAACCATGCTTGATAAATATCTTGTGGTGATTCATCTCCATGAGTCATTAAGCAATTATGAAGCATTAATGACATGGATGAATCATCCATATGACTCACTAATCTCATTCAATGTATATGCCACCTAAACCTCCTTAGTCACCATCTTCTAGAAGCTTCTCGCGCAATTACGAGAATGCCCCTCCTATCCGTGAAAACACGGAAAAACTTTAGACTGTATAAATCCAATAACCGGATACTAGTAACTGGCTTAAACCAAAGCCGACTAGTAAAAACTGTCCGAAAGTCGTACGTGCGAAAACACACGTATGCGTCCGAACCCTTGTCGTAAAACCATACGACCTTTATATCATTTCGCCTGGAGTAGGGAAACTCTCTGCGTGGGACTCTAGAGACTCGACTACTATGCTGGCAGTGGGTTTAACCACAGACCGCAAGCGGCACTAGCTGTACGTAACGGTCCCCAGGTAGATGTCGATAAGAAGGCCGATGAGGAAACCCATCCGAACTCCTACTGAGTCTGATGTGACAATCTCCGTACAGTCCAGTCTGTTCGTCTAAGACTATCGCATATCGGGCCTAGGGGGCGGTAAGCGTCAGTCCTCTAATAGCGGTATAAGTCGTGTCGGAGAGAAGCCTATTACACCTTGAGAAACTACTGGAACCTACCAGCAAATCTCGCTTGCCCTGGCCAGGGACTTTGCGTAATGGCTCTCTGACACAGCGCGATATCAACCCCCAATACCGGGAGCGATGAATCCTGTCTAACCGCCACTGCCTCCAAGTGCTCGGGACTGCACTCAACTGCTACCTGTTTGCACGACTCCTTTGAGCCGTGGTAGGGTAGCAATCTAAGAACAGTGGGACACACTCGAGGCGAAGTAGCAGTGTCAAGTCTGCGGATTATGCTGTACTCATGTCACCTGGGAACTGTTCACTGACGACTGGTATAAAACCAACCAACAGTTCCCTGTGAGGCCTGTCCGGTGTACCCGTAACCTAACGAGCACCTGCATACTATCTCCAGTACGACGTACTGACGGCTGTAGGACAGACCATCTCCCCAACTGGGATGAGAAGCGTACACACTAGTCTACTCCGGAGTATCGATGCCCTGTCTCGATAATCCAACGACTAGGGACCTGAATAAGGATGTGCTTGTAGACTACCCAGCCCCCACTAGTGTGACTGCCATCACAATGCTGGTAGTCAAGCAAGATCCTAAGAGCTCTATCAATACGTATACTCACATATTAAGATAGAAAAACCAAGTAGCATACTACCATGTTTAGCATGACTGTTATATACATGTGAATATCCCAAGCTTCCATTAAGTAATATACAAAATAGTATGATACAATAATGGCCCCTAGGGCATATACACTAACATATACATCCTAACTTCTGCTTATACCATCAGAGGATTGCACACCCTACCGAGGAGTGCATAGCTTTTAAAAACTGGTGGCAGGGATATGTTGCCCACCGATAACACGTTCAACGAGGGAAGCGCATGGCTCGTCAGAAACAGAAAAGTATGACAGATGAGCGCAAAAGAGCCGCTGACAGCTGTCACATAATCGACACTAAGGGATCGCAAGTTATCACCTTTGGAAGCGACTCTGACGAAGAAATCGCCCTCAGCCTTCTCTTCAAGGAATCCACCTCCGACACAAAAGATGCGAAGATTTGCGAGAAAATCTAGCTGCATAATCGTACGCTGCCCGAAAAATCTCGGACCTATGACCGAAACGTCATTAAACTATTATCAACCCGCGGCATCGCCAGGCTGACGTGGTGTTAAAAAAAAGGTATGTCCATAAGCAAAATGGGCACGGATGAAAACCTGAAAGGGCTCGGTGAGTAAAAACAGCAGGGCTACCGGCGAGTGTTGTGAAAACCTGACAGGGCGCAATCTCGTTAAAAGACACTTGCAAGCTCCTCTCGACTTTGTGAGGAGAAAATACCTGCGTGAGATCCTTACGATTCACAAGGGAGCAACACACTTAGGGATCCCCATGATTCCTAAGGAGAAATTACACTTGTGAGATCCTCATGACTCGTGAGGAGAAACCTCTTATGAGACCCTCATGGCTCATAAGATTCAAAAGCCTTAAGCTCCAGGGTTCTGAACCTGAACCTGTTCTTAAGCCATCACAACCTCCAGCTCTGCCCTACAAGCGGTTCAATGCTGACCCTTGTATACAATCCACGGGCGCGAATAAACATTCTCCCTAACAAAGTCCCACCCGCGACTAGGGATGTGTTTACACAGTGGACAACCCTTGTAAGTCCTCTTGACTTATAAGGGGAAAACACTCTTGTAAGATCCTTATGACTTTTAAGAGAATGCACACTTAGGAATTCTCATGATTCTTAAGGAGAAAACGCACCTACGAGATCCTCACGACTCGTAGGGAGAAATACTTTCATGAGACCTTTACGGCTCATGAAGTTAAAAGCCTTAGTCGACAGGATCTTAACCCTATTTCCTAAGCTATCTTTGTTCGGCGTCGACAGGGGCAAATGATGATTCGCTCCTGGCAATATCCCAGTTGTAGCGATATTGATGCCTAAATCGGTATTAAATCTCAGACTCGCAGCGAAAAGTCAGCGAGCCACAAATACATATGAAATAGCCGAAATGATTGGGCAACTTGCAAATCAGCAAGTAAAAATGTATGCATGCAAAATAGCCGAAATAATTGGGAACTCGCAATAAAAAGCAGCGAGTAAATAAAACAAATAGCCGAAATGATTGGGCAACTCGCAATAAAAAGTAGCGAGTAAAAAAAACAAATAGCCGAAAAGATTGGACACCGCGAAAAATAATCGAAATGATGGGGTAATCGCAACTTTCGCGATATAAAAGCTGAAATGATAGAGCATCGTGGGAAGAAATAAAAAAAATGAAATGAAATGAAACTTTTCCCTACAGGTGAGATTACATCGATCCCTATATACAATCTAGGGGCATAAACAAAGAGAGAACCATACCTTTCCACCAGGCTCCATCAGAAAGAGAGCCAAATCTCGATGGTTCACAGACAGCTTAGAGACCCACAACAGCGTTCCTCCTTATTCCATCTGGATTCAGACGCGACAATCAACCTTAGAGCGATGGCAAAATCCCAACTCTACCTCAGCATTTGTCTCGTTACACCAGACGCAATGTCAATAACGACGTTCCTTCGCAGTCCAGCAGGATGCAGATACAACGTTAACAAAAAGACCTCCCGGTCGAAACAAAGCGGAGTGATGACAAAATCCCAGCTCCACCTCAGCATTCATCTCGTTACGACAGATGGGATGTCACCATAGCTTTCTTCCTCCAACAAGATTCGGACGCGCCAAAACAACGAAGCAAAGGCAATATTCCTAGCTTCAGGGTCTTGATGGCAACTCATATAAAGCCTGAAAGACCATCGGAGATCATCCCACACCAGCACGGAATGATCACCACCATGACATTCATCTCGATACAGCTGACGCAATGCCAACAAACGAAGCAAAGGCCTAATTCCTAGCTTCAGGGTCTTGACGGCAACTTAAATAAAACCTGAAAGACTATCGGAGATCATCCCGTGCCAGCGCGGAGTGGTCACCACCTCGACGTTCTTCTCGATACAGCAAACGAGATGTCACCACAGCGTTCTTCCTCCAACAGGATTCGGACACGCCAAAGCAAATCAAGCGAAGGCTAAATTCCTAGCCTCAGGGTCTTGACGACAACTCAAATAAAACCTGAAAAACTATCGGAGATCATCCCACGCCAGCGCGGAGTGGTCACCACCTTGACGTTCATCTCGATACAGCAGATGAGATGTCACTATAGCGTTCTTCCTCCAGCAGGATTCAGACGTGACAATCAAACAACGGAGCCACGGCAAAATCCCTAGTTCCAAACCTCGATGGTTCACTAGCAACCTAGAGACAACCGCAACATTCGTCTCAATACAGCAGACGCAATGCTAGCAAATGAAGCGAAGGCCAAATTCCTAGCCTCAGGGTCTTGACGGCAACTCAAATAAAACCTGAAAGACTATCGGAGATCATCCCACGCCAGCGCGGAGTGTTCACCACCTCGACGTTCGTCTCGATACAGCAGATGAGATGTCACTACAGCGTTCTTCCTCCAGCAGGATTCAGACGTGACAATCAAACAACGGAGCCATGGCAAAATCCCTAGTTCTAAACCTCGATGGTTCACCAGCAATGTAGAGACAACCACGACATTCGTCTCGATACAGCAGACGCAATGCCAATAAACAAAGCAAAAGCCAAATTCCTAGCTTCAGGGTCTTGAAGGCAACTCATATAAAACCTGAAAGACTATCGGAGGTCATCCCACACCAGCATGGAGTGATCACCACCTCGATGTTCGTCTCGATACAGCAGATGCAATGCCAGCAAACGAAGCAAATGCAACATTCCTAGCTTCAAGGGCTTGACCGTAACTCATATAAAGCCTGAAAGACCATCGGAGGTCATCCCACACCAGAGAGGAGTAATCACCACCATGACATTCATCTCGATACAGTAGATGCAATGCCAGCAAACGAAGCAAAGGCAACATTCCTACCTTCAAGGGCTTGACGGCAACTCATATAAAGCCTGAAAGACCATCGGAGATCATCCCACACCAGCGAGGAGTGATCATCATCACGACCTTCGTCTCGATACAACAGACGCAATGCCAGCAAATGAAGCAAAGGCAACATTCCTAGCTTCAAGGGCTGTTCTCGCCAAAAATTTCTGCGCAAAAGAGCCCAAGGTATTAAACGGCAGCGATACACTTAAGAAAATGTGAACCAGTATTTTCCGGGATGAATTTTGACAAACTCCCGAAAGAGAAACAGCTAAATTCTGATGGTATCGAAAGCATCTTGAAAACACCTTCTATTTGATATATTATGGGCCTCATAATTCATCCTGGATCAAAAGTTATGAGCAAATGTGCTATGCACATGTGATCTAAGGAAGAAGATGCGAACCAGTATTTTCCGAGCTGTATTTTGATAAACTCCGGAATGAGAAACAGCAAAATTTTGATGGTATCGAAAGTGTCTCGAAAAATTCTTCAATTTGATATATTATGGGCCTCATAATTCATCCGGGATCAAAACTTATGAGCAAATGTGCTATGCACGTATAATTTAAAGTAATGCTCTACTACATGGGGAATGCATTTTTAGTCTCACATCGGGAAAAGAAGAGATGGCTTCTCTACGACTCCCATATAAATAAGAGGAGATAGCTCTTAGAAAGGGCAGAGGTCAATTCTCGAAGGATTCAATTCTCAAAGGAGCTTAGTTCTCCAAGATAGGAGCATGCTCCTCCCCATAATGCGCAAGCGCTATATGTGCTACGTGCAACGCACGTGCGCCCGCCATGCGCGCACCACGTGCAACGCACGTGCGCCCGCCATGCGCGCACCACGTGCAACGCACGTGCGCACCACATGAGAACATTTAATAATATTAAAAGGAGCTTAGTTCTCCATAGGAGCTTAGTTCTCCAAGATAGGAGCATGCTGCTCCCTATAATGCTCATATGTGCAAGTGCCATGCCCGCCATGCGCACACCACGTGCAACGCACGTGCGCTCTACATGAGAACATTTAATAATA
Source organism: Agapanthus africanus (assembly GCA_030015575.1). NCBI lineage: Eukaryota > Viridiplantae > Streptophyta > Magnoliopsida > Asparagales > Amaryllidaceae > Agapanthus > Agapanthus africanus. The sequence goes on from CM057340.1 coordinate 662,666,433, forward strand.
TTAAAAGGTGATACGTTCTCCATATGAGCTTGCTCCCCCCATAATGCGCATATGCGCAAGCTCCATGTGCGCTATGTGCAAATATGTGCGCCCAACACGTGCGACGCACGTGCGCGAACGCAAAGAAGCCTTTTTCAGCAACGAGAAGCTTAAGCTCCAGCCTGTTCTTTCCCTCTAATGAGTGGGACATGGTTCAAAGAGTACATCCCTCCATACCTTCGATATATGGCGTTGTAATCTCTCAGTGTCGTCGGAGAGGTGGTGGGTCCCAACGACCAATAATCCTTCTTTTCAATAAAAAAAGGAAAAGAAACATACAAAAAAAAGAAGAGAGAGAGAGAAAACCCTCTGCAAAAGAAGAGAAAGCTCTTAGAAAAAAGAAGATTTTTCTTCATCTTCAAGGTAAAAAGAACCATGTTCTTGAATAATAGAGATGAAATCATCTCGTAAAAAGAAGAACCATCTTCTAAAAAGATCAGAGATCTAAGAAAAAGACCAAGGTCTTTAATAAAAAAAGAAAAGATCAAAAAGATCTAATCATAAAAAGACTAAAAGAAGTATTTTACTTCATTCACAGATCTTTTGATCTATAAAGGCAGAGCCTTTTATAAAAACAAGAACTTTTGTTCTTGGATCTTGAGGAAAAAGCCTCCTTTGAAGAACATAAATTTGTTGTTTGATCTTAAAATTGATCAAATGCGCTTTGCGCTTTTAGAAAGTGCCTTGCACTCATGAACTGCACTCATGGGACAGACGCTCAGCGCCAAAATCTGCCACGTGTCAGCCAAAGAAACAATCTGCGTTTTGTGCTTCTGAAACAACGCACTGCGCTCATATGCTGGCGCTCAACGCCAAGCGCGCCACGTGTCATCCATTGGCGCGCCAATAGACTAGCACAAAGCACTCATAAATTAAAAGCGCAATGCGCTAATGAGTTAGCGCTTAGCGCTAAGTGCGACACGTGTCCTCTTCGTGTGCGCTAGCTGACAGAAGCGCAATGTGCTCTTTAACTGGCGTAAAGCGCCTGGCGCGCCACGTGGCGCATTGTCAGAACATAACTTGTTCTGATGAAGACAAAAGATGTCAAAACCCAATGCTCAGCATTATTAAAAGGGCCGAGCCCAAATAAAGGCTTAATAGCCAGAACAAAAAAAATGTTAAAATTTTTATTAGGACTTAGCCCAATTCTGGCCATAAGTCCTCAACTTATCTTGAACTGAGCACATCTGTTTCTTCAAACAATCCACATTGGTTTAAGGGTACATCTCTTCACTCTTTTGATATTTGTCGTTGTAATTCCTCAACGTCTTCAAAGAGGTGACGGGTCCCGACAACCACACATTTCACGGACTGTGGGGTCCTTAAACTCATGGACTATGATGTCCTTAACCTCGACCACGATGTCTTTAAACTAACATCGGACTGTGAGGTCCTTAAACTCACGGACTATGATGTCCTTAACCTCGGCTGTGATCTCTTAAAACTAACATCGGATTGTGGGGTCCTTAAACCCACAGACTATGATGTCCTTAACCTCGACCGTGATGTCTTAAAACTAACAATGGACCGTAGGGTTCCTAAACCCATGGACTATGATGTCCTTAACCTCGACCGCGATGTCTTTAAACTAACATCGGACTGTGAGGTCCTTAAACTCACGGACTATGATGTCCTTAACCTCGACCGCGATGTCTTTAAACTAACATTGGACCGAGATGTCCTTAAACTAACAATGGACCGTAATGTCTTTACACTAATTACCGACCGCAATGTCACTAAACTAAACAACAGAGCCTAATTGCTCTCTTATCGGATCTAAACAATCCCGTTAAGTTGATCTTAGTCTAAAATTAGACTAACATATCCTTAACAAATGTTTAAGTCAATCTTAGTCTCAAATAAGGATAACGTACTCTTAAACCCAAACCCCCAAATCCAAATCTAAGAAAGATACGGATTTGGACTAGTCCACGCCCTACGGGCGACAACATAACTTAGTCTTCGTATACAATCCACGGGCAACCACAAACAAAACAAACACCCACGACACGAAGTGACCATCTGGAGAAGGAGAAAGTTGTTATCGCGATGCGGTAGCGTAATTAACTGCAGGGGCTTGCGCCTGCAGGGAAGAGCGTCCCCACAATAAAAAATCCCTCACCGTGAGGGGGAATCTGACGAAGTCTGCTATATCGGCTGAATCCGTTTAAACCATCGATACATTGTGCCATAAATCAACTTGGCATCTTCGGAGAGGTGGACGGATAGCACCAATTAGTATCTGCCCCGAATTTCAGGCAAGACGGACCTGCGCGGTCGCGTCTCTGTGTTCGGAGGGGAACAGATTCTGGCACGCCCGATGGGACCTTTTCCTCTTTCCACTCCACACTTCGTGTGTCGTGTTCGCGAACCAATCGCGGTTTGCTGATGGTTGCCCTTGGGTTCGGGGTACTAAGATTTGGCATTTTTCTTGGTGCAGAAAGCGAAGGATCAATGGCGTTCACCTGCTCGAAGTGTTCCATAAGCAACTGTAACCCACATTCTGCCTCAATTGGGGGCATAGCTTACGGGCCCCAGGCGGCGTCCCTGTTCACGATGCCAGTGGAACAGGTCACCCAAGCCACCACAGGATTGTTTTTCGGGACCATGCTCCCGCCAACGAGCTTCTGTGCTCCTATGCCAGCACCGGAAGCTCCCAAGAAGTCGGTCTTCGATCGGCTTACTACCACGACCCCCCTCAACGGGTCGCCCAGCTTCAACACCTCAGTCTTCTCCAGATTGGGCCGAAGTTCCTGTGGGCCCATTTTGAAGCCTGCATCCCAGAAATGGTTGTTTCGAAGAGGATAGCCATCCCTGCTCCTGAAGTCGTCAAGGCGGCTTCTCCTGCCAAAAAGTCGGTTTTTACAAGACTGACTATTCCGGCTCCCGTTCCTGCTCAAAGGTCTGTCGTTGACAGATTGGATACCGCTACTCAAAAGACATCAGTCTTCAAGAGGCTGGCACCAGTGGCGCCTCATCTGGATAGGGGGCAAGACAAAGCCGTCCCCATCACTGATCCGACCCCAACAGCTCGACACGCTCGACGTCGCTACTGGCGCTGAGTGAGGAAGGCTGGGGGCAACTCCCCTTCTGGGCTAACTCCACCAGCTCCAACGGTAGAAGTCAATGCTGCTGTTCCAATCGGGAGCAGCTTTGAACTGCTGAACAAGGTGCGTAGGAACTCGCCTACTGCCATACTGAAAAGATCTCCTCTACCGGTAGAGACTGTCGCAGAAGTGAAGCTGGAACAGTCCCCTCAACGACTGTTTTCTAAAGTTTACAAAATCTGGCGACAAGTCCGAGAGTCAGTGATCGATCAAGATTACCTCCGCCGACAGAAGAAGCCGAAGGTTCATCTGGAAGGGAACCGTCCCAGTAAGCCGCAAAAGACAACAACCACTTGGGTGCCCGCTACAACGGCCCCCTCCACGTCAACTACTCAAAAGAAAAGGAGGCCAGAGAAAGCCCCTGTAAATGTGGCAGACCACGAAAACACCGAGCCCAAATGCCCTAAGTCTGGGGGCATGGTGGTACATTCTGTTTACATGGCTTCCGAAAAAGAGGAAAGTCGCACTTCGACGGGTCATCGACCGCTCACCCGATCAATAACAAGGGCTTAGGAACAACAACAGCAGAAGCTTCAAGAGATGCTGACTGCAATGGCCGCACTTACCGGACCAAAAGAAAGCCCGGAGGCGTCATCGGAACAACACCATGAGCAGGAGACTGATGCTGAATTCCTTCGGAGAATGCTCGAAAAGAAGGGCAAGGAGGCTGCGGAACAAGCGGCCAATATAAAGCAAATGACCCTTCTATTCCAAGATATGGTGGGCATGATGATCCAGCCGGATCCCCCAGCCGAAGATCCTCCAGTGATAATTGAAGATGATAGAGGAGAAACATCAAACCCTCTGCCGGCTCTATCAGTAGCCAAAGAAGGGACAATCTCCAAAGCTGCACTGGATGACTATATTGCTCAGCAAATAAGAGTTCACCAGGCAAATGAAGCGGCCAGCCAAGTTGTTAGAACTGGGCGACCGTATCCAGGCTGGTATGATCAAATAGAGTACCCGTTGGGCTACACGATCCCGAAATTCCATGTGTACAAGGGGACAGGCAATCCCCATCAACATGTCGCTTAGTTCAGGGCTCTCTGTGGCAATACTGGTGGCAATGATAAGCTCTTGCTCCGCCAATTCGTCGGCAGTTTATCGGAGACGGCATTTGAGTGGTGCTCCGAACTTCCAAATGACCCCGTCAAAACTTTCACGGAAATGGAGTTGTTGTTCACCCAGCGATTCGCAAGTGCTAATGAACGCACCCCATTAACGGCATTGATCAATGCCAGGGTGAAGCCAGGTGAGACGTGGGTTCAGTTGCGATCCGATGGCGGAATCTGTGGTCGAAGTGCGAACAACGCATCGAAGAAGCACTAGCGGTGGGCATGCTCGTGGGCACCCTAGACCTTTATGCCACTATTTCACAGTTTATGATGTTCTTCAAACCGACCACATTCCAGGCTTTAATTAACAAGCTGGCCCAGATGGACTAGATGGGTCATAGACCATCTCCCCCGAAGCCGGAACCGCGGAATGAAAAGGGTAAAGGGAAGGCGATCTTCGTTGCGAACACCCAACAGCAGCCCAGTGCCCCAAAGCTAGCGGATCAACTGGAAGAGAGACGACGCTATTGTAATGAGAAGATGAAGCGTCCTTACTCATTCCCGCGGGATAAAACGAAGAGGCTGTTCGATCCGGCGATGCTCAACAGGCTTATCAATTTGCCGAATCCAAGGAGACCATCACAACCCAGCGAAGTGAATAATCCCAATTATTTCCCTTACCACCAAACGGTAAGCTATCCGATCGAAAATTGCTTCGTTTTTAAGGGATAGATCGAGGATTAGTACCTACAAGGTAAGTTTGCGCTGTCGGAGAAGTGGAAAGTAAACCCACCACAGCCGCACACTCCTAAGAAGATGGATACACCGGGGGCAATGTGCTCTTTTGTTGAAGAAGCCCCATGGGAGGTGGCTCTTTCGGCCAAAACCAAAAGGATGCTGAATGATCTCCAGACATGCCCGGCGATCAGGTGGAAGAATCCGCTGGAACCCCAGATCATCGAAGGGATGCTGAAGCCGCGCCCAATTCCAAAGATTGGTGGTGATAGCCAAAACTCGCACACCCAGCCGTCAAAATCTTCGAAGAAGAAAAAGAAATCCAAGAAGCCCGTGAAGCCTGATGACAAGAGCACGGACCTGCAGAGACAGATCGACACACTGGAAGAGTACAACCAGAAGGCGCGGACTCCAATCACGCTCCAAGAGTTCCTCGGCCATGTCCTTGAGGACGAAGATGATGGAGAAGACTCGTCGGATGGATCTGAGGATTACGTAGCAAGTTGTCATGTGATCTCTCACTCATTGATAGATGATGAAGAGGCTCCTTGCACCGAGAGACTGGGGGCAGGTCCTGAACTGGAACTTCCGGGGCCGTCAGACGAAATGATCGACGCCTTTCTGAGTGAAATTCATCTGAAAAGTAAAGCCGATCAGGAGCGTGAGATGGCCATATTTGAAAAGGCCAAGTGTCGGCGACTGGACGAAAGAGTCAAGACACTTCCGCCGAATCAAGGGACATCCGTCGCGAATAAAAACAAGTTCAAGATGAGGAAAAGGTTTGCTAAAGCCATATCGATGGGAATGAAGCTACCACCCTCCGAAGGAAACATTGTCGGTGAAGCAGAGATGCATCCTAGCTACTGTTAGTTGTATGTATGCCCTAGAGGCCAGTATTGTATAGATGATGTATATTATATTGGATGCTTGGACATATATAGAGAGGACTTTCTTGCTCGATATGATAGTATGCTATCTGGTTGCTCTTTATCTTAACATGTATACTTGTCTCTTGATACTGTCTTATAGTTACATGTTGGTAAAGCCTTTAGGATGTGTACTTGACTACCTGGACTATGATGCGGATCATACTAGTGGGGACATGATAGTCCATAAGTACATCCTTCAAGGTCCCTAGTCGTGGGTGTATCGAGACGGGGCATCGATATACCAGAGTAGACTAGCTTATACCTTCTCGACCCATATAGATGGGCGATGGATGATCCCATATCCATTAGAGTTTGACATCAGAGATGGTATATGGGTGCTCAGTAGAGACTGGGTACACTGGACGGACTCGCCGAGAACTCCCAGATGGTATTATACCTCACGTCAGATGGCAGTTCTCTGGTGACACTTGTGCAGGTTAGTCTGTAGACCCGAGATCGTCATAGAGTATTGTGTGATTCCCACTGTGCTTTGATTTCCACCTTACCACGTCCAAGAGGGCGTGCAAAACGGTAGTTTTCGGGTACAGTCCCGAGTCACATGGAGGCAATGAGCAATAGGAGAGGTTTCGTCTCTCCCGGTATTGGGGGTTGATGTTGCGCTGTGCTCGATTGGCCATAACAAGGAAGTCCCTGGCCAAGGCTGATTTAGAGATTTACTGGTAAGTGTTACCAGTAGTTTCTCGACCCGTTATGAGCCTCACATCGGCACGACTTATCGGTTGTTGGGGTCTGACGTTTACCATCGCTAGACTTGATATGCGACATATCAAACGAGGAGACCGGACTGCACGGGAAGTGTTACCGGCAGGCTTTTACAGGAGTTGGAGCGGGCTTGCTTGCTGATCTTCTGATCGCTCAATACCCGGGTAGCCGTTACGTCCAGCTAGTACCACTGACGGCTTGTGGGTGCTTGATGTGATCATCACCTACTGCCGGCGTATTGTCGAGTCTTTAGAGTCCTACATAGAGGTTTTACTGACTCAGGCAAAACAAAATAGGAGCGCATATGTGATATGTGCGGGACTGAGAATGATGCGTGTATGTGATACCGTATTCTATTCTCGTGACTATTTGTATCGCAAGGTTATATGTGATATAGCCGGGTTATCGAATCAAGTGTTGATTCGATAAGTCGATACGTTGGAGGTTAGTCGGTTATATGAGATATGACCGGATTATTAAGTCAAGTATTGATTTAATAATTTAGTGTATAATTGTATATTAGATATACTAGTTTACATTAACTAACACTTGTTCACTTATGGATTTTTCTCACATGTACACAACTTCAATATATATGTGATATATATTAAAATGTGTTTTCTTTTTGTATCATGGTTGATGATACACATGACTTGGGTGTATGAGACTTACACCATGCTATTTATTATGTTGGGTTTTTTATATTTAAAGTAATTACAAAATTAGTGGATGATTAGATAAATGCATGAAGCTTGTGGAAGCTTGTGGATGCATTGACTAAGTCCACTAAGTTTGTTTTTACTATGGATATTTGTTAACCCAACCATAAGCATTAACCATGGTTATGTCTCTACATGAGTTAGTATATGATACTCACTCACCATGGTTAGCTTACTCACTTGATCATTATCTCTTCTCATTTTATTTTCTTCATCTTCTTCCTTGAGCTTAAAAGCTCTCTAGGGTTTGATCCAAAGTGAGAAACATTGTGAGAAACTAAATTCTAAAGTGAACCCACTTATTATTTCTCCATTCTCTACTAGACTAGCACTTTAGTTTAGAGTGTTTGCTTCACTAATTCTCTAGTTAGTGAAGTACAAGCTTGAGTTGGCATCCCCTCGACGTAGATCATCTTCGGCCTCGAAGACTTCAAGCAAGGATGCTCCTTTAGCCTCGTGAAGCCATGCAAGAGTCCGGGAGAACCACGATCGCAGCGAAGGGACTTCAACAAGGAGCTAAAGAAGTGAAGGACCGATCTACAAAGTTTGTATTTCGTATTCACTTAGTCATAGATGCTATTTACTTGCATGTGAAACCCTAATTTTCTAGCAAAGATCTTGTTTAGGGTTGTTAGGCACGGCTAAAATTTTAATCGGGCATGGTTGATGCTTTCTTAACCCTTGTTAGAGTGCCTGGTAACCCTACAATGGTATCATAGCCTAGATAAAGCATTAGGCGATGTGTTTACGAAGTTAAAATTCCGAACGAACCTCGTAACGTCAAGATAACCCCCTCTCTGTACATTTTTTAAAACTGTGTTTTTCCTGAATTAAAAATACCTAAAAAATCAGCAGGGCATTCTAAGGCTTACCATGAAAAACGAGCCCTTAAATCCTCCACGTAGCCGCGGAACCGCGGCACTAAGCCACCTTTAGCGGCGGTTCCGCGGCAGAAAAAGAGTATTGGGGACGGTTCTTTATGCAGTAATGTCCATTACCTTTTCTGCATATTTCTGGGTATTTTTTATTCTGACTCAAGTGTTGAGTATTCTGGGGTTTATTTTGTATTCGTTAATTTGATCGGAATATTTAATTTCGTTATGTTTTCCGGATATTTAGAAACTGTTAAAATGTTCGAACGGATATTATTAACTCATTATTTCCCGGCACGAAAAACTTTCAAGTGTTGAATTTTTTCTTGAGTTTAAATATTTCGGAAAAACGTTAATATGACGCGATGGACCCTCTAGAAGACAACAAACCTTAACTCGATTATGCGGCCGTCTTGAACTGCCTTTTGAACCTTAGGGTTTGGGGCAGTACGGCGTGCCACATATGAGGTGTTGGCTTGACCCTTCTACGGCTGGACCGTTGCTACTGTGACGTATTCTGGAATTTTGAACTCCGCTCAAGTGTTGAGATATTTAGGAAATCTTGGGTATTTGATTATTCGATCGAAAAGTTTAATACTGTCTATTTATCTAGAATGTGATACAATATGTGGAATTCATATAGTTAGGCATGAAATGCGAAGTATGTGATATTTCAGATTTACGATGTCTAAAGAGAACGTGGATTCCAAATGTTGTAGTTTTACACTTTATTTTCTGCGACTGTAAGTGTAATATGTGTTATCGCCGGTTTCTTTGCTATATGTCAACGACAATTGGGATGCGCATATTTACTTACGTTGATGACATGTGATATTATGTGTTGCTGGATATGTTATATTGGATCATCGCGTTCTGAATAGCCGGGGGTTTTTATGTGAGATGAGAGTTTTTATTTTCATTCATGTAAAATTAAATGTATGTAATATTCTTTTATTGGGGCACTTCCGGGATGAGGTCGATGTCACTATTTGTATATTATTTACTTTTCCGCACTAGGATAGACCCAAGGAGGAGAGCATAAGTAACCGGGTTCGAGAGTCCAGTGGGAGACCAACTCGAGGAGTCGAGTCCGGGTCTCCTAACTCTAGAATTGGTAGGGTTGCTTGCCGCTCTCGTTGGGGTCTAGGGGTGTGGGTTTGGCTATTCATCACGACCGTGGAATCCGTGTTTTATAGAGGCTCAAAATAAAACACGGACGTCCTAGTATATCCAATGTTTCATATGTTTCTTCTGCTGCGATATCTGTGATGTGATCATTTGATATGTTGTGATAAATACTGTATATAGTATATATGATATATTATATAGACGTTACTTATGTTTTACACCCGTGCTAGCCCTGCTCCGCTCTGTCGTTGGTTACCTAACCTAACGGTGCACGAGGGGACATCGAGGCGAATGTGGATGGCATAAGTGTACGTCGTATTTATCTGTGATGTTTAGGTGACTTAAATGATGGGACTTCATTAATGTGATTAATTAAAGAAAAGAAACCTAAAAGATGTTGTAGAATCAAATTTTCAAAAAGGGTAGCTACAGTTTTTGCTTTGCATAGCGATATATGTGATATATCCTGCACCTTATTCAATGAGGAAAGAGCCGAGATCCCTTCACCGGGAGTGACCTCTTTAGCAAAACTGGTAGATACTACAACACTCGGTTTGTCTTTTGATTGCTTTTTGGAGTTTTGCTTTGCATAGTGATATATATGATATGTCCTGCATCTTATTCGATGAGGAAAGAGCCGAGATCTCTTCACCGGGAGTGACCTCTTTAGCAAAACTAATGAAAGCCTCAAAATCACTCCATTTCAAAATTCACTCGATTCTACAACGATATCAAGTTCATTACGCAATAGGTTTTCAGAAAAACCTGTCGTAGCCCTCCGTCATTTCAGATAAGAACTATTTAGTATTCGTGTTGCGTTTGTTGGCCTTTGTCAAGGCGTAGTGTGCGGTAGCTGAATGGTGCTTATCTGCTTATGCATATGATGCAGATTGTTTTGGGGTAGTCGTACGACCTTTTTGGCCTTTGTCAAGGGTTGTGCGGGTGGGTTTGATTCAATCAAGAAATGACGGGTTGAACTTGACTAGCATCCTATGATTTGTTGGCCTTTGTCAAGATCATAGGGGTTAGGGGCAAAATATTATCGAGAATTTCAAGTGTTGAAATTTGCAATGAGATTGCATACCTTCTATGAGATAGTTGGATCCCGATACCCACTGCGAGTAATTGTTACTCCTGGGAGAGTTTTACACAGAACAATTAGCCGATCAAGTAGGTGTCTAGAAAGGTGTCAACGGGGTTACGCCTCTGGGAAAACGAGGTTTACTTTAATTAGGTCCGTGCGAAAGCACGGGGAATCTCCCTCAAAGTACCGACACTGGTCTGGCTGAAAGTTTGGCGAAGTTGTAGGGTGTAATTAATCCCAGCTAGTCTTTCCTTTTAGGGTTTGAAGAAAGATTTGATAAAAAACAGTAGGAGCCATCCTGATTAGATAAAATAATAACCAATCTGATCTTGCAAGAGCATACGCTGAAGTGTTTTCTTCTCTCTATCTCCAGGTAGCGACCATATCATGCCTTAATCAAGATAATAATATCGATGTATTGACCGAACCCACATGTTATACTGTGCTGGGGAACATTGGTTCCGTTCTTTCTTATAAGAGTTATAAGACTGAACAGGATATAGGGGAATACCAGGATTCCCATGCCACCCGAATGAAGAAAGTACATGTTGATGCATTTTCTTCAGGTGTGTTCGTTACAGAGAATTGTTTCTCCATTTGCTCTACGTCCTGGGTATTAGATACCGGGTCAGGATCCCATATATGTAATCAGTTACATGGGCTTAGGAAAGGTAGAGAACTTGGAGAAGGTGATAAAGATATAAGGGTTGGAAATGGTGCAATTATTGCAGCTAAAACCGTCGGGGAATATCACCTTGTATTGCCAACTGGTAATACATTGATTCTGAACGAATGCTATTACATGCCGAACCTGATATGCAACATTATATCGGTTTCTTTGTTGAGTAAAGAGGGATATAATTTTGTATTACAGGATAATATTATGAACATTTTCCTAAACCAAAAGTTGGTTGGATCAGGCATGTTGTGCAATGGCATTTATGTTCTAAATCAATCAACAGTTCTGAGCATAACAAACACACACAAGAGGAAGAGTTCAGAAATGAACGAATCCTTCTTGTGGCATTGTAGACTGGGTCACATCAATGCGACACGACTAGCTAAGTTGCATAAGGATGGATATTTGAATCCGTTTGAATTTTCATCTTATGACACTTGCCAGTCATGTCTCAAAGGCAAGATGACTAAAACTCCGTTTACGGGACACAGAGAAAGAGTTATGGAACTCTTGGGACTGGTACATAGTGATGTATGCGGCCCCATGTCTACACATGCCAGGAATGGTTCTGCGTACTTCATTACATTCATTGACGATCTCTCTACATTCGGGTATGTGTTCCTGATGAAACACAAATCAGAACCTTTTGAGAAATTTAGAGAATATAAACAAGAAGTCGAGAACCAAATCGGGAAAAGTATTAAAATCCTTCGATCTGATCGAGGAGGTGAATACTTGAGCAATGAATTCCTGGACTTCCTAAAAGAGAATGGGATTCTCTCTCAGCTAACTCCTCCATATACACCACAGCACAACGGTGTATCGGAACGGAGGAACCGCACCCTATTAGATATGGTGCGCTCTATGATGAGCACAGCTGAGTTACCTATTTCCATATGGGGGTATGCGCTGGAGACAGCAGTATACCTATTGAATCAAGTTCCATCTAAATCTGTACCTACCACACCATATGAGATATGGAGTGGGAAGAGACCATGTCTTAAACGAGTTAAGATATGGGGTTGTCCGGCTTATGTCAAAAGGCAAAATCCGGACAAACTCGAGGCACGGTCAGTTTTATGCAAGTTTGTGGGATATCCCAAACATTCACATGGATATCTTTTCTACCATAGCGAGGAACAAAAGGTGTTTGTTTCTCGACATGCCACCTATCTAGAAAAGGAATTTCTTGCAAAAGAAATTAGTGGCGACAAGGTAGAACTGGAAGAAATTCCGGCTACACAAACTCAAACTGAAGATTTAGTGGAACCGGAGGATTCCGTAGTTCCTGATGAACCCCAGCCACTCCGCCGATCTAGTAGGGTTCCTCACCCACCTGAGAGATACTACGGTTTTCTCATGGATGGTGGGAGCGAGGATTGCATCATGGTTGATGATGACCCAACTAGTTTCGAGCAGGCCATCACGAGTGGGGACTCAGTGAAATGGTTGGATGCAATGCTGTCCGAGATGGAATCCATGTACACCAACAAAGTATGGACTTTGGAAGATGCTCCTGAAGGGGTAAAACCCATTGGGAGCAAGTAGATCTTTGAAAAAAACTTGGTGTAGATGGGAAAGTGGAGACTTTCAAAGCTAGACTTGTTGTAAAGGGTTTTCGTCAAAGACCAGGTGTGGACTATGACGAAACCTTTTCTCCAGTGGCTATGCTTAAATCCATCCGGATCATGCTTGCCATTGCTGCATATCATGACTACGAAATCTGGCAAATGGATGTTAAGACCGCCTTTCTAAACGGTGATTTAGAAGAGTGCGTGTACATGACTCGGCCAGAGGGCTTCGTAGATAGTGGGAGCAGCGGGAAGGCGTGCAAGCTGCTTAAATCCATTTATGGGTTAAAGCAAGCATCGCGGAATTGGAACATCTGCTTTGACGTCGTTATTAAAGAGTTTGATTTCGTCAAAAACGTAGATGAACCTTGTATCTACAAGAAGGTGGCAGAGAGTAAGGTTGTCTTCCTCATATTGTACGTGGACGACATACTCTTGATAGGAAATGACATTCCTATGCTGCAATCGGTCAAGCTCTTCTTATCACAAAGATTTTCAATGAAAGATCTAGGTGATGCCTCCTGCATACTGGGAATTATGATCTATAAAGATAGATCTAAAAGGATATTGGGATTGTCCCAATCCAAGTACATTGACACCATGCTAAAGAGGTTTAGTATGGAAGAGTCCAAACGTGGGTTTTTACCCACGATCTCAGGGCTCACTCTCTCGAAAGAGATGTCTCCCAAGACTGATTTGGAGAGAGCTCACATGCAAGGAATTCCCTATGCTTCGGTTGTAGGCTCTATCATGTACGCGATGCTATGTACCAGACCCGATGTAGCATACTCACTAAGTGTAGTGAGTAGGTATCAAGCTGATCCTGGAGAGAGTCACTGGACAGCTGTGAAGAGCATTCTCAAGTACTTGCGAAGGACTAAAGAGATGCTCTTGGTGTATGGTAACGGAGAAATCCAAGTGGAGTCCTTTACCGATTCGAGCTTCCAGAGTGATAAAGACGACTCTAAGTCGCACTCGGGATTTGCCTTTACCCTTTACGGAGGGGCGGTTAGCTGGAAGAGTTCCAAGCAGGAAACCGTGGCAGACTCGACGATGGAGGCCGAATACATCGCTGCCAACGATGCTGCCAAAGAGGCTGTCTGGATCAAGAAGTTCATTACTGAACTTGGAGTGATTCTATCTATTGAGCATCCAATACCTTTGTATTATGATAACAATGGAGCGGTGGCTTTGGCCAAGGAATCCAGGTCCCATCAGCGATCCAGGCATATTCTGAGGCGGTATCACCTGATCCGGGAGATAGTTGATTGCCGGGAGATCGAGGTCAGGAGGGTTGACACGAAGAACAACACTGCGGATCCACTCACGAAAGCCATTCCCCAGATACAGTTTGAGAGACTCTTCGGGATGCTAGGTATGCGATACTACAGCAGCTGGCCCTAGTGCAAGTTGGAGATTGTTAGTTGTATGTATGCCCTATAGGCCAGTATTGTACAGATGATTTATATTATATTGGATGCTTGGACATATATAGAGAGGACTTTCTTGCTCGATATGATAGCATGCTATCTGGTTGCTCTTTATCTTAACATGTATACTTGTCTCTTGATACTGTCTTATAGTTACATGTTGGTAAAGCCCTTAGGATGTGTACTTGAGTACCTGGACTATGATGCGGATCATACTAGTGGGGACATGGTAGTCCATAAGTACATCCTTCAAGGTCCCTAGCCGTGGGTGTATCGAGACGGGACATCGATATACCAGAGTAGACTAGCGTATACCTTCTCGACCCATATAGATAGGCGATAGATGATCCCATATCCATTGGTGTTTGACATCAGAGATGGTATACGGGTGCTCAGTGGAGACTAGGTACACTGGACGGACTCGTCGAGAACTCCCAGATGGTATTATACCTCACGTCAGATGGCAGTTCTCTGGTGACACTTGTGCAGGTTAGTCTGTAGACCCGAGATAGTCATAGAGTCTTGTGTGATTCCTACTGTGCTTTGATTTTCACCTTACCACGTCAAGAGGGCATGCAAAATGGTGGTTTTTAGGCACAGTCCCGAGTCACATGGAGGCAATGAGCGATAGGAGGGGTTTCGTCTCTCCCGGTATTGGGGGTTGATGTTGCGCTGTGCTCGATTGGCCATAACAGGGAAGTCCCTGGCCAGGGCTGATTTAGAGATTTACTGGTAAGTGTTACCAGTAGTTTCTCGACCCGTTATGAGCCTCACATCGGCACGACTTATCGGTTGTTGGGGTCTGACGTTTACCACCCCTAGACTTGATATGCGACATATCAGACGAGAAGACCGGACTGTACGGGAAGTGTTACCAGCAGGCTTTTACAGGAGTTGGAGCGGACTTGCTTGCTGATCTTCTGATCGCTCAATACCCGGGTAGCCGTTATGTCCAGCTAGTACCGCTGACGGCTTGTGGGTGCTTGATGTAATCATCACCTACTGCCGGCGTATTGTCGAGTTTTTAGAGTCCTACATAAAAGTTTTACTGGCTCAGGCAAAACGAAATAGGAGCGCATATGTGATATGTGCGGGACCGACAATGATGCGTGTATGTGATACCGTATTCTATTCTCGCGACTATTTGTATCGCAAGGTTATATGTGATATAGCCGGGTTATCGATTCAAGTGTTGATTCGATAAGTCGATACATTGGAGGTTAGTCGGTTATATGAGATATGACCGGATTATTAAGTCAAGTATTGATTTAATAATTTAGTGTATAATTGTATATTAGATATACTAGTTTACATTAACTAACACTTGTTCACTTATGGATTTTTCTCACATGTATACAACTTCAATATATATGTGATATATATTAAAATGTGTTTTCTTTTTGTATCATGGTTGATGATACACATGACTTGGGTGTATGAGACTTACACCATGCTATTTATTATGTTGGGTTTTTAATATTTAAAGTAATTACAAAATTAGTGGAGGATTAGATAAATGCATGAAGCTTGTGGAAGCTTGTGGATGCATTGACTAAGTCCACTAAGTTTGTTTTTACTATGGATATTTGTTAACCCAACCATAAGAATTAGCCATGGTTATGTCTCTACATGAGTTAGTATATGATACTCACTCACCATGGTTAGCTTACTCACTTGATCATTATCTCTTCTCATTTTATTTTCTTCATCTTCTTCCTTGAGCTAAAAAGCTCTCTAGGGTTTGATCCAAAGTGAGAAACATTGTGAGAAACTAAATTCTAAAGTGAACCCACTTCTTATTTCTCCATCCTCTACTAGACTAGCACTTTAGTTTAGGGTGTTTGCTTCACTAATTCTCTAGTTAGTGAAGTAGAAGCTTGAGTTGGCATCCCCTCGACGTAGATCATCTTCGGCCTCGAAGACTTCAAGCAAGGACGCTCATTTAGCCTCGTGAAGCCATGCAAGAGTCCGGGAGAACCACGATCGCAGCGATGGGACTTCAACAAGGAGCTAAAGAAGTGAATGACCGATCTACAAAGGTTGTATTTCGTATTCACTTTGTCATAGATGCTATTTACTTGCATATGAAACCCTAATTTTCTAGCAAAGATCTTATTTAGGGTTGTTAGGCACGGCTAAAATTTTAATCTGGCATGGTTGATGCTTTCTTAACCTTTGTTAGAGTGCCTAGTAACCCTACAGCTAATGCTCATATCATCGAAAGATTTCGCACCCCACCGAAGAATGCGACACTTTTAAAAGATGGTGGTAGGGATATGTTGCTCACCGGCAACATTTTAAGCGGATGAAACGCAAAACTCGTCGGGAGCGAAGAAATACGACCGAAGAGCGTAGAAGAACTATCGGCAACTGTCGCATAGTTAACGCTGGGGGATCGCAAGTTCTCACGTTTGGGAGCGACTTCGATGAAGAGATGACTCTTGGCCTTTTATTCAAGGAATCCACCTCGGGAAAGGAGGGAGAATCGAAGACCTGTGAAAATATCCAGCTGCGCAATCGTACGCTGCACGAAAAGAATCTCGGACCCGCAAACAGAAAAGATAAGGGAAAAGAGAAGGTCTCTGAAGATATCGCCCTAGATGACCAAGTCATGAAAGAGCTGACCGCCAAGGACCCGCCAAGGAAAAGTAAGGTGGACTACAACATTCTGGCACACTTGAGGAAGTTACCCTCGTAGCTCAGCATTCTCGACGCTCTTTTACTATCAAAAGAAGCAAGGGACTCATTGATCAAGGCGCTACAAGAGCCAGAGCAATTCCAAGCTTTTCTCGCCGAAGAAAAGATGAAGGACGAGCTGGAAGAAGTACACACAGCCGATATTACCTTCGGCGATGAAGATCTCCTTCTCGGGACGTGCGAGCATAACCGTCCCCTATATGTCTCCGGATATTGTCATGATATCAAGATAGGAAAAATCCTGGTCGACAATGGGTCTTCCGTCAATCTCCTCAACGTGTGAGTGTTGAAGGAAATCTGCATGAGCGTCCAGCACCTCACTCGTGATAAAATCACCATCTCCGGTTTTGACTCTCAGTCATCACGGACTCTCGAGTCTGTGATACTGACGATACGCTTCGGACTACTCTTCACAGATATTAAATTTCACGTCATCGATGCCAAGACATGTTACAATGCTTTGCTCGGCCGGCCCTGGTTACACGAGTACAACATCATCCCTTCGACACATCATCAGTGTATGAAATACTTTAAGGATGGTCTCGAGTACACTGTGACGAGAAAGCTGAACCCATTCTCCGTGAATGAAGTCCGAAAATACGAAGATGCAAAATACTTCTTACCAGATTTCGAGGATACAGAGAGATGTCACAAACCGGAGAACAAAGCTATCACCACCATTCCGATCGTCGGGAGTGATACCGAGGAGGAAGAAGAGATAGTTTACTCAGGTCCGCCCCGGTACAACAAGATGAGACCGCCCGCTCCTATGTTGATCTTCGGCAGCGACTCAGAAGATGAGGTCCATGCCATATTCTCTGCTCGGCCTTCAATACAAACCTTCGCTGATGAAGAACAAAGTTTGCAGGTTGCCATGGTTCTGCCTAAGCATCATAAAGAACTAGACGCGCTCGATACCTACAGTGTGGAAGAGCTGCAGACGTTCTATGTCTCTCCCAGGCGAGAAGGCGAAAAGGCGATCCTATTCTACCGCTCCAGGGAAACCGAAGTGGAGAAAGAAATCTAGCACGACGCGGATTCTACACTTGACAGGCTCCAGCCCATCCGTCTGCCTAGATATTACACAGAAGACTTGAAAAGGCTATTGAAGGGCCAAGGAGTACCCTTCAAACAGACCGCTCGAAAAGCTAAGTTCTATGACAGGACCTGGAACGTTCCCGGAACTCAGCGCAAGTTGCCCAACGGGAAAATGGAAGCGATCGGGCTTGGATATGTCCGGTCTAAGAAACGGGAGCTACTCCGCGACTGCTATGTCGTACATGACTTTGATGAAGAAGGTGACGCTCAATGGGAGAATGCTAACCCTGAACCAGAGAGAGCCTCCGACGTGAGGGTGCCCAGTCCATCGTTCGAGGAACAAATGGACAAGCTTATAAGGGAAGCTGGTCAAAAAGTTCGAGACGACCATAATCGCGAAATGGCCATCTACGAGAAACCAAGGATGCAGCGACTTCTTCAACAGGCTGCGAAAGATGAAAATGCCCCTCCCTGTCAACCTGTTGTACAAAAGGCTCGACGCAGAGGCCGAAACAAGTCAGACAGCGGAAAAGGCGTTCGACAGCGACAAAGTGGGACCAAGAAGTCACGCGATCGGGAATCGAGCGGTCCAGATTTATCCCTTATGAAGAAGATGAGTCGAGCATACTCTTTTCCTCAGAGCAAAACACGGAAGATACTTGATCTTGCCATAAGACATCAAATGATTACACTTCCGGAGTCTAAACACCCCGAGCAAGCCAACGAGGTCTCTCACCCAGACTATTGCTCTTATCATCAAGCAATAGGACATTCTCTCGAAGATTGCTTTACCTTCAAAAACTGGGTCGAAGATCAATATTAGCAAGGCGGGTTCGCTTTATCCAACAACTGGAAGGTAACCCCGCCACAGAAGCATGAACCCAAATCCACGAGGGTAGACCTATATCCATATCGGTCTTGGAAGCGAGCTCGTACTTGTCATATGATAACGATATCAAAAGAAGAACCCGAGAATATGGATGACCTCCCCTGGTGCTTCGAAAACAATGATGACGAGGTGATCTCAGAGTTTCCACCGACGCCAAAAGAGCTGGAAGATGGAATACATACCACTGCAGATGATCTCAAGAAAATTGATTTGGGCACGGCAAGTGACCCGCGACCGACGTTCGTCAGCGAACTGCTGTCTGAAGAAAGGGTGGCTACACTAAAGGACGTGCTCATGCAGTATAAAGATTGCTTCGCATGGAATTATTCCGAGATGCCAGGACTAGATCCCGAGATTGCTGTACACAAGTTGGCAATATCCCCAGACGTCAAGCCAATCAAACAAGCAGTAAGGAGAATGCGGCTTGAGCTTGAGATGAGTATCAACGCTGAGGTCAAGAAGCTAATCGACTCCGGCTTCATCCAAGAAGTTCAGTATCCTGATTGGATCGCCAACATTGTCCCGGTGATGAAGAAAAATGGGACCGTGCGCATATGTGTGGACTTTAGGGATCTCAACAAAGCTTGCCCAAAGGATGACTTCCCAGTACCGGTCACCGAGCTAATGATAGACAACACGTCCACTCATGAAGTCTTCTCCTTCATGGACGGATCGTCAGGATACAATCAGATAAAGATGCATCCCGAAGACCAGAAGCATACCGCTTTTCGGACCCATTTAGGCATATTCTGCTACAAGGTGATGCCCTTCGGTCTAAAGAACGCTGGCACCACCTATCAGAGGGCCATGACGAAGATCTTCGATGATCTCATACATGAAATTGTTGAATGCTATATCGACGACCTCGTGGTGAAAAGCAAATCATACGAGGAACATTTAAAGCATCTGAAGATCGTGTTTCAACGCCTTCGGCAATACAACTTGAAGATGAACCCTCTCAAATGTGCGTTCGGAGTTTCCTCGGGCAAGTTCCTAGGATTCATCGTCCGACACCGAGGCATCGAGATAGATCCGTCAAAGATCAAGACAATTATGGAGATGCCCCCGCCGAGGACTCTCAAGCAATTGCGGTCTCTCCAAGGGAAGCTCGCGTATATCCGGCGATTTATAGCCAATCTCTCAGGCAAGTGCCGTCCTTACAGCCACCTGATGAAAAAGGGAACCTCTTTCGTTTGGGATCACAAATGCCAAAGCGCGCTAGACGAAATCAAGCAATACCTGCAGAATCCGCCAGTGCTGGCTGCTCCCGTTAAAGGAAAACCTTTCATTCTGTATACAACCGCCCTTGAAGGTTCCTTAGGCGCATTATGGGCACAAGAAAATGACCAAGGGAAATAAAGAGCTCTCTATTACTTGAGTCGAGTTCTACTGGGGGCAGAAAGCAACTACTCCCCCATCGAAAAACACTGCCTGGCATTAATCTTCGCGATAACGAAGCTCAGGCACTATGCGTTGGCGCATGAAGTTCGTCTCATATCGAAGGTGGATCCTCTCAAGTATTTGATGTCTAAGGCCATATTGACGGGACGGATTGCTAAATAGGCCTTGCTCTTGATGGAGTTCTCAATAACTTATTAGCCTCTTAAGGCAGTGAAAGGCCAAGCCATCACCGACTTCCTCGTTGAGCATCTGATGCCTGCCGATTCTCCCTTGAATTGCGAACTGCCAGACGAACATGCGTTTGGCACGATCGACGGTAGTGGCACCCGATGGGAACTTTATTTTGATGGAGCGTCTTCCATGAAGAAGCGCAAACAAAGCACCCCATAATCAAATCAGGGGTAGGCCTCATCTTCGTGACTCCACAAGGAGGGATAATGCGCTTCGCCTTCTCCTTGACAGAGCCGAGGATGAACAATGAAGCCGAGTATGAAGATTTAATAGCAAGTCTCGAGATCGCTATTGACATGGGGATTGAAGACCTCCTCATATACGGAGGCTCCCAACTGGTCGTTAGTCAAGTAAACGGTGACTACCAAACGTGCAAGCTAGAGTTGGTGAAGTACAGTGAGAGGGTGCAGCAACTGCTGACCCAAATACCTTCCTACATCTTGGAAAGCATACCACGTGCGGAAAATAGCAAAACAGATGCATTAGCCAAGCTTGCTAAAGAACTAGCCGACGAGAACCTCGATGACGTGAGGATCGTTGTGCAAAACCGTCGGGTTCTTGCACCGGCAGAAATATCTCCGGAGTCGTCCAAAGAAAAAGGAGCGACCGAGCAGACGGCCCTACAAATAAAAGACCAGGAAAAGACTAAGGATTGGAGAGAAGTCTTTATAGACTACTTCAAATCCCGTCGAACGCCTGAAGATGCGTCCTCAAAACATCAGCTCATGAAGCGAGCCCTATCTTTCGCCTTTGTCAATGATACTCTGTACAAGAGGTCGTTTGATTCTCTATGGCTAAGATGCCTGGGACCTGAAGAGGCGAAAAGAGTTATCCAAGAAGTTCACGACGGACTCTGCGGTTCTCACCAAACCGGACCAAAGATGAAGCTAAAGATCAAATGGATGGGTTATTATTGGCCCATGATGATCCAAGACTGCCTCGTATACGCGAAGCAGTGCCACTCGTGCCAGATTCACGGGGATTTTATCCACCAGCATCCAAATCCGCTACATCCAACGGTGGCTAGCTGGCCGTTCGAAATATGGGGAACTAACATAATAGGCCCCATCGAACCGGCATCGTCCAGAGGACATCGTTTCATTTTGGCGACAACTGATTACTTCTCCAAATGGGCAGAAGCAGTACCGCTGAGGGAAGTGAAGACGGAGAATATCCTCCACTTCTTCAAGACGCACGTTATTTATCGGTTTGGAACTCCGCGACGGATCATCTCCGATAACGGGCCAGCCTACAGAAGCCACAAGATCAGCCACTTCGCACAACAGCACAACATAGATTGGAGATACTCCTCAGTTTATAATCCCCGAGCCAACGGTCTAGCGGAGGGTTTCAACAAGACCTTGACGAAGATCGTGAAGAAGACGGTGTCATGAAATAAGAAGGACTAGCATGAGAGACTGCATGAAGCTCTCTGGGCGTATCGAACTACGTTCAAAACGGCCACGAATACGACGCCGTATGCATTGGTATTCGGTACCGAGGCGGTACTTCCCCTCGAGATAGAGCTACCCTCTTTACGAGTGGCAGTTCATTACGAGCTAACGGACGAAGAGAATGCTCACCTTCGGCTTGAGGAGCTCGATGCCCTTGATGAAACCCGGCTCATAGCGCAGCAGAATCTGGAAGCTTATAAAGCAAAGATGACGCGCCATATGAAAGATTGACTAGGCCGAGAACATTCCGCCAAGGCGAACTCGTGCTAGTGGTCAAAAGACCTATGATCCCTAATCGCGCCAAGCGGGGGAAATTCAAGCCAAACTATGAAGGCCCGTATATCATAGACAAGGTCTACCAGGGTGGAGCCTATCTACTCATGGACCTGCATGATGAAAGGCCCTTCAGGCCGATAAACGGTCGCTTCTTGAAGAAATACTACGCCTAACGAGTCATGGCCTAGGTCAATGATAGATGACGACGACTATGTCCGCTCGTTATTTTTCTAAGCCCAAACTCTATAAGTAGTAACCGGCTTCCTTTATAACGGACCGAAACGTCCTTAAAACTAACAGCGGACCGGAACGTCCTTAAACTAACAACGGACCACTATGTCCTAAAACTAGCTGTTGACCGAGATGTCGATAAACTACGGTGGATTGCAGCGTCCCAAAGCTGATATATAAAAAAAAGAATTAAAAAAAAGAAAAAAAGAAAACGATATGTCCATAAGCAAAATGGGTACGGATGAAAACCCGAAAGGGCTCCGTGAGTAAAAACAGCAGGGCTACCGGCAAGTTTTGTGAAAACCCGAAAGGGCGCAGCCTCGTTAAAATAAAAAAAAATAAAAAAAGAAAAAGAAAAAGAAAATGGTATGTCCATAAGCAAAACGGGCACAAATGAAAACCCGAAAGGGCTCCGTGAGTAAAAACAGCAGGGCTACCGGCGAGTTTTGTGAAAACCCGAAAGGGCGCGATCTCGTTAAAGGACACTTGCAAGGTCCTCTCGACTTTGTAAGGAGAAACCACCTGCGTGAGATCCTTATGACTCACAAAAGAGCAACACACTAAGGGATCCCCATGATCCCTAGGGAGAAACTACACTTGCGAGATCCCCACTACTCGTAAGGAGAATCCTCTTATGGGACCCTCACGGCTCATAAGATTCCAAAGTCTTAAGCTACAGGGATCTGAACCTGTTCTTAAGCAGCCCCCCACAACCTCCAATACTGCCCTACAAGCGGCTCAGTGTTGACCCTTGTATACAATCCACGGGCGTGAACAAATATTTCCCTAACGAAGTCCCATCCGTGACTAGGGATATGTCTATATGGTGAACAACCCTTGTAAGTCCTCTCGATTTATAAGGAGAAAACCCTCTTGTAAGATCCTTACGACTTACAGGAGAACATACACTTAGGAGTCCTCATGACTCCTAAGGAGAAAACGCATTTACAAGATCCTCACGACTTTTAGGGAGAAATACCTTCATGAGACCCTTACGGCTCATGAAGTCAAAAGCCTTAGTCGACAGGATCCTAACCCTGTTTACTAAGCCACCTTTGTTCGACATCGACATAGGCAAATGATGATTCGCTCCTGGCAATATCCCAGTAGTAGCGGTGCTGATGCCGAAATCAGTGTCTAATCCCAACCTTGCAGCGAAAAGCTAGCAAGCCACCCATTTATACGAAATAGCCGAAATGATGGGGCAACTTGCAAACAAAATCAGCAAGTAAAAATGTATGCATGCAAAATAGCCGAAATGATTGGGCAACTCGCAATAAGAAAACAGCGAGTAAAAATAAAACAAATAGCCGAAATGATTGGGCACCGCGAAAAATAGCCGAACTGATTAGGCAATCGCGACCTTCGCTATATAAAAGCTGAAATGATAGAGCATCGCGGAAAGAAATAAAAAAAATGATGAAATTTATGCCCTACAGGTGATATCATATCAATCCCTGTATACAATCCAGGGGCTCAAACAAAGAGAGAATCATGCCTTTCCTCCCCAGGTTTCATCAGAAGAAGAAGCCAAATCTCAACGGTTCACAGATGGCCTGGAGATCATCTCAACATCCGTTTCATTACGACAAACACAACATCAAGCAAAGTGGAACAGCGGCAACTTCCAGTTCCATGACTCGGTAGTACACAGATAACCGAGATTCAAACCCTGACTCCGTGAAATGCGGATGAAGCAAAATTCCTGGCTACGTGGAACGCGGCTTATGTTAATCCTGACCCCGTGGGAAACGTCCAGAGCAGATCCTGGTTCTCGCAGAGCACGGCAGTGAACCCATGTGAAGCATCCAGAGTGGAGCCTGGTCCTCACCGAACACGGCAGTGAACCCGTGGGAACCATCCAGAGCAAAATTCCTGGCTACATGGAACGCGGATTATGTCACTCCTGACCCCGTGGGAAACGTCCAGAGCGGATCCTGGTCCTCGCAGAGCACGGCAGTGAACCCGTATGAAGCATCCAGAGTGGAGCCTGGTCCTCGCCAAACACGGCAGTGAACCCGTAGGAAGCATCCAGAGAAAAATACCTGGCTACGTGGAACGTGAATTATGTCACTCCTGACCCCATGTGAAGCATCCAGAGCGGAGCCTGGTCCTCGCCGAACACGGCAATGAACCCGTGGGAAGCATCCAGAGCAAAATTCCTGGTCACGTAGAACGCAGATTATGTCACTCTTGACCCCATGGAAAACGTCGCAGAGCACGGCGATGACCCCGTGTGAAGCATCCAGAGCGGAGCCTAGTCCTCGCCGAATACGGCAGTGAACCCATGGGAAGCATCCAGAGCAAAATTCCTGGCTACGTGGAACGCGGATTGTGTCACTTCTGACCCCGTGGAAAACGTCCAGAGCGGATCCTGGTCCTCGCAGAGCACGGCAGTGAACCCGTGTGAAGCATCCAGAGCAGAGCCTGGTCCTCGCCGAACACGGCAGTGAACCCATGGGAAGTATCCAGAGCAAAATTCCTGGCTATGTGGAACGCGGATTATGTCACTTCTAACCCCGTGGAAAACGTCCAGAACGGATCCTGGTCCTCGCAGAGCACGGCTGTGAACCCGTGTGAAGCATCCAGAGCGGAGCCTGGTCCTCGCCGAACACGACAGTGAACCCGTGGGAAGCATCCAGAGCAAAAATTGGACTGTGAGGTCTTTAAACTCATGGACTATGATGTCCTTAACCTCGACCGTGATGTCTTAAAACTAACATTGGACTGTGAGGTCCTTAAACTCACGGACTATGATGTCCTTAATCTTGACCGTGATGTCTTAAAACTAACATCGGACTGTGGGGTCCTTAAACCCATGGACTATGATGTCCTTAACCTAGACCGTGATGTCTTAAAACTAACATTGGACTGTAAGGTCCTTAAACTCATGGACTATGATGTCCTTAATCTCGACCGTGATATCTTAAAACTAACAACGGACTGTGGGGTCCTTAAATCCACGGACTATGATGTCCTTAACCTCGACCGCGATGTCTTTAAACTACAGTATCCTGGAGAACGTCCAGAGCGGAGCCTGGTTCTCGCAGAACACGGCAGTGAACCCGTGAGAAGCATCCAGAGCAACCCCCGACTCCGTGAAATGCGAATAAGGAAAACTTCATCCATCACTTGCGGGTCCTCATGACTCGTAAGGGAGTAAATTCTCTTGTGAAATTCTTACGAATTTCAAGAGAAAACACACTTAGGAATCCTCACGATTCTTAAGAAGAAATTACACCTACGGGATCCTCTCGACCGGTAGGGAGAAAATTCTTTATGAGACCCTCACGGCTCATAAAGTTGAAAAGTCTTAGGTGACAGATCCTACCCCTGTCTCCTAAGCCATCATTACCTTATAAGGAGTTCAAGATGAACTGTTATCTACCATCTATGGGCCACACTTGCTAAAACTACATGCCACTGAAATGGAGAAGTTACTCATGAGTATATAAACTACTTCACGCCAGAGTAAAACATAAAGGAATAGAAGGGTGCGGCTCATAGAGCTGAGGCTTTAGGACTATATCGTTTAAGAGTCGATATTTGAGTCAATGATAAATGACGACGCTTGTGTCCGCTCGTTATCTTCTCAGATCAAGATTCTGAAAATTATATACCAACCCGAAACTGGTCATACGTTATTAATTACTCTGCACTATTTCACCCACGTATATACTTATGTGGACAAAGTAGTGGGGGGCATTTGTTCCCGCCAAAAATTTCTGCGCAAAAACGCCCAAGGTATCAAACGGCAACAATACGCTTAAGAAAATGTGAACCAGTATTTTCCGGGCTGTATTTTGACAAACTCCCGAATGAGAAACAGCTAAATTCTAATGGTATTTAAAGCATCTCGAATAAACCTTCGAATTGATATATTATGGGCCTCATAATTCATCCGGAATCAAAAGTTATGAGCAAATGTGTTATGCACATGTGATCTAAGGAAGAAGATGCGAACCAGTATTTTCCGAGCTGTATTTTGACAAACTCTGGAATGAGAAACAGATAAATTTTGATGGTATCAAAACCATCTCGAAAAAACCTTCGATTTGATATATTATGGGCTTCATAATTCATCCGGGATCAAAAGTTATGAGCAAATGTGCTATGCACATGTGATCTAAGGAAGAAGATGCGAACCAGTATTTTCCGAACTGTATTTTGACAAACTACGGAATGAGAAATAGCTAAATTTTGATGGTATCGAAACTATCTCGAAGAATCCTTCGATTTGATATATTATGGGCCTCATAATTCATCCGGGATCAAAAGTTATGAGCAAATGTGTTATGCACGTGTAATCTAAAGTAATGCTCTACTACATGGGGAATGCATTTTTAGTCCCACATCGGGAAAAGGAGAGATGGCTTCTTTACCACTCCTATATAAATAAGAGAGGGTAGTTCTTAGAAAGGGTAGAGTTCAGTCCTCAAAGGATTCAATTATCAAAGGAGCTTAGTTCTCCAAAGGAGCTTAGTTCTCCAAGATAGGAGCATGCTCCTCCCCATAATGCGCAAGCGCCATGTGCGCTACGTACAACGCACGTATGCCCGCCATACGCACACCACGTGCAACGCGCGTGCACACCACATGAGAACATTTAATAATATTAAAAGGAGCTTAGTTATCCATAGGAGCTTAGTTCTCCAAGATAGGAGCATGCTCCTCCCCATAATGCGTATATGCGCAAGCGCCATGTGCGCTACGTGCAACACACGTTTGCCCACCATGCGCGCACCACTTGCAACTCACGTGCGCACCACATAAGAACATTTAATAATATTAAAAGGAGCTTAGTTCTCCAAGATAGGAGCATGCTCCTCCCCATAATGCGCATATGCGCAAGCGCCATGTCCGCCATGCGGGCACCACGTGCAACGCACGTGCGCACTACATGAGAACATTTAATAATATTAAAAGCACATACGTTCTCTATAGAAGCTTGCTCCCCCATAATGCGCATATGCGCAAGCTCCATGTGCGCTATGTGCAAATATGTGCGCCCAACACGTGCGACGCACGTGTGCCTAACACGTGCGACGCACGTGTGCGAACGAAAAGAAGCCTTTTTCAGCAACGAGAAGCTTAAGCTCCAGCCTGTTCTTTCCCTCTAATGAGTGGGACATGGTTCAAAGGGTACATCCCTCCACACCTTCGATATATGGCGCTGTAATCTCTCAGTGTCGTCGGAGAGGTGGTGGGTCCCAACGACCAATGATCCTTCTTTTCAATAAAAAAAGAAAAAGAAACATACAAAAAAAAGAAGAGAGAGATAAAAAAACCCTCTGCAAAAGAAGAGAAAGCTCTTAGAAAAAAGAAGATTTTTCTTCATCTTCAAGGTAAAAAGAACTATGTACTTGAATAATAGAGATGAAATCATCTCGTAAAAAGAAGAAACATCTTCTAAAAAGATCAGAGATCTAAGAAAAAGACCAAGCTTTTTAATAAAAAAAGAAAAGATCAAAAAGATCTAATCATAAAAAGACTAAAAGAAGTATTTTATTTCATTCACAGATCTTTTGATCTTTAAAGGCAGAGCCTTTTATAAAAACAAGAACTTTTGTTCTTGGATCTTGAGGAAAAAGCCTCCTTTGAAGAACATAAATTTGTTGTTTGATTTTTAAATTGATCAAATGCGCTTTGCTCTATTAGAAAGTTCCTTACACTCATGAACTGCGCTCTTGCGCTCATGGGACAGGCGCTCAGCGGCAAAACCTGCCACGTGTCAGCCAAAGAAACAATCTGCACTTTGCGCTTCTGAAACAGCGCACTACGCTCATATGCTGGCGCTCAGCGCCAAGCGCGCCACGTGTCATCCATTGGCGTGCCAAAAGACTAGCGCTAAGCGCTCATAAATTAAAAGCGCAATGCGCTAATGAGCTAGCGCGACACGTGTTCTCTTCGTGTGCGCTACCTGACAGAAGCGCAATGCGCTCTTTAACTGGTGCAAAGCGCCTGGCGCGCTACGTGGCGCATTGTCAGATCACAACTTGTTCTGATGAAGACAAAAGATATCAAAACCCAATGCTCAGCATTATTAAAAGGGCCGAGCCCAAATAAAGGCTTAATAGCCAGAACAAAAAAAATGTTAAACATTTTATTTGGACTTAGCCCAATTCTGGCCATAAATCCTCAACTTATCTTGAACTGAGCACATCTACTCCTTCAAACAATCCACCTTGGTTTAAGGGTACATCTCTTCACTCCTTTGATATTTGTCGTTGTAATTCCTCAACGTCTTCAAAGAGGTGACGGGTCCCGACAACCACACATTTCATGGACTGTGGGGTCCTTAAACTCATGGACTATGACGTCCTTAACCTCGACCGCGATGTCTTTAAACTAACATCGGACTGTGAGGTCCTTAAACTCACAGACTATGATGTCCTTAACCTCGATCGTGATGTCTTAAAACTAACATCGGACTGTGTGGTCCTTAAACCCACGGACTCTGATGTCCTTAACCTCGACCGTGATATCTTAGAACTAACAATGGACCGTGGGGTCCCTAAACCTATGGACTATGATGTCCTTAACCTCGATCGCGATGTCTTTAAACTAACATCGGACTGTGAGGTCCTTAAACTCACGGACTATGATGTCCTTAACCTCGACCGCGATGTCTTTAAACTAACATTGGACTGAGATGTCCCTAAACTAACAATGGACCATAATATCTTTAAACTAATTACCGACCGCAATGTCACTAAACTAAACAACAGAGCCCAATTGCTCTCTTGTCGGATCTAAACGATCCCGTTAAGTTGATCTTAGTCTAAAATTAGACTAACGTATCCTTAACAAACGTTTAAGTCAATCTTAGTCTCAAATAAGGCTAACGTATTCTTAAACCCAAACCCCAAACCCAAATCAAAGAAAGATACGGATTTGGACTAGTCCACGCCCTACGGGCGACAACATAACTTAGTCTCCGTATACAATCCACAGGCAACTACAAACAAAACAAATACCCATGACACGCGATGCGGTAGCGTAATTAACTGCAGGGGTTTGCGCCTGCAGGGAAGAGCGTCCCCATAATAAAAAACCCCTCACCGTGAGGCGGAATCTAACGAAGTCTGCTACATCGGCTGCATCCGTTTAAACCTTCGATACATGGTGCCATAAATCAACTTGGCATCTTCGGAGAGGTGGACAGATAGCACCAATTAGCATCTGCCCCGAATTTCAAGCAAGACGGGCTTGCGCGGTCGCGTCTCTTTGTTCGGAGGGGAACAAGGGCTTAACGGAAACTCATATAAAGCCTGAAAGACCATCGAAGGTCATCCCACACCAGAGATGAGTGATCACCACCATCACATTCGTCTTGATACAGCAGATGCAAAGCCAGCAAACGAAGCAAAGGCAACATTCCTAGCTTTAAGGGCTTGACGACAACTCGTATAAAGCATGAAAGACCATCGAAGATCATCCCACACCAGCGAGGAGTGATCATCACCATGACATTCATCTCGATACAGCAGACGCAATGCCAGCAAATGAAGCAAAGGCAATATTCCTGGCTTCAAGGGCTTGACGACAACTCATATAAAGCCTGAAAGACCATCGGAGATTATCCCACACCAGCGAGGAGTGATCACCACCATGACATCTGTCTCGATATAGCAGACGCAATGACGACAAATGAAGCAAAGGCACCATTCCTAGCTTCAAGGGCTTGATGGCAACTCATATAAAGCCTGAGAGACCATCGGAGATCATCTCAACATCCGTCTCATTTCAACAGACACGACATCAATAAATCGGAGCTGCGGCAAAATTCCCAGTTCCATGACTCGACGATGCACAAACAACCGAGAGTCAACCTTTTCTGGTCACGTGGAATACGGCCTATGTCAATCCTGACCCCGTGGAAAACGTCCAGAGCGAAGCCTGGTCCTCGCAGAACACGACTATGTCAAACAGACCCCATGGGAAACATCCAGAGCAACTCCTGACTCCGTGAAATGTGAATAATGGTAGCCTCACCCATCACTTACGGGTCCTCACGACTCGTAAGGGAGCAAACTCTCTTGTGAGATCCTTACGAATCTCAAGAGAAAACACGCTTAGGAATCCTCACGATTCTTAAGGAGAAATTACACCTACGGGATCCTCTCGACCCGTAGGGAGAAATACCTTTATGAGACCCTCACGGCTCATAAAGTTGAAAAGCCTTAAGAGGCAGATCTTAACCTGACTCCTAAGCCATCGCTGTCTTACAAGGAGATTAAAATAGATTATCCACAAAATGCATTTACTAAAAGGGACACACCATCATGAAGCAAAATATGTCTTTTATTCATGAATCAAAACGAATACAAAGTACAATTTATGAAAAATCAAGAATATATGTTCAGTTAAGAACATGCATAAGAAAGAATAAAAAATAATATAATACATCTTTCAAGCTGGAGGATGATTCAAAAGGTTCATCAGTTCATCCTTCCTTTCTTGGGTCTCTGCTTCAAAATTGACTATGGCTGCGAGGCGGGCCTCCGCTTCCGACTGTTGGGCCTGATGCGAAGCAAGCCGGCCTTCAAGCTCCTGCTCAGTAGCTTTATGAGCATCAACCATCGTCCGGGTAAAGATAACAGCTTTATCAACAGCCACCATGTCCTTGATTGTGGCTTGAAGCTCCTGCCAAAGTCCATATGCGTGGGTGGTCTTAGCTGTAAATTCGGCTTGAATCTTCCCGAGCGCGGTTGAAGCCAGCTTCTTCTCTGAGAACTTTCGGCGGAGCCTCTTTTCACAGGAAAGCGTATTAGCAGCATACCGCTTAATCAACCCCTGCAAGCTTGTCTTCGCAGCCACCACCTCCGAAGGAAGGCGCATGCATTCAAGACTATATAAGCAAGCCTCCACTCGATGACAGAATTCGACCAAGACTTGCACCAATGCTTCACTGTGATAAGTGGCAAGAAAGGGGAGAGAACTGTTGGCTTCAGCAGCAAATTCTTCAGCCGTAAGCGAGCTACCAACACGAAGGTCTTCGATCAATGCTAACAAAGAGTGAAGACTTAACTTGGCCATACGTTCGGATGCACGCAGCGCATAAGGGCCAGACGGCATGAGAATGCGAGTATCCAACGGGGTAAAAGTAGGCAGAGCTGTTAAAGATCGGTAAATGATCAGCGAAGGTTGCAAACAGAGGACGGATGCAAAGACGTCGAAACTTTACTTACCCCACGTTTATACAAGAAGAGTCTGGAAAATCCCAGGCCCATCGAGGACCTCAACCTCATCATTAGCTTCCAGAACTACAGAAGACATGAACATTGTTATATGAAGAAGTAACAATACCGAGAAAGGAGCGAACAATGCTAACCTTGTCCTGAAGATAGAATGATGCGCTGAGGGGACATCGCCTGTGGAGCAGCCAGTTCCAGCAGACGCTGGAAGGACTTCCTGGGAGACAGGCCAGCGATGGACGCCGCCAACCCTCGTAGCTCTGAAAAAGACAAGGAAGGTTCAGATAATCGAAATATCGTTTAAAACAAAGTATGGGATAATACCTTCGATACTCCTCCTGCTTTGAACAGGAGGGATAGCAGCCTCAGCAGCCTCCTCCGTACCATCGGGCATATCACCGGAAACGTTTGCTGGTTGAGGGACATCAGCCACTTCGGGAACGGTAATCTTGGCCACTTGTTCCACCGCCTCTAGGCCGTCACCGGAAAGGTCCATTAAATCTATGACGTGTAAAGGCACCTCCTCAGGGCCAACGGGCGCGGAAGGAACGGAGGTCGTCAGTGGAAGCTCTATAGCAGGAATGGCAACCGTGGCAATCCCCTCCACACCTATGAGTGTTTCATTGGGGATATTTGCAGAATCCATAGTCAGGGCACGACTTGGACTCAGATCCTCTGCCATCAGCGAAGACCCTGCAAAGTTTGCACGAGGATAAGGATGTGTGTGTGTGTGTGTGTCTATATATATATATATATAAGCAGTGCAAAATACTACAAAAGGATATATAAGTGTACCAATGCGCAAAGGAGCTTCTAGTATGTCTTGTTCAAGCCGACGCTCCTTCCCCAGGAGGTATGCTCGCCGAGGTTCGAGGGTAGACTCGTGGCCACCGGTCCACAACGAAAGTGCATCTTCAGCGTCGGCTGAGACGGCCTGCTTAAGGGCTCTCTCGCCCCCTTCTTTCAAAGGACCTATGAATATACACCGTATCGATGGAGGATCTTCGTAAAAGATGACGGCAGGATAAGGCCTCTTCGGGATCCTTACATTCTCGGATTCATCTTGTGAGCGTCTTATAGCCTCAGCCAATTATGCGGCTTCCTTAACAGATGAACCAGGAAAAAGAAGACTGTCTTCCGGCGAACTAGTAACGGTCTTCTTCCCCCGCTTTGGCCCAGAGCTAGTGACTATAGAAGATCGCTTCCTTCCCCTTGCCGCTCGCTTTTTGAGCTGCTTCTCTGTTTTGACAGGGAGGGAAGACTTCTTCAGGACCTCCGCCAAGGGGATATTATCATCAGAGCTAGGTTTTACCTCCGAAACCGTTACGGTATCCGTCATCGGTCATTCAAGTGAAGCCTCTGTTGGCAATAAGGCGTGAAGCCTTTCCTCCTCTCTGAATGTTTTAAGCGAAGCAGCAATGGCTTCTTCTGTGGAGGCACCTGTTAAAACAGCGGGCGTCAGTCAAAGCATGATAAAAAAAAAGAAGAAAAAATGATGAGCAAGCGGAGAGATAAGGGTGAAGTATACCTGACTGCGCAAGGGCAACCAGTTCTTTTTCGAGGATGGCTGGCTGTTTGGAAGCTTCGATGGCAGCCTCCAAATCGGTATCATCGAGCGTCCCAAATAAACCCTCATTGGTCCCATATTCGCTAAAGCCTTCGTTAGACGGAGCAAGAGGTGTCGAGCCTAATATAGTGTCCAAAGAAAGTACTTGTTTCTTCTTCTTCTTGAGGACGAGCGCCGGTGGCCGATAACTCGAGTTTGCGTTTAGTAGGCGCCTTTGGAGGACGAGTCCTAATTTCTTTTCCTACGTCCGACTCGGGGGACGTGGCAGCCACCTCTTTTTTAGGTGCGCTGGATGGGGGCAACCCGTGCATAGGGCTTAGCACGTGTGAGGGCTCAACTGCAGTGACCTCTCTCAAGGGAGGATGAACAATGTTCTGTCGCTTCAGAGGAACATTTCGATCACCAGCCGGCACTGCGCCCTTGCGATCAAGCAGCAATCACTTTTCCTCCCTGATGATGACACCCATCAAATGTTGGTATCACGCCACATACACATTCAGGGCTTGCGGAACACAACTCGGTTCGCTGATGAAGAAGTTAGACCCTGTGTTCAGGCGCATAAAATGTAGTGCACTCCGAGTACCCTCTTCAGTGGCAGCCGGTTCTGCCAAGAAAGCCTCGAGTGGGACGCCCTGATTTTAGCTTAATTGCTGGGCGAAGCGATGAGGGTTATACCGCATAAATAAAGCCAAGTAATTCATCTTAAATACAAGAAAGCCAGGCCGGATAGAGTACAGATGAAGAATCTCCCGAGCTTTCAAGACAGAGGCCCCATCTTTAAATATATCCTGCAATGGCAGCACTGTCTTCCCCGACTCCTGGCCAACGGTCAAAACTTTATCAGTAAAGGACATGCCAGCTCCAATCGTACGCGGGCGAAGAAGCAAGCCTCTAGCTTCCCATTGCGTTGGAATCACAATAGAAGCTCCGACCAGTCGCATGATCCGAAGGAACCTGCACCTGTTATAAAAGCCCGGCCTCTTGTGGATGCCAAAGACGCCTAGCACGTGCAACTCGAGCCATGAAGTGAAATAATACATCGGGAAATTTACCTACCGTACCCCTGGCTCAGTCATATCAGCTGCCAAGCTAAGGCCGTGATACACAAGGGCTAACCTAGCGATCCCTACAGCCACTTGTATCCCAGCAACCATCCGATGCGCAGGATAGAAGACGAACGGCCTCATACGGTGAGGGTGCATGGGAAGCGTAAACCAACTCAGCCATAACCCAAGAAACCCTAAAAAGAATGTTTCTTCATCAATCCCAGGAGCCGCCAGCTCTGCAAAAGGGATGACCGGGGTATCGGGTAGAAAGAAGCTCTTCTGATCCGCCTCCTCCGTCGGCAGATTGCCCAAACCTAAGCCGAAGGGGTCGTCAAGACTGGCGAATTTCTCGACTTCTTCCTTCAATACTTTTGGGCGAAGAAAGTCAGCGATAAAAGCCGTAAAATTAACTCCACGACCTTAGGATGGAAGAGAGAGGTTCTCATAGATATTCAACACCTTTATCAAACTCGGAAATTGGTGTTGAATAGTGTTCTCGGGAGTAAGATCCATTACTACTGCTTTGGTGGCGAAAACATACTCATCCTGGGTAAACAATTCCTCATAATGTTCTCTCCTAACGGGTAAACCCAAGACTTCTGCAAATTCCTCCAAAGAAATAGAGACTTCTCGATCTGATAGGAGGAAGGTGTGGGTTGGAATGTTCCACTGCTCCAGAAATGCCCTGACTCACCACGTAGGAGGTGGGGAATATTGAAACAAAGAAGCGTAAACAACGGGATACAATCCAAGCTTCAGCAACTGTGATTTCTTCGCTGATAAAATATACCGAGCCCACTGCAAATACCCGGCTGGGTGACGGGGAGTTAGTCCTACATTGTATGGCTGTCCCCACGGGTGCGCCTCACTTTGACAAATACGCCGTCCTAGAATGTCCAAGGCCACCGGCGGCTGCACGGGTATCGCGAGCATAGAAGGCCGAAGGAGACCCTTTGAAGTCCAGTTGACCTTCTCCACAACGTAATTTATCGGAGGTGTATCTGCATAAGCAATCGCCGAAATAGGCTCCGAGGGTGTCGCACAGGAAAAGCTCCGTCGGCCCATGATAATTTGATCGTACCATTTACCCCATAGATGCAGACTCTTGTGCTCCGGGTCATGGTCTTTGATCAGTGCAAAAACCTCTCGGTCTACGGGCGCCTCAGGAAATCCGCCTTCTGAGGGGATGAACGGAAAAGAAGTGTCGAAAGATATGTCACCTGCGCGAAAAAGAACAAAATTCAACCCTTGGTGCTATAATTTAAACTTTGACGCTTGGTACTTTAAAATCCGTACCGCACTCAATGCAGTCAAAAGGGGCCAAAGGGGACCCACAAAGTTTAGATGACATCATCATTAATAAAACAACCTCATCATTTGACGAGGCTGTCATTAAATGAGGAAATCCTCAATTGATTCTCATTAAATGAGAAATCCCTCGGGCAGAGGAGTAAAACTCCTATTGAGAGCAGCGCTCTGTTGGGTTTCCTTCTCACCTCATATAGGGTTTGGAAGCATCACACATGCCACAATTTAAATTTTAAGAGGTGCTAAGCAAACTTATTTAGGAATCGAACTAGAAATATAGGGTAACACTTATAGTATCACATACTAAAGTTAAGCTATGACTAAGTGGAGAGACTACAACCTTTGTAGACCTCCTAGAGTTTGAACGAACTAGCTTGAACCTCCTCCACGTCCACGACGATCCACCCGGAGTTCCTTTGCTCAAAGCTCCTTTCTCCAATAGATCACAAAGATGATGAAGCAAACAAACTACACCAAGGGCTAAACAAGTGTAGTGTGATGATATGGTTGTGTTCTCATATAAAAACCCTTTCTTTCTTTTAACCTCACTCAATTTGGAAACTCAAGAGAGAGCTAGAGAGAGGAAGATGAAGATGGCAACCTTGAGCACTTTTTCGTTTGGATGAAAAGATAATAATGAAAGATAAATGAGAGAAGGATAAATATCAAGAATAAATATCTCTTTTGAAACCATGGTTAATAAAATATCTAGATATTTTAGAATGAGAAGAAAAAAACAAATGAAAAAGAAACCATGATTTAATTTTGGTCAAGTAAAGAAAAGTCAACAATGATTTAAAATCATTTTCTTTTTCTCATTCTAATATATATAAATATATTTACTTTCCATATATTTCTTATATTGCCATATTTGATGTATCATCAACCATGATACTAATGCGTGTATGTATGTGTGTATGCACATCAATATATACATATACATGCATGCATCCATCATAAAGAAAAATGTTTATTTAAATGAGATAAAAGTCAATATTAAATCAACACTTGATTTAATAAACCGGTCATATCTCATACGACCCGACCAATATAAATGCCCGATTAAAATACGGCATCATATACACGTATTTAATCGAGCTCCCGCACATATCTCATATGTACAGTACATCGTTTCGCCTGTGCCAGGAAACTCCTATGTGGGACTCTAAGACTCATCAATACGCCGGCAGTAGGTGATGATCAAATCAAACACCTACAAGCCGCAAGCGGTCAGCTAAACGTAACGGCCACCCGGGTATTGAGCGATCAGAAGAAGAACAAACGAACCTGTCAATCCATCTGGCAACACTTACCGTACAATCCGATTTCTTCATCAGATATGCTGCATATCGAGTCTAGGGATGGAATCGCCGACCCCAATAACTCAATAAGTCATGCCGGTATATGGTCTACAATAGATCGAGAAACTACTGATAATACTTATCAGTAATATCCCAGCAGCCCTGGCCAGGGACTTCCTGTTATAGCCAATCGTGCACAGCGCAATATCAACCCCCAATACCGGGAGAGACGAAACCCCTTCTATCGCTCATTGCCTCCATGTGCCTCGGGACTATACCCAAAATCCACCTGTTTGTACGACTCAGTAGAGCCGTAGTAGGGTGGAGATCAAGATACAGTGGGAGGACACACAAGACTCTATGGCAATCTCGGGTCTACAGACTAACCTGTACCAGTGTCACCTGAGAACTGCTATCCGACGTATGATATAATACCACATAGGAGTTCTCGGTGAGTCCGTTCAGTGTACTCAGTCTCACTGAGCACCCGTATACAATCTTTGGTGTCAGCACACCAGATGGATATAGGATCATCCATCGCCCATCCTTTGGAACAAGAATGGCATACGCTAGTCTACACTGGAATATCGATTCCCTGTCTCGATATACCTACGACTAGGAACATTTCAAGGATATGCTTATAAACTACCGGTGTCCCACTAGTATGATCCATATCATAATCCCAGTAGTCAAGCTAATATCCTTAGGGCTTTATCAACATGTACCAAATGAGTAAAAACATGATCAAGTGAACATATGATAAAGAGAAAGCAGATAGCATACTATCATGTCGAGCAAGACCGTCCTCTGAATACACACACACACACACACACACACACATCAGTACATACACTATCATATAATGGCCTATAGGGCATACATATATCCAACAATCTCCCACTTGCACTAAGGCCAATTATTGGCGTATCTCATACCCAACATCTCAAAAAGTCGCTCATGCTGCGGCTGAGGGAGGGCCTTGGTGAATGGATCCGCAGTGTTACCCTTTGTATCTACTCTCTTGATCTCGATCTCGTGGCAATCAACTATCTCCCGGATCAGATGATATCGCCTCAGGATGTGTCTGGATTTCTGATGGGACCTGGGCTCTTTGGCCAACGCCATAGCCCCATTATTGTCACAATACAAAGGTATTGGATCAATAATGGTTGGAACTACTCCTAGCTCCGAGATGAACTTCCTCATCCAGACGGCTTCCTTGGCAGCATCATTTGCAGCAATGTACTCAGCTTGCATCGTTGAATCTGCAACGGTATCCTGTTTGGAACTCTTCTAACTTACCGTCCCTCCATTGAGGGTAAATGCAAACCCTGAGATAGACTTGCTGTCATCCTTGTCACTCTGGAAGCTCGAATCGGTAAAGGCCTCCATTTGGAGATCCCCGTTACCATACACCAAGAACAATTCTTTAGTCTTTCGCAAGTACTTAAGAATGTTCTTCACAGCAGTCTAGTGATTCTCCCCTGGGTTTGACCGATACCTGCTTATTACACTAAGTGCATAAGCTATATCAGGGCGTGTACACAACATCGCATACATTATCGATCCTACGGCCGAAGTATAGGGAATAATGCTCATGCGAGCTCTCTTTTTTTCAGACTTTGGGCAATTGTCCTTGGAGAGAGTGACTCCGTGGCAAGCGGGTAAGGCACCTTACTTGGAGTCTTTCATACTAAACCTCTTTAGGATGGTGTTGATGTACTTGGTTTGGGACAATCCTAATAACCGTTTGGATCTATCCCTATAGATTCGTATGCCCAATATGTATGTGGCATCACCCAGCTCCTTCATGGAGAACCTTTGTGATAAGAATGATTTGACCGACTGTAGCATAGGAATATCATTTCGTATCAGAAGTATGTCATCCATGTACAATACGAGGAATGCGACGGATCTCCCTACAGTCTTCTTATAAACACAGGGTCATCTGGATTTTTGATGAAATCAAACTCTTTGATAACATCATCAAAACAGATGATCCAACTCCGTGATGCCTGCTTTAATCCATAAATGGATTTAAGCAACTTACATGCTTTTCCACTGCTCCCACTGTCAATGAAGCCCTCTGGCTGATCCATATAAACACATTCATCTAAATCACCATTTAGAAATGCAGTTTTAACGTCCATCTGCCAGATTTCATAGTCGTAGTGAGCAGCAATAGCAAGTAGGATCCGAATGGTTTTAAGCATGGCTACCGGAGAGAAAGTCTCGTCATAGTCCAAACCTGGTCTTTGACGAAAACCTTTCGCTACCAATCTTGCCTTATAGGTCTCCACCTGTCCATCTACACCAATCTTTTTTTTAAAGATCCATTTGCAGCCTACAGGTTTTATCCCGGAGGGTACATCCTCCAAAGTCCATACTTTGTTGGTGTACATGGACTCCATTTCAGATCTCATAGCATCCAGCCATTTCACTGAGTCACCACTCGTGATAGCTTGATGAAAACTGGCAGGATCATCATCATCCATGATGCAATCTTCTCTATCACCATCAATGAGAAAACCGTAGTATCTCTCCGGTGGGTGAGAAGTCCTACCAGATCTACGGAGTGGCTGAGGTTCATTAGATTCTGTTATAACATCAGGTTCAGCCAAGTCGTCATTTGTAACTTGTGTTTCTAGAACCTCTTCTAGATCTACCACATTGCCATCAGCATCATTTGGAAAAATCTCATTTTCTAAAAATGTGGCATACTAAGAAACAAACACGTTTTGTTCCTCCTTGTGGTACAAAAGATATCCAAACGAATGTTTTGGATATCCCACAAATATACATTTGACCGATCGTGTCTCTAGTTTGTCTAGATTCTGCTTTTTGACAAAAGCCGGACAACCCCAAATCTTAATTCGTTTAAGAGATGGTCTCTTCCCATGCCATATCTCATATGGAGTGGTAGACACGGTCTTGGTTGGAACTTTGTTTAACAGAAAAGCTACAGTATCCAATTCATGCCCCCAAAAGGTGAGGGGTAACTCAGAATCACTCATCATGGATCGTACCATATCTAATAGGGTATGATTCTGTTGCTCTGACACACCGTTGTGCTGTGGTGTGTAAGGGCGAGTGAGCTGAGAGAGAATCCCATTCTCTTTTAGGAAGTCCAAGAACTCAGTACTTAAGTACTCTCCACCTCGATCTGATCGAAGTATCTTGATTCTCATTCCTATTTGGTTTTCTACTTCAAGTTTGTACTCCTTGATTTTCTTAAAAGCTTCAGACTTATGCTTTATTAAAAACACATGACCGAATCTTGAGAAATCATTAGTAAAAGTTATGAAGTAAGAAAAACCGCCTCTTGCATGTGTAGACATTGGCCCACATACATCACTATGTATGAGGCCTAGGAGCTCAGTAGCTCTTTCTCCATGTCCTGTAAACGGAGTTTTAGTCATTTTACCTTTGATACAAGACTGACAAGTTGCATAAGATTTATACTCAAAAGAATTTAAATATCCATCTTTATGAAGCTTGTTTAGTCTTGTTTCATTAATATGACTAAGTCTACAATGCCAAAGAAAACTTTCATTTATATCTGAAAATTTTCTTTTATTTGTGTGTTGAATGTTGAAAACTGTGTGTTGATTAAGGACGTATATCCCATTATTTAGTGTACCACAACCAATCAACTCTTGATTAAGTCTAATGTTTATAACATT
The DNA here is from genome assembly GCA_030015575.1 of Agapanthus africanus. Classification (NCBI taxonomy): domain Eukaryota; kingdom Viridiplantae; phylum Streptophyta; class Magnoliopsida; order Asparagales; family Amaryllidaceae; genus Agapanthus; species Agapanthus africanus. Next base: position 662,706,823 of record CM057340.1, read on the forward strand.
GTGTTGCACAGCAAAATGATATCCTTCATTATCTAACAAAGAAATGGATATAATATTACAAAGCATACTTGGCACAAAATAACATGAGTTCAAAACCAATATACAACCCGACGGCAACCCTAGGTGATACTCTCCCACTGAAACTGCATTTACATTGGAACCATTTCCAACCTGGAGAGTATGATCACCTATCTTCAAAACTCTGCTATTTCTCAACGCCTGCATAGAATTGCAAATATGAGAATCCGAACCGGTATCTAATACCCAGGAAGCAGAGTTAATAGAAAAACAGTTTTCAATCACGAACACACCTGAAGCTGAAGCATCACCATGCTTCTTCTTGAGTTCAAGGTACTCAGTACAGTTCCGCTTCCAGTGTCCCGTCTTCTTGCAGTGGAAACATTCTCCTTTCCCTGATTCCCCAACCTTGGACTTGTCTTTCCCCTTAAGCTTTTTGACTCCACCCTTAGGTTTGGTGGGTTTCTTCTTCATCTTTCCCTTGGCCTTAGCCTTCGGGCGAGAGAAGGAAGATGGCCCAACACCCAAAACGGGAGTCTTTATTGACTTCAGCGTGCTCTCTGCACTCCTTAACATATTAAAGAGTTCAGGTAGTTCTTTCTCCATGTTGTGCATGTTGAAATTAACTATAAATTGAGCAAAGATGGAGGGGAGAGACTGCAGAATAATATCCGTATATTGCTCATTGTCCATTGTCCACCCAAGGTCCTCAAGCTCTTCTATGAGAGCTATCATCTTCAGAACATGGTCTCCTACTGGTGTGCCAGGGGCCATTCGCATCTGAAACAGCTTTCTGGATGTTTCGTATCGTAATACGTGAGATTGCTCTCCATACAACTCTTTTGTATGGAGGAATATGGATTGTACGTCCATATTCTCGTACTGCTTCTGATTTGTGTTATCCATCGATGCACGCGCGAGGTATTTGGCCATGGAACAGTCAGCGTCCCATGTCTTGCGGATTTCCTTATTCGCAACTGAAGATTTAAGACCTGGGATGGGCGGGGTTGGAGCCGTGAGGACATATGATACCTTATCATAAGTCAAGGCAATGTTGAGATTCCTCAGCCAATCTTTATAATTGGTCCCATTCAGTTTATTTTTATCTAGTAGAAGCTTGAGTCCTAACATCGGTGTTTGTCAATTAAGAGAGAGAAAAGAATACACTCAGTGAAAGCTCTTGCAAAGATCAGATTGGTTATTATCTTGTCTAATCGATGTCTCCTACTGTTTTTATCAAATTTTCTTTAAAACCTTTAAAAAGAAAACTACCCAGGATTAATTACATTCTACAACTTCGCTAACCGTTCAGCCAGGACGGTGCCGGTACTTGAGGGAGGTTCCCCGTGCTTTCGCACGGACCTAATTAAAATAAACCTCGTCTTCCCAGAGGCGTAGCCCCGTTTGACACCTTTTTAGACACCTAATGAGTTAGCTAATTGTAAATTGCAAAACTCTCCCAGGAGCAACTTTTGCTCACAGTGTGATCGGGATCCTACTATCATATAGAAGGTATGCAATCTCATTGCAAATTTCAACTCTTGAAATTCCCGATATTATTTTTACCCCTAGTACTCATGACCTTAACTATGGTCAACATATAATAAGTACTTAGTCAAGTTCTTCCAGTCATTTCGTGATTAACTAGATCCACCCACATGGCCCTTAACTAAAGTCAACATAATCATATGAATGTCCTAACTAATCTGCATCATATGCAGTGTAGGAAGACATCACTTAGCTACCGTACACTGTACCTTAACTAAAGTCAAAATACGCAGCACGAATACTAAGTACTCTACTTCCTAAAATGACGGAGGGTTGTGGATAGTTTTTAAGAAAACTTTTAACGCTTTGAACTTGATATCGTTGTAGAATCCAATTGGTTTAAAATGAGTGGCTTAAACTCCGCATTTTGAAACTTGATAAAAGGCCGAGTGTGTTTCAAATCCTATTCTACAACATCTTTTTAGGGTCATTTTTCTTTACATTAATCTCATTAATGTAGTCCCATCATTTAATTCCTAAAGCCATCACAGAAAGAAATGAAAATATAACGTATGCTTATGCCACCCGCATTCGTCACAGTGTCCCGTTATGCACCGTTAGGTTACTTAACTAATGGCATACTGGGACGGGGCTAGCGCGAGTACAAAACATAAGCAACGTCTATTATATATCATATATATAATATTGCATTCGTCTCAGATATATATTAAATGATCACATCATACAATATAAGCAGTAGAAACACATTTAATATAGGATATCTAGGAGGTCCGTATTTTGTATTTAGCCAGCAATAGAAAATACGGATTCCACGGTCGCGATGAATAGCCAAACACACACCCCTAGACCCCTACGAGAGCGACAAGTGACCCGACCAATTCTGGAGTTTAGGAGACCCGGTCTCGACTCCTCGAGATGGCTTCCCACTGAACCCCAAAACCCGGTCACTTGTGCCCCCCCTCCTTGGGTCTATCCTAATACGGAAAAGTAAATAATATACAACGCTGGTGACATCATCCTCAACCCGGAAGTGCCCCAAATAAAAGAATATTACATACAATTGAATTTTACATGAATGAAAAGAAAACTCTCATCTCACAAAAAAACCCCGGCTATTCAATCAGGACAATCCTGTAAATCATATCTCAGCAACATATAATATTACATATCATCAACGTAAGTAAGTATGCGTACCCCGATTGTCGTTGATGTATAGCAACGAAACTGGCGATACACCACATACTACACTTACGGTCACAGAGAAATAAAATGAAAAACTACAACAATTGGAATCGTAACTGCCTTTAGACAACACAAACCCAGAATATCACATATCCAAGATTTCATGCCTAACAATGTAAAGCTCGCATTTATGTCTAACCCATGAAAACACCTTTTCAAAACAAGTCGGATAATTCAACAAGATTTTTGATTATTCCCGAAACCGAAATGCTAGATTTACACGCAACAAACAAATTTTTAGATTCCAATTATTGTATTACCTACTAATAAACTAGACGCAGTTAAAACATTCGATCAAACGATTGAACACCCAAAGACTTCTTAGAAAGCTAAACACTTGAGTAGTTTTAAAATTTACCAGAAACTGCAACAAGTACATACGGGCCAGCGCAAGAAGGCACAGCCCAAGCTTCACCAACGGCGCCGCGGAACCGCCGCAGAATTACTATTCTGGCCGCGGTTCCGCGGTCGTATAGTGGAGTTAGGGCTTCATACTTCTTGTGGGCCCATAAAATTCCCTGCATAATTTTCTGAGTATTTTTAATGTGAAAAAATCCACGTTTTTGAAAAATATCCAGAGAGCACCCCCCGGGCGTCGTATTTCGTTCGTTCGAGATTTTTAACGTCGTCTAGATTACTCTAAAGCTCTAGCCTGGCTTTGATACCACTATTGGGTTTCCTTATCACCTCATATAGGGTTTGGAAGCATCACACATGCCACAATTTAAATTTTAAAAGGTGCTAAGCAAACTTATTTAGGAATCGAACTAGAAATATAGGGTAACACTTATAGTATCACATACTAAAGTTAAGCTATGACTATGTGGAGAGACTACAACCTTTGTAGATCTCCTAGGGTTTGAACGAACTAGCTTGAACCTCCTCGACGTCCAGGACGATCCACCCGGAGTTCCTTTGCTCAAAGCATCTTGCTCCAATAGATCACAAAGATGATGAAGCAAACAAACTACACCAAGGGGCTAAACAAGTGTAGTGTGATGATATGTTTGTGTTCTCATATAAAAACCCTTTCTTTTTTTTTAACCTCACTCAATTTGGAAACTCAAGAGAGAGCTAGAGAGAGGAAGATGAAGATGTCAACCTTGAGCTCTTTTTCTTTTGGATGAAAAGATAATAATGAAAGATAAATGAGAGAAGGATAAATATCAAGAATAAATATCTCTTTTGAAACCATGGTTAATAAAATATCTAGATATTTTAGAATTAGAAGAAAAAAACAAATGAAAAAGAAACTATGGTTTAATTTTGGTCAAGTAAAGAAAAGTCAACAATGATTTAAAATCATTTTCTTTTTCTCATTCTAATACATAAAAATATATTTACTTTCCATGTATTTCTTATATTGCCATCTTTGATGTATCATCAACCATGATACTAATGCATGTATGTATGTGTGTATGCACATCAATATGTACATATACATGCATGCATCCATTATAAAGAAAAAGGTTTATTTAAATGAGATAAAAGTCAATATTAAATCAACACTTGATTTAATAAACCGGTCATATCTCATACGACCCGACCAATATAAACGCTCGATTAAAATACGGCATCATATACACGTATTTAATCGAGCTCCCGCACATATCTTATATGTACACCACATCGTTTCGCCTGAGCCAGAAAACTCCTATGTGGGACTCTAACACTCGTTAATACGCCGGCAATAGGTGATGATCACATCAAACACCTACAAGTCGCAAGCGGTCAGCTAAACGTAACGGTCATCCGGGTATTGAGAGATTAGAAGAAAAACAAGCGAACCTGTCAAAACTCCCGTCAATCCATCTGGCAACACTTAACGTACAGTCCGGTCTCTTCGTCAGATATGCTGCATATCGAGTCTAGGGATGGAATCGTCGACCCCAATAACTCAATAAGTCATGCCAGTATATGGTCTACAACAGATCGAGAAACTACTGATAACACTTATCAGTAATATCTCAGCAGCCCTGGCCAGGGACTTCCTGTTATAGCCAATCGTGCACAGTGCAACATCAACCCCCAATACCGGTAGAGACGAAACCCATCCTATCGCTCATTGCCTCCATGTGCCTCGGGACTGTACCCAAAATCCACCTGTTTGTACGACTCAGTAGAGCCGTAGTAGGGTGGAGATCAAGATACAGTGGGAGGACACATAAGCCTCTATGGCGATCTCGGGTCTACAGAGTAACCTGTACCAGTGTCACCTGAGAAATGCTATTCGACGTATGATATAATACCACATAGGAGTTCTCGGTGAGTCCGTTCAGTTTACCCAATCTCACTGAGCACCCGTATACAATCTTTGGTGTCAGCACACCAGATGGATATGGGATCATCCATCGCCCATCATATAGAACAAGAATGGTATACGCTAGTCTACACTGGAATATCGATGCCCTGTCTCGATATACCTACGACTAGAAACATTTCAAGGATATGCTTATAAACTACAGGTGTCCCACTAGTATGATCCACATCATAATCCCAGTAGTCAAGCCAATATCCTTAGGACTTTATCAACATGTACCAAATGAGTAAAAACATGATCAAGTGAACATATAATAAAGAGAAACCAGATAGCATACTATCATATCGAGCAAGACTTTCCTCTGAATACACACACACACACACACACACATACACACACACACACACATCAGTACATACACTATCATATAATGGCCTCTAGGGCATACACATATCCAACACGCTCTTCACTAGACAGACATTTGTCAAAGTCTAATGATGAAGGAATAAAATTCTTCATGAAAATCCTAAGAGCTTTGCTCTGAGAAGATGATGGAATAATCCATCAAAAATAAAATTTCAATTTGATCTTCAAGATCCATGAACAAACTCTTAAGAGTTCTTCTATATGATCTGAAAGAAGCAAAGCTCCATTAATGGATTAAGAAATTATAAGCAAGATCCTTTTAAATTTGTGATTCCAAGAGAGCAAAACTCTGTTAATAAAACCCTAAAAGGGATTTTCTTTAGATCAAAGATCTATGAAGAGCAAGGCTCTGTTAATGGGTGAAACCCTAAAAGATGTTTCAAAAAGGTTTAATCTTTTACCTAAAAAATCTGACAGTTCTGTCCTTAAGAAAATTCTTAAGAGGAAGAGCTGCGCTCTTAAGGAGAAAATAAATTTTCAAGAAGGATTGAAGATGAACAAAAGTCATCTCAAGGGCCAAGGGTCCTATTTATAGGCACTAAGCGCCGTTTCAATTCCTTGGTTGATCCAAGAGTGGAGATGCTGCCATCGCTGCACCCACGTGTGGGCCCCGTGAGCGCAACGGTGGGGGCATTTGTTTCCCCAATTAGAGCATACATCTGTTCAGAATTCAAAATTTGAATTAAAGCTGCGCTTTTATAAAAGCGCTGCGCTACAACTAGCGCACCCCGTACAAAGCGCATAGGCGCTAGCGCTAGATGCGCTGCGCTCTAAGTAGCACACCACGTGCAAAGCACGTGTGCGCTAGCGCTAAGAGCGCTGCGCTCCAAATAGTGCACCATGGGCAGAGCGCATAAGTGCTAGCGCTAAGAGCGCTGCGCTCCAAGTAGTGCACCATGGGCAGAGCGCATAAGCGCTAGCGCTGGAACTAAATGTTCCTCACCGTTGGATCAAATATCCAACGGATATGATTAAATCATCAATTAACAAGAATGAAATTCTGTTGAATCTTTCCAAACAGAAAAGATTGTGCCCTGAATTTGGTACACCGTTGGATCAATGATCTAATGGTGATTAAAAATCACTAAAATACAGAACAAATTCTGTAAGGGGGAAAGATTTTCCAATCTTGTTAAAAACAAGAAGATTATCTTCTATAATCCAGAAGCCCTTGGATCAAAGATCTGACGGTGCGGAAATTCCCCAAATCAATTGGAGAAAAGATCTCTTTAACTGATTGAACAAACCATCTTTCCCTATATAAAGGCCCCGAGACTTCAAGTCTCAAAAGGAGGAACCCTCCATAAACTTTGAGAAAATCTTAAGAAGAAGAAGAAGCTCTCGGCAAAAGAAAATAATTCTTTTCAAGGTAAAAAAGAATAGAAAGACGAAATCGTCTCAATATAAAAAGAAGTATTTACTTCTTTCACAGATCATAGATCTATAAGTCAAAATTTTCTTTCACAAAAGAGATTATGAACATCTCATTATAAGGGGGGATAATTATTCAATTCTCTTAGGATCACAAATCCATAAAGGCCAAGGCTTTCATCAAAAAGAGATTGAAATATCGTCTATAAACTAAGAACTTTGTTCTTAGAATCATGAGACAAAGTTTCTTATCAAAGAACATATAATCTGCAGAGCGCAAAGCCAATCTAAGAAGAGCCTTAGCGCTCCTAATCTAATAATAGCCTTAGCGCTCCTAATTTAATAGTGCCTTAGTGCTCTTCATCTAGCGCAAAGCGCTGCAGCACTGCAGCGCTTCAAACACAGCGCACTGCGCTCATTAGCTAGTGCTCAGCGCTAAGCGCGCCACGTGCTCCTCACGTGTGTGATGCATTACTAAAAGCGCTCTGCGCTCATTATATGGCACCAGCGCCAAACGCCTCAACGCTTCAACCATAGCACATCAGCGCTCTGCATCTAGCGCAAAGCGCTAAGCGCATCAGCGCTCTTCATATCTGGCGCAAAGCGCTAAGCGCTTTAACCATAGCGCACTGCGCTCATCTACTGGTGCTAGTACCAAGTGCGCCACATGTTTTTATGTGCGCTTGGATATAACGCAAACCGTTCTTTGAATAAGCCTGGAGCTATGATAAATGCACATCATTCAACTAATGACAAAACATTGTCAGAGACCAAACCAATACTTAGCATTTTTAAGGGAATTGGGCTCAAACAAACATCTAACAACTCAAAAACAAATTTTGAACATTGTAATTGAATGGACTTAGCCCAAATTGGCCATAAGTCCTCAATTCATATTAATTGAGTTCATATGCTCATAAATCACAGATCTTAGTCCCAATTGGACTACAGATCTCTCAACCCACATAGGTTTAAGGGTACATCTCTGAACTCCTCTGATATTTGTCATTGTAATCCATCAACGTTTTCAGAGAGGTGACGGCTCTCGACAACCATACATTTCATGGACTATGATGTCCTTAACCTGGACTGTGGGGTCCTTAAGCCTACGGACTATGATGTCCTTAACCTTGACTGTGAGGTCTTTAAACTCACAGACTATGATTTCCTTAACCTTTAATGTGAGGTCTTTAAACTCACGGACTATGATATCTTTAATCTTGACTGTGAGGTCTTTAAACTCACGGACTATGATGTCCTTAACCTGGACTGTGGGATCCTTAAACTCATGGACTATGATGTCCTTAACCTTGGACCGAGATGTCCTTAAACTAACATTGGACCACCATGTCCTTAAACTGGTAATCGACCGCATTGTCCTTAAACTAAACAATAGAGCCCAAATGTTCTCTTGTTGGATCTAAATGGTCCCGTTAAGTTGATCTTAGTCTAAAATTAGACTTACGTATTCTTAACTAACGTTTAAGTTGATCTTAGTCTCAAATGAGACTAACGTATCCTTAAACCCAACCCCCAAACCCAAATCTAAGAAAATACGGATTTGGACTAATCCACGCCCTACGGGCGACAACATAAATTAATCTCCGTATACAATCCACGGGCAACCAAAAACAAAACAAACACCCAAGACACGAAGTGACCATCTGGAGAAGGAGAAAGTGGTTACCGCGATGCGGTAGAGTAATTAACTGCAGGAGCTTGCGCCTGCAGGGAAGAGCGTCCCCACAATCAAAAACCCCTCAACGAGGGGGAATCTGACAAAATCTGCTATATCGGCCGCATCCATTTAAACCTTCGATACACGGTACCATAAATCAACTTGGCATCTTCGGAGAGGTGGACGGATAGCACCAATTAGCATCTGCCCCGAAATTCAGGCGAGACGGACCCGCACGGGTCCATCTCTGGTTTTCGGTGGGGAACATACATTATTAGTGCTATTCTTTATTACTATGATTACATTCAGTGACATCGTTATTCGAAATTTAGTTTTCACTATTTTGTGTTTACAAAAAAAAATTGCGTGCTATCAACTACTTCCGTTTTACTTATTCTGAATACTCTACTATTCGTCATATTTTCAATAGCGCAAATATATGCCGCACATACTATTTTTCTTATTTCGCCATATGGATTTCTTCAAGTTATTTTAAATTATTTGATCGATATATTTACTCTAAAAATATTTTGGCCTATCGGCAAATCCTTCACTATTGTTTATTATTGTTATTTTGTTTTCTGGTATTGTGCATGTAGTTTATCATTATAGATGGTTCTGCCTTGTGCTTACTTACGACTATCCTGTTAACTGCGCCTCTTCTTATATATATAAATATTGGTTTTTCACCTAGTTAGTTTTGCGTAAATCGCTATGTAGCAGTAATTGATTTTTGTTACTTTTCGCATAGTATTTTATAGTTTATCATTTATTTTAAATTTCGAGAACGAAATTTTATATAAGTGGGGTATGATGTAATACCCAGTTCCTTTAAAAAGTAATTTTCGTATTTATAAATAAACATTTCCTATATTTTCCTTATTTAAATATTTCTTATATTTTTCCCTATTTTAAATATTTCTATTTTCCTAATCCAACCCAATCCCTTCTCTCTCATTTCTTTCCTTTTTCTTTTTCTCTTCTTCCCCCCCCTCCCAAACCCAAGCCTCAAGCCCAGCCCAAGAACCCCAGGCCCAAACCCGAACTCCCAAACCGACCTGACCCGCTTCTTCCCCACTCCTTCTTTCTTTTTCCCGCTTCTTTCTTCCTCCCCACGTCACGCTAGTTCCCACGCCCCCACCTTCGTCGCAACCACGTCCCCACTCCTCGGCCCACGCTCACACGTGCGCTCGCTCACTCCCCTCGACCTTGTCTCCCTCTCTCCCCAATACGAAGTTGTCACGACCCGAAAAGTAAGAAGCATGACTGGCACTTAAATTATGAAACGTCTCGAGACGTATGTAATCTAAATAAGCCAATCAAAACCAAATAAGCAGTAGAGTGATGGAAAACCAATTTATTGAAAGCGATTTTAATCAAATAAGTCACATCAAGCTTTTTTTAAAAGCAACATCCATTTTTCCAAAAATTTCGGCAGAGTCTCCTTTGTAAATACTGGCCCCCAAACGGGTACAAAATAGGAATATATGAATAACATGAAATAAGGCATCCCCAAGCGGGAGCAATCTCTTCGCCCAAAAGAGGATTCACAATCCCTCGCAATAAATATCATTAATGTGCAAAATAAGCATAAAAGGCACAAGTAAGCAACACGTCGGCTCAAGTGAGCTCGACCCAGAGAAACAACATATAAGTCCACAAATCTCACTATCTCGTCTCTAAGTCATAATACATCAATACAGGTAGTGGATACAGTAAATGGAGTACACTAGATACAATGAATATATAAGGTGAAAACAAAATAATATCGCAACCCACCTACGAGCAAAATCTCAAGTCCAGGCAAAAGGAGCAAGTGCATCCGCCGCTACAGTGCAGACGGAACGGACCTGCAAAAAGGCTGTGGCACAACGGGGATGAGTTGCCAACTTGTGAGTAATAAGTAACATCTATAAAAGCTATCGTAAGCATGCACGCAAAGTGTCGTAACTCAACAATACTGATATGGCATATATACTAGCAGATATGTATGCAACATGAATCAATTTTTACAATATTAATCTGGCATGATGTACTAGCAGGTATGTATGCAACATGAATCAAGTTTAACCCATGATCTGAATATGTAGATATGAGAAAATCATTTTTTTCATCTTAGAAAAACTCTTTTGAAATATCAACATAATATCAATGGAATCAACAAAAATCCATGTCCAGTATCGACACCTCAAATGATTATCTCAAAGCCTCAAAGTATCAGTATCATAGTATCTCGGGCTCCAGTAGTCCGGCTGGCCCATCTCAAAGTATCAATATCTCAATATCTCACGACCACGGTTGGTATCCTCTGAATATCCGCCGCTCCAACAATCACCGGTAGGTAGTCTTTCCCTGTCAGGCTCATCGTCTATAACTCGATCTTCTTGCCCCGGGGTACTTTACCGGACCCACCATATACCCGAAACGGTTCATCCTACTTCTTGAATCGGGTTTCAAAAACTAACAGAAAACCCATGGTGGACGACATATATATCAATCACGAGAAAACCACAACTTTCAATGTTTAAAATAATATCAGGTTTATTAAATCCTTGCTGTTTTTTCCCAAAATCTCATAAATCTCAAGTGCTGAAATTATCAAGAAAATCATCATAAGTACACATGTCAATGATAATGAATGCCTATGGTATCAACAAGGCGAACTGCAATGTATGACTAGAAGACTGGGCAAGAACGAATGATGCAATAAGGTACATGCATATGACTAGCAATCCTACATGTTCATCATGAGGAATTTAAATGTATTAGCACAGGTTTACACATCATATATGGTGAAATTGTTCTAGATTTCAGGTTATACAAGTTATCTAGTGTTTGTGGCATAGCATTTACCAAGACGTGTGTGTCCGCATGAATAGTGCTCGTGCTGCATAAAACCATGGTAATGGTGTAAGTGTCCTATGAAATGAAGTTGCACAATTATATATGATGAACTAAGCAAGCCAAATATTACTTGTGTCGCATAACTCATTTTAATGGTTCAATGGTTTCTATATGATGAACTAACACATATATGAATATAAAAGGTCATGCAATGCAGTAAAATAGATAACTAAGAACTACATGTCACAAGCTGGTATTACTAGAAATTCTAAACTATCGGGCGTCTCGCGCCATCCAAACGATTTCCCCCGTAGATGTATACATCTACTCACCGGAAATCCTCAGCTAGCCTGGTTCAATCACCGCTTTCCCTTTTCGTGCCGCGTCCGAAATCTCCGCGACCGATCCTGGCATTTGCACAAACGCAAAATATCAAGCTAAAACTCTGAGAAGGTATGAGGACAACGATACAAAGAATAAACGTCCTCAACTAAACTTGTGTGCACAAAAAAAGTGTACGACATCGCTACAACCTCAAATAGAATTGCTATACGAAACCACCACCAACCTAGAACCCGATCAAACCTATTGCTCATTCAAAATACCCTAATTATCATAGGAGATGTCATATAATTAGTCATAACGTCAAACCAATTCAACACCTAATTATAGCAAAAACCTAGTAAGCGTTCAAATGGGATTTCGGTGCAAACATTCATGGATTAACGACTTAATGGCCACATTCACAAATAATCATCTAAAATAAGTCATGCACCACTACTTAAAATAATCTCTCCCAAAACACACAAAAATCATGCAATTGCTTGCATAATCACTAGATTAGGATAAATTGAAGCCCACTTAAACAAAGTAGCTTCTTAGATTAGGTTTGTATAAGAACTAGATAGCAAAATAAACTTAGTTAACCTAGTAATGGTGGTTAAAACCCTAGTTATAACTCAAACCATCATCTTTATAAACCTAGATTTGAAATTAGCACTAAAATTAACACTTAAACAATTTAGTTCGAGGAAATTAACCACAAGTATTAATTGGGTGAAAATTATACCTCAAATTTTAAAGATCTAGCATGTGAATTTGCCTCCTCAAAAAGAGTCTCCTTGCTCCAAGATTCAAGTAAGATTGGGCTAAGGAGAAAGGATGAAGAATTGACTTGAATTTGTGAGGTTTAAATTGGATTTTTGAAGCATTTTGGGGATTTTTTGGAGATGAAAAGAGATGGAAAAATGGAGGGGGAGTGGCTGCAGATTTCGGCAGCAGGAGGAATGAGGGAGAATGTGGGGTGTTATGAATTTTTCTCCAAGTCAAACCCCTCCCATTCTCAAAGTACACCATACCCCAAATTAATATATTTTAATCAATTCATATGGTTTCATTTCAAAAGAGTTGAAGGGAAAATTGGAGTGGGTTTTTCCCTGCAGGTGGGCTCGACCAGTGGAAGGGTGAAGATTTGTGAGAGATTGCAAAGAAAATTCCATGCAAAAAGACCCCCCTCAAGTTACATAATTGTAAGTTTTAGTTTAATTTTATTAAATTTTAATTTTCCCTTGACTATAATCAACTAGAACTTGGAATAACATGATAAAAAAAATTTTATATTACAAATTAGATTTTAGTTGTCATGGTTCTTAAGTATGTAATTAGCCCATTCAAATTTGTATTTATCACTAATTCAATGTATATTTAAAAATTAAATAATATTAAAAATAATAAATTAGGGAAAATATTTAAACAACTAGCAATTTATAAGTGACTCATTAATTACCAAATATCAGCAATTATCTATCTAAATTAGGTATAATTAGGCCTATATTGAAAAGTAATTATAATTACAATTTACGGAAAAAAAACCAATTATTCACCGATTATCGGGAAAATACCTAAATGACTTTTTAAGGCGTTACAGAAGCCGAGCCCCCTCACCCCCACTACCTCTTTTTCCACTGCACCCCCGCCTCCTCCTCAAACCTTCACCTGCACGCCGACCGCCTCTCCCCAACAGCCTCACCCCCTCTCGTTCTCCTTCCTTCACTCACGATCTCCCTCACCTACTGCCTCACCCGACACTGTCCTCGCTCCCGCTCCGCGCCGACGAGCTCTCCTCTCTCTTCGTCGCCTCCATCTTCCTCACCCCTGAGCTCCCCACTATTAACCCACCGTCGGAGCTCCCCTCACACCTCACCTCTCTCCTCTCCCCTTCATCACCACCCTCATCCTCAACTCCAACCACCAACCAGAACCCCCTCGCCAGCATATCCCTGCGCCTGGGCCTCTCCTCATCATAGACGGCACCTCCAACCGCCTCTGCGTCGTCGCCACCGGCCCTGTGCCACCAACTTCGTCTTCACCTTCCTACCCCTCATCATCACCACAGCAACCCAACACCAACTCAAGAAACCCACTGCCTCCTCTCCCATGTACCCCGCCGAGTTCCTCCTCTGTCGTCGGTGACCCCCTCAGCCACCCCAGTTGCTTCGCCATCGAGAGCCGATACCAACGACCACCACCACCCTCGCCGTCAAGACCCAGCAACCAAGCCGCCGCTGCCGAAGAACTCGAGCTCGAGCCAAGTCGGGTTGCCGTGCCGCGCGCGTGTCGCGATCGTGCCATTGCCGCTGCCGTACCATCGTCGATACTTCGTCAGGTAAGTTTAATACTTGCTTCATACTAGTTATACCTATTCAATTCGATTGCACTTCAATATCATATATACATTTCGATTGCGAATCAAGTAATGCAAATGTTCGATACAAAATACAAACTGAAAACCCCCTTTAAATTGACGGAAACTAATCATGACTGATGGCCCAAGTGATAACGAATGCTGTATTATGATTTAGCTTGAAAATACGGTTTTTAACAACGTGATATGTCTTTCCCTTTTAGACCCGTTAAAACTGAAATTTTCCCGTACCCGAAACTCGTAAAAATCATAGTTAATTGGTTACATACCGGAATGTTGCGTTCGAGGGCTCATATCGAAGATAACTTGACGACCTAGAACCTCATAAGAGTTTTAATCTGTTTCTATGCTAAAAAGATAACATAAACTGGTTCGGAGTGCGACTCTGGACTGCAGTCCAGAGCAGCTCTGGCTGTCGATTCTCGTTTTGTAATACTTTCACTCTGCTGTATGAAAATGTTATGATGCGGAACCCTATACCATAGCGAATATAAACCTGTTAGATAGCTATTTCAAGTGGTTTCATTCGGTTTTACTATCTTTTACTATTTAAATTATATTTTAAATCAACAGAATATATAGCTGTCCCAAACAGGGACAGAACGTATACCCCTTCATTTTTACAATGCATAACTTCCAGTATGCCATGTTTATTACTGATCCGCCAATTGCATTGGAAACCTAACTGATAAAACTAAATATTGTTCAACTATAGCGTCGCCTAATTACGATCCTAACTAGGATTAAAACGTATTACGAAATGGACTTCCAGTTCTGAAACCGGATTTCCAGCAGTGAATACTTAAATTGAAATGGCCATATCTAGCGAACCTGAAACCCGATTGACGTGAAACTAATTTTGATAGATAGATAATTAAATATACTGCTTACCCCCTTTACATTGTTTTGCTTAATTCTGCATGTATGATTTATGGTAAATTATGCAAGTGGTAGGACACTGACTGATGATATTCTACTCATATTGTAATCATTGTATTCCCATGATATCATATAGATGTCATTGCATTGTTAACCTAGTGATCGTGTACATTACCCAGTGTTAGATATTAGTGTTTCATTGTGGCAAGTACGTTAGTGTTACAGCGTGAATGAATAAGTGAAAGTGACTCGTACTTGTACACAATCCACGGACCCAATTAATTTATTGCATTGTCGACGTCTATGGGACATGTATAAGTGTAATTATAATTGGTATGGGACAATTATGGAAGCACTTATATGGATGTCATAGGTAAGGCACCAAACACTATCCATTTATCTTGGGTACCAGTCGAGACATGCTTGATGGGGATCCTGTCTCCAGTTCCCGCGTAGACTTGTCATGGACCGACTAGTATTTGAGTTTATGCTTGGTGTTTGATGTAGACCACGGGGTGTGGGGTAGTTTGAGTGTGAGTTCAACGGAATCTCGGGAGTCCCATTGCCGGTATACACAGCAATTCTGGGAGTTATATGGGTGAAATTACTGACTATCAGCGACTCGGGCCCGTGTTTCCTTGCCCCTAGGGTCCTATCCTTGGGTGGGGGATACTCACGAGTGGTTGACTCTCACATTTGGACTGACGATAGGTTTAGCGATCTGAACAGTGAGACTTAGAGACTGATAGGTTTAGTGACATGCATTGATTACTAACTCGTTACACCTGCCTTACTGTTTACCTGCTTTACTGTTTACCTGTACTGGCTCTTTCATGCTCATATCATCACTTCATACTTGTTGTTTCATATTCATCATTATTACACATATTACATATGTATTTCTATTTATTGCTACTGTGTCGCTCTGACGATCTGAGTATGCATGCTCAGAGTGAGAAGTGGATTTAGCTTGGATCAGGACCTGACATACCTCGAGGACATTCCGGATATCTGGACTAGCGACTCAGAGCTATACTTCCTTGATCTCTATCTGGTTAGTGTTTTGTATTTGTTTTAATTTAGTGACTGCATTTCTCATTACCTGTGCATTGATTACTGATTACCACGTAAAGTTAGAAGCCGAAGTGTGACTACGGCAGGATGTTTTCTCGACCGTAGGAGCATGGCTGGCATTGTCAACCTCTCGTATTCCGTATTTTGGAAAACAGGACGTGACAAAAAGCGTTAATTTATGGCCACTTTTTTCCTGGGTTAACTCAGTTTATGATAATGTGAGGTTGATTTGATATCTAAAATTATGCCCATTTCTCTCTCTCTCATTTTTACAATAAGTTCAGTTTTATGATATAAAGATCACGTTTATCTTTCAAAATCACTCAATAATCATTGTGACGTATATTTTCACCCAAAATCTTATGTATATTTCCACCCAAAATCTTATGTATATTTCGATATCACATATCAAAATCTTTTTAATTTGGGGAAAACATTCTTTAATCTAGCTATTGTTATCTCACCCTTAAATTCCTCTTGCAATTTACTAGTGTTTTGCAGATGCCTGTTGTCTCTATTACCAGAGAGAGATTTGTGGACTTAGCTATTAGAAGTGATGCATGGGGTTAGTTACGGTTATAATTTGAGTTTTGATTTTTTATATTTTTAAAATGAATTTCCACTGCAAATTAGACAGCCAAAACTCCAAATCAATTCCTAAATTGAAGAGCCCCTTCCTTTTGCAGTATAATAAAGACGAAACACCTCTAACCCAATTACTTATTGGGATATATGTTTAAAATGTTTTAAAAAAAATTAAGCTATAACCATTCATTTTTAGGTTTTCATATAGGCGAGAAGCATGGTTGCTAAAGATGCTCTTTATAAAATGCCACATTTCAATTTATTCAGAAGAATTTTCTTAAAAAGCTTAAGAGGTTTAAGGGTTAATAACAAGCATGCTTACAAGATTTTTCTTATTTTGGAATAACTAAATTTAATGGTGAAAATTAAAAATAATTATATTGGGAGTGTTTTTTTGGAAGTAACTAATAGATTTTAGTCAGAAGTATAAAAATATGAAGGATAAGAAGTTTAAATACAAAGTTCACATAGGGATAATGAAAAATCTAGAAAAATATATTTGTTTTTCTATGAGCTAAATTATAAACAAATTTCAACACGCAGGATTCTTCGCTTTCTGATTCTGACTCGGATGACAGGGATCAAACCATCTCTTCAGAATAAAATGAGAATAAAAAAAATTGTTATGGTTTTGGACTTTATTATTATTATTATTATTATTATTTTGACCAGAAAAGCTGGAGACCGTAGAGTGCTGGTCTCATGCGTTGATAATGCCGCCTTTAATTTCTGCATACGTTTTGTATTTGTAAACCGTTCACGTCAAAAATGTGTTGGTCTCATGCATTGATAACGCCGCCTTTAATTTCTGCATACGTTTTGTATTTGTTAACCATTCATGTTAGAAACGTCATTAGCTTCTTTTTCTACCGAGCTTTGTTATTCTCACCAAGCGTTACTCATCTAGTTTCATGTGCATGCTCATTGTGCAATCCGCACTTCAGCGACCTCTAACATCTATATATAGACCATCTCTGCCTCATTTATCTCCTCAACAATTTGTTCACCTTTATTATTAGAAAGGGTGAATTTTATATGGCACCATCGGCTTTTCAGGGTATTCTAAATATGCCATAAACATGTTGAACTGGTAGTGCAGTTTGAAACCATTTGATTTTTGCTTGATTGAGAAGATAAAGGGTTTGGAAAAAGTTATGATTTAATTGCAAAGTCTTCTTAAATCAAACTCTAAATCGTGTTTAATCAATCCCTAATCCTATTGTTTCAAACTGCAATGCCACTTCAGTTGTTTGTAGCATTCTTAAATTTCATAAGTGCCATCTTGGATTACCTTGAGAAGCGGATGATGTTTTATAAAGTTTACCCTATCTATAATTACTTAAATGTCTTCGTCAATTCTCTTACTATGGTAGCGTCATCTTTTATCTTTCTTCTCTCTCTTAGAACCAACAAGGGAGATCTGAATACATGTTGGTTGTCGAGAACCGGCCAATTTGTGTTGTTCCATCGGTGAGGTCAATCAATTACGAGAAAATCTTTGGCATTTTGAAATACAAGTTCTTCAAGCAAACACATGTATGGTTGCTTGCATTTCTTCTTAGCATTATGTATTTATATGCTTGTAAAACACTAGAAACGCTTTTAGAAGGGCTGTGATAATTGGGTAAGGTACTTGTTTATTTCAATGTATTGCCTCATGAACTAAATAAAATTGTTAGTTTGTTTTTGTTCTGATTTAGTTTTTCTTTGAGAAAATTGAGTTATTATGACAAATATGGCATCATTTTAATTTGTTATCTTCATAGCAGCAACATTTTTCGAAGATGTAAATATTTCATTCCACTACTACAAATAAGAGTTGCCCCTACGGATTTATCGGTAGGGGCAACCCACTGCCCCTACGGATATGTGCGTAGGGGCGAAAAAGACCCCGTAGGTGCAAAGGCCGCAGGTGCAAGTTGAGGCCCTGAACTTGCCCCTACGGGCAAATTCTTGCCCCTACGGATATATCTGTAGGTGTTATAGCCCCTACGGAGTACTCCGTAGGGGTAATCAAATCATTTATGTATTTTTTTTTTGAATATATTGTATATACCTACGGATACATCCGTAGGTCCTTGTTCTACCCCTACGGATAACTCCGTAGGGGATAGGCAGTGGCCCCTACGGACATATCCATAAGGGCACTCCCAACACCCTGCACTGAGATCAGGGGGGAAATATCTGGAAACCTGATATTTTGCCCCTACGGATAAATCCGTAGGGGATAGACAGTGGCCCCTACGACATATCCGTAGGGGCACTCCCAACACCCTGCACTGAGTTCAGGTGGGAAAATATCAGGTTTCCTGATAGTTTGCCCCTACGGATAACTCCGTAGGGGCAACGTATGTACCTACGGCTTAATCCGTAGGTACATATTGTCTGTATTTTTTTTTTTAAAAATGGACTGCTAGATTTTTTCCCGTCTTGTGCACAATACTATATACATCAATCAAATCATATATTGCAGTATTCATAATCACATCTCACGCATATATATAATATACAAAAGAAACCCAAAAACTGAATATGATATAAATACAAACCAATATCAATATCGTTTCAAAATGTAGTACAATGTGATATAAATACATGTTTCAAAAAATAAGAACCAAAAAGCTACCCTAGTTCGGTCCAGCTCCACCTCTGAATAACGTTAGAATAACGCGCGCCTGCTCCTCGGTCAATACACTCTGCAATGCTACAAATAAGGGAGTCTGAGCGGCATGTGGAGCTGGCGATGTGGTCTGCGCAGCCGCCGTCGAGGTAGTCGCTTGCGGAGCCGAGGCTGCGGGAGTCTGAGTAGGCGGTGGAGCTACAGGAGCTGTCTGCGGAACCGCAGCCGATGTAGTGGCTTGCGGAGCCGCAGCCGAAGGAGATGCATGTGGAGGCTCGGCCGATCTACCCTGTCGCGTCTGGACATAACGTGTGTAAGAAGCGTGTAAGAACTGTGTATTATTCGAATTCGTTTCATTATTAAGTTATTTCGAAACCCTGTTTGGATATCTAGTTTGGAAAAGCGTTGTTTATTTTAATTACATATGTATGTATAATTAATCAAACTTAAGTCTAAAACCAAATAAGCTCAAGCTACGTACTAATTATGGATATGTTGATATGTATATAATATGAAATGATATTTTACTATAAAGTAGTATACATACCAGCATCTCCTTCAACTCCTGAACGGTGGCCCTCAAGCTATCCAGTTCCTGATGGACATGCCGGTCACTGGAGACGGAGGAAGTAACCGCCGGGGTGGAGTCCAACCTCATATGGGCCCTGCTAGGGCCCAATCCCCGGCCTCTCTCCCAACCTCCGTGGTGCCCTCCGTGTGCGGCGTCCAGAACTGGGGTCAGCAGCCTCGGATCGTTCTGTCCGGTAAAATCGATCCCCGAGGCCTGGGCCTGCTCAACCACCCGCTCCTACACCCACATTAAGCAGTAAAGTATAAGTATAAAATTTAAACTTGAACCTTCCAAAACTAAAATTTCAAATTTGGGTAGAAAAAATATTAACACTTACGCAGTACTCCTGGGTAGCGACGTCGGGACATCGAAGCTCGCCCGTGGCGGGATCTGTCGAGGTGCCGTGGACGGCAAGATATGCGGACAGCACGCTCGGTGTACCACCTGACGCCACGGTCCGAGATGTCTGCAATATTAGAAAGTAACTCTTAATATTAGAAATATTAAAGAATAACTCTTAATATTGCAGAATATTAGAGAATAACTCTTAATTTACTGATAACTCCATGGCTCGAGTAATGTTCCTCGAGCCACCTGTGTAAGTGGGGCGACCCCTCTTTGCCGACTTCCTGTTCTCCGTATTCTGAGCGGCCTGTTTCTGCACAACGCATTAACATTTAGTTTTCTAATTAAGAAACACAAAGAAATAAATTATATCATAAATAATGAATTAAATTTAAAATACATACTTGTTTGCGTTCGGAGTCGAAATAAGCGCACAATAGAGGACATGTCTCTACGTCGACTCTCGCAAACACCGGAGTAGATAGGAGGGCCGCTCTCTCTGTCTCGGGGGTCGCTATCCACAGGGAGTAGCAGTCGGCCTTCAGCTCATTCCTGTTGTATCGGACCTTGGCCTGCATGTTCTTCATCAGGCCATTGTACAGAGCATGAAGGTCGAGCACCCTCCCCGGGTGATCAGGGTCGGTTACAGGCTGAAAATCGTAATCCAACTGAAAATACAAAAAAAAAACATTGTTATTAGATTGCAAGTGTTAATAATAAATATATTGGATAGATCAAATGAAAATATATATTAATACATACCCGAGCCTGATCAAAGAAGAGGGCGAATGAGCGCTGGTGCTGCTCGCTCCACTCAACGTGAAGTGGATAGTTCTTCACGATCCGGCTCTCGTCCCCCAAATACCGGCCAAACCTCTCGGCATGAGGACCGGTATAGCGATAGTCAAGGGTAAAAAATAGGGGGAATGCTGCCTCCCCCCTAGCTCTATCAGGCCTCAGCCTATGGGACTGATTCGGGCCTCGAGTCCCCCTCTGGGGATGGAGAGGCCCTGCGTCTGCACGAAATATCAAGACAATCAATAATAAGACAAAGTTGTATTAAGAAATCAAGGTTAAACAAAAATTCAAGTGTGATATATACCTCCGGTGAATAGCGCACGAGCCTGGGCCCGAGCAGCAGCACGAGCGGGACTATAGTTCCTCCGGTGAGGAACAACCGGGCTCCCGGACCCGGACGCATCCCCTCCAACTATAAAATAAACATCAACGCTAAATATCCATGAAGTTCATATTTATTCTATAGAGCATATGTAAAATAAATAAATATTTTAAATTTATTCATACTAACCTGCAGACGATGCGGAGGGTATGGAAGCGGCAGGAGTGGCCCCTGTGGAAGGTGTGGACGCACCACCTATAATTAGACAATTAAAAATAGATTATATAAGTAATTGCAAAAAGAATGTGTAGATCAATAATATAACGTTCTAAATCAATATGCATGCACTATACGACATATAAACATACCCGCAGGTGCGGTGGTGTCACCACCTACAGCTAGACAATAATAAAAATTGCTAAGTAAGAGCAAAAGGAATGTGTATATTTATGATATAGCATTCTAAATCAATATACATACACTATATGATATATAAACATACCTGGAGGAGCGGGGGTGGCCTCTGTCCCAGATGTGGACGCATCACCAACAACTAGACAATCAAACATTGACAATATAAGTAATTTTGACATAAACATGCATGAATATCTGTAATATTACATTGAAAATGGATATGCGTGCAGTATACCTGGAGGTGTGGCAAAATCCACACGGAAGGAGGCATCCGAAGGGGTCTCCGATCTGGGTGCAAGACCGGCCCTCTGAAGCTCCCTACGGAGCTCTCCGGGCGGCAGAACCGCTCTGCCTCTGCCTCTGCCTCTGCCGCGGCTGGAGCTCCTGCCGCCCCTCGCTGCTCCCGACATCGTCATCAAATCTAGATAAACGGTTCGTGGACGCATTAGACAATCATTAAAAGTATTGACTATATATGATCTAGAGCGTAAAATGTGAAGTAATAATATAACATTACTGATAACCTTTTTCGTTTCGTGGGCGCATCATACATATCTACTTGGATTTCATCGTCGATGTCATTTCTAACCCACGTAACTTCATGATCGGTCGAAGACAACCCGTCCTTCGAAACAGACGGTCGGAGCACTTTAAGCCTTCTCTCTTCTTCGTCCTCATCGCTGTCCTCGTATTCTGGGACATCGTAGACATCTCTAGGTTTCCATCGGCATACAACACTCCACCCGGGATGCTTCAAACACTGTGAGTAGTATACTTGGAACGCTTTGTAAGTCCATATTGCGACCCCCGGTGCTTACGGGGAGGCGGAAACGGTATAAAAAACGAATTTTTATCGCAAGAGGTAACATGGACTAAACAAGGTCGGGATCGTTGTCTAAACTAAACTAGCAAATACGCTAAAGAGAGTTAGCTACTCGGATGAAGGTTATACCTAAACTTGAACTCCTTCTTCTTGAAATCTTGTAGAGGTTGATGGTTCTCTTTTCGTCGCCTTCTTCCGTCGAAGATGGATCCACCTCGAAGGTTCGACCTTCGGGCTCTTCCTCGATCTTTGAGTGAACTAGGGTTTCCGGCTTGCTAAACCTTGAACCTAGAGTGAGTAGAGAGTGACTAGGGTTTGCTTTTCTTTTTTAAAGAGAAGGATTCTCAACACATGAGAAGGTTTCTCTTTGCTAGAGGAAGAAGAAGATGAAGTGAAGAGAGAGAAGAAGAATGATAGAATGAGCTATATTTTTCTTTTCTTGCAACCATAATCCAAAAGAAAAGAATTATCTAAATAATAATAATTCAAAATAAGAATAGTTGATGGTAATTTGGAATGACCACTATCATGCTTCTTTAAATGAAGTGTAAGCATAAATCAAGGAGGATCTTTCAAAGCATGATGGTGGTCAACATTCAACCATGGTCAACAAGTCAACCATGGTCAAACAAGTCAACAAAATCAACCATAACAAAATTCTCATTTAATTACTATTATTAATAGATAATATATAAATCCATTAGGGTTTTGAAAATGAAGACTGTCAACTGTGCATACGCACCCGTTCCGAAACCCTAATGAAATACCTCATCCTCCGCCTCAAGCAACTGTGCATACACACCTGCATTCTCGTTCCGAGGAACAAGAATACCAAGAGATAAAAGCAACCCCAAAACATATACCAGTATCTGGCTCAAACCAGAGCCTGCCAGTATAATCCGTCCGGACTCCAAACGTGCACAAGTGCGCGGATGAGAACGAACCCTGTCGCAAAACCATGCGACCTCTACTCTGTTTTGCCCAGAGGCGAATACCCTCTGTGTGGGACTCTAAAGACTCGACACTACGCTGGCAGTGGGTTTAACCACAGACCGCAAGCGGCACTAGCTGTGCGTAACTGTCCCCAGGTAGATGCCGACAAGAAGGCTGACGAGGTGAAACCCCATCTGAACTCCTACTGAGTCTGAATGTGACATTCTCCGCACAGTCCGGTCTGTTCGTCTGATACATCGTATGTCGGGCCTAGGGGGCGGTAAAACGTCAGTCCCCCAATAGCGGTACAAGTCGTGTCGGAGTGAAGCCCAAAACACCCTGAGATAACACTGGAAGCCTACCAGTATATCTCGCTTGCCCTGGCCAGGGACTACTCGTGTAATGGCTCTCCTAGACACAGCGCGATGTCAACCCCCAATACCGGGAGAGACGAATCCTGTCTAACCGTCACTGCCTCCAAGTGCTTCGGGACTGCACCCAACCACCACCTGTTTGCACGACTCCTTTGAGCCATGGTAGGGTAGTGATCAAAGTGTAGTGGGAACACACTCGAGGCGAAGTGCCAGTGTCAAGTCAGCGGACTAAGCTGTACTCATGTCACCTGGGAACTGATAACTGACGATAGGTATAATACCAACCTGTCAGTTCCCGACGAGTCCTGTCCAGTGTACTCGTAACCCAACGAGCACCCGTATACTATCTCCAGTACGACGTACTGATGGCTGTGGGACAGACCATCTCCCATACTGGGATGAGAAGCGCATACGCTAGTCTACTCCGGAGTATCGATGCCCTGTCTCGATAGTCCTACGACTAGGGACCTGTATAAGGATGTGCCTATAGATTACCCAGCCTCCACTAGTGTGACTGCCATCACAACGCTGGTAATCAAGCAAAGATCCTAAGGGCTCCACTAATGCGTATAAGTGATATACTGAAATAAACACAAGTACACATTGAAGTAGAAACAAACCAAGTAGCATACTACTATATTGAGCAAGATTGTTTATACAAGGTGAATATCCCAAGCTTCCATTAAGTAATATACAAACTAGTATGATACAGTAATGGCCTCTAGGGCATATAACTAACAATCTCCCACTTGCACTAAGGCCATGTACTGGCGTATCGAAGACCTATCATCTCGATCAGCCGCTCGAACTGAGTCTGGGGTAGGGCCTTGGTGAATGGATCTGCAGTGTTCTCTTCTGAAGCAACCCTCCGAACCTCGATCTCCTTGCGATCCACGATCTCCCTGATCAGGTGATACCGCCTCAAGATGTGCCTGGATCTCTGATGGGACCTGGGTTCCTTTGCTAAAGCTATAGCCCCGTTGTTGTCGCAATACAGAGGTACTGGGTCAACAATGGACGGAACCATCTGAAGTTCTTTTAAGAACTTCCTTATCCAGACAGCTTCTTTTGCGGCATCAGATGCAGCGATGTATTCCGCTTCCATAGTCGAGTCTGCAACGGTTTCCTGTTTGGAACTCTTCCAACACACCGCCCCTCCATTGAGGGTAAAGACAAAACCCGACATGGACTTGGAATCATCCTTGTCACTCTGGAAGCTGGAGTCAGCAAAGGCCTCAATCTGGAGGTCTTTTCCGCCATACACCAAGAATATCTCCTTAGTCCTTCTCAGGTACTTGAGAATGTTCTTTACTGCTATCCAATGTTTCTCCCCAGGGTTTGACTGATACCGGCTTACTACACTCAGTGCATAAGCTACATCCGGTCTGGTACACAACATCGCATACATTATAGAGCCTACCGCAGAAGCGTAGGGTATAATAGACATGCGATCCCTCTCCAAATCAGTCTTGGGAGACATCTCTTTAGAGAGGGTGATCCCGTGACAAGCCGGTAGGTTACCGCGCTTGGAATCTTCCATACTGAATCTTTTCAGTACGGTGTCGATGTACCTAGACTGTGAAAGTCCTAATATCCTCTTGGATCTATCACGATGGATCCGGATCCCCAGGATGTATGAGGCATCACCCAGGTCTTTCATGGAGAACCTGTGTGACAAGAAACCCTTGACAGATTGTAGCATAGGAATGTCATTTCCTATTAAGAGAATGTCATCCACGTATAAAACAAGGAATACCACAGTTCTCGCTACAAATCTACTATAGATGCATGGTTCATCTGGATTTTTGATAAAGTCAAATTCCTTGACCGTCTCATCAAAACAGATGTTCCAACTCCGCGATGCCTGCTTTAGTCCATAGATGGACTTAAGCAACTTGCACACCTTTCCGCTGCTCCCACTCTGAATGAAACCCTCTGGCTGATCCATATAGACACACTCCTCTAAATTTCCATTTAGAAAAGCGGTTTTTACGTCCATCTGCCAAATCTCATAATCGTGGAAAGCAGCAATGGCAAGAAGGATCCGAATGGATTTCAGCATAGCCACTGGAGAAAAGGTTTCGTCATAGTCCAAGCCAGGTCTTTGACGGAAACCCTTTGCTACAAGTCTAGCTTTATAGGTCTCAACCTGTCCATCTACACCAATCTTCCTTTTGAAGATCCACTTGCATCCTACGGGTTTTACCCCGTCTGGAGCAATGTCCAACGTCCATACTTTGTTGGTGTACATGGACTCCATTTCGGTCCGCATTGCATCCAGCCATTTTACTGAGTCAACGCTCTGAACGGCCTGCTGGAAGCTAGTAGGCTCATCATAGTCTATGATGCAATCCTCTCTATCCCCGTCTATGAGAAAACCGTAGTATCTCTCGGGCGGATGAGACTGCCTACTACTCCTACGGAGCGGCATAGGAATGTCCTGTTCTTTTGAACCCTCTGGTTCCACTAAGCTTTCAGTAATAGTCTGAGGTTCTGGAATTTCATCCAGTTCTACTGCGCTCCCACTTATCTGATTTTCCAAAAACTCAGTTTCCAAGAAGTGGGCATGACGAGAAACAAGGACTTTTTGCTCCTCTGCGTAATAGAATAGATACCCCTTGGAGTTCTTTGGGTATCCCACAAACTTGCACTGTACTGAGCGTGCCTCGAGCTTGTCCGCATGCTGCTTTTTTACAAAAGCCGGACATCCCCATGTCTTAAAGGCTTTAAGACATGGTTTCTTCCCACTCCACATTTGATATGGTGTGGTAGGCACAGTCTTAGTAGGAACTTGGTTCAAGAGATGTGCAGCTGTTTCTAGTGCATATCCCCAGAAAGATCGCGGTAACTCAGCCTTACTCATCATGGAACGAACCATATCCAATAGGGTTCGATTCCTCCTTTCTGATACACCGTTATGTTGCGGAGTGTATGGAGGAGTACGCTGAGAGAGAATCCCATTCTCTTTTAAGTAATTCAGGAACTCGGCACTTAAGTATTCTCCACCTCGATCCGATCTTAGAATCTTGATACTTTTGCCGGTTTGTTTTTCAACTTCATTCTTGTAATCCCGAAATTTCTCAAAGGCCTCGGATTTGTGCTTCATTAAGAAGACATGTCCATACCTAGAGAAACCGTCTGTGAAAGTAATGAAGTATGAATAACCGCTTCGCGCATGTGTAGACATTGGACCACACACGTCACTGTGTATGAGTCCCAAGAGCTCGCTCGCTCTTTCTCCGTGTCCAGTGAACGGAGTCTTTGTCATCTTTCCCATGAGACAAGATTCACAAGTGGCATAAGACTGATACTCTAACGGATCCAAGTATCCTTCTTTATGTAACTTAGTCAACCGTGTCTCATTGATGTGACCCAGTCTACAATGCCATAAGAAAGCCTGATTGATATCTGGAGACTTTCTTTTGTGTGTATTTTGGACATTGAAAATCTGTGGTTGGTTTAATACGTATATACCATTGCTCAGTGTACCTGACCCAATCAGAACTTGATTAAGGTGAATGTTTACAACATTACTTACAAACGCAAATTCATAACCTTCTTTAGAAACCAAAGATACAGAAATGATATTACAAGTTGCGTTGGGTACAAAAAAGCAATTACGCAAAACCAAAACATGCCCATCTGTCATTCCCAGGTGATAGTCCCCCACGGCTTTAGCATCCATGCTAGCTCCGTTCGCAACTCTGAGGGTCATGTCACCTGCCTTCAAAAACCTACGGTTTCTCAACGCCTGCAAAGAATTACAGATATGAGATCCTGATCCGGTATCCAATACCCAGGAAGTAGAGTTTATAGAAAGACAGTTTTCAATAACATACACACCTGAAGCTGAAGCTGCAACCTGCTTCAGTTCCTGTGTCCTGGCTTTCCAAGCCCTGCAATCTTTCTTCCAGTGTCCACTCTTATGACAATAGAAGCACTCTTCCTTTCCAACAAGCTTCCCCGCAATCTTTGTTGCCTTTTCCTTTCCCTTCGCACCCACTTTACTAACACCGCCTCTTGGTTTGGCGGGGGCTTTCTTCCTCTTTCCCTTGGCTTTCGCCTTGGACCTAGAGGAAGAAGATCCTCCTACAAACAAAGCGGGTGTTTCCCTACCCTTCTGTAGGGTGCCCTCTACGCTCCTCAGCAGGTTGAGGAGTTCTGAAAGTTCAACTTCCTTTTCTTGCAAGTTGAAGTTCAGTATGAACTGGGCGTAAGTGGATGGAAGGGACTGGAGAATTATATCCGTATAGAGTTCACTGTCCCACGTGGTCCCAAGTTCCGCGAGCTCCTCAGTGTAGCCAATCATCTTAAGCACGTGGTCCGCTACCGATGATCCGACGGCCAACTTTGTCGAAAATAACTTCTTCGACACTTCGTATCTTGCGATACGAGACTGCTCTCCATACAGTTCTTTTGTATGAAGAAATATGGATTCCAAATCCATATTCTCGTGCCTCCTCTGATGGTCGTTGTCCATTGAGGCAAGTACGAGGCATCTGGCCTTCGCGCTGTCAATCTCCCAAGTCTTACGGATTTCCTTATCCGCGACGCTGGAGGTGGGACCTGGGACGGGGGGAGCTTTGGTGGTAAGAAGATACCCCAGCTTGTCGTAAGAGATTGCCAATTTGACATTCCTGAGCCAATCTTTGTAGTTTGGCCCTGTCAATATGTTTTTATCTAGAAGTAACTTAAGTCCAGTCATTTCGATTTGGTCGCTGCAGGGGGAGAGAAGAAACACTTAGCACGATGCTCTTGCAAGTTTAGAATGGTTTTTAATTTGTCTAAACAGGATGGCTCCCACTGTCTCTCGAATCCCTCCTCAAACCACAAAGGAAGAATTAGCCGGGATCAATCCCACCGTACAATACTTGCTTAACCGTTCAGCCAGGTCAGTGTCGGTACTTCGAGGGAGGTTTTCCAACGCTTTCGCGAAGTTCCTTAATTTAAGAACCTCTTTTCCCTGGGGGCGTAGCCCCGCTAACACCTTTCTAGGCACCTACTAGGTTTATAGCATTGATCGTTTAGTGAGAAATTTCCCGAGGAGTAGCATATACTCACAGTAGGATCGGGATCCAAATATCATCGCGTGACGAAAATGAAAGAATCCTACCATAATCATCACACTCCAAATGGTATGCAAATCTAGCAAGTTTCAGTACTTATGAAACTCCCGATGTGGATTTTTGCCCCATGCTCTTATGACCTTGACTAAGGCCAACAAATCATAAGTCACATGTCAAGTTCTTCCCGTCGTTATCCAGGTTAATTTGAACCCACCCGTATATATCCTTGACTATGGCCAACAAGGCAATACGACTGTCCCAAACCAACGCATTCTATCTATGCAACATATGAATACCCACTAGCTACCAAACACTGTGCCTTGACTAAGGCCAACAAACACAGCTTGAATACTGTTGAATATTCATATGAAACGACGGAGGGCTACGGATGGTTTTGGCGAAACCGTGAACGTAGTGAACTTGATATAATCAATGGAACGAGATAGCTTTTAGAAGGAGTGGCTCAAGCTCCGCATTTAAAAGTTAGTTTTGAAAAGAACCGAGTGGTTTTTCGAAAGTGTTCCATCGACTTAAACTTGGTTTATTATCTTGCATTAGTTCTTTTAATGCGTGATATTCTTGCATTAGTTCTTTTAATGCGTCCCATCATTTAATCCTACCATTGCAGAAAACAACCAAAATATGACGTACGCTTATACCATTCGCATTCGCCACGGGGTCCCGTCATCACTCGTTAGGTTACTTAACTAACGACAGAGCGGGGGCTGGGCTAGCGCGGCTGTAAAACATAAGCAACGCCTAAATAGAAAGCAATGATAGACATTACAGATCACAGATGAATACATTGGATATACTAGCAATCCGCAATCCTTTCGAGCCTGCAATGAAAAGCGGATTACACGGTCGCGGTGAATAGCCAAATACCCCACCCAAGACCCCTACGGGTGCGGCAAACTACCCGCTAAGTACTCGGCAGTTTGTGCACCCCCTCCATGGGTCTATCCTAGGAGCAAAAACAGTAAAAAGAATTATACAATGACGGCTACAACCCCGACCCGGTTGTGCGGCCAAACAAATAATATTATTACATCAATTTACATTTACAAATGAATGAAAGAAAAACAAAAGCTCATCTCACATCCACCCCGGCTATTCACCCGCGACAGTCCAACACATTCATATACACATTCCAATATCAAACACAGATCATGTATAACCCCGACTAATCGGCTTATAGCGATTAGCCGACGTTCAATACATGCAAACATCACAGATATAACCATCATAGCCAAAGTGCAGTGAAGTTCGGAAAAAATACGGAATTATAGGACCTCAAAAGTGAATTTCTGTTCTGGAAAATCTGGGTACATATAATATATCTGAAAAATCCCAAAACCAACACAGAAGAACACTGCACGAAAAACGATGCAGAGATGAAAACAAACTGCGGCGGATCCGCGGCTTCATGAGCTGTTGAGGCCGCGGATGAGCGGCGGAATGAAGGAATTAGGGCATCGTATTTCTTGTGTGTTCAAACAAAACCCTGAGCCGAATTTACAAGTATAAAGTTTTTCATTTAGAGCAGAAAAAAATTCAACAGAAACTTAGGGTTTTGGTTTTTCCGGTTTTGCGATTTTTCGGTTTCGAACTTCCATACACTTCGCTACCAAGCTAGTTTAAGTTAGGCTCTGATACCACTGTAAGTCCATATTGCGACCCCCGGTGCTTACGGGGAGGCGGAAACGGTATAAAAAACGAATTTTTATCGCAAGAGGCAACATGGACTAAACAAGGTCGGGATCGTTGTCTAAACTAAACTAGCAAATACGCTAAAGAGAGTTAGCTACTCGGATGAAGGTTATACCTAAACTTGAACTCCTTCTTCTTGAAATCTTGTAGAGGTTGATGGTTCTCTTTTCGTCGCCTTCTTCCGTCGAAGATGGATCCACCTCGAAGGTTCGACCTTTGGGCTCTTCCTCGATCTTTGAGTGAACTAGGGTTTCCGGCTTGCTAAACCTTGAACCTAGAGTGAGTAGAGAGTGACTAGGGTTTGCTTTTCTTTTTTAAAGAGAAGGATTCTCAACACATGAGAAGGTTTCTCTTTGCTAGAGGAAGAAGAAGATGAAGTGAAGAGAGAGAAGAAGAATGATAGAATGAGCTATATTTTTCTTTTCTTGCAACCATAATCCAAAAGAAAAGAATTATCTAAATAATAATAATTCAAAATAAGAATAGTTGATGGTAATTTGGAATGACCACTATCATGCTTCTTTAAATGAAGTGTAAGCATAAATCAAGGAGGATCTTTCAAAGCATGATGGTGGTCAACATTCAACCATGGTCAACAAGTCAACCATGGTCAAACAAGTCAACAAAATCAACCATAACAAAATTCTCATTTAATTACTATTATTAATAGATAATATATAAATCCATTAGGGTTTGGAAAATGAAGACTGTCAACTGTGCATACGCACCCGTTCCGAAACCCTAATGAAATACCTCATCCTCCGCCTCAAGCAACTGTGCATACGCACCTGCATTCTCGTTCCGAGGAACAAGAATACCAAGAGATAAAAGCAACCCCAAAACATATACCAGTATCTGGCTCAAACCAGAGCCTGCCAGTATAATCCGTCCGGACTCCAAACGTGCACAAGTGCGCGGATGAGAACGAACCCTGTCGCAAAACCATGCGACCTCTACTCTGTTTTGCCCAGAGGCGAATACCCTCTGTGTGGGACTCTAAAGACTCGACACTACGCTGGCAGTAGGTTTAACCACAGACCGCAAGCGGCACTAGCTGTGCGTAACGGTCCCCAGGTAGATGCCGACAAGAAGGCTGACGAAGTGAAACCCCATCTGAACTCCTACTGAGTCTGAATGTGACATTCTCCGCACAGTCCGGTCTGTTCGTCTGATACATCGCATGTCGGGCCTAGGGGGCGGTAAAACGTCAGTCCTCCAATAGCGGTACAAGTCGTGTCGGAGTGAAGCCCAAAACACCCTGAGATAACACTGGAAGCCTACCAGTATATCTCGCTTGCCCTGGCCAGGGACTACTCGTGTAATGGCTCTCCTAGACACAGCGCGATGTCAACCCCTAATACCGGGAGAGACGAATCCTGTCTAACCGTCACTGCCTCCAAGTGCTTCGGGACTGCACCCAACCACCACCTGTTTGCACGACTCCTTTGAGCCGTGGTAGGGTAGTGATCAAAGTGTAGTGGGAACACACTCGAGACGAAGTGCCAGTGTCAAGTCAGCGGACTAAGCTGTACTCATGTCACCTGGGAACTAATAACTGACGATAGGTATAATACCAACCTGTCAGTTCCCGACGAGTCCTGTCCAGTGTACTCGTAACCCAACGAGCACCCGTATACTATCTCCAGTACGACGTACTGATGGCTGTGGGACAGACCATCTCCCATACTGGGATGAGAAGCGCATACGCTAGTCTACTCCGGAGTATCGATGCCCTGTCTCGATAGTCCTACGACTAGGGACCTGTATAAGGATGTGCATATAGATTACCCAGCCCCCACTAGTGTGACTGCCATCACAACGCTGGTAATCAAGCAAAGATCCTAAGGGCTCCACTAATGCGTATAAGTGATATACTGAAATAAACACAAGTACACATTGAAGTAGAAACAAACCAAGTAGCATACTACTATATTGAGCAAGATTGTTTATACAAGGTGAATATCCCAAGCTTCCATTAAGTAATATACAAACTAGTATGATACAGTAATGGCCTCTAGGGCATATACACTAACACGCTTGGTTCGGAAAGATAAACGGATCGTCCTGACCGTAAAATCGAAGTGTGTTCACACTGGTCAATCCATATTCATCTTTCCAAGTCCCAAGACTGCTTCTCCACCTGTCTATATCGGTTCGCGGATCGTACCAAGTACAGTGGAATATATAAAAGGGTTCTGATCGTCCGGGATAGTGGATGCCGAGTATACAATTTAAGTACCCATAGTAAATCACACCGTCCGATCCTACCGTCGCAATCCCACTATTCTGAGTGGTTCTAGATGTTTCTATGTCCTTAACTTTGAATTTGTATCCAAGGACACTAAATCCTTTATAATATGCAACCTCCATACTAGGAAATTGAGCTAAACATCTTGAATCACTCTCAAATGATGCAGACATGTTCGGATCGTGGATCTAACAAAACAAATTTTACGATAAATACATAACGATACAAGTTTAGATTAAAACTGATAGCAATAAAATGTAATTCGAATAACTTACATGCTCTGTGACCCAATCACAAAAATTATCCTGATGGTATTTTTCCAAACGCTCTTCGTTCCAATCAGGATGCCCCTCACGTACCTCGTTAAAATGAGTTCTGTTTTCGACAAATAATTGTGACATTAATATTATGTCATTTCATACATACACAAACACAGATATAACAATTAATCCAAAAGAACTTACTCTCTAATTTGTTCAAGACATGCGCAATTAAGCAAGATAAACCGGTATATCTTGTTGATAAACATAGTGTCTACCCTCTTATACTCGGCTTTACCATATGGCCCGTCTTGAATTCTTCGTGGTCGGTTAAGCATTGTCTCAATGTTCTCGTCCAGATAGCGGGAACAAAATGTGGTTGCTTCATCAAGAAGATAACCTTGCATGATAGAACCCTCTGGTCGATTTTTATTGCGTATATACTTCTTAAGAGTGTAAAGGTACCTAATGAGAATATGTTGAATAAATAAACATGGGCATACAGGACAAAAATAAATTTATAAATTGCGCGAAACGAAAAATTACACGTACCTCTCGACGGGATACATCCATCGATATTGTACCGGTCCGGCTAACTTCGCCTCAGTTGCAAGATGAACCGTCAAGTGTATTATGATATCGAAGAATGACGGTGGGAAAATACGCTCAAACTTGCAAAGTATCAACGCAATAGAATTTTCTAGTTTATCCAGCGTCGCAACCTCCAGTGTTTTAGCACACAACTCCCTGAAAAAACAACATAGGTCGTTGATTACTAGACCAACCGAGTCGGGGAGAGAAGTCCTGAGGGCTAATGGAAGAAGGTGCTCCACGATAACATGGTGATCATGACTTTTCAGCCCATCGATCTTGCCCTTCACAATTTTTATTTTCTTGCTGAATGATCCTGAGAAACCTGTGGGGACTTTCAAATCATGCAACACCTGCAGGAATCTTTTCTTCTCCGGTTGTGACATATAATAAGCGGCATTGGGAAGTACAAACTTGCCCGGTTTACCCGCTACCGGTTTAGGGTGCAGTTCACTTCTTATTCCCCACTCTTGTAGATCCATCCGGGCATTCATGTTGTCTTTCGATTTCCCGTCTTTACACAGAAGCAAGTTAAGTATGTGCTCTGATACTCCCTTCTCTATATGCATGACGTCCAGACAATGACGCACTGAATTTGTAGACCAGTACGGAAGCTCGAAGAAAATGCTTAACTTGTTCCAATATTGTGGTTTGACCTGTCTCGTCGGATCCATCCCGAAGGTCACGTTATTGTAACCATCCCATTTAGCAGTCACGTCCTCTCCGGACAATGGGGATGGAGGCCCAAGAAGCTCCTGATGACCATCAAAGTGAACCGTGTCTAACCTATAGGGGTGGTCTGGAGGCAGAAAACGTCGATGGCCGCAATAACAAACCTTCCTGCTAAAATTCAAAAATTTTGATGTTGTGTGTTCATGGCAATGAGGACATGCTTTGTGACCATCTACGGACCAACCTGATAGCATTCCATACGCAGGAAAGTCATTAATTGTCCACATTAAAGCCGCACGCAGTATGAAGGTTGTATTTGTGTTTGAATCATATGTCTCTACACCATCAATGAACAAAGTTTTCAGCTCCTCGATCAGAGGTCGGAGATACACGTCGATATTGTTCCCCGGTGAGTTTGGTCCGTCGATAAGAAGAGGCATCATAAAGTATGATTGGTCCATAGCCAACCAAGGCGACAGATTATAAATTATCATTACAACGGGCCATGTACTGTGACTTCCAGCCATATAGTTGAATGGGCAGAAGCCATCGGCAGCCAGTCCGAGCGGGACATTGCGAGGATCGCTACTGAATATTGCGTGCCTCCTATCGAAATCCTTCCATGCCGGTGAATCTCTTGGATGGCTCATTTTTCCATTTTCGCTTGGAGGAGCACGGTGATGCCAAATCATTGCCTCGGCTGTTTTCTTGCACCTGAATAGCCTCTGTAGCCTCTGTGTTATGGGAAAATATCGTGCTATCTTCACAGGTATATCAGGCTTCTTATCAGAATTTTTCGGCTTATACCTGGCCTCTCCGCATGTTGGACACTCTTTCAAATATGAATTCTCTTTCCGGTACAACACGCAATTTTTAAGACATGCTTCAATCTTCTCGCACTTTAGACCCAAATCAGACATCATTTTCTGGGCTTCGTACCAGCTTTCGGGCACATTATTTCCCGGAGGCATAGAATCTTTCAAGAACGAAAGAAGCATTGTGAATGACTTGTTGCTCCATCCATTTAGGCACTTAATTTGGAAAAGTTGGACGAACCATGAGAGGGTGGAATACTTCGCATTCTCATAAATTGGTTTCCTAGCATCATTCATGAAATTTTCATATTTATCCGCACGCGGTCCTTGACCGGAAGGAATGTCATCTTCGGTACGAATAGATTCACCTAGGGAAGCCTCTACCATATCCTCCATTTCTTCTGATGGAAATAAATTTCCGTATCCTGCCGTATTACCGAATTCTTCTTCTTCTCCTGCCGCATTATCGTTTTCTCCTTCTTCTTCTACCGCAGTACTGCATTCTTCTCCTTCCCCGTGATATTTCCAAGTTGAATAAAGTCTAGTAAACCCATGTTTTACAATATGAAGCTCTGCCAATTCTACTTTCTGCCAGTACTTATTGCCACATCTATCACACGGACAGAGAATCTTCTCTATTATGATCTTATTATGTGCTCGTGCAAATTCAAGGAAAGCAGCAACTCCTGCGACAAACTTAGGTTGCATACGTTGTTTCCAATCCACATACATCCAGTCCTTAACTCTGACGTACTCATGGGCCATGTTAGACTGAATAACATATAAATTGTAGGTTATGCTGACTATATTGAGAAATATAAGAACGGGATAGTTATTGACAAAGGAGAAAATCCGTGTATATACTTTGTGTGTGCGTTTGTCGTTGAAAAGAATAAATTATCGCACGTTATGTTGACCGATAGACGGGGACTAAGTGGCGCTTTTAGTTTCATATATGGGTATCGATGGGAATATGAAGGTTTCATATTATCATATATTGGTTTTAACCCGAACATCTCGAATCGCTCTCTGATTATGCGTTTGTATGTATGTGTTCCGGCTGTCGGGGGTAGGCTTCTATCCCATTAAGAATGTATAGAGCGAACGCCCATCACTTGTGCTTTCAACCGTTTCGAGTAAATTTCGGCAGCACCTCCCCGCTGTTCTCCAAGTACACTGTAATAGAATACATAATCATTTCAAAGCTGTGAAACAACGTTGAAATGAACATCTAATCTATCTTTGTACACGGAGAACCAGCGGAAAGATACCGACGAAATATCTCGAAACGGATGAAAACACAAGTGAATGAAGGCGTTTGCTTTATACATTCTTAACTTGTCCACACGGGACAAATCTATGGGTTACCATACGATTGAATTTTCTCGTCGCGTAGACTATATGACGGTTGTTAGTATCGAGCTATACTGTCCGATATTTAACAACCTTCGTATAGTTCTAGGTCACGACGAGCATCGCACGTATGTTAACCGATAGACGGGGACTAAGTGGCGCTTTTAGTTTCATATATGGGTATCGATGGGAATATGAAGGTTTCATATTATCATCGAGTATCATATATTGGTTTTAACCCGAACATCTCGAATCGCTCTCTAATTATGCGTTTGTATGTATGTGTTCCGGCTGTCGGGGGTAGGCTTCTATCCCATTAAGAATGTATAGAGCGAACGCCCATCACTTGTGCTTTCAACCGTTTCGAGTAAATTTCGGCAGCACCTCCCCGCTGTTCTCCGAGTACACTGTAATAGAATAGATAATCATTTCAAAGCTGTGAAACAACGTTGAAATGAACATCTAATCTATCTTTGTACACGGAGAACCAGCGGAAAGATACCGACGAAATATCTCGAAACGGATGAAAACACAAGTGAATGAAGGCGTTTGCTTTATACATTCTTAACTTGTCCACACGGGACAAATCTATGGGTTACCATACGATTGAATTTTCTCGTCGCGTAGACTATACGACGGTTGTTAGTATCGAGCTATACTGTCCGATATTTAACAACCTTCGTATAGTTCTAGGTCACGACGAGCATCGCACGTATGTTAACCGATAGACGGGGACTAAGTGGCGCTTTTAGTTTCATATATGGGTATCGATGGGAATATGAAGGTTTCATATTATCATCGAGTATCATATATTGGTTTTAACCCGAACATCTCGAATCTCTCTCTAATTATGCGTTTGTATGTATGTGTTCCGGCTGTCGAGGGTAGGCTTCTATCCCATTAAGAATGTATAGAGCGAACGCCCATCACTTGTGCTTTCAACCGTTTCGAGTAAATTTCGGCAGCACCTCCCCGCTGTTCTCCGAGTACACTGTAATAGAATACATAATCATTTCAAAGCTGTGAAACAATGTTGAAATGAACATCTAATCTATCTTTGTACACGGAGAACCAGCGGAAAGATACCGACGAAATATCTCGAAACGGATGAAAACACAAGTGAATGAAGGCGTTTGCTTTATACATTCTTAACTTGTCCACACGGGACAAATCTATGGGTTACCATACGATTGAATTTTCTCGTCGCGTAGACTATACGACGGTTGTTAGTATTAAGCTATACTGTCCGATATTTAACAACCTTCGTATAGTTCTAGGTCAAGACGAGCATCGCACGTATGTTAACCGATAGACGGGGACTAAGTGGCGCTTTTAGTTTCATATATGGGTATCGATGGGAATATGAAGGTTTCATATTATCATCGAGTATCATATATTGGTTTTAACCTGAATATCTCGAGTCGCTATCTAATTATGCGTTTGTTGTGCATTCGTGTTGTATGTGTAACATGATTTTAAACCATTGAGATCAAGATTGATAGAACTGATCATCCTACATTGCAATAGCATTCATCAACCAAAAACTATTATTGTAATGGTATACATCTATAACAATCAACAATTAAAACTACAAATATAGGATACTGATATCATAAAGCGTTATGAGACACGTCATCTGCCACGTGTCGTGATCATGGAAATCGCTAATATTGAGCATCATCAAGATTAGATTATGGTTTTGAAGCAAGTTATTGAGCATCTTGGATTGATTGTCAAGTGTTGATTTTTATTTCAACACTTGACAGAATGAAAATCATAAATACAGTTGCAAAATGTGTTCCTCACCCTCATAAAGTGGATCTTAACAATCCAGACAAGACCATCATTGTTCAAATTGCCAAGGTAGACATAATCTCAGCAGTTATTTACGGTTGCTAGCTTGTATTGCTTGTTGCTATTCTTTTTTTTTCCTTGCCCTTTCTTTCTTTCTTTTTTTGGGGGGGTGGGGGGTTGTGTTTGAAAAGTTTTAACCAACTCACTGCTATTTCTAGGCAATGCAGGAATATAACTAGTTTTATCCCCCAAAAGAAAGAGCTTCAGGCTTCATGCGTCAAGCGATGTGTACGTATAATTATAGGATTTTCTTGCTAGCGGTTCATTTACAACTATTCTTTAGTCTATATACCTAGCATCTGCTACTAGATATTACATCTTGCATCAACACCCTGCATGTTAAAATCAAAATCGATTATTTTTTTCTTGATCTTTTTCTGATTTTCTACCATCTGTGTCGAGTAAATTATGAATAACATTGTATTTGTCAACTAATCAGAAGAGCCATTCAACCAGCCCCACCATAACCCTAACCCCAGCCCCACTACCGTAACCCTAACCCCAGCCCCACCGTAACCCTAACCCCAGCCCCACCCCAGCAGCAGCCGAACCCCAACCATAACCCTACCCCGACCCCGACCGCCACCGCGACCCCTGCCCAACCCCAACTCTCGCGCGCGCAACCCAGACCCAGCCATGAACCCTAAGCCCAAAATAATCCAAAAATGCTTTAATTTACCTCAAGATTTATACCTGAACGGCTGCTGGTGGGCTGGAGCGACGACGGTGGCGATTTGGCGACGAAACCGGCGGTGGCGACGACGGTGGCGACGAAACAGGCGCTGGCGACGACAGTGGCGACAAAACCGGCGGTGGCGACGACGGAGGCGACGGTGGCGACGACGGAGGCGATTTGGGGTTTTTTCTCGCGCGCGATTGAGAGAGAGAGAGATGGAAAGTGAGCGTAGGCGATCGATCTGGGGTTTTGTTAAATAGATATTTACTTGCCCCTACGGATATATCCGTAGGTCCTTTGTTTGCGGCTCCGTAGGGGCAAACACCAAATTAAGAATTAATATTTTTTTCTTGGACGTCTGTGCCCGTAGGGGCAACCTTTTAGCCCTACGGATTAATCCGTAGGGCCAAGTAAAATCTGCCCCCACGGATATTTCCATCCGTAGGGGCAACCCCCTATTTTACTAGTGATTCTCTGATCTCAGACACTTGTGTATGCATGCGTATGAATTTTAGTTTTCGAAAATCATGAGTTTTAGATCGAAAAAAGAAGGGTGAGGAGTCGAGCGTAGTGGTCAAGTGAACTGTGATATATTTTTATGTTATATTATACCATGGGGGATGTTTCCATAATTGTACAAATATTTATGTTAGGTATTTTAGGTACCAAACAATTCAGAAAACAAGCACAAGATTTTTGAGAAGAAAGAATAAAATAAAAGACATAATCAAACACAACAAATTCTTCAACTTCTACACTTTTGTGCAACTTAATACGAAATACAGAAAATTCTCTTCTTCAAAACCTCCTACACAAACTTCTCTTCAATTCCTCCTCCTCTTCTGATCTACAAAATACCCTAATCAATCTATATTTATAGGTCTAGAAACCCTAAACCTATTTCTACTAGAATGCCCAATTAGGATCTCATCAAATCTCTTAATAGATCTTCAAATAAATCTCCAAATAATTTTTCTAAATAATCTTAAAAAAATGAATCTTTCCAAAACACGCCAGACTTGTTGACAAACGTCTGAAGCACAAAAGATTAGACGTCTGTGTACACTCTAGATTTCTTAATTCTTCTTCTTCAGATATCAGAAG
The DNA here is from genome assembly GCA_030015575.1 of Agapanthus africanus. Taxonomy (NCBI): domain Eukaryota; kingdom Viridiplantae; phylum Streptophyta; class Magnoliopsida; order Asparagales; family Amaryllidaceae; genus Agapanthus; species Agapanthus africanus. Next base: position 662,746,962 of record CM057340.1, read on the forward strand.
CACTATGACTCAGAAGTCTGATGCCCAAAACCGTTGAATACTAGTCAATTTTTCAATAATCTCCACCTTAACTTGTATTTAATAAGTCGTCTTCTCTCTTCCATTCACAGCTTCCACTCATGACATCTTTTGAGATTTACACAAAGCACCACCTCGACTCTTGGATCTTTCACCTTGCTCCGAATTTGTTCTTTCATACACAAGCTTCCTTACAACTTGATATATGGCGCTTAAGGTTTTGACTCCTTTCATCACGACACAATTCTTCTGGACACTTTCATTACTCCACCTTGAGCAATAATTATATATCCTTCCGTATCCAATTTTCCAAGTGAAATTAGATTACCCTTCAGTTTTAGGACATACCTGACATCTCCAAGAACGCTCTGCTTCCCATCGAAGATCTTCATGTTTACGGTGTCCACGCCTTCCACTTGTACTTCGGAGTCATCCGCTAACGTCACCGTCTCCTTTTTCTCCTTGATCTCATCGAACCATTCCTTATTTGAACATATGTGAAAAGATGCTCCCGAATCCATATACCAGACATTCCTTTTTGACTTTTTCATCACCAGTCATAAGCAAATCACACTTTGGTTCGGCATCGTAGGCTACGTTCGCTTGATCCTCCTCTCTTCGTTTTCTTAGATCTTCTAAGTCCTTCTTCAACTTGGGGCAATCGAATTTAAAGTGACCCATCTCGTTGCAGTGACGACACCTTATTTACGACATATCTCTTACATGTCACGATTTCTGATTTCTTCCATCGTTGTTTTGTTCCTTCCTCCACTTAGGATCCTCTTTGTAACATTTTGAAAATTATTAATATTATTTTAGAATTTAAATAATGATATTATGAGTTTTACGGAAATGATAACTGTACGACGGCGAACTGGTTGTACGCCCATTCATCACGTTAGTCGTGTTTGTTTATGTGGTTTGAATGTGCTTGAACCATTAAGCGAAGTAGAGAATAGCATTTTCTTATTCCACAATGATCCAAACAACTCAAGATCTTAGCATCATTCTATTTTAAACACACATGATACAGAATGAGTGTGATTAATCCAACACTTGAAAAATATAGAACCACAAATATGGTACTTTTTACTCAGTATTGAATCAATCAAGTCAAGCACAAAGTGTTATTAAAATAGGACAAAGCATATTATAAATACTTAGCAAATCTCTATAACAGAGTAGGGCTTTTATAGAATAATTAGCTAATTTCTATGATAGAGTAGGGCTTTTAGTAAAATTCTATAAATCCGTATTCTCGGATTTTGAAATAAGGATAAAGATTTGGGTTGCGCACTTCCAAAGTAATATGTAAATGATGTTTACATATTTACTTTGTTAATTACATCTAGATAGATTACCCCTGATTAAGAAAAGAACATATAAAATATAAATAAATATGACGTTTTAAGAGTTTTCTAACATTAATAAAAAGATGAATCCATTTGCTAGTAGCATTCCATTAATCACGTAACAAAAGAAAAATATAAAAGATTGCAAGAATAAATGAATGAAGGTGTTGGATTGTCGGGAATAATCCCGACATCCTTACCTTTCTTGTAAAGAACGAAGAGAACCAAGCCAAAAAATGAAGTAAAACTTCTTCTTTATTTTTAATATAAGAATGAGTATGGGTACAAGACCTCTTCTTTTTTTTATAGTGGAGATTGTGTATGAATTGTGTTGTGAAAAAGTGAGACATCCATCCTCCTTTTATAGGCCAAGGAGACGGCACAATTGTAATTAAAAGAAGAGGGAAAAACCCTCTTTGAATTTAAAATCAATAACTACTTCTTCCAAGAAAATGAGAGGGGGTAATTTGTAAAATATTTTGTTACATGACAAGTGTAGAATTGCCATGTTTACTATTATATTATTTTTTTAAAGCGCCAAACCGGCCTAAAAGTGGGTTGATGCACCCTAGCCGGCCCTAAAGGAGGGGGGTCGGTCCACCACTGAGCCGGCCCCATTGAGGGCCGGTTCACCACCAAGCCAGCCCCGTAGGGGGGCGGTTCACCAAGCCGGCCCCGTTAGGGGGCCTGATCACTATCGTGGCTAGCCCCTATGGGGGTTCGGGTTTCACTTGGTCGTATTTTAAGGGGTTTGGCCTTCTTGGTGGGACTTTTAGGGTTCCGGGTTTTACTGGATCGGACTTTAAGGGGTTTGAACTTTTCATTTGACCAGATTTTGAGGGGTCTGGGTCTTGATCGACCGGCCGTTGAGGGGTCCAGGTCTTGGTAGACCGGCCGTTGAGAGGGCCAGGTTTTGGTTGATCAGACTTTAAGGGGTCCGGGTCGGCCGTTGAAGGGGCCAGGGATAACTTGACCTAGCGTTGAAAGGGTCGGGGATAAGTTGAATGATCCGTTAAGGGGCCGAGAATAAGTTGACCGACCTGTTAAAGGGCCAGGAATAAGTTGACCGGCCGCTGAAAGGACCGGGAATGAGTTGAGCGACCCGTTAAGAGGTCGGGAATAAGTTGACCGGCCATTAAAGGGGCCGGGAATGAGTTGAACGACCCGTTAAGGGTTCGGGAATGAGTTGATCGACCCGTTAAGGGTCTGGGAATGAGTTGACTCCATTGAAAGGGCCGGAAATGAGTTGAATGGCCGTTGAAAGGGCTGGGAATGAGTTTGACCGGCCGTTGAAGTGACCAGAAATAAGTTGACCGATCCATTAAGGGTCCGGGTTTGCTTTGGGCTGATCCCAGGGGAAACCGGCTTGAAGGCAGATACAGAAGCAGCGGTCGATGATATCAACCCGAAGCGTCTTCTAAAACTCGAGCGTTTGATACTCAAGTGTAAATTGGTGAGAGGAACCCAGTGGTGCAGAAGTAGTAGTTAGGCGATTTTAACTCCGAACATTTCTGATGTCTACAATAACAAGCATGGATTTGGGTTTTCATAGATGGTTATAAGTATATGCATTTATTTTTGGAATTTGAAAATGTGAAATATTTTGACAAGGCAAGTATTTTGTCTTTATGAAAGGATATGGGATTTTTGTGATGGTTGATAAATTATTGCGCGCGCGCGTGCACAGAGGGCATGCTTTAACCACACCCTTACCTTATCCTCACCCTCTCTCCTCATCCCCTCATTTCCCTCTCTGCAAAATATCTTCCTTTCCAAAAATATCTCTAACTCCCCAAAATCCCCAAACTCAAAATCCCTAACCCAAAACCTATGTCACGCCCCGCTTCCCAGAGTACGCAAGATTGGGCACGTGACATAGCCAACCATGCTACCTGTGGGTAGGAAGTATCCATCCACAGTCACATTACGGCTGTAGAGATATCAAGAACAAGATAAATAAACTAATCTAACACATGTCCAAATCCATAATAATAAGAGTCAATGAACAATAAGTGCGGAAGCAAATGATCCAATACAATAATAGAAAGGTACGTCCCATAATGCGGGATCACACCTGGAAATGAAATGAAATAAATAAACTAAGCACTATGGAACTCACAGATCAGCCTGCTGGCTGAAGTACTCTTGCTCGGTCGGCGACAGTGGTAAAGAATCTGGGCCATGCAAAACCCAGACGTCAGCGCGTCATGTCAACCAATAATATAATATGAACATGGTAATAAGCAATGCAGAAAGTAAACATGAATAAGCAGTAACATGGAGCAAGCAGTGCAGGGTGGTGTACAGTGGGGAACTAAACTGTTCTATCAGGTTTTCTATCCTAAAGTCTTTGAAATCAATTGATGACTCGTCGATGTAACTCAATAGTATCCCGTGCATGCCCGGGACCACGGTCAAGACCCTCGGGGCTGAATCCGAGACGTGCCGCTAGGCAGTAATAGGTAGCAGGATGGACGAGTGATGTCAGCATCATCACTCCCGGACTGGCCAAGCCCGTAAGACTGATCAAAACAGGTATCAAACTGTTGAGTTACAAGTCGGTTTCACCTTTGATTTCCCCATACCCCCAAGTTATGTATGTCAGGTCAGGTATTCAGTAATCAAGAACTAATGCCAACACAGGATTAGGTAAAAGCAGGTTTGTCTGGATAGACAACAGGAATGGTCCATAGGGACCCCAAGTCAGGTTTGTTGGCATTAGGCATGAGATCAGGTAACAAGTCAGGTCATGGTACAACAGGTTGAGTTGGTAGTAAAGAGTACCATATCCGGTGCATCGGTATGTATATATGTTATGTGTATCAAGCTCGGTCAATATGTGACGCAATCGAGGGTGTGCTCATAACAGGTATATAATCGAATAAGGAATAACAGCAGGAAATAAAGTAAACAACAATAACAGTTCATTTAATCACAATGGTGCATTAATATGGTGCAGTTGTATTATCATATTAACAGGTTCGAGCACCCTTGGGGTGCAATAATCACAAGGTAGTGCAATATCAATAACAGAAAGTAATGAAGCTATAATTGTACGATTATCGTCCTCTAAATAGCAAAATGATTAACTGGTAGTTTTATTATTAGGGTTACAGTGGCAAAATACGGTTTAGGTTACTGTATCATGATATATATCATATTTCGTTCAAATGAGAAAAGTAACAACACTAGTTAATCTTTGCAGGTTTTATGAGTCAAGCACACTTAATTAGTATAATATAGCATGTAGCAAGTAATACTTGCCTGGACGGAACGTGAAACGGATATGCGTCCGATGTCGGCAAAGTCGCGACGCACGCACGGCACACGGAGCTGGTCCAAGCAACGCATGATGGTGATGACGCAGCCAAAGCACTTCCTCTAGGTCGTCTGGATCGTCGGCGGTGATCCCGGCTCCGGCAAACTACGGAAAATGGAGATCACGAATCCAAGAAAGAAAGAAACGAAGAGAAAAGAGAGGAAGAATATGAGGAGGAGTGAGGTTTGGTTGCACTGGATTTAGAGAGGAAGACCAGGGGTGACTGTGGGGTGAAGGTCTCCGGCGAGGAGGTGCCGGTGACGGTTCTCGTGGGGGCTCGAGTTAGCGGATGAGAAGAAGAAGAAGAAGAAGGAGACGAAGAGATAGAGGAACGGAGAGAGAAAGATTTATGAGAGATAGAGAGAGAGAGAGAGATTTGGTGGGGCCCACGAGGGATTTAGCCCCTCGTGATTGGCTGAAGATTTGAGAATAAAATTTGAAAAGATTAAAGGATCTATAGGAAAACAGTAAGATTAGTATAAAATATTATGGTTTGATTATTTTTTTAAATTGGGATTTTGGCGCTAAATGAAACATTTCCAAATCGCGCCCGGGTTGCGCCCAAAAATTTGAAATTCAAATAATAGGATTTTAAGCGGGTTCCAAATTTTAAAATGAAATGTTTTATGATTAAAATGCATGCCCCCAAGTCGGACACTTGTACGCGCGCGTAGCCGTCCAAACTTGCCCGTTTCGCCGAACGGGGCGAAATCTCGACGTGCGGACGCTACCACGCGATTAGTGGCGACGAGTAGGCCAATATGGATATTTTAATTTTACTTTAGGTGTTAAAATTTGTTATATGCAAAAATGACTGAGCCGGTTAAAATTTTACAGTGAGACCCAAACAGGCAAAATAAATGAAATGAGCGATGTCAAACACTCAACCAGTAACAGAAATAGTATTATTGGGCTCGGGTGTTACATCATACCCAATTACAAAAAGAATTTCGTCCTCGAAATTCCAAGAATACAAGGTAGATAACTACAGGAAAAGGTGAAGGAACTTCTGTCGGATCTTGTCTTCTCGCTCCCAAGTGGATTCTCCATGTGATCGATTACCCCAAGAAACTAGCACAAGAGGGATAACCTTGTTTTTAAGAACCTTTTCTCTTCGATCCTTGATTTTCAACCGGTCGCTCCTCAAAAGTTAGGTCCTCCCGTACAGTCAACTCTGAATGATCCAAGACGTGAGTTTCATCTCGAACATACCTCCGTAGTTGAGATACATGAAACACATCGTGCACTCCTGCCAAGGACTGTGGTAACGCCAAACGGTACGCTACCTCTCCAACACGCTCCAATATCTCGAAGGGTCCAACGAATCGAGGACTAAGCTTTCCCCGACTCCCAAAGCGAATCACCCCTCTAGTCGGTGATATCTTCAAGAATACCAAATCACCCACGGCAAACTCTAGAGGTCTTCTTGACGTGTCAGCCCAACTTTTCTGTCTGTCTTGAGCTGCCTTCATATGCTTCCTGATTGTATTCACCTTCTCGACTGTCTGTACCACCAAATCTGGGCCTAGTAACCTTCGTTCACCAACATCATCCCAACAAACAGGTGAACGGCACTTACGACCATACAACGCTTCAAATGGAGCCATCTGAATAGTCGCTTGGAAACTATTGTTGTAAGAAAACTCCACCAGGTGTAGATGATCCTCCCAAGAACCTTTGAAGTCCAACATGCAAGCCCTCAACATATCTTCAAGGGTCTGGATCGTTCTCTCCGATTGTCCATCAGTTTGAGGATGATAAGCTGTGCTAAACTTCAATCGAGTCCCCAAACTTTCTTGTAAACTCCTCCAGAAGTGCGACAAGAACCGAGTGTCCCGATCGGACACGATACTCACCGGTACTCCATGCAATCTTACAATCTCCTGCATGTACCGCTCTGCCAAAGTCTCCGTCGATTGACCAATCCGAAAAGGAATAAAGTGAGCTGCCTTGGTCAACCGATCGACAATCACCCATACTGCATTGTTGCCCTTTGGACTTCGTGGTAAAGCTGTCACGAAATCCATGGTTATATGTTCCCACTTCCACTGAGGAATCGGAACAACAAACCAGCAACCCTTTGATGTTCAGCCTTGACTTGCTGACATACCAAGCACTTAGCCACGAAGCGAGCAATCTCCCGTTTCATGCCTTCCCACCAGAAATGCTGTCGAATATCTCGGTACATCTTTGTACCTCCCGGATGTACAGAGTAAGCTGAACTGTGTGCCTCCTTCATAAGCTCTTCAATCACATCTCCCTTTGGCACACACACACGGCTACCATACCTCAACGAACCATCTTCGTGGACCAGTAAATCTGTTCGTAGTCCGGCCTCAACCTGCTCTCGAAACTTCTGCAGTCTAGGATCCTGCGATTGTGCCGCTTTAATCTTCTCAACTAAGGATGACTGTACTTGCAACTGCATCAACTGTCCCGTAGAATGTGGTAGCACAACCTCCAAGTCAAATCTTCGAAAAATCCGCAATGATCTCCCTTTGTGTAGTCAATACCTGAATCGCTGGTAACCGACTAAGCGCATCCGGCACGACGTTAACCTTTCCCGGATGATACTTAAGATCAAGGTCGTAGTCGGCCATCAGCTCCAACCATCTGCGTTGCCTCATGTTCAACTCCTTCTGAGTGAACACATACTTCAAACTCTTGTGATCTGAAAAACTTCAACTCTCTCGCCTAAAAGGTAGTGTCTCCAAATTTCTAAGGCGAAGATCACGGCCGCAAGCTCCAAGTCATGAGTCGGGTAATTCTTCTCATGAGTCTTCAGTTGTCTTGATGCGTAAGCTACGACCTTCCCATTTTGCATCAAAACGCATCCCAATCCTTTTCCAGATGCGTCGCTGTGAATCACCAGTCCTCCTGAATTGTCTGGTACGGTCAGGATAGGGGCGGTTATCAACTTCTTCTTCAACGTCTCGAAGGCCAATGCACATCCATCCGTCCAAATAAAAGGTACTTCCTTGCGCGTAAGCTTGGTCAACGGTTCTGCCAAACGAGCGAAGTCCTCCACAAATCTCATGTAGTATCCGGCGAGTCCAAGAAAACTTCTTATCTCCCCAACATTCCTTGGATTTGGCCAATCTCGAACTGCTGCAATCTTCTCGGGATCAACGGCGATTCCATCGCCCCATACGACATGTCCCAGAAATTTCACTTCTTCCAGCCAGAATTCGCACTACTCATCTTCGCATAAAGCTTCTCCTGTTTCAACATCTGCAGGACTTAATGATATCCGGATCGCAAATCCAGTTTCGAGAATACTCTCGCGCCACTAAGCTGCTCAAAAGTCCTCCAATGCGAGGGATCGGGTACTTGTTCTTAATAGTCACCCGGTTCAATTCTCGATAATCAATACACATCCTTCTCGTGCCATCCTTCTTCTTTACTAAAAGAACTGGAGCTCCCCAAGGCGAGTTGCTGCTTCGAATCCAACCCTTCTCAAGTAATTCACCAACTTGCTTCTTAACTCCTTCCAATTCCACTGGTGCCATTGGATAATAAGCTTTAGATACTGGTGCTGCACCAGGAATAAGGTCAATCGCGAACTCCACATCTCGCTTCGGCGGCAAGCCCGATATATCTTCAAATATGTCCAAGAAATCGCGAACCACCACCGGTTCTTCACAACCATCAACTTCCATAGCTGCAAGAACACTGTCGGCTCAGCCTTAAACTCGATTGGCCCGACAGAACTGCTTCCTTACCGCAACTGCTGTCTGCATCGTTGGCCGCGAAAGGTCCAGCGAGACTACTGAGTCTCGTCCATTCTGCTGCATGCACGTCCACGGTTGCTCCATTCTGCCTTAGTCCGATGAACTTCTATTCCATTTCCTCCCGTGCAGTCCACGGAAAAAACTTCTCCAGGAAACTCTTAGAGAAATCCGCCCAACTGCTTGGCTTGGGCAAACGGTTCTCCTCCCCAAGCCACCACTCTCGGCGTAATCCACTAGTTGAATGCGCACCACATCAACTCCTTTGTCCTCTGGAATCTGTGCCGCAATCAGCAAATTCTCCGTGCTGACTAGCCACTGCTCGGCTGGCACGGCTCCTCCAAACCAGTGAAAGTAGTAGGACCCACATGTCAGAACTCTGCCACGGTCCCTACTTGGTCAACTGGTCTAGTTCCAACATTGTTCACAGACTGCTGAACGATCTGCAAACCTTCCCGAAACGAGTCCGCTTGCTGCTGGATCAGGTCGGTCTGTTTCTTTGATTTCCAGCATTCCTCTTATCACTCCAAGCATGGCGGCTTCGTTCGCACGCCTCTGGTACGTCTTCAACTTCTTACCTGCCATAATCCTGAACTCAAAACACCCAACATTAGCATGATGATAGATTCTGGATGTGGATCAAGGCTAGAACTCCAAGATACTTAAATAGAGTACCGCATTGTAGCTATGCCGCGGTATCATAGCCGCAATTACTTAACTCCACCCAAGTCGCCTAAGTCCTAGAGATAACAAGAAATTAGGTTTTCTAGTTGACAAATGCAAAGTAAGTTTGTATGTCTACATGATCCGGAAGAATGTGATTCAAGGGTGGTAAAACGGTCAAGGTGGCAGGACATGTTTCCTAAGCACGGGTATCCTGATTCGTGTATCGGGTACAATACCCAACTACAAAGAATCAACCCAACTAACCTGGATCTGATACCAAAAGAACCATGTCACGCCCCGCTTCCCAGAGTACACAAGATTGGGCACGTGATATAGCCAACCATGCTACCTGTGGGTAGGAAGTATCCATCCACAGTCACATTACGGCTGTAGAGATATCAAGAACAAGATAAATAAACTAATCTAACACATGTCCAAATCCATAATAATAAGAGTCAATGAACAATAAGTGCGGAAGCAAATGATCCAATATAATAATAGAAAGGTACGTCCCATAATGCGGGATCACACCTGGAAATGAAATGAAATAAATAAACTAAGCACTATGGAACTCACAGATCAGCCTGCTGGCTGAAGTACTCCTGCTCGGTCGGCGACAGTGGTAAAGAATCTGGGCCATGCAAAACCCAGACGTCAGCGCGTCATGTCAACTAATAATATAATATGAACAGGTAATAAGCAATGCAGAAAGTAAACATGAATAAGCAGTAACATGGAGCAAGCAGTGCAGGGTGGTGTACAGTGGGGAACTAAACTGTTCTATCAGGTTTTCTATCCTAAAGTCTTTGAAATCAATTGATGACTCGTCGATATAACTCAATAGTATCCCGTGCATGCCCGGGACCACGGTCAAGACCCTCGGGGCTGAATCCGAGACGTGCCGCTAGGCAGTAATAGGTAGCAGGATGGACGAGTGATGTCAGCATCATCACTCCCGGACTGGCCAAGCCCGTAAGACTGATCAGAACAGGTATCGAACTGTTGAGTTACAAGTCGGTTTCACCTTTGATTTCTCCATACCCCCAAGTTATGTATGTCAGGTCAGTTATTCAGTAATCAAGAACTAATGCCAACACAGGATCAGGTAAAAGCAGGTTTGTCTGGATAGACAACAGGAATGGTCCATGGGGACCCCAAGTCAGGTTTGTTGGCATTAGGCATGAGATCAGGTAACAAGTCAGGTCATGGTACAACAGGTTGAGTTGGTAGTAAAGGGTACCATGTCCGGTGCATCGGTATGTATATATGTTATGTGTCTCAAGGTCGGTCAATATGTGACGCAATCGAGGGTGTGCTCATAACAGGTATATAATCGAATAAGGAATAACAGCAGGAAATAAAGTAAACAACAATAACAGTTCATTTAATCACAATGGTGCATTAATATGGTGCAGTTGTATTATCATATTAACAGGTTCGAGCACCCTTGGGGTGCAATAATCACAAGGTAGTGCAATATCAATAACAGAAAGTAATGAAGCTATAATTGTACGATTATCGTTCTCTAAATAGCAAAATGATTAACTGGTAGTTTTGTTATTAGGGTTACAGTGGCAAAATACGGTTTAGGTTACTGTATCATGATATATATCATATTTCGTTCAAATGAGAAAAGTAACAACACTAGTTAATCTTTGCAGGTTTTATGAGTCAAGCACACTTAATTAGTATAACATAGCATGTAGCAAGTAATACTTGCCTGGACAGAACGTGAAACGGATATGCGTCCGATGTCGGCAAAGTCGCGACGCACGCACGGCACACGGAGCGGGTCCAAGCAACGCATGATGGTGATAACGCAGCCAAAGCGCAACCTCTAGGTCGTCTGGATCGTCGGCGGCGATCCCGGCTCCGGCAAACTACGGAAAATGGAGATCACGAATCCAAGAAAGAAAGAAACGAAGAGAAAAGAGAGGAAGAATAAGAGGAGGAGTGGGGTTTGGTTGCACTGGATTTAGAGAGGAAGACCAGGGGTGACTGTGGGGTGAAGGTCTCCAGCGAGGAGGTGCCGGTGACGGTTCTCGTGGGGGCTCGGGTTAGCGGATGAGAAGAAGAAGAAGAAGGAGACAAAGAGATAGAGGAACGGAGAGAGAAAGATTTATGAGAGATAGAGTGAGAGAGAGATTTAGGTGGGGCCCACGAGGGATTTAGCCCCTCGTGATTGGCTGAAGATTTGAGAATAAAATTTGAAAAGATTAAAGGATCTATAGGAAAACAGTAAGATTAGTATAAAATATTATGGTTTGATTATTTAATTAAATTGGGATTTTGGCGCTAAATGAAACATTTCCAAATCGCGCCCGGGTTGCACCCAAAAATTTGAAATTCAAATAATAGGATTTTAAGCGGGTTCCAAATTTTAAAATGAAATGTTTTATGATTAAAATGCATGCCCCCAAGTCGGACACTTGTACGCGCGCGTAGCCGTCCAAACTTGCCCGTTTCGCCGAACGGGACGAAATCTCGACGTGCTGACGCTACCACGCGATTAGTGGCGACGAGTAGGCCAATATGGATATTTTAATTTTACTTTAGGTGTTAAAATTTGTTATATGCAAAAATGACTGAGCCGATTAAAATTTTACAGTGAGACCCAAACAGGCAAAATAAATGAAATGAGCGATGTCAAACACTCAACCAGTAACAGAAATAGTATTATTGGGCTCGGGTGTTACAACCTAGCTCATCTTCATGAAAATCATCTCTTTTATGCCAAGTTCCTCAACTAGAACCTCCAAGACATCAAGTGGAGCTACAACACACTCAAGTTCTTCAAGTAGCCCAATCAAAAGCTTGGATCTCCTATTTTACCCATTCAAATTGATAAAAATCCCTCTTTTAACAAGTTTCTTTAAGTATATTTTCTATATAAAAATCATGTTTTTATAGGTTAAACTCTTTTAAAATTAGGTTTTTAAAGTTATCAACTAGATGTAGTAGAGCTAGTGTGGTTTACTTGGTAACTACAATTTATTTTGAGTAATAGAGGGTAGTTTTATGCAAAAGTTTTTGTTTTAAAGTGTTTTGCAAAAGAATAGGTTTTGAGATTTGGGTACTTGTTGTGTTTTTAATTTTATTGTCTTCGATATCAGTATTTATGTTATAAATCCATGATTTTAGGACCCATTGTAGAGACTTTCGAGGTGGCAAGGAAGGGCAAGACGGTTGTGGGCTTCAACTAGCTTGAGAAGTGTTTCGGTGAGTAAATTTATATCTACAGGGAAAGTCATATGGATGGCGTATGGCACGCCTGAAACCAATTCGTTGGAACACTTATTAATCAGCATAATTCGTATCTCATATACTTAGCCTATAATTATATATTTAGTATATAATTCGTATACCTAGTCTATAATGCTATGTTAGAAAACTTATATACATAACCTATATACCTAGTCTATAATTAGATACTTAGTCTAAAATTCGTACTTAGTACGCTTAATATATATGTATAAATGATTAATGTTATATGTTGTAAATGTCCGTACTATTTGAGCTATGTGTGTGCGTACGTAGACCAGAGGTCCGTATTGATTATGATTGGATGTTTGGCTATCATTGTACGAGATGAGATTCTGTACTGGATAAGATGATGATAGTTTGCCGAATGCGGCCTTTATTTATTTGACTCATGGGGTCTTGCTTTTACCCCGATTGGGATATTATGAAAATGCTAAAAATTATATTAAAACCAACGATTCGTTTCCTATTTTTTTTAAAACCATAATGTCAAGGAAGAGCTGCTAATTTCAAATGAATATCTATTTTAAAAATATCGCAGCCTCCTTATTTCCAAAACAATATTTCGTTCTATTTTAAACTATAACCGTAGTATTCGTAAGTATTTATCTATTTATAACGCTTATTCACGTTACGTTTACTTTACCCGTTATACGTTCGCGCATCGATCATTTTATTATTTACGCTACACTTATTCTATTCGTTCTAATTAGCTTCGTATATTTAGTTATGATACCATACTTGTACACTTCTTAGTCGTTATAATTCATGTTTCGTATGCTAAGGGATTACACTATGTGTCGCCTATACTTGTTTAAAATGCCATGTTTCATATTCCAATTGCCATGCTTATATAAACACACTTGATAGAACACTAGCACACTACTAATGATTTCCATGTAGCACAATCACAGATGTGCATGCTACACTACAAATCATTAGTATCACCATGACACTGTAGAAACTGTCATGCTTATTCGTGTTCAGTTATATCCGTGCTTGTGTCCAATGATGCCTATCATGATTTCGTTATGCGAATAATATTGCTATATATTTGCGTATGTTGTTTCCAATTGTGGCAAAAATGAATTATGTATGTGTTCTTATGAACATGTTGTTTTCCATGGATTTGAGAAGCCGCGGGTTACGTTTTTATAAAACTTGCTTATGTTTGCAAAGTGCGGTTTTCTCTTGAATGGACGATGATGCGTCCACCATGAGTTTTCTTTATATTTATGGTTGATGATTATCCGATACCGAAAGGGGACGTAACTGGTTACAGATACATGGCGGACCCGGTTAAAGACCGAGAGGCAAGAATCCGTAGAGGAAAGGCAGGGAGCCTAGCAACGCCACTCGAATACCGGTGATATTTGGATCACGGAGGATATCCGGAGGATACCGATCGGTGATAGTCTGGAGCACGGTGGATTTGGCCGGGGGTCTATGATGAGATAAGGAAGAGGGCTAGTCCGGGGGACAACACTTCATGAGATTGAGATTTTGAGTATCGATCATTGATATGGGATTTATGATGATTTTATGGATGATGTTGTTTCTATGTTTGCACGATCCGTTATGATGCGCTTATATTACTTATGCTGTGTATTGATGTTATTGCATATTATGTTAGTAGTATACCTTATGACCCATAGGTAGGACGTTATGTATTCGATTTTTTCCTCGTGATATCTTTCTACTCACGAGTTGGCAACTCACCCTCATTGTGTCATAGTTTCTTGCAGGACAGACTGCTCGGATCAGTAGTAGTTTTGCTGGCACATTTCCTTCTTCGGGTGATTGCTTTTACTAGGTGGGTTACATAGTTGTATCGTAACTGCCTCTTGTATATATAGTTTCTTGTTGTATCTAGTTATAACTCCATCTACCACTTGTATATTCAATGACTTAGAGATGAGACTTAGATGTGTATTCTTTTGGGTGTCGGACTCATGTGGAGTCGACTTGGTGTTGTTATATATAGTGTTTATTGTTTCCGCTTGTTATTTTTCGCGATGGGTGCCGTATATTACTGCGTGGATTGTGTCTCCGCTATTTGGGCGTCGATCTTGTTCCCGTGTGGGGATGCTTACTTATATTTATTCATTGTATAGGGTTTATTTAAAATTTACAAAGGAGGTGCTGCTGAATTTTTAAACAACGAAAATGTTTTCTAATGTTTTTTTACAAACTTTACTTACATCTTTCAAAACAACTTGATTTCATCTCGTAAACCTTTTTACAAAACTTCACCTCTATTATTTTCTTCTAAATGATTTATATTCTTGGTTTTTGGTTTACTTGGGTTACGATGAGGTCCATTAGTCTTCACATGATTCAAGTGCCAGTCACATGCCATTTCCAGGTCGTGACAAAGTTGGTATCAGAGCACCAGGATTTACCTTTGTTGATTCTAGGTTTGACCATGTGGAGTCTATGTTATAAGTTTGAAACCTAGGCTTAACCTTACGGAATTTAGACTTGATTTTAGGAGTCTTAAACTCGAACTTAGGTTTTTCCTTTGTTAAGTGTATGTTTAACCATGAGGAGTCTAGGTGACGATATTTCGAATCCTAGGCTTAACCTTGTGGGACTTAGGCTTAACCTTGGGGGTATTAGACCCGAACTTTCGATTCGTAGATTGTCCTTGGTATGATAGAGTAGGTAGCTTAAGTAGAGTTATGTAGCGTACATATGTTCCACAACATATTTACGATACGATAATCCGCCTAAGTAACCTTAGGATATATATTGAGATCCTTTCTTCTATTTTATGTATTCCTTCGTTCCCGTTGCTATATCTTTACTAACTCTCGTTTCTTGTTCCAGTCACCTTACTGCTGATGTCTACACGAGCCGAGAGATCTGCAGCTAGGGATGAGGTCAGGGCAGGCTCATCTGAGACGATGACTGACCAAGACGGTATTCGGGTGACACAGGAACATGTTGATCTTCCTTCTCCCAATAAGATTTCTCGTTTGGAGGCGAGTGTTCAGGATCTGCAACAGATGGGCGGGTCATTGCTTGAGGCCAGTCGGACTGAAAGGCCTGATGTTGTACATCCTACTCCAGAGGCTGTTGTGCTGCCTACCGTTCAGACAGTCGTACCAGCTGTTGATGGGATTATCGAGGCATTACTACCAGAGTTCATAAAGCTGAAGCCACCGGTGTTTACTGGGATGGATGTCTCAGAGGATCCCCAGTCATTTCTGGATAAGATAGCAGGAAATTTTATTTGTTAAGATGCTCCGATGTGAGATTAGTCGAGTTGGCTAGTTTTCGTTTGGAGGGTCTTACTCAGACCTAGTATGAGTCGATAGAGAGAGCCCGAGCAGTGGGTCTTCCTCTTATGACTTGGGACGAGTTCTCGATGGTCTACTTAACCAGATTTCTTCTGTAGAGCATTCGAGATGCCCGAGCTCGTAGTTTCGAGTCTTTGCGCAAGACTCCGGATATGACTGTAGTTGAGTACGACTTGCAGTTCACCCAGTTATCACGATATGCTCTTTACTTGTTCGATACCGAAGAGAAGTGGATCAAGAGATTTGTGCGAGGTCTCGATGCGTGTTGACCCTTTTAGGTAACATCACCTTAGTTTTGATATTGAAAAAACTGTCAGGACCCGAATGTGGCACGTGACCGGCACTTAAATCACGTGACATCTAAAGACGTCGATGCGGTTCAAGTAAGCCGAAACCCGGAATCTAAACCTTTTTTGAAAATATTGGAGGTGAAGTTTAAAATAGTCATTAGATGGAATCAGTTTAAAATAAGCATTTAAGTTTAACTAAATATGTTTGAAAAGCATCTATGACGTTTTGAAATTCGACAGCACCTCCTTTGTAATTTGAATAAAACCCGCTACAACATAAAAATACATATAGCATCCCAACGGGAGCTAGCTTCCACGCCCAAACGGAGAAGCAATCAAGAAAACACTATACGACACATAATGGCGAAGAAAAGAAAAGCGAAACAAAATCAACAATATAAAAAGGTCGACTCCAATGAGTACGACGCCCACAACACACAATTCTAAGTCTTGCTTCTAAGTCCACAATATACCAGTTCTAAGTTGATGGAGTTTTACAAGATACAAAAGGATAAGAATATACTAATGTGAGTACGATACAACAGTAACTCACCTCCAAAGCAATCACTGAAATGAATGTGTGCCCCAAGCCGCTGACAATCCAAGCGGTAAACCTGCAAGAAACTGTAGCACAACGGAGGTGAGTTGCCAACTCAGTGAATAAAAGTACATCACAAGGTAGAAATCGAAATGCACAACGATACCTAGGTCATAAATATAGTACTATCATATCCTGTACTAATATAATATATGATATGCGGATGTATAGTAAATGCAACTCTATCTATCACATGAACCCACAAGGGAATGCAAATGACCTGTATCTAGGTATAACCTCATAAGTAGCCGAATATATATATGTACAACCTCTTCTTTAAAATAGCCGTGGAATACATATGTCATGGCATAAAAGCAGACGTGATAGTATGAAACATAATAGGTATCTTATTTAAGATATACGTCCTGCTGTTTTGGTAAAGAATGTTAAGAGGTTTACAATTTCAAGATCACAGTGTCATATCAGACATGTCAAAATAATGAGACTATAGCTCGTTTTTAAATTCCTTTTTATGTATGCGAATTCCCGTAAAAGATATGCAGGTACTGTCCCCCCCCCCCCCGGATCAGTCCTGGTCGGCTATAATAACTCATAACATAACCGTATACCTCATATGATAGCGATATATCAATATCTGGATATCCAGTATCGACACCCGAAATCAGAAATCTCTCGTGTCCATCACCGACACGCAATTCCTCAAATCTCTCGTGTCCATCACCGACACGCAAATACAGATATCGTCGACCAACAGATGATCGCCACCCGATATCCCTGGCCCCGGTCGGTATCCCCTGGATATCCGCCGTGCCAAAATCGAACCCCTATCAGTATCCCCTGGATATCTGCCGTGCTCATCTCTATCTCCGGTATCGAGTATCCTCACTAGGCCCCCCGCTTCTAATTCGGCTATCCTGCCCCTCGGTCTCGATCGGGTCCACCATGTATCCGTCTGTATACTCCCCCACTCAGACCGGATAAGTAGCAAGTCCGTAACCGTATATCTCCCGCACTCGGTTTGGAATAAAGACATCAGAAAACATCAAGGTTATGGTGGACGTCAACTCATCATATCCAAGGATAACAAGTAAAGAAAAGAATACTTGCATAAATCATTCTGATGATATATTATATATATACATATATAACAGCATCCCATGCCACTGATATATATCATTAAAAGTAAAACATCTAGAAAACTTACAAGAATCAAATATGAATACCCATAGTACCGGTATTCGCAATGTTTAACATGTAATACAGGTAAAGCACGTAAATAAAATCATACAAGTAATAAACGTAGCAATCCTACTGTATCATGGCAATACTAATGATGTGTAGTTAGCATACGCGTCTGTGCTCATGCAACATTGCAATCATTAGTATTTGTGCAAGTGTTCTATAAGTGTACATACCATACTCGTATTGATATCTATATACACATCACGTAGTATAACGGTCCTACAGTGACATTGCAGTACCAATGAGGTGTAGTGTAAAATGTGCGTACGTGCTTATGCAACATAGTACTCATTGGTAGTTGTGCGGTGTTCTATCAGAGTGTTTGTATTATGGAAACATATAACATCGATAATTATATCGCGAACATGTAAAGTAAATCTAAACGTAACTATTAAAGTAACTACTTGCTATGAGCTATACCATTATCTTTGAAAATGGAACGAATGTTGATTTTGAAATAAGGAAGCTGCCTTGGGTTAAAATAGATATTCGTTTTGGAAATTGACATCGCATCATTGTCCTTTATCATTAAAAAGAAAAACGAATCATTAGTTTTTAAAAGGGTATAGCTCACTTTCGCCGGAGTCGAGGTGGCGATAGCCAAGTGTAAGAAGGTCGGTATCCTCCATTTCGCCGGAGTCGAGGTGGCGATCTCGCATCGAGTATGAATCGATTGATAGCCAAGTGTTGGAAGTTCGGCGTCATTCGATTCTACCTGGCCGCTTCATGGTGAGGGCTTTAGATCCACAGTGTTTTTTTGGGCAGGAAGCTACCCTTTGCGGATGGACCGAGCTGGAAGCTACTCGGTGACCTCGTGATGAGAGCTTTGGATCCTGATTGTTTCGAAAGAGTGTGTTTGTAGTTAACCGCAATCAGAACGGTGTCGCATATAGCTAGACCGATGTGAGTACGGGTCGTCCTCTGGGAAACGTTGAATCTTTTATTCTTACTTTAGATGTGTTGAGAAAGAGAGAGGAAGAAATAAGAATGTAGAATGGTTGTAGGATCTAGATCTACGTTAAACAAGAATGCAAAATATAGATCTAGATTAACTACGGATGTAAGTTTATATAAGAAGAGGGCTTGTAGGGTTCATTAGGATTTAGTAGTTATGGATGATTAATTAAAAATTACTCTTTTTATCCTTTAATAGATTTAAAACTAGAACGACGGTGATGCATGTAGATTAGGGTTTCTGGAAGGAAAAGGAATCCCACTCTTAACCCTTATCTCGACACGGAACTCCGTTCATATCTAGCCTTTACCAAAACAATCATTAATCTAATCTCTAATCGCGGTCGGGACTAATAATGAATTGTTAGCGCGCCCGATTAGGATGTTAATGATTCTTTTGATAAAGTTTATAAACTTTATAGGACTTAAAAAGAGTTTAGAGATGTTCATCATCCATTAGCCTACCCTAATCCTACGAATCCTAACAAGCGGAGAATTACTCGCGCATGTTGGGAGAAAAAGAGATGGAAAGAAAATGCATAATTAAACTACGAAGAAATAGAATAGGAAAAAGAAAGCTACCTTTATTAATCAACAATATTCATTACACTTTGATTCCTTAGAAAATGATTACAAAGACTAGTTTGCTTCTCGATCTCTTCCAAGGAGGTAGACGAACAGTTGATGATCAGTCTGAATGCATGAGCCGTCTTGGACTTCGTGATCTCGTCGACTTGATGATTTTTCCAAGAGACTCTCGGTCTTTATTTATAGTCTCAAAGCCAGAACCCATGCTTCCAAATATGAAAGATAACAGTAAAGACTCTCCCCAAAAAAATGTAGCATCTAAATCTTCTATCTTGCCGCGGATCCGCGGCCCAAGGAGGGTATGGCCGCGGATCCGCGGTCATATGATCTCGGCCGTTCATCATTTTCTTGGGGCTCTGTCTTTGTAACATTTGGTGTTCTCTGGAATCTTTGAATCTTTGAAATCTTCTCGTAGTTGCTGCCAGACTTGATCTCCAAGTTTTGCTTTCTTAATTAGGCAAGTTTCTTTTAACAACTTGATTTGCGCAACAATTTGGAAAAATTCTGCACAACAACTTAAATAATATTTAGTAGACTTTGTTCTACTAGGATTAGGTCGATGATATTATTTGCATACATTTTCCTACCAAATGCTTATTATAATATATCAACGCATAGAAAATAGTATTTTAACACATAAACCCTCATATGTATGATATATTATAATAAAAACCTTTTTTAATATGAAAATGGTAGGAAAAGTGTAATAACAAATGTGCAGTTTTATCAACTCAACAAATACTCCCAAACTTATCTTTGATCACCCCGAGCAAACTAGTTTATTCAAGAGAAGAAGAAAAAGAAAGGAGAAAACTAAGCACATTTTCGTAGGCAAACACGATTGCACTGAGCACGTGCAACAAGCCGTTAAACCTCTAGGTGTCCCTAGTAGGAGGAGTGTTGTCTCCTGAGGATTTTCAATGGATTACACCCACAAAATCCTATAACAAAAGAGAGATGGTGAAATTTACACATAAAGATAAGAACCATAAAAGAAAGACTTTGAAAATAAGAGTTTCCAACTACACTAGGTTTTCAGTTATCATGAGCCCTATCTTAATAGTCATGAAAAAATGTTAGAAATCACATCATCCCTCAATAAAACATCGTCTTTATTCTTCATTCCTACCTTTCATCCAAACATCGATCATATACCCCTACATGTGTGAATAGAACATCCCTACACTCGGAGAATTCAATTCAAGCTATCATACACTTGTCCATCTGCCGTAGTACTTTTTAATTTGATGAATATTTAGATTTGCTCACACATTTTCATGCGACCGTTAATACTTCTTGAGGTACTAACCGACTGATTACTCATGTGCTTGCTGATTAGGCGATAGTATTTTCCTCGTCTTGCATCACCTAAGGCTTAGCAGTGACTCCCAGACCAGTTGTCCTTAGGGCACTAGGTGAAGAGGCACCCTCGCTATATTTTTTTATTGCTGCCTTGGCGATAACAAAACCAGTGTTCATTTTTCTTTTCACCATTTTTATATTTTCTTTATTTTTTTTATTTCCTTCATACTTTGGCTTTTAGACAAGAGCATTTCAAGGTATCCTCTACTATCCCGAGTTTCAAGACGTGTGTAAGTGCATATAGTAGGGTATCAACATTCAAATATTTGGCTTCCAGAATAGAAACTATTTTTCAGACTTTTTTTCATCCTCAGATTAGTGACTTCCTTCATCTTTCTAACCCTTGAGACAACAGCTCATAACTACTTATTACTAGTTCGTTTAAGAAAACTTCTAATTTTCTTGGTTTTTTTAAACTATTCCTATCTTTTGGATGTAATTTTTCACACTCTACTCTTTTGTTATAAAAAAAATTCTAAAAAAGTTGTGCTTATGCAAAATATGATGCAAATTGATGTGTAAATAAGCACAAACCTCTCCCAAACTTGTTTTCAACAGTGTCCTCACTGTTGCTATCTGCTGGATCACAAAAACCTGTAAGCTTGGGAGGACGTTATTAATGGGGGCAAAATTATATGAAAATGAAAATCCTCCCCCAAACTTATTTTTGGCTCACAAATTTGAGGACAAAAGTTATGTTCAAGAGCCAAAAATATATCCCCCCTCAAACATAAGTTAGACAATACGAAGCATTTTAAGAGGGGGTGAGTCATTTGGTCAAAGTAAGCTTTACAAAGGCCAAAAGTTAACACCAACCATTCAAAGATTTTATCAGTATAGCGTATAGGTTGGTGGAAGAATGTGTTGTATCGAGTCAAGAAAAAATGGGGAAGGGATAAGAGGTGGTCTGGAAAGGGTTTGAAATTAGAGAAAAGAAACAATGGGGATGAATGTGAATGATTAGGAAGAAGGAATGGTGACAGTTCAACCTCTATAGGTGGAGATTGATCAATCACAAAATCCGTATTGTTTAAAAATTCAAGTTCGTCAGCAAAAAGTTCTTCAAAACTTTTATCAATGGTGTGATTGAACATTTTGCTGTCAAAGAGTTTTGTGCCAGAATTTATTCTACTTGATTCATCAAAAATCATTGAGGTAGAGGACTCGAAAAACTCATCTACCTCATTTTCAAAAATATCCAAATCAAGTCGAATTTCTGGTATTATTGAACTTGAATTAACGGATTGTGATTCATCAAAACTCACTGAAACTATAGGAACAGAAGAAGAACCGGAAAAAGTAGAAGGTGAAATGGGTAAACAAATTGGTGTGTCGAGTGTTGCTGAACCAGATGTGGGAGATGGAGGCTGTATTTCGGTATGATCTTCGTGTATACCATTATCATCAACTTCAAGACATATTTGGGGTTCGGGAAGAATTAAAGGCTCAAGATGATGACCACAAGGAAGTGAAAGGATTTGATGAATTGGTGGGACAAAATCATCCAAAATTTCGGGTTCATCAATCAATATATCCCCAACGTCAATCACCTCATTCAAGTGAAGGTTAAAATTCTCAAACACCTCATCAAAAGTATGGTTTTCAATCAGTTTTGGTTCAAGAGTGGAGGTGTAGAGGTCACAAAGGTTGGGTATGGTTTCACTTGAAATGGACCCTTCACGGTCGGGTAAATCAAACACTACAAAGTCACACAACTTATCAGTCATTCTATTTGGTGTACTTGATGAATCTATGAAACTGGAGTTGTGGATTTCAGTTTGGAATGTGGAGGTTTGATTAGGAAGGGTGTACAGTTCTGTCTTACTACCTAAATCCTTCCTAATTTGGTTCGATAGTTCCAGAAATTTTTCTAATGTTTGCTCCAGACTAGTCTTGGGTTGATAAGGGGTTTCAGTATAAGATTGAAATTCCTGTGGATAATTAAAACTCCCAAATGACTGATTAGAAGAACTGTCTAGAGTAGGTGGAAAAGTCGGATTGGATTGATAGGAATAGAATGGTTGCGGAACTTGAATAGGAGTAGGATCAATATTATAATAAGAAGAATATTGATATGGGTTGGTTGGTTGGCTATTTTCAACAGACATCTTATATGCCACAAACCGCATATCAAACTCTTCTCCGGACAGTGGTGGTGATGGTTGATATTGGTCCGGGTTGAAACTTTGGCCTCTAGACCTAGCTATGTGCTCAGCAATGGACATTCGTCTAGGGGCTTCCTCACTCTGGGTATGAACTGAAACAGGTATAGGATTAGGATACGGTTGATAAGACCTAGACTGAGGTGGCCAACTGTTTCTTCCTGCTTGTTCTATATGATCTCTTAAGGACATGGAAGAGTTGGACGGTATACCGAAGGAATTACGAAAACAAGAGATATCTGGTTGTGGACAGCAAAGCTCGGCAAGTGTTCTTTTGTTTAGGTCACCCATTATAAGAAGAGAAGAAGGGGGAAGGGTAAAAATATAGGGGAGAAAATAATTGGTTTGTTTTGAAAAATGACGGATTTAGACAAATCACACAAAAATGCACAAACAACCCTAGAACTATGGTTACCTAGGTCCAGTCTCTAGACCGCTCCTAGACTTCCAAAGGACAAGCCGCAGGATGAATCCTCTATCGCCTCTTTACTACCCTTGTAGCCAGGTAAGTGACAGGTGAGTGGGAGGCTCCCCACTACAAAAGTAGTTGTCCTAATTAAGTAACTACTCGCCTTGGACACACTTGTCTAGTCACCACAAAAGTAATGCGGATAAGCGATAGATTACCCATGACCTTCCTCTGTCCTTATTGAGCGCGACAGTTCTTAGAGTCTGGTCTAGATATTTTTTAAATTAATGTAGGGTTGATGCAGATGCTCGGTTTGTGATTTGTGGGGCTTAGGAAGGGTGATGAAATCCCCACTTAATCTGGATTTGGGCTTGCCCCTTAAAAATCCGTATTAAAATATGCAAAAACAAACCGCAAAACAAAACTTTGCAAAATATATTTTTGAGCGGCGCTATTTTACAAAGAATCCTGCAGAAAATAGATTTTATTGGATTTTAGAGGAGAGAGAAAGAGTTAAGAAAGATACCAGAGAAGTGTGAAACCCTAGATCTCCTGTTTCCTCAAGTCCGTGACTCCAGATTCCCTCGCAAAATTCACACACAAATCGTTAAATATGCAATTTGCAGTTTTGTTTTAATAATGATATGAATCGTCTAAGAATTCAACACAAATAGTAAGAATAAAAAATTACGCACGTATCCCGGGCAACGGCGCCATTTGATTGTTTCGAAAGAGTGTGTTTATAGTTAACCGCAATCAGAATGGTGTCGTGTATAGCTAGACCGAGGTGAGTACGGGTCGTCCTCTGGGAAACGTTGAATCTTTTATTCTTACTTTAGATGTGTTGAGAAAGAGAGAGGAAGAAATAAGAATATAGAATGGTTGTAGGATCTAGATCTACGTTAAACAAGAATGCAAAATATAGATCTAGATTAACTACGGATGTAAGTTTATATAAGAAGAGGGCTTGTAGGGTTCATTAGGATTTAGTAGTTATGGATGATTAAATAAAAATTACTCTTTTATCCTTTAATAGATTTAAAACTAGAACGACGGTGATGCATGTAGATTAGGGTTTCTGGAGGGAAAAGGAATCCCACTCTTAACCCTTATCTCGACACGGAACTCCGTTCATATCTAGCTTTTACCAAAACAATCATTAATCTAATCTCTAATCGCGGTCGGGACTAACAATGAATTGTTAGCGCGCCCGATTAGGATGTTAATGATTCTTTTGATAAAGTTTATAAACTTTATAGGACTTAAAAAGAGTTTAGAGATGTTCATCATCCATTAGCCTACCCTAATCCTACGAACCCTAACAAGCGGAGAATTACTCGCGCATGTTGGGAGAAAAAGAGATGGAGAGAAAATGCATAATTAAACTACGAAGAAATAGAATAGGAAAAAGAAAGCTACCTTTATTAATCAACAATATTCATTACACTTTGATTCCTTAGAAAATGATTACAAAGATTAGTTTGCTTCTCGATCTCTTCCAAGGAGGTAAACAAATAGTTGATGATCAGTCTGGATGCGTGAGCCATCTTGGACTTTGTGATCTCGTCGACTTGATGATTTTTCCAAGAGGCTCTCGGTATTTATTTATAGTCTCAAAGCCAGAACCCATGCTTCCAAATATGAAATATAACAGTAAAGTCTCTCCCCCAAAAAATGTAGCATCTAAATCTTCTATCTTGCCGCGGATCCGCGGCCCAAGGGGGGTATGGCCGCGGATCCGCGGCCATATGATCTCGGCCGTTCATCATTTTCTTGGGGCTCTGTCTTTGTGACATTTGGTGTTCTCTGGAATCTTTGAATCTTTGAAATCTTCTGGTAGTTGCTGCCAGACTTGATCTCCAAGTTTTGCTTTCTTAATTAGGCAAGTTTCTTTTAACAACTTGATTTGCGTAACAACTTGGAAAAATTCTGCACAACAACTTAAATAATATTTAGTAGACTTTGTTCTACTAGGATTAGGTCAATGATATTATTTGTATATATTTTCCTACCAAATGCTTATTATAATATATCAACACATGGAAAATAGTATTTTAATACATAAACCCTCATATGTATGATATATTATAATAAAGACCTTTTTTAATATGAAAATGGTAGGAAAAGTGTAATAACAAATGTGCAGTTTTATCAACTGAATAGATCCACAGCGTTGTTGGGTAAGAAGCTACCCACTGCGGATGGACCGAGCAGGAAGCTACTCGGTGGCCTCGCGATGAGGGCTTTGGGTCCAAAGCGTTTGTTGGGCAGGAAGCTACCCGTTGCGGATAGACCGAGCAGGAAGCTACTCGGTCGCCTCGTGAGGAGGGTTTTGGATCCACGGCGTTTTTGAGTAAGAAGCTACCCGCTGCGGATGGACCGAGTAGGAAGCTACTCGGTCGCCTCATGAGGAGGGCTTTGGATCCACAGCATTTTTGGGTAGAAAGCTACCCGCTGCGGATGGACCGAGTAGGAAGCTGCTCGGTGGCTTCGTGATGAGGGCTTTTAGGTCTACAGTGTTGTTGGGTAGGAAGCTACCCACTGCGGATAGACCGAGCAGGAAGCTACTCGGTGGCCTCGTGATGAGGGCTTTGGACCTACAGCGTTTGTTAGGCAGGAAGCTACCCGCTGTGGATGGACCGAGCAGGAAGCTACTCGGTCACCTCGTGAGGAGGGCTTTGGATCCACATCGTTTTTGGGTAGGAAGCTACCCGCTGCGGATGGACCGAGCAGGAAGCTGCTCGGTGGCCTCATGATGAGGGCTTTTGATCCACAACGTATTTTGGGCAGGAAGCTACCCACTGCGGATGGACCGAGCAGGAAGCTACTCGGTCGCCTCGTGATGAGGGCTTTGGATCCACACCATTTGTTGGGAAGGAAGCTATCCGCTGCGGATGGACCGAGTAGGAATCTGCTCGGCGGCCTCGCGAGGAGGGCTTTCTTAACTCTCTAGTGTCTTCTTGGGGCGTCGTTCAACCTCCCTTGACCCATAAAGGGCGGAAATGGTGACCGTCGCGGAGGACACGTGGCAGCGCCATATCGGGAAAGTGCGATATTCCGTGATTTGCGTTGTTGTGCGAGTAAATCTCGACAGTTGGAAAATTTTTGTTGAGGCTATAAATACCGAAGGCATATTGGTTTCTTCTTAGCCTTGTATTTCTGAAGATGACCGGCCGTGTGTACACCATCAGAAAGATCGTTTCTCGCAGTGACGTATATTTTTATAACCTTGGTCATTCTGAAGAGACATACGAGGCGGTGATAAGCCGCTTGGAGGTCCACTGCGGACGCTTATTTCCCCAGCGATCTCCTCTGCTTCAGGTGCTGATTTACGCGATATGGAGGACTTCCCCGGGTCTGTACAACATGCTGTCTCCTCAGTTGATGGACGAGGCGTTCGATAAAATGCACACGGTCCATGGGCTTGGATTGATCTCGAAGAGTAGGCGGGACCGCTCAGTAGACCTTCTGCTTGAGAGTTTTCATCAAAGGTTGGTCGTCGCATCTTGCTCGGCGGAGGAGGATCCCAGGGAGTCCATGGCTTCTAGGGTCCATGAGTACCATCAGAGGGAGCGGATCGAAGCTGCTTAGGATCGGCTGGAGGAGCTTTCTTCGGTGTATCACAGACAATATTTCCTTAACCCCCGTCCTCCTTTGTTGTAATTTTTGTAAGGCTGGGGAGCCCATAATAACTCTTAAATAATTAAATTTGTCTTTGATTGCAGTGTTCCGTCTCTTTTCCTCTCCTTGATATATATATTTTATGTTGTCTTAAAAAACTTCGGAGTCTTGGAACCGAGAAAAGAATCAAAGAGCTAGAGCCCTGCGGGGGTACATAAAGTCTTTTCCGCGAGAGGACTTAACCCGGAAGACTTAGTTAAATGCAAAAAGGAATTACATTATTTTGAAAGACGATACATGTTTATTTATACAATTTAAGCTTTTCGGCATTATAGGGCCGAGGAAAATTATGCCCCCCGGCGTCCTGCAGGCGGTATGCTCCACCGGGCAATGCTTCCGTCACGAGGAATAGCCCGTACCACTTCGGGGAGAACTTATGTAGTCTCCCTTGGTCTACGAACTCGTTTCTTCGTAAGACCAGGTCTCCCGTCTTGAAGGCCCGATGTTTAACTTGGGTATTATAGTAGCGGGTGGTTTGCTGCTGGTAGGCGGCCGCTTTGATTTGCGCTCTATCCCATTTTTCCAATAAGATGTCCAAGTTGCTTCGGAGTGGCTTCATCGTCAAAATGTTCTACCCTGTAACTAGGCAGTCTAATTTCTGCGGGGACCATTGCCTTGGTACCGTAGCAGAGGCTAAATGGGGTTTCTCCCGTGGGTGTTTTCATTGACCGCGGATGACGCCTCGGTTCGCTACCTCGTCCTGCCCATTGCATTGAGGATGTGCAACCATGGAAAAATTCATCAGTATGTGGTAGTCGCTGCAAAACCCTTTGACTTTATCGTTTTCGAAGTTGGTCCCATGGTTGGTAACTATGCACCTCGGGATTCCGAATCGAGAAATTATATTGTTCTGCAGGAACTTTATCGTAGAGGCGGCGTCCGGTTTTCTGATGGGTATGGCCTCTATCTATTTTGTGAAGTAGTCTACAGCGACGATGATGTATCTGTGTTCCCCCATGCCGGTGGGGAGTTGAACGACCATATCCATCCCTCGTTGTGCAAACGCCAAGGGGAGCTGAGTGGTGTTAGTTCGGTGGTGGGAAGACGAGGTATGCTGCCGAAGAGTTGGCAGTTCTTGCATCTTATGACCAGCTTCTCGGCGTCCTGGTGTAATTTTGTCCAATAGTACCCTTGGAGCAGTGTCTTCTGGACCAAGGTGCGGGCTCCTTGATGCGCTCCCCCGACCCCTTCATGTATTTCTCGCAGAACGTAGTCAGCCTCGTAGGGGTCGATGCATCGGAGCATAGGCTGAGTGCATGACTTCTTGTATAGGTTTTCGTTGCTCCAAACGAAATGGAGTGCTTTGGCCCGTAGTCGACGAGCTTCTTTTCGGTCTTCGGGGAGCACACCATCTTTTAGGAACTCCACGAGGGGCTTCCTCCAATCTTGGCCTTCTTCCTGGGTTGTGTAGATCTGGAGCACTACCTCTCCCTCTTCCACGCTTGGTCGTGGCAATACTTCAAAGAGGATATTTCTTTTATGGGTGGCCGAATAGGAAGAAGCGAGCTTGCTCAAAGCATCGGCCCGGGTGTTCAAGTTCCTAGGGATCTGCTCCACTAGGACTTCGTCGAAATTTTTTTGAAGCTTTTTACCTCGGCTGTGTATTTTATCATGAGTGGTTCCCGGGCTTCGAAGTGCCCGGTTACTTGGCCGACGACCAGTGCGGAGTCACTGCGAACTCTAATGGTCTTCAGTCCTATCCCGAAGGCGATTCACGGTCCTGCCAATAAGGCCTCGTATTCCGCGACGTTATTTGACGCTCTAAACCCATGCTTTAAGGAGTATTCCATTTCCGCTTCGTCCGAGCCGCGGATGATCAGGTCGGCCCCGCTCCCCTCCTCGGCAGAGGATTCGTCCACATAGAGCACCTAATCCGGGATGGGGTCAGGCACCTCCTCGACCGAGGGACGTGGTTCGGGGCCCCGTGTCGGCGTTTCTTCTTTAGTGGGGATGGTGCATTCGACAACAAAACCCGCCAAGATCTGTGCTTTGATGGCTTGTTGGGGGCGATATTTGATATCGAATTAGGATAATTCCCACCTTCATTTCTCCAGACGTCCTGATAACTCGGGGGAGGCGAGAATCGACCCTAAAGGTCGCTCGGTGAGGACGAGGATCGTGTGCGCTTGAAAATAGTGCCGAATTCCTGGAGGCGACAACAAGTGCCAGGTCTATTTTCTCTATGGCCGGGTATCTCATTTCTGCGTCCTTGAAAACATAGCTCACATAATAGACCGACCTTTGTAGGCCTTCGCATTTTTTGACAAGCACTGAGCCTGCAGCTTCGTCGGAGATGGCCAGATATAGCAATAGTTCGTCACCCTCGACTGGTTGGGTGAGTAGCGGTGGGGTCGCTAGACGCGTCTTGAGTTGTTCGAAAGTGTTCTGGCACTCCTCAGACCATTCGAACTTAGGGATTTTCCTTAGGGCCTTAAAAAACGAGAGGAACTTCTCCCCGGATCTGGACATAAAGCGGCTCAGGGCAGCGACCCTTCCCGTGAGTCGCATGATATAGACATTTCTCTTGAGCGTTGCCATGTTGAGGATGGAGCTGATCTTTTCAGGGTTTGCTTCGATTCCTCGGCGGGTTACCTTGAACCCGAGGAACTTCCCACTGTTGAATCCGAACGCGCACTTAGCTGGATTCAGCTTCATTTTGTACTTGCGCAGGACGTCGAATGTCTCGCCGAGTTTTTTAGTGTGCCCAGCTGATGAGATGGATTTTACGAGCATGTCATCGACGTAGACTTCCATGTTTCTGCCAATCTGAGGTTTGAACAGCTTATTGATCAGGCGCTGATATGTGGCCCCGGCGTTCTTGAGTTCGAAGGGCATCACTTTGTAGCAGTATACCTCCCGATCAGTGGTGAAGGCGGTAAGTTTTTCGTCGACCGGGTTCATCCTGATCTGATTGTAACCGGAGAAAGCGTCCATGAAGCTCAATAATTCGTGGCAGGCCGAATCGTCTACCAGCTGGTCTATCCGAAGAAGTGGATAGTTGTCTTTGGGGCAGGCCTTATTCAAATCCGTGAAATCGATGCACATACGCCATTTCCCATTTGCCTTCTTGACCATGACCACGTTCGCCATCCAATCTGAGTAGTCCAGGTTTCTGATGAAGTTGGCGGCGAGCAGTCGATCCACCCCGTCTTCTATCGCCTTTTGCTTGGCTGGTGCAGAGCTTCTCTTCTTTTGTCGGACGGGCTTTTCTTTCGAGTCGACCCCGAGCTTGTGGGAGATCACTCTAGGGTCGATTCCGGGCATGTCCACCGGCGCCTAAGTGCTTACTTCCGAGTTATCTCGGAGGAACCGGATCATGTCTTCGCGGTGATCCCCTGTCAAGAGGGAGCCGATCTGGACTGTCCGGCCATCACCACCTTCTGTGAGGGGGACTTCCGTCAATACTTCCACCGGGGAACCTCTAACCTCCCTTAGGTCGTCGCATGTATCTAAAGACCCTTGGAAGCCATGCGTGTCCTCAGAATCGTTGTCCTGCTCTCCGGCGGGGGTCATCGAGGTGAGGCAAATCTTGGCGGTTTGCTGGTGTTGGGTCCCGGCAGCGCTCCGGCCGTCGAAACGCGGCCAAAATGCGGAACAAAAATTTTAAAACCGGCGCTACCGCTACCTGAATCCCGGATCGACCTTAAACCCTAAACTAGCAAACTAAACTAAGAGTTAGAATCTTTATACCGAGTTGATCCGTGTCCTTCAGTCTTCATTCCAAGCTCCTAGCGATCCTTTGACGATGTTTGGTAGCCGGTCTTCCTCCATCTCCGATGATCCACCCGAAGGAAACGGCGCAAGCTTTAACCTCGAAAAACGAGGTAACCGACGCTCCAAATTCACTAGCGATGGAGAGTGGGGGTGTATGAAGGTGTCACTACAATTTTCTCTCTACCATGAGCTCCATGGAGCAACCAAAGAAGATGATGAAGGAGGTGATGGCTTTTGGCATGAACAAAGAAATATGCCTAACTCTTTTGTGTGAATGAGAGAGTGGAGCATAATGCAAGTGTAAAAATGAGCCAAATGAAATTAACCCCATTCCAAAGAATGGTCGCCCCCCCTCACCTCCACAAAAAAAAAAGTCAATTTCTTTTTCCAATTAAACAATGTAAACCATTAAACAAATGTGCACCATACTTTGCACCATGCCTCAAAACCATACATCCTTTCCACCTCATTTCCCAAATAATTTTCAATAAAGAAAATCATTAATGAGGTGGCACCTTCTAGAAGCTATTCCGTATAAAATACGGAATACTTCCCGGTACATGTACCGAAATACATATACGCGTATTCGTACCAAAATACGAATAGCCGAGAAAGAAAACGAATAGTGAACAATAATACTAAAATACATATATATAAATACATATGTAAATTATTAAAATCAAAAACCTGATTTAATAAACTGGCTTAATCTTAAGCCGCTAGTATTATCAACCGTCCGATTAAAGTCTGCGCAGCATGTGCACATATTTAATCGGACACCTGTATGCATCAACATACCTCATGTATATCATATCGCCTGAACCGTGAAAACCCTCTGTGTGGGACTCTAAAGACTCGTCAATGCGCTGGCAGTGGGTTTAACCACAAGCACGTCAACGACACTAGCTGTACGTAACGGCTACCCAGGTATTGAGCGAAAGGGAGGCCGACGAGCAAACTCATCCTGAACCCCTACTGAGCCTGACAGTGGCAATATCCGTACAGTCCGATCTGTTCGTCTAAGAGTATCGCATATCGCTTCTAAGGGGGTGGATAAAATCAGACCCCTAACAACGCGATATTTAGTGTCGGTATGAAACCCATCACCACCTGAGAAACTATCGATCCTGGATCGGTAATTCTCGTCCACCGTGGCCATGGATTTTTGGTGATGGCCATCCGTACACAACGCGACATCAACCCCCAATACCGGGAGAGACGAATCCCCGACGATCCGATCACTGCCTCCATGTGGTTCAGGACTGTACCCAACTAAAACCTGTTTGCACGGCTCCTTTGAGCCGTGGTAGGGTAGTAATCAAAGCACAGTGCGAACTCACACGAGACAAATGACGATCTCAGGTCGACAGACTAACCTGTACACATGTCACCTGGGAACTGCTATCTGACAATAGGTATAATACCAACTAGCAGGTTCCCGGCGAGTCCGTCCAGTGTACTCATAACCCAATGAGCACCTGTATACTATCTTAGGTGAACAAACTAACACCAATGGCTTGTGAGACCTGGCCACCGCCTCTCGTCGGGGTCTCGATCAGTATACACTAGTCTACACTGGAGTATCGATGCCCGGTCTCGATACTCCTACGACTAGGGACATTTAAGGATGTGCTTATAGACCCCAGCTCCCACATATATGATCGCCATCATAATGCTGGCAGTCAAGCAAGAATCCTATGGCCTTTATCAACATGATGATAAAGACAAACCAGATAGCATGCTATCATCTTGAGTAAGACTGTTTTATCGGTATAGGTCCTCACTCAATCATCATAATCAAAAGTCCACGACTATGATAATTGCCTTGAGAGCACTATGGCCAACAATCTCCCACTTGCACTTAAGGCCAATTATTGCGATGTCGCATACTCACAGCCCGTGTGATACCGAATACCCAACTTCACTACTAATCAGTTTCGCAAAGCCTGTTTGCGAAAATGATTGCGTTCGAGAAATAGCCTCAGTGAGTGGATCCGCTCCAATGATTCTTTCTGTATCTCTCTAAATCTCAACTTCGTGGAGAAAACTATCTCCCGAAATGAGCAATACTTGTCTTAGAATTTGTCTGGATATCTGATGGGACCCAGTTCACAAATGAACTCCAAATCCAGCAAACTGCTTAGACTGTATCGTCCACTGAATTTAATCAGTATACCGCGCCTTGCCTTTCCTCAGTATCCGCTTGGACCACCTATCCAACATATTGTTCCTCAAAAGAGGTGAAAACTATAACTCTGACAGTCACTCTGTCATCCAGGTCACCTTGGAAGCCTGAAATGATAACCGTCTCCTGAAGGAGGCTGTCGTTACCATATCCCAAGAACATTCACTTATGTTCATAAACTGCTTCCCGATGTTTCTCCAGGATTGGATTAATATATGTTTACTGCAGCTAGTGCAAAAATAATATCTGGTGTGGTACTTGACATTTCACGATTAGCTCAATTGCCTAAGCAAATGATATGCTAATCATGCAGATCCCTCTCCCCTTTAGTCTATAAGACACCTTTAGAGAGGGTAACTCCATCACCTGCAGGTACACCACCATGCCAGGAGTCGTCCATTCTAAAATATCTTTAGAATAATGTCAAATTACCCAAATTAGGATACTTCCCAAATCTAGATCTAAAACCATAGATCTAGTAACCAGAAAACCTGATATTATATGCACATCCTCTGCGGAGAAACAACTTTGTGACAAACACAGTATAACCGATCGTAGTACAGGAATATCTCTTCCTATTAAGTGCATGTCAACCCGACTCCTCGGACATCACACCCTACTACCTTCTTACCAGATCCATCTCCTATTCTGATGAAGTCAAAGCCTATGACTGTCACATCAAAAATAGATGATCCATTTCCGCTATACCTGCTTTAGTCTATAAATAGACATAAGCTACTTGCCTACTATGCTTCCGCTGCTCCCACTGACTACAACAACCCTCTGGCAGAGTCATATACACGTGCACTTCTAAAGCTAGTTTAGAATGACGCTATACTTATCCTCCTGCCGGGTCTTATAGTCTAGAACAGCAGCAATGGCAAGTCTGGGTGAACAAGAACCTCTTTGTCACTGTCTCTGAGAAGACCGAAGTACCTCTCGGGTGCCTGAGGTTACCCACCAAATCTGCGGAGTGGCTAATGGAACGTCAACAACGATTGAATTCTTAGGTTCTATTAAATCTTCAGTGATCGTTTGCGGTTCTGGAATCACTTCCAGTTCTACCATACTCCCACTTCTGTTTTCTGAAAAAATCCATTTTACTAAAACTGTGGCGAGTCAAGAACAATATAAATATTGATCTTCCTGATGGTAGAAAGTTAACCCTCGTCAAAGCCCGGGATAACCCATAAACAGCCATTACTGAAACGTGCCTTGAGTTTATCCGGATTCTGGTTTTAAGTATCAGCCGGACAACTCCCTATACATTAACATCGTTAAGATATAAATTGATTCTATATTAATCTAATATAGAAGCAAAAGCACTAATCTAATTTGAACCAGATTCAAAAATCATGTAGCTGTCTCCAGTGCATATCAACCAAATGGAAAGAGGACAATCAATATTACTCATTTAGGAGTGCATCCATATATGAGTAATCTGAAAGAGAAGCAAGTTCTCAAAACCATTACTATTAACTGAATACCAAACACAAGTATCTACATCTTCGACTTCCTTGAAGAATCCTGATACTTACAAAAAATGGTTCTCTACTTTATTCTTATAGCTATAACTTCTGAATATCTGGACCTTGCATTTCAATGAAATGCATGTCCAGAACTGGAGAAGTCATAAGTAAACAGAATATAGTACGAGTACCAACCCCTTTGTCCTAATCGACACTGGACAACATACAATACTTTGTATAAGTCCCCTGAGTTCAATAACTCAAACCCTGTGCGTTGTAAGTTGAAAAACTGTACTATGGTTAAGAAGAATTACACCGCTGTTGAATGCACCTTACCTAATCACCAACTGATATAGGTAAATGGCATAGACACAATATCAAAAAAGTTATATCTCACTTTATAAAATAAATGTACAGATATATCAGTTTGAAATTGGTGCATAACAACGGATATTCAAAACCAAATATTTTCCATCCGGCAAAATCCAGATGATTTCCTCAAATATCACCAATTACAACGAATTCCGATATAATGAGGATCTAATCACCTAATTCCCAATATTTTACTCCCACTCACCATCCGTAATAACATACAGATGTGAGAAACTGATCTGGTAAATACATACCCTGGAGTTAGATTCCAACTGGGAAAACAGATTTCAATTAACATTGCACAATGAAACCGAAACATGAAAATGTTTCAAAAGGGTTAACTGGTATTCCTAGTAACGCCTCTTCCATTATCATGAATCATGACAGTAACCATATACTTACCTGCCCTCACTGCAATCCCTTTATTATGTCTTTACTTATTACCTTTGTACACCTCCTTTATGCTAATTGGTTTTCTTCATTCCCTACCTTTCGGCACCAGCCTAAGGTTTGGAAGAAGACTATCCAATAAGCGTAATAGGTGTACTCTCCTAATCCTAGGAGACCTTACAGCCTGAGAGAAGGTAATGGGAAAATACATCTGAATAATCCTATTCTTTTTCTCCTGAACCAGAATCCATCCTCGAAAAAGTTCCTTCGAGTTCGTATGTAACTAGATGATGGATTTATCCAATGGAAATAGATGTTCGTAGTGATACGAGGCGTTCTGGAGAAATGTAAAGTGAATGTAGGAGTGGCAGGGGGTATACACGGTCTTTGTCGTGAATGATCGTGGTCGCAATTTCCTTTGCCATTATTCTAATCCCTTTATATGTCTTTACTTATTACCTTCTGTACACCATACTTAAGCTTAATTGGTTTTCTTCCTTCCCTACCGTTCGGCACCTGCCTATGGTTTGGAAGAAGACTATCCAATAAGCTCAATAGGTGTACCCTCTCCTAATCCTAGGAGCCCTCACAGCCTGAGAGAAGGTAAAGAGAAAAGACAACCGAATAATCCTATTCAATCTCTCCAGAACCAGAATCCATCCTCGAAACAGATTCTTCGAGTTCGTATATAACCATACGATGGATTTATCCAATGGAAGTGGATGTTCGTAGTAATACGGGGTGTTCTGGAGAAATGAAAAGGTGATATAGAAGTGGCAATGATGTATGCGACACCGTGACATTCCAAAAGCCAAAGTGTTTTAAGAAGGTTCGGTCAACTTGGTTTCATGAGTTTTAGTCAAAGGTCCGGTCATAGTCGCAGTGAGAGAGAGAGAGAGAAGAAACACTCAGTGTGCACTCTAACCTAGATCAGAATGGTCAATCATATTATCTAATTAGGATGGCTCCCACTGTTTTCTTGAATTCTCCTCCAAACCTAAAAGAAGAATTAGTCGGAATCACCCGAGGAGTAATCCTACTCATCAGTGGGAATCGAGATCCAACTATCATCGCATGATAACTTGATGGAAGCCACTAAAGTCACCACACTCCAGAAGGTATACGCAAGCCTGGCAAGTTTCATATATGTTTGAAACTCCCGATATGATTTTTACCCCTAACGACCTATAACCTTGACGCTTGCCAACAAATTATAGGTCACTAGTCAAGTTCAACCCGTCATTGTCCTGGATTAACTCGAACCCATCCGCACAAGCCCTTGACGCTTGCCAACAAAGCTGTACGACTGTCCCGATCAATCGCATATCCATGCTACAAATAAGTATTATTCAGCTACCGCACACTATGCCTTGACGCTTGCCAACAAACATAGCACGAATACCAAATAGTACTTATAAGAAATCACGGAGGGCTACGACTGGTTTTTGGCGAAAAACCTTTAACGTAATGAACTTGATCTCGTTGAAGGAATCCTAGTGGTTTTATAAATATATATAGTGGAGAAAACTTTTGCTAAAGAGGTCACTCCCGGTAAAAGGATCTCGGCTCTTTCCCCGTCGAATGGAGTGCAGGATATTCCAAATGAATACCACGATGCAAAGCAAAAGGAAACGACTATAGTAAAGTTATTATGTTGACGCAAACTTTTACCCAAGGGGTCACTCCCGATGAAGGGATCTCGGTCCTTGCCTCGTCGAATGAGGTGCATGATATTCCAAATGAATACCACGATGCAAAGCAAAAGAAAACGTCTGTAATATCAGTTTTTTAAAAAATTGGTTCCAACAACATCATATAAATAGGTTTGTTTTATCCTTGCATTGATAAGAATCAACGCAGTCCCATCAATTAATCACACCAGAAAAGAAAGAAAATAAAATGTATGTATATGCCATCCGCATTTGCTACTGGGTCCCTTCATCACCCGTTAGGTTACTTAACTAACGACAGAGCGGGGACTGAACTAGCACGGGTGCAAAACATATACAACATCTAATAATATATAAAAATATATATGTAACATTCGTCCCAGGCATGATATAAAGCAACATCACAGAAACGTCACATAAGCAATACAAAATGGTGGATAATCTGGAGCCTCGGGTTTCACTTGAGCCGCAAGTGAGACCCGACGTTCCCTGTCGTGTGGATAGCCTATACAATGAAACCTAGACCCCTACGAGCGCGGCAAGTTACCCGCCAAAACCAGAAGTGAGGCAGCCCCTTTCAGCAATGTGAATGGACCACCCAGCACTTCACGGAATCCGGTAACTTGAGCACCCCTCCTGGGTCACCTATACCCCCTACGAGTGCGGCGAATAGCCCGCCAATTCTAGAGTAAGGTCCCTTCGTCTGAATGCCTTGAGATGCGGACCAGTTGCCCTCTAGAACCCGGCTATTCGTGCACTCCACCGCGAGGTAATCCTAGTACAGAAAATAAAATAATATACAACAGGTGACATCGACCTCAGCCCGGTCGTGCCCCAAAAGAATAATATACAAACTGGTAGTGACGACAGTCCACATGTCGGACGCTCGCCCCGCAATATCAAATGTACAAATAAAATTAAAACTGTACTAACATTGCACCACAGCTATCCACCACGACAATCCAACCAACATCACATCACAACACAGAACATCAACGTGAATGTCACGTTCGTAAACCCGTCTAAAAGACATATATCAATTAGACGAGTTTACCGATCAAATGACATTCACGGTCGCAGAATATAATGTATGTACTGTTAAACGCCCACTTAAAATATCGATCGACTGAGTTCCAAATTAGCCCCAATATCAAAACAACACATTACTGAAACATGGGCCAAAACAGAATATCACAAAAATCACAATTCCAAGTCTCTGAGCTACAGAGAAAATTTGAAGGCTCGTCGCCAATAAATGGCCGCGGATCCGCCGCCAAAAGGGGGTTAGTGCGGCGGATATGCGGCACTTTAGTGGCATCACGAGCTCAAATTTTTTCTATAGCCTTATATTTGCCTGCACGGAATTTTAAGATGTGTGAAATAATTTTTTGGCCACATTTGAAAATCGACAGCAAAGTGAAGAATGAAAACGTGATTTCGGTAAAATCCGTCGATCAATCTTTTAAGCACGTCTGAACAAACTAGTAAGGGGTTTAAAAGGTGGCTCTGATACCATGTTGGGTCCCGGCAACGCCCTGGCCGTCGAAACGCGGCCAAAATGCGGAACAAAAATTTTAAAACCGGCGCTACCGCTACCCGAATCCCGGATCGACCATAAATCCTAAACTAGCAAACTAAATTAAGAGTTAGAATCTTTATACCAAGTTGATCCGTGTCCTTTGGTCTTCATTCCAAGCTCCTAGCGATCCTTTAACGATATTTAGTTGCCGGTCTTTCTCCATCTCCGATGATCCACCCGAGGAAAACGGCGCAGGCTTCAACCTCGACGAACGAGATAACCGACGCTCCAAAGTCGCTAGCAATAGAGAGTGGGGGTGTATGAAGGTGTCACTACAATTGTCTTTCTACCATGAGCTCCATGGAGCAACCAAAGAAGATGATGAAGGAGGTGATGGCTTTTGGCATGAACAAAGAAAAATGCCTAACTCTTTTGTGTGAATGAGAGAGTGGAGCATAATGCAAGTGTAAAAATGAGCCAAATGAAATTAACCCCATTCCAAAGAATGGCCGGCCCCCCCTCTCACCTCCACACAAAAAAAGTCAATTTCTTTTTCCAATTAAACAATGTAAACCATTAAACAAATGTGCACTATACTTTGCACCATGCCTCAAAACCATACCTCCTTTCCACCTCATTTCCTAAATAATTTTCAATAAAGAAAATCATTAATGAGGTGGCACCTTCTAGAAGCTATTCCGTGTAAAATACGGAATACTTCCCGGTACATGTACCGAAATACATATACGCGTATTCATACCAAAATACGAATAGCCGAGAGAGAAAACGAATAGTGAACAATAATACTAGAATACATATATATAAATACATATGTAAATTATTAAATCAAAAACCTGATTTAATAAACTGGCTTAATCCTAAGCCACTAGTATTATCAACCGTCCGATTAAAGTCTGCGCAGCATGTGCACATATTTAATCGGACACATGTATGCATCAACATACCTCATGTACACCATATCGACTGAACCGTGAAAACCCTCTGTGTGGGACTCTAAAGACTCGTCAATGCGTTGGCAGTGGGTTTAACCACAAGCACGTCAGCGGCACTAGCTGTACGTAACGGCTACTCAGGTATTGAGCGAAAGGGAGGCCGACGAGCAAACTCATCCTGAACCCCTACTGAGCCTGACAGTGACAATATCCGTACAGTCTGATCTGTTCGTCTAAGAGTATCGCATATCGAGTCTAAGGGGGTGGATAAAGTCAGACCCCTAACAACGCGATATTTAGTGTCGGTATGAAACCCATCACCACCTGAGAAACTATCGATCCTGGATCGGTAATTCTCGTCCACCATGGCCACGGATTTTTGGTGATGGCCATCCGTACACAACGCGACATCAACCCCCAATACCGGGAGAGACGAATCCCCGACGATCTGAACACTGCCTCCATGTGGCTTGGAACTGTACCCAACTAAAACCTGTTTGCACGGCTCCTTTGAGCCGTGGTAGGGTAGTAATCAAAGCACAGTGCGAACTCACACGAGGCAAATGATGATCTCAGGTAGACAGACTAACCTGTACACATGTCATCTGGGAACTGCTATCTGACAATAGGTATAATACCAACTAGCAGGTTCCCGACTAGTCCGTCCAGTGTACTCATAACCCAATGAGCACCTGTATACTATCTTAGGTGAACAAACTAACACCAATGGCTTGTGAGACCTGGACACCGCCCCTCGTCGGGGTCTCGATCAGTATACACTAGTCTACACTGGAGTATCGATGCCCGGTCTCGATACTCCTACGATTAGGGACATTTAAGGATGTGCTTATAGACCCCAGCTCCCACATATATGATCGCCATCATAATGCTGGCAGTCAAGCAAGAATCCTATGGGCTTTATCAATATGATGATAAAGACAAACCAGATAGCATACTATCATCTTGAGTAAGACTGTTTTATCGGTATAGGTCCTCACTCAATCATCATAATCACAAGTCTGCGACTATGATAATTGCCTTGAGGGCACTATGGCCAACAGCTGGTCCCCATAGGCCCGGCCTATCCCCCTTGATCCAAAGGGAATTTGATCGCAAGGTGATAAGTCGAGATCTTAGCCCGGAGGGCGTTTAAGGTAGGACGTCCCAGGAGAATGTTATAGGATGAAGGGACCTTGGCGACGAGGAAGTCCATTGGTATGGTTCATGTATTACCCGCTTTCCTAATATTTCGGAGGAGGGTGACCATCCCCTCGGCCAGGACGGAGTAGTTTGTGAACCCAGAGAGGACATGGGAGGTTAGTCGAAGGTCGGATGGTCTTATCCCCATACGTTGGAAACGGTCGTGGAACAGGATATCAGCCGATCTACCTGAATCGACCAAAATTCTCTGAACCTCGTAATGGTGGACTCGGGTCGTTATCACGAGAGGGTCACTGTGAGGAAGCGATCTGCTTTAGAGGTCTTCATCGGTGAAGATGATAGGTTCGTCTCTCCTGCACCTCTTGAGTGGTATATCGCTTACACCCTCGACTGGGAGGAGGCGGTGGTTCCCCCCATTTTCCCGAGCTGGGTGTCACGACCCGAAAAGTACCGAGCGTGACTGGCACTTAAATTACGAAACGTCTCGAGACGTACGTAATCTAAGTAATCCAAAACCCAGAAATCAAAACCAAATGAAGCAGTAGAGTGAAGGAAAAACCAATTTAAAGCAATTAGTTTTAATAGCATAAGCCGAATTATGCGTTTTAAAAACATCAAGTCATTTCTGAAAATTTCGGCAGAGCTTCCTTTGTAAATACTGGTCCTAAATGGGATACAACATGAATAGAATATGAAATCAAAAAAAGGCATCCCAAAGCGGGAGCTAGCTCTTCGTCAATCGACGGTCACAACTACGCAAGCAATATAATATACAACGCCGAAGGGCGAGGATCAAAACTCAAAAGAAACTCAAAATCAACATAAAAACCATAATAATACAACGCGCGACTTTAAGGTCGAAAGAATATACACTGGTATTCTATCTCTATCAAATATACAAGCCTGGTTGATAGAGTTTCTAGGTACAACTGAAATAATAAATTAACAAT
Source organism: Agapanthus africanus (assembly GCA_030015575.1). Classification (NCBI taxonomy): domain Eukaryota; kingdom Viridiplantae; phylum Streptophyta; class Magnoliopsida; order Asparagales; family Amaryllidaceae; genus Agapanthus; species Agapanthus africanus. The sequence continues at coordinate 662,788,238 of CM057340.1, forward strand.
GGTGGTCCTGATACAAAAGAATCCACCTACCAAAGCAATCACCCGGAAGGAACAGTGTGCCAGCAAAGCCGCAACGAAACCTGTACGGCAAAACCTGCAGGGAATTGTGGCACAACGGGGGTGAGCTGCCAACTCGTGAGTAGAAAACATCACCGAGCAGAAATCACATGTATGACACAATCCTAGGTCAATACGATCAAGTATATATAACCTCAAAATGATAAGTCTGAAGCATAAAAAGATAGCAAGGGTAAACGTCTATACATAAGTGTAATCCCAGTGCTCGTGTCAGGGCCTCAGGTAGCAATATATCATATGTATGAGGTGTGAATGTAATGTAATGAAATGAGTGAGACAACTGTTTTCTATTTTTAATGAGATATCTTTATGTATATAAATCGAGTAACGTCAATGAAATCAACTGAGAAATCCGTGCCAAGCATCGACACAAAACATAAATCCAAATATCTCAATATCTCAAGCCCCGGCAGCTCGGACTGACCTGTATCATCAAATCTCAATATCTCAGTGTCTCAAATCTCAAATATCAATATCTCAGGCATCCGTATCATCTGCGGGATCGGCCCGCGGGCTCCGACAGAACGGATCAGCCTGTATCCATCTCATGACTCCGGCCGGTATCCTCCGGATAACCGACGAGTCCAAATAATATCACCGGTAGGTAGTGCTCCCCTGCCAGGCTCATCGAATACAACTCGAGCTTCTTGCCCCGGGGTACCATACCGGGCCCACCATGTACCCGAGACGGTTCATCCAAGTCCTCGAATCGGGTCTCGAAATCCAACAGCAAATCCTGAAAACTCATGGTGGACGAATCATACATCATGAGAAAACTGCAATTTGCATTTTAAAATGATGATACTAAGCTTTTATTAAATTATTACGGTTTTCCCCTAAATCCAGAAATCTCATGTAAATCCGAAATCATCAAAATAATCTGATACCAATAAACAGTGAATACCGGCATAAATCTCCATAATACTGCATAACCAATGAATATATGAATGCACCTAATATCATACAATGAATGCAATATTTAAACTAGCATATGGAAGCTATAACATATTGCGACTATCAGCTATCAAGCTATGTCAATGAAAAGGTATTTTCTAAAGTGTACGTGGCATGACAATTACCGATGATGATATGTATGAGCCGGCAAATAAGTGCATGTAGAATATACGCATCATCGGTAATAGTGCTGGTGTCCTGACAGCATGATCTCAATAATGGCACATGAAAAACACAATATAAGCATGCGTTGCGATGTGAACTGCAATAATATGCGGGAGCTGAATATCAAATACAATGATAACAAATCTGCATATTTCTAAGTATGAGTTGTAAAGTTTTGCCATTTGAAATAATACGAATCGTGGTGTTTTGAAAATAAGGGCTACGGTGTTTTTAAGAAAAGATACGTCCTTTGAAATGTCCGTAGAATTCCTTGGTCTGTCTTTAAAATACTCACGATTCATTATTTTTGAAATAGGTATGACTCGAGTCTAATCTATCACTTACAAGTAAACTACCGGACTAAACTAAACAGGCTGATCGAAAGGTAAGGAAACCGCCTAACATCTGAGTCGATACATATATATATATATATATATATATATATATATATATATATATATATAACAGTCGGTGATCCCGCATCAAAAGTATCCCATACGATCCAATATCTATAATATGACATCCTCAAGTCAAGAGTGCGGATTTATCATCAATATATAGCATGTACGGTAAATCCGTCGTACGACCTCCTAAATCTGGGTACGGGTCAAATGTCACATCTATCACATTATTCATCTGGTATCCTCTTTATTCAAATATCATGATCCGGGGTACTAATCTATGTCCAGTACAACACTGATACCATATGTGTATGCATGCGTGTGTATGAAAACACAATGTCAAAGGACCCGCTAAAACATCATGTCGTATCTCAAATATGAACCATGTCACATCACCGATCTCACGGCCTCAAGCCCAATCTCATCGATTCATCTCCAATCCCAAGTACTATCCTCATTATCCGTGTGTGTGTGTGTGTGTGTGTGTATACACACATATATGTATACACATAGTCCCATACCCATGTGTGTGTGTATGTGTGTGTGTGTGTGTGTATACATATATACATATCCCCATATACGCACAAGTAAAATAAATGTATGCAAGTATGTGTGTGCGTGTGGGTGCAACAACTATTCTAGGGTTTGCGACCGAGAAGCTAAACTAAGTTACTTTTAACTACCCTAAGCTAAACCATGAACACATAACCATATCTTCAATATCCATGTCTCACATAAAAGATATCATATATATATAGTATATATATATATAGCATACTATATATCGAACTGCGGGGGTGCTATACGCCATCCACCCGACTTCCCCCGTAGATATATATCTACTCACCTGCTCTTGCTTGCCGATGTCGATGTCGCCATGCCTATCCTTGTTGATCCGAACCCACTCGAGGGTACCTACATGTATACCATAAGACAACATAAATGGAAATAGCGCACGAAAACCAAATCGGCACGCGTATCGTTCATAGGTCAAAACCCATAGCCTCGCATGCAAAATACGATCAGTAACCCTAGTCGTTGACGTTCAAACGCCACACGACGGAAACACAATTTCAAATACCAAATCCAAATTCATTAAAAGCCACAAAATGAATTCAGAAACTTAGAAAACATGCTCCAGATTTTGTTCTGGGTGAAATTAGACAATTTTGCATATGGGGTAGGTCTAATTTGACTAAAATGAAGCCATGGACCAAGCACGGAATGATTCCAATGTACCATGGCCGTAAATTGCGGCCAAAAAGAGAAAAAAGTCGGCCAAAATGAAGAGATATGGTCTCGGGTCTTGGGAACAGCTTCTAGGTTGCCTGCATGACTTACAGTCTTCGCTAAATATTTTTCAGGTGTCCCGGGTGATAGCAGATTTCATAATCCCTACAGAATTCCACAAAAATGCGGATATCGGGGATTTCTAAGTTCGCTAATAGGGGCTTTAGTCTCAGGTTTAGATCTCCAATCAATCACCACAGGGGTTTAAGGTCAATATTAAGTCTCAATTACACTATCTCAATTCAATTCAAACCCTAATTCCCACTTGGAATATCAAAGTTCACTAAACTTTGCCAAATCGATTTCAAACTTGAAGAGAGGCTTAAGCAAATGAAATACTATACTATTTGTGAAGGGATTACCTCATTTGGCAACTCAAGAATTTTCTTGAATTGCCCAAGTGTCCAAAATGCAAGCTTTCTTGGTCCAAAGTGTAGCTAGTGAGCTCATGCACATTTTTTGTGAAGTGGGGATGGATTTTTTAGGGTTGTTTTGATGATGAAGTGAGGGGGTGAAGGTGGTGGAGGAGAGGGGGCTGCTATGGGCTTGAGGAGAGGAAAACAAAAGATGAAGATGATGAAGGAAATGAAGAGAGAAGACGATGGTCAAAGGTTAAGGAACCCCTCTCCTTCTCTCTCTTTCCCATACCTTTCACTATGCAACATTTTCTATTTCTTTTCTTTTCTATTCTTTTCTCTTCTCATTTAAATTCAACAACCATGCTAAAAATAATGAAGAGAAGGCCATGAAGAAAATGTAACAAGTGCTAAAAAAAATGACATGTGTCCAAAACACACTTATAGTCCGATTAGCGATATTTAATCGCGATTAGCACTAAAATAGTGTTAAATAAATCATAAACTTTCATAATTTGCATGAATCATATAAAGCACCCTCATTTCAGTAATTTCCATAGTTTTCCAAATTTTCCCCAATTTATCGGTATTTAATTATACCGACTTATTAAAATATTCAATATATTATTATTAAATTATAAAACTTCCCAAAAATAATATTTTATTTTTCTGAAATGTTACACTAGGTCCGAGGTAACGACCATGATTTGCCCGATCGTTAATTCCTCGGGAGGGGTTAGGTCCTTTTGCTCCCGATCCGCCTGCCGCTTGTCTTACAGGCGCTTTGCCAGGTGGCCAGAGCAGAAAAACTCCTTGATGTATTCACGGAGTTGCTTGCAGTTCTCAGTCGGGTGACCCTGCAACCTGTGGAAGGCGCAGTATGGGCCGCGGAGACACTTGCCCGCTCTTTGGGTGACTGGCGGGAGCTTGAAGAACCTCTCACCCTTAGCTTCCTCCAGCAGCTCGGTCTGGGAAATGTTTAGAGGGGTGTACTCCTGGAACCTCGGGGAGTAAGGCTTCGGACGATCGACTTTCTTTTTCTCCTCCCTGTCTCTTTTCTTTCTGTCCGTCTGGTCGGCACGGGCAGATTTGAGTTCGCCTCGGATTCAAGTAGGATTTCTCGCTCGGTCCAGACTTACACTTCGGCCATGGTCTTAGGTTGCGGTAATGCAAAAGAGCGGAGCCACTCTTTGTGCCTAAGACCCGATCTCAACGCGGTGATAACTGTTTCATCGCAGTGCTCGGGGACCTCCAGGAGGGCATTGTAGAAGCGGGTGACATACCCTTTGAAGGATTCTTTATCTCCGCTCTTGACAGTGAACATGTAGTCGACCGTCCTCTTATGTCGTCGGTTTCCGACGAAGTGACCGAGGAATTGGGTGGCCAGCTCGTCGTAAGTCGAGATGGAGCGTGCCGTAAGTCCTCAAAACCTGTCCCAGCCAGCCTGGATTAGGGTGGTGGAGAAAGCTGGGCATTGAGCCGCGTCCGAGTTATCTTGGAAGCTCATGCCCGCCGTAAAAGCGTCCTGGTGGTCCTTTAGGTCGGACTTCCCGTCGAAGAGGGCCACTTTCGGCGGCCTTTTCCTGGACGAGACGTGCTCGGCCAGCAGCTCTTCTGTAAAGGGCTTTGTTAGTGAGTCGGCGGAGTACCAGGCCCCTTCGCCGGACCCATGGCCATCCCATCGTATGCCTTCGATTTTCTTTTCGAAGGCTTCAAGTCGGTGGTGGTACCTCGAGGATTCTGCATAGTCGGAGTGGTGGCTACCCCCGCTCCGGGTCTGCACGATAGTGCAGCTTCGTTCGCGCGGCCCCAGTGAGTGTGAGGGCGTCAGTCATGCCGGGAAGCAGGCGAGCTGACCGACACCACCTTAGGGGGAGAGAACGCGCGGCGGGCATCGGAGCGACGACCTAGTCTTCCCTGGGATCGGGGCGTGGAGCTGTCCGGCGCCCAGCGGGTCATGGAATCAATCGCCGCATGCGGGTCACGGTGGACAGAGTCGGCACGCCGGCTCTCGGTGACGCTGAGATGAGCGTGAGTGAGATCGAGGGCTTGAGCATGCCCATCCATCCTTCTGTGGACGTCGTTATCCCGGGAAGGGGAAACTGTGGTCTGGTGGGTAGGGCCCGCCGCTTGAACGCCAACGAGAGCATCCACCAGCGATGTGAGCCTGTTTATCCGAGTGGATAACGCGTTGATCACGTTAGGAGGGGGAGACGAGCCGCTCCCTCCTCCATTATGACGGCTCGTATTTGGATCGTCACGGTTGTCACTCGCTATTGGGTCGAGGGCGGAAGATCAACTTATGGGTGGAGAAGCTTCTGAAGAGTCTTTCCCACAGACGAAGCCAACTGATGGAGGCTGTGATCTCCCTCAGATGTTGTCCTCCATCGATCCTGTGATGGCGGTCTTTAACGGTTGAGATTTGGTTTGGGAGTTGTTGAGTGTGTGGATCTCAATGGGTTGGTGCTGACACCGAGCTATCTGCAAAGGAAGTCCTGGGGTGGGTGACCACCGTAGGACCCTCCGACGATCAAGTTAGTGCCGAGAAATAGGTGCAGAGTAACGGCGTATTGGAATGAGTAGGAGTTACCTAAGTCGTCTGAGAGAGGGGTTTATATAGTGGTCGCGTAGAGCGAGCAAACACGAGATCATCGTCATCAGTTACATCCCTGCGTTATCCTCACATTAATGACAGGATACACCCATTAATAGAGGGACGCACTAGCATGGGACGCGGAACGTGGGGAGGCAGATATCTCGTCCTGACGAGATACGCGGAGCCGTTGCGGGGGCGCTTGGGTTCTGCGCTCTCGGGTGATCGGGGAATCCGAGGAAGCTCGGCCTGTCAGATTGCTCGGAGACGAGCAGGGAGGCCGAGGAAGGTCGGCCCGTCAGATGGCTCGGAGACGAGCTGTTGGCTGTTTGCTGAGTGAAGGCGGAAAGTACTCAGGGAGGTTTCCTAAAAGTTCGGACGCATCCTCGAAGACGAGGTCCCGAGGAATGCCCTAATGCATCTCATTTATTCCACCTCCGTAGCCTCCGAGACACGTCATCCGCCACGTGCCGTAATCTAAGAAAATACCACTTGTGAGCATCATCACTGTTCGTGACAAATCATGTAGCGTTAAAGATCTTGTTCAGCGCCTTTTTTTGGTGTCTATCGAAAGAAAATCTCCTCTTTATTTATAGGATTGTTGTTTCATTTGGATCAAACATTTTCATCCAACCATTGAATTAAATAAACACGTGATTAATCATGCTCCAAACAATTTATCATATATGCATTTTCCTTAAATGAAATATTAGACGTAAGACACTGAACCATTCCATTAAATCAATGAACCATTCCATTAAATCAATGATTCAAATCATTTTATGCAATAATGATGTTCCTTAAATTAGCCATTGGATATATACATGAATTTTAAGGAAACATTGAACCATTCCGTCCAAAAAGATACATCGAACATGGTTTCATACAAATTGATATAAATAAGATAGATGTAGGAAGATACAAATTTAAATCAAGGAACAAACATATAAATATGTTAAAACAAAATAATTTTTATCTTAAAATTCTAACAATCCCTCACATGTTTCAAAATTTACTTAAGATACTATGTGTGTGTTTCTGTGCGTTAATTATTAATCTATTACTCGATACTTAGGGTCCGTTTGGTTGTCTGTAGAAGTCGGAAGTAATTTTGAAGTAGCTTCAAATCTTTGTATATTTAACAGGAAATTGCGCTAACCATCTTGGAAATGAAAAAGAAAAAGGAAAGATCTTTATTTTATGACCCATATTTGAGTTACATCAAGTGCATACAAACATGCCATATGAGTAACTTGTACTTTTTCCCTTTGAATCTATGACATGGGATCGTTAGATAGAAATACCATTAACACGATATATACGGACTTAAACCCCCCAAGTGGGACACCCCTCCTGTTTTACCCTCTTGCGCCCGCAGCTAAATACACACAGATGTCGCATATAGCATAAAGTTATATAGCTTTTCTTCACCTAATCCACCAATTATCTTCCTCGGCACGAAAACTAGCAAAGGGATAGAAAACAACGGTGGTTGCTCCTTCCCAAAATCGAAACCCGGCCGCGGCGGCTTTACACTCGGGTGTTTCCGCTTTAGAGACTTCTGAAATTTGATCACTACAAATCGGGCAAGTTTTGCCTTCATGTTCAACTACCCCTTTGTCCAAACAAAATTTGTGGCACACATGTTTGCACCTTAGCTCCTTGTTTTCCATCTTGTCTTCGCCTATCTCGCAAAGGCAAACCGTTCTTTCTTCTGCATCGGATGTCAATTGAGAGAGAAGGCTCGAGACAAATGTTTTAAGGAATGAAAAGTAAGGGAACAAGGTTGCCATTTTGTTTGAGCATGAAGAGAGAGTGCTTGTTTTGTGTTTTAGGTGTTGAGACATTTTGGGTATTTATGAGCAAAGGGGAAGTTTAATTTGTCTGGTGAGCACTTGCTATCAAACTTGCCATGGGTTTCTTGTGTAGATAATGCATATTGAGAGGTTGTTGTCATATCATTAAATTTTTGAGTGGATATTAGGAAAAGTCTTCACTGAAAATGAAATGATGTGAATTAATTAAATTTTTGGAACAGGAAACAGCCTGGAAAAAATCTTGCCTTCTGAAGACCCTAAGGGCATGTTTGGAATCATGTGGATTTTAGGTCAAGATTTTTTCTCTCGAGGGATTAGATAAATCCTTTAAAAATGGTTGTTTGGATACTGATTTTCAGCATTAATCCGGAAGCTTTAAAAACCCCAAATAAGATTATTCCTATGAATTAAAAAAATTAGCTCTCCTCTCTCTCTCTCTTGTTGCTCATCTTTTTGAGAAATTTTTTATACTATTTTTATATCTTATTTCACCTTTAATAAAAATTCTCAATCATTCTTTCCTTCAATAAATCATCTCTTACATCCTTTACCTCTCCTCTTTTTTATTTTCTTAAATTAGAAATGAGATTTTAAGATGGGTTGTATGGGATTTTGAGATGGACTGTATGGTAAAATAAGTTATAAATTGCTTATAAAAAGAATCATGAGAAGAGTTTCTCAAGTTGGTTTGAAATAGAAAAAAAGTAAGATGAATTGTGGAATAAGAAAAAACCGATTTTGAAAAAAATAAAATGGGTTGAAGTTTTTTTTCTATGAAATCAATTGGTTGAAATTGAGAAAATAAACATGACGATAAGCTGTGAAAATTAAGAAGAGAATTGAAGAAGAAGATGTGTGGTGGGAAAATTGGGAGATAGAACGAAAATAATAATGGGTTGTGAGAATTGAATAAAAATTAAGAAAGAAGACGACGTATTATGGAATTGAAGAAAAATTAAAATGGAAGAAAATGGGTTATAAAATTGATTAAAAAAATAAAAATTAGTTGGAAGAAAATATGTTTTGGAATTGATAAATATTGAGTTGTAAGATAATGGATTGAGAGATCTAAAAAATTTGAGTTAGAAGATAATGGGTCAAGAGATCTACAAAAATTGAAGGAGATAAAAATATTATTTTGTCTACACTTTTAATTTCTATATATATAATAATATTTTATTATGAAAACTTATCATTTATCAGCCAAACAAGTTTTAATATAAAAATCCTCCGACATTTTTCTCCGAAAGGAATGCACATGCATTTCGAGACAATTTTTTCCTATATGAAATCCGACGAATTTCTATCCAAGTATCCAAACATGGCCTAAGCCTAAGCCTGGCTTGAGTTTCATGTCCCATGAGCTATGATGTTTTTCGCATTGTTTTTTATATATATCACCCTCCGAAACTTATCTATTACAATATTCACCCCCAAATAAATAATAACAATTGCATTCTGCATTCACAGCCCTTTGACAATTTTTAAAAAAAAAGTATTCACAAGTCTTTTAATCAAAACTCTATCCATTGATAATTTTATAATTAATATTCCACGAAGACAACTGAGGACCTTCAGGAGCGGATCCATATAGGAGGTAGAGGGGACACATGGCCCCACTTGAAATTTTAAAAAATAGAGATTAATATATGAGAATAATGGAGAAAAGAGGGCCATAGGAGGGGATTTCCTCCTATGGCGTGGAAAAAATACAACCTCCGCCATTTTTTCCGACGATCGGCCCCCATCATCTTCATCGTTATCATCTAAGATGCGGGTAAACCAAATTTCTTGTGATTCTACAACTTTTTCACCGTTGATTTAGCAATGTAAAAAGTTCTATTGTCGGTAAACCGTTAATTTTGAACCCACTAAATCAACGGTGAAAATGTTGTGGAATCACATGAAATTTGGTGTACGCACATCTTAGATGATAACGATAATAATGATGGGTGCCGATCGTCGGAAAAAATGGCGGAGGTTGTATTTTTTCCACGCCATAGGAGGAAATCCCCTCCTATGGCCTCTTTCCTCCATTAATCTCTTAATATATACTATATACAAGTTTTGGGAATCTTCGGATATTTATCATATATGTTTGTATCATAAATAAAATAAGACTTCTTTTTTTAACTAGCACATAAATCTAACCCACACATACACAATACATTCATGCACACCGCACACAGAAGCACACAACACACACCCAGGGAACCCATGAATTTGCCCCGAAAACATTAAATTGTGGCAACTTTCTCTCCTGAATATTGAATCCCATGCTCTCCTCAGAATTGGAAATGTCATGCCAAATGAGCTATTGCTTAATTGGTAGTATTCTAATTTATGGTTTAGCTAAAATAAACTGTTCATGTTAGAAATTAATAATACTAGTATTTTGCATGTGCGATGCATGTGTGTAAATTTTGAACAATATACATATTAAGTGTAAGCATGTGGTGCTAAGGTCGCGATACTTGCGGACCAAGACGGAAAAGAAACAAGAATTTTTCATGCATAGCACCAAACACAAAATCCAAAACCATCGAAATACTAGAAGTTGATAAAAAAAACCTAGAGAGCTAAATTATGAGTTCAGAGAGGCTATAATCTTTGAAACGTGTCTACACACAGGTGAAAGATCCTAACTAGACTCTTTAGTTGCGGGATTAAGCTTGCTTATGGACCTCCTTGCTGAAAACGATCCACTTTGAAGGAAACCCAGTCCAAGCTTTAACTTCACCAAAGAACTCTTCTTTGTGAAGCAGCTTGCTCTCACAATTTGCTAGAGTGGAGAGTGATGGAGGCTGAGATCTCCTTCAGATGTTGTCCTCCGTCGATCCTGTGATGGCGGATTTTAGCGGCTGAGATTTGGTTTGGGAGTTGTTTGAGCGTATGGAACTCAATGGTTTGTGTTGTGCCGAGCTATCTGCAAAAGAAGTCCCGGGTGGGGTGTACCACCGTAGGACCCTCCGACGATCAAGTTAATGCCGAGGAATATGAGCAGAGTAGAAGCATATTGGAATGAGTTCCCGTTACCTGAGTCATCTGGAAGAGGGGTTTTTATAGTGGTCGCATGGAGCGATCTGGTGCAACATCCTCACCATTAGTTATTTCCTTACGTTACGCCCGCGTTAATGGCGGGATCCGCTCATTAATAGGGGAATGAGCCTGCATGGGACACGGAGCGTGGGGCGGCAGATATCTCGCCTTGGCGAGATACGCGGAGTCGTTGCGGAGGCGCTTGGGCTCCGCGTTCTCAGTTGATCGAGAGAGCCGAGGAAGCTCGGCCTGTCAAATAGCTCGGAGACGAGCAGGGTGGCCGAGGAAGCTCGGCATGTCAGGATGCTCGGAGACGAGCTGGGAGGCCGAGGAAGCTCGGCATGTCGAAAGCGAGATGTTTAATGTTCGTTGGGCGAGTATGGAAGGTACTCAGGGAGGTCTCTGATAGGTCGGGTGTATCCTCGGAGACGAGGTTCCGAGGTAAGCCCCCATAGCATCATACTTACTTCAGCTCCATACCCTTCGGGACACGTCATCTGCTAAGTGTCATGATCTGGGGAATCCCCACTTCTGAGCATCATCATTAGCCCCCCACTCTTGTCCAGACCTATTTATGGGGCGGATCGAAAGTGGCCTGTTCGGTTTTTTTCTGCTCAGTTTGGTGTCGAGGATCATAGTGTGGATTGTCCGGGGACGACATGGATTTGGCGGTTGTATTGTTTTGATCCTCGAGCCCACATGTCTTCTCACCGTGCGCCTAAGTTTTCGCTCGTATCCCCGATGGCGTCAGCGGATCAGTGAAATGATTGCGATTTAACGAGGGGGCGCCGCTTCGGACGATCGTCAGTTGGGCTACGGGCCACGTGTCCGACGTTGGTTGGCGGACGCGACAGGCTGTCTCTGACTCCTGCAATCGAAGATTCGTCCCTAATGGTCGATCGCCATGTGGAGCCCTGACGTCCGCTAGGCGCAACGTTTCGTTCTGGAGGGAATCAATCTGGGCCGTTGGATGCTTTCTTTGGGTGTATAAATTGTACGGGACCATCCTATGGCCAACACTTTGCCCCAATTCTCTTTCATCGTTGAAGATTTCCCGGCGCTCCCCCATTAGATCGGGTTCTCATTTCTCCTCGGAGAGTGCCTTCCTTTGAATTAGGTTAGATGTCTTCATCCAAGGAGTCTGTAGAGGTAGTATGGATAGAGTCGGACGATGAGGCTCCAGTTGCTGGGCCCGAGTTCAGTGGTTCTTCTTCTTCCTCCTCGGCTTCAGATAGCGGCGGGGGGGGGGGGGTTCTTCTTCTCCTGTGTCTTCTGTGTCGGGTTTGCCCCCAAGAGTCAGGGCCGCCTTTGCCACTCGCCGTCGGACGGTGACAAGGTCTCCCAAGGCATGCATTGGGAACACCCGCGATGCGCCCTCTATTTTGAGGAGTCTAGACGAGATTTCCGAAATTCGGGCTCAGTTCCATATCCCCTATAACTATTCACTTCGTTTAGTGAGAGAGGGTGAGCGGGCGGACCAGGTGCGGGGCAAGGAGATTGTCCTGTATCTGGAAGCATTCCGGGAAGGGATGCGTCTGCCCTTCCCAACAAAGGTTTGTGGGGTGCTTCGTTGTTTCCACCTTGCCCCGGGCCAGCTAGCGCCGAACTCGTGGAGAATCCTCCTCGGGTTTCTGGTCCGGTTAAAACTTGAAAATATCCCTTTCAGTTTGACCCTCCTTGTTTCTTTTCTTTGTTATAAGAATCACCCTGGCACCAGCAAGGATGAGCCGAGCTGGGTGTATTTCTCGTTTAAAAAACATAAGGGTAGGGTGGCCGGGTCAGATGTAGTTGTCGTCCTTTCTTCCATCCATAAATGGAAGGAGAAGTGTATATTCGTCGGGCCACCTGAGGGCAAGGATTGGCCTGTGCCCACACAGTGGCATAGGGCCGACTGCCCGAGAGCGAAACGGTCATCCTCCCCTGAGGCAAGGGCGATGTCCTTGTGGGAGCCGATCCAGTGGGCCGATGTCCTACTGTCCGAGCAGGCTCTGAGCTGGGCTGGGCTCAGCCCTGCGTGTTTTCTGGGTAAGTCAGGACTTTAGACGACATGTTTAGACTTTAGAGCAATTTCCTTTTTCATTGTCACTAACACTCTTTTGTTTGTGTGTTCTTCTTTCCGCAGAGCCCATGGACCGATCAAAATTCCTAACCACCATGGCCGCAAAGGCTAAGGGAAGGAAGGCCGGGGGCGCAAGCTCGTCCTGACCCGGTCCGAGCTCGACCCCGAGGCCAACTCCACCGTCCAAGCCTTCCGCCGCTCCCTGAGCCCCAGAAGAACGCCGCGGGGGGGGGGGGAGGGGGTTCATAAGCATGCGCGGGACCCGGCATCCCGGGCGAGGGAGGAGGAGGAGGAGTAGGTTAAGCCCGCCGAAGCCCCCCTCAAGAGACATAAAAGGACGGTATCTCGGGCGCCTTCTACTGGGATCCCAGTGCAAGAGGGCGACTTCTGCATTGAGGTGCCCTCAGGGCTCTCCGTCGCCGACAGCTTGCTTTCAGACATGGAGCAAGCAGCCGGGGGGAAGATTCCCCGGGGAACTATGAAGGCCCAAGTGTCTGCCATAGCTCAAGAGACGGTTCAGGTTGGTATCCAACTTTCCTTAAAAAATTCATTAAGTATTTTTTCCTCGGTTTGAGTTTTCTAACCCGTTTGCTGCTTTTCTCAGGTCCTTCATCACTGCACCCTCCTCATCGCCCTAGAGTCCGATGAGGTGGACCCGACCATGAAGAAGGCGAGTGAATCCTCCTTGCGGGAGGAAGAACTTCGCCTTCGGCTGGAGCAGGCGAAGGAGAAGGCGGCCGTCCTTGACTCGAGATTGGACGCCGAGGCGCGGACGAACTCCAAGTTAAAGGAGCCCTATCGGGCTATTCAAGCCAAGTTGGAGGAGGCTAATAACCTCTACAACGCGATGAAGAAGTCGAGGGACACCCTCAGAAAGGATGTCCGGGTGGTGATAGATGCGGTGAAGCTCACCGAGAGCCGGGCGGCGAAGGCCGAGGAGGGATACAAAGCATCCGACCAATTTTAAGTCGATCTCGCTGAATCCGTGGCCATCGTTTGGCATGACGCCCTCGACGCCGTCAAGGTGTCAATGCCGGAGTTCGCCGACGGTGAGCTTCGCAACAAGTACCCTCTCTTCGAGGAAGCGCCGAGGTAGCTACTGGGGGCGAAGCTGTCTGCGGAAGCACCAACCCAGAGGCCAAAGCTCCGGTCCCTAGTGATGGCGTCGAGCAAGGAGAGATCCCGGCCGAGCGGGCGACCTGAGCTATCCCCCCTTCTCCCTTTTTTCCTTTTATAATTTTTGTAAACCTCCGAGCACTTACGTAAGGCTGAGGAGCCCAGAATACCTTGTACTTATTTTTGATTATGAATAATGTATGCTTTTTTCTTGCTCTAGTGTCTGCTCACTGTGCAAGTACTTTAGCTCGTAGATCTTTTCATCTCGCGAGTGTTGGATCGGTGCTCGCGCGTCGAGTGTGAGTCGAATGATAGACAAGTGTAGGAAGGTTGGTACCCTCCCTTTCCCCGGAGTCGAGGTGGCGATCGCTTGTCGAGTATGAAACGATTGATATCCAACTATAGGAAGGTCGGTACCCTCCCTTTCCTCGGAGTTGAGGTGGTGATCGCGCATCAAGTATGGATCAAACGATAGCCAAGTTTGCATAGGTCGGCATTGCAAGATTATACGGCCTCGTGATGAAGGCTTTGAATTCTTAGTGTAGTTGGGCAGGAAGCTATCCGCTAGGGATGGGCTAAGCAAGAAGCTACCCGGTCGCCTCGTGATGAGGGCTTTAGATCCTTAGGGATGGGCCAGCAGGAAATTGCTCGGCGGCCTCATGATGAGGGCTTTTGATCCACAGCATTTGTTGGGAAGGAAGCTACCCACTGCGGATGAACCGAGCAGGGAGCTACTCGACGGCCTCGTGAGGAGGGCTTTCGATCCACAGTGTTGTTAGGCAGGAATCTACCCGCTGCAGATGGGCCAGTAGAAAATTGCTTGGCGGCCTCATGATGAGGGCTTTTGATCCACAACGTTTGTTGGGGAGGAAGCTACCCACTGCAGATGGGCCAGCAGGAAATTGCTCGGCGGCCTCGTAATGAGGGCTTTTAATCCACAGCGTTTGTTGGGCTAGAAGCTACCCACTGCGGATGAACCGAGAAGGAAGCTACTCGGTCACCTAGTGAGGAGGGCTTTCGATCCACAGCGTTGTTGGGCAGGAATCTACCCGCTGTAGATGGGCCAGCAGGAAATTGCTCGGTCACCTCGTGATGAGGGCTTTTGGTCCACAACATTTGTTGGGCAGGAAGCTACCCACTGCGGATGAATCGAGCAGGAAGCTACTCGGTCGCCTCGTGGTGAGGGCTTTCGATCCACCACGTTGGTGGGAAGGAGTCTACCCGCTGCAGATGGGACAGCAAGAAATTGCTCGGCAGCCTCGTGATGAGGGCTTTTAATCCACAGTGTTTGTTGGGTAGGAAGCTACCCACTGCGGATGAACCGAGCAAGAAGCTTCTCGGCCGTCTCGCGAGGAGGGCTTTTGATCCACAGCATTTGTTAGGCAGGAAGCTACCCACTGTGGATGAACTGAGCAGGGAGCTTCTCGACGGCCTCATGAGGAGGGCTTTCGATCCACAGCGTTGTTGAGGAAGAAGCTACCCACTGTGGATAAACCGAGCAGGAAGCTACTCGGTCGCCTCGTGATGAGGCCTTTCGATCCACAGCATTGGTGGGAAGGATTCTACCTGCTGTAGATGGGTCAGCAAGAAATTGCTCGGCGGCCTCGTGATGAGGGCTTTTGATCCACGACGTTTATTGGGCAGGAAGCTACCCACTGCGGATGAACCGAGCAGAAAGCTACTCGGCCGTCTCGTGAGGAGGGCTTTTGATCCACAACATTTGTTAGGAAAGAAGCTACCTACTGCGTATGAACCGTGCAAGGAGCTGCTCGGCAGCCTTGTGAGGAGGGCTTTTGATCCACAGCGTTGTTGGGCAGGAATCTACCGCTGCAGATGGGCCAGCAGGAAATTGCTCGGTGGCCTCGTGATGAGGGCTTTTGATTCATAGCGTTTGTTAGGAAGGAAGATACCCGCTGTAGATGGGCTAGCAAGAAATTGCTCGGCGGCATTATGATGAGGGTTTTCGATCTACAATGTTGTTGGACAGGAAGCTGCCCGCTGTGGATGAGCCAAGTAGGAAGACATTCGTCGGCCTTGCAGGGAGTTTTAGCATGGAATCAAAGAGATGTAGTTCAGATTGCAAGGAAGCAAGAATATTTATTATTAAAAAAAATACAAATTATCTGATTCAGTTTAAATTCTCCCGTGAATGACCGGTTTCGGTGGGTGTCCTTATTGGTCGGACTTAGGACGGTCAGTGACGACCATGATCTGTCCGATCGTCAGCTCTCTGTCTTTAATTTGATCGGCTTGCCCCCTATCTGCTTGATGTTTATCTCGTAGTTAGTTTGCCAAGTGACCAGAGTAGATCAACTTCTCGATGTAATCGATCAGCTATTTACAATCCTCGGTCGGATGTCCTTGCACCCAATGATAGGCACAATATGGGCCTCGAAGCAATTTGCCTGTCCATCGGGTAGCTGGTGGGAGCCTGAAGAACTCTTCGCCCTTAGCTTCCTCCAGCAGCTCGGTTTGGGAAATGTTTAGAGGAGTATATTCCTGGAACCTCGGGGAGTAAGGTTTCGGAAGATCGCCTTTCCTTTTCTCTTCCTTGTCCCTCTTCTTCTGGTCAGCTTGGTCGCCTCCGGGCATGTTGGAGTTCACCTCGGACTTGAGTTGGACTTCTTGCTCGGTCCACACATTTACTTCGGCCATGGTCTTAGGTTGCGCCAATGCAAAAGAGCGGAGCCACTCTTTATGCCTAAGACCCGACCTCAGCGCGGCGATGATCGTTTCATCGCGGTGCTAGGGTACCTCCAGGAGGGTATAGTAGAAGCGGGTGACAAACCCTTAGAAAGATTCCCTGTCTCGGCTCTTGACAATAAATAAGTAGTCGACTTTCTTCTTCCGCCGTCGGTTGCCGACGAAATGGCCGAGGAATTGGGTAGCCAGCTCGTCACAGGTGGAGATGGAGTGTGGCGCAAGCCCACGGAACCAGTCCCGGCCAGCCCAGATTAGCGTGGTGGGGAAAGCTCGTCATTGATCCGCATCCGAGTTATCTTGGAAGCTCATGCCCGCAGTAAATGCGTCCAAGTGGTCCTTTGGGTCGAACTTCCCGTCGAAGAGGGACACTTTGGGTGGCTTGTTCTTAAACGGGACATGCTCGGCCAGCAGCTTTTTTGTAAAGGGCTTTGTGAGTGAATCTGCGGAATATCGGGCCCCTTCGTCGGACTTTTGGCCATCTCGTCGTATGCCTTCGATTTTCTTTTCGAGGGTTGCGAGCCGGTGGTGGTACCCGATGATTCAGCACAATCGGAGTGGTGGCTACCCCCGCTCTAGGTCAGTGCGACGGAGCGGCTTCGATTCTGCTCTATCAGATTTCTTAAATCCTCGGGCGAGACCCTTCTTGAATAGTCCTGACGTTCTCCGTGGGTGCGGTTTCGGCGGGAGTGGGGGTGTCGGTTGTGCCGGGAAGCAGGCGAACTGACCGACATCTCCTCAAGCGGTGTGAGCGTGCGGCAGGTGTCAGAGCGATGGCCTAGTCTTCCCTGGGATCGGGGTGTGGATCTATCTGGCGCCCAGTGGGTCATGGAATCAATCGACGCATGTGGGTCACGGTGGCCGGAGTCGGCACGCCAACGCTCGGTGACGCTGGGATGAGCATGAGTGAGATCGAGGGCCTTAGCATGTCCGTCCGTCCTTCTGTGGGCGTCGTTATCCTGGGGAGGGGGAACTGTGGTCTGGTGGGTAGGGCCCGCTGCTTGAACGCGGACGAGGGCATCCACCAGCGATGTGAGCCTGTCTATTTGAGCGGATAAGGCATCGATGCCGTTAGGAGGGGGAGAAGAGCCGCTCCCTCCTCCGTTGTGGCGGCTCGTATTTAGGTCGTCTCGGTTTTCGCTCTCCATCGAGTTGAGGGTGGAAGATCAACTTTGATGGATGGAAGAAACTTTCGTAGAGTTCATACAGACAGCGCCAACTGATGGAGGCTGAGATCTCCTTCAGATGTTGTCCTCCATCGATCATGTGATGGCGGATTTTAGCGGCAAAGATTTGGTTTGGGAGTTGTTTGAGCGTGTGGATCTCATTGGGTTTGTGTTGCGCCGAGCTATCTGTAAAAGAAGTCTCGGGGTAGGTGTACCACTGTAGGACCCTCCGACGATCAAGTTAGTGCCGAGGAATATGAGCAGAGTAGCGGCGTATTGGAATGAGTTCCCGTTACCTGAGTCGTCTAGAAGAGGGTTTTTTATAGTGGTCGTATGGAGCGAGCCGGTGCGAAATCCTCGCCGTCAGTTACACCCTTATGTTACACCCACGTTAATGGCGGGTTCCGCTCATTAATGGGGGAACGAGCCTGCATGGGACGCGGAGCGTGGGGCGGCGGATATCTCTCCTTGGCGAGATACGCGGAGTCGTTGCGGAGGCACTTGGGCTCCACGTTCTCGGTTGATCGAGAGAGCCGAGGAAGCTCGGCCTGTCAGATGGCTCGGAGACGAGCAGGGAGGCTGAGGAAGCTCGGCATGTCAGGAAGCTGGGAGACGAGCCAGGAGGCCGAGGAAGTTCAGCATGTCAGGATGCTCGGAGACGAGTTGGGAGGCCGAGAAAGCTCCGCATGTCGAAGGCGAGCTGTTGAATGTTCGTTGGGCGAGTATGGAAGGTACTCAGGGAGGTCTCTGATAAGTCGGGTGTATCCTCGAAGACGAGGTTCCGAGGTAAGCCCCCAAAGCATCATACTTACTTCAGCTCCGTACCTTTCGGGACACGTCATCTTTTACGTGTCATGATCTGAGGAATTCCCACTTTTGAGCATCATCAGAGAGGAAAGTATAGTAACCTCACTCTCTCTTTATCTCTCAAGCTTTCTCTATTCTCAACTCATGAGAGATAAAGTAAATGTTAGAATGAGGTCGAGAGAGGAGAGGCAACCATACTAGAATAGAATATTATTTCTAATAAAATAATATCCATTCCTAGCAATCCATACCTCTCTACCGATACGTCATTTCTTTATCAATATAAAGAAATATGTTCTCATTTCTTTATCAATATAAAGAATGAGGTGTCCCTTCTAGAAGGGTATTTAAAGTGTATGTGTATCATATATACTAATTAGTATATATATCATATACATATACACTAGAGAGAGTGAGTAAACACACTACTAGAATACATATCAATATATGTTTTATTATTAAATCAACACTTGATTTAATAATCCGGCTAATGTTATCAAACGTCCGATTAATGTACGTGTATCATATATACGTGTTTCATCGAACTCCTGCACGTGTCATCATACACACACTATATCGTTTCGCCTGAGCAGGACTCTAAAGACTTAACAATACACTTGCAGCGAGTTACTGGATCATATCCATAATCCACAAGTATGTCGGTGGTACTAGTTGTACGTAACGGCTATCCAGGTATATGTCAAAAGAAAGGTCAACAAGCAAACTCATCCGTACCCAACTGAAACTATCAGTGACAATCACCGTACAGTCTGATCTTTTTGTCAAACAGTGTCGCATATCAGGTCTAAGGGATAGTTATTGTCAGACCCCTAATAACCTAATAAGTCATACTGATATCAAACTTATAACCATCCGAGATACAACCGATAACCCTTATCAGTTTATCTCAACCGTCCTAGTCAGGGGCTTATTGTTATAGTCTATCATATACAACACGACATCAACTCCTTCACCGGGAGAGATGAATCCCATCTCGATCACTCATTGTCTCCATGTTCTTCGGGACTGTACCCAACTAAAACCTGTATGCACGGCTCTTTAAAGCTGTAGTTGGGTAGTAATCAAAGTACAGTAGGAACACACACAGGACACTATGACTATCCTGTTAATGATATGTATGCCCTAGAGGCCATTATTGTATGATATAGTGGATGCTTGGATATATATATGAAGGACTTTCTTGCGCGACATGATAGTATGTTATCCGGTTTCCTTTATCTTAACATGTTCACTAGTATTATTACACCGTCTCTTATATACATGTTGATAAAGCCCTTAGGATGTTGGCTTGACTACCAGAACTATGATGCGGATCATACTACTGGGACCTGGGTAGTCCACAAGCACATCCTTCAATTATTCCTAGTCGAGGGTATATCGAGATAGGGCATCGATACACCAGAGTAGACTAGTGTGCACGTTTCATGACCCTGTATGGGGGCGATGGTTGATCACATATCCATTGGTGTTTGACATCAAAGATTGTACACAGGTGCTCATTATAAAATGGGTACACCGAATAGGACTCGCCAAGAACTCCTAGATGGTAATATACCTATCGTCAGATAGCAGTTCTCTGGTGACAGTGGTACATGTTAGTCTGTAGACCGGAGATCGTCATAGAGTCTTATGTGGCTCCCACTGTGCTTTGATTTCCTCCCTACCACGGCTCAAAAGAGTCATGCAAAAAGGTGGATTTTGGGTACAATCCCAAGTCACATGGAGGCAATGAGCGAAAGGAGGGGTTTCGTCTCTCCCAGTATAGGGAGTTGATATTGCGCTATGCTCGATTGGCTATAACAGTAAGTTCCTGGCCAGGACTGTTGATGAGATTTACTGGTAAGTGTTATCAGTAGTTTCTCATACCGTTATAGGCCTTACATCGGCATGATTTATCAGGTTATTGGGGTCTGACGATACCACCCCCAGACTCGATATGCGACATATCATACGAAGAGACCGGACTGTACGGTAAGTATTACCTATAGGCTTCATGAGAGTTTGGACAAGCTTGCTTGTTGATCTTCTAATCGCTCAATACCTGGGTAGCCATTACGCCTAACTACGGAGTAATAATTGCCCCTACGCCTTACTCCGTAGGGACATAATATTTATTTAATTTATTGTTTTATAAAATAAATTACTTGCCCCTACGGCATTATCCGTAGGGCCTACTAAATGCCCCTACGGATAAATCCGTAGGTCCGGATGAATGCTCTTACGGATAAATGCGTACGGGCAAGTTTTACCCCCTGTTATTGAGTCCATAGGGAAAAAATATCAGGTATCCTGATATTTTGTCCCTACGGCGAACTGTGTAGGGGAAAACTTTGCACCTACAGGTTAATCCGTAGGTGCAACAGATGGCCCTACGGATTAATCCGTAGGGACAAAATATCAGGTTTTTTTTAAAAAGAAGGGCTTCCTATTTTTACCCCGTCCTGTACACAATAATATATACATCATATAACCAAATATAGAAATATTCTTAACCAACATCTCACGCATAATATATAAAAGAAATAAACAAACAGAATACTATATCAAACTAAATTATCGTGAACAAACAAACAACCACCAATATCGTCCAAAATTTATACAATATGTATCAGATAAGTACATACATCCTCAAAAATATAAATAAATCTACCTTAGCTTAGCCCAGCTCCTTCACCTCTGATAATCACCGTAATCTGGCGCATCTGATCCTTGGTGCAGCGCTGAGTCGTCAAAAACTCGACTAATGAAGGAGCGGACTGTGCGGGAGTCTGAGCGGGCTGTGGAGCTGCAAGAGTGGTCTGTGCAACCCCAGCCGAGGTAGTGGCTTGTGGAGCCACAGTCGAAAGAGATGCATGTGGAGCCGCAGCCGAAGTAGCCTGTCGCATCTGTTAAATTTTGTGTGTAATAAACGAGTAAGAACGATGTATTAGATTTTGGTCGAGTTCGTATCATTATCAGGTTATTGTGAAACCCCAATCTAAGAATACTTAGGGACTTAGGCCTCGTTTGGGTATCTAGTTTGGAAAGCCGTAGTTTATTTTAATTAGATAGTTTTATGTAAGTATGATTAATCAAAGCTAAGTCTACAACCAAATAAGCCCAGGCTACTAATATTGCATATGTTACTATTTATAATGTGATATAATATTTTTCTATTAAGTAGTATACGTACCATCTCCTTCAACTCCTCGACGGTGGTCTTCAAGGCGGCAACATCATGCTCTAGACGTCGCTCACGGGGGGTAGGGGAAGTAATCGTCGGAGTGGAGCCCAACCTCATATGGGCCCGTTAGGACCCAATCCCCGGCCTCTCTCCCAACCTCCGTGGTGCCCTCCGTGTGCGGCATCTAGGACTGGGGTTAGCAGTATCGAATCGGTCTGTCCAGTAAAATCGATCCCCGACGACTCCGCCTGCTCCACCACCCACTCCTACACCCACATTAACTATTAAAATATAAGTATATCATTTAAATTTGAACTTTTCAAAACAAAAATTTTAAACTTGTTGGAATAAATATTAACACTTATGCAATACTCCTAGGTAGCAGTGTCGGGGAATCAAAGCTCGCCCGTGGTGGGATCTGTCGAGGTGCCGTGGACGGCAAGATACGCGGTCAGCACGCTCGGTGTAGCACCCTGCGCCAGGGTCTGAGCTTTCTGCAATTCGCAAAAAATTTACATATATTATAAAATAACTATTAATATTACATTATATCAAAATAGATCTATTGTAATTTACCGATGCCTCCATGGCACGAGTAATGTTCTTCGAGCCACCTGTATAGGTGGGGTGACCCCTCTTTGCCGACTTCCTATTCTCTTTATTTTGATCGGTCTGTTTCCGCACAGCACATTTAGATTTAGTTTTCTAATTAAGCAACACAAAAAAATAAATTATATACTAAACAATGAATTACATTTAAATTACAAACCTATTTGCGCTGAGAGTCGAAATATTGGCACAAGAGAGACCATATATCTACGTCGACTCTCATAAAGGCCGGAGTATGTAGAAGAGACGCTCTCTCTGCTTCGGAGATCGCCATACACAGAAAATAGCAATCGATCTTCAGCTTGTTCCTATTGTATCGGACCTTTGATTTCATGTTCTTCATCAGGTCAATGTACAGAGCGTGAAGATCGAGCACTCTCTCAGGGTGATCAGGGTCGGGTATAGGCTGAAAGTCGTAATCCAACTGCAAATACAAAAAAAACAATGTATTTAAATTGAAATTGTTAAATAATAATAAATATATTGGATAAGTCAAATGAAAATATATATTAATACCCGAGCCTGATCCCAGAAGAGGGCAAATGAGCGCCGGTGTTGATCGCCTCACTCAACGTGAAGTGGATACTTCTTCACAATACGGCTCTCATCCCCCATATACCGGCCAAACCTCTCGGCATAATCGTCAGTTTAGTGATAATCGGGAGTAAAGAAAAGGGGGAATGCTGCCTCCCCCTTAGCTCTGTCGGGCCTTAGCCTATAGGACTGATTCAGCCCTCGAGTCCCCCTCTCGGGATGGGGCTGCTCTGCATCTACAAGAAATATCAAGAAAATCAATATTAAAATAAAGTGGTATTAAGAAATCAAGGTTTAACGAAAATTAAAGTGCAATATATACCTCCGACGACAACAACACGAGCCTGGGCTCGGGCAGCAGCACGAGCAGGACCGATAGTTCCTCCGGTGAGGAACAGCCGGTGACCCGGATGTTGACGCATCCCCTCCAACTAGAAAATAAATATTGATGCTAAATTTCCATGAAGTTCATGTTTATTCTTAGAGCATATGTAAAATGAATAAATATTTTATATTTATTCATACTGACCTGCAGACTGAGCAGAGGGTACAGAAGTGGTGGGAGTGGCCCCTGCGCTAGATGTGGACGCACCACTTATAATTAGACAATTAAAAATAGATTATATAAGTAATTGCAAAAAGAATGTGTAGATCAATAATATAACATTCCAAATCAATATGCATGCACTATAGGATATATAAACATACCCGCAGGTGCGGTGGTGGCCTCTGCCCGAGATGTGTAGGCACCACCTACAGTTAGACAATAAAAAAAATGATTATCTAAGTAAGAGAAAAAAGAATGTGTGTATATTTATGATATAACATTCTAAATCAATATGCATGAACTATAGGATATATAAACATACCTGGAGGTGCGGGAGTGGCCTCTGCCTCTGATGTGGACGCACCACTAATAGCTAGACAATAAAATATTGACTATATAAGCAATTTTGAAATAAATATGCGTGTATATCTATAATATTATATTCAAAATGAATATGCGTGCAATATACCTGGAGGTGTGTCAAAGTCCACACAGAAGGATTTATCCGAAGGGGTCTCCGATTGGGGTGCAAAACCGGCCCTCTGAAGCTCCCTACGCAGCTCTCCGGGCGGCAGAACCGCTCTGCCTTTGCCGCGGCTGGTGCTCCTGCCGCCCCTCGCTGCTCCGATCGTCGTCATCAAATATAGACAAGAGTACAATCATTACATATGCATGTTATATATGTATAGATCGTAAAAATGCGAAGTAATAATATAACATTACTGATAACCTTCCTGCTAAATTCAAGAATTTCGATGTTGTATATTGATGGCAATAAGGGCATGCTTTGTGACCATGTACGGACCAACCTAATAGCATTCCATTCGTAGGAAAGTCATTAATTGTCCACATTAAAGCCGCACATAGTGTGAAGGTTGTATCTGTGTTTGCATCGTAAGTCTCTACACCATCAATGAATAAAGATTTTAACTCATCGATCAGAGGTCGGAGATAGATGTCGATATTGTTTTCGGTGAGTTTGGTCCGTCGATAAGAAGAGGCATCATAAATTAGGATTGATCCATAACCAACCAAGACGACAGATTATAAACTATCATGACAACGGGCCATGTACTGTGGCTTCCATCCATATAGTTGAATGGGCAGAAGCCATCACTAACGAGTCCGAGCCTGACATTGCGAGGATCACTACTGAATATTTCGTGCCTCCTATCGAAATCCTTCCATGCCGGTGAATCTCTTAGATGACTCATTTTTCCATCTTCACTTGGAAGAGCACGATGATGCCAAATCATTGCCTCGGCTGTTTTCTTACACCTGAATAGCCTCTGCAGCCTCTATGTTATAGGAAACTATCGTGCTATCTTGACAGGTATATCGGGCTTCTTATCAGAATCTTTCGGCTTATATCTGGTCTCTCCGCATGTTGGACACTCTTTCAAATCTGAATCCTTTTTCAGGTACAACACGCAATTTTTGGGACATGCTTGAATCTTCTCACACTTCAGACCCAAATCAGACATCATCTTCTGGGCTCCGTACCATCTGTCGGGCACGTTATTTCCCGGGGGTATAGAATCTTTCAAGAACTTCAGAAGCATCGTGAATGACTTGTTGCTCCATACATTTAGGCACCTAATCTAGAAAAGTTGGACAAACCATGATAGGGTGGAATACTTTGCATTCTCATAAATTGGTCTTCTAGCATCATTCATGAACTTTTCATACTTATCTGCACACGGTCCTTAGCCGGAAGGAATGTCATCTTCGGTCGCAATACTATCACCTAGGGCAGTCTATACCATATCCTCCATTTCTTCACCTGGAAAGAAGTTATCGTGTTCTTCTTCTGCCGCATTACCGTCTTCTTCTTGTCCTTCTTTGTGATATAACCAAGTTGTATAAAGTATTGTAAAACCATGTTTAACGATATGAAGCTCTACGAATTCTACCTTCTGTCAGTACTTATTCCCACATCTATCGCACAGGCAGAGAATCTTCTCTAACACAATCTTATTATGTGCGCGTGCAAATTCAATGAAAGTAGTAACTCCTGCGACAAACATAGGTTGCAGACGTTGTTGCCAATCCACGTACATCCAGTCCTTAACTCTTATGTACGCATGGGCTATGTTAGACCGTATAACATATAAATTGTAGGTTATGATTACTATATTGAGAAATCTAAGAACGTGATGGTTACTGACAAAGAAAAAAATCCTTAGATACAAGTTTGTCGTTGAAAAGAATAAATTATCGATAAACAAAGTTAGATTTGAAGATACCCAAGTATGAGTTGTATTCTGTGTATCTGTGTTTCAATTTATGATTTCGCTTAAGTTTAGGGTTGTCAGTGTGTATGTGCTTTGTGTAGGGTTGAAAAGAATAAATCATCATTTTTTTGAAGAACTAAGTTCTTTATATAGGGTTAAACCCTAATTTTTGGAGGAATTAAATTCCCATATGTTCCTATTATTTCTTTTTGTTCGTTTGAAACACTCACGTGGGAAACATGTGAGGCTTCAAAATAGTGCTAAGCACTAACGAGTCACCAAGCTATTGTGGTGTTTTCTTAGAGATATTGATCTCCTGTTAATGATATTTTTAGTCATTGATGATAATCAAGATTTCGGTTTTGAGGATCTTGAATCATCATCATTTTTTTGAAGAAATAAGTTCTTTATATAAGGTTAAACCTTAATTTTTGAAGGAATTAAATTCCCATATATTCCTGTTATTTCTTTTTAAGTTAGTTTTTTTCCCCTAAATTTCGAATCTGCAGAACAAAATCTTCCCGATGAGAATTAAATTCTTAACTTGTGGGGAGATTCGCTTCTGCAAATCTCAACCAAAGGAAGAACTAAGTTCTTATATGAAAGGTTAAGTTTACGAAAAAGTTGTGCGTTTACGTTATCATCGAATATCCTACTGAAGGAACTAGTGCACCCTAAACCCTAACCCTAATTTTTGGAGGAATTAAATTCCCATATGTTCCTGTTATTTCTTTTTAAGTTAGTTCTTTTCCCCTAAATTTTGAATCTGCAGAAAAAAATCTCCCCGATGAGAATTAAATTCTCAACTTGTAGGGAGATTTGCTTCTGTAAATCTCAACCAGAGGAAGAACAAAGTTCTTATATGAAGAGTTGAGTTTACGGTAAAATTGTACGTTTACGTTATCATCGAGTATCCTACTAAAGGACTAGTGCACCCTAAAGCCTAACCCTAATTTTTGGAGGAATTAAATTTCCATATATTTCTGTTATTTCTTTTTATCTTAGTTCTTTTCCTCTAAGTTTTGAATTTGCGGAACAAAATCTTCCGGATGAGAATTAAATTCTCAACTTTTGGAGAGATTTGCTTCTGCAAATCTCAACCAGAGAAAGAACTAAGTTCTTATATGAAGAATAAAGTTTACGATAAAATTGTACGTTTACGTTATCATCGAGTATCCTACTTAAGGAACTAGTGCACCCTAAACCCTAACCCTAATTTTTGGAGGAATTAAATTCCCATATATTCCTGTTATTTATTTTTAACTTAGTTCTTTTCCCCTAAGTTTTGAATCTGCAGAACAAAATCTCTCCGATGAGAATTAAATTCTCAACTTGTGGGGAGATTTGCAGAAGCAAATCTTAACTAGAGGAAGAACAAAATTCTTATATGAAGGGTTAAATTTACAGTAAAATTGTACGTTTACGTTATCATCGAGTATCCTACTGAAGGAACTAGTGCACCCTAAATCCTAACCCTAATTTTTGGAGGAATTAAATTCCCATATGTTCCTATTATTTCTTTTTAACTTAGTTCTTTTCTCCTAAATTTTGAATCTGCAGAACAAAATCTCCCCGATGAGAATTAAATTCTCAACTTGTGGGGAGATTTTCTTCTGCAAATCTCAACCAGAGAAAGAATTCAGTTCTTATATGAAGGGTTAAGTTTACGGTAAAGTTGTACGTTTACGTTATCATCGAGTATCTACTGAAAGAACTAGTGCACCCTAAACCCTAACCCTAATTTTTAGAGGAATTAAATTCTCATATGTTCCTATTATTTCTTTTTAAGTTAGTTTTTCTCTCCTAAGTTTTGAATCTGCATAACAAAATCTCCCCGATGAGAATTAAATTCTCAACTTGTGGGGAGATTTGATTCTGCAAATCTCAACCAGAGGAAGAACTAAGTTCTTATAGAAGGGTTAAGTTTATGGTAAAGCTGTACGTTTACGTTATCATTGAGTATCCTACTGAAGTAACTAGTGCATCCTAAACTCTAACCCTAATTTTTTGAGGAATTAAATTCTTATATGTTCCTATTATTTCTTTTTAACTTAGTTCTTTTCCCCTAAGTTTTGAATCTGCAGAAGAAAATCTCCCCGATGAGAATTAAATTCTCAACTTGTGGGGAGATTTGCTTCTGCAAATCTCAACCAGAGGACGCACTAAGTTCTTATACGAAGGGTTATGTTTACGGTAAAGTTGTGCATTTAAGTTATCATCGAGTATTCTACCGAAAGAACTAGTGCACCCTAAACGCTAACCCTAATTTTTGGAGGAATTAAATTCCGATATGTTCCTATTATTCCCTTTTAACTTAGTTCTTTTCCCCTAAGTTTTGAATCTGCAGAACAAAATCTCCCCGATGAGAAATAAATTCTCAACTTGTGGGGAGATTTGCTTCTGCAAATCTCAACCAGAGAAAGAACTAAGTTCTTATATGAAGGGTTAAGTTTATGTTAAAGTTGTGCGTTTACATTATCATCGAGTATCCTACTGAAGGAACTGGTGCACCCTAAACCCTAACCCTAATTTTTGGAGGAATTAAACTTCTACATATTCATGTTGTTTCTTTTTAAGTTAGTTCTTTTCCCCTAAGTTTTGAATCTACAGAACAAAATCTTCCCGATGGGAATTAAATTCTCAACTTGTGGGGAGATTTGCTTCTGCAAATCTCAACCAGAGAAAGAACTAAGTTCTTATTTGAAGGGTCAAGTTTACGATAAATTTGTGCATTTACGTTATCATCGAGTATCCTACTGAAGGAACTAGTGCACCCTAAACCCTAATCCTAATTTTTGGAGGAATTAAATTTCCATATGTTCCTATTATTTCTTTTTAAATTAGTTCTTTTCCCCTAAGTTTTGAATCTGCAGAACAAAATCTTCCCGATGAGAATTAAATTCTCAACTTGTGGGGAGATTTGCTTCTGGAAATCTCAACCAGAGGAAGAACTAGTTTTCTATATGAAGAGTTAAGTTTACGGTAAAATTGTGCGTTTACGTTATCATCGGGTATCCCACTGAAGGAACTAGTGCACCCTAAACCCTAACTCTAATTAACCCAAATTATCCCTAATTAACCTAAAATTAAACCCTAATCATCACCCAACTCAAATTATCCCTAATTAACCCAAAATTAATCTAAATTAACCCAAATTAACCTAATTAACCCTAATCATCACCCTAACCCAAATAAACCCTAGTCAACCCAAAATTAACCCAAATAAACCCTAATCAACACCCTAACACAAGTACATTCTATTTACCTAATTAACCCAAATCAACCTAACCCTAATCATCATCCAAACCCCAACCAAAAATAACCCTAGCCCAAACCAAAATTAACCCTAATTAATCTAATTAACCCTAACCCTAACCCTAATCATCACCAACCCAATTTTACCTAATTAACCCTAACTAATCCTGACCCTACCTAATTAACCCTCACCTTAACCATAACCTTAAACCAAACCCTAACCCTAAACCGAACCCTAACCCTAACCCTAACCCTAACCTACGTAATTAACCATAACCCTAACCCTAACCCTGATTAACCCCCAATTAACCCGGAACTAACCCTAAACCTAATCCTGAAATCAACAACAATACAAAAATTAAGAATAATTAATACTTTAAAATGGAAATTAACTCACATCGCTTGTAGTTTTACCGGCGGATGGAGCTCGACGAGGTAGAGGAGGCCGGGGATGGAACTCGATGAGGCGGCGGCGGCAAGATGGCGACGAACGGGAAATTTTGGCGAGACTGTGGTGAGACTGAGATGGAGGAGCTCGACGAGGTGGTGGCGGAGACTGAGGTGACGACGACGGCGAGAAGTTTTGGCAATGAGAAGTGGGTCCAGCGGGTGACGAGACTGAGGTGACGACGCGCGGGAAAGTTGGTGGGAAAAATTAGGAGTGAGAAATTTTTAGGCTTTATTTTTTTTTATAAATAACCCTTAGTTGTCCCTACGGATTAATCCGTAGGGTCTTCTTTTGCGGTTCTGTAGGGCCAACTAAAAAATTATATTTTAATATTTTTAAATTAATCTGTAGGCACCGTAGGGGCAACCTGATGGCCCTACGGATTAATCCGTAAGGGCAATAAAAAGCTACCCCTACAGATTCTTGTAGCCGTAGAGGCAAACCTTTATTATAGTAGTGACCTCAATGGAATTTTCTGTCGTTCTCACGCATGTAAATCCCACCTCTTTCCATTTTTTGTTGTCTCCTTATTGAATCCGCTGTTCTCGTCACTCTGTAGTCCCTGATCGAAAATTTTAACACTTATGATATATAAATGTTACATTAAATTATTTAGTGGATGCATGGTTTTTGCCATCATATATGTACTGTTCAATACTGTTTCATGATGCTTGAATTTGAGGAAATAAAGATATCTATTTTTGTTAAAAGCACAAAATTTTCCTTCTATGATTATATGATCATACTAAATATTGAAACACAATTACCATAATAATATCCTTAGTCATGTCAAACATAATACTGAATTTCAACCAAAGAATATTATAAATACTTCATATAATGTGACAGAAACTGATCAACACATTCAGAACTTATTTTGCCAAAATAAATAAATAAATAAATATTGTAGCTTGAAACAATGTATTACTTAAATAACTCTACTTGCTTAGTACAACCTAGTATAATTAATATCCATGATAACTAAATTTGTGCAAATCTGTATGTATGTATAAAGTAGCATCAAGTTACACATAATGTTTAACAATAACTTTTCCATTGCAAATACGCCTTTACAACCCTCGTTAGGAGAACCCGCTTATGGATGATGTGGATTATTGCAAATTCTGGGCATAGTAGAGTGAGATGCAAAATTTCTTTCGGAGAATTCGGTCTTGAATTCGGTCTTGAAAAAAATAAAATACGGTTTTAAAGAAAATACGAAATTTTTAAAAAAAAGTTAAACAAATCGAAAATAACTTAATCTTATACTCATAATTTCAAAGAAAAACAAATTTGTGAAATTATATAAATACACTAAAATGAAAAAATTAAAGTTTTTAAAAAAAATACCCTCAAGTTTCCAAAAGATAGATTTTTTCATAAAAATACCATAAACTTTTAAAAACTAGGTTTTGATACTAAAATACCAAAAAATCTAAAATGAATTTTTATAAAACACTTGACATTCTAAATACTATAATCTTAAATAAAACACCCTCGAGTTTATTTTCCAAAATAAAACATTTTACATAAACCCCTCGAGTTTTCAAATGGAATATTTACATAAATAATCTAAGGTATTTAGATAAAAATGGATGTAAGCGGGATCATTTCTCTAGGCCTTGGGGAGCCGGAGAAAGTTAGTGCTAGCCAGTCTAGGTTAGTTAAAGCTGCAAATTAAAGAAATTATCGTTGACAATCATTTTTGAAAAAGTCACAAACACTGCCGCCATGTGCAAGGGTTACCCGATTGTTCCCAAACTCAAAAATTTCAAAATATAAATCTTTTTAATAAGATTTGATTAGAACTTAAACTTGAACTCAAGCTCAACTGACTTGAACTTGAAAACGGGAATTTGACATTAAACAGAACTATACTTGAAACCCGACAAGTATACCCGAACCCAACAAATATACTTGAAACCAACTTGACTCGAACCATGAATACAAATGATATGACTTGCACTTGACATGACTACATGACTATATGAAGTCAATCTTGATATTACATTACCTTTTGTATTCATGAACTCGATCAAGACTTATAACCTTAAGTATAGGCTAATATATACGGGGTATCGGGATAGTTTAAGTATGAATCCAATAAAATCTCAGGATTTCCTCTAGTATATGAATTCATAAATACTAACACATGCAATCTATCATGAGGGCCCGTGTTTCCAAGCCTCTGGACGATAACCTGTTGGGTTTGGAATACTTCAACGACGGTTGAAGTTCCGTTATTAACACCTGATTCGGGCCCGTGATTTCTTACCCCTAGATGATAGCCTGCTGAGTTCGAGAACACTCTTGAGATTTGGTTGATATTTACACTTGAACTTATGTTAGTTAGCTTACCCTTATAGAGACTCTTTTAAGACACTTACATGCACTTCATGTTCACTATACCTACACTACACGCTGTGCTATACTTGTTTTCCATGCTCATATTACACTGCATGTTATATAGAACTGCCGTGTTACATAGAATTGTCATACTTAATTATTAGTGTTACTCGTTCACAACTTAATGATAGTAGTTCTCAATTTATACACTTGTCATTATCATTTATACAGTTATTTTTTTTAAGACTTACCTAGCGCTAGTTCTCTGACGGGCATTCCACCCACTTCTTTCTATCCTTGGAATGTTTGTCAGGTGGTATTGAGACAGAGAAGATAGAAGCGGTCGAAGAGAAATACAACCAGTTCGCATCACAACCGATCTTCTAGTTCCATTCAGCTTTTCATTTCATTTCAGTTTATTTATGTATGCCTCTTTATTAAGGTTTATCATATTAACGTATTTTGTATTCTGATATTTTTTCAACTGTGAATCTTGAATGTAATAAATCAAAGTTGGATTTCATTATTTTGTTTATTCTTGTTACTTTATTTTGCTTATAGAAGTTTAGCGTATTTATTATGAGAAATGACCTTCTCGGAATAAATGTGTCGCGGGCTTCGTCACGTGCTGTTACCGCTCTTTTGGGATGTGGGGCGTGACAAATCGCTAGGTTAGAATTACAAATGGACCAAATTGCCTCAACAGTGAGTGAGAGAGAGAAAGAAAATTTTCCAATTCAACCAGCAGCTAATCTTCAAATTCAAAAAGGAAGTTTAAGTCAAACTAATGCAATTCAAGAAATTCAAGTAAATCGAGTCAACTTTATAATAACTTTAAGAAGCGGTAAACGAGTTGACAACCAAGTAACTATGCCAACTGGCTTAAACAACCATCTAAAACACCATCTTCTGAATTAGTTGAACCGATTGAACATGATCAAATAAACAAATCTAATAAACATAATAAACAAGATTCTTTAAATTTTAACTTAGATAACCATACTACGCATAAAGCTCCATTTCCAAACAGACTAAGGTCTAATAAACAATCCGCTAATATGGAAAAGATGCAAGAAATGTTCAAGCAAGTTAAGGTTAATATTCCACTTCTTGATGCTATTCAATAAGTCCCTGCATGTGCTAAATTTCTTAAAGACTTGTGCACCAAGAAGAAATAGACAAATGTACCTAAGAAATTCTTTCTTGATGCAAACATCAGTGAAGTCTTATCTAACCCTATACAGTCAAATACAAGGATCCTAGTTGTCCAACCATATCTTGTACTATATGGGATAAATTCATTAACCGAACTTTATTAGACATAGGTGCAAGTGTGAAATTGCTACCATATTAAGTGTATGAATAGTTAGGATTAGGAGATCATAAACCAACAAGATGTAAGCTACATTTAGCCGATCGTTTTGTCAAATTGCCTAAAGGAGAGATTGAAGACATTTTAATTAAGGTGGATGAATTTATATTCCCTGTCGATTTCATCGTTATAGAAACCGAACAAGTCTCAAACTCTCGAACTAAAATTCCTGTGATTTTAGGGACGACCGTTTTTATCTACATCAAATGCTTTGATTAATTGTCGCAATGGGTCTATGAAGCTATCATTTGGCAACATGACCGTAGACTTAAATATCTTTAATTTAAGCAAAAAACATAGTGAAATATTTGATCAGAACTTTACTATTAATTCAATTGAAGATGTAACAAAGGAAGACACTATTGATATTGAAGAATTTAAGCTTGAAGAAATCTTCAATGATGAGCCTGAATTCTTAGATGATGTAGACCCACAGTTTAACCAAGTCTCATAAACAAGCTAGTCCCATCATGAACAACTTTCAACTAAACCAAAGAATCAACTTCGTCCTTCGATTGAGGAGCCACCTACATTAGAGCTTAAACCTTTACTTTCTAATTTGAAGTACACTAATTTAGGTTCAAATGAAACTTTACCTGTGATAATTGCCAACAATCTTTCTGATGAGGAAAAAGAAGCTCTGTTGGTTGTTCTTCGCAAAATAAAGAAGCCATTGGCTGGACCATGGCAGATACCAAAAGAATTAAACCTACTATTGTTCAGCATAAGATACACTTGTTAGATGATGCCAAAATCGCTAGAGATCCACAACGTAGGCTTAATCAAGTTTTGAAAGAAGCGGTGAGAAATGATATTCTCAAATGTTTGGATAATGGCATTATCTACCCCATATCTTATAGCTCACGAGTAGTCCAATCCATGTGGTGCCCAAAAAGTCGGGAATAACTGTTTTCATAAATGAAGCTAATGAACTCATTCCAACCTGAACACAAACAGACATTTATTGATGAAATGTAAGAGCGTTTAGCTGGCCATGAGTTCTATTGATTCCTTGACGGTTATTCAGGGTACAATCAAATCGCCATAGCTCCGGAAGATCAAGAGAAAACAACTTTCATATGCCCTTTTAGTACATTTGCATATTGTCTCATACTCTTTAGGTTATGTAATGCGCCGTCTACTTTTCAAAGGTGCATGTTCTCTATCTTCTCGGACATGGTTGAGCGTTTCTTAGAAATTTTCATGGATGATTTTTTGATTTACGGTGACTCCTTCTTGCAATGTTTAAATAATCTGGAGTTGGTCTTAAATCGATGTAAAGAGAAGGATTTGATTCTTAATTGGGAGAAATGTCATTTCTTAGTAAAACAAGGCATTGTTTTATGTCACATCATATCAAATAAAGGCATTGAGGTAGATAAAACAAAAGTAGATGTTATATCTAACCTACCTCCTCCCAAAACAGTGAGAGACATAAGAGTATTCTCAGGACATGCAGATTTTTATAGACGATTTATTAAGGATTTTAGAAAAATTGCTAGACCCTAACTACTCTCTTGGTTAAGGATATACCTTTCCAATTCGATTCTAAATATCTTGAGTCATTTGAACGCATAAAGAAAGAACTCATTTCCGCTCCTATTATTCGTGCACCAGTTTTGGGAGAACCTTTTGAGTTGATGTACAATGTATCTGATTATGCAATAGGCGTTGTCTTAGGACAGCGTATCAATAAATTTCCACATGTTACCTACTACGCAAGTCGATCTCTCAATGACGCACAACTCAACTACTCCACAACCGAGAAGGAATTCTTGGCTGTTGTTTTTGCGCTTAAGAAATTTCAACAGTATTTTATTGGATCACCAATTACTGTATACACAAAACACTCTGCTCTAAGACGTATAATGGCTAAGAAAGACGCAAAGGCATGATAAATACGCTGGATTCCATTATTACAAGAATTTGATTTAACAATTAAAGATAAAAAAGAATCCAATAATACAGTTGCCGACCATTTGTCGCGTCTTTTGAATGCCCCAAATGTTGAAACCCCAATTAATGAACATTTTCCTAATGAATAACTCTTTACAATAGCTGGCGAACCTTGGTACGCTGATATAGTTAATTGTTTAGTGACGGATGAGACACAATCTATTTGGTCAAAACAGGATAACTATAAATTTTTCTGCCAAATAAAACATTTTTACTGGGAGGATCCATACCTATTCAAGTGTTGTCTCGACCAAATCATAAGGAGGTATGTTCCCAATTCTGAAGTGAAGAGTGTTCTATCATTTTTTCATGACCAAGCCTGTGGAGGTCATTTTAGGCCTAGAAAAACCGCAGAAAATATTCTGCAATGTAGATTCTATTGGTCCACACTTTTTAGAGACGCTGTTGAATATTGCAAAATGTGCAATAATTGCCAATGTATGGGTAAAATAACTAGAAAAATATGATGCCCTTACAACCCATTTTGGTTATAGAAATATTTGATGTTTAGGGAATTGATTTTATGGGTCCATTTAAAAATTCGTTTGGATATATATAGCTGTGGGCTATGTGTCTAAGTGGATAGAGGTCGTACCTTGCAAAGTGAATGACAATAAAATTGTTGTCAAGTTCTTGAAAGAAAATATTTTCTCTAGATTCGGCACACTTCGCACAATCATTAGTGATAACAGCACGCAATTTTGTAATCACTCATTTGAGGTGCTTATGCATAGATATTCGATTACCCATAACCAGTGTACACCATATCACCCCAAACTAATGGACAAGTCGAAATTTCTAATAGACAGATGAATTTTTTTATAGAAAAGACTGAGTCATAACCGAAAAGATTGGTCATTTAAATTAGTGGATGTATTATGGGCATACCCTACCACCTTTAAAACCAATCTATGGATGTCTCCATATCATTTGATCTGTAGGAAAGTTTGTCACTTACATGTTGAATTAGAACACCGCGCTATGTGGGCTATAAAACAATTAAATTTTAATCTAGACGATGCCGGTAGAATTAGGAAATTGTAACTAAATGAGTTAGAGGAAATTATGAATGATGCCTATGAGAACACAAAAATTTATAAAAACACAACCAAAGTGTTCCATGATAAAGGTATCTTGTGAGAATATTTCATGTAGGACAAAAAACCCACCTCTATAATTCAAGATTGCATCTCTTTCTGAGTAAACTCAAATCTAGATGGTCGGGCCCATACATGGTAAAAACAATATTTTATCATAGCGCAGTTGAACTTGAAGATCCGAAAACCGGTCAAAATTTTAAAGTGAATGGACAAATATTAAAACCATTTTTAAATTACACGGATGATTCAGAGCGTGTGCTCATGGTTCTCTATGAGCCGCGGTACATTTGATTCTATCATTCACTATAATATCTATGTATAATATGTAATATAGGTTTTTTCTGCAGTTTTTTATTTTAGGGTTAAAATTGTCTTTACATCTCCAAAACCATATTCCCTTCACTATAAATAGGAGTCGTTCACAGTCGGAAGGACCAACTAGAAAGAGAGGAAAACACTGGTGACAGTGTTGGAAATAAGTTTAGGGGTGTTAGTTGTATATATTTTTTGTTATTTGCTTTTCTCAGTTTATTCGCTTAATAAGAAAATTGAGAAAAAAACATAATTTTTTGTATATATGCCATGATCGATATTTCTCCATTTGTTTCAAATTTTAATGTCAAAAGAGCGATAATGTGTTATGCAGGTTTATAGGCGTTGACAAAATCAGGTTTGGGGGAATTTTGTGAAAGGTTAGTACTTTATTTTAGTTTATTATCATAGCTACACCACCTAGACACCACTTGATGTTCAAACTGAAATTGTCATTGCACTTGCATTTAGATGCAGTTCATTTGAGGTTAGTTACACAACTTTGGGACGAGAAAATATAGAAATGGGTTCTCAAAAGAATGAATTAGCTTCACAGCTTGATATTTAAGCTAAATATATTGAGGGTATAAATGTAGAAAACAATGAATTAGTCTAGACCAATAGAACTTTGAAAATGACATCACTAACCTTGAGAACAAAAATTATGAATTAACTGAAAAGTTGACATATATAGATATATGATAGAT
This sequence comes from Agapanthus africanus, assembly GCA_030015575.1. NCBI lineage: Eukaryota > Viridiplantae > Streptophyta > Magnoliopsida > Asparagales > Amaryllidaceae > Agapanthus > Agapanthus africanus. The sequence goes on from CM057340.1 coordinate 662,825,383, forward strand.
TCCCTTAAAATTGATAAAGATGGCTAGTTGTTTCTTGTAATTAAGGATCATAAAGAGAAAATTGCTGACCTTAAAAGAGAAAGAGAAGAATTAAAGGTTAAGGTCAACTTGTTTGGAGATTGGATTCATGCATAGCAGAGGATAAGAAATTGTGTAGTGAAAGAGCTGAATCTATGGATGAACATAGGGGTTAGGATGGAGTACCATATTAAAAAAAAATTGGTTAGCTTTAGTCAATATTTTCTTTCTTTTAGTTTTTCCTTTCAGCTATTTTTTTTTAAAAAGAAAAGAAAAAGAGAATTTAGAGATAAAGAAAAGAAAAGATAAAGGATGAATTTTCATAAGATTAAGTTAGTTTGTTTGGAAATAAGTGATTTTGAATCTAGTTCTTAGGTGAACTTAATATGAAGGAAAATTATTGAATTTGAGGATAAAACTAAAATCTGAAAAATAACTGCTTATCTTGAAATAAAATTTAGTGAATATACACCTTACAAATTGCACAAATACGAATCTTGATTCTTAAGATGGTAGAGGATACCTAAAAATATCATTGCCTCAATATCCAAGTCTATTAGTTAAAATAATAATAATAATAAATATATATTAAGTTTGGTTTTTTGATACTTAGGGCAAGTAAAATTTCAGTCTTAGGGGTGCTTCATCATTTAGTGCCTTAGACCATCTGGTTTGGGCCACTGCTGAAGGTCCGAGCTCACTACTAAAATATGGAGTTGCCCCTACGGATATTGAAATCCGCAGGGGCAGATTTATGTTGGCCCTACGGATTAATCCGTAGGGCCAGAAGGTTGCCGCTACGGTCCAAGACGTTCAAGAGTAAAAATATTAAATCTTAATTTGGTGTTTGCCCCTACGGAGCCGCAAACCAAGAACCTACGGATAAATCCGTAGGGGCATATAAATATGGATTTAATAGAAAAAGCACATAATTTCCCTACGCGCCGATTATCCTCTCTCCTCGCTCGATCCCGCGAAACTTCCCAAATCCCTTTTCTCGTCGACGCGTTGCCGATCTCGTCGCCGATCTCTCTCTCTCGTTCCCGATCTCGTCGCCGTTATTCCTCGTCGCCGATTGTCGATTGTCTCCTCCATCGAACATGTAAGTAATTAAATCTTCAATTAAAGTAATTTTTGATTATTTTAGGGGTTGGGGTTGGGGTTCGGTTCGACTAGGGTTGCGGTTGGGGTTGGGGTTAAGGTTAGGGTTAGGGTTAGGGTTAGGGTTGGGGCTAGGGCTGGGGCTGGTGCTGGGGTTACGGTTGGGGTTGGGGTTAGGGTTAGGGTTGGGGTTCGATTGGGGCTGGGGCTGGGACTGAAAACAATAGATCTTGCTTAAGTTATATTTTCAGTTGTAGAATTTTATTTGAGGTGTTACATGAGATAGAATAACTTAGTTATATTTTCCAAAAATTATAATTTTAATTTTCGGTTGTAGAATTTTAAACTAGTTAATAAATAGGTAAGATATCGTTAAGTAAATTATACGGTTCGAAGTTCAGCCATAGACTTCGAGACTAGTTGAGACGCAAGTAAAACATTGTAATATTTGAGGGAATTAAACAGCATGAAAACAATGGATCTTGCTTAAGTTGCTAAAAGTTCGTAGGAAAATCCTAGGTGAGAAAAGAAAGGAGAATCAAAACTTCAAACAGAGAATTTAATTCTCAAATCTAAGAATTTAACTCTTCTGCATAAAAGAACTTAGTTTTTCTTCTGGTTGAAGATCTGCACAGAGCACATCTCCCCATAGGATGAGAATTTAATTCTCATCGGGTTGAGATCATACCATGCAGATCCAAAACTTAGAGGGGGAATTGAGCTTAGAGAATTTAATTCTCCCAAAACAAAGTTAGGGTTTAACCCTATATGAGAATTTAATTCTCCCAAAGTTATAGGAATTTAATTCCTTCAAGATGAAACTAGGGTTTAACCCTATATGAGAATTCAGTTCTCCAAAAATTATAGGAATTTAATTCCTTCAAGACAGAACTAGGGTTTAACCCTAAGTAAGAATTTAATTCTCTCAAATTCACAGGAATTTAATTCCTCTTAAAAAATGAAATTAGGGTTTCACCCTCTACAAGAATTTAATTCTTTTACATATATGGGAATTTAATTCCTATAAAAGAAAATTAGGGTTTAACCCTATATAAGAATTTAATTCTGTCAGGAATTTAATTCCTCCAAATCATGATCAGGGTTTAACTATACAGAGAATTTAATTCTCAAAATAAAATAAGGAGACTTAAAAGATCTCCATGCATGCAAAGAGCTAGGGCCACGTGCCCCACGTGACCCCTGAAAAGATCCCCACAAATGAGAAGGATTTAGCCCTGAGGCAATACCTCACGTGATCCTTTGTCAGTAACTATTCCGTTCTTAGATTTCTCAATATAGTCACCATAACCTACAATTTATATGTTATACAGTCTAACATGGCCCATGAGTACGTCAGAATTAAGGACTGGATGTATGTGGATTGGCAACAACGTATGCAACTTAAGTTTGTCGCAGGAGTTGCTGCTTTTATTGAATTTGCACGCGCATATAATAAGATCGTGATAGAGAAGATTCTCTGCCCGTGCGATAGATGTGGCAATAAGTACTGGCAGAAGGTAGAATTGGCAGAACTTCATATCGTAAAATATGGGTTTACTAGAATTTATACAACTTAGAAATATCACGGGGAAGGAGAAGAACGCAGTAATGCGTCAGAAGAAGAAGGAGAACACGATAATGCAGTAGGAGAAGAAGGAGAAGACGGTAATGCGGCAGAAGGAGAAGACGGTAATTTATTTCTATCAGAAGAAATGGAGGATATGGTAGAGGCTGCCCTAGGTGAATCTATTCGTACCGAAGATGACATTCCTTCCGGTCAAGGACCGCGTGCGGATAAATATGAAAATTTCATGAATGATGCTAGAAAACCCATTTATGAGAATGCAAAGTATTCCACCCTTTCATGGTTCGTCCAACTTTTCCAGATTAAGTGCCTAAATGGATGGAGCAACAAGTCATTCACAATGCTTCTTTCATTCTTGAAAGATTCTATGACCCCGGGAAATAACGTGCCCGACAGCTGGTACGGAGCCCAGAAGATGATGTCTGATTTGGGTCTAAAGTGCGAGAAGATTCAAGCATGTCCTAAAAATTGCGTGTTGTACCGGAAAGAGAATTCAGATTTGAAAAATTGTCCAACATGCGGAGAGGCCATGTATAAGCCGAAAGATTCTGATAAGAAGCTTGATATACCTGTCAAGATAGCACGATACTTTCCCATAACACAGAGGCTACAGAGGCTACAGAGGCTATTCAGGTGCAAGAAAACAGCCGAGGCAATGATTTAGCATCACCGTGCTCCTCCAAGTGAAGATGGAAAAATGAGCCATCCAAGAGATTTACCGGCATGGAAGGATTTCGATAGGAGGCATGCAATATTCAGTAGCGATCCTCGCAATGTCCGCCTCGGACTTGCTAGTGATGGCTTCTGCCCATTCAACTATATGGCTGGAAGTCACAGCACATGGCCCGTTGTAATGATAATTTATAATCTGTCGTCTTGGTTGGCTATGGACCAATCATACTTTATGATGCCTCTTTTTATCGACGGACCAAACTCACCGGGAAACAATATCGACGTCTATCTCCGACCTCTGATCGAGGAATTAAAATCTTTGTTCATTGATGGTGTAGAGACATATGATGCAAACACAAATATAACCTTCATACTGCGTGCGGCTTTAATGTGGACAATTAATGACTTTCCTGCGTATGGAATGCTATCAGGTTGGTCCGTACATGGTCACAAAGCATGTCCTCATTGCCATCAACACACAACATCGAAATTCTTGAATTTTAGCAGGAAGGTTTGTTATTGCGGCCATCGACGTTTCCTGCCTCTAGACCACCCCTACAGGTTAGACACTGTTCACTTTGATGGTCATCAGGAGCTTCTTGGACCTCCAGTCCCATTGTCCAGAGAGGACGTGACTGCTCAATGGGATGGTTACAATAATGTGACCTTCGGGATGGATCCGACGAAACAGGTCAAACCACCATTTTGGAACAAGTTAAGCATTTTCTTCGAGCTTCTGTACTGGTCAACAAATTTAGTGTGTCATTGTCTAGACGTGCATATAGAGAAGAGAGTATCAGAGCACATACTCAACTTGCTTCTTTGTAAAGACGGGAAATCGAAAGACAACCTGAATGCTCGGATGGATCTACAAGAGTGGGGAATAAGAAGTGAATTGCACCCTAGACCGGTAGCAGGTAAACCAGGCAGGTTTATACTTCCCAATGCCGCTTATCATATGTCACAACCGGAAAAGAATAGATTCCTGCAGGTGTTGCATGATTTGAAAGTTCCCACAGGTTTCTCAGGATCATTCAGCAAGAAAATAAAAATTGTGAAAGGCAAGATCGATGGGTTGAAAAGTCATGATCACCATATTATCGTGGAGCACCTTCTTCCATTAGCCCTCAGGACTTCTCTCCCCGTATCGGTTGGTCTAGTAATCAACGACCTATGTTGTTTTTTCAGAGAGTTGTGTGCTAAAACACTGGAGGTTGTGACACTGGATAAACTAGAAAATTCTATTGCGTTGATACTTTGCAAGTTTGAGCGTATTTTCCCACCGTCATTCTTCGATATCATAATATACTTGACGGTTTATCTTGGAACTGAGGCTAAGTTATCCGGACCGGTACAATATCGATAGATTTATCCCATCGAGAGGTACGTGTAATTTTTCGTTTCGCGCAATTTTTAAAATTATTGTTGTCCTGTATTATCACGCCCCGCTTCCCAGAGTACGCTAAGATAGGCACGTGACATAGCCAACCATGCTACCTGCGGATAGGAAATATCCTTCCACAGTCACATTACGGCTGTAGAGATATTAAGAACAATAAAAAAAACTAAATTATCTAGTACATGTCCATGAGCCAGAACAAATGAGTCAAGAAATAATAATATGCGGAAGCAAAAGATCCAATAAATAAAACAACTGGAAAGTAAAACTGGATACCAACAGGATCCTCACCGCTCGGTCTAACAGCGGCAGTACTCCTGATCAGTCTGCAACAAAGGTAGAGGATCTGGGCCATGCAAAACCCAGACGTTAGTGCGTCATAATATCAAGCAATACTATAAACAAGGGTAGCAATACATGCAGGTATGATTATAAATAGTAAAACATGTATAACAGTGATATAAGTGAGGACAGTGAGGGTAATGTGTAGTGAATAATCTAAACTGATCTACGGTATTAACTACTCTCAAGTCTTTGAAATCAATTTGATGGATCATCGATGTAACTCAATAATATCCCGTGCGTGCCCGGGATCACGGTGAAGATTCTCGGGCTGAAGCCGAGACATGCCGCTAGGCACTAAAAGGTAGTATGTAACGATGAGTGAGGTCAGCAGCATCACCCCAAGGCTGGCCTAGCCTCTAAAATAGGAAATATGTATAGTTGAATGATGTCAGCAACATCACCCCAAGGCTAGCCTAGCCTCTAAAACTGATCAGTATAAGTAAGCGAACTGTCGAGTTACAAGTCAGGTTTCATCATTGATTTCCCCATACCCCCAATTTATGTATTCAAGTCAGGTATTGATAAATCTGGAGCTAATGCCAACACAGGATCAGCAGGTAAAGGTTTTTCTAGATAGACAACAGGAAATGTCCGTAGGGACAACATGTCAAGGCTGTTGGCATTGGTAACAAGATCAGGTAACAGGTCAAGACATGGTACATCAGGTCAAGTCAAGTAGTGTGTATAAATCCAATCATGTCAAGAAGTGTACGGTATCAAGTCGTGTCAAGCAGTAGGAGTATCAAGTCATGTCAGGGGTGCACAAATGTCACGTGGGTGCTCATAATCAATACTATAATAAGCATGAGTACACAAAAACAAGTATGGGATGCTAATGGAATAGTAAAATGGAATAACGTGATGTGGTATGCAAATAGGTATAAATTCAACCACATGGATGCACAGTTATGATTAGGGTTAAGGTTATAGTTCCAATACTAATTAAAATACAACTTATCAAATGTGGAATGTTAATATTTCAATGTTATATATTCAAGTGATCATTGGATGCAATAATATCTTTACTAGACGAGATGGATACAAACGGGTGTTCGAAAGGTTATAAATTATTAAAATGGTATTATGGGCTATGCAACCAAGCACTATGTGATATAAATATGGACGTGGTTACAACACATTGTAATCGAACATGCAACAAGGTATGTTTTCATGTTTAACTCTAAAATGATATAAAAGGGACATCGAATGGTAAAATGTTGTTGGAGATAGTACCCTCAGAGTCAATTATTGGATCACAGGCACGTGATTGCAATGATTGAGGGAGGACCTATCCCGGTAGAACAGTCTTACTCGAGATGATAGTATGCTATCAGGTTTACCTTTATCATCGTGTACTGCTTTAGGTGACATGACATGTCGCTATTGCACGTTGATAGAGCCCCTAGGATTCTTGCTTGACTACCAGCAGTATGAGGGCGATCATATAAGTGAGAGCTGGAGTCTATAAGCACATCCTTAAAAGGTCCCTAGTCGTGGGAGTTTCGAGACAGGACATCGATTCTCCAGAGTAGACTAGTGTATACAGTCGAGACCCCGACGAGGGGCGGTGGCCGGTCTCACAGGCCACTGGTGTCAGTTGGTTCACCTAAGATGTATACAGGTGCTCATTGGGTTATGAGTACACCGGACAGGACTCGCCGGGAACATGCTAGTTGGTCTTATACCTGACGTCAGATAGCAGTTCCCAGGTGACATGTGTACAGGTTAGTTCATCGACCTGGGGATCGTCATTTGTCTCGTGTGAGTTCCCACTGTGCTTTGATTACTACCCTACCACGGCTCAAAGGAGTCGTGCAAAAAGGTTTTAGTTGGGTACAGTCCCGAGCCACATGGAGGCAGTGAGCGGATCTTCGGGGGTTTCGTCTCTCCCGGTATTGGGCGTGAGGTCGCGCTGTGTCTAGGAGAGCCATTACACGAAGTCCTTGGCCAAGGCAGGAGATTTACTGGTAGGTATTCCAGTAGTATCTCAGGGTGTTCTGGGCTACACTCCGACACGACTTGTACCGCTTTTGGGGGTCTGACTTTTACCCACCCCCTAGGCCCGACATGCGATGCTCATAGACGAACGGACCGGACTGTACGGATATTGTCACTGACAGGCTCTGTAGGGTGTCAGGATGAGTTCGCTCATCGACGTCCCTTTTAGTCAATAGCTGGTGGCCCGTCACGTATTGGCTTATACCTCTGACGTGCTAGTGGTTAAATCCACAGCCATAGTATTGACGAGTCTTTAGAGCTCACCACACATTCAGTTACTCAGTTTTCGGGCGAAACGCTGTAGAGGCCGTATGGAGATATGGCAGGGTCCGATCAGATATGTGCGGTATTGCACGGATCAGGATCGGACGGTTTGTACTAGTAGCCGTATAGGTATATGGCAGGGTTCGATCAGATACGTGCGGTATTGCACGGATCAGGATCGAACGGATATTACTAGCCGGCTTTGGTTTAAGCCGGTCCTAGTTTAGTACAGTGTAGATTTTGTCTTTTTGCATTTGTATCCGGACGGAATACAGATGCGGGTGTGTATGCACAGTATCGGGGTTTTTCCTGTAATTTATTACGGGACCAGTTTTCTGGAGTTGCCAGTTTGCATTCCGTTCCGGCCGGTTTTCCTTTGTTCTTTCCCGGCCGGACTTTTCCGATGGAGGGGGTTATTTGCAATTGTGCAAATAACATTTGTGGAGGGGTTTTATTGGAAAAGGGTTTGATATGATAAGAATCTTTTCTTTTGCACCATGCTTTTGCTTTAATGGGATTTGATTGAATGAGGATGAGATTTGAAAGGGTATGGTTGGTTTTTAAATGAAGCATGGTTGTTGTTTGGATGTGATCACCTCTTTTGTTATCCTACACTCACCTTCCTTCATACTAATTATTGATTCCCTCCACCAATTCCTTATAGGATGGCCGGCCACTCATTGGAGAATAAGATGAGAGAAATTTCCATTCTTTGGTAGCACACATTTCATCATCTCATTCATCTAGTTTTTGGAAAAATGAAAGCACCATCTTTCCATAACCTTATTCCTCCATCAAGGCAACTCCAATACCCCAAATGAGACATAGACACTACACTTCCTACAGCAAATCTTGGACGCGTCGATTCGCCAGCTTCGCGCCCGAGTTGCCTCGGTATTGAGGTGGGAGCCCGTAAAAGCTACAGGCGATGTGGTGCCCTTTCCGACGAGGAGGAGACGAACGGAGATCCCGCGAGGAAATCGGAGTGGAGATGAAGACCGGAGGACTCAGATCAGTCGGTACAACCTTTCTACACTCTTTACTGTTTGTTAGTTTAGCAATAATGGCAGATCCGGGTTAAAGTATACGATAGCGCCAAGTTAAAAAGTTTTATTCCGAATTTGGCGTCTGTAGACTGCCGGGGCGCTAACGTAGACTTACAGTGGTATCAGAGCCTCACCATTTTGCTATGCTAACTTGTGCTAACGCGTTTAAAACTTCGATCCGACCGGAAATCGAAAACTGCAAAAATCCAAGCCGACAGTTTCTGTTGTTTTTAAACGGTCTCAAAAATTATTTCTGGATGTCTTAAAAATCAGAGCAGGAACTTCTAAGAGTCACGACAAAATTTGGGGTCGTGATCCCTCCAAGCTGCCGCGGAAACGCGGCCAAACCCATGGTTTGGCCGTGCAACCGCGGCCACGTGGGGAGCACGTGCTCCCAAATTTTGTCAGTTGGTTCTCAGTGGGATTTTGGGGTTTTTGATATATATCGTTTTTGCCCAGATTTTGTTACTGTTCACCAGTAAGTTGTGGGGCCCACTTCTTGATATTTTGTCGATCGAAATTTAAACACGTTAGTTTACAGTGCTTACATTATATCTCCGACCGGGAATGTCATTTGATCGGTAAACCGCGTCTGATTGCTATAGTTCTTTTAGACGGGTTTGCGAACGTGACATTCGCGTTGATGTTCTGTGTTGTGCTGTGATGTTGCGGATCGGTCGTGGGGGATAGCCTGGATGCAATGCTAGTACAGTGTTGTTGTATTATGTACATTTGATATTGCGGGACGAGCGTCCGACATATGGATGCCGTCACTGCCTGTTTGTATTATTCTTTTGGGGCACGACCTGGTTGCGGTCGATGTACCCGGTGTATGTATATTTTACTTTCTGTACTAGGGTTACCCCGCGGAGGGGTGCACGGATAGCCGGGTTCTAGAGGGCAACGGGCCCGCATCTCAGGGCATTGAGACGGAGGGGCTTCAGTCTGGAATTGGCGGGCTATTCGCCGCACTCGTAGGGGGTACAGGTTGACCCAGGAGGGGTGCCCAAGTTGCCGGATTCCGTGAAGTGCTGGGTGGTCCATTCACGGTGCTGGAGGGGGCTGCCTCGCTTCAGGTTTTGGCGGGTGACTTGCCGCGCCCGTAGGGGTCTAGGATTTCATTGCACAGGCTATCCACACGACCAGGGGAACGTCGGGTTTCAGTAGTGGCTCTGTGAAACCCGGGGATCCCAGATATCTGTATTGTTCTGTGATGCTGTACATTTATGTGATGTTGCATTTTATTCACGCCTTGAGCGAAATACTATATATTGGTATATATATTAGTAGATGTTGTATATGTTTTTCATCCGCGCTAGTCCAGTCCCCGCTCTGCCGTTAGCTAACCTAACGGGTGATGACGGGACCCAGTGGCGAATGCGGATGGCATATACTTACGTCAGTATATTTTCGTTCTTTGTGGTGTGATCCATTGATGGGACTGCGTTGATTCGGATCAATGCAAGTTAAACAAACCTATTCTGATGTTGTTGGAACACTTTTCAAAAAGCTGTTATTGCAAGGACGTTCACTTTTGTTTTGCATCGTGGTATTCATTTGGAATATCCTGCTCCTCAGTCGACGAGGCAAGGGCCGAGATCCCTTCACCGGGAGTGACCCCTTGGACAGAAGTTTACGTCAGGGCATTAACTTCACTATAGCCGATTACTTTTGCTTTGCATCGTGGTATTCATTTGGAATATCCTGCACCTCATTCTACGGGGAAAGAGCCGAGATCCCTTCACCGGGAGTGACCTCTTTAGTAAAGGTTTTCGTCACTATATTTTCTAAAAAGGCTATCCGTTCCTTCAACGATATCAAGTTCACTACGTTAAAGGTTTTCGCCAGAAACCATTCGTAGCCCTCCGTCGTTTCATATGGGTAGTCAATAGTATTCAAGCTGTGTTTGTTGGCCTTAGTCAAGGCACAGTGTTTGGTAGCTATTGGGTATTCATATGTTGCATAGATAGATGCGTTGGTTTGGGACAGTCGTATAGCCTTGTTGGCCTTAGTCAAGGGCTTGTACGGGTGGGTTCAAATCAACCTGGACAATGACGGGTAGAACTTGACATGTGACTTATGATTTGTTGGCCTTAGTCAAGGTCATAAGAGCATGGGGCAGAAATCACATCGGGAGTTTCAAAAGAACTGAAACTTGCCAGATATGCGCATACCTTCTGGAGTGTGATACCGTGAGCGGATTCCGTCAGTTATCATGCGATGAGAGTTGGATCCCGATTCCCACTGATGAGTTGGTTTACTCCTCGGGTGACCCCGACTAATTCTTCTTTCAGGTTTGGAGGAGAATTTTGAGGTACAGTGGGAGGTTTCCAGATTAGATAAATTGGTAACCATTCTGATCTTGGTTAGAGTGCACGCTGAGTGTTTCTTTTCTCTCTCTCTCTGGCAGCGACCATTGACCCGACCCTAAGACTATGACTCAGTGACCAAGTTGACCGAACCTTCTTTACACTGGCTTTTGGATTGTCTGAGTTGCAGACCTCATTACCACTCCTACTTTTACCCTTTTCTCCAGGACACCCCGTATTACTACGAACGTCCACTTCCATTGGACAAAACCATCGTATGGTTATATACGAACTCGAAGGAATTTATTCGAGGATGGTTTCCGGTTTTGGAGAAAACGGATAGGATTATTCAGTTGTCTTTTCTTTTCACCCTCTCTCAGGTTGCGAGTACTCCTTAGTTTAGGAGTAGTACACCTATTATGCAAATTGGATAGTCTTCTTCCAAACCTTAGGCTGGTGTCGACCGGTAGGGAATGAAGAAAACCAGTTAGCCTAAACGGTGTACAGAAGGTATTAAGTTCAGACAAAGCAAGGGATTAGTAAGAGGGCAAAGTAAAATGCGACTGATATTCACGACCAAACCAAGTATTTCTTCGCCAATCCTAAATCACCTTTGTATTTCTCCAGGACACTCCGTATCACTACGAAGATCCACAGTTTATTGGATAATCCATCGTATGGTTATATACGAACTCGAAAGGAACTTGTTCCAGTTCGGGGATGGATTCTGGTTCAGGAGAAATAGGAATAAGGTTTATTCGGTTGTCTTTTATCTTCACCTTCTCTCGCATTGCGAGTGCTCCTAGGATTAGGACAGTACACCCGTTGCGCAAATTGGATAGTCTTCTTCCAAACCATAGGCTGGTGCCGAACAGTAGGGAAGGAAGAAAACCATTTGGCCTAAGGGGTATGCAGAAGGTAATGACTAAAGACATATAAAGGGATTTGGAGAGGTGGCAAAGAATTATGCGGTTATAGTTGTGAATCTGGATAATGGTAGAGGCATTACTAGGAATACCAGGATACCCCATCGAAACATTTCAATGTTTCAGTTCACTGTGTACTGTTAAAAGAAAACTGATTTCCCGATAATATACTTGCTCCAGGGTATGTATTTACCAGATATGATTCTCACATCTGTATGGTTTTACAGATGATGAGTGGGAGTAAGTTATTGGAAATTGGGTGATCATCCTCATTATATCGGGATTCGTTGTAATCGGTGATATTTGAGGAAATCACCTGGGCTGTTTGCCGGTCGGCAAATGTTTGGTTTTGAATATCCGCTGTTATGCACCAATTTCAAATTGATATATCTGTACGTCTATTTTCATAGAGTGAGATATACCTTTTTGATATTATGTTGATCACATTTACCTATATCAGTGGATGGTTGGGTAAGGAGCATTAAACAGCGGTGTAATTCTTCTTGACCATAAGTACAGTTTTCAACCTACAACACACAGTGAAAGAGTTGTTAGACTCGGCGGACTTATACAGAGCATTGTATGTTGTCCAGTGTCCATTAGGACAAAGGGGTTGGTCCTCATACTATATTCTGTTTACTTTTGACTTCTCTGGTTCTTAGACATGTGTTTCGTAGAAACACAGGGTCTAAGTTTTGAGGAGTTATAGGTATTTGAATAGAGTAGAGAACCAGGTATAGCAAGTATCGGGATTCTTCAAAGTGATTGAAGATGTAGATACTTGTGTATGGTATTCAGTTGATAGTAATGATAAAGAGAAATTGCTTCTCTTTCAGGTTACTCATAATTGGAAGCATTCCTAAGTTGAGTAACGCTGATCGGCCTCTCTCCATTTGGTTGACATGCACTAGAGATAGCTGCATGATTTGAATCTGGTTAAATTAAATCAGTGCCTCTGGTTCTATATTGGATATAGTACAGTTCATATCTTAACATTGTTAAGGTACGGGGAGTTGTCCGGCTTATGATTAAAACCAGACTCTGGATAACTCAAGGCACGTTTCTGTAATGGCTGTTTGTGGGTTGACCCAGGCTATGACGAGGGTTGACTTTCTACCATAAGAAAGATCAATGTGATATTGTTCTTGACTCGCCACAGTTTTAATAAAAATGGATTTTTTCAAAAACAGAAGTGGGAGTATGGTAGAACTGGAAGTGATTCCAGAACCGTAAACGATTACTGAAGATTTGATAAGGAACCTAAAGATTCAATATGATTTGACATTCCATTGGCCACTCCGCAGATAAGGTGGGTAACTTCAGACACCCGAGAGGTACTCCGGTAGCCTCAAGGACGGTGACAGGGAAGTTCTTGTTTACCCACACTTGCCATTGTTGTTGTTCCAGACTGCGAGACCCGGCAGGAGGATGAGTATAGCGTCGTTCTAAACTAGCTTTAGAAGTGCACGTCTATATGACTCTGCCAGAGGGTTGTCGTAGTCAGTGGGAGCAGCGGAAGCATTGGTGGACATCAGGCTTATGTCTATTTATAGACTAAAGCAGATATAGCGGAGATAGATCATCTGTTTCTGATGTGACAGTCATAGGTTTGACGTCATCAGAATAGTGGATGGATCTGTTGAGAGGGTAGTAGGAAGTGATATTCCTATACAATGATCGGTTATACTTTGGTCGTCACACAGTGTTTTCTCCACAAGGGACTTGGACATTATATCGGACATACTGGTTACTAGATCTATGCTTTTAGATCTAGATTTGGGTGGTTTCCCAATCAGGGTACTTTGACAGCATTCTAAGAGTATTTAGAATAGACGACTCCTGGCACGGTAGTGTACCTGCAGGTGATGGAGTCACCCTCTCCAAAGCTGTCTTACAGACTAAAGGGGAGAGGGATGTGCATGATTGGCAGATCACTTGCTTAGGCAATTGAGTCAATCATGAGATGTCAAGTACCACACCAGATGTTGTTCTTGCACTAGATGCAATAAGTTGATATTGATCCAATCCTGGAGGAACAGTCGGAAGCAGTTTTAGAACATAAGTGGCTGTTCTAGGGATATGATAACGAAAGCCCCATTCGGGAAACAGTTATCATTCCAGGCTTCCAAGGTGACCTGGACGACAAGGAGGTTGTCAGAGTTATAGTTTTCCCTCTAACGAGGGGCAGTATTTTGGACAGGTGGTCCAAGGCAATACTGAGGGAGGCATGACGCAGGATACTGATTAAGTTCAGTTGACGATACAGTCTAAGAAGTTTGGATTTGGAGTTCATTTATGAGCTCAGTCCCATCAGACATCCAAACACTCTAAGACAGGTATTGCTCATTTCGGGAGATGGCTTTCTCCGCGAACTTGAGATAGAGAGAGACATAGAAAGAAACTTCAGAGCGGATCCACTCACTGAGGCTATTCCTCGAACGCAATAGTCTTCCAAACAGGCTTTGTGAGACTGACTAGTAGAGGAGTTGGGTGTTCGGTATCACACGGGCTGTGAGTATGCGACATCGCAATAATTAGCCTTGAGTGCAAGTGGGAGATTGTTGGAGATAGTGCCCTCAGAGTCAATTATTGGATCACAGGCACGTGATTGCAATGATTGAGGGAGGACCTATCCCGGTAGAACAGTCTTACTCGAGATGATAGTATGCTATCAGGTTTACCTTTATCATCGTGTACTGCTTTAGGTGACATGACATGTCGCTATTGCACGTTGATAGAGCCCCTAGGATTCTTGCTTGACTACCAGCAGTATGAGGGCGATCATATAAGTGAGAGCTGGAGTCTATAAGCACATCCTTAAAAGGTCCCTAGTCGTGGGAGTTTCGAGACAGGGCATCGATTCTCCAGAGTAGACTAGTGTATACAGTCGAGACCCCGACGAGGGGCGGTGGCCGGTCTCACAGGCCACTGGTGTCAGTTGGTTCACCTAAGATGTATACAGGTGCTCATTGGGTTATGAGTACACCGGACAGGACTCGCCGGGAACATGCTAGTTGGTCTTATACCTGACGTCAGATAGCAGTTCCCAGGTGACATGTGTACAGGTTAGTTCATCGACCTGGGGATCGTCATTTGTCTCGTGTGAGTTCCCACTGTGCTTTGATTACTACCCTACCACGGCTCAAAGGAGTCGTGCAAACAGGTTTTAGTTGGGTACAGTCCCGAGCCACATGGAGGCAGTGAGCGGATCTTCGGGGGTTTCGTCTCTCCCGGTATTGGGGGTGAGGTCGCGCTGTGTCTAGGAGAGCCATTACACGAAGTCCTTGGCCAAGGCAGGAGATTTACTGGTAGGTATTCCAGTAGTATCTCAGGGTGTTCTGGGCTACACTCCGACACGACTTGTACCGCTTTTGGGGGTCTGACTTTTACCCACCCCCTAGGCCCGACATGCGATGCTCATAGACGAACGGACCGGACTGTACGGATATTGTCACTGACAGGCTCTGTAGGGTGTCAGGATGAGTTCGCTCATCGACGTCCCTTTTAGTCAATAGCTGGTGGCCCGTCACGTATTGGCTTATACCTCTGACGTGCTAGTGGTTAAATCCACAGCCATAGTATTGACGAGTCTTTAGAGCCCACCACACATTCAGTTACTCAGTTTTCGGGCGAAACGCTGTAGAGGCCGTATGGAGATATGGCAGGGTCCGATCAGATATGTGCGGTATTGCACGGATCAGGATCGGACGGTTTGTACTAGTAGCCGTATAGGTATATGGCAGGGTTCGATCAGATACGTGCGGTATTGCACGGATCAGGATCGAACGGATATTACTAGCCGGCTTTGGTTTAAGCCGGTCCTAGTTTAGTACAGTGTAGATTTTGTCTTTTTGCATTTGTATCCGGACGGAATACAGATGCGGGTGTGTATGCACAGTATCGGGGTTTTTCCTGTAATTTATTACGGGACCAGTTTTCTGGAGTTGCCAGTTTGCATTCCGTTCCGGCCGGTTTTCCTTTGTTCTTTCCCGGCCGGACTTTTCCGATGGAGGGGGTTATTTGCAATTGTGCAAATAACATTTGTGGAGGGGTTTTATTGCAAAAGGGTTTGATATGATAAGAATCTTTTCTTTTGCACCATGCTTTTGCTTTAATGGGATTTGATTGAATGAGGATGAGATTTGAAAGGGTATGGTTGGTTTTTAAATGAAGCATGGTTGTTGTTTGGATGTGATCACCTCTTTTGTTATCCTACACTCACCTTCCTTCATACTAATTATTGATTCCCTCCACCATTTCCTTATAGGATGGCCGGCCACTCATTGGAGAATAAGATGAGAGAAATTTCCATTCTTTGGTAGCACACATTTCATCATCTCATTCATCTAGTTTTTGGAAAAATGAAAGCACCATCTTTCCATAACCTTATTCCTCCATTAAGGCAACTCCAATACCCCAAATGAGACATAGACACTACACTTCCTACAGCAAATCTTGGACGCGTCGATTCGCCAGCTTTGCGCCCGAGTTGCCTCGGTATTGAGGTGGGAGCCCGTAAAAGCTACAGGCGATGTGGTGCCCTTTCCGACGAGGAGGAGACGAACGGAGATCCCGCGAGGAAATCGGAGTGGAGATGAAGACCGGAGGACTCGGATCAGTCGGTACAACCTTTCTACACTCTTTACTGTTTGTTAGTTTAGCAATAATGGCAGATCCGGGTTAAAGTATACGATAGCGCCAAGTTAAAAAGTTTTATTCCGAATTTGGCGTCTGTAGACTGCCGGGGCGCTAACGTAGACTTACAAATGTAATATAGGGTGCTAAATTCAAACAACATGTTTAATATATATCTAAATAAATATGAAATAATATAAATAGCATGTAGCAAGTTTTACTTGCCTGGACGGATCACAGAACGGAAGGCGTACAGCACGTTGGACGTCGGTAAAAGTCGCTATGCACGCTCGCGTGTATAGAACAGGACCAGGCAATGTAAGAGAGTGACCATGCTGGCTAGGAACGTCCACAAGGTTGCTCGGATTGTCGGCAGTGGTACGGCTCCAGCGATCGTCGGGAAACATGGATCAAGAAAGAGAAAGAGAAAGAAAAAGAATAAGAAAGAAGAAGAAGAAGAAAGAGAAGAAGGAGTGCCTCTGGGGTTTGGAACAAGGACGAGGGCAGAGGGTGACGACGGCAACGGGTCTCCGGCGATCACCGGAAAGATGTGAAAACGAGAAAACCAAGAAGAACAAGAAGAAGGGGAAGACAGAGAAAAGAGAAGAAGGCCGGGGATCTCAGGTTTGGCTCTGGGTCAGAGGAGGATGCAAGGGTGATGAGGTTGGGATGGTCGGCAAGGTGGTTGAAGCTCCGGAGATGGGACAGAAAGGTGGCCGCTGTGGGTTGCAGGCGAGGGTTCTTGCAGGGTAGGTTCGATTTGGGG
This sequence comes from Agapanthus africanus, assembly GCA_030015575.1. NCBI lineage: Eukaryota > Viridiplantae > Streptophyta > Magnoliopsida > Asparagales > Amaryllidaceae > Agapanthus > Agapanthus africanus. The sequence continues at coordinate 662,842,447 of CM057340.1, forward strand.
AGAAGGGAAGAGGAGAGGGAGAGGAGGAGAAGGTGGTGGTGACGAGGGGAAGGTCACCGGCGACGGCGAGGCACGGCGGCGACGAGGAGGTGTAGGCGATCATGGTTGCAGGCTCGGGGAACAAGGTTCTGGGGTTGGTGTTGAGGAGAAGGAGTGGAGGAGGTTGAAGAGAGCAGACGAGGTCGGGGGTTAGGCGGCGACGAGATGGCGGAGGCGGCGTCGGCGACGAGGAGGCAAGGTTAGGGTTTGGGTTTCGTTACCGGGGCACGAGCACGAGGGAGAAGAGGGAACAATGCATGGTTTCTTAAAAAAATTAAAAGGATTAATATTTTTATAAAAAAAAGTAAGAGAGAGAGAGAATTGAGATCTGTTAAAATTTTATTAAGAAAATCTTTTATTTTCTTTTAAAATATACATAATAATATGTAACAGTTAGTAACAGTTAGGATAAAACTAAAATATATTTTAGTTTAATTAAGATATATAATAGTTTATAAGGAATATATTATTAGTCCGTTTTGAGATTTTGGCAAATACAAATTTACTCCAAAACATGCCCGGGCCGGGTCTAAAAATCCGGTTTTAAAATATGAAAAATATATGCGACTTCCAAATATCAAAATGAAAGCTCCGGTAATGGAAATGTATACCCCCAAGAACGGATGCACGTACGAGCGCGTAGCCATCATAACACGTCCGTTTCACTGAACGGGACGAGAACAAGATGCGCGAATGCTACCACGGGGTCAGGGGTATCATGCAGGCTATGAAATGCAATTTTAATTTATTATACATGACCTAAAATGTTATATGTAAAATATGCGATGCTAGATAAAATGCCAGTATGCAGTTTACATTAGATGTACGTGTCTATGTAACAAGCCAGGGTAATCTATAAATAAGAACCAAACAAGTTCAAGCAAACGGGTCGGGTCGAATGCAATGTAAAATGTAAAATACCATTCGCACCCAAACACGATAAATCAAGAAAATACCACAGATAATAAAATACGGGAACTGGAATTGGTATAAATAAACTAGGTTGTTACATTATACCCAACTACAAAAAGAATTTCGTCCTCAAAATTCCAAGAACAAGAAAAGATAAACAATCAAGAAACTACAAGAATAGATGTGGAAACTTCTGCCGGATTTCATCTTCTCATTCCCAAGTTGATTCTCCTTGTGAGAGATTTTCCCAAGAAACAAGTACAAGAGGGATAATCTTGTTCTTAAGAACCTTTTCCCTTCGATCCATAATCGACATCGGTTGCTCCTCAAAGTTCAAATCTTCTCGCATAGTCAGCTCCGAATGATCCAGCACGTGTGTTTCATCTCGAACATACTTACGGAGTTGAGATACGTGAAACACGTCATGAACATTCGCCAAAGATTGTGGTAACGCTAATCGATATGCCACTTCTCCAACACGTTCCAAAATCTCAAAAGGTCCAACGAATCGAGGATTAAGCTTTGCTTGACTTCCTAAACAAATCACCCCTCTAGTCGGTGATATCTTCAAGAATACCAGATCACCGATCGCGAACTCTAGAGGTCTTCTTGATGTATCTGCCCCTCTCTTTTGTCGGTCTTGTGCTGCTTTCATATGATTCCGGATAGTGTTAACTTTCTCCACGGTTTGTACGATCAAATCCGGTCCCAATAATCTTCTTTCCCCAACATCGTCCCAACAACAGATGAACGACACTTGCGACCATGCAATGCTTCGAATGGAGCCATCTGAATAGTCTCCTGAAAACTGTTGTTGTAAGAAAACTCCACTAAGTGTAGATGATCCTCCCATGAACTCTTGAAGTCTAACATGCAAGCTCTCAACATGTCTTCAAGAGTTTGGATCGTTCTCTCCGACTGGCCATCTGTTTGAGGATGATAAGCTGTGCTAAACTTCAATCGAATCCCCAAACATTCATGTAAGCTCCTCCAGAAGTGTGATGAGAAACGAGTGTCACAGTTGGACACGATGCTCACCGGTACTCCATGCAATCTTACTATCTCCTGCATGTACTGCTCTGCCAAAGCTTCTGTTGATTGACCAACTCGAAATGGTATGAAATGAGCCGTCTTGGTCAATCGATCAACAATCACCCAAACTGCATTGTTGCCTTTTGGACTTCGCGGTAGAGCCGTCACGAAATCCATGATTATATGTTCCCACTTCCATTGTGGGATCGGAAGTGGTTGCAATAAACCAGCAACTCTTTGATGTTCAGCCTTAACTTGCTGACACATCAAGTACTTTGCCACAAAACGGGCAATCTCCCGTTTCATACCTTCCTACCAGAAATGCTGTCGTATATCTCGGTACATCTTCGTGCCTCCTGAATGTACGGAATATACTGAACTATGCGCCTCCTTCATAAGTTCTTCGTGAATATCTTCCTTTGGCACACACAAACGGCTACCATATCGCAACGAACCATCTTCAAGAATTAACAAGTCCGTTCGAAGTCCAGCTTCAACCTGTTCTCGAAACTTCTGCAATCTTGGGTCCTGCAATTGCGCTGCTTTAATATTCTAGATCAACGACGACTGTACTAGCAGCTGCATCAACTATCCAGAAGAATGCGGTAGTATAACCTCCAAATCGAATCTTCAAAAGTCTTCAATAAGTTCCTTCTGTGCATTCAACATCTGAATTGCTGGCAACCGACTAAGCGCATCCGGCACAACATTAACTTTCCCCGGATGGTACTTAAGATCAAGATCATAGTTAGCCATCAGCCCCAACCATCTACGCTGCCTCATATTAAGCTCCTTCTGCGTGAACACATACTTCAAGTTTTTGTGATCGGTGAATACTTGGACCCTTTCGCCCAATAAGTAGTGTCTCCAAATCTTCAAAGCGAAAATCACAGCTGCTAGTTCTAAGTCATGAGTTGGGTAATTCTTCTCATGGATCTTCAACTTGTCTCGATGCGTAAGCTATAACTTTCCCATGCTGCATCAAAACACATCCCAAACCTTTCCTAGATGCGTGGCTGTGAATCACCAATCCTCCGGAACTGTCTCGTACGGTCAAAATAGGAGCGATTATCAATCTCTGCTTCAACGCCTCAAAAGCTGACGCACACTTATCCGTCCATACAAACGGTACTTCTTTGCGCGTAAGCTTGGTCAAAGGCTCCTCCAGTACGAGCAAAGTTCTACACAAACCTTCTATCATAACCGGCAAGTCCAAGAAAGCTTCTTATTTCTGCAACGTTCTTCGGAATCAGCCAATCTCGAACTACTGCATTCTTTTCAGGATCAACGGAGATTCCATCTCCGGACACGACATGCCCTAAAAACTTCACTTCTTCAAGCCAAAACTCGCACTTGCTCATATTTGCATATAATCTTTCTTACCTCAATACCTGCAGTGCGATCTTCAAGTGTTCTGCATGCTTTTCAATACTCTTTTGAGTGGACCAAAATATCATCAATGAACACCACTATAAATTGGTCCAAGAATGGTGAAAAGATTCGGTTCATCAAGTCCATAAATATCGTCGGTGCATTCGTTACTCCGAAGGGCATCACTAATACTCGTAATGTCCATACTGAGTTTGGAACACAGTCTTGCAAATATCTTCTGGTTTAACTCGGACCTGATGAGATCCGGACCGCAAATCTAGCTTCGAGAATACCCTCGCGCCACTAAGCTGCTCGAACAATTCGCCAATGCGAGGGATCGGGTACTTGTTCTTAATAGTCACCCGGTTTAATTCTCGATAATCGATGCATATCCTTCTTGTGCCATCTTTCTTCTTTACTAGAAGAACTGGAGCTCCCCAAGGTGAATTGCTGCTGCGAATCCAACCCTTCTCAAGTAATTCAGTAACCTGCTTCTTGACTTCTTCCAACTCTACTAGTGCCATTGGATAGTATGCTTTAGAAATTGGCGCTGCACCAGGAACAAGATCAATCGCGAACTCCATATCTCGCTTCGGCGGTAAACCTGATATGTCTTCGAACACGTCCAAGAAATCTCGAACAACAGCTGGCGCTTCATCTTTATCAACCTCCATCGACGAAAGAACACTATTTGTCGGCCTAGCCCTAAACTCGACTGGCCCGACAGAACTGCTTCCTCCAGTAAAGATAAACTCTAGATATCCGGGAATCTGGAAAATTACTTTCTTTTCCCTACAATCAATGTGAGCGTGGAAAGTGCCGAGAAAATCCATTCCCAAGGCAACAACAAACAAAGGAATGCACCAGAATTGAATAATTCTAATGCGGGAAAGACATGAACAAGTAGAATACTTGAAACGATTTCACCTGAAGCCAAACACTGAAGAAGATAAGCACGGTAAACAGGATTCAAGCTTGCGATAAAACATGAACTGGAAAGCAAGAGAAGCAAGGCAATATAACGACCATGGAACAAAGAAATGAATCAAGACTAGGACTCCAAGTTTGTTAAATAGAGTACCGCATTGTAACCATGCTGCAGTTCATAGTTACAATCACATAACTCCACTCAAGTCGCCTAAATCCTAGTATCAGAATCAAGGAATAGGGAGAAACAATAGGGAACCAAAAAGGTTTCAAGCCGAGATGCAAAGTGGTTTGCATATCGTCAAGACAAGGGTCAAGAGAAAGATATGATTCAAGAATCACGATAACAATATGGCACGACATGTTCCTAATCACAGGTTTTCTGATTCGTGTATTGGGTCCAATACCCAACTACAAAAGAATCAAACCCGATTAACTTAGAACCTATGCTCTGATACCAAACAAACCATGTCATGCCCCGCTTCCCAGAGTACGCTAAGATAGGCACATGACATAGTTAACCATGCTACCTGTGGATAGGAAATATCCTTTCACAGTCACATTACGGCTGTAGAGATATCAAGAACAATAAAAAAAAACTAAATTATCTAGTACATGTCCATGAGCCAGAACAAATGAGTCAAGAAATAATAATATGAGGAAGAAAAAGATCCAATAAATAAAATACCTGGAAAGTAAAACTGGATACCAACAGGATCCTCACCGCTCGGTCTAACAGCGGCAGTACTCCTGATCAGTCTGCAACAAAGGTAGAGGATCTGGGCCATGCAAAACCCAGACGTCAGTGCGTCATAATATCAAGCAATACTATAAACAGGGGTAGAAATACATGCAGGTATGAGTATAAATAGTAAAACAGGTATAACAGTGATATAAGTGAGGACAGTGGGGGTAATGTGTAATGAATAATCTAAACTGATCTATGGTGTTAACTACTCTTAAGTCTTTGAAATCAATTTGATGAATCATCGATGTAACTCAATAGTATCCCGTGCGTGCCCGGGATCACGGTGAAGATTCTCGGGCTAAAGCCGAGACATGCCGCTAGGCACTAAAAGATAGTATGTAACGATGAGTGATGTCAGCAGCATCACCCCAAGGCTGGCCTAGCCTCTAAAATAAGAAATATGTAAAGATGAATGATGTCAGCAGCATCACCCCAAGGCTGGTCTAGCCTCTAAAACTGATCAGTATAAGTAAGCGAACTGTCGAGTTACAAGTCAGGTTTCATCATTGATTTCCCCATACCCCCAAGTTACGTATTCAAGTCAGGTATTGATAAATCTGGAGCTAATGCCAACACAGGATCAGCAGGTAAAGGATTGTCTGGATATACAACAGGAAATGTCCGTAGGGACAACATGTCAAGGCTGTTGGCATTAGTAACAAGATCAGGTAACAGGTCAAGACATGGTACATCAGGTCAAGTCAAGTAGTGTGTATAAATCCAATCATGTCAAGAAGTGTACGGTATCAAGTCGTGTTAAGTAGTAGGTGTATCAAGTCATGTCATGGGTGCACAAATGTCACGTGGGTGCTCATAATCAATACTATAATAACCATGGGTACACAAAAACAAGTATGGGGTGCTAATGGAACAGTAAAATGGAATAACGTGATGTGGTATGCAAATATGTATAAATTCAACCACATGGATGCACAGTTATGATTAGGGTTAAGGTTATAGTTCCAAAACTAATTAAAATACAAATTATCAAACGTGGAATGTTAATATTTCAATGTTATATATTCAAGTGATCATTGGATGCAATAATATGTTTACTAGACGAGATGGATACAAACGGGTGTTCGAAAGGTTATAAATTATTAAAATGGTATTATGGGTTATGCAACCAAGCACTATGTGATATAAATATGGACGTGGTTACAACACATTGTAATCTAACATGCAACAAGGTATGTTTTCATGTTTAACTCTAAAATGATATAAACGGGACATCGAATGGTAAAATATAATATAGGGTACTAAATTCAAACAACATGTTTAATATATATCTAAATAAATATGAAATAATATAAATAGCATGTAGCAAGTTTTACTTGCCTGGACGGATCACAGAACGGAAGGCGTACAGCACGTCGGACGTCGGTAAAAGTCGCTATGCATGTTCGCATGTACAGAACAGGACCAGGCAATGTAAGAGAGTGACCATGCTGGCTAGGAACGTCCACAGGGTTGCTCAGATTGTTGGCAGCGGTACGGCTCCAGCGATCGTCGGGAAATACGGATCAAGAAAGAGAAAGGAAAAGAATAAGAAAGAAGAAGAAGAAGGAGGAGAAAAAGGAGTGCCTCTGGGGTTTGGAACAAGGGCGAGGGCAGAGGGTGACGACGGCAACAGGTCTCCGGTCATCACCGGAAAGATGTGAAAATGAGAAAACCAAGAAGAACAAGAAGAAGGAGAAGACAGAGAAAGGAGAAGAAGGCCGGGGATCTCAGATTTGGCTCTGGGTCAGAAGAGGCTGCAAGGGTGATGAGGTTGGGATGGTCAGCAAGGTGGTCGGAGCTCCGGCGATGGGACAGAAAGGTGGCCGTAGTGGGTTGCAGGCGAGGGTTCTTGTAGGGTAGGTTCGGTTTGGGGAGAAAGGAAGAGGAGAGGGAGAGGAGGAGAAGGTGGTGGTGACGAGGGGAAGGTCGCCGGCGACGGCGAGGCACGGCGGCGACGAGGAGGTGTAGGCGATAATGGTTGCAGGCTTGGGGAAGAAGGTTCCGGGGTTGTTGTTGAGGAGAAGGAGTGGAGGAGGTTGAAGAGAGGAGACGAGGTCGGGGGTTAGGCGGTGGCGAGATGGCAGAGGCGGCGTCGGCGACGAGGAGGTAAAGTTAGGGTTTGGGTTTCGTTCCCGGGGCACGAGCACGAGGGAGAAGAGGGAACAGTGCATGGTTTCTTAAAAAAATTAAAAGGATTAATATTTTTATAAAAAAAAGTAAGAGAGAGATAGAATTGAGATCTGTTAAGATTTTATTAAGAAAATCTTTTATTTTCTTTTAAAATATACATAATGATACGTAACTGTTAGTAACAGTTAGGATAAAACTAAAATATATTTTAGTTTAATTAAGGTATATAATAGTTTATAAGGAATATAATATTAGCCCGTTTTGAGATTTTGGCAAATACAAACTTACTCCAAAACATGCCCGGGTCGGGTCTAAAAATCCGGTTTTAAAATATGAAAAATATATGCGACTTCCAAATATCAAAATGAAAGCTCGGGTAACGGAAATGCATACCCCCAAGAATGGATGCATGTACGAGCGCTTAGCCATCCAAACACGTCCGTTTTACTGAACGGGACAAGAACAAGATGCGCGGATGCTACCACGGGGTTTGGGTATCATGCAGGCTATGAAATGCAATTTTAATTTATTATACATGACCTAAAATGTTATATATAAAATATGCGATGCTAGATAAAATGCCAGTATGAAGTTTACATTAAATGCACGTGTCTATGTAACAAGCCAGGGTAATCTATAAATAAGAACCAAACAAGTTCAAGCAAACGGGTCGGGTCGAATGCAATGTAAAATGTAAAATATCATTCGCACCCAAACACGATAAATCAAGAAAATACCACAGATAATAAAATACGGGAACTGGAATTGGTATAAATGAACTAGGTTGTTACATTATACCCAACTACAAAAAGAATTTCGTCCTCGAAATTCCAAGAACAAGAAAAGATAAACAATCAAGAAACTATAAGAATAGATGTAGAAACTTCTACCGGATTTCATCTTCTCGTTCCCAAGTTGATTCTCCATGTGAACGATTTCCCCAAGAAACAAGTACAAGAGGGATAATCTTGTTCTTAAGAACCTTTTCCCTTCGATCCATAATCGACATCGGTCGCTCCTCAAAGTTCAAATCTTCTCGCATAGTCAGCTCTGAATGATCCAACACGTGTATTTCATCTCGAACATACTTACGGAGTTGAGATACGTGAAACACGTCATGAACATTCGCCAAAGATCGCGGTAACGCCAATCGATATGCCACTTCTCCAACACGTTCCAAAATCTCAAAAGGTCCAACGAATCGAAGATTAATCTTTCCTTGACTTCCGAAACAAATCACCCCTCTAGTCGGTGATATCTTCAAGAATACCAGATCACCGATCGCGAACTCTAGAGGTCTTCTTGATGTATCTGCCCATCTCTTTTTTCGGTCTTGTGCTGCTTTCATATGATTCCGGATAGTGTTAACTTTCTCCACGGTTTGTACGATCAAATCCGGTCCCAACAATCTTCGTTCCCCAACATCGTCCCAACAACAGGTGAACGACACTTGCGACCATACAATGCTTCGAATGGAGCCATCTGAATAGTCGCCTGAAAACTGTTATTGTAAGAAAACTCTACTAAGTGTAGATGATCCTCCCATAAACTCTTGAAGTCTAACATGCAAGCTCTCAACATGTCTTCAAGAGTTTGGATCGTTCTCTCCGACTGGCCATCTGTTTGAGGATGATAAGCTGTGCTAAACTTCAATCGAATCCCCAAACTTTCCTGTAAGCTCCTCCAGAAGTGTGATAAGAAACGAGTGTCACGGTTGGACACGATACTCACCGGTACTCCATGCAATCTTACTATCTCCTGCATGTACCGCTCTGCCAAAGCTTCTGTTGATTGACCAATTCGAAATGGTATGAAATGAGCTGCCTTGGTCAATCGATCAACAATCACCCAAACTGCATTGTTGCCTTTTGGACTTCACGGTTGAGCCGTCACGAAATCCATGGTTATATGTTCCCACTTCCATTGAGGGATCGGAAGTGGTTGTAATAAACCAGCAACTTTTTGATGTTCAGTCTTAACTTGCTGACACACCAAGCACTTTGCCACAAAACGGGCAATCTCCCATTTCATGCCTTCCCACCAGAAATGCTGTCGTATATCTCGGTACATCTTCGTGCCTCCTGGATGTACGGAATATGCTGAACTGTGCGCCTCCTTCATTAGTTCTTCGCAAATATCTCCCTTTGGCACACACAAACGGCTACCATATCGCAACGAACCATCTTCATGAATTAATAAGTCCGTTCGAAGTCCAGCTTCAACCTGTTCTCGAAACTTCTGCAATCTTGGGTCCTGCAATTGTGCTGCTTTAACATTCTTAATCAATGACGACTGTACTGGCAGCTGCATCAACTGTCCCGAAGAATGCGGTAGTACAACCTCCAAATCGAATCTTCGAAAGTCTTTAATAAGTTTCTTCTGTGCATTCAACATCTGAATTATTGGCAACCGACTAAGCGCATCCGGCACAACATTAATTTTCCCCGGATGTTACTTAAGATCAAGATCGTAGTCAGCCATCAGCCCCAACCATCTACGATGCCTCATATTAAGCTCCTTCTGCCTGAACACATACTTCAAGCTTTTGTGATCGGTGAATACTTCGACCCTTTCATCCAATAAGTAGTGTCTCCAAATCTTCAAAACGAAAATCACAGCTGCTAGCTCCAAGTCATGAGTTGGGTAATTCTTCTCATGGATCTTTAACTTGTCTCGATGCGTAAACTATAACTTTCCCATGCTACATCAAAACACATCCCAAATCTTTCCTAGACGCGTCGCTGTGAATCACCAATCATCCGGAACTGTCTGGTATGGTCAAAATAGGAGCGATTATCAATCTCTGCTTCAACGCCTCAAAAGCTGACGCACACGTATCCGTCCATACAAATGGTACTTCTTTGCGCGTAAGCTTGGTCAAAGGCTCCGCTAATACGAGCAAAGTTCTCCACGAACCTGCGTAGGGAGCTTCAGAGGACCGGTCTTGCACCCAGATCGGAGACCCCTTCGGATGCCTCCTTCCGTGTGGACTTTGCCACACCTCCAGGTATATTGCACGTATATCCATTTTGAATGTAATATTATAGATATTCATGCCTGTTCATGTCAAAATTACTTATATTGTCAATGTTTGATTGTCTAGTTGTTGGTGATGCGTCCACATCAGGGACAGAGGCCACTCCCGCACCTCCAGGTATGTTTATATATCATATAGTGCATGTATATTAATTTAGAATGCTATACCATAAATATACACACATTATTTTTGCTCTTACTTAGATAGTAATTTTTTTATTGTCTAGCTGTAGGTGGTGACACCACCGCACCTGCGGGTATGTTTATATATCCTATAGTGCATGCATATTAATTTAGAATGTTATATTATTGATCTACATATTCTTTTTGCAATTACTTATATAATCTATTTTTAATTGTCTAATTATAGGTGGTGCGTCCACATCTGCCGCAGAGGCCACTCCTGCCACTTCCGTATCCTCCGCATCGTCTGCAGGTTAGTATGAATAAATATAAGATATTTATTCATTTTACATATCCTCTATAGAATAAATATGAACTTCATGGAAATTTAGCGTCAATGTTTATTTTCTAGTTGGAGGGGATGCGTCCGCATCCGGGACACCGGCTGTTCCTCGCCGGAGGAACTATCGTCCCGCTCGTGCTGCTGCCCGGGCCCAGGCTCGTGCTTTAGTCACCGGAGATATATATCACACTTCAATTTTCGTTTAACCTTGATTTATTAATACAACTTTTTCTTAATATTGATTGTCTTGATATTTCTTGCAGACGCAAGGCCTCCCCATCCCCAGAGGGGGACTCGAGGCCCGAATCAGTCCCACAGGTTGAGGCCTGACAGAGCTAGGGGGAGGCAGCATTCCCCCTCTTTATTACCCCTGATTATCGCTATACCGGTCCTCATGCCGAGAGGTTCGGCCGGTATATGGGGGATAAGAGCCGGCTAATGAAGAACTATCCACTTCACGTTGAGTGGGGCGACCAGCACCGGCGCTCATTCGCCATCTTCTTTGATCAGGCTCGGGTATTAATATATATTTTCATTTGATTTATCCAATATATTTATTATTAACACTTGCAATCTAATAACAATGTTTTTTTTTATTTTCAGTTGGATTACGATTTTCAGCCTGTGCCCGACCCTGATCATCCTGAGAGGGTGCTCGACCTTCATGCTCTGTACAATGGCCTGATGAAGAACATGCAGACCAAGGTCCGATACAACAGGAATGAGCTGAAGGCCGACTGCTACTCCCTGTGGATGGCGACCCCCGAGGCAGAGAGAGCGGCCCTCCTATCTACTCCGGCCTTTGCGAGAGTCGACGTAGAGACATGGCCTCTATTGTGCGAATATTTCGACTCTCAACGTAAACATGTATGTATTTTAAATGTAATTCATTGTTTAGTATATAATTTATTTTTTTGTGTTCCTTAATTAGAAAACTAAATGTGAATGTGTTGTGCAGAAACAGGCCGCTCAAAATATAAAGAATAGGAAGTCGGTGAAGAGGGGTTGCCCCACCTATACAGGTGGCTCGAGGAATATTACTCGAGCCATGGAGTTATCGGTAAATTACAATAGACCGGTCTTTATGATATAATGCAATATTAAGAGTTATTTTCTAATATATCTAATATTAAGAGTTATTTTCTAATATTCCAGACAGCTCAGACCCTGGCGTAAGGTGGTACACCGAGCGTGCTGTCCGCATATCTTGCCGTCCACGGCACCTCGACAGATCCCGCCATGGGCGAGCTTCGATACCCTGACGTCGCTACCCAGGAGTATTGCGTAAGTGTTAATATTTATTCAACCCCTATTTGAAATTTTAGTTTTGTAAGGTTCAAATTTAAATGATATACTTATATTTTACTGGTTAATGTGGGTGTAGGAGTGGGGGGTTGAGTAGGCCGAGGCATCGGGGATCTATTTTACCGGACAGAGCGATCCGATGCTGCTGACCCCAGTCCTGGAAGCCGCACACGGAGGGCACCACGGAGGTTGGGAGAGAGGCCGGGGACTGGGCCCTAGCAGGGCCCATATGAGGTTGGACTTCACCCCGGCGGTTACTTCCTCCGTCTCCGGTGAGCGACGTTTCCAGCAGGAACTGGAGAGCTTGAAGGCCACCGTTCAGGAGTTGAAGGAGATGCTGGTATGTATACTACTTAATAGTAAAATATTATGTCATATTATAGATAGCAACATATCCAATATTAGTATGTAGCCTGAGCTTATTTGGTTGTAGACTTAGCTTTGATTAATCATACATACATATCTAATTAAAATAAACTACGTTTTTCCAAACTAGATATCCAAACGAGGCCTAAGTCCCTAAGTATACATAGATTGGGGTTTCGGAATAGCTTGATAATTATATGAATTCGAATAATATACAGTTCTTACTCGCTTATTACACACGTAGGTCCAGACGCGACAGGGTACATCGGCCGAGCCTCCACATGCATCTCCTTCGGCTGCGGCTCCGCAAGCCACTACATCGGCTGTGGTTCCGCAGACAGCTCCTATAGCTCCACCGCCCGCTCAGACTCCCGTAGCCGCGGCTCCGCAAGCCACTACCTCGACGGCGGCTGTGCAGACCACATCGCCAGCTCTACATCCTGCTCAGACTGCCGCACGCTCCGCATTGCATGATTTATTGACCGAGGAGCAGGCGCGCCAGATTCTGGCGTTTATCAGAGGTGGAGCTGGACCGAGCTAGGGTAGCTTTTTGATTCTTATATTTTAAACATGTATTTATTTATATGATACATATTGTACTACATTTTGGACGATATTGATATTATGGTGTTTGCGTGTTTATATTGATATCATATTTTGCTTGTTGGTTCCTTTTGTATATTATGCGTAAGATGTGATTATGAATACTGCGATATATGTTCTGCGTGATGATTAATTTTATATATGATGATGTATATATTATTGTACACAGGGTGAGAAAAAAATAGGCAGCCCTTTTTTAAAAAAAAACCCTGATAATATGTACCTACGGATTTAATCGTAGGGCTCAACAATGTACCTACAGATTTATATGTAGGGGCAAAATATCAGGATACCTGATATTTTGCCCCTATGATCTTAGTATCAGGGGTTAGGCTTGCCCCTATGGATATATCCGTAGGGGCAAACAAATGCCCCTACACAGGTATCCGTAGGGGCAAAATATCAGGTATTCTGATATTTTGCCCCTACAGATATATACCTACAAACTTATCCGTAGGGGCAACTACTTGGCCTTACGGATACGTCCGTAGGTACACCTAATCTATTTTATAAAATCGTAAATAAAATAAATTTTTTGTCCCTACGGCTCAATCCGTAAGGAAAACTGGACCTACAAATAAATCCGTAGGGGCAAATGTTAGTCCGTAGGGGCAAGTTCGAGGCTTCGACTTGCACCTACGGCGTTTGTACCTACAGGGTATTTTCTTGTCCCTACGGATATATCCGTAGGGGCAGTGGTTTGCTCCTACGGATAAATCCGTAGGGGCAACCCTTATTTGTAGTAGTGGCTAGTTGCAAGACTAGACATAATTAAACTCACATATTAAGTACTTGGTTGGTTGGCGTCTCAGAAAGCATTAACTGTTGCATTGAAAGATATGTGAGCATACCTATATAGTTATATTAAATAAAATACGAGAATATGAGGCATTGATACTATAACTTGAATTCAATTCTCAAATGTAGGGATATTTTATACATAGGTGGGGGTATATGATTGAGATTTGAAGGAGAGATACGAGTGAAGACTAGGATTAATTTCTATTTAGAGAGGATAGAATTTCTGGATTAGAGACTAAAGTTTAGGATAACAACTCAAGAAAACTTAGGAATTTACAAAGTTTTGAGATACTTTTGAAGTTCCTCCTAATCTTTATTTTCTTGTTTCTTATCTTCTCTTTATGAATTTTATGGTTGTAATTCGCTGAAAATCCTCAGGAGACAACACTCCTCCTGCTAGGGACACCTAAAGGTTTAACAGTTTGTTGCACACGCTAAGTGCAATCGCGATTGCTTATGAAAGTGAGCTAAGTTTTAGTTAGTTTTTCTTTTTCATTGTAGGTTTCCTTTTTAGGTTTTCTTTTCTTAGTTTTGCTAGAGAACTAACAAAAAAATAGGTGTGGGGTATTTGATAAACATAGTTTATTGCATTTATTTCAGTATTATATCCTAGTCTTTTATTATTTATTTTAATTAAAAGTGCTCCTAAACACGTGTATTGAGTGTAAATGCAAATTACAGGTCTACGTGCAAGAAATGAATCAAATCAAATCTGATTAGGAGTCAAAATTTGCTTCTATAAAGATTTGCAATTAAGCTAACTAAGAGACCGGTCTAAACTAGGAAAGTAACTACTTCAATCACGTGCAAGTGCACTCGGGTCAATAAATTGAAGAAATAATCATTTAATAAAAGCTACGGAGAGGAATCGAAGACGCCACAGAAAGATAGGCCCCAGAATTGCAAAGAAATCAAAGGAAAGATGTGATTTTCCACCTTTTCCGCCGAAATTCTTTGGCCGTTCGATGTGAACTTTTTCGACGTGGATCTAATGGCTATTATTTATTTTATTTTTATGTTATTCTATTTATATCGTGTTTATAGAGAGAAAATATAATCATGCTTTTATTCTCTCTAAGAAACCCTAGTTTTAGGTTATTATTTTGGATCATTGGTGTGGAGCATAATTTTAATTCGTAAGTTTATTTATCTTTGAATTTTATTTTATCATGTCTTTTATTATTTGCTTTGCTTGCTTTTTAATTATGCTTAGGTAAATTTCTTAATACCTAGGGAACGATAATGTTTGATTGATCTATTTATCTACCATGCTTAATTGATGATTAGATGGATCTAAAGTTTATTTTAATTTTATTAGATGTCTTTGATAGATTATGTGGTGTTGCATATATAGCCTAAGCTTAGATCCCTTTGATAGATTATGTCACATAGCATATAATTTATTCTTAGAGATGATAAAGTTAGGAAAAGACAATAGATTTATTTGGTTTATAAAAATTATATCTTTTTAATGATGATGATTTATTTAGTTTGATTGGTTATGTTGAAAGCCTTTTAATCTATTCTTGCTTAGGTTTGATAGGTTAAGATGAAGCTCATATAATTTATTCTTATTTAAAGATCATAATTATGAGAAAGAGTAAGGGAATGAGAGATAGATTAATTAAATTGAAAACATATGTTAGATTATATGGTTTTAGTTTTATTTGTTCTTTAGATTAACAATTATCTTTAGTTTTTTCTTTTCAATTTCAGGTTTTCAAAGAAGCAGCAAGGAACCATGAAGCTCTCAGCAAAAATTTGGACCAAGAAGCCACAATCTGACAGCTAAAACGCGGTGAAATACCCTGTCAACATCGCGGAAATGCGGCCATATTAAGGCTTCTTAAGCTCTTTTTTTTTTAGTGCTCTCTGCTTATTTCTTTCTCAACCTTAATATTTCTCTTCTCTATTTCTATGATGACCCACTTCCCAAAGGACAGAAACGGTGGCGTGGCACGGTTCGTAACCTAACTGTATTGAGAGTGGTCTAACTTAATTCAGCTACATTAAGCGTATTGTCATGACCCGAAATTGGCACGTGACCGGCACTTGAATTACGTGAAGTCTATAGGACTCCACATTCACTCAAGTAAGCAAAAAACCCGAAATCTGAACTATTTTACAAGAATTAGCGGAGGCGAAGTTTTGAAAAGGTTTTACTAACTTAAAATCAAGTTCACATTGAAATCAAATCATTGCTATTGTTTAAAATCGGACAATGCCTCCTTTATAAATTTTGATAAAAACAGATACAATAACATAATAATAAAGCATCCTAAACACAGGAGAAAAATCAACGCCCAATAGCGGATAAACAACCACGCAATATATATATATATATATATATATATATATATATATATATATATATATATAACGCCTCTGTGAATAATCAAATGCGGAAAGTAAAATAGAATAAATATACATTAAGTCGAATCCAAACGAGTCCGATAACAACAACATACAACTCTAAGGTCTCGACAAAAACTAGACGTAGTCTTTGATGGAGTACTTCTAGATACAATAGGTATAAGGCAAATTCCAATACAAAAGAACGAAACCCACCACTCATGTATATGCGCAACTACGCCCAAAAAACAGAAGATGTGCCCAAAATAGCCGCTACTGATCCAAGTGGTCAAACCTACACAAAACTACGGCACGACGGGGGTGAGTTGCCAACTTGTGAATAGTATTATATAACAAGCTAAAAATCGTAAAGATAAGCGGTGAAACATCTAAAAAATATAAATGTGTACATCAACGAGGGTAAAAAGGCATGCATTGAAACAAGAGTTTGAGCAATGAGATAAGTGATGATGAGCCCTCATGTACAATTTGTGTGCCGCTATCCTATATATAAATATGTGTGTGGTTATCATGTCAATCATGACTAAACAATATCAAACCCGATACGAGCATAACATTACCATAAGCATCTGAAAGCTTGTGAGTCACAGAATAAACGCAATACTATGCTACGAAATGATAATGTCATCAATAGACGGTAACATACTGCGTACCAAATATACTGGTGTCAATTACGATCACCGTAGTCATGGTGCAATATCTATAGCACACGACTAAACCGAAATAGAAGTAAGGCTATAATACATAAAGCACATCTCATTATGCAATCTAATAAAATTAGCCGAAGGATGTATGCATATTAAATCTTTCAAAATAGCCATATGATGTCTCTATCATGGCACTAGTAACGGATGTTAATGTAAGAAGGAAATAGGCGTTTCATTTAAGTATACGTCCTTTTCTGTTTATTTGAAACTGATTAAGAAGGGGTTTGCTTTTAAAGGTTTCTGTGCTCATCATAGACAAGTGGAAAATATGATACTATAACTCTTTATAAACCCTCTTCAGTATGCATCGATATATAAAAATACTAGTCAGGTACTGTTTCATGGACCAGTCCTGTTCGGCTACTATATATACAACATAATATATCTCATCAGTGCAGAGCATCTATATCGATCCCTCATATATATATATATATATATAATATCCATCTCAGTGCTGTTGGCTATAGTGCCCTCAAGGCAATTATCATAGTCGCGGACAGCTGATCATGATGATTGAGGGAGGACCTATACCGATAAAACAGTCTTACTCGAGATGATATTATGCTATCTGGTTTGTCTTTATCATCATGTACATGTTGATAGAGCCCTTAGGATTCTTGCTTGACCACCAGCATTGTGATGGCGATCACATACGTGGGAGCTGGGAGTCTATAAGCACATCCTTAAATGTCCCTAGTCGTGGGAGTATCGAGACTGGGCATCGATACTCCAGTGTAGACTGGCGTATACTTATCTAGACACTGACGAGGGGCGGTGGCTGGTCTCACAAGCCATTGGTGTTAGTTGTTCACCTAAGATAGTATGCATGTGCTCATTGGGTTATGAGTACACTGGACGAACTCGCCGGGAACATGCTAGTTGGTATTATACCTATAGTCAGATAGCAGTTCCCTGGTGACATGTGTACAGGTTAGTCTGTCGACCTGAGATCGTCATTTGTCTCGTGTGAGTTCCCACTGTGCTTTGATTACTACCCTACCACGGATCAAAAGAGTCGTGCAAACAGGTTTTAGTTAGGTACAGTCCCGAGCCACATAGAGGCAGTGAGCGGATCGTCGGGGATTCTTCTCTCCTGGTATTGGGGGTTGATGTCGCACAACGTACGGGTGGCCATCACTAGAAATCCTCGGCGCTGGGGTATGTAAGAATTACCGATCCAGGATCGATAGTTTCTCGGGTAGTGATGGGTTTCATACCGACACGAATTATCGTGTTGTTAGGGGTCTGACTTTATCCTCTCCCTAGACTCGATATGCGATACTCTTAGACGAACAGACCGGACTGTACGGATATTGTCACTGACAGGCTCAGTAGGGGTTTGGATGAGTTGCTCGTCGGCCTTCCTTTCGCTCAATACCTGGGTAGCCGTTACGTACAGTTAGTGCCGCTGACGTGCTTATGGTTAAACCCACTGCCAGAGTATTGACGAGTCTTTAGAGTCCCACACAGAGGGTTTTCACAGCTCAGGCGATATGGTGTAGTTGATGTATGATTGGTACATACAGGTGTCCGATTAAATATGTGCACGAGCTGCACAGACTTTAATCGGACGGTTGATAATACTAGCGGCTTAGGATTAAGCCAGATTGTTAAATCAAGTTTTGATTTAATAATATGCATATGTATTTATATATATATATTCTAGTATTATTTCTCACTATTTATTTTCTCTCTTTGGCTATTCGTATTTTCGTACAAATACGCGTATGTGTATTTCGATACATATACCGGGAAGTATTCCGTATTTGTACGGAATGACTTCTAGAAGATGCCACCTAATTATTGATTTTATTTATAAAATCACATGTTAATAATGAGGTGGAATTGGTGACATAGCAAGGCATGGGTTTTGGTCAAAGCATGGGCTTTTCTCATGTAGAGATCGGTATGGTTATTATTTGTTTATTGAAATTAGGAATGGCATTTTTGTGGGGGCATGAGAGGAAGGGGCAGACCACTTTTGAAGTGGGATTCTTGCTCATTTCTGATGGTTCACTTGGTGCTCTCTCACT
Source organism: Agapanthus africanus (assembly GCA_030015575.1). NCBI lineage: Eukaryota > Viridiplantae > Streptophyta > Magnoliopsida > Asparagales > Amaryllidaceae > Agapanthus > Agapanthus africanus. Next base: position 662,861,296 of record CM057340.1, read on the forward strand.
CTCATGCTCACACAAAAATACTTAACCATTTTCATGCCTTGCAATCATCACCTCTTCTTCATGTTCACTTGTTGCTCACTTGAGCTTATGGATGAGAGAAAAAGTTTTAGTGACATTATCCTACACTCCCCACTCTCCACTACTAGCAATTTTGAAGAGTCGGTTGGTCCGCTTGGCGAACCTGGAGCTTGTGCCGTTTCCCTCATCAGAGATGAAGGAAGACCGGCGACCAAAGTCGATTCGCATCACTAGAAACTTGGAAATGGTTGAAGACCCGAAGGACTTGGTTCATTAGGTATAACCATTCTATCTCTTTGTGATTAGTTTGCTAGTTTAAGGGTTAATGGTTACGATCTTGGAAATCGGGTAATGGTAGCGCCAGGTTTTAGAAAAATTTTGTTCCGCATTTAGCCATGGTTGGATGGCCGGGGCGCTCCCATAACCCAACAATGGTATCAGAGCCACCCATTAAACCTTACTAGCTTAGTTGCACGAAGTTAGAACATCGATCGATCAAAATTTCTAAATCTTTTTTCCTTTTTGCCAAGTTTCTGTCGTTTTTAAAACTTGCTCAAAAATTCTTTCTGTATAGCTTAAAAATCCGTGCAAGCAATTGTAGGGCACCATAAGAAATTTGGAAGCATGAGTCAATTTTTTGGCCGCGGAACCGCCGCACAAAATGCCATTTGGCGGCGGTTCCGCCGCTCTTTTGAGGCCAAATGCATCGAAATTTTTTCTGGCACTCTCTGACAAGGAAAAATGATTTTTATGATGTTTATTTTTAGCCCATATTCTCTTGAGTGCTGGTTTGCACTTGAAGCTAGACGGAAATTTTAATCGATCAAAATTTTAACTGTGTAATTATTAGTACTTAGTTTAGCATCTGCGACCGTGATTGTCATTTGATCGGTAAACCTTGTCTAATCGCTATAGTCCTTTTAGACGGGTTTGCGAACGTGACATTCACGTTGATGTTCTGTGTTGTGCTGTGATGTTGCGGATTGTCGTAGTGGATAGCTTGCGTGCAATGGTAGTGCAGTTTGGATTTATTTGTACATTTGATATTGCGGGCGAGCGTCCGATATGTGGACTGCCGTCACTGCCTGTTTGTATATTATTCTTTTGGGGCACGACCGGGCTGAGGTCGATGTCACCCTTGTATATTATTTTCTTTTCTGTACTAGGTTTACCCCAAGGTGGAGTGCACGGATAGCCGGGTTCTAGAGGGCAACAGATCTGCATCTCATGGCATTGAGACGGAGGGGACCTTACTCTAGAATTGGCGGGCTATTCGCCGCACTCGTAGGGGGTATAGGTTGACCCAAGGAGGGGTGCTCAAGTTACCGGATTCCGTGAAGTGCTGGGTGGTCCATTCACTTTGCTGAAGGGGGCTGCCTCGCTTCTGGTTTTGGTGGGTAACTTGCCGCGCCTGTAGGGGTCTAGGAGTTCATTGCACATGCTATCCACACGACCAGGGGAACGTCGGGTTTTCAGTCGTGGCTCTAAGAAAACCCGGGGCTCCCAGATTATTTGTATTGTTCTGTGATTCTTATTACTTTTCTGTGATGTTGCATTTATCATGCCTGGGACGATTGTTATATATATACATATATACTAGTAGATGTTGTATATGTTTTACACCCGCGCTAGCCCAGTCCCCGCTCTGTCGTTAGTTAAGTAACCTAACGGGTGATGATGGGACCGAGTGGCGAATGCGGATGGCATATACGTACATTTTATTTTCGTTCTTTTTTGGTGTGATTAATTGATGGGATTGCGTTGATTCTTATCAATGTAAGGAAACAAACCTGTATATATATGATGTTGTTGGAACCAAGATTTTTTTAAAAAAAACTGACATTACAGACATACGCTTTTACTTTGCATCATGGTATTCAGTTTGGAATATCTTTCACCTCATTCAACGGGGCAAGGGCTGAGATCCCTTCATCGGGAGTGACCCCTTGAGTAAAAGTTTGCGTCAACGTAATAACTTCACTTTAGTTGTTTACCTTTTTGCTTTGCATCGCGGTATTCAGTTTGGAATATCCTGCACCTCATTCGACGAGAAAAGAGCCGAGATCCCTTCACCGGGAGTGACCTCTTTAGCAAAAGTTTTCGCCACTATACTTTTGTAAAACCACTTGGATTCCTTCAACGACATCAAGTTCATTACGTTAAAGGTTTTTTCGCCAAAAACCAGCCGTAGCCCTCCGTCATTTCTTTCAGGTAGTACCTAGTATTCGTGCTGCGTTTTTTGGCCTTTGTCAAAGCATAGTGTGCGGTAGCTGGGTATTACTTGTCTGTTGCATTGAATTGCGATTATCTAGGACAGTCGTATAACCTTGTTGGCCTTTGTCAAGGGTTTGTGCGGGGTGGGTCTAGAGTAATCCAGGATAATGACGGGTTGAACTTGAGTTTTGGTTTATGATTTGTTGGCCTTTGTCAAGGTCATAAACCGCTTGGGGTAAAAATCATATCGGGAGTTTCAAACATACAGGAAACTTGCCAGGCATGCGCATACCTTCTGGAGTGTGGTGACTTGAGTGGCTTCCATCAAGTTATCATGCGATGATAGTTGGATCCCGATTCCCATATGATGAGTAGGATTACTCCTCGGCTGATTCCGACTAATTCTCCTTTTAGGTTTGGAGGAGAATTTGAGAAAACAGTGGGAGCCATCCAGATTAGATAAAATGATTATCCATTCTGATCTAGCTTAGAGTGCACGCTGAGTGTTTATTTTCTCTCTCTCTTTGGCATCGACATGCCCCGACCCTAGACTATGACTCAGTGACCAAGTTAAACTGAACTTTCTTAAAAACACTGGCTTTTGGATTGTCCAAGTTGCATACATCATTGCCACTCCTTCTTTTACCTTTTGATTTTCTCCAGAACACCTCGTATCACTATGTGTATCCACTTTCATTGGATAAAACCATCGTATGGTTATATACGAACTCGAAGGAACTTTTTCGAGGATGGTTTCTGGTTCTGGAGAAAATGAATAGGAATTCAGTTGTCTTTTCCTTTTACCTTCTCTCAGGTTGTGAGGGCTCCTAGGATTGGGAGACGGTACACCTATTACGCTTATTGGATAGTCTTCTTTCAAACCATAGCCAGGTGCCGAACGGTAGGGAATGAAGAAAACCAATTAGCCTAAGTGTGGTGTACAGAAGGAAATAAGTAAAGACAGAATAAAAGGATTAGAAAGAGGGCAAAGTAAATTGCGACTGCTATTCATGATAAAACCAAGTCTTTCAACGCCACTCCTATTTCACCTTTGTATTTCTCCAGAACACTCCGTATCACTACGAACATCCAATTCCATCGGATAAATCCATCATATGGTTATATACGAACTCGAAGGAACCTTTTTTGAGGATGGATTCTGGTTCAGGAGAAATAGGAATATGGTTTATTCAGTTGTCTTTTATCTTTACTTTCTCTCAGGTTGCGAGTACTCCTAGGATTAGGAGAGTACACCTATTACGCTTATTGGATAGTCTTCTTCCAAACCATAGGCTGATGCCGAACGGTAGGGAAGGAAGAAAACCATTTAAGCCTAACGAAGGTGTACAGAAGGTAACGACTAAAGACAAATAAAGGGATTTAGAGAGATGGCAAGGAAATATATGGTTTCAGTCATAAATCTGGATAATGGAAGAGGCATTATTAGGAATACCACGATACCTCTACAAAACATTTTAATGTTTCAGTTTCACTATGCGTTGTTAAATGAAAACTGATTTCCCAATTAGGTCTTTACTCCAGGGTATGTATTTACCAGGTTTGATTCTCACATCTGTATGGTTTTACAGATGATGAGTGGGAGTAAGTTATTGGGAATTAGGTGATCATCCTCATTATATCGGAATTCATTGTAATTGGTGATATTTGAGGATATCGCCTGGGTACCGTTTTCAACCTACAACGCACAGGGTTTGAGTTATTCAACTCAAAGGGACTTATACAATGTATTGTGTGTTGTCCAGTGTCCATTAGGACAGAGGGGTTGGTACTCGTACTATTTTCTGTCTACTTGTGACTTCTCCATATTTAGACACGTGTTTCGTAGAAATACAAAGTCTAAGTTTTGAGAAGTTATAGGCACAAGAATAAAGTAGAGAACCATGTGTTGCAAGTATCAGGATTTTTCAAGGTGATCGAAGATGTAGATACTTGCGTATGGTATTCAGTTGATAGTAATGGTTTTTAGAAACTTGTTTCTCTTTCAGGTTACTCATAATTGAATGTACTCCTAAATTGAGTAATGTTGATCGTCCTCTCTCTATTTAGTTGATATGCACTGGAGACAGCTGCATGATTTGAATCTAGTTCCAATTAAATCAGTGCCTCTATTTCTATATTATATATAGAATGGTTCATATCTTAACGATGTTAAGGTACGGGGAGTTGTCCAGCTTATGCTTAAAACCAGACTCTGGATAACTCAAGGCACGTTTCTGTAATGGCAGTTTGTGGGTTAACCTGGGCTTTGACGAGGGTTAACTTTCTACCATCAGGGAGATCAATATTGATATTTTTCTTGACTCGCCACAGTTTTAGTAAAATGGAATTTTTCAGAAAATATTAGTGGGAGTATGGTAGAACTGGAAGTGATTCCAGAACCACAAACGATTACTGAAAATTTAATAAGAACCTAAAGATTCAATCAGGTTTGACATTCCATTAGCTACTCCGCAGATATGGCGGGTTACCTCAGGCACCCGAGAGGTACTTCGGTAGCCTCAAGAACGGTGACAGGGAGGTTCTTGTTTACCCAGACTTGACACTACCGTTGTTCCAGACTATGAGACCCGGCAGGAGGATGAGTATAGCGTCATTCTAAACTAGTTTTAGAAGTGCACGTGTATATGACTCTGCCAGAGAGTTGTCATAGTCAGTGGGAGCAGCGGAAGCGTAGTGGACAAGTAGCTTGTGTCTATTTATAGACTAAAGAGAATATAGCGGAGATAGATCATCTATTTTTGATCTAACATTCATGGGCTTTGACTTCTTCAGAATAGGGGATGGATCTGTTAATAAGATAGTGGGATGTGATGTCCTGGTATTAAGGATGACATTCTCTTTGTAGGAAGTGAAATTCCTATACTACGATCGATTATACTTTGGTTGTCATACAGTAGTTTCTCCACATAGGTTATGGATATTATATCAGACATTCTGGTTACTAGATCTATGGTTTTTAGATCTAGATTTGGGAAGTGTCCCAATCTGGGTACTTAGACAGTATTCTAAAGGTGTTTTAGAATGGACGACTCCTGGTATGGTAGTGTACCTGCAGGTGATGGAGTCACCCTTTCTAAAGGTGTCTTACAGACTAAAGGGGAGAGGGATGTGCATGATTGGCATATCACTTGCTTAGGCAATTGAGTCAATCATGACATGTTAAGTACCACACCAGATGTTGTTTTTGCACTAGTTGCAATAATTTGATATATTAATCCAATCCCCGAGAAAATGATTGGAAGCAGTTTATGAACATAAGTGGATGTTCCAGGGATTTGATAACGGCAGCCTCCTTCTGGAGACGGTTATCATTTCAGGCTTCCAAGGTGACCTGGATGACAGAGTGACGCTTAGAGTTATAGTTTTTCCCTCTAACGAGGGGCAGTAGTTTGGACAGGTGGTCCAAGCGGATACTGAGGAAGGCATGGTGCGGCATATTGATTAAGTTCAGTAGACAATACAGTCTAAGAAGTTTGCTGGATTTGGAGTTCATTTGTGAACTGGATCCCATCAGATATCCAGAAATATTCTATGACAGGTATTGCTCATTTTGGGAGATAGTTTTCTCCGCGAAGTTGAGATAAAGAGAGACATAGAAAGAAACACTAGAGCGGATCCACTCACTGAGTTTATTTCTCGAACGCAATAGTTTTACAAACTAGGTTTGTGAAACTGATTAGTAGAGGAGTTGGGTGTTCGGTATCACACGGGCTGTGAGTATGCGACATCGCAATAATTAGCCTTAAGTGCAAGTGGGAGATTGTTGGCTATAGTGCCCTCAAGGCAATTATCATAGTCGCGGACAGCTGATCATGATGATTGAGGGAGGACCTATACCGATAAAATAGTCTTACTCGAGATGATATTATGCTATCGGTTTGTCTTTATCATCATGTAAATGTTGACAGAGCCCTTAGGATTCATACTTGACTACCAGCATTGTGATGGTGATCACATACGTGGGAGCTGGGAGTCTATAAGCAGATCCTTAAATGTCCCTAGTCATGGGAGTATCAAGACTGGGCATCGATACTCCAGTGTAGACTGCGTATACTTATCTAGACCCTGACGAGGGGCGGTGGCCGGTATCACAAGCCATTGGTGTTAGTTGTTCACCTAAGATAGTATGCAGGTGCTCATTGGGTTATGAGTACACTGGACGGACTCGCCGGGAATATGCTAGTTGGTATTATACCTATAGTCAGATAGCAGTTCCCTGGTGACATGTGTACAGGTTATTCTGTCGACCTGAGATCGTCATTTGTCTCGTGTGAGATCCCACTGTGCTTTGATTACTATCCTACCACGGCTTAAAGGAGTCGTGCAAACAGGTTTTAGTTGGGTACAGTCCCGAGCCATATGGAGGCAGTGAGCGGATCGTTGGGGATTCGTCTCTTCCGGTATTGGGGGTTGATGTCGCGCAACGTACGGGTGGCCATCACTAGAAATCCTCGGCCCCGGGGTATGTGAGAATTACCGATCCAGGATCGATAGTTTCTCGGGTAGTGATGGGTTTCATACCGACATGAATTATCACATTGTTAGGGGTCTGACTTTATCCACCCCCTAGACTCGATATGCGATACTCTTAGACGAACAGACCGGATTGTACGGATATTGTCACTGACAGGCTCAGTAGGGGTTTGGATGAGTTTGCTCGTCGGCCTTCCTTTCGCTCAATACCTGGGTAGCCGTTACGTACAGCTAGTGCCGCTGACGTGCTTGTGGTTAAACCCACTGCCAGAGTATTGACGAGTCTTTAGAGTCCCACACAGAGGGTTTTCACGGCTCAGGCGATATGGTGTAGTTGATGTATGATTGGTACATACAGGTGTCCGATTAAATATGTGCACGAGCTGCACAGACTTTAATCGGACGGTTGATAATACTAGCGGCTTAGGATTAAGCCAGATTGTTAAATCAAGTTTTGATTTAATAATATACATATGTATTTATATATATGTATTCTAGTATTATTGCTCACTATTTATTTTCTCTCTTTGGCTATTCCTATTTACGTACGAATACGCGTATGTGTATTTCGATACATATACCGGGAAGTATTCCGTATTTGTGCGGAATGACTTCTAGAAGATGTCACCTCATTATTGATTTTATTTATAAAATCACATGTTAATAATAAGGTGGAATTGGTGACGTGGCAAGGCATGGGTTTTGGTCAAAGCATGGGCTTTTCTCATATAGAGATTGGTATGGTTATTATTTGTTTATTGAAATTAGGAATGACATTTTTGTGGGGGCATGAGAGGAAGGGGCCGGCCACTTTTGAGGTGGGATTCTTGCTCATTTGTGATGGTTCACTTGGTGCTCTCTCACTCTCATGCTCACACAAAAATACTTAACCATTTTCATGCCTTGCAATCATCAGCTCTTCTTTATCTTCACTTGTTGCTCACTTGAGATTATGGATGAGAGAAAAAGTTTTAGTGACACTATCCTACACTCCCCACTCTCCACTACTAGAAATTTTGAAGAGTCTGTTGGTCCGCTTGGCGAACCTGGAGCTTGTGCGGTTTCCCTCGGGTGGATCATCGGAGATGAAGGAAGACCGGCGACCAAAGTCGATCCGCTTCACTAGGAGCTTGGAAATGGTTGAAGACCCGAAGGACTTGGTTCATTAGGTATAACCATTCTATCTCTTTGTGATTAGTTTGCTAGTTTAAGGGTTAATGGTTATGATCTTGAAAATCGGGTAATGGTAGCGCCGGGTTTAGAAAAATTTTGTTCCGCATTTGGCCACAGTTGGATGGCCGGGGCGCTCCCATAACCCAACAAGTGCTGGGCATCTATATCGATTCCTCACATATATATAATCTATCCGTAGAGATGCCCTGTGTCAACTACCCTCAATCTCTCATAGATTGATCACAAATATAACCGTAGAGACATCTTATGTCAACTACCCTCAATCCTTCATGGATTGATCACAATGTATATATCTCATGGATCCCCGGCCATATCTACCATGTCCGAATCATACTCCTCTTTCTCATTTTCTTTCCATATAAACATATATATACTCAATCTTGTAGGATTGATATCATATCACAACATATCCTCGTACCCCTTTTAGTCTGCATGAACTAGTCATAGCACAGACGGGTAACATCTCATAACATAAGCAGTAATATAAATGTATCAATATATCATACATATACATACATACATACATATATCGGTGTCTTATACCATTGAGGTGTAACATCAACGATATATGACGCGTAACGTAAATCGCAAAGCGTAACGTAACAACTAAGGTAATTAAAGCACGAGCGAAAGACATGCAAAGAAAGCTAACATAATTGAACAATAAATAGATATAGATTGTAAGTAACCCTATATATACATTTGTAAAATACCACGAAACATTGGTTTTTTAAATAAGGAGGCCGCGGTGTTTTAAAATACGTAAATGCCATTTTTCAAATCCAACAACACATCTTTCTCATCTCTTTTTAAAATATAAAACGAATCGTTGTTGTAAAATAAGGGGTTACAATCTGACTATCATAATCTCCTCATCATCATGTCATCCAGTACGGAAATCTCACTTTGTACGATGACCACTAGATATATCATTATATAATAATAATGATTGGCACGGATATCTAATCTACGTACCCAACACACAGCTATAGTAAGTGGACCCTAAGTCTACGCACACCTCGCAACCAGTTCGAACCTCAAGTCGCGTGCTTACACAACAATAAGTACGGATACCTAGTCTCATACGCGCATCCAATATAACTTGTATAATAACATAATTCTACTATAACGTCAATTCTACTATGATATGTAAATAGGACAGTTCTACATGGTATGGCAGTACTAATGTGTAGTGTAACATGCTAGTCTATGATTGTGCAGCATGGTAATCATTAGTATTTGTGCTTGTGTTCTACCAAGTGTATCTACAATGATTAAAGCTTCACGGGGACGACTTGACTCTTTACTACTTTACGACGACGGAGGACCGCCCGTAGGGGGTTTACTGCACAAGACGATACTAACGGAATACCCTACTTATCGGACAATATAAACATACACGTCATGTATCTTAACAACTTAATGACATTATAAGCATTAAGTTTTATGGGGGTGCTGTACGCCATCCACCCAATTTTCCCCACTCATAGATATAATATACTCACTGTTTACGATCGCGCTAGTCGTATCCGACAATCTCCTTGCGCTTCCTTGCCGCCTCGGAGGTCTCCGCAACGAAACCTAGTATTCATAGAATCATATAACACACATAAGAAACCATATCGGAACCGATATATCAAATAAAGGTCCATAGGTTAGAATTTATGACCAACAAAAGCTAGGCGAGTGCTACGAACAAGGAATTACCCTTCTGGCATTGCTATTCAAACAAATCCACCAAAACCAAAATTTTAAATACGGATACGCAAGTTTAAAAACCGTAATATATCGCCAAAATCACACTAAAATACTCCTAGATTTTGACTCAGGGATTATTAGGAAAAATAGCATATACCAGAGGTTTATTTATCAAAAGAACTTGGTGTGGAACAAAACCCAAACCTTAATTCAACAATTGGGCTGCCAATAAATTCTTAATGGCAGAAAATTGCGGTTCTAACATGGAGTCAAGGGTTTTTTCTTCTGTGGGTGTCTTCTAGTGATCCTACTAGGTCAATACTATATGCTAAATATTATATAAGTGTCCTAATTCATCCCAAATTTTATTTGAACACTAAAAACACTACAAAAACACCATTTTCCTGACAGCAATCATAAAATCCAAAAACTTAATATTTTGAAAACATGAAAGAGATGAAGTTTTACCTATATAGATGGATATCAAAGGAAGTCCAACTCTTGAGATATCTACTAGGGGATTTTTGGAGTTGTGTTGATCCTAGCTTGAAGTTTTGAACAAGTTGTGTGAAGAAATTATCAATTCTTCTTGTGTTTTGGTGAAAATAGCTAGCATTTGAGGTGAAGTGATGAGGAGAAGTGTTTTGTTCAGTTTAGAAATGAAAGAAAACCATCATATGAATGTTGGAGATGAAGCAGGAGGTGTTGAGAGAAAAGTGTAGAGAAAGGATGAGGTGGAGGGGTGTAAGGTGGAGGTGTAGACATAAAGGTGTAGTGTATGGTGTGGTGTTTGTGAAGGTATAATACCACCCTAACATATACTATATCCTTTCTCACTTTAAAACCAAATACATTTTGCAGATAGATACCTCCTACATATAAATACCTTATATAAATAAATACCTAAATCTTAATAAAACTCTTTTATCATAATTCAAAATTCTAAAATAACATTTAAAATTTTCCGAAATGTTACACTTATAAAAACATGCAGTCAATGTACGAAAACAAATAAATAAAAGCAAGTGCATTTATTCTCATCAAACAATACTTTATTACATCCCAAGGTACTGAAAATAAAAAGATTGTTTATTACATCAATTGAACAAAAAGACAAGCCCTAAACAGGTGGGTAATTGGAAAATAAAAGAGCTATCCAAACAGTCCGGCATCAACTCCGCATAATCTTCATATGTGGGCTCCACTCCATTGTCTCCTTCTTTATAAATCTTTTCCTCATCTAAAGGATATTCCAGAGATAGAGGTAAAGGAAAAGAAAGTCTTTCAGCGAGTTAAACTCAGGTAGGATTGCCTCAAGAAAAATTAGGTAAAGAAGACAAGTGTGTGATGCATAATGTCATGTGAGTATAGTGGTAAACTTTATAAGGTATCTACTAGGTATTAGGATCATATTAGTTTGTTAGATAAGGGTGACGGTTCTCCCAATTATTCTGTTTGGGCCACGGAATAACAGTTGAGGGAGTGAAATGTACTATTTCACTCCCCGGATCGTGATCAAGTAATAGGGGAATCCGAGTCCTGTATATAACTTTTCCTAATCAAATTACCCAGCCCCGTTATATTCAGTGAAATATGAATTACGGATTAGAGTTAGCGCGTAGTTCATCTAGGCATGGAATTTCAACAGTTATATGATCATCCGTATATCGGAATTTTCAATAGTAATGGTCGTACGTATATCGGACTGGTCACCCGAAATATTGGGATCTTCTCGTAATAGTCACCCGTAATATCGGGATCTTCTGATGTAATGGTCGTTCGTATATAGGAATGGTCACCCGTAATATCGGGATCTTCTGATGTAATGGTCTTCTGTATATGTGATTGGTCACCCGTAATATCGGGATTTTCAAACTATTCCATACATAGGTTCACGCGTCTAACCCTAACCGTACTAGATGTCATGTCATGTGGTGTGTAGTAATTCGTGTTCAGTATAAGGAATGTTCATATGGTTGGATTATCATAAACATTCAAGGTATTTTAATGATACCTCAATTATAGAGAAGTTCATGATATTTTAATGCTAATATTATTTTAGTAAAAAATAAACCTGGTATTTTAATACAAATATTATTTTAGTAATATCATGGTATTTTAATGTAAATATTATTTATGAAAGTCCATTGTATTTTAGTGAAATAATATTTTATCAAAAGTCCATGGTATTTTAATGATAATGATATTTATGAAATGTCCATGGTATTTTAGTGAAATAATATTTTATGAAAAGTCCATGGTATTTTAGTGATGATAATATTTATGAAAAGTCCATGGTATTTTAGTGATGATAATATTTATGAAAAGTCCAAGGTATTTTAATGGTAATATTATTTATGAAAAGTCTATGGTATTTTAATCTCGTCTTATCTCCGGCTCTCGAGGCTCAAGAGATAAGTAAACCTAGGGTGTTTATGTGAAAATACTATATTTAGAAATTTTGGGTATTTATTTAAAAATATAACTTTCAGAAAAGTCTAGGGGTTTTATTGAAATTATTTAATTTAGGGTATTTAAATAAAAATATGGATTTTAGTAAGTTGAGATATTTTAATAAAAATAGGGGTTTTAGTAAGTTGAGGTATTTTAATAAAAACATAGATTTTAGTAAGTTGGGGTATTTTAATAAAACTAACTTTTATGAGAAGGGTATTTTTTGTGAAAACTAACTTTGTTATAGAGCTATTTTAATGAAACTTAGCTTTCGACAACGTAATAGTATTATAGAGAAAACTTAATTAGGGTATCGTACCGTGAATGTAGCTTGTGGTTATGTATGGAAAGTGTGGGGGATAGGTCGTTACCCCGTACCATCAGTAAAATCTACGTTTCATCATATTTAAGTTGGTAGGAAAATAATCATGAGCATGAATTTATTTAAACGTATTAAGGCATTGTCATGATCCGAAAAGGGCACATGATTACGTGAAGTCAAGTGGGCTCCATCGTAACCCAAGTAAGCGAAAACCAGGAATCTAAACCATATATATAAGGAAAATAGAAAATAATAGGTGGGGGTGAATTTTTTGAAAAGTTTTTACGAAAATGTAAAACCGGTTCGTAAGATTGTTTGAAAAATGGACATTGCCTCCTTTGTAAATTTTGAGCGAAACATATACAATTATAAGTATATAACAAGCATCCCCACATATGGGAACTAAATCAACGCCCAAACGGCGGAATCATAACTACGCAGTAATATACGATGCCAAAAGGCGAAAGATCAATAAAGCGGAAAGTAAACAACATAAATATACATCAAGTTGACTTCTACACGAGTCCGACAACAACAAAATATACAATACTAAGGTCTCGACAGTACTAGATTTGGTATTTGATGAAATACTTCTAAATACAAATAGGTACAAGGAAAATACCGATACAATACATAACTCACCAACTCAAGATATGCGCAACCTTGCCTAAAAGATAGCAAATGTGCTAAATAAGTCGCTACTGATCCAAGCGGTCAAACCTGTAAATAACTATGACACAACGGGGGCGAGTTGCCAACTCGTGAGTAGATTTATGTAACAAGTTAGAAGTAGCATGATAAGCAGTGAAACAACTAAGGCATAATAATGCGTACATCAAGGAGGGTAAATAAGCATGCGTCGAAACTAGAGTTCGAGCGATGGAATAATAATGATAATAAGCCCTCATGTACAACTCGTGTACCATTATCCTAGCCTGTAAAATATGAATCTGTGTGTGGCTATCATGTTAACATCAAGTAATCAGTATCTGTCCCAGTACGAGCATAACATAACCACAAGCATCAGAAAGCATGTGAGTCATAGGAGAAAATACAATACTGCGAAATAAAACGCTGACAATTATCAATCGTCGATAACTCACTGCATTTATATATACAACGGTGTCAAATCATAATCATCATAGCCGTAATGCAATAACTATAGCAAATGACCAACGTAAGTACAATCAAGGCTCTAATATATATAGCACCCATCCATATGCAATCATATAAAAGTACCTGGAAGATGTATATGAAATCCTTTCAAAATAGCCGTATGATATATATATCGCGACACATGTAGCGGACTTTGTTTTGTGAAGAAAGGTATGCATTTCGTTTAAAGTATACATCCCGCTTTTTGAAAATGATTTATTTTTTAAAAGAAAATGGGGTTTTCTTTTGTAAAATTCTGTGTCGATCCTAAACACGTGGAAAATAGTGAGACTATAGCTCCTTTGAAAAACTCTTTAGAATACATTGATATATGAAAATAATATTCAGATACTGTCTCGTGGACCAGTCTTGTCCGGCTACTATATATAGCATAATATATCTCATTAGTGTAGGGTATCTATATCGATCCCTCACATATATAATATCCATCTCAGTATAGAGCATTTATATCGATCCCTCACATATATAATATCCATCTCAGTACATGGAATCTATATCGATCCTTCACATATATCCGTAGAGGCATCATATGTCAACTATCCTCAATCACTCATGGATTGATCACACATATATCACCGGGCGACATCTTAACTCTCCCTGTCTCAATCTCTCATTGATTGATCATATATATATATATGTGTGTGTGTGTATATATATATATATATATATATATATATATATATATATATATATATATATATCATGGATCCCCGGACATATCCACCGTGTCCGAATCATCTTTATCTTCTTATATATCTTTATATATATATTCAATCTCTTAGAATTGATTTCATATCACATAATATCCACAGTAATATAAATCTCGTCAAGCTCGTACCCTTTTAGTCTGTGTGAGCTAGGCATAGCACAGACGGGTAACATATCATAATATAAGCCAGTAATATAAGTGTGTATATATATGTGTGTGTGTGTGTGTGTGTGTGTGTGTGTGTGTGTGTGTGTGTCCCATACCACTGAGTTATAACATCAACAATATATGACGCATAGCGGAAATCATAAAGCTTAGCATAACTAATAAGATAAATAAAGCTCGAGCGAATGATATATAAAGTAAGCGTAGTGTAAAATAACAGTAAATAAGTAATTACTTCGAATATTCTCACTTATACGTTTTTAAAGTAGAATGAAACGTTGTTTGAAAATAAGGAGGCTACAATGTTTTTAAAACTTATATATTTACCGCTTTTTGAAATCCAAGCAGCACATCCTTTCATTGTCACATTTTAAAAATATGAAACGAATAGTTATTTTTAGAAAGTGGGTAATATCGTCATATCAGTAAAATCTCCCAAACGGGTAAAATAGCAAGACATCGCGAGTCAAGTAGAATAAGGCCATATCTAGATAATCATCATCATCTATCCTCATCATATCACCCCATACGGAATCTCGCCTCGTACGATAGCCATCAAATATTTAATTATATCATATCATAATAATGATCGGTACGGATATCTAATTCATGTACCTGAACACATAGCTAACTAGTACGAACATCAAGTCTATGTACACACATAGAAATGGAATATCAATATTACGAACGTTTAGTCATGTACAATTTGACTTGAATGGATCTTGAATTTGTTTGCTTCACGTTGTCGATTGCATCGATTCGTCATGCCTTATTTCCGGTTTGAGCGCATATCACATTGTAGGCAATCGAACTTGGTGTTGGATATGTTGTTGCAAACTGTACTTCAAGAAAAACTTGGAAACGTTGTTAGTAATGTATGAATTCGTTAAATAATGTTATAAAATAAATCATCAAAATTGAAGATCGTGTGACACGGATGTTAACATTTGTGAGCTAGTATTATATCTCTCATTTTCTCTCTTTTGGTATTTATGTTTTTATACGAATAGAGTATTTGTATTTTGATACGAATACGAGTATTTGTATAAATACGGGTATTTATATCTTAACATGAATAAAAGTATTTTTATCTCAATACAAATACGAGTATTCGTATTTTTATATGAATACGGTATTTGTATTTTGATATGAATATAGATGTATGTATTTTGATACATATTTACGTTTATATGTATGTGTGTGCGCGCACGCGTGTGTATTGATACACACAACTTTATTCTCTACATGGAAGCTAAAAGAAGTGTTTGGGCTTATGAGTCATAAGATGAGTCATAAGGTGACTCAAGCTTTGATTCACACATCATTTTGAGATAAGATCAAAGAAAAAGAACAAAATTTGATTCTACACTCATTCTTCTCTTCTTCTCTTTTGAGTTTCCATTTTTGAGAGGAAAATTGGCAAATAGAGAAAAAGCTTGAGATAACTCTACTACATCTCTTATTATCACCTCCTAACAAGTTGTGATCATGAGTAGCTTCTCTTGTTCACTTGGTGTGGAGCTATAGCTTGATATCGAGTTCTCTTAGGTGGATCATTTTCGACAAGGAAGATCGATGACCAAGCTTGTTCTAGATGACTTCGGAGCCGAGCTAGAGTCTATGGAGCGATGCAGGAGTCTTCTACAATTGTGTGGACATGCAACAAAAGTAGTTAGCCTCCTAACCTAGTATGTTATGATACCTAGTTTAGTATTTGGAATCGATTCTAGGGTTTTGGTCGCTAGTGCTTGCATAAAAGTTTTTGTTTTCGCTTCCGCTTTCGCCGCAAGTCTTGCAGCGCGAGCACTAGGGACCTAACAGTACCATGCTGGATACGGTCGACCGGTCTTGACCAGCTTATTCGCCGCTTTGTTGTCTTGGTGAACTTTAATTTTATGTGTCTCCTTTGTCGTAAATAATGACTACCGGCAGTCCGTTTGCCTGCAGTTCCGATTGGACTATCATCCCGACCATGTTTTAAATTAGTAGGGCTATATAGTTCACTACTAAAATAGGGGTTGCCCCTACGGATAACGACATCCGTATGGGCAATTTTAGTTTGTCCCTACGGACTAATCCGTAGGGCCAAAAGGTTGCCCCTACGGTCCTTACATATTAATTTAAAAATATTAAATCTTAAATTGTTGTTTTCCCCTACGGAGCCGCAAACCAAGAACCTACGGACTTATCCGTAGGGGCATGTAAATAGGGATTTAAGTAAAAAGGCACAGATCGATCCCTACGCTCATTATCCCTAAATATTATTTTCTGCCTGCGCGCGAACCCAAATTCCCAAACCCTCATTCCCGCCGATCGCCTGTGTGTTTCTTCGTCGTTCTCGTTGTCGCCAGCGCCGGCCGATTCGTCGTCGCTACCGCCTGCTTCTTCCTCATCTCCGTTTTCGTCGTCGTCGCCTCCGATCGATCGTCGCCTCTGCACAGGTAAGGAAATCTTCAATTACTCAAATTTTTGATTGTTTTAGGGCTATGGTTCATGGTTTGGGTACCGATGAGGCATCGGTTGGGGTTAGCGTTAGGGTTGGGGCTGGGGCTCGGGCTAGGGATGGGGCTGGGGCTGGGGCTGCGGTTGGGATTGGGGTTGGGGTTGGGGTTGGGGTTAGGGTTAGGGTTGGGGTTCGGCTGGGGCTGGGGCTGGGGTTAGGGTTGGGGTTTAACTGGGGCTGGGGCTGGGGTTAGGGTTAGGTTGGGGCTGGGCTGGGCTGGGGCTGGGGCTGGGGTTAGGGTTAGGTTGGGGTTGGGGTGGGGCTGGGGCTGGGCTGGGGCTGGGGCTAGGGTTCGGTTGGGGTTGGGGCTGGGCTAGGGCTGGGGGATCACAGTTGCGGTAGATGGTGAAGGAGCCGGGGCCGATCTTATGCAGGTCCACAATATAGTCTCTGACGATGTTGCCCCAATTTCCATGGAGACATGAGGAGACATGGGAAGAATTCGTGTCTTTCGTGTTGTAGATATAGAATCAAGTAGCTAGCTATAGATTGATTGCCCAAAAATTATAATTGTATGCATTCATGTGGTGGTTGTAGTTTGTGGCCAAATAAATCTTTGCATGCTGCCATTGGCAAGTCTTTGTCCAACCAAAACATGATTCAACATATTGAGCTTGTGGTACCGGACCATTCATGTTGCGTATAACGCTTTATGATATCAGTATCCTACATTTGTAGTTTTAATTGTTGATTGTTATAGATGAATGCCATTGCAATATTAGTTTTTGGTAGATGAATGCCATTGCAATGTAGGATGATCAGTTCTATCAATCTTGATCTCAATAGTTTAAAATCACGTTACACATACAACACGAATGCACAACAAACGTATCATTAGAGAGTGATTCAAGATGTTCAAGTTAAAACCAATATATGATACTCGATGATAATATGAAACCTTCATATTCTCATCGATACTCATATATGAAACTAAAAGCGCCACTTAGTCCCCGTCTATCGGTTAACATACGTGCGATGTTCGTCGTGAAATAGAACTATATGAAGGTTATTAAATATCGGACGGTATAGCTCGATACTAACAACAGTCGTATAGTCTATGCGACGAGAAGATTCAATCGTATGGTAACCGATAGATTTGTCCCGTGTGGACAAGTTAGGAATGTATAAAGCAAACACCTTCATTCACTTGTGTTTTCATCCGTTTCGAGATATTTCGTCGGTACCTTTCCGCTGGTTCTCCATGTACAAAGATAGATTAGATGTTCATTTCAACGTTGTTTCATAGCTTTGAAATGATTATCTATTCTATTACAGTGTACTCGGAGAACAGCGGGGAGGTGCTGCCGAAATTTACTCGAAATGGTTGAAAGCACAAGTGATGGGTGTTCGCTCTATACATTCTTAATGGGATAGAAGCTTTACCCCCGACAGCCAGAACACACACATACAACAAGAATACACAACAAATGCATAATTAGAGAGTGATTCGAGATGTTCAAGTTAAAACCAATATATGACACTCGATGATAATATGAAACCTTCATATTCTCATCGATACTCATATATGAAACTAAAAGTGCCACTTAGTCCCCGTCTATCGGTTAACATACGTTCGATAATTTATTCTTTTCAACGAAAAACGCACACACAAAGTATATACACGGATTTTCTCCTTTGTCAGTAACTATCCCGTTCTTATATTTCTTAATATAGTCACCATAACCTACAATTTATATGTTATACAGTCTAACATAGCCCATGAGTACGTCAGAGTTAAGGACTGGATGTATGTGGATTGGCAACAACGTATGCAACCTAAGTTTGTCGCAGGAGTTGCTTCTGTCATTGAATTTGCACGCGCACATAATAAGATCATAATAGAGCAGATTCTCTGTCCGTACGATAGATGTGGCAATAAGTACTGGCAGAAGGTAGAATTGGTAGAGCTTCATATTGTAAAATATGGGTTTACTAGATTTTATACAACTTGGAAACATCACGGGGAAGGAGAAGAATGCATTAATGCGGCAGAAGAAGAAGGAGAACACGATAATACGGCAGGAGAAGAAGGAGAATTCGGTAATGCAGCAGAAGGAGAAGACGGTAATTTATTTCCATCAGAAGAAATGGAGGATATGGTAGAGGCTGCCCTAGGTGAATCTATTCGTATCGAAGATGACATTCCTTCTGGTAAAGGACCGCATGCGGATAAATATGAAAATTTCATGAATGATGCTAGAAAACCAATTTATGAGAATGCGAAGTATTCCACCCTCTCATGGTTCATCCAACTTTTCCAGATTAAGTGCCTAAATGGATGGAGCAACAAGTCAATCACAATGCTTCTTTCGTTCTTGAAATATTCTATGCCCCAGGGAAATAACGTGCCCGACAGCTGGTACGGAGCCCAGAAGATGATGTCTGATTTGGGTCTAAAGTGCGAGAAGATTCAAGCATGTCCTAAAAACTGCGTGTTGTACCGGAAAGAGAATTCAGATTTGAAAGAGTGTCCAACATGCAGAGAGGCCAGGTATAAGCCGAAAGATTCTGATAAGAAGCCTGGTATACCTGTCAAGATAGCACGATATTTTCCCATAACACATAGGCTACATAGGCTATTCAGGTACAAGAAAACAGCCGAGGCAGTGATTTGGCATCACCGTGCTCTTCCAAGTGAAGATGGAAAAATGAGCCATCCAAGAGATTCACCGGCATGGAAGGATTTCGATAGGAGGCACGCAATATTCAGTAGCGATCCTCGCAATGTCCGGCTCAGACTGGCTACTGATGGCTTCTGCCCATTCAACTATATGGCTAGAAGTCACAGTACATGGCCCGTTGTAATGATAATTTATAATCTGTCGCCTTGGTTGGTTATGGACCAATCATAATTTATGATGCCTCTTCTTAGCGACGGACCAAACTCACCGGGGAACAATATCGACGTCTATCTCCGACCTCTGATCGAGGAGTTGAAATCTTTGTTCATTGATGGTGTAGAGACATACGATGCAAACACAAATACAACCTTCATACTGCGTGCGGCTTTAATATGGACAATTAATGACTTTCCTGCCTATGGAATGCTATCAGGTTGGTCCGTACATGGTCCCAAAGCATGTCCTCATTTCCATGAACACACAACATTGAAATTCTTGAATTTTAGCAGGAAGGATTATTATTGCGGCCATCGACGTTTCCTGCCTCCAGACCACCCCTATAAGTTAGACACGGTTCACTTTGATGGTCATCAGGAGCTTCTTGGACCTTCATCCCCATTGTCCGGAGAGGACGTGACTGCTAAATGGGATGGTTACAATAATGTGACCTTCAGGATGGATCCGACGAAACAGGTCAAACCACCATTTTGGAACAAGTTAAGCATTTTCTTCGAGCTTCCGTACTGGTCAACAAATTTAGTGCGTCATTGTCTGGACGTCATGCATATAGAGAAGGGAGTATCAGAGCACATACTTAACTTGCTTCTTTGTAAAGACGGGAAATCGAAAGACAACCTGAATGCTCGGATGGATCTACAGGAGTGGGGAATAAGAAGTGAATTGCACCCTAGACCGGTAGCGGGTAAACCGGGCAAGTTTGTACTTCCCAATGCCGCTTATCATATGTCACAACCGGAGAAGAAAAGATTCCTGCAGGTGTTGCATGATTTGAAAGTTCCCACAGGTTTCTCAGGATCATCCAGCAAGAAAATAAAAATTGTGAAAGGCAAGATCGATGGGCTGAAAAGTCATGATCACCATGTTATCGTGGAGCACCTTCTTCCATTAGCCCTCAGGACTTCTCTCCCTGAATCGGTTGGTCTAGTAATCAACGAGCTATGTTGTTTTTTCAAAGAGTTGTGTGCTAAAACACTGGAGGTTGTGATACTGGATAAACTAGAAAATTCTATTGCTTTGATACTTTGCAGGTTTGAGCGTATTTTCCCACCGTCATTCTTCGATATCATAATACACTTGACGGTTCATCTTGCAACTGAGGCTAAATTAGCCGGTTCGGTACAATATCGAGGGATGTATCCCGTCGAAAGGTACATGTAATTTTTCGTTTCACTCAATTTATAAATTTATTATTGTCCTGTATGCCCGTATTTATTTATTCAACATATTTTCATTAGGTACCTCTACACTCTTAAAAAGTATATACGCAATAAAAATCGACCAGAGGGTTCTATCATGCAAGGTTATCTTCTTAATGAAGCAACCACATTTTGTTCCCGTTATCTGGACGAGAACATTGAGACAAGACTTAACCAGCCTCGAAGAATTCAAGACGGGCCATATGGTAAAGCCGAGTATAAGAGAGTAGACACTATGTTTATCAACAAGATATACCGGTTTATCTTGCTTAATTGCGTATGTCTTGAACACATTAGAGAGTAAGTTTTTTTGGATTAATTATTATATTTGTGTTTGTGTGTGTATGAAATGATATAATATTAATGTCACCATTATTTGTCGAAAACAGAATTCATTTTAACGAGGTACGTGAGGGGCATCCTGATTGGAACGAAGAACGATTGGAAAAATATCATCAGGATAATTTTTGTGATTGGGTCACATATCATGTAAGTTATTCGAATAACATTTTATTGCTATCAGTTTTAATCTAAACTTGTATCGTTATGTATTTGTCGTAAAATTTGTTTTGTTAGATCCACGATCCGAACTTGTCTGCATCATTTGAGAGTGATTCAAGATGTTTAGCTCAATTTTCTAGTATGGAGGTTGCATATTACAAAGGATTTGGTGTCATTGGATACAAATTCGAAGTTAAGGGCATAGAAACATCTAGAACCACTCAGAATAGTGAGATTGCGACGGTAGGATCGGACGGTGTGATTTATTATGGGTACTTAAATTGTATACTCGACATCCACTATCCCGGACGATCAGAACCCTTTTATATATTTTAGTGTACTTGGTACGATACGCGAACCGATACGGATAAGTGGAGAAGCAATCTTGGGACTTGGAAAGATGAATATGGATTGTGTTCCCTTCCGAAAGACGGCGACGACGTGAGGACGTCTAGCCTGAGATTCGGGGCAGATGCTATATGGTTTTATCCGTCTACCTCTCCGAAGATGCCAAGTTGATTTATGGCACCGTGTATCGGAGGTTTAGACGGATGCAGCCGATGTAGCAGACTTCGTCAGATTCCCCCTCGCTTGAGAGGTTTTTGATTGTGGGGACGCTCTTCCCTGCCGGCGCAAGCCCCTGCAGTTAATTACGCTACCGCATAGCGGTAACAACTTTCTCCTTCTCTAGAATTTCACTTCGTGTCGTGGGTGTTTGTTTTGTTTGCGGTTGCCCGTGGATTGTATACGGAGACTATTTATTTCGTCGCCCGTAGGACGTGGATTAGTCCAAATCCGTACTTTCTTAGATTTGGGTTTTGGGTTTTAGTTTAAGGATACGTTAGCCATATTTGAGGCTAAGATCAACTTAAACGTTTGTTAAGGATACGTTAGTCTAATTTCCAGACTAAGATCTACTTAATGGGATCGTCTAGATCCATTTCCAGTTTAGGGACATGGTGATCCATTTAATATATGGCCGTCGGGACCCGTCACCTCTCTGACGACGTTGAAGGATTACAACGACATGCGTCAGATGAGTTCGGAGATGTACCTTTGAACCAAAGTTGATTGGGGGTCTTATAGTCCAATTTGGGACTAAATTCTGTTTGAATGTTTAAGGATACGTTAGCCATATTTGAGGCTAAGATCAACTTAAACGGGATCATTTAGATCCAACAAAAGAGCGTTTGGGGGCTCTATTGTTCCAGTTTAGGGATGTAGTGGTCCATATTCCAGTTTAGGGACGTGGTGATCCATCATTAGTTTAAGGACGTTTCGGTCCAGCATTAGTTTAAGGACGTTTCGGTCCAGCATTAGTTTAAGGACGTTTCGGTCCACGAGTTTAAAGACCCCGCAGTCCATATTGATGTGTGGTCGTCGGGGCCCGTCACCTCTCTGACATCGTTGAAGGATTACAACGATAAGTGTCAGAGGAGTTCGGAGATGTACCTTCGAACTGGATATAAATTGATTTAGGGAGCAGCCATGCTTAGTCAATTTAATTTGAGGACTTATGGCCATGGCTAGGCTAAGTCCAGTTGAATGTTCAACATTTTTATTTGTCTTTGGCCTATTAGGCCTGTGCTAGGGCTTTGCCCCTTTTTAAATAATGCACTGCATTATTTTTGTTTTGTTTGGGCTCTGCCCTAAATAATGCAGAGCATCTATTTTGTTTGGGCTCTGCCCTCTTTATTGCACTGCAATTTAATTAGGCCTACTAGGTCTTTTTGCTTTGGGCCTGGCCATTTTTGAAATGCCTTGCATTTGTCAGGCGCTTTGCGCCAATCAGAGAGCGCAAATGCTTGTGGTGACGACACGTGTCATGCAAGCGCAGTGCGCTGCGCCAATGCGCTGCACTTGCGCTGCTGACACGTGGCGTGCTCTGGTGAGTTGCGCCAATTCCAGAGAGTAAGGCTCTATTTCAAAAGCGCATAGCGCAGATGGTTCAGATGCTGACACGTGACGCTCTCTGGTGGCTTGCGCCAACCCAAGAGCGCAACAGTGCAGATTTACAAGTGCAAGGCACTATTAACTTGAGAATCTTTTAGATTCCAGAACCAATGGTTCATAAAAGAAGTGCAAAGCACTGTTCGATTTCCTGATCTAATTTAGATTCAAGAAAACAAGTATTTTCTTATTTCTTCCTTGATCTCAGAGAACCAATGGTTCATAAGTGCAAAGCACTATTTTTATTTTTGTTTTTTATTAAAGATCATTGATCTTGTTCTTAGATCAATGATCTATTAGAAGAAATTCTTCTATCCTAAAGGTTTTTACCTTTCTTCTTGAAATTTCTTCATAGTTCTCTCTGTTTGAAAATTTTGATTTCTCACAAAATGTTGATGCCTTTGAATTGAGGCCTAGGGGCCTTTATATAGTGACCATAAATTTGTTAAAGAGATCTTTCTCTTAGTGATTTAGGGAATTTTTCCCACCGTTGGATCTTTGATCCAAGGGCTTCTGTTTTACAGAAGGCAATCTTCTTGTTTTAACAAGAACAGAAAAATCTTACTCGAATTTAATTCTGTTTGGCGCAAACGCCCCAGCGCGTGACACGTGTCAAGCAGCGCACAGCGCAGCGCAACTGCGCTGACACGTGTCGCGCAGAGCAAAGCGCAGCGCAACTGCGCTAGCGCATCTGCGCTGACACGTGTCGTGCAGCGCAACTGCGCTAGCGCATCTGCGCTGACACGTGTCGCGCAGCGCAAAGCACAGCGTAACTGCGCTGACACGTGTCGCGCAACGCAGTGCTTGCGCAACTGAAGCGTTGCTTCCTTTAATTTTGTTTTAGATAGAGCTTTGCTCTGATTGGGCGCGCTGCCTCGGGCGATACACTGATGTATCAGCTTTTGACACCTGGCACGTTGCGCGCAGCGCAAAGAATCTGAAGCGTTGCTTCATTTAATAAAGTTTAAATTTTCAAAGTAGAGCTTCGCTCTGATTGGGGGAAGATGAAGCGTTGCTTCATCTTCCGCCTTGGAATTTGAACAGAGCTTTGCTCTGATTGGGGTAAACAAATGCCCCCCCACCGTTGCGTTTACGTGGCCCCAAACGCAAGCGCAACGGTGGCAGAATTCCAACCATCGCGCCATCCCTTGGAAGCTGCAAGGGCATTTGATGCCTATAAATAGGACCTTTGGTCCCTTAGATGATTTTCATCTCTAAAATTTTACTTTCAGAATTCAGAGCCCTGCTCTTTATTTTCAAGAACTTCAAGAGTTAAACTCTTAAAACTTTTAGGTGAAAATTTTAATTTGGATTAAATTAAATTAAATTAATTTTCATTGACAGAGCCTCGCTCTCAATAGATCACTGATCTAAAGGAAACCCATTTAGGGTTTCACTTAGCAAAGCTTTGCTCTACAGGTCTAAAGGGATCTAAAGAGAAGTAAAGGGGACCCTATTAGGGTTCCATTAATAGAGCTCTGCTCTCTGAAAGATTTTCCTTGGATTTTCTTAATTCATTAATAGAGCTTTGCTCCTTCCAAATCATACAAAAGAACTCTTAGGAGTTTTTCATTGATCTTGGAGTTTAAAGATGACATTTTATTCCTCAGTGCATTATATCGTTTTGCTTAATCAGTCTTTCTGATAATTTTGTTGATTTTCTTTCACAGAAACAATGGACGCCCATATGCATGCTCTTAACGAGATCATCTCTTACGGGGACATCCGCCGACTTGGCCGCTCTCAAAATCGAGAGTTCACAAACGCGGAGTGTGCTGAAATCATGAGCCGCTTCGACGCATACAACGGTCCACTGCTTCCCGGATGTTCCTCCTTCCTTAAGCTTATCGTGAGATCCATCTGGGAAGCGCTTTCCCTATTCTGTTCCGGTGTGCCGCTTAGGGCGTTGTATGCCGCCGAGGATAAGGTGCACTCGGTGTACCTGATGAACTTAATCTCGAATAGACGGCGAGACAGTCTTGTCGACCTCTTGCGCGAGGTCTTTCAACAGTCTGCCATACTCGCTGCTTATCGGAGGGTGGAAGACATCAGGGGGGACCCTGATGCTTGTGCTCGCAAAAGAAAGCACACCAGGATGGTCCGCGAGGCTTGGAAAGTGATAGATAGGGTCATTTTCAAATTCCTCAATCCATGTCCTGGGTTCGAGGTTATACCTTTGTAAACATTTTAATAATGTTATTATCTATTTTTCCGTGATTGTAAGGACCCCTTTTTATGATATGAATAGAAAATTTCCATTTCAATTTGTCTTATTTCTTGTTCTGAATCTTTTGCACAGGCATGAATATTGTGTGTATGCTGTCTTAATAAACAGGGTCGATAGATAATAGAGTAAGCATCTAGATTTCTCCAAGAGATAGCGATGGCTTAGGCCGCAAGTTCAGATCTGCCTCCTAAGACTTTTCAACTCTATGAGCCGTGAGGGTCTCATAGAGACTTTTCTCCCTACGGATCGAGGGGATCTCGTAGGTGGATTTTCTCCTTAGGAATCGTGAGGATTCCTAAGTGTGTTTTCTCTTACAAGTCGTAAGGATCTCATAAGAGAATTTTTCCCTTTCACGAGTCGAGAGGACCCGTAAGCGGTTGCTTCCCTCCTTGTCGAGTTTCGAGTTTGGAGAGTGAGACCCGTGGATAGTGTGCAAGAGACCGTTTTGGGCCAACTTGCAGGGTCCCAGTGCTTAGTAAACAGGCTCCTTTTATGCCTACTGCCTAAGGCTTTATCTCACGAGTTGAGCCGCATCGAGAATTTCTCGCAAAGACATCAATTTCTTCACAAGTCGAGACGAATCGAGCATTTCTCGCAAGAATATCCTAACGTCACAGTTAACCTCTGCTCTTTACGACAGAAGTCCGTTAGGGTCTGTGGTACTTAGGGTTTTGGCCGTCGTACCGTCGCATAAGCTGATATATTCCTCGATAGGCAATCGTGCTATTCGAGTAGCCCTGCGACTGTCGTGTCTCTGATCCCTTCGGGGGCTGGACAAGACGTCTTCAAGCAATCTTCCTAGGCAGTTTGACCGTCGGAAGAGCAAGCGTTAGGAATTTGCCATGCCGCTTTTTACTTGAGGTTAGGCTCATTTTTGCGAGCCCCGATGAGTCATAACCACTCCGCGCTGGTGTGGGATGATCTCCGATAGTCTTTCCGGTTTTATGTGAGTTGCCGTCAAGACCCTGAAGCTAGGAATTTGGCCTTTGCTTCGTTTGCTGGCATCGCGTCTGCTGTATCGAGACGAATGTCGCGGTGGGAACTAGGGATTTTGCCGTGGCTCCATTTATTTGATTGTCGCGTCTGAACCCTGCTGGAGGAAGAATGCTGGAATGACATCTCGTCTGCTGTATCGAGACGAACGTCGTAGTTGTCTCTAGGTTGCTGGTGAACCGTCGAGGTTTGGAACTAGGGATTTTGCCGTGGCTCCATTTGTTTGATGATGTTGCGTCTGCTGTGTCAAGATGAACGTCGAGATGGCGACCACTCCACGTTGGTGTGGAATGATCTCCGGCTGTCTTTCAGGCTTTATATGACTTGCCGTTAAGACCTCGAAGCTAGGAATATAGCCTTCGCTTCGTTTGTTTTGTTATGTATGAATCCTGTTAGAGGAAGGATACTGTTGTTGACATTGCGTCTGTTTTATCGAGACGAATGTCATAGTTGTCTCTAGGTTGCTGTTGAACCGTCGAGGTTTGGAACTAGGGATTTTGCCATAGCTCCATTTGTTTGATGATGTTGCGTCTGAACCCTGCTGGAGGAAGAACGCTGGAGTGACATCTTGTCTGCTGTATCGGGACGATTGTCGAAGTGAAGCTGGGATTTTGTCGTCGCTTCGCTTTGTTTCGACCGCAAGGTCTTTTGTTGGCGTTGTATCTGCATCTTGATGGACTGCGAAGGAACGCCTTTATTGACATCTCATCTGCTGTAACGAGACGAATGCTGAGATGGTTTCTAGGTTGTCTGTGAACCGTCGAGATTTGGCTTCGCTTTTTTTTTTATGGAGCCGGTTGGGAAGGTATGGTTCTATCTTTGTTTGTGCCCCTGGATTGTATACAGAAATCGATTTGATCTAACCTGTAGGGAAGAAGTTTCATTCATTTTTTTTTATTATTATTATTTTATTTCCGCGATACTCTATCATTTCAGCTTTTATATCGCGAAGGTCGCGATTGCCCAATCATTTCGGCTATTTTTCGCGGTGCCCAATCATTTCGGCTATTTAGTTTATTTTCACTCGCTGCTTTTTATTGCGAGTTGCCCAATCATTTCGGCTATTTATTTTATTTTTACTTGCTGCTTTTTATTGCGAGTGTGGAACTTGGAATCTGATACCAATCTTAGCATCTGCATCGCTACAACTGGAATATTTCCAGGAGCAAATCATCATTTGCCATGAAAGGACTTGGAATTTGATACCGGTTTAGGCATCAGCATCGCTACAACTAGGATATTGCCAGTAGCGAATCATCATTTGCCTCTGTCGATGACGAACAAAGGTGGCTTAGCGAACAGGGTTAGGATCCCGCCGACTAAGGCTTTTGACTTCATGAGCCGTAAGGGTCTCACAAAGGTATTTCTCCCTGCGAGTCGTGAGGATCTCCTAGGTGCCTTTTCTCCTTAGGAATCATGGGGATTCCTAAGTGTGTGTTCTCTTATAAGTCGTAAGGATCTTACAAGAGGTTTTCTCCTTGCGAGTCGAGAGGACTTACAAGGGTTGTTCAC
This sequence comes from Agapanthus africanus, assembly GCA_030015575.1. NCBI lineage: Eukaryota > Viridiplantae > Streptophyta > Magnoliopsida > Asparagales > Amaryllidaceae > Agapanthus > Agapanthus africanus. The sequence continues at coordinate 662,889,483 of CM057340.1, forward strand.
CGTATGGATATATCCCCAGTCACGAGTGGGACTTGGTTAGGGAAATGTTTATTCGTGCCCGTGGATTGTATACAAGGGTCAGTATTGAGCCACTTGTAGGGCCAAATCGAGGGTTGTGGAGGTTACTTAAGCACATGTTTAGGTCTCTGTAACCTAAGACTTTCAAATCTCATGAGCCGTGAGGGTCCCATAAGAGAGTTTCTCCTTACGAGTCGTAAGGATCTTCTAAGTGTATTTTCTCTTTAAGAATCGTGGGGATCCCTAAGTGTGCTGCTCCCTTGTGAGTCATAAGGATCTCACATGGGTGGTTTCTCCTTACAAGGTCGAGGGGACCCTGTAAGTGTCTTTTAACGAGGTTGCGCCCTTTCGGGTTTTCACAAACACTCGCCGATAGTCCTGCTGTTTTTACTCACGGAGCCCTTTCGGGTTTTCATCCGTGCTCATTTTGCTTATGGACATACATTTTTTTATACTTTTTATTCTTTTTATTTTTATATATTTTTTTACGAGGTCGCGCCCTTTCGGGTTTTCACGAACACTCGCCGGTAGCCCTGCTGTTTTTACTCACGGGGCCCTTTCGGGTTTTCATCCGTGCCCTTTTTGCTGATGGACATACCGTTTTTTTATCATTCATTTTTTAAAATTTTTTTTTATTCATCTCTTCAGCCTAAGGATGCTGCGGTAGTAGTTTAAGGACGTTTCGGTCCTTCATTAGTTTAAGGACGTTTCGGTCCGCTATTAGTTTAAGGACGTTTCGGTCCGCCATTAGTTTAAGGACGTTGCGGTCCGTTGTCGCCATATTTGAGGCGAATCTCTAGTTTACTGACTTTTCATTCTATGGGGCTTTTTCTATGACTGATCATGATGCCCCCGGCGTATCCGTCTTTCTCAGAGCGTGCGATTGTGGCGGGTTCACCTTCCAGTTTTCAGACAGCGTGAACTTGCCCTATTGGTATTGGTCTTCAACCCAGTTTTTGAAGACGTAACAATCCTCGATCAGGTGACCTACTGTTTGGTGGTAAGGGCAATAATTAGGATTATTAACATCCCCTGGCCGCAACGGACGTTTTGGACTTGGCAGATTGATGAGTCTGTCGCGCACTACCAGATCGAACAGTCCCCTTGTTTTATCTTGCGGAAACGAGTAAGGACGTTTCAACTTTTCCTGGAGGGGTTGCTGTTTGTTGTTTCGGCAAACAACCGGTTTAGGGCCACTCGATTGCTGTTGAGTATTGGCTACGATGGCTGTTTTTCCCTTCTCTTTATCCTTTTTGCTCGATCCTTTGTTCGCGGGGCCGAGATTTTTTCCGAGTAGCGTGCAACTGCATGGCTGAACGTTCTCGCAACTCCTCAATTCTTTCATTTTTGAAATGGATCCCTTGAAGATAGGGTTGAGGGCAGCTTCTTCGTCAGAGTTGCTTCCGAAGGTGATAATTTACGATCCCTTGGAGTCGGCTCTGTGACAGTAGTCGGCGGCTCCCTTGCGCTCATCTATCGCATTTTCCTGATGTCTACGAGCTCCACACTTTGTCTTGTTGAAGTGTTGCTTTTGAGCGACATACCCTTGCCACCAACACTTAAAGGAGTCGCAGTTTTCGGTAGGATGTATGATCTTCTGATGATATAAGCAGAAGTTAGGATGCATCTCTATTTCACCAAGAGTATTTTCTTCAGAGGGTGGTTGCACCATTCCTGCTGACAGGGCTTTAGCGAACCTTTTCCTCATCTTGAGTTTGTTTTTATCCGCAGCGGACGGCTTTTGATTTGACGGGAGTGCCTCGACTCTTTGGTCTAGTTGTCAGTGTTTCGCTCCTTCCAGTATGGCCATTTCACGCTCTTGATTGGCTTTAACTTTCAGACGAATCTCATTCAGGAAGGCATCGATCAACTCGTCTGACGGCTGCAGAGTTTCTGGTTCAGGGTTTGCCCTCGGTTTCTCGGCGCAAGGGGCCTCTTCATCATCCGCTAATGAGTGAGAGATCACATGACAAGTTGCCCCAGGTGTGTCCGTCTTCTTTGGAGTGTGCGGCTGTGGTGGGTTTACCTTCCACTTTTCAGACAGCGCAAACTTGCCTTGTAGGTATCGATCCTCGATCCATCCTTTAAAGACGAAACAATTCTCGATCGGGTGACTTACCGTTTGGTGGTAAGGGCAATAATCAGGACTACTGAGATCACCTGGCTGTGACGGACGTTTTGGATTCGGCAGATTGATGAGTCTGTTGTGTACTGTCGGCTCAAACAGTCTTCTCGTTTTATTCTGAAGAAACGAGTAAGGACGTCCTAGTCTCTCCTCGAGGGATGGGCATGGATGCACGTTATTTTGGCGAACGACCGGCTTTGAGTTGCTCGGCTGTTGTTGAGCATTGGCAACGATAGTCGCTTTCCCTCTTCCTTTCTCATTTCGAGAGTCTGGTCTTGGAGGAGACGGTCCATGGCCCATCTGGTCCATTTAGGCTAATTTGTCGATCAAGGCCTGGAAGGTGGTCGGCCTGAAGAACATCATGAATTGAGAGATGGTCGTTTGCGGATCAAGAGTGTCCATGAACATGCCTACCGCAGATGCCTCTTCTATGCGTTGTTCGCATTTTGACCATAGGTTCCGCCATCGTGTTGCGTATTGGACCCATGTTTCGCCGGGTCTTATCCTGGCATTTATCAGTGCTGTTATCGGGGTGCGTTCACTAGCACTCGCGAATCTTTGTGTAAATAATAGATCCATTTCCACAAAAGTTTTGACAGAGTTGTTAGGTAGCTCCGAATACCATTCAAAAGCTGTTTCTGCTAAACTGCCGACGAATTGGCGAATCAACAATTTGTCATCGCCTCCAGTATTACCGTATAAGGCCCTGAATTGAGCGACTTGCTGATGCGGATTCCCTATCCCTTTATATACGTGAAACTTAAGGATCGTATATCTCGACGGGTAACTGATTTGGTCATACCAGCCCGGATAGGGTCGTCTAGTTCTAACAGTTTTCCCAGCCGCTTCACTCGCCCGATGAGCTTGTATTTGTTGAGCTATATAGTCATCCAGTGCGGCCTTGGAAATGGTTTCTTCCTCGGCCGCTGAAAGAGCCGGAGGAGGATTAGATGTCTCCCCTCTGTCGTCTCCGACAATGATCGGAGGGTCTTCAGCTAGAGGGTCCGGGTGTAACATCATCCCTACTATATCTTGGAAGAGGAGCGCCATTTGTTTTATGTTGGCAGCTTGTTCTGCTGCCTCTTTGTCCTTCTTTTCGAGGACTCTGCGTAGATAGTCAGCGTCAGTTTCTTGTTCATGACGCTGCTCTGATGATACTTCCGAACTTTCTTTCGGTTCGGTAAGTGGCAGCCATCACAGTCATCATTTCCTGAAGCTTCTGTTGCTGCTCCTGGGCTTTTGTCACGGATCGGGTGAGTGGTCGGTGACCCGTCAAAGCCCGGATTTCCTCCTTTCCGGAAGCCATATAAACAGTGTGCACCACTATGCCCCCAGACTTGGGGCGTTTGTGCTCAGCGCTTTTACGGTTCGCCATATTCACATGGGCTTTTTGCGGCCTCCTTTTCTTCTGAGTGATTGACGTTGAGGGAGCCGTTGCAGTGGGCACCCATCCAGCTGTTGCCTTTTCCGACTTAACAGAGTAGCCCTTCTCTTGCTGAACCTTCATATTTTTCTGTTGGCGGAGGTAGTCTTGATCGATCACTGACTCTTGGACTTGACGCCAGACCTTGTAGATTTTAGAGGACAACCGTTGAGAGGGCTGCTCTAGCTTTTTCTTCGGAGCATTCTCCACAGGTGAAGGAGTTCGTTTCAACACCGCAGTAGGAGAGTTTCTGCGCACCGTGTTCAGCAATTCATAGTTGTTCCCGGTAGGAACAGCAGCATCGATCCCCACAGTTGGAGCTGGCGGAGTTATCCCAGAGGGGGAGTTGCCCCCAGCCTTCCTTACTCGGTGCCAGTGGCGACGTCGAGCGTTTCGTGCGATGGAGTTGTTCTAACCATAGGGGTGACCTCCTCATGCCCCCTGTGTTGGTCAGAATCTGATGGTATCAGCCTTTTAAAGATCGACGCCCGTTGAATGGGGACGGCCAACCTGTCAAAAGAAGACTTCCGAGTAGAGGAAGCAACCTTGGTGATCTCGCCTGAAACTGGAGTAGGAATAGCTATTCGCTTCGGGATAACATCTTCTGGTATTGCTGGCTTTTTCACGGGCCCATTGGAATTTTGACCCAGTCTATTGAAAACCGATACACTGGATTTAAGTGGCCCGTTGAGAGGGGTTGCAGTAGTTGCAAGCCGATCAAAGACCGACTTCTTCGGAGCTTCTTGCAACGGCAAAGGGGCATTAAAGCTCATCGATGGTAGCATGGTCCCAAATAATAGTCCAGTGGTGGCTTGACTTACCTGCTCCACCGGCATCTTGAAAAGAGAGGCCGCTTGGGGCCCGTAAGTCACTCCTCCAGCAAAGACCGAGCGAGAGTTACAGTTGCAAGCAGTGCAGTTTGAAGCCATTGATCTTCTGTTTTCTGCACGGAGCAAGACACCAAATCTTAGTACCTCAAATCCACAGGCAACCACAGCAAACCACGATTTGTTCGCGAACACGACACACGAAGTGTGGAGTGGAAAGAGGAAAAGGTCCCACCGGGCGTGCCAGAATCTGTTCCCCTCAGAAAGACGGCGACGACGTGAGGAAGTCTAGCCTGAGATTCGGGGCAGATGCTATATGGTTTTATCCGTCTACCTCTCCGAAGATGCCAAGTTGATTTATGGCACCGTATATCGGAGGTTTAGATGGATGCGGCCGATGTAGCAGACTTTATCAGATTCCCTCTCGCTTGAGGGTTTTTGATTGTGGGGACGCTCTTCCCTGCAGGCGCAAGCCCCTGCAGTTAATTACGCTACCGCATCACGGTAACAACTTTCTCCTTCTCCAGAATTTCACTTCGTGTCGTGGGTGTTTGTTTTGTTTGCGGTTTACCGTAGATTGTATATGGAGACTATTTATTTCGTCGCTCGTAGGACGTGGATTAGTCCAAATCCATACTTTCTTAGATTTGGGTTTTGGGTTTTGGTTTAAGGATACGTTAGCCATATTTGAGGCTAAGATCAACTTAAACGTTTGTTAAGGATACGTTAGTCTAATTTCCAGACTAAGATCTACTTAACGGGATCGTTTAGATCCATTTCCAGTTTAGGGACATGGTGGTCCATTTAATATATGGCCGTCAGGACCCGTCACCTCTCTGACGACGTTGAAGGATTACAACGACATGCGTCAGAGGAGTTCGGAGATGTACCCTTGAACCAAAATTGATTGGGGGTCTTATAGTCCAATTTGGGACTAAAGTCTGTTTGAATGTTTAAGGATACATTAGCCATATTTGAGGCTAAGATCAACTTAAACGGGATCGTTTAATTCCAACAAAAGAGCGTTTGGGGGCTCTATTGTTCCAGTTTAGGGACGTAGTGGTCCATATTCCAGTTTAGGGACGTAGTGGTCCATGTTTCAGTTTAGGGACGTGGTGGTCCATCATTTGTTTAAGGACGTTTCAGTCCAACATTAGTTTAAGGACGTTTCGGTCCAGCATTAGTTTAAGGACGTTTCGGTCCACGTGTTTAAGGACCCCGCAGTCCATATTGATGTGTGGTCATCGGGACCCGTCACCTCTCTTACATCGTTGAAGGATTACAACGATAAGTGTCAGAGGAGTTCGGAGATGTACCCTCGAACTGGATATAAATTGATTTAGGGAGCAGCCGTGCTTAGTCAATTTAATTTGAGGACTTATGGCCATGGCTGGGCTAAGTCCAGTTGAATGTTCAACATTTTTATTTGTCTTTGGCCTATTAGGCCTGTGCTAGGGCTTTGCCCCTTTTTAAATAATGCACTGCATTATTTTTGTTTTGTTTGGGCTCTGCCCTAAATGATGCAGAGCATCTATTTTGTTTGGGTTCTGCCCTCTTTATTGCACTGCAATTTAATTAGGCCTACTAGGTCTTTTTGATTTGGGCCTGGCCCTTTAGGAAATGCCTTGCATTTGTCAGGCGCTTTGCGCCAATCAGAGAGCGCAAATACTTGTGGTGATGACACGTGTCATGCAAGCGCAGTGCGCTACGCCAATGTGCTGCACTTGCGCTGCTGACACGTGGCGCGCTCTGGTGAGTTGCGCCAATTCCAGAGAGCAAGGCTCTATTTCAAAAGCGCATAGCGCAGATGGTTCAGATGCTGACACGTGACGCTCTCTGGTGGCTTGCGCCAACCCAAGAGCGCAACAGTGCAGATTTACAAGTGCAAGGCACTATTAACTTGAGAATCTTTTAGATTCCAGAACCAATGGTTCATAAAAGAAGTGCAAAGCACTGTTCGATTTCTTGATCTAATTTAGATTCAAGAAAAGAAGTATTTTCTTATTTCTTTCTTGATCTCAGAGAACCAATGGTTCATAAGTACAAAGCACTATTTTTATTTTTGTTTTTTATTAAAGATCATTGATCTTGTTCTTAGATCAATGATCTATCAGAAGAAATTCTTCTATCCTAAAGGTTTTTACCTTTCTTCTTGAAATTTCTTCAGAGTTCTCTCTGTTTGAAAATTTTGATTTCTCACAAAATGTTGATGCCTTTGAATTGAGGTCTAGAGGCCTTTATATAGTGACCATAAATTTGTTAAAGAGATCTTTCTCTGAGTGATTTGGGGAATTTTCCCCACCGTTGGATCTTTTGATCCAAGGGCTTCTGTTTTACAGAAGGCAATCTTCTTGTTTTAACAAGAACAGAAAAGTCTTACTCGAATTTAATTCTGTTTGGCGCAAACGCCCCAGCACGTGACACGTGTCAAGCAGCACACAGCGCAGCGCAACTGTGCTTGCGCAACTGCGCTGACACGTGTCGCGCAGAGCAAAGCGCAGCGCAACTGCGCTAGCGCATCTGCGCTGACACGTGTCGCGCTGCGCAACTGCGCTGACACGTGTCGCGCAGCGTAGTGCTTGCGCAACTGAAGCGTTGCTTCCTTTAATTTTGTTTTAGATAGAGCTTTGCTCTGATTGGGCACGCTGTCTCGGGCGCTGCGCTGATGTATCAGCTTTTGACACTTGGCACGTTGCGCGCAGCGCAAAGAATCTGAAGCGTTGCTTCATTTACTAAAGTTTAAATTTTCAAAGTATTGCTTTGCTCTGATTGGGGAAAGATGAAGCGTTTCTTCATCTTCTGCCTTATAATTTGAACAGAGCTTTACTCTGATTGGGGTAAACAAATGCCCCCCACCGTTGCGCTTACGTGGCCCCAAACGCAAGCGCAACGGTGGTAGAATTCCAACCATCGCATAATGTGGGTGTAGGAGCGGGTGGTTGAGCAGGCCGAGGCCTTGGGGATCAATTTTACCGGACAGAGCGATCCGAGGCTGCTGACCCCAGTCCTGGACGCCGCACACGGAGGGCACCACGGAGGTTGGGAGAGAGACCGGGGGCTAGGCCATAGCAGGGCCTATATGAGGTTGGACTCCACCCCGGCGGTTACTTCCTCCGTCTCCAGTGAGCGACGTGTCCAGCAGGAACTGGAAAGCTTGAAGGCCACCGTTCAGGAGTTGAAGGAAATGCTGGTATGTATACTACTTAATAGTAAAATATCATATCATATTATACATATCAACATATCCAATATTAGTACGTAGCCTGAGCTTATTTGGTTGTAGACTTAGGTTTGATTAATCATACATACATATCTAATTAAAATAAACTACGGTTTTCCAAACTAGATATCCAAATGGGGTTTCAAAATAACTTGATAATGATACGAATTCGAATAATACACAGTTCTTACACGCTTATTACACACGTTAGGTCCAGACGCGACAGGGTATATCGGCCGAGCCTCCATATGCATCACCTTCGGCTGCGGCTCCGCAAGCCACTACATCGGCTGCGGTTCCGCAGACAGCTACTATAGCTCCACCGTCCGCTCAGACTCCTGCAGCCGCGGCTCTGCAAGCCACTACCTCGACGGCGGCTGCGCAGACCACATCGCCAGCTCCACAGCCCGCTCAGACTCCCGCACGTGCCGAATTGCAGATTTATTGACTGAGGAGCAGGTGCGCCACATTCTAGCGTTTTTCAGAGGTGGAGCTGGACCGAGCTAGGGTAGCTTTTTGATTCTTATTTTTTGAAACATTTATTTATTTATATGATACATATTGTACTACATTTTGGACGATATTGATATTGGTGGTCCTACGGTGTTTATATTTATATCATATTCTGTTTTTTGGTTTCTTTTGTATGTTATATGCGTGAGATGTGATTATGAATACTGCGATATATATTGTGTGATGATTAATTTTATATTCGATTGATGTATATATTATTGTGCACAGGGCGAGAAAAAAATAGGCAGCCCTTTTTTTAAAAAAAAACTGATAATATGTACCTACGGATTAATTCGTAGGTACAGATGTTGCCCCTGCGGATTAAACCGTAGGGGCAAAATATCAGAATAACTGATATTTTACCCTGTGAACTCAGTATCAAGGGGTTGGGATTGCCCCTACGGATATATCCGTAGGGGCAAACAAATGCCCCTACGGAGTTATCCGTAGGGGCAAAATATCAGAATTTCTGATATTTTGCCCCTACGGATATGTACCTACGCATGTATCCGTAGGGGCTATTACTTGGCCCTACGGATTCATCCGTAGGTACACGTAATATATTTTAAAAAACCGTAAATAAAATAAATTTTTTGCCCTACGGCCTAATCCGTAGGGCAAAAGGGACCTACACAGAACTCCGTAGGGGCAAATATTTATCCGTAGGGACAAGTTCAGGGCTTCAACTTGCACCTACGGCGTTTGTACCTACAGGGTATTTTATTGTTCCTACGGATATAGCTGTAGGGGCAGTGGTTTGCCCTTACGGATAAATCCATAGGGGCAACCCTTATTTGTAGTAGTGGTTCATCTTAGTGGACATTTCTGCCGCTTCTTCATCTTTCTTGCATAGGGCATGCTTTTAGAAGTCCACATCAGACTCCTGCACAGTCGATTCTTCTGTTGTACCTTCTGGGTTCGCTTTAGACGAAGGACTGGCAAGTATGGCTGCTTGAACGAGCATTTCTTGCAGCTTCTCTCATTGCTATTGTTCTTTCGCCAAAGACCGCGTATGAGACCTATGACTGACAGGAGCATTGCTGCTTTGATCACCTGAGTTTATCATATACAAGGTATGGACTATCATGCCCCTTGTTTGGAGCTCTTGGAATCTCGCTACTTGGAATCTGCCTTAGGCACTTGAGACTTTTCTGGCTTCTGGCTTTTGTAAGAAGCTGCTTTAGGAGGAACCATCATGGCAGGAACCACATTAGGAAGAGTCCCCTTGCATTTGGAAGGAGAGTTGTTAGCATTGGGTTGACTTTGAACTTCATGGGCTTTCAAGAATAACTTTCATTGATGCGAGCCTTGAAGTTCTTTTCAGACTTTATGAATAGTCGAAGAAAGTCGCTTAAGTGGGCGCACAGGTTTCGGCTCATTTGGTATCTCTATTGGAGGTGGAGACTTCTTCAGCATCACAGAATTATGCTTCACACTCATTAGCGGTTCAAAGTTGTTCTCAGTTGAAACAGCGGCATGGACAGTTAGTATAGAAGCTGGCGGAGTCATTCCAGAGGGAGAACTGCCCCTAGCTTGTCTTTTCCGGCGCCAATAGCGACGTAGTGCACCTCGCGATGCAGGAACTTCTTCAACTTCATTAAATATCAGCAGGTAGAAGACCGACGCCTTCAGCTGAGGAGGAGCAGGAGAGGCCATTTCGTTGAAGACAGATCGGCCTAGGGGTGAAGCACTCTTCGGTGCCTCTAGAGCAGCAGAAAATGAAGGTGTCAGCCTTTTGAATCCTGATTTCTTGATAGGAGTCGGGACGGTTGGAGTGTCTGGAGCAGTAGAATCCAGCCTTTTAAAGACTGATTTCTTCGGTATGATGGGCTTCGTGGAGGGGCCCATGGAGCTGGCGTTCAGCTTGTCAAAGACCGAGCCTTAAAGCTTAGCAGGCTATTCAGAGTGGTTACAATGGCAGTCGACAGCTTCTCGAAGACTGATTTCTTCAAAGTTTCTTCCTTCTGCGTTGAGGCACCGAAGGTAGAAGGTGTGGGAATTGTCCCGAAGACGATCCTGTTCATGTCTTGAGGAGCTGGGATGCAGAAAGTCGGGGCTGCAAGTGGCCCATACTTGACCCCGTCGGATGGGGTAGCGCTTGAGTTGCAGTTTGTGCAAAATGATGCCATTGATCTGCACAGAGATGAAACACCAGTTTTAGTATGCCAAAACCAAGATTAACCATAAACATAGTACACCACGATTTTTTCACGAAATACGACACACGAAGTGTGTGGTGAAAAGAGAAAAAGGTCCCATCGGACGTACCAGAATCTGTTTACCGCCAAAAATATAGACGATCTGGGATAGAACATCTTGCCTGAATTTGAGGGCAGATGCTATTAGGAACATATCCATCCACCACTTCGAAAATACCAAGTTGATTTATGGCACCGTATATTGGAGGTTTGGATAGATACAACCATTGTAGCTGACTTTTAGATTCCCCCTTATGGATGAGGGGTTTATTGATTGTGGGGGACGCTTTTTCCTGGAGTCGCAAGCCCCTGCAATTAATTACGTTATCGTGAGTGATAACTTTCTGCACTCCAGGTCTAATCTTTCATGTTGTCGTGTTTTAAGTTTGTTTATTTTGGATTGCCTTTAGATTGTATACGGAGACTAATTTATATCGTCGTCCGTAGGGTGCAGATTAATCCAAATCCATACATATTTAGATTTGGTGTTTAGGTCCACGTTAGTAATATGGTTTACCAATGTAGGTGAACTTTAGGTAGCATTTCTCACATGGGTGAGGTACATCAGTTCGGGGGATACATAAGTTTATCTAATAATCGTTAGTCTTGTTTTAGACCAAAATCAACTTAGAAGTTTAGCTAAGGATCGTTAGTCATATTTGAGACTAAGATCAACTTAAATGAGCATATGGGTTTATGTGATCTTAAGATCAACATTTCGCTAATTTGGGGCTAAAAAGTAGGTTTATATGATATAGTCTGGCTTATGGGTCTCCGGCACATGGCTATGTGGTGTATGCCATATTGGCGCATGCCGTATTGGAGTATGCCCATGTGTGTATCACATGGCGTATGGAGGAAGTATTGGCGCATGGCCACGTGCATATCACATGGCATATGAATAGGGCGCATGCCCTTCTGGCGCTGGCGCCATGTGCAGGGCATGTGGGGGCAACACTTAGGGTTTTTTTGCGGAGATTAATCTCTATATTTTTAGAAACTTAAGTTTCATGAAGTTTAACCTTCTGTTTTAATGGCCTTTTTCACCATTAAAACCATCAAGATCACAACTTTATGATCTTGGATTTTATTTTTGTTCAAGATATGAACTTTAGGTCCTTTGAAGTTTAAACTTCAATTTTGCATGAGGATCTTTAGGAATTTGATGTTTTGCCATCATTTAAGTAAAGGGTCTCTTAAGTTTTTCCCAAATCCTAGATTTTAAGATAAAAAATCCTTCTGTAGGAGGAGATTTGACTAAAGAATTTTAAGATCCAAGAAAAGTGCTTAAGTTCTTAACGAAGGTTAACCTTCCTTTTCTTTTAATGGAGAAAAATAAGCAAAGAGGGAAGTTTTTCTCTTCTTTTTACCTAGGGTTCAAGAATCTTGATGAGTTTTTTTTTAGGAAGATGAAAATCCTGGCAGAGGCTTAAGGCTCTCTCTTCACCTTTTGGGGATTTTGTGTGTGTTGAGATTAATTTCAAGGGTTTTTTTTATATAGAGAATGCGATTTGTTGGGAAAGTAGAGAAAATCTTTCATTTGAGATTTCTCTAATTGATCTTAAAATCATCCCGGATGCTTAAACACCGTTGGATTATAGATCCAAAGGTCCTCTGTTAACAGAGTTAATATTCTTCCTGTTTAAAAGATATTAAAAATTATCTTTTGTTAACAAGAAAAATCTTTTTATTTTAATAAAGATAGGGAAACATTTCCCAAATATAACTTAGGTTATGCAGAATCATGCGCTTCAGGGGTTTGGCGCTATTGCCACGTACCTCGCACGTGGTGCAACACTACACAAAGCATTGGCGCATGAATTCCCGAGGCTGCTTTGGTGCCACATGCCTTGCACATAGGGTCTGGCGCTTCTTGTGCTAGTGCCAGAGACATGAACTTAAGTTTTTTGAGCCAATTATTTTGGTGGGAACAACGACGTCTATGTCCACTCCCTATCTTCCTGAGTTAAGACTCTAAAATTCCCAACGGTGGACCATTAGGTCTCTAGACTGGAAAACTACCATGCGGCCTGTCACCAAATTGACTACCGTATACTATCCACGGGCTACCCATAACAAAAATGGCATCTCCAAATCCCACCGGGGAGTAATACTCCCTATGTATCTGTTGCCCAAAGGCTGGCTTCCAAATTGACCACCATAGACAATCCACGGGCTATCCACAGCAAAGTTGCACCTATAAATCCTACCGAGGAACAATATTCCTTAAATATTTGTTGCCTTACGGTTAGTCTCCGAATTGACTATCGTATACAATCCATGGGATACCAGCAATAGAATTTCCTCCAAGCCTCCTCTATTGGAAAACCAAGCTACCAACGAGGAGAAGACCCACTCATGTATCTTCATGATCCATGGTGCGAAAAAAAATCCGGTACATCCATAAGGAAAAGGGCATGGATGAAAACTTGAAAGGGCTCCGTGAGTAAAAACAACAGGACTACCTGCGAGCTTGTGAAAACTCGAAAGGTTGCGAACTCGTGAAAAGAAAGAATCTATCCTACAAGTAGTTTGACCTCGACTCTTGTATACAATCAACGGGCACAAAAAATATATTTCAACAAAGTCCAATCAAAGGCGAGTAATATCTCCAACATGGTGAACGTCACTTGCGAGATCATCTCGATTTATAAGGAGAAAACACTTTTGTAAGATCCTTACGAATTATAAGAGAAAATACACTTAGGAGACCTCACGACTCTTAAGGAGAAAACACACCTATGAGATCCTCTAGACTCATAAGGAGAAAACAACTTTGTAAGACCCTTACGGCTTATGAAGATTAAAAAAAGCCTTAAATGTCAGGGATTTAAACATGTCTTCTAAGCCACCATTGTCGAATAGGAAACGACAAATGATGAATTGCTGCTGGCACACGTGCTTCGGTGTTAGCAACGTTGATGCCGGCCTAGGTTCCAAACTATCGACCCTTAAGTCTTTAAATTGGGGGGAAAAAAATAAATAGCCGAAATGATTGAGTAATCGCGAGTTTCGTGATAAGAAAAGATGAAATGGTAGAGCAATCGCAATAAATAAATGAAAAATGCCCTAAAAACAGTTCGATCCCGACTCTTGTATACAATCCATGGGCACAAATAAATGAAAGAATGCAAAATGTTCCATCATGCTTTGCCGAATGAAGTATTGAGTCTTGACAACAATACATACAACCTAATGACTACCTCGAAATTCATTTCACTTTAGCAAGAGTGCAGACATGGCGTCAGTAAGGACCAAAGGGTCAAAACAAAAATGGAGTGACGACATATCTCCTAGCTCCAGGTCTCGATGGCAGTACATACATGTTTAAAGATCATTAGAAGTCATCTCACCTCAAAAGGGTGTAGTTATGACTTCTCTGGGACTCAAAGAGTCTGACCCCAAGGTAAAGTGTCATGGTGGTGCCTAACACTAAATCTCTGATGGCCATCTATATATCCATCCAGGAAGATTACTTGGGACTGTTTTCCACCGAAAACAGAAACGAACTGGGATAGATCGTCTTCCTTGAATTTGGGGGCAGATGCTATTTAGACATATCCACTCACCTATCTGAAGGTACCAAGTTGATTTATGGCACCGTATATCAGAGGTTTGGATAGATGCGACCGTTGTAATAGACTTTATCAGATTCCCCCTCATTTGTGAGGGTTTTTTTGATTGTGGGGACGCTCTTCCCTGCAGGTGCCAGCCTCTGCAGTTAATTACGTTACCACATTGCGATAACCACTTTCTCCTTCTCTAGCAGTTCACTTCATGTCGTGTGTTATTTTGTTTATTTTGGTTGCCCATTGATTGTATACGAAGACTAGTTTATGTCATCGCCCGTAGGGCGCGGATTAGTCCAAATCCGTATATTTTAGATTTGGGTTTAGGTCAAGAATTTTCTTGACAGGGTCTACGTTGGTAGCTTGGTTTGCCAACGGGAATGAACTTAGGACACAGATCTCATATAAATAAGGTCCATCGGTTCATATGAAATTTGGGTTTGATCTAATGATCGTTAGTCGTATTTGAGACTAAGAACGACTTATGAACAGTGAGCATATGGGCTCAACTGATCATTAGATCATATATGAATAGCCTATGGATAGTATACAATAGTCATTATAGAGACAGTCCGCAGGGCAAACATTTTAGTTTAAGGACGTCGCGGTCCAACATTCCCTGTTTGGGACGAATGGTAGTGTAAGGACATTTCGGTTCATCATCCATCTTGCATGCACGTGTATTTGTTATGTGGCAAAATGAACGGTGGTAACATAGAATGCGTCCAGTTTAGGGTGCGATCTGATTTGAGGTGTGCACGTCAGTTTGGAAGTGCATCAATGTGGGATGTATCATTCCCTATCTTGATGAAATTTTATATCAAGTTGGGACGAGAAAGGAGTTGTTTGTTGTCGGGACCCGCCACCTCTTTGAAGACGTTGAGGAATTACAATGACATATATCAGAGGTGTGGAAAGATGTACCCTTGAACCAAATCCTGTATTTGAGGGAAAAGGTCATGGTGGATCATCTAAGAATCGTTAATCTTATATGAGACTAAGATTAATTTAGAAGATATGGGATGAATATCGTTTTAGATATCATCAATAACAGATCATTAGTCATGTTTTAGACTAAGATTAGTTTGGAAATCACGAGCATATAGGCTCGGTTGATTTAAAATCAAAGAGGTTTAACCTCAGGAAACTTAGCCAATTTGGGCTGAGATTAAGTTTCTATACTACCCAGCAGTGCTGAGCAGTAAGATATATAGCGCTCACGTGTATTTCACGTGGGGCGCTAGAATAGTGGTAAGCACTAATCTTTTCTGGCGCTCACGTGCTTTTCACGTGAGGCGCTGAGTTTTTAGCCTTGGGCGCTCATATGCTTTTTACGTGAGGCGCTACAATAGTGCTAAGCACTAATTTTCTCTGGCGCTCAGGTGTGTTTCACGTGAGGCGCTATGTTTTTGGAGATTTAATTTCTGTTGATATTTTTTAGAGAACTTAAATCTCTGTTAATGGTATTGTGACCATTAACGATCACTAAGATCACTATTTTGAGGATCTGGGATCAGGTTCTTTAAGAACTAAGTTCTTGTTTTGAAGGAACTAAGTTCCCGGAGTATTATGGACTTCATTTTCTCTACGTCCTTTTATCCATCTTCTCTTGTTCATGTTTTCAGAGAGGTTAAACCTCTGTTAATGGTATTTTGACCATTAACGATCACCAAAATCACTATTTTGTGGATCTTGGATCGGGTTCTTTAAGAACTAAGTTCTTGATTTGAAGAAACTAAGTTCCTGCAGTATTATGAACTCTATCTTCTTTCTTTTCAACTTTGTTCTTCCCTGAATATTTGATTCTGAAGAACAAGATCTTCCCGATGAGAATTAAATTCTCAACTTGTGGGAGACTTGTCTTGTGGATCTCAAATCCACAGAAAGAACTAAGTTCTTTGAGAAGGGTTAAATCCTTAGATATGGTATGTTAGGTAAATGAGATATTTTGATCTTTTCTTTTTTCTTTACCTAGGGTTTTTAGGAGGAAGATCTTCTTCTTTGTGAGAATTAAATTCTCTGTTATTTTGAGAGCCTTCTTTCTTTTTACAGAAGTTTATGGGGGGTCTCATCTCCTTTTTTCCTCCTTTCTTTTTATCTCTTTGCTCCTATTTATATGATAAGGAAAAGAATCAATTTGTTGAGGAAGTCTCTCATTGAGAGATCATAATTGATTTCATAATTAATCAAATAGATATTTTAGGTCAACCGGTGAATTTTATTCACCGTTGGATTTTTAATCCAAAGGCTCTCTGTTTAACAAAGAAGATTTCTTATTTTTCTAACAAGATTATTAAATATTTTTCTAAGACAGAATTTTATTCTATCATATGAATATTTTGTTAGTTTAACAAGATTAGGAAGATATTTTCCTAACATAGAATTTAATTCTATTATATAAATATCTTGTTAGTTTAACGAGATTAAGAAAATATTTTCGTAAGATAGAATTTTATTCTATCAGATGATCGATGGGTGATTTTATAATCACCGTTGGATCTTTGATCCAAGTGTCCTCTGTTTAATAGAGAAGATCTTTCTAGTTTGAGAAGGATCAGGAAAATATTTCCCATATAGAATTTAATTATATCAAATGGTTTAATTGGTGATATTTTATCGCCATTGGATTTTAAATTCAAGATTCTCTGTTAGAGAAAGATCTTTCCATATTAGAAAGACCAGGGAAAATATTTTCCAAATAGAATTTAATTCTATCACATAAAATTTAATTCTTTGAGATGGGAGCAATTTAAATTGGGGCACTCACATGCTTTGCATGCGAGCGCTGCCAAAGAATGCGGCAAGAGATTCATATGTGTAACACGTGACCCCTAGTATGGGTTTTAACCTGTTTATTTTTAGTGCTCATATGCTTTGCATATGAGCGTTCACGTGTTTAACACGTGAGGCCTGTTTGTCCTTTAGTTGTTTATATTCAGCACTCGTATGCTTTGCATATGAGCGCTTACGTGTTTAACACGTGAGACCTATTTGGTATTTGATTTCAGCACTTATATGCGTTGCATATAAGCGCTCATGTGTTTAACACGTGATGCCAAATTGTGAGAATTATTTTCCTCTTTCTTCTCTCCCTTTTTTATAAGGGAACAGGTAGCTCTTAGCCAAAAAATTTGGCGGGAACAAATGCCCCTCACTACTTTTCCCACGTAAGTATGTACGTGGGTGAAGTAGTGTAAAATTATGCCTGGCCATAGAATTGATGGCTCAGGATCCTTGTAGCCTAAGAATTTTTTAACCTTCATGAGCCGTAAGGGTCTCATGAAGGTTTTTCTCCCTATGATTAGGATCTTATAGGTGCATATTCTCCCTAGAAATCATAAGGATTCCTAAGTGTTCTTCACCTCCGTGAGTCGTAAGGATCTCACTTGGGTATTTTTTTCTTACGAGTCGTGAGGACCCGTAAGTTACTTCTTCATTTCATTAGCATGTAACTTTGGCGAATGTGGCCCATGGATAGTATACAAGAGTCCATCTTGACATCATTGTAGGGCAACGATGGCTTAGGAAACAGGTATAGATTTTTCGCCTACGGCTCTTCAACTTTATGAGCCGTGAGGGTCTCATAAAGATGTTTCTCCCTACGAATCGAAAGGATCTTGTCGGTGTATTTTCTCCTTAGAAGTCGTGAGGACTCCTAAATGCGTTTTCTCTTGAGAGCCGTAAGGATCTCATAAGAGAATTTTCTCCTTACGAGTCGAGAGGACTCGTAAGTGGCTTCTCCTCCTCATCGGTATGCGACTTTGGAGAATATGGCCCGTGGATAGTATACAAGAGTCAATTTTGACCTACTTGTAGGGCCACAGTGCATAGGAAATAGGTTGATATCCCTGTCGCCTAAGGCTTTTCACCTTCATGAGCCGTGATGGTTTCATGAAGATGTTTTTCCCTGCGAGTCGAGACGGTTCGAGAAGATCTCGCAGGTGTATCCTAACGTGAAATATAAATAACCACTTTTTTTTATAGAGGTCCGTTAGGTTTGTGGTACTAGGGTTTTAGTCTATGGCACCGTCGCGTTGGCTGATGTATTCCCCGATATGCAGTCTTTAAACCGCTGTTTGAGTAGCCCCGCGACTGTCGTGTCTCTGATCCCTTTGGGGGCTGGACAAGACGTCTTCAAGTAATCTCCTTTGGTCATATTACCGTCAGAAGAGCAAGAGTTAGGAATTTGACATGACGCTTTTTACTTGAGGTTAGGCTCAATTTGGATCCCCGATGAGTCATAACCGCACCCTTCCGGGATGGGATGATCTCCAATGGTTTTTTAGGTTTTATATGAGTTGCCATCAAGACCCGAAATTAGGAATATGCCATCACTTCATTTTTTTTACGATGTCGCGCCGATTCTTTGCTGAAGTCGGGAAAACATCTGTGTGATCTCTATGCTGTATGTATTGCAATTGAGATCTGGAGCTAGGGATATTCCATCGCTCCAATTTCATATGATAGTTGCATCTGCATCCTGCTTAAATGAGGAGGAACGCCGAGATAGTCTCTAGGTTGTATATGAACCGTCAAGATTTGGAGCCAGGATTTTGCCATTACTCCATTTTTTATTGGACCCTTGGGTCTTTGTTGACGCTGTGTCTGCATCTTGTTGGCATGAGAAGCACGTCAGGCTGGAGTTGGGATTTTTCCATCACTCCTTTTTTATTTGACCCTTAGGTCTTCGATGACGTTGATTCTGCATTGAGAATGAACGTCGAGCTAGAGCTAGGGTTTGCCATTACTCCTTTTTGATTTGACACTTAGGTCTTTGATGACATCGAGTCTGTGTTGAGAAGGAACGTCGAGATAGTCTTTCGCTTGTATATGAACCGTCAAGACTCATAGCTCATTTTGACGGAGCGTGATGGGAAAATATGGTTCTTTTTCTTTCATTTCTACCCATTGATTAGTCGAAAATATTGCATTCTCAACACGTCAATTTTCCTACTCTTTCTAATAATCTAAGGGTGTTTATTGTAAATATAACACGGATTACGAATTCATCTGCACAATACCAAATAACATGTGTTATAGTTATAATTGACATTCTAGAGTGAAATTAAGTGTTTATTACTACACACATGATTTTGTATATCTCAACACTGTTTATCGAGATTGTGTGCAGAAAATCCTTCAAGTAAAAGAGCCGGAATCATAAAAGTGCCGATGAAATAAAGCAAGTCAAAGACTTGAGATCTGGCAGCAATCAAGAAAGAAATATAAGATTACAGACATCAGATAAAGATCCCAAGACCAACACAAAACAACCCTGAAATTAGCAAACAGAGACCTCACTATAAGGCCGCGGATCCGCGGCTGAGTTGGCCGATCCGCCGCGGTTCCGCGGCCTGGTTAGCTCCTTGGCGCTCCAAAATCCTCTGGAATATTCCCTGTAACAACCCTAGCTTCCAGAAGACTCTCAATTACCACGTGGTTTCTTCCAGAAAGCTCTGCATAACAAACTTCTTCTAGAAGGCTCCTTGTAACAACCTCATTCTAGAATATTCTCTCTAATAAACTCATTCTAGAAGGCTCTCTCTAACAACCTAGCTTTGGAGGGAAATTTGAATTTGAATTTATAAAAGGAGATCTAGATCTAGGGTTGAAGTTGTTCATTTTGGGGGGGGGGGATTAAGAGCCACAATTCAAAATTCAAGTTGAGTGACACAACTTGATACCAAAAACCCTAGCCCAAATCCATTTCCAAAGCCAAATCATGATCATTTTTAGAAGCAAATCAAGCAAGCAAGCATCGATCCTTTATCCGTGAAGCCAATCTTCATCAAGAGCGCGAGATCCACGACGATCCAAGTCTCACGGAGATCGAGCGGAGCGAACTTCGACGGATCTAGTTACCTCTTCAAAAGGAGCGATCGAGAGCAACATCTTGTAACCTCGAATTGAGGGAATGTATAATTAGTCGTCGATTTAATAAAGGTGATAATTGTACTTCTTGCTTTCTTTACATTCTTGCGTTATGAAACTTCTTGATCTTTGTTTCATTTATTTTCATGATGCTTGAGTAAGTCTCCACTTGTGGAGAAATCGAGAGAATAGGTAGATCTAATGGTGATGAAATCCTTTTACCAATTTTAAGTCTTATGAGAATTGTTAACTCTAGGAAAGAGAATCATCGATGACCTAATTTGGAACGAGATCACTTTTGTGATAACTTTGTTGCAAAATTAGAGATGAACGATCGTTGATTTTCTTTGCTAGAGATTAGATTTGAATGATGATCTATGAAAAGACAAGGGATAGAAGGAGAAATCCTAGTTTCTTTAATAGATCCCTAATCTTCATTCATCATCATCTTTCTAGCTACAATCCCTCGATAGATAAAATTAGTTATAATTAATATTCATCATGGCTACCAATTTGATCGATTCTTACAAGCCATTCTACAAATCTTGATAACTAAATTGATTGGGAGATTTCTTGATTCTTGATCTTTATTTTTCTTTATGTTTCTTGAAATTAAATCATACAAATCTTGAATCAATTTTCTTTCAATTTCTTTTTTCTTTTCATTTCGACTCATCTAAAACAAAATCGATCAAAACAGACATCTCAGTGGACGATCCGTATTCATTAACGCGCTACATCGACACCGTTAATTGATTGCGGTATAAATTTCTTTGGTTGTGAAACATTTTACATACACACGAAGATGATCAATCAAATGGCGCCGTTGCCGGGGATGTGTGCTATTTTGTTCGATTTTTTTATTTGAGTTGAAAAATTATTATTCCATCAAATTTTCATCCAAGATTCGCTTCATGTGCTTAACGATTAGTGTTTGAATTTTTGCGAGGGAATCTGGAATCATTTCAGCGGTGAGATCAAGATCCAGAGAACATCTGAAGAATCCAAAGAAGCAAAGGGACATGCACAAAAATTTCTTAACCCTAATTCCCCCATCAAGCCGCGGTTCCGCGGCCAGAGAGGTGTTTTTGCGGCGGAACCGCCGCCGTTTAGGGTTTTCACAGTGTGAAATTTCTCAGGTTTGCTCTCTGTACTCTCCTCTTCTCTCTGATCTTGTCCAATATCAATTTCCTGCAGGATTCTTTGCAAGATTCAGCGTTGCTAAAAAAATAAATTTGTTGCGATTCTTGAAATTGGTTGTTTGCATATTTTAATACGGAAATTAAGGGGCAAAGACCAAATTCAGATTAGGTGGGGATTTCATTACCCTTCCTAAGCCCCAAAAATCACAAACTTGCATCCGCATCACCCTTCATTAATTAAAAAATATCTAGACAAGACTCTAAGGACCGTCGCGCTCACTTAGGACAGAAGGAGGTCGTGGGTAATCTATTGCTTATCCGCATTTCTTTTGTGGTGTCTAAGGCAAGTGGTTACTTAATTAGGCCTACTACTTACGTAGTGGAGAACCTCCCACTTACCTGGCACTTATCTGGCCACAGGAGGGATAAAGAGGCAGTAGAGGATTTATCCTGGGATTTGTCTTCTGGAAGTCTAGGAGCGGTCTAGAGACTTGACTTAGGTGACCATTATATTTAGGGTTGCTTGTGCATTGTTTGTGTGATTTTTCAAAAATCCGTATTTTTCAAAACAAACACCAACCAACTTTTCCTCTAATTATCACCAACGCTGCCACTTGTGCTACAACCGTTTAGCACATGTTAGGCTGGACACGGGATTCTATTTCCCGTCTTGTCTGTGTTTCTTTTATCGAGCCCAGAGTCGGTAATTCTTCGTCTTCTTTCCCACCACCCATAACCACCGCGATTGATGGATATCCATCAAACATTAACACCACTCTGCTACTGCCCGCAGGTGCGCAGAACCCTCAACGCATTTCTCTCCAAGAGAGATGCTATCCTACACGTGATCCCCTTCCTACTTGTCTTTCTATTCCACCTGCCAACGGGGAAAATTTTGAAATCAACCCCCAATTTATCAAACTGTTACCTAAATTTCACGGTCTTGAGTCTGAAGACGCATACGTTTTTATCTCCAAATTTGAAAACGTATGCGCAATGATTGGAACGTCACAACTGTCTTTGGATGCTCTGCGTTTATGTCTTCTCCCATTCACTTTGTGCGATTTAGCCGAGAAGTGGCTTTATAATACAACCGCACACTCTATTTCAAAATGGGATGAATTTGTTGCAGTATTCCTTAAGAAATTTTATCCCAATCACAAGACCAGCCGTGTTCAGAGCGAAATCTTCAAATTTTCCCAACTTCCCAATGAAACATTTTGGAAATGCTTTGAATGGTTCAAGGATCTTCTTTTACAATGCCCTCATCACGGAATTCCTAGATGGGATCTGTGTCGAGTTATCTATGAGGGTATTGATCTCACAACTAAACAGATGCTTGAAACCAAGTGTCATTGTCAATTCATGTCTGAAGATGATGGTGAAGCTTGGAAATACCTAGAAAATTTAGCTCAAAACACTTTACAATGGGAAAGTGTTCGACCACCATCACCTAGGGAAGATATCAATCAGCTCGATGTTTCCGTCACAATGAGAGCCGAAATGGCCGCAATACAAAGGAAACTCGACGCTATAGAAAAACAGAATTTCTTCAGCCTCCCTAAACCATTACACACTTCCCAAAACCGTGTGTGGTTGCTATTCAAACCCATCACATTTGACGAAAGAATGTCTTTTGAATGTACCGTTTCAAGGTCACACTAATGCTGCATTTCAGCATCAACTTAGAAACGATCCTTCTTCTTCTACAGATAATCAAGGTCGGAGGAATCACCCTGATTTTGCTTGGAACCAATACCAAACTCAAAACATGGTTCCAAATCAAAATAAATTTGAATGGGTCCCTCCAGAGCAACAGCAACCACCACAACTGAGTCAGCACCCCTACCAACCACAAAATTTTCAAAACCCGGCCAACAACTTTGATCCTTCTTTTGCCGGTACTTCTACACCCTCTTCACTCGACATGTTCATTACACATTCCATGCAAATGAATGACATTTTAAAATCTTCTATCCAGACGTTAGTGCAAAACACTGTCTCCCACGGTGAGAGTATCAAATTGATAGAAGCACAAATTGCATAATTGACTGCAGCAATGAGTGCTAGAGAGAAAAGGAATCTTCCAGCTCAACCCACATCTGATCCTGGACCTTCATATTATAATGATGTGAATACACTTACCATGTTGAGATCTGGAAGAGTGCTAGACAATCATGTGGGTGAACAGATTGATGTTGAGAAATCAATTGAACCCCCGGCTTCCACTTCCACTTCCACTTCCACTTCTTACCCTATTTCGTCTAATTTACCTTCTTCTTCCGAGCCTGTTCTCCGTTTTCCCAAAGGCTCGAACTCTCCACCCACTTCATCCTTTCCACCCCCCACAAACTTCTCCACAAATGTTGGACTCATCACTTGTTGATAAAGCTCCATTTCCAGATAGGTTGAGACCCAACAAACCCAATGCCCAAATGGAGATGCTTGTGGAATTGTTTAAGCAAGTTAACATCAACATCCCTCTCTTAGATGCTATACAACAAGTTCCGTCATATGCGAAAATTCTAAAGAACTTGTGCACTAGGAAGAGGAAGACTCAAGTGCCGGAAAAAAGTGTTCATGTCGAGTACTGTAGACACAGCTTTTCCCCAATAATTACCAAGGAAACGTAAGGACCTTGGCTGTCCTACTATTTCTATTTCTATTGGGGATAAACACATTAACCGTGCTTTATTTGACCTTGGCGCTAGTGTTAACTTGCTTCCTTACTCGATTTATGAGCAATTAGGTATCGGAGAGTTAAAGCCCTCGAACATAACTCTCCAGATGGCCGACCGATCAATCACCAAACCTAGGGGTGAACTTGAAGATGTATTGATAAAAATCGGGGAATTTGTATTCCCTGTGGACTTTATTGTTCTTGATACACAGCCTGTAGTGAACCCACGGAACCAAATTCCGGTGATTCTCGGTCGACCCTTTTTGGCTACTTCCAACGTTGTAATCAACTGTAGAAACAGCTCTATGAACCTATCTTTCGGGAATAGGTCAATTGAGCTCAACATTTACAAGTTGGGAAGTCAACCCTCCGATCCTCATACTCGAGTATGTTCTGTAGAATTAATGGATGTCGACAGCAGCGAATTTGATCAGCTTCACGATACAGATCCAGACTTCCTTTGTGCGTTGTTGTTTGACCCAGGTACGTATCATATACATACGGACCCTTCTTTCGAGTTGTCCGGGTCAACATCTAACGTCGATGATGAACCTTTTCTGGAGTCTGAGTATCTTCCTGTTCTTTCAAATGAAAATATTCTTCAGAATATCGATGAAAGCTTCAAGGAAATGTTCGCTGATAGACTTGCATTCTTAGAAGATACGGGTGTTGAGATGAATCATCTCCAAAATAAAGAAATTGAACCTCCACCCCTTCTTCGTATCATTCACAAGAATGCAAGTAATCCATTAGAATCACTGTGTCGTCTCTCCAAATTGAGACGCAAACCCTTTCTATCAATCCACTTATCGTTGTCCCACTTCTTCCTGAATCTATACAACATGTTCTTCCACCAACCGGTGCACTATACTGATAAAATCTTCGAATGGTTGGTGTTGACTTTCGGTCTTTGTAAGTCTTTGCAATGACCAGTAACTTTACCCCCCCCCCCTCTTATGATTTTAAAAGATTAACATTGTTTAACTCAAGTTTGGGGGGGGGTATATTTGGCTCTTGAAAATAAATTTGTACACGAAATGGTGAGCCAAAAATAAGTTTGGGTGAGGATTTTCACGATCATATTTATTGCCCCCGTTAATAAATTGTCCTCTCAAGCTTACAGGTTTTTGAGCTTTAGCAGAAGACAACAGTGAGGACACCGTTGAAAACAAGTTTGAAGGAGGTTTGTGCTTATTTACGTATCACTTTGCATCATATTTTGCATAAGCACAAAACAAATAAAACAAATAAAAAAATAAAAAATAAAATTTTTTGTACATAAATAAGATAATAAAAGATTAGATAGTGAAAAATTACATCTATAAGATTAGAAAAATTTAAGGAAACCAAGAAAATTAGAAGTTTTTTTAAACGAAACTAGTAATAAGTAGTTATGAGCCGTTGTCCCAAGGGTTAGTAAGATGAAAGAAGTCACTAATCTGAGAATAAAAATAAGTCTGAAAAATATTTTCTATTCTAGAAGCCAAACATTTGAATGTTGATACCCCACTATTCGCACTTACACACGTCTTGAAATTCGGGATAGTAGAGAATACCTTGAAATGCTCCTGTCTAAAAGCCAAAGTATGAAGGAAATAATAAATGGAAAATAAAAGATAAAATGGTGAAGAAAAATGAACACTGGTTTTGCAATCACCAAGGCAGCATAAAAAAAATATAGCAAGGGTGCTTCATCACCTAATGCCTTAGACCAACTGGTTTGGGAGTCACTGCTAAGCCTTAGGTGTTGCAAGACGAGAAAAATATTGAATACACCTATTATGCAAGCACATGAGTAATCGGTCGGTTAGTACCTCAAGAAGTATTAATGGTTGCATGAAAAATGTGTGAGCAAATTCCATCTAAATATTAATTAAAAAGTACTGAGGCAGATGGACAAGAGTATGATAGCTTGAATTGAATTCTCCGAGTGTAGGGATGTTCTTTACACACACGTAGGGGTATATGATCAATGTTTGGAAGAAAGATAGGAATGAAGAATAAAGACGATGTTTTATTGAGGGATGACGTGATTTCTAACATTTTTTCATGACTATTAAGATAGGGCTCATGACAACCGAAAAGCTAGTATTAGTTGGAAACTCTGATTTTCAAAGTCTTTCTTTTACAGTTCTTATCTTTACATGTAACTTTCACAGTCTTTCTTTTATTATGGGATTTTGTGGGTGCAATCCGCTGAAAACCCTCAGGAGACAACACTCCTCCTACTAGGGACACCTAGAGGTTTAAAGGCTTGTTGCACATGCTCAGTGCAATCGTGTTGCCTACGAAAGTATGCTGGTTAGTTTTTCTCTTTCTTATATTTTCTCATTCTCTCAAAAAAATAAATGATGTTTGCTCGAGACGACCAAAATTAAGTTTGGGGGAATTTGATCAGTCGAAAATATTGCATTCTCAACACGTCAAGTTTCCTACTCTTTCTAATCATCTAAGGGTGTTTATTGTAAATATAACACGGATTGCGAATTCATCTGCACAATACCAAATAACATGTGTTATAGTTATAATCGACATTCTAGAGGGAAATTAAGTGTTTATTACTACACACATGATTTTGTATATCTCAACACTGTTTATCGAGAATGTGTGCAGAAAATCCTTCAGGTTAAAGAGCCGGAATCACAAAAGTGCCGATGAAATACAGAAAGTCAAAGACTTAAGATCTGGCAGCAATCAAAAAAGAAATATAAAATTCTAGACATCAGATAAAGATCCCAAGACCAACACAAAACAACCCTGAAATTAGCAAACAGAGACCTCACTATAAGGCCGTGGATCCGTGGCTGAGTTGGCTGATCCGCCGCGGTTCCGCGGCCTGGTTAGCTCCTTGGTGCTCCAAAATCCTCTGGAATATTCCCTGTAATAATCCTAGCTTCCAGAAGCCTCTCAATTACCATGTGGTTTCTTCTAGAAGGCTCCGCATAACAAACTTCTTCTAGAAGGCTCATTGTAACAACTTCATTCTAGAATATCCCCTCTAACAAACTCATTCTAGAAAGCTCTCTCTAACAACCTAGCTTTGGAGGGAAATTTGAATTTGAATTTATAAAAGAAGATTTAGATCTAGGGTTGAAGTTGTTCATTTGGGGGAGGGGGGAATTGAGAGCCACAATTCAAAATTCAAGTTGAGTGACACAACTTGATACCAAAAACCCTAGCCCAAATCCATTTCCAAAGCCAAATCAAGATCATTTTGAGAAGCAAATCAAGTAAGCAACCATCGATCCTTTATCCGCGAAGCCGATCTTCATCAAAAGCTCGAGATCCACGACGATCTAAGTCTTACGGAGATCGAGTGGAGCGAACTTCGACGGATCTAGTTACCTCTTCAAAAGGAGCGATCGAAAGCAACATCTTGTAACCTCGAATTGAGGGAATGTGTAATTAATCGTCGATTTAATAAAGGTGATAATTGTACTTCTTGCTTTCTTTACATTCTTGTGTTATGAAACTTCTTGATCTTTGATTCATTTATTTTCATGAAGCTTGAGTAAGTCTCCGCTTGTGGAGAAATCGAGAGAATAGGTAGATCTAATGGTGATAAAATCCTTTTACTAATTTTAAGTCTTATGAGAATTGTTAACTCTAGGAAAGAGAATCATCGATGACCTAATTTGGAACGAGATCACTTTTGTGATAACTTTGTTGCAAAATTAAAGATGAACGATCGTTGATTTTCTTTGCTAGAGGTTAGATTTGAATGATGATCTATGAAAAGAGAAGGGATAGAAGGAGAAATCCTAGTTTCTTCAATAGATCCCTAATCTTCATTCATCATCATCTTTCTAGCTACAATCCCTCAATAGATAAAATTAGTTATAATTAATATTCATCATGGCTACCAATTTGATCGATTCTTACAAGCCATTCTACAAATCTTGATAACTAAATTGATTGGGAGATTTCTTGATTCTTGATCTTTATTTTTCTTTATGTTTCTTGAAATCAAATCTTACAAATCTTGAATCAATTTTCTTGAAATTTCTTTTATCTTTTCATTTTGACTCATCTAAAACAAGATCAATCAAAACACACATCTCAGTGGACGATCTGTATTTATTAACGCACTACATCGACACTGTTAATTGATTGCGGTATAAATTTCTTTGGTTGTGAAACATTTTACATACACATGAAGATGATCAATCACCCATGAATCATATACAAGAGTCAATATGGATATACTGAAAGGGCAGAAAAGTTTCATTTTCATTTTTTTATTATATATTTTTTATTTTTCCATGATGCTCTATCTTTTCAGCTTTTTATGTCACGAAAGTCGCGATTGCCCAATCATTTTGGCTATTTATCGCGGCGCCCTATCATTTCAGTTATTTTTTATTTTACTTTCTGCTTTTTATTGCGAGTTGCCCTATCATTTCTGCTTTTTTATGCATATTTTTTTGCTTTCTGATTTTTTATCGCGTTGGGGACTTGGTCCTGATACCCATTGTGGCATCAGCATCGCTGCCATTGGAATATTGCCAGGAGCGAATCATCATTTCTTATGAGAGGACTTGAAATTTGATACCTATTTAGGCATCACTGGAATATTGCCAGGAGCGAATCATCATTTGCCTTTATCGATTTGAACAAAGGTGGCTTAACAAACAGGGTTAGGATCCTGTCAATTAAGACTTTTTGACTTTACGAGTCGTAAGGGTCTCATAATTTCTCCCTACGAGTCGTGAGGATCTCGTAGGTGTATTTTCTCCTTAGGAATCGTAGGGATTTCTAAGTGATATTTTTTCTTCTAAGTCGTAAGGATCTTCTAAGAGTGTTTTCTCCTTATAAGTCGAGATGACTTACAAGTATCGTTCACCATATGGGTACATTTCTCGTCATTGGTGGAACTTGGTAGGAGAATATTTATTTATGCCCGTGGATTGAATACAAGGGTCAATATCAGACCGCCTGTAGGGTAACTTGGGGGATATTACGGCTTAAGAACAGGTTTAGATCCCTGTAACCTAAGACTTTTGAATTCTATGAGCCGTGAGGGTCTCATAGGGGTAATTCTCCTTACGAGTCGTGAGGATCTCGTAAGTGTATTTTCTCATTAGAATCCGTGTGGATTTCTAAGTGTGTTGTTCTTTTGTGAGTCGTAAGGATCTCACGCAGGTATTTTCTCCTGCATGTGTATTTTTTTTTAATTTTTTATGAGATTGCGCCCTTCCGAGTTTTCACAAGCTCGCCGGTAGTCCTGCTGTTTTTATTCACGGCACCCTTTCGGGTTTTCGTCATGTCCATTTCGCTTATGGACACACCATTTTTTTAAACGAGTTTGCGCCCTTCCGGATTTTCACAAACTCGCCGGTAGCCCTCCTGTTTTTTACTCACGGCGCCATTTTGGGTTTTCATCCGTGCCAATTTCGCTTGTGGACGTACTGTTTTTCTTCTTCTTTTTTGGTGAAACTCTCGAAAGTAGCTTCGTCGCAGATGACCCATCTGTTTGTCGGCGGGCCTTTGGGGGTGGCTTCATCGCTGGAGTAGCTGTATAGCTAATGGGACTTGAGTTGCAACCTTCACTGTTGGGACGTCGATTGCAATATAGATCTCAAGGGAGCATATCGTTGTATTTGGGGCGATACGCTAGTTTAGGGATATTTCGGTCCATTATCGCTGCGTTTGAGGCTACACACTAGTTTAGGGACGTTTCGGTCCAGTATCAGCGTTTTTGAGGCGACGCTCTAATTTAGGGACATTTCGGTCCATTATCGTCGTGTTTGGGACAGTGCGATAGTTTAAGGACATTTCGGTCCGACATTCCCGTTTTGGGGACGAATGTTAGTTTTTAAGGACATTTTGTTCCATTATTCCCGTTTTGGGACGAATATTAGTTTAAGGACGTTTCGGTCCAACACTCCCATATTTAGGACGAATATTAGTTTAAGGACGTTTTGGTCCGTTGTTAGTTTAAGAACGTTTCGGTCCATTATTCCCATTTTGGGACGAATATTAGTTTAAGAACGTTTCGGTCTAACATTCCCATATTGGGACAAATATTAGTTTAAGGATGTTTCGGTCCGTTGTTAGTTGAAGGACGCTTCGGTCCAACATTCCTTTTTGGGGGGGGGGCGCGTTAGTTTAGGGACGTTTCGGTCCATTATATCATTTGGTCGGGAAGTTGCATAACTCATCGCTTCCAACTATTATTTCCTGAGGCGCTGCTGCCTGTCCTTTTTTTGCATGGACACTTCACGCATTAGTCTATCTTCACCTTCTTGAACTGTTCCATCATCATCGTGCCAATCGAGTTGTTTTGCGGGAAGTACAAGGCATTTTACACGGCACCTGCCCCGGCTCATCAATGTCGCTTTCCGATACCGATGGAGCATGCCACGCCCCGCTTCCCAGAGTACGCAAGATTGGGCACGTGACATAGCCAACCATGCTACCTGTGGGTAGGAAGTATCCATCCACAGTCACATTACGGCTGTAGAGATATCAAGAACAAGATAAAAAAAAACTATCTAACACATGTCCAAATCCAGAATAACAAGAGTCAACGATAAATAAGTGCGGAAGCAAATGATCCAATACAATAATAGAAAAGTACGTCCCATAATGCGGGCTCACATCTGGAAATAAAATGCAAGAAATAAACTAATCACTACAGAACTCACAAATCAGCCTGCTGGCTGAAGTACTCCTGCTCGGTCAGCGACAGTAGTAAAGAATCTGGGCCATGCAAAACCCAGACGTCAGCGCGTCATGTCAACCAATAATATGATATGAACATGGTAATAAGCAATGCAGAAATAAACATGAATAAAGCAATAGTATGAAACAAGCAGTGCAGGGTAGTGTGCAGTGGGTAACTAAACTGTTCTATCGGGTTTCCTATTCTAAAGTCTTTGAAATCAATTCGAGTAATCCTCCATGTAACTCAAAGGATATGTCCCGTTACCCCCCGGGACCACGGATCAGGAAGATGGGAACCAATAATGGTTCTGTCCCATTGCCCCCCGGGACTACGGATCAGGAAATGTAAGAGTCATGAATGGCTCTGTCCCGTTACCCCCCGGGACCACGGATCAAGTAATACCCTTTTAAGTTACACTTTAGATCACCCTTTTGATTTCCCCATACCCCCAGGTTATATGTGTCAGGTCAGGTATTCAGTAGTCAAGGACCAATGCCAACACTGGATCAGGTAACAGGTCAGGTTTGTCTGGATAGACAACAGGAATGGTCCATGCGGACCCCACGTCAGGTTTGTTGGCATTAGGCATGAGATCAGGTAATAGGTCAGGTTATGGTACATCAGGTCAAGTCGATAGTAAAGGGTACCATGTCAGGTGCATCGGTATATATATATAAATATATATATCATATGTAGCAAGATCAGGTCAAGATGTAACACAATCGAGGGTGTGCTCACAAAAGGTATATAATCGAACTAGGATTAACAGCAGGAAGTAAGCAATAAAGTAAACAACAATAAGCAGTTCATTCAATCACAATGGTGCATTAATATAGTGCAGTCGTGTTATCATATTAACAGGTTTGAGCACCCTTGCGGTGCAATAAATCACAAGGTGGTGCAATATCAATATCAGAATGTAATAGAGCTACATGTGTATGGCTATCGTCCTTTAGACGGTAAAATGTGATTAATGGGTAACTTCGTTATTAAGGTTAAAGTAGCAAAATGTGATTTTAGGTTAACAGTATCATGATATAAGTCATATTGCATCCAAATGATAAAATAGCTATACCTAGTTAAGTTTGCAAGTCTAAAGAGTCAAAACACATTTAATTGTATAATATAGCATGTAGCAAGTGATACTTGCCTCGACGGTCCGCGAACCGGGAAAAACGGACGTAACGTCGGCGAGAAAAACACGCGACGGACGCACGGTTCACGGATCAAATCCGAACAACGAACAGTAGGACCACGCGGACCGGAGTACCTCGCTGGAACGTCGGGTCAAGTCGTCGGCATCGCCGGATTCCGGCGAGAAAGAGAACGGTGAATAGGGTTTCAACGGTAAAGATCCAGAAAGAGAAGGGAATGAGTAGAGAAAGGAGAGGATGGGGGATTACTCACTGGTTCAGAGGGCACTAGCGACGATGGCGAGATCGACGGCGGCGAGAAAGGCGTCTCCGGCGATGAAGTGTTCTGGGGTGGTCGTGGATCGTCGGCGACGTCCAGGGACAGTGCAGGTGGTCGTCGGCGGTGCCTCAACCGATGCAGGGAGGACTGCAGGTGGTCGCGACGGTGCAGGGTGCATGGTGGTGGAAGAAGGAAGGTGTGGGCGAGGCGAGGCAGAGGAGTCGACGGCGCTAGTGATGCCGGCGCCGGCATCGGGGCTGCGGCGGCAAGGAAGGAGGTGGCTAGGGTTGAGAGCGAGGCCCGTGGTGGGTTGCAGGTGCACGGGGAAGAATGGCGAGGGTCGTGGTCGAGACGAGGAGGCGCGGGCGAGGGTGGCGGTGGTGTCGGCGACGAGGTTGTGGCGGCGACGGGGAACAAGGCGGCTAGGGTCTCGCGAGGGCTCGTGGGTTCAGGGAAAAAATTTTCTCGGGGAGGAGGACGTAATTATATATAGAGGAGAGAGAGAGAGAGTTAGAGAGAGAGAGAGAAAGAGAATTTAGAGAGAGATACGAGGGATGTAGAGAGAGATAGAGATAGAGAAAGAGATAGAGAGAGGGAGGCGGGGCCCACGGGGGTTTAAACCCCTCGTGATTGGCCAGGGCGTTTGTTAAGGAAGAAAATTTAAAAGAAATTTTAAAGATTCAATTGATTTTATATGTAACGGAGTAAGGTTAAGAATATATATTATAGTTTTAGAATATTTTATTAAATTGGGATTTTGGCGCTAAATGAAACATTTCCAAATCGCGCCCGGGTTGCGCCCAAAAATTTGAAATTTAAATAATAGGATTATAAGTGGGTTCCAAATTTTAAAATGAAATGTTTTATGATTAAAAAGCATGCCCCCAAGTCGGACACCTGTACGCGCGCGTAGTCGTCCCGACTTGCATGTTTCACCGAACGGGGTGAGAACTCGACGCACGGACGCTACCACGCGGCTAGGGGTGACGAGTAGGCCAATATGGATATTTTTAATTTCATTTTAGGTGCTAAAATTTGTTATATGCAAAAATGACTTAGCCGGTTAAAATTTTACAGTGAGACCCAAACAGGCAAAATAAATGAAATGAGCAATGTCAAACACTCAACCAGTAACAGAAATAGTATTATTGGGCTCGGGTGTTACAGAGCATCTTCTTCATATACGAAGGAACGAGATATCACGTCATTCCTTCTGCCGAGTCTTCCTCTTCTTTTGAAGAATGAACTTGACTTTGGGTTTTCCCCCTCATCGTATGATTCGGAGTAGGACATGGATTTCACATCCCTTCTATGGTTTTTTAGGTTCAAGTGGGATATTCCACTTGATTGCAAGATCCGCTTGTAGGTCCCTTGATATCCTTTATGTTTTTTGAGAAGAAAGGACCATCCCACGTCGATATTCTTCTGCTAGTGAGAAATATGCCCCATGTGTATATTTCGGAAGGAGGAACGAGTACCCACGTTGTCGCTATTTTGGCGACAGGTTGCTTCAGAATCGCTCATTTTTATTGAGTGTTGGCGACAAATTCCACCTTACCTTTTCTTTTCATTCATCTTCATGGGATGAGAAAGAGCCTTGACCCATCTGATCTAATCGAGCCATTTTATCTATGAGTTCTTGGAAGGTCATTAGCTTGAAGAGGGTCATATATGGGAACATCTTTGAATTTGGGTCAAAGGTGGCAATGAACATTCCCACAGCTGTAGCTTCGTCGATGCGTTGCTCGCATTTTGACCAGAGATTTCGCCATCGGGTAACATATTGAACCCAGGTCTCATTCGGTCCAACCCTTTCGTTGACCAACGCCGCCACGGAAGTTTGTTTATTCACACTAGCGAATCTATGCCAGAAGAGTATCTCCATCTGTTCAAAGATGTTCACGGAGTCATTTAGGAGTTCCGCATACCATTCGAAGGCAATGCCCGCCAGACTGCTGATGAACTGTCGAAGGAGCAATATATCACTTCCTCCAGTGTTGCCGCACATGAATTTAAATCACGCAATGTGCTGGTGAGGATTCCCGGTTCCTTTGTATATGCGGAACGTCGGAAGTATATATTCTTGCGGGTACTGTATTTTATCCTAGCATGCCGGATACGATCAACCAATCTTGATTGACCTATTAGATGCTTCACTCACATAGTGGACTTTGATTTGTTGAGCGATATATGCGTCTACCTTTGCTTCTGGAATCATTTTCCCTTTGGCCGTTGATGAGACTTGCATAGGATTTGAAATGTCACCCTTATCTTTAAGAGCGACTACCGAAGGTTCATCTGCCAGTGGTTCTGATTGAACCATCATTCCAGCCATATTCTGGATCAGAAGGGCCATCTGGTTCATTTTAATGGACATTTTTTCTGCTTCTTCATCTCTATTTTTGAGAGCGCGCATTAGAAAATCAATATCCAACACTTTTCCTACTCTTTCTTCAGGTGTGTCCTTAGGATTTTTCTTAGGTGATGGATTAGCGAGTGCTGCCGCCTGAGCAAGTATCTTTTGTAGCTTTTCACGTTGCAGTTGAGCCTTTGTCAGGGAATGAGTATGCGATTTGTGGCTACTAGAAGCTCGAACTTCGTCTTTGGAGTTCACCATGTGGACTGTATGAACTACCATGCCCCCAGGCTTGAGGTGTTTGGAGTTTTGGCCTTTGGAGTTTGCCTCAGGTGTTTGAGCTTTATTAGGCCTATCTTTTTTGTGAGAAGCCGCTTTGGCTTCGAGATGAACCATTGTAGCAGGAACTGCCTTAGGATTAGTCCCCTTGTATTTGAAAGGGGATTTGTTAGACTTTGGCTGACGTTTAGGGGAAGAGCCGCAGACGACGACTGAGCCCTTCACTTGTATCCACACCGTATATATAAATGACAAAAGTTCTTTTGGGGAGCAAATTGTTTTCTTCTCGCGTCGGATCTCTACAGGATGTGGAGATTTCTTCAATATTGCGGTGGGAGAATTTTGTCCGACCCTTCGCAACAGTTCGAACTTGTTCCCGGTTGGAATAACAACATTCACTGCTGGGGTTGAAACAGGACCATACGGAGAACTGCCCCCAGCTTGTTTTGTATGAAGCCGATATCGACGTCGGCCGTTTCTTACGGCCGGAGTTGATTAGCCTCAGGATTTTGCTGAGCCTGCCCCCTGTTTTCTTTGAGAGCTTGAATAGTCTGTCCCCTGTGTCGACCATGGCCTTTGGAAGGTACCATTTGTTTGGAGACCGATTCCGTCGGCAAAGCAGAAGCTTGAGGAGCCAGCCTGTGGAAGACAGACTTCTTCTGGGATTTCTCCTTCAGCGTTGAGGTACCGAGGGTAGGAGGTAGGAGCATAGACCCAAAGAGAAGCCTATTGATTTTTTGCAGAGCCAGATTGCAGAGATTTGAGGCTGCAAGTGGCCCATACATGACTCCACCAGATGTCACAGAGCCTGAGTTGCTGTGAGTGGAAGCCAATGCCATTCTAGAAGGAAATGAAACACCAGCTTCAGTATCCCATCA
Organism: Agapanthus africanus; assembly: GCA_030015575.1. Lineage (NCBI taxonomy): Eukaryota > Viridiplantae > Streptophyta > Magnoliopsida > Asparagales > Amaryllidaceae > Agapanthus > Agapanthus africanus. The sequence goes on from CM057340.1 coordinate 662,924,662, forward strand.
TCCAAGGGCAACTACAAACATATATATACCGCGATAATTTGATCGCGAAAAAACACGACACGCGAAGTGTGGAGTGGAAAGAGGAAAATGTCCCACCAGGTGTGCCTGAATCTATTCACCGCCGAAAACATAGACGAACTGGGATAGATCGTCTTACCTGAATTTGTAGGAAGATCCTATTTAGACATATCCACTCACCTATCTGAAGGTACCAAGTTGATTTATGGCACCGTATATCGGAGGTTTGGATAGATGCAACCGTTGTAACAGACTTTATCAGATTCCCCTTCATTTGTGAGAGGTTTTTGATTATAGGGACGCTCTTCCCTGCAGGCACAAGCCCCTGCAGTTAATTACGTTACCGCATTGCGATACCTTCTCCAGCAGTTCACTTCATGTCGTGTGTTATTTTGTTTATCTGGGATCAAGTTCTTGTTTTGAAGGAACTAAGTTCCCGGAGTATTATGGACTCTATTTTCTCCACGTTCTTTTATCCATCTTCTCTTGTTCATGTTTTCAGAGAGGTTAAACATCTGTTAATGGTATTTTTACCATTAACGATCACCAAGATCACTATTTTGAGGATCTTGGATCGGGTTCTTTAAGAACTAAGTTCTTGATTTGAAGAAACTAAGTTCCTGGATTATTATGGACTCCATCTTCTTTCTTTTCAACTTTGTTCTTCATTGAATCTTTGATTCTCAAGAACAAGATATTCCCGATGAGAATTAAATTCTTAACTTGTGGGAGACATGTCTTGTGGATCTCAGATCTAGAGAAAGAACTAAGTTCTTTGAGAAGGGTTAAACTCTTAGATATGATATGTTAGGTAAAGAAGATATTTTGATCTCTTCTTTTTTCTTTACCTAGGATTTTTAGGAGGGAGATCTTCTTCTTTGAGAGAATTACATTCTCTGTTGTTTTGAGAGCCTTCTGTATTTTTACAGAAGCTTATGGGAAGTTTCCTCTTCTTTTTTTTCCTCCTTTCTTTTTATCTCTTTGCTCTTATTTATAGAAGAAGAAAAAGAATCAATTTGTTGAGAAAGTCTCTTATTGAGAGATCATGATTGATTTCATAATTAATCAAATTGATATTTTAGGTCAACCGGTGAATTTTATTCACCGTTGGATTTTTAATCTAAAGGCTCTCTGTTTAACAAAGAAGATTTTTTGTTTGTATAACAAGATTAGGAAATATTTTTCTAAGATAGAATTTTATTCTTTCATATGAATATCTTGTTAGTTTAACAAAATTCGAAAGATATTTTCCTACCATAGAATTTAATTCTATTATATAAATATCTTGTTAGTTTAACAAGATTAAGAAAATATTTTCGTAAGATAGAATTTTATTCTATCAGATGATCGATGGGTGATTTTATAATCACCGTTGGATCTTTGATCCAAGGGTCCTCTGTTTTGTTGGATATGTATGCCCTAGAGGCTTTCATTGTATATGGTACTAGGGATATGTATGTACGATACAATTTTGCTCGATATGATAGTATGCTATTTGGTTTGTCTTTATCTTAACATGTGATGTGTTTTACTTTGTATTTCATATCTTGTATACATGTTGATAAAACCCGTAGGATCTTTGCTTGACTACCAGCATTGTGATGGCAATCATACTTGTGAGAGCTGGGTAGTCAATAAGCACATCCTTAAAGTGTCCTTAGTCGTGGGAGTATTGAGACTGGGCATCGATACTCCAGAATAGACTAGTGTATACATATCTAGACCCTGACGAGGGGCGATGGATTGGTCTCACAACCATTGGTGAGGTGAACCTAAGATTGTATACAGGTGCTCACAGGGGATGAGTACACCCGACGGACTCGCTGAGAATTGGCTAGATGGTATTATACCTAGCGTCAGATAGCAGTTCTCTGGTGACATGAGTGAAGATAGTCTGTCGACCTGAAGTCGTCGTTTATCTCGTGTGAGTTCCTACTGTGCTTTGATTGCTACCTTACCATGGCTCTACTGAGTTGTGCAAACATGTTTTAGTTGGGCATAGTCCCGAGCTATAGGGAGGCAGTGAGCGACTATTGGGGATTCTTCTCTCCCGGTATAGGGAGTCGATGTCGCGTGTGATCGGTTGGTCAACACCATATGTCCGTAGCCGGGGCGGATTAAGAATTACTGGTAATTGGACTAGTAGATTCTCGGATGGTCTTGTGCCACACCGGCATGACTTGTCAGGTTATTAGGGGTCTGACGTTTTCCACCCCTTAGACCTGACATGCGATATTCTCAGATGAGCAGACCGGACTGCATGGAGATTGTCACAGACAGGCTCAGTAGAGGTTCGGATGAGTTCACTCGTCGGCCTTCTTTTCGACAGATACCTGGGTAGCCGTTATGTACAGCTAGTGCCACTGACGGACTTGTGGTTAAACCCTCTGCCAGCGTACTTTCGAGTCTTTAGAGTCCCACACAGAGAGTTTTCCTGGTTCAGGAGAAACGATGTAAAGGCCGTATGGTTTTACTGTAGGTGTTCATTCAAAAATATTGCACTTTTGATATAACATTTTCCTTACTTTTGATAAATATTTAAAGGTGTTTATTATAAAAATAGAACATATATGGGTTTATCTGCAAAATACTCTTTATCATGTGTTTATATATTATAATTAACATTATGAAGGAAAATATATGCATATAATAATTGTATAATATTTTTATTATACATATCATATCAAATAATCTTAATCAAATTTCTTAAAAATTTAATACCATATAAAATGATTAAGATAATATATCTAATATAACAAATATTACTAATATTAGATATTGTGCAGAATTAGCTTATGTCCGGAGATCGAGATATTCGAGATGTCAAGAGCATGATCTGTCAATAAAATCGTAAAATCAATAACGACAGAGATTCGGGAAAAATTTGAAGAATCCAGGCATTGAAAAAATCTCCACGTGTCCACATAAGAAGGCACCTGAATTTTGGAACCCTAACTCCCCCAAATAGTCGCGCTTTCGCGGCCAATTGACACAAATAGCGGCGGAACCGTGGCCATTTAATGGTCGTAGGATCTATGATTTTGTGATCAGGATCGCAGCAATAAATCTTTATACATAGGATCTAAGGTTTCTGATTTAAGGGCTATATGAAGGACCGAGGGCTAAAGTTAGAAATCATCACCTTTAACATGAACCAAATCATCGTCAAGAACAAGAGATCCACGACAGGTCCGCGATTCGACGTGATAGAGCGACGTGAATATCGACGGAACATCTACTTCCTACGAGGCAGAGATCAAGAGCAAGTTCTTTTTGTAATCTAAATTCGAACGATTTGTACTTGTAACGTTGATTAATAAATGTAGATCATTTGCTTAATTATTTCGCATTTACTTTCTGCATTCTGCATTATGATTTCCTTCTTTATCCTTTCTTCTTCTTCTCAAAACATGCGTGAGTAATTCTGCGCTTGCTAGGGTTTGTAGAATTAGGGTAGATCAATGGATGGAAAATATTATAACTCCTTTTACATCTTATAAAGTTTATAAACTTTAGCAAAATAAATGTTAACATCCTTATCGGGCACGCTACCAATTTATTGATAGTCTCGACCGCGATTTGAGATTAACAATTGTTTTGGTAAAGACTAGACATGAATAGAGATCAATGCAAGGATAAGGGTTAAGAGTGGGGAAACCCTAGTTTCTTCCAAAAGAACCTTAATCCACATTTATCACTATCGATCTAGTTTTAAATCTATTAACAGATAGAAAGAGTCATCTTTAATTAATCATCCATTACTACTAAATTCTATGAACCCTACAAGCATCTTCTTTATAGATCCTACATCCGTGTTCAATATAGATCTACAACCAATCACCCTAATTTCAATCAACTCGTCTAAAGTAAATTTAAAAATTCCACGCATCCTTGTGGACGACCCGTACTCATCTCGGCTAGCTACTCACGTCACCGTTATTGATTGGGGTTACTACAAACACTCTTTTTCACACCAATCAAATGGCGCCATTGCTGGGGATACGTGCGTAATTATTTTTTTTGCTATTCGGGTTGAATTCTTATCCGACCCATAAAATAAAAAAATTAAAACAACAAATTGTATATTTAATGATTAGTGTGCAATTTTTTGCGAGGGAATTTGGAGTTACTGGAACGAGGAATTTGAGATTCAGAGACTTTCAAAGAGGACCAGAGGAGCAAAGAAGGCACTGTAGAAAAAATTTGGCAGAAGACCCTTCCATTTTGCGGCGGAACCGTGGCAACAAGGTGGTTTTGGCGGCGGAACGGCGGCGGTCTTGGAGAATTGTGCCCCCCAAATTTTTTTGGTATATTCCTCGTATCTTTCTCTCTCCTATAGAAATCCAATAATTTGATTTTCTGCAGGATTCTTTGCAAAATATCGCCGCTCAAAAATCTTTTTACGTATTTTGGTTTCGGGTTGTTTTTGCATATTTTTAATCGGACTTTTAAGGGGAAATAACCCAAATTCAGATTAGGTGGGGATTTCATCACCCTTCCTAAGCCCTACAAATCACAAAACGAGCATCCACATAACCCTATATTAATTAAAAAATATCTAGACCAAGACTTTAAGGACCGTCGTGCTCAATTAGGACAGAGGAAGGTCGTGGATAATCTATCATTTATCCGCATTTCTTTTGTGGTGTCTAGGCAAGTGTGACTAAGGAAAGTAGTTACTTAATTAGGCCCTCTATTTTCGGTGATTCGTATAGTGGATACCTCCCAATTACCTGGCACTTACCTGACCATAAGAGTAATAAAGAGATGGTAGAGGATTGATCCTGCAACTGTCCTTTAGAAGTCTAGGAGCGGTCTAGTGCTTGACCTGTGTGGCCGTAGTTTTTAGGGTTTGATTGTGCATTTTGTGATTTGTTGAGTCAACCCTCAAGTCCCTCTTTCAAAGAAAAACAATCCAACCAGAGCTTAAATCTCACCCCTTTCACCCTCTTTTTCTTTTCACCTTCTCACAATGGGTAACCTAAACAGACAAACTCTTGCCAAGTTTTTCCATCCAGAACCCGATATTTCTTGTTTTCGTAATTGCTTCGGTGCAAAATACGACTCTACCATGTCTTTAAGAGATAGGATAGAGCAAGCGGAAAGAAACAGTTGGACACCCCACTCCAGATCCTATCAACCGCATCAAAATTCAATATCTTCTTATGTTGATAATCCGTTTAAAGCAAGTAACGAAATTTCTAAACGTATGTTCATCACTGAGCATATTGCGAAGGCTGAAAGTCAAAGTTTCAATCCTTTCACTAATCCAAATTCATTAGGACAACAATTCCAATCACCTTCTTATCAAAATGTTGATCCTACTCCTGTCCATTTTTCACAACCATTCGATTCCTATCAATCCTACCCGACTTTTACACCTTTTCTCGACATTTCTTCTAAACAGCCATTTGGGAGTTTCACCTCTCCACAGGAATTTCAATCTTATACTGAAACCCCTTTACAACCCATGCCTAGTCTTGAACGATCATTGGAAGAATTTCGGGTAGCATCGTGCCACCAGATAGAGGAATTGAATGCATCCATAGCCTCTCTTATACAATCTAACGAACGAGCAACCAGTTTCCAACTAGCTCAAAATTTTCCAATGTATGATATGGCAATAAGAAAAATTGAGAATTTGAGTAGTGAGAGTGAGCAGCACATCCTTCCAAATCAAAGCTCCCCGTCCCAAATTGAAATCCACAACTCCAGTTTCACAAATCAATCGAGTACACCAAATGATTCACCAATTAAAGATATAATGTTTAATGAGTGGTGCGATTTTGTAGTATTTGATTTACCCGATTGTGAAGGGTCAATTTCAAGTGAAACCACACCCAATCCTTTTGATTTCTACACCACCACTATAGAACCAAAATTGATTGAAAACCATGCTTTTGATGAGGCGTCTGAGAATTTTAACTTTCACTTGATCGAGGATATTGACGCTGGGAATATTTTGGATGATGAACCCACGGTTTTGGATGAGTTTTTCTCACTAATTCATCATGTCCTTTCACTTCCGTGTGGACATCATCCCGAACCATTAACTATTTTTCCCGAACCCCATACGCGTCTAGAAATTGATGATAAATGCATGGATGAGCTGTATTTGGAGGAAAATTTTAAGGATATTTTTGAAGATGACCCCGTTATGTTAGATGAGTTGAATTCTCTGACCCATCATGTCCCTTCTATTGAATATGAATATCTTCTTGTACAATTAACCGATCCTATTCTTACCACCAACTTATCGGATAAGCAATACGATATCCGGATTTCATTTCCCACATCTGGTTCAACAATGCTCGACATACAAATTTGTTTACCCATTTCATCACCCATTTTCTTTGGTTCTTCTTCTAATCTTATTTAAGTCTATCGAGTTTTGATGAATCACGCTCCAATATTTCGAGTTCTATGCTTTTTGAAAGACCACTTGATTTAGACTCTTTTGAGAATAAGGCAGATGAGCGTTTTGAGTCTCCTACCTCCGTAATTTCTGACAAATCAAGTGTGTTGAATTCGGGAGTGACATGGATTGACATTGAAACGTTCACTCGGATCATCGATGAAAGTTTTGAAGATATTTTCGCCGACGAACTCGCATTCCTAAACGACACAGATGTTGTGATAAATCAACCTCCACCCAAAGAAGTTGAACCGCCACCCTTTCTTGTTATCACGTACGAGAATGTGAATGTTCCTTCCATTACTAATCATTCACATTCTCATTTTCGTTCACCATCACTGTTTCATCTCTACCAACCGAGACGTAAACTCGATTGACTCCGCTTCCTTTCTCCCCACTTCTTCTTGTCTATATATAACATGATCTTCTACCAACCTTGATGTTACATTGATAAAATATTTGAATGGTTGGTGTTGACTTTTGGTCTTTGTAAAACTTTATATTGACCAATAAATTTACCCCCTCTTTATAATTTTAAATACTTAATACCATTTTACTTAAATGTGAGGGGGAGAAAAATATATTTTGGCTCTTGAACGAAAAGAAATTTTTTACAAAATTGTGAGCCAAAAATAAGTTTGGGGGGGATTTCACTGTCATTATTTCATGTCCCCATTACTAACTTTTCCTCCCAAGTTTACAGGTTTTTTAAGCTTAACAGATGACATTAGTGAGGATACTGTTGCAAACAGGTTTATGGGAGGTTTGTACTTATTCACGCATTATTTTACATTATCATAAATATAAGCACAAAAATTTTTTTATAATGAAAGTTTGAAAGTGAAAATTCACATATAAAAGATATGAATAGTTTGAGAAAAGCAAGAAAATTAGATATTTTATAACGAAGTTAGTAATAAGTAGCCATGAGATATTGTCCTAAAGGTTAGTAAGATGAAGTAAACTAATATTCTGAGGATAAAAATAAGTCTGGAAAATAGTCCATATTCTTGAGGCGAAATATTTGAACGTTGATACCCTACTATACGCACTTGCACACATCTTGAAACATGGGATAGTAGAGAATACCTTGAAATGCTCTTGTCTAAAAGCCTTGGTATGAAGACAAATATATATAATGAAAAAATAAAATGGTGAAGAAAAATGAACACTGGTTTTGTAATAGCTTAGGGCAGCATAAAAAAAATATAGCGAAGGTACTTTATCACCTAGTGTCTTAGACCAACTGGTTTGGGAACCATTGCTAAGCCTTAGGTGTTGCAAGACGAAAAATTGCTAATTACACCTAAATGAGTGAGCACATTTAGTAATCGATTGGTTGGTACCTCAAGAAGTATTAACGGTCGCATGAAGAATGTGTGAGTAATTCCATCTAAAATATTCACTGACTAAAAAGTACTAAGGAAGATGGACAAGAGTATGATAGCTTGAATTGAATTCTCTAAGTGTAGAGATGTCTTTTAGACACACGTATGGGTATATGATCGATATTTGGAAGAAAGGTAGGGAGGAAGACTAAAGGCGGTATTTTATTGAGGGATGATGTGATTTCCGACATCTTTTCATGACCATTAAGATAGGGCTCATGGCAACCGAAAAACCAGTATAGTTGGAAACTATTCTTTTCAAGTTCTTTCTTTTATAGTTTTTATCTTTGTATGCAAAAGCAGGTCAGTTTAGCTAGTTGTTTTTGAATTTATTGCTCTTCTTTCTTTTCTTATGGTATTTTGTGGGTGTAATCCGCTGAAAACGCTTAGGAGAGAACATTCCTCCTACTAGGGACATCAAGAGGTTTAAAGGCTTGTTACACGTGCTCAGTGCAATCGTGATTGCCTACAAAAGTGTGCTAGGTTTTTCTTTTTCTTTTTTCTCCTTCTCTTGAATAACTAGTTTGCTTGGGACTATCAAAGTTAAGTTTGTGCGTATTTGTTCAGTCGAAAATATTGCACTTATGATATAACATTTTCCTTACTTTTGATAAATATTTAAAAGTGTTTATTATAAATATAGAACATATATGGGTTTATCTGAAAAATACTCTTTATCATGTGTTTATATGTTATAATTAACATTATGAATGAAAATATATACATATAATAATTATATAATATTTTTATTATGCATATCGTATCAAATAATCTTAATCAAATTTCTTAAAGATTTAATACCATATAAAATGATTAAGATAAAATCTCTAATATAACAAATATTACTAATATTATTCATGGAGATATTGTGCAGATTTAGCTTAGGTCCCGAGATCGAGATGTTCGAGATGTCAGGAGTAAGATCTGTCGATAAAATCGTAAAATCAATAACGATAGAGACTCAAGAAATATTTGAAGAATCCAGGCATTGAAAAAATCTCCACGTGTCAACATGAGAAGGCACCTGAATTTTGGAACCCTAACTCCCCAAATTAGCCGCGCTTCCGTGTCCAATTGACACAAATAGCGGCGGATCCGCGGCCATTTAATGGCCGTAGGATCTGTGATTTTATGATCAGGATCGCAACAATAAATCTTTATACATGGGATTTAGGGTTTCTGATTTAAGGGCTATATAAAGGACTGAAGGCTAAAATTAGAAATCATCACCTTTAACACGAAGCAAATCACCGTCAAGAATAAGAGATCCACGACAGGTCTACGATTCGACGTGATAGAGCGACGTGAATATCGACATAACATCTACTTCCTACGAGACAGAGATCGAGAGCAACTTCTTCTTGTAATCTAAATTCGAAGGATTTGTACTTGTAATGTTGATTAATAAAAGTAGATCATTTGCTTAATTATTTCGCATTTATTTTCTGCATTCTGCATTGTGATTTCCTTCTCTATCCTTTCTTCTTCTTCTCAAAACATGCGTGAGTAATTCTGTGCTAGCTAGGGTTCGTAGAATTAGGGTAGATCAATGGATGAAAAAATATTATAACTCCTTTTACAACTTATAAAGTTTCTAAACTTTAGCAAAATAAATATTAACATCTTTATCGGGCGCGCTACCAATTTATTGATAGTCTCGACCGCGATTTGAGATTAGATTAACAATTATTTTGTTAAAGATTAGACATGAATAGAGATCAATGCAAGGATAAGGGTTAAGAGTGGGGAAACCCTAGTTTCTTCCAAAAGAACCCTAATCCACATTCATCACTATCGATCTAGTTTTAAATCTATTAAAAGATAAAAGGAGTCATTTTTAATTAATCATCCATTACTACTAAATTCTATGAACCCTACAAGCATCTTCTTTATAGATCCTACATTCGTGTTTAATATAGATCTACAACCAATCACCCTAATTTTAATCAACTCGTTTAAAGCAAGATTAAAAGTTCTACGCACCCTGCGGACGACCCGTACTCATCTCGGCTAGCTACTCGCGACACCGTTATTGATTGCGGTTACTACAAACACTCTTTTTCACACCAATCAGCAGGGTTCAAATCATATGCGTGTACTGGCTACACGGATGTTGTTCGGACGGATAATACTAGAGGGCTTTGGTTTAAGCCGGATTCTAATATTATATTATTAGATTATTATTATCTCTTTATATTCGTATTTTTTACAGTACGAATACAGATGTATATACGGTGAGGGCATTCTTGTAATTTCATAAGACATGCTTCTAGAAGGGTACACCTCATTATTTGGATTTATCTATTTTGGAAATAGATTAATGAGGTGGAAAATGGAGATATTTGTGGCATGGTTGAAGCATGGCTAAGTCATTTATTTTATTCATTTGACTTCACTATTCAAGCATGGTTGCTTATTTTCTATTGGAAATAATGCATGCTTGAATTTTGACTTATCCATTCTTCATTTTCCTCTTACAACCTTAGCTCATTTGCTTTTGCTCTTTCTCTCTCCATTTTCTCTCATTCTTCTTCCTCAAGCCTTAGTCCTCACATGTGTTGTGAATCTTAGGGCTTCTTGAGATAAAATACTCTAATCATCTCTCTACATCTCCTAAGTTGTCTAGATTAGCAAACTAGACATCTTAGTTACCTCACACTAGAGGTTGAAGCTTGAACCAAAGACTCTCGGGTGGATCAACTTCGACACAAAGGTGGCCGACGACCGAGGTTGATTCAGGCCATCTAGGAGCTTAAGAAGAGAAGAAGAAGACCCGAAGGACTTAATCTCTAGAGGTATAAAACTCTCACCGAGTAGTTAGAACTTCTTCGTAGTTTTAGCTAATTATGGTTTTCGAAAGATCCTGAGGTTTAGGTCGATGTTGCAAAGTCTTGAAAAAAAATCGTTTTTGTGTATTCCGCCTCCACGTGAACCCGTGGGGTGTACGATATCGACTTACACTGGTATCAGAGCCACTTAAATCTTAACTAGCTAGTTAGCAAGTAGTTAGAACTACGATCGACGGAAAAATACCCAAAATCAAATTTCCATGTCAAGCTTGCTGTCGTTTTTCAAAACCGCTCAAAAAATTATTTCAGTGGCCTTAAAAATAAATGCGGGCTTTTTTAAGAACAAGAAAAAAAATCAAGCTTGTAATCCACCAACTTGACCGTGGAACTGCGGCCAAACAGGTTGTTTAGCCGCGGATACGCAGCCGAGTCATAGCCGATTCACTCCAAATTTTTTCCGTGGTTCTTAATCTTGGAAATATGATTTATGGCATATTTGGTTTCTACTCAGAATTGTTTGTGTAATGGTTTGTAGATGGGGTAGACACGGAAAACATTTTCAATCGAAATTCTAAATTACTTGGCTAATCTGGATTTTCTGTGTTTATATATGTGTTGCTAAACATCTGCTAATTCTATATGTCGATTAGTGGGGGTTGCACATATCTGTGTTTTGATGATGGTTTGTGTATATGAAGTATTGGATCGTCGTGAATGAATAGCCGGGGGATGTGAGAATAGTGTTTTATTTTCTTTCATTCATGTAAATTTGTAAATTGATGTAATATTATTTTTGCGGGGCACATCCGGGTTGTGGTTTTAGCCACCGTTGTATTATTTCATTTACTTTTTCTCGCAGCTAGGATAGACCCAAGGTGGGGTGCTTAAACTACCGGATTCTTGAAGTGCTTAGTGGCCTACTCATTTCATTGAGAGAGATTGCTTCACTTCAGAAATTTGGCGGGTAGTTTGTCGCACCCGAAAGGGTCTAAGGTGGGGTTTGGCTATTCATCATAACCGTGGAATCCTTGTTTTATTATAGGCTAAAACGAAACATGGAAATCCTAATATATCTAATATATTCATCAGTGTTTCTGTGATCTGGAATGCTTATTATTGCGTGAGATAAACGACTATATATATTATATATATATAATAAATATTGCTTATGTTTTGCACCCGCGCTAGTCCAGCCCTCGCTCTGCCGTTACTTAAGTAACCTAACGGTGTATGACAGGGCCCCGTGGCGAATGCAGATGGCATAAGCGTACGTTTTATTTTCGTTTCTTTTCTACAATGATAAGGTTACTGATGGGACCGCATTAATATTGATTAATGCAAAGGAATAAACCTAAAATCTGATGTCGTTGGAACAATTACAAAACCACTCAGTTTTCTTCCAAAAAGCAATTTTTAAAAGGCGGAGCTTAAACCACTCATTTTCAAAAGCTATTCGGTTCCTTTGACTATATCAAGTTCATTACGTTAACGGTTTTCGCCAAAACCAGCCGTAGCCCTCCGTCATTTCAGATAGGTATCTACTAGTATTCATGCTATGTGTTTTGACCTTCACCAAGGCATAGTGTTTGGTTGCTAGTGGGTGCTTATCTGTAGCATAGATAGATGCATTAATTTAGGACATGCGTACAGCTGTTTTGGCCTTCGTCAAGGACTTGTACGAATGGGTCTAGATTAATCTGAATAATGACAGGTTGAACTTGACTTGCGACTTATGATTTTTTGACCTTCGTCAAGGTTATAAGCGCTCGGGGCGAAAATCACATCGGGAGTTTCAAACATAAAGGAAACTTGGTAATGTTGCATACCTTCTGGAGTGTGGTGTTTTTGGTAGGCTTCCTTCAAAATCATCACACAATGATAGTTGGGTCCTGATCTTACTGTGAGTATCCGCTACTCTTCGCAAGAATTTTTCACTTAACAATCAATGCTATAAACCAAGTAGGTGCCTAGAACGGTGTTAGAGGGGCTATGCCTCCAGGGAAAAAAGGTTATGTAATTAAGGAACTTCGTGAAAGTGTTGGAAAACCTTTCTCGAAGTACCGACACTAGCCTGACCGAAAGGTTAAGCAAGAATTGTGAGGTGCGATTAATACTGACTAATTCTATTTTTAGGGTTTGAAGAAGAATTCGAGGAAACAGTGGAAGCCATTCTGTTTAGATAAAATAATAACCAATCTAAACTTGCAAGAGCATATGATGAGTGTTTCTTTTCTCTCTCCCCTAATTGCAACGACCATGACGGGACTTAAGCTAATACTAGATAAAAATAAACTCGCTGGGCCAAACTATAAAGACTGGCTAAGGAATGTCCATATGGCCCTTACATATGATAAGGTCGCATACGTCCTTACGGCGAAAGCTCCCCCTGTTCTCGGTCCAGAATTCTCGGTCGCGGACATTGAGGTCCATAAGACCTGGGATCTTGATTGTGCGAAAGCCAAGTGCCTCATGCTAGCTTCCATGGATGATGAACATCATAGACGGCATGAGAAGATGGACTTTGCTTCCATCTTCCTCCATACCAAAGATTTATATGGAGAGCAATCTCGTATTGCAAGATATGAGATCTCGAAAAAATTGTTTCAAGCGAGGTTGGCTATCGGATCATCTGTTGGGGACCACGTCCTAAAGATGATTTCTTTCATAGAAGAGCTCGCGGACCTCGAAATCACGTTGGAGAACGAGTTGCACATCGACTTGATTCTATGGTCCCTTCCCCCTACCTATGCCCAGTTCATATTGAATTTCAATATGCAAAGTATGGAAGTTTCACTTCCTGAGCTCCTCAACATGTTGAGCATGGTAGAGGGCACATTGAAGAAAACCAAGAAAACACCCGCTCTGTTTATTGGGGAATCTTCTTCTCCTAAATCCAAGGCTAAGGCCAAGGGGAAAAAGAAGAAGGCCCCCACCAAACTGAGGGAGGTGTGCAGAAGGTGCAGGGAAAAGGGAAAGGAAAAGATAAGGGGGGCATCCACAAAGGAAGAATGCTTCTATTGTCGGAAAAATGGACATTGGAAGAAGGACTGCAGGGCCCTAAAGGCCAGAAATCATGACACGAAGCAAGTTGTGGTTTTGGCTTCAAGTGTGTTCGTGATTGAAAACGGTTTCTCTATAAATTCTACTTCCTGGGTATTGGATACCGGATTAGGATCTCACATCTGTAATTCATTGCAGGCGCTGAGAAGCCGTAGAGGTTTGAGGAAAGGTGATATGACCCTCAGGGTTGGCAACGGAGGCAATGTGGATGCTGTTGTGGTAAGAGAATATCACGTAGGATTGGCGAGTGGACATATTTTGTTATTGCTTAACTGCTTTTGTGTACCCATTATGGTGTATAATATTATATCTGTATCTTGGTTATCAAATGAAGGATATAATTTTGCACTTGTAAGCAATGTCATAAACATTCACCTAAATCATGAAATGGTTGGGTCGGGTACACTGAATAACGGAATATACATTCTCAATCAACATCAAGTTTTCAACGTCTAAAACCCACTAAAAAGAAAGGCTTCAGAATCAAACCAAGCTTTCTTATGGTATTGTATACTTGGTCGTATAAATGAAACACGACTGACTAAGTTACATAAAGAAGGATACTTAGATCCGTTTGAGTATCAATCATATGCAACTTGTCAATCATGTATCAGAGGAAAAATGACAAAAACTCCGTTAACTGGGCACGGAGAAAGAGCTACTGAGATCCTGAGACTCATACACAACGACGTGTGTGGGCCAATGTCTACACATGCTAGAAGTGGCTATTCCTACTTCATTACTTTCACAGATGATTTCTCAAGATATGGACATATATTCTTAATGAAAGATAAATCCGAGGCCTTTGAGAAATTCAAAGAGTATAAGATTGAAGCGGAAAAGCAAACCGGAAAAGTATCAAGATGCTCCGATCAAATCGAGGTGGTGAATACTTAAGTGCCGAGTTCCTGGAATATCTAAAAGAGAATAAAATTCTCTCTCATCTTACTCCTCCATACACACCACAACACAACGGTGTATCAGAAATACGGAATCGCACCTTACTAGATATGGTGTGTTTCATGATAAGTAATGTTGAGTTGCCGCCCTCCTTCTGGGGTTATGCACTAGAAGCTGCCGCATACCTATTGAATAAGGTTCCAACTAAGTCTGTGCCTACCACTCCATATGAAATATGGAGTGGGAAGAAACCCTGTCTTAAGTATCTAAAGATATGGGGCTTTCCTGCCTTTGTCAAAAAGGTTCATCCGGACAAGCTAGAGACACGTTCACTATTGTGTAAGTTTGTGGGATACCCCAGGAATTCTAGAGGGTATTATTTCTACTATGTTGAGGAACAAAAGGTTTTTGTTTCTCATCATGCTCGCTTCATGGAAACTCAATTTCTTGAAAAGGAGATAAGTGGGAGTGTAATAGAGCTGGAAGAAATTCCAGAACCACAAACTATTACTGAAAACTTAGCAGAACCTCAGATTTCAATGGAACCGGACGTACCTACGCCACTCCGCAGATCTAGTAGGAAGTGTCATCCACCCGAGAGATACTACGATTTTCTCGTAGATGGGGATCGAGAGGATTGTATCATCGACGATGATGAGCCGACTAGTTTTCAGCAAGCCATCATGAGTAAAGACTCGGTGAAGTGGCTGGATGCTATGCGATCCGAGATAGAATCCATGTACAAAATCCAAGTATGAACTTTGGATTTTGCTCCTACTAGGGTAAAACCTGTAGGATGCAAACGGATATTCAAAAAGAAGATTGGTGTAGATGGCCAGGTAGAAACCTACAAACCTAGACTTGTTGCTAAAGGTTTTTGTCAAAGACCAGGATTGGAATATGACGAAACTTTTTCACCAGTGGCTATGCTTAAATCCATTCGGATCCTACTTGCCATTGCTGCCTTCCATGACTATGACATCTGGCAGATGGATGTTAAAACCGCTTTTCTAAATGGATGTTTAGAAGAGTGTGTTTACATGGATCAACCAAAGGGTTTCGTAGACAGCGGGAGCAGCGGAAAGGTGTGTAAGTTGCTCAAATCCATTTATGGATTAAAGCAGGCATCGTGGAGTTAGAACATCTGCTTTGATGAGACGGTCAGGGAATTTGACTTTATCAAAAATATAGATGAACCTTCTATTTATAAATGGATTGTAGGGAGAACTGTGATATTCCTCGTTTTATACGTTGATGACATTCTCCTAATAGAAAATGATATTCCTATGCTATAATCAGCTAAGCTGTTCTTGTCACATAAGTTCTCTATGAAAGACCTGGATGATGTACATTCTGGGGATTAAGATCTATCGTGATAGATCTAAAAGAATATTGGGACTTTCACAGTCGAGATACATTGACACCGTACTAAAGAAGTTTAGTATGGAAGATTCTAAGCGCGGTAATTTACACGCTTGTCACGGAATCACCCTCTCCAAAGAGATGACTCCCAAGACTGATGAGGAGAGGGCTCGCATGAGCATAGTACCCTATGCTTCGGCGGCAGGGTCGATAATGTATGCGATGTTATGTACCAGACCAGATGTAGCTTACGCACTTAGCGTCATAAGCACGTATCAGTCCAACCCAAGTGAGAAACATTGGATAGCAGTAAAGAACATTCTTAAGTATCTAAGAAGGACTAAGAAGATGTTCTTGGTGTATGGTAATGGGGACCTCCAGATCGAGGCTTTTACCAACTCTGGCTTCCAAAGTGACAAGGATGACTCTAAATCTGTCCCGGGTTATGTTTTTACCCTCAACAGAGGGGCGGTCTATTTGAAGAGTTCCAAACAGGACACCATAGCAGACTTGACGATGGAGGCTGTGTACATCGCTGCTAGTGTTGCCGCAAAAGAGGCAGTCTAGATGAGGAAGTTCGTTTCTGAACTTCAGGTGGTTCCATCCATTGTTAATCCAATACTTTTGTATTACGATAATAACGGAGCTATAGATTTGGCAAAGGAACCACGGTCCCATCAGAAATCCAGACATATCTTGAGACGGTATTAATTGATCAGGGAGATCGTAGATTGCCAGGAGATCGAGGTGCGGAGAGTAGATACAAAATAAAACACGGCAGATCCATTCACCAAGGCCATCCCTCAAGTCCAGTTCGAGAGACTGTTCGAGATGTTGGGTATGCGGTACGCCGGCAACTGTCTCTAGTGCAGACGTTAGGTACTTAATACGCCCATTACAGGCCTTAGTGCAAGTGGGAGATTATTGGATATGTATGCCTTAGAGGCCTTCATTGTATAGGATGCTAGGGATAAATATGTACAGGACAATCTTGCTCGATATGATAGTTTGCTATTTGGTTTGTCTTTATCTTAACATGTGATGTGTTTTACTTTGTATTTCATATCTTGTATACATGTCAATAAAGCCCGTAGGATCTTTGCTTGACTACCAGCGATGTGATGGCAATCATATTTGTGGGAGCTGGGTAGTCGATAAGCACATCCTTAAAGTGTCCCTAGTCGTGGGAGTATCGAGACTGGGCATCGGTACTCCAAAATAGACTAGTTTATACATATCTAGACCCTGATGAGGGGTGATGGATTGGTCCTGCAGCCATTGGTGAGGTGCATCTAAGATTGTATACAGGTGCTCACTGAGGGTGAGTACACCGGACGGACTCGCCGAGAACTGGCTAGATGGTATTATACCTAGCGTCAGATAGCAGTTCTCTGGTGACATGAGTCCAGATAGTCTGTCGACCTGAGGTTGTCGTTTGTCTCGTATGAGTTTCTACTGTGCTTTGATTGCTACCCTACCACGGCTTTACTGAGTCATGCAAACAGGTTTTAGTCTGTCGACCTAGCGTCAGATAGCAGTTCTCTGGTGACATGAGTCCAGATAGTCTGTCGACCTGAGGTTGTCGTTTGTCTCGTATGAGTTTCTACTGTGCTTTGATTGCTACCCTACCACGGCTTTACTGAGTCGTGCAAACAGGTTTTAGTTGGGTACAATCCCGAGCCACATCAAGGCAGTGAGCGACTGTTGGGGATTCGTCTCTCTCGGTGTAGGGAGTCGATATCGCGCTGTGATCGGCTGGTCAACACCATAAGTCCGTGGTCAGGGTGGATTAAGAATTACTGGTAGTTGGAACAGTAGATTCTCGGATGGTCTTGTACCACACCGACATGGCTTATCAGGTTATTAGGGGTCTGACATTTTCCACCCCTCTAGACCTGGCATGCGATACTCTCAGACGAACAGACCGGACTGCACGGAGATTGTCATGGACAGGCTCAGTAGAGGTTCGGATGAGTTCGCTTGTTGGCCTTCTTTCGACAGATACCTGGGTAGCTGTTACGTACAGCTAGTGCCACTGACAGACTTATGGTTAAACCAACTGCCAACATACTGTCGAGTCTTTAGAGTCCTACACAGAGGGTTTCCTTGGTTCAGGCAAATAATGTAGAGACCGTATGGTTTTACGGCAGGGTTTCAATCATATAGGTGTTCTGGCTACATGGATGTTTTTCGGAAGGATAATACTAGTTGGCTTTGGTTTAATCCGGATTCTAGTATTATATTATTAGATAATTATTATCTCTTTGTATTCGTATTTTTTACAGTACGAATACGGGTATGTATATACGGTGAGGGCATTCTTGTAATTTCACAAGCCATGCTTCTAGAAGGGGACACCTCATTTTTTGGATTTATCTATTTTGGAAATAGATTAATGAGGTGGAAAATGGAGATATTTGTGGCATGGTTGAAGCATGGATAAGATATTTATTTTATTCATTTGACTTCACTATTCAAGCATGGTTGCTTATTTTCTATTGGAAATAATGCATGCTTGATTTTTGACTTAGCCATTCTTCATTTGCCTCTCACAACCTTAGCTCATTTGCTTTTGCTCATTCTCTCTCCATTTTCTCTCATTTTCTTCCTTAAGCCCTAACCCTCACATGTTTTGTGAATCTAAGGGCTTCTTGAGATAAATACTCTAATCATCTCTCTACATCTCATAAGTTGTCTAGATTAGCAAACTAGACATCTTAGTTACCTCACACTAGAGGTTGAAGCTTGAACCAAAGACTCTCGGGTGGATCATCTTTGACAAAAAGGAGGCCGACGACCGAGGTTGATTCAAGCCATCTAGACTTTTTTCAAGACTTTGAAATATCGGACCGAGGTTGATTCAAGCCATCTAGACTTTTTATAAGAGAAAAAGTAGCTCTTAGCCAAAAAAAATTGGCGGGAACAGGGATGTTGTACCACCGCCTCAGAAGGGATTGGAGATACGGCAAGTGTGTGACCACTCAAACCATATTATGAAGGAACACAAATCGAGAAGAAATCAACCAACGCAATGGTGCGATCGACTACACCCAGTACTGCAAACCTGACAGCCACCTATGTTAACATCGGTATGTTTGATGTTAGGCTGAGTTTACTCATACCCAAAAGAAGGATAAACTGAACGCTCTAGAATAAAGTTAAGGTATCACAGCAAAATCATAAAGAAAGAAATACGGTTGACAGGAACATAATAGTAAGCATGCAAAAAGATTTTTTTTCATTCATACATCAAAAGAAAGACTACCGATACGGGATAATTGCGAGGAAAATAAAAGAAAAACATTCAAAACAAAGTTCATTTCATCATTCAAAGCCTACAGCGGCAAGATACTGGCGTTGGTACATGGGTTCATAAACTCAAAAGAAAGACCAAGCAAAGCCTATTCGGCCTCGTCTACCATCGCCTTGTGCACTTGTTCGTGGTGACAATTCTCAGGATCGTCACTAATATCATCCATTCTCTCGCATGAGGATATTATCGTCTTCTGCTGTTAAACGCGGTGCAGAATTTTAATAGCATAGTCTCTTCTTCTCTTCGATATCAAACAATTAGATTGACCGAGTGTACTTTGTCTTCAGCCTCATCGAGTGCCTGAAGTAGCATCTCCTCAAAGAGCCCAGGCAGAGCATTCCAGATTGCTTTAAAGTTCATCTGTAGGAGGGCAGAGCGAAGAGGAAGCAATCGCCCATTATGATCCTCAAAGTGACCTAACATGGCGTTGCACTGAGCAGCAGTGTATCCTAGCTCGTAAGAACGAATATCGACATTGGAGACGATTTCCCCGATGGAATACAGCTGACTAGCTATAATAACTAAAAAGGGAAGATGAAAAGTGTTAGCTCAAAGCATAGAAAAAGCACTGTAAGTTTAAAAGTATAGAGTCTCTATCTTCGAAGCTAAAAGACCCTACTGGAACGAAATGATCCATTGAAGGAGAAGCCAAAGAGCAAATGCTCTAGTGGAAAATCAAAAGATTTTCTATGTGGCAGCGGAGTCTAAACTCCAAGGACCCAAATGGGTGTGCTTTGAATATAGCAAGAGTGCATGCTCCATGGTGAGTATGCGCACTCACCAAGTTGTTGGATATATATGCCTTAGAGACCTGTATTGTATAGAATGCTAGGGATATATATGTGTTGGATATGTATGCCCTAGAGGCCTTTATCGTATAGGATGCCGGGGATATGTATGTACACGATAATCTTGCTCAGTCGTATAGTATACTATTTGAGTTTTCTTTATCTGAACATGTGTATTTGTTTTTCTTACTGCTTGGTATTGCTTATACATGTTGATAAAGACTCATCACAGTAGTATACTATTTTGGTTTGTCTTTATCTTAAAATGTGCATATGTTATACTCGATATCACATATGGCTGATACATGTTGATAAAGCATGTAGGATTTTGCCAGACTACCAGCGTTATAATGGCGATCATATTTGTGGGAGCTGGGTAGTCCATAAACATATCCTTAAAGGTCCCAAGTCGCAAGAGTATCGAGATCGGGCATCGATATTCTAGAGTAGACTTGTGTATACGTTTCTAGACCCCGACGAGGGGCGGTGGTTAGTCCCATGGCCATTGGTGTGATCACCTAAGATTGTATGCAGGTGCTTACTAGGGGTGAGTACATTGGACGGACTCGCCGAGAAACTCTAGATGGTATTATACCTATCGTCAGATAGTGGTTCTCAGGTGACATGAGTACAGGTTAGTCTTTAGATCCGAGATCATCATTTGTCTCGTGTGAGTTCCTACTGTACTTTTATCACTACCCTACCACGGCTCTACTGAGTTGTGCAAACAGGTTTTGGTTGCGTACAGTCCCGTGCCACATGGAGGCAGTGAGTGATTGTCAGGGATTTGTCTCTCCCGGCATTGGGGATCGATATCACACTGTGTCCAGTTGGCCAGAACCATAAGAGCTTGGCCAAGGCAGTTGAAATTTACTGATGGTTAGATCAGTAGTTTCTCGGATCGGTCCTGAGCCGAATCGACATGACTTATCAGGTCATTATAGGTTTGACATTTTCCATCCCCTAGACCCGGTATGCGATACTCTTAGATGAAGAGACCGGACTGTATGGAGCTTGTCACGGATAGGCTCAGATAGGGGTTCGGATAAGCTTGCTCGTCGGCTTTCCTTTTGACAGGCACCTGGGTAGCCGTTACATACAGCTAGTGCCACTGGCGTCCTTATGGTTAAACCCACTGCCAGCGTACTGTCAAGTCTTTAGAGTCCCACACAAAGGGTTTCTCTGGTTCAGGAGAAATAATGTAGAGACCGTATTTTGATACGTGCATGGTTCCGATCGAATGATAATACTGGCCGGTTTAGTATTAAGCCGGATTATTAAATCATGTATTGATTTAATAATTTACATATATATATTTGGATATGTATATTCTAGTGTTATCCGGGCTTTCGATTGGACGGTTGATAATACCGGCCGGCTTAGGATTAAACCGGATTATTAAATCAGGTATTGATTTAATAATTTACATATACATATTTCGATATATATATTCTAGTATTATGTTCTTTGTATTATTCTACTTCTTTGGGTATTCGTATTTTGATACGAATACGGGTATGTAAATACGGTAGAGTGTATTCCGTATTTATATGGAAAACATTTTAGAAGGGGGATACTTCATTTCCTTGGTTTTTCTTTTCTTGAAAATTGAAATGAGGTGAAAGGGTGTGGTGACATGAGAATGGTGTGAAGCATGGTTGAATAGGGTAGACAAATGAATTTATAATTTCATTTTTCTACACTATTCAAGTATGGTTGTTTTTTTAAATTGCAAATATCATTTGCTAAAACCATGCTTGCATTATTGGTTTTAAAAAGAGAGATTTTTCATTACACCATTCTCTTTCTCTCTCCTTTCTAGGGCTCCTTCTTCCTCTTCATCCTGCACTCTCATGAGTTGAGAATCAAGGGTGAAGAGAGGTAGAAAAAATACTAGAACAACACACTACATCACTAGACACTCTAGATTAACAACCTAGGGCTTTTCGTTGCTCTACTAGATTTTTAGTGTGGAGCTAGAGCCATGAACCATATCTCTCGGGTGGATCATCTTCAACGGAGGAATACTGGAGGTCAAGCCCGATCATGAAGATCTCATGGAGCTAAGGAAGAAGTTAGATCTTTTGGTATAACCCTCTTTACATAGTATTAGATCTTTTGGTATAACCCTCTTTACATAGTAGCTAGAATTCTTCTTGTTTATTAGTTTATTATTTGGTTAGATTCTAGATAGTTGTTTCTAGCGCCAAGATTTTAAAAGTTAAAGTTTTTTGGTTCCGTAACGGCCGCGATTAGTGGCCACGGTGATGAGAAACGCAACATGGTATCAGAGCCATCCAAACATTATAAACTAGTAGTAAATGATGCTTTAGTTTCAGAACCAAAAAATTCTGATTTTCAAAACCAACTTTCTGTTCGAAAAAATTTTGGTCTCTGAAAATTTTTCGAACAAGTGCAGAGGCTTACTCTTGATATAATAGTAACACACGATGAAAACAAGGAAGATTGGCCAAGAAAAAACCACCTAAATCCTTAAAACACCCTCTACCGGCGGTTTTTTACTTTTTTCTGGTCCCCGTTTTCGTTCAGTGTCTTGGGTTATGAGAATTGGGGGTTTTGGTCTTGTTTGATTTGCCCTAGATTTCACTTAGTATTATCTTTGCATTGGGGCAAGTTGGAATATTTTAAAACTCGAAACTTTTGCATCGTTGATATCTGTGATGTTGTGAATGTGCTTTTCAAACGTCGTTTAATTGCTATATGTCATTTAGACGGGGTTACACATACTTACTTCTGCTGCTGTGATGTTTATCTCAGTGATAGTTTAGTCGGATTGTCGTGTTGGATAGCCCCTAATGCAATGGTTATTGTACAGTTTTGATTCATTCGTATATTCATTATTCCGGGGCGAGCGTCCGACATATGAATTGTCATTTCCGCCAGTTTGTATATTCTTTTATTGGTGCTCGGCCGGGTTGAGGTCGATGTCACCACGGTATATTTTTTTCTTTTCTGTATTAGGATTACCCCGCGGAGGAGTGCTCGAGTAGCCGGGTTCTAGAGGGCAACATGACCCCATCTCATGGCGTTGAGACCGGGATGCCTTACTCTAGAATTAGCGGGCTATTCGCCGCGCTCATAGGGGGTATAAGATGACCCACGGTGAAGTGCTCAAGTTACCGGATTCAATGAAGTGCTGGGTAGCCCATTCACTTCATTGATTGGGTTTCCTCGCTTCCGGAATTGGCGGATAACTTGCCGCGCTCGTAGGGGTCCTGGTTCTTCATTACACAGGCTATCCACACGACCGGGAAACGTCGAGTTTCATTTGCGGCACAAATGAAATCCAGGGCTCTTAGATTATACGCTATTCCATTTTGCTTATCGCTATTCTGTGATGTTGCTTATATCATGCTTGGGACGAATGGTTATATATATTTTTTATATATACTAGTAGATATTGTATATATTTTGCATCCACTCTAGTCCAACCCTCGCTCTGTCGTTAGTTAAGTAACCTAACGGTGCATGGCGGGGTCCCGTGTCGAATGCAGATGGCATATACGTAAATTTTATTTTCGTTCTTTTCTGGTGTGATAGGATTTAATTGATGGAATCGCATTAATTTTGATTAATGCAAGGAAAAATAAACCTAAAAGATGTTGTTGGAACAAATTTTCGAAAAACTATAGTCGTATTCTTTCTCTTTGCATAGTGGTATTCAGTTAGGAATATCCCGCACCTCATTCAAAAGGGAAAGATCCTAGATCCCTTCACGGACAGTGATCTCTTAAGCAAAAGTTTATGTTACTATAGATTACTCGGTTTTCTTCAAAACCATTAGTTTTCAAAAGCAGAGCCAAAACCACTCCTTTTCAAAACTACTCGGTTCCTTCAACGATATCAAGTTTATTACGTTAAAGGGGTTTTCGCCAAAAACCTAGGCGTAGCCCTCCGTCGTTTCAGATAATTAGTACTTAGTATTCGTGTTGCGTTTATTGATTATTCGTCAAGGCGTAGTGTACGGTTGCTAAGTAATGATTGTCTATAGCATAAATAATACGATTGGTTAGGACAGTTGTTTGACTTTATTGATTATTCGGCAAGGGTCATGCGGGTGGGTCTAATGCAATTTTGGATAATGACGAGTTGAACATGATTAGGATCTTTTGATTTGTTGATTATTCGTCAAGGTCTCTTGGGTCATAGAGGCAAAAACCACATCTGAAATTTCAAATATACAGAAAACTTGCTAGTGTTGCATAATTACTGGAGTGTGATAACTAGAGCGGCTTCCATCTATGTTATCACGCGATGATAGTTGGATCCTGATCCCACTGATGAGTAAGATTACTCTTGGGAAATATTTTTCACTTCATAATTAGCTAACCTATTAGGTGTCTAGAAAGGTGATAACAGGGCTACGCCTCTGCGGAAACAAGATTTATTTTAATTAGGTCCATACGAGAGCACGGAGAACCTCACTCGGTGTACCAACACCGACCTGCTGAACGGTTAGCGAACTTGTAAGGTGCGAATGATCCCGACTAGTTTTCCTTTTAAGGTTTGAATGAAAATTCGAGAAAACAGTGGGAGCCATCCTGATTAGATAAACTAATAACCAATCTAAATATTGCAAGAGCGCACGTTGAGTGTTTCTTTTCTCTCTCTCCAGGTAGCAACTGTAACAACCCTAAACTTTCTGTACAAATTTTTCAAAAACGCCTAAAGGGGTACTTTTGCCTGAGCATAAGTTATACATTTATTTAGCTTTTGGATAGCAAGCAAGAGCTTGTAGCTCATTGGTAAGACCTTGCACTGCTGAACTAAAGCACCAGAGTTCAAACCCTATCAGCCACATTATTTTTTATTAGTTTTCTTTTAATCTTTTTAGAAGCCCAAGAGTCTACACGTGCTTAACCCGTAAACCCAAAGGTCACACTAAAAAACAAAATAGCCCACGAAGTAGACCTATTGACGTGGGACACGTGGCGACGAGTCCCGGCCCGACTCGGCCGAATCGGCCAGAGGCGCCGGTTCGGGTGAGTTAGATCACCGATTTTCTACTTGAATCCTGTGTCTTTTGGTCTCCTTATAACCCTTGTATGGTTTAAATCCCCTACACATTAATAGAGCCTTTTTAAAACCCTATTAATCTATTTTTAATACAATTTTCAATACATCTTTTCATCTACCCTAACCCTAAAATTCTCCTATAAATACCCACACTCATTTCCACCTCCTTACTCCAAATCTCTGTCCAAAACTCTCAAGAAAATTCTAAGTTCAATAGTGTGCAAGTGGAGTTAGCGAAGGGCGAAGTTCCGACGAACTTCCGACGACAACCCTACGAGCTCCCGGCGATGAAACGACGCACCGGCGCCTCCCACTTCTTCCTTTTCCTCTCCTACAACCTACAATCTAGTAAGTCCCACCTCCCTCTTCTCTTTTCTATTCTGAAAACTCGTAATTCTAATACCCGACGGAAGCGGAGTTAATCCGACTTCCGATTCGGTTTTTCTTTAAAAGTTCCATTTTTATCAAAAAAACAATACCAATCTCTCACAAACATGACTATTAATCATTAACAAAATATATTGAATAAGTTCCATATCAAAAGAATTCATATTTCAATTTTTATTGCACTTTTACAGAAAAATACCATATAGTTTAGCTTCGACATAGAAACATCATTACTCTTGCTATAGCTTTAGATAGTTCACGAGGTAATGACCTACCTATTCACAACACTCATATGTAACATGGCACGATGATATTGGGAAACATAGATCTGGGAAAATACGGTTTTGCATAAAACTACTTCCGACTTATATAAAAACCTTTTTCTACAAGATTATGTATTTTAAACAAATTTTTACAAAGCGCCGCTACAACCCATTTTGGGGAACCCGTTCGGGATGGTGCGGATTATCGCACATCCTCGGGCTTAGTAGTGTGAGATGCAGACCTCCGCAAAAGAGCATACGATCTCGAAAGATTTAAAAATACAAATATCTTAAGAAAATGAGATTTCTAGAAAAATAATAAATTAAAATTATTTTATATAAATATATATATTTGTGTGTGTGTGTCATCAAAATATCTAATTTTTGATATAATATAAATATTCCAACTTTTCTAAATCAAAAGAATCATTTTACATGAAAATACCATGCAATTCCATACAAGTTCAATACTTTACAATTAAATACCATATATTATGAAATTAGGTTTTATTCACTAGAAATGTCATATATATAAAATATACATCTATAAAAACTCCAAAGACGATAATTAAATACTTGGGGTGTGTTTTGAAAATTATACAAAATTATTTTTACATAAAACCATCTCAAGTTCTATAAATTACCCAAAGGGCCCTAGTAAATATAGGTTTAAGAGGGACCAGTCTCTTGAGCCTCAAGGAGCCGGAGATATGGGTTCTTGCCTATTTAAGGTAGAAAATTAACAAACGATGTTATCAACACGGTAATCGTCTTTGAAAAAGACACAAATCCTGCCATCCATGTGCAGCGGTTACTGATAACACCAAAACCTAATTCAGAATTCAATTTCTTTTCTAATTTTCTAACTCGTACTGAGTCTCGATATAATCAATCTAACTTGAATGAGATTCAAGTATATATAACAAATCAATATGAATCCATTTATTCAATCTGTTCAGTCTACCATTCTATACAACTTGACCAAACCGAACCATAGATATACATCCATCTACATGATTCTCTAGTTATATCCATTTACTGATATCATAGTTTCGGAAATTCATCCATCTATACAATACAATTACAAGGCAATACAATACAAACAATGCAATCAAGGCATCGCGGGGTTTATAAGGGGTAGATTGGTACGGAAGGTGTTAGAAGTGGCACGAGACTGTAACCATTAAGATACCTAACATGTATTCCATTGCCATTGTACCGTGGCTGAGCGGTTCCTTATACTTTCCTTACACCTTAGTCTCTTGTTTACTGAGACTCCTCTCGTATACACTGGCCTCTTCTGTACCAAGCTACAAACAACAGCGTTAATACTAAATACAACATTATAACAATATAATACAACTTTAAAAGTTACACTCTCTCTCTCTATTCTATTTCTCCCTCATCTTTGGGACTTACCAAGCGTTTGTTCGCTGACGACATTCCTTCTCTTTCTTCTTTGAAATGTTGTCAGGTGATTCGGACCTTCTGGAGATCGAGCCCACCAGCGAGGATTTGGACCAGCTAGCTTACGACCCAGAGCTTTAGATTCTTGTACACATTTACATTCTGTATTTTTCATTTCTATTATGCCACTGTTTAGGCATTGCTTTCCATTCCATGTATTTACTTTTCAGATGCATTGTACAAACGAATGTTAATAAATAAATTTGCTATTCATTACATTTTTCTCTTGTGTATATTTCTTTTATATTGCTTAGTTACGCTTAGCGTATTTACTTCTGAGTAAATACGTAGCGGCCAGTCGCGTCCCCTTCGCCGTACACCGAAAAGCGGAGCATAACAGGTTTTGTTGGTAGCCCATGCAGGTCAGAGCTGTATGGAACCCTTCCATGCAGTTCAGCACTGTGTGGATAACCTAAGCAATATAACACAAGAACCAGCAACTGAAAACATTCCTTACAATACATATTCCTTGAATCTTCTAATTTTATATATTTTGAATCTGTCCTAACCCAAAATTCCCTCACCTCTTTTACAATCTTACCAAAACCTTCGCATTTTTTCATTCCTTCACATATTTTTCATACACTACCAATAGTTCTATCACCAAACTTTCCTTGAATCCGTTACACTTTCCTTTTACAAATTTCAAGGATGAAATTTTTATAAGGAGGGTAGAATGTAACATCCCTAAACTTTCTGTACAATTTTTTCAAAAACACAGAAACGGGTACTTTTGCTTGAGCATAAGTTATAAATTTGTTTTGCTTTTGGATAGCCAGCAAGAGCTTGTAGCTCATTGATAAGACCTTGCACTGCTGAACCAAAGCACCAGAGTTCAAATCCCATCAGCCACATTATTTTTTATTAGTTTTCTTTTAATATTTTTAGAAGCCCAAGAGTCTACACGTGCTTAACCCGTAAACCCAAAGGTCACACTAAAAAACAAACAGGCCCAGGAGGTAGACCTATCGACGGGGGACACGTCGCGACGAGTCTCGGCCCGACTCGGCCGACTCAGGCCGGTGACTCGGCCGGCGCCGCCGGTTCAGGTGAGTTAGATCGCCGATTTTCTTCTTGACTCATATGTCTTTTGGTCTCCTTATAACCCCTATATGGTTTAAATCCCCGCACATTAACAGAGCCTTTTTAAAACCCCATTAATCTATTTTTAATACATCTTTTCATCTATCCTAACACTAAAATTCTCCTATAAATACCCACACTCTTTTCCACCTTCTCACTCCAAATCTCTGTCCACAACTCTCAAGAAAATTCTAAGTTCAATAGTGTGCAAGTGGAGTTAGAGAAGAGCGAAGCTCCGACGAACTTCTGACGACAACCCTAGGAGCTTCTGGCGACGAAACGACGCACCGGTGCCTCCCACTTCTTCCTTTTACTCTCCTCTATCCTACAATCTAGTAAGTCCCTCCTCCCTCTTCTCTTTTCTATTCTGAAAACTCGTAATTCTAAAACCCGACGGAAGCGAAGTTAATCAGACTTCCGATTCGGTTTTTCTTTAAAAGTTCCATTTTTCTTAAAACTGCAATACCAATCTCTCACAACATGACTATTAATCATTAAAAAAACATATTGAACAAGTTCCATATCAAAAGAATTCATATTTCAATTATTATTGGACTTTTACAGAAAAATACCATATAGTTTAGCTTCGATATAGAAACATCATTACCCTTGCTATACCTTTAGATAGTTCACGAGATAACGACCTACCTCTTCACAACACTCATATGTAACATAGCACGATGATATTGGGAAACATAGATTTTTGAAAATACGGTTATACATAAAACTACCTCCGACTTATATAAAAACCTTTTTCTACAAGATTATGTATTTTAAACAAATCTTTGCAAAACGCCACTACAACCCATTTTAGGAAACCCGTTCGGGATGGTGCGGATTATCGCACATCCTTGAGCTTAGTATAGCGAGATGCAGACCTCCGCAAGGAGCATACAGTCTCGAAAAATTTTAAAATACAAATATCTTAAGAAAATGAGATTTCTAAAAAAATAATAAATTAAAATTATTTTATATAAATATATATATATATATATATATATGTATTATCAAAATGTCTAATTTTTGATATAATATAAATATTCTAACTATTCTAAATCAAAAGAATCACTTTACATGAAAATACCATGCAATTCCATACATATTCAATAGTTTACAATTAAATACCGTATATTATGAAATTAGGTTTTATTCGCTAGAAATGTCACATATATAAAATATACATCTATGAAAACTCTAAAGACGATAATTAAATACTTGGGGTGTATTTTGAAAATTATACAAAATTATTTTTACATAAAACCCTCTCAAGTTCTATAAATTACCCTAAGGACCCTAGTAAATATAGGTTTAAGCGGGACCAGTCTCTTGAGCCTCAGGGAGCCGGAGATATAGGTTCTTTCCAATTTAAGGTAGAAAAATTAACAAACGGTGTTATCAAT
Source organism: Agapanthus africanus (assembly GCA_030015575.1). NCBI lineage: Eukaryota > Viridiplantae > Streptophyta > Magnoliopsida > Asparagales > Amaryllidaceae > Agapanthus > Agapanthus africanus. The sequence goes on from CM057340.1 coordinate 662,954,332, forward strand.
ACGGTAATCGTCTTTGAAAAAGACACAAATCCTGTCGTCCATGTGCAGCGGTTACCGATATAACCAAAACCTAATTCAGGATTAAATTTCTTTTCTAATTGTCTGACTCAGACTGAGTCTCGATATAATCAATCTGACTTGAATGAGATTCAAGTATATATAACAAATCAATATGAATCCATGTATTCAATCTGTTCAATCTATCAATCTATACAACTTGACTAAACCGAACTATAGATATACATCCATCTATATGATTCTCCAGTTACATCCATTTACTGATATCATGGTTTCGGCAAGTCATCCATCTATACAATACAATTACAATACAATACAATCAAGACATCGCGTGGTTTATAAAGGGTAGATTGGTACAGAAGGTGTTAGAAGTGGCACGAGACTGCAACCATTAAGACTGTTGGATATATGTTACCCTAGAGACCATTATTTGATAGTGGATGTATTTATACATGTATATATATTCAGATGACATTCTTGCTTGACATGATTGTATGCTATCTGATTACTCTTTATCTTGATATGTTCACTTGATCATGCTTTTATTCATTTGGTACATGTTGATAAAGCCCTTAGGATATTTGCTTGACTACTTTGATTATGATGCAGATTATACTAGTGGGACATGTTTAGTTTATAAGCATATCCTAAAATATCCCTAGTCGTAGGTGTATCGAGACGGGGCATCGATATTCCAGAGTAGACTAGCGTATGCGATTCTTGACCCATGTGATGGACGATGGATGATCCCATATCCATTGGTGTTTGACACCAAGATTGTATACGGGTGCTCAGTGGTGACTGGGTACACTAGACGGACTCACCGAGAACTCCTATTTGGTATTATATCTATCGTCGGATAGCAGTTCTCAGGTGACACTGGTACAGGTTAGTCTGTAGACCTGAGATCGTCATAGAGTGTTGTGTGTTCTCCCACTGTGCTTTGATTTCCACCCTACCACGGCTCTACTGAGGCATGCAAACAGGTGGCTTTTAGGTACAGTCCCGAGACACATGGAGGCAATGAGCGATAGGAGGGGTTTCGTCTCTCCCGGTATTGGGGGTTGATGTTGCGCTGTGCTCGATTGGCTATATCAGCAAGTCCCTGGCCACGGCTGATGAGATTTACTGATAAGTGTTATTAGTAGTTTCTCGATCTGTTATAGGCCATACATCGGTATGACTTATTGAGTTATTGGGGTGGACGATGCCATCCCTAGACTCGATATGCAGCATATCTGACGAAGAGACCGGACTGTACGGTAAGTGTTACCGGTTGGCTCGACAGGAGTTTTTACCGGTTCGCTTGCTTTTCTTCTGATCGCTCAATACCTGGATAGCCGTTACGTTTAGCTGACCGCTTGCGGCTTGTGGGTGTTTGATATGATCATCACCTACTGCCGGCGTATTGACGAGTCATAGAGTCCCATAAAGGGGTTACCTGGCTCAGGCGAAACGATGTGGGGGTGCATATGGGGATAAGCGCGGTTTCCTGATTAAATGCGTGTATATGATACCGCATTGTAATCTAGCGGTTTCTATTGGTCGGGTCGTATGTGATATGACCGGTTTATTAAATCAATTATTGATTTAATAATTTGTGACCATTAGATTTTTCACTTGAAACCTTTTCTTTATGTGGATGTATGCATGAATGAGTGCATGTGCACATGTTGATGTGAATGCACACACACATGCATGCAAGCTTATCATGGTTGTTGATACATTGGAGATGGGAATGCAAGACTCACATGGTATAAAATATCCATATATTTTTATTATTTGAGAAAAGAAAATGGATTAATTCATGGTTGATATTTATATACACTTGACCACACTTCACCTAATTATTAACCATGGATTAATTTTCATTTGGCTTTTTAACTCTGATAAAATATCTAGATATTTGTTTACCATGGTTAGGTGAGAGTATGACTCTCATATATATTTTCATTTCTTATTTTATTTTGAAAAAGGATCATAAATAGAGCTCAAACATTTCCATCTCCTTCTTCTTCCTTGCTCTCTTGACTTTTCTATAGAGTGAGGAACACAAAAAGAAAGGGTTTTTAACTAGGAGCTTGAGAGAAGGGGCCCCGGGTGGATCATCGTGGACAATAAAGGATTCTAGCTAGCCGATTCAAACTCTAGTTGTTCCAAGGAGTCTATCAAGGAGGTCTACAAAGGTTGTATTCTTCTCCACTTAGTGTTAGACACTTGCTATTGTATGTGATATTATGTTGTTACCCTAAACTTCTAGTTAGATTCATGGTTAGTTTGCTTAGCACCTTCCTAAAATTTTAAAGTTGCATGTGTGATGCTTCCAAACACTAGGCATGGTGCTATGGAAACCCAACAGTGGTATCAGAGCCAAGCTAGAAATTTAGCCACGATGTTATAACTATTACGAAAACGAAAACAACTCCAAAAAATACGATATCTTGAAACCCTAAATTGCTCTCTGTTGATTTTTTAAAAAGTCGTTTAAAAATTATTTTAGCAACTGCAGAAGCTTGCATATGATGCAGTGAGAACGCAGTGTAAAAACGAGGCAAATCCCTAGGTTGACCCGAGCAGAACCCCTGTATGGCCGGCGAGCTCAGCCTCCTTTGCTCCATTTTGCCTCGTATTTCCACTATGGTCTGGTCTGTAGATTTTGGGGTTTCAGGTGTTGTTTGTTTAAGCCAAATTTTCATGTGGTGCTAATTTTGCTTAGGGGCTTATTCGGAGTGTTTCGTAGTCATATGTTTTAACATTGTATTGGTAACTTGGACAACGTTTAACTGTTCGAACGAATATCATACACCACCTCATTACTCTCGCTGAAATTTTCAAGGTGTTGGAATTTTCCAAGTTAAAAATATTCGAATAGTTGTGCAAGTATTCCTATGGACCCTCTAGACGAACAAAACCCTAACTCAATTTTATGACCATGGAACCGCGGCTAAATCTTAGGGTTTGCCGTAGTCCTGTGGTGCCATAAGTGAGGCAAGGGTTGACCCTTCTACGGCTGGTCCATAGACACTGTGGCATATATTTTGGATATTTTAACTTTGCTCAAGTGTTGAGCTCTTGGGATAATTTGTTGGTGTTTGTTGATTCGATCGAAACGTTTAACATCGTCTTGATATATGATATTTATTTCTACGACCGTAAGTGTAGTATATAGTGTATCATCGGTTTTGTTGATATATGTCAACGACAATTGGGGTACGCATACTTGCTTACGATGATGACATGTGATGTTATGTGTCGCTATGATATGATGTATAGGATTGTCGTGATTGAATGGCCGGGGGGTTTTATGTGAGATGAGAGTTTTCTTTTTCATTCATGTAAAATTCATTATATGTAATATTCTTTTATTGGGGCATATCCGGGTTGAGGATGATGTTACCTATGATGTATATTATTTACTTTTCCACATTAGGATAGACCCAAGGTGGGAAGCACAAGTGACCGGGTTCTAGAGTCCAGTGGGAGGCCATCTCGAGGAGTCGAGACCGGGTCTCCTAACTCTAGAATTGGTAGGCTCACTTGCCGCTCTCATAGGGGTCTAGGGTGTGGGATTGGCTATTCATTGCGACCATAGAACCCGTATTTACTATCGTTGGCTAAATACAAAATACGGAATTCCTAGTATATCCTATATATTCATTTATGTGCTTCTGCTGTTAATATTTTTTGATGAGATCACTTTATATGATTGGCCCCCTCTGAATCGTAGAGACGCGACCGTGTAGGTTCGTCTTGCCTGAAATTCGGGACAGATGCTAATTGGTGCTATCCGTCCACCTCTCCGAAGATGCCAAGTTAATTTATGGCACCATGTATCGAAGGTTTAAACGGATGCGGCCGATGTAGCAGACTTCGTCAGATTCCCCCTCGTTTGAGGGGTTTTTGATTGTGGGGACGCTCTTCCCTGCAGGCGCAAGCCCCTGCAGTTAATTACGCTACCGCATCACGGTAACAACTTTCTCCTTCTCCATATGGTCACTTCGTGTCGTGGGTGTTTGTTTTGTGTTTGGTTGCTCGTGGATTGTATACGGAGACTAAGTTATGTTGTCGCCCGTAGGGCGTGGACTAGTCCAAATCCGTATCTTTCTTAGATTTGGGTTTGGGGGTTGGGTTTAAGAATACGTTAGCCTTGTTTGAGACTAAGATCAACTTAAACGTTTGTTAAGGATACGTTAGTCTGATTCTAGACTAAGATCAACTTAACGAGATCGTTTAGATCCAACAAGAAAGCAATTGGGCTCTGTTGTTTAGTTTAGTTTAAGGACATTATGGTCCATCATTAGTTTAAAGACATCGCGGTCGAGGTTAAGGACATCATAGTCTGTGAGTTTAAGGACCTCACAGTCCGATGTTAGTTTTAAGACATCACGGTCGAGGTTAAGGACATCATAGTCCGTGAGTTTAAGGACCTCACAGTCTAATGTTAGTTTTAAGACATCACGGTCGAGGTTAAGGACATCATAGTCCGTGAGTTTAAGGACCTTACAGTCCGATATTAGTTTAAAGACATCACGGTCGAGGTTAAGGACATCATAGTCCGTGAGTTTAAGGACATCACAGTCCGTGATTAGTTTAAAGACATCACGGTCGAGGTTAAGGACATCATAGTCCATGAGTTTAAGGACTCCACAGTCCATGAAATGTGTGGTTGTTGGACCCGTCACCTCTTTAAAGACATTGAGGAATTACAACGACAAATATCAGAGGAATTACAATGAACCAGGATGAGTTGGTTGAAAGTGCAGATGTGCTCAGTTCAATATAGGTTGAGGACTTATGGCCCAAATTGGGCTAAGTCCAATTAAAATGTTTTAGCATTTTATTTTTGTTTTGGCTATTAAGCCTTTATTTGGGCTCGGCCCTTTTAATAATGCTAAGCATTGGGCTCTGACATTTTTGTCCTTATCAGAACAGAACACGTTCTGACAGTGCGCCACGTGGCGCGTCAGGCGCTTTGCGCCCATTAAAGAGCGCATTGCGCTAGCGCACATGAGGGTGACACGTGTTGCGCTTAGCGCTAAGCGCCGGTTCATTAGCGCATTTGCGCTTTCCATTTATAAGCGCCTTGCACTAGCGCACCAGCGGGCGACACGTGGCGCGCTTGGCGCTGAGCGCCAGTCTATGAGCGCGGCTCTCTGTTTTAAAAGCGCAAGGCGCAAGTGGTGTCTATGGTTGACACGTGGCACGTTTTGGCGCTGAGCGCCGATCTAAGGAGCGCAAAGGCGCAGTTTATGAGTGCAAGGCACTTTTCAATAGTGCAAAGCGCATCTGATCAATTTTAAGATCAAAGAACGAATTTTATGTTCTTCTAAGGAGGCTTTGCCTCTAGATCCAAGAACAAAAGTTCTTGTTTTTATAAAAGGCTCTGCCTTTATAGATCAAAAGATCTATTAATGAAGTAAAATACTTCTTTTATTATTTTATGGTTAGATCTTTTGATCTTTTCTTTTTTATTAAAGACCTTGGTCTTTTTTCAGATCTATGATCTTTTTAGAAGAGGGTTCTTCTTTTTTACGAGATGATTTCATCTCTGTTATTCAAGAACATGGTTCTTTTTACCTTGAAAATGAAGAAAGATCTTTTTTCTAAGAGCTTGCTCTTTTTTGCAGAGGGTTTTTCTCTCTCTGTCTCTGTATTCTCTCTCTATTCTATCTCTCCTTTAGACTTGAAGTCTAGGGTCCTTTATATAGGGCCAAGTGATTTGTTAAATCAGTTGAAGAGATCTTTCTCTGATTGATTTGGGAATATTTCCCACCGTTGGATCTTTGATCCTAAGGCTTCTGTTTTACTGAAGATAATCTTCTTGTTTTAGTAAGATTGAAAAATCTTTCCATAACAGAATTTTAGTTCTGATTAATTAATAATTTATTATTAGTAGATCTTTTGATCTGACGGTGGAGGAATTTTTAATTCCAGCGCTGGCGCACCTTGCGCAAGTGCACCTACGTTCGACACGTGGCGCGCAGCGCAACTGCGCTAGCGCACCCGTGTTTGACACGTGGCGCGCAGTGCAGAGCGCAGTGCAACTGCGCTAGCGCACCCGTGTTAGACACGTGGCGCGCAACGCAGAGCGCAGCATAACTGCGCTAGCGCACCTGTGTTTGACACGTGGCGCGCAGCGCAGAGCGCTGGATCTGAAGCGTTGCTTCAACTTTTAAATTTTGAATTTTGAAATAGAGCTTTGCTCTGATTAGGGTGCGCTGCCTAGGGCGCAGCGCTCCTGGCGCTGGCGTGTCTGCTTTTGACACGTGGCACGCAGCGCGCAGCGCACGGGATCTGAAGTGTTGCTTCAAATTTTTGAATTTTGAAATTCAAAATAGAGCTTTGCTCTGATTGGGGGAAACAAATGCCCCCCACCATTGCGCTCACGTGGCTCACACGTGAGTGCAGCGGTGGCAACATCTGAGCCCTTGGATCAACTCAGAAGCTGAAGAGGCGGTTCAGTGCCTATAAATAGGACCTTTGGTCCTCAGATGATTATCATCTTCTCCTCAAGAATTTTTATTTCAGAGCCTTGCTCTTCTTTTCAAGAACTTTCAAGAGTTAGAACTCTACCAAACTTAGGTTAAATTAAATTAATTTTAATAAATTAGGGTTTTTACCCATTAATAGAGCCTTGCTCTCCATAGATCCTTGATCTAAAGAGAACCCCTTTAGGGTTTCATAAACAGAGCCTTGCTCTCAAGAATCCATAGATCTAAACAGATCTTTTCTTGGGGTTTCTCATGCATCAGAGCTCTGCTCTTTTAATAATATGTAGATCTTTTGATCTTTTGATGAAGAACTCTTAAGAGTTTTTTCATGGATCTTTAAGATCCCAGAATTTTAATTCTCAAGAATTAATTTTAATTAATCTTCGATGGATTTTCCATCATCATTACAGAGCCAGGCTCTTTAAGGAATTTTATTCCTTCATGATCAGAGTGGGACAAGTGTCACTCTGTTATAGAGCTTTGCTCTCAAAGGGAGATTTTCTCCTTTTCCCGAGGGATTTCTCATTCAATGAGAAAATCCTTAAGGATCTCTTCATTAATTGACAGTCTCATCCAATGATGAGGCTGTCTTGTTAATTGATGCATTGTCATCTGGATTTTGTGGGCCCCACCTTTGGTCCCCTTTCCACTGCATTGCAGTGTGGTTCAGATTTTAAAGTGCCGATTGTCAGAATTTTGAAATTAAATTATAGTACTGACAATCAAATTCTGTTCTTTCTTGCAGGCGACATGTCTTTCGATCTTTCTTTCCCATTTTTCCGTTCAGAGGGAGGATTCCCTGAGGCACATGTGGACCGGGAGGTTCTTGCGCTCATCAGAGACTATGACCCGGAACACAAAAACCTTCACTTGTGGGGTAGGTGGTACGACCAGATAATCAGAGGTCGTCGAAGCTTCTCTTGTGCGACACCGTCGGATCCGATCTCATCGATTTTGTATGCAGATGCACCCCCGGGGAACTATGCCGTGGTGGTTGTCAATTGGATTTCGGAGGGTCTTCTTCAACCTTCGATTGCCGCCATACCCATGCAGCTGCCGACGGTTTTGGATACTTTGGGGCGGCGCATATGCCAGGGCGAGTCGCGCCCTTGGGGAAAACCTTACAACATCGGGTTGACTCCCCGACACTCGGCCGGGTATTTGCAGTGGGCCAGGTACATTTTGTCGGCGAAGAAAACACACATGCTGAAGCTCGGTCTATATCCTGCGGTTTACGCTTCATTGTTCCAATATTCTGCTCCTTCGACATGGTGGATTAAGGCGTTCTTGGAGCAATGGAACATCCCAACCCACACCTTTCTTCTACTAGACAGAGAAGTCTCCATCTCCTTAGATGAATTTGCTGAGATTTCTGGTTTGCCGGTGAGGGAGAGCACTATGAGGAGCTGCTTCCTTCGGATGAATACGTCTTTGCCACCAAGCCGGTGGTGATGGGCCTAACGCCGGAGAACGCTATTCTGCACCAGTTTCCTAGTCTGATAAAGGTGCTGAATATGTACGAGAGTCTCTTCTTGGAATCCGGAGGCCGGGGGGTTAGTTTCGCAGACATCATTGCCCGGTTTCTTCGCCCGGAGATTCTATTGCAACGAGGCAAAAAATTTGCCAAGCTTGACGATCCTTTCAGCCATGGCTTGGACCGTCGACCAGTACTGGAAGACGATCAAAAAGGCTTTTATCTTCCCGATGCCGGGATCATCCCTCTGTCAAAAATCGCTGCTCCGGGCATTGACGAGGAGACTTTCTTTCTCGGGTTTCTCAGGCTATGGTTGTGTTGGTTCGCGCTCCCTATGCACCCTCGTTGTATGAGGCCGTCCGTCTTCTACCCAGCACATCGAATGGTGGCCGGAATACAAGTGGCCATCGGGATTGCCGGGCTGACCTACCTGTACCATTTTCTTAGCGTGGCGGCGGATACAACCGAATCGGGGGTACAAGCTGCCAATTTCCTGATGCACTACTTTACTTCATGGATGGAAATGCACGTGCTCGGGGTATTTGGTATTCATAAAAGACCCTCGTTTTACGAGAGATGAAAGCTCCCGCGAATTATGCGACCGGTTGACGCGTCTATCGTGAATCCGTCTCCGCGAGAAGCTAGGGGCTTGCTTCTTCGTCCGCGCACGGTCGGGGCTGGTATCTCTTTCACGGAAAAAGTCCTGACAATCGGCCAGGAAACTTCCAAGATGGTGCTGGCAGTGCACGACAATTTTAAGGACGGGGCCTCAGTGTTGAAAGTCCAGGAGATTCTACATTTATACTCCATCAGGCCGGGCTTCCTCGTATTCAGGCAAAATGATGCGGCGCTTTTTATGAGATATAACCCCCATCATTTTGCCCAGCAGCTAAGTTATAACCAGGGGGTCCCACTGGAGGCGTTTTTGGAAGAACCTGCTGCCACAAGAGAGGGAATACGGGGTGCGCTGCATCACATTATGCGCTTGAATACGGGCTCCCACTTCTTCATTAGCGAACCAAGTTGCAACCCGAGGGCCCTTAACGTATACGAGGCCTGGTATTAACACGTGATGGGTGCTGTCATCAGGGAAGAGAGGCGGCTGCTGCTCGATCGCAAGAGTGCGCTCCCTGCCAGCGATCGCAACATCCCTTTAAGGCGACGGATCGCTGTGCCTCCTCCGCTAAGAGAGGCTGCTGCGGCTGAGCCACCACGTGTGTTAAGCCCCACGCGTGGATTGCCCCGTGATCCTGTGGACGTGCCATCGACGCCCCGTGCTCCCGTGGAGACGGTAACCGTAGCTTCACCCGAATCTGGCGTGGGTTCGGATATTGGGACTCGCCGTCCCAAAGTGCCTACGAAACGCAAGCTGGTGTTGGCTGCGACCGAAGCCCACTCATAGAAGAAGAAAAAGAAGTCGCTCTTCTCTGCCGATGTTGTATTTGGTCAGGAGCCTCATGCTCCTTATAGTGAGGGCTTGAGCGAGTATGGGACAAATGAGGGCTTATTCATACCGCCAGATGATATTGATCTGGCAGCTGCCATCGCAGCTTCCGAGCGATTGGCAAGACGCGAAGAGGGGTTGGCTAACCTCGTGCGATCAGGTAATCATTAGTTGTATTTTTCGCCATTGCATCATACTCCTATCATTGTTTTTTGACTAACGCTTTTCCTTCTTTAATAGGCATTTCTACCGAAGAGGCTTTCGCTGCTTCTCTCAACACTTTTGAAGAAGAGGAACAACTTCGAGCATCGCTAGGCCTTGGTACATTTCGGTTCGCCATATTTCTGCCTTTGTTTCTTATGAGTGATTTGACCCTTTCTTTGTCTTATCGCAGGGACCACGATGCCGACCCCTCAAGATGATGCGCAAATTCTTCCAGGACCAGCTATCGAAGTCCCGGCCTCTTCGGTACTGCCGAAAGAGGCCTTACTTAAACAACCGGTGATGAAGGCCTTGACGGCTCCTGAGATAACCCTGAATGCGGATGACGACGTCCTGTTGAAGGAGACTTCTAAAAGGTCTGTTTTGACGGCTCGGGAGAAAAGGAAGCGCCTGAGGCGCGCAGCGAGGGAGCGTAGTGCTGCTTTAGCTGCGGGAGCGGGTTCAAGCGCCGTTACCCCTGCTGCTACTCCTTCAGAGGAGTTTTCGGTTGCCTTGTCTACTGCTCACAGACCGGCGGCACGTGCGGCTCGGGAAGCAAACGGTAAATCAATTCCAGGTAATGTGCCTTGAGACTCTATTGTCAAAGTTTTAAACTATTAGTTCTCATATATCTTATCTTTGTAGAGCCGAGTCTTCCCGAAGAAGTGGCGGCGACCGCTGAGCCTGAAAGAGCGGTGGAAGAGGTAGTTGCTATTCCCGAACCCGAGGCGGTGACAGGGGATGTGGTCGCAATCGCCGGGCTCGAATTAGCGGCCGACGAGACGGCTACCTTGGCCGAGCCTGAAGCAGCGGTGGATGAGGCGGCTGCAATTACTGAGCCCGAGGTGGTGGCGAGCGAAACGGGTGTAATTGTTGGGTCCGATGTGGCCGCTCTTTCTCAAGAGTCGGGCACCGCTCCGATCATCGCTCTTCCTGCCTACGGTTCTTTATCGTCTCCTGGCGTCGCAAGCGTGACGAAGTCTCTCGTGGAGTCAGGGGACGAGGCGACGGGTGGTGAGGCCACCCCGATGGAGGAGGGAGACACCTTTCTTGAATCAAGTGACGCCCTCGTCACGGCTCTGGTTGGCGACTCTTCAGGTGGATTTTAGGTTACCGCCCTTCTTTTTATTCTGCAATCTTTCCTAACAAGGTTTATCTTGTTTCTAATGCAGGTGCAGCTAGTGCTGATGTTGCGCTACTCGAGACAGCGCCGTCAGTTACCGCCCTGACGGTGACCACCTCTCTACCTTCTCTCGCACCGTCGCAAATGCTGGAAGGTATGGATTTGTGACCCATCAGTCTTATCTCTCAGCTGTATAATTCATGTACTGACGTTGTGTTATCGCGTTTTTGCAGGAGTCCTTTTTGACCACCTGTACCAGGTGCTGCATCCCCACTTCTCCTTCCCGTCGGAGATTGCTTCATCCAGTGGCGCTGGTGAATACAGCTTTCAATTAATGCTTTTTCTTTTACCGACAATGAAATCATTTCTGATTCTTCTTTGCCTTGATCGCAGTACTACAGATTGAAGGAGGAGATGAGAGATCAGTTGCGCCACTGGTCCTCCCGGCTTTGCCACCTGCTGCAGCTGGTATAGTAAATCCCATTTTTCATGAATCTCTTATATTTCTTGATCCGTCACCTGATTGTGATTTGTTTTGCAGCGGTCGTGTCAACTCCGACCTCTTTCGAATCTCGCATTATGATGCCGGCAGGCCCCTTCTCCAGACGTCCATCCTCAAAGGGTGCTATGACGAGTCTGCGTATGCTGAGCGAATATATTGAGGAGCTTAACGCGGAGACTCCCACATCTGCTGCAGATTTTGCCGCAGAGGTTAACCCTATGCTGGCGACGCTCATGAACTTTCATGGTGAGGGCGTAGTTGAGTCTTGGGTTAATCGCTGCAGGGAAATCGAGGCTTGCTTGCATAAGCTTGAGCTTAAGCGTCCTGCGCCTGAGATTCTGGCTATGAGCACTCAACGGGCTGCGTGGATCGAGCAAAGCACTCCTTACTTCCGCCATCTTGAACAAGAAGTGGCTTTAAAGCAGAGGGAATGTAAAGAAACTTCAAGCGAGTCTGCTCGACTGCATGCTGAGGTTGATGCGAATGCTGCCCAGTTGAAAGTTATCTTCGAAGGCCTTCTGTGATGTATTTCTGATGGGTTAACATTGAGGTAGAAGCTCAACGTCGTCAAGCAGGATGCACAAGATCGTGAAGCGGCTCAGTGGGCCGTCGAGGAATAACTTTCGTCTTACTTGCAGCAACGAGCCCAGGTCGAAGCGGAGTTGGCCGCGGCAGCTGATCAGGAAGAGGGACTGAGAGAAGTGCGCGAGCGGCTGATTGGATTATTGAAAGCGCTTTCTTCTCAATAAAAATTTTGTACCATTTGTAATTTTGAATAAAATGTATTCGTTCTTTTATTCTTTCATATGATGTATCTTGTACCCAATCGAATTCATGAATAAAAGATACGCGTTCCTTGTAATGTCTTGTGTCATCTCTCTATTTTCTTCTTTCTTGCTGTGTTGTTTGCCATGTGATTTTAGTAAGTGCGGTCTGTAGATAGTATATAGCTGTCAATCTTATGCTCTTTGTAAGGTAGTGATGGCTTAGAAAACAGGGTTAGAATCTGTCACCTAAGACTTTTCAACTTTATGAGCCGTGAGGGTCTCATAAAGAATTTTCTCCCTACCGGTCGAGAGGATCCTGTAGGTGTAATTTATCCTTAAGAATCGTGAGTATTCCTAAGTGTGTTTTCTCTTGAAAGTCGTACGGATCTCACAAGAGAATTTACTCCCTTACGAGTCGTGGGGACCCGCAAGTGATGGATGAAGTTGTCCTTATCCGCATTTCACGGAGTCAGGGGTTGCTCTGGTTTGTCTGTGCACCGCCGAGTTACGGAACTGGGATCTTTGCCGCAGCTCCGCATTGTTGACGTCGTATATTCCTGCAGAGAGACTGATTTTTCTACGGGTCAAAATGAATCGAGATGTTCTCGTCAAGAACGCTGGTTTCCCTGAATCGAGGAGGTTGCCAAGGACACTGATTTCCTCGGAGTTGAAACGGATCGAGGTATTCCCGTAAAGATGCTGATTTCTTTGCGGGTCGACGCGAATCAAGGTGCTCTCGTCAAGGACGCTGATTTCCCTAAATCGAGGAGGTTGCCAAGGACACTGATTTCCTCGGAGTTGAAACGAATCGAGGTATTCCTGCAAAGACGCTGATTTCTCTGCGAGTCGACGCGAATCGAGATGCTCTCGTCAAGGACGCTGATTTCCCTGAATCGAGGAGGTTGCCAAGGACACTGATTTCCTCGGAGTTGAAACGAATCGAGGCATTCCCACAAAGACGCGGATTTCTCTGTAGGGTCGATGCGAATCGAGATGCTCTCGTCAAGGACGCTGAATTCCCTGAATTGAGGTATTTTCCAAGGACGCTAATTTCCTCGGAGTTGAAACGGATCGAGGTATTCCCGTAAAGACACTGATTTCCTTACGGGTCGATGCGAATCGAGATGCTCTCGTCAAGGACGCTGATTTCCCTGAATCGAGGTATTTGCCAAGGACGCTAATTTCCTCGGAGTTGAAACGGATCGAGGTATTCCCGTAAAGACGCTGATTTCTTTGCGGGTCGATGCGAATCGAGATGTTCTCGTCAAGAATGCTGATTTCCCTGAATCGAGGATGTTGCCAAGGACACTGATTTCCTCAGAGTTGAAACGGATCGAGGTATTCCCGTAAAGACGCTGATTTCTTTGCGGGTCGACACGAATCGAGATGCTCTCGTCAAGGATGCTGATTTCCCTAAATCGAGGAGGTTGCTAAGGATACCGATTTCCCTGGGGTTGAGACGAATCGAGATATTCCTGCAAAGACGCTGATTTCTCTACGGGTCGATGCGAATCGAGATGCTCTCGTCAAGGACGCTGATTTCCCTGAATTGAGGAGGTTGCCAAGGACACTAATTTCCCCGAAGGTGAGACGAATCAAGGTGTTCCTGCAAAGACGCTGATTTCTCTGCGGGTCGAAACGAATCGAGGTGCTCTGGTAAAGGACGCTGATTTCCCTGAATTGAGGTATTTGCCAAGGATGCTAATTTCCTCGGAGTTGAAACGGATCGAGGTATTCCCGTAAAGACGCTGATTTCTTTGCGGTTCGATGCGAATCGGGATGCTCTCGTCAAGGACGCTGATTTCCCTGAATCGAGGTATTTGCCAAGGACGCTAATTTCCTCGGAGTTGAAACAGATCGAGGTATTCCCATAAAGACGCTGATTTCTGTGCGGATCGATGCGAATCGAGATGTTCTCGTCAAGGACGCTGATTTCCCTGAATCGAGAAGGTTGCCAAGGACACTGATTTCCTCGGAGTTGAAACGGATCGAGGTATTCCCGTAAAGACGCTGATTTCTTTGCGGGTCGACACGAATCGAGATACTCTCGTCAAGGAAGCTGATTTCCCTGAATCGAGGAGGTTGCCAAGGACACTAATTTCCATGGGGTTGAGATGAATCGAGGTATTCCTTAAAAGACGCTGATTTCTCTGCGGGTCGATGCGAATCGAGATGCTCTCGTCAAGGACGCTGATTTCCCTGAATTGAGGAGGTTGCCAAGGACACTAATTTCCCCGGAGGTGAGATGAATCGAGGTGTTCCTGCAAAGACGCTGATTTCTCTGCGGGTCGACTCGAATCGAGATGCTCTCGTCAAGGACGCTGATTTCCCTGAATCGAGGTATTTGCCAAGGACGCTAATTTCCTTAGGGTTGAGACGAATCGAGGTATTCCTGCAAAGACGTTGATTTCTCTGCGGGTCGATGCGAATCGAGATGCTCTCGTCAAGGATGCTGATTTCCCTGAATCGAGGAGGTTGCCAAGGACACTGATTTCCCTAGGGTTGGTTGACTTGTTTCCGAGACGGAGCGTTGATCCGGCGGGGAAGTCATTGGTTGACTCTAGGTTGTCTGTGGACCATAGAGTCTTGGAACTAGGACTTTGCCGTGGTTCTGATTGATGGTGTAACATCTGTGTCCTGCTGGAATGAGGAGGCACACCGTTGTTGGTCTCCAGGCTGTAGATGTGGCAATTGAGATTTGGAACTAGGGACTTTGCCATAGCTCCATTTCATTGCGACTCTAAGGTTGGTTGTTGACGTCACGTCTGCATCTGGTTAGAGTAAGGAGAAATGCCGTTGGTGATCTCTAGGCTGTCTGTGAACCGTCGAGATTTAGAACTAGAGGACTTTGCCATAGTTCTGGGGTAGTCTCTAGGCTGTCTGTGAACCGTCGAGATTTGGAACTAGGGACTTTGCCATGGCTCCGTTTGTTGATGTTGCGTCTGCATCCGATTGGAGGGAGGAAGAACGCCGGTGTTGATCTCTAAATTTTCGATGTTGACGTAGAGACCCTGAAGCTAGGGATCTTCCTTCGCTTCGTTTGTTGACATTGTGTGTGCAATATTGCGACGAATGTCGAGATTGTCTCTAGGTTGGCTATGAACCATTGAGATTTGGCTTCGGTTCGACGAAGCCTGGTGGGAAGGTATGGTTCCCTCTTTGTTTGTGCCCCTGGATTGTATACAGGGATCAATGTGATCTCACCTATAGGGCAAAAGTTTCATTCTTTCAGAATTTTTTTTTAATTTCTTTCTGCGATGCTCTATCATTTCAGCTTTTTATATCGCGAAAATCACGATTGCCTAATCATTTCGGCTATTTTTCATGGTGCCCAATCATTTCGGCTTTGTATGCATATCTTGCTGATTGCAAGTTGCCCCATCATTTCGGCTATTTCATATGCATTTTTTCTCGAGTATGGAACTCATGGTATGATACTAATCTTGCATCAGTATCGCTGCGACTGGAATGTTGCCAGGAGCGAGTCATCATTTTCTATGAAAGGGCTTGGAATTTGATACCGATTTATGCATCAGCATCGCTACCACTGGGATATTGCTAGGAGCGAATCATCATTTGACTCTGTCGATGTCGGACAAAGGTGGCTTAGTAAACAGGGTTAAGATTCTGCCGACTAAGGCTTTTGACTTCATGAGCAGTAAGGGTCTCATAAAGGTATTTCTCCCTATGAGTCATGAGGATCTCATAGGTGCAATTTCTCCTTAGGAATCGTGGGGACTCCTAAGTGTATGGCTTCTCGTAAGTCGTAAGAATCTTACAAGAGTATTTTCTCCTTCTAAGTTGAGAGGACTTATAAGGGTTGTTCACCGTGTAGACATATCCCCAGTCACGGATGGGACTTTGTTAGGGAAATGTTTTTTTTCGCGCCCGTGGATTGTATACAAGGGTCAGCACCGAGCCACTTGTAGGGAAGTATTGAAGGTTGTGGGGGCTTCTTAAGAACAGGTTCAGATCCCTGTAGCTTAAGACTTTCAAATCTTATGAGCTGTGAGGGTCTCATAAGAGGGTTCTCCTCACGAGTCGTGAGGATCTCGCAAGTGTAATTTCTCCATAGGAATCGTGAGGATTCCTAAGTATGTTGCTCCCTTGTGAGTCGTAAGGATCTCACGCAGGTGATTTCTCCTTACAAGGTCGAGAGGACCTTGCAAGTGTCTTTTAATGAGATTGCGCCCTTTCGGGTTTTCACAAAACTCACTGGTAGCCCTGCTGTTTTTACTCACGGAGCCCTTTCGGGTTTTCATCCGTGCTCTTTTTGCTTATGAACTTCCCTTTTTTTTAACGAGTCTGCACCCTTTCAGGTTTTCACAAAACCTGCCGGTAGTCCTGCTATTTTTACTCACGGAGCCCTTACGGGTTTTCATCCGTGCCCATCTTGCTTATAAACGTACCGTTTTTTTTTTTGCCACGTCAGCCTGAGGATGCCACGGGTTAGTAGTAGTTTAACGACGTTTCGGTCAATATCCAATTTCAGGACATAGTGGTCCATTGTTAGTTTAACGACGTTTCGGTCTTACGCCAGTTTTAGGACATAGTGGTCCGCCGTCGCCGTATTTCAGGCGAATCTGTAGTTTACTGACTTTTCGATCTATGGGGCTTTCCCTATGAATGAGCACGATGCCCCCGGCATGTCCACCTTTTTAGGGGCATGAGGTTGTGGCTGGCTCACCTTCCAGTTTTCTGATAACGCGAACTTGCCTTGTTGGTATTGGTCTTCAACCCAGTTTTTGAAGACGTAGCAGTCTTCGATCGGATGGCCCAATACTCGATGGTAAGGGCAGTAATTGGGATCGTTGACGTTATTCGGTTGTGGTGGGTGTCTCGACTCCGGTAGAGTGATGAGCCCATTGCGCACTGCCAGTTCGAACAGTCTCCTTGTTTTATCTTGGGGAAACGAGTAAGGACGCCTCAACTTCTCATCGAGGGATTGCCGCTTGTTGCTTTGGCGAACAACCGCTCTCGGGCCACTCGGTTGTTGTTGAGCGTTGGCGATGAAGGTCACTTTCCCTTTGCCCTTCTCATTTCGAAAGTCTGGCTTTGGAAGAGACGGTCTATGACCCATCTGGTCCATTTGGGCTAGTTTGTCGATTAAAGCCTGGAATGTGGTCGGTTTGAAGAACATCATGAACCGGGAGATAGTCGCTGTTGGAGATAGTGCCCTCAGAGTCAATTATTAGGTCACAGGTACGTGATTGTAATGATTGAGGGAGGACCTATCCCGGTAGGACAGTCTTACTCGAGATGATAGTATGCTATCTGGTTTACCTTTATCATCGTGTACTGTTTTAGGTGACCTGACACGTCGCTATTACACGTTGATAGAGCCCCTAGGATTCTTGCTTGACCACCAGCAGTATGAGGGCGATCATATAAGTGGGAGCTGGGGGTCTATAAGCATATCCTTAAAAGGTCCCTAGTCGTGTGAGTTTCGAGACAGGGTATCGATACTCCATTAGTAGACTAGTGTATACAGTCGAGACCCCGACGAGGGGCGGTGGCCGGTCTCATAAGCCACTGGTGTCAGTTGGATCACCTAAGATGTATACAGGTGCTCATTGGGTTATGAGTACACCGGACAGGACTCGCCGGGAACATGCTAGTTGGTCATATACCAGACGTCAGATGGCAGTTCCCTGGTGACATGTGTGCAGGTTAGTTCATCGACCTGGGGATCGTCATTTGTCTCGTGTGAGTTCCCACTGTACTTTGATTACTACCCTACCACGGCTCAAAGGAGTCGTGCAAACAGGTTTTAGTTGGGTACAGTCCCGAGCCACATGGAGGCAGTGAGCGTATCTTCAGGGGTTCGTCTCTCCCGGTATTGGGGGTGAGGTCGTGCTGTGTCTAGGAGAGCCATTACACAAAGTCCTTGGCCAAGGCAAGGAGATTTACTGGTAGGTATTCCAGTAGTATCTCAGGGTGTTCTGGGCTTCACTCCGACACGACTTGTACCGCTTTTGGGGGTCTAACTTTTACCAACCCCCTAGGCCCGCCATGCGATGCTCATGAACGAACGGACCGGACTGTACGGATATTGTCACTGATAGGCTCAGTAGGGTTGTCAGGCTGAGTTCACTCACAGACATCCCTTTTAGTCAATACCTGGTAGCCCGTTACGTATTGGCTTATACCTCTGACGTGCTAGTGGTTAAATCCACAACCAAGGTGTTGACGAGTCTTTAGAGTCCCCCACATTCAGTTACTCAGCTTTCGGGCGAAAGGCTGTAGAGGCCGTATGGAGATATGGCAGGGTTCGATCAGATACGTGCGGTATTGCACGGATCGTGATCGGACGGTTTTTACTAGCCGGCTTTGGCTTAAACCGGATCTTAGTATTTGATAGTGTAGTTTTGTCTCATTGCATTTGTATTTCGGCCGAAATACAAATGCGGGTGTGTATGCACAGTATCGGGGTTTTCCTGTAATTTATTACGGGACCAGTTTTCTGGAGTTGCCAGTTTGCTTTAGGTTTCGGCCAATTTCCTTTGTATCGTTCATTGGCCGAAAATTGGTGGAGGAGGGTTTATTTGCATTGTTGCAAATAGGCATTAGTGGAGGGGGTTCCTTGCATCTTGTTGCATCATGTTGGCTTTCATGATGAGCACCATACCTTGACCTTTTTGACTTGATCACTTCATCATGGCTTGACTTTTAAAGTCATGATTGTTGATGATATGAGAGGGTATGGGTTTGATGTGATTTTGTGATGGTTATTTTGGTTTGGCCGGCCACTATATTGTTTTGAGGAGGTGATAAATTAATTGATATTAATTTATTGCATGGTGGAGTTGGCAGGAGGTTCTTTTGGGTTGAGATGAGGGATTAATTAATATATATGGTTTTTGGGCTAGGGGCTGATGGGTCTTCCAAGATTTTTGTTCTCCTTTTCTTTAGCCAAATCTCTACTTGCATTTTTGACAGAGCACAAAGTGGGGTGCAGGGGCTGATGTTTCTGGCCGAGCTCATAAAAGAGCATGCTACATTCTTCCAACAGTTTTTCCATGGCTTCTTCTTTTGCACCAATTCCTCCATCATGGCAACTATCCTAAACCCCAAAGAGACAACGATTCTACATTATTCTACAGCAAATCTTGGGCGCGTCGACCAGCCAACTTCGCGCCCGAGTTGCCTCGGCATTGAGGTGGGAGCCCGTAAAAGAAGTAGGCGATGTGGTGCACTTCCGGTGACGAGGAGGAGATGGGACATTCCGCAGGAGATCGGGACGACGACGAGAAGACCGGAGGACTCGGATCTGTCGGTATATCTCTCTTCCCTTTCTTGTAGATTGCTAGGACTAATTAATGGTTCGATCCGGGTATTAGTGCGCGGCGGTTTGCCAGTTCAAGAAAAATTTAAGTTTATCACCGCTTCCGCATTTGGCCGTCGGATTGACGGCCGGGGCGCCGCCGCGGACTTACAGTGGTATCAGAGCCTCGCCATTAACTTAGTCTAGCTTTGTGTAATGTGTTTGCATTTCCAATCGATCAAAAAGTTCCAAAACCCGTATTTTGATCACATCTGTTTTCTGTTGGAAATTTTTAGTCTCGAAAAATTTTTCAGGTTGTAAAATATTGATGTACTGGAAAATCTAAGATCTCTGTAAAAATTCGATGAAGTGACGCCACAGTGGGAGCGCGGAACCGCCGCACAACCCCCCTTCCCACCGCTCTTCCGCCGCACACTGTGGGGATCACTGCACCAATTTTTTACAGAGGCTTTCTGGGGTGAAAAGTGGGGTTTTGGAATAATAACATTGGGCCCAGAATTTCTTTATCTGCTACAGTAATACTTTGGGGCCCACTTGTTAAAGTTTGATTGATCGGATATTTTAAACACATATTTCACAGTATTTACATTATATCTGCGACCGTGAATGCCACTTGATCGGTAAATCAGGTCTAACTGCTATAGCCCGGTTAGACGGATTTGCGAACGTGACTTTCACGTTGATGTTCTGTTTTTGCTGTGATGTTGCGGATCGGTCGTGGGGGATAGCCTGGGTGCAATGCTAGTACAGTTGTGGTTGTATTATGTACATTTGATATTGCGGGGCGAGCGTCCGACATGTGGACTGCCGTCACTGCCTGATTGTATTATTCTTTTGGGGCACGACCTGGTTGCGGTCGATGTACCCGTTATATGTATATTTTACTTTCTGTACTAGGATTACCCCGCGGAGGGGTGCACGGATAGCCGGATTCTAGAAGGCAATAAGCCCGCATCTCATGGCATTGAGACGGAGGGGGCTTCATTCTAGGATTGGCGGGCTATTCGCCGCACTCGTAGGGGGTACAGGTTGACCCAGGAGGGGTGCCCAAGTTGCCGGATTCCGTGAAGTGTTGGGTGGTCCATTCACGGCGCTGAAGGGGGCTGCCTCGCTTCAGGTTTTGGCGGGTGACTTGCCGCGCCTGTAGGGGTCTAGGATTTCATTGCACAGGCTATCCACACGACCAGGGGAACGTCGGGTTTCAGTAGTGGCTCTGTGAAACCCGGGGATCCCAGATATCTGTATTGTTTCTGTAATGCTGTACATTTTTCTGTGATGTTGCATTTCTTTCACGCCTTGAGCGAAATATAATATATTGGTTTATATATTAGTAGATGTTGTATATGTTTTGCATCCGCGCTAGTCCAGTCCCCGCTCTGTCGTTAGTAAGCTAACCTAACGGGTAATGACGGGACCCAGTGGCGAATGCGGATGGCATATACGTACATCAGTATATTTTCGTTCTTTTTGGTGTGATCAATTGATGGGACTGCATTGATTCGGATCAATGCAAGTTAAAACAAACCTAATCTGATGTTGTTGGAACACTTTTCAAAAAGCTGTTATTGCAAGGACGTTTACTTTTGTTTTGCATCGTGGTATTCATTGGAATATCCTGCTCCTCAGTCGACGAGGCAAGGGCCGAGATCCCTTCACCGGGAGTGACCCCTTGGACAGAAGTTTGCGTCAGGGCATTAACTTCACTATAGCCGATTACTTTTGCTTTGCATCGCGGTATTCATTTGGAATATCCTGCACCTCATTCTACGGGGAAAGAGCCGAGATCCCTTCACCGGAAGTGACCTCTTTAGCAACGGTTTTCGTCACTATATTTTAAAAAGCTATCCGTTCCTTCGACGATATCAAGTTCATTACGTTAAAGGTTTTCGCCAGAAACCATTCGTAGCCCTCCGTCATTTCAGTTAAATATTCGGTTGTATTCAAGCTATGTATTTTGACCTCACGCCAAGGCATAGTGATTGGTAGCTGCCGGGTATTTATCTGTTGCATAGATAGATGCGTTGGTTTGGGACAGTTGTACTACTATTTTGGCCTACGTCAAGGGTATGTACGGGTGGGTTCAAATTAACCTGGATAATGACGGGCAGAACTTGACATGTGACTTATGATATTTTGACCTCACGCCAAGGTCATAAGAGCATGGGGCAGAAATCACATCGGGAGTTTCAAAAGAACTGAAACTTGCCAGATATGCGCATACCTTCTGGAGTGTGATGACGTGAGCGGATTCCGTCACGTTATCATGCGATGATAGTTGGATCCCGATTCCCACTGATGAGTTAGTTTACTCCTCGGGTAACCCCGACTAATTCTTCTTTTAGGTTTGGAGGAGAATTTGAGGTACAGTGGGAGGATTCCAGATTAGATAAATTGGTAACCATTCTGATCTAGGTTAGAGTGCACGCTGAGTGTTTCTTTTCTCTCTCTCTATGGAAGCGACCATTGACCCGACCCTAAGACTCTGACTCAGTGACCAAGTTGACCGAACCTTCTTAAACACTGGCTTTTGGATTGTCAGAGTTGCAAACCTCATTGCCACTCCTACTTTTACCCTTTTCTCCAGGACACCCCGTATTACTACGAACGTCCACTTCCATTGGACAAAACCATCGTATGGTTAGATACGAACTCGAAAGAATATATTCGAGGATGGTTTCCGATTCTGGAGAAAACGGATAGGATTATTCAGTTGTCTTTTCCTTTTACCCTCTCTCAGGTTACGAGTACTCCTTGGTTTAAGGGTAGTACACCTATTACGCAAATTGGATTGTCTTCTTCCAAACCTTAGGCTGGTGCCGACCGGTAGGGAATGAAGAAAACCAATTAGCCTAACGATGGTGTGCAGAAGGTATTAAGTTAAGACAAAGCAAGGGATTAGTAAGAGGGCAAAGTAAATTGCAACAGATATTCACGACCAAACCAGGTATTTCTTCGCCAATCCTAAAATCACCTTTGTATTTCTCCAGGACACTCCGTATCACTACGAAGATCCACAGTTTATTGGATATTCCATCGTATGGTTATATACGAACTCGAAAGGAACTTGTTCCAGTCGGGGATGGATCCTGGTTCAGGAGAAATAGGAATAAAGTACATTCAGGTGTCTTTTATCTTCACCTTCTCTCGTGTTGCGAGTGATCCTAGGGTTAGGACAGTACACCCATTATGATTTTTGGATAGTCTTCTTCCAAACCATAGGCTGGTGCCGAACGGTAGGGAAGGAAGAAAACCATTTGGCCTAAAGGGGTGTGCAGAAGGTAATGACTAAAGACATATGAAGGGATTTGGAGAGGTGGCAAAGAATTATACGGTTACAGTCGTGAATCTGGAAGAGGCATTGCTAGGAATACCAGGATACCCCATCGAAACATTTCGATGTTTCAGTTTCACTGTGTAATGTTAAAAGAAAACTGATTTCCCGATTAAATACTTGCTCCAGGGTATGTATTTACCAGGTATGATTCTCACATCTGTATGGTTTTACAGATGATGAGTAGGAGTAGGTTATTGGGAATTAGGTGATCATCCTCATTATATCGGGATTCGTTGTAATCGGTGATATTTGAGGAAGTCACCTGGGTTGTTCGCCGGTCGGCAAATATTTGGTTTTGAATATCCGCTGTTGTGCACCAATTTCAAATTGATATATCTGTACGTCTATTTTCATAGAGTGAGATATACCTTTTGATATTATGTCGATGACATTTACCTATATCAGTGGATGGTTAGGTAAGGAGCATTAAACAGCGGTGTAATTCTTCTTAACCATAAGTACAGTTTTCAACCTACGACACACAGTGAATGAGTTATCAGACTCAAGGGACTTGTACAGAGTATTGTATATTGTCCAGGGTCCATCAGGACAGAGGGGTTGGTCCTCGTACTATATTCGGTTTACTTATGACTTCTCTAGTTTTTAGACAGGTGTTTCGTGGAAACACAGGGTCCGAATTTTGAGAAGTTATAGGTATTTGAATAGAGTAGAGAACCAGGTATAGCAAGTATCGGGATTCTTCAAAGAGATCGAAGATGTAGATACTTGTGTATGGTGTTCAGTTGATAGTAATGACTAAGAGAACTTGCATCTCTTTCAGGTTACTCATAATTGGAAGCATTCCTAAGTTGAGTAACGCTGATCGGCCTCCTTCCATTTAGTTGACATGCGCTGGAGACAGCTGCGTGATTTGGATCTGGTTCAATCAAATCAGTGCCTCTGGTCCTATATGGGATATAGAACAGTTCGTATCTTAACTATGTTAAGGTACGGGAAGTTATCCGGTTTATGATTAAAACCAGACACTGGACAACTCAAGGCACATTTCTGTAATGGCTGTTTGTGGGTTGCCCAGGCTATGACGAGGGTTGACTTTCTGCCATCTGGATGAACAATAGCAATATTGTTCTAGACTCGCCACAGTTTTATTAAAAATGGATTTTTTCAGAAAACAGTAGTGGGAGTATGGTAGAACTGGAAGTGATTCCAGAACCACAAACGATTACTGAAGATTTGATAAGGAACCTAAAGATTCAATCTGGATTGACATTCCATTGGCCACTCCGCAGATAAGGTGGGTAACTTCAGGCACCCGAGAGGTACTACGGTGGCCTCAAGGACGGTGACAAGGAAGTTCTTGTTTACCCACAATTACCATTGCTGTTGTTCCAGGTTACGAGACCCGGCAGGAGGATGAGTATAGCGTCGTTCTGAATTCGCTTCAGAAGTGTACGTGTATATGACTCTGCCAGAGGGTTGTCGTAGTCAGTGGGAGCAGCGGAAGCATTGGTGGACAGGTAGCTTATGTCTATTTATAGACTAAAGCAGATGTAGCGGAGATAGATCATCTGTTTCTGACGTGACAGTCATAGGTTTGACTTCATCAGAATAGGGGATGGATCTGTTGAGAAGGTAGTAGGGTGTGATATCCTGGTATTTGGATAACATACACAGAGTAGGAAAGGAAACTCCTATACTACAGTCGGTTATACTTTGGTCGTCACACAGTGGTTTCTCCACAAAGGAAATGGATTTTATATCAGACATACTGGTTGCTAGATCTATGGTTTTAGATCTAGATTTGGGTGGTTTCCCAATCAGGGTACTTAGACAGCATTCTAAGAGTATTTAGGATGGACGACTCCTGGCACGGTAGTGTACCTGCAGGTAATGGAGTCACCCTCTCTAAAGGTGTCTTACAGACTAAAGGGGAGAGGGATGCGCATGATTGGCAGATCACTTGCTTAGGCAATTGAGTCAATCATGAGATGTCAAGTACCACACCAGATGTTGTTCTTGCACTAGATGCAATAAGTTGACATTAATCCAATCCTGGAGAACCAGTCGGAAGCAGTTTTAGAACATAAGTGGATGTTCTAGGGATATGATAACGACAGCCTCATTCAGGAGACAGTTATCATTCCAGGCTTCCAAGGTGACATGGACGACAAGGAGGTTGTCAGAGTTATAGTTTTCCTTCTGATGAGGGGCAGTATTTTGGACAGGTGGTCCAAGGCAATACTGAGGGAGGCATGGCGCGCATGATACTGATTAAGTTCAGTTGACGATACAGTCTAAGAAGTTTGGATTTGGAGTTCATTTATGAGCTAGGTCCCATCAGACATCCAGACATATTCTGAGACAGGTATTGCTCTTTTCGGGAGATGGCTTTCTCCGCGAACTTGAGATATAGAGAGACATAGAAAGAAACAACTAAGCGGATCCACTCACTGAGGCTATTCTTCGAACGCAATAGTTCCGCAAACGAGCTTTGTGAGACTGACTAGTAGAGGAGTTGGATGTTCGGTATCACACGGGCTGTGAGTATGCGACATCGCAATAATTAGCCTTGAGTGCAAGTGGGAGATTGTTGGAGATAGTGCCCTCAGAGTCAATTATTAGGTCACAGGTACATGATTGTAATGATTGAGGGAGGATCTATCCCGGTAGGACAGTCTTACTCGAGATGATAGTATGCTATCTGGTTTACCTTTATCATCGTGTACTGTTTTAGGTGACCTGACACGTCGCTATTACACGTTGATAGAGCCCCTAGGATTCTTGCTTGACCACCAGCAGTATGAGGGCGATCATATAAGTGGGAGCTGGGGGTCTATAAGCATATCCTTAAAAGGTCCCTAGTCGTGTGAATTTCGAGACAGGGCATCGATACTCCATTAGTAGACTAGTGTATACAGTCAAGACCCCGACGAGGGGCGGTGGCCGGTCTCATAAGCCACTGGTGTCAGTTGGATCACCTAAGATGTATACAGGTGCTCATTGGGTTATGAGTACACCGGACAGGACTCGCCGGGAACATGCTAGTTGGTCATATACCAGACGTCAGATGGCAGTTCACCGGTGACATGTGTGCAGGTTAGTTCATCGACCTGGGGATCGTCATTTGTCTCGTGTGAGTTCCCACTGTACTTTGATTACTACCCTACCACGGCTCAAAGGAGTCGTGCAAACAGGTTTTAGTTGGGTACAGTCCCGAGCCACATGGAGGCAGTGAGCGTATCTTCAGGGGTTCGTCTCTCCCGGTATTGGGGGTGAGGTCGTGCTGTGTCTAGGAGAGCCATTACACAAAGTCCTTGGCCAAGGCAAGGAGATTTACTGGTAGGTATTCCAGTAGTATCTCAGGGTGTTCTGGGCTTCACTCCGACACGACTTGTACCGCTTTTGGGGGTCTGACTTTTACCAACCCCCTAGGCCCGCCATGCGATGCTCATAGACGAACGGACCGGACTGTACGGATATTGTCACTGACAGGCTCAGTAGGGTTGTCAGGCTGAGTTCACTCACAGACATCCCTTTTAGTCAATACCTGGTAGCCCGTTACGTATTGGCTTATACCTCTGACGTGCTAGTGGTTAAATCCACAACCAAGGTGTTGACGAGTCTTTAGAGTCCCCCACATTCAGTTACTCAGCTTTCGGGCGAAAGGCTGTAGAGGCCGTATGGAGATATGGCAGGGTTCGATCAGATACGTGCGGTATTGCACGGATCGTGATCGGACGGTTTTTACTAGCCGGCTTTGGCTTAAGCCGGATCTTAGTATTTGATAGTGTAGTTTTGTCTCATTGCATTTGTATTTCGGCCGAAATACAAATGCGGGTGTGTATGCACAGTATCGGGGTTTTCCTGTAATTTATTACGGGACCAGTTTTCTGGAGTTGCCAGTTTGCTTTAGGTTTCGGCCAATTTCCTTTGTATCGTTCATTGGCCGAAAATTGGTGGAGGAGGGTTTATTTGCATTGTTGCAAATAGGCATTAGTGGAGGGGGTTCCTTGCATCTTGTTGCATCATGTTGGCTTTCATGATGAGCACCATACCTTGACCTTTTTGACTTGATCACTTCATCATGGCTTGACTTTTAAAGTCATGATTGTTGATGATATGAGAGGGTATGGGTTTGATGTGATTTTGTGATGGTTATTTTGGTTTGGCCGGCCACTATATTGTTTTGAGGAGGTGATAAATTAATTGATATTAATTTATTGCATGGTGGAGTTGGCAGGAGGTTCTTTTGGGTTGAGATGAGGGATTAATTAATATATATGGTTTTTGGGCTAGGGGCTGATGGGTCTTCCAAGATTTTTGTTCTCCTTTTCTTTAGCCAAATCTCTACTTGCATTTTTGACAGAGCACAAAGTGGGGTGCAGGGGCTGATGTTTCTGGCCGAGCTCATAAAAGAGCATGCTCCATTCTTCCAACAGTTTTTCCATGGCTTCTTCTTTTGCACCAATTCCTCCATCATGGCAACTATCCTAAACCCCAAAGAGACAACGATTCTACATTATTCTACAGCAAATCTTGGGCGCGTCGACCAGCCAACTTCGCGCCCGAGTTGCCTCGGCATTGAGGTGGGAGCCCGTAAAAGAAGTAGGCGATGTGGTGCACTTCCGGTGATGAGGAGGAGACGGGACATTCCGCAGGAGATCGGGACGACGACGAGAAGACCGGAGGACTCGGATCTGTCGGTATATCTCTCTTCCCTTTCTTGTAGATTGCTAGGACTAATTAATGGTTCGATCCGGGTATTAGTGCGCGGCGGTTTGCCAGTTCAAGAAAAATTTAAGTTTATCACCGCTTCCGCATTTGGCCGTCGGATTGACGGCCGGGGCGCCGCCGCGGACTTACAGTCGCATGAGGGTCCAGAGTGCCCACGAACATACCCATGCGCTGTTCGCACTTCGACCACAGATTCCGCCATCGTATGGCGTATTGGACCCATGTCTCGCCTGGCTTTACCCTGGCATTGATCAATGCCGTTATCGGGGTGCGTTCACTAGCACTTGCGAATCACTGGGTGAATAACAGCTCCATTTCCGCAAAAGTCTTGACGGAGTCATTCGGGAGTTCGGAGTACCTTTCGAAGGCCGTTTCCGACAAGCTGCCGACGAACTGACGAAGCAGAAGTTTATCATCGCCCCCGGTGTTGCCGCAAAGAGCTCTGAATTGGGCGACATGCTGGTGGGGATTGCCCATCCCTTTGTATACCTGAAATTTAGGGATCGTATATCCCGGTGGATACTTTATCTGGTCATACCAGCCTGGGTATGGTCGCCTAGTTTTAACGACTTGGCCGGTCGCTTCATTCGCCTGGTGAGCTCGTATTTGCTGAGCTATATAGTCATCCAGTGCGGCTTTGGAAATGGTTTCCTCCTTGGCTGCTGAATGAGCCGGAGGAGGATTGGATGTCTCCCCTCCATCGTCTTCAATAATGACCGGAGGGTCTTCAGCTGGAGGATCCGGCTGTAACATCATCCCTACCATGTCTTGTAAGAGAAGCGCCATTCGTTTTATATTAGCCGCTTGCTCTGCTGCTTCTCTGTCCTTCTTTTCGAGAACTGTGTAAAGGAAGTCAGCATCGGTTTCTTGTTCATGAATCTGCTCCGATGACGCCTCCGGGCTTTCTTTTGGCCCAGTGAGTGCGGCCATTTGCGTCGGCATTTCCTGAAGCTTTTGTTGTTGCTCCTGGGCTTTTGTCACGGATCGGGTGAGCGTTCGGTGACCTGTCGAAGCGCGGCATTCCTCTTTTCCGGAAGCCATATAAACGGTATGCATCACCATGCCCCCAGACCTAGGGCATTTAGATTCAGTGTTCTTGCGACTCGTCGCAGACTCGGGGATTTTCTCCGTCCTTCTTTTCTTGTGAGCGGTTGAAGTTGAGGGGGCCGTTGCAGTGGGCACCCAAGTAGCTGCCGCCTTTTGTGGCTTGACAGGACGGTCCTCTTCCCGTTGAACTTTCACCTTTTTCTGTCGGCGGGGATAATCCTGATCAATTACCGAGTTTTGGACTTGTCGCCAGATTTTGTAAACTTTAGAAGACAGTCGTTGAGGGGACTGTTCCGGCCTCATTTCTGTGACAGTCTCCATCGACGGCAGAGATCTTTTTAGTACGGCGGTAGGAGAATTCCTGCGCACCTTGTTCGACAGCTTAAAGCTGTTCCCGGTTGGAACAGCGGCATCAACTTCCACCGTTGGAGCTGGTGGAGTTAACCCAAAGGGGGAGTTGCCTCCTACCTTCCTTACTCGGCGCCAGTGGCGACGTCGAGAGTGTCGAGCTGTTGGGGCTAGTTCGGCGATGGGGATGGTTTTGTCTTGCCTCCTGTCCAGATGAGGCGCCGCTGGTGCCAGCCTCTTGAAGACTGACGTCTTTTGAGTAGCGGTATCCAATCTGTCAAAGACGGACCTTCGAGCAAGAACATGAGCCGGAATAGTCTGTCTTGTAAAGACGACTCTTTGGCAGGAGAAGCCGCCTTGACGACTTCAGCAGCAGGGGTGGCTACCTTATTTTGGATGGCCACTTCAGGTGTCATGGGCTTCTTGGTAGGCCCATCAGAGTTCAGGCTTAGTCTGGCGAAGACCGAGGAGTTGGAGGTGGACGACCCGTTGAGAGGGGCCGCGGTAGTAGCAAGCCGATCGAAGACCGACTTCTTAGGAGCTTCCGTTGCTGGCATAGGAGCGTTGAAGCTCATTGGCGGGAGCATAGTCCCGAAAAACAATCCTGTGGTGGCTTGGGTGACCTGTTCCACCGGCATCGTGAACAGGGAAGCCGCCTGGGGCCCGTAAGCTATGCCCCCAGTTGAGGCAGAACGTGGGTTGCAGTTGCATGTGGAACACTTCGAGTAGGTGAACGCCATTGATCTTTGCTTTCTGCACCAAGAAAATGCCAAATCTTAGTACCTCGAACCTAAGGGCAACCATTAGCAAACCGCGATTGGTTCGCGAACACGACACACGAAGTGTGGAGTGGAAAGAGGAAAAGGTCCCACCGGGCGTGCCAGAATCTGTTCCCCTCCGAATCACGGAGACGCGACCGCGTAGGTTCGTCTTGCCTGAAATTCGGGGTAGATGCTAATTGGTGCAATCCGTCCACCTCTCCGAAAATACCAAGTTGATTTATGGCACCATGTATCGAAGGTTTAAACGGATGCGGCCGATGTAGCAGACTTCGTCAGATTCTCCCTCGTTTGAGGGGTTTTTGATTGTGGGGACGCTCTT
Source organism: Agapanthus africanus (assembly GCA_030015575.1). Lineage (NCBI taxonomy): Eukaryota > Viridiplantae > Streptophyta > Magnoliopsida > Asparagales > Amaryllidaceae > Agapanthus > Agapanthus africanus. The sequence goes on from CM057340.1 coordinate 662,984,162, forward strand.
CCATGTAGGCGCAAGCCCCTGCAGTTAATTACGCTACCGCATCGCGATAACAACTTTCTCCTTCTCCAGATGGTCACTTCGTGTCGTGGGTGTTTGTTTTGTGTTTGGTTGCTCGTGGATTGTATACGGAGACTAAGTTATGTTTTCGCCCGTAGGGCGTGGACTAGTCCAAATCCGTATCTTTCTTAGATTTGGGTTTGGGGGTTGGGTTTAAGGATACGTTAGCCTCGTTTGAGACTAAGATCAACTTAAACGTTTGTTAAGGATACGTTAGTCTGATTTTAGACTAAGATCAACTTAACGGGATCGTTTAGATCCGACAAGAGAGCAATTGGGCTCTGTTGTTTAGTTTAGTGACATTGCGATCGATAATTAGTTTAAGGACATTACGGTCCATCATTAGTTTAAAGACATCGTGGTCGAGGTTAAGGGCATCATAGTCCGTGAGTTTAAAGACATCATAGTCCGTGAGTTTAAGGACCTCATAGTCCGATGTTAGTTTTAAGACATCACGGTCGAGGTTAAGGACATCATAGTCCGTGAGTTTAAGGACCTCACAGTCCGATGTTAGTTTTAAGACATCACGGTCGAGGTTAAGGACATTATAGTCCGTGAGTTTAAGGACCTCACAGTCCGATATTAGTTTAAAGACATCACGGTCGAGGTTAAGGACATCATAGTCCATGAGTTTAAGGACCCCACAGTCCATGAAATGTGTGGTTGTCGGGACCCATCACCTCTTTAAAAACGTTGAGGAATTACAACGACAAATATCAAAGGAGTGAAGAGATATACCCTTGAACCAGGATGAGTTGGTTGAAAGAGCATATGTGCTCAGTTCAATATAGGTTGAGGACTTATGGCCCGAATTGGGCTAATTCCAATTAAAATATTTTAACATTTTATTTTTGTTCTGGCTATTAAGCCTTTATTTGGGCTCGGCCCTTTTAATAATGTTAAGCATTGGGCTCTGACATTTTTGTCCTTATCAAAACAGAACACGTTCTGACAGTGCGCCACGTGGCGTGTCAGGCGCTTTGCACCAATTAAAGAGCGCATTGCGCTAGCGCACATGAGGGTGGTACGTGTTGCGCTTAGCGCTAATCGCCGGTTCATTAGCGCATTTGCGCTTTCCATTTATGAGCGCCTTGCGCTAGCGCATCAGCGGGCGACACGTGGCGCGCTTGGCGCTGAGCGCCAGCCTATGAGCGCAGCTCTCTGTTTTAAAAGCGCAAGGCGCAAGTGGTGTCTATGGTTGACACGTGGCACGTTTTGGCGCTGAGCGCCGATCCAAGGAGCGCAAAGGTGCAGTTTATGAGTGCAAGGCACTTTTCAATAGCGCAAAGCGCATCTGATCAATTTTAAGTTCAAAGAACGAATTTTATGTTCTTCTAAGGAGGCTTTGCCTCTAGATCCAAGAACAAAAGTTCTTGTTTTTATAAAAGGCTCTGCCTTTATAGATCAAAAGATCTGTTAATGAAGTAAAATACTTCTTTTATTATTTTATGGTTAGATCTTTTGATCTTTTCTTTTTTATTAAAGACCTTGGTCTTTTTTTAGATCTATGATCTTTTTAGAAGAGGGTTCTTCTTTTTTACGAGATGATTTCATCTCTGTTATTCAAGAACATGGTTCTTTTTACCTTGAAAATGAAGAAAGATCTTCTTTTTTCTAAGAGCTTGCTCTTTTTTGCAGAGGGTTTTTCTCTCTCTTCCTCTGTATTCTCTCTCTATTCTGTCTCTCCTTTAGACTTGAAGTCTAGGGTCCTTTATATAGGGCCAAGTGATTTGTTAAATCAGTTGAAGAGATCTTTCTCTGATTGATTTGGGAATATTTCCCACCGTTGGATCTTTGATCTTAAGGCTTCTGTTTTACAGAAAATAATCTTCTTGTTTTAATAAGATTGAAAAATCTTTCCATAACAGAATTTTAGTTCTGATTAATTAATAATTTATTATTAGTAGATCATTTGATCTGACGGTGGGGGAATTTTTAATTCCAGCGCTGGCGCATCTTGCGCGTGCGCACCTTGCGCGAGCGCACCTGCGTTCGACACGTGGCGCGCAGCGCAGAGAGCAGCGCAACTGCGCTAGCGCACCCGTGTTTGACACGTGGCGCGCAGCGCAGAGCGCTGGATCTGAAGCGTTGCTTCAACTTTTAAATTTTGAATTTTGAAACAGAGCTTTGCTCTGATTGGGTGCACTGCCTAGGACATAGTGCTCTTGGCGCTGGCGTGTCTGCTTTTGACACGTAGCACACAGCGCGCAGCGCACGGGATCTGAAGTGTTGCTTCAAATTTTTGAATTTTGAAATTCAAAACAGAGCTTTGCTCTGATTGGTGGAAACAATGATGAGACGAATGGTATTTTTATATATATGATATATAATAAGCGTTGTTTATGTTTTACATCCGCAATAGTCCCGCCCCGCTATGCCGTTAGTTAAGTAACCTAACGGTGCATAACGGGATACTGTGGCGAATGCGAATGGCATAAGCGTACGTTCTATTTTCGTTTCTTTTCTGTTATGGCTTGAGAACTTAAATGATGGGACTACATTAATGTGATTAATGTAAAGGAAAATAAACCTAAAAGATATTGTAGAATCGAATTTGAAACGCACTCGGCTTTTTACGAAAAAACTACATTTCAAAATTGCGGAGATTAAGCCACTCCTTTTGAAAACCATTTGATTCTACAACGATATCAAGTTCAAAGCGTTAAAAGTTTTCTTAAAAACCATCTGCAACCCTCAGTCATTTTAGGAAGTAGAGTACTTAGTATTCGTGCTACGATTATTGACTATAGTTAAGGTGTAGTGTACGGTAGCTAAGTGATATCTTCCTACACAGCGTATGATGCGATTACTTGGGACAATTATATGATTTTGTTGACCATAGTTAAGGGTCATATAACTGGGTCTAATTAATCGAGAAATGACGAGTAGAGCTTGACTAGTGCTTATAATTTGTTGACCATAGTTAAGGTCATGAGTACTAGGGGTAAAAACCATATCGAGAGTTTCAAGGGTTGAAATTTGTAATAAGATTGCATACCTTCCATATGATGGTTGGATCCCGATCCCACTGTGACCAAGAGTTGCTCCCAGGAGAGTTTTGCACTTTACAATTAGCTAACTCATTAGGTGTCTAGAAAGGTGTCTATGGGGCTACGCCTCTGGGAAAACGAGGTTTATTTTAATTAGGTCCGTGCGAAAGCACAGGGAACCTTCCTCAAAGTACCGACACTGGCTTGACTGAACGATTAGCGAAGTTGTAGAATGTAATAAATCCTGGCTAGTTTTCTTTTTAAGGTTTGAAGGAAAATTTGATAAAAGCAGTGGGAGACATCGATTAGATAAGATAATAACCAATCTGATCTTTGCAAGAGCTTTCGCTGAGTGTATTCTTTTCTCTCTCTTAATGGCAGATACCAATGACAGGACTTAAACTTCTACTAGAGAAAAATAAACTGAATGTGACCAATTATAAAGACTGGCTGATGAGCATTAACATTGCTCTAACTTATGATAAGGTATCATATGTTCTCACAGCCCCAGCCCCACCCGTCCCAGGTCCTAAATCTTTAGTTGCGGATAGGGAAATCTGCAAGACATGGGATACCGACTGTGCCATGGCCAAATGCCTCACGCTTGCATCGATGGATAACACACATCAAAAGCAGCATGAGCAGGTAGATGTTCAATCCATCTTTCTCCATACAAAAGAGTTGTATGGAGAGCAATCTCGTGTCCTACGATACGAAACATCGCGAAAGTTGTTTCAGATGAAGATGGCCCCTGTCACACCAGTAGGTGACCACGTTTTGAAAATGATAGCTCTTATAGAAGAGCTTGAGGATCTCGGATGGACAATGGAGAACGAACAATATGTTGATATTATTCTACAGTCTCCCCCCTCTGCCTTTACTCAATTTGTAGTAAACTTCAACATGCACAACATGGAGAAGTCACTACCTGAACTTTTCAATATGTTGAGAAGTGCAGAGAGCACGCTCAAAGCAGTGAAGACTCCCGCTTTGATTGCTGGGCTATCTTCCTCCTCTCGCCCGAAGGCCAAGGTCAAGGGAAAGATGAAGAAGAAACCCACCAAAACTAGAGGTGGAGTTAAAAAAGCTAAGGGGAAAGACAAGTCCATGGCTGGGGAATCGTGGAAATGGGAATGTTATTACTGCCACAAAGCGGGACACTGGAAGCGCAACTGTGCTGAGTACCTGGATCTCAAGAAGAAGAAGCATGGTGATGCTTCCGCTTCAGGTGTGTTTGTGAAAGAAAACTGTTTTTCTATAAACTCTACTTCCTGGGTATTAGATACCGGTTCAGGTTCTCACATCTGCAATTATGTGCAGGGGCTGAGAAATAGCAGAGTTTTGAAGACAGGTGACCATACTCTCTGGGTTGGAAATGGTTCCAATGTACATGCGGTTTCAGTAGGAGAGTATCACATGGGGTTTCCATCAAGGTGTATATTGGTTTTGAACCCATGTTATTACGTACCTAGTATGCTTTGTAATATAATATCCATTTCTTTGTTAGACAATGAAGGATATAATTTTGTATTGCGGAATGATGTTATGAACATTAACCTGAATCAAATGTAGGTTGGGTATGGTACACTTAATAACGGGATATACATCCTAAATCAACACACCGTTTTCAGCATACAACACACTAATAAAAGAAAAATTTTAGAAATAAATGAAGCTTTTCTTTGGCACTGTAGACTTGGTCATATTAACGAAACAAGACTAAAAAAGTTACATAAAAATGGATATTTGAATCCTTTCGAATATAAATCTTATGCGACTTGTCTGTCTTGTATCAAGGGTAAAATGACCAAAACTCCGTTTACAGGACACGGAGAAAGAGCTACTGAGCTCTTAGGCATCATATATAGTGATGTATGCGGGCCAATGTCTACATAAGCTAGAGGCAGTTTTTCTTACTTCATAACTTTTTCTGATGATTTCTCAAGATTCGGTCATGTGTTTTTATTGAATCATAAGTCTAAAGCTTTCGAGAAATTCACCGAGTACAAACTTGAAGTAGAAAAACAAATCGGATTGAGCAACAAGATACTTCGATTGGATAGAGGTGGAGAGTATCTCAGCATAATGTTTTCAGACTTTCTAAAAGAGAATGGGATTCTCTCTCAGCTCAATCCTCCTTACACACCACAGCACAACGGTGTGTCAGAATGACGGAATCAGACCCTATTAGATATGGTACGTTCCATGATGAATGATGATAAGTTACCTGTCTCATTTTGGGGGCATGCATTGGAGACTGCAGTATTTCTGTTGAACAGGGTTCCAACCAAAAACGTGTGTACTACACCATATGAGATACGGCATGGGAAGAGCCCATCTCTTAAACAAGTTAAGATTTGGGGTTGTCCGGCCTATGTCAAAAACCAGATTCCGGACAAACTCGAGACACGGTCGGTCATGTGTAAGTTTGTGGGATATCCAAAGAATTCTTATGGATATCTTTTCTACCACAAGGAGGAACAAAAGGTGTTTGTTTCTCAGTATGCCAAATTTTTAGAAAAAGAATTTTTTACAAATGATACAGATGGCAATGTGGTAGATCTAGAAGAGGTTCTAGAAACACAAGTTACAAATGAAGACTTGGTTGAGCTTGATGTTGCAATAGAGACTGATGAACCTCAGCCACTCCGTAGATTTAGTAGGACTTCTGGCCCACCGGAGAGGTACTACGGTTTCCTCATTGATGGTGATAGAGAAGATTGCATCATGGAGGATGATGATCCTACCAGTTTTCAGCAAGCTATCACGAGTGGCGACTCTGTGAAGTGGCTGGATGGCATGAGATCTGAAATGGAGTCTATGTACACCAACAAAGTATGGACTTTGGACGTTGTACCCTTTGGGGTAAAACCCGTAGGATGCAAATGGATCTTTAAAAGAAAGATTGGTGTAGATGGGTAGGTGGAGACCTATAAGGAAAGACTTGTGGCGAAAGGATTTCGTCAAAGACCAGGTCTGGACTATGACGAAATTTTTTCTCCCGTAGCCATGCTTAAATCCATTCAGATCCTACTTGCTATTGCTGCTCACTACGACTATGAAATCTGGCAGATGGACGTTAAAACTGCATTTCTAAATAGTAATTTAGAAGAATGCATTTATATAGATTAGCCAGAGGGCTTCGTTGATAGTGGGAGCAGCGGGAAAGCATATAGATTGGTTAAATCCATTTATGGATTAATGCAGGCATCACGGAGTTGGAACATCTTTTTTGATGATGTTATCAAAGAGTTTGATTTTATCAAAAATCCGGATGAACCTTGTGTTTATAAGAAGACTGTAGGGAGAACTGTCGCATTCCTTGTATTGTACGTGGATGACATTCTTCTGATAGGAAATGATGTTCCTATGCTATAATCGGTCAAATCATTCTTATCACAAAGGTTCTCCATGAAGGACCTGGGTGATGCCACATACATATTGGGCTTTCGGATCTATAGGGATAGATCCAAAAGGTTATTGGGATTGTTTCAAACCAGGTATATCAACACCATCCTAAAGAAGTTTAGTATGGAAGACTCCAAGCGGGGTGCCTTACCCGCTTGCCATGGAGTCACTCTCTCCAAGGACTTTTGCCCAAAGACTGATGAAGAGAGAGCTCGCCTGAGCATTATTCCCTACGCATCAGCCATAGGATCTATAATGTATGCGATGTTGTGTACACGTCCTGATGTAGCTTATGCACTAGGTGTAGTAAGCGGGTATCAGTCCAACCCAGGAGAGAATCACTGGACAGCTGTGAAGAACATTCTTAAGTACATGTGAAGGACTAAAGAATTGTTCTTGGTGTATGGTAATGGAGATCTCCAAATGGAGGCCTTTACCGATTCGAGCTTCCAGAGTGATAAGGACGACAGCAAATCTATCTCTGGGTTTGTATTTACCCTCAATAGAGGGGCGGTGTGTTGGAAGAGTTCCAAACAGGATACTATTGCAGACTCTACGATGGAAGCTGAGTACATTGCTGCAAATGATGTCGCTAAGGAAGCCGTCTGGATGAGGAAGTTTATCTCGGAGGTAGGAGTAGTTCCAACCATTATTGATCTAATACCATTGTATTGTGATAATAATGGGGCTATGACATTAGCCAAGGAGCCAAGGTCCCATCAGCGATCCAGACACATCCTGAGGCGATTTCATCTGATCCGGGAGATAGTTGATCGCCGTGAGATCGAGATTCGGAGAGTAGATACAAAGAATAACACTGTGGATCTACTCACCAAGGCCCTCCCTCAGCCGCAGCATGAGCGACTTTTTGAGATGTTGGGTATGAGATACGCCAATAATTGGCCTTAGTGCAAGTGGAAGATTGTTGGATATATGTATGCCCTAGAGGCCATTATTTGATAGTGGATGTATTTATACATGTATATATATTCAGAGGACATTCTTGCTCGACATGATAGTATGCTATCTGATTACTCTTTATCTTGACATGTTCATGTTCCCCTCCGAATGGCGGCCTAGACTTTGCGTCTTGCCTGAGATTCGGGGCAGATGCTATATGGTTTTATGCATCTACCTCTCCGAAGATGCCAAGTTGATTTATAGCACCATGTATCGGACGTTTAGACGGATGCGACCGATGTAGCAGACTTCGTCAGATTCCCCCTCAGGGTGAGGGGTTTTTGATTATGGGGACGCTCTTCCCTACAGGCGCAAGCCCCTGCAGTTAATTACGCTAGCGCATCGCGATAAAAACTTTCTCCTTCTTCAGAATTTCACTTCGTGTCGTGTGTGTTTGTTTTGTTTGTGGTTGCCCGTGGATTGTATACGGAGACTGAGTAATGCCGTCGCCCATAGGACGTGGATTATTCCAAATCCGTATTTACTTAGATTTGGGTTTGGTGTTTTTAGTTTAAGGATACGTTAGTCGTATTGAGACTAAGATCGACTTAAACGTTCGTCAAGGATACGTTAGTCCTGTTTTGGACTGAGATCAACTTGACGTCGTGATCCATTTAATATATGGCCGTCGGAACTCATCACCTCTCTGACGTCGCTGAAGGATTACAACGATGGATGTCAAAGGAGTTCAGAGATGTACCCGTGAACCAAAGTTGATTTGGAGTTTTATCGTTTATTTAAATGTCTAAGGATACGTTAGCCGTATTTAAGGCTAAGATCAACTTAAACGGGACCGTTTAGATCCGGCAAAAGAGCATTTAGAGGCTCTATTGTTCCAGTTTAGGGACGTAGTGGTCCGTTTTCCAGTTTAAGGACGTGGTGGTCCAATATTAGTTTAGGGACGTTCCGGTCCAATGTTAGTTTTAAGGACGTTTCGGTCCGACATTAGTTTAGGGACGTTTCGGTCCGATATTAGTTTAAGGACGTTTCGGTCCAACATTAGTTTAAGGACGTTTCGGTCCGATGTTAGTTTAAGGACGTTTCGGTCCGATGTTAGTTTAGGGACGTTTCGGTCCAACATTGGTTTAGGGACGTTTCGGTCCGATATTAGTTTAACGACGTTTCGGTCCGATATTAGTTTAAGGACGTTTCGGTCCACGAGTTTAAGGACCCCGCAGTCCATATTCATGTGTGTGGTCGTCAGGACCCGTCACCTCTCTGACGACGTTGAATGATTACAACGACATGTGTCAGAGGAGTTCGGAGATGTACCCTCGGGCCGGATATAAGTTGATTTAGGGAGCAACCGTGCTCAGTCAATTTTATTTGAGGACTTATGGCCACGATTGGGTTAAGTCCAGTTGAAAATGTCCGACATTTTATTTGCTTTTACATTGCATTTCTTTCTATTTTATTTGGGCTCTGCCCAGAAAAGGTGCAGAGCATCAATTTGTTTTGGGCTCTGCCCTTTTCTAGGCCTTCTAGGTCTTTTTGATTTGGGCCTGGCCCCTCAAGTAATGCATTGCATTTGTGCAAAGCACTAGGAATCTTTTAGATTCAAGAACAGAAGTGCAAAGCACTTTTTTAATTTCTTGATCTAAATTTAGATCAAAGAAAATAAAACAAGTTTTTTTTTCTTGTTCCAGAGAACCAAAGGTTCATGGCAAGTGCAAGGCACTGTTTTCTTTTTATTATTTTTATTTATTTATTTATTTATTTATTGAAGATCACTGATCTTCTTCTTAGATCAATGATCTATTCCTGAGAGAATTTTCTCTTATTTTAAAAGTTTTTACTTTTTTTTTATTCTCAAGGGGTTCTTCAGAGTTCTCTTCTCTCTTCTTTTTTTTTTTCCAGATCTTGATGATTTTGAAATGAGGTCTGGGGTCCTTTTTATAGTACTCATAAATTAGTTAAATTTGTTACATAAATCTTTTCCTGAGTGACTTGGGGAATTTTCCCCACCGTTGGATCTTTGATCCAAAGGCCCCTGCCTTATACAAGAAAATCTTCTTGTTTTAACAAGATTTATTCTGTTCTGCGCAACTCCCCCAGTGAGTGACACGTGTCGCGCAGTGAAGCGCTTGCGCAACAGCGCTTGCGCAACTGCGCAGACACGTGTCGCGCAGCGGTGCGCTTGCGCAGTCGTGTTTGCGCAACTGCGCAGTCGTGTTTGCGCACCTGCGCAGACACGTGTCACGCAGCGGTGCGCTTGCGCAGTGGTGTTTGCGCAATTGTGTGTGCGCAACTGCGCAGACACGTGTCGCGCAGCGGTGCGCTTGCGCAGCTCTTTTGCGCAACTGCGCAGACACGTGTTGCGCAGCGGTGCGCTTGCGCAGTCGTGTTTGCGCAACTGAGTGTTTGCTTATGTTTTTTAAAGAGCCTTGCTCTGATTGGACGCACTGCCTTGGGCGTTGTGCTGCCGTGTCAACTTCTGACACGTGGCGCGTTGCGCGCAGCGCACGGGATCTGAACCGTTGCTTCAAAAATTTGAATTTTCAAAATTCAAACAGAGCCTTGCTCTGATTGGGGGAACAAATGCCCCCCCACCGTTGCGCTCACGTGGCGCGCACGTGAGTGTAGCGGTGGCAAGATCCTGACCTTTGGATCAAATGGGGTAAGTTGAAGGGGCGCAGGCGCCTATAAATAAGACCCTTGGTCTTTTAAGTTTTTTACCATTTCAAGAATTTTGACTCAGAGCCTTGCTCCTGCTTAAGAACTCTCAGAGCCTTGCTCTTGCTTCTTTCCAAGAATTTTAAGGTTCAAAACTTAGAATCACTCTAAGTAAGAAAATTAAATTAATTTAAATCAAACTTTAATTCACAGAGCCTTGCTCTTATAGATCTTTGATCTAAAGAAAACCCCTTTGGGGTTTCTTCAACAGAGCCTTGCTCTCAAAAACTCACAGATTTACAGAGATCTGGTCCATGGGTTTTCACCCATGAACAGAGCTTTGCTCTTGGATCAAATGTAGATCTTTTTAAGATCTGAAAAATGAAGGAAATTTTTAATTCTCTTAAGTGTTACCAAAACAAAAAGTTGATGGACCTTCCCATTATTACCACAGAGCTATGCTCTTTTAAGGAATCTTGTTCCCCTGAGACCAGAGTTTGACAAATGTCACTCTGTGACAGAGTTTTGCTCTGAAAGGGAATATTTCTCCTTATCTCTAGGGATTTCCCCCCAATGAGGATATTCTCTTGGGGGTCTTTTTCATTAATTGACAGTCTCATCCAATGATGGGACTGTCTTATCAAATGATGCGCCGCCATCTAGATTTTGTGGGTCCCGCTTTGGTCCCCTGCCCACTGCATTGCAGTGTGATGTAGGACTTTAAAATGTGAACCATTGGAACATTGACGGTTATTATTCTCTTGCTTTTTCTACGGGAAATATGTCTGAAGATTTGTCTTTCCCTTTCGTTCGCTCGGAGGGAGGGTTCCCCCATTCGCCAGTGGATCGGGTGGTGTTTGCATTGATTAAAGATCATGACCCCGAGTGCAAGAAACTCCACCTGTGGGGAAGGTGGTACAGCCAAATCATCCAAGGCCGTCGCAGCTTCAGCTCCGCCTCGCCTTCTGAGCCCATAGTTACGATCCCTTATGCGGACGAGCCCCCGGTGAAGTATGCCGTGGAGGTTAAAAATTAGAATTCTGACGATCTCCTCCAGCCTTCCATCGGTGCCATCCCAGTGCAGCCGCCGCCGGCGATAGACATCTTGGGGAGGCGAATCTGTCAGGGTGAAGCAGGCCCTTGGGGACAAGCTTATAATATCGGACTGATCCGGCGACCGCTCGCCGGCTATTTACAATGGGCCCGCTACATCTTGGCAGCGAAAAGGGCTCACCTGACGAGGATTGGTTTATACTCGGCCGTCTATGTTTCGCTTTTCGAGTATCCTTCTCCTCCAACATGGTGGATGAAGGCCTTTATTGAACAATGGAACATCCCCACCCACACCTTCCTGATAGCGGATAGGGAAGTCTCCATCTCTTTGGAGGAATTTGCTGAGATTTCAGGTCTACCAATGAGGGGGGAGCACTACGAGGAGCTGCTTCCTCCTGACGAGTACGTCTTTGCCACTAAGCAGCTGGTGTTCGACTTAACTCCGGAGAACGCCATTCAGCATCAGCATCCTGGCTTGGTGAAGGTGTTGGAGATCTTTGAGGAACTCCACTTGGAATCGGGCGACCGGGGTGTCAGTTTCGCGGATTTCATCGCTAGCTTTATTCGCCCGGAGTTCTTATCAGAGCAGAGTGAGAAGTTTGCTCAGCTTGCTGACCCTTTTGGTTTCGGCTTGGACCGCCGACCTACATCGGAAAACGACCAGCGGAATTTTTATCTCCCCAGCACTGCCAGCGTCCCTTTCTCAGAGATCGCCGTTCCTGGCATGGACGAGGAAACCTTTTTCATAGGGTTCTTGGGTTTATGGTTATGCAGGTTCGCGCTCCCCATGCACCCACGCCTCATGCGGCCCTCCGTCTTTTACCCGGCGCATCGAATGGTGGCCGGTTTGCAGTTATCGGTAGGGATCGCCGTATTGGCTTACCTTTACAATGGACTCAGTATGGCGGCGGATGCTAGTGAGCCTGGGGTACAGCCTGCCAACTTCCCGATGCACTATTTTACTTTTTGGATGGAGATGCATGTGCGAGGAGTGTTTGGTGCCCACAAGACTCCTCCGCTCTTCGAGAAATACAGACTTCCGAGAGTCATGCGGTTGGTCGGGGCTTCAATTGTGGTTCCAGCCCCGCGGGAGTCTAGAGGGTTGCTCCTTCGTCCACACCTGGTCGGAGCGAAGGTTTCCTTTGTGGATAAGGTCATAACCATAGGCTCAGAGACCACCAAGTCAGTGGTGCCCCTGCGTGATGACTTCAAAGACTGGGCTTCTGTATTGAAAGCTCGGGAAATCCTCCATCTCTACTCCATCCGGCCGGGCTATCTAGTATTTAGGCAGAATAAGACAGCCTTGTTCATGAGATATAATCCACACCGATTTGCCCGGCAGTCAAGCTACAACCAAGGGATCCCGCTGGAGGCTTTCTTGGAAACACCCGTGGTCGGCCCAGAGGGGATAAAGAATGCGATGCATCATTTTACACGGCTTAACACAGGTTCCTATTTCTTCATTAGTGAACCTAGCTGTACTCCTAAGATGCTTAATTCATATGTGGCCTGGTATGCGCACGCGATGGGCCCGATTATCTTAAGGGAGAAGCGCATGTTGGTTGACCGTAGGGGTGCGCCTCCTGATGGCGATCGCAAGGCCCCTTAGCAGCCAAGGCTCCCGGTCGTCCCTCCGCTAAAAGATGCTGGGGTCGATCGACCGCGCATGTTGAGCCCCCCGCGGGGATTGCCACTGCCTACTATGGTGAATGGACCGCCAGCGCCCCGTGCTCCTACGAAGACGGTTAATGTGGTGTCACCAGGGTCTGGCGGAGGAGCAGAGATCGGGACCCGCCGCCCTAAAGTGACTGCCAAGCGCAAATCTGCTCCGGGTGGGTCTAAAGCTGGTGGACAGCAGAAGAAGAAGAAGCCCGCTCTTTCCCTCGATGCGATCCTCAGCTTAAAGCCTGCGGCTCCTCCCACCGAAGACATATGTGAATATGGAAGCAACGAGGGCTTCTTGGTAGACCCTACGGACACCAATTTGGTTGCCGCCATTGCAGCTTCGGAGCGATCGGCAAGGCTCGAAGCGATGTTAAGCAGACTCGCTGAGCCAGGTAATCATCAGCCGCTTTATTTGTCATTTTACTGCATTTTTTATTATTATCTTTAGCTAATATTTGCCTCATACTCAACAGGTGTTTCTACTGAAGTGGCCATTGCTGCCTCTTTGAAGACCTTCCAGGAGGAAGAGAAGAAGCGTGTCCCAGCAGGCGTTGGTATGTCCCGCCCCTTTCTCTTTCATAAGGAAAGTTTGTCATCTTTTCTGATGGTCAACCTAACCTTCTTTTGTTTCTTTGCAAAGCTTATATCAGTTGACGCGGGGATCCTTCCCGAGCCCGTTACCGAAGTCCCGGCTTTGTCGAAGTTGCCGCAAGAGCCTCGGCTTGACAAAACGACGAGGGATGCCCTGAAAAATCTAGAGGCCTCCCTATTCACGGACGAGGACACCTCAATTAGAGAAGCTCTAGTGGCATCCGTCTCAACGGCTCGGGAGGAGCGGAAGCGGTTGAGACGTGAAGCAAAGGCGCGTAGAGCTGCTTTGGCCGCGGGAGCGGGTCCCAGTACTATTCCTCCCGCTGACACTCCTTCTGAAGAGGCCCCTATTGCCCTATCTACTGCCCATAGGCAAGCGGCGTGCGCGGCCCGGAGCGCAAACGATAAATCTTCTTCAGGTAGCATTTCTTTCAGAACCTTGTTGTAAGAACTATAAAGCCATTGGCTCATATGCATTCCATCTTGCAGGGCCAGGTCCGACTGAAGGGGAGGCGGAGGCCGTCGAACCCAGGAAAGCGGAGGAAGCGGTACTTGACGAACCAGAGCCGACGGTGAGGCGCGTCGTTGGGGCCACAGAACCCGAAGCAAAGGTTGGGGGATCAGCCGAGAGGGTCATGGATGCCGACCCTGAAGTGGCGGCAGATGAAATGATCGTCATAAACAAGCCGAGGACGGTAGAGGGCGAGGAGCTTGAGGCTGGAGGCCTTGTGGTGCCGATGGACGAGGCGACCGCAACCGCAAAAACCGAGGGAGTATCGGGTGAGGCGGCCACGATTCCTGAGGAGGAGCCGACCGCTCTTTCCCAGGAATCTGGCAATACTCCAATCATAGCCTTCCCTGCGAATGGTTCCTTGCCGTCTCCAGGGCTTGCGAGCACAACAACGGTTCCCATCGAGTCGGGTGATGAGGCTACGGGCGCTGGTCTCATGTCAACGGAGGAGGGGGTTGCTTCAGTTTCGGCTGGCGGATCGTCGGGTAAATCTTGAATTACCAGCGTTTTTTTTATATATTTCGCGATCTCTTCTAACAAGTTTGTCTTTGCAGGTGCGGCCAGCGCCGACGTTCCATTGCTCGAAGGAGCACCGTCAACCACTGCTTTGGCGGTGGTCACCTCCCCGCCTTCCCTTGTACTGTCGCGGATGTTGGAAGGTACGGATTTACGACTCATGCGTTAATCTTTTAAACATGTAGTTCTTGTACTAATCGTTATACCACTGTGCCCTTTTAGGAGTGCTCTTTGATCATTTATATCAAGTGTTGCTCCCACACTTCTCCTTTCCATCCGAACTTGCTTCTCCCTCTAGTGGTGCCGGTGAGTATACTTTCACTACAATGTCTTTATTTATCCCTTTTTTAGCAACGGGATGGTTTCTGACTTTTCCTTTTCTTTATTGCAGTGCCACAAATCGAAAGAGGGGATGCAAGACCTGCCACGCTACCGGCCCTTCCGGCTTTGCCGTCCGTTGCAGCTGGTATAGTAAATTTCCTTTTTGGTAACCCTTCAACATCTCTTGAACCATCGTTTGACCATGTTTTGTTTTGCAGCTATTGTTCCGGTTCCGGTCCCTCTTGAGTCTCGCGTCCTTTCACCGGCAGGCTCTTTCTTGAAACGTCCATCTTCAAAGGGTGCTGTGATGAGCTTGGGCATGCTGAGCGGGTACATCGAAGAACTTAACATGGACGCTCTCCCTTCTGCCGTAGATTTCGCTGTGGAGGTTAACCCGATGTTGGTGGCGCTCGTAAATTTTCATAACGAAGGCGTCGTCGAATCTTGGGCTAATCGCTGCAGGGAAATCGAGGCCTGTTTACATCGGCTAGAGTCGACGCGTCCTTCTCCCAAAGTTTTAGCCCTAAGCGCCCAACGAACAGCTTGGCTCGAGCAAAGCACTTCCCACTTCTGTCATTTGGAACAAGAAGCGGCTTTGAGGCTGAAGGAGTGTCAAGAGTCTTCAAGCAAAACTGCTCGTCTGCGTGTTGAAGTTGAGGCAAACGCCGCTGAGGTAAAGGCCGTCTTCGAGGGCCTTCTGGAGCGCATATCAAATGGGCTGAGACTGAAGCGGGCACTTGATGTCTCCGAGCATGACACCCCAGGCCGTGAAGCTGCTCATCAGGCCGTCAGGGATCAGCTGGCATCTATCGCACAGCAACGGGCCTAAGTGGAGGAAGAATTGGCGGTGGTAGCCGATCGGGAAAAGGCATGGAAGGAAGTGTGCGAACAACTGATAAAGCTACTTAAGACGCTTCCTTCCCAGTAGCTGCCTTTGTATCACTGTATTTGTAAAAAATTTCCTTTTAAATAATATGTATCCATCCTTTGTTCTTTTGTACGATTCATCTTGTATTCGATTGAAGTCAATGAATAAAGAAACACATTTTCTTTTGTAATGTCTTGTATACTCTTTTGCTTTCTGCCTTCTCTTATTATCAGCATGTTGTCTTTGATAAACATAATTGGCAGATACCTTAGTTTTTTTTAAGAGATAGCAATGGCTTAGGCCGCAGGTTCAGATCTACTGCCTAAGACTTTTCAACTCTATGAACCGTGAGGGTCTTATAGAGACTTTTCTCCCTACGGATCGAGAGGACCTCGTAGGTGGGTTTTCTCTTTAGGAATCGTGAGGATTCCTAAGTGTGGTTTTCTCTTATAAGTCGTAAGGATCCTATAAGAGAATTTTCCCTCTTACGAGTCAAGAGGACCCGTAAGCGGTTGTTTCCCTCCTTACCGAATCTCGACTTTGGAGAGTGAGACTCGTGTATAGTATGCAAGAGGCCATTTTAGATCGACTTGTAGGGTCCCATCGTTCAGGAAACAAGTTTTTTAATCCTTGCTGCCCGAGATTTCATCTTGCAAATTGAGACGCAAATTCGATTTATTAAAGAAATCCCTTTTCTGAATGATTTGGGGGAATTTCCCCTCACCGTCGGATCTTTGATCCAAGGGCTTCTGTTTTACAGAAGAAAAATCTTTTTATTTTAACAAGAGCAGAAACAATTTCTTCAGAACTTTTAATTTTGTTTAGCGCAAATGCTTCGGGGTATGACACGTGTCGCACAGCGCACAGTGCAGCGCAACTGTATTAGCGCCTCTGCGCTGACGCGTGTCGAGTAGCGCACGGCGCAGTGCAACTATGCTACCGCATCTGCGCTGACACGTGTCGTGTAGCGCACGGCATAGCGCAGTTGAAGCGTTGCTTCCTTTAATTTTGAAAAGGAGCTTTGCTCTGATTGGGTGCACTGCTTTGGGCGCTGCACTGATGCGTCTGCGTCAGACACGTGGCACGTTGCGCAGCGCAAACAATCTAAAGCGTCGCTTCACTAAATTAATTTTCAAGACAGAGCTTTGCTCTGATTGGGGGAAGACGAAGCGTTGCTTCATCTCCCGCCTCGGAATTTGAACAGAGCTTCGCTCTGATTAGGGTGAACCGCCGTGACAACTTTTGGAAGTCGAAGAGGCACTTGATGCCTATAAATAGGACCTTTGGTCCCCCACAGATACTTATCATCTTTCAGACTTTTATTTTCAAAAACTTCAGAGCTTCGTTCTTGCCTTCAAGAACTCTGGTGTCTTGCTCCTTTTTTTTTCAAAGTTTTTAGAAAAACTTTAGGTAAAATCGATTCTTAACTTATTCTTAACCAGCAGAGCTTTCGTCTAGGGGATTTTACCCTTGAACATGGTTTTGCTCTCTAGGAATTTAGTCTACTATGTATATTGTCGCTTTTCTATTGCTGATCTTCTTGTAATATTTCTTCAAGGCATAATGGAGGCGGTGCATCTATACAGTTTGCACGAGTTCATTACTTACGACGATATCCGCGCTCAGGGTCGTCAACAAAACCAGGAGTTTACAGACGCTGAATGTGCAGAAGTCATGGGTCGTCTGAACGCAAGCGGTGGTTGGCTGTTGCCTCGTCGTTCGGCCCTTTTGAAAGTCGTGTTGGGAGCCATATGGAGAGCACTTCCGGGTCTTCATGAGGCCTTACCTCTCAACGCACTGGATGATGCCGAAGACAAGGTGCATTCAGTGTACCTGACAGGGCTGATCTCAAAGAAACAGCGGAACAGCCTCATTGACATCCTACACCAAATCTTCCAGCAGACGACGATAGTTGCCGCTTATCGAAGGCCAGGGGGGCTTGCCGATGATATTGACACAGAGGAGCGCGAAAGACTGTGCATAAGAATAATTAGAAAGGCCAGAAGAACTCTGGATGGCCTTACTTTCGATTTCCTCAATCCGTGTCCCGGGTCCGAGGTTATACCGTTGTAATAATTTGAATAATGTTTCTTATTTATTGTTCTTATGATTGTAAAAAGGAATTTTCTAGCAGTATGAATGGAAACTCTTCCCTTTTCTATTTCAGCTTGTCTTATTTCTCGTCCTGGGTCTTCTGCCTGTGCATAACTGAACGCATCCCGAACGCCAGATCGAATGTAGATCGGATATTCTTTCTGTCACCTTTTCTTCTTTTTTTTTTATTGTCAGCAGGCTGTCTTAATAACCATGGTTGATGGACATCCAAAACGAGTATTCTGACTTCCTTAAGAAATAGCGATGGCTTAGGCCATAGGTTCAGGTCTACTGCTTAAGACTTTTCAACTCTATGAGCCGTGAGGGTCCCATAGAGGCTTTTCTTCCTACGAGTCGAGAGGATCCCATAGGTGGATTTTCTCCTTTGGAATCGTGAGGATTCCTAAGTGTGGTTTTCTCTTATAAGTCGTAAGGATCCTATAAGAGAATTTTTCCCTCTTACGAGTCGAGAGGATTCGTAAGCGGTTGTTTCCCTCCTTGTCGAAACTCGACTTTGGAGAGTGAGACCTGTGGATAGTATGCAAGGGAACATTTTGGATTGACTTGCAGGGCCCCATTGTTCAGGAAGAAGTTTTTTAATCCTTGCTGCCCGAGACCTTATCTTGCAAGGTGTGACGAACCGGGAATTCTCTCACGGAGACAGTGGTGGCTCTGCGAGTTGACGCAGGTTGGGAGGCTCTCGTCACGGAGTGTTTGTATCCGTGAGTCGAGGAGTTTTGCTAGGGATTATTTGTTTCCCAAGCGCCAAGGATCATTTGTTTCCTTAGGGTTTGAAACGAGTCGAGGATTCCCACGGGGGCACTGGTGGCTCTGCGGGTCGACGCGGATCAGAAGGCTCTCGTCAAGGAGTGTTTGTATCCGTGAGTCGAGGAGTTTGCTAGGGATTATTTGTTTCCCAAGCGCCAAGGATTATTTATTTCCTTGGGGTTTGAAACGAGTCGAGAATTCCCACGGGGGCACTGGTGGCTCTGCGGGTCGACGCTGATCAGAAGGCTCTCGTCAAGGAGTGTTTGTATCCGTGAGTCGAGGAATTTTGCTAGGGATTATTTGTTTCCCAAGCGCCAAGGATTATTTGTTTCCTTGGGGTTTGAAACGAGTCGAGGATTCCTACGGAGGCACTGGTGGCTCTGCGGGTCGACGCGGATCAGAAGGCTCTCGTCAAGGAGTGTTTGTATCCGTGAGTCGAGGAATTTTGCTAGGGATTATTTGTTTCCCAAGCGCCAAGGATTATTTGTTTCCTTGGGGTTTGAAACGAGTCAAGGATTCCTACGGAGGCACTGGTGGCTCTGCGGGTCGACGCGGATCAGAAGGCTCTCGTCAAGGAGTGTTTGTATCCGTGAGTCGAGGAGTTTGCTAGGGATTATTTGTTTCCCAAGCGCCAAGGATTATTTGTTTCCTTGGGGTTTGAAATGAATCGAGGGTTCCCGTAGAGGCTCTGGTGGCTCTGCGGGTCGACGCGGATCAGAAGGCTCTCGTCAAGGAGTGTTTGTATCCGTGAGTCGAGGAGTTTGCTAAAATCACTGGCTTCTTCGGTTGAAATGAACCATTGAGGTTTGGGGTTCGTCGTCTGACGGAATCCGCTGGCAAAATATGGTTCATTCTTTGTTTACGCCCTTGGATTGTATACAGGGATCGATGTGATCTTAACTGTAGGGCCAAAGTTTTATCATTTCTTCTTTTTATTCTATTTTATTTCCGCGATGCTCTATCATTTCAGTTTTTATATCGCGAAGGTCGCGATTGCCCAATCATTTCGGCTATTTTTCGCGGTGCCCAATCATTTCGGCTATTTATTTTATTTTTACTCGTTGCTTTTTATTACGAGTTGCCCAATCATTTCAGCTATTTTGCATACATACATTTTACTTGCTGCTTTTTTTATTGCAAGTTGCCCCATCATTTCGGCTATTTTGTACGCATGAGCGGCCTACTGGCTTTTCGCTGTAAACCTGAAATTGGACACCGATTTCGGCATCAACACCGCTGCAATTGGGATATTACCAGGAGCGAATCATCATTTGCCTCTGTCGTTGTCGAACAAAGGAGGCTTAGTGACTAGGGTTAAGGTCCTGTCGACTAAGGCTTTTGACTTCATGAGCCGTAAGGGTCTCACAAAGGTATTTCTCCCTACAAGTCGTGAGGATCTTATAGGTGTACTTTCTTCTTAGGAATCGTGAGGATTCCTAAGTGTTTGTTTCCTCTGTAAGTCGTAAGGATCCTACAGGAGGGTTTTCTCCTCATAAATCGAGAGGATTTACAAGGGTCGTGCGAACATATCCCCAGTCACGGATGGATCTTGGCTAGGGAAATGTTTATTTGCGCCCGTGGATTGTATACAAGGGTCAGTATTGAGCCACTTGTAGGGCAATATCGAAGATTGTGGGGATTGCTTAAGCACGGGTTTAGGTCTCTGTAACTTAAGACTTTCAAATCCTATGAGCCGTGAGGGTCCCATAAGAGATTTCTTCTCGCGAGTCGTAAGGATCTCGCGAGTGTATTTTCTCCCTAGGAATCGTGGGGATCCCTAAGCGTGTTGCTCCCTTGTGAGTCGTAAGGATCTCACGCGGGTGGTTTCTCCCTACAAGGTCGAGGGGGCCTTGTAAGTGTCCTTTAACGAGATTGCGCCCTTTTCGGGTTTTCACAAACACTCGCCGGTAGCCCTGCTGTTTTTACTCACGGAGCCCTTTCGGGTTTTCATCCGTGCCCTTTTTGCTTATGGACATACCGTTTTTTTTTTATTCTTTTTATTTTCTTTTCTTTTTTTTTTTACGAGGTCGCGCCCTTTCGGGTTTTCACGAACATTCGCCGGTAGCCCTGCTGTTTTTACTCACGGAGCCCTTTCGGGTTTTCATCCGTGCCCTTTTTGCTTATGGACATACCGTTTTTATTTATTATATATTTTTTTATTTATTTATTTATATTTTTTTTATCTCGTCAACCTAAGATGTTGCGGTAGCAGTTTAAAGACGTTTTTGTCTGCTATTAGTTTAAAAACATTTCGGTCCGTTGTTGAGAAGGTTGGCTGTTTTTATAAAGCTTGAGCTTAAGAAGATAGCGAGCGGACATAGTCATCGTCATCTATCATTAACCTAGGCTGTGGTTCATTAAGCGTAGTACCTCTTTAGGAAGCGACCGTTTATCGGTCTGAAAGGCCTTTCACCATGCATGTCCATGAGTAGATAGGCACCACCTTGGTAGACTTTGTCTATGATGTACGGACCTTCATAGTTTGGCTCGAATTTTCCCCGCTTGGCGCGATTGGAGATCATAGGCCTTTTGACCACTAGCATGAGTTCGCCTTGGCGGAATGTCCTCGGTCGGGTCAATCTTTCGTATGAGCGCGTCATCTTTGCTTTATAAGCTTCTAGATTTTACTGTGCTATGAGACGGATTTCATCAAGGGCGTCAAGCTCTTCAAGTCGAAGGTGAGCATTTTCTTCGTCTGTCAGCTCGTAGTGGACTGCCACTCGTAGAGAGGGTAATTCTATCTCGAGAGGGAGTACTGCTTCCGTCCCAAATACCAACGCGTACGGCGTTGTGTTTGTGGCCGTCTTAAATGTAGTTCGATACGCCCAAAGAGCCTCTTGCAGTCTTTCGTGCCAGTCTTTCTTATTTCGTGACACCGTTTTCTTCATGATCTTCGTCAAGGTCTTGTTGAAGGCCTCAGCCAGACCGTTAGCTCGCGGATTATAAACCGAGGAATATCTCCAGTCTATATTATGCTGTTGCGCAAAGCGACTGATCTTGTGGCTTCTGTAGGCTGGCCCGTTATCGGAAATGATCCGTCGCGGAGTTCCAAACCGATATATGACGTGCGTTTTGAAGAAGTGGAGGATATTTTCCGTCTTCACTTCTCTTAACGGTATCGCTTCTGCCCACTTAGAGAAGTAGTCAGTCGTCGCTAGGATGAAACGATGTCCCTTAGACGATACTGGTTCGATGGGGCCAATTATATCAGTTCCCTACATTTCGAATGGCCAGCTAGCCACTGTCGGGTGTAGCGGATTTGGATGCTGGTGGATGAAGTCCCCATGAATTTGGCATGAGTGGCATTGCTTCGCATATTCGATGCAGTTCTGAATCATCGTGGGCCAGTAGTAGCCCATCCGTTTTATCTTCAACTTCATCTTAGGTCCTGCTTGATGAGAACCGCAGAGTCCGTCGTGAACTTCTTGGACGACTCTTTTCGCTTCGTCAGGTCCTAAGCATCTCAGCCACAAAGAATCAAATGACCTCTTGTACAGGGTATTGTTGACGAAGGCGAAAGACAGGGCTCGTTTCACGAGCTGATGTCTTGTGGACGCTTCTTCAGGCATTCGGTGGGTCTTGAAGTAATCTATGAAGATTTCTCTCCAATCTTTGGTGTTTTGCCAATCTTTTACTTGCATGGTTGTCTGCTTGTTCGCTCCTTTTTTTTCGGATGATTCCAAAGATATTTCTGCTGGGGTAAGCACTCGACGGCTTTGTACCACGATTCTAACGTCATCGAGGTTCTCGTCAGCCAATTCTTTAGCAAGTTTGGCCAGTGCATCTGCTTTGCTGTTTTCCGCGCGCGGTATACTCTCCAAAGTATAGGAGGGAATTTGGGTTAGCAGTTGTTGCACCTTTTCACCGCATTTTACCAATTCCGGTTTGCATGTTTGTAGTCGCCATTCACTTGACTGACGACTAGCTGGGAGTCCCCATATATGAGGAGGCTTTCGATTCCCATGTCGATGGCGATCTCGAGGCCTGCTATCAAAGCTTCATATTCAGCTTCATTATTCGTTCTCGGCTCTGTTAAGGAGAAGGCGAAGCGCATTATTCCTCCTTGTGGGGTCACGAAGATAAGGCCTACTCCCGATTTGATCATTGACGTACTTTGTTTGTGCTTCTTTATGGAAGATGCTCCATCGAAATAAAGCTCCCAACGGGTATCACCACCGTCGATTGCGTCAAACGCATGCTTGTCTGGCAAATCGCAATTCAGGGGAGAATCGGCAGGTATCGGGTGCTCAGCAAGGAAGTCGGCTATGGCCTGACCCTTCACTGCCTTGAGGGGCCGATATGTTATCGAGAACTCCATTAAGAGCAGAGCCCATTTAGCGAGTCGTCCCGTCAATATGGCCTTTGACATTAGATATTTGAGAGGGTCCACCTTTGAAATGAGATGGACTTCATGCGCTAATGCATAATGTCTAAGTTTTGTTATTGCGAAGATCAACGCCAGGCAATGTTTTTCAATGGGGGAGTAATTGCTTTCTGCCCCCAGCAGAACCCGACTCAAGTAATAGAGTGCTCTTTCTTTCCCCTGGTCATTCTCTTGTGCCCATAATGCGCCCAAAGAACCTTCAAGGGCGGACGTGTAAAGAATGAAAGGCTTTCCCTTAACTGGAGCAGCCAACACTGGAGGGTTTCGCAGATACTGCTTGATCTCGTCCAGTGCACCTTGGCATTTATGATCCCAAACGAATGGGGTTCCCTTCTTCATCAGGTGACTGTAAGGACGGCACTTTCCTGAAAGATTAGCGATAAACCGCCGAATGTATGCAAGCTTTCCTTGGAGAGATCGCAGCTGTTTAAGAGTTCCTGGCGGAGGCATTTCCATGATCGCCTTGATTTTAGACGGATCTATCTCAATACCTCGGTGTATACCTCGGTGTCGGACGATGAATCCCAGGAATTTGCCCGAGGAAACCCCGAACGCACATTTAAGAGGATTCATCTTCAAATTGTATTGCCGAAGGCGTTGAAATACGGTCTTCAAATGCTCGAGATGTTCTTCGTATGATTTGCTTTTAACCACGAGATCGTCGATATAGCATTCGACGATTTCGTGTATAAGGTCGTCGAAGATCTTTGTCATGGCCCTCTGATAAGTAGCACCGGCGTTCTTTAAACCGAAGGGCATCACTTTATAACAGAATATACCTAGAGGGGTCCTGAAGGCGGTGTGTTTCTGGTCTTCGGGATGCATCTTTATCTGGTTATACCCCGATGAGCCGTCCATGAAGGAGAAAACCTCATGAGTGGACGTATTGTCTATCATCAGTTCGGTGACTGGCACTGGAAAATCATCCTTCAGGCAAGCTTTATTGAGATCCCGAAAGTCCACGCATATGCGCACCGTCCCATTTTTCTTCATCACTGGAACGATGTTGGCGATCCATTCAGGATATTGAACTTCCTGGATGAAGCCAGAGTCGATAAGCTTCTTGACCTCGGCGTTGATGCTCATTTCGAGCTCGAGGCGCATTCTTCTCGGCGCTTGTTTAACTGGCTTGACACTCGGGGATATCGCCAGTCTATGTACAGCAACTTCTGGATCTAGCCCTGGCATCTCGGAATAATTCCATGCGAAGCAATCTTTATGCTGCACAAGGACGTCCTTTAACGCAGCCACCCTCTCTTCTGACAGCAGTTCGCTGACGATTGTCGGTCGTGGATCATTTACCGTCCCCAACTCGATTTTCTTGAGGTTATCTGCGGTGGTATGTATTCCATCCTCCAGTTCTTTCGGAGCTGGGGGAAATTCTGAGATTACCTCATCATTGCTGTTTTCGAGGCACCAAGGAAGGTTGTCCATTTTCTCGGGTTCTCCTTTTAGTATTGTTATCATGTGACAGGTACGAATTCGCTTCCAGTCCTAATGTGGAACTATTTTTTCTTTCGTGGCCTTGGGCTCGTGCTTTTGTGGTGGTGCTACCCTCCAGTTGTCGGACAGAGCGAATTTACCAAGCTGGTACTGATCTTCGACCCAATTCTTGAAGGTGAAGCAATCTTCAAGAGAATGACCTATCACTTGATGCTAAGAGCAATAGTCCGGGTGCGAGGCTTCGCCCGCTTGTTCGGGATGTTTAGACTCTGGCAATGTAAGCATTTGATGCTTTAGGGCAAGATCGAGTATTTTCTTCGTCTTTTCTCGAGGAAACGAGTATGCTCGACCCATTTTCTTCATGAGGAATAGGTCAATAGCGCTCGATTCTCGTTTGCGTGGCTTCTTATCCCTGCTTTGTTGCAGTTGAGCGCCTCTTTGGCCTTTCGACTTGTTTCTGCCTCCGCGTCGAACCCTTTTTGTATCAGGTTGACATGGGGCAGCATCTTCGTCTTTTACTGCCTGTTGAAGGAGGCGCTGCGTTTTGGCTTTCTCATAGATCGCCATTTCACGATCGTGATCATCTCGGACATTTTGACCCGCTTCCCTTATAAGTTTGCCCATCCGGTCTTCAAATGATGGACTGGGCAATTTTTTATCAGGAACTTTTACTGGTTCGGGATTAGCGTTTTTCTCTTGAGCATCTGCTTCTTCATCAAAATTATGCACGACGTAACAGTCGCGGAGCAGCTCTCGTTTTCTGGAGCGAGTGTATCCGAGCCCGATCGTCTGCATCCTGCCATTAGGTAGCTTGTGCTGAGTTCCGGGGACGTTCCAAACCCTGTCATAGAATTTGGCCTTCCTAACGGTCTGTTCGAAGGGTATCCCCTGGCGTTTCAGCAGTCTACTTAAGCCTTCCGTATAATATCGGGGTAGACGGATGGACTGAAGTCTGTCCAGTGTTGGATCCGGACCGTGCCAAAGTTCTTTTTCCACCTTGTTTTCTTCGGAACGGTATAATAGGATTGCCCTCTCGCCTTTTCGTCCAGGAGGGATATAAAATGTCCGCAATTCTTCCACACTATCGTTGGCGAGCGCATCTAGTTCTTTATAATGTTCAAGCGGTACCATGGCTATCTGTAGACTTCGCTCTTCATCAGCAGAAGCTTGTATTGAAAGCCGAGCAGGGAATACAGCATGGTCTTCGTCCTCCGAATCACTACCAAAGATCAGTGAAGGGGCGGATGGTCCCGGCTTGGTGTATTGGGGCGGACCCGAATAAATTACACCCTCTTCTTCCTCGGTATCACTGCCGAAGACAGGGATTGTTGCGTTAGCTTTGTTCTCTGGTTTGTGACACTTCTCCGTATCTTCGAAATCTGGCAAGAAGTATTTGGCATCTTCGTATTTGCGGACTTCGTTCACAGAGAACGGGTTCAGTTCTCCCGTCACGGTATACTCGAAACCATCCTTAAAATACTTCATACACTGATGTTGTGTAGAAGGGATGATATTGTACTCGTGTAACCATGGTCGGCCGAGCAAAGCGTTGTAGCACGTCTTGGCGTCTATGACATGGAACTTAATGTCCGTGACGAGTAGCCCAAAGCGTATCGTCAGTATCACAGACCCAAGAGTTCTTGATGACTGGGAATCGAACCCGGAGATGGTGATCTTGTCACGAGCAAGGTGTTGTACGCTCATGCAGATTTCTTTTAACACTCGTACGTTGAGAAGATTGACGGATGATCCATTGTCGATCAGGATTTTGCCTATCTTAATATCGTGGCAGTACCCTGAGACATATAGGGGGCGGTTGTGTTCACATGTCCCAAGGAGAAGGTCCTCGTCGCCGAAAGTGACATCGGCCGTGTGCACTTCTTCCAATTCATCCTACATCTTTTCTTCTGTTAGGCAAGCTTGGAATTGTTCCGGATCTTGTAGTGCCTTGATCAACGAATCTCTCGCCTCCTTTGATAACAAAAGGGCGTCGAGAATACTGAGCTGTGAGGGCAGCTTTCTCAGATGTGCTAAGACGTTGTAATCCACCTTATTCTTCTTCGGCGGGTTGTTGGCGTTTAGCTCTTCCAGAACTTGGTCATCTAAGACGATATCTTCAGAGACCTTTTCTTTCCCTTTATCTTTTCTGTTCAAGGGTCCGAGGTTCTTTTCAGGCAGCGTCCGATTCCGCAGCCGGATATTTTCGCAAACCATTGGCTCTTCTTCTTTTCCTGAAGTTGACTCTTTAAAGAGAGGGGCAAGTTCTAGCTCCTCATCAGAGTCGCTCCCGAATGTAGGCACTTGTGACCCGCCAGTGTTAACCATGTGACAATTGCCGGCAGTTCTTTCAAGCTCTTCGATCGTATTTCTTTGCTCCCGACGAATTTTACGCTTTTCCCGTTTAAAGTGTTGTCGATTAGCGACATATCCTTGCCACCATCTATTGAAAGCTTTGCACTCTTGAGTGGGATGCGAGACCTTCCAATGATATAAGCAATAGGAGGGGTGCATTTCTATTTCACCAGTAATTTTTCCTTCGGAGAATGATAACTTCATGCCCATCGATATGGCCTTAGCGAACTTTTTCTCTATCTTGAATTGGCTTTTGTCGGTGGTGGAGGCATTTTGCTCCAACGGGATCATTTCAGCTCTTTCCTCAAGTCGCTGACGCTTGGCCCTTTCGAATATAGCCGTCTCGCGTTCTCGATCCGCTTTACTTTTCAATCGAGCTTCATTAAGGAACGCGTCAATCATTTCGACTGATAACTCCGGAACTCTTGGCTCGGTATCTGCCCCCAGCATTTTAGTGCCAGAAGTCTCTTCATCGTTCGTGATCGAATGGGAGATCATATGACAGCTCGCCACATATTCCTCGGATTCATCCGGTGAACTTTCTCCCTCATCTTCTTCTTGAAAGACGTGATTGAGAAACTCTTGGAGCGTAATGGGAGTCCGTGCCTTTTGGTTGTATTCATCCAGCGTGTCAATTTGCTTTTGTAAGTCCGTGCGCTTGTCGCCAGGCTTCACGGGCTTCTTTGATTTCTTCCTCTTCTTTTTCGAAGATTTTGACGGCTGGCTATGAATGCTTGAACCACCACCATCGGTCTTTGGAGTCGGACGTAGCTTCAACATCCCCTCAATGTCCTGCGGTTCCAAGGGGTTCTTCCACTTGACCGCTGGACATGTCTGAAGATCGTTTAGCATCGTCTTTGTCTTGGCTGATAATACGACCTCCCAAGGAGCTTCTTCAATGACGGAGCATGTTGCCCCCGGCGTATTCGTCCCCTTAGAGGTGTGGGGCTGCGGGGGATTCACCTTCCATTTGTCAGATAGCGCAAATTTGCCCTGACGGTACTGGTTCTCAAGCCAATTTTTGAAAACGTAGCAATCCTCGATGGGATGGCCTAGCACTCGATGGTAAGAGCAGTAATTGGGCTCGTTGACGTCGTTCGGTTGCAACGGACGTTTTGGATCTGGCAGATTTATGAGTCTGTTGCGCAACGCCAGCTCGAATAGCTTCCTCGTTTTATCGCGGGGGAAGGAGTAAGGACGCTCCATCCTGTCCTCAAGGGGTACGTATGGGCGCGTATTGTTTGGACGAGCAACCGGTTTCGAGTCGCTCGGTTGTTGTTGAGCATTAGCGACAATGATCGCTTTTCCCTTTCGTTTGTCGTTTCGGGAGTCCGGCTTTGGGAGAGGGGGTTTATGGCCCATCTGGTCCATCTGCGCTAGTTTGTCTATCAAAGCCTGGAAGGTAGTCGGCTTGAAGAACATCATGAACTGTGAGATGGTTGCTTGTGGATCAAGGGTTCCAACAAACATTCCCACCGCAGGAGCTTCCTCTATGCGCTGTTCGCACTTCAACCATAGATTACGCCACCGTATAGCGTACTGAACCTATGTCTCGCCGGGTTTTACCCTGGCGTTAATCAGTGCCGTCATCGGGGTACGTTCACTGGCACTTGCAAATCGTTGGGTAAACAGCAGCTCCATCTCCGCAAAGGTTTTAATAGAGTCATTGGGGAGCTCAAAATACCATTCGAACGCCGTATCTGATAAGCTTCCAACAAATTGGCGAAGCAACAACTTGTCATCGCCGCCGGTGTTGCCGCAGAGCGCTCTGAACTAGGCGACATGCTGATGAGGATTGCCCGTCCCCTTGTAAACATGGAACTTAGGGATTGTATAGCCTGTCGGGTACTTAATTTGATCGTACCAACCCGGATATGGCCGCCCTGTCTTTACGACCTGACCGGCTGCTTCAGTCGCCTGATGCACCCGTATTTGCTGGGCGATGTATTCATCCAAATCAGCTTTTGATATGGTATCCTCTTTAGCTGTGGATAAAGCCGGTGGAGAATTGGATGTCTCTCCCCTATCGTCTTCAAGAATGATCGGGAGATCTCCAGCAGGTGGATCTTGTTGAATCATCATACCCACCATATCCTGGAACAGGAGGGCCATTTTCTTTATGTTGGCTGCCTGCTCCGCAGCTTCTTTATCTTTCTTCTCTAGTACGCGCCGAAGGAATTCGGCGTCCGTTTCTTGTTCTTGACATTCTTCTGAAGAGGTTCCAGGGCTTTCGTTTGGCCCTGTAAGTGCAGCCATAGCGCTCATCATCTCCTGGAGCTTCTGTTGCTGCTCCTGAGCCTTGGTCACTGACCGTGTAAGCGGTCTATGACCCGTGGACGTACGGCTGTCTTCTTTTCCCGATGTCATGTAAACCGTATGAACTGTTATGCCCCCTGACTTGGGGCGTTTAGTTTCACCATTTTTAACTTTTGCCATTGACGCGGGAGTTTTCTCTGGCCTCCTTCTCTTGTGGGCCATTGAAGTTGAAGGGGCCGTTGTAGTGGGCACCCTAGCGATCGTTGTCCCTTGCTGTTCAATAGGACGGTCTTTTCCTTTTTGCACCTTCGTCTTCTTTCGTTGACGGGAGAGATTCAGGTCGATCACGGAGTCTTGAACTCTCCTCCAAACTTTATAAATTCCTGAGGACAGCCGTTGATGGGGCTGTTCTTGCTTCGTTTCTGGAACTCTCTCCGCAGGTGGAGGAGATCTCTTCAGTGTAGCGGTTGGAGAATTCTTCCGTACCCTCCTCAGCAGTTCAAAGCTGTTCCCAGTTGGAACAGCAGCGTTGATTACCACCACTGGAGCCGGTGGAGTTATCCCTGAGGGGGCGTTGCCCCCTGCCTTCCTCACTCGTTGCCAATGGCGACGTCGAGCACGACGAGCCGCTGGGACTGGCTCGGAGACTGAGATAGCTTCTTTTTGCCTCCTGTCTGAATGAGGCGCCGCCGGTGTTAACCTTTTAAAAACTGAGGTCGTTCCTTGCGGGGTAATATCCAATCTGTCAAAGACAGATCTTCGTGTAGGGGGAGGAACGAGAATCGTCAGTCTTGAAAAGACTGACTCTTTGACGGGGGGAGCCGCCGTAACGTCTTCCGGAACAGCGGTCGTTGCCTTCTTTGGGACAGCCCGTTTAGAGTCCTGATCTAGCCTGGTGAAAACAGAGGCTGTCGGTTTGGTAGCGGGCGATCCGCTGACAGGGATCGTGGTAGCAGTGAGCCGGTCGAAGACCGACTTCTTGTTCACCTCCGGTGCAGGTATCGGCATAAAGAAGCTTGTCGGTGGGATCATGGTCCCGAAGAATAAGCCAGTGGTGGCTTGGGTCACCCGGTCTACTGGCAGAGTGAGGAAAGAGGCCGCTTGGGGCCCATATGCTACACCTCTAGGTGAGGTGGAGCGTCCGTTGCAATGGTACTTCGCGCAGTTGGTGCAGTTGGAATCCATGGATGCTTGAGTTCTGCGCCAGACAAAAAACCAAATCTTAGCAACTTGAAATCCGAAGGCAACCATTTAACAAACCGCGATTGGTTCGCGAAGACGACACACGAAGTGTGGAGTGGAAAGAGGAAGAGGTCCCACCGGGTGTGCCAGAATCTGTTCCCCTCCGAATGGCGGCCTAGACTTTGCGTCTTGCCTGAGATTCGGGGCAGATGCTATATGGTTTTATCCATCTACCTCTCCGAAGATGCCAAGTTGATTTATGGCACCATGTATCGGACGTTTAGACGGATGCGACCGATGTAGCAGACTTCGTCAGATTCCCCCTCAGGGTGAGGGGTTTTTGATTATGGGGACGCTCTTCCCTGCAGGCGCAAGCCCCTGCAGTTAATTACGCTACCGCATCGCGATAACAACTTTCTCCTTCTCCAGAATTTCACTTCGTGTCGTGTGTGTTTGTTTTGTTTGTGGTTGCCCGTGGATTGTATACGGAGACTGAGTAATGCCGTCGCCCGTAGGACGTGGATTAGTCCAAATCCGTATTTACTTAGATTTGGGTTTGGTGTTTTTAGTTTAAGGATACGTTAGTCGTATTGAGACTAAGATCGACTTAAACGTTCGTCAAGGATACGTTAGTCCTGTTTTGGACTGAGATCAACTTGACGTCGTGATCTATTTAATATATGGCCGTCGGGACTCATCACCTCTCTGACGTCGCTGAAGGATTACAACGATGGATGTCAAAGGAGTTCAGAGATGTACCCGTGAACCAAAGTTGATTTGGAGTTTTATCGTTTATTTAAATGTCTAAGGATACGTTAGCCGTATTTGAGGCTAAAATCAACTTAAACGGGACCGTTTAGATCCGGCAAAAGAGCATTTGGAGGCTTTATTGTTCTAGTTTAGGGACGTAGTGGTCCGTTTTCCAGTTTAAGGACGTGGTGGTCCAATATTAGTTTAGGGACGTTTCGGTCCAATGTTAGTTTTAATGACGTTTCGGTCCGACATTAGTTTAGGGACGTTTCGGTCCGACATTAGTTTAGGGACGTTTCGGTCCGACATTAGTTTAAGCACGTTTCGGTCTGACATTATTTTAAGGACGTTTCGGTCCGAGATTAGTTTTGGGACGTTTCGGTCCAACATTAGTTTAGGGACGTTTCGGTCCGATATTAGTTTAGGGACGTTTCGGTCCGATATTAGTTTAAGGACGTTTCGGTCCGATATTAGTTTAAGGACGTTTCGGTCCACGAGTTTAAGGACCCCGCAGTCCATATTCATATGTGTGGTCGTCAGGACCCGTCACCTTTCTGACGACGTTGAATGATTACAACGACATGTGTCAGAGGAGTTCGGAGATGTACCCTCGGGCCGGATATAAGTTGATTTAGGGAGCAACCGTGCTCAGTCAATTTTATTTGAGGACTTATGGCCACGATTGGGTTAAGTCCAGTTGAAAATGTCCGACATTTTATTTGCTTTTACATTGCATTTCTTTCTATTTTTATTTGGGCTCTGCTCAGAAAAGGTGCAGAGCATCAATTTGTTTTGGGCTCTGCCCTTTTCTAGGCCTGCTAGGTCTTTTTGATTTGGGCCTGGCCCTTCAAGTAATGCATTGCATTTGTGCAAAGCACTAGGAATCTTTTAGATTCAAGAACAGAAGTGCAAAGCACTTTTTTAATTTCTTGATCTAAATTTAGATCAAAGAAAATAAAACAAGTTTTTTTTTCTTGTTCCAGAGAACCAAAGGTTCATGGCAAGTGCAAGGCACTGTTTTCTTTTTATTATTTTTATTTATTTATTTATTTATTTATTGAAGATCACTGATCTTCTTCTTAGATCAATGATCTATTCCTGAGAGAATTTTCTCTTATTTTAAAAGTTTTTACCTTTTTTTATTCTCAAGGGGTTCTTCAGAGTTCTCTTCTCTCTTCTTTTGTTTTTCAGATCTTGATGATTTTGAAATGAGGTCTGGGGTCCTTTTTATAGTGCTCATAATTAGTTAAATTTGTTACATAAATCTTTTTCTGAGTGACTTGAGGAATTTTCCCCACCGTTGGATCTTTGATCCAAAGGCCCCTGCCTTATACAAGAAAATCTTCTTGTTTTAACAAAATTTATTCTGTTCTGCGCAACTCCCCCAGTGAGTGACACGTGTCGCGCAGTGAAGCGCTTGTTTTAACAAAATTTATTCTGTTCTGCGCAACTCCCACAGTGAGTGACACGTGTCGCGCAGTGAAGCGCTTGCGTAACAGCGCTTGCGCAACTGCGCAGACACGTGTCGCGCAGTGAAGCGCTTGCGCAACTGCGCAGACACGTGTCGCACAGCGGTGCGCTTGCACAGTCGTGTTTGCGTAACTGCGCAGACACGTGTCGCGCAGCGGTGCGCTTGCGCAGTGGTGTTTGCGCAATTGTGTTTGCGCAACTGCGCAGACACGTGTCACGCAGCGGTGCGCTTGTGTAGCTCTTTTGCGCAACTGCGCAGACACGTGTCGTGCAACGGTCCGCTTGCGCAGTTCTTTTGCGCAACTGTGCAGACACGTGTCGCGCTGTGGTGCACTTGCGCAGTCGTGTTTGCGCAACTGAGTGTTTGCTTATGTTTTTTAAAGAGCCTTGCTCTGATTGGACGCACTGCCTTGGGCGTTGTGCTGCCGTGTCAACTTCTGACACGTGGCGCGTTGCGCACAGCGCACGGGATCTGAACCGTTGCTTCAAAAATTTGAATTTTCAAAATTCAAACAGAGCCTTGCTCTGATTGGGGGAACAGTTCATTTTATCATGCTTTTATTCATTTGGTACATGTTGATAAAGCCCTGAGGATATTTGCTTGACAACTTTGATTATGATGCAGATCATACTAGTGGGATATGTGTAGTTTATAAGCATATCCTGAAATGTCCTTAGGTGTAGGTGTATCGAGACGGGGCATCGATATTCCAGAGTAGACTAGCGTATGCGATTCTTGACCCATGTGATGGGCGATGGATGATCCCATATCCATTGGTGTTTGACACCAAGATTGTATACGGGTGCTTAAAGGAGACTGGGTACACTGGATGGACTCATCAAGAACTCCTATGTGGTATTATATCTATCGTCGGATAGCAGTTCTCAGGTGACACTGGTACAGGTTAGTCTGTAGACCCGAGATCGTCATAGAGTCTTGTGTGTTCTCCCATTGTTCTTTGATTTCCACCCTACCACGGCTCTACTGAGTCGTGCAAACAGGTGGCTTTTGGGTACAGTCACGAGACACATAGAGGCAATGAACGATAGGAGGGGTTTCGTCTCTCCCGGTATTGGGGGTTGATGTTGGGCTGTGCTCGATTGGCTATATCAGCAAGTCCTTGGCCAGGGCTTATGAGATTTACTGATAAGTGTTATCAGTAGTTTCTCGATCTGTTATAGGCCATACATCGGCATGATTTATTGAGTTATTGGGGTCGACGATGCCATCCCTAGACTCGATATGCAGCATATCTGACGAAGAGACCGGACTGTACGGTAAGAGTTATCAGTTGGCTCGACAGGAGTTTTTACAGGTTCGCTTGCTTTTCTTCTGATCGCTCAATACCCGGGTGGCGGTTACGTTTAGCTGATCGCTTGCGGCTTGTGGGTGTTTGATATCCTACTGCCGGAGTATTGACGAGTCTTAGAGTCCCACAAAGGGGTTACCTGGCTCAGGCGAAACGATATGGAGTGCATATGGGGATAAGCGCGGGTGCCTGATTAAATGCGTGTATATGATACTGCATTGTAATCTAGCGGTTTCTATTGGTCGGGTCGTATGTGATATGACCGGTTTATTAAATCAATTGTTGATTTAATAATTTGTGACCATTAAATTTTTCACTTGAAACCTTTTCTTTATGTGGATGTATGCATGAATGGGTGCATGTGCACATGTTGATATGAATGCACACATACATGCATGAATGCTTATCATGGTTGTTGATACATTGGAGATGGGAATGCAAGACTCACATGGTATAAAATATCCATATATTTTTATTATTTGAGAAAAGAAAATGGATTAATTCATTGTTGATATTTATCTACACTTGACCACACTTCACCTAATTATTAACCATGGATTAATTTTCATTTGGCTTTTTAACCCAATCATAAAATATCTAGATATTTGTTTACCATGGGTTGGTGAGAGTATGACTCTCATATATATTTTCATTTCTTATTTTATTTTGAAAAAGGATCACAAATAGAGCTCAAACATTTCCTTCTCCTTTTTCTTCCTTGCTCTTTTGACTTTTCTATAGAGTGGGGAACACAAAAAGAAAGGGTTTTTAACTAGGAGCTTGAGAGAAGGGGCCCCGGGTGGATCGTTGTGGACAACGAAGGATTCTAGCGAGCCGATTCAAACTCTAGTTGTTCCAAGGAGTCAAGCAAGGAGGTCTACAAAGGTTGTATTCTTCTCCACTTAGTGTTAGACACTTGCTATAGTATGTGATACTATGTTGTTACCCTAAACTTCTAGTTAGATTCATGGTTAGTTTGCTTAGCACCTCCCTTAAATTTTAAAATTGCATGTGTGATGCTTCCAAACCCTAGGCATGGCGCTAAGGAAACCCAACAAAGACACCTAACATGTATTCCATTGCCGTTGTACCGTGGCTGAACGGTTCCTTATGCTTTCCGTCCACCTTAGTCTTTGGTCTACTGAGACTCCTCTCGTATACACTGGCCTCTTCTGTACCAATCTACAAACAACAGCGTTAACACTAAATACAACATTATAACAATATAATACAACTTTAAAAGTTACATTCTCTCTGTCTATTCTATTTCTTCCTCATCTTTGGGACTTACCGAGCGTTTGTTCACTGACGATATTCCTTCTCTTTCTTCTTTGGAATGTTGTAAGGTGATTTGGACCTTCCGGAGATCGAGCCCACCGGCGAGGATTTGGACCAGCTAGCTTACGACCCAGAGCTTTAGATTCTTGTACACATTTACATTCTTTATTTTCCATTTCTGTTATGCCACTGTTTAGGCATTGATTTCCATTCCTTGTATTTACTTTTCAGATGCATTGTACAAACGAATGTTAATAAATAAAGTTGCTTTCCATTACATTTGTCTCTTGTGTATATTTCTTTTATATTGCTTAGTTACGCTTAGCTTATTTACTTCTGAGTAAATACGTAGCGGCCAGTCGCGTCCTCTTCGCCGTACACCGGGAAGCGGGGCGTGATAGGTTTTGTTGGTGGCCCATACAGGTCAGAGCTGTATGGAATCCTACCATGCAGTTCAGCACTGTGTGGACAACCTAAGCAATATAACACAAGAACCAGCAACTGAAAACATTCCTTACAATACATATTTCTTGAATCTTCCAATTTCATATATTTTGAATCTGTCCTAACCCAAAGTTCTCTCACCTCTTTTACAATCTTACCAAAAACTTCGCATTCTCTCATTCTTTCACACATTTTTCATACACTACCAATAGTTCTATCACCAAACTTTTCTTGAATCCGTTACACTTTCATTTTACAAATTTTAAGGGTAGAATGTAACATCCCTAAACTTTCTGTACAAATTTTTCAAAAACACAGAAATGGGTACTTTTTCCTGAGCACAAGTTATAAATTTGTTTTGCTTTTGGATAGCAAGCAAGAGCTTGTAGCTCATTGGTAATACCTTGCACTGCTGAACCAAAGCACCAGAGTTCAAATCCCATCAGCCATATTATTTTTTATTAGTTTTCTTTTAATCTTTTTAGAATCCCAAGAGTCTACACATGCTTAACCCGTAAACCCAAAGATCACATAAAAAAACAAACTGGCCCAGGAGGTAGACCTATTGATGGGGGACACGTGGCGACGAGTCCCGGCCCGACTCGGCCGACTCGGGCCGGCGACTCGGCCGAATAGGCCAGCGCCGCCGGTTCGGGTGAGTTGGATCTCCGATTTTCTTCTTGACTCCTGTGTCTTTTGGTCTGCTTATAACCCCTGTATGGTTTAAATCCCCTGCACATTAACAGAGCCTTTTTAAAACCCCATTAATCTACTTTTAATACAGATTTTTAATACAATTTTCAATACATCTTTTCATCTACCCTAACCCTAAAATTCTCCTATAAATACCTACACTCTTTTCCACCTCCTCACTCCAAATCTCTGTCCAAAACTCTCAAGAAAATTCTAAGTTCAATAGTGTGCAAGTGGAGTTAGCGAAGGGCGAAGCTCCGACGACAACCCTAGGAGCTCCCGGCGACGAAACGATGCACCGATGCCTCCCACTTCTTCCCATTCCTCTCCTCTATCCTACAATACAGTAAGTCCCTCCTCCCTGTTCTCTTTTCTATTCTGAAAACTTGTAATTCTAAAACCCGACGGAAGCGGAGTTAATCCGACTTCCAATTCGGTTTTTCTTTAAAATTCCATTTTTCTTAAAACAACAATACCAATTTCTCATAAACATGACTATTAATCATTAACAAAACATATTGAACAAGTTCCATATCAAAATAATTCATATTTCAATTTTTATTGCACTTTTACAAAAAAATACCATATAGTTTAGCTTCGATATAGAAACATCATTACCCTTGCTATACCTTTAGATAGTTCACAAGATAATGACCAACCTCTTCACAACACTCATATGTAACATAGCACGATGATATTAGGAAACATAGATTTGGGAAAATACGGTTTTACATAAAACTACCTTCGACTTATATAAAAACATTTTTCTACAAGATTATGTATTTTAAATAAATCTTTGCAAAGCGCCGCTACAACCCATTTTGGGGAACCCGTTCGGGATGGTGCAGATTATCGCATATCCTCGGGCTTATTAGTGCGAGATGCAGACCTCCGCAAGGAGCATACGGTCTCGAAAGATTTAAAAATACAAATATCTTAAGAAAATGAGATTTCTAGAAAAATAATAAATTAAAATTATTTTATATAAATATATATATATGTATCATAAAAATATCTAATTTTTGATATAATATAAATATTCCAACTTTTCTAAATCAAAAGAATCACTTTATATGAAAATACCATGCAATTACATACAAGTTCAATACTTTACAATTAAATACCATATATTATGAAATTAGGTTTTATTCACTAGAAATGTCATATATATAAAATCTACATCTATGAAAACTCTAAAGACGATAATTAAATACTTGGGATGTATTTTTAAAATTATACAAAATTATTTTTACATAAAACCCCATCAAGTTCTATAAATTACCCTAAGGACCCTAGTAAATATAGGTTTAAGCGGGACCATTCTCTTGAGCCTCAGGGAGCCGGAGATATGGGTGCTTGCCTATTTAAGGTAGACAAATTAAGAAACGGTGTTATCAACACGGTAATGGTCTTTGAAAAAGACACAAATCCTGCCGTCCATGCGCAGCGGTTACCGATAACACCAAAACCTAATTCAGGATTCAATTTTTTTTCTAATTGTCTGACTCAGACTGAGTCTCGATATAATCAATCTGAATTGAATGAGATTCAAGTATATATAAAAAATCAATATGAATCCATGTATTCAATCTGTTCAATCTATCAATCTATACAACTTGACTGAACAGAACCATGGATATACATCCATCTATATGATTCTCCAGTTACATCCATTTACTGATATCATGGTTTCGGCAAGTCATCCATTTATACAATAAAATTACAATATAATACAATAAAGACATCGCGGGGTTTATAAGGGGTAGATTGGTACGAAAGGTGTTAGAAGTGGCACGAGACTGCAACCATTAAGACACCTAACCTGTATTCCATTGCCGTTGTACCGTGGTTAAACGGTTCCTTGTACTTTCCGTCCACCTTAGTCTCTGGTCTACTGAAACTCCTCTCGTATACACTGGCCTCTTCTGTACCAAGGTATAAACAACAACGTTATCACTAAATACAATATTATAACAATATAATACAACTTTAAAAGTTACACTTTCTCTGTCTATTCTATTTCTCCCTCATCTTTGTGACTTACCGAGCGTTTGACGACATTCCTTCTCTTTCTTCTTTGGAATGTTGTCAGGTGATTCGGACCTTCCGGAGATCGAGCCCACCGGCGAGGATTTCGACCAGCTAGCTTACGACCCAGAGTTTTAGATTCTTGTACACATTTACATTCTGTATTTTCCATTTCTGGTATGCCACTGTTTTGGCGTTGCTTTCCATTCCATGTATTTACTTTTCAGATGCATTGTACAAACGAATGTTAATAAATAAAGTTTTTGTTCATTACATTTGTCTCGTGTGTATATTTTTTTTATATTGTTTCGTTATGCTTAGCGTATTTACTTCTGAGTAAATACGTAGCGGCCAGTCGCGTCCCCTTCGTCGTACACCAGGAAGCGGGGCGTGACAGCAACCAATTCTCGCCTTAATCAAGATAATAAAATATATGACTTGACCGAACCAGCTTATTACACTGGGCTGGGGAATGTCAGTTCGGCTCAACTTTGTGACAACTGTCACGAGTATGGGCAAGTGAAAGAGGAATATCAGGAATTCCTAATAACCCTAATGAAAGAGAAACATTCTAATACATCTTCTTCGGATGTATTTGTTATTGAAAACTGTTTTTCGGTCAACCCTACCTCCAGCATACTAGATACCGGATCATGATCTCATAACTGTAATTTATTACAAGGACTGAGAAAAAGTAGAATGGTTGGACCGGGTGATATGTCCCTAAGAGTAGGGAATGGATCACAAGTTGATGCTGCTGCCGTCAGTGAATATCACGTAGTATTGCCAAGCGGCAATACTATAATTTTGAACAACCGCTATTATGTACCTTCCATGCTTTGCAATATCATAACAGTTTCTTTACTTGATAAAGATGAATATAACTTTGTTCTAAATAGAAATATCATGAATATTTACCTTAATCAGGCATTGGTTGCAGAAGGTACACTGTGTAATAGTATCTATATTCTTAATCAACACACAGTCT
Organism: Agapanthus africanus; assembly: GCA_030015575.1. Lineage (NCBI taxonomy): Eukaryota > Viridiplantae > Streptophyta > Magnoliopsida > Asparagales > Amaryllidaceae > Agapanthus > Agapanthus africanus. The sequence goes on from CM057340.1 coordinate 663,023,155, forward strand.
TCAATATACAAAACACACGAAAGAGGAAGAGTTTAGATACGAACGAAACCTACTTGTGGCATTGTAGACTTGTTCATATCGGTGAGAAAAGACTAAGTAAGTTGCATAAGGATGGATATCTGAATCCGTTCGAATTTTCATCCTATGAAACTTGTCAGTCCTGTCTCAAAGGAAAGTTGACCAAATATCCATTTACCAGACACGGAGAAAGAGCTACAGAACTCTTGGGACTCATACACTGTGATGTATATGGTCTGATATCTATACATGCGAGGGGTGGGTTCTCGTACTTCATTACATTCACTGACGATCTCTCTAGATTCGGATATGTGTATCTTTTGAAACATAAATCTGAAGCTTTTGAGAAATTCAAAGAATTCAGAAACGAAGTAGAGAACCAGATTGACAAAAATATCAAGATCCTCCAATCTGATAGAGGAAGGGAGTACTTAAGCACAGAATTTCTAGAATATCCAAAAGAGAATGGTTTTCTCTCTCAGCTTACTCCTCCGTACACACCACAGCACAACGGTGTATCGGAATAGAGAAAACGTACCCTATTGGACATGGTTCGCTCCATGATGAGTAGTTTTGATCTGCCTCTTTCATTTTAAGAACATGCGTTTTAGACAACAACATATCTTTTGAATCAAGTTCCGACCAAATCCATGCTTACCACCCCATATGAAATATGGAGTGGTAGGAAACCATGTCTTAAATTCATTAAGATATGGGGTTGTTCGGCTTATGTTAAAAAGAAAAATCCGGACAAACTAGAGGCATGATCGGTTCTTTGTAAGTTTGTGAAATATCATAAGAATTCACTAGGATATCTGTTCTACCACACTGAGGAACAGAAAGTGTTTGTGTTTCGCCACGCGACCTTTTTGGAAAGGGAATTTCTAGCAAAAGAAATTAGTGGGAGCACGGTAGAACTGGAAGATATTCTGCAACAACAAATTGAAACTGAAGATTTGGTGGAACCTCAGGATTCAATAATCCTGGACGAACCTCAGCTACTCCGCAGATCTAGTAGGATTTCTCATCCGTCCAAGAGATACTACGATTTTCTCATAGACGGGATCGAGAGGATTGTATCTTGGAAGAAGATGATCCTACTAGTTTTATACATGCCATTACCAGTAGAGACTCTGATAAATGGCTGGATGCTATGCGATCCGAAATGGAATCCATGTACACTAACAATGTTTGGGCTTTGGATGTTGCTCCTCCTGGGGTAAAACCCGTTGGATACAAGTGGATCTTTAAAAAGAAGATTGGTATAGATGGACATGTGGAAACCTATAAGGCTAGACTTGTTACAAAAGGTTTTCGTTAAAGACCAGGAGTGGACTATGACAAAATCTTTTCTCCAGTGGCTATGCTGAAATCCATTTGGATCCTACATGCCATTGTAGTCTACCATGACTATGATATCTGGTAAATGGACGTTAAAATGGATTTTCTAAATGGAATTTTAGAAGAGTGTGTTTATATGGATCAGCCGGAGGGATTCATAAACAGTGAGAGCAGCGGGAAGATGTGCAAGTTGCTTAAATCCATTTATGGATTAAAGCAGGTATCACGGAGCTGGAACATCTATTTTGATGAGACAGTCAAGAAATTTGACTTCATCAAAAATGAGTATGAACCATGTGTCTATAAGAATATTGTAGGAAGAACTGTAGTATTTCTCGTCTTATACGTGGATGGCATTCTCTTGATAGGAAATGAGATTCCTATGCTGAAATCTGTCAAGTTGTTATTGTCACAAAAGTTCTCCATGAAAGACCTGGGTGATGCCTCCTATATTCTGGGGATTAAGATCTACAGAAATAGATCCAAGAGATTATTGGGACTTTCACAGTCCAGGTACATAGAGACCATACTAAAGACATTTAGTATAGAAGATTCCAAGCGCGGTAATATACCCACTTTGCACGGAATCACCCTCTCTAAAGAGATATCTCCCAAGTCTGATAAGAATAGGGTTCGCATGAGCACTATACCCTATGCTTCGGCGGTAAGATCTATAATGTATGCGATACTATGTACCAGACTAGATATAGGTTATGCGCTTAGCATGGTGAGCCGGTATCAGTCGAACTCAGGTAAGAATCATTGGACAATTATGAAGAACATATTCAAGAACCTGAGAAGGACTAAGGAGATATTGTTGGTTTACGGTAATGGAGATCTCCAGGTTGAGTCCTTTACCGACTCAAGCTTCCAAAGTGACAAGGATGACATCAAGTCTGTCTTGGGTTTTGTGTTTACCCTCAATGGAGGGGCGGTCTGTTGGAAGAGCTCCAAACAGGACACTGTCGCAGACTCGTTGATGGAGGCTGAATACATTGCTGCCAACGATACCGCAAAAGAAATAGTCTGGATGAAGAAGTTCATTACTGAACTTGAGGTGGTTCCGTCCATTGTTGAGCTGATAACTTTGTATTGCGATAACAATAGGGCTATGGCTTTAGCGAAAAAACCACGGTCCCATCAGAAATCCAGACACATCTTGAGTCGGTATCACCTGATCAGGGAGATCATAGATCGCCGAAAGATCGAGCTTCGGAGAGTAGATACGAAAGACAACATGGAGGATCCATTTACCAAGGCCTTCCCTCAAGTGCAGTTCGAGCGACTTTTTGAGATGTTGGGTATGCGATACGCCAACAACTGGCCCGAGAGCATATATTGGGTATTCGGCACGCCAATTACAGGCCTTAGTGTAAGTGAAAGATTATTGGATATGTATGCCCTAGAGGCATATATTGTATAGGATGCTAGGATATATATGTGTTGGATATGTATGCCCCAAAGGCCTGTATCGTATAGGATGCTGGGGATATGTTTGTACAAGATAATCTTGCTCAGTTATATAGTATACTATTTGGGTTTTCTTTATCTGAACATGTGTATTTGTTTTTCTTACTATTTTGTATTGCTTATACATGTTGATAAAGACTCATCACAGTAGTATACTATTTTGGTTTGTCTTTATCTTAAAATATGCATATGTTCTACTTAATATCACATATGGCTGATACATGTTGATAAAGCCTATAGGATTTTACTTGACTACCAGCGTTATGATGGCGATCATAGTTATGGGAGCTGGGTAGTCCATAGGCACATCCTTAAAGGTCCCAAGTCGCAGGAGTATTAAGACCGGGCATCGATATTTTAGAGGAGACTTGTGTATACATTTCTAGATCCCGACGAGGGACGGTGGTTGGTCCCACAGCCATTGGTGTGATCACCTAAGATTGTATATAGGTGCTCACGAGGGGTGAGTACACTGGACGGACTAGCCGAGAACCTCTAGATGGTATTATACCTATCGTCAGATAGCAGTTCTCAAGTGACATGAGTACAAGTTAGTCTTTAGACCTTAGATCATCATTTTTCTCATGTGAGTTCCCACTGTACTTTGATCACTACCCTACCACGGCTCTACTGAGTCTTGCAAACAGGTTTTGGTTGGGTGCAGTCCCGAGCCACATAGAGTTGAGTGATTGTCAGGGATTCGTTTCTCCTGGTATTGGGAGTCGATATCGCACTGTGTCCGGTTGGCCAGAACTATAAGACCTTGGCTAAGGCGGTTGAGATTTACTGATGGTTAGATCAGTAGTTTCTCGGATCGGCCCTAAGCGGAATCGACACAACTTATCAGGTTATTAGGGGTCTGACGTTTACCACCCCCGTTGACCCGGTATGTGATACTCTTAGACGAAGAGACCAGACTGTATGGAGATTATCACAGATAGGCTCAGATAGGGGTTCGGATGAGCTTGCTCGTCGTCTTTCCTTTCGACAGGTATATAGGTAGCCGTTAAGTACAGCTAGTGCCGCTAACGTGCTTATAGTTAAATTCACTGCCAGCATACTGTCGATTCTTTAGAGTCTCACATAGAGGGTTTTCTTGGTTTAGGCGAAATGATGTAGTAGCCGTATTTTGATATGTGCAGGGTTCAGATTGAATAATAATACTAGCCGGCTTAGGATTAAGCCGGATTATTAAATCAGGTATTGATTTAATAATTTACATATACATATTTCAATATGTATATTTTAGTTTTATCCAGGCTTTCGATCGGACGGTTGATAATACTAGCAGACTTAGGATTAAGCCGGATTATTAAATCAGGTATTGATTTAATAATTTACATATACATATTTTGATATGTATATTCTAGTATTATATTCTTTGTATTATTCTACCTCTTTAGGTATTCCTATTTTGATACGAATACGGGTATATATATACGGTAGAGTGTATTCCATATTTATACGGAAAATATTCTGAAAGGAGGACACCGCATTTCCTTGGTTTTTCTTTTCATGAAAATTGAAATGAGGTGGAGGGTGAGGTGGCATGAGAATGGTTGAATAGGGTAGAAAAATGAATTATAATTTATTTGTCTACACTATTCAAGTATGGTTGTTTTTTTAAATTGCAAATATTATTTGATAAAACTCTGCTTGCATTATTGGTTTTAAAAGGAGAGATTTTTCATTACACCATTCTCTTTCTCTCTTCTTTCTGGAGCTTCTTCTTCCTCTTCATCCTACACTCTCATGAGTTAAGAATCAAGAATGAAGAGAGGTAGAAAAAAATACTAGAACAACACATTACATCACTAGACACTCTAGATTAGCAACCTAGAGTTTTTAGTTGCTCCACTAGATTTCTAGTGTGGAGCTAGAGCCATGAACCACATCTCTCGGATGGATCATCTTCGATGGAGGAAAACCGGAGGTCAAACTCGATCAGGGAGACCTCATGGAGCTAAAGAAAAGGGTAGAAGACCGAAGGACACGTATCATTTAATATATCCCTCTTTACAGAGTAACTAGAATTCTTCTTGTTTACTAGTTTAATGTTTGATTAGATTCTAGGTAGTTATTTCTATAGCCAAGATTTTAAAAGTTAATGTTTTTTGTTCCGCAACGTCCGCGGTTAGTGGCCAGGGCGCTAGGAAACGTAACACAAATGACGTGACAAAGAAAATTCTTTATTTAATAGAGGGAAGCCTAGGCTTCAGGTGAGAGCGTAGAGCTCTGGAGAACTAATTCTCAAGAAGAAAATCAAAAGATTAAGGAGGCGTAGCCTCATCCTTAGGGCTTGGGCCATATTTATAAGGGTGTAGGGTCGGTTCGACTCCCCCTGATCTTAAGGCAGATCCAACGTTGCACATCTTGACACAGTTGCGTCCATGTGCAATGCAAGTGAGCTCAGTGGTAGGGGGCCCGCTCAAATAGGGCGCACCCTCCTATGAGCGCAAGCTCCCTATAAGCTCATTGGAACGTAAAGCTTTAGTTGCAATGCGTCACGTGCAAAGCACGTGCGCAAGCGCACGTTTCTGCTTGCAATGTGCCACAAGCAATGCACGTGCGCAAGCGCAAATCCTTCGTACGCTATGCTACACGTGCAAGGCACGCAGCGCAAGCGCACCCTTTTGAAGCATGCGCTTCTGTTAGAGCCAAAGCTCTATTTTGGAAGAAAACCTTCCTTTTTAAACTTTCTTAACAAATAGATGCAGGGGTCAATGATCCGACGTTGCATGCGCACTGTGTTGATCAAAGATCAATTAAAATCTGGTCATTAAGGATTTACCCTAACCATTTCTCTCTTATAAATAAGAGTCTTTGGAAGAAAAATCTCCAAGTTTTAACAATTAATTATCATCATCATCATAGGCGGTAGCTCCTCTTTTTTTTTGAAAAAGAAAAGAGAGAACTAGTTCTCGATAGCAGGGAAACATCTTCATCAAGAAGAAGATCTTTTTTAACCAAAACCCTAGAAAAGACTAGGTAAATAAAAAGAGAGAGAAATCTCTGATCCTTACTATCCCAAAGCTTCGGCTTCCTTAAGAGTTTCGACTCACCATACAAGATCAAAAGATCTTGGGATTTATCTCCCTTTTATGAGAATTTCGACTCATATGAGGATGTCGATCGTAAGATCCAAGATCTTGGGGATAAAAACTCCCACTAAAAGATGTCTAGACATATAAAAATCAAAACTTTAGCTTTACAAACTTGCACGAAAGATCTAAAACAAAGCCTTGGCTCCCTTGAAAGTGAAACTTTCTGAAAAGATATTAACTTTCACAAAAAAACACGGTCCGCCATAACCTTGGGCACACCCTATATGAACTGCACACCATGAAAGCGCAAGTGCTCCATAAAAGATAAATAGGAACAGATTCTCGACTCAACTGAAATATTTCTTGAAAGATGACAACTTTTATAAAGAAACTGACTGCCTATATGGATACGATGCGCCACGTGCATAACACGTGCGCCCATGACCGAAGGGCTCTCCCAAAAGAACCACATTGCGTATCATGGATAATATGTGTGCGCAAGCACCGGGCACAAGTGCCAAACCTGATCCAACCGATCATCATCCACATCAGGTGCAATATACTTGAGCAAGCAATGTGCGCAACATGAATGCACAAGCGCACCTGGATGCCAAGCAAATGCTTGAGGGCTTAGCGAATTGGCTAAGCAAGGAAGCCTAGGCTTCATTTCTGATCTATTGATCAACTAAGAACAATTTTTTCAAGATATAATCAGGTGATCTGAATTTGATCTTAGTTCTTGAATAAGACTAATGATTCTTAGATAGAGCTTCCGCTCTCCTATGAAACTTATGGACCTCACAAACGTGAGAATTTCCAGCATAATTTCATTCCCGTTAGCAAACCAAACTACCAACGTAGACCCCGTCAAGAAAATGCTTGACCTAAATCATGAAAATATAAGTACGGATTTGGACTAATCCGAGCCCTACGGACGACAAAAGAAATTAGTCTCCGTATACAATCCAAGGCCAACCCAAAATAGAAAAAACTAAAACACGACACACACGAAGCTAAAAACCTGGAGCAGTAGAAAGTTTTTGTCGTACGCGACAATGTAATTAACTACAGGGGTTTATGCCTGTAGGAAAATTCTTCCCCACAATCAATAAACCTCTCATCCGTGAGAGAGAATCTGAAGTCGGTTATATCGGTCGCATCTATCCAAATCTCTGATATACGACACTATAATCACTTAGCATTTTCGGAGAGGTGGATGGATCAACCTATGCATCTGCTTCCAAATTCAGGCAAGACGTTCAATCCCAGTTTGTCTCTATTTTTAGTGGTAAATAATCCACTTAAACCAATGTTGAGCATCCTAAAAGGTCTCCATACATGCTATCAGACTCCCTCTGACAGTCAAACCAATCCTATAAAAATGACCTACAGCGGGCCATCCTATATTAGCCTTCTTTATACAATCCATGGGTAACCATCATGACATAGAAGCCATGGCCTGCTATATCGCCAATCAAATCCTCATGCCCTATGGCAAGTTAATAATAAGATAACTTACCATATATCATCCATGGGCTACCCTCGTGACATTGAAATAAAAAACCTATACAAATCCCTGTACCCTACGGCAAGTTAATAAAAATTAATTACCATATACTATCCATGGGCTACCCTCATGACATTGAAGTCAAAAAATCCATAAATCCACCTAAAACTGCCATGTGGCAAGTAAATAGCTTGTCATATATAATCCATGGGCGGCCATCATAGCATAAAAGCCAACTATCCTTTTTGTCCCACCAGTTGTGCACCCTGTGACATGCCCCATCTTCACGATGTCCTATCGAACATGTTGGTCAATCATCACCACCTTTTAAACATCTATTGTGACATAGAAGTCAATATCTCACTATTCCATGGTCTGAAATGACCTCAAACTACTACCCATGTCCGCGATGACTTTAAACTGATACCCATGTACAAAATGAATTTAAATTAATACTTATATGTGAAACCCCGTCCAACGGATCATTATGTCCCTAAGTTGTAATTTCACTCTATGACAAGCTATTTCGTATTTAGCATTCTGTATACAATCTACGGGTAATGATTACAAGAAGTTTGAAACGTTGAGTCCATCCAAACACAACCCACGAGCATGAGCGGCGGAGCGAACATGCACTCCCTCGATGGCTGAGACGTGCATGGTGGAAGTTATATCATTTTTGTCATGTAAAAAATATGCATAATGTGAAATGTATGATGTGGCTTAACATGTGTAAATTGAGACGTACAATATTATATTTTAATGATTATACTCCAATTACTGTCTTTATATGCTCTTGCTGTTGAATATATGTCATTGTCATCCTGGTTTGCTCTTGTATTGAAATGCACCTAGAAATAAACCACTCGTAGAAAGTTCTCTCCGTTTAATACGGAGAGGTAATTAACTACAGGGGTTTGCGCCTGAAGGAGATATAGTCCCCACAATCAAAAACCCCTTTCCGTAAGGTGAATCTGAGAATTCGCGCTACATCGGTCGTATCCGCTTGAATCCCAGGCTATATTTGCATCACGAAAACGCATCGCGCCAAGGAGCCAGGTGGATCTGTATCTATCTGACCCCGTAAGCTTACCCTGAGAGTCTTGAGATTCCCTGGGGGCCCTTTCAGAGGCGAACAGTTCCCTAGCCTACCATTATAATTGGGTTCGGTTAACTTATTCATTATTAGTTTTAGATTAAGGCTGGTCTTGGTCACTATCTGGAGAGAGAGAAAAGAAACACTCAGGTGCGCTCTTATAAGATTAGATTAGTTTATTAATTTATCTAATCTGGATGGCTTCCACTGTATTTTCGAATTCTCCTTCAAATCTTAAAAGAAAAATTAGTCGGAATCATTATCACCCTACAAGTTCACTAACCGGTCGGCCAGGCCAGTGTAAGTACTAGGAGGGAGGCTTCCCGTGCTTTTGCATAGACCTAATTAAATTACCCTCATTCTTTAGAATCATAACCCCTTAAACACCTTTCCAGACACCCGATGAGTTAGTTTATTGCGAAGGCGATATTCGCCTAAGAATAACTTTTATTCACAGTGGGAATCGGGATCCAACTATCACATAGAAATTATGCAACCACATTACAAGTTTCAACAATTGAAACTTCCGATATGGTTTTTACCTCAAGCGGCTTATGGCCTTGACAAAGGCCAACAAATCATAAGTTGCTAATCAAGTTCAACCCGTTATTTCATGATTAATTTAGACTCATCCGCACAATCCTTGACAAAGGCCAACAAGATCGTACGACTGTTCTAACCAATCTCATCATATGAAGTAGATTAGCATCACTTAGCTACCATAAACTACGCCTTAACAGAGGCCAACAAACGCAGCACAAGTACTAAGTACTCTACTTATCTGAAATAATGGAGGGCTACGGCTGATTTTGAAGAAAACCTTTAACGCAATGAATTTGATATCGTTGAAAGAACCAAGTGATTTAAAAACCTAGTTGTTTTGAAAAACGGATTGGATCCTACAAAATCATATTAGGTTTATTTACTTTACATTAATCACATTAATATAAATAAAACCTGCTAGTGAAGGAGGACCTCTTAGGGATAAGGGACATAGAGCTGAAGAGAGAGCCAAAAAAGGATCTTTCGTATAATCATGCATAATCTCGAATGTTATCAGTTCCGGTACGTAGATAAAATAATACAATGCGAGCAAAAGTTCCTAAATTCATGGAGATATAGAACAACATGTAAGTTATCATGCTTGCATATCCATCATTTGAGTCTCCAACAATTATTCCAATAATTACATATCCTATTTGACCGGTTGACGAATATGCAAGCATATGTTTCATATTGTTTGATTAATAACAACGAGATTCCCCAATATCATGCTAAGAATAGTTATGATTTGCCCAAAATTTAAGTTCCTATCACACCAAAAAACAAGATAGGAAAAAGAAAATAGAATGTTTTTATATGCCAATTGGAATCGCACGGGGCATCAGGTCTTCACCGTAAGGTTACTTAACGTACGGCAGGACGAACGCAGGTCTTTTGCAATTGTAAAATATATAGAAACACTTATTTATTTATATTCATCACAGGCAGGTAATCATATTATAGGCATACGATAATCATCACAGAAAATGGAATAGTCGGATATCTTAGGAATCTCGGCATTCACTGTCGTGTGAATAGCCCTAACATAAGCTGTACCAAAACCCCTACAAGCATAGCCAGCCACCCGCTAATCCTAGAACGAGGCAACATGGTCTCAACTCCTTGAGGGAGCCACTTAGTGCATTCTAGAACCCGGCGTCTCGAGTACTCCACACGGCAACCTCCAAGTGTAATATACTTACAATAGGACACAATGGTCTCAATCGGACCACGGTCCAAATAACAGAATAATACAATATACATTACACAGAATATATGAATCAAATACAACATTTTCACATTCACACGAGGGGCTATCATCGTGACAATCCAAACTAAACCATATAACACCAAGATAACAAACTAGATGTGCAACTTTGTCTAATTGATCACACATCAATTATGCTACATTTACCAACACATATCCATATACTTGACAATCCAACTCGATCAAACACTTTGATCGACTTGAATTAGTGAAACGACCATAGAATTCAAAACCCCAAAACCCGGGACACTTGCAATTTCCAAAACTGAAATTTAAGTGCACCGAAGCTCATGAAAACCCTTCATTTTGCACAAACCGAAGTCCCGGAGAATCCGAATGACCCCGAGATCTGGGGGGCTCTCGGGAACGTCCCAAGGACAGCCGAGGGGGAATGGGGGCCCTCAAACCTGAGAACACAATTTTGGTGCTCTCAGGTCCCCAAACACCCCCGAGAACATCAATCGGTGCTCTTGGGTTGGGGTCGGCCCTTCCCATGTCTTCCCTACTTCCTTAGGGTGCTTCCCAAGTCATCATGGGGCTCTTGGTCTAAACCAAGAACCCCCAAGCTCAGGAAAGTGCAAAACTGAGAGCTTTTTATGAAAATTTTCAAAACTGATTTTGTAAAAACTAGGTTTTTGAGTTCTATTAGCTATTGAAACAACTACTAGTAGATGAATCATCTTTGATTCCATATAAGTGTGTGGTGTTAAGTTCGTAAAACTTGCAGACTAAGGAGGAATAGAAAATAAGAATTTTTCATGCATAGCACCAAACACAAAACCCAAAATTATCTAAATACTAGAAGTTGCTAAAAAAACTGGAGAGATAAGAGTTTAGAGGGGCTACAACTTTTGAAGCATGTCCATACACAAGTGGAAGACCCTAGCTAAACTCCTTGGTTGTAGGATCGAGCATGCTTGTAGACCTCCTTGACGAAAATGATCCATTTCGAAGGAAACCCAATCCTAGCTTCAATTTCACCAAAGAACACTTCTTTATGAAGAAAATTGCTCTCACAATTTGCTAGAATGAAAAGGAAGAAGACGTATGCTCACTCTCTATTTTTCTCTCAAGCTTTCTCTATTCTCAACTCGTGAGAGAGAAAGTAAATTTTAAAATGAGGTAGAGAGAGGAGAGGCAAGCATGATAAAGTAGAATATTATTTCTAATGAAATAATACTCATTTTTAACAACCCATACCTCTCTACCCATACCTAATTCATTTATCAATGTAAAGCAATATGTTGTCATTTTTTTATCAATATAAGGAATGAGGTGTCCCTTCTAGAAGGGTATTTAAAGTGTTACACTAATTAGTATATGTATCATATACATATACACTAGAGAAAGAGTAAACATAATATTATAATTGTAGGGTTGCTAGGCACTCGCACAAGGGTCTACGAGGCATCAACCATGCCCGATTTAAAATTTAGCCGTGCCGAACAACCCGAATACGGAACTTTAAACTAGAGATTAGGCGAAAACAAGCATGCTAAACACTTTAACACTAAGTGAGAGGGATTACAACCTTTGTAGATCCGGTCCTTCACTTCATATGCTCCGTGTTGTGGTCCCTTCGCTGCGATCATCGGGATCCGGACTCTCGAGAGGTTCCACGAAGAGAAAGACGCAACCTTTACTTCCGATCTTCGATACTAAGATGATCTACCTTGAAGTTTCTTTAACACAAGATAACACTCATGAAATGATGTGAACACCCTCATCTAAATGGCAAGGGAAGATGAGGATGATGAAGTAGAATTTTTGCTCTCTTTATTTATCTTTTTCTCATATTTATTCATCACCTTTTGAAAAACAAATAAGCTTTTTCATGAAAGAATGAAGGAGGAAGAAGATGAATAATCATTTGTGATGAATAGAAAGAATATTATCATAATCATTTATGCAACCATGGTTGTAGTAACCATTGTAGAGAGTTTACTAGGGTTAGGGTTTGGGTTAGGTCAAAGGGTGAGTCACTTGTAAATATCTATCATAATATCTTAACAAAGACAAAGTAAAGCTTCTAGAATCAACTAGAAGGTTTAACCCTAATCCAAACCCTAATCGTGTTTAAACTCCTCTAAACATGTTGCATTAATAATTATAATATGTTATAATATTATATATCACATATACAATATTTATTGTAACAAAATAAAATAATACATTTAACATATATCGCATATATATCAATGTATTACCCGAGTGAGAAAAAGAATCTTTTAGTGAGCAAATATTAGTTAATGCAATTTAATATATCATATATATTATTATACATTAAATTATCGAATCAAAACTTGATCCGACAATCCGGCCATATCGCATATAACCGACTAATATTTATCCGTACCGATTCATCGAATCAACACTTGATCCGATGACCCGGCTGATATCAAATATCGCGAGAATAGAATACGGTATCTTATATCGTATTATCCTCGGTCCCGCACATATCACATATGTGCCCCTACTCCATTTTGCCTGAGTCAAGAAACCTCTGTGTAGGACTCTAAAGAATCGTCAATACGCCGGCAGTAGGTGATGATCATATCAAACACCCACAAGCTGCAAGCGGTCAGCTAAACGTAACAGCTACCCAGGTATTGAGCGCTCAGAAGATCAACAAGCAAGCCTGTACATTCTCCTGTGAATCCAAACAGTAACACTCCCGTACAGTCCGGTCTCGTCGTCTGATATGTTGCATATCTCGCCTAGGGGTGGTAAACGTCAGACCCCAGTAGCTTGATAAGTCGTGTCTATTTAAGGTCTATAACAGTTCGAGAAACTACTGATAACACTTACCAGTAAATCTCAGCAACCATGGCCAGGGATTTCCGGTTATAGCCAATCGAACACAGCACAACATCAACTCCCTATACCGGGAGAGACGAATCCCCTCCTATCGCTCATTGCCTCCATGTGATTTAGGACTGTACCCAAAAGCCACCTTTTTGCACGCCCTTTTGGACGTGGTATGATGGAAATCAAAGCACAGTGGGAATCATACAAGACTCTATGACGATCTCGGGTCAACAGACTACTCGGTACCAGTGTCACCGGAGAACTGCCATCTGACGTATGGTATAATACCATCTGGGAGTTCTCGGCGAGTCCGTCCAGTGTACCCAGTCTCCACTGAGCACCCGTACACCATCCTTGATGTCAAACACCGATGGATATGGGATCATCCATTGCCCATCATATGGGTCAAGATGCGTATACGCTAGTCTACTCTGGTGCATCGATGCCCTGTCTCGATACACCCTTGACTAGGAACAATTATAGGATGTACTCGTCGACTACCATGGCCCCACTAGTATGATCTCATCATAGTCCCAGTAGTCGAGTACATATCCTAAGGGCTTTATCAACATGTAACATAGAGACAATCAGAGTACATGTTAAGATAAAGTACAACCAGATAGCATACTATCATGTCGAGCAAGAAAGTCCTCCCTATATATGTCCTAGTATCCACTACAATATACATCGTATGTACAGTAATGGCCTCTAGGGCATACATATAATTAAAAATCTCCCACTTGCACTAGGGCCATCTGTTATGGTATCGTATACCCAACAATTAGCTGCGGTTGAAGTATCTCATACTCAACCATCCCATAAAAGTCTCTACTATGAAAAAAGGCCTTTGTGAGTGGATCCGCGCTGTTGTCCTCTGTATCTACTCTCCTAACCTCGATCACCTTGGAGATCAACCATCTCCATGATCAGGTGATACTGCCTAAGAATTATATCTGGATTTCTGATGGGACGACAGTTCCTTGGCTGAAACCACAACTCCATTGTCACACAATGGTAGGAACGAAGTTCGTCTTATGAACTTATATATATCCAGACTGCCTCTTTGGTAGCATCCTTGGTAACGATGTATCTTGCCTTTAATCGTCTAGTATGTCACGGTATCTAGCTTGGAACTCTTCCAACATACCGTCCCTCTACTGAGGGTATAGACAAGCATGCGACTGACATTCAGTCATCCTTATCACCCTGGAACCCTTCCAGTGATTCTCCCCAGGATCGATTGATACCATCTCACTACAACTAGTGAGTATCCTAACATCCAATTAGATCTATCTCATAGATCCAAAAACCCAGGATTTAGGAGGTATCATTTTGATCCTATATGGAGAATCCTCGTGATAAACGGAGATTGACCGAGCGTAGCATAGGAAACTCCTTACCTATCAAGAGTATGTCATCCACGTACTCTACGAGGATCACCACCATATTCTCTACTACCTTTTCGTATATACAAGGTTCATCTACCATTTTGATGAATTCAAACTCTTTGAATACCACATCAAAACAGATGTTCCAACTCCGCGATGCCTGCTTTATCATATAAAACATCTTGCACACGTTTCCGCTGCTCCCACTGTCTACGAAGCCCTCTGGCTGTGTACTTATAGACGCTATCTTCTAAATCATCATTTAGAAAAGCAGTCATGACACCCAACCACCAGATATCGTAGTCATGGTATGTAGCCGTGGCAAGTAGGATCTGGATGGACTTAAGCATAGATCCTTAGAAAAGGTTTCAACATAATCCATACCTGGTCTATGATGCAAACCTTTAACAAGTCTAGCTTTGAAAGTCTCAACTTTTCCATGTACACCAAGTAATCTTCTCAAGATATACTTGCTCCTGATGGGGATTTAACCCTTCAGATAAAGCAACCAAAATCCATACTTTGTTGGTGTATAAGGATTCCATCTCAGACCGATAAGCACCCAGCCATTCTTACAGAGTCCCACTCCTGATGGCCAGCTCGAAACTAGTTGGGTCATCATCTCATGATGCAATCCTCGCTCCCACTGTCATAGAGAAACCGAAGTATCTCTCAGGTGGGTGAGGAACCCTGCTAGATCGGCGGAGAGGCTGAGGTTCGTTGGAAACTATTGAATCCTTTGGTTCCACCAAATTATCAGCTGCAGTTTGTATAACTGGAACATTTCCAGATCTACATAACAGACCTTGCCTCGAGCTTGTCCGGATTTTGCTTTTAGACATAAGACGGACAACCCCAAATCTTAACAAGCTTAAGATATGGGCTCTTCCCTTTCCATATCATATATGAAGTGGTAGGCAACTGATTTGATTTGAACCCTATTCAATAGGTATGCAACTTCACAAGTGCATAACTCCCAAAAGGAAATAGGAAACTCAGTAGTACTCATCATAGAGCACACCATATCACATAGGGTGCTATTGCTCCGCCCCGATACACCGACGTGCTGTGGTGTATTCGAAGGAGTAATGCTGAGAGAGAATCTCATTCTCCTTTAGAATAGTCCAGGAATTCCGTGCTCAAGTATTCTCCTCCTTGATCTCATCATAAGGACATAATACTTATACCCCATTTTGGTTCTCTACTTCTAACTTATATTCTGTGAATATCTCAAAAGGTTCGGACTTGTGTTTCAACATGAACATATGTCTGAATCTTGAGAGATTATCAGAGAATGTAATGAAGTACAAAGAACCGGTCTTGGCATGTGTAGACAGGGGACCTTCATACATCAGCATGTATCAATCCCAAGAGTTCAGTAACTCTTTCTCTGTTTCTAACAAACAGAGCTGTGGTCATCTTATCTTTGTGACATGACCGGCAAGTTTCACAAGATGTAAATTCAAACTAATTTAAATATGCATCTATATGTAACTTCAGCCAGTCGGGTCGCATTGATATGACCTAGTCTACAATGCCTCAAGAAGGATTCGTTCATTTCTGAACTCTTCCTCTTGTGTGTGTTCTGTATACTAAGAACTGTAGTTTGATTTAGAACGTCAATGCTTTTAGATAACGTGCCTGAACCGATCAACTCTTGATATAGGAAATGTTCAAAACATTATCCACCAATACAAAATTATATCCTTTCTTTACTAATAAATAGACTGATATGATTTTGTATATCAGATTCGGTATCTAATAACATTTGTTCAGAATCAATGTATTCTGGTAATACAGGGTGACAGTGACCAACAGACTTGGCTGCAACACTTGCACCATTTTCTGTCTCATGAAACTTATCACCCGTTCTCAGTTCTCTACCTTTCTGTAGCCCATGTAACAGATTACATATACGGGATCCTGATCCGGTATCACATACCCAGGACGTAAAGGATACTGAGAAACAGTTCTGTGTAATGAACACACCCGAAGATGATGCATCAACATGCACTTTCTTCGTTTGGGCAGCACGGGAATTCTGGAAATCCCCAATTTCCTGCTCTGTCTTATAACAATTATAAGTGGGAGCGGGACCAACGTTCCCCAGCTCAGTATAACAAGCGGGTTCGGTCAATATATCCGTTTTATTATCTTGATTAAGGCTTGATATGGTCGCTATCTGGAGAGAGAGAGAAGAAAACACTCAGCGTATGCTCTTGCAAGATTAGATTGGTTATCTAATATATCTAATCAGGATGTCTCCCACTGTTTTAATCAAATCTTCCTTCAAACCCTAAAAGGAAAGACTAGCCGGGATTAATTACATGCTACAAGTTCGCCAATCTTTCAGCCAGGCCAGTGTCGGTACTTTGAAGGAGGTCCCCCGTGCTTTCGCACGAACCTAATTAAAGTAAACCTCGTTTTCCCAGGGGCGTAACCCCGTTAACACTTTTCTAGACACCTACTTGATCGGCTAATTGTAATGTGTAAAACTCTCCCAGGAGTAACTCTTACTCGCAGCGGGTATTGGGATCCAACTATCTCATAGAAGGTATGCAATCTCATTGCAAATTTCAACACTTGAAATCCCCAATAATATTTTGCCCCTAGCGTCCCATGACCTTGACGCAGGCCAACAAACCACAGTGCGCTAGTCAAGTTCAACCCGTCATTTCTTGATTGAATTAAACCCACCCGCACGACCCTTGACGCAGGCTAACAAAGTCGCACGACTACCCTAACTCAATCTGCATCATATGCATAAGCAGATAAATACTAGTTAGCTACCGCACACTACGCCTTGACGCAGGCCAACAAACGTAGCACGAATACTAACTACTACTTATCTGAAATGACGGAGGGCTACGACAGGTTTTTATGAAAACCCTTTGCGTAATGAACTTGATATCGTTGTAGAATCGAGTGATTTTAAATGGAGTGTTTTTGAGGCTTTTCTAGTTTTGCTAAAGGGGTCACTCCCGGTGAAGGGATCGTCGGCCCTTTCCTCATCGAATAAAGTGCAGGATATATTATATATACCGCTGTGCAAAGCAAGAACTATAAAAGCAATCAAAAGACAAACCGAGTTTGTAGCATCTGCCAGTTATTGCTAAAGGAGTCACTCCCGGTGAAGGGATCTCGGTCCTTTCCTTATCGAATAAGGTGCAGGATGTTCTACAAGGAACACCGCGATGCAAAGCAAGAACTAGAGCTACCAGTTTTTAATAAACAAGTTTCTACAACATCTTAGGTTTCTTTTATTTCATTAAACTCATTAATGAAGTCCCATTTTAATATGCTTCACAAGCATCTCTTTTGAAACGAAATCTGCAATATAACATATATCTCATATATATAATATAAACATTCGTCACAGACAGTAATATGATCTCATCACAGAACATTGCAGCAGAAGAAACATATATGAAATATTGGATGTACTAGGACGTCCGTGTTTTCAATACGAGCCTGTATAAAACACGGATTCGACGGTCGCGATGAATAGCCAAACCCACATCCCTAGACCCCTACGAGAGCGGCAAGTAACACTGCCAATTCTAGGGTTAGGAGACCGGGTCTCGACTCCTCGAGATGGTCTCCCACTGGACCTTAGAACCCGGTTACTTGTGCTCCCCGCCTTGGGTCTACCTAATGCGGAAAAGTAAATAATATACAACGGTGACATCTTCCGCTACCTGGAAGTGCCCCAATAAAAGAATATTACATACAAATGAATTTTACATGAATGAAAAAGAAAAAACTCTCATCTCACATAAAACCCCCGGCTATTCAAACGCGACGATCCAATAAAACATATCACAGCAACACATAATATCTCATATCATCAACGTAAACAAGTATACGTATCCCGATTGTCGTTGATGTATAGCAACGAAGCCGGCGATACACCACATACTATGCTTACGGTCACAGAAAAGAAAGTGTAAAACTACAACAGTTGGAATCCGCAACTTCCTTAGACATCGCATGCCTAACCAAATGAATTCTTTAGACATCACATGCCTAACAATTATAAACCCCGCATTTAGTCTCATTTATCAAAAACTCTTTTCAATATCAAGTCGGGCAATTCAACAAGATTCCCGACGTCTTGATCGAATGCTCGTCGCAAACTTTAGTAGACGGCCACACCCCTGGATGCCGTCGATGAAGTGCACTAAGGCGGAACACCGCTGCCGCGAGCACCCGAACGGATGCTTTCGGCGACGGGGTTCTCCTACAGTCACTTGGTCGGGGCTAAGAGGTGTAGCTGTCTATTAAGTTTTCCCGGCGAGTATCCACGTACGCTACGTGATTGCGACGGACTTTTGATCACATCAAAATTCCGTAGCAACCGATCAACTGAGACTAAACTGCTATGTTTATAACATTCAAATTAGTTATCTCATAACTACCTGTGGATTCCAAACATTGTATCACATTCCAGATAAATAGACAAAGTTAAACTTTCCGATCGAATAATCAAACACCCAAGATTTCCCCAATATATCTCAACACTTGAAATCAGTTTAAAAACATCCATCACATGCCACAGTACCAATGGTCCAGCTGTAGAAGGGTCAAGCCAACGCCTCACATGTGGCACGCCGTACTGCCCCAAACCCTAAGGTTCAAAGGGCAGTTCAAGATGGTCACATAATCGAGTTAAGGTTTGTTGTCTTCTAGAGGGTCCACCGAGTTACTTGCATGACTTAGAACATTCTTAAACACGAGAAAAAAAATCCAAGTTTTGAAAAAATTTCCGACAGGGGAAAAAGTGAGTTATTGATATCCGTTCGAACTTTTTAACAGTTTCTAAAAGTTATCCGGAAGACCACATAGACAAAATCTGATAATCCGATCGAATCATCGAATCCCCAAAACAACCCCAGAAAACTCAACTGTAGAATAAATATTAAAAATTCCCAGAGAACTCAGCACTGAATAAAAGAAGTTACTGTGCAAAATTGAGTGGGTGACGTCATCATACTGCCGCAGAACCGCCGCAGAAGCCATGCTTCTGCCGCGGTTCCGCCGCACTTTGGAGGAATTGGGTGATCGTGTTTCACAGTAATTCTTATAAAGTCCTGCTGAATTTTCTGCATATTTTCAATTTTGAAAAAGACCAGATTTCAGAAAATTTCCAGAGAGCATTTTGGAGTTGGGGTTTCGGGTTCGATCGGACTTTAAACTTCGTCTAGACTTCGCCTAAAGCTCTAGCTTGGCTCTGATACCACTGTAGGGTTGCTAGGCACTCGCACAAGGGTCTACGAGGCATCAACCATGCCCGATTTAAAATTTAGCCGTGCCGAACAACCCGAATACGGAACTTTAAACTAGAGATTAGGCGAAAACAAGCATGCTAAACACTTTAACACTAAGTGAGAGGGATTACAACCTTTGTAGATCCGGTCCTTCACTTCATATGCTCCGTGTTGTGTTCCCTTCGCTGCGATCATCGGGATCCGGACTCTCGAGAGGTTCCACGAAGAGAAAGACGCAACCTTTGCTTCCGATCTTCGATACTAAGATGATCTACCTTGAAGTTTCTTTAACACAAGCTAACACTCATGAAATGATGTGAACACCCTCATCTAAATGGCAAGGGAAGATGAGGATGATGAAATATGATTTGTGCTCTCTTTATTTATCTTTTTCTCATATTTATTCATCACCGTTTGAAAAACAAGTAAGCTTTTTCATGAAAGAATGAAGGAGGAAGAAGATGAATAATCATTTGTGATGAATAGAAAGAATGTTATCATAATCATTTATGCAACCATGGTTGTAATAACCATTGTAGAGAGTTTACTAGGGTTAGGGTTTGGGTTAGGTCAAAGGGTGAGTCACTTGTAAATATCTATCATAATATCTTAACAAAGACAAAGTAAAGCTTCTAGAATCAACTAGAAGGTTTAACCCTAATCCAAACCCTAATCGTGTTTAAACTCCTCTAAACATGTTGCATTAATAATTATAATATATTACAATATTATATATCACATATACAATATTTATTGTAATAAAATAAAATAATACATTTAACATATATCGCATATATATCAATGTATTACCCGAGTGAGAAAAAGAATCTTTTAGTGAGCAAATATTAGTTAATGCAATTTAATATATCATATATATTATTATACATTAAATTATCGAATCAACACTTGATCCGATAATCCGGCCATATCGCATATAACCGACTAATATTTATCCGTACCGATTCATCGAATCAACACTTGATCCGATGACCCGGCTGATATCAAATATCGCGAGAATAGAATACGGTATCTCATATCGTATTATCCTCGGTCCCGCACATATCACATATGTGCCCCTACTCCATTTTGCCTGAGTCAAGAAACCTCTGTGTAGGACTCTAAAGAATCGTCAATACGCCGGCAGTAGGTGATGATCATATCAAACACCCACAAGCTGCAAGCGGTCAGCTAAACGTAACAGCTACCCAGGTATTGAGCGCTCAGAAGATCAACAAGCAAGCCTGTACATTCTCCTGTGAATCTAAATAGTAACACTCCCGTACAGTCCGGTCTCGTCGTCTGATATGTTGCATATCTCGCCTAGGGGTGGTAAACGTCAGACCCCAGTAGCTTGATAAGTCGTGTCGATTTGAGGTCTATAACAGTTCGAGAAACTACTGATAACACTTACCAGTAAATCTCAGCAACCCTAGCCAGGGATTTCCGGTTATAGCCAATCGAACACAGCACAACATCAACTCCCTATACCGGGAGAGACGAATCCCCTCCTATCGCTCATTGCCTCCATGTGATTCGGGACTGTACCCAAAAGCCACCTTTTTGCACGCCCTCTTGGACGGGGTATGATGGAAATCAAAGCACAGTGGGAATCACACAAGACTCTATGACGATCTCGGGTCAACAGACTACTCTGTACCAGTGTCACCGGAGAACTGCCATCTGACGTATGGTATAATACCATCTGGGAGTTCTCGGCGAGTCCGTCCAGTGTACCCAGTCTCCACTGAGCACCCGTACACCATCCTTGATGTCAAACACCGATGGATATGGGATCATCCATCGCCCATCATATGGGTCAAGATGCGTATACGCTAGTCTACTCTGGTGAATCGATGCCCTGTCTCGATACACCCTTGACTAGGAACAATTATAGGATGTACTCGTCGACTACCGTGGCCCCACTAGTATGATCTCATCATAGTCCCAGTAGTCGAGTACATATCCTAAGGGCTTTATCAACATGTAACATAGAGACAATCAGAGTACATGTTAAGATAAAGTACAACCAGATAGCATACTATCATGTCGAGCAAGAAAGTCCCCCCTATATATGTCCTAGTATCCACTACAATATACATCGTATGTACAGTAATGGCCTCTAGGGCATACATATAACTAACAATAATACATATCAATATATATTTTATTATTAAATCAACACTTGATTTAATAATCCGGCTTTATAATAAACCGGCTGGTGTTATCAAATATCCGATTATTGTACGTTTATCATATACATGTGTTTGATCGAACTCCCGCACGTATCATCATACATACACTATATCATTTCACCTGAGCAGGGAAACTCTCTGTGTGAGACTCTAAAGACTCAACAATATGATGTCAATTAGTTACTGGATCATATCCATAACCCACAGACACGTCAACGGCACCAGCTGTACGTAATGTCTACCCAGGTATATGCCAAAAGAAAGGTCGACAAGCAAACTCATCCATACCCAATAGAGCCTATCAGTGACAATCACCGTACAGTCCGGTCTCTTTGTCAAAGAGCGTTCCATACCAGTTCTAGGGGTGGATACTTTCAGACTCCCGATATTCCAATAAGTCATGTCGATGTCAAGCTCATAACCATCCGAGGTACAACTGATAACCCTTATCAATTTATCTCAACCACCCTGGCCTAGGACTTATGTGTAAGTCCATATCACGCACCCCACGATCTTACGAGGAGGCGGAATATATGAAAAACGATTATCAAAGTTTCGTAACACGGACTTGAGCGCATGAATCGTATCTAAACCGTTACTAACTAACTACTAGAGGTTTAACTACTCGGATTCGAAATTATACCTCACGTTACTTGTCCTTCGGGTCTTCATCGCTGTCCTCCACTCCTCGTAGGCTCCTTGGAACATCGGCACCTCAATGGCCTCCTCGAGTCAAAGACGATCCACCCGAGATCTCCTTCTCCAAGCTTGATCTCTAACTTGAGATAACTAGGTTGCTCAAAGTGCTAATCTAAGCTACCTAGGGGATATAGAATGAGGTTATAGATGTATTAGTCTAGCTAACCCTTGATCTCAACACATGAGAGGTTAGGGTTAGGGTTTCAAGAATGAGAGAGCTTGAGGAGAGAGAAGGTGATGAGAATAATGAATATGAATAATGAGCTCATTTGAATATAACAACCATAACAATTTATCAAATAAATAATTTAAATGATTAATCATCATGGTTGATGCATTCACCTTGTGTGATTCATCTCATGAGTCATTAGCTCAATAAATGAAACATTAACTTTAAGGATGAATCACACAAATGAGTCATTAAGCAACAAATGTTTATGCCACTTTAACCCCCAAGTCACCATGCTTCTAGAAGCTTCCCGGAAAATTACGAGAACGCCCCTCCAATCCGTGAGAACACGGAAAAACTTTAGACTGTATAAATCCAATAACCTAATAGTAGAATCTGGCTTAAACTAAAGCCGGCTAATAAAAACTGTCCGAACGTCGTACGTGCGTTTAAACACGTATGCGTCCGAACCCTTGTCGTAAAATCATACGACCTCTATATCGTTTCGCCTGGCGTAGGGAAACTCTCTGTATGGGACTCTAAAAACTCGACACTACGCTGGCAGTGGGTTTAATCACAGACCGCAAGCAGCACTAGCTGTACGTAACGGTCCCCAGGTAGATGTCGAAAAGAAGTCCGATGAGGAAACCCATCCGAACTCCTACTGAGCATGTCCGTGATAATATCCACGCAGTCCGGTCTGTTCGTCTAAGAGTATCGCATGTATGGTCTAGGGAGGTGGAGAACGTCAGACCCCTAATAACCGTACAAGTCTTGCCGGTATGGATCAAGACCATTTGAGAATCTACTGATCAGTCCACCAGTAATTCTCCATCAGCCCTGGCCAGGGACTTATGGTAATGACCAACCAATCACAGTGCGATATCAACTCCCTATACCGGGAGAGACGAATCCCTAATAGCCGCTCACTGCCTCCATGTGGCTCGGGACTATGCCCAACTAAAACCGGTTTGCACGACTCCTTTGAGCCGTGGTAGGGTAGTAATCAAAGCGCACTGGGAACTCACACGAGAAAAATGACGACCTTAAGTCAACAGACTACCTGCACACATGTCACCTGAGAACTGCTATCTGACGTCAGGTATAATACCATCCATTCAGTTCTCCTGCGAGTCCTATCCGGTGTACCCGTAACCTAACGAGCACCTGTATACTATCTCCAGTACGACGTACTGATGGCTGTGGGACAGACCATCTCCCCAACTGGGATGAGAAGCGTACACACTAGTCTACTCCGGAGTATCGATGTCCTGTCTCGATAATCCTACGACTAGGGACAAGTATAGGATGTTGCTTATAGTCTACCCAGCCCCCACCAGTGTGACTGCCATCATAACGCTGGTAATCAAGCAAAGATCCTATGGGCTCTACTAATATGTATAAGTGATACGTTACAAGAAACATATGCACATATTAAAGTAGACACAAACCAAGTAGCATACTACCATTTTTAGCAAGACTGTATATACAACTGTGAATATCCCAAGCTTCCATTAAGTAATATACATGCAAGAATGATACAATAATGGCCCCTAGGGCATATATACTAACATTATGGTTATAGTCTATCATGTACAGTGCAACATCAACTCTCTATATCGAAAGATACAAATCACATCTTGATCGCTCACTGTCTCCATGTGCTTCGGGACTGCATCCAACTGTTCCATCATAAAGAAATTTCTTTTTAATTAGAAATCGGTCGGGCAGCGCCTCGCGTGTTTCCCACGTGAGCGCCAGCGCCAGCATTTAGTAGGATTATATATTGGCGCCTCACGTGAAACACACGTGAGCGATGGCGTGCAAGACACATGAGCGCATGTTATGTAAGAATTAAATTTTTAGGCAGCGCTCACGTGCATAACACGTGAGCGTCAGCGCCCAAATTAAAGAGGGTAGAATTAAATTCTACATGGTGAATATTTTCCTAAAAACTTAGGACATTCTCTATTAAATAGAGATGTTGGATCAAAAATCCGATGGTAGAATTAAATTCTATTAGGGGAAAATATTTCCATGATCTTTGTTTTTAAATGAAAAAGGTTTTCTCTGTTAAACAGAGAACGGTGGGATCAAAAATTCAATAATAAAATCAAATTCTAGATTTGGGAAAATATTTTCCTAATCTTTCCAGATGAGAAAGATATACTCCGAGCACCCTTCGATTAAAGATCCAACGGTGATTAAAAAATCACCGTTTGACAGAATTAAATTCTGTATATGGGAAAATATTTCCTTAATCTTGTTAAAAAAACAAAAATATATATTCTGTAAAACAAAAATTCTCTAGATCAAAAATCCAACGGTGGATAAAATCCCCCGAACAATTTTTGAGACCAATTAAATCAATTAGTATCTCTCAAATGAGAGATTTTCTCAAACTAATTAATAATTTACCTCTCCTATATAAAGGATCCAAGACTTCAAGTCTCAGAAAGAGAGAATCGACCCCATGAGGTTCCCTACAAAAGAAAACTGTGAATTTAGTTATCCTGAAAAAGGAAGAAGATCATCGCTCTCTCAACCCTAGGTAAAGAAAAGTAAAGATAAACATATCTCCTTTTTTTAGTATAAAATAAAAAAATAAGGGTTTAACCCTTCACAAAAATAACTTAGTTCTTCCTTTGATCTAAGATCTGCAAAGCAGATCTAAGATCTGCAAAGCAGATCTATCCACAAGTTGAAAATTTAATTCTCATCAGAGAGATTATGTTCCTCAGACTCAAAATCTAAGGGAAAGAACTAAATTAGAAGAAAACGAAAGAAAAAAAACATAAGTTCTAGAAATTTAATTTCTCTAAAAACAGAATATAACCCTACACAAAAGAACTTAGTTCTTATTAAAAGAATAGAAGAACTTAGTTCTCCAATAAAATCGATCACAGATCTTCAAAACAGAGATATTGGTGATCATTAAGGACCAAAACGCCATTAACAGAGATTAAATCTCTAAAAGAAATGAGTTCAGCGCCTCACGCGTTTCTCACATGAGCGCCGAACAAAAGGAGCTCATCACCTCACGTGCTTCATACGTGAGCGTCCTAAACAAACTGCTCAGCGCCTCATGTGCTTCCCACGTGAACGCCCAAAAATAAACTCGGCGCCTAACATGAAATACATGTGAGCACCCAAAAACAAATACTTAGCGCATCACGTTCTTCTTACATGAGCGCTCAAAACAAAACGCTTAGCGTCGCACGTGCTTTCCGCGTGAGTGCCCAAAACAGAAGATTCAGCGCCTCGTCTGAAACACACGTCAGCGCTGTATAAAAGTGTTGAACACTGTATATTTAGTCAAAACGACTAAATGCTTAGCACTGATTGGGCAGTTCCGATGTCTGAGCACCTCACGTGATACACATGTGAGCGCCAGAGCAACAAATAAGTGCTTAGCACTTCTGAATAAAGGGAGAAAGCTCAGTACTGAGCCCAAATTGGCTAAGTCTCTGAAGTTATTTGTAGCTGAGTCCAAATGCTCTGATTGTTGGATCTTAAATAAAATTTAATGATTCTTAAAATATTGCTAAGTTGATCTTAGTCTCAAATAAGACTAACGTATTCTTAATTAAAATAAATTGAGCCCAAATGCTCATATATTTAAGTTGATCTTAAGCTAAAAAAAGATTAACGGCCTTTAAATAATACAAAATATTCTTTGAACTGATGGAATACATACAACCTAAGTTCAAACCCAAAATATATACGGATTTAGACTGATCCGCTCCCTACGGGCGATGACATAAATTAGTTTCTGTATATAATTCACAGGCAACCAAAATAAACAAAATATAACACGACACGAAGTGAACTAGTAGAAAAGGAGAAAGTTGTTATCGCAACGCGATAACGTAATTAACTGTAGGGGCTTGCACCTGCAGGGAAAAGCGTCCCCACAATAAAAAAAAACCCTCATTTGTGAGGGGGAATCTGATGAAACTTGCTACATCGGTCGCATCTATACAAACCTCTGATATACGGTGCCAGAAATCAACTTGGTATCTTTGGAGAGGTAGATGGATATTTCCAAATAGTATCTGCCCCCAAATTCAGGTAAGACGTTCAATCCCAATTCGTCACTATTTTCACCGATAAACATCAACTAAAACATGTATGCACGACTTTTTAAAGTCATGGTTGGGTAGAAATCAAAGTATAGTGGGAATACAAAAGACACTATTACGATCACAGGTCAAAAGACTATCATGAACAATTGATACTAAAGAACTGCTATCTGACAATAAGTATAATACTATTTAGGAGTTCTCGGCGAGTCCGTGCGCGGTATACTCATTCTCCAATGAGTAACTGTATACAATATTTGGTATCAAACACCAATGGTTGTAGGACCAACCATCGTCCCGATCGGGGTCAAGAAACATATACACTAGTCTACTCTGAAGTATCAATGCAACCTCGATACTCTCATGACTAGGAATATTTAAAGATGTGCTTATGAACCACGTTCAATTTTTTTTTATTCTGGACATTACATAAAAATTTCTAGAGATGTCAACAGTTTTTCTAAATATAAATTAAATGAATACGGTTATAGTAGTAATATTAGTATTAAAGATATAAGTGTTTATTTATAAATTTGTTAGGCATCTCTTTTTAGACTTTTGAGCATGAGAGAGAATATGTAATGAGAGAGAGAGATGGTTATTGACTTTTCATATTCTTATTTTTGTCTTTTGTGGTGGATGAGATGGATATATCCAATTCTCAATTTTGGCTATTGGAATTTTGTCATTTAATCTATTTTTTATTTTGTTGGTTAATGACATTATCTAAAGACCAGTAGTTATAATAGTAAAAATGGTACATATTTCGAGATTTTGGAATAATAGAGACAATTTAGGGATGACATATGAAATTTCAAAGTTTGGAGGTGAAAAATTAGAAATAGCTAAGTTTAGTTACACACATGAACAACCGTATGATGGAAAACGGCTTTCACGTCTGGTTTGGAGAGCAATTTTTCATTGAGAATTCCTCATTAATTCTCTTTTATGTGATTCTTTACCAACTTGTGCAGTTGTGTGGCCTATCAATTTGATTGATTTCTCTCTTTTTTGGGACGTAAGAGCAGGGACTCAGTAGAGACCCTTCCATGAAAATTATATTGAAGTAAAAAAATCAGACATAATAATGTTCAAGAAACTACAAAAAAAACTTTTACACTAGGTATGAATAGTAGATAGAAAGGGAAGAAATACATAGGAGGGGCTGCATATAAAAGAAACAAAACACCAAGATTTCTTCTAACCACCACCGAGAACCAAAATTCCTCATAATCCACCAAATTTTTTGCCCCTTTCCTTTTGCCATCCTGTGTTCCAGCAAAAATATAGCAGAAGTTGTTATGATTCCATGCTCCAAAACAGCCATCAACCCCCCAGATTGTCACTGACTCAACATCAGTCCTGCAGCCAATAACAAGGAAAATCTGCATGCAAGGTAAGTATTTATAAATGTCACATTTCATGGCTTGCCTACTAAAACCCTGTACAGGTGATAAACACATTCTCCCCCAATAAAGTCAGCTCACAAACACAAACTTCCTCAGAAAGCAGTTTGCATATATAATTTTGAAGAAAGACTCGATCTCTCTTTTGATTGAATATATATACATAGGCACTTGATATCTATGAGGGTTCATTCAAATTCTAAAACTTCAATATATATAATTGTTGTTTTATCATGAAAAGATATTATTGACAATCCTATTTTTTTTTTCAAATTAATATCTTCCCGCCAATGAAGCTAAGATTCTCTCGTTTGTCCAAGTCATCGACTACATCCCTCCTAACATCGCCTGGCTTCATAAGAAATCAACATTTACTCCAACAGCTAATTTTCTCGTATGTAATGTAATAACGTAATTGATATATGCCCCCCCACCCCCCCTCCCCCCACCCCCTCCCTCTAGTATAGAACAACAAATTGACCTTAAATTTGCCAATAGCCTAGGACTTCTTACAGTAGGGGGCGCAGCAGATGCAAATAGTAATGCTTTATTCTAATTACCAGATATAGTTTTTTCAATATTTGTTTCGCATTCATATTCGGTTTTTAAGTACCATATACATATTGGTAGTTTTGATTTACGATAATCGTCTGTCTTTATATTTGAATCCGTCTACAACATTTGAACACATATATTGTAACATTTATATTCGCTTTGTATCCTAGCTAGTCGTCTATAGGTGCCTGCTGTTAGTGCTCCTACATTTGTACCTTTTTGAATAAAAATGGGCCAAGATAATATAACCAATTTATTACGTTGTATCTTTTGATCATGCCTGCATCAACTTAAAAACTACTCCAGTATTTTTTTTTTTATAGCTGGGAGTATTTCTATATTTCCATTCGCTTCCAGTATATTTGGGTACGCAGCATGTTATTCCGACCCAACCATTTATATGCATATGCGCATCATACACCATATGTCCATCATATTGTTAGATAGAAAGTTTGCAGGGTTCGTAACATGTATCTTTTTTTATTTCCTCCAACAAATATCTCTAAAAAAAAAATACAAGTTAACCCTGGTCCTTCTTATAGCGAATCAATTTCTCTAATCTTTATCTTAACCACCAATTATCCTCCTCAAAATTAAAACCAATGAAGGGCACCCCTACAAATAGGGGTTGTCCCTACGGATAAATCCGTAGGAGCAAAGCGGCTATATTCGTAGGGGCACAAAAATAAACCGTAGGTGTACACGCCGTAGGTGCAAGTCTTAGTCTTAAATATGCCCCTACGGAGTAATAATTGCCTCTACGGCTTAATGCATAAGTCCATATGTCCCTACGGATTACACTGTAGAGACAAAATATTTATTTAATTTATCGGTTTATAAAATAAAATAGTTGTCTCTCCGGATAACTCCGTAGGGACAAATACATGCCCCTACGGCTTAATGCGTAGGTCAATATTTATGCCCCTACAAATAAATGTGTAGGGATAAATGTGTAGGGGCAAAATATCAGGTATCATGATATTTTGTCCCTACGGATAAATGTTAGGGGTAAAGTTTATGTCCCTACGGATTAATCCATAGGGACAAGGCTAACATTTATTACTGAGTCCATAAGGGCAAAATATCAGGTATCCTGATATTTTGTCCCTACGGATAAATTTGTAGGGGCAAAGTTGGACCCTACGGATTAAACGGTAGGTGCAACATTTATCTCTACGGATTAATCCGTAGGGACATATTATCAGGTTTTTTTTTAAAAAGGGCCGTCTGTTTTTCCTCGCCCTGTGCACAATAATATATACATCATATATGAAAGTAATCAACAAGCAGAATATATACCGCAGTATTCATAATCAACATCTCACGCATAATATATAAAAGAAATCAACAAGTAGAATACGATATCAATCTAAATCAATATGAACACGCAAACACCATCAATATCGTCCAAAATATATACAATATGTATCTTATAAGTAAATACATGTTTAAAATATAAAAATCAAAAATCTACCCTAGCTCGGTCCAGCTCCACCTCTGATAATCACTGTAATCTGGCGTATCTGCTCCTCGGATAAACTCTGAGTCAACAACTTGAGCAATGCGGACTGTGCAAAAATCTGAGCGGGCTGTGGAGCTGTAGGAGTGGTCTGCGCAATCGCAGCCGAGATAGTGGCTTGCAGAGCCGCAGCCGAAGGAGATGCATGTGGAGCCGCAGCCGAAGTACCCTGTCGCGTCTGTTCAGTTTTGTGTGTAATAAACGAGTAAGAACTGTGTATTAGTCGAATTCATATCATTATTAGGTTATTGCGAGACCCCGATCTATGAATACTTAGGGACTTAGGTCTCGTTTGGATATCTAGTTTGGAAAACCGTAGTTTTATTTTAATTAGACAGTTCTATGTATATATGATTAATCAAAACTAAGTCTACAACCAAATAAGCTCAGGCTACGTACTAATATTGGATATGTTGCAATCTATAATATGATATAATATTTTACTATTAATTATTATACATACCATCATCTCCTTCAACTCCTGGACAGTGGCCTTCAAGGTGCCAAGTTCTTGCTCTAGACGTCGCTCACGGGAGATAGAGGAAGTAACCGCCGGAGTGGAGTCCAACTTCATATGGGCCCTGTTAGGACCCAGTCCCCGGCCCCACTCCCAACCTCCGTGGTGCCCTCGGTGTGCGGCGTCTAGGACTGGGGTCAGCAGTATCGGATCGTTCTGTCCAGTAAAATCGATCCCCGATGCCTCCGCCTGCTTAACCACCAGCTCCTACACCCACATTAACCAGTAAAATATAAGTATATCATTTAAATTTGAACTTTTCAAAACAAAAATTTCAAATAGGGGTTGAATAAATATTAACACTTATGCAATCCTGGGTAGCGGTGTCGGGGTATCGAAGCTCGCCCGTGGCGGGATCTGTCGAGGTGTCGTGGATGGCAAGATACACGGATAGCACGCTCAGTGTACCACCCTGCGCCACAGTCTGATCTCTCTGCAATTCGCAAAAAAATTACATATATTATAAAATAACTCTTAATATTACATTATATCACAGTAGATCTATTGTAATTTACCGATGCCTCCATGGCACGAGTAATATTCCTCGAGCCACCTGTTTAAGTGGGGCGACCCTTCTTCGCCGACTTCCTATTCTCTTTATTTTGATCCGCATGTTTCTGCACAACACATTCAGATTTAGTTTTCTAATTAAGCAACACAAAAAAATAAATTATATACTAAACAATGAATTACATTTAAAATACATATCTGTTTGCGCCGAGAGTCGAAATATTGGCACAATAGAGGCCATGTATCTACGTCGACTCTCGTAAAGGCCGGAGTATGTAGGAGGGCCGCTCTCTCTGCCTCGGGGGTCACCATCCATAGGGAATAGCAGTCGATCTTCAGCTCATTCCTATTGTATCGGACCTTTGATTACATGTTCTTCATCAGGCCACGGTACAGAGCGTGAAGATCGAGCACCCTTCCAGGGTGATCAGGGTCGGATACAGGCTGAAAATCGTAATCCAACTGCAAATACAAAAAAACAATGTTATTAAATTGCAAGTGTTAATAATAAATATATTGGCTAAATCAAATGAAAATATATATTAATACCCGAGCCTGATCCTAGAAGAGGGCGAATGAGCACCGGTGCTGGTCGCCCCACTCAACGTGAAGTGGGTACTTCTTCACGAGACGGCTCTCATCCCCCATATACTGGCCGAACCTCTCGGCATAATCACCGGTATAGCGATAATCAGGGGTAAAGAAGAAGGGGAATGCTACCTCCCCCTAGCTCTGTCGGGCCTCAGCCTGTGGGATTGATTCGGGACTCGAGTCCCCCTTTCAGGATGGGGATGCCCTGCGTCTACAAGAAATATCAAAACAATCAATATTAAGACAAAGTGGTATTAAGAAATAAAGGTTTAACAAAAATGAAGTGTGATATATACCTCCAGTGACAGAAGCATGAGCCTGGGCCCGGGCAGCAGCACGAGAGGAACGATAGTTCCTCCGGTGAGGAACAGCCGGTGACCCGGACGTGGACGCATCTCCAACTAGAAAATAAACATCTATAAAATTACATGAAGTTCATATTTATTCTTAAAGGATATGTAAAATGAATAAATATTTTATATTTATTCATACAAACCTGCAGACTGAGCGGAGGGTATGGAAGTGACAGGAGTGGCCCCTGCACCAGACGTGGACGCACCACCTATAATTAGACAATCAAACATTGACTATATAAGTAATTGGAAAAAGAATGTGTATATCAATAATATAACATTCTAAACCAACATGTATACACTATAGGATATATAAACATACCCGCAGGTACGGTGGTGGGCTCTGCCGGAAATGTGGAGGCACTACCTATAGCCCGAGATGTAAGTACGTAAGAGCAAAAAGAATGTATGTATATTTATGATATAGCATTCTAAATCAATATACATGCACTGTATGATATATAAACATACCTGGAGGTGCGGGGGTGGCATCTGCCCCCGATGTGGACGCATCACCAATAACTAGACAATCAAACATTGACAATGTAAGTAATTTTGACATGAATATGCATGTATATCTATAATATTACATTAAAAATGAATATACGTGCAATATAACTGGAGGTGTGGTAAAGTCCACATGGAAGGAGGCATCCGAAGGGGTCTCCGATTGGGGTATAAGACCGGCCCTCTGAAGCTCCCTACGCAGCTCTCCAGACGGCAGAACCGCTCTGCCTCTGCCGGTGGCGCGGCTGGAGCTCCTGCTGCCCCTCGTTGCTCCCATCATCATCATCAAATCTAGATAAAGCGGTTTGTGGACGTATTAGAAAATCATTACAAATATTGACTATATATGTATAGATCGTAAAATGTGAAGTAATAATATAACATTACTGATAACCTTTTTCGTTTTGTGGACGCATTAGACATATCTACTCGATATCATTTCTAACCCACGTAACTTCATGATCAAGCGAAGACAACCCGTCTTTCGAAACAGACGGTCGGAGCACTCTAAGTCTTCTCTCTTCTTCATCCTCATCGCTGTCCTCGAATTCTGGGACATCGTAAACATCCCTGGGTTTCTAAAAGGCATACGACACTCCATACCGGATGCTTCAAACACTGTGAGTGGTATACTTGGAACGCTTGGTTCGGAAAGATAAACGGATCGTTCTGACCGTAAAATCGAAGTGTGTTCACACTGGTCAATCTATATTCATCTTTCCAGGTCCCGAGATTGCTTCTCCACTTATCCGTATTGGTTCGTGTATCGTACCAAGTACATTGAAATATATAAAACGGTTCTGATCGTCCGGGATATTGGATGCCAAGTATACAATTTAAGTATCCATAATAAATCACACCATCCAATCCCACTATTCTGAGTGGTTCTAGATGTTTCTATGTCCTTAACTTCAAATTTGTATCCAAGGACACCGAATCCTTTATAATATGCAACCTCCATACTAGGAAACTAAGCTAAACATCTTGAATCACCCTCTAATGATGCAGACAAGTTCCGATCGTGGATCTAACAAAACAAATTTTATGACAAATACATAACGATATAAGGTTAGATTAAAACTGATAGCAATAACATGTTATTCGAATAACATACATGATCTGCAACCCAATCGCAAAAATTATCCTGATGATATTTTTCCAATCACTCATCGTTCCAATCAGGATGCCCCTCACGTACCTCGTTAAAATGAATTCTGTTCTCGACAATAAATTATGACATTAATATTATATCATTTCATACACACACAAACACAAATATAACAATTAATCCAAAAAAACCTACTCTCTAATTTTTTCAAGACATGCGCTATTGAGGAGAATAAACCGGTATATCTTGTTGATAAACATAGTGCCTACCCTCTTATAATCGGCTTTACCATATGGCCCGTCCTAAATTCTTCGAGGCCGGTTAAGTCTCGTCTCAATGTTCTCGTCCAGATAGCGGGAACAAAATGTGGTTGCTTCATCTAGAAGATAACCTTGCATGATAGAACACTCTGGTCGATTTCTATTGCGTATATACTTTTTAAGAGTGTAGAGGTACCTAAAGAAAAATATGTTAAATAAATAAATACGGGCATATAGGACAACAATAATTTTACAAATTGCGCGAAACGAAAATTTCCACTTACCTCTCGATGGGATACATCCATCGATATTGTACCGGTCCGGCTAACTTAGCCTCAGTTGTAAGATGATTCGTCAGGTGTATTATGATATCGAAGAATGACGGTGGGAAAATACGCTCAAACTTGTAAAGTATCAACGCAATAGAATTTTCTAGTTTCTCCAACGTCACAACATCCAGTGTTTTAGCGCATAATTCTCTGAAAAAACAACATAAGTCATTGATTACTAGACCAACCGATTCAGGAAGGGAAGTCCTGAGGGCTAATGGGAGAAGGTGCTCCATAATAACATGGTGATCATGACTTTTCAGCCCATCGATCTTGCCTTTCACAATTTTTATTTTCTTGCAGAATGATTCTGAGAAACCTGTGGGAACTTTCAAATCATTCAACACCTGTAGGAATCTTTTCTTCTCCGGTTGTGACATATGATACGAGGCATTGGGAAGTACAAACTTGCCTGGTTTACCCGCTATCGGTTTAGGATGCAATTCACTTCTAATTTCCCAGTCCTTTAGATCCATCCTAGCATTGAGGTTGTCTTTCGATTTTCCGTCTTTACAAACAAGCAAGTTGAGTACGTGCTCGGATACTCCCTTCTCTATGTGCATGACGTCCAGACAATGACGCACTAAATTTGTTGACCAGTACGGAAGCTCGAAGAAAATGCTTAACTTGTTCCAGAATGGTGCTTTGACCTGTTTTGTCAGATCCATCCCGAAGGTCATATTATTGTAACCATCTCATTGAGCAGTCATGTCCTCTCCGGACAATGGAGCTGGAGGTCGAAGAAGCTCCTGATGACCATCAAAGTGAACAGCGTTTAATCTGTAGGGGTGGCCTAGAGGCAGGAAATATCGATGGCCGGAATAACAAACCTTCCTGCTAAAATTCAAGAATTTCGATGTTGTATGTTGATGGAAATAAGGACATGCTTTGTGACCATGTACGGACCAACCTGATAGCATTCTATACGCAGTAAAGTCATTAATTGTCCAAATTAAAGCAGCACGCAGTATGAAGGTTGTATTTGTGTTTGCATCGTAAGTCTCTACACCATCAATGAATCAAGATTTTAACTCCTCGATCAGAGGTCAGAGATAGAAGTCGATATTGTTTCCCGGTGAATTTAGTCCCTCGATAAGAAGAGGCATCATAAAATATGATTGGTCCATATCCAACCAAGGCGACAGATTATAAACTATCATTACAATGGGCCGTGTGCTGTGGCTTCAAGCCATATAGTTGAATGGGCAGAAGCCATCACTAGAAAGTCTGAGCCTGACATTGCGAGGATCGCTACTGAATATTTCGTGCCTCCTATCGAAATCCTTCCATGCCGGTGAATCTCTTGGATGACTCATTTTTTCCATCTTCACTTGGAGGAGCATGGTGATGCCAAATCATTGCCTCGGCTGTTTTCTTGCACCTGAATATCCTCTGCAGCCTCTATATTATGGGAAAGTATCGTGCTATCTTGACAGGTATATCGGGCTTCTTATCAGAATCTTTCAGCTTATACCTGGCATCTCCACATGTTGGACACTCTTTCAAATCTGAATTCTCTTTCCGGTACAACACGCAATTTTTAGGAAATACTTGAATCTTCTCACTTCAGACCTAAATCAGACACCATTTTCTGGGCTTCGTACCAGCTGTTGGGCACGTTATTTCCCGGAGGCATAGAATCTTTCAAGAAAGAAAGAAGCATTGTGAATGACTTATTGCTCCATTCATTTAGTCACTTAATCTGGAAAAGTTGGACGAACCATGAGAGGGTGGAATACTTTGCATTCTCATAAATTGGTTTTCTAGCATCATTCATGAAATTTTCATACTTATCCGCACGCGGTCCTTGACTGGAAGAAATGTCATCTTCGGTACGAATAGATTCACCTGGGGCAGCTTCTACCATATCCTCCATTTCTTCTCCTGAAAAGAAATTACCGTCTTCTTCTTCTGCCGCATTACCGTCTTCTCCATTTTCTTCTGCCGTATTACTGTGTTCTTCTCCTTCCCCGTGATATAGCCAAGTTGTATAAACTCTAGTAAAACTATGTTTAACGATATGAAACTCTGCAAATTCTACCTTCTGCCAGTACTTATTCCCACATCTATCGGACGAGCAGAGAATCTTCTCTATCACGATCTTATTATGTGCGCGTGCAAATTCAATAAAAGCAGCAACTCCTGCGACAAACTTAGATTGCATACGTTGTTGCCAATCCATATACATCCAGTCCTTAACTCTGACGTACTCATGGACCATGTTAGACTGTATAACATATAAATTGTAGGTTATGATGACTATATTGAGAAATCTAAGAATGGGATGGTTGTTGACAAAGGAGAAAATCCGTGTATATGCTTTGTGTGTGCGTTTGTCGTAGAAAATAATAAATTATCGATAATCAAAATTAGATTTGAGGATACCCATGTATGAGTTGTATTCTATATATGTGTGTTTCAATTTACGATTTCGCTTAAGTGTAGGGTTGTTAGTGTGTATGTGTTGTGTGTGCGTTTTTTGTGTATTCGTATTGTATGTGTGTGTTTCGGCTGTCGGGGGTAAGGTTTCTATCCTATTAAGAATGTATAGAGCAGACACCCATTCGCTTGTGCCTTCAACCATTTCGAGTAAATTTCGGCAGCACCTCCCCGCTGTTCTCCGAGTACACTGTAATAGAATAGATAATCATTTCAAAGCCGTGAAACAACGTTGAAATGAACATCTAATCTATTTTTGTACACGGAGAACCAGCGGAAAAGTACCGACGAAATAACTCGAAACGGATGAAAACACAAGTGAATGCAGGTGTTTGCTTTATACATTCCTAACTTGTCCACACAGAACAAATCTATCAGTTATCATACGATTGAATCTTCTCGTCACATAGACTACACGACGGTTGTTAGTACCGAGTTACACCGTCCGATATTTAACAACCTTCGTATAGTTCTATGTCACGACAAATATCGAACGTATGTTAACCGATAGACGGGGACTAAGTGGCGCTTTGAGTTTCATATATGAGTATCGATGAGAATATGAAAGTTTCATATTATTATCGAGTATCATTTATTGGTTTTAACTTGAACATTTTACATGAATAGGTTTTACGTTTACGTTTTGTTATTAAGGGTTTGAAAGTTTAAGTTTAGGGTAAATTTTTCTTGTGTTTACGGTAAAATTGTACATTTACGTTATCATCGAGTATCCTACTGAATGAACTAGTGTACCCTAAATCCTAACCCTAAATAACCAAAATTAACCTAATTAACCACAATTAACCATAATCGTTACCCTAACACAAATTATCCCTAATTAACCCAAACTTAACCCAAATTAACCTAATTAACCCTAATCAACCCAAACTTAACCCAATTTACCCAAATTAACCTAATTAACTCTAATCAATACCCTAACCCTTTCAATTATCACTAATTAATCAAACTTAACCCAAATTACCCAAATTAACCTAATTAACCTTAATCAACCCAAACTTAACCCAATTTACCCAAATTAACCTAATTAACCCTAATCAACACCCTAACTCTTTCAAATTATCACTAATTAACGCAAATTAACCCTACCCTCTAATTAACCCAAATTAACCCTAGCCTCTAACCCTAAACCTGAACCAAACCCTAACCCTAAACCCTAACCCAACCATACACTGAACCCTAACCCTAACCCTAATTACCCTAACCCTAACCCTAACCCCAACTAATTAACCCTAACCTTAACCCCAACCCCAACTGAACCCTAACCCCAACCGAACCCTAACCCTAACCCTACCCTAAACTGAACCCCGATGCTTAACCCTAACCCTAACCCCTGCCCGAACCCTAGCCCTAACATCATCAAAATTATAAATAAACACATTATTAGAAGTAAAAATTTAAGATTTACTAACCTGTAGCGGGACGTGGAGGAGACCGGTGGTCGATGACGCAATCGGCGACGAGTCGCGAGCGGTGGCGACGAGAACGTTTTGGGAACGATCGGTGGCGGGTCGCAGGTGGTGGGCGATGGCGACGAAGCGCAGAAGAGGTGGCGACGAAAGGCGTGCGCGGGAGAGTGAGAGAGAGAATTTTTGGGAACGACGAGGGCTTTTCTGTGCTTTTTTTATATTAATAACCGATATATATGCGCCTACGGACTGAACCGTAGGGCATTTGTTTGCGGCTCCGTAGGGCCAAATAACAAATTACGATTTAATATTTTTAAATTAAAATGTAGGGCACCGTAGGGACAACCATGGAGACCTACGGATTAATCCGTAAGGGCAATAAAAGGTTGCCCCTACGGATGCCTTTATCCGTAGGGGCACCCCTTATTGTAGTAGTGGGGAGAGAAAACAATGGTGATTGCTCCTCTCCAAAATCTAAGCTCGGCTTCGACTTTAGCCTCGGTCTTCTTCTCTGAAGCGACCGCCGAAATTTGATCCCCGCAAATTGGGCAACTCTTTCCTTGATGCTCAAGGACCCATTTATCCAAACAATATTTATGAAACACATGACTACACCTTATCTTCTTATTTCTCGCCTCGTCTTCGCCTATCTCACAAAGGCAAACCGTGCATTCTTCGGCGCCGTTGTATATCCATGGAGCGAATAGTCTCTCAATGAATTTTTTAGGAAGAGATAAGGAACTAAACATAGTTGCCATTTTTGTTTTAGCAAGAAGACACACTTTGGACATTTTATAAGCAATGTGGGTTTTGTGTAATAATAGACTATTGAAATGATGTGATCGAAGTTTGCAATGCGTTTCATGTGTAGAGAATTTTGAGTGGGTGCTAGGGAAAGTCTTTTGAGTGCAATATAGTTTGTCCCTTCAATATATATATATATATGTCATCAATGAGAACCATGCGAATATAGGTTAAGAGTTAAGACAAGAGGAAGCAGCTTAAAAATATTAATTGTTTAGGCTGTATTTCATTTAAATACCATTAATTATGATTGTATTCCGCTAGCTAAATGTGGTACGTTTAAGGGTGTGTGCCCTAAGCAGGGGTAAAGCAGGAGGTAATTTAGATTTCAATGAAAAATTACCACTTGTTTTTGTTTAAGAAAATATTTCCTAAAACGTACGATTACCATGGTAATCATATGACTATATTTCATGGGAATTCTGTTCCCCTGAAATTGGTGTCTATCTTAGATTACCATAAAATATTTCCACATAACACAAGATATGCTACGATAGTCCGCCACCCGATGTTATCCAATCCTGCTTGTGATTTTTGGATGACATTAAACCGTCACAAAGATATGGTTACAATGATCTAGTAGCATATACGCTGTCTATTGCAGAGACAATTGATAGTAGTGAGCCGATAAGTTATCAAGAAGCTATCTCATCCGATGAGTCAGCTCGTTGGCTAGTCGCTATGATTGAAGAGATTGAGTCTCTTCATAGAACCAGACTTGGAAGCTTGGGAAGGCTGAAGGAGGAAAGAAAATAGTTGGCAGCAAGTAGGTTATCAAAAAGAAGGAAGGAGACCAAGGGGTTTTGGATATGAGGTATAAGGCACAGTTGGTAGCTAAAGGCTATTTGTAAGTGTTTACCGCCAAAGATTAGACTGGGACGTTGAGACATCTAGCTTGAATTTAGGAGCAGATACTATTTGGACATATCTATCCACCTCTCCGAAAATACCAAGTTGATTTATGGTACCGTATCTCGGAGGTTTGGATAGATACAACCGATGTAACAGACTTTATCAGATTCCTCTTCATTTGTGAGGGGTTTTTGATTATGGGGATTCTCTTCCCTGCAGGCGCAAGCCCCTGCAGTTAATTACGCTATCGCGTTGTGATAACAACTTTCTCCTTCTCCGGTAGTTCACTTTGTGTCATGTTATATTTTGTTTATTTTGGTTGCCCGTGGATTATATACGGAGACTAATTTATGTTGTCGCCCAATAATCCAATAAGTGATGTCGATGTCAAATAAGTCATGTCGATGTCAAACTCATAACCATCTGAGATACAACTCATAACCTTATCAATTTATCTCAACCGCCCTGACCTAGGACTTATGGTTATAGTCTATCATGCACAGCGCAACATCAACTCCCTATATCGAAAGATACGAATCACATCTCGATCGCTCACTGTCTACATATGCTTCGGGACTGCACCCAACTGTTCCATCATAAAAAAATTGCTTTTTAATTAAAAATTGGTCGGGCAGCGCCTCACGTGTTTTCCACGTGAGCGCCAACGCCGGCATTTAGTAGGATTAAAAAATCCTATACTGGCGCTTCACGTGAAACACACGTGAGCACCGGCGTGCAAGACACATGACCGCTTGTTATGTAAGAATTAATTTCTTAGGCAGCGCCCACGTGCATAGCACGTGAGCGTCAGCGCCCAAATTAAAGAGGGTGGAATTAAATTCTACATGGTGAACGTTTTCCTAAAAACTTAGGGCATTCTCTATTAAATAGAGATGCTGGATCAAAATCCGATACTAGAATTAAATTCTATTTGGGGAAAATATTTCCCTGATCTTTGTTTTTAAATGTAAAAGGTTTTCTCTGTTAAACAGAGAATGGTGGGATCAAAGATTCAATAAAAGAATCAAATTCTAGATTTGGGAAAATATTTTCCTAATCTTTAAAAATGAGAAAGATATACTCAGAGCACCCTTGGATTAAAGATCCAATAGTGATTAAAAAATCACTGTTTAACAGAATTAAATTATGTAAGTCGATTTCGCGCACCCCGCTGGTTCGCGGGGAGGCGGGATATTCAAAAACGATTTTTCAAAGATCGCAACACAGACTTGAACTCCAAAATCGATGCTAAACCCTAACTAGTTAACAACTATAAGGTTAACTATTAGGAAAAAAGTGTTATGCCTCACAGATTCATGTCCTTCGGGTCTTCTTGTCGCTGTCCTCCACCTCGTCATAAGCTCCGAGGATCGAAATGGATCGGGCAATTTCGATGGCCTTCTCGAGTCAAAGACGATCCACCTGAGAGTCTATAGTCCGAACTCCAACCTCAAGTCCGAGGTTACTAGGGCATCTAATTCGCTAAACTAGATGACCTAGATGTTGTAGAGAATGAAGATGGATTAGTTTGTCTCTAATAGCCTTAGGTTTCTCAACTCATGAGACATGAAAGGCTTAGAGGAAGAAGAAGGAGCTTGAGGAAGATGAGAGTGTAGAAAATGAGCTTGGAATAAAAGAAAGGCTCAAGTGTAGAATAATGAAGCATATAATAATTGATGAGATAAAATATCTCAACA
Source organism: Agapanthus africanus (assembly GCA_030015575.1). Lineage (NCBI taxonomy): Eukaryota > Viridiplantae > Streptophyta > Magnoliopsida > Asparagales > Amaryllidaceae > Agapanthus > Agapanthus africanus. The sequence goes on from CM057340.1 coordinate 663,064,920, forward strand.
AATATCTAGAATGTTTCAATATATCTAAGTGGTGAGTCATGCTTTGAGCCATGCTACAATTAATGCAAATCTCCACTTCATTTCCTCCACCTTATTAATCTGTAATCAAAAAAGAATAAAAATCTAATGAGGTGTCTCCTTCTAGATGCTTTCCTGAGGAAATTATGAGAATGCCTCTCATCCGTATATACATACATGTATCCGTATTCTGAAAAATACGAATATAATGAGAAGAAAATAATCCATCAATATAATACTAGATACGGCTTAAACCAAATCCCACTAGTATTATCCGCCCGAACATCGTACGTGCACAAGTACACATATGTGATCGAAGCTCTGTAGTAAAACCATACGGCCTCTACATCTTTTGCCCGATGCAGGGAAACCCTCTATGTTGGACTCTAAAAACTCGACACTGCGCTGGCAGTGGGTTTAACCACAAGCCGCAAGCGGTACTAGCTGCACGTAACGGCTACCCAGATATCTGTCGATAAGAAGGTCGATGAGCAAACTCATCGAACTCCTACTGAGCCTATCTATGACAATTTCCGTACAGTCCGGTCTGTTCGTCTAAGAGCATCGCATATCGAGCCTAGAGAGACGGTAATCATCAGACCCCTAACAGCACAATAAGTCGTGTCGGAGTGTAGCCCAAAATACCCTGAGAAACTACTGGAGTACCTACCAGTAAATTTTGCTTGCCTTGGCCAAGGACTTTGTGTAATGGCCTTCTGAACAAAGCACGAACATCCTATCTAAGCTTCACCGCCTCCAAGTGCTTCGGGACTGCACCCAACTACTACCTGTTTGCACGACTCCTTTAAGCCGTGGTAAGGTAGTAATCTAAGAACAGTGGGAACACACTCGAGGCGAAGTAGCAGGGTCAAGTCGACGGACTAAGTTGTACTTATGTTATCTGGGAACTGCCACCCGACGATAGGTATAGTACCCACCAATAGTTCCCTACGAGTCTTGTCCAGTGTACTCATAACCCAATGAGCACATACATACTATCTCCAGTACGACGTACTAATAGCTGTAGGACAGACCATCTCCCCTTCTGGGATGAGAAGCATATACACTAGTCTACTCTAGAATATCGATGCCCCGTCTCGATAATCCTACGACTAGGGACCTGTATAAGAATGTGCTTATAGACTATCCATCCCCCACTAGTGTGACTGCCATCGCAACGTTGGTAATAAAACAAAGATCCTAAGGGCTCTACCAATATATAGAAGCGATATGCTAAGAAACACATGCACATATTGAGGTAGAAATAAACCAGGTAGCATACTACCATTTTGAGCAAGACTGTTACTATATCCGTGTATATCCCAAGCTTCCATTAAGTAATATACAAACCAGTATGATACAAAAATGGGCTCTATGGCATATATCACTAACAATCTCCCACTTACACTAAGGCCATGTATTGGCATATCGCAGACCTAAGATCTCGAATAGCCACTTGAACTGTGTCTGAGGGATGGCCTCTGTGAGTAGATCTGCAGTGTTGTTCTCCATATCTACTCTCCTCACCTCGATCTCCCGGCGATCAACGATCTCCCTGATCAGGTGGTACCGCCTCAAGATATGTCTGGATATCTGATAAGACCTGGGTTCCTTTGCTAAAACTATAGCGCCGTTGTTGTCGCAATACAGCGGTATTGGATCAACAATGGTTGGAACCACCTGAAGTTCAGTTAAGAACTTCCCTATCCAGACTGCCTCTTTTACGGCTTCACAAGCAGCGATATACTCCGCTTCCATCGTCGAGTAAGAAACGGTGTCCTGCTTGGAGCTCTTCCAACAGACCGCCCCTCCATTGAGGGTAAAGACATAACCCGACATGGACTTGGAGTCATCCTTATCACTCTAGAAGCTGGAGTCAGCAAAGGCTTCGATCTGGAGGTCTTTTCCGCCATACATGAAGAATATCTCCTTATTCCTTTTCACATACTTAGGAATGTTCTTTACTGCTTCCTAGTGCTTCTCCCCTGGGTTTGACTGATACCGGCTTACCAAGCTAAGTGCGTAATCAATATCTGGTCTGGTACACTGCATCGCATATATTATAGAGCCTACCATAGAAGTGTTGGGTATAGATGTGATGCGAGCCCTTTCCAAATCAGTCTTGGGAGACATCTTTTTGGAGAGGGTGATTCGGTGACAAGCCGGTACACTACCGCACTTTGAATCTTACATACTAAATCCTTTCAGTATGGTGTTGATGTACCTTGACTCTGAAAGTCCTACCATCCTCTTTGATCTATCACGATAGATCTGGATCCCCAGAATGAAGTTGGTATCACCCAGGTCTTTCTTGGAGAACCTCTGCGACAAGAATCCTTTGACTGATTGTAGCATAGGAATGTCATTTCCTAAGAGAATGTCATACACGTACTCGACGAGGAATTCCACAGTTCTCGCTACAATCTTACTATAAATGTATGGTTCATTTAGATTTTTGATAAAATCGAATTCTTTGACCGTCTCATCAAAACAGATGTTCTAAATCCGCGATACCTGCTTTAGTCCATAAATGGACTTAAGCAATTTGCACACTTTCCAGCTGCTCTCACTCTGAATGAAAACCATATGGCTGATCCAAATACACGCACTCTTCCAAATTACCATTTAGAAAAACCGTCTTTACGTCCATCTGTCAGATCTCATAATCGTGGAAGGCAGCAATGGCAAGAAGGATCCGAATAGATTTGAGCATAGCCACTGGAGAAAAGGTTTCATCATAGTCCAAACCAGGCCTTTGACGAAAACCTTTTGCAACAAGTCTAGCCTTATAGGTTTCAACCTTTCCATCTGTTTCCCCAATAAAAAGAGCAAAGCTCTGTTCAAAAACTCAAGAGATAGCGCCTCACGTGTCTGCCACGAGAGCGCCAGCACCAGAGTTAAAAAACTCTTAGAAGGGCAAAGCTCTATTACAAAAACTCAAGAGGTAGCGCCTCACGTGTCTGCCACGAGGGCGCCAGCGCCAGAGTTAAAAAAACTCTTAAAAGAGTAAAGCTCTGTTCAAAAATCAAGAGGCAGTGCCTCACGTGTCTACCACGAGGGCGCCAGTGCCAGAGTTAAAAACTCTTATTGGCTCCGCACGTGCACAGCCCGTGAGCGCTGGCGCCTGGTAGAATTAAATTCTACTCTCTGTTAAACAGAGCCATTGGATCAAAGATCCAACAGAGATGATAAATCATCAGAGTGCAGAATCAAATTCTGTTGAGAAAATATTCCTCAAATCTTTCTAAACAAGAAAGATTACTCTCTGTAAACCAGAGTACCGTTGGATTAAAAATCCAATGGTGATTAAAGAATCACCGAGCTACAGAATAAATTCTGTATGGGAAAATATTTCCCTTATCTTGTTAAAAATAAGAAAAATATCTTCTGTAAAACAGAAGTCCTTAGATCAAAGATCCAACGGTCGGTAAAATCCCCAAATCAATTAGGATCTCTCAATGAGAGATTTCTTCAACTAATCCACAGACATGCCCCTACTATATAAAGGACCCAAGACTTCAAGTCTAAAAACAGAAGAACCCCCATAAGCTTTGAAAAAAAAAGGAGAAAGCTTTGAAAGAACAAAGAATTAAATTCTCGAGGAAGAAGAACTCTCTTCTTGGAAATTTTAGGTAAATAAAATTAGATAAAGATCCTGTGGATCATTCAAAAAAAAAGAAGAAGAGAGAGAACTCATCGCCCAGTGCCTCACATGCCCCTCATGTGGGCGCTATAAAATAAAGAGTGCTTAGCACTCAGTGGGCGGCGCCCAGCATCCCACATGCCTCTCACGTGGGCACCATAAAATAAAGAGTGGATAGCACTCAATGGCTGGCGCTCAGCGCCCAGCGCCTGGCGCCTCACGTGCTTCGCACGTGAGTGCCACAGAACATAAAGTGCTTGGCACTCATCATTCAGCACTTAGCGCCTCACGTGCTTTGCACGTGGACGCCATAAAGAGTGCCCAGCACTCCATATAAAGATAAAGAAAAGAGAGAGTAAAGTGTGAGTGTCAGAACTCGCATGAGTGCTCAGCACTTTTTGCATGAAAAGGGGGACTGAGCCCAAACCAGTGTTCAACACTTCTTTCAAATAAAAGAAAATTGAGTGGGTCAAGCCCAAGTTGGTTAGGTCCCTAATTCAGATCAACCGAGCCTATGGGTTCATTACTTACCAAACATAACTCATGACATCCAAAATGATGTTCATCCCACATTTCTTAAGTTAATCTTAGTCCCCCCTAAAAAATGATTAATGATTCTTAGATGGTCCACCATGATTTCTTCCCTCAGAAACGGGAATTGGTTCAAGGGTACATCTCTCCATACCTCTGATGCATGTTGTTGTAATTCCTCAACGTGTTCAGAGAGGTGGCGGTGCCCGACAACAAACTGCTTTTGGGTGCACTTCCCAAACTGACGTGCACACCTTAAACCAAAACGCACCAAATTGGCGTTTCCCACATCATCGCCATGCATCCCGTCACTTAACAAATACACAGGCATAAAATGGTGATCTACGGACCGAAACGTCCTCAAACTACTACGAACCGAAATGTCCTCAAACTAAACCCGCATCTTAAAAATGGTGATCTATGGACCGAAACGTCCTTAAACTAACAACAGACCGTAACATCCCTAAACTAAAATAATGGAGCTCAAATGCTCTTTTGTTGGATCTGAATGATCCTAAAACCCCGTTAAGTAGATTTTAGTCTCAAATTGGACTAACGTATTCTTAACAAAAATTTAAGTTGATCTTAATCTCAAATGAGATTAATGATCCTTAAATCAACCCAAACCCAAATCTAAGATATACGGATTTGGACTAATCCACGCCCTACGGGCGACAACATAAATTATTCCCCATATATAATCCACGGGCAACCAAAAATAAAACAAACACACACGACACAAAGTGAACCTCTAGAGCCGGAGAAAGTGGTTATCGCTACGCGGTAACGTAATTAACTGTAGGGGCTTGCACCTGCAGGGAAGAGCGTCCCCACAATCAAAAACCCCTCGCAAACGAGGGAAAATCTGACGAAGTCTGCTACAACGGCCGCATCCGTCCAAACCTCCGATATACGGTGCCATAAATCAACTTGGCATCTTTGGAGAGGTGGACGGGTAAACCCAAATAGCAGCTATCCCCAAATTCAGGCAAGACGAACCTTCACGGTCCGTCTCTGTTTTCGGCGGTGAACAGATTCTGGCACGCCCTGTGGGACCTTTTTCTCTTTCCACTCCACACTTCGTGTGTCGTGTTCGTGAACAAATCGCGGTTTCCTATGGTTGGCCCTGGATTCGAGGTACTAAGATTTGGTGTCTTGCTCCTGTGCAGAGAAAAGAAGAATCAATGGCTTCCAAGTATACCTGCAGCAACAACTCCCACTCCGTCCCTGCTGGAGGAGTGACATACGGGCCAAATGCGGCCTGCATCTTCTCAATGCCAGTGGAACAGGTGACTCAGGCCACCACTGGATTGTTCTTCGAGACCATGCTCCCGCCGACAAGCTTCAGCGCCCCGGTGCAATCACAGGAAGTTCCAAAGAAGTCGGTCTTCGATCGACTTGCAGCAACCACGGCCCCTCTCAACGGGTCGTCCAAGTCTTCCACCTCAGTCTTCAACAGACTGAGCCAAAGTTTCAGTAGGCCTGCAAAGAGGCTCGCAATACCTGAAGAGGTTATCCCGAAATGGATAGCCGTTCCAGCTCCGGCAGGTAAAATTGTCAAAGGGGCTTCTTCTACTAAAGGATCGGTCATCGCAAGATTGGCCGTTCCAACTCCTGCTACGGGTGAAGTCATCAAAGGAGCTTCCCCTACCAAAAAGTTAGCCTTCGAAAGATTAGTCGTTCCATCTCAACGGATGTCAGTCTTCAACAGGCTGGCACCAGCAGCAGCCCTTAACCAAAGCAGGGGGCACGATGGAGCCACTTCCACGACTGAGGAAGTCTTATCGACGAGACATGCTCGACGTCGCCACTGGCGCCAGGTGAGAAGAGGTGGGGGAACTCCTCTCTGGACTTACTCCACCAGCTCCAACGGTGGAAGTCGACGCTTCTGTTCCAACCGAGAACAGCTTTGAACCGCTAAGTAGGGTGCGGAGGAACTCCCCAACCACGATGCTGAAGAAATCGCCCTACCTGTTGGAAACATGATACAGGATAAGCCGGAGCAGCCCCCTCAGTGGCTGTCCTCTCAAGTCCATAGGGTCTGGTGGAAGGTCTAAAACTCTATGATCAATAAAGACTACTATCGCCGACTGAAGAAAACAAAGGCTCGGCAAGAGGAGGGTCATCCCTCCACCATGCAACGAAGGACTTCTTTCATGAAGGCGCCTGTTGCAATGGCTCCTTCAACTTCAACTTCTCACGAAAATAGAAGGCCGGAGAATCTCCCATCGCCAGCGGCAAATCCCAAGGGTGCTGGATCCAACCGCCATAAGTCTGGGGGCATGATCGTGCACACGGTGTATATGGCTTCTGGAAAAGAGGAGTGCCGTGCTTCCGTGGCTCATCGGACGCAAACTCGGTCGTTGACGAAAGCTCAGGAGCAGCAACAAAAGCTCTAGGAGATGCTTACGAAAATGGTAGCACTCACCGGGCAGAAGGAAAGCCCGGAAGCAACGTCTGAACAGCGCCAAGAGCAGGAGATAGATACGGAATTCTTGCGAAGGGTGCTGGAGAGAAAGGAAAAGGAGGCCGCGGAACAAGCGGCTAATATAAAATAGACGACGCTCCTTTTCCAAGACATGGTTGGAATGATGATCCAACCAGAACCTCCAGCTGAAGATACACCGATAATTATCGAGGACAACAGAGGAGAAACATCAAACCCTCTTCCGGCCTTATCAGCAGCCAGGGAGGAAACGATATCCAAAGCTGCCCTTGATGACTACATAGCACAGCAAATACGAGCTCATCAGAAAAACGAAGTGGCTGGCCAAATCGTCAGAACCGGGCGACCTTACCCAGGCAAGTACGATCAAATCAAGTACCCGCCGGGATATACGATCCCCAAGTTCCACGTATACAAGGGGACAGGCAACCCGCATCAGCACGTCGCCCAGTTCAGAGCATTATACGACAATACTGGAGGCGATGACAAATTGCTGCTTCGCCGGTTCGTCGGCAACTTGTCGGAGACGGCATTTGAATGGTACTCGAAGCTCCCAAATGACTCCGTCAAAACATTCACGGAAATGGAGCTTCTATTCACACAGTAGTTCGCAAGCGCAAGCGAGCGCACCCCGATCACGGCATTAATCAATGCCAGGGTGAAGCCAAGAGAGACCTGGGTTCAATACACAATCCGGTGGCGGAACCTATAGTCAAAATACGAACAACACATAGAAGAAGCTCTTGACGTGGGCATGTTCGTAAGGACCCTCGATCCTTAGGTGACTGTTGTTTCCCCCAATCAGAGCAAAGCTCTGTTCAAATTTCGAAATTTGAAATGAAGAAGCGCTTCATAGCAGCGCCAGTGCTGAGAGTCAAAGACTCTGAGGCAGCGCACCATGTGCAAAGCACGTGAGCGCTAGCGCCAAGAGCGCTGCACTCTAAGCAGCGCACTGCATGCAAAGCACATAAGCGCTAGCGCCAAGAGCGCTGCACTCTAAGCAGCGCACCGTGTGCAAAGCACGTAAGCGCTAGTGCCAAGAGCGCTGCACTATAAGTAGCGCACCGCGTGCAAAGCACGTGAGCGCTAGCGATAGAACAAAATGTTCTTGGCCCTTGGATCAAAGATCCAACGAACCTGATTAAAAATCATCAATTGATCAGAATAAAATTCTGTTAAAGAAACATTCCTCAGAATCTTTCCAAACAGGAAAGATTGTGCTCTAAAAATCAGAGCACCGTTGGATCAATGATCCAATGGTGGTTAAAAATCACCAAGGTACAGAATAAATTCTGTATGGAAAATTTCCCAATCTTGTTAAAAACAAGAAGATTGCCTTCTGTAAATCAGAAGCCCTTGGATCAAAAATCCAAATGGGGAAACATCCCCAAATCAATTAGAGAAAAGATCTTCTTAACCGATTCAACAAATCAGCCTTCACTATATAAAGGACCCAAGACTTCAAGTCTTGCAGAGAAAGGCCTCCCCATAAGCTTTCAAATCGAAAGAGAAAAAGAGAGAGGAACCCCCCCAAACTTTGAGAAAGTTCAGAGTGAAGAGAAAGTTCTCGGCAGAAGAAGAATTTCTTCAAGGTAAAAAAAAAGATCAAAGCATCTCATCAGAAAAAGAACTTAGTTCTTTTGCCAGATCATAGATCTATAAGACAAATTGTCTTTCACAAAGAGATCATAACATCTCATTATAAAAAGGGGGGGAATAATTCAATTCTCTTAGGATCACCGATCCCCAAAGGCAAATCCTTTCACCAAAAACATAAGAGATTGAAATATCTCCTATAAAATAAGAACTTTATTCTTAGATCCATGAGACAAAGTCTCTTATAAGAGAGAATTTAATTCTCAGGGAGAAGAGTTGCCTAAAAAGAGCTCCAGCGCTCCAATTAAATGAAGCGCTTCAGCGCTCCAAATCTAGCGCACAGCGTTGCAGAGCATTAGCGCTCCAAATTTAAAAAAAGTGCTTCAGCGCTCCAAATCTAGCGCACAGCGCTGCAGAGCCTTAGCGCTCCAAATTTAAAGAAGCATCTCAGCGGTCCAAGTCTGGCGCACAGCGCCACGCGCGCCACGTGCTCCTCACGCGCGCGCTATTTCACAAGAAGCGCTCTGCGCTCATTGTCTGGCACACAGCGCCAAGTGCGCCAAGTGCTCCTCACGTGTGCGCTATTTCACAAGAAACGCTCTGCGCTCATTGTCTGGAGCACAGCGCCAAGCGCACCACGTGCTCCTCACGTGGGTGCTAAGAGAACATAAAGTGTTCTTTAAATAAAAGCCCCAAAGTCATAATGAATGCTCAGCACTCAATAAAAGACAAAAGTTGTCAGGACCAATGCTCAGCATTGTTTAATGAAAAAGGACTGATCCTAATTAAATGTCCAACATTTCAACCGAATGGGCCGAGCCCAAGTTGGCCATAGATCTCTACTTCAGATTAATTGAGCCTATATGCTCATAAATCTTTGATCTTAGTCCCAAATTGGACTACAGATCTCTCAACCAATATTGGTTCAAGGGTACATCTCTTCACTCCTCTGATATGTGTCGTTGTAATCCTTCAACGTTTTCAGAGAGGTGACGGGTCCCGACAACTAGACATTCCATGGACCGTGGGGTCCTTAAACTCATGGACCATGATGTCCTTAAACTTTATGGACTGTGGGGTCCTTAAACTCATGGACTATGATGTCCTTAAACTTTACAGACTATGATGTCTCTAAACTACTATGGACTGTGAGATCCTTAAACTCATAGAATATGATGTCTTTAAACTTTATAGACTATGACGTTTTAAACTGTCACGGACTCTGATGTCCTTAACCTTATGGACCGCAATGTCCCTAAACTAAAACAATAGAGCCCAAATGCTCTTTTGTTGGATCTAAATAATCTTGTTAAGTAGATCTTAGTCTAAAATGAGATTAACGTATCCTTAACAACCATTTAAGTTGATCTTAATCTTAAATGAGATTAACGATCCTTAAATCAATTCAACTACAGATCCCTCAACTGACATTGGTTCAAGGGTACATCTCATCACACCTCTGATACATGTCGTTGTAACTCTTCAATGTCTTCAGAGAGGTGGCAGGTACTGACAATCAATAAACCCAATGGACAGCAAATTCCCTAAACTAAAACAATAGAACCCAAATGCTTTTTTGTTGGATCTAAATGATCCTATTAAGTAGATCTTAGTATAAAATTAAACTAACGTATCTTTAACAAACGTTTAAGTTGATCTTAGTCTCAAATGAAATTAACGATCCTTAAACCCAACCCAAAACCAAATCTAAGAAAATACGGATTTGGACTAATCCACGCCCTATGGGCAACAACATAAATTAGTCTCCGTATACAATCCACGGGCAACCAAAAATAAAACAAACGCACACGACACGAAGTGACCATTTGGAGAAGGAGAAAGTGGTTACCGCGATGCGGTAGCGTAATTAACTGCAGGGGCTTGCGCCTGCAGGGATGAGCGTCCCCACAATCAAAAACCCCTCAAACGAGGGGGAATCTGACAAAGTCTGCTACATTGGCCGCATCCATCTAAATCTCCGATACACGGTGCTATAAATCAACTTGGAATTTTCGAAGAGGTAGACGGATAAAACCAAATAGCATCTGCCCCCAAATTCAGGCAAGACGAACCTACGCGGTTCCGTCTCCCGTATTCGGAGGAGAACAGATTCTGGCACGCCCGGTGGGACCTTTTCCTCTTTCCACTCCACACTTCGTGTGTCGTGTTTCGCGAACGAATCGCGGTTTGACATGGTTACTTTTGGATGTGAAGTACTAAGATTTGGTATCTTGCACCGTGCAGAAAAAAACAAAAGATCAATGGCTTCAAACTGCACTTACTACAACAACTCCCACTCCGTACTCGCCGGAGGAGTGACCTACGGGCCTCAAGCGGCCTCCCTTTTTACGATGCCGGTGGACCAGGTGACGCAAGCCACCACAGGGCTATTCTTTGGGACCATACTCCCACCCATGAGCTTCAACGCCCTACTGCTGCCGCAAGAATCTCCGAAGAAGTCGGTCTTTGATTGGCTTACGACTACCACGGCCCATCTCAATGGGTCGCTCAAGTCCAGCACCTCAGTCATTGATAGGCTAAGCCAAAACTCCAATGGACCCGTGAAGAAGCACGCGATACCTGAAGGGGTTATCCCGAAACAAATAGCCATCCCTGCTCCAGTGAAAGAAGTCGTCAAAGCGGCTTCTCCCGATAAAAGATCAGTCTTTGCGAGACTGGCCGCTCCAACTCCCGTTCTGGACGAAGTCACCAAGGCTGCTACCCCTGTCCGAAAGTCTGCCTTCGACAGGTTGGCCATCCCCTCTCAGCGGACGTCGGTTTTCGACAAGCTAACGATGACAACAGCCCCTTATCAGAGCAGGGGGCATGAAGAAGCCACCCCCATAGCTGAACCATTACCGTCTGCTCGACACGCTCGACGTCGCCACTGGCTCCGAATGAGGAAAGCTGGGGGCAATTCCCCATCTGGACTTACTCCGCCAGCTCCGATGGTTGAAATTGATGCTGCTGTTCCAACTGGGAACAGCTTTGAACCACTTAGGAGAGTACACAAGAACTCTCCGAAGGCCGTGCTAAAAAGATCTCCTCCACCTATGGAGAACTCTACAAAGGTGAATCCAGAGCAGCCCCCTCAGCGTCTGTCCTCTAAAATTCATAAAGTTTGGCGACAGGTCCAAGACTCGGTGATCAACCAAGACTACTCCCGCAAACCGAAGAAGATGAAAGTTTGACAAGAGAAGGACCACCCTGTCATACCACGGGAGAAGTCATCTATTTGGGTGCCCGCTGCAACGGTTCCCTCAACTTCGACCGCCCACAAAAGAACGAGGCCAGAGAAAGTCTCCATGTCCACGACGAATCTTAAGAACACTGAATCTAAACGCCCCAATTCTGGAGGCATGGTGGTGCTCACTGTTTATATGGCATCCGGAAAAGAGGATAGCCGTATCTCTACGGGCCATCGACCACTCACCAGATCCGTAACAAAGGCCCAGGAGCAATAATAGAAGCTTCAGGAAATGCTAACACAGATGGCCTGACTCACTGGGCCAAAAGAAAACCCGGAGACGTCGTCAGAGCAGCGTCATGAACAAGAAACCGATGCTAAGTTCCTCCGTAGAATCCTCGAGAAGAATGAAAAAGAGGCAGCGGAATAAGATGCCAACATAAAACGAATGGCGCTTTTATTCCAAGACATGGTCGGGATGATGTTATAGCCGGATCCTCCAGCTGAAGACCCTCCGATTATCCTCGAAGAAGACCGAGGGGAGACGTCAAACCCCTTCCTACTTGTTCAGCATCCAAGGAGGAGACCATCTCCAAAGCTACCCTGGATGACTATATCGTTCAGCAGATACGAGCTCATCAGGCGAGCGAAGCGGCCGGGCAAATCGTTAAAACTGGACGACCCTATCCGGGTTGGTACGATCAAATAAAGTACCCGCCGGGATATACGATCCCTAAATTCCTTGTATATAAGGGGACGAGGAATCCACACAAGCACGTTGCTCAATTTAGGGCTCTGTGCGGCAACACAGGAGGTGACGACAAACTGCTGCTTCGCCAGTTTGTTGGCAGCTTGTCAGAGACAGCGTTTGAATAGTACTCCGAGCTCCCGAACGACTCCATTAAGACATTTGCAGAAATGGAGTTACTGTTCACACAAAGGTTCGCAAACGCTAGCGAATGCACCCCAATCACGGCATTGATCAATGCTATGGTGAAGCCGGGAGAAACATGGGTTCAGTATGCAATCCTGTGGCGGAACTTATGGTCGAAATGCGAACAGCATATCGAAGAAGCGCCTGCAGTAGGCATGTTCGCGGGTACTCTTGATCCGCACGCGACTATATCCCAGTTCATGATGTTCTTCAAGCCAACTACCGTCCATGCCTTGATTGACAAGCTAGCCCAAATGGATCAGATGGGTCATAGACCATCTTCTTTGAAGGTGGAACCTCGAAACAAAAAGGGGAAAGGGAAAGCGACCTTCGTCGCCAATGCTCAGCAGCAGCCCAGTGGTCCGAAACCAACTGATCGCCAAGACGATAGACGGTGATTCTTTAATGAGAAACTGAAGCGCCCTTATTCGTTTCCCCGAGATAAAACGAGGAGAACAACTGTATCCCAGTTTATGATGTTCTTCAAGCCGACCACCTTCCATGCCTTGATCGACAAGCTGGCCTAAATGGACCAATGGGCTATAAGCCGTCCTCTTCAAAAACGAATCCTCGGAATGAAAAGGACAAAGGGAAAGCGGCCTTCGTTGCCAACACTCAACAACATCCGAGCAACTTGAAACCGGTTGTTCGCCAAAGTAATGTGTGCCCACGCCAATCCCTCGAGGAGAAACTAGGACGTCCTTACTCGTTTCCCCGTGATAAAACAAGGAGACTGTTTGAACTGGACATGCGCAAAAAACTCATCACTCTGCCGGATCCGAGACGGTCACTACAACCTGGTGACGCCAACAGTCCTAACTACTGCTCCTACCACAGAGTAGTGGGCCACCCAATTGAGGATTGCTACGTCTTCAAAAACTGGGTCGAGAACCAATACCAACAAGGGAAGTTGCGTTGTCCGAAAATTGGAGGGTGAACCCACCGCAGAAGTACGCTCCGAAAAAGGTGGACACACCGGGGGCATCATGCTCGTTTGTAGAAGAAGCTCCATGGGAGGTTGTCCTTTCATCTAAAATTAAAAGAATGCTGAAGGACCTTCAAGCATGTCCGGTGATCAGATGGAAAAGCCCGCTGGAGCCCGAGATCATTGAGGGACTGCTTAAACCGTGCCCAACACCGAAAACTACTAACGAGGGGCAAGACCACCAGGCCAAGCCTTCGAAGGCCTCGAAGAAAAAGAAGAAGGCCAAGAAACCCTTGCAGCTTGATGACAATCGTATGGACCTGCAAAAATATATCGACGCACTGGAGGAATACAACCAAAAGGAATGGACCCCAGTCACACTCGAAGAGTTTCTCAACCACATACTTGAGAACGGAGATAGTGACATTGACGAGGGAAACGGCTCGTCAGAAGAATCCGAGGATTATATATCGAGTTGCCACATGGTCTCTCACTCGTCGTTAAAAGACGAAGAAACTCCCTCGGCGTCGGAAAGCAATGCAGAAGAACTGGGGGTAGGATCGGCGCCAGAATCCATAGAACTATCAGAAGGCCCAATTGAAAGGCTGCTAAACGAAGCCCTTCAAAAGAGCAAAACTGACCGAGAACGGGAAACAACCATATACGAAAAGGCTAAGCGTCGGAGTCAGGATGAAGAAGCTCCGGTAAGGATGAGTCATAAAGTACCCCAACAGAGCCAGAGCACACCTGCTACAAGCAAGGGCATGATTAAAGTGGAGAAGAAGTTTGCCAAAGCCCTGTCAATGGGAATGAAGCTACCTTCTCTCGTGGAAAACACTCCTAGGAGTACGTGCCTCGACGAAGCGGATGTACGTCCGAACTACTGCTTATACCATCGGAGGGTCACACACCCTACCGAAGAGTGCAATGCCTTCAAGAAGTGGTGGCAAGGATACGTTGCTCACCGACAACACATCAAGCGGATGAAGCGCAAAACCCATCGACAACAAAGGAGCGCGACAGACGAGCATGAAGGAACGGCTGGAAACTGTCATATGGTTGATACCAGTTCGACAAAAGGAAAATCTCAAGTTCTTACATTCGGGAGTGATTCTGAGAAAGAAATAACCCTTAGCCCTATCTTCAAAGAATCCACCTCTGGAAAAGAAGAGGAGGAGAAGAACTGTGAGAACATTCAGCTACGTAACCGTACCTTTCCTGAAAAGAACCTCTGTCCTACAAATAAAGGTTCAAGCAAAAGAGATAAGGAGAAGGAAAAAGTCCCTAAGGAAATTGCCCTCGATGATAGGGTCGTCAAAGAGCTCGGAGCCAAGGATCCGTCTGAGAAAAACAAGGTGGATTATAATGTCCTGGCATAGCTAAAGAAGATACCTTCACAACTGAGCATACTGGATGCTCTCCTCCTGTCCAAAGAGGCACGAGATTCTCTGATCAAGGCATTACAAGAGCCTTATCATTTCCAAGCTTTCCTTGTAGAAGAAAAGATGAAGGACGAGCTGGCAGAGCTTCATACAGCTCACATTACATTCGGTGATGAAGATCTCCTCCTTAGAACGTGCTGAAAGGTTTGTCTAGCACCCTATGAAGAGTTTTGAAGCATCACATGTCTCAAAGTATGTATTTTTAAGGTGCCAAACAAACACGCAAAGGAATCGATCCTAGAAAATTAGGGTTTCGAAACTTTAAGCTAATAAAAATTAGGGTTTGAAGGCTACAACCTTTGTAGCTCCCCTTTTGCTTGACTCCTTAGTCTCTAGGGTGTTGGAAGAAGGTCCACTTGTAGTCCTCTTTCGTCCACGACGATCCACCCGAAGTTTCCCGTCCAAGCTTGCAACTTTGGAAAAGCAAAGAGAACACTCTAATCAAGTTGGCTAGACTTGAGTAGAATGATGTTGTGGATAAGGATCTCACTTCAAAAACCTTTCTTTATTTGTGTTTAACTCACTAGAAAAAACTAGAGAGGAAAATGATGAAGGAGGATGAAGATGGTGGCTATTTTTAACAAGAGGTGAAAAATAACCCTTTGTTAAAAAAGAAAATGAAATATATCACTATATATATTTATTTCCTTCTTGCATTCAACCATGATTAAATGATGGAGAGTTAATTTAACTTGGGTTTTAAATGATAAAGAGAAGGATAACTCTAGGTTAGTGGTAGTTGAGCTTGGTTAGGTTAGAAGAAGAATGTAGAAGCTAGAATGATTATCCTTTCCTTTTCATTTTATTTTACAACCAAAATTAAATAATAATCCATTATTTAATCCATGGTGTGAGTCTTATATTACCACCATTTCCATATGCTAACAACCATGATGGATGGGTGTATGTATGTATGCATGTATGCACATCCACATGTGCATGAAACTAGAATGAAAGAAAGAAACACATGCATGCTTACATACATCCATCACATACTAGAAAGGTTTCAAGTGAGAAAACTAATGGTTAAATGATAAATCAACACTTGATTCATCAATCCGGCCATATCATATATGACCCCACCAAAAGCAGGCCGCCCGATCAATGTTCGGTATCATATACGCACATTTCAATCGGGTGCATGCGCATATCGCATACGCGCACCACAACGTTTCTCCTGGACTGGGTAACTCCTTTGTGGGACTCTAAGACTCGTCAATACGCCGGCAGAGGGTGATGATCATATCAGGTACCCTTAAGCCGCAAGCGGTCAGCTAAACGTAACGGCCACCCGGGTATTGAGCGATCAGAAGACAACAAGCGAACCTGCTACAACTCCCGTCGAGCCATCCGGCAACACTACCGTACAGTCCAGTCTCTTCGTCAGATATGCTGCATATTGAGCCTAGGGATGGTCACGTCGACCCTAATATCTCAATAAGTCATGCCGGTGAATGGTCTATAACAGATCGAGAAACTACTGATAATACTTATCAGCAAATCTCAGCAGCCCTGGCCAGGGACTTACTGATATAACCAGTCGGGCACAGTACAGCATCAACTCCCAATATCGGGAGAGACGAAACCCCTCCTATCGCTCATTGCCTTCGTGTGTCTCGGGACTGTACCCAACGGCCACCTGTTTGCACGACTCAGTAGAGCCGTGGTTGGGTGGCAGTCAAAGTACAGTGGGAGAACACACAAGACTCCATGATGATCTCGGGTCTACAGACTAACCTGTACCAGTGTCACCTGAGAACTGCTATCCGACGATAGATATAATTCCATATAGGAGTTCTCGGTGAGTCCGTCCAGTGTACCCAGTCAGCACTGAGCACCCGTATATGATCTTGATGTCAAACATCGATGAATGTGGGAACATCCATCGCCTATCACATGGGTCTAGTATCATATACGCTAGTCTACTCTGGTATATCGATGCCCCGTCTCGATACACATCCGACTAGGGACATTTCAGGATATGCTTATAGACTACAAATGTCCCACTAGTATGATCTCTATCATAATCAGAGTAGTCAAGCCGATATCCTCAGGGCTTTATCAGCATGTATGAATGAATAAAAGCATGATCAAATCAACATGTCAGATAAAGAAGAACCAGATAGCATACTATCATGTCGAGAAAGAATGCAAACTGAATATATATACATGTATAGATACATCCACTATCACATAATGGCCTCTAGGGCATACATATATCCAACATGTGCGAGCACAACCGTCCTTTATCTGTCACCGGGTACTGCCACGACATTAAGATAGGGAAGATCGTGGTCGACACCAGGTCCTCTGTCAACCTTCTCAACGTGAAGGTGCTGAACGAGATTTGCATGAACATTCAGCACCTGGCCCGGGAAAAAATTACCATCTCCGGCTTCGACTTGCATTCATCACGAATGCTTGGGTCTGTGATATTGACATTACGCTTTGGGATGCTCGTCACCGACATCAAATTTCATGTCATTGACACCAAGACTTGCTACAACGCTCTGCTCGACCGGCCTTAGTTACACAAGTACAACGTCACCCCTTCTACACAACACCAGTGTATGAAGTATTTCAAAGATGGCCTCGAATACACCGTTCGGGGGAGCTAAATCCATTCTCCATAAACAAAGTCCGAAAATATGAGGACGCAAAGTACTTCTTACCAGACTTCCAAGACACGGAAAGATGTCATAAGCCGAAGGACCAACTAAAAGCCATCGCCACTATTCCGATCTTTGGGAGCGATACCGAGGAGGATGAAGAGATAGTCTACTCAGGGCAAACGCAAGGAAACTGTCCACGATCATCTACTCCTATTTTGGTCTTTGGCAGTGACTCTGAAGACGAAGTCAATGTCGTGTTCTCCATTCGCCCATCAGCACAAACCATTACGAGAGCTGATCAGAGCTTGCAAATCACCATAGTTCTGCAGCGGCATTACAAAGAACTCGATGCGCTTAATAAATACAACATAGAAGAGCTGCAGACTTTCTACGTCCCTCCTAGGCGAAGAGGTGAAAAGGCGATCCTCTTCTATCATCCTGTGGAGACCAAAGTGGAGAAAGAAATCTGGCATGGTGCCGAACTATGGTGCCGAACTTGCGCTTGACAGGATTCAACCAATCCATCTATCCAGATATTACATAAAGAGATTGAAAAGGTTATTAAGATGCCAAGGCGTACCCTTCAAACAAACCGCTCGACAAGCCCATTTCTACAACAATATTTAGGACATTCCCGGGACTCGGCGAAAGATTCCCAACGGAAGGATGGAGACGACTGGGTTTGGATACATTCAGTCCAAGAAACGGGAGCAATTCCATGGCTGCCGTGTCATAAATAACTCCGGTGGATAAGGGAATGATTTTCCAGATAACGCTGATATTAAACCAGAGCGAGATCCCACCATAAGAATGCCAAGTCCGTCATTCGAAGAACAAATTGACAAGCTAATGGGAGAATCCGGTCAGAAGTTTCGGGATGACCACAGCCGCGAAATAGCCATTTACGAGAAGGCCAGGACGCAGCGTCTCACTCAGCAGTCAGCGGGAAGAAAAGACTATGATGCCCTTTACCCTCAGCCCGCTGTGCGCTCTCGTGGTAAGGAAAAAGCCCGACACAGAGGCAACAACAAAGTGATGAATGAGAATGACGTTCGAAAACAGCGAAGGGGATCCAAGAAGCCACGCGATCGAGAAAAGGTCGGCTGGAATCCATCGCTGATGAAGAAGATGGGTCGAGAATACTCTTTCCCTCACGACAAGATAAGGAAAATATTCAACCTTGTCATGAAGTATCAAATGATGATGCTCCCGGAGCCTCGGCACCCTGAAAAAACAAACGAGGTCCATCACCTGGCTTATTGCTCCTACCACCGAGTAATAGGACATCCTCTGGAAGACTGCTTCACCTTCAAAGACTGGGTCGAAGAACAGTATCAGCAAGGCAGGTTTGCTCTATCTAACAGTTGGAGGGTAATCCCACCACGAAAGCATGAGCCAAAAGAAACCTATATTGCGAGGGTATGTCCAGATCAACATCAATCTTGGAAACGAACTCGTACCTGCCACGTGATAACATTCTGAAAGGAGGAGGAGCACAAGAATATGGACGACCTCTCCCACTGCTTCGCAGATGAAGATGAGGATAGGGTGATCTCAGAATTTCCACCAGTGCCAAAAGAGCTGGAAGATGGGATACACATCACCGCAGATAACTTAAGAAAATTTGACTTAAGGACGGAAAACGATCCAAGGCCAACGTTCGTCAATGAGCTGTTTTTTAAAAAATAGGTGGCCACACTAAAGAACGTGCTTATGCAATATAAAGACTGCTTTGCATGTAATTATTCCGATATGCTGGGACTAGATCCAGAAATAGCGGTTCATAAACTGGCTATATCGCCGGACGTTAAGCCAGTCAAGCAAGCGCCAAGAAGAATACGGCTCGAACTTGAGATGGGTATCAATGCAGAAGTCAAAAAACTAATTGACTCTGGCTTCATCCAAGAAGTTCAATATCCTGACTGGATTGCCAACATTGTTCTAGTGATGAAGAAAAATGGAACAGTGCGCATCTGCGTGGACTTTCGGGATCTCAACAAGGCTTGCTCGAAGGATGACTTCCCAGTACCCGTTACCGAGATGATGATCGATATCACATCCACTCATGAGGTCTTCTCCTTCATGGATGGATCTTCAGGCTACAATCAAATAAAAATGCATCCCGAATATCAAAAGCACACCGCCTTCCGGACTCCGCTAGGCATATTCTGCTATAAGGTGATGCCATTCGGTTTGAAGAACGCAGGCGCTACCTACCAGAGGGCTATGAAGAAAATCTTCGATGACCTCATACATGAGATCGTCGAATGTTATATCGACGACCTCGTGGTGAAAAGCAAATCCTACGAGGAGCACTGAGAGCATTTTAAAATAGTGTTCCAGCGTCTTCGGAAATATAATCTTAAAATGAACCCTCTGAAATGCGCGTTTGGAGTCTCCTCAGGCAAATTCCTAGGATCCATCATACGACACCGAGACATCGAAATAGACCCATCAAAGATCAAGGCAATTATGGAAATGCCCTCGCTAAGAACTCTCAAGCAACTGCGGTCTCTCTAAGGAAAGCTCGCGTATATCCGACGGTTCATAGCTAACCTCTCCGGCAAATGCCGCCCCTACAGCCATCTAATGAAGAAGGGGACCCCGTTCTTCAGGGATCGTAAATTACAAAATGCAATGGACAAAATCAAGTAATATCTGCAGAACCCTCCGGTACTGACTGCTCCGTTCAAGGGAAATCCCCTCATCCTGTATACAACGGCCTTTGAAGGTTCTTTAAGCGCGCTATGGACATAGGAGAACGATAAAGGAAAGGAGTGAGCTCTTTACTATTTAAGTCGAGTCCTTCTGGGGGTAGAAAAAAACTACTCCCCCATTGAAAAGTATTGCCTGGCATTGATCTTCGCGATAACGAAGCTCAGTCACTATGCCCTGGCACATGAAGTCCATCTCATATCAAAGGTGGACCCTCTCAAATATTTGATGTCAAGATCCATACTAACAGGAAGGCTTGCGAAATGGGCCCTCCTCTTAATGGATTTCTCGATAACATATCGACCCCTCAAGGCAGTGAAAGGCCAAGACATCACCGAATTTCTCGCTGAACATCCGACACCAGTCGATTCTCCCTTAAATTGCGAATTGCCAGACGAACACGCGTTCGACACAATCGAAGGGAGAAGGAAGGAAATAATGCCCGATGTGAACTATACATCGACGGAGCATCTTCCTTGAAGAAGCGAAAGCAAAGCACCCCCATAATCAAAGCTGGGGTGGGCCTTATCTTCGTGACTCCGCAAGGAGGGATAATGGGTTTCTCCATTTCCTTAACGGAACCAAGGACAAACAACGAGGCTGAATATGAAGCTTTGATAGAGGGTCTTGAGATTGCTGTCGACATGGGAATAGAAGATCTCCTCATATATGGAGATTCCCACCTGGTCGTTAGCCAAGTAAATAGCGACCATCAGACGTGTAAACCAGAGTTGGTAAAATATGGCAAAAGAGTGCAGCAACTGCTGACCCAAATTCCCTCCTACATCCTGGAAAGCATACCGCGGGCGGAAAATAGCAAGGCAAATGCGTTAGCCAAGCTCGCTAAAGAACTGGTCGATGAAAACTTCGATGACGTAAGGATCATTGTGCAAAGCCGCCGGATTCTCGCGCCAGCAGAAATATCTCCAGAGTCGTCTGAAAGAAAAGAAGCGACCGAACAGGCAGCCTTCTAATAATAGGATGAAGAAAAGGCAAAGGATTGGAGAGAATTCTTCATAGACTACTTCAAATCCCATCGAACGCCCGAAAGCGCATCTTCAAGACATCAGCTCATGAAACGAGCTCTCTCTTTTGCCTTCGTCAATGATACTCTATATAAGAGATCGTTCGACAGTTTGTGGCTAAGGTGCTTGGGACCAGAAGCAAAAAGGGTCGTCAAAGAAACTCATGACGGAATCCGCGGTTCCTATCAAGCCGGGCCAATGATAAAGCTGAAGATCAAGAGAATGGGTTACTATTGGCCCGCGATGATTCAGGACTGCCTCAAATATGCGAAGCAGTGTCACTCGTGCTAAATTCATGGGGACTTCATCCACCAGCATCCAAATCCGCTACACCCAACATTATCCAGCTGGTCGTTCGAAATGTGGGGAGCCGATAAAATCGGGCCTATCGAGACAGCATCATCCAAAGGACATCGGTTTATATTAGCAACAACCAATTACTTCTCTAATTAGGCAAAGAAAGTACCGCTAAGGGATGTGAAGATGGAGAACATCCTCCATTTCTTCAGGACACATGTCATCTACCGGTCCGGCACTCTGCGACGAATCATCTCAGATAATGGGCTGGCCTACAAGAGCCATATGATCAGCCGCTTCGCACAGCAGCATAATATAGACTGGAGATATTCTTCAGTCTATAATTCCCGAGCTAATGGTCTAGCTGAGGTTTTCAACAAGACCTTGATGAGATCATAAAGAAAATGGTGTCCAGAAACAAAAAGGATTGGCACGAGAGACTGTATGAAGCTCTCTGGGCGTATCAAACCACATTCAAAACAGCTACGAAAACAACACCATACGTGTTGGTATTCGGCACGGAAGCGGTACTTCCCTTGGAGATAGAACTACCCTCTCTATGAGTGGCAGTTCGATAATAGCCGACGGATGAAGAAAATGCCCATCTTCGGCTTGAGGAGCTCGATGCCCTCGATGAAACACGTCTCACGGCACAGCACAAGCGGGAAGCTTACAAAGCAAGGATGACACGCTCATACGAAAGACTACCAGACCGAGAACATTCCACCAAGGCAAACTCGTGTTAGTCATTAAAAGACCTATGATCCACAACTGTGCAAAGCAGGGGAAATTCAAGCCGAACTACGAGGGTCTATAACTATAGACAAGGTCTACAAAGGTGGGGCCTACTTGCTCATGGATATGCATGGCGAAAGACCCATCCGGCCAATAAATGGCTGGTTCCTTAAGAAATACTATGCTTGACAAGTCACAACTCAGGTTAATGATAAATGACGATGCTCGTGTCCGCTCGCTGTCTTCTTGAGTCAAGACTCTATAAATAGTATCCAGCAAAACTTCGTCTCGAAGCTGGCCCTGGACCGAGATGTCCCTAAACTAACAACGGACCGAGATGTCCCTAAACTAACAATGGACCGTTTACACTAAATATGTCGCCTCAAACACGGTGATAGTGGAATTCAAGTCCATAAGTCCTAGCGGCAAGGACTGTAACTCAAGTCCCGCCGGCTGCACAGGTGCCCCGGTGGCGAAGTCCCCAATAAGTTCCATTGGCGAACAGAGGGGTAAAAAAATAGTACATCCACAAGCGAAATAGGCTCGGATGAAAACCCGAAAGGGCGCCGTGAGTAAAAACAGCAGGGCTATCGGTGAGCTTGTGAAAACCCGAAATGGTGCAATCTCGTAAAATTTTCACTTAGAAGATCCTCTCGACTCGTAAGGAGAACCCCCTGTGAGACCCTCACGGCTCATAAGATTCAAAGTCTTAAGTTACAGGGATCCAAACCTGTCCTTAAGCCGCCATACTCCCCAAGTTGTCCTACAGGCGGTCCGATATTGGCCCTTGTATACAATCCACGGGCGTAAATAAACGTTTCCCCCACCGAGTTCCACCAATCACGAGGAATGCTCTCATATAGTGAACGACACTTGTAAGTCCTCTCGACTTAAAAGGAGAAAACACTCTTGTAAGATCCTTTTGACTTATAAGAGAACACACACTTAAGAATCCCCACGATTCCTAAGGAGAAAATACGCCTACGAGATACTCACGACTCGTAGGGAGAAATACGTTTATGAGACCCTTATGGCTTGTAAAGTCAAAAAGCCTTAGTCGGCAGGATCCTAACCTTATTTGCTAAGCCACCTTTGTTCAAACCGACAAGGGCAAATGATGATTCACTCCTGGCAATATCCTAGTTGTAGCGATGCTGATGCCTAAATCAGTATCAAATTCCAAGGCCTTTCACGGCAAATGATGATTTGCTCATGGCAATATTCCAGTCGCGGCGATGCTGATGCCAAAATTGGTATCAAATCTTAAGTTCCATACTCGCAATAAAAATCAACAAGTAAAAAATATGCATATAAAAATAGCCGAAATGATGGGGCAACTCGCAATAAAAATCAGCGAGAAAAAAATATGCATATAAAAACAGCCGAAATGTTTGGGCAACTCGCAATAAAAAGCAGCGAGTAAATAGAAAAAAAAATAGCCGAAATGATTGGGCACCGCGATAAAAAACCGAAATGATTGGGCAATCGCACTTTCGCGATATAAAAAGCAGAAATGATAGAGCGTCGCGGAAAGGAAAAAAATGAATGAAAATAAGACTTTTGCCCTGCAGGTGAGTCCACATCGACCCCTGTATACAATCCATGGGCACAAACGAGAAGGGAACCACATTTTCCCATCAGGCTCCATCAGAAGGAGAGCCAGGTTTCGACGGCAACATCTACGGCCTAGAGATCAACAACGGCGCTCATTCTCACTCTAACAGGATGTAGACGCAACGTCAACAAAACGGAGCCATGGCAAAATCCCTAGTTCCAAATCTCGACGGTTCACGGACAACTTAGAGATCAACAACGGCGTTTCTTCTCATTCTAACAGGATACAGACGCGAAGTCAACAAGCGACCCCAGGGTCAACAAAACGGAGCCATGGCAAAGTCCCTAGTTCCAAATCTCGACGGTTCATAGACAACCTAGAGACCATCTCGACATTCATCTCATTACAGCAGACGCAACGTCAACAAAACGGAGCCATGGCAAAGTCCCTAGTTCCAAATCTTGATGGTTCACAGACAGCCTAGAGATCAACAACGGCGTTTCTTCTCATTTCAACAGGATGCAGACGTAATGTCAACAAGTGACCCCAGGGTCAACAAAACGGAGCCATGGCAAAGTCCCTAGATCCAAATCTCGACGGTTCACAGACAACCTAGAGACTACCTCGACATTCGTCTCGTTACAGCAGAAGTAACGTAAACAAAGCGAAACCACGGCAAATTCCCTAGTTCCAAGCCTCAACGATTCACAAACAACCTAGAGATCACCTCGACAATCGTCTCATTACAGCAGACGTGATGTCAACAAAGGAAGAGAAGGCCAAATTCCTAACTTCAGGGTCTTGACGGCAACTCAAATAAAATCCGAAAGACTATCGGAGATTATCCCACACCAGCACGGAACTCATCGGGGCTCCCAAACTGAGCCTAACCTTAAGTAAAAAGCGTTATGGAAAATTCCTAACGTTTGCTCTTCCGACGGTAATATGATCTAAGGAGATTACTTGAAGACGTCTTGTCCAGCCCCCGAAGGGATCAGAAACATGACAGTCGTGGGGCTACTCGAACAGCAGTGTAAAGTCTGCATATCGGGGAATGCATCAGCCAACGCGACGGTACGACGGACAAAAATCCTAGTACCACAGACCCTAATGGACCTCTGTCATAAAGAGCAGGGGTTAACTGTGAAGTTAGGACATGTTTGCCTACAACCCCAGGGAAGGTAAACTAAAAACTCCGAAATGAGTCCATAAACTAGAGACTACGGGATGAGTGAATAAACTACATACTCCGAAACGAGTATATAAAATACTTCACACCAGATCAAGACATCGAAGAAAAGAGAAATGCCAGTATGAAATAAAATATGTCTTTTATTCATGAATTCAAGTGAATACAAGATACATTTCATACAGGAATCAAAATGAATACATGTTATTCATAAATTAGAAGTTTACAACCAGTACAAGAAAAGGGGTACAATGACACTTATTAAGGAGGACGCGTCTTCAACAAACTGACGAACCACTCGCGTGCTCCCCTCAATTCCTTCTCATGTTCAGCTACAGTGGCCAACTCTGCTTCGATTTGAGTCCGTTCTTGCAAACAGGATGAAAACTTTTCATCGATTTATTGCTTGGCAGCTTCGCAGTCCTGCGTGACTCGCTCGGTGAAGTCAAGCTTATGCCTTAGCGTCAACCCATCCGAAATACATCGTTGGAAGTTGTCAAAAATAGCTTTTAGCTGCGCAGCATTCGCTTCAATCTGGGCACGCAATTGGAAGGATTCGCCAGAAGCTGCCTCATGTTCCTTTTGCCTCAGGGCCGCCTCTTGTTCAAAATAGCGAATGAAAGGGATACTCTGCTCGACCCACGCAACCCGCTAAGAGTTCAAGGCCAACACCTCAGGAGCGAGACGCTTAAGCTCAATCTCGTGCAGGGATGCCTCGATCTTCCTGCAATAATCAACCCAAGAACCGACGAGATCTTCATTATGGAAGTTCACGAGTGTCGCCAGTATTGGATTGAGTTCGTCGGCAAAATCCGTAGCAGAAGTGAGGGCCTCGGCATTGAGATCTTCGATAAACTCGCTTAGTGTTCGCCGGCTATTCGCTGCACCCCCGGATGATGTATGTTTAGCGAAAGGCCCCACGGGCATGGGAATGTGAGACTCAAAAGGAGCTAGAGCCGGTGTAATCGCTGTAAAATAAATTACGGTCAAATTTCAACTCGGAAGACAAAGAAAACACCTGAGGAATGGAATTTTTCATACCGACTGTTGCAGGCGGCAGAACAGGGATATTCTTTCGCTTCCTCCTCCGAACCGTAATACTGTGGTCAATATAAGGAAGGCTTAGCAACAATAAGTCTACTAAAAAAAGATGAGAAACATTAGGTGAAGAATATACCAACCAATACCAGAAAGTGGAACGATTTCCGACTGAAAAGAAAAATACGGGTTTAACACCTGGTACAAATGGTCGAAAACTACTCCTGTAGAGTCGCGACAATATACAGTCAATACAAGTAGGATTGTATCCACAGTGAAGCAAATAAGTGAGAAACCCATACCTTCCAACATTTGAGGAGGCGCAGAAGAAAGCAAAGGGACAACGACCATCAAGGTGGCGGCCGGCAGCACTTCTTCAGCCGGCTCAGCTTCAAGGTTTACCGTGCCTGTGCTCAAGACAAACGAAATACCATTAGAAGGGCTTAACAGGATTGAAAAACTTTTTTAAAAAAAACAACCAAGGAGTACCTGATAGATCAGAGACCGAAACCGCGCCGGAAGCGTCACCAAGTGTAACGGCTTCCTCACTCTCTCTCGGGGGAATAGATTCTGCACCCATAGCTTCATCCCCTGACTCGACGAAGGCCGTCGTAATGCTTACGACACCCGCCGATACCAAGGAGCCACAAAGAGAAAGAGAAGCAGTCTAGACAGTCCTATATTCCTGAGAAAGAGTGGCCACTTCGGTCTCTGTAATCATCGGTGTTTCACCTGCCATACCATCGTTAGGACTCAGCCCTGCTTAAAAGGAAATACGTATGTCAGAATTCGAGGACCAAGTTCTAATAAAGGACTAGGTATTATGTTACCTTGAAGCAGCTTTTCAATTTCTTCCCGAGCTGCATGTGCAACCTATCTATGGGCGGTAGACAGAGCGGAAGGAACACCTGCCGAAGGAATGTCAGCAGGCGGAATACTGCTTGAGCCTGCACCTGCGGCCAAAACAGCATCGTGTTCCCTTGCCGCGTGTTTCTTGTGCTTCCTTTCAGTCTGAACAGTGAGAACTGACCTCCTTAAGACCTCCAACAGGGGGACGTCGTCGTCCGAACCGAGCTCTGCCTCCGGAGCCGCTATGGCGTCCATCATCGGCTGCTTCAGCAACGCCTCCTGTGGTGACTTTAGAATGGCCGTGTCCGTAATAGCTGGCTCTAGAAGCTTTGCTGCATCGCCACTTTGGATTGGCACTGCACTTGGAATGACGCGAGTTGCGATAGTTCCTGCAATAGGGAGAAGAGAAGGGTCAGATCATGAATAAAAGAGAGTAAAGGCGTAATGAAACGAATTATACGAAGGTCCAAAGAAGCGCGGAGCCTCTCTTCCTCCTCGAACGTCCTGAGGGAAGCCGCGAGAGCCTCTTCGGCAGAAATACCTGTTGATGAAGAAAGAGTTCATAGAAGCATAATAAGAGAGAAGGGATAGGCGCAGAAGAATATAACTGAAGTATACCTGACTTCGAAATAGAGATCAATGCCGCTTCCTCACGAGCCAGTCGCTAGGAAGCTGCGAGGGCAGCCTGTAGATCAGTGTCGGTCGCAGGCTTGTCTAACAAACCCTCGTTGGTGTCGTATTGCTCAAGCCCTCACGATGTGGCTCCTGGACGAATACGACATCGGCAGAAAATAGAGACTTCTTTTTTTTTTGCGAACGGACACCAGCAGCCGATGACAAGAGCTTGCGCTTGATAGGAATTTTCGGGCAGCGAGTCCCGATTTCTATACCAGCGCCAGATTCCAGGGACGCCATGGCTACCGCAATTGCGGGAACACCCGATTTAAGCTTCTCAGGGAAAGCTCATGGGACCACAGCCATAATATATTCTCTTAAGGAGGGACGAACGGCAGTCCGTTGCTTTAAGGGGACAGATGGATTACCAGCGGGGACTGCATCCTTGTGATCGAGCAATAACCACCTTTCTTCCTTGATAACAGCACCCGTTGCATGCTGGTACCACGCCACGTAAGCGTTCGAAGCTTTCGGCATATAGCCCGGCTCGCTAATGAGAAAATTGGACCCCGTATTTAATCGCATAAAGTGGTGCAACGCGCTGCGAATACCTTCCTCCGTAGCAGCCGGCTCGGCTAAGAATGCCTTGAGAGGAACACCCTGATTATAACCCGACTGTTGGGCTAAGCGGTGTGGGTTGTACCTCATGAACAGTGCCGAGGCGTTCTTTTTAAATACTAAAAAGCTCGGCCTGATAGAATACAAGCGCAAGATTTCCCGAGCCTTCAACGTGAAAGCCCCATCATTGAAAGTGTCACGAAACGGTTGCACCACCTTAGTAGATTCCCTACCGATAGTCAAGACTCTATCGACAAAGGTCATGCTGTCCCCAACCATGCGCGGGCGGAGGACTATTCTCCGAGCCTCTCGCTGCGACGGGTCTGACGCAGAAGCGTCAACCAGATAAACCCGAGGAAAGTTGTAGCTGTGATAGAAGCGGGGTCGTTTGTGAACACCGAAAGCGCCTAGCACATGCATCTCGATCCACGACGTGAAGTAGTGCAACAGAAGATGTACGGGCTTTACCCCCGGCTGAGTTGTGTCTACCAATAAGCTCAAGCCGTGATATATATGAGCCAGCCATGCGATCCCAACGGCCACACGCGTCCCTGCAATCATGCGGTGGGCCGGATAAAAGACGGACGTCCTCATATAGCGAGGATGCGTCAGAAGCACAAACCAATTCAACCACAGGCCGATGAACCCCAGAAAGAACGTCTCTTCGTCGACGTCTGGAGCAGCGAGCTCTGCGAAAGGGATGACCGGAACGTCTGGAATGAAGAAATTCCTCAAATCCACCTTTGCCGTCGGCAAGTTATCCAAACCAAAACCGAATGGGTCATCAAGATTAGCGAATTTCGCGGCTTGTTTTGACAAGACTTCTGGATGAAGAAAGCAGGTGATGAAATTTGCAAAGCCAACTCCGTGCCCTCCAGACTATAAGAACAAACTCTCATAAATGTTCAACACCTTGATTAGGCTTGGGATCCGGTGTTGAACAACATTCTCTGGAGTAAGGCCTATCATCACTGATTTGGTGGCAAAGATGTACTCATCAGGGGGAAGTATCTCCTCGTAATGTTCTCCTTTGACGGGTAAGACGAAAATTTCCGCAAACTCCTCCAAGGAAATTGAGACCTCCCGGTCCGATAGAAGAAATGTGTGGGTTGGGATGTTCCACTATTCCAGAAAAGCCTTAACCCACCATACATGAGGTACGGGATATTGGAAAAGGGACGCATATATTACAGGATATAGCCCAAGCTTCAGCAGCAGCGACTTCTTGGCCGACAAGATATACCCAGCCCACTGCAGGTAGCCGGCTGAATGGCGAGGAGTCAACTCTATCAGATAGACTTTCCCCCAAGGGCGCGAGTTGCCTTGGCATATGCGCTACCCCAAAATATCCAAAGCCATCGGTGGCTGTATGGGTATTGATGCGATGGAGAGCAAAAGGCGACCCTCCGAGGTCCAGTTGAACTCTTCTATGGCATAAATCACCTGAAACGAATCAGCGTAATGAATCGCTGAAATTGGCTCTGAGGACGCTGCAAAAGAAAAACTGCGCCGACCCCGAATGATCTGATTATACCACGACCCCCACAGGTGAAGAGATTTCTGCTACGGGTCATGATCTTTAATAAGCGTGAAGACTTCTCGATCCACGGACGAGTCGGCAAAGACGCTCTCTGAACGTACGAAAAGGAAGGAAGAGTCGAAGGCTATTGTACCTGCACAAAAGGAGAAGGTTCAGCTATTGACGTTATGTTCAAAACTTTAACGTTCTTTGATACTTAAAAAAAATTGTACTACATTGCAAAGGGACAAAAGGGGGCCCAAAAAATTAAGGTGATTTCCCATCATTTGACGCGGTCACTCATTAAGAATAGAATCCTAAAATTATTCTCATTTAATGAGAAATATCATTGGACTAAGGAGTTAAACTCTCTCGAGTGCTGTGCTCTGCAAACAGATTTCACATCTGTCAGAAAATTAAGGACGGAATAAAATTCCCCAAAATTTCTTAGAGCCATGCTCTGTAAAACAATAGGGTAATCTACCAGAAACCTCAAAAGCAAAGCGTTTTAACAGGGTAAAACCCCAAGATCTCCATGATCTGCAAGAAAAATCCAAAAAACTCTAAGAGTTCTTCATAAAAGACGAGAAAAGCTCTGATTAACGGGTTAAGAAACCCTAAAATACATTTTTAAGATCTACGATCTAAGAAGAGCAAAGCTCTGTTAATGGGTTCGATTGTAATCCTTACAAAGTTTTTGGCAAAGTTCTAACTCTAAAAGAGTTTCCTTGGGCAGAGATCTAAGCTCTGGAAAGAGAATTATATTCTAAGAAAGAAGAAGTTTAGGAAAGATGAACAATGGTCATCTCAAGGGCCAAAGGCCCTACTTATAGGCACAAGGAGACGGTTCCACTTCTGAGAAGATCCAACGGTGGAAAAAATGCCACCGCTGCACTCACATGTGAGCCACGTGAGCGCAGCGGTGGGGGGGCATTTATTTCCCCAATAAAAGAGCAAAGCTCTGTTAAAAAACTCAAGAGGCAGAGCCTCATGTGTCTGCCACGAGGGCGCCAGCGCCAGAGTTAAAAAAACTCTTAGAAGAGCAAAGCTCTGTTCAAAAACTCAAGAGGCAGCGCCTCACGTGTCTGCCATGAGGGCGCCGGCGCCAGAGTTAAAAAAACTCTTAGAAGAGCAAAGCTCTATTCAAAACTCAAGAGGCATCGCCTCACGTGTCTGCCACGAGGGCGCCAGTGCCAGAGTTAAAAACTCTTATTGGCGCCGCTCGTGAGCGCCGACGCCTGGTAGAATTAAATTCTACTCTCTGTTAAACAGAGTCGTTGGATCAAAAATCCAACGGAGATGATAAATCATCAGAGTGCAGAATCAAATTCTGTTGAGGAAATATTCCTCAAATCTTTCTAAAGAAGAAAGATTACTCTGTAAAACAGAGTACCGTTGGATTAAAAATCCAATGGTGATTAAAGAATCACCATGCTATAGAATAAATTCTGTATGGGAAAATATTTTCCTAATATTGTTAAAAACAAGAAAAATATTTTCTGTAAAACAGAAGTTCTTGGATCAAAGATCCAACGGTGGGTAAAATCCCCAAATCAATTAGGATCTCTCAATGAGAGATTTCTTCAACTAATCAATAGACTTGCCTCTACTATATAAAGGACCCAAGACTTCAAGTCTATAAAAAGCGAAACCCCCCATAAGCTTTGAAAAAAAAGGAGAAAGTTTTGAAAGAACAGAGAATTAAATTCTCGAGGAAGAAGAACTCCCTTCTTGGAAATTTTAGGTAAATAAAATTAGATAAAGATCATGTAGATCATTCAAAAAAAAGAATAAGAGAGAGAACTCAGGAGTACACTCAGTGGGCGGCGCTCAGCGCCTCACGTGCCCCTCATGTTGGCGCTATAAAATAAGAGTGCTTAGAACTTAGTGGGTGGCGCTCAGCTCCCAGTGCCCCACTTGCCCTTCACGTGGGCGCCATAAAATAAAGAGTGCTTAGCACTCAGTGGCTGGCGCTCAGCGCCCAGCGCCTCACATGCTTAATACGTGGGCGCCACAAAACATAAAGTTCTTAACACTCATCATTCAGCGCCTAGCGCCTCACGTGCTTCTCACGTGGGCGCCATAAAGAGTGCTTAGCACTCCATATAGAGATAAAGAAAAGTGATAGTAAAGTGTGAGCATCAAAACTCACATGAGTGCTCAGCACTTTTTGCAAGAAAAAGGGGACTGAGCCCAAACCAGTCCTTAGCACTTCTTTTAAATAAAAGAAAATTGAGTGGGTCAAGCCCAAGTTGGTTAGGTCCCTAATTCAGATCAACTAAGCTCATGGGTTCATTGCTTCCCAAACATACCTCATGACATCCAAAATGATGTTCATCCCACATTTCCTAAATTAATCTTAGTCCACCCCAAAAAATGTTAGTGATGTATGCCTTAGAGGCCATTATTGTATCATACTGGTTTGTATATTACTTAATGGAAGTTTGGGATATTCACAGTTGTATTGACAGTCTTGCTCAAAATGGTAGTATGCTACTTGGTTTATTTCTACTTCAATATGTGCATGTGTTTCTTTTAGCATATCGCTTATATATATTAGTAGAGCCCTTAGGATCTTTGCTTGATTACCAGCGTTTTGATGACAGTCATACTAGTGAGGGCTGGGTAATCTACAAGCACATCCTTATACTGGTCCCTAGTCGTAGGATTATCGAGATGGGGCATCGATACTCCGGAGTAGACTAATGTATACGCTTCTCATCCCAGCAGGGGAGATGGTCTGTCCCACAGCCATTAGTACGTCGTAATGGAGATAGTATGCAGGTGCTCATTAGGTTATGAGTACACTGGACAGGACTCGTCGGGAACTATTCGTGGGTATTATACCTATCGTCGGGTAGCAGTTCACAGGTGACATGAGTATAGCTTAGTCCGTCGACTTGACAATGTTATTTCGCCTCAAGTGTGTTCCCACTGTACTTTGATTACTATCCTACCACGGCTCAAAGGAGTCATGCAAACAGGTAGTAGTTGGGTGCAGTATCGAAGCACTTGGAGGCAACGGCGGTTAGATAGGATTCGTCTCTCCCGGTATTGGGGGTTGATATCGCGCTGTGTTTGGAGAGCCATTACACAAAGTCCCTGGTCAGGGCAAGCAAGATTTACAGGTAGGAATTCCAGTAGTTTCTCGGGGTGTTCTGAGTTACACTCCGACATGACTTATTGCGCTATTAGGGTTCTGACGATTACCATCCCCCTAGACCCGATATGTGATACTCTTAGATGAACAGACCGGACTGTACAGAGATTGTCACATGCAGGCTCAGTAGGAGTTCGGATGGCTTTGCTCATCGGCCTTCTTATCGACAGATACCTGGATAGCCGTTACGTGCAGCTAGTACCGCTTGCGGCTTGTGGTTAAACACACTACCAGTGTACTGTCGAGTCTTTAGAGTCCCACACAGAGGGTTTCCCTGCATCGGACGAAAGATATAGAGGTCGTATGGTTTTACGATAGCACAACGAACACGTATGTGCACTTGTGTGCGTTTGATGTTCGGGCGGATGATACTAGTGGGCTTTGGTTTAAGCCGGATCCTAGTATTGTATTGATGGTTTTGTTTTGTCTCTTCGTATTTGTATTCTTCAGAATGTGGATGCGGGTATGTATAAACGGATGAGGGGCATTCTCGTAATTAGCTCGGGAAAGCTTCTAGAAGTGTACACCGATTAGGGTTTAATTTCTTTTAGGGATTAAACTAAATAGGTAGAGAAATGAGATGGATTTGAGCATTGAACCTAGCATGGCTACTTGGTGACTCATGGCTATGACTCACTACAAGATATTTGTGAACTCATTAGATGTTTGTGTGTGAAATATCTCCACAATTATTGAATAAGACTCACTCATTTCTAAAGGGGGCGGCCAAGCTTTTCTCAATGCTCACAACTCCATTCTCATTTTCTCAAGTCCTTCACTTCTTTCTCATAAACCCTAATTATCTCATGAGTTGAGAAACCTAGGGTTCAAAGAAAAAAAACATTCCATCTTCACTTTCTACATCACCTAGGCTATCTAGTCTAGCAAGCTACTTGCCCTAGTTACCTCGGAGTTGAGGTTGGAACTCAGACTATAGACTCTCGGGTGGATCGTCTTTGACTCGAGGAAGCAGACGAAGAAGCCACGATCCGTTACGATCCTTGGAGCATAAGATGATGAGGAGGACAGCGAGTAGAGGACCCGAAGGACTTGGTTTCGTGAGGTATAACTTTCATCCGAGCAGTTAAACCTCACACAGTATTTTGTTAGCTAGGGTTTAGCATCGATCCTGGTGTTTAAGTCCGTGTTACGAGTTTTGAAAAAACATTTTTTGAAAATTCCGCCTCCCCGCGGACACGCGGGTGTGCGCGACGCAAACTTACAGTGATATCAGAGCCTACTAAACCATAATTAACAAGTTAGACAAAGTTTAAAACTACAAAACCGAAATAACTCCAAAACATCGCGACTAAGATCCAAGTTTCTGTCAATTTTTCCCAAGCCTCTAAAATTTTTTTAAACAATTGCAGAGTGATCTACCTAGTATGATATGAATATACACCAAAATTGAAGTAGTTTCACCGGAATTGGACTGGCCAAAAGCTCAAAAAAATGGGTGTCACCTTTTTGTTGTGGTGAAATGCTTTGAATTTTGGTCTATGTTCTAGTTACTTGGATCTAAGGCCTGTGGTGTCGTTTGTTTTTGCCAATTTTGGATATACTGTTATCTTTTTATTGTAGCAATACGGGGTGTTTCGAAGTCGTAGTTTTAACGTCGTTTAAAGTTTCAAGTTGTGATATATGTGTCCGGAAACGTCGACTAATTGCTATGCGTCGATTAGTCGGGGTTGCGCATATCTGTGTTGCTGTTCTTGTGGTTTGTATATATAAACTTATTGGATCGTCGTGGATGAATGGCCGGGGGATTTGAGATGAGGGTTTTTCATTCTTTCATTCGATGTAATAATGTAAAGTGATGTAATATTATTTTGTAGGGTACATCCGGGTTGAGATTGTAGCCACCGTTGTATATTATTTCTTTTACTGTTTTCTGCTCCTACGATAGACCCAAGGTGGGGTGCACAAACTACCGGGTACTTTGAAGTGTCGAGTGGCCTACTCACTTTGATGAGAGAGGTTGCTTCACTTCGGGTATTTGGCAGGTAGTTTTCCGCACCCGTAGGGGTCTGGGTGGGGTTTGGCAATTGATCACGACCATGGAATCTGACTTTCGTTACAGGCTTAAACGAAACGCGGAATTCCTAGTATATCCAATATGTTCATCTGTGATCTGGAATGCCTATTATTGCGTGAGATGAATGTATACATACATATATATATATATATATATATATATGATATCTAGTAGGCGTTACTTATGTTTTGCATCCGCACTAGTCCAGCCCCCGCTCTGTCGTTAGTTAAGTAATCTAACGGGTGATGACGGGGCTCAGTAGAGAATGCGGATGGCATAAACAGACGTTATATTTTCATTTCTATCTATAATGATAGGTGTAAGTGATGAGATGCATTATATTAATGCAAAGCAAACAAACCAAAGCTGAATCGTCGGAACAAATTTTAAAACCACTCGGTTTTTTCAAAACAGCAGACTTTTAAAGTGCGGAGCTTAAACCACTCCTTTTAAAAGCTATCAGGTTCCTTCGATTATATCAAGTTCACTACGTTCACGGTTTTGCCAAAACCATTCGTAGCTCTCCGTCATTTCATATGAATAGTCAGTAGTATTCAAACTATATTTGTTGGCCTTCGTCAAGGCATAGTGATTGGTAGCTGCCGGGTGTTCATATGTAGCATAGATATATGCGTTAGTTTGGGACAGTCGTATTACTTTGTTGGCCTTCGTCAAGAGTATATACTGGTGGGTTCAAATTAACCTGGACAATGATGGGTAGAACTTGACATGTGACTTATGATTTCGTCAAGGTCATAAGAGCATGGGGCAAAAATCAACATCGAGGGTTTTTAAAGAAACTGAAACTTGCTAGTGCTGCATACCATTTGGAGTTTGATAATGTTGGTAGGATTCCTTCAGCATTATCACACAATGATATTTGGATCTCGATTTTACTTTGAGTATCTGCTACTCCTCGGGAGATTTTTCCCACTTAACGATCAATGCTATAAACCAAGTAGGTATTTAGAACGATGTTAGCGGGGCTACGCCCCCAGGGAAAAGAGGTTATTTAATTAAGGAACTTCGCGAAAGCGTCGTAAAACCTCCCTCGAAGTACCGGCACTAGCCTGGCCGAACGGTTAAGCAAGAATTGTACGGTGAGATCAATCCTGACCGATTCTTCTTTTATGGTTTGAGGAAGGATTCGAGAGACAGTGGGAGCTATCATGTTTAGATAAATTAAAAACCAATCTAAACTTGAAAGAGCATCATGCTAAGTGTTTTCTTCTGTCTCTCTTAATTGCAGCGACCCCGTGATCGGACATAGGTTACATCTAGATAATAAAATGACTGAATCTGACTATAATGATTGGCAAAAGTCTGTCCAGATGTCCATTACCTATGACAAGCTAGGACACCTCTTTACTACTCAAGCCCCCACCGTCTCGGGTCCAGTTTCCACCGTCACGGATATTGATAACCGTAAGATATCAGAAAAAGACAGTACGAATGACAAGTGCCTCATGTTGGCCTCAGTAGATGGTGTAAACCGGAGGCAGCATGAGAAGATGGACTTAGCTTCCATCTTCTTCCATAACAAAGTTTTATATAGAGAGTAATCTCGTATCGCGAGATATGAGACTTCGAAAGAATTGCTTCAAACGAGATTGGCTATCGGGTCATCCGTGGGGGACAACGTCCTTACGATGACTAGCTATATTGATAAGCTCACGGACCTGGAGACCATGTTGGAGAACGAGTCACATACTGACTTGATTCTACAGTCCATATTTTCTACTTACGCCCAGGGGAAGAAAGTTATCTATCCAGTTGAGGGCACCCTGAAGGAAACCAGGGAGACACCCGCTCAGCTTATTAGGGAATCTTCCTTTTCTGGATCCAAGGCGGAAGCTAAGGGTGAGAAGATGAAAACCTCTACAAAGACGATATGCGGTGTCAGTAAGGTAGAAGGACAGGGAAGGGAAAAAGTTTCAGGGCTAACAGTAGGGAAGGAGGGATGTTCCTATTATTGCGGGAAAGGACATTGGCAGAGGGATTGCAGGGCTTGTAAAGCCAGTAGCCAGGATTCGAAGCACGTTGTGGCTTCGTCTTCGAGTGTGTTTGTAATAGAAAACCGTCTGTCAATTAACTCTACTTTCTGGGTACTAGATACCGAATCAGGATCTCATATCTGTAATTCATTACAGGCTTTGAAAAACCGTAAAGTTATCAGGGTAGGTGATATGACTCTCAGGGTTGCTAACGAAATGAGCGTGGACGCTGAATCCGTAGGGGAATAATACCTAAGATTGACAAGTGGGCGGATATTGATTCTACGTAACTGTTTGTATGTACCTAGTCTAGCATATAATATCATATCCGTATCCTTACTTTCTAAGGAAGGATATGATTTTACATTTGTAAGCGATGTGGTCCACATCCACCAAAATCAAACTCTGATTAGGTTAGGTACATTAGATAACGGTATATATGTATTAAATCAAGCTCAAGTTTTCAGTGTCCAGAATACACTTAAAAGAAAGTCTCCGGAAACAAATCGGGCTTTCTTATAGCATTGTAGACTGGGTCACATCAATGAAACACGATAGATGAAGTTACATAGAGAGGGATATTTGGATCCATTCGAATATCATTCTTATGCAACTTGTCAATCTTGTCTCATGGGAAAGATGACAAAGACTCCGTTCACTAGACACATAGTATGAGCGAGTGAGCTCTTGGGACTCATACACAGCGATGTATGCGGTCCAATGTCTAGACATGCACAAAGTGGTTATTCCTATTTCATTACTTTTATGGATGACTTCTCTAGGTATGGACATGTCTTCTTGATGAAGCATAAATCTGAGGCCTTTGAGAAATTCCGAGAATATAAGAATGAAGTGGAAAAACAAACAGGCAAAAGTATCAAGATACTAAGATCTGATCGAGGTGGTGAATACTTGAGTACCGAGTTCCTGGACTACTTAAAAGAGAATGGAATTATCTCTCAACTTACTCCTCCATACACACCTCAACACAACAGTGTATTGGAAAGACGTAATCGAACCCTATTGGATATGGTTTGTTCCATGATGAGTAAGGATGAGTTACCGCGATCCTTCTGGGATATGCACTAGAATCAGCTGCATATCTTTTGAATAAGGTTCCAACCAAGACTGTGCCTACCACACCATATCAGATGTGGTGTGGGAAGAAACCCTATCTTAAGTACTTTGAGACATGGGGATGTCCAGCTTTTGTTAAAAAGCAGCATGAGGACAAGCTCGAGGCACGCTCAGTACTGTGTAAGTTTGTGGGATACCCAAAGAACTCCAAGGGGTATTTTTTTTATTACGCAGAGGAACAAAAGGTTTTTGTTTCTCGTTATGCCCACTTCTTGGAAGTTGAATTTTTAGAAAATCAGAAAAGTAGGAGCGCAATAGAACTGGAAGAAATTCCAGAACCACAAGTTATTACTGAAAGCTTAGTAGAACCATAGGTTTCAGAAGAACCGGACATCCCAGCGCCACTCCGCAGAAGTAGTAGGCAGTCTCATCCGTCCGAGAGATACTACGGTTTTCTCATAGACAGGGATCGAGAGGTTTGCATCATTGACAATGATGAGCTTACTAGCTTCCAACAAGCCATTCACAGCGGCGACTCGGTAAAATGGATGGATGCAATGTGGACCGAAATGGAGTCCATGAACACCAACAAAGTTTGGTCTTTGGACTTTGCTCCAGAAGGGGTAAAACCCGTAGGCTGCAAATGGATCTTCAGAAAGAAGATTGGTGTAGATGGACAGGTTGAAACCTATAAGGCTAGACTTTTTGCAAAGGGTTTTCGTCAAAGACCTGATTTGGACTATGATAAAACCTTTTCTCCAGTGGCTATGCTCAAATCCATTTGGATCCTTCTTGCCATTGCTGCCTTCCACGATTATGAGATCTGGCAGATATACGTAAAGACTGCTTTTCTAAATGGTAATTTGGAAGAGTGTGTTTATATGGATCAACCAGAGGGTTTCATTCAGAATGGGAGCAGCGGGAAAGTGTGCAAGTTGCTTAAGTCCATTTATGGACTAAAGCAGGCATCGCGGAGTTGGAACATCTGTTTTGATGATACTATCAAGGAATTCGACTTTATCAAAAATCCAGATGATCCATGCATATATAGTAAGATTGTAGGGAGAACTGTGGTATTCCTTGTCTTGTACGTGGATGAAATTCTCTTGATAGGAAATGAAATTCCTATGCTACAGTCAGTCAAAGGATTCTTATTACGGAGGTTCTCCATGAAGGACCTGGCTGATGCCTCCTACATTCTGGGGATCCAGATCTATCGTGATAGATCTAAATGGATAGTTGGACTTTCACAGTCAAGGTACATCGACACCATACTGAAAAGATTCAGTATGGAAGATTCTAAGCACGGTAATCTACCGGCTTGTCACGGAATCACCCTCTCCAAAGAATGATTTGGAAAGGGCTTGCATGTCAACTATACCCTATGCATCTGCGGTAGGCTCTATAATGTATGCAATATTGTGTACCAGACCAGATGTAGCATACGCATTGAGCGTTGTAAGCCGGTATCAGTCAAATCCAGGGGAGAAGCACTGGATGGCAGTAAAGAACATTCTCAAGTACCTGAGAAGGACTAAAAAAATGTTCTTGGTATAAAGCGGAAAAGACCTCCAGATCGAGGCCTTTGCTGACTCCAGTTTCCAGAGTGACAAGGATGACTCTAAATCCATGTCGGAATATGTCTTTACCCTCAATAGAAGGGCGGTCTATTAGAAGAGCTCCAAGAAGGACACCATTGCTGACTCGACAATGG
The DNA here is from genome assembly GCA_030015575.1 of Agapanthus africanus. NCBI lineage: Eukaryota > Viridiplantae > Streptophyta > Magnoliopsida > Asparagales > Amaryllidaceae > Agapanthus > Agapanthus africanus. The sequence continues at coordinate 663,104,389 of CM057340.1, forward strand.
AAGCGGAGTACATAGCTGCTTGAGATGCCGCAAAAGAAGCAGTCTGTATGAAGAAGTTCCTTACAGAACTTCAGGTGGTTCCGTCTATTGTTGATCCAATACCGCTGTATTGCGACAACAACAGTGCTATAGCTTTAGCGAAGGAACCCAGGTCCCATCAGAAGTCCAAACACATTTTGAGGCGGTACCACCTGATCAGGGAGATCATAGATCGCCGGGAGATCGAGGTAAGGAGAGTAGATACGGAGAATAACACTGCAGATCCACTCATGAAGGCCATCCCTCAGAAACAGTTCGAGAGGCTGATCGAGATGATAGGTCTGTGATAGACCTGTACATGGCCCTAGTGCAAGTGGGAGATTGTTAGTGATGTATGCCCTAGAGGCCATTATTGTATCATATTGGTTTGTATATTACTTAATGGAAGCTTGGGATATTCACAGTTGTATTGACAGTCTTGCTCAAAATGGTAGTATGCTACTTGGTTTGTTTCTACTTCAATATGTGCATGTGTTTCTTTTAGCATATCTCTTATACATATTAGTACAGCCCTTAGGATTTTTGCTTGATTACCAGCGTTGTGATGGCAGTCACACTAGTGGGGGCTGGGTAATTTACAAGCACATCCTTATACTGATCCCTAGTTGTAGGATTATCGAGACGGGGCATCGATCCTCCGGAGTAGATTAGTGTATACGCTTCTCATCCCAGCAGGGGAGATGGTCTGCCCCACAGCCATTAGTACGTCGTACTGGAGATAGTATGCAGGTGCTCATTAGGTTATGAGTACACTAGACAGGACTCATCGGGAACTGTTGGTGGGTATTATACATATCGTCGGGTAACAGTTCCCAGGTGACATGAGTACAACTTAGTCCGTCGAATTGACACTGCTACTTCACCTCGAGTGTGTTCCCATTGTACTTTGATTACTACCCTACCACGGCTCAAAGAAGTCGTGCAAACAGGTGGTAGTTGGGTGCAGTCCTGAAGCACTTGGAAGCAGCGAAGTTAGATAGGATTCGTCTTTCCCGGTATTGGGGGTTGATATCGCGCTGTATTTGGTGGCCATTACACAAAATCCCTGGCCAGAGCAAGCGAGATTTACTGGTAGGTATTCCAGTAGTTTCTTAGGGTGTTCTGAGCTACACTCCGACATTACTTATTGCGCTATTAGAGGTCTGATGATTACCATCCCCCTAGGCCCAATATGTGATACTCTTAGGCGAACAAACCAGACTGTACGGAGATTGTCACATGCAGGATCAATAGGAGTTCGGATGGGTTTGCTCATCGGCCTTCTTATCGACAGATACCTAGGTAGCCGTTACGTGCAGCTAGTACCGCATTTAGCTTGTGGTTAAACCCACTACCAGCATACTGTCGAGTCTTTAGAGTCCCACACAGAGGGTTTCCCTGCATCGAGCGAAAGATGTAGAGTTCGTATGGTTTTACGACAGCGCTACGATCACGTACGTGCACTTGTTGTTAGTTATATGTATGCCCTAGAGGCCATTACTGTGCATATGATGTATATTGTAATGGATGCTTGGACATATATAGGGAGGACTTTCTTGCTCGACATGATAGTATGCTATCTGGTTATACTTTATCTTAACATGTACTCAGATTGTCTCTATGTTACATGTTGATAAAGCCCTTAGGATATGTACTCGACTACTGGAACTATGATGAGATCATACTAGTGGGGCCACGGTAGTCGATGAGTACATCCTATAACTGTTCCTAGTCGAGGGTGTATCGAGACAGGGCATCGATACACCAGAGTAGACAAGTGTATACGCATCTTGACCCATATGATGGACGATGGATGATCCTATATCCATCGGTGTTTGACATCAAGGATGGTGTACGGGTGCTCAGTGGAGACTGGGTATACTGGACGGACTCGCCGAGAACTCCCAGATGGTATTATACCTCACGTCAGAAGGCAGTTCTCCGGTGACACTGGTACAGAGTAGTCTGTTGACCCGAGATCGTCATAGAGTCTTTTGTGATTCCTACTGTGCTTTGATTTCCATCATACCACGTCCAAGAGGGCGTGCAAAAATGTGGCTTTTGGGTACAGTCCCGAATCACATGGAGGCAATGAGCGATAGGAGGGGATTCGTCTCTCCCGGTATAGGGAGTTGATGTTGTGCTGTGTTCGATTGGCTATAACCGGAAATCCCTGGCCAGGGTTGCTGAGATTTACTGGTAAGTGTTATTAGTAGTTTCTCGAACTGTTATAGAGCTCAAATCGACATGACTTATCAAGCTACTGGGGTCTGACGTTTACCACCCCTAGGCGAGATATACGACATATCTGACGATGAGACCGGACTGTACGGGAGTGTTACTGATTGGATTCATAGGAGAAGGTACATGCTTGCTTGTTGATCTTCTGAGCGCTCAATACGTAGGTAGCTGTTACGTTTAGCTGACCACTTGCAGCTTGTGGGTGTTTGATATGATCATCACCTACTGCCGGCGTATTGACGATTCTTTAGAGTCCTAAACAGAGGTTTCTTGATCAGGCAAAATGGAGTAGGGGCACGTATGTGATATGTGCGGGACCGAGGATAATGCGATATGAGATACCGTATTCTATTTTCGCGATATTTGATATCAGCCGGGTCATCGGATCAAGTGTTGATTCGATGAATTGGTACGGATAAATATTAGTCGGTTATATGCGATATAGCCGGATTGTCGGATCAAGTGTTGATTCGATAATTTTATGTATAATAATATATATGATATATTAAATTACATTAACTAATATTACCTCACTAAAAAATTCTTTTTCTCACTCGGGTAATACATTGATATATATGCGATATATGTTAATTGTATTATTTTATTTGGTTACAATAAATATTATATATGTGATATATAATATTGTAACATGATATGATAACTAATGCAACATGTTTAGTAAAGATTAATCAAGATTAGTGTTTGATTTGGGTTAATGACTTCTAGTAGATTCTAGAAGGTTTTCTTTTTTGTTTTGGAAAAGATATTTTCAAGCGACTCATTCTTAACCTAACCCAAACCCTAGCCTTGGTTAATTCTCTACAAAGGTTTAGTCAACCATGGTTGCATTATTCATCATTATCTCCTTTGCATTATTCATCACAAAAGGATACTTATCATGTTGTTCATCTTCTTCCTTCTTCTTCCTTTGAGCAAAAGCTTTCTACCTTTTTGCTTTGTGATGAAAATGAGTGAGAAAAAGATAATAAAAGAGAGCAAAAATCCGACTTCATCATCCTCATCTATCCTTGCCATTTAGATGCGAGTGTTCACTTCATATTATGAGTGTTAGCTTGTGTTAACGAGACTTCTAGATAGATCATCTTTGTATCGAAGATCGGAAGCAAGACTGCATCTTTCTCTTCGTGGAACCTCTCGAGAGTCCGGAACACGATGATCGCAGCGAAGGGACCTCAACACGGAGCTTAAGAAGTGAAGGAGCGGATCTATAAAGGTTGTAATCCCTCTCACTTAGTGTTAAAATGTTTAGCATACTTGTTTTCGCCTAAACCCTAGTTTAAAGATCCGGCTTCGGGTTTTTCGGCACGGCTAATTTTTTAATCGGGCATGGTTGATGCCTCGTAGACCCTTGTGTGCGTGCCTAGCAACCCTTCAGTGGTATCAGAGCCAAGCTAGAGCTTTAGGAAAAGTTTAAAGTCCGATCGAACCCGAAAACCCCGACACGAACCCTTCTCTGTACATTTTTCAAAACTGTGGTTTTTTCTGAATTAAAAATTCTCAGAAAAACAAGCAGGAAAAACTAAGAATAACTGTGAAGTACGGACGTCTAATTCGAAAATTTGACCGCGGAACCGCGGCGAAACCAAGGGTGTGGCGGCGGTTCCGCGGCCAAAATTATGACTTAGTCCCTGGAATTTCATGTAATTATTCTTAGGTCCTTTCATGTTATTTTTTTCTGTAAATTTTTTAATTCCACTCAAGTGTTGAGTTTTCTATGGTTGTATTGGGGACTCGTTGATTCGATCGGATAATTTAACTTTGTTTAGTTTGTCCGGGTAATTTATAGAAACTGTTAAAAAATTCGAACGGATATCAATAACTCACTTTTTACCCTGTCGGAAAATTTTTCAAAAATTGGATTTTTTTCTCGAGTTTAAGAATGTTCTAAGTCGTGCAAGTAACGCGGTGGACCCTCTAGAAGACAACAAACCTTAACTCGATTATGTGACCGTCTTGAACTGCCTTTTGAACCTTAGGATTTGGGGCAGTACGACGTGCCATATGTGAGGCGTTGGCTTGACCCTTCTACGGCTGGACCATTGGTACTGTGGCATGTGATGGATGTTTTTAAACTGATTTCAAGTGTTGAGATAAATTGGGGAAATCTTGGGTGTTTGATTATTTGATCGGAAAGTTTAACATTGTCTATTTATCTGGAATGTGATACAATATTTGGAATCCACAGGTAGTTATGAGATAACTATTTTGAATGTTATAAATCTAGCAATTCAGTCTCAGATGATCGGTTGCCATGGAATTTTGATGTGATCAAAAGTCCGTTGCAATCACGTAGTGTACGCGGATACTCACCGGGTAAACTAAACAGATAGCCACGCCCCATAGCCCCGACCAAGTGACTGTAGGAGAACCCCGTCGCCAAAAGCATCCGTTCGGGTGCTCGTGGCAGCGGTGTTCCGCCTCAGTGCACTTCGTCGATGGCATTCGGGGGTGCGGCCGTCTACTAAAGTTTGCGACGAGCATTCGATCAGGATGTCGGGAATCTTGTTGAATTGGCCGACTTGATATTGAAAAGAGTTTTCGATAATGAGACTAAAATGCGGGGTTTATAATTCTTAGGCATAAGATGTCTAAGGAATTCATTTGGTTAGGCATGCGATGTCTAAGAAGGTTGCGGATTCCAACTGTTTTAGTTTTACACTTTCTTTTCTGTGACTGTAAGCGTAGTATGTGGTGTATCTCCGGCTTCGTTGCTATACATCAACGACAATCGGGATACGCATACTTGCTTATGTTGATGATATGAGATATTATATGTTGCTGTGATATGTTCTATTGGATCGTCGCGTTCTGAATAGCGGGGGTTTTATGTGAGATGAGAGTTTTTTCTTTTTCATTCATGTAAAATTCATTTGTATGTAATATTCTTTTATTGGGGCACTTCCGGGATGAGGTTGATGTCACCCTTGTATATTATTTACTTTTCCGCATTAGGTAGACCCAAGGCGGGGAGAACAAGTAACCGGGTTCTAGTGTAGCGTCTTGAAAAGTCGTTTTGGTGTTTTCCTGAAATTCGGTGAAAATTCGGTATTTTTCCGAAAACCGTCTTTCTCGATATTTTGCAGTTTAGGGCTAATTATACCTTAAATGGATAGGTAATTACTTGTTTTTAGTAGCTAATGAGTTAATTATGAAATTTTGGTCATTTAAAAATTTTTCCCTATTTTTCATTTTTTTAATATTATTTTAAGCCGGTAAGAAAATACATTAAATAAGCGATAAATACAAATTTTTCCGGGCTAATTTTAATCTCTAAAATTATTATAATTATAATCTAGTGATAACATAAATTTTTAGTAATTTATTTTGATTTTTTTCAAATTTTTATGAATTGAAACGAATTTATTGAATTTTGGGCTAAAACTTGCAATTTTTGAGTTGTAGGGGGCCTTTTTGCATAAAATTTCTTTTGTAACACCCCTCTATATTTTCCCTCAGCCCAAGAACAGCCCAAACCTTGGCCAAGACCAGAAATTTCTGGCCTCTCTCTTCTTGGGTTCTTTCTTGAGTTAAATTGTTGGTTTATGGATTAATTTAAATATATTGGATAAAAGTATGATATATTGACTTTGGAACTTGACCCTTGACCTTCCCACTCACCCCACACCCTCCCCCATACCTCATTCTGGCCGAAATTCCTGCACACCCTCTTCTTCCTCTCTTTTCTTTTCATTTTTCTTCAATTTCTTCAAGAAATACATCAAAATCCATGATTTAATTCAAAAATCCAAACAAAAACCCTTATGCTATCATTATCCTTAGCCATTCTTGCTTGAATCTTGGAGCTAGGAAGCCATTCTTTTGAGCAAACTTCTTGCTTGATCCATAGATCAAGAGGTATAATTCCATCAAAGTTACTTTCTTTTGTTGCTAATTCCTTTAATTGTATGGTTAGTGTTAAAAGTTAGCTTATTTCTAATCTAGTTTAAAATGAGTAGTTTGTTTAAACTAGGGTTTTGAACCATGATAATTAATTAAGTTGTTTATTAGTTAATCTAGTTGTTAGTGAATTAATCTATATGGTTACCTTGTTAAGTAGTCTTTAATTATGCTAATTTAGGTAATTTTAGAAGTTGATTTTAGTTGTAAATTGTTGTTTTAAGGTTTTTCAAGAGAGGGTTATGTTTGGAAAATGATATTTGAAGCTTGATTAGTGAGTGGATTAAGTTTTAGAAAGCATTATTTAAGTGATTAAACCTAATTTGCTATCTAGTGTTTTGCTAACCTTAATCTAAGTGGTTAATTTGCTTATTAGGCTAAAATATAGTGTTAAATTAAGGTTTTTCATATATAGTTTGGTTTATGTTTGCTAATTACAAAAATCAAGAGAAGGTTTTGTTATGTAAATTAGGTTTTTAAGCTTAGTTAATGGTTTAGAATTTGTGTATTGGCTAGCTATTTGGTTAGTTTGGATGTTGGTGTTGGGTGGTGTTGACTTTGTCGCTAAATTGTCGATGTTTACATCAAATTGCAATTTCTGCTTACTAGATTTTTATAAAAGCTATGTGATGAATTAATTGTGGCATCTTGATGATTGTGATGGCTTGTCCTACGACTTTTAGGATGCGTGAGTGCGGTTCTTTGGGTAGTCGGGTTTTAGTTTTGCCGGGCGACCCAAATCGGCGTTTTTCGGCAGTTTTTGCGATTTTCGCGTGTGTCCGCGCACTTTGTGCACGTTGTACCTAGCTAGCGAACCTTAGTAGTTTCGTTGGGGTTTTGCGTCGTTCTTGATATGTAACCTTATATTTGGTATTGATGTAAATTCCAGGTTCGGTCGCGGAAACGTCAGACGCGGCGCGAAAGGGAAGGGCGGTGATTGGACACAGCTAGCCAGGGATCCCGGTGAGTAGATTTAACATCTACGGGGGACGATCGTTTGGATGGCGCAAGTCGCCCGATAGATTTAGTAAACTGGAAAATAGTAAATTGGATAATCACTTGTGACATTAGAATAATAATACCGGCATGATAATTGCTGCAATTAGATCAATAGGTTATACCCATATACGCAAACTCAATTGTAGGACACATGCACCATTACCAGGTCTTTATATGCAGCACGAGCACTATTCATGTTTACACACACATCCTGGTAATTGCCATGCCACCACACTAGATAACTTTTAAATTGAAACATTTTACTAATTGATGCTTAAACTGGTACTATTGCCTTTAATTCCTTAAAAATGAAACCGTAGTATTGCTATTCATGTGCATGTACTTCATCATATTAATTGTTCATGCTTAATACATTAATCACACATCGCAACTTGTTTATTGATATCATACGCATTCATTATCATTGATATATGCACTTATGAGGATTTCTTGAGATTTTATGATATTGCTGGATTTCGGGGGAAAACCGCAAAATTTCTAAACTTATTATATTTTAAAATATGTAAAAATTGCGGTTTTCTAGTGATGTAAGTGTCGTCCACCATGAGTTTTCTGTGGATTTGGAAATCCGTGTCGAGGAGTGGAGGAACCGGCACGGGTACATGGTGGGCCCGGTAAGGTACCCCGGGGCAAGAGGAATGTGGTGATGACGTTGAGCCTGGCAGGGGACGGATTACCTACCGGTGACTGTTTGGGACGGCGGATATCCAGAGGATACCGACCGTGGCCGCTTGAGGATGAGATATTGATATTTGAGATGGGTCAGCCGGACGGCTGAGGCCAGAGATACATTTATGAGATTTGAGACAGCTTTTGGGTGTCGTTGCTGGACACCGATTTTCGTCGATTCATTGACATTATGCTAGCATTCTAAAAGAATTTCAAAAACAAAAGAGAATAAATATTTCTTATATATACATATTGAGACCTCAGATATTCATGTTGCATGCATATTAGTACACTGATGTTATATACACACCTGCTAGTGCATCCAGTCTTACCTGTATTATAGATACTAGGATGCTTGTGTGCATGCATATGATAGCCTTTGTAGATGTTATTTATTACTCACGAGTTGGCAACTCACCCCCGTTGTGCCACAGTCTTTTGCAGGTCCGCTCCGTCAGTTCAGTAGCGGCGGGCGTACTTGTCTTTTGCCTCTTTTGCCTGAGCTCGAGATTTGCTCATAGGTGGGTTATGTTATTTTTTGTACCACCTTGTATATTCTTGTATATTCTTGTATCTAGTGTACTCCATCTACTGTTCTACCAGATTATTGTATATTGACCTAGAGATGAGACTGTGAGGTTTGTGGATTTTATACTGTATTTGGGGTCGAGCTCACTTGAGCCGACATGCTACTTTTTCATGCTTCCTTATGCTTTATTATGCTTGTTGTCATTTACATTGCGTGGGATTTGTGACCGCCGTATGGCGAAGAGCTAGCTCCCGCTTGGGGATGCCCTATTTTGTGGATTCATGTATATATTTTGTTGTACCCATTTTTGGGGTCAGTATTTACAAAGGAGACTCTGCCGAAATTTTCGGGAAAAATTGGTATTGTTTTTGAAAAGGGTTTTACATGACTTATTTGATAACTTGCTTTCAAATGATTGGGTTTTCTTCACTCTTTTGCTTAATTGGTTTTGTTTTCTGGGCTTTGGCTTACTTATTTTACGGACGTCTTTAGACGTTTCGTAAACTTAAGTGCCAGTCACGTTCCGTACCCTGCGGGTCGTGACATCTAGGGTCCAGTGGGAGACCATCTCGAGGAGTCGAGACCGGGTCTCCTAACCCTAGAATTGGCAGTGTTGCATGCCGCTCTCGTAGGGGTCTAGGGATGTGGGTTTGGCTATTCATCGCGACCGTGGAATCCGTGTTTTATACAGGCGCGTATTAAAAACACGGACGTCTTAGTATATCCAATATTTCATATATGTTCTTCTGCTGCAATGTTCTGTGATGAGATCATATTACTGCCTGAGATGAATGTTTATATTATATATATGAGATATATGTTATATTGCACATTTCGTTTCAAAAAGAGATGCTTGTGAAGCATAATAAAAATGGGACTTCATTAATGAGATTAATGAAATAAAAGAAACTTAAAGATGTTGTAGAAACTTGTTTAAAAACTGGTACCTCTAGTTCTTGCTTTGCATAGCGGTGTTCCTTGTAGAACATCCAGCACCTTATTCGATAAGGAAAGAGCCGAGATCCCTTCACCGGGAGTGACCTCTTTAGTGAAACTAGCAGAGGCTACAAACTCGGTTTGTCTTTTGATTGTTTCTATAGTTTTTGCTTTGCATAGTGGTATATATGATATACCCTGTATCTTATTCGATGAGGAAAGGGCCGACGATCCCTTCACCGAGAGTGACCCCTTTAGCAAAACTAGAAAAGCCTCAAAAACACTCCATTTAAAATCACTCGATTCTACAACGATATAAAGTTCATTACGCAAAAGGTTTTCTTAAAAACCTGTCGTAGCCCTCCGTCATTTCAAATAAGTAGTATTTAGTATTCGTGCTGCGTTTGTTGACTTAGTCAAGGCATAGTGTGCGGTAGCTGATTAGTGCTTATCTGCAAAGCATATGATGCGATTGGATTAGGGTAGTCATGCTGTATTGTTGACTCAGTCAAGGGTCGTGCGGGTGGGTTTAATTCAATCGGGAAATGACGGGTTAAACTTTACTTGCGGTCTATGGTTTGTTGACTCAGTCAAGGTCATAGATCGCTTGGGGCAAAACATTATTGGGAATTTCAAGTGTTGAAATTTGCAATGAGATTGCATACCTTCTATGAGATAGTTGGATCCCGATACCCGCTGCGAGTAAGAGTTACTCCTGGGAGAGTTTTACACATTACAATTAGCCGATCAAGTAGGTGTCTAGAAAGGTGTCAACGGGGTTACGCCTCTGGGAAAACGAGGTTGACTTTAATTAGGTTCGTGCGAAAGCACGGGGGACATCCCTTAAAGTACCGACACTGGCCTGGCTGAAAGATTGGCGAACTTGTAGCGTGTAATTAATCCCGGCTAGTCTTTCCTTTTAGAGTTTGAAGGAAGATTTGATTAAAACAGTGGGAGACATCCTGATTAGATAAATTGATAACCAATCTAATCTTGTAAAAGCGCACGCTGAGTGTTTTCTTCTCTCTCTCTCCAGGTAGTGACCATATCACGCCTTAATCAAGATAATAAAACGGATGAATTGTCCGAACCCGCTTGTTATACTGAGCTGGGGAACGTTGGTCCCGCTCCAACTTATAATTGTTATAAGACAGAGCAGGAAATTGGGGAATACCAGATTTCCCGTGCCGCCCAAACGAAGAAAGTGCATGCTAATGCATCATCTTCGGGTGTGTTCATTACAGAGAACTGTTTCTCAGTATCCTTTACGTCCTGGGTATGTGATACCGGATCAGGATCCCGCATATGTAATCTGTTACATGGGCTACAGATAGGTAGAGAACTGAGAACGGGTGATAAGTTTCATGAGATAGAAAACGGTGCAAGTGTTGCAGCCAAGTCTGTTGGTCACTATCACCCTGTATTACCAGAATACATTTATTCTGAACGACTGTTATTAGATACCGAACCTGATATACAACATCATATCAGTCTCTTTATTAGTAAAGAAAGGATATAATTTTGTATTGTTGGATAATGTTTTGAACATTTCCTATATCAAGAGTTGATCGGTTCAGGCACGTTATCTAAAAGCATTGACGTTCTAAATTAAACTACAGTTCTTAGTATACAGAACACATACGAAAGGAAGAGTTCAGAAATGAACAAATCCTTCTTGAGGCATTGTAGACTAGGTCATATCAATGCGACCCGACTAGCAAAGTTACATTTAGATGCATATTTAAATGTGTTTGAATTTACATCTTGTGAAACTTGCCAGTCATGTCACAAAGATAAAATAACCACAGCTCTGTTTATTGGAAACAGAGAAAGAGTTAGTGAACTCTTGGGATTAATACATGCTGATGTATGAAAGTCCCCTGTCTACACATGCCAAGACCGGTTCTTTGTACTTCATTACATTCTCTAATGATCTCTCTAGATTTAGACATATGTTCCTGTTGAAACACAAGTCCGAAGCTTTGGAGATATTCACAGAATATAGGTTAGAAGTAAAGAACCAACAACGGGTATAAGTATTATGTCCTTTGATGAGATCAAGGAGGAGAATACTTGAGCACGGTATTCCTGGACTATTCAAAAGGAGAATGTGATTCTCTCTCAGCATTACTCCTCCGTATACACCACAGCACGTCGGTGTATCGGGGCGGAGCAATCACACCCTATGTGATATGGTGTGTTCTATGATGAGTACTACTGAGTTTCATATTTCTTTTTGGGTGTTATGCGCTTGAGAAGCTGCATACCTATTGAATAGGGTTCAAATCAAATCAGTTGCCTACTACTTCATATGTGATATGGAAAGGGAAGAGCCCATATCTTAAGTTTGTTAAGATTTGGGGTTGTCCGGCCTATGTCTAAAAGCAAAATCCGGACAAGCTCGAGGCAAGGTCTGTTATGTAGAACTAGAAATGTTCCAGCTATACAAACTGCAGCTGATGATTTGGTAGAACCAAAGGATTCAATAGTTTCCAACGAACCTCGGCCTCTTCTCCGATCTAGTAGGGTTCCTCACCCACCTGAGAGATACTTCGGTTTCTCTATGACAGTGGGAGCGAGAATTGCATCATGAGATGATGACCCAACTAGTTTCGAGCTAGCCATCAGGAAGGGGACTCTGTAAGAATGGCTGGATGCTTATCGATCTGAGATGGAATCCTTATACACCAACAAAGTATGGACTTTGGTTGCTTTATCTGAAGGGTTAAATCCCCATCAGGAGCAAGTATATCTTAAGAAGATTACTTGGTGTACATGGAAAAGTTGAGATTTTCAAAGCTATGCTTAGGTCCATCCAGATCCTACTTGCCACGGCTACATACCATGACTACGATATCTGGTGGTTGGGTTTCATGACTGCTTTTCTAAATGATGTTTTAGAAAAGAGCGTCTATAAGTACACAGCCAGAGGGCTTCGTAGACAGTGGGAGCAGCGGAAACGTGTGCAAGATGTTTTATATGATAAAACAGGCATCGCGGAGTTGGAACATCTGTTTTGATGTGGTAGTCAAAGAGTTTGACTTCATCAAAATGGTAGATGAACCTTGTATATACAAAAGGTAGTAGGGAGTATGGTGGTGTTCCTCGTAGAGTACGTGGATGACATACTCTTGATAGGGAAGGGGTTTCCTATGCTACGATCGGTCAATCTCCGCTTATCACAAGGATTCTCCTTAGAGGATCAAAGTGATACCTCCTAAATCCTGGGTTTTGGATCTATGAGATAGATCTAATTGGATGTTAGGATACTCACTAGTTGTAGTGAGATGGTATCAATCGATCCTGGAAAGAATCACTGGAAAGGTTCCAGGGTGATAAGGACGACTGAAAGTCAGTCACAGGGACGGTATGTTGGAAGAGTTCTAAGCTAGATACCGTGACATACTAGACGATTAAAGGCAAGATACATCGTTACCAAGGATGCTACCAAAGAGGCAGTCTGGATATATATAAGTTCATGAGATGAACTTCGTTCCTACCATTGTGTGACAATGGAGTTGTGGCTTTAGCTAAGGAACTACCGTCCCATCAGAAATCCAGATATAATTCTTAGGCAGTATCACCTGATCATGAAGATGGTTGATCTCCAGGGAGATCGAGGTTAGGAGAGTAGATACATAGGACAGCAGCGCGGATCCACCCACAAAGGCATTTTTCCCGGTAGAGACTTTTTATGGGATGGTTGAGTATGAGATACTTCAACCACAGCTAATTGTTGGGTATGTGATACCACAACAGATGGCCCTAGTGCAAGTGGGAGATTGTTAGTTATATGTATGCCCTAGAGGCCATTACTGTGCATATGATGTATATTGTAATGGATGCTTGGACATACATAGGGAGGACTTTCTTGCTCGACATGATAGTATGCTATCTGGTTATACTTTATCTTAACATGTACTCAGATTGTCTCTATGTTACATGTTGATAAAGCCCTTAGGATATGTACTCGACTACTGGAACTATGATGAGATCATACTAGTGGGGCCACGGTAGTCGATGAGTATATCCTATAACTGTTCCTAGTCGAGGGTGTATCGAGACAGGGAATCGATACACCAGAGTAGAATAGCGTATACGCATCTTGACCCATATGATGGGCGATGGATGATCCCATATCCATCGGTGTTTGATATCAAGGATGGTGTACGGGTGCTCAGTGGAGACTGGGTACACTGGACGGACTCGCCGAGAACTCCCAGATGGTATTATACCTCACGTCAGATGGCAGTTCTCCGGTGACACTGGTACAGAGTAGTCTGTTGACCCGAGATCGTCATAGAGTCTTGTGTGATTCCCACTGTGCTTTGATTTCCATCATACCACGTCCAAGAGGGCGTGCAAAAATGTGGCTTTTGGGTACAGTCCCGAATCACATGGAGGCAATGAGCGATAGGAGGGGATTCGTCTCTCCCGGTATAGGGAGTTGATGTTGTGCTGTGTTCGATTGGCTATAACCGGAAATCCCTGGCCAGGATTGCTGAGATTTACTGGTAAGTGTTATCAGTAGTTTCTCGAACTATTATAGACCTCAAATCGACACGACTTATCAAGCTACTGGGGTCTGACGTTTACCACCCCTAGGCGAGATATGCGACATATCAGATGACGAGACCGGACTGTACGGGAGTGTTACTGATTGGATTCACAGGAGAAGGTACAGGCTTGCTTGTTGATCTTCTGAGCGCTCAATACCTGGGTAGCTGTTACGTTTAGCTGACCACTTGCAGCTTGTGGGTGTTTGATATGATCATCACCTACTGCCGGCATATTAACGATTCTTTAGAGTCCTACACAGAGGTTTCTTGGCTCAGGCAAAATGGAGTAGGGGCACGTATGTGATATGTGCGGGACCGAGGATAATACGATATGAGATACCATATTCTATTCTCGCGATATTTGATATCAGCCGGGTCATCGGATCAAGTGTTGATTCGATGAATCGGTACGGATAAATATTAGTCGGTTATATGCGATATAGCCGGATTGTCGGATCAAGTGTTGATTCGATAATTTTATGTATAATAATATATATGATATATTAAATTACATTAACTAATATTAGCTCACTAAAAGATTCTTTTTCTCACTCGGGTAATACATTGATATATATGCGATATATGTTAATTGTATTATTTTATTTGGTTACAATAAATATTATATATGTGATATAAAATATTGTAACATGATATGATAACTAATGCAACATGTTTAGTAAAGATTAATCAAGATTAGGGTTTGATATGGGTTAATGACTTCTAGTAGATTCTAGAAGGTTTTCTTTTTTGTTTTGGAAAAGATATTTTCAAGTGACTCATTCTTAACCTAACCCAAACCCTAGCCTTGGTTAATTCTCTACAAAGGTTTAGTCAACCATGGTTGTATTATTCATCATTATCTCCTTTGCATTATTCATCATAAAAGGATACTTATCATGTTGTTCATCTTCTTCCTTCTTCTTCCTTTGAGCAAAAGCTTTCTAGCTTTTTGCTTTGTGATGAAAATGAGTGAGAAAAAGATAATAAAAGAGAGCAAAAATCCTACTTCATCATCCTCATCTATCCTTGCCATTTAGATGAGAGTGTTCACTTCATATTATGAGTGTTAGCTTGTGTTAACGAGACTTCAAGGTAGATCATCTTTGTATCAAAGATCGGAAGCAAGACTGCATCTTTCTCTTCATAGAACCTTTCGAGAGTCCGGAACACGATGATCGCAGCGAAGGGACCTCAACACGGAGCTTAAGAAGTGAAGGACCGGATCTACAAAGGTTGTAATCCCTCTCACTTAGTGTTAAAATGTTTAGCATACTTGTTTTCGCCTAAACCCTAGTTTAAAGATCCGGCTTCGGGTTGTTTGGCATGGCTAATTTTTTAATCGGGCATGGTTGATGCCTCGTAGACCCTTTTGTGCGTGCCTAGCTTCATCTCCAAATACTTTCCAAAACCCTATGCCACCTTCATTAAAAACATGCACAACCCTATTCTAAACCCTTTGAACCATTCAAGTTTGGATTTTGAAGACTTTAGGCAACTCAAGAATTTTCCTAGGTTTCCAAATGAGGTAATCCATACACTTTTAGATTAGTGTTTGTGTTATATATCCTAGTGTAGTTAGAAATCGATATAAATAGGTGATGTGATCTTAGAAAATTACAAGTTGCTATTAAGTGGTTAATTGAGGTGTAGTGAGTGTTTATAAGACCTTAGAGATTGATTTCATGGTCTAGAAATGAGTTTAGAACCCGATACACGAAATTAGAATTTTCCCGTGTCGGTTTTGTGAAACCTAAAGGCCTACAGGGTATCTGGAGCTATCTGGAGTATTTTTAAGAAAATCAAGCAATTCCATTAACCTCGATAGACCACTAGAAGACCACCACAGAAGTACGAAGCCATTCCACCATACTTTGACTGGCGAGTCCGGATTTTGAGGTGTTCTCGCCGGACTTCTTTTGGGTTCTGGTTTTGAGTTTTTGACTATGATTCCTACTTCCTACCATCTATCCCCTGTACTAGCTTGTTCAGTCCTAATTTACCTGAGCCAAAATCTGGGATGTACTTGAGAGTGTTTTGGCTATGTTTTCCGATATGTGAATTCTTGGATTTTATATTTGAGATTTGAATTGGTCGTTGGATATTTGTACGTCAACGACGAGGGTTATTTGGTTGATCTTTCATGCGTAAGCTATAGGTTCTAACCTATAAGTAATTCGTGTGCCGTATCGGTTTTCGGATATTGATTTTAATAGAATTGCATTGCGATTGTGTATTGATTGATTGATTGTAGGTACCTACGTGTGGAATTCCGAGACGACAAAGCACATCGACTTCGGCTAAGCGAGGAGTTTAGCAGATGAGTAGATTTATATCTACGGGGGAAGTCGGGTGGATGGCGTATAGCACCTCCGCAACCATTGATATGGAAGATCATTTTATAATTATATTTTGATAAGGATAAGCTACGAACATAAGATGATATGATAAAGTTGACACAAATGAATATATTGATATATGAGAATATGAAATGAGAAGTAAATCATGATAGGTATGAATTGAAAGAGAACAAGTATGAGTTGATGATGGTATGATATGAGATCGAGATCGATAAACACGACACGAGATTGAGATAGAGGTGTCGTGGAATTGATAAGATATGACGTTTATACAAATGTGAATTGAGATATATGTGTGTGTGTGTGTGTGTGTGTGTATTTATGAGTATAATGAGTGATATGCCGTACAAGACTTTAGATCCGTACCCTCATTATTGTATAGGTCAATAGATTCCGTATTCTGTTTGATGACCCCGTACAATGGATTATCGTAGGTGATGAGATGTACCGGATGATTGATCCGCGCTAGTAATTTGAGGATGATGATCGAGAATTATTGTCATATCGGATGTTATAAGGCGGGATCGCCGATATAAAGATTTCCACCTGAACCATACCAATTTTCAAAACGACGATGTGTACGGTTTAAAAAGTGACCGTATGATTCTTGTGTAGATAGATACACCCAATTATTGTTCATGTTGTGTAGGATATTACCCTCGTGATGTATATACCACGTGCCAGAATTTAATGCTATATGATATCATTTGCTAGTACACCTGCACAATTACCGTTGATGCGCATGTTACGCATACACAAATTTGCCGGCTCACACACATTCTTCATCGGTAATTGCCATGTCACCTACACAGTATAATTGCCATGTCACTTATACAGTAGAATTGTCATGCCATTTACACAGGAGAACTGCCCTATCATGATATAAATCATAAAAGTAAAAGTACGTTCATTGTTCAGTACTATCACTTGACATGCTTGCATGATATACCCAATATGCTCATATTACTACTCTATATTGCATACATCGTACTTTATGGTTATATGCATTAAGATGTTGTTTTTATAAGATCTTTGGATTTAAGAACCGCACTTTAATTTCAAAAGAAATTGTGTATTGTTTTAAAAACGTGGTTTCTCTTGATATTATATTTCGAGGTGTCCACCATGAGTTTTGTCGGATCTGAGCAGTGGGTATACCCGATTTGAGGAGCGGTAGGCACCGTCTGTGGGTACATGGTAGACCCGGTGAGATACTCCGGGGCAAGAAGACTCGTATTGTTAGGTGGTGAGCCTGGCAGGGGAGCACTACCTACCGGTGATTGTATGGAGCTCGGCAGATATCCGGAGGATACCTTTTTGGAGTTATGATATGAGATGGATATGAGGGTCGATCTGAGTATGCGGCGCATGAGATATGATGATTTACGTGTCGATGCAGGACATGGGTTTTCATGATATTTCGAGTGTCGGTATAGGACACTCAGGTTCTATGATTTTGATGTGTCGTTGATGGACACACGTGGTTGATATCCTCATATATATATACAGGCATGTGTTTTCATGATGTTCGAGTGTCGACGTGGGACACTCAGGTTTCATGATATTGTTTTGTGTCGTTGATGGACAGGTGGATGATATCCACATGCATACAGGCATATGATGTCGGATGTTTATTTATATATGTCATTGCATTGACTCGATTGTTGATATATATGCGTACTTGGTCACCCTAGATATCATAGTATTACCTTCAGGATATAGGGACCTAGGAAATCGTTGTTTTATTAGATTTCTACTTGCTGATATTTTCTACTCATGAGTTGGCAACTCACCCCCGTTGTGCCACCGTTCTTGCAGGTTTGACCGCTTGGGATCAGTTACGGTATTGCTGGCACACAGCTGCATCCAGGGTGTTTGCTTTGGTATGTGGGACACATGTTGGATCGTGCCCACTCTCGTACTGTTATATTCTATTGTATCTAGATAAACTCCATCATACCAAATCAGAGTCTATAATTGTATATTGGTAGACCTAGTCAGATTTGGGTTTTGTGTGAGACTTAGAGCGATGGGTTTTTGATCGTTTTCTTGAGTTTTGATGTCTTTCTTCCATCTTTGTTCTTTCTGTGTTGATTCTTCGCCGTTAGGCGTCGTATATATGTTATTGCGTGGTTGTGATATCACCGATTGGCGAAGAGCTAACTCCCGTTTGGGGATGCCTATATATTGTTGTGTATATGTTTTTGAATCAAAATATACAAGGGAGGTGCTGCCCAAATTTTTTTAAGACGAAACATGTTTTCAACTCTAGTATAATCCAGTTGCATTATCATGTTTCATTAGCTATGCATTTAAAGAAAAACCTGATTCATTATACCTTTATTTCAAAACTGCACCCCCACTATTTTACGCAAAAGGGTTTAGATTTTCTGGGCTTCGGCTTACTTGATTTACGTTACGCCTTTTGACGTTGCGTGATTTAAGTGCCGGTCACTTGCTAAATTACGGGTCGTGATAAAGTTGGTATCAGAGCGTTAGTTTTAACCTTGGTTTGAGTCTGGGTTTGACTATGCGGAGTCTAGGGCGTATATATTTCGGAACTTAGGCTTGACCTTATGGAACATAGACTTAACGGGGGGTATTAGACCTGAACTTTCGTTTCATAGGTTGACTTTGATTGATGGTGTAAGTAGCTTTAGTAGAGTGACATACCGTACGTATGTTCCAAGGCATATTTACGATACGATACTCCATTTAAGAAACCTTAGGATGTACTTATCTTGAGATCTGTGATATTATCCGTTCCTATGATCATATATCCATTTGGAATCTGTTGATTTCTTTATTTCCTTTGATCTATCTTCATTGATACCTGCTTGAGGTTCCTGTCACCATAGTTTGAGCATAGATTGAGCTGTAGCTAGTGTCGCGGTCAGGGCGAGCTCGTCACGGACGAGGACTGACCATGTTGTTTCTGGTGACACGAGAACGTGTAGGTATAGTGTTGTGTTGTGATCTCTCATTTGAGGCGAGTGTTCGGTTTTGCACCGGATGATCGGGCCATTGATAGAGGCTGCCAGATTGAGAGGACTGTTGATGTACAGCCTACCTCAGAGATCGTAATGTTGTCTACCGTGCAGACAGATGACCCAGCTGCTGCTGAGATTGATAGGATGTCATTTCCAGAGTCTATGAGCTGAAACCGCTGGAGCTTCCAGACAGAGATGTGACAGGAGATAGCTAATCTATCTTAAGTAGAGCGACTGATATGATTCATCAGATTTGATGTGCCGATGCAGGCTCAGTTAAGTCGAAGAATTCCAGTTGAAGGATCTTACTTGGATCTAGAGTAAATCGAGCAAAAGAGGATGTTGTTCTTCGGATGCTCCGATGTGAGATCGGTAAGTTGACCAGTTTCAGATAGAAGGACCTCACCCAGATGCATTGTGAGTTGATCGATAACGGACGAATTAAGTGTATTCCTCCGATGATTTGGACAAGTTCCCGAGGATGTGTTCGGCTAGATATCTTCCACAGAATGATGAAGGTACCGAGTTTGTATTTCGAGTTCGTGTGAGAGACTCAGGATTGACCGTAGCCGAGGACGAATTGCAATATGCAGATAGCAAGAGATGACGTCGAAGTGGACGATAATAAAGACGAGTGGAACAAGAGGTTCGTGCGAGATGTTAGCGAGCCGTTGTTATGCTCCGTTGATGCCAGAGGATTGATATGTGTGCAGAGGCGTTAGATACAGCCAAATTTCAGAGGAAAGCCATGCTGAGGACACAGCTGTCCGGTTATGAGAAAAGAGTTAAGCAAGAGTGCCAACTTTCGTATAGTTCGGCATAGGTGAGATCTGAAGAAGCCACGAGCAGGTTCTTTCCAGGACACATCAGCGATAAAGATTTGCACCCAGAATCAGTTATATCGTGCGTATTCATAGGGCCAGATGCCATCGTCAGTAATGTGTCGTTTCAGAGTGGTCATGTTGATTGGCCAAAAGGTGATCAGAGGAGTTCCAGAGCGGGACTGTTCCGTTAGTACACCTGACAGGGCTGACGAGCCGAAGGATCGTGAGATTTGTAATCCATAGAGAAAACGGGAACCTTGAGACCGAGGACTCCATACTGTGAGCAGGAGGCAAGTAGATGATCTTGCTCTACCAGCTTTCGGCGCACCGGCATGTTTTTTGACATTGTAGGAGGTGTACCTCAATGTCAGTTATTGCGATTTGCATTTTGTGATCCGAGTATCACACTTTTATCGCTTGGACTTGAGTTTCGATGATTGGGTTTCATGATTTATGTTTCTGTGCACCATGGCTGTACCTACTGGAGATTTATATTTTGTGCACAGTTATTGCACTTGGTATCGATTTGTGCCTTCGTAGCACGTATTTATGGTTTTGTGGATTTGATTTCATGCATGTTGTATGCACTTGACTTTACTTATACACTCGGTATAGCTTATATGTGCTTGCAGTGCATTGATTCATATTTTGTGCACACAGTTGCACACGTTTATGGTTCTATACACCTTGGTATACTCAGTGTTATTTTAATATGTATTTGAGATATTGATGAGTTTTCGTGCATTAGTTGCACCAGATTGGTATTTCATGCTTTAGTTGCACGGGATTGGAACTTTGTGCATTTATTACACTAGATTTATGTTTTCGTGTTCATCTGCACTTGATGTTCGTTATCGTACATACTATTGCACTGGATGTTTTATATGGACCAGACGTACTTGATTTGGATTTTCGCGTACATTAGGCACATGATATGAGATTTTGTGCACACCGGGTGCACTCGATTGAGATTTTTATTCGTGCATGTTAGTCGCACTCGATAGAGATTTTTATTCGTGCATGTTGGATGCACTTGATTGGGATTTTCATTCGTGCATGTTAGTTGCACTGGATTGAGATTGTCGTGCACATCCGTTGTACTAGACATATGCTTTTGTGCACACCCGTTGCACTTAGTTTTGCTTTTGTGCATATCATGGCACTTGTATTGGATTTGGTTTTTCGTACACACCAGACGCATGTGATGTTGGATACACCTTTTGAGGCTGATGTTATTTATGAGTATTGCGTTTTGATGATGGATACTATATTATATAGTAGCCGAGCAGGGCTGGTCTGAGGATAATTCCTGAGTACTTTTGCATGCATGAAAAGTTTACCAAGAGGTTTTCAAAAGAAAGGGGCTATAGTCTCACTACGTGTCCGTGAGTGACACGAAATTTTATAAAGAGAACCTTCTTGGATATTTCAAAAAGACAGGCCATATAATTTGAGCAAAAACATATATAAGTATTATTTACTACTTTACAAATGATCGTCCGCCACTTGTGCCGTGAGCTACGCATAGCACGGAGATTTTGGAAAGATTTTGCATGTGTTTTATTCAGTTTTTAAAACGGTTTTACAAAAATGCGTGCTATATATGTATTATGATTTTGGCTATAGTGCATTTGGATTTCAGTAGTGAAATTCGATATTCGTATTTCCATTTTAACTCCGATGATTGCGTGATGCTTGATGGAGTTTGATTTTGAGTTTCGTACTCGTTTTCAGGCGCACACGATGCGCTGTGGTATTTCAGTATCTTCCGTGATTTCGGAGCCCCGTTGATTTGAGCTGATTATTGAAATGTTTTAGTATTTGAAGATTTAAATTTAAATTCGGGAACCGAATTTATTTAAGGGGGGAAGACTGTAACATTTCATAAATATAAAATATTAATTTTTGGAAATTTAATATTAAAATAATATATTTCGCGAAAACTAATAAATTTGCGAATAGGGATTTTTCGTAAAATTGTATAAGTATATATCAATATTTGGAAATTAATCGGAGATTAAAATAATTTATTTATTATAATGATATTTATCGGATTTTTTGGCCAAATCCATATTTTTACATTTTTTCCATGTCATGTGCATATTGTTATTTTGTTTGTGACTTGAGAGATAAAGGAATAAAGAGAAAAGGAAAAGGAAATGAAAAGAGAAAAGAAAAAAGTTATGAAAAGAAAAGGAAAACAAAGAAAGAAAAGAATAAGGGAAAAAGAGTTATGAGAGTAAAACAAGATTTGAGAAGAAACAAAAGGGATATTTGTTAGGACAGTGAGTGTAGGAGATAATTGTGAGTGAGAGAGTGAGCATAAGAGAGGTAGATTAAGACTTGGCTGCCCCATTCCTCTTTCACCCATTGTTTTCTTCATCTCCTTCATTCCCTCACTAACTCCTTGCCTCATCTCCAAATACTTTCTAAAACCCTATGCCACCTTCATTAATAACATGCACAAGCCTATTCTAAACCCTTTGAACCATTAAAGTTTGAATTTTGAAGACTTTAGGCAACTCAAGAATTTTCCTAGGTTGCCAAATGAGATAATCCATAAACTTTTAGATTAGTATTTGTGTTATATATCCTAGTTTAGTTAGAAATCGATATAAATAGGTTGTGTGATCTTAAAAAATTACAAGTTGCTGTTAAGTGGTTAATTGAGCTGCAGTGAGTGTTTACAAGACCTTAGAGATTGATTTCATGGTCTGGAAATGAGTGTAGAACCCGATACACGAAGTTAGAATTTTCCCGTGTCGGTTTTGTGAAACCTAAAGGCCTACAGGGTATCTGGAGCTATTTGGGGTAATTTTAAGAAAATCAAGCAAGTCCATTAACCTAGATAGACCACTTGAAGACCATCACAGAAGTACGAAGCCATTCCACCATACTTTGACCGGCGAGTCCGGATTTTGAGGTGTTCTCGCCGGACTTCTTTTGGGTTCTGGTGTTGAGTTTTTTACTGTGATTCCTACTTCCTACAAGCTATCCCCTGTACTTGCTTGGTCAGTCCCAATTTACCTGAACCAAAATCTGGGATGTACTTGAGAGTGTTTTGGCTATGTTTTCTGATATGTGAATTCTTGGTTTTTATATTTGAGATTTGAATTGGTCGTTGGATGTGTGTACGTCAACGACGAGAGTTATTTGGTTGATCTTTCATGCGTAAGCTATAGGTTCTAACTTATAAGCAATTCGTGTGCCGTATCGATTTTCGGATATTGATTTTAATAGAATTGCATTGCGATTGTGTATTTATTGTAGGTACCTTCGTGTGGACTTCCGAGATGACGAAGCACATCGACTTCGGCTAAGCGAGGAGTTTAGCAGATGAGTAGATTTATATCTACGGGGGAAGTCGGGTGGATGGTGTATAGCACCCCCGCAACCATTGATATGGAAGATCGTTTTATAATTATATTTTGATAAGGATAAGCTACGAACATAAGATGATATGATAAAAGTTGACACAAATGAGTATATTGATATATGAGAATATGAAATGAGAAGTAAATTATGATAGGTATGAATTGAAAGAGAACAAGTATGAGTTGATGATGGTATGATATGAGTTCGAGATCGATAAACACGACATGAGATTGAGATAGAGATGTCATGGAATTGATAAGATATGACATTTATACAAATGTGAATTGAGATATATGTGTGTGTGTGTGTGTGTGTGTGTGTGTGTGTGTGTATTTATGAGTATAATGAGTGATATGCCGTACGAGACTTTAGATCCGTACCTTCATTATTGTATAGGTCGATAGATTCCCTATTCTGTTTGATGACCCCATACGATGGATTATCGTAGGTGATGAGATGTACCGGATGATTGATCCGCGCTAGTGATTTGAGGATGATGATCGAGGATTATTGTCATATCGGATGTTATGAGGCGGGATCGCCGATATAAATATTTCTACCTGAACCATACCTATTTTCAATACGATGATGTGTACGGTTTAAAAAGTGACCGTATGATTCTTGTGTAGATAGATACACCCAATTATTGTTCATGTTGTGTAGGATATTACCCTCGTGATGTATATACCACGTGCCGGAATTTAATTCTATATGATATCATTTGCTAGCACACCTGCACAATTACCGTTGATGCACATGTTACACATACACAAATTTGCCGGCTCACACACATTCTTCATCGGTAATTGCCATGTCACCTACACAGTAGAATTGCCATGCCACTTATACAGTAGAATTGTCGTGCCATTTACACAGGAGAACTGCCCTATCATGATATAAATCATAAAAGTAAAAGTGCGTTCATTGTTCAGTACTATCACTTGACATGCTTGCATGATATACCCTATATGCTCATATTACTACTCCATGTTGCATACATCGTACTTTATGGTTATATGCATTGAGATGTTGTTTTTATGAGATCTCTGGATTTGAGAACCGCAGTTTAATTTCAAAGAAAATTGTGTATAGTTTTAAGAATGCGGTTTCTCTTGATATGATATTTCGAGGTGTCCACCATGAGTTTTCTCAGTTGTAAGCAGTGGGTATACACGATTCGAGGAGCGGTAGGCACCGTCTGTGGGTACATGGTGGACTCGATGAGGTACCCCGGGCAAGAAGACTCGTATTGTTAGACGATGAGCTTAGCAGGGGAGCACTACCTACCGGTGATTGTATAGAGCCCGGCGGATATCCGAGGATGCCATTTTGGAGTTATGATATGAGATGGATATGAGGGCCGATCTAAGTATGCGGCGCCTGAGATATGAGGATTTACGTGTCAATGCTGGACACGGGTTTTCATGATGTTTTGAGTGTCGGTGTTGGACACTCAGGTTCCATGATTTTGATGTGTCGTTGATGGACACACGTGATTGACATCCTCATATATATATACTGGCATATGTTTTCATGATGTTCGAGTGTCGGTGTAGGACACTCAGGTTCCATGATATTGTTTTATGTCGTTGATGGATACGTAGATGATATCCACATGCATACAGGCATATGATGTCGGATGTTTATTTATATATTTCATTGCATTGACTCGATTGTTGATATATATGCGTACTTGGTCACCCTAGATTTCTTAGTATTACCTTCAGGATACAATGGCCTAGGAAATCGTTGTTTTATTCGATTTCTACTTGCTGATGTTTTCTACTCACGAGTTGGCAACTCACCCCCATTGTGCCACAGTTCTTGCAGGTTTGACCGCTTGGGATTAATTGCGTTGTTGCTGGCACACAGCTTCATCCAGGGTGTTTTCTTTGGTAGGTGGGATACATGTTAGATCGTGCCCACTCTCGTACTGTTATATTCTATTATATCTAGATAAACTCCATCACATCAAATCAGAGGCTAGAATTGTATATTGGTAGAGCTAGTCAGACTTGGGTTTTGTGCGAGACTTAGAGCGATTGGTTTTTGATCGTTTTCTTGAGTTTTGATGTCTTGCTTCCTTATTTGTTCTTTCTGCGTTGATTCATCGCCCGTTGGGCGTCGTATATATGTTATTGCATGGTTGTGATCCCGCCGATTGGTGAAGAGCTAGCTCCTGCTCCCGCTTGGGGATGCCTATATATTGTTGTATATATGTTTTCGGATCAAAATATAAAAGGGAGGTGCTGCCCAAATTTTTTTAAGACGAAACATGTTTTCAACTCTAGTATAATCCACTTGCATTATCATGTTTCATTAGCTATGCATTTCAAGAAAAACATGATTCATTATACCTTTATTTCAAAACTGCACCCCCACTATTTTCCGCAAAAAGGTTTAGATTTTCTAGGCTTCGGCTTACTTGATTTACGTTACGCCTTTTGACGTTGCGTGATTTAAGTGCCGGTCACATGCTAAATTACGGGTCGTGACAGACTCACTACAAGATATTTGTGAACTCATTAGATATTTGTGTAAGAAATATCTCCACAATTATTGAATAAGACTCACTCATTTCTAAAAGGGGCAGCCAAGCTTTTCTCAATGCTCACAACTCCATTCTCATTTTCTCAAGTCCTTCTCTTCTTTCTCATAAACTCTAATTGTCTCATGGGTTGAGAAATCTAGGGTTCAAAGAGACAAAGCATTCCATCTTTACTCTCTACATCACCTAGGCCATCTAGTCTAGCAAGCTACTTGCCCTAGTTACCTCAGAGTTGAGGTTGGAGCTCAGACTATAGACTCTCGGGTGGATCGTATTTGACTCGAGGAAGCCACGACCCGTTACGATCCTTGGAGCCTAAGATGACGAGGAGGACAGTGAGTAGAGGACTCGAGGGACTTGGTTTCATGAGGTATAACTTTCATCCGAGCAGTTAAACCTCACACAGTATTTTGATAACTAGGGTTTAGCATCGACCCGTTACGATCCTTGGAACCTCACACAGTATTTTGATAACTAGCAGAAAAATCGTTTTTTGAAAATTCCGCCTTCCCGCGGACACGCGGGGTGCACGACACAGACTTACAAAAAAATGGCTAATAATTCTTAGATGGTCCACCATGATCTCTTCCCTTAAACACAGGAATTTGTTCAAGGGTACATCTCTCCATACCTCTGAAGCATACCGTTGTAATTCCTTAACGTCTTTAGAGAGGTGGCGGATCCCGACAACTAACTGCTTTTGGGTGCACTTCCCAAGCTGGCGTGCACACTTTAAACCAAAACACACCCTAAATGGGTGTATCCCACATCATCACCATGCATCCCGTCACGTAAAAAGTACACGGGCATAAAATGGTGATCTATGGACCGTAACGTCCTCAAACTACTACGGACCATAATGTTCTCAAACTAAACCCTCACTTCAAAAATGGTGATCTATGGACCGAAACGTCCTTAAACTAACAACGGACCGTAACGTCCCTAAACTAAAATAATGGAGCCCAAATGCTCTTTTGTTGGATCTGAATGATCCTAAAACCCCATTAAGTAGATCTTAGTCTCAAATTGGACTAGCGTATCCTTAACAAAAATTTAATTTAATCTTAATCTCAAACGAGATTAATGATCCTTAAATCAACCCAAAACCAAATCTAAGATATACAGATTTGGACTAATTCATGCCCTGCGGGCGACAACATAAATTAGTCCCCATATACAATCTACGGACAACTAAAAATAAAACAAACACACACGACACAAAGTGAACCTCTGGAGCCGGAGAAAGTGGTTATCGCTATGCGGTAACGTAATTAACTGCAGGGGCTTGCGCCTGCAGGGAAGAGTATCCCCATAATAAAAAAAAACTCTCGCAAATGAGGAGGAATCTGACGAAGTCTGCTACAATGGCCGCATCCGTCCAAACCTCTGATATACGGTGTCATAAATCAACTTAGCATTTTTAGAGAGGTGGATGGGTAAACCCAAATAGCATCTGCCCCCAAATTCAGGCAAGACGATCCATCTCGGTCTGTCTCTGTTTTCGACGGTGAACACCATCTACACCAATCTTCTTTCTGAAGATCCATTTACAGCCTATGAGTTTTACCCCTTCTGGAGCAATGTCCAAAGTTCATACTTTGTTGGTGTACATGGACTCTATCTCGGTCCGCATTGCATCCAGCCATTTTACTGAGTTGCAGCTCTGAATGGCTTGCTGGAAGCTAGCCGGCTCATCATTGTCAATGATGCAATCCTCTCTATCCCGGTCTATGAGAAAACCGCAGTATTTTTCGGGCGGATGAGACTGCATATTAGTTCTACGGAGTGGCGTAGGGATGTCCTGTTCTTTTGAAACCTCTGGTTCTACCATGCTTTCAGTAATAGTTTGTGGTTCTAGAATTTCTTCCAGTTCTATTGCGCTCCCACTAGTTCCATTTTCAAAAATTGATTTTTCAAAAAATGGGCATGACGAAAAACAAAAAACATTTTGTTTCTCTGCGTAATAGAAAAGATACCCCCTAGAGTTCTTTGGGTATCCCACAAACTTACACAGTACTGAGCGTGCCTTATGCTTGTCCGCATGCTACTTTTTTTAAAAAAAGCTGGACATCCCCATATCTTCAGATAATGAAGATAGGGTTTCTTCTTACTCCACATCTGATATGGTGTGGTAGGCACAGCCTTGGTAGGAACCTTATTCAAAAGATATGCAGCTGATTCTAGTGCATAATCTCAGAAGGATTGCGGTAACTCAGTGTTTACTCATCATGGAACGTACCATATCCAATAGGGTTCTGTTCCACCTTTCCGATACACAGTTGTGTTTTTAGTGTGTATGGAGGAGTAAGCAGAGAGAGAATTCCATTCTTTTTTAGGTAATCCAGGAACTCGACACTTAAGTATTCACCACCTCGATCGGATCTTAGTGTCTTGATATTTTTGCCTGTTTGTTTTTCCACTTCATTCTTATATTCTCGGAATTTCTCAAAGGCCTTGGATTTATGTTTCATCAAGAAGACATGTCCATACCTAGATAAATCATCCGTAAAAGTAATAAAATAGGAATAACCACTTCTTGCATGTGTAGATATTGGACCACACACGTCGTTGTGTATGAGTCCTAAGAGCTCGCTCGCTCTTACTTCGTGTCCAGTGAGCGGAGTCTTTCTCATATTTCCTATGAGACAAGATTGACAAGTTGCATTAAGCTGATATTCAAACGGATCCAAATATCCCTCTCTATGTAACTACGACAACCGTGTTTCATTGATGTGCCCCTGTCTACAATACCATAAGAAAGCCTTATTTAACTATGGAGACTTTCTTTTAAGTGTGTTCTGGACGTTGAAAACCTAAACTTGATTTAACACGTATATACCGTCCTCTAGTGTACCTGACCCAATCAAACTCTGATTAAGGTGGATGTGGACCACATCGCTTACAAATATAAAATCATATCCTTCTTTAGAATGTAAAGATACAGATATAATATTACAAGCTAGACTAGATATACACAAACAGTTACGTAAAATCAATATCTGCCCACTTGTCAATCCTAGGTGATATTCCCCTACGGAGACAACATCCACGCTCATTCCATTAGCAACCCTGAAAGTCATATCACCTGCCCTGATAACTCTACGGTTTCTCAAAGCCTATAATGAATTACAGATATAAGATCCTAATCCGGTATCTAATACCCAGGAAGTAGAGTTAATTGACATACAGTTTTTAATCACAAACACACCCGAAGTCGAAGCCACAACATGCTTCGGATCCTGAATTTTGGCTTTCTAAGCTCTGCATTCCTTCTGCCAATGCCCTTTCCCGTGATAATAAGAACATCCCTCCTTCCCTACTGTTAGCCCTGAAACTTTTTCCCTGTCCTTTCCTTTTACCTTACTTACTGACATCGTATATCGGCTTTGTGGAAGTCTTCTTCTACTTACCTTTGGCTTTCGCCTTGGATCCAGAAGAGGAAGATTCCCCAATAAGCAGAGCAGGTGTCTCCCTGGTTTCCTTCACGGTGCCCTCAACTGGAAATATAACTTTCTTTCCCTGCGCGTAAGTAGAAGGTAGGGACTGTAGATTCAAGTCAGCATATGACTCGTTCTCCAACGTGGTCCCCAGGTCCGTGAGCTGTTTAATACAGCTGATCATTGTAGGGACCTGGTCCCCTACAAATGACCTGACATCCAATCTTGCTTGAAACAATTCCTTCGAGATCTCATACCTTGCGATACGAGATTGCTCTTCATATAAATATTTGTTATGGAAGAAGATGGAAACTAAGTCTATCTTCTCGTGCTGCCTCTGGTTTACACCATCTACTGAGACCAACACGAGGCACTTGGCATTTGCACTGTCTTTTTCCGATGTCTTACGGATATCATTATCCGTGATGGTGGAATCTGGACCTGGGACGGCAGGGGCTTAAGTAGTAATGAGGTGGTCCAGATTGTCATAGGTAATGGACATCTGGACAAATCTTTGCCAGTCAATATAGTATAACTCAATCATTTTATTATCTAGTTGTAACCTAATCCTTGTCATCTGGTCGCTGCAATTAGGGGAGAGAGAAGAAAACACTCAGCATGATGCTCTTGCAAGTTTAGATTGGTTTTTAGTTTATCTAAATAGGATGGCTCCCACTGTATCTCGAATCCTTTCTCAAACCATAAAAGAAGAATTAGTCAGGATTAATCTCACCCTACAATACTTTCTTAACCTTTCAGCCAGGCTAGTGTTGGTATTTCGAGAGAGGTTTTCCAACGCTTTCGCGAAGTTCCTTAATTACATAACCTCTTTTCCCTGGAGGCATAACCCCGCTAACACCATTCTAGACATCTACTTGGTTTATAGCATTGATTGTGTTAGTGAAAAATCTCCCGAGGAGTAGCGGATACTCACAGTAGGATCGGGATTCAAATATCATTGTGTGATAATGCTGAAGGAATCCTACCAACGTTATCACACTCCAAATGGTATGCAACACTAGCAAGTTTCAATTTTTTTAGAAACTCCCGATGTGGATTTTTTCCCCATGCTCTTATGACCTTGACGAAGGCCAACATATCATAAGTCACATGTCAAGTTCTGCCCATCATTTTCCAGGTTAATTTGAACCCACCCGTACATACCCTTGACGAAGGCCGAAATAGTAGTACGACTGTCCCAACCAAAGCATCTATCTATACTAAAGATGAATATCCAGCAGCTACTAATCACTATACCTTGGTAAAGGTCAAAATACATAGCTTGAATACTACTGAATATTCAACTGAAATGACGGAGGGCTACGGTTGTTTTTGGAGAAACTGTGAACGTAATGAACTTGATTTAATCGAAGAAACCTGATAGCTTTTTAAAGGAGTGATTTAAGCTCCGCATTTAAAAGTTTCCGTTTTGAAAAAACCGAGTGGTTATAAAATTGTACCAACGATTCAGCTTTGGATTGTTTGCTTTGCATTAATCTAATGCAGTTCCATCATTTACACCTATCATCACAGAGAGAAATGAAAATATGACGTCCGCTTATGCCATCCGCATTCGCCACTGGGCCCCATCTAACACCGTCAGGTTACTTAACTAAGCCCAAAGTGGGGGCTGGACTAGCGCGGATGCAAAACATAAACAACGTCTACTATATAGCATATATATAATAATCATTCATCTCACGCAAAAATAGGCATTCCAGATCACAGATGAACATATTGGATATATTAGGAATTCCGCGTTTCGTTTAAGTCTGTAACGAAAGACGGATTCCACGGTCATGATGAATAGCCAAACCCCACCCTAGACCCCTACGGGTGCGGCAAACTACCCGCCAAATTTCCGAAGTGAAGCAAACTCCCTCAGTAAAATGAGTAGGCCACTCGGCACTTCAAAGAACCCGGTAGTTTGTGCACCCCATCTTGGGTCTAATCTAGGAGCAGAAAACAGTAAAAGAAATAATACAACGGTGGCTACAACCTCAACCCGGATGTGCCCCGCAAAATAATATTACATCACTATACAATTTACATCGAATAAAAGAAACTCTCATCTTACAACCCCGGCTATTCATCCACGACGAACCAATAATGTTCATATACACAAACCAATATCACAGATCACAGATATGTGCAACCCCCACTAATCAACGTATAGCGGTTAGCAGATGTTCAGCACATATATCACAATACAGATAAAACCCGATTAGCAAATAACTTAGAATTTCGATGGAAAACTATTTTCCGTGTCTACCCCAAGTGCAAACCAGCACATAGAAAAATACTGGGTAGAAACCAAATATACCAGAGAACACAACACCCAAAATAAGAAACACAGAGGAAAAATGAGCCAACTTGGCCTCGACTCGGCAGTGGAACAGCGGTGAATCGCACCGATTCGACGCGTTTCCGCGGTGGTCTTGACGAGTTATGGACTCGTTTTTCACCAGTGTTCATAAAATTCCCTGCTTGCAATTTTCATGCCTCTGAAATAATTTTTATGACAGTTTTCAAAATCGACAGAAAGCAAGGGATCAGGTGTTTTGTTTTCGCGATTTTCTGACGATCGAAGTTCTAATAACTTGCTAACAAGCTAGTAAAGGTTTAGTAAGCTCTGATTCCATTGTAAGTCAATATCGCGCACCCCGCGGGTGTTGATATGTATGCCCTAGAGGCTTGTATTTATATAAGATGCTAGGCATGTATATGTAAAGAAACAAGATTTGCTCGAAATGATAGTATGCTATCTGGTTTATCTTCATCTTAACGTATGATGTGTTGTATTTCATATCTTATATACACGTTGATGAAGCCCTTAGGATTATGCTTGACTACCAGAATTATGATGTAGATCATACTAGTGGGGAATGGGCAGTCTAAAAGCATATCTTTTAATTGTTCCTAGTCGAGGGTATATCGAGATAGGGCATCGATATTACCAGAGTAGACTAGTGTGTACGTTTTTTGACCCTAGGGGCGATGGTTGATCCCGCAACCATTAGTGTTTGACATCAAAGATTGTACACAGGTGCTCATTGGACAATGGATACACTGAACAGGATTCGCTGGGAACTCCTAGATGGTATATATACCTATTGTCAGACAGCAATTCTCTGGTGACACTTGTATAGGTTAGTCTGTAGACCCGAGATCGTCATAGTGTCTTGTGTAATTCCAGCTGTGCTTTAATTTCCTCCCTACCACAGCTCTACCGAGTGTCCAAACAGGTGTATCTTAGGTACAGTCTCGAATCACATGGAGGCAGTAAGCGATAGGAGGGGTTACGTCTCTCCCGGTATAGGGAGTTGATGTCGCGCTATGGTTGATCAGCCATAACAGCAAATCCCTGGCCAGGGTTTTCGAAATTTACTGGTAAAAGTTATCAGTAATTTCTCGAACCGTTATGAGCCATAAATCAGCATGACCTATAAAGTTACTGTGGTCTGACATTTACCACCCTTAGACTTCATATGCGATGTATCAGACGAAGAGACCGGACTATACGGTAAGTGTTGCTTACAGGCTCGTTAGGGTTGGGATGAGTTTGCTCGTCGACCACCTTTTCGTCATGTACCTGGGTAGGGGTAGCCATTACGCACAGCTAGTGCCGCTGACGTGCTTATTGTTAAACCTACTGCCAGCGTATTGTCGAGTCTTTAGAATCTCACACAGAGGGTTCCCTGGTTCAGGCAAAAGATGTAGAGGTCGTAAGTTGTTACGGTAGGGTTTCGATCATGTTCGTGTACTAGCTACAGGAATGATGATCGGAAGGATAATACCGGTAGGCTTTGGTTTAAGCCGAATACCGGTATTATATTATTGGATTATTTGTATTCGTATTTTTTCGGAATGCGAATACGGATATACTTATACGGTATACGGTGAGGGATTCTTGTAATTGTACAAGAATACATTCTAGTAGGAGACACCTCATAAATGTGTTTTTATTTTGTGAAAATAAAAAAAATAATGAGGTGGAATTTGAAATTGTCAAAGCATGGATGAAGGAATGGCTTATTTCATTTTATATTCATTTGGGTTTACTATTGAAGCATGGTGCATTATTTTTGGGGAAAAATAATGCATACTTCAATTATTTGTTTTGAGCCATATCATTTGTTCATGCTTGATACTTGCTCATTCTAGCATTCATCTTCTCTCTCCAAATTATCTCCTTCTTCAAGCTCTAAGTTTTACCCTTCACATGACTTGTGAATCAAAAACTTAGGGATCACTTTAATCCTCTACTTAATCTTTACATCATCTAAGTAATCATTTCTAGCACACTTGATTTCTTAGTTATCTCTTGTGAAGAGTTTGAAGCTTCTTCTATAGCTCTCGGGTGGATCATCTACGACCTAGAGGTGACCGGAGACCGAGTTCTTTTCAAGCATCCAAGGAGCCTAGGAGTCGCATCCAAACGAAGACCCGAAGGACCGATTCTCAAGGTATAACCCCCTACCATAGTACATAAGATCTCTAGATAAGGTTTCTGGTTATGGTTTAGCACAAGATCTAGGGTTTATAGTGGGTGTTACATGCAAGAAAATTTTCGTTTGCCACTTCCGCCTCCTTACAAGTGTTGTGAGGGTGTGCAACATCCACTAATATGCTATCAGAGCATAACTAGACCATAACTAGATTTTTAGACAATATTTAAAATTTCGAAACACGAAATAACTCCGATACTGAAAAACCAAAACTGCTCTCTGAAATTTTTTAAAAGTTGTTATAAATTTTTTTAAAACATTTGCAGAATACTTGTTATATGTCACGCCCCACTTCCCAAAATACGGAATACGAGAGGTTGACAAGGCCAGCCATGCTCCTACGGTCAAGGAAACATCCTGCCGTAGTCACACTTCGGCTTCTAGCTTTACATGGTAATCAGTAAATAATGCGCAGGTAATGAGAAATGCAGTAACTGGAACAAAACAATATAAAGAACTGACCTGATGGGAAACAAAAGGTATAACCCTGGATAGCTAATCAAGATGTCCGTGATATACGTCTAGTCCTGGTCCAGGCTAAATCTTCTCCTCACACTAAGCATGCATACTCAGGTCGTCAGAGCGACACAATAGCAGTATAATATATAAATTCATGTGACAATTCTAACAGTGATAATAGATATATATAACAGTAAATCAATGACGGTATAGGTATGAACATGCAGTAATCAATGCAGCGGAACAGTAAAAGCAGTAGAATGATATGCCACGTATGTCAACACAGTAAGTATGTATATCGATGCTATCATCCCTATCAGTCTCTAAGTCTCACTATACAGGTCACTAAGCCTATCGTCAGTCCAAGTGTGAGAGTCAACCACTCGCGAGTGTCCTCCACCCAAGGGTAGAACCCAAGGGCAAGGGACCATGGGCCCAACATGTAACTCACGGTAATAATCATGTACCCTGTAAATCTCCATATATCTCCATATATATAAGCCGGCATGGGACTCCCGAGATTCTGTTGAACTTACACTCAAACTACCCCACACCCCGTGGTCTACATCAAACGCCAACCATATCCTCAAATACCAATCGGTCTGTGACAAGTCTGCGCGAGAACTGGAGGCAGGACCTCCATCAAGCACGTCCCGACTAATACCTAAGATAAATGGCAGTGTCTGGTGCCTTATCTGTGACACCCGTGCAAGAGCTTCCATAAGTGTCCCATACCACTTATAGTCACACGTACATGCATCCCACAGACGTCGACAATGCAATAGAATAATAAAATTCACTGATTGTGTACAAGTACGTATCACTTTCACTTATTCACTGATACACGAACACTAACGTACTTGCCACAATCATCACTAATACCTAACACTGGGTAATGCACGTTATCACTAAGTTATCAATGCAGTGACAAGTGTATGATATGATGCGTAAACAGTATGTAAGGCATGATTAGGGTGTCATGAATCAATAATCTACCACTTGCATAATTTATCATAAATAACACGGTTACATTTTAGTGAAACGATGAATGGGGAATAAATAGTATGTTCAGTTATCTATTCAGGGAATTTGGTTTCATGCCAATCGGGTTCCAAGATCATTAACTATAGCCATTTCATTTTAAGCGTTCACGGCTGGAAATCCGATTTCAGAATCAAAAGTCCGTTTCGCAATGCACTTTAATCCCAGTTGGGATAAGATTTTAGCGATGCTACAGTTGAATGAAATCTATAGATTTCAGTAAGGTTTTCAACGCAATAGACAGATCTTCGATCGCGTCTGTATGTCAGGAGATATACACTGTTTAATACTAGTATGTCAATTCTGATTCTGTTGGGACTGTTAAGCGTCCCGATCCTTTAAATTACAGGTTAAATAGAAATGATGACGAAACAGGATGAAACCACTTGTATTATCTAGCTAATAGATTCATATTTAGTAAACAGTAGAGTTCCGCAACCTACGAGTTAAGGAAACAGGGTGGTACCCATTACGGGACAGTAAACAACAACTGGAGTCGCTCTGGACTGCAGTTCAGAGTCGCACTCCGATCCAAATATGGACATAGTTTGAATACAGAAACAATTTGAAACTTGCATAGGGTTATAGTTCGTCGAGTCGGATTCGATTTGAGCCCTCGAACGGATCATTCCAGTATGTATATAATTTATGGTAATTTTAACGGTTTTCAGGTACAAGAAAATTCCAGTTTTACGAGTAAACTTGGGGTTAGTCGTTTTAGTCGGTAACGGTCATATTATCCAACGAAATTCACATACTAGATTCACAGCCATACGGGCCAGCTTATACAATTGAGTTCTATCAAATTAAATGATAATTTCCTATGAGAACATGTATCGAACAGTTGCGTCGTAATATTTAACAGAAAAGTAAAACATGGGATATACACGATTGTAATTTGTGACTATCATAAAGCAGCATGTAGCAAGTAGAGAACTTGCCTGGAACCATCTCGGGGTTGTACGGCAGCAGCGGCGATGACCGAGACAACAGTGATCGACGACGTATGAAAAGTGCTCGATGAAATGCCAAAGCTTGAAGGTTGTGCGGTGATCTTGACTCGGCTTGTGGAGGGTGCGATGGTGGTTCTGGGTTGCTATCTCAGTGCAAGAGACGGCTGCTTGTCAGCGACGGCGTGCAGCAGGTGGCCGGAGCAGGGGTGTCGGGGAGTTGGAGTTCGAGCGAGGGAGCAGGAAAGAGAGGAGGAGGGAGAGAGTGATGGGAGTGGGGGAGAGAGGAAGTGTGTGCAGGGAGAGAGAGGTTTAGAGAGAAGAGAGAGAGAGAGCAGAGTGAGAATAGAGAAAGAGAGAGAGAGAGAGAGAGAGATAACTGGGAAAGAGAGAGAGTGAGAAGGAGAGAGAGGGGTAACTGGGAAAGAGAGAGGGAGGAGGGATTGGAGAGAGAGAGAGTTGTGGAAAGAGAGAGCTAGAGTGATGATGGCGACGGTGATTATGATGATGTTGGGGTGACGGCGGTGGTTGAACGGCGGTGAGGCGGGGGTCGGCTCAGGTGTAGGTAAGTTGGTGGGTGCGACGAGGGCTGAGGACGAGGGTGAAGGCGGCGAGGGTGCTCGTGAAAAGAGGCGAAGAGGTTGGTGGTCGGTTTCTCGAGGTGGAGGCAGGGGCTCGATGGGGGTTGGCCGATGAATGGGTGTGTAGGGATGGTGTCACGGCGATGAAAGGGAGGGTGTCGACGGTGAAGACGAGAAGGAGATGACGAGGTGGAGGCGTGCGACGTGAGGGGACGGTGGCGAGCGCGACGCGCTGGCGTGAGCGTGGGTTCGAGAGAGAAACGGGAAGGGAAAGAGAGAGAGAGGGAGAAGACGTGGGGGAGAGGGGGAGAATTTTGAGAGGAGAGAGAGGCGCGCGTCGTGGGTAACGCTCGCGATCGGGGCACGGCTCGTGACGAGCGGCGACGTGGGCGCAGGTGTGGGGTGCGGCGAGAAGTGTGGATCGCGAACGAAAGAACGGGCGGGAAAATTTTATAGCCGTTGGGGAAGAGAAGAGAAGGCGGGTCGGGTCGGTGGTTGAAACGGGTCGGGTGTGAGGTGCGGTGCGGGCTTGGAGAGGGAACGCGGGCCGAGAGCGAGCTGGGCCAGGGGTTGGGAATAAATTCAAAAGAATTATTAAGGAAAGGAGATGGGCTCGGGTGAGATGGGCTGGGCCAAAAATAAAGAATTTTAATAGGAAAATGGAATAGGCTGGGCTCGGGGTTTAATAATAGAAGGTGAAAAAGAGTTGGGCTGAGGGATTTGTTGTGGGTTTTAATAAAACAAATTAAGTTATAAAAGAATGGGCTTAAAGAAATAAAATGGGGTAAATGGAATGGGGGTTTTATTCAAAGAAAAGGGTGATATAGGTTAAAGAAAAATGTGATTAATGTGGACTTGGGTTTAGGATAATAATTAGAACTAGGGTTTTAGATTAGAATATAAAACAACTAGAGTTAGAACACTAGAAATATAGTAATATAGGAAAATATATTGATGAAGAATGAATCTATAGTTTGGGTTTAGGCTAAAAAGGTTTTAAAATAAATTAATAATTATAAATAAAATAAATAATAAATAACTGTATAAGTTAAAGAGAGATACGTTTTATTGGTATAAAAAGGGGCTAGGTGTTATATCATACCACCCTTATAAAAATTTCGTCCTCGAAATTTAAAATAAATGATAAGTTATACAAACGTAAGCGAAAGCTATTATATTTCATTTAACACGGAAGGATTTACCAGAAATTCGTGGATGAAGAAATTTGAAGATATATATAAGTAAGAACAACATACAGAAAGGTAGGTCTAAATTGGTATAAGGCAGGAATAACTATAAGGGTAACTACAAGTATACGAGAATATAGATAACAATAATAACGAACAATATTATTCGAGGCGTACTCTATAAAATCGAAATTCAGCTATGTGCACGTATAAGTCTATCAAAGGTAGCACAGCAGAAATAATAAGTATAAGGCACAATCATTTATAATAGTAAACATAAGCACAACACCCGAAAATAAAGTAATGATAATAAAGTAGTGAAAGATTTGTCAGTAGGTTAAAACATTTTAGGATAATGTATCATTCAAATAACGTAGAAAACTCATATAGTGAAAATAAGAAACATGGAGCGAAAATATGCGCGATGTAAGGTTGCGCTATCGAAAATAATGGGAAAGCTAGTGGTGAAGTACTTGAAATGCGTAAAACGGAAATAGTCGATAAAACACACTCTTCGATAAATATAAAATAT
Organism: Agapanthus africanus; assembly: GCA_030015575.1. NCBI lineage: Eukaryota > Viridiplantae > Streptophyta > Magnoliopsida > Asparagales > Amaryllidaceae > Agapanthus > Agapanthus africanus. Next base: position 663,143,068 of record CM057340.1, read on the forward strand.
TGAAAACCAAATTTTCGAATAATAATGTCCCTATATATATTTAGGGTAATAGGAAAAACACAACGAGGTATAGGGATAGCTAGGGTAATGATTACAAGGAAGTGTGGATCATTCAAAGGTTGGAGTATGGCGGCTTTAGGCTGAAGATCAAGGAGATTGGGATCGGGTCAGCACAGGAACAAAGAACTGCAAGGGGAAGAGTATGGGGAGGATAACGGTCAGTAGATCATATGAATCAAAATTTGAAGAGTTAGCGAACTCAGAAATTTCACAAAAATTGTTCTCCTTTCAGAAGGATCTCAAACGAGGCACAGACGAAGGATAAAAGGTGGAACTCTAAAAGATCGGGTGTGTTACTTATTAATCTCTATGAGGGTTAAGGCAATGTAAGGAGTAGGGGTGGACAAACCTCAGTAGGAAAATAATTGTATAGGAGAAATAATCAAGCAGCAAGTGAACTAAGAAGATCGAAAAATTAGCGAACTCAGCAATTTATTTCATTCCAGAAGATTTTAAACAAAGTATTCTCAAAGACGAAAGGTGTCCCTAAACTATACACAGATTTATTTGGCCAGATAAGACAACATCTAAAAGGAATCCCGTCAGTCGCGGTTGTGGAGATTCAACAGGTTGCGGTAGGCTCGCGCGCTCAGGTAGGGGCGTCCATTTCCATAGCGCCTCGCGGGGACCGCCATTGGGAGTTCTTCCACAGCAGGGTCTTGTCCTTCTGGTCCTTCTTCCTCGTCTGGAGCTTCTTCATCGAAGTCTGATTCCATGTGATTCTCTTCTTCTGGATTTTCTTCCACGGGATTTTCCTCAACTGGATTTTCTTCTATCGGGTCTTCCTCGGGATCTTCCTCTATCGGGTTCTTTTCAGGGTCACCTTCCTCTTCATCGGAATCGTCTATGATATTAAACTCTGGGGCGACTGCTCCTTCGTCTTCGGAATCGCTGTTCCCGAAAATGGCCTGGGGATCGTTGATCTCATCATCAGAACTCATCAGCGTGCGGTCTAAGAAAACGCATAACTGTTCATCCTCATCTAGATGCGGCGCTGCTCCAGGATGGGCCATGGCCTGAAAAGAAAGAGTCATGATTAGACAGTGGAATACATCAAGAAAATAGCTCAGGGTACAAAGTATAGGAAAATATGCGGTGGCAGGAACTGAAAGATCAGGATTAAAATGCTGTGATAATGAATAGTATAAATAAGGAGAAAGCAAGAGAATGATACATATATTACGATTCAAGTTTTATTGCATTCAACTAAAAGATCAACGGATACAAGATTTCAAACGGAAAGAAATATTCATAAGAGGATGGCAACATTATTACTGAAAGTAGAAAACATGAAAATTCTTCTTTGATTGCTAGACTGCTGCATTCTCGTCACGCGAGTTGAATCCTGTGTTGGGTCGGCTTTATCCTCGAGGTTCGAACTACGCAATAATCATCACTTGGCAGAAGTGGAGAGTGTGGATGAGTCTCCTCCTTGTAGCTCCTTCCTTTTTGGGCAACCGTTGATAAGATGTCCGCTGGATCCGCAAATCAGACATTTCCCTTGGGCGCGGCGACAATCCCTCTGAAGGTGTCCTGGCCTCTTACAGTACCCACAACATGGGGTCTTCTGCTGCTTCTGTCGCGGGGAAACACATTGGCGCTTCATCTTCTTCTCTTTTTCTCGTCTAACGGGGATCCCTTTATGATTGGAGACTCCCGTTGGTGCCTGACTCACCTGCCTTCTCAGTCCTTCAGCTAACAAGTCGTTTGTTCGCTCCTGGGCTTCCTTTAAACCTTGCAGTACACTCAGGATCTCAACCGTCTGGTTCTGGGGAGTGGAGATAGAGGAAGAGTCGTTGGAAGATATGATCCTGAAACAATAATTTTGAGGATGATATAAGTCACAAGCTATAAGAATCAAAATGTAATATGGATTGGACAAGGATTCAAGAATATCAGATGTGATGAAATTTATTACAAGCGGAAAATCAACTGTATGACTCTAAGTCACTTAAACAGAGTATGGTAGTGTAATCGTGATGTAGTTCACAATTATAACCACGAAACTTTGCTAAGTCACCTGAAACCCTAGCGAATGGATAGCGGAACACACAATGTGAATATGGATCAAGAATAACAAGTTTACAACCTAGACCGATAGATGTCTTAGATTGTCAAGCTATACATGGAAAACTGCAGTCCTGATCGAAGCAAAACCTGGGCTCTGATACCAACTAAACCATGTCACACCGCGCTTCCCAAAATACGGAATACGAGGGGTTGACAAGGCCAGCCATGCTCCTACGGTCAAGGAAACATCCTGCCGTAGTCACACTTCGGCTTTTAGCTTTACGTGGTAATCAGTAAATAATGCGCAGGTAATGAGAAATGCAGTAACTGGAATAAAACAGTATAAAGAATTGACCTGATGGGAAACAAAAGGTATAACCCTGGATAGCTAATCAAGATATCCGTGATGTACGTCTAGTCCTGGTCCAGGCTAAATCTTCTCCTCACACTGAGCATGCATACTCGGGTCGTCAGAGCGACACAATAGCAGTATAATATATAAATTCATGTGACAATTCTAACAGTGATAATAGATATATATAACAGTAAATCAATGACGGTATAGGTATAAACATGCAGTAATCAATGCAGCGAACAGTAAAAGCAGTAGAATGATATGCCACGTATGTCAACACAGTAAGTATGTATATCGATGCTATCATCCCTATCAGTCTCTAAGTCTCACTGTACAGGTCACTAAGCCTATCTTCAGTCCAAGTGTGAGAGTCAACCACTCGCTAGTGTCCTCCATCCAAGGGTAGAACCCAAGGGCAAGGGACCACGGGCCCAACATGTAACTCACGGTAATAATCATGTACCCTGTAAATCTCCATATATCTCCATATATATAAGCCGGCATGGGACTCCCGAGATTCTGTTGAACTCACACTCAAACTACCCCACACCCCGTGGTCTATATCAAACGCTAACCATAAGCTCAAATACCAATCGGTCTGTGACAAGTCTGTGCGAGAACTGGAGGGAGGACCTCTATCAAGCACGTCCCGACTAATACCTAAGATAAATGGCAGTGTCTGGTGCCTTATCTGTGACACCCATGCAAGAGCTTCCATAAGTGTCCCATACCATTTATAGTCACACGTACACGCATCCCACAGACGTCGACAATGCAATAGAATAATAAGGTTCACTGATTGTGTATAAGTACGTATCACTTTCAGTTATTCACTGATACACGAACACTAACGTACTTGCCACAATCATCACTAATACCTAACACTGGGTAATACACGTTATCACTGGGTTATCAATACAGTGACAAGTGTATGATATGATGCGTAAACAGTATGTAAGGCATGATTAGGGTGTCATGAATCAATAATCTACCACTTGCATAATTTATCATAAATCACATGGTTACAGTTTAGTGAAACAATAAACGGGGAATAAATAGTATGTTCAGTTATCTATCCAGCGAATTTGGTTTCATGCCAATCGGGTTCCAGGATCATTAACTATAGCCATTTCATTTTAAGCGTTCACTGCTGGAAATCCGGTTTCAGAATCAGAAGTCCGTTTCGTAACGCACTTTAATCTCAGTTGGGATCAGATTTTAGCGACGCTACAGTTGAATAAAATCTAGAATTTTCAGTAAGGTTTTCAACTCAATATACGGATCTTCGATCGCGTCTGTACGTCAAGAGATATACACTGTTTAATACTAGTATGTCAATTCTGATTCCGTTGGGACTGTTAAGCGTCCCGATCCTTTAAATTACAGGTTAAATAGCAAATGATGATGAAACAGGATGAAACCACTTGTATTATCTAGCTAACAGATTCATCTTTAGTAAACAGTAGAGTTCCACAACCTACGAGTTAAGGAAACAGGGTGGTACCCATTTCAGGACAGTAAACAACAACTGGAGTCGCTCTGGACTGCAGTCCAGAGTCGCACTCCGATCCAAATATGGACACAGTTTGAGTCCAGAAACAATTTGAAACTTGCATAGGGTTATATTTTGTCGAGTCGGCTTCGATTTAATCCCTCGAACGCATCATTCCAGTATGTAAATAAATTATGGTAATTTTAACGGTTTTCAGGTACAAGAAAATTCCAGTTTTACGAGTAAACTTGGGGTTAGTCATTTTAGTCGGTAACGGTCATATTATCCAACGAAATTCACACACTAGATTCACAGCCATACGGGCCAGCTTATACAATTGAGTTCCGTCAAATTAAATGATAATTTCCTATGAGAACATGTATCGAACAGTTGCGTCGTAATATTTAACAGAAAAGTAAAACATGGGATATACACGATTGTAATTTGTGACTATCATAAAGTAGCATGTAGCAAGTAGAGAACTTGCCTGAAACCATCTCGGGGTTGTACGGTAGCAGCGGCGACGACCGAGACAACAGTGATCGACGACGTATGAAAAGTGCTTGATGAAATGCCAAAGCTTGAAGGTTGTGTGGTGATCTTGACTCGGCTTTTGGAGGGTGCGATGGTGGTTCTGGGTTGCTATCTCGTTGCTAGAGACAGCGGCTTGTCAGCGACGGCCTGCAGCAGGTGGCCGGAGCAGGGGTGTCAGGGAGTTGGAGATCGAGCGAGGGAGCGGGAAAGAGAGGAGGAGGGAGAGAGTGATGGGAGTGAGGGAGAGAGGAAGTGTGTGCAGGGAGAGAGAGGTTTAGAGAGAAGAGAGAGAGAGAGCAGAGTGAGAATAGAGAAAGAGAGAGAGAGATAACTGGGAAAGAGAGAGAGTGAGAAGGAGAGAGAGAGAGGTAACTGAGAAAGAGAGAGGGAGGAGGGATTGGAGAGAGAGAGAGAGTTGTGGAAAGAGAGAGCTAGAGTGATGATGGCGACGGTGATGATGATGATGCTGGGGTGACGGCGGTGGTTGAATGGCGGTGAGGCGGGGGTCGGCTCGGGTGTAGGTAAGTTGGTGGGTGCGACGAGGGCTGAGGACGAGGGTGAAGGCGGCGAGGGTGCTCGTGAAAAGAGGCGAAGAGGTTGGTGGTCGGTTTCTCGAGGTGGAGGCAGGGGCTCGATGGGGGTTGGCCGATGAATGGGTGTGTAGGGATGGTGTCACGGCGATGACAGGGTGGGTGTCGACGGTGAAGATGAGAAGGAGATGACGAGGTGGAGGCGTGCGATGTGAGGGGACGGTGGCGAGCGCGACGCGCTGGCGTGAGCATGGGTTCGAGGGAGAAACGGGAAGGGAAGAAGAGAGCGGGGGAGAAGACGTGGGGGAGAGGGAGAGAATTATGAGAGGAGAGAGAGGTGCGCGTCGTGGGTAACGCTCGCAAGCGGGGCACGGCGCGTGACGAGCGGTGACGTGGGCACAGGCGTAGGGTGCGGCGAGAAGTGTGGATCACGAATGAAAGAACGGGCAGAAAAATTTTATAGCCGTTGGGGAAGAGAAGAGAAGGCGGGTCGGGTCGGAGGTTGAAACGGGTCGGGTGTGAGGTGCGGTGCGGGCTTGGAGAGGGGACGCGGGCCGAGAGCGAGCTGGGCCATGGGTTAGGAATAAATTCAAAAGAATTATTAAGGAAAGGAGATGGGCTCGGGTGAGATGGGTTGGGCCAAAAATAAAGAATTTTAATAGGAAAATGGAATAGGCTGGGCTCGGGGTTTAATAATAGAAGGTGAAAAAGAGTTGGGCTGAGGGATTTGTTGTGGGTTTTAATAAAACAAATTAAGTTATAAAAGAATGGGCTTAAAGAAATTAAATGGGGTAAATGGGTTGGGGGTTTTATTCAAAGAAAAGGGTGATATAGGTTAAAGAAAAATATGATTAATGTGGACTTGGGTTTAGGATAATAATTAGAACTAGGGTTTTAGATTAGAATATAAAACAACTAGAGTTAGAACACTAGAAATATAGTAATATAGGAAAATATTTTGATGAAGAATGAATCTATAGTTTGGGTTTTGGCTAAAAAGGTTTTAAAATAAATTAATAATTATAAATAAAATAAATAATAAAAACAACTGTATAAGTTAAAGAGAGATACGTTTTATTGGTATAAAAAGGGGCTGGGTGTTACATTATATGATAACTAGATAACCCTAGAAAAACGAGCCCAAACAACTAAGTTTCGACCGGCGAAAACATCATTTCCACCGGCATCGACGGCTGTACAATAAGGTTTGGCCTTGAGTTTTTAGGGGTCACTGTATTCTGGGTTTTTGGTTTTATGGTATTGTTTGATTATTTCTAGATTACCTATGATATAACCTAAGTGTTAGGTGAAACCGGAGTGTTTCAAAATCGAATTTTTAACGTCGTTTATCCGCTTTTCAGTTTGATATGTGTTTGAAACATCCACTAATGACTATACGATGATTAGTGGGGGTTGTACATATGTATATCATGTGATGGTATGTGTATATGAATTGTTGGATCATCGTGGATAAATAGCCGGGGGGATGTGAGAAGAGTGTTTTTCTTTTCTTTCATTCATGTTATTTGTAAAATTGATGTAATATTATTTTGCGGGGCACATCCGGGTTGAGGTTGTGGCCACCGATGTATTATTTCTTTTTACTGCTGTTTGTTCCTAGGATAGACCCAAGGTGGGGTGCACAAACTACCGGGTTCTCGAAGTGCCGAGTGGCCTACTCATTTTATTGAGGGAGGTTGCTTCACTTCGGGAATTTGGCGGGTAGTTTGTCGCACCCGTAGGGGTCTAGGGTGAGGTTAGGCTATTCATCACGACCGTGGAATCCGTTTTTCGTTAAGGGCTTGAACAAAATACGGATTTCCTAGTATATCCAATGTATTCATCTGTGATTTGGAATGTTTATAAATGCGTGCGACGAAAGGCTATTTATATATGATATATATAATAAGCATTGCTTATGTTTTGCACCCACGCTAGTCCCGCCACCGCTCTGCTGTTAGTTAAGTAACCTAACGGTGCATGACGGGGCCCCGTGGCAAATGCGGATGGCATAAGCGTACGTTCTATTTTCGTTTCTTTTCTGTGATGTTTAGGAAACGTAAATGATGGGGAAAAATTAATGTGATTAATGTTAAGGAAAAAACCTAAAGATGTTGTAGAATCAAACTTTTTAAAAGGGGCAACTCTAGTTTTTGCTTTGCATGGTGGTATTCCTTGATGAATATCCAGCACCTCATTCGATGAGGAAAAGGCCGAGATTCCTTCACCAGGAGTGACCCCTTTAGCGAAACTAGAAAATGTTACAAAGCACTCGATTTGTTTTTATAGTTGATCTAATTTTTTTCTTTGCATCGAGGTATTCCTTGATGAATATCCAGCACCTCATTCGATGAGGAAAGAGCCGAGATCCCTTCACCGGGAGTGACCTCTTTAGCAAAATTAGAAATATGCTACAAAACCATTCGACTTTTAAAACTGGAGCTTAAACCACTACTTTCACTCGATTCTACAACGATATTAAGTTCAAAACGTTAAAGGTTTTAATCAAAACCCCTCCGCCATTTTAGGAGCAGAGTACATAGTATTCATACCACGTTTGTTGACCATAGTTAAGGCGTGGTGTACGGTAGCTAAGTGATGTCTTCCTACAAACTATATGATGCGATCGATTAGGACATTCGTATGACTTTTTGACCATAGTTAAAGGTCATACGAGTGGGTCTAAATCAATCACGAAATGGAGGGTAGAACTTGACTAGTGCTTATAATTTGTTAACCATAGTTAAGGTCATAAAACACTAGGGGTAAAAACCATATCGGGAATTTCAAGGGTTGAAATTTGCAATGAGATTGCATACCTTCTATTTGATAGTTGGATCCCGATCCCACTGTGAGTAAAAGTTACTCCCGTGAGAGTTTTGCACTTTATAATTAGCTAATCCAGTAGGTGTCTAGAAAGGTGTCAACGAGGTTATGCCTCTAGGGAAATGAGATTTATTTTAATTATGTCTATGCGAAAGCACGGGGAACCTCCCTCGGAGTACCGACACTGGCATGGCTGACCGGTTAGCGAACTTGTAAATTGCAATTAATCCTGGCTAATTTTCTTTTTAAGATTTGAAGGAAAATTTGATAAAAGCAGTGGGAGACATCAATTAGATAAGATTAATAACCAATCTAATCATACAAGAGCAATCACTGAGTGTCTTCTTTTCTCTCTTCTAATGGCAGATATCTATGACGGGACTTAAGCTTTTATTAGACAAAAATAAACTCACGGGACCGAATTACAAAATGGCTGAGGAATGTAAATATTGCCCTGACCTACGATAAGGTCGGATACGTCCTGACTACTCCAGCCCTTCCTAGCCCAGGCCCTGATTCTTCAGTTATGAATAAGAAAATCCGCAAGACATGGGATATAGACTACACAACAGCCAAATGCCTCACGCTTGCTTTTATGGACAATGAACATCAGAAGCAGCATGAGAATATGGATGTACAATCCATCTTTCTTCATATAAAGCAGTTGTATGGAGAGCAATCTCGTACTCTCCGATACGAGGGATCCAAAATGTTGTTTCAGATGTGGATGGCTGCTGGCACGTCTATAGGTGACCATGTATTGAAGATGATAGGACTTATCGAAGAACTAGAGGACCTGGGATGGACAATGGAAAATGAACAGTATGTTGATATTGTTTTATAGTCTCTCCCCTGCATTTGCTCCATTCATAGTGAACTTCAACATGCCCAGTCTGGAGAAGTCACTTCCTAAACTTCTCAATATGTTGAGGAGTGCAGAGAGCATGCTAAAAGTAGCGAAAACTCCCGCTCTAGTTGCTGGGCCATCTTCCTCTTCCGTCCCGAAAGCTAAGGCTATGGGAAAGCAGAAGAAGAATCCCATCAAACCGAGAGGTGGAGTGAAAAAGGAACCGGGGAAAGACAAGACTGGGGCTGCTGCGTTGGGAAAAGGGGAATGATTCTACTGCCACAAGACTGGGCACTGGAATAGAAACCGCGTTGGATACCTTGCCGACCTCAAGAAGAAGAAGCATGCTGATGCTTCCACTTCAGGTTGTTTGTAACAGAAAACTGTTTTTCAATTAACTCTTCTTCCTGGGTATTAGATACCGGATCAGGATCTCATATCTGCAATTATGTGCAGGGGCTGAGAAATAGAAAGGTTTTGAAGAAAGGTGATCACACGCTCCTAGTTGGGAATGGTTCCTCTGTACATCCTGCATCAGTGGGAGAGTATTACCTTAGTTTGCCGTCGGGTTGTATATTGGTTTTGAACCCATGTTATTTTGTACCTTCGATGTTGTGTAATATTATATCTATATCATTGTTGGACATGTTGGAGATAGTGCCCTCAGAGTCAATTATTAGATCACAGGCACGTGATTGCAATGATTGAGGGGAGGACCTATCCCGGTAGGACAGTCTTACTCGAGATGATAGTATGCTATCTGGTTTATCTTTATCATCGTGTACTGCTTTAGGTGACCTTACGAGTCGCTATTACACGTTGATAAAGCCCCTAGGATTCTTGCTTGACTTCCAGCAGTATGAGGGCGATCATATAAGTGGGAGCTGGGGTCTATAAGCACATCCTTAAATGGTCCCTAGTCGAGGGAGTTTCGAGACAGGGCATCGATTCTCCACAGTAGACTAGTGTATACAGTCGAGACCCCGACGAGGGGCGGTGGCCGGTCTCACAAGCCACTGGTGTCAGTTGGTTCAATTAAGATGTATACAGGTGCTCATTGGGTTATGAGTACACCGGACAGGACTCGCCGGGAACCTGCTAGTTGGGATATACCAGACGTCAGATAGCAGTTCCCAGGTGACATGTGTACAGGTTAGTTCATCGACCTGGGATCGTCATTTGTCTCGTGTGAGTTCCCACTGTACTTTGATTACTACCCTACCACGGCTCAAAGGAGTCGTGCAAACAGGTTTTAGTTGGGTACAGTCCCGAGCCACATGGAGGCAGTGAGCGGATCTGCAGGGGTTCGTCTCTCCCGGTATTGGGGGTGAGGTCGTGCTGTGTCTAGGAGAGCCAGAACATGAAAAGTCCTTGGCCAAGGCAGGAGATTTGCTGGTAGGTATTCCAGTAGTATCTCAGGGTGTTCTGGGCTGCACTCCGACACGACTTGTACCGCTTTTGGGGGTCTGACTTTTACCAACCCCCTAGGCCCGCCATGCGATACTCATAGACGAACGGACCGGACTGTACGGATATTGTCACTGACAGGCTCAGTAGGGTGTCAGGATGAGTTCGCTCATCGACGTCCCTTTTGGTCAATACCTGGTAGCCCGTCATGTATTGGCTTATACCTCTGACGTGCTAGTGGTTAAATCCACAGCCATAGTATTGACGAGTCTTTAGAGTCCACCACACAGACAGTTACTCAAGTTTCGGGCGAAACGCTGTAGAGGCCATATGGAGATATGGCAGGGTTCGATCAGATACGTGCGGTATTGCACGGATCGTGATCGGACAGTTTTTACTAGCCGGCTTTGGCTTAAGCCGGATTCTAGTATTTGATAGTGTAGTTTTGTCTCTTTGCATTTGTGTTCAGTGGGAATACAAATGCGGGCATATATTTGCAGTAGTGGGGTTTTCCTGTAATTTATTATGGGATCGGTTTTCTGGGGTTGCCAGTTTGCATTCCGTTCCGGCCGGTTTTCTTTTATTCCTTCACGGCCGGACTTTTCGTTGGAGGGGGTTAATTGCAAGTTTGCAATTAACTTATTTGTTGAGGGCTTTCATGCATATTTGTGGCATCATGATTGTTATTTCATCATGAGATCCTTTTTTGGTCTTCTCACTTGCTTTCATTGTGATGGTTGTTTGACTTGATAAGAAAAGAAATGAGAGTGACCATTTTCTATATTGGTTTTTCCATTATATTTGATATCCTTGGAGAATTCTTTTTCTCTCTCCAATCTCATTCTAGAGGAGAGAGGGCCGGCCATTCTTGAGAGGGGGAGAGATGAGAGGAAATTTCATGGTGTATGGAAATTATATCATCTCATTCTTGCTTGCTCCAAAAATCCAATAACCCTTCTCCAAAGTTCCTTCTTGTTTCCTCCACAAACCATGGCAACCTCATAACCCCAAGAGACAAGTTCACTACACTATTCTATAGCAAGCTTTGGACGCGTCGGCTAGCCAACTTCGCGCCCGAGTTGCCTCGGTCAAGAGGCGGGAGCCCGTAAAAGATTCCGGCTACGTGGTGCCCTTTCCGACGAGCGAGAAGGTGACGGAGATTCCGCAGGAGATCGGAGTGGAGACGAAGACCGAAGGACACGGATCGCTTGGTATAGCATCTCTACTCTTTTCCTTTTTGCTAGCTAGCTAGGTTAATGGCCCGATCCGGGTGAAAAGTCCGCGGTGGTGCCGTTTTGCAAAGTTCGCAAAGTTTTTGTTTTCCGCGTTTCCGGCGTCGGATCGACGGCCGGGGCGCCCCCGCGGGCTTACAATGGTATCAGAGCCACGCCATTAACCTACCCTAGCTTGCTCTAGCGCATTTAGAACTCGATCGAACAAAAACCCGAAAACCGTATTTTTGTGCACATGTGTTCTCTGTTAAAATTTTTTGAGCTCCTAAAATTTTTCAGGTGATTGCAGAGACATGTACAACAAATTATAAGAATTCTGGGAAAATACGATCCACTGATTCCTCACTTCCACCGCGGAAGCGCGGCCAAAACCCTGGTTTGGCCGCGCTTGCGCGGCGGATATGAGGAATCGTGGCACCATATTTTCCCAGTATGCTTATGAGTTGGAAATAGGGCTTTTGGGATATTTTCTTTGGGCCCAGATTTTCTGTAAGTGCTACAGTACTGCTTGGGGCCCACTTTGATAAATTTGTTCGATCGGATATTTTAAACATGCTAGTTCACAGTTTTTACATTATATCTGCGACCGTGAATGTCATTTGATCGGTAAATCCCGTCTAACTGCTATAGCCCGGTTAGACGGATTTGCGAACGTGACTTTCACGTTGATGTTCTGTGATTGTACTGTGTTGTTGCGGATCGGTCGGTGGGGATAGCCTGGTTGCAGTGGTAGTACAGTTTTGTTGTATTATGTACATTTGATATTGCGGGGCGAGCGTCCGACATGTGGACTGCCGTCACTGCCTGTTTGTATTATTAATTTGGGGCACGACCTGGTTGCGGTCGATGTACCCGTTGTATGTTTATTTTACTTTCTGTACTAGGATTACCCCGCGGAGGGGTGCACGGATAGCCGGGTTCTAGAGGGCAACAAGCCCGCATCTCATGGCATTGAGACGGAGGGGGCTTCACTCTAGAATTGGCGGGCTATTCGCCGCACTCGTAGGGGGTATAGGGTTGACCCAGGAGGGGTGCCCAAGTTACTGGATTTCGTGAAGTGCTGGGTGGTCCATTCACGTAGCTGAAGGGGGCTGCCTCGCTTCAGGTATTGGCGGGTGACTTGCCGCGCCCGTAGGGGTCTAGGATTTTCATTGCACAGGCTATCCACACGACCAGGGGAACGTCGGGTTTCAGCGGCTCTGTGAAACCCGGGGATCCCAGATATCTGTATTGATCTGTGTTGCTATTCATTTCTGTGTTGCATTTTCTCACGCCTTGAGCGAATGCTATATATTGGTATATATATATTAGTAGATGTTGTATATGTTTTACATCCGCGCTAGTCCAGTCCCCGCTCTGTCGTTAGTTAGCTAACCTAACGGGTGATGACGGGACCCAGTGGCGAATGCGGATGGCATATACGTACATCAGTATATTTTCGTTCTTTGTGGTGTGATCAAATGATGGGACTGCATTGATTCGGATCAATGCAAGATAAACAAACCTATTCTGATGTTGTTGGAACACTTTTTCAAAAAGCTGTTATTGCAAGGGCGTTCTCTTTTGTTTTGCACAGTGGTATTCAGTTGGAATATCCTGCTCCTCAGTCGACGAGGCAAGGGCCGAGATCCCTTCACCGGGAGTGACCCCTTGGACAGAAGTTTGCGTCAGGGCAGCAACTTCACTATAGCCGATTACTTTTGCTTTGCATCGTGGTATTCAGTTGGAATATCCTGCACCTCATTCTACGGGGAAAGAGCCGAGATCCCTTCACCGGGAGTGACCTCTTTAGCAAAGGTTTTCGTCACTATATTTTTATAAAGCTATCAGTTCCTTCAACGATATCAAGTTCATTACGTTAAAGGTTTTCGCCAGAAACCATTCGTAGCCCTCCGTCGTTTCAGACGGGTAGCACGTAGTATTCAAGCTATGTTTGTTGGCCTTCGTCAAGGCATAGTGTTTGGTAGCTGCTTGTTGCCTTTCTGCAGCATAGATAGATGCGTTGGTTTGGGACAGTCGTATAGCCTTGTTGGCCTTCGTCAAGGGCTTGTGCGGGTGGGTTCAAATCAACCTGGAGAATGACGGGTAGAACTTGACATGTGACTTATGATTTGTTGGCCTTCGTCAAGGTCATAAGAGCATGGGGCAAAAATCCGCATCGGGAGTTTCAAAAGTACTGAAACTTGCCAGATATGCGCATACCTTCTGGAGTGTGATAACATGAGCGGATTCCGTCACGTTATCATGCGATGAGAGTTGGATCCCGATTCCCACTGATGAGTTGGTTTACTCCTCGGGTTATCCCGGCTAATTCTTCTTTCAGGTTTGGGGAAGAATTTGACGTTACAGTGGGAGGTTTCCAGATTAGATAAAGTGACAACCATTCTGATCTAGGTTAGAGTGCACGCTGAGTGTTTCTTTTCTCTCTCTCTCTGGCAGCGACCATTGACCCGACCCTAGACTATGACTCAGTGACCAAGTTGACCGAACCTTCTTAACACTGGCTTTTGGATTGTCAGAGTTGCAGACCTCTTTGCCACTCCTACTTTTACTCTTTTCTCCGGGACACCCCGTATTACTACGAACGTCCACTTCCATTGGACAAAACCATCGTATGGTTATATACGAACTCGAAGGACTTCGAGGATGGTTTCCGGTTCTGGAGAAAACGAATAGGACTATTCAGTTGTCTTTTCTTTTTTCCATCTCTCAGGTTGCGAGTACTCCTTGGTTTAGGAGTAGTACACCTATTACGCAAATTGGATAGTCTTCTTCCAGACCCTAGGCTGGTGCCGACCGGTAGGGAATGAAGAAAGTCAATTAGCCTAAACGGTGTACAGAAGGTATTAAGTTCAGACAAAGCAAGGGATTAGTAAGAGGGCAAAGTAAATTGCGACTGCTATTCACGACCAAACCATGTACTTCTTTGTCAATCCTAAATCACCTATGAATTAAGTACATTCGGTTGTCTTTTATCCTTACCTTCTCTCGCATTGCGAGTGCTCCTCGGATTAGGACAGTACACCCTTTATGCTTATTGGATAGTCTTCTTCCAAACCATAGGCTGGTGCCGAACGGTAGGGAAGGAAGAAAACCATTTGGCCTAAAGGGGTGTACAGAAGGTAATGACTAAAGACATATAAAGGGATTTGGAGAGGTGGCAAAGAATTACACAGTTATAGTTGTGAATCTGGATAATGGAAGAGGCATTACTAAGAATACCAGGATACCCCATCGAAACATCTCAATGTTTCAGTTTCACTGTGTACTGTTAAATGAAAACTGCTTTCCCAATTAGGCACTTGCTCCAGGGTATGTATTTACCAGGTATGAGTCTCACATCTGTATGGTTTTACAGATGATGAGTGGGAGTAAGTTATTGGGAATTAGGTGATCATCCTCATTATATCGGGATTCATGATATTTGAGGAAGCCACCTGGGTAGTTTGCCGGTCGGCAAATATTTGGTTTTGAATATCCGTTGTTGTGCACCAATTTCAAATTGATATATCTGTACGTCTATTTTTATAGAGTGAGATATACTTTTTGAAATTATGTCTATGACATTTACCTATATCAGTGGATGGTTAGGTAAGGAGCATTGAACAACGGTGTAATTCTTCTTAACCAAAAGTACAGTTTTCAACCTACGACACACAGTGAATGAGTCACTAGACTCAGGGGACTTATACAGAGTATTGTATATTGTCCAGTGTCCATTAGGACAGAGGGGTTGGTCCTCGTACTATATTCTGTTTACTTTTAACTTCTCTAGTTCTTAGACATGTGTTTCATAGAAACACAGGGTCTAAGTTTTGAGGAGTTATAGGTAAAAGAGTGAAGTAGAGAACCAGGTATTACAAGTATCGGGATTCTTCAAGGTGATCGAAGATGTAGATACTTGTGTATGGTATTCAGTTGATAGTAATGTTTAAGAGAACTTGCTTCTCTTTCAGGTTACTCATAATTGGAAGCATTCCTAGGTTGAGTAACGCTGATCGGCCTCTTTCCATTTAGTTGACATGCACTGGAGACAGCTGCATGATTTGAATCTGGTTCAATTGAATCAGTGCCTCTGTTTTTGGATATAGAACAGTTCATATCTTGACATTGTTAAGATACGGGGAGTTCTCCGGCTTATGCTTAAAACCAGACTCTGGACAACTCAAGGCACGTTTCAGTAGTGGCTGTTTGTGGGTTGACCCGGGCTATGACGAGGGTTGACTTTCTACCATCTGGAAGATCAATAGTGATATTGTTCTTAACTCGCCACAGTTTTATCAAAAATGGATTTTTTCAGAAAACAGTAGTGGGAGTATGGTAGAACTGGAAGTGATTCCAGAACCACAAACGATTACTGAAGATTTCATAAGATCCTAAAGATTCAATCTGGTTTGACATTCCATTGGCCACTCCGCAGATAAGGTGGGTAACCTCAGGGACCCGAGAGGTACTTCGGTATGCTCAAGGACGGTGGCAGGGAGGTTCTTGTTTATCCAGACTTGCCATTGCTGTTGTTCCAGGCTGCGAGACCCGGCGGGAGGATGAGTATAGCGTCGTTCTAAACTGGCTTTAGAAGTGCACGTCTATATGACTCTGCCAGAGGGTTGTCGTAGTCAGTGGGAGCAGCGGAAGCATTGGTGGATGTCAGGCTTATGTCTATTTATAGACTAGAGCAGATATAGCGGAGATAGATCATCTATTTCTGATGTGACAGTCATAGGTTTGACTTCATCAGAATAGGGGATGGATCTGTTGAGAAGGTAGTAGGGTGTGATGTCCTGGTATTTGATGACATACATAAAGTAGGAAGTGATATTCCTATACTACGATCGGTTATACTTTGGTCGTCACACAGTGGTTTCTCCACATAGGACTTGGATATTATATCAGACATTCTGGTTACTAGATTTATGGTTTTAGATCTAGATTTGGGCGGTTTCCCAATCTGGGTACTTTGACCGCATTCTATGAGTATTTAGAATGGACGACTCCTGGCACGGTAGTGTACCTGCAGGTAATGGAGTCACCCTCTCTAAAGGTGTCTTACAGACTAAAGGGGAGAGGGACACGCATGATTGACAGATCACTTGCTTAGGCAACTGAGTCAATCATGAGATGTCAAGTACCACACCAGATGTTGTTCTTGCAGTAGGTGCAATAAGTTGATATTAATCCAATCCTGGAGAAACAGTCGGAAGCAGTTTTAGAACATAAGTGGATGTTCTAGGGACATGATAACGGTAGTCTTCTTCGGTAGACAGTTATCATTCCAGGCTTCCAAGGTGACCTGGATGGCAGAGTGGCTGTCAGAGTTATAGTTTTCCCTCTGACGAGGGGCAGTATTTTGGACAGGTGGTCCAGGTGGATACTGAGGGAAGGCATGGCGCAGGATACTGATTAAGTTCAGTTGACGATACAGTCTAAGAAGTTTGGATTTGGAGTTCACTTATGAGCTAGGTCCCATCAGACATCCAGACATTCTAAGACAGGTATTGCTCATTTCGGGAGATAGTTTTCTCTGCGAACATGAGATATAGAGAGACATAGAAAGAAACATCAAAGCGGATCCACTCACTGAGGCTATTCCTCGAACGCAATAGTTTCGCAAACGAGCTTTGTGAGACTGACTAGTAGAGGAGTTGGGTGTTCGGTATCACACGGGCTGTGAGTATGCGACATCGCAATAATTAGCCTCGAGTGCAAGTGGGAGATTGTTGGAGATAGTGCCCTCAGAGTCAATTATTAGATCACAGGCACGTGATTGCAATGATTGAGGGGAGGACCTATCCCGGTAGGACAGTCTTACTCGAGATGATAGTATGCTATCTGGTTTATCTTTATCATCGTGTACTGCTTTAGGTGACCTTACGAGTCGCTATTACACGTTGATAAAGCCCCTAGGATTCTTGCTTGACTTCCAGCAGTATGAGGGCGATCATATAAGTGGGAGCTGGGGTCTATAAGCACATCCTTAAATGGTCCCTAGTCGAGGGAGTTTCGAGACAGGGCATCGATTCTCCACAGTAGACTAGTGTATACAGTCGAGACCCCGACGAGGGGCGGTGGCCGGTCTCACAAGCCACTGGTGTCAGTTGGTTCACCTAAGATGTATACAGGTGCTCATTGGGTTATGAGTACACCGGACAGGACTCGCCGGGAACCTGCTAGTTGGGATATACCAGACGTCAGATAGCAGTTCCCAGGTGACATGTGTACAGGTTAGTTCATCGACCTGGGATCGTCATTTGTCTCGTGTGAGTTCCCACTGTACTTTGATTACTACCATACCACGGCTCAAAGGAGTCGTGCAAACAGGTTTTAGTTGGGTACAGTCCCGAGCCACATGGAGGCAGTGAGCGGATCTGCAGGGGTTCGTCTCTCCCGGTATTGGGGGTGAGGTCGTGCTGTGTCTAGGAGAGCCAGAACATGAAAAGTCCTTGGCCAAGGCAGGAGATTTGCTGGTAGGTATTCCAGTAGTATCTCAGGGTGTTCTGGGCTGCACTCCGACACGACTTGTACCGCTTTTGGGGGTCTGACTTTTACCAACCCCCTAGGCCCGCCATGCGATACTCATAGACGAACGGACCGGACTGTACGGATATTGTCACTGACAGGCTCAGTAGGGTGTCAGGATGAGTTCGCTCATCGACGTCCCTTTTGGTCAATACCTGGTAGCCCGTCATGTATTGGCTTATACCTCTGACGTGCTAGTGGTTAAATCCACAGCCATAGTATTGACGAGTCTTTAGAGTCCACCACACAGACAGTTACTCAAGTTTCGGGCGAAACGCTGTAGAGGCCATATGGAGATATGGCAGGGTTCGATCAGATACGTGCGGTATTGCACGGATCGTGATCGGACAGTTTTTACTAGCCGGCTTTGGCTTAAGCCGGATTCTAGTATTTGATAGTGTAGTTTTGTCTCTTTGCATTTGTGTTCAGTGGGAATACAAATGCGGGCATATATTTGCAGTAGTGGGGTTTTCCTGTAATTTATTATGGGATCGGTTTTCTGGGGTTGCCAGTTTGCATTCCGTTCCGGCCGGTTTTCTTTTATTCCTTCACGGCCGGACTTTTCGTTGGAGGGGGTTAATTGCAAGTTTGCAATTAACTTATTTGTTGAGGGCTTTCATGCATATTTGTGGCATCATGATTGTTATTTCATCATGAGATCCTTTTTTGGTCTTCTCACTTGCTTTCATTGTGATGGTTGTTTGACTTGATAAGAAAAGAAATGAGAGTGACCATTTTCTATATTGGTTTTTCCATTATATTTGATATCCTTGGAGAATTCTTTTTCTCTCTCCAATCTCATTCTAGAGGAGAGAGGGCCGGCCATTCTTGAGAGGGGGAGAGATGAGAGGAAATTTCATGGTGTATGGAAATTATATCATCTCATTCTTGCTTGCTCCAAAAATCCAATAACCCTTCTCCAAAGTTCCTTCTTGTTTCCTCCACAAACCATGGCAACCTCATAACCCCAAGAGACAAGTTCACTACACTATTCTATAGCAAGCCTTGGACGCGTCGGCTAGCCAACTTCGCGCCCGAGTTTCCTCGGTCAAGAGGCGGGAGCCCGTAAAAGATTTCGGCTACGTGGTGCCCTTTCCGACGAGCGAGAAGGTGACGGAGATTCCGCGGGAGATCGGAGTGGAGACGAAGACCGAAGGACACGGATCGCTTGGTATAGCATCTCTACTCTTTTCCTTTTTGCTAGCTAGCTAGGTTAATGGCCCGATCCGGGTGAAAAGTCCGCGGTGGTGCCGTTTTGCAAAGTTCGCAAAGTTTTTGTTTTCCGCGTTTCCGGCGTCGGATCGACGGCCGGGGCGCCCCCGCGGGCTTACAATAAGCTTACTGGGAAAATATGGTGCCACGATTCCTCTTATCCGCCGCGCAAGCGCGGCCAAACCACTTGATGGATATGATTTTGTATTACAAAGTAATGTTATAAAAATTAATCTTAATCAACAGTTGATTGGGTCTGGTACATTAAATAACGGTATATACGTCCTGAATTAACACACAGTTTTTAATATACAACACACAAACAAAAGAAAGATTTCAAACATAAATGAAGCTTTCATTTGGCATTGTTGACTTGGTTATATTAATGAAACAAGACTAACCAAGCTACATAAAGATGGATATTTAAACCCGTTTGAATATAAATCTTATACGACTTGCCAGTCTTGTATCAAAGGTAAAATGACCAAAACTATGTTTAGTGGACACGGAGAGAGAGCTGCTGAACTCTTAGGCCTCATACATAATGATATATATGGAGCAATTTCTACACATGCGAGAGGTGTTTTTTCATACTTCATAACTTTTACCGATGATTTCTCGAGATTCGGACACGTGTTCTTGTTGAAACATAAGTCCGAAACCTTCGAAAAGTTCAAGGAGTATAAATCTGAAGTAGAAAAATAAATATGCTTGAGTATCAAGAAAATTCGATCGGATCGAGGAGGTGGGTACCTAAGTACAGAGTTTCTAGATTTCCTAAAAGAGAATGGGATTTTCTCTCAGCTCACTCTTCCGTACACACCACAGCACAATGGTGTGTCGGAACGGAGAAATCGTACCCTATTAGATATGGTATGGTCAATGATGAGTGATTCTGAGTTACCACTTTCATTCTGGGGGCATGCATTGGAGACTGCAATATATCTAGTGAACAGGGTTCCAACCAAAACAGTGTCTACCACTCCATATGAGATATGGTATGGGAAGAGACCATCTCTTAAATGAGTTAGGATATGGGGTTGTCCGGCTTATGTGAAAAAGCAGAATCCGGACAAACTTGAGACACGATCGGTTTTGTGTAAATTTGTGGGATATCCAAAATATTCGTATGGATATCTTTTCTACCACAAGTAGGAAAAAAGGGTGTTTGTTTCTCAGTATGCCACATTTTTAGAAAATGATTTTTTTTACAAATGACACTGTTGGCTATGCGGTAGAACTGGAAGAAATTCCAGAACCACAAACAAATACCGATGATTTGGTTGAACCTGAGGTTTCAATAGAACCCTGCGAACCTCAGCCACTCCGTAGATCCAGTAGGACTTGATTGATAGCTGTTTAGTACGTGCGTTTTAAAATTTAAGAATACCGCAATCAAGATGGTGTCGCTTGGTAGCTAGCCGGTTGAGTACGGGTCGGTCCACAGGGAAAATGTGTTATTTTCTTTAAGTTCTAACGAGTTAAGTCCTATTTTTGGTAGGTTTTGTTTTAAGATCTAAGAATGAGATTAAATTGATTTAAAGGCTTGCTAGGGTTAGGATTAGGTTAGTTTGGAAAAGGGATTCTACTCACTGCTTTTAATACCCTAGTTAAGAATATAGGTGTTAGGGTAATAGTCAACAAAGGGGATTAGCACGACTAGGAAGAAACTTAGTTACTTTCTTTTGGTCCTTGTCCGTCCTATCTTAGCTCTTAGCCCTAACCTCCAGTTAATTCAACCACAACCGGTCTAACTAGGGAATCACCGCTATCATTTAGGATAGGGTGTCGTAGTGAGCGGTGAGTGGTTGGATTAAATAGAGTCCGTATTATAAAAATTATATGGGCAAAAAAAGGAGTGAGAGAGATTTCCATCTCTCAAACCTTCCCTATCCTAACCCTAACAAGTGAGGCTCACTCATTAGGGAAGTTACAATAAAATTCACTTTTTTGTTTTCTTTTTAATAAACTAACTAACTCACAGATAATAAAAGAACAGGTAAAAATTTGCAGGTAATAAATTGCAGATGAAACAATGCTAGATAAAATAAAAATACCTTTATTGATGACCTTTCAACGATTACAAGGGAAATTAAAATTTATGAAACCAAGAATTAAAAAGAGGCATGCCTAATTAGGCTTTTGGCTTTCCTATTTATGGATAGGAGAAACCCTATGTTTACATCTGATCCACATTTGAATTTACAAGACTACCCTAAGAAAGCCGGGTCAAAGCACCGACACGTGCATTGCACGGCCGCGGCTCCGCGGCAGAAAGCCATGTTTGGCCGCGGTTCCGCGGCCGTATTGTGGGCTCTTGGGCTCAGTTTTTCAGGGATGCTTCATGTTGCATTTTCCTTCTGTTTTCTTCACTTGGTTCCTCAGAATCTTTTCTATTTTCTTCCAGATTTCCAACAGTGCATAATTATGTGGACTTTTACCGTGAGCTTCGTGTTGAAGTATTGAATCTTGTGCTGCCCTTATACTTTGTGCATTGAACTGTCTACTGATCTTCATTTGTTTCTTGAACTGGTAGGCGGTATCATACGGATTCATCTATTGTTGGTCGTAGTCTCACATTTGTAGCGTCTTTTTAAGGCATTTCACTGTAATGATCTGAGAATCTGTAACCTGCAACTATTTAGCAAACGTGGATCAAAAGCACCTATTTATATATAATGTGATCAAGAATGGGTGATATAATAATGCAAAATTCTGATATGAACAAATACCCCCAAACTTATCTTTTGCTCGTCCCGAGCAAAGCCAATTTTGTTCTCAAGAAAATCATAACCTCACTTTCGCAGGGAACGCGATTGCTCTGAGCTCGTGCAACAAGCCGTTAAACCTCTAGGTGTCCCTAGTAGGAGGAGTGTTGTCTCCTGAGGGTTTTCAGCGGATACTACCCACAAAATCCGATCAATTTGGCATGTTGACTTTCATTCTTCAATTCGGTATTCTAGCAAGAAATTCTATTATCTTTAACTTAGAAATTATCAACCCGTATTTTTCACACTCACTTTTCATTTAACTTAAGATCATATATGTTCTGCAAATTTATTTAGCTTTAAGCATCTTTTGAATTTTCCTTCTAAGGTGCAATCTCAACTCACGAATTTTTATCATCTTTATTGAAGGTATAAGCCCTATTTTTCATTCCTATCTCTCATCCAAACCCCAATCATATACCCCTACGTGTGTGTATGTATCACCCCTACACTTGGAAATTCAATTCAAGCTATCATACTCTTGTCTCTCTTCCAAAATACTTTTAGTTGGTGAATTTTAGATGAAATTGCTCACACATCCTTCATGCGACTGTTAATACTTCTTGAGGTACTGAACGACCGATTACAACATGTGTTTGCGCATTTAGGCGTAATTCCTCGTCTTGTAATTCCTAAGGTTTAGCATTGACTCCCAAACCAGTTGGTCTAAGGCACAAGGTGATGAAGCACCCTCGCCATATATTTTTTTATACAGCCTTAAGTAATTACAAAATCAGTGTTCATTTTTTATCTCTTTATTCACACTTATACTTTTATTTTTTTTATTTTCTCATACTACGGAATTTAGACAAGAGCATTTCAAGGTATCCTCTACTATTCCAAGTTTCAAGATGCGTGTTTGTGCAAGTTGCAGGGTATATATTTTCAGAATTTAGACTTAAGGTTCAGAATTATTTTTCAAACTTACACTTCAAATAAAAATTCAATACTCTTCCCTTATTTTGATTTAGCCCAAGAACTGAATTCAAAATTTGCCTATTTCTAAATAAATTATAAGGACATATATTTTCTACAGTTAAACTTTAAGAAAGGTTATTTTTAGGATTTTTAATTTACTAAGTTTAGGATCTAGTTTTTTTTTTACTATTCAACCGTCATGTTGAACTTAAGTCAAATATGGCCAAAATTGAATTTTTCAATTTTTATAATTTTTCTAAAATTTTTTAATTTTTTAATTTGATTTTATTTTTATATTTTTTTTCATTTTTTCATTTTTATATTTTTTATAAAGATGCAATGCAGAATTAAATATGCAAAGAAAGAAGAAACAAATATGTACAAAAATATTAAAATATGCAAATGCAAAGATAACTATTTACAAACCACCTCCACCCCCAAACTTATCAAAAGCGGTGCCCTCACTGCTCATGGCCTTGCCGTCCCCTCGAACGTGAACGGGAACGTTCCTCTCACGCCAGCAGGGTGGTCATGCCGTGCTCTATACCTGTGAATCACTGATCCAGGTTGGTCACCATCCCTATCAATCTGTCTATCCCCTAGTGGCTCTCCTAAGTAAACGTGCTTGTGCCGCGGGGATAAGCTCTTCCTCGCTCGCGGTCTAGCTGGAGCTGGGTGTCTTGACGGGTACGTCCTCGGCCGGCTCGGTGCGCGACCATACATCATGTAAGCGGGTATAGGACGTGGATACGCCCTCAAGAAGAGGTCTAATAGGGATCCCTCCATGCATATAAAACTCAAATTCCTCCACAGAGAGGAAATGGTGACACGGTTGTGTCACCAACATAGGGTATGGATAATTCGCAGCCCTCTTGCCCGCACCAATCGAATGAAGTAATACCGTGCACATATCATAGCTGTGGTTCCTAGTCATCAAGGTGTGCACGATATAAAGGGATGGTGTGAAAAATGTAGTATCGAACTACCAAAAATGTTATTTTGTGCCCAACGGCACACAGTTAGTACATTCGCAAAGAGGGTTCTAGACTGGATGCCTTTACGTGGCTCCCTCGAACAATCATTACCCATCAAGGGTAGGTAGTCCTCGAATTGGATGGGTTGGTCATGAATAGGTAATTTAGGTATTAAGGTGACTTCATGGATGAAGTCCCTATCGATTATTATTTCCCTATCCCCCCAAATTAATCTAATATAACCATGTTATGAGAGGCAACCATTCTCCATGCACTCGTAAAATCGGGTGACGAGATCTGGAAGTGCGAAGGAGTTTGGATGGTTAAAAAGTAAGAAGTTCCACCCACGCCTTCGGATCTCGTCACCGAAATAGGCACCATAGACCGTGTGTGCAAAGATTTGTGAAAAGTCTTTTTCAAATTGCAAAGTGGGTGCCATCAGAGAAGTGCAGAATATTTTTAAAAATTTTAACAGAGAGAATCAGAGAATGCAAACCTCCTCTGAAGATTTCAGAGGACGACGACACCAAGGAGCTGCGGAAGCGCGGAAGGAAGCGAGTTAGGCGGCGGTTCCACGGTGGCGAGATGGGATCTCCTTGTTCTGGCTGCTGTGGCAGCTAGGTTTTTGGGAGAGGAAAATATTAGGGTTTGGTAAAAGCCGCAGAGGGGTCGGGTTCTATTTATAGGGGTGTTTTGGTTATTTACAAAAAGGACCTCTTAAAAAGAGGAATTTATTTGTAAATAAAATTTTTATTATTTTTTTATTTATTATTAAAACTGAAATTTTACAAAAATACCCCCAAAAATTATAGGGGGGAAATTATTTTTTTTTTATTTTTTTATTTTTATTTTGTTTTTATATAATTACAAGTGGTACATACCCCCAAACTTATTTGAAACAGTGTTTCCACTGTTTATGGCTAGATAACCGAAATTTGGGGGTAGATGGAGGAAGATCAGTCAATGTAAATCGGCTCCAGCAACAGCAGGAGCTCCTCCGAAGGGTCCGCGATGAGTAACGGTTTAAGTCTGTGTCCGTTCACTTTAAATAATGAACCGTCCTCCGGATTCTCTTAGTCGACCGCACCGTGCGGATATACGGCGCGTACCAAAAATAGCCTTTTCCATCGAGATCAAAGCTTTCTGGGATGGAAATATAACCGGGTCTCGTAGAGTAAAACTTGTTGACCAGTTTTGAAAGATTTGCGCATAAGGTGTTTATCGTGAAACACCTTCGTTCGGTTTTTGACGACAACCGCGTTCTCGTAAGCTTCATCCTGAAGCTCGTTCAATTCATTTAATTGCAGCTTTCTATGGCTGCCTGCATCTCCGAGAGATAGAATCAACTCTTTTATTGCCCAAAATGCTCGATGCTCAATTTCAACTGGAAGGTGGCAACCCTTTCCATAAACAAGCCTATATGGAGACATGCCAAGATCGGTCTTATAGGCAGTTCGAAATGCCCAAAGGGCATCAATAAGTTTTGAAGACCAATCCTTACGGTTTTTGGAAACCGTTTTCTCCAATATCTGTTTAATTTGCCGATTTGAAATCTCGGCTTGCCCACAAGTTTGGGGATGATAGGGCGTTGATAACTTGTGATTAATGGAATATTTCCGCATTAAGGATTCGAAAATCCTATTACAAAAATGAGTTCCATTATCGCTGATGATTGCGCGGGGGTGCCCAAATCGAGAGAAAATGTTTTCTTTGAGAAATCTAACGACAACCTTGTTGTCATTAGTCCGGCTGGGCACAGCCTCGACCCATTTAGTAACATAGTCAACAGCGAGGAGAATATACACGTTCCCAAAAGAATTGGGAAACGGTCCCACAAAATCTATCCCCCGAACATCAAAAATTTCAACAACCAATATTGGTTGGAGCGGCATTTCATTTCTCTTAGATATCCGGCCCAAGTGTTGGCACCGGGAGCATGTCTTGCAGTAATCATGTGCGCCTTTAAAAAGTTGTGGCCAGTAGAAACCACACTGCAAGATCTTTTCGGATGTCTTTTTAGGGCCAAAATGCCCACCACACGCTCGATCGTGGCAAAAAGACAGCACGCTCTTAAACTCATTGTCGGGGACACACCAACGAATGATTTGGTCGGGACAGTATTTGAATAGATAAGGTTCATCCCGGTAAAAATGTTTTACCTGAGATAAGAATCGGAGTTTTTCCTGATTCGACCATTCATTTGGTATAAGTCCGGTGGCCAAATAATTCACAATATCTGGGAACCAAGGTTCGCATGATACAGTTAAGAGCTGCTCATCTGGAAAAACGTCTTTTATAGGAAAGTGAAGCGTCGGTGAAGAAGGGAGGCGTGGAAGATGGTCGGCGACTACGTTTTCGCATCCTCTTTTGTCTCTGATGACAAGGTCAAACTCTTGTAGTAAGAGGATCCAATGTATCAGCCGATATTTAGCGTCCTTCTTCGCAAAAAGATGGCGAAGTGCTGAATGGTCAATGTAAATGATGACTGGAGAGCCGATTAAGTAGGGCTTGAACTTTTCTAATACAAACACAACAGCTAAGAATTCCTTCTCAGTTGTTGTGTAATTTAGTTGGACCTCGTTCAAGGTTCGGCTAGCGTAATAAATTACATGCGGCATCTTACTAATGTGCTATCCAAGGACAGCACCAATAGCAAAATCAGATGCATCACACATAATTTCAAATGGATGCGTCCAGTTAGGAGACGAAAGAATGGGAGCTGAAGTAAGTGAGTTTTTCAATGACTCGAACGCCTTCATACAGCTCGAGTCGAAATCAAAAGTAGTGTCCCTGTCCAACAAAAGAGTCAAGGGTCTAGCTATCTTGCTAAAATTCTTGATGAACCATCTATAGAAACCGGCATGGCCAAGGAAGGCTCGAATGCCTCGGACGCATTTGGGAGGAAGAAGATTGGAAATGACTTCAATCTTCGTTTTATCTACCTCAATGCCATTTTGCGAGGTGATATGTCCTAAGACAATACCTTCTCGTACCATAAACTGGCACTTCTCCCAATTTAAAGTAAGGTTCTTGTCCTTACATCAGGTAAGGACTGTGTCGAGATGTAGCAAACACTCATCAAAGGAGTCGCCGAAAATGAAGAAATCATCCATGAAGATCTCTAAGAATTTTTCCACCATGTCTGAAAAAATTCTCATCATACACCGCTGGAAGGTAGCGGGTGCATTGCACAACCCAAAGGGCATGCGACGGTAAGCAAACATACCGAAAGGACAAGTGAATGTGGTCTTGTCTTGGTCCTTTTCGGCGATGGGAATTTTATTATAGCCGGAGTAGCCATCCAAAAAGCAATAAAATTCATGCCCAGCCAATCGTTCTAGCATTTAGTCAATGAAAGGTAATGGAAAGTGGTCTTTCCGTGTCGCGGCGTTGAGTTTTTTATAATCGATGCATACTCGCCACCCAGTTTGGGTGCGAGTAGGTATTAACTCATTCGGCTCATTAGTTATGACCGTTATGCCCGATTTCTTTGGGACAACGTGAATGGGGCTAACCCACTGGCTATAAGAGATGGGGTAAATGATACCACTATCAAGACATTTTACAATCTCCTTTTTAACAGCCTTCTTCATGACTGGGTTGAGTCGTCTCTGTGGATCCCTTGCTGGCTTGGCATCATCCATCATATGAATATGATGTTCAACTATTAGGGGACTAATCCCCTTGATCGCCATAGTCCAGCCAAAAGCTTTCCGATTGCTTTGTAAGACCGTTAAAAGGGCTTTCTCTTGCTCGGGGGCTAGAGAAGCCGAAATGATAACAGGAAGGGTCTCATTCTCATCTAAGTAAGTATATTTAAGGTGAGACGGCAATAGCTTGAGTTCGAGTGTTGGAGGCGAAACAATTGAAGGTGAAATTGGTGAAATTGTCTCAAACTCGAAGGATTCCAACAGAGGTTCAAAACGAGTGTAAGCAACCGAGTCGGATGGTTCAGTTATCTCATCCGAAAATTCAAAGGATTCAAACTCGGGTGGTGATGGTTCAAGATCGTTCGTGAAAGTGAAACACTCGTAGTCATTATCGGGTGTGAAAGCAGTATAATGTTCAAGGTGGAACGCACTAGTGGCGTCAAAATTGATGTGATCGAAAAGAAATTTCTCGAGCTCACAGTCCTCCTGGGTGATCTCTTGGATCGAGCAAATATCAAGTATATTAGCATTAGGTTCGGAAGGCTGATTCCCCAACTTAAAAATGTTGAGTTCAATTGTCATGTTTCTAAAAGATAGGTTCATCGAACCATTTTGACAATTGATCAGCGCATTAGAAGTTGCAAGGAATGGACGACCGAGTATCACCGGAATTTGACTCCGGGGGTTAGCTACAGGTTGTGTGTCCATAACAATGAAATCAACGGGGAATATAAAGTCCCCTACTTTAATCAACACATCCTGTAACTCACCCCTAGGATGGGTGATGGATCGGTCGGCCATTTGGAGAGTACAATGTATGGGTTTCAACTCTCCAACACCTAGTTGCTCATATACTGAATAGGGAAGCAGGTTAACACTGGAATCAAGATCTAAAAGTGCGCGGTTGATGTTCTTATCCCCAATAGTTATTGAAATTGTAGGACAGCCAGGGTCCTTTCGTTTTTGAGCCAAAGGTTGGGTAAGAGCATCACTTACTGCACTAGCCAAGAAAACATTCTTAGGTACCTGTGATTTTCTCTTCTTGGTGCATAAGTCCTTCAAGATTTTTAGCGTAAGAAGGGACTTGTTGGATTGCATCCAAGAGGAGAATGTTAATGCTAACCTGTTTAAATAACTCCACAATCTTCTCCATTTGTGGAGTTTGTTTATTGGATCTCAACCTGTTTGGAAATGGAATATTTTGAAAATTGGTTGAGTCCAATTTTTGTGAAGGAGATTGCTGAGTTGGAACGGATCCCAGTGCTGGTGTTTTCGTAGAGTGAGATGTGGGTCCGTTCGGAGTAGTAGAAGAATTATAGCCTTGCGAAGAATGGAGAACATGCTATGAAGATGAAGAAGATGAAGATGAAGAAGAAGCGGCGGCCGGGGTGTCATCATCTGTGCCCACATTATTGTGCAACATCCTTACAGATCTCAATGTCGTCACGACACTCACATTATGGTTTTGTTGTTCAATAGCAACATGTGCATTTTGTGGGTGATCAGGATTTGGCAGTGGTTGAGATGAAAGCTTCTCCTTCTCTCGCTCGCTTAAAGCAGCATTCAGTTGTGCAATTTGGGCTTCAATGGTTTTGATGCTTTTCCCATGTGATGCAGTGTGCTGCACCAAAGACTGAATGGAAGACTGGATGTTGGATGAAGATTGAGTTGATTGTTTTAAAAATGCATCCAGACTTCGTTTTAGCGAGGAAACATTATCGTTATTTGGCTGAAAAATTTTTTTTTGAGGAAAAGAGTTGTTTAGTGCAAAATTGTTCATTTGATTTTGGTAAGGTTGGGGTTGGAAAGGTTGCTGATATTGAGTTTGTTGAGGAGCTTGTTGTTGTGGAGGAGGCCTCTGAAAATTTTTGTTGCCTTGGAATTGTTGTTGATTTTGATTCCAAGCAAAATTGGGGTGGTTCCTCCAACCAGGATTGTAAGTTGAAGAGTATGGATCATTTCTTTGTCTTTGTTGAAAGGCAATATTGACTTGATCCTGTCCTTGAGCAGGTGGGTTGTAAGGACACTCTTCGGTCAAATGGGACGGATCCAAACAACAAGCACATATAGTGCAAGGGGGTAAAGCAGGGGCAGGAGAAGGCGATGAGAATTTGCTCTCAATAGTTTTCGTGTAATTGCTGCCATTTCGGATTTCATTGCAATTGACATATCAAGTTAATGAACGCCTGCCCTAGACGAACCCGATGAAGTAGATGAAGTGGACGAAGTGGTCTGTCTAGTGCTTTCCCACTGAAGTGTTTGTTTAGCAAGATCGTCGAGAAATTGCCAAGCTTCCTCGTCAGATTTGGTTAGGAAATGACCTTGACAAATGGTTTCCAGCAACTGCTTAGTTGCTGGTTTCAGTCCTTCGTATAAAGTTTGGCAAAGTTACCATCTCTCAATACCATGATGAGGGCACTGAACAAGAAGGTCTTTGAATCTTTCGAAACACTTCCAAAAAGGTTCGGAAGGAAGCTGGGAAAATTGATTAATTTCATTACGAATTCTCGCAGTCTTGTGATGTGGGTAAAACTTTTTAAGAAATGCCTTAATAAACTCTTCCCAACTGTTTATGGAATGCGATGTTGTACTATATAGCCACTTTTCATTCAGGTCACATAGAGTGAAGGGAATGACTCATAGCCTTATAGCATCATCGGACAGTTGGGTGGTCTTCATCATTGCACAAACATTCTGGAATTTGTTAATGAAGACATAGGCATCTTCGGATTCCAGCCCGTGAAATTTGGGCAACATATTGATGAAGTGGGGCTTAATTTCGAAATTTTCCCATTTACCGGCGGAAGTGAAAGACAGGTAGGAAGTGCGGAACGGGTAGGATATAAAAGATCCTGGAGCGCGATTCGCTGTGGCGCTTCAACAGGAGGTTCTTGCGGGTTATTCGCACCCAGTTGAGGTGGAATCAGTCCCGAAGTAGGTAAAGGGTTGTTGGGATTGAATCCTGACATCTCTTTAGAAGATGATGAATGTGAAGATGAAGGTAAAGATGAAAAAGAAGTGAAGAGAGTTTCGACTTCGGAGTCGAACGCGTCGTCAGTAGCGACTAACGAGGCACGGACTAAACGGGCGCTAGTGTCCCTAATCCAACCGGACATACACTAAACGAGTCTTAGTGTAGTCAAACGTAGAATATGAGGGTAAGAAAACGTCAATGGGGAAATGTGAGGATGAAAGTTGGGTGCAATGGAATTCTAGCGACAAATGGAAAGTTTTTGTAAAAATTTTGTTTTGTGTTTTTTTATTTTTATAAAGAGTTTTGAAAAATAATTCTGTACGGAACTACGACACACTTTCAAACAATCACAATTGAAGCATGCAAAATGAAGCCTAAAGTTAGGGTCTTCTAAGTCAACTAGATTGCTCCTAACTGGTCCAAAGCGACAAGTTGTCAGACATCCCTCAAATCGCCTCTTCACTGCCAATTGTGGCCATGTAAGC
Source organism: Agapanthus africanus (assembly GCA_030015575.1). NCBI lineage: Eukaryota > Viridiplantae > Streptophyta > Magnoliopsida > Asparagales > Amaryllidaceae > Agapanthus > Agapanthus africanus. The sequence continues at coordinate 663,173,858 of CM057340.1, forward strand.
ACAAGTGAAGACAGGAGGGTTCCGCTCACGAATCACCGTGAGACGGACCTTTTAAAGTTACCTTTCTCACTTGTCTAGCCTAGGCACCACAAAGTCAGGTTTAAATAAACGACTGAATGCCCACAACCTTCCTATGTCCTAATGAGCGCGACAGTCCTTAATTGGCTGAGTCTAGATATTTTTTAATTAGCTCAAAGGTGATGCATATGCTTTTTGTGTTTTCTTGGGTCTTAGGAAGGGTAATGAAATCCCCACCCAATCTGGATTGGTGTTATAACCCCTTAAATTCCGTTTTAAATATGCAAAGCAGTAACACACAAAATTTAAAACACTTGCCAAACATTTTTATTTTGATTTGCGGCGCAAAGAATCCTGCATAAATTCCGTTTTAAATATGCAAAGCAATAACACACAAAATCTAGAACACTTGCCAAACATTTTTATTTTTATTTGCGGCGCAAAGAATCTTGCATAAAATGATTTATTGGAGAGGGAGAAGAGGTTTCTGTGGAAAGAATACCTGCAGGAAAATTTTTCAATGGAGTGCAGAGGGTAGAAGAGAAGCCAAAAATACTTACAGAGAAATTTGGGGTGCAGACGTCAGCAATTGACCACGGAACTGAGGTCAAACTCCTTCTTATGCCGTGTTTCCGCGGCGGTTTGGTAGGTTTGGAAATCCAAAAATTTTCTCTGTTCTGTTGTGGTTCTCCTCTGTCTGTTCAGATCCTATGTTTGTTGATTTGTTCACTGGGCTTGCTCCAGATCTGAATCAGTCCGTCTTCCTTTCCTGCACAATTCGCACAAAAACACTCAAAAATAACAAGATGGTTTTTTTTAAGTTTTTAAATTTTTTTTACTTTTTATATTTTTCAATTTCAATTAACCCGAAATTACAAAAAGAAATAAACTACTGTTTCCCCGGCAACGGCGCCATTTGATTGATAGTTGTTTAGTACGTGCGTTTTAAAATTTAAGAATACCGCAATTAAGACGGTGTCACTTTGTAGCTAGCCGGTTGAGTACGGGTCGGTCTACAGGGAAAATATGTTATTTTCTTTAAGTTCTAACGAGTTAAGTCCTATTTTTGGTAGGTTTTGTTTTAAGATCTAAGAATGAGATTAAATTTATTTAAAGGCTTGCTAGGGTTAGGATTAGGTTAGTTTGGAAAAGAGATTCTACTCGCTGCTTTTAATGCCCTAGTTAAGAATATAGGTGCTAGGTTAATAGTCAACAACGGGGATTAGCACAACTAGGAAGAAACTAAGTTTCTTCCTTTTGGTCCTTGTCCGTCCTTTCTTGGCTCTTAGCCCTAACCTCCAGTTAATTCAACCACAACCGGTCTAACTAGGGAATCACCGCTATCATTTAGGATAGGATGCCGTAGTGAGCGGTGTGTGGTTGGATTAAATAGAGTCCGTATTATAAAAATTATATGGGCAAAGAAAGGAGTGAGAGAGATTTTCTTCTCTCAAACCTTCCCTATCCTAACCCTAACAAGTGAGGAATTACTCACTCATTAGGAAAGTTACAATAAATTCATTTTTTTGTTTTCTTTTCAATAAACTAACTAATACGCAGATAATAAAAGAACAGGTAAAAATTTGCAGGTAATAAATTGCAGATGAAACAATGCTAGATAAAATAAAAATAGCTTTATTGATGACCTCTCAATGATTACAAGGGAAATTAAAATTTATGAAACTAAGAATTAAAAAGAGGCATGCGTAATTAGGCTTTTGGCTTTCCTATTTATAGATAGGAGAAACCCTAGGTTTACATCTGATCCACATTTGAATTTACAAGACTACCTTAAGAAAGCCGGGTCAAAGCACCGACACCCACCGACACATGCACCGACACATGCATTGCATGGTCCCGGTTCCACGGCAGAAAGCCATGTTTGGCCACGGTTCCGCGGACGTATTGTGTGCTCTTGGGCTCAGTTCTTCAGGGATACTTCATGTTGCTTTTTCCTTCTATTTTCTTCACTTGGTTTCTCAGAATCTTTTCTACTTTCTTCCAGATTTCCAACAGTGCAAAATTATGTGTACTTTCACCGTGAGCTTCGCGTTGAAGTCTTGAATCATGTGCTGCCCTTGTGCTTTGTGCATTGAACTGTCTACTGATCTTCATTTGTTCCTTGAACTGGTAGGCGACATCATACAGATTCATTTATTGTTGGTCGTAGTCTCACATTTGTAGCGTCTTTTCAAGGCATTTCACTGTAATGATCTGAGAACCTGCAACTATTTAGCAGATATGGATCAAAAGCACCTATTTATATGTAATATGATCAAGAATGGGTGATATAATAATGCAAAATTCTGATATGAACAGGACTTCTCGCACACCTGATAGATACTACGGTTTTCTAATTGATGGTGATAGAGAAGATTGCATCACAGATGATGATGATCCTACTAGTTTTCAGCAAACTATCACGAGTAGTGACTCAGTGAAGTGGCTGGATGCCATGAGATCCGAAATGGAATCCATGCACACCAACAAAGTATGGACTTTGGAGGTTATACCTTCTGGAGTAAAACCCATAGGGTGCAAGTGGATCTTTAAAAGAAAGATTGGTGTGGATGGTCAGGTAGAGACCTATAAATCTAGGCTGGTAGCAAAAGGTTTTCGTCAAAGGTCAGGATTGGACTATGATGAAACCTTTTCACCAGTCGCAATGCTTAAATCCATTCGGATCCTGCTTGCTATAGCTGCTCACTATGACTATGAAATCTGGCAGATGGATGTTAAAATGGCATTACTAAATGGTGATTTAGAAGAATGCGTTTTTATGGATCAGCTAGAAGGCTTCATTGACAGTGGGAGCAGCGAAAAAGCACGCAGGTTGCTTAAATCCACCAATGGATTGAAGCAGTCATCACGGAGTTGGAACATTTGCTTTGATGATACAATCAAAGAGTTTGGTTTTAGCAAAAATATAGATGAACTATGTATTTATAAAAAAATTGTAGGGTGTACTGTCGCCTTCCTCGTATTGTACGTGGACGACATCCTCTTGATAGGAAATAATATTCCTATGCTATAATCGGTCAAACTATTCTGGGATTTACCCGCTTGTCATAGGATCACCCTCTCCAAAAAGATGTCTCCAAAGACTGATGAGGAGAGGGCCCGCATGAGCATTATACTCTACGTTTCGGCGGTAGGATCTATAATGTATGCGATGTTATGTACTCGCCCAGATGTAACTTATGTATTGAGTGCAGTAAGAAGGAATCAATCCAATCCGGGGGAGAAACACTAAACTGCTGTGAAGAACATTCTGAAGTACTTGTGAAGGACTAAAGAAATGTTCTTGGTGTATGGTAACGGAGATCTCCAAATGGAGGCCGTTACCGATTCCAGCATCCAGAGCGATAAGGATGATGGTAAGTCCATCTTGGGGTTTGTATTTACCCTAAACGGAAGGGCGATATGTTAGAAGAGTTCCAAGCAAGATACCGTCGCAGACTCCACGATGGAAGCTGAGTATATTGCGGCTAATGATGCCACAAAAGAGACTGTCTGGATGAGGAAGTTCATTTCTGAACTTCAGGTGGTTCCATCCATTTCTAATCCAATACCTTTGTATTGCGATAACAATAGATCGATGACTTTGGCAAAGGAACTACGGTCCCATCAGAAATCTAGACATATCTTGAGGCGGTATCACCTCATCAGGGAGATAGTGGATCGCCAGAACATTGAGGAACGGAGAGTAGACACGAAAGACAACAAGGAAGATCTATTCACCAAGGCCATCCCTCAAGTCCAATTTGAGAAACCGTTCGAGATGTTGGGCATGTGGTACACCGGAAACTGGTTCTAGTGTAAACAGTGGATACTTATTGCACCAACTATAGGCCTTAGAGCAAGTGGGAGATTGTTAGATATGTATGCCCTGGAGGCCTGTATTGTATAGGATGTTAGGCATGTATATGTACAGAAACGATCTTTGCTTAAAATGATAGTATGTTATCTGGTTTATCTTCATCTTAACGTGTGATATGTTGATGAAGCCCTTAGGATTATGCTTGACTACCAGGATTATGATGTAGATCATACTAGTGGGGCATGGGCAGTCTAAAAGCATATCCTTTAATTGTTCCTAGTCGAGGGATATCGAGACAGGGCATCGATATTACTAGAGTAGACTAGTGTGTATGTTTCTTAACCCTGGGACGATGGTTGATCCCACAACCATTAGTGTTTGACATCAAAGATTGTACATAGGTGCTCATTGGATAATGGGTACATCGAACAGGACTCGCCGAGAACTCCTAGATGGTATATATACATATTGTCAAACAGCAGTTCTATGGTGACACTTGTACAGGTTAGTCTGTAGACCCGAGATTGTCATAGTGTCTTGAGTGATTCCCACTGTGCTTTGATTTCCTCCCTACCACGGATTTAATGAGTCGTGCAAACAGGTGGATTTTGGGTACAGTCCCGAATCACATAGAGGCCGTGAGCAATAAGAGGGGTTTCGTCTCTCCCGGTATAGGGAGTTGATGTCACGCTATGCTTGATAGGCTATAACAGCAAATCCCTGGCCAGGGTTGTCGAGATTTGCTGGTAAGAGTTATCAGTATTTTCTCGAACCGTTATGAGCCATAAATCAGCATGACTTATAAAATTACTGGGGTCTGACATTTACCACCCCTAGACTTCATATACAACGTATTACCCGTAATAACAAACGTGCAAAATGGATCTATTTATCATAATAGATTTTGATCTATTGTTTAAATGGTTAGGTTACATCCGAAGAAATATAAGTAGAACCGATCTCTCTCTCAACTCCACTGTACGGTAAGTGTTGCTTACAGGCTTGTTAGGGTTAGGATGAGTTTGCTCGTCGGCCACATTTTCGTTATGTATCTGGGTATCCATTACGCACAGATAGTACCGCTGACGTGCTTATGGTTAAACCCACTGCCAGCGTACTGTCGAGTCTTTAGAGTCCCACACAGAGGGTTCCCTTGTTCAGGCAAAAGATGTAGAGGCCGTAAGTTGTTACGGCAGGGTTTCGTTCATGTTCGTGTACTCGCTACAGGAATGATGATCGGAAGGATAATACTGGTAGGTTTTGGTTTAAGCTGAATACCGGTATTATATTATTGGATTATTTGTATTCGTATTTTTTCGGAATGCGAATACGGGTATACTTGTACGGTATATGGTGAGGGGTATTCTTGTAATTGTATAAGAATACATTCTAGAAGGAGACACCTGATAAATGGGTTTTTATTTTGTGAAAATAAAAAAAACAATGAGGTGGAATTTGAAATTGTCAAAGCATGGATGAAAGAATGGCTTATTTCATTTTATATTCATTTGAATTTACTATTAAAGCATGGCGCGTTATTTTTGGGAAAAAATAATGCATGCTTCAATTATTTGTTTTGAGCCATATCATTTGTTCATGATTGATACTTGCTCATTCTAGCATTCATCTTCTCTCTCCAAATTATCTCTTTCTTCAAGCTCTAAGCTTTACCCTTCATATGAGTTGTGAATCAAAATCTTAGGGATCACTTTAATCCTCGACTTAATCTCTACATCATCTAAGTAATCATTTTTAGCACGCTTGATTTCTTATTTAACTCTTGTGAAGAGTTTGAAACTTGTTCTATAGATCTCGGGTGGATCATCTACGACCTAGAGGTGACCGGAAACCGAGTTCCTTTCAAGCATCCAAGGAGCCTAGGAGTCGCATCCAAACAAAGACCCGAAGGACCGATTCTCAAGGTATAACCCCCTATCATAGTAGATAAGATCTCTAGATAGAGTTTCTAGTTATAGTTTAGCACAAGATCTAGGGTTTAGAGTGGGTATTGCATGCAAGAAAATTTTCGTTTGCCACTTCCGCCTCCTCACAAGTGTTGTGAGGGTGTGCAACATCCACTAACAGTGGGTACGCGGGAAGGCGGAATATTCAAAAACGATTTTTCGAAGCTCGCAACACCAACTTGAACTCCAGGATCGATGCTAAACCCTAACTGGCTAACAACTATGAAGTTAACTACTCAGAAAGAAGTGTTATACCTCACAGATTCATGTCCTTCGGATCTTCTTATCGTTGTCCTCCACCTCGTCACAAACTCCGGGGATCGAAATGGATCGGGCAATCTCGACGGCCTCCTCGAGTCAAAGACGTTCCACCCGAGAGTCTATAGTCCGAGCTCCAATCTCAAGTCTGAGATTACTAGGGCATCTAGTTCGCTAAACTAGATGGCCTAGATAATGTAGAGAATGAAGATGGATTGGTTTGTCTCTAATAGCCTTAGATTTCTCAACTCATGAGACATCAAAGGCTTAAAGGAAGAAGAAAGAGCTTGAGGAAGATGAGAGTGTAGAAAATGAGCTTGGAATAAAAGAATGGCTTAAGTGTATAATAATGAAGCATATAATAATTGATGAGATAAAATATCTCAACAAATATCTAGCATGCTTCAAAATATTTAAGTGGTGAGTCATGCTTTGAGCCATGCTATAATTAATGCAAACATCCACCTCATTTCCTCCACCTCGTTAATCTTTAATCAAAAAAGAATAAAAACCTAATAAGGTATCTCGTTCTAGAAGCTTTCCCGAGAAAATTACGAGAATGCCCCTCATCCGTATATACATACCTGTATCCGTATTCCGAAGAATACGAATACAATGAGACGAAAATAATCCATCAATATAATACTAGGATCCGGCTTAAACCAAAACCCACTAGTATTATCCGCCCGAACATCGTACGTGGACAAGTACACGTATGTGATCGAAGCCCTGTCGTAAAACCATACGGCCTCTACATCTTTTGCCCAATGCAGGGAAACCCTCTGTGTGGGACTCTAAATACATGACACTATGCTTGCAGTGGGTTTAACCACAGGTCGCAAGCGGTACTAGCTGCATGTAACGACTACCCAGGTATCTGTCAATAAGAAGGCTGATGAGCAAACTCATCCGAACTCCTACTGAGCCTATCTGTGACAATCTCCGTACAGTCAGGTTTGTTCATCTAAGAGTATCGCATATCGGGCCTAAGGGGCGGTAATCGTCAGACTCTTCATAACACAATAAGTCGTGTCGGAGTGTAACCCAAAAAACCCTGAAAAACTACACGGATTTTGTGTAATGGCCTTCCAAACACAGCGCGATATCAACCTCCAATACCGGGAGAGACAAATCCTATCTAACCTCCATTGCCTCTAAGTACTTCGGGACTGCACCCAACTACTACAAGTTTGCACGACTCCTTTAAGCCGTGGTAGGGTAGTAATCTAATAACAGTGGGAACACACTCGAGGCGAAGTAGCAGTGTCGAGTCAACAGATTAAGCTGTACTCATGTCACCTGGGAACTGCCACCCGACGATAGGTATAGTACCCACCAGCAGTTCCTTACGAATCCTATCCAGTGTACTCATAACCCAATGAGCACCTGCGTACCATCTCCAATACGACGTACTAATGGCTGTGGGACAGACCATTTCTCCTGCTGGGATGAAAAGCGTATACACTAGTCTACTCTGGAGTATCGATACCCCGTCTTGATAATCCTATGATTAGGGACCTGTACAAGGATGTGCTTATAGACTATCCAGACCCCACCAGTGTGACTGTCATCATAACGCTGGTAATCAAACAAAGATCCTAAGGGCTCTACCAATATGTATAAGCGATATGCTAAGAAACACATGCACATATTGAGGTAGAAACAAACCAGGTAGTATACTACCATTTTGAGCAAGACTGTTACTATATTCATGTATATCCCAAACTTCCATTAAGTAATATACAAAGCAGTATGATACAATAATGGCCTCTAGGGCATATATCACTTCCATTCACTTCCAGTATAACCCGCCGACAGCCACCGGTCGGCCATCCACCCGCCGGTTGACGATTGCACATACTATTGTTCGATTCACTCGCGTCCGGCCCAGCCGCCACAGTCTATCGACCGTTCGGCCGCCCGCCACCAGTCGACAGTTGCCCATACATATATTAGCGGAGACGATTAAAACATACCAAGCATGTTAATGCAAGATTCCTTGGAATTAGATGTCCGGTCATCATAGTGATGGGTATGTAAGGATTCCCAGTAATCTTTCATTTCATGTACAAGATAGAAAATATGTGGTATTTATTTGTACATGCTAAGTTTAACGTATTTATTTATAATTTATAAAGCTTATGATATTTATGTAAAGTATGCTAATATTGTAGGAACCTAAGAAAAATCAAGATAATGATTATATGAAATTTCTTACCAAAATTTCAATTTTTATCCAAGGAAACAAGCTCACGCGGCTGGTGGGGATTTGATTGGCTGACTGCTAACTACAATGTGTCCGATCTGAAAACGACATGCGGCTGAACAACCGACGATGCAAAATGTTGAACGCGGTTTGCACTAACAATAAACTAGCGGTTTGCACTAACAATAAACTAGCGGTTTGCACGGGGTGATGTTCGCTTATATTATAAATTGAAAAAGATTTTAATAAAATATATGTTTTAAGAAAATAATTAAATTGTATACATTACATATTTTTTATTCTCAAATAATAGTGGTACACACACTAATAAAAAGGTTTATTTTTCTTAGTTTAGATGCATGTCTTTTTTGAGTAAGGGATGGGTTTGATGTGTGTGTGAGAGAGAGAGAGAGAGAGATGAGTTAGGTGTTCTTTGATTTTTTTTCCCACGGAGGTGTGAGAGAAATGAGTTGGATGTTCTTTGTCTTGTTCCTATAAATAATGTGAGCTTCTTTTTCTATTTTAGTTTTTTTGTTTTTTTCAAAATGATGTAATAATGAAATTTTCAACTAAAGAGTTTGGGTTATAATGGTAAAGATGAATCCAGCATCTTCAAAAATGTTTAAAACATTTCAGACTCATTAGAGTCAATAGCTAAAAGGGAAATTCTAGTGTAGTAGGTATGACATACCGTTGCAGAAAAGGATATTCATCAAAACTATATTAACGCAAATACTCTCTCTGCACATCGGCCGAAACCCTTAACTGATTTAACACTATTTTTTTCCTTAACTTGTGTTGCTTGGAGCATAAAATTTGAGATTTTTTAAGTGTTTTGGTCGATTAAAAAGAAAAAATATTTGTGCTGACAATTCATTTGAGAAGATATATCTAAGTGTTGTAGGGTTGAACTATTAAGGGGGTGGTTTTATACAAATTTTAAGTTACGTCCTGTCCCATTTAACCTGAGTCATAATTTATCTGTTTGTGATTTTTGGATGACATAAGAAAAACATCGTGAGGGTGACAATGATAAGGAAAGGGTTGCAGCCCTTGGTTGTTGATACACCTTTATCATGCTGATTTGTTTTTTATGAATATATATTATTTTTCTTAAGATATGTTTTTTAATGAATATACATTAGCCTGGGCAATATAATTAATTAATTTTTTGGCACATAGAAAGAGAAAAGCAAGTAAGAAAGTAGAAAAATATAATTACAAGAAAGTATAAAAAGTTGTTTGTTTGCCCAAAAGAAATTGGAAAAGACGATGAGTCGACGCTTATGTGGCAGTGACAATGTGATTAAAAATTTAAAAAGCATTTTATTTTTGACGTAAGAGCAGGGCTCCTAAAATAAGCCCGTCCCATGAATTCATTAAAGGCTAGAAAAGATACAATATCTTTACTATTATAACCCAAACAATTTGATGACGATGTCGTAATTACATGATTTTATAACAAAAATATTCAAAACAAAAGAAGAAAAGTTATTGCCACATGCTCAGGATAAGGTCAACCACATTATTCTTAGAAAAAGACGAAAAAACTTCCAATTCATATGTTTCTCACACTTCTCTAGAAGAAATCAAAAGAACACTCGATTCATCTCTCTCTCACTAATCAAACTCACCCTCCTACTTATTGAACATAAGATATAAAAATAAAAAATTTATTAGTACTTATAGCATCTTGATTTCTTATATATGTTATATTTCAGCCAATTTTTTTTGAGAAAAAAATTTATACAAAATAAAGAGGACAAACCAAAACTATATTAATTATAATGCTCAGACAGCATGTGATCATCAGGTCCATCCACTGTAAACTTTTGGGTGGTCTTAATATGACAAGGAAAGAAACAATGTAAGCATAGCCCACCTAACCAAACTATCAACTTGACTCTATCCGTCGCGTTGAGCGTCGCCGCCCCCAGCCCCCCTCCCCCTCTTCCTCCCCAATGGGAGAGCGGCAACGTACGTTTCCCACCGCTCCTTGGGAGCGATGGGAAAAGTTACCGGATGGAGACGAAAAAGGTGGGCTGATGGGCCTCCCCTTTAAGTTTTGTTTTTTTAATTATTTTTTCATTTTTAAAAATTATGGTGGGATCCATCTATTTAAATTTTGTTTTATAATGAATTTTTAATATATATATATATATATTAAAAAATATATTTACACATTAATTTGATAATTTATATTTAAAATCATTGCAACAAAACCATGGTTCAGATTATCCAAACACTCCATGGTTACAAAACCATGATTTCACACCACTCTTCCGAACACATCCCAAAATATGGTTTAGTTATAAAACCATGGTTTCACAACCATATTTCAAAATCATGGTTTCACACCCCTCATACAAACTAGTCCAAATTCATGATAAGAAGATTGTTCACATCCCAGTAAAAATTGCACCAAGTATGTTAAACTATGTGGAATTAATGATATTGGCTTTAATAGTGTGAGGAACCCCTCCCACCCATGTAAAAGAATGATAGATAGAAGTATGAGAAATACTCAAATGAGTACAATTTTTTCCTTCAAAGATTTTGCTATTCCTAGCTTTCCAAATGTTCCAGCAGACAGAAAAGAGAGTAAGCAGCCAGCCACATGTGATGGCCTTTCAGTCAATATTAGCAAATCTCCGATTAGCTATAGCATCAAGAAAGGAAGTGGACATGGATTGTATCTTGAAAGCCTCCTTAAGAATGTTCCAAACAGCCTTTGCAAGTTTACACTCAAAGAAGAGATGATTAGCATTTTCAATAACACGGTTATCAAAAAGACATGCGATATTACCAAACCACCCTTTCGAAATGAGATTTTCCTTAGTTAAAATTTTATTTAAGGCTAAAAGGCCAAATAAAAGATTTAACTTTAGGAGGTGCATAGTTCTCCCAAATAGTTTTATAATGAATGAATTTGATATCAATGGAATTAAGGGTTGGGTAAGCAGAGTGAATAGAAAACACCCCATTTTGAGAATGTAGCCAGACAATGCCATCTTCAGAAGATTTAAAACGTATTAATTTTATCAATCGGACAAGATTATATAGTAAAAAATAACTAATGGTAGAAAAATAATAAAATAATGTATAAGGTCTCTCTTTCTCCGCTCTCTCTCAACTTTCAACATATTTTAAGCAAAAAAGACAAATGAGAAAAGTAAGCTACGTCGTAAGAAAGTGATCATCCACTTTCTTGTCACTTTTGGCTACTTACCTCTGCTTCTTCACTTTCTCTTCTCGCTTTTTGATTGACAAACAAGTCTTAAGGGAAAAAAAAATCAAGCATTTCATTAGCTGACCTAGCGGCAAGCGTTAATCTTTCAGATCAATAAGGATAGTTCTGAACAAGTTAGACCGCTAATGTCATGAACATTGCCTGTGCCCTCTCCCTGAGGGATGCTCTCTTCTTGATAAAAGTTCAATAATAGTTCGTCAACCCCAAGGAAGATTTCAATTCAGTGACCTTCATGAGCATAGGCATTCAAGAATAACTTTTGTCTCTTCTTATCATCTAAAAATTATAGCAATTTAAAAAATACACTTTCATTTCTACTACGAGGAAAATTTTCTTTTCTCCATTTTTTTAAAAAATTGCATAAATATTATAGATAACCTTTAAACACGTATAGTGTATTTCGATCAAATGGAGTCATCATGTGTCATTCTGACTGTCATCTAAAGCAATTCTAGATAGCAATGGACTCGAAATTTCCCAACTAAGTCCTAAAAATCTATATGTTTGTTCGTACTAAATTTAACTGCACGGTTGTTATAGTATGCGTTTACGAGTCGATCCATAGAGAGGTGTAAATTTTAATTAGTTTTAAAGACAAGTAAGAAAAATATTTGATTTTGAACTATAATTAAAAGCAAATAATTAAAAAGATGCAAATAATTAAAAAAACAAAGAAAGACAAGTAGTTTGAATAATAAAAGCAATCCTATTGTTTTGAATTGCTTAAACTACTATAATTGGTTTTTTATGATTCTTCTTCTCCTCTAGATCTATGTTTTAATTAATAACTATAAATTATATAAAAGTATAGATTAAATTAATCCGACAATCATGAACTTCGATATTAAGAAGTTTGATGAAAATATGTGTTTTAATTTATGGAAAGTCCGTATGATTGCCTTGTGAAGGGTGATTCTTAGGAAGGGTGCAAGGCCTTCCACTATGACGGAGGAATCTTGGGAGGAAATGGATTAAAAGGCCCTCACGGCTATCCACTTATGTCTGACGAACGATGTTTTGCAAGAAGTTTTGGTGGAGAAGATGGCCGCTAGTTTGTGGCAGAAATTAAAAGAGTTATATTTAAGAAAATCTCTTACAAATCGACTCATGTTGAAGCAGCGTCTCTACACACTTCATATGTCAGAACACACTTCAATCAAATCTCATGACGGTGAGTTTAATTCAATCGTTACAGATCTGGGTAAGATTGATATTAAGATTGATAATGATGATCAAGCTCTTCTCTTATTATGTTCGTTTCCAACCATATATAAGCACTTTTGTGACACAGTGGTCTATGAATGAGTCACAATCTCAATCAAGAATGTCAAAAAGAACTTGATAACCAAAGAGAAGATCGACAAGGAGTTGACTTCTACCGAAACTGATGGTTCATCATCCGGCTTATTTGTTTGAGGGCGGACGGAGAAGAGAGATCTGGAAGCTAATAGGAAGAAATCAAGATCGAAGTCCAAGAATAATAAGAATTTGACCTGCAATTATTGTAAGAAGAAGAGACACTTTAAGGTCGATTACATTAAATTGCAGAATAAACTAAAACAGGAAGACAAATCGAATAAGGAGTCTTCGGCCGAAGCAAGTATAGCGGAAGGAGAAGGAGATATTCTTTTAGTTCTTGACAACACACAACGATCCAAGGACGAGTGGATCACGGATTCGGTGTTCCGACCACATATATCCCAATAGGGATTTGTTCATCACCTATGAGTCTGTTGATGGCGGAGTGGTTTTGATAGGCAAAAATAGTTCGTGTCGAGCTATTGGCAAGGGGGAGAACCAAATCAAGATGTTTGACGACGTTGTGAGGACATTATCGGAGGTCAGGCATGTATCTGATTTAAAAAAGAATCTCATCTCGTTGGGTGCATTCGACGACAAGGTTTACAAGTTTTCCGTTGAATGGAGAGTTTTGAAGGTTACCATAGGTGCTCTCATTATTATGAAGGGATTGAAGAAGGGATTGAAGAAGGGTTCGATAACTTCTGGATAAGCGGTTATTTCATCATTCCAATCTATGACAAATTCGGATACTACTAGATTATTGCACATGAGGTTCGGACATATGAGTGAGAGAGGTATGGCGGAGTTATCGAAGCTGGATCTACTTGATGGGAAGAGTACAAGGAAGCTGAAGTTTTGTGAACATTGTGTTTTTGGGAAGCAGAAACATGTGAGCTTCAGTTCGACGGTGCACAAAACAAAAGGTACTCTTGATTATATCCATTCGGATTTTTGGGAACCCTCTCAAGTTGTTTCTAAAGGAAGCGGTGCCAAATATCTACTTAGTTTTATTGATGATTTTTCGAGGAAATTTTGGGTCTACTTCTTAAAGAACAATAGTGATGTGTTTCTTACGTTGAAGTAATGGAAGACATTGATTGAGAAGCAAACATGCAAGCAAAACAAAATACTAAGGACAGACAACGGGTTGGAATTTTGTGGTGAAGATTTTAATGTTTTCTGCAAAAACGAAGGGATGGTTTAGCATCATACTGTTGTCTACATACCACAGCAGAATGGAATCGTGGAGCGTATGAACCGGACTCTTTTGGAGAAAGATCGGTGCATGTTTTCTAATGCAGAGCTCGAAAAGGAGTTTTAGGCAAAAACGGTAAACACGGCATGCTATATTATGAATCAGTCACCTTATATATCGCTAGGTAGTAAGATACTGGAGCAGGTATGGTCAGGAAAGCACACCGATTATTCAACACTTAAAATGTTTGGTTGTCTGAGTTATACACATTGCCGTGAAGGCAAGTTGGATCCTCGAGTGAAAAAATGCATATTTCTTGATTATGCTCCCGGGGTTAAAGGCTATACATTGTGGCGTTTGGATCATAAGTCGTCTAAATTTATGATTAGTAGAGATATGATTTTTTATGAATCTTCTATGTTAAAATCGAAGATTATGGAATCTCCAGTTGAAGACAATTAAAAAAAGGACGAGCCGAGAGTTGATATTGAGGTCGGTGAAAGCTCGGGTTCGCAGGAGATCTCTCCTTCACCATCGTCTGAAGAAGCTCATGATGAGCAGCCCCATCATGAGGAGTATTTTCTCGCTCGTGACCGACAAAGAAGGGACATTAGACCGTCACAAAGATATGGCTACGATGATCTATTGGTGTACACGCTGTCTGTTGCAGAGACAGTTGATAGTAGCGAGCCGATGAGCTATCAAGAAGCTATCTCATCCGATGAGTCAGCTCGTTGGCTAGTCACTATGATTGAAGAGATGAGTAACTTCATAGAACCAGACTTGGAAGCTTGGGAAGCCTTAAGGAGGAAAGAAAATAGTTTGCAGCAAGTAGGTTTCCAAGAAGAAGAAAGGAGACCAAAGGGTTTTGGATATGAGGTATAAGGCACAGTTGGTAGCTAAAGGGTATTTGTAGGTGTTTACCGCGAAAGATTAGACTGAGACTTTGAGACGTCTAGCCTGAATTTAGGAGCAGATGCTATTTGGACATATCCATCCACCTCTTCGAAGATACCAAGTTGATTTATGGCACCGTATATCGGAGGTTTGGATAGATGCAACCGATGTAGCAGACTTTATCAGATTCCCCATCATTTGTGAGAGGTTTTTGATTGTGGGGATGCTCTTCCCTGCAAACGCAAGTTCCTGCAGTTAATTACGTTATCACGTTGCGATAACAACTTTTTTCTGCTCCGGTAGGTCACTTCGTGTCGTATTATGTTTGGTTTATTTTGGGGTTGCCCGTGGATTGTATATGGAAAATAGTTTATGTCGTCGTCCGTGGGGCGTGGATTAATCCAAATCTGTATATTAGATTTGGGGTTTGAACCTAGGTTTTATATTCTGTCAGTTTAAAGAATATTTTATTTTATTTAAGAACCGTTAATCTAGTTTTAGATTAAGATCGACTTAAATATATGAGCATATGGGGTCAATTTATTTTAACTAAGAATGCGTTAGTCTTATATGAGACTAAGATCAACTTAGAAATATGCTTAAAGATCATTAAATTTTGTTAAGATCTATCAAAAGAGTATATGGGCTTGGCTGCAATGAAATTTCAGAGACTTAGCCAATTTTGGGCACAGTCTTGGGCTTTTTCCATCATTTAGCAGTGCTAAGCACTTATTTTTTTGACTACGGATATGATATCCAATTGCTGATGGTGCCCAGCGTCCATGTGCATGGTATGTGACCCGCTGGCGCTCAGCGCACATGAGCATGGCACATGACCCGTGAGCACCCAGCGCCCACGCGCCACGCACGTAACCTGCGGACGCCCAGCGACCACGCGCCACTCAAACGTCCTTAGGATGGTCCTCACCCCTCTTTTTCCCTCATGCTCCATACTAAAAATATGTCCCCCCGTTAGAAAAAATGTCTAAGGGGGCGCTGCCCCGCAACCCGCAAGGAGATTGCTAGTCCCCTTGACTCCCATCCCGCTATCCGGATAGTGGGACCCCCATAAAATTTGCAAGACCTCCGATACGTCTAAGACCCTTTCAAAACACAACACACGCATACTGCATATTGAGTTCGTACAAGCAGTTTGACCTGTCAATCGAAGGTTCCCTCTCCCCAAATACGAGGGGTAATTAACGGCAGCTTAGTCCGCGGCTGCCGGAGATTCGGATTCCCACAATCAATAAACCCCAGCCTACCCTAAGAAGGGGGGTCTATATATGCCTGACAAACGATGTGTATTCCCATCTCAATGGGGTAACAAAAAGCATCCTACAGTCACACTCGAAAAATTTCTAAAGTATATTCTTGAAGATGGAGAAAGTGACAATAATAAGGGAAATGACTCATCAGAAGAAGCGGAAGACTATGTAGCAAATTGCCACATGGTCTCCTATTCGTCGTTATATGGTGAAGAAGCTCCATCGGTGTCAGAAAATGATGTGGAGGAACTGGGAGCAGAATCGGCGCTAAATTCCCTGAAACTGTCAGAAGAAAACCCGATTGAGAGACTTTTAAATGAAGCCTTTCAAAAAAGCAAAGATGACCGAGAACGCGAAACAGCTATATATGAAAAGGCTAAGCGTCAGCATCTGAATAAAAAAGCTACGGTGAGAATGAGTCGTAAAGTGCTCTGACCAAACGAAAACACACCTGCAACAAATAAGAGCAGAATCAAAGCTGAGAAGCGGTTCGCCAAAGCCCTGTCAATGGTGATAAAACTACCACCTCTTATGAAGTACACTCCTGGAGTCCCATACTCCGACGGAGGAGACTCACATAAAAAATACTACCTATATCATCGAAGGGTCGCCCACCCCATCGAGAAATACGGTGCCTTCAAGAAGTGGTGGTAAGAATATGTTGCCTATCGAAAACACTTCAAGAAGGGGAAACATGAAGCTCGTGCTCATCAACGTAGGAACGGTGAGACGAACACGCATGAAGAAATGTCTGGCAACTGTCATATGGTTGGTACCAGTTCAGAAGGAAAAAAACCTCCAGTTCTCACATTCGAGAGCGATTCTGAGGATGAAACGGCCCTCAACCCTCTCTTAGAAGACTTTGCCTCCGAAAAAGAGGAGGAGGAGAAGAACTGTGAAAATATTTAGCTGTGTAACTGTACGCTACCTGAGAAGGATTTCAGACCTACAAACAAAGGTTTGAATAAAAAGGACGAAGGAAAAGGGAAAATGTCCGAAGAAATTGCTCTCGATGAAGAAGCTGTCAAAAAGCTCACCGCAAAGGACCCGTCTAAGAAAAACTAGGTAGATTACAATGTCCTAATACATCTGAAGAAAATACCCTCGCAGCTAAGCATATTGGATGCTCTCCTCCTATCCAAAGAGGCAAGAGATTGCCTGATCAAGGTATTACAAGTGCCTGATTGGTTCCAAACTTTTCTCGCAGAAGAGAAGATGAAAAATGAACTGGCAGAGGTCCACACGGTTGATATCACATTCAGTGATGAAGATCTATTCCTTGGTACGTGCGAACATAATCGACCACTATACGTCCCCGGGTACTGCCATGACATCAAGATATGGAATATCCTTGTCGACAATGGATTCTTCGTTAATCTTCTCAATGTGAGAGTGCTGAAGAAAATTTGCATGAATGTTCAGCACCTTGCCCGAGAAAAAATTACCATCTCCGGGTTCAACTCACAGTCTTCACGGACGCTTGGGTCCGTAATACTGACACTACGCTTCGGGCTGCTCGTCACTGACATCAAATTTCATGTCAGTGACGCCAAGACTTGTTATAACGCTTTTCTCGGCAGACCTTAATTACACGAGTACAATATTATCCCTTCTACACAACATCAATGTATGAAGTATTTTAAGGATGGTTCGGAGTACACAGTCACGGGAGAGCTAAATCCGTTTTCCATAAACGTAGTCCGGAAATACGAAAACGCAAAGTACTTTCTTCCGGACTTCGAGAATACTGAAAGGTGCCATAGGCCAGAGAGTAAACAAAAAACTGCGGCCACTATCTCGATCTTTGGGAGTGATACCGAGGAAGACAAAGAAATAGTCTACTCGGGGCAAACCTAAAAAGAAAACAATAAGCCTGGACCATCTACTTCTATTTTGGTTTTTGGCAGCGACTCTGAGGACGAGGCTAATGCAGTGTTCTCCGTCCGCCCGTCGATGAAAATTCCCGCCGAAGCGGATCAGAGTTTACAAATTACAATGGCTCCTGAAAGTATGTCTTGGCACCTCTACAAGGGTTTTAGGAACATCAATTATGCAATTTTAAAATTTTAGAGGGCTAAGTATACTAAATATGATCATACTAGAGAATTAGGGTTTCTTAGTTAGCAAACTAAAGTTCTATACTAAGTGAAAAGAAGCTACAAACTTTGTAGCCATGTCCTTCACTTCAAAAGCTCCAAGTAGTAGTTCCTAGAACTCTTGCTAGTATTCCACTTGAAGAAAAGAACGAGCTTGCTCGAAGACCTATTTTCAGAAGATGATCCACCATGAAGCAACTCACACTCAAGCTCACACTTCGCTAATCAAAGTATTTGTGAAGATAACAATCTAAACTAAATTTCTAGAATGGTATAGGTTGATGAAGTAGAGATTTTGCTTACTAAAAATCTTTCTCTTTATTTTTCTCTTAAGTGAATTTTGTTTTTCAAGAGAAGAAAGTGAAGAAGATGAAGATGAGGATGAGAATGAGTATGTGTGTTGTGTGAGGATAAGAATGAAATGACAATCTATATGAATTAAAAATGAAAAGAGCAAATGAGTCATACACTCTCCAAGGTTCCAAGTAATGACTCATTGAATCTTTTCATAAATTCAAAAAAGAAATCATTATCTTCTTATCCTAACCATAATGTAATTCTTATACATCCATCAATGGTGTATCATCAACCATGATACAAAAACATATATAATTATATATATAAAGAGAAGAAAATTTTAAGTGAGCACAATATTAGTTTATATATATATATATATATATATATATAAAATTATTAAATTAACATTTGATTCAATAATCCGGTTATATCATATATAATCCGGCTAATATTAATTAACGCTAGATTAGAATACGGTATCATATACTCGTATTTAATCAAGCTCCCGCACATATCTCCATACATGCCCTATTTCATTTCGTTTGAGCTAGGAAACCTCTATCTGGGACTCTAAAGACTCGCCAATACGCTAGTTGTAGGTAATGATCACATCAAAGACCTACAAGCCATCAGCGATACTAGCTGGACGTAACGGCTATCCAGATATTGAACGAATAGAAGATCAACAAGTAAACTTGTCCAAACTCTCATAAAGCCTATAAGCAATACTACAGTCCGGTCTCTTTGTCTGATATGTCGCATATCGAGTCTGAAGGGTGGAATCGTCAGACCCCAATAACTCTATAAGTCATGCCGATGTGTGGCTTATAACGAATCAAGAAACTACCGATAACACTTATTAGTAAATATCATCAGCCCTGGCCAGGGATTTTCTGTTATAGCTAATCGAGTATAACACAACATCAACTCTCAATACCGGGAGAGATGAAACCCCTTCTATCGCTTACCGCCTCCATGTGACTCAGGAATGTACCAAAAAAACCACCTGTTTGCACGACTCAGTAAAGCCGTGGTAGGGAGGAAATCAAAGCACGGTGGGAACCACACAAGACACTGTGATGATTTTGGGTCTACAAACTAACCTGTATAAGTGTCACCAGAGAACTGCTATCTGACGATAGGTATGATACCATCTAGGAGTTTCGGCGAGTCCGTTCGGTGTATTCATTCTCCAATGAGCACCTATATACAATCTTTGATGTCAAAAACCAATGGTTGTGGGATCAACCATCTCCCCATACAGGGTCAAGAAACGTACATACTAGTCTACTCTGGAATATCGATACCCTGTCTCGATACTCTCTCGTCTAGGAATACTTCAAGGATATGCTTGTGGACTACACAAGCCCCAATAGTATGATCTACATCATAGTCTTGGTAGTCAAGCATATATTATCAACATGTATCAGTGAAATAGTAAATTAGAACAAATGTACATGCTAAGATAAAAAGTAACCAGATAGCATACTATCATGTTGAGCAAGAAAGTCCTCTATATATATGTCCTAGCATCCACTATAATATACAATAACGGCCTCTACGGCATACATATTCCTAACAGCTCTGACACTATAAGGAATTTGATGCGCTCGATACATACAACGTATAAGAACTGCAAACTTTCTACATGCCTCCTAGGAGAAGAGGTGAAAAGGCGATCCTCTTCTACAAATCTACAGAGACCACGGTAGAAAGGGATGTCTGGCATGGTGCCAAATCTATGCTTGACAAGTTCCATCCCATCCGTATGCCAAGATATTAAGTGGAGGGATTAAAGAAACTGTTAAAGTGCGTACATCTTGAACAAACGGTTCGGCAGACTCAATTCTACAAAAATATTTGGGATAACCCCGGGACTCAGTGAAAGAAGCCCAACAGGAAGACGGAAACAACTGGACTTGGATATATTTGGTCCAAGAAATGAGAGTAAGTTTATAGTTGCCATGTCATAAACAGCTTGAGTGGAGAAGAAAATACTCTTCCTGATAGCCGTGACGTCAAATTGGAGCAAGAGCCCGCTTTGAAAATGTTAAGTCCGTCGCTCAAAGAACAAATTGACAAGATAATAAAAAAAGCTTATCAAGCGAGCCGGGACAACCACAGCCATGAAATGGATATTTATGAAAAAGCCAGGACGCAGCGTCTCAGTCAGTGATCTGCGGAGGAAAAAGATCGTAATGCTCTTAATTCCCAGCTTGCTATGTGTTCTCGCGAAAAGGGAAAATCCTGAAATGGAGGTAAAAACAGGGGAAAATGCAAGCAACATTCGAAAACAACAAAACGGGTCCAAGAAGTCATTCAATTGAGAAAATCTCGATTGGAGCCAATCCTTTATAATGAAGATGGGCCGGGAATACTCTTTCCCTCAAGATAAGACAGGGAAAATATTCAACCTTGTCATAAAGCACCAAATGTTGACGCGTCCGGAGTCTCGGCACCCCGAAAAAATAAACGAGGTCCATCATCCGAATTATTGCTCCTATCACCGAGAAATAGGTCACCCCTTGAAAACTGATTCACGTTCGAAAACTGGATGGAAGATCAGTATCAATAAGGACGGTTCGTGATTGATCGTTAAAAAGTGTGTTTGTAAATACTGCAATCAAGACAGTGTCGCTAGTAGCCATCCACGATGAGTACGGGTCGTTCAAAGGAAAACGTGAACCCTTTTCTTGCTGTAGATGAGTTGATAGAAGATAGGGTGATTGGTTGTAGATCTATTTTAATATGGATGTAAAATTTATAAGAAAAAGGCTTGTAGGGTTCATAGGACTTAGTAGTAATGGATGGCTAATTAAAAATGACTCCTTTTATCTTTTAATAGTTTAAACCTAGATCGATAGTGATGAATGTAGATTAAGGTTCTTGAAGGGAATAGGGTTCCCACTCTTAACCCCTGTCCTTTCATTGATCTCTGTTCATGTCCAGCCTGTAACAAAACAAGTGTTTAACCAATCTCAAATCGTGGTTGTGATTATTAATAAATTAATAGCACGCCCAATTACCCTAGCCTACAAACCTTAGCAAGTTAGGAATTACTCACTCATGGTTTGAGATTTAGAAGAAAAGTTGAAGAATGAAAACATGATTAAAATGCAGAAATTAAATGAAAAAAAGAATTAAATAACAACTACCTTTATTAATCAACTATTGCATTTACAAATCCTTTGAAGGTAGATAACAAGAACCCTAGTTTTTGCTCTCGCTCTCTCTTGTTGGAAGTAGATGACTAGCTGATGATTACTCGGATGCGTGGATTGCTTGGACCTCTTGATCTCTTCGATAATAATCTTCAATATCCAGCTGTCGGTTCTATATATAGTCCCAGAAACTAGAAACCCTAGATGCCATATGTGAATATATGCTGTTACGATCAAATCCTCGAAATATCATATCTAATGGCCCAGATTGCGCCACGGAACCGTCGCATATAACCTTGTTTGGCCACGGTTCTGCCGCAACATAGTGGCATCAAGTTTTGGGATTTTTTCTGGTATCTTGTGTTGCCATGTGTAGATCTTTTTGATGTCTAGATTCTGAAAATAATGCTTTGAGTTTCTGCCGTTGCTAGATCTCTCGATTTGCTTCTAAATTTTGGCAGATTCAGTTTCGATATCCCGATTTGACTCGGATCTCTTATTTGGGTTCCAGACCTGAGCTAATATCTGCACAATATCTCAAGTCATAGTGTTAGTAGCATTTGGTATTTTTGAGATATTATCCTAACCATTTAAATGATATAATATCTTAAGAATATTGATTAGAAATATTTGATATGATATGCATATTTTAATTACTAAGATTTCATTTAAATATTATAGGCATATATTTTCCCTTATTATGTTAAATATAATGTAGAAATATATGAAAATAAGCTTTTTACAAATAAACCCTCATATGTTTTATATTTACAATAAACACATTTTAATACTTAACAATAGTAGGGAAAATATCATTCAAAAGTGCAATATTTTATACTAATCAGTTCGCTTTATCCAACAGTTAGAAGATAAGCCCACCGCGAAAACACGAGATAAAAAGGACCTACACCGTCAGGTTAAAACCAGCTTAGCCGCAAAAAGGGAAGCGTACTCGAACATGCCATATGATAACACTCTCAAAAGAAATGGAGCACGAGAGTATAAGTGACCACTTCGGGTGCTTCACAAATAAAGATGAGAACGAGGTGATCTCAGAGTTTCCACCAGCACCAAAAGAGCTGGAAGATGGGATACGCACCACGACGGACAATCTAAGAAAAATTGACTTAGTGATGGAAAATGGTCCGAGACCGACGTTCATCAGTGAGCTACTATATGAAAAACAAGTAGCCACACTGAAAGACGTGGTTATGCAGTATAAAAACTGCTTCACCTGGAACTACTCTGAAATGCAGGGTTCAGATCCTGAAGTGGCATTACACGAACTGGCCATATCGCCAGACATAAAGCCAGTCAAATAGGCGCCAAGAAGGATGCGGCTCAAACTTGAGATGAGTATCAACGCTGAAGTCAAAAAAATAATCGACCTCGACTTCATCCAAGAAGTTCAATATCCTGACTGGATCGCTAATATCGTTCTAGTGATGAAGAAAAATGAGACGGTTCACATCTGCGTGGAATTTCGGGACCTCAACAAAGCTTTCCCGAAGGAAGACTTTCCAGTGCTCTTCACCGAGCTGATGATTGATAACACATCCACCCATGAAATATTCTCCTTCATAGATGGATCCTCTGGATACAATTAAATAAAAATGGATCCTGAAGACCAGAAGCATATTGCCTTCCGGACCCCGTTGGGCATATTCTACTATAATGTGACGCCCTTCGGTTTGAAAAACGCCGGCGCTACCTACCAGAGTGCTATGACAAAGATCTTCGATGACCTTATATACGAGATTGTCGAATGCTATATCGACAACCTTATGGTGAAGAGCAAATCTCATGAGGAACATTGGGAGCATCCAAAAATAGTGTTCCAACATCTTCGGAAGTATAATTTGAAGATGAACTATCTAAAATGCGTGTTTGGAGTTTCCTCAGGCAAATTCTTAGGATTCATCATATGTAACCGAGGTATCGAAATGGATCCCTCAAAGATCAAGGCGATTATGGAGATGCCCATGCCAAGAACCCTAAAACAACTGTGATCTCTCCAACGAAAGCTCGCATATATCCGATTGTTCATAGCCAACCTATCCGGAAAATACCGTCCTTACAGTCATCTGATGAAGAAAGGGACCCCGTTCGTCTGGGATCAGAAGTGTCAAAATGCACTAGACAAAATCAAGCAATACCTACAAAATCTGCCAGTATTGGCCGCTCCGGTTAAGGAAAAACCCCTTATCCTATATACAACGGCCCTTGAGGGGTCTCTAGGCGCATTGTAGGCAAAAGAAAACGATCAAGGAAAGAGAGAGTCCTATACTATTTAATCCGAGTTCTCCTAGGGGCAGAAAGCAACTATTTCTCCATCGGAAAACATTGCCTGGCGTTGATCTACGCAATAATGAAGCTCAGACATTACGCCTTGGAACATGAGGTCCACCTCATATCGAAAGTGGACCCTATCAAATATCTAATGTCAAAGGCCATACTGACAGGAAGGCTTGCCCAATGGGCCTTCCTCCTGATGGAGTTCTCAGTAACGTATCGACCTCTCAAAGTAGTGAAAGGACAAGCCATCGCTAACTTTCTCGCGGAGCATCCGATACTAGCCAACTCCTCTTTAAATTGCGAGTTTCCAGATGAGCATTCATTCGATGCAATCAAAGAAGAAAAAGAAGAAGATAAGTCTCGGTGGGAGCTTTACTTCGATGGAGCATCCTCCATGAAGCGGCGAAAGCAAAACACCCCCATAATCAAAATTGGGGTGGGCCTTATCTTCGTGACCCCGTAAGGAGAGATATTGGGTTACGCCCTCTCTTTAATGGAGCCAAGGACTAATAACGAAGCTGAATACGAAACTTTAATAGCCGGTCTTGGGATCGCTATCGATATGGGAATTAAAGACCTCCTCATATATGGAGACTCCCAGCTGATTATTAGTCAAGTAAATGGTGATTATCAAACATGCAAGCCAGAGCTGATAAGGTATGGCAAAAAAGTGCAGCAACTGCTGACACAAATCTCTTCCTATACCCTAAAAGCATACTGCAAGTGGAAAATAGTAAGGCAGATGCGTTGGACAAACTGGCTAAGAAATTGGCCGATGAAGACCTTAATGACGTAAGGATCATTGTGCAAAGCCGCAGGATCCTTGCGCCAATGGATACATCTTCGTAAGACCTGATAAAGCCATCCGAAGGAAAATAAACGACCGAACAAGTAGGACTTCAAATAGAGGATGAACTAAAGGTCAAGGACTGGAAGGAAGTCTTTAGACTATTTCAAGTCCCAACAAACGCCCGAAAATGCGTCGTTTAGACATCAGCTCATAAAACGAGCTTTGTCTTTCCCCTTCGTCAATGATACCCTATATAAGAAATCATTCGACCGCCTATGGTTAAGGGGCCTAGGGCTGAAGGAAGCAAAGAAAGTCGTCCAAGAAATACACGATGGACTTTGTGGCTCCCATCGGGCGAGCCCGAAAATGAAACTGAAGATAAAAAGAATGGGTTACTATTGACCCGCGATAATTCAGGACTGCCTTGAATATGCGAAGCAGTGTCACTCATGCCAAATTCATGGGGACTTCATACATCAGCACCCAAATCCGCTGCACCCGACAGTGGCCAGCTGGCCATTCGAAATATAGGGAACCGATATAATCGACCCTATCGATCTGGCGTCATCCAAAGGACATCGGTTTATATTGTCAATGACCGATTACTTCTCTAAGTGGGCAGAAGCAGTACTACTAAGGGAGGTGAAGACGAAGAATATCCTCCACTTCTTCAAAACCTATGTCATTTATCGGTTCGGCACTCCGCGATGAATTATCTCGGATAATGGACCAACTTATAAAAGCTATAAAATCAGCCGCTTGGCACAGCAGCATAAAATAGATTGGAGATACTTTTCAGTCTATAATCCTCGGTCCAACAATCTAGCTGAAGCTTTCAATAAGACTTTGACCAAAATTATAAAAAAGACAATGTCCAGACACAAAAAAGACTGGCATGAAAGGTTGCATGAAACTCTGTGGGCGTACCGAACAACATTCAAGATGGACACAAATATAACACCATACACATTGGTATTTGGCGCGGAAGCAGTGCTCCCACTAGAGATAGAACTATCCTCTTTACGAGTGGCAGTTCAATACGAGCTGATAAATGAAGAAAATACTCATATTAAGCTTGAGGAGCTCGATGCCCTTGACAAAACCTGCCTTATAGCACAGCAAAATCTGGAGGCTTATAAGGCAAGGATGATACGGTCATATGAAAGATTGACCATGCCAAGAACATTTCGCTAAGACAAACTTGTGCTAGTCTTTAAAAGACCAATTATCCTTAATTGTACAAAACGAGGGAAGTTCGAGCCGAACTATGAAGGAACGTATATCATAGAAAAAGTCTGTCAAGGTGGAGCCTACCTACTCATAGATATGCATGGCGAAAGGCCGTTCCGGCCAATAAACAGCCAATTCCTCAAAAAGTACTATGCTTGAAGAGTCATGACTTAGGTCAATGATAGATGACGACGCTTGTGTCTGCTCGCTATCTTCCTGAGTTGGAACTCTGAAAGTAGTACCATAGGAAAAAAACTCTGTCCCCCCAAACACAACAATAATGGACCGAAGCGTCCCTACACTAGTGCGTTCTCCCAAACATAGGAATAATGGACAGAAACGTCCTTAAACTAATAATGGACCGAAATGTATTTAAACTAATATCCGCCCCAAATATGGCAATAATGGACCGAAACTTTCCTAAGCTAATAATGGACTGAGAAGTCTTTAAACTAATATTGGACCGAAAAGTCCTTAAACTAAAAACTCACCACAAAATACAGTGATAATGGACCATCATGTCCTTAAAATAACATGTTTAGCCCTACAGTAAATCTCTATATTGACCACCATATACAATCCATGGGCATAAACAATTCATAGCTCTCCCACGACCTACATGATGCGGTCCTCCAAAAAAGATCGTAGCTTACAGCTAAGGGTACGTTACCTTGCGGGCCACCTAAAAAAAATGGTAACCCGAAAGGGCGCGATCGTTTAAAAAAATGATATTTCTACAAGCGAAATGTGCATGGAAGAAAACCCGAAAGGGCGCAGTGAGTAAAAACAGCAAGGCTACCGGCGAGCTCGTGAAAACCTGAAAGGGTGCGAACTCGTTTAAAAAATGGTATGTCTACAAGCGAAATGGGCATGAATGAAAACCCGAAAGGGCGCCGCGAGTAAAAACATCAGGGATACCGGCGAGCTCGTGAAAACCCAAAAGGGCGTGAACTCGTTAAAAAAAACTTGCAAAGTCCTCATGACTTTATAAGGAGAAAACACCCGCGTGAGATCCTTACGACTCACAAAGAAGCAACACACTTAGGAATCCATACGATTCCCAAGGAGAAAATGCACTTACGAGATCCTCATGACTCGTAAGGAGAATATATTCTTTATAAGACCCTCACGGTTTATAGAATACAAAAGGCTTAAGTTACAAAGATTTGAACATGTTCTTAAGCCACCAAAACCACACAGAACTTTTCTGCCCTATAAGTAGTCCAATATCGACTCTTGTAAACAATCCACAGGCATAAATAAATATATTCCCCACCAAGTCCCATCAATGGAGAGAAGTATCCCGATATGGTGAATGCCACTTGTAAGTTCTCTCGACTTACAAAGAGAAAGTATTCTTATAAGATCCTTACGACTTATAAAAGAAAACACACTTAGAAATCCCTACGACTCTTAAGGAGAAAAGACACCAATGAGATCCTCACGACTCATAGGGAGAAATACCTTTATGAGACCCTTACGGCTCATAAAATCAAAAAGCCTTAGTCGACAGGATCCCAACCCTGCTTGCTAAGCTACCTTTGTCCAAGTCAATAAAGGCAAATGATGATTTGCTCCTAACAATATTCCAGTTGTAGTGATACTGATCCCAAGATTGGCATCAGATTCTAAATTCTTAACTCGCAATAAAAAGCAGCGAGTAAAAAAATCCGAAATGATGGGGCAACTCTCAATAAAAACCAGCGAGCAAATATATATATATATATATATATATATATATATATAGCCGAAATAATTGGGTACTGCAAAAAATAGCCGAAATGATTGGGCAATCGCGACTTTTACGATATAAAAGCTGAAAAGATAGAGAACCGCGGAAATAAATAAAAAACATATATAATAAAATAAAGTTTTTCTGCCTTGCAAGTAGTTCCATACCGACGCTTGTATACAACCCGTGGGCACAAATTGCACAAATGAAAGGGAACCATATTTTCCCACCACGCTGCGTCAAAATGGCTCTAGATTTCAATAGCAATATCTACAGCGTAGAGATCAACTTGACGTTTTCCTCATTCCAGCAGGATGCAGACGCAACGTCATCAAAAAGACCTAAGGGTTAAAGCAAAGATGGAGTAATGGCAAAACTCTAGCTCCAAGTCTTGACGGTACAAAGACTATTTGGACGTCCTTATTACT
The DNA here is from genome assembly GCA_030015575.1 of Agapanthus africanus. NCBI lineage: Eukaryota > Viridiplantae > Streptophyta > Magnoliopsida > Asparagales > Amaryllidaceae > Agapanthus > Agapanthus africanus. The sequence goes on from CM057340.1 coordinate 663,202,065, forward strand.
CCAACAAAGTATAGGCATGACGTCAATAAGGACCCAAGGGTCAAATAAAAGTGAAGTCACGGCAAAATCCTAGCTTCAGATCTTGATGGCAATATCTACAGCCTAGGAATCATCTCGACGTTCCTCCTCATTCTAGCAGGGTGCGGAGCAACTATCAAATGAAATCTGAGCAATAGCATATTCCTATCTCCAGACTTTGACTGTAATATATATAGTATAGAGATCACATAGATATTTACCCTACTTCAGTAAAGAATCGGTACGACATCATCAAAGAAAAAACGAAGTGACGGCATATTCCTAGCTTCGGGTTTTGACGGAAATACATACAAGGCCTAAAGAACATTGGAGACCATCCCACCCCAGAAGGGTGCGGTTATGACTCATCAGGGCTTCAAACTAAGCCTAACCTCAAGTAAAAATCGCCACGGCAAATACCTAACGCTTCTTTTTCTGACGATAATACAGATACTCCAATCTAAGAAGATTACTTAAAAACGTCTTGTCCAGCCTCAGAAGGGATCAGAGACACTGTTAGTGATATATGCTTTAGATGCCATTATTGTATAGTACTGCATTGTATATTATATTTTGGAATCTTGGGATATACAAAGACATAATAACAGTCTTTCTTAATATGATATTATGCTATCTGGTTTGATTCTATCTTAATATGTGTATATGTTTCTTTAACATATCGTCAAAACATATTGATAGAGCCCTTAATATCTTTGCTTGACTATTAGAGTTGCGATGGCAGTCAAACTAGTGGGGGCTGGGTGGTCTATAAGCACATCCTTAAGCTTGTCCCTAGTCTTAGAATTATCGAGATAGGGCATCGATACTCCATAGTAGACTAGTGTATACGCTTCTTATCCCCGTCAGGGGAGGTGGCCCGTCCCACAGCCATTGGTATACGGTACCAGACTTAGTATACATGTGCTCATTGGGCTATGAGTTACACTAGACGGACTCGCTGAGAATAGCTGGTTGGTATTATACCTATCGTCAGTTAGCAATTCCTGGATGACATGAGTACAGGTTAGTCCGTTGACTTGACATCACTATTCTTCTCAAGTGTGTTCCCACTGTACTTAGATTACTATCCTTCCACGGCTCAAATGAGTCATGCAAACAGGTAGTAGTTGGGTGCAGTCCCGAAGCACTTGGAGGCAGTAGGGGTTAGAAGGGATTCGTTTCTCCCGGTATTGGGATTTAATATCACGCTGTGTTCGGATAGCCAATACACAAAGTCCCTAAGCAGGGCAAGTGAGATTTACTGGTAGGTACACCAGTAGTTTCTCCGGGTGTATTGGGCTCACACCGACATGACTTATTGTGCTATTAGGGATCTGACGTTTACGACCCTCTAGATCCGATATGCGATACTCTTAGACGAACAGACCGGACTGTACGGAGATTGTCATGGATAGGCTCAGTAAGAGTTCGGATGAGTTCGCTAGTCTGCCTTCTTTTCGACAGGTACCTGGATAGCCGTTACGTATAGCTAGTGCCGCTGACGGACTTGTGGTTAAACCCACTGCCAGCATACTGTCGAGTATTTAGAGTCCCACATAGAGGGTTTCTTTGGTTCAGGAGATACGATGTAGAGGTCGTATGGTTTTACGTGCAGGGTTCCGATCATATACGTGTATTGGCTACACGGATGTTGTTTGGACGGATAATACTAGTGGGCTTTGGATTAAACCAGATTCTAGTATTATATTATTGGATTATTTTTATCTCTTTGTATTCGTAATTTTGGAGTACAAATACGAGTATGTATATATGGTGAAGCCATTCTTGTAATTTTTATAAGAGATTCTTTTAAAAGGAGACACCTCATTTTGGTTTAATCTATTTTTGGAAAATAGATTAATGAGGTGGAAATGGAGATATTTGTGGCATGGGTGAAGCATGGCTAATTCCTTTGTTTATTGTTTTGGTCTCACTATTCAAGCATGGCTAGAATTTTCTATTGAAAATAATGCATGCTTGATGTGAGAAAAGAATGAGCCATTTTTCACTTTCCTTCATCACTTGTTTATTTGTTCTTTCTCATTCTCTCTCCATTGTTCTTTTCCTTCTTCCTCAAACCCTAACCCTCACATGTATTGTGAATCCTAGGGTCATTTGAGATAAAATACTCCAATTAACTCTCTACATCTCCTAAGCTACCTAGATTAGTGAACTACGTACTTTAATTACCTCGGTTTTGAGGTTGGAGCTTGAACCATAGACTCTCGGGCGGATCGTCTTCGACACGAGGAGGCCGACGACCGTGCTAGATTTGCACTTTCTAGGAGATCAAGGAAAGGAGAAGAAGACCCGAAGGACTAAAATAAAAGAGGTATAAAACTCTATTATAGTAGTTATAATCTCTAAGTGTTTAGTTAGTTAAGGTTCCGAAAAGATCTTGTATGATAGGTCGATGTTGCAAGTCATAAAAATCGTTTTTATAAATTCCGCCTTCCCACAAGCCGTGTGAGGTATGCAACATTGACTTACAGTGGTATCAGAGCCTACTTAAACCTTAACTAGCTTGTTAGCAAGTATTTAGAACTTCGATCGACAGAAAATATCTGAAATTGCATTTCCGAATATAGCTTGCTGTTCGATTTTCAAAGTTGTTAAAAAAATATTTTCAGTGACCTTAAAAATATATGCAGGCATTTATAAGACCAAGAAAAAAGTTTGAGCACATAACCTCCTAACTAGACCGCTAATCCGTGGCCAAATAGGTCATTTGGCCGCGGATTCGCGGCCTAGTTATGGCCAATGTGCTCCATTTTTTCTGTGGTTCAGGTTCATGGAAATGTGATTTTTTGTATATTTGGTTTTTGCCCGATTTGTTTGTGTACTGGTTTGTACATGGGGTAAATACGAAAAGTTATAATCGATTGAAATTCTAAATTCTTGATTAACTGTGTATTTTGTTTGTATACGTGTTTCTAAACGTCTACTAATTGCTATATCTGTGTATTTTGTTTGTATATGTGTTTCTAAACGTCTACTAATTGCACATATCTTTTATCTTGTTAATAGTTTGTGGATATGAAGTATAGGATCGTCGTGAATGAATAGCCGGGGGGATACACATATCTTGTATCTTGTTGATGGTTTGTGGATATGAAATATAGGATCGTCATGAATGAATAGTCGGGGGGATGTGAGAAGAGTGTTCTTTTCTTTCAGTCATGTATATTTGTAAATTGATGTAATAATCTTTTGCGGGGCACATCCGAGTTGAGGTTGTAGCCACCATTGTATTATTTCATTTAATTTTTCTTGCATCTAGGATAGACCCAAGGAGGGGTGCATAAACTACCGGGTTCTTGAAGTGCCGAGTGGCCTACTCATTTCATTGAGAGAGGTTGCTTCACTTCAGGAATTTGGCAGGTAGTTTTCCGCACCCGTAGGGGTCTAGGGTGGGGTTTGGCTATTCATCACGACCGTGGAATCCGCTTTTCGTTTTAGGCTAAATCGAAACACGGAAATCCTTGTATATCCAATATATTCATCTGTGTTGCTGTGATCTGTGATCTGGAATGACTATTATTGAGTGGGACGAATGGCTATATATATATATTATATAATAAACGTTGCTTATGGTTTGCACCCATGCTAGTCCAGCCCCCGCTTTGCCGTTAGTTAAGTAACCTAACGGTGCATGATGGGGCCCCGTGGCTAATGCGAATAGCATAAGCGTACGTTCTATTTTCATTTCTTTCTACAATGATTGGGTTAAATGATGGGACAACATTAATATTGTTTAATGCAAAGAAAATAAACTAAAGATAAATCGTTGGAAAAATTTCAAAACCACTCGGTTTTCTTTTAAAAATAACTTTTAAATGCGGAGCCTAAACCACTCCTTTTAAAAGCTATCATGGTTCCTTCGACTATATCAAATTCATTACATTCACTGTTTTCACCAAAACCAGCCGTAGCTGTTGGGGTACGCCAGCGCCCTGGCCATCAACTGTGGCTGGTGCGGAACAAAATTGGCGTTTAAAAACTTGGCGCTAGCGAACCCGACCAAAAGGATCGAACCATAAACCTATACTAGCTAACAATGAAGAGCTAAACTATTATGATAGAAGTGTTATACCAAACGAATCAAGTCCTTCGGTCTTCCATCATCTTCCTTAGCTCCTTGAGGCATGCTCGATTGAACCTGACCGCCGGTCTTTCTTCGTCTAATATGATCCATCCGAGAGATGTAGCTTATGGCTCTAGCTCCACATCAAAAGCAAGTGAAGTAACTAGGGATTCTAGGTTGCTAATCTAGAATGCCTAGGATGTAGTGAGTGTTCTAAGTGTTTATCCATCTCACCTCCTCTCTTGATTCTCAACTCATGAGATTGTAGAGAGGAGGTTGAGCATGAAGGTGGAGGAACTCAAGAAACTCAAGAGAGGAGAGTGAAGCATGATAGTGAGAAGATAATCATCTCTCAAAAATAATGAGCCATCCATGGAGAGAGAAAGTCTCATTTTGTAAAATATTTCTTTTCAATTTAAAATCAAGCCCATGCTTGAATAGTTTGCATAAATGAATTAATAATTCATTTGTTCACACTATGCAAGCATGGTTCACATCCCCTCTCTCAATTATCCACCTCATTATCGATTTAAAATAAATGGTCAAATCCAAAATGAGGTGTCCACTTTCTAGAATGTTATCCGTATAAATACGGATTACATTCTACTGTATATACATACCTGTATTCGTACCGAAATACGAATATCCGAAGAGATAGAATAACACAAAGAACATAATAGTAGAATATACATATGGAAATATATATACGTAAATTATTAAATCAATACCTGATTTAATAATCTGGCTCAATCCTTAGCCGGCTGGTATTATCAACTGTCCGATCGAAAGTCCGGATACATAGTATAATCAATCGATCGAAACCCTGCACGTATCCAATACGGCTATTTTATCATTTTGCCAGAACCAGAGAAACCCTCTGTGTGGGACTTTAAAGACTCGTCAATACGCTGGTAGTGGGTTTAATTACAAGTACGTCAGCGGCACTAGCTGTACGTAACGGCTACCCAGGTATTGAGCGAAAGGAAGGCCGACGAGCAAACTCATCCGAACCCCCTACTGAGCCTGTCAATGACAATCTCTATACAGTCCGGTCTGTTCGTCTATGAATATTGCATATCGAGTCTAGGAGGGTGGATAAAGTCAGACCCCTGATAACGCGATATTTCGTGTCGGTATGAAGCCCATCACTCACTGAGAAACTACTGATCCAAATCATCAATTCTCGTCTACCTTGGCCAAGAATTTCTAGTGATGGCCACCTGTGCACCGCACGACAACAACCCTCAATACCGGGAGAGACGAATCCCCGACGATCCTCTCACTGCCTCCATGTGGCTCGGGACTGTATTCAACTAAAACCTGTTTGCACGACTCTTTTGAGCCATGGTAGGGTAAGTAATAAAAGCACAGTGGAAACTCATACGAGACAAATGAAGATCTCAGGTTGATAGACTAACCTGTACCCATGTCACCTGGGAACTGCTATCTGACAATAGGTATAATACCAACTAGCATGTTCCCGGTGAGTCCGTCCAGTATACTTATAACCCAATGAGCACCTGTATACTATCTTAGGTGACTTACTGACACCAATGGCTTGTCAGACCGGCCACCGCCCCTCGTCGGGATCTCGAAAAGTATACACTAGTCTACTCCGGAGTATCAATGCCCAGTCTCGATACTCCTTCGACTAGGGACATTTAAGGATGTGCTTATAGACCACCTAGCTCCCACGTATATGATCGCCATTATAATGCTGGTAGTCAAGAAAGAATCTTATGGGCTCTATCAATATGTAATAATGATCTGTAATACCACATAAAGCATATACATGATGATAAAGACAAACCAGATAGCATACTATCATTTCGAGTAAGACTGTTCTATCCGTATAGGTCTTCCCTTAATCATCACAATTGCGTGCCTGCGATTACAATAATTGACTTGAGGGCACTATAGCCAACAGTAGCCCTCCGTCATTTCAGATAGGTATTCAGTAGTATTCAAGTTATGTATTTTGAGCTTCGCCAAGGCATAATGATTGGTAGCTGTAACATAGATAGATGCGTTAATCTGGGACAGGCGTACATCTATTTTGGCCTTCGTCAAAGCTTTGTACTGATGGGTTCAGATTAACCTGGACAATGACGGGTAGAACTTGACTTGCGTCTTATGATATTTTAGCCTCCGTCAAGATCATAAGCGCCTGGGGCAAAAATCCACATCGGGAGTTTCAAAGGAAAAGGAAACTTGCTAGTTTTGCATACCATCTGGAGTGTGATGATCTTGGTAGCATTCCTTTAAAGTTACATAATGATAGTTGGATCCCAATCCCACCGTGAGTTTTATTACTCCCCGGGAGAGTTTTTCACTTTACACTCAATACTATAAACCAAGTAGGTGTCTAGAACGGTGTTAGCGGGGCTACGCCTCCAGGGAAAATAGAGCTTTTGTAATTAAGGAACTTCACGAAAGTGTTGGAAAACCTTCCTCGAAGTACCGACACTAGCCTGGCCGAAAGGTTAATCAAGAATTGTAAGGTGCGATTAATCCCGACTAATTCTTCTTTTATGGTTTCAAGGAAGATTTGAGGAAACAGTAAGAGCCACCCTGTTTAGATAAACTAATAACCAATCTAAACTTGCAAGAGTATCATGCTGAGCGTCTCTTCTCTCTCCTAATTGCAGCGACTAAAATGACCGGGCTTAAGTTACTGCTAGATAAAAATATATTGACGGGACCAAACTATAAAGACTGGCTAAGGAATGTCCAGATGGACATAACCTATGACAAGTTGGGATACTTCCTTACTACCAAAGCCCCCGCTATCCTAGGTCCAGATTCCACCGTTATGGATATAGGGATCCGTAAGACATGGGAAATAGACAGTGCGAAAGCGAAGTGCCTCGTGCTGGCCTCAATGGATAATGAACACCAGAGGCGGCACGAGAAGATGGACTTAGCTCTCATCTTCTTCCATACTAAGGATTTATATGGAGAGTAATCTAGTATCGCAAGATATGAGACCTCGAAGAAATTATTTCATGCGAGGTTGGCTATCGGGTCATCTGTAGGGGACCACGTCTTTAAGATGATCAGCTATATTGAAGAGCTCGCGGACCTTAGTGTTAGTGTATATGCCCTAGAGGCCATTACTGTATCATACTAGTTTGTATATTACTTAATGGAAGCTTGGGATATCACCTTGTATATACAATCTTGCTCAAAATAGTAGTATGCTACTTGGTTTGTTTCTACTTCAATGTGTACATGTGTTTATTTTAGTCTATCACTTATGCACATTAGTGGAGCCCTTAGGATCTTTGCTTGATTACCAGCGTTGTGATGGCAGTCACACTAGTGGGGGCTGGGTAATCTATAAGCACATCCTTATGCAGGTCCCTAGTCGCAGGACTATCGAGACAGGGCATCGATACTCCGGAGTAGACTAGCGCATGCGCTTCTCATCCCAGTGTGGGAGATGGTCTGTCCCACAGCCATCAGTACGTTGTACTGGAGATAGTATCCGGGTGCTCGTTGGGTTACGAGTACACTGGATAGGACTCGTCGGGAACTGACCGGTTGGTATTATACCTATCGTCAGTTATCAGTTCCCAGGTGACATGAGTACAGCTTAGTCCGCTGACTTGACACTGTCACTTCGCCTCGAGTGTGTTCCCACTGTACTTTGATTACTACCCTACCACGGCTCAAAGGAGTCGTGCAAACAGGTAGTAGTTGGGTGCAGTCCCGAAGCACTTGGAGGCAGTGACGGTTAGACAGGATTCGTCTCTCTCGGTATTGGGGGTTGACATCGCGCTGTGTCTAGGAGAGCCATTACATGAGTAGTCCCTGGCCAGGGCAAGCGAGATATACTGGTAGGCTTCCAGTGTTATCTCAGGGTGTATTGGGCTTCACTCCGACACGACTTGTACCGCTATTAGGGGACTGACGTTTACCGCCCCCTAGGCCCGCCATGCGATGTATCAGACGAACAGACCGGACTGTACGGAGACTGTCACAGTCAGACTCAGTAGGAGTTCAGATGGGTTTCACCTCGTCAGTCTTCTTGTCGGCATCTACCTGGGGACCGTTACGCACAGCTAGTGCCGCTTGCGGTCTGTGGTTAAACCCACTGCCAGCGTAGTGTCGAGTCTTTAGAGTCCCACACAGAAAGCTATTCGCCTTTAGGCAAAAGAGTAGAGCTCGCATGGTTTTGGGACAGGTCGCATGGTTTTGCGATAGGGTTTGGTCACATCCGTGCACTTGTGCACGTATAGTGTCCGGACAGTTAACACTAGCGGGCTTTGGTTTAAGCCAGATCCTAGTATACGTTTTGGGATTGGTTTTATCCAGTATGTATTCGTGTTCCTCGGAACGCGGATGCGGGTGTGTATGCACAGTTGACGGAGAGACAGAGGCAGAGGATTCTCATTAGGGTTATTGACCGTTGACTGTTGACTATTAACTTTTTGCTCAACCCTAATGAGAATATGATATATGATTAACAATAATATTAATTAAGTATTGTGGTGACATGGTTGTTGAGGGGTTGACTTTGTTGACTTGTTGACTTTGTTGACCGGTTGACTAGGTTGGACTAGTTGACCATCATGATGACAATAGCTATTATTTCATGGCAAAGACTTTTCACTTGCTTGTTCTCTTGTGCAATATGAGTGCATGAAATGATATAGCCATTTTGACATAAACCATTTACACAATACTTGATTACTATTTTTGTGATGATGGTTTTGGATTATGAGAGCCAAGTGAGAAAAGTCTTGCTCATTCTATCATTTTCATTCTCTCTCTTGTGTTTTTGAGCTCTCATCTTCTTCCTCTTGCTCTCCCTCTCTTTAGTCTATGGTTCACTTGTCTCATGTGTTGAGAACCAAGAACCATAGAGAAAATCCCAACACACTCTTCTCTACTCACTCTAGTTCATAAGGCGTGGCAAACCAAGTGAACTAGTTTCTTCAAAAACCGAAGAAGAAGCCAAAGGTAGAAGTTTTCAGGTGGATCGATCTTCGGTGCAAGGAGACGACGGGGTGAAGCCGATCCGGACAACCATCGAGGCTTGAAGACGAAGGAGTTCAGAAAAGAAAGGTATAACCCCCTAACCGAGTAGTTAACAACTCCTAGTTAGGTTGTTAGTTAGATGTTTAACAAAGATCCGGTTTTGAGTCCATGTTACCACCTCCAGAAAATTGTTTTTCACCAAATTCCGCATGCCCGAAAGTACCAGGAGAGGTAGCATGGACTTACAGTGGTATCAGAGACAGGTTAAACTCTATCTAACATGTTATCATAGTAGCTAGAAATTCGATCGGAGAAAAAGTCCCGAAATAAACCCGAAATTCAAAGTTGCTGTCGATTTTTAAAGTTCTGTAAAATTGATAAATTCATCTTAAAAATCGGCTCAGGGTTTTTATTAAACACCCACGAAATTTGGTCCCACGAACCGGTCAAAGCGCCGTAGAAAAGCGGCGGGAGCACGCTCCCGCCGCGGTTCCGCGGCCGAGTTGACTCGGCCGAGGTCCAAATTTTGTGCAGTGTTTTTATGGGGTTGTTTTGGGATTTTTGAAAATGTATTTTCTGCCTAGATTTTCCAGAACGAAAATTTTGTGTTTGGGGCCTGAAAATCCATATTTTTTATTGAACTTCTAAAGACTTAAGCTGACGGGTTTTTCTCTGTGATGTGATATTTGTATTGAACGTCTGCTAATCGCTATATGTCGATTAGTGGGGGTTATACAAATCTGTGATCTGTAATGTTATTGGAATGTGTATATGAATTCATTGGATTGTCGCGGGTGAATAGCCGGGGGTTGTGAGACGAGAGTTTTCTTTTCTTTCAATTCATGTAAATTTGTAAATTGATATAATAATTATTTGTATGGCCGCACAACCGGGTCGGGGTTGTAGCCGTCATTGTATAATTTTTTTTTACTGTTTTTGCTCCTAGGATAGACCCATGGAGGGGGTGCACAAACTACCGGGTATGCCGAAGTGCCGAGTGGCCTACTCACGGAATTGAGAGAGGTTGCTTCGCTTCGGGTACTTGGCGGGTAGTTTGCCGCACCCGTAGGGGTCTTGGGTGGAGTATTGGCTATTCACCGCGACCGTGTAATCTGCTTTTCGTTACAGGCTCGTACAAATTGCGGGTTCCTAGTATATCCAATGTGTTCATCTATGATCTGAAATGGCTATCATTGCAATATATCTATATATGATATTATTTAGGCGTTGCTTATGTTTTACAGCCACGCTAGCCCAGCCCCCGCTCTGTCATTAGTTAAGTAACCTAACGGGTAATGACGGGCCCCGTGGCGAATGCGAATGGCATAAGCGTACATCATATTTTGGTTGTTTTCTGCAATGGTAGGATTAAATGATGGGACGCATTAAAAGAACTAATGCAAGAATATTGGTTGGAAGAATTAAAGTTAACCGCAATCAAGACGGTGTCGCTATGCAGCTAGCCGGTTGAGCACGGGTCGATCCACAGGGAGATGGTTGTATGCCTTTCTTGTTTTAGACGAGTCAATAAAGAATTTGTATGAGTTTGTTCAATCTAACCTATGTGTATTATTTGCAGGTATAAAGTTGTTAAGAAAAGATACAATAATGTAAGCTAAAGAAATCCGTACTCATAACCTTTGAGCCGAGTCTTGACCAATTGAAGCTAGAGCAATTGGCAACAACGTGGATTAGGGGATTTAAGCGCGGTATTCGTGGAATCCGGCTTATTTACCCTTGTCCTTCCGTTCTTGTCTCTTGCTTTCGCCTCCGGCCAAACCGAACGCAACCGGTCGTGGTTAGGAATCACCGTTACCTTGTCAGGGTAGGGTGCCTAACGGAGCGCTTGCGTATGGTTTGGGCGGAGTTCAATGGAAAATAACGGGAAAAGGAAACGAGCAAAGAAATGTTAACTTACAATATCATATGGATTCTTAACAACAACAATAATTACATCCATTCACAAAATGAACAAAAGAGAGTAAAAGAAAAGATAAACAAAGAAAAGAAAAGATTACAAGAAAGAAAGTGCATGAATTAAATTGCAAGAAAGTAAAGCAAGGTAATAAAAAGCAAGTAATAAATAAGCAATAAAAAGAACAAGAAACTAGAACTCAAGACAAGCATGTGATCAATAGCCAACCCTTAAACTTGCAAGCTCAATCAAGAGGTTGCAAGATCAAGGGAAGGGTAGAGAACGCATGTGAAATGAAGCGCTAATTCCATAAGAAAATACGACCCTTGAGATTAATAACTAACCCTTAACCATTCAAGCTCAATGAAGAGGTTGAATGATCAAGAGAAAGCAAGAATCTCAAGGGGAAGAAGAAACAAAAGAGAATGATACAAAACCCTCATCTTCATTGATCTCCCACTCAAAAAGCTCTCACTACAATTTTCATGGAAAAAGAATGAAGAAGAAGAAGAAAAAAGACTAAATCCTAACAAAAAGAAGAACCAAAGAATGACCAAGGTTGGGCTCAGATCTGCTGTATTTATAGGCAGGGAAATGAAAACCTAGGGCAACCATCTGTACATAAACAAAAGTACCAAACTACCCATGAAAATTGACGCAGAGAGGAGACCACATGGCCGCGGATCCGCGGCCAAGACCCCCCTTTGGCCGCGGATCCGCGGCCGTCTTGATGATTTGGATTGTCGTATTTTGGGTGTTTTCCTGGTTTCTTGTCCCTTGTTGTCTGGTACATATATTTTCTGAAAATACTTTCACATTTCTTCCAGAATTTCTGTTGAGGAAAGGTGGACTTTTGTGGATGCTTTTGTCATGATTGCCTCGAGCTCCGTGTAGATTTCTTGGAACTTGTTGTTGCCATTGAGCCTTGTGCATGAAGGTAACATTGATTTGACATTTTGTCTTCCTAAACTGGTATCTGGCAACATACGGATGACGAGCGGAGACCGTGTTTTCTCAGTGGTTGGCAGGAACCCGGATTTTGTCGTGTTTTCCATGAATTTCACCGTTTTAGAACCGAGAACCTGTATCCTTCAAATATGTAACAAACACGGATTAAAAGTACCTACCTATAAACAACCGAGCGTAAGAATGGGCGGTATAAAATGCAGTATTCTGTGATGAACAAATACCCCCAAACTTAACTTTTGCTTGTCCCGAGCAAAACCAATTATTCACAAAAAATAAAATCCTAACCGCACTTTCGCAGGGAACGCGATTGCACTGAGCGCGTGCAACAAGTCGTTAAACCTCTAGGTGTCCCTTGTAGGAGGAGTGTTGTCTCCTGAGGGTTTTCAGCGGATACTACCCACAAAATCCCGTCAAGCTAGTGTCATAAGTTAACATCGATTCTACTCCTATAGTTTAGTATTTACATTAGAAATTCTATCATCCTAAGTTAGAAATATCCAACCCTTATTTTTCACACCTCCTATCTATTTACCCTTAGATTATATACGTTCCAAAAAAGTTTAGAAAGATGTCGGTTCTCCTGAGTTTTCCTTCTAAAGCGTGGCCTCAAGTCAGGGATTTTTATCAACTTTACAGAAAACATAAGTCTTATTCTTCATTTCTATCTCTTATTCAAATATCGATTGTATACCCCTACGTGTGTGTATATTTGCACCCCTACACTCAAGAATTCAATTCAAGCTATAATACCCTTGCTCTAATACCTAATACTACTTCTTTTCATTAAGAATGGACGGATTTGCTCACACACCTTTCATGCGACTATTAATGCTTCTTGAGGCACTAACGACCAATTACTGAATGTGTGAACTTAAAGCGTAAATAGCAGTTTCCAGGTCTTGACTTTATTCTATTTTTTTTTCTTTTTCTTTTTTTCTTTTTTTTCAAGACCGGATATATTTTTCAATATGCTCTTTTGGTGTTTAGCTTTAAATACCGTTTTTTCTTTCATACTAGGCTTTCAGGCAAGAGTATTTCTAGGTATCCTCTACTATCCCAAGTTTCAGGGTGCGTGTATGTGCAGTTTGTAGGGTATATATTTTCTAAATTTGAACTCAAGAAAAGAAACTATTTTTCAGACTTATCCTTCAGTAGAGCATCAATACTTTCCCTTCATCTTGACTTAACTAAAGAACTGAACTCAAGATTACCTATTTCTCAAAAAAAAACTGTAAGGACGTATACTTACCAAGTTTAAACAGAAAGAGGGTTATTTTTAGGGTTTTCAATTCCTAAGCCTAGAATTTAGTTATTTCTATCATATCAACTAAACTTTCGGAATAAAGATCTAAGTTACCCTATTAGCTAACTTGACGACAAGGTTTTTATATTTTTTGGAAAATTTTTGATTTTTGTGGGTTTTTAATAAGGTATGCAAATGCAAAATATACAAATGAATGCGAAGGAAGAAAGCTTACCGAGCACACCCCCAAACTTAAACTTGACAGTGCCCTCACTGTCAGGCTACACCAAGAGGGTCAAAATTGCCGGCGCTCCCTAAAAACAAATTATATACAACAAAGAAAACAAAAAATATAAAAGGTGTCCCCCCCAAACTTAAGTAAAACAGTGTTTCCACTGTTAAGCGTTGAAATTCAGGATTAGGGGGGAAAGAGAACAGTATCAGGCTATACAAGGCCTTACACAGGCCGAAAGTTAACACCAACCATTCAAAGATCTTATCGTGATAAAGCAGCGGTTGGTCAAAGAAGGCGTAGAGAAAAGAAATGGAGAATACGCGAGACCATATGCGGAGAGAAGCGGGATATGGTCTCGGTATATGAGAGGAAGAAGAATGGAGGAAGGGAAAAAGAAGTGGAATACGAACTTGAGGCTGCAAATGGAGTAAATAGATTAGCATAATTTGTGATGACCGATGTGTGAAAAGTGATTGTGCTAATATATTTATCCGGCGAGAGATTGGGTCAAATCCCTCAAGATTCGTAAGAAACCATGGGTACGCCGAACTTGGTAAACCAGACACAGGAAATGAAAGTGAGACGGTTTCTTGCATGGTCGGAACGATGGAAAGGGTGGAGGGGAGTGGTTGAGGAAGGTTATCGGTTAAAGGTTCAGGAGGGTGTACAAAGTCAGTGGAAGGAACATGACGAATTGGAAAATCCGACTCATCAAGCAGAACTGGTTCATCCTCAAAACTATCCTCAATATTCTCCTCAAAATTTAGCACATCCATGCACTTCTCTTCAAAATCCAGACGCATATGGGGTTCGGGAAAAACATTTAATGACTCGGGATGATGATTTGAAGAGAAAAACTCAGCCAAATCTATGGGTTCATCATCCAAATTATTCCCCGCGTCAATATCCTTAATCAAGTGAAAATCAATATTCTCAGACACCTCCTCAAAAGCATGGATATCAATCAATTCAGGTTCTAGAGTGGAGGTGTAGAGGTCAAAAGGTTTGGGTATGGTTTCACTTGGCAAGGTCCCTTCACAATCTGGCAAATCAAATACTACAAAGTCGCACAACTCATTAAACATTCTATCTTCAACTGATAATTCATTTGGGACACTTGATAGACTTTCAACACAGGAGTTGTGGGATTCAATTTGGACGGGGTAGGCTTGATTCGGAAGGGGGTACAGCTCACTCTCTCCACTCAAATTCACAGCCTGTCCTACCGCCTCATCATACATTGGAAAAATTGGAGCTAGCTGGAAACTAGCTACCGGGTCAGTAGGTTGTATGAGAGCGGCCATGGACGCATTCAAATCCATCATCTGTTGGCTTGACGCTACCCTAAAGTCTTCCAAGGACTGTTCTAGACTAGACATTGGTTGTGAAGGGGTTTCAGTAAAAGATTCAAAGTTGTTTGGATACTGAAAACTCCCAAATGGCGGTTCTGATGCAATGTCTATGGAAGGTGCAAAAGTAGGGTAGGATTGGTAGGAATTGAATGGCTGGACAGGAGTGGGATCAACATTGGGATAAGAAGGTGAATGGAATTGTTGATCCTAAGAATTTGTAGTGGTGAAAGGATTGAAAGATCGGCTACGAGATTGTTCAATACGTTCAGCAATAGACATAGGTCTCGGGGTTACAACTGGATTTTCAAAAGGGGTATCAACGCAAGAAGGTGTGAATGTTTGAAACGGTTGATACGAAGTGGATTCGGGGTCCAGTTGTTCGTCCTAGACGCGTCTATCCAATCTTTCAAAGAAATTTTTGGCATGGATGGATCGTTCGAAGTTCGACCAAAACAAGAACCGTAGGAAGTAATGTCTGGTTGTGGGTACCAAAGTTCGGCAAGAGTTTTGCGAGGTGGAGTACCCATGATATGAAGAGAGAAAGAAAGAAAGACAGAGAAAAGGAGGGGAAAAAGAATGTGATAATTTTTTTTTTTTAGTTATATATTAACAAAAGAATGAAGTATACACATAAAAAGAATATGGACAAAAACAATCATGATACAAAAAATACCACACACCTAATCGTTCTAGGGTTAACCTAGGTCAACCAGACCTGCTCCAGAACTTGATTGTCGAAGTAAAACTGTGTCGAGAAACAGGCTCAAGATACACTGATCACGAGGCCAGGTAAGTGCAGAGATAAGGGGAGGTTTTCCAACGCTTTCGCGAAGTTCCTTAATTAAATAACCCTTTCTCTTTTGGCGGTTTCGCCGTTAACACTTTCCTAGACACCCCGTAAACAATATACCGTTAAGCAAGGTTCTAAATACAGTTAACTTCTCCTAGTGAGCGCGAAGTCCTTAAGGCTTAAAGTCTAGTTTCTTTTAAATTTTTGTGCGGGTAAACGTTATGCTCAAGTTCGTGATTTGTGGGCCATGGAAAAGGTGATGAAATCCTTTACCGTATGTTGTGGGGTTCGCTTGCCCTTAAGTCCGTATTAATGTATGCAATGCGCAATTCAATAAAAATTCTATAAAGAATCAAACAATCGTTTTTTAGTTTAAGCGCGGCACTGCAACAAATACGGGTTAGTCAATTTTTAGCGTTTGCTAGCGAACTTCCAAAGAATCCTGCAAAGAATAGTATATTGGATGCGTCGGATTTGAGAAGAAGGTGTTAGGAAAGTACGTACCGTTAAGTTTTTGGGTTAGGAAACCCCCGTTGAATCAAATCCGGTAAGCTTGAAAAGTTCGCTTGCGCGGGTCAAACTACCCGGATCTTTGGCACTGTACTTTGCAATCACCTTAGTCTTGAATGTACACTTTGCTCCCCACAATCGCAGTTTGCAAATCTGCAAAAATCTGCACTCTTGCCCAAAAAAAAATGATCAAAAACAACAAAAAGATTTTATTTTTATTATTATTATTTTTTTAATATATACAAAAAGAATATTAACCCGAATAACAAGAAAAGAAATACGTTACCGTCTCCCCGGCAACGGCGCCATTTGGTTGGAAGAATTAAAGTTAACCGCAATCAAGACGGTGTCGCTATGCAGCTAGCCGGTTGAGCACGGGTCGATCCACAAGGAGATGGTTGTATGTCCTTTCTTGTTTTAGACGAGTCAATAAAGAATTTGTATGAGTTTGTTCAATCTAACCTATGTGTATTATTTGCAAGTATAAAGTTGTTAAGAAAAGATATGATAATGTAAGCTAAAGAAATCCGTACTCATAACCTTTGAGCCGAGTCTTGACCAATTGAAGCTAGAGCAATCGGCAACAACGTGGATTAGGGGATTTAAGCGCGGTATTCGTGGAATCCGGCTTATTTACCCTTGTCCTTCCGTTCTTGTCTCTTGCTTTCGCCTCCGGCCAAACCGAACGCAACCGGTCGTGGTTAGGAATCACCGTTACCTTGTCAGGGTAGGGTGCCTAACGGAGCGCTTGCGTATGGTTTGGGCGGAGTTCAATGGAAAATAACGGGAAAAGGAAACGAGCAAAGAAATGTTAACTTACAATATCATATGGATTCTTAACAACAACAATAATTACATCCATTCACAAAATGAACAAAAGAGAGCAAAAGAAAAGATAAACAAAGAAAAGAAAAGATTACAAGAAAGAAAGTGCATGAATTAAATTGCAAGAAAGTAAAGCAAGGTAATAAAAAGCAAGTAATAAATAAGCAATAAAAATAACAAGAAACTAGAACTCAAGACAAGCATGTGATCAATAGCCAACCCTTAAACTTGCAAGCTCAATCAAGAGGTTGCAAGATCTAGGGAAGGGTAGAGAATGCATGTGAAATGAAGCGCTAATTCCATAAGAAAATACGACCCTTGAGATTAATAACTAACCCTTAACCATTCAAACTCAATGAAGAGGTTGAATGATCAAGAGAAAGCAAGAATCTCAAGGGGAAGAAGAAACAAAAGAGAATGATACAAAACCCTCATCTTCATTGATCTCCCACTCAAAAAGCTCTCACTACAATTTTCATGGAAAAAGAATGAAGAAGAAGAAGAAGAAGAAGAAAGACTAAATCCTAACAAAAAGAAGAACCAAAGAATGACCAAGGTTGGGCTCAGATCTGCTGTATTTATAGGCAGGGAAATGAAAACCTAGGGCAACCATCTGTACATAAACAAAAGTACCAAACTACCCCTGAAAATTGACGCAGAGAGGAGACCACATGGCCGCGGATCCGCGGCCAAGACCCCCCTTTGGCCGCGGATCCGCGGCCGTCTTGATGATTTGGATTGTCGTATTTTGGGTGTTTTCCTGGTTTCTTGTCCCCTGTTGTCTGGTACATATATTTTCTGAAAATACTTTCACATTTCTTCCAGAATTTCTGTTGAGGAAAGGTGGACTTTTGTGGATGCTTTTGTCATGATTGCCTCGAGCTCCGCGTAGATTTCTTGGAACTTGTTGTTGCCATTGAGCCTTGTGCATGAAGGTGACATTGATTTGACATTTTGTCTTCCTAAACTGGTATCTGGCAACATACGGATGACGAGCGGAGACCGTGTTTTCTCAGTGGTTGGCAGGAACCCGGATTTTGTCGTGTTTTCCATGAATTTCACCGTTTTAGAACCGAGAACCTGTATCCTTCAAATATGTAACAAACACGGATTAAAAGTACCTACCTATAAACAACCGAGCGTAAGAATGGGCGGTATAAAATTCAGTATTCTGTGATGAACAAATATCACGCATTAAAAGAACTAATGCAAGAAAATAAACCAAGTTAAAGTCGTTGGAACACTTTCGAAAAACCACTCGGTTCTTTTCAAAACTAACTTTTAAATGCGGAGCTTGAGCCACTCCTTTTAAAAGCTATCTCGTTCCATCGATTATATCAAGTTCACTACGTTCACGGTTTTGCCAAAACCATTCGTAGCCCTCCATCATTTCAGTTAAATATTCGGTAGTATTCAAGCTATGTATTTTGACCTCACGCCAAGGCATAGTGATTGGTAGCTGCCGGATATTTATCTGTTACATAGATAGAATGCGTTGGTTTGGGACAGCCGTACTACCATTTTGGCCTACGTCAAGGGTAGGTACGGGTGGGTTCAAATTAACCTGGATAATGATGGGAAGAACTTGACATGTGACTTATGACATTTTGACCTCACGCCAAGGTCATAAGAGCATGGGGCAAAAATCCACATCGGGAGTTTCAAAAGAACTGAAACTTACCAGTGTTGCATACCATTTGGAGTGTGATGATTCTGGTAGGATTCCTTTAGTTTCGTCACGTGATGATATTTGGATCCCGATCCTACTGTGAGTATATGCTACTCCTCGGGAAATTTCTCACTTAACGATCAATGCTATAAACCAAGTAGGTGTCTAGAAAGGTGTTAGCGGGGCTACGCCCCCAGGGAAAAGAGGTTATTTAATTAAGGAACTTCGCGAAAGCGTTAGAAAACCTCCCTTGAAGTACCCACACCAGCCTGGCCGAACGGTTAAGCAAGTATTGTACGGTGAGATTGATCCTGACTAATTCTTCCTTTTTGGTTTGAGGAGGGATTCGAGAAACAGTGGGAGCCATCCTGTTTAGACAAACTAAAAACCATTCTAAACTTGCAAGAGCATCATGCTGAGTGTTTCTTCTCTCTCTTAATTGCAGCGACCAATCAACATGACTGGACTTAAGTTACTCCTAGATAAAAACATACTGACAGGGCCAAACTACAAAGATTGGCTCAGGAATGTCAAGATGGCAATCACTTACGACAAGCTGGGGTATCTTCTTACCACCAAAGCTCCCCCTGTCCCAGGTCCCAAAACCAGCGTCGCGGATAAGGAAATCCGTAAGACCTGGGAACTAGACCGCGCGAAGGCCAAGTGCCTCGTGCTTGCCTCTATGGACAACGAACATCAGAGGAGGCACGAGAATATGGACCTCGAATCCATATTTCTCCATACAAAAGAACTGTATGGAGAGCAATCTCGTATCGCAAGATACGAAGTGTCGAAGAAATTATTTTCGGCAAGATTGGCCGTCGGATCATCGGTAGCAGAACACGTGCTTAAGATGATTGGCTACATTGAGGAGCTCGCGGACCTTGGGACCACGTTGGAGAATGAGCTCTATACGGACTTGATTCTCCAGTCCCTTCCTTCCACTTACGCCCAGTTTATCCTGAACTTCAACTTATAAGAAAAGGAAGTTGAACTTTCAGAACTCCTCAACATGCTGAAGAGCGCAGAGGGCACCCTACAGAAAGGTAGGGAAACATCCACTTTGTTTGTAAGAGGATCTTCCTCTTCTAGGTCCAAGGCGAAAGCCAAGGGAAAGAAGAAGAAAGCCCCCGCCAAACCAAGGGGCGGTGTTAGTAAAGTGGATACGAAGGGAAAGGCAAAAGCAACAAAGAAAGTGGGAAAGCTTGTGGATAAGGAAGAATGCTTCTATTGTCATAAGAAAGGACACTGGAAGAATGATTGCAGGGCTTGGAAAGCCAGGACACAGGAATTGAAGCAGGTTGCAGCTTCAGCTTCAGGTGTGTATGTTATTGAAAACTGTCTTTCAATAAACTCTACTTCCTGGGTATTGGATACTGGATCGGGATCTCATATCTGTAATTCTTTGCAGGCGTTGAGAAACCATAGGGTTTTGAAGGCAGGTGACATGACCCTCAAAGTTGCAAACGGAGCTACCATGGATGCTAAGGCCGTGGGGGACTATCACCTGGGAATGTCAGATGGACATGTTTTGGTTTTGCGTAATTGCTTTTTTGTACCCAACGCAACTTGTAATATCATTTCTGTATCTTTGGTTTCTAAAGAAGGTTATGAATTTGCGTTTGTAAGCAATGTTGTAAACATTCACCTTAATCAAGTTCTGATTGGGTCAGGTACATTGAGCAATGGTATATACGTATTAAACCAACCACAGATTTTCAATATCTAGAATACACACAAAAGAAAGTCTCCGGAAATAAATCAGACTTTCTTATGGCATTGTAGACTAGGTCACATCAATGAGAGAAGGTTGACGAAGTTACATACAGAAGGATATTTGAATCCGTTCGAATATCAATCGTATGTCACTTGTCAATCCTGTCTCAAAGGAAAGATGACAAAGACTCCGTTCACTGGACACGGAGTAAGAGCGAGCGAGCGAGCTCTTGGGACTCGTACACAGCGACGTGTGCGGTCCAATGTCTACACATGCGCGAAGCGATTTTTCTTACTTCATTACTTTTACGGATGATTTTTCAAGATTCGGACATGTCTTCTTATTGAAACATAAGTCCGAAGCCTTTGGAAAATTCCAGGAATATAAAAATGAAGTAGAAAAACAAACCGGCAAAAGTATCAAGATCCTAAGATCGGATCGAGGTGGTGAATACTTGAGTGCCGAGTTCCTAGACTATTTAAAAGAGAACGGAATTCTCTCTCAGCTTACTCCTCCATACACTCCGCAACATAACGGTGTGTCGGAGAGACGGAACCGAACCTTATTGGATATGGTACGGTCCATGATGAGTAACGCTGAGTTACCGCGATCATTCTGGGGGTATGTGCTAGAATCAGCCGCATACCTTTTGAACCGAGTTCCCACTAAGACTGTGCCTACCACACCATATGAGTTATGGAGTGGGAAGAAACCCTATCTTCAATATCTGAAGATCTGGGGATGTCCAGTTTTTGTCAAAAAGCAGCATGCGGACAAACTCGAGGCACGCTCAGTACTGTGCAAGTTTGTGGGATACCCAAAGAACACCAGGGGGTATCTTTTCTACCACGCAGAGGAACAAAAAGTCCTTATTTCTCGTAATGCCCACTTTCTAGAACACCAGTTCTTGGAAAAGGAAATTAGTGGGAGCGCAGTAGATCTGGAAGAAATTCCAGAACCACAGACTATTACTGAAAGCTTAGTGGAACCAGAGGGTTCAAAAGAACAGGACATTCCTGCTCCACTCCGCAGGAGTAGTAGGCAGTCTCATCCGCCCGAGAGATACTGCGGTTTTCTCATAGATGGGGATAGAGAGGATTGCATCATAGATTATGATGAGCCTACTAACTTCCAGCAGGCCGTTCAGAGTGTTGAATCGGTAAAATGGCTGGATGCAATGCGGACCGAAATGGAGTCCATGTACACCAACAAGGTATGGACGTTGGACATTGCTCCAGACGGGGTAAAACCCGTAGGATGCAAGTGGATCTTCAAAAGGAAGATTGGCGTAGATGGACAGGTTGAGACCTATAAAGCTAGACTGGTTGCAAAGGGTTTTCGTCAAAGACCTGGTTTGGACTATGACGAAACCTTTTCTCCAGTGGCTATGCTGAAATCCATTCGGATCCTTCTTGCCATTGCTGCCTTCCACGATTATGAGATTTGGCAAATGGACGTAAAGACCGCTTTTCTAAATGGAAATTTAGAGGAGTGTGTCTATATGGACCAGCCAGAAGGTTTCATTCAGAGTGGGAGCAGCGGAAAGGTGTGCAAGTTGCTTAAGTCCATCTATGGACTAAAGCAGGCATCGCGAAGTTGGAACATCTGTTTTGATGAGACGGTCAAGCAATTTGGCTTTATCAAAAATCCAGATGAACCATTCATCTACAGTAGATTTGTAGCGAGAACTGTAGTATTCCTCGTTTTATACGTGGATGACATTCTCTTAATAGGAAATGACATTCCTATGCTACAATCTGTCAAGGGGTTCTTGTCACACAGGTTCTCCATGAAAGACCTGGGTGATGCCTCATACATCCTAGGGATCCGGATCCATCGTGATAGATCCAAGAGGATATTAGGACTTTCACAGTCCAGGTACATCGACACCATACTGAAGAGATTCAGTATGGAAGATTCCAAGCGCGGTAACCTACCGGCTTGTCACGGGATCACCCTCTTTAAAGAGATGTCTCCCAAGACTGATTTGGAGAGGGATCGCATGTCTATTATACCCTACGCTTCTGCGGTTGGCTCCATAATGTATGCGATGTTATGTACCAGACCAGATGTAGCTTATGCACTGAGTGTGGTAAGCCGGTATCAGTCAAACCCTGGGGAGAAACACTGGATAGCGGTAAAAAACATTCACAAGTACCTGAGAAGGACTAAGGAGATATTCTTGGTGTATGGCGGAAAAGACCTCCAGATCGAGGCCTTTGCCGACTCAAGCTTCCAGAGTGACAAGGATGATTCCAAGTCCATGTCGGGTTTTGTCTTTACCCTCAATGGAGGGGCGGTGTGTTGGAAGAGTTCCAAACAGGAAACCGTTGCAGACTCGACGATGGAAGCGGAATACATCGCTGCATCTGATGCCACAAAGGAAGCTGTCTGGATGAGGAAGTTCTTGAAAGAACTTCAGGTGGTTCCATCCATTGTTGATCCAATACCTCTGTATTGCGACAACAACGGGGCTATAGCTTTAGCGAAGGAACCCAGGTCCCATCAGAGATCCAGACACATCTTGAGGCGGTATCACCTGATCAGGAAGATCATGGATCGCCAGGAGATCGAGGTTCGGTGGGTTGCTTCAGAAGATAACACTGCAGATCCATTCACCAAGGCCTTGCCCCAAACTCAGTTCGAGCGGCTGATCGAGATGATAGGTCTTCGATACGCCAGTACATGGCCTTAGTGCAAGTGGGAGATTGTTAGTGTATATGCCCTAGAGGCCATTACTGTATCATACTAGTTTGTATATTATTTAATGGAAGCTTGGGATATTCACTTTGTATATACAATCTTGCTCAAAATAGTAGTATGCTACTTGGTTTGTTTCTACTTCAATGTGTACATGTGTTTATTTTAGTATATCACCTATGCACATTAGTAGAGCCCTTAGGATCTTTGCTTGATTACCAGCGTTGTGATGGCAGTCACACTAGTGGGGGCTGGGTAATCTATAAGCATATCCTTATGCAGGTCCCTAGTCGCAGAACTATCGAGACAGGGCATCGATACTCCGGAGTAGACTAGCGCATGCGCTTCTCATCCCAGTGTGGGAGATGGTCTGTCCCACAGCCATCAGTACGTCGTACTGGAGATAGTATGCGGGTGCTCGTTGGGTTATGAGTACACTGGACAGGACTCGTCGGGAACTGACCGGTTGGTATTATACCTATCGTCAGTTATCAGTTCGCAGGTGACATGAGTACAGCTTAGTCCGCTGACTTGACACTGTCACTTCGCCTCGAGTGTGTTCCCACTGTACTTTGATTACTACCCTACCACGGCTCAAAGGAGTCGTGCAAACAGGTAGTAGTTGGGTGCAGTCCCGAAGCACTTGGAGGCAGTGACGGTTAGACAGGATTCGTCTCTCCCGATATTGGGGGTTGACATCGCGCAGTGTCTAGGAGAGCCATTACACGAGTAGTCCCTGGCCAGGGCAAGCGAGATATACTGGCAGGCTTCCAGTGTTATCTCAGGGTGTATTCGGCTTCACTCCGACACGACTTGTACCGCTATTAGGGGACTGACGTTTACCGCCCCCTAGGCCCGCCATGCGATGTATCAGACGAACAGACCGGACTGTACGGAGACTGTCACAGTCAGACTCAGTAGGAGTTCAGATGGGTTTCACCTCGTCAGTCTTCTTGTCGGTATCTACCTGGGGACCGTTACGCACAGCTAGTGCCGCTTGCGGTCTGTGGTTAAACCCACAACCAGCGTAGTGTCGAGTCTTTAGAGTCCCACACAGAAAGCTATTCACCTTTAGGCAAAAGAGTAAAGGTCGCATGGTTTTGCAACAGGTCGCATGGTTTTGCGACAGGGTTCGGTCACATCCGTGCACTTGTGCACGTACAGTGTCCGGACAGTTAACACTAGCGGGCTTTGGTTTAAGCCAGATCCTAGTGTACGTTTTGGGATTGGTTTTATCCAGTATGAATTCGTGTTCCTCGGAACGCGGATGCGGGTGTGTATGCACAGTTGACGGAGAGACAGAGGCAGAGGATTCTTATTAGGGTTGTTGACCGTTGACTGTTGACTATTGACTTTTTGCTCAACCCTAATGAGAATATGATATATGATTAACAATAATATTAATTAAGTATTATGGTGACATGGTTGTTGAGGGGTTGACTTTGTTGACTTGTTGACTTTGTTGACCGGTTGACTAGGTTGGACTAGTTGACCATCATGATGACAATGGCTATCATTTCATGGCAAAGACTTTTCACTTGCTTGTTCTCTTGTGCAATATGAGTGCATGAAATGATATAGCCATTTTGACTTAAACCATTTACACAATACTTGATTACTATTTTTGTGATGATGGCTTTGGATTATGAGAGCCAAGTGAGAAAAGTCTTGCTCATTCTATCATTTTCATTCTCTCTCTTGTGTTCTTGAGCTCTCATCTTCTTCCTCTTACTCTCCCTCTCTTTAGTCTATGATTCACTTGTCTCATATGTTGAGAACCAAGAACCATAGAGAAAATCCCAACACACTCTTCTCTACTCACTCTAGTTCATAAGGTGTGGCAAACCAAGTGAACTAGTTTCTTCAAAGACCGAAGAAGAAGCCAAAGGTAGAAGCTTTCAGGTGGATCGATCTTCGGCGCAAGGAGACGACGGGATGAAGCCGATCCGGACAACCATCGAGGCTTAAAGACGAAAGAGTTCAAGAAAGAAAGGTATAACCCCCTAACCGAGTAGTTAACAACTCCTAGTTAGGTTGTTAGTTAGATGTTTAACAAAGATCCGGTTTTGAGTCCATGTTACCACCTCCAGAAAATTGTTTTTCACCAAATTCCGCATGCCCGAAAGTACCGGGAGAGGTAGCATGGACTTACACTTAGGACCACGTTGGAGAATGAGTTATATACAGAATTGATTCTACGGTCTTTCCCCTCTACATATGACTAGTTTATCTTGAATTTCAATATTCAAGATAAGGAAGTTACACTTCCAGAACTCCTCAACATGTTGAGGAGTGCAGAGGGCGCCCTAAAGAAAATCAGGAAGATACCTGATTGTTAGAGATTTTGCGTGCTTAGTTTTAATTACCGCAATCAAGACGGTTTCTCTTGGTAGCTAGCCGGTTGAGTACGGATCGCCCGCAAGGAGATGAGAATCTTTTTCTTAGTGCTTTAATGAGTTAAGTCCAATTTGTCCAGGTTTGTTTAGTTTCACTATGTTCTAAGATATGTAAAGTGAGAGCTTGTTAGGATTAGGATTAGGTTAGTTTGAGTAAGGAGTCACTCACCTCTTTCGTTGCGACTCTTAATATCGATGTTACGGTAATCGGCAACAACGGGGATTAGCACAATTAGGAAGGAAACTTGCGAATATAAGCTAGGATTTCCAATGCTTACTTCCTTCCTTTTGGTCCTTGTCCGTCCGTTCTTGGCTTTTAGCCTTAACCTCCGGTTAATTCAACCATAACCAGTCTCACTAGGATATCACTGCTATCATGTAGGATAGAATGCCGTAGAGAGTGGATTGTGGTTCAATTAATGGGAGTCCGAATTAAGATGTTGGGCAAAAAAAAGAGTGAGAGAGATTTTCTTCTCTCAAACTTCTCTCATCCTACCATAACAAGTGAGAAACTACCCACCCATTAAAAGGGAAAAGAAAAGGAAACAAAGAAAGAAGGTAGAATGAATTGGGGTTAGAAAATCACAACTAGCTATTTGAGACCTCACTTTGGCAAGGATCATACTTAAGCATCATTGTTGTAAGGATAAAGGAATAGGAAAAAAAGAAAGAAAGAAAACAAACAAATAACAACAACTAATTTAACAAATGAAAATTACAAGCAAATATAATAACACAATTACAAGATATGCAAGTTGATAAGAAGAACTACAAACACTTATCCTAAAATCTAATATAAAGAAAAGCACCCTTTACTTGGCTTAGAACTGGGCTAGTTATAGGCAGATACATGAAACCCTAGGGATACAATCTGATACAAAATGAAGTTACAAAACTATCCTTAAAACCCGAGTCAACAACGAGTTGACTCGGCCACGGATCCGTGGAAGAAGTGCCATATTGGCCGCGGTTCCGCGGCCATGTAATGGAATTGGAGGCTCAGGTTTTCTGGGTTTCTCCATGTTGTTGTTCTCTTCTGTTTGGTACACTTGGTTTCTCAGAATCTCTTCAATTTTCTTCCAGATTTTCAGCAGTCCGAAAGGTGAAATGATGTGGACTTTTGCCTTGAGCTCCGCGTTGAAGTCTTGGATACTGTGCTGCCCTTGTGCTTTGTGCATGAAATGACCAATGATTTGCCATTTTGTCCCTTGAACTGGTATGCGGCATCATACGGATAGTGAGTGGAGACCAGTTTTTATCTGTTGTTGGCCATAGTCCTAAATTATTTGCGACTTTTCACGAATTTCACTATTTAGAGCTGAGAACCTATAGCCTGCAATTATTCAGCAAATACGGATCAAGAGTACCTACCTATATACAATGTGATCAAGAATGGGCGGTATAAAAATGCCAAAATCTGATATGAACAAATCCCACTCTACTTATTGGGGAACCTTCCTCTTCTAGATCTAAGGTAAAAGCTAAGGGGAAGTAGAAGAAGGCCCCCACCAAGCCGAAAGGAAGTGTCAATAAGGTAGAGGGAAAGAGCAAAGAAAAAGTTGGGGGCCAACAGTAGGGAAAGAGGAATGCTTCTATTTTCACAGGAAAGGTCATTGGAAGAAGAACTGTAAGGCTCTGAAACCAAGAATCACGATTCGAAGGAAGTTGTGGTTTTGGCTTCAGGTGTGTTTATGATTAAAAACTGTCTGTCAATCAACTCTACTTCCTGGATATTGGATACCGGTTCAGAATCTCATATCTGAAATTCATTGCTGGCTCTAAGAAACCGTAGAGTTATAAAGGCAGGTGATATGACCCTCAGGGTTGCTAACGGAGCGAGCGTGGATGCTGTGTCCGTAGGGGAATAACATATAGGATTGACAAGTAGGCACATTTTGGTTTTGCGTAACTGTTTTCTTGTACCTAGTTTGACATGTAATATCATCTTTGTATTTTTATTATCTAAAGAAGGTTATGATTTTACATTTGTAAGCGATTTTGTAAACATCCACCTTAATCATAGTTTGATTGGGTCAGGTACACTAGATAACGGTATATACGTATTAAATCAACATCAGATTTTCAATGTCCAGAACATACTTAAAAGAAAGTCTCCATAATTGAACTCGCAATTGCTTATTTCTAAATAAACTGGAAGGACGTATATTTTCTACAGTTATGCTTCAAGAGAGGTTATTTTTAAGGTTTTTAATTCACTAAGTTTAGGATTTAGTTTTTTCTAACTAGTCACCGTCATGTCGAACTTGAGTAAAAAATGGCCAAAATTGAAATTTTAATTTTTATATTTTTTAATTTTTCAATTTTTTTTATTATAATGCAATGCAGAGAAAACGATGCGGAATTTAAACATGCAAAGCAAAAACAAATATTTACAAAAATAAAAAAAAATGTGTAGATGCAATGCAAAGATAAGTATTTACATCCAAACCCCACCCCCAAACTGACCGACAGCAGTGCCCTCACTGCTACTTGCGGCGTCTCCTAGACGCGGCATTACTTGTTCCCGCCTCACCCCTATCCGTCCCTCGTCCTCTCGATCGTGCTCGTTCATCTCTTACCAGTAAGGTGGACATTCCCTGTTCTAGACTCGTCAATCGCTGATCAAAGTTTGTCAGCATCCCTAACACTCGTTCTACCCCTCTATGGGTTCGTCGAATTAAGCATGCTTGCGCAGCTGGGGTTAGCTCTTCATTGCTCACAGTGGAGCTAGAGCTAGGTGTCTTTGCAATCACATCTTCGGCCGGCTCGGTGCACGGCCATAAATCATGAAGTCGTGTGTAGGATGTGGAGACACCCTCAAGAAGGGGCCGAATGGGAACCCCACCATGCATGTAACCGTCAAATTCCTTAACAGGGAGAAAATAGCGACACAGTTGTGTCACTAATATCGGGCATGGGTAATTAGCAGCCCCTTGCTGACGCCAATCGAGTGTAGCAACACAGTGCACATGTCATAACTAGGGTTTTTGGTCCTTAATGTGTGCATTATGTGAAGGGATGGGGTAAAAAATGTGGTGTTGTGCGAACTGCCGAAAATGTTGTTTTATGCCCAACGGCACACTGTTAAAACATTCATATAAAGTGTGCGAGCCTGAATGCCCTTTCTAAGCTCCCTAGAACAGTCATCACCCATTAATGGTAGGTAGTCCACGAAGCGGAGGGGTTGATCATGAATGGGAATTCGTGGTATTAAAGTGACTTCATGAATGAAGTTCTTATTGATAATTATTTCCCGATCCCCCACAGTAATCGTATGAACCCATGTTGTGCTAAACATCCCTCATCCACACTTTCGTAAAAACGCGCAACGAGATCCGGAATCGCGAACGCGCTTGGATGGTTGAATAATAGAAAATTCCATCCGCGTTTTCAGATCTTGTCGCCGAAATAGCTACCGTAAATGTTATGAGCAAACAATTGTGAAAAATCCCTTTCAAACTGAAATGTAGGGGCCATGGAATTAAAGTGCAGAAAGCTAAAAATTTGACAGAGTGGAGTTCAGGGACGCAAACCTCCTCTGAAATTTTCAGAGGGTGAAGAAGCAGGGCGGCGGTGGTTGCGCGGCGGGAAGAGGCTACCGGCGGCGGTTTCACGGCGGAATGAGGGGATCTCTGGTGTATTTCTGCTGCAGCGGCTAGGGTTTTTGTGAGGGATGCAATTAGGGCTTGAGAGGTGCAGTAAAAGGTTGATGGTGTATTTATAGAGGCTGTTGGCTATCTGTACAAAGCCCCCCCAAAAAAAGAATAATTAGTAAAAAAGAATGTTATTTATAAAGAAAATTTTAATTTTAATTATGTTCTGAATATTTACAAAAACGCCCCCCTAAATTTTATATATATATATATTTTTATTATTTTATTATTGTATTATTTTATAAATTATGATAAGTGGGAATTTTTCCAGGCACACACAAAAAAACAAAATGGTATATACATACCCCCAAACTTATTTGAAACAGTGTTTCCACCGTTTATGGCTGGATAACCGAAGTTTAGGGGTAAGTGGAGGAAGATTAGTCAATGTAAACCGGCTCCTGCAACATCAGGAGCTCCTCCGATGGTTCTGCGGTGAGGAACGGTTTTATCCTGTGTCCCTTCACTTTGAATAGTGAACCATCCTCTGGATTTTCCAAATCCATCGCGCCTTGTGGATATGCAGTCCGCACAAAAAATGGTCATTTCCAGCGAGATCTGAGCTTACCGGGATGGAAATGTAGTCGGGTGTCGTAAAGAAGTACCTGTTGACCAGGTGTGAAAGTTTTGCGCGTAAGGTGTTTATCATGAAACACCTTCGTTCGGTTCTTAACGACAACCGCGTTTTCGTAAGCTTCATCCTGAAGCTCGTTCAGTTCGTTGAGCTGCAGCTTCCGATAACTGCCCGCATCTTCGAGGGTTAGATTCAGCTCTTTGATCGCCCAAAATGCACGATGCTCGATTTCCATAGGAAGGTGGCAAGCCTTTCCGTAAACAAGCCGATAAGGAGACATTCCAAGATTAGTCGTATAAGCAGTTCGAAATGCCCAAAGGGCATCAGTGAGTTTCAAAGACCAATCCTTACGGTTCTTGGAAACCGTTTTCTCCGAAATCTGTTTGATTTGCTGATTAGAAGCTTCGGCTTGCCCACATGTTTGGGGGTGGTAGGGCGTGGATAGCTTATGATTAATGGAGTATTTCCGCATCAAGGCCTCAAAAGTCCTATTACAGAAATGCGTTCCATTGTCGCTAATGATCGTGCGGGGGTGCCCGAACCGGGAAAAGATGTTTTCTTTAAGGAATCGAACGACAACCTTTTTGTCATTCGTCCGGCTTGGCACAGCCTCGACCCATTTAGAGACATAATTAACAGCTAGAAGAATATACAGGTTCCCAAAAGAGCTGGGAAACGGCCCCATGAAATCAATTCCCTAAACATCGAAAATCTCGACAACCAAGATTGGTTAGAGCGACATCTCGTTTCTCCTGGATATCCGGCCCAAGTGTTGGCACCGGGAGAAAGTCTTGCAGTAATCATGAGCATCTTTGAAGAGTTGTGGCCAGTAGAAGTCACACTGAAAGACTTCTCGTCTGTCTTTCTTGGGCCAAAATGCCCGCCATACGCTTGATCATGGCAAAACGACAGCACACTCTTGAACTCATTATTAGGAACACACTGACGAATAATGTGGTCGGGACAGTACTTGAACAGATAGGGTTCGTCCCAGTAAAAATGTTTTACTTGGGATAAGAATCGAAGTCTGTCCTGACTTGACCATTCGTTTGGTAGTAATCCTGTTGCCAAATTGTTCACAATATCTGCGAACCAGGGTTCGCATGATACTGTCGAGAGTTGTTCATCCGGAAAAACATCGTTGATGGGAAGTGGAAGCGTCGGCAAAGAAGGGAGTCGTGAAAGATGGTCGGCCACTACGTTTTCACATCCTCTTTTGTCCTTAATAACAAGGTCAAACTCTTGAAGTAAGAGGATCCAACGTATTAACCTAGATTTTGCGTCCTTCTTCGCGAAAAGATGTAGCAGAGCTGAATGGTCTTTATAGACAATGACTAGAGAGCCGATCAAGTAAGGCTTGAATTTTTCTAATGCAAACACAACAGACAAGAATTCCTTCTCGGTTGTCGTGTAATTCAGTTGGGCATCATTCAGGGTCCGGCTAGCATAGTAGATTACATGTGGCATCTTATCGATGTGTTGTCCTAGGACCGCATCGATAGCAAAGTCGGATGCATCGCACATAATCTCAAAGGGATACGTCCAGACAGGAGAAGAAAGAACGGGAGCAGAGGTGAGTAAGCTTTTCAGCGAGACGAACGCAGTTACACAGCTCGAGTTGAAGCCGAATATGGTATCCTTGGCCAACAGAAGAGTCAAGGGTCTAGCAATCTTGCTAAAGTTCTTGATAAACCGTCTATAAAAATCGGCATGGCCAAGAAAAGCTCGGATGTCTCTGACGCATCTGGGAGGAGGGAGATTCAAAATAACCTCAATCTTCGCTTTGTCAACCTCAATGCCATTTTACGAAATGATATGTCCTAGGACAATACCTTCGCGTACCATGAAGTGGAACTTCTCCCAGTTTAAAGTGACGTTTTTTGTCTTTATATCGGGTAAGGACAGCATCAAGATGTTGCAAACACTCATCAAAGGAATTGCCAAAGATGGAGAAATCATCCATGAATATCTCCAAGAAATAATTTCTCAACCATGTCGGAGAAAATTCCCATCATACACCGCTGGAAGGTAGCGGGAGCATTGCATAACCCAAAGGGCATGCAGCGATATGCAAACGTGCCGAAAGGACAGGTGAACGTGGTCTTTTCCTGGTCCTTCTCGGCGATAGGAATCTGGTTGTAGCACGAGTATCCGTCCAGAAAATAGTAATACTCATGTCCAGCCAATCGTTCGAGTATTTGGTCAATGAATGGTAGCGGAAAGTGGTCCTTCCGCGTTGCGGCGTTGAGTTTTCTGTAATCAATGCATACTCGCCACCCAGTTTGGGTGCGAGTAAGGATTAACTCGTTCGCCTCATTGGTGATGACCGTTATGCCTGACTTCTTGGGGACAACGTGTATAGGACCGACCCACCGGCTATCTGAGATAGGGTAAATGATAACACTATCCAGACATTTGATGATCTCTTTTTTCACAGCCTCCTTCATGATTGGATTAAGACGCGTCTGTGGATCCCTGGCTGGTTTGGTATCATCCATCATATGAATATCATGTTCAACGATCAGGGGACTAATCCCCTTGATGTCCGCTATTGACCAGCCAAAAGCTCGCCGATTGCTTTGCAAGACCGTAAGAAGGGTTTTCTCCTGCTCTGGAGCTAGAGAAGCAGAGATGATGATAAGGAGGGTCTCGTTCTCACCTAAGTAAGCATACTTGAGGTGAGACGGCAATGGCTTGAGTTCGAGCGTTGGAGGTGAAATGATTGAAGGTAAGATTGGCGAAAATGTCTCGAACTCAAAGGATTCTAACAGAGGCTCAAAACGAGTGTATGCGACCGAGTTGGATGGTTCAACTAACGCATCCAAAAATTCAAAGGATTCAAACTCGGGTGGCGACAAGCCAAGATCGTTCGAAAACGTGAAACACTCAAAATCATTGTCGGGAGCAGAAGCAGCAGCAGGCTCAAGGAGGAACGCACTAGTGGCGTCAAGATTGCTGTGATCGAACAAGAATTCCTCGAATTCACAGTCCTCTGGGGCGATCTCTTGGATGGAACAAACATCGAGTATATGAGCATTAGGTTCGGATGGCCGATTCCCTAACCTAAAAATGTTGAGTTCAATTGTTATGTTTCCAAAAGATAGGTTCATCGAACCATTTCGACAATTGATCACAGCATTTGAGGTTGCAAGGAATGGGCGGCCGAGTATCACCGGAATTTGATTCCGGGGGTTAGCTATAGGTTGTGTGTCTAAAACAATGAAGTCAACGGGGAATATGAAGTCCCCTACCTTTATTAACACATCCTCTAGCTCACCCCTAGGATGGGTGATAGATCGGTCGGCCATTTGGAGAGTACAGTGTGTGGGTTTCAGCTCTCTTACACCTAGTTGCTCATATACTGAATACGGAAGCAAGTTAACACTGGCACCAAGATCCAAAAGTGCGCGGTTGATGTTCTTATCCCAATGGTTATTGAAATCGTAGGACAGCCAGGGTCCTTCCGTTTTTGAGGTAAAGATTTGGTAAGATCATCACTCACGGCACTAGCTAAGAAAACTTTCTTGGGTACCTGAGATTTCCTCTTCTTAGTGCATACGTCCTTCAAGATTTTTGCGTAGGAAGGGACTTGTTGGACTACATCCAAGAGGGGAATGTTGATTTTAACCTGTTTAAACAACTCCAGAATCTTTTCCATTTGTGGATTTTGTTTATTGGATCTCAACTGGTTGGAAATGAAACATTTTTGAAATTGGTTGAGTCCAATACTGGTGGAGGAGATTGTGGAGTTGGAACGGATTCCAGGGTAGGTGTTTTCATGGAGTGAGATGTGGGTCCGTTCGGAGCAGGTGGAAGAAGAAGAGCCTTTTGAAGAATGGAGAATAGGCTCAGAAGACGAAGAAGAAGAAGAAGAAGCAACCGGGGTGTCATCATTTATCCGCATGCCAGTGTTGTTGTGCAGCATCCTTTCAGATCTCAACGTAGTCACGTCACTCATATTATGGTTCTGTTGTTCAAGAGAAACATGTACATTATGCGAGTGACTAGGATTTGGGAGTGGTTGAGATTGAAGCTTCCCTTTTTCTTGCTCGCTTAACGCCGCATTCAGCTGTGCAATCTGGGCTTCGATGGTCTTTATGCTTTGCCCGTGAGCAGCGGTGTGTTGCATTAGAGACTGAATGGAAGACTGGATGTTGGTGGTGGATTAAGTCGATTGCTTTACAAACGCCTCCAGACTCCGTTCTAGCAAGGAAACCTTATCATTGTTTGACAGAACAAAGTTGTTTTGAGGAAAAGAATTGTTGGGTGCAAAGTTGTTCGTCGGATTCTGAAAAGATTGGGGTTAGAAGGGCTGCTGATATTGCTGTTGAGCTTGTTGTTGAGGAGGAGGATGCCTCTGAAAGTTGTTGTAGCCTTGGAATTGATGCTGTTTATGATTCCAGGCGAAATTGGGGTGGTTCCTCCAACCGGGATTGTAAGTAGAAGAGTATGGATCATTTCTTGGTCTTTGCTGAAATGCAGCATTGACCTGATCTTGACCTTGAGAAGGTGGGTTGTAAGGACACTCTTCGGTCAAATGGGATGGATCAGAACAACAAGCACAGATGGTACGAGGGGGAAGAGTAGGGGCAGAAGAAAGAGATGAAAACTTGCTCTTAATTGCTTCCAGTTTTCGCGTGATTGCTGCCATCTCGGCCTTCATTGCAATTGAGATGTCGAGTTGATGAACTCCTCCCCTGGAGAGACCGGAAGAAGTAGAAGAAGTAGACGAAGTGTTCGGTCTGGTGTTTTCCCACTGAAGCATCTGTTCAGCAAGATCGTCGAAGAATTGCCAAGCTTCCTCGTCAGATTTAGATAGGAAATGGCCTTGACAAATGGTTTCCAACAACTGCTTAGTTGCTGGATTCAGGCCCTCATATAAGGTTTGGCAAAGTTTCCATCTCTTAATACCGTGATGAGGGCACTGAACAAGAAGGTCTTTGTATCGGTCAAAGCACTTCCAAAAAGGTTCGGTAGGAAGCTGGGAAAATTGGTTAATTTCGTTTCGTATCCTCGTGGTCTTGTGATTTGGATAGAATTTTTTAAGAAACGCTTTTACAAACTCATCCCAACTGGTTATGGAATGCGATGCGGTGCTATACAACCACTTCTCAGCAAGGTCACACAGAGTGAAAGGAATGACTCATAGCCGTATAGCATCGTCGGATAGTTGGGTTGTCTTCATCATTGCACAGACTTTCTGGAACTTGTTAATGAAGATGTAGGCATCTTCGGATTCTAGCCCGTGAAATTTGGGCAACATGTTGATGAAATGGGGCTTAATTTCGAAATTATCCCCATTAGCTGACAGAAGTGAAAGACAGGTTGGAAGTGCAGAGCGGGTAGGATAGAAATGATCCTGGAGCGCGACTCGTTGCGGCGCTTCAACAGGAGGTGGTTGCGGGTTATTCGCACCCAAATGAGGTGGAATCAGTCCCGGGGGAGGTAAAGGGATCTTAGGAGGAAATCCTGACATCTCAGAAGAAGAATTTGGTGATAGTGAAGGTGAGGATGTATGAACAGAATCCCGGTCAACGTCAGAGTTGGCCGGCAAAGG
Source organism: Agapanthus africanus (assembly GCA_030015575.1). Classification (NCBI taxonomy): domain Eukaryota; kingdom Viridiplantae; phylum Streptophyta; class Magnoliopsida; order Asparagales; family Amaryllidaceae; genus Agapanthus; species Agapanthus africanus. The sequence goes on from CM057340.1 coordinate 663,237,255, forward strand.
TAAGGGTGAAAGAGGTGTGGAGGGAGTTTTAACGTCGGAGTCGATCGCATAGTCGGTAGCGACTAACGTAACGCGGACTAGGCGGGCACTAGTGTCCCAAGTCCAACCGGACATACACTAAACGAGTTTAGTATAGTCAAAAGCGTAGAAGGTGAGGGTAAGAAAACGTCGATGGAGAAATGTGGATGAAAGGTGGGTGAAATAGAATTCTGGCGACAAAGGGCAAGTTTTTATAAAAGTTTTTATTTTGTTTTTTTTTTATTTTTTTAGAAAGAGTTTTGCAAAAATGTATACGGACTTATGTCACAACTTCAAACAATTACAGTCAAAATATGCATAATCATACCGAGAGCTATGGTCTTTAAAGTCCACTAGACTGCTCCTAACTGTTCCAAAGTGACAAGTTGTGAGATAACCCACAAATCATCTCTTCACTGCTAATTGTGGCCAGGTAAGCACAAATGAGATAAGGAGAGTTCCGTTCATGAATCACCGTGAGATGGGCCTTTTAAAATTACCTTTCTCACTTATCTAGCCTAGGCACCACAAATTCAAATTTAGATAAACGATCGAATGCCCACAACCTTCCTCTGTTCTATTGAGCATGAAAGTCCTTAGTTGGCTGAGTCTAGATATTTTTTATTAAGCTCAAGGGTAATGCGTATGCTTTTAGTGGTTTTTGGGGTCTTAGGAAGGGTGATGAAATCCCCACCCAATCTGAATTGGTGTTATTGCCCCTTAAAGTCCGTATTATTTATGCAAAACAGTAACAAACAAAAATCTAAAACACTTGCAAAAAAAATTATTTGGCGGCGGCGCAAAGAATCCTGCACAAAAACAATTTTATTGGAGAGGGGAAAAGAGTTTGTGCAAAGAATGCTGCAGAAGGAATAGTTCAGTGGAGTTCAGAGGAGCTGATAAGAGGATTGGGATACTCACAGAGAATTTCAAAAGCCGACGTCACCTTTTGACCGCGGTTCCGCAGTCAAACTTGCAATTCCGCGGCGGTTCCGCGGCTTGTCAGTCGAGTTGGAGCTTCAAATTTCTTATCTGTTTTAATTGAAGTCTCCTCTTCTTGTTTAGAACCCCTGAATCTTGATTTGCTCACTGAATTTGCTCCAGAATTTTACAGCAAACCGTGGTTCCATCTTGATCCGTCGCGGTGTAGCCGCAAGATATGGGTCTATCTCTCCACGTCTTTGGCACTGAACTTGACCTTCTTCCTATCCTGCACACTTGCACAAAAACTAATCAAAAATAACAAGATGGTTTTTATATTATATTTTTTGTTTTTGGTTATATATATATTCACAAATTAACCCGAAATTACACAAAGAAATAAACTACCGTCTCCCCGGCAACGGCGCCATTTGATTGTTAGAGTTTTTGCGTGCTTAGTTTTAATTACCGCAAACAAGACGGTTTCGCTTGGCAGCTAGCCGGTTGAGTACGGGTCGTCCGCAGGGAGATGGGAATCTTTTTCTTAGTGTTTTACGAGTTAAGTCCAATTTGTTCATGTTTGTTTAGTTTCACTATGTGCTAAGATATGTAAATAGAGAGCTTGTTTGGATTAGGATTAGGTTAGTTTGAGTTAGGAGTCGCTCACTTCTTTCATTACCACTCTTAATATCGGTATTACGGTAATCGGCAACAACGGGGATTAGCACGACAAGGAAGGAAACTTGCGAGTATAAGATAGGCTTTCCAACGCTTAGTTCCTTCCTTTTGGTCCTTGTCCGTCCATTCTTGGCTCTTATCCTTAACCTCCGGTTAATTTAAAAACAACCGGTCTCACTAGGATATCACTGCTATCATGTAGGATAGGGTGTCGTAGGGAACGGATTGTGGTTCAATTAACGGGAGTCCGAATTAAGATGTTGGGCTAAGAAAAGAGCGAGAGAGATTTCCTTCTCTCAAACATCCCTCATCCTACCCTAACAAGTGAGAAACTACTCATCCATTAAAAAGGAAAAGAAAAGGAAACAAAGAAAGAAGGTAGAAAGAATTGGGGTTAGAAAATCACAACTAGCTATTTGAGACCTCACTTTGGCAAGGATCATAATTAAGCATCATTGTTGTAAGGATAAAGGAAAAGAAAAAAAAAGAAAGAAAGCAACCAAACAAATAACAACAACTAATTTAACAAATGAAAATTACAAGCAAATATAATAACACAATTACAAAACATGCAAGTTAATAAAAAGAACTCTTCTTTTATTCATCATGACTCATAATGCTCACTACAATTTTAATGGAGAAAGATGAAGAGGAAGAAGAACTATAAACACTTATCCTAAAATCTAATATAAAGAAAAGCACCCATTACTTGGCTTAGAACTGGGCTATTTATAGGCAGATACATGAAACCCTAAGGATACAATCTGATACAAAATGAAGTTACAAAACTACCATTAAAACCCGAGTCAACAAAGAGTTGACTCGGCCGCGGATCCGCGGCAGAAGTGCCATATTGGCCGCGGTTCCGTGGCCATATAGTGGAATTGGAGGCTCAGGTTTTCTGGGTTTCTCCATGTTGCTGTTCTTTTCTGTTTGGTACACTTGGTTTCTTAGAATCTCTTCAATTTTCTTTCAGATTTTCAGCAGTCCAAAAGGTGAAATGATGTGGACTTTTGCCTTGAGCTCCATGTTGAAGTCTCGGATCTTGTGTTGCCCTTGTGCTTTGTGCATGAAATGACCGATGATTTGCTATTTTGTCCCTTGAACTGGTATGCGGTATCATACGGATAGTGAGCGGAGACCCGTTTTTATCTGTTGTTGGCTATAGTCTTGAATTATTTGCGACTTTTCACGAATTTCACTGTTTAGAGCTGAGAACCTGTAATTTGCAATTATTCAGCAAATACGGATCAAGAGTACCTATCTATATGCAATGTGATCAAGAATGGACGGTATAAAAATGCAAAAATATAATATGAACAACACCCACTCTACTTATTGGGGAACCTTCCTCCTCTAGATCCAAGAAAAGCCCAGGGGAAGAAGAAGAAGGCCCCCACCAAGCCGAAAGGAAGTGTCAATAAGGTAGAGGGAAAGAGCAAAGCAAAAGTTGGGGGCTAACAGTAGGGAAAGAGGAATGCTTCTATTTTCACAGGAAATGTCATTGGAAGAAGAACTGTAGGGCTTTGAAACCCAAGAATCACGGTTCGAAGTAAGTTGTGACTTTGGCTTCAGTTATGTTTATGATTAAAAACTGTCTGTCAATCAACTCTACTTCCTGGGTATTGGATACCGGTTCAGGATCTCATATCTGTAATTCATTGCAGGCTCTGAGAAACCGTAGAGTTATAAAGGAAGGTGATATGACCCTCAGGGTTGCTAACGGAGCGAGCGTGGATGATGTGTCCGTAGAGGAATATCACATAGGATTGACAAGTGAACACATTTTGGTTTTGCGTAACTGTTTTTATGTACCTAGTTTGACATGTAATATCATCTCTGTATTTTTACTATCTAAAGAAGGTTGTGATTTTACATTTGTAAGCGATGTTGTAAATATCCACCTTAATCATAGTTTGATTGGGTCAGGTACACTAAACAACGGTATATACGTATTAAATCAACATCAGATTTTCAATGTCTAGAACATACTTAAAAGAAAGTCTCCATAATTAAATCAAACTTTCTTATTACATTGTAGACTATGTCACATCAATGAAACACGGTTGACGAAGTTACATAAAGAGAGATATTTGGATCCGTTTGAACATCTGTTTTATACAACTTGTCAATCATATCTCAAAGGAAAGATGACAAAGACTCCGTTCACTAGACATAGAGTAAGAGCCACCGAGCTTTTGGGACTCATACACAGTGACGTGTATGGTCCAATGTCTAACATACAAGAAGTGGTTATTCTTACTACATTACTTTTACGGATGATTTTTCAAGGTATGGACATGTATTCTTGATGAAACATAAATTCGAGGCCTTTGAGAAATTCCAAGAATACAAGAATGAAGTGGAAAAACAAACAGGCAAAAGTATCAAGACACTTCGATCTGATCGAGGTGGTGAATACTTAAGTGTCGAGTTCCTAGATTATTTAAAAGAGAATGGAATTCTCTCTCAGCTTACTCCTCCATACACACCTCAATACAACGGTGTATTAGAAAAGCGGAACCGTACCTTATTAGATATGGTGTGTTCCATAATGAGTGACGCTGAGTTACTGCGATCCTTCTGGGGTTATACACTAGAATCTGCTGCATATCTTTTGAACAAAGTTCCTACTAAGTCTGTGCCTACCACAACATATGAAATGTAGAGTGGGAAGAAACCCTATCTTAAGTATCTTAAGATATGGGGATATGCAGCTTTTGTCAAAAAGCAGCATGTGAATAAGCTCGAGGCACGATTAACACTGTGTAAGTTTATGGGATACCTAAGGAACTCCAGGGGGTTTCATTTCTATTACGCAGAGAAACAAAAGGTTGTTGTTTCTTGGCATGCCCACTTTCTGGAGACTCAATTTCTTGAAAAAGAAATAAGTGGGAGTATAATAGAACTGGAAGAAATTCCAAAACCACAAACTATTACTTAAAGCATGGTGGAACCAGAAGTTTCAAAAGAAATGGACGTCCCAGCGCCACTCCTCAGATCTAGTAAGCAGTCTCATCCGTCCAAGAGATACTATGGTTTTCTCATAGACGGGGATATAGTGGATTGCATCATTAATGATGATGAGCCAACTAGTTTCCACCAAGTCATTACGAGCAGAGACTCGGTAAAATGGCTGAATGCAATGCAAACCGAAATGGAATCCATGTACACCAACAAAGTTTGGACTTTGAACATTGCACCTCAAGGGATAAAACCCGTAGGTTGCAAATGGATCTTCAGAAAGAAGATTGGTGCAGATGGACAGGTTGAAACCTATAAGGCTAGACTTATAACAAAAGGTTTTCGTCAAAGACCTGGCTTGGACTATGATGAAATCTTTTCTCCAGTGGCTATGCTTAAATCCATTCGGATCCTACTTGCCATTGGTGCCTTCCATGATTATGAAATTTGGCAGATAGACGTAAAGACCGCTTTTCTGAATGAAAATTTATAAGAGTGTTTTTATATGGATCAGCCATAGGGTTTCATAGAGAGTGGGAGCAGCGGAAGAGTGTGCAAGTTGATTAAATCTATTTATGGATTAAAGCAGGCATCGCGGAGTTGGAACATCTGCTTTGATGAGACGGTCAAAGAATTTGACTTTATCAAAAATCCAGATAAACCATGCATTTATAGTAATATTGTAGCAAGAACTTAGGATATACACAGATATAACAATAGTCTTGCTCAATATAATAGTATGCTATCTAGTTTGATTCTCTTAATATGCGTATATATTTCTTTTAACATATCGCCAAAACATATTGATAGAGCCCTTAGGATCTTTGCATGACTACCAGCGTTGTGATGGCAGTCACACTAGTGGGGGCTGGGTGGTCTATAAGCACATCCTTAAGCTTGTCCTGAGTCGTAGGATTATTAAGACAGGGCAACGATACTCCAGAGTAGACTAGTGTATATGCTTCTTATCCCCGTCAGTGGAGGTGACCTGTCCTACAGCCATTGTTATACGGTACCAGAGATAGTATACAGGTGCTCATTGGGTTATGAGTTACACTGACGGACTTGCTGGGAATTGCTGGTTGGTATTATACATATCGTCAGTTAGCAGTTTCCGAGTGACATGAGTACAGGTTGTTCCGTTGACATGACATCACTGTTCGTTTTGAGTGTGTTCCTACTGTACTTAGATTACTACCCTACCAAGGCTCAAATGAGTCGTGCAAACAGATAGTAGTTGGGTGCAGTCCTGATGCACTTGGAGGCAGTAGAGGTTGGAAGGGATTCATCTCTCCCGGTACTGGGTGTTGATATTGCCCTGTGTTCGGATAGCCAATATACAAAGTCCTTGGCCAGAGCAAGTGAGATTTACTGGTAGGTACACCAGTAGTTTCTCACGGTGTATTTGGCTCTACACCGATATGACTTATTGCGCTATTAGGGGTCTGACGTTTACCACCCTCTAGGACCGATATGCGATACTCTTAGACGAATAGACCGGACTGTATGAAGATTTTCACGGATAGGCTCAGTAGGGGTTCAGATGAGTTTGCTCATCGGCCTTCTCTTCGACAGGTGCCTAGGTAGCCGTTACGTACAGCTAGTGCCGCGGACGGACTTGTGGTTAAACCCACTGCTAGCATACTTTCGAGTCTTTAGAGTCCCACACAGAGGGTTTTCCTAGTTCAGGCGAAACGACGTAGAGGCCGTATGGTTTTACGTGCAGGGTTCCGATCATATACGTGTACTGGCTACACGGATATTATTCGGACGGATAATACTATTGGGCTTTGGATTAAGCCAGATTCTAGTATTATATTATTGGATTATTTTTATCTCTTTGTATTCGTATTTTTGGAGTACGAATACGGGTATGTATATACGGTGAGGACATTCTTGTAATTTTTACAAGAGATGCTTGTAGAAAGGGACACCTCATTTTGGTTTAATCTATTTTTGGAAAATATATTAATGAGATGGAAATGGAGATATTTTTGGCATGGGTGAAGAATGGCTAATTCCTTTGTTTATTGGTTTGGTCTCACTATTCAAGCATGGCTAGAATTTTTTATTGAAAATAATGCATGCTTGATGTGAGAAAAGAATGAGCCATTCTTCATTTTCCTTCATCACTTGTTCATTTGTTCTTTCTCATTCTCTCTCCATTGTTTTTCTCCTTCTTCCTCAAACCCTAACCCTTACATGTGTTGTGAATCCTAGGGTCATTTGAGATAAAATACTCCAATCAACTCTCTACATCTCCTAAGCTACCAAGATTAGCGAACTAGGTATTTTAGTTATCTCGGTTTTGAGGTTGGAGCTTGAACCATAGACTCTCGGGTGGATCGTCATCGACACGAGGAGGCCGACGACCGAGTTAGATCTGCACTTTCTAGGAGCTCAAGGAAAGGAGAAGAAGACCCGAAGGACTAGAATCAAGGAGGTATAAAACTCTATCATAGTAGTTTAGAAGCTCTAAGTGTTTAGCTAGTTAAGCTTTCCGAAAAGATTTTGTATGATAAGTCGATACTGCAAGTCATAAAAATCGTTTTTGTAAATTGAGCCTCCCCACAAACCGTGTGGGGTGTGCGACATCGACTTACAGACACGATAGTTGCAGGGCTAGGCGAACAGCAACCTAAGAGACTGCATATCGAGAAATATATCAGCCAACGCGACGGTACGATCGACTTAAACCTAGTACCACAAACCTAACGAACCCCTGTCATAAAATAATGGGGGTTATCTACATCCAACGTTAGGGCGAGTTTGCTTCTGAACCTAAGGGAGGTAAACTAAAAACAGTCCGAAACGGGTGAATAAACTAGAAACTCCGAAACGAGTGAATAAACTAGAAACTATGAAATCAGTGAATAAACTATAATCTCCGAAATGAGTGAATAAACTAAGCCGCGTTAGACCAGGCCATCAAAAAGAGAAAGGTGTTATCACGAGCCTCAGGGTCAAGACCTACATTTCTTAAAAGTTATGATTTGAGTAAATAGTAGATGACGGTGCCCGTGAACTTTCACTATCTTCTTAGATTAAGATTCCAAAGTTTAGTGCATGACACTTGTGCAGCATATGCGCACATCATTGGCGTTCACACTTAGCAGAAATTCCTAAAGGTAAAGTGTAAAGCACGTGTTCACATGTAAGATGCATATATGTGTAAACGATACAATCAATAGAAGAACATGTATTGGTGATGAAACATTCAGCAGTCAATGAAAAAGAAATGCATTTAAATAAACATCTTATCTTACACGAAAGAGATCACCAAACACAGGATTAGAATTACAAGGGTTGACAAAACAATAAACAAAGTTCTTTAATTCCCTTTCAGCCTACTCCACCATATCGAAACGGTGATCCTTGTGAAGAGTCGCTTCCTATCGATCAATGTCATGCTCATCGGAAAAGAAAATATGATGGCCCGCTGAGCCCATATCTAACTCAGCATATGAATCGAGTGGTCCTTTAGAGGCTTTGTAATCAAGCAAGCCTCATGAACGCAGTCGATCTTGTCCTCCGTTGCGTCGAGCATCACTAGAGTCATTTCTTCCAGATAAGGGGAAATGCTGTCAAGGATGGCCAAGAAAGTCATACGAAGCCAAATAGAACCGACGGGAAGAGGAGACCCTCTATGAATCATAATCTCATGCATCACCGTGTCGTATTGACCAACTGTGAGAGCGGGATTTGCCAGATGATTAGTAAAACGAGGAATAATCTTATCGATAAGCACTTCCCATAGCTGTCGAGGAGCATATGGGCGATTGCAAGCCATGGTTCTCTCTGTTAAAGTCGTTCTTTCCCTGTAAAGGAGAAAATGAGCATTGCTTTAGGTTATAAAAAGAAATATTTAAGTCTCGGTACAGAAAATATTGTGCATGGTGGTGCTATTTCCAAGCTCTAACTAAGACGTTGGAAAAGAATGGGGTGGCCTAAAATAAAAAAAAAACGGGGGTAAAAAAAGGAAATAGGCTTCTCATTCATATTTCAAAGAAATTTATACATTGGTAATGAGAATGATTGTTGGGACTTCACCCGCGCGTGCAAACGTGCATGTTTTGGAAATAGAATGGTTTTGGAAATATTGTTGCGCACGCAAGCTCGGTCTCATTTTAAAATTTATAAACCGTATGTGCACGGCGCGTTGTAGCGAGCCAGCAAGTACGGATCGATTCATAAGGAATTGGAGATTAGGTTTTGTTGCTTAAGCTTCGAGAAATAAAAGAATTGAGTTTGTTGTCACGAAATATAAAATACGAAAATATAGAAACAAGTTAAACAAGAAAGGTGGCCGTGGATTTGGCTCGGATGGTTGAATCGCAGCGATTCTTTCTACGCTCCATTGATCACGAGTTGTCCGTCCTTGTGTCTGTCACGACCTGAAATTGGCACGTGACGGTCCTAATACTACGCAACGTCTACAGGCGTAACGCAGTAAAAGAAAGCTAAAACCCAGAAATCTAAACCATTAAAAAGACAAGAAAAGATGATAGAAGTTTTGAAACATTTAAAATCACAACCCAAATTCTTTAAAAGTCCAATTTATTTCCCTTAAAATTTTGGCAGCACCTCCTTTGTAAAAACTGGCCCCAAAAATGGGTAAACATAAATATAAATGAAGCATCCCCAAACGGGAGCAAATATACGCCCAAAGGCGGAAAACAACCACCACAACAAATATACAACGCCGTAACGAAGAAATAAAAGACGATAGAAAGGAAACTGTATAAAAGACAACAAATAACAAATAATATACAATATCTTCCTCACCAAGTCTCTTAGTCAAACAAAATAATAGTAGATGGAGAGTACAAGGATACAACGAATATACAATACAACAATACGGATAACCACAAAACCCACCTAAGCAAAACTGCACACTATGAGCTGAAGCGGTATCCGTAGCAAAAGATGATCAGATAGATGAATAGCCAGCCTCGAGTACTCTGGGGATCACTCTACAAAACAACTGTGGCATAACGGGGGTGAGTTGCCAACTCGTGAATAGTAAATAACATATGCAGGTAATCGCAAGTATGCACGTACAGCGTGAATCTAACATATGCAATTAATAGCAACAACAAGTCATATGAATGCAATAATCATGAAAAGTACACTAGCAGGTACAACTAATACATGAAACAGTGCATAAACAATAGATGTGGAGTATGGAATGAAATATGTCATTTCCACGGAATCCTGACATCGTGGTAGGATCACAGTCCATCAAGACATTCCAAATCCCAATTTCCTCAAATCAGCCCCCAAATTGGCTCTCATATTATATAAGTCTCACAAATCCTTTAATGTACAATATCGAATAAATCTCCTATATTCTGAATGTACAAAAATCAAGTGAATCTCATATATCCTTTATGTACAATATCAAATAAATGCCATATGTCATACATCCAATACCAAGTGAATCTCTTATAACCTAGGTATATTTGCATGAATAAATATGACGAAGTATATGAATTTATATCAATATACATATATTAGCGTCCCATTCCACTAATATTGGTGTAAAGGCATATGTAACAGCGTCCTAATCCACTGTTATATATACATAGGAGTAAAAAGAAATATCATGAAACCAATGTGTCAAGCATTGACACAGAAATGCTGATCTATCAGGTGCTGTCACCAAGACTGGCACCCTGATAGGTACGTATCATATGCTATACCGAAAGCTCGAGTGCCTAGCTCTGACCCTCGCCTTTCGACATATCTATATGTACATGACTCCTGTCGGTATCCCCTTGATAACCGCCGAGTCATTGGTAATGTCACCGGATGGTATGGTTCCCCTGCCAGGCCTTATCGGCATATTACATCGACATCCCTTTCTTGCCCCGGGGTACCTCCGGGCCCCACTATGTACCCTCATACGGCCTCGACGCCTCCTCGTAGGGGTGTATATATATATATATATCAGAACCGATAAAACTCATGGTGGATGCTGAAATATCATATCAAGGGAAACCGGGTTTTTCAAATAATGCATAATTTCATGAACTCCCACGGTCCCCAAATCCAGAAAATATCATGAAAAATCCATATAACAATGCGAAAATCCATGAATATGATATATACAACATAAACTGAAATGTAAGCATATAAAGAAAAAGCCGCTAATTAACTGCAACAAGTTAATATGAAATATCATGCGGTTCCTATTTTATCCAATTCTAAATAATATCAAGTAAAGGTAAATATGAAGCTATAACTGATGTATGTGTAAACATAAAAGTATAGCAAGATATATGTATCTACCTATAAGTAATGATGTAGTATACCCCCTGGGTATAAGTGAAGTATGAGTACAAAGTATACCTGTAGCTATATCGTAAAGTGTGTATGTACATATCACTAATGTACAACACTCTATAGGTATACAGGTATCTAGCATATAAGTATGTGAAGGCATATATGTAAGCATGTGAGTATACAGGTAGGCTATATGTCATATGCGATAAGAAATATGAATCAATGCCACAATGTCCCTAACCAAGCAATATCATATCTATAAGTGGGTTGTGTGTGACCTGGCAATTATTGACGGTGTATGTAGCATACAATCAGTGCTCGTGCAACATGAATCGTCAATAATATGTGCAGTTTCCTAAAGCTACAAGTCCAAGTATAACATCTAAGTAATAGGGTAAATGCGCAATTCTAAATATGACATAGAATATGCGACAAGTATTAACATCTCTAGCTCAGATGCATAACGCCATGCGGGCGATTCCCCTGTAGCTGTTAAATCTACTCACCAACGCTCCAAGATAGGTGAAGTCTACCACCTGTTTTCCCTTGTAGCAGTGTCTGTAGTCCCCGCCTGCGAACCTACAACATAAACAATAAAATAAGTATATATATTAATAATAAACCTAAAATACTTACAATCTACACGGACTAACACGACACACATACGTACTCTAAAGGGTTCGTATTGCAGCTAACGCGTATAGCGACACTACGAAACCAACTCAGCGCAACAGCAACACGTACCATGCATCATATCGGATAACGTATCGCACGAAACGAAACACTAGAAATATGCAAAGTGGTCCCAGATTTTTCTGTGCTAACAATTTGTAAAAATTGCAAGTACCATGAGACTACAATTAACCCCAGAGACCCCTACACCAAAAACCAACACCCAGGTCCCTACTCTGGCCGCAAATTGCGGCCAGAAGCAATAAATCTGCGGCCGTTCTATGGTGGAATTGGCTCATATTTTGAGAGTAGGTTCTAGGTCTGTACACTAGGTTACTGTCCTGTCAATTTTTGCAACAAATACCTGGCTTAACAGCAGATCATCTGAGACCCCAAATCGACTTTAAAAATACGATATTTATTCGAAACGATACGATACGCGATAAAAACAGAAACTAACAAGCTAAGCTACACAAAATTAACTTAAACAACAGCAAGGAAACATTACCTATACAAAAGAACTCAAAGATCCAAGCTTTGTACACTCCATGGCATCCATGAGGCAAAACCAAGATAAAGATGTGATTTTTGTGAAGCTTTTGTGAATTTGTGATGGATTTTGAGATAATTTGATGAGGGAAAAGAGTGTGTTCAGTTTGTAAATGTGAGAGAGAATAAAATGAGAAGGGAAATGAGTAGAAGAGAGAGGGTGTGAGAAAATGAGAGAGGGAGGTGAGTGTAGGGTGAGAGATGAGGGTGAGTGTATCCAAAGCAATTAATGCACCATGTCTTCACATTAAATGCACCATACCTCATCATTCCAACACAATTATCTCTCTCTCTCTCTCTCTCTCACAAAAGATTAATGGTTAATTCAAGGCAAAGGGGTAAGAATAAGGTTAAGTGTCATGGTTGCTAAAACTAGATTAGCACAAATAAATCCTCGCATTTACGTGGACACGTGCGTGCATGCTTATAAAAAATAATAATAAATTATTAATTAAATGTTATAAAATGTGAGAAACCCGAATTGGTAAACTTTTTACAGTAAACCCGCATTAACGTCTAAACGAACACTAACCGAAATCTAAGACGTTACAGTGTCAATCCCGACGTGAAGCATGACTTGTCAAGGCAGTTACGAAGTACAAGTCATCAAGTTTCCGATATTCGATACAAAACACGAAACAAATCCGTCTTGTTCACTTACCGTTTGTATGTCCAGGTTTGAGGTATTAACACTAAGCACAAGGGTTAGTAATTATACAACAACATCAAAAACACAAATTAGCGAGTGAAAGCAAGTAGCTTTAGTGTTAACTATGCTAAGCGTTTGTGATAGTATAAAGTATATGAAATCAAGAGGTTTGTCAAGCCACTTGATCACAAAATATCATATATAAACTTAGCAAACTTAACACTAAATTGATTTTAACTTAAATATTGTGAAATGGATAAAAGGTGTGAATATGGTATATGAAGAGGTTACCTTGTAAGCATAGTTTCAAAATACCATATCACAAAATAGCATAGAACAATCTTTAAGTAAGAATCACATTGAAGCATATTAAACATTAACAAGAGGAGGAGGAAGGCAAAGTCATTTATCTCACATTCTTACCATCACCACAACCAAAATATTAGTTACACATCATAAAAAGAAAAGCAAGTAACAAAAAGAAGTAAAGAAACAAAGCAATAACAAATATATTAACACTTGAATGAGTTGAGATACAAGATATTGGTTACTTGTTCAACCTCTATAATGAAGCTCTCAAAGGAAAGCTCCAAGAGGGAAGAAGAAGAAACCAAGTTAGGCTCACACAACTCTCAAGCTAAACCAGAAAACTAAACTAATGAAATAGGTATTGAAATATACATATATTTTTTACATGCCCACTCATTAAATCTTTTTCTGGTATTTATAGACTCATACCAGAATAAACAAACAATATATATTAGATGATATGACCCTAAGAAATGACCAGAGAAAAATAAGAGACAAGATAGGCTAGGGGGCCGACGATGCCGGACTTTTGGGGAGTCTTGCCAGTTTTGTAGTGAAAATCTGGGCTCGTGTTGGTATGGTGAACTCAAGTGCACTCCTTGATCATGCTGGTGTTGTTTGATTTCTTTATAAACCTATGGTGTTGTTTGATTTCTTTAAAATGTCATTCATATTTCAAATTAATTTATACATTGGTAATGAGGATGTTCATAAAAGAAATAAAAAAACGATATTACATCATCTAAGATCTACAGCAGCAAAATGCAAAACTCCGGGCACGGGTTTTCAAAGTTAAAAGCAAGTTAGAGCAATGCGCGTTCAGCTTCATTGACCATCTTTTAGTGCATCTTCTCTCGGATGCAAGCATCAGGGTTACCACTAATGTCCTCCATCCTCTGGTATGCCAATACTATTGCCTTCTATTGAAAGACGCCATGCAAAATGGCGACGAGATTATCTCTCTGTTTCTTTAAGATCAACCCCATCAGGTACACTGAATGTACATTGTCTTCAGCATCATCAAGTGCTTGGAGCGGCATAGCCTCAAGGCGTCTGAGCAAAGCCTCCTAAATCGACCCAACGACAATCTTCAAAAGGGCATAACGGCGGGGGAGAAACCAACCATTATAATCATTGAAGCGAGGCATTAACTCATCACATTGGGTATCAGTGTACTCCTGACCTTGAAAGCGACCTTGTATGCGAATTTTTTTATAGGAGACAATCTCCTCGATGTTATATAAACATCCAGCCATTGGACCTAAAAGAGACAAACGAAGCGTTAGCCAAGAGACATAAGTTCATCAAGATGGCAGCAACAAAATTTCCTTAATTTTAATAACAATAAAATTTTAATAACAATAAAATTTCAGAACTGAGCTATATTTTATCAAAATGGCATAAAATACTAAAAATTTCAAGAAAATCCCTAAAAGGGATTTGATATTCAGAGCAAAGCTTTGTTAAATTGAAATTCCAAGAAAATCCCCAAGAGATATCTGATATTAAATTGCTAGAGCAAAGCTCTGATTAAAATCTCAAGAAAAGCCCCAAAGGGGAAAAAGATCTAAAAAAATCAATCAAATAAATCAGAACTTAGTTCTGTAAATTTCCAAAGGTAATATATTAGAGCTAAGCTCTATAATTAAAAATGAAGTAATCTTCCAAGGAGAACACTCTTACCAAAGAAAATTTTGGCAGAGTGGGTCTATAATGTAGATTTGGAAAATGGTGAAGAACTAAGTTTCAAGAAAATAGAGCTAAGCTCTAATGGAGAATAAAATTCTCAAGAAAGAAGATGAAAGCGCAGCAGTCGCCTAGGGCTTGAAGCCCTATTTAAAAGGATGGGGGTCGGTTCAGATCCTTCGTATCCCAAGACGGATCGGATGGCTCAAAATTATGGACCGTTGCACTTACGTGCAAGCATGTGAAAACAATGGTGGGGGGTGTTTACCGCCAAAAACAAAGACGAACTGGGATTGATCGTCTTGTTTGGAGGCAGATGCTATTTGGACATATCCATCCACCTCTCCGAAAATACCAAGTTGATTTATGATACTGTATATCGGAGGTTTGGACAGATGCGACCGATGTAGCAGATTTCATCAGATTCCCCTTCAATTGTGAGAGTTTTTTTGATTGTGGGGATGCTCTTCCTTGCAGGCGCAAGCCTCTGAAGTTAATTACGTTACCGCATTGCGATAACCACTTTCTTCTGCTCCAGAAGATCACTTCGTGTCATGTTGTATTTGTTTTATTTTGGTTGCCCGTAGATTGTGTACAGAGACTAGTTTATGTCGTCGTCCGTAGGGCGCGGATTAGTCCAAATCCGTATAATATAAATTTGGGTTTGAATTTAGGATGTATGTATTCCATCAGGTCAAAAAATATTTTGTTTTATTTAAGAACCATTAATGTATATATTTTTAGATTAAGGTCAACTTAAATATATGAGCATTTGGGCTCAATTTATTTTAACTAAGAATGCATTAGTCTTTTTTGAGACTAAGATCAACTTAGCAATATTTTAAAGATTATTTTTTATTTAAGATCCAACAACATATCATTTGGGCTCAGTTGCAAATAATTTCAGAGATTTAGCCAATTTGAATTTGGTCTGCTCAGTTTTTTTATTCAGAAGTGTTAAGCACTTGTTTGTGGCTCTGTTGCTCAGCCTTAGACTTTCTCGCTTTATTTAGAAGTGCTAAGCACTTATTTGTGGCTCTGGCGCTCACGTGTATATTATGTGAGGCGCTCAGACATGGGCACTGCCCAATCAGTACTAGGCATTTTAGTCATTTTGACTAAACTTATAGTGCTTAGCACTTTTATACAATGCTTATGTGGGAAGCACATAAGGTGCCGAATCCTTTGTTTTGGGCGCTCACGTAGGAAGCACGTGAGGTACCAAATCCTTTGTTTTGGGCACTCATGTGGAAAGCACATGGGGCGCCAAGTCCTTTATTTTGGGCACTCACGTAGGAAGCACGTGAGGCACCGAGTTCCATTTGTTTTGGGCGCTCATGTGGGAAGCACGTGAGTCGCCGAGTTCCATTTAGGGGAATCTTTTGGATGCTCACGTGTGTTTCACGTGAGGCGTCAAGTCCTTTTCTTTTTAAAGATTTAATCTCTGTTAATTGCATTTTGGCCATTGATAATCACCTAGATCTATGTTTTGAAGATCTGGGATCGTTTTTTATTGGAGAACTATATTTCTCTGTTACTTTTATAAGAACTAAGTTCTTAGGGTTAAACCCTGTTTGCAAAGCAATTAAGTTCCTAGAACATATGTTCTCTTCTCTTCTTTTTTTAATCTAGTTCTTTCCTTTAGATTCTGAGTTTGAAGAACAGAATCCCCTCGATGAGAATTAAATTCTCAACTTGTGAGGATATTTGCTTTGGAAATCTCAGATCAGAGGAATAACTAAGTTCTTTTTATGAAGGGTTAAACCCTTATTTTTTTTTGCTAGGCAAAGTAGATATATTTAATCTCTTTTTTTATTCTTTATTTAGGGTTTTAAAGGAGGAAGGTCTTCTTCTTCAAAGAGAATTGAATTCTCTATTGCAGTCTCTATCTTTTTTATTTTTTTTAGAAACTTAAGGGGGAGTTTTCTCTCTTGAGAATTAAATTCTCTGTTGTTTTGTAGAAGCTTGTGGAGAACTTTCTGTATATTTTTTTACAGAAGTTTTTCGGGTGGTATCTTCTTTTTTAGATTTGATTTCTTTGCTCCTATTTATAGGAGAAGAGAAAACATCAATTATTTTTGAGAAAATCTCTTATTGAGATATCCCGATTGATCAAATTGATCTTAAAGATCAACCGATGAATTTTATTCACCATTGGATTTTTAATCCAAAGGTTCTCTGTTTAACAGAGAAGATCATTTTTGTTTGTTTAACAACATTAGGAAAATATTCTCCTAAGATAGAATTTAAATCTATCAGATAATCGATGGGTGATTTTATAATCACTGTTGGATTTTTGATCCAAGGGTCCTCTATTTAATAGAGAGGATCCTTCTAGTTTGAGAAAGATCAGGGAAATACTTCTCCCCCATAGAATTTAATTCTACATAGAATTTAATTCTACCAAAAAGAACACTCACATGCATTGCACGTGGGCACTGGCCTATAGCGCTCACGTGGATATCACGTGAGGCGCTGCCAAGAGACTGGTAAGTGCACTCACGTGGATATCGCGTAAGGCGCTTCCAAGATGCTAGCACCAGCGCTCACGCAGATATCACGTGAGATGCTCACGTGTTTAACACGTAGGAACCAATATAGGATTTGATCCTATCTAAAGCAGCACTTGAATGCTTTGCATGTGGGTGTGCATGTGTTTAACATGTAGGGGCTATCATAGGATCTAATCCTATCTGAAGCCGATACTCACATGCTTTGCATGTGAGTGCTCATGTACTTTGCACGTGGGGGATGTCCTATACTTTTATAAAAAGGAATAGCAAGTTTTGAACCAAAATTTTTGGCAATGCCCCCATTACTTTGCCCACGTAGGTATGTACGTGGGTTAAGTAGTGCAAAGTTATGCATCGCCATAGAATTGATGTCTTATGAGACAAGTTTAGGATCCATGTAACCTAAGGCTTTTTCATCTTCATGAGCCGTAAGTTTCTCAAGAAGATTTTTTCTCCCTATGAGTCATGAGGATCTCATAGGTGCATATTCTCCTTAGAAATTGTGAGGATTCCTAAGTGTTCATCACTTTCGTGAGTCGTGAGGATCTCATAGGTGCATATTCTCCTTAGAAATTGTGAGGATTCCTAAGTGTTCATCACTTTCATGAGGATCTCACTCGGGTATTTTCTCCTTACGAATCGTGAGGACCTGCAAGTTGCTTTTTCACTTCATTAGTATGCAACTGTGGCCCATGGGTAGCATACAAGAGTCAGTCTTGACCTCCTTGTAGGGCAGTGATGGCTTAGGAAACAGGTTTAGATCTGTTGTCTAAGACTTTTTAATTTTATGAGCCGTGAGGGTCTCATAAAAATGTTTCTCCCTACGAGTCGAGAGGATTTCGTAGGTGCATTTTCTCCTTAGAAGTTGTGAGGACTCCTAAGTGTGTTTTCTCTTAAGAGTCGTATGGATCTCACAAGAGAATTTTCCTCTTACGAGTAAGTGGGTTCTTCTCCTCATCGGTATGCGACTTTGGAGAATGTATCCCATGGATAGTATACAAGAGTCAGTCTTGATCTCCTTGTAGGGCAGCAATGGCTTAGGAAACAGGTTTAGGTCTGCCGCTTAAGGCTTTTCAACTTTATGAGCCGTGAAGATCTTATAAAGATGTTTCTCCCTACGCGTCGAGAAGATCTCGTAGGTGTATTTTTCCTTAGGAGTCGTGAGGACTCCTAAGTGCGTTTTCTCTTGAGAGTCATAAGGATCTCACAAGAGAATTTTCCCTTACGAGTCGAGAGGACCGGTAAGTGGTTTCTTCTCCTTATCGGTATGCGACTTTGGAAAATGTGGCCAGCGGATAGTATACAAGAGTCAGTTTGGATCTCCTTGTAGGGCCACAGTGCTTAGAAAACAGGTTGATATCCCCGTCGCCTAAGGCTTTTTCACTTTTATGAGCCGCTAGGGTCCCATAAAGATGTTTTCCCCTACGAGCCGAGACGGGTCGAGAGAATCTCGCAGGTGTATCCTAACGTAAAATGTAGATTGCCCCTTTTTTGATAGGGTTTGTTAGGTTGGTGGCACTAGGTTTAAGTCTATCATATCATCGCGTTGGCTGATATATCCTCGATATGCAGTCTCTTAGGTTGCTGCTCGAGTAGCCCCGCATCTGTCATGTCTCTGATCCCTTCTGAGGCTGGGCAAGACGTCTTCAAGTAATCTTCCTAGGTCGGAATGTCCATTTTACCGTCGGAAGAACAAGCGTAAGGTATTTTCCGTGGCGCTTTTTACTTGAGATTAGGCCTTAGTTTGAAGCTCCGATGAATTATAACCGCACCCTTCTAGGATAGGATGATCTCCAATGGTCTTTAGACTTTGCATGTATTTCCGTCAAGACCCAAAGCTAGGAATATGTCGTCACTTCATTTTTGCTTTTATGATGTCACGCCGATTTTTTGCTGAAGTAGAGTAAACATCCGTATGACCTATATGCTGTATGTATTGCTATCGAGGTTTGGAGCTAAGGATATGCCATCATTCTAATTTTATTTGACCCTTAGGTCTTGGCTGACGTTACATCTGCATCCTGCTGGCATGAGAAGCACGTCGATATGATCTCTAGGCTGTAGATATTGCCATCAATATCTAGAACTAGGATTTTTCCATTGCTCCACTTTTATTTGACCCTTAGGTCCTTATTGACGTCGCATCTGCACCGAGAAGGAACGTCGTGCTGGAGCTAAGATTTTTCCATCACTCCACATTTATTTGATTTTTGCGTCCGCACCATGCAGGAATGAGGGGGAATATCGAGGTAGTCTCTAGGTTGTATATGTACCGTCAAGACTTGGATCTAGGATTTTTCCATTACTCCATCTTTACTTTGACCCTTGAGACTTTTTTATGACACTGCGTCTGCATCCTGCTGGAATGAGAAGAACGTCAAAGTGATCTTTAGGCTGTAGATGTTGCTATTAAGATCTGTAGCTAGGATTTTGCATCACTCCACTTTTGATTTTGTGATGTCATGCCAATTCTTCGCTGAAGATGGGTAGACATCCTTAAGACCTCTATGTTGTATGTTTTGCAATCGTGGTCTGGAGCTAGGATTTTTCCGTCACCCCACTTTTGTTTGACCCTTGGGTCCTTATTAATGTCGCATCTGTATTGAGAAGGGACGTCGAGCTAATCTCTAGGCTGTATATGTTGCCATCAAGATTTGAATCTAGGATTTTTCCATTGCTCCACTTTTGTTCAACCTTTGGGTCCTTATAGACATTACATATGCACCCTGTTGGAATGAATGTTGGGATATTCTTCAAGCTGTAGATGTACCATCAAGACTTGGCTCTCTTTTTGACGGAGCCTGATGGGAAGATATGGTCTCTTTTATTTCATTTAAGCCCATGGATTATATACTAGAGTCAGTATGGACATACTTGCAGGGCAGAATAATTTTTTTAATTTCTTTCTGCGATGCTCTATCTTTTCATCTTTTCATATCGCGAAAGTCGTGACTGCCTAATCATTTCTGCTATTTCTTCGCAGTGCCCAATCATTTCGGCTACATCATTAATTTTTTTACTCGCTATCTTTTATTGCGAGTTGCCTAAACATTTTGGTACCATTTTTTTGTTACTCGCTGCTTTTTATTACAAGTTAAGAATTTGGAATCTGATCCCAATCTTGGCATCAGTATCGCTGCAACTGAAATATTGCCAGGAGTAAATCATCATTTTCCTTTATTGATTTGAACAAAAATGGCTTAGCAAACAGGGTTAGGATCATGTCGGCTAAGGCTTTTAGCTTTATGAGCCGTAATGGTCCCATAAAAGTATTTCTCCCTACGAGTCGAGAGGATCTCGAAGGTGTATTTTCTTCTTAGGAATCGTGGGGATTCCTAAGTGTGTTTTCTTTTGCAAGCCGTAAGGATTTTACAAGAGTATTTTCTCCTCGCGAGATCGAGAGGACCTTACAAGTGTCGTTCACTATATGGGGGTATTTCTCCCCATTGGAGGAACTTGGTGGGGAATATATTTATTTATGCATGTGGATTGTATACAAGAGTCGATATTAGACCACTTGTAGGGCGGAAAAGTTTTGTGGGGTTATGGTGGCTTAAGAACAGGTTTAGATCCCTATATCTTAAGGCTTTTGGATTCTATAATCCGTGAGGGTCTTACAGAGTGTATATTCTCCTTACGAGTCGTGAGGATCTCGAAAGTGCATTTTCTCCTTAGGAATCGTCTGGATTCTTAAGTGTGTTACTCCTTTATGAGTCGTAAGGATCTCACACAGGTGTTTTTCTCCTTCCAAAGTCATGAGGACTATGTAAGTGCATTTTTTTACAAGTTCGCACCTTTTCGGGTTTCACTAATTCGCCGACAATCCTGTAGTTTTTACTCGCGGCGCCCTTTCGGGTTTTCATTTATGCCCATTTCTCTTATGGATGTACCGTTTTTTTAAGGTGGCCCGCCTAGCAACGGCGCTATTGGATTGATGTGTGAAAGAGTGTGTTTGTAGTAACCGCAATCAATAACGGTGTCGCGTGTAGCTAGCCGAGATGTGTACGGGTCGTCCGCCGGGATGCATGGAACTTTTAATCTTGCTTTAGATGAGTTGAATAAAATAAAAGAAGAAAGGAGAATAGATTCTAGATCTATGTTAAACACGGATGTAGAATATATATAAAGAAGGCTTGTAGGGTTCGTTAGGATTTAGTAGTCATGGATGACTAATAAGTATAACTCCTTTTATCTTTTGATATATTTAAAACTAGATTGATAGTGATGAATAATGATTAGGGTTCTTGGAAGAAACTATAGTTTCCCCACTATTGACCTTTGTCCCTTCATTGATCTCTATTCATGTCTAGCCCTTAACAAAACAATTGTTAATTTGATCTCAAATCGCGGTCAAGACTATCAATAAATTTATATAGCGCCCGATTAGGTTATTAACGATTCTTTTGCTAAAGTTTATAAACTTCATAAGACTTAAAAAGAAGTTAAAATATTTTCTCATTCATTGTTCTACCCTAATCTTACGAACCCTATCAAGCGGAGAATTACTCGCGCATAATGGAGATAGAAGAAGAAAGGATAGAGAAGGAAATTATAATGCAGAAAGTAAATGCGAAATGATTAAGCTAATGATCTATCTTTATTAATCAACTTTACAAGTACAATTCCTTCGAGTTTAGATTACAAGAGGAAGAAGAAGTTGCTCTCAATCTCTGTCTTGTAGGTAGTAGATGTTTCGTCGAAATTCACATCGCTTTATCACGTCGAATCGCGGACCTGTCGTCGATCACGTGTTCTTTGACGATGATTTTCTTCGTGTTAAAAGGTTGATCATTTCTAATTTTAGCCCTCGGTCCTTTATATAGCCCTCAAATCAGAAACCCTAGATCCCATAGGTTAAGATATGTTGATACGATCACCCTAAGAAAATATCAGATCCAACGGCTATCAGAGGGCCGCGGATCCGCTGCGTATTGAGGCTTATGGCGGCGGAAGCGCCGCATCTTGGAGGAGTTAGGGTTTGGGTTTTCTGGAGCTTCTACATGTTGACACATGGAGATTTTCTAGATATCTGGATTTTGGAAATATTTCTTAAGTCTCTACCAGTATCGATTCTTCGATTTTATTTAACTTTATCGGCAGATTTTTTATTCTGACATCTCGATATCCCGATCTCCTGACCTGAGCTAAATCTTGCACAATATCTCCATGAATAATTTTAGTAATATTTGTTATAGAGATATAATCTTAATCATTTTATATGGTAATAAATCTTTTAAGCAATTTGATTAAGATTATTTGATATGATATACATAATAAAAATATTATATAAATATTATATGCATATATTTTCGTTCATAATGTTAATTATAATATATAAACATATGGTAAATAGTATTTTGCAGATAAACCCAAATATGTTCTATATTTATAATAAACACCTTTAAATGTTTAAGAAAATTAAGGAAAATGTTATATCAAATGTGGCATATTTTCGACTGAACAAATACCTCCAAAATTAACTTTGATTGTCCCAAGCAAACTAGTTATTAAAGAGAGTGAGAAAAAGAAAAACCTAAGTAGCACACTTTCGTAGGCAACATGATTGCTCTGAGCACGTGCAACAAGCCGTTAAACCTCTAGATGTCCCTAGTAGGAGGAGTGTTGTCTCTTGAGGGTTTTCAGCGGATTACACCCACAAAATTCTATAATAAAAGAAAGAAGATTAAAGTTACGTACAAAGATAAGAACTATAAAAAAAAGAACTTGAAAATTATAGTTTCCAACTACACCAGCTTTTCAGTTGCTATGAGCCATATCTTAATGGTCGTGAAAAGTTGTTAGAAATCACATCATCCCTTAATAAAACATCGCCTTTAGTCTTCCTCCCTACCTTTCTTCCAAACATCGATCATATATCCCTACGTGTATATAAAAGACATCCCTACACTTAGAGAATTCAATTCAAGCTATCATACCCTTGTCCATCTTCCTTAGTACTTTTTAGTTGGTGAATATTATCAGATGGAATTGCTCACACATCCTTCATGCGACCGTTAATACTTCTTGAGGTACTAACTGACCGATTACCAAATGTGCTCATTCATTTAGGTGTAATTCCTCGTCTTGCAGCACCTAAGGCTTAGCAGTGGATCCCAAACCAGTTGGTCTAAGGCATTAGGTGATAAAGCAACCTTACTATATTTTTTTATGCTGCCTTAAGCAATTACAAAAGCAGAGTTCATTTTTTTTCTTCACCACTTATACTTTTTTTTATTTCATACTAAGGCTTTTAGACAAGAGCATTTCAAGGTATCCTCTGCTATCCCAAGTTTCAAGATGTGTACAAGTGCGTATAGTAGGGTATCAACGTTCAAATGTTTGGACTCAAGAATATGGACTATTTTCCAGACGTATTTTTCCCCTCAGATTAGTAATTTCCTTCATCTTACTAACCTTTGGGACAACGGCTCATAACTACTTATTACTAGCTTCATTTAAGAAAACATCTTTCTTCTTTTTCTCAAACTATTCCTATCTTTCATATGTAATTTTTCACTTTCAAACTTTCATTATCAAAAAATTTTTGTATTTATATTTATGATAATGCAAAATAATGGGTGAATAAGCACAAACCTCCCCCAAACCTGTTTGCAGCAGTGTCCTCACTGATGTCATCTGTTAAGCTTAAAAAAACCTGTAGACTTGGGAGGAAAAGTTAGTAACGGGGACATGAAATAATGACATTGAAATTTCCCCCCAGATTTATTTTTGGCTCACACTTTTGTAAAAATTTATTTTCTTTCAAGAGCCAAAAGATCCCCCCCCCCAAACTTGAGTAAATAGTATTAAACGTTTAAAATTATAAAGGGGGATAAAGTTATTGGTCAATATAAAGCTTTACAAAGACCAAAAGTCAACACCAACCAATCAAAGATTTTATCAATATAGCACCAAGGTTGGTAGAAGAACATGTCACCTATAGACGTGAAGAAGTGAGGAGGGGAGAAGAGGTGGAATAGAATGGGTTTACGTCGCGGTTTGTACAGACGAAATAATGATGATGGATTACTCGCATTCTCATTATTGATGAGAAGAAGGGGTGGCGGTTCAATTTCTTTGTGTTGGGGTTGATTCATCACAACGCCCATATCTTCTAAGAATGCGAGTTCTTCTGCGAAGATTTCTTCAAAACTTTCATCGATATCCCGAATAATAATCTCATCGGAAAGAATGAGATGATACTCGGAATCCATAAAAGGTTCATAATTAGCATTAGATGTTGACCCAGAAAGCTCGATAGAAGGGCCGTATGTGTATAATAAATAGCAGGGTCAAACAACAATGTACTAGCGGAGTCAAGATCGGTATCGTGAAGCTATTCAAATTCACTACTGTCAGAATCCATCCTATCGACAGAACATACTTGAGCATAGGGTTCGGAGGGTTCACTTCCCAACTTGTAAATGCTAAGATTAATTGACATCTTCCCGAAGGATAGGGTCATAGAGCTGTTTCGACAATTGATTATTGCGTTGGAAGTAGCAAGAAAAGGTCGACCTGGAATCACCGGAATTTGGTTTCGGGGGTTTGCTATAGGTTGTGTATCAATAACGATAAGGTCCACAGGAAATATAAATTCCCCGACTTTGATTAACACGTCTTCTAGCTCACCCCTAGGTTGGGTGATAGATCGATCAGCCATCTAAAGAGTGGAGTGCGCTGGTTTTAACTCCCCGATCCCTAAATACTCATAGACAGAATATGGAAGCAAGTTAACGCTAGCACCTAAATCGAGTAGAGCACAATTGATATTTTTACCCCCAATAGAAATAGATATGGTAGGACTCCCGGGGTCCTTTCGTTTCTTGGGTAATTCTTGGGTAAATATAGTGCTCGCATTACTCGCTAAGAAAACTTTTTTAGGCACTTGAATTTTTTTCTTCCTAATGCACAAGTCCTTTAGGATTTTTTCATAAGACGGAACTTGTTGAATAGCATTTAGGAGAGGAATATTTATGTTAACTTGTATAAAAATTTCCACAATCTTCTCTATTTGTGGACTTGGTTTGTTGCCCCTTAACCTGTGTGGATAAGAAGCTTTATCAATAAGGGTTGAGTCCAACATTGGAGAAGATTGTAGGGATGGAATGGATCCTAGAATTGGAGTTGGGATCGTTTTAGATTGACTCAAGGGAGTGGGCGGAGGGTTTGAGCCTAGTGGAAAACGGAGAATAGGCTCGGAAGAAGGTAGACTAGACGTAATAGGGTTAGAAAAAGTTAAAGCCGGGGTTTCAATTGATTCCTCATCATCAACCTGTTCACCGACTAGATTGTTCAACACTCTTCCCGATCTCAACGTGGTAACGACACTCACAATATAACTTTGTGAGTGGCCAGGATTCGGTAGGGGTTGAGATAGAAGTTTCCCTTTCTCTCTCGCACTCATTGCGGCATTTAACTGTGTAAATTGTGCTTCTATCGATTTTATGCTTTCACTGTGTGAGGTGGTGTTCTGCATTAACGTTTGGATAGAAGACGTTAAAGTATCCGTCGTTTGCATGGAATGTTTAATAAACGTATCCATGCTTCGTTCGAGTGCAGAGAGTTTTTCGGTATCAGCCGTTTGGAAAGAATTAATAATTGGTGCAGAATTGTTGGCTGGATTTTGAAAAGTTTATGATTGAAAGGGGTGCTGACTCTGTAGTGGTGGCTGCTGTTGCTGTGGAGGAGGTCTTTGATAGTTGCTTGGGAACTGGTTTTGATTTTGAGTTTGGTTTTGGTTCCAAGCAAAATTAGGATGATTCCACCATCCTTGATTGTATATGGAAGAATAAGGATCGTTTTTAGGCTGTTGCTGAAAAGTAGCATTAATTTATTCTTGACCTTGAAACGGTGGACTCAAAGGACATTCTTCCGTCAAATGTGATGGGTCGAAACAACAATCACACACAGTTTCTGTTAGTGTATATGCCCTAGAGGCCATTATTGTATCATACTAGTTTGTATATTACTTAATGGAAGCTTGGGATATTCACAGTTGTATAGACAGTCTTGCTCAAAATAGTAGTATGCTACTTGGTTTGTTTCTACTTCAATATGTGAATGTGTTTCTTTTAGCATATCGTTTATATATATTAGTGGAGCCCTTAGGATCTTTGCTTGATTACCAGCGTTGTGATGGCAGTCACACTAGTGTGGGCTGGGTAATCAACAAGCACATCCTTATACAGGTCCCTACTCGTAGGATTATCGAGACAGGGCATCGATACTCCGGAGTAGACTAGCATATACGCTTCTCATCCCAGCAGGGGTGATGGTCTACCCCACAGCCATTAGTACGTCGTACTGGAGATAGTATGCGGGTGCTCATTAGGTTACGAGTACACTGGACAGGACTCGTCGGGAACTGTTGGTTGGTACTATACCTATCGTCAGATAACAGTTTCCAGGTGACAGGAGTACAGCTTAGTCCGTCGACTTGACACTGCTACTTCGCCTCGAGTGTGTTCCCACTGTAGTTTGATTACTACCCTACCACGGCTCAAATGAGTCGTGCAAACAGGTAGTAGTTGGGTGCAGTCCCGAAGCACTTGGAGGCAGTAGCGGTTAGACAGGATTCGTCTCTCCCGGTATTGGGGGTTGATATCACGCTGTGTCTAGGAGAGCCATTACACAAAGTCCCTGGCCAGGGCAAGTGAGATTTACTAGTAGTGTTTTCAGTAGTTTCTCAGGGTGTTCAGGGCTACACTCCGGCACGACTTGTACCACTATTAGGGGTCTGACATTTACCGCCCCTTAGGCCCAACATGCGATACTCTTAGACGAACAGACTGGACTGTACGGAGATTGTCACATTCAGGATCAGTAGGAGTTCGGATGGGGTCTACCTCATCGGCCTTCTTATCGACATCTACCTGGGGACCGTTACATACAGCTAGTGCCGCTTGCGGTCTGTGGTTAAACCCACAGCCAGCGTAGTGTCGAGTCTTTAGAGTCCCACACAGAGAGTTTCCCTGCACTGGGCAAAAGGTGTAGAGGCCGTATGGTTTTACGGCAGGGCTAGGATCACTTATGTGCACTTGTGTGCGTATGATGTTCGGGCAGACAATACTAGTGGGTTTTGGTTTAAGCCGGATCCTAGTATTGTATAGATGGATTAGTTTTGTCTTCTGTGCATTCGTATTCTACGGAATGCGGATGCGGGTGTGTATGCACGGTTGTGAGGAGCGAAGAAGGAGATGCCTCATTAGGGTTTTGACCATTGACTTGGTCAAAACCATTATGAGGTGGAGGAAAATAATTACTAATCCTTTTTAATGATAATTGTGTTATGGCTAATTGCTTTGACCATTTGACCATGTTGACCATTTGACCTAGTTGACCATTGTTGACTTAGATATTTTTTGTGAGCTCTAGACTCTTCTTATGGCTTGGATTTAATTTGAGATGATAATGGTCAAATCAATTGTAACCATCACAATTTATCATGACAAAAGAATGGTAATTATTTTTCTTATGGATCATTATCTCTTGCTCATTCTCTCTCATCAAAAGAAAGCTCTCATACTCTCCTCTTCTTCCTCCTCACTAGAAAATCCTATAGCTCTCATGTGTTGAGAAAATTAGGATTTAAATAGACAAACAAATCTATCTTCTTCCTCTACATCACCTAGGACATCAAGCTTAGCATACTTGTTGCCCTAGTTACCTTGGTTCTTAAGTTGGAGCTCGGACTAAAGACTCTCGGGTGGATCGTCTTCGACTCTAGGAGGCCGCGGAGGTGACCAAGATCCGGATCGATCCTCGGAGCTTGCATGGACGAGGAGGACAGCGGAGGGAAGAACCGAAGGACCGTTTTCGTGAGGTATAATCTCCTAAGCATAGTAGATAGAACCTTTAGTTGTTTTTTAGAAATGGTTTGGGAAAGATCCTCAAGATAGTCTATGTTACCTTGTGATCAAAATTTGTTTTTTTACCTATTTCACCTCCCCGTAAGTATCGGGGTGGGTAATGTAGACTTACAGTGGTATTAGAGCCTAGCTAAACCATTACTAACATGTTGACAAAGTGTTAGAAATTCGATCGTCGGAGAAATCGCAAAAACACGTCAAAAATGCTCGTTTTCTGTCGATTTTAAAACTGGTCCAAAAATTATTTCAGGGACCTTAAAAATACGTGCAGGCTTTTTGAAAGACACATAAGAAAAATGAGCTCGTGAATAGGTCAGACCGCCGCGGAAGCGCGGTGAAACCAACCGTTTAGCCGCGGATCCGCGACCGAGTCGACGCCGAGTCAACTCGTTTTTCCTGCAGTCTGTCCAGATTTGTATTTTGTGATTTTTCTGATAGTTTGTTTCTGCCCAGATTTTGTTGAGTATTGTGTTGTGCTTGGGGTAGTTTCAAATCAAGTTATCGATCGAAATTCTAAGTACTTTAGCTAATCGGATCTTCTTTGATATGATATATGTACGTAATGTTTACTAATCGCTATACGTCGATTAGTAGGGGTTGTACATATCTGTGATCTGTGATATTGGATTGTGTATATGAACTTGTTGGATCATCGTGGTTGAATAGCCGGGAATGTGAGATGGGTGTTTTTCATTTTTCATTCGATGTAAATTGTAAATTGATGTCATATTTTTTTTGGGTCGCACATCCGGGTTGAGGATGTAGCCACCTTTGTATATTATTTCTTTTACTGTTTTCTGCTCCTAGGATAGACCCAAGGTGGGGTGCACAAACTACTGGGTACTTTGAACTATTAAGTATCCTACTCACATTGTTGAGGAAGACTGCTTCGCTTCGGGTATTTGGCGGGTAGTTTGCTGCACTCGTAGGGGTCTAGGGTGGGGTTTAGCTATTCATCGCGACTATGTAATCCATCTCTCGTTGCAGGCTTGAACGATGTGAGGATTCCTAGTATATCCAATGTGTTTATCTGTGATCTGGAATGACTATCATTGTATCTGACGAATGTATATATCTATATATGATATCTAGTAGACGCTGCTTATATTTTGCATCCGCGCTAGTCCAGCCCCCGCTCTGTCGTTAGTTAAGTAACCTAACGGCTGATGACGGGGCCCTGTGGCGAATGCAGATAGCATAAGCATACGTTATATTTTTGTTGTTTTCTGCGATGGTAGGATTAATTGATGGGACGCATTATATTAATGCAAAGAAAACAAACCAAAGCTGAATCGTTGGAACAATTTCAAAACCACTCGGTTTTTTCTAAAACAGAAAACTTTTAAAAACGCGGAGCTTAAACCACTTCTTTTAAAAGCTATCAGGTTCCTTCGATTATATCAAGTTCACTACGTTCATGGTTTAGCCAAAACCATTCGTAGCCCTCCGTCATTTCATATGAATATTCAATAGTATTCAAGCTATGTTTGTTGACTTTCGTTAAGGCATAGTGATTAGTAGCTGTTGGGTGTTCATATGTAGTATAGATAGATGCGTTGGTTTGGGACAGTCGTATTACCTTGTTGACCTTCGTCAAGGGTATATACGAGTGGGTTCAAATTAACCTGGATAATGATGGGTAGAACTTGACATGTGACTTATGATTTGTTGACCTTCGTCAAGGTCATAAGAGCATGGGGCAAAAATCCACATTGGGAGTTTCTAAAGAAACTGAAACTTGCTGGTGCTGCATACCATTTGGAGTTTGATAATGTTGGTAGGATTCCTTCAGCATTATCTCACAATGATATTTGGATCCCGATCCTACTGTGAGTATCCGCTACTCCTCGGGAAACTCTTCACTTAACGATCAATACTATAAACTAAGTAGGTGTCTAGAACAGTGTTAGCGGGGCTACGCCTCCAGGGAAAAGAGGTTATTTAATTAAGGAATTTTGTGAAAGCATCGTAAAACCTCCCTCGAAGTACCGACACTAACTTGGCTGAACGGTTAAGCAAGTATTGTACGGTGAGATCAGTTCTGACTAATTCTTCTTTTATGGTTTGAGGAAGGATTCGAGAAACAGTGGGAGCATCCTGTTTAGATAAACTAAAAACCAATCTAAACTTGCAAGAGCATCATGCTAAGTGTTTTCTTCTCTCTCTCAATTGCAACGACCCAGTAACCAGACATAGGTTACATCTAGATAATAAAATAACTGAATCTGACTGTAATGACTGGCAAAGCTCTGTCCAGATGTCCATTACCCATGACAAACTGGGACACCTCTTCACTAATCCAACCCCTGCCGTCTCAGGACCAGTTTCTATCGTCACGGATACTGATATCCGTAAGACATCGGAAAAAGACTGTGCGAATGCCAAGTGCCTCGTGTTAGCCTCAGTTGATGGTACATACCAGAGGCAGCACGAGAAGATGGACTTAGTTTCTGTCTTCCTCCATAACAAAGATTTATATGGAGAGCAATCTCGTATCGCAAGATATGAGACCTCGAACGAATTGCTTCAAGCGAGGTTGGCTATCGGGTTATCTGTAGGGGACAACGTCCTTACAGAGACTAGCTATATTGATGAGCTCACAGACCTGAAGACCACGTTGAAGAACGGGTCAAATACAGACTTGATTCTACAGTCTCTGCCCTCTACTTACACCCTGAAGGAAACCAGGGAAGTAGAAGGAAAGGGAAGGGCAAAAGTTTCGGGACTAGATGTGGTGAAGGAGGGACGTTCCTATTGTTACGGGAAAGGACATTGGCAGAGGGATTGCAGGGCTAGTAAAGCTAGTAGCCAGGATTCGAAGCATATTGTGGTTTCGGCTTCAGGTGTGTTTATAATAGAAAACTGTATGTCAATTAACTCTACTTCTTAGATACTAGATACCGGATCAGGATCCCATATCTGTAATTCATTACAGGCTTTGAGAAACCGTAGAGTTATCAGGGTAGGTGATATGACTCTCAGAGTTGCGAACGGAATGAGCGTGAACGTTGAATCCATAGGGGAATATCACCTAGGATTGATAAGTGGGCAGATATTGATTCTACGTAAGTGTTTATATGTACCTAGTCTAGCCTGTAATATCATATCTGTATCCTTACTTTCTAAGGAAGGATATGATTTTACTTTTGTAAGCGATGTGATACACATCCACCTAAATCAAGTTCTAATTAGGTCAGGTACATTAGAAAACGGAATATACGTATTAAATCAAGTTTTGGTTTTCAGTGTCCAGAACACACTTAAAAGAAAGTCTCCGAAAACAAATCAGGCTTTCTTATCGCATTGTAGACTGGGTCACATCAATGAGACATGGTTAACGAAGTTACATAAAGAGGGATATTTGAATCCGTTCGAGTATCAGTCTTATGCTACTTGTGAATCTTGTCTGATAAGAAAGATGACAAAAACTCCGTTCACTGACACGGAGTAAGAGCGAGCGAGCTCTTGGGACTCATACACAGTGACGTGTGTGGTCCAATGTCTACACATGCGTGAAGTGGTTATTCATACTTCATTACTTTTACGGATGATTTCTCTAGGTATGGACATGTCTTCCTGATGAAGCATAAATTCGAGGCCTTTGAGAAATTCCGGGAATACAAGAATGAAGTGGAAAAAAAAACAGGCAAAAGTATCAAGACACTAAGATCTGATCGAGGTGGTGAATACTTGAGTGCCAAGTTCCTAGGCTACTTAAAAGAGAATGGAATTCTCTCCCAGCTTACTCCTCCATACACACCGCAACACAACGATGTATCGGAAAGGCAGAATCGAACTCTATTGGATATGGTTCGTTCCATGATGAGTAAGGCTGAGTTACCGCGATCCTTCTAGGGTTATGCACTAGAAACAGCTGCATATCTTTTGAACAAGCTTCCAACCAAGACTGTGCCTACCACACCATATCAGATGTGGAGTGGGAAGAAACTCTGTCTTAAGTATCTTAAGACATGGGGATCTCCGGCTTTTGTAAAAAGGCAGCATGCGGACAAGCTTGAGGCACGCTCAGTACTGTGTATGTTTATGGGATACCCCAAGAACTCCAGGGGGTATCTTTTCTATTCCGCAGAGGAACAAAAGGTTTTTGTTTCTCAGCATCCCCACTTCTTGGAAACTGAATTTTTAGAAAATCAGATAAGTGGGAGCGCAATAGAACTGGAAGAAATTTCAGAACCACAAGCTATTACTGAAAGCTTGGCAGAACCAGAAGTTTCAGGAGAACCGAACATCCCAGCGCTGTTTCAACAGGTGTAGTAGGCAGTCTCATCCGCTCGAGAGATACTACAGTTTTCTCATAGACGGGGATCTAGAGGATTGCATCATTGTAAATGATGAGCCTACTAGCTTCCAGCAAGCCATTCAGAGCGGTGACTCGGTAAGATGGATGGATGCAATGCGGACCGAGATGGAGTCCATGTACACCAACAAAGTTTGGACTTTGGACATTGCTCCAGAAGGGGCAAAACCCGTAGGCTGCAAATGGATCTTCAGAAAGAAGATTGGTGTAGATGGGCAGGTTGAAACCTATAAAGCTAGACTTGTTGCGAAGGGTTTTCGTCAAGGACCTGGTTTGGACTATGACGAAACCTTTTCTCAAGTGGCTATGCTCAAATCCATTCAGATCCTTCTTGCCATTGCAGCCTTCCACGATTATGAGATCTGGCAGATGGACGTAAAGAAGGCATTTCTAAATGGTAATTTGGAAGAGTGCATCTATATGGATCAGCCGGAAGGTTTCATTCAGAATGGGAGCAGCGGTAAAGTGTGCAAGTTGCTTAAGTCCATTTATGGACTAAAGCAGGCATCGCGGAGTTGGAACATCTACTTTGATGATACTGTCAAAGAATTTGACTTTATCAAAAATCCAAATGAACCATGCATTTATAGTAAGATTGTAGGGAGAACTGTGGTATTCCTCGTCTTGTACATGGATGACATACTCTTAATAGGAAATGACATTCCTATGCTACAGTCAGTCAAAGGATTCTTGTCACAGAGGTTCTCCATGAAGGACCTGGGCGATGCCAACTACATTCTGGGGATCCAGATCTATCGTGATAGATCTAAAAGGATGTTGGGACTTTCGCAGTCCAGGTACATCGACACCATACTGAAACGATTCAGTATGGAAGATTCAAAGCGCGGTAACCTACTGGCTTGTCATGGAATCACCCTATCTAAAGAGATGTCTCCAAAGACTGATTTGGAAAGGGCTCGCATGTCATCTATACCCTACGCATCTGCGGTAGGCTCTATAATGTATACGATGTTGTGTACTAGACCAGATGTAGCATACGTACTGAGCGTTGTAAGCAGGTATCAATCTGACCCAGGGGAGAAACACTGGATAGCAGTAAAGAACATTGTCAAGTACCTGAGAAGGACTAAGGAGATGTTCTTGGTGTATGACGGAAAAGACCTCCAGATCGAGGCCTTTGCTGACTCCAGCTTCCAGAGTGACAAGGATGACTCCAAGTCCATGTCGGGTTATGTCTTTACCCTCAATGGAGGGGCGGTTTATTGAAAGAGCTCTAAGCAGGAAACCGTTGCTGACTCGACGATGGAAGCGGAGTACATAGCTGCTTGCGATGCCGCAAAGGAAACTGTCTGGATGAAGAAGTTCCTCACGGAGCTTCAGGTGGTTCCTACAATTGTTGATCCAATACCGCTGTATTGCGACAACAACGGCGCTATAGCCTTAGCGAAGGAACCCAGGTCCCATCAGAAGTCCAGGCACATCTTGAGGCGGTACCACCTGATCAGGGAGATCGTAGATCGCCGGGAGATCGAGGTGAGGAGAGTAGATTCGGAGAATAACACTGCAGATCCACTCACGAAGGCCATACCCCAGACTCAGTTCGAGCGACTGATCAAAATGATAGGTCTTCGATACGCCAGTACATGGCCCAAGTGCAAGTGGGAGATTGTTAGTGTATATGTCCTAGAGGCCATTACTGTATCATACTAGTTTGTATATTACTTAATGGAAGCTTGGGATATTCATAGTTGTATAGACAGTCTTGCTCAAAATGGTAGTATGCTACTTGGTTTGTTTCTACTTCAATATGTGCATGTGTTTCTTTTAGCATATCGTTTATACATATTAGTGGAGCTCTTAGGATCTTTGCTTGATTACCAGCGTTGTGATGGCATTCACACTAGTGGGGGCTGGGTAATCTACAAGCACATCCTTATACAGGTCTCTAGTCGTAGGATTATCGAGACATGGCATCGATACTCCGGAGTAGACTAGCGTATACGCTTTTCATCCCAGCAGGGGAGATGGTCTGTCCCACAGCCATTAGTACGTCGTAGTGGAGATAGTATGCGAGTGCTCGTTAGGTTACGAGTACACTGGACATGACTCATCGGGAACTGTTGGTTGGTACTATACCTATCGTCAGATAACAGTTCCTAGGTGACAGGAGTACAGCTTAGTCCATCGACTTGACACTGCTACTTCGCCTCGAGTGTGTTCCCACTGTACTTTGATTACTACCCTACCACGACTCAAAGGAGTCGTGCAAACAGGTAGTAGTTGGGTGCAGTCCTGAAGCACTTGGAGGCAGTAGCGGTTAGACAGGATTCGTCTCTCCCGGTATTGGGGGTTGATATCGCGCTGTATCTAGGAGAGCCATTACACAAAGTCCCTGGCCAGGGCAAGTGAGATTTACTGTTAGTGTTTTCAATAGTTTCTCAGGGTGTTCTGGGCTACACTCCGGCATGACTTGTACCGCTATAAGGGGCCTGACGTTTACCGCCCCTAGGCCCGACATGCGATACTCTTAGACGAACAGACCGGACTGTACGGAGATTGTCACATTCAGGCTCAGTAGGAGTTCGGATGGGGTCTACCTCGTCGGCCTTCTTATCGACATCTACCTGGGGACCGTTACGTACAGCTAGTGCCGCTTGCGGTCTGTGGTTAAACCCACTGACAGCGTAGTGTCGAGTCTTTAGAGTCCCACACAGAGAGTTTCCCTGCACTGGGCAAAAGGTGTAGAGGCCGTATGGTTTTACGGCAGGGATACGATCACTTACGTGCACGTGTGTGCGTATGATGTTCGGGTAGACAATACTAGTGGGTTTTGGTTTAAGCCGGATCCTAGTATTGTATAGATGGATTAGTTTTGTCTTCTGTGCATTCGTATTCTACGGAATGCGGATGCGGGTGTGTATGCACGGTTATGAGGAGCGAAGAAGGAGATGCCTCATTAGGGTTTTGACCATTGACTTGGTCAAAACCATTATGAGGTGGAGGAAAATAATTACTAATTCTTTTTAATGATAATTGTGTTATGGCTAATTGCTTTGACCATTTGACTATGTTGACCATTTAACCTAGTTGACCATTGTTGACTTGGATATTTTTTGTGAGTTCTAGACTCTTCTTATGGCTTGGACTTAACTTGACATGATAATGGTCAAATCAATTGTAACCATCACAATTTATCATGACAAAAGAATGGTAATTATTTTTCATATGGATCATTATCTCTTGCTCATTCTCTCTCATCAAAAGAGAGCTCTCATACTCTCTTCTTCTTCCTTCTCACTAGAAAATCCTATAACTCTCATGTGTTGAGAAAATTAGGATTTAAATAGACAAACAAATCTATCTTCTTCCTCTACATCACCTAGGACATCAAGCTTAGCATACTTGTTGCCCTAGTTACCTCGATGCTTGAGGTGGAGCTCGGACTAAAAACTCTTGGGTGGATCGTCTTCGACTCTAGGAGGCCGCGGAGGTGACCAAGATCCGGATCGATCCTCGGAGCTTGCATGGACGAGGAGGACAGCGGAGGGAAGAACCGAAGGACCATTTTCGTGAGGTATAATCTCCTAAGCATAGTAGATAGAACCTCTAGTTGTTTGTTAGAAATGGTTTGGCAAAGATCCTCAAGATAGTCTATGTTACCTTGTGATAAAAATTTGTTTTTTACCTATTCCGCCTCCCCGTAAATACCAGGGTGGGTAACATAGACGTACAGTTTTGGGGGTGCAACCTGGTTTAGGGAGGCCGAAGAGACTTTGTTTTCTATAGCGTCGAGTTTCCTTTGTATCGCAGCAATTTCGGCTTTCACTGCCATGGAAACATCAAGCTGATGGATACCCTCTAGATGATGTTGGTCTAATGCTTTTCCATTGTAAAGTTTGTTCAGCGAGATCTTCCAGGAATTGCCAAGCTTCACCATCGTCTTTGGACCTGAAATGGCATTGACAAATGGTCTCAAGCATCTGTTTTGTCACTGGATTAATTCCCTCATATATAATTCGACAAAGGTCCCATCTATTAATTCCGTGATAAGCGCATTGGACTAGCAGATCTTTAAACCGTTCAAAGCATTTCCAAAATGGTTCATTGGGAAGCTAAATAAACTGGTTAATCTCGCTCCGAACACGGACGGTCTTATGATTGGGATAAAATTTCTTAAGGAATGCTATAACGAATTTATCCTAATTGGAAATAGAGTGTGCGGTAGTGTTATAAAGCCATTTTTCTGCTAGATCACACAAAGTAAAAGGGAGAAGACGTAGTCTCATAGCATCCACTGAAAGTTGTGAAGTGCCCATCATTGCGCATACGTTTTCGAATTTGGTGATAAAAACGTATGTGTCTTCAGACTCAAGCCCGTGAAATTTGGGCAAAAGGTTGATGAAGTGGGGTTTAGTTTCAAAATAATCCCCATTGGCTGGTGGAAGGGATAGGCAAGTAGGGAGGGGACCGCGCATCGGGTAGCATCTCTCTTGGAGAGAGATGCGCGGTGGATTCTGCGCACCTACAGGTGGTAGCAGAGGTGTGTTGCTAAAATATGATGGAGAACCTTCCATCTCGTTCGATGTGGTGGGTGGAGGGGAAAAAGAAGATGAAGAAGTACCGACTTTCAGATACCGCTATACAATTACAACCCATCTTTGCTCGGAGTCGATAGCAGAAATGCGGACAAGACAGGCACTAGAATCTCGTGTCCAGCCGAGCATGCACTAAGCGAATTTAGCACAAGTGGCAGCATGTGTGAGAAATATTTAAAATGACCGCACCGCAGGCGCACGCGCGGTAGCGTTCATGGTAGAGATTTAGTAAGTGAAGTTTCACCCGAGTTACGGGATGGCACCTAAAATGGTTTGTTTCGAAAAATGTCGGACGTGAGACAAATCACATAAAAAATGCACAAACAACCCTGGAACTAAGGTCACCTAGGTCAAGTCACTAGATCGATCCTAGAATTCTAAAGGACAAGCCGCAAGATCAATCCTCTACCACCTTTTTATAAATCTTATGGCCAGGTAAGTGCCAAGTAAGTGGGAGGTATCCGCTATACGACTCACCAAAAATAGCGGGCCTAATTAAGTAACCACTTTGCTCGACACGTTTCCCTAGACACTACAAAAGAAATGCGGATAGCGATAGATTACCCACGACCTTCCTCTTTCTTAATTGAGCGCGATGGTACTTAGAATCTTGGTCTAGATATTTTTTAATTAATATAGGGTTATGCAGATGCTCGTTTTATGATTTGTGGGGTTTAGGAAGGGTGATGAAATCCCCACCTAATCTGAATTTTGGTCTTGCCCCTTAAAGTCCGTTTTTAAAATATACACAAACAAAACAATTTCAAAACACGCAAAAATATTTTTGAGCGGCGATATTTGGTAAAGAATCCTGCAGAAAATCAAATTATTGGATTTCTGGAGGAGAGAGAAAGATGTGAGGAAAATACTAGAGGGGTTTGGGGACCAAACTCAATAAGAACGCCGCGGTTCCGCCGCCGTTTGCATGCATTAACCGCGGTTCCGCCGCGCTATGGTGGGTTCTTCTGTCAAAATTTTCTACAGTGCATCCTTTCCATCTCTGGTCCTCTTTGAAAGTCTCTGAATCTCAAATTCCTCGTTCCAGTAACTCCAGATATCCTTGCAAAAATTCGCGCAATAATCGATAAATATGCAAGTTGCGGTTTTGATTTTTAATTTATTGATTGGATAAGAATTCAACCCGAATAGCAAGAAAAAAAATTTCGCACGTATACCCGGCAACGGCGCTATTTGATTGATGTGCGAAAGAGTGTGTTTGTAGTAACCGCAATCAATAACGGTGTCGTGTGAAGCTAGCCGAGATGAATACGGGTCGTCCGCAGGGATGCATGGAACTTTTAATCTTTCTTTAGACGAGTTGAATAAAACAAAAGAAGAAAGGAGAATAGATTCTAGATCTATATTAAACACGGATGTAGAATATATATAAAGAAGGCTTGTAGGGTTTGTTAGGATTTAGTAGTCATGGATGACTAATAAATATGACTCCTTTTATCTTTTGATAGATTTAAAACTAGATTGATAGTGATGAATGAGGATTAGGGTTCTTGCAAGAAACTAGGGTTTCCCCACTATTGACCTTTGTGTTAGCTATAGTGCCCTCAAGTCAATTATTGGATCACAGGCACGTGATTGCAATGATTGAGCGAGGACCTATACCGGTAGAACAGTCTTACTCGAGATGATAGTATGCTATCTAGTTTGTCTTTATCATCATGTACATACTTCAGGTGATATTACAGATCACTATTACACGATGATAGAGCCCATAGGATTCTTACTTGACTACCAGCAGTATGATGGCGATCATATACGTGAGAGTTGGATAGTCTATAAGCGCATCCTTAAAGTGTCGCTAGTCGTGGGAGTTTCAAGACTGGGCATCGATACTCCATGAGTAGACTAGTGTATACAGATCGAGACCACGACGAGGGGCGGTAGCTGGTTTCATAAGCCATTGGTGTCAGTTGGTTCACGTAAGATAGTATACATATGCTCATTGGGTTATGAGTACACCGGACGGACTCACAGGGGCACTGCTGATTGGTACTATACCTATCATCGGGAGCAGTTCCTAGGTGACATGAGTACAGCTTAGTCCGTTTACTTGACACTGCTACTTTGCCTCAAGTGTGTTCCCACTGTTCTTTAATTGCTACCCTACCATGGCTCAAAGGAGTCGTGCAAACAGGTAGTAGTTAGGTGCAATCTCGAAGCACTTGGAAGCAATGGCGGTTAGATAGGATTCGTCTCTCCCGGTATTTGGGGTTGATATCGCACTGTGTTTAGGAGAGCCATTACATAAAGTCCTTGGCCAAGGCAAGTGAGATTTACTGGTAGATATTCCAGTAGTTTCTCAAGGTGTTCTGGGCTACACTCCGACACGACTTATACCGATATTAGGGGTCTGACGTTTACCATCCCCCTAGGCCCGATATACGATACTCATAGACGAACAGACCGGACTGTACGGAGATTGTCACAGATAGGCTCAGTAGGGTTTCAGGATGAGTTCGCTCGTCAGCCTCCCTTTTTCTCAATACCTGGGCAGCTGTTACGTACAGCTAGTACCACTGACGTGCTTGTGGTTAAACCCACTGCCATCGTATTGACGAGTCTTTAGAGTCCCTCATAGAAAGTTTCCCAAGTCCGGGAGAAACGTTGGAGAGGCCGTATGGTTTTATGGCAAGGTTCGATCATATACGTGCACTCGTGCACGGATCATGATCGGACGGATCATACTAGTGGGATTTGGTTTAAGCAGGATCCTAGTATTAGATATGTTGGATTACTTTCGTCTCGTAGTATTCGTATTCATTCGGAATACGGATGCGAGTATATATATATAGGTGAGGGGTATTCTTGTGATCCGTCATGAGTTTACTTTAGAAGATGTCATTCTGTTTATTATTTTAAACATTTGTATTAATGTTTATTAAGTGGAAATTGTGAGTGCAAGTCATGATCATGAGCATTAAATGTGGCATGTGCAATATTGGTGACTCATGGTGTGTTTTCTTGAGCCATATCTATTCTCTTGATTGATTTTTGTATGGGATTGATATGTGGAGAGAAAGAGGGCAGCGACTAGAGGTGGGGCTTAGTTCTTGATTTGGGTTTGAGAGCTCTCACATTTTTATTTCACACAATAATAAGAAAAGATCTTCTTCTTCACTAGTTTTTTCTTGAGCTCACAACTTCTGTCAATGGTTTCTTCTTCAACCTCCACTCTATCCCTCTCATGTGTTGAGAATCCTAGAGTGTCATGAGACAAAGTAATCACACACTATATCTACATGTCGGCTAGCAAACTTCATGTTCGAGTTGCTTCTGTTTGAAGCGGGAGACCGTATAAAGAAAATCGACGTGGAGCCTCTTCGACGAGCGAGATCGGAGAGCGAACTTCTTCGGCGCAGCAGCGAGGAGCTTGGCATAAAGATTGAAGGCCGAAGGACACGGATCGATCGGTATAATCTCTCCAAACTCTTTTACAGTTTACTAGTTTAGGGTTAATGGAACGATCCGGGTTTTAGGGTTACGATAGCGCCAAGTCAGAAAAGTTTTTGTTCCGCATTTGGGCCTCAGATTGAAACAAACCTTATTCACCGCACTTAGCATTCCAGTTTCTGTCGAATTTCATTTGGTCTTCAAAATATTTTTTAACAATTGCAAAAGACTACTAACATGACCACAAGACAACAGACCAAATACGAACAAATTCCCTCATAAAAAACTGAGCACATTGCTCATTTGGCCGGCCTGCTCGGCCATTCTGTTGAATTTGGTCTTTGTATTTGGGTGTTGGTCTGGTCTCTGGAAGTTTGGTTCAGTGGCATTGTTTGTTTAGCCCAGTTTGGATATGGTTTTATCTAGTTGTTTGGGGCTATTCGGGGGTTATTTCGAAGTTGATATTATCTAACATTGTTTAAGTTTACAGTACATACATTTCTATCTATGACCGTGAATGTCATTTGATAAGTACAACTTGTCTAATCGCTATAGTCCTTTTAGACGGGTTTGCGAACGTGACATTCACATTGATGTTCTGTGTTGTGCCGTGTTGTTGCGGATTTTTCATGGTAGATAGCTTGCG
The DNA here is from genome assembly GCA_030015575.1 of Agapanthus africanus. Taxonomy (NCBI): domain Eukaryota; kingdom Viridiplantae; phylum Streptophyta; class Magnoliopsida; order Asparagales; family Amaryllidaceae; genus Agapanthus; species Agapanthus africanus. The sequence goes on from CM057340.1 coordinate 663,278,298, forward strand.
TGCAATGGTAGTTGTAATACCCAGCCCCTTTTTATACCAATATCTGTATTTTGTTACTCTTGAATTTTATTTATTTTTATTTATAATTTTATTTCTTCTAAACCCCCATTTTCCTTTTATCAATAAAACCCTAAAACCCAAACCCTATTATATCTTTTTTTCAACTAATTCCCTCAGCCCATTTTCTTTTTATAAACTTAATCCTTTTTCTTAAAAACCCAGCCCATTCCCCATTTTAATTTTTCCTGCGGGCCAAGCTCCTTCAGACCGAGCCCAGACCCCCTAATCTTTTTAATATTTTCTGAAATTCCCCGGCCCAACTCCCCGAGCCCAGCAGCCCAAGCCCTCACCCACGGCAACCCGACCTGGCCCATGCCCTAACCCTTCTCCCCCAACGGCTCTTTCCTTTTCTCCCGCTCGCTCGACCCACTTCCTTCGCCCACGCCCACGCTCGCTCGTGCGCCGTTACCCCCACGACGCGCAACCCTCGCGATCCCCTCGTCTCCCCTATCTCACTCCCCCTCACGTTCTCTCTCTCTCGCTTTCTCCTATTCTCCTTCTTTTTCCCGCTCCCTCCCTCGAACCCACAGCCCTGAGCACCTCGCCTGAACCCTCTCCAGAGCTCCACTGCCGGAAACTCCTCCACCGCAACCATCCTCCGTCTCCTCCTTCATTAACCGAGCTCCACCTCTCCAGCCAACTCACTCACCCTCAAACCACCATCGTCGTCGGCAGCAACCAACATCACCGACCACCTCATCTCTTCATCCACCTCCTCCCAACACCGCGACCACCACCGCTGCACCGCCATAGACTCATCGTCGGCAGCAACCAACATCACCGACCACCTCATCTCTTCATCCACCTCCTCCCAACACCGCGACCACCACCGCTGCACCGCCATAGACTCCACATCCTCCTCTTCCGATGATCCCTCTCCTCTTTCACTGGCCTACTCTCCACACCCGAACACCACCTCCCTCTTATCCAATTGACCCACCTCCAAAAACCTCGAGCCCCTCTCTTCTCGCTCGTCCCTCGCTCTCCCCTCTCCATCACCGGAGCTCCGAGCTCGACTCCCCTGCACCCATCTCGACGCCCCCTGCAATCTCTCTCTGCAACTTCTCTCTCTCTCTCTCGGTTTCCCTCTGCCTCTCTCAAACTCTCTGTCTCTCTCTTTCTCACTCTCTCTCTAATTCTTTCTCTCTCTCTCTCTACACTTCTCTCTCTCTCTCGCCTCGTCTCACCCAATGCCCTAGCCGCAACAGCCCGTCACCAAGATCGAGCCAAGCCCAAGCCTAGCCGAGACTCGTCGTGTGCTTGCTACTCCGTGCCCGTGCCGTGTTAATACTGCCTTCGCTGCCGTGCCATCAATTCATCGTTTCCAGGCAAGTACTCTTACTTGCTTACATGCTAATTTATTCGTGTTACGAACTAAAATCGTATAAATTCCATATTCTCAATACCCGATAGATTATATAACATACCTGTTCGATGCATGATACCAATGAGATTATTCATCTATTTTGACGAAACGGGATTGTTTATGTTGGCCCATGTAGTGAAGAACATCTTGTATAAGTTTCACTGGAAAATACGATTGTTAATGACTAACACGATTACCCCCAAATATACCTGTAAAACTGGAACTTTTCCGTATCTGAAAACCGTTAAAATCACCATAAATTATGTACATATTGGAATGATGCGTTCGAGGGCTTAAATCGAAGCCGACTCGACAAACTATAACCCTATGCAAGTTTTTCATGGTTTCTGTACTAAAATTGTGACAATATTTAGATCAGAGTACGACTCTGGACTGCAGTCCAGAGCGACTCTAATAATTATTTACCGTCCCATAATACGTGCCACCTTATTTCCTGAACTCGTATATTGTGGAACTCCACTGTTTATTAAACGTGAATCTGTTAGCTAGATAACACAAGTGGTTTCATTCTGTTTCATCATCGTTTGCTATTTAATCTGTAATTTAAAAGATCGGGACGTATAACAGTCCCAAATGAATCAGAATTGACATACTAGTATTGAACAGTGTATAACTCCTGACATATAGATATGATTGAGGATCCATCTATTGCGTTGAAAACCTTATTGGAAGCCCTAGATTTCATTCAACTGTAACGTCGCTAAATTCTGATCCCAACTAGGATTAAAATGCGTTACGAAACGGACTTCCGATTCTGAAACCGGATTTCCAGCCGTGAACGCTTAAAATAAAATGGTCATAACTAGTGCTCCTGATACCCGATTGACGTGAAACTAAACTCGCTGAATAGATAATCAAACATACTATTAAACTGTACACGTATGATTTATGATAAATTATGCATGTGGTAGAATACTGATTTATGACATCTTAATCATGCTTTACATACTGTTTACTCATCATATCATACATATGTCACTGCAATGATAACCTAGTGATCATGTGTATTACCCAGTGTTAGGTACTAGTGGTGATTGTGACAAGTACGTTAGTGTTCGTGCATGAGTGGATAAGTGAAAGTGACACGTATTTGTACACAATCAATGAACCCTATTTTTCTATTGCATTGTCAACGTCTGCGAGACGCGTGTAAGTGTGACTATAAGTGGTATGGGACACATATGGAAGTTCTTGCATGGGTGTCACAGATAAGGCACCAGGCACTGGCATTTATCTTGGGTATTAGTCGGGACGTGCTTAATGGAGATCCTGTCTCCAGTTCTCGCGCAGACTTGTCACAGATCGACTGGTATTTGAGGTTATGGTTAGCGTTTGATGTAGACCACGGGGTGTGGGGTAGTTTGAGTGTGAGTTCAACAGAATCTCGGGAGTCCCATGCCGGCTTATATATATGGAGATATATGGAGATTTACAGGGTACATGATTATTACCGTGAGTTACATTTGGGCCCGTGGTCCCTTACCCTTGGGTCCTACCCTTGGGTGGAGGACACTCGTGAGTGGTTGACTCTCACACTTGGACTGATGATAGGCTTAGTGACCTGTACATTGAGACTTAGAGACTGATAGGGATAATGGCATTGATATACATTACTTATTGTGTTGACATACCTGGCATACTAGTTTACTACTTTTACTGTTCACCTGATCTATTAGACACTTCATTGGTTACTGCATGTTCATATCTATACCGTCTTGATTTACTGTTAAATATATCTATTATCACTGTTCGAGTTGTCACTTATATCTATATATTATATTGCTATTGTGTCGCTCTGACGACCTGAATATGCATGCTCAGTATGAGGAGTGGATCTAGCCGGGACCAGGACCAGACGTACATCACGGACATCTTGATAAGCTATCCAGAGTTATACCCTTTTGTTTTCCATCAGGTCAGTTCTTTGTATTGTTTTGTTTCAGTTACTGCATTTCTCATTATCTGCGCATTATTTACTGATTACCACGTAAAGCTAGAAGCCGAAGTGTGACTGCAGCAGGATATTTCCTTGATCGTAGGAGCATGGCTGGCCTTGTCAAACCCTCGTATTCCGTATTTTGGGAAGCGGGGCGTGGCATGGTTTAGTTGGTATCAGAGCCAGGTTTTGCTTCGATTGGGATTGCAGTTTTCCGTGTAGAGCTTGAAAATCTAAGACATTCCTCGGTCTAGGTTGTAAACTTGTCATTCTTGATCTATATTCACATTGTGTGTTCTGCTATTCATTCGCTAGGGTTTCAGGTGACTTGGCAAAGTTACGTGGTTGTAATTGTGAACTACATCATGATTACACTACCGCACTCTGTTTAAGTGACTTAGAGCCCTACAGTTGATTTCCACTTGTAATGAATTTCATCACATCCGATGTTCTTGATTCCTTGCCCAATCCATATTATATTTTAATTCTTATAACTTATGCCTTATATCGTTCTCAAAATTGTCGTTTCAGGACCATGTCTTCCAACGACTCATCCTCTATCTCCACTCCCAGGATCAGACCGTTGAGATTCTGACTGCACTGCAAGGTCTGAAGGAAGCCCAGGAGCGAACAAACGACTTGTTAGCTGAAAGACTGAGAAGGCAGGTGAATCAGGCACCAGCGGGAGTCTCCAATCGTAAAGGGATCCCTGTTAGACGAGGAAAAGAGAAAAAGATGAAGAGCCCATTTGTTCCTCCGAGACAGAAGCAGCAGAAGACCCAATGTTGTGGGTACTGTAAGAAGCCAGGACACCTTCAGAGGGATTGTCGCCGCGCCCAAGGGAAATGTCTGATTTGCGGATCCAGCGAACATCTTATCAACGGTTGCCCAAGACGGAAGGAACTACAAGGAGGAGACTCGCCCACACTCTCCACTTCTGCCAAGTGATGATTATTGCGTAGTTCGAACTTCGAGGATAAGACGGACCCAGCACAGGATTCAACCCGTGTGACGAGATTGCAGCGATCCAGAAATCAAAGAAGAGTTATTATGTTTTCTGCTTTCAATAATAATGTTGTTACCCCTTTTGTAAAAATTTCCTTTCGCTTGAAATCTTGTATCCATCGAACTTTTAGTTGAATGCAATAAAAACTTTGAATCGTAACATATGTATCATTCTCTTGCTTTCCCCTTATTCATACTATTCATAGCATTTTTATTCTGATTTTTCAATTCCTGCCCACCGCATATTGTCCTATACTTCGTACCCTTAGCTATTTTCTTGATGTGTTCTACTGTCTAATCATGACTCTTTCTTTTCAGGCCATGGCCCACCCTGGAGCAGCGCCACATCTAGATGAGGATGCACAGTCATGCGTTTCCTTAGACCGCACGCTGATGAGTTCTGACGATGAAATCAACGGCCCCCAGGTCATTTTCGAAAACAGCGATTCCGAGGACGAAGGAGCCGCCGCCCCAGAGGTCGACATGATAGGCGATTCCGACGAAGAGGAAGGAGATCCTGAAGAGAACCAGATAGAGGAAGATCCCAAGGAAGACCCGATAGAAGAAAATCCAGTGGAGGAAAATCCCATGGAAGAGAATCCAGAAGAAGAGAATCATATGGAATTAGACCTCGATGAAAAAGCTCCAGCCGAGGAAGAAGGACCAGAAGAACAAGACCTTGCGGTGGAAGAACTCCCCATGGCGGTCCCTGCAAGGCGCTATGGAAATGGACGTCCCTGCGAGGCGCTATGGAAATGGACGTCCCTACCTGAGCGCGCGAGCCTACCGCAATCTGCTGAATCTCCACAACCGCGACTGACAGGATTTTTAACTGTTGTCTTCTCTGGCCAAATAAATCTGTGTATAGTTTAGGGCCACCTTCGTCTTTGAGAATGCTTTGTTTAGAATTTTCTGGAATGAAATAAATTGCTGAGTTCGCCAATCTTTCGATCTTCTTGGTTCACTTAATGCTTGATTATTTCTCATATACATTTATTTTTCCTGCTGAAATCTGTCCACCCCTACTCCTTGTATTGTTTTAACCCTCACTGAGATTAACAAGTACCGCACCCTGATCTTCTGAACGGGCCACCCTTCATCCTTCGTCTATGCTTCGTTTGAGATCCTTCTGGGAGGGGGAAATTGATAGTAAAATTTCCGAGTTGACTGACCCTTCGAAATTTTTGATTCACATGATGTATCGACCGTTATCCTCCCCATACATTTTTCCCCTTGTCGTCCTTTGCTGCCCACCCTTACTCCCTGTGCTAACCCGACCCCAATCTCTTTGACCTTCAGCCTAAAGCCGCCACACTCTGACCTTTTGAATGAGCCACACTTCCTTGTAATCCTTACCCTAGCTAGCCCTATACATTTTTGTGCTTTTTCCTATTACCCTAAACATATTTAGGGACATTATCATTCGAAATTTGGTTTTCATTATTTTGTATTTATCGAAGAGTGCGTTTTATTGACTATCCCTGTTTTATGCATTTCAAGTACTTAACTACTAGCTTTCCTATTATTTTCGGTAGCGCAACCCTACATCGCGCATATTTTCGTTCCATGTTTCTTATTTTCACTATGTGGGTTTTCTAAGTTATTTTAAAACTCTGTTATCGATACAATTATCCTAAAATGTTTAACCTGTCAACAATTCCTTCCTTATTTTAGAGTTGCTACTTTATTTTCGGGTATTGTGCTTATGGTTACTATTATAAATGGTTGTGTCTTATACTTATTATTTCTGCTGTGTTACTTTTGATATACTTATATGTGCACATATTTGGGTTTCGATTTTATCGAGCACGCCTTGATTATTATTGTTCGTTATTATTATCTATATTCTCGTATACATGTAGTTGTCCTTATAGTTGTTCCTGCCTTATACCTATTTAGACCTATTTTTTTTGTATGTTGTTCTTACATATATATACCTTCAAAATTTTATCCACCCATTTTAAGTAAATCACTATGTATTAGTGTTCGATGTGGTAACTTTTCGCTTATTATTGTATAGCTTGTCGTTTCTCTTAAATTTCGAGGACGAAATTTTTGTAATGGTGGTATGATGTAATACCCAGCCCCTTTTTATACCAATATCTGTATTTTGTTACTCTTAAATTTTATTTATTTTTATTTATATTTTTATTTCTTCTAAACCCCCAATTTCCTTTTATCAATAAAACCCTAAAACCCAAACCCTATTATATCTTTTTTCCAACTAATTCCCTCAGCCCATTTTCTTTTTATAAACTTAATCCTTTTTCTTAAAAACCCAGCCCATTCCCCATTTTAATTTTTCCTGCGGGCTAAGCTCCTTCAAACCGAGCCCAGACCCCCTAATCTTTTTAATATTTTCTGAAATTCCCCGGCCCAACTCCCCGAGCCCAGCAGCCCAAGCCCTCACCCACGGCAACCTGACCCGGCCCATGCCCTAACCCTTCTCCCCCAACGGCTCTTTCCTTTTCTCCCGCTCGCTCGACCCACTTCCTTCGCCCACGCCCACGCTCGCTCATGCGCCGTTACCCCCACGACACGCAACCCTCGCGATCCCCTCGTCTCCCCTATCTCACTCCCCCTCATGTTCTCTCTCTCTCTCTCTCGCTTTCTCCCATTCTCCTTCTCTTTCCCGCTCCCTCCCTCGAACCCACAGCCCCGAGCACCTCGCCTGAACCCTCACCAGAGCTCCGCCGCCGGAAACTCCTCCACCGCAACCATCCTCCGTCTCCTCCTTCATTAACCGAGCTCCACCCATCTCCAGCCAACTCACTCACCCTCAAACCACCATCGTCGTCGGCAGCAACCATCATCACCGACCATCTCATCTCTTCATCCACCTCTTCCCAACACCGCGACCACCACCGCTGCACCGCCATAGACTCCACATCCACCTCTTCCGACGATCCCTCTCCTCCCTCACCGGCCTACTCTCCACACCCGAACACCACCTCCCTCTTCTCCAATTGAACCACCTCCAAAAACCTTGATCCCCTCTCTTCTCGCACCTCCCTCGCTCTCCCCTCTCCATCACCGGAGCTCCGAGCTCGACTCCCCTGGACCCCATCTCGACGCCCCCTGCAATCTCTCTCTGCAACTTCTCTCTCTCTCTCTGTTTCCCTCTGCCTCTCTCAAACTCTCTGTCTCTCTCTTTCTCACACTCTCTCTCTAATTCTTTCTCTCTCTCTACACTTCTCTCTCTCTCTACACTTCTCTCTCTCTCTCTCTCGCCTCGTCTCACGCAATGCCCTAGCCGCAACAGCCCGTCACCAAGCTCGAGCCAAGCCCAAGCCTAGCCGTGACTCGTCGTGTGCTTGCTACTCCGTGCCCGTGCCGTGTTAATACTTCCTTTGCTGCCGTGCCATCAATTCATCGTTTCCAGGCAAGTACTCTTACTTGCTTACATGCTAATTTATTCGTGTTACGAACTAAAATCGTATAAATTCGATATTCTCAATACCCGATAGATTATATAACATACCTGTTCGATGCATGATCCCAATGAGATTATTCATCTATTTTGAAGGAACGGGATTGTTTATGTTGGCCCATGTAGTGACGAACATCTTGTATAAGTTTCACTGGAAAATACGACTGTTAATGACTAACACGATTACCCCCAAATATACCTGTAAAACTGGAACTTTCCCGTATCTGAAAACCGTTAAAATCACCATAAATTATGTACATAATAGAATGATGCTTTCGAGGGCTTAAATCGAAGACGACTCGACGAACTATAACCCTATGCAAGTTTTTCATGGTTTCTGTACTAAAATTGTGACAATATTTAGATTGGAGTACGACTCTGGACTGCAGTCCAGAGCGACTTTAATAATTATTTACTGTCCCATAATGCGTGCCACCTTATTTACTGAACTCGTATGTTGTGGAACTCCACTGTTTATTAAAGATGAATCTGTTATCTAGATAACACAAGTGGTTTCATTCTGTTTCATCATCGTTTGCTATTTAATCTGTAATTTAAAAGATCGGGACGTATAACAGTCCCAACAGAATCAGAATTGACATACTAGTATTGAACAGTGTATAACTCCTGACGTATAGACGCGATTGAGGATCCGTCTATTGAGTTGAAAACCTTATTGGAAGCCCTAGATTTCATTCAACTGTAACGTCGCTAAATTCTGATTCCAACTGAGAATAAAATGCGTTGCGAAACGGACTTCCGATTCTGAAACCGGATTTCCAGCCGTGAACGCTTAAAATGAAATGGTCATAACTAGTGCTTCTGAAACCCGGTTGATGTGAAACTATACTCGCTGAATAGATAATCAAACATACTATTTAATCCCCATTATCGTTTTGCTAAATTGTACACGTATGATTTATGATAAATTATGCAAGTGGTAGAATACTGATTTATGATATCTTAATCATGCTTTACATACTGTTTACTCATCATATCAAACATACGTCACTGCATTGATAACCTAGTGATCATGTGCATTACCCAGTGTTAGGTATTAGTGGTGATTGTGAAAAATACGTTAGTGTTCGTGCATGAGTGGATAAGTGAAAGCAACACGTACTTGTACACAATCAGTGAACCCTATTATTCTATTGCATTGTCGACGTCTGCGAGACGCGTGTAAGTGTGACTATAAGTGGTATGGGACACTTATGAAAGCTCTTACATGGGTGTCACAGATAAGGCACCAGGCACTGCTATTTATCTTGGGTATTAGTCGGGACGTGCTTGATGGAGATCCTGTCTCCAGTTCTCGCGCAGACTTGTCACAGATCGACTGGTATTTGAGATTATGGTTAGCGTTTGATGTAGACCACGGGGTGTGGGGTAGTTTGAGTGTGAGTTCAACAGAATCTCGGGAGTCCCATGCCGCTTATATAAATGGAGATATATGGAGATTTACAGGGTACATGATTATTACCGTGAGTTACATTTTGGGCCCGTGGTTCCTTGCCCTTGGGTCCTACCCTTGGGTGGAAAACACTCGCGAATGGTTGACTCTCACACTTGGACTGAGATAGGCTTAGTGACCTGTACATTGAGACTTAGAGACTGATAGGGATAATGGCATTGATATACATTACTTAATGTGTTGACATACCTTGCATACTAGTTTACTGATTTTACTGTTCACCTGATCTATTAGACACTTCATTGGTTACTGCATGTTCATATTTATACCGTCTTGATTTACTGTTAAATATATCTATTATCACTGTTCGAGTTGTCACTTGTATCTATATATTATATTGCTATTGTGTCGCTCTGACGACCTGAGTATGCATGCTCAGTGTGAGGAGTGGATCTAGCCGGGACCAGGACCAGACGTACATCACGGACATCTTGATTAGCTATCCAGAATTATACCCTTTTGTTTTCCATCAGGTTAGTTCTTTGTATTGTTTTGTTTCAGTTACTGCATTTCTCATTACCTGCGCATTATTTACTGGTTACCACGTAAAGCTAGAAGCCGAAGTGTGACTACGGCAGGATATTTCCTTGACCGTAGGAGCATGGCTGGCCTTGTCAACCTCTCGTATTCCGTATTTTGGGAAGCGGGGCATGACAGTAGTGCGGTTTGGATTTATTTGTACATTTGATATCGCGGGGCGAGCGTCCGACATGTGGACTGTCGTCACTGCCTGTTTGTATATTATTTTTTTGGGGCACGACCAAGTTGAGGTCGATGTCACCGCTGTACATATTTTCTTTTCTGTACTAAGATTACCCCGTGATGGAGTGCACGGATAGCCGGGTTCTGGAGAGAAATAGGTTCGCATCTCATGGCGTTGAGAAGGAGGGGGCCTCACTCTAGAATTGGCGGGCTATTCGCCGCACTCGTAGGGAGTACTGTTAGTGATTATGCCCTAGAAGGCCATTACTGTATCATACTAGTTTGTATATTACTTAATGGAAGCTTGGGATATTCACATGTATATAACGGTCTTGCTAAACATGGTAGTATGCTACTTGGTTTTTCTATCTTAATATGTGAGTATACGTATTGATAGAGCTCTTAGGATCTTGCTTGACTACCAGCATTGTGATGGCAGTCACACTAGTGGGGGCTGGGTAGTCTACAAGCACATCCTTATTCAGATCCCTAGTCGTAGGATTATCGAGACAGGGCATCGATACTGCGGAGTAGACTAGTGTGTACGCTTCTCATCCCAGTTGGGGAGATGGTCTGTCCTACAGCCGTCAGTACGTCGTACTGGAGATAGTATGCAGGTGCTCGTTAGGTTACGGGTACACCTGACAGGACTCACAGGGAACTGTTGGTTGGTTTTATACCAGTCGTCAGTAAACAGTTCCCAGGTGACATGAGTACAGCATAGTCCGCAGACTTGACACTGCTACTTCGCCTCGAGTGTGTCCCACTGTTCTTAGATTGCTACCCTACCACGGCTCAAAGGAGTCGTGCAAACAGGTAGCAGTTGGGTGCAGTCCCAATCACTTGGAGGCAGTGGCGGTTAGACAGGATTCGTCTCTTCCGGTATTGAGGGTTGATATCGCGCTGTGTCAGAGAGCCATTACGCAAAGTCCCTGGCCAGGGCAAGCGAGATTTGCTGGTAGGTTCCAGTAGTTTCTCAGGGTGTAATGAGCTTCGCTCCGACACGACTTATACCGCTATTAGGGGACTGACGCTTGCCGCCCCCTAGGCCCGATATGCGATAGTCTTAGACGAACGAACCGGACTGTATGGAGATTGTCACATCAGACTCGGTAGGAGTTCGGATGGGTTTCTTCATCGGCCTTCTTATCGACATCTACCTGGGGACCGTTACGTACAGCTAGTGCCACTTGCGGTCTGTGGTTAAACCCACTGCCAGCGTAGTAGTCGAGTCTCTAGAGTCCTACACAGAGAGTTTCCCTACTCCAGGCGAAACGATATAGAGGTCGTATGGTTTTATGACAAGGGTTCGGACGCATACGTGTGTTTACGCACGTACGACATCCGGACAGTTTATACTAGCCGGCTTTGGTTTAAGCCAGTTTCAAGTATCCGGTTATTGGATTTATACAGTCTAAAGTTTTTCCATGTTTTCACGGATAGGAGGGGCGTTCTCGTAATTGCGCAAGAAGCTTCTAGAAGATGGTGACTAAGGAGGTTAAGGTGGCATATACATTGAATGAGATTAGTAGTCATATGAGTGACTCATCCATGTCATTAATGCATCATAAATGCTTAATGACTCATGGAAATGAATCACCATTAGATATTTATGAAGCATGATTATTCATCATTTTATTTTCTTTTATTGATAAATCTTAATGCTTCATATATATTATGATAACTCATTTTCTCATATCAATTATCATTCTCACTTTCTCTCTCCTCAAGCTTCCTCTCTTCAAACCCTAATCCTCCCCTCTCATGTGTTGAGTACAAGAATTAGATAGGCTAATTAAACCATAACCCTCACTCTATATCATCTAGGTACTTTGATTAGCACTTAAAGAAACCTAGTTGCTTCAAGTTTAGAGGCAAAGCTTGGAGTAAAGCTCTCGGGTGGATCGTCTACTACTTGGAGAAGGCCGAGGAGGAGGTGGAGTTCGTAAAGATGAAGGACACGGTTCTTTAGGTATAATCACTTCACATAGTAGTTTAGAACTTCTATGATAGTTGTTAGTTATCGTTTAGCTTTGATTCATGCGGTTAATCGATGTTTAAGCATAGAACAAGATCGTTTTTCATATTTCCGGCTCTCCGCAAGTCGTGGGGTGTTGTACATCGACTTACAGTGGTATCTGAGCCTCGCTAAACAATAATTAACTCATTAGCAAAGTCGTAAGAATCTCGAACGCAAAAAGAACCGGAAACATCGTCGCATTAACACAGTTTCTGTCGTTTTTTAAACAGGCCCTAAAAATTTTTCAGGGACCTTCAGAATAACAAGCAGGAAATTATAAGGATACTGCAGAAATTTGGACACCTAACTCGTCTAACTCACCGCAGAACCGCGGCGGATCCATGTGATCCGCCGCGGATCCGCGGCCGAGTTAGGCCCGAGTCAGCCCAAATTTCTCAGTTATTCCTATGTGTTAATAATGGTATTTCTGGGTTGTTTAGTTTTCTACTCAAGTCTCAAGTGCACAGAGAAGTATTGGAGTAGAATCTAAAGTGTTTTGCTCGATCGAAATTTTACGATGTTTGCTAATTTGATTATATCTGTGATTGTATAATGTGTTCGTAAACCTCCCGTAACTGCTAGTATGTCGGTTGGCAGGGGGTTGTATATTTCTGTAATGGTTTTTACTGTTTGTGGTTGTGAACTGTATTGGACTGTTGTGATGATTAGCCGGGGTTTGAGATGGGTTGTTATATTCATTCATTCGATGTAACTGTAATATGTTGTAATATTATTTTGCGGGGCACATCCAGGTTGTGGTTGTAGCCACCGTTGTATTATTTCATTTTACTGTTTTTGCTCCTAGGATAGGCCCAAGATGGGGTGCACAAACTACCAGGTACTTTGAAGTGTTTAGTGGCCTACTCACTTTGTTGAGGGAGACCGCTTCACTTCGGGTATTTGGCGGGTAGTTTGCCGTACCCGTAGGGGTCTAGGGTGGGGTAATGGCTATTCATCACAGCTGTGTAATCCGTCTTTTGTTGCAGGCTCTAAACAAACACGGATTGCTTGCAAATCCAATAAAGTTCATATGAGATCTGGAATGCCTATTATTGCGTCTAACGAATGTACAATATCTATATATGATAGCTATTTAGACGTCACTTATGTTTTACACCCGCACTAGCCCAGCCCCCGCTCTGCCGTTAGTTAAGTAACCTAACGGGTGATGACGGGACCCCGTGGCGAATGCGGATGGCATAAGAGGACGTTGTATTTTCATTGTTTTCTGCAATGATAGGTTAAATGATGGGACGCATTATTTATAATGTAAAGAAAATAAACCAAAGGTTGAATCGTTGGAATAATTTAAAAGAAACCACTCGGTTATTTTAAAAGAGCAGAATTTTTAATTGCGGAGCTTTAACTACTCCTTTTAAAAAGCTATCAGGTTCCTTCGATTATATCAAGTTCATTACGTTCATGGTTTCGCCAAAACCAGTCGTAGCCCTCCGTCATTTCTTATGGATGGTCAGTAGTATTCAAGCTATGTTTGTTGGCTTTCGTCAATGCATAGTGTTTGTTAGCTGCTGGGGTATTCACTTGTTGCATAGATAGAAGAGTTGGTTTGGGACAGTCGTATAACCTTGTTGGCTTTCATCAAGGGTATATACGGGTGGGTTAAAATTAACAAGATAATGATGGGCAGAACTTGACATGTATTTTATGATTTGTTGGCTTTCGTCAAGGTCATAAGAACATGGGGCAAAAATCTATATCGGGAATTTCTAAAGAAACTGAAATTTGCAAAGAGATGCATACCATTTGGAGTTTGATGAATGTTGGTAGGATTCCTTCAACATTATCATACGATGATATTTGGATCCCGATCCTACTGTGAGTATATGCTACTTATCAGGAGATTCGTCACTTAACGATCAATGCTATAAACCAAGTAGGTGCCGAGAAAGGTGTCAGCGGGGCTACACCCCCAGAGAAAAGAGGTTATTTAATTAAGGAACTTCGCGAAAGCGTTGGAAAACCTCCCTCGAAATACCGACACTAGCCTGGCTGAACGGTTAAGCAAGTATTGTACAGTGAGAATAGTCCTGGCTAATTCTTCTTTTATGGTTTGAGGAAGGATTCGAGAAACAGTGGGAGCCATCCAGTTTAGATAAATTAAAAACCAATCTAAACTTGCAAGAGCATCATGCTAAAGTGTTTTCTTCTCTCTCTCTCATTGCAGCAACCTTGTGACCATGACTGGGTTACATCTAGATAACAAGTTGACTGAATCTAACTTTTATGACTGGCAAAGGTCTGTCCAGATGACCATTGCCTATGACAAGCTGGACCACCCTATTACTACTCAAGATCCCGCCGTCCCAGGTCCAGTTTCCACCATCGTGGATATGGATATCCGTCAGACAAAGGAAAAGGATAAAGCGAAAGCCAAGTGCCTCGTGTTGGCTTCAGTTGATGGTATATACCAGAAGCAGCACGAGAAGATAGACTCTGTTTCCATCTTTCTCCATAACAAAGATTTATATGGAGAGCAATCTCATATTACAAGATATGAGGCCTCGAACGAATTAATTCAAGCGAGGTCGGCTGACGGTTCATCTGTAAGGGACGATGTCCTTACGATGACTAGCTATATTGATGAGCTTAAGGACCTGGAAGCCACGTTGGGAAACAGGTTATATGCTGACTTATTTCCATAGTCCCTACCCTCTACTTATACCCTGAAAAAAACCAGGGAGACACAAGCTCTGCTTAATGGGGGACCTTCTTCTTCTACATCCAGGGCAAAAGCAAAGGATGAAAAGAAGAAGACCTCTACAAAGCCGATATACAGTGTCAGTAAAGTAGGAGGAAAGTGAAAAGCAAAAGTTTCGGGACTTGGTGTAGGCAAGGAGGGATGTTCCTATTGTTATGGGAACGGACATTAGCAGAAGGATTGCAAGGCTTTGGAAGCCAGTAGCCAGGATACGAAGCATGTTGTGGCTTCAGCCTCAAGTGTGTTTGTAATTGAGAACTGTTTGTCAATTAACTCTACTTCCTGGGTACTGTTTGTCAATTAACTCTACTTCCTGGGTACTAGATACCGGAGCAGGATCTCATATCTGTAATTCGTTACATGCTTTGAGAAACCGTAAAGTTATAAGGATAGGTGATTTGTCTCTCAGAGTTGCAAATGGAATGAGCGTGGACGCTGAATCCGTGAGAGAATATCGCCTAGGTTTGACAAGTGGGCAGATATTGATTCTACGTAATTTTCTGTATGTACCTAGTTTGACTTGTAATATCATATCAGTGTCCTCACTTTCAAGAGAGGGATATGACTTTACATTCGTAAGCGATATAGTTCACATCCACCTAAATCAAGTTCTGATTGGGTTCGGTATATTAGATGACGGTATATACGTATTGAATCAAGCTCAGGTTTTCAATGTTCAGAACACACTTAAAAGAAAGTCTCCAGAAATGAATCAGGCTTTCTTATGGCATTGTAGACTAGGTTACATCAATGAAACACGATTAACGAAGTTACATAGAGAAGGATATTTGAATCCGTTCGAGTATCAATCTTATGCCACTTGTGAATCTTGTCTCATGGGAAAGATGACAAAGACTCCGTTTACTAGACACGGAGTAAGAGCGAGCGAGCTCTTAGGACTCGTATACAGTGACGTGTGCGGTCCAATGTCTACACATGCGCGAGGTGGTTATTCCTACTTCATTACTTTTACGGATGATTTCTCTAGGTATGGACATATCTTCTTGATGAAGCATAAATCCGAGGCCTTTGAGAAATTCCAGGAATACAAGAATGAAGTGGAAAACCAAACAGGCAAAAGTATTAAGACACTGAGATCTGATCGAGGTGGTGAATACTTAAGTGCCGAGTTCCTGGGTTACTTAAAAGAGAAAGGAATTCTCTCTCAGCTTACTCCTCCATACACACCACAACACAACGGTGTATCGGAAAGAAGGAATCAAACCCTATTGGATATAGTTCGTTCCATGATGAGTAAGGCTGAGTTACCGCGATCATTCTGGGGTTATGCGCTAGAATCAGCGGCATATCTTTTGAACAAGATTCCAACCAAGACTGTGCCTACCACACCATATCAGATGTGGAGTGGGAAGAAACCCTATCTTCAGTACCTGAAGACATGGGGATGTCCAGCTTTTGTAACAAAGCAGCATCTGGACAAGCTCGAGGCACGCTCAGTAGAGTGTAAGTTTGTGGGATATCCAAAGAACTCCATGGGATATTGCTTCTACTACGCAGAGGAACAAAAGGTTTTTATTTCTCGTCATGCCTGCTTCTTAGAAACTGAATTTTTAGAAAATCAGAAGAGTGGGAGCACAGTAGAACTAGAAGAAATTCCAGAACCACAAGCTGTTACTGAAAGTTTGGTAGAACAAGAAGTTTCAGAAGAAAGGGACATACCAGCGCCTATCCGCAGAAGTAGTAGGCAGTCTCATCCGCCCGAGAGATACTACAGTTTTCTCATAGACGGGGATCGAGAAGATTGCATCATTGATAATGACAACCCTACTAGCTTCCAGCAAGCCATTCAGAGCGGCGACTCGGTAAAATGGCTGGATGCAATGCGGACCGAAATGGAGTCCATGTACACTAACAAAGTATAGACTTTGGACATTGCTCCAGATGGGGTAAAACCCGTAGGATGCAAGTGGATCTTCAGAAAGAAGATTGGTGTTGATGGACAGGTTGAAACCTATAAGGCTAGACTTGTTGCAAAGGGTTTCCGTCAAAGACCTAGTTTGGACTATGACGAAACCTTTTCTCCAGTGGCTATGCTGAAATCCATTCGGGTCTTTCTTGCTGTTGCTGCCTTCCACGATTATGAGATCTGGCAGATGGACGTAAAGACGGCCTTTCTAAATGGAAATTTAGAAGAGAGCGTCTATATGGATCAGCCAGAGGGATTCATTCAGAGTGGGAGCAGCGGTAAAGTATGCAAGCTGCTTAAGTCCATTTATGGACTAAAGCAGGCATCTCGGAGTTGGAACATCTGTTTTGATGATACTGTCAAAGAATTCGACTTTATCAAAAATCCAAATGAACCATGCATATACAGTAAGATTGTAGGGAGAGTTGTTGTATTCCTCGTCTTGTACGTGGATGGCATTCTCCTAATAGGAAATGATATTCCTATGCTACAGTCAGTCAAAAGATTCTTGTCACAGAAATTCTCCATGAAGGACCTGGGTGATGCCACCTACATTCTGGGGATCCAGATCTATCGTGATAGATCAAAGAGGATGTTGGGACTTTCACAGTCCAGGTACATAGACACCATATTGAAAAGATTCAGTATGGAAGATTCTAAGCGCGGTAACCTACCGGCTTGTCACGGAATCACCCTCTCCAAAGAGATATCTCCCAAGACTGATTTGGAAAGGGAACGCATGTCGATTATACCATACGCTTCTGCAGTAGGCTCTATAATGTATGCGATGTTATGTACCAGACCAGATGTAGCATACGCATTGAGCGTTGTAAGCCGGTATCAGGCAAACCCAGGGGAGAATCACTGGATAGCAGTAAAGAACATTCTCAAGTACCTGAGGAGGACTAAGAAGATGTTCTTGGTTTACGGCGGAAAAGACCTCAGGATAGAGGCCTATGCTGATTCCGGCTTCCAGAGTGACAAGGATGACTCCAAGTCCATGTCGGGTTATGTCTTTACCCTCAATGGAGGGACGGTCTGTTGGAAGAGTTCCAAGCAGGACACCATTGCTGACTCGACGATGAAAGCGGAGTACATAGCTGCTTGCGATGCCGTAAAAGAAGCTGTCTGGATGAAGAAGTTCCTCATAGAACTTCAGGTGGTTCCTACCAGTGTTGGTCCAATACCTCAGTATTGCGACAACAACGGCGCTATAGCTTTAGCGAAGGAACCCAGGTCCCATCAGAAGTCCAGACACATCTTAAGGCGGTATCACCTAATCAGGGAGATCGTAGATCGCCAGGAGATCGAGGTAAAGAGAGTAAATACAGAGGATAACATTGCTGATCCATTCACTAAGGCCCTACCTCAGATTCAGTTCGAGAGGCTACTCGAGATCATCGGTCTTCGATATGCCAGTACATGGCCCTAGTGCAAGTGGGAGATTGTTAGTGTTTATGCCTTAGAAGGCCATAACTGTATCATACTAGTTTGTATGTTACTTAATGGAAGCTTGGGATATTCACATGTATATAACAGTCTTGCTAAACATGGTAGTATGCTACTTGGTTTTTCTATCTTAATATATGAGTATGCGTATTGATAGAGCTCTTAGGATCTTGCTTGACTACCAGCATTGTGATGGCAGTCATACTAGTGGGGGCTGGGTAGTCTACAAGCACATCCTTATTCAGGTCCTTAGTCGTAGGATTATCGAGACAAGGCATCGATACTCCGGAGTAGACTAGTGTGTACGCTTCTCATTCCGGTTGGGGAGATGGTCTGTCCCACAGCCGTCAGTACGTCGTACTGGAGATAGTATGCAGGTGCTCGTTAGGTTACGGGTACACCGGACAAGACTCACAGGGAACTGTTGGTTAGTTTTATACCAACCGTCAGTAAAAAGTTCCCAGGTGACATGAGTACAGCATAGTCTGCAGACTTGACACTGCTACTTCGCCTCGAGTGTGTCCCACTGTTCTTAGATTGCTACCCTACCACGGCTCAAAGGAGTCGTGCAAACAGATAGTAGTTGGGTGCGGTCCCGAGCACTTGGAGGCAGTAGTGGTTAGACAGGATTCGTCTCTCCCAGTATTGGGGGTTGATATCGCGCTGTGTCAGAGAACCATTACGCAAAGTCCCTGGCCAGGGCAAGCGAGATTTGCTGGTAGGTTCCAGTAGTTTCTCAGGGTGTAATGGGCTTCGCTCCAACACGACTTATACCGCTATTAGGGGACTGACGCTTGCCGCCCCCCTAGGCCCGATATGCGATAGTCTTAGACGAACGGACCGGACTGTATGGAGATTGTCACATCAGACTCAGTAGGAGTTCGGATGGGTTTCCTCATCGGCCTTCTTATCGACATCTACCTGGGGACCGTTACGTACAGCTAGTGCCGCTTGCGGTCTGTGGTTAAACCCACTGCCAGCGTAGAAGTCGAGTCTTTAGAGTCCCACACAGAGAGTTTCCCTACTCCAGGAGAAACGATATAGAGGACGTATGGTTTTACGACAAGGGTTCGGACGCATACGTGTGTTTACGCACGTACGACATCCGGACAGTTTTTACTAGCCGGCTTTGGTTTAAACCAGTTTCTAGTATCCGGTTATTGGATTTATACAGTCTAAAGTTTTTCCGTGTTTTCACGGATAGGAGGGGCGTTCTCGTAATTGCGCAAGAAGCTTCTAGAAGATGGTGACTAAGGAGGTTAAGGTGGCATATACTTTGAATGAGATTAGTGAGTCATATGAGTGATTCATCCATGTCATTAATGCATCATAAATGCTTAATGACTCATGGAAACGAATCACCATTAGATATTTATGAAGCATGATTATTCATCATTTTATTTTCTTTTATTGATAAATCTTAATGCTTCATATATATTATGATAACTCATTTTCTCATATCAATTATCATTCTCACCTTCTCTCTTCTCAAGCTTTCTCTCTTCAAACCCTAATCCTCCCCTCTCATGTGTTGAGTACAAGGATTAGATAGGCTAATTAAACCATAACCCCCACTCTATATCATCTAGGTACTTTGATTAGCACTTAAAGAAACCTAGTTGCCTCAAGTTTAGAGGCAAAGCTTGGAGTAAAGCTCTCGGGTGGATCGTCTACTACTTGGAGAAGGCCGAGGAGGAGGTGGAGTTCATAAAGACGAAGGACACGGTTCTTTAGGTATAATCACTTCACATAGTAGTTTAAAACTTCTATGTTAGTTGTTAGTTATCGTTTAGCTTCGATTCATGTGGTTAGTCGATGTTTAAGCATAGAACAAGATCGTTTTTCATATTTCCGCCTCCCTGCAAGTCGTGGGGTGTTGTACATCGACTTACAGGTACAGCTTGACCCAAGGAGGGGTGCTCAAGTTACCGGATTCCATGAAGTGCTGAGTGTCTCATTCACTTTGTTGAAGGGGGATGCCTCGCTTCTGGTTTTGGTGGGTAATTTTCCGCACTCGTAGGGGTCTAGGTTTTCATTGCATAAGCTATCCACACGACCAGGGGAACGTCGGGTTTCAGTTGCGGCTCAAAGGAAACCCGGGGCTCCCAGATTATCTGTTTTGTTCTATGATACTTATTATTTTTCTGTGATATTGCATTTATCACGCCTGGAGCAATTATTGTATATTGTTATATATATACTAGTAGATGTTGTATATGTTTTACACCCGCGCTAGTCCAGTCCCCACTCTGTCGTTAGTTAAGTAACCTAACGGGTGATGATGGGACCCAGTGGCGAATGCGGATGGCATATACGTACATTATATTTTCGTTCTTTTGTGGTGTGATTAATTTATGGGATTGTATTGATTTGGATCAATGCACGGAAAACAGATCTATTCGATATTGTTGGAACAATTTTCAAAACGCTGTTATTGCAAAGACGTTTTCTTTTGTTTTGCACAGTGGTATTCGGTTATGAATATCCAGCACCTTATTCTATGAGGCAAAGGCCGAGATCCCTTCACCGGGAGTGACCCCTTGGGCAGAAGTTTGCGCCATCGTAATAATTTCATTAAAGTCGATTGTTTTGCTTTACATCGTGTATTCAGTTGGAATATCCTGCACCTCATTCTACGGGGAAAGAGCCGAGATCCCTTCACCTGGAGTGACCTCTTGAGCAAAAGTTTTCGCCACTATATATTTGTAAAACCACTTGGATTCCTTCAACGATATCAAGTTCATTACGTTAAAGGTTTTTGCCAAAAACCAGCCGTAGCCCTCCGTCATTTCAGATTAGTATTACTTAGTATCCATGCTGCATTTGTTGATTCCGTCAAGGCATAGTATACGGTACCTGAGTGGTGCTTGTTTGTAGCATGGATATGTGATTGGTTAGGACAGTCGTACGGCCTTGTTGACTCCGTCAAGGGCTCGTGCCGGTGGGTTTAATGCAATCAAGATAATGACGGGTTGAACTTGAGTAGGACTTTTTGATTTGTTGACTCCGTCAAGGTCACTTGGGTCCTAGGGGTAAAAAACACACATCGGGAGTTTCTAAAGAAACTGAAACTTACCAGGCATGCGCATACCTTCTGGAGTGTGATAACGTGAGTGGATTCCATCATGTTATCATGCAATGATAGTTGTATCCCGATTCCCACTGATGAGTTGGTTTACTCCTCGGGTGATCCTGACTAATTCTTCTTTTAGGTTTGGAGGAGAATTTGAGGATACAGTGGGAGACATCCTGATTAGATAAAGTGGTAACCATTCTGATTTAGGTTAGAGTGCACGCAGAGTGTTTCTTTTCTCTCACTTTGGCAGCAACCATGGCCCGACCCTTGACTATGACTCAGTGACCAAGTAACCGAACTTTCTTAAAATACTGGCTTTTGGATTTTCTGAGGTGTATACATCATTTCCACTCTTTCTTTTACCCTTTGCATTTCTCCAGAACATCCCGTATCACTACGAACATTCACTTCCATTGGATAAATCCATCGTATAGTTACATACGAACTCGAAGGAACTTGTTCCAGATTCGAGGATAGATTCTGGTTTTGGAGAGAAAGAATAGGACTATTCAGTTTTCTTTTCCTTTTACCTTCTCTCAGGTTGTGAGGGCTCCTAGGATTAGGAGAGGGTACACCTATTGCGCTAAATTGGATAGTCTTCTTCCAAACCATAGACAGGTGCCGAAAGGTGGGGAAGGAAGAAAACCAATTAGCCTAAGTGTGATGTACAGAAAATAATAAGTAAAGACAAAATAAAGGGATTAGAAAGAGGGCAAAGTAAATTGCGACTGTTATCATTCATGACCAAATCGCGTATTTCATCGCCACTCCTACTTCACCTTTGCTTTTCTCCGGTTCAGGAGAAATAGAATAAGGTTTTTTCAGTTGTCTTTTATCATCATCTTCTCTCAGGTTGTGAGGGTTTCTTGGATTAGGAGGGTACACCTATTACGCTTATTGGATAGTCTTCTTCTAAACTATAGGTTGGTGCCAAACGATAGGGAAGGAAGAAAACCAATTAGCCTAAGTGTGGTGTACATAAGGTAATGAGTAAAGACAAATAAAGGGGTTTGGAGAGATGGCAAGGAAATATACGGTTACAGTCATGAATCTGGATTGTGGAAGAGGCATTACTAGGAATACCCGGATACCTCTATGAAACATTTTAATGTTTTCAGTTTCACTGTGCGTTGTTAATAGAAAACTGATTTTCCAATTAGATCTTTACTCCAGGGTATGTATTTACCAGGTATGCTTCTCTCATCTGTATGGTTTTACAGATGATGGGTGGGAGAAGTTATTGGGAATTAAGTGATCGTCCTCATTATATCGGAATTCGTTGTAATTAGTGATATTTGAGGAAATCACCTGGGTTTTTGTCGGACGTCAAATATTTGGTTTTGAATATCCATTGTTATGCACCAATTTCAAACTGATATATCTGTACGTTTATTTTATAAAGTGAGATATAAATTTTTGAAATTATATCCATGACATTTACCTGTATCAGTTGATGGTTAGGTAAGGAGCATTCAACAGTGGTGTAATTCTTCATAACCATAGTACAATTTTCAATCTACGACGCACAGGGTTTGAGTTATTCAACACAGGGGACTTATACAAAGTATTGTATATTGTCCAGTGTCCATTAGGACAGAAGGGTTGGTCCTCGTACTATATTCTGTTTACTTGTGACTTCTCTAGTTTTTAGACAAGTGTTTCGTAGAAATTCAAGGTCTAAGTTTTGAGAAGTTATAGGTGAAAGAATAAAATAGAGAACCATGTGTTACAAGTATCAGGATTCTTCAAGGTGATTGAAGATGTAGATACTTGTGTTTGGTATTTAGTTGATAGTAATGGTTTTGAGAACTTGCTTCTTTTTCAGGTTACTCATATTTGGATGCACTCCTAAGTTGAGTAATGCTGATCGGCCTCTCTCTATTTAGTTGACATGAACTGGAGACAGCTGCATGATTTGAATCTAGTTCCAATTAAATCAGTGCCTCTGTTTCTATATTGTATATAGAATGGTTCATATTTTGACGATGTTAAGGTATTTGGAGTTGTCCGGCTTATACTTAAAACCAGACTCTGGATAACTTAAGGCACGTTTCTGTAATGGCAGTTTATGGGTTAACCCAGGCTATGACGAGGGTTAATTTTCTACCATCTGGAAGATCAATAGTGATATTGTTCTTGACTCACCACAGTTTTAGTAAAATGGACTTTTTGAGAAAACAGTAGTGGGAGTATGGTAGAACTGGAAGTGATTCCAGAATCACAAACGATTACCGAAAATTTAATAGAACCTAAAAATTCAATCAGGTTTGATATTCCATTAGCCACTCCGCAGATATGGTGGGTAACCTCAAGCGCCCGAGAGGTACTTCGGTATCCTCAAAGACGGTGGCAGGGAGGTTCTTATTTACCCAAACTTGACACTACTGTTGTCCTAGACTATGAGACCCGGCAGGAGGATGCGTATAGCGTCGTTCTAAACTATCTTTAGAAGTGCACATATACATGACTCTGCCAGAGGGTTGTCGTAGTCAGTGGGAGCAGCGGAAGCGTAGTGGAAAAGTAGCTTATGTCTATAGACTAAAGCAGATATAGCGGAGATAGATCGTCTATTTTTGATGTGACAGTCATGGGCTTTGACTTCATCAGAATAGGAGATGGATCTGTTAAGAAAGTAGTAGGATGTGATGTCCTGGTATATGGATGACATACACATAGTAGGAAGTAAAATTCCTATCCTACAATCGATTATACTATGGTTGTCACACAGTGGTTTATACATAAAAGATATAGATATTAAATCAGGCATTCCGGTTACTAGATCTATGGTTTTAGATCTAGATTTGGGTAGTTTCCCAATTTGGGTACTTAGACAATATTCTAAAGGTATTTTAGAATGTACGACTCCTGGCATGGTGGTGTACCTGCAGGTGATGGAATCACCCTCTCTAAAGGTTTCTTACAGACTAAAGGGGAGAGGGATGTGCGTGATTGGCATATCACTTGCTTAGGCAATTGAGTCAATCATGAGATGTCAAGTACAACACCAGATGTTGTCTTTGCACTAGATGCAATAAGTTGAGATATTAATCCAATCCTGGAGAAACGTTCGGAAGCAGTTTTAGAACATAAGTGGATGTTCTAGGGATTTGATAATGGCAGCCTTCTTCAGGAGACGGTTATCATTCCAGGCTTTCAAGGTGACCTGGATGACAGAGTGATTGTCAGAGTTACAGTTTTCCCTCTGACGAGGGGCAGTAGTTTGGACAGGTGGTCCAAGAGGATACTGAGGGAGGCATGGCGCAGGGTACTGATTAAATTTAGTTGGCTATACAGTCTAAGAAGTTTGCTGGATTTGGAGTTCATTTATGAACTAGATCCCATCAGATATCCAGACATATTCTAAGACAGGTATTGCTCATTTCGGGAGATGGCTTTCTTCGCGAACTTGAGATTAAGAGAGACATAGAAAGAAACATCAAAGCGGATCCACTCACTGAGGCTATTTCTCGAAAGCGATAGTTTCATAGACGATCTTTGTGAAACTGATTAGTAGAGGAGTTGGGTGTTCGGTACCCGGGCTGTGAGTATGCGACATCGTAATAATTAGCCTTAAGTGCAAGTGGGAGATTGTTGGCTATAATGCCCTCAAGTTAATTATTGGATCACAGGCACGTGATTGCAATGATTGAGGGAGGACCTATACCGGTAGAACAATCTTACTCGAGATGATAGTATGCTATCCGGTTTGTCTTTATCATCGTGTACATGCTTCAGGTGATATTACAGATCACTATTACACGATGATAGAGCCCATAGGATTCTTGCTTGACAACCAACTGTATGATGGCGATCATATACGCGAGAGTTGGGTAATCTATAAGCACATCCTTAAAGTGTCCCTAGTCGTGGGAGTTTCTGAGAGTGGGTATCGATACTCCATGAATAGACTAGTGTATACGGATCGAGACCCCGACGAGGGGCGGTGGCTGGTCTCACAAGCTATTGGTGTCAGTTGGTTCAGCTAAGATAGTATACAGGTGATCATTGGGTTATGAGTACACCGGACGAACTCGCAGGGGCACTGCTGATTGGTACTATACCTATCGTCGGGAGCAGTTCCCAGGTGACATGAGAACAGCTTAGTTCGTTGACTTGACACTGTTAGTTTGTCTCAAGTGTGTTCCCACTGTTCTTTGATTTCTACCCTACCACGGCTCAAAGGAGTCGTGCAAACAGGTAGTAGTTGGGTGCAGTCCCGAAGCACTTAGAGGCAGTGGCGGTTAGATAGGATTCTTCTCTCCCGGTATTGGGGGTTGATATCGCGCTGTGTTTTGGAGAGCCATTACACAAAGTCCTTGGCCAAGGCAAGTGAGATTTACTGGTAGGTATTCCAGTAGTTTCTCAAGGTATTCTAGGCTACACTCCGACACGACTTATACCGCTATTAGGGGTCTGACGTTTACCATCCTCCTAGGCTCGATATGCTATACTCATAGACTAACAGACCGGACTGTATGGAGATTGTCACAGATAGGCTCAGTAGGGTTTCAGGATGAGTTCGCTCGTCAGCCTCCCTTTTGCTCAATACCGGGGCAGCCGTTACGTACAGCTAGTACCACTGACGTGCTTATGGTTAAACCCATTGTCAACGTATTGACGAGTCTTTAGAGTCCCCCATAGAAAGTTTCCCAAGTTCGGGCGAAACGTTGTAGAGGTCGTCTGGTTTTATAGCAGGGTTCGATCATATACGTGCACTCATGCACGGATAATGATCGAACAGATCATACTAGTGGGCTTTGGTTTAAACCGGATCCTAGTATTAGATATGTTGGATTACTTTCGTTTCATAGTATTCGTATTCAGTCGGAATACGGATGCGGGTATGTATATACAGGTGAGGGGTATTCTTGTGATCCGTCACGAGTTTACTTTAGAAGATGCCATTCTATTTATTGTTTTAAACATTTGGATTAATGTTTATTAAGTGGAAATTGAGAGTGCAAGTCATGATCAAGAGCATTAAATGTGGCATGTGCAATATTGGTGACTCATGGTGTGTTTTCTTGTGCCATGTCTATTCTCTTGATTGATTATTGTGTAGGATTGATATGTGGAGAGAGAGAGGGCAGCCACTAGAGGTGGGGCTTGGTTCTTGATTTGGGTTTGAGAGCTCTCACATTTTTATCTCACACAATAATAAGAAAAGTTCTTCTTCTTCACTAGTTTTTTCTTGAGCTCACAACTTCTATCAATGGCTTCTTCTTCAACCTCTACTCTATCCCTCTCATGTGCTGAGAATCCTAGAGTGTCATGAGATAAAATAATCACACACTATTTCTACTTCACCTTGGACATGTCGGCTAGCAAACTTCATGTTCGAGTTGCTTCAATTTGAAGCAGGAGCCCGTATAAAGAAAATCGACGTGGTGCCACTTCGACGAGCGAGATCGGAGAGCGAATTTCGTCGGCGCAGCAGCGAGGAGCTTGGCGTAGAGATTGAAGACCAAAGGACACTGATCGATCGGTATAATCTCTCCAAACTCTTTTACAGTTTACTAGTTTAGGGTTAATGGAACGATCCGGGTTTTAAGGTTACGATAGCGCCAAGTTAGAAAAGATTTTGTTCCGCATTTGGGCCTCGGATTGACGGCCGGGGTGCTACCGTAACCCAACACCTTGTCCCTTCATTAATCTCTATTCATGTCTAGCCCTTAACAAAACAATTGTTAATCTGATCTCAAATCGCGGTCAAGACTATCAGTAAATTGATAGCGCGCCCGATTAGGATGTTAACGATTCTTTTGCTAAAGTTTATAAACTTCATAAGACTTAAAAGAAGTTAAAATATTTTCTCATCTATTGTTCTACCATAATCCTACGAACCCTATCAAGCGGTTTAGATAGAAGAAGAAATGATGGAGATAGAAATCATAATGCAGAAAGTACAATTCCTTCGAGTTTAGATAGAGAAGGAAATTATAATGCAAAAAGTAAATGCGAAATAATTAAGCTAATAATCTACCTTTATTAATCAACTTTACAAGTACAATTCCTTCGAGTTTAGATTACAAGAAGAAGAAGAAGTTGCTCTCGATCTCTGCCTCGTAGGTAGTAGATGTTCCGTCGAAATTCATGTCGCTTTATCACATTGAATCGCGGACCTGTCGTGGATCACTTGTTCTTTGACGGTGATTTGCTTCGTGTTAAAAGGTTGATCATTTCTAACTTTAGCCCTTGGTCCTTTATATAGCCGTCAAATCAGAAACCCTAGATCTCATAGGTTAAGATATATTGATACGATCACCCCCAGAAAATATCAGATCCAACGGCCATCAGAGGGTCGTGGATCCGCCGCGTATTGGGGCTTATGGCCACGGAAGCGCCGCATCTTGGAGTTAGGCTTTGGGTTTTCTGGAGCTTCTACATGTTGACATATAGAGATCTTCTAGATATCTGAATTTTGGAAATATTTCCTGAGTCTCTGCCAGTATTTATTTTTCAATTTTATTTAATTTTATCGGCAGATTTTTGATTCTGACATCTCGATATCCCGATCTCCTGACCTGAGCTAAATCTTACACAATATTTCCATGAATAATGTTAGTAATATTTTTCATAGAGATATAATCTTAATCATTTTATATGGTAATAAATCTTTTAAGCAATTTGATTAAGATTATTTGATATGATATGCATAATAAAAATATTATATAAATATTATATGCATATTTTTTCCTTCATGATATTAATTATAATATATAAACATATGGTAAATAGTATTTTGCATATAAACACAAATATGTTCTATATTTATAATAAACACCTTTAAATATTTAAGAAAAGTAAGGAAAATGTTATATCAAATGTGCGATATTTTCAACTGAACAGCTGTAGACCCCTATCTTTTTCAAGGGATTGGATCATGTAGGACCTGAGAGAGAAATTAATCATTTATGCCCGTGGATTGTATATGGTAATCAATATGGGGATCCATCGTAGGGATCAACGTATTAGTTTAAGGACATGACGGTTCATTATCGTCGTATTTTGGGGCGAGTTTCTGGTTTAAGGACCTATTGGTCCAATATCGCCATGTTTAGGGCGAAATGCTAGTTTAAGGATGTTCCGGTCCATGATTCCCATGTTTGAGGGAGTGCACTAGATTAGGGACGTTTCGGTCCATTATTAGTTTAGGGACTTCTCGGTCCATTATCGCCGTTTTTTGAGGCGACGAAGCTTTTTGGTACTACTCTCAGAGTTCTGACTCAGGAAGATAGCGAACGGACACAAGCGACGTCGTTTATCATTGACCTAAGTTATGACTCGTCAAGCGTAGTACTTTTTGATGAATCGGTCATTTATTGACTGGAAGGATCTTTCGCCATGCATATCTATGAGCAGGTAGGCTCCACCTTGCTAGATTTTGTCTATAACGCTCGGGCCTTCATAGTTCGACTCGAACTTCCCCCATTGTCATGCCCCGCTTCCTGGTGTACAGTAAGGAGACGCGACGAGACCCGCTACGTATTTACTCAGAAGTAAACATGCTAAGCGTATCTAAGAAATATAATGTAAATATACATAAGAAGACATGAAATGTAAATGAACAGCAACTTTTATTTATTAAACATTTCTTTACAAGTACAACTGAAATATGTAAATACAGGAATGGAAAGCAATGCCTAAACAATGGCATGAACTGAAAAAATATATATACAAGTATCTAAAGCTCTGGGTCAATGGAGAACTGCTCAAAGTCTTCAGCACTTGGCTCAACCTCCAGAGAGTCTGATCCATCTGACAATATTCCAAAGAAAGAAGAGAAGGAATGTCGTCAGCGAACAATCGCTCGGTAAGTCCCAAAAATAGGTAAGAATAGACAGATGAGAATATAACTGGTATATTGTAATTTTTGTTCTGTTAACACAGTTGTTTGTAGCTTGGTATAGAATATGGCAGTATATACGAGATGAGTCCCACTATTCCGGAGACTAAGGTATACGGAGCATAAGGAACCATTAAGCCACGGTACACAGCAATGGATATTCAGGTTAGGTGTATTAAAATGACCGTCTCGTGCCACTTCTAACACATTCCATACCAGTCTACCCCTTTAAAACCCTGTAATGTCTTTTTTATTGATTGTATTGATTGGTTATATTATACTTACCGAAACCATGATATCATTTAACGGAATGGATATAAATGGATAGTCATGTAATCAGAGTATATCCATGGTTCGGTTTAGTCGAGTCATGTTGATGTAGCTTGTATCTGCTATAAATGGATTCATGTTGTATTGAAGTTATCTTGAATCATATTCAAGGATAGATTGATTTCATATTAGACTAAAACTCTGTCTGAGTTAGACACTTTAAAATGAATTGAAATTCTGAATTAGTTTTGATGTTATCGGTAACTGCTGCATATGGACGGAAGGATTTGTGTCTTTTTCCAAGACAATTATCGTATTGATAAAACCATTTTTAGGTTGTCTACCTTAGATAGGCAAGCATCCATATTCTCCAGCTCCCTGAGGCTCAAGAGAACTGCTTTCGCTTAAACCTATATTTACTAGGGTACTTATTGTAAATTAATATAACTTGAAGGGGTTTTATGAAAAATAGTTTTGATATATTTTCAAATACATCTCAAATATTTAATTATCGTCTTTAGGGTTTTCATAGTTGTAATTTTTATAAAATGAAGTTTTCTAGTGAATAGAACTTAGATTTCATTGTATATGGTATTTTAGTGTAATATTGGAATTGTATTGATTTGTAATGGTAGTTTCATGAAATTTGTGATTCCTTTGATTTGGAAAACATGGAATATATATAATGTAAATTTAATGTAGATATTTTGATAATATATATATATATATAACTAGAACTTATTTATTAAATATAAATCACATTTTTCTTAAAAATTGCATTAAAATTTCTATCAAGATCGGATGCTCCATGAGGAGGTCTGCATCTTGCTCTACTAGGCCCGAGAATATGCGATGACCCGCACCATCCCGATCGGGGTTCCCCAAAATGGGTTGTAGAGACACATTTGCAAGGTGTTCCCTGATAAAAAATCAAGAAACACCTCAATGAGGTATCACGTGTTCATAAGTGACCAAGGGTCACGTGTTGACACGTGATTGTTTCCTGTGATCTCTACTTTATAGAATTAAATTCTAATCAAGCAACAATGTAACAAAATAGCTAAGGAAAAACTCTAATGGGGCGTCACGTGCTCACACGTGACCAAGGGTCACGTGCTGACACGTGACCAAGGTCACGTGCTGACACGTGATGGTCCTTTAGCTCTGTTAAAAGGCAGAATTAAATTCTGAATAAAAGAGAGTCACGTGCCAACACGTGACAGGTCCCTCAGCTCTTTAATTGATAGAATTAATTCTATTTCAATGGTCATCGTTGGGATCACGTGCCAACACGTGATTGGCTTTAAAAGCCTTATGAGTTAATATAATTAAATTCTAATTAAGGGAAATCAAAGACCCTAACTGGGAAAGTATTTCTTTAAATCTTTCCAAACAAAAGGGATTATGCTTTGTAAAGTGGAGTACCGTTGGATTAAAAATTCAATGGTGATTAAAAATCACCAACTTATGGAAAGATTTTATATAAGGAAAGATTTCCCTAAATTCCACTAAGAATAAGAAACAGAATATCTTTTGGATTAAAAATCCAATGGTGAATAAAATTCACTGAGATCATCTTAGTTACAAAAACAAACAAAATCTTTCAATGAAAGATTCACTAAAAAAATTGATTCTTTTCCTTCTCCTATAAATAGGAGCCAAGAAGAGGTGAAAGGGGATAGATTTTTGGATCTTGGAATTTTCTGAAGAAAAATAGCAGAGAGAAAAGAAAGGAGAATTTAATTCTCAAAAAAAAAAAGAAACCCTAGGTGAGAAAGGGGAAGGGATCAAAGCTCCATAAAACAAAAAAGAGAATTTAATTCTCAATCTAAGAGTTTAACTCTTCTGCAAAAGAACTTAGTTCTTCCTCTGATTGAAGATCTGCAGAAGCAAATCTCCCCACAAGTTGAGAATTTAATTCTCATCGGGGAGATTCTGCCATGCAGATCCAAAACTTAGAGGGAGAATTGAGTGTAGAGAATTTAATTCTCCCAAAAAAAACTAGGGTTTAACCCTATATGAGAATTTAATTCTCCCAAATTCACAGGAATTTAATTCCCCCAAATAAAATTAGGGTCCAACCCTGCATGAGAATTCAATTCTCCCAAATTCATAGGAATTTAATTCCTCCAAGACAGAACTAGGGTTTAACCCTAAATAAGAATTTAATTCTTCCACATACATAGGAATTTAATTCCCCTAAAAACATAATTAGGGTTTTAACCCTACAGAGAATTTAATTCTTAAAATAAAGAGACTTGAAAGATCTCCATGCACGTAAAGAACTTGGTCACGTGATGACACGTGACTCCAATCCTCCGTGATCAGAAAAGAAAGAATAAAACCAGGTCACGTGACCCCTAAAAAGATCCTCCGAAATAAGAAGGGGTTAGCCCAGAGGCAATGCCTCAAGTGCACCCACGTGACCTCCAAAACAAAGAGAATAAAGGCAAAGGCAGATTCTAATTAGGGCGCCCTCACTTGTCCTCACGTGACCCCTAATAAACACCTTAATAAATCAGCGCATGAGTGCCTATCACATGCCCACACGTGATGGCCGTGAAAACTAAAAGTGTTTAATACTTATTTGCAAATTTGAGAATAGAACAAAGGAAGACTGGTTCCCACCTTCAGAGGCATCACATGGCCCCACGTGACCAATCCAATTTTAGTGTTTAACACTATTTTGAGCGTTTCGTCCTTAGTGTTTAACACTATTTTCAGCGCATCTCGTGGGAACACGTAACCATCAAATATATGTTAGTGTTATCCTAGCCTAAATTGGCAAAGTCCTTCTGAGGCAACACTTCCCTTTTTTCCGAGTCTCAAGTACATCTTTGCCTTCCAAAATTGAACATTCTATATGGCATATGAGTGCTCAGCACTCAACAAAGATAAAATGTTGTCAGAACCCCTGTTTAGCAGTGCCAAATAATAGGGGAGTTGAACCCAGACAAATGTTTAATGGTCCAACAAAGGGCCAACATTTCTAATCTAATTGGACTTAGCCCAAGTTGGCCATAAGTCCTTAATTCAGATTTAACTGAGTCAATGTATTCATAATCTAATTAATTGATCTAAGTTCCAAAATTGGACTACAGATCTCCCAATCAACTTTGGTTCAAGGGTACATCTCTTCACTCCTTTGATATTTGTCGTTGTAATCTTTCAACGTCTTCAGAGAGGTGACGGGTCCCGACAACCACACATTTCACGAACTATGATGTCCTTAATCCTGACTGTGAGGTCTTTAAACTCACGGACTATGATGTCCTTAACCTTGACTGTGAGGTCTTTAAACTCACGGACTATGATGTCCTTAACCTTGACTGTGATGTCTTTAAACTCACGGACTATGATGTCCTTAACCCTGAACCGAGATGTCCTTAAACTAACAATGGACCGTAATGTCCTTAAACTAACAATTGACCGCAATGTCTCTAAACTAAACAACAGAGCCCAAATGCTTTCTTGTTGGATCTAAACGTTTCCGTTAAGTTGATCTTAGTCTCAAATGAGACTAACGTATCCTTAACAAACGTTTAAGTTGATCTTAGTCTTAAATGAGACTAACGTATCCTTAAACCCAACCCCCAAACCCAAATCTTAGAAGATACGGATTTGGACTAATCCACGCCCTACGGGCGACAACATAAATTAGTCTCCGTATACAATCCACGGGCAACCAAAAATAAAACAAACACACACGACACGATGTGACCATCTGGAGAAGGAGAAAGTTGTTACCGCAATGCGGTAGCGTAATTAACTGCAGGGGCGTACGCCTGCAGGGAAGAGCGTCCCCATAATCAAAAAACCCTCAAATGAGGAGGAATTTGACGAAGTCTGCTATATCGGCCGCATCCGTTTAAACTTTCGATACGTGGTGCCATAAATCAACTTAGCATCTTCGGAGAGGTGGACAGATAGCACCAATTAGCATTTGCCCCGAAATTCAGGCAAGACGTTTATCGCGTCTCTGTGTTTCGGCGGGGAACACAAGGAATTAAATAATACACTTTTAAAGAAAACGGTTTTTGAATCTTTATGGTATTTTATTGTAAACTTGTAAATTCCCATAATCTAATGTTCCAAAAGTCATCATGCTATCTAAAGAATGTGTGTTTTGATGGGGTAGTTCATTATCTCATGAGTTTTCTAAAGGTAATACGATCAAAATGAATAAGCAATATCGTATGTAAACATGATGGTATTTTACCGTAAAACTGAAATAGAAGTTACAATACATATTATTTTGAGATGAAACTTGTTCTAATATGTTTGTTTATGATTTCTAAACAATATACAAAAAGATGGTAAATTTTTCTAAAGAAAAATTGTGTTTTTAGTTAAAATAGATTTGGAAGTCGGATTAACTCCGCTTCTGACTAGTTTTGAAAAAATGAATTTGTTTTAATAGAATAGAAGGTGGAAAGAGGGAACTTACTGGTTGGAAATAAATAAGGGAGGTAGAGTAATCTTACGGAATCATCGAGAAGTCACTTTGTCGCCGGATTTGTCCCGAAACGTCGCCGGAACTTTCGTTGAGCTAACTCCACTTGTAAAAATTTTGGGTTGGAAATTTTAGAGAGATTTTTTATGGTAATTTTCAGAATGAAGAGGCTAGGGTGTGATGTTTGTATTTATAGAAGAAATTATGGTTTAGGGTAATGAAGAATGGAATTAAAATGTGCATTAAAATGGATTTAAGAGAGGAATTATCACTCTCTGGATAATTGCAGAGAAATTAAACAACATGGGGATGGTAGGATAGGCCAAGGGGTACTAGAGTTAAAAATTCAGAGCATTCCCTACGGGGAAAACCGGCGATGTCGGTCTTGGTGATAATCTCGCTGGTCCATTAGGGGGTGGGGAGCTCTGGATTCTTGCCACGTGTTGGTGTCGTTTCAACTAGCCTAATGCACATGTTTGATTTCTGTGTGACTTTTCATTTTATGTGCAGTGTATGTGCAAACCTTTGGGCTTCTAAAAGTTTAAAAGAAAAGTCAATAAAAATATATGTAGTTAGGGGGATTCGATCATAGGGGCTATGCCACAGCAGTGCAAGGCTTTACCAATGAGCTACAAGTGATTTCTTACTGTTCAAAAGCAATTTAAATACTTATAACATACACAGGATTGCAAATACTCCATTTGTACATTAACTTTTAAACAAATTTTCTGTACACTAAAATAGAGTCATTACATTCTACCCTCCATACAAACATTTCGTTCTCGAAATTTACAATTATTTTAAGGACTAATTTACAAACAAGTAGGGGTATCTTGCACGCATATCGTCCTCACATTCCCATGTTAATTCTCCTGCTGAGTCTTTTCTCCACATCACTTGAACTAAGTTTACTTCCTTGTTCCGAACTGAATTCACCTTTCTATCCAGGATTTCAACAGGTTGTTGCTCACAGGATAAGTCTGGCTGTATAGTAAGCTCGGAGTGATCAAGAATATGACTGGGGTCACTCACATACCTTCTAAGTTGGGATATGTGGAACACATTATGCACTCCTTCCAATGAAGGTGGAAGTGCCAAGCGATAAGCCACTTTTCCGACTCGTTCGAGTATGTCGAACGGTCCATTGTACCTCGGACTTAGCTTACCCCGTCTTCCAAAGAGAATCACTCCACGGTTTGGAGATATCTTCAAAAAGACATGATCTCCCGGTTAGAACTCCAAGTTACAGCATTTTGCATCAGCCCAGTGCTTCTGTCGGTCTTGGGCTATACGCATTTTCCCCTGATAGTGCGAACCGCATCCACTGTTGCTACTATCATCTCAGGTCCAAGAAGTTCTCTATCTCCGATATCGTCCCAACTTAATGGTAATTGACACTTCCTTCCATAAAGCGCTGCAAACAGTGTCATTCCAATGCTTTCTTGGTAGCTATTGTTGTACGAAAACTCCAAAAGATGTAGGTGATCTTCCCATGATCCTCCGAAGTCTAGCATACACGCTCTTAGCATATCTTCAAGTATCTAAATCGTTTGCTCAGACTGTCCATCTTTTTCTGGATGGTAAGCTGTGCTGAAGTTCAGACTTAATCCCAAGCTAGCTTGTAGACTCTGCCAAAATTGTGATCGAAATCCGGTGTCACGATCGGAGACAATGCAAACCGGTACTCCATGTAATCTCACGATCTTCTGCATGAGTTCATGGGTATCAGAAATAGTACACATTGAAGAGTTAAATACATAGATTCATACTTACTTCTATGTACTTCTTTACTAGTGTCTCAGTAGATTGGCCAACTCAAAATGGGATGAAGTGAGCCGACTTTGTGAGTCGAACCATAATAACCCATACAACATCATTACCTTTCGTGCTGCGAGGAAGTACGGTCACGAAATCCATAGTGATGTGTTGCCACTTCCATTCTGGGATCGGTAACGGTTGAAGTAATCCAGCTGTTCTATGATGTTTAGCCTTTACTTGCTAACACACCAAGCATTTAGCGATGCTTCTGGCTACTTCACGCTTCATTCCATGTCACCAGTAATTTTGACGGAAATGTTTGTACATCTTTGCGCCTCCAGGGTATACGGAATAAGAAGAGCTATGAGTTTCTTTCATCAACTCTTCCAGCACAAAACCTTTTGGTACACACAACCTGCTTCCGTATCTTAAAGATCCGTCGTCGTGTATGATGAAGTCTGTTCTAAGTCCACTTTCTACTTGTTCTCTGATCTTTTGCAACTTAGCATCACTTTCTTGAGCTGCTTTGATCTGATTGACAATGGTAGATTGAACTTGTAAGTTCATCAAACTTGAAGTGTTACCTGGCACGACCACTTCAATCTCTATTTGATGCAAATCTTGTTGGAGCTTCCACTGTGCGGTGAGATTCAATGCTAATGGTTGGCGACTAAGTGCATCAGGTACTACATTCACCTTCCCTGGATGATATTGTAGCTTAATGTCGAAGTCTGCCATAAGTTCTAACCATCTTCTCTGCCATATATTCAACTCTTTCTGAGTAAACACATATTTTAGACTCTTGTGATCCGTGTATATGTCCACTCGTTCACCAAGAAGATAATGGCGCCAAATCATAAGAGCAAAGATAACAGCCGCCAATTCCAAATCATGCGTCGGGTAGTTGCACTCATGAATCTTCAGCTATCTTGATGCATAAGCTACAACTTTACCGTGCTGATGTAAAACACATCCTAATCCCTTACCGGATGCATCGCAATGCACTTCAAAGCCTCCAGATTGGTCCGGTATGACAAGGATAGGTGTTGATATCAATCTTAACTTGAGTTCTACGAAAACTTGTTCGCATGCTTCTGACCACATGAGTTTCTTATCTTTATGCGTGAGCTTGGTCAGGGGTGTTGCAATTTTCGAGAATCCTTCAATGAATTTTCTGTAATATCCTGCTAAACCCAAGAAACTTCGATTGTCCTTCACAGACTTCGGTGTCGGCCATTCGCATAGTGCTGATACCTTAATTGGATCTATAGAGATTCCTTCACATGATACAATATGTCCGAGGAAACCGACTTGATCTAGCCAAAACTCGCACTTGCTATACTTGGCATAGAGTTGATGTTGTCGTAAAGTCTCCAGGACAATTCGTAGGTGCTCGGCATGTTCTTTCCGACTCTTAGAATACATCAGGATGTCGTCGATGAAGATGACAACAAACCTGTTTAGGTATTCTCGGAAAACTTGATTCATTTGGTTCATGAATATAGCTGGTGCATTGGTCACTCCAAATGGCATCATAAGAAATTCATAATCACCGTAGCGAGTTCTGAATGTCGTCTTCGGAATATCAGACTCTTTGACCTTCACCTGATGATATCCCGAATGAAAATCTAACTTGGAGAAAACGCGAGATCCACTTAGCTGATCGAACAGATCGTCGATGCGCGAAAGTGGATACTTGTTCTTTATAGTTACTTCGTTCAGAGCTCTATAATCAATGCACATTCGATATGAACCTTCCTTCTTCTTCACAAGTAGAACTGGCGATCCACAACTTGAAGTGCTGTGACGTTCCATCCTTTCTTCAATAATTCGTCCAACTGAGTACGGACCTCCTTCAAATCTTCAGGGCTTAACCGATACGGTGCTTTGATCACCGGTTGTGCTCCAGGTACTAAATCAATGCTGAATTCAAGAGCTCGATCGGGAGGCAAACCTGATATGTCTTCAAGAAATACATCGTCGAACTCTCGAACTACCTCTGGCTTTGATCCTTCCTCTGCTTAAAGTGTTGCAATCACAGCCTTCTTCGGTTTTGCTTTGTATGTGCTTGGCTCAAGGGTACGGTCTCCACTTTTGAAATAAAAGACCGGATGGTATGGAATCTCGAACACTACCCTCCTTTGACGACTGTCAACGGTAGCATAGAATGTTCCTAGCCAATATATACCCAAAACGACATCAAAATTCGGTATGTCCATTACCTTGAAGCCAGCATAGAATTCTATGCTGCAGACGACCACTAGACACAGGTCATATCCCATTGTTGCCTTTAGAATGTCGTTCCCTGAACTGACATTCTAGCTGGATACGAGAGGTTTGACTGGAATCGCATGAGTTTGGATGAATCGTTGTGACATAAAGCAACGAGATGCTCCAGTATCGAAGAGTGCTAGTGCAGGAAGTGAGGCTACTAAGATTGTACCTAAGTTATGTGGGATAGGTTTCAGGTATATGAAAAAGATATATGGGTATAACAAGTATTGAATAGCTTTGAAAGATTGAAAGGTTACCAGTAATGACTTGGCCAGTGGTTTCAGCTTCTTCCACAGTCATTGTGAAAGCCTGTCGTCTCGGTACATTCCTCCTTCTGGAAGAGCATTCCTCTATCCGTTCCTTGGTCCTTGAGGTGGGTTCCTTTGAGCTTGGTGGAACTGATGAGGAGGAGGTGCAGCCAGTCCACAAGGTGGTGGAGCTGGGAGAGCAAGTCGTAGAATAGGTGCCTGGATCGCAGGCCGCTGCGAATAAGTGATTGCTGGTCTCAGTGCAGCATTGGGATTGAGTCTACAAGGAAAAGACCCAATATCATGTGTGGGTGAGCCACATACCAAAAAAGGCGATTTTCATGCCGGCAGTTCTTCGCCAGGTGTCCATCCCTCCTGCAGTAGGTGCAAAAAGCTGGAGTGGGCCGGTTGGATGGTACTCCCGGTCTCCTGGGTAAAAATGATGGCCTCGAAGAGGCTCCTCCTGCCATCTGGGTGGCAAGGCATTTCACCCCAGCAGATTGGGGTCTGCCCTTCATCATCACCACTGCCTCATATTGACGGGCAGCTTTCAGAGCCAGTTCATAGGTTAGGAAATCCCCTATAGCTAAAGCAGCTTGGATCTCTGGATCTAACCCTTACTGAAATCGTCTGGACCTGATCTCAACAGTCGGTATCAAGTATGCCGCAAACCTGTTAAGGTCTTATGTTAGCTGTGTAGTATGTGATATTTGAAAATCAAATATTGTGACATATCTTACCTACTGAGTATGGTAAACTCAGCATCATACTCATCCACAGATTTGGTCCACATCGAACCCTGTTGTAGGTGGATGAATTGTTGTTCCATGTCAAATCGGGCAGTCTCTGTAAAGTACTTCGCGTCGAACATGTCGCAAAAAGTTTTCCATTCGATTGGTTGGTCAAGACGGCTTTCTTCTGCCTTCCACCAAACTCGGGTGTTTTCGGTGAGTTGCAGCTTCGCAACCCGTACCTAAGCGATCTCTGGCACTTGTGCTGCTGCCAGATCGTCCTCAATACTCTGAGCCCATTCTTACGCTTCCAGAGGGCTCTTTTTCCTGAAAATTGCTTTGGGTGCAATGCCCGGAATTGCTTTACTCCGAGTGCTTCCGCTTCTTGACGGTTCAGTAATATAGCAGTCTGCTGCTGTCCTTCCAGGAGGCTTCGGATTGCCTCAAGCAGTACCGTTTGCTCATTGATCGGAGCAACAACTGTAGGCGTAAGCGGTAGAGGTTGTGGTGTGTTGTTGAAGTTTGTGCTGGTATTGCTTGGAGAATTCATAACCTTGAAAGAAAAATAGGGTTAGGATAAATTCGAAGTATATGAAATTGTAAAGAATGTTTTTAATTGCTGAGTCTTGTGTTATATTGCTTAGGACTTCATGCAGAATTGACCTGCATGTCCATGCAGAACTGACCTGCATGGTAGGGCTCCATGCAGAACTGACCTGCATGGTAGGTTTCCATGCAGCACTGACCTGCATGGGCCGCCAACAAAACCTGTCAAGCCCCGCTTTCCGGTGTATGGTAAGGAGACGCGATGAGGCCCGCTACGTATTTACTTAGAACTAAACACGCTAAGCGTATCTAAGAAATATAATGTAAATATACACAAGAAGATATGAAATGTAAATGAACAACAAATTTTTATTTATTAAATATTTCTTTACAAGTACAACTGAAATATGTAAAAACATGAATGGAAAGCAATGCCTAATCAATGGCATAAACTGAAAAAAAATATATACAAGTATCTAGAGCTCTGGGTCAATGGCGAACTGCTCCAAGTCTTCAGTACTGAGCTCGACCTCCAGAAAGTTTGATCCACCTGACAACATTCCAAAGAAAGAAGAGAAGGAATGTCGTCAGCGAACAATCGCTCGGTAAGTTCCAAAGATGGGTAAGAATAGACAGATGAGAATATAACTGGTATATTGTAATTTTTGTTCTGTTAATGCAGGTTTGTAGCTTGGTACATAATATGCCAGTGTATACGAGAGGAGTCCCACTGTTCCGGAGACTAAGGTATACGGAGCACAAGGAACCGTTAAGCCACGGTACAACAGCAATGGATGATCAGGTTAGGTGAATTAAAGTGACCGTCTCGTGCCATTAACACATTCCATACCAGTCTACCCCTTTAAAACCCCGTGATGTCTTTTGTATTGATTGTATTGATTGGTTGTATTAGACTTACCGAAACCATGATATCATGTAACGGAATGGATATAAATGGATAGTCATGTTCGAGTAATGTTGATGTAGCTTGTATCTGGTATAAATGGATTCATATTGTATTGAAGTTATCTTGAATCATATTCAAGGATAGATTTATTTCATATTAGACTTAGACCATGTCTGAGTCAGACACTTTAAAACGAAAAGTCCTGAATTAGTTTTGATGTTATCGGTAACTGTTGCACATGGACAGCGGGATTTGCGTCTTTTTTCAAGACAATTACCGTATTGATAACACCGTTTTTAGGTTATTTACCTTAGATAGGCAAGCACCCATATTCTCCGGCTCCCTGAGGTTCAAGAGAACTGGTCCCGCTTAAACCTATGTTTACTAGGGTCCTTATTGTAAATTAATATACCTTAAGGGGTTTTATGAAAAATAGTTTTAATATATTTTTAAATACATCTCAAGTATTTAATTATCGTCTTTAGGGTTTTAATAGTTGTAATTTTTATAAAATGAAGTTTTCTAGTGAATAGAACTAGATTTCATTGTATATGGTATTTTAGTGTGATATTGGAATTGTATTGATTTGTAATGGTACTTTCATGAAATTTGCGATTCCTTTGATTTGGAAAACATGGAATATATATAATGTATATTTAAAGTAGATATTTTGATAATATATATATCTATATATTTATTTATTTATTTATAAAAATAAAACTTATTTATTAAATAGAAATCACATTTTTCTTAAAAATTGCATTAAAAATTCCATCGAGATCGGATGCTCCGTGAGGAGGTCTGCATCTTACTCTACCAGGCCCGAAGATATGGGATAACCCGCACCATCCCGATCGGAGTTCCCCAAAATGGGTTGTAGAGGCGTATTTGCAAGGAATTAAATAATACACTTTTAAAGAAAACAGTTTTTGAATGTTTATTGTATTTTATTGTAAACTTGTAAATTCCCACAATCTAATGTTCCAAAAGTCATCGTGTTATATAAAGAATGTGTGTTGTGATGAGGTAGGTCATTACCTCATGAGTTTTCTAAAGGTAATACGATCAAAATGAATAAGCAATGCCGTATGTAAACATGATGGTATTTTACCGTAAAACTGAAATAGAAGTTGCAATACAAATTATTTTGATATGAAACTTATTCTAATGTGTTTTTTTATGATTTCTAAACAATATACAAAATATGGTAAATTTGTTCTAAAGAAAAATTGTGTTTTTAGTTAAAATAGAATCGGAAGTTGGATTAACTCCGCTTCCGACTTGTTTTGAAAAAATGAATTCGTTTTAATAGAAGAGAAAAGGGGAAGAGGGAACTTACTGGTTGGAAATAAAGAAGAGCGGTAGAGAAAGCTTATGGAATCGTCAGGAAGTTGCTTCGAAACCGGATTTGTCCCGAAACGTCGCCGGAACTTTTCCTTGAGCTAACTCCACTTGTACAATCTTTGACTTGGAAATTTTAGAGAGTTTTTTTGTGATAATTTTCAGAATGAAGAGGCTAGGGTGTCATGTTTGAATTTATAGGAGAAATTAGAGTTTAAGGTAATGAAGAATGGAATTAAAATGTGCATTAAAATGGATTTAAGAGAGGAATTATCACTTTCTGGATAACTGCAGAGAAATTAAACAACATGGGGGTAGTGGGGTAGGCCAAGGGGTGCTAGGGTTAAAAATTCAGAGCATTCCCTACAGGGAAAACCGGCGGTGCCGGTCTTGGTGATAATCTCGCTGGTCCATTAGGGGTGGGGAGCTTTGGATTCTTGCCACGTGTTGGTGTCATTTCAACTAGCCTAACGCACATGTTTGATTTCTGTATGACTTTTCATTTTACGTGCAGTGTACGTGAAAACCTTTGGGCTTCTAAAAGTTTAAAAGAAAAGTCAATAAAAATATATGTGGCTGGGGGGATTCGAACAAAGGGGCTACGTCACAGCAGTGCAAGGCTTTACCAAT
The DNA here is from genome assembly GCA_030015575.1 of Agapanthus africanus. Taxonomy (NCBI): domain Eukaryota; kingdom Viridiplantae; phylum Streptophyta; class Magnoliopsida; order Asparagales; family Amaryllidaceae; genus Agapanthus; species Agapanthus africanus. The sequence goes on from CM057340.1 coordinate 663,320,487, forward strand.
GAGCTACAAGTGCTTTCTTGTTGTTCAAAAGCAATTTAAATACTTATAGTATACACAGGATTGCAATTACTCCATTTGTACATTAACTTTTAAACAAATTTTCTGTACACTGAAACAGAGTCGTTACACCCGTTTTGTACGAGTAGGGATCATTGGTCTTTTGAAGACTAGCACGAGTTCGCCTTGGCGGAATATTCTCGGCCTGGTCAATCTTTCATATGACTGTGTCATCCTTTCATTATAAACCTCTAGATTTTGCTATACTATAAGGCGGGTTTCGTCAAGGGCGTCAATCTTCTCAAGTCTAAGATGAGCATTTTCTTCATCTGTCATCTCATATTGAACCACTACTCGTAGAGAGGGGAGTTCTATTTCTAATGGGAGCACTGCTTCCGTGCCGAGCACCAATACGTATAGTGTTATTTTCGTGGCCGTCTTGAACATTGTTCGGTACATCCTTGGAGCTTCATGCAGCATTTCGTGCCAGTCTTTTTTGTTTCTGGACACCGTCTTTTTTATAATCTTAGTCAGGATCTTGTTGAAGGTTTCAGCTAGACCGTTAGCCCAAGAATTATAGATTGAAGAATATCTCCAATCTATTTTATACTGCTGTGCGAAGAGGCTAATTTTATGGCTTCTGTAAGCTGGTCCATTATCCGAGATAATACGCCATGGAGTGCCCAACCGATAGATGACATGGGTTTTGAAGAAGTGGAGGATGTTCTCCGTCTTCACCTCGCTTAGTGGTACTACTTCTGTGCACTTAGAGAAGTAATTGGTCATTGCCAATATAAACCGATATCCATTGGATGACGCGGGTTCGATAGGGCCAAGTATATCAGTTTCCCATATTTCAAACGGCCACCTAACCACTGTCGGATGTAGCGGATTTGGGTACTGATGTATGAAGTCCCCGTGAATTTAGCACGGATGACACTGCTTCGCATATTCGAGGCAGTCCTGAATTATCATGGGCCAATAGTAACCCATTCTTTTTAACTTCAGCTTCATCTTCGGACCCGCCTGATGGGAGCCACAAAATCCATCGTGTATTTCTTAGACGACTTTCTTTGCTTCCTTCAGCCCTAGGCACCTTAGCCATAGGAGGTCGAATGATCTCTTATATAGGGTAGCAATGACGAAGGCGAAAAACAAAGCTTGTTTCATGAGTTGATGTCTAGACGACGCATTTTCGGGAGTTCGTTGAGACTTGAAATAGTCCATGAAGACTTCCCTCTAGTCCTTGACCTTTTCTTTGTCCTCCATTTGAATGGCTACTTGTTCGGTCATTTCTTTTCCTTCGGATAGCTCTATTAGGTCTTCCGAAGATATATCTGTTGGTGCGAGGACCCTGCGGCTTTACACAATGATCCTTACGTCATTGAGCTCTTCATCGACCAATTCCTTAGCCAACTTGGCCGACGCATCTGCTTTGTTGTTTTCTGCTCATGGTATACTTTCCAGGATATAAAAAGAGATTTGTGTCAGCAGTTGCTGCACTTTTTCGCCATACCTTATAAGCTATGGCTTGCATATTTGATAATCGCCGTTTACTTGACTAACAATCATCTGGGAGTCTCCATATATGAGAAGGTCTTTGATTCCCATATCGATAGTGATCCCAAGACCGGCTATTAAAGCTTCATATTCAGCTCTATTATTAGTCCTTGGCTCCGTTAAAGGGAGGGCGTAATACAATATCTCTCCTTGCGGGGTCACGAAGATAAGGCCCACCCCAGTTTTGATTATGGGGGTGTTTTGCTTTCGCCGCTTTATGGAGGATGCTCCATCAAAGTAAAGCTCCCACCGAGACTTATCTTCTTCTTTTTCTTCTTCGATTGCATCGAATGCATGTTCATCCTGCAACTCGCAATTTAAGAGGGAGTTGGCTGGTATCGGATGCTCCGCGAGAAAGTCAGCGATGGCTTGTCCTTTCACTACTTTGAGAGGTCGATACATTACTGAGAACTCCATCAGGAGGAGGTCCCATTTGGCAAGCCTTCCTGTCAGTATGGCCTTCGACATTAGATATTTGATAGGGTCCACTTTCGATATGAGGTGGACCTCATGTGCCAATGCATAATGTTTGAGCTTCATTATTGCGAAGATCGGTGCCAGGCAATACTTTCCGATAGAGGAATAGTTGCTTTCTGCCCTCAGAAGAACTCAACTTAAATAGTATAGGGCTTCCTCCTTTCCTTGATCGTTCTCTTGTGCCCACAATACGCCTATAGAACCCTCAAGGGCTATTGTATATAGGATAAGGGGTTTTCCCTTAACCGGAGCGGCCAATACCGGCGGATTTTGTAGGTATTGCTTGATTTCGTCTAGTGCGTTTTGGAACTTCTGATCCCAGATGAACGAGGTCCCCTTCTTCATCAGATGACTGTAGGGACGATATTTTCCGGAGATGTTGGCTATGAACCGCCGGATATACGCAAGCCTTCCTTGGAGAGACCGCATTTATTTGAGATTTCTTGGTGAAGGCATTTCCATAATCGTCTTGATTTTTTAGAGATCGATTTCGATGCCTCGGTGACTTATGATGAATCCTAGGAATTTGCCTAAGGAAACTCCAAACGAGCATTTTAAAGGGTTCATCTTCAGATTATATTTCCGAAGATATTAGAACACTATTTTTAAATGTTCCCAAAGTTCCTCATGAGATTTGCTCTTCACCACAAGGTCATCGATGTAGCATTCGACAATATCTTATATGATGTTATTAAAAATCTTTGACATGGCTTTCTGGTAGGTAGCGCCAACGTTCTTTAAATCGAAGGGTGTCACCTTATAGCAGATATTCCTAACGAGGTCCAGAAGGCGGTATGCTTCTGCTCTTCAGGATACATTTTTATTTGGTTGTTTCTTGAAGATCTATCCATAAAGAAGAAGACTTCGTGAGTGGACGTATTATCAATCATCAACTCGGTGACGGGCACTGTGAAGTCATCCTTCGGGCAAACTTTGTTGAGGTCCCGAAAGTCCATGCAGATGTGAACCGTCCCATTTTTCTTCATCACAGGAACGATGTTGCCGATCCAGTCTGGATATTGAACCTCTTGGATGAAGCCAGAATCGATTAGTTTCTTAACCTCAGCGTTGATACTCATCCCAAGCTCGAGCCGCATCCTTCTTGGTGCCTGCTTGATCGGTTTTATGTCTGGCGATATGGCCAGTTTATGTATGGCTACTTCTGGATCTAGACCCAGCATTTCGGAGTAGTTCCATGTGAAGCAGTCTTTGTACCGCATAAGCACATCTTTTTAACATGGCTACATTTTTTTCAGATAGTAGCTCACTGACGAATATTGGGCTCAGATCGTTTTCTGTCCCTAAGTCAATTTTTCTTAGGTTGTCCACCTTGGTGTGTATCTCATCCTCCATCTCATTTGGTGGCGGTGGAAACTCTGAGATCATCTCGTCCTCGTCTTCATTTGAGAATCACTTGAAGAGGTCACTCATACTCTCATGCCCCCCTCTTTTGAAAGTGTTATCATATGGTAGGTACGAGTTCGCTTCCATTCTCGCGGTCGAGCTGAGCCTATTCTGACGGTATAGGTTTTCTTTGGCTCGTGATTTTGTGGTGGGCTTATCTTCTAGCTTTCGGATAGAGAGAACATGCCTTATCTATCCACAGTATTAATTATAAAGCTCAGACAATATGTGATCGTCAGGTCTATCTACTGTAACTTTTGTGTGGTCTTAATATGATAAGGAAAGAAACAATGTAAGCAAAGTCTAGCTAACCAAACTATCAACTTTCCTCTATCCGTCGCTCAATGCGTTGCCCCCTCCCCCTCCCAGGGAGAGCGGCGACATACGTTTCCTACCGCTCCTTAGGAGCGGTGGGAAAAGCTACCGCGTGGAGAAGAAAAAAGTGGGCTGATGGGCCTCCTCTTTAAGTTTTGTTTTTTATTTTTTTTCATTTTTAAAAATTATGGTGGGGTACATCTATTTAAATTTTGTTTTATAATGAATTTTTAATATATATATATATATATATATATATATTAAAAAATATATTTACACATTATTTTGATGATTTATATTTAAAATCATGGTTACAAAACCATTGTTCAGATTATCCAGACACTCCATGGTTACAAAACCATGGTTTCACACCACTCCTCCGAACACAACCCAAAATATGGTTTAGTTACAAAACCATGGTTTCACAACCATATTTCAAAATTATGGTTTCACACCGCTCATTCGAATTAGCCCAAACTCATGATAAGAAGATTGTTCACATCCCCAGTAAAAATTGCACTAAGTATGTTAAACTATGCGGAATTAATGATATTGGCTTTAATAGTGTCAGGAACACCTCCCACCGATGTAAAAAAATGATAGAGAGAAGTACGAGAAATACTGAGTGCAATTTTTTCCTTCAAAGATATTGCTATTCCTAGTTTTCCAAATGTTCCAGCTAACAGAAAAAAGAGTAAACAGCCACATGTGATCAGTCTTGCTGTCAATATTAGCAAATCTCTAATTAGTTATAGCATCAAGAAAGGAAGTGGAGATGGATTGTATCTTGAAAGATTCCTTAAAGATGTTCCAAACAGCCTTTGCAAGTTTACACTCAAAGAAGAGATGATTAGCATTTTCAATAACACAGTTATCAAAAAGACATGCAGCATTACCAAACCACCCTTTCAAAATGAGATTTTCCTTAGTTAAAATTTTATTTAATGCTAAAAGGCCAAATAAAAGATTTAACTTTAGGAGGTGCATAGTTCTTCCAAATTGTTTTATAATGAATGAATTTAATATCAGTGGATTTAAGGCTTTGGTAAGCAGAGTGAATAGAAAACATCCCATTTTGAGAATGTAGCTAGACAATGTCATCTTCAAAAGATTTAAAAAGCAATATTTTTAGCAATCGGACAAGATTATATAGTAAAAAATAACTAATGGTAGAAAAATAATAAAATATTGTATAAGGTCTCTCTTTCTCCACTCTCTCTCAACTTTCTACATATTTTAAGCAAGAAAGACAAATGCGAAAAGCAAGCTACGTAGCAAGAAAGTGATCATCCACTTTCTTGTCACTTTTGGCTACTTTCCTCCACTTCTTCACTCTCTTTCCTCGATTTTTTATTTGATTGACAAACAAGCCTTAAGGCAAAAAAATCAAGCCTTTCATTAGTCATTAGCTGACCTAACGGCAAGCGTCAGTCTTTCAGATCAAAGAGGATAGTTCTGAACAAGTCAGACCGCTAATGTCATGAGCACTTTCTGTGTCCTCTCCCTGAGGGATGCTCTCTTCTTGATAAAAGTTTGATAATAGTTTGTCAAACCCGAGAAAGATTTCAATTCCGTGACCTTAGCGAGGATAGGCACTCAAGAATAACTTTTGTTTTTTCTTATCATATAAAAATCATAGCAATTTAAAAAATACACTGCATTTCTACTACGAGGAAAACTTTCTTTTTCCCATTTTAAAAAAAAAATTGCATAAATATTATAGATAACCTTTAAACACGTATAGTGTATTCCGATCAAATGGAGTCATCTTGTGTCATTTTGACTGTCATCCAAAGAAATTCTAGATAGTTATGGACCAGAAATATCCCAACTAGGTCCGAAGAATCTATGCGTTTGTTCATGATAAATTTTTATACCGCAAACGCACGGTTGTTATAGTATGCGTTTACGGATCGATCCACAGAGAAGTGTAAATTTTAATTAGTTTTAAAGACAAGTAAGGAAAATAGTTGATTTTAAATTATAATTAAAAGCAAATAAATAAAAAGATACAAGTAATTAAAAAACAAAGAAAGACAAGTAGTTTGAATAATAAAAGCAATCATATGGTTTTGAATTGCTTAAACTACTATAAATTGGTTTTTATGATTCTTCTTCTCCTCTAGATCTATGTTTTAATTAATACCTATTAATTATATAAAAGTATAGATTAAATTAATTTAGCAATAAATTATGAAACAATATGTAAAGATAATGCATACTATTAATATTAATCTATCAATCACATAAAAGAATTTATATATTTAATTAAAACAATTAATTCTATTTAATTAATTGTATCTATGAAACAACCTTTTGATTAATATTTATAGATGGCCGATCTACAACTATCACATTTTCGGTATACTTAGATTACCCTAATTAAATAGATTGAATTCTCTTTTGATAAAATATCTATCTTACCTTTCCTAATTAGATTTCTAGGTGTCAATATTTCATTAACCTAACTAGTTTATTAGTGTTATCTTCTTTTCCCTAAACCTATTCAAGTTTTCAATTTTTATTATAGATCTAGTTTTTATAGATGAAAATCATAAGGACAAACTTAGATAAAAGAGAACTCATAATAAGAACATGAGAAGAAGAAGACAAATAATTTATCCAATCATAAAAGAAGACAATTCAAAACCCTAAGAAGGGAATTAGCTACTCATATTTAGAAAAGACAAATTAAAATAAATAAATTTCATTAAATAAAATAGAAGTACTTACAATTAATTGATCTCTCAAAAGAAAACCCTGGATTATTTGCCAAGAGAGAGATATAAAATCCTAATGAATTATACATAGTGTATATAGAACTTTTGGATAATTGGAACAAATTTCATAAAATATATGAATAATCTCAAATTTCCACAAAAATCTTGACTCCGGATCCTTCAAAATTTCGGCTGAATCTTCTATTCTTCCAATTTTGGCCGAAATTTTGTTGAGTTTAGGTCTCAAATTTTGTGTGAAGATTCATCTCATCAAGATTTTTCCAAAGGTATGTGCCAAATTGAAATCGAAGTTTTGGTCTTCGAAATATGATAGTTTTAAGTTTGCTATGATATCGGGCCTTTATGCTGAATTTGGCTTGGATCTTTTATGCTATTTTGAATCTATTCAAATATATTTTGTATAATTTGATATCTTTTGTTCTTTTGCTCCATATGAACTTGTTTTGCACGTAAAACGCACGTATCAGTCACTTTTCTTCTCTTTTTGCACTTTAGGTCTGTCACCTGCAAATATCATAAAATATCTATATGCGGTATTAAATGTGATATAATAAAGATAAATATGGTTACAAAATATTCATTAAAATAAACCAATTATCGTTCCACATTCTCACCGAACAATTCTTCAAAAAATTTCTTGTTGAACACTAATAACTAACAGTTTTTGGCGTTAGGGACCTCGCCGCGATGAGGCAGTCAGTTGAACGAGTGGAACGACGCTTCGGTGAACCTATTAGAACTCTATTACGTCTAATCACATTGTTGAGTATGCCTCGTGATTGGTTTGTTCTTCTCTATCGTTTATATTGTTATGTGATCGTATTTGTTGCAACAAACTTCTATCAGAGCTTTGCTGCATTTCGGGATCTTTTTTTTGAATCATTAGGTCTTCAATATTGCGATCTAGATTTGAGGTGGGTGACGATACTTGTGTACTCTCCCCTATCTATTTAGATTGTGATTTTGAAGTTTTAAAGTTCGTTAGCACTTAAGGTGTTTTTTGTTTGATCCTACATTATATATCCGATAATCATGAAGTTCGATATTGAGAAGTTTGATGGAAATATGAGTTTTAGTTTATGGCAAGTCCGTATGATTGCCGTATTGACTTAAAATAATTTGAGAAGGGCGATTCTTAGGAAGGATGGAAGGCCTTCTACTATGACGGAGGAATCTTGGGAGGAGATGGATGAAAAGACCCTCACAGCTATCTACTTATGTCTTACGAACGAAGTTTTGCAAGAAGTTTTGGTGGAGAAGACGGCGGCTAGTTTGTGGCAGAAATTAGAGGAGTTATATTTAAGGAAATCTCTCACAAATTGACTCCTGTTGAAGCAGCGTCTCTACCCACTTCGTATGTTAGAAGGCACTCCAATCAAATCTCACGACAATGAGTTTAATTCAATCTTTACAGATCTGGGTAAGATTAATATTAAAGTTGATGATGATGATCAAGTTTTTCTCTTATTATGTTCGTTGCCATCCATATATAAGCACTTTCGTGACATCGTGGTCTATGGATGAGACACAATCTCAATCAAGGATATCAAAGAGAACTTGATAACCAAAGAGAAGATCGATAAAGAGTTGACTTCTACCGAAACTGATGGTTCATTGTCCGGCTTATTTATTTCAGGGCAGGCAGAGAAGAGAGATCTGGAAGCTAATAGGAAGAAATCAAGGTCGAAGTCCAAGAACAGTTAGAACTTGACCTTCAATTATTGTAAGAAGAAGGGGCACTTTAAGGTCGATTACATTAAATTGCAGAACAAGCTAAAGCAGGAAGACAAATCGAATAAGGAGTCTTCGGCCGAAGCAAGTATAGCAGAAGGAGAAGGAGATACTCTTGTAGTTCTTGACAACACAAAATGATCCAAGGATGGGTGGATCATGGATTCGGTGTTCCTACCTCATATGTCTCAATAGGGATTTGTTCATCACCTATGAGTCTATTGATGGTAGACTGGTTTTGATGGGCAAAAATAGTTCGTGTTGAGCTATTGGTAAGGGGAAGATCCAAATCAAGATGTTTGATGATGTTGTGAGAACATTGGCGGAGGTCAGGCACGTACCTGACTTAAAGAAGAATCTCATCTCATTGAGTGCACTCGACGACAAGGGTTACAAGTTTTCCGCTAAACAGGGAGTTTTGAAGGTTACCAAAGGTGCTCTCGTTATTATGAAGGGATTGAAGAAGGGGTTTTTATATTCATTGCAAGGTTTGAGAACTTCTGGATAAGCAGTTATTTCATCATCCAAACCTATGACAAATTCGGATACTACCAGATTATGGCACATGAGGCTCGGACATATGCGTGAGAGAGATATGGCTGAGTTACCGAAGCAGGATATACTTGATTGGAAGAGTACAAAGAAGCTGAAGTTTTGTGAACATTGTGTTTTTGGGAAGCAGAAACATGCGAGCTTCGGTTCAACGGTGCACAACATAAAATGTGCTCTTGATTATATCCATTCGAATCTTTGGGAACCCACTCAAGTTTCAAGAAAATTTTGGGTCTACTTATTGAAGCACAAGAGTGATGTGTTTCTTACGTTCAAGCAATGTAAGACATTGATTGAGAAGCAGAATGCAAGTAAAATAAGAGATTAAGAACAGACAACGGGTTGGAATTTTGCGGTAGAGATTTCAATGATTTCTGCAAAAACGAATGGATTGTTTGGCATCATACCGTTGTCTATACACCACAGAAGAATGGAGTCGCGAAGCGTATGTACCGGACTTTTTTGGAGAAAGCTTAGTGCATGTTGTCTAATGCAGAGCTCGGAAAGGAGTTTTGGGCAAAAGCGGTAAACACGGCGTGCTATATTATGAATCGGTCACCTCATACATCTCTAGGTAGTAAGACACTGGAGCAGGTATGGTCAGGAAAGCACACTGATTATTCAACACATAAGATATTTGGTTGTCGTACTTATGCACATTGCCGTGAAGGCAAGTTGGATCCTCAAGAGAAAAAATGTATATTTCTTGGTTATACTGCCCGGGTTAAAGGTAGTGGTGTTCGGATCATAAGTCGTCTAAATTTATGATTAGCAGAGATATGATTTTTTATGAATCTGCTATGTTGAAACCAAAGATTATGGAACTTCCAATTGAAGACGGTTCAAAGAAGGATGGGCCGAGAGTTGATACTGAGGTTGGTGAAATCTCGGGTTCACAGGAGATCTCTCCTTCACCATCGTCTGATGAAGCTCATGATGAGCATTCCTATGATGATGAGCATGTTCCCACTCGTAACCAAAAAAGAAGGGATATTAGACCGTCACAAAGATATGGTTACGATGATCTAGTGGCGTATGCGCTGTCTGTTATAGAGACAGTTGATAGTAGTGAGCCGATGAGCTATCAAGAAGCCATCTCATCCAATGAGTCAGCTCGTTGGCTAGTCACTATGATTGAAAAGATTGAGTCTCTTCATAAGAAACAGACTTGGAAGCTCGTGAAGCCTGAAGGAGGAAAGAAAATAGTTGGCTGCAAGTGGGTTTTCAAGAAGAAGGAAGGAGACCAAGGAGTTTTGGATATGAAGTACAAGGCACAATTGATAGCTAAAGGCAATTCGTAGGTGTTTACCGCTAAAGACTAGACTGAGACATTGAGACATCTAGCCTAAATTTAGGGGCAGATGCTATTTGGACATATCCATCTATCTCTCCGAAGATACCAAGTTGATTAATGACACCATATATCGGAAGTTTGGATAGATGCGACCGATATAGCAGATTTTATCAGATTCCCCCTTCATTTATGAGGGGTTTTTGATTGTGGGGACGCTCTTCCCTGCAAGCACAAGTTCCTGTAGTTAATTACGTTATCGCGCCATGATAAAAACTTTCTCCTACTCCGGTAAGTCACTTCGTACCGTGTTATGTTTGGTTTATTTTGGGGTTGCCCATGGATTGTATACGGAAACTAGTTTATGTCATTGTCTGTGGGGCGCGGATTAGTCCAAATCTGTATATTAGATTAGGGGTTTGAACCTAGGTTATATATTCTTTCGGTTCAAAGAATATTTTATTACATTTAAGAACCGTTAACCTTATTTTAGATTAAGATCGACTTAAATATATGAGCATATAGGCTCAATTTATTTTAACTAAGGATGCGTTAGTCTTATTTGAGACTAACATCAACTTAGAAATATTCTTAAAGATCATTAAATTTTGTTAAGATCCATCAAAAGAGCATATAGGCTCGGCTGCAATGAAATTTCAGAGACTTAGCCAATTTTTGGCATAGTCTTGGGCTTTTTCCATCATTCCGCGGTGCTAAGCACTTAGTTTTTTGACTACGGATATGATATCCAATTACTGCTCTCGCGCTCACATGTGTATCACGTGAGGCGCACAGACTTGGGCGTTGCTCAAACAGTGCTAATCACTTAGTTATTTTGAATATATATAGTGCTAGGCACTTTTGTTCACAGCTCACGTGGGTATCACGTGAGGCGCTGCTCCTTTTTCCCATTCACGTGTTACCATGTGAGGTGCTATGTTTCTTGGCGCTCACGTGCTATCACATGAGGCGCTGATTTTTTTGACGCTCATGTGCTATCACGTAAGGTGCTATCTTCCACTCTTTTGACCGCTCACACATGTATTATGTGAGGCGCCGAGGTTTCATTTATAGTCGCCCACGTGTGTTTCACGTGAGGCACTGAGCCCTTAAAGATTTAATCTCTGTTTATTTTTTGAAAGAAGTTAAAATTCTGTTAATGGTGTTTTGACCATTGATGACAACCAAGATCTCTGTTTTGAAAATCTGGGATCGAGTTTTTGAGAACTAAGCTCTTCTGTTCCTTTTTTTTTATAAGAACTAAGTTTCTTATATAGGGTTAAACCCTGTTTTTAGAGGAATTAAATTCCTAGAATATACGTTCCCCTTCTTTTCTTCATGTTTCTTTTCTCATATCTTCCCGTAGATCATGAGTCTGAAGAGCAAAATTTTCCCGATGAGAATTAAATTCTCAACTTATGAGAGATTTGTCTTGCGGATCTCCGACTCAGAGAAAGAACTAAGTTCTTTATGGAGAGTTAAACACTTGCATTTACATATATTAGGCAAAGGATATATTTTTTATCTCTATTTTTTCTTTACTTAGGGTTTGAAAGGAGAAGGAACTTTTTTCAGTAAGAGAATCAAATTCTTAGCTGTAGCTTTTTATCACCTTATAGGGTTGATTCTTCTTTTGAGACTTGAAGTCTCAGGTCCTTTATATAAGTGAGGAAAACTGTTGATCAGTTTAAGAAAATCTCTCATTGAGAAATACCAATTAATTTAATTGATCTTACAAATCACCCGGAGAATTTTGTTCACCATTGGATATTTGATCCTGTGATTTTCTGTTTAACAGAAAATATTTTCTGTTGGTTTTAGCGAGATTAGGAAAATATTTTCCTAACAAAGAAATTGATTTGATTTTCTGATTTGGTCGGTGATATTATAATCACCGTTGGATTTGAATCCAAAGGTTGTCTTTTTAATAAAGAAAAATCTCTCTCGTTTTGGAAAGATCGGGAGGATGTTTCCCTAAATAGTATTTAATTCTATTTGAAGCTGGTGCTTCAAATGATGTGCTCACGTGTTTAACACATGATCCCCAGTGTGGTTTTAGCCTGTCTATATTCAGCGTTCATATGCTTTGCATATGAGCGCTAACGTGTTTAACACATGAGACCTATTTGGCTTTTGGTTATTTATTTTCAGCGCTCATGTGTTTTCATGTGAGCGCTCACGTGTTTAACACGTGAGACATATTTGTCCTTTGGTTATTTACTTTCAGCGCTCATGTGTTTTGCATGTGAGCGCTCAAGTGTTTAACACGCGGGGCATGTTTGGACTTTAGTTATTTATGTTCAGCGCTCATGTGCTTTGCCTGTGAACGCTCACGTGTTTAACACGTGGGGCCAAACTGTGGGTTTTAATTCCCCTTAAAGCAAGAACGCTCACGTGCTTTGCATATGGAAGGAATTCGTTTCTTCTTTCTTTTCTTCCCCCTTTTTTAAGGGAACAAATGCCCCCAGCGTTGCTTTCATGTGGCTTGCACGTAAGTGCAACGGTGTCGGTCTTACAACCATTGGATCACTTAGGGGAGTGGGGAGTCGAACCGATACCATCATGTCCTATAAATGGGGCCTTTGGCTCTGAAGTGACCACTGTTTCTTTGTCTTTCTCATTGAGTTTTTCTTTTCTTGATAATTTAATTCTCGTTCAATGCTTAGTTCTCTGCCCTCAAAAATTCCTTTGAACAGAGTCGACTCTGCCGAAATTTTTAGTAAGGATCATGAACAAAGCTTAGCTCTTTAACATATTTTGGGCATTTTGCGGATTTTAAATCCATTAAAATATTTGACAGTGCTTAGCTCTTTTTCTTGAACCGATCTCTTGGAGATCTACAAAAAAACATATTTTATATATGGATCATAGATCTTGATGTCTAGATCAAGGGTTCGAATCGATGGATATTCTTGAGATTATCGTTGATATTCTCATTATGAGTTTACCATGATGTCAATCTTGACATTTGGGGATTTCTAGAATTTAATTCTATTGTTTAAACCATAAGTTCATCAATATAGGGATTTTGGGATTTCATCCCATTATTGTTTTCTTGTTAGAGGAGCTTAGCTCTGGTTTGCTTTTTGAACAGTTTTTTTAAGGATTTTGAGAATTTTATCCCATTAACTTTCTTTTGTTGTTCTTGGATATTTTTCTTTTTAGGGTTTTATGGATTTAATACACATCTTCCAGATTTGAATTTGTTGTTGTATAAAAGAACTCACTTTTTGGAGATATTAGGAGTTTTAACGCCACTGCTCATTTAATGAGAATCCTTTTTTATTCTCACAATAGGCACATGTTTCATCATTGATGAGCCGCCACTTTGATTTCGTGGGGTCTACTTGTTTTGGAGTTAATGGTCCACAAAATAATCTCATGCCCTTTTGCTGATAATTCTTTTGTCCTCTTTAGATACAATGGCTAGTCGTTTGTATGATATCGAAGAGATTCGCATTCAAGGTCGCCTTGTCTCCTAAGAAGAGATTCATATTCAAGCTCGCCTTCAAGGCCAGGAGTATACTGTGGCCCAATGCAATGATATGATGCGTCGTTTTCATGATTACAACGGTTGATTGCTCTCCCGCCGCTCTGCCCTCTTGAAGATCGTTGTTGGGTCGATCTAGGAAGCATTACCAGGGCTTCTTGAGGCTATGCCGCTCCAGCGCTTGATGATGCTGAAGAAAAGGTACATTCAGTATATCCGATGGGCCTGATCTTGAAGAAACGGAGAGATGATCTTGTCACTATCTTGCACCGCGTCTTCCAAGAAAAAGCAATAGTATCATCGTATCAGAGGATGGACGACATCAGCGGTGACCCTGAAGCTTGCATCCGAGAGAAGATGCACAAGAAGATGGTCGATGAAGCTGAAGGCGCAGTGCCCAAACTTGCTTTCGAGTTTGAGAATCCGTGTCCGGAATTTAGTGTCTTGCCACTGTAGAGCCTGATGATATTTGTTTTTAATTTTGTTAGCGTCTTTCCACTGTAAAACCTAGATGATATTTTTTTTTTAATTTTGTTTCTTTTCTTCTTCTTCTTCTTTTTTTATTTCCTTTATAGTCATCCTTAGCCAACAGTGTGTAACTCCCTTTTTTTGAATTATGAAAAGCATCTTTTCCTTTTATATCTGCACTTTTATTTTCTTTTTGTGCAAAAGTGGCTTAGCTTAGTTTATTTACTCGTTCCGGAGTTTTTAGTTTATCTTTCCCTTTGGTTTATAGGCAAACTCGTCCTAACATTTAATATAAATAACCCTTTTTTATGATAGGGGTCCATTAGGTTTATGGTACTTGGTTAAGTCTGTCGTACCGTTGCATTGGCTGATATATTCTCGATATGCAATCCCTTGAGTTGAGGCTCGAGTAGCCACGCGTCTGTCGTGTCTTTGATCCCCTTTGAGGCCGGAAAAGATTGTTGGATATGTATGCCCTAGATGCCTGTATTGTATAGGATGCTAGGGATATGTATATATTGGATATGTATGCCGTAGAGGACTGTATCGTATAGGATGCTGGGGATATGTATGTACAGGATAATCTTGCTCGGTTATATAGTATACTATTTGAGTTGTCTTTATCTGAACATGTGTATTTGTTTTTCTTACTGCTTTCTATTATTTATATATGTTGATAAAGACTCGATACAGTAGTATACTTTTTGGTTTGTCCTTATCTTAACATGTGCATACGTTATACTCGATATCACATATGGCTGGTATATGTTGATAAAGTCCGTAAGATTTTGCTTGACTACCAGCGTTATGATGGCGATCAAACTTGTGGGAGCTGGGTAGTCCATAAGCACATCCTTAAAGGTCCCAAGTCGTAGGAGTATCGAGACCGGGCATCGATATTCCAGAGTAGACTTGTGTATACGTTTCTAGACCCTGACGAAGGGTGGTGGTTGGTCACAGCCATTGGTGTGATCACCTAAGATTGTATACATGTGCTCACTGAGG
Source organism: Agapanthus africanus (assembly GCA_030015575.1). Classification (NCBI taxonomy): domain Eukaryota; kingdom Viridiplantae; phylum Streptophyta; class Magnoliopsida; order Asparagales; family Amaryllidaceae; genus Agapanthus; species Agapanthus africanus. Next base: position 663,335,518 of record CM057340.1, read on the forward strand.
GTGAGTACACTGGACAGACTTGCCGAGAACCTCTAGATAGTATTATACCTATCGTCAAATAGTGATTCTCAGGTGACATGGGTACATGTTAGTCTTTAGACCTGAGATCATCATTCGTCTCGTGTGAGTTCCCACTGTTTTTTGATCACTACCCTACCATGGCTCTACTTAGTCGTGCAAATAGGTTTTGGTTGGGTACAGTCCCGAGCAACATGGAGGCGGTGAGTGATTTTCAGGAATTCGTCTCTCCCGGTATTGAGATTCGATATTGCACTGTGTCTGGTTGGCCAGAACTAGAAGACCTTGTCCAAGGCAGTTAATATTTACTGATAGTTAGATCAGTAGTTTCTCGGATTGGTCTTGAGCCGAATCGACACTACTTATCAGGTTATTAAGGGTATGACGTTTACCACGCCCTAGACCTGGTATGCGATACTCTTAGATGAAGAGACCGGTCTGTACGGAAATTGTCACGGATAGACTCAGTCGGGGTTCGAATGAGCTTGCTCGTTAGCCTTCCTTTCGATAGATACTTAGATAGCCGTTACGTATAGCTAGTGCCGCTGATGTGCTTGTGGTTAAACCCACTACCAGCGTACTATCGAGTCTTCAGAGTCCCATACAAAGGGGTTTCCTGGTTCAGGAGAAATGATGTAGTAGCCATATCTTAATACGTGCAGGGTTACGATCGAATGATAATACTAGCCGGATTAGGATTAAGCTGGATTATTAAATCAGGTATTGATTTAATAATTTACATATACATATTTCGATATGTATATTCTAGTGTTATCCAGGTTTTCGATCGGACGGTTGATAATACTAGCCGGCTTCGGATTAAACCGGATTATTAAATCAGGTATTGATTTAATAATTTACATATATAAATTTCGATATGTATATTCTAGTATTATGTTCCTTGTATTATTCTATCTCTTTAGTTATTCATATTTTGATATGAATACGGGTATGTATATATGGTAGAGTGTATTCCGTATTTATACGGAAAACATTCTAAAAGGAGGACACATCATTTCCATGTTTTTTCTTTTCTAGAAAGTTGAAATAAGGTGGAGGGGTGAGGTGGCAAGGAGAATGGTATGAAGTATGGTTGGATAGGGTAGACAAATGAATTTATAATTCATTTGTCTATACTATTCAAATATGGTTAGGTTTTTTATTTGCAAAAAATCCTTTGCTAGAACCATGCTTGTATTATTATTGTGGTGATGAGATTTTCATCACACTATTCTCTTTCTCTCTCCATTCTTGAGCTTCTTCTTTCTCATCACCCTACACTCTCATGAGTTGAGAATCAAGGGTGAAGAGAGGTAGAAAAAATACTAGAACAACGCACTACATCACTAGACACTCTAGATCAGCAATCTAGAACCTTTAGTTGCTCCACTAGGTTTTTGAGTGGAGCTAGAGCCATGAACCACGTATCTCGGGTGGATCATCTTCGACGAAGGAAGACCGGAGATCAAGCTCGATCACGGAGACCCTATGGAGCTAAGGAAGAGGGTAGAAGACCGAAGGACACGAATCTTTCGGTATAAGTCTCTTATCACAGTAGCTAATCTCCTTTAATTTGCTATTTTAATATTTGGTTAGTTCTAGGTAGTGGTTTCTGGCGCCAGGTTTTTTAAAAGTTAAAGTTTTTCGTTCTGCAATGACTGCGGTTGGCGGCTAGGGCACTAAGAACGCCAACATGGTATCAGAGCCATCCAAACATTAAAAACTAGCCATAGACGATGCTTTAGTTTCAAAACCGAAAAATTCCGATTTTTGAAAAACCCACTCTCTGTCCAAATTTTTTTGGTCTTTGAATTTTTTTTAAACAAGCATAGAGGCTTGTTCTTGACATGTTAGTGACACACAATGAAAACAAGGAAGTTTGGCCGTACAAAAACCGCAAGAAATCCCCATATTCCTGCTATGGGCGGTTTTTTGGTCTCCTCTGGTCCTTGTTTTCATTCTATGTTTTTGGTTTTAAGATTTGCGATTTTTAGTCTTGTTTGTTTTGCCCCAGATTTCACTTAGAGTTATCTTTGCTTTGGGGAAACTTGGAAGTTTTAGAACTTGAAACATTTGCATCTTTGATCTCTGTGATGTTGTGTATGTGTTTTTAAACGCCGTCTAATTGCTATATATCATTTAGACGGGGTTGCACATACTTACTTATGCTGCTGTGATGTTTATATCTGTGATGGTTTATTCGGATTATTGTGTTGGATAGCCTCTAGTGCAATGGTAGTTGTACAGTTTAGATTCATTTGTATATTCATTATTGCGGGGCGAGCGTCCGACATGTGGACTGTCGTTTCTGCCAGTTTATATATTCTTTTATTGGGGAATGGCCGGGTTGAAGTCGATATCACCATTGTATATATATTTTCTTTTATGTACTAGGATTACCCAATGGAGGAGTGCTCGAATAGCCAAGTTCTAGAGGGCAACGAGCCTCCATCTCATGGCATTGAGGCCGGGGGGCCTTACTCTAGAATTGGCGGGCTATTCGCCGCACTCGTAGGGGATATAGGATGACCCAAGGTGGGGTGCTCAAGTTACCGAATTTCGTGAAGTGTTGATTGGCCCATTCACTTCGTTGATTGGGGTTGCCTCACATCCGGGATTGGCAGGTAACTTGCCGCGCTCGTAGGGGTCTCGCTTTTACATTGCACAGGCTATCCACATGACCGGGGAACTGAAAGTATTTCTTAGCACCTCTACAATGTTTCTATGAGCATCAAGTATGCAGTTTTAAAAAATTAAAGGTCTAGGTATACTAAACAAGAATCGAACTAGAGAATTAGGGTTTTATAATAAAGCAAACTAGTTCTAATCTAAGTGAAGAGAGTCTACAATCTTTATAGTCTAGTCCTTCACTTCAAAAACTCTAAGTAGTAATCCCTAGAACTCTTCTTTGACTCCACATGATGAATGGAACGAGCTTTCTTGTTGTCTTCGTCGTCGAAAATGATCCACCTTGAGACAACTCTCACTCAAGCTCACAGTCCACTAATCAAGATATTAGTGAAGTTAACAACCTATACTAAAGGGCTAGAGTAGTGTAGGTTGATGAAGTAAGAATTTTGCTCACTAGAAAAATTTCTTGCTCTTTTTCTTTTTCTCACCCTAGAAAACTAGTGAGGAGAGAATGAAGAAGATGATGAACTTGGAGTGATAAGAGAGTGAACCATTTAGAGTTAGTGAGATAAAATAAGAATGATAAAAATATTTAAGAGTAAAACAAGAATTGGAGATGAGTCATGGTTTCTCAATGCTTCTCCAAGCATCCAAAGCCATGATTCATTCTTCTCTTCTTTTCTTTTTCTTAAAATATAAATCATTCTTATTATCTTTAACTCTTGTGTGATTCTCATACATCTATGTCCAATGTATCATCATCAATCATGATACTAAATACACACACACACACACACACACACACACACACATGTATGTATGTATATATGTATGTACATACATACATACATACATACATACATACATACATATATATATCATATATACAAATATGTATGATGATTTTCTTCTCTTCATATATATTTGTATATATGATATATATATATATATATATATATATCAAAATCAAATATGTAAATATATATCAAATTATTAAATCAACACTTGTTTCAATAATCCGGTTATATCATATATAACCGGACTAATATCAAATATATGTGTGTATCAAAACATTAAATTAACACTTGATTCATTAATCCAGTTATATCACATATAACCGGCTAATATTTAATATTAGTTAATATATATATATATATATATCAAATTATTAAATCAACACTTGATTCAATAATCCGGTTATATCATATACAACCCGGCTAATATTAAATATATATGTGTATCAAAACATTAAATCAACACTTGATTCATTAAACCAGTTATATCACATATAACTGGCTAATATTTAATATTAGTTAATATATATATATATATATATATCAAATTATTAAATCAACACTTGATTCAATAATCCGGTTATATCATATATAACCTGCTAATATCAAATATATAAACATATATATAAATCAAATCATTGAATCAACACTTGATTCAATAATCCGGTTATATCACATATAACCCGGTTGGTATCAAATATCACTAGATTAGAATACGGTATCATATACTCATATTTAATCAAGCTCCCACACATATCTCCATACGTGCCCTACTTCGTTTTTCTTGAGCGAGGAAACCTCTATGTGGAACTCTAAAGACTCGTCAATACGCCAGCAGTAGGTAATGATCGCATCAGATACCCACAAGTCGTCAGCGGTACTAGCTGGACGTAACGGCTATTCATATATTGAATGAATAGAAGATAAACAAGAAAACTTGTCCAAACTCCCGTAGAGCCTATAAGAAACACTTATCGTACAATCTGATATGTCGCATATCGAGTCTGGAGGGATGGAATCGTCAGATCCCACTAACTCGATAAGTCATGCCGATGTGTGGCCTATATCCTTTTGAGAAACTACTGATAACACTTATCGGTAAATCTCATCGGCCCTGGCCAGGGACTTGCTGTTATTGCCAATCGAGCATAGTATCACATATAACCCAGTTGATATTAAATATCGCTATATTAGAATACGGTATCATATACTCATATTTAATCAAGCTCCCGCACAGATCTCCATACGTGCCCTACTTCGTTTCTCTTGAGCTAGGAAACCTCTATGTGGGACTCTAAAGACTCGTCAATACGTCAGCAATAGGTAATGATCACATCAGATACCCACAAGTGGTCAGCGATGCTAGCTGGACGTAACGGCTACCCAGATATTGAACGAATAGAAGATCAACAAGAAAACTTGTCCAAACTCCCGTAGAGCCTATAAGCAACACTTATCGTACAATCTGGTCTCTTCGTCTGATATGTCGCATATCGAGTCTGGGGGGTAGAATCGTCAGATCCCAATAACTCGATAAGTCATGCCGATGTGTAGCCTATAACCTTTTGAGAAACTACTGATAACACATATCAGTAAATCTCATCGGACCTGGCCGGGGACTTGCTGTTATAGCCAATCGAGCATAGCGCAACATCAACTCCCAATACCGGGAGAGACAAAACCCCTCCTATCACTCACTGCCTCCAAGTGACTCGGGACTGTACCCAAAATCCACCTGTTTGCACAACTCCTTTGAGCCGTGGTAGGGAGGAAATCAAGCACAGTGGGAACCACACAAGACACTATAACGATCTTGGGTCTATAGACTAACCTGTATAAGTGTCAACAGAGAACTTCTATCTAACGATAGGTATAGTAGCATCTAGGAGTTCTCGGCGAGTCTTATTCGGTGTACCCATTCTCTAATGAGCACTTGTGTACAATCTTTGATGTCAAATACCAATGGTTATAGGATCAACCATCGCCCCATGCAGGGTCAAGAAATGTACACACTAGTCTACTCTGGAATATCGATGCCCTATCTCGTTCCCTCGACTAAGAACTGTTAAAGGATATGCTTATAGACTACACAAGCCCCACTGGTATGATCTGCATCATAGTCCTGGTAGTCAAGCCAACATCCTAAGCGCTTTATCAAGATGTACCAAAGAGACAGTAAACTAAAACAAGTGTACATGTTACGATAAAGAGCAACCATATAGCATACTATCATGTCGAGCAAGAAAGTACTCTCTATATATGTCCAAGCATCCACTATAATATACAATAATGGTCTCTAAGGCATACATATTCCTAACAATCTCCCACTTGCACTAAGGCCAGTTACTGTAGTATCGCATACCCAACATTCCAAAAAGTCTCTCAAACTGTGTCTGGGGGGCCTTCGTGAGTAGATCCTTCATGTTGTCCTTCTTGTATACTCTCCTAACCTCGATCTCCCAACGATCAACTATCTTCCGGATCAGGTGATACCGCCTCAGAATATGTCTAAATAGCTGATGGGACCGGGGTTCCATGGCCAAAGCCACAGCTCCATTGTTATCATAATACAAAGGTATTAGATCCTCAATGGATGGAACCCCACCAAGTTCAATAATGAACTTCTTCATCCAGAAAGCCTCTTTGGCTGCATCGTTGGCAGCGATGTATTCAGCCTCAATCGTGAAGTCTGCAATGGTATCTTGCTTGGAACTCTTCCAACATACCATCCTTCCATTGAAGCTGAAGATAAATTCCGAGACAGACTTGTTGTCATCCTTATCACTCTGGAAGCTTGAATCGGTAAAGGACTCCACTTGGAGTTCTCCATTTTCGTACATTAAAAACGTCTCTTTATTCCTTCTCAAGTACTTAAGAATGTTCTTCACAGCAATCCAGTGTTTCTTCCCTGGGTCTAATTGATACATACTTACCACACTAAGTGCGTAAGCTACAGCCGGTCTGGTGCATAACATCGCGTACATGATAAACCCAACTGCAGAAGCATAGGGTATCACGTTCATGCGAGCCCTCACTAAATCAGTCTTGGGAGACATCTCTTTGGAGAGATTGATTCCTGAACAAGCGGGTAAATTACCACGCTTAGAATCTTCCATACTAAATCTCTTTAGTATGGTGTCTATGTACCTGGATTGGGACAATCCCAACATCCTTTTAGATCTATCCCGATAAATCTTTATCCCCAGGATGTAGGAGGCATCACCCAGATCTTTCATGGAGAACTTTTGTGATAGGAAGAGTTTGACTAAGTGCAGCATAAGAACATCATTTCCTATCAAGAGTATATCACCCACGTACAATACGAGGAAGACAACTTTACTCTTTACAACCTTTTTATATATACATGGTTAATCTACGTTTTTGATGAAGTCAAACTCTTTGACTGCTACATCAAAACAGATGTTCCAGATCCGCGATGCCTACTTTAATCCGTATATTGATTTAAGCAGCTTGCACACCTTTCCGCTGCTCCCACTGTCTATGAAGCCCTTTGGCTGTGTCATATTTACGCTCTTTTCCAAATCACCATTTAGAAAAGCGGTCTTGACGTCCATCTGCCGATTTCATAGTCATGGTATGCAGCAATGGCAAGTAGGATCCTGATGGACTTAAGCATAGCTACTGGAGAAAAGGTCTCGTCATAATTGACACCTAATCATTGATGAAAACCTTTTGCTATAAGTCTATCTTTGAAGGTCTCAGCCTTTCCATCTAGACCAATTTTCTTCTTGAAGATCCACTTGCTCCCAATGGGTTTTATCCCTTCAGGAGCAACTTCCGAAGTTCATACTTTGTTGGTGTACATGGATTCTATCTCAGATCGCATAGCATCCATCCATTTCACAGAGTCCCCACTTGTGATAGCCTGCTCGAAACTAGTTGGGTCATCATCTTCCATGATGCAATCCTCGCTCCCACCGTCTATGAGAAAACCGTAGTATCTCTCAGGTGGGTGAGAAACCCTACTAGATCTGTAGAGTGGCTGAGATTCGTCGGGGACTATTGAATCATCCGGTTCTACCAAATCTTCAGTTATAGTTTGTGTATCTGAAACTTCTCCCAGCTCTACCTCATTACCACTAATTTCTTTTACAAGAAATTCTTTTTCTAAAAAGGTGGTGTGTTGAGCAACAAATACATTTTGTTTCTCAATGTGGTAGAATTGATATCCATGTGAATTCTTTAGTTATCCTACAAACTTGCAAAGAACTGATTGTGCTTCGAGTTTGTCCAGATTCTGTTTTTTAACATAGGCCAGACAACCCCATATCTTAATTCGTTTAAGATATGGTCTCTTTTCACTCCATATCTCATATGGTGTTTTAGGCACAGATTTTGATGGAACTTGATTCAATAGGTATGCAGCTGTCTCAAGTGCATAACCACAAAAAGAAATAGGTAGCTTGGCAGTACTCATCACAGAGCACACCATATCTAATAGGGTGCGATTCCTTCGCTTCGATACACCATTGTGCTGTGGTGTATACGGAGGAGTAAACTGAGAGAAAATCCCATTCTCTTTTTGCTAATCTCGGAATTCCGTGTTTAAGTATTCACCTCCTCGATCAGATCGAAGGATTTTAATACTTTACCCGTCTGGTTCTCTACTTCACTCTTATATTCCTTGAATTTCTCAAAAACTTCAGATTTGTGTTTCAAAAGAAACACATGTCCGAATCTTGAAAGATCATCGGTGAATGTAATGAGGTACAAGGAACCATTTCTGGCATGTGTAGACATAGGACCGCATACATCAGTATGTATCAGTCCCAAGAGTTTAGTAGTTGTTTCTCCGTGTCCCGTAAATGGAGTTTTGGTCATTTTTCCTTTGAGACATGACTGACAAGTTTCATAAGATGTAAATTCAAACGGATTCAAATATCCATCTTTATGCAACTTTGCTAGTCTGGTCGCATTGATATGACCAAGTCTGCAATACCACAAGAAGGTTTCGTTCATTTCTGAACATTTCCTCTTGTGTGTGTTTTGTATATTCAGAACTGTATTTTGATTTGGAACGTATATACCATTACACAACGTACCAAACCTAATCAACACTTGATTTAGGAAAATGTTCATAATATTTTTCTCTAATGTAAAGTTATATCCCTCTTTATTTAATAAAGAAACGGATATTATATTGCACATCATCGACGATGCAAAATAACAGTCGTTCAAAATCAATATATTACCATTTGGCAATACAAGGTGATATTCGCCGACAGTTTCGGCAGCAACAATTGCTCCATTCCCTACTCTGAGAGACATATCACCATTTCTCAGTTCTCTACTTTTCTTTAACCCTTGTAACAGATTATAAATGTGGGATCCTGATCCGGTATCTAATACCCAAGACGTAGAGCAGACTGAGAAATAGTTCTCAATAACTAACACACCCAAAGAAAATGCATCAGAATGCTCTTTCTTCATTCGAGTTGTGTGGAAATCCTTGCATTTCCTTATCCCTTGCCTAGACTTATCACAGTTTTCATAAGATAGGGCAGAACCAACGTTCCCCAGCCCAGTATAATAAACTAGTTCAGTCAATACATCCATATTATTATCTTGATTAAGGCGTGACATAGTCGCTACCTGGAGAGAGTGAGAGAAGAAAACACTTTAGCGTGTGCTCTTACAAGATTAGACTGGTTATTATCTTATCTGATCAGGATGGCTCCCACTGATTTTATCAAATCTTCCTTCAAACCATAAAAGATAAGATTAGCCGGGATTAATTACATGCTACAAGTTCGCTAATCAGTCAGCCAAGAAGGTGTTGGTACTCCGAGGGAGTCTCCCTGTGCTTTCGCATGGAACTAATTAAATAACCTCGTTTCCGCAGGAGCATAACCCCGTTAACACCTTTCATAGACACCTACTGGATTAGCTAATTGTAAAGTGGAAAACTCTCTCATGTGTAACACTTACTCGCAGTGGGTATGGAAGGTATGCAATCTTATTGCAAATTTCAACACTTGAAATTCCTAATATCTGGTTTTACCCCCATGCGGTTTATAAACTTGACAAGGTAAACAAAATATAAACCACAAGTCAAGTTCAACCCGTCATTTCATGACTAAATTAGACCCACTCGCACGACCCTTGACAAGGTCAATAAAGCTGTACGACTACCCTAATCCAATCGCATCAGCATGCGGCAAAAAAGCAATAATCAGCTACCGAACACTACGCCTCGACAAGGTCAACAAATGTAGCATGAATACTAAATAGTACCTATCTGAAGTGATGGAGGGCTACTACTGGTTTTGAAGAAAACCTTTAACGTAATGAACTTGATATCGTTGTAGAATCTAGTGATTTGAAAAAGGGTGGTTTAAGCTCCGCTTTAAAAATCGAGTAGTTTTCAAAACAAACCGAGTGGGTTGTAGCATATGCTAGTTTTGTTAAAGAGGTCATTCCCGGTGAAGGGATCTAGGCTCTTTCCTCATCGAATGAGGTGCAGGATATTCATAATGAAATACCGCTATGCAAAGCAAAAACTTGAGCTACTTTTTTGAAAATTTTGATTCTACAACATCTTTTAGGTTTCTTTTCTTTTCATTAATCTTATTAATGACGTTCCATAAATGATGTTTCCTAAATATCACAGAAGAAAAAAAAATAAAACACATATATATGCCATCCGCATTTGCCACAGGGACTTAGATCTTCACCGTAAGGTTACTTAACTTACGACAGGGTGGGGCCAGGACTAGAGCGGATGCAAAACATATATAGTGTCTACTAATATATCATATATATATAAGTAGCATTCATCTCACGCAGTTATATGATCACATCACATCACAGAAACATCAGATGCAAATATAGGATATACTAGGAGGTCCGTATTTTAGATTAAGCCAGTAAAGAAAAACACGGATTTCAAGGTTGTGATGAATAGCCAAGCCCACATCCCTAGACCCCTATTAGAGCGGCAAGCAACTCTGTCAATTCTAGAGTTAGGCGACCGGTCTCGACTCCTCGAAATGGCCTCCCACTGGACTCTAGAACCCGGTTACTTATACTCCCCGTCTTGGGTCTATCCTAATGCGGAAAAGTAAATAATATACATCGAATGGAGACAACAATCTCATCTCGGAAGTGTCCCAATAAAAGAATATTACATACGGCTATTTACATGAATGAAAATTGAAAAACTCTCATCTCACGTAAAAAACCCTAGCTATTCAATCACGACGATCCAATATAACATATCGATAGCAACACAATAACATCACATGTCATCAACGTAAGTAAATATGCATATTCCTAATGTCATTGTCGTATAACAACGAAATTGGGGATACATTCATGTATTACACTTACGGTCGCAGAAAAAAAATGAAAACTACAATAATTAGAATCCGCATCTTTAGACATCATAAACTCGGATTATCACATATTCTGAATTTCATGCCTAACCCTATAAACCTTGCATTTAAGTCTCGAATTGAAAACACTTTTCAAAAATTAAGTCGGGCAATTCAACAAGATTCCCGATTAAAAGATCGAATGCTAGTCCAGAACTTTAGTAGATGGCCGCACCCTTGAGCCGTCAACGAAGTGAACTTGGGCAGAACATCGTGGCCGCGAGCATCCGAGTGGATGCTTTTGTCCATGGGATTCTCCTATAGTCACTTGGTCGGGGTAATGGGGCGTGGCTGTCTACTAGTGTCTTGTTCATATCATAATATTGCATTTTATATTCCCCATTGTTATGCATTTTACAATAAAACATGTGCTTTTGACACATGTCTGCTACATATTACAAGTTACAGGTTCTTGGAGAGAAAACAGTGAAAACGATGAAAAGACGAAGCAAAAGTGGACTTTGACCAACAAACAGAAGACTCTTGATCAAGCCTACATCAAAGATAAAATTCACAAAGTACAAGGCAATGCAAGGTCCAAGATTACAAAGCGAACGGTTAAAAGTCCACCGCAATTATTCACTGGAGATCTGGAAGAAACATAGAAGTTATTTTAATAAAAGAACCAAATAATAAGGAAGCCCAAAGATTCAAGGCCCAATACTTCCTTTTAAAGAGACAGAGACATAAAATTTTACCAAAGCTTGGAGTCTACTTTGACCAGGTCTTCCTAAGGATATTTTGGTAAATGTAGACGTGCGAATCAATTGTAACCTAGGGTTTCCTATCCTCTATAAATAGGAACTCTAAATCATTGTAAAGGCTATGCCTCCCTTCATTAATAAATTTTAGAATTCTTTTGGAGAGCATCGGTGCCTCTTTTCATTTCATGAATTCAGATCTGACAACCCTATGTTGATGTTTGGAGAGAGCCATCTGTAAGTAGTTTTATTTAATTGCTCTAGTGTAGATTTTAATTCCTTGCCTTAGATGTTAGCTTTAGGGAAGGCTTTTGAAAGATGAGATCTCTCATCCCTTTCTTACCCATAACATAGAATCTATAAGACTCCATGCATACACGCACACACCGCGCCCTACGACACCCTATCCCTCAAGGTAGCGGTGATACCGTAGTATAAAGGCCCGGTTGCGCACGTTTTCTATGGAGGTTAGGGTAAGGATCGCTAAAGGAAGGACAAAAACCTAGAGGAAGGAACACCTTCCCGAATGGATCTAATCTCCTTTATTGATAATTACCATAACTCCTCTTAGATCCTAATTTGGGTATAGAAAGCGTTGAGATTTATTTACATTTCCAAACCATTCCTAAACCTAACCCTAGCAAGATTTAGATCTAGATTAATTTAGTTTTTACATAGATTCAGTTTTTAGATTTAATAATCAATCCGAACACCCTTCAGAATTAACTTGTAAGAGCGATTAGGAGATTCACAACATCCCTGTGGACCGACCCGTACTCACCGGCTAGCTGCAAAGCGACGCCGTTCTTGATTGCGGTAATTATATTTTTGATCGTTAAAATCCTACACAAATCATGTCTCCCGGCGAGTATTCGCGTACGATACGAGATTACGATAGAGTTTCGATCCAAATCCAAACTCCGTGGTAATCCATCATTTGAGACTAAAATGCAAGATTTACAAATCATTAGCTAGTTTTCGCAAAACTATATGGATTCCAAAAAGTGTATCACATAACTATAGCATTATAGACGATTTTAAACATTTTGATCGATATTTCAAACAACAGCAATTCACTGAGACCTCAACCACTTGAGCCTCATCAAAAATATCCAGAAAATCAAAAATGTCAACATGAAGTAGCAGAAGAAGAACAAGGCTCTAATTCCTCAATTCGGCGGCGGAACAGCGGCCAAGACATGGTCTAGGCGGCGGTTCCGCGGCCACTTAAAGGAATTAGGCCCTCATTTTTCTTGTGCCTCCATAGTTTTACCAGCATCATTTTCTGAGTATTTTTAATATCAAAAATCTCAATGTTTGGAAAATTTGACAGAAACTAGCCAAAACTCGTGTTTAAAACGTCGATCAAATACTTTAACTTCGTCTAAACTATTCCTAAGCCTCTAGCTTAGCTATGATACCATGAAAGTATGTCTTAGCACCTCTACAATGTTTCTATGAACATCAAGTATGCAATTTTAAAAAATTAGAGGTCTAAGTATACTAAACAAGAATCGAACTAGAGAATTAGGGTTTTATAGTAAAGCAAACAAGTTCTAATCTAAGTGAAGAGAGTCTACAATCTTTGTAGTTTAGTCCTTCACTTCTAAAGATCTAAGTAGTAGTTCCTAGAACTCTTCTTTGACTCCACTTGATGAATAGAACGAGCTTGCTTGTTGTCTTCGTCGTCGAAGATGTTCCACCTTGAGGCAACTCTCACTCAAGCTCACACTTGACTAATCAAGATATTAGTGAAGTTAACAACCTATACTAAAGGGCTGGAGTAGTATGGCTTGAAGAAGTAGGAATTTTGCTCACTAGAAAAATTTATTTCTCTTTTTCTTTTTCTCACCCTAGAAAACTAGTGAGGAAAGAATGAAGAAGATGATGAAGTTGGAATGATGAGATAGTGAAAAATTTAGAGTTAGTGAGTTAAAATAAGAATGATAAAAATATCAAAGAGTAAAACAAGAATTGAAGATGAGTCATGGCTTCTCAATGATTATCCAAGCATCCAAAGCCATGACTCATTCTCCTCTTCTTTTCTTAAAATATAAATCATTCTTATTATTTTTAACTCTAGTGTGATTCCCATACATCCATGTCCAATGTATCATCAACCATGATACAAAATACATACATACATACATATATATATATATACATATATATACAAATACATATATATACATATACACACATATATATATGAAGAGAAGAAAATCTTGAGTGAGCTTAATATTAGTTAATATATATGTATATATATAATTATTAAATCAACACTTAATTCAATAATCCGGTTATATCATATATAACCCGACTAATATCAAATATATATGTATATCAAAACATTAAATCAACACTTGATTCATTAATCCGGTTATATCACATATAACCGGCTAATATTTAATATTAGTTTATATATATATATATATATATATATATCAAATTATTAAATCAACACTTGATTCAATAATCCGGTTATATATGATATAACCTGCTAATATCAAATATATAAACATATATATAAATCAAATTATTGAATCAAACACTTGATTCAATAATCCAGTTATATCACATATAACCCGGCTGATATCAAATATCGCTATATTAGAATACGGTATCATATACTCGTATTTAATCAAGCTCCCGCAGATATCTCCTTACGTGCTCTATTTCACTTCGCTTGAGCTAGGAAATCTCTATGTGGGACTCTAAAGATTCGTCAATCTACCAGCAGTAGGTAATGATCACATCAGATACCCATAAGCCGTCAGCGGTACTAGCTGGACGTAACGGCTACCCAGGTATTGAACGAATAGAAGATCAATAAGCAAACTTTTCCAAACTCCCGTAGAGCCTATAAGCAACACTTACCGTACAGTCCGGTCTCTTCGTCTGATATGTCGCTTGTCGAGTCTAGGGGGTAGAATCATCAGACCCTACTAACTCGATAAGCCATGCCGATGTGTGGCCTATAACCTTTCGAGAAAATACTGATAACACTTATCAGTAAATCTCATCAGTCTTGGTCAGGAACTTGCTGTATAGCCAATCAAGTATAGCGCAACATCAACTCCCAATACCAGGAGAGACGAAACCCCTCTTATCGCTCGCTGTCTCCATGTGACTCGGGACTGTACCCAAAATCCACCTGTTTGCACGACTCATTTGAGTGGTGGTAGGGAGGAAATCAAAGCACAATGGGAACCACACAAGACACTATGACGATATTGGGTCTATAGACTAACCTGTACAAATGTCACCAGAGAACTGCTATCTGACAATAGGTATAGTACCATCTAAGAGTTCTCGGCGAGTCTTGTTCGGTATATCCATTTTCTAATGAGCACCTGTGTAGAATCTTTAATGTCAAACACCAATGGTTATGGGATCAACCATTGCCCTATACAGGGTCAAGAAATGTATATACTAGTCTACTCTGCAATATCGATGCCCTATCTCGATACTCCCTTGACTAAGAACTGTTAAAGGATGTGCTTATGGACTACACAAACTCCACTAGTATGATCTGCATCATAGTCCTGGTAGTCAAGCCAACATCCTAATGGCTTTATCAACATGTATCAAAGAGGCAGTAAACTAAAACAAGTGTATATGTTAAGATAAAGAGCAATCAAATAGCATACTATCATGTCGAGAAAAAAAGTCCTCTATATATATGTCCAAGCATCCACTATAATATACAATAATGGCCTCTAGGACATACATATTCCTAACAGGAACGTCGAGTTTCATTTACGGCTCAAATGAAACTCGGGGCTCTTAGATTATCCGCTATTCCATATTTCTTATCGCTTTTTTGTGATGTTGCTTATATCATGCCCGGGACGAATGGTTATATATCTATATATGTGTATATATGTATATATGTGTATATATGTATATATGTGTATATATCGAGTTTCATTTACGGCTCAAATGAAACCCGGGGCTCCTAGATTATCCGCTATTCCACGTTGCTTATCGCTCTTCTGTGATGTTTCTTATATCATGCCTGGGACGAATGGTTATATATATATGTGTATATATGTATATATATATATATATATATATATATATGTATATGAATGGTTATATGTGTGTGTGTGTATGTGTGTGTATGTATATATGTATACGAATGGTTATATGTGTGTGTATGTGTGTGTGTGTGTGTAGTATATGTGTATATGTGTTTATATGTGTATGTATCTATATGTATATGTATGTATATATATGTGTATATATGTATACGAATGGTTATATATGTGTGTATGTGTATATATGTGTATATATGTATACGAATGGTTATATATATGTGTATGTGTGTGTGTGTTCGCGCGTGTGCGCGTGCGCGCATGTGTATACATATATATATATATATATATATATATATATATATATATATATATATATATATATATATATATATATATATACATATATACATTATATGTATATATATGTATATAGTATATGTGTATATATGTGTATATATGTATATATGTATATATATGTGTATATATGTATACAAATGGTTATGTGTGTGTGTGTGTGTACACATATATACATATACACAAATATACATTATGTGTGTGTGTGTGTATGTATATGTATGTGTATATGTGTATATATGTATCTATATGTATCTATATGTAGGTATATATATGTATGTGTATATATGTGTATATATGTATACGAATGGTTATATATGTGTGTATGTCTATATATGTATACGAATGGTTATATGTGTGTGTGTGTGCGCGTGTGTGTATTTATATATACTAGTAGATGTTGTATATGTTTTGCATCCGCGCTAGTCCAACCCCCGCTCTGTCGTTAGTTAAGTAACCTAACGGTGCATTACGGGGTCCCGTGGCGAATGTGGATGGTATATACGTACATTTTATTTTCGTTCTCTTCTGGTGTGATAAACTTTAATTAATGTGACCGCATTAATTTTTGATTAATGTGAGGAAAAAAGAAACATAACAAGATGTTGTTGGAATAAATTTTCGAAAAACTATAGTCGTATTCTTTCCTTTGCATAGTGGTATTCGGTTAGGAATGTCCCGCACCTCATTCGAGAAAGCAAGAACTTAGATATCTTCACGGGGAGTGACCTCTTGAGCAAAAATTTATGTTACTATAGAATACTTGGTTTTCTTCAAAACCACTAGTTTTCAAAAGCGGAGTCTAAACCACTCCTTTTCAAAACTACTCAGTTCTTTCAACAAGATCAAGTTCATTATGTTAAAGGGTTTTTCGCTAAAAACCTAGCGATAGCCCTCCGTCGTTTAAGATAATTACTACTTATTATCCGTGCTGCGTTTGTTGATTATTCATCATAGCGTAGTGTATGGTAGCTAAGTAATAATTGTCTGTAGCATAAATAATGCGATTGGTTAGGACAGTCGTGTGACTTTGTTGGTTATTCGTCAAGGATCATGCGGGTGGGTCTAATGCAATCTTCGATAATGACGGGTTGAACTTGATTAAGTTCTTTTAATTTGTTGATTATTCGTCAAGGTTACTTGGGTCCTAAGGGAAAAACAACATCGGGAGTTTCAAATATACAGGAAATTTGCTAGTGTTGCATACCTTCTGGATTGTGGTGACTAGAGTGGCTTTCATCTAGGTTATCACGCAATGATAGTTGGATCCCGAACCTACTGATGAGTAGGATTATTTTTAGGAGATATTTTTCACTTCACAATTAGCCAACCTATTAGATATCTAGAAAAGAGTTAACGGGGCTACGCCTCTGTGGAAATAAGGTTTATTTTAATTAGGTTCGTGCGAGAGCACGGGGAACCTCCCTCAGAGTACCAACACACACCTAGCTGAATGGTTAGAGAACTTGTAAGGTGCAAATGATCCCGACTAGTTTTTCTTTTAAGATTTGAAGGAAAATTCAAGGAAACAGTGGGAGCCATCCTGATTAGATAAACTAATAACCAATCTAATCTTGTAAGAGCGCACGCTGAGTTTTCTTTTCTCTTTCTCCAGGTAGCAACCATGTCATGCCCTAATCAAGATAGTAAAATGATTAACTTGACCGAACCAGTTTATTACACTGGGCTGGAGAACGTCGGTTCAGCTCTAACTTGTGACAACATTCATGGGTATGGGCAAGAGAAAAAGAGCTGTAAGGAATTTCATATGACCCTAATGAAGGAGAAATATTTTAATATATCTTCTTCGGGTGTATTTGTTTTTTAAAACTGTTTTTCGGTCAACCCTACCTTTTGGGTACTAGATACCGGGTCAGGATCTCATATCTGTAATTTATTACAAGGACTGAGAAAAAGTAGAATGGTTGGACAGGATGATATGTCCATCGGAGTATGAAACGGATCATAAGTTGATACTGCTGTCGTTGGTGAATATCACCTAGTATTGCCAAGCATCAATACTATGATTTTGAACAACTGCTACTATGTACCTTCCATCTTTGCAACATCATTTCGGTTTCTTTACTTGATAAAGATGGATATAACTTTGTTCTAGATAAAAATATCATGAACATTTATCTTAATTAGGTATTGGTTGCAGAAGGTACATTATGTAATGGTATCTATGTTCTTAATCCAAACACAGTCTTCAATATACAGAATACATGCAAGAGAAAGAGTTCAAATATGAACAAAACCTACCTGTGGCATTGTAGACTTGGTCATATCGATGAGAAAAGATAAGTTGTATAAGGAAGGATATCTGAATCCGTTTGAATTCTCATCTTATGAAACTTGTCAGTCTTGTTTCAAAGGAAAGATGACCAAATCTTCATTCACCGGACACGGAGAAAGAACTACAGAGGTCTTGAGACTCATACACAGTGATGTATGTGGTCCGATGTCTATACATGCGATGGATAGGTTCTCCTACTTCATTACATTCACTGACGATCTCTCTAGGTTCAGATATGTGTATCTTTTGAAACACAAATTGAAGCTTTTGAGAAATTCAAAGAATTCAGAAACGAAGTAGAGAACCAGACTGGCAAAAGTATCAAGATCTTTCGATCTGATCGAGAAGGGGATACTTGAGTACGGAATTCCTAGAATACCTGAAAGAGAATAGTATTCTCTCTCAGCTTACTCCTTCGTATACACCATAGCACAACGGTGTATCGGAACGGAAGAACCATACCCTATTGGACATGGTTCACTCCATGATGAGTAGTGCTGATTTGCCTCTTTTATTTTAGGGACATGCACTTCAGACAGTGGCAAATTTATTGAATCAGATTCCATCCATATCTATGCCTAAGACTCTATATGAAATATGGAGTGGTAAGAAACCATATCTTAAATTCATTAAGATATGGGGTTGTCTGGCTTATGTTAAAAAGCAAAATCCGGACAAACTAGAGGCACGATTGGTTCTTTGTAAGTTTGTGGGGTATCCTAAGAATTCGCTAGGATGTCTGTTCTACCACACTGAGGAACAGAAGGTGTTTGTGTCTCACCACGCCACCTTTTTGGAAAGGGAATTTCTTGCAAAAGAAATTAGTGAAAGCACGGTAGAACTGGAAGAAATTCTGAAACCACAAACTTAAACTGAAGATTTGGTGGAACCTCAGGATTCAATAATCCTGGACGAACCTCAGCCACTCTGTAGATATAGTAGGATTTCTCATCCGTCCAAGAAATACTACAGTTTTCTCATAGATGGGGATCGAGAGAATTGCATCTTGGAAGAAGATGATCCTACTAGTTTTAAGCAGGCCATTACCAGTAGAGACTCTGTAAAATGGCTGAATGCTATGCGATCCAAAATGGAGTACGTATACACCAACAAAGTTTGGACTTGAGATGTTGCACCTCTTAGGGTAAAACCCGCTGGATGCAAGTGGATCTTCAAAAAGAAGATTGGTGCAGTTGGACATGTGGAAACCTATAAGGCTAGACTTGTTGCAAAAGGTTTTCGTCAAATACCATGAGTGGACTATTACGAAACCTTTTCTCCAATGGCTATGCTGAAATCCATTCGGATCCTATTTGTCATTACTGCCTACCATGACTATGATATCGGC
Source organism: Agapanthus africanus (assembly GCA_030015575.1). Taxonomy (NCBI): domain Eukaryota; kingdom Viridiplantae; phylum Streptophyta; class Magnoliopsida; order Asparagales; family Amaryllidaceae; genus Agapanthus; species Agapanthus africanus. The sequence continues at coordinate 663,355,094 of CM057340.1, forward strand.
AGATGGATGTTAAAACGGTTTTTCTAAATGGAAGTTTAGAAGAGTGCGTTTATATGGATCAGTCGTAAGGATTCATAGACACTGGGAGCAGCAGGAAGGTGTACAGGTTGCTTAAATCAATTTGTGGATTAAGGCAGGTATCACGGGGCCGGAACATCTGTTTTGATGAGATAGTCAAGGAATTTGACTTCATCAAAAATGAGGATGAACCATGTATCTACAAGAAAATTGTAGGGAGAGGTGTTGCATTCGTCGTTTTGTACATGGATGACATGCTCTTGATAGGAAATGACATTCCTATACTGCAATCGGTCAAGTTGTTCTTATCACAAAAGTTCTCTATGAAAGACCTGGATGATACCTCCTACATTATGGGGATTAAGATCTACATAGATAGATCCCAAAGATTATTGGGACTTTCATAGTTCAGGTACATAGAGACCATACTAAAGAAATTAAGTATGGAAGATTCCATATGTTGTAATATACCCGCTTTGTACGGAATCACCCACTCCAAAGAGATATCTCCCAAGACTGATGAGGAGAGGGTTCGCATGAGCATTATACCCTACGCTTCGGCGATAGGATCTATAATGTATGTGATACTGTGTACTGGACAAGATGTTGCTTACGCCCTTAGCATGGTGAGCCGGTATCAGTCGAACCCAGGTAAGAATTATTGGACAGCGGTGAAGAACATTCTCAAGTACCTGAGATGGACGAAGGAGATGTTCTTGGTTTACGGTAATAGGGAGCTCCAGGTGGATTCTTTTACCGACTCAAGCTTTCAAAATAACAAGGATGACAACAAGTCTATCTCAGGTTTTTTGTTTACCCTCAACAGATGGGTGGTATGTTGGAAGAGCTCCAAACAGGACATTATCGCAGACTCGACGATGGAGACTGAATATATTGCTTCCAACGATACCGCAAAAGAAGCGGTCTGAATGAAGAAGTGTAACATTTCCTAGCGCCCTAGCCGCTAATCGCGGCCATTGCAGAACAAAAAAAACTTTAATTTTTTCAATAAACTTAGCGTTAGAAATAACTACCTAAAATCTAACCAAATATTAAAATAGTTAAAACGAGTTCTAGCTACTATGTAAGGAGGGTTATACCGATAGGTTTGTGTCCTTCGGGTCTTGACTCTTCTTCTTAAGCTCCTTTTAGGGTCTTTGATCTAGCTTGGTTGGCGACCTCCTTTTCGGGTCAAGAAAGGAAAGAGAATGGCAATTCAAGAATGAGTTGAAGAATGGCTGAGGCAAAAGATATGAAGTATATTTTTTCCCAGTAAAATTACAAGCCATACTTCAATAGTATTCATAAATGAATAAAGAAACATCAAAGCCATGCTTCATGCCATGCTTGAAACCGTCTAACATTTCCACCTCATTTTCTATTTTCAATAAATAGAAAAATGCATGATAAGGTGTCATCTTCTAGAAGGTATTTTGTATAAATACAAAATATATTCTACAGTATATACATACATGTATTCATATCAAAATACGAATACCTAAGAGATAGAATGATACTACTAATATAATACTTGCATTAAGTCAATATCTGATTTAACAAACCGGCTTAATTCTAAGCCCGCTAGTATTATAATCCGTTTGATCAAATTCCGCGCAACTAGTACACATAATTAACCGGAACCCTACACGTATAAACATACCGCCTCCACATCGTTTTGCCTGAACCAGGGAAATCCTCTGTGTGGGACTTTAAAGACTCGATAGTACGCTGGCAGTGGGTTTAACCATAAGCACGTCAGCGGCGCTAGTTGTACGTAACGGCTACCCAGGTATCTATCGAAAAGAAAGCCGACGAGCAAACTCATCTGAACCCCTACTGAGCCCAATCGTGACAAGCGGGTAAATTACCATGCTTGGAATCTTCCATACTAAACCTCTTTAGTATGGTGTCAATGTTCTTGGACTGTGAAAGTCCTAACATTCTTTTAGACCTACCACAATAGATCTTAATCTCTAGAATGTAGGAGGCATCACCCAAGTCTTTCATGGAGAACTTCTGTGACAAGAAGAGCTTGACTGATTGTAGCATAGAGATGTCATTCCCTATCAGGAGTATGTCATTTACGTATAATACGAGGAAGAATACCGCTCCTCCTACAATCTTCTTATAAATGCATGGCTCATCTACATTTTTGATAAAATCAAATTCTTTGACTGTCTCATCAAAGCAGATGTTCCAACTCCGCGATACTTGCTTTAATCCATAAATGGAATTAAGCAACTTTCATACCTTTCCACTGCTCCCACTGTCTAAAAAACCCTCTGGTTGATCCATGCAAATGCACTCTTCCAGATATCATGGTCATGGAAGGAAGCAATGGCAAGCAGGATCCGAATGGATTTAAGCATAGCCATTAGAGAAAAGGTTTCATCATAGTCCAATCCTGGTCTTTAACGAAAACCTTTTGCAACAAGTCTAGCTTTATAGATTTCTACATGTCCATCTGCACCAATCTTTTTTTTGAAGATCCATTTGCATCCAATGGCTTTTACCCCAGGAGGAGCAACTTTCAAAGTCAATATTTTATTGGTGTAATAGATTCCATCTCAGATCTCATAGCATCCAGCCATTTCACCGAGTCTTTACTTGTGATGGCCTGCTGAAAACTAGTAGGCTCATCATCGTTGATGTTGCAATCCTCTCGATCCCCGTCTATGAGAAACCCATAGTATCTCTTAGGTGGATGAGAATACCTACTAGACATGCGGAGTGGCATCGGTTCACCGGGCTCTATTGAAACCTCGGGTTTTACTAAGTCTTCAACAGTAGTTTGTGGATCTGGAATTTCTTCCAGTTCTACTATGCTCCCACTAATTTCTTTTGCAAGAAATTCGTTCTCTAAAATGAATATGTAGCGAGCGACAAACAAATTTTGTTCTTCAGTGTAGTAGACAAGAAATCCCCGTGAATTTTTGGGATATGCCACAAACTTGCATAAAACTGATCGTGTCTCGAGCTTGTCCGGATTTTGCTTTTTGACAAAAACTGGACACCCCCATATCATAATATACTTAAGACGTGGTCTCTTCCCACTCCACATTTCATATGGAGTGGTAAGCACAGACTTAGTTAAAACCCTATTCAATAGGTATGCAGCTGATTCTAGCTGAAAACTCCAGAAGGAAAGTAGTAACTCAGCACTACTCATCATGGAACGCACCATATCGAGTAGCATGTGATTCCTTCTCTCTGATACACCGTTATGCTGAGGTGTATATGGAGGACTAAGCTGAGAGAGAATTCCATTCTCTTTTAAACATTCAAGAAAACTGGTACTTACGTATTCTCCATTCCGATCAGATCGAAGTATCTTGATACTTTTACCAGTTTGTTTCTCCACTTCATTCTTTTACTCCTTGAATTTCTCAAAGGCCTCGTATTTATGTTTCATTAAGAATATATATCCATACCTTGAGAAATCATCAGTAAAAGTAATGAAGTAGGAGTAACCGCCTCGTGCATGTGTAGACATCGGACCACATACATCGCTGTGTATGAGTCCCAAGAGCTCAGTGGCTCTTTCTCCGTGTCCTGTGAACGAAGATTTGGTCATCTTTCCTTTGATACATGATTGACAAGTTGCATATGATACATATTCGAACGGATCCAAATATCCATCTTTATATAACTTAGTCAAGCTTGTTTCATTAATATTACCAAGTCTATAATGCCATAAGAAAGCTTGGTTTGAATCTGGAGCCTTTCTTTTGAGTGTGTTTTGGACATTGAAAACTTGATATTGATTGAGTATGTATATACTGTTATCCAGTGTGCAGGACCCAATCAGTTCTTTATTTAGGTGAATGTTCATGACATTTCTTTCAAGTGCAAAATTATATCCTTCATTAAATAACAAAGATACCAATATAATATTACACAGCATACTTGGTACATAAAAACAGTTATATAACACCAAATGTGTCCATTCGTCAAACCCAGGTGATAACATCATATACATTTGCTCTGTTGCCAACCCTGAGGGTCATATCACCCACCTTCAGCATTCTATAGTTTCTCAGTGCATGCAAAGAATTACAGATGTGAGAACCAGAACTGGTATTTAGTACCCATGATGTAGAGTTAACTGAAAAACAGTTTTCATTCACGAATATATCTGAAGCCGAAGCATCAGCTTGCTTCGTGTCCTTGCCTTTGGGTTTGAAAGCCTTGCAATCCTTCTTCCAGTGCCCCTTCTTGTAACAGTAGTAGCATTCATCATTTCCCTCTTTAACTCTCCATGAATTGTTCGTTCTTTACACCTTCTTGACACCTCCTTTTGGCTTGATAGGGGTCTTCTTCTTCTTCCCCTTAGCTTTCGCTTTGGATTTAGATGAGGAAAATTCCCCAACATTAAGAATATGTGTCTTCTCATTTTTCAAGGAGTTCTCAGCTACCCTCAACATGTTGAGGAGCTTTGAAAGATCGGCTTCTATCCCATGCATGTTAAACTTCAGCACAAACTGAGAGAAGGCATGAGGAAGGGACTGTAGAATCAAGTCAATGTATAACTCGTTCTCTAATATGCATCCCAGATTTGCGAGTTCTTCAATGAGACTGATCATTTTTAGGATGTGTTCTCCTACAGGTGATCCAAAAGCTAACTTCATCTGGAATAATTTCTTTGAGGTCTCATACCTTGCGATATGAGAGTGCTCTCCATACAAATCCTTGCAATGGAGAAAAATGGATTTGATGTCCACATTCTCGTGCTGCTTCTGAAGTTCATTATTCATTGAAGCCAGCACAATGCACCGAGCTTTTTCGCAATCCAGGTCCCACGTTTTGTGGACCTTGATGTTTGCGACTGTGGAATCCGGCCCTGGGACAAGGGGAGCAGTACTGGTGTGGACATATGCCATTTTGTCATAAATGAGTGCAATATTGACGTTCCTCAGCCAATCTTTATAGTTTGGCCCAATCGGTGTATTTTTTGAGTAATAGTTTAAATCCCGTCATGGTTGCTGCCAGAGAGAGAGAAAAAAAACCCTCAGCGTTTGCTCTTGCAAGATTAGATTGGTTTATTATCTTATCTAACCAGGATAGCTCCCACTATTTCCTCGAATTCTCCATCAAACCTTAAAAAGAGAATCAGTCGTCTCATTTACAATTTACTAGTTCGCTAACCGTTCAGTCAGGTGGGTGTTGGTACTCCGAGGGAGGTTCCCTATTCTCTCGCACGGACCTAATTAAAATAAATCTCGTTTCCACAGAGGAGTAGCCCCGTTAATACTTTCTAGACACCTAATAGTTTAGCTAATTGCGAAGAGAAAAAAATATCTCCCAAGAGTAATCCTACTCATCAATAGGATCGGGATCTAACTATCACCGTATAATGACCTAGATGGAAGCCACTCTAGTCATCCAACTATCATCGTATGAAGATTAATACGGTCCTATCAATTAATTCCTATCACACCAGAAGGGAACAAAAATAAAATGTATGTATATGCCATCTGCATTCGCCACGGAGCCCCGTCATGCACTGTTAGGTTACTTAACTAACTGCAGAGCGGGGGCAAGACTAGTGCGGATGCAAAGCATATACAACATCTACTAGTATATATATATATATATATATATATATATATATATATATATATATATAACCATTCATCCCAGGCATGATATAAGTAACATCACAGAAAAGCGATAAGCAAAATGGAATAGTGGATAATCTAGAAGCCCCGGGTTTCATTTAAGCCATAAATGAAATTCAACATTCCCGGTCGTGTGGATAGCCTATGTAATATAAAACCAAGACCCCTACGAGCGCAGTAAGTTGCCCGCCAATCCTGGAAGTGAGGCAACCCCAATCAACGAAGTGAATGAGCCACCCAGCACTTCACGGAATCCGGTAACTTGAGCACTCCACCGTAAATCATCCTATACCCCCTACGAATGTGGCAAGTAGCCCGCCAATTCTATAGTAAGGCACCACGGTCTCAATGTCATGAGATGGGGCCCTGTTACCCTCTAGAACCCGGCTACTCGAGCACTCCTCCGCGGGGTAATCCTAGTACATAAAATAAAATATATATATACAAAGGTGACATTTGTTAATGTAATATGCCATAGATGCCATTATTGTATAGTACTAGTTTGTATGTTACATTTTGGAAGCTTGGGATATATACAAAGATTTATAATAGTCTTGCTCGATACAGTAGTGTGCTATTTGGTTTGCATCTATCTTAATATGTGTATATGTTTCTCTTAACGTATCGCTAATACATATTGATAGAGCCCTTAGGATCTTTGCTTGACTACCAGCGTTGTGATGGCAGTCACACTAGTGGGGCTGGGTAGTCTACAAGCACATCCTTACACAGGTCCCTGGTCGCAGGATTATCGAGACAGGGCATCGATACTCCAGAGTAGACTAGTGTATACGCTTCTCTTTCCAGCAGGAGAGATGGTCTATCCCACAGCCATCAGTACGTTGTACCGGAGATAGTATGCAGGTGCTCATTAGGTTATGAGTTACACTGGACGGACTCGTAAGGAACTGCTGGTTGGTTATCGTCAGGTAGCAGTTCCCAGGTGACATGAGTACAGTTTAGTCCGTCGACTTGAAACTGTTACTTCGCCTCAAGTGCGTTCCCACTATTCTTAGATTACTACCCTACCACGGCTCTTATGAGTCGTGCAAACAGGTAGTAGTTGGGTGCAGTCCCGAAGCACTTAGAGGCAGTGGCGGTTAGATAGGATTCGTCTCTCCCGGTATTGGGAGTTGATGTCGCGCTGTGTTCGAAAAGCCATTACACAAAGTCCCTGGCCAGGGCAAGTGAGATTTACTGGTAGATATTCCAGTAGTTTCTCAGGGTGTTCTAGGCTACACTCCGACACGACTTATACCGCTATTAGGGGTCTGACGTTTACCATCCCCATAGGCCTGATATGCGATACTCTTAGACGAACAGACCGGACTGTACGGAGATTGCCACAGACAGACTCAGTAGGGGTACGGATGGTTTCCTCGTCGACCTTCTTGTCGATAGATACCTGGGTAGCCGTTACGTACAGCAAGTGCCACTGACGCGCTTGTAGTTAAACCCACTACCAAAGTACTGTCGAGTCTTTAGAGTCCTACACAGAGGGTTTTCCGGCTTCTGGCGAAACGTGTAGAGGTCGTATGGTTTTACGACAGAGTTCGATCACATACGTGCACTTGTGCGCAGATGATGTCCGGTCGGATATTACTAGTGGACTTTGGTTTATGCCGGATCCTAGTATATGATTATTGGATTAGTTTCGTCTCATTGTATTCGTGTCTCTCGGGATACGGATGCGGGTATGTATATACGGATGAGAGGGGTATTCTTGTAATTTGGATAAGATTACTACATGGAGAATGGTACCTCATATTAGGGTTTTTCTTTATTAGTAAAATCCTTATAAGATGGAGGAAATGAGAGTAAAAAACTTATGGTATTTTGGTGAAATAAAGATTAAGGTTTTGCTTTGACTTCTTGGAGATATTTATGAGTTGTTGACTTAGATATTATTATGAGATATTTGTGAGATATTTTGATGAGGTTTAAATGCAAAAACCCTAGTCATTTTCTATATTCTTTTCTTCACTAAAAAACTACAGATAGTTTTCTTCACCTCATTTTCTCAAGCCTCTCTCCATCTCTCTCAAACCCTAACCATTTCATGAGTTGAAAATCCTAGGGTTTAGTGAAACAACTTGATCCATCATCACTCTCTACACATCCTAGGATACTTAGTCTACCACACCAAGTGACCTAGTTGCCTCAAGTTAGAGGTAAAGCTCAAAGTCGGATCTCTCGGGTGGATCGTCTACGATTTGGAGAAGACGACGATAAGGTGCATTCCGTTCTCAATTCAAGGAGCTCGCGACTTGGAGAAGGACAGCAAAGAGGTGAAGGATAGCGAGAACTTGAGGTATAATATGCACACATAGTAGTTAAACCTCTTTGCTATATTGTTAGTTAGGGTTTAGTATCGATCCTGGAGTTTAGTCGATGTTACGAAGCTTATAAAATCGTTTTTTGCAAATTCTGCCTCCCCGCGAACACGTGGGGTGCGTGGCATCGACTTACAGTAGTATCAGAGCCGACTAAATCATAGCTAACAGATTAAATGACAACTAGAACTACGAAACCGAAATAACCCGTAAACATCGAAACGTAGATCCTAGTTTCTGTTGAATTTTTACGAGGCTCTAAAAATTTTTTTAGTAACTGCAGAGTACTCCTTCACTTGTAAAGTGAACATAGACCAAATATGAGACATTTCCCTACAAAATAGACCGGCCACATGTCCCAAAAATCCGGCCTCCTCGGTTTGACAGTGGGTAAATTTCGTGTTTTGGTCTGTGGATTTGTTGCTAGGATCTAGGGTTTCAGGAGTTGTTTATTTTTGCCAATTTTGCATATGCTGTCAATTCTTCACTGCGGCAATACGGGGTGTTCGAAGTCATAATTTAAACGTCGTTTATTGTTTCTGTGTTTGATAAATGTGTACGTAAACTTCCGCTAATTGCTATATGTCGGTTAGTTGGGGGTTGCACATTTCTGTGATGTCTGTTTGTGTATATGGACTTATTAGATTGTCATGAATGAATAGCCGGGGATGTGAGGTGTTATATTCTTTCATTCAAATGTAAATTGTAATTTGTTGTAATATTTTTTCGTGGGGCACATCCGGGTTGAGGTTGTAGCCACCGTTGTATTATTTCATTTACTGTTTATTGCTCCTAGGATAGACCCAAGGTGGGGTGCACAAACTACCGGGTACTTTTAAGTGCCGAGTGGCCTACTCACGTTGTTGAGGGAGATTGCTTCGCTTCGGGTATTTTGCGGGTAGTTTGTCGCACCCGTAGGGGTCTGAGGTGGGGTTTGGCTATTCACCACGACCGTGGAATCCGTCTTTCGTTACAGGCTTAAACAAAACGCGGAATTCCTAAAACATCCAATGTGTTCATCTGTGATCTGAAATGCCTATTATTGCGTCTGACGAATGGATATTATTATTATTATTATTATTATTATTATTATTATTATTATTATTATTATTATTATTATTATTATTATTATATTAGACGTTGCTTATGTTTTGCATCCGCGCTAGTCCAGCCCCCAGCTCTGGTGTTAGTTATCTAACCTAACGGTGTAAGACGGGATCCCGTGGCGAATGGGGATGACATAAGCGTACGTTGTATTTTCTTCTTTTTTTGCAACGGTGGGTTAATTGATGGGACTGCATTACATTAATGCAAAGCAAAACAAACCAAAGCTGAATCGTTGGAATAATTTTTAAACCACTCGGTTTTTCCAAAAGAGAAAAACATTTAAAAATGCGGAGCTTAAACCACTCCTTTTAAAAACTATCAGGTTCCTTCGATTATATCAAGTTCACTACGTTCACGGTTTCGACAAAACCATTCGTAGCCCTCCGTCATTTCAGTTGGATATTCAGTAGTATTCAAGCTATGTATTTTGACCTTCGCCAATGCATAGTGATTGGTAGCTGTTGAATATTCATCTGTAGCATAGATAGATGAATTGGTTTGGGACAGTCGTACTGCTATTTTGGCCTTCGTCAAGGTATGTACGGGTAGGTTCAAATTAACCTAGATAATGACGGGTAGAACTTAACATGTGACTTATGATATGTTGGCCTTCGTCAAGGTCATAAGAGCATGCGGCAAAAATCCACATCGGGAGTTTCTAAAGAAACTGAAACTTGCTAGTGTTGCATACCATTTGGAGTGTGATAATTTTGGTAGGATTCCTTTGACTTTATTATACGATGATATTTGGATCCCGATCCTAATATGAGCATATGCTACTCCTCAGGAGATTTTTCATTTAACGATAAACCAAGTAGGTGTCTAGAACAGTGTTAGCGGGGCTACGCCTCCAGGGAAAAGAGGTTATTTAATTAAGGAACTTCACGAAAGCGTCGTAAAACCTCCCTCGAAGTACCAACACTAGCCTGGCTGAACGGTTAAGAAAGTATTGTACAGTGAGATTAATCCTAACTAATTCTTCTTTTCTGGTTTGAGGAAGGATTCGAGAAACTGTGGGAGCCATCCTGTTTAGATAAACTAAAAACCAATCTAAACTTGCAAGAGCATCATGCTAAAGTGTTTCTTCTCTCTCTCCTAATTGCAGCAACCAAAGATGACGGGCCTTAAGTTACTATTAGATAAAAATATATTGACATGGCCAAACTACAATGATTGGTTCAGGAATGTCAAGATGGCAATAACTTATGACAAGTTGGGGAATGTCCTTACTACTAAAGCCCCCGCCGTCCCAGGTCCAGAATCCAGTGTCGCGGATAAGGAAATCCGTAAGACCTGGGAGATTGACTGTGCGAAGGCCAAGTGCATCATGCTTGCCTCTATGGACAACGAGCACCAGAGGCGACACGAGAAATAGATCTTGAATCCATATTCCTCCATACCAAAGAATTATATGGAGAGCAATCTCGTATCGCAAGATACGAGACCTCGAAGAAGCTTTTTCAGGCGAGGTTGGCCGTCGGGTCATCTGTAGGGGAACACGTCCTTAAGATGATCGGCTATATCGAAGAGCTCGCGGACTTTAGGACCACGTTAGAGAATGAGCTGTATACAGACTTGATTCTGCAGTCCCTCCTTTCCACCTACGTCCAGTTTATCTTGAATTTTAATATTCAAGGTAAAGAAGTTGAACTTCCGGAACTCCTCAACATGTTGAGGAGTGCTGAGGGCACCCTGCATAAAGCCAGGGAAACACTCGCTCTACTAGTTGGTTGAGCTTCCTCTTCTAGATCCAAGGCGAAAGCTAAAGGAAAGAAGAAGAGCCCCCACCAAGCCGAGAGGCAGTGTTAGTAAGGTGGAAGCAAAGGGCAAGGCAAGAGCAGCGGGGCCGACAGTAGGAAAGTAAGAATGCTTCTATTGTCATAAAAAGGGCCATTGGAAGAAAGATTGCAGAGCTTGGAAGGTCAAGAACCACGACCCGAAGCAAGTTGTGGCTTCGGCTCCAGGTGTGTTTGTAATTGAAAACTGTCTGTCAATCAACTCTACTTCCTGAGTATTGGATACCGGATCAGGATCTCATATCTATAATTCTTTGCAGGTACTGAGAAGCTGTAGGGTTCTGAAGACCGGTGATATGACCCTCAGGGTTGCTAATGGAGCGAGCGTGGATGCTATGTCCGTAGGGGAATATCACCTTGGATTGACGGGTGGACATATTTTGGTTTTGCGCAACTGTTTTTGTATACCTAGTTTGACTTGTAATATAATTTCAGTATCTTTGTTATCTAAAGAAAGTTATGATTTTACATTTGTAAGCAATGCCGTAAACATCCACCTTAATCATGGTCTAATTGCGTCAGGTACTCTAAACAACGGTATATGCGTATTAAACCAACTAAAAATTTTCAATGTCCAGAACACACATAAAAGAAAGACTCCATAAATAAATCATGCTTTCTTATGGTATTGTAGACTGGATCACATCAACGAAACAAGGTTGACTAAGTTACATAAAAAGGATATTTAGATCCGTTCAAATATCAATCTTATGTAACTTGTCAATCATGTCTCAAAGGAAAGATGACAAAATCTCCGTTCACTGGACGCGGAGTAAGAGCGAGCGAGCTCTTGGGACTCATACACAGCGACGTGTGTGGTCCAATGTCTACACATGCAAGAAGTGGTTATTCCTATTTCATTACTTTTACAGATGATTTCTCTAGGTATGGACATATTTTCTTGATGAAACATAAATCCGAGGCCTTTGAGAAATTCCTGGAATATAAGAATGAAGTGGAAAAACAAACCGGCAAAAGTATCAAGACACTGAGATCTGATCGAGGTGGTGAATACTTGAGTGCCGAGTTCCTGGATTACCTAAAACAGAATGGAATTCTCTCTCGGCTTACTCCTCCATACACACCACAACACAACGGTGTATCGGAGAGACGGAACCCTATTGGATATGGTACGTTCGATGATGAGTAACGCTGAGTTATCGCGATCATTCTGGGGCTATATACTAGAATCAGCTGCATATCTTTTGAACAAGGTTTCTACCAAGACTGTGCCTACCACACCATATCAGATGTGGAGTGGGAAGAAACCATATCTTCAGTAGCTGAAGATATGGGGATGTCCAGCTTTTGTTAAAAAGCAGCATGCGGGCAAGCTCGAGGCACGCTCAGTACTGTGTAAGTTTTTGGGATACCCAAAGAACTCCAGGGGGTATCTTTTCTATTACACAGAGGAACAAAAGGTTTTTGTTTCTCACCATGACCACTTTTTGGAACATCAATTTTTAGAAAAAGAAACTAGTAGGAGCGCAATAGAACTGGAAGAAATTCCAGAACCACAAGCTATTACTGAAAACTTGGTGGAACCAGAAGTTTCAAAAGAATAGGACATTCCTACGCCACTCCGCAGGAGTAGTAGGTTGTCTCATCCGCCTGAGAGATATGACGGTTTTCTCATAGACGGGAATAGAAAGGATTGCATTATTGATAATGATGAGCCGACTAACTTCCAGCAAGCCATTCAGTGCACCGACTCAGTAAAATGGCTGGATGCAATGCGGAACGAGATGGAGTCCATGTACACCAACAAAGTATAGACTTTGGACATTGCTCCAGAAGGGGTAAAACCCCTAGGCTGCAAATGGATATTCAGAAAGAAGATTGGTGCAAATGGATAGGTTGAAACCTATAAAGTTGGACTTGTTGCAAAAAGATTTCGTCAAAGACCTGGTTTGGACTATGATGAAACCTTTTCTCTAGCGGTTATGCTCAAATCTATTCGGATCCTTCTTGCCATTGCTACCTTCCACGATTATGAGATTTGGCAGATGGACGTAAAAATCGCTTTTCTAAATGGAAATTTGGAAGAGTGTGTCTATATGGACCAGCCAGAGGGTTTCATTCAGAGTAGGAGCAGCGGAAAAGTGTGCAAGTTGCTTAAGTCCATCTATGGACTAAAGCAGGTATCGCGGAGTTGGAACATCTGTTTTGATGAGACGGTCAAAGAATTTGACTTTGTCAAAAATCCAGATGAGCCATGCATTTATAGTAAGATTGTAGAACGAACTGTTGTATTCCTCGTCTTATACGTGGATGATATTCACTTGATAGAAAATGACATTCCTATACTACAAGCTGTCAAAGGGTTCTTGTCACAAAGGTTCTCCATGAAAGACCTGGGTGATGCCTCTTACATTCTGGGGATCCAGATCTATCGTGATAGATCTAAGAAGATGTTAGGACTTTCACAGTCCAGGTACATCGACACCATACTAAAAAGATTCAGTATGGAAAATTCAAAGCGTGGTAATTTACCAGCTTGTCACGGAATCACCCTCTCCAAAGAGATGTCTCCCAAGACTGATTTGGAAAGGGATCGCATGTCTATTATACCCTACGCTTCTGCAGTAGGCTCTATAATGTATGTGATGTTATGTACCAGACCAGATGTAGCTTATGCACTAAGCGTAGTAAGTCGGTATCAGTCAAACCCTGGGGAGAAACTCTGGATAGCAATAAAGAACATTCTTAAGAACCTGAGAAGGACTAAAGAAATGTTCTTGGTTTACGGTGGAAAAGACCTCTAGATCGAGGCCTTTGCCGACTCCAGCTTCCAGAGTGACAAGGATGACTCCAAATCCATGTCAGGTTATGTCTTACCCTCAATAGAGGGGCGGTCTGTTGGAAGAGTTCCAAGCAGGACACCGTTGCTTACTCGACGATGGAAGCGGAGTATATCACAGCTTCTGATACCGCAAAAGAAGCAGTCTGGATGAGGAAGTTCTTAACAGAACTTCAGGTGGTTCTATCCATTATTGATCTAATACCTCTGTATTGTGACAACAACGGGGCTATAGCTTTAGCAAAGGAACCCAGGTTCTATCAGAAGTCCAGACACATCTTGAGGTGGTATCACCTGATCAGGGAGATCGTGGATCGCCGGGAGATCGAGATTCGGAGAGTTGCTACAGAGGACAACATTGCAGATCCATTCACAAAGGTCATCCCTCAGACGCAGTTCAAGAGGCTATTTGAGATGATAGGTCTGTGATATGCCAGCACATGGCCTTAGTACAAGTGGGAGATTGTTAGTGTAATATGCCCTAGATGCCATTATTGTATAGTACTAGTTTGTATATTACATTTTGGAAGCTTGGGATATATACATGGATTTATGACAGTCTTGCTCGATATGGTAGTGTGCTACTTAGTTTGTATCTATCTTAATATGTGTATATATTTCTTTTAACGTATCACTAATACAAATTGATAGAGCCCTTAGGATTTTTGCTTGACTACCAGCGTTGTGATGGCAGTCACACTAGTGGGGCTGGGTAGTCTACAAGCACATCCTTACACAGGTCCCTAGTCGCAGGATTATCGAGACAGGGCATCGATACTCCAGAGTAGACTAGTGTATATGCTTTTCTTTCCAGCACAGGAGATGGTCTGTCCCGCAACCATCAGTACGTCGTACTGGAGATAGTATGCAGGTGCTTATTGGGTTATGAGTTGCACTGGACGGACTCGTAGGGAACTGCTGGTTGGTAATATACCTATCGTCAGGTAGCAGTTCCCAGGTGACATGAGTACAGCTTGGTCCATCGACTTGACACTGCTACTTCGCCTCAAGTGTGTTCCCACTGTTCTTAGATTACTACCCTACCATGGCTCTTATGAGGCTTACAAACAGGTAGTAGTTGGGTGCAGTCCCGAAGCACTTAGAGGCAGTAGTGGTTAGATAGCATTCATGTCTCCCGGTATTAGGGGTTGATGTCGCGCTGTGTTCGGAAAGCCATTACACAAAGTCCTTAGCCAGGGCAAGTGAGATTTACTGGTACGTATTCTAGTAGTTTCTCAGGGTGTTCTGGGCTACACTCTGACATGACTTATACCGCTATTAGGGGTCTGACGTTTACCATCCCCCTAGGCCCGATATGCGATACTCTTAGAAGAACAGACCGGACTGTATGGAGATTGCCACAGACAGACTCAGTGGGGTACGGATGAGTTTCCTCATCGACCTTCTTGTCGACAGATACCTGGATAGCCATTACGTATATCTAGTGCCACTGACGCGCTTGTGGTTAAACCCACTGCTAGAGTACTGTCGAGTCTTTAAAGTCCCAGACAGAGGGTTTCCCGGCTTCGGGCGAAATGTGTAGAGGTCGTATGGTTTTACGACAGAGTGCGATCACATACGTGCACTTGTGTGCATATGATGTTCGAGCGGATATTACTAGTGGGCTTTGGTTTAAGCCAGATCCTAGTATATGATTATTGGATTAGTTTCTTCTTATTGTATTCGTGTCTCTCGGGAAACGGATGTGGGTATGTATATATGGATAAGAGGGGTATTCTTGTAATTTGGACAAGATTACTATATGGAGAATGGCACCTCATATTAGGGTTTTTCTTTATTAGTAAAATCCTTTTAAGATGGAGGAAATGAGAGTAGAAAACTTATGGTATTTTAGTGAAATAAAGATTAGGGTTTTGCTTTGACTTCTTGGAGATATTTGTGAGTTGTTGACTTAGATATCATTGTGAGATATTTGTGAGATATTTTGATAAGGTTTAAATGCAAAAAACCTAGCCATTTTCTATATTCTTTTCTTAACTAAAAAACTACAAATAGTTTTCTTCACCTCATTTTCTCAAGCCTCTCTCCATCTCTATCAAACCCTAACCATTTCATGAGTTCAAAATCCTAGGGTTTAGTGTGACAACTTGATCCCTCATCACTCTCTACACATCCTAGGCTACTTAGTCTAGCACACCAACTGACCTAGTTGCCTCAAGTTAGAGGTAAAGCTCAAAGTAGGATCTCTCGGGTGGATCGTTTACGATTTGGAGAAGACGATGAGGAGGTGCATTCCGTTTTCAATTCAAGGAGCTCGCGACTTGGAGAAGGACAGTGAGGAGGTGAAGGACAGCGAGAACTTGAGGTATAACACGCACACATAGAAGTTAAACCTCTTTGCTATATTGTTAGTTAGGGTTTAGTATCGATCTTGAAGTTTACTCAATGTTACGAATATTATAAAATCGATTTTTGCAAATTCCGCCTCCCCGCAAACACGTGGGGTGCGTGGCATTGACTTACAATATCGACCTCAACCCGGTAGTTCCCTAATGAAAGAATATACAAACCGGCGGAAACGGCAGTCCACATGTCGGACGCTCGCCCCACAATAATGAATATACAAATGAGTCTAAACTGTACAACTACCATTGCACTAGGGGCTATCCAACACAACAATCCGAATAAACCATCACAAATATAAACATCACAGCAGCAGAAACAAGTATATGCAACCCCATCTAAATGACATATAGCAATTACACGACATTTGGAAACACATACACAACGTTACAGAGATCAACGATGCAAAAGTTTCAAGTTCTAAAACTTTCCAAATTGCCCCAATACAAAGATTACATTAAGTGAAATCTGGAGAAAATAAAACAATACCAAAAATCCCAATTCATAAAACCCAAGACACTGGATGAAAACGAGGATCAGAGGAAACCAAAAAACCGCCGGTAGCGGGGATTTTATGAACTCTGGTAGTTTTTTCTTGGTCAATTTCCCTCATTTTCATTGTGTGTCACTATCATATCATGAGTAAGCCTCTGCATTTGTTTAAAAAAAATTCAGAGACCATAAATTTTTCGATCAGAAAGTTGGTTTAATAGATCAGAAAAAACTTTAATTTTGGGTGGCTCTGATACCATGTAATATTTCCTCTGCATTGTGTGACACTATCATATCATGAGTAAGCCTAGGCATCGTTTACTACTAGTTTAAAATATTTAGGTGGCTCTGATACCATGTAACATTTCCTAGCGCCCTAGCCGCTTATCGCGGCCGTTGTGGAACAGAAAAAACTTTAATTTTTTCAATAAACCTGGTGCTAGAAACAACTACCTAGAATCTAACCAAATATTAAACTAGTTAAAAAGAGTTCTAGCTACTATGTAAGGAGGGTTATACCGATAGGTTCGTGTCCTTTGGGTTTTGACTCATCTGCTTAAGCTCCTTTTGGGGTCTTTGATCTATCTTGGTTGACGACCTTCTCGATCCTAGATGATCCACCCGAAGGTTCTAGATTCAAGCTTCTACTTTCAAAAGAAAGTAACTAAACTAGCTAGTTTGCTAATCTAGTTAGTTTAAATTATGTGGAGATGATTAGTAGTGGTTTCTTCTATCTCAAATCCTCATATCTCTCAACTCATGAGAATGTTTGGGGTTAAGGATGAAGATGAGATCAAGAGAGGAGAGAGAATGGCAATGCAAGAATGAGTTGAAGAATGGCTAAGGCAAAAGATATAAAGTATATTTTTTCCCATTAAAATTACAAGCCATACTTCAACAGTATTCATAAATGAATAAAGAAATACCAAAGTCATGCTTCATGCCATGCTTGAAACCATCTCACCCTTCCACCTCAATTTCTATTTTCAATAAATAGAAAAATGAATGATTAGGTGTCATCTTCTAGAAAGTATTTTGTATAAATACAAAATACATTCTACAGTATATGCATACCCGTATTCATATCAAAATACGAATACCTAAGAGATAAAATGATACTACTAATATAATACTTGTCACGTCCTGCTTCCCAGTAGACAGAAGCAGATACGTGACGAGGCCCGCGACGTATTTATTTCGAGAAAGTCATTTCCCGAAATAAATAAGCTAAGCATAAAATAAGCAATATAAAATGACAAGATAATAAACATGAGATTAAAACTTTAACAACTTTATTTAAATTCAACTTGATTCATTTACAATACATGATTTTTAACTCAAAGAAAATACAAGGATTGAAATGAGTAAACAGGTGGCGTACATAAACTGAGAAAAGTAACCGGTCTAGACCTGGGTCTCGGTCTGATCGAGCTCTTCCTCTAAGATGTCTACCTCTTCGGTCTCCACGGTATCTGACGAACATTCCAAGAAAAACAGAGAAGGGTGGAATGCCCGTCAGCAAACTTTCGCTCGGTAAGTCCCAAGGAATGAAGTGAAATATAAATTGTAATGATAAGGAAAAGGTATATCATAAACAATGGATTATGGATTATGATATGCCAGCATGTCGTTTAATGTAAACATGGCGAGTTTATGTAGCTTGTAGTTATATCATAATATTGGTGAACAAGTATGGTAATGAATGACAAGTAGATAAGCATGATAGCATGAGCATGGCAATATAAAAGTAACATGGTCATGTAGTGTAGGTATAGTGAACATGCAGTGAAAGTAAGTGTCTTAACAGGTCTCTACTTAGGTATTCTTATTTAACGTAATGTCACGACCTAAATTTAGGAACGCGACCGGCACTTAAATCACGCAACGTCTAAAGGCGTAATGTAATTCAAGTAAGCAGAAACCCAGAAATCTAAATCATGTAAAGAAGTGGAGTGGTAAAACATTTGTTTCAAAACATCACATCTCTTTTAAAATCTCAAGTTATTTCAAACATTTCGGCAGCATTTCCTTTGTAAAAACTGGTCCAAAACTGATACAAAACAAATAATATAAACGGCATCCCTAATTGGGAGCAACTCACACCTAAAGGCGAAACATAACCACAAAGATATATACATATATATATACGACGCCGTAGGCGATGAAATAAGCAAATAAGAAGTAAAAAAACATCGCAACATAAAATAAAAGCTGGCTCACACGAGCACGACACCCAGAGTCATATAAAATACCAATATTGAATCTCTCAGTCTCGTCTCTAAGTCAAATACATATAGATGGTAGATTGAGAGTACTAGATACAAAATAAGATATACAAGTAGAATCATACGGATACAGGCAAAAACCCACCTACACAAAATCAAGCACTCAAAAGTAGCGGTATCCGCAGAAATAGATGCAATAAAGAGCCCTGACGTGACTACGTTGAGGGTCAACCCTATAAAACACTGTGGCACAACGGGGGTGAGTTGCTAGCTTATGAATAGTAAATAACATCATATAGGTGATCGCAAGCATGCACGAAAAACGACAATCCTAAATATGCAGTCATGATGGCATGTGTATAACAATGTGGATATACAACATAATCATAATCAAGGTACAACATCACGGTACTACAACTACATGAACAAAGCATGTCATAATAAATCCTGAGTGTGGGATAAAACAGAATCCTCCTCAATAAATTATCATCATAGAAATCCGGTGTCTATCAACGACATCCCAAATTCCAATATCTCAGGCACCGTCACTCTGATCGGCCCTCATATCCATCTCATCACATAACTCCGAACGGAATCCGCCAAGTTTCCATACAGTCATCGGTAGGCAATACTCCCCCTGCCAGGCTCATCGTCTACTCCATGATCTTCTTACCCCGGGTACCTTACCGGGCCTACCATATACCCGCAGATGGTTCCTCCTCACTCCTCAAATCAGGTATATCATAGCTCAGAACAGAGAAAACTCATGGTGAACACGAAATATCATATCACGGAAAAGCCGCCCTTTAAAATATTTTAAGTTTCAAAATGTACTTTGTGGTTTCCCAAATCCACGAAACAGAAATCTCATGAAACATCATATGAGAATATGGCACTATAGCAATGCATGTATGCTGCTAACATGATGCGTACTAGTACATTGAGCAATGTCTATCTGTCACTTATGAATGCGGTACAATATATTTATCCATGGCAATTTCTACAGTGAGCGTGACATGGAAATTACCAACGGTGTGTGTGGGCATTTGAAGTAGTGCTCGTGCAATATGTACCATTAGTAATAGTGCAGTGCCCTATTAATACTATGTCAATGTACAAAGGTAATAAGGTGCACAATATGATACTCCTGTACAATCACAATATAAACATTTAGCACAAGGTATTTTCAATTGAATCTAGCCATCGGCGCTTAACGCCATACAGGCGATTCCCCCGTAGATATTAAATCTACTCACCGGACGATCTCGAACTAAGTGAATCCGATCACCTCTTTCCCCTTCCTGGCTGCGTCCGAAGTCCTCGCAAGTGATCCGAGCATCACACAAAACCACAACACATGAAATTAGTAAACTTTTCGATAACACACGGACACAAACACCAAACCAACGAATCGACTCCCACAAGCTACCATGTGTTAGCTTAGCGGGCTAAACGTGTGCAGCGACATCCTAGACCACTACTATGGGTACTAATCGCACGAAACACTTAAACGAATGTCCGATAAATCCGCATCGCACATTATTGAAACGCTTGAATTATAGCTAAACGAACCCAGATTTTTCTACACAAGGAATTAGAGAAAGTTGCACATACCATAAGCCTACACATTGCCCCAGAGACCCCACGACGAAGAATCAAACCCAAACACCCTACTCTGGGCACAAATTGCGGCCAGAACGATTAAAATTGCGGCCACGAAGTAAGGGAATGGGCTCAGGTTTTGGGGGTAGGTTCTAGGCCAATATACTCTCTCTTTCTGTGATGGCAACTTCTCAAAATGATATCTAGGTCGATAGCAGATTCAAACAGAGACCCAAGTTTAAACAAAAATATGATATTAACACTAAACCAAACATTAAGTTATATTAGTGAACCTAGTTAACATAAGTATCTTCCTTATAGCTTAATTAAGAGTTTAACATCATTACCTCACCAAAACTTGAAAACCCGCATTATATCTCTTAATTAACTCTAATCGCGTTTTAAGGTGTTACAATCTTTCCCTCTTAAAGAAATTCAGTTACCGAATTTAAAATATTACTATGCGTACCTTCGAAGAGATGGGAAAACTTCTTCCACATCTCGCTCTCAGCTTCTCAGGTGACCTCTTCACTGTTCGGGCCACGCCATAGAACTTTCACTAACAGTAAGACCTTTGACCGAAATTTCTTCACCTGGCGATCAAAAATAACTACTGGCTGCTCGGTGAAAGAAAGATCGCGCTCCAGCTGGATGGTCTGGTGTTGAATTACGTGAGAAGGGTCATGAAGGTACTTGCGAAGTATCGATACATGAAATACGGGGTGTATATCCGGAAAACTGGACGGAAGTGCCAAACGATAGGCAACGGTACCAACTCGCTCAAGGATCTCGAAAGGACCCACATATCTGGGACTAAGCTTCCCTTTCTTCCCGAATTCCATCACACCTTTTATCGGAGAAATCCGTAAGAAAACATGATCACCCACTGCGAACTCAAGTCTGCGATGATGACGGTCGGCATAAGACTTCTTCTTGCACTAGGCTGCACTCATCCTGTCCTGGATCAACTGGATCTTCTCCGTAATCTCCTGAACTAGCTGTGGTCCTAAAATCCTACTCTCGCTGAGTTCGGTCCAACAGACTGGCGATCGACACTTTCTTCCATACAAGGCCTCGAAAGGTGGCATCTGAATCGTCTCCTGAAAGCTGTTATTGTATGAGAACTCTATCAAAGACAAGTGACGATCCCAGTTGCCACCAAAAAACAGCACGCACGCTCGAAGCATATCCTCGAGAGTCTTTATAGTCTGCTCTGACTAACCATCAGTCTGCGGATTGAAATCAATGATGAAACTCAAACTGGTACCCAAAGCTTCCTGAAGTTTCTGCCAAAGACAGCTGGTAAACTGGGTGCCTCTGTCGGATACAATCCATGTCGGAACGCCGTGCAAACGCACAATCTCATCAATGTACAGCTGAGCATACTGAGCAAATCCGAAAGTGGTCTTCACTGGGAGGAAGTGAGCCGCTTTCATCAACCGGTCAACAATCACCCAAATGGATTCATACTCTTGACGGGACCTAGGTAGACCCACAACGAAATCCATGGAGATCTTCTCCCATTTCCACTCAGGAATGGGTAAAGGCTACAACTATCCTGCCGGTCTCTGATGCTCAGCCTTGACCTGCTGGCAAGTCAGGTATCTTGAAATGGAGTCTGAAACATCTCTCTTCATCCCTTCCCACCAGTAGATATCTCTCAAATCATGATACATCTTGGTGGAACCTGGATGAACACTGTATACTGACTGATGTGTCTGCTCTAGAATCTCGCGTCTCAGCCTCTCGGAATCTGGTACATATAAACGAGTCCCAAATCGTAGCATGCCCTGGTCATCAATCACAAACTCCGATCTCTTCCCTGCCGAACATGCTCCATAATCTCAGACAAACGAGCATCGTTGGACTGTGCCTCTCGAATACAATCGAGTAGAAGTGGACGGGCGCAGACATGAGCAAGCTGCCCTCTGGTGGAAGTGAACTCGAACTGTACCCTACTATCGCACAAGATCTGCTAATCTGTAGAAGACTGTCTCTGTATCGTTCTCAAATGGAACAAGCTATCTCCGGGCCTATGACTCAAAGTATCAGCTACCACATTCGCCTTGCTCGAGACTTGACCAGTTGGTGATGCGGCAAGTGGGTGATAAAGGATTTCACAATCATAATCCTTTACAAGCTCCATCTAACGGTGTTGCCTCAAATTCAGATCCCGCTGCTGGAAGATGTACTTTAAGCTCTTATGGTCCATAAAAATCTGACACGACTCTCCGTACAAGTAATATCTCCAAATCTTGAGCGCAAAGATCACCACGGCCATCTCTAGATCATGAGTAGGATAGTTCTGCTCATGCTTCTTCAAATGCCAAGAAGCATAAGCGATAACTCTATCATGCTGCATCAATACACAACCTAGCCCTACTCGAGAAGCATCACAAAAACCAACATAGCCGCCTGATCCAGAAGGTAAGGATAAAACTGGTGCAGTCGCCAAACGAGTCTTCAACTGCTGAAACTCTGCTCATATGCCTCGGTCCAAAAAAAAGGAACTCCCTTCCGGGTCAGTCCGGTCAATGGTGCAGTGATACTAAAGAAATCCTGCATGAAACTGCGATAATAACCGGCTAAGCCCAAGAAGCTGCGGACCTCAGTCACTGATACAGGTCTCGGCCAAAGTTGTACGGCCTCGATCTTCTTCGGGTCCACTCATATACCGTCTCCCATAACCACATGATCCAAGAAGTCAACACTATCAAGCCAGAAAGCACACTTCGAGAATTTAGCAAACAGCTGGTGCTCTCTCAATGTCTGTAACGTATTCCTCAAGTGTTCTCATGCTCCTCTCGACTTCTGGAGTAGACCAGAATGCCATCAATAAATACAATAATGAACTGGTCGAGGAACGGCCTGAAAATCCAGTTCATCAAATCCATGAACGCTGCTGGGGCATTGGTAAGTCCGAACGACATTACTAAGAATTCATAATGCCCGTAGCGCGTACGAAAAGTATTCTTCGGAATGCCATCATTCCGGACCCGCAACTGATGATAACCTGACATCAAATCAATCTTGGAAAAATGTCCCGCACCGTGGAGCTGATCAAACAAATCGTCAATGCGAGGTAAAGGATACCTATTCCGCACCGTAAATCGGTTCAATTGAGGATAATCAATGCACAATCTCATATTGCCATCCTTCTTCTTGACGAATAGGACATGAGCTCTCCAAAGTGACACACTCGGACGAATAAGTCCCCTGCCAAGCAAATCTTGCAACTGATCCTTAAGCTCTTTAAGCTCCGTCGGGGACATCCGATAAGGCGGTATGGAAATAGGCCCCGTGCCAGGAATCAAATCAATGAAAAACTCGATATCGTACTCTAGCGGCAATCCTAGTAACTCATCAGGAAATACGTCGGGAAACTCTCTCACAATAGGAACCTGGTCCAACGGGACCTCTGTGGCTTCAGTATCACGAATATATGCCGAGAATCCCCGACATCCTTTCCTCAAGAGCCTACAAGCGCAAAGGGCAGAAATCAAACTATGAGAGGCGGCACTGCGGTCCCCCTGCACAACAAGAACCGACTCTCCCGGAAAACAAAACCTGACTGCCTTCTCACGGCAGTCCACAGACGCATAGCAAGTAGCTAACCGGTCCATGCCAAGGAGAACGTCAAAGTGATACGTATCAAGAAGGATCAAATCGACAGACGAATCTCTATCTCCAATACAAATGGTACATGACCGAAACACATGTCGGGCGACAAAAGACTCTCCAACAGGAGTAATCACAATGAGCGGCTGATCTAACAAAGACGAATCTCGGCCCAACCTCGGTATGAAATGTGTAAAAACATACAAGTGCGTAGATCTTGGGTCGAACAATATGCGTGCATCGAAAGAACACAATAAAAGAGTACCTGTCACAACTGCATTGGATGCCTACGCATCCTAAGGTGCCAATGCAAAAACTCGGGCATGTCCTCTACCGGCATCCGGCTGTCCTCCGCCTCTGCCACCTCGTCCCCTCTGAACAAGACCACCATGACTACGACCTCTCTAAGCATAGGTCTGGCATGAAGTAATGACGGGCGTAAGAGGCAATGCTCTCTGAGGAGGTGAAGGTGGTAAGGTAACATGTGGAACTACTGCCTCATCTGGGCGTCCCTCAGTACAATCCCTGATGCGGTGATACAGACTCCCGCACCAAAAACATCCTGACGACGGCTGTCGACCCTGTGGGTAAGAGCTATATAACTTGTCTCGTCTCAAACCTCTGCTACCACCACGACCTAGAAAGAATCTGTCACGGCGTCTACCTAACTGCCTTTGAGCTAGTGCACCAGTATGAATCCTCTTCGGTCCCTGAATGATCGAAGTCTCGGAATACGCTCCTCTACTAGTAAGGTTGCATCCATCGCTGTTGCATATGTATCAAAATGCTGGGCACCAATACAGAGGAACAACTGAGTATCAAGGCCTCGCACGAATCTCTTGACGCGCTTCTCTTCATTATCCACCAAGTAAGGAGCATATACGGATAGCTGGGTGAACTGGATATCATACTCATCCACCGTCATACCAGGAGTCTGACGCAAAGACTCGAAGCTGCAAGCTCGGGCATCCCTGACGCTCTGAGGAAGGAAGCGAGCAAGAAAAATCATCGCAAACTTAACCCAGGTCATAGGAAGAAGACCTGCGGCTTGACCTCTCTCCATAGACTCACACCAAGTCAGGGCAAGACCCACAAGACGGAAACTAGAAAACTCGACCGATATCACATCGGAACATTTCAAAGAACGACAGATCCTGGCCATTCGATCGAGGAACGACTGTGGATCCTCTGCTGCGTCTGTGCCGGTGAAAACCGGAGGCTTCAGCCTCATAAACTCTGATAACGATACAGCCATAGTCTCGGTAGTGGTAGATACAACTGTCTGAGCAGTAGGTACAATCACGGTCCCCGTAGTAGGTGGAACAAAATCTGATCCCTGTGCTCGACTGGTCTCAACCAAAGATCCCACCATCTGACGTAAATCCTGAATACTGGCCTCTAGTAGAGAAATACGACCTAGAGAGGGTGGATCAATCTGTTCCTGAAGAATAGGTGTACCGCCCTGGTCAGTCCTCGTCTCAAACGGGCCTGCCCTGACCTCATCTCTAGTGGCAGCCCTTTGGGCCCTCGTAGTCCTTGGCGGCATAGTGGCCGGAACAAGGAAAAAAGATTCGATAAGAACATAGAAATTGAATCATAAGGATACATGGAATTAAGGAAGGAATTACAAGAAAATATGTCCTAAGGTCAATTAGGTGGAGTACTATGTCATAAGTATGTCGCGGAACATACACACGCTACGTCACTCTGCTTAAGCTACCTACTTTATCATGCCAAGGGCCATCCTACACTCCAAAAGGTAAAACCTAACGCTCTGATACCAAGTTTGTCACGACCCAAATTTAGGAATGCGACTGGCACTTAAATCATGCAACGTCTAAAGGCGTAACGTAATTCAAGTAAGCCGAAACCTATAAATCTAAACCATGAAAAGAAGTAGAGTGGTAAAACATTTGTTTCAAAACATCACATCTCTTTTAAAATCTCAAGTCATTTCAAACATTTCGGCAGCATTTCCTTTGTAAAAACGGGTCCAAAACAGATACAAAACAAATAATATAAACCGCATCCCCAATTAGGAGCAACCCACACCTAAAGGCGAAACACAACCACAACAGATATATATACGATGCCATAGGCGAAGAAATAAGCAAATAAGAAGTAAAACAATATTGCAACATAAAAAAAAAGACCGCTCACACGAGCACGACACCAAAGTCACATAAAATACGAATATTGAATCTCTCAGTCTCGTCTCTAAGTCAAATACATATAGGTGGTAGATAGAGAGTACTAGATACAAAATAAGATATACAAGTAGAATCATATGGATCCTCGCAAAAACCCACCTACACAAAATCACGCGCTCAAAAGTAGCGGTATCCGCAGAAATAGATGCAATAAAGAGCCCAGCCGCAACTACACTGAGGGTCAACCCTGTAAAACACTGTTGCACAATGGGAGTGAGTTGCCAGCTCATGAATAGTAAATAACATCATACAGGTGATCGCAAGTATGCACGAAAAACAACAATCCTAAATATGCAGTCATGATGGCATGTGTATAACAATATGGATATGCAACGTAATCATAATCAAGGTACAACATCCTGGTATCACAACTGCATGAACAAAGCATGTCATAATAAATCCTAAGTGTAGGATAAAATAGACTCCTCCTCAATAAATCAACATCATAGAAATCTGGTGTCTATTAACGACACCCCAAATTCTAATATCTCAGGCGCGTCACTCTGATCGGCCCTCATATCCATCTCATCACGTAACTCTGAACGGTATCCTCCGGATATCTGCCGAGTTTCTATACAGTCACAGGTAAGCAACACTCCCCCTGCCAGGCTCATCATCTACTCCACAATGTTCTTGCCCCGGGGTACCTTACCGAGCTCACTATATACCTGAGACGGTCCTCCTCACTCCTCGAATCGGGTATATCATAGCTCAGAACCGAGAAAACTCATGGTGGACATGAAATATCATATCAAGGAAAAACATCCCTTTAAAATATTTCAAGTTTCAAAATGTATTTTTCGGTTTCCCAAATCCACGAAACAGAAATCTCATGAAACATCATATGAGAATAAGGCACCATACCAATGCATGTATGCTTCTAACATGATGCGTACTAGTACAATGAGCAATGTTTATCTGTCTCTTATGAATGAGGTACAATATATTTATCCATGGCAATTTCTACAGTGAGCGTGACATGGCAATTACCAACGGTGTGTGTAGGAATATGAAGTAGTGCTCGTGCGACATGAACCATTAGTAATGGTGCAGTGCCCTATTAATACTATGTCAATGTACAACAGGTAATAGCGTGCACAATATAATACTCCTGTACAATCACAATATAAACATTTACCACAAGGTATTTTCAATTGAATCTAGCTATCGGCGCTTAACACCATACAGGCGATTCCCCCGTATATGTTAAATCTACTCACCGGACAATCTCGAACTAAGTGAATCTGATCATCTCTTTCTCCTTCCTGGCTACGTCCGAAGTCCACGCAAGTGATCCTAGTATCACACAAAACCATAACGCATGAAATTAGTAAACTTTTCGATAACACACGAACACAAACACCAAACCAACGAATTGATTCCCACAAGCTACTATATGTTATCTTAGCGGGCTAAACGTTTGCAGCGACATCCTAGACCACTCCTATGGCTACTAATCGCATGAAACACTTAAACGAATGTCGGATAAATCCGCATCGCACATTATCGAAACGCTTGAATTATAGCTAAACGGTCCCAGATTTTTCTACACAAGGAATTAGAGAAAGTTGCACATACCATAAGCCTACACATTTCCCCAGAAACCCCATGACGAAGAATCAAACCCAAACACCCTACTCTGGCCGCAAATTGCGGCCAGAACGATTAAAATTGCATCCACGAAGTGAGAGAATGGGCTCAGGTTTGGGGGTAGGTTCTAGGCCTATATACTATCTCTCTGTGATGGCAACTTCTCAAAATGATATCTAGGTCGATAGCAGATTCAAACAGAGGCCCAAGTTTAAACAAAAATACGATATTAACACTAAACCAAACATTAAGGTATATTAGTGAAACTAGTTAACACAAGAATCTTCCTTAGAGTCTAATTAAGAGTTTAACATCATTAGCTCACCAAAACTTGGATGAATCCCTAGCCATGCAAGCTCCAAGACATCTCAAGAGGGTTTAAACAAGCTTAGTGAAGGGTTTAGTGAGGTTTGATGTTGGTTTAGGCACAAGGTTAGTGGAAATAATTTTCAAGAAAGGATTTTTAGTGAAGAAGAAGAAGAGGAAGAGAAATGAGAGGGTGAGGATGAGAGGATGAGAGCCATGCTCTCTCTCTCTCTCTCTCTCACCTTATTAAATGCCTCCCATACCTTGTCCCCCCATGCTCCCCCATGCCTTCATATTCTATTCTTTTTCCTTTTTCTTTTTAAATTAAAACCTTGTACTTAAAATACATGTGTGTGTGTATGTGTAACATGACATAAAAATGGTAAAGTACCATGGCTAGCAAAGCATGGTTAACACATCATTAACCCAAGATTAGCATGCACTTGTGTGTGCATAACCACAACAAGTACAAAAATAATTAAATAAAGTGTTAATTAATTATAATGAAATATGTGAAAAATAATTATTGGTTAAATTTATTGAAAACCCGCATTATATCGCTTAATTAACTCTAATCGCGTTTTAAGGTGTTACGCGTAAGTTCAAAGGTGAATGTCAACCTATCTCAAGAGTGTTCTCGAACCCAATAGGCTGTAATCTAGGGATAAGGAACTATGGGCCCGAATCAAGTGTTAGTAACGGGAACCCCAACATGCTGTAATCCAGGAGCAAGGAAACACGGGCCCTCATGATAGCTTACTTATGTTAGTAGATATAGATTCATGATCTAGTGGGACTCCTAAGATTTCGTTGGATTCACGCATGAACTACCCCAGCACCCCGTGTATTCTACGTTACAGTTAAATTTACGGCCTTGCTCAAATCCATGAATACATCAAGTGGCAAAATAGAGTTCAGGTCGATATCAAGTATTCATGTCAAGTATGCATGTATTCATGTCAAGTTGTATTCATGGTTCGAGTCAAGTCGAGTCATGTACTCGGGTTTGATATATGTGTTTGAATTCAGGTATTCTGGTTCATGTTCAAGTATGCATGCTAGACTTTGGGTTTATGTTTGAATTGGATTTTGATTTGAGTTTGGATTCAAGTTCATGATCAAGTATTCATGTTTGGTTTTATATTCATGTTTGAGTTTAGATTTAAACATGAGTTAGACTCAGATTTGAGTCAGACACTTTAAACTGATTTAGATCTTGAATTTGGTTCAGGAGTTATCGGTAACTGCTGCACATGGACGGCAGGATTTTTGTCTTTTTCCAAGACAATTACCATTGATAACACTGTTAAGTTTTCTACCTTAAATAGGCAAGCACTCACTTTCTCCTGCTCCCTGGGGCTCAAGAAAATTGATCCCTCTTAAACCTATATTTACTGAAGTCCTTAAATATTAATATATATAACTCGAGAGGGTTTTATGAAAAATATTTGTAATATATAGTTCAAAACAATCTCGATATATTTATTTATATTCTTTAGGGTTTCCATGGATGTGTATTTTAAGAATTGAGGTATTTTAGTGATAATTACCTTAACTTGAATAGTTCATGGTATTTTACTGTAAAATTGCCTTTTATTGATATCTTGATGGTATTTTGATGAAACTTGTAATTCTTTTATTTGAAAAAATATAAGGTTATTATATTTTGAAAATATATGAATTTATAATATTTATATAATTATTAAAAATTAATTTTATTATTAAGTAGAAAATTGTTTTTTTCTTAAAAATCGTATAAAAAATTTTTCGAGACCAAATGCTCCGTAAGGAGGTCTGCATCTCGCTCTACTAGCCGATTTTTATAGTAAAGGAAATTAAAATACAATTTTAAAAGAAACCCGATTTTTATAGTAAAGGGTATTTTAGTGTAACGTTGCATTCGTATCAAAAATACGTTCATAGAGTATCGTGCTATGGAAACATGTGTGTATGTGAGGGATAGGTCATTATCCTGTGAAGTTTTCTAAAGGTATAATTAACAAAAATACTAAAAGATGTTATATGTGAAGTTCATGGTATTTTAGCGTAAAAGATAATTTAAAGTGATTTTTTATGGAATTATAGGTTACAAAATATTTTAAACATTTACAATAATGTTACGAGTATTGTGTAAAAGTTGTATGAACAATATTTAAGAAAAATGGTGAGTTTTTAAGGTTTAGAAGGTTAACATCGTTATTAACTCTACTTACCGATGTTTGTTCTGAAAAAAGATTTCAAAGAGGAGAAAAAGAGAGATTGGTAGGGACTTACCGTTCGATTATACTAAGAAGAGGTAGGAGAAAGGATTTTTGTCGTCGTGGTGTCGCGGGGTCGTCAGAAT
The DNA here is from genome assembly GCA_030015575.1 of Agapanthus africanus. Classification (NCBI taxonomy): domain Eukaryota; kingdom Viridiplantae; phylum Streptophyta; class Magnoliopsida; order Asparagales; family Amaryllidaceae; genus Agapanthus; species Agapanthus africanus. Next base: position 663,385,517 of record CM057340.1, read on the forward strand.
TCGCTTCGATTCTCGCCGGAAGTTGATAGCTTGCTAACTCCACTTCTACCCCACTTGTACTTGAGAAAATTTGAGAGTTTTTGACTAGAATTATCAGAACGAGGAAGGGATGGGGTATGGGGTAGTATTTATAGTGTGGAATTAGGGTTTTGGGATTAAAAAAGTAAATTAAAATGCATTAAAATGATAATAAATTGTGAATTGAAGAGTCTCTGTTTGATTTCAGGAAAATCAAACAGTGTAGGGGAGTTAGAGGTAGGCCAGGAGTTGTGTGTGCAAAGCCCAGTGGAAAATAGCCACGGGGGCCCATCGGCACCGGCCTAATGGTGAATCTCGCCGGTCTATTGGTAGAGTTTGGGGGTTGGATGCTTACCAGGTGTTTTTCTTTATATTTACAACAATTTGCACATGTTTGTTTTCTCAAACTTTTCATTTTTGTGTGCATTGCACATGTAAACTTTTAGGCTTCCAAAAAGTTTGAAAGAAAAATCAGAAAAAATATAATGTGTCTGATAGGATTCGAACACAGGGGCTACGTCACAACAGTGGAAGGGCTATACCAGTGACCTACAAGTTACTTCTTGCTGTTCTTAAACAAATTTAACTTATAACTTGTACTCAGGCTAAGAAACTCCTTTTTGTACTTTAAAAAGGAAATTTTGTACGGAAAATTCAGAGTCGTTACATTCTACCCTCCTTATAAAAAATTTCGTCCTCAAAATTTATAGAAGGAAGTTGTAACAGATTCAAGAAAAATTGAATTGCAAGAAATGTACAGTTGTTGAATCTCATATTTCTTGTTATATATTGGTTATGACTTCATGCAGAACTGACCTGTATGGACCACCAACAAAACCTGTCACATCCCGCTTCCCAGTAGAGGAAAGCGGGTACGTGACGAGGCCCGCGATGTATTTATTTCGAGAAGGTCATTTCCCGGAATAAATACGCTAAGAGTAAAATAAGCAATATAAAATGACAAGATAATAAACATGAGATTAAAACTTCAAAAACTTTATTTACATTCAACTTGATTCATTTACAATACATGATTTTTAACTCAAAGAAAATACAAGGATTGAAATGCCTAAACAGGTGGCGTACATAAACTAAGAAAAGTAACTGGTCTAGACCTGGGTCTCGGTCTGATCATGCTCTTCCTCTGAGATGTCTACCTCTTCAGTCTCCATGATATCTAATGAACATTCCATGAAAAACAGAGAAGGGTGGAATGCCCGTCAGCGAACTTTCTCTCGGTAAGTCTCAAGGAATGAAGTGAAATATAAATTGTAATGATAAGGAAAAAGTATATCATGAACACTGGATTATGGATTATGATGTGTCAGCATGTCGTTTAATGTAAACATGGCGAGTTTATGTAGCTTGCAGTTGTATCATAATATAGGTGAACAAGTATAGTAATGAATGACAAGTAGATAAGCATGATAGCATGAGCATGGCAATATAAAAGTAACATGGTCGTGTAATGTAGGTATAGTGAACATGCAGTGAAAATAAGTGTCTTAACAGGTCTCTACTTGGGTATTCTTATAAACGTAAGTTTAAGGGTGAATGTCAACCAATCTCAAGAGTGTTCTCGAACCCAACAGGTTATAATCCAGGGGTAAGGAACCACGAGCCCGAATCAAGTGTTAGTAACGGGACTTCAACCTAGCGTTGAAATATTGCAAACTCAACAAGCTGTAATCCAAAAGCAAGGAAATACGGGCCCTCATGATAGCTTGCTTGTATTAGTAGTCATGGATTCATGATCTAGTGGGACTCCTGAGATTTCATTGGATTCACGCATGAACTACCCCAGCACCCCATGTATTCTACGTTACAGTAAAATTTACAGACCTTGCTCGAATCTATGAATACATCAAGTAGCAAGATAGAGTTCAGGTCGATATCAAGTATTCATGTATTCATGTCAAGTTATATTCATAGTTCGATTCAAGTCAAGTCATGTACTCGGGTTTGATATATGTGTTTGAATTCAGGTATTCTGGTTCATGTTCAAGTATGCATGCTAGACTTTGGGTTCATGTTTGAATTGGATTTTGACTTGAGTTTGGATTCAAGTTCATGATCAAGTATTCATGTTTGGTTTTAGATTCAGGTTTGAATTTAGATTTAGACATGGGTTAGACTCAGACTTGAGTCAAACACTTTAAATTGATTTAGATCTTGAATTATGTTCAGGAGTTATCGGTAACTGTTGCACATGAACGGCGGGATTTTTGTCTTTTTCCAAGACAATTACCATTGATAACACTGTTAAATTTTCTACCTTAAATAGGCAAGCATTCATTTTCTTCGGCTCCCTGGGGCTCAAGAGAATTGATTCCGCTTAAACCTATATTTACTAAAGCCCTTAAATATTGATATATATAACTCGAGGGGGTTTTATGAAAAATATTTATAATATATAGTTCCAAATAACCTCGAGAAATTTATTTATATTTTTTAGGGTTTCCATGGATGTGTATTTTAAGAATTGAGATATTTTAGTAATAATTACCTTAATTTGAATAGTTCATGGTATTTTACTGTAAAATTGTCTTGTATTGATATCTTAATGGTATTTTGATGAAACTTATAATTCTTTTATTTGAAAAAAATATAAGATTATTATATTTTGAAAATATATGGATTTATAATATTTATATAATTATTAAAAATTAATTTTATTATTAAGTAGAAAATTGCATTTTTCTTAAAAATCATATAAAAAACCTTTCGAGACCGAATGCTCTGTAAGAAGGTCTGTATCTCGCTCTACTAGCCCAAGGATGTGCGATAATCCGCACCATCCAATAGCGGGTCCCCTAAAAAGGCTTGTAGAGGCTTATTTGCAAAGGAAATTAAAATACAATTTTAAAAGAAACCCGATTTTTATAGTAAAGGGTATTTTAGTGTAACGTTGCATTCGTATCAAAAATATGTTCACAGAGTATCGTGCTATGGAAACATGTGTGTATGTGAGGGGTAAGTCATTACCCCGTGAAGTTTTCTAAAGGTATAATTAACAAAAATACTAAAAGATGTTATATGTGAAGTTCATGGTATTTTAGCGTAAAAGTTAATTTAAAGTGATTTTTCATGGAATTCTAGGTTAAAAATTATTCTAAACATTTACAATAATGTTACAAGTATTTTGTAAACGTTGTATGAACAATATGTAAGAAAAAGGGTAGGTTTTTAAGGTTTAGAAGGTTGACATCGGTATTAACTCCACTTACCGATGTTTGTTTTGAGAAGAGATTTCAAAGAGGAAAAAGAGATATTGGTAGGGACTTACCGTTTGAGTATAATAAGAAGAGGTACGAGAAGGGATTTTTGTCGTCGTGGTGTCGCGGGGTCGTCGGAATTCGCTTCGATCCTCGCCGGAAGTTGATAGTTTGTTAACTCCACTTCTACCCCACTTGTACTTGAGAAAATTTGAGAGTTTTTGACTAGAATTTTTAGAATGAGGAAGGGATGGGGCATGGTAAAAAATTGCCTTTATTTGAAAATAGTGAGATTTTAAAAGTTCCCTGCTTTGAATTTGCGATAGTTTATAGTGTGGAATTAGGTTTTTTGGATTAAAAGAGTGAATTAAAATGCATTAAAATGATAATAAATTGTGATTTGAAGAGTCTTTGTTTGATTTTAGGAAAATCAAATGGTGCAGGGGAGTTAGGGGTAGGCCAAGAGTAGTGTGCGCAAAGTCCGGGGACAAATAGCCATGGGGAGGCCCATCGGCGCCGGCCGAATGGTGAATCTCGCCGGTCCATTGGTTGAGTTGGGGGGTTGGATGCTTGCCACGTGTTCCTCTCTATATTTACAACATTTTGCATGCGTTTGTTTTCTCAGACTTTTCATTTTTATGTGCATTGCACGTGTAAACTTTTAGGCTTCCCAAAAGTTTAAAAGAAAAATCAAAAAAAATATAATGTGTCTGATGGGATTCAAACACAGGGGCTATATCACAGCTGTGTAAGGGATTTACCAGTGAGCTACAAGTTACTTCTTTCTGTTCTTAAACAAATTTAACTTATAACTTGTACTCAGGCTAAAGAACTCATTTCTGTACTTTAAAAAGAAAAATTTTGTACAGAAAATTCAGAGTCATTACATTACTAGTATTAAATCAATATCTGATTTAACAAACCGTTTTAATCCTAAGACCGCTAGTATTATAATCCTTCTAATCAAATTCCGCGCAACTAGTACATGTAATTAACTGGAACTCTGCACGTATGAACATACCGCCTCCACATCGTTTCGCCTGCACTAGGGAAACTCTTTGTATTGGACTCTAAAGATTCGACGGTACGCTAGCAATGGATTTAACCACAAGTACGTCAACGGCACTAGCTGTACGTAACGGCTACCCAGGTATCTGTTGAAAAGAAGGCCGATGAGCAAACTCATCTAAACCCCTACCGAGCCTAACCGTGACATTATCCATACAGTCCGGTCTGTTCATCTAAAAGTATCGCATATCGTTTCTAGAGGGGTGGTTAACGTCAGACTCCTACTAACCTGATAAGTCATATTGGTGTGGCTCAAGACCATCCGAGAAACTACTGATCTAAATAATAGTAATTCTCAACTGCCTTGGCCAGGGGCTTATGGAGTTGACCAACCAAACATAGTACGATATCGACTCCATATACCGGGAGAGATGAATCCCTAACAATCACGCACTGCCTCCATATGGCTCGGGACTGTACCCAACTAAAACCTATTTGCACGACACCTTCGAGCCATGGGTAGTAATCAAAGCACGGTGGGAACTCACACGAGACAAATGATGATCTCAGGTCTACAGATTACCTGTACACATGCCACATAGGAACTGCTATCTGACGCTTGGTATGATACTATCCAACAGTTCCCGGTGAGTCCGTCCAGTGTACCCACCCATAGTAAGCACCTGTAAACAATCTTAGGTGAAACACACCAATAGTTGTAGGACTAACCATCGCCCCTCGTTAGTGTCTAGAAACGTATACACCAGTCTACTCTGGAATATCGATGCCCTGTCTCGATATTCCTACGACAAGGGACACTTTAAGGATGTGCTTGTAGACTATCCAGCCCCCACAAGTATGATCACCATCACAACGCCGGTAGTCAAGCACATCCTACGGGATTTATCAATATATATAAGCAATACGTAATAACTAGTAAAACAAATGCACATATTAAGATAAAGGCAAACCAGATAGCATACTATCATTCCGAGCAAAAGATATATATATATATAGCATCCATTACAAGTAATGGCCTCTAGGGCATACATATATCCTACAAGAAGTTCATTATTGAACTTGAGGTGGTTCCGTCCATTGTTGATCCGATACCTTTGTATTACGATAACAATGAGGCTATAGCTTTAGCGAAGGAACCATGGTCCCATCAGAAATCCAGACACATCTTGAGGCGGCATCGCCTGATTAGGGAGATCATAGATCACCAGGAGATCGAAGTCCGGAGAGTAGATACGAAAGACAACACGGCGGATCCATCTACCAAGGCCCTCCCTCAAGCGCAGTTCGAGCGATTTTTTTAGATGTTGGGTATGCGATACGCCAACAACTGGCCCTAGAGTAGATGTTGGGTATTCGGTACGCCAATTGTAGGCCTTAGTGTAAGTGGGAGATTGCTAGATATGTATGCCCTAAAGGACTATATTGTATAGGATACTAGGGATATGTATATATTGGATATGTATGCCTGTAACACCCTAGTTCATTTATACCTGTTCCATTTCAAGTATTTCATTATTTATGGTATTTTCCTGATTTACTGTGTTTTGGGTACGAATAGTATATTTGACATCTGTATTTGCATCCGACCCGACCCGCATACTTGAAACCAGTCTTGATTCATGTTTATGATTTATCCTGACCTGTTATATGGACTCGTGCACTTTCATTTTTATTTATACATTGCATATTCGTATTTTATCTGGCATCTGCATTTTTAAATATAATATTTAAAGTCATATAAAATAGTTTAAAAATATATTGCATGGCATGCATGATACCCCTGACCCTGTTGTAGCATCCGCCCATCTTGTTCTCGTCCTGTTCAGAGAAACGGACTTGTTTGGATGGCTACGCACACGTTCGTACATCCGTTCTTAGGGGTATGCATTTTCGTTACCCGGACATTCATTTTTAATTTTGGTCGTCGCATATATTTTTCATATTTCGAAACTGAATTTTAGACCCGATCCGGGCATGTTTTGGACTATGTTTGTATTTACCAGAATATCAAATTTAATTTATATAATATTAATTTTATAAACTGATACAAATTAAAATTTAGATAACTAATAAAAGATTTTATAAATTTAAATCTAAACTAATTTCCTAACAAACTAACAACCTCTTTCTCTCTCTCTCCCTCTCTTCTGCATATATATATTTATATATTATTTATTTATTTATTTATTTTCTTCCTTATTTAATACACAGCCTCTTCTTCTTACTTCTTCTTCTTCTTTCTTCTTTCTTTTTCTTGATCTTGTTTCTTGATTCCGGTTATCACCGCCGGAGTCGTGCTCGTCGTTGACGATCCGAGTGATCCAGTGAACGTACCTTGCCTGTGTGATCACCCTCTTGCCTTGCCTGGACTCGTCCAGCGTGCCGCATGTGCGTTGCGACGATTTACCGACGTCGGACGTGCCGTGCGTATCCGTTGCGTGATTCGATCGAGGCAAGTTTATCTTGCTACATACTATGATATATACTACATCCATATTAATAATAATATTTCATGTTTAGTGTATTGTACATCCCCTGTTATCATTTTACTATTTTACGACGTCCGTTTGCATCCGTATAATTTATTTCGTATCTAGTGCATGCAAATTTATCTTGTTACATGCTAGAATACAATATATTGCACCCATTTGAATAATAACATCACATAATATTTAGTTATGCATCCCACATTACCATTTTACAGTTTTACTGTCTTCGGACATCCGTATGCATCCATATCAATATTTACATATCTAGTCGCATGCTAATTCATCTTTCTACATGCTATGTATCTTATTTTGCATCCATATGAATAAAAATATCACATGTTGATTGCACTGTACATCCACATTAAAGTTTTACCGTTTTCGGATACCCGTTGCATCCATATCATTTAAAATATATATCGTCGTAATATTTCTTATTATTATCTTTAATTAGTTTATAATCTGCATTTTATAATGTTATACAAAATATAGTTTGAAAATATTAAAGTTTACACATGAAACGTTGTTGCAAAGCGGATACGACAAATCTGAAATTTACTGTACACCTTAGCTTATAAAATTCATTATATATCATAGAAAAATTATTAGTATACGTTCTTTAGTTCGTTACGAATCTAACTCAGAATACTATAACTCTATGAAATATTTACTTGCAAAATAAATTGTTTAAATAACGTAAAATGCAAATAAAAATATCTCTAAACTGCTGTCCAGGAAAATTCCTGCAGCAAACTTTCAATTTCGAATGTTCATAACTTTTTGTAGAAATAACTTGAGATATTTCAACTTATAAAAATGAAAACCTTATTGAATTATCTTTGTTTTGGTATAAGACACGTCCCTTTTGGAGAACGTTTGTTATTTTTAAGCTATTTTACAAATCAGGGTAACGCTGAATTTCTGAACGGAACTTTCTTGTGCATGGTTAATCAATACCACTTTTATAATTATTAATCGGTTTGAATATGTTATCCATGTTAATATTATTATATCAATATCTATTTAATAAATAATAGTACTTGTGTTTTATTATTCAGCAAATTTTACCGATTTACAGTTTTATAGTATCCGTCTATATCCGTACGGTTTATTACATATCTAGTTGCACGCCGAGACCATATTATTTCATGTTACTGTTGTATTAGTGCACCATGCTTGATAATTATGCATCCTACTTAGTCATGATGTGACCCCTGATAGATATTTGTGCATCCATACTTTTATTGTACATCCGTACTTTCATATTGATTCAATACTTGCTACAGTTTGATTATGAGCACCCGTTTGACACCTGTGCACTACTTGACATGACTTGATATATATACACTACCGGACATGACCTGATATATCACTACTTGACATGTTACCTGATCCTGTTTCTAATGCCGACAATCCTGACCTGTTTTCCCTACGGACATATCATGTTGTCTATTTAAACAAACATGTACCTGCTTGATCCTGTGTTGGCATTAGCTTCAGATTCATCAATACCTGACTTGAATACATAACTTAGGGGTAAGGGGAAATCAATGATGAAACCTGACTTGTAACTCAACAGTTCGATGCTTATACTGATCAGTTTTGGGGGTTAGGTCTGTCCCGGAATGATGTTGCTGACATCATTCGTCTGTACATGTTTCCTGTTTGTGCTTAGCGGCACGTCTCGGATTCAGCCCCGAGAGTCTGGACCGTGGTCCCGGGTACACACGGGATACTATTGAGTTACATCGATGATTCATTAAATTGATTTTAAAGACTTGAGAGTAATTAACCCAGTATTTAGTTCAGATTACTCACCACACGTCACATGTGCTTATACTCCTTACTGTTCCTTATCCGTGTTACCGTTATACTTTTATTACTGTTCATACTCATGCCTGCATATCCTGTTATCTCCTGATTATATTATTGTTGATATTATGACGCACTGACGTCTGGGTTTTGCATGGCCCAGATCCTCTACCTTTGTCGCAGGCTGATCAGAAGTATTTCCGCCGTCAGGCCAAGCAGTGAGGATCTTGTTAGTATCGAGTTAATTTAGTTATTTCCGTACCTTTCAGATTGTTATTGTTATTTGGATTTATTGCTTCCGCATATTATTTCTTGACTCGTTTATTCTGGCTCATGAACATGTACTAGATAGTTTATTTTATTTCTACTGTTCTTAATATCTCTAGACAGCCGTAATGTGACTGTGGAGGGATGTTTCCTAGCCATAGGTAGCATGGTTGGCTCTGTCACGTGCCGATCTTAGCGCACTCTGGGAAGCGGGGCGTGACAGGGTTTGTTTGGTATTAGAGACATAGGGTTTAGGTTAATCGGGTTTGATTCTTTTTGTAGTTGGGTATTGGACCCAATACACGAATCAGAAAACTCATAATTAGGAACATGTCCTGCCACATTGTTATCGTGATTCTTGAATCATATCTTTCTCTTGACCCTTGTTTTGACGATATGCAAACAACTTTGCATCTCGGTTTGAAATTCTTTTGGTTCCCTATTGTTTCTCCCGTCCTATTCTTTTGATTCTGATACTAGGATTTGGGCGACTTGAACGGAGTTATGTGATTGTACTCATGAACTGCAGCCTGGTTACAATGTGGTACTCTATTTAAGTAACTTGGAGTCCTGGTCTTGATTCATTTGCTTGTTACATGGTCGTTTTATTACCTTGGTTCTCTCAGTTTCATTGCTTACCAGTTCATGTTTTGCAGATTTCTTGGTGATTGATACCGGCAGTTATGATGTTGTCTTAGGAGTGGATTTTCTCGGCACTTTCCACGCTCACATTGATTGTAGGGCAAAGAAAGTGATTTTCCAGATTCCTGGACATCCGGAGTTTGTTTTTGCTGAAGATAGCAGTTCTGTCGGGCCAGTCGAGTTTTGGGCTGGGCCGACAAGCACCGTTCTTTCGTCGATAGAAGTTAATAAGGAGGAAGCGCCAGCTGTAGTTCAAGAGTTCTTGGACGTGGTCGAGGACATCTCGGGTTTACTGCCAAAACGAGATGTAGAGTTCGTAATCGATCTTGTTCCTGGCGCAGCGCCAATCTCAAAGGCGTACTATCCGATGGCACCAGTGGAGTTGGAAAAAGTCAAGAAGCAGGTTACCGAATTACTTGAGAAGTATTGGATTAGCAGCAGTAATTCACCTTGGGGAGCTCCAGTTCTTCTAGTCAAGAAGAAAGATGGCACAAGGAGGATGTATATCGATTATCAAGAATTAAACCGGATGACTATTAAGAACAAGTACCCGATCCCTCGCATTGGCGAATTATTCGAGTAGCTTAGTGGCGCGAGGGTATTCTCGAAACTGGATTTGCGATCCGGATATCATCATGTCCGAGTTAAATCAGAAGATATTTGCAAGACTGCGTTCCGAACTCTGTATGGACATTACGAGTATTTAGTGATGCCATTCGGAGTCACGAATGCACCGGCGATATTTATGAACTTGATGAACCGAATCTTTTCACCGTTCTTAGACCAGCTTATAGTGGTGTTCATTGATGATATTCTGGTCTACTCGAGGAGCATAGAAGAGCATGCAGAACACTTGAAGATCGCACTGCAGATATTGAGGCAAGAAAGATTATATGCAAAGATGAGCAAGTGCGATTTTTGGCTTGAAGAAGTGAAGTTTTTGGGGTATGTCGTATCTGGAGATGGAATCGCCGTTGACCCTGAGAAGATTGCAGCAGTTCAAGATTGGCCGATTCCGAAGAACGTAGCAGAAATCAGAAGTTTTCTTGGACCTGCCGGATATTATAGAAGATTCGTGGAGAATTTTGCTCGTTTGGCTGAGCCTTTGACTAAGCTTATGCGTAAGGAAGTACGGTTCGTATGGACGGATAGGTGTGTGTCGGCTTTTGAGGCATTGAAGCAGAGATTGATAACCGCTCCTATTTTGACCGTACCAGACGGTTCTGGAAGATTGGTGATTCACAGCGACACATCTGGGAAAGGTTTGGGATGTGTTTTGATGCAGCATGGGAAAGTTATAGCTTACGCATCGAGACTGTTGAAGACCCATGAGAAGAATTACCCAACTCATGATTTGGAGCTTGCAGCAGTGATTTTCACTTTGAAGATTTGGAGACACTACTTATTGGGCGAAAGGGTTGAAATATTCACCGATCACAAAAGCCTAAAATATGTGTTCACGCAGAAAGAGCTTAACATGAGGCTACGTAGATGGTTGGAGCTGATGGCTGACTATGATCTTGATCTCAAGTACCATCCGGGAAAAGTTAATGTAGTGCCGGATGCGCTTAGTCGGTTGCCAGCAATTCGGATGTTGACTGCACAGAAGGAACTTATCGAAGACTTTCGGAGATTCGAGCTGGAGATCGTGCTACCGCATTCTTTGGGACAGTTGATGCAGCTGCAAGTACAATCATCGTTGATCGAGAATATTAAAGCAGCGCAGTCACAGGACCCAAGATTGCAAAAGTTTCGAGAATAGGTTGAAGATGGACTTCGAACGGACTTGTTGATTCATGAAGATGGTTCGTTGCGGTATGGTAGCCATTTGTGTGTGCCAAAAGGAGATATTCGCGAAGAAGTTTTGAAGGAGGCACACAGTTCCGCATATTCCGTACATTATGGAGGCACGAAGATGTACCGTAATCTACGACAGCATTTCTGGTGGGAAGGCATGAAAAGGGAGATTGCTCGTTTTATAGCGAAGTGCTTGGTGTGTTAGCAAGTTCAGGCTAAATATCAAAGGGTAGCTGGTTTATTGCAACCACTTCCGATTCCTCAATGGAAGTGGGAACATATAACCATGGATTTCGTGACAGCTTTACCGCGGAGTCTAAAGGGCAACAATGTTGTTTGGGTGATTGTTGATCGATTGACCAAGGCAACTCATTTCATATCATTTCGAGTTGGTCAATCAACAGAATCGTTGGCAGAACGGTACATGCAGGAGATTATGAGATTGCATGGAGTACCTGTGAGTATCGTGTCCGACCATGACACCCAATTCTTATCGCACTTCTGGAGGAGTTTACAGAAAAGTTTGGGGACGCGATTGAAGTTTAGCACAGCTTATCATCCTCAGACAGATGGCCAGTCAAAGAGAACGATACAAACTCTTGAAGATATGTTGAGAGCTTGCATGCTGGACTTCAAGGGTTCGTGGAAGGATCATCTACACTTGGTAGAGTTTTCGTACAACAACAGTTTTCAGGCGACTATTTAGATGGCTCCATTCGAAGTATTGTATGGTCACAAGTGTCGCTCACCTGTTTGTTGGGACGATGTTGGAGAGCAAAAATTGTTGGGACCGGATTTGACCGTGCAAACCATGGAGAAAGCTAATATTATCTAGAATCATATGAAGGCAGCACAAGATCGGCAGAAGAGTTGGGCCGATACATCGAGAAAACCTCTAGAGTTCGCTGTTGGTGATCTAGTATTCTTGAAGATATCACCGACTAGAGAAGTGATTCGTTTTAGGAGTCGAAGCAAGCTTAGTTCTCGATTCGTGGGGCTTTTCGAGATTATGGAGCGTGTTGGAGAAGTGGCTTATCGGTTGGCATTACCACAATCTTTGGCGAGTGTTCATTACGTGTTTCATGTATCTCAACTCTGTAAGTATTTTCGAGATGAAACACACGTGCTAGATCATTCGGAGTTGAATATAAGAGAGGATTTAACGTTTGAGAAACGACCGATGTCGATTGTTGATCGAAGAGAAAAGGTTCTTAAGAACAAGATTATCCCTCTCATACTTGTTTCTTGGGGGAATTGCTCGCACGGAGAATCGACTTGGGAACGAGAAGACGAGATTCGACAGAAGTTTCCAGATCTCTTCTTGTAGATTCTTGATTGTTTATCTTTTCTTGTTTTGGGGAATTTTGAGGACGAAATTCTTTTTGTAGTTGAGTATAATGTAACACCCTAGTTCATTTATACCAGTTCCATTTCAAGTATTTCTTTAATTATCGTATTTTCCTGATTTACTGTGTTTTGGATGCGAATAGTATATTTGACATCTGTATTTGCATCCGACCCGACCCGCATGCTTGAAACCAGTCTTGATTCATGTTTATGATTTATCCTGACCTGTTACATGGACTCGTGCACTTTCATTTTTGTCACGCCTCGCTTCCCAAAAGAAGGAGAAGGATGACGTGGCATGGTCCGCAACCTAACTGTATTGAAAGTGGTCTATTCAATACAGTTACGTTAAGCGTATGAATATTTAACATGCAGGGTGTGTACCAAAACAAAAATAATAAAAGCGAAAGGAATTTATTTCTATTAACCAAACTTTATTACATCCCAAAAGAAAGAGTAAAATAAACTAAGTAGTTTAATTACATCAAAGGAGAAACAAAAGCCCTAAACAGGGCAACAACAAAAATTAAATCTAGCTAATCTTCTATCATCCAGTCTGCATAATCTTCATAAGTTGGCTTTACACCTTGATCCTTGCTATAATACTCATTCTTATCTGACGGACATTCCAAAGATAGAGGAAGAAAAGTAAGGTCCGTCAGCGAGTTGTACTCGGGTAGGATTGCCTCATAAGGAAATAGGAGTATAAAAATGAACAGGTGTATATAAGAGTATGATGTATGCACGCAGACATAAAGTAAGGGATGTAAATGTTTGAAATGCACAAACTTAAGACGTTTTGAAGAGAGGTATATATGAGCATGAGTATGTTGTAAGTTATATATAGATGAGTAGTAGGAAGTATAGGTGAAGGTAAAAGTTCGTATTAGTTTGTTAAACAAGGGTCTGGATACTCGCGATTATTCCGTTGTGGCCACGGAACAACAACTGGGGAAGTGAAATGTACCGTTTCACTTCCCGGGATCATGATCGAGTAGTAGGGAAATCCGAGTTCCGAATTTCCTTGCCTAATCAAACTATACATCCCCGTGATTCAGTATAAAAGTTCGGACGAATTAGAGTTAGTGCGTATACCTCTAGGTATGGAATTTCCACATTGTATAGTCATCCATATTTTGGACTGGTCACCCGGAATATCGGGATCTTCATATTTGTATAGTCGCCCATATATTGGACTGGTCACCCGGAATATCGGGATATTCATATTTGTATAGTCGCCCATATATTGGACTGGTCACCCGGAATATCGGGATCTTCATATTTGTATAGTCGCCCATATATTGGACTGGTCACCCGGAATATCGGGATCTTCATAATAAGTATTCCATACCTAGGTCCGCGTATTCTAACGCTAACCGTATCATGTTTAATATAAATCATGTTGTCATAAACTGGAAATTTAAAAAGTATTGATCTCGTTTAATATGGCCTTCCACAACCACTCGTTTTATTTTCTAAAGTTCGTAAAGTACTTGGTGTCATCTTAGGGAAATGCATAGTAAAAAGAATAATAGTGTTTAATTATCTTTTATTACTTCTAAGAAAAACCATGAGATTTGGGATATTTATCATTTTGGAAAAACATAATGTTTTATGGAAAAATATCCTTTCGATAAAAGGTTGTGGTGTTTATTTGAAAATCTTTTACAAGAGATTTTTATAAGGACAAGTTGCAAGAGGTTTTTATTTGAAAAACTAGACTGCTCCTAACTGTTCTAAAGGGCAAGTTGTGAGATCCTCAAATCGCCTCTTCACCGCCAATTGTGGCCAGGTAAGCACAAGTAAGGAAAGGAGGGATCCGCTCACGAATCACCGTGAGACAGGCCTTTTAAAATTATCTTTCCCACTTGTCTAGCCTAGGCACCACAAAGTCTGGTTTAGATAAACGACCGATGCCTACAACCTTTCATTTGTCCTAAGTTGGTGTTATTTTAAAATTACCTTTTAATAAGGTACTAAATATTCCTTTTGAAAAGATATCGTTATACGGATTATGATCCTTGTGGAAAATGGCCCTTCAATAAAGGTCGAGGTATTTAAATGAAATTAATAATTTTATGAAATTATAGTGTTTTAGATTCGGGGTAACGTTTTAGAAAATACGTTCGTTTTGGAAAAACCATAATCCGTTATTTAAATTTAGCATTTTCTACTTTAAAAAGGTTGAAGGAGGTTTAACAACATTATAGTAGTTGATGAAAAAGTGTAAGTAAAATATATGTATGTCGTATCTAAATTATTTATTTCACATATCTTATCTCTTATGGATATTTTAAACAAATATAACATTTTAATTAAACGAGGGTATTTTGTGGAAGTAACATATTTCGAGATCATTTTGATAGTATAGGTAAGTGTGGGTATGTCAGATGTGAATTGACAATTCATGGGTTATGATATTAAGCGTATCAGATTCCAGGTAGTATAAGAGTGTAATATATTTTTGTGTACAGAGGAAATTTAGACACCGTTTTAAAACATGGGTTAACATTATGATTATTGAGGGTACAAGGAATAGGCATGCACGAATATTATAACAATATTTTAAATAGAGGGTTGATGATTAGAAGTTGGAACTAGGTTATTGAGAAAAGAAGAAGGCGACAGAAAGAGGGGAGAGAAGCGGATCCTACCTTTTGTTTGAGTCGGATGCCGAAGGGTTGAAAACGTAGGCGTGTACAAAATTCTCAATAGCTCCGTGCCCCGAGTTTTTCTCATCGATTGGGTAGAGCCGTAGCGTCGGCGTCATCGATACGAAGGCGCTGGTATTTTTTTCAAGATTTTTTGGAGTTCTGAGGTGTGAGAAATCAGTGTTTGAAGTGCTTATTTATAGCGTTTCTTCACCAACCATAAAATCCAAAATTTCCGTTAAATTTCCATCAAAATCCACGCTGCCAATGATTTACGAATCACCTGCTGATGATTAGACGCCGCCGCCTTGCTTCGTGGCCGTTGGATCTGCATCCAACGACTCACGAGCCGCCGCCAAGATGCCACGCGTCACGAGTGGGGGAATCACGCGTTTTCGCGTGGTCCCCACCACGTGGGCGCCACCGCGAGGGTCTGGGTCGTTGGATCTTGTGATCCAATGGTCCAGGTTAAAAGGATTTAAGAAATTTTAAAAATAAAAATTAATGAAAATAAAAATTTAGCAGGTTATTTAAAAATATTGATTTGGGTTAAAAAAATTGTTAAAAATAGTTAAAATTATGGAAAAATTATGGGAAAATTTCAGAACATAGGTTTTATTGTTATCTTAAGCATAAAAATAATTTTGGGCTAAAACTAAATAATATATCCATTCCTATGGTTTTAGCTAGTTATTAAAATTATATAATATCTAGTTTATCCTTTAAAATATTTTTAATTACGAATTACTTATTTTAATTGATAATAAAAATATGTAGATTATTTTAAGGCGTTATAAAATTTTATTAAAAAAATTTAAGCCTATAAAAACAATAAATAGATTTTAGAAAAATTCCTTTAATCATATTCAATACTTTGAAAAGTATTAACATTACTTTAAAAATTATTCTTCTATAAAAGAAACACGTAAATAATTATTTGATAGTTGAAATTTAAATAAAATATATTTTATTAGGTATTAGAAAATACGGTCGTTACAATCTACCCTCCTTAAAATAATTTCGTCCTCGAAATTTCAGAAGGTATGTCAAGAAAAAAAATCACTAAGAAGGGATTATCGTGGTTAAAAATTTTGGGTCTCGCTTTCTTGTCCCGTCTTCTCGCTTCTGCGTATATCTTGCCTAGTAGTTCCTTCCTCCACATAACTCTAGACAATCTGATCGTCTTGTCTCTCAAAATCTTTTCCTTCTGATCTAGGATCTCCACCGGCTGCTGTTCATAGGTTAGGTCAGTCCCCACGGTGATTTCAGAATGATCCAAAACGTGACCGGGGTTGCTGATATATTTCCTCAATTGAGAGATATGAAAAACGTTGTGTACACTTTCCAGAGAAGGGGGCAAGGCTAGACGATACGCAACCTCTCCAACTCGTTCGAGAATATCGAAGGCACCTATGAACCGTGGGCTGAGTTTCCCGCGTTTCCCAAAACGTATCACTCCCCAGTTAGGAGAAATCTTCAGAAACACGTGTTCTCCTGGTTGGAACTCTAGTGGCCTTCTCTTCGTATCTGCCCAATACTTCTGCCGATCTTGTGCTATACGTAATTGTTCTCTGATGGTTCTTATCACCTCCACTGTATTGACAATCATCTCGGGGCCTAGAAGTTCTCGATCCCCAACATCATCCCAACTTAACGGTGACCTACACTTTCGTCCATACAAAGCGGTGAAAGACGCCATGTTGATACTAAACTGGTAGCTATTGTTGTAAGCAAACTCTACCAAGTGCAGGTGATCTTCCCAAGATCCTTTAAAATCCAGCATACAAGCCCGGAGCATGTCTTTGAGAATTTGAATAACCCTTTCTGATTGGCCATCGGTCTGAGGATGGTAGGCGGTACTGAAACTCAGATTCGTGCCCAGACTCTCTTGTAGGCTTTGCCAAAACTGAGATCTGAAACGTGTATCTCGGTCGGACACGATGCAAATCGGTACGCCGTGCAATCTGACAATCTCCTCCATGTACCTTTTTGCAAGGCTTTCGGTTGATTGACCCACTCAAAAAGGGATGAAATGCGCCGACTTGGTGAGTCGGTCCACAATCACCCATACAGCATCGTTTCCCTTAGAGCTGCGAGGGAGTGCGGTCACAAAATCCATAGAAATGTTTTGCCTTTTCCATTCAGGTATTGGTAATGGCTGTAATAGACCTACCGTCCTGTGGTGTTCGGCTTTTACTTGTTGGCAAACAAGACATTTGGATACACTCTTGGCTATCTCCCGCTTCATCCCATGCCACCGATAGTTTTGTCTGAGGTCCTTGTACATCTTTGTTCCTCCCGGATGAACAGAGTATGGAGAACTATGTGCCTCTTTTAATAATTACTCTCTCATCTCCTCCTTAGGTACACAGACTCTGCATCCATATCTCAAATAACCATCTTCGTGGATGATGAAGTCCGTCCGCAGATTTGTGTCCACTTGTTCTCTGATCCTTCGCAACCTCGGGTCCTCCATTTGAGCGGTCTTGATCCGTTCGACTAAAGTTGAGTGAATTTGCAAATTCATGAAGGATGTAAGCATTTCGGGCATTATCAACTCAGTCTCTAGTTCATTAAGATCTTGACGATTCCTCCAATGAGTAGTCAGACTCGAAATCATTGGTTGGCGATTCAAAGCGTCCGGGACTACATCCACCTTTCCCGGATGATATTGTAAATTTACGTCGAAATCTGCTATTAATTTCCAGCCATCTCCTCTGCCTCATATTGAGTTCCTTCTGGGTGAAGATATACTTCAAGCTCTTGTGATCGGTGTAAATATCTACCCTCTCAGCCAATAAATAGTGCCTCCAAACTCGAGTGCAAAAACAACTGCGGCAAGTTCTAAATCGTGCGTTGGGTAGTTTCGCTCATGCACCTTTAATTGTCTTAATGCATATGAGACTATATCGCCGCGCTGATACATCACATCACCAAGTCCCCTCTCCGAAAAATTCGTTATGGATGTTTAAAACTTCTGGGTTTGCTAAGAATTGCAAGAATGGTTGTGATAGTTACGATCTACCCTCCTTAGAATAATTTCATATTTGAAATTTTCAAAGGAGAGGCTACTACTAGGCACGGAAATCAGTAACGCTGTCAGGAATCCTCTTTGCTGTATGTGTCGCTCCCGCGAGTTGGTGTATCACTTGATGCATGGAAAGTCTCTGAAGGGTTTAGGTACAAGGAATTCGGAAAATGTAAAATCAGTAGTTGCTTCCGGATAGAAAAGTTTGGAAGTTGAAGGAAGGTTGTGAATTGATGGAAGACTTGAGAGATATAACATAAAGACAACTAGTCGAAATTACGAAAACTAGAGGAATTATGGTGAACTAAGATTTTGCATCGAAAGATAAGTAAGCACGATATCAAAAGAAAGGTTGAAAAAGAAAGAGTACCTCTGTTGTCTTTCAACGTAGCATCAGCCTTCTCGGCTGTCATGGTAAAGGTCTGGCGTTTGGGTCCATTCCTCTGCGCTTGCTGAAAAATACGCTCCTGTGATGACAAAGGTGGTCCCTTTGGTGATGCTCCTTGACCGGTTGGTTTAGTGGCGGAAAGTGGTCGGTTTCCCTATGTTGGTGCCACATAGTTAGCTGTCTTGTTGACGGGGCCTGATTGTCTCCCTCTCTGAGGACAGTCCCCAAAAGCATGATCTAGAGACCCACACACTATGCAAAGTTTGTTCACAATGTGACAGTCTCTCATGAAGTGTCCGGCTCTACCGCAATGGTTGCATATAACGACTGGTTTTCCGAAGGTAGTTGGTCCTGCTGGCCTCTTAGCTTGTTGTTTCCCGTTGAATCTGGAAGATGATCCTCTAAGAATTTGATTGGCTGGTTGCTTAATGCCAGAAAAACGGTCATCCTTCCTCATGCGTCTCTGAAGGTCTTCAAAGTTTCGTGTCGCCTTTAAGATTTCATCATAAGTCGAAATAGTAGCAGAAGACATGGAGGACTGCGTCTTCAGGTCCAATCCATGCCGGAATCTCTTAGCATAAAGTTCTTGGGTTGCCACCAGATGATGCGTGAACCGACTTAACCTTGCGAACTCCAAAATGTACTCGTCCATCGAATTATCCCACATGCTCCCTTATTGGAAATGTATAAACTCTCTTTCCATCCTTAAGTGTGCCACGACTGGAAAGTACTGGGTATCAAAACGATGTTTGAACCTTTCCCAGTCGATGGGCTCCTTCAATCTACTTTCCTCTGCCTCCCACCATATCCTGGCATTATCCATCAGTTGTAGCTTAGCGATGTTCACCCATGCATCCTTCGGAATTTGGGCGGCACCGAGATCATTGACTGTTCCCTTGAGCCATTTTTCAGCTTCTAAAGGAGTTTCCTTCCCCGAAAAAGTCTTGGGGTGGAGTGATCTGAACTGCTTCACTCCCGCCGGACCTTAAGAAACTGGGGTTAGTGCCTTACTTAATATTTCTGCTTGTTGCTGCCTACTTTCTCGTAGCTCCTGATGAAGGGCAGCTGTTTGTTGCTGCTGTTGCTCCAGTAGTCCTTGTATCATTTGTAGCATCGCTGCTTGTTGGGCAGTAGCTTCATTGTTTCCATTTCCCCTTCGGTTGCGGTGATGGTGTCGTCTAGCCATTGATGATCCGAATCAGAATAAGTTAGGTTACAAACGGCTGAGGTGAGACAAGATAATAATTTGCATGGAAGAACAACAATTAATGCAAGGGAGAGACTAATAAGAAGAGCAAAAGACACAAGAGAGGTTTTGGCTCGAAACTAAGATTTTATTATCCAACTTCAATATGGAGAGTACAACCGAAAAGTGAGGACATGCCCTTAATGTTCTTACATCGTTTTATTCGGCTAAAGAAAAGGAAAAATACTTATTAATCTCGATTATGGGAGTTCAACAAGTTGCGATAGGCCTCCGCACTAAGAAAGGTACTACCATTCCCATGGTGCCTTGCGAGGACAACTGCCTGAGTTTCTTCGGCCTCGAGTTCGTCCTCACTCGAAGCTTCGTCCTTCGACTCATCCTTTGGTAGGAGCCTCGCTCTCTGATTCCACCTCTATAGGGTTTTGTTCTTTTGCAGGGGCCTCCTCATCCAGATCATATTCTATGGGATTCTCTCCCGCCGCAGGAGCCTCTTTTTCTGGCCCATCCTTTATATGCTCCTCTTCCACGGGATCTTCTTCTTCGTCTTCGGATTCATTAGCATCCCAGGCTCCGGAGTTGCAGTATCGACTTCTTTTTCTTCTGAGTCGCTGTCGGAAATAACCGCCTGAGAGTTTACATCTTCGTCGTCTGAATCTCTAGATGTAGCTTCAAAAGTAATATCGGACATGTTATCCTCGTTGGAAAGATTTGCCATGACCAGAAGGGAAGGTCATGGACATGGTACAGAATGTCAAGGAAGGGACAAGGGACATAGGAAAACTATGAAATCGGTATAGATGGATGAGATTCACAAATATAATAAGTCAGTTAACGGTTTCATTTTAGTATACAAGAAGACCTGCATGGGCCACCACAAAAACCTGTCACGCCCCGCTTCCCAAAAGAAGGAGAAGGATGACGTGGCATGGTCCGCAACTTAACTGTATTGAAGGTGGTCTATTCAATACAGTTACGTTAAGCGTATGAATATTTAACATGCAGGGTGTGTACCAAAACAAAAATAATAAAAGCGAAAGGCATTTATTTCCATTAACCAAACTTTATTATATCCCAAAAGAAAGAGTAAAATAAACTAAGTAGTTTAATTACATCAAAGAAGAAACAAAAGCCCTAAACATGTGGGCAGCAACAAAAATTAAATCTAGCTAATCTTCTATCTTCTAGTCTGCATAAACTTCATAAGTTGGCTTCACACCTTGATCCTGGCCATAATACTCATTCTTATCTGACGGACATTCCAAAGATAGAGGAAGAAAAGGAAGGTCCGTCAGCGAGTTGTACTCGGGTAGGATTGCCTCATAAGGAAATAGGAGTATAAAATTGAACAGGTGTATATAAGAGTATGATGTATGCACGCAGACATAAAGTAAGGGGTGTAAATATTTGAAATGCACAAACTTAAGACGTTTTGAAGAGAGGTATATATGAGCATGAGTATGTTGTAAGTTATATGTAGATGAATAGTAGGAAGTATAGGTGAAGGTAAAAGTTCGTATTAGTTTGTTAAACAAGGGTCCGGATACTCGCGATTATTCCGTTGTGGCTACGGAACAACAGCTGGGGAAGTGAAATGTACCGTTTCACTTCCCGGGATCATGATCGAGTAGTAGGGGAATCCGAGTTCCGAATTTTCTTGCCTAATCAAACTACCCATCCCCGTGATTCAGTATAAAGGTTCGGACGAATTAGAGTTAGTGTGTATACCTCTAGGCATGAAATTTCCACATTGTATAGTCGTCCATATTTTGGACTGGTCATCCGGAATATCAGGATCTTCATATTTGTATAGTCGCCCATATATTGGACTGGTCATCCGGAATATCGGGATCTTCATATTTTTATAGTCGCCCATATATTGGACTGGTCACCCGGAATATCGGAATCTTCATATTTGTATAGTCGCCCATATATTAGACTGGTCACCCGGAATATCGGGATCTTCATATTTGTATAGTCGCCCATATATTGGACTGGTCACCCGGAATATCGGGATCTTCATAATAAGTATTCCATATCTAGGTCCGCGCATTCTAAGCCTAACCGTATCATGTTTTGTATAAGTCATGTTGTCATAAACTGGAAATTTAAAAAGTATTGATCTCGTTTAATATGGCCTTCCACAACCACTCGTTTTATTTTCTAAAGTTCGTAAAGTACTTGGTGTCATCTTAGGGAAATGCTTAGTAAAAAGAATAATAGCTTTTAATTATCTTTTATTACTTCTAAGAAAAACCATAAGATTTGGGATATTTATCATTTTGGAAAAACATAATGTTTTATGGAAAAATATCCTTTCGATAAAAGGTTGTGGTGTTTATTTGAAAATCTTTTACAAGAGATTTTTATAAGGACAAGTTGCAAGAGGTTTTTATTTGAAAAACTAGACTGCTCCTAACTGTTCCAAAGGGCAAGTTGTGAGATCCTCAAATCGCCTCTTCACCGCCAATTGTGGCCAGGTAAGCACAAGTAAGGAAAGGAGGGATCCGCTCACGAATCACCGTGAGACAGGCCTTTTAAAATTACCTTTCCCACTTGTCTAGCCTAGGCACCACAAAATCTGGTTTAGATAAACGACCGATGCCTACAACCTTTCCTTTGTCCTAGGTTGGTGTTATTTTAAAATTACATTTTAATAAGGTACTAAATATTCCTTTTGAAAAGATATCGTTATACGAATTATGATCCTTGTGGAAAATGGCTCTTCAATAAAGGTCGAGGTATTTAAATGAAATTAATAATTTTATGAAATTATAGTGTTTTAGATTCGGGGTAACGTTTTAGAAAATACGTTCGTTTTGGAAAAACCATAAGCCGTTATTTAAATTTAGTATTTTCTTCTTTAAAAAGGTTGAAGAGGGTTTAACAACATTATAGTAGTTGATGAAAAAGTGTAAGTAAAATATATGTATGTCGTATCTAAAATATTTATTTCACATATCTTATCTCTTATGGATATTTTAAACAAATATAACATTTTAATTAAACGAGAGTATTTTGTGGAAGTAACCTATTTCGAGATCATTTTGATAGTATGGGTAAGTGTGGGTATGTCAGTGGTGAATTGACAATTCATGGGTTATGACATTAAGCGTATCATATTCCAGGTAGTATGAGAGTGCAATATATTTTTGTGTACAGAGGAAATTTAAACTCCGTTTTAAAACATGGGTTAACATTATCATTATTGAGGGTACAAGGAATAGGCATGCACGAATATTATAACAACATTTTAAATAGAGGGTTGATGATTAAAGTTGGAACTAGGTTATTGAGAAAAGAAGAAGGCGACAGAAAGAGGGGAGAGAGGCGGATCCTACCTTTTGTTTGAGTCGGATGCCGAAGGGTTGAAAACGTAGGCATGTACAAAATCCTCAATAGCTCCGCGCCCCAATTTTTCCTCGTCGATTGGGTGGAGCCGTAGCATCGACGTCGTCGATACGAAGGCGCTGGTATTTTTTTCAGGATTTTTTGGAGTTCTGAGGTGTGAGAAATCAGTGTTTGAAGTGCCTATTTATAGCGTTTCTTCACTAACCATAAAATCCAAAATTTCCGTTAAATTTCCATCAAAATCCGCGCTGCCAATGATTTACGAATCACCTGCTGATGATTAGCCGCCGCCGCCTTACTTCGTGGCCGTTGGATCTGCATCTAACGGCTCACGAGCCGCAACCAAGATGCCACGCGTCACGCGTGGGGGAATCACGCGTTTTCGCGTGGTCCCCACCACGTGGGCGCCGCCGCAAGGGTCTGGGCCGTTGGATCTTGTGATCCAACGGTCCAGATTAAAGGGGTTTAATAAATTTTAAAAATTAAAATTAATGAAAATAAAAATTTAGCAGATTATTTTAAAATATTGATTTGGGTTAAAAAAATTGTTAAAAATAGTTAAAATTACGGAAAAATTATGGGAAAATTTCAGAAAATAGGTTTTATTGTTATCTTAAGTATAAAAATAATTTTGGGCTAAAACTAAATAATATATCCATTCCTATGCTTTTAGCTAGTTATTAAAATTATATAATATCTAATTTATCCTTTAAAATATTTTTGATTACGAATTAATTACTTTAATTGATAATTAAAATATGTAGATTATTTTAAGGCGTTATAAAATTTTATTAAAACATGTTAAGCCTATAAAAACAATAAATAGATTTTAGAAAAATTCCTTTAATCATATTCAATGCTTTGAAAATTATTAGCATTACTTTAAAAATTATTCTTCTATAAAAGAAACACGTAAATAATTATTTAATAGTAGAAATTTAAATAAAATATATTTTATTAGGTATTAGAAAACACGGTCGTTACAATTTTTATTTATACATTGCATATTTGTATTTTATCTGGCATATGCATTCTTAAATATAACATTTAAAGTCATATAAAATAGTTTTAAAATATATTGCATGGCCTGCATGATACCCCTGGCTCTGTTTTAGCATCCGCGCATCTTGTTCTCGTCCCATTCAGTGAAACGGACTTGTTTGGAAGGCTACGCGCACGTACGTGCATCCGTTCTTGTGGGTATGCATTTTCGTTACCTGGACATTCATTTTTAATTTTGGTCGTCGCATATATTTTTCATATTTCGAAACTGAATTTTAGACCCCACCCGAGCATATTTTGGACTTTGTTTGTATTTACCAGAATATCAAATTTTATTTATATAATATTAATTTTATAAACTGATACAAATTAAAATTTAGATAACTTATAAAGGATTTTTTACATTTAAATCTAAACTAATTTCCTAACAAACTAACAACCCATTTCTTTCTCTCTCTCCTCTGCATATATATATATATTTATATATATTTTATTTATTTATCTTTTTTTTTCCTTATTTAATACACAGCTTCTTCTTCTTACTTCTTCTTCTTTCTTCTTTCTTTTTCTTGATCTTGTTTCTTGATTCCGGTGATCACCGCCGGAGTCGTGCTCGTCGCTGACGATCCGAGTGATCCAGTGAACGTACCTTGCCTGTGCGATCACCCTCTTGCCTTGCCTGGACCCGTCACGCATGCCGCGTGTGCGTTGCGACGATTTACCGACGTCGGACGTGCCGTGCGTATCCGTCGTGTGATTTGATCGAGGCAAATTTATCTTGCTACATACTATGATATATACTACATCCATATTAATAATAATATTTCATGTTTAGTGTATTGTACATCCCCTGTTATCATTTTACTATTTTACGGCGTCCGTTTGCATCCGTATAATTTATTTCGTATCTAGTGCATGCAAATTTATCTTGTTATATTCTAGACTACAATATATTGCACCCATT
This sequence comes from Agapanthus africanus, assembly GCA_030015575.1. Classification (NCBI taxonomy): domain Eukaryota; kingdom Viridiplantae; phylum Streptophyta; class Magnoliopsida; order Asparagales; family Amaryllidaceae; genus Agapanthus; species Agapanthus africanus. The sequence goes on from CM057340.1 coordinate 663,410,718, forward strand.
TGAATAATAACATCACATAATATTTAGTTATGCATCCCACATTACCATTTTACAGTTTTACTGTCTTCGGACATCCGTATGTATCCATATCAATATTTACATATCTAGTCGCATGCTAATTCATCTTTCTACATGCTATGTATCTTATTTTGCATCCATATGAATAAAAATATCATATGTTGATTGCACTGTACATCCACATTAAAGTTTTACCATTTTCGGATACCCGTTGCATCCATATCATTTAAAATATATATCATCGTAATATTTCTTATTATTATCTTTAATTAGTTTATAATCTTTATTTTATAATGTTATACAAAATATAGTTTGAAAATATTATAGTTTACACATGAAACGTCGTTGCAAAGCGGATACGACAAATCTGAAATTTACTGTACACCTTAGCTTATAAAATTCATTATAAATCATAGAAAAATTATTAGTATACGTTCTTTAATTTGTTATGAAGCTAACTCAGAATACTATAACTCTATGAAATATTTACTTGCAAAATAAGTTGTTTAAATAACGTAAAATGCAAATTAAAATATCTCTAAACTGTTGTCTAGGGAAATTCCTGCAGCAAACTTTCAATTTCGAATGTTCATAACTTTTTGTAGGAATAACCTGAGATATTTCAACTTATAAAAATGAAAACCTTATTGAATTATCTTTGTTTTGGTATAAGACACGTCCCTTTTGGAGAATGTTTGTTATTTTTAAGCTATTTTACAAATCAGGGTAAAGCTGAATTTCTAAACGGAACTTTCTTTTGCATGGTTAATCAATACCACTTTTATAGTTATTAATCGGTTTGAATATGTTATCCATATTAATATTATTATATCAATATCTATTTAATAAATAATAGTGCTTGTGTTTTAATATTCAGCAAATTTTACCGATTTACAGTTTTATAGTATCCGTCTGTATCCGTACGGTTTATTACATATCTAGTTGCATGCTGAGACCATATTATTTCATGTTACTGTTGTATTAGTGCACCATGCTTGATAATTATACATCCTACTTAGTCATGATGTGACCCCTGATCGATAATTGTGCATCCATGCTTTTATTGTACATCCGTAGTTTCACCTTGATTCAATACTTGCTACAGTTTGATTATGAGCACCCGTTTGATACCTGTGCACTACTTGACATGACCTGATACACCACTACTTGACATGACTTGATACATGTACACTACCGGACATGACCTGATATATCACTACTTGACATGTTACCTGATCCTGTTTCTAATGCCGACAATCCTGACCTGTTGTCCCTACGGACATATCCTGTTGTCTATTTAGACAAACCTGTACCTGCTTGATCCTGTGTTGGCATTAGCTTCAGATTTATCAATACCTGACTTGAATACATAACTTGGGGGTAAGGGGAAATCAATGATGAAACCTGACTTGTAACTCAACAGTTCGATGCTTATACTGATCAGTTTTGGGGGGTAGGCCAGTCCCGGAATGATGTTGCTGACATAATTCGTCTGTACATGTTTCCTGTTTGTGCTTAGCGGCACGTCTCGGATTCAGCCCCGAGAGTCTGGACCGTGGTTCCGGGTACGCACGGGATACTATTGAGTTACATCAACGATTCATTAAATTGATTTCAAAGACTTAAGAGTAATTAACCCAGTATTTAGTTCAGATTACTCACCACACGTCACATGTGCTTATACTCCTTACTATTCCTTATCCGTGTTACTGTTATACTTTTATTACTGTTCATACTCATGCCTGCATATCCTGTTATCTCCTGAATATATTATTGTTGATATTATGACGCACTGACGTCTGGGTTTTGCATGGCCCAGATCCTCTACCTTTGTCGCAGGCTGATCAGGAGTATTTCCGCCGTCAGGCCGAGCAGTAAGGATCCTGTTAGTATCGAGTTAGTTTAGTTATTTCTGTACCTTCCAAATTGTTATTGTTATTTAGATTTATTGCTTCCGCATATTATTTCTTGACTCGTTTATTCTGGCTCATGGACAAGTACTAGATAGTTTATTTTATTTCTACTGTTCTTGATATCTCTACACAGCCGTAATGTGACTGTGGAGGGATATTTCCTAACCACAGGTAGCATAGTTGGCTCTGTCACGTGCCGATCTTAGCGCACTCTGGGAAGTGGGGCGTGACAATGCCCTAGAGGCCTGTATCATATAGGATGCTGGGGATATGTATATAAAGGATAATCTTGCTCGGTTATATAGTATACTATTTGAGTTGTCTTTATCTGAACATGTGTGTTTGTTTTTCTTATTGCTTTTTATTGCTTATACATGTTGATAAAGACTCGATACAGTAGTATACTATTTTGGTTTGTCTTTATCTTAACATGTGCATATGTTATACTCGATATCACATATGGCTGGTACATGTTGATAAAGCCCGTAGGATTTTACTTGACTACCAACGTTATGATGGCGATCATACTTATGGGAGCTGGGTAGTCCATAAGCACATCCTTAAAGGTCCCAAGTATCAGGAGTATTGAGACCGGGCATCAATATTCTAAAGTAGACTTGTGTATACGTTTCTAAACTCCGACATGGGGCGGTGGTTAGTCCCACAGCCATTGGTGTGATCACCTAAGATTGTATACACCTCACTGGGGATGAGTATACTGGAGGGACTTGCCAAGAACCTCTAGATGGTATTATACATATCATCAGATAGCGGTTCTTAGGTGACATGAGTATAGATTAGTCTTTAGACCTGAGATCATCATTTATCTCGTGTGAGTTCCTACTATACTTTGATCGCTACCCTACCACGGCTCTACTGAGTCATGTAAACAGGTTTTGGTTGGGTACAATCCCGAGCCATATAGAGGCAGTGAGTGATTGTCAGGGATTCTACTCTCCTTATATTGGGAGTCGATATCGCACTGTGTCTGGTTGGCCAAAATCATAAGACCTTGGCCAAGGCAGTTGAGATTTACTGATGGTTAGATCTGTAGTTTCTCAGATCGGTCCTGAGTCGAATAAACACGACTTATTAGGTTATTAGGAGTCTGACATTTACCGCCCCCTTAGACCCGGTATACAATACTCTTATACGAAGAGGCCAAACTGTACGGAGATTGTCATGAATAGGCTCAATAGGGGTTCGGATGAGCTTGCTCGTTGGCCTTCCTTTCGACAGGTACATGGGTAGACATTACGTATAGCTAGTGCCGCTTACGTGCTTGTGGTTAAACCTACTGCCAGCATACTGTCGAGCCCTTAGAGTCCCTCACAAAGGGTTTCTCTGGTTCAGGCGAAATGATAAAGTAGCCGTATCTTGATACGTGCAGGGTTCCGATCGAATGATAATACTAGTCGGCTTAGGATTAAGCTGGATTATTAAATCAGGTATTGATTTAATAATTTACATATACATATTTCGATATGTATATTCTAGTGTTATCCAGGTTTTCGATCGGACGGTTGATAATACTAGCCGGCTTAGGATTAAGCCGGATTTTTAAATTAGGAATTGATTTAATAATTTACATTTACACATTTCGATATGTATATTCTAGTAGTATGTTCTTTGTATTATTCTACCTCTTTGGGTATTCGTATTTTGATACAAATACGGGTATATATATACGGTAGCATGTATTCCGTATTTATACGGAAAAAATTCTAGGAGGACACTTCATTTCCATCTTTTTTCTTTTCTAGAAATTTGAAATAAGATGGAGGGGTGAGGTGGTAAAGAGAATGGTATGAAGCATGGTTGAATAGGGTATAATTCATTTGTCTACACTATTCAAGTATGGTTGGATTTTATATTTGCAAAAAATCCTTTAATAAAACCATGCTTATATTATTGTTGTGGTGATGAGATTTTCATCACACCGTTCTCTTCTCTCTCTATTCTTGTGCTCCTTCTTCCTCTTCACCCTACACTCTCATGAGTTGAGAATCAAGGGTGAAGAGAAGTAGAAAAAATACTAGAACAACACACTATATCACTAGACGCTCTAGATTAGCAACCTAGAACCTTTAGTTGCTCCACTAGGTTTTTGAGTGGATCTAGAGCCATGAAATATATGTCTCGAGTGGATCATCTTCGAGGGAGGAAGACCGGAGATCAAGCTCGATCACAGAGACCCCATAGAGTTAAGAGGGTAGAAGACCGAAGGACACGAATCTTTCGATATAACTCTCTTATCACGGTAGCTAAACTCCTTTAGTTTGCTAGTTTAATGTTTTGTTAAATTCTAGGTAGTCGTTTCTGGCGCCAAGTTTTTTAAAAGTTAAAGTTTTTCGTTCCGCAACGGCCGCGGTTGGCAGCCAGGGCGTTAGGAACGCCAACAAAAATGTCTTCAAGTAATTTTCTTAGGTTGGAATAGCCATATTACCATCAAAAGATCAAGCGTTAGGTATTGTCTTGGCGCTTTACTCGAGGTTAGGATCGATTTGAATCCCCGATGAGTCATAACCGCACCCTTCTGGGGTGGGATGATATCCAATGGTTTTTAGGCTTTCCATTAAGATCCGAAGCTAGGCACATACCGTGACATCAATTTCGCTTTGATGTCACACCGACTCTTTGCTAAAGTAAGGTAGACATCTGTATGAGCTCTAGGCCATATATATCTCTATCGAGATCTGGAGCTTAGAGTATGCCACCACTCTACTTTTATTTGATCGTTGCGTCAGCACCCTGCTGGAATGAGGAGGAACGTCGAGATGATCTCTATGCTGTAGATGTTGTCATCGAGATCTGGAGCTAGGAATATGCCGTCACTCCACTTTTATTTGACCCTTGGGTCCTTACTGACGGCGCGTCTGTACTTTGCTGGAGTAAGAGGGATGTCCAAATAGTCTTTAGACTGTAGATGTGTCATCAAGGCTCGGTTCTTCTTTTGACGAAATATGGTGGGAAATTATGGTTCCCTTTCTTTCATTTGTGCCCATGGATTATATACAAGAGTCAGTATGGATCAACTTGCTCGGAAGAAAAGTTTTATTTTATTATATTTTTTTATATTTCCGAGATGCTCTATCTTTTCAGCTTTTTATATCACGAAAGTTGCGATTGCCCAATCATTTCGGCTATTTTATTCGCGGTGCCCAATCATTTCGGCTATGTCATTTCTTTTTGGTTTTTACTCGCTGCTTTTTCTTGCAAGTTGCCCCATCATTTCACTATTTTTATATGCATATTTTTCCTTGCTCGCTGATTTTATTGCGAGTTGGGGATTTGGAATCTGATACCAATCTTGGCATCGATGTCACTACAACTGGAATGTTACCAGGAGCGAATCATCATATGTCGTGAGAGAATTTAGAGTTTGGCACCTGCTTAGGCATCAACATCGCTATAACTAGGATATTTTTAGGAGCGAATCATCATTTTCCTTTGTTGATTTGAATAAAGGTGGTTTAACAAAAAAGGTTAAGATCCTGTCGACTAAGGCTTTTTGACTTTATGAGCCGTAAGGGTCTCATAAAGGTATTTCTCCCTACGAGCCGAGAGGATCTCATAGGTGTATTTTCTCCTTAGAAATAGTAGGAATTCCTAAGTGATATTTTCCCTTGCAAGTCGTAAGGATCTTACAAGAGTACTTTCTCCTTGCAAGTCGTAGGTACTTTGTAAGTGCCGTTCACCATATTGAGTGATTTTTTTCTCAATTTTGGAGGGACTTGGTTGAGAGTATATTTATTTATGCCCATGGATTGTATACAAGGGTCGATATTGGACCGTCTGTAGGGCATAAATTTATGGGGTTATGATGGCTTAAGAACAGGTTTAGATCCATGTAACCTAAATCTTTTGAATCCGATAAGCCGTGAGGGGCTTATAGAGGATATATTCTCCTTACGAGTCGTGAGGATCTCATAAGTGTATTTTCTCTTTAGAAATCGTATGGATTCCTAAGTGTGTTGCTCTTTTGTGAGTCGTAAGGATCTACACAGGTGTTTTCTCCTTATAAAGTCGTGAAGACTTTGCAAGTGCATCATTTTTTTAAACAAGTTTGCGCCCTTTCGAGTTTTCACAAGCTCGCCGGTAGCCCTGCTGTTTTTACACACGGCACCCTTTCGGGTTTTCATCCGTGCCTATTCCGCTTGTGGACATACCTTTTTTTAGGCGGCCCGTAAGGTAACGCACTAACAGTTGTAGATCACGACTTTCTTCGAAGGACTACATCATATGGGACATGGAAAGGATGTGAATTGTTTTATACCCGTGAATTGTATACGGTGCTTGATATGGAGACTCACCATAAGGCAATATATTAGTTTAAGGACATTTCGGTCCATTTTTAGTTTAAGGACATTCAGGTCCAATATTAATTTAAGGATGTTCCGGTCCAGCATTCCTATGTTTGGGATAAATATTAGTTTAAGAATATCTCGGTCCAACATTCTCATGTTTAGGAAGAAGTATTAGTTTAGCACCACTTTCAGTGTTTTGACTCAGGAAGATAGCGAGCGGACACAGGCGTCATCATCTATTGTTGACCTAGGTCATGACTCTTCAAGCGTAGTACTTTTTTAGGAATTGACCATTTATCGGCCGGAATGGACTTTCGCCATGCATATCCATGAGCAAATAAGCTCCACCTTGGTATACCTTATCTATGATGTACGAGCCTTCATAGTTTGGCTCGAACTTTCCTTGTTTTATACGATTTAGAATTATTAGTCTTTTGACGACTAGCACGAGTTCGCCTTGGCGGAATGTTCTCGGACCGGTCAGTCTTTCATATGACCGCGTCATCCTTTCCTTATAAGCCTTCAGGTTTTGTTGTGCTATAAGGCGGGTTTCGTCGAGAGCATCGAGTTCCTCGAGCCTAAGATGAACATTTTCTTCATCAGTTAGCTCGTATTGAACTACTACTCGTAGTGAGGGGAGCTCTATCTCCAATGGGAGTACTGCTTCAACGCCAAACACCAATGCGTATAGTGTTGTATTTTTGGCCATCTTGAACATTGTTCGGCATGCCCAAAGAGCTTCATGCAGCCTCCCGTGCCAATCCTTTTTGTTTTTGGACACCATCTTTTTTATAATCTTGGTCAAGCTCTTGTTGAATGCTTCAGCTAGACCATTGGCCAGAGAATTATAGACTGAGGAGTATCACCAGTCTATCTTGTGTTGCTGTACGAAGGGACTTATTTTGTGGCTTCTATAGGAGGATCCATTCTCCGAGATTATCTTGTTAGGAATATGTATGCCCTATAGGCCATTATTGTATGATATAGTAGATGCTTGGACATATATATAGAGGAATTTCTTGCTCGACATGATAGTATACTATCTGGTTGCTCTTTATCTTAACATGTACACTTGTATTATTATACTGTCTCTTTGATACATGTTGATAAAGCCCTTAGGATGTTTGCTTGACTATCAGGACTATGATGCGGATCATACTACTGGGACTTGTGTAGTCCACAAGCACATCCTTTAATTGTTCCTAGTCGAGAGGATATCGAGACAGAGTATCGATATTCCAGAGTAGACTAGTGTGTACATTTCTTGACCCTATATGGGGCGATGGTTGATCATATAACCATTGGTGTTTGACATCAAAGATTGTACGCATGTGGTCATTAGAGAATGGATACACTGAACAGGACTCGCCGAGAACTCCTAGATGGTACCATATCTATCGTCAGATAGCAGTTCTCTGGTGACACTGGTACGGTTAGTCTGTAGACCCGAGATCGTCATAGAGTCTTGTGTGGTTCCCACTGTACTTTGATTTCCTCCCTACCACGGCTCAAAGGAGTCATGCAAACAGGTGGATTTTGGGTACAGTCCCGAGTCACATGGAGGCAGTGAGCGATAGGATGGATTTCGTCTCTTCCAGTATTGGGAGTTGATGTTGCGCTATACTCGATTGGCTATAACAGTAAGTCCCTGGACAGGGCTGATGAGATTTACTAGTAAGTGTTATCAGTAATTTCTCGAACCATTATGAGCCATACATCGGCATAACTTATCAAGTTGCTGGGGTCTGACGATTCCACCCCTAGACTTGATATGCGACATATCAGACAAAAAGACCGGACTGTACGGTAAGTGTTACTTATAGGCTTCATAGGAGTTTTGACAAGCTTACTTGTTGATCTTCTATTCGCTCAATACATGGGTCACCGTTACGTCCAGCTGGTACCGCTAACGGCTTGTAGGTAACTGATGTGATCATTACCTTCTGTTAGCGTATTGACGAGTCTTTAGAGTCCCACATAGAGGTTTCATAGTTCAAGCGAAACGAAGTAGGGCACATATGTTGATATGTGCGGGGAACCTAATTAAATACGAGTATGAGATACCGTATTTTAATCTGGCAGTAATCTGATATCGATTATATTATATGTGATATAACCGGATTATTGAATCAACTGTTGATTTGATAATGTGATATACAGATTAATGATATTAGTCGGTTATATGTTATATAACCGGATTATTGAATCAAGTGTTGATTTAATAATATTATATATATATATATATATATATTTATATTTGATATAATTATATATAATAAATAATATTATTGCTCACTAATTGTTTTCTTAATATATATAATTGATATATGTATGTATGTATGTATATATATATATATATATATATATATATTAAAAGAAGCATGGTTGTATTTTTATTTTGTGAAAATAGAAATGATGAGGTGGAAAAAGAGGAATGGGTAAAGCATGGCTTTTATTCATCATCCTACACTATTAAAGCATGGTTACATTTTATTATTTGATGATACATGTTGCTTCAATAAGTGAGAGGGGCTCAAGCCATTCTTCACTACACTTGTTCTTTTTCTTCACTTGAGCTCTTTTCTCTCTAGCTCTCTTCATCTTCCTCCTCACCTCCTCCAAGCCCTAACACACACATGAGTTGTGAACCCTATGGCTTGAAAGTATCCATAGTGAGAAAACAAAACCCCTACTTCACCATCCTACACTTGATTAGCACTTAGGTGTAGTGTATTTCCTTCACAAAAGTAAGTTTAGTGAAGAGTTAGGTTGGATTAGCGGAGCTTCGGATAGATCATCTTCGGCACGTAGGTCACGTAGGAAGCTCGATCCAACTTCAAGTGGAGCCTAGTGGAGTCGTGTGTATTACTACACGGAGCTTTTGAAAAGAAGGACACGGTCTACAAAGGTTGTTGTCTCCTTCACTTTAGTATAGTTTTTGATATCATGCTTAAAAACCCTAATCATCTAGTTAAGATTCTTGTTTAGTGTAGCTTAGCACCCCAATTTTTGAAAAATGGCATGCTTGATGCTTAGTAAAACCCAGCAGTATTGCTAGGACACACTTTCATGGTATCAGAGCCAAGCTAGAAGATTATATGGTGTTATTAAAATTACGAAAACAAAATAACCCCGAAACTGTAACCCGCGAAACCAAGTTTCTGTCGATTTTTTAGAAGTCTCTGAAACTTTTTTAAACAACTGTAGAATGTTGCATGTGATGTAACTAGAACACCATAGAAATTCGAGACCAAAATTCCAATTTTGACCCGGCGAGATCGGGAAATTGGCCGGCCTAGCCGGTCCTTTTGTCTTTGTTTTGGCTCGAATTTGTTTGGTATTCTGTAGGCTTGGTTTTGGGGTTTCAGGTTATATTTGTTCAACCCAATTTGCATGTGATGTTAACTTTTCTATTGGGGCTATTCGGAGTGTTTCGTAGTCGCAATTTTAACATTATTTCGGGTTTAAGTTTGATATGTGATACAATTTTTAGAATCCAATATAATTAGTTTTGTGAAAACTAGTTTGTAATTGTAAATCTAGCAATTTAGTCTCGGTTTGATCGATTGCCATGGAGTTTCGATTCGGATCAAAACTCCGTCGCAATCGCGTATAGTACCCGAACGACAGTCGGGAATCTTGTTGAATTATCCGACTACTTATTGAAAAGAGTTTTCAGTTTGAGACTAAAATACAAGGTTTATAGAGTTAGGCATGAAATTCGGAATATGAGATATTCCGGGTTTATGATGTCTAAGGTATTTGCGGATTCTAAATATTATAGTTTTTCATTTCTTTTCTGCGACCGTAAGTGTAATATGTGGTGTATCCCTGATCTCGTTGCTATATGCCAACGAAATTTAAGATACGCATATTTACTTGCATTGATGACATGTGATATTATGTGTTGCTGTGATATATTATATTGGATCGTCGTGATTGAATAGCTGGGGGGTTTTGCGTGAGTCGAGAGTTTTTTAATTTTCATTCATGTAATCAATTGTATGTAATATTCTTTTATTGGGACACTTTCGGGTTGAGGATGATGTCACCATTAATTTATATTATTTACTTTTCTGCATTAGGATAGACCCAAGGCGGGGAGCACAAGTAACCGGGTTTTGGAGTCCAGTGGGAGACCATCTCGAGGAGTCGAGACCGGGTCTCCTAACTCTAGAATTGGCAGGGTTGCTTGCCGCTCTCGTAGGATCTAGGGATGTGGGTTTGGCTATTCATCACGACCGTGGAATCTATGTTTTTCATTACTGGCTGAATTTAAAACACGGACTTCCTAGTATATCCAATATTTCATATGTTGACTTCTGCTGCTTGTGTTCTGTGATGTGATCATATAACTACGTGAGACGAATGCTATATATATATATATATATATATATATATATATATATATATATGATATATAATAAACATTGCTTATGTTTTGCACCCGCGCTAGTCCAGCCCCCACTCTGCTGTTAGTTAAGTAACCTAACGGTGCATGACGGGGCCCCATGGCAAATACGGATGGCATAAGCGTACGTTCTATTTTTGTTTCTTTTCTGTGATGTTTAGAGAAACATAAATGATGGGACTTCATTAATGAGGTTAATGGAAAGAAAAGAAATCTAAAGATGTTGTAGAATCAAAATTTTTAAAAAGATAGCTCTAGTTCTTGCTTTGCATAGTGGTATTCCTTAATGAATATCTAGCACCTTATTCGATGAAGAAAGTGTCGAGATCCCTTCATCGGGAGTGGCCTTTTTAGCAAAACTAGTAAATGCTATAACCCATTCGGTTTTATTTTTATAACTTCTCTAGTTCTTGCTTTTCATAGTGGTATTCCTTGATGAATATCCAGCACCCCATTCGATGAGGAAAGAGTCAAGATCCTTTCACCGGGAGTGACCTCTTTAACAAAACTAGCAAAAAACACTCCTTATCAAAACACTTGATTCCACAATGATATCAAGTTCATTACGTTAAAGATTTTCATCAAAACCAGTCATAGCCCTCCGTCATTTCAGATAAGAGCTATTTAGTATTCGTGTTGCGTTTGTTGACCTTGTCAAGGCGTAGTGTGCGGTAGCTGATTAGTGCTTATCTGCCGCATATGATGCAATTAGATTAGGGTAGTCGTACGGCCTTGTTGACCTTGTCAATAGTCGTGCGGGTGGGTTTAATTCAATCACGAAATGAACGGGTTGAACTTGACTTGCGGTTTATGGTTTGTTGACATTGTCAAGGTCATAAATCGCTTGCGATAAAAACAGATATTGGGGATTTCAAGTGTTGAAATTTGCAGTGAGATTGCATACCTTCTATGAGATAGTTGGATCCCGATACCCACTGTGAGTAAGTATTACTCCTGGGAGAGTTTTCCACTTTACAATTGGCTGATCCAGTAGGTGCCTAAGAAAGGTGTTAACGGGGTTATGCCCCTTCGGAAACGAGGTTATTTAATTAGTTCCATGTGAAAGCATGGGGAGACTCCCTCGGAGTATCAATACCTGCCTGGCTGACCGATTGACGAACTTGTAGGGTGTAATTAATCCCGGCTAATCTTACCTTTTATGGTTTGAAGGAAGATTTGATAAAAACAATGGGAGCCATCCTGATTAGATAAGATAATAACCAATCTAATCTTGCAAAGAGCGCACGCTAAAGCGTTTCCTTCTCTCTCTCTCTCCAGGTAGTGACCAATGACACGCCTTAATCAAGATAAAAAAAGATGGATGTATTGACCGAACCCGCTTATTATACTGAGCTGGGAAACGTTGTTTCCGCTTTTTCTTATGATTGTCATATGTCTGAGTAAGGAATAGGGGAATACCCGGATTCCCATGCAACCCGAACGAAGAATGAGCATGATGATGAATCTTCTTCGGGTGTGTTCGTTACCAAGAACTGTTTCTCAGTTTGCTCTACATCCTGAGTATTGGATTCCGGATCAGGATCCCACGTATGTAATTTGTTACATGGGCTAAGAAGAGGTAGATAACTGGGAAAGGGTGGTATGTCTCTAAAAGTAGGGAATGGAGCAATTGTTGCAGCCAAACTAGTTAACGAATATCACCTAGTATTACCAAATGGTAATACGTTGATTCTGAACGACTGTTATTACGTACTAAATATGATGTGCAATATTATATCAGTTTTTTTATTGCATAAAGAAGGATATAATTTTGTATTGGAGGATAATGTTATGAATATTTTCCTAAATCAAGTGTTGATTGGGTTTGGTACGTTATGTAACGGTATATACATTCTAAATCAAACTACAGTTCTAAACGTACAGAACACACATAAAAGGAAAAGTTCAGAAATGAACGAAGCATTCTTGTGGCATTGTAGACTAGGTCATATCAATGCGGCAAGACTAGCTAAGTTACATAAAGATGGATATTTTAATCCGTTCAAATTTACATCTTATGAAACTTGCGAGTCATGTCTCAAAGGCAAGATGACCAAAACTCCATTTGCTAGACACGGAGAAAGAGCTACTGAATTCTTAGGACTGATACATAGTGATGTATATGGTCCTATGTCTACACATGCTAGAATTGGTTCCTCATACTTTATTACATTCACCGATGATCTCTCACGATTCGGACATGTGTTCTTGTTGAAACACAAATCTGAAGCTTTTGAGAAATTGAAGGAATATAAGTACGAAATTGAGAACCAGACGGGTAAATGTATTAAAGTCTTTCGATCTGATCGGAAAGGAGAATACTTGAGCACGAAATTCTGTGACTACTTAAAAGAGAATGGGATTCTCTCTTAACTTACTCTTCCGTATATACCACAGCACAACGGAGTATCGGTGCGGAGGAATCGCACCCTATTAGATATGGTGCGCTCTATGATGAGTACTGCTGAGTTACCTATTTCTTTTTGGGTTATACGCTTGAGACAGCCGCATACCTATTGCATCAAGTTCCATCAAAACCTGTGCCTAAAACACCCTATGAAATATGGAGTGGAAAGAGACCATATCTTAAACGAGTTAAGATATGGGGTTGTCCGGCCTATGTCAAAAAGCAAAATCCGGACAAACTCAAAGCAAGGTTAGTCATTTGCAAGTTTGTGGGGTATCCAAAGAATTCGCATGGATACCTTTTCTACCATAGTGAGGAACAAAAAGTGTTTGTTACTCAACATGCTACCTTTTGAGAAAAGAAATTTCTTGTGAAATAAATTAGTAGTAATGAGGTGGAACTGGAAGAAGTTCCAGTTGTACAAACTACAACTGACAATTTGATAGAACCGGAGGATCCAGTAGTATCCGACGAACCTCAGTCACTCCGCAGATCTAGTTGGGTTCCTCATCCACCTGAGAGATACTAGGGTTTTCTCATAAACGGTAGGAGCAAGGATTGCATCATGGAAGATGATGACCCAACTAGTTTCGAGCAGGCCATCACAAGTGGAGACTCTGTGAAATAGCTGGATGCTATGCGATAAGAGATGGAATCCATGTATACCAACAAAGTATGGACTTTGGAAGTTGCTCCGGAAGGGGTAAAACCAATCGGGAGTAAGTGGATCTTTAAGAAGAAAATTAATGTAGATGGAAAGGTTGAGACCTTCAAAGATAGACTTGTAGCAAAAGGTTTTCATCAACGACCAAGTGTCGACTATGATGAAACCTTTTCTCCTGTCGCTATGCTTAATTCCATCAGGATCCTACTTGCCATTGCTGCATACCATGACTACGAAATCTGGCAAATGGACGTCAAGACCGCTTTTCTAAATAGTGATTTAGAAGAGAGCATGTACATGACACAGCCAGAGGGCTTCGTAGATAGTGGGAGCAGCGGAAGTGTGTGCAAGCTGCTCAAATAAATCTACGGATTAAAGCGGGTATCGCGGAGTTGGAACATCTGTTTCAATGAAGCTATCAAAGAGTTTGACTTCATCAAAAACGTAGATGAACCATGTATATATATGAAGGTTGTAGAGAGTAAGGTTGTCTTCCTCGTATTGTATGTGGATGGCATACTCTTGATAGGAAACGATGTTCTTATACTACACTCGTTCAAGCTCTTCTTATCACACAAGTTCTCTATGAAAGATCTAGGTGATGCCTCCTCCATCCTAGGGATTAAGATCTATAGAAATAAATCTAAAAGGATGTTGGGATTATCCCAATTCAGGTACATTGACACCATACTAAAGAGGTTTAGTATGGAAGATTCTAAGGGTGGTAATTTACCCGCTTGTTCAGGAATCACTCTCTCCAAAGAGATATCTCCCAAGAATGATTTGGAAAGCCGCATGCAAGGGATACCCTATGCTTCGGCAGTCGGGTCTATCATGTATGCGATGTTATGTACCAGACCGAATGTAGCTTACTCACTAAGTGTAGTGAGTAAGTATTAATCAGATCCTGGAGAAAAGCACTGGACAGCTGTGAAGAACATTCTTAAGTACTTGAGAATGACTAAAGAGATGTTCTTGGTGTATGGTAACGGTGAACTCCAAGTGGAGTCCTTTACCGATTCGAGCTTCCAGAGTGATAAAGACGACAGTAAGTCGGTCTCGGGTTTTGTCTTCACCCTCAATGGAGGGGCGGTATGTTGGAAAAGTTCCAAGCAAGATATCTTAGCAAACTCGACGATGGAGGCTGAATACATCGCTGCCAACGATGCTGCCAAAGAGGTTATCTGGATGAAGAAGTTCATTGTTGAACTTGGTGTGGTTCCATCCATTGAGCATCTAATAACTGTGTATTATGATAACAATGGAGCTGTGGTTTTGGCCAAGGAACCCCGGTCCCATCAGAGATCCAGACATATTCTTAGGCGGTATCACCTGATTCGGGAGATAGTAGATCGACGGGAGATCGAGGTCAGGAGAGTTGACATGAAGGACAACGTATCGGATCCACTCACGAAGGCCCTCTCCTAGACGCAGTTTGAGAGACTTTTTGGGATGTTGGGTATGAGATACTACAACAACTGGCCTTAGTGCAAGTGGGAGATTGTTAGGAATATGTATGCCCTAGAGGCCATTATTGTATGATATAGTGGATACTTGGACATATATATAGAGGAATTTCTTGCTTGACATGATAGTATGCTATCTGGTTGCTCTTTATCTTAACATGTACACTTGTATTATTAAACTGTCTCTCTGATACATGTTGATAAAGCCCTTAGGATGTTTGCTTGACTATCAGGACTATGATGCGGACCATACTACTGGGACTTGTGTAGTCTACAAGCACATCCTTTAATTGTTCCTAGTTGAGAGGATATCGAGACAGGGCATTGATATTCCAGAGTAGACTAGTGTGTACGTTTCTTGACCCTATATGGGGCGATGGTTGATCCTATAACCATTGGTGTTTGACATCAAAGATTGTATACAGGTGCTCATTAGAGAATGAGTACACTGAACAGGATTCGCCGAGAACTCCTAGATGGTACCATACATATCGTCAGATAGCAGTTCTTTAGTGACACTGGTATAGGTTAGTCTGTAGACCCAAGATCGTCATAGAGTCTTGTGTGGTTCCCACTGTGCTTTGATTTCCACCCTACCACGGCTCAAAGGAGTCGTGAAAACAGGTGGATTTTGGGTACAGTCCCGAGTCACATAGAGGCAGTGAGCGATAGGAGGGGTTTCGTCCCTTCCGGTATTAGGAGTTGATGTTATGCCATACTCGATTGGCTATAACAGTAAGTCCATAACCAGGGCTGATGAGATTTACTGGTAAGAGTTATCAGTAATTTTTCGAACCGTTATGAGCCATACATCGGCATGACTTATCAAGTTACTGGGGTCTGACGATTCCACCCCTAGACTTGATATGCGACATATCAGATGAAGAGACCGGACTGTACGGTAAGTGTTACTTATAGGTTTCATGGGAGTTTGGACAAGCTTGCTTGTTGATCTTCTATTCGCTCAATACCTGGTTAGCCGTTACATCCAGCTGGTACCGCTGACGGGTTGTAGGTAACCGATCTGATCATTACCTACTGCTGGCGTATTGACGAGTCTTTAAAGTCCTACATAGAGGTTTCCTAGTTCAAGCGAAACGAAGTAGGGCGCATATATTGATATATGCGGGGGGCTGATTAAATACGAGTATGAGATACCGTATTTTAATCTGGCAGTAATCTGATATCGATTAGGTTATATGCGATATAACCGGATTATTGAATCAAGTGTTGATTTGATAATGTGATATACAGATAAATGATATTAGTCGATTATATGTGATATAACCGGATTATTGAATCAAGTGTTGATTTAATAATATTATATATATTTATATTTGATGTAATTATATATAATAACTAATATTATTGCTCACTAATTATTTTCTTAATATATATATATTAATATATATATTTGATATATGTATATATATATACTAAAAGAAGCATGGTTGTATTTCTATTTTGTGAAAATAGAAATGATGAGGTGGAAAAAGAGGAATGGGTGAAGCATGGCTTAATGAATTTTTTATTCATCATCCTACACTATTGAAGCATGGTTACATTTTATTATTTGATGATATTTGTTGCTTCAATAAGTGAGAGGGGCTCAAGCCATTCTTCACTACACTTGTTCTTTTTCTTCACTTGAGCTCTTTTCTCTCTAGCTCTCTTCATCTTCCTCCTCACCTCCTCCAAGCCCTAACACTCACATGAGTTGTGAACCCTAGAATGAAAGTATCCATAGTGAGAAAACAAAACCCCTACTTCACCATCCTACACTTTATTAGCACTTAGGTGTAGTGTGTTTTCTTCACTAAAGTAAGTTTAGTGAATAGGTAACTTGGATTAACGGAGCTTCAGGTGGATCATCTTCGACACGAAGGTCATGTAGGAAGCTCGATCCAACTTCAAGTGGAGCTTGGTGGACTACTACACAGAGCTTTTGAAAAGAAGGACATGGTCTATAAAGGTTTTTGATATCATGCTTAAAAACCCTAATCATCTAGTTAAGATTCTTGTTTAGTGTAGCTTAGCACCCCAATTTTTGAAAAATGGCATGCTTGATGCTTAGTAAAACCTAGAGGTGGTGTTAGGACACACTTTCATATCCGCCACGGAATTCCGAACCAGTAGATGACATGAGTTTAAAAGAAGTGGAGGATATTCTCTGTCTTCACTTCCTTTAGCGGCACTGCTTCTGCCCACTTAGAGAAGTAATCAATTTTTGGTAGTATAAACCGATGTCCCTTGGATGACGCCAATTCGATAGGGCCGATTATATCGGTATCCCATATCTTGAACGGCCAGCTGGCCACTGTCGGATGCAGCGGATTTGGATGCTAATGTAGGAAGTCTCTGCGTATTTAGCACGAGTGGCACTGCTTCTCTTATTCGAGGCAGTACTGAATCATCGTAGGCCAATAATAACACATCCTTTTTATCTTCAGCTTCATCTTCGGCCCTACTTGATGGAAACCGCAAAGTCCGTCGTGTATTTCTTGGACGACTTTCTTTGCTTCCCTCGGCCTTAGGCATCTTAACCATAAGAAGTCAAAGGATCTCTTATATAGAGTATCATTGACGAAAGCGAATGATAAAGCTCGTTTTATGAGCTGATATCTAGACGACGCATCTTCGGACGTTTGTTGGGACTTAAAGTAGTCTATGAAGACTTCTCTCCAGTCAATGACCTCTTCTTCATCCTCTATTTGGAGAACTTCCCGTTCAGTCGTTTCTTTTTCTTCGGATAGATTTTTCAAGGCTTCCGAAGGTATATCTGTTGGCTCCAGGATCCTGCGGCTTTGAACAATGGCCCTTATGTCATCGAGGTTTTCGTCGGCCAGTTCTTTTGCCAGCTTGGCTAACGCGTCCGTCTTGCTTTTTTCCGCTCGTGGTACGCTTTCCAGGGTATAGGAAGGGGTTTGGGTCAGCAACTACTGCACTCTTTCGCCATACATTATTAGTTCTATCTTGCATGCCTTGTAATCACCATTTACTTGACTGACAATCAGCTGAGAATCTCCATATATAAGGAGATATTTGATTCCCATATCAATAGCAATCTCAAGAACGGCTATCAAAACTTCATATTCCGCATCATTATTGGTCCTGGGATCTCTCAAGGAGAAAATGTAACGTAATATTCCTCCTTGCAGATGTTGGGTTACAGTAGTGCCCCGGCAGTCAATCCGTGGCCAAAAGCGGAACAAAAACTTTTCAAACTTGGCGCTACCACAACCAATTACCCGGATCGTGCCATTAACCGTTTACTAGCAAACTATAAAGTGTTTAGAGATTATACCGATCGATCCGTGTCCTTCGGTCTTCAATCTCTTCCCAAGCTCCTTGATGGCTGCCCCGAACAAGTCTGCTCTCCGGTCTCCCTCGTTGAAGATGGCTCCACGTCGAGGATTCTTTATACGGGTTCCCGCTTCAAACCGAAGCAACTTGGACATGAAGTTTGCTAGCCGACATGTCCAAGGTGAAGTAGAGATAGTGTGTGATTACTTTGTCTCAATACATTCTAGGATTCTCAACACATGAGAGGGATAGAGTGGAGGTTGAAGAAGAAGCCATGAGTGAAGAGTTGTGAGCACAAGAAAAAGCTAGTGAAGAAAATGGCAATGCTATTTGTATGAAATATTTTGTGAGAGCTCTCTATCTAAAACTCAAGACCAAAACACAACCATTTATGGCTGCCCTCTCTCCTCCACATAATATCCCACACCCCAAATCAATAAAGAAATGGACATGGCACAAAAAATCACACCATGAGTCACCAAAATAGCACATTCCATAATCAATGCCCTAGGTTAAAACTTATGCTCACAATTTCAACCTAATTAAACTTTAAACCAAAAGTTTAATCCAAAAAGAAATGGCATCAACTAAAGTTATCTTGTAACGAATTACAAGAATACCCCTCATCCGTATATACATACCCGCATCCGTATTCCGACTGAATATGAATACTAAGAGACAAAAGTAATCCAACCATCTAATACTAGGATCCGGCTTAAACCAAAGCCCACTAGTATGATCCGTCCGATCATGATCCGTGCACGAGTGCACGTATATGATCGAACCCTGCCATAAAACCATACGGCCTCTACAACGTTTTGGGCGAACTTAGGAAACTTTCTGTGGGGGGCTCTAAAGACTCGTCAATACACTGGTAGTGGGTTTAATCACAAGCACATCAGTGGCACTAGCTGTACGTAACGGCTGCCCATGTATTGAGCGAAAGTGAAGCTGACGAGCGAACTCATCCTGAAACCTTACTAAGCCTATCTGTGACAATCTCCGTACAATTTGGTCTGTTCTTCTATGAGTATCGCATATCGGGCCTAGGGAGATGGTAAACGTCAGACCCCCAATAGCGGTATAAGTCGTGTCGGAGTGTAGCCCAGAACACCTTGAGAAACTATTGGAATACCTACAAGTAAATCTCATTTGCCTTGGTCAAGGACTTTGTATAATGGCTCTCCAAACACAGCGCGATATCAACCCCCAATACCGGGAGAGACGAATCCTGTCTAACCCTCACTGCCTCCAAGTGGTTCGGAACTGCACCCAACTACTACCTGTTTGCACGACTCCTTTGAGCCATGGTAGGGTAGCAATCAAAGAACAGTGGGAATACACTTGAGGCAAAGTAGCAGTGTCAATTCAACGGACTAAGATGTACTCATGTCACCTAGGAACTGCTCCTGATGATAGGTATAGTACCAATCAGCAGTGTCCCTGCATGTCTGTCTGGTGTACTCATAACCCAATGAGAACCTGTATACTATCTTAGGTGAACCAACTGACACCAATGGCTTATGAGACCGGCCATCGCCCCTCGTCGGGGTCTCGATCCGTATACACTAGTCTACTCATGGAGTATCGATGCCCAGTCTCAAAACTCTCATGACTAGGGACACTTTAAAGATGTGCTTATAAACTACTTAACTCTTACGTATATAATCGCCATCATACTGCTGGTAATCAAGCAAGAATCCTATGGGCTCTATCAACATATAATAGTGATCTGTAATGTCACCTGAAGTATGTACACGATGATAAAGACAAACCAGATAGCATACTATCATCTCGAGTAAGACTGTTTTACCGGTATAGGTCCTCCCTAAATCATTGCAATCACGTGCATGTGATCCAATAATTGACTTGAGGGCACTATAGCCAACAATCTTCCGCTTGCACTTAAGGATAATTATTGCGGTATCGCATACTCACAGCCCGTGCGATACCGAACACCCAATTCCTCTACTAATCAGTTTCACAAAGCTCGTTTGTGAAACTATTGCTTTCAAGAAATAGCATCAGTGAGTGGATCAGCTCTGATATTTCTTTCTATGTATTTCTTAATCTCAAGTTCGCAGAGAAAACCATCTCCCAAATTGAGCAATACCTGTCATAGAATATGTCTGGATATCTGATGGGATCTAGTTCACAAATGAACTCCAAATCCAGCAAACTTCTTAGACTGTATCGTCAACTGAATTTAATCAGTATCCTGCGCCATGCCTCCCTCAGTATCCTTTTGGACCACCTATCTAAACTACTGCCCCTCGTCAGAGGGAAAACTGTAACTCTGACAGTCACTCTATCATCCAGGTCATCCTGGAAGCCTGGAATGATAACCGTCTCCCGAAAGAGGCTGTCATTATCATATCCCTAGAACATCCACTTATGTTCATAAACTCCTTCCGAACGTTTCTCAAGGATTGGATCAATATATAAACTTATTGCATCTGGTGCAAAAACAATGGCTGGTATGGTACTTAACATCTCATGATTGACTCAATTTCCTAAGCAAGTGATATGCTAATCATGCACATCCCTCTTCCCTTTAGTCTGTAAGACACCTTTAGAGAGGTTGACTCCATCACCTACAGGTTTACCACCATGCCAGGAGTCGTCCATTCTAAAACACCTTTAGAATACTGTCTAAGTACCCAGATTGGGACACTTCCTAAATCTAGATCTAAAACCATAGATCTAGTGACCAGAATGTCTAATATTATATCAATATCCTATGTGGAGAGACCACTGTGTGACAACCACAGTATAACCGATTGTAGAATAGGAATTTTACTTCCTACTATGTGTATGTCATCTATATACCAGGACATCACACCCTACTACCTTCTCAATAGATCCATCCCCTATTCTGATGAAGTCAAAAAACCTATGACTGTCACATCAAAAATAGATGATCTATCTCCACTATATCTTCTTTAGTCTATAAATAGACACAAGCTACTTGTCCACTATACTTCCACTGCTCCCACTGACTACGACAACCCTATGACAGAGTCATATACACGTGCACTTCTAAAACTAGTTTAGAACGACGCTATACTCATCCTCCTGCCGGGTCTCATAGTCTAGAACAGCTGTAATGCAAGTCTGGGTAAACAAGAACCTCCCTGTCACCGTCCTTGAGGATACCGAAGTACCTCTCTGGCGCCTGAGGTTACCCACCATATCTGCGGAGTGACTAATAGAATGTCAAACCTGATTGAATTTTTAGGTGCTATTAAATTATCAGTAATCGTTTGTGGTTCTGGAATCTTTTCTAGTTCTACCATACCCCACTACTGTTTCTGAAAAAATCTATTTTGCTAAAACTGTGGCGAGTCAAGAACAATATCACTATTGATCTTCCAGATGGTAGAAAGTTAACCCTCGTCATAGCCTGGGTTAACCCACAAACTGTCATTACAGAAACGTGCCTTGAGTTATCCAGAGTCTGGTTTTAAGCATAAGCCGGACAACTCCATATACCTTAACATCGTTAAGATATGATCCATTCTATATATAATATAGAAACAGAGGTACCGATTTAATTAGAACCAGATTCAAATCATACAGCTGTCTCTAGTGCATGTCAACTAAATGGAGAGAGACCGATCGGCATTACTCAACTTAGGAGTGCATCCAGATATGAGTAACCTGAAAGAGAAGCAAGTTCTCAAAATCATTACTATCAAATGAATACCAAAGACAAGTATCTACACCTTCAATCACCTTGAAGAATCCTGATATTTGCAACACATGGTTCTCTACTTTATTCTTGTACCTATAACTTCTCAAATATGGATCTTGTATTTCTACGAAACACTTTTCTAAAACATGAGAAGTCACAAGTAAACAGAATATAGTACGAGGACCAACCCCTTTGTGCTAATGGACACTGGACAACATACAATAGTTTGTATAAGTCCTCTGAGTTGAATAACTCAAACCATGTGCGTCGTAGGTTGAAAACTGTACTATAGTTAAGAAGAATTACACCGTTGTTTAATGCTCCTTACCTAACCATCAACTGATATAGGTAAATTTCATGAACGTAATTTCAAAAAGTTATATCTCACTTTATAAAATAAACGTACAGATATATCAGTTTGAAATTGATGCACAATAATGGATATTCAAAACCAAATATTTTTCGTCCGGAAAAAACCCAGGCGATTTCCTCAAATATCACCAATTACAACAAATTCCGATATAATGAGGATGATCACCTAATTCCCAATAACTTACTCCCACTCATCATCTGTAAAACCATACAGATGTGAGAATCAAACCTGGTAAATATATACCCTGGAGTAAGGATCTAATTGGAAAATCAGTTTTCTATTAACAATACACAGTGAAACTGAAACATCAAAACGTTATCAAATCAACTATATCCAACTCAACAAAAGAATATAACATACAAGTCACGATTCTAAGTCCAAAAGAATATACAAATTTGGTCTCTAAGTACATAAATATGCAAGTCTGGTTGATAGAGTTTTTAATTAGATTACAAGCGAATATAAATATATAAATGGTGGTTACGATCTGTAGTGTAACACGCCTACTAAGCAATCACACGAAGAAGAAATATGACAGCAAGCTGCTACTGATTCAAGTGGTCGGTCATGCAAGAAAACTATGGAATAATGGAGATGAGTTGCCAACTCGTGAGTAGAAAATATCATCAGGTAGAAATCGAATGCATAACAATCTACCTAGGCCATACTGTAAAATAATATTATACTATGTAGTAACGAATGTGTACGTGTGTATAAATATATATATATATATATAAACATGCTATGAATGCCATGTTACCACATATTGATACAAACATGATATATATATATATATATATATATATATATATATATCCAATGAGTGTCTATCAACGACACTTGAAATCATCACAAAACACTTAGTGTACAGTATCGACATTCGAAATCCTCATAAATCCTGTGTCCAGCATCGACGCGTAAAATCCTTAAATCTCAGGCATCGTCTCTAGGATCAGCCCTCATATCCATCTGTATCATATCACTCCGGTCGGTATCCTCTGGATATCCGCCGAGTCCCATACTGTCACCGGTAGGTAGTGTTCCCAGCCAGGCTCGACGTCTTTCTATACGATCTTCTTGCCCTGGGTACTATACCGAGTCCACCATGTATCCACAGACGGTGACTTCTCACTCCTCAAATAAGATAATAATCATAGCTCAGAACCGAGAAAACTCATGGTGGACGCCGAAATATCATATCAAGAGAAAACTGTGTTTTTTAAAAACATTCACAAGTTTTATAAAATCATATCTGCAGTTTCTCAAATCTCAGAAATCTCATGAAAACATAATCTCATAAAAACATGGAAATAATGGAACAACATGTAAAGGTACAGAACAGTAATATAATGCATGGCAAGCGTGTTCATATCAGCGTGTTCGTATAAGCAAATCCATACTCGTATAATATCTGTAAAACTCATTATTTTATTATTTAAATTCCAAAATAATATTTTATATTTTCTGAAATGTTACAATCTTCCCCCCTTAAATAAATTCGGTCATCGAATTTAAATTTAAACCCCTAAATCTTAAAACATTTCAGAAAATCAATCAACGGACAATCATGGACAAGCTAGAAATATCATAGTGCAACACGTGCGCATGAAAACAAGATGCACAACTCAAATAACCAAAACTCCGACAAATGTCATGCAAATCATACATGCTACGATGAAAAATGCAATTTAAGAAACCTACCGTTTAAATCAAGCACAATATAATCAAAGCTAAAATACATATATAGTACACATCAAGTAAAATCATTTAAGTAGCTGAAAAATGTATGTATGAAAAATCCTTTTCAAATCGCCGTATGACGCGTATATTATAGCACATGTAGCGGACGTTCATTTATGAAGAATATATATGTATATATCTATATACGTATATATCTATATACGTTTGCTTAAGATATACGTCTCGCCTTTTTGAGAATAATTTAGAAGGGTTTTGTTTTATAATATCTTATGTCACTCACTGACACGTACGAAATAATGAGACTATATCTCCTTGAAAACCTCTTTTGTAAATATCGATATATGCAAAACATTCAGGCACTGTCTCTCAAACCAGTTCTGCTCGGTTACTATATAACATAGTATATATATCATAAAAACGCGATACTCGAAAAAGAAATCAACATCAACCGATGTGCAAGAAAACTAACCCACGTGCAACAAGTGTGCACGAAAAACGGAGTCAAAACCCAGTGTAACGAATGTGCATGAAAAAGAAAGCCGGGTGCAACGGGTGTGCACGAAAGCATTTGTCAAGTGCAACGGGTATGCACGACAACAACATCAAGTGCATTTAGAGTGCAAGAAAATCTCAATAAAGTGCAACTGATGTGCATGAAAATCTCAATCAAATGCATCAAATGTGCATAAAACTACATGGGCCGAGTATGCGCGAAAACCTAAATCAAGTGCATCAGGTCTGTACAAAGTATCTAGTGCAATAGGGTGCATGAAAATCAATATCAAATTCAACTAGGTGCACGAAAACATCTATAGGTGCAACTGGTGTGCATGAAAACCACATCAATGCATCGAATGCACATGTAAACAATATCGAGTGCATAAGTCAAAATCAGGTGCATACAACATGCATGAAATCAAAATCAAGTGTATCGGGATGCACGAAATCATCAATATATGCAACGGCATACACAAAACAATATCGAGTGCAATGGATATGCACAAAAACATAAATCAAGTGTAATGGATGTATAAAAACATAAATCAAGTGCAACTGCTATGAACAAAGAAAATATCCACCAAGTGCAGCTACGGTGCACAAAAATATCAATCATGAAACTCAATCATCAAAACACAAAGGTCCAAACGACAAAAGCGGGATACTCGAATCACCAAAACACAAATCAAAAACAAATAACCTTGAGGTACACCTCCTTCAATGTCAAAAGGTGCCTGTGCACCCGGAGCTGGCAGAGCAAGAATTCCCACTTGCCTTCTGCCAACGGTCTGGCGTCATCTGTCTCTAGGTCTATGTTCTCTCTGCGGACCACCAAATCCACGGTCGCTCGATACAAATACCTGGTGAGGAGTAGCAACGGAAACAGTCCCGCTCTGACGCCTATCTGAACATCTCCTGGCCAAACTTAGTCACTCGCAATGTGACACGTCAACAACGGCGGTCTTTGGCCCTCTAAGTACGTGCCATCCAACCGATCCTGGGTCCAAATCTTTATCGCCATAGTTTCTAGAAAGAACCTGCCATGGCCTCTTCCGATCTCATCTCTGTCGAACTGCCTGGAACTGGCACTCCTTAAACGAACCCGCTTCTGTTCCGGAACAGCTGCAATGTCATCAAGACGTTCCTATGAAAGTGTGGCTATATCCAATGCCTCGGCATACATATCAATCTCTGGTACCAACGAAGAGGAACAACTACTCATTGATATCCCACATGAATCTTTTAATCCACTTCTCTTTAATATCGACCAAATCGGAATCATATCTTGATAGCTGCGTAAACTTCAATTCATACTCAGCTACGGTCATATCCAGAGTCTTATGCAAAGACACGAAGCTACAAACTCGGCATCTCCAACACTTTGTGGAAGAAATCTGGCTAAATACGTCCACAAGAACTCGTTCAAGCCATCAGAGGAATACGTATTGCTCGTCCTCTCTCAATCAACCCACGCCCGGTCTGAGCAAGACCCTTCAAACAAAACTAGCTAACTCATCTGATCTCGCATCGGAGCATCCAAACGAACGAATATCCTAGTCACTCTATTCAGGAATGACTAAGGACCCTCTGCCACATCCCTGCATGTAAACTCATATGGTTTCAGCTTCGTGAGCTCTGGAAGCGATATCTCATCAATCTCAGCAACAGCTGGTATATCTGCCTGCGCAGTAGACAACACAACGATCCCCGGAATAGACTGTACATCAACAGTCCTCTCAATCCGACTGGCCTCAAGCAATGACCCGATCATCTAGTGTGGATCCAAAACACTCATCTCAAATGAGAAATCCTAACATAAAAGGATAATCAATCTACTCCTGTGTCACCGGAATAACACCCTGGTCAGCCCTCGTCCCTGACGAGCTTGCCCTGGCCGCATCTCTAGCCGCAGCCCTCTCGGCTCGCATAGCCATAGTGACAGGAACCACAAGCAAGTATCGATGAGGGTAGATCACAAGAATGAATAGAAAAAGGATCTCAAGATATGTATATCCTAAGATTACTTAAGTGGAGTATTGTATCGTAAATATGCCACGGAACATACGTATGGTACATTACTCTACCTGAGCTACCTACTCCATCAACCAAGGTCAACCTACGTAACGAAAGTTCGGGTCTAATACCCTCTTAGTCAAGTCTAAGTTCTGTAAAGAGTTTGATTGAAGAAGTTCTGATGAACCCGCCTCAATTACTTGGATCATCGTTCCGAAATATACACCTTAGACTCCACATAGTCAAAACTAGACTTGAACAAAAGTTAAACCTAACACTCTAATACCAACTTTGTCACGACCCGGAAACAGCACGTGACCGGCACTTGAATCACATGAAGTCTATAGGACCCCACTCTAACCAGAGTAAGCCGAAAACCAGGAATCTAAACCTTTTTAAGTAAATAGTGGAGGTGAAGTTTTGGAAAAAGGGGTATAAATGAAATCAAGTTCCGATTTTTAAAGTATAAGTAAAGTTCGTTGAAAATACAAGTGGATTGTATACTAAAGTTCAAAAACATTTCCGTCATTTGAAAGTTTTGCAGCACCTCCTATGTAAATTTTGATAAAAACCAATACATGTATATCAATAATATCAACATCCTCAATCAGGAGCTATCTCATCGCCAATCGGCGAAAACACTACCGCGTAATATATACGACGCCCAAGGCGAAGATCAACACAAGAAAAAGTAAAGAAATTACCAAAACATCATCAAATCAACTATATCCAACTCAACAAAAGAATATAACATACAAGTCATGATTCTAAGTCCAAAAGAATATACTAATCTAGTCTCTAAGTCCACAAATATACAAGTCTGGTTGATGGAGTTTTTAACTAGATTACAAGCGAATATAAATATACAAATGGTGGTTACGATCTATAGTGTAACACACCTACCAAGCAATCACCCGAAAAAGAAATGCGCTAGCAAGCCGCTACTGATCTAAGCGGTCGGTCCTGGAAGAAAACTATAGCACAACGAGGATGAGTTGCCAACTCATGAGTAGAAAACATCATCAGGTAGAAATCGAATGCATAACGATCTACCTAGGCCATACTGTATAATAATATCATACTATGTGATAACGAATATGTACGTGTATAATATTGTGTATGTATCAATATATGGTAACATCTCATCCATAGCATGTTTATATATATATATGATATGTGTGTGTGTGTGTGTCATCAAATGAGTGTCCATCAACGACACTCGAAATCATCATAAAATACTGAGTGTCCAGTATCGACACTCGAAATCTTCATAAATTCCATTTCCAGCATCACATAAAATTCTCATGTCTCAGGCATTGTTTCTATGATCGTCCCTCATATCTATCTGTATCATATCACTCCGGTCAGTATCCTCCGGATATCCGCTGAGTTCCATATTGTCACCGGTAGGTAGTGTTCCCGGCCAGATTCAACGCTTTCTATACGATCTTCTTGCCCCTGGGTACCGTATTGGGTCTACCATGTATCCGTAGACGGTGACTTCTCACTTCTCGAATCGGATAATAATCATATCTCAGAACCAAGAAAACTCATGGTGGATGCCGAAATATCATATTAAGAGAAAACTGCATTTTTTTAAAACATTCACAAGTTTTATAAAATCATATCTGCGGTTTGTCAAATCTCAAAAATCTCATGAAAACATAATCTCATAAAAACATAACAATAATGGAACAACATGTAAAGGTACATAACAGTAATATAATGCATGGAAAGTATGTTCATATCAGCGTGTTCGTATAGGCAATGTAAAGAAAGTGCAATATCTGAAACAGTATGTGGCGCTGGGTACTAACAAAAATCTAAAATGCTAACAGGGTATAGTGTGATACGGTGACATAGCGAGTTCTATCTGTATGCGTGGCATAGCAATTATCGATGATGTGTATGCGAGCATACGAGTATGTGCACGTGCAACATGTAAGTCATCGGTAATGGTGCGCATGTCCTAACAAACGAAGTCAAATAAAGCTAAAGGTATAAACATAATATACATATCATGAATGGTCGAAGAGCGAGTGTTTGCAGAAATAAGAAATTGAAATGCGAGCATATACAGAATAATGAAATCGTAACGTGAACAAGTATTAAAATATCCAATTACGTTTGAGCCATACAGTTATAGTTTAAAATAGCACGAAACGTTGTTTTGGAAATAGGGGACTATGATGTTTTTGAAATATATACCATTTGAAAATTCATAGCGCACCCTTAAAATTATCATTTAAAAGTACGTAATGAATCATTAGTTTTGAAAGTAGGTATGGCTCTAAACATCTCATATTTTCCATTTTGAATTATTAACAAGACTGCTCGAGTCGAAATAAATATCGGCCGTAATCGGCAATCGATTCTCATCATATCACATACGGAATATCTATCGTACGATATCAACCAATCAATATGGAACGGATCTATAGTCGCCTACACCAATCTTATATCGTCTCATATCATCTCATGTTATATCATACTATATCATATATACTTATATCGTAAATATCCTTATATATATATGTATGTATGTATGTATGTATGTATAAAGCCTAATGGCAAGAAATAGAGATTAAGGGTATAATCATCTACTAAGCATACTACTATCGCAATATGGTTAGACTAGGTATATAATACTAGTATGTGTGTGTGTGTGTGTGTGTGTATATATATATATATATATATATATAGTATCCTAATTTCTATAGTTGCGAGGGTGCTATACACCATCCACCCGACTTCCCCCGTAGATATACATCTACTCGCATAAACACCTCACCCTAACTGAAGCTGACAGATTCCTCGCCCTTCTTCATCATCTCGGAAGTTCCCACGATCGTACCTACAATTGAAACCATATCAAATCGCATAAAAATCCATATCCAAAAACCGATACGACGAGCGAAGCGCACATAGGTTAGAACATGTGGTCAACGTGTGCTAAATCCGATAAAATACTCCCGGCGTTGATGTACGAACGTCGAACAACCAAGTCACAACATATAAATCCGAGAACCAAATTTCAAAACTCACAAAACATCGTTAAAAGCCAAGTAAAACAACTCCAGATTTTAACTAAGGAAACTGGGGCAAAATAGCATATAAAATAGGCTTGTATATAATGTAAAACATCTACTGACCAAACCCCAATATAAATATCAAAAATTGGGACGCAAATAAATTCATTTTGACAGCAATCTGCGGTTCGAGGTTGGAGTTAGGGCATCGTCTTCATGGCGGTGTCTCCTGGTGGTTTAATTAGGTCTAATATATATGCAAAATATTTTACAGAGACCCCAAGTTGCTCCAAATTTAAAATTAACATCAAAAATTCAATGAAACCCTTGTTTTAAAACTTCAAAACTCATTTAAACCAAAGATACTTGCATTAAAACACTCCTACCTATCACTAATTGGGTTGTAATCACTCACTAATCCTCTACTAGACCACCACTACCAGTTGTATCCATAAAAACTCACTTTAGAAAACTCAATTCTATAAAACATGCACTTTTAGCTCTAAACTAGTTTGTGAAGGCAAGTGTTATGAAAAATTATGGTAAAAGAGAGATTTTTATCTCTAGATGGGAACTATGGAAACTTCCAAGCATGCAAAAGACCTCAAAGTGGAGACTTAATCACATCTTCAAGATTGGAATGAGGATAGGAACATTTTTTGTAAAGGTTTCATAGTATTTTGAAGTGATTTGAGTTGATATTTGTGGTTGTAGATGATGGTGGAGGAGGTGGAGAAACATGAAGGAGAAGAGGAAGAAGAAGAAGAATGAGGAAAAAATGGTTGTATCCCAAGCCATAACCCTTTCCCCCCTCTCTCACACCCATACCTCATATAATAATGCACCCATGTCTCATTTTCTTTTCTTTTCTTTTCTTTTCTTTTGTAAATATAAAACCATTCATAAAAGCACAATGAAATATTGCCCTCTCATAAACATGCCATGCACACTTTAAAGCATGGTTAACAAAAATAAAGTATGGTTTAGTGTAGTAACTAGTAAAACACAATTTAATTTTAACATTAAACTTGTATGGATATATTTTATATACTAATTTAAGAAAATCCCAATTAAATAAATGCTTTCAAAAATAATAATTCCTTTTAAATTCCAATTATTTTCCAAAAATAGAGGTATATAATTATACCAATTTACGAAAACTCAAATCCATACTCATATAATATCCGTAAAACTCATTATTTTATTATTTAAATTCCAAAATAATATTTTCCATTTTTTGAAATGTTACACACATGCGGTTAGTGTTGTTAGTCTCTATATGGCATCTCCTGGTAAAGACCATTCGCAAGCATTGAAATGTATTTTACGATACATGTGAGGTATATCTGACGTGGGGTTGATGTTTGGAAGGAACAACGACGGTTTAATTAGATTCAGCGATTCCGATTTTGAAGGTGATCTCGACAAACGAAGGCCGATCACCGGTTATGTATTCTCCTTGGAAAGATGTGCCGTCAGTTGGCGTATTTCGTTACAGCTTACGGTAGTATTGTCTACGACGGAGGCAGAGTATATGACCATTGTTGGGGCCATTAAGGAAGTGATCTGGTTAAAGGGACTATTTTCGGAACTTGGTATTCAAGAGGATACAATAATAGTCTACTATGATAGACAAAGTGCGATTCACTTGACGAAGGATCGGATGTATCATGATAGGACGAAGCATATTGATGTTCGGTACTGGCTTGTTCAGGAAGCCATTGAAAAAGCAGAGATGGTTGTAAAGAAGGTTGGTACAGCGGATAATCCAGTCGACATGTTGACGAAGTCTCTTTCGGTTGTTAAGTTTGAGAATTGCTTGAACTTAATTGGAGTGTGTCGCACTCATTGTGTAGGGTTCCTAGGCATACTCATGAGGTTCCACAAGACATCAACCATGCCAAAATCAAATTTTTACATGTGCCGAGAAACCCTAATGCAAGATCGTTACTAGAGGGAAGGCGAAAAACAAGCAAGTTAACTACTTTAACTATATGTGAAAGGGACTACAACCTTTATAGATCCGCTCCTCCACTTCTAAAACTCCATGTTAACGTCCCTCCGCTGCGATTATCAGGATCTCGGACTCTAGCGATGGTTTCGTCAGAGAAATAAGCGGGCTAGATCGTTGATTTCGATGCCGAAGATGATCTACGTCGAGACGACTCAAACTCAAGCTCCATCTTCACTAGGTCATGAAACTTGTGAAGATAACACACTCTACTACATGGCAAGTTGCAGAGGATGAAGAAATAGGAAGTGGGTTCACTTTAGAATTGGATTACTCACTTGATTTCTTCACTTGGAATTTTCTAGCAAGCTTTCTTCACTTCTTGAAGAAGAAGAAGAAGAAGAAAGAAAAAATGAATTAATAATAATAATAATAAATCAAGTGAAGTCTATCATATACCAACCATGGGTGAGTAAACTCTTGTAGAGATTAAACCATAGTTTAGGTAAATGGTTAGGTCAAAGGAAAAAACAAAATAGTTACCCTTTTTCAAAGATGCTTGAAGCATCATGAAGCTTCTAGCAAAGCAAGAAAAGCCACCATTTAATTTTTACCAAAATAAATAAAATAAATGAAACCCTAACCATTAACCTAAACAATGGTGTAAATCATACACACACCCAAGTTTGCATGTATCATCAATCATGATACAAACTAGTGCACAAACATATATCACATATACAATTTGTGCACATCAAGTGAGAAAATCCATCTTAAGTGAACAAATACTAGTTAATGTAAAGTAATATATCAAATATATAATTATATATTAAATCATTAAATCAACACTTGATTTAATGATCCGGTCATACTGCATATAACCGACTAATATCAAGTGTATCAATATATCGAATCAACATTTCATTCGGTAATCCGGCTATATCATATATAACCGTCCGATGATACAAATCGCGAGAATAGAATTCAGTATCACATACTGGTATTATTCTCGGTCCCGCACATATCTCATATGCGCTCCTATTTCGTTTCGCTTGAGCCAGGAAACCTCTGTGTAGGACTCTAAAGACTCATCAATACGCCGGCAGTAGGCGATGATCATATCAAACACCCACAAGCCGCAAACGGTCTGCCAAACGTAACGGCCACCCGGGTATTGAGCGATCAGAAGATCAATGAGCAAGCCCGCTCACACTCCTGCGAATCCAACCAGTAACACTTACCGTACAGTCCGGTCTGTTCGTCTGATATGTCGCATATCTCGCCTAGGGGTGGTAAACGTCAAACCCCAGTAGCTTGATAAGTCATGCCGATGTAAGGTCCATAACAAGCATGAAACTACTGATAACACTTACCAGTAAATCAGTGCAACCCTGGCCAGGGATTTCCAGTTATGGCCAGTCGAGCATAGCGCAACATCAACCCCCAATACCGGGAGAGACGAATCCCCTCCTATCGCTCATTGCCTCCATGTGAATCGGGACTGTACTCAAAAACCACCTGTTTGCACGACTCAGTAGAGCCGTGGTAGGGTGGAAATCAAAGCACAGTGGGAGACACACAAGACTCTATGACGATCTCGGGTCAACAGACTAAGCTGTACCAGTGTCACCAGAGAACTGCCATCTGACGTGAGGTATAATACCATCTGGGAGTTCTCGGTGAGTCCGTTCAGTGAACCCAGTCACCACTGAGCACCCGCATACCATCTCTGAACACCAATGGATATGGGATCATCCATCGCCCATCCCATGGGTCGAGAAGATATACGCTAGTCTACTCTGGAATATCGATGCTCTGTCTCGATATTCCCACGACTAGGAACATTGAAGGATATACTCATGGACTACCCAAGCCCCACTGGTATGATCTACATCATAGTCCTGGAAGTCGAGTACACATCCTAAGGGCTTTATCAACATGTAACAGAGAGACAGAAAGTATACATGTTAAGATAAAGAGTAACCAGATAGCGTACTATCATGTCGAGCAAGAAAGTCCTACCTATATATGTCCCAGCATCCACTACAATATACATCCTATATACAGTAATGGCTTCTAGGGCATACATATAACTAACAATCTCCCACTTGCACTAGGGCCATCTGTAGCAGTGGTTGCAGTATCTAATACTCAACCATCCCATATAAGTCCCTCTCTGGGAAAAAGCCTTTGTGAGTGGATCCGCCGTGTTCTCCTCTGAGTCTACTCTCCTAACCTCGATCATCCTGGAGATCAACTATTTCCATGGATGCTGCTTCAGAATATGTCTGGGTCACTGATGGGACCAGGGTTCCTAGGACAAAGCCACTCTTCCATTGTCACACAATGTAGGAACCTAGTTCATCTCATGAACCAATATACACCCAAACTGCCTTTTTGGTAGTATCTTTAATAGCGATGTTACCAGCATCTATCGTCTAGTCTGCCACGGTATCTAGCTTGGAACTCTTCCAATATACCGTCCCTTCACTGAGAGTAAAGACAATACCTGCGACTGACATTCAGTCGTGCTTATCAGTCTGGAACTTTTCCAGTGATTCTCCCCAGGATCGATTGATACCATCTCACTAAACCTAGTGAGAATCTTAATATCCATTTAGATCTATCTCATAGTGTCACGACCCGCAGGGTACGGAACGTGACTGGCACTTAAGTTTACGAAACGTCTAAAGACGTCCGTAAAATAAGTAAGCCAAAGCCCAGAAAACAAAACCAATTAAGCAAAAGAGTGAAGAAAACCCAATCATTTGAAAGCAAGTTATCAAATAAGTCATGTAAAACCCTTTTCAAAAACAATACCAATTTTTCCCGAAAATTTCGGCAGAGTCTCCTTTGTAAATACTGACCCCAAAAATGGGTACAACAAAATATATACATGAATCCACAAAATAGGGCATCCCCAAGCGGGAGCTAGCTCTTCGCCATAAGGCGGTCACAAATCCCATGCAATGTAAATGACAGCAAGCATAAGAATCATAAGGAGCATGAAAAAAAAAGTAGCATGTCGGCTCAAGTGAGCTCGACCCCAAAATACAGCATAAAATCCACAAACCTCACAGTCTCATCTCTAGGTCAATATACAATAATCTGGTAGAAACAGTAGATGGAGTACACTAGATACAAAGAATATACAAGTGGTACAAAAATGATAACATAACCCACCTATGAACAAATCTCGAGCTCGAGCAAAAGAGGCAAAAGAACAAGTGCGCCCGCCGCTACTGAACTGACGGAGCGGACCTGCAAAAGACTGTGGCACAACGGGGTGAGTTGCCAACTCGTGAGTAATAATTAACATCTACAAAGGCTATCGTATGCATGCACACAAGCATCCTAGCATCTAAAATACAGGTATGACTGGATGCACTAGCAGGTGTGTATATCATATCAGTGTGCTAATATGTATGCAACATGAAAATCTGAGGTCTCAATAGGTATATATAAGAAACATTTTATCTCTTTTTGTTTTTTTGAAACTCTTTTAGAATACCAGCATAATGTCAATGGATCGACGAAAATCGGTGTCCAGCAACGACACCCAAAAGCTGTCTCAAATCTCATAAATGTATCTCAGGCCTCAGCCGTCCGGCTGACCCATCTCAAATATCAATATCTCATCATCTAGCGGCCACGGTCGGTATCCTCTGGATATCCGCCGTCCCAACAGTCACCGGTAGGTAATCCATCCCCTGCCAGGCTCAACGTCATCACCACATTCCTCTTGCCCCGGGGTACCTTACCGGGCCCACCATGTACCCGTGCCGGTTCCTCCACTCCTCGACACGGATTTCCAAATCCACAGCAAACTCATGGTGGACGACACTTACATCACTAGAAAACCGCAATTTTTACATATTTTAAAATATAATAAGTTTAGAAATTTTGCGGTTTTCCCCCGAAATCCAGCAATATCATAAAATCTCAAGAAATCCTCATAAGTGCATATATCAATGATAATGAATGCGTATGATATCAATAATCAAGTTGCGATGTGTGATTAACGTATTAAGCATGAACAATGAATATGATGAAGTACATGCACATGAATAGCAATACTACGGTTTCATTTTTAAGGAATTAAAGGCAATAGTGCCAGTTTAAGCATCAATTAGTAAAAGGTTTCACTTTAAAAGTTATCTAGTGTGGTGGCATGGCAATTACCAGGATGTGTGTGTAAACATGAATAGTGCTCGTGCTGCATATAAAAACCTGGTAATTGTGCATGTGTCCTACAATTGAGTTTGCGTATATGGATATAACATATTGATCTAATTGCAGCAATTATCATGCCAGTATTATTATTCTAATGTCACAAGTGATTATCTAGTTTACTATTTTTCAGTTTACTAAATCTATCGGGCGACTTGCGCCATCCAAACGATCGTCCCCCGTAGATGTTAAATCTACTCACCGGGATCCCTGGCTAGCTGTGTCCAATCACCGCCTTTCCCTTTCGCGCCGCGTCTGACGTCTCCGCGACCGAACCTGGAATTTACATCAATATCAAATATAAGGTTACATGCCAAGAACGACGCAAAACCCCAACGAAACTACTAAAGTTCGCTAGCTAGGTACAACGTGTACAAAGTGCGCGGAACACACGCGAAAATCGCAAAAACTGCCAAAAACGCCGATTTGGGTCACCCGGCAAAACTAAAACCCGACTACCCAAAAACCGCACTCACGCATCCTAAAAGTCATAGGACAAGCCAACACAATCATCAAGATGCCACAATTAATTCATCACATAACTTTTATAAAAATCTAGTAAGCAGAAATTGCAATTTGATGCAAACATCGACAATTTAGCGACAAGTCAACACCACCCTACACCAACATCCAAACTAACCAAATAGCTAGCCAATACACAAATTCTAAACCATTAACTAGGCTTAAAAACCTAATTTACATAACAAACCTTCTCTTGATTTTTGTACTTAGCAAACATAAACCAAACTATATATGAAAAACCTTAATTTAACACTATATTTTAGCCTAATAAGCAAATTAACCACTTAGATTAAGATTAGCAAAACACTAGATAGCAAATTGGGTTTAATCAATTAAATAATGCTTTCTAAAACTTAATCCACTCACTAATCATGTTTCAAATACCATTTCCATACAAAAACATTTTCTTGAAATTTCAAAACAACAATTCCACCCTTCTAAAATTAACTAATTTAGCAAAATTGAAAACTAAATCAACAAGGTAACTATATAGAGTAGTCATTAACAACTAGATTAACTATAAAATAACTTAATTAACTATTATGGCTTTCAAACCCTAGTTGGAATTTTCAAACAAAATCTAAGAAAACTAGATTAAACTACACTAAATTAACACTAAACCATAAAACATAAGCACTTAAACAAGGAATTTAACAAGATAGAAATTATACCTCTTGATCAATGGATCAAGCAAGAGAATTTGCTCCAATTGATGGCCTCAAGCACCAAGATCCAAGCAAGAATGGTTAAGGAAAGGATAGCATAAGGATTTTGTGTTGAAAAAGAGAAGGATTTGTGGATTTTTATTGAATTTTGTTGCAAATTTTGAAGAAAATGAGAGAGAAAGAGAAGGAAAATAATGGAGGTGGGAAATGGTGCAGGTTTCGGCCAGAATGGAGGGATGGGGGAGGGTGTGGGCAAGTGGGGAAAGTCATGGTCAAGTTTCCAAAGTCAAATGTATCATAACTTATCCAATATATTTAATTTAATTCCATAAACTATCAATTTAACTCAAGAAAGAAACCAAGAAGAGAGAGGCCAGAATTTCTGGACTTGGCCAAGGTTTGGGCTGTCCTAGGGCTGAGAAAAAAGATAGAGGGGTTTTACAAAAGAAATTTTATGCAAAAAGGCCCCCTACAACTCAAAAATTGCAAGTTTTAGCCCAAAATTCAATAATTTCGTTTCAAATCATAAAAATTTGAAAAAAATCAAAATAAATTACTAAAAATTCATGTTATCACTAGAATATAATTATCATAATTTTAGAGATTAAAATTAGCCCGGAAAAATTTGTATTTATCGCTTATTTAATGTATTTTCTTACCGGCTTAAAATAATATTAAAAAAATGAAAAATAGGGAAAAAATTTTAAATGGCCAAAATTTCATAATTAACTCATTAGCTACTAAAAACAAGCAATTACCTATCCATTTTAGGTATAATTAGCCCTAAACTGCAAAATAACAAGAAAGACGGTTTTCGGAAAAATACCGAATTTTCACCGAATTTCAGGAAAACACCAAAACGACTTTACAAGACGCTACAATCTTCCCCCCTTAAGGAAATTCGGTCCCCGAATTTAAAAATATAGCTACGCGTACCTTCGAAGAGATGGGGATACTTCTTCCTCATCTCGCCCTCGGTCTCCCAGGTAACCTCCTCGCTGCTCGGGCTACGCCAAAGGACCTTGACGGTTGGTATAATCTTCGACCTCAACTTCTTCACCTGCCGATCCAGGATGGCCACCGGCTGCTCTGCAAAAGAAAGGTCGCGCTCTAGCTGGACTGTCGGGTGCTGAATCGCATGCGAAGGGTCGTGAAGGTACTTGCGGAGCATCGAAACATGAAAGACGGGGTGAACATCGGGAAAGCTGAGAGGAAGAGCCAAACGATATGCAACAGCGCCAACCCGCTCGAGAATCTCAAAGGGACCTACGAATCTAGGGCTAAGCTTCCCTTTTCGCCCAAAACGCATCACGCCCTTCATCGGAGAGACCCTCAGAAAAACATGGTCGCCAACTGCGAACTCTAATCTACGACGGCGCCTGTCTGCATACGATTTCTGCCTGCTCTGAGCCGCTCTCATCCGGTCTCGGATCAACTGTATCTTCGTTGTCGTCTCCTCCACAAGCTGCGGCCCCAAAATGCTGCTCTCGCTGAGCTCTGTCCAACAAACGGGCGATCTGCATCTCCTCCCATACAAAGCCTCGAAAGGTGCCATCTGAATAGTATCCTGGAAGCTGTTGTTGTAGGAGAACTCCACTAGAGGTAAATGACGATCCCAGCTACCACCAAAGTCTAAAACGCACTCTCTGAGCATGTCCTCGAGAGTCTGAATGGTCCGCTCTGACTGTCCGTCTGTCTGCGGATGAAACGCTGTGCTGAAGCTCAAACGAGTGCCCAAAGCCTCCTGTAGTCTCTGCCAAAGTCGGCTGGTGAACTGGGTGCCTCGATCTGACACGATACAAGTCGGTACGCCATGTAGTCGCACGATCTCATCAATATAGAGCTGAGCATACTGAGCGAAGCTGAAAGTCGTCTTCACTGGAAGGAAGTGAGCCGCTTTCGTCAATCTATCCACGATCACCCAGATGGAGTCGTACCCTCGACTGGTCCTGGGTAGACCCACAACGAAATCCATCGAAATCTGTTCCCATTTCCACTCTGGAATGGGTAACGGCTGTAGCTCTCCCGCGGGCCTCTGGTGCTCGGCCTTGACTTGCTGACAAGCCAGGCATCTCGAAACGAACTCCACAATGTCCCTCTTCATCCCGTCCCACCAGTAGGTCTCTCTCATATCATGGTACATCTTGGTGGAACCGGGGTGGACACTATACACTGATCGGTGTGCCTCCTCAAGAATGTCGCGCCGTAATCCATCAGTATCTGGTACGCACAGTCTAGATCCATATCGTAAAATCCCCT
Organism: Agapanthus africanus; assembly: GCA_030015575.1. Lineage (NCBI taxonomy): Eukaryota > Viridiplantae > Streptophyta > Magnoliopsida > Asparagales > Amaryllidaceae > Agapanthus > Agapanthus africanus. Next base: position 663,450,142 of record CM057340.1, read on the forward strand.
GATCGTCAACCATGAACTCGGAAAATCTGCCCTGTCCCATCTGTGCCATGATCTCTGAGCAACGGTCGTCACTACGCTGTGCCTCATATATACGGTCCAGCAACTGTGGGCGTGCACGAACATGCGCGAGCTGTCCCCCTGTCTGAGTGAACTCGAACTCAACTCGGCTGTCGCATAACATCTGCCAATCTGCTAACGACTGCCTCTGCACTGCGCGCAAAAAGGATAGACTACCCCCGGGCCTTCTACTCAACGCATCCGCCACCACATTCGCCTTGCCGGGGTGGTATAAGATCTCGCAGTCGTAGTCTTTCACCAACTCCATCCAACGACGCTGTCTGAGGTTCAGGTCTCGCTGCTGAAATATGTACTTTAAGCTCTTGTGATCGGTGAATATCTGACACGACTCGCCGTAAAGGTAATGTCGCCAAATCTTCAGTGCAAAGACCACTGCAGCCATCTCCAAATCATGAGTGGGGTAGTTCTGTTCATGCTTCTTCAACTGCCGAGAAGCATAAGCGATCACCCGGCCATGCTGCATCAAAACGCATCCTAATCCCACTCGCGAAGCATCACAGTAGACAACAAATCCGCCTGATCCCGAAGGTAAAGATAATACCGGCGCCGTAGTCAAACAAGTCCGTAGCTGCTGAAAACTGCGCTCGCACTCCTCTGTCCAGACGAAAGGAACTCCCTTCCGGGTCAAACTGGTCAACGGTGCAGCTATACGGGAGAAGTCCTGAACAAAACGCCTGTAGTAGCCCGCCAGGCCTAGAAAACTACGGATCTCAGTAACCGATGTAGGTCGGGGCCACTGCTGAACAGCCTCAATCTTCTTCGGGTCCACACAAATGCCGTCTCTCGTAACCACGTGACCCAAGAATCCGCCGCTGTCCAGCCAGAAAGCACACTTGGAGAACTTCGCGAACAGCTGATGCTCCCTCAGAGTCTGTAACGTAATCCGCAAGTGCTGCTCGTGCTCCTCTCTGCTCCGGGAGTACACCAAGATATCGTCGATAAACACGATGATGAACAAGTCAAGATACGGCCTGAAAGTACGGTTCATCAAATCCATAAATGCTGCTGGGGCGTTGGTGAGTCCGAACGACATCACCAAAAACTCGTAGTGGCCATAGCGTGTACGGAAAGCTGTCCTCGGTATATCCTCCTGTCGAACTCGCAGCTGATGGTATCCTGATCGCAAGTCGATCCTCGAAAAAATACCCTGCACCCTGAAGCTGGTCGAACAAATCATCAATGCGCGGCAACGGATATCTGTTCCGAACGGTAACTTTGTTCAGCTGGCGGTAGTCGATACATAAGCGCAAACTTCCATCCTTCTTCTTGACAAACAGGACCGGAGAACCCCACGGAGAAACACTCGGTCGAATAAGCCCCTTGTCCAACAAATCCTGCAACTGATCCTTCAGCTCTCGAAGCTCTGCCGGGGCCATCCGATAAGGCGGTATAGAAATAGGCCCCGAGCCGGGAATCAAATCAATGCAGAACTCAACATCGCGCTTAGGCGGTAGCCCAGGTAGCTCATCAGGGAAAACATCAGGGAACTCACAAACTACCGGGACCCGGTCCAACGGAACCTCTGCAGCTCGAGAATCACAAACAAACGCTAAGAATCCCTGACATCCCTTCCGCAAGAGCTGACCAGCGCGAAGAGAAGAAATTAAGCTGGGAAGGGCGACACTGCGGTCTCCCTGAATAACCAGGACTGGCTCTCCCGGAAAGCTAAATCTGACTGCCTTCTCACGGCAGTCCACCGAAGCATAACAAGTGGCTAGCCAATCCATGCCCAGAAGCACATCAAAGTCCAACATATCGAGGAGTATCAAATCAACTGATGAATCCCTCTCCCCGATACGAACGGAACACAAACGAAATACAAACCGAGCGACAAACGACTCGCCTACCGGAGTAACAACAACAAGCGGCTGATCTAACGACGACGACTCACGGCCCAACATCGGTGCAAAGTGTGTAGAGACGTACGAATGTGTGGAACCTGGGTCGAATAATACCCGTGCATCGAAAGAACAAACTGGCAAAGTACCTGTCACAACGGCATTGGATGCCTGCGCATCCTGCGGTGTCAAAGCAAAAACTCGGGCCTGTCCTCCACCGATAGCGGGCTGACCTCGACCTCGGCCTCTGCCTCCTCGTCCTCTCTGAACAGGACCGCCGTGCCCACGGTCTCTCGGTGCACCTAACTGGCGTGGAGCATCGCCTGGGGTAGGAAGTAGGGCTCTCTGAGGAGGGGGTGGTGATGGTGGTAGGGTCACGTGCGGAACTGTCGCTGCTCCTTGTCGTCTCACCGGGCAGTCTCTGACAAGATGGTGCAAACTCCCGCACCCAAAACATCCTGGCGACGGCTGCTGCCCCTGGGGATAAGAACCATATAACTGTCCCCGCCCAAATCCTCTGCCAGGCCTATCTCTCGGAAAGAATCTGGCGCGCTGTCTCTGAGACGGTACATCGGTGCGCATCCTCTTCGGCCCAGAAACGGCCGAAGTCTGTGATATGCGTGCCTCCATCCGCAATGCCGTATCCATAGCAGCTGAATAAGTGTCGTAGTGCTGGGCGCCAATGGCAAGATATAGCTGGGCATCAAGTCCCTGTACGAACCTCTTCACCATCTTCTCCTCGGTATCCACCAAATACTGAGCATATCGGGATAACTGTGTAAACTGGATGTCATACTCAGACACCGTCATCCCAGGTGTCTTGACTAAGGCCTCGAAGCTGCGAGCTCTGGCGTCACGAACGCTCTCTGGAAGGAAACGGGCTAGAAAGACCGCTGTAAACTCGGCCCAAGTCATAGGCGGTAGACCTGCAGCTCGACCTCTCAAGACTGACTCCCACCATGTCTGCGCGAGACCCTCTAGTCGGAAACTCGCAAGCTCTACCCATCGATCATCCGAACATCTCAGCGAACGGCAGATCTTGGCTAAACTGTCAAGGAATGTCTGTGGGTCCTCCGCTGCCTCGGTGCCGGTGAATACTGGAGGTCTCAGCCTCATGAAGTCCTGTAGTGAAACCGGAATGGCCACGGTGGTAGTAGTAGGAGCAGGTATCATGGTCGTCTGTGACGTAGTAGGTACGTCATCCGGCCTCGGTGTACGACTGGCTGCAACTAGGGATCCTACCATCTGACGCAGCTCCTGCATGCCTCCCATCATCTGTCGCAACTCCTCCATACCGGTCTCGAGCCTATCCATACGGCCTGGGGAAGGTGGATCGGTCCGTCCCTGCGGCGTAGGCATACTACCCTGCTCAGTCCTAGTCTCGGACGAGCCAGCTCGAATCTCGTCTCTGGCGGCAGCCCTCTGTGCCCTCGTAGCCTTCGGCGGCATAGTGGCTGTTACAGGAAAACGGATAGTAAGAACAGTGCAATAGGATCATAGGATACACGGAATTGAAGAAGGAATTTTCAAGCAAGTATATCCTAAAGTCACTTAGGCGGAGTACCGTATCGTAAGTATGCCGCGGACATACGCACGCTACGTTACCCTGCTTAAGTCACTTACTCCATCTACCAAGGGTCATCCTACACTCACAAAGGTAAAACCTATCGCTCTGATACCAACTTTGTCACGACCCGCAGGGTACGGAACGTGACTGGCACTTAAGTTTACGAAACGTCTAAAGACGTCCGTAAAATAAGTAAGCCAAAGCCCAGAAAACAAAACCAATTAAGCAAAAGAGTGAAAAAAACCCAATCATTTGAAAGCAAGTTATCAAATAAGTCATGTAAAACCCTTTTCAAAAACAATACCAATTTTTCCCGAAAATTTCGGCAGAGTCTCCTTTGTAAATACTGACCCCAAAAATGGGTACAACAAAATATATACATGAATCCACAAAATAGGGCATCCCCAAGCGGGAGCTAGCTCTTCGCCATAAGGCGGTCACAAATCCCACGCAATGTAAATGACAGCAAGCATAAGAATCATAAGGAGCATGAAAAAAAAAGTAGCATGTCGGCTCAAGTGAGCTCGACCCCAAAATACAGCATAAAATCCACAAACCTCACAGTCTCATCTCTAGGTCAATATACAATAATCTGGTAGAAACAGTAGATGGAGTACACTAGATACAAAGAATATACAAGTGGTACAAAAATGATAACATAACCCACCTATGAACAAATCTCGAGCTCGAGCAAAAGAGGCAAAAGAACAAGTGCGCCCGCCGCTACTGAACTGACGGAGCGGACCTGCAAAAGACTGTGGCACAACGGGGGTGAGTTGCCAACTCGTGAGTAATAATTAACATCTACAAAGGCTATCGTATGCATGCATACAAGCATCCTAGCATCTAAAATACAGGTATGACTGGATGCACTAGCAGGTGTGTATATCATATCAGTGTGCTAATATGTATGCAACATGAAAATCTGAGGTCTCAATAGGTATATATAAGAAACATTTTATCTCTTTTTGTTTTTTTGAAACTCTTTTAGAATACCAGCATAATGTCAATGGATCGACGAAAATCGGTGTCCAGCAACGACACCCAAAAGCTGTCTCAAATCTCATAAATGTATCTCAGGCCTCAGCCGTCCGGCTGACCCATCTCAAATATCAATATCTCATCATCTAGCGGCCACGGTCGGTATCCTCTGGATATCCGCCGTCCCAACAGTCACCGGTAGGTAATCCATCCCCTGCCAGGCTCAACGTCATCACCACATTCCTCTTGCCCCGGGGTACCTTACCGGGCCCACCATGTACCCGTGCCGGTTCCTCCACTCCTCGACACGGATTTCCAAATCCACAGCAAACTCATGGTGGACGACACTTACATCACTAGAAAACCGCAATTTTTACATATTTTAAAATATAATAAGTTTAGAAATTTTGCGGTTTTCTCCCGAAATCCAGCAATATCATAAAATCTCAAGAAATCCTCATAAGTGCATATATCAATGATAATGAATGCGTATGATATCAATAATCAAGTTGCGATGTGTGATTAACGTATTAAGCATGAACAATGAATATGATGAAGTACATGCACATGAATAGCAATACTACGGTTTCATTTTTAAGGAATTAAAGGCAATAGTACCAGTTTAAGCATCAATTAGTAAAAGGTTTCACTTTAAAAGTTATCTAGTGTGGTGGCATGGCAATTACCAGGATGTGTGTGTAAACATGAATAGTGCTCGTGCTGCATATAAAAACCTGGTAATGGTGCATGTGTCCTACAATTGAGTTTGCGTATATGGATATAACATATTGATCTAATTGCAGCAATTATCATGCCAGTATTATTATTCTAATGTCACAAGTGATTATCTAGTTTACTATTTTTCAGTTTACTAAATCTATCGGGCGACTTGCGCCATCCAAACGATCGTCCCCCGTAGATGTTAAATCTACTCACCGGGATCCCTGGCTAGCTGTATCCAATCACCGCCTTTCCCTTTCGCGCCGCGTCTGACGTCTTCGCGACCGAACCTGGAATTTACATCAATATCAAATATAAGGTTACATGCCAAGAACGACGCAAAACACCAACGAAACTACTAAAGTTCGCTAGCTAGGTACAACGTGTACAAAGTGCGCGGAACACACGCGAAAATCGCAAAAACTGCCAAAAACGCCGATTTGGGTCACCCGGCAAAACTAAAACCCGACTACCCAAAAACCGCACTCACGCATCCTAAAAGTCGTAGGACAAGCCAACACAATCATCAAGATGCCACAATTAATTCATCACATAACTTTTATAAAAATATAGTAAGCAGAAATTGCAATTTGATGCAAACATCGACAATTTAGCGACAAGTCAACACCACCCTACACCAACATCCAAACTAACCAAATAGCTAGCCAATACACAAATTCTAAACCATTAACTAGGCTTAAAAACCTAATTTACATAACAAACCTTCTCTTGATTTTTGTACTTAGCAAACATAAACCAAACTATATATGAAAAACCTTAATTTAACACTATATTTTAGCCTAATAAGCAAATTAACCACTTAGATTAAGATTAGCAAAACACTAGATAGCAAATTGGGTTTAATCAATTAAATAATGCTTTCTAAAACTTAATCCACTCACTAATCATGTTTCAAATACCATTTCCATACAAAAACCTTTTCTTGAAATTTCAAAACAACAATTCCACCCTTCTAAAATTAACTAATTTAGCAAAATTGAAAACTAAATCAACAAGGTAACTATATAGAGTAGTCATTAACAACTAGATTAACTATAAAATAACTTAATTAACTATTATGGCTTTCAAACCCTAGTTGGAATTTTCAAACAAAATCTAAGAAAACTAGATTAAACTACACTAAATTAACACTAAACCATAAAACATAAGCACTTAAACAAGGAATTTAACAAGATAGAAATTATACCTCTTGATCAATGGATCAAGCAAGAGAATTTGCTCCAATTGATGGCCTCAAGCACCAAGATCCAAGCAAGAATGGTTAAGGAAAGGATAGCATAAGGATTTTGTGTTGAAAAAGAGAAGGATTTGTGGATTTTTATTGAATTTTGTTGCAAATTTTGAAGAAAATGAGAGAGAAAGAGAAGGAAAATAATGGAGGTGGGAAATGGTGCAGGTTTCGGCCAGAATGGAGGGATGGGGGAGGGTGTGGGCAAGTGGGGAAAGTCATGGTCAAGTTTCCAAAGTCAAATGTATCATAACTTATCCAATATATTTAATTTAATTCCATAAACTATCAATTTAACTCAAGAAAGAAACCAAGAAGAGAGAGGCCAGAATTTCTGGACTTGGCCAAGGTTTGGGCTGTCCTAGGGCTGAGAAAAAAGATAGAGGGGTTTTACAAAAGAAATTTTATGCAAAAAGGCCCCCTACAACTCAAAAATTGCAAGTTTTAGCCCAAAAATTCAATAATTTCGTTTCAAATCATAAAAATTTGAAAAAAATAAAAATAAATTACTAAAAATTCATGTTATCACTAGAATATAATTATCATAATTTTAGAGATTAAAATTAGCCCGGAAAAATTTGTATTTATCGCTTATTTAATGTATTTTCTTACCGGCTTAAAATAATATTAAAAAAAATGAAAAATAGGGAAAAATTTTTAAATGGCCAAAATTTCATAATTAACTCATTAGCTACTAAAAACAAGCAATTACCTATCCATTTTAGGTATAATTAGCCCTAAACTGCAAAATAACAAGAAAGACGGTTTTCGGAAAAATACCGAATTTTCACCGAATTTCAGGAAAACACCAAAACGACTTTACAAGACGCTACACATAGATCCAAATCCCAGGATTTAGGAGGTATCACCTTTGTCCTATTTGGAGAATCCTTGTGATAAGAGGAGATTGACCGTGGCAGCATAGGAAACTCCTTCCCTATCAAGAGTATGTCATCCACGTACTCTACGAGGATCACCACCTTACTCTCTACTACCTTTTTGTTTATACAAGGTTCATCTACCATTTTGATAAAGTCAAACACTTTGACTACCACATCAAAACAGACGTTCCAACTCCGCGATGCCTGCTTTATTCTGTAAAGCAACTTGCACACGTTTCCGTTGTTCCCACTGTTTACGAAGCCCTCTGGCTGTGTTCTTATAGACGTTCTCTTCTAAATCATTATTTAGAAAAGCAGTCATGACACCCAACCACCAGATATCGTAGTTATGGTATGTAGCAATGGCAAGTAGGATCCGGATGGGCTTAAGCATAGCCACTGGAAAAGGTTTCATCATTATCCACGCCTGGTCAATGACGAAAACCTTTAACAAGTCTAACTTTGAAAGTCTCAACTTTTCCATCTACAACAAGTAATTTTCTCAAGATATACTTGCTCCTGATGGGGATTTAACCCTTCAGATCTTGCAACCAAAGTCCATACTTTGTTGGTGTACATGGATTCCATCTCAGATCGCTAAGCATCCAGCCATTCTTACAGAGTCCCTACTCTCGATGGCCTGCTCGAAGCTAGTTGGGTCATCATCTCATGATGCTTTCCTCACTCCCACTGTCATCGAGAAACTGAAGTATCTCTTAGGCGGATGAGGAACCCTACCAGATCGGCGGAGAGGCTGAGGTTCGTCGGGGACTATTGAATCCTTTGGTTCTATCAAATCATCAGCTGCAGTTTGTATAGCTGGAACCTTTCCAGTTCTACAGAACTGACCTTGCCTCGATCTTGCTCAGATTTTGCTTTTGACATAGGCCGGACAATCCCAAATCTTAACTTACTTAAGAGATGGGCTCTTCACATACCATATCTCATATGGAGTGGTAGGCACTGATTTGATTCGTACCCAATTCAATAGGTATGCAGCTTCTCAAGTGTACAACCCCCAAAAGGAAATAGGTAACTCAGTAATACTCGTCATAGAGCGCACCATATCTAATATGGTGCGATTTTTCCGCCCCGATACACCGTTGTGCTGTGGTATATTCAGAGGAGTAACACCGAGAGAGAATCTCATTCTCCTTTAGAATAGTTCAGGAATTCTATGCACAAGTATTCTCCTCCCTGATCTCATCATAGGACATAATACTTATACCCGGTTTTTGGTTCTCTACTTCTAACTTATATTCTGTGAATATCTCAAAAACTTCGGACTTACGTTTCAACAGGAACATGTGACCGAATCTTGAGAGATCATCAGAGAATGTAATGAAGTACTAAGAACCGGTCCTGGCATGTGTAGACAGGGGACCTTACATGCATCATCATATATCAGTCCCAAGAGTTTACTAACTCTTTCTCTGTTTCCAATAAACAGAGCTATGGTCATCTAATCTTTATGACATGACTGGCAAGTTTTACAAGATGTAACTTCAAACTGATTTAAATATGCATCTAAATGTAACTTCAGCCAGTCGGGCCGCATTGATATGACCTAGTCTACAATGCCTCAAGAAGGATTCATTCATTTCTGAATTCTTCCTCTTGTGTGTGTTCTGTTTACTAGGAACTGTAGTTTGATTTAGAACGTCAATGCTTTTAGATAACGTGCCTGAACTGATTAACTTTTGAAATGTTCAAAACAATATTCAACAATACAAAATTATATCCTTCTTCAATAAATGAAGAGATTGATATGATTTTGTATATCAGGTACGGTATCTAATAGCATTTGTTCAGAATCAATATATTGGTAATACAGGGTGACAGTGACCAACAGACTTGGCTGCAACACTTGCACCATTTTCTGTCTCATGAAACTTATCACCTGTTCTCAGTTCTCTACCTTTCTGTAGCCCTATGTGACAGATTATATATCTGGGATCCTGATCCGGTATCAAATACCCAAGACGTAGAGGATACCGAGAAAAAGTTCTTTATAATGAACACACCCGAAGGAGATGCATCTCATGCACTTTCTTCGTTTGGGCGGCACGGGAATCCTGGTATTCCCCTAATTCCTGCTCGGTCTCATAACAATTATAAGTTGGAGCGGGACCAACGTTCCCCAGCTCAGTATAACAAGCGGGTTCGGTCAATACATCCATATTATTATCTTGATTAAGGCATGATATGGTCGCTACCTGGAGAGAGAGAGAAGAAAACACTCTGCGTGCGCTCTTGCAAGATTAGATTGGTTATATATTTTATCTAATCAGGATGGCTCCCACTGTTTTTATCAAATCTTCCTTCAAACCCTAAAAGGAAAGACTGGCCGGGATTAATTACACTCTACAAGTTCGCCAATCTTTCAGCCAGGCCAGTGTCGGTACTTTGAGGGAGGTTCCCGTGCTTTCGCACGGACCTAATTAAAATAAACCTCATTTTTTCAGGAGCGTAACCCCGTTGACACCTTTCTAGACACCTACTTGATCGGCTAATTATAAAGTGCAAAACTCTCCCGGGAGTAACAATTACTCGCAGTGAGTATCAGGATCCAACTATCATAATCATTGCAAATTTCAACACTTGAAACTCCCGATAATAGTTTTTACCCCTAGCACCTATGACCTTGGCTAAGGTCAACAAATCATAAGCACTAGTCAAGTTCTACCCGTCATTTCGTGATTAATTAGACCCACCCACATGACCCTTGGCTAAGGTCAACAAAGCCATATGACTGTCCTAACTAATCGCATCATATGCGGTGTAGGAAGACATCACTTAGCTACCGTACACTGTGCCTTGACTATGGTCAACAAACACAGCACGAATACTAAGTACTCTACTTCCTAAAATGACGGAGGGTTGCGGATGGTTTTTAAGAAAACCTTTAACGCTTTGAACTTGATCTCGTTGCGGAATCAAATGGTTTTTAAATGGAGTGTTTTTTAGGCTTTTCTAGTTTTGCTAAAGGGGTCACTCCCGGTGAAGGGATCGTCGGCCCTTTCCTCATCGAATAAGGTGCAGGATATATCATATATACCGCTGTGCAAAGCAAAAAACTATAGAAGCAATCAAAAGACAAACCGAGGGTTGTAGCATCTGCCAGTTATTGCTAAAGGGGTCACTCCCGGTGAAAGGATCTCGGCCCTTTCCTTATCGAATAAGGTGCAGGATGTTCTACAAAGAACACCGTAATACAAAGCAAGAACTGTAGCTACCTGTTTTTGAAAATTCGATTCCACAACATCTTTTAGGTTTATTTTCTTTCATTAATCACATTAATGAATGTCCCATCATTTAAGTCCACCTAAACATCACAGATAAATATAACGTACGCTTATGCCATCCGCATTCGCCTCGATGTCCCGTCTGCACCGTTAGGTTAGGTAACTAACGCTAGAGCGAGGCAGGGCTAGCGCGGGTGTAAAACATAAGCAACGTCTATATAATATATCATATATACTATATACAATATCTATCTGAACAAATCATATGATCACATCACAGATAACGCAGCAGAAAAATATCATATAAAATATTGGATATATTAGGACGTCCGTGTTTTATTTTGAGCCTGTATAAAACACGGATTCCACGGTCGTAATGAATAGCCAATCCCACACCCCTAGACCCCTATGAGAGCGGCAAGCAACCCTACCAATTCTAGAGTTAGGAGACCCGGACTCAACTCTTCGAGATGGTCTCCCACTGGACCCTGGAACCCGGTTACTTGTGCTCCCCTCCTTGGGTCTATCCTAATGCGGAAAAGTAAATAATATACAATGGTGACATCATCCTCAACCCAGAAGTGCCCCAATAAAAGAATATTACATACAAGTTTTTACTTGAATGAAAAAGAAAAACACTCATCTCACATAAAAAAAAACCCGGCTATTCAAACATGACGATCCAATATAAAATATCCAGCAACACATAACATAACATGTCATCAACGTAAGCAAATATGCACATCCCAATTGTCGTTGACATATAGCAATGAAACCGGCGATATCACATATTACACTTATGGTCGCAGAAAAGAAAGTGTAAAACTACAACAGTTGGAATCCGCAATTTTCTTAGACATCGCATGCCTAACAATTATAAACCCCGCATTTTAGTCTCATTATCGAAAACTCTTTTCAATATCAAGTCGGGCAATTCAACAAGATTCCCGACATCCAGAACGAATGCTCATCGCAAACTTTAGTAGACGGCCGCACCCCCGATACCGTCGACAAAATGCACTAAGGCGAAACACCGCTGCCGCGAGCACCCGAACGGATGCTTTTTGGCGACAGGGTTCTCCTACAGTCTCTTGGTCGGGGCTATGGGGTGTAGCTATCAATTAAGTTTACCGGCGAGTATCCGTGTACGCAACGTGATTGCGACGGAGTTTTGATCACATCAAAATCCCGTGGCAACCGATCAAATGAAACTAAACTGCTATTTTTATAACATCCAAATCAGTTATCTCATAACTACTTGTGGATTCCAAATATTGTATCACATTCCAGATAAATAGAAAATGTTAAACTTTCCGATCGAACAATCAAACACCCAAGTTTTCCCGAAAAGCTCAACACTTGAAATAAGTTTTAAAACATCCACTTCATGCCACAGTACCAATGGTCCAGCCGTAGAAGGGTCAAACCAACGCCTCACATGTGGCACGCCGTACTGCCCTAAACCCTAAGGTTCAAAAGGCAGTTCAAGACGGTCACATAATCGAGTTAAGGTTTGTTGTCTTCTAGAGGATCCATCGCGTTACTTGCACTACTTAGAACGTTCTTAAACTACGGAAAAATCCAACACTTGGAAATTTCCCGGCAGGGGAAAAAGTGGGTATTTATATACGGTCGAACTTTTTAACATGTTCTAAAATTACCCGGAAAAAACACTTAGACGAAATTAAACTTTCGATCGAATCAACGAACTCCCAATACAACCCAGAAAACTCAACTGTTGAGTGCAAATTAAAAATTCCCAGAAGACACAAAAATCACCTACAGAGATAACTGTAGAAAATATACTGCCTAATCATCACAGACGACCACGGAACCGCCGCCAAAGGTAGGTTAGGGCCGTGGTTCCGCGGCGCCACTGTAGCTTTAGGTTGTCGTTTTCTTCAGTTGTTCTTAGAATTTCCTGCTCTATTTTCTGAGCATTTTTAATTCACAAAAATCCACTGTTTTGAAAAATGTACAGAGAAGGGTTTTGATTGGGGTTTCGGGGTTCGATCGGGTTTCCAACTTCGTCTACATTTCGTCTAAAACTCTAGCTAGGCTCTGATACCACTGTAGGGTTCCTAGGCATACTCATGAGGTTCCACAAGGCATCAACCATACCAAAATCAAATTTTTACATGTGCCAAGAAACCCTAATGCAAGATCGTTACTAGAGGTAAGGCGAAAAACAAGCAAGTTAATTACTTTAACTACAAATGAAAGGGACTACAACCTTTGTAGATCCGCTTCTCCACTTCTAAAGCTCCATGTTGACGTCCCTCCACTGCGATCATCGGGATCCCGAACTCTAGCGATTGTTTCGTCGGAGAAATAAGCGGGCTAGATCGTTGACTTCGATACCGAAGATGATCTACGTCGAGGCGACTCAAATTCAAGCTCCATCTTCACTAGGTCATGAAACTTGTGAAGATAACACACTCTACTACATGGCAAGTTGTAGAGGATGAAAAAATATGAAGTGGATTCACTTTAGAATTGGATTTCTCACTTTATTTCTTCACTTGGAATTTTCTAGCAAGCTTTCTTCACTTCTTGAAGAAGAAGAAGAAGAAAGAAAAAATGAATTAATAATAATAATAATAAATCAAGTGAAGTCTATCATATAGCAACCATGGGTGAGTAAACTCTTGTAGAGATTAAACCATAGTTTAGGTAAATGGTTAGGTCAAAGGAAAAAACAAAATGGTTACCCTTTTTCAAAGATGCTTGAAGCATCATGAAGCTTCTAGCAAAGCAAGAAAAGCCACCATTTAATTTTTACCAAAATAAATAAAATAAATGAAACCCTAACCATTAACCTAAACAATGGTGTAAATCATACACACACCCAAGTTTGCATGTATCATCAATCATGATACAAACTAGTGCACAAACATATATCACATATACAACTTGTGCACATCAAGTGAGAAAATCCATCTTAAGTGAACAAATACTAGTTAATGTAAAGTAATATATCAAATATATAATTATACATTAAATCATTAAATCAACACTTGATTTAATGATCCGGTCATACTGCATATAACCGACTAATATCAAGTGTATCAATATATCGAATCAACATTTGATTCGGTAACCCGGCTATATCATATATAACCGTCCGATGATACAAATCATGAGAATAGAATTCAGTATCACATACTGGTATTATTCTCGGTCCCGCACATATCTCATATGCGCTCCTATTTCCTTTCGCTTGAGCCAGGAAAGCTCTGTGTAGGACTCTAAAGACTCGTCAATACGCCGGCAGTAGGCGATGATCATATCAAACACCCACAAGCCGCAAGCGGTCTGCCAAATGTAACGGCCACCCGGGTATTGAGCGATCAGAAGATCAACGAGCAAGCCCACTCACACTCCTGCGAATCCAACCAGTAACACTTACCGTACAGTCCGGTCTGTTCGTCTGATATGTCACATATCTCGCCTAGGGGTGGTAAACGTCAGACCCTAGTAGCTTGATAAGTCGTGCCGATGTAAGGTCCATAACAAGCATGAAACTACTGATAACACTTACCAGTAAATCAGTGCAACCCTGGCCAGGGATTTCCAGTTATGGCCAGTCGAGCATAGCGCAACATCAACTCCCAATACCGGAAGAGGCGAATCCCCTCCTATCGCTCATTGCCTCCATGTGAATCGGGACTGTACCCAAAAACCACCTGTTTGCACGACTCAGTAGAGCCGTGGTAGGGTGGAAATCAAAGCACAGTGGGAGACACATAAGACTCTATGACGATCTCGGGTCAACAGACTAAGCTGTACCAGTGTCACCAGAGAACTGCCATCTGACGTGAGGTATAATACCATCTGGGAGTTCTCGGCGAGTCCGTTCAGTGTACCCAGTCACCACTGAGCACCCGCATACCATCTCTGATGTCAAACACCAATGGATATGGGATCATCCATCGCCCATCACATGAGTCGAAAAGATATACGCTAGTCTACTATGGAATATCGATGCCCCGTCTCGATATTCCCACGACTAGGAACATTGAAGGATGTACTCATGGACTATCCAGGCCCCACTAGTATGATCTACATCATAATCCTGGAAGTCGAGTACACATCCTAAGGGCTTTATCAATATGTAACAGAGAGACAGAAAGTATACATGTTAAGATAAAGAGCAACCAGATAGCGTACTATCATGTCGAGCAAGAAAGTCCTACATATATATGTCCCAGCATCCACTACAATATACATCATATGTACAGTAATGGCCTCTAGGGCATACATATAACTAACACATTGAGCCCTTTTAAAAGTTTTGTGGTAAAGTTAGAGCTATTGTTAATTTTATGGAGGAATTTGTAGCGAATGCGAGGTAAGGTGGAGATTTGTTGAGTATGTCTCGTGTTCTTGATCCCTATTAGAGTTTATCATACTTGATTCGACATTTCACAGAGGAGTTTGAAGTTGAGACAGCTCAAGAAGGTCTTGAGCCGGCTTACAAGTTGTCCAGTATTGTCATTCATTCTCTGGTTGTGAGAGACGGCTGAAGACCTCCTTGAGACGGCTCAAAAGACGTTCAATGTTCATCATTTGTCTCTATGTGTATGAGATGGCTCAATGTAATCTTGAGCCGTCTCACAAGGCATCTGGAGTTGGGAATTTGCTCTTTGTTTGTATGAGCTGGCTCAAGCTTGGATTAGGCCGGATCTTTGATAGTTTTGAGAATTATAAGAAATTTGTTATTTGATCAAATCTTTTGTATACTATATATATGATAGTATTTAGTAACCCTAGAGTTGATGTCTTTTCATATTTTGAGAGAGAATCCTTTTGTAATTTGAGAGTTAGGGTTCTTAGAAGGATTTGTGATTCATCCATCGATTTGTACTCCTCCATATTTTGGTTATTAATAAAAGTTTCGCCTTCGTCTATTTGGTTAGTATTTTTATTTCATATTTGACTGTGATTGGTTTGTTCTTCTTTATCGTTTATATTGCTTCGTGATCATATTTATTGCAACACGCGTGATAAAATTATTTTACATTATTAAATTTATTGACTTTCTTTGGAAAAGACGGATTTATACCTGGAATCCAGATCCTAACGAAACGGTCTGTAATCTGAAATTTTTTAAAAGATATTTTTCTTGTGAGTTTCCTAGCCTAGTGTATTTTCGATTAAACCAGTTGTTCATACCGACTTAATGGTTCTTCTACTTTTTTAGTTTATATTCGATGTATTAAGTTTTATCCTACTATGAGAGTCGACCTCCATTATGATCACATCTCCTTCTTATTTTAGCCTACGGTTGCAAAGGTCCTAGGAACCTATTTGTCATTTGTATGGCTGTTAAAATTGTTCTATAACGGTTATAATTAATACGTGGATCGTAGGCTATGATACCGTCACTCTACAATTCCGCCAAAAAATCATGAATAATTGTCTGAGGTGGATTGACAGAACTACAATTATTTAGGAAAGTAATATATAATCATTATGCAAACCTTGAAGTATTACAATTTCTTAGTACTCAAAACCCAAATTCGTCTCGCACCGGCCATTAACTTAATTATCTAAGGAAACGCATCAGATAACCCTCAAAAAATATTTATCATAATTTTTTTGGTATTTTCTCCATCCGTGTATAGTTGTACATCTTTGTACTTGTTGGTGTTTACCATCTTGTTCCAACCTTACTCAACAATTCTCAATGATGCATGGTCAGCTACTCGATCACTATTTATAGCATCATAGCACATTTGCCATCCCCCTCTTCCCAGTAAACGGAAACGATGATGTGGCAAGCCCACGGTATATTTATTCAGAGAAGGTCATTCCCTAAATAAATATACTAAGCATATTGAAACAATAATACACAATGCAAGAATAAATAGAGACTATAAAAATTTTCAACAAACTTTTTTATTTACATTCAACTTCAAATATTTACAAGTACATGAATTTCAACTGGAAAGTAAATACAATAAAGGAAAATGCATAAACATGTGGCATACATAAGCTGGAAGAAAAATAAATGAATGAAGCTAAGCTAATCCTGAGTAGCAGTCTGGTTGTAGTCCTCCTATGTGGCCTCCACTTCCTCCGTCTCGACCGTATCTGACGAGTATTTCAAGAAAACAAAAGTGGGTGGAATGCCCGTCAACGAACTAGCGCTCGGTAAGTCCTAAGGATGTAGCAAGAGTAAAAATGACAAGTGTAGAATATATATGACGAGTAAAAGTATATGATTCATGGGTATGTTTATATACTATAGGTCTTTAAATGGTCATTATGTCAACGTTAAGTTCCAAGTGTGAATGTCAACGTAACCGTAGAAGTATTCACGAGCTCAAGAGTGGGGCCCTAGGAAAAAGGAAACATGGGTCCATTTCATGTGTTAGTATTGGGGCTCTAGGCTGTGGAGGAGTCGGCCCGACTGATATTCAAGTAAAATAAAAAGAAGTTGATACGGAACTCCTGAAGCTCTGTTGGATTCACACAAGAAACTATCCTAAGCACCACGAGTATAAATAGTCTATAACTGTATAATATACTTAATTAATTTGATTGATTGATTATAACATGTCTTGATCGAAACCATAAATTGCAAAAGGTGTAGAATGAAGTCGAGAGAGTCGAGTAAAATGCAAGTTATGTCAATTGCAATCTTAGTTCGAGTCAAGTTAGTTCGAGTAGACTGGGTTCGGGTTCATGTTCAAATTTAGATTCGAGTTCAAGTTCAAGTTCAAGTTTAGATTCGGGTTGTAGTCTTTTTCAAATGAATTGAGTTAACTGTTAAAGCTCTTATGTTTAGAAGGAGTCGGCAACTGCTGTATATGGATGGCAGGATTTGTGTCTTTTTCCAAGACAATTGTCACTTGATAACTCCGTTAAGTTGTCTGACTTGAATAGATAAGCACTCACTTTCTCTGGCTCCTCGGACTCAAGAGAAATGATGACGCTTAAGCCTATATTAATCTAGAGTCCTTAATATTTATTATTGTTTGTTTACGTTGTTTTTATATTGTTTGCATTTCTCGAGGGGGTTTTATGAAAATACTTTCATATGGTTTAAAAGTAAACCTCGAGAATGATTTATAATATTTAGGGTTTTCATGAACAAGTATTTTAATTGTTGTGGTATTTTAGTGATAAACCTAGCTTTTGAAAGTTTATGGTATTTTTATGAAAACTACTACTTTTGGAAATTTATTGGTATTTTATTAAAATTCTAATTTTTCATTTTAAAAAATATAATTTTCATAATTTTTTTTATTGAAAATATGGATTCATAGTTTTATATAATTTTCCAAACTTTAGTTTTGTTTAGAAAAGTCGTATTTCTTACAAACTGTATTTTTATTTTCTTTTGAAACCGAATACTCCGTGAAGAGTTCTGCATCTCGCTCTACTATCCTCAGAATGTGTGATAATCCGCACCATCCATTAGTGGGTCTCCTAACGAGAGTTTTAGAGGCACAATTGCCAAGGATATAAAAATATCGATTAAAAGAAACCCTTTTTGAAAAAAAAGGTATTTTAATGTAAAACCTATTCTTTGAATTAACCATATATTTAGATATCATGCTATGAAATCATAGTGTGCGTGTAGGGTAGGTCGTTACCCCGTGAAATTTTCCTAAAGGTATATATAATAATTATCGAACTAATGGTTATACTAAAGTTCATGGTATTTTTCTGAAAAACTTCATTTTATGATTATTTCACATGGAAAAATTTATTAAACTAAAAGCTAAATGATGTAAATAAGGTTAAGAGTGGTGTTAGGATGTTAGTTTGACATAATTTGCTTATCAAGTGGATTACAAATGTTAAAAAGAAAATTATATCAGAACTAACTCCACTTTGTCAATGTGCTTTTAGAAGGCGATGTGAGATGAAAGAAATAGAGAGAGAAGTGACTTACTGGTTTAGATTGTTAACAAGAGAGAGGGGAAGCCTTCAGGGGTCAGTCGGAAAGGCTTCGGTCGTCGAGCTTGACTTGCTACTCCACTTGGGTGCTTAACTCCACTTGGTATTTAGAGAGTTTGAGAGAATTTTGATAGAAATTTCAGAATGAGAGAGAGCTTGGGGATGGAGTGGTATTTATAGTGAAGAATTTAGGGAATGATAATTAAAAATTGAATTAAAAAAATTAAAATTGATGATAAATGATGAATTGAAAAGTCTCTGTTTAATTGCAGGGAAATCAAACAGTGTAGGAGAGTAGAGGGGAGTTGAAGAGACGTGTGTGCAAAGCACGGAAGCAAACGGGGTAATCTAGACCGCCAGTAGCGGGTAAAAGAGAAAAATGGGCGTTCGGATCTTCACCAATTGCCTCGAGATTCGTGGCATGTGCTTAAATCTGTGTTTACTTCTTATTACGCATGTTTGATTTTTCTGAAACCTTTCGATTCTCCGTGAATTTCATGTGCAACTTTTGGGCTTCCGAAAAATTAAAAAGAAAAATCTTAAAAATAATTGGGACTGAGGGGATTCAAACACACAGGCTATGTCACAGCAGTGTAGAGGCTTTACCAGTGAGCTGCAAGTTGCTTCTTGCTTTTATCGAACAAAAATAACTTATAACTCCTACACAGGCTGAAATACCCTTTTCTATACATTTAAACAAATAATACTGTACAGGGATTTTAGAGTCGTTACATTCTACCCTCCTTATAAAAATTTCGTTCTCGAAATTTACATTTACATAGAGACTAATTTTCAAAAAGGTAAGGGCATCATGCACGCATATCTTCTTCTCTTTCCTAAGTTGATTCTCCCAGTGAATCCTTTCTCCACATCACTCGGACCAAGTTCACCTCCTTATTCCGTAATATCTTTACCTTCCGGTATTGGATTACAACTGGTTGCTGCTCATAAGTTAGATCAGTCTGTACCATGAGTTCTAAGTGATCAAGTATATGTCTGGGGTCATGCACATATCGTCGTAGCTGGGATATGTGGAACACATTGTGCACTCCTTCCAATAAGGGTAGTAGTGATAAACGGTATGCCACTTTTCCAACTCATTCGAGTATGTCGAATGGTCCTATATACCTTGGACTTAATTTACCCCTCTTACCAAAACGTATCACTCCTCTATTTGGAGAGATCTTCAAGAATACATGCTCTCCGGATTGAAACTCCAGATGTTGACGTTTTGCATCTGCCTAATGCTTCTGTCGATCCTGAGCTATGCGCATCTTTTCCCTGATTGTGCGAACCACATCTACAGTTTCCACGATCATCTATGGTCCAAGGAATTCACGATCTCCAACGTCGTCCCAACTCAGCGGAGAATGACACTTCTGTCCGTAGAGTGCTACGAATGGTGTCATCCCAACGCTTGCCTGGTAGCTGTTGTTATATGAGAACTCCACAAGGTGTAGGTAATCTTCCCATGAACCTCCGAAGTCTAACATACAGGCTCTCATCATATCTTATAATATCTGAATTGTTCGCTCAGACTTTTCGTCCATTTGTGGATGATACACCATACTGAAATTCAGACTCGTTCCCAGGCTAGCTTGCAGACTCTGCCAAAATTGTGATCGGAATCTCGTATCACGATCGGAGACGATGCAAACAGATACCCCATGTAATCTTATGATCTCCTGCATGAGTTTATGGGTATCAAGACAAGTATAGTACATCTCAAAAGTTTAAATCTTACTTTAGATTTTTTACTCACCTCCATATACTTCCTTACTAACGTCTCAGTTGACTAGCCAACTCTGAATGGAATAAAGTGGGCTGACTTGGTGAATCGATCCACAATAACCCAAATTGCGTCGTTACCCTTCGTGCTATGAGGGAGAGCAGTTACGAAATCCATGGTAATGTGCTGCTATTTCCATTTTAGGATTAGTAACGGCTGAAGTAGAGCAGCAGTTCTGTGATGTTTATCCTTCACTTGCTAACACATCAAACATTTTTCTATGCTCCTTGCTACGTCGCACTTCATTCCATGCCACCAGTAGTGCTGTCATAGATCCTTGTACATCTTCGTACCGCCGGGGTGTACCGAATACGGAGAGCTGTGAGCTTCTTTTATCAACTCTTCTTGAACATGGCTGACTGGCACACATAAACAGCTTCCATATCGTAAGGATCCATCTTCGTGGATGATGAAGTCAGTTCAAAGTCCACTTTCTACTTGTTCTCGGATCTTTTGTAGCTTGGCATCATTTACTTGAGCTGCTTTGATCTGATTTACAAGAGTGGACTGAACGTGTTAGTTCATCAAATATGAAGCGTTTCCTGGCATAACTACTTCGATCTCCAATCCATGCAATTCTTGCTGTAGATTTCATTGAGTAGTGAGGTTCATTGCTAATGGCTGGAGACTAAGTACATCAGGAACTACGTTCACCTTCCCAGGATGATATTGTAGGTTGATGTCGAAGTCCGCCATAAGTTCTCGCCATCTTCTCTGTCGCATGTTGAGTTCCTTCTGAGTAAATACATATTTCAGACTCTTGTAGTCAGTGTATATATCCACTCGTTCTCCCAAAAGATAGTGGTGCCAAATTTTGAGTGCGAAGACCACTGCTACCAGTTCCAGATCATGTGTTGGATAGTTGCATTCATGAACTTTTAATTGTCTTGATGCAAAATCCACAACTTTTCTATGCTGATGTAGAGCACATCCTAATCTTTTACCGGACGCATCACAATGTACATCAAATCCACCAGATCGATCCGGTATTACAAGAATAAGTGCAAAGGTTAACCTCGACTTGAGTTCTACAAAACCCTTCTCACATGCTTCTGACCACACGAATGCTTCGTCCTTACGTGTGAGCTTGGTCAGCGGTGCTGGGATATTTGAGAATCCTTCGATGAAGCATCTATAATATCCTGCTAAGCCCAAAAAGCTTCTTATATCTTTCACCATCTTTGGTGTCGGTCACTCACTGTCAGCTGACACCTTAGCTAGATCCATAGAGATTTCTTCGCCTGAAACGATATGTCCGAGAAATCTGACTTGATCTAGCCAAAATTCACACTTGCTATACTTGGCATAGAGCTGGTGTTGTCGTAATGTCTCCAGGACAATTCTTAAGTGCTATGCGTGCTCTTTCCGATTCTTTGAATACACCAGGATGTCGTCGATGAAGATAACAACAAATCTGTCTAAGTACTCTCAAAAAATTTGGTTCATCAAGTTCATAAAAATGGCGGTTGCATTGGTCACTCCAGATGGTATTATGAGATATTCATAATGACCATAACGAGTCCTAAATGTCGTCTTCAGAATATCGGACTCCTTGACCTTCACCTGATGATATCCTGAACAAAGATCTAACTTTGAAAAGACACAAGATCCACTTAACTGATCGAAAAGGTCATTGATGTGAGGTAGTAGATACTTGTTTTTAATTGTCACTTCGTTTAGAGCTCGATAATCCACGCACATCCTGTAGGTACCCTTCTTCTTCACCAGTAGCACCGGAGATCCCCAACTTGAAGTACTAGGTCGGATCCAACCTTTCTTCAGGAGTTCGTCCAACTAAATACGGATCTCTTTTAATCCCTCTGGACTTAATCAGTATAGAGCTTTTATTACTGTTTGTGCACCGGGTTGCAAATCAATGCTGAAATCAAGAGCTCAATCGGGAGGCAAACCTGATATATCTTCCGGGAATACATCCTCGAACTCTCGAACTACCTCTGGCTTCGATCCTTCCACTTACAACACTGCAATTTCTGTCTTCTTTGGTTTTGCTCTGTAGATGCTAGGCTCTAAGGTCCGGTCTCCACTTTTGAAATAGAACACTGGGTGATCTGGTATTTCTAAAACTACCCTCTTTTGGTGACAGTAGTGAAGAAAGTTCCCAGCCAGTCCATTCCCAAGACTACGTCGAAGTTCGGTATGTCCAGCATATTGAAATCCGCATAGAATTCTCGACTGCAAACGACCACTGGACACAGATCGTATCCCAAGGTTGTTTGTAGAACGTCGTTCCCTGAACTGACATTTCAATTGGATACGAACGGCTTAACTGGGATAGCATGAGTTCTTACGAACCGTTATGACATGAAACAATGTGATGCTCCAGTGTCGAAAAGCGCGAGTGCGGGTAGGGTGGCTACTAAGATTATACCTAAGTCACGTGGGATATGTTTAAGTATAATAAATATAAGATGACTATGAATTGAAAAGACTTGAAAGAGAATAGGGAAGAAATTTACCAGTGATAAACTGACTCGTAGCTTCGGCCTCTTCGACCGACATAGTGAATGCTTGGCGTTGCGGCACTTTCCTCTGTGCCTGGTTAAACACTCAGCGTTGAGATTGAACAGTCAGGGTGCGGGGAGCTGGAGCTGGTAGAGCTAACCGGGTAGGAGGAGCTTAGATCGCTGGTCTAGCTGGAGGGTTGTTAGGTCCTCGGTTCTTGGGGCATGCTCCGATAGCGTGAGTAGAAGACCCATAGATCAGGCACAAATTGTTCGCCCTACGACAGTTCTTCACAAGATGCCATGTTCTTTTACAGTAGATGCAAAAGTCAGGCCTGTTATTGGCGAATGAACCTCCTGGCCTCCGAGACGGTCCATTGAAGGTTGGCCTGGAAGAGGCCCTTCCTGTGATCTGGTGCACAAGATGTTTCACACCGGCAATCTGCGTCCTGCCCTTCTTCTTGACAACTACCTCATAACGTCGGTCAACTTTCAAAGCAAGCTCATAGGTTGGGAAATCCCCTGTAGCGAGCGTGGCTTGAATTTCAGGGTCCAACCCTTGCTGGAATCGTCGTGTCCAGATCTCCATAGTGGAAATAAGGTATGCAGCGAACCTGTTACGAACTTGTGTTATCAATGTAGAAAGTGAGGTAGGAATATTCTACTTGAGACTATATCTTACCTGCCGAGCATGGTAAACTCAGTATCATATTCATCCACAGACTTGACCCACATCAAGCCTTGCTGTAAATGGATGAATTGCTGCTCCATGTCAAAGCGGGCAGTCTCCGAAAAGTACTTGGCACCGAAGAGATCTCGGAAAGTCTTCCACTCTATTGGTTGTGCGAAACAACTCTCCTCAGCCTTCCACCATACCCTAGCGTTATTGGTCAGTTGTAACTTAGCAACTCTCACCCAGGCTATATCTGGCACTTAGGTCGCTGCCAGGTCATCCTCAATCGCTTGAGCCCATTCTTCTGCTTCAAGCGAGCTCTCCTTACCCGAGAAATCTTTGGGTGTAAGGCCCGGAACTGCTTTACTCAGGTGCCTCGGCCTCGGGGCGATTCATAAGTATAACAGTCTGTTGCTGCTGACCCTCCAATAGGCTCTTAATATTCTCAAGAAGTACCGTTTGCTTATTGATAGGAGCTACAACGGTAGGTGATGGAGGCAGTGTAGGTGGTGGAGTATTATCGTTGATGTTTGTGCTGGTATTATTCAGGGAGTCCATCACCTTGATATAAAAGATAGGTTAGGATAGATTCAAAGAATTTGAAATGTAAGGAATGTAAATATTTGTTGAATTCATTAATTCTTATGGTATATTGTTTACGACTTTATGCAAAACTGACCTGCGTGGGCCACCAACGAAACCTGTCATGCCCTGCTTCCCAGTAGACGGAAACGATGATGTAGACTAAACGTATTGAAACAATAATACACAATGCAATGCAAAAATAAATGGAAACTACAAAATTTTTCAAAAAATATCTTTATTTACATTCAACTTCAAATATTTATAAGTATATGTGTTTCAACTGGAAAGCAAATACAATAAAAAAAATGCCTAAACATGTGACATACATAGGCTGGAAGAAAAATAAATGAATGAAGCTAAGCTAATCCTAAGTAGCAATCTGGTTGTAGTTCTCCTCTGTGGTCTCCACTTCCTCCATCTCGACCGTATCTGACGAACATTCCAAGAAAATAAAAGTGGGTGGAATGCCCGTCAGCAAATTAGCGCTCGGTAAGTCTTAAGGATGTAGCAAGAGTAAAAATGACAAATGTAGAATATATATGATGAGTAAAAGTATATGATTCATGGGTATATTTATATACTATAGCTCTCTAAATGGTCATTATGTTAACTTTAAGTTCCAAGTGTGAATGTCAACGCAACCGTAGAAGTATTCACGAGCTCAAGAGTAGGGTCCCGGGAGCAAAGAAACACGGGCCCCATTTCATTTGTCAGCATCGGGGCTCTAGGCTGTGGAGGAGTCGACCCAACTGGTATTCAAGAAAAATAAAAAAAAGTTAATATGGGACTCCTGAAACTCCATTGGATTCACACAAGAAACTATCCCAAGCACCGCGAGTATAAATAGTCTATAACTGTATAATATACTTAATTAATTTAATTGATTGATTATAATATGTCATGATCGAAACCATAGATTGCAAAAGGTGTAGAATGAAGTCGAGAGAGTTGAGTAAAATGCGAGTCGTGTCAATTGCAATCTTGGTTCGAGTCAAATTAGTTCGAGTAGACTGGGTTCGAGTTCATGTTCAAGTTTAGATTGAGTTCAAGTTCAAGTTTAGATTCGGGTTGTAGTTTTATCATATGAATTGAGTTAACTGTTAAAGATCTTATGTTCGGGAGAAATCGGCAACTACTGCATATGAACGGCAGGATTTGTGTCTTTTTTCAAGACAATTACCACTTGATAACTCCGTTAAGTTGTCTAACCTAAATAGGCAAGCAATCACTTTCTCCGACTCTCCGGGGCTCAAAAGAAATGATACCGCTTAAGCCTATATTAATCTAGAGTCATTAATATTTATTATTGTTTGTTTACATTATTTTTATATTGTTTGCATTTCTCGAGGGGGTTTTATGAAAAATACTTTAATATGGTTTAAAAATAAATCTCGAGGATGATTTATAATATTTAGGGTTTTCATGAACATGTATTTTAATTGTTGTGGTATTTTAGTGATAAACCTAGCTTTTGAAAGTTTATGGTACTTTTATGAAAACTACTACTTTTGAAAATTTGTTGGTATTTTATTAAAATTCTAATTTTTCATAATTATTTTATTGAAAATACGGATTCATAATATTATATAAGTTTCCAAAGTATAATTTTTTTTAGAAAAGCCGTATTTCTTATAAACCGTATTTTTATTTACTTTTGAGACCGAATTGTTAGTTATATGTATGCCCTAGAGGCCATTACTGTACATACGATGTATATTGTAGTGGATGCTAGGACATATATAGGGATGACTTTCTTGCTCGACATGATAGTATGCTATCTGGTTGTTCTTTATCTTAACATATACTCTGATTGTCTCTATGTTACATGTTGATAAAGCCCTTAGGATATGTACTCGACTACTGGGACTATGATGAGATCATACTAGTGGGGCCACGGTAGTCGACGAGTACATCCTATAACTGTTCCTAGTCGAGGGTGTATCGAGACAGGGCATCGATGCACCAGAGTAGACTAGCGTATACGCATCTTGACCCATATGATGGGCAATGGATAATCCCATATCCATCGGTGTTTGACATCAAGGATGGTGTACGGGTGCTCAGTGGAGACTGGGTACACTGGACGGACTCACCGAGAACTCCCAGATGGTATTATACCTCACGTCAGA
Source organism: Agapanthus africanus (assembly GCA_030015575.1). Classification (NCBI taxonomy): domain Eukaryota; kingdom Viridiplantae; phylum Streptophyta; class Magnoliopsida; order Asparagales; family Amaryllidaceae; genus Agapanthus; species Agapanthus africanus. The sequence goes on from CM057340.1 coordinate 663,476,250, forward strand.
TGGCGGTTCTCCGGTGACACTGGTACAGAGTAGTCTGTTGACCCGAGATCGTCATAGAGTCTTGTGTGATTCCCACTGTGCTTTGATTTCTATCATACCACGTCCAAGAGGGCGTGCAAAAAGGTGGCTTTTGGGTACAGTCCCGAATCACATGGAGGCAATGAGCGATATGAGGGGATTCGTCTCTCCCGGTATAGGGAGTTGATGTTGCGCTGTGTTCGATTGGCTATAACCGGAAATCCCTGGCCAAGGTTGCTGAGATTTACTGGTAAGTGTTATCAGTAGTTTCTCGAACTGTTATAGACCTCATATCGACACGACTTATTGAGCTACTGGGGTCTGACGTTTACCACCCCTAGGCGAGATATGCGACATATCAGACGACGAGACCGGACTGTACGGGAGTGTTACTGTTTAGATTCACAGGAGAATGTACAGGCTTGCTTGTTGATCTTCTGAGCGCTCAATACCTGGGTGGCTGTTACGTTTAGCTGACCGCTTGCAGCTTGTGGGTGTTTGATATGATCATCACCTACTGTCGGCGTATTGACGATTCTTTAGAGTCCTACACAGAGGTTTCTTGGCTCAGGAAAAACGGAGTAGGGGCACATATGTGATATGTGCGGGACCGAGGATAATACGATATGAGATACCGTATTCTATTCTCGCGATATTTGATATCAGCCGGGTCATCGGATCAAGTGTTGATTCGATGAATCGGTACGGATAAATATTAGTCGGTTATATGCGATATAGCCGGATTGTCGGATCAAGGGTTGATTCGATAATTTAATATATAATAATAAATTACATTAACTAATATTAGCTCACTAAAAGATTCTTTTTCTCACCGGATTAATACATTGATATATATGCGATATATGTTAATTGTATTATTTTCTTTTATTGCAAATATATAATATATATGTGATATATATTATTGTGACATGATATGATTTATTATAAAACATGTTTAAGGATGATAAAAATAGATTAGGGTTTGATTAGGGTTAGCTCCTTCTTGTTCATTCTAGAAGGATTCTATTTTATCATGATAAAGATATTTTGTTATGACTCATGCTTTGACCTACTCAAACCCTAACTCTAGTTTATTCTCTACATAGGTTTAACCTCTCATCCTTGACCATGGTCTGATAATCAATCATATATTCTTGATTACTATTCATCACAAAAGGATAATTCTATTATTCTTTATCTTCTTCCTTCTTCTTTCTTCATGAAAAAAGCTTACTAGTTTTTTTTTTCAAGTGATGAATGAGTGTGAGAAAAAGATTATAAAAGAGAGCAAAAATCCTACTTCATCATCCTCATCTTCCCTTGCCATTTAGATGAGGGTGTTCACATCATTTCATGAGTAAGAGCTTGTGTTAACAAAACTTCAAGGTAGATCATCTTTGTATCGAAGATCGGAAGCAAGACTGCATCTTTTTCTTCGTGGAGACTCTCGAGAGTCCGGAGTATGATGATCGCGGCGAAGGGAACTCAACACGGAGCTAATGAAGTGAAGGACCGGATCTACAAAGATTGTAATCTCTCTTACTTAGTATTAAAGTGTTTAACATGTTAGTTTTCGCCTAATCTCTAGTTTAAAGATCCGTATTCGGGTTGTTCGGCACGGCTAAAATTTTAATCGGGCATGGTTGATGCCTCGTAGACCCTTGTGCGCGTGCCTAGCAACCCTACAGTGGTATCAGAGCCAAGCTAGAGCTTTAGGCGAAGTCTAGACGAAGTTTAAAGTCCGATCGAACGCCGAACCCCGATAAAACCCCTTCTCTGTACATTTTTCAAAAATGTGGTTTTTTCTGAATTAAAAATTCTCATAAAAATAATCAGGAAAAACTAAGAATTACTGTGAAGTACAGACTTCTAATTCGCTAATTTGACCGCGGGACCGCGGCGAAACCAAGGGTTTGGCGGCGGTTCCGTGGCCAAAATTTCAAGTTAGTCCCTGGAATTTCTTGTATTTATTCTTAGGTCCTTTCTTGGCAATTTTTTCTGGGAATATTTTAATTCCACTCAAATGTTGAGTTTTCAAGGGTTGTATTGGGGACTCGATGTTTCAATCGAATAATTTAACTTCGTTTAGTTTTGTCCGGATAATTTTTAGAAACTGTTAAAAAGTTCGAACGGATATCAATAACTCACTTTTTCCCCTGTCGGAAAATTTTTCAAAAGTTAGATTTTTTCTCGAGTTTAAGAACGTTCTAAGTCGTGCAAGTAACGCGGTGGACCCTCTAGAAGACAACAAACCTTAACTCGATTATGTGACCGTCTTGAACTGCTTCTGAATCTTAGGGTTTGTGGCAGTACGGCGTGCCACATGTGAGGCGTTGGCTTGACCCTTCTACGGCTGGACCATTGGTACTGTGGCATGTGATGGATGTTTTTAAACTGATTTCAAGTGTTGAGAACTATTGGGGAAATCTTGGGTGTTTGATTATTCGATCGGAAAGTTTAACATTGTCTATTTATCTAGAATGTGATACAATATTTGGAATCCACAGGTAGTTATGAGATAACTAATTTGAATGTTATAAACATAGCAGTTTAGTCTCAGATGATCGGTTGCCACGGAATTTTGATGTGATCAAAAGTCCGTCGCAATCACGTAGCGTATGCGGATACTCGCCGGGTAAACTTAACAGACAGCCACGCCCCATAGCCCCGACCAAGTGACTGTAGGAGAACCTCGTCGCCAAAAGCATCCATTTGGGTGCTCGCGGCAGCGGTGTTCCTCCTTAGTGCACTTCGTCGACGGCATCGGGGGTGCGGCCGTCTACTAAAGTTTGCGACGAGCATTCGATCTGGATGTCGGGAATCTTGTTGAATTGCCCGACTTGATATTGAAAAGAGTTTTCGATAATGAGACTAAAATGCGGGGTTTATAATTGTTAGGCATGCAATGTCTAAGGAATTCATTTGGTTAGGCATGCGATGTCTAAAGAGGTTTCGGATTCCAACTGTTGTAGTTTTACACTTTCTTTTCTGTGACCGTAAGCGTAGTATGTGGTGTATCGCCGGCTTCGTTACTATACATCAACGACAATCGGGATACGCATACTTGCTTACGTTGATGATATGAGATATTATGTGTTGCTGTGATATGTTATATTGGATCGTCGTGTTTGAATAGCCGGGGGTTTTATGTGAGATGAGAGTTTTTTCTTTTTCATTCATGTAAAATTCATTTGTATGTAATATTCTTTTATTGGGGCACTTCCAGGTTGCGGAAGATGTCACCGTTGTATATTATTTACTTTTCCGCATTAGGTAGACCCAAGGAGGGGAGCACAAGTAACCGGGTTATAGGGTCCAGTGGGAGACCATCTCGAGGAGTCGGGACCGGGTCTCCTAACCCTAGAATTGGCTGTGTTGCTTGCCGCTCTCGTAGGGGTCTAGGGATGTGGGTTTGCCTATTCATCGCGACAGTGGAATCCGTGTTTTATATAGGCTCATACTAAAACACGGACGTCCTAGTATATCCAATATTTCTTATATGTTTCTTCTGCTGCAATGTTCTGTAATGAGATCATATTACTGCCTGAGATGAATGTTTATATTATATATATGAGATATATGTTATATTGCAGATTTCGTTTCAAATGTGATGCTTGTGAAGCATAATTAAAATGGGACTTCATTAATGAGATTAATGAACTAAAAGAAACCTAAAGATATTGTAGAAACTTGTTTAAAAACTGGTAGCTCTAGTTCTTGCTTTGCATCGCGGTGTTCCTTGTAGAACATCCTGCACCTTATTCGATAAGGAAAGGACCGAGATCCCTTCACCGGGAGTGACTCCTTTAGCAATAACTGGCAGATGCTACAACTCTCGGTTTGTCTTTTGATTGCTTCTATAGTTTCTGCTTTGCACAGTGATAAATATGATATATCCCGCACCTCATTCGACGAGGAAAGGGCCGATGATCCCTTCACCGGGAGTAACCCCTTTAGCAAAACTAGAAAAGCCTAAAAAACACTCCATTTAAAATCACTCGATTCTACAACGATATCAAGTTCATTACGCAAAGGTTTTCTTAAAAACCTGTCGTAGCCCTCCCTCATTTCAGATAAGTACTAGTTAGTATTCGTGCTACGTTTGTTGACTATGTTAAGGCGTAGTGTGCGGTAGCTGATTAGTGCTTATCTGTATAAGCATATGATGCGATTGGATTACGGTAGTCGTGCGACTTTGTTGACTATGTTAAGGGTCGTGCGGGTGGGTTTAATTCAATCGGGAAATGACGGGTTGAACTTGACTAGCACTTATGATTTGTTGACTATGTTAAGGTCATATAGCTGCTAGGGGTAAAATATTATTGGGAATTTCAAGTGTTGAAATTTGCAATGAAATTGCATACCTTCTATGAGATAGTCGGATCCCGATACCCGCTGCGAGTAAGAGTTACTCCTGAGAGAGTTTTATACATTACAATTAGTCGATCAAGTAGGTGTCTAGAAAGGTGTCAAAGGGGTTACGCCTCTGGGAAAACGAGGTTTACTTTAATTAGGTTCGTGCGAAAGCACGGGGGACCTCCCTCAAAGTACCGACACTGGCCTGGCTAAAAGATTGGCGAACTTGTAGCGTGTAATTAATCCCGGCTAGTCTTTCCTTTTAGGGTTTGAAGGAAGATTTGATTAAAACAGTGGGAGACATCCTGATTAGATATATTATATAACCAATCTAATCTTGCAAGAGCATACGCTAAGTGTTTTCTTCTCTCTCTCTCTCCAGGTAGCGACCATATCACGCCTTAATCAAGATAATAATACGGATGTATTGACCGAACCCGCTTGTTATACTGAGCTGGGGAACGTTGGTCCCGCTCCAACTTATAATTGTTATAAGACAGAGCAGGAAATTGGGGATTACCAGAATTCCCGTGCCGTCCAAACGAAGAAAGTGCATATTGATGCATCATCTTCGGGTGTGTTCATTACAGAGAACTGTTTCTCAGTATCCTTTACGTCCTGGGTATGTGATACCGGATCAAGATCCCACATATGTAATCTGTTACATGGGCTACAGAAAGGTAAAGAACTGAGAACGGGTGATAAGTTTTATGAGACAGAAAACGAAGCAAGTGTTGCAGCCAAGTCTGTTGGTCACTATCACCCTGTATTACAAGAATACATTAATTCTGAACGAATGTTATTAGATACCGAACTTGATATACAATATCATATCAGACTCTTTATTAGTAAAGAAAGGATATAATTTTGTATTGTCGGATAATGTTTTGAACATTTCCTATATCAAGAGTTGATCGGTTCAAGTACGTTATCTAAAAGCATAGTCGTTCTAAATCAAACTACAGTTCTTAGTATACAGAACACACACAAGAGAAAGAGTTCAGAAATGAACAAATTCTTCTTGAGGTATTGTAGACTAGGTCATATCAATGCGACCCGACTGGCTGAAGTTACATATAGATGCATATTTAAATTAGTTTGAATTTACATCTTGTGAAACTTGCCGGTCATGTCACAAAGATAAGATGACCATAGCTCCGTTTATTGGAAACAGAGAAAGAGTTAGTGAACTCTTGGGATTGATACATGCTGATGTATGAAAGTCTCCTGTCTACACATGCCAAGACCGGTTCTTTGTACTTCATTACATTCTCTGATGATCTCTCAAGATTCAGACATATGTTCCTGTTGAAACACAAGTCCGAACCTTTTGAGATATTCACAGAATATAAGTTAGAAGTAGAGAACCAAAATACGGGTATAAGTATTATGTCCTTTGATGAGATCAAGGAGGAGAATACTTGAGCACGGAATTCCTGGACTATTCTAAAGGAGAATGAGATTCTCTCTCAGCATTGCTCCTCCGTATACACCACAGCACGTCGATGTATCGGGGCGGAGCAATAGCATCCTATGTGATATGGTGTGCTCTATGATGAGTACTACCGAGTTTCCTATTTCCTTTTAGGAGTTATGCACTTGAGAAGCTGCATACCTATTGAATAGGGTTCAAATCAAATCAGTTGCCTATCACTTCATATGTGATATGGAAAGGGAAGAGCCCATATCTTAAGTTTGTTAAGATTTGGGTTGTCCGGCCTATGTCTAAAAGCAAAATCCGGACAAGCTCGAGGCAAGGTCTGTTATGTAGAACTGGAAAGGTTCCAGCTATACAAACTACAGCTGATGATTTGGTAGAACCAAAGGATTCAATAGTTTCCAACGAACCTCAGCCTCTCCGCCGATCTAACAGGGTTCCTTACCCACCTGAGAGATAATTTGTTTTCTCTATGAAAGTGGGAGCGAGGATTGCATCATGAAATGATGACCTAACTAGTTTCGAGCTGGCCATCAGGAGTGGGACTCTTTAAGAATGGCTAGATGCTTATCGATCTGAGATGGAATCCTTATACACCAACAAAGTATGGACTTTGGTTGCTTTATCTGAAGGGTTAAATCCCCATCTGGAGCGAGTATATCTTGAGAAGATTACTTGGTGTACATGGAAAAGTTGAGACTTTCAAAGCTATGCTTAAGTCCATCCAGATCCTACTTGCCACGGCTACATACCATGATACGATATCTGGCGGTTGGGTGTCTTGACTGCTTTTTTAAATGATGTTTTAGAAGAGAGCGTCTATAAGTACACAGCCAGAGGGCTTCGTAGACACTGGGAGCAGCGGAAACGTGAGCAAGATGCTTTATAGGATAAAGCATGCATCTCGGAACATCTGTTTGTAAGGTTCCTAGGCACCCTAGTGAGGTCTCACAAGTCATCATCCATGCAAATTTATAAAAAATACGGTGCCGAGAAACCCTAGAACGGATCGTTAACTAGATATATATAGGCGAAGCGAGTAAGTAAACGGAAATATAGCTAAAGGGAAGGGGCTACAACCTTTGTAGATCCGGTCCACCACTTCCTAAGCTCCGCGATGATCTCCCTCCGCTGTCCAAATCGAACCCTTGACTCTAGCATTGGCATCATCGAAGAATGGGCGGGCTTGATCGTCGGTTCGATGCCGAAGATGATCTACGTCGAGGCATCACAAGAACAAGCTCCAACTTCACCAAGCTTTGAAAACTTGTGAAGTAAACACCCTATACAACTTGGCAAGAGGTAGAGGATGAAGAAATAGGAAGTGGGTAGACTTTAGAATTGGATTTCTCACTTGATTTCACTAGTTGCCATTGATGGTCACTAGATTTCTTCATGGAAGAAGAAGATGAAGAAGAAGAAGAAGATATGATAAGTTAATTAAAAAGGAAAATAAAAAGAATACTTATCATAACTTCAACCATGGTTTAGTGTAGAGATTTAACTAAGGTTTAGATGAGTGGTTAGGGTTAAAGAAGAGACAAGAATGGTAGACTTGTTCAAAGCTTCAAGAAGCTTTAAAGAAAAAACAAAATAAGCCACCATTTCTTTTTCTCTTTATCTTTTCCAAAACAATAATAAATGGATAAATAAATAAGAGAAAAGAAACCCTAACCATTCACTAAACATGGTTTAATCTTTACACAAACCCAAAAGAGCAAGTATCATCAAACATGATACAATCTTGTGCACAAAAGTATATCACATATACAACTTGCACAATTCAAGTGAGAAAATCCTTTTAAAGTGAACCAATACTAGTTAATGCAAAGTAATATATCAAATATATATAATTATGCATTAAATCATTAAATCAACACTTGATTCAATGATCCGGTCATATCGCATATAACCGGCTAGTATCCAATGTATCGGCTTATCGAATCAATCCTTGATTCGATAACTAGGTTATATCGCATATAACTAATCGATACATTCATCGCGAGAATAGAATACGGTATCACATACACGTATTATTCTCGGTCCCGCACATATCTCATATGCGCTCCTATTTCGTTTCGCTTGAGCCAGGAAACCTCTGTGTAGGACTCTAAAGACTCGTCAATACGCCGGCAGCAGATGTTGATCATATCAAACACCCACAAGCCGCAAGCGGTCTGCTAAACGCAACGGCCACCCGGGTATTGAGCGATCAGAAGATCGACGAGCAAGCCCGCTCACACTCCTGTGAATCCAACCAGTAACACTTACCGTACAATCCGGTCTATTCGTCTGATATGTCGCATATCTCGCCTAGGGATGGTAAACGTCAGACCCCAATAGCTCGATAAGTCATGCCGACTTGAGGTCCATAACATTCGTGAAACTACTGATAACTCTTACCAGTATATCACTGCAACCCTGGCCAGGGATTTCCTGTTATGGCCAGTCGTGCATTGCGCAACATCAACCCCCGATACCGGGAGAGACGAATCCCCTCCTATCGCTTAATGCCTCCATGTGAATCGGGACTGTACCCAAAAACCACCTGTTTGCACGACTCAGTAGAGCCGTGGTAGGGTGGAAATCAAAGCACAGTGGGAGACACACAAGACTCTATGACGATCTCGGGTCAACAGACTAAGCTGTACCAGTGTCACCAGAGAACTGCCATCTGACGTGAGGTATAATACCATCTGGGAGTTCTCGGCGAGTCCGTTCAGTGTACCCAGTCTCTACTGAGCACCCGCATACCATCTCCGATGTCAAACACCAATGGATATGGGATCATCCATCGCCCATCGCATGGGTCGAGAAGATATACGCTAGTCTACTCTGGAATATCGATGCCCCGTCTCGATATTCCCTCGACTAGGAACATTTCAAGGATGTACTCATGGACTATCCAAGCCCCGCTAGTATGATCTGCATCATAGTCCTGGAAGTCGAGTATACATCCTAAGGGCTTTATCAACATGTAACAGAGAGACGGAAAGTATACATGTTAAGATAAAGAGCAACCAGATAGCGTACTATCATGTCGAGCAAGAAAGTCCTACCTATATATGTCTCAGCATCCACTACAATATACATCCAATGTACAGTAATGGCCTCTAGGGCATACATATAACTAACACTGTTTTGATGTGGTAGTCAAAGAGTTTGACTTCATCAAAATGGTAGATGAACCTTGTATATACAAAAAGGTAGTAGAGAGTATGGTGGTGATCCTCGTAGAGTACGTGGATGACATACTCTTGATAGGGAAGGAGTTTCCTATGCTACGCTCAGTCAATCTCCGCTTATCACAAGGATTCTCCATATAGGATCAAGTGATACCTCCTAAATCCTGGGTTTTGGATCTATGAGATAGATCTAATTGGATGTTAGGATACTCACTAGTTGTAGTGAGATGGTATCAATCGATCCTGGGGAGAATCACTGGAAATGTTCCAGGGTGATAAGGACGACTGAATGTCAGTCGCAGGCATTGTCTTTACCCTCAGTGGAGGGACGGTATGTTGGAAGAGTTCCAAGCTAGATACTGTGACATACTAGACGATTAAAGGCAAGATACATCGTTACCAAAGATGCTACCAAATAGGCAGTCTGGATATATATAAGTTCATGAGATGAACTTCGTTCCTACCATTGTGTGACAATGGAGTTGTGGCTTTAGCCAAGGAACTACCGTCCCATCTGAAATCCAGATATAATTCGTAGGCAGTATCACCTGATCATGGAGATGGTTGATTTCCAGGGAGATCGAGGTAAGGAGAGTAGACACAGAGGACAACAGCGCGGATCCACTCACAAAGGCCTTTTTCCCAGTAGAGACTTTTATGGGATGGTTGAGTATGAGATACATCAACCACAGCTAATTGTTGGGTATGCGATACCACAACAGATGGCCCTAGTGCAAGTGGGAGATTCTTAGTTATATGTATGCCCTAGAGGTCATTACTGTACATACGATGTATATTGTAGTGGATGCTAGGACATATATAGGGATGACTTTCTTGCTCGACATGATAGTATGCTATCTGGTTGTTCTTTATCTTAACATGTACTCTGATTGTCTCTATGTTACATGTTGATAAAGCCCTTAGGATATGTACTCGACTACTGGGACTATGATGAGATCATACTAGTGGGGCCACGGTAGTCGACGAGTACATCCTATAACTGTTCCTAGTCGAGGGTGTATCGAGACAGGGCATCGATGCACCAGAGTAGACTAGCGTATACGCATCTTGACCCATATGATGGGCAATGGATGATCCCATATCCATCGGTGTTTGACATCAAGGATGGTGTACGGGTGCTCAGTAGAGACTGGGTACACTGGACGGACTCAACGAGAACTCCCAGATGGTATTATACCTCACGTCAGATGGCGGTTCTCCGGTGACACTGGTACAGAGTAGTCTGTTGACCCGAGATCGTCATAGAGTCTTGTGTGATTCCCACTGTGCTTTGATTTCCATCATACCACATCCAAGAGGGCGTGCAAAAAGGTGGCTTTTGGGTACAGTCCCGAATCACATAGAGGCAATGAGCGATAGGAGGGGATTCGTCTCTCCCGGTATAGGGAGTTGATGTTGCGCTGTGTTCGATTGGCTATAACCGGAAATCCCTGGCCAGGGTTGCTGAGATTTACTGGTAAGTGTTATCAGTAGTTTCTCGAACTGTTATAGACCTCATATCGACACGACTTATCGAGCTACTGGGGTCTGACGTTTACCACCCCTAGACGAGATATGCGACATATCAGACGACGAGACCGGACTGTACGGGAGTGTTACTGTTTGGATTCACAGGAGAATGTACAGGCTTGCTTGTTGATCTTCTGAGCGCTCAATACCTGGGTGGCTGTTACGTTTAGCTGACCGCTTGCAGCTTATGGGTGTTTGATATGATCATCACCTACTGCCGGCGTATTGACGATTCTTTAGAGTCCTACACAGAGGTTTCTTGGCTCAGGCAAAACGGAGTAGGGGCACATATGTGATATGTGCGGGACCGAGGATAATACGATATGAGATACCGTATTCTATTCTCGTGATATTTGATATCAGCCGGGTCATCGGATCAAGTGTTGATTCGATGAATCGGTACGGATAAATATTAGTCGGTTATATGCGATATAGCCGGATTGTCGGATCAAGGGTTGATTCGATAATTTAATGTATAATAATATATATGATATATTAAATTACATTAACTAATATTAGCTCACTAAAAGATTCTTTTTCTCACCGGATTAATACATTGATATATATGCGATATATGTTAATTATATTATTTTCTTTTGTTGCAAATATATAATATATATGTGATATATATTATTGTGACATGATATGATTTATTATAAAACATGTTTAAGGATGATAAAAAGGGATTAGGGTTTGATTAGGGTTAGCTCCTTCTTGTTCATTCTAGAAGGATTCTATTTTGTCATGATAAAGATATTTTGTTATGACTCATGCTTTGACCTAACCAAACCCTAACTCTAGTTTATTCTCTACATAGGTTTAGCCTCTCATCGTTTACCATGGTTTGATAATCAATCATATATTCTTGATTACTATTCATCACAAAAGGATAATTCTATTATTCTTCATCTTCTTCCTTCTTCTTTCTTCATGAAAAAAGCTTACTAGTTTTTTTTTTCAAGTGATGAATGAGTGTGAGAAAAAGATTATAAAAGAAAGAAAAAAATCCTACTTCACCATCCTCATCTTCCCTTGCCATTTAGATGAGGGTGTTCACATCATTTCATGAGTGAGAGCTTGTGTTAACGAAACTTCAAGGTAGATCATCTTTGTATCGAAGATCGGAAGCAAGACTGCATCTTTTTCTTCGTGGAGCCTCTCGAGAGTCCGGAGTATGATGATCGCAGCGAAGGGATCTCAACACGGAGCTAATGAAGTGAAGGACCGGATCTACAAAGGTTGTAATCTCTCTCACTTAGTGTTAAAGTGTTTAACATGTTAGTTTTCGTCTAATCTCTAGTTTAAAGATCCGTATTCGGGTTGTTCGGCACGGCTAAAATTTTAATCGGGCATGGTTGATGTCTCGTAGACCCTTGTGCGCATGTCTAGCAACCCTACACGAATACTTCGTGAGGAGTTCTGCATCTCGCTCTACTATTCTCAGGATGTGCGATAATCCGCACAATCTATTAGCGGGTCCCCTAACGAAGGTTGTAAAGGCACAATTGCCAAGGATGTAAAAATATCGATTAAAAAAAACCTTTTTGAAAAAAAAGTGGTATTTTAATGTAAAACCTATTTTTTGAATTAACCTTATATTTATACATCGTGCTATGAAACCATAGTATGCGTGTAGGGTAGGTCGTTACCCCGTGAAATTTTCTTAAAGGTATATATATAATAATTATCGACCTAATGGTTATACTAAAGTTCATGGTATTTTTCTGAAAAACATCGTTTTATGATTATTTCACATGGAAAATTTTATTCAACTAAAAGCTAAATGATGTAAATAAGGTTAAGAATGGTATTATGATATTAGTTTGACCTAATTTGCTTATCAAGTGGATTACAAATGTTAAAAAGAAAATTATATCGGAGCTAACTCCACTTTGTCAATTTGCTTTTAGAAGGCGGTTTGAGATGAAAGAAATAGAGAGAGAAGGGACTTACTGGTTTAGATTGTTAATAAGAGAGAGAGGAAGCCTTCAGGGGCCGTGGTTTCTTCGGAAAGGCTTCGGTCGTCGAGCTTGACTTGCTACTCCACTTGGATGCATAACTCCACTTGGTACTTAGAGAGTTTGAGAGAATTTTGATAGAAATTTTAGAATAGGAAAGAGCTCGGAGATGGGGTGGTATTTATAGTGAAAATTTTAGGATATGAGATTTAAAAATTGAATTAAAATTGATGTTAAATGATGAATTGAATAGTCTCTGTTTAATTGCAGGGAAATCAAACAGTGCAGGGGAGTAGAGGAAAGCTGAAGAGACATGTGTGCAAAGCACGGAGGCAAACGGGGCAATCTAGACAGCCGGTAGCGGGTAAAAGAGAAAAATGGGCGGTCGAATCTTCACCAATTGCCTCGAGATTTGTGCAACGTGCATAAATCTATGTTTACTCCTCATTGCTCTTGTTTCATTTTTCTGAAACCTTTCAATTCTCCGTGAATTTCATGTGCAACTCTTGGGCTTCCGAAAAATTAAAAAGAAAAATATAAAAAATAATTGGGACTAAGAGGATTCGAACACACAGGCTATGTCACAGCAGTGTAAAGGGTTTACCAGTGAGCTACAAGTTACTTCTTGCTTTTATTGAACAAAAATAACTTATAACTCCTACACAGGCTGAGATACCCATTTCTATACATTTAAACAAATAATACTGTACAAGGATTTCAGAGTCGTTACAACATTGTTTTCCTTTATTTTTTTTCAAATTATGTTTTTTGCATTTTAATCGAAACCTAAAGCACATGATGGTTGGAATTCTGCTAATACTCATGCCATGTTTGATCACATGTGGATACTTTTGATTTACTCTACTTGGAATATCTGGAAATATAGAAACAACAAAATTTTCAATAAAGTTGAGTGTTGTTTGACTCGAAAAATTTACCGAATAAAGAAAAACACACATTTTCATTCAAAAACAGCAAAATATTCATATATCCATCTCGGACTATACAAACAGATCCCCGAACTCGGGATCTGGGTTACAGGAGTTGACAAAAAAAATAAATACAATCCTGAAGCTGCCGCTCGGCTGCCTCCACAATGTTGTAGCGATGGCTCTCACGAAGAGTTTCACCCCATCTATCGTCAATGCACCCCAGAGCAAAAAAGAACATGATGGTCCGTCGAGCACGCATCTAGCTCAAAAGATGAACGGAGCAGTCCCTCATCGGTTTCGTGATCAGACGCACTTCCTGAACAACGTTGATCTTGTCCTCTGCAGCGTCTAGCATCTCTAGAGTCATCTCTGCCGGATGAAGAGGAATCACGTCCAGAATGGTAAGAAACACCATCCCGAGCCAAATAGAATCCATGGACAGAGGAGACCCTCTGCGAGTCACGAGCTCATACATCATGGTGTCACACTGATAGTCCATGTAGTTCAGATTCACCAAGCGTGCTGCAAAATGAGAGATAATATCCCTGACAGGCACTTCCTAAGGTTGTCGAGGAGTGCGTGGGCAGTTGCAGGCCATTGTTCTCTCCTTTGCAAATGAAGAAGAAGATAAACCCCTCTGTAGATTTATAAAGAAGAAACACTTAAACCCTAGCACATGATACGTTGCATGCCATTAAAGAAGGAACAATTCTCAAATGTTAACCAAAGAAAACACCAAAAAAGATGAAAAGATAGTTCGGAAAAAGCATGAACGAGTCAAATGAGGATCTCCGCCGCTCTAAGGGTCGCCGCTGTCGCACCATGCTCCAGAGGTCCCCACTACGCACTCTCGTAAGAAGGCGCCAGCTGCTCGGGGCCCCCGCTGTGGAAGGTACCCATGAGATAGGAGATGCGAATTTATGCTCCATGTTCCAAAATGTAGCCCACGTTCATGATCACGTTCACAAGCCTCATGAGACTATAAAAACCCTTCTTAATGCACAGAAGAAGGGTTAAACACTCAAAATCCCTCTCGTTCATAAAAACCATCCAAGAACTCTTCCGCTCAATTACTCAGAAACATAGAAGAATACTCAAGAAGTTCAAACTCCATGAAGGAAAGAAAAGAAGAGCAAAACATAAGTATGGAACAACATATTCTTTTTTCTTTGCAGTTTTCTATGCTCCTATGATGAATACTTCGTTTGCTATTGTGAAAACAAGTAACCCATGGGATACTCAATAAAGAGTTATCCCCGAAACACATAGTTGATGACTCTGTTCTTGAACTGTCCGGTGAACTGAAAATCCTATAATAGGCTCTATGACGGCTCTAAAACTAAATATGGGATATTTCCAAAAGTTATCTCTTTACAGATACTCTTCGGAATTATCCCTATGTATACGGATACTCATTCGAGTTATCCTTCCCCCCGACAAGATCATGTAGGGTTCCTAGGCACTCTAGTGAGGTCTCACAAGGCATCGAACATGCCATTTTCTAAAAATCTAGGTGCCGAGAGACCCGACTACGGATCGTTTGCTAGAAAACTAGGAGAAAAAGCTAACTAGTTAACACTTAACTACAAGATACGGAAATACAACCTTTGTAGATCCTGTGCTCCACCTCCATAGCTCCGCAACGAGGTCCTCTCCGCTGTCCAAATCAAATCCGGGCTCAAGCGTCGGCTTCGTCGGAGAATGGGCAAGCTAGGTCGTCGATGTCCATGCCGAAGATGATCTACGTCGAGGCATCGAAAGATCAAGCTCCAACTTCACCAAGTCCAAAAAACTTATGAAGAGAACACACTCTACTACTTGGCAAGAGATAGAGAATGAAGAAATAGGAAGTGGGTAGACTTTAGAATTGGATTTCTCACTTGTTTGCTCAATTCACCGTTGATGAAGAAAGCTTTTTCTTCTTGAGTTCAAGGAGGAAGAAGAAGAAAATGATATGATAAGATTAATCAAAATAGAAAAGAAATATAATCCTTATCATAACTTGAACCATGGTCAAGTGTAGAGAATAAATCATGGTTAGTGGGATGGTTAGGGTTAAGCATGAGACAAAATGGTCACTTGGTCAAAGTCTTCATGAAGCTTCATGAACAAAACAAAAGAAGCCGCCATTTTCTCATTTGCTTTACATTTTCCAAAATGAATAAATGAATAAATAAATATATATGAAAATGTAAACCCTAACCATTACATAACCATGGTTTAAATCTTACACAAAACACAAGTAAACATGTATCATCAAACATGATACAATCAAGTGCACAAAACTATATCGAATATACAATGTGCACAAACTGAGTGAGAAAATCCATTCAAAGTGAACCGATACTAGTTGATGCAAAGTAATATATCAAATATATAATTATGCATTAAATAATTAAATCAACACTTGATTTAACGATCCGGTCATATCACATATAACCGGCTAGTATCATTAGTAACAACTTATCGAATCAACACTTGATCCGATAACCCGGCTATATCACATATAACCGATCAATGTCACATATCGCGAGAATCGAATACAGTATCACATACTGGTATCATTCTCGGTCCCGCACATATCTCATATGCACTCCTATCTCGTTTCGCTTGAGCCAGGAAACCTCTGTGTAGGACTCTAAAGACTCGTCAATACGCCGGCAGCAGGTGATGATCATATCAAGCACCCACAAGCCGCAAGCGGTCTGCTAAACGTAACGGCCACCCGGGTATTGATCTGAAGATCGACGAGCAAGCCCGCTCACACTCCAGTGAATCCGACCAGTAACACTACCGTACAGTCCGGTCTGATCGTCTGATATGTCGCATATCCTGCCTAGGGGTGGTAAACGTCAGACCCCAATAGCTCGATAAGTCGTGTCGATATGAGGTCTATAACACTTCGAGAAACTACTGGTAACACTTACCAGTAAATCTCAGCAACCCTGGCCAGGGATTTCCTGTTATAGCCAATCGAACACAGCGCAACATCAACCCCCTATACCGGGAGAGATGAATCCCCTCCTATCGCTCATTGCCTCCATGTGACTCGGGACTGTACCCAAAAACCACCGTTTTGCACGCCCTCTTGGACGTGGTAAGATGGAAATCAAAGCACAGTGGGAACCACACAAGACTCTATGACGATCTCGGGTCAACAGACTACTCTGTACCAGTGTCACCAGAGAACTGCCATCTGACGTGAGGTATAATACCATCTGGGAGTTCTCGGCGAGTCCGTCCAGTGTACCCAGTCTCTACTGAGCACCCGTATATCATCTCTGATGTCAAACACCAATGGATATGGGATCATCCATCGTCCATCTGTATGGGTCGAGAAGGTATACGCTAGACTACTCTGGTATATCGATGCCCCGTCTCGATACACCCACGACTAGGGACTTTGAAGGATGTACTTATGGACTACCATGTCCCCACTAGTATGATCCGCATCATAGTCCAGGTAGTCAAGTACAGATCCTAAGGGCTTTACCAACATGTAACAGAGAGACAATCAGTATACACGTTAAGGTAAAGTTCAACCAGATAGCATACTATCATGTCGAGCAAGAAAGTCCTCCCTATATATGTCCCAGCATCCACTACAATATACATCCTATGTACAGTAATGGCCTCTAGGG
This sequence comes from Agapanthus africanus, assembly GCA_030015575.1. Classification (NCBI taxonomy): domain Eukaryota; kingdom Viridiplantae; phylum Streptophyta; class Magnoliopsida; order Asparagales; family Amaryllidaceae; genus Agapanthus; species Agapanthus africanus. Next base: position 663,493,308 of record CM057340.1, read on the forward strand.
CATACATATAACTAACAATCTCCCACTTGCACTAGGGCCATCTGTAGCAGTGGTTGTAGTATCTCATACTCAACCATCCCATAAAAGTCTCTCTCTGGGAATGGGCCTTCGTGAGTGGATCCGCTGTGTTGTCCTCTGAGTCTACTCTCCTAACCTCGATCTCCCTGGAGATCAACCATCTCCATGATCAAGTGATACTGCCTTAGAATATGTCTGGATCACTGATGGGACCTGCGTTCCTTGGCATAAGCCACAACTCCATTGTCACACAATGGAAGGAACATAGTTCATCTCATGAACCAATATACACCCAAACAGCCTCTTTGGTAGCATCTTAAGTAGCGATGTATCCTGCCTTTATCGTCTAGTATGTCACGGTATCTAGCTTGGAACTCTTCCAACATACCGTCCCTTTACTGAGGGTTAAGACAATGCCTGCGACTGACATTCAGTCGTCTTTATCACCCTGGAACCCTTCCAGTGATTCTCCCCAGGGTCGATTGATACCTTCTCACTACAACTAGTGAGAATCCTAACATCCAATTAAATCTATCTCATAGATCCAAAATCCAGGATTTAGTAAGTATCACTTTGATCCTATATGGAGAATTCTAGTGATAAGCGGAGATTGACTGAGCGTAGCATAAGAAACTCTTTTCTTATCAAGAGTATGTCATCCACGTACTCTACGAGGATCGTCACCATACTCCCTACTACCTTTTTGTTTATACAAGGTTCATCTACCATTTTGATGATGTCAAATTCTTTGACTAATTCATTAAAACAGATGTTCCAACTCCGCGATGCCTGCTTTATCATATAAAACATCTTGCACACGTTTTCGCTGCTCCCACTGTCTACGAGGCCCTCTGGCTGTGTACTTATAGACGCTCTCTTCTAAATCATCATTTAGAAAAGCAGTCAAGACACCCAACCACCAGATATCGTAGTCATGGTATGTAGCCGTGACAAGTAGGATCTGGATGGACTTAAGCATAGGTACGGGAAAAGGTTTCATCATTATCCACGCCTGGTCAATGACGAAAACCTTTAACAAGTCTAGCTTTGAAAGTCTCAACTTTTCCATGTACACCAAGTAATCTTCTCAAGATATACTTGCTCCTGATGGGGATTTAACCCTTCAGATATAGCAACTAAAGTCCATACTTTGTCGGTGTATAAGGATTCCATCTCAGATCGATAAACATCCAGCCATTCTTACAGAGTCCCACTCCTGATGGCCAGCTGGAAACTAGTTGGATCATCATCTCATGAGGCAATCCTCGCTCCCACTGTCATAGAGAAACCGAAGTATCTCTCAGGTGGGTGAGGAACCCTACTAGATCGGCGGAGAGGCTGAGGTTCGTTGGAATCTACTGAATCCATTGGCTCTATCAAATCATCTGCTGCAGTTTGTATAGCTGGAACATTTCCAGTTCTACATAACTGACCTTGCCTCGAGCTTGTCCGGATTTTGCTTTTAGACATAGGCCGGACAACCCCAAATCTTAACTAACTTAAGATATGGGCTCTTCCCTTACCATATCTCATATGGAGTGGTAGGCAACTGATTTGATTCGAACCCTATTCAATAGGTATGTAGCTTCTCAAGTGCATAACTCCCAAAAGGAAATAGGTAACTCAGTAGTACTCATCATAGAGCACACCATATCAAATAGGGTGTATCTGCTCCGCCCCGATATACCATCGTGCTATGGTGTATACGGAGGAGTAATGCTGATAGAGAATCTCATTCTCCTTTAGAATAGTCCAGGAATTCCGTGCTCAAGTATTCTCCTCCTTGATCTCATCATAGGACATAATACTTATACCCGTATTGGTTCTCTACTTCTAACTTATATTCTGTGAATATCTCAAAAGGTTCGGACTTGTGTTTCAACAGGAACATAGGTCTGAATCTCGAAAGATCATCAGAGAATGTAATGAAGTATAAAGAACCAGTCTTGGCATGTGTAGACAGGGGACCTACATACATCAACATGTATCATCCCAAGAGTTTACTAACTCTTTCTCTGTTTCCATTAAACGGAGCTATGGTCATCTTATCTTTGTAACATGACTGGCGAGTTTCACAAGATGTAAGTTCAAACTATTTTAAATATGCATCTTTATGTAACTCTAGCCAGTCGGGTCGCATTGATCTGACCTAGTCTACAATACCTCAAGAAGGATTTGTTCATTTCTGAACTCTTCCTCTTATGTGTGTTCCATATACTAAGAATTGTAGTTTGATTTAGAACATCAATGCTTTTAGATAACGTGCCTGAACCGATCAACCTTTGATATAGGAAATGTTCAAAACATTATCCAACTATACAAAATTTTATCATTTCTTTACTAATAAAGAGATAGATATGATTTTGTATATCAGGTTCGGTATCTAATAACATTTGTTCAGAATCAATGTATTTGGAATACAGGGTGACAGTGACCAACAGACTTGGCTGCAACTCTTGCCCCGTTTTCTGCCTCATGAAACTTATCACCCGTTCTCAGTTCTCTACCTTTCTGTAGCCCTATGTAACAAATTACATATCTGGGATCCTGATCTGGTATCACATACCCAGGACGTAAAGGATACTGAGAAACAGTTCTCTGTAATGAACACACCCGAAGATGATGCATCAGCATGCACACTCTTCGTTAGGGCGGCACGGGAAATCTGGTATTCCCCAATTTCCTGCTCTGTCTTATAACAATTATAAGTTGGAGCGGGACCAACGTTCCCCAGCTCAGTATAACAAGCGGGTTCGGTCAATAATCCTTATTATTATCTTGATTAAGGCGTGATATGGTCGCTACCAGGAGAGAGAGAGAAGAAAACACTCAGAGTGCGCTCTGTCAAGAATAGATTGGTTATTATTTTATCTAATCAGGATGGCTCCCACTGCTTTTTATCAAATCTTCCTTCAAACCCTAAAAGGAAAGACTAGCCGGGATTAATTACACACTACAAGTTCGCCAATCTTTCAGCCAGGCCAGTGTCGGTACTTTGAGGGAGGTCCCCCGTGCTTTCGCACGAACCTAATTACTGTAAACCTCGTTTTCCCAGAGGCGTAACCTCGTTAACACCTTTCTAGACACCTACTTGATCGGCTAATTGTAATGTATAAAACTCTCCCAGGAGTAACTCTTACTCGCAGCGGGTATCGGGATCCAACTATCTCATAGAAGGTATGCAATCTCATTGCAAATTTCAACACTTGAAATTCCCGATAATATTTTGCCCCTAGCTCGCTATGACCTTGACGCATGCCAAACAACCCATAGTCTGCTAGTCAAGTTCAACCCGTACATTTCTTGATTGAATTAAACCCACCCGCACGACCCTTGACGCATGCCAAACAACGCCGTACGAATACCCTAATCCAATCGCATCATATGCTAGCAGATAAGCACTAGTTAGCTACCGTACACTACGCCTTGACGCATGCCAAACAACCGCAGCACGAATACTAACTAGTACTTATCTGAAATGACGGAGAGCTACGACAGGTTTTTCTGAAAACCTATTGCGTAATGAACTTGATATCGTTGTAGGATCGAATGAATTTTGAAATGGAGTGTTTTTGAGGCTTTTCTGGTTTTGCTAAAGGAGTCACTCTCGGTGAAGGGATCGTCGGTCCTTTCCTCGTCGAATGAGGTGCGGGATATATCATATATATCACTGTGCAAAGCAAAAACTCTTAAAAGCAATCAAAAGACAAACCGAGTGTGTAGCATCTGCCAGTTATTGCTAAAGGAGTCACTCCCGGTGAAGGGATCTCGGTCCTTTCCTCATCGAATAAGGTGCAGGATATATCTCATATACCGCTGTGCAAAGCAAGAACTGTAGCTACCTGTTTTATTTTGAAATTCGATTCTACAACATCTTAGGTTTCTTTTATTTCATTAATCATATTAATGAAGTCCCATCATTTAAGTACCTAAACATCACAGATAAATACGACGTACACTTATGCCATCCGCATTCGTCTCGATGTCCCCTCGTGCACCGTTAGGTTAGGTAACTAACAGCAGAGCGGGGCAGGGCTAGCGCGGGTGTAAAACATAAGTAACGTCTATATAATATATCATATATACTATATACTGTATCTATCACAGAACATCACATGATCACATCACAGATATCGCAGCAGAAGAAACATATGAAATATTGGATATACTAGGACGTCCGTGTTTTCAATACGAGCCAGTATAAAACACGGATTCCACGGTCGTGATGAATAGCCAAACCCACACCCCTAGACCCCTACGAGAGCGGCAAGCAACCCTGCCAATTCTAGAGTTAGGAGACCCGGACTCGACTCCTCGAGTTGGTCTCCCACTGGACTCCAAAACCCGGTTACTCGTGCTCCCCTCCTTGGGTCTATCCTAGTGCAGAAAAGTAAATAATATACAACGGGTGACGACTTCCGCAACCTGGAAGTGCCCTAATAAAAGAATATTACATACAAGTTTACATGAATGAAAATGAAAAACACTCATCTCACATAAAAAACCCCCGGCTATTCAATCACGACGATCCAATATAACATATCCAGCAACACATAACATCACATGTCATCAACGTAAGTAAATATGTCCATCCCAATTGTCGTTGACATATAGCAACGAAACCGGCGATATCACATATTACACTTACGGTCACAGAAAAGAAAGTGTAAAACTACAACAGTTGGAATCCGCAATCTCTTCAGACATCGCATGCCTGACCAAATGAATTCTTTAGACATCGCATGCCTAACAATTATAAACCCCGCATTTTAGTCTCAAAATCGAAAACTCTTTTCAATATCAAGTCGGGCAATTCAACAAGATTCCCGACATCCTGATCGAATGCTCGTCGCAAACTTTAGTAGGCGGCCGCACCCCTGATACCGTCGACGAAGTGCACCAAGGCGGAACACCGCTGCCGCGAGCACCCGAACGGATGCTTTCGGCGACGGGGTTCTCCTACAGTCACTTGGTCGGGGCTATGGAGTGAGGCTGTCTATTAAGTTTACCCGGCGAGTATCCGCGTACGCTACGTGATTGCGACGGACTTTTGATCACATCAAAATTCCGTGGCAACCGATCAAGTGAGACTAAACTGCTATGTTTATAACATTCATTCAGTTATCACATAACTTTTGTGAATTCCAATTATTGTATCCCATTCCGGATAAATAGAAAATGTTAAACTTTCCGATCGAACAATCGAACACCCAAGTTTTCCCGGTACAGATCAACACATGAAATAAGTCCAACAACATTCCGTTCGTGCCTCAGTACCAACGGTCCAGCCGTAGAAGGGTCAAGCCAACGCCTCACATGTGGCACGCCGTACTGCCCCAAACCCGAAGGTTCAAAGGGCAGTTCAAGACGGTCACATAATCGAGTTAAGGTTTGTTGTCTTCTAGAAGGACCATCGCGTTACTTGCACTACTTAGAACGTCGTTAAACTTCGGAAAAATCCAACACTTGGAAATTTCCCGACAGGGGAAAAATTGGGTATTTATATCCGGTCGAACTTTTTAACATATTCTAAAAATATCCGGAAAGTCAAGTAGACAAAATTTGATACCCCGATCGAAACACCGAATCCCAAAAACAATCCCAGAAAATACAACTCTGGAAACAGTATTAAAAATTCCCAGAAAATCCAGCTCTTTGAACTAGGAATTACTGTGCAAAGGAACAGGGCTGACGTCATCAAGGGGCCGCTGATCCGCCGCATAATCCATGATTATGCCGCTGATCCGCCGCGAAATTTACTGTTCACCAGAAAATTTTTGCACCGTAATTCTTATTTTTCCCTGCTGAATTTTTTAGAAATTTTTAATTTGGAAAAATCCACGTTTTACGAAATCGTCCAGAGAGCATATTGCCGGGTGGGTTTCGGGTTCGTTCGGGCTTCAAATTCCGTATAGACTTCGCCTAAGGGTCTAGCTAGGCTCTGATACCACTGTAGGGTTCCTAGGCACTCTAGTGAGGTCTCACAAGGCATCGAACATGCCATTTTCTAAAAATCTAGGTGCCGAGAGACCCGACTACGGATCGTTTGCTAGAAAACTAGGCGAAAAAGCTAACTAGTTAACACTTAACTACAAGATACGGAAATACAACCTTTGTAGATCCGGTGCTCCACCTCCATAGCTCCGCAACGAGGTCCTCTCCGCTGTCCAAATCAAATCCGGGATCAAGCGTCGGCTTCGTCGGAGAATGGGCAAGCTAGGTCGTCGATGTCCATGCCGAAGATGATCTACGTCGAGGCATCAAAAGATCAAGCTCCAACTTCACCAAGTCCAAAAAACTTGTGAAGAGAACACACTCTACTACTTGGCAAGAGATAGAGGATGAAGAAATAGGAAGTGGGTAGACTTTAGAATTGGATTTCTCACTTGTTTGCTCAATTCACCATTGATGAAGAAAGCTTTTTCTTCTTGAGTTCAAGGAGGAAGAAGAAGAAAATGATATGATAAGATTAATCAAAATAGAAAAGAAATATAATCCTTATCATAACTTGAACCATGGTCAAGTGTAGAGAATAAATCATGGTTAGTGGGATGGTTAGGGTTAAGCATGAGACAAAATGGTCACTTGGTCAAAGTCTTCATGAAGCTTCATGAACAAAACAAAAGAAGCCACCATTTTCTCATTTGCTTTATATTTTCCAAAATGAATAAATGAATAAATAAATATATATGAAAATGTAAACCCTAACCATTACATAACCATGGTTTAAACCTTACACAAAACACAAGTAAACATGTATCATCAAACATGATACAATCAAGTGCACAAAACTATATCGAATATACAATGTGCACAAACCGAGTGAGAAAATCCATTCAAAGTGAACCGATACTAGTTGATGCAAAGTAATATATCAAATATATAATTATGCATTAAATAATTAAATCAACACTTGATTTAACGATCCGGTCATATCGCATATAACCGGCTAGTATCATTAGTAACAACTTATCGAATCAACACTTGATCCGATAACCCGGCTATATCACATATAACCGATCAATGTCACATATCGCGAGAATCGAATACAGTATCACATACTGGTATCATTCTCGGTCCCGCACATATCTCATATGCACTCCTATCTCGTTTCGCTTGAGCCAGGAAACCTCTGTGTAGGACTCTAAAGACTCGTCAATACGCCGGCAGCAGGTGATGATCATATCAAGCACCCACAAGCCGCAAGCGGTCTGCTAAACGTAACGGCCACCCGGGTATTGAGCGATCTGAAGATCGACGAGCAAGCCCGCTCACACTCCAGTGAATCCGACCAGTAACACTACCGTACAGTCCGGTCTGATCGTCTGATATGTCGCATATCCTGCCTAGGGGTGGTAAACGTCAGACCCCAATAGCTCGATAAGTCGTGTCGATATGAGGTCTATAACACTTCGAGAAACTACTGGTAACACTTACCAGTAAATCTCAGCAACCCTGGCCAGGGATTTCCTGTTATAGCCAATCGAACACAGCGCAACATCAACCCCCTATACCGGGAGAGATGAATCCCCTCCTATCGCTCATTGCCTCCATGTGACTCGGGACTGTACCCAAAAACCACCGTTTTGCACGCCCTCTTGGACGTGGTAAGATGGAAATCAAAGCACAGTGGGAACCACACAAGACTCTATGACGATCTCGGGTCAACAGACTACTCTGTACCAGTGTCACCAGAGAACTGCCATCTGACGTGAGGTATAATACCATCTGGGAGTTCTCGGCGAGTCCGTCCAGTGTATCCAGTCTCTACTGAGCACCCGTATATCATCTCTGATGTCAAACACCAATGGATATGGGATCATCCATCGCCCATCTGTATGGGTCGAGAAGGTATACGCTAGTCTACTCTGGTATATCGATGCCCCGTCTCGATACACCCACGACTAGGGACTTTGAAGGATGTACTTATGGACTACCATGTCCCCACTAGTATGATCCGCATCATAGTCCAGGTAGTCAAGTACAGATCCTAAGGGCTTTACCAACATGTAACAGAGAGACAATCAGTATACACGTTAAGGTAAAGTTCAACCAGATAGCATACTATCATGTCGAGCAAGAAAGTCATCCCTATATATGTCCCAGCATCCACTACAATATACATCCTATGTACAGTAATGGCCTCTAGGGCATACATATAACTAACAGATCATACTAATAATGGGCTCTGTGAACATATAAATGGACATGGCGGCACCCCTAGTGGGTCCCATATTAGCCAAACCCATGGCGGAGACCCTCCTTAGAGGCCTCCGCACCCTACACGTGGCCACATCCCTAGTGGGTCCCATGTCAGCCAAACATATGGCAGAGACCCCCTAAAAAAGCCTCCGCACCCATCAAAACATATGTGGCGGCACCCCTAATAGGTCCAACATCTACAAGCTCGCAGCAGCGACCCCTAGCATCCTCTGCACCCTCCAAGCCTGCGGGGCGGCGACCCTAAAACCCTCCGCGCTCTTCCAAAATACGTGGCGGCTCCTATTTATAAACCCCACACCAAACAAACCCTTAGCGAAGACCCCTAGAAGCCTCCGCACCCCTCAAAATCCATGATGACGAACCAAATAACCTCCTGAACACCAAAATGATACTAATATCTTGCCCTATGGCAAGTTAACATGATATAACTTACCATATACAATCCATAAGCAACTGTCGTGGTATAGAAGCCATTTGTCATAACACTGAGGACGAAACCAATTTGCAACCCAAACTCTATAATTGCCCTATAGAAAATTAACATGACATAACTTACCATATACAATCCACGGGCAACCATCGTAGCATAGAAGCCATCTATCGTAACACTGAGGACAATACCAATTTGCAACCCAAAACTCTATAATTGCCCTATGGCAAGCAAAATAACTTGTCATATACAATTCACGAGCTACCATCGCGGCATAAAAGCCATCTATCGTGACTCAGAAGTCAGTAAAAACATTGTTATCATGACATCGTCAATCCTGTCATTCCCTCAAACAACACCATATATACCAAATTGCTCTATGGAAAGCAAAACAACTTGTCATATACGATCCACGGGTGTCCATCATGATATAGAAGTCGGTAAATATACCCTACCCTAAATATAATCCATGGTCCGAAATGACCTTAAACTAAAATCCATGTCTGAAACAACTTTAAATAAATACCAAAACATCACCAAACTGCCTTATGACAGGGTTATACCATGATAACCTACCACATGCAATCCATTGGCATATGTCGTGACATAGAAGTCAGTAAATGCACCAACTCACCACAAACAACCGCACTGCCTGGTCCGAGATGACCCTAAACTAAAACTCATGCTTGAAATGACTTTAAACTAAAGTATATATGGAAAATATACATCCATGGACCAATATTTCCCTAAACTGGACTCCTGCCCTACGGTAGGCCAATAATAAAATGATGTTCCATATACCATTCATAGGCTACCATCGTGGCATAAAAGCTGTCTATCGTGACACAGAAGTCAATAAAACCTGCACCACCTACATAACACTACTATGTCCGAAATGACTCCAAACTACTGCCTGGCCCGAAATGACCTTAAACTAATATTACGTCCGAAACGACTCCAAACTACTGCCTGGTCCGATATGACCCTAAACTACTGCTGAGTCTGGAATGACTTTAAACTACTGCATATGTGAAACCAATTTTGCTCTGATGACTATACCAACCCCTCAACTATCTAAAGTTGCCCTACGGACTGGATCATACATTCTATAAAACCGTATACGATCCATAGGCGTAAACAGCAGCAATAATGCACGTCTTCTAAACGGTGGAATCATACGCGACAGGAGATATGTCTTTTTTGTGTAATGCACATACTCTGAAATGCACAATGCAGCTGAATATGTATAAAATGAGATGTACTCCATTCCAAATGTTAATATGAAATATATGTTATGATTGTTGCTTCTGTTTTATTTGTGTTGTTATTGAAATTTAATACTTTTATAAATAAACCACTCATAGAAAGTTCCCTCCGTTTAACGCGGAGGAGTAATTAACTACAAGGGTTTGTACCTTTAGGAAATCTAGTCTCTACAATCAAAAAGCTCTTTCCGAAGAGTGAATCTGAGAAGTCACGCTATATCAGTCGCATCCGCCTGAACCCTTAACCATGCAGCGTCGTAGTAATGCGTCGTGTCGAGGAGGCAGGCGGATCTATATCGATCTAACCCCTTAAAACCCTAGAGGCTCTTCTTTTTCCTCGGGGGATTTTCGGAGGCGAACAAGTGTTCCCACACTCAGATTTTGAATACCATTCTATATCATTTCTTTAATTGGATGGGAGGAATACCTAGCAAGAACAAGCATAAAATTTTAGCTTCTCATGAGTTCAAAAACCTTCAAGATCTATATAATGGTGAGGTGGATGTGCTAGTTAGTAGGCATTACAATCCCTTTTTGATCTCTTAATCTCTCTTGTTCTGTTTAGTGCTATTAACTAAAATTATCAAGAGGTTAATCATACAATGCACTTACAACCTATAACGTAAATGTAAAGGGAAAAATATGTTTTGGCCTAAACTGTATTATGTGTACTATGTATTCTGTCTGTTTTAATACTCTCTCCTTTAGATGTAAAAATCTCTGAGACTCTTCTTTCTCCTCTCTATGTAGGTTACTTGCTTGTGTCATCACCTTATGGGTGTTTACTTATCTTTTTTATGAGGAACTTTTTACTCTCATTTTTTGTCTAAGGGGACTGTTGCTAAATTCATTCTTGCTTATTGAAAAAAATCTTTATTGATGATACAATCACTTTTCTCTTTCTGATTAATCTGAAGAGGTCCTTCCTTACAAGTTTTTTGCTCACTTAATTGGTTTGCTATACACCCAGGTTTTTTAATAAGGCTGTTAGGGTTTTTTCTGCTCAAAGTATAAAATGACCTAGAGCTTTAGAGACTTGAGCAGGCTCTAGTCATCATATTTGATATTTGGTTTTAGTTTTATGACTGTTATGATTTTATTTCTGTTCAAGCTAAAAATTACCCGGAATTCTTACTGATTCTTATATGAGCAGGTCTTGTTCTTAATGTTTGGTCTGTGGTATTAAACAATATGTTAATGTTTTCGCCCTTTTAAGAAAAATGCAACTTCACATTATATCCTCAGTTTTTTCGAAAAAAAACTTTGATTTTATTTTTTGTGAGTGCTGGCCTATAGTGTTGCTGAAATTTATCTTGTCTCTAGCAAGAATGAATTTAGCTCTAATTGTACCTCATAGCAATTCTGGCTTTGGTTTCAAGCATATATGATTTTTAATCATGCTCCTGCATCTGCTTTGCCTTCAGCGCGCGCGCACACATGCTTGCTACTGCTGTTTCTTTGAATTTATGCAGGCCTGCAGCTGTTAATTAAAGTTACAATTCAATACAAGTTCCTCTGTAGCTCAAAAAACAAACGCCCTGCTTCAAAGGGTTGCTTCTCTCTGCAATCCTTACTCCAAAAGTTGCATTCCCACATACGGTGGATGAAAAATCTCCTTCTTGTTCTTGTTCATATCCTTTCTCTTTTTGCTCTTTTTAGTTGGGGCAAGCCACAAGGGGATGTGTATTTGGTTATCTCTTGTAAACGTTTTACTGTTTTTTGTTTTTAATAAAAAAAATTTCATGAGACGGGTTCCGCTTTAGGAACCCTTCTTTTCTATCAAAAAAAATCCATAGATACGCAGCGACCACATGTTCGGTAATAATTACAGATTTATTGCTTTGATTTGATGTTAATAGAACCATCATTTACATTTTAGGAAGAATAGGTGTAGTCCGCTTGTGGCGCAAAAGCAATAGGGTTCGGTTCCTATATCAAAAGCGCTTATAAAAAATTCCCTGGACTTAAAAATTCCTTCCCGTCAATCCTTGCATGTTATGCCCATATTGTCCTTTTAAATAAATTGTTATATTTAGCTTTAAAAATAATATATTTATCTTATAAAACACTACATTAGTCTTATAAATAGATGCAATAGTTTAGATTAAATATATTATTTTAACATAAATATGGTAGATTCGGTATAAATATTGTACTTTATAGGATTAATATGGCATTTGATAACATTCACATAACAAATCAGTTAAAGTACTACAGAGTTAAATAGAAGGAGTTCTTGAATTTTCTTCTTTACATAGGGACTAAAGCCTATTTGATTTTGAACCTTAGGGACCTAAACTATTTTTCCATTTCATTTTTGAAAACTACGAAAGCTTACATGATTTTCGAGAAAAATAGGGTCCAATATCAACTTTTGTGTTGTATAAACAGTAATATGGTTGTCTCTTATGCAAAAGAGTGAATAGAATTAGAGATTAGATGCGGACAAGTCAAGAGTAACAGAGATGTCACAGGTGTATATATTGCAATAATTTCAAAAGCTTATTTGATCAGGTTCGAATTTTCTCTGGAATAGTTGTTCGGGAATCCTGCTGTACGGACAGCAGGCTGGAGGGCAAAGTGGCAGGCAGCAAACATGCAGGGTGCCGTATAGAGCCTTGTTAGGAAAATATTTTTCTTTAACCAATTCGGATCCATTGGCTGGGCTTAAGAGCCAGTTCAAAAAGAAGAAAAATTAAAATAAATCCATTGACACATTAATACCTTGTGATGTAAACGAAACGAGGACAATCCAATCCGGATCCGTTTTCGAATCCGACAACTTACGGATATGGATACTAAAAAATATATCTGAATAGATTTCATTAGTATCCGGATTCGACTTGGATACAAATTTTCTATCCGGATCCGGATCCAAATATCTGAACTAATGATACCCACTATCCAACTTCTAATTACGATTAGTTATATCTAGATTTATAAATGGTACGTGGACTTAATGTTATATGAAAAATCACTATTTTGAAACTCGTGACACTTGAAAACATGATGTGGGTGTTTGAATAAAAAAAAATTGGTTAACCTATTTAAATATTTTATTAGTTGTAGTTATGAATCCTGTCTTTTTATATTTTTTCGAATAGTATCTGTATCCGATTTTAGTGGATATGGTTTTTACAATATCCGATCCGCATCTGGATTCGATTTGTGGCAAATATAGATAGTAAATTATTGTTACTAACAACTATCTGTATCAGCATTCGTATCCGTAAATAGATATCGGATACGGATATGGTAATGCATGTATCATATCCGTATCTGATCCGTTTACATCCCTATTAATTCCACACATGTTATTTCCTAGTATTTCCAACCAAATGGACATGTTTATTTAAAAAAATGTCTTGTTGTTTATTTTGGGTAACAAATTTCAAGAGATGTCAAATTGAATTGAGATATGTGTCTTCTCTATTAAATTCTACTGAAGAGTCATTTTATTTATTTATCTATAAAGACAGGTAGAAAACATCCTCTCATCTCTAAAAAAAACACCCTTCTTTCTTCAACAATTTTTCCTTCGTTCTGGATATCCAAAGTCTCATCATCGATCCGGTCGATAGCTAATCTATTTTCAACTATTTTCAATAATATTTTCCAATATGTCACATGCGGAAAGTTAATATCGGTCCAATCATCAATCGGCAAAAGAAAAGAAGACCAACCCTACATATGGAAAAAAGGAAAAGTCTGGTATGGATCATGAATGCCTATAAGTCATAACTCAAAGAAAGCAATAAAGAAAAAACCTAATTAAATTGAACATTTTTTACTTGATCTTAATACATAATAATTAAGGTCAAGGGCCTACCAAGGAATCTCTCCTTCTACATTGGTTGAGGGAGAGCGGCTGCTATGGGGAAAATAATTGCATGGGTGCTCTAGAGCAGTTCCAGCCACACATCCTTCATGCACCAATACCAAAGGTACCATATTTCATACAAATCTCGACCGTTCATTTCTATTTTGGATGAATCTGGACCGTTGGATCTAATAGCATGAGTGCTATTATGCCTCTGATAGTAGCCGCTCCGGATCCTGACCCGGAGCCCGCTTTACACCATTTTCTTAATATCTATATTAATTTTCATTGTTTAAATCATGGGAACACCATATTTCAGTAATCATAGTGCTTTTAATTCATTATCTGCCGATGGAAAATGTTATTAGCACATACACCTCCTCGAAATTTTCAAAACCGCAACTTTGTTTAACAAGTTCCTTCGAGCTATCCATGTTACAAAGAAATGATTGGCGAACTTCAATTCAGAACTTGCATTTGTGTCCTTCAGAATAGAACTTAATTAGTTATATGGGCCATCTTGGATCATGGGCCTTAGGCCCACGATATAGAACCCTAATTGATTGATTGGTACAAATAATGGTTCGGGTTCTTCTGTGCTGACCCCTTACCTCTCACTCTCGCTCGTTGCCCATGGCCTCTTCGGAGAAAGAAGCTGCTCTCGCTGCTGCAGGCTCTGATGATGCTCCCACTATGTAAATTATTTTGCACCTTCTTAAATCTTGTTTTTACATGGGTTAATTTTATTTATTTATTTGATTGATTGTTCTTTTGATTGGGTAGTGATGAATTTACCACTGAAACGAATTTATTTGGGTCTTGTTTTGTGTCTCTGAATCATCTGTCAATATCTAGTTAGAAGCATACATGAACGATGGATCGAATTTTGGTTGTTTTCTTATCAATTTTTGGAGTTTAGAAAACTTTGGCATATCACAACTTTGGAGTTTAGATACAATAGTTTTCTAAACTCCAATACTAGAGCCAAACAGTGGCATGGTTAAGATTCTCGAGTTAAGTTTATATAACTTTAAGAAACTCTGGTTATCTAAACCTAACTCCATTACCAAATAGGGTCTTAGGACTTTTGGTGCAGTGATAGGGACACTAGGGCCCAGTTTGGATATAGAGTTTGGATAACTGTGGTTTATTTCGAAGTGGAGGTTGGGAGGATGCAAACTGTGGCTTGCAAGTCCCAAACTCCAAAAATGGAGTTTACAAAACTTTGGTCAGATTGGAGTTAAGATAACTGCAGTTATTTTAAGTTTTAGGATGAGATAACTGTTGTTATCTCAACTCCAAAATGGTTACCAAACAATGCAAAGTTAGGATTTTGGAGTTAAGCTTTGCTAACTTTATGAAACTGCAGTTTAGAAAACTAAACTCCATTCCCAAACAGGGCCTAGATGTTATCAGACTCCGGTTATCTGAACCTAACAAATTAGTTTTCTTATTAAATAATCACCTTTTAGATCCTTCAACGGTTGGTTTTTACGCTCAATGGGATTTCTTTCTATCCTAATTGAATGCGTACGTAGCATAAGATTTCCTTGTAGTATGTTCTTGACACAACGAGGTGTCTACCCATTGTATGCAAATGAATGCTTTATGCAGAACAGTAAGCTTCTATATTTATGTTGTAGGAAATGAGACTTTTAACATTTCTTTTTCGTGATATGCAAGTTAATTTAGCCACCATATATTATGCAGATTTGACAAGATTATCAAAAAGGAGATCCCTTCCAAAGTGGTTTATGATGATGACAAGGTATTTTATTTGAATTGCCAATACTTATTCAAACAAGGTCGATAATCCCTTTTATCATGCTGTCGTTTTGTTGCTCATTAGCTTGTAACGTAAATTTATTTGTTATATCAGAATAATGTGTGAGTCAAACCATCCGCTTGTCTATATCATTGTATGACTTTGTGTATGACGTAAAAGAGTTGGCTTTTTATGATATATGATGGAGGCCTTGATCTCCTTCGGATGTTGTCCTCCGTCAATCTGTCACGAGCGTTGATGAAGAGTTGAGATTGGTGTTGAGAGTTGTCTTCTTGAGCATGTGGATCTCAGTGTGCTTGTTTTGATGTGAAGCCGGGCTATTTGCAAAAGAAGTCCCGGGATGGTTGTACCACCATAGACCTTCCGACGATCAAGTTAGCCGAGAAATTTGAGCAGAGTAGCGGCTTAGTGGATTGAAATTACCTTACCTGAGTTGTCTGGGAGAGGTTTTTTTTATAGTGATCGCATGGAGCGAGCTGGTGCGAGATCTTCGCCGTCAGTTACGCCTCTGACGTTACGCCTACATGAATAACGGGATCCTTCCATTAATGACGAGATACGCTCGTTAATGGGGGATACGACGGCGTGGAACGCGGGATGTTGGGTGGCGGGTATCTCGCTTCTGGCGAGATACGTGGAGTCGTGGCGGAGGCGTTTGGGCTCTGCGTTCTTAGTTGCTCGGTAGAACCGGGGAGGCTTAGCTCGGCGGGAGGCTCGGAGGCGAGCGGGAGGCCGAGGAAGCTCAGTTCTGTGATAGCTCGGAGGCGAGCTGGGAGGGCTGAGGAAGCTCAGCGTGTAGGAGGGTTCAGAGGTGAGCCGATGGTTATTTGTAAGGCGAGCATAGTGTTGGATATAGTGCCCTCAGAGTCAATTATTGGATCACATGCACGTGATTGTAATGATTGAGGGAGGACCTATACCGGTAGGACAGTCTTACTCGAGAGATTTGTATACTATTTGGTTTGTCTTTATCATCGTGTACAGGTTTAGGTGACATGCTCACTATTACACGTTGATAGAGCCCTTAGGATCCTGTTTGACTACCAACAGTATGATGGCGATCATATACGTGAGAGTTGGGTAGTCCATAAGCACATCCTTAAAGGTGGTCCCTAGTCGTTGGAGTATCGAGACAGGGCATCGATTCTCTGGAGTAGACTAGTGTATACAGTCGAGACCCCGACGAGGGGCGGTGGCCGGTCTCACAAGCCACTGGTGTCAGTTGGTTCACCTAAGATGTATACAGGTCCTTATTGGATTATGAGTACACCGGACTGGACTCGCCGGGAACATTTTGGTTGGGATTATACCAGATGTCAGATAGCAGTTCCCTGGTGACATGTGTACAGGTTAGTCCATCGACCTGAGATCGTCATTTGTCCCGTGTGAGTTCCCACTGTACTTTGATTACTACCCTACCACGGCTCAAAAAAGTCGTGCAAACAGGTTTTAGTTGGGTACAGTCCCGAGCCACATGGAGGCAAGTGAGCGGATCGGCAGGGGTTTTGTCTCTCCCGGTATTGGGGTGAGATCGCGCTGTCTAGGAGAGCCATTACACAAAGCTCTCGTCCGAGGCAGGAGATTTACTGGTAGGTATTCTAGTAGTATCTCAGGGTGTTCTGGGCTACATTCCGACACGACTTGTACTGCTTTTGGGGGTCTGACTTTTACCAACCCTCTAGGCCCGCCATGCGATACTCATAGACGAACGGACCGGACTGTACGGATATTGTCACTGACAGGCTCAGTAGGGTGTCAGGATGAGTTCGCTCATCGACCTCCCTTTTGGTCAATACTTGGTAGCTCGTTACGTACGGCTAATACCTCTGATGTGCTAGTGGTTAAATCCACAGCCAAAGTACTGACGAGTCTTTAGAGTCCCCACAGACAGTTTCTCAAGTTTCGGGCGAAACACTGTAGATGCCGTATAGATATATGGCAGGGTTCGATCATATACGTGCGGTATTGCACGGATCATGATCGGACGGATAATACTAGCGGGCTTTGGTTTAAGTCGGATCCTAGTATTGTACAGTGTAGATTTTGTCTCATTGCATTTATATTCAGTCGGAATACAAATGCGGGTATGTATATACAGTCGCGGGGTTTTCCTGTAATTTATTACGGGATCGTCTTTTTGAAGTTGCCAGTTTACATTCCGTTTCAGCCATCTTCCTTTGTTTCTTTCCTTGGCTGAAAATTGATGGGAGGGGCTTATTTGCAAATGTGCAAATTAGCAATATGGAGGGTGTTTTTTTGTGATGGAGGGTTCATCATGGTTCTAGCCTCTTATGATTGCCTTTTGGGTTCATCATTACTTGCTTTAGGTGATGGGTTTTTGATGAGACTTTGTGGTGATGATTATTCCTCATCATCACCCTTTTCTCTTTCTTGCATTATTGCTCACTCCCTCCTCTCATTTCTCTTAGCATGGCCGGCCACACAAAGAGGAGAGGGGCTGTCCAAATTTTGGTGTGGGGTTTTCATCTCATTTGCTTGCACAAAAAAACCCTTGCTCTTCTCCAAAGTTTATTCCTCCACCTTCACATCCAAATGGCAACTTCAAACAACCCCTCGAGACATAACTTTCTACATTCAGTCTACAGCAATCTTGGACACGTCGACTTGCCAACTTCGTGTCCGAGGTGCCTCGGTCCAGAGGTGGGAGCCTGTAAAAAGACTCGGTGATGTGGTGCCCTTTTCGACAAGGAGATCGAGACCGGAGATTCCGCGAGGAGATCGGGGTGGTGGCCGAAAACCGAAGGACACGGATTGCTCGGTATAGCTCTCTACCTTTTCTCTAATTAGCTAGTAGTAGGTTAATGGTCCGATCCGGGTTTATAGTCCGCGGTAGCGCCGGTTTCTAGTTAAAGAAAATTTTTGTTTCTGCATTTTGGCCTCGGACAGACGGCCGGGGCGCTACCGTGGCCTTACATGGTATCAGAGACACGCCATTAACCTTTACTAGCTTGCTCTAGCGTGTTTAGAATTTCGATCGGACGGAAATTTCAAAAACTGCATTTCCAACTTGACAGTTTCTGTCGAAATTTTTTAGTTGTCAAAATTTTTTTTAGCATGTTGCAGAAATATGCGCAGGCGATTCTAAGAGATCTGTGAAAATTTGGTTTCATGTTGTCACTGCTCCGCCGCGGAACCGCGGCCAAACCCATGCATTGGCCGCGGTTCCGCCGCCATTCCAAGTCAACAATCCACCAAATTTTGTACAGTGTTCTATGTGTTGGAATTGGGGTTTTTGGTGTATTCTGTTTGGGCCCAGATTTATTTTGAGTGCTACAGTTGTGCTTGGGGCCCACTTCGGGAATTTTAGTCGATCGAAAATTTTAAACATGTTAGTTCACAGTATTTACATTATATCTGCGACCGTGAATGTCATTTGATCGGTAAATCCTGTCTAATTGCTATAGCCCTTTTAGACGGATTTGCGAACGTAACATTCACGTTGATGTTCTGTGTTGTGCTGTGATGTTGCGGATTGTCGTGGTGGATAGCCTGAATGCAATGGTAGTACAGTTTGGTTGTATATGTACATTTGATATTGCGGGGCGAGCGTCCGACATGTGGACTGCCGTTACTGCCTGTTTGTATATTATTCTTTTGGGGCACGACCGGGATGAGGTCGATGTACCCGTTGTATATTTTACTTTCTGCACTAGGATTACCCCGCGATGGGGTGCACGAATGGCCGGGTTCTAGAGGGCAACGGGCCCGCATCTCATGGCGTTGAGACGGATGTGGCTTCACTCTAGAATTGGTAGGCTATTCGCCGCACTCGTAGGGGGTACATGTTGACCCAAGGAGGGGTGCTCAAGTTACCGGATTCCATGAAGTGCTGGGTAGTCCATTCACGTTGTTGAAGGGGGCTGCCTCGCTTCAGGTTTTGGCGGGTAACTTGCCGTGTCCGTAGGGGTCTAGGATTTCATTGCACAGGCTATCCACACGACCAGGGGAACGTCGGGTTTCAGTAGCGGCTCTATAAAACCCGGGGATTCCAGATATCTGTATTGTTCTGTGATGCTTATTACATTTCTGTGATGTTGCATTTTATCACACCTTGAGCGAAAATTATATATTGATATATATACTAGTAGATGTATATGTTTTGCATCCGCGCTAGTCCAGTCCCCGCTCTGTCGTTAAGTAACCTAACGGGTAATGACGGGACCCAGTGGCGAATGCGGATGGCATATACATACATCATTATTTTCGTTCTTTTGTGATGTGATCAATTGAGGGGACTGCATTGATTCGGATCAATGCAAGCTAAACAAACATGTTTGATGATGTTGGAATATTTTTCAAAAGAAGCTGTTATTGCAAGGACGTTCTCTTTTGTTTTGCACAGTGGTATTCGGTTATGAATATCCAGCACCTCAGTCGACGAGGCAAGGGCCGAGATCCGACCCCTTGGACAGAAGTTTGCGTCAGGCTAATAACTTCACTATAGCCGATTGCCTTTTGCTTTGCAACGTAGTATTCAGTTGGAATATCCTGGACCTCATTCTACGGGGAAAGAGCCGAAATCCCTTCATCCGGAGTGACCTCTTTAGCAAAGGTTTTCGTCACTATATTTTTATAAAAAGCTATGCAGTTCCTTCAACGATATCAAGTTCATTACGTTAAAAGTTTTTCGCCAAAAACTAGACGTAGCCCTCCGTCATTTCTTACAAGTGTTACTTAGTATTCGTGCTGCGTTTGTTGACTGTGTCAAGGCGTAGTGTACGGTAGCTAAGTAGTGTTTGTTTGTGGCATTTTAATGGGATTGGTTAGGACAGTCGTGCGGCCTTGTTGACTGTGTCAAGGGCTCGTACGGGTGGGTTTAATGCAATCCAGGATAATGACGGGTTGAACTTGATTAGGACTTTTTGATTTGTTGACTGTGTCAAGGTCACTTGGGTCCTAGGGGTAAAAATCACATCGGGAGTTTCTAAAGAAACTGAAACTTGCCAGGTATGCGCATACCTTCTGGAGTGTGATAACGTGAGTGGATTCCGTCACGTTATCATGCAATGATAGTTGGATCCCGATTCCCACTGATGAGTTGGTTTACTCCTCGGGTGATCCCGACTAATTCTTCTTTCAGGTTTGGAGGAGAATTTGAGTTTACAGTGGGAGGTTTCCTGATCAGATAAATTGATAACCATTCTGATCTAGGTTAGAGTGCACGCTGAGTGTTTCTTTTCTTTCTCTCTTTGGCAGCGACCATGATCCGACCCTTGACTATGACTCAGTGACCAAGTTAACCGGACCTTCTTATAATACTGGCTTTTGGATTGTCAGGGTTGCATACCTCATTGCCACTCCTACTTTTACCCTTTTCTTCAGAACACCCCGTATTACTACGAACATCCACTTCTATTGGATAAAACCATCGTATGGTTATATACGAACTCGAAAGAACTTGTTCCAGATTCGAGGATGGTTTCTGGTTTTGGAGAAAATGAATAGGACTATTCAGTTGTTTTTTCCTTTTATCTTCTTTCAGGTTGCGAGTGCTCCTTGGATTAGGGGATAGTACACCCGTTACGCTTATTGGATAGTTTTCTTCCAAACCTTAGGCTGGTGCCGAATGGTAGGGAATGAAGAAAACCGGTTAGCCTAAGTGAGGTGTACAGAAGGTATTAAGTAAAGACAAATAAAGGGATTAGAAAGAGGGCAAAGTAAATTGCGACTGCTATTCACGATCAAACCAAGTATTTCATCGCCACTCCTACTTCACCTTTGTATTTCTCCAGAACACTCCGTATCACTACGAAGATCCACAGTCATTTGGATACTCCATCGTATGGTTATATACGAACTCGAAGGAACTTGTTCCAGTTCGGGGATGGATTCTGGTTCAGGAGAAATAGAAATAAGATTTATTCAGTTGTCTTTTATCTTCACCTTCTCTCAGGTTGTGAGTGCTTCTAGGATTAGGACAGTACACCCATTATGCTTATTGGATAGTTTTCTTCCAAACCATAGGCTGGTGCCGAACGGTAGGGAAGGAAGAAAACCATTTAGCCTTAAAGGGTGTACAGAAGGTAATGACTAAAGACATATAAAGAGATTTGGAGAGATGGCAAAGAAATATACGGTTATAGTTGTGAATCTGATAATGGAAGAGGCATTACTAGGAATACCTGGATACCCCTACGAAACATTTCAATATTTCAGTTAAACTGTATATTGTTAAAAGAAAATTGATTTCCCAATTAGTCCTTGCTCTAGGGTATGTATTTACCAGGTTTGATTCTCACATCTGTATTGTTTTACAGATAATGAGTGGGAGTAAGTTATTGGGAATTGGGTGATCATCCTCACTATATCGGGATTCGTTGTAATTGGTGATATTTGAGAAAATCACCTGGGTTGTTTGCCGGACGGCGAATATTTGGTTTTGAATATCCGTTGTTATGCACCAATTTCAAATTAACATATCTGTACGTCTATTTTCATAGAGTGAGATATAACTTTTTGAAATTATGTCTATGACATTTACCTATATCAGTGGATAGTTAGGTAAGGAGTATCAAACAGCGGTGTAATTCTTCTTAACCATAAGTACAGTTTTCAACCTACGACACACAGGGATTGAGTTATTAGACTCAGGGGACTTATACAGAGTATTGTATGTTGTCCAGTGTCCATTAGGACAGAGGGGTTGGTACTCGTGCTGTATTCTGTTTACTTGTGACTTCTCTAGTTCTTAGACATGTGTTTCGTAGAAATGCAAGGTCCAAGTTTTGAGAAGTTATAGGTATAAGAATAAAGTAGAGAACCAGATGTTGCAAGTATCGGGATTCTTCAAGGTGATCGAAGATGTAGATACTTGTGTATAGTATTCAGTTGATAGTAATGGTTTTGAGAGACTTGTTTCTCTATCAGGTTACTCATATATCTGGATGCATTCCTAAGTTGACTAACGCTGATCGGCCTCCTTCCATTTAGTTAACATGCACTGGAGACAGTTGCATGATTTGAATCTGGTTTAATTAAATCTGTGCCTCTGTTTCTGTATTAGATATTGAACAGTTCATATCTTAACGATGTTAAGGTACGGGGAGTTTTTCGGCTTATGCTTAAAACCAGACTCTGGAGAACTCTAGGCACGTTTCTGTAATGGCGGTTTGTGGGTTGACCCGGGCTATGACGAGGGCTGACTTTCTACCATCTGGAAGATCAATAGTGATATTGTTCTTGACTCGCCACAGTTTTAATAAAAAATGGATTTTTTCAGAAAACAGTAGTGGGAGTATGGTAGAACTGGAAGTGATTCCAGAACCGCAAACGATTACTGAAAATTTGATATGAACCTAAAGATTCAATCTGGTTTGACATTCCATTGGCCACTCCGCAGATATGGTGGGTAACCTCAGGCACCCGAGAGGTACTCCGGTATGCTCAAAGACGGTGACAGGGAGGTTCTTGTTTACCCAGACTTGCCATTGCTGTTGTTCCAGACTATGAAACCCGGCAGAAGGATAAGTATAGCGTCGTTCTGAACTGGCTTTAGAAGTGCACGTGTATACGATTCTGCCAGAGGGTTGTCGTAGTCAGTGGGAGCAGCAGAAGCATTGGTGGACAAGTAGCTTATGTTTATTTATGGACTAAAGCAGATATAGCGGAGATAGATCATCTATTTCTGATGTGACAGTCATATGTTTGACTTCATCAGAATAGAGGGTGGATCTGTTAAGAAGGTAGTAGGGTGTGATGTCCTGGTATTTGGATGACATACACAGAGTAGGAAGTGAAATTCCTATACTACGATCGGTTATGATTTGGTTGTCACACAGTGGTTTCTCCACAAAGGATATGGATATTATATCAGATATTCTGGTAACTAAATCTATGGTTTTAGATCTAGATTTAGGTAGTTTCCCAACCTGAGTACTTAGACAGCATTCTAAAGGTGTTTTAGAATGGACGACTCCAGGCATGGTAGTGTACCTGCAGGTGATGGAGTCACCCTCTCTAAAGGTGTCTTACAGACTAAAGGAGAGAGGGATGTGCATGATAGGCAGATCACTTGCTTAGGCAATTAAGTCAATCATGAGATGTCAAGTACCACACCAGATGTTTTTGCAGTAGATGCAATAAGTGGATATTGATCCAATCCTGGAGAAACGATCGGGAGCAGTTATAGAACACAAGTGGATGTTCTAGAGATATGATAACAACAAACTCTTTTAGGAGACGGTTATCATTCCAGGCTTTCAAGGTGACCTGGATGACAGAGTGACTGTCAGAGTTGTAGTTTTCCCTCTGACGAGGGGCAGTGTTTTGGACAGGTGATCCAAGCGGACACTGAGGGAGGCATGGCGCAGGATACTGATTAAGTTCAGTTGACGATACAGTCTAAGAAGTTTGGATTTGGAGTTCATTTATGAGCTAGGTCCCATCAGATATCCAGACATATTCTAAGACAGGTATTGCTCATTTCGGGAGATGGCTTTCTCCGATAACTTGAGATAAAGAGAGACATAGAAAGAAACATCAGAGCGGATCCACTAACTGAGGCTATTCCTCGAACGCAATAGTTTCGCAAACGGGTTTTGTGAGACTGATTAGTAGAGGAGTTGGGTGTTCGGTATCACACAGGTTGTGAGTATGCGACATCGCAATAATTAGCCTTGAGTGCAAGTGGGAGATTGTTGGATATAGTGCCTTCAGAGTCAATTATTGGATCACATGCACGTGATTGCAATGATTGAGGGAGGACCTATACCGGTAGGACAGTCTTACTTGAGAGGTTTGTATACTATTTGGTTTGTCTTTATCATCGTGTACAGTTTTAGGTGACATGCTCACTATTACACGTTGATAGAGCCCTTAGGATCCTGCTTGACTACCAACAGTTTGATGGCGATCATATACGTGAGAGTTGGGTAGTCCATAAGCACATCCTTAAAGGTGGTCCCTAGTTGTTGGAGTATCGAGACAGGGCATCGATTCTCCGGAATAGACTAGTGTATACAGTCGAGACCCCGACGAGGGGCGGTGGCCGGTCTCACAAGTCACTGGTGTCACAGTTGGTTCACCTAAGATGTATACAGGTGCTCATTGGGTTATGAGTACACCGGACTGGACTCGCCGGGAACATGCTAGTTGGGATTATACCAGGCGTCAGATAGCAGTTCCCTGGTGACATGTGTACAGGTTAGTCCATCGACCTGAGATCGTCATTTGTCTCGTGTGAGTTCCCATTGTATTTTGATTACTACCCTACCACGGCTCAAAGGAGTCGTGCAAACAGGTTTTAGTTGGGTACAGTCCCGAGCCACATGGAAGCAAGTGAAAGGAGTCGTGCAAACAGGTTTTAGTTGGGTACAGTCCCGAGCCACATGGAAGCAAGTGAGCGGATCGGCAGGGGTTTCGTCTCTTCCGGTATTGGGGTGAGATCACGCTGTGTCTAAGAGAGCCATTACACAAAGCCCTCGGCCGAGGCAGGAGATTTACTGGTAGGTATTCCAGTAGTATCTCAGGGTGTTCTGGGCTACACTCCGACACGACTTGTACCGTTTTTGGGGGTCTGACTTTTACCAACCCTTAGGCCCGTCATGCGATACTCATAGACGAACGGACCGGACTGTATGGATATTGTCACTGACAGGCTCAGTAGGGTGTCAGGATGAGTTCGCTCATCGACCTCCTTTTTGGTCAATACTTGGTAGCTCGTTACGTACGGCTAATACCTCTGACGTGCTAGTGGTTAAATCCACAGCCAAAGTACTGACGAATCTTTAGAGTCCCCCATAAATAGTTTCTCAAGTTTCGGGCGAAACGCTGTAAAGGCCGTATATATATATGGCAGGGTTCGATCATATACGTGCGGTATTGCACAGATCATGATCGGACGGATAATACTAGCGGGCTTTGGTTTAAACCGGATCCTAGTATTGCACAGTGTAGATTTTGTCTCATTGTATTTGTATTCGGTCGGAATACAAATGCGGGTATGTATATACAGTCGCGGGGTTTTCCTGTAATTTATTACGGGATCGTCTTTTTGAAGTTGCCAGTTTGCATTCCGTTTCGGCCATCTTCCTTTGTTTCTTTCCTTGACTGAAAATTGATGGGAGGGGCTTATTTGCAAATGTGCAAATTAGCAATATGGAGGGTGTTTTTTGTGATGGAGGGTTCATCATGGTTCTAACCTCTTATGATTGCCTTTTGGGTTCATCATTACTCGCTTTAGGTGATTGGTTTTTGATGAGACTTTGTGGTGATGATTATTCCTCATCATCACCCTTTTCTCTTTCTTGCATTATTGCTCACTCCCTCCTCTCATTTCTCCTAGCATGGCCGGCCACACAAAGAGGAGAGGGGCTGTCCAAATTTTGGTGTGGGGTTTTCATCTCATTTGCTAGCACAAAAAAACCCCTTGCTCATCTCCAAAGCTTATCCCTCCACCTTCACATCCAAATGGCAACTTCAAACAACCCCTCGAGACATAACTTTCTACACTCAGTCTACAGCAATCTTAGACACGTCGGCTTGCCAACTTCGTGTCCGAGTTGCCTCGGTCCAGAGGTGGGAGCCCGTAAAAAGACTCGGTGATGTGGTGCCCTTTCCGACGAGGAGATCGAGACCGGAGATTCCGCGAGGAGATCGGGGTGGTGGCCGAAGACCGAAGGACACGGATCGCTCGGTATAGCTCTCTACCCTTTCTCCAATTAGCTAGTAGTAGGTTAATGGTCCGATCCGGGTTTATAGTCCGCGGTAGCGCCAGTTTCTAGTTAAAGAAAATTTTTGTTTCCGCATTTTGGCCTCGGACAGACGGCCGGGACGCTACCGTGGCCTTACACATAGGAGTGTTCTAGGAGGCCATCGAAGGTCGGGTCAATCCTCGGGGCGAAGGCTCGGGGAATGCCTTCAATGTATCGTGCTTGCTCCTATCTCGTAAACCCCGGTACACGTCATCTACCACGTGTCATGATCTGGGGAATTCCTACTTATGAGTATCATCATTAGCCTCCCGCTCTCGTCCCGACCTATTTATGGGTCGGGTCGAGAGTGGTCTAATCGGTTTTCTGGGCGCAGCTTGTTGCCAAGAATCTATCGGCGCGGATTTCTGGGACGACTCGGTGTAGGGCAATTGCGTCGTTCAGATTTATGAGCCCGTGTGGCGTATCCCGGGCGCTTGGATCTCCACACGCATCTTTGATGACATCAGTGGATCAGGGAAATGATCGTGCATTAAAGAGGGGGCGCCAATTCGTTCGCACATCTGTTGAGGTGCAGGCCATGTGTCCGACACGGATTGGTGGATGCGACAGGCTGTCGCCTGCGGCCAAAGGGATGTCTCCAATAGTCGTTCGACACGTGGGGCTTCGATTGCTGGCAGACACGACGCTTTGTTTTGGCGGAAATTGATCAGGGCCGTCAGATGCTTCCTCTCGAGTTGTATAAATAGGAAGGGATCCCCCTATAGATTTAACACTTCCGCCATTATTTTCTTTCGTTGCGAGAGATTGCGAGTCGTTCCTCCTTTTTAAATCAGATCTCCTGCGCCTTTCCTCGGCAAAACCTTCCGTTTGAATCAGGTTAGATGTCTTTCTCTAAGGAATCTGTAGAAGTTGTTAGGATCGAGTTGGACGATGAGGCTCCAGTTGTTGGAGCTGAGTTCAGGGTGTTTTCTCCCGCCTCTTCGGCTGCCCCATCTGCGTCGGGTTTCTCCCGTAGAGTTAAGGTTACTCGCGCCACTCGTCGCTAGGCGACGGCAAGGGCCTCTAAAGTGCGCATCGGGAACGCTCGCGATGCGCCCTCCATCTTGAGAAACGTGGACGAGCTAACCGAGATTCGGGCTCACTTCCACATTCCCCTTAGCTATTCGCTTCGTTTAGTTAGGGAGGATGAAAGGGCGGATCAGATGCAGGGCAAGGAGATTGCCCTGTACTTGGATACATTCTGGGTTGGAATGCGTCAGCCTTTTCCAACCGAAGTATGTGGAGTACTTCGTTGCTTCCAACTTGCTCCGGGCCAGCTAGTGCCGACTTCGTGGAGAATTCTTCTCGGGTTTCTGGTCCGGTTGAAACTTGACGACATCCCTTTCAGCCTGACCCTTTTTACTTCCTCTGTTACAAAAATCACACCCTGGCACTCGCAAGGATGAGCCGAGCTGAATGTATATTTCTTTCAAAAACCACAAGGGAAAGGCGGCCGGGTCGGGAGTAGTAGCCGTTCCTTCTTCCATTCACGAATGGAAGGAGAAGTTTGTATTCGTCGGACCACCCGAAGGCGAGGATTGGCCTGTGCCTGTACAGTGGCACAGGGCGGACTGCCCGCGGGCGAAACAGTCGTCCTTTCCTTAGGCGAGGGTGGTGTCCATGTGGGAGCCGATCCAGCGGGCCGACGTCTTGCTTTCCGGGCAGGTCCTTAGCCGGGCCGAGCTCAGCCTTCGCGCTTCGTGAGTAAGTTAGGAGCTTGGACGATCTGTTTAGACTTGAATAATTTCCTTTTGCCCTTCTTGCATCACTAACTTGTCTGTGTATTCTCCTTTTGCAGGACAAATGGACCGATCCAGGATTCTACCTGCCATAGCTGCTACGTCCCAGAAGAAGGCCGGGCGAGCCGGCCCGAACTCGGCTCCGAGACCGTCGCCATCGGCGATGCTTTCCGTATCGCCCCGAGCCCCCGATGACCACCGTGGGGGTAGCCAGAAGCATGCGCGAGACCTGGAAACCCGGGTGAGGGAGGAGAAGGGAACCGAGGTTCCCCTCAAGAGGAAAGGACGGTCTCCCACGCTCTGTCGACGGATGTGATTGCTGTGCCGGAGGGGATGTCTGCCTCGTGGTCCTCTCGGGCTTTCCGTCGCCGACAGCTTGCTCGCTGACATGGAGCAGTCGGCCCGGGGCAAGATTCTTTGGGGGACCCTGAAGGCCCAAGTGGTTGCCATTGCTCAGGAGGCAGTTCAGGTTGGTATCCGTTTAAGTATTATCTTAAGTGTCCTTTCTTAGTTTGAACACCTCTAAATCCATCTGCTGCTTTTCTTAGGTCCTCCAACATTGCGTCCTTATCGTCAACATGGAATTCGAGGAGATTGCCCCGGCCATGAGGAAGGCGGGGGAATCGTCTTCGGAGGCGGAGGATCTACGCCTTCAACTGCGGCAGGAGAAGGAGAAGACAGCCGCCCTCGAAACTCGGTTGGCCGCCGGGGAGCTCACAATCTCCAAGTGTCAGGAGTCCTACCGACTTTTGACCGAGTCCCACCGAGCCGTCGAGGTCAAGTTGGAGGAGTTGGGCAAGCGCTACGCCATAATGAAGAAGGCGAGGGAGACCGAGGCTGCGCTTGAGACGGGGAAGATCGCCGAGCTCCGAGCTCACAAGTCGGTGGACATATACAAGGCGTCAGACCAGTTCTACGCCGACATCGGTGAAGCCTCTGCCATCATTTGGCATGAAGCTCTTGATGCCGTCAAGACGTTAATGCCGGAGTTTGCCGATGGTGAGCTCTGCGCTCGGGTCCTGCTTTCGGTGGACACGCTGCAAGCGGCTGGCGCCGCGGGAGGGACGGCTACGGAAGTAAAAGCTCGGCCCATGAGGGAGGTGTCGAGCAAGGCGAGATCCGGGCAGAGCCTGCAGCCTGAGCTTTTTTACTATTCCCTTTATTTTTTCTCAAATTTTGTAAGCCTTCGGGCATTTTTTGTAAGGCTGAGAAGCCCGGAATACCTTGTAAAGACTTTCGGAACATGAATAAAATCGGGTTTATTTTCCTCAGCATGACAATGTGTTTCTTGCGTGAGTACTTGAGCTTGTCGGTCTTTTTCTTGATTCAAGTGTTAGGCCGTAGGTTGATGACCGGTCTTTTAGATGACGATCACGCGTCGAGTGTAAGTCAATTAATCGCCAAGTGCAGGAAGTTCGGTGCCCTCCCGCTTCCGGAGTCGAGGTGGCGATCGTTCATTTAGAATACATCGGAAGATCTCTCAATGTAGGAAGGTCGGTATCTGCCCATTCCTTAGAGTCGGACCGACGACCACGTCTCTTAGCGTGAGTTGAATAATAGCCAAGTTAGAATTGGTCCGCGTTAACTGATTTCCCCTTGATGTAGTTCCTAGACCCTCATCTTGGGATGGTAGGAATTTATCACTCGGAGGTTAGTCGAGCAGGGATATGCACGGTTGCCCCTAGGTGGGTAGGAAGTTACCCGCTAAAGATTGACCGAATAGGGAAGCTGCTCGGTGGCTTCTTGATGAGGGCTTTAGATCCTTAAAGTTGGTGGGTAGGAAGTTACCCGCTAAGAATTGACCGAGCAGGGAAGCTGCTCGGTGGCCTCTTGATGATGGCTTTGTATCCTTGGCGTCGGTGGGTAGGGAACTACCAGCCAGGGATTGACCGAGCAGGGAAGCTGCTCGGTGGCCTCTAGGTGAGGGCTTCGATCCTTAGCGTAGATGGGTAGGGGACTACCCGCCAGGGATTGACAGAGCAGGAAAGCTGCTTGGTGGCCTTTAGTTGAGAGCTTCGATCCTTGGCGTAGATGGGTAGAGGACTACCCGCCAGGGATTGACCGAGTAGGGAATCTGCTCGGTGGCCTCTTAGTGGCGGCCTCTTGATGAGAGCTTCGATACTTGGCGTAGATGGGTAGAGGACTACCCGCTACGAATTGACCGAGAAGGGAAGCTACTTGGCAGCCTCTTGATGAGGGCTTCGATCCTTGGCGTAGATAGGTAGGAGACTACCCGTCAGGGATTGACCGAGCAGGGACTCGGTGGCCTCTTGGTGAGGGCTTTTTAGACTTCTCTTCGCCTTCATGGGGCGTCGTTTAATCTCCCTTGACCCGTAAAATCTGGAAGAGTGATCGTCGCAGACAACACGTGGCAAAAACGCACAGGCAAGGCGCGACGCTCCGTGGTTCGCGTCGTTCCAACTTCTATTGACCGCTTAAAGGCTCGTGAGGATTGGCATGGTCGCCACGTGGCAGCTCTGTATTGGGAAATTTGAAAATGTCCCGTGATTCGTATTGCTGCACGCGCAAATTTCGGTCTTTTGTGATTCTGTTGGGGGTATAGATAGCGAAGGCATGTTAGTTTCATTTAACCTTGCGTTTCTGAAGATGGCCGGACGTCCGGGCGTGCTCATCAGCAAGATAATTTCCCGGGACGATGTGTACCTTTACAACCTCGACCGATCCGAACAGACTTACGAGGCGGTGATAAACCACGTGGAGGGTCACTTCGGACGCCTTCTTCCCCGGCGATCTCCACTACTCCAAGTGCTTATTTATGCGATCTGGAGGAGCTCCCCGGGTCTGCACAACACCTTGTCTCCGCAGTTGAGGGATGAGACGATCGAGAAGTTGCACTCGCTTTACCATCTCGGCCTGGTCTCGAAGTGCAGGCGGGGCCGATCAGCGGGCCTTCTTCTGGAGTGTTTTCAGAAGAGGCCGATCGTTGATTTTTGTCCAGCGGGTGGCGCTTCCGAGGTAGCTGAGGAAGTTAGGGCTCTGCTGGCGGAGATTTCGTCGGAGTATCATCAACAATGCTTTCTCAATCCCCGGCCCCCTTTGCTGTAATTTTTTGTAAGGCTGGGGAGCCTATAATACCTCTTAATGAATAAAATTCTTCTTTTCTGATGTGTTTCCTTAGCACTTTTTACATATTTTCTCAAAACGAATCTAGGGATCTCGGAACCGAGAAAGAAGAAAATATATCGAAGAATTCTCTTTTAATTCAGGAGACTTAAGAAAAATTACATAGTTTTGAAAAGAAGAAAATGCATTCATTTGTATAGTTTGAGTTTTTCAGCCTTGTAGGGCCGAAAAGACTTGCGTCTTCGAGGTCGTCATCTTGCTCTCTGGTGGTGGATGTCGGGGTGAAGCAAATCTTGGCGATTCGCTGGTTCCCATAGGCCCGGCCTATCCCTCTTGATCTAATGGAAATTTGATCGCAAGATGGTAGGTCGAGATTTGAGCCCAGAGGGCGTTTAATGTCAGGCGTCCCAGGAGAATGTTGTAGGATGAGGGGATCCTAGAGACGATGAATTCCATCGGTACGGTCCTCGTATGGCCTGCTTCCCCAATGTTGAGGAGGGTGACCGCTTCCTCAGCCGGGATGGGGTGGTTGATAAACCCTGATAGGACGTGGGAGGTTGGCCGTAGGTCGGACGGTCCTAGCCCCATACGCTGGAAGCAATCATAGAAGAGGATATCTGTCGAGCTTCCGGAATCGATCAATATTCTCTGAACATCGTAACGGTAGACCCGTGCCGTAATAACGAGAGGGTCGTTGTAAGATAAGAATATACCATGGAGGTCTTCATCAATGAAGATGATGGGCTCGGCGGTCCTGCATTTCTTCTAGGGCGGGTCGCTTGTTCCCTCGACGGGTAGGAGGCAGTGAGTCTTGCCGGCTCCACGGCCAGACCCCGAGGAAACGACCATTATTTGGCCGATCGTTAATTCGCCGGGAGGGGGCTGGTTTTCTTGCTCCCTGTCTGTCTGTCGCTTGTCCTGCAGGTACTTCGCCAGGTGGCTAGAGTGGATCAACTCCTCGATATAGTCGGGAAGTTGTTTACAGTTATCGGTCGGGTGGCCCTGCGACTTATGGAAGGCACGGTATGGGCCCCGGGTCGTTTAGCGGCTCTATGGGTGACCGACGGGAGCTTAAAGAATCACTCGCCTTCGCCTCCTCTAATAGCTCGGTCTGGGAGATGTTGAGAAGAGTATACTCCTGGAACTTTGGGGAGTATGGTTTTGGCCGGTCAACCTTCTTCTCTTTTCTGCCCCTCTTCTTTTGGTCGGCTTAGTTGCCCCGGGACAGGTTGGCGTTCACCTCAGACTCGAGTTAGATCTCTCGCTCGGTTCAAGCTTTTATCTCGGCCATGGTCTTAGGTTGCGCTAATGCAAAAGAGCAAAGCCACTCTATGTGCCTAAGACGCGACCTTAGAGCGGTGATAACAATTTCATCTAGGTGATCGGGGACTTCGAGGAGAGCGTTGTAGAAGCGAGTGGCATATCTCTTAAAGGATTCTTTTTCCCCGCTCTTTATGGTGAACAGATGGTCGACTGTTCTCTTTTGTCTCCTGTTACCGACGAAGTGTCCGAGAAATTGGGCGGCCAACTTGTCAAAGGTCAAGAAGAGCGTTGCGTCAATCCCCCGAAACCAGTCCCGACTTGCACGAATGAGGGTGGTCGGGAAAGCTCGACACTGGGCTGCGTCCGAGTTATCCTGGAAGCTGACGCTCACCGTGAACGCATCCAGGTGGTCCTTCGGGTCGGGCTTCCCGTCGAAGAGGGCCATCTTGGACGGCTTGTTCCTGGACGAGACGTGCACGACGAGCTACTTCTCGGTGAAAGGCTTCGTAAGTGAGTCGGCGGCGTACCTGACACCTTCACTGGATGGATGACCCTCCCGATGTATACCTTCGATTTTCTTTTCGAGGGCGTCGAGATGGTCGTGATATCTCGAGGATTCGGCGCAGTCAGAGTGGTGGCCCTCCCCTCTTGTGGTCTGCGCTGGGGTGCGACTCTGATTCCGTTCTATCAAATTCCTTAGGTCCCCTGGCGAGCTCCTTCTTGAGTCTTCGCGGCGAGTGCCGCTAGCTCGATCCCGTCGAGGGAGAGGGTGTCGGTCATACCTGGGAGTAGGCGAGCTGACCGATACCTCCTCGGGAGAGACGAGAACGCGATGGGCCTCGAGGCGATGGGCTCTTTCGTGAGACCGCGGCGTGGAGTCGTGTGGTGCCCAGCAGTCCATTGAACCGGTCGCCACGATCGCCGAAGTGAGCATGGCGTTGTTCGGTTGTGCCAGCGTGGACGGTGGCATCCGCCCCTCTGCGGATGTCGTGATCCCTGGGAGGGGGAACGGCGACCTGGGGGGTTGGGCCCGCCTTTTGGACACGGACAAGGGCGTCCATTATGGACGTGATCCTGTCGATCCTTGCCGAGAGGGTGTGGATGGCGTTCGGAGGGGGAGTAGATCCGTTCGTGCCTCCGTTGTGGGGAAGGCGGCGGCTTGTGCTGGGGTCGCCACGGTTTTCGCTCGCCATGAAGTCGAGAGCGGAAGATCAACTTTCGATGGGTGGAAAAAATTGGTTTCCCACGGGCGGCGCCAACTGATGGAGGCATTAATCTCCTTCAGATGTTGTCCTCCGTTGATCTGTCACGAACGTTGATGAAGGGTTGAGATTGATGTTGAGGGCTGTCTTCTTGAACGTGTAGATCTCAGTGGGCTTGTTTTGAATTGAAGCCGAGCTATATACAAAAGAAGTCACGGGATGGTTGTACCACCGTGGACCCTCCGACGATCAAGTTAGCCGAGGAATTTAAGCAGAGTAGCGGCTTAGTGGATTCAAATTGCCTTACCTGAGTTGTCTTAGAGAGGGGTTTTTATAGTGGTCACATGGAGCGAACTGGCGCGAGATCTTCGCCGTCAGTTACGTCCCTGACGTTACGCCTATGTGAATGACGGGATCCCTCCATTAATGACGAGATACGCTCGTTAATGGAGGATACGACGGCGTGGAACGCGGGATGTTGGATGGCGTATATCTCGCTTCTGGCGAGATACGCGGAGCCATGGTGGAGGCGTTTGGGCTCTGCGTTCTTGGTTGCTCGGTAGAACCGGAAATGCTTAGATCGGCGGAAGGCTCGAAAGCGAGCGGGAGGCCGAGGAAGCTCGGTTCTGTGATAGCTCGGAGGCGAGCTGGGGAAGCTCGGCGTGTAGGAGGGCTCGGAGGCGAGCCGATGGTTATTTGTAAGGCGAGCATAGGAGTGTTCTGAGAGGCCATCGAAGGTCGGGTCAATTCTCGGGGCGAAGGCCCGGGGAATGCCTTCAATGTATTGTGCTTGCTCCTGTCTCGTAAGCTCCGGGACACGTCATCTACCATGTGTCATGATCTGGAGAATTCCTACTTATGAGTATCATCATTATATTTTTCCTAATCTCTTAGAAGTTTCAATTGCCTTCATGAATCAATATGTTTTTGAAATTATTAATAAAAGGCAATCTCTTACTCTGATAGTTTAAGATTTCTAAGTATCAAGAATAGGCTAACTGAGACTTTACTTCATTCCCATTCCCCGCATTTTCAAACGAACTATTCGTCTTCCGGGGTGAAGGAACTGAACTGTTTCCAAACTAAGGGCATGTTTGGTTAGCAAAAAAAAAAGTTGCATCATGCTTTCATGCAACAAATGTTGCATGCAGCATTTGTTGCAAAAAAAATAGCCCAAATCCATTGTTTGGTTATCTTCAAGTTTTGTAATAAGATTTCCAAATCCAAACCATTTTTTGTGTTTGGTTGAACAAAAAACTAAAGAAAATGCCAACACTTGTTACAAATTTGCACATGTGGCATATGCAAAGCTTATGTGTCACCCCATAATAATTACTATACTCATCATTCCCGAAGTTGCAACTCTTGTTACAACCAAATTGAGTGCAACAAATGTTGCAAGAATTTGATGCTTTTTGCATCTCCATTTCCAACTCAAGTTTGTTGCTAACAAAACATAGGAAATGGAGATTTTTTGCAACAAATGTTGCATGCATCTCCAAATCCTATCTACCAAACAGCCCCTAAGTTGGTATAGGGTTTTGTGATCGAATCCAACCATTTCGTTCAGCCACAAATGCGATCATTTCGGGACTCCGGGTTGTAAATAGCTAATAAACTGAAAAATGGGAACTGGAAAACGCATGATTGAATGGTCCATGTCTCTTTCTATTTCGGTTAAGGCCTCGTTAGGATATTGTCTGTCCCGTCTTTGCTTTCTTTCTTAATTTTTTCTTTTTCATATGTTATGGCTAAAAAGAAATACAGTCAAGGGGCTGGTCATCGAATCAGCTATATTATAAGCATGAAGAGTTCATCAGTATATAAGCTGTTTGTGTTTTGGTATATCCTTCAGCCATTTCTATTAGTGGCTGCACTGCTATGGGTTGTTTAATTTCTCTTTCTGTGCCTTGGAAAGAATCCATTTCTCTAGAGAATCATGGGCGACTCCAGTTCCAAAAATGACAGATGAACTCCCAATACCAAGATTTTAAATTTGGTAGCGGGTTGACCGATTAGTGTGGTTTAAGTATTAGTTATTAAGTTTGAACTAATGGGTTAGTGGGTATTAATGGGTTAATGATATTATTTGGGTTAGTGGTTTCTTAACCATTAATTATTGAAAATTTGCACAAAAAAACATTTATTTAACTATGTATTTAAAAAATCACTCCAGATGTCATTAATTAATGGAAAAATAATTATTTATATTATTATTACTATTTACTTGAAAATTTTACAAATTATAAAGATTCTTTAATCAAACTATCAAAAACAATTGACATTTTGTACCAGTATCGATAAGGAGATTTCAAACCTTGTATAGAGCATTTTTATCTGTACTCCGTCTTGTAGATTTATGCTGTGCATATTGGTTGCATCGAGCTTTAATCTAGCTTAAGCCACATGGCCAGCAAGGTTGGTCTCCTTACCAACCAACTGGAATTCTAGGATTATTAAGATTCTCTCCTGCTCATAGTTGTCATAGTCACAAATAGGTGTACTTTAATGGATGGTTGTCATCAGGTTGCGATACTTGTAGAAATTTGACCAGAACTTTTCCATGTCTTTCTCAAATGAGGCATTCGTTTGAACTTTGAAGTCATTTCGATGGGGGAAAGATTGGGTATGATATTTTCGCTGCATTTTTGCTGTTCTTTGAATCCTTCTTCACAGTGAATTTCGATAGTACTCGCAGATTATGTAGTCACGAGATTAAATTTTGCTTTGCTCAAACAGGAATCACCTGTAAAGACACTGAAATATGCTCCACTTGATCAACCATTAGTAATTCTTTTAGATATGCTGTTGTCCTCTTGTCTCAAACAGGATTTAGTCGTAACTAACTTGAATGTCCAGTTATCAATCACTCCGTATAAATCATAAAAGTGAATTATTCTCTTGCTCCCCTTATCCTTGATGTGCTTCGTACCTTTTTCAGCCTTCAAGCATTGGGATCAGTTGTTACTTGGCAGCGACTTCCCAGGCAATCTGTCAAAAAACTATAATTATGGTTTCAATTGATTCTGTCGTTCACTGTCCATAATTCTTAGTTTTGCCTGTCTTGGCCATAGCCAATGCAACAGAAGAAGCACATCTCAACATAAAGGAAGCCAGGAAGCCAAAATTTTATTGCATTGGAATGTACTATGCATCTAATCTTTTTGATATGAGAAAATGCTGTTAAGAATTGAGATTCATTAAAGGTTATATATTTTTCTTATATTATTAAAACATGGTTCTTATAACCGCATAACGTTTTCTTCCCTTTTCTTGATCTAACTGGTTTATGTGGAAGTGTTGGAATTTATTATTAATGCTTAATCCATGGTGCTCAAAAAATAGCTACTGAAATGAACCTGTTTTTGCTGAAGTTTGCAACTTTGTTATTCTTTGTTCAGGCTCTTGCATTTAGAGATATATCTCCTCAAGCTCCTACACACATCATAATTATCCCAAAAGTCAAAGATGGATTGACAAGGCTTGCAAAGGTACCATGTTTACTTTGCATATCTGATTGTATGGACCATATTAAGTTTTATTTTCCCTTCTGTGGAACATATTTTTCTTTCTTCTCATGATCAAATTAAAAGTCAAGGGACTAGTTGATTATTAAAGTCGCATAATAATGTGTTACCTACTAGAGGCAACATCCTATCCCTAAGAATCAAATTTAATGAAACTGAAAATGAATTGCGTTAAGAAGGAAAGAATAACAGCTAGTCAAATACATTGTCTCCCCCCCCCCCCCAACCAAACAAAAAAACAAAAACAAAAAACATGAGATCCAAAATATTACGCATTGAGGGCTCCCAAGTTGATCCATTTTTAAAATCTGGAGAATAATATGATGTCAGTAAATTATATAGAATTAATACTCTTAGAATTGATCTTTATGTAAACGAGTCTTGAACTGAATGTGTTAATTGAAAAAATAGAATGTTATTTGTGTATCTTTACTATTACAACTAGAACACATGGGGGGTTATCCAAAAAGTTTCTCTATTTTTTCAATAAGATAATTCAAAAAAAAATGAGAAAAATCCCTCATGAAACTCTAGCCTCAAAGCATGCCAACTCATACACTTAAACTCATGAATTTACCTTTTTACCCTTTCACCGTTCAAATGCAATAATGGTCAGTCAAAGTGGCCAATTTATATTTTTTAAACCCTAATAATTAACGTATTTATGAGAAATAATTTAAACAAGTTGATACACACCCCATAATTATTTTCTTAATATACACACGTGAATCGCACATGCAAAAATTCTAGTTTAAGTTACCTATCGACTGTTCACTTGAAAGAGAGTTGTTAAAGACAGCGAAGAAGGATGGAAGGAACTTTAGCAGGGGGATCACCTGTATAAATATTTCAGGTACTCATTTTGATGTGTTCGCAAAAAATTATAATATATTCCACAGAAGTAGAAACGTTGTTGGCAATAAAAAAGTTATAATCTAAGACTTGAATACTGCTACTTATAATTCAATATGATTTCTTATTGCATCTATATTATTTCCCTTTTTCCCCGTAATAAAGGACTAAGACTGTTTGAGCAAGTTTCTTGGTGTTCGATTAATCATTACAGTGTCCAGTTTTTGTTTATCATGAGTATCATTTTGTTCCATCAATGTGTATTTATGTGGGCCATTCACTCACACAGAGACACATTCAGGCACTGAAAAATTGAAGTCAGAGAGAAATTCCATTATACAGCGCATAATACATATAAATTTATAATTTTGTAACTTACATATGCTACCTTTATTCTAATTACTATTATTTTGGCAGTCTGTCAATGTCAGTTACGCACATTTGCCATTCAACAAAATAAATTTGCAATATCTTTGCTTGAAGCGTGTACATCATGCAGGCTGCATCACATACTTATATATATGTGAATGATTGAAGGTGCTTGCAAGTGTGTGGAAAAAGAAAAAACAGATACATTTAGAATGCACTTAAACAAAGAGAGCAAAATACCCAGGTTGCTAAGGTAGCATGGGCCACGTGGTGTGTATGCAGGCCGCTAAATGCATTTCCTTCTGTATCGTCTTACTGTATGCTACCTTAATAGAGGTAGCTCAAAAAATAGGTGGTTTCCTGTATTATTCAGATTTATAATGCATGGCACCTTAGTTATGGTAGTTTTTCATAGTTTTTAATGTTTTGTTGTAGTTTCTTATAGTTTTTGAAAGTTTAGTGGTAGTTTCTAGTACTGAAAATATTTGGTAGTTTCTCTGAGCCAAAATATTTGGTGTTTTTTTTGGAATTAAGCCTTCTTATTATGAATTAACGAAAAAAGTTGTTAAGCATTTTGGATAGCTATAATATTAGTCTTAAAATATAATTATTTGTTCCACCATATATCATATTTGATCCCATCTAACCGTTCTGAAGAAGTCTGCCCCTATCAATACTGTTCCATAAGCGTAGCAAGTTCCTGCTTTCGTTTCCCGTACCATCATGTTTCTCCCTTTAGTTAACATTGAGCATAAATGCTTGTGCACATGCTCACAGAGGATACTTTCCCTTTGGGGCTTCTATGGGTAGTTGAATTTGGCTAGGTTGGGTCCCATTTCAGAGTCGAGGCTGATAAATTGGATTATAGAATAGGATGCTTTTAGATTAGAAAATCTTGGATCAGAACCTTGCATGGCTTCTTAGTTGCACTGGTATTTCCACCTGTGTTTTCAGGGCTGCATGCAGAAACTGTTAGATATGCATTTGTAGAACAAAAAGGTTAGCCTGTAAATGGCCCCTTCTCTTAATTTCGAGCCATGTAAACGGCAGTTTCATGTGAAAACACTGCATGATTTGTGCCTTTGAAGATATTTCACATTCCCACTTTGCTTCACGCTTTCCTGACAGTTGGGCCCAACTCATGTATGTTCCTTATTTCGACGGAAGGTTTAGCCTTTGTTCTATGTCAAGCTTAGATCCCCAGCTTCTAATTATTCTTATTATCTTATGGGCAAAATGTCTGATATTATATTATGTGTTTGTACAGAGTAATGCATATGATTCACTCGACCGCAAAAGTAGTGCACAAAGTATGCGCATCTGCTAATCTTCTCCCAACCAAAATTTGTGTATGATTGGTTTCTTAACTTGATGGAAGGACACCTTTTTGGTGGAAGAATTACTTATTAACACATCACTATAGTCCAAGTCTTTCATGTAAATTAGAGATCGAACAATTTCTAGCTCATCTTGAATCAAACCAAGTAAAACCATTAATTACAGTGTACCATGCTAACTATACATAGTAAATTATATTCCCTTCGATTTCTGTAATGCTACTCGTATTTGACTATACCTTTAATGAATCCCTTAGATCTCCAACAAAAATTTAGAGTTCATTGTTATCTCAAACTACGCCATATCTACATTTAATTCTTTAACTTCTTTTTTCTTTTCCTTTCTTTTTTCTTTCATTTTTCTTTTTTTCCTTGCTTTTTTGCGTATGAATATTTAAAAAAACTTTTTGTCACTATTGACAGGCAGAGGAGAGGCATGTTGAGATACTCGGCTACCTCCTATACATTGCTAAAGTTGTTGCGAAGCAGGAAGGATTAGAAGATGGCTTTAGAATTGTCATCAATGATGGACCCAGTGGATGTTAGTATTTTTCCTAGCTTCCACTCTAATATCTAGTATTTATTGTCATATCATATGCATGCATACATATTTAATTTTCTGCTATCATGATCATCAAGAACTTGACTCTAGTGCAGAGATGGGCTAAATTGCATGAAATGCCCCCAATATAGCCCATATAGCATGGTATCATTTTATGATCTAAAAACCAGCACTTGCCCCTTATTTTATTGGAGGCTCATTTTCTCTTTTTGCCAATTTTATATTTCTAAAATAGCCTTCTATAAGAGTATCAATTACGGATTTACTATGGAAACATTGGGAAAAAATGATTAAAAATCAAGGTTGTTTTTGGGACTGTCAGCTGAACGAGGTGGCAAAGTATGCTTTCTTGAAGAGAGTGGTCCCATTTACAGTCGCAAAAATTAGGGAGTTATTTTTTTGTGGCTATTTAGCCTAAATATAATTGCGGCATCCTCGATATTTAACTAGATGATTTCCGTCCAAAATCTTAAGTTCTACAAGAGAGATTTATCCAAGGTCATGTGTGACCAAAAAATAGTTTTTGTGAAAAAAAAAATTTCATTTCTCTCTGAGCTTTATTTTGACAATTATTTTGCAGGTCAATCAGTGTATCATCTTCACGTTCATCTCCTTGGAGGAAGACAGATGAATTGGCCACCTGGCTAATTGACTTTCATGTCCTTTGCTTTGTTTTCTCGGAATAATTTGAAAAGCTTTGGGTTGGTGTTCTACACCCCCAAGCATGACACATCTGAATGCAATTTCCTTGCAGTGATCTTTTTCGTAAAGTTTGAACTTTCTAGTGCTATGTATGAGATCCAATAAGCAGTGATTTGTTTATGAGTGGTGGTTTATTTTCTTTCTATTTGCTCACTCTCATTGTATTGGAATGATTTCTTTAAATGTGTGGTTTTTTAGCAGGCATATGAAATTTATGTTAACGTATTGAGTAGTTAATACGACTGCTTAAAAATTAGGTTGCTGTTAAATTTCATTGCATCTGATTTATGAATCATTTTAGCCCTTGATCCTCGAAAGTTGCGTCGTGTGCATGATATTAAGCTGTTGCATTTGTGCATGATATTAAGCTGTTGCATTAGAACGGCATTCACAGTGCATACTGTAGAATAATTTGCCGAAAGACAACCGTCTGATTTTTTTTGGGAAAAAAAATGGTTCTTTGCTCATTTTTATTTATTTATTTTATTTTATTTTTTTGTATCGAGTAAAATGGTGTTTGGCTGTACTTGCAATACAAATGGCAAGCAAAGTACCAAGTAGCAAAGTAATTCATCAATGCAGATCTGCTCTGAAACTACAGGCGGCAGGATAAAACTTTCAATTTGGTAACTAAAACATCAGTTTGCTTGAAAGTCGATACAAATTGCATTGCCATGGGTACTTGCTCCAGTCGAAATAGGGACCAATTATATGGATCTCATTGCTTACTAAGCGATCAAAATCGAGAATTTCTTTACAGCATCAAGTTCCTTGAAACGTTTCAACTATAAAAACACAGGTTTTCCTGCAAACATCTTTCGCATACAGTACAAATACGAATAATATCCCAGGAGCAAAATAACAAACAGCTTCTATTGAGCATTAGAGATCACAAGTTAAAATGTTAAAAACATGACTAGAAATTGCGGGAACCCCATAATTAATCTCCCAGAAATGTTGAGTTAATCTACAAGCCGCAAGAGAATTTACCATTGTGCTATAGCTGCACAAACTCAGTTTTTTCTTTTCTAATTTAATCAAAACATTTCCATGATGGAAAGTTAAACAGCAATTCTAAGGGTGGGTAGATTGTTCGTCGACAGTGGGCACCTAAACTTGAAGCAGCTCCATCCGAACCTTCAAAGACAGCTCGACACAAATGAATGCCTGCAGTAAAGAACAGGGTGAATTTGAGACAGTAATCTGAGACAGATGCTTGTTTCAATTCAAATTCATGGCCTTTGCCTGTTTAAACTCTTTCGTCAGAGAAACTTGTTCATGGGCATAATAGTTGGCTGACATCTAAATCATAAACATATTGTATTAAACTTGACCAAACCTAAATACAAGGTGCGCATCATTCTACTTTTCCTCATTCATGTAC
The DNA here is from genome assembly GCA_030015575.1 of Agapanthus africanus. NCBI lineage: Eukaryota > Viridiplantae > Streptophyta > Magnoliopsida > Asparagales > Amaryllidaceae > Agapanthus > Agapanthus africanus. The sequence continues at coordinate 663,535,583 of CM057340.1, forward strand.
TCTAACGGCTGGATTACATGCACTGCGTCTAGCATTCTTTTCCTACTCAAGTAAGACTTTTATATGTGCAGCCTGTTAGCTTTGCTACAATACTCTTCGCAATTCTTCGCATTCTGTAAATGCATGATAAAAATATGTTTTGGGCAAATGTTGTTATTAGAGATTAGTTCCTTTATTATCGCTTATCATTAAAATACAAGTTGGTGCAGTCCAGTTACTAAAACTGGAAATTTTCTGCTGCTTTCAAGGGTTTATATGTTCATTAATAGACTTCCCTATCATTTTCTAAGTGCCTACAAATCAAAATTGAAACTCATAATATTTGCTGCTGAAATCACTAGACCTGAGCTTCCCCATAACACAAGAAGATGATATATGCAGCCTACTGCTATATACTAAACATTGTCCCGATGAAGACGGCTTAAACATTATATGCTTCTAAATTGTCAGATCACACACTAGCAAAACAATTCTGCAACACCACCTTATATAAAATGAACATGGGAGAAAGTCCTCGTTTCCGAGCGAGGACAAAACACAGATGTTACAATGTTTGCATCAACTCTCCATCCTTGGATCCATGCTCCAACACTAAAAAGCTCTTTTGGAAAACAAGCAGTCATCTACATCAACTCACACAATCCCAAGTGTCCAATCATATTCTATAAGTTACAATGTGGTAACTTTTCTCCATGAGATCTATTCTCCAGAAAATTATAGGATAGTTGCCTCCTTTAACATGGCATTCTCACATTACATCTATGAGCCTTTAAGTTGGTGTCCGAGCTTTGCATTCCTTGACTCTACAAAGCCATTGAAAAGAATATGTCGGCATCTTTCTATCAGCCAACTTCAAAAGAACTAGAGGTTCAGTCCTGGTTCTAGTATCTACTAACTACTGTTCCCAAACATGAGGCTCATATCATGAAAACTCCTGCCAAATTAAAAATGGTGTCTGGTTCATGGAAAATTCAGACCAGTACTAGATTTTTATTGTGCCGAGTGTCGTGCAATACCACAATCAGCCTTCTCAATTTTGCAAACTACGCAGACTGTATTCTAACCTCCGGTTTCTGGCATATTACTCAGCTCATCTTTATATTTATTATCAATGAAGATCATATCAAACACCACAGGCCTAAGTACCATTTGCCCTACACTGATAGAATTACAGACATCAATCATTATTACTTCACGCCGGTAAGTTTAACCGAAAGGAACACATGAAAAAACTTGCATCATACTGAAAATGGGATTATCTACAAGGAGGTCACGCATCAATGGAGCAAATGACTGTCTATTAGAGCACCAAAACAATCTAAACCAGGTTGTAATTCCTCAAATGCAAAAGAAAGGCTTCTTAAGAAACCATGGCAAAACATCAAAACCTCCGGTTAGATCCACCATTCTAAAAAAGCTTTAAATGGTGTAATGGTATCACTCGCTGCCAGGCTCCATAATCAATGCGACTCCCGCAATAGAATTTCGTGGCCCAAAAATAGTTTTCTGAAAGATCTATACACTGCCCCAAAAATAGTTTTCTGTAAGATCTATGCTCTGCCACTGGAATTTTACAACAATAAACGTAGCTGAACTTTAGAACATGTGGAAATAATGTAACAAAGTTGTTGACCTATTGACAGAAATCATTTTGATAAAGAGTTTAACATTTTTTTTGTTCACATTCAACATGTTTCTCTAAAACATCTGAAGACGTGGGACATAACCAAATGAGATAAATGAACCATTAAGCTGTAGGCCAAATGGAAAGCTCTTTCAGCATGCTCTGAAGTAAAATAGGAAACGAGGAGCGACTATGTCAGCAAGATATGCAAATTGGATTTGATTTAAGGATTCTACATGTTATGGATCTCTAAAATGTGTAAGCCCTGTATATTTGATTAAGGCTTTATGACTTCATAAGCAAAGTAATATAGAAGACACTCCAGGGCGTCACCATAGTAATTCACACAGATCATACCGGGGAAATAAGAAAATGTAGGATGCCACTCTTGGATGATGCATTACACTGATCTAGTGGTTAAGATATTTAAGATTGATACATATATGATTACGACAACAATAACAAGCTTTTATCCCAAATTTTTGGTCGATTTTTCTATTCCGTTCTGTTAAGAGTTGTCTTCCTCGGTTAAATTGAATTTATATACATGTGAAAAGCAAGGAATAGGGCTTATAAAGTGAAACAAACAAGTCAATCATCGCGAAAAATGTTCAACAGGGGTAGATAGAAATGAATCATGTTGGACATGGATATTAACACCAATGTTTAGATAGCGCGCAGTTTCCATCATACCATTATGTATCTTAATCATCATTATCGCGAAATAGCGCCTTACTTAGTGGGTATGACCCACATCATCTACCATTGGTGGTATGAGTATGAAAAGTGTTACTCAGCCATATCAAACACAATATTAATACCACCCACATAATATACCACTGTAAAGTTGAAAAACCAAACACTAAAACATCTCATCTGAAAAATCCTTTTCATTTAAATCATGCAGCAGGGGCATATAACAAGAAACAAAATCCTCCCATCCCTTCATTATTCATATATCACATAAGTTAAACCTACATGACACATCCATTCACTAACCGCTTTACACTACACCCTCCGTTCGATTCCAAATTCCTAAACCAAAACCAAGTCCAGAAAACAAACCTCAATTGCTCGATCGCCCCTCATAACCAGCCAATGTCGTCTTCTCGATCAACTTCACTTCCTCCTCCCCCTTCTTCTCCTCCGCCTTCTGCGACCCTGTCAGCCTCGCCAGCACCACAAACGAAAACCCACCCAGCACGTTGTTCAAACACCTCAACCCAACAACCGAAACCTTAAACCCCGCCGGCGGCAACACTTTCCCCATCACATGCTCAACCCCGTTCAAAGTCTGGTACCTCAAATTACTACTCACCCCCATATGCGCAGCCCAAGTCATCGCATTCAACAATGTTGGCGGGGGCTTATTCGGTGGCTCAAACTCCGGGTCCATCTTCTTCCTCAAACTGATCAACCCATTCGAAATCGCGGTCCCCACGAGCCCAGCCGCAAACCCCACAGCAGCAAAGGTGACACCTTTAGTGATCATAGTCGCGATCCTCGAAGAGAGAGCATAAGGGCCGGGCTCGAAGATATAGGAGGGGAGCGAGGATGTGACGGAGGTTGACGTGGCGGTAGTGGGGGCAAGGAGGTACATGAGGACGAAGTTGAGGATGGATCCGACGACGAGGGTTGAGAAAACGAAGTCGAGCTCGTTGAGGCCGAAGTTAGGGCGAGACGCCATGTCGCCGAGGACGCAGGCGGAGACGCCGACGATCTCCTCCATTAGAACCTTGAAGGGGAATTGGGGATCCGCCGCAACCCTGGCCCTCCATCCGCTCAAGAAGAGGCCAATGGGATCCTTGGGATCGTCGGAATGATCGCCGAAGTGATCTCCGCCGCCGCTTCCGCCGCCGCCGTTTCCGCCGGATCCGGATCCGTTGTTGGGTCCGGATCCCGAGAGGACGGGTTCGGAGAGACTAGGGTTTAGGGAGCGGAGGAAGGGTAAAGTTGTAATTTTTGAAGGGAGGTGGGGAAAGCGGTGGTGATGGAGGGGCAAAGTTGTATTTTTTCCGTCGGCGAGGTTTGGGAGAGGGGCGAAGCGGAGCATGGAAGCTACGGCCATGGCGTCGGCGGCGGCGGATCGGCGGGAGTTAGAGAGAGAGAGAGAGAGAGACCGCGGGTTTTGTGAGAGAGACGCTGGTAGCGGGGGATTTGGACAAAATCTCGGAATTAGCGCTAATTATAAACTAATTAGAATTTAGACTATTATTAAAACTATTTAGAAGATCGGTACATTTGGGTCAAATTAATGACACGTAGGCGCCACGTAGGATGACAGTTTGAAGCTGGGCGCAAGTCCTATTCCGCACTTTACAAGTGGGGAATTAATTTTGGCCCAAGAAGCCAAGTTGGCACTCTCGAGTGAAGTTTATTCCGCACTTTACAAGTGCGGAATTGGACTCGGCCTTAGCCTCAGCCAAGTCTATTCGGTATAAACCTGCCCAACCTTTATGCTATCAGTCCCATCCCTTTTCCTTTTATATTATATCAGTTTCTCTCTCTTATTTCACATCTCTCTCCTCTCGGACCTCTCTCTCTCTCCTTTCGCACCTCAGATCTCTCTCTCGTTTCGCCACCTTCATCGAAGCCCCCTTCGATCTCCAGCACCCCATCCTCCTCCTCGTTTTTCGAAACCTCTTTCCAGGGTCGATCTCTATCCCCTCCTCCTCCTCCTCCTCCTCATTCGACCTCTTACTGTTGCCGATCCTCTCGTCAAGGCCGAGCCCCCCTCTGAGAACAGTGAGTTTTCAATTTAAATAGTTTTTTTGAAATTATTGTTACTTTTGTTTATAAATTGGTTTGTTTTGGGTTATGGTATTTTATTGTTAGGGTAATTTGTGAGTTAAGCTTTTGGTAATTTAGTGTTAGGGTTAGGGTATTTTGGGAGGTTAGGGTCATGGTATTTTAGTGTTACGGTTGGTGTTTTGGGGTTAGGGATGGGGTAATTTAGGGTATTTTAGTGTTAAGTGTAGGGTATTTTGGGGTTAAAATTAGGATAATTTAGAATAATTTGGGAGGTTAATGTATATATGGAATTAAATATTGTTGTTGTGAATGTTGTAGAGTGTATAAATTTGTTTCTTGAGTTTTCGATAATTTCACAATTATTATTAATATTAGGTGCGATGGCAAACGAAGATGCTGTGTTGATTTATCATTATAACGGCACCTTAAATATTGAAGCGACTGAAAGACCGAACTGCGTTGGTGGGAAAAGTAAAATGATGAGAGTTACTAAATCGTACTCATACAATGAGTTGAAGCGAAAGATTTATGCAACCACGCGGATAAATCTGAGATATTCTAAGATCGAATTGGTATGCAAAGTTCCGATCATAAGTCAGGGCTACACAAGCATTGAAGTAGCCGATGACAAGAATAAAAAATGATACTTAGCTTGTATCCTGAAAATCCATCAATATAGGTGTTGGTGGTGAAAGAATCTGTACAATTGCCTCAAGAAATAGTACAATCACATCAAGCTTATGAACCACAAGAGGAATTTACACACATGCTCAATACGGCTATGTGCAGTCCTGGAGAGCCGAACGTGCATGATGACGCATTCAATTCTATGCAAGTTCTATTCCATAGCACCCAGGTTGACACGGATATGTATAACTTTGATTGGAATTTGTATGGTCGGACAATGCCAAATCCGTACAATATGAATTGCATAATGGGGATGGCTGGAGTGAATAGGTAATATACTATATTAAATAAAACTGACGATACTCATCGTATATCGAATCATGGTCAATTGATAATTGATGTTTGAGTTTATATGTCGCGTAGGGCTTCATTTTTTGCACCGAAGCATATGCGAACACAAAGTTCAATGCAAAGGGAGTTTGGTGCCGATGCATCTTTAGGATTTGGAACACCTTACGCGGGATCATCTTCCTCACATCATGTTGAAGAAAGAGATGACCCCGAAAACGAGGGAGATGGTGATGATGTAAATACCAATCGTGAAGGAGATGGTGGCACGCAAGAAGACAGTATGCAGTATGCAGACCAAGATGAAGTGGACGATCAGTGAGTACATCAAGCATATGCTAACAACGAATATGTTGAGTTTGAAAAGCCGCATTCTGATGAGGCGATTGATGATACCATGGTAGATGTATATGCTACTGAGGATATGATCATCGATAACACTCGTTGGGCGACGCGAATAGACGATAATGCCAGATTTCAAGTTGGACAGATATTTGCGACGAAGGAAAAATTAATTGAAGAAGTCAGTGTATGGTCCATTAAAAGGCGTGTGTCATTCAAAACGGCCAGGAGTAGTAAAACAAAGTATATTGTGGTGTGTGATAACAATTCAGGTACGGACCCTGGACAATGCCCATGGAAACATCATGTAATAATATCAAAACATAGGGTGCATTCGACACACTTCACTATAAAGGAACATAATCCAGAGCATCGGTGCCGAAACACTGTAGGGGTTGTGAGGGCACAGACAGGCCACATCAACATTTATATGCCGATGCATCTTGCCTTTACCGAAGAAGCGGCTTGATATGACATCGGCTGCCATCCAAGATCAAATGGAAGGGGTATATCAAATTAATATTTCTTATTTCAAAACGTGGGAGGAGAGAAGGAAGGCTTTATGCATGATATCTGGGGATTGGGAGAAATCATATCAAACTCTGTCGCGGTACCTCGAGGTAATTACAAAGAGCAATCCCGGCACAGTCTACAAGATCACCTACAAAAACCTGACTCCAATAGCAGTCCAGTTTACCGACATGTTCTGGAAATTTGGACCATCAATTAAGAGATTTGAATACCGTCGTCCAGTTCTGAGCATTGATGGCACACTCTTATATGGTAAATATAAGGGGACTTTACTTATTGCTACCGGGGTGGATGCAGATGGAGGGTTGTATCCTTTGGCGTTTGCGGTTGTCGATGGTGAAATTGAAGCAAATTGGGAATGGTTCTTCGCATGTATTCGTATGTATATCCCTAGTGTAAATCGTTGCCAAATTGCATGGTTGTCTGATCGGATGAAGGGTCTTCCAAGGGCACTAGCTCAAGGCTGGTGTACGCCCCATTATCATCGCTACTATTTGCGGCATATCAAAGCTAATTTCTCGAAAAAATCAAAGGCGAATCATTACAGCTTTTGTTGTATGAAGCCGACCGTGCTTCGAATCCTCTAGTTCATGCTCAAAAAAGAGCAGAGCTGTAATGATTCGCCTTTGATTCTGATTCCTTTATTTGTCTTTACTTATTACCTTCTGCACACCACACTTAGGCTAATTAGTTTTCTTCATTCCCTACCTTTCGGCACCTGCCTATGGTTTGAAAGAAGACTATCCAATAAGCATAATAGGTGTACCCTCTCCTAATCCTAGGAGCCCTCACAACCTGAGAGAAGGTAAGGAGAAAAGATAATCGAATAATCCTATTCAATCTCTCCAGAACCAGAATCCATTCTCGAAAAGGTTCCTTCGAGTTCGTATATAACCATACGATGGATTTATCCAATGGAATTGGATGTTCGGTATCACACGGGCTGTGAGTATGCGACATCGCAATAATTAGCCTTAAGTGCAAGTGGGAGATTGTTGGATATAGTGCTCTCGAAGTCAATTATTGGATCGCGGGTGCGTGATTGCAATGATTGAGGGAGGACCTATACCGGTGGGACAGTCTTACTCGAGATGATAATATGCTATCTGGTTTGTCTTTATTATCATGTACATGTTGATAGAGCCCATAGAATTCTTGCTTGACGGCCAGCAGTATGATGGCGATCATATACGTGGGAGCTGGGGTCTATAAGCACATCCTTAAAGTGTCCCTAGTCATAGGAGTTTCGAGACCGGGCATCGATACATCCACTTCCATTGAGTGGCTTCCATCAAATTATCATGCGATGATAGTTGGATCCCGATTCCCACTGATGAGTTAGATTGTTGGATGTATATGCCCTAGAGGCCAGTATTGTATATGTGTACATATGGATACTAGGGATATGTATGTACAGAACAATCTTGCTCAGTTTTTAGTATATTATTTGACTTGTCTTTATCAGAATATGTGTATTTATTTGTATTGTTGTTATATCTGGTTTGCACATATTGATAAAGACTCGATACGGTAGTATACTATAGTGGTTTGTCTTTATCTTAACATGGCATATGTTATACTCGTTATTACATATTGCGGTTACATGTTGATAAAGTCCATAGGATCTTGCTTGACTACCTGCGTTGTGATGGCGATCATACTTGTAGGAGCAGGGTAGTCCATAAGCATATCCTTAAATAGTCCCTAGTCGCGTGAGTATCGAGACTGGCCACTGATACCCCAGAGTAGACTGGTGTGTACGTTTCTAGCCCCGTTGGAGGATGGTTGGTCCTGCGGACATTGGTCTGATGCACCTAAGATCGTATACAGGTGCTCACTGGGTGTGAGTACACTGGACGGACTCGCCGAGAACTTTCATATGGTACTATACCTATCGTCAGATGGAAGTTCTCAAGTGACATGTGTACAGGTTAGTCTTTGGACCCGAGATCGGCGTTTGTCTCGTGTGAGTTCCCACTGAACTTTGATCACTACCCTACCACTGCTCTACTGAGTCGTGGAAACATGTTTTGGTTGGGTTCAGTCCCGAGCCACATGGAGGCAGTGAGCGATTGTCGGGGATTCGTCTCTCCCGGTATAGGGAGTCGATATCGCACTGTGATTCGATTGGTCAGGACCATAAGACCTTGGCCAAGGCACTTGGGATTTACTGATAGGTTGATCAGTAGTTTCCCGGATTGGTCCTGAGCCACATCGGCACGATTTATCAGGTTGTTAGGGTCTGACGTTGACCATCCCCTAGACCCGGTATGCTGTACTCTTTGACGAAAAGTCCGGACTGTACGGATATTGTCACGGATAGGCTCAGTAGGAGATCCGGATGAGTTTGCTCATCGGCCTTCTTTTCGACAGGTACCTGGGTAGCCGTTACATACAGCTAGTGCCGCTGATGAGCTTGTGGTTAAACCCACTGCCAGAGTACTGTCGAGTCTTTAGAGTCCCACACAGAGGGTTTCCCTGATTCGGGAGAAATGATGTAGTAGCCGTATTGGATACGTGCAGGGTTCGATCGATTGATGTACTTGGTACTCGGATTTTCGATCGGACAGTTTGTAATACTAGCTGGCTCGGGTTTGAGCCGGATTATTAAATCAAGTATTGATTTAATAATTTACGTATATGTATTTCGATATATATATTCTAGCATTACGTTCTTCGTGTTATTCTATCTCTTTTGGGCATTCCGATTTTTATCTGATTGCCGGTATATTTGTACAGTAGACTAAAATCCGTATTTACTACAGATTTCCTTCTAGAAGGTGGCCACCTCATTATGTATTTTCCATTTATTTCATAAATGGAAATGAGGTGTAAAGTTAGAGTATGGGAGGAAAAGAGGCGACCATGCTTCAGTAGTAGTCAAATGAATTTATAATTCATTTTGGGTTTACTATTGAAGCATGGTTGCTAATTGTTTAATGAAAGAATTGATATACAAAACCATTGTGTGTATTTTCTCTTTCATGCTTGATTCATTTTTCTCTCTTGAGCTCTCATCTCCTCCCTCCTCTAGCTTTCTCCTCCACCTTCATCTTCTTCCTCCTCACTACATTTCTCATGTGTTGAGATACAAGTGAAGAGGCTAGAAAGAGATAGAACACTTAGACATCAAAACTACATCCTAGATTACTTGGACTGGCATCCCAAGTTCTCTAGTTGCTCTTTTGACATATTGCAAAGAGCTAGAACCATGAATCATACTCCCCGGACGGATCATCTACGACAAAAGGAGGCCGGAGAACAAGCTCGATCCCGATGGACCGATGGAGCCGGATTTGGAGTTCAAGCATGTTCAAGGCGCTTGCTAGGAGCTAAGGACGAAGAAAGAAGACCGAAGGACTTGGTTCATTTGGTGAGGTTTCTATCATAGTAGATAGCTTTCTTAGTATAGCTAGTTAGTTTTATGGAATGATCCGGTTTTAGGGTTTAGTCTAGCACCAAGTTTTATTCGTAAGAAATTTTTGTTCCGTATTTGGCCACGTGAGATGGCCGGGGCGCTAGGGTAACCCTTCATGGTATCAGAGCCACCCATAAAACATATACTAGCTTGTTTAAACGTGTTTAGAATAACGATCGACCGAAAATTTCAAAAACTGAATTTCAAATCATGAGTTTTCTGTCGATTTTTAAATATGCTCGAAAAATCAATTTTATGGTCCCAGAAAATCATGCAGGCTTTTTTAAGAACCCTGGAGAAATTTGGTCGCGTGTTCCCACCAAACCGCCGCGGATCCGCCGCGCAAACCCCCTATTGGTGGCGGTTCCGCGGCCGTTTTGGGGCCCACGTGAACAAAATTTCTTCTGGACCTCTTATTTTTGGAAATTGTGGTTTCTGGAATAATTACCTTGTTCCCCGCCGAACGGCGGCCGACGACGTTAGGACGTCTAGCCTGAGGTTCGGGACAGATGCTATTTGGTTTTATCCGTCTACCTCTCCGAAGATACCAAGTTAATTTATGGCACCGTGTATCGGAGGTTTAGACGGATGCGGCCGATGTAGCAGACTTCGTCAGATTCCCCCCCGCTTGAGGGGTTTTTGATTATGGGGACACTCTTCCCTGCAGGCGCAAGCCCCTGTAGTTAATTACGCTACCGCATCACGGTAACAACTTTCTCCTTCTCCAGAATTTCACTTCGTGTCGTGTGTGTTTGTTTTGTTTGTGGTTGCCCGTGGATTGTATACGGAGACTAAGCGATGTCGTCGCCCGTAGGACGTGGATTAGTCCAAATCCGTATTTACTTAGATTTGGGTTTGGTGTTTTGGTTTAAGGATACGTTAGCCGTATTTAGGCTAAGATCGACTTAAACGTTTGTTAAGGATACGTTAGTTTGATTTGAGACTAAGATTAACGTAACAGGATCATTTGGATCCGACAAAAGAGCATTTGGGGTCTCTATTGTTCCAGTTTAGGGACATAGTGGTCCATCATTAGTTTGAGGATATTTCGGTCCGTGATCCCGTTTAGGGACGTAGTGGCCCGACATTAGTTTAAGGACGTTTCGGTCCGACATTAGTTTAAGGACGTTTCGGTCCGACATTAGTTTAAGGATGTTTCGGTCCATATACGTATGTGGTCGTCGGGACCCGTCACCTCTCTGACGTCGTTGAAGGATTACAACGACAGGTGTCAGAGGAGTTCGGAGATGTACCCTCGAACCGGAGGTAAATTGATTTAAGAGAGCAATCTTGCTCAGTCAATTTAATTTGAGGACTTACGGCCAAAATTGGGCTAAGTCCTCAAAAAATGTTCAACATTTTATTTGCTTTTGCATTGCATTTCTTTTTATTTTTATTTGGGCTCTACCCATAAAGAATGCAGAGCATCAATTTGTTTTGGGCTCTGCCCATTTATAAATGATGCAATGCATAGCATTTTTTTTTATTTCGTTTGGGCTCTGCCCATTTATAAATGATGCAGAGCATCAATTCTGTTTGGGCTCTGCCCTTTTTATTGCGTTACAATTTAATTAGGCATGCTTGGTCTTTTTGATTTGGGCATGGCCCTTTAGGAAATGCATTGCATTTGTCAGGCGCTTTGCACCAATCAGAGAGCACAAGCGCTTGTGGTGTTGACACGTATCACACAAGCACAGTGCGTTGCGCTAATGCGCTGCGCCTGCGCTGCTGACACGTGGCGCACTCTGGTGGCTTGCGCCAATCCAAGAGCGCAACAGCGCAGTTTTCAAGTGTAAGGCACTATAATTTGAGAATCTTTTAGAACCAATGGTTCATGATAAAGTGCAAAGCACTGTTTGTTTTCTTCGATCTAATGAGAATCAAAGAAAACAAGTATTTCTTGTTTTTCTTGTTTTAAAGAACCAGTGGTTCATAAGAAGTGCAAAGCATTGTTTATTATGTGAAGATCATTGATCTTGTTCTTAGATCAATGATCTATTAGAAGAAATTTCTTCTATTTTATGAAGGTTTTTTTTTACCTTTTTCTTGAAACTTTTTCAGAGTTCTCTCTGTTTGAAACTCTTGATTTCTCAAAAATGTTCCTCCTCTGCATTGAGGTCTAGGGTCCTTTTTATAGTGCCCATAAATTAGTTAAATTTGTTAAAGAGATTTTTCTCTGAGTGATTTGGGGAATTTTCCACACCGTTGGATCTTTGATCCAAGGGCTTCTGTTTTACAGAAGAAAATCTTCTTGTTTTAACAAGAACAAAAAGATCTTATTAGAATATTAATTCTGTTTGGCGCAAAAGTCCCAACGCGTAACACGTGTCACGCAGCGCATCGCTTGCGCAGTTATGCTTGCGCAACTGCGCAGACACGTGTCGCGCAGCGCAATGCTTGCGCGGCTGTGCTTGCGCAACTGCGCAGACACGTGTCATGCAGCGCAGCGCTTGCTCGGCTGTGTTTGCGCAGCTGTGCGTGCGCAGCGGCGCAGACACGTGTCGCGCGGCGCAGCGCTTGCGCAGCTATGCCTGCGCAACCGCGCAGACACGTGTCACGCAGCGCAGCACTTGCGCAACTAAAGCGTTGCTTCCTTTTGTCTTTTAATAGAGCTTTGCTCTGATTAGGCGCGCTGCTTCGGGCGCTGCGCTGACATATCTGCGCCTGACACGTGGCATCCTGCGCACAGCGCAGGGGATCTGAAGCGTTGCTTCATTTATTAAAATTTAGATTTTCAAGATAGAGCTTTGCTCTGATTGGGGGAATCGGAAGCGTTGCTTCACCTGAGGTATCTTTTCATCTCCTTTTTTCAAGTCAAACTTGTATTTCCCCGAAATTTTGATTTCCCTGGTCTTGGAAATAATACCGTGCACAGAATTTTCTGTGCTTGGGTCTATATATAACTCAAGGCCGAGCCTTTTCTTTTCTCATCTTCAGAGAACTTCTTCGATCATGGCTTGCAACCGCCCTCATGCCCGCCGACAACCATTGGAAGTGTCGATCCGGGACATCGTTCCCCGTTTTGCTGCGCGCTTGGTGGACCCTTCTTTTAAGGACGAGCAGTGCGATGCTGCAATGTACGAGCTTTTGACTCGTGTGGGGTCTCCTCTTCCTCCGCACTCCATTTGGCTCCGGATGATCCTTGCCTCGGTGCTCGCCGATCTTCCCCCTCCTCCAGTAGAGATGTCCTCGGCAATGCTTGACGCCGCCGAGGATAAGATCGAGCGCTTCTTTGACACCAAAGCCCTGAGGGACTGTTCTTTCCTCTTGCTGAGCCAGATACGGGCTCGCCGGGTTGTCATCGCCACCTTTTCTGACGAATGTGGCGATGATCGTTGGGCGTCTACCTCTCGGGAGGACCGCCGCTTCAACGTGGTGGAGAAGACAGAAAGGGAACTGGAGAATCTTCTTCTTATCTTTGCGAACCCTTGTCTTTCCGATCCCATATTTGGTGATCTTTTTAAAATGTAATAACAATAATAATGATGAACAAGTATTTTTCTTTTTAATCAAGTATTTCATTATTTGTTAAGGGTTCTTTTATTTTAGCTCTCTGTTGTGCTTGTGAATCGTATAATTTAATTTGCTATTATTAAGTGCATGTGATTCTTGCAAGGATAAATTGCCTTTGGTGTTTAGCCTCTTTCATGAAGCGGTGCTTTACTTTTCAGTCTTAGAAATAGAGTTTCGTTCTAATTGGGGGAAACAATTGCCCCCCCCCCCCACCGTTGCACTTGCATGGTTCCAAATGCGAACGCAACGGTGGCAGAATTTCAACCTTTATGGTAACCTTTGGAAGTTGAAAGGGCATTTGATGCCTATAAATAGGACCTTTGGTCCTGCACAGACGATTATCATCTTTAAAATTTTCATTTTCAGAAACTTCAGAGTTTTGCTCTTGCCTTCAAGAACTCTTCGAGTTATATTTTCCTAAACAGTAACTATTTAAGTAAGAATTGGTCTTGAATTAAATCAATTCTTAATTAATAGAGTTTTGCTCTCATAGATCTTTGATCTAAAGAAAACTCTTTTGGGGTTTCATCAAATAGAGCCTTGCTCTCAGGAATCTGTTTCAGGGTTTCTTAACCCATGAACAGAACCTTGCATCTTTGGCAAAACATAGACCTCTTTGATCTAAAAGAAAGATGAACTCTTAAGAGTTCGAATATGGATAATGAAAATTAAAAATGGAGTTTTGTATTTAATGGATCATATCATCTTTTAATAGTAACGATCTCAGAGTTCTCGAGGGATTTCTTTAAATTCCCCTTATTAGGGTTTTGGTAGTCACTCCTGTTTGCAGAGCATTGCTCTCGAGAAGTTTAACTCTCTGTGTATTTTTTATCGCTAATCTTCCTGTGATGTTTCCTCCAGGCATAATGGCGGTGCGTCTATACAGTTTGCACGAGTTCATCACCTACGAGGATATCCGCGCACAGGGCCATCATCAGAACCAGGAGTTTACGGATGCCCAGTGTGCGGAGGTCATGGGTCGTCTGAACGCACGTCTTGGTTGGTTGCTCCCCCGCCGTTCTGCTCTCTTGGAAGTCGTGTTGGGAGCGATTTGGAGGGCACTCCCGGGGTTCCAGAGGCCCTACCGCTCAATGCGCTGGATGATGCCGAAGACAAGGTGCATTCAGTGTACCTGTCGGGGTTGATCTCAAAGAAACGGCGAGATAGCCTCATCGACATTCTGCATCAAATTTTCCAGCAGACGACGATAGTTGCTGCTTACCGAAGACCGGGTGGACTTGCCGAGGATCTTGACACACAGGAGCGCGAGAGGTTGCGCACGAGAATAATCCGAAAGGCCAGAAGAACTCTGAATGGCCTTACTCTTGAATTCCTCAATCCGTGCCCTGGATCTGAGGTTATTCTATTGTAATAATGTTTTTCGTCTATTGCTTTTATGATTGTAAGAACTCTTGGCAATATTAATGGAAAAAATTTATCCCTGCTTGTCTTTATTTTTCGTTCTGAGTCTTTTGCTCATGCATGAATGAGTGTGTCTCGAACGCTTGATCAAATGTAAATCGGATGCTCTTTTTGTTGCTTTCTTCTTTCTCTTATAATCAGTATGCTGTCTTGATAAACATAATTGGAAGATAACTTAGTTTTTTCCAAAAGATAGCGATGGCTTAGGCCGCAGGTTCGGATCTGCCGCCTAAGACTTTTCAACTCTATGAGCCGTAAGGGTCTCATAGAGACTTTTCTCCCTACGGATCGAGAGGATCTCGTAGGTGGGTTTTCTCCTTAGGAATCGTGAGGATTCCTAAGTGTGTTTTCTCTTATAAGTCGTAAGGATCCTATAAGAGAATTTTTTCCTCTTACGAGTCGAGAGGACCCGTATGCGGTTGTTTCCCTCTTTGTCGAAACTCGACTTCGGAGAGTGAGACCCATGAATAGTATGCAAGAGACCATTTTAGATCGACTTGCAGGGTCCCAGTGTTCAGGAAGCAAGTTTTTTAGTCCCTGCTGCCTGAGGCTTTATCTTGCAAGTTGAGACGAATCGGGAATTTTCCCGCGGAGACACTGGTTTCTCTGCGAGCCGACGCGAATCAGGAGGCTCTCGTCAAGGATGTTTGTTTCACTGAGTTGAGGTATTTGCCCAGGATTATTTGTTTCCCTGGTGTTGAAACGAATCGAGAATTTCCCACGGAGACACTGGTTTCTCTGCGAGTCGATGCGAATCAGGAGGCTCACGTCAAGGATTGTTTGTTTCCTTGAGTTGAGGTATTTGCCAAGGATTATTTGTTTCCCTGGTGTTGAAACGAATCGAGAATTTCCCACGGAGGCACTGGTTGCTCTGCGAATCGACACGAATCAGGAGGCCCTCATCAAGGATTGTTTGTTTCCATGAGTTGAGGTATTTGCCAAGGATTATTTGTTTCCCTGGTACCAAGGATTATTTGTTTCCTTGGTGTTGAAACGAGTCAAGAATTTCCCACGGAGACACTGGTTGCTCTGTGAGTCGACGCGGATCAGGAGCCTCTCATCAAGGATTGTTTGTTTCCCTAAGTTGAGGTATTTGCCAAGGATTATTTATTTCCTTGGTGTTGAAACGAATCGAGAATTTCCCACGGAGGCACTGGTTGCTCTGCGAGTCGACGCGAATCAGGAGGCTCTCATCAAGGATTGTTTGTTTCCCTGGGTTGAGGTATTTGCCAAGGATTATTTGTTTCCCTGGTGCCAAGGATTATTTGTTTCCTTGGTGTTGAAACGAGTCGAGAATTTCCCACGGAGACACTGGTTGCTCTGCGAGTCGACGCGGATCAAGAGGCTATCATCAAGGATTGTTTGTTTTCCTGAGTTGAGGTATTTGCCAAGGATTATTTGTTTCCCTGGTGTTGAAACGAATCGAGAATTTCCCACGGAGGCACTGGTTGCTCTGCGAGTCAATGCGGATCAGGAGGCTCTCATCAAGGATTGTTTGTTTCCCTGAGTTGAGGTATTTGCCAAGGATTATTTGTTTCCCTAGTGTTGAAACGAATCGAGAATTTCCCATGGAGGCACTGGTTGCTCTGCGAGTCGACGCGAATCAGGAGGCTCTCATCAAGGATTGTTTGTTTCCCTGAGTTGAGGTATTTGCCAAGGATTATTTGTTTCCATGGTGCCAAGGATTATTTGTTTCCTTGGTGTTGAAATGAGTCGAGAATTTCCCACGGAGACACTGGTTGCTCTGCGAGTCGACGCGGATCAGGAGGCTCTCATCAAGGATTGTTTGTTTCCTTGAGTTGAGGTATTTGCCGAAGACACTGGTTTCTTCGGAGTTGGGATGAACCGTCAAGATTTGGCTTCGTTTTCTGGCGGAGCCTGTTGGGAGAGTATGGTTCCTTCTTTGTTTGTGCCCTTGGATTGTATAGGATCGATGTGATCTCAGCTGTAGGACCGAAGTTTTATCATCTTTTGTTTTGTTTTATTTCCGCGATGCTCTATCATTTCAGCTTTTATATCGCGAAGGTCGCGATTGCCCAATCATTTCGGCTATTTTTCACGGTGCCCAATCATTTCGGCTGTTTATTTTGTTTTCACTCGCTGCTTTGTATTGCGAGTTGCCCAATCATTTCGGCTATTTTGCATGCACACATTTTTACTTGTTGCTTTTTATTGCAGGTTGCCATATCATTTCGGCTATTTCGTATGCATGTGCGGCCTACTGGCTTTCCGCCGTAAACCTGGAATTAGACACCGATTTCGGCATCAGCACCGCTACAACTGGGATATTGCCAGGAGCGAATCATCATCTGCCTCTGTCGATGTCAAACAAAGGTGGCTTAGCGATCAGGGTTAAGGTTCTGTCGACTAAGGCTTTCGACTTCGTGAGCCGTAAGGGTTTCACAAAGGTATTTCTCCCTACAAGTCGTGAGGATCTTGTAGGTGTATTTTCTCCTTAGGAATCGTGAGGATTCCTAAGTGTTTGTTTCTCTGTAAGTCGTAAGGATCCTACAGGAGGGTTTTCTCCTTGTAAATCGAAAGGACTTACAAGGGTCATGCGAACATATCCCCAGTCACGGATGGATCTTGGTTAGGGAAATGTTTATTCGCGCCCATGGATTGTATACAAGGGTCAATATTGAACCACTTGTAGGGCAATATTGGAAGTTGTGGGGGTTGCTTAAGCACAGGTTTAGGTCTCTGTATCTTAAGACTTTCAAATCTTATGAGCCGTGAGGGTCCCATAAGAGAGTTCTCCTTACGAGTCGTGAGGATCTCGCAAGTGTATTTTCTCCTTAGGAATCGTGGAGATCCCTAAGTGTGTTGCTCCCTTGTGAGTCGTAAGGATCTCACGCGGGTGGTTTCTCCTTACAAGGTTGAGAGGACCCTGTAAGTGTCCTTTAACGAGGTTGCACCCTTTCGGGTTTTCATAAACACTCGCCGGTAGTCCTGATGTTTTTACTCATGGAGCCTTTTCGGGTTTTCATCCGTGCCCATTTTGCTTATGGACATACCGCTTTTTTTATATTCTTTTTATTCTTTTTTTTTACGAGGTCGCGCCCTTTCGGGTTTTCACGAACACCCGCCGGTAGCCCCGCTGTTTTTACTCACGGAGCCCTTTCGGGTTTTCATCCGTGCCCTTTTTTGCTTCTGGACATACCGTTTTTTATTTATTTATTTATTTATTTATTTTTATATTTATATTTTTCTTCTTTTTCTTTTTTATTCCTCTCGTCAACCTGAGGATGCTGCGGTAGTAGTTTAAGGACGTTTCGGTCCGCTATTAGTTTAAGGATGTTTCGGTCCACTATTGAGAAGGTTGGCTACTGCTTAGAAAGCTTAAGCTTAGGAAGATAGCGAGCGGACATAGTCGTCGTCGCCTATCATTGATCTAGGCGGTAACTGTTTCCTGATTTAAAATCAGAAAAACTTATGGAAAAAGCTTCAGAAGAGGGTCACATGCTTACACGTGACCAGCAGTCACGTGTTGGCACGTGACACCTAAAAGTATCGGCGTGGCAAGTCCCGTTTCCCAACTACATCGAAGAAAAGGGCTTCAGAAAGAGTCACGTGCTCCCACGTGACCAGAGTCACGTGTCGGCACGTGACATTTAAATGCAAGCGGCAAAGGCACACCGGATCCCTGATCAGATCAAGGAAAAGGCTTCAGAAGAGGTCACGTGCTCCCACGTGACCAGGGTCACGTGTTGGCACGTGATAATCAAAAGCAGCAGATTTGTTCTCCCGCTAAACCAAGAAAAAGAATCTTGACAAGGGTCACGTGCTCACACGTGACCAGGGGTCACGTGGTGGCACGTGACGGTTAAGCAGCGGCAGAGGCGGAGTGCAAAAGAAGAAGAGGGCTCATTCCAAAGAGGGTCACGTGCCCACACGTGACCATGGGTCACGTGGTCACACGTAACCAGCTTTCAAAGCCCATTTTGCTAACAGAATTAAATTCTGAAAGAGATTCAAATCCTTCCAAAGGAAAGCGATTACCTGGAACCAATCGAATTAAAGATTTAAAGATGATTAAATATCATCTATCTATGGGAAAATCTCGAGTTTGGAAAGATTTCCCCTTTAAATCTAACCGAAATAACAAAGGAGAATCCCGGGACTTGAAATCCAATGGTGAATAAAATTCACCTAATAATCCAAAGGTCCAGGACGAATGATGGATGCAAATCAAATCTCTCAATGAAGATTCATCAAAAACTAATTGACTCGGCTGCTTCTCCTATAAATAGGATCCAAGAGACACAAAAAAGAGATACACGCAGAGGAAAGAAAGGGAGAGAGAGCTTTGATACTTTGAGGAATTTGGATCTTCTGCAAAAGAAAACCCTAGGTAAGAAAGGGAAGGCTTTTTGAAAGAAGGAGAATTTAATTCTCAACAGAGTTTAACTCTGATATATAAAACAGAAGAATATATTTCTTCTCTCTTTGCTAGAGGATCTGCAAAGTGCACATCTCCCCTTGAAGTTGAGAATTTAATTCTCAATGGGTTGAGATCCTGCCATGCAGATCCAAAACATAGAGAGGGAATGGAAGCACGAGAATTTAATTCTCACAGAACTATAGGAATTTAATTCCTTTAAAATAAAATTAGGGCTTGACCCTGTGTTATGGGAATTTAATTCCTTCAGAACAAAAAGAAACAGGGTTTAACCCTAATTAAGAACCTAGTTCTGTTGAAACAGCGGGAATTTAATTCCCTTAATCATAATTTAATAGAGAATGGGAATTTAATTCCTTAAAAGCTTTTATTAGGGTTTAACCCTTCAATTCTTCACATATATGAGGAATTTAACTCCTACAGAAAATTCAGAGTCCAACTCTATTCCAGAATATAAATCTTCAAAAGGAAGTAGGAATTTAATTCCTCTGAAATTACTGTCAGGGTTTAACCCTACGAGGAATTTAATTCCTGGAAAAGATTAACTGATCCTCTAAACAACATACATAGAGGCAGGGTCATGTGTCACCACGTGACCCCCCCAAAAGATCTACAGAAAGCCCCTTTGAGGCGGTGCCCCACATGACCCACGTGACCCTTGACAGAAGCTTTAACACACAAGCATTTGAATGCCCGTCACGTGAGGGCACGTGATGCTCTAAAAGATGCAACAGTCTCAGAAGAACAAATGAAGGGAGGGCGCTCTCACGTGTCAACACGTGACCCCTCTTGCCTTAGTGTTTAACACTAAATTGAAACTCCCGAACCCAGTATTGAAACACTGTTGGGCCTTAGTGTTCAACACTAATCAAAGAACTTTATTCGCAGTGTTCAACGCTGATTACCTTAGTGTTTAACACTAATCTGGGATCTCCATTGCCAGTGTTTAACACTGATTTGTTTTAGTGTTTAACACTAATTTGAAAGCCTTGTTGCTGGTGTTTAACACCAATTATCTTTTAGTGTTAAACACTAACTTGTCAATCTCGTTCCCAGTGTTCAACACCGATTGCTCTGTAGTGTTTAACACTAGGCTTTGGCCCAATTGGCTAAATGGATAGAGGCAAAGCCTCTCCTTCAATGGACCAACAGGAAGCCAATATTCCAGACACGATTGGACTTAGCCCAAGCTAGGCCATGAGTCTTCAATTCGTAATTAACTGGGCTAATGGGCTCATAACATAATTAATCGGTCTTGATCCCAAATTGGGCCAAGGACTATTTAAGCCACTCCGGTTCTAGGGTACATCTCTTCACTCCTTTGATACTTGGCATTGTAATCCCTCAATGTCTTCAAAGAGGTGACGGGTCCCGACGACCACACATTGATATGGACTGTGGGGTCCTTAAACCCGTGTGAAGCATCTCATGCAAAATTCCTGGTTACGTGGAACGCGGATAACGTCACTCTTTGACCCTGTGGAAAACGCCCAGAGCGGAGCCTAGTCCTCGCCGAGCACGGCAGTGAACCCATGTGAAGCATCTAGTGCAAAATTTCTGGTTACGTGGAACGCGGATAACGTCACTCTTTGACCCCGCGGAAAACGCCCAGAGCGGAGCCTGGTCCTCGCCAAGCACGGCATTGAACCCGTGTGAAGCATCCAGAGCACATACCGGACTGTGGAGTCCTTAAACCCATGGACTACGACGTCCTTAACCTCGACCGAGATGTCTTAAAACTAACAATGGACCGCAATGTCCTTAAACTACCCATGGACCGCAATGTCCTTAAACTACCCATGGACCGCAATGTCCTTAAACTAGCCATGGACCACCACGTCCCTAAAACTGGAACAATAGAGCCTCCGCATGCTCTTTTGTCGGATCTAAATGATCCCGTTTAAGTTGATCTTAGCCTCAAAGATGGCTAACGTATCCTTAAACCTTCAAACAGACTGGACTATAGATCCCCCCAATTAACTCTGGTTCAAGGGTACATCTCTGAACTCCTCTGACATCTATCGTTATAATCCTTCAACGTCGTCAGAGAGTTGACGGGTCCCGACGGCCATACACACGATGGACCACTATGTCCCTAAACTGGAACAATGGAGCCCAAACGCTCCTTTGTCGGATCTAAACGATCCCGTTAAGTTGATCTTAGTCTCAGGTTAGACTAACGTATCCTTAACAAACGTTTGAGTTGATCTTAGCCTCAAGTATGGCTAACGTATCCTCAAACCAAACCCCCAAACCCAAATCTAAGATAATACGGATTTGGACTAGTCCACGCCCTACGGGCGATGACATAACTCAGTCTCCGTAAACAATCCACGGGCAACAAAACACAAAACAAACACCCACGACACGAAGTGACCAGCTGGAGAAGGAGAAAGTTGTTACCGCGATGCGGTAGCGTAATTAACTGCAGGGGCTTGCGCCTGCAAGGAAGAGCGTCCCCACAATCAAAAACCACTCAACGAGGGGGAATCTGACGAAGTCTGCTACATCGGCCGCATCCGTCTAAACCTTCGATGCACGGTGCCATAGATCAACTTGGCATCTTCGGAGAGGTGGACGGATAGCACCAATTAGCATCTGCCCCGAACACCAGGCTTAGACGCCCCACGCGTCCCGGCCGCCGTTCGGAGGGGAACAGATTCTGGCACGCCCGGTGGGACCTTTTCCTCTTTCCACTCCACACTTCGTGTGTCGTGATTCGCGAACCAATCACGGTTCGCTAATAGTTGCCCTTGGGTTTCAAGATACTAAGAATTGGCGTCTTGCTTATTGCAGAAAGTAAATGATCGATGGCTTCTGCTTCTGCGAAATCCTCCAACCGCTCAAACTGCAATTGCGACCAACGCTTTGCCTCGCCAGGAGGTATAGCCTACGGACCCTAAGCTGCTTCGTTATTCACAATGCCGGTGGACCAGGTGACCCAGGCCACTACCGGATTGTTCTTTGGGACTATACTCCCACCGACAAGCTTCGCGGCGCCGGTGCTGACAAAGGAAGCTCTCAAGAAGTCGGTCTTTGATCGTCTTACCTCTGCCGCGGCTCCCCTCAACGAGTCGCCCAACGTCAACGCCTCGGTCTTGTTAGTGTATATGCCCTAGAGGCCATTACTGTATCATACTAGTTTGTATATTACTTAATGGATGCTTGGGATATTCACCTTGTATATACAATCTTGCTCTAAATAGTAGTATGCTACTTGGTTTGTTTCTACTTCAATGTGTACTTGTGTTTATTTCAGTATATCACTTATACGCATTAGTGGAGCCCTTAGGATCTTTGCTTGATTACCAGCGTTGTGATGGCAGTCACACTAGTGGGGGCTGGGTAATCTATAGGCACATCCTTATACAGGTCCCTAGTCGCAGGACTATCGAGACAGGGCATCGATACTCTGGAGTAGACTAGCGTATGCGCTTCTCATCCCAGTGTGGGAGATGGTCTGTCCCACAGCCATCAGTACGTCGTACTGGAGATAGTATACGGGTGCTCGTTGGGTTACGAGTACACTGGACAGGACTCGTCGGGAACTGACAGGTTGGTATTATACCTATCGTCAGTTATCAGTTCCCAGGTGACATGAGTACAGCTTAGTCCGCTGACTTGACACTGGCACTTCGCCTCAAGTGTGTTCCCACTGCACTTTGATCACTACCCTACCACGGCTCAAAGGAGTCGTGCAAACGGGTGGTGGTTGGGTGCAGTCCCGAAGCACTTGGAGGCAGTGACGGTTAGACAGGATTCGTCTCTCCCGGTATTGGGGGTTGACATCGCGCTGTGTCTAGGAGAGCCATTACACGAGTAGTCCCTGGCCAGGGCAAACGAGATATACTGGTAGGTTTCCAGTGTTATCTCAGAGTGTTTTGGGCTTCGCTCCGGCACGACTTGTACCGCTATTGGGGGACTGACGTTTACCACCCCCTAGGCCCGCCATGCGATGTATCAGACGAACAGACCGGACTGTACGGAGAATGTCACATTCAGACTCAGTAGGAGTTCAGATGGGGTTTCACCTCGTCAGCCTTCTTGTCGACATCTACCTGGGGACCGTTATGCATAGCTAGTGCCGCTTGCGGTCTGTGGTTAAACCCACTGCCAGCGTAGTATCGAGTCTTTAGAGTCCCACACAGAGGGTATTCGCCTCTGGGCAAAACAGAGTAGAGGTCGCATGGTTTTGCGACAGGGTTCGTTCTCATCCGCGCACTTGTGCACGTTTGGAGTCCGGACGGATTATACTGGCAGGCTCTGGTTTGAGCCAGATACTGGTATATGTTTTGGGGGTTGCTTTTATATCTTGGTATTCTTGTTTTTCGGAACGAGAATGCAGGTGTGTATGCACAGTTGCTTGAAGCGGAGAATGAGGTTTTTCATTAGGGTTTCGGAACGAGTGCGTATGCACAGTTGACAGTCTTCATTTTCCAAACCCTAATGGATTTATATATATTATCTATTAATAATAATAATTAAATGAAGCATGGTTGTGGTCATTCCAAATACTACCATCAACTATTCTCATTTTCAATTATTATCATTTAGATAATATTTTTCTTTTGCATTATGGTTGCAAGAAGAGAAAAGAATAGCTCATTCTATCATTCTCATTCTCTCTCCTCTCTTCATCTTCTTCTTCCTCTAGTAAAGAGAAACTTTCTCATGAGTTGAGAATCCTTCTCTTTAAAAAGAAAAGCAAACCCTAGTCACTCTCTACTCACCCTAGGATCAAAGGATTAGCAAGCCGGAGATTCTAGTTCACTCCAAGTCCGAGAAAGAGCCCAAGGTCGAACCCTCGAGGTGGATCCATCTTCGACGGAAGAAGGCGACAAAAGAGAACCATCAACCTCTACAAGATTTCAAGAAGAAGGAGTTCAAGTTTAGGTATAACCCTCATCCGAGTAGCTAACTCCTTTTAGCGTATTTGCTAGTTTAGTTTAGACACGATCCCGACCTTGTTTAGTCCATGTTGCCTCTTGCACTAAAAAATTTGATTTTTATACCGTTTCCGCCTCCACGTAAGAACCGGGGGTCGCAATATGGACTTACAGTGGTATCAGAGCCTAACTAAACTTAAACTAGCTTGGTAGTGAAGTGTAACGAAGTTCGGAACCGAAAAAATCACAAAACCGGAAAATCACAAAACCTGAGTTTCTGTTGAAAATTTTATGGCTCAAAATGAAAAACTTTATACATGTAAATTCGTCTCAGGGTTTTGTGTGAACACCCAAGAAAAACGATACAGTGATTCGACCAAACCGCCGCCCATCCGCCGCATAAACCATGTATTTGCCGCGGAACCGCCGCGTTTTGTCGTTTTCTCTGCATCGTTTTTCGTGCAGTGTGTGTCTGTGTTGGTTTTGGGATTTTTGAAATATATTATATGTGCCCAGATTTTGCAGAAAAGAAATTTCCTTTTGGGGTCCTATAATTCCGTATTTTTTCCGAACTTCACTACACTTTGACTATGATGGTTATATCTGTGATGTTTGCATGTATTGAACGTCGGCTAATCGCTATAAGACGATTAGTCGGGGTTATACATGATCTGTAATGTGCTGGAATGTGTATATAAATATGTTGGATTGTCGCGGGTGAATAGCCGGGGGTTGTGAGACGAGAGTTTTCTTTTCTTGCAATTCATTGTAAATGTAAATTGATGTAATTATATTATTTGTTTGGCCGCACAACCGGGTCGGGGTTGTAGCCGTCATTGTATAATTCTTTTTACTGTTTTTGCTCCTAGGATAGACCCATGGAGGGGTGCACAAACTACCGAGGACTTGGCGGGTAGTTTGCCGCACCCGTAGGGGTCTTGGGTGGGGATTTGGCTATTCACCGCGACCGTGTTATCTGTTTTTGTTACAGGCTCGTACAAATTACAGATTGCTAGTATATCCAATGTATTTATCTGTGATCTGAAATGTCTATCATTGCTTTCTATTTAGGCGTTGCTTATGTTTTACAGACGCGCTAGCCCAGCCCCCGCTCTGTCGTTAGTTAAGTAACCTAACGGGTAATGACGGGGCCCCGTGGCGAATGCGAATGGCATAAGCGTACGTCATATTTTGGTTGTTTTCTGCAATGGTAGGATTAAATGATGGGACGCATTAAAAGTACTAATGCAAGAATATCACGCATTAAAAGAACTAATGCAAGATAATAAACCAAGTTTAAGTCGATGGAACACTTTCGAAAAACCACTCGGTTCTTTTCAAAACTAACTTTTAAATGCGGAGATTGAGCCACTCCTTCTAAAAGCTATCTCGTTCCATCGATTAAATCAAGTTCACTACGTTCACGGTTTCGCCAAAACCATTCGTAGCCCTCCGTCGCTTCGCATGAATAGGCAATAGTATTCAAGCTATGTATTTTGGCCAAAGTCAAGGCATAGTGATTGGTAGCTATTGGGTGTTCATGTGTAGCATAGATAGATGCGTTGGTTTGGGACAGTCGTGCTGCCATTTTGGCCAAAGTCAAGGGTAGGTACGGATGGATCCAAATTAACCTGGATAGTGACGGGCAGAACTTGACATGTGACTTATGGTATTTTGGCCAAAGTCAAGGTCATAAGAGCATGGGGCAAAAATCCACATCGGGAGTTTCATAAGTACTGAAACTTGCTAGATTTGCATACCATTTGGAGTGTGGTGATTCTGGTAGGATTCCTTCAGTTTCGTCACGCGATGATATTTGGATCCCGATCCTACTGTGAGTATATGCTACTCCTCGGGAAATTTCTCACTTAACGATCAATGCTATAAGCCTAGTAGGTGCCTAGAAAGGTGTTAGCGGGGTTACGCCCCCAGGGAAAAGAGGTTCTTTAATTAAGGAACTTCGCGAAAGCGTTGGAAAACCTCCCTCGAAGTACCGACACCGGCCTGGCTGAACGGTTAAGCAAGTATTGTACGGTGGGATTGATCCTGACTAATTCTTCCTTTATGGTTTGAGGAGGGATTCGAGAAACAGTGGGAGCCATCCTGTTTAGACAAACTAAAAACCACTCTAAACTTGCAAGAGCATCATGCTGAGTGTTTTTTCTTCTCTCTCCTAATTGCAGCGACCAATCAACATGACTGGACTTAAGTTACTCCTAGATAAAAACAAACTGACAGGGCCAAACTACAAAGATTGGCTCAGGAATGTCAAGATAGCAATCACTTATGACAAGCTGGGGTATCTTCTTACCACCAAAGCTCCCCCTGTCCCTGGTCCAACTTCCAGCGTCGCGGATAAGGAAATCCGCAAGACTTGGGAGATTGATAGCGCGAAGGCCAAGTGCCTCCTGCTTGCCTCGATGGACAACGAACATCAGAGGAGGCATGAGAATATGGACATGGAGTCCATATTGCTCCATACAAAAGAACTGTATGGAGAGCAATCACGTATCGCAAGATACGAAGCGTCTAAAAAGTTGTTTTCGACAAAGATGGCCGTCGGATCATCAGTAGCCGAGCACGTGCTAAAGATGATCGGCTACATTGAGGAGCTCGCTGACCTAGAGATCACATTGGAGAGTGAGCTATATACGGATATAGTTCTCCAGTCCCTTCCTTCCACTTACGCCCAGTTTATACTGAACTTCAACCTACAAGAAAAAGAGGTTGAACTATCAGAGCTCCTCAACATGCTGAGGAGCGCAGAGGGCACCCTACAGAAAAGTAGGGAAACATCCACTTTGTTTGTAGGAGGATCATCTTCTTCTAGGTCCAAGGCGAAAGCCAAGGGAAAGAAGAAGAAAGCCCCCGCCAAACCAAGGGGCGGTGTTAGTAAAGTGGATACGAAAGGAAAAGGTAAAGCAACAAAGATAGCGGGGAAGCTTGTGGATAAGGAAGAATGCTTCTTTTGTCATAAGAAAGGACACTGGAAGAATGATTGCAGGGCCTGGAAAGCCAGAACACAGGAATTGAAGCAGGTTGCAGCTTCAGCTTCAGGTGTGTATGTTATTGAAAACTGTCTTTCAATAAACTCTACTTCCTGGGTATTGGATACCGGATCAGGATCTCATATCTGTAATTCTTTGCAGGCGTTGAGAAACCGTAGGGATTTGAAGGCAGGTGACATGACCCTCAGAGTTGCGAACGGAGCTAGCATGGATGCTAAAGCCGTGGGGGACTATCACCTGGGAATGTCAGATGGACATGTTTTGGTTTTGCGTAATTGCTTTTTTGTACCCAACGCAACTTGTAATATCATTTCTGTATCTTTAGTTTCTAAAGAAGGTTATGAATTTGTGTTTGTAAGTAATGTTGTAAACATTCACCTTAATCAAGTATTGATTGGGTCAGGTACTCTGAGTAATGGTATATACGTGTTAAACCAACCACAGATTTTCAATGTCCAGAATACACACAAAAGAAAGTCTCCAGAAATAAATCAGACTTTCTTATGGCATTGCAGATTGGGTCACATCAATGAGAGAAGGTTGACTAAGTTGCATACAGAAGGATATTTGAATGCGTTCGAATATCAATCATATGCCACTTGTCAATCTTGTCTCAAAGGAAAGATGATAAAGACTCCGTTTACTGGACATGGAGTAAGAGCGAGCGAGCTCTTGGGACTCGTACACAGTGACGTGTGCGGTCCAATGTCTACACATGCCAGAAGCGGACATTCTTACTTCATTACTTTTACGGATGACTTCTCAAGGTACGGTTATGTCTTCTTAATGAAACATAAGTCCGAGGCCTTTGGAAAATTCCAGGAGTATAAGAATGAAGTAGAGAAACAGACCGGCAAAAGTATTAAGATTCTAAGATCGGATCGAGGTGGAGAATACTTAAGTGCCGAATTCCTGGACTATTTAAAAGAGAACGGAATTCTCTCTCAGCTTACTCCTCCTTACACCCCGCAACATAACGGTGTATCGGAGAGACGGAACCGCACCCTATTGGATATGGTGCGGTCCATGATGAGTAACGCTGAGTTACCGCGATCATTCTGGGGATATGCGCTAGAATCAGCCGCATACCTTTTGAACCGAGTCCCCACTAAGACTGTGCCTACCACGCCATTTGAGATGTGGTGTGGGAAGAGACCCCATCTTAATCACATTAAGATATGGGGAAGTCCAGCTTTTGTCAAAAAGCAGCATGCGGACAAGCTCGAGGCACGCTCAGTACTGTGCAAGTTTGTGGGATATCCAAAGAATTCCAAGGGATATTTCTTCTACTGTGAAGAGGAACAAAAAGTTCTTGTTTCTCGTCATGCCCACTTTCTAGAACACCAGTTCATAGAAAAAGAAATAAGTGGGAGCGCAGTAGAGCTGGAAGAAATTCCAGAACCACAGACTGTTACTGAAAGTTTGGTGGAACCAGAGGGTTCAACAGAACAGGACATTCCTACGCCGCTCCGCAGGAGTAGTAGGCAGTCTCATCCGCCCGAGAGATACTACGGTTTTCTCATAGACGGGGATCGAGAGGATTGCATCATAGATTATGATGAGCCTACTAGCTTCCAGCAGGCCGTTCAGAGCGTTGACTCAGTGAAATGGCTGGATGCAATGCGGACCGAAATGGAGTCCATGTACACCAACAAGGTATGGACGTTGGACATTGCTCCAGACGGGGTAAAACCCGTAGGATGCAAGTGGATCTTCAAAAGGAAGATTGGTGTAGATGGACAGGTTGAGACCTATAAAGCTAGGCTGGTAGCAAAGGGTTTTCGTCAAAGACCTGGCTTGGACTACGACGAAACCTTTTCTCCAGTAGCCATGCTGAAATCCATTCGGATCCTTCTTGCCATTGCTGCCTTCCACGATTATGAGATCTGGCAAATGGACGTAAAGACAGCTTTTCTAAATGGAAATTTAGAGGAGTGTGTCTATATGGATCAGCCAGAGGGTTTCATTCAGAGTGGGAGCAGCGGAAAGGTGTGCAAGTTGCTTAAGTCCATTTATGGACTAAAGCAGGCATCGCGGAGTTGGAACATCTGTTTTGATGAGACAGTCAAAGAATTTGGCTTTATCAAAAATCCAGATGAACCATGCATCTATAGTAGATTTGTAGCGAGAACTGTAGTATTCCTCGTTTTATACGTGGATGACATTCTCTTGATAGGAAATGACATTCCTATGCTACAATCTGTAAAGGATTCTTGTCACAAAGGTTCTCCATGAAAGACCTGGGTGATGCCTCATACATCCTGGGGATCCGGATCCATCGTGATAGATCCAAGAGGATATTGGGACTTTCTCAGTCCAGGTACATCGACACCATAGTGAAAAGATTCAGTATGGAAGATTCCAAGCGCGGTAACCTACCGGCTTGTCACGGGATCACCCTCTCTAAAGAGATGTCTCCCAAGACTGATTTGGAGAGGGATCGCATGTCTATTATACCCTACGCTTCTGCGGTAGGCTCTATAATGTATGCGATGTTGTGTACCAGACCGGATGTAGCTTATGCACTGAGTGTAGTAAGCCGGTATCAGTCAAACCCTGGGGAGAAACATTGGATAGCAGTAAAGAACATTCTCAAGTACCTGAGAAGGACTAAGGAGATGTTCTTGGTGTATGGCGGAAAAGACCTCCAGATCGAGGCCTTTGCTGACTCCAGCTTCCAGAGTGACAAGGATGATTCCAAGTCCATGTCGGGTTTTGTCTTCACCCTCAATGGAGGGGCGGTGTGTTGGAAGAGTTCCAAACAGGAAACCGTTGCAGACTCGACGATGGAAGCGGAATACATCGCTGCATCTGATGCCGCAAAAGAAGCTGTCTGGATGAGAAAGTTCTTGAAAGAACTTCAGGTGGTTCCGTCCATTGTTGACCCAATACCTCTGTATTGCGACAACAACGGGGCTATAGCTTTAGCGAAGGAACCCAGGTCCCATCAGAGATCCAGGCACATCTTGAGGCGGTATCACCTGATCAGGGAGATCGTGGATCGCAAGGAGATCGAGGTTCGGAGGGTTGCTTCAGAAGAGAACACTGCAGATCCATTCACCAAGGCCCTACCCCAGACTCAGTTCGAGCGGCTGATCGAGATGATAGGTCTTCGATACGCCAGTACATGGCCTTAGTGCAAGTGGGAGATTGTTAGTGTATATGCCCTAGAGGCCATTACTGTATCATACTAGTTTGTATATTACTTAATGGATGCTTGGGATATTCACCTTGTATATACAATCTTGCTCTAAATAGTAGTATGCTACTTGGTTTGTTTCTACTTCAATGTGTACTTGTGTTTATTTCAGTATATCACTTATACGCATTAGTGGAGCCCTTAGGATCTTTGCTTGATTACCAGCGTTGTGATGGCAGTCACACTAGTGGGGGCTGGGTAATCTATAGGCACATCCTTATACAGGTCCCTAGTCGCAGGACTATCGAGACAGGGCATCGATACTCTGGAGTAGACTAGCGTATGCGCTTCTCATCCCAGTGTGGGAGATGGTCTGTCCCACAGCCATCAGTACGTCGTACTGGAGATAGTATACGGGTGCTCGTTGGGTTACGAGTACACTGGACAGGACTCGTCGGGAACTGACAGGTTGGTATTATACCTATCGTCAGTTATCAGTTCCCAGGTGACATGAGTACAGCTTAGTCCGCTGACTTGACACTGGCACTTCGCCTCAAGTGTGTTCCCACTGCACTTTGATCACTATCCTACCACGGCTCAAAGGAGTCGTGCAAACGGGTGGTGGTTGGGTGCAGTCCCGAAGCACTTGGAGGCAGTGACGGTTAGACAGGATTCGTCTCTCCCGGTATTGGGGGTTGACATCGCGCTGTGTCTAGGAGAGCCATTACACGAGTAGTCCCTGGCCAGGGCAAACGAGATATACTGGTAGGTTTCCAGTGTTATCTCAGAGTGTTTTGGGCTTCGCTCCGGCACGACTTGTACCGCTATTGGGGGACTGACGTTTACCACCCCCTAGGCCCGCCATGCGATGTATCAGACGAACAGACCGGACTGTACGGAGAATGTCACATTCAGACTCAGTAGGAGTTCAGATGGGGTTTCACCTCGTCAGCCTTCTTGTCGACATCTACCTGGGGACCGTTATGCACAGCTAGTACCGCTTGCGGTCTGTGGTTAAACCCACTGCCAGCGTAGTGTCGAGTCTTTAGAGTCCCACACAGAGGGTATTCGCCTCTGGGCAAAACAGAGTAGAGGTCGCATGGTTTTGCGACAGGGTTCGTTCTCATCCGCGCACTTGTGCACGTTTGGAGTCCGGACGGATTATACTGGCAGGCTCTGGTTTGAGCCAGATACTGGTATATGTTTTGGGGGTTGCTTTTATATCTTGGTATTCTTGTTTTTCGGAACGAGAATGCAGGTGTGTATGCACAGTTGCTTGAGGCGGAGAATGAGGTTTTTCATTAGGGTTTCGGAACGGGTGCGTATGCACATTTGACAGTCTTCATTTTCCAAACCCTAATGGATTTATATATATTATATATTAATAATAATAATTAAATGAAGCATGGTTGTGGTCATTCCAAATACTACCATCAACTATTCTCATTTTCAATTATTATCATTTAGATAATATTTTTCTTTTGCATTATGGTTGCAAGAAGAGAAAAGAATAGCTCATTCTATCATTCTCATTCTCTCTCCTCTCTTCATCTTCTTCTTCCTCTAGTAAAGAGAAACTTTCTCATGAGTTGAGAATCCTTCTCTTTAAAAAGAAAAGCAAACCCTAGTCACTCTCTACTCACCCTAGGATCAAAGGATTAGCAAGCCGGAGATTCTAGTTCACTCCAAGTCCGAGAAAGAGCCCAAGGTCGAACCCTCGAGGTGGATCCATCTTCGACGGAAGAAGGCGACAAAAGAGAACCATCAACCTCTACAAGATTTCAAGAAGAAGGA
Source organism: Agapanthus africanus (assembly GCA_030015575.1). NCBI lineage: Eukaryota > Viridiplantae > Streptophyta > Magnoliopsida > Asparagales > Amaryllidaceae > Agapanthus > Agapanthus africanus. The sequence goes on from CM057340.1 coordinate 663,567,385, forward strand.
GTTCAAGTTTAGGTATAACCCTCATCCGAGTAGCTAACTCCTTTTAGCGTATTTGCTAGTTTAGTTTAGACACGATCCCGACCTTGTTTAGTCCATGTTGCCTCTTGCACTAAAAAATTTGATTTTTATACCGTTTCCGCCTCCCCGTAAGAACCGGGGGTCGCAATATGGACTTACAGGTCTTCTCTAGATTGGGCCAAAAATCCTGCGAACTCATCATGGGGCATACAATCTCAGAGAAGGCTGCTTCTAAGAAAGTGGCCGCTCCTGCCCCCGAAATCGTCAAGGAGGCTTCTCCGGCCAAAAGGTCGGTCTTTACAAGATTGACGGCTTCAGCTCCCGCTCCTGCTGCCCAAAAGACATCGGTCTTTGACAGTCTAATACCAACAGCGACCCCCCACCCAGACAGGAGGCAAGACGAAACCATTATTACCGCTGACCCTACGCCGTCCGCTCGACACGCTCGACGTCGCCATTGGCGCCGAGTAAGGAAGGCTGGGGGCAACTCCCCCTCCGGGTTGACTCCATCAGCCCCGGTGGCAGAAGTTAATGCTGCTGTTCCAACTGGGAACAGCTTCGAAATGCTAAATAAGGTGCGAAGGAATTCTCCTACTGCAGTGCTGAAGAGGTCTCCTCCCTCATTAAAAAAGGTTGTGGAAATAAAACCAAAAGAGCCCCGATCTCCTCAACGGCTGTCTTCCAAAATCTATAAGGTTTGGCGGCAGGCCCGAGACCCGATCATCGATCCAAACCTCTCCCGCCAGCACAAGAAGCTAAAAATCCAACTGGAAGCTGGTCACCAGGCTAAACCCCAAAAGGCTGTCTGGACGCCCACCTCAATGGCCCCCTCAACCTCCATGGCTCATAAAAGGAGGAGGCCAGAGAAGATCCCCCAGCATACAACGACGGCTAAAAGCACTGAGCCCAGACGCCCTAAGTCTGGGGGCATGGTGGTGCACACTGTTTACATGGCCTCTGGAAAGGAGGAAAGCCGCACTTCTACGGGCCACCGACCGCTAACCCGATCCGTGACGAAAGCCCAGGAGCAGCAACAAAAGCTTCAGGAAATGATGAATGCTATGGCCGCACTTACCGGGCCAAAAGAAAGCCCAGAAACGTCCTCAGACGCACGCCAGGAGGAAGAAACCGACGCTGAATTCCTTCGCCGGATACTGGAGAAAAAGGACAAAGAGGCTGCTGAACAAGCGGCCAACATACAACGTATGGGCCTTCTCTTCCAAGATATGATAGGAATGATGATCCAGCAGGACTTACCCGCTGAGGATCCCCCAATCGTTCTTGAAGACGACCGAGGAGAAACGTCAAATCCACCACCAGCCCTCTCAACGGCCAAGGAGGAGGCAATCTCTAGGGCTGACTTGGTTGACTACATAGCCCAGCAAATTCGAGTTCATCACGCGACTGAGGCGGCTGGTCAAGTCGTAAAAACGGGGCGGCCGTATCCAAGCTGGTACGACCAAATCAAATACCCACAAGGCTATACGATACCAAAATTCCACGTGTATAAGGGGACCGGCAATCCCCACCAACATGTCGCCCAGTTCCGAGCCCTCTGCGGTAACACCGGCGGTGATGATAAACTGTTGCTCCACCAGTTCGTAGGCAGCTTATCAGAAACAGCGTTCGAATGGTATTCGGAACTCCCAAACGATTCTATCAAAACGTTCGCTGAAACGGAGTTGTTTTTCACTCAGCGATTCGCAAGTGCCAGCGAACGCACTCCAATAACTGCATTGATTAACGCCAGGGTAAAACCAGGCGAAACCTGGGTCCAGTATGCTATACGCTGGAGGAATTTGTGGTCGAGATGTGAACAACGCATTGAGGAAGCACCCGCAGTGGGCATGTTCGTGGGAACCCTAGACCCCCACGCAACTATCTCCCAGTTTATGATGTTCTTTAAGCCAACCACATTCCAGGCTTTAATCGACAAGTTGGCTCAGATGGACCAGATGGGTCATAGACCACCTCCCCCGAAGTCGGAACCCCGGAATGACAAGGGTAAAGGAAGGGCAACCTTTGTCGCGAATGCCCAACAGCAACCTAATGCCCCGAAACCGGCAGATCAACTGGAAGAAAGACGCCGGTATTATAATGAGAAGATGAAGCGTTCCTACTCGTTCCCACGAGACAAGACGAAACGGTTATTCGAGCTGGCAATACGCAACAGACTTATAAACCTACCAAATCCAAGGCGACCGCCGCAACCCACCGAGGTGAACAACCCTAACTATTGCCCTTACCATCAAATGGTAAGTCATCCGATTGAAGATTGCTTCGTCTTCAAAGGATGGATTGAAGATCAATACCTTCAGGGAAAGTTTGTACTGTCCGAAAAGTGGAAGGTGAACCCACCACAGCCGCATACTCCTAAGAAAGCAGATACGCCGGGGGCAACCTGCTCCTTTATTGAAGAAGCTCCATGGGAGGTCGTGCTATCAACTAAAACCAAAAGAATGCTGAGAGACCTTCATGCTTGCCCTGCGATTGAATGGAAGGACCTTCTTGAACCTCAAATTATCGAAGGGATGTTGAAGCCCCGCCCAACTACGAAGACCCGCGATAATGGCCCAAATACTCACGCCCAACCGTCAAAATCTTCGAAGAAAAAGAAGAAGAAATCCAAGAAGCCCGTGAAGCTTGGAAACGAGCACACGAACTTGCAGAAGCAAATCGACGCGCTGGAAGAGTACAATCAAAAGGCGTGAACTCCTGTCACTCTGCAAGAGTTCCTCAACCACATCTTTCAAGAGGGAGATGATAGAGAGAGTTCGTCAGATGAATCCGAGGGATATGTGGCGAGTTGTAACGTAATCTCCCATTCGTTTACCGATGATGAGAAAACTCCTGGTACTAAGAAGCTGGAAGCAGAGCCTGAAGCGGGGCGTGCGGGGCCGACAGATGAAATGATCAATGCCTTTCTAGACGAGATTCGTCTAAAAAGTAAAGCGGATCAGGAGCGTGAGATGGCAGCGTCAGAAGAAACCAAATGCAGACGACCGAACGAAAGAGTTGAAGTGCTCCCGCCAGATCGAAAAGCATCCGAGGCAGACAAGAAGATATTCAAGACGAGAAAAAGGTTTGCCAAAGCCATGTCAATGGGAATGAAGCTGCCACCCTCGAAAGAAAACACGCTTAACGGGGCGGAGAGGCACCCTGATTATTGCGCATATCATCGGAGAATTTCACACCCCACGGAGGAGTGCGACGCCTTTAGGATATGGTGGCAAGGATATGTTGCTCATCGGTAACATTTTAAGCGCATGAAACGCAAGATTCGTCGGGAACGGAGAAGCACCGTCGACCGGCGCAACAGAACTACTGGCAGCTGTTACATGGTCAGTACCGGAGGGTCACAAATTCTCACCTTTGGGAGCGACTCCGATGAAGAAATGGCTCTGGGCCCTCTCTTTAAAGAATCCGTTTTAGGGAAAGAGGAGAAATCGGAGGCCTGCGAGAATATTCAGCTGCGCAATCGCACCCTCCCAGAAAAGAATCTCGGGCCCGTGAGTAGAAAAGACAAGGGAAAGGAAAAGGTCACTGAAAATATCACTTTAGATGACCAAGTCATGAGAGAGCTGGCTGCCAAAGACCCTCCTAGGAAGGGTAAAGTGGACTATAACATCCTCGCGCACCTAAGGAAGCTACCTTCTCAGCTTAGTATTCTCGATGCCCTCCTATTATCAAAAGAAGCGCGAGACTCACTAATTAAGGCGTTACAAGAACCTGAGCAATTCCAAGCCTTCCTCGCCACTGAAAAGATGAAGGATGAACTGAAGGAAGTGCATACGGCCGACATCACTTTCGGTGATGAAGACCTCCTTCTCGGGACGTGCGACCACAACCGTCCCCTATATGTCTCCGGATATTGCCATGATATCAAGATAGGCAAGATCCTGGTGGATAATGGATCCTCCGTCAATCTCCTTAATGTTCGGGTGTTGAAGGAAATCTGCATGAGTGTGCAACACCTCGCTCGTGACAAAATTACTATCTCCGGTTTCGATTCACAATCGTCACGGACTCTCGGATCTGTGATACTAACATTACGCTTTGGGCTTCTCGTCACAGACATCAAATTCCATATCATTGATGCCAAGACCTGCTACAACACCTTGCTCGGTCGTCCGTGGGTACACGAGTACAACATCGTCCCTTCTACAGAACATCAGTGTATGAAGTACTTTAAGGACGGTTTCGAGTACACCGTAACAGGAGAATTAAACCCATTTTCCGTGAACGAAGTCCGCAAATACGAAGATGCGAAGTACTTTTTGCCAGATTTCGAGGAGACAGAGAGGTGTCGCAACCCGGAGAACAAAACCGCCGCCACCATCCCTATTTTCGGGAGCGATACCGAAGAAGAGGAAGAGATAGTTTATGCAGGGCCATCTCAACGCAACAACCTGGGGACGCCCGCCCCTATGTTGGTCTTCGGAAGTGATTCAGAAGATGAAGTTAATGCCGTGTTCTCCAATCTGCTGTCAATACAAACACCCCCTGGCGATGACCATAGTTTTCAAATCACCATGGTACCGCGAGAACACTACAAGGATCTCGACGCGCTTCAAGCTCACAATGTGCAGGACCTGCAAACATTTTATGTCCCTCCCAGGCAAAGGGGTGAGAAGGTGATCCTATTGTACCGATCCTCAGAGTCGAAAATAGAGAAAGAGATCTGGCATGGCGCGGATACTACACTCGACAGGCTCCAACCCATCCGTCTGCCCAGATACTATACAAATGGATTAAAGAAGCTATTGAAGCGCCAAGGAGTGCCCTTAAAACAGACTGTTCGGCAGGCTCAGTTCTACAACAAGATTTGGGACGTCCTCGGGACTCAACGCAAATTGCCCAACGGGAAAATGGAAGCACTCGGGCTTGGATACACGAGAACTGGAAAACGGGAACGGACTCACAGCAGCTATGCTATATATACCTTGGATGAGGAAGGGGACGCCCTGTCAGGAGATGCCAACCCCTCATCAAAACTAGACCCCGCAATTGAAGCGCCGAGTCCGTCGTTTGAAGAACGAATGGACAAGCCTATCAGGAAAGTGGGTCAGAAAGCTCGGGAAGACCACAACCATGAAATGGCCATCTACGAGAAGGCCAGGATGCAACGTCTATCTCGACAGGCTGCGAAAGACAAAGATGTTCGTCTTTGTCAACCCGTTGTACGAAAGGCCCGATGCGGAGACGGAAATAAATCAAGAAGCGGAAAGAGGAGCCGACAACAACGACGCAGGATTAGAGGGTTACGTGATCGGGTATTGCACGGCTCGGATTTGTCCCTCATGAAGAAGATGAGTCGGGCGTACTCCTTCCCCCGAGACAAGACGGAGAGATTACTCAAGCTAGCTTTAAAACATCAGATGATCGCGCTTCCAGAATCTAGACACCCTGAGCAAGCTAACAAGGCTTCTCATCTGAGCTATTGCTCTTATCACCGAGCCATAGGACATCCTACCGAAGACTGCTTCACCTTCAAGAACTGGGTCGAGGACCAGTACCAACAGGAAAGATTCGCTTTATCCGACGGCTGGAGGGTAACACCGCCACAAAAGCACGAACCCAAAGCCGCAAAAGCAGAACCAGATCCACCTCAGTCCTGGAAGCGGATTCTCACCTGTTATACGATTACGTTATTAAAAGAAGAGCCCGAGAACATGGAAGACCTTCCCTGGTACTTTGAGAACAGCGATGAGGAGGTGATCTCAGAATTTCCGCCAGCTCCGAAAGAACTGGAAGACGGCATACATACTACTGCAGATAACCTCAAGAAGATTGAGTTGGGATCGGCAGATGACCCGCGATCGACATTTGTCAGCGAGCTGCTATCTGAAGAAAGGGTGGCTGCGTTAAAGAACGTGCTTCTACGGCATAAAGACTGCTTCGCGTGGAACTATTCCGAAATGCCAGGATTGGATCCGGAGGTTGCTGTGCATAAATTAGCAATATCCCCAGATATCAAGCCAGTCAAGCAGGCGCCAAGAAGGATGCGACTCGAGCTTGAAATGAGCATACGAAGTCAAGAAGCTGATCGATTCTGGATTTATCCGAGAAGTCCAATATCCCGATTGGATCGCCAATATCGTCCCGGTAATGAAGAAGAATGGGACGGTACGCATATGCGAGGATTTCAGGGATCTCAATAAAGCCTGTCCAAAAGATGATTTCCCAGTACCAGTAACCGAGCTAATGATAGATAACACGTCCACTCACGAGGTTTTCTCCTTTATGGACGGTTCGTCAGGATACAATCAGATAAAGATGCATCCCGAAGACCAGAAGCACACCGCTTTCCGGACCCCTTTGGGTATATTCTGCTACAGGGTTATGCCCTTTGGTCTAAAGAACGCTGGCGCTACCTATCAAAGGGCCATGACAAAGATCTTCGATGACCTCATACATGACATCGTCGAGTGCTATATCGATGACCTCGTAGTAAGGAGCATGTCATACGAGGAGCATTTAAAGCATCTGGAGACTGTATTTCAACGCCTTCGGCAATATAATTTGAAAATGAATCCCCTCAAATGCGCGTTTGGAGTCTCCTCGGGCAAATTCCTGCGATTCATCGTTCGACACCGAGGTATTGAAATAGATCCGTCAAAGATTAAAGCAATCATGGAAATGCCTCCGCCAAGAACCCTCAAACAGTTGCGGTCTCTCCAAGGGAAGCTCGCATACATCCGGCGATTTATCGCCAATCTTTCAGGCAAATGCCGTCCATACAGCCACCTGATGAAAAAAGGAACTCCATTCATTTTGGATCACAAATGCCAAGGTGCACTAGACGAGATCAAGCAATACCTGCAGAAACCCTCCGGTGTTGGCTGCGCCGGTCAAGGGAAAACCCCTCATTCTTTATACGACCGCCCTCGAAGGTTCCTTGGGCGCATTGTGGGCATAAGAGAACGATCAGGGGAAAGAGAGAGCACTCTACTACTTAAGTCGAGTTCTACTGGGGGCAGAAAGCAACTACTCTCCCATTGAAAAACATTGCTTGGCGTTAATCTTCGCGATAACAAAGCTCAGGCACTATGCGTTGGCGCATGAAGTCCGTCTCATTTCGAAGGTGGATCCCCTTAAATACTTGATGTCAAAAGCCATATTGACGGGACGACTCGCTAAATGGGCCCTGCTCTTGATGGAGTTCTCGATAACGTATCAACCTCTCAAGGCAGTGAAAGGCCAGGCCATTGCCGATTTCCTCGCTGAGCACCCGATACCGGCCGATTCTCCTCTGAACTGTGATTTGCCGGACGAGCATGCATTTGATGCGATTGGCGGCGGTAGCACCCGATGGGAACTCTATTTCGATGGAGCGTCCTCCGTAAAGAAACAGAAACAAGGTATCCCAATGATCAAATCGGGGATAGGCCTCATCTTTGCAACTCCACAAGGAGGGATAATGCGCTTCGCCTTCTCTTTAACAGAGCCGAGGACAAACAATGAAGCTGAATACGAAGCTCTGATAGCAGGACTCGAGATCGCCATCGATATGGGAATTGAAGACCTCCTTATATACGGGGATTCTCAGCTGGTCGTTAGTCAAGTAAATGGTGACTACCAAACGTGCAAGCCGGAGTTGGTGAAGTACGGCGAAAAGGTGCAACAACTACTGACCCAAATTCCCTCCTATATTCTGGAGAACATACCACGCGCGGAAAATAGCAAAGCAGACGCGTTGGCTAAACTTGCTAAAGAACTGGCTGACGAGAACCTCGATGATGTCAGAATCGTGGTACAAAGCCGTCGAGTGCTCGCCCCAGCAGAGATACCTCCGGAATTATATAAAGAAAAGGGAGCGACTGAGCAGACGACCCTACAAATAAAAGACCATGAGAAGGCCGAGGACTGGAGGTAAGTCTTCATAGACTACTTTAAGTCCCACCGAATGCCCAAAGAAGCGTCCTCAAGACATCAGCTCATGAAACGAGCTCTATCTTTCGCTTTCGTCAACGATACTCTATACAAGAGATCGTTTGATTCTCTATGGCTGAGATGCTTAGGACCTGACAAAACAGAAAGAGTCATTCAGGAAGTTCACGACGGACTTTACGGTTCTCACCAAGCAGGCCCAAAGATGAAGTTAAAAATTAAACGGATGGGTTACTACTGGCCCACGATGATCCAGGACTGCCTCGTGTATGCGAAGCAATGCCACTCATGCCAGATTCATGGAGACTTTATCCACCAACATCCGAATCCACTACACCCAACGGTGGCTAGCTGGCCATTCGAAATGTGGGGGACTGACATAGTCGGCCCCATTGAGCCAGCATCATCCCGGGGACATCGTTTTATCCTGGCGACAACTGATTACTTCTCCAAATGGGCAGAAGCAGTACCACTGAGGGAAGTGAAGACGGAGAATATCCTCCATTTCTTCAAGACGCACGTCATCTATCGGTTTGGGACCCCACGGCGGATTATCTCATATAACGGGCCAGCCTACAGAAGCCATAAGATTAGCCGCTTCGCGCAGCAGCACAATATAGACTGGAGATATTCTTCAGTTTACAACCCGCGAGCTAACGGTCTGGCCGAGGCCTTCAATAAGACCTTGACGAAGATCATAAAAAAGACCGTTTCCCGGAATAAGAGAGACTGGCACGAAAGGCTGCAAGAAGCCCTTTGGGCTTATCGAACTACATTCAAGACGGCCACGAACACAACGCCGTACGCGTTGGTATTTGGGACGGAAGCAGTGCTCCCCCTCGAGATAGAGTTACCCTCTCTACGAGTAGCAGTCCACCACGAGCTGATGGACGAAGAAAATGCCCACCTTCGGCTTGAGGAACTTGATGCCCTCGACGAAACCCGGCTCATAGCGCAACAACACCTGGAAGCCTACAAAGCAAAGATGACGCGCTCGTACGAAAGATTGACCAGGCCGAGAACATTCCGCCAAGGCGATCTCGTACTAGTGGTCAAGAGACCTATGATCCCCAATCGTGCCAAGCGGGGAAAATTTGAGCCAAACTATGAAAGCCCGTACATCATAGACAAGGTCTACCAGGGTGGAGCCTACCTATTCATGGACATGCACGGTGAAAGGCCTTTCAGGCCAATAAACGGCCGCTTCTTAAAGAAATACTATGCTTAATGAGCCACGGCCTTGGTCAATGATAGATGACGACGACTATGTCCGCTCGCTATCTTCCTAGGCTCAGGCTTTACAAGCAGCAGCCGGCCTTCCCATAACGCTGGACCGAAACGTCCTTAAACTAACGCTGGACCGAAACGTCCTTAAACTAACGCTGGACCGAGACGTCCTTAAACTAAGGCTGGACCGAAACGTCCTTAAACTAACGCTGGACCGAAACGTCCTTAAACTAACGACGGACCGAAACGTCCTTAAACTAACGACGGACCGAAACGTCCCTAAACTACTACCGCAGCATCCTTAGGCTGACGAGATAAAAAAAAAAAGAGAAAAAAAAACGGTATGTCCACAAGCAAAATGGGCACGGATGAAAACCCGAAAGGGCTCCGTGAGTAAAAACAGCAGGACTACCGGCGAGTGTTTGTGAAAACCCGAAAGGGCGCAACCTCATTAAAAGACGCTTATAGGGTCCTCTCGACCTTGTAAGGAGAAACCACCTGCGTGAGATCCTTACGACTCACAAAGGAGCAACACACTTAGGGATCCTCACGATTCATAAGGAGAAAATACACTTACGAGATCCTCATGACTCGTAAGGAGAACTCTCTTATGGGACCCTCACGGCTCATAAGATTTGAAAGTCTTAAGTTACAGAAACCTAAACCTGTTCTTAAGCAAATCCTCCACAACCCTCGATATTGCCCTACAAGGGACTCAATACTGACCCTTGTATACAATCCACGGACGCGAATAAACATTTCCCCAGCAAAGTCCAACCCTTGTAGGTCATCTCGATCCATAAGGAGAAAGCCCTCTTGTAGGATCCTTACGACTTACAGAGGAGCACACACTTAGGAATCCTCACGATCCCTAAGGAGAAAATACACCTGCAAGATCCTCACGACTTGTAGGGAGAAATACCTTTGTGAGACCCTTACGGTTCATGAAGTCAAAGCCTTGGTCGGCAGGACCCTTAACCCTGTTTGCCGAGCCACCTTTGTTCATCATCGACAAAGGAAAATGATGATTCGCTCCTGGAAACATTCCAGTTGTAGCGGTGCTGATGTCGAAATCGGTGTCTGAAATCCAAGCTTGCGGCGAAAAAGCTAGCAAGCCACACATGCCCACAAAATAGCCAAAATGATGGGGCAACTTGCAATAAAAAGCAGCAAGTAAAAATGAAGGCATGAAAAATAGCCGAAATGATGGGGCAACTCGCAATAAAAAGCAGCGAGCAGAAAATAAGTAAATAGCCGAAATGATGGGGCAACTTGCAATAAAAAGCAGCGAGCAGAAAATAAGTAAATAGCCGAAATGATTGGGCACCGCAAAAAAATAGCCGAAATGGTGGGCAATCGCGACCTTCGCGATATAAAAGCTGAAACGATAGAGCATCGCGGAAAAAGAAATAAAATAAAAATAAAATTTATGCCTTACAGGTGATGTTCCATCACACACTGGACACAATCCAAGGGCGTAAACAAGAAGGGATCATACTCCTCCCCCAGGTTTCATCATAAGAAGAAGCCAAATCTCGATGGTTCACAGATAGCCTAGAGATCATCTCGACGTCTGTCTCATGGCAGCAGGCACAACATCAAGCGAAACGGAACATCGGCTACCCCCAGTTCCATGGCTCGGCGATACATATCACCAAGAGTCAAACCTCCATTCCGTGAAATGCGGATATATTCAGCAAAATTCCTGGTTACGTGGAACGCGGATAATGTCACTCTTTGACCCCGTGGAAAATGTCCAGAGCGGATCCTGGTCCTCACAGAGCACGGCAGTGAACCCGTGTGAAGCATCCAGAGCGGAGCCTAGTCCTCGTCGAGCACGGCAGTGAACCCGTGTGAAGCATCTAGTGCAAAATTCCTGGTTACGTGGAACGCGGATAATGTCACTCTTTGATCCCGTGGAAAACGTCCAGAGCGGATCCTGGTCCTCGCAGAGCACGGCAGTGAACCCGTGTGAAGCATCCAGAGCGGAGCCTAGTCCTCGCCGAGCACGGCAGTGAACCCGTGTGAAGCATCTAGTGCAAAATTCCTGGTTACGTGGAACGCGGATAATGTCACTCTTTGACCCCGTGGAAAACGTCCAAAGCGGATCCTGGTCCTCGCAGAGCACGGCAGTGAACCCGTGTGAAGCATCCAGAGCGGAGCCTAGTCCTCGCCGAGCACGGCAGTGAACCCGTGTAAAGCATCTAGTGCAAAATTCCTGGTTACGTGGAACGCGGATAATGTCACTCTTTGACCCCGTGGAAAACGTCCAGAGCGGATCCTAGTCCTCGCAGAGCACGGCAGTGAACCCGTGTGAAGCATCCAGAGCGGAGCCTAGTCCTCGCTGAGCACGGCAGTGAACCCGTGTGAAGCATCTAGTGCAAAATTCCTGGTTACGTGGAACGCGGATAATGTCACTCTTTGACCCCGTGGAAAACGTCCAGAGCAGATCCTGGTCCTCGCAGAGCACGGCAGTGAACCCGTGTGAAGCATCCAGAGCGGAGCCTAGTCCTCGCCGAGCACGGCAGTGAACCCGTGTGAAGCATCTAGTGCAAAATTCCTGGTTACGTGGAACGCGGATAATGTCACTCTTTGACCCCGTGGAAAACGTCCAGAGCGAATCCTGGTCCTCGCAGAGTACGGCAGTGAACCCGTGTGAAGCATCCAGAGCGGAGCCTAGTCCTCGCCGAGCACGGCAGTGAACCCGTGTAAAGCATCTAGTGCAAAATTCCTGGTTACGTGGAACGCGGATAATGTCACTCTTTGACCCCGTGGAAAACGTCCAGAGCGGATCCTGGTCCTCGCAGAGCACGGCAGTGAACCCGTGTGAAGCATCCAGAGCGGAGCCTAGTCCTCACCGAGCACGACAGTGAACCCGTGTGAAGCATCTAGTGCAAAATTCCTGGTTACGTGGAACGCGGATAATGTCACTCTTTGACCCTGTGGAAAACGTCCAGAGCGGATCCTGGTCCTCGCAGAGCACGGTAGTGAACCCGTGTGAAGCATCCAGAGCGGAGCCTAGTCCTCGCCGAGCACGGCAGTGAACCTGTGTGAAGCATCTAGTGCAAAATTCCTGGTTACATGGAACGCGGATAACGTCACTCTTTGACCCCGCGGAAAACGCCCAGAGCGGAGCCTGGTCCTCGCCAAGCACGGCAGTGAACCCGTGTGAAGCATCCAGAGCAAATACCGGACTGTGGAGTCCTTAAAATCCACGGACTATGACGTCCTTAACCTCGACCGTGATGTCTTAAAACTAACGATCAACCACCCCGATTCCCTACGGATTCTGCCTTGGTTTAAGGGTACATCTCTTCACTCCTTTGATACCTGGCGTTGTAATTCCTCAACGTCTTCAAAGAGGTGACGGGTCCCTGCAACCAAACATCGGACTGTGGAGTCCCTAAATCCACGGACTATGAGGTCCTTAACCTTGACCGTGATGTCTTAAAACTAACATCGGACTGTGGAGTCCCTAAATCCACGGACTATGAGGTCCTTAACCTTGACCGTGATGTCTTAAAACTAACAGCGGACTGTGGAGTCCCTAAATCCACGGACTATGAGGTCCTTAACCTTGACCGCGACGTCTTTAAACTACGATACCTGGAGAAACCCCTGACTCCGTGAAACACGGATAAGGATGACCACATCCAGCACTTGCAGGTCCCCACGACCTGTAAGGAAGAAAAACTCTCTTGTGAGATCCCTACGACTCTCAAGGGAAAACCCGCTTAAGGATCCTCACGATTTTTAAGAAGAACGTACACCTATAGGACCCTCTCGACCTGTAGGGAGAAAAACTCTTTATGAGACCCTCGTGGCTCATAAAATGCAAAAGTCTTAGGAAGCAGATCTTAACCCTGAATCCTGAGCCATCGCTGTCCTGCAAAGAGATCAAGATAGAATATCCGCAGAATACATTTAATAAAAGGGGACACACCATTGAGAAGAAAAATGTATCTTTTATTCATAAACCAAAAAGGATACAAAGTACAATTCATGAAAGAAAAAAAAATAAAGAGAAAGATACTCTCATTCATGAGTATGTAAAAAAAAGGGGGGGAAAGATACAAGTCCTCAAGCCGGCGGGCGGTGCAGTAATTTTACCAGCTCATCATTCTGTTGCTGAGCCACGGCTTCATGACGCAAGATCTCCAGAAGACGAGCCTCCGCCTGAGCTTGCTGAGCCTGATACGAAGCGAGCCGAGCTTCGAGCTCTTTCTCGGTGGCTTCATGAGCCTCGACCCTCTCACGAGTGAACGTGGCAGCTTTATCGAGAGCCACCACCTTTTTGATGGACTCCTGAAGCACCCGCCAGAGTTCGTATGCTTTGTTGGCCTTGGCGGTAAGAGTGGCGCGAAACTCGCTCAGCACCTTAGAAGCCAACTCCCTCTCCGAAAATTTACGGCCGAGCCCTTTTCTCGCACAACAAAATGTTCACTACGTGTCGCTCGATCAGGCCACGTAAGCTCGCTTTCGTGACCGCGGCCTTGGAAGCAAGACATTTACAAGACCGTATAAATGGGCTTCCAGTCAACGGGAATAATCGATCTGAAACGCGCTCACATCACATGACGTGAAAGGCAACAAGAAAGGTTTCCGACATATTTCAAGCATGCGTTCGCAATCATATGAGTATTCAAAAAAAAAATAATAATAGCATTTGCAATCGCATGAACATTCATAATGCCTAAAAAGGTCTGATGCGCAGGAAAGTGATGATAGCATTTGCAATTAAAGAAAGTTCCCATGAGAAGAATACAAAGTTTACTTAGGCAGGCAGAAACATACATGCTAGTACCAAGCCTACATGGAATTTCGGCATAAAGCGTAAAAAAGGAGGGACTAATTTAAAAATGTTCTACGCTAACGGAAAAGGTCACCAAACATGGGGTCAACGGCACAAGGGTTAATGAAGCAGAAGACAAAATTCTCCATCTCTCTCTCTGCTTTCTCCAGCACATCAAAGCGACGGTTCTCACGAGGAGTCGCTCCCATCGATTGGCGCCGTGTTCGTCCGCGAAAGCAGACATAATAGCTCGCCGGGCCTTGATCTGGCCCAGCAGATGAATTGAGCAATCCTTCAAAGCCTGAGTAATCAGGCACGCTTCATGAAAGCCCTCAAGCTTTTCTTCTGCCGCGTCGAGCATCGCCAGGGTCATCTCCGCCGGGTGAGGAGGAATGTCGGCAAGCACGGCCGTGAGGATCATCCGGAGCCAGAGAGAACCCATCGGGAGGGGAGACCCCCTACGGATCGAGAGTTCATGCATGGCTGAGTCGCATTCGTTGTCGGTAAGGAGGGGATCCACCAACCGAGCAGCAAAGCGGGGGACCATCTCCTCAATAGGAACTTCCCATGGCTGTCGACGAGCATGAGGACGATTGCAGGCCATGGAGCTCGTTTGTTTCTCAAGACAAGTTACTCCAAGATAAAAAAAATAATAATAATATAAATCTCTTTGTGAAAGGAAAAGAAAGCTATAGCCTCATATATAAAGAAATGCATTAAGTGCTATGCGCGGAAAATCTTGCATGGTGAACTATTTCCAAGGCCCAAAAAAGGAAAGGCATCGAAAATCAAGGAGATGGAACTATTTCCAAGGCTTTTTTTTCTGCGTCTGATATTGTGCACTGAAAATAGGGCATGGGAAGATTTTATGAACAGCCCCATCAAGGGACCCCACGTGCAGAACACGTGAGGCCTAAACCTGATGTACACAAAAAAAATGGAGTAGCACCCTGCATGTTGGAAGCACCAACAACAACAATAGTGAAATAATAAAATCTCACAGAAAAGCATGCAAACATACAAAGACATAATAGAACTTATCATTTAGACTCCAAGAAGGTCATACAAAATAAAGAGAAAACTTTTACAATGGTAAGACTTCAGACGCGGGGCACGGATTGAGAAACTCAAGCTTAACCTTGTCCAAGATCCTCCAAGCATTTCGAACCTCCCGAGTATGTTTTCTCTCACAATTGCAAGCGTCGGGGTCCTCGCGGATGTCCTCCACCCTCCGGTAGGCAGCAAGTATGGCCGACTGCTGAAACGCCTGGTGCAAAAGATCGATAAGGTTGTCACGCCTTCTCTTCGAGATCAGACTCATCAAATACACCGAATGTATCTTGTCCTTGGCAACGTCCAATGCCCTGAGTGGCACACCGGCGCAGAAGAGAGGAAGCGCCTCCCAAATCGCCAGCACGATGAGCCTCAGAAGAGAAGAGTGACGGGGGAGTAGCCGATGGTTGTACTCGTCAAAGCGGCTCATAATCTCAGCACACTGAGCATTGGTGAACTCCTGATTCTGACTACGGCCCAGGGCACGAACATTCCCATAGGAAATGATTTCGTTGAGATTATACAAATGAGCGTCCATGATACCTGAAATAAAAATCAGGACGATTTATTACAAATCCTCTTCTTCTTCACTAATCATAGAACGATAAGGAAACCCCAAGAAGCCTCCGTGTGAAGAAACTGAGTTCTTCATTGGGATTAAATTCCTTAGTAAAGAAAGGGAATTAAATTCCCAGAAATATTTTTGGATGGAATTAAATTCCATGGAGTTGAAACGCCATCATCATCTCCCCAAAGATCATCTAAACCCTAAGAGATCTACAGTTTGAAGGTTAAGCGGTTTCCTGTTCTTATGGAAAAACATGAAGAAAAATTGTTTTGGATTCAAAATCCAGAGGAATGTGAAGGTCCATCGTTTGTCCAAAAACATTACCTGAGGAAAAGAATTCTTTTCGAACAGAGTTAAACTCTGAAGATTGTTTCAAGGCAGAGAACTAAGCTCTGGAAGCGAGAATTAAATTCTCAAAGGAAAAATTCTCAGAAGAAGAAGATGAGCAAAGCGAAGGCTCCTCTGAAGAGACGGTGGTATTTATAGAAGGCGATGGAAACGCTTCATCTCCCCAGATCCCTAAGGGAATCCAACGGTCACAAAAGGTGACAGCGTTGCACTCACGTGCTGACACGTGAGAACAACGCTGTGGGTGCATTTGTTTCCTGATTTAAAATCAGAAAAACTTATGGAAAAAGCTTCAGAAGAGGGTCACATGCTTACACGTGACCAGCAGTCACGTGTTGGCACGTGACACCTAAAAGTATCGGCGAGGCAAGTCCCGTTTCCCAACTACATCGAAGAAAAGGGCTTCAGAAAGAGTCACGTGCTCCCACGTGACCAGGGTCACGTGTCGGCACGTGACATTTAAATGCAAGCGGCAAAGGCACACCGGATCCCTGATCAGATCAAGAAAAAGGCTTCAGAAGAGGTCGCGTGCTCCCACGTGACCAGGGTCACGTGTTGGCACGTGATAATCAAAAGCAGCAGATTTGTTCTCCCGCTAAACCAAGAAAAAGAATCCTGACAAGGGTCATGTGCTCACACGTGACCAGGGGTCACGTGGTGGCACGTGACGGTTAAGCAGCGGCAGAGGCGGAGTGCAAAAGAAGAAGAGGGCTCATTCCAAAGAGGGTCACGTGCCCACACGTGACCATGGGTCACGTGGTCACACGTGACCGGCTTTCAAAGCCCATTTTGCTAACAGAATTAAATTCTGAAAGAGATTCAAATCCTTCCAAAGGAAAGCGATTACCTGGAACCAATCGAATTAAAGATTTAAAGATGATTAAATATCATCTATCTATGGGAAAATCTCGAGTTTGGAAAGATTTCCCCTTTAAATCTAACCGAAATAACAAAGGAGAATCCCGGGACTTGAAATCCAATGGTGAATAAAATTCACCTAATAATCCAAAGGTCCAGGACGAATGATGGATGCAAATCAAATCTCTCAATGAAGATTCATCAAAAACTAATTGACTCGGCTGCTTCTCCTATAAATAGGATCCAAGAGACACAAAAAAGAGATACACGCAGAGGGAAGAAAGGGAGAGAGAGCTTTGATACTTTGAGGAATTTGGATCTTCTGCAAAAGAAAACCCTAGGTAAGAAAGGGAAGGCTTTTTGAAAGAAGGAGAATTTAATTCTCAACAGAGTTTAACTCTGATATATAAAACAGAAGAATATATTTCTTCTCTCTTTGCTAGAGGATCTGCAAAGTGCACATCTCCCCTTGAAGTTGAGAATTTAATTCTCAATGGGTTGAGATCCTGCCATGCAGATCCAAAACATAGAGAGGGAATGGAAGCACGAGAATTTAATTCTCACAGAACTATAGGAATTTAATTCCTTTAAAATAAAATTAGGGCTTGACCCTGTGTTATGGGAATTTAATTCCTTCAGAACAAAAAGAAACAGGGTTTAACCCTAATTAAGAACCTAGTTCTGTTGAAACAGCGGGAATTTAATTCCCTTAATCATAATTTAACAGAGAATGAGAATTTAATTCCTTAAAAGCTTTTATTAGGGTTTAACCCTTCAATTCTTCACATATATGAGGAATTTAACTCCTACAGAAAATTCAGAGTCCAACTCTATTCCAGAATATAAATCTTCAAAAGGAAGTAGGAATTTAATTCCTCTGAAATTACTGTCAGGGTTTAACCCTACGAGGAATTTAATTCCTGGAAAAGATTAACTGATCCTCTAAACAACATACATAGAGGCAGGGTCACGTGTCACCACGTGACACCCCCCCAAAAGATCTACAGAAAGCCCCTTTGAGGCGGTGACCCACGTGACCCACGTGACCCTTGACAGAAGCTTTAACACACAAGCATTTGAATGCCCGTCACGTGAGGGCACGTGATGCTCTGAAAGATGCAACAGTCTCAGAAGAACAAATGAAGGGAGGGCGCTCTCACGTGTCAACACGTGACCCCTCTTGCCTTAGTGTTTAACACTAAATTGAAACTCCCGAACCCAGTATTGAAACACTGTTGGGCCTTAGTGTTCAACACTAATCAAAGAACTTTATTCGCAGTGTTCAACGCTGATTACCTTAGTGTTTAACACTAATCTGGGATCTCCATTGCCAGTGTTTAACACTGATTTGTTTTAGTGTTTAACACTAATTTGAAAGCCTTGTTGCTGGTGTTTAACACCAATTATCTTTTAGTGTTAAACACTAACTTGTCAATCTCGTTCCCAGTGTTCAACAACGATTGCTCTGTAGTGTTTAACACTAGGCTTTGGCCCAATTGGCTAAATGGATAGAGGCAAAGCCTCTTCTTCAATGGACCAACAGGAAGCCAATATTCCAGACACGATTGGACTTAGCCCAAGCTAGGCCATGAGTCTTCAATTCGTAATTAACTGGGCTAATGGGCTCATAACATAATTAATCGGTCTTGATCCCAAATTGGGCCAAGGACTATTTAAGCCACTCCGGTTCTAGGGTACATCTCTTCACTCCTTTGATACTTGGCATTGTAATCCCTCAATGTCTTCAAAGAGGTGACGGGTCCTGACGACCACACATTGATATGGACTGTGGGGTCCTTAAACCCGTGTGAAGCATCTCATGCAAAATTCCTGGTTACGTGGAACGCGGATAACGTCACTCTTTGACCCCACGGAAAACGCCCAGGGCGGAGCCTAGTCCTTGCCGAGCACGGCAGTGAACCCGTGTGAAGTATCTAGTGCAAAATTCCTGGTTACGTGGAACGCGGATAACGTCACGCTTTGACCCCGCGGAAAACGCCCAGAGCGGAGCCTGGTCCTCGCCAAGCACGGCATTGAACCCGTGTGAAGCATCCAGAACACATACCGGACTGTGGAGTCCTTAAACCCATGGACTACGATGTCCTTAACCTCGACCGAGATGTCTTAAAACTACCCATGGACCGCAATGTCCTTAAACTACCCATGGACCGCAATGTCCTTAAACTAGCCATGGACCACCACGTCCCTAAAACTGGAACAATAGAGCCTCCGCATGCTCTTTTGTCGGATCTAAATGATCCCGTTTAAGTTGATCTTAGCCTCAAAGATGGCTAACGTATCCTTAAACCTTCAAACAGACTGGACTATAGATCCCCCCAATTAACTCTGGTTCAAGGGTACATCTCTGAACTCCTCTGACATCTATCGTTGTAATCCTTCAACGTCGTCAGAGAGGTGACGGGTCCCGACGGCCATACACACGATGGACCACTATGTCCCTAAACTGGAACAATGGAGCCCAAACGCTCCTTTGTCGGATCTAAACGATCCCGTTAAGTTGATCTTAGTCTCAAGTTAGACTAACGAATCCTTAACAAACGTTTGAGTTGATCTTAGCCTCAAGTATGGTTAACGTATCCTCAAACCAAACCCCCAAACCCAAATCTAAGATAATACGGATTTGGACTAGTCCACGCCCTACGGGCGACGACTTAACTCAGTCTCCGTAAACAATCCACGGGCAACAAAACACAAAACAAACACCCACGACACGAAGTGACCAGCTGGAGAAGGAGAAAATTGTTACCGCGATGCGGTAGCGTAATTAACTGCAGGGGCTTGCGCCTGCAGGGAAGAGCGTCCCCACAATCAAAAACCCCTCAATGAGGGGGAATCTGACGAAGTCTGCTACATCGGCCGCATCCGTCTAAACCTTCGATGCACGGTGCCATAGATCAACTTGGCATCTTCGGAGAGGTGGACGGATAGCACCAATTAGCATCTGCCCCGAACCCCAGGCTTAGACGCCCCACGTGTCCCGGCCGCCATTCGGAGGGGAACAGTAACCTTCTAAGCGTAGTATTTCTTTAGGAAGCGACCATTTATTGGCCTGAAAGGCCTTTCACCGTGCATGTCCATGAGTAGGTAGGTCCCCCCATCCTGGTAAACTTTATCTATGATGTATGGGCCTTCATAGTTTGGCTCGAATTTTCCCCGCTTGGCGCGATTGGGGATCATAGGCCTTTTGACCACTGGCACAAGTTCGCCTTGGCGGAATCTCCTCGGACGGGTTAATCTTTCATATGAGCGCGTCATCTTTGCTTTATAAGCTTCTAGATTTTGTTGCGCTATGAGCCGGGTTTCATCAAGGGCGTCAAGCTCCTCAAGCCGAAGGTTAGCATTTTCTTCATCTGTTAGCTCACAGTGGACTGCCACTCTTAAAGAGGGTAACTCTATTTTGAGGGGAAGTATTGCTTCCGTACCGAATACCAACGCGTACGGCGTTGTGTTTGTGGCCGTCTTGAATGTAGTTTGATACGCCCGGAGAGCTTCTTGCAGTCTCTCGTGCCAGTCTTTCTTATTTCGTGACACCGTTTTCTTCATGATCTTTGTCAAGGTCTTCTTGAAGGCCTCAGCTAGACCGTTAGCTCGCGGATTATAAACCGAGGAATATCTCCATTCTATATTGTGCTGTTGCGCGAAGCGACTGATCTTGTGGCTTCTGTAAGCTGGCCCGTTATCGGAGATGATCCGGCGCGGAGTTCCAAACCGATATATGACGTGCATCTTGAAGAAATGGAGGATATTCTCCGTCTTCACTTCCCTCAGCGGTACTGCTTCTGCCCATTTGGAGAAGTAGTCAGTCGTCGCCAGGATGAAACGATGTCATCTAGACGATGCTGGTTCGATGGGGCCGACTATGTCAGTTTCCCACATTTCGAACGACCAGCTAGCCACCGTTAGATGTAGTGGATTTGGATGCTGGTGGATGAAGTCCCCATGAATTTGGCACGAGTGGCACTGCTTCGCATACTCAAGGCAGTCTTGGATCATCATGGGCCAGTAGTAGCCCATCCGTTTAATCTTCAACTTCATCTTCGGGCCCGCTTGGTGAGAACCGCAGAGTCCGTCGTGAACTTCCTGAACGACTCTTTTCGCTTCGTCAGGTCTGAGACATCTCAGCCACAGAGAATCAAGTGACCTCTTGTACAGAGTTTCATTGACGAAGGCGAAAGACAGAGCTGGTTTCATGAGCTGATGTCTTGAGGACGCATCTTCGGGCGTTCGACGGTATTTGAAGTAGTCTATAAAGACTTCTCTCCAATCCTTGGTGTTTTCCCAATCATTTATTTGCAGGGTTGTCTGCTCACTCGCTCCTTTTTCTTTGGATGATTCCGGAGATATTTCTGCTGGGGCAAGCACGCGATGGCTCTGTACCACGATTCTGACGTCATCGAGGTTCTCATCAGCCAATTCTTTAGCAAGCTTGGCCAACGCATCTGCTTTGCTGTTTTCCGCGCACGGTATGCCTTCCAAAGTGTAGGAGGGAATTTGGGTCAACAATTGTTGCACTTTTTCGCCGTACTTCACCAATTCTGGCTTGCACGTTTGGTAGTCGCCGTTTACTTGACTAACGACCGGTTGGGAGTCTCCGTATATAAGGAGGTTTTCAATTCCCATGTCGATGGCGATCTCGAGGCCTGCTATCAGAGCTTCGTATTCGGCTTCATTGTTTCTCCTCGGCTCTGTCAAGGAGAAAGCAAAGCGCATTATCCCTCCTTGTAGAGTCACGAAGATAAGGCCTACCCCCGATTTGATTATAGGGGTACTTTGTTTGCGCTTCTTCACGGAAGATGCTCCATTGAAATAAAGCTCCCATCGGGTATCATTACCATCGATCGCATCAAACGCATGTTCGTCTGGAAGATCGCAATTCAGAGGAGAATCGGCAGGTATCGGGTGCTCAGCAAGGAAGTCGGCGATGGCCTGGCCTTTCACTGCCTTGAGAGGTTGATACGTTATCGAGAATTCCATCAAGAGCAGGGCCCATTTAGCGAGTCGTCCCGTCAATATGGCCTTTGACATTAAATATTTAAGAGGGTCTGCCTTCGAAATGAGACGGACCTCATACGCCAACGCATAGTGCCTGAACTTTGTTATCGCGAAGATCAACGCCAGGCAGTGTTTTTCAATGGGGGAGTAGTTGGTTTCTGCCCTCAGTAGAACTCGACTTAAGTAATAGAGTGCTCTTTCTTTCCCTTGGTCGTTCTCTTGTGCCCATAATACGCCTAAGGAACCTTCGAGGGCGGTTGTATAAAGAATGAGGGGTTTTTCCTTGACCGGAGCAGCCAACACTGGCGGGTTCTGCAGGTATTGTTTGATCTCGTCTAGTGCGCTTTGGCATTTTTGGTCCCAGACGAACGGGGTTCCCTTCTTCATCAGGTGGCTGTAGGGACGGCACTTGCCTGAAAGATTGGCTATAAATCGCAGTATGTATGCGAGCTTCCCTTGAAGAGACCGCAGCTGTTTGAGAGTCCTTGGCGGAGGCATTTCCATGATCGCCTTGATCTTTGACGGATCTATCTCGATATCCCGGTGTCGGATGATGAATACCAGGAATTTACCCGATGAGACCCCGAACGCACACTTAAGGGGGTTCATCTTCAAGTTGTATTGTCAAAGGCGTTGAAATACGGTCTTCAGATGCTCGAGATGTTCCTCGTATGATTTGCTTTTAACCACGAGGTCGTCGATATAGCATTCGACGATTTCGTGTATAAGGTCATCGAAGATCTTCGTCATGGCCCTTTGGTAGGTGGCACCGGTATTCTTTAAACCGAAGGGCATCACCTTGTAGCAGAATATGCCCAAAGGAGTCCTGAAGGCGGTGTGCTTCTGGTCTTCGGGATGCATCTTTATCTGATTATACCCTGACGAGCCGTCCATGAAGGAGAAAACTTCATGAGTGGACGTATTGTCTATCATCAGTTCGGTGACTGGTACTGGGAAATCGTCCTTCGGGCAAGCTTTATTAAGATCCCGGAAGTCTACGCATATGCGCACTGTCCCATTTTTCTTCATCACCGGGACGATATTGGCAATCCATTCAGGGTATTGAACTTCTTGGATGAAGCCAGAGTCGATCAGCTTCTTGACCTCGGCGTTGATACTCATCTCAAGCTCGAGCCGCATTCTTCTTGGCGCCTGTTTGACTGGCTTGACGTCCGGAGATATCGCCAATCTATGCACATCAATTTCTGGATCTAGTCCCGGCATTTCGGAATAGTTCCATGCGAAGCAATCTCTATGCTGTAGAAGCACGTCCTTTAACGCAGCCACCCTTTCTTCAGATAGCAGCTCGCTGATGAATGTCGGTCGTGGGTCATTTGCCGTTCCCAACTCAATTTTCTTAAGGTTATCTGCAGTGGTATGAATTCCATCTTCCAGCTCTTTTGGCGCTGGTGGAAATTCTAAGATTACCTCGTCGTTGCTGTTTTCGAAGCACCAGGGAAGGTCATCCATGTTCTCGGGCTCTTCTTTTGATATCGTTATCACGTGACAAGTACAGATTCGCTTCCAATCCCAATGCGGAACTGGTTATTCTTTCGTGGCCTTGGGTTTGTGCTTCTGTGGCGGCGCTACCTTCCAGTTGTCAGAATGAGTGAATTTGCCAAGCTGATACTGATCTTCAACCCAATTCATGAAGGTGAAGCAATCTTCAAAAGGATGCCCTATTACTCGATGGTAAGAGCAATAGTTTGGGTCAGAGACTTCGCCTGGTTGTTCGGGATTTTTGGACTCCGACAGTGTAAGCATTTGATGTTTTAGAGCAAGATCAAGTATCTTCTTCGTCTTGTCCCGAGGAAACGAGTACGCTCGACCCATTTTCTTCATGAGGGATAGATCAATAACGCTCGACTCCCGTTTGCATGGCTTCTTAGCCCTGCTTTGTTGCTGTTGAGCGCCTTTTTGGCCTTTCGACTTATTTCTGCCTCTGCGTCGGGCCTTCTTTATAACAGGTTGATAAGGAGCGGCATTTTCATCTTTCACGGCCTGTTGGAGAAGGCGTTGCGTTTTGGCTTTTTCGTAGATGACCATTTCGCGGTTATGATCATCCCGGACTTTTTGAGCCGCTTCCTTTATAAGCTTGTCCATTTGTTCTTCGAACGACGGATTGGGCACTTTTGCCTCTGGAACTTTCACCAGTTCAGGATTAGCGTTCTCCCATTGAGCATCCGCTTCTTCATCGAAGTCATACACGACGTAGCAGCTGTTTAGTAGCTCTTGTTTCTTTGACCGGATATATCCAAGCCCTTTTGTCTCCATTCTTCCATTAGGCAGTTTGCGTTGAGTCCCGGGAACGTTCCAGACTTTGTCATAGAACTTGGCTTTTCGAAAGGTCTGCTTGAAGGATATCCCCTGGCGTTTCAGCAGCTTTTTCAAACCTTCCGTATAATATCTGGGAAAACGGATAGGCTGAAGCCTGTCGAGCGTAGGATCCGCGCCATGCAAGATTTCTTTCTCCACTTTGGTTACTTCAGAGCGGTAGAATAGAATTGCTTTTTCGCTTTCTCGTCTGGGAGGGATATAGAACGTTTGTAGCTCTTCTACACTATAAATATTAAGTGCATCCAGTTCCTTATGGTGTTTAAGCGGCACCATGGCGACTTGTAGACTTTGTTCTTCATCAGCGAACGTTCGTATTGAAGGTCGAGCGGAGAATACAGCATGGATCTCATCTTCCGAGTCGCTACCAAAGATCAACGTAGGAGCGGACGGTCCTGGCTTGTTGTGTTGGGGCGGACCCGAATACACTATCTCCTCTTCCTCCTCGGTATCACTCCCGAAAACAGGGATGGTGGCGTTAGCTTTGTTCTCCGGCTTGTGACACCTTTCCGTGTCTTCGAAATCCGGTAAGAAGTATTTGGCATCTTCATATTTGCGGACTTCGTTCACGGAAAACGGATTCAGTTCTCCTGCCACAGTATATTCGAGACCATCCTTAGCATACTTCATACACTGATGTTGTGTAGAAGGAATAATGTTGTACTCGTGTAACCACGGTCGGCCGAGCAGAGCATTGTAGCATGTCTTGGCATTTATGACGTGGAACTTAATGTCCGTGACGAGTAGCCCGAAGCGTAGCGTCAGTATCACAGACCCAAGAATTCTTGATGACTGGGAGTCGAACCCGGAGATGGTGATCTTGTCACGAGCAAGGTGCTGGACGCTCATGCAGATTTCTTTTAACACCCGAACATTGAGGAGGTTAACAGAGGATCCATTGTCGATCAGGATTTTGCCTATCTTTATATCGTGGCAGTATCTTAAGACATAGAGGGGGCAATTGTGTTCGCACGTCCCAAGGAGAAGGCCTTCATCACCAAAAGCGACATCGGCCGTGTGCACTTCCTCCAATTCATCCTTAATCTTTTTTTCAGCCAGGAAAGCTTGGAATTGTTCCGAATCTTGTAGTGCCTTGATTAATGAATCTCTCGCTTCCTTTGATAGCAAAAGGGCGTCAAGAATGCTGAGCTGTGACGGTAGCTTCCTTAGATGCGCTAAGACGTTGTAATCCACTCTATTCCTCTTTGGCGGGTCCTTGGCACTTAGCTCCTCCACCACTTGGTCATCTAAGACGATATCTTTAGAGACCTTTTCTTTCCCTTTATTTTTGCTGTTTTAGGGTCCGATGTTCTTTTCAGGCAGCGTCCGATTCCGCAGCCGGATATTTTCGCAGACCTTCGGCTCTTCTTCTTTTCCCGAGGTGAACTCTTTAAAGAGAGGGCCAAGCTCCAACTCCTCATCAGAATCGCTCCCGAATGTAGGCACTTGTGACCCGTCGGTGCTAACCATGCGACAATCTTCGGTAGTTCTTTTAAGCCCTTCGGTCGTATTTCTTTGCTCCCGGTGAGTTTTGCGCTTTTCCCGCTTAAAGCGTTGCCGATGAGCAACGTATCCTTGCCACCATCTATCGAAAGCTTTGCACTCTTGAGTGGGGTGCGAAACCTTCTGATGATATAAGCAATAGGAGGGGTGCATTTCTATTTCACCAGTAATTTTTCCTTCGGAGGATGGTAGCATCATGCCCATTGATATGGCCTTAGCAAACCTTTTCCTCACCTTTAATTGGCTTTTGTCGATAGTGGAGGCATTTTGCTCCAGCGGGATCGTCTCAGCTCTTTCATAAAGTCGCTGGCGTTTGGCCCTTTCAAATATGACCGCCTCGCGTTCTCGATCAGCTTTACTTTTCAACCGAGCTTCATTGAGGAATGCGTCAATTACCTCATCGGATGGCCCCAGAATTTTTGATTCAGGGTATGCCCCCAGCTTTTCAGTACAAGAAGCCTCCTCATCGTTCATGAACGAATGGGAAATCACATGACAGCTCGCCACGCATTCTTCAGATTCATCAGATGAACTTTCTCCCTCATATTCCTCTTGAAAGACATGATTGAGGAACTCTTGGAGTGTAATGGGAGTCCGTGCCTTCTGGTTGTATTCTTCCAGCGCGTCAATTTGTTTTTGCAAGCCCGAGCGCTTGTCGCCAGGCTTCAAGGGCTTCTTTAATTTCTTTTTCTTCTTCTTCGAAGATTTTGACGGCTGGTTGCGAGTGGTTGAGTCACCACCATCGGTCTTTGGAGTTGGACGTGGCTTCAACATCCCCTCAATGATCTGCGGTTCCAACGGGTTCTTCCACCTAATTGCCGGACATGTCTGAAGATCGTTTAGCATCCTCTTTGTCTTGGCTGATAATACAACCTCCCAAGGAGCTTCTTCAACGACGGAGCATGTTGCCCCCGGCATATTCGTCCCCTTAGAGGTGTGGGGCTGCGGGGGATTCACCTTCCATTTGTCAGATAACGTGAATTTGCCCTGTCGGTACTGGTTTTCAAGCCAATTTTTGAAAACGTAGCAATCTTCGATCGGATGGCCCAGTACTCGATAATAAGGACAGTAGTTGGGCTCATTGACATCACTTGGTTGCAACGGACGTTTTGGATCCGGCAGATTTATGAGTCGGTTGCGCAACGCCAGCTCGAATAACCTTCTCGTTTTATCGTGGGGAAAAGAGTAAGAACGTCCTAGCCTCTCCTCAAGGGCTACGTACGGATGCATATTATTTTGACGAACAACCGGTTTCGAGTCGCTCGGTTATTGTTGAGCATTAGCGACAACGATCGCTTTTCCCTTTCCTTTGTCATTTCGGGAGTCCGGCTTTGGAAGAGGGGGTTTATGGCCCATATGATCCATTTGCGCTAGCTTGTCAATCAAGGCCTGGAAAGTAGTCGGCTTGAAAAACATCATAAATTGCGAGATGGTTGCTTGCGGATCAAGAGTTCCCATAAACATACCCACTGCGGGAGCTTCTTCAATGCGCTGCTCGCACTTCGACCATAAGTTTCGCCACCGTATAGCATATTGAACCCACGTCTCGCCTGGCTTTACCCTAGCGTTAATCAGTGCCGTCATCGGGGTGCGTTCACTGGCGCTGCAAAACGCTGAGTAAACAGCAGCTCCATCTTTGCGAAGGTCTTGATAGAGTCGTTCGGGAGTTCAGAGTACCACTCGAACACCGTATCTGATAAACTTCCAACAAACCGGCGAAGCAACAGCTTGTCGTCACCGCCGGTGTTGCCGCAGAGTGCCCTGAACTGGGCAATATGCTGGTGAGGATTGCCCGTCCCCTTGTAGACATGGAACTTGGGAATTGTGTAACCTGGCGGGTACTTGATTTGATCGTACCAACCTGGATATGGCCGCCCTGTTTTTACGACCTGGCCGGCTGCTTCGGTCGCATGATGAACCCGTATTTGTTGGGCTATGTACTCGTCCAAATCAGCTTTGGAGATTGTATCCTCCTTAGCCGTCGACAGAGCTGGCGGAGGATTTGATGTCTCTCCCCTATCGTCTCCAAGGACGATCGGGGGCTCTTCGGACGGAGGATCTTGTTGTATCGTCATCCCTACCATGTCTTGGAACAGGAGGCTCATACGCTGTATGTTGGCTGCTTATTCAGCAGCCTCTTTGTCCTTCTTCTCCAATATTCGACGAAAGAATTCGGCGTCGGTTTCTTCCTCTTGGCGTTCATCCGAGGACATTTCAGGGTTTTCTTTTGGCCCAGTAAGTGCGGCCATAGCGTTCATCATCTCTTGGGGCTTCTGTTGCTGCTCCTGCGCTTTGGTCACTGATCGCGTAAGCGGTCGATGACCCATAGATATGCGACTGTCTTCTTTACCAGTCGCCACATAGACGGTATGAACTACAATACCCCCTGACTTAGGGCGTTTGGGTTCACCACCTCTGATATTTGTCGCCGGCGCGGGGGTTTTCTCCGGCCTTCTTCTTTTGTGGGCCGTTGAAGTTGAAGGGGCCGTCGCAGTGGGCACCCTAGCGATTGTTGTCCTCTGCTGTTTAATAGGACGGTCTTTTTCTTTTTGCACCTTCGTCTTCTTTTGTTGACGAGAGTGATCCGGGTCAATCACCGAGTCTTGAACCCTTCGCCAAACCTTGTATATTTTTTAGGACAGCCGTTGAGGGGGTTGTTCTTGCTTTGTTTCCGGAACTCTCTCCGCGGGCGGAGGAGATCTTTTCAATGTAACGGTTGGAGAATTCTTACGTACCTTCCTCAGCAGTTCAAAGTTATTCCCAGTTGGCACAGCAGCGTTGACTTCTACCACTGGAGCCGGTGGAGTTAGCCCTGAGGGGGAGTTGCCCCCTGCCTTCCTCACTCGTCGCCAATGGCGACGTCGAGCAAGACGAGCCATTGGGACTGGCTCGGAGATTGAGACAGCTTTTTTTTGCCCTCTGTCTGAATGAGGTGCCGCTGGTGTTAACCTCTTAAAGACTGAGGTTGTCTTTTGAGGGATGATATTCAACCTGTCGAAGACAGATCCTCGAGTAGGGGCAGGAGCAGGAATCGTCAGTCTTGAAAAGACTGACTCTTTGACAGGGGAAGCCGCCTTGACGACTTCTGGAGCAGCAGTTATTTCCTTCCATGGGACAGCCAATTTAGAGTTCTGATCCAGCCTGGCGAAAACAGAGGCTGTTGGTTTGGTAGTGGGCGACCCGTTGAAAGGGGCCGTCGTAGCAGTGAGCCGGTCGAAGGCCGACTTCTTGTTCCCTTCCGATGCAGGTATTGGCATAGAGAAGCTTGTAGGTGGGATCATGGTCCCGAAAAACAGGCCGGTGGTAGCCTGGGTCACCTGTTCTACCGGCAGAGCGAGGAAGGAGGCCGCTTGGGGCCCATATGCTACACCTCCAGGGGAGGTGGAGCGTCCGTTGCAGTGGCACTTCGAGTAGTTGGTGCAGTTAGAGGCTATTGATGCTTGAGTTCTGAGCCAGGAAAAAGACCAAATCTTAGTAACTTAAAATCCAAAGGCAACCATTTAACAAACCGCGATTGGTTCGCGAGGACGACACACGAAGTGTGGAGTGGAAAGAGGAAAAGGTCCCACCGGGCGTGCCAGAATCTCTTCCCCTCCGAACGGCGGCCGACGACGTTAGGACGTCTAGCCTGAGGTTCGTGGCAGATGCTATTTGGTTTTATCCTTCTACCTCTCCGATGATGCCAAGTTAATTTATGGCACCGTGTATCGGAGGTTTAGACGGATGCGGCCGATGTAGCAGACTTTGTCAGATTCCCCCTCGGTTGAGGGGTTTTTGATTATGGGGACACTCTTCCCTGCAGGCGCAAACCCCTGCAGTTAATTACGCTACCGCATCGCGGTAACAACTTTCTCCTTCTCCAGAATTTCACTTCGTGTCGTGTGTGTTTGTTTTGTTTGTGGTTTCCCGTGGATTGTATACGGAGACTAAGCGATGTCGTCACCCGTAGGACGTGGATTAGTCCAAAACCGTATTTACTTAGATTTGGGTTTGGTGTTTTGGTTTAAGGATACGTTAGACGTATTTATGCTAAGATCGACTTAAACATTTGTTAAGGATACGGTAGTCTGATTTGAGACTAAGATCAACGTAACAGGATCGTTTGGATCCGACAAAAGAGCATTTGGGGACTCTATTGTTCCAATTTAGGGACATAGTGGTCTATATTCCAGTTTAGGGACGTGGTGGTCCATCACCAGTTTAGGGACGTGGTGGTCTATGTTCCAGTTTAGGGACGTGGTGGTCCATCATTAGTTTGAGGACGTTTCGGTCCGTGTTCCAGTTTAGGGACGTGGTGGCCCATCATTAGTTTAAGGACGTTTCGGTCCGACATTAGTTTAAGGACGTTTCGGTCCGACATTACTTTAAGGACGTTTCGGTCCATATACGTATGTGGTCGTCGGGACCCGTCACCTCTCTGACGTCGTTGAAAGATTACAACGACAGGTGTCAGAGGAGTTCGGAGATGTACCCTCGAACCGGAGGTAAATTGATTTAAGAGAGCAATCTTGCTCAGCCAATTTAATTTGAGGACTTACGGCCAAAATTGGGCTAAGTCCAGTTGAAAATGTTCAACATTTTATTTGCTTTTGCATTGCATTTCTTTTGATTTTTATTTGGGCTCTACCCATAAAGGATGCAGAGCATCAATTTGTTTTGGGCTTTGCCCATTTATAAATGATGCAATGCATAGCATTTTTTATTATTTCGTTTGGGCTTTGCCCATTTATAAATGATGCAGAGCATCAATTCTGTTTGGGCTCTGCCCTTTTTATTGCGTTACAATTTAATTAGGCATGCTTGGTCTTTTTGATTTGGGCCTAGCCTTTTAGGAAATGCATTGCATTTGTCAGGCGTTTTGCGCCAATCAGAGAGCGCAAGCGCTTGTGGTGTTGACACGTGTCACGCAAGCACAGTACGCTGCGCTAATGCGCTGCGCCTGCGCTGCTGACACGTGGCGCGCTCTGGTGGCTTGCGCCAATCCAGGAGCGCAACAGCGCAGTTTGCAAGTGCAAGGCACTATAATTTGAGAATCTTTTAGAACCAATGGTTCATGATAAAGTGCAAAGCACTGTTTGTTTTCTTCGATCTAATGAGAATCAAAGAAAACAAGTATTTCTTGTTTTTCTTGTTTTAAAGAACCAGTGGTTCATAAGAAGTGCAAAGCACTGTTTATTATGTGAAGATCATTGATCTTGTTCTTAGATCAATGATCTATTAGAAGAAATTTCTTCTATTTTATGAAGTTTTTTTTTTACCTTTTTCTTGAAACTTTTTCAGAGTTCTCTCTGTTTGAACCTCTTGATTTCTCAAAAATGTTCCTCCCCTGAATTGAGGTCTAGGGTCCTTTTTATAGTGCCCATATATTAGTTTAATTTGTTAAAGAGATCTTTCTCTGAGTGATTTGGGGAATTTTCCCCACCGTTGGATCTTTGATCCAAGGGCTTCTGTTTTACAGAAAAAAATCTTCTTGTTTTAATAAGAACAGAAAGATCTTATTAGAATATTAATTCTGTTTGGCGCAAACGCCCCAACGCGTGACACGTGTCGCGTAGCGCAGCGCTTGCGCAGTTATGCTTGCGCAACTATGCAGACACGTGTCGCACCGCGCAATGCTTGCGCGGCTGTGCTTGCGCAACTGCGCAGACACGCGTCGTGAAGCGCAGCGCTTGCGCGGCTGTGTTTGCGCAGCTGTGCTTGCGCAACTGCGCAGACACGTGTCGCGCAGCGCAGCGCTTGCGCAGCTATGCCTGCACAACCGCGCAGACACGTGTCGCGCAGCGCAGCGCTTGCACAACTGAAGCATTGCGTCTTTTTGTCTTTTAATAGAGCTTTGCTCTGATTAGGCGTGCTGCTTCGAGCGCTGCGCTGACATATCTGCGCCTGACACGTGGCATCCTGCGCACAGCGCAGGGGATCTGAAGCGTTGCTTCATTTATTAAAATTTAGATTTTCAAGGTAGAGCTTTGCTCTGATTGGGGGAATCGGAAGCGTTGCTTCACCTGAGGTATATTTTCATATCCTCTTTTCAAGTCAAACTTGTATTTCCCCGAAATTTTGATTTCCCGGGTCTTGGAAATAATTCCACTGTGCACAGAATTTTCTGTGCTTGGGTCTATATATAATTCAAGGCCGAGCCTTTTCTTTTCTCATCTTCAGAGAACTTCGATCATGGCTTGCAACCGCCCTCATGCCCGCCGACAACCATGGGAAGTGCCGATCCGGGACATCGTTCCCTGTTTTGCTGCGCGCTTGGTGGACCCTTCTTTTACGGACGAGCAGTGCGATGCTGCAATGTATGAGCTTTTGACTCGTGTGGGGTCTCCTCTTCCTCCGCACTCCATTTGGCTCCGGATGATCCTTGCCTCGGTGCTCGCCGATCTTCTCCCTCCTCCAGTAGAGATGTCCTCGGCAATGCTTGATGCCGCCGAGGATAAGATCGAGTGCTTCTTTGAAGCGCACTTGATCACCAAAGCCCTGAGGGACTGTTCTTTCCACTTACTGAGCCAGATACGGGCTCGCCGGGTTGTCATCGCCATCTTTTCTGACGAATGTGGCGATGATCGTTGGGCGTCTACTTCTCGGGAGGACCGCCGCTTCAACGTGGTGGAGAAGACAGAAAGGGAACTGGAGAATCTTCTTCTTATCTTTGCGAACCCTTGTCTTTCCGATCCCATATTTGGTGATCTTTTTTAAATGTAATAACAATAATAATGATGAACAAGTATTTTTCTTTTTAATCAAGTATTTCATTATTTGTTAAGGGTTCTTTTATTTTAGCTCTATGTTGTGCTTGTGCATCGTATAAATTAATTTGCTATTATTAAGTGCATGTGATTCTTGCAAGGATAAATTGCCTTTGGTGTTTAGCCTCTTTCATGAAGCGGTGCTTTACTTTTCAGTCTTAGAAATAGAGTTTCGTTCTAATTGGAGAAAACATACCTTTTGGACCCAGATTTGTTACAGTGTTGGTTTAATACCTGGGGCCCACTTAGAAAGTTTAGTCGATCGTAATTTTAAAATACTTATTTTTATTTTCAGTACATTCACTTTTATCTGCGACCGGGAATGTCACTCGATCGGTAAAACCCGTCTAACTGCTGTATGTTCTTTTAGACGGGTTTTACGAACGTGACATTCGCGTTGATGTTGTATGCTTGTGCTGTGATTGTGGTTGGATTGTCGTGGTGGATAGCATGTGGTGCAATGTTAGAATACAGTTTATAATTCATTTGTACATTTGTTATTGCGGTGCGAGCGTCCGACATATGGACTGTCGTCTTTGCCGTTTGTATATTATTTTGGGGCACGACCGGGCTGAGGTCGATGTCACCGGTTGTATATATATTTTTAATATTCTGTACTAGGCTTACCCCACGGCGGAGTGAACGGATAGCCGGGTTCTAGAAGGCAACAAGCCCGCATCTCATGGCATCAAGACGGTGGAGGCTTCATTCTCATGGCGCTGAGACGGAGGGGGCTTCATTCTAGAACTGGCGGGCTATTCGCCGCACTCATAGGGGGTACAGGTTTTCATTGCACATGCTATCCACACGACCGGAACGTCGGGTTTTATTTGCGTCTCAAATGAAACCCGGGGCTCCAAAATTATCCACCATTCTGTAATGTTATCTGTGATGTTGTTTATTATCATGCCTGTGACGAATGTTATATATACTTATATATATACTAGTAGATGTTGTATATGTTTTGCACCCCGCTAGTCCAACCCCCGCTCTATTGTTAGTTAAGTAACCTAACGGGCGATGACGGGGCCCCGTGGCGAATGCAGATGGCATATACGTACATTTTATTTTCGTTCTTTTCTGGTGTAATAGGTTACGAATTGATGGGACCGCATTAATTTTAATTAATGCAAGATAAAAATCTAAAAAGATGTTGTTGGGACCAGATTTTAAAAAACTGACATTACAGACGTTCTCTTTTGCTTTGCATAGTGGTATTCAGTTTGGAATATCCTGCACGTCATTCGATGAGGCAAGGGCCGAGATCCCTTCACCGGGAGTGACCCATTGAGTAAAAGTTTGCGTTAGGGTAATAACTTTAATATAGTCGACTATTTTTGCTTTGCATCGAGGTATTCAGTTTGGAATATCCTGCACCTCATTCGACGAGGAAAGAGCCGAGATCCCTTCACAGGGAGTAACCTCTTTAGCAAAAGTTTTCGCCACTATATATTTACAAAACTACTCAGGTTCCTTCAACGAAATCAAGTTCATTACGTTAACGGGTTTTTCGCCAAAATCCCAGCCATAGCCCTCCGTCATTTCGGATTGGTATTGCTTAGTATTCGTGCTACGTATTTCGTGCTCAGCCGAGGCATAGTGTTCGGTAGCTATGTAATATCTTTTCTGTAGCATGTAATGCGATTGGTTAGGACAGTCGTGCGGTCATTTTGGCTCAGTCAAGGACTCGTACGGGTGGGTCTAATGCAATCAAGATAATGACGGGTTGAACTTGACTAGGATCCTTTGATGTGTTGGCTCAGTCAAGGTCACTTGGGTCCTAGGGGCAAAAATCACATTGGGAGTTTCGAACATACAGGAAACTTGCAGATTCAGCATACCTTCTGGAGTGTGATGACTAGAGTGGATTCCATCTAGTGCATCACACAACGATAGTTAGATCCCGATCCCACTGATGAGTAGTATTACTCTCGGGAGATTATCACACTTAACAATCAATACTATAAACCAAGTAGGTATCTAGAAAGGTGTTAGCGGGGCTACGCCTCTAGGAAAAAGAGGTTATGTAATTAAGGAACTTTACGAAAGCGTTGGAAAACCTCTCTCGAAGTACCAACACCGGCCTGACTGAAAGGTTAAGCAAGTATTGTGATGTGCGATTAATTCTGACTAGTTCTTCTTTTAGGGTTTGAAGAAGAATTTGAGGAAACAGTGGGAGCCATCCTGATTAGATAAATTAATAACCAATCTAATCTTGCAAGAGCGCGCGCTGAGTGTTTTCCCTCTCTCTCTCTCCAGGTAGCAACCATTTCACGCCCTAATCAAGATAATAAAATGTATCGCTTGACCGATCCGAATTCTTATTCGGGGCTGGAGAACGTCGGTTCAGCTCTAACTTATGACAACGGTCATGAGTATGAGCATGGGAAAGAGGATTGTTTGAATTCCTTAATGACCCCATCGAAGGAGAAACATACTGTTGTGTCTTCTTCAGGTGTTCTTGTTATTGAGAACTGTTTTTCGGTCAGTCCTACCTCCTGGGTACTCGATACCGGATCAGGATCTCATATCTGTAATTTATTACAGGGACTGAGAAAAAGTAGGATAGTTGGACCTGGTGATATGTCTCTCAGGGTAGGAAACGGAGCACAAGTTAATGCTGCGGCCGTCGGTGAATATCACCTAGTGTTGCCAAATGGCAATACTATGATTTTGAACAATTGCTACTATGTACCTTCCATGTTATGCAACATAATATCAGTTTCTTTACTTGATAAAGATGGATATAATTTTGTTCTTGATAGAAATATCATGAACGTCTACCTTCATAAGGTATTGGTTGCAGAAGGTACACTGTGTAATGGTATCTATGTTCTAAATCAGAATACAGTTCTCAATGTACAAAACACACGCAAGAGGAAGAGTTCAGATGTGAACGAATCCTATTTGTGGCATTGTAGACTTGGTCATATCGGAGAGAAAATACTGAGCAAGTTGCATAAAGATGGACTCTTGGATACGTCCGAATTTTCATCTTATGAAACATGTCAATCTTGTCTCAAAGGAAAGATGACAAAATCTCCATTCACCGGACATGGAGAGAGAGCAGCAGAGCTCTTAGGGCTTATACATAGTGATGTGTGTGGTCCGATGTCTATACATGCAAGGGGTGGGTTCTCGTACTTCATCACATTCACTGACGATCTCTCTAGATTCGGGTATGTGTATCTTATGAAACACAAATCTGAAGCTTTTGAGAAATTCAAAGAATATAAAAACGAGGTAGAGAACCAGACTGGCAAGAGTATTAAGATCCTCCGATCTGACAGAGGAGGGGAGTACTTAAGCACGGAATTACAAGATTACCTAAAAGAGAATGGAATTCTCTCTCATCTTACTCCTCCGTATACACCACAGCACAACGGTGTATCGGAGCGGAGGAATCGTACCCTATTGGATATGGTTCGCTCCATGATGAGTAGTGCTGAGTTGCCTCTTTCATTTTGGGCACATCATATCTATTGAATGATGTTTCGTCCAAATCCGTGCCTAAGACACCATTCGAGATATAGAATGGCAAAAGGCCGTATCTTAAACGTATTAAGATATGGGGTTGTCCGGCCTATATAAAAATACAAAATCCGGACAAATTAGAGGCACGTTCAGTTTTATCCAAGTTTATGGGATATCCTAAAAATTTAATAAGATATCTGTTCTACCACACCGAGGAACAGAATGTGTTTATATCTCGCCACGCCACCTTTTTAGAGTGGCAATTTCTTGCAAAAGAAACAAGTGGGAGTTCGGTAGAACTGGAAGAAATTCAGCGACCACAAACTGAAACTGAAGATTTGGCAGAACCTCAAGATTCAATAACCCCGGACGAACCTCAGCCACTCCGCAGATCTAGTAGGATCTCTCATCCGCCCGAGAGATACTACGGTTTTCTCATAGATGGGGATCGAGAGGATTGCATCTTGGAAGAAGATGATCCTACTAGTTTCAGGCAGGCCATTATCAGTAGGGACTCTGATAAGTGGCCGGATGCTATGCAATTTGAAATGGAGTCTATGTATACCAATAAAGTGTGGACCCTGGAAGTTGCTCCATCTGGGGTAAAACCCGTTGGATGCAAATGGATCTACAAGAAGAAACTTGGTGTAGATGGGCAGGTGGAAACCTATAAGGCTAGACTCGTTGCAAAAGGTTTTCGTCAAAGACCAGGAGTGGACTATGACGAAACTTTTTCTCCAGTGGCTATGCTCAAATCTATTAGGATCCTGCTTGCCATTGCTGTCTTCCATGACTATGAAATCTGGCAGATGGACGTGAAAACGGCTTTTCTAAATGGAAGTTTAGAAAAGTGGGTTTATATGGATCAGCCAGAAGGTTTTATAGACAATGGGAGCAGCAGGAAGGTGTGTAAGCTACTCAAATCCATTTATGGATTGAAATAAGCATCGCGGAGCTGGAACATCTGTTTTGATGAAATAGTCAAGGACTTTGACTTCATCAAGAACGAAGATGAGCCATGTATTTATAAGAAAATTATAGGACGAACTGTCGTGTTCCTAGTCTTGTACGTGGACGACATTCTTTTGATAGGAAATGACATTCCTATGCTACAATCGGTCAAGCTATTCTTATCATAAAGGTTCTCCATGAAAGACCTAGGTGATGTCTCGTACATTCTGGGGATCAAGATCTACAGAGATAGATCCAAGAGACTACTGGGACTTTCACGGTCCAGGTACATAGAGACCGTACTAAAGAGATTTAGTATGGAAGATTCCAAGCGCGGTAACATACCCGCATTGCACGGAATCACCCTCTCCAAGGAGATGTCTCTCAAGACTGACGAGGAGAGGGTTCGCATGAGCACTATACCCTACGCTTCGGCGGTAGGATCTATAATGTATGTGATGCTATATACAAGACCAGATGTAGCTTACGCGCTAAGCGTGGTGAGCCGGTATCAGTCGGACCCAGGTGAGGACCACTGGACAGACTAAACAATAGAGTCCAAATGCTCTTTTGTTGGATCTAAACGATCCCGTTAAGTTGATCTTGGTCTAAAAATTAGACTAATGTATCCTTAACATACGTTTAAGTTGATCTTAGTCTCAAACGAGGCTAACGTATCCTTAAACCCAACCCTCAAACCCAAATCTAAGAAGATACGGATTTGGACCAATCCACGCCCTGCGGGCGACAACATAAATTAGTCTCCGTATACAATCAACGGGCAACCACAAACAAAACAAACACCCAAGACACGAAGTGACCATCTGGAGAAGGATAAAGTTGTTACCGCGATGCGGTAGCGTAATTAACTGCAGGGGCTTGCGCCTGCAGGGAAGAGCGT
Source organism: Agapanthus africanus (assembly GCA_030015575.1). Classification (NCBI taxonomy): domain Eukaryota; kingdom Viridiplantae; phylum Streptophyta; class Magnoliopsida; order Asparagales; family Amaryllidaceae; genus Agapanthus; species Agapanthus africanus. The sequence goes on from CM057340.1 coordinate 663,605,061, forward strand.
CCCCACAATCAAAAACCCCTCAAACGAAGGGGAATCTGATGAAGTCTGCTACATTGGCCGCATCCGTTTAAACCTTCGATACATGGTGCTATCAATCAACTTGACATCTTCGGAGAGGTGGACGGATAGCACCAATTAGCATCTGCCTCGAAATTCAGGCGAGACGTCTGCCGCGTCTTCGCCGCGTCTTTCGGCGGGGAACAGGGGTTTACCAGGATTCCCGTACCGCCCAAACGAAGAAAGTGCATGATGATGCATCTTCTTCGGGTGTATTCATTACCTGGAACTATTTTTTAGTATCCTTTACGTCCTGGGTATGATGATACCAGATCAGGATCCCATATATGTAATCTGTTACATGGGCTACAGATAGGTAGAGAATCGGGAACGGATGATAAGTTTCAAGAGTTGGAAATGGTGCAATTGTTGCAGCCAAGTATGTTGGCAGTTATCACCCTGTATTACCAAATACATTGATTTTGAATGAATGTTATTAGATACCGAATCTGATATACAACATCATATCAGTCTCTTTATTTAGTAAAGAAGGATATAATTTTGTATTGGATAATGTTTTGAACATTTCATATATCAAGAGTTGATCGGTTCAGGCACGTTATCTAAAAGCATAAATGTTCTAAATCAAACTACAGTTCTTAACGTACAAAACACACACAAGAGGAAAAGTTCAGAAATGAACGAATCATTCTTGATGCATTGTAGACTATGTCATATCAATACGACCCGACTAGCTAAGTTACATAAAGATGCATATTTAAATCAGTTTGAATTTACATCTTGTGAAACTTGTCAGTCATGTCACAAAGATAAGATGACCATAGCTCCGTTTACAAGAAACAGAGAAAGAGTTAGTGAACTCTTGAGATTGCTACATGATGATGTATGAAGGTCCCCTGTCTACACATTCCAAGACTGGTTCTTTGTACTTCATTACATTCACTGATGGTCTTTCAAGATTCGCACATGTGTTCCTATTGAAACACAAGTCTGAAACTTTTGAGAAACTCATAGAATATAAGTTAGAAGTAGAGAACCAAAACGAGTATAAGTATTATGTCCTTTGATGAGATCAGGGAGGAGAATACTTGAGCACGGAATTCCTGGAATATTCTAAAGGAGAATGTGATTCTCTCTCTCAGCATTACTCGTCCATATACACCACACCACAACGGTGTATCGGGACGGAGCAATCGCACCTTATTAGATATAGTGTGCTCTATGATGAGTACTACCGAGTTACCTATTTCCTTTTAGGGTTATGTACTTGAGAAGCTGCATACCTATTGAATTGGGTTCCAACCAAATCAGGTGCCCATCACTCCATATGAGATATGGTATGGGAAGAGCCCATGTCTTAAGTAAGTTAGGATTTGGGGTTGTTCGGCCTATGTCTAAAACCAAAATCCGGACAAGCTGGAGGCAAGGCCAGTTCTATGGAAGTTTGTTGGATATTCCAAGCATTTGCAAGGGAATATCTTCTACCGCACCGAGGAGCAAAATGTGTTTTGTTTTCTCGACATGCCACCTTTTTAGAAACGGAATTTATTTTGGAACGAAATTTGTGGTCATTAGGTAGAACTGGAAGGAGTTCCAGCTATACAAACTACAGCTAATGATTTGGTAGAACTGCAGGATTCAATAGCTCCCAACGAACCTCAGCCTCTCCGCCGATCTGGTAGGGTTCCTCATCCGCCTGAGAGATACTTCGGTTTTCTCTATGATAGTGGGAGCGAGGATTGCATCATGAGATGATGACCCAACTAGTTTCGAGCAGACCATCGAGAGTGGAGACTTTATAAGAATGGCTGGATGCTATGTGATCTGAGATGGAATCTATGTACACCAACAAAGTATGGACTTTGGTTGCTATATCTGAAGAGTTAAATCCCCATCAGGAGTAAGTATATCTTGAGAAGATTACTTGGTGTACATGGAAAAGTTGAGACTTTCAAAACTAGACTTGTTGTAAAAGTTTTTCGTCATCGACCAGGTGTGGATTATGATAAAACATTTTCTCCAGTGGCTATGCTTAAGTCCATCCAGATCCTACTTGCCATTGCTACATACCATGACTACAATATTTGGCGGTTGGGTATCATGACAGCTTTTCTAAATACTGATTTAGAAGAAAGCATCTATAAGTACACAGCCAGAGGGCTTCATAGACAGTGGGAGCAGCGGAAATGTGTGCAAGTTGCTTTACAGGTTAAAGCAGGTATCGCGGAGTTGAAACATCTGTTTTGATGTGGTAGTCAAAGCGTTTGACTTCATCAAAATAGTAGATGAACCTTGTATATACAAAAAGGTAGTAGAGAATAAGGTGCTCTTCCTCGTATTGTACGTGGATGACATACTCTTGATAGGAAAGGAGTTTCCTATGCTACACCCGGTCAATCTCCTCTTATCACAAGGATTCTCCATATAGGATCAAGGTGATACCTCCTAAATCCTGGGTTTTGGATCTATGAGATAGATCCAAGAAGATGTTAGGATTCTTACTAGGTGTAGTGGGATGGTATAAATAGATCTCGGGGAGAATCACTGGATAGATTCCAGGGTGGTAAGGTCGACTGAATGTCAGTCACAGGCATTGTCTTTACCCTCAGTGGAGGGACGGTATGTTGGAAAAGTTTCAAGCTAGATACCGTGACAAACTAGACGATAAAGGCTGGATACATTGCTACCAAAGATGCTACCAAAGAGGCAGTCTGGGTGTATATTAGTTCATGAGATGAACTTCGTTCCTACCATTGTGTGACAATGGAGTTGTGGTTTATGCCTAGGAACCCCCCGTCCCATCAGTGATCCAGACATATTCTAAGGCAGTATCACCTGATCATGGAGATGGTTGATCTCCAGGAAGATCGAGGTTAGGAGAGTAGACTCAGAGGACAACACGGCGGATCCACTCACAAAGGATTTTTCCCAGAGAGAGATTTTTATGGGATGGTTGAGTATGAGATACTACAACCACTGCTGTATGATGGCCCTAGTGCAAATGGGAGATTATTAGTTATATGTATGCCCTAGAGGCCATTACTATACATGAGATGTATATTGTAGTGGATGCTTGGACATATATAGGGAGAACTTCTTACTCGACATGATAGTATGCTATCTGGTTACTCTTTATCTTAACATGTACACTGATTGCCCCTTTTTTACATGTTGGTAAAGCCCTTAGGATGTGTACTTGACTACCTAGATTATGATGTGGATCATAGTAGTGGGACAAAGGTAGTCCGTGAGTACATCCTTTAATGTCCCTAGTCATGGGTGTATCGAGACGGGGTATCGATATACCAGAGTAGATTAGCGTATACCTTCTCGACCCATATAGATGGTGTCACGCCCCACCCCCAATACTCTCGGGGACATCCGATAAAATTGGAACGATACAGAGAAGATTAGCATGGCCCCCGCGCAAGGATGACACGCACAAATCGAGAAATGGTCCAAATTTAAAATGAAGTATTTTATGATCAAAAAGCATACCCCCAAAACGGACACACGTACGTGTACGTAGCCGTCCAAACTCGCCCGTTTCACTGAACGGGACGAGAACACGATGCATGGACGCTACAACAGGGTTAGGGGTGTCAAGTAGGCCAAGATGAATATTTTTAATTTTATTTTAGGTGCCAAAAATTGTTATATGCAGAAATGAATTTGCCGGGTAAAATTTACAGTAAGTAACAATCAAGCAAGATAAATGAAATGAGTGCCACACTACGTTCAAACGGTAACTGAAATTAGTAGCATTGGGTTCGGGTGTTACAGATGGACGATGGATGATCCCATATCCATTGGTGTTTGACATCAGAGATGATATACAGGTGCTCAGTGGAGACTGGGTACACTGGACGGACTCTCCGAGAACTCCCAGATGGTATTATACCTCACGTCAGATGCCAGTTCTCTGGTGACACTGGTACAGGTTAGTCTGTAAACCCAAGATCGTCATAAAGTCTTGTGTGATTCCCACCATGCTTTGATTTCTACCTTACCGTGTTCAAGAGGACGTGCAAAACGGTGGTTTTTGGGTACAGTCCTGAGTCACATGTAGGCAATGAGCGATAGGAGGGGTTTCGTCTCTCCCGGTATTGGGGGTTGATGTTGTGCCATGCTCGATTGGCCATAACAGGGAAGTCCCTGGTCAGGGCTGACTTAAAGATTTACCGGTAAGCGTTATCAGTAGTTTCTCGACCCGTTATGAGCCTCATATCGGCATGACTTATCGGTTATTGAGTTCTGACATTTACCACCCCTAGACCGGATATGCGACATATCAGACGAGGAGACTGGACTGTACGGTAGTATTACTGACAGGCTTTACAGGAGCTAGAGCGGGCTTGCTTGTTGATTTTCTGATCGCTCAATACCCGGGTAGCCGTTACGTCCAGCTAATACCGCCGACAGCTTGTGAGTGCTTGATGTGATCATCACCTACTGCCGGCGTATTGACGAGTCTTTAGAGTCCTACATAGAGGTTTTACTGGCTCAGGCAAAACGAAGTAGGAGCACATATGTGATATGTGCGGGACCGAGAATAATGCGAATATGTGATACCGTATTCTATTCTCACAATATTTGTATCGGACGGTTATATATGATATAGTCGGGTTATCGAATCAAGTGTTGATTTGATAAGTTGGTACATTTAATATTAGTCGGTTATATGTGATATAGCCGGATTATTAAATCAAGTGTTGATTTGATAATTTAGTGTATAATTGTATATTTGATATACTAATTTACATTAACTAATATTAGCTCACTTAAGCATTTATTATTCTCACATGTGCACACTTAATATATATGTGATATATATTAATTGTGTTTTAATTTTGTATCATGGTTGTTGATACACACTACATGGGTGTATGAGACTTACACCATACCAATTATAATATTGGGTTTTGGTATTTAAAGTAATTCCAAATTAGTGGATAATAGCTCACATGCATGAAACTTCATGAAGCTTGTGGATGGATTGACTTGGTCCACTAATTTTGTTTTACTTAAGATATTTATTAACCTAACCCTTATAATTTAGTCATGGTTATGTCTCTACATTAGTTAGTATATGATACAAACTCACCCATGATTCACTCTCTCACCTTATTGGTTCATTCTCATTTCTTTTGCTCATCATCTTCTTCCTTGAGCAAAAATCTTGCTAGGGTTTTCTAAAGAGAGAAAATATTGTGAGAAAAATAAAACTAAAGTGAGCTCACTTCCTACTTCATCATCCTCTACTAGATTAGCACTTTAGTATAGGGTGCTTGCTTCACTAATCTCTCATTAGTGAAGTAGTAGCTTGAGTTAGTGTTTTATCGACGTAGATCATCTTCGGCCTCGAAGACTTCAAACAAGATCGTCCCTTTCTCCTTGAGAAGCCATGTAAGAGTCTGGGCGCAGCGAAGGGACCACTACAAGGAGCTAATGAAGTGAAGGACCGGTCTACAAAGGTTCTATTCCATTATCATTTAGAGTAAAGTAGTTTACATGTTGTTTTGTATGATTCTCTAGTTATCGATTCTAATTTAGGGTTCTTTAAAACGGCAAAATTTTGGATTGGCATGGACGATACCTCCCGAAACCTTACTGTCGTTCATAGGAACCCTACAATAATAGTAAGCAAAACATATACACATATTAAGATAAAAACAAGCCAAATAACATACTATCATATCGAGCAAGACTGTCATGTAAATACATATGTCCAAGCATCCAGTACAATAATGGCCTCCAGGGCAAACATATCCAACAGACAAAACCGGCCCGATTCGACCCGAAAATGTTGGTTTTAATTCTGGAGCGGTTCTCCTCGGTTCTGATGCAAAATGACTCCATTAAATCGAACTGACCAACCTCTGACCTGCTCTGGGTTTATATAGGGGTGTAAAGATGGGTTTAATTCAGTGAAGGCGCACATAAAAAAATTGGGTTCAATAAATAATCAGCAAAAGAGAACTCATGGAAATTTATTTATCAAGCTAGACCACTTTTTGTCCACATAAGCAGTTAGAATAAATATTTGTTTATATGGCATTTCTTATGTTACAATAAGCAGGTTTATTTTTGTGAATAAATTTCAATAAGTTCCATTTAAAAATTATTTATTAAAAATACCTCATAAATATTAAATATAGTAGATTTTTTAGAGGAAAATATTCCTGCTAAGGCAAGACCTTACTAAATGAATCAAGAATATCTTGAATTATGTAAAAAAGAAATTAGTAGTCTTATAGACAAAAAGCTAATTAGAACATCATCTTCTCCATGGAGTTGTACAGCATTTTATGTCAACAATGCTGCTGAACAAGAACGTGGTGTACCACGTCTTGTTATAAATTATAAGTCCTTAAACAAAGTGCTTAAATGGATAAGATATTCTCTCCATAATAAAAGGGATCTGCTTAATAGAATAAGCAAAGCAAAAATCTTTTCGAAATTTGATTTAAAATCAGGCTATTTAAAATAAGTTTGTTTGGAAATAATTCCTCTTAAATATTAAAAAAATCGTTAAAAATAAATCCTCCTGAATAAATCCATGGAGATTTTATCGATTTTTCTTTATTGTTTCTCATTAAATAATTTTACATCATCTATATAAATTTTTACTATATCATTTATCACGAAAAAGCGTACACATATAGCATGGAAAACCTTCATTAACAAAACATTGACGAAATGACATAAATGTATTTTGTATAATAATTATATTTGAATTTAATTGATTTTATCAGTGTTTTTAATTTTCAGCAAATAATTTTGACATATTTTTAGCTGCACAAAATTTTAGCGTCATAATTAAAAATTTTGAGCAGAGAAGAAATTTTGGATAACTAAATTTCATAATTAACATTGATGTATTTGATTTTTTTTAATTGTGATTTCTATATATGGCAATATCAATTAATAAATGGCAAATGGCAAATCTATATTCTAATTAGCACTAGCTAATTATAAATGAAAAATATAAGAATCTATTGCAATGTCTAATTCAAATTATTTAACTTGATGAACGTGGTTTTTTAATATTCTTATAGAAAAATTATTAATTGGTACTAATCAGAAATCGGAGCTGATATCCATGATGTTTGATTTACTCTTAAAAAGTTTTAAGACGGTGCACAAAACGTCATGATCAATCCTATGCCGAATTTTCAAGTAAATTTCTAAAATTTTGTTCATAAAATTAATATGTTTTCCTGAATAATGTTTCGATTCAATAGATGAACTCTAAAATTTTTTAAACTATTTCTCTAAATAAATTTCAATGAGGTCTCTTTTTAAAATTATTTATTAAAATAAGTTTGTTTGGAAATAAATCCTCTTAAATATTAAAAAAAATCGTTAAAAATAAATCCTCCTGAATAAATCCAGGGAGATTTTATTGATTTTTCTTTATTGTTTCTCATTAAATAATTTTGCATCATCTATATAAATTTTTACTATATCATTTATCACGAAAAAGCGTACACATATAATAGCATGGAAAACCTTCATTAACAGAACATTGACGAAATGACATAAATGTATTCTGTATAATAATTATATTTGAATTTAATTGATTTTATTATTGTTTTTAATTTTCAACAAATAATTTTGACATATTTTTAGCAGCACAAAATTTTAGCGCCATAATTAAAAATTTTGAGCAGAGAAGAAATTTTGGATAACTAAATTTCATAATTAACATTAATGTATTTGATTTTTTTTAATTGTGATTTCTATATATGGCAATATCAATTAATAAATGTAAAATGGCAAATCTATATTCTAATTAGCACTAGCTAATTATAAATGAAAAATATAAGAATCGATTGCAATGTCTAATTCAAATAATTTAACTCGATGAACGTGGTTTTTTAATATTCTTATAGAAAAATTATTAATTGGTACTAATCAGAAATCGGAGCTGATATCCATGATGTTTGATTACTCTTAAAAAGTTTTAAGATGGTGCACAAAACGTCATGATCAATCCTAAGCCGAATTTTCAAGCAAATTTCTAAAATTTTGTTCATAAAATTAATATGTTTTCCTGAATAATGTTTCGATTTAATCGATGAACTCTAAAATTTTTTAAATTATAAATTTAGAAAATTTAAAATTTCCATCGATTTGACTAGAAATAATGGTAAAGAATAATTGATAAGATTTCCATAGATTTATCTAGTAAGATTTTCTTTCAAAAAAACATTTTAATATTTATGAGGTATTTTTAATAAATAATTTTTAAAATGGAACTTATTGAAATTTATTCACAAAAATAAACCTGCTTATTGTAACATAAGAAATGCCATATAAACAAATATTTATTCTAACTGCTTATGTGGACAAAAAGTGGTCTAGCTTGATAAATAAATTTCCATGAGTTCTCTTTTGCTGATTATTTATTGAACCCAATTTTGTTTTGATAAAGAGGCTGCATCTCTGCAAGTGAGTTTCTCTCTTGTCTCGTTTATATTTATTACGCTGCAATTATTTGATCCTTTTTATTTGTTGGTATCAGAGCTATGATTGACTAATCTTCTTCTTCTTCAAGATGGAGATCCATTAACATACAAGATAAGATGTTGTTTTATGCCAAGAAATCAGGTATAATTCTTTTCTAATCTACTTTAGAAATATCTTTCTGTATAGTTAATTATGGAACGACATCCAAGTCGCGTAGGGGATCCCATATTAAGCCAGTGATTGGCGTGTTGGCAGCCCATAAATCGTTGACGGTCGTGTAATTGAAAATACAGTTAGATATTTTTAGAGTAAAAACCTAAAAAAGGATTATACAGAATTGCATGTAATAGAAGAACATATTATCCTGTTAAGTTAATGGTATCGAAATCTTGAAAAAGAAATTTCATATGCCTACACCATTTTCATCTACTGCTATATCTACTAAAATTGCTCTTAATAAGAGCAAACACATAAAAAAAACTCAAATTTACTTGAATATCCCTCAGATGAGGAACAGCTGAACAAATGGACCATTCCAAATGTTCCAGCAAAAGAAATTTATAACATAGGGACGTTTGATCTATCGTCTAGACTTTCCATTAAAAGTATGGAAAAGACCATCTCTGTGGATAGCACGGAACAGACTATTCAACTCCTTTAGGAAAAGGATGTTTATAGATTTGAAAAACAATATAAATATCTTCATATTGGTTTAATTCAAGTGGCATTTAAACCTCTTACTCTCCAAGGCTTAAATGCCTCTATTTTAACATCTCTGAGAGATGCTAGATGCCTAGACTGGATCCCTTCCCTAATGGGAATTATGCAAATAAGTCTTTGTCATGGACCCGTTTATTTTGATGTGTATCCTAAATTAACCTTATCTTTGACTGACCCAAATATACTTGAGGCAGTAACTTTAAATCTTAAAACACATGGTTATAATTTCATGAAAGGATCTGAAACTATATCAATAGTTTATAGAATCCACTATAAAGTTTTAACAACTATGGCACCTAAGGTAAAAGCTAAGACTGAAAATGGTAAAACCACAGTCATTGAAACCAATCTTTTATCCTCTGGTGTTGCTACTAATAGAATTATAAAATGGGAAGAAATTGCCTTTCCTGAATCATGGGTTATAACTTCTACAGTTCCACCTGCACCTATTATAGATACAGACATCGATCAGATTATACAGACTGACGATGGGAATATTGAAGTGACTTTTGGATCTAATAATATAGCTAGAATTTCAGGCAAACCTTATATAGAAGGTAACACCACTTCTTCTGTATTAAGAAGATCTTTTTCTAGACCGAGCTCCTCTTATAGAGAAGTTAAAGGGATAAATATTTCCCAAGAAAATATATCCCATCCTATATATGAGAAGGAAAATAAAACTTCTCCTACCTCATCAGAGATGAGCTTTCATATATAATTTTATGGATTTAAAACCAGATAGTAATTTAAGAAAATTCCTTAATAAGGAATTTATGAAAAATAAGCATGCTGCTTTTAGAGAATGGTTTGCAAAAACCTTTTCTATAGATCAAATGTATCATTATAAGGATCAATATTATAGACACCTTGAAGAAAACCAATGTCTAAAATATTTTATAGACTGGTTCCTTGAACACTTTCTTAATGAACAAGAAAGTAAAATTAATGTTTTAGAAGAACAATATAAACAATGGACCACCCAAACTGGAAAAACTGTAAGGTCTATATACCCACCAACAGAACCATTAAGGTTATCTGGAATATCTACCTCTAATTTAGAGGCAACCGCTTTTATAAAGCCACTTATTGATGATAAAATGGAGAATACTCTAAAAGAGCTTCAGAAGGTTTTTAAACAAAATAATTTCTCTAATATTTATATTCAAGTGATTGGTCAACAATTAACCAGAGTAGAATCAACTTTAGAAAGCCTGAATGATAGACTACAGGCTATGGGAGTTATAGAAACTCCTGTTATAAAGACAATAAATGAGAAAAATTATATACCAATAAAATCGGCTTTAGATATTTCAGGATATAAATTATCCAAAGATAAAAATATATCTTCGGATATTATAAATGCTCTGGAGAAAAAGTTTAATAATGCTAGATTAAATATTATAGATGGAGAACGGTCTCAGATATCGGAAAAAGATTCTGATATAAACGACTTATCAGATGATCAGATTAATATGTCTGATGATAATATCATAAATACCATAAAACACCCATTAAGAACTTTGGAGAAGCATTATTATAAACGACCAACTCCTTTAGATGTCCTGTATGAAGAAAACGAAGCTGTTATAACAAATTCGTTTTCAGGACGAGCCATTTATGAATGGAATATTGATGGATTAGCTGATAAGCAAATCCATGATACTTTACACCGTATGATGATGTATGCAACAGTATCTAAACAGCAAGGAAACTCAGATGCTGATGTTGCAAGATTTATTTCATGTGGATTTACTGGAATTTTAAAAGGCTGGTGGGATCATTGCTTATCTCCCGCACAAAAAATTGAAATTTTTAGCGCAGCAAAAATGGAGAATAATTCTCCTGTGTCTGATGCTGTTTATACCTTAATACTTACTATTCTCGATCATTTTACTGGGGATGTAAGTAATCAAGCTGAGAAAGTAAGAACTTTATTACAAAATCTAAGATGTCCTACATTAACACATTTTAGATGGTACAAAGATACTTTTCTTAGCAGAGTTATGCAACTGGAAGATGCAAATAACTTTCATTGGAAAGCTAAATTTATTGATGGCTTACCAAACCTTTTTGCTGAAAGATTTCGGACAAATTTGCGAACTCAGTATGATGGGGTTATACCCTATAATACTTTTACATATGGACGCTTAATAAGTACCTGTGTTAAAGAAGGATTATCTTTATGTAATGACAGAAAATTAAGAAATCAATTAAAAAGCCAGAGATTAACTGGTAAATACGAATTGGGAGAATTTTGCAGCCAATTCGCAATGGAAGATCTATAGATGGATCGGAAAGATAAGAGAAAAAATAAAAATAGAAGAATAGAATCTAAACAATCTCATTATAAAAAGAGGTACAAAAAACACCATAATCCTTCCAAACAAAAGGAAGAAGAAGAAAGGAAGGAGAAGAAACATCATAAATTTAAGAAAAAATCTGCTTCTCCAGCTACTTGTTATAAGTGTGGTAAAGTTGGTCATTTTGCCAACAAATGTTAAACAAAAAAGAAAATTAACGAGATAGAAGACGAAGAATTAAGAAAGTCATTATATAAAATAATGATTAATTCCTCAGAATCTTCTGAATCTTCTGAAATTGAATTAACAGATTCTTCATCAGATGATGAAAAAATTTATGATAGAGATTGCTCTAATAAATATTGTAATATCAACAATAAGAAAAATTATTGGAAGTCTATAGTTGAGATGAACGGTCTAAGTATTAATGTTATAAGTAAAAATGATAAAAAGACCATTCTTAAAATCATTGAAGATGAACATATTAAGCCAGAACTTAAAACCAAATTGGTTGAACTTCTTCTTAAAGAAGAGAAGGAGAAATCTCCTGCTATTGGTAATGTTTATAGATTATCAGAGGTCTTTAAAAGACAACAATTAAAAGAAGGTAAGCCTGTAACCATTGCAGCCCTACAAAAAGAGGTTAATAACCTAAAAACAGAAATAATAGAATTAAAAATTCAAAATAAAGATATTTTACAAAGAATCTCTGTTATGGAAAGAAACATTATTATACAAGGTGAATCTTCAAATAGTGAGGAAGAGTTTACTAAGGAAACCGCTAGAGAAAGAGAACTTATCCCAGATAGATTCTTGCAAACCATTGATTTAGTATTAAATCAAAAATGGTATATTAGAATTAATCTAATAATAAATAACGATTTGGTTATACCCAATCTTATAGCCCCAGTTGATAGTGGTGCAGATTTAAACTGCATTAAAGAAGGAATTATTCCTATTAAATATTGTGAGAGGACTACTCAAACTCTAAGTACAGCTGACAATAGTACTCTAAGTACACCATATAAGGTGTCAAATGCAAATATTTGTAATGATGATATTTGTCTTCCCTCTCCTTTTATTATTGTAAAGGAAATATCACAACATGTGATATTAGGAACGCCTTTTCTTAGTAAGATTATGCCTATCAATAAAATAGACTTACAAGGCATTTACAGCTTTTATAAAGGTAAAGCAATTATGTTTCAGTTTATAACTGATCCAATGATGAAAATCTTGAATGAGGTAAAAGACATTTACCTTAAAGAAAATCAAATAAATTTTATTAAAGAAGAAATAGCTTCTTTACAAATAAATAAACAGTTAGACTCTAGTTTAATAAAAGCTAGGATTAAAGGTTTGGAAAATGAGTTTATAACTCAAACCTGTAGTAACTTTCCTAATGCATTTTGGGAAAGAAAACAACATATTGTTAATCTTCCTTATATAGAAGATTTTTTAGAGGAAAATATTCCTACTAAGGCAAGACCTTGCCAAATGAATCAAGAATATCTTGAATTATGTAAAAAAGAAATTAGTAGTCTTATAGACAAAAAGCTAATTAGAACATCATCTTCTCCATGGGGTTGTACAGCATTTTATGTTAACAATGCTGCTGAACAAGAACAGGGTGTACCACGTCTTCTTATAAATTATAAGCCCTTAAACAAAGTGCTTAAATGGATAAGATATCATCTCCCTAATAAAAGGGATCTGCTTAATAGAATAAGCAAAGCAAAAATCTTTTCGAAATTTGATTTAAAATCAGGCTATTGGCAAATACAGATTCATGAATCTGATAAATATAAAACTGCTTTTACAGTACCTTTTGGGCATTTTGAATGGAATGTCATGCCATTCGGATTAAAAAATGCGCCATCAGAATTTCAAAATATTATGAATTCAATCTTTAATCCTTATACTGAATTCATTCTTTCATATATAGATGATGTCCTTGTTTATTCAGAAAACATTGACCAACATTTTAAACATTTGAATGTCTTTAAACATCTTATTATAAAAAATGGACTAGTTATATCTGCCCAAAAAATAAAGTTATTCCAAACAGCTATACAGTTTTTGAGTCATAATATTAACGATGGAACTATTATTCCAATTGAAAGAAGTATTGAATTTGCTTCTAAATTTCCAGATTATATCCCTAATGTTAAGCAGCTCCAAAGATTTTTGGGCGCTTTAAATTATGTAGCAGATTATTATAAGAATTTAGCTACAGATGCAGCTATTTTATATAATAGGCTTAGAAAAAACCCGTCACCTTGGACAGAGGATCATACCAAAGCTGTTCGAAAAATTAAAGTGACGGTAAAAAATTTACCATGTCTCCATATTGCTAACCCTAATTGGAAGAAAATTGTTGAAACTGATGCTTCGAACATAGGATACGGAGGCATCTTAAAACAAGTAGATCCTACAAATAATAAGGAAATTCTTGTAAGATTTACTTCTGGAAAATGGAATCCAGCTCAGTTGAATTACTCAACTATCAAGAAAGAAATTCTTTCTATTATAAAAAGCATTTATAAATTCCAGGATGATTTATTAAATCAAAAATTCCTATTAAAAATAGATTGTAGTGCGGCTAAATCTGTGTTACAAAAAGATGTTAAAAATTTAACATCAAAACAAATATTTGCTAGATGGCAAGCAGAATTAGCTGTCTTTGATTTTGATATTGAATATATTAAAGGTACTAATAATTGTCTTCCTGATTTTCTGACCAGGGAATTCTTACAAGATTCTGCATATGCAGACTCCCTCGAGGGGTCAAGGCCCAGGAAGGGGCAGAGGAAGGGGACGGAATAATATTCCTAACAACCCCCCATATGCAAATTGGCTAAAAATGAAAAAGCCAAAGTCTATGCAAATAGACATGGAATCTGAAGCGTCATACGCTCACTCAGAATGGAAATTGCCTCATAAAATGGCAAAGAAAAATACTTCTCATATGAGTATTTATAGTCCTCAAAGTGAGGCTGAAACATCTTCAACGGGAAATATTCCTGGATTATCATTTAAAATGGCAATTGAAGATGTAAATGAAAGTTATATCTCAAAAGATAATTCTGAACAAATTATTTGTTTAGAAAGGAATGATATTCCTAAAATGAATGATCCATGGTCTTTAAAAGAAAAATATATTGAGACCATTTCTTTTACTGCATCAGCAGGTAAAACAAGGCAAGTATATGAAGCCTTGTTAATAGTCTCGGATTCAGTAGAAATAAAACACTACTACCCAAATGGAAAAGAATGAGGAGAAATCATAAACTTCTCTAAAGCAATCATTAAAAAGATTTTCAGCCCTCATGAATGGGCTTTACACCCTAATAGGGCAAGATCGTTCAAGTTAGGAGATGAATGACACGAAAGTAATTATTGGGATTATATCCAAGCTTTTGAAAACTTTTTATATTATGAAAATCCAGCGAAGAAACATTCCTGGTTTATTATTATTAAACCTGATGTTATAAAAGCAGGTATACCAGTTTAGTTTATCCAATTATGGCAAAAAATTGGGGCAGAATTAGCCATACTACCAAAGTCAATTTTTGATTTATTTGTTCCTTGGATAGAATCACATCCAAGGTTTCATAATACTGATGATAACTCCATTATAGAAGGAGGAAGCACACTTCATTACTTTATAGAGAATGAAATGCCATTTATATTTAGATGGACGATTATTTCTGAATTTAATAATAAAAACATTCCTATCCTTTCCAGAAAATTTCTCATTAAATGGTGGGCTGGAATTATAGAAGAAGAAAAGATAGTTAGCATAAAAGCAACTATCAAGAATAATAATGATACTATGGATAAAAAGATTAATGAAGAATTAGCAACGGAAAATCCAATGCTAAAATCAAAAACATCCTTTCAGAGGAAATATCCTAATATCTCTGAAGAAGATCTTATGAAACGCTGGTTGGAACATATGAAAAAGCAGTTTGAACAGACATTTGACAACTCGGACACAAATTCTTCTACGTCTGAGAAAACTACCAAATCGGTAGATATAGATTATCAGAGGTCTTTAAAAGATAGCAATTAAAAGAAGGTAAGCCTGTAACCACTGCAGCCCTACAAAAAGAGGTTAATAACCTAAAAATAGAAATAATAGAATTAAAAATTCAAAATAAAGATATTTTACAAAGAATCTCTGTTATGGAAAGAAACACTATTATACAAGGTGAATCTTCAAATAGCGAGGAAGATTTTACTGAGGAAACCACCAGAGAAAGAGAAGTTATCCCAGATAAATTCTTGCAAACAATTGATTTAGTATTAAATAAAAAATGGTATATTAGAATTAATCTAATAATAAATAACGATTTGGTTATACCCAATCTTATAGCCCTAGTTGATAGTGGTGCAGATTTAAACTGCATTAAAGAAGGAATTATTCCTATTAAATATTGTGAGATGACTACTCAAACTCTGAGTACAGCTGATAATAGTACTCTAACTACACCGTATAAGGTGTCAAATGCAAATATTTGTAATGATGATATTTGTCTTCCCTCTCCTTTTATTATTGTAAAGGAAATATCACAACATGTGATATTAGGAACGCCTTTTCTTAGTAAGATTATGCCTATCAATAAAATAGACTCACAAGGCATTTACAGCTTTTATAAAGGTAAAGCAATTATGTTTCAGTTTATAACTGATCCAATGATGAAAATCTTGAATGAGGTAAAAGACATTTACCTTAAAGAAAATCAAATAAATTTTATTAAAGAAGAAATAGCCTCTTTACAAATAAATAAACAGTTGGACTCTAGTTTAATGAAAGCTAGGATTAAAGGTTTGGAAAATGAGTTTATAACTCAAACCTGTAGTAACTTTCCTAATGCATTTTGGGAAAGAAAACAACATATTGTTAATCTTCCTTATGTAGAAGATTTTTTAAAGGAAAATATTCCTACTAAGGCAAGACCTTGCCGAATGAATCAAGAATATCTTGAATTATGTAAAAGAAATCAGTAGTCTTATAGACAAAAAGCTAATCAGAACATCATCTTGTCCATGGAGCTGTACATCATTTTATGTTAACAATGCTGCTGAACAAGAACGGGGTGTACCACGTCTTGTTATAAATTATAAGCCCTTAAACAAAGTGCTTAAATGGATAAGATATCCTCTCCCTGATAAAAGGGATCTGCTTAATAGAATAAGCAAAGCAAAAATCTTTTCGAAATTTGATTTAAAATCAGGCTATTGGCAAATACAGATTCATGAATCTGACATTTGCCATTTATTAATTGATATCGCCATATATAGAAATCACAATTAAAAAAAATCAAATACATCAATGTTAATTATGAAATTTAGTTATCCAAAATTTCTTCTCTGCTCAAAATTTTTAATTATGATGCTAAAATTTTGTGCAGCTAAAAATATGTCAAAATTATTTGCTGAAAATTAAAAACACTGATAAAATCAATTAAATTCAAATATAATTATTGTGCAAAATACATTTATGTCATTTCGTCAATGTTCTGTTAATGAAGGTTTTCCGTGCTATATGTGTACGCTTTTTCGTGATAAATGATATAGTAAAAATTTATATAGATGATGTAGAATTATTTAATGAGAAACAATAAAGAAAAATCGATAAAATCTCCATGGATTTATTCAGGAGGATTTATTTTTAACGATTTTTTTAATATTTAAGAGGAATTATTTCCAAACAAACTTATTTTAATATATAATTTTAAAAAGAGACCTCATTGAAATTTATTTAGAGAAATAGGCCTGCATTTGCCACATAAGATACGCCATATAAACAAATGTTTATCCAAATTGCTTATGTGGGGGAAAAAAGGACGCATCCTTATAAACATATCGTTGTTCTCTATTAAATGATTTATAAAACCATTCTCTAAAGACAATATGCTTATTTTCCATAAATTCATTCTGAAGTAATATTCTGATATATTTGGTAAAAGATTCAGAAAAGAATTTTATATATGAAAACTCATTTCAGATGAGCTAGGAGAAGTTTTATCAGTCTTCTCATAAATTGGCCGTGGAATGGAAGATTCCGAAATATTAATGCTCAGTGGACGACAAAAGAAAAGAAATCACCTTTTTAAAAAGGCTAAATAGCAGCTTTCACTTTTAATAAAGACGACATAGATAGGAAGAGACACCCCACCCTCTTCTCAGCCCTTTTCAAGTCCTCCTTCCATTCTATAAATAAGGAAGACCTCTCTTATTGTAGAGTATTCCGGATAGAACCCTCATTTCTTCCATCTCTCTCTTACTGTAGAGTATCCCGGACAGAACCCTCGTTTCTCTTCCATCTTTCTCTTGTAAGGCAGAAGATTACAAGAGAGAGATGGAAGAATTGAGGTTTCTGTCCGGGACACTTTACAATGAAAGAGACCTTCCTTATTTATAAAATGGAAGGAAGGGTTAAGAAGACATTGGGGGTGATGTGTCCCTTCTTATCTCTGTGTCTTTATTAAAGCTGAAAACTTCTTTTTAGCTTTTAAAATAAGGAGATTCCTTTCCTTTTGTTGTCCACCGAGCATTAATATTTCGAAATCCGCCATTCCACACCCAATTTATGAAAAGACATGTTTATTTCAATAAGGTCCATTTTAAAAATTATTTATTAAAAAATCCTCTTAAATATTAAAATATTTTTTAAAAATAAATCTTAGTGAATAAATCTATGGAAATCTAATCAATTATTATTTACCATTATTTCTAGTCAAATCCATGGAAATTTTAAATTTTCTAAATTGATAATTTAAAAAATTTAAGAGCCTATCTTATTAAATAGAAACATTATTCAGAAAAGCGTATTAATTTTGTGAACAAAATTTTAGAAATTTAATTGAAAATTCGGCTTAGGATTGATCATAATGTTTTGTGCACTGTCTTAAAACTTTTTAAAGTGTAAATCAGACATCATGGATATCAGCTTCGATTTCTGATTAGTACTAATTAATAACTTTTCTAAAAGAATATTAAAAAACCAAGTTAATTCTTCGAGTTAAATAATCTGAATTAGATATTGTAATTGATTCTTATATTTTTCATTTATAATTAGTTAGTGATAATTAGAACATAGAGTTGCCATTTTACATTTATTAATTATTATTGCCATATATAGAAACCGCAATTAAAAAAAATTAAATATATTAATGTTAATTGTGAAATTTAGTTATCCAAAATTTCTTCTCTGCTCAAAATTTTTAACCGCGGCCCTAAAATTTTGTGCTACTGAAAATACATCAAAATCATTTGCTGATAATTGAAAACAAGAATAAAATTAATTAAATTCAAATATAATTATTATAAAAAATACATTTGTGTTATTTCGTCAATGTTTTGTTAATGAAGGTTTTCCATGCTATTACCTGAGTACGCTTTTTTCTTGATAAATGATATAGTAAAAATTTGTATAGATACTTATTTAACGAGAAACAATAAAGAAAAATCGATAAAATCTCCATGGATTTATTCAGGAGAATTTATTTTTAACATTTTTTTTAATATTTAAGAGGATTTATTTCCAAACAAACTTATTTTAATAAATAATTTTAAAAGAGACCCCACTGAAATTTATTTAGAGAAATAGACCTGCATTTGCCACATAAGATATGCCATGCAGGCAAATGTTTATCCTAATTGCTTATGCTGTAAAAAAGAGGTTCGTTTTGATAAATAAATTTTCATGAGCCCTCTTTTCCAAATTATTTATAAAAATGATTCTTTTTATAAAAATTGTCCTATATATAATGCAATGAAAAACCCCCAAGTTGGAACCCCTCTCTCTCGTGGTGGCTGCAATGAGATCTCAAGATCTCTTTCCACAATGCCATCGTTCTCTTTCTCGATCCTCCTCAAGATCGATCCATGGCGGTGGCAGCCCAAATTTTGATCTTCTCTCCATTGCTCCTCGTCTAATATTCTCTCTCTCTCAATAAAAGAGTTAGAGATGATCCAATCTTAAAACCTTGCCGCCGCTTCTTTTTCGGATCTGCAAAAGCTAGTTTTTTGGATCTCATTTTTCATATAGGACGACATTGCTATTTTCAACTAATTGTTTTTATGAATCTTAAATCATCCCTATCAATAAAAGAGTGTTGGATCATCTAGTTTTCGATTGGATCATACTTTAAATGTTGTTTTATTGTTGATTTTCAAACCATAGAGAATTTTTTCAATTCTTTGTAGATCTGAAGAGAACTTAGAAACCGAACCGAACCGGCCGACTAATATCGGTTCAATCCAAATCGATTTGTGTACGTGATAGGTTCATATCGGTTCAATAATTTTTGCAAAAATCTGAATAGATGCTCTGCCCTAATAAATAACAATAAAATTAGAAAGCTTCTCATCAATTAAACCAAAATTTCTTTTTTTTGATAAAAAATAAACCATAAAACCTCATAATGCTGCTGCAGAACTGTGCACCGTACTCATTTTCCCGCTCTTTCTCCCTGCGCTATCCCAACCATCTCTCTCCTTCACCTCCCATTTCACAAAAAACCCTAAAAAATCAACCCTAAAAAAATGCCAAGAAAAAGAAAACGCCGAGCTCCTGAGGTTCTCGATCGAGTCTACAGCGGCGGTGCTCTATATCTGGAGGACGCCATCCTCTCCCTCCTCCCCAACCCTCCGCCGCCGGCTTGCCGATGCGGCGGAGCCCCCTGCCTCGGCTGCGGCGGCCACCTCCACCTCGTCCGCAACGAAGATCCTTCAGAATACAAGGATCAATTGCTTAAGAGAACCTATTGCTTCGTGCCGCCATCTGCTCCGGCGCCGCCTCGAGTCTTTCATCGCGTGGGCTGGGACCAGTGCAAGGTGATTAAATTTGTTTCCTTTGGGTAATTTTGTGAAGAAAGTTTAGATCTTGGATCGTTTTTTGTAAGGGATTTTACTGCCTGTTTTACACTTTGTGCCTTTTTTTGATTTGCACCCAGTTTGAGTTTAAGTTCAGTGGGCAAAATACGCATTTGTTTGCCGCTATAGCATAGTGTTAGCCTCTTGCCGTCAAGTAAAGGCAAGGAGTTCATCAGGCTAGAGACTAGTATGTAGAAAAACAAAAGTTAATTACACACAACATCCCTCTGTATAATCACCCCTCAACTGGTTTATTAGCACACATTGCCTCTAAAGTTAGTGGCATTACCCCTTAGGAATAGGATCCTCTGCTTGCTTGTTTAGGCAAGAACCCTGCTATGGCCTTCTTATAGCCGTTGGATCCCTCCTTGATCCCACACAAACCATGGAACCCCGTTAGACCCCTGCTCCTAGCCCGTTGGATCTACAATAAAAGCAGAGGATCCGGATCCTATGCCTTAGTAGAGGGTATTTTATGAAAAATACTTTTTGTACAGGCCACCAAGGCCGGTACAAAGAGTACTTGGCCTCCCATACGAGGGCAAGGAACACCGGGGCCCCCTGTTTGAACCCATTGGTATCCGACCTCCTATAGGAGGTCAGGTATGTTTCCTACCAGTAGTTCTCGAATTTTACCTGGATATCTGATTGTTGACTAATTTAAAGGTGTTATGTACTAATAAATCAGTCGAGGGATGATAAGTGGTCTCGAGATGGCTTAGAAGAGAAAACAACGAACCGACCAAGGGATGATGAACTTGGATGATGTATACATTATTAGGGGTGTTATGTGCTATTAATCCAGCCAAGGTATGATGAGTCTGGACAAGATTTACTTGAGGAGTGTTATATGCAATTAACCCTAAGAAATTACACATTTTACCCATCTTAGTCTGCTAGAGCCCTTAAAACACTTGCCAGGTTAGAAAATAACAAAGTACCACTCCATCTACTTCCTTATATTATTGTGTGCATGCTTAATTTTACTGATTAGATATGATTGATCGGTAGTACACATAAGAGATGCATACATGGACACTTTCTTCAACATAGCTACTATAGACATTTTGTGAGTTTCTAGGAAAGGCATTTTGGTGGATCTTGATTTGATCAATTGCATTTTCGTTGGGTATATATGGATTTTACTTTTCGAAAGGCAATTCGTAAAAGTGCTAACGGACATACTTCAGAAGGGGGAGAATTTTAGGGAAAAAGAGAAATGAAGAGATTGCAATTTCTTTTTCCTATAAAACTTGATGGGAGTTTGGTCTAATGGCACGTTACTCTCAATTATTTTCTTAATAATAAAACATCATGATATTTCTTGTTGATGCCCCAGCTATTTGATGTTTAGGACATACCATATTCAACATAATACTTCTGCAGTGCACAATTATATATGCCAGCTGCATGTATAATATGAATAAACAAAACTATAGTTTAAGTAAAAGTTATATGCATTAATGTATTATTGAAAGAAATAATTGATAATGGTATCGTCATCAATTATATGTCTCATTCTATTGAGATAAATTTATTTAGTCAATTTGTATGTGGAAGAACTCTTACCCAAGATACTAAACTTTTTTCCTCATTTTACTTTCTGCCCTCATCATTTAACTGAACTTTTGTCATCAATTAATTATAGATAGTCAGGCAAGTGATGGAGGAATCGTCAAGTAGTAACGTGCTTTGCTCCAGCTATCAGGAGGTATGCTATAACAGGATCACTTGAAGTTTATCACCAGTATTGATTTTCCTAAATGATCTTGTTAGTTAGGAAACATTATAAATGAGGATGATTTCAGTTTTACAACAAGCAATTTGATATAAAAGATCTTATTAATTATTATGCCTTTTTCAAAAGCATTATTCCAACACACTGGTGCCTTTGATTGCTTACTCAGCATGGAAATAACTAATACGTGTTTGCTATAACTGGTATAGCAATAGCCAAAACTACGATATGAAGGCTGAAGTAGTGTAATTTTTTTTTGTACAGAAGTAGCATGTATTTTTGAATATTATATCCTTCCTTCAATCGCTTGAGGTAACCTTTGAACTTCATTTCCTCTGCTTTACAAGTTGTTGAATCTCATCTAGGAAATATAGATGATGGATTCATAATTAGGTTACCAAAATACAACATGGTATACCTACTCAGGTGTGATGAAACATAAAAAACGAGCAATTTTTCTTGGCATAACAAATGATCATGCATGGTGCATAAATGTTGCCTCCACCTTTGAACTTCATTTCCTCTGCTTTACAAGTTGTCGAATCTCATCTAAGAAATATAGATGATGGATTCTTAATTAGGTTACCAAAATACAACACGGTATGCCTACTTAGGTGTGATGAAACATAAAAAACGAGCAATTTTTCTTGGTATAACAAATGATCATGCATGGTGCATAAATGTTGCCTCCACCTTGGAAAATAAGATGAACATGTATGGTGGAAAATAGTTATGTCATATTTTCCTAGTTGCCTATATAAATGTGATGTTACTCGTACTATTTTAATTATCAATATAAGTACATACTTTGGATTTTCATGTCTATATATAATACTAGCGTCACATTATCTACAACATAATGCTAGCGTCACATTATCTACAATATAAGCGTCACATGGATGGAGGTGATACGAAACGATATGGTTGCCAAAGGACTTAATGAAAGTATATTGTTCGATAGGAGTGAGTGGAGGCGGAGGATTCATGTGCTGGACCCGGCATGATTCTCATGTTGGTTCATGTAGCCAACCCCATATGCTTGGGATAAAAGGCTCAGTTGTTGTTGTCACATTATATACAACAGTAGCTTCTAATGGGTGAAACCTAACTGCACTACACAAATCCTTTTGTTTATTTTCTTAGTCAGCCACCCATTTGAAATGAAATGTAGAGAACACCTTTATTCAACTTATGTAGTGCATGACAAATTCCTTGTACCTAGTGATCTGCTTTCTTATGCAGAGGGTTTGTTGTGCTCTGACAACCTTAGGCTTGGTAGGATTTGTTTATAAGGTGTGACAACCTTATGCTATAGATCCAACTGATAATATCATTTGGCCAGATTTTTTATCAGGTTGAGTATTGGAAGGAGTTTCCTATGCAGCTTTCAAAGAATCGCAAAGGTATTATATGAAAAAGGAAAATTGGTTTTGAGGACATAATTTACTGTAATGCTGTCAAGTTGTCAAAGACGTACTTGTATGTGAAACATTTAACGCAAATAAACCTTATATGAAAGATAGATATTGGTTTTAAGGAAATAATTTACTGTAATGCTCTCAAAGAGGCACTTATATGCAAAACATTTAACCCAAATAAACCTTATATGAAAAATAAAAATTGGTTTTAAGGATTTAATTTACTGTAATGCTATCAAGGGGTTACTTGTAAGTAAAACATTTAACCCAAATAAACCTAATATGTTTTTTAACACGGGAACACTTCTGTGCTATTTGTGCATGTGTGCTTTCTCTCACACTTAGGAAGGGAAGGGAAGGACCCTCCTGTCTCAGTATCACTTTTGCAGTTCTTTGAGAACGAGAACAAGATTTTTTCTGTCCAAACCAAATGAGAATTAAGATATTTCTGTCCAAACCAAACAAGAACAAGATTTTTCCTTTCGTTTTTCACTTTGATGTGTTCTTCCCATTATCAAACCGATGCGTATGTTTTTTTTTTCCTGTTAAATAATATTGTTTGCGGAATATTCTACCAAAGTTCAAGCGCCCTAACAGTTTTGCAGTGAACCTTTATTTATGATATGTACCAAACATACCATTTAAAAAACTTACTAACTGAAACTTATACTCGATGTAAAATTGAACTACTAAATGCCAACATTAAAAAACTTATTAACGGGTCGATTGTGGTATTCTCTGACTCATGGACTAAGTTTTGGTTTGTGACAGGCCATTGCGCATCCTATTTTCAGAACTACTAGATATTTTTCTTTTATAACCTTGACTGATTAGTCATATCATAATTTTGGTTTTCTAAGTTATATCATTTTCGAAATAATTTTGATTTACTGGTTACTTGTAATTGATCAGATCTAGGAAAATTGTGTTATTTTCATTGCTCTACTGTATATCTATTTAGTATGGTAACAAAATGCATCTGCTCTACTTCTTTTCTTTAAAGATAAAGGTGGATAATTAGCCACCCTATGTGGTCTACTGTTCTGTTTAAAATCTATAGCTTTATATGTGCCTTAGAGGGATAGTTGATTGATATTTTTCATAGTTAAGCTTTTGTCCTTTCCTTTCTTCTGGACTCTTTTAATATCAGAGAAATTTGTAGTTGGTCCTTGCTTTCGTTGGTTGCAGGTGCCTAAACTTTAGACCAACTAAATAGAAATCCTATCAGCAAACTAATCTTATTGGAAATATGGAAAGTACCTCTTTTGGCCATTTTTTGTGGTCAGGAATTTGAAGTCGTTATTGGTTAAATAAGTTATTAAATAACCGTAAGAAGTAGTTTTTTAAAACTGGTATACCTGGTATATGGGTATCATACAACTGCCAATTACTCACAAGTATGAATGTCTGTGGAGTGCAGCTTACATTTTAAAGGCTGCCTGAAACTTTTGCTGCTAATCGGTTAATTATGTATATTCCATTACGGTCTCTTTGGAAAGTTGGTACTTCATTTTTCTGCTGTATCTTCTTCCTACAATAATCCTTCATATACTTTTATCAGCATAGTCGTTTCAGCTGTATTGGTGAAGCTCTTTCCACTCATGTCTGGGATCTTCTATTGGAAAGGGTAATTCTTATGACTTTCCTGGTGTCATCTCATCATTATGAGTTTGTTTACTCAGAATAATAGTTTGCGATTTGCAGATTGGTGATCATATGATGGCATATCTTCTACGCTTTTCATCAATTTTTTTACCTCTCACCAACAAAATTTACCAACAAGTAACTGGTCCACTTTTGAGTGAGATGCTTCCAGGTACAAAGTTAAAGTCAAAGGATTCCTCCATACCTTATAATAATTTACAGAGCAAGTTTGCTTGATATACATTTTTGGCCTGCTAGGCATAAGCTAGAGGTTTTGGGTGAAGCGGTAGTTTAACATAGTATTAGGTCGGCAGGTTCAAAAGCTCATGGGTTCGAACCTTGACATACAACTAATATATGTTCACGCCTCTGAGGTCTATCTTAGTTGTAAATAGGTGTGATTACTTGCTGGAAGTTCCAGGTTCAATTTTTGTAACTCTTAAAAGAGAAAATATTCTTTCACCCATTTAAGTTACCTTTCAAGCTAGTTATCTATACTTGAATGCCCTCCCATGAACCTATAAAGGGGAGTGTTAACTGTTAAGGTTAAGATCGCTTGATATCTAAAATTATTATACACATAAGCTTAAGCTACTTACATGCTAACATGATTATTTGACAACATCGGAGAATGGGTGCACGACTGACTCTTCATTTGTTATCTTATTCTGCCAACAAACTAACAAACTATAGTTTGCGGTTTGTCATTGAAATATGTATCTACTCCATATTTTAATGTCATTGTATTAACTTTAGTTTCTTATTGTCACCATCATCATTGTGGCCGCCATCATCATCACCATCATCATCAAAATGGGGCCGTTATCTAATCCTTTTCCCATCAAAATGGGGTCAGCTATGACGCACGGTTTCACAAAAGATTTGACAAAAGCGTACATCTGTTCTCATGATGCTAGTCGTCTCTAAATCAGTGCCAAATTCATTGTCAAAAAAATATGTTCAGGAGGGGCTTGCAACTTGCCTACTCCTTGGCGTCCTTTGAATTCACCTAGTCTTTGAAAAGCTTAGAAGGAGAAAGACGATAGATTTGTTGAAGGGAATTATGTTAATTGAAGGCACTGATAAATCCAAGAGAGTAGCTGTACACAATCTGACTTCTTCAGTAAACATTGCCTTCTAAAAGTATAGAATGATTGCTGCATCAAATGTAAGTTAAATGTGGATGCAAGAATCTCTCTTCCATTTCAACGTGTTACGCAAAGTACATCAAATTAAAATTCACTGTTATTATTGGAAATGATTTGAATCCTTTAAAGTTGGTGCCATACCTACCACATCATAAATCACACAATATTCAAGTAGGGTCTGTTGGGATGACCGAAGAGCCGAAAGAGCCGGAAGTATTGTTGGAGTAACTTCCACAAAAATGAAATCGTAGTGGCCCTTCAAGTAATTTCATATGTTTATTTGCATATTTCTGGAAGAGGGAAACTCATTTAGGAAATAACTTTTTGTACTTTATTTGTTTGTTTTACTCATTAAGGAAATGTCATGAAGTAATAAATGTTGTTACTTCATGCCCTTTTTTGTTTGGTTAGAAATGAAGAAGCACATGAAAAAGGAACATGTGCACCATGGCAAGATTACCTCATATCAACATAACAATAGAATACATTTTAAATAAATGATTGAATCAAATGACAAACCTGCATTTTTAATACATCAGAGCATGGTTATACTTGCCGTAAACACAAAACAATACCAACAATTGTCCAAATTGAATCATTGACAAAACCTGTAGTCACAACAATATCTGGTAACATGATATAACTAGTTGAACTTTACAAAAGTTAATACAAACACAAAAAAATAAAGGAGCCAACAACCTCTACACATAAAGAAGAAGCCAACTACATCCACAAAATAGTACCAATAAATAGTCTCTAATTAAATACATAAGTTGAATCCAGTCAATGCATCTAAAACTCTAAATATAAAAAGAAGCTAACACAATCACAACACAGTGCCAATAAAATAGTGTTCCATGACAATATAAACATAAAAAAGCCACCTATAGCTCAAAAAATACTAACCATGGTCCACATGAAGCCAACCCATTAGTTTTAAAGAAATTAATGCTCATTTATGACATCATTATCACCCGAACTCTCCCCACCGAGTCCATGCTGCCATCTCCTATATGACTTCCATAGTTTGTTGCCGTCCTAACTTTAACAAAATGACATTGATCTCCGTGTCAAAACCTTTCATTCCCTAAACAATCTTAGAAAAAATTTCAGGTCATTTATTCTTATTTTAAGAGAACTGCATCAGCAAGGTCCACTATACCGCCTGTAAGTTCCTTAAAATATTCAATTTGGATATCATCCCTCTTTCTTGAAGATCGAGAGGTCTAACCAACTAAACTTGCCGGATTTATATAAGTGTAAGGTGTTGCCCCTTTGCTAACTAGTGGTGCGACTTCTCCAAGAGGAGAGAGATTTGATGACTCATCATCATCAAGGTTAATATGCCCCGTTTCCTTCTCCTCTCCTTAATCATAGTTTGTTCTTTTAAATAATAATCAAAATCGTGACTACCGTAGGAGCCACATAAGACGCAATGAATGTAAGAGAGACGTTCGATAATTCGTCAAAAAGATCCATAGTTTATTATTTGGAAAGCACAAATTATATAGAGTTAAGTATTAAATTAGATTGATAAGAAAAAGAAACTTGCATATGCAAAGCCTAAATTATGTCTTTGTATGTCAGGCTTACTTTTAGTATGAAATTCGAAGGTCGACAACTTATGTAAAATGATATCCATTCTTACATGGAATTTAATTACAATATATTATAATTAAATTGTTGATACAAGCTCAGAAATCCATTTTCTTTGAAATATGATATTGGCCTTGTTAAGTTATTTTTGGCATCATAAAAGATACAAGATAAACTTCATAGTAAACCCATTATTTGTCTCTAACATAACATAACTAGTAGACTGCGTAAAAATGCCACATCATTGGCCACTAAATTAAAAATCCAAGAGAATCAAAACAACCGTTTTTTCCCTTCCAAAATCAAGTAAACAAGTCTAATGATTTCTAGATTAAAGACATCAAGTCAAGGAAAAAAGTCTTAGATCATCCCAACAGTTTATAAATATGAAATCAACATATATTTTTAAAACTAATACGACATCATTTAAACTCTTGTATTTTAGAACAAGATTAGCAAGAAATTAAACACGAGCTTAATTTTTAAACCCCTATTTCTTTTTATCGTTTAAAAAAGATTATCTTTCTTTTAGAAGAAGTTCTAATTATAGAAAGAAACATCAGTAAAATCCGTACATTTTCCATTAATACTGGCTATGAAATGATCAAAATCAGTGAAAGCTAAAAAGAACATGAAACCCAATTTTTTAAACCCCTAATTTCTTTTTATCTTTCCATCTTTGAAATATTATCAGCAACAGAAAGAGAAAATCCAAATCATAAAATTACCAAGTTATCAACTTCAAACACTAAAAATCAAAAGGAGAAGATTCACATGACAAAAAAAATGATAGAAAACTTCTTCTTTTTTAATACCTAAAAGAGCCAAAAATTAGATTGTCATGTTGAATCCTGGATAGAGTTAGATCCAAGATAGATGGAGGCCGGTACCTTGGCGGGAAGCCAACGAGCAAGATGGAGGTCATGATAACCCAAGCATTTTTTTTTTCATTTTTTGAACAGAAAGGAAGAAAAGTAGGAGAGATTTTATCAGCCCCAAGAATGAAAAAGGAAGTAATTAATGTATTTGGATTATAATAATATTGCATCTCCTTGTGCGCATATATCACTTCAAACCCAATTTGGGCTGAAGAAGATGTTGGAAGTAAGGGTACCATACTGCCCTGTAGAATCCATGTTATCAAAATGAAGCAACTTCATGTATCATTTTCTAAAAACCAAACAGCTGGAGTACCGGGAGTAATACTACTGCGGGTGCTTTTGTGTTACTTCATGGTAAATAAACATGACCTTGGATGGGTAACAAGCACACCGCTTTTTTGGAGGTTGTACATTACCATAGGCGGTCCATTGGAAAAGCAAATACAATTTGAGAACTCCGAGACCTTGCCTATTTCCTATGTTGTCACCTTTTCTAGGTTGCAGGAATGTGTTTTTGTTTCACTTTGGGGTTTCCAAATTTTGTAATATCCATATCTGACCCCTTTTTTACTCAAAAAGTCTTAGATAATGGTGGTTTTACAAGTGATTTAAACTTAGTGCAATTCCGTACGGTTCATTTTTATATATTTGGACACTTGAGGACACTTTGCAGACACATCAACAAAACTTTAGGTCACAAAATTATGTTGACGACCATACCATGGTAAAGCTGGAGACTTAATAATCAAGATGTCAAGTCTAGACTCTAGAGTGCATTGAATAAATATCTAATTTATTTATTGAACCACGGGCGAATTGTTTAAATGATTAGTCATCACATAGACAGATACATGCATATTTACATGCTTGTTAATATGTATAGGTGCCTCCTACTTTTAAATTTTCTGAAAGATGAAAGATTCCTTGATCCAGACATTTGAGCTTAGATACTTGAAACCCAAGTTTTTACTTGCATGTACACCCTGAAGTATAGATAACCACCATCTTCCCTACAAAGAAAATTAAAAGGATTTCTATCGGACTTTTAAACTAAATAGCTTGAACATCCAAATACTTGTTTATTAAAAATGTTCAATTTCAGGTTTGATGCTTAGGTGGAAAACTTGATATGCAAGAAATTTGCTTAATGTATTATGTATAAAGGCAGATTAGAAGGTTTTGCCATGAAAATTTCAAAGTTTTTCTTTTATTCATGTTTTGCCTAACAATATCTTAGCAGCACTTAGGGCCATGGTTAAATTTTAAGTTAGAACAGGCAACCATCATTTTAACCTCACAATTTTACCTCACTTGGCTTGGAATTAGACGATGCAGAGACTTTGTACGATGTTCCAGTGACTCCATGCTTGCGGTGTGTGGTTGTACTCAGCATTAAGTCTTTCCATCTCCAGCTGCTAAGACATTGAGATACAGAAAAAGTGTGATGCTCCTTACAATTAGTTCAAACGTTTGATATTGGGGTTGTGCTGTTTCAGGATATTCTATAAAGAGACAACGAACAGACTATGATGAAAAGCTAGAGACTTCCTCTTATAATGGTTCTATTCGCCCATCATGTACTGATGTCCCTGAAAAGACATCAAGCTGTAGTGCCAAAGGCAAGCCCAGAAAGCGTAAAAGATTATGCAGTTGGCAACGTCGCAGAGAGCATAAGAAGGTAAATTAGTGAAGCCTTATTTAGCCATAGCACTTTATTAAGTGTTAAAATTGAGGTTAAATGTCACGCCCCGCTTCCCAAAATACACAAATACGGGAACGTAATAAAGCCAACCATGCTACCCGCGATAAGGAAATATCCTTTCATAGTCACATTAAGGCGGTTAATCAGTAATCAAGGACAAGAATGTAAACATCTATCGCTAAATATGTCCAATAGCCGCAAGAAACGATAACGGGAAATAGTAGCGGAAGCAATAAAAATCCAAGAAAATAAAGAATACCTAATCCATCAATAAGAACTAGATCAGTGAGATACTTCTCATTGATCGGCAATCCTGTCAAAGTACTCATGATCCTCATAAGCTAAGATCAGAGATTTGAGCCATGCAAAATCCAGACGCCAGTACGTCATAAATATCATAATAATAGTAAAGTAGTATACGATATAGTATGTCATGTGCAAGATGTCATGAGTATAAATAACAAGCAATATTAGTTACATGTGATGTAACAAGCAAGATATCATGATACGATCATATCACGTGTATCCTATGGGTCCATGTCGCTAAGTTATCTATCATATATGTATTTGAAACCAATTAATATAATCATCCATGTAACTCAACAGTATATATTCCGTTACCCCCAGGACCATGGATGCAAGATATATCCCGTGACCTTCAGGGACCACGGAAAATGTATGAATCAAGAATGATTATTCCGTTATTCCCGGAATCACAAACGCAAGGAATATCCGCTTGAGTTACAATTCAGTTATATTCTTGATTTCCTCATTTCCCTAGGTTTCATGTTCATGTCAGGTATAGAAATAATATTTACCTAATACCAATACAAGAACAAACAGGTAAATGATACGCTCATCAGAACAAGATTATGTCTATCAGGCTAACAGGTCAATCAAGTCAAGTCAGGGTTGTTGGCATTGGTCAATATTATGACAAATAGGTACTAGCATGATAACGGTAAGAGTAATAGGATGACATAGTATAAGTCATGAATTAGTGTACAAGCATGTCAGGGATGATGTAATCAGTCAGGTAAGGTGTCTACGTCATAATCACATATCACAATCAAGGCATGGTATACAACAGACAATATAGTTGTAACCGAATATCGGTAAACACTAACGGATATAGATTAACAAGCGTGCCATGTTTAAGGTTAGATATATGATCAAAACAACTATTACTTGTTCATGATATTAATTTGACTGGATTAAAATAGTATTTTGTCACGACTCTTGAATATTTAACTAGATATAACAATATAAATCAAACCTATAGTTATCAAATATTGTTAATTAGATATATCCACATGAAAATGCTAATACTCCATATGTGCAGTAAAACAAAGATATATTTAGTTAACTTGATAGTTGCAACGTTATATATACTAAGTTAATTATATTATCGATTCTACGGTCAACATAATTATTATATTTAAATAATATGATAGTGTATAGCAAGACCTAATCTTGCCATACTAGCATGTTAGAGCAAGTAACGAATATTTGCCTCGAATCGATGATTATGGAAACGAAGACGACACGGAGACGTGAAACATGACACGATGCAAAAATCTCGGCTTGGACTTCGGCCTGAACTTGGGCTCGGCTATGGGTCTCGACTTGGGTGCTCGGCTTGAGAGAAAAGAGATTAGATGCAACATTGTCATAATTGGTTTGTAACCTTGTTGTTGGATGCTGGTGCGTTTGTTCGTCTTCAATGAATTGAATTATATCGTTGAGAACTAAATATCCTTTCTCCCGAGGAGCAAGAAAAAGGTCTCTGCAAATTTTCTCATGGCAATGCAGTCTTTGTTTTGCACCAAACCTGACACCATCACCAAAATACCTCCATTCCATGATTCTAGAGAATGAGCTGATAAGCAGCCATTGATCGATGAATCAGATGCAGCCATGTTGAAGACAACCCCTGCCACTTCAATTGCTCTAACGACTTGGAATTTGTTCCTGAGATCCACAGAGAGGTAGGCCGTGCGGCCTGATTGGAGCGCCTCGCAAACAACACCGGACTCCTCTGCGGAGTCAAGATTGATGGTGGGGCCTAGATCGGCGATGCGGATCCGCCACTCGTCGGATTGGAAGAGCATCTCGACCAGGCGGCAGGCGGCAAAGCCTCTGCCGCCGGTGACTACACAACAAGCCTCCTCCATTGCTGCTGTTGCTGATCGGATGTCAAGATGAAGAAGATGGAGATGGCGATAAGAAGACGACGACAATGATGGCGGCTCTTGAGGTGACGGCTGGAGTTGCAGGGAAATGGGTTGTAGGCGACGAAGGTGAAAAGAAGACGGTTGTGATGGTGAACGAGGTGGAGGCGACGGTAACCGGGTGAGGGGTTCTCGGTTGGGGTTTGTAGGAGGAGGCTGTTCAGTCGATAAAACTGCACATTTGTATTACATTTTTCCTACCATTTTTATATTAAAAAAAAGGACTTTATTATAATATATTAAACATATGAGGGTTTATGTGTAAAAACATTATTTTCCATGTGTTAATATATTTAATTATCATTTGGTAGGAAAATGTATGCAAATAATATTACTGGTCTAATCCTAGTAGAACAAAGTCTACTAAAATCTTATTTGAGTTGTTGTGCAGATTATTTCCAAGTTGTTATGAAGGATTTAACAAACAAATCAATTTGTTGAAGAATACTTTCCAAATTAAAGAGCAAACTTGGAGACTAAGTCTGGAAGCAGCCGAGAAAATATTTTCAGATTCTGAAGATGTTTAGGAATGTCAAATGTCACCATCAGGGAGCCCAAGAAAAACGACAAATTGATCCCACCCATAGAGCGCGGTTCCGCGGCCAAACCCACCCTGGGGCCGCGGAACCGCCGCAATTATGAGGATTTGGAAGTCTATATTTTTGGAGATCAATTATTGATGAATTTTACCAACTTCTCAACAAAAAGATTCTGGCTTCGCACTATAAAAAAGCACCGAGGGCCTCTTGGAAAAGACATCAAGCCGAAGAGATCACGAAGCCCCAGACGCTCACGCATCCAGGCTGATCATCAACTGTTCGTCTACCTCCTTGGAAGAGATCGAGAAGCAAACTAGTCTTTGTAATCATTTTCTAAGGAATCAAAGTGTAGATTGTTCAAGTTGATTAATAAAGGTAGTTGTTTTATTTAATTCTTTTGCATTTTACATTATGTTTTCCCTCTCTTTCTTTTCATCTTCTTCTCCCAACATGCGCGAGTAATTCTCCGCTTGTTAGGGTTCGTAGGATTAAGCTAGGCTAATGGATGATGGACATCCCTAAACCCTTTTTAAGTCCTATAAAGTTTAGGAACTTTATCAAAAGAATCATTAACATCCTAATCGGGCGCGCTAACAATTCTTTGCTAGTTCCGACCGCGATTAGAGATTAGATTAATGATTGTTTTGGTAAAGGCTAGATATGAACGGAGTTCCGTGTCGAGATAAGGGTTAAGAGTGGGATTCCTTTTCCCTCGAGAAACCCTAATCTACACGCATCACCGTCGTTCTGGTTCTAAATCTATTAATGGATAAAAAGGGTAACTTTTAATTAATCGTCCATAACTACTAAATCCTAACGAACCCTACAAGCCCTCTTATTATATTATCTACATCTTTAAAATAATCTAGATCTATATTTTACATTCTTGTTTAACGTAGATCTAGAAACCATTCTATAAAATTCTTTATTCCTCCTCTCTTTCTCAACACATCTAAAGTAAAAGTAAAAGGTTCCACGTTTCCCAGAGGACGACCCGTACTCATCTCGGTCTAGCTATACGCGACACCGTTATTGATTGCGGTTAAACTACACACACTTTTTCGTAATAATCAGAGGCGCCGGGGATAACTCGGGGATTGATGGAAGATGGTGGAGACGGTGATATGGGTTGTTGGTGTGGGTTTGGAGAAGCTAGGGTTCCGGTGTTGGGTTAGCCGAGATAGAAAGAGATTAGAGATGATGATGATGGCTATAGAAAGCATGGGTTTCGGTGTTGTGTTTGGGATTGGCGATGGGGGTTCTTGGTTGGAGTTGGGTCGAGGGGATGAGGGAAGAGATGAGGGAGAAGTTGGCGGCAAAGGCGAGGAAATATTTGTTGTGAGCGAGAGATGGATGATAGGAGAGAGGAATATAGTATGTTAGGTTGTTTATAAAAGATAAAGGAAAACTTCTACTAAGCCCTTAGGATTGTTTTAAAGATTTAGAAAGGATCTTTTCAAATCTTTATCATATCTTATATAAATCTATCAAACTAAAAAGTACATCTTTGGTTACAAAACTAATATTAGACAATATATATATGCATACTAAAATAAGATACTATTAGATTAGCAAACAAATATAAAAAACTAATCATCATATATTTAACAAACTAGATAACCATAACTAAAATATATTATATCTAAGAAATATTAAAGTCCAAATTAAAAATATATTTAATTGAGCAAAAATACACTAATACTGTACCAATGTTTTAGGGAGTTACATTAAAATGTTTGATCTTGATGTTTGCGTGTATGTGCGCGCGCGCGTCTGTGTGCATGAGTGTGTGTGCACTTGCGCACACGCTCGTTGATCTGTGTGCACGTGTTTGCATGTGCGTGCAGCTAAGGTACACACACGCATCTCATCAAAATATGATGTGTCACGCCCCGTTTCTCAAAATACGGAATACGAGGGGTAACAAGGCCAGCTATGCTCTTACGGTCGAGGAAATATCCCATCGTAGTCATACTTCGGTTTCTAGCATTACGTAGTAATCAGTAATAAATGCACATGTAATGAGAAATGCAGTCACTAAATTTATAAAACAGATATAAAACTAACCAGATAGAGTCAAAGGAAAGATAGCGTTGACGTCGCTGATCCAGATGTGTGCAATATTCTCGAGGTACGACAGATACTGATCCGAGCTAAGTCCACTTCTCATTCTGAGCATGCATACTCAGGTCGTCAGAGCGACACAATAGCAATATATATTTATACATCTGTAAACACGTGCAATGATGATGAACAAGAAATAGTAAACATGGAGTAATGACATGACCATGAAGTAACCGGTACAGGCAAACAATAAAGCATGTATATCGAATCAGTAATCAATGCAATGTCCATGTCACTAAACTTACCAGTCTTTAAGTCTCACTGTCCAGGTCGCTAAACCTATCGTTAGTGTTAGTTATATGTATGTCCTAGAGGCCATTACTATACATGAGATGCATATTCTAGTGGATGCTTGGACATATATGGGGAGGACTTTCTTGCTCGACATGATAGTATGCTATCTGGTTACTCTTTACTTTAACGTGTACACTGATTGTCTCTTTGTTACATGTTGGTAAAGCCCTTAGGATGCGTACTTGACTACCTGGACTATAATGCAGATCATACTAGTGGGGACAGTGTAGTCCATAAGTACATCCTTTAATGTCTCCAGTCGTGGGTGTATCGAGACAAGGCATCGATATACCAGAGTAGACTAGCGTATATCTTCTCGATCCATATTGATGGGCGATGGATGATTCCATATCCATTGGTGTTTGACATCAGAGATGATATACGGGTGCTCAGTGGAGACTGGGTACACTGGACGGACTCGCCGAGAACTCCCAGATGGTATTATACCTCACGTCAGATGGCAGTTCTCTGGTGACACTGGTACAGGTTAGTATGTAGATCCGAGATCGTCATAGAGTCTTGTGTGATTCCCACTGTGCTTTGATTTCTACCTTACCACGTCCAAGAGGGCGTGCAAAACGGTGGTTTTTGGGTACAGTCCTGAGTCACATGGAGGCAATGAGCGATATGAGGGGTTTCGTCTCTTCCGGTATTGGGGGTTGATGTTGCGTTATGCTCGATTGGCCATAACAGGGAAGTCCTTGGCCAGGGCTGGTTTAGAGATTTACTGGTAAGTGTTGCCAGTAGTTTCTCGACCCGTTATGAGCCTCGTATCGGCATGACTTATCGGTTATTGGGGTCTGACGTTTACCACCCCTAGACTTGATATGCGACATATCAGACGAGGAGACCGGACTGTACGGTAGTGTCACTGTCAGGCTTTTTGCAGGAGTTGGAGCGGGCTTGCTTGCTGATCTTCTGATCGCTCAATACCCGGGTAGCCGTTACGTCCAGCCAGTACTGCTGACGGCTTGTGGGTGCTTGATATGATCATCACCTACTGCCGGCGTATTGACAAGTCTTTAGAGTCCTACATAGAGGTTTTACTGGCTCAGGCAAAACGAAATAGGGGCGCATATGTGATATGTGCGGGACCGAGAATAATGCGTGTATGTGATGCCGTATTCTATTCTCGCGACTATTGTATCGGCCGGTTATATGAGATATAGCCGGGTTATCGAATCAAGAGTTGATTCGATAAGTTGGTACATTTTGTGTTAGTCGGTTATATGTGATATAACAGGATTATTAAGTCAAGTGTTATTTAATAATTTAGTGTATAATTGTATATGTGATATACTAATTTACATTAACTAACATTGGTTCACTTAAGCATTTGTCTTTTCTCACTTGTGCACAACTTAATATTTATGTGATATATATTTATTTGTGTTCTTTTTGTTTCATGGTTGTTGATACAACTTACATGGGTGTATAAGATTTGTACCATACTAATTATATTGTTGGGTTTTTATATTTAAAGTAATTCTAAAAATTAGTGGATGATAAGCTCAAGTGCATGAAGCTTATGGTTGCATTGACTTAGTCCACTAGTTTTGTTTTACTTGAGATATTAATTAACCTAACCACTATAATTAGCCATGGTTATGTCTCTACATGAGTTAGTATATGATACCCACTCACCCATGGTTAGCTCTCTCTCTTGATTTTAGTTTTCATTCTCATTTTATTGAGCTCATCTTCTTCCTCCTTCAAATGCTTGCCAGCGTTTGAAAAGAGAGAAATATTGTGAGAAAAGAAATTCTAAAGTGTACCCATTTCCTATTTTATTATCCTCTACTAGACTAGCACTTTAGTTTAGGGTGTTTGCTTCAGTAATTCTTTAGTTAGTGAAGTAGAAGCTTGAGTTCGTATTCCCTCGACGTAGATCATCTTCGGTCTCGAAGACTTTAAGCAAAACCGTTGCCCTCTTCTCATGGAGCTGTCCGAGAGTCCGGGAGTTCGATGATCGCAGTGAAGGGACTACTACAAGGAGTTTATGAAGTGAAGGACCGATCTACAAAGGTTGTATTTCGTATTCACTTAGTCGTAAATGATATTTACTTGCATGTGTAACCCTAGTAATCTAGCAAAGATCTTGTTTAGGGTTGTTCGACATGGCTAAAATTTTATCCGGGCATGGTTGATGCCTTGTAGAACCTTGTTAGAGTGCCGAGTAACCCTACAGTTAGTCCAAGTGTGAACGTCAACCATCGTAGGAGTATCCCCAACTCAAGGGTAGGCCTCAGGGGCAAGGGAACACGGGCCCGAATCACGCTCGTTTATAATCAGTAATATCACCCATACGACTCTCGAAATCGCTGTATATGCCGACAGTGGGACTCCCGAGATTTCGTTGATCGAACTCACACTCAAACTACGCCACACCTGCGGTCTACATCAAACACCGATCATGAATCCAAATACTAGTCGCTTCATGACAAGTCTACGCGAGAACTGGAGACAGGATCTTCATCAAGCATGTCTCGACTGGTATCCAAGAAAAATGGACAGTACCCGATATCTTACCTATGACACTAATATACGTGCTTCCATAATCGTTCTATTCCAGTTATAGTTACACCTATATATGTCTCATAGGCGTCGACAATGCAATAATTTAACTGGTTCCGCTGATTGTGTATAAATACGTGTCACTTCACTTATTTATTCACGCCTTAACACTAACGTACTTGCCACAATCCAATCACTAATATTTATCACCGGGTAATGTAACATGGTCACTAGGTTATCAATGTTTATGATCATTATTCATATGAGGATATAACCGCTACATGATATGATGAGAATAGAATTAATTATAATAAGAATAAAATATAGCAGCCAGTGTCATACCACTTGCAAAATTTACTATAAGTTACATGTGCAGAATTAAGCAAAACAATATAAAAGGGGTAAGCAGTATGTTTAATTATCAGTCCATCAAAATTCGTTTTGCGTCAATCAGATTTTATGTTTGCTAGTTATGGTCATTTCATTTTAAGTGTTTACTGCTGGAAATCCAATTTCTGAACTGGAAGTCCATTTCGTAACACGTCTTACTCCTAGTAAGGAGCATAACTAGGCGACGTTACAGTTAGATAATATTTAGGTTTAGCAGTCAGGTTTCCAACGCATCAGACGGATTAATAATAGCTTTTTCTGTATTAGAAATTATGTCATGTTTAATGTGAAGGGGTAAGAAATGTTACCGCAGAAACCGCAGAACACGTCGATATTCTAAAATACAAACTAAATGTCAAACGACTGTGAAACTGCACGGGACCAGATTCATGTGTTAGCTAACTAAATTATCTACGCGACTATATGGGACTCCGCGCATTTTCAGTTTTATGTAGGGATGTGCAGATATTTAAATACAGGTACCCTCGAGGAATGCTGCCCCAGACTGCAGTCCAAAGTCGCATTCCCGGTCAATTCTCGTTACAGTAATCTATAAATATAAAAAATAAACTATAGATGGTTCTATATTATCGAGTCGGTTTCGATATGAGCCTAGAACATTATATTCCAATCAGTCTTAAATTTACAATGATTTTAATAAGGCAACATGCGCGGTAAGATTTCAGATTTGACGTAGCTAGACGGAGGTATCATTTCATAGTGATGAAATCAATATTTTCATCTCAAATTCTTACAAGTTATATATCATCATTAAAGGGATTCATGGGCCATAAATTCCGCCATTTTAAGCAAGTTTGAGTTTAGGTTTTGCATCAAGCAGTTAGCACAACATATCAAGGATTTTTGGGATCTTATTCAATCTAGCTGAGTCGAATATGATATCGATCCCTATAGCCTTTACACCTTTAACACTTGATTCTAAACTCCGTCCCAATCATTCACGTATAAAAATCCAAGCACTACGGCGTCGTAATACGAACTATCATTTACCACCATTATATAAATATATATATAGTTTAAATAAACACTTAGCCCCAATTAGTATAATATTAGCATGTAAGAACAAGTGAAAGGTTCACTTGCTTTCGGTCGCTTGATATAGAAGCGACACCACGCGCGGGATCCGTCTCGTCACTCGAGACGATGTGAAGCTGGACACGTGCGCGACGTGGGAGCGATGCGTGGTGACTCGGTACTGGATGCAGTGGCGACGCGGGCGTGATACGGTAGTGGGCGTGGTGATAACGCGGGCGCGACACGGTACCGGGCACAGTCTTGACTCGGTGCGTGGTACGGGTGTGGCACGGCACGAGCACGACGTGGTATGGGGACTGGGTACAAGGCGCGGCACGTCTGGGTACGCGGTGGCACGAAGCCGGGCACGACGTGTGTGGCATAAGGAATGGGTACGTGGCGACACGGACACACACGAGCTAGGCACGACGACAACGAGGTAGCTGTAACAACACGACACCGGCAATGGCACGGCCGTAGCAACAACAACAAGGTGAGCTCGGCGAGATGGGGTGCTTGGGCTTGAAGTGGAGCTTGGGCTCAGCTCCGGCTGTGGTGATGTGCAGGAAGAAGAAGAGGTGGGCTGCGGGAAGGAGTTTCCGGCGATGAGGGGCTCGGTTGAAGGCAGTACAGCGGAGGCTTGGGCAGTGGACTGGAGCTCGGGTCGTGGAGACAAGGTCGATGTGGCCGGAGGTGGCGCTAAGCTCGTCGGGGAGTTGGTGGGTCGTTGAGCCCGGTGGTAGAGGTGCTCGGTTGGAGACAGTCGGCTTGGGAACGAGGGCGATAAGGGGAGGTGAAGTAAGGTCGAGGAGATGAGGTGAGGTAGAGGGGAGCTCGGGGCAGGCGATGGTGAAGGGAGGGGCTCGAGTTGTGAGAACGAGAGAGATATTGACTGAGAGTTATAGAGAGAACCGTTGAGAAGGGGCGGACGCGAGGATGTGTGTCACGCCCCGCTTCCCAGAGTACGCAAGATTGGGCAAGTGACATAGCCAACCATGCTACCTGTGGGTAGGAAGTATCCATCCACAGTCACATTGCGGTTGTAGAGATATCAAGAACAAGATAAATAAACTAATCTAACACATGTCCAAATCCATAATAACAAGAGTCAATAAACAATAAGTGCGGAAGCAAATGATCCAATACAATAAATAAACAGTATGTCCCATAATGCGGGCTCACATCTGGAAATGAAATAGAATAAATAAACTAAACACTATGGAACTCACAAATCAGCCTGCTGGCTGAAGTATTCCTGCTCGGTCGTCGACAGTGGTAAGGAATCTGGGTCATGCAAAACCCAGACGTCAGCGCATCATGTCAACCAATAATATAATATAAACATGATACCAAAAGAACCATGTCACGCCCCGCTTCCCAGAGTACGCAAGATTGGGCACGTGACATAGCCAACCATGCTACCTGTGGGTAGGAAGTATCCATCCACAGTCACATTACGGTTGTAGAGATATCAAGAACAAGATAAATAAACTAATCTAACACATGTCCAAATCCATAAAAACAAAAGTCAATAAACAATAAGTGCGGAAGCAAATGATCCAATACAATAAATAAACAGTACGTCCCATAATGCGGGCTCACATCTGG
This sequence comes from Agapanthus africanus, assembly GCA_030015575.1. NCBI lineage: Eukaryota > Viridiplantae > Streptophyta > Magnoliopsida > Asparagales > Amaryllidaceae > Agapanthus > Agapanthus africanus. The sequence continues at coordinate 663,646,322 of CM057340.1, forward strand.
AAATGAAATAGAATAAATAAACTAAACACTATGGAACTCACAAATCAGCCTGCTGGCTGAAGTACTCCTGCTCGGTCGTCGACAGTGGTAAGGAATCTGGGCCATGCAAAACCCAGACGTCAGCGCGTCATGTCAACCAATAATATAATATAAACATGGTAATAACAATGCAGGTATGAATCATGAATAAAGCAGTACTATGGAATAAAAAGAACCATGTCACGCCCCGCTTCTCAGAGTACGCAAGATTGGGCACGTGACATAGCCAACCATGCTACCTGTGGGTAGGAAGTATCCATCCACAGTCACATTACGGTTGTAGAGATATCAATACTATTGAGTTACATCGACGATTCATCAATTGATTTCAAAGACTTTAGAGTAGAAACCTGATAGGACAGTTTAGTTACCGCTGCACCGTTATTCCATAGTACTGCTTTATTCATGATTCATACCTGCATTGTTATTACCATGTTTATATTATATTATTGGTTGACATGATGCGCTGACGTCTGGGTTTTGCATGGCCCAGATTCCTTATCACTGTCGACGACCGAGCAGGAGTACTTCAGCCAGCAGGCTGATTTGTGAGTTCCATAGTGTTTAGTTTATTTATTCTATTTCATTTCCAGATGTGAGCCCGCATTATGGGACGTACTGTTTATTTATTGTATTGGATCATTTGCTTCCGCACTTATTGTTTATTGACTCTTGTTATTATGGATTTGGACATGTGTTAGATTAGTTTATTTATCTTGTTCTTGATATCTCTACAACCGTAATGTGACTGTGGATGGATACTTCCTACCCACAGGTAGCATGGTTGGCTATGTCACGTGCCCAATCTTGCGTACTCTGGGAAGCGGGGCGTGACAACGTGGGATGAGGAACGGGTCGTGGGGGTAGCGCGAGGGAGATGGGGGAGTTGGCGAGAGAGGGGAGGCGAGGCAGGTGAGGGGATCGCGGGGTCAGTTGGGCGTGGGCTCCGTCGTGGGAGCGAGTCGAGCGGGGGAGGAACGAGACGTGGGCGAAGGAGAAGGAGGGACATGGTTGAGCGGGTCGTTGGGGCGAAGACGAGGTCGTGGGGCACGGGTCGTCGGGAAATTTGGCGGGAAAGAAGGAGAGGGAGAAGAAAAAGAAGAGGGGGAGAGGGAAGTCGGGTCTGGGGTAGGTCGGGTTCGGGTAAGTGTAGAGAGAATGTGTTTGGGCAAGGATGGGTCATGGGCCGGGGTTACAAAAATAGATGGGTTAGGAAAACTTTGAGAAATAAAAAGGGTTAAGGGTTTAATTTGGGGGGAAGGTTTATAAATTTGGTTTTAAAAAAATATAGAAAATTATGTAGGAAAATTTGGAAATTATTTTTTATAAAATTACGGTCACGGTATAATCGAACTGGGTATTACATCATATCCACCTAAAAGAAAATTTCGTCCTCGAAATTCACAGAACGAAAACAAGCTACACAGACATAAGTGGAAAACACCGACATATATCCTCGCGTTCTCAGGTAGACCTTCTTGGAGAAACCCAGTAGATTATCGACGAACGCCACGGCAAACTCAACTGTGGTTATGGATTCACCACGCTTCAGCTGCGCGGCTCTGATAAGAACTTCGAGATATAGAACTTGATTTGATAAGTTTGAAGAGACAAAGATGTGAAAGCGCATCAGGTTCGGAAAGAAACGTAAGCATGAATTTGATCGTCAAGAATGGTACAAGAACGAAAAGATGGAGAACATATTTGAAAACCCAGGAACGATATATGCTACAGGCTACAAGTGAGAAATATATGAAAATTTTGAGTTAGGGTTATAGAATTAGGAATAATTTGAGAAATACAGGAGGAATATCTATAGGAAATATTGGAGAAAATAGGAAATAGGGAAAATATTTAGGAAATTTATCAAAATAACTTTTATTAAAACATGGACCAGATCGTACGGCAAATACTGGTTATTACATCACCCACTTACAGAAAATGTCGTTCTTGAAATTAAAAGAACGAAAATAACGAAACTACAAAACAACGAAGCAAGCAACTACTCAAAAGACATGGAGGGTGTTAACGAATCTCCTCCTTTTAGCTTTTTTCTCCGAGGGCAACCGTTGACACGATGTTCGCCGGATCCGCAAATCAAACATTGTCCTTTGGCCTGGCGACGGCCTTTCTGTAGGTGCCCCAGTCTCTTGCAATAACCGCATACTCGGGTTCTCCGCTGCTTCATCTGTACACCTCCCATTTACTAACGGGGATTCCCTCACGATCAGGGGCTCCTTCTGGTGCCCGAACTACCTGCCCCCTTAACCCCTCAGCTAAAAGATCGTTCGTCCTTTCCTGAGCTTCTCTCAATCCTTGCAGTACGTCCAAAATCTCGGCGGTCTGACTCTGGGGAGGGCAGGTGGAAGAAAAGTCGTTAAAAGCCAGGTTTTAGCTTCCGTTGTGCGACGCTGATAGGAACTTAAAGGTATACAACGCGATATGATAACTTTGAAGAAACGAAGACGTGAGAATACAATGACTCCGATAAGAAACGTAGGCAGGTATAGGATCAATAGGAAAAGTATAAGGATGAAAATGTAAAATAGATTTGAAAACTCGGGAATGATATAGGATATAAACGGAGATAGAGATTCGACGATCAAAACAAGATTCTGCGATACAGTAATATTCAATCGAGGAGGGAATCAAAGGTAGAACCCCAAGTCACTCAAACAGAGTACAATGTTGTAACTGTGCTGCAGTTCATAGTTACAACCACATAACTCTACCAAGTTACTCAAAACTCTACCGGATAAAATCAAAATATGTAGCAAGACACACTATATGAATCAAGGTCGAGGATAACAAGTTTACAATCTAGACCGAAAGGGCGACTTAAATTGTCAAGCCCTACTCGGAAACTGTAATCCCAATCTAAACCTGGCGCTCTAATACCAAAAAAACCGTGTCACGTCCCGTTTCTCAAAATTTAGAATACGAAGGGTGACAAGGCCAGTCATGCTCCTACGGTCGAGAAAATATCCTGCCGTAGTCACACTTCGGTTTCTTGCATTACGTGGTAATCAGTAATCAATGCACAGGTAATAAGAAATGCAGTCACTAAATCTATCAAAACAGATATAAAACCAACCAGATAGAGTCAAAAGAAAGATAGCGCTGGCGTTACTGATCTAGATGTGCGCAATATCCTTGAGGTACGATAGATGCTAATCCGAGCTAAGTCCACTTCTTATTCTGAGCATGCATACTCAGGTCGTTAGAGTGACACAATAGCAATATATATACACACACACACATATGTAAACACATGCAATGATGATGAACAAGAAACAGTAAACATCAAGTGATGACATGAGCATGAAGTAACCGATACATGCAAACAATAAAGCAGGTATATCGAATCAGTAATCAATGCAATGCCCATGTCACTAAACCTACCGGTCTTTAAGTCTCACCGTCCAGGTCGCTAAATCTATCGTCAGTCCAAGTGTGAGCGTTAACCACCGCAGGAGTATCCCCAACCGAAGGGTAGGCCCCAGGGGCAAGGGAACACTGGCCCGAATCACGCTCGCTAATAATCAGTAATATCACCCATACGACTCCCGAAATCGCTGTATATGCCAGCAGTTGGACTCTCGAGATTCCGTTGATCGAATTCACACTCAAACTACCCCACACCCGCGGTTTACATCAAACACCGACTATGAATCCAAATACTAGTCGCTCCATGATAAGTCTATGCGAGAACTGGAGACAGGGTCTCCATCAAGCATGTCTCGACTGGTATCCAAGAAAAATGGACAGTACTCGATGTCTTACCTATGACACTAATATACGTGCTTTCATAACCGTCCCATTCCAGTTATAGTTACACCTATATATGTCCCATAGGCGTCGACAATGCAATAATTTAACTTGTTCCGCTGATTGTGTACAAGTACGTGTCACTTCACTTATTCATTCACGCTTTAACACTAACGTACTTACCACAATCCAACCACTAATATTTATCACTGGGTAATGTAACACGGTCACTAGGTTATCAATGTTTATGACCACAATTCAAATGAGGATATAACCGCTACATGATATAATGAGAATGCAATTAATTATAATACGAATAAAATATAGCAGCCAGTGTCATATCACTTGCAAAATTTACTATAAGTTACACGTGCAGAATTAAGCAAAATAATATAAAAGGGGTAAGCAGTATGTTTAATTATCGGTCCATCAAAATTGGTTTCGCGTCAATCGGATTTCAGATTTGCTAGTTATGGTCATTTCATTTTAAGTGTTTACTGCTGGAATTCCAATTTCTGAATTGGAAGTCCGTTTCGTAACACATCTTACTCTCAGTGGGGAGTATAATTAGGCGACACTACAGTTGGATAATATTTAGGTTTATCTGTCAGGTTTCCAACACATCAGACGGATTAACAATAGCTTTTCTGTACTAGAAATTATGTCTCGTTTAATGTGAAGGGGGTAAGAAATGTCACTGCAGAAACTGTAGAACACGTCGATATTCTAAAATACAAACTAAATGTCAAACGACTGTGAAACTGCATGGGACCAGATTCATGTGTTAGCTAACTAAATTATCTACGCGACTATATGGGGCTCCGTGCATTTTCAGTTTTATGTAGGGATGTGCAGCTATTTAAATTTAGGTACCCTCGAGGAATGCTGCCCCGGACTGCAGTCCAAAGTCGCATTCCTGGTAAATTCTTGTTATAGTAATCTATCAATATAAAAAAAACAAACTATAGATGGTTCTATATTATCGAGTCGGTTTCGATATGAGCCGTGGAACATTATATTCCAATCAGTATTAAATTTACAACGATTTTAATAAGGCAACATGCGCGGTAAGATTTCAGATTTGACGTAGCTAGACGGAGGTATCATTTCATAGTGATGAAATCAATATTTTCATCTCAAATTCTTACGAGTTATATATCATCATTAAAGGGATTCATGGGCCATAAATTCCGCCATTTTAAACAAGTTTGAGTTTAGGTTTTGCATCAAGCAGTTAGCACAACATATCAAGGATTTTCGGGATCTTATTCAATCTAGCCGACTTGAATATGATATCGATCCCTATAGCCTCTACACCTTTAACACTTGATTCTAAACTCCGTCCCAATCATTCACGTATAAAAATCCAAGCACTACGGCGTCGTTGTAATACAAACGATCATTTACCACCATTATATAAATATATATAGTTTAAATAAACACTTAGCCCCAATTAGTATAATATTAGCATGCAAGAGCAAGTAAAAGGTTCAGTTGCTTTCGGTCGTTTGATATAGAAGCGACACCACGCGCGGGATCCGTCCCGTCATTCGAGACGATGTGATGCTGGACACGTGCGCGACGCGGGCGCAATGCGTGGTGACTCGGTACTGGATGCAGTGGCGACGCGGGCGTGATACGATAGTGGACGCGGTGATGACGCGGGGCGCGACACGGTACCGGGCACGGTCTTGATTCGGTGCGTGGTGCGGGTGTGACACGGCGCGAGCACGACGTGGCGTAGGGTCTGAGTACGAGGCATGACACGTCTGGGTACGCGGTGGCATGGAAGCGGGCACAGCGTGTGTGGCACATGGAGTGGGTATGTGGCGACACAGACACACACGAGCTAGGCACGACGACAACGAGGCAGCACTAACAACATGACACTGGCAACGGCACGGCCGTAGCAACAGCAACAAGGTGAGCTCGGCGAGATGGGGTGCTTGGGCTTGAAGTGGAGCTTGGGCTCAGCTCCGGTGGCGTGATGTGCAGGAAGAAGAAGAGGTGGGCTGCGGGAAGGAGTTGCCGGCGATGAGAGGCTCGGTTGAAGGCAGTACAGCGGAGGCTTGGACTGTGGGTTGGAGCCCGGGTCGTGGAGGCAAGGTCGAGGTGGCCGGAGGTGGAGCAGATGCTGGTGGTGGCGCTAAGCTCGTCAAGGAGTTGGTGAGTCGTTGAGCTCGGTGGTGGAGGTGCTCGGTTGGAGACGGTCGGCTTGGGAACGAAGGCGATGAGGGGAGGTGAGGTAAGGTGAAGGAGATGAGGTGAGGTAGAGGGGAGCTCGGGGCAGGCGAGGGTGAAGGGAGGGGCTTGAGTTGTGAGAACGAGAGAAATAGAGAGTGAGAGTTAGAGAGAGAGCCGTTGAGGGGGGCGGACACGACGACGTGGTATGAGGAGGAGCGGGTCGTGGGGGTAGCGCGATGGAGATGGGGGTAGTTGGCAAGAGAGGGGAGGCGAGGTGGGTGAGGGGATCGTGGGGTCAGTTGGGCATGGGCTCCGTCGTAGGAGCGAGTCGAGCGGGGGAGGAACGAGACATGGGCGGGGGAGGAACGAGACATGGGCGAGGGAGAAGGAGGGTCGTAGGGGCTCGTTGGGGCGAAGACAAGGTCGCGGGGCGCGGGTCGTGGGGAAATTTGGCAGGAAAGAAGGAGAGGGAGAAGGGGGGAGAGGGAAGTCGGGTCGGGTTTGGGGTAGGTCGGGTGCGGGTAAGTGTAGAGAGAATGGGTTTGGGTAGGGATGGGTCATGGGCCGGGTTACAAAAATAGACGGGTTAGGAAAACTTAGGAAATAAAAAGGGTAAAGGTTTATAAATTTGGTTTTAGAAAAATATAGAAAATTATGTAGGAAAATTTGGGGATGAATATTTGGAAATTATTTTTTATAAAAATACGGTCACAGTATAATCGGAACTGGGTATTACATGATGAGATTCATTTTTCTCCCTCTCTTTGTATATATTATTCCGACATACTGATTGTATCTCAAGCTCCATTTAATTATGACTTTGTTAGTGTTATTTTCTAACTAAAAGACCATAAATCATGAGCTTCATGCTCACAGGCTTACCCTTGATTTAGTTTTAACTCTAGGTGTTGTTTTGTTCTGAAAAAAAAACGAAGTTCAACATGTTTAGAATTATATACTTTGGAATGCTTGCATTGATTTTAATATGAAGAGCGTCTCATATATGCTATAATTTACCGACCTATATAAGGCCCTTTTTGGGTAATGAGCTAGGAAAACTAGATTTTTATGCGGAGGTCATCTTACATAACTTGGATGGGTGTTTGACTTTGGAGTTCTCTAAACTTCAAAATGCTGTTTTGGAGTTATCTAAACTCCAAATCGGGTGTTTTCTTCACAAATTTTGGAGTTTAGAAAACTTTGGTTGGATTGGGGTTTAGTAAACTCCGGTTACCTCAACTTTGGAGTTTAGATAACTGTAGTTTTCTAAACTCCAAAATCCATGCCAAACATGGCATAGTTTGGACTTTACGAAATTCCGGCTATCCAAACTTAACCCCATTCCCAAACCGGGCCTAATTCTATACGCTTAGTCTTGTCCAGCTTTAGCTAGTAGGAACAAATTCATGAACCCACCATATTTTTTTTGCCTTTTGATTTCATTTATCAGTTGAAATAAAATTTCATTTTGGATATAAAAACAGGCTTGCTCACCTATGCATTTGGTATAAGTTTTTGTTTTTCTTTCTTTTATAGTTCAGTCTTATTTTTATAATGAAGACAAGAGTTCTATAGAATAATACTAAATTTATATATAATTTAGACATATCTCCTTCAATTGTCATGTTGGAAACTTATCACTTCTTCCTTACCTTGATAGTTTTATGGTAATTTAAGAATTTTATGGTGCTTGTCTTCTCCTAATTCGGTTGTAATTTACATAGTGGTAACTCGAGAAGTTTAGGGTGCTTGGCTTCTCTTAATTTTGTTGTTTTTGGATCTCATACTCATCTTAACTCTATAAACTACTTGCAGATAATTTCCCAAAGCTGTTTCTTCTGCGCTCTGGAAACTTCAGATAGAGATGCATCAGAATATCAAATCAACAGAAGACAGATATTTTATAATCCCTTCTCATCCTATCCTACTTTTCCTCCATGGCGTATCCTTCTCTTTTATTGCTAATTTTTGTTCTGTTCTTGATTTGATTAAGCTAAATAAGATTAATATATGTCTGACTTCTTTAAGTTTGACATAACTAACCGCCTAACCCTATGGGAATTAACTGTAGTCCACTATCTTAAACGACTTCTGACTTAAACTTGCTCTTTACCTAAATCTCATTTATATGTTATCCATAGAGAAATTTATTTGCATAATATTTCTTAGTACAACATGAAGAGAGTAATTTGACAGGTTTACAAAAAGATGTTCTAATAGAATGCATCTTATTGATAGTTTTGCTAGAGTTGGAGGTAGCCATAAGTTAAACTAGGATGATCTTCTCAAAATTTAAAAACGGCTTAATTCAAAAAAAAAACCAAACAGTTTGTCTCAGTTACGGGAAACTACCAAAAACTTTCATAATTACAAGAAACTACCATGCTTTGAAAGTTTTGTGGTATTTTCTTGCAAATATTTCTGCGTGGCACCTTAGCTATGGTAGTTTTTCGTAGTTTTTGAAAGTTTTTTGGTGGTTTCTTATAGTTTTTGAAAGTTTTGTGGTAGTTTCTTGTAGTTTTGAGAGTATTTGGTAACTTCTCGTAATTGAACCAAAATATTTGATAGTTTTTTGGAATTAAGCCTAAAAACCTTCTAGGTTGTTTTGATGCATGTTCCTAGGCTTTAAATTAAAGGTTTATTTGGTTTTTACGATAAATTGGCTACTTTTCATTGTTGCGCATCTTGAGGTCCATCTCCCACTTAATTTCTTTTTGACCAATTTCAGTCATTTGGCTCCCCACTTAAACAGAACTGGATTGATGGAAATCAATATATTCAGAAAAAGGTTTCTTGTGGATGCAATATACATATATTAACATTAATTTATATAATTGAAAAATAGTTATATATGATTTATAATACTAAAACAATTTAGGGTGTATTAGAGAAATTCACAGTATTATTGGTCTTCTCATGAAATGCATTCTACCAGAAAACATTCAGCATATGATACTAAATGCTATAGAACCTCTAGGATTTTTTAATTGTTTTCCTTCTTTGATCACCCTAAACATGTATTTGAAGCAGATTAAGTATTTATTTGACTGCAATACGGAATCATATTTCTACGTTTGAAGTTTTTATTGCATTTATTGCTATCTGATGTACCTTCATGATCATTAGATATATTGAACAAGGTGAAGCCTAACAACTCAGGTGCAGCTCTTCTAATGCAGCACATATATGAGCTTTCTAATGAAGATTTTCAATCTTTGGTTAATCACAGTGGCCTTTGCACCAACAATTCAAATTGCTTGTATGTGACAACATAAAGCAAAACTTCTCTGATTACTATTAAATATAAAACCGCACACTATCAAACCAATTTCAGTTTGCCATCAATGTATAGACTAGCTCTCTATATTTTAAACATCACCTTCATTCCAAGGTTTCCTTTTTTGGAAATTAAGACCACTTTCTCAAGCATTTAAGAAGCATGGTCTCAGACATGCTGACATGGTCATGCCATCTCAAAATTCACTACCACACTGCAAATCCTAAAAATATTACACATGAAACAATTATGAAATGGCAAAGTGTCTTGTCCATACACGTGTCAGACAAAGCGCAACTTCAAAATTGAAGTATCCTTGCTTCATAGCGGAGTGTACAAGCGAATGTTGGTCATCATGCCTCACCCGTTACATCAATTTACCTAATATATGCCTTTGGGGAAAACAATAAAAAATTTGAACGATTACTGGCATATGCTGTGAAGTAAAATGGACAACAATTACAAAGCTTTAAACTTTATTCTTGTATACACTACTCTCTTACAACAACAACACACAAATACATTCCCTCACTAGCTTATTGCAAAGCTTTATACTCTCTAGCTCTCTCCTTTTCTCTCCACTCTTATTTTTCTTCACTGGATCTTTGCATTTGCAGTGAGTGCATTACCACCAAGACACCACACCTATTTATAACCCCAATCCTAGCTTCCACCTAGTTTCTACATACCCATGTGCAAAGTGCATAAACATGTTTTAATTTTGCACTAGTGAGTGGTCAAAATAAGGATGAAGTAAAACCTGGTTTTGACACCTTATAAGTGCCATGTGTTTTTGGTGCTGATATTTAATATACGCCACAAAAGGGATGCTATGTTGGCTGATATTTTGTACTGTATTTTACACTTTTTCCCATTTAATCGCGTAAAACTTGAAAGTTGAGTATAGATGATGTAACGATTCTGTAGTAAAATCTAGAGCTCCCTATTTAACTTATTAATCCTTTCATTTCTTGTAATTTATTAGTAATATGTATACAAGTGCAATGCTATAATTGTTTAGCATAGTTTCTGATAATGATGCATGTCTTTGCATTCATGATGCATCTTAAAGCAACATATTGACCTTTGTCATTCCCTATGGAGTTGAAATTAAGAGAGGGTTTAGAGAAGGCATGTGTATAACTTTGACATGTTGATCACAATGACCGGTCGGATCAGTGAAAAACATGGCGGTGTAGAAGTTTGAGGAGTTGGTCTCATTTTATAAAATGAGCACATGCCTCGATGGATCCTCTCTCTCTCTCTATGTATGCATGCATGCATGCATGTGTGTGTGTGGGGTTCTTGTTAATGTGATTCACCCACTTGTTCACCGTTGTTGACGGAACAAAACATCGCGTGATCTCATAGTGGAATTTTGCAGGGCTTAGAACAAAACTCTATGCAGTAAGTATCATCCTATGTCATAAGCAACAATGGTACTATTAATAATTGTACCTTGAATTACCATCTTCTGCCTGAGTGGGGGGTTGTGTTACTATCCACTCATCAATGTGATGGTTGATGCATTTCCAAAGCATTTTTGTCAGCCCAAATATGCTAGTTAAGTGACAAGCTGATCTTGTTTGTTTCTCATCAACAGACGCACTTTGAGGGATGGTAGATGAATATGTGCAGCATTTTGTAAGGCAGATGCGTATATGTTAAGTAGAGACACAATGTACTATGCGTATAAATTACACATTGCTCGTTATGATAGAGTAGAAAATTCATTATTCTGTGAATTAACATTTTCATTCATATATTTGGTTATGATTCCTACCAAGAGCTCTATTACACGCCTTACTGTTGGTTGTAGATGACGTCACATCTTGTTCAAAAGGACAAGGTGGTTTAGCATTTAGTACATATTTCTTCATAACCCCATACTCTTAGTGAATTAAATCCAGTGTATGACATGTAACTGCCATCTGCCCAATTGTTGTAATAAGTCCATAAGTTGATTTTGAAATGTTCAATTGAGTGCAATTTATTCCACAAAGGGGTCTAGGAAATTTTGTATCATTCAAGAGAAATTAGTTGTCAGAGATAGATTACGCTTGAATACCTATGGAGTAGGAAACTGTTGGAAGTTTTGATGTCTATTCCCCCCCCCTCCCCCCCCCCCCCCAATTAAATTCTAGAAACATGTAAAGAACTGTGCTATTATCTTATTGCATGTGAAGGACTAATTTGATGGACATCATGACTTGAGTGACAGATAAGAATTGAGATGGCCCTTAATGGTGCCTGAGAGACTGATCCACATATTTACAACTAGGCTTGTTATTGCTTCAGTGGTATTGGCTGTGTATATTCTTACATCCCTTAATGAAGCATATTAGCTCTCTTGCCATGATTTTCTTGTTTAGGCTGTTAAATTTGTAGAAATGTTCTTCTATCTGTGTATATGAGTCTCTCTCTCTATCTCTCTCTCATGTATATACCTTTTTCTACCCATCTCATAATTATCACTTTTCACTCACCAGCTATAGTCATCTTCTTTGCTTGCTCAAGTCCCTTATAAGAAATGCTCAACATTGCGATCGCAAGAAACTGTTTCTTAGACACTGCCCATTTCCAAATTTTCAACAATGCAGCAAGGATGAGAATGAAAATCAGGTTTGTTGAAGTAAAAAAGCTTTGATTTACCATTGCGGTTTAACAACTGTCTCGAATAAATATGATAAATCAGCTGTTAGATTTAACTTCTATTTATTGACTTTCTAACATATATGGCAGTTGGCATATGCTTCTTGAAAATATTTTTGATTTGCATACCCAATTTGAATAATTGTGAAATTCGTAATCGTCATTACAATTGTGCACCACTGAGTCCTAACTTTATTTCTTAGGTAATTCTTCCAGGTACTACTGTCCTTCCTCTTGTGAACTGCAAACTACTGGATAAGATTATACTGGCTTCCAGTAGGTTTTGTGTGTTCCTAATCAATGCTGTATTGTTCATATAATTGTTATGGAAACCTTAAGTAGCAGTAAACCCATAAAGATGATGAAGAATCTACAAGATAATAGGCAAAACCTTAAGTGGCAGTGAACCATAAAGAATAGATCAAGTTTGTAACGTCGGCATGACTACCTGGGTGGTTATGTATTAACCTCTTGAAACTATCACTGGACGATAGGGTTTACAGTAGGCTAGTTCCACGCACGCACACACGCACAATGAAAGCACGGACACATGCAACATGGTGGTGTACCCGCGTCATGGTGTTGTACCCGCGTCAGACACGTGTTGGGTTATACATGTTTGCACAGATGCCATAGTAAATGTTAGCATCACATGCGTTAAACGTTCATATATACATCTAGTTTATATATCTACTTTATCCATATATTCATATCGTTGATATTTTGATGTTAGATTACATTTTAGTGTTCTTATATTATTAAATTTTAGTTAATTAATTATTATTTTTTGATGTGTTGCTTTCTTTATGTGCATTAAACTTTTATAATGAACGTCACCGTTTCATGTTCTCTTAATCAGGTGGGTTTCTTTAGTTACATGCAACATAAATAGCACTTCATAATGATGGTTGCCCTACATGCTTAGTTTTTAGCTTTTACTTGTTAATTGTTACTAATATGCCATTTTGGTTATAACTTCCATAGCTTTTTGACCTTTCAGATTTATATACAGGTGGGGGAAGAGAAAAGTTATTCAGCACCAAGATATGAGAAAAATGTTGTTAACTTGGAGCAGCCATCAAACGCTAGGCTTACAAAAACTCCACAAGTTTCTGCAAACTTGACAAGCGAGATAATAAATCAGGAAACTCCCGTACTTTCTGATCCAAAGATTGACTTGGCTGAATGTTATTCAAGCCATCAGCAAGTTGTTTCATTTATATGGGCTGTTATTAGGAGCATCATTCCATCAGATCTGCTTGGAGATTGCTCTAACTGGAGATCCTTAAGGTCAAATATTTCAAAGTTTGTGGGCTTGCAAAGATTTGGAAAGTTTAATATTAGCCAATGCTTAGACGGCCTTGAAAGTTCACAATTCCCATTTTTATCCCATGTTTGGTTCTCAAATTGCCTTTGTTATAAATTTTGGGTTGGCATTGGGACCTGCAACTGTGCAAAGAATGGCAGCAATAAATCTAGTAAACTCAAAACAAATTTACATGTCCAACTATTTCGACGTTGGATTTATTGGATTTTTTCGTCTGTGATTGTACCGATTATTAGTTCTTGTTTTTATGTGACAGAAAGACAATTTGAGAAGCTACAAGTATTTTATTATCCAAAGCTGGTATGGAGGAAGTTAACAGATAATGCACTCATTTGTTTGGAGAAACAGAGTTACAAACTATTGGATCATGCATCTTGCTCATCGATAATTAGTGAGAGAAAATTTGGGTACTCAAAGGTGAGATTTCTGCTTAAGAAAAATAAAGTGCGGATAGTGGCTAATACAAAAGCACCATGCAAGGTACAAATTCATGGTCCAAGAAGCAGAAGTTTTTTCTTGAAATCTGTAAATTCTGCTCTTAAGGAGCTTCATGCAGTTTTGAGAAGAATAAAACATGAAAATCCACAAGCGCTAGGATCTTCTGTATTTGGATACGATGATGTTTATCAAATGTTGCACCGATTTCTTCAAAAAATAAAAGGTGGGTCCAGGGTGTTACCTAAGGTGTATATTGTTGTTGGAGATGTGGCAAAAGCATTTGATACAATTAATCAAGATAAGCTAGTTAATATATTGAAAGATATTGTTCTAAATGACAAGTATATCTTAAGAGGTTACACTCAAGTTATATCAACAAAAAAAGGAACGAGGACTTTACATGATCAAGTTGCTCATGGCAATGATGGCTGCAGAAGTAGTGATGTGATAAAGAATGAAGCTGCAACCCGCTTTCGATCATCCTGCTGTGTGATAGTTGATCAGGTATTATTAATATTAGTTTCTTCATGTTTTCCAGTTATTCTATATGTAGATTTATGATGTGATGCCTTGTAAAATGCCACTTGCTTCTTCATGTTTGCAAGCCCGTTATCCATAGGATGCCTTTTTCATCTTTTAGGGTAAATTGCCAAAAAAAAAACCAAGCATTTTTTTCTGTTGTCAAAGCCCCAAATGTTGGTCAAAACCCTCCTAGAAAAGTTTTTAGTTATCAAGAAACCCCTTACCTATGATATCTAGTAGTTGTCCGCTATATCTAGTTTCTTGCGATATCTAAGTAATATCCAGCGATATCTAAGCAATTACCAGTGATATCTAAACCGCTAACTGCGATGTCTAAATAGATAGTATGAATTGGTTAGATATAGCAGGCTACTATGTAGATACTGCATGAAAAATTTCTGGGGTTTTTGACTACTTTTTTGAGGCAAGGGGGTTTTTGACAGCAGAAAAAAATGCTTGGATTTTTTTGACAATTTACCCTTTTTTATTTAAAATTTAATGGTTTACATGTAGAAAAATTAAAGGCTAACCTTTTAAACTCTTGTCTGCTAGCATGCAAGTGAGTTTTGGCTATTGTTGAAGTTTTTGGTTATAAAGTGCAAATATTTCTATGGGACTGATTTAATTGATTTATTTACGTATTACAGGGGGAAAAGACGTGTATCAAGAAGGAAGAGATGCAATATCTGCTGATGGAACATTTAGAGCGTAATATATTAAAAATTGGCCAGAGATTTTACTTGCAAAGAACTGGAATATGCCAAGGAAGCTCGATATCCACTCTTCTATGTTCATTGTATCTTGGGCACTTAGAGAGGAGTATAATCTTGCCTTATCTTGAAGAAGCAAGCAAGCAGCGCAATGCATGTTTTCCTAACACTTTGTTGCTGAGGTGGATTGATGATTTTCTTTTCATATCTACTTCAGAACAAAACTCTGCCAGTTTCTTTGGAAGGATGCAAAGGGGATTCAAAGAATATAATTGCCAGATGAACACTAAAAAATTTGGACTGAATTTTAATGTGGGGCAAAACGAACATTTGCAAAACCGTCTATATGTTGGCAAGGATGGTGTTCAATTTCTTCCCTGGAGTGGATTGCTTATCAATTGCGAAACCTTGGAGATTCAGGCAGATTATACAAGGTTATCTTCATCTCGACCAGTATTTATGTTCATCGTTTTCATTGAAATTATTATAATTTATTAACTATGATGCATGCATTCGTTGTTGAGAAGACTTCCATAACGAATTCATATTCTATTGGATTCTTTTGGGTTTGTTATAGCTGTAAACTCTTTTGGAGGTCCTGAAATTTATATTGTATATGGTAGGATTCTCTAGGCCTGGGCCTAGACTAAGAAATTCACATACCGTTCCAAAATTGATTTTTTTTGAACATTTTTGACGATCCGAAACTTTAAACGGTGAAATTCACGGGTACGCCGAAATTCGTGCGGTTTCGAAATCATTTGCATTTTGATATGAGTATACTAATTCATGGTTTATCGATATTCTATAAACCGCATGAATTTTGGCGTACCCATGAATTTCACCGTTTAGATCAAGATGAACGGTTCGGATGGTTGAAAATGTTCAAAAAATTTCGATTTTGGAGTAGTGCGTGAATTTCTTAATTTAGGCCCGAGCCTAGAGGATCCTAACTCATTATAGATGTGTTGAACATACAAAGTCCCACCCCTTGGGACCAATCCTGTTTATATTGGAGGGGGTGGGTCCCATACACACCTTATAACTCAAACCAAAATAAAAAGCTATAACACCAACAATCCACGCATCAACGCTAACAATCTATTTGTGTTCTTTTTATATGCTGAAACAAATTTTTTTTGTTTGTTATCATGTTGAATATTGGACAATAAAAAATAGAGTATTCCATTGTTTTGTATCATAGACTTCGGAAAAATCTCAAATCTGACTCGATATAGTGTCATTTATGTTAGGAATTGATCCACCGAATATGTGGGAGAAAATGACAGAAAAAAGAAAAATCGCATAAACAAAATGGAGACATGGGATTTATAGTGGTTCAGCAATCTGCCTAGTCAACTTATTTCACATTTATTATCAACAGCCCATTTTATTATCTTCTTTGCTAAGGCCATCAACACCCATGCGCGACAACCTACGCACGTGGACCCATTAGCCGCTTCCTTAGTGGGCTGTGGTCTCCTTTGCCGCCGCCGCCCTTGTGCAGCCGACCTTGGCGGCCCCTCCTGCCGACCATGTGGGACCTGGGTTCCAAAATAGGATTTGAGTTTTTGAATTTATTTCAATATCAACAATCACCACCTTGATATAAAATCCATCATAAATCTCGTCACTTTCTCGATCTGTGAAATTTTGTTCTCATCTTCCGGATCTTCATCAATCATCTAGACAGATCAAGTCAAAAGAGTTTTTTTTTACCGTAATCTTGTTTCCTTCTCATAACCTGAAAAATGTTTCCTAGTGCGGCGCCTCCTCAACACTAACCGTGGAGGCCAACTGAGGTATTGCACAACTTCAGTTTCTCAATAGTGACAACTTTGGTAAACATATCTGTCGGATTTTTTGATCCAGGAATCTTCTCTAATGACAATGTTTCACCATTTACAAGCTCGCGAATAAAGTGATGCCTTAATTGAGTGTGCTTTGTTATTGAATGAAATATTGGATTCTTTGCAAGATAAATAGCGCTCTGACTGTCACTGAAAAGAGCGCTGTTGTCTCGCTACTTATCCTACTCCTTCAGAAAATTTTTCAACCAAATCATCTTTTTTGCAGCTTCAGATATAACCATGTATTCTACTTTAGTGGTTGATACATCAACACTTTTCTGGAGTTTAGACATCCAACTCACAGCCGTACCACCCAAAGTGAACACGTAACTTGTACTGTTCTAGCCATCCAAGCCATCACTTAAATCTGCATCGGTGAATCCCTACAAAGTCACACTGCTTTTCTTGAAGTGACATACCTGAGGTGTCTTTGAAATATTGTAGAAGCCACTTCACAGCTTCCCAATTTATCCTTTTAGGATTCGCCATGTATCTGCTTACTACTTCCACTGCATATGCTATGTCAGGTCTGGTACAAACCATAGCATACATCAAACTTCCAACCGCTGAGGCATATGGAACTTTTTCCATATGTTTTCGTTTCTCATCTGTCTTGGGTGACTGCTTCTTGGCAAGTTTGAATTGACTTCCCAAAGGAGTGCTTTTAGGCTTTGCATCATGAAAATTGAACATGCTCAGCATCTTTTCTATGTACTTCTCTTAGGATAACTTCAGAGTTCTTTCTGCTCTATCTCTGGTGATCCTCATCCCAACTATTTGCTTTGATGGCCTTAAGTCTTTCATCTTAAATTCTTTTGATAATTGTATCTATAGCTTATTGATCTCTTTCATGCTAGATCCTGCAACAAGCATGTCATCCACATACAAAAGCAAAATAATATAGGAGTTATCAAAATTCTTGAAGTAACAATGGTCCATCTCATTTCTTATGAAACCATTGTCACTCATAAAGTTATCAAATTTCTTGTACCACTGTCTGGAGCTTGTTGCAAGCTATACAAACTCTTCTTTAAACTACACACAATTTTCTTTACCAGGAACTTGAAAACCTTTTGGTTGCACCATGTATATGTCCTCATCTAATTCACCATGGGAAAAGTCGTTTTCACATCTAGTTGCTTTAGATGCAAATCTTCAGCAGCAACAATACTCGGCACTAATCTGATAGTAGTTAATTTGATTATAGCAGAAAAAAATTCGGTGTAGTTAATACATTTATTTTGCTGAAAACCCTTCACTACTAATCGTACTTAAAACCCTTCACTACTAATCGTACTTTGTATCTCGTGTTGCCATCATTCTTTTCTTTGATCCGGTAAATCCATTTGTTCTGCAGAGCTTTTTTTCTTTCTGACAACTTAGTATCCATATTTTGTTTTCTTTAGAGAATCCATTTCATCTTTTATGGCTAACTTTCACTTGACAGAATCTTTCACCTGCATCGCTTCATCAAAATATTCCGGTTGACCAGCATCAATCAACAATAAATAATGTAAAGGAGAATACTGATGTGTGGGTTTAGACACCCTTTCTGATCTTCGTACCACCACTTGAGGAGTGGTTTGTTCCTATTCTATTTCATGTTCTGCTGTAGTGTTTTCAGGATTTCCTTGAGATCTCATAGCTACACCACTATCTGTGATCTCTTCTAACACAGTCCTTTCACGTTCCTTTGGCTCCTTTCCTGTGCTATTTGATCTTGCTACAAATCTATCTTTATATAGTACATTTTCATTGAAAGTTACATCCTTGTGTTATGATTTTTCTATTTTGATCATCCCAGCACCGATAACCAAAATAGTCAGAAGCTTAACCAACGAAGCAACATTTTCTAGTTTTTGATCAAGCTTGTCTATTTTGTCAGAATCTATTTATACATATGAAACAAAACCAAAAACTCTCAAATGAGACAGATTTACCTCATTCCCAATCCATACCTCTTCTGGTATCTGGAAACCCAACGGAACTGAAGGTCCTTGATTATTAGGTAAGCTGTTATGTTGATTGCATCTGCCCAAAAATGTTTTGGTAACCCTGAATGTAGCCCCATGCTTCTAGCATGCTCGTTCAAGATTCTGTTCATTCTTTCAGCGACTGTTCTGGAGTTTCCGGAATCGTTTTTATCATCATGATTCCGTTTTCTGCACAAAATGCCTTGAACTCCATACCGTCACTCACCATCATTGTCAGATTTCAGACACTTGATTTTTAGACCATTTTCAACATCAGCTTTCCACCTTTTAAATGTAGCAAACACATCATATTTACTTTTCAAAAAATAAACCCATACTTTTCTAGTGGAATTGTTAATGAAAGTGACAGTAGCGAGAGCCTTCAAGAGACTGAACTGGGGCTGGATCCCATACATCTGTATGCACCAGCTCCAATTTCTCTTTCTTTGGTGGCCTTCCAATTTTTGAGAAGCCAACTCTTTTCTGTTAGCCAAAGACACAATTCTCACACAAGCCGATATCGACAATCTTTAAATCAGGTAGTCGACGCTTTAATACTAGCAATTTCATTCTTTTTTCGCTCATGTGCCTGAGCCTTTGGTGCCATAGTTTAGAATCACCACCACCTTTGGCCACTGCCACCGTGTCTTTGCATTCTGCAGTCATATACAAGGTTCCCAACTTAACGTCTCTTACTACAACCATAGCATCTTTGGAGATCTTCCAAGCAATACCTCCAAAAATTGTTGTCTATCCCATGCTGTCTAGCTCATTCATGGAGATCAGATTTTTCTTCTGGTCAGAAACATATTTGACATCCTGCAACTTCCACTGGGTTCCATTGGCAGTTTTTATATGAATATCATCTTTCCCAGTAATCTCTAAACGTTCATCATCTGGCAGATAAAGCTTTCCAAACTTTCCTGCAGCGAAGTTGTGCAATAAGTTTTTGCACGGAGTTGAATGAACGAAGTACCAGAGTCCAGAATCCAGGACTCAATAGGACTATCAGCACTACATATAAGAACATCATGGACTCTTCAGTAGCAACATTTGCAAAGGAAAACGCTTTTTCCTGATGATCATTCTTTTGGTACTTTTGAAATTTCTTGTTCTTCTTTGGTTTATTGCAATCACTGGAGAAGTGGCCCTGAATACCACAATTCCAGCCGTTGATATCTTTGTAAGGCTTTGATTTACTCCTCCCTTTGGACTTAGACCTGCCATTGCTCGGCCTATGTTCTCGTTGAAAACTTCTTTCTCTGCTTTGGGTACTCAAAGCAGCCTTGAAGATTCTCCTGATTCTTTCCTGCGAATATCCTCGCTGAGAATCAAATCTCGGATTTCATCGAGTTTTAACTTTTTACTCCTTGAAGAGCTGCTCACCGAGGTCATAGTTGTGGCCCAGCTTTCAGGTAAGGAGGACAACATGATCAAAGCTTTGATCTCATTATCGAAGTCTATCTCCATAGAACTCAATTGAGTTGTAATCACATTGAAATTATTAATGTGATCTGTAACAGACGCCCTTTCTCTTATCTTCAAATTTAATAGACGACGCATCAAATGTACTTTGTTGGAGGCAGATGATTTTTCGTACATATTTGATAGCGTCTTCATGAGATCTTCTCTAGTTTTCTTGTTGATGATGTTGAACGCAATATTCTTTGCCAACGTCAGGCGGATCACACTTAAGGTCTGTCGATCTAATAGATCCCAATCTTCTTTCTTTGTATCTACTGGTTTCATACCCAATAAGGGTTCGTGAAGATTTTTCCGATACAAGTAATCTTTAATTTGCATCCAGAACCCAAAATTCTTTCCATCAAATTTATCGCTCTTTACTTTTCCGTCATCCGATGCCATCTTTCATCTACAGTCATAGCAAACTCAACTTCTCCTTCGGATCTGAACCAACACCTTCAAAACTACAATATAAGAAGATGATGAAGAAAACATAAGTGCCGTTACTCACCGTTAACCTATATTGTATAATCAAAAGACCCTCCCTTTGGTTCCCTAACCACGCTTTGATACCAGTTGTTAGGAATTGATCCACCAAATATGTGGGAGAAAATGACGGATAAAAAGAAAATTCGCACAAAAAAATGGAGACAGAATATATAGTGGTTCGGCAATTTGCTTAGTCCACCTATTTCACATTTATTATCAACATCTCCTTTTATTATCTTCTTTGCTAAGGCCATCAGCACCCATGCGCGACAACCCACGCACGTGGATCCATCCGCTGCCGCCCTAGTGGGCTGTGGTCTCCTTTGGTGGCGCCACCCTCGTGCGGTGACCTAACCGCCCTCGTGTAGCCAACCTTGTCGGCCCCTCCTGCCGACCATGTGGGACTTGGGTTCCAAAATAGGATTTGGGGCTTTTAAATTTATATCAATATCAACACTTTATTTGTATCCGAATTCGTGCTACTGAGTTTATTAGCATGACATTATATCATAAGGTTGTAATCTTGAATGTAGTGTTAAATCTCCACAAGTATCCAACTCAATCCATGGCATCTTGCTAATTAGAATAAGATTCTTCTACAATTAGTTTAATATTCTGCCATCTTCCTCTGTATACCAAGTTGCACACCAAATCTTGGTAGATAATTAGTTTCCCTTTTTAAATTTTTTTCGCATGTTTATACTTTTATAATGGAAATGCATTGGGAGATTTCCAAAAAAGTTAAATTGATCTTGGCTAATGGTAGCTGCTATTTCCGCCATCTGGCATGTTTTTACAGCTGCCAATTTTTTCATTTAAAATAGTAATATAGAGCTCATAAAGTGTGTAGACTGTGTACATATAAAGCACATGCCTGCAGAACTAATATGCACAATCCATACTGCCAATTTGTAATGCTATTAGCAATTACAAAATATTACTTACCAAGTCATATAATTATAACAGGTATTTGGGTATTCCTATAAACTCCACCATCACAGTAGAATCAAATGACAGTGGTCTCTGCAGTTTGAAGGCTAAGTTGCGTAACTACATGCGGCCAAAGTGTCATCCACTGTTTTATGATTCCAGCATAAACTCTTCCCGGACTGTGAGATTAAATGCATATCAGGCCTTTCTGATTTGTGCCATGAAGTTTCATTGCTATGTTCGTAGCATTTCAGTTAACACCCAACTGAATCCAGGCCACCTTCTTGAAACAATCGAGCAATCTTTCAGGTATCAGTTTACAATTCAGTTTAGTTCTTCAGAGTTTGTACCCAGTTTGTCAAACCTCTAAGAGTTGATTATCTTCTTTTTAGGACATGTACTCATATTTTTGTGTGTATCAGTGTATCACTCTTATCACCATTTTTGGTTCTATCTAGATTTATCCAATTGTTTTACATAGGGCTGAATTTGACTAAAATAACCATGGACTATCAGTGTTTTTTCTTTTCTTATCTTTTTGGCACTGGCCCGTAAGCCCTAACCTAAACACACCACGCACAATCACACAACACACACCAGGGACCCATGAATTTTCCCGGAAAACGTTAATTTGTGGTCACTTCCCTTCTGGGTTTCTAGGGTTTGAATCCCGCACTCTCCCCAAGGGGGTAAGTGCCCATACCAACTGAGCTATTGCTCATTGGTATCACTGTTTTTGTTGGAAATGCGTACCATGGACTTGGTTGCATTCAATTTAATACGGTGTCTGTTTAACCTTCAATTTAATACCAACAATTGCAACTGGAGATGCACCTGTACTAAACTGAAGACATTGAAAGTTCATGGTAATTATATGCCGCTTAGTTTGTCCTAGGTACTTATTTGCAATTTACAGATTTTAAGGTATTTATCTGAAAATAACGATACTCTATGGTATTCCAGTGAACCACTTATGCAATGTATGATATTTATATGAAATTTCCCCCCTTCTGTTGCTATTGTTTGATGCAAATCAATATGCTTTTGAATAAAATTTATAAACTCCTTTGTTTTATTTTAACTGATCCTATTGTGACTACTCTTGTCAGATTTATGTATAAGCTCATCAAGAAACAGATGCATAAAATAGTAGTTAGTTTTAGCATCAATCCAGTTCTGGAATTGAAGAAAGAAGAAATGGTTTGGCTTGGACTGTCTGCATATATCTGGGTTCTTAAGAAGAAACAAACAAGGCACAAAGATTTGCTCTCACTTTTGAAGCGCAAAATTTCGGCTTTTGGAAGAATGGACGATTCAGATTCATTGAGATACGCTGTCAAGGATTCCCATTCATCTGTCTTTACGGACATTCAATTTTAGCAAGGTTAAAGCAATTTCTTAGGTGGTTATGCTTTATTCATTTTCCGACAACATTTTTAATTAATTCTGTTCTGTGCGGCAGATGAATTGCGAGTGATCTTTTTTGGATGATGAAATGTGCAATTATTGTAGTCCCCTTGATTATGTTTTTGTTGGTTTGAAAAATACCAATCTATCAGCCTGCAATTATGAGGGAGGTTTTATTTATGTTTGTTTTATATAATTATAAATAGCTTTGATATTGTCTAATTACAAGGTAGTTTAATATGTAAGCCATCTATAATCAGGTTTTGCTTGTATTATGTATCTGTACTGTTAATTGAGTTGAAAAGTAGAACTTAAATGAAATAGAATTAGTTCGAGTTTGGCGCATTGAATTTTGGCTCAGCTTTAGTTCGATTCAAGAAAAACTTGGCCAGTTCAAGTTTCCTTCTTTGTTCTCCTCATCTGTTGTAACTCAAGTTTGGTTAGTGAAGCATTTGATTACTAAACAATCTGAGCCTGGTATTGTCTTGACTTCATTTCCCAGTTAGACTTGTTTATAGCTCATTAATGGACGTTGGGGACAAAACTTACATCCATGGCGGAAGACAAAATGTCAAAAAAAAGCCGAAGTCAAGGCCTAAAAAATGTGTCTGGGTCTAAGTCAAGTGGGCTCAAGCTTGGCCCAAACTAGTCCAAACTCAAGCATGAGGCCGGTCCCATGTCAAGAAAAGAATTAAAAAGTAACAAGTATAGGTAATATATAATAAGTAGGAATAATGTTAGAAAAATAGTCAAAAAACCAATTTTGTAAAGCTCAAGGACTTAAGTGCGAATGTGTAGGTATTTAAACCAATCATATGAAGAAATGAACAAATTTTTTCCTCCCATGAAATTTACTAGGGTTTTGGAGCCTCTATTAAAGAAGCTAGTCTTTTTCTATTTCATCTTCAACCTTAAGAAAATCCATAAAAAGAGTTTTTTTTCTTCTCAAAAATTTAAATAAAATTACATTTAGATTCAAATCAAGAGAAAAGAATTTGTTTTTCTTCATCAAATCTAAGAAAAGAGGAAAATGGAGAACTCTTGGGGCAAAAGTCATGTTTATCTTCAACCTCAAGAAAACCCATAAAACCCATAAGAAGATATTTTTTTCTTCTTAAAAACCTAAATAAAACTACGTCAAGATCCAAATCAAAAGAGAAGACTTTGATTTTCTGCATTAAATCTAATAAAAGAGAAAGAAATAGAATTCTTGGGTGATAGCCCATGGCTTTCATCTCAAACAAACATCATGGACGAAGAACAGCGGTGAAATCTTTTGGTTTCACCCTCAAAACATACAAAATCGATAATTTTAGGAACGAAAGTTTAAAACTTTCATCTTGCCAGGCCTCCTTGCCGCTGGTTTCCTCATAGGATCCACGGGATGTTCCTCCTCCAAATTTCGAACACGGGATTCATCTGTGTTCAACTTCGGGAACCTTTACTTAGGAACCCCCTCAAAAGGGATTTCCTTTTAGAACCCACAAAGGGATTCCCTATTTCAGGCCCCCTTCAAGGTCCCTGTTTAGGAGCTCTCCCAAAAGAGACTCCTGAAGTCAGGACCTCCCAAAGGGAGCTCCTGATCTTGAGACCCCCGCAAAAGGGGCTCCCAAAGTTGGGACCCCCCAAAAGGAGGCTCCCGACTTCGGAAACCCCCTAAAAAGGGTCTCCCGATCTCGGCACCCCCCAAAGGAGGGCCACCGCTTCAGGACCTCCTTCTTAGGGGTCCCATCACTTCGGGACCCCTTTCTTAGGGGTCCCATCGTTTCGACCATCTTTCTCCCTTTTTCCTCTTCCGGGAGCATTCCGACATACTCAAGTCACCTCTTTCGAATAAATTTTTGTTTTGGGGCGCTGCGCCGAGCTCCGCAAGGGAGTTGCTAACCTCTTGACTCCCAACCCGTTGACCAGGTAGCGGGACCCCGTATGATGACCTATGTTATGTTCAAAAAGACCTAAAATCGTCTTCAAGCACAACGCACATATCGTGGAATGAGTTCACATGATACGTATGACCCGTTAATCGGAGTTTCCCTCGAGTTAAAATGAGGGGTAATTAACAGCAGCTTTGTCCGCGGTTGCCGTAAATTAGAAACCCCAAATCAATAAACCCCTTCCTGCTATGGGGCAGTGGGATTTGTACACGTCCGAAATACGTGCGTATCCATCTCAACAGGGTAACGAAAAACACTCTACGGTGAATATCATCCAAACTATCTTTACTGTTATAAATAGAAGTACTTTGATGATGTCATTAATCAATAAAATAAAAAATATAAAAATGAAATAATTCAAATAGCCAAATATGAGAATCGGAGATGTCCGCCTCATCAACCACAAAAAGACAAAAATAAGAAAATAAAAAGTCAACAACTCTCTTTCTCTTTCTCATATCTTATTCATTATACATTCTCTCTAGTGTTCAAAATCCCAAAAAGAGATATGCCTTACAAATTTATACATAAAGCTTTATATCTTTGTTATATATTTTGTATAATTTTCTCAATTCTAATATTATCACTAGCCGTGTTAATTTAATTTAAATTTAAAAAAAACTATAGATATCTCTAGAAGTTTTCATGTAATATCTAGGATAAAAAAATTACACATTCCTTCAGTATATATGCCGTTCAAAAATATACACAGTGCATTGCACGTGTAAAATACTAGTCGGTGTAATACAAGGGGAAACAGGAAGAAAAATCAAAATAAATGCATCGTGTGTATCTAGCAATTGAGTATCGGGAGCGAGTTGATTAGATACTAAGTATTTGCCTATGTTAGGATTAGCTTGAATTTGGGTTTGCTAAACGAGCCGGATTTTTTAAAAGAGACCAGCCGATTGCAAGCCAAGCTTGAGCTGGCTTGATTTGATTTTTTTAAGTATGTTAATTACCTCCCTTATTTTCTTTTTAATAAAATATTTGTCAATCATACTTGGTATCACTAAGAGAGAAGGATTTAGAAAACTACTTAACCTACCTGTCTTGAAATCTGCCGCAATCATTCGAGAGGCAAAACCACGGGCTCGCTTGTTTGGCACAAGTATTTAGGTGTTGTGGGTCTACCATTTTGTCTATTGGTGGATTGTTGTAGGATTTTAAAGTATTGCTCATGGATTTACATAGAGCAAGCAAGAGTTTCCTATTTAAAACCATAAAATATAAAATGAAGAGGAAAGGAAAATTTATTCTATATCTCCTGTTTAATTATGAGTGGAGGTGATGTTGTCTTTGAGATAAGGGTTCATCTTCGGCGCCTCAAAACGGCTGAAACGCGGTGCCACTTGTTATTTTCTGGACCGTTGGGTCATGCGTTACTGGAAGAGCCGGTGTGACGTCTTCGTGGCAGAAGGAGGAACACGCTCCAGAAGCCCATCTCGCGAGGCTATCCGAAATCCGAATATTCCATGACTGAATGTTGTAAAATAATTCATTTAATTATATGTTTAGTATAATAAATTACTTTTTATAGAGTCGAGGTAAAATA
Source organism: Agapanthus africanus (assembly GCA_030015575.1). Classification (NCBI taxonomy): domain Eukaryota; kingdom Viridiplantae; phylum Streptophyta; class Magnoliopsida; order Asparagales; family Amaryllidaceae; genus Agapanthus; species Agapanthus africanus. The sequence continues at coordinate 663,672,841 of CM057340.1, forward strand.
AATACTTCAACTTAGAAGGTGGAAAACCTTCAACCTCTGATGACTTCGTTTCATTCTCATTAAATCACACAAATAACCTAAGCCTATAAAGGCTGCCATTATTATAGCTAGTATTTCGCAGGTGCGCGTGTATAAAATAATGATCAACTTCGGATCGTTGTTATTCTACAAAGAAGTCTTTAAAATTGATTATCTTAACCTAAGTCTTTTTTGGGATCTTTTCAAATCCTTTGTTTTAAAGTCTTTTAGAAACTTTTTTTATTAATTTAACTGTTTGGAACACGTTTTTACAATAATAATGATGCGGTATTGGATTATTTTATGTATCCTTAGAACTTTAATTATGATTATATAAATTAATAAACAATAATTAAATAACAAAAGAAAATAATCTTCTTTAATGAGTGTTATACCGGCAAAAATGATATAAGAGTAACAATTTATATAAACTAAGGTTGATTAAAAATAAGTCTTTCTTTAATGTAAATAATTTGGGGAAAGAATGACAGAGAGTCTATGGAAAACAAAAGAATTTAAAATACCCTAAAAGACCTCCTGAAAAGAGATAGAAAGATGCTTGTGCTGGGCCGGCTATTCAAATCCCAAGCCTATAACCTATTTAGATGACGTGGCAATAGTCCATTGGGTGCTGATGAAAAAATTGATTTTTAAAACATTAGTACTAAATAGTTGTTATATCAATTCATATCAGCACCACTATAAGCTGCATATTGTAGTGAGAACTTTAGGATCCAATCCTTTTTTTTCTTTTCTTTTTTCTTTGTTCCTTTTTATAATTTTATTCTAGACTTATTTTTTTTGGTTTCTTTTACTTTGACTCATTTTTGTTTTCCTTTGCATTTTGACATTTTTATAAAAATAACAATTGAAGGTTTTGTTTATTGATAGGGTTGCGGTCCATCGCAATGAATTCTCTATAGCTGCGTGTTACAATCTGAGATGAGTCCCAACCTATAGAATCGGCTTTTATTTTATCCTTTTGCGCCGTGACTAGCGAACACCATTATTCAGTGTGAACAAATACATTAGAAAGAATTAATATGAGCCATAACACTGGATGACTGACGCACAATATTTGGAAAAACAGGGGATGCAGCCTATGCGCGGGTCCCCCAACCAACACCCTCATGTTTTTGCCGTGTGTCAGCAACAGACAGCTTGAGTGGTGCTAACATTGATGCATTTTCTTTATAGTTAAGTCAACCATTGAACAAGACAATCATGGGTTCCATCTAAAATCAATCATTGCACAAAGTAATTACCAAGCAAAACAAATTCAAAAAACTTACAATGGCATTTCCGTAAAATCTCAAACCCAGCCGCCGCCGTTTTCTTATCTCACACAAGTACTATCACTAACAAAATTCATTTAATTAAAAAAAAGTCAAGTATCGAGAAAAAAGCTCCTCACATCTTTAATTTCTTGATTTTTATTTCCCTTTCCGCTAATTTTTTGTTTAAACGTAGCACTCTCTCTCCCTCCAACGGTACCTTTCCTTTTCCTCTCATTAATTGGAAACAATTAATAATTATCTGCTAAAAATATTCTCTTGGTTTCTTTCTTCTTCTTTTTATTGCCCTTTTCATTCAAATCTCGGAGACGCGAAGGGTAAAATTTCGAATCAAAGGTCAGTTTTTTCAGTTTTTTCTCTAAATCTCGTTGCTGCCCGAGTCTAGATTCATTTGGGTCGTTTTCAATTTTCCATTTTTCATTTGTTTGAGGATCGAATAATGAAAATTTGGGGTTTAGGGTTTATAAAGTTTGCTCATTTTTCGCCTAATTATCGGGATTGATTGAGCTTAGGGTTTCTTGCTTTTAGATTGAAGCGAGGATTAATAGATGAGGAGGTTCTTTTCTTTCAAATCTTCAGCATCTAGTAGTGGTGCAAATAACAGCCCAACTAAGGCTCCATCAGAACCTAAAAATGAGAGTGTGTATTCGGAGAAAACGGTGAATTACTCGAAAGCCCGTATGGATTCAGTTCTTAAATATTTGGAAGATGGAGATTCACATGTTGCACATCATAGAAGGAGCAGTTCTTTTTCCTCACCGGCAACTTATAATGAGATGGTTGAAGGAAATTCGAGTTGTTTGAGTCGATCATTGTCTATGCGCTGGAATCATCAGCATCGGTGAGTGATTTTATGCTTAATCTGTTATTTATGCTATCTGTCTTGTTTCCTTCTTGGTTTGGGAAAAATGTAATGGCTCTCTTGCTGCCCTCTATGTTGATGGTCTTTTGTTTGTTTAGGTATCGTGGAGAGCATTATTCGTTTGTATTTTGAAGAGGATGCCTATTCAAATCTAGTTTGTCCTTTTATACGTTGTTGAGTTGTATCTTCATCTATAGAGATCGCTTTATGTTCCTTTTAACTCTGGAAATATTTAGTGTTCTTTTAGCTTGGGAAATTATGGGTTTATTAGGCTAAAACAGCAACAACAAAGTGTTTGTCCCAAACTATTGACGACAGCTATACGAGTCTTTTTTCTTCCATTCTGCTTTGTTAAGGACCATCTTCTCGACTATTAGGTTAACAAGTAGCATACTTTTTAATTGCCTAGACTGTGATTGAGGCCTATGTTTAGTTCTCATTGTTCCATTAACTACAATTCTATCATGCCTAACTGGCACCATTATTGATCTCCGCTGCAAATACCTAAACCATCCCAATCATTCTTCCATTTTTATCCTTAATGCTAGCTAACTCTAGCTTCTTACTAATGTGCATTAATTTCTTATTCTATCTCCTAGCTACTTGCCACCCATCCATCTCAACATTCTCACATCAAGCCCACTCACCTTTCTGGCCATGTTAAATGAGATAATAGGTGGGATAAATTAGCCACCCCCTCATAAATGGGAGACCCCGGTCTCAATCCCAGGGCTCTTCCATGGGTTACTCCAAGCCCCACCAATAGGCTACCCCAAGCCCCTAAACCTTTCTGGCCATGTTGTTTCTTAATCTCTCAACATTCTGACTTAGAAAACAATTTATTGGGCCCATAATCATATTCCATTGACAAGCCACACGTTTTTTGAAGTATGTTCATTGACTGGGGTAGCAATGCATATTTATAATATATTTAACTGGACCACCTTTTAACATATCCTTATAAATAGTGACAAGAATCTTATGTCTTTGATATCTCAGTCTGAATGGCCGATGGCGGTTATTACACCATTTATTTTCTATAAATTAATCACTACTTTGCATTATACATGTCTAATCTCATAATATTTTTTGAAATGATTAGAACTTGTTGTCTAATTTTATGTTTGTTCTCCGATTCTCTTTATCTGCCACTCACCAATTATGGAAAGACATTCGAGATCTACTAGATTTGATGTGGATACAGATCAGCAGTTCCATGCTATTGACAATATCGATTATCCTCTTTCTTCATCGAAATGTGAAAATTGTTCGCCAAGTGCTTCACCTTATAGTTCTCCAATTCCATTAAGGTGCCTCTCTGCTCGACTACAACAAGTTACAGATAATAACAATACTCTAGACCTTTATATAGATGGAGAACATCATCAGCTTGATGAACCGAGAAATAGTTCTCAGAAATATTTTTATGACGGTCAAAGTGATGGCTATTTTGCTGAGAACAAAGCTGCAACATTCGCAGGAAGGCCCCCTAGAGCTCTGTCTACAGCTCCATCTTCACCAACTCACTCTAAGGACGATTTAAGAACACATTCATTCAGGGAAGTGAGAGATTTTCGTCGCCATCTTTTTACGCGGCCAAGATCCTCTCATAAAGAGACAAAATTGGGGAAATCTATGCTTAAATCCCAAGAGCGTGACTCTGACACAACTACTACAGTTGAAGATATATACATCGATTCATCCGAAACTTCTCGTGAGCGTTTAACTGATTTCACTGTACCTAATGAAAGTTCGAATGATTATTCTATTGAAGGACCATTCTCTGATCGACAAAGTTGTTTCTCCGAAAAAGGGTCAGTGGGTTTTAAAAACCATAACCTTCTGAAACAGAAATCTGATGAGGGGTTGCTTAAAAAGATGAAAGAGGTAGAGTATATGTTGGCAATCATTTCTGATGAAGACCTTGAGCTTGAAAAATTACGAGCACAGACTTTAAATGTATCTGCGTTGCTTCAAATGACCAGGAATATTGCTTTAGACAGGAGAAATTTGGCCCTTGAGCTCTCTTCACAAATTAAGTCTCGAATCGCGGAGAGGTCTTCAGCAAGAGAGGTATTAAAACAAGATAAGTTTGAACTGGATACTCGAACAAGAAGACTACAACACGAAAAGAGTGAGTTGCAGTCCAGTTTAGAGAAAGAATTGGACAGAAGGTCAACCGATTGGTCCTTGAAACTCGAAAAGTTCCAATCTGAAGAGCAAAGGCTTCGAGAACGAGTTAGAGAGCTTGCAGAGCAAAATGTTTCATTTCAAAGGGAAATATCTTCACTTAAAGACAATGAAGAAGCAATTAAAAGCAGGACAATGGATTCAGAGATGCAACTGCATGGCCTGACATCTAATTTGGAAGAAGCAAGAACAGAAAACAGTAATCTTCATGAAGCATTAAAAGAGTTGCATGAGCGTTTTAATGGAGCTGAAGAGGATTTGGACTGTGTGCGACAAAATTATAAGGTAAAGGAGAAAGAGAATAAAGAGCTGCAAAGAGTAGTTGTGCGGTTGCAAAAGATGTGCAATGAACAAGACAAGACTATCAATGGGTTGAGACAGGGATATTCCGACGAAATTGGAAAGAAATCTATAGACAAAAATGAAAGTTTAAGTAGGTTGCAAATGGAGCAACTGAGATTGACAGGCGTCGAGCAAATGCTACGAAAGGAGTTAGAGTCTTGTAGAAGTGAAGTCGAGTCTCTAAGGTACGAGAACATGCGACTATTGAATCGCTTGCAAGGTAATAGTAATGGTGGTGCATTTTTCTCAGTAAAGCTTGATCAAGAGCTTCGAGATCGACTAGATTGCTTGCAGACTCAGGGGCTTTCGTTATTGAGCAAGCATAATCAGTTTTGTAGCAAGCTGCTGGATCTCATAAAGTGCAAGCAATATGAAGAAAGGGAGGGTTATTTACTTAATGAGTACACTCTTAAATATCAGAGTCTAAGGCGAGGGATCGAGAACTTTAGAAGAAGTTTGTTAACAGTTGCAGCAGTGGTGGATGAAAAGTCAAGCATAGAAGCATTAGACTGTCGGTCAGAGACTGCAGAACCTTCGATGTCAAGGCAATCAAAGGGTCCATCAGAGGTATAAATGCTTTACTGTGTACAAAGATTTGATATTTACAACTTGATATGTATTTCTAAGGATATTATATACATGGATACATTTCACATTCTCTGAACTATAGAAGTTGCTTTCTCTACTGTCTATGTTGATGTTCAGAATTTGCATACCGGGATGAACGTCAGATACCAATGGGTTCCCAACATGCTTTATATATAATTAAGCAGCACAATGCATCAATATTGGAACATAAAAAAATCACGAACGCAGGAATCTGGGGTGTAAAGTTTTGCTCATTTTATTTACTGGAATAGAGAGTTCAATGAAGTCATACCGCACATTGTGTTTACATTAACTTCAATATTACAAATCTTTGCTAAGAAGCAGATATGTCAATATTTTTCATCTTATGTTTTGGATTTGGCTTGTTGTTTTTTCTGCATGTCTAGGATGAGTTGGAACTTGAATTGAAGGCAGAAAATCTGCTGACTAAATTACTGCGAGAGAGGCTAGTCTCTAAAGAGTTGGAATTAGAGCAGTTACAATCGGAGTTTGCTTCTTCAGTACGGGTTCATGACATCCTACAAACTGAGATCCAAAGGCTGCAGGATGAACTATCTTGCCTCAGACACAAGTCTAAGGATATGGAGTATCAGGTTAACATTTATCTATAGCAATGTTTGCATGTTCCAAACTAGACTTTCCATCATCCAGTATTAACTTATGAATAAAATTTAAGTGATGGTGTTTTTTTAGCGCAACCATTTATTTTGGAGCCTTAAATTAGCTAATGCTCAACTGAAGAAGCACTTCCCCCCATACTAACTGCATCATACTTGTTGAATGACATCGGTTTGTAAATCTGTACATTATATGGATACATTTTTTTTATAGATAATAAAGTATTATTCATCACACATCAGTATATTTATGTCTACAGTGTAACTTCTAATGTAGCCGATTTGATTGTGAATGCACTAGCAGGCATTATTTGCATGCACCCATATTTACATCAGTATATTGACTAGCAGGCATTATTTGCATGCACTAGCAGGCATTATTTACATCAGTATATTGACTATATTTATCCTTTGGTTTTACAAGATCGCATTGAAAGGTTAAAATCAAGATATTTTTTCTTGAAAAATCACATGCCCAAAGAGTTGCATTATTATCTAGTTTTTTTTAAAGAGAAAATCTGAATGACTCAAGAAAATTAGATTAGGGAGATGCAAAATCCGTATAACCAAAACACAACCCCAAATCACAATCCCGGGTGATATCCTAATCAAAATGTTGCAAAATACATGTTAAGTTGTCAAGTCAATAATAGAAAATATAAGATAAAAAACAGTTCAAGGGAATGGTACCCAGAAAAGATTAATGAAAATACCCCTCCCACTACGATGATGCATTGCTGCCAATAGCCATTGTGTTTATGCTAATAATGCTGAAGAAAGCGTATGGTTCTTTAAGTCTAAAATGACAAGACACATAACACCTGCCATATCCAAGGCCCATTCTTTCTCTACGCAGCTTCTCATCGCTCCCAGTGGTCCAAAAGAAATGGGATTCCTTTTATGTTGAGTATCTTTTAGTGTCTTGGACTGTTTTCCATTTGATTCTGGCACTAAGGGATGAGAGATCAATTGTCTCAGGTACACCAACACAAATACACATAATATTCTTTAAGCATTTTTGTATAGATAAGAATCAGTTTTAGAATGAAAGAGCATTCCAACTTCTGCTTCCATTTTTTTCCTTTCAAGTTTTGTGATAGCTTGTGGTTTTTCTGTATCATAGTTTACCTCAAATTTCATATGTCATATATATGTTTATCTTTTATGATTTCGATTTACTTGTTTCAAATTCATACAATCTACCCTACTTATGCCTTCCCCTAAAAGCTAAGTACTCTTCGCCGATTCTTATGCTAATGTGTAAAGCGCGAAATTAGTTTACATGGCCATCTAAGAAAAAAATTAACAAGTGAATTATTTTACTACGCACCGGGTGTCTCAATAACTTGTTAACTTAAAAAAAGTCCCTTGACCATATAATTTGTATTGTTATGTCTTTTGTATTCTTCAAAGCTTTGGTGGTCCAATTCTACCAGCAAAAGAATTATTGCTATGTAAAGTATGGAGTTACTCAGTGCCTGGTTTTCCTCGTCCGTATTATTCTGAGCTCCTTTCAGTCTGCTCTTAATCATCACAATTAATTTGTGATTTAAGATTTTGCATTTCTTCTCCATTTTGCCTTTTAATAACAAGAATCTTGACAATAATATACAGGTGATCAGGAAAGATGAGAATTTTAACCAGATCCAGCAAGATCTTCAAGGCTGCACAAATGAACTAGCTGCAACCCGTGGAGTTCTCATGACCGTTTCTGATGAAAGGGATAATATGTGGGAGGAAGTAAAGCACTCAAGAGAAACGATTATGCTTCTCAATCTCGAGGTATCTTCTTTGAAGAAAAAGATTGAAGCCCTTGATGAACATGTGCTAGTCAAGGAGGGGGAGATTTCTATCTTGAGAGATAGCCTGGTTGACAAGCCATTTGATGTCATATGTAGCCCTAAATCAGTGAAAGACTTTTTCCTGGAATGAGTAAGAACAAGGATCTTATTCTTCACGTTTTTCTTCTTCTATAGTTTTTCCGAAGAATAATTTATGCTTTCTCTTTCTTTGTCATCCATGCTTTATAGCTATGTTATAGGGACTTTCAAAGATACCCGATACCATCTAGCACTCATTTTCATGACTTATTTTAATGAATAAATACTGTCTCCTTTGCTTATATATGTTTCATCTCAAACTGCCGTCAAAATCTACATTCTCACGATTTTTTGCCATAAATTTGGCATACATGATGTTAGATGCTTAGATGTCCTCCTTCATTGCAGTAATCCCTTTGTGGTGATCAGAAACAACAGCGGTTCAAAACCTTTTCTTTATGAGAGTAGAATACATGTTAGGGAAGTACATGAATAAGGACTGTAAAGAGTCTGGATACGACTTGTTGCTATTTCAACAAATCCCTTTTCTCAATCAGTTCATAAATTATTCGCCTGATTACTGAAATAAGTGATGCATAAGCTAAAAAACATGGGGGATCATTATCAAAGCAGTTTTGACCTTGGTGCCTTTCCCGGCTCTTATGGTCCATAAACTTGGGAATATTTATGAACAATTATCATAATTCTGTAAAATGCACTACTCAGGAGAACTCTAATTGAATCTCTTATGGATTTTTAGCTTGTAAAATAAGATTCGTGAAAATATTACATGAGTATCTAATAGATACGAAGATCAAATAATATTATGTTATGCTATTTTTGTATTAAGTGTTTACATGGTATTACTAGTGCTTTCTGTGTTGGTTCATGTAGTCATTTTGGTGCTGTCAAGGGAAAGCATTCAATCATTCATGCCCTTTAGTGTATATAAATGTCTGATGAACAAAACAAAACAAAACATTCTGAAATCATCAAACTAGATACTGAATTGATTCTTTAAAGTGAATTTCCCTTTTAAATAAGTTTTAGAAGAGCATCTCTGGCTGTAATTAATTTACTAACTGAGATCCCAGACAAGAGCCTCCCTGAACCATTCCAACATGCAAATAAGAGAAATGATCGACAACTGCTAACGCAGATGATATGGTATGAAGTTTAGAGTGAATTTGTTGTTTTGCTATTTTTTTTACAAGACCATACTAATGGAGATGGGAGTTTGGTGGACTTCATGCTCTTTTGTTGTGTTTTGGAGAAAACATACTTCTCATTGCAAAGGTCTATGTCATTGATTAAATAATTGAAAGTTCAAGAATATCAGTTACCGTTTTTCTGGAGGAAACACTATTCTCTCTAATAAACTAGGTGGTTGAGTTGTTTGTGTATGGCAACCTGGATGTTTATACATGGGTTTTTAGCAAAGGCTATAATTTTCCTGTTGTCTAATAGAAATACTAGATTAATTAAAAAGTTCTTTCACGTTCACACTCTTACGAGTAATTTCCCTTGGTTCATTTACCATTTCCAACTAATTTTATGTGTGCTTGGTTGCAAATGACCTATATACGTTCTAATTTTACTGATATTTTCTGAACTTTGCAGGTCTTCATGTATTTATAGGAACAGTCAAATCTAATATACATTCCGAGGACATCTGAGAACATAATCGATTACATGACTTCTACTTGAAACTTTTATTGTTTCATATATATTTTTTGGCCTTGCAGAGATCATTGTTCTTGTTAAGTGTGTGTATATAAGATGGCACATCTGCTTGACCATTTGAAATAAATAATTGGGTTCTATATTGTTGTTCTTCAGGATTTTGGACTCGTAAATTTTCTTGGGAAAAGGCTTGCTTTTGATGGTGATGAAAATATGGCACTTTTTTGTTATTTGTTTTGCCAGTGTTATTTCGCTATAAGTACTGGATTGTATCACACCATCAGTTTAGTTGGTTAATTTTTGGTATCATATTCTGCCAAACCTCTCTTTGTGTGTGTATGAAACTGCTATGCACAATTTTCCTCGTCCATTTTTTTTAACGTAATAGATATACAGAGTAAATATTGAGTATGCCCACAGCTCTTTAATTTTGTTTTACTTCTGTTATTTTAGTTGATTCTAAGGTTCTCTGCTGGGCGTTGTTGGGGTAAAAATTTACACCCCGGTTGACCGAGTCAAAGTCAGGGTCAACCCCAAGCTAGGTGGATCCAAGCCCAGGTCAAGCGGGCCCATGCCCAAGTCGAGCTCGCGGCCAGCCTCCTCCATGCCAAAATATAAACCATGTAATAAATAATTTTTATGTAATTTTTTATGCATGAATGTAAACAAAATGGGCATAAAGCCAATATTTTGTAAACCCATGGCTTATGTGTAAAAATGAAATGGCATATGAGCCATGGGATGGCTAAAATGCCATTTTTGTAAAGCCCAAGGGGCTATATGTAAATATATAAGCCTATAAAAGGCAACATGACGATGAATAAAAAAACACTTTTCATTCTCTCAAAAACCTAGGGTTTGTATTTCTTTCCCCTTTCTGAAGGTCTCAAACCTTCTTCTTTCTTCTGAATTAAAACAAGAGTTTTACTCTTCCTTTTCAAAAACAAAATAGTTTTTCACCACCAAATCCACAAAGGGAAACTTGGATCTGTCTTTAGATCCCGAAAAGGAGAGATTTTTAGATCTCACATCCCTTGATCTTCAAGATCCAGCTAACAGAGGAGGAAGAAGAAGAATCCCTTCCATTAGCCCCAAAAACACACTTAGGAGTCCAACTCCACTCTGATTTCTCTTCCGAGAATCTTTTTAGGCTAAAAGCCTCTTTTCCTCGTCGGCGCTCAAGCACAGAGCGCTCACGTGCCGACACGTGGCGCGCTTGCGCTCAAGCGCAGAGCGCCCACGTGCCGACACGTGGCGCGCTCGCACAGCAGCGCCCTGCGCTCGAGCGCAGAGCGCCCACGTGCAGACACGTGGCGCGCTTGCGCTCGAGCGCAAGTCGCCCACGTGCCGACACGTGGCGCGCTTGCGCTCAAGCGCCCAGCGCTCTGGCGCAAGTCGCCCCTGTGCCGACACGTGGCGCGTCTGTGCTCAAGCACCCAGCGCTCAAGCGCAAGTCGCTCCCGTGCCGACACGTGGTGCACTTGCGCTCGAGCGTCAGGCGCTGAAGCGCAAAGCGCCCATGTGCCGACACGTGGCGCGCTTGCGCTACAGCGCTCTGCGCTCAAGCGCAGAACACCCACGTGCGGACACGTGGCACGCTAGCGTCTGAGCGCATAGCACCTGGGCGCACAGCGTCCAAGGCGCTGGCCCCACGCATCCTCTGGATGCCTTTCCCCCCTCTTTCTTATATATATACATATACATATACATATACATATACATATACACACATATATATATATATACACACACATATGCATACATATGTGCACACACACATACACCATGACACTGTCCCTGTTAGAAAAAAATTTCTAAGGGGCGCTGTCCCGCACCCCGCACGGGGGCTGCTGGCCCCTCTGACCCCCAGCCCGCTATCCGGGTAGCGGGACCCCCGTAAAAACTCTGCGTGGCTCCCGATATATCCAGAACCCCCTTTCAAAACACAACACACGCACATCGCACATTGAGTTCGCATGACCAGTTTAACCCGTTAATCGGAGGTTCCCTCGCCCCAAAGGCGAGGGGTAATTAATGGCAGCTTAGTCCGCGGCTGCCGGAGATTCGGATCCCCACAATCAATAAACCCCGGCCTATTCCAGGCAGGGGGAATCTGTAGTACGCCTGACAAGCGTACGCGTATTCCCATCTCAATGGGGTGACGAAAAACACCCTACAGGCGTGACGAAGGAAAATATATGTAAAAGCTGTGGAACATTGTGGTTTTTACCTGCAATTTAGCAAAAGACACCTACTGATCTTTCTGTCTCTGTTCCATTTGAGATACACCAATTGATCTTTTCAAGAAAGATGCCAGGATCTCACATAAAAAGTTCTGCAAAGTATTGCTATATATATTTCTAGCATTTTTGAAATCCTTGTTCCATATTTTATTGGACAATTTTTTTGAACAAACCAATTTAAATTAATATTATTAAAAATAAACCATTTTCAAAAGAAATTACAAAAGTAGGCCATTTTATGCCACAGGACGTCGGCGCCGGTGCCAGCGTGTTAATTTTTTTTAAGGGATCTAGTTTGAAACTGTGTCCATTACAAATGTAAGGGACGCAATTTCAAAATGTGTCCATTAAAAATGAAGGAAAAAAATGAATCATTAATGGTCGCACTTTCAAAGTGCGCCAATTAATTTTATCAATGGGCGCACTTTGAAAGTGCACTCATTGATTTTCATTAGGCACACTTCTAAAGTCCGTCCATTGATTTTCATTGGGCACACTTCTATGCACTATTTTCATTGTTGGGACTTTGGTTTTTTTTTTTTAGTGCGGTTGCAAACCGCGTCCCAAAAAGAAACAGACTAATTCACGAGTTTGTGTCTTTTTATGGCATGGTTTGCAAGTGCGTCCCAAAAAGAAACACAATCATTCAGGGGTATGCGTTTTTTTGGGACGCAGTCACCAACTGCGCACCCAAAAAAACACATATCCATGAATAATTGTGTTTCTTATATGAAGAGTTCAATCCCTTTCACTCTATCGCAAATCTCTCTCTGTGCCGCATTCTCTCTCTCTCTCAGATCTCATCGCCAACTCCATCTCTTTCTCCCTCTAAGGTCTCAGTCTCGCTCTCTCTCATATCGGGATCTTCATCTGCAGAATTGTCTTCAATCGATGAAATCAAGATGTGCATCCTTTACACCGTCGTGAAATCTGTATACATGAGAATAGACTACTCTAGTTACGAAGGTGTTCTCTATCGGAGGGTATGAACTGGCCGATGAAGATCGATCATGAAATTTTGCGGCTCTTACACTTAGCCGTATTGGATGCGCTCCCGTCTCTTCCTGAAGAAGTAACCCATGACTACCATGGGGAAGCAAATCATCGTCCCCACTTTTTTCATTCTATGGGTATTCTTTTTTGTCTCAATGTCGAGTACTTTGCAAACTCTCTCTACCGCAACTTTATGCACTGTCAGACTTTGAACCATCACGAAGTCACTCGAGATTCCACGGTAGGAGATGAGGCCCTTAATAGTGCCATTACTGAGCGGATCGATTCTGTTGCTGCGGAGCTCAGTACTGAAGAGAATTTATTTCTGAAATTTTTATGATGAATTATGGTGGTGTTACTGTTCTTGTTATCTATTTTGTTTGTGACATTTGCGTGTATGTTGTGGATGCGTGTACTATGTGTGTAATATATTGTGTATGAACATGTGTTTGTGTGAAAGAGCATTAACGTTTGAATTAAAGTGTTTTTTTTGTAAAGAATTAATGTTTGAAAATCAGACAGCACCTCTTTCATAAATTTTGAATAAAATTTATGTACAAGAATAGTAAAATAATAGTATCCTCAGACGGAGCTAACTCAACGCCCAAACGGCGGAGACTCAACGCTCAAACGGCGGAGACACAATCCACGTAATATCTACGACGCCTAAATGGCAAAGACCAATAAGCTGAAAATATTAAACACTATAAAATAAATAAAGTTAAGCCGACTCCACACGAATTCAACTATAACACAATACTTCGTGCAATCTAACGAAGTCGTCGCAACATCTCTGGTGTCCTCTTCTTCGCTACATGACGTCGAGATTATGACGGTCCGGCTTCATCGGCGGCAGGTGGCTGAGACGGCTCTAGCTGTGATGGTCCATGTTCGTACTCATCGGGATGCTGAGACGGCTCTGGCTGTGCCCATCTAAGTCTTGTTCGTGCATATATGATAGAAATGGCTGGTGCGGACACAGGTGGTGCAGGCACTGGTGGTGCAGGCACGGTCGGTGGACGTGTGAGTCGGTGCCTTGTTATCACACTCCTGATGAGGGTCTTGATGTTCATAAAGCAGCTTGCTGAGTCCCTAATGCCACTAATCCCTTTATCAGCTATATCCTGTAACGCGTAAATGGTTTGGACATATATTGATGGTAAATAAGATAATGAATTTCTAAAAAAATAAAATATGATTATTGTTTTATAAGGTTTGATATAAAGTTACTAAATCTCTCTTTATCATTTTTCGAGGTGTATATGAAGTGGGCGAAGGGGCGACTATGATGATGAATCTGCGGGTAATCATCCAATACCAGGCAAAGTACCGGTTTATCGATATACCTGACTGTATCTCATCGGCTATATGGTTTACCTGACCGTACCATCGACCCACCCAAATATGATACTCCACAAACCAAGTATCTCTAGCTAGCGTTCCACCTTGACGCGATGTCAGCTCCACCGCGCCTGGTATGTGCTGCCTCAAGCCGAACTATCGAAGGACACGGTCTGGCACGTGCATCTGAATAATATTGTTGTAGATGATCGGCGTCCGCATACGCCAAAAGCTGGCGCCTTCCAAGCATAATTGATGCAGAGTGCCCAATATGTCAGGTGTGTACGATGTCCATGTAACGGACGACTCCTTCATGACATCGAACTCGTTGCGGTAGAAGCGGAAGCTGCGATCCGATATCGCATTCCATGACCTGGCCATATTCCACCTGCATAGAGATTACACACAAGTTAACATTTCAAAAAAACTTCAAATTTGAAATATGCATATAGGTTTAATTATTTACTGGCAATCATAAGACCTTTGATCATCTAAAGCGAACTGGGTCGTAATGGTCAAGCGACCAATAGAGAGATATGTCCATGACCATATCTAAAATAAAATATGATTTATATTGAATATCAATTTAATTATGCAAAATTAGTAGAATGTAGGTTTAAGTATTTTATATCTAAAGAAGCGTCAAACTGCCTCCAAAACTCTTCTGTTCTATCAATGCAGCAATCCTCAGCTCGTTGTAAAGGAATGACAGAACTGCACCCCCCCACGATAAAATGGCACACTGGTCGAAATCAGCTAAAAGCGGCAGCCAGGCAAGACTAACTCTGCTCTTACTCATATCCAGGAATAAGCGAACCCCTATCTGATGTAAAATATAGGCTCGTGCGTGCTGCTCGATTGCCGCAGGCATAACATCCATGATAGGCTCAGCACTAAATACTTTCCGCAGCCAACTCAAGTTAATACTACTGTCTCTCCTCTGCCCAACAGGTGAAATTCTACCCAACAAGCTGGGACACGAATCTGACCAATCGTGGCTGTACTCCACAACAACCACCTGTCCATCTATATGCAGACCAAGCAGCACAGCGATGTCCTGCAGGGTGATAGTCATCTCACTAACTCTAAAATGAAATGTGGAGATCTCTAGTCTCTATCTAACTACCAAAACTGTAATTAAGTCTCTATTCAGACGTATATAATCTAATCTGGATAAAAGATGAAAGCCTCCCCATTGCAGCTCAGGTTGCACATGGGCATCTCCTGATAGGATCCTGCTGCTCTTGACTGAGTGGTCAACACATGTAATCACCTGATCGCTCTGCCAATTACAATAAGAGAACTTGTATCAATAACATATAAATAACATATGTAATTAGAGAAAATAAAATTACAAAGTTTTACCTATACTAATACAGCGTTGGCTGACCTGTATGGTCAGCCTGCAAATATAGAACACTTGTATCTATAGGTTCAGACTCCATAAGTATATCTGCACAGTTAAAAAGTCGAGTTATATTATCTTTGCAAAAATGAGCATGTATAACAAAGAATATATGTGTGTGCATGTATGTATATGTATGTTTTTTTTCTTGTGTTTGAATGTATGTGTGTGCGTGTGTATATATGTATGTTTTTTTTTTGTGTGTATATGCATGTGTGTGTATTTCAAAGTATAGGCCGTGATTACCAATGGCGACATGGTGCTGGAGGATTTTGCATCGTGCCTTTTTATGACCATACTCGTTATAGATGCTGCATCTATTTTTCCTACGTCCTTCTCATGAATCATCCATAATACCTTTGATACGAGTAGAATGTGGTCGTCCTGCTTGTCTTCTACTGATATATGGTAATATCAATGGACCGTTGTACGCCTTCCAATATCGGCTATCAGGTACAGGATAGAACAACGAGCCATAAATAGCTTTGTATTTGGAGACATAATACCATTTTGAAGCAAGATCATGATGTGTAACGTTCCCCACCCTTTGCTCGTGTACATGCTGAAATTGCATGTGAACAAGGTAACTTTTGCAACTTAGGTATATTGCACGTACAATTGCAGTTCCTACAATCGATGATTACGGCGTAATTTTTTCCATCTTTGTTAGTCACCTGCCATTCGAACAAGCTGAACCTCATGAGCCAAGCATTCCTAGCATCAGTAGCCCTTTTTATTATTAATTGTTCGAACTTAGGATAAAACTTTGTCGTCCACTCTTGTCCTCCTGACGTCGTGCAAAGAAGTATTTGTTCGTCCGGTAAAAGGTCCGTACTACTAAGCTTCGAATAGGTAAAGACCGAGATCCTTTTAAGACCCCATTAAAGCTTTTTGAAACATTCGTAGTCATCATGCAAAATCGCTTACCACCATTTTTCAAAAGAGCCCATATTTTTTCTTCATTTTTAAGACTACTTTCAATCCAAGTATCTGCTCTTGAATATATACGTTTAAGTTTCTTTCTCAGCTCTATATATGTCAAGTCATCCAGCGCATATGCAATTTGAGAGAACAAACACTGTAAGGTTTTGCCATTATATCTAGCAGTTGAGAAGTTGGCTCTGATATGCCGCATACAATAACGATGACTATGAGCTTTCGGCCATGAATTTCTTCGTATAGTCGGAATCCCTTTCATCCGGTCAGATATGAAGTAATGCGTCTTCTCCGTACGGATGAAATGTAGAGATGAATACAAGTAATGAACCACCCTAATTTTCTATAGTTTCACCTCCAACTACAGCATATGCTAAAGGATAAAGGTCATCATTTGCATCAGCACGAGTAGTAATGAGCAAAGTCCCTTTATATCTGCCATATAAGTGTGTCCCATCAATATTGAGAACGAGACGACAATAAGTGAAACCATCAATGGCCGGTCCAAATGCCCAAAATGCATCGGTAAAATATCCCATTTTTTCTGACATTGATGCGTTGGTTATCTTAAAGACAATCCCGAGATTAGTAGATTTGATGGCGGTAAGGTATCGTGGCAAATGTTCATACGAATCTTTCCAATCTCCGTATATTTTAGACAATGCCTTTTTCGCCGCATTCTATTCCTTCATATAATTTATTTCAGAATACTGCATCTTTTATTAGCACTTGAATCGTTTTAGGGGTCAAATTGATAACCGCTTTCAGGAAAGGCAAGATCCTGTTACATAAGAATGTAGAAGTGGCCTGTTTATGATTTAAATTCATTACAGAATTCACACAAGTATGATTACCCGCATACTTCTTTATCTGCCAATGTTATGTCGGTGATTTCTTCGAGATATATGCATGAAACATCTATGGGCAGTTCGCGTATGTTTTATAAACGGCGGTGTACTTGGTCGTGGTAGTCTTGGTGGGTTTAAAAGAAACTCCGTGTTTAATTGACCAAACGCTGACCGCCTAAACTAACTTCTCCTTATTCTCGAACAAATCGCCGACTTTTAACCCACTTTCAATATCAACTGCCGAAAGTCTATCAGCACGAAAGTTGACATTCTCCATTACCGCTGTAGATAACATGTGAGCATCTGTCATGTTATCGGCAAGTGGATTTTCAAACGCAACGAAGTCATTATTAACACATAAATTAGTAATCCATTGCCTATCATTCTCTGTTTCCCCCAATCAGAGAGCAAAGATCTATTTGAAATTTCAAAATTTGAAATTTAAATGAGGCAGCGCCTCATAAGAGCGCTCGCGCCAAAAGTGCCAGCGCTAGAAGTCAAAAACTCTGAGGCAGCGCTCACGTGCAAAGCACGAGAGGGCCAACAGCGCCAGCGCTAAGAGTCAAAGACTCTGAGGAAGCGCTCATGTGCAAAGCACGAGAGCGCTGGTGCTAAGAGCGTCAGCGCTAGAAGTCAAAGACTCTGATGCAGCGTTCACGTGTAAAGCACGTTAGCGCTAGCGCTAAGTATGCTAGCGCTAGGAGCTAAAGACTCTGATGCAGTGCTCACGTGCAAAGCACAGGAGCGCTAGCGTTGGAACTAAATGTTCCCCACCTTGGATCAAAGATCCATCAAAGATGATTAAAAATCATCAAATTACCAGAAAGAAAGTTCTGTTGAGGAAATACTCCTCAAATCTTTTCAAATAAGAAAGATTGTCCTCTGAAAATCAGAGCACCGTTGGATCAAAGATCCAATGGTGATTAAAAATCACCAAGATACAGAATAAGTTCTGTATGGGAAAATATTTTCCTAATCTTATTAAAAACAAGAAGATTGCCTTCTGTTAAATAGAAGCCCTTGGATCAAAGATCCAATGGTGGGAAACATCCCCAAATCAATCAGATGAAAGATTTCCTTAACTGATTCAACAAATCAGCCTCCCCTATATAAAGGACCCAAGACTTCAAGTCGTGGAGAGAAGAACCCCCCATAAGTTTCAAGTTCTCAGAAAAGAAAAAAGAGAAGAGTAAGCTCTCAGAAGAAGAAAATTTCTTCAAGGTAAACAAAAAGAAGAAGAAGAAGAGATCATAACATCTCCTTAATATTTGAGAGTTTTAATTCTCACATCATGAGAACTTAGTTCTCTTTCTAGATCACAGATCTACAAGACAAAGTCTTTCACAGAAATGAGAAGATTATAGCATCTCATCAAAAAGAGAAGAACACAGTTCTTAGACCCATGAGACAAAGTCTCTTATAAACAGAGAATTTAATTCTCGGAGCACAGAACTCAGAACTAATCAGATCTGTTAAAGAAGAGCCTTAGCGCTCCAATTTTAAAAAGAAGCACTCCAGCGCTCTAAGCCTGGCGCTCAGCGCCAAGCGCTCTATGTGCGCCTCACGTGAGCGCTACTTTAAAAGAAGCGCTTCAGCGCTTCAGCGCTCCGAGTCTGGCGCTCAGCGCCCAGCGCTCCAAGCGCTATTTGATAAGAGCGCTCTGCGCTCATTATCTGGCGCTCAGCTCCAAGCGCGCCACGTGCTCCTCACGTAGGCGCTTCTTGACATAGAGTGTTCTACACTCATCACACAGGACCCAGCGCCATAATAAAGAGTGTCCAACACTCAATAAAAAGACAAAAGAAGAAGGGGTGTCAGAACCCAAAATTATTGCTCTACATTATTGAACAAAAAGGGCCTGAGCCCAAATAAATGTTAACATTTTGTTCAAAAATGAATGGACTGAGTCCAAATAAGTGTTCAAACACTTTAACTGAATGGGCTGAGCCCAAGTAGTCCATAAATCCCCCAATTCAGATTAGCTGAGCCTATGTGCTCCCAATATTTTTAATTGGTCTTAGTCCCAAACCTGACTATAGATCCCCAACTAACATTGGTTCAAGAATACATCTCTTCATACCTCTGATACATATCGTTATAATTCTTCAACGTCTTTAGAGAGATGGAGGGTCCCAATAACCAAAAAACTTTTGGCGCATCCTTAAATTGTGAAACCAAAATACCAGATTATGACGTCTTTAAACCAGACTATGATGTATTTAAACCGGACTATGAGGTCCTTAAACTCATGGACTATGACGTCCTTAAACTTTATGGACTATGATGTCCTTAAACCCAATGGACTGCAATGTCCCTAAACTAAACCGATAGAGTCCAAATACTCTTTCGTTGGATCTAAATGATCCCAAAATCTTGTTATGTAAATCTTAGTCTAAAATTAGACTAACGTATCCTCAACAAACGTTTAAGTTGATCCTAATCTCAATGAGAATAACGATCCTTAAACCCAAACCAAAACCAAATCTAAGAAAATACGGATTTGGACTAATCCACGCCCTACGGGCGACAACACAAATTAGTCTCCGTATACAATCCACGGGCAACCAAAAACAAAACAAATACACACGACATGAAGTGACCTTCTGGAGCAGGAGAAAGTGGTTATCGCTATGCGGTAACGTAATTAACTGCAGGGGCTTATGTCTGCAGGGAAGAGCGTCCCCACAATGAAAAAACCCTTCACAACGAGGGGGAATCTGACGAAGTCTGCTACAACGGCTGCATCCGTCTAAACCTCCGATACACGGTGCCATAAATCAACTTGGCATCTTCGGAGAGGTGGACGGATAAAACCAAATAGCATCTGCCCGCCAAAATTCAGGCCGGACGTTCCAACGTCCCGGTCGCGTCTTTCGGTAGCGAACAGATTCTGGCATGCCTGGTGGGACCTTTTTCTCTTTCCACTCCACACTTCGTGTGTCGTGTTCACGGTTTAATATGGTTGCCCTTGGATTCGAGGTACTAAGATTTGGTGTCTTGCTTCGTGCAGAAGAGAAGATGACATCGATGGCTTCCAACTGCACCAATTGCAACAACAATTCCCACTCCGTCCTCGCTGGAAGAGTAACCTATGGCCCTCAAGCAGCCTCCCTTTTTACGATGCCAGTGGAACAGGTGACGCAAGCCACAACTGGGCTGTTTTTTGGGACCATGCTCCCACCAATGAGCTTCAACGCCCCACTGCTTTCGCAAGAAGCTCTAAAGAAGTCAGTCTTTGATCGGCTATAACTACCGCGGCCCCTCTCAACGGGTCGCCCAAATCCAACGCCTCGGTCTTTAACAGACTGGGCCAAAGCTCAGGTGGGCCCGTGAAAAAGCCTACAATACCCGAAGGAGTTATCCCCAAGTGGATAGCCATCCCTGCTCCAGTAAATGAAGTCATCAAAGAGCCTTCTCCTACTAAGGGGTCGGTCTTCACAAGATTGGCCGTTCCAACTCCCGCTTCAGGAGAAATCACCAAGACTGCTACCCCTGTTCGAAAGTCTGCCTTCTACAGGTTGGCTATCCCCTCTCAACAGACGTCAGTCTTTGATAGGCTGACACCAACAGCAGTTTCTCATCAAAGTATGAGGCGCGATGCAGCTACCCCAACAGCAGAAGTGGTCCCGGCCGCTCAACATGCTCGACGTCGCCTAGTGAGGAAAGCTGGTGGCAGTTCCCCTTCTGGACTGACTGTACCAGCTCCAATGGTGGAAATCGATGTTGCTGTTCCAACTGGGAACAGCTTTGAACCACTCAGGAGGGTGCGCAAGAACTCTCCAACCGCTATGCTGAAAAAGTCCCCTCCGCCTGATGAAAACGATATGAAGGCGAAGCCGGAACAACCCCCTCATCGGCTATCCTCCAAAATTCACAGGGTCTGGCGAAGAGTCCAAGACTCTGTAATTAACCAAGACTACTCCCGCCGACAGAAGAAAATGAAAGTTCGACAAGAGGAGGACCATCCCGCCGCCATGTTACGGAAGGTGTCGTCTACAGAGGTGCCTATTACAGACCCTAGAGGTGCCTATTACAGACCCCTCAACTTCGACCGCACATAAAAGGAGAAGGCCGGAGAAGATCCCCGTGTCTGCGACAGATCTCAAGGGCGCTGAATCCAAACGCCCCAAGTCAGGGGGCATGGTAGCGCACACCATCTACATGGCTTCCGGGAAAGAGAATAGCTGTATCTTCACAGGTCATCGACCACTTACCCGATCTGTGATAAAGGCTCAGGAGCAACAACAGCAGAAGCTCCAGGAGATGATGACAAATATGGCCGTGCTCTCTGGGCCGAAAGAAAGCCCGGAGACGTCGTCGGAGCAGCGCCAGGAACAAGAAACTGACGCCGAGTTCCTCCGAAGAATGCTCGAGAAGAAAGACAAAGAGGCCGCGGAACAAGCGGCTAACATAAAGCAAATGACGCTTCTATTTCAAGATATGGTCGGGATGATGATACAGCCGGATCCTCCAGCTGAAGATCCTCCAATAATCCTCGAAGACGATAGAGGGGAGACATCAAACCCTCTTCCGGTTTTGTCAGCAGCCAAAGAGGAGACGATCTCCAAAGCTGGCCTTGACGATTATATAGCTCAACAGATACGAGTTCATCTGGCAAATGAAACAACCGGCCAAGTCGTCAGAACTGGATGACCCTATCCGGGTTGGTGCGATCAACGAAAGTACCCGCCAGGATACACGATCCCCAAATTTCACGTATATAAGGGGACCGGCAATCCTCATCAGCATGTCGCCCAGTTCAGGGCTCTATGCGGCAATACCGGAGGTGATGAAAAATTTCTACTTCGCCAATTCGTCGGCAGCTTGGCGGAGACGACATTCGAATGGTATTCAGAGCTTCCTAACGACTCCGTCAGAACATTCACGAAAATGGAGCTGTTATTCACCCAGCATTTCGCAAGCGCTAGCGAACGCACCCCAATCACGGCGTTGATCAATGCCAGAGTGAAGCCAAGAGAAACATGGGTTCAGTATGCGATACGGTGGCGGAACCTATGGACGAAATGCGAACAACGCATCGAAGAAGCTCCTGCAGTAGGCATGTTCGTAGGCACCCTCGATCCGCAGGCGACCATATCCCAGTTCATGATGTTTTTCAAGCCGACTACCTTCCAGGCCTTGATTGACAAGATGGCCCAAATGGATCAGAAGGGCCATAGACCGTCTTCTTAAAAAATGGAGCCTTGAAACGAAAGGGGAAAGGGAAAGCGACCTTCCTTGTCAATGCTCAACATCAGCCCGGTGGTCCAAAACCAGCTGATCGCCAAAGCGATAGACAACGAATCTTCAACGAGAGGATAAAACACCCTTATTCATTTCCTTGGGATAAAACGAGAAGACTGTTCGAGTTGGAGGTGCGCAACAGGCTCATCACCCTACCGGATCCGAAATGCCCACTGCAGCCCGGTGACGTCAACAGTCCCAACTATTGCCCCTACCATCGAATAGTGAGCCATCCAATCGAAAATTGGTTTGTCTTCAAAAACTGGATTGAGGACCAGTACCAGCAAGGCAAATTCGTATTGTCTGAAAACTGGAGGATAAACCCGCCACAACCACACGCTCCGAAAAAGATGGACACGTCGGGGCATCATGCTCATTTGTAGAGGAAGCTCCATGCGAAGTTGTTCTTTCAACAAAAACTAAAAGAACGCTGAAAGATCTCCAAGCATGTCCGGCGATTAGGTGGAAAAACCCGCTGGAGCCCGAGATTATTGAGGGGATGCTGAAGCCGCGCCCAACGATGAAAGTTGGTGAAGGTGGACAAAACATTCAGGCCAAACCTCCAAAGTCTTTAAAGAAAAAGAAGAAGGCCAAGAAGCCCGTCCAACCCGAAGACAGCCGTACAGGTCTGCAGAAATATATCGATGCACTGGAAGAATATAACCAGAAGGCACGGGCTCCAATCACGTTGGATGAATTCTTTAAGCATGTTCTTGAGAATGAAGCCGATAACGCTGGTGAAGGAGACAATTCTTCAGAAGAGCTCGAGGATTATGTGGCAAATTGCCACACGATCTCTCGCTCATAAATAAATGGCAAAGTAGCTCCTGATGCAGAGAAACTGGGGGCAGATCCAGAACCGGAATCAAAATCCCTGGAGCCATCAGACGAATTGATTGATAGACCGCTGAGCGAAGCTCTTCAGAAAAGAAAATCTGACCGAGAGCGTGAAATGACCATATATGAAAGGGCCAAGCGTCGACGTCGTGTTGAAGAAGCTCCGGTATTGTGAAGCCATAGAGTACCCCAACCGAATAGAAGCACTTCTGCCGCCAGCAAAAGCAGGTTTAAGACAAGGAAGCAGTTTGCTAAAGCCCTGTCGATGGGAATGAAGTTGCCACCCTTCAAAGAAGACACTTCAGAAAATACGTTCCCCGACAAACTAGATACACATCCAAACTACTGCTTATACCATCGAAGGCTCACACACCCTACCGAGGAATGCATGGCCTTTAAAAATTGGTGGCAGGGATACGTTGCTCATCGACAACATTTCAAGCGGATGAAGCGCAAAACTCGTCGAGAGCAGAGAAACACGACAGATGAGCGCAAAAGAACTGTCGGCGACTGTCACATGGTTGGTTCCGGGGGATCGCAAGTTCTCACCTTCGGGGGCGATTCTGATGAAGAAATAGCCTTTGGCCCTCTTTTCAAAGAATCTATCTCCGAAACAAAAGGGATAAAGACCTGCGAAAACATTCAGCCGCGTAATCGCATGTTACCCGAAAAGAATCTCGGACCACAAACAAGGGATCGAAAAAAAAAGATAAGGGGAAAGAAACATTCCCTGAGGGTATCGCCCTCGATGATCGAGTCGTCGAAGAGCTGGCGGCTAAAGACCCGCAAAAGAAAAACAAGGTGGATTACAATGTTTTGGCACACCTGAGGAAGATACCCTCACAGTTAAGCATTCTCGATGCTCTTCTATTGTCTAAAGAGGCGCGAGATTCCCTGATCAGGGCACTACAAGAGCCCGAACAGTTTCAAGCTTTCCTCACCGAAGAAAAGATGAAGGACGGGCTCGAAGAAGTTCACACGGCTGATGTCACTTTCGGCGATGAAGATCTCCTCCTCGGAACATGCGAGCACAACCGTCCCTTGTATGTCACCAGATACTACCATGACATCAAGATATGGAAGATCCTAGTTGACAACGGGTCCTCTGTCAATCTCCTAAATGTGAGGGTGCTAAAAGAAATCTGCATGAGCGTCCAGAACCTCGCTCGGCATAAAATCACTATCTTCGGGTTCGACTCCCAGTCATCATGTACGCTGGGGTCTGTGATACCGACGCTATATTTTGGGCTTCTCGTCACTGACATCAAATTTCATGTTATTGACGCCAAGACCTGCTATAACGCTTTGCTCGCCAGGCCTTGGTTACACGAGTACAATATCATCCCTTCTATACAACATCAGTGTATGAAGTACTTTAAAGATGGTCTCGAGTATACCGTGACATGAGAGCTGAACCCATTTTCCGTGAATGAAGTCTAAAAGTACAAAGATGCAAAGTATTTCTTACCAGGCTTTGAAGACACGGAAAGATGCCATAATTCGAAGAATAAGCAGAAAGCTATCACCACTATTTCAGTCTTTGGGAGCGATACCGAGGAAGAGAAAGAGATAGTCTATTCAGGACCGCCCCAATGCAACAAACCGAGACCGTCTACCCCTATTCTGGTCTTTAGCAGTAACTCTGAAGACGGGATCAACGCAATATTCTCGGTCCGTCCATCAGCACAGGCCTTCGCTGGAGATGATCAGAGTTTGCAAATCTCCATGGTTCCGCAAAAGCATTACAAAGAGCTCGACGAGCTTGAGACATATAGTGTGCAAGAGCTACAGACGTTCTACATCCCTCTCAGGCGAAAAGATGAAAAGGCAATCCTCTTTTATCGGTCCGTGGAAACCAAAGTAGAGAAATAAATCTGGTATGGTGCCGATTTGGCACTTGACAGGCTCCAGCCCATCCGTCTGCCCAGATACTACACAGAAGGATTAAAAAGGTTGTTGAGGTGCCAAGGCGTACCCTTCAAACATACTACTTGACAAGCTCAGTTCTACAACAGGATCTGGAACATCCCCGGAACTCAGCGAAAATTGCCTAACGGGAAAATGGAAACGATCGGGCTCGGATATGTCCAATCTAAGAAACAGGAGCGATTCCATGACTGCTACGTTATACATGACTTTGATGAAGAAGGAGATGCTCTTTTAAAAGACGCCGACGATGAACCAGAACGAGGCCCTGCTATAAAAATTCCGAATCCGTTGTTTGAAGAACGGATGGACAAGCTAGTATGGTATGTGAGTCAAAAGGTTCAGAACGATCACAGCCGCGAAATGGCCATCTATGAAAAAGCCAGAATGCAGCGCCTCCTCCAGCAGGCTACGTGGGATGACGATGCCCTTCACCGTCGCGAACACAAAAACAAGTTAAAGAACGGAGAAAATGTTCGACCACGGCGAAACGGGTCCAAGAAGCCTCACGATCGAGAAAAGGCCGGCAGGAATCCATTGCTGATGAAGAAGTTGGATCGGGAATATTCCTTCCCTCAAGACAAGACAAGACAAGAAAGATATTCGACCTCGTCGTGAAACATCAGAGATTACCCTCCCGGAGTCCAAGCACTCCGAACAAGCAAATGAGGTCTGTCAGCCGGATTATTGTTCCTATCACCGAGCAATGGGTCATCCTCTTGAAGACTGCTTCACTTTCAAAAACTGGGTCGAAGACCAATATCGGCTCGGCAGGTTCGCTCTATCCAACAGTTGGAGGGTATCCCCACCGCAAAAGCATATGCTAAAGGCAACGTATATGGCGAAGGTAAAACCAGATCAACATCGGTCCTGGAAACGATCTCGCACCTGCCACACAATAATGCTATCAGAAGGAGTACACGAGGATATGGATGACCTCTCCTAGTGCTTCGAAAATGAGGATGAAGATGAGTTGATCTCAGAACTTCCACCGGCGCCAAAAGAGCTGGAAGATGGAATATATACTACTGCGGACAACCTAAGAAAAATCGACTTGGGGACGACAAATGACCCGAGGCCTACGTTCATCAGTGAGCTGCTGTCCGAAGAACAGATAGCTACGCCAAAAGACGTGCTCATGCAGTATAAATACTGCTTCGCATAGAACTACTCCGAGATGCCGGGGCTAGATCCGGAATAGCTGTGCATAAATTAGCAATATCCCCGGACGTCAAGCCAGTCAAACAAGCGCCAAGAAGAATGCGGCTCGAACTTGAAATGAGCATCAACGCCGAAGTCAAGAATCTAATCGACTCCGGCTTCATCCAAGAAGTTCAATACCCTGACTGGATCGCCAACATCGTCCCAGTGATGAAGAAAAATGGGACGGTGCGTATCTGCGTGGAGTTTCGGGACCTCAACAATGCATGTCCGAAGGATGACTTTCCCGTACCGGTTACCGAGTTGATGATAGACAACACGTCCACTCATGAAGTCTTCTCTTTCATGGACCGCTCATCAGGATACATTCAAATAAAGATGCATCATGAAGACCAGAAGCATACCGCTTTCCGGACTCCCCTGGGAATATTCTGCTACAAAGTGATGCCTTTCGGCTTGAAGAATGCCGGCGCTACCTATCAGAGGGCCATGACAAAGATTTTCGATGACCTCATACATGAAATCATCGAATGCTATATTGATGACCTCGTGGTGAAAAGCAAGTCGTACGAGGAGCATTGGGAGCATCTGAAGATCGTATTTTAGCGCCTTCGGAAATACAACATGAAGATGAATCCTCTGAAATGCGCGTTCGGAGTTTCCTCGGGCAAGTTCCTAGGATTCATCATACGACACCGGGGTATCGAGATAGACCCGTCAAAGATCAAAGCGATCATGGAAATGCCTCCGCCAAGAACTCTTAAGCAACTGCGGTCTCTCCAAGGAAAGCTCGCATATATCCGACGGTTCATAGCCAACCTCTCCGGCAAATGCCGCCCTTACAGTCATCTAATGAAGAAGGGGACCCCTTTCGTCTGGGATCGTAAATGCCAGAGCGCACTAACCGAAATCAAGAAATACCTGCAGAATCCTCCGGTGCTGACCGCTCCAGTCAAGGGAAATCTCTCATCCTGTACACAACCGCCCTTGAAGGTTCCTTAGGCACACTATGGGCACAGGAAAATGACCAAGGGAAAGAGAGAGCCCTCTACTATTTGAGTCGAGTTCTCCTGGGGGCAGAAAATAACTACTCCCCCATCGAAAAACACTGCCTGGCGCTAATCTTCGTGATAACGAAGCTTCGACACTATGCATTGGCGCATGTGGTCTACCTCATATCAAAAGTGGACCCTCTCAAATATTTGATGTCAAGAGCCATATTAACAGGACGACTTGCTAAATGGGCCCTCCTCTTGATGGAGTTTTCGATAGTCTATCGACCTCTCAAAGTGGTGAATGGCCAGGCCATCACCGACTTCCTCGCCGAGCATTCGATACCTGCCGACTCACCCCTAAATTGTGAATTGCCAGACGAGCATGCGTTTGACACGATTGACAGGGAGATAGGAGGGAGTGATACCCAATGGGGACTCTATTTTGATGGGGCATCTTCCATGAAGAAGCGAAAGCATAGCTCCCCTATAATCAAATCTGGGGTAGGCCTTATCTTCGTGACTCCACAAGGAGGGATAATGCGCTTTGCCTTTTTCATAACAGAGCCGAGGATAAACAATGAAGCCGAATATGAAGCTTTGATAGCAGGTCTTGAGATCGCTGTCAACATGGGAATAGAAAACCTCCTCATATACGGAGACTCCCAGTTGGTCGTTAGTCAAGTAAACGGCGACTATCAAATGTGCAAGCCCGAGTTGGTAAAGTACGGCGAGAGAGTACAACAATTGCTGACTCAAATTCCTCCCTACGTTCTGGAAAGCATACCATGTACGGAAAATAGCAAAGCGGATGTGTTAGTCAAACTCGCTAAAGAACTGGCTGACGAAAACTGTCACGCCCCGCTTCCCAGTATACGGTGAAGGGGACGCGACTGGCCGCTACGTATTTACTCTGAAGTAAATACGCTAAACGTATCTAAGCAATATAAAAGAAATATACACAAGAGACAAAAGTAATGAAACAACAATTTTATTTATTAATATTCTTTTGTACAATGCATGGAAAAGTAAATACGTTTGAATGAAAGCGATATCTAAACAGTGGCATAACAGAAATGGAAAGTACTGAAATGTGTACAAGTGTTACTACAGCTCGGGATCTTCAGTAAACTGGTCCAAGTCTTCAGTGCCAGGCTCGATCTCTGGAAGGTCCGAATCACCTGACGACATTCAAAGAAAAAGAAAGAGAATGTCGTCAGCGAACAAATCGCTCGGTAAGTCCCAAAGATAAGGGAGAAACATAATATATAGAGAGTAAGAGAGAGAGAGAGAGAGTAGCTTTTACAGATGTATTATATTGTTATATTGTTGTATTTAGTGTTAACGCTGTTGTTTGTAGCTTGGTACAGAAGAATGCCAGTGTATACGAGAGGATTCTCACTTGCCCCGGAGACTAAGGTATAAGGAACTCAAGGAACCGTTTATACCACGGTACAACAGCAAAGGAATACAGGTTAGGTGTCTTATGGTTGCAGTCTCGTGCCACTTCTAACACCTTCCGTACCAATCTACCCCTTAAACCCCGCGAAGTATTGTTTTGTATTATTGTATTGTTTGAATTGGATTGCAATTTTTATTGTCTTGTAATATAGATTGTATAATTGGATGACTTGCTGAAACCATGATATCAGTAAATGGATGTAACTGGAGAATCATGTAAATGGAAATATATCCATGGTTCGGTTCAGTCAATATAGATTGAATAGATTGAATATATGTATTCATGGATTCATATTGAATTGTAGTATTATAGATTGTACTTGAATCATATTCAAGTCAGATTATTTATAATGAGACTCAGTCTGAGTCAGAACAATTAGAAAAGAGAAATTGAAGTCCTGAATTAGGTTTTGATGTTATCGGTAACCGCTGCACATGGGTGGCAGGATTTGTGTCTTTTTCAAAGACGATTACCGTGTTGATAACACCGTTTGTTAAGTTGTCTACTTTAAAATAGGCAAGCACCCACTTCTCATTGTTAGTTATATGTATGCCCTAGAGGCCATTACTGTACATACGATGTATATTGTAATGGATGCTTGGATATATATAGGGAGGACTTTCTTGCTCGACATGATAGTATGCTATCTGGTTGTACTTTATCTTAACATGTACTCTGATTGTCTCTATGTTACATGTTAATAAAGCCCTTAGGATATCTACTCGACTACTGGGACTATGATGAGATCATACTAGTGGGGCCACGGTAGTCGACGAGTACATCCTATAACTGTTCCTAGTCGAGGGTGTATCGAGACAGGGCATCGATAGACCAGAGTAGACTAGCGTATACGCATCTTGACCCATATGATGGGCGATGGATGATCCTATATCCATCGGTGTTTGACATCAAGGATGGTGTATGGGTGCTCAGTAGAGACTGGGTACACTGGACGGACTCGCCGAGAACTCCCAGATGGTTTTATACCTCACGTCAGATGGCAGTTCTCCGGTGACCCTGGTACAGAGTAGTCTGTTGACCCGAAATCGTCATAGAGTCTTATGTGATTCCCACTATGCTTTGATTTCCATCATACCACGTCCAAGAGGGCATACAAAAAGGTGGCTTTTGGGTACAGTCCCGAATCACATGGAGGTAATGAGCGATAGGAGGGGATTCGTCTCTTCCGGTATAGGGAGTTGATGTTGTGCTGCGTTCGAATGGCTATAACTGGAAATCCCTGGCCAGGGTTGCCGAGATTTACTGGTAAGTGTTATCAGTAGTTTCTCGAACTGTTATAGACCTCAAATCGACACGACTTATCGAGCTACTGGGGTCTGACGTTTACCATCCCTAGGCGAGATATGCGACATATCAAACGACGAGACCGGACTGTACGGTAGTGTTACTGATTGGATTCACACGAGAATGTACAGGCTTGCTTGTTGATCTTCTGAGCGCTCAATACCTGGGTGGCTGTTACGTTTAGCTGACCGCTTGCAGCTTGTGGGTGTTTGATATGATCATCACCTACTGCCGGCGTATTGACGATTCTTTAGAGTCCTACACAGAGGTTTCTTGGCTCAGGCAAAATGGAGTAGGAGCACATATGTGATATATGCGGGACCGAGGATAATACGGTATGTGATACCGTATTGGATTCTCGCGATATGAGATATCGACCGGGTATATGTGATATAGCCTGGTCATCGTATTAGTCGGTTATATGCGATATAGCCGGATTGTCGGATCAAGTGTTGTAATTTAATGTATAATAATATATATGATATATTAAATTACATTAACTAATATTAGCTCACTAAAAGATTCTTTTTCTCACTCGGGTAATACATTGATATATATGCGATATATGTTAATTGTATTATTTTATTTTGTTACGATAAATATTGTATATGTAATATATAATATTGTAACATGATATGATTACTAATGCAACATGTTTAGTGGAGATTAAACATGGTTAGGGTTTGATTAGGGTTAAGCTTTTCTAGATGTTTCTAGAAGCTTTCTTTTTGTTTTGTGCAAAGATATTTGTTTAGATATTTTTGCATGATATTTCCTTAACCCAACCACACCCCTTAACCCTAGTTCAATCTCTACAAAGGTTACTTGACCATGGTTGCATTATTCATCATAATTATCCTTTCATTATTCATCACAAAAGGATTGATCACGATTCTTCTTCTTCTTCCTCCTTTTGCAAAGCTTTCTTGCTTTTTATTTGTGATGAAAAATGAGTGAGAATAAGAAAACAAATGAGAGCAAAAATCCTACTTCATCATTCTCATCTACCCTTGCCCTTTAGATGAGGGTGTTCACTTCAATTAGTGAGTGTTAGCTTGTGTTAATGAAACTTCAAGGTAGATCATCTATGTTATCGAAGATCGGAAGCAAGACTGCATCTTTCTCTTCGTGGAGCCTCTCGAGAGTCCGGAACACGATGATCGTAGTGAAGGGACCTCAACACGGAGCTTAAGAAGTGAAAGACCGGATCTACAAAGGTTGTAATCCCTCTCACTTAGTGTTAAAGAGTTTAACATGCTTGTTTTCGCATAAACTCTAGTTTAAAGATCCGGCTTTGGGTTGTTCGGCACGGCTAAATTTTAAATCGGGCATGGTTGATGCCTCGTAGACCCTTGTGCGTGTGCCTAGTAACCCTACAGTGGTATCAGAGCCAAGCTAGAGCTTTAGGCGAAGTCTAGACGAAGTTTAAAGTCCGATCGAACCCGGAAAACCCGATATACCCTAGTTTCTGGAAATTTTTCCAAAATGTGATTTTTTGTGAATTAAAAATACTCAGAAAAATAAGCAGGAGAATCTAAGAATTACTGTGAAGTACGGACTCCTAAATCGGTCACGTGACCGCGGAACCGCGGCCAAACCACGCACGTGGCCGCGGTTCCGCGGCGGAACAGTGTCTTTGGGGCCCGCAAATTCACAGTAATAATCCTGGGTTTTTTTGCAGCCTTCTGGGAATTTTTAATTCTTGCTCAAGTGTTGAGTTTTCTGGGTTGTATTGGGGACTCGTTGATTCGATCGGATAATATAATTTCGTTTAAGTTTTTTCCGGATAATTTTAGAAACTGTTAAAAAGTTCGAACGGATATCAATAACTCACTTTTTCCCCTGTCGGAAAATTTTCAAAAGTTGGATTTTTTCTCATGTTTAAGAACGTTCTAAGTCATGCAAGTAACGCGGTGGACCCTCTAGAAGACAACAAACCTTAACTCGATTATGTGACCGTCTTGAACTGCCTCTGAACCTTAGGGTTTGTGGCAGTACGGCGTGCTACATGTGAGGCGTTGGCTTGACCCTTCTACGGCTGGACCATTGGTACTGTAGCATGTGATGGATGTTTTAAAACTAATTTCAAGTGTTGAGAACTATTTGGGAAAACTTGGATGTTTGATTATTCGATCGAAAAGTTTAACATTGTCTATTTATCTGGAATGTGATACAATATTTGGAATCCACAAATAGTTATGAGATAACTGATTTGAATATTATAAACATAGCAGTTTAGTCTCAGATGATCGGTTGCCATGGAATTTTGATGTGATCAAAAGTCCGTCGCAATCACATAGCGTACGCGGATACTCGCTGGGTAAACTTAATAGACAACCACGCCCCATATCCCCGACCAAGTGACTGTAGGAGAACCCTGTCGCCGAAAGCATCCGTTCGGGTGCTCGCGGCAGCGGTGTTCCGCCTTAGTGCACTTCGTCGACGGTATCGGGGGTGCGGCCGTCTACAAAAGTTTGCGATGAGCATTCGATCAGGTTTTCGGGAATTTTGTTGAATTAGCCGACTAAATATTGAAAAGTGTTTTCGATAATGAGACTAAAATGCGGTGTTTATAATTGTTAGGTGTTTCCCCCAATCAGAGCAAAGCTCTGTTTGAATTTCAAAAATTCAAAATTGAAGCAACGCTTCAAATCCCTTGTGTTGCGCGCAACGCGCCACGTGTCAAAAGCTGAAACGTCAGCGCAGCGCCCAAGGCAGCGCGCCCAATCAGAGCAAGGCTCTATTTAAAACAAAATTAAAGGAAGCAACGCTTCAGTTGCGCAAGCGCTGCGCTGCTCGACACGTGTCAGCGCAGTTGCGCAAGCGCAGTTGCGCTGCGCGACACGTGTCAGCGCAGTTGCGCTGCGCTGTGCGCTGCGTGACACGTGTCAAGCGCTGGGGCGTTTGCGCCGAACAGAATTAAAATTCCAGTAAGATCTTTCTGTTCTTGTTAAAACAAGAAGATTGTCTTCTGTAAAACAGAAGCCATTGGATCAAAGATCCAACGGTGGGGAAAATTCTCCAAATCACTCAGAGAAAGATCTCTTTAACAAATTTAACAAATTAATGTGCACTATATAAAGGCCCCTAGACCCCAATTCAAAAATGAGGATCAACATCAAGAACCTCAAAAACAACAAAACAGAGAGAACTCTGAAGAATTTTGAGAAGAACTCAAGAGAAGAAAAAAGGTAAAAACCTTTATAAAAGAAGAACTTCTTCTGAATAGATCATTGATCTAAGAACAAGATCAATGATCTTCAATAAAAAAAAAAAATAAAATAAATAATAACAGTGCCTTGCACTTTTTTATGAACCATTGGTTCTGAATCTCAAAGATTCTTTTCTTGAATCCAAAATTAGATCAAGTTATTGAAACAGTGCCTTGCACTTGCAAAAACTGCACTGTTGCGCTCCTGGGTTGGCGCAAGCCACCAGAGAGCGCCACGTTTCAGCTCCAGAACCACTTGCGCTATGCGCTTTTAAGATAGAGCATTGCTCTCCGAAGTTGGCGCAGCGCACTAGAGCGCGCCACGTGTCAGCAGCGCAACAGCGCAGCGCACTGCGCTGTTGCGCTTGCACTCACCAGAGTGTGACACGTGTCACCACCATGAGCGCTTGCGTTCAATAATTGGCGCAAAGCGCCTGACAAGCCACTGTCAAGTAATTAATGCACTGCATTATTTACAGAAGGGCTAAGCCCAATTAAAAAGGCCTAACAGGCCTAATAAAATGCAATGCATTATTTTAAAAAGGGCAGAGCCCAAACAAAAACAGATGCTCTGCATCATTTACAAAGGGACTGAGCCCAAATCAAAACGGCCTAGCATGCCAGAATAAAATGCAGTGCGTTATTAAACAAGGGAAAAGCCCTAGCACAGGCCTAATAGGCCAATGATAAATAAAAACGTTGAACATTTTCAACTGGATTTACCCCAATCATGGCCGTAAGTCCTCAAATTAAATTGACTGAGCAAGACTGCTCTCTTAAATCAATTTACATCCGGTTCAAGGGTAAATTTCTGAACTCCTCTGATACCTATCGTTGTAATCCTTCAACGACGTCAGAGAGGTGACGGGTCCCGACAACCACACATCGATACGGACTGCGGGGTCCTTAAACTCGTGGACCGAAACGTCCTTAAACTAATATTCGTCCCAAAATGGGAATGTTGGACCGAAATGTCCTTAAACTAATGTTCGTCCCCAAATGGG
Organism: Agapanthus africanus; assembly: GCA_030015575.1. NCBI lineage: Eukaryota > Viridiplantae > Streptophyta > Magnoliopsida > Asparagales > Amaryllidaceae > Agapanthus > Agapanthus africanus. The sequence goes on from CM057340.1 coordinate 663,707,185, forward strand.
AATGATGGACCACCATGTCCCTAAACTGGAAATCGACCGCAATGTCATTAAACTAAACAATAGAGCCAATTGCTCTCTTGTCGGATCCAAACGATCCTGGTAAGTTGATCTTAGTCTGGATATTAGGCTAACGTATCCTTAACAAAAGTTTAAGTTGATCTTAGCCTTAAATAGGGCTAACGTATCCTTAAACAAAAACCCCAAACCCAAATCTAAGAAAATATGGATTTGGACTAATCCACGTCCTACGGGCGACGACATAAATTAGTCTCCGTATACAATCCACGGGCAACCACAAACAAAACTAACACCCACGATACGAAGTGAAATTCTGGAGAAGGAGAAAGTTGTTACCGCGATGCGGTAGCGTAATTAACTTCAGGGGCTTGCGCCTGTAGGGAAAAGCGTCCCCACAATCAAAAACCCCTCAAACGAGGGAGAATCTGACGAAGTCTGCTACATCGGCTGCATCCGTCTAAACTTTCGATACACGGTGCCATAAATCAACTTGGTATCTTCGGAGAGGTGGACGGATAAAACCAAATGGCATCTGCCCCGAATCTCAGGCAAGACGTCCTCACATCGTCTTGGCCGTCTTTCGGAGGGGAACAGATTCTGGCACACCCGGTAGGACCTTTTCCTCTTTCCACTTCACAGTTCGTGTGTCGTCTTCGCTAACGAATCGCGGTTTGTTAATGGTTGCCTTTGGGTTTCAAGTTACTAAGATTTGGTCTTTTGCCTGGCGCAGAAATCAAGCATCCATGGCCTCCAACTGCTCGATCTGTTCAAAGTGCCAATGCAACCAACGCTCCACCTCACCTGGAGGTGTAGCTTATTGGCCTCAAGCGGCCTCCATCCTTGCCATGCCGGTAGAACAGGTGACCCAGGCCACCACCGGCCTGTTTTTCGGAACCATGATCCCGCCTGCAAGCTTCACCATGCCAGTGCCCGCACCAGAAGCGAACAAGAAGTCGGTCTTCAATCGGCTCACTGCTACAACGGCCCCTTTCAACGGGTCGTCCAATATCAAACTGGCAGCCTCTGTCTTTGCCAGGCTGAGCCAGAACCCTGATGGGCCCGCCAAGAAGCCCATGAACCCTGAAATGGCTGTCCCAAGGAAGAGAGACACCCTTACTCCTGAAGTCGTCAAGACGGCTTCTCTTGTTAAAGAGTCAGTCTTTTCAAGGCTGACTATTCCGGCTCCTGCTCCTACTCGAGGATCTGTCTTTGACAGATAGAACATCGCCACTCAAAGGACAACATCAGTCTTTAAGAGGCTGACACCAGCAGCACATCATTCGGACAGGGGGCAAGAAGAAGCTGTCCCTATCGCCGAGCCAGTCCCAACGGCTCGTCACGCTCGACGCCGCCACTGGCGCCGAGTAAGGAAGGCCGGGGGCAACTCCCCCTCAGGGCTAACTCCACCCGCTCCAGTGGTGGAAGTTAATGCTGCTGTTCCAACTGGGAACATCTTTGAACTGCTAAGGAGGGTACGTAAGAACTCTCCGACTGCCACGCTAAAATGATCTCCTCCACCTGCGGAGAGGGTTACAGAAACAAAGCTAGAGCAACCCCCTCAACGGCTGTCATCCAAAATTTATAAGGTCTGACGGAGGGTTTAAGATTCCGTAATTGACCAAGATCACTCTTGCCGGCAGAAAAGGGCGAAAGTGCAGGAAGAAAAGAATCGTCCTGTTAAACAGCAAAGGACGACAACCGCCAGGGTCCCCACTGCAACGGCCCCTTCAACTTCAACGGCCCACAAGAGAAGGAGGCCGGAGAAAATTCCCACACCTGCGGCAAATGTCAAAGGCGGCGAGCCCAAACGCTCTAAGTCCGGGGGCATTATAGTCCATACCGTATACATGGCATCGGGGAAGGAGGACAGCCGTGCATCTACAGGTCATAGACCGCTTACACGGTCAATGACCAAAGCTCAGGAGCAACAGCAGAAGCTCCAAGAAATGATGAACGTGATGGCCGCACTCACTGGGCCAAAAGAAAGCCTCGAAGCGTCCTCGGATCAACGCCGGGAGCAAGAAACTGACGCTGAATTCCTTCGTCGGATATTGGAGAAGAAGGATAAAGAGGCTGCTGAACAAGCGGCCAACATAAAGCGAATGGCCCTCCTGTTCCAGGACATGGTGGGTATGATGATTCAACAAGATCCTCCTGCTGAAGAAGATCCTCCGATCGTCCTTGAAGACGACAGGGGAGAAATGTCAAATCCTCCACCGGCTCTGTCAACAGCCAAGGAGGAGACAATCTCCAAAGCTGACTTGGACGAATATATAGCTCAGCAGATACGGGTTCATCAGGCGACTGAGGCAGCCGGTCAGGTCATAAAAACGGGGCGACCATATCCGAGCTGGTATGATCAGATCAAGTACCTGCCAGGCTATACAATACCGAAATTCCATTTCTACAGGGGGACGGGCAATCCCCACCGGCATGTTGCCCAGTTCAGGGCACTCTGCGGCAACACCGGCGGTGATGATAAATTGTTGCTTCGCCAGTTCGTCGGTAGCTTATCGGATACAGCATTCGAATGGTACTCCGAGCTCCCAAACGACTCTATTAAGACATTCGCGGAGATGGAACTGCTGTTTACCCAGCGTTTTGCAAGCGCCAGCGAACACACCCCGATGACGGCATTGATTAATGCCAGGGTGAAGCCAGGAGAGACATGGGTCCAATACGCGATACGGTGGCGGATCTTATGGTCAAAATGCGAACAACGCATCGAAGAGGCTCCTGTGGTAGGCATGTTTGTGGGAACCCTCGATCCTCAAGCGACCATCTCACAATTCATGATGTTCTTCAAGCCGACTACCTTCCAGGCCCTGATCGACAAGCTAGCTCAAATGGACCAGATGGGCCATAGACCGCCCCCTCCAAAGCCAGACTCTCGAAATGAGAAGGGGAAGGGAAATGTGATTGTTATCGCTAATGCTCAACAATAGCCGAGCAACTTGAAACCGGCTGTCTGTCAAAATAATATGCGTCCACACCTGTCTCTTGAGAAGAGGCTGGGACGTCCTTACTCGTTTCCGTGAGATAAAACGGGGAGATTGTTCGAGCTGGCCTTGTGCAACTGACTCATAAATCTACCGGATCCAAGACGTCCGTCGCAGTCAAACGACGTCAATGATCCCAATTACTGTCCTAATCACCGAGTACTGGGTCATCCGATCGAGGACTGCTACGTCTTCAAAAATTGGATTGAGGACCAGTACCAACAGGGCAAGTTCGCGTTGTCCGACAGATGGAAAGTAAACCCACCACAGCCGCACACTCCAAAGAAAACGGACACGCCGGGGGCATCTTGTTCTTTTGTTGAGGACGAAAACGATGGAGAAGACTCATCAGATGAATCCGAAGACTACGTAGCGAGTTGTCATGTAATCTCTCACTCATTAGTGGATGATGAAGAGGCTCCTTGCTCCGAGAAACCGAGGGCGGACCCTGAACCAGAAATTCTGCGGCCGTCAGATGAGATAATCGATGCCTTCCTGAATGAGATTCGTCTGAAAGTTAAAGCCAATCAAGAACGTGAGATGGAAGCCAAACACCGCCGACTAGACCAAAGAGTCGAGGCACTCCCATCAAATCAAAAGACAACCGCTGCCGATGAAAACAAATTCAAGACGAGGAAAAGGTTTGCTAAAGCCATATCAATGGAAATGAAGCTACCACCCTCTGAAGAAAACACTCTCGGTGGAATAGAAATGTATCCTAATTATTGCCTATATCATCAGAAGATCGCACACGCTACTGAAGACTGCGACTCCTTTAAGTTTTGGTGGCAAGGGTATGTCACTCACAGGCATTACGTCAACAGAACAAAGCGGGATGCTCGTAGACAGCGAAAAAATACGACAAATGAGCATAAAAGAGTCGCCGGCAATTGCCACAGGGACGAGCCCGGGGGATCACGAGTTATCACCTTTGGGAACGACCCCTATGAAGAAACAACCTTCAACCCTCTCTTCAAGGAATCCATCTCTGAAGAATTGAAGAATTATGAGAACATTCATCCGTGCAAGGGCATATTACCCGGAAAGAATCTCGGACCCGCAAACGACGGAGCGAACAAAAAGGATAAAGGAAAGGGAAAAATGACCTTCGTCGCCAACACTCAACAACAGCCGAGCAACTCAAAATCGATTGTTCGCCAAAACAACATGCGTCCACACCAATCACTCGAGGAAAGACTGGGACATCTTTACTCGTTTCCCCAGGATAAAACGAGGAAACTGTTTGAACTGGCAGTGCGCAACGGATTTGTCAATCTGCCGAATCCGAAACATCCGCTACAGCCAGGAGATGTCAACAATCCTAATTACTGCCCCTACCATCGGGCAGTAAGTCATCCGATCGAAATTGCTTCGTCTTCAAAAATTGGGTTGAAGACCAATACCGACAAGGCAAACTCGCGCTGTCCGAAAACTGGAAGGTGAGCCTGCCACAACCACATGCTCAAAAAAAGATGGATATGCCAGGGGCATCATGCTCATTCATAGAGAAAGCCCAACGGACCACTACGTCCTAAAACTGGATAACGGACCGAAACGTCCTTAAACTAATGACGGACCGGAACGTCCTTAAACTAATACCGCAGCATCCTTAGGCTGACGAGATGAATATAAAGAATAAAAAAAATAATAAAAAATAAATAAACGGTATGTCCATAAGCAAAATGGGCACGGATAAAAACCCGAAAGGGCTCTGTGAGTAAAAACAGCAGGGCTACCGGCGAGTGTTCGTGAAAACCCGAAAGGGCGCGACCTCGTAGAAAAAAGAGAATAAAAAGAATAATAAAAGAAAACGGCACGTCCATAAGCAAAATGGGCACGGATGAAAACCCGAAAGGGCTCCGTGAGTAAAAACAGCAGGACTACCGGCGAGTGTTTGTGAAAACCCGGAAGGGCGCAACCTCGTTAAAAAACACTTACAGGGTCCTCTCGACCTTGTAAGGAGAAACCACCTGCGTGAGATCCTTACGACTCACTAGGGAGCAATACACTTAGGAATCCTCACGATTCCTAAGGAGAAATTACACTTGCGAGATCCTCACGACTCGTAAGGAGAACTCTCTTATGGGACCCTCACGGCTCATAAGATTTGAAACTTTTAAGTTACAGAGACCTAAACCTGTGCTTAAGCAACCCCCACAACCTTTGATATTGCCCTACAAGTGGTTCAATACTGACCCTTGTATACAATCCACGGGCGTGAATGAACATTTCCCTAACCAAGTCCCATCCGTGACTGGGGATATGTTCGTATGGTGAACAACCCTTGTAAGTCCTCTCGATTTACAAGGAGAAAACCCTCTTGTAGGATCCTTATGACTTACAGAGGAACATACACTTAGGAATCCTCACGATTCCTAAGGAGAAAATACACCTACAAGATCCTCACGACTTGTAGAGAGAAATACCTTTGTGGGACCCTTACGGCTCATGAAGTCAAAAGCCTTAGTCGACAGGACCTTAACCCTGTTCGCTAAGCCACCTTTGTTCGACATCGACAGAGGCAAATGATGATTCGCTCCTGGTAATATCCCAGTTGTAGCGGTGCTGATGCCAAAATCGGTGTCTAATTCCAGGCTTACGGCGAAAAGCCAGCAAGCCGCACATGCGTACAAAGTAGCCGAAATGATGGGGCAACTTGCAATAAAAAGCAGCAAGTAAAAACGTATGCATATAAAACAACCGAAATGATTGGGCAACTCATAATAAAAAGCAGAGAGTAAAAATAAAATAAACAGCCGAAATGATTGGGCACCGCGAAAAATAGCCGAAATGATTGGGCAATCGCGACCTTCGCGATATAAAAGCTGAAATGATAGAGCATCGCGGAGATAAAATAATAATATAAAAAAAATGATGATGAAACTTTCTCCCTACAGGTGAGATCACATCGATCCCTGTATATAATCCAAGGGCACAAACAAAGAGGGAACCACACCTTCCCAACAGGCTCCGTTGGAAAACGAAGCCAAATCTTGACGGTTCACCAACAACCTAGAAACAACGGCGACATTCATCTCGATACAGCAGACGCAGTGCCAGCAAGCGAAGCAAAGGCCGAATTCCTAGCTTTAGGGTCTTGACGGTAGCTCATATAAAACCTGAGAGGCCACCAGAGATCATCTCAACCTACTTCGACTCAGGGAAACCAGTGTCCTTGACGAGAAATTCTTGATTCGCGGCTACCCGCAGAGAAACTAGCGTCTTTGCAGGAACACCTCGATTCGTTTCAACCCCAGGGAAACCAGTGTCCTTGGCAAATACCTCAATTCAGGGAAACTAGCGTCCTTGATGAGAGCCTCCTGATTCGTGTCGGCCCGCAGAGAAACCAGTGTCTCCGCACGCAGAGAAACCAGTGTCTCCGCAGGAATACTCCGATTCGTTTCAACCCCGAAGAAACCAGTGTCTTCGGCAAAATCCTTCGACTCAGGGAAACCAGTGTCCTTGACGAGAAAATCCTGATTCGCGTTGACCCGCAGAGAAACTAGCGTCTTTGCAGGAATACATCGATTCGTTTCAACCCCAGGGAAACCAGTGTCCTTGGCAAATACCTCAATTCAGGGAAACTAGTGTCCTTGATGAGAGCCTCCTGATTCGCGTCGGCCCGCAGAGAAACCAGTGTCTCCGCAGGAATACTCTGATTCGTTTCAACCCTGAAGAAACCAGTGTCTTCGGAAAAATACTTCGACTCAGGGAAACCAGAGTCCTTGACGAGAACATCCTGATTCGCGTCGACCCGCAGAGAAACTAGCGTCTTTGCAGGAACACCTCGACTCGTTTCAACCCTAGGGAAACCAATGTCCTTGGCAAATACCTCAATTCAGGGAACCTAGCGTCCTTGATGAGAGCCTCCTGATTCGTATCGGCCCGCAGAGAAACCAGTGTCTCCGCAGGAATACCCCGATTCGTTTTAACCCCGAAGAAACCAGCGTCTTCGGCAAAATACTTCGACTCAGGGAAACCAGTGTCCTTGACGAGAACATCCTGATTCGCGTTGACCCGCAGAGAAACTAGCGTCTTTGTAGGAATACATCGATTCGTTTCAACCCCAGGGAAACCAGTGTCCATGGCAAATACCTCAATTCGGGGAAACTAGCGTCCTTGATGAGAGCCTCCTAATTCGCGTCGGCCCTCAGAGAAACCAGTGTCTCCGCAGGAATACTTCAATTCGTCTCAACCCCGAAGAAACCAGTGTCTTCGGCAAAATCCTTCAACTAAGGGAAACCAGTGTCCTTGACGAGAACACCTGATTCGCGTCAACCCGTAGAGAAACTAGCGTCTTTGCAGGAATATATCGATTCGTTTCAACCCCAGGGAAACCAGTGTCCCTGGCAAATACCTCAATTCAGGGAAACTAGCGTCCTTGATGAGAGCCTCCTGATTTGCGTAGGCCCGCAGAGAAACCAGTGTCTCCGCAGGAATACTCCGATTCGTTTCAACCTTGAGGAAACCAGCGTCCTCGGCAAAATACTTCAACTCGGGGAAATTAGTGTCCTTGACGAGAACTGCTCGATTCGTCTCGACCTGTGAAGAAATTAGTGTCTTCGCGAGGAATTCCCGATTCGTTTCGACTTGGAAGATAAAGCCTTAGGCAGCAGGGATTAAAAAACTTGTTTCCTAAGCACCGGGATCCTGCAAGTCGGTCTAAAACGGTCTCTTGCATACTATCCACGGGTCTCACTCTCCAAAGTCGAATCTCGACAAGGAGGGAAACAACCGCTTACGAGTCCTCTCGACTCGTAAGAGGGAAAATTCTCTTATAAGATCCTTACGACTTATAAGAGAAAACGGACTTAGGAATCCTCAAGATTCCTAAGGAGAAAATCCACCTACGAGACCCTCTCAATCCGTAGGGAGAAAAGTCTCTGTGAGACCCTCACGGCTCATAGAGTTGAAAAGTCTTAGGCAGCAGATCTGAATCTGCGGCCTAAGCCATCGCTATTTCTTGAAGAAACCAAGATGCTTACTCTATTATCTGTCAACCATGTTTATCAAGACAGCATGATGATAATAAGAGAAAGGGAGAAAGCGAAAGAGCATACAAGACATTGCAAAGAAAAAATGTGTATCTTTATTTATAAATTCAATCAAGTACCAAGTGAATCGTACAGAAGAATAAAGAATAGATACATCTTATTCGAAAAAGAAAATTTTTACAAGTATATTGATACAAGGGCAACTAATGGGAAGGAAGCGTCTTAAATAGCCCTATCAGTTGTTCATGCACTTCCTTCCATGTCTTTTCCTGATCGGCCACCACCGCCAGTTCCGCCTCCACTTGAGCCCGCTGCTGCAAGAAAGATGGAAGCTGCTGCAAGACTGCCTGCTGAGCTGCTTCGCGGCCTTGGGCATCACGCTCGGTGGCATCGAGCTTCCGCTTCAGGTTTAGCCTATTAGAGATACGCTCCAGAAGGCCCTCGAAGATAGCCTTCACTTGGGCAGCGTTCGCCTCAACCTCAGCGCGCAGACGAGCCGTCTCGTTCGAGGTCTCTTGGCATTCCCTCAGCCTTAAAGCCGCTTCTTGTTCCAGGTGACGGAAGTAAGAAGCGCTTTGCTCGATCCATGCTGCTCTTTGATTGCTTACGACTAAGGTCTCAGGAGCAGGGCGCATAAACTCCGACTGATGCAGGCGGACCTCGATTTCCCTGCAGTGATTGACCCAAAGCTCGACGACACCTCCATCATGAAAATTCACAAGCGCCGCCAACATTGGGTTAACCTCCACAGTGAAATCCACAGCAGATAGGAGAGTGTCTGAGTCAAGCTCTTCGACGTATCCACTCAGCATGCCCAAGCTCATTGCAGCACCCTTTGAAGACGGACGTATCAGGAAGGGGCTTGTTGGCATTATAACACGAGACTTAAAAGGCGACGGAACTGGAACGATAGCTGCAAAGCAAAATACGATTAGATGATGGTTCAAGAAATAAAAAAAAGTCATCGATGCGATAGTTTACTATACCAGCTGCAGTAGGTGGCAAGGCCGGAAAGGCCGGTGGCGCGACCGATCTCTCATCCCCTCCTTCGATTTGTAGCACTGCAATCAGGATGAGGGAAAGTTAGAAATGATTCCATTACTAAAAAAAGAAAGACATCAGTTGAAAACTATACTCACCAGCGCCACTGGAGGAAGAAGCGAGTTCAGATGGGAAGGAGAAGTGCGGGTGCAACACCTGATAGAGATGATCAAAAAGCACCCCTGAAAAGGCACAATAGTACGACTTTAGTACATAAATTATGCGGCTGAAAGATAAAACTAATGGGTTGCAAATCCATACCTTCCAACATCTGCGAGGGTACGAGGGAAGGCCGAGAGGTGACCACCGCCAAGGCAGTAGTTGGCGGCGCTCCCTCGAGCAATGGAGCATTGGCACTGGCCTCACCTGCGTCAAAAACAAGGATAAACTTATCAGAAAGGATTACAAGATAAAAAAGGGACAGTAACTCGAAATTTACCTGATGAGCCACCAGCCGAAATGGAGGCGTCTCCCTCATCCATCGATATGAGTCCACCTCCTGTGGCCTCATCACCGGACTCGACAGGGGCTGTCGTCGTACTCGCCCGACCAGGAGACGGCAGAGGGCCGTAGACGGGGAGAGCAATAATCGGAGCATTGCCAGACTCTTGAGAAAGAACGACTAGTTTTTCTCCTAGAGTCGTGCCCATCTCACTCGCTACTTCCTCGGACTCGGTTGACGCCATTGTCTCGTTTGCCATAACCACGGGGTCACCAGTTTCAGATACTCCGCCCGCCGCTGCCCCAGGCTCAGTTATAGAGGTCGTCTCATTTGCCGCCACCTCAGGCTCGGCATCAACGACCTTCTCTGGTGCAGCTCCCTCAGCTCCCAGCTTAGGTTCAGCGACCCCGGCGACGTTGCCCACCGACGTCTCGGGTTCAGCCGCTGCCTCTTCCTTTGTCCCCTTAGGTTCGACGGTTTCCGTCTCCCCTTCGATTGGACTTGGCCCTGCAAGACAAGATATATAAGAACCGACAAATTTACAATTCTTACAACAAAATTTTGATTGAAAAATACATCACCTGAGGTAGACTTGTCGTTAGCACCCCGAACTGCACACGCCACCTGTCTGCGAGTTGTGGACAAAGCGACCAGGGACTCTTCCGAGGGAGTATCAGCATGAGGGACAGTACTTGGGCCCGCTCCCACGGCCAAAGCAGCCCTGCGTGCTTTCGCTTCGCGCCTTAGCCGCTTTCTCTCCTCCCGAGCTGTTGAGACAGACCTCTTCAAAGCCTCCTTCATTGAGACGTCCTTGTCCGTGAACAGGGATGCCTCCAAATCCTTCAAGGCATCCCTCGTCGACTTGTCGAGTTGAGGCTCTCGCAGCAACCCCGAGGAGACTAGGACTTTAGTAGCAGGCCTGGGGAGAGTCCCCGCATCGGTTGGCACAGCCCCTGCAAAGAGACAAAAGAAGAAGAGTTAGATCGACCATAATAAAAGGAGAATAAAGACTTAATGAATTGAAATATACCGAAGCCCAAGGATGCTCTGAGTCGTTCCTCCTCTTGAAAAGTTTTGAGGGAGGCAGCGATGGCCTCTTCAGTGGTGATGCATGTTTAAAGAAAAGAGGGGAAAAGCATTAGTCAAATACAATAATAAAGATATGATGCAACAAAAAATACGACTAGTAATTACCCGATTGCGCAAGCTTAGCTAGCCACGCGTCGCGCCTTGCCAATCGCTCTGAAGCTGCGATGGCGGCCACCAGGTCCGTGTCATCCGACGGCATAACTAATCCCCTGTTGGTCCCAAACTCTCCCAGGCCCTCGCTATAGGGAGCATGAGGTTCTTGACCGAACACGACGTCAGCAGAGAGGATCGACTTCTTCTTCCTCTTCTGCCCACCAGCCCTGGGTGCACCCGGGATCGACTTGCGCTTTGCAGGCACCTTGGGGCTGATGGTCCCGATGTCTGCGCCCACACCAGACTCTGGAAAAGCCATAACTACCGTCTCCACTAGAGCACGGGGCGCTGGTGGTGCATCCGCAGTATCAGGAAGCGGCAATCCGCGTGGAGGACTCAGCACACGCGGTGGTTCGGCTCTAGCATCTTTCAGCGGAGGAACTACGGGGGTCCTTGGCACCAGAGGAGCTTTGCGGTCGCTACCGGGAGGCACACCCTTACGGTCGACCAACAATCACTTTTCTTCCTTTATAACAGCGCCCTTCGAATGATTGTACTACGCTGTATATGTATTGAGGATTCGTGGGGTGCAAGCCGGCTCGCTGATGAAAAAATGAGAACCCGTATTCAGACGCATGAAGTGATGCAGCGCGCTCTCCATCCCTTCTTCAGTAGCAGCAGGTTCCAGTAAGAAAGCCTCCAATGGTACCCCTTGATTGTAGCTCAGTTGCTGGGCGAAACGATGCGGGTTGTATCTTATAAAAAGCGCCGCACCGTTGTTGTCACGTCCCGAAAGTACGGAATATGACCGGCACTTAAACTACGAACGTCTCGAGGCGTACGTAATCTAAGTAAGCCGAAAACCCAGAAATCCAAACCAAGAAAAGTAGTAGAGTGAAGGAAAACCAATTAAAACAAGTGGTTTCAATAGCATAAGCCGAATTATGCGCTTAAAAAAAACATCAAACATTTCCCGAAAATTTCGGCAGAGTCTCCTTTGTAAAAACTGGCCCCCAAACGGGATACAACATGAATAGTATACGAAATCAAAAAGGCATCCCCAAGCGGGAGCTAGCTCTTCGTCAATCGACGGTCATAACCACACAAGCAATAATATACAACGCCAAGGGCGAGGATCAAAACTCAAAAGGAAACTCAAAACCACCAGAAATCCACAGAAATATAACGCGCGACTCTAAGGTCGAAATAACTAACATCACCGGTCTCTATCTCTGAAATAAATACATGTTTGGTTGATGGAACTTCTAGATACAACAGAATAATGATATACAAGATATATAATGGGGGTACGATACAAGTAAACCCACCTACTAGCAGTCACCCGGAAATGGGAAGCAGTGCCAGCAAAGCCGTAATGAAACCTGGACGGCAAAACCTGCAAGAAACTGGGGCACAACGGGGGAGAGTTGCCAACTCGTGAATAGAAAAACATCTACGGAAAGAAATCGCATAAATAACGCAATCTAGGTCAATGATCATAATATATCCTCAATTATATATATAACATGCAGCCTATAACAAAGGCTAGAGTAAATATCTAACCCGAGTGTAATCTCATGTGCCCGTGTCAGTGCCTCAGGTAGCAATATATCATGTGAATGAGGTATGAATGCATGAAAACCGAATGCATGTAAATGAAGAAACTGTTTTCATAATTTAGTGAGATTTTCTTTGTATTTTTAAAATGAGGTATCATAATGAAATCAGCATAAAACAGTGCCTAGCATCGGCACAAAACGTAATCCCAATATCTCGATATCTCTGTATCACAGTCTCCGTACCTCAATATCTTGAAATCTCAATGTCTCAATCACAATATCTAGGGCGCCGTCAGTCCAGACCGGCCCCTACCATCCATCTCAAGACCACGATGGTATCCTCCGGATATCTGACGCGTCGGGTAAAATCACCGGTAGGTAGTGCTCCCCTGCCAGGCTCACATCATGATCATCACGCGCTTCTTGCCCCGGGGTACCTTACCGGGTCCACCATATACCCGAAACGGTTCATCCGCCTCCTCGAATCGGGTCTCGAAATCCATCAGCAAACTCATGGTGGACGACTCATACTGCATGGGAAAAACCACACTTTTTATTTAAAAAGAGCGAAATCAGTTTATATAAGTTTTGCGGTTTTCCCCCAAATCCAGAAAATCTTATAGAAATCCGAATCCAAATCATCAATAGCATATAAACCCATGAATATAGGCATAAGAATCCATGAATACGGCATAACAATGAATAACAGTATGCATGAAGTGACAAGTAATAACTATAATATCTAAGCTGGCATTTAAGGTAAGTACACTAATATTATGTCAAACTACTAGCTATCAAGCTAAGTTAAGCAATAATATTTTCTAAGGTGTACGTGACATGGCAATTACCGATGAAGATGTGTGTGAGCCGGCAAGTAAGTGTACGTGGTACATACGCATCATCGGTAATGGTGCTGGTGTCCTAACAATATAATGTCAACAATGCAATATGAAATAATAATGTAAGTATGCGATGCGGAGCGAACCACAATAATAAGCGGGAGCTGAATACTAGACGCAACTGTAACTAACCTACATTAATCTAATATAAGTCCTACAAATGGTGCTTTTTGAAATAAAACGAATCATGGGGTTTTGAAAATAGGGCTACGGTGTTTTTATGAAAAGATACGTCTTTTGAAATATCCGTAGGATCCCTTGGGCTGTCTTTTAAAATACCCATGATTCGTTAGTTTTTGAAATAGGTAAGAAGTCTAATCTAATCTAACAACTACACTAAACTATACGGCTGAACTAACAAGCTGAACTACAGGTAAGGAAACCGCCTATCATCTGAGTCGATACATATACATACCTGTATATGTATAGTCGGTGATCCCGCCTCAATAATATCATATCTATAACCAGACAAGTCAAGAGTGCGGATCAATCATCAATATATAGCTCGTACGTAAAACCGTCGTACGGCATCCCAAATCTGGGTACGGGTCAAAATCATATTTATAACACTATTCACCCATATCGCCGCCCCAAGATCCGCTATAATACCAGGACGTACCTCAAGTACGAATCCTGCCATATCACCGATATCACAACCACAAAACAAATCTCATCGACTCAGCTCAATCCCAAGTATCATCCTCAAATCCGTATGTGAACACATAGTCCCATACCCATGTGAACACATAACTATAAAGAATCCCATGAGCACATATAAATAGGAATGTATGCAAGTATGTATGTGTGTATGTGTAGTGCAACACTACCCTAGGGTTCACAACACTAAAATAATCCAACACATCAATATCCATCCTAAACATCGTTATTAATCCCAAATAACATATAATAATTATTGGTGTGTATACGCATCCGTATACACCACCACGGACTGCGGGGGTGCTATACGCCATCCACCCGACTTCTCCCCGTAGATATAAATCTACTCACCTGGTCCTCGCTCGCCGGTGCCGACGTCGTCACGCGCTTGCTTGTCGTCTCGAAATCCACATGGGATACCTACATATCATAACGCACCATATCGCATTAAAATCCGACCCATGACCAACGACGCACGAATCCCACATAGGTCAAAACCTATGGTTGCTTTCATAAATCGACCCAAAAACCCTCAACGTCAGCCTACAAACGCCAAACCATCGAGAAAAACCCAAACACACCCATTTATACATTCAAAAACACTAATTATAATATGAAATAGGTTGCAATTCACAAAAACCTCAAACTCACTTTAAAAGCTATTTTTCCGAAAATCTAGCAAGCAAAATTAACCGTTTTAGTACAAAACTCGATGTTTAAACAAATTTAGCGGCCACAATATCCACTAAATATCATAACTAAGTCATATAAACCATTTCTATAATTTATTCTCATAAATTTGCATAATTTCCAAAATCCTAGTTTGCAAAAATATCAATTTTTAACACCTTTTATAGCAAAATTCACAATTCATCAATTAAGCTTGGTTTTGCATGATCTAAATTGCTAAACAAAATATTAAAATGTTAATAAAGTCATCAAAACCTTAATTAGATTTCAAATCACCCATTTGGAACCAAAAGCTAAAAACTAGTTTGTTTAAATAAAGCTAAATTGGATATTTTAATGTTACAATTAGCAATAAGCAACAAGATTACATTTTGCATGCCCTAAGATACAAAAATACATCACATAACCATGCAAAATTGATCACCATTCAACTCCAAAACAAAACCTCACTTCAATTTCATAAACCCTAATCTTGAATTTGGACTTGAAATTTAAAATCTAAACTAAACCCTTCATTAACATAATTTGAAGTAATAACAAACAACTCAAAAAAAAGAACAAGATTTATACCTCATAACCATCTTGAGATCAACATGAAAATTGTCTCCAAAATGCAAACTTTTCACCAAGATCCATGCTTGATAGGTTAAGGAGAAATGGGTAGGACTCGGATTTGAGTTTTAGCTTGATTTTTGATGGAATTTTAAGCATTTTGATGAATTTTTTGTGATGAAATGAGAGGAGAAAAAATGGGGGCAGCAAGAGGGAGGGGTTTCGGCCAGAATTTTTGAGGGAGGATGAGAGAGAGTGAGGTGGGGGTGTTGGTAAGGTCAAAGGAGCCATATCTCAAGTCAACACTTAAACATTTTTTCCTTTATTTTATTTTTTTCCTTTTCTTTTCTTGGTTTCCTTTGACTTTTAAGTGAGGAGATGAGTGGGGGCTGCTGAATTCAGCCCTAATAGGGGAGAGGGTGAGGGTGTGTGTGTGTATATGAGGAATATTAAGCAACCATACCCCAATTCTATTTAGCTATATTTCACCATTTAAGCCCTTTTTCTTCGATATTTTCTAAACCGTTTTGGCAAACGATTTTATTTCAAAAATCACATGATAAAATTTTATTTAAAGTTTTATGATGCACAAAATTTGTTTCAACACATTCCAATTTGTAATTTTCCCTAATTAAATATATTAGTGACGGCTTAAAATAATATTAAAATAATTAATTTCGGAAAATTTTTCAGAAAATTTGAAATTTCACCAGTGGCTCAATAAACACCAAATACTAGCAATTACATAGCTAGAATATGTATATTTAATTTTTATAATAAGATATTTGTATTTTGACTTTTTACAGAAAACACCCTTATTTTACCGATTTTCCGAAATTTCACCGAAACGATTTTCAAAACGCTACAATCTTCCCTCCTTAAAGAAATTCGGTCCCCGAATTTAAATTCAAACTCCCCCCAAATACAAAAACATCTAAGCAAAATCATCAAGTCGTCGGGGCTGCGAAATTGTAAATACATAAAACAAATCGTAGCGCAGCGCATGCGCATGAAAAATGAGCATATAACTCAAATCAAAACTCCGTCAAGCATCCCGCAATCATCGGCGTCATGGTAAAGACACAAATGTCAAATCCAATACAAAACCAATATGCTATAAATCGGAACTACACACGTAAATATCATATCTATATATGTAAATATCTGAAGGAAATGAATGCCAAATATGTTCAGGTACTGTCCTCTGACTAGTCCTGCCCAGTACGAAAACACATAGTAAATATCATAAAAACGTACTGCTCTATAGGAAAAATCAATCCCAAAATACGCGTATGAGTACTACTTGCGTCTGGTGCGCACGGAAATCAAAATCCAAATACGTGCCATACAAGTGCACAGAAACAAGATCTAAGTGCATCGGGTGTGCACAAAGCATCTGTCGTAGGCAACGTGTGTGCCTGACAGCAAAATCAAGTGCATCTGACATGCACGAAAAAAATCTCGATTTAGTGCATCTGGTGTGCACCAAAATCGCATCTCAAGACATGCGCTCAACATGCGCGAAAAACCCAAAACCAGGGGCATCCATCATGCACGAAATCATGAAATCCAATATCAAGCGCCGAACATGCGCAAAATCAAATCAGGTGCACAAGGTGCACAAAACAAATATCGAGCATCATCGAAGTCCAGTGCATCTAAGTTCACAAAAGGCGTATCACTGCACTGCAAGCATATATAAACTATACAGAGTGCAGGAACCAAATCGTGTGCGTGCATACGCACAAAATCAACTCAAATGTCTAAAACCGTAAAATCACAAACATGCGAAACCAAAGCACGAAAACGATATCAAGTGCAACACTGTGCAAAGATCGTAAATCCTCAATCATCAAAATCTAATCATAAGAATAAATCACCCAAAACATCGAAATCAATAATGGCGGAATAGTACTGCTCAAGTACATCCTCTAAGAATCTCGGGCCAACTGTCGCGGTCACTAGTGGACGTCTCGTCGATGATCATGAACTCTGGCCTGCTGGTGTGCGTAACAATGACCACTCCTGGGTCAAGGTCTTCACTGTGAATTACCAATCTCTCGGTCCATCGGCTCATCGGCCCTGTCAGGTGTGCTAACGGGGATGATTCCGTTCTGGCACTTCTCTGGTCATCTCTCGGTCAATCATCGCGACCACTTGTAAGACAGCATATCACTGGCGTCGGCCTCTGGCTCTCTGAATGTACGTGACACATCTGATCCTGGGTGCAAGTATCATTGCAGCAGTGTCCTGGAAGGAATCCTGCTCACGGTCTCTTCCATGTCTCGTCTCTGCCAACTGTCCAGAAGTCATCGTCCTTTCTTATATCTGCATCTTGCTCTGGAACGACCGCATACTCATCGCGACTCCTTCTGGAAGGTAAATCCAAGTACCATGCCTCGGCATGCGCATCGCATCTCTGATGTCGGCGGAGTGGAACGTAGTCTCATCAAGATCTCGTACGTACCTCTTACTCCATTTTTCTCTAACGTCGACTGCTTCGGACTCGTCTCGTCGTGGCTGCATGGATTGAGCTCCAACGGCTATCCTCGTATCTGGAGTCTCCCAAGAATGCATCTCACCACCTAGCATCCGATTGAAGTCGAACCATCCGATTGATTCGTCAGAACCTCATAATCCCCCAAAAGCTCAACATCTTGGGTACAGTTTAACAGTATCGAGTACGTACCACAGCATCGATGGTCCAGCCGTAGAAGGGCAAACCCAAGCTTCACTAATGGCGCCGTAGAACTGCCGCAAACCCGAAGGTTCAAAGGCTTTCACACGGTCATTATGTCGAGTTAGGGTTTCATTCTTCTAGAGGGTCCATAGAATTGCCTGCATGACTTTCCGAATACTTTAAACTTGGAATAATAGGTTTCTGACATTCGATCGTCTCTGTCGACTCTCAACGTCTCCGCGTGAAGTCGTCTCTTACTGAAATCAATCTATCTGATGACCTCTCATCGGGTAGGCGAACGAACCACATGTCCTAGTCATCCATCCTCGGATGACTAGCGACTTTCTAGCATCTATTAGTACAACTCGTCCGCAATAGCTCCAACATATGGGGCGATATCTCGTCACTCGCAGCAACAACTGGCTCACTCGTCTGCACGCTGAACAGTGCCTCAATCATCATGAGTAAGCAATACACCAACGGTCATCAAAATCTGGCTGGCCTCTGTCAGTGGCTCAATCCTCTAGTGCTGATCGACACGTCCAAGTAATCTCATACAGCGATCCATCAAATGCTCGGGGTGTGAAACACAATAAAAAGACACATCTCCGCAATCGTGTGTCGCCGGAATTTCGCCCTGGTCAGTCCTCGTTCGTGACGAGCTCGTGCTGACCGCAACTCTAGCTGTAGCTCTTCCTGCCCGTAATCGTGGCAGCAGAACCATAACTGATACTGATGAGGCTAGATCGGAATGAATATAATACTGAGCAAAGAAATGTACATCCTAAGGCTTCTTAAGTGGAGTAGCGTATCGTAAATATACCGCAGAACATACCTACGGTACGTCACTCTACTTTGTCACCTATTCCATCAACCAAGGGTCATCCTACGCTCCGAAGGTAAAACCTAACGCTCTGATACCAACTTTGTCACGTCCCGAAAGTACGGAATATGACCGGCACTTAAACTACGAACGTCTCGAGGCGTACGTAATCTAAGTAAGCCGAAAACCCAGAAATCCAAACCAAGAAAAGTAGTAGAGTGAAGGAAAACCAATTAAAACAAGTGGTTTCAATAGCATAAGCCGAATTATGCGCTTTAAAAAAAAAAACATCAAACATTTCCCGAAAATTTTGGCAGAGTCTCCTTTGTAAAAACTTGCCCCCAAACGGGATACAACATGAATAGTATACGAAATCAAAAAGGCATCCCCAAGCGGGAGCTAGCTCTTCGTCAATCGACGGTCACAACCACACAAGCAATAATATACAACGCCAAGGATGAGGATCAAAACTCAAAAGGAAACTCAAAACCACCAGAAATCCACAGAAATATAACGCGCGACTCTAAGGTCGAAATAACTAACATCACTGGTCTCTATCTCTGAAATAAATACATGTTTGGTTGATGGAACTTCTAGATACAACAGAATAATGATATACAAGATATATAATGGGGGTACGATACAACTAAACCCACCTACTAGCAGTCACCCGGAAATGGGAAGCAGTGCCAGCAAAGCCGTAATGAAACCTGTATAGCAAAACCTGCAAGAAACTGGGGCACAACGGGGAGGAGTTGCCAACTCGTGAATAGAAAAATATCTACGGAAAGAAATCGCATAAATAACGCAACCTAGGTCAATGATCATAATATATCCTCAATTATATATATAACATGCAGCCTATAACAAAGGCTAGGGTAAAAATCTAACCCGAGTGTAATTTCATGTGCCCATGTCAGTGCCTCAGGTAGCAATATATCATGTGAATGAGGTATGAATGCATGAAAACCGAATACATGTAAATGAAGAAACTGTTTTCATAATTTAGTGAGATTTCCTTTGTATTTTTAAAATGAGGTATCATAATGAAATCAGCATAAAACAGTGCCTAGCATCCGCATAAAACGTAATCCCAATATCTCGATATCTCTGTATCACAGTCTCTGTACCTCAATATCTCGAAATCTCAATGTCTCAATCACAATATCTAGGGCGCCGTCAGTCCAGACCGGCCCCTACCATCCATCTCAAGACCACGACGGTATCCTCCGGATATCCGACGCGTCGAGTAAAATCACCGGTAAGTAGTGCTCCCCTGCCAGGCTCACATCGTCATCATCAAGCGCTTCTTGCCCCGGGGTACCTTACCGGGTCCACCATGTACCCGAAACGGTTCATCCGCCTCCTCGAATCGGGTCTCGAAATCCATCAGCAAACTCATGGTGGACGACTCATACAGTATGGGAAAAACCACACTTTTTATTTAAAAAGAGCAATATCAGTTTATATAAGTTTTGCGGTTTTCCCCCAAATCCAGAAAATCTCATAGAAATCCTAATCCAAATCATCAATAGCATATAAACCCATGAATATAGGCATAAGAATCCATGAATACGGCATAACAATGAATAACAGTATGCATGAAATGACAAGTAATAACTACAATATCTAAGCTGGCATATAAGGTAAGTACACTAATATTATGTCAAACTACTAGCTATCAAACTAAGTTAAGCAATAATATTTTCTAAGGTGTACGTGACATGGCAATTACCGATGAAGATGTGTGTGAGCCGGCAAGTAAGTGTACGTGGTACATACGCATCATCGGTAATGGTGTTGGTGTCCTAACAGCATAATGTTAACAATGCAATATGAAATAACAATGTAAGTATGCGATGCGGAGCGAACCACAATAATAAGTGGGAGCTGAATACTAGATGCAACTGTAACTAATCTACATTAATCTAATATAAGTCTTACAAATGGTGCCTTTTGAAATAACACGAATCATGGGGTTTTAAAAATAGGGCTACGGTGTTTTTATGAAAAGATACGTCTTTTGAAATATCCGTAGGATCCCTTGGGCTGTCTTTTAAAATAACCACGATTCGTTAGTTTTTGAAATAGGTAAAAAGTCTAATCTAATCTAACAACTACACTAAACTATACGGCTGAACTAACAAGCTGAACTACAGGTAAGGAAACCGCCTATCATCTGAGTCGATACATATACATACCTGTATATGTATAGTCGGTGATCCCGCCTTAATAATATCATATCTATAACCAGACAAGTCAAGAGTGCGGATCAATCATCAATATATAGCTCGTACGTAAAACCGTCGTACGGCATCCCAAATCTGGGTACGGGTCAAAATCATATTTATAACACTATTCACCCATATCGCCGCCCCAAGATCCGCTATAATACCAGGACGTACCTCAAGTACGAATCCTGCCATATCACCGATATCACAACCACAAAACAAATCTCATCGACTCAGCTCAATCCTAAGTATCATCCTCAAATCCGTATGTGAACACATAGTCCCATACCCATGTGAACACATAACTATAAAGAATCCCATGAGCACATATAAATAGGAATGTATGCAAGTATGTATGTGTGTATGTGTAGTGCAACACTACCCTAGGGTTCACAACACTAAAATAATCCAACACATCAATATCCATCCTAAACATCGTTATTAATCCCAAATAACATATAATAATTGTTGGTGTGTATACGCATCCTTATACACCACCACGGACTGCAGGGGTGCTATACGCCATCCACCCGACTTCTCCCCGTAGATATAAATCTACTCACCTGGTCCTCACTCACCGGTGCCGACGTCGTCACGCGCTTGCTTGTCGTCTCGAAGTCCACATGGGGTACCTACATATCATAACGCACCATATCGCATTAAAATCCGACCCATGACCAAAACGACGCACGAATCCCACATAGGTCAAAACCTATGGTTGCTTTCACAAATCGACCCAAAAACCCTCGACGTCGGCGTACAAACGCCAAACCATCGAGAAAAACCCAAACACACCCATTTATACATTCAAAAACACTAATTATAATATGAAATAGGTTGCAATTCACAAAAACCTCAAACTCACTTTAAAAGCTATTTTTCCGAAAATCTAGCAAGCAAAATTAACCGTTTTAGTACAAAACTCGATGTTTAAACAAATTTAGCGGCCACAATATCCACTAAATATCATAACTAAGTCATATAAACCATTTCTATAATTTATTCTCATAAATTTGCATAATTTCCAAAATCCTAGTTTGCAAAAATATCAATTTTTAACGCCTTTTATAGCAAAATTCACAATTCATCAATTAAGCTTGGTTTTGCATGATCTAAATTGCTAAACAACAAATTAAAATATTAATAAAGTCATCAAAACTTTAATTAGATTTTAAATCACCCATTTGGAACCAAAAGCTAAAAACTAGTTTGTTTAAATAAAGCTAAATTGGATATTTTAATGTTACAATTAGCACTAAGCAACAAGATTACATTTTGCATGCCCTAAGATACAAAAATACATCACATAACCATGCACAATTGATCACCATTCAACTCCAAAACAAAACCTCACTTCAATTTCATAAACCCTAATCTTGAATTTGGACTTGAAATTTAAAATCTAAACTAAACCCTTCATTAACATAATTTGAAGTAATAACAAACAACTCAAAAAAAAGAACAAGATTTATACCTCATAACCATCTTGAGATCAACATGAAACTTGTCTCCAAAATGCAAACTTTTCACCAAGATCCATGCTTGATAGGTTAAGGAGAAATGGGTAGGACTCGGATTTGAGTTTTAGCTTGATTTTTGATGGAATTTTAAGCATTTTGATGAATTTTTTGTGATGAAATGAGAGGAGAAAAAATGGGGGCAGCAAGAGGGAGGGGTTTCGGCCAGAATTTTTGAGGGAGGATGAGAGAGAGTGAGGTGGGGGTGTTGGTAAGGTCAAAGGAGCCATATCTCAAGTCAACACTTAAACATCTTTTCCTTTATTTTATTTTTTTCCTTTCCTTTTCTTGGTTTCCTTTGACTTTTAAGTGAGGAGATGAGTGGGGTCTGCTGAATTCAGCCCTAATAGGGGAGAGGGTGAGGGTGTGTGTGTGTGTATATGAGGAATATTAAGCTACATGCAACCATACCCCAATTCTATTTAGCTATATTTCACCATTTAAGCCCTTTTTCTTCGATATTTTCTAAACCGTTTTGGCAAACGATTTCGTTTCAAAAACCACATGATAAAATTTTATTTAAAGTTTTATGATGCACAAAATTTGTTTCAACTCATTCCAATTTGTAATTTTCCCTAATTAAATATATTAGTGACGGCTTAAAATAATATTAAAATAATTAATTTCGGAAAATTTTTCAGAAAATTTGAAATTTCACCAGTGGCTCAATAAACACCAAATACTAGCAATTACATAGCTAGAATATGTATATTTAATTTTTATAATAAGATATTTGTATTTTGACTTTTTACAGAAAACCCCCTTATTTTACCGATTTTCCGAAATTTCACCGAAACGATTTTCAAAACGCTACAGTTGTGCCTAAACACCAGGAAGCCCGGTCTGATAGAATATAGATGGAGGGTCTCCCAGGCCGTCAGAACTGAGGCTCCATATTTGAAAGTGTCTTGCAATGGTCGCACTGTGGTGGTAGACGCCTTTCCAATGGTCGGCACTTTGTCAATAAAAGACATCCCGTCTCCAATGGTGTAGGGGCGAAAGAGCAAACCCCTGGCATTCCGTGGCGACGGAGTCACAATTGAGGCGCCGATTAGTCGTATAATTCGAGGGAAGTTGCACCTGTCATAGAATGGGGGCCTTTTGTGCATACCAAAGACGCCCAGGGTATGTAGCTCAAGCCATGATACGAAGTAATGCATCGGGAAGATCACGTGCAGCACTCCAGGCTCATTAGCATCAGCCACTTGACTAAGGCCGTGATACAGGTGTGCCAAATCGGCGATCCCGACGGCCACTTTTACCCCAATGGTCATCCGGTGAGCTGGGTAAAAGACAGAGGGCGTCATATGGCGAGAATGCATCGGGAGCGCAAACCAACTCAGCCATAGCCCAAGAAATCCTAAGAAGAATGCTTCCTCGTCCATCCCAGGGGCTGCAACCTCCGCGAAATAGACAACCGGAAAGTTAGGAAGGAAAAAGCCCTTTTGATCAATCTCCTTCGCTGGCAGGTTGTCTAAACCTAAACCGAAAGGGTCATCAAGCGTGGCGAATTTGGCAGCTTCTGCCGAGAGAACGTTTGGGTGAAGGAATCGGGTGATGAAATCCTCGAAACTGACCCCGCGGCTCCCACGTTCGATAAAGAGGGCCTCGTAGATGTTCAACACTTTGATCAAACTTGGAAATTGATGTTGAACAGCATTCTCCGGAGTGAGGCCCCTTATTGCCGGCTTAGCACCGAAGACATATTCGTCTGTAGGAAGCAGCTCCTCATAGTGCTCCTCTATAACCGGTAAGCCGGAGACCTCTGTGAATTCCTACAAAGAAATCGACACTTCCCGGTCCATTGCGAGGAAAGTGTGAGTAGGGATGTTCCACTGCTCCAAAAAGGCCTTAAACCACCAGGTGGGAAGCGTGGGATATTGGAAGAGGAAAACGTAAACTGCAGTGTACAACCCTAGCCTCATTAACTGCGACTTCTTCGCTGACAAAATGTAGCGAGCCCATGGCAGATAGCCGATCGGATGGTGGGGGATCAGACCTATGTTATATGATTGCCCCCAAGGTCGCGCCTCGCCTTGACAAATACGGCGTCCCAGGATATCCAAAACCATAGGAGGCTGAACCGGAATTGCATCTATAGCAGGATGAAGAAGGCCCTTTTAAGTCCAATCGACCATCTCCACGGCATACTGCACCGGGGGTGGGCTGGCATAGTGGATCGCCCTAATAGGCTCTGATGGTACTGCGCATGAAAAGCCCTGTCGACCCATGATAATTTGGTTGTACCACGACCCCCAAAGGTGAAGATTCTTATATTCCGGGTCGTGGTCCCTGATCATAGCTAGGACCTCATGGTCTACGGGTGCTCCGGGGAATCCTCCCTCCGAACGAACAAATGGGAATGAGGTATCAAAAGACATGTTTCCTGCGGAGGGACAAAAATTAGCCGTCAGTGTTGTAATTCCAACGCTTGGCGTTTTAAAAAAAATTTAATTACACCACACTGCAATGCAGTGGGTAGGGGACCAAATGGGGGCCCACAAAATCTGGATGACAGTGCATCATTTGATAAGACAGCCCCATCATTGGATGAGACTGTCAATTAATGGAGAGATCCCCAGGAGAATATTCTCATTAATGGGAAATCCCTAGAGACAAGAAGAAAATCTCCTCTTTCAGAGCAAAGCTCTGTCACAGAGTGACATTTGTCAAACTCTGGTCCCAAAGGAATAAAATTTCCTAAAAAGAGCCTAGCTCTGTGGTAATAATGGAAAGATCCATCAAAAGAAAATTTAACTCTTGAAAGAATTAAAATTTTGGGATCTTAAAGATCCATGAAAAATCTTAGGAGTTTTTCATTTTTAGATCAAAAAAGAAAAAAAAAAGATCTACATTTGATCCATGAGCAAAGCTCTGTTCATAGGTTAAAATCCATGAAACAAGATTTCTGTAGATCTATAGATTTTTGAGAGCAAGGCTCTGTTGATGAAACCCCAAAGGGGTTTTCTTTAGATCAAAGATCTATAAGAGCAAGGCTCTGTTAATTTAATTTAATTTAAATTTTACCTAAGTTGTTCTAAAAATCTGAACTCTGGAGTTCTTGGAAAGAAACAAGAGCAAGGCTCTAAAGTTCTCAAAGGCAAGAGCAAGGCTCTGAAAATCAAGATTCTTGAAAATGGTAAAACATTTACTAAGGACCAAGGGTCCTATTTATAGGCGCCTGCGCCCTTTCAACTCACCAGTTGATCCAACGGCCAAGATCTTGCCACCGCTGCACTCATGTGTGTGCCGCGTGAGCGCAACGGTGGGGGGGCATTTGTTTCCCCCAATCAGAGCAAAGCTCTGTTTGAATTTCAAAAATTCAAAATTGAAGCAACGCTTCAAATCCCTTGTGCTGCGCGCAACGCGCCACGTGTCAAAAGCTGAAACGTCAGCGCAGCGTCCAAGGCAGCGCGCCCAATCAGAGCAAGGCTTTATTTAAAACAAAATTAAAGAAAGCAACGCTTCAGTTGCGCAAGCGCTGCGCTGCGCGACACGTGTCAGCGCAGTTGCGCAAGCACAGTTGCGCTGCGCGACACGTGTCAGCGCAGTTGCGCCGCGCTGTGCGCTGCGTGACACGTGTCAAGCGCTGGAGCGTTTGCGCCGAACAGAATTAAAATTCCAGTAAGATCTTTCTGTTCTTGTTAAAATAAGAAGATTGTCTTCTGTAAAACAGAAGCCCTTGGATCAAAGATCCAACGGTGGGGAAAATTCCCCAAATCACTCAGAGAAAGACCTCTTTAACAAATTTAACAAATTAATGGGCACTATATAAAGGCCCCTAAACCCCAATTCAAAAATGAGGATCAACATCAAGAACCTCAAAAACAACAAAACAGAGGGAACTTTGAAGAATTTTGAGAAGAACTCAAGAGAAGAAAAAAGGTAAAAACCTTTATAAAAGAAGAACTTCTTCTGAATAGATCATTGATCTAAGAACAAGATCAATGATCTTCAATAAAAAAATAAATAATAAATAAAATAAATAATAACAGTGCCTTGCACTTTTTTATGAACTATTGGTTCTGAATCTCAAAGATTCTTTTCTTGAATCCAAAATTAGATCAAGTTATTGAAACAGTGCCTTGCACTTGCAAAAACTGCACTGTTGCGCTCCTGGGTTGACGCAAGCCACCAGAGAGCGCCACGTGTCAGCTCAAGAACCACTTGCGCTATGCGCTTTTAAGATAGAGCATTGCTCTCTGAAGTTGGCGCAGCGTACTAGAGCACGCCACGTGTCAGCAGCGCAACAGCGCAGCGTACTGGCGCAGCGCACTGCGCTGTTGCGCTTGCGCTCACCAGAGTGTGACACGTGTCACTACCACGAGCGCTTGCGCTCAATAATTGGCGCAAAGTGCCTGACAAGCCACTGTCAAGTAATTAATGCACTGCATTATTTACAGAAGGGCCAAGCCCAATTAAAAAGGCCTAACAGGCCTAATAAAATGCAATGCATTATTTTAAAAAGGGCAGAGCCCAAACAAAAACAGATGCTCTGCATCATTTACAAAGGGACTGAGCCCAAATCAAAAAGGCTTAGCAGGCCAGAATAAAATGCAGTGCATAATTAAACAAGGGCAAAGCCCTAGCACAGGCCTAATAGGCCAAAGATAAATAAAAACGTTGAACATCTTCAACTGGACTTAGCCCAATCATGGCCGTAAGTCCTCAAATTAAATTGACTGAGCAAGACTGCTCTCTTAAATCAATTTACATCCGGTTCAAGGGTACATCTCTGAACTCCTCTGACACCTATCGTTGTAATCCTTCAACGACGTCAGAGAGGTGACGGGTCCCGACAACCACACATCGATACGGACTGCGGGGTCCTTAAACTCGTGGACCAAAACGTCCTTAAACTAATATTCGTCCCAAAATGGGAATGTTGGACCGAAATGTCCTTAAACTAATGTTCGTCCCCAAATGGGAATGATGGACCACCATGTCCCAAGACTGGAAATCGACCGCAATGTCATTAAACTAAACAATAGAGCCAATTGCTCTCTTGTCGGATCCAAACGATCCCGTTAAGTTGATCTTAGTTTGGAGATTAGGCTAACGTATCCTTAACAAAAGTTTAAGTTGATCTTAGCCTTAAATAGGGCTAACGTATCCTTAAACAAAAATCCCAAACCCAAATCTAAGAAAATACGGATTTGGATTAATCCACGTCCTACGGGCGACGACATAAATTAGTCTCCTTATACAATCCACGGGCAACCACAAACAAAACAAACACCCACGACACGAAGTGAAATTCTGGAGAAGGAGAAATTTGTTACCGCGATGCGGTAGCGTAATTAATTTCAGGGGCTTGCGCCTGCAGGGAAGAGCGTCCCCACAATCAAAACCCCCTCAAACGAGAGGGAATCTGATGAAGTCTGCTACATCGTCCGCATCCGTCTAAACCTCCGATACACGGTGCCATAAATCAACTTGGTATCTTTGGAGAGGTGGACGGATAAAACCAAATAGCATCTGCCCCGAATCTCCAGCAAGACGTCCTCACGTCGTCTTGGCCGTCTTTCGGAGGGGAACATTAGGCATGCGATGTCTAAGGAATTCATTTGGTTATGCATGCGATGTCTAAGGAGATTGCGGATTCCAACTGTTGTAGTTTTACACTTTCTTTTCTGTGATCGTAAGCGTAGTATGTGGTGTATCGCCGGCTTCGTTGCTATACATCAACGACAATCGGGATACGCATACTTGCTTACGTTGATGCTATGAGATATTATGTGTTGCTGTGATATGTTATATTGGATCATCGCGTTTTGAATAGCCGGGGTTTTTATGTGAGATGAGAGTTTTTTCTTTTTCATTCATGTAAAATTCATTTGTATGTAATATTCTTTTATTGGGGCACTTCCGGGCTGAGGATGATGTCACCGTTGTATATTATTTACTTTTTCGCATTAGGTAGACCCAAGGTGGGGAGCATAAGTAACCGGGTTCTAGGGTCCAGTGGGAGACCATCTCGAGGAGTCGAGACCGGGTCTCCTAACCCTAGAATTGGCAGTGTTGCTTGCCGCTCTCGTAGGGGTCTAGGGATGTGGGTTTGGCTATTCATCGCGACCATGGAATCCGTGTTTTATACAGGCTCATATTAAAAACACGGACGTCTTAGTATATCCAATATTTCATATATATTCTTTTGCTGCAATGTTCTGTGATGAGATCATATTACTGCCTGAGACGAATGTTTATATTATATATATGAGATATATGTTATATTGCAGATTTCGTTTCAAAAGAGATGCTTGTGAAGCATATAAAAATGGGACTTCATTAATGAGATTAATGAAACTAAAAGAAACCTAAAGATGTTGTAGAAACTTGTTTAAAAACTGGTAGCTCTAGTTCTTGTTTTGCATAGCGGTGTTCCTTGTAGAACATCCAGCACCTTATTCGATAAGGAAAGAGCCGAGATCCCTTCACCGGGAGTGACCTCTTTAGTGAAACTAGATGCTATAAACTCGGTTTGTCTTTTGATTGCTTCTATAGTTCTTGCTTTGCACAGCGGTATATATGATATACCCTGCACTTTATTCGATGAGGAAAGGGCCGACGATCCCTTCACCGGGAGTGACCCCTTTAGCAAAACTAGAAAAGCCTAAAAAACATTCCATTTAAAATCACTCGATTCTACAACGATATCAAGTTCATTACGCAAAGGGTTTTCTTAAAAACCTGTCGTAGCCCTCCGTCATTTCAGATAAGTACTTCATAGTAATTGTGCTGCGTTTGTTGGCTTTCGTCAAGGCGTAGTGTGCGGTAGCTATTTATGCTTATCTGTATAAGCATATGATGCGATTGAGTTAGGGTAGTCGTGCGACTTTGTTGGCATTCGTCAAGGGCCGTACGGGTGGGTTTAATTCAATCGGGAAATGACGGGTTGAACTTGACTAGTAGCCTATGGTTTGTTGGCTTTCGTCAAGGTCATAAGATGCTAGGGGTAAAATATTATTGGGAATTTCAAGTGTTGAAATTTGCAATGAGATTGCATACCTTCTATGAGATAGTTGGATCCCGATACCCGCTGCGAGTAAGAGTTACTCCTGGGAGAGTTTTACACATTACAATTAGTCGATCAAGTAGGTGTCTAGAAAGGTGTCAACGGGGTCACGCCCCTGGGAAAACGAGGTTTACTTTAATTAGGTCCGTGCAACCTCCCTCAAAGTACCGGCACTGGCCTGGCTGAAAGATTGGAGAAATTGTAGCGTGTAATTAATCCCGGCTAGTCTTTCCTTTTAAGGTTTAAAGGAAGGTTTGACTAAAACAGTGGGAGACATCCTAATTAGATATATTAGATAACCAATCTAATCTTGCAAGAGCATACGTTGAGTGTTTTCTTCTCTCTCTCTCCAGGTAGCGACCATATCACGCCTTAATCAAGATAATAATACGGATATATTGACCGAACCCGCTTGTTATACTGAGCTGGGGAACGTTGGTCCTGCTCCAACTTATAAATGTTATAAGACAGAGTAGGAAATTGGGGATTACCAGAATTCCCGTGCCGCCCAAACGAAGAAAGTGCATGCTGATACATCTTCTTCGGGTGTGTTCATTACATAGAACTGTTTCTCAGTATTCTTTACGTCCTGGGTATGAGATACCGGATTAGGATCCGGCATATGTAATTTGTTACATGGGCTACAGATAGGTAGAGAACTGAGAACGGGTGATAAGTTTCATGAGATAGAAACGGTGCAAGTGTTACAGCCAAGTCTGTTGGTCACTATCACCCTGTATTACCAGAATACATTGATTCTGAACGAATGTTATTAGATACCGAACCTGATGTACAACATCATATCAGTCTCTTTATTAGTAAAGAAAGCATATAATTTTGTATTGTTGGATAATATTTTGAACATTTCCTATATCAAGAGTTGATCGGTTCAGGCACGTTATCTAAAAGCATAGACGTTCTAAATCAAACTACAGTTCTTAGTATACAGAACACACACAAGAGGAATAGTTCAGAAATGAACGAATCCTTCTTGAGGTATTGTAGACTAGGTCATATCAATGCGACCCGACTAGCCAAGTTACATTTAGATGTATATTTAAATTAGTTTGAATTTACATTTTATGAAACTTGCCGGTCATATCACAAAGATAAGATGACCATAGCTCTGTTTATTGGAAACAGAGAAAAAGTTAGTGAACTCTTGGGATTGATACATGCTGATGTATGAAGGTCCCCAGTCTACACATGCCAAGATCGGTTCTTTGTACTTCATTACATTCTCTGATAATCTCTCAAGATTTAGACATATGTTCCTATTGAAACACAAGTCCGAAACTTTTGAGATATTCACAGAATATAAGTTAGAAGTAGAGAACCATAAACGGGTATAAGTATTATGTCCTTTGATGAGATCAGGGAGGAGAATACTTGAGCACGGAATTCCTGGACTATTCTAAAAGAGAATGAGATTCTCTCTCAGTATTACTCCTCCGAATACACCACAGCACCTCGGTGTATCGGGGCGGAGCAATAGCACCTTATGTGATATGGTATGCTCTATGATAAGTACTACTGAGTTTCCTATTTCCTTTTGGGAGTTATGCACTTGAGAAGCTGCATACCTATTGAATAGGGTTCAAATCAAATCGGTTGCCTACCACTTCATATGTGATATGGAAAGGGAAGAGCCCATATCTTAAGTTTGTTAAGATTTGGGGTTGTCCGGCCTATGTCTAAAAAGCAAAATCCGGACAAACTCGAGGTAAAGTCAGTATCTGTGGAAGTTTGTTGGATATCCCAAGCATTTGCAAGGGAATATCTTCTACCAAACCGAGGAACAAAAGATGTTTTGTTTCTCAGCATGCCACCTTTGTAAAAGGGAATTTCTTGTGAAGAAATTAGTGGTCATGAGGTAGAACTGGAAGGAGTTCCAGCTATACAAACTACAGCAGATGATTTGGTAGAACCAAAGGATTCAATAGTTTCCAACGAACTTCAGCCTCTCCGTCGATCTAGTAGGGTTACTCACCCACCTGAGAGATACTTCGGTTTCTCTATGACAGTGGGAGCGAGGATTGCATCATGAGATGACGACCTAACTAGTTTCGAGCTGGCCATCAGGAGTGAGACTCTGTAAGAATGACTGGATGCTTATCGATCTGAGATGGAATCCTTATATACCAACAAAGTATGGACTTTGGTTGCTTTATCTGAAGGGTTAAATCCCCATCAGGAGCAAGTATATCTTGAGAAGATTACTTGGTGTACATGGAAAAGTTGAGACTTTCAAAGCTATGCTTAAGTCCATCCAGATCCTACTAGCCACGGCTACATACCATGACTACGATATCTGGCGGTTGGGTGTCATGACAGCTTTTCTAAATGATGATTTGGAAGAGAGCGTCTATAAGTACACAGCCAGAGGGCTTCGTAGACAGTGGGAGCAGCGGAAACGTGTGCAAGATGTTTTATGTGATAAAGCAGGCATCGCAGAGTTGGAACGTTTGTTTTGATGAGGTAGTCAAAGAGTTTGACTTCATCAAAATAGTAGATGAACCTTGTATACACTAAAATATAGTAGAGAGTATGGTGGTGATCCTCGTAGAGTATGTGGATGACATACTCTTGATAGGGAAGGAGTTTCCTATGCTACACTCGGTCAATCTCCGCTTATCACAAGGATTCTCCATATAGGATCAAAATGATACCTCCTAAATCCTAGGTTTTGGATCTATGAGATAGATCTAATTGGATGTTAGGATACTCACTAGTTGTAGTGAGATGGTATCAATCGATCCTGGGGAGAATCACTGGAAGGGTTCCAGGGTGATAAGGACGACTGAATGTCAGTCGCAGGCATTGTCTTTACCCTCAGTGGAGGGACGGTATGTTGGAAGAGTTCCAAGCTAGATACCGTTACTTACTAGACGATTAAAGGCAAGATACATCGTTACCAAGGATGCTACCAAAGAGGCAGTCTGGATATATAGGTTCATGAGATGAACTTCGTTCCTACCATTGTGTGACAATGGAGTTGTGGCTTTAGCCAAGGAACTAACGTTCCATCAGAAATCCAGATATAATTCTTAGGCAGTATCACCTGATCATGGAGATGGTTGATCTCCAGGGAGATCGAGGAAAAGGAGAGTAGACACAGAGGACAACAGCGTGGATCCACTCACAAAGGCCTTTTTCCCAGTAGAGACTTTTATGGGATGGTTGAGTATGAGATACTTTAACTACAGCTAAATGTTTGGTATGTGATACCACAACAGATGGCCCTAGTGCAAGTGGGAGATTGTTAGTTATACGTATGCCCTAGAGGCCATCACTGTACATACGATGTATATTGTAATGGATGCTTGGACATATATAGGGAGGACTTTCTTGCTCGACATGATAGTATGCTATCTGGTTGTATTTTATCTTAACATGTACTCTGATTGTCTCTATTTTACATGTTGATAAAGCCCTTAGGATATCTACTCGACTACTGGGACTATGATGAGATCATACTAGTGGGGCCATGGTAGTCGACGAGTACATCCTATAACTGTTCCTAGTCGAGGGTGTATCGAGACAGGGCATCGATACACCAGAGTAGACTAGCGTATACGCATCTTGACCCATATGATGGGCGATGGATGATCCCATATCCATCGGTGTTTGACATCAAGGATGGTGTACGGGTGCTCAGTAGAGACTGGGTACACTGGACGGACTCGCCGAGAACTCCCAGATGGTTTTATACCTCACGTCAGATGGCAGTTCTCCGGTGACACTGGTACAGAGTAGTCTGTTGACCCGAGATCGTCATAGAGTCTTGTGTGATTCCTACTGTGCTTTGATTTCCATCATACCATGTCCAAGAAGGCGTGCAAAAAGGTGGCTTTTGGGTCAGTCCCGAATCACATGGAGGCAATGAGCGATAGGAGGGGGTTCGTCTCTCCCGGTATAGGGAGTTGATGTTGTGCTGTGTTCGATTGGCTATAACTGGAAATCCCTGGCCAGGGTTGCCGAGATTTACTGGTAAGTGTTATCAGTAGTTTCTCGAACTGTTATAGACCTCAAATCGACACGACTTATCGAGCTACTGGGGTCTGCCGTTTACCACCCCTAGGCGAGATATATGACATATCAGACGACGAGACCGGACTGTACGGTAGTGCTACTAATTGGATTCACAGGAGAATGTACAGGCTTGCTTCTTGATCTTCTGAGTGCTCAATACCTGGATGGCTGTTACGTTTAGCTGACCGCTTGCAGCTTGTGGGTGTTTGATATGATCATCACCTACTGCCGGCATATTGACGATTCTTTAGAGTCCTACACAGAGGTTTCTTGGCTCAGGAAAAACG
This sequence comes from Agapanthus africanus, assembly GCA_030015575.1. Classification (NCBI taxonomy): domain Eukaryota; kingdom Viridiplantae; phylum Streptophyta; class Magnoliopsida; order Asparagales; family Amaryllidaceae; genus Agapanthus; species Agapanthus africanus. The sequence continues at coordinate 663,740,803 of CM057340.1, forward strand.
GAGTAGGAGCACATATGTGATATGTGCGGGACCGAGGATAATGCGGTATGTGATACCGTATTGGATTCTCGCGATATGAGATATCGGCCGGGTATATGTGATATAGCCGGGTCATCGTATTAGTCGGTTATATGCGATATAGCCGGATTGTCGGATCAAGTGTTGATTCGATAATTTAATGTATAATAATATATATGATATATTAAATTACATTAACTAATATTAGCTCACTAAAAGATTCTTTTTCTCATTCGGGTAATACATTGATATATATGCGATATATGTTAATTGTATTATTTTATTTTGTTACGATAAATATTGTATATATGATATATAATATTGTAACATGATATGATTACTAATGCAACATGTTTAGTGGAGATTAAACATGGTTAGGGTTTGATTAGGGTTAAGCTTTTCTAGATATTTCTAGAAGCTTTCTTTTTGTTTTATGCAAAGATATTTGTTTAGATATTTTTGCATGATATTTCCTTAACCCAACCACACCCCTTAACCCTAGTTCAATCTCTACAAAGGTTACTTGACCATGGTTGCATTATTCATCATAATTATCCTTTCATTATTCATCACAAAAGGATTGATCACGATTCTTCTTCTTCCTCCTCCTTTTGCAAAGCTTTCTTGCTTTTTATTTGTGATGAAAAATGAGTGAGAATAAGAAAACAAATGAGAGCAAAAATCCTATTTCATCATCCTCATCTACCCTTGCCCTTTAGATGAGGGTGTTCACTTCATTTAGTGAGTGTTAGCTTGTGTTAATAAAACTTCAAGGTAGATCATCTATGTTATCGAAGATCGGAAGCAAGACTGCATCTTTTTCTTCGTGGAGCTTCTCGAGAGTCCGGAACACGATGATCGCAGCGAAGGGACCTCAACACGGAGCTTAAGAAGTGAAGGACCGGATCTACAAAGGCTGTAATCCCTCTCACTTAGTGTTAAAGAGTTTAACATGCTTGTTTTCGCATAAACTCTAGTTTAAAGATCCGGCTTTGGGTTGTTCGGCACGGCTAAATTTTAAATCGGGCATGGTTGATGCCTCATAGACCCTTGTGCGTGTACCTAGCAACCCTACACTCTGGCTCCCTGAGGCTCAAGAGATTGGTCCCGCTTAAACCTATATTTACTAGGGTCTTTATTGTAATTTATAAAACTTGAGGGGTTTTTATGTAAAAATACTTTTGTATAATTTTCAAAATACATCTCAAGTATTTAATTTTTGTGTTTAGAGTTTTCATAGATATAGATTTTATATTTGTGACATTTCTAGTGAATAAACCTATTTTTCATAATATATGGTATTTAATCGTAAAGTGTTGGACTTGTATAGAATTTCATGGTATTTTCATGTAAAGTGTTTTTTTGACTTAGAAAAGTTGGAATATTGATATTATAAAAAATAGATATTTTGATAATACATATATATTTATATATTTATAAAAATAATTTTTAATTTATTATTTTCTAGAAATCTCATTTTCTTAAAATATTCGTATTTTAAATCTCTCGAGACCGAATGCTCCTTGCGGAGGTCTGCATCTCACACTACTAAGCCCAGGGATGTACGATAATCCCCACCATCTCAGTCAGGTTCCCCAAAATGGGTTGTAATGGCGGTTTGCAAAGATTTATAAAAAATACGTAATCTTGTAGAAAACGGTTTTAATAGTTAGTGGTATTTATATGTAAGGTTTCGTTTTCCCGTATTGTATGTTCCCGAAAGGTATTGTGCTATGTTGCATATGAGTGTCGTGAGGAGGTAGGTCATTACCTCAAGATCTAATTAAAGGTATAACAAGATTAATGATGTTTTAAAGTAGAAAGTAAACTACATGGTATTTTCGTGAAAAAGAGCGGTAAAATTTACAAAATGAAATGTTTTGCTATGGAACTTGTTCAACATGTTTTGTTAATGATTAATAGTCAAGATGTAAGAGTTTAATATGGTTGTGTTAACTAAAATTGAACTTTATAAAGAAAACCGAATCGGAAGTCGGATTTAACTCTGCTTTCGTCGGGTTTTAGTAAAAGAAGTTTTAAGGATAGATTAAAGAAGTGGGAGGTGGGCTTACGGGTTTGTAGTATAGAGAAGAGGGAGAGGAAGACGTAGGAGGCGCCGGTGCGTCGTTTCATCGCCGGGAGCTCCTAGGGCCGTCGTCGGAATTTCGGCGGAGTTTCGCCCTTTGCTAACTCCACTTGTACACAAAATTCTAGAGAGCTTTCTTGAGAGTTTGGATAGAATTTGTAAGTGAGTGTGTGTGTGTTTAGGGGTGGTATTTATAGGGTAAAACTAGGGTTAGGATAGGTGAAAGGGTGTGAAGAAAAAATGTATTAAATTGTATTAAAAATAGGGTTTAATGGGATTTTAAAGATCTTTGGAAATGTGCAGGAAATTTAAACTATACAGGGGTACTGGGGAGATCAAGAGACACAACTTTTGTGTTGGGGAAATGGCGATCCGGCCGAGTTCGGCCGGCGGCGGCTGTCGAGTCGGCCGAGTTGCTGGCCGATTCGGGCCGAGTCAGGCCGGGGTCGGTCGCCGTAGGTCCGTCGTCGTTTGGTCTTCCCCCTGGTCCAGTTTGTTTTTAGTGTGAAGTGAGGTTTTTACGAGTTATGCACGTGTAGACCCTTGGACTTCTAAAAATTTAAAAGAAAACAATATTAAAAATAATGTGGGGGATGGGATTTGAACTCTGGTGCTTTGGTTCAGTAGTACAAGGTATTACCAATAAGCTACAAGCTCCTTCTTGCTATTAAAAAGCAAAACAAACTTATAACTTATGCTCAGGCAAAAGTACCCCTTTCTGTATTTTTGAAAAAATTGTACATAAACTTAGTACAGAAAGTTAGGGTTGTTACAAAAACCTCGATGACGTGAGGATCGTTGTACAAAGCTGTCGAGTTCTTGCACCGGCAGAAATATCTCCGGAGTCGTTTGAAGAAAAGGAAGCAACCGAGCAAACAACCCTATAAATAGAGGACCAGGAAAAAGCCAAGGATTGCAGAGAAGTCTTTATAGACTACTTCAAATCCTGTCAAACACCTGAAGATGCGTCCTCAAGACATCAACTCATGAAACGAGCTCTGTCTTTCGCCTTCGTCAATGATACTCTGTATAAGAGATCGTTCGACTCCCTATGGCTAAGATGCCTGGGACCGGAAGAAGCAAGGAGAGTTGTCCAAGAAACTCATGACAGACTCTGTGGTTCTCATCAAGCCGGGCTAAGGATGAAACTGAAGATCAAAAGGATGGGCTACTATTGGCCCACGATAATCCAGGACTGCCTCGAATATGCAAAGCAGTTCCACTCGTGCCAAATTTAGGGAGACTTCATCCACCAGCATCTAAACCTGCTACACCCAACGGTGGCTAGCTGGCCGTTCGAAATGTGGGGAACCGACGTAATTGGGCCCATCGAACCAGTGTCATCCATAGGACATCGGTTTATATTGGCAACAACCGATTACTTCTCTAAGTGGGCAGAAGCAGTGCCACCAAGGGAAGTTAAGACGGAGAACATCCTCCATTTCGTCAAGACACAAGTCATCTATCGGTTCGGCACTCCGCAACGGATTATCTCCGATAACGGCCAGCCTACAGAAGTCACAGAATCAGCCGCTTCGCACAACAACATAATATAGACTGGAGATACTCGTCGGTCTATAATCCCCGAGCTAACGGTCTAGCTGAGACTTTCAACAAAACCTTGATGAAGATCATAAAGAAGACGGTGTCCAAAAATAAGAAAGACTGGCACGAGAGACTGCATGAAGCTCTCTGGGCTTATCAGACTACGTTCAAAACGGCCACAAACACAACGCTGTATGCATTGGTATTCGGCACTGAAGCAGTACTCCTCTTGGAGATAGAATTACCCTTTCTATGAGTGGCAGTTCATTACGAGCTAACAGACGAAGAGAATGCTCATCTTCGGCTTGAGGAGCTCGACGCCCTCGATGAAACTCAGCTCATGGCGCAGCAAAACTTGGAGGCCTACAAAGCGAAGATGACACGCTCATACGAGAGATTGACTAGGCCGAGAATATTCCGCCAAGGTGAACTCGTGCTAGTGGTTAAGAGACCTATGATTCCCAATCGTGCCAAACGGGAGAAGTTCGAGCCGAACTATGAAGACCCGTATATCATAGACAAAGTATACCTAGGTAGGGCTTACTTGCTCATGAATATGTATGGCGAAAGACCCTTCAGGCTAATAAACAGTCGGTTCTTGAAAAAATACTACGCCTGACCGAAATGTCCGTAAACTACTGCAAACCCCCGGCATCCCCATGCTGACGTGGTGTAAAAAAAAACGGTACGTCCACAAGCAAAATGAGCACGGATGAAAACCCAAAAGGGCTCCGTGAGTAAAAACAGCAAGGCTACCGGTGATGTTTGTGAAAATCCGAAAGGGCGCAGAATCGTAAAAAAAAAGGTACGTCCACAAGCAAAATGGGCACGGATGAAAACCCGAAAGGGCTCCGTGAGTAAAAACAGCAGGGTTACCGGCGGGTGAAAACCCGAAAGGGCGCAATCTCGTTAAAAGACACTTTCTCTCGACCTTGTAAGGAGAAAACACCTGTGTGAGATCCTTACGACTCACAAAGGGGCGACACACTTAGGGATCCCCACGATTCCTTAGGAGAAATTACACTTACGAGATTCTCACGACTCGTAAGGAGAACCCTTTTATGAGACCCTCATGGCTCATAAGATTCAAAAGGCTTAAGCTACAGGGATCTGAACCTATTCTTAAGCCATCACCTTTCTTAGATTGCCCTACAAGCGGTTCAATACTGACCCTTGTATACAATCCACGGGCACAAATAATCATTTCCTTGCCGAGTCCCACCGACGATGAGGAATGCCCTCGTTTGATGAACAAATACTTGTAGGTCCTCTCGATATACAAGGAGAAAACACTTTTGCAAGATCCTTACGACTTACAAGAGAACATACACTTAAGAATCCTCACAATTCTTAAGAAAAACACACCTACGAGATCCTCATGACTCCTAGGGAGAAATACCTTTATGAGACCCTTACGGCTCATGAAGTCAAAAGCCTTAGTCGACAGGATCTTAACACTGTTTGCTAAGCCACCTTTGTTCGAACTGACAAAGGCAAATGATGATTCGCTCCTGGCAATATCCCAGCTGTAGCGATACTGATGCCTAAATCGGTATCAAATTCCAAGTCCTTTCATGGCAAATAATGATTCGCTTCTGGTAACATTCCAGTCGCAGCGATACTGATGCAAGATTGGTATCAGACCTTGAGTTCCATACTAAAAAATTGCATATGAAATAGCCGAAATGTTTGGGCAACTCGCAATAAAAATCAGCGAGTAAAATATATGCATACAAAAATAGCTGAAATGATTGGGCAACTCACAATAAAAAACAACGAGTAAAAAAGGAAAAAAAACAGCTGAAATGATTGGTGCACCGTGAAAAATAGCCGAAATGATTGGGCAATCGCGACTTTCGCGATACAAAAAGCTGAAATGATGGAGCATCGCGGAAAGAAAACAAAAAAAATACATATAAAATGAAACTTTTGCCCTGCAGGTAAGTCCATACTGACCCCTGTATACAATCCATGGGCATAAACGAAAAGGAAATCACATGTCCCGACAAACTCTATCAAATGGAGAGTCAGATCTCGACGACAACATCTACAGCCTAAAGATCGACAACGACGTGACGTCAACAACCGATTTCAGAGCCGCAGCAAAGTGGAGCTATGGCAAAGTCTCTAGTTCCAAATCTCGACGGCCACATCTACAGTCTGGAGACCCATAACGGCATTCCTCCTCATTCTAGCAAGATACGGACACGGTACTACCAATCGGAGCCACGGCAAAGTCCCCAGTTCCGAGACTTTGCGGTTCACAGACAACTGAAAGTCAACCCTGACACCGTAGAAAACGGCGAAAGTCGATCCCGACACCGTAAAAAAACGGCGAAAGTCAACCATGACACCGTAGAAGACGGCGAAAATTGATCCCGACACCGTAGAAAACGGCGAAAGTCAACCCTGACACCGTAGAAAACGGCGAAAGTCGATCCCGACACCGTAAAAAATGGCGAAAGTCAACCACGACACCGTAAAAAAGGCAAAAGTCAACCATGACACCGTAGAAAACGTCGAAAGTCAATCTCGACACCGTAGAAAATGGCGAAAGTCAATCCTGACACCGTAGAAAACGGCGAAAGTCGATCCCGACACCGTTAAAAATGACGAAAGTCAACCATGACACCATAGAAAACGGCGAAAGTCGACCCCGACACCGTAGAAAATGGCGAAAGTCGATCCCGGCACCGTAGAAAACGGCGAAAGTCAATCCCGGCACCGTAGAAAACGGCGAAAGTCGACCCCGACACCGTAGAAAACGGCGAAAGTCGACCCCGACATCGTAAAAAAATGGCGAAAGTCAACCCCGACACCGTAGAAAACGGCGAAAGTCAACCCCGACACCGTAGAAAATGGCGAAAGTTGATCCATGACACCATAGAAAACGGCGAAAATCAACCCTCGACCTCCCTGTCGAAACAACGCTTTGACTCAGGAACAAGTCAACTCATCAACCACTCAGGAGTCCTCTCGACTTGTAAGGAAGAAAATTCTCTTGTGAGATCTTTACGACTCTTAAGAGAAAACGCACTTAGGAATCCTCACGATTTTTAAGGAGAAAATACACCTACGAGATCCTCACGACTCGTAGGGAGAAAAAGTCTTTATGAGACCCTCATGGCTCATAAAGTTCGAAAGTCTTAGGCAGCAGACCCGAACCTGTTTTCTAAGCCATCGCTACCATACAAAGAGTTCAAGATGGACAACTATCTACTATCTACATGCCACATTTGCTAAAATCACATGCCAACAACACAACAGAGAAAAGAAAGCGATAGTATAAGATAGAAAAGAAATGTGTCCTTTATTCATGAATTCAATCGAATACAAGATACATCATATAAAAGAATAAAAAAAATGAATAAGGGCATGTTATTCATAAATTACAAACTTGCAGTCAATACAAAGGCGGCTATTAAGAAGGAGGCGTCTTCAGTATTCAGCAAGCCGCTCGCGTACTCCTCTTAACTCCTTATCGTCATCAACCGCCGCGGCCAACTCCGCTTCAATTCGTGTCCGTTGCTATAAGCAGGATGAAAGTTTCTCATCGATTTCCTGCTGAGCAGCTTCCCGACTCTGCGTAACCTGCTCAGTGAAGTCAAGATTTTTCTTTAGCACCAGCCCGTCGAAAATACATCATTGGAGGTTTTCAAAAATAGAGCTCAGTTGTGCAGCGTTCGCTGCGATCTGGGCACGCAGTTGGATAGACTCAGCGGAAGTCGTTTCACGTTCCTTTCGCTTAAGGTCGCCTCTTGTTCGAAATGGCGGAAGAAGGGAATGCTCTGCTCAACCCATGCAGCCCGCTGGGAGTTCAAAGCCAACGCTTCCAGGGCAGGACGCCTGAACTCAATCTTATACAGACAGGCCTCAATCTTCCTACAGTAGTTAACCCAAGACTCGACGACGCCCTCGCTGTGGAAGTTCGCGAGCATCGCCAACATGAGATTAACCTCAGCAGCAAAATCTGCAGCAGATGCGAAAGCCTTAGCGTCAAGATCCTCGACGAACTCGCTTAACATTTGCAGGTTGTTCGTAGCACCCCAGAAAGATGGGCATTTAACAAAGGGCCCTGCCGGCATTGGAATTCGAGACTCGAAGGGAGTTGGAGTCGGTGCGATTGCTGCAAAATAAATCATAATCAGATGTCCTCTCAAGAGATAAAGAAGATGAACGAGTAATGGAGTTTACTATACCGGCTGCGACAGGTGGCAAAGTTGGGAGTACCGGAGGCGCGACTGTTCTCTCGTCCCCTCCTCCAATATGTAACGTTGCAATCAATTAGAAGAAGAATTAGCAACGACATGTTTGCCCATAAAAGAAAGGAAAGGATGTCGGTTAAAAGCTATACTCACCGACATCTGCAGGCAGACTGACTTCCGACTGGAAAGAGAAATGCGGGTTCAGCACCTGATACAGATGATCAAAGAGAACTACTGCAAGGTTGCGACGATGCATGGTTAGTATAAGGAAGATGGTATCCACAATTTAAATTAGATAGATCGCAGAGCCATACCTTCCAGCATTTGAGAGGACACAAGAGAAGGCGAAGGGGCGGCGACCGTTAGAGCAGCAACTGGTGACGCTTCTTCGGATGGCACAACCTCAGCGCTCACCACGCCTGCATTAGAAAAAAATGAAATGTCATCAGAAGGGACTGAAAAAGTTGCGAAATAAAAAGAAGCAGCGACCCGAAACCTACCTGATGGGTCATCAGCCAAAATTGCGACGGAAGCATCACTGAGCGTTGCGGTTTCTTCGCTATCCTTCAGTGGAATGGTTTCGCCGCCAGTGGCTTCATCCCGCGATTCTATGAAGGCCGTCGTGACACTCGCGATGCCAGCCGATAACAGGGAACCGCAAGGGGAAAGAGCGACAATTAGGGCAGTCCCGGACTCCTAAGAAAGAGTAGCCGCTTCAGGCTCGGTGGTTGCCGTCATCTCACCTGCCACCTCATCACCAGGACTTGGTCCTGCAGGATATGATATATAAGAATTTGAAGATCAAATTCTAATAAAAAGACCCAGTATTGCGTTGCCTTGGGGCGGCTTTTCGGTTTCTTCCCGAGCCGCACGCACAACCTGTCTATGAGCGGTAGACAGGGCAACTGGAGCATCCTCTGAAGAAATGGCGATAGAGGGAGTAGTACTTGAGCCTGCACCCACAGCCAAGCTGGCATCACGTTCCCTCACCGCACGCTTCCTACGCTTCCTTTCAATCTGAGCGGTGAGAAGCGATCTCCGCAAGACCTCCGTCAAAGGGACGTCATCGTCCGAACCAAGTTCTACCTCTGGAGCCGCTACGGCATCCGTCATCGGCTGTTTAAGTGAAGCTTCTTGCGATACTGATGGGGGAGCTGGGGCCACGATACCCGGCTCTGGAAGCGTCACCGTATCACCGCTCAGGATCGGGACCACGCTCGGGATAACCGGGGTCAAAGTAGTCCCTGCAATAAGATGTAAAGGAAGGGTCAAGCCACGAATAAAAAAAGGGGGAATGAAGGCACAATTAGCCGAAGTATACTAAGGCCCAAGGAAGCGCGAAGCCTCTCTTCATCTTCAAATGTTTTGAGGGAAGCCGCGAGAGCCTCTTCGGCAGAGATACCCGTTGAAGAAGAAAGCGTCAGCCAAAGCATAATAATAAAAAAATATAACCGCGAAAAATACGACTGAAGTCTATCTGATTGTGCAATGGTGATCAGTGCTGCTTTATCGTGAGCTAGTTGCTCGGAAACCGCGATGGCAGCCTCTAGATTGGTATCATCCGGCGCAATGAATAAACCTTCATTGGTCCCGTATTCACTCAAGCCCTCGCTGTAAGGAGCATGAGGCTCCTGGCCAAATGCAACGTCCGCAGAAAATAGCGACTTTTTCTTCTTTTGCGAGCGGCCGCCGGTAGCCGATAACAGGAGCTTGCGCTTGGCGGGCAACTTCGGGCGACGAGTCCCGATCTCCGCACCCACGCCAGACTCGGGAGACGCTACAGCTATCGCTTTTACAGGCACAAGGGGTAGCGGCAACTCGGGCGTAGCGCGCGGGACCATAGCCGCAGCAGCTTCTCTTAGGGGAGGACGAACGATGGTCCGTCGCTTCAAGGGAACGGTTGGATTACCCGCTGGGACAAAACCATTGCAATCAAGCAATAACCGCTTTTCTTCCCTGATAACGGCACCCATCGCGTTCTGGTACCACGCCACGTATACATTCAACACCTTCGGGACGCAGCTCGGCTTGCTGATAAAAAAGTTAGACCCGGTGTTGAGCCGCATGAAATGGTGCAGCGCACTACGGATACCTTCCTTTGTAACAGTAGGCTCAGCTAAAAAGGCTTCAAGAGGGACACCCTAGTTGTAGCTTGATTGTTGAGCAAAGCGATGCGGGTTGTATCTAATGAACAGCGCCGCATCGTTCTGACTAAACACCAAAAAGCCCGGCCTGATTGAATATAAGTGAAGAATCTCGCGAGTTTTCAAAGTAGAAACCCCATCTTTAAAGGTGTCCCGCAGCGGCTCCACCGTCTTAGTGGATTCCTTACCGATAGTCATGACCTTATCGACAAGGTCATGCCATCCCCGACCGTACGTGGGCGAAGAATCAGACCCCGAGCCTTTCGCTGAGTCGGTTCCAAAGCGGAAGCATCAACTAGCCGCATAACCCGAGGAAAGTTATAACCTTCGTAGAAACGGGGCCTCTTGTGAATTCCAAAGGCGCCGAGTATATGCAGCTCGAGCCACGAAGTGAAATAATGCATCGAGAAGTTTACAGGCTGCACCCCCGGTTGAGTGGTATCTGCCGCCAAGCTAAGGCCATGGTACAAATGAGCCAGCCCAGCAATCCCAACGGCAACCTGCGTCTCTTCAACCATTCGGTGAGACAGGTAAAGAACGGACGGCCTCATGTAGCGAGGGTGCATGGGGAGCGCAAACCAGCTTAACCATAAACCAAGGAACCCTAAAAAGAATACCTCTTTGTCGATGTCTTGAGCAGCAAGTTCTGCAAAGGGGACGACCGCGGCGTTTGGAAGGAAGAAATTCTTTTGATCTGCTTCCGCTGTCGTCCGGATATCCAAGCCAAAACCGAAAGGATCGTTGAGCTTGGCAAACTTCGCACCTTGTTTCGACAAGACTTCCGGGTGAAGAAAACGGGCGATAAAATCCGTAAAGCTGACCCCGTGGCTTCCGGATTCGAGAAACAGGTTCTCGTAAATATTTAACACCTTGATCAAGCTTGGGAATCGGTACTAAATGGCATTCTCTGGGGTCAGACCCATCACTACTGAGCGAGTGGCAAAAATGTACTCGTCAGGGGGTAATATCTCCTCATAATGTTCCCCTCTGACAGGCAAGCCGGAGATCTCCGCGAACTCCTCTAAAGAGATTGAAACTTCTCGATCTAATAAGAGGAAGGTGTGAGTTAGAACGTTCCATTGTTCCAAAAAAGATTTGACCCACCATACAGGGGGCGTGGAATACTGGAAGAGAGAAGTATAAATCGCGGGATACAACCCGAGCTTCAGCAGCTGCGATTTCTTGGCCGATAAGATGTAGCGGGCCCACGGCAAATATCCAGCTGGATGGCATGGAGTTAGGCCTATCATGTACGGCTGTTCCCAAGGGCGTGACTCGCTCTAGCATATACGCCGCCTCAGAGTATCCAAAGCCATCGGCGGATGTATGGGTATTGCGACCATGAGGGCTGAAGGAAACCCTTTGAGGTCCAGTTGACCTCCTCCACAGCATAGTTCACTGGGGGTGCATCAGCATAATGGATCGTCGAAATGGGCTCCGAAGGTGCTGCACAAGAAAAGCTATGTCGGCTCCTGATAATTTGATTGTACCGCGTCCCCTATAAATGAAGATTCTTTTGCTCCGGGTCGTGATCTTTGATCAACGCGAAGACTTCCCTGTCTACAGGTGCTTCAGGGAATCCGCTTTCCGAACGAATGAACGGGAAAGAAGTGTCGAAAGACATAGTACCTGTGCGAAAAAGAACAAGAATTAGCCGTCAATGCTACAGTTCAAGTTTTGGTACTGGGTACTTTAAATTTGTACCTCACTGCAATGCAGTGGAAGGGGACCAAAGGAGACCCACAAAATCTAGATGACAGCTCATCATTGATGAGACAGTCTCATCATTAATGAGACAGATTCTCATTAAGTAAGAAATCCTAAAAGAATTCTCATTTAATGAGAGGCCCCTCGGGCCAAGGAGTTAATCTCCTTTGAGAGCAGCGCTCTACAACATAGTGACATCTGTCCACTCTAATCACGAGAGGAATAAAATTCCTTAAAAAAAAGCTATGCTCTGTGGAGACGATGGAGTCACCCATAAAAACCCCTAAAAAAGCAAAGTTTTTAATGAATTAAAAAATTCTAAGATCTTCAAGATCTATGAGCAAACTCTAGGAGTTTTTCATGGAAGATGAACATATCTATGATCTGAGAAGAGCAAAACTCTGTTAATGGGTAAAACCCTAAAACATCTTTTAGATCTATGATCTGAAAAGAGCACGGCTCTGTTAATGGGTAAAACCCTAAAAAACTTTTTTTTACGATCTGTTATCTGAGAAGAGCAAAACTCTGTTAATAAATTTAATTCTTACCAAAGTTGGGCAGAGTTTTGACTCTTAAGAAGTTTCTTAAGGCAGAGAGCTTGGCTCTGAAGGAGAATTAATTCTCAAGAGAAAACAAGAAGATGAACAAGTAGTCATCTCAAAGGCCAAATGCCCTATTTATAGGCGCTGGAAGTCGGTTCAACTTTCAAGTTGATCCAATGGTAGAGATGCTGCCACCGCTGCACTCATGTGTGAGCCACGTGAGCGCAACAGTGGGGGGGCATTTGTTTCCCCTAATCAGAGAGCAAAGCTCTATTTGAAATTTCAAAATTTGAAATTTAAAATGAGTCAGCGCCTCATAAGAGCGCTAGCGCCAAAAGCGCCAGTGCTAGGAGTCAAAAACTCTGAAGCAGTGCTCATGTACAAAGCACGAGAGTGCTCGCAGCGTCAGCGCTAAGAGTCAAAGATTCTGTGACAGTGCTCACGTGCAAAGTACGAGAACGCCAGCGCTAGGAGTCAAAGACTCTGATACAGCGCTCACGTGCAAAGCACGAGAGCGCTAGCGCTAAGTGCGCTAGCGCTAGGAGTCAAAGACTCTGATGCAGCGCTCACGTGCAAAGCACGAGAGCGCTAGCGCTAAGTGCGCTAGCACCAAGAGTCAAAGACTCTGATGCAGCGCTCACATGCAAAGCACGACAGCGCTAGCGGTTGAAATAAATTCCCCACCCTTGGATCAAAGATCCAGCAAAGATGATTAAAAATTATCAAATTACCAGAAAGAAAGTTCTGTTGAGGAAATACTCTTCAAATCTTTCCAAATAGGAAAGATTGTCCTCTGAAAATCAGAGCACTGTTGGATCAAAGATTCAATGGTGATTAAACATCACCAAGATACAGAATAAGTTCTGTATAGGAAAATATTTTCCCAATCTTATTAAAAACAAGAAGATTGCCTTCTATAAAACAGAAGCGCTTAGATCAAAGATCCAACTGTGGAAAACATCTCCAAATCAATCAGAGGAAAGATTTCCTTAACTGATCCAACAAATCAGCCTCCCCTATATAAAGGACCCAAGACTTCAAGTCGTGGAGAGAAGAACCCCCCATAAGTTTCAAGTTCCCAGAAAAGAAAAAAGAGAAGAGTAAGCTCTCAGAAAAAGAAAATTTCTTCAAGGTAAACAAAAAAGAAGAAGAAGAGAGATTATAACATCTTTTTAATATTTGAGAATTTTAACTCTCACATCATGAGAACTTAGTTCTCTTTCTAGATCACAGATCTACAAGACAAAATCTTTCACAGAAATGAGGAGATCATAGCATCTCATCAAAAAGAGAAGAACACAGTTCTTAGACCCATGAGACAAAGTCTCTTATAAACAGAGAATTTAATTCTCGGAGCATAGAACTCAGAACTAATCAGATCTGTTAAAGAAGAGCCTTAGCGCTCCAATTTTAAATGGAAGCGCTCCAGCGCTCCAAGCCTGGCGCTCAGCGCCAAGCGCTCCACGTGCGCCTCACGTGAGCGCTACTTCAAAAGAAGCGCTCCAGCGCTCCGAGTCTGGCGCTCAGCGCCCAGCGCTCCAAGCGCTATTTGATAAGAGTGCTCTGCGCTCATTATTTGGCGCTCAGCGCCAAGCGCGCCACGTGCTCCTCACGTGGGCGCTTCTTGACATAGAGTGTTCTACACTCATCACACATGACCCAGCGCCATAATAAAGAGTGTCCAACACTCAATAAAAAGACAAAAGAAGAAGGGGTGTCAGAACCCAAAATTAATGCTCTGCATTATTGAACAAAAAGGGCCTGAGCCCAAACAAATGTTAACATTTTGTTCAAAAATGAATAGACCGAGTCCAAATAAGTGTTCAAACACTTTAACTGAATGGGCTGATCCCAAGTAGGCCATAAATCCCCCAATTCAGATTAGCTGAGCCCATGTGCCCCCAATATTTTTAATTGGTCTTAGTCCCAAACCTGACTATAGATCCCCCAACTAACATTGGTTCAAGGGTACATCTCTTCATATCTCTGATACATGTCGTTGTAATTCTTCAACGTTTTTAGAGAGATGGAGGGTCCCAATAATCAAAAAACTTTTGGCGCATCCTTAAATTGTGAAACCAAAATACCAGACTATGACGTCTTTAAACCAGACTATGATGTTTTTAAACCGGACTATGACGTCCTTAAACTCATGGACCATGATGTCCTTAAACTTTACGGACTATGATGTCCTTAAACCCAATGGACCATAATGTCCCTAAATTAAAACGGTAGAGTCCAAATACTCTTTCGTTGGATCTAAATGATCCCAAAATCTTGTTGAGTAGATTTTAGTCTAAAATTAGACTAACATATCCTCAACAAACGTTTAAGTTGATCTTAATCTCAATGAGAATACGATCCTTAAACCCAAACCAAAACCAAATCTAAGAAAATATGGATTTGGACTAATCCACGCCCTACGGGCGACAACACAAATTATTTTCCATATACAATCCACGGGCAACCAAAAACAAAACAAATACATACGACGCGAAGTGACCTTCTGGAGCAGGAGAAAGTGGTTATCGCTACGCGGTAACGTAATTAACTGCAGGGGCTTGCGCCTGCAGGGAAGAGCGTCCCCACAATAAAAAAGCCCTTCACAACGAGGGGGAATCTGACGAAATCTGCTGCAACGGCCGCATCCGTCTAAACCTCCGATACACGATGTCATAAATCAATTTGGCATCTTCGGAGAGGTGGACGGATAAAACCAAATAGTATCTGCCAGCCAAAATTCAGGCCGGACGTTCCAATGTCCCGGTCGCGTCTTTCGGCGACGAACGTTCTCATCATCAAGGACATGTGTAATTTGCATGCTATCTTGTGCTTGAATCTCATCCTCATCACTAGCATCATCATCACTTTCATCTTCATTATATTCGAACACCGCTGGATCCGTAGCAGATATATCGGTTGGATGTACGGAACCAACATTAGGAACTTGCATGGTACTTGATTTTCCGGATTCATACCGAAGAAATCCTGACTTATCCTTTGCAAACAGTGTCCATCCCGTATTGTATTCTGTATTGTATGGCTGCATGTGCTCGGTATTTTGGGGCAGAATATTGAAGCCAAAGTTTGGCATTGGCATGCAATTAAAACCGAAACTTGGCAGAGACATGCAATTATAACTGACCGGCGATACATAAGAACCGCACACAAATTTATGAATACTTAGGAACCATACATATCTCAACTCTCAATAAAAAGTGTTTCGCTAAATGTACATGCTGTATAAAGATATACAAGGTAATACTTATTTCGTAAACTGGCAATTCACTAGCGTCCCGCTTGATATGCCTTCACCTAAGTAATTTTGATCTCTATACTGTTCATCATTGGTAGGAGACATAAAACCGGTAGAATCGGCATTCATATTGAGCATGCTGTCATTTCTTCTTACGGGTAATACTCGGATGCTCGAAAAGAAAGATCAGGCATTTCAGAAAAAGGTTCGGACAGTTGAGTAGACATCAATATCTCCTTCTTCACAAACAACTCGATCGATTTCGATTCCGATGCAAACATGATTTGTGTATCCTCGTCATCGGATACTTCAATGGCGGTATATTCATGCTTCGTTGGCCATTTGCATATTAAGGATATATTGAACTCTAACTGATTGATTTTGGTAGCTTTGTACACTATTTGACACAGCTCATTGTATGTGCCAGACTTCTTGACTCTAGTCATCTTAGTTTTTCCTCCGACATATTCAGGAATATTGTTTTTTCTAATCGATAATTGGCCATCGAAATAGCAAACTAGATGGATATAATTATCCATAATTTTTCCACATGCTAGAAAAATTGACACATGTTTTGAGAGTTCTCATCTAACAACCTACTTATTTATCTTCATATTTATACTCGTCTAATTACATAAACTTACAATAAAATCCATATTTCTAACTTGTAATAAGTTGCAAGAACTTATATCCTATTCATTGATCCGTCACAAGTAAAATCGGGAAAACTCTTAATATGTACCTAATTTTTTTGAATTATTTTTCCAATACCAAATTTGAACCAAATATTTTTAGGAATGATTTTTAAACAAAATTAGGGTTTTGCTAAACTTTTTGATGCTCACGGTGGTGATGACGACGACGGTGCTGATGACGATGATGATGGTAAAGATGATTGTTTGCCAGTAAATTTCCACCTAAATCTGCACGAGAGAGAGAATGTAAGAGCGGACTGAGGAAGAGAGAGATGTGAGAAAGGGAGAGATCGAGAGAGAGACAAAGAGATAAGAGAGAGAGACAGGGGGAGAGATGAGAGAGAGAGACAGAGGGGGAGAGATGAGAAAGAGAGGGAAGAGAGACCGGGAAGGATGAGAGGGAGAGCAGAGAGAGATGAGAGAGAGGGAGAAGAGAGAGAGAGAGCAGAGAGAGATAGTACTTGAGAGAGAGAGGGGAGAGATCGAGGAGAGAGATAAGAGAGAGAATAGAGAGAAATGAGAGAGAGAAATAGACCGTATCAATTTAATTTTAAGTGGGGGAACGAGACATACTTTCGAAGTGCGCCCCACTGATTTTTAGGAAAATATATGGATGCACTTTGAAAGTGCGCCCATTGATAATTGTAATGGGCGCAGTTTGAAACTGCGCCCCTTAAATTTTTTTTACATGTCAGCGTCAGCGCTAAGCTGGTGCTGATGTGGCGCCTACGTGGCGCCCAAAGTCAGAAAATGGCTTATTTTTGTAATATCTTTTGAAAATGGTTTGTTTTTAATAATATTAATTTAATAATGTATATTCCTAAAAATTGTCCTATTTTATTTATATCTTTGAATCTAGGGAAAGTACAAAAAGGATGCAGTCTTATAGATTGAGCCAAATTTGATTCTGTTGCAGTCTAAAGCATCTTTCCTTTTCCATTTGCATGTGAAGTTTCTATGATTTTCTTTCTTTTTCTTACACTAGATTCACAAAATTTTAGATTTGGAATCTTTTAAGTTTAAAAATTCCACCATGCACTCTTGATAGCGCGTGTGATATGCATTCTGGAAAGCTTGCCTACACACTTAAGCTAATTAACCTAAACCCATTTGTGAATAATCAAGGCCAATCACTGGTTAAAGATCCTAATGATATCAATGGCCTAGTCACTTGATTCTTATAAATTAACACTAAAGAGATTGTGAAGGATGTCAGAGATACATAGAGCACTCAAATGAGCTTCACATGATCATAAGCCACTTCCAATAATAGTTGACCTATGTATAATTAGTTAACTCAAAGAGGAGAAGAGTAAATTCAGAAACTTGGTTGTTTTAAAATTATGAGAATATTTCATCGGTTCAAATATATACCTGTTCTTTTGTTTTAACAAGTTTCTTTGAATAGATTGAACTCTAAATAGTAAAACTTCAGCGAAAAAAGTGCAATATATTCTTACATTAGTTCGGGAGTATACAGACCGCGTCTCTGTGTATGCGCTATTAATATATATGAAATCCAATGCAATATAGAAACTTTATGCCAAAGTTTTTTTTCTTGCCCCCATTTTTTGGCAACAAATATTTTTCATTTTCTATCCCAACAAGGCTTATCAAGTTCTATTATTATCTGGAGGTTTCTTTTCTTTTTGACTTATAATTCATAATACATAAGATAAATGCAGTCCCTCATAATGCATATATGATATGTGCTAAGTATGGGATCCACGTTCCTTGAAGATTAATATACATTTTTAAATATATTAGATCAATTGCATATTATTATACAAAGCACTGAGTGATCCAAAATGTGTTGCTCAACATATTAACGTAATTCTCACGTCACATGATCTCACTTGCTCCCTGATTATTCTATATTTGTCCTTAAATTTTCAAACTAAACAAATCCCAAACCATTATATATACATGGATTCTCTTATATTTAACCATTGCATATCTTTACCTTATCTTCACCAAACAAACCAGGAAAGCCATTTCAAGAGTGTTTTGTGTTCTTTCATTTTCTCTTATTTTTTGCATTCTTTTGATGACTCTGCTGCCATCGATCTCTCTTGAGAGTAAGTTTCTAAAGAAGGAAATGCAACCAAGAAAGCTAATGCAGCCTTTGGTTTCAAAATCTATCAATGTGAAGGGATTGCATTTGCTGATGCAATCTGATAAGGCTATTGGTGCAAACTTAAGAAAGATGCCTCTGAGCAAATCAAATCCGATACAAAACTAGACGAGGAGAATTTAGAAAGGAGAAGAAAATGTTCTCTTTAAATAATTTTGTAGCTAGATGTTTCGTATTTCTTTTTTAGGCTTTTGAGAGTATTATTTCAGTTGTAGAACGCTTAAATGTGAATAGAATGAAATCTGTATTAATTAGAGGTTCAGTATATGAATTCTATTCCTTTATCATACATTCATACTATGAATTGAGAGGAAATATTTCAGGTACTAATTTTACAATTATATATAACCTGTAGGTTGATTAACTGTCATGCTTACTTATATATTATTAGATAGAGTTTCTTCTAGAGATTAAGTGTTCCAGGCATATATCAACTCAAATTTTATTTCAAACAAGGAATTTTCAGTGAATTGAAGTTTATTTGTACACTTGCACTTTCCCATGTTTAGATCATTTACTATTATCATGATGTTTGAATTGGATTGGATGTTGGTGCTTTTATTTTCTATGCTTGGAGAATCCAAGTCTTACATCACCCATCAAACAAACAAAAGCACCCATGACCCTTCCTGTTTTCCACTAACACCCATAAGGGATTGAGTTTTTTAAAATTTTTGCGATTTTATTATCGTATACCATGGAAAATATTGAAAAACCGAAGAAAATATTAAATATTTGAATTGGGGGTTGGTGTTATTATTTTTCATGCTTGGAGAATTCAAGCCACATATCACCCATCAAGCAAACATAAGATATTTATAAACCGAAGAAAATAGCAATTTTCAGATTTTAAAATATTCATATATTCTTGTGTTATAGCACGTAGAATATTGAAAATTTGAAGAAGAAAAAATTAGGTTTTTTTGGTACATTTCGTTGTTCTCATGTGCTATCTAACAAGCAGAATATTGATAAACAGAAGAAAAAAGAAGATTTCGAGATGTTTTCAATGGATTTTATATGCTACAGTAAAGAAAATATTGAAAAGCTGAAGAAAAATACCGAAATATTTGCAAATTAATCCTTCATATATTTTACATGAAGTTCATAAATATGATATATTATTACTTAAAAATCATATACCAATGAACTTTTAAATTAATAAGATTGATTTTTTTATCTCTTTCTCTCAAAAAAATATATGATTCCTCTTGACTCTGGACTTCGTACCCCAGCATTACGCGGCAGGAGGAGGGGGTTGCTACTCTGTGTGTGTGTGAGAGAGAGATCTTCCTAAATTATTTGTTTTATTGAAATTTGCAATTTTTTGCACGTTACCACACGAAATATGCAATTTTTCAAAAATTTAGTTTTCCACGTTTTTCCATATTCATGCTATATAATTGAAAATCGTGAAATTTTGAAAAATCTCAAAAATTTTAGCACTATTCAGTTGTTTAATATATTTTTTTCTATATAGCACTTGAAAATTCCAATATCTTCAAAAAATCTCATAATTTCATTTTTTAAAATTTCAACATTTTGCATGCAAATGAAAAATTATGAAATTTTCAAAGTTCTCGAAAATTACGAAATTTTCAAAATTCTCGAAAATTACGAAAATTTCAAATTTCTCTACCATTTGGTTTTTCGATATTTTCCTTGTTATATAGAACACGAAAATCACAATATTTTCAAAAATCCCAAAATTTTCCGTTTCCTTCAAATTTTCAATATTTAGGATGCTATATTAACACATGAAAATCACGAAATTTTCAAAAATCTTTAAATTTTTTCTTTCCATATGGTTTTCAATATTTTGCTTCATATAGTACACGAAAATCGCAATATCTTCAAAAATCTTAAAATTTTCTGTTTGCTTCAAATTTTCAATATTTTGTACTGTGTAGCACATGAAAATCACAAATTTTTTAAAGTCTCAAAATTTTCTGTGTCCTTTGGTTTTTCGATATATTGCTTGCTATATATCACTCGAAAATCTTGATATCTTCAAAAATATCAAAATATTCAGTTTGCTTCAGATTTTCATTATTTTGCATGATATAGAATATGCAAATTGCGAAATTTTCAAAATTTCCATAATTTTTTGTATGTTTCGATTTTTTAATATTTTGCTTGCTATTACACCACATGAAAATTGTGATATCTTTAAAAATCCCAAAATTTTCTGTTTGCTTCAGATTATCAATAAGCATATTATAGCATACGAAAATTATAAAATTTTCAAACATCTCACATTTTTCTTTATCTTTCGGTTTTTCAATATATTGATTACCATATCACACGAAAAGATATGATTGCAAAAGGCCTCAATGAAAATATATTGTTTAATAGGAGTGAGTGGAGGCAGAGGATTCATATGCTAAACTGGGTGTGATTCTCATGTTGGTTCATGTAGCCTATCCCATATGCTTGGGATAAAAGGCTCAATTGTTGTTGTTGTATATCACATGAAAATCAAGATATCTTCAAAATTCTCAGAATTTTTTATTTGCATACACGAAATTTTCAAAAATCTCAAAATTTTATGTATCCTTCGGTTTTTCAACATTTTGCTTGTTATAACATACGAAAATCGCGATATCTTCAAAAATCCTTAAATTTTCTAATTTTTTTTAAATTTTCAATATTTTGGAGCACATGAAAATTATAATTTTTTTGAAAATCTCAATTTTTTTTGTATTTCTTTTGTTTGACAAGATATTGCTTGCTATGTTACACGAAAATCGCAATATCTTCAAAAATACTAACATTTTCAGTTTGTTTCAAAATTTCAAAATCGTTTAATTTTATAGCTAATGAAATCGTGAAATTTTAAAAAATCTCAAAATTTTTTGTATACTTTGGATTTTTAATATTTTAATTGCTATGTACACGAAAAATCATGATATCTTCAAAAATCCTAAAATATTGTATTTGCTTCAAATTTTCAATATTTTGCATAAACACATGAAAATCACAAAAATATCAATTTTTTTCCGTATCCTTCAGTTTTTCTATATATTACTTGCTATATCACACAAAAATCACAATATCTTCAAAAATCCCAAAATTTACATTTTTTTTAAATTTTCAATATTTTGCATATAGTATATGAAATTCATGAAATTTTGAAGAATAAAAAAAAATTTTACGCTTCGGTTTTAAAATATTTTGTTTTTATAGTACATGAACATAAAAAATCAAAAATTTCTGTTTATTTCAAAATTTTAATAATCTTCATACACCTGAACATAAAAAATTCAAAAATTTTGCCTACTTCGGTTTCACAATATATAATTGCTATATCACATGAAAATCACGATATCTTCAAAACTCCCAAAATTTTCTATTTACTTCAGATATTCAATTTTTCGCATATTGTAGATGAAAATCGTGAAAATTTCAAAATCTCAAAATTTTCTGCACATTTCGGTTTTTCAATATTTTTTTATGTTATATAACACGCGAGAATCGTGATGTCTTCAAAAAGCTCAAAATTTTCTATTCGCTTCAAATATTTAATATTTTACAGCATATGAAAATCAAAATTTTTTATGTATCCTTTGGTTATATTGCTCCCTATACTACAAGAAAATCGTGGTATCTTCAAAAATCCCACAATTTTCTGTTTGCTTCGAATTTTTAATATTTTGCATGTTATGGTACATGAAAATCATGAAATTTGAGAAAATCACATAGTTTTTTGTACTCTTCGGATTTTCAATATTTTGCTATAGCACACGAAAATTGCGATGTCTTCAAAATTCCAAAAAAGTTTGTTTGCTTTAAATTTTCAATATTTTGTATACTATAAAAGCATATGAAAATTAAAAACTTATAAAAATCTTAAAATTTTATGTTGTATCCTTTGGTTTTCCAATTTATTGCTTACTATATAGCAAACGAAAATCTCGATATCTTCAAAAATTCCAAAATTTATTGTTTGATTCAAATTTTCAATATTTTGTATACTAGCATACAAAAATCGTATTTTAAAAGAAAATTCAAAATGTTTCCGTTTTCTTCAATTTTTTAATATTTTGCATATTAGCACACAAAAATTGTGAAATTTCAAAAATGCTAATGTTTTTTAATTTTATTCGATTTTTCAATTTTTTACTTGCTATAACACACCGAGATTGCGATCATTTCAAAAATACCAAAATTTTCCGTTTTCTTCCATTTTTCAATATTTTGAAAAAAAAATGCTAAATTTAAAAAAGTTTGTTTTGTTTAGTTTTATAATTTTTTTCTTGCGATATAGCACATTAAAATCGTGAAAGTTTCACTACTTATTGCTCTCTACTCAATATGTATAGCTTTTTTATCCTATACACCTAGGGCTTATTTATATGGTAGAAAAATTTGGTTTGACATTTTTTTAAAAATATCATTTTATTTTTCTCTTGCTACTTAGGTTTTAATGGAAAAATATTAAAAAAAATTACGACTATTGTATGCTAGAGTATGCAAATATTAAAAAATAAAAAAGAGAATTTTTGATAGTTAAAATTTCGTGATTTTCATTTGATATTGCAAAAACTATTTTAAAAATCCAAGGAAAACATAAATATTTGATGTTTTTGAAATTTTCCCTATTTCTTTATGCTATATCACATGTAAAATATTAAAAATTTGAAGGACTGAAAATTTGAGATTTTTGAAAATTTCATAATTTTCATGCGCTATATAATATTGGAAAATTTTAAAAAAACAAAAAAATTGATATTTTTTGTAAATTTTGTGATTTTCGTGTTCTATGACATGCAAAATATTGAAAATAATATTTTTTTGAGTTTTTGAAAAATCCATGATTTTCATGATTGAATGAAAAATATTGAAAAATCCAAAAAAACTGAAATAAATTTTAGCTTTTTAAATTTTTTTAGCTATATTAGAAAAATATTGAAAAACCGAAGAAACAGAAAAGTTTGAGATTTTTGAAAATTTCGTGTGCTATAACAAGCAAAACATAAGAAAAACCGAATAAAAGAGAAAACGGGTAGTTTTTTTTTGAAAATTTCATGATTTTCATTCGCTAACACGTAAATTATCGAAAAATTGAAGGGAACAGATACTTTTTGAATTTTTTTTAAATTCATGATTTTCATGTGCTATAATATTAAAACTTTGAAAGGAATGAAAGTTTTTGAGATATATGAAGATATCGTGAATTTTAAATGCTATAAATAGTAAGTATTGAAATTTTTTGAGAATGTTTAAAATTTCGCAATTTTTGTGTTCGCATGTAACATATCGAAAAATCGAAAAAATAATCTGAAATATTATTTAGATTTTTGAAAATTTAGTGTTATATTAAGCAAAATATGGAAAAACGAGAAGTAGAAAATTTAGAGATTTTTGAAACTTTCGTGTGCATAGCAAACAAAATGTTGAAAACTGAATAAAATAGAAAATATTAAGATTTTTGAAAATTTCTCAATTTTCACGTATTATAGAATGCAAAATATTAATAGTTGAAGGAAACAGGAACTTTTGAGTTTTTGAAAAATTCACAATTTTAATGAGGTTGGCATGAAAAATATTAAAAATCTAAAATAAGTAGAAAATTTGAGATTTTTTGAAGATATCATGATTTTCGTGTGATATACTAAACAAAATATTGAAAAACCAAAGAATATAGAAATTTTGAGATTTTTGAAAATTTTGTGTGCGCATTCGTAATATTGAAAAATCGAAAAAAACTGAATTGTTTTTTGAAAATTTCGCTTGTTATATTAAAAAAAATATTGAAAACCAAAGAAATATCAAAGTTCGAGGTTTTTGAAAATTTTGTGTCTATAGCCTGTTGCAAACATTCCTGGAAAACGAATATAATAGAAAATTTTTAGATTTATGAAAATTTCACGTTTTTTGTATGTTATAGCATGCAAAATATATATTGAAAATTTGAAAGAAAAAAACAGAAACTTTTTGAATATTTGAAAAATTCATGATTTTCTTATGCTATATAGCATGTAAAATATTATAAGTTTGAAATAAACTGTACATTTTGAGATCTTTTAAGATATCGTGATTTTCGTATGGTATATAATAAACAAAATATTGAAAAACCGAAGATACTAGAAAATTCTGATATTGTTGAAATTTTGTGATTTTTATATGCGCATGCAAATATTAAAAAATAGAAAAGCTGCAATATATTTTAGACTTTTGAAATTTTCTTGTGTTATAGTAAGTAAATTATTGAAAAACCGAAGCAATAGAAACTTTTAAGATATTTGAAAATTTCACATGTTATAGCAAGTAAAATATTAAGCAACGGAATAAAAAACAAAATATTGAGATTTTTGAAAATTTCATAATTTTCATGTGCTATATAGCACACAAAATATTAAAAAATTGAAAAAAATACAGAAACATCTTGAATTTTGGAAAACTTCTGTTGTGGCAAATACGATCATGAAGGAATAGACAAATGATAAAGAGAATCACAAATTATCACAGGCAATAGAAATAAGAGCACTAACCAATTATGACAGCAGATTTATATAAAAAAACCCTTTCGGGAAAAACTATGTGAGAAGGAGAAACTTTATTAATCGACAAATATAGAGTGTTACAAACGGTGGATGAATCTCAGAAATCCCTCTCAAAACTCTAGCTCTTAAAATACAAAGAATTCTCTCTCAAAAGCTATTAGATCTCTGGGTTCAAAATATTACAATATGTAGTATGGCAAAGATAGAGTCAAATAACTAATTTCCTAACAATCCAGATATTCGGTCCAAGACGTCGGCAGACGTCTGACGAAGAACTTAGCAGACGTCTGCCCAAATAAAAGAGCAGAGCCAGACGTCTGAAGAAGAAGCTTCAGACGTCTGGTCTTGAGGCTTCATCAAATCCAGAGAGCTCGCAGATGTCTGATGAACTCGAGTCAGAAATCTGCCCAAAAGTATACCGAACATATAGAGCGTCGACAGACGCCTGAAGCTTTAGCTTCACACGTCTGTCCCCTTACCTGCAGATAATCTGAATTTGGGAATAATCCGTAGTAATGCCGAATCGAACTGGGAAACTTATAAGGATAAAAAATTGTCACGACCCGAAAGTACGGAACGTGACTGGCACTTAGATTACGAGACGTCTAAAGGCGTACCGTAACCTAAGTCAGCCAAAGCCCAGAAATCTAACCCAAAATCAAAAGAGAGTGAAGGAAAACCTTAAATGAAAACAGTTTTGAAATCAATTAAGTTGCATAGAATCCAAAAAAAGAACATCAAAAATTCCCGAAAATTTCGGCAGAGTCTCCCCTGTATTTTCTATCCCCCAAAATGGGTACAACAAGATAATAAACCTGTAATTATAAAAATGGCATCCCCAAGCGGGAGCTAGCTCTTCGCCCAAGGCGGATCACAACCACATGCAATATAATAGTAATATCAAGAAAAAGAGCATAAAAGAGATGCAAATACCAGAAAACACACGTCGGCTCAAGTGAGCTCGACCCAAAAGAAACCACAAATATACAAATCTCTCAGTCTCATCACTAGGTCGCATATACAATACAAGTGGTAGATGGAGAATACTAGATACAATGATAAAGCAAAAAGGAATAAAGTATACTCGCAACCCACCTACGGGCGATGTCGCGAGTCTGAGCAAAAGGAACTGATGACAAGATAGCCCGCCGCTACAAGACTGACGGGTCCGACCTGCAAGACACTGTGGCACAACGGGGGTGAGTTGCCAGCTCGTGAGTAAATATAACATCTAGTAAGGCAATCGTAAGAATGCACGCAATGCGGAACAATATGTATGTCCATATGTGATATAATAACTCTAGTATGCATGCACATGTATGCAATATCTTTTCTAACTCTTTAAGTGTTTTAAATGTTAATGTTACTGCATTCTTAACTTTTAGAAAATGAATGTCTGCATAATAGCTAAATATCATCAAGAAATCCTCTGAAAACCCGTGTCAAGCATCGACACCAAATAGGAATCACATCTGTCTCAATATCGGGCTCCGTCAGTCCGGATCGGTCCATATCATAAATCTCACGACAACGGTCGGTATCCTCCGGATATCCGCCGCGCCAGACATCACCGGTAGGTAGTCTTCCCCTGCCAGGCTCATCGTCTACAACTCGATCTTCTTGCCCCGGGGTACCATACCGGGCCCACCATGTACCCGAGACGGTTCATCCACTCCTCGAATCGGGTCTCGAAATCCAACAGAAAACATGAAAACTCATGGTGTACGACACATACATCACGAGAAAACCGCAACTTTGTTTTAAAAATGATAAATATAAGCTTTTGTTAAATTCTTGCGGTTTTCCCCAAAAGTCCAGAAATCGCAGCAAAACTGAAATCCTCAAGAAAATCATAATGTCCACATGTTATATATATGACAAATGTCTATGATATCAATGTGTATGATGTAAATTTTGGCTAGAGTTCTATGTAAATATGATGATGATGCGAGATATGTGCATGCGATGCAGTTTCATATATCAAGTATGAATGCAGGTGACGATATTAAGATAAACAGGTTCTATCGTGCACGTGGCATGTCAATTACCAAAGGCGTGTGTGTCACATGAATAGTGCGCATGCAACAGATGCCAATGGTAAGGTGTTCGTGTCCTACGAATTGATATCGCATAGGTAGAGATGAATGTCCATGCAATTTAACATACTGTTCGCTATAAGGGTATGCAGTGTACATGAATGGATAAGCTAACTAACAATATAATCTTGCAAAAAGTAGGGTAATCCTAACTAGGGGGGCGCCTCACGCCATCCAGACGATTCCCCCATAGATGAATATATCTACTCACCAGAAATCCCCGCTAGTCTGATCCGGCCACCGCTTTGCCTTTACGCGCCGTATCCGATGTTTCTCCGACCGATCCTAAATTTGCACAACACCAAGTATAAGATTACATAACCCTAAACGATGCAAGTCACATTATACAAATATCGACGCTCACAAATTAATCATAGCATGCACTCGGTGCGCGGAAAAACGCACGAAAATCGCAATCCTTTAACAAAAATCGTCATTTCGGGGAAATCGACAAACTACCACCCGACTAGACGAAACCCCGCGTTTGCGCATTCTAATAATCCTATACGAAGCTAATAATATTGCTAACCTAACGCAAATTGACCGCATTCTATTTTCTACAAAAATCTAGTAAGCGAAGTTCTAGCCGATTTGATACAAACATTGAAATTTGTCGATTTAGCAAGCAAATAATTTCACCATTAACCATTCTAATCAATTAGATAACCATCCCTAACATAATCCAACCATTATGCTACAAACCCTAATTTTTAAAAACCAAAACCTTCTCTTGATTTTTCATGAACAAGGATTTACACTAAATTAATACTTTAAACATCTAATTTAGCATAAGCAAACTACCAATTTGCAACTAGTTTAGGATTTTCACCTCTCAAGCTTGAACCCTAGCTTGATCAAGTCTCCAAGAAGCCTCCTTTCATCATGTTTTTGAACAAATTTGGGTTGAAGAGAGAAGGGATTAGGGTTATGCTTTGAATGGAGGTGGAAATTTGTGAATTTAAATGGATTTTTAGCAAGAAAAGAAGCAAGATAAAGTGATGAAGTGGGGAAAATCTGCAGGAAGAGGGGTCGGCTGCAGGTATGAGGAGGGAGTTTGGGAAATTTGGAGAAGATTCTAGGTCTAAAACACCCCCACATTATCATTTAATGCTTTCATGTCAACCTTTTTTCAAAAAAACCCATTTTTACCTCATTTTTTCACAAATTTTCCCACCCTAAAACCAAAAGTTTGCAAGACATGATATAATTTTATTAACACCATATTTTAGCTTATAAAGACTCCTAATTAAGAAATTTACCTAATTAAATTTGTATTTATCCCTAATTAAATGTATTTAAAAAGGCTTAAAATAATAAAAAAATTAATTAATTACGAATTTTTTTTTATTTAACTAGATAATTATAAGTGACATTTTAGTGACAAAATTATAGTAATATCTTATCTAAATTTTGTATAATTAGGTCTACAATGAAAAATATCAATTTTGACTTTTTACGGAAAAAGCCGAAAAATTTGCCGATTACCGAAAAACTGCCTAAACGATTTTCGAAGGGTTACAAAAATACAAAGCAAATTATAACAAGTCTCCACCTTGTCTTGCATTCGCCACAAAACTCCTCCATACTAGCAATAGGTCTACCTTCTCCACAAAACCCCTAAAGGGCTTAATCAGTGTGTTGCACTCCAATTAAGTTCAAACAATGATCAAACTTAATAAATGAAATAGACCTTATCAACATGTCAGCTGGATTACCCGCTGGGCCTACCTTCTGTTGGCTATAGTGCCCCAAGTCAATTATTGTGATCGCAGGCATGCGATTGTGATGATTGAGGGAGGACCTATACCGATAGAACAGTCTTACTCAAGATGATAGTATACTATCTGGTTTGCCTCTATCATTATGTACATGCTTTATGTGGTATTACAGATCACTATTACATGTTGATAGAGCCTATAGGATTCTTACTTGACAACCAGCATTATGATGTCGATCATATACGTGAGAGCTGGGTGGTCTATAAGCACATCCTTAAATATCTCTAGTCGAGGGAGTATCAAGACTGGGTATCGATACTCCAGAATAGACTAGTCTATACTGATCGAGACCCTGACAAGTGGTGGTGGCCGGTCTCACAAGCCATTAGTATCAGTTAGTCACCTAAGATAGTATACAGGTGCTCATTGGGTTATGAGTACACTGGACGGACTGGTCGGGAACATGCTAGATGGTATTATATCTATTGTCAGATAGCAGTTCCCAGGTGACATGTGTATAGGTTAGTCTGTAGACCTGAGATTGTCATTTGTTTCGTGTGAGTTCTTACTATACTTTGATTACTACCCTATCACGGCTCAAACGGGTCATGCAAACAAGCTTTAGTTGGGTATAGTCCCGAGCCACATGGAGGCAGTGAGCGGATCGTAGGGGATTCTTCTCTCCCGGTATTGGGGGTTGATGTCGTGAGATGCACGGGTGGCCATCACCAGAAATCCTTGACCATGGCAGACGAGAATTACTGATTTGGATAAGTAGTTTCTCAGTTGGTGAAGGGCTTCATACCGACACGAAATATCACGTTTTTAGGGATCTGACTTTATCCACCTTCTAGACCCAATATGCGATACTCTTAGATGAACAGACCAGACTGTATGAAGATTGTCACGGATAGGCTCAGTAGGGGTTCAGATGAGTTTGCTCGTCAGCCTTCCTTTCGCTCAATACCTGGGTAGCCGTTACGTACAGCTAGTGCCGCTAGCGTGCTTGTGGTTAAACCCACTGCCAGCGTATTGACGAGTCTTTAGAGTCCTACACAGAGGGTTTCCCTGCTTCAGGCGAAACGATGTAGAGGCCGTATGGTATTACGGCAGGGTTCGATCATATATGTACACTTGTGCACGTATCATGATTCGGACGGATAATACTAGTGGGCTTTGGTTTAAAACGGATCCTATTATTATATTATTGGATTATTTTTGTCTCTTTGTATTCGTATTTTTCGGAATACGGATACGGGTATGTATATACGGTGAGGGATATTCTTGTAATTGTTTACAAGGATGCTTCTAGAAGAAGACACCTCATTTGTTGAATAACCATTTTGGATTAAATGGTTAATGAGGTGGAGGATGAGATGTTATTAGTATTTATTGAAGCATGGCTCACTTGGTGACTCATGGAGTGACTTATGCTTTGGTGAATTATTGAAGCATGCTTGATTTATTTGGTTTGCTTCAATAATTCACAAGACTTGGAGATATTTTTCATGGATGAAAAAATGCTCTACACTCTCATATCTTCATGCTTCTTTCTTCTTCCTCAACCCTAAAAGTCTCATGTGTTGAGAAATCTAAGGTGTTATGAGACATATTAATCCATCATTAGACTTTACATTCTCTAGGCTATCTAGTTTAGCGAACTAGGTACCCTAGTTATCTCGGCTTTGAGGTTGGAGCTCGAACTACAAATCCTCAGGTGGATCATCTTCGACCGAGGGAGACTGACGATCAAGTTTGATTATAGAGGCCTCCAGGAGCTTAGGAAGATGGTACAAGACCGAAGGACACAGATCATTCGGTATAACCATTCTAACTCCTCTTTAGTTTGCTAGCTTATAGGTTTATGGTAGATCCGGGTTATCGGGTTGTTCTAGCGCCAGTTTATAAAATTTTTGTTCCGCAAGCGGTCATGGTAGATGGCCAGGGCGCTGGCATAACCCAACATGGTATCAGAGCCAGCCCATAAACCCATAACTAGCAGTTTAAACGATATTTAAAGTAACAAAACCGAAACAACTCCGAAACAATACGGACAATATTCAAGTTTCTGTCATTTTTAATTAGTCTTCTAAATTTTTTTAAACAATTGCAGAAGACTACTCTTATTGTTACTAGAACACAGTTTAAAAACGAGACCCAAATTCAACAACTTGGCCGGCGAGAACGGTATTTTTCCCGGCGACGCCGGTTTTTCTTGGGACTTGGGTTTTGAGTTTTTGGTGATGTTCTGGATTCTTGAATATTGGATTTTAGGTATTGTTTGTTTTTGCACAAATTACATATTATGTTATCTTTGGTATTGGGGCAACACGGAGTATTTCGAAGTCGCTATTTTAACACTGTTTATAAGTTTCAGTGCATACATTACTATTTGTGACCGTGAATGTCATTAGAGCGGTATAAACTGTCTAACTGCTATATGTTCTTTTAGACGGGTTTGCGAATATGACATTCACGTTGATGTTCTGTGATTGTGCTGAGGTTGTGGTTGGATTGTCGTGGTGGATAGTCGGTGGTGCAATGGTAGTAATACAGTTCAGATTCGTTTGTATATTTGTTATTGTGGGGCGAGCGTCCGACATGTGGACTGCCGTCTCTGCCAGATTGTATATTCTTTTATTGGGACACGACCGGGTTGAGGTCGATGTCGCCATTGTATATACTTTTCTTTTCTGTACTAGGATTACCCTGCGGTGGAGTGCTCGAATAGCCGGGTTCTAGAGGGCAACGGGCCTGCATCTCATGGCGTTGAGACGGAGGGGGCATTACCCTAAAATTGGCGGGCTATTCGTCGCATTCGTAGGGGGTATAGGATGACCCACGGAGGGGTGTCTAAGTTACCGAATTCCATAAAGTGCTGGGTGACCCATTCACTTTGTTGATTGGGGTTGCATCACTTCTGGGATTGGCGGGTAACTTGCCGCGCTCGTAGGGGTCCGGGTTTTCATTGCACGGGCTATCCACATCACAGAGAATGTCGGGTCTCATTTGCGGCTCAAATGAAACCCGAGCCTCCAAGATTATCTACCATTCTGTGTTGCCTGCTGAGATTCTGTGATGTTGCTTATATCATGCCTAGGACGAATGCTATATATATTTATATATATACTAGTAGATATTGTATATGTTTTGCATTCGCGCTAGTTCAGCCCCCGCTCTGCCGTTAGTTAAGTAACCTAACGGTGCATGACGGGACCCGTGGCGAATGCAGATGGCATATACGTACATTGTATTTTCGTTCTTTTCTGGTGTGATATGGATTAATTGATAGGACTGCATTAATTATGATTAATGCAAAGAAAACAAACTTAAATGATATTGATGGAACCAAGTTTTTGAAAACTGACATTACAGACATTTCCTTTTACTTTGCACAGTGATATTCGGTTCTGAATATCCAGCACCTCATTCGACGAGGTAAGAGCTGAGATCCCTTCACAGGGAGTGATCTCTTGAGCAAAAGTTTGCATCATTGTAATACCTTCACTATAGTCGATTCTTTTTCTTTGCATCATGGTATTCAGTTTGAAATATTCTGCACCTCATTCGATGAGGAAAGAGCCGAGATCCCTTCACAGGGAGTGACCTCTTTAGCAAAAGTTTGCGCCACTATATATTTGTAAAACCACTCGGTTCTTTCAATAATATCAAGTTTATTACATTAAAGGGTTTTTCGCCGAAAACCCAGTCGTAGCCCTCCATCATTTCAGATAAGTAGCAGTTAGTATTCGTGCTATGTACGTTGGTCTTTATCAAGGCATAGTGAACGGTAGCTAAATGTTACTTATCTATTGCATTTTAGGATGCGATTAATTATGACAGTCACATAGCCATGTTGGTCTCTATCAAGAGCTTATGCGGGTGGGTCTAAGTTAATCCAGGACAATGACGGGTTGAGCTTGACTTGCGACTTATGGTACGTTGGTCTCTATCAAGACCATATGACGCTTGGGGGCAAAAACCACATCGGGTGTTTCAAATATACAGGAAACTTGCCAGGCATGCGTATACCTTCTGGAGTGTAGCGACTTGAGTGGCTTCCATCAAGTTATCATGTGATGATAGTTGGATCCCGATTCCAATTGATGAGTAGGTGTTACTCCTTGAGTGATTTTCAGATGATCGCGACTTATTCTCCTTTTAGGGTTTGAAGGAGAATTCGAGAAAACAGTGGAAGCCATCCTGATTAGATAAAGTGATTAACCAATATAATCTAGGTTAGAGTACATGCTGAGTGTTTATTTTCTCTCTCTCTGACAGCGACCATGGCCTGACCTTAAAAACTCATGAACCAAGTTAACTGAATCTTCTTAAAAACACTTTGGCTTTTGGATTGTTATTTAGTCGCATATATTATTACCACTCCTACATCTTCTTTGCATTTCTCCAGAACACTACGTATCACTACGAAGATCCATATTGATTGGATATGCCATCGTATAGTTAGATACAAACTCGAAGAAACTTGTTTCAGTTCGAGGATGGATTCCGGTTCTGAAGAAATTGAATAGGATTATTCAGTTGTCTTTTATCTTTACCTTCTCTCAGATTGCGAGGGCTGTTAGTATTAGGAGAGTACATCTATTGCGCTTATTGGATAGTCTTCTTCCAAACCATAGGCAGGTGCCGAAAGGTAGGGAAGGAAGAAAACCAATTAGCCTAATGGTGTACAGAAGGTAATAAGTAAAGACATATAAAGGGATTAAATTAAGGGCAAAGGAAATTGCGACTACTATCATTCACGACGAAGCCGCGTATATCCCCTACCACTCCTATATTACCTTTGCATTTCTCCGAAACACTCCGTATCACTACAAAGATCCATATTGATTGGATATGCCATCGTATAGTTACATACAAACTCGAAGAAACTTGTTCCAGTTCGAGAATGGTTTCTGGTTCTGGAGAAATAGAATAAGAATTATTCAGTTATCTTTTCTCTTTACCTTCTCTCAGGTTGCGAGAGCTCCTAGTAATAGGAGAGTACACCTATTGCGCTTATTGGATAATCTTCTTTTAGACCTTAGAATGGTGCCGAAGGGTAGGGAAGGAAGAAAATCAGTTAGCCTAAGTGTGGCGTACAGAAGGTAATAAGTAAAGACATATAAAGGGATTAGAGTGAGGGCAAAGAAATATACGGTTACAGTCATGATCTTTATAGTGGAAAATGCATTACTAGGAATACCTGGCCACGCCTTCGAAATATTTTCATATTTCAGTTTTACTGTGCGGTGTTAATTGAAAATTGTATTCCCAATTAGATTCTAACTCCAGGGTATGTATTTACCAAGACTTGATTCTCATATTTGTATGGCGTTATAAATGTTGAGTGGGAGTAAGATATTGGGAATTGGGTGATTAAATCCTCAATATATATCAGAATTCTCTGTAATTGGTGATATTTGAGGAAATCACCTGGGTTTTGCCTGACGGCAAATATTTGGTTTTGAATATCCTTTGTTATGCACCAATTTCAAACTGATATATCTGTATGTTTATTTTATAAAGTGAGATATAACTTTTTGAAATTATGTCTATGACATTTACCTATATCAGTTGATAGTTAGGTAAGGTGCATTCAACGACGGTGTAATTCTTCTTAACCATAGCACAGTTTTCAACCTTCGATGCATAGGGTTTGAGTTGTTAAACTCAGTGGACTTATATAAAGTATTGTATGTTGTCCGATGTCCGTCAGGACAAAGGGGTTGGTACTCGTACTATATTCTGTTTACTCATGAATTCTCTAGTTTTAGACAAGTATTTCGTTGAAATACAAGGTCCAGATTTTGAGAAGATATAGGTATAAGAATAAAGTAGAGAACCATATGCTACAAGTATTAGGATTCTCAAGGTGATCGAAGATGTGGATATTTGTGTTAGGTATTCCGTCGTAAGTAATAGTTTTGAGAACTTGCTTCTCTTTTAGGTTACTCATGCGTAGGTGCATTCCTTGATGAGTAATGCTGCTTGGCCTCCTTCTATCTAGTTGATATACACTGAAAATGGCTGCATGTTTTTTTTGAATATGGTTCAAATTAAATTAGTGCCTTTGTTTCTATATTGGATATATAGAATGGATCCATATCTTAACTATGTTAAGGTATATGAAGTTGTCCGGCTTATGCTTAAAACCAGAATCCGGATAAACTCTATGAACGTTTCAGTAATGGTAGTTTGTGGGTTATCCTGGGCTTTAACGAGGGTTAACATTCTACCATCTAGAAGATCAATAGTTATATTGTTCTTGACTCGCCATAGTTTTAGTAAAATGAATTCTTTTCAGAAAACATTAATGGGAGTATGGTAGAACTAGAATTGATTCCAGAACCACAAACGATCAGTGAAAATTTAGTAGAACCCGAGGATTCAATTGGTTTCGACGATCCATTAGCCACTCCGCAGATTTGGTGGGTAACCTCAGGCACCTGAGAGGTACTTTGGTCTCCTAAAAAACGGTGACAGGGAAGTTTTTAATTACCAAAACTTGCCACTACTGTTGTTCTAGACTATGAGATCTGGCAGGAGGATGAATATAACGTCGTTCTAAATTAGCTTTAGAAGTGCACATGTATATGACTCTGCCAGAAGATTGTTGTAGTCAGTGAGAGCAGTGGAAGCATAGTGGGAAAGTATCTTATGTTTATTTATAGACAAAGCAGGTATAGCGAAAATAGATCATCTATTTTTGATGTGACAGTCATAGATTTTGACTTCATCAGAACAACAGATGGACCTGGTAAGAAGGTAGTAGGGGGTGATGTCCTAGTATTTGGATGCCATCCTCTTGATAGGATGTGGTATTCCTATACTACGATCGGTTATACTGTGGTTGTCACAAGGTATTTCTCCACAAAGGATCTGGATAAAATATCAGGGATCCTGATAACTAGATCTATGGTTGTAGATCTAGATTTGGGAAATGTCCCAATTTGGGCACTTGACACTATTCTAAAGTGTTTTAGAATGGACGACTCCTGGCGTGGTGGTGTACCCGCAGGTGATGGAGTTACCCTCTCTAAAGAGATATCTTCTAGACTGATGAGGAGAGGGATTTGCATGATTGACATATCACTTGCTTAGGCAATTGAGTCAATCATGAGATGTCAGGTACCACACCAGATATTGCTTTTGCATTAGCTACAATAAACAAATATTAATCCAATCCTGAAGAAACGTTGGGAAGCAGTTATGAACATAAGTGGATGTTCTTGGTATATGGTAACAGCAGCCTCTTTCAAGAGGCGGTTATCATTTCTGGCCTCTAAGGTGACCTGAATGACAGAGTGGCTGTAAGAGTTATAGTTTCCCCCTTTTGAGGGGCAGTATGTTGGACAGATGGTCAAACGGATACTGAGGAAGGCATGGCGCAGGATACTGATTAAATTCAGTGGATGATACGGTCTAAGAAGTTTGTTAGATTTAGAGTTCATTTGGAACTGGGTCCCATCAGATATCCAGATAAATTCTAAGACATGTATTGCTCATTTCGTGAGATAGTC
Organism: Agapanthus africanus; assembly: GCA_030015575.1. NCBI lineage: Eukaryota > Viridiplantae > Streptophyta > Magnoliopsida > Asparagales > Amaryllidaceae > Agapanthus > Agapanthus africanus. Next base: position 663,776,978 of record CM057340.1, read on the forward strand.
TTTCTCCACGAAGTTGAGATATAAAGAGAGATAAAGATAGAAACATTGGAGCGGATCCACTCACTGTGGCTATTTCTTGAACGCAATAGTTTCACAAACAGGCTTTGCGAGACTGGTTAGTAGAGAAGTTGGGTGTTCGGTATCACACATGCTGTGAGTATCCGACATCGCAATAATTAGCCTTAAGTGCAAGTGGGAGATTGTTGGCTATAGTGCCCTCAAGTCAATTATTGTGATCGCAGGCACGCGATTGGGATGATTGAGGGAGGACCTATACGGATAGAACAATCTTACTCAAGATGATAGTATGCTATCTAGTTTGCGTTTATCATCATGTACATACTTTATGTGGTATTACAGATCACTATTACATGTTGATAGAGCCCATATGATTCTTGCTTGACTACCAGTATTATGATGGTGATCATATACGTGAAAGTTGGGTGGTCTATAAGCACATCCTTAAATGTCCCTAGTCGAGAGAGTATCGAGACTGGGCATCGATACTCCAGAGTAGACTAATGTATACTTATCGAGACCCTGACGAGGGGCGGTGGCCGGTCTCATAAGCCATTGGTGTCAGTTAGTCACCTGAGATAGTATACATGTGCTCATTGGGTTATGAGTACACTGGACGGACTGGCCGGAAACATGCTAGATGGTATTATACCTATTGTCGGATAGGAGTTCCCAGGTGACATGTGTACAGGTTAGTCTGTCGACCTGAGATCGTCATTTGTCTCGTGTGAGTTCCCACCATGCTTTGATTACTACCCTACTACGGCTCAAAGGAGTCGTGAAAACATGTTTTAGTTGGATACAATCCTGAGCCACATGGAGGCAGTGAACGGATCGTCGGAGATTCGTCTCTCCTGGTATTGGGGTTGATGTCGCGAGGTGCATGGGTGACCATCATCAGAAATCCTTGGCCAAGATAGACAAGATTTACTAATTTGGATCAGTAGTTTCTCAGTTGGTGATACGTTTCATACCGACACGAAATATCGCGTTATTAGGGGTCTGATTTTATCCACCCCCTAGACCCGATATGTGATACTCTTAGACGAACAGACCGGACTGTACGAAAATTGTCACGGACAGACTCAGTAGGGGTTCGGATGAGTTTGCTCGTTGGCCTCCCTTTTGCTCAATACCTGGGTAGCCGTTACGTACAGCTAGTGCCGCTGACGTGCTTCTGGTTAAATCCACTGCCAGCATATTGATGAGTCTTTAGAGTCCCACACAGAGGGTTTTCCTGTTTCGGGCAAAACGATATAGAGGCCGTATGGTATTACGGCAGGGTTCGATCATATACGTGCACTTGTGCACGTATCATGATTCAGACGGATAATACTAGTGGGCTTTGGTTTAAGCCGGATCCTAATATTATATTATTGGATTATTATCGTTTCTTTGTATTCGTATTTTTCGGAATACGGATATGGGTATGTATATACGATGAGGGGTATTCTTGTAATTTTTTACAAGGATGTTTCTAGAAGAAGACACCTCATTTGTTGAATAACCATTTTGGATTAATGGTTAATGAGATGGAGGATGAGATGTTATTAGCATTTATTGAAGCATGGCTTACTTGGTGACTCATGCTTTGGTGAACTATTGAAGCATGCTTGATTTATTTGGTTTGCTTCAATAATTCACAAGACATGGAGATATTTTTCATGGATGAAAATAATGCTCTACACTCTCATCTCATCATGCTTCCTTCTTCTTTCTCAACCCTAAAAGTCTCATGTGTTGAGAAACCTGGGGTGTTATGAGACATATTAGTCCATCATTAGACTCTATATCTTCTAGGCTATCTAGTTTAGCGAACTAGGTACCCTAGTTACCTCGGTTTTGAAGTTGGAGTTCGAACTATAAATTCTCAGGTGGATCATCTTCGACCGAGGGCGACTGACGATCAAGCTTGATCATGGAGGCCTCCAGGAGCTTAGGAAGATGGTAAAAGACCGAAGGACACGTGTAACGACCATGTTTTCTAATACCTAATAAAATATATTTTATTTAAATTTCTACTACCAAATAATTATTTACGTGTTTCTTTTATAGAAGAATAATTTTTAAAAATAATGTTAATAATTTTCAAAGCATCGAAATATGATTAAAGGAATTTTCTAAAGTCTATTTATTGTTTTTATAGGCTTAAAATGTTTTAGTTAGATTTTATAACGCCTTAAAATAATCTACATATTTTTATTATCAATAAAAATAATTAATTCGTAATTAAAAATATTTTAATGGATAAACTAGATATTATATAATTTTAATAACTAGTTAAAACCATAGGAATGAATATATCATTTAGTTTTAGCCCAAAATTATTTTTATACTAAAGATAACAATAAAACATAATTTCTAAAATTTTCCCATAATTTTTCCGTATTTTAAAACATTTTTACCAAATTTTTTAAAGCCAAATCAATATTTTTAAATAATCTGCTGATTTTTATTTTTATTATTTTTTATTTTTAAATTTTTTAAAAACCTTTTAACCTGGACCGTTGGATCACAGAAACCCCGACGGCGCCCACGTGGTGGGAACCACGCGAAAACGCGTGGTCTCTACACGTGCGACACGTGGCAGGCGGCGGGATTCTTGGCGGCGCGATCTCAGCCGTTGGATCTCAATCCAACAGCTGAGGTGAAGAGGCGGCGGGCGCAATTATTGACTGATGATTCGAAAATGATTGAATGCGCGGATTTTGATGGGATTTTAACGGAAATTTTGGATTTTATGGTTGGTGAAAAAACGCTATAAATAGGCACTTCAAACACTGATTTCTCACAACTTAGAACTCCACAAATTCTGAAAAAAATACCGGTGCCTTCGTATCGACGACGCCGATGCTACGGCTCCACCCAATCGCCAAGGAAAAATCGGGGCACGGAGCTATTGAGGATTTTGTACACGCCTACGTTTTCAACCCTTCGGCATTCGACTCAAACAAAAGGTAGGATCCGCCTCTCTCCCCTTTTCCTGTCACCTTATTCTTTCTCAATAACCTAGTTCCAACCCCCTATTTAAAATATTGTTATAATATTTGTGCATACCTATTCCTTGTACCCTCAATAATGATAATGTTAACCCATATTCTAAAACGGTGTTTAATTTCCTCTGTACACAAAAGTATATTGCACACCCATAATACCCGAAATCTGATATACCCAATGCCATAACCCATGAATTGTCATTTTACCTCTGACATACCCATACCACATAAATGATCTCAAAATAGGTTACTTCCACAAGATACTCTCGTTTAATTAAAATATTATATTTGTTTAAATAACCATAAGAAATAAAGATATGTGAAATAAATATTTTAGATACAGCATACATATATTTTACTTACAAATATTTTTTTAACCCCTTCAACCTTTTTGAAGAAGAAAATACTAAATTTAAATAACGATATCTTTTCAAAAGAAATATTTAGTATCTTATAAAAAGGTAATTTTAAAATAACATCAATCTAGACAAAGGAAAGGTTGTAGGTATCGATCGTTTATCTAAACCAGACTTTGTGGTGCTTAGGCTAGACAAGTGAGAAAGGTACCTTTAAAAGGCCCGTCTCATGTTGATTCGTGAGCGGATCTCTCCTTTCCTTACTTGTGCTTACCTGGCCACAATTGGCGGTGAAGAGGCGATTTGAGGACCTCACAACTTGTCCTTTTGGAATATTAGGAGCAGTCTAGATTTTTTTTAAATAAAAAAAACCTCCTGCAAAAGATTTTCAAACAAACACCACAACCTTTTATCGAAAGGATATTTTTGTAAAACATTAAGTTTTTCCAAAATAATAAATATCCCAATTATCATGGTTTTCTTAGAAATAATAAAGGACAATTAAACACTATTATTCTTTTTTTAACTTAGTGTTCCCTAAGATGACACGAAGTACTTTACGAACTCTAGAAAATAAAACGAGTGGTTATGGAAGGCCATATTAAACGAGATCAATACTTTTAAAATTTCCAGTTTATGACAACATGACATATACCAAACATGATACGATTAGGGTTAGAATGCGCGGACCTAGGTATGGAATACTTATGAAGATCCCGATATTCTGGATGAACAGTCCAATATATGGGCGACTATACAAATATGAAGATCCCAATATTCCGGGTGAACAGTCCAATATATGGGCAACTATACAAATATGAAGATCCCGATATTCCGGGTGAACAGTCCAATATATTGGCGACTGTACAAGTATGAAGATCCCGATATTTCGGGTGACCAGTCCAATATATGGGCGACTATACAATGTGGAAATTCCATGCCTAGAAGTATACGCACTAATTCTAATTCGTCCGAACTTTTATACTGAACCACGGGGATGGGTAGTTTGATTAGGCAAGGATAATTCGGAACTCGGATTTCCCTACTACTCGATCATGATCCCGGGAAGTGAAACGGTATATTTCACTTCCTCAGTTGTTGTTCCGTGGCCACAACGGAATAATCACGAGTATCCGGACCCTTGTTTAACAAACTAATACGAACTTTTACCTTCACCTATACTTCCTACTACTTAGCTACATACAACTTACAACATACTCATGCTCATATATACCTCTTTTCAAAATGTCTTAAGTTTGTGCATTTCAAACATTTACACCCCTTACTTTATGTTTGCATGCATACATCATACTCTTATATACACCTGTTCATTTTATACTCCTACTTCCTTATGAGGCAATCCTACCCGAGTATAACTCGTTGACAGACCTTCCTTTTCTTTCTCTATCTTTGGAATGTCCGTCATATAAGAATGAGTATTATAGCGAAGATCAAGGTGTGAAGCTAACTTATGAAGATTATGCAGACTGGACGATAGAAGATTAGCTAGTTTTAATTTTTGTTGTTGCCCACATGTTTAGGGCTTTTGTTTCTCCTTTGATGTAATTAAATTACTCAGTTTATTTTACTCTTTCTTTTGGGATGTAATAAAGTTTGGTTAATGGAAATAAAATTCCTTTCGCTTTTATTATTTTTGTTTTGGTACACATCCTGCATGTTAAATATTCATACGCTTAACGTAACTGTATTGAATAGACCACCTTCAATACAGTTAGGTTGCGGACCATGCCACGTCATCCTTCTCCTTCTTTTGGGAAGTGGGGCGTGACAACACGTATCATTCGGTATAACCATTCAAACTCCTCTTTAGTTTGCTAGCTTATAGGTTTATGGTAGATCCAGGTTATCGGGTTGTTCTAGCGCCAGTTTATAATTTTTTTCCGCAAACGGTTACGGTAGATGGTCAGGGCGCCGGCATAACCCAACACCTTCTTTATGATTATCTCTTCCTTTTCAATGATATCCTGAACAAATCAATACCGAACATCGATGTGCTTCGTTCTGTCATGATGCATCTAGTCTTCATCAAATGAATCATGCTTTGGCTATCATAATAGACTATTGTTCCCGCCAAAAATTTCTGCGCAAAAAAGTCCAAGGTATCAAATGGCAGCAATACGCTTAAGAAAATGCAAACCAGTATTTTCCGAGCTGTATTTTGCTAAACTCCTGAATGAATCAGGTAAATTCTGATGGCAGCGAAAGCATCTTGAAAAATCCTTCGATTTGATATATTGCGGGTCTTATAACTCTTCCGGAATCAAAAGTTATGAGCAAATGTGCTATGCACGTATAGTCTAAGTAGCGCTTTACCACATGGGGGATACATTTTTAGTCCCACATCGGGAAAAAGAGAGATCTCTTCTCTACCACTCCCCAATAAATAAGAGGGGATACTTCTTAGAAAAAGAGGATTCAATTCTCAAAAGAGCTTAGTTCTCCATAGGAGCTTAGTTCTCCAAGTTAAGGCCTTAGCTGCCTCTTCTATAATGCGCATATGCGCAAGCACCATGTGCGCTACGTGCAACGTGTTAGTTGTATATATGCCCTAGAGGCCATTGTTGTACATATGATATATATTATAGTGGATGCTTGGATATATATATATATATATATAGTGAGGACTTTCTTGCTCGATATGATAGCATGCTATCTGGTTTCACTTTGTCTTAACATGTTGACTTGTATTAGTTTACTGTCTTGCTCTCATATGTTGATAAAGCCCTTAGGATATGTACTTGACTACTAGGACTATGATGAGATCATACTAGTAGGGCCATGGTAGTCAACGAGTACATCCTATAACTGTTCCTAGTCAAGGGTGTATCGAGACAGGGCATCGATACACCAGAGTAGACTAGCGTATACGCATCTTGACCCATATGATGGGCGATGGATGATCCCATATCCATCGGTGTTTGACATCAAAGATGGTGTACGGGTTCTCAGTGGAGACTGGGTACACTGAACGGACTCGTCGAGAACTCCTAGATGGTATTATACCTATCATCAGATAGCAGTTCTCCGGTGACACTGGTACAGGTTAGTCTGTAGACCCGAGATCATCATAGAGTCTTGTGTGATTCCCACTGTGCTTTGATTTCCACCTTACCACGTCCAAGAAGGCATGCAAAATGGTGGCTTTTGGGTATAGTCCCGAATCACATGGAGGCAATGAGTGATAGGAGAGGTTTCGTCTATCTCGATATAGGGAGTTGATGTTGTGCTGTGTTCAATTGGCTATAACTGGAAGTCCCTGGTCAGGGCTGATATGGAGTGCTACTGGTAAGAGTTATCAGTAGTTTCTCGACCTGTTATGAGCCTCACATCGACATGACTTATCGGTTACTGGGGTCTAACGTTTACCACCCCTAGACTGGATATGCGACATATCAGACGAAGAGACCGGACTGTACGAGAGTGTTACTGATTGGATTCACAGGAGAATGTACATGCTTGCTTGTTGATCTTCTGATCGCTCAATACCTGGGTGGTTGTTACGTTTAGCTGACCGCTTGCAGCTTGTGGGTGTTTGATATGATCATCACCTACTGCCGGCGTATTGACGATTCTTTAGAGTCCTATACAGAGGTTTCCTGGCTCAGGCAAAACGGAGTAGGAGCACATATGTGATATGTGCGAGACCGAGAATAATACGATATGAGATACCGTATTCTATTCTCGTGATATGAGATATCGGCCGGGTATATGTGATATAGCCGGGTCATCGGATCAAGTGTTGATTCGATGAAATGGTACACGTTATATTAGTTGGTTATATGCAATATAGCCGGATTGTCGGATCAAGTGTTGATTCGATAATTTAATGTATAATTATATATGTGATATATTATATTACGTTTACTAATATAAGCTCGCTTTATTGATTCATTTTCTCACTGGATAATACATTGATGTATATGCGATATATGTTAATTGTATTATTTTTTTTGTTACAAAATATATTATATATGTGATATATAATATTGTACCATGTTAGGGTTACAAATGCAACATAGATTTTGAGTTTAAACCAAGTTAGGGTTTGGATTAGGGTTAGCTTTTTGGATGAGGTTTAAGGAAGCTTCATGAAGCTTTGACTTTGTCATTATTCCTTGATATTTTGTGAAGATATTTGTTAACCAAACCCAAACCCTTAACCTATGGTTTATTCTCTACAAGGGTTAAGGCTTTCATTCTTAACCCATGGTTGCAATTGTAACCACAACAATAATTCATTATTCATCACAAAAGGATTAGCTTCATCATCTTCTTCTTCTTCTAGCTCTTGAAAAGCTTCACTAGGTTTTGTGTAAGTGGTGAATAAAAGTGAGAAATTGAAAACAACAGAGAGCAAAATTCCTACTTCATCATCCTCATCTATTCTAGCCACTTAGATTAGGGTGTTCACTTCTCTAATAAGTTCATTAGTGAAGTGTAAGCTTGGGTTAGAGATTCTTCAAGATAGATCATCTTAGATCAAGAAGACATCAAGCAAGATGCATCATTCACCTCTTGGTGCCTCACGAGAGTCGGAGTTCTTGATGATCGCAGCGAAGGGACCTCAACACGGAGCTTATGAAGCGAAGGAACGGACTACAAAGGTTGTAATCCTACTCTCTTTACTTCTCAGTATATGATACAAACTTGTTACCCTAGATTTTCTAGTAAAGATTCATGGTTTGCTTGCTTTGCACCTCTCTAAATTTTAAAGTGGCATGAGTGATGCTACCAAACCCTAGACTAGGTGCAAGGGAAGCCCAACAGTGGTATCAGAGCCAAACTAGAATTCTATATACGGTGTTAAAACAATTACGAAAACGAAATCGACTCCGAAATACGATATTATGAAAACCCCATTTTGCTCTCTGTAAATTTTCAAAAAAGTTGTTCCCCTCCGAAAGACGCGCAAGACAGACGTCTTGCCTGAAATTCGGGACAGATGCTAATTGGTGCTATCCGTCCACCTCTCCGAAGATGTCAAGTTGATTTATGACACCGTGTATCGAAGGTTTAAACGGATGCGGCCGATGTAGCAGACTTCGTCAGATTCCCCCTCGTTTGAGGGGTTTTTGATTGTGGGGATGCTCTTCCCTGCAGGCGCAAGCCCCTGCAGTTAATTACGCTACCGCATCGCGGTAACAACTTTCTCCTTATCCAGATGGTCACTTCGTGTCGTGGGTGTTTGTTTTGTGTTTGGTTGCCCATGGATTGTATACAGAGACTAATTTATGTTGTCGCCCGTACGGCGTGGACTAGTCCAAATCCGTATCTTTCTTAGATTTGGGTTTGGGGGGTTTGGATTTAAGGATACGTTAGTCTCATTTGGAACTAAGATCAACTTAAACGTTTGTTAAGGATACGTTAGTCTGATTTTAGACTAAGATCAACTTAACGGGACCGTTTAGATCCGACAAGAGAGCAATTGGGCTCTATTGTTTAGTTTAGGGACATTGCGGTCGATTAGTTCAAGGACATTACGGTTCATTGTTAGTTTAAGGACATCTTGGTCCACTGTTAGTTTAAAGACATCGCGGTCGAGGTTAAGGACATCATAGTCCATGGGTTTAAGGATCCCACAGTCCAATGTTAGTTTAAAGACATCACGGTCGAGGTTAAGGACATCATAGTCCGTGGGTTTAAGGACCCTACAGTCCGATGTTAGTTTAAAGACATCGTGGTTGAGGTTAAGGACATCATAGTCCGTGGGTTTAAGGACTCCACAGTCCGATGTTAGTTTAAAGACATCACGGTCGAGGTTAAGGACATCATAGTCCGTGGGTTTAAGGACTCCACAGTCCGATGTTAGTTTAAAGACATCACGGTCGAGGTTAAGGACATCATAGTCCGTGGGTTTAAGGACTCCACAGTCCGGTGTGGGTTTAAAGACATCGCGGTCGAGGTTAAGGACATCATAGTCCATGGGTTTAAGGACCCCACAGTCCAATGTTAGTTTAAAGACATCACGGTCGAGATTAAGGACATCATAGTCCGTGGGTTTAAAGACCCCACAGTCTAATGTTTAGAGACGTCGTAGTCTATGAAATGTGTGGTTGTCGGGACCCGTCACCTCTTTGAAGACGTTGAGGAATCACAATGACAAATATCAAAGGAGTGAAGAGATGTACCCTTGAACCAGGGTGAGTTAAGTGATCTGTAGTCCGATTTGGAACCGAGATCAATTAATTATATTATGAGCACAATAGCTCAGTTAAGTCTGAATTGAGGACTTATGGCCAACTTGGGCTAAGTCCAATTCGATTTAAAATGTTGGTCCTTTGTTGGACCCTTAGACATCTGTTTAGGTTCAACCCTTCATCTCTTAGCAATGCTAAACAAGAGTTTGAGGGCTCTATTATCATTTGGGTCTTTGACTGAGGATTAGACATTATACCTCTGAGTTTCTACTCAATTTTGAGATTCAATTGAAGGGGAGGCTTTGCCTCTGGAAAATTAGCCAATTTGGCTAAAAGTAGTGTTAAACACTAAAGAACAGTAGTGTTGAACACTAGTAATAAAGCTTTGAAATTAGTGTTTAAACACTATGAGACAACAGTGTTAAACACTGGAAATAAAACTCTTGAATTAATGTTAAACACTAAAGAAAGAGGGGTCACGTGGGAGCACGTGAGGGTGCCCAAAGGTGGGACCAGATCCCTTTACTTCGCTCTGCAATTAAGTGTTAAACACTTTTTATTTTTATTTTGAGCCTCACGTGTTGGCACGTGGTGGTCATCTGTGCGCTGATCACTAAAGCGTTTTCTAAAGGGTCACGTGGTAACACGTGAAAGCGTCCAAAGCTTAGATTTCCTTTGCTTTTTCTTTCTGTGTTTTGGAAGTCACGTGGGAGCACGTGAGGCATTGCCTCAGAGCCCTTTCCTTCTTATTTTTGGAGATCTTTTCAGGGGTCACGTGGGGCCACATGACCTTAGTTCTTTGTATGTATGAAAATCTGTTAATTCTTTTTATGTTTAAGAATTAAATTCTCTGTAGGGTTAAACCCGAATTATGATTTAGGAAGAATTAAATTCCTATCGTGAAAGAATTAAATTCTTATGTAGGGTTAAACCCTAATTTCTTTTAGAGGAATAAAATTCCCATGAATTTGAGAGGATTAAATTCTCAATTAGGGTTAAACCCTAGTTCTGTTTTGGAAGAATTAAATTCCTATAATTTTGGAGAATTAAATTCTCAGATAGGGTTTAAACCCAAATTTCATATCTTGAAGGAATTAAATTCCTGTAAATCTTGAGAGAATTAAATTCTCAAATAGGGATTAAACCCTAATATATCTTGTAGGAATTAAATTCCTATAAATTTGGGAGAATTAAATTCTCTGAACTCAATCCTCCCTCTAAGTTTTGGATCTGCATGGCAGGATCTCAACCCGATGAGAATTAAATTCTCAACCTATGGGGAGATGTGCTTCTGCAGATTTTCAACTAGAGGAAGAACTAAGTTCTTTCGTAGAAGAGTTAAACTCTTAGATTTTGAGAATTAAATTCTCTGTTTGAAGTTTTGATTCCCTTTCTTTTCTCACATAGGGTTTTCTTTGTTGAGAATTAAATTCTCCTTTCTTTTCTCTCTGAATTTTCAAGATTCCAAAAAAAACTCTCGTCTCTCTTTTCTCTTGGCTCCTATTTATAGGAGAAGGAAAAGAATCAATTTGTTTAGTAAATCTTTCATTGAAAGATTTGATTTGTTTTCATAATTAATATGATCCTTTAGATCATTCAGTAAATTTTCTTCACCGTTGGATTTTCAATCCAAAGATATTCTGTTTGTTATTTCGGTGAGATTTAGGGAGATTTTTCCTTGTTTAGGATTTTTCCATAGATTGGTGATTTTTAATCATCCCTGAATTTTTAATCCAACGGCTCCCCATAACCCTTTTCCATTTGGAAAGATTTAGAGGAATTTAGAATTTAATTCTATTAAACTGTAAGGCTTTCAAAGCCTGTCACGTGCTGGCATGCGACCCCTGGTCACGTGTGAGCACGTGACCCCCAATTAAGTCCTTTCCTCAGCCACTTATTTATGCTTTTGTTTTAACCATCACGTGTTGACACGTGACCATTGGTCACGTGTGAGCACGTGACCCCCAGTTGGGTCCTCTTTCAGCCGTTCATTTTTATTTCTGCTTTAACTATCACGTGTTGACACGTGACCATTGGTCACGTGTGAGCACGTGATATCTCATTGAGATAATTCCTGATTTTTAGAATTAAATTCTATTAAGCTGTAAGGCTTTCAAAGCCTGTCACGTGCTGGCACGTGACCCTTGGTCACGTATGAGCACGTGACCCCCAATTGAGTCATCTTTCAGCCGTTTGTTTTCATTTCTGTTTGATGAGATTTTAACCATCACATGACCATTGGTCACGTGTGAACACGTGATACCTCATTGAGGTAATTCCTGATTTTTAATCAGGAAACAAATGCCCCCACAGCGTTGCTCTCACGTTTCTGCACGTGAGTGCAACGTTGTCACTTTTGTGACCGTTGGATCCATCTAGGGAATCGGGGAGATGAAGCGTTTCCATCACATCCTATAAATGCATGGGTCTCTTCAGAAGCGCCTCCACTCTTTCATCTTCTTTCTTGCAAACTTTTTCATTTTGAGAATTTAATTCTCCTTTCCAGAGTTTAATTCTCTGCCTTGAATATTTTAAGAGTTTAACCCTGTTTAAAAAGACCCCTTTTTCAGGTAATGATCTTTGAACGATCGAAGAATCTTCACAGAAACCTTCACTGGATTTTAAATCCACACCAAGGGTTTTCCCTTTTAACAAGAACTCATTTTTAAGTTTCTTTAAAATAAAGAGAAAACCATTCAATCTTTAATCAACAGACCCTTTAGGGTTTCTCTGATCTTCAGGGGGTTGATGGTGTATGTCTTTTCCATGGAATTTAATTCCATCTTCAAAGAGCTTTGGCTCTGAAAAATGTCTCTGGGAATTTAATTCCCCCTTTTTTCAAAAAGGAATTTAATTCCTATGAAGAGCTCAGTTCTTCCCATAGAACTCCTTGGGTTTTCTTGCCCTGAGTTGTCTTCTTCACAACCAAGAAGAAGAAGTTTGCAATGTCGCTTTCTGGGAATTTAATTCCCTTGATTCTGTTTGATTTGTCACAGAGTCCAAGATGGATTTCTTCTAGGAGAATGTGTAGGGTCATTTGAAATCCACTGCTTATTTAATGAGAATCTTCCTTTTGTCTCATTATAATTGCTTCGCCTCATCATTAGCCAGCCGCCATCTTGATTTTGTGGGACCCATGTGTTTTGTAACCAATGGTCCCATAAAATGAGTCCTCTGTCGCTTTCTTCCACTGTTTCTTTATGCGTTTATAAACATATATATATATACTGTTGGCTTCGCTTTAACAGTTTTCCCTTATTTTATTTCTGGTACAATGACGTTTGTTCCGTATTTCCCTTTCATCCGCTCGGAAGCCGCTTTTCCCCAATCGCCATCTGACGAGGAGGTGATGGCAATGATCAGGGCTCACGACCCGAATCGCACCAATTTGCTTATGTGGGGGATCTGGTACAGTCACATTATCCGGGGTCGCCGGAGTTTTCTTTGCGAAGTACCGACAGAGCCTACCTTTCCGTTCCTGCCGATGGATCCTCCAGGGACAGTCTTTGTTGTAGAGATGCTTAATTGGATTCCGATGGGACGACTTGAGCCTTCGACGACGGGCATCCCGAATCATCCTATCCCGGCCATAGATATTCTGGGACGTCGCATTTGCAAGGGCGAGGCCCAGCCATAGGGGAAGATCTACAAAATATGGCTCACCCCTCGACACCCCACGGGCTATCTCCTTTGGGCTCGATACATCCTGTCCGCCCATCGCGCGCTGCAGAAGGTTGGGCTTTATCAGGCGATATATGCATCCCTCTTTCACTACCAGTCTCCTCACGTCTGGTGGGTTAAGGCTTTCCTGAACCAGTGGAATCTCCCCACCAACACTTTCCTCCTAGGGGACCGTGAAGTTTCGATTTCTTTGGAAGAATTTCGCGAGATCTCGGGGCTGCCAATCAGAGGGACATTTTATGAGGAATTTCTGCCTTCTGACGAGTACATCTTCGAGACTGAGCCCGCAATGCTCGACGGCTTGTCCACTGAGAATGCCGTCCGCCACAAGCGCCCGAGTTTGATCAAGGCCTTGGGTATCTTTGACAAACTGTTCACAGAGTCGGAGGAACAGGGCGTCACCTTTAAGAGCTTCATCGCTTGCTTCCTTCGCGAGGGCGTCCTATCGAAGACGGCTCCGAAGTTTGCAAACATCAATGACCCCTTTGGGTTTAGTTTGAACAGGCGGCCGACTACGGAATCAGATTTACTGCAGTACTACATTCCTATTATGTCGCCGGTATCTTTCGAATCGATTGCGGCTCCCGGCATGGACGAGGAGACATTCTTCGTGGGTTTTATCAGTGTCTGGCTCAGCTGGTTCGTCTTCCCCATGCATCGCCGCTTCATGAGAGTCTCGGTTATCTATCCGGCTCATCGTATCGCTGATGGGACGCGTGTAACAACTGAGTTCAGTTATACCAATTTCTATTGCCGTATGGGTTGTTTGTGGTGTCTATTTCATTTACTATGTGGATGCGAATGGTAGTTTACTTTACGTTCGACCCGCTTGCTTGAGCTTGTTGTTTCATAGTTATAGAATACCTTAACATCACATATTTTGCATATAACAATTTAAGTCACTTAAAATAATTTAAAAATACATGACATGGCCCGCACGATACCCCTAACCCCGTGGTAGCGTCCTTGCATCGTGTTCTCGTCCCGTTCAGTGAAACGGACATGTTTGGATGGCTACGCGCACATACGTGCGTCCGTTCTTGGGGGTATACATTTCTGTTACATAATCCTTCATTTTAAATTTCGGAACTTACAAATAATTTTCGTATTTCAAATCCAAAATTTTGGACCCGACCAGGGCGCATTTCTGAATTATTTTGTATCCCGCCAAATTTTAATTATTTTAAATTCTTTAATTCGTTTAAGATTTCTTTAACAGCTTAAGATTACTTTCAACTAACGAATAATATTTTTTGTTAACAATTAAAATCTTTTAACATTTTCTTTCTCAAAAAATAATTTCTCTCCAACCAATCCCCAGCCTTCTTTTTACTACTGGCCCCCACCACCGAGCCTCTCTCTCTTCTATCTCTCCCTCTTTTATTTTCCTACAACCAATCAGAAATTCCTTTTTCCTTTTCACTGGGTCCCACTCAATCCTCTCTCTTCTTTCTCTTTCTCTCTCTTCTACGCAGCTCTCTCTCTCTCCCCTCTTTCTCTCTCTTCTCGCGCTCTCTCTCTCTCGCTCATCTCGCGAATACTGTACACTTCTCGACTCTCGTCACCCCGCGTGGATCCCATCACCTCCCTTCTGCATCTCCTCTTCTTCCTCTCTTTTAAACCCGAGCGCTATCCTTTAACCCAGCGCCTCTCTCAAACCCTAACCCTAACTCCATCACCTCCTCAAACCCAAACCGAGCATCGTCATCTCCTCTCCCCCTCCTCTCCATCTTCTTCTTCTCTTTCTTCTTCCCGAGTCTCTCCCCCCTGCACACACACCCTACATGAACCCAAGAACCCACCTTTCCATCGCCGTCGACCATCTCCCAACACCATCGCCATCTCCTTCCTCTCCTCTCCCTTCCTCTGCGCCCTCACCTCACCAAGACCCCTGCACCTACCCTGCACCAACACCCCCACAACAAAACCCAGCAACCAAACCCTAACTGAACCTTAGCAGCCAACTTCATCGCCGGAGCTTCGCCGATCCTTACCGTCGACGCCGTTACCCCTCTGCAATCCAGTGAGTAAGTCTCTCTCGTAAATTTTCCCTGTCCTCTTTCAGTTCTTCTTTTTTCCTTTCTATACATTCTTTTATTAAAGTATTCACTGTTGTTTCTCGGTTGCCGGAATCCGACCGTGCCGGCGACGATCCCGATGATCCAGCGAGGATATCTGAACCGTGTGATCCTATCGTGCGTTGTTTAGACTCATTCCGTGTACCGTGCACGCGTCGCGACTTTTCTCGTCGACGCGTGACGTTCCGTATACCGCTTCGCGATCCGTCGAGGCAAGTGAAAACTTGCTACATGCTATCTATAATATTTTTATACCTATTAAACTGCATAGTAAAACTGTAGATTACTTATAGCACCACCTGTTCCATTTTTCCTTTTCGATGTTCCGTATATCATATTAGATTCGGATCTTGAATTATAACTTGTTGCATGTTAGAGTACAATATAGTATACCCACATCCGTATTTAAATTACTTAATAATTATCTGCATAACCCCTAGCACTTTTAAATAGTTTCTACCCCCGAATACCCGGTTGCATCCATTGAACATATTTTATATATCATTGCATCCCTAGATCATTTAACCCATAATAACGAGATTTAACAATTCCTTACTGGTTTAAGTGTATTTTACTTAATGTTGGAACCACAACCCTAACTCTAATCTATAACTGTGCATCCCCATGCTTTAATCTGTACCCTTGCATATATCATCACCATGTTTCATTCTATTTGTTTCACTAGTACCCATGCTTGTTTATATATACGCATGCTTATGCTAGTTTGATTATGAGCACCAACTTGACATCTTGTGCACCCTGACATGACTTGTTACACCTATTACTTGACACGACATGGTACCGTGCACTCTTGACATGACATGACGCCTATATACACTACTTGAGTTGACCTGATGTACCATGGCTTTACCTGTTACCTGATCTTGTGTCTAATGCCAACAAACCTGACCTGTTGTCCTTACGGACAGTTCCTGTTGTCTATCCAGACAAACCTGTACCTGCCTGATCCTGTGTTGGCATTAGCTCTAGATTACTTAATACCTGACTTGAATACATATGATTTGGGGGTATGGGGAAATCAATGATGAAACCTGACTTGTAACTCGACAGTTCTATACCTGTTCTGATCAGTCTTACGGGCTAGGCCAGCCCCGGAGTGATGCTACGGACATCACTCGTCATTACCTACCATCCTTTACTGCCTTGTGGCACGTCTCGGGTTCAGCCCGAGAGTCATTGACCGTGATCCTGGGCATGCACGGCATACTATTGAGTTACATCGATGATTCATCAAATTGATTTCAAAGACTTGAGAGTAGTTAACCCAATAGACCAGTTTAGATTACTCACTGCACACTACCTTTCACTGCCTTGATTTATATTGCTGTTACACCTGCTTTATCATTTATGATTATACTTGTATGACTTGCTGCCCTGTTTATATATTATTGCTTGATGTTATGACGCGCTGACATCTGGGTTTTACATGGCCCAGATTCCGTACCTTTGCTGCAGTCCGAGCAGGAGTACTTCAGTCAGCAGGCTGAGCAGTGAGGACTTTTAGTAGTTAGTTCTTTTATTTCCAGTATTTTCATTCCTGATGTGAGCCCGCATTATGAGACATACATTCCAGTTATTCTTGTATTGGATCTTTTGCTTCCGCATTATTTTATTCTTGACTCATTTTATTTTGGCTTATGGACATGTGTTAGATAGTTTATTGTTGTTCTTGATATCTTTACAGCCGTAATGTGATTGTGGAAGGATAATTCCTATCCACAGGTAGCATGGTTGGCTATGCCACGTGCCTACCTTAGGGTACTCTGGGAAGCGGGACGTGACATGGTTCTTTTGGTATCAGAGCCATAGGATATATGTTAATCGGGTTTGATTCTTTTGTAGTTGGGTATCGGACGCAATACGCGAATCAGAATACTCGTGATTAGGAAGCATGTCTGGCCACCTTACCGTTTTACCATTCTTGAATCTAACCTCCTCCTGATTATACTTTTACGATATGCAAACCTCTTTTGCATATCGACTCGAAACCTGGTTCCTTGTTATCTCTAGAACTTAGGCGACTTGGATGGAGTTATGTAATTGTAGCTATGATACCGCGGCATAGTTAAAATGCGGTACTCTATTTAAGTAACTCGGAGTTCTAGCCTTGATCTACATTTTGAATCTGTTATCATGCTAATCCTTTTGGTGTTTTGATTTCAGGAACATGGCAGACAAGAATCTTAAGACGTACCAAAGGCGTGTTGACAAAGCCGCCATGCTTGGAGTAATACCTGGGATGCTGGAGAATCAAAAGTGACAAACCGAGCTGATCCAGCAGCAGGCTGAATCTTTTCAGGATGGTTTGCGGACCGTTCAGCAGTCCGTGAACAAGGTTGTGGCCTTACCTGGGGATCGTATGGGTACCGTGGCGGATTTCAGGAGACTGGGCCCGTTTGTCTTTACTGGCTTAGAGGAGCCGTTGCCAGCGGAGCAGTGGCTGGTTGACATGGAGAATTTACTCATTGCGGCACAGATCCTAGAAGATAAGAGAGTGGATATGGTACGCATCCAGCTGGTGGATTACGCCCGTGAATGGTGGCTTGTGGAAGAAACTCGCTTGCCCATGCCGATCAAGTGGGCGGATTTTTCGAAGAGTTTCTTGGAGAAGTTCTTCCAGCGGACTCCACGGGAGGAAATGGAGGAAAAGTTCGTCAGTTTGAAGCAGAACGGCGCACATGTAGATGTACATGCAGCTGAGTGGACACGGCTCAGTAGATTTGCTGGACCTCTGGTTGCCAACGATGCTGATAGGGCAAGGAGGTTCATGCGCAGTTTGGATGCGGACATCCAGAGGCAGATAGTCTCCCGAGGTTTGACCACTTTTTCTCAAGTGCTTACAGTGGCTCGAGAGTAGCAGAGCCTATCTATGAAGACTGGGAGTTCACAGCAGCCAGCAGTTACAGTAAGGAAGCCGGCATTTGCACCGAACCGAGCACATGGACGCAGAGGTATTCCAGTGGACCGTCGTGGTGTAACACCGATGAAGAAGCATGCTGTTGTTGATCAGAGGAGGACCGTGATCTGTGAGTACTGCCATTTACCTGGGCACGTGCAAAGGGAATGTCGAAGGAAATATGGACTCTGTTTGGTCTGTGGATCGGCGGATCATACTATCAGCACTTGTCCGTCGAAGCTTCGCACGAAGGATGATGGTCAGAAGCCACCGCAGAAACCGTTTCAAGGACAGAAGCAGCTGACTCAGGGACCCAATCAAGCTCGAGCATTTACCCTGACGGCTGAGGAAGCCAAGGCTTCAGGGGAAGTTGTTTTAGGTATTCTACTTGTTCATGGTTTCCCCGCATTAGCGTTATTTGATTCTGGTGCATCCCATTGTTTTATGTTGTCCAAGTTTATTGCTACACACTCGATCACTTGCACGACCCTGTCTAGTTTTTGGGACATTCACACTGGGAATGAAAAAATCATATCTAGTAGAGAGTGTAAACATTGTGCAGTTGTTATTTGAGGACGAGAGCTTTTTGCAGATTTCTTGGTGATTGATACGGGCAGCTATGAAGCCGTCTTGGGAATGGATTTTCTTGGCACTTTCCATGCTCACATTGATTGTAGGGCAAAGAAAGTAATTTTCCAGATTCCCGGACATCCCGAGTTTATCTTCACTGGAGGAAGCAGTTCTGTCGGGCTAGTCGAATTTAGGGCTAGGCCGACAACTAATGTTCTTTCGTCGATGGAGGTTGCTCAAGATGAAACGCCAGCTGTTGTTCAAGATTTTATGGACGTGTTTGAAGACATATCAGGTTTACCGCCGAAGCGAGACGTGGAGTTCGCGATTGATCTTATTCCTGGTGCAGCGCCAGTATCTAAAGCGTATTATCCAATGGCACCAGTGGAGTTGGAAGAAGTTAAGAAGCAGGTTACTGAATTACTTGAGAAGAGTTGGATCCGAAGCAGTAACTCGCCGTGGGGAGCTCCAGTTCTTCTAGTCAAGAAGAAAGATGGCACAAGAAGGATGTGCATCGATTATCGAGAATTAAACCGGGTGACTATTAAGAACAAGTACCCGATCCCTCGCATTGGCGAACTATTTGAGCAGCTTAGTGGCGCGAGGGTATTCTCGAAACTGGATTTGCGATCCGGATATCATCAGGTCCGAGTGAAAACAGAAGATATTTGCAAGACGGCGTTCCGAACTCGGTATGGACATTACGAGTACTTAGTGATGCCCTTCGGAGTAACAAATGCACCGGCGATATTCATGGACTTGATGAACCGAATCTTTTCACCATTCTTGAACCAGTTTATTATGGTGTTCATTGATGATATTCTGGTCTACTCGAAGAGTACTGAAGAGTATGCAGAACATTTGAAGATCGCACTGCAGACGCTGAGGCAAGAAAAATTATATGCAAAGATGAACAAGTGCAAGTTTTGGCTGAAAGAAGTAAAGTTTTTGGGGCATGTCATGTCTGGCGATGGAATCGCCGTCGATCCCGAAAAGATTGCAGCAGTTCATGATTGTCCGATTCCGAAGAATGTTGCGGAGATAAGTAGCTTTCTTGGACTCGCCGGGTATTACAGACGGTTCGTGGAGAACTTTGCTCGTCTGGTGGAGCCGTTGACCAAGCTTACGCGCAAGGAGGTACCATTTGTGTGGACGGATAAGTGTGCGTCAGCTTTTGAGGCGTTGAAGCAGAAATTGATAACCGCTCCTATTCAGACAGTGCCAGACTGTTCCGGAGGATTGGTGATTCACAGCGACGCATCTGGAAAAGGATTGGGATGTGTTTTGATGCAGCATGGGAAGGTTATAGCGTACGCCTCGAGACAGTTGAAGACCCATGAGAAGAATTACCCAACTCATGACTTGGAGCTTGCGGCTGTGATCTTCGCTTTGAAGATTTGGAGACACTACCTTTTGGGCGAAAGGGTCGAGGTTTTCACCGATCATAAAAGCTTGAAGTATGTATTCACGTAGAAGGAGCTTAATATGAGGCAGCGCAGATGGTTGGAGCTGATGGCTGACTACGATCTCAATCTTAAGTACCATCTGGGGAAAATTAATGTCGTGCCGGATGCGCTCAGTCGGTTACCAGCAATTCAGACGTTGACTGCACAGAAGGAACTCATTGAAGACTTTCGAAGATTTGATTTGGAAGTTGTGCTACCGCATTCTTCGGGACAGTTGATGCAGCTGCAGGTACATTCATCGTTGATCGAGAACATTAAAGCAACGCAGTCGCAGGACCCTAGATTGCAAAAGTTTCGAGAACAGGTTGAAGCTGGACTTCGAACTGACTTACTGATCTATGAAGATGGTTCGTTGAGATATGTTAGCCGCTGGTGTGTGCCAAAGGGAGATATTCGCGAAGAGATTATGAAGGAGGCGCACAGTTCAGCATATTCTGTACATCCGGGAGGCACGAAGATGTACTGAGATATACGACAGCATTTCTGGTGGGAAGGCATGAAACGGGAGATTGCAGGTAAAGAAGCTGGCACACAAACATGTGCTTTCCATCGATTAGCCAGGACAAACCCCACATGTTTGATTCTTCCGGAAAGGTGCAGACCCTCTAGCTTCCTCATCAATGGGTTGCTTTGTGGCAAAGTGCTTGGTGTGTTAGCAAGTCAAGGCTGAACATCAAAGGGTTGCTGGTTTATTGCAACCACTTCCGATTCCTCAGTGGAAGTGGGAACATATAACCATGGATTTCGTGACAGCTCTACCGCGGAGTCCAAAGGGCAACAACGCAGTTTGGGTGATTGTTTATCGTTTGACCAAGGCAGCTCATTTCATTCTTTTTCGGGTTGGTCAATCAACAGAAACTTTGGCAGAACAGTACGTGCAGGAGATTGTAAGATTGCATGGTGTACCGGTGAGCATCGTGTCCGACCGTGACACTCGGTTCTTATCACACTTTTGGAGGAGCTTACAGGAAAGTTTGGGGACTCGATTGAAGTTTAGCACAGCTTATCATCCTCAAACAGATGGCCAGTCGGAGAGAACGATCCAAACTCTTGAAGATATGTTGAGAGCTTGCATGTTGGACTTCAAGGGTTCATGGGAGGATCATCTACATTTAGTGGAGTTTTCTTACAACAACAGCTTCCAGGCCACTATTCAGATAGCTCCATTCGAAGCTTTGTATGGTCGCAGTTTCGTTCACCTGTTTGTTGGGACGATGTCGGTGAACGAAGATTGTTGGGACCAGATTTGGTTGTGCGGACAGTTGAGAAAGTTAACGCTATCCGGAATCATATGAAAGCAGCACAAGATCGACAGAAGAGTTGGGCAGATACGTCGAGAAGACCTCTAGAGTTCGCCGTGGGCGATTTGGTATTCTTGAAGATATCACCGACTAGAGGGGTGATTCGTTTCGGAAATCGAGGAAAGCCCAGTCCTCTATTCGTTGGACCTTTTGAGATTTTGGAGCGTGTTGGTGAGGTAGTGTATCGATTGGCGTTACCACAATCCTTGGCGAATGTTCATGATGTGTTTCACGTATCTTAACTCCGTAAGTATGTTTGAGATGCAACACATGTGTTGGATCATTCGAAGCTGACTGTACGAGAAGACTTGACTTTTGAGGAGCGACCGATTGCGATTGTGGATCGAAGGGAAAAGGTTCTTAAAAACATGGTTATCCCTCTTGTACTGGTTTCTTGGGGTAATCGCTCACATGGAGAGTCAACTTGGGAACGAGAAGATGAAATCCGGCAGGAGTTTCCCCATCTTTTCTTATAGTTGTTGGTCGTTTATCCTTTTTGTGTTCTTGGAATTTCAAGGACGAAATTCTTTTTGTAGTTGGGTATAATGTAACAACCGAGTTCAGTTATACCAATTTCTATTGCCGTATGTGTTGTTTGTGGTGTTTATTTCATTTACTGTGTGGATGCGAATTGTAGTTTACTTTACGTTCGACCCGCTTGCTTAAGCTTGTTGTTTCATAGTTATAGAATACCCTAACATCACATATTTTGCATATAACAATTTAAGTCACTTAAATAATTTAAAAATACATGACATGGCCCGCACGAGACCCCTAACCCCGTGGTAGCGTCCTTGCATCGTGTTCTTGTCCCGTTCAGTGAAACAGACATGTTTGGATGGCTACGCACACGTACGTGTGTCCGTTCTTGGGGGTATACATTTCTGTTACATAATCCTTCATTCTAAAATTTGGAACTTACAAATAATTTTCGTATTTTAAATCCAAAATTTTGGACCCGACCAGGGCGCATTTCTGAATTATTTTGTATCCCGCCAAATTTTAATTATTTTAAATTCTTTAATTCTTTTAAGATTTCTTTAACAGCTTAAGATTACTTTCAACTAACGAATAATATTTTTTGTTTACAATTGAAATCTTGTAACATTTTCTTTCTCTAAAAATAATTTCTCTCCAACCAATCCCCAGCCTTCTTTTTACTACTGGCCCCCACCACCGAGCCTCTCTCTCTTCTATCTCTCTCTTTTATTTTCCCACAACCAATCAGAAATTCCCTTTTCCTTTTCACTGGGCCCCACGTAATCCTCTCTCTTCTTTCTCTTTCTCTTTCTTCTACGCAGCTCTCTCTCTCTCTCGCTCATCTCGTGAATACTGTACACTTCTCGACTCTCGTCACCCCCGTGTGGATCCCGTCACCTCCCTTCTGCATCTCCTCTTCTTCCTCTCTTTTAAACCCGAGCGCTCTCCTTTAACCCATCGCCTCTCTCAAACTCTAACCTTAACTCCATCACCTCCTCAACCCCAAACCGAGCCTCATCATCTCCTCTCCTCCTCCTCTCCATCTTCTTCTTCTCTTTCTCCTTCCCAAGTCTCTCTCCCCCTGCACACACACCCTACACGAACCCAAGAACCCACCTTTCCATCGCCGCCGACCATCTCCCAATGCCATCGCCATCTCCTTCCTCTCCTCTCCCTTCCTCTGTGCCCTCACCTCACCAAGACCCCTGCACCTACCCTGCACCAACACCCCCGCAACAAAACCCAGCAACCAAACCCTAACTGAACCCTAGCAGCCAACTTCATCGCCGGAGCTTTGCCGATCCTCACCGTCGACGCCGTCACCCCTCTGCAATCCAGTGAGTAAGTCTCTCTCTCCTCAATCTTCCCTGTCCTCTTTCAGTTCTTCTCTTTTCCTTTCAATACATTCTTTTATTAAAGTATTCACTGTTGTTTCTCGGTTGCCGGAATCCGACCGTGCCGGCGACGATCCCGACGACCTAGCGAGGATATCTGAACCGTGTGATCCCATCATGCGTTGTTTGGACTCATTCCGTGTACCGTGCGCACGTCGCGACTTTTCTCGCCGACGCGTGATGTTCCGTATACCGCTTCGCGATCCGTCGAGGCAAGTGAAAACTTGCTACATGCTATCCATAATATTTTTATACCTATTAAACTGCATAGTAAAACTGTAGATTACTTATAGCACCACCTGTTCCATTTTTCCTTTTCGATATTCCGTATATCATATTAGATTCGGATCTTGAATTATAACTTGTTGCATGTTAGAGTACAATATAGTGTACCCACATCCGTGTTTAAATTACTTAATAATTATCTGCATAACCCATAGCACTTTTAAATAGTTTCTACCCCCGAATACCCGGTTGCATCCATTGAACATATTTTATATATCATTGCATCCCTGGATCATTTAACCCATAATAACGAGATTTAACAATTTCTTACTGGTTTAAGTGTATTTTACTAAATGTTGGAACCACAACCCTAACTCTAATCTATAACTGTGCATCCCCATGCTTTAATCTGTACCCTTGCATCTATCATCACCATGTTTCATTCTATTTGTTTCATTAGTACCCATGCTTGTTTATATATACCCATGCTTATGCTAGTTTGATTATGAGCACCCACTTGACATCTTGTGCACCCTGACATGACTTGTTACACCTATTACTTGACACGACATGGTACCGTGCACTCTTGACATGACATGAAGCCTATATACATTACTTGACCTGACCTGATGTACCATGGATTTACCTGTTACCTGATCTTGTGTCTAATGCCAACAAACCTGACCTGTTTCCTTATGGACAGTTCCTGTTGTCTATCCAGACAAACCTGTACCTGCCTGATCCTGTGTTGGCATTAGCTCTATATTACTTAATACCTGACTTGAATACATATGATTTGGGGGTATGGGGAAATCAATGATGAAACCTGACTTGTAACTCGACAGTTCTATACCTGTTCTGATCAGTCTTACGGGCTAGGCCAGCCCCGGAGTGATGCTACGGACATCACTCGTCATTACCTACCATCCTTTACTACCTTGCGGCACGTCTCAGGTTCAGCCCGAGAGTCATTGACCGTGATCCCGGGCACGCACGGGATACTATTGAGTTTCATCGATGATTCATCAAATTGATTTCAAAGACTTGAGAGTAGTTAACCCAATAGACCAGTTTAGATTACTCACTGCACACTACCTTTCACTGCCCTGATTTATATTGTTGTTACACCTGCTTTACCATTTATGATTATACTTCTATGACTTGCTGCCCTGTTTATATATTATTGCTTGATATTATGACGCGTTGACGTCTGGGTTTTGCATGGCCCAGATTCCGTACCTTTGCTGCAGTCCGAGCAGGAGTACTTCAGTCAGCAGGCTGAGCAGTGAGGACTCGTTAGTAGTTAGTTCTTTTATTTCCAGTATTTTCATTCCTGATGTGAGCCCGCATTATGGGACATACATTCCAGTTATTCTTGTATTGGATCTTTTGCTTCCGCATTATTTTATTCTTGACTCATTTTATTTTGTCTTATGGACATGTGTTAGATAGTTTATTGTTGTTCTTGATATCTTTACAGCCGTAATGTGACTGTGAAAGGATAATTCCTATCCACAGGTAGCATGGTTGGCTATGTCACGTGCTTACCTTAGCGTACTCTGGGAAGCGGGGCGTGACAACGCGGCTAGCCGTAGGCATCCCGGCGCTAGGGCATCTCTATCATGGGTTGGGTGCCGCGGCCAATACCTCAACTCCCGGTGTGGACGTAGTAAACTTCTCCCTTCATTACTTCACATCTTGGATTGAGATGCACGTGTTGGGGGCTTTTGCTGCGCACCAGAGACCCGCATTTTATGACGCCTACACTTTTCCGTGACTCATGCGGCTGGTGGACGCTTCCGCTCCCGACCCTACTCAGTTCGGAGCTATTCGCGTGTTGATCGCTCCCTATGCTAGCGCGGGCGGACTGGTATTTGTTGATCAGGTTCTATCTGCTCCTTCAGGTCCGATTCAACAACTCCACGACTTGTCGAAAGAGGGGGGTACCTTCTCTGAAGCCCAGGGAAGCCACGCACCTGTATGCGATCAGACCAGGTTATTTAGTATTTCTTCAGAACAGCGCGACCCTCTTTATGCGGTACAACCCACACCGCTTTGCCTGGCAGCTTGGGTATGATCAAGGCGTCCCCTTCGAGGCATTTACAGTTGCGCCTGTCCCATCACCTGAAGCTGTTCGTGATGCTGTTCATCATTTCGTGAGGCTGAACACTGGTTCTTACTTCATGATCCCTTAAGTCGACCATATTCCCCGATGCGTGGGGCCTTTACGGGCTGGTATCTTCATTGGGTCAGCCCAATTATTGCTGAGGAGAAGAGGGTGCTTCTTGGATATGGTGTCTGTCATGCCCCGCTTCCCAGAGTGCGCTAAGATAGGCACGTGACATAACCATACTACCTATGGATAGGAAAAATCCTTCCACAGTCACATTACGGCTGTAGAGATATCAAGAACAGGAAAGTAAACTAAACTATCTAGTACATGTCCATAAGCCAGAATAAACGAGTCAAGAAATAATAATATGCGGAAGCAAAAGATCCAATAAATAAAACACCTGAAAAGTAAAACTGGATACCAACATGATTCTCACCGCTCGGTCTAACAGCGGAAATGCTCCTGATCAGTCTGCAACCAAGGTAGAGGATCTGGGCCATGCAAAACCCAGACGTCAGCGCGTCATAAGATCAAGCAATAATATAAAACCGGGTAGCAAGACATGCAAGTATGATCATAAAGGTAAAGCAGGTGTAACAGCAATATAAATCAGGGCAGTGAAAGTTAGTGTGCAGTGAGTAATCTAAACTGGTCTATTGGGTTAACTACTCTCAAGTCTTTGAAATCAATTTGATGAATCATCGATGTAACTCAATAATATCCCGTGCGTGCCCAGGATCACAGTCTATGACTCTCGGGCTGAACCCGAGACGTGCCGCAAGGCAGTAAAGGGTGGTAGGTAATGACGAGTGATGTCCGTAGCATCACTCCGGGGCTGGCCTAACCCGTAAGACTGATCAGAAAAAGTATAGAACTATCGAGTTACAAGTCAGGTTTCATCATTGATTTTCCCATACCCCCAGGTTATATATGTTCAAGTCAGGTATTTAAATAATCTGGAGCTAATGCCAACACAGGATCAGGCAGGTACAAGTTTGTCTGGATAGACAACAGGAAATGTCCGTAGGGACAATAGGGCAGGTTTGTCGGCATTAGTCACACGATCAGGTAACAGGTAAAGCCATGGTACGTCAAGTCTAGTTAGGTAGTACATAGGTATCATGTCATATCAAGAGGTGCACGGTACCATGTCTTGTCAGGTAGTAGGTGTAACAAGTCATGTCAGGGGTGCATACAATGTCATGTGGGTGCTCATAATCCAACTAGCATAAGCATGGGTATACAAAACAAGCATGAGTACTAATAGCACAATAAACTGGAACATGGTAATATGAAATGCAATCAGGTACAGATTAAGGTATATAGATGCACGATTATCAGTTTGGGTTTAAGGGATAGTTTCAACATTACTTAAATACAGTATAACAAATATGGATGTTAAAATCATGTTAATATGTACTAAATAATCTTGAGATGCAAGGCTAGCTACATGTAAACGGTCGTCCGATAGGGTATAAACTATAAAAGGGGTACTATGGGCTATGCAAATAAGTGTTAATTGATTTAAATATGGATGTTGAAACTAGGTATAGTAAACTAAAATGCAACATGGTATGTTTCAAGCTATAAATCTAAAATGATATAATGGACATCGAAAAGTAAAATGGAACATGTGGCACTTTCTGTAATCTACAGATTTACTATGTAATTAAATAGTTATAAAACCATTTAGATAGCATGTAGCAAGTTTTACCTGCCTAGACGGATCGCGTTACGGGTATACGGAACGTCACACGTCGGCAGGAAAAGTCGCGACGCGCGCACGGTACACGGAATGAGTCCAAACAACGCACAATGGGATCACACGGGTCAGAGATGCTTGCTGGGTCATTGTGATCGTCGCCGGCACGGTCGGATTCCGGCAAACCAAGAACAATGAATAATCAAGAATGAAATGCAAAATGCATAGAAAAGAAAAAGAAGAGTGGATGAGATCTTACTGTGGTTATGCGTTCTGGGATTCAAGGGAGTCGGCAGGGGCGACGACGACGAGGGTTGCCGGCGTGTGGGTTTCCCGGCGAGGTAGTAGTGTGCAGGGGTTCTTGGCCGTCGGGGATCAAAGGTTGCAGGGGAAATGCATTGTGATCTGGAGTAGTAGAGGAGAGAATAGAGATAGGGTAACAAGAGGTAGTGACGGCGGGGGACGATCGCCGGTGGCGAGGTAGAGACGAGGAAGGGTGCAGGGAACGCACGCGAAGGTAGAGGTGGAGGAGAAGAGAGGAGAGGGATGAGGGATGCGGACGAGGTGAAGAAGACGAGTGGAGGCCGACGAGGAAGTGGGGGTCGCCGGCGGTGAAGGGTGCAGGTGAAGGAGGAGATGGTCGTGGTGGGTTCGTCGGGTTAAAGGTGTCGTGGGTTGTGGGGTTGCGGTTGAGGAGGATGTAGGGGAGATGATGAGGGTGAGGAGGCGACGACGAGGTGGCGGAGGCGGCGACGGCAAGATGCGGCGAGAGCGAGCGGGGTTTAGGGTTGCAGGGCAGCAGCGAAAAAGAAAAGAAGAAGAAGACGGAGAGAGAGAGAGAGACGTGCTGATTTGTTAGGGAAAAAAGAAAATATATGAAAGAATATTTAGAGAGAGAGAGAAATGAAGTGAGAGAGAGAGAGAATAAAATTCACGAGAGAGAGAGAGAGAGTCAGGGGAGAGAGAGAGAGAAAGAGAGAGAGAAAGAGAGATCTGAGAGATAGATTTAGGATAAAATATATATTTTTTTAGTTAAAGAAAATTTAAAGAATATAATATTATAATATTAGTCCGTTTTGAGATTTTGGCAAATACAAACTTACTCCAAAATACTCCCGGATCGGGTTTAAAAATTCAGATTAAAAATATGAAAAATATATGCGACGTCCAAATTTTAAAACAAGTACTCAGGTAACAAAATGGCGTACCCCCAAGAACAGATGCACGGACGTGCGCGTAGCCATCCAAACACGTCCGTTTCACTGAACGGGACGAGAACAAGATGCGCGGATGCTACCACAGGGTTTGGGGTATCAAGCAGGCTATGTCAACTATTTTTAAAATATTTTATGTGACTCAAAAATGTTAAATGATAAAAGTGTAGGGATCCTAGGCACACCCATGAGGTCCTACAACTGATCAACCATGGCCAATTCAAAAAATTCCTATGTGCCGAGAAACCCTAATGCGATCGTTAACTAGAGGTATAGGCGAAACATACAAGTTAACAACTTAACTAGATAGTGAAAGTGACTACAACCTTTGTAGATCCGGTCCTCCACTTCTCTGGCTCCGTGTTGACGTCCCTCCGCTGCGATCATCGGGTCCCGGACTCTGGGGATGGTTTCGTCGGAGAAATGATCGGGCTAGGTCATCGACTTCGATGCCGAAAATGATCTACGTCGAGGCAACTCAAGATCAAGCTCCAACTTCACCAAGTCATGAAACTTGTGAAGAAAACACCCTATACTACATTGCAAGTGGTAGAGGATGAAGAAATAGGAAGTGGGTTCACTTTGGATTTGGATTTCTCACTTTTTTTCTCATGGCACCATTGAAGGTATCAAGGTTTCTTCTTCTTTGAAGAAGAAGAAGAAGAAGAAGAAGAAAGAATATATGATAAGAATTGTGAATAATAGAAAATAAAATCATTCTTATCATTATGCAACCTTGGATTAGTTTAACAAGTGTAGATAATAAACTAGGGTTAGGTGAATGGTTAGGTTTAGGAAAGAAACAAAGTGGTCAAAGCTTCATGAAGCTTCAAGGTAAAAACAAAAGAAGCCACCATTTTGTTTCTTGCCCTAAAATAAATAAATAAAACAAATAATTAAGAAAAGATAACAAAACCCTAACCATTCACTTAAACATGGTTTAAAATAAACATACACCCAAGTTTTCATATATCATCAAACATGATACAATCTAGTGCACAAAAATATATCACATATACTACTTGTGCACATCAAGTGAGAAAATCCATTTTAAGTGAACAAATACTAGTTAATGTAAAGTAATATATCAAATATATAATTATACATTAAATCATTAAATCAACACTTGATTTAATGATCCGGTCATACTGCATATAACCGACTAATATCAAGTGTATCAATGTATCGAATCAACACTTGATTCGGTAACCCGGTTATATCTTATATAACCATCCAGTGATACAAATCGCGAGAATATAATCCAGTATCTCATACTGGTATTATTCTCGGTCCCGTACATATCTCATATGCGCTCCTATTTCATTTCGCTTGAGCCAGGAAACCTCTGTGTAGGACTCTAAAGACTCGTCAATATGCCGGCAGCAGATGATGATCATATCAAGCACCCACAAGCCGCAAGCGGTCTGCTAAACGTAACGGCCACCCGGGTATTGAGCGATCAGAAGATCGACGAGCAAGCCCACTCACACTCCTGTGAATCCAACCAGTAACACTTACCGTACAGTCCGATCTGTTTGTCTAATATGTCGCATATCTCGCCTAGGGGTGGTAAACGTCAGACCCCAATAGCTCGATAAGTCGTGTCGATATGAGGTCTATAACAGTTCGAGAAACTATTGGTAACACTTACCAGTAAATCTCAGCAACCCTGTCCAGGGATTTCTGGTTATAGCCAATTGAACACAGCGCAACATCAACTCCCTATACCGGGAGAGACGAATCCCCTCCTATTGTTCATTGCCTCCATGTGATTCAGGACTGTACCCAAAAACCACCGTTTTGCATGCCCTCTTGGACGTGGTAAGGTGGAAATCAAAGCACAGTGGGAATCACACAAGACTCTATGACGATCTCGGGTCTACAAACTAATCTGTACCAGTGTCACCAGAGAACTGCCATCTGACGTGAGGTATAATACCATCTGGGAGTTCTCGGCGAGTCCGTCCAGTGTACCCAGTCTCCACTGAGCACCCGTATATCATCTCTGATGTCAAACATCAATGGATATGGGATCATCCATCGCCCATCTGTATGGGTCGAGAAGGTATACGCTAGTCTACTCTGGTATATCGATGCCCCGTCTCGATACACCCACGACTAGGAACCTTGAAGGATGTACTTATGCATTACCATGTCCCCACTAGTATGATCTGCATCATAGTCCAGGTAGTCAAGTACACATCCTAAGGGCTTTACCAACATGTAATAGAGAGACAATCAGTGTACACGTTAAGGTAAAGAGCAACCAGATAGCATACTATCATGTCGAGCAAGAAAGTCCTCCCTATATATGTCCAAGCATCCACTACAATATACATCCTATGTATAGTAATGGCCTCTAGGGCATACATATAACTAACCATCTCCCACTTGCACTAGGGCCATCTGATAGCAGTGGTTGTAGTATCTCATACTCAACCATCCCATGAAAGTCTCTCTCTGGGAAAAGGCCTTTGTGAGTGGATCCGCCGTGTTGTCCTCTGAGTCTGCTTTCCTAACCTTGATCTCCTTGGAGATCAACCATCTCCATGATCAGGTGATACTGCCTTAGAATATGTCTGGATCACTGATGGGACGGACGTTCCTTGGCATAAGCCACAACTCCATTGTCACACAATGGGAAGAACTAAGTTCATCTCATGAACTGATATACACCCAGACAGCCTCTTTGGTAGCATCTTAAGTAGCGATATATCCAGCCTTTATCGTCTAGTATGCCACGGTATCTAGCTTGGAACTCTTCCAACATACCGTCTCTTTACTGAGGGTAAAGACAATGCCTGTGACTGACATTCAGTCGTCTTTATCACCCTGGAACCCTTCCAGTGATTCTCCCCAGGATCGATTGATACCATCTCACTACATCTAGTGAGAATCCTAACATCCAATTAGATCTATCTCATAGATCCAAATCCCAGGATTTAGGAGGTATCACTATGATCCTATATGGAGAATCCTTGTGATAAGCGGAGATTGACTGAGCGTAGCATAGGAAACTCCTTCCCCATCAAGAGCATGTCATCCACGTACTCTACGAGGATCACCACAATACTCCCTACTACCTTTTCGTTTATACAAGGTTCATCTACCATTTTGATGATGTCAAACTCTTTGACTAACACATCAAAACAAATGTTCCAACTCCGCGATGCCTGCTTTATCACATAAAACATCTTGCTCGCGTTTCCACTGCTCCCACTGTCTACGAGGCCCTCTGGCTGTGTACTTATAGACGTACTCTTCTAAAACATCACTTAGAAAAGCAGTCATGGCACCCAACCGCCAGATATCGTAGTCATGGTATGTAGCCATGGCAAGTAGGATCTGGATGGACTTAAGCATAGCTACTTAGAAAAGGTTTCATCATGATCCATACCTGGTCAATGATGCAAACCTTTAACAAGTCTAGCTTTGAAAGTCTCAACTTTTCCATGTACACCAAGTAATCTTCTCAAGATATACTTGCTCCTGATGGGGATTTAATCCTTCAGATATGGCAACCAAAGTCCATACTTTGTTGGTGTATAAAGATTCTATCTCAGATCACTAAGCATCCAGCCATTCTTACAGAGTCCTACTCCTGATGGCCAGCCCGAAACTAGTTGGGTCATCATCTCATTATGCAATCCTCGCTCCCACTGTCATTGAGAAACCGAAGTATCTCTCAGGCGGATGAGGAACCTTACCAGATCGGCAGAGAGGCTGAGGTTCGTCGGGGACTATTGAATCCTTTAGTTCTGTCAAAGCATCAGCTGCAGTTTGTATAGCTGGAACCTTTCCAGTTCTACAGAACCGACCTTGCCTCCATCTTGTCTGGATTTTGCTTTTGACATAGGCCGGACAATCCCAAATCTTAACTTACTTAAGAGATGGGTTCTTCCCATACCATATCTCATATGGAGTGGTAGGCACAGATTTGATTCGAACCCAATTCAATAGGTATGCAACTTCTCAAGTGCACAACCCCAAATGGAAATAGGTAACTCAGTAATACTCATCATAGAGCACACCATATCCAATATGGTGCGATTACTCCGCCCCGATACACCGTTGTGCTGTGGTGTATACGGAGGAGTAACACTGAGAGAGAATCTCATTCTCCTTTAGAATAATCCAGGAATTCTATGCACAAGTACTCTCCTCCTTGATCTCATCATATGACATAATACTTATACCCATATTTTGGTTCTCTACTTCTAACTTATATTCTATGAATATCTCAAAAGCTTCGGACTTATGTTTCAACAGGAACATATGGCTGAATCTTGAGAGATCATCATAGAATGTAATGAAGTACAAAGAACCGGTCCTGGCATGTGTAGACAGGGGACCTTACATACATCATCATGTATCAGTCCCAAGAGTTTACTAACTCTTTCTCTGTTTTCAGTAAACAGAGCTATGGTCATCTATTCTTTGTGACATGATTGGCAAGTTTCACAAGATGTAAATTCAAACTAATTTAAATATGCATCTAAATGTAACTTCAGCCAGTCGGGTCGCATTGATATGACCTAGTCTACAATGCCTCAAGAAGGATTCGTTCATTTCTGAACTCTTCCTCTTGTGTGTGTTCTGTATACTAAGAACTGTAGTTTGATTTAGAACGTTAATGCTTTTAGATAACGTGCCTGAACTGATCAACTCTTGATGTAGGAAATGTTCAAAACATTATCCAATCAATACAAAATTATATCCTTTCTTTACATATAAAGAGACTGATATGATTTTGTATATCAGGTTCGGTATCTAATAACATTCGTTGAGAATCAATGTACTGGTAATACAGGGTGACAGTGACCAACAGACTTGGCTGCAACACTTGCACCGTTTTCTGCCTCATGAAACTTATCACCCGTTTTCAGTTCTCTACCTATCTGTAGCCCATGTAACAATTACATATGCAGGATCCTAATCCGGTATCAAATACCCAAGACGTAGAGGATACTGAGAAACAGTTCTTTATAATGAACACACCCGAAGGAGATGCATCTCATGCACTTTTTTCGTTTGGGCGGCACGGGAATTCTGGTATTCCCCGATTTCCTGCTCTGTCTTATAACAATTATAAGTTGGAGCGGGACCAAAGTTCCCCAGCTCAGTATAACAAGCGGGTTCGGTCAATATATCCGTTTTATTATCTTGATTAAGGCGTGATATGGTCGCTACCTGGAGAGAGAGAGAAGAAAACACTCAGCGTATGCTCTTGCAAGATTAGATTGGTTATTATTTTATCTAATCAGGATGGCTCCCACTGTTTTTATCAAATCTTCCTTCAAACCCTAAAAGGAAAGACTAGCTGGGATTAATTACACGCTACAAGTTCGCCAATCTTTCAGCCTGGCCAGTGTCGGTACTTTGAGGGAGGTTCCCCGTGCTTTCGCACGGACCTAATTACAGTAAACCTCGTCTTCCCAGAGGCGTAACCCCGTTGACACCTTTCTAGACACCTACTTGATCGGCTAATTGTAATGTGTAAAACTCTCCCAGGAGTAACTCTTACTCGCAGCGGGTATCGAGATCCAACTATCTCATAGAAGGTGTGCAATCTCATTGCAAATTTCAACACTTGAAATTCCCGATAATTTTGCCCCTAACCTCCTATGACCTTGACAAAGGCCAACAAACCATATGATGCTAGTCAAGTTCAACCCGTCATTTCCTGATTGAATTAAACCCACCCGCACGACCCTTGACAAAGGCCAACAAGGTCGCACGACTACCCTAACCCAATTTGCATCATATGCATAAGCAGATAAACACCAGTCAGCTACCGCACACTACGCCTTGACAAAGGCCAACAAACGCAGCACGAATACTAACTACTACTTATCTGAAATGACGGAGGGCTACGACAGGTTTTTCTGAAAATCTATTGCGTAATGAACTTAATATCGTTGTAGAATCAAATAATTTTAAAATGGAGTGTTTTTGAGGCTTTTCTAGTTTTGCTAAAGGGGTCACTCCCGGTGAAGGGATCGTCGGCCCTTTCCTCATCGAATAAGGTGCAGGATATATCATATATACCGCTGTGCAAAGCAAAAACTATAGAAGCAATCAAAAGACAAACCGAGAGTTGTAGCATCTGCCAGTTATTGCTAAAGGAGTCACTCCCGGTGAAGGGATCGTCGGTCCTTTCCTTATCGAATAAGGTGCAGGATGTTCTACAAGGAACACCGCGATGCATAGCAAGAACTGTAGCTACCTGTTTTTGAAAATTCGATTCTACAACATCTTTAGGTTTCTTTTTCTTTCATTAATCATATTAATGAAGTCCCATCATTTAAGTACCTAAACATCATAGATAAATACGACGTACACTTATGCCATCCACATTCGCCTCGATGTCCTCTCGTGCACCGTTAGGTTAGGTAACTAACGGCAGAGCAGGGCAGGGCTAGTGCGGGTGTAAAACATAAGTAACGTCTATATAATATATCATATATACTATATACTGTATCTATCACAGAACATCACATGATCACACACAGATAACGCAGCAGAAAATATCATATGAAATATTGAATATACTAGGACGTCCGTGTTTTTAATACGAGCCAGTATAAAACACGGATTCCACGGTCGCGATGAATAGCCAAACCCACACCCCTATACCCCTACGAGAGCGGCAAGCAACCCTACCAATTCTAGAGTTAGGAAACCCGGACTCGACTCCTCGAGTTGGTCTCCCACTGGACCCTAGAACCCGGTTACTTGTGCTCCCCTCCTTGGGTCTATCCTAATGCGGAAAAGTAAATAATATACAATGGTGACATCTTCCGCAACCTGGAAGTGCTCCAATAAAAGAATATTACATACAAGTTTTTACATGAATGAAAATGAAAAAAAACACTCATCTCACAAAAAAACCCCCGGCTATTCAAACACGATGATCCAATATAACATATCCAGCAACACATAACATCACATGTCATCAACGTAAGTAAATATGCGTATCCCAATTGTCGTTGACATATAGCAACGAAACCGGCGATATCACATATTACACTTACGGTCACAGAAAAGGAAGTGTAAAACTACAACAGTTGGAATCCGCAACCTCTTTAGACATCGCATGCCTAACCATCTGAATTCCTTAGACATCACATGCCTAACAATTATAAACCCCGCATTTTAGTCTCATTATCGAAAACACTTTTCAATATCAAGTCGGGCAATTCAACAAGATTCTCGACATTTTGATCGAATGCTCATCGCAAACTTTAGTAGGCGGCCGCACCCCCGATGCCGTAGACGAAGTGCGCCAAGGCGGAACACCGCTGCCGCGAGCACCCGAACGGATGCTTTCGGCGACGGGGTTCTCCTTCAGTCACTTGGTCGGGGCTATGGGGTGTGGCTGTCTATTAAGTTTACCCGGCGAATATCCGCGTACGATACGTGATTGCGACGGACTTTTGATTGTAAGTCCATATTGCGACCCCCGGTGCTTACGGGGAGGCGGAAACGGTATAAAAAACGAATTTTTATCGCAAGAGGCAACATGGACTAAACAAGGTCGGGATCGTTGTCTAAACTAAACTAGCAAATACGCTAAAGAGAGTTAGCTACTCGGATGAAGGTTATACCTAAACTTGAACTCCTTTTTCTTGAAATCTTGTAGAGGTTGATGGTTCTCTTTTCGTCGCCTTCTTCCGTCGAAGATGGATCCACCTCGAAGGTTCGACCTTTGGGCTCTTCCTCGATCTTTGAGTGAACTAGGGTTTCCGGCTTGCTAAACCTTGAACCTAGAATGAGTAGAGAGTGACTAGGGTTTGCTTTTCCTTTTAAAGAGAAGGATTCTCAACACATGAGAAGGTTTCTCTTTGCTAGAGGAAGAAGAAGAAGAAGTGAGGAGAGAGAAGAAGAATGAGATAATGAGCTATGTTTTTCTTTCTTGCAACCATAATGCCAAAAGAAAAACAATTATCTAAATAATAATAATTCAAAATGAGAATAGTTGATGGCAATTTGGAATGACCACTACCATGCTTCATTTAATGAAATGTAAGCATGAATCAAGGAGGACTTTTTAAAGCATGATGGTGGTCAACATTCAACCATGGTCAACAAGTCAACCATGGTCAACAAGTCAACAAAATCAACCATAACATAATTCTCATTTAATTACTATTATTAATAGATAATTCATAAATCCATTAGGGTTTGGAAAATGATAACTGTCAACTGTGCATACGCACCCGTTCCGAAACCCTAATGAAATACCTCATCCTCCGCCTCAAGCAACTGTGCATACACACCTGCATTCTCGTTCCGAGGAACAAGAATACCAAGATATAAAAGCAACCCCAAATATATATACCAGTATCTGGCTCAAACCAGAGCCTGCCAGTATAATCCGTCCGGACTCCAAACGTGCACAAGTGCGCGGATGAGAACGAACCCTGTCGCAAAACCATGCGACCTCTACTCTGTTTTGCCCAGAGGCGAATACCCTCTGTGTGGGACTCTAAAGACTCGACACTACGCTGGCAGTGGGTTTAACCATAGAACGCAAGCGGCACTAGCTGTGCGTAACGGTCCCCAGGTAGATGCCGACAAGAAGGCTGACGAGGTGAAACCCCATCTGAACTCCTACTGAGTCTGAATATGACATTCTCCGTACAGTCCGGTCTGTTCGTCTGATACATTGCATGTCGGACCTAGGGGGCGGTAAAACGTCAGTCCCCCAATAGCGGTACAAGTCGTGTCGGAGTGAAGCCCAAAACACCCTGAGATAACACTGGAACCTACCAGTATATCTCGCTTGTCCTGGCCAGGGACTACTCATGTAATGGCTCTCCTAGACACAGCGCGATGTCAACTCCCAATACCGGGAGAGACGAATCCTGTCTAACCGTCACTGCCTCCAAGTGCTTCGAGACTGCACCCAACCATCACCTGTTTGCACGACTCCTTTGAGCCGTGGTAGGGTAGTGATCAAAGTGCAGTGGGAACACACTCGAGGTGAAGTGCCAGTGTCAAGTCAGCGGACTAAGCTGTACTCATGTCACCTGGGAACTGATAACTGACGATAGGTATAATACCAACCTGTCAGTTCCCGACGAGTCCTGTCCAGTGTACTCGTAACCCAACGAGCACCCGTATACTATCTCCAGTACGACGTACTGATGGCTGTGGGACAGACCATCTCCCACACTGGGATGAGAAGCGCATACGCTAGTCTACTCCGGAGTATCGATGCCCTGTCTCGATAGTCCTACGACTAGGGACCTGTATAAGGATGTGCCTATAGATTACCCAGCCCCCACTAGTGTGACTACCATCACAACGCTGGTAATCAAGCAAAGATCCTAAGGGCTCCACTAATGCGTATAAGTGATATGCTGAAATAAACACAAGTACACATTGAAGTAGAAACAAACCAAGTAGCATACTACTATATTGAGCAAGATTGTTTATACAAGGTGAATATCCCAAGCTTCCATTAAGTAATATACAAACTAGTATGATACAGTAATGGCCTCTAGGGCATATACACTAACAATCTCCCACTTGCACTAAGGCCATGTACTGGCGTATCGAAGACCTATCATCTCGATCAGCCGCTCGAACTGAGTCTGGGGTAGGGCCTTGGTGAATGGATCTGCAGTGTTCTCTTCTGAAGCAACCCTCCGTACCTCGATCTCCTTTCGATCCACGATCTCCCTGATCAGGTGATACCGCCTCAAGATGTGCCTGGATCTCTGATGGGACCTGGGTTCCTTTGCTAAAGCTATAGCCCCGTTGTTGTCGCAATACAGAGGTACTGGGTCAACAATGGACGGAACCACCTGAAGTTCTTTCAAAAACTTCCTTATCCAGACAGCTTCTTTTGCGGCATCA
This sequence comes from Agapanthus africanus, assembly GCA_030015575.1. Classification (NCBI taxonomy): domain Eukaryota; kingdom Viridiplantae; phylum Streptophyta; class Magnoliopsida; order Asparagales; family Amaryllidaceae; genus Agapanthus; species Agapanthus africanus. The sequence goes on from CM057340.1 coordinate 663,815,511, forward strand.
GATGCAGCGATGTATTCCGCTTCCATAGTCGAGTCTGCAACGGTTTCCTGTTTGGAACTCTTCCAACACACCGCCCCTCCATTGAGGGTAAAGACAAAACCCGACATGGACTTGGAATCATCCTTGTCACTCTGGAAGCTGGAGTCAGCAAAGGCCTCAATCTGGATGTCTTTTCCGCCATACACCAAGAACATCTCCTTAGTCCTTCTCAGGTACTTGAGAATGTTCTTTACTGCTATCCAATGTTTCTCCCCAGGGTTTGACTGATACCGGCTTACTACACTCAGTGCATAAGCTACATCCGGTCTGGTACACAACATCGCATACATTATAGAGCCTACCGCAGAAGCGTAGGGTATAATAGACATGCGATCCCTCTCCAAATCAGTCTTGGGAGACATCTCTTTAGAGAGGGTGATCCCGTGACAAGCCGGTAGGTTACCGCGCTTGGAATATTCCATACTGAATCTTTTCAGTACGGTGTCGATGTACCTGGACTGTGAAAGTCCTAATATCCTCTTGGATCTATCACGATGGATCCGGATCCCCAGGATGTATGAGGCATCACCCAGGTTTTTCATGGAGAACCTGTATGACAAGAAACCCTTGACAGATTGTAGCATAGGAATGTCATTTCCTATTAAGAGAATGTCATCCACGTATAAAACAAGGAATACCACAGTTCTCGCTACAAATCTACTATAGATGCATGGTTCATCTGGATTTTTGATAAAGTCAAATTCCTTGACCGTCTCATCAAAACAGATGTTCCAACTCCGCGATGCCTGCTTTAGTCCATAGATGGACTTAAGCAACTTGCACACCTTTCCGCTGCTCCCACTCTGAATGAAACCCTCTGGCTGATCCATATAGACACACTCCTCTAAATTTCCATTTAGAAAAGCGGTTTTTACGTCCATCTGCCAAATCTCATAATCGTGGAAAGCAGCAATGGCAAGAAGGATCCGAATGGATTTCAGCATAGCCACTGGAGAAAAGGTTTCGTCATAGTCCAAGCCAGGTCTTTGACGGAAACCCTTTGCTACAAGTCTAGCTTTATAGGTCTCAACCTGTCCATCTACACCAATCTTCCTTTTGAAGATCCACTTGCATCCTACGGGTTTTACCCCGTCTGGAGCAATGTCCAACGTCCATACTTTGTTGGTGTACATGGACTCCATTTCGGTCCGCATTGCATCCAGCCATTTTACTGAGTCAACGCTCTGAACGGCCTGCTGGAAGCTAGTAGGCTCATCATAGTCTATGATGCAATCCTCTCTATCCCCGTCTATGAGAAAACCGTAGTATCTCTAGGGCGGATGAGACTGCCTACTACTCCTACGGAGCGGCATAGGAATGTCCTGTTCTTTTGAACCCTCTGGTTCCACTAAGCTTTCAGTAATAGTCTGAGGTTCTGGAATTTCATCCAGTTCTACTGCGCTCCCACTTATCTGATTTTCCAAAAACTCAGTTTCCAAGAAGTGGGCATGACGAGAAACAAGGACTTTTTGCTCCTCTGCGTAATAGAATAGATACCCCTTAGAGTTCTTTGGGTATCCCACAAACTTGCACTGTACTGAGCGTGCCTCGAGCTTGTCCGCATGCTGCTTTTTTACAAAAGCCGGACATCCCCATATCTTAAAGGCTTTAAGACAGGGTTTCTTCCCACTCCACATTTGATATGGTGTGGTAGGCACAGTCTTAGTAGGAACTTGGTTCAAGAGATGTGCAGCTGTTTCTAGTGCATATCCCCAGAAAGATCGCGGTAACTCAGCCTTACTCATCATGGAACGAACCATATCCAATAGGGTTCGATTCCTCCTTTCCGATACACCGTTATGTTGCGGAGTGTATGGAGGAGTACGCTGAGAGAGAATCCCATTCTCTTTTAAGTAATTCAGGAACTCGGCACTTAAGTATTCTCCACCTCGATCCGATCTTAGAATCTTGATACTTTTACCGGTTTGTTTTTCAACTTCATTCTTGTAATCCCGAAATTTCTCAAAGGCCTCGGATTTGTGCTTCATTAAGAAGACATGTCCATACCTAGAGAAATCGTCTGTGAAAGTAATGAAGTATGAATAACCGCTTCGCGCATGTGTAGACATTGGACCACACACGTCACTGTGTATGAGTCCCAAGAGCTCGCTCGCTCTTTCTCCGTGTCCAGTGAACGGAGTCTTTGTCATCTTTCCCATGAGACAAGATTCACAAGTGGCATAAGACTGATACTCGAACGGATCCAAGTATCCTTCTTTATGTAACTTAGTCAACCGTGTCTCATTGATGTGACCCAGTCTACAATGCCATAAGAAAGCCTGATTGATATCTGGAGACTTTCTTTTGTGTGTATTCTGGACATTGAAAATCTGTGGTTGGTTTAATACGTATATACCATTGCTCAGTGTACCTGACCCAATCAGAACTTGATTAAGGTGAATGTTTACAACATTACTTACAAACGCAAATTCATAACCTTCTTTAGAAACCAAAGATACAGAAATGATATTACAAGTTGCGTTGGGTACAAAAAAGCAATTACGCAAAACCAAAACATGCCCATCTGTCATTCCCAGGTGATAGTCCCCCACGGCTTTAGCATCCATGCTAGCTCCGTTCGCAACTCTGAGGGTCATGTCACCTGCCTTCAAAAACCTACGGTTTCTCAACGCCTGCAAAGAATTACAGATATGAGATCCTGATCCGGTATCCAATACCCAGGAAGTAGAGTTTATAGAAAGACAGTTTTCAATAACATACACACCTGAAGCTGAAGCTGCAACCTGCTTCAGTTCCTGTGTCCTGGCTTTCCAAGCCCTGCAATCTTTCTTCCAGTGTCCACTCTTATGACAATAGAAGCACTCTTCCTTTCCAACAAGCTTCCCCGCAATCTTTGTTGCCTTTTCCTTTCCCTTCGCACCCACTTTACTAACACCGCCTCTTGGTTTGGCGGGGGCTTTCTTCCTCTTTCCCTTGGCTTTCGCCTTGGACCTAGAGGAAGAAGATCCTCCTACAAACAAAGCGGGTGTTTCCCTACCCTTCTGTAGGGTGCCCTCTGTGCTCCTCAGCAGGTTGAGGAGTTCTGAAAGTTCAACTTCCTTTTCTTGTAAGTTGAAATTCAGTATGAACTGGGCGTAAGTGGATGGAAGGGACTGGAGAATTATATCCGTATAGAGTTCACTGTCCAACGTGGTCCCAAGTTCCGCGAGCTCTTCAGTGTAGCCAATCATCTTAAGCACGTGGTCCGCTACCGATGATCCGATGGCCAACTTTGTCGAAAATAGCTTCTTCGACACTTCGTATCTTGCGATACGAGACTGCTCTCCATACAGTTCTTTTGTATGAAGAAATATGGATTCCAAATCCATATTCTCGTGCCTCCTCTGATGGTCGTTGTCCATCGAGGCAAGTACGAGGCATCTGGCCTTCGCGCTGTCAATGTCCCAAGTCTTACGGATTTCCTTATCCGCGACGCTGGAGGTGGGACCTGGGACGGGGGGAGCTTTGGTGGTAAGAAGATACCCCAGCTTGTCGTAAGAGATTGCCAATTTGACATTCCTGAGCCAATCTTTGTAGTTTGGCCCTGTCAATATGTTTTTATCTAGAAGTAACTTAAGTCCAGTCATTTCGATTTGGTCGCTGCAGGGGGGAGAGAAGAAACACTTTAGCACGATGCTCTTGCAAGTTTAGAATGGTTTTTAATTTGTCTAAACAGGATGGCTCCCACTGTCTCTCGAATCCCTCCTCAAACCACAAAGGAAGAATTAGCCGGGATCAATCCCACCGCACAATACTTGCTTAACCGTTCAGCCAGGCCAGTGTCGGTACTTCGAGGGAGGTTTTCCAACGCTTTCGCGAAGTTCCTTAATTTAAGAACCTCTTTTCCCTGGGGGCGTAGCCCCGCTAACACCTTTCTAGGCACCTACTAGGTTTATAGCATTGATCGTTTAGTGAGAAATTTCCCGAGGAGTAGCATATACTCACAGTAGGATCGGGATCCAAATATCATCGCGTGACGAAAATGAAGGAATCCTACCATAATCATCACACTCCAAATGGTATGCAAATCTAGCAAGTTTCAGTACTTATGAAACTCCCGATGTGGATTTTTGCCCCATGCTCTTATGACCTTGACTAAGGCCAACAAATCATAAGTCACATGTCAAGTTCTTCCCGTCGTTATCCAGGTTAATTTGAACCCACCCGTATATACCCTTGACTATGGCCAACAAGGCAATACGACTGTCCCAAACCAACGCATTCTATCTATGCAACATATGAATACCCACCAGCTACCAAACACTGTGCCTTGACTAAGGCCAACAAACACAGCTTGAATACTGTTGAATATTCATATGAAACGACGGAGGGCTACGGATGGTTTTGGCGAAACCGTGAACGTAGTGAACTTGATATAATCGATGGAACGAGATAGCTTTTAGAAGGAGTGGCTCAAGCTCCGCATTTAAAAGTTAGTTTTGAAAAGAACCGAGTGGTTTTTCGAAAGTGTTCCATCGACTTAAACTTGGTTTATTATCTTGCATTAGTTCTTTTAATGCGTGATATTCTTGCATTAGTTCTTTTAATGCGTCCCATCATTTAATCCTACCATTGCAGAAAACAACCAAAATATGACGTACGCTTATGCCATTCGCATTCGCCACGGGGTCCCGTCATCACTCGTTAGGTTACTTAACTAACGACAGAGCGGGGGCTGGGCTAGCGCGGCTGTAAAACATAAGCAACACCTAAATAGAAAGCAATGATAGACATTACAGATCACAGATGAATACATTGGATATACTAGCAATCCGCAATCCTTTCGAGCCTGCAACGAAAAGCGGATTACACAGTCGCGGTGAATAGCAAATACCCCACCCAAGACCCCTACGGGTGCGGCAAACTACCCGCCAAGTCCCCGGTAGTTTGTGCACCCCTCCATGGGTCTATCCTAGGAGCAAAAACAGTAAAAAGAATTATACAATGACGGCTACAACCCCGACCCGGTTGTGCGGCCAAACAAATAATAATTATTACATCAAATTACATTTACAATGAATGAAAGAAAAACAAAAGCTCATCTCACATCCACCCCGGCTATTCACCCGCGACAGTCCAACACATTCATATACACAATCCAATATCAAACACAGATCATGTATAACCCCGACTAATCGACTTATAGCGATTAGCCGACGTTCAATACATGCAAACATCACAGATATAACCATCATAGTCAAAGTGCAGTGAAGTTCGGAAAAAAATACGGAATTATAGGACCCCAAAAGTGAATTTCAGTTCTGGAAAATCTGGGCACATATAATATATTTTAAAAATCCCAAAACCAACACAGACACACACTGCACGAAAACCGATGCGCAGAAGACGACAAACCGCGGCGCTTCCGCGGCACATGCCTACCTCGTGCGGCGGAAGCGCGGCGGTTTGAATGAATTAGGGCAACGTTTTTCATGGTTGTTCACACAAAACCCTGAGCCGAATTTACAAGTATAAAGTTTTTCATTTAGAGCAGAAAAAAATTTAACAGAAACTTAGGGTTTTGTTTTTCCGGTTTTGTGATTTTTTTCGGTTCCGAACTTCGTTACACTTCACTACCAAGCTAGTTTAAGTTTAGTTAGGCTCTGATACCAATGTAAGTCCATATTGCGACCCCCGGTGCTTACGGGGAGGCGGAAACGGTATAAAAAACGAATTTTTATCGCAAGAGGCAACATGGACTAAACAAGGTCGGGATCGTTGTCTAAACTAAACTAGCAAATACGCTAAAGAGAGTTAGCTACTCGGATGAAGGTTATACCTAAACTTGAACTCCTTTTTCTTGAAATCTTGTAGAGGTTGATGGTTCTCTTTTCGTCGCCTTCTTCCGTCGAAGATGGATCCACCTCGAAGGTTCGACCTTTGGGCTCTTCCTCGATCTTTGAGTGAACTAGGGTTTCCGGCTTGCTAAACCTTGAACCTAGAATGAGTAGAGAGTGACTAGGGTTTGCTTTTCCTTTTAAAGAGAAGGATTCTCAACACATGAGAAGGTTTCTCTTTGCTAGAGGAAGAAGAAGAAGAAGTGAGGAGAGAGAAGAAGAATGAGATAATGAGCTATGTTTTTCTTTCTTGCAACCATAATGCCAAAAGAAAAACAATTATCTAAATAATAATAATTCAAAATGAGAATAGTTGATGGCAATTTGGAATGACCACTACCATGCTTCATTTAATGAAATGTAAGCATGAATCAAGGAGGACTTTTTAAAGCATGATGGTGGTCAACATTCAACCATGGTCAACAAGTCAACCATGGTCAACAAGTCAACAAAATCAACCATAACATAATTCTCATTTAATTACTATTATTAATAGATAATTCATAAATCCATTAGGGTTTGGAAAATGATAACTGTCAACTGTGCATACGCACCCGTTCCGAAACCCTAATGAAATACCTCATCCTCCGCCTCAAGCAACTGTGCATACACACCTGCATTCTCGTTCCGAGGAACAAGAATACCAAGATATAAAAGCAACCCCAAATATATATACCAGTATCTGGCTCAAACCAGAGCCTGCCAGTATAATCCGTCCGGACTCCAAACGTGCACAAGTGCGCGGATGAGAACGAACCCTGTCGCAAAACCATGCGACCTCTACTCTGTTTTGCCCAGAGGCGAATACCCTCTGTGTGGGACTCTAAAGACTCGACACTACGCTGGCAGTGGGTTTAACCACAGACCGCAAGCGGCACTAGCTGTGCGTAACGGTCCCCAGGTAGATGCCGACAAGAAGGCTGACGAGGTGAAACCCCATCTGAACTCCTACTGAGTCTGAATATGACATTCTCCGTACAGTCCGGTCTGTTCGTCTGATACATTGCATGTCGGACCTAGGGGGCGGTAAAACGTCAGTCCCCCAATAGCGGTACAAGTCGTGTCGGAGTGAAGCCCAAAACACCCTGAGATAACACTGGAACCTACCAGTATATCTCGCTTGTCCTGGCCAGGGACTACTCATGTAATGGCTCTCCTAGACACAGCGCGATGTCAACTCCCAATACCGGGAGAGACGAATCCTGTCTAACCGTCACTGCCTCCAAGTGCTTCGGGACTGCACCCAACCATCACCTGTTTGCACGACTCCTTTGAGCCGTGGTAGGGTAGTGATCAAAGTGCAGTGGGAACACACTCGAGGCGAAGTGCCAGTGTCAAGTCAGCGGACTAAGCTGTACTCATGTCACCTGGGAACTGATAACTGACGATAGGTATAATACCAACCTGTCAGTTCCCGACGAGTCCTGTCCAGTGTACTCGTAACCCAACGAGCACCCGTATACTATCTCCAGTACGACGTACTGATGGCTGTGGGACAGACCATCTCCCACACTGGGATGAGAAGCGCATACGCTAGTCTACTCCGGAGTATCGATGCCCTGTCTCGATAGTCCTACGACTAGGGACCTGTATAAGGATGTGCCTATAGATTACCCAGCCCCCACTAGTGTGACTACCATCACAACGCTGGTAATCAAGCAAAGATCCTAAGGGCTCCACTAATGCGTATAAGTGATATGCTGAAATAAACACAAGTACACATTGAAGTAGAAACAAACCAAGTAGCATACTACTATATTGAGCAAGATTGTTTATACAAGGTGAATATCCCAAGCTTCCATTAAGTAATATACAAACTAGTATGATACAGTAATGGCCTCTAGGGCATATACACTAACAATCTCCCACTTGCACTAAGGCCATGTACTGGCGTATCGAAGACCTATCATCTCGATCAGCCGCTCGAACTGAGTCTGGGGTAGGGCCTTGGTGAATGGATCTGCAGTGTTCTCTTCTGAAGCAACCCTCCGTACCTCGATCTCCTTTCGATCCACGATCTCCCTGATCAGGTGATACCGCCTCAAGATGTGCCTGGATCTCTGATGGGACCTGGGTTCCTTTGCTAAAGCTATAGCCCCGTTGTTGTCGCAATACAGAGGTACTGGGTCAACAATGGACGGAACCACCTGAAGTTCTTTCAAGAACTTCCTTATCCAGACAGCTTCTTTTGCGGCATCAGATGCAGCGATGTATTCCGCTTCCATAGTCGAGTCTGCAACGGTTTCCTGTTTGGAACTCTTCCAACACACCGCCCCTCCATTGAGGGTAAAGACAAAACCCGACATGGACTTGGAATCATCCTTGTCACTCTGGAAGCTGGAGTCAGCAAAGGCCTCAATCTGGATGTCTTTTCCGCCATACACCAAGAACATCTCCTTAGTCCTTCTCAGGTACTTGAGAATGTTCTTTACTGCTATCCAATGTTTCTCCCCAGGGTTTGACTGATACCGGCTTACTACACTCAGTGCATAAGCTACATCCGGTCTGGTACACAACATCGCATACATTATAGAGCCTACCGCAGAAGCGTAGGGTATAATAGACATGCGATCCCTCTCCAAATCAGTCTTGGGAGACATCTCTTTAGAGAGGGTGATCCCGTGACAAGCCGGTAGGTTACCGCGCTTGGAATATTCCATACTGAATCTTTTCAGTACGGTGTCGATGTACCTGGACTGTGAAAGTCCTAATATCCTCTTGGATCTATCACGATGGATCCGGATCCCCAGGATGTATGAGGCATCACCCAGGTTTTTCATGGAGAACCTGTATGACAAGAAACCCTTGACAGATTGTAGCATAGGAATGTCATTTCCTATTAAGAGAATGTCATCCACGTATAAAACAAGGAATACCACAGTTCTCGCTACAAATCTACTATAGATGCATGGTTCATCTGGATTTTTGATAAAATCAAATTCCTTGACCGTCTCATCAAAACAGATGTTCCAACTCCGCGATGCCTGCTTTAGTCCATAGATGGACTTAAGCAACTTGCACACCTTTCCGCTGCTCCCACTCTGAATGAAACCCTCTGGCTGATCCATATAGACACACTCCTCTAAATTTCCATTTAGAAAAGCGGTTTTTACGTCCATCTGCCAAATCTCATAATCGTGGAAAGCAGCAATGGCAAGAAGGATCCGAATGGATTTCAGCATAGCCACTGGAGAAAAGGTTTCGTCATAGTCCAAGCCAGGTCTTTGACGGAAACCCTTTGCTACAAGTCTAGCTTTATAGGTCTCAACCTGTCCATCTACACCAATCTTCCTTTTGAAGATCCACTTGCATCCTACGGGTTTTACCCCGTCTGGAGCAATGTCCAACGTCCATACTTTGTTGGTGTACATGGACTCCATTTCGGTCCGCATTGCATCCAGCCATTTTACTGAGTCAACGCTCTGAACGGCCTGCTGGAAGCTAGTAGGCTCATCATAGTCTATGATGCAATCCTCTCTATCCCCGTCTATGAGAAAACCGTAGTATCTCTAGGGCGGATGAGACTGCATACTACTCCTACGGAGCGGCATAGGAATGTCCTGTTCTTTTGAACCCTCTGGTTCCACTAAGCTTTCAGTAATAGTCTGAGGTTCTGGAATTTCATCCAGTTCTACTGCGCTCCCACTTATCTGATTTTCCAAAAACTCAGTTTCCAAGAAGTGGGCATGACGAGAAACAAGGACTTTTTGCTCCTCTGCGTAATAGAATAGATATCCCTTAGAGTTCTTTGGGTATCCCACAAACTTGCACTGTACTGAGCGTGCCTCGAGCTTGTCCGCATGCTGCTTTTTTACAAAAGCCGGACATCCCCATGTCTTAAAGGCTTTAAGACAGGGTTTCTTCCCACTCCACATTTGATATGGTGTGGTAGGCACAGTCTTAGTAGGAACTTGGTTCAAGAGATGTGCAGCTGTTTCTAGTGCATATCCCCAGAAACAAGGACTTTTTACGCATGCCCCCTCGCGAGGACTACAACCCGCCGGAACACCTTCCGGTCTCGGGACACCCTGGAGGTAAGAGCCTTTGCTTCGCCACACTGTCACACAGTGAGAAACCCCCATAGGTCGACATCCAATGCCTAGTAGCTCTAATACCACTGTAGGGATCCTAGGCACACCCATGAGGTCCTACAACTGATCAACCATGGCCAATTCATAAAATTCCTATGTGCCGAGAAACCCTAATGCGATCGTTAACTAGAGGTATAGGCGAAACATACAAGTTAACAACTTAACTTGATAGTGAAAGTGACTACAACCTTTGTAGATCCGGTCCTCCACTTCTCTGGCTCCGTGTTGACGTCCCTCCGCTGCGATCATCGGGTCCCGGACTCTGGCGATGGTTTCGTCGGAGAAATGATCGGGCTAGGTCGTCGACTTCGATGCCGAAGATGATCTACGTCGAGGCAACTCAAGATCAAGCTCCAACTTCACCAAGTCATGAAACTTGTGAAGAAAACACCCTATACTACATGGAAAGTGGTAGAGGATGAAGAAATAGGAAGTGGGTTCACTTTGGATTTGGATTTCTCACTCTTTTTCTCATGGCACCATTGAAGGTATCATGGTTTCTTCTTCTTTGAAGAAGAAGAAGAAGAAGAAAGAATATATGATAAGAATTGTGAATAATAGAAAATAAAATCATTCTTATCATTATGCAACCTTGGGTTAGTTTAACAAGTGTAGAGAATAAACTAGGGTTAGGTGAATGGTTAGGTTTAGGAAAGAAACAAAGTGGTCAATGCTTCATGAAGCTTCAAGGTAAAAACAAAAGAAGCCACCATTTTGTTTCTTGCCCTAAAATAAATAAATAAAACAAATAATTAAGAAAAGATAACAAAACCCTAACCATTCACTTAAACATGGTTTAAAGTAAACATACACCCAAGTTTGCATGTAAAATCAAACATGATACAATCTAGTGCACAAAAATATATCACATATACTACTTGTGCACATCAAGTGAGAAAATCCATTTTAAGTTAACAAATACTAGTTAATGTAAAGTAATATATCAAATATATAATTATACATTAAATCACTAAATCAACACTTGATTTAATGATCCGGTCATACTGCATATAACCGACTAATATCAAGTGTATCAATGTATCGAATCAACACTTAATTCGGTAACCCGGCTATATCTTATATAACCGTCCAGTGATACAAATCGCGAGAATATAATCCAGTATCTCATACTGGTATTATTCTCGGTCCCGCACATATCTCATATGCACTCCTATTTCGTTTCGCTTGAGCCAGGAAACCTCTGTGTAGGACTCTAAAGACTCGTCAATACGCCGGCAGCAGATGATGATCATATCAAGCACCCACAAGCCGTAAGCGGTTTGCTAAACATAACGGCCACCCGGGTATTGAGCGATCAGAAGATCGAAGAGCAAGCCCGCTCAAACTCCTGTGAATCCAACCAGTAACACTTACCGTACAGTCCGATCTGTTCGTCTAATATGTCGCATATCTCGTCTAGGGGTGGTAAACGTCAGACTCCAATAGCTCGATAAATCGTGTCGATATGAGGTCTATAACAGTTTGAGAAACTACTGGTAACACTTACCAGTAAATATCAGCAACCCTGGCCAGGGATTTCTGGTTATAGCCAATCGAAGACAGCGCAACATCAACTCCCTATACCGGGAGAGATGAATCCCCTCCTATCGTTCATTGCCTCCATGTGATTCGGGACTGTACCCAAAAACCACCGTTTTGCACGCCCTCTTGGGCGTGGTAAGGTGGAAATCAAAGCACAGTGGGAATCACACAAGACTCTATGACGATCTCGGGTCTATAGACTAACCTGTACCAGTGTCACCAAAGAACTGCCATCTGACGTGAGGTATAATACCATCTGGGAGTTCTGGGCGAGTCCGTCCAGTGTACCCAGTCTCCACTGAGCATCTGTATATCATCTCTGATGTCAAACATCAATGGATATGGGATCATCCATCGCCCATCTGTATCGGTCGAGAAGGTATACGCTAGTCTACTCTGGTATATCGATGCCCCGTCTCGATACACCCACGACTAGGGACCTTGAAGGATGTACTTATGGAATACCATGTCCCCACTAGTATGATCTGCATCATAATCCAGGTAGTCAAGTACACATCCTAAGGGCTTTACCAACATGTAACAGAGAGACAATCAGTGTACACGTTAAGGTAAAGAGCAACCAGATAGCATACTATCATGTCGAGCAAGAAAGTCCTCCCTATATATGTCCAAGCATCCACTACAATATACATCCTATGTATAGTAATGGCCTCTAGGGCATACATATAACTAACAAAAAGATGCGATACTAGATAAAATACCAATATGTATTAAACATGAGATGTACGTGTCCATGTAACAAGTCAAGGTAATCTATAAATAAGAATCAAACAGGTTCAAGCAAGCGGGTTGGGTCGAATGCAAAGTAATATGTAAAATACCATTCGCACCCAAACACGCTAAATCAAGAAAATACCATGGATAAGTAAATACGGAAACTAGAATTGGTATAAATGAACTCGGGTGTTACATTATACCCAACTATAAAAGAATTTCGTTCTCAAAATTCCAAGAACGAGAAAGGATAAACAATCAACACTACAAGAATAGATGTGGAAACTTCTGTCGGATATCATCTTCTTGTTCCTAAGTTGATCCTCCATGAGAGTGATTTCCCCAAGAAACAAGTACAAGAGGGATAACCTTGTTCTTAAGAACCTTTTTCTTTCGATCCACAATCGACATCAGTCGTTCCTCAAAGGATAAATCTTCTCGTACAGTCAGCTCCGAATGATCCAGCACGTGTGCTTCATCTCGAACATTCTTACGGAGTTGAGATACATTCGCCAAGTCATGAACATTCGCCAAAGATCGCGGTAATGGCAAACGATACGCCACTTCTCCAACATGCTCCCAAAATCTCGAAAGGTCCAACAAATCGAGGACTAAACTTTCCCTGACTTCCGAAACGAATCACCCCTCTAGTCGGTGATACCTTCAAGAATAGCAAATCACCAACGGTGAACTCTAGAGGTCTTCTCAACGTATCTACTCAACTCTTCTGTCGGTCTTGTGCTGCTTTCATATGATTCCGGATAGTATTAACCTTCTCAACTGTCTGTACAACTAAATCTGGTCCCAACAATCTTCGTTCTCCAACATCGTTCCAACAAACAGGTGAACGACACTTGCGACCATATAATGCTTCGATTGGAGCCATCTGAATAGTCGCCTGAAAGCTGTTGTTGTACGAAACTCCACCAAGTGTAGATGATTCTCCCATGAATCCTTGAAGTCTAACATACACGCCATCAACATGTCTTCAAGAGTTTGAATCATTCTCTCCGACTGGCCATCTGTCTGAGGATGATTAGCTGTACTAAACTTCAATCATGTCACGTCCCGAAACTACGGAACATGACCGGCACTTAAACAACGAAACGTCTTGTGGCGTACGTAATCTAAGTAAACCGAAAACCCAGAAATCCAAACCAAGAAAAGTAGTAGAGTGAAGGAAAACAAATTTAAATCAAGTAGTTTTAATAGCATAGCCGAATTATGCATTTTAAAAAAAACATTAAATATTTCCTGAAAATTTCGGCAGAGTCTCCTTTGTAAATACTGGCCCCCAAACGGGATACAACATGAATAGTATACGAAATCAATAAAAGGCATCCCCAAGCGGGAGCTAGCTCTTCGTCAATCGACGGTCACAACCACACAAGCAATATAATATACAACGCCAACGGCGAGGATCAAAAACTCAAAACCACAAGAAAACCACAGAAATAAAACGCGTGACTCTAAGGTCGAAAGAATAACATCTCTCTCTATCTCAATAAATACATTTTTGGTTGATAGAACTTCTAGATACAACAGAGTAATAATATACAAGTTATATAATAGGGGGTACGATACAAGTAAACCCACCTACTAGCAAATCACCCGAAGGAAACTATGCCCGCAAGCCGTAATGAAACCTGTACGGCAAACCTGCAAGAAACTGGGGCACAACGGGGGTGAGTTGCCAACTCGTGAATAGAAAAACATCTACGCACAGAAATCGCATAAATAACGCAACCTAGGTAAAAGATCACAATATATCCTCAAATATATGAATAACATGCAGCCTATAACAATGGCTAGGGTAATATCTAACCCGAGTGTGATCTCATGTGCCCGTATCAGTGCCTCAGGTAGCAATATATCATATGAATGAGGTATGAATGCATGAAAACAGAATACATGTAAATGAAGAAACTGTTTTCATAAATTAGTGAGATTTCCTTTGTATTTTTAAAATGAGGTATCATAAATGAAATCAGCATCAACAGTGTCTAGCATCGACACAAAATATAAATCTCAATGTCTCAAAACTTCAGGCTCCGGCTATCCGGACTGGCCTGTATCATCAAATCTCAGTACCTCAATATCTCGAAATCTCAATGTCTCAATCTCAATATCTAGGGCGCCGTCAGTCCAGACCGGCCCCTACCATCCATCTCAAGACCACGACGGTATCCTCCGGATATCCGACGCGTCGGGTAAAATCACCGGTAGGTAGTCTCCTCCTGCCAGGCTCATCGTTATCACCACGAGCTTCTTGCCCCGGGGTACCTTACCGGGTCCACCATGTACCCGAAACGGTTCATCCAACTCCTCGAATCGGGTCTCGAAATCCATCAGCAAACTCATGGTGGACGATTCATACATCATAGGAAAAACCGCGCTTTTTATTTAAAAAGAGAAAGAAGAAGTTTGTATATGATTTGCGGTTTTCCTCAATCCAGAAAATCTTATGGAAATCCGAATCCAAAACTTCAATAGCACGTAAAAAGTGAATATATGCATGAGAATCCATGAATGCGGCATAACAATGAATAACAGTATGCATGAAGTAGCAGGTAATAACTACAATGTCTAAACTAACATATAAGGCAAGTACACTAATATCATGTCTAAACTATTAGCTAACAGGCTATGTCAAGCAATAATATTTTCTAAGGTGTACGTGACATGGCAATTACCGATGAAGATGTGTGTGAGCCGGCAAGTAAGTGTACGTGGTACATACGCATCATCGGTAATGGTGCTGGTGTCCTAACCACAAGATATCAACAGTAGAATATGAAGCATAATATAAGCATGTGATGCGGAGCGAACAACAATAATGAGCGGGAGCTGAATACTAGATGCAACGATAACTAATCTGCATTAACCTAATATAAGTCCTACAATGGTGCCTTTTGAAATAACACGAATCGTGGGGTTTTGAAAATAGGGGCTACGGTGTTTTTTTTAAGAAAAGATACGTTTTTTTTTGAAATATCTGTAGAATCCCTTGACTTGTCTTTTAAAATACGCACGATTCGTAAGCTTTGAAATAGGTAGGAACTGAATCTAATCTAACAACTAACTAAACTAAAGGGCTAAGCTACAAGCTAGACTACAGGTAAGGAAACCGTCTAACATCTGAGTCGATACATATGCATACCTGTATATATATTAGTCGGTGATCCCGCCTCAATAATATCATATCCGATACCATATCTATAATCAGACATCCCAAGTCAAGAGTGCGGATCAATCATCAAGATATAGCTCGTATGTAAATCCGTCGTACGGCATCCCCAAATCTGGGTACGGGTCAATATCACATTCATCAAACTATTCACCTGGTATCCTCTTTATCAAATATCATGATCGGGGTACTGATCTACGTCTAGTACAATACTGATTCCGCCTAAGTATGCATGGACGTGTGTGAAACACTACGTCAAGGACCCGCTACAACGTCATGTCGTATCTCAAATACGAACCCTGCTATATCACCGATCTCACAGCCTCAAATCAAATCGCATCGACTCATCTTAAATCCCAAGTACTATCCTCATTATCCATGCATGCGTATATGAATGTACATATGCATAGTCCCATACCCACGCATATATACATATATACACATCCCAATCTGCGCACAAGAAAGTAAAATATGCAAGTCTGTGTGTGCGTATGTGGGTATAACAACTACTCTAGGGTTTCGCAACTAACCCAATGGTACTCCATGAACTCATAAACATAACATGAATGAACATTCTCGTATCATAAAACACCTATATAACATATATATATGAGCTACACTACGGACTGCGGGGGTGCTATACGCCATCCACCCGACTTTTCCCCGTAGATATAAATCTACTCACCTGGTCCTTGCTCGCCGGTGCCGACGTCACCACGCGCTTGCTTGTCGTCTCGAAGTCCACATGGGGTACCTACATATCATAACGCACCGTATCGCATTAAAATCCGACTCATGACCAAAACTACTCACGAATCCCACATAAGTCAAAACCTATGGTTGCTTTCACAAATCAACCCAAAAACCCTCGACGTCGGTGTACAAAGGCCAGACCATCGAGAAAAACCCAAATACACTCATTTTCACATTCACGAACACTAATTTTAATATAAAATAGGTAAAAACTTACAAAAACCCCAATTTCACTTAAAAAGTCATTTTTCCGAAAATCTAGCAAGCACAATTCGCCGTTTTTTGTACAAAACATGATGTTTTAACAAAACTGATGGCCATAAGGCTCACTAACCATCTTAATTAAGTCATACCAATGTTAATTAGATTTTAAACTTAATTCTTAATATCAATCTCAAAAAATCTAGTTTGCAAACATAACCAATTTTAACAATTTCATAGCAAAAATGCACAAACTACAAGCTAGCTTAGATTTGCATGATCTAAAGTATTAAACTACACTTAATAATGTTAATGAAGTCATGAAAAACCTAATTAGATTTTTAGTCTAATATTTGAAAATATTTTACAAAACCAAGTTTGCACTAG
This sequence comes from Agapanthus africanus, assembly GCA_030015575.1. Lineage (NCBI taxonomy): Eukaryota > Viridiplantae > Streptophyta > Magnoliopsida > Asparagales > Amaryllidaceae > Agapanthus > Agapanthus africanus. Next base: position 663,832,283 of record CM057340.1, read on the forward strand.
AAATCGAAAAATTGCGCAAACATCGCGGATTTGCGACAAAATGGTCACAACATTGCACAATCACCCAATCCACACAACTAGCTAGATACAACACTCAAATTAACCCACATGAAAGGATTCAATTTCAATTTCTAATTTTAACCCTTCTCTTGAATTTCATCACACAACCAACAACAACCAAATTAACACTTTAAAAACCTATTTTAGCATAATCAAACTACAAATTAAACATTAGATTAGAATTATACCTCTCAAGTTTGAAACCCTAGGTTCTCTAGCCTCCAAAGACACCTCCTTTCACCATGCTTTAAACCAATTTGAATGTTAGAAGAGGTAGAATAGGGATTAGCTTTGAATTAGTGAAGGAATTGTGGATTTTTTTGATGTGTTTTGAGATGAAATTGAAGCAAAAGAGATGGAAATTTGGGGGAAAAAATGGGGCTGCTGCTGGTCATTTTTGGCCATGGGAGGAAGTGGGGAGTTGTGAGGGAATGGTGTGAAGAAAAAACTAAGTCAAAGCCCCTCCCAATTACCATAATACCCCCACCTACATAAACATATAAAAAAACCTTTATTTTAACCATTCTTTTCACATAAAAGAAGTAAAAAAGGAGAGGGAAAGTGAGTGGGCTGCTGTTGGTGGTGGTGGGTCTGGCCATGAGTGGGTGAGGATGGGTGAGAGAGAGTACAAGAAAATTCCATGCAAAAAGAACCCCTCAAGTTACCAAAGTGCAAGTTTTCGCTAATTTCACCAAAAAATCCTTTTTTCTTCAATAATTTCTAACACCGTTTGGCAGATTCATTTTGTTTCAAAAACAACATGTTAAAATTATGTTTAATGTGTTATGATGCACAAAATTTGTTTCAACTCATTCCAATTTGTAATTTTCCCTAATTAAATGTATTAGTGACGGCTTAAAATAATAATAAAATAATTTTTTTTCAGAAAATTTGAAATTTCACCAGTGGCTCAATAAACACCAAATACTAGCAATTACATAGCTAGAATATGTATATTTAATTTTTATAATAAGATATTTGCATTTTGACTTTTTACAGAAAACCCCCTTATTTTACCGATTTTCCGAAATTTCACCGAAACGATTTTCAAAACGCTACAATCTTCCCCCCTTAAAGAAATTTGGTCCCCGAATTTAAATTAAAACTCTCCCCAAATATGAAAACATCTAAGCAAAACCATTAAGTCGTCGGTGCTCCGAAATCATAACTACGTAAAACAAATCGTAGCGCAGCGCATGCGCATGAAAAATGAGCATATAACTCAAAATCAAAACTCCATCCAGCATCCTGCAATTATCGGAGTCAAGGTGAAGACACGTATGCCAAATCCAAAGCAAAACCGATATGATATAATCTCGAAACTATACATGTAAATATCAACTCTATATATGTAAATATCTGAAGAAAATGCATGTCAAATCTTTTAAAGTCGCTGTGCAATGAGCATACATTGCACAGTGGCGGACGCCTCTTATAAGATGATAACCATATACGTATATATCTTTTTTTTAACATGTACGTTCCGCCATTTTTTTTGAAAATAATTTAGAAAAGGGTTCCCTTATTTTTTTAAAAATGTTTCGTGTCCTATCAGACACGTAGGTAAATACTAAGACTATAGCTCGCTTTTTGGAAATCCCCTTCGATAGCTATCAATGCATGCAAAATATACTCAGGTACTGTTCTCTGACTAGTCCTGCTCAGTACGAAAACCATAATAACATTATAAAAACGCAGTACTCCATAAGAAATCAATCCCAAAATACGCATATGAATACTATGTGCGTCTGGTGCGCACGGAAATCAAAATCCATATATGTGCCAACATGTGCACAGAAACAAGATCCAAGTGCATCGGGTGTGCACGAAACATCTGTCATAGGCAACGTAGGTGCCTGACAGCAAAAATCAGGTGCATCTGACATGCACGAAGAATCTCGATTTAGTGCATCCTGTGTGCACCAAAATCGCACCTCAAAACATGCGCCCAACATGCGCGAAAATCCAAATCAGGTGCATCCATCATGCATGAAATCATGAAATCCAATATCAAGCCCCGAACATGTGCAAAATCCAATCAGGTGCACAAGGTGCACAAAACAAATATCGAACATCACAATCGAAATCGAAGTCCAGTGCATCTAAATGCACAAAAGGCGTATCACTGCACTGCAAGCATATATAAACTATACAGAGTGCAGGAACCAAATCGTGTGCGTGCATACGCACAAAATCAACTCAAATGTCTAAAACCGTAAAATCACAAACAGGTGAAACCAAAGCACGAAAACAATATCAAGTGCAACACTGTGCAAAGATCGTAAATTCTCAATCATCAAAATCAAATCATACGAATAAATCACCCAAAACATCGAAATCAATAATGGCGGAATAGTACCGCTCAAGCGCATCCTCTAAGAATCTCGGGCCAACTGTCGCGGTCACTAGTGAGACGTCTCGTCGATGAACATGAACTCTGGCCTGCTGGTGTGCGTAACAATGACCACTCCTGGGTCAAGGTCTTCACTGGGAATTACCAATCTCTCGGTCCATCGGCTCATCGGCCCTGTCAGGTGTGCTAACGGGGATGATCCCGTTCTGGCACGTCTCTTGTCATCTCCCGGTCAATCATCGCGACCACTCGTAAGACAGCATATCACTGGCGTCGGCCTCTGGCTCTCTGAATATACGTGACACATCTGATCCTGGGTGCAAGTATCATTGCAGCAGTGTCCTGGAAGGAATCCTGCTCACAGTCTCTTCCATGTCTCATCCCTGCCAACTGTCCGGAAGTCATCGTCCTTCCCTATATCTGCATCTTGCTCTGGAACGGCTGCATACCCATCGCGACTCCTTCTGGAAGGTATATCCAGTACTCTGCCTCGGCATGCGCATCGCATCTCTGATGTCGGCGGAGGGGAACGTCATCATATCCAGATCTTGTACGAACCTCTTACTCCATTTTTCTCTAATGTCGACCGTTTCGGACTCGTCTCATCGTGGCTGCATGGACTGAGCTCCAACGGCTATCCTCGTATCGGGAGTCTCCCAAGAAATGCATCTCACCACCTAGCATCCGAATTAAGTCGAACCATCCAATCAATTGTCAAAACCTCATAATCCCCCAAGGGCTTAACATCTTGGGCACAGTTTAATAGTATCGAGTACATACCACAGCATCGGTGGTCCAGCCGTAGAAGGGCAAACCCAAGCCTCACTAATGGCACCGTGGAACTGCCGCAAACCCGAAGGTTCAAAGGATTTCACACGGTCATTATGTCGAGTTAGGGTTTCATTCTTCTAGAGGGGCCATAGAATTGCCTGCATGTCTTTCCGACTACTTTAAACTTGGAATAATAGGTTTCTGACATTCGATCGTCTCTGTCGACTCTCAACGTTTCTGCATGAAGTCGTCTCTAGCTGGAATCAATCTATCTGATGACCTCGCATTGGGGTAGCGAACGAACCACATGTCCTAGTCATTCATCCTCGGTGACTAGCGACCTTCTATCATCTCTTAGTACAACTCGTACTGCAATAGCTCCAATATCTGGGGCGATATCTCGTTTTTCATAGCAATAGCTGGCTCGCTCGTCTGCACGGTGAACAGTGCCTCGACCATCACGAATACGCAATACATCATCGGTCATCAAAATCTGGTTGGCCTCTATCAGTGGCGCAATCCTCTGGTGCTGATCTGCACGTCTGAGTAATCTCATACAGCGATCCATCCAACGCTCGTGGCATAAAAACACAATAAAAAGACACATCTCTGCAATCGTGTGTCGCCGAAATTATGCCCTGGTCAGTCCTCGTCCATAACGAGCTCGTGCTGACCGCAACTCTAGCCGTAGCTCTCCCTGCCCATAATCGTGGCAGCAAAACCATAACTGGTACCAATGAGGCCAGATCATAGGAAGGAATATAATACTGTGCAAGGAAATGTACATTCTAAGGCTTCTTAAGCGGAGTAGCGTATCGTAAGTATGCCGCGGAACATACCCACGGTACGTCACTCTACTTTAGTCACCTATTCCATCAACCAAGGGTCATCCTACGCTCCGAAGGTAAAACCTAACGCTCTGATACCAACTTTGTCACGTCCCAAAAGTACGGAACATGACCGGCACTTAAACTACGAAACGTCTCGAGGCGTACGTAATCTAAGTAAACCGAAAACCCAGAAATCCAAACCAAGAAAAGTAGTAGAGTGAAGGAAAACCAATTTAAATCAAGTAGTTTTAATAGCATAGCCGAATTATGCGTTTTAAAAAAAACATCAAATATTTCCTGAAAATTTCGGCAGAGTCTTCTTTGTAAATACTGGCCCCCAAACGGGATACAACATGAATAGTATACGAAATCAATAAAAAGGCATCCCCAAGCGGGAGCTAGCTCTTTATCAATTGACGGTCACAACCACACAAGCAATATAATATACAACGCCAATGGCGAGGATCAAAAACTCAAAACCATAAGAAAACCACAGAAATAAAACGCGTGACTCTAAGGTCGAAAGAATAACATCTCTGGTCTCTATCTCAATAAATACATTTTTGGTTGATGGAACTTCTAGATACAACAGAGTAATAATATACAAGTTATATAATAGGGGGTACGATACAAGTAAACCCACCTACTAGCAAATCACCCGAAGGAAACTATGCCCGCAAGCCGTAATGAAACCTGTACGGCAAACCTGCAAGAAACTGGGGCACAACGGGGGTGAGTTGCCAACTCGTGAATAGAAAAACATCTACGCACAGAAATCATATAAATAACGCAACTTAGGTCAAAGATCATAATATATCCTCAAATATATGAATAACATGCAGCCTATAACAATGGCTAGGGTAATATCTAACCCGAGTGTGATCTCATGTGCCCGTGTCAGTGCCTCAGGTAGCAATATATCATATGAATGAGGTATGAATGCATGAAAACAGAATACATGTAAATGAAGAAACTGTTTTCATAAATTAGTGAGATTTCCTTTGTATTTTTAAAATGAGGTATCATAAATGAAATCAGCATCAACAGTGTTTAGCATCGACACAAAACATAAATCTCAATGTCTCAAAACCTTAGGCTCTGGCTATCCGGACTGGCCTGTATCATCAAATCTCAGTACCTCAATATCTCGAAATTACAATGTCTCAATCTCAATATCTAGGGCGCCGTCAGTCCGGACCGGCCCCTACCATCCATCTCAAGACCACGACGGTATCCTCCAGATATCCGACGCGTCGGGTAAAATCACCGGTAGGTAGTCTCCCCCTGCCAGGCTCATCATCATCACCACGAGCTTCTTGTCCCGGGGTACCTTACCGGGTCCACCATGTACCCGAAACGGTTCATCCAACTCCTCGAATCGGGTCTCGAAATCCATCAGCAAACTCATGGTGGACAACTCATACATCATGGGAAAAACAGCGCTTTTTATTTAAAAAGAGAAAGAAGAAGTTTGTATATGTTTTGCGGTTTTCCCCAATCCAGAAAATCTCATGGAAATCCGAATCCAAAACCTCAATAGCACGTAAAAAGTGAATATATGCATGAGAATCCATGAATGCGGCATAACAATGAATAACAGTATGCATGAAGTAGCAGGTAATAACTACAATGTCTAAACTAACATATAAGGCAAGTACACTAATATCATGTCTAAACTATTAGCTAACAGGCTATGTCAAGCAATAATATTTTCTAAGGTATACGTGACATGGCAATTACCGATGAAGATGTGTGTGAGCCGGCAAGTAAGTGTACGTGGTACATACGCATCATCGGTAATGGTGCTGGTGTCCTAACCACAAGATATCAACAGTAGAATATGAAGCATAATATAAGCATGTGATGCGGAGCGAACAACAATAATGAGCGGGAGCTGAATACTAGATGCAATGATAACTAATCTTCATTAACCTAATATAAGTCCTACAATGGTGCCTTTTGAAATAACACGAATCGTGGGGTTTTGAAAATAGGGGCTACGGTGTTTTTTTTAAGAAAAGATACGTTTTTTTTTGAAATATCCGCAGAATCCCTTGACTTGTCTTTTAAAATACGCACGATTCGTAAGCTTTGAAATAGGTAGGAACTGAATCTAATCTAACAACTAACTAAACTAAAGGGCTAAGCTATAAGCTAGACTACAGGTAAGGAAACCGTCTAACATCTGAGTCGATACATATGCATACCTGTATATATATTAGTCGGTGATCCCGCCTCAATAATATCATATCCGATACCATATCTATAATCAGACATCCCAAGTCAAGAGTGCGGATCAATCATCAAGATATAGCTCGTATGTAAATCCGTCGTACGGCATCCCCAAATCTGGGTACGGGTCAATATCACATTCATCATACTATTCACCTGGTATCCTCTTTATCTAATATCATGATCGGGGTACTGATCTACGTCTAGTACAATACTGATACCGCCTAAGTATGCATGGACGTGTGTGAAACACTACGTCAAGGACCCGCTACAACGTCATGTCGTATCTCAAATACGAACCCTGCTATATCACCGATCTCACAGCCTCAAATCAAATCTCATCGAATCATCTTAAATCCCAAGTACTATCCTCATTATCCATGCATGCGTATATGAATGTACATATGCATAGTCCCATACCCACGCATATATACATATATACACATCCCAATCTGCGCACAAGAAAGTAAAGTATGCAAGTCTGTGTGTGCGTATGTGGGTATAACAACTACTCTAGGGTTTCGCAAATAACCCAAAGGAACTCCATGAACTAATAAACATAACATGAACGAACATTCTCGTATCATAAAACACCTATATAACATATATATATGAGCTACACTACGGACTGCGGGGGTGCTATACGCCATCCACCCGACTTCTCCCCGTAGATATAAATCTACTCACCTGGTCCTCGCTCGCCGGTGCCGACGTCGCCACGCGCTTGCTTGTCGTCTCAAAGTCCACATGGGATACCTACATATCATAACACACCGTATCGCATTAAAATCCTACTCATGACTAAAACTACTCACGAATCCCACATAAGTCAAAACCTATGGTTGCTTTCACAAATCAACCCAAAAACCCTCGACGTCGGTGTACAAACGCCAGACCATCGAGAAAAACCCAAATACACTCATTTGCACATTCACGAACACTAATTTTAATATAAAATAGGTTAAAACTCACAAAAACCCCAATTTCACTTAAAAAGTCATTTTTCCGAAAATCTAGCAAGCACAATTCGCCGTTTTTGTACAAAACATGATGTTTTAACAAAACTAATGGCCATAAGGCTCACTAACCATCTTAATTAAGTCATACCAATGTTAATTAGATTTTAAACTTAATTCTTAATATCAATCTAAAAAAATCTAGTTTCCAAACATAACCAATTTTAACAATTTCATAGCAAAAATGCACAAACTACAATCTAGCTTAGATTTGCATGATCTAAAATATTAAACTACACTTAATAATGTTAATGAAGTCATGAAAAACCTAATTAGATTTTTAGTCTAACATTTGAAAATATTTTACAAAACCAAGTTTGCACTAGAAATCGAAAAATTGCGCAAACATCGCGGATTTGCGACAAAATGGTCACAACATTGCACAATCACCCAATCCACACAACTAGCTAGATACAACACTCAAATTAACCCACATGAAAGGATTAAATTTCAATTTCTAACTTTAACCCTTCTCTTGAATTTCACCACACAACCAACAACAACCAAATTAACACTTTAAAAACCTATTTTAGCATAATCAAACTACAAATTAAACATTAGATTAGAATTATACCTCTCAAGTTTGAAACCCTAGGTTCTCTAGCCTCCAAAGACACCTCCTTTCACCATGCTTTAAACCAATTTGAATGTTAGAAGAGGTAGAATAGGGATTAGCTTTGAATTAGTGAAGGAATTGTGGATTTTTTTGATATGTTTTGAGATGAAATTGAAGCAAAAGAGATGGAAATTTGGGGGGGAAAATGGGGCTGCTGCTGGTCATTTTCGGCCATGGGAGGAAGTGGGGAGTTGTGAGGGAATGGTGTGAAGAAAAAACTAAGTCAAAACCCCTCCCAATTACCATAATACCCCCACCTACATAAACATATAAAAAAACCTTTATTTTAACCATTCTTTTCATATAAAAGAAGTAAAAAGGAGAGGGAAAGTGAGTGGGCTGCTGTTGGTGGTGGTGGGGCCGGCCATGAGTGGGTGAGGATGGGTGAGAGAGAGTACAAGAAAATTCCATGCAAAAAGAACCCCTCAAGTTACCAAATTGCAAGTTTTCGCTAATTTCACCAAAAAAGTCTTTTTTTCTTCAATAATTTCTAACACCGTTTGGCAGATTCATTTTGTTTCAAAAACAACATGTTAAAATTATGTTTAATGTGTTATGATGCACAAAATTTGTTTCAACTCATTCCAATTTGTAATTTTCCCTAATTAAATGTATTAGTGACAGCTTAAAATAATAATAAAATAATTTTTTTTTCAGAAAATTTAAAATTTCACCAGTGGCTCAATAAACACCAAATACTAGCAATTACATAGCTAGAATATGTATATTTAATTTTTATAATAAGATATTTGCATTTTGATTTTTTACAGAAAACCCCTTTATTTTACCGATTTTCCGAAATTTCACCGAAACGATTTTCAAAACGCTACAAATCAAGTCCCCAAACTTTCCTGTAAGCTCCTCCAGAAGTGCGATAAGAATCGGGTGTCACGGTTGGACACGATGCTCACAGGTATTTCATGCAATTTTACAATCTCCTGCATGTACCGCTCCGCTAACGCTTCCGTTAACTGACCAACTCGAAATGGTATGAAATGAGCCGCCTTGGTCAATCGATCAACAATCACCCAAACTGCATTGTTGCCCTTTGGATTCCGCGGTAAAGCTGTCACGAAGTCCATGGTTATATGTTCCCACTTCCACTGAGGAATCGGAAGTGGTTGCAATAAACCAGTAACCCTTTGATGTTCAGCCTTAACTTGCTGACACACCAAGTACTTTGCTACAAAGTGAGCAATCTCCCCTTCTCATGCCTCCCTACCAGAAATGCTGTCGTAGATCACGGTACATCTTCGTGCCTCCTAGATGTACGGAATACGCGGAACTGTGTGCCTCCTTCATAACTTTTTCACGAATATCTCCTTTTGGCACACGCAAACGACTACCATATCGCAACGAACCATCTTCATGAATCAGTAAGTCCGTTCGAAGTCCAACTTCAACTTGTTCCCGAAACTTTTGCAATCTTGGGTCCTGCAATTGCGCTACTTTAATGTTCTCGATCAACGACGACTGTACTTGCAGCTGCATCACCTGTCTCGAAGAATGCGGTAGCACAATCTCCAAATCAAATCTTCGAAAGTCTTCAATAAGTTCTTTCTGTGCAGTCAACATCTGAATTGCTGGCAACTGACTAAGCGCATCCGCCACTACACTAACTTCCTCCCGGATGGTTCTTGAGACCAAGATCGTAGTCAGCATCAGCTTCAACCATCTTCGCTGTCTCACATTTAGCTCCTTCTAAGTGAACACGTACTTTAGGCTTTTGTGGTCGGTGAATACTTCGACCCCTTTCACCTAATAAGTAGTGTCTTCAAAACTTCCAAGCAAAACATAGCTGCTAGTTCCAAGTCATGAGTTGGGTAATTCCTCTCATGGGTCTTCAACTGTCTCGATGCATAAGTTAAAACTTTTCCATGCTGCATCAAAACACATCCAAATCCTTTTTCCAGATACATCGCTATGAATCACCAATTCTTCCAGAACCGTCTGGTACGGTCAAAATAAGAGCGGTTATCCATCCTTGCCTTAACGCCTCAAAAGCTGACACACACTTATCCGTCCACACGAATGGTACTTCCTTACACGTAAGCTTGGTCAGAGGCTCAGCCAAACGAGCAAAATTCTCTACGAACCTTCTGTACTACCCGGCAAGTCCAAGAAAGCTTCTGATCTCTGCTACGTTCTTCGGAATCGGCCAATCTTGAACTGCTGCAATCTTCTTAGGATCAATGGTGATTCCATCTCCGGATACAACATGCCCCTAAAATTTCACTTCTTCAAGCCAAACCCGCATTTGCTCATCTTTGCATACCATCCTTCTTGCCTCAATGTCTGCAGTACGATCTTCAAGTATTCCACATGCTCTTTCTTGCTCCTCGAGTAGACCAGAATATCATCGATGAACACCACTATACTCTGGTCCAGGAACGGTGAAAAGATTCGGTTCATCAAGTCCATAAATATCGCCGGTGCATTCGTGACTCCGAATGGCATCACTAAATACTTGTAATGTCCATACCGAGTTCGGAACGCAGTCTTGCAAAATATCTTCTGTTTTAACTCGGACCTGATGATATCCGGATCGCAAATCCAGCTTCAAGAATACCCTCGCACCATTAAGCTGCTCAAACAATTCGCCAATGCGAGGGATCAGGTACTTATTCTCAATAGTCACCCGGTTTAAATTCTTGATAATAGATGCACATCCTCCTTGTGCCATCTTTCCTCTTTACTAGAAGAACTGGAGCTCTCCAAAGTGAGTTGCTGCTGCGAATCCACTCCTTCTCTAGCAATTCGGCAACCTGCTTCTTGACTTCTTCCAACTCCACTGGTGCCATCGGGTAATACGCCTTTGAGATTGGTGCTGCACCAGGACAAGATCAATCGCGAACTCCACGTCTCGCTTCGGCGGTAAACCTGATATGTCTTCAAACACGTCCATGAAACTCTCGAATACAGCCGGCGCTTCTTCCTTATCCACTTCCATCGATGAAAGAACATTATTTGTCGGCCTAGCCCTAAACTCAACTGGCCCGACAGAACCGCTTCCTCCAGCAAAACAAGTTCCGGATGTCCGGGAATCTGGAGAATCACTTTCCTTTCCTTATAATCAATATGAGCGTGGAAAGTGCCACGAAAATCCATTCCCAAGACAACAACAAACAAAGGGATGCACCAGAATTGAATAAGCCTAATGCGGGGAAAACATGAACAAGTAAGATACTGAGATGACTTCATCCGAAGTCAAGATACTGAAGAGAATTAAGCACGGTAAACGTGATCCAAGCTGGCGATAAAATAATAACTGGTAAGCAATGAAACCGAGAGAAGCAAGGCAATATAACGATCATGAAACAAGGAAATGAATCAAGACCAGGACTCCAAGTTACTTAAATAGAGTACCGCATTGTAACCATGCTGCAGTTCGTGGGTACAATTATATAACTCCACTCAAGTCGCCCAAATCCTAGTATCAGAATCAAGAAACATGGAGAAACAATAGAGAAGGTTTCAAGTCGAGATGCAAAGTGGTTTGCATATCGTCAAGGCGAAGGATAAAAGAAAGATATGATTCAAGAATCATGATAGCAATGTGGCAGGACATGTTCCCAATCACGAGTATTCTGATTCGTGTATTGGGTCCAATACCCGACTACAAAAGAATCAAACTCGATTAACCTATATCCTATGGCTCTGATACCAAAAGAACCATGTCACGTCCCGCTTCCCAGAGTGCGCTAAGATAGGCACGTGACATAGCCAACCATGCTACCTGTGGATAGGAAAAATCCTTCCACAGTCACATTACAGCTGTAGAGATATCAAGAACAGGAAAGTAAACTAAACTATCTAGTACATGTCCATAAGTCAGAATAAACGAGTCAAGAAATAATAATATGCGGAAGCAAAAGATCCAATAAATAAAACACCTGGAAAGTAAAACTGGATACCAACAGGATCCTCACCGCTCGGTCTAACAGCGGCAATGCTCCTGATCAGTCTGCAACCAAGGTAGAGGATCTAGGCCATGCAAAACCCAGATGTCAGCGCGTCATAACATCAAGCAATAATATAAAACCGGGTAGCAAGACATGCAAGTATGATCATAAAGGTAAAGCAGGTGTAATAGCAATATAAATCAGGGTAGTGAAAGGTAGTGTGCAGTGAGTAATCTAAACTGGTCTACTGGGTTAACTACTCTCAAGTCTTTGAAATCAATTTGATGAATCATCGATGTAACTCAATAATATCCCGTGCGGGCCCGGGATCACGGTCTATGACTCTCGGGCTGAACCCGAGACGTGCCGCAAGGCAGTAAAGGGTGGTAGATAATGACGAGTGATGTTCGTAGCATCACTCCGGGGCTGGCCTAGCCCGTAAGACTGATCAGAAAAGGTATAGAACTGTCGAGTTACAATCCAGGTTTCATCATTGATTTCCCCATACCCCCAGGTTATATGTGTTCAAGTCAGGTATTTAAATAATCTGGAGCTAATGCCAACACAGGATCAGGCAGGTACAAGTTTGTCTGGATAGACAACAGGAAATGTCCGTAGGGACAACATGTCAGGTTTGTCGGCATTAGGCACAAGATCAGGTAATAGGTAAAGCCATGGTACGTCAAGTCTAGTCAGGTAGTACATATGTATCATGTCATATTAAGAGGTGCATGGTACCATGTCGTGTCAGGTAGTAGGTATAACAAGTCATGTCAGGGGTGCACACAATGTCATGTGGGTGCTCATAATCCAACTAGCATAAGCATGGGTATACAAAACAAGCATGAGTTCTAATAGCACAATAAACTGGAACATGGTAATATGAAATGCAATCAGGTACAGATTAAGGTATATAGATGCACGGTTATCAGTTTGGGTTTAAGGGATACTTTCAACATTACTTAAATACAGTATAACAAATATGGATGTTAAAATCATGTTAATATGTACTAAATAATCTTGAGATGCAAGGCTAGCTGCATGTAAACGGTCATCCGATAGGGTATAAACTATAAAAGGGGTACTATGGGCTATGCAAATAAGTGTTAATTGATTTAAATATGGATGTTGGAACTAGGTATAGTAAACTAAAATGCAACATGGTATGTTTCGAGCTATAAATCTAAAATGATATAATGGACATCGAAAAGTAAAATGGAACATGTGGCACTTTCTGTAATCTACAGATTTACTATGCAATTAAATAGTTATAAAACCATATAGATAGCATGTAGCAAGTTTTTACTTGCCTAGACGGATCGCGATACGGGTATACGGAACGTCACACGTCGGCAGGAAAAGTCGCGACGCGTGCACGGTACACGGAATGAGTCCAAACAACGCACAAGGGGATCACACGGGTCAAAAATGCTTGCTGGGTCGTCGTGATCGTCGCCGGCACGGTCGGATTCCGGCAAACCAAGAATGGTGAATAATCAAGAATGAAATGCAAAATGCATGGAAAAGAAAAAGAAGAGTGGAAGAGATCTTACTGTGGTTATGAGTTCTGGGATTCAAGGGGAGTCGGCAGGGGCGACGACGACGAGGGTTGCCGGCGTGTAGGTTTTCCGGCGAGGTAGTAGTGTGCAGGGGTTCTTGGCCGTCGGGGATCAAAGGTTGGAGGAGAAATGCATTGTGATCTGGAGTAGTAGAGGAGAGAAGGGAGATAGGGTAACAAGAGGTAGTGACGGCGAGGGACGATCGCCGGTGGCGAGGCAGAGACGAGGAAGGGTGCAGGGAATGCACGCGAAGGTGGAGGTGAAGGAGAAGAGAGGAGAGGGATGAGGGATGCAGACGAGGTGAAGAAGACGAGTGGAGGCCGACGAGGAAGTGGGGGTCGCCGGCGGTGAAGGGTGCAGGTGAAGGAGGAGATGGCCGATATGGGTTCGTCGGGTTAAAGGTGTCGTGGGTTGTGGGGTTGCGGTTAAGGAGGATGTAGGGAAGATGATGAGGGTGATGAGGCGACGACGAGGTGGCGGAGGCGGCGACGGCAAGATGCGGCGAGAGCGAGCGGGGTTTAGGGTTGCAAGGCAGCAGCGAAAAAGAAAAGAAGAAGAAGACGGAGAGAGAGAGAGAGACGTGCTGATTGGTTAGGGGAAAAAGAAAATATATGAAAGAATATTTAGAGAGAGAGAGAGAGAAATGGAGAGAGAGAGAGAGAGAGAATAAAATTCACGAGAGAGAGAGAGGGGGGGCATGGGAGAGAGAGAGAGAAAGAGAGAGAGATTTAGGATGAAAGAGAGAGAGAGAGATCTGAGAGATAGATTTAGGATAAAAAATATATTTTTTTAGTTAAAGAAAATTTAAAGAATATAATATTTTAATATTAGTCCGTTTTGAGATTTTGGCAAATACAAACTTACTCCAAAATACGCCCGGGTCGGGTCTAAAAATTCTGATTAAAAATATGAAAAATATATGCGACGTCCAAATTTTAAAAGTACTCGGGTAACGAAAATGCGTACCCCCAAGAACGGATGCACGTACGTGCGCGTAGCCATCCAAACACGTCCGTTTCACTTAACGGGACGAGAACAAGATGCACTGATGCTACCACAGGATTTGGGGTATCAAGCAGGCTATGTTAACTATTTTTAAAATATTTTATGTGACTCAAAAATGTTATATGATAAAAGATGCGATACTAGATAAAATACCAGTATGTACTAAACATGAGATGCACGTGTCCATGCAACAAGTCAAGGTAATCTATAAATAAGAAATAAGCAGGTTCAAGCAAGCGGGTCGGGTCGAATGCAAAGTAATATGTAAAATACCATTCGCACCCAAACACGCTAAATCAAGAAAATACCATGGATAAGTAAATACGGAAACTGGAATTATAAATGAACTCGGGTGTTACAGTGCCCCTGCTCCGGTTCAGGCTACGGGAGTTCCGTCGCGGCCGCACGCACCTGTCCGCTTCCTCTTGAGGGAAACCAGTGTTGCGCTAATTCCGGGGGAGTCGGAGGTGGACCTCACTCCCACAATTGGTATGCCATTGGATACCCGGGCTCAGTCGAGGGGTAAAAGGGCGCCAGTAGCAGTACCACCGCCCTGTTCCCCTCCAAACACAGAGACGCGACCGCGTAGGTCCGTCTTGCCTGAAATTCAGGGCAGATGCTAATTGGTGCTATCCGTCCACCTCTCCGAAGATGCCAAGTTGATTTATGGCACCATATATCAAAGGTTTAAACGGATGCGGCTGATGTAGCAGACTTCGTCAGATTCCCCCTCATCTGAGGGGTTTTTGATTGTGGGGACGTTCTTCCCTGTAGGCGCAAGCCCATGCAGTTAATTACGCTACCGCATCGCGATAACAACTTTCTCCTTCTCCAGATGGTCACTTCGTGTCGTGGGTGTTTGTTTTGTGTTTGGTTGCCCGTGGATTGTATACAGAGACTAAGTTATGTTGTTGCCCGTAGGGCTTGGACTAGTCCAAATCAGTATCTTTCTTAGATTTGGGTTTGGGGGGTTTGGGTTTAAGGATACGTTAGCCTCATTTGAGACTAAGATCAACTTAAACATTTGTTAAGGATACGTTAGTCTAATTTTAGACTAAGAGCAACTTAACGAGATCATTTAGATCCGACAAGAGAGTAATTGAGCTCTATTGTTTAGTTTAGTGACATTGCGGTCGATTAGTTTAAGGACATTGCGGTCCATTGTTAGTTTAAGAACATCTCGGTCCATTGTTAGTTTAAAGAAATCGCGTTCGAGATTAAGGACATCATAGTCCGTGGGTTTAAGGACCCCACAGTCCGTTGTTAGTTTTAAGACATCACAGTCGAGGTTAAGGACGTCATAGTCCGTGGGCTTAAGGACCCCACAGTCCGATATTAGTTTTAAGACATCACGGTCGAGGTTAAGGACTTCATAGTCCGTGGACTTAAGGACCCCACAGTCCGATGTTGGTTTTAAGACATCACGGTCGAGGTTAAGGACATCATAGTCCATGAGTTTAAGGACCCCACAGTCCGATGTTAGTTTTAAGACATCACAGTCGAGGTTAAGGACATCATAGTCCATGGATTTAAGGACTCCACAGTCCGGTGTTAGTTTAAAGACATCATGGTCGGGGTTAAGGACATCATAATCCATGAGTTTAAGGACCCCACAGTCCGTAGAAATGTGTGGTCGTCGGGACCCGTCACCTCTCTGATGACGTTGAAGGATTACAACGACAGATATCAGAGGAGTAAAGAGATGTACCATCGAACCGATGTAAATTGGTTGACAGAGCAGATGTACTCAGTTCAATATAAGTTGAGGACTTATGGCCAGAATTGGGCTAAGTCCAATTAAAATGTTTTAACATTTTATTTTTTTATTTTGGCTATCCAGCCTTTATTTAGGCTCGGCCCTTTTAATAATGCTAAGCATCGGGCTCTGACATTTTTTATCTTATATTGAATGCATAGCATTCATCATAACAAAGTGTTTTCTG
This sequence comes from Agapanthus africanus, assembly GCA_030015575.1. Classification (NCBI taxonomy): domain Eukaryota; kingdom Viridiplantae; phylum Streptophyta; class Magnoliopsida; order Asparagales; family Amaryllidaceae; genus Agapanthus; species Agapanthus africanus. The sequence continues at coordinate 663,848,570 of CM057340.1, forward strand.
ACAGTGCGCCACGTGGCGCGCCAGGCGCTTTGTGCCAGTCATAAAGTGCATTGCGCTTCTGTTGGATAGCGCATATGAAGAGGACACGTGTCGCGCTTAGCGCTAGTTTATTAGCGCATTGCGCTTTTAGTTTATGAGCGCTTTGCGCTGATCTAGGGGCGCGCCAGTGAGTGACACGTGGCACGCTTGGCGCTGAGTGCCAGTCCATGAGCGTAGTGCTTTGTTTTAAAAGCGCAAAGCGCAGGTTGTGTCTTTGGTTGACACGTGGCGTGTTCTGGCGCTGCGCGCTAGTCCAAGAAGCGCAAAGGCGCAATTCATAAGTGCAAGGCACTATCTAATAGCGCAAAGCGCATCTGATCAGATTTAAGATCAAAGAACAAGTTTATGTTCTTCTTAAAGGAAGCTTTGCTTCAAGATTCAAGAACAAAAGTTTTTGTTTTTATAAAAGGCTCTGCCTTTATAGATAAAAAATCTGTGAATGAAGTAAAAAAAATACTTCTCTTATTATTTTATGATTAGATCTTTTGATCTTTTCCTTTTTATTAAAGACCTTGGTCTTTTTTCAGATCTATGATCTTTTTAGAAGATGGTTCTTCTTTTTACGAGATGGTTTCATCTCTATTATTCAAGAACATGGTTTTTTTTTTACCTTGAAGATGAAGAAAAAATCTTCTTTTTTCTAAGAGTTTTTTCTTCTTTTTGCAGAGGGTTTTTCTCTCTCTTTTCTCTCTGTGAGACTCGAAGTCTAGGGGCCTTTATATAGAGCCAATTGATTTGTTAAATCAGTTTTAAGAGATCTTTCTCTGATTGATTTGGGAATATTTCCCACCGTTGGATCTTTGATCCTAAGGCTTCTGTTTAACAGAAGATAATCTTCTTGTTTTAATTAGATTGAAAAATCTTTCCATAACAGAACTTTAGTTCTAATTAATTAATAATTTATTATTAGTAGATCTTTTGATCTGACGGTGGGGGAATTTTAATTCCAGCGCTGGCGCACCTTGCGCTAGCGCATCTACGTTCGACACGTGGCGCGCAGCATAGAGCGCAGCGCAACTGTGTCTGACACGTGACACGCAGCGCAGAGCGCCGGATCTGAAGCGTTGCTTCAACTTTTTAAATTTTGAATTTTGAAACAGAGCTTTGTTCTGATGGGGGTGCGCTGCTTAGGGCACAGTGCTCCTGGTGCTGGCATGTCTGCTTTTGACACGTGGCGCGCAGCGCCCAGAATCTGAAGCGTTGCTTCAATTTTTGAATTTTGAAATTCAAAACAGAGCTTTGCTCTGATTGGGGGAAACAAGTGCCCCCCTACCGTTGCGCTCACATGGCGTACACATGAGTGCAGCGGTGGCAACACCTGAGCCCTTGGATCAACTCAGAAGTTGAAGATGCGGTTTAAGGCCTATAAATAGGACCTTTGGTCCTCAGATGATTATCATCTTCTTCTCAAGAATTTTATTTTAGAGCCTTGCTATTCTGTTCAAGAACTTTCAAGAGTTAGAACTCTACCAAACTTAGGTAAAATTAAATTAATTTTAATAAATTAGAGTTTTTACCCATTAACAGAGCCTTGCTCTCCATAGATCCTTGATCTAAAGAAAACCCCTTTTATGGTTTCATAAACAGAGCCTTGCTCTCAAGAATCCATAGATCTAAACAGATCTTTTCTTGGGGTTTCTTCTCCCATGCATCAGAGCTCTGCTCTTTTGATAATATGTAGATCTTTTGATCTTTTGATGAAGAACTCTTAAGAGTTTTTTTTATGGATCTTGAAGATCCCAGAATTTGTAATTCTCAAGAATTAATTTTAATTAATCTTTGATAGATTTTCCATCATCATTACAGAGCCAAGCTCTTTAAGGAATTTTATTCCCTCATGCCCAGAGTTTGACAAGTGTCACTCTGTTACAGAGCTTTGCTCTTAAAGGGAGATTTTCTCCTCTTCCCGAGGGATTTCTCATTCAATGAGAATTTTTTTTTGAGGATTTCCTCATCAATTGACAGTCTCATCTAATGATGAGGCTGTTTTATTAATTGATGCATTGTCATCTGGATTTTATGGGTCTACCTTTGGTCCCCTTTCCACTGCATTGCAGTGTGGTTCAAATTTTAAAGTGCCGAGTGTCAAAATTTTATAATTATAATACTGATAATTGAATTCTGTTCTTTCTCGCAGGCGACATGTCTTCCGATCTTTCTTTCCCGTTTTTCCGTTCAGAGGGTGGATTCCCTGAGGCACCCGTGGACCGGGAGGTTCTCGCGCTTATCAGAGACTATGACCCGGAACACAAAAACCTTCACTTATGGGGTAGGTGGTATGACCAGATCATCAAAGGTCATCAAAGCTTCTCCTGTGCGACGCCGTCGGAGCCGATCTCGTCGATTTCATATGCAGATGCACCCCCGGTGAACTATGCCGTGGAGGTTGTCAATTAGACTTCGAAGGGTCTTCTTCTACCTTCGATTGCCGCCATACCCATGCAGCTGCCGGCAGCTTTGGATACATTGGGGCGGCGCATATGCCAGGGCGAGTCGCGCCCTTGGGGACAACCTTACAATATCGGGTTGACTCCCCGACATTCGGCTGGGTATTTGTAGTGGGCCAGGTACATTTTGTCGGCGAAGAAAATGCAACTGCTGAAGCTCGGCCTATATCCTACGGTTTACGCTTCATTGTTCCAATATTCTGCTCCTCCGACATGGTGGATTAAGGCGTTCTTGGAGCAATGGAACATCCCAACCCACACCTTTCTTCTACTGGACAGAAAAGTCTCCATCTCCTTAGAAGAATTTGTTGAGATTTCCAGTTTGCAGGTTAGGGGGAACACTACGAGGAGCTGCTTCCTCCAGACGAATACGTTTTTGCCACCAAGCCAGTGGTGATGGGCCTAACACCTGAGAACGCCATCCAGCACCAGTTTCCTAGTCTGATAAAGGTGCTGAATATGTACGAGAGTCTTTTCTTGGAATCCGGAGGCCGGGGGTCAGTTTCGCAGACTTCATTGCCCGGTTTCTTCGACCGGAGATTCTATCGCAACGAGGCGAAAAATTTGCCAAGCTCGATGATCCCTTCGGCTTTGGCTTGGACCATCGACCAGTACTGGAAGATGATCAGAAGGGCTTTTATCTCCCCGATGCCGCGATCATCCTTCTGTCAGAAATCGCCGCTCCGGGCATCGACAAGGAGACTTTCTTTCTCGGGTTTCTGGGGCTGTGGTTGTGCTGGTTCGTGTTCCCCATGCACCCTCGCTATATGAGGCCGTCCGTTTTTTACCCAGCACATAGAATGGTGGCCGGAATACAAGTGGCCATCGGGATTTCCGGGCTAGCCTACCTGTACCATGGTCTTAGCGTGGCGGCGGATGCAACTAAACCGGGGGTGCATGCCCCCAACTTCCCGATGCACTACTTTACTTCGTGGATGGAAATGCACGTGCTCGGGATATTTGGTATTCATAAAATACCCTCGTTTTTCGAGAAGTGCAAATTCCCCAGAATTATGCGGCTGGTTGACGCTTCCATCATGAATCCGTCTCAGCGGGAGGCTAGGGGGTTGCTTCTTCGTCCGCACACGGTCGGAGCTGGTATGTCTTTCACGGAAAAAGTCCTGACAATCGGCCAGGAAACTTCCAAGACGGTGCTGGCATTGCGCGATAATTTTAAGGACGGGGCCTCCGTATTGAAAGCCCGAGAGATTTTACATCTATACTCCATCAGGCCGGGCTTCCTCGTATTCAGGCAAAATGATGCGGCGCTTTTTATGAGGTACAACCCTCATCATTTTGCCCAGCAGCTGAGTTATAACCAGGGAGTTCCACTGGAGGCGTTTTTGGAAGAACCTGCTGCCACCAGAGAGGGAATACGGGGTGCGCTACATCACTTTATGCGCTTGAATAGGGGCTCCCACTTCTTCATTAGCGAACCAAGTTGCATCCCAAGGGCCCTTAACGTATACGGGGCCTGGTATCAACACGCGATGGGTGCTGTCATCAAGGAAGAGAGGCGGCTGCTGCTCGATCGCAAGAGTGCTCCCCCTGCCAATGATCGCAATGTCCCTTTAAGGCGACGGATCGCTGTGCCCCCTCCGCTAAGAGAGGCCGCTGCAGTTGAGCCTCCACGTATGCTAAGCCCCACGCGTGGATTGCCCCGTGATCCTGTGGAGACGGTGGACGTACCATCGGTGCCCCGTGCTCCCGTGGATACGGTAAACGTAGCTTCACCCGAATCTGGCGTGGGCTTGGATATCGGGACTCGCTGTCCCAAGGTGGCCACTAAGCGCAAGCTGGTGCTGGCTGCGACCGGAGCTCGCTTACAGAAGAAGAAAAAGAAGTCGCTCTTCTCTGCCGATGTCATATTTGGTCAGGAGCTTCATGCTCCTTATAGTGAGGGCTTGAGCGAGTATGGGACAAATGAGGGCTTATTCATGCCGCCAGATGATACTGATCTGGCGGCTGCCATCGCAGCTTCTGAGCGATTGGCACGACGCGAAGAGGGGTTGGCTAACCTTGTGCGATCAGGTAATCATTAGTTGTATTTTCTTCCATTGCATCATATTTCTATCATAGTTTTTTTTACAAACGCTTTTCCTTCTTTAATAGGCATTTCTACCGAAGAAGCACTCGCCGCCTCTCTTAAGACTTTTGAGGAAGAGGAACGACTTCGGGCATCCTTGGGCCTTGGTACATTTCGGTTCGCTATGTTTCCGCCTTTGTTTCTTATGAGTGATCTAACCCTTTCTTTGTCTTATCGCAGGGACCACGATGCCGATCTCGCAAGCTGATGCGGAAATTCTTCCCGGGCCAGCTATCGAAGTCCCGGCCTCTTCGGTACTGCCGAAAGAGGCCTTACTTAAACAACCGATGACGGAGGCCTTGACGGCTCCTGAGGTAACCCTGGATGTGGACGATGACATCTTATTGAAAGAGGCTTCTAGGAGGTCTTCTTTGACGGCCCGGGAGGAAAGGAAGCGCCAGAGGCGAGCGGCAAGGGAGCGTAGTGCTGCTTTAGCTGCGGGAGCAGGTTCAAGCACCGTTACCCCTGCTGCTGCTCCTTCAGAGGAGTCTCCGGTTGCCTTGTCTACTGCTCATAGACGGACGACACGCGCGACTCGGGAAGCCAACGGTAAATCAACTCCAGGTAATGTGTCTTGAGGGTCTATTGTCAAAGTTTTAAGCTATCAGTTCTCATATATCTTATCTTTGCAGAGCTGAGTCTTCCTGAAGAGGTGGCAGCGACCGCTGAGCCTGAGGGAGCGGTGGAGGAGGTAGCTGCTATTCCCGAACCCAGGGCGGCGGCAGGTGACGTGGTCGCAATTGCCGGGCTCGAGGTAATGGCCGACGAGACGGCTACCACGGCGGAGCCTAAAGCGGCGGTGGATGAGACGGTTATAATTACTGAGCCCGAGGTAGCGGCGAGCAAAACGGGTACAATTGCTGGGTCCGAGGTGGCCGCTCTTTCTCAAGAGTCGGGCACCACTCCGATCATCGCCTTTCACGCCTACGGTTCTTTGTCATCTCCCGGCGTTGCAAGTGTGACGACGGCTCCCGTGGAGTCAGGGGACGAGGCGACGGGAGGTGAGACCACCCCGATGGAGGAGGGAGACGCCGTTGTTGTATTAAGTGACGCCCTCGTCACGGCTCCGGCTGGCGACTCATCAGGTAAATTTTAGGTTACCGCCCTTCTTTTTATTCTGCAATCTTTCCTGACAGGGTTTATCTTGTTTCTAATGCAGGTACGGCTAGTGCTGATGTCGAGCTACCCGAGGCAGCGCCATCAGTTACCGCCCTGATGGTGACCACCTCTCTACCTTCTCTCGTGCCGTCGCAAATGCTGGAAGGTATGGATTTGTGACCCATCAGTCTTATCTCTCGGCTGTATAATTCATGTACTGACGTCGCGTTATCGCGTTTTTGCAGGAGTCTTTTTTGACCGCCTGTACCAGGTGTTGCATCCCCACTTCTCCTTCCCGTCGGAGATTGCTTCATCTAGTGGCGCTGGTGAATATAGCTTTTAATTAATGCTTTTTCTTTTTCTGACAATGAAATCATTTCTGATTCTTCTTTTCCTTGATTGCAGTACTACAGATTGAAGGAGGAGATGAGAGATCGGTTGCGTCATTGGTCTTCCCGGCTTTGCCACCCGCTGCAGCTGGTATAATAAATCCCATTTTTCATGAATCTCTTATATTTCTTGATCCGTCATCTGATTATGATTTGTTTTGCAGCGGTCATTTCAACTCCAGCCTCTTTTGAGTCTCGCATTATGATGCCGGCAGGGCCCTTCTCCAGATGTCCATCCTCAAAGGGTGCTGTGACGAGTCTGCGTATGCTGAGCGAATACGTCGAGGAGCTTGACGTAGAGGCTCCTGCATATGCCGCAGATTTCGCCGCTGAGGTCAATCCGATGCTGGCGATGCTTGTAAATTTCCATAATGAAGGCGTCATCGAGTCTTGGGTTGATCACTGCAGGAAGATCGAGACCTGTCTGCATCAGCTTGAACTTATGCGTCTTGCCCCCGAGACTCAAGCTTTGAACTCCCAACAGGCCGTATGGGTCGAGCTGAGTGCGTCCTTCCTCTGCCATTTCAAACAAGAAGCGACCTTGAGGCGGAAGGAATGCGAGGAGGCTTCCGCTGAGTCTGTCCAACTGCGTGCCCAGGTCGAAGCGAACGCCGCACAACTGAGAGTTGTCTTTGACACCTTGCAGCGATGCATCTCGGATGGGCTTGTATTGAGATGGAGGCTCGACTCTATCGAGCGGGTTACGCAGAGTCGCGAAGCTGCCCAACGGGAAATCGATGAGAATATTTCATCCTGCTTACAACAAAGGACTCGAATCGAAGTGGAGCTGGCCGCAGCGGCTGATCATGAGAAGGCACTGAAAGGAGTGCGAGAGCAGCTTACGGACTTGTTGAAAACGCTTCCTTCTCAGTAGCTGCCTTTGTATCAATTATACACTTGTAATCTTTGAATAATATGTATCCATTTTTTATTCTTTTATATGATGTATCTTGTATTCAATTGAGTTCATGAATAAAGACACATTTTTTATTATACTGTTGCTTTCTTCTCTTTGCTGTGTTGCTGCCATGTGATTTTAGTAAGTGCGGTCTGTAGATAGCCTATAGCTGTCAATCTTGGATTCTTTGTAAGGTAGTGATGGCTTAGAAAACAGGTTTAGGATCTGTCACCTAAGACTTTTCAACTTTATGAGCCGTGAGGGTCCCATAAAGAATTTTCTCCCTACGAGTCGAGAGAATCCTGTAGGTGTAATTTCTCCTTAAGAATCGTAAGGATTCCTAAGTGTGTTATCTCTTGAAAGTCGTAAGGATCTCACAAGAGAATTTATTCCCCTACGAGTCGTGAGGACCCGCAAGTGATGGATGAAGTTGTCCTTATCCGCATTTCACGGAGTCAGGGAATGCTCTGGATGCTTTCCATGGGTTCACTGCCGTGTTCTGTGAGGACCAGACTCCGCTCTGGACATTTTCCAGGATACCGTAGTTTAAAGACCTCACGGTCGAGGTTAAGGACATCATAGTACGTGGATTTAAGGACTCCACAGTCCGTTGTTAGTTTTAAGACATCACGGTTGAGGTTAAGGACATCATAGTCCATGAGTTTTAAGGACCTCACAGTCCAATGTTAGTTTTAAGACATCACGGTCGAGGTTAAGGACATCATAGTCCATGAGTTTAAGGACCTCACAGTCCGATGTTAGTTTTAAGACATCACGGTCGAGGTTAAGGACATCATAGTCCGTGAGTTTAAGGACCTCGCAGTCCAATTTTTGCTCTGGATGTTTCCCACGGGGTCATTGCGTGCTCTGCGAGGACCAGGATCCGCTTTGGACGTTTCCCACGGGGTCAGGAGTGACATAATCCGCGTTTCATATAGCCAGGAATTTTGCTCTGGATGCTTCCCACGGGTTCACTGCCGTGTTCGGCGAGGACCAGGCTCCACTCTGGATGCTTCACACGGGGTCATTGCCGTGCTCTGCGAGGACCAGGATCCGCTCTGGACGTTTCCCACGGGGTCGGGAGTGACATAATCCGCGTTTCACGTAGCCAGGAATTTTGCTCTCGATGCTTCCCACGGGTTCGCTGCCGTGTTCGGCGAGGACCAGGCTCCGCTCTGGACACGGGTTCACTGCCTGCTCTGCAAGGACCACGATCCGCTCTGGACGTTTTCCATGGGATCAAGAGTGACATAATCCGCGTTTCACGTAGCCAGGAATTTTGCTCTGGATGCTTCCCACGGGTTCACTGCCGCGTTCGACGAGGACCAGGCTCCGCTCTGGATGCTTCACACGGGTTCACTGCCGTGCTCTGTGAGGACCAGGATCCGCTCTGGGCGTTTTCCACGGGATCAGGAGTGATATAATCTGCGTTTCACGTAGCCAGGAATTTTGCTCTGGATGCTTCACGCGGGGTCACTGCCGTGCTTTGCGAGGACGTGGATTCGCTCTGGACGTTTTCCACGGGGTCAGGAATGACATAATCCGCGTTTCACGTAGCCAGAAATTTTGCTCTGGATGCTTCCCACGGGTTCACTGCCGTATTCGGCGAGGACCAGGCTCCGCTCTGGATGCTTCACATGGGTTCACTGCTGTTAGTTGTATGTATGCCCTAGAAGCCAGTATTGTAAAGATGATGTATATTATATTGGATGCTTGGACATATATAGAGAGGACTTTCTTGCTTGATATGATAGTATGCTATCTGGTTGCTCTTTACTCTAACATGTATACTAGTCTCTTTATACTGTCTTATCGTTACATGTTGGTAAAGCCCTTAGGATGTGTACTTGACTGCTTGGACTATGATGTGGATCATTCTAGTGGGGACATGGTAGTCCATAAGTACATCCTTCAAGGTCCCTAGTCGTGGGTGTATCGAGACGGGGCATCGATATACCAGTGTAGACTAGCGTATACGCTTCTCGACCCATGAGATAGGCAATGGATGATCCCATATCCATTGGTGTTTGACATCAGAGATGGTATACGGGTGCTCAGTAGAGATTGGGTACACTGGACGGACTCGCCGAGAACTCCCAGATGGTATTATACCTCACGTCAGATGGCAGTTCTCTGGTGACACTTATGCAGGTTAGTCTGTAGACCCAAGATCGTCGTAGAGTCTTGTGTGATTCCTACTGTGCTTTGATTTCCACCTCACCACGTCCATGAGGACGTGAAAAACGGTGGTTTTTGGGTACAGTCCCGAGTCACATGGAGGCAATGAGCGATAGGAGGGGTTTCGTCTCTCCCAGTATTGGGGGTTGATGTTGCGTTGTGCCCGATTGGCCATAACAGGGAAGTCCCTGGTCAGGGTTGATTCAGCGATTTACTGGTAAGTGTTACCAGTAGTTTCTCGACCCGTTATAAGCCTTACATCGGCATGACTTATCGGTTATTGGGGTCTGACGTTTACCACCCCTAGACTTGATATGCGACATATCAGACGAGGAGACCGGACTGTACGGGAAGTGTTACCGGCAGGCTTTTACAGGAGTTGGAGCGGGCTTGCTTGCTGATCTTCTGATCACTCAATACCCGGGTAGCCGTTACGTCCAGCTAGTACCGCTGACGGCTTGTGGGTGCGTGATGTGATCACCACCTACTTCCGGCGTATTGACGAGTCTTTAGAGTCCTACACAGAGGTTTTACTGGCTCAGGCAAAACGAAATAGGAGCGCATATGTGATATGTGCGAGACTGAGAATAATGCGTGTATGTGATGCCGTATTCTATTCTCGTGACTTTTTGTATCGGTCGGTTATATATGATATAGCCGGGTTATCGAATCAAGTGTTGATTCGATAAGTCGATACAATGGATGTTAGCCGGTTATATGAGATATGACCGGATTATTAAGTCAAGTGTTGATTTAATAATTAAGTGTATAATTGTATATTAGATATACTAATTTACATTTACTAACACTTGTTCACTTTAGGGTTTTTCTCACATGTACACTACTTTAACATATATATGATATATGTTAAAATGTGTTATCTTTTTGTATCATGGTTGATGATACAACATTCATGTGTGTATGAGAAATACACCATTCTATGTATTATGGTGGGTTATGATTATTTAAGATAATTACAAAATTAGTGGAGTTTTGGAATGAGCATGAAGCTTGTAGAAGCTTACTTTGCTTTGACAAAGTCTACTAGCTTTGTCTTTACCTTAGATTCCTTTTAACCCAACCATAATCAATTAGCTATGGTTATGGCTCTACAAGGGTTAGTATATGATACTCACTCACCATGGTTACCCTTCACACTTAATCATTATCCTTATTTTCTTTTCTTTTGTTCATCATCTTCTTTCTTGAGTTCAAAAGAAAAGCTTGCTAGGGTTTGATCCAAAGTGAGAAATATTGTGAGAAATAAAAATCTAAAGAGAACCCACTTCCTATTTCTCCATCCTTTACTAGACTAGCACTTTAGTTTAGGGTGTTTACTTCACTAATTCTCTAGTTAGTGAAGTAGGAGCTTGAGTCGGAATTTCCTCGACGTAGATCATCTTCGGCCTCGGAGACTTCAAGCAAGGTCGCATCCTTCGCCTCGTGAAGCCATGCAAGAGCCCAGGAGAACCTTGATCGCAGCGAAGGGACTTCAACATGGAGCAAATGAAGTGGAGGACCGATCTACAAAGGTTGTATTTCGTGTTCCCTTTAGAGTAAAGTAGTTTACTTGCCATTAGATTCGCCTAAACTCTAGTATACGATCATGCTAGGGTTGTTAGGCACATAAATTTTTTAATCGGACATGGTCGATGCCTTGTAGAGCCTTGTCAGTGTGCCTAGTAACCCTACAACTGCCGTGCTCTGCGAGGACCAGGATCCGCTCTGGACGTTTTCCACGGGGTCAGGAGTGACATAATCCGCGTTCCACGTGACCAGGAATTTTGCTCTAGATGCTTCCCACGGGTTCACTACTGTGTTCGGCGAGGACTAGGCTCTGCTCTGGATGCTTCACATGGGTTCACTGCCACGCTCTGTTAGGACCAGGATCCGCTCTGGACGTTTCCTACGGGGTCGGGAGTGACATAATCCCCGTTTCACATAGCCAGGAATTTTGCTCTGGATGCTTCCCATGAGTTCACTGCCGTGTTCGGCGAGGACCAGGCTCCGCTCTGGATGCTTCACACGGGGTCATTGCCGTGCTCTGCGAGGACAAGGATTCGCTCTGGACGTTTCCTATGGGGTCAGGAGTGACATAATCTGCGTTTCACGTAGCCAGGAATTTTGCTCTGGATGCTTCCCACGGGTTCACTGCCATGTTTGGCGAGGACCAGGCTCTGCTCTGGATGCTTCACATGGGTTCACTGCTGTGCTCTGCAAGGACCAGGATCCGCTCTGGACGTTTTCCACGGGGTCAGGAGTAACATAATCCGCGTTCCACGTGACCAGGAATTTTGCTCTAGATGCTTCCCACGGGTTCACTGCCATGTTCGGCGAGGACTAGGCTCCGCTCTGGATGCTTCACACGAGGTCATTGCCGCGCTCTGCGAGGACCAGGATCCACTCTGGACGTTTTCCACGGGGTCAGGAGTGACATAATCCGCGTTCCACGTAGCCAGGAAGGGTTGACTTTATCCGCATTTCACGGAGTTGGAGTTTGACTCTCGGTCATCTGTACACCACCGAGTCATGGAACTGGGAGTTGCCGCTGTTCCGCCTTGCTTGAGGTTGTGTCCGTTGTAATAAGACGAATGTTGAGATGATCTCCAGGCTATCTATGAGCCGTTGAGATTTGGCTTCTTCTTCTGGTGAAGCCTGGGGAGGAAAGGTGTGATTCCCTCTTTGTTTGCGCCCCTGGATTGTATACAAGGATTGACATGATATCACCTGTAGGGCAATCATTTCCTCTTTTTTTTTATTTCTTTCCGCGATGCTCTATCATTTCAGCTTTTATATCGCGAAGGTCACGATTACCCAATCATTTCGGCTATTTTTCGCGGTGCCCAATCATTTCGGCTATTTGTTTTATTTTTACTCACTGCTTTTTATTGCGAGTTGCCCAATCATTTTAGCTATTTTGCATGCATACATTTTTTTTACTTGCTGATTTTTTATTTGCATGTTACCCCATCATTTCGGCTATTTCGTATGCACGTGTGGATTGCTAGCTTTTCGCTGCAAGCTTGGAATTAGACACCGATTTCGGCATCAGCACCGCTACTACTGGGATATTGCCAGGAGCGAATTATCATTTGCTTCTGTCAATGTCGAACAAAGGTGGCTTAGCGAACAGGGTTAGGATCCTGTCGACTAAGGCTTTTGACTTCATGAGCCGTAAGGGTCTCATAAAGGTATTTCTCCCTACGAGTCGTGAGGATCTCGTAGACGCGTTTTCTTCTTAGGAATCGTGAGGACTCCTTAAGTGTATGTTCTCTTATAAGTCGTAAGGATCTTACAAGAGTGTTTTCTCCTTGTAAGTCGAGAGGACTCATAAGGGTTGTTCACCGTGCGAACATATCCCTAGTCACGGATGGGACTTTGTTAGGGAAATGTTTATTCGCGCCCGTGGATTGTATACAAGGGTCAGCACTGAGCCGCTTGTAGGGCAGTATTGGAGGTTATGGGGGTTGCTTAAGAACAGGTTCAGATCCCTGTAGCTTAAGACTTTCAAATCTTATGAGCCGTGAGGGTCTCATAAGAGGGTTCTCCTTACGAGTCGTGAGGATCTCGCAAGTATAATTTCTCCTTAGGAATCGTGAGGATTCCTAAGTGTGTTGCTCCCTTGTGAGTCGTAAGGATCTCACGCAGGTGGATTCTCCTTACAAAGTCGCGAGAACTTTGCAAGTGTCTTTTAACGAGATTGCTGTTGGAGATAGTGCCCTCGGAGTCAATTATTGGATCACAGACACATGATTGCAATGATTGGGGATGACCTATCCCAGTAGGACAGTCTTACTCAAGATGATAGTATGCTATCTGATTTATCTTTATCATCGTGTACTGCTTTAGGTGACCTTACGAGTCGCTATTACACGTTGATAGAGCCCCTAGGATTCTTGCTTGACTACCAGCAGTATGAGGGCGATCATATACGTGAGAGCTGGAGTCTATAAGCACATCCTTAAAAGGTCCCTAGTCGTGGGAGTTTCGAGACTGGGCATCGATACTCCATTAGTAGACTAGTGTATACAGTCGAGACCCCGACGAGGGGCGGTGGCCGGTCTCACAAGCCATTGATGTCAGTTGGTTCACCTAAGATGTATACAGGTGCTTATTGGGTTATGAGTACACCGGACAGGACTCGCCGGGAACCTGCTAGTTGGGATTATACCAGACGTCAGATAGCAGTTCCCTGGTGACATGTGTACAGGTTAGTTTATCAACCTGAGATCGTCATTTGTCTCGTGTGAGTTCCCACTGTGCTTTGATTACTACCCTACCACGGTTCAAAGGAGTCGTGCAAACAGGTTTTAGTTGGGTACAGTCCCGAGCCACATGGAGGCAGTGAGCGGATCTGCAGGGGTTCGTCTCTCCCGGTATTGGGGGTGAGGTCGTGCTGTGTCTAGGAGAGCCATTACACAAAGCCTTCGGCCGAGGCAGGAGATTTACTGGTAGGTATTCCTGTAGTATCTCAGGGTGTTCTGGGCTACACTCCGACACGACTTGTACCGCTCGGTCTGACTTTACCAACCCCCTAGGCCCGCCATGCGATACTCATAGACGAACGGACCGGACTATACGGATATTGTCACTGACAGGCTCAGTAGGGTGTCAGGATGAGTTCGCTCATCGACGTCCCTTTTGGTCAATAGCTGGTGGCCCGTCACGTATGGCTAATACCTCTGACGTGCTAGTGGTTAAATCCACAGCCATAGTATTGACGAGTCTTTAGAGTCCCCCACACAGACAGTTACTCAAGTTTCGGGCGAAACGCTGTAGAGGCCGTATGGAGATATGGCAGGGTTTGATCAGATTCGTGCAGTATTGCACGGATCGTGATCGGACGGATTTTACTAGCCGGCTTTGGTTTAAGCCGGATCCTAATATTAGATAGTGTAGATTTTGTCTCTTTGCAGTTGTGTTCAGTGGGAATACAAATGCGGGCATGTATATGCAGTTGCGGGGTTTTCCTGTAATTTATTACGGAATCAGTTTTCTGTAGTTTCTAGTTTGCTTTCCGTTCCGGCCAGTTTTCATTTGTTCCTTCCCGGCCGGACTTTTTCGTTGGAGGGGGTAATTTGCAATTGTGCAAATTACTTTTGTGGAGGGGTTTTCTAGCATTATGTGGCTTCATGATGATATTCCTTTTTAGTCTCTTCCTTGGCATTAAATGAGATGAGAAAGGATTTGAGGTTGATATGATATTGTTATCATAACCTTTTGCTTATGGTCACCCATTCTCTTTTCCTACACTCACCTCCCTCATGTATTATTCTTTCCCTCCACCATTTTGTTGAGGGAGGGGCCGGCCACATATGAGAGGAGAGAATGAGAGAGTTTTTTTTCATGGTGTGGGATTTATTCATCTCATTCTTCATGCTTGAAAAAAATATACACCCTCATCCTCTCCAAAGTTCTTTCTCTTCTCCATCATCTTTATGGCAACTTCATACCCGCATCGAGACATGCTTTCTACACTACAACCTACAGTACCCTTGGACGCGTCGGCTAGCCAACTTCGCGCTCGAGTTGCCTCGGTCCAGAGGTGGGAGCCCGTAAAAGATATCGGCTATGTGGTGCCTTTCCGACGAGGTGGTGACGGACGGAGATTCCGCGGGAGATCGGAGTGGAGACGAAGACCGAAGGACACGGATCGCTCGGTATAGCTTCTACCCCATTCTCTTGATTGCTAGGATTAGGTTAATGGTTACGATCCGGGTTTATTGTCCACGGTAGCGCCGGTTTAAAGTTAAGAAAATTTTTGATTCCGCATTTTGGCCTTGAGTAGACGGCCGGGGCGCTGCCGTGGCGCAACAATTGCGCCCTTTTCGGGTTTTCGCAAAACTCGCCGGTAGACCTGCTGTTTTTACTCACGGAACCCTTTCGGGTTTTCATCCGTGCCCATTTTGCTTGTGGACGTACCATTGAGATGGGAATACGCGCGCGCTTGTCAGGCGTACTATAGATTCCCCCTGCCTAGGATAGGCCGCGGTTTAATGATTATGGGGATCCGAATCTCCGGCAGCCGTAAACTAAGCTGCCGTTAATTACCCCCCGCCTTTGGGGCGAGAGAACCTCCGATTAACGTGTTAGTTATATGTATGCCCTAGAGGCCATTACTGTACATTGGATGTATATTGTAGTGGATGCTGGGACATATATAGGGAGGACTTTCTTGCTCGACATGATAGTATGCTATCTGGTTGACCTTTACCTTAACGTGTACACTGATTGTCTCTCTGTTACATGTTGGTAAAGCCCTTAGGATGTGTACTTGACTACCTAGACTGTGATGCGGATCATACTAGTGGGGACATGGTAGTCCATAAGTACATCCTTCAAAGTCCCTAGTCGTGGGTGTATCGAGATGGGGCATCGATATACCAGAGTAGACTAGCGTGTACCTTCTCGACCCATACAGATGGGCGATGGATGATCCCATATCCATTGGTGTTTGACATCGGAGATGATATACGGGTGCTCAGTAGAGACTGGGTACACTGGACGGACTCGCCGAGAACTCCCAGATGGTATTATACCTGACGTCAGATGGCAGTTCTCTGGTGACACTGGTACAGAGTAGTCTGTTGACCCGAGATCGTCATAGAGTCTTGTGTGGTTCCCACTGTGCTTTGATTTCCATCTTACCACGTCCAAGAGGGCGTGCAAAACGGTGGTTTTTGGGTACAGTCCCGAGTCACATGGAGGTAATGAGCGATAGGAGGGGATTCGTCTCTCCCGGTATAGGGGGTTGATGTTGCGCTGTGTTCGATTGGCTATAACCGGAAATCCCTGGCCGGGGTTGCTGAGATTTACTGGTAAGTGTTACCAGTAGTTTCTCGAACTGTTATAGACCACATATCGACAAAACTTATCGAGCTATTGGGGTCTGACGTTTACCACCCCTAGGCGAGATATGCGACATATCAGACGATGAGACCGGACTGTACGGTAAGTGTTACTGGTTGGATTCACAGGAGTGTGAGCGGGCTTGCTCGTCGATCTTCTGATCGCTCAATACCCGGGTGGCCGTTACGTTTAGCAGACCGCTTGCGTCTTGTGGGTGTTTGATATGATCATCACCTGCTGCCGGCGTATTGACGAGTCTTTAGAGTCCTATACAGAGGTTTCCTGGCTCAAGCGAAACGAAATAGGAGCGCATATGAGATATTCTCGCGATGAATGTATCGAATGGTTGTATGCGATATAACCTAGTTATCGAATCAAGGATTGATTCGGTAAGCCGATACATTGGATATTAGTCGGTTGTATGTGATATGACCGGATCGTTAAATCAAGTGTTGATTTAATGATTTAATGCATAATTATATATTTGATATATTACTTTGCATTAACTAGTATTGGTTCACTTTAAATGGATATTCTCACTTGAAGTTCACAAGTTGTATATGTGATATACTTTTGTGCACTTGATTGTATCATGTTTGATGATACATGCTTACTTGAGTTTGTGTAAAGATTAAACCATGGTTATATGAGTGGTTAGGGTTTTGGTTTATTTATTTATTCATTTATTTATTTCTTCTGTTCATTTTGACAAAAGAAAATGATAATGAGAAAATGGTGGCTTTCTTTGTTTGATATTGAAGCTTCATGAAGCTTTGACTAAGTCACCATTTTGTCTCATGCTTAACCCTAACCATTCCACTTAACCCTAGTTCATTCTCTACACTTGACCATGGTTGGATTATGATAAGTATTGTTTTTATTTTCTTTTTGAAAAACAACTTATCATAACATTTTTCATCTTCTTCTTCTTCTTCTTCAAGATGAAGAACCTTGACTTCATCAATGGTGATTGATAAAAAAGAGTGAGAAATCCAATTCTAAAGTGAACCCACTTCCTATTTCTTCATCCTCTACCTCTTGCCAAGTAGTAGAGTGTGTTTTCTTCACAAGTTTCATGACTTGGTGAAGTTGGAGCTTGATCTAGTGATGCCTCGACGTAGATCATCTTCGGCATCGTCGTCGATGACCTAGCCCGCTTTTTCTCCGATGAAGCCGATGCTAGAGTCATGGTTCGATTTGGACAGCGGAGAGGACTTCATCATGGAGCTATGGAGGTGGAGAAACGGATCTACAAAGGTTGTATTTCCGTTCTTTTAGTTAAGTAGTTAACTAGTTGCTTGTTTCGCCTATATATCTAGTTAACGATCCGTATTAGGGTTTCTCGGCACCCGTAATTTTTGAAATTGGCATGGTTGATGCCTTGTGAGACCTCCTTAGTGTGCCTAGGAACCCTACAGTGGTATCAGAGCCTAGCTAGAACCTTAGGTGAAGTCCAGACGATGTTTGAAACCCGATCGAACCGAAAAACCAACCCGGAAAATGCTCTCTGTACTTTTTCTAAAAACAGGGATTTTTCAGTATTAAAAATGTTGGAGATAGTGCCCTCAGAGTCAATTATTGGGTCACAGGCACGTGATTGCAATGATTGAGGGGAGGACCTATCCCGGTAGGACAGTCTTACTCGAGATGATAGTATGCTATCTGGTTTATCTTTATCATCGTGTACTGCTTTAGGTGACCTGACAAGTCGCTATTACACGTTGATAGAGCCCCTAGGATTCTTGCTTGACCACCAGCAGTATGAGGGCGATCATATAAGTGGGAGCTGGGGGTCTACAAGCACATCCTTAAAAGGTCCGTAGTCGTGGGAGTTTCGAGACAGGGCATCGATTCTCCAGAGTAGACTAGTGTATACAGTCGAGACCCCGACGAGGGGCGGTGGCCGGTCTCACAAGCCACTGGTGTCAGTTGGTTCACCTAAGATGTATACAGGTGCTCATTGGGTTATGAGTACACCGGACAGGACTCGCCGGGAACCTGCTAGTTGGGATATACCAGACGTCAGATAGCAGTTCCCAGGTGACATGTGTACAGGTTAGTTCATCGACCTGGGATCGTCATTTGTCTCGTGTGAGTTCCCACTGTACTTTGATTACTACCCTACCACGGCTCAAAGGAGTCGTGCAAATAGGTTTTAGTTGGGTACAGTCCCGAGCCACATGGAGGCAGTGAGCGGATCTGCAGGGGTTCGTCTCTCCCGGTATTGGGGGTGAGGTCGTGCTGTGTCTAGGAGAGCCAGAACATGAAAAGTCCTTGGCCAAGGCAGGAGATTTGCTGGTAGGTATTCCAGTAGTATCTCAGGGTGTTCTGGGCTACACTCCGACACGACTTGTACCGCTTTTGGGGGTCTGACTTTTACCAACCCCCTAGGCCCGCCATGCGATGCTCATAGACGAACGGACCGGACTGTACGGATATTGTCACTGACAGGCTCAGTAGGGTGTCAGGATGAGTTCGCTCATCGACGTCCCTTTTGGTCAATAGCTGGTGGCCCGTCACGTATGGCTAATACCTCTGACGTGCTAGTGGTTAAATCCACAGCCATAGTATTGACGAGTCTTTAGAGTCCACCACACAGACAGTTACTAAAGTTTCGGGCGAAACGCTGTAGAGGCCGTATGGAGATATGGCAGGGTTCGATCAGATACGTGCGGTATTGCACGGATCGTGATCGGACAGTTTTTACTAGCCGGCTTTGGCTTAAGCCGGATACTAGTATTTGATAGTGTAGATTTTATCTCTTTGCATTTGTGTTCAGCGGGAATACAAATGCGGGCATGTATTTGCAGTAGCGGGGTTTTCCTATAATTTATTACGGGAACAGTTTTCTGTAGTTGCCAGTTTGCATTCCGTTCCGGCCGGTTTTCTTTTATTCCTTCACGGCCGGACTTTTCGTTGGAGGGGGTTAATTGCAAGTTTGCAATTAACTTATTTGTTGAGGGCTTTCATGCATATTTGTGGCATCATGATTGTTATTTCATCATGAGATCCTTTTTTGGTCTTCTCACTTGCTTTCATTGTGATGGTTGTTTGATATGATAAGAAAAGAAATGAGAGTGACCATTTTCTATATTGGTTTTTCCATTTTATTTGATATCCTTGGAGAATTCTTTTTTCTCTCTCCAATCTCATTCTTGTGAGGAGAGAGGCCGGCCACATTTCTTGAGGGAGAGGGGAGAGGAAATTTCTTGATGTATGGTTCTCATTTTGCCTTGCCAAAAATTGATTTTTCTTATCTCTCCAAAGTTCTTTCTTCACCTCCATCCAATGGCAACCTCAAAACCCCAAAGAGACAAGCTTCTACACTATTTCTATAGCAAGCCTTGGACGCGTCGGCTAGCCAACTTCGCGCCCGAGTTGCCTCGGTCAAGAGGCGGGAGCCCGTAAAAGATTCCGGCTACGTGGTGCCCTTTCCGACGAGCGAGGAGGTGACGGAGATTCCGCGGGAGATCGGAGTGGAGACGAAGACCGAAGGACACGGATCGCTTGGTATAGCATCTCTACTCTTTTCTTTTTGCTAGCTAGCTAGGTTAATGGCCCGATCCGGGTAAAAAGTCCGCGGTGGTGCCGTTTTGCAAAGTTCGCAAAGTTTTTGTTTTCCGCGTTTCCGGCGTCCGATCGACGGCCGGGGCGCCCCCGCGGGCTTACAATGGTATCAGAGCCAGGCCATTAACCTACCCTAGCTTGCTCTAGCGCGTTTAGAACTCGATCGAACAAAAACCCGAAAACCGTATTTTTGTGCACATGTGTTCTCTGTTAAAATTTTTTGAGCTCCTAAAATTTTTCTGGTGATTGCAGAGACATGTACAACAAATTATAAGAATTCTGGGAAAATACGATCCACTGATTCCTCACTTCGACCGCGCTTGCGCGGCGGATAAGAGGAATCGTGGCACCATATTTTCCCAGTAAGCTTATGAGTTGGAAATAGGGCTTTTGGGATATTTTCTTTGGGCCCAGATTTTCTGTAAGTGCTACAGTACTGCTTGGGGCCCACTTGATAATATTTGCTCGATCGGATATTTTAAACATGCCAGTTCACAGTTTTTACATTATATCTGCGACCGTGAATGTCACTCGATCGGTAAATCCGGTCTAACTGCTATAGCCCGGTTAGACGGATTTGCGAACGTGACTTTCACGTTGATGTTCTGTGATTGTACTGTGTTGTTGCGGATCGGTCGTGGGGGATAGCCTGGTTGCAGTGGTAGTACAGTTCTGTTTTATATGTACATTTGATATTGCGGGGCGAGCGTCCGACGTGTGGACTGCCGTCACCGCCCGTTTGTATTATTATTTTGGGGCACGACCAGGCTGCGGTCGATGTACCCGTTGTATGTATATTTTACTTTCTGTACTAGGATTACCCCGCGGAGGAGTGCACGGATAGCCGGGTTCTAGAGGGCAACAAGCCCGCATCTCATGGCATTGAGACGGAGGGGGCTTCACTCTAGAATTGGCGGGCTATTCGCCGCACTCGTAGGGGGTATAGGATTGACCCAGGAGGGGTGCCCAAGTTACCGGATTCCGTGAAGTGCTGGGTGGTCCATTCACGTTGCTGAAGGGGGCTGCCTCACTTCAGGTTTTGGCGGGTAACTTGCCGCACCCGTAGGGGTCTAGGATTTCATTGCACAGGCTATCCACACGACCAGGGGAACGTCGGGTTTCAGTAGCGGCTCTGTGAAACCCGGGGATCCCAGATATCTGTATTGATCTGTGTTGCTATACATTTCTGTGTTGCTTTTATCACGCCTTGAGCGAATACTATATATTGGTATATATATTAGTAGATGTTGTATATGTTTTACATCCGCGCTAGTCCAGTCCCCGCTCTGTCGTTAGTTAGCTAACCTAACGGGTGATGACGGGACCCAGTGGTGAATGCGGATGGCATATACGTACATCAGTATATTTTCGTTCTTTGTGGTGTGATCAATTGATGGGACTGCATTGATTCGGATCAATGCAAGTTAAACAAACCTAATCTGATGTTGTTGGAACACTTTTTCAAAAAGCTGTTATTGCAAGGACGTTCACTTTTGTTTTGCACCGTGGTATTCAGTTGGAATATCCTGCTCCTCAGTCGACGAGGCAAGGGCCGAGATCCCTTCACCGGGAGTGACCCCTTGGACAGAAGTTTGCGTCAGGGCATTAACTTCACTATAGCCGATTGCTTTTGCTTTGCATCGTGGTATTCATTTGGAATATCCTGCACCTCATTCTACGGGGAAAGAGCCGAGATCCCTTCACCGGGAGTGACCTCTTTAGTAAAGGTTTTCGTCACTATATTTTCTAAAAAGCTATCCGTTCCTTCAACGATATCAAGTTCATTACGTTAAAGGTTTTCGCCAGAAACCATTCGTAGCCCTCCGTCGTTTCAGACGGGTAACACGTAGTATTCAAGCTATGTTTGTTGGCCTTCGTCAAGGCATAGTGTTTGGTAGCTGCTTGTTGCCTTTCTGCAGCATAGATAGATGCGTTGGTTTGGGACAGTCGTATAGCCTTGTTGGCCTTCGTCAAGGGCTTGTACGGGTGGGTTCAAATCAACCTGGATAATGACGGGTAGAGCTTGACATGTGACTTATGATTTGTTGGCCTTCGTCAAGGTCATAAGAGCATGGGGCAAAAATCCACATCGGGAGTTTCAAAAGTACTGAAACTTGCCAGATATGCGCATACCTTCTGGAGTGTGATAACGTGAGCGGATTCCGTCACGTTATCATGCGATGAGAGTTGGATCCCGATTCCCACTGATGAGTTGGTTCACTCCTCGGGTTATCCCGGCTAATTCTTCTTTCAGGTTTGGGGAAGAATTTGACGTTACAGTGGGAGGTTTCCAGATTAGATAAAGTGACAACCATTCTGATCTAGGTTAGAGTGCACGCTGAGTGTTTCTTTTCTCTCTCTCTCTGGCAGCGACCATTGACCCGACCCTAGACTATGACTCGGTGATCAAGTTGACCGAACCTTCTTAACACTGGCTTTTGGATTGTCAGAGTTGCAGACCTCTTTGCCACTCCTACTTTTACCCTTTTCTCCGGGACACCCCGTATTACTACGAACGTCCACTTCCATTGGACAAAACCATCGTATGGTTATATACGAACTCGAAGGACTTCGAGGATGGTTTCCGGTTCTGGAGAAAACGAATAGGACTATTCAGTTGTCTTTCCCTTTTACCTTCTCTCAGGTTGCGAGTACTTCTTGTTTAGGAGATAGTACACCTATTACGCAAATTGGATAGTCTTCTTCCAAACCTTAGGCTGGTGCCGAACGGTGGGGAATGAAGAAAGCCAATTAGCCTAAACGGTGTACAGAAGGTATTAAGTTCAGACAAAGCAAGGGATTAGTAAGAGGGCAAAGTAAATTGTGACTGCTATTCACGACCAAACCAAGTACTTCTTTGTCAATCCTAAATCACCTATGAATTAAGTTCATTCGGTTGTCTTTTATCCTCACCTTCTCTCGCATTGCGAGTGCTCCTAGGACTAGGACAGTACACCCATTATGCTTATTGGATAGTCTTCTTCCAAACCATAGGCTGGTGCCGAACGGTAGGGAAGGAAGAAAACCATTTGGCCTAAAGGGGTGTACAGAAGGTAATGACTAAAGACATATAAAGGGATTTGGAGAGGTGGCAAAGAATTATACGGTTATAGTTGTGAATCTGGATAATGGAAGAGGCATTACTAAGAATACCAGGATACCCCATCGAAACATTTCAATGTTTCAGTTCCACTGTGTACTGTTAAAAGAAAACTGATTTCCCGATTAGACACTTACTCCAGGGTATGTATTTACCAGGTTGGATTCTCATATCTGTATGGTTTTATAGATGATGAGTGGGAGTAAGTTATTGGGAATTAGGTGACCATCCTC
The DNA here is from genome assembly GCA_030015575.1 of Agapanthus africanus. NCBI lineage: Eukaryota > Viridiplantae > Streptophyta > Magnoliopsida > Asparagales > Amaryllidaceae > Agapanthus > Agapanthus africanus. Next base: position 663,871,454 of record CM057340.1, read on the forward strand.
ATTATATCGGGATTCGTTGTAATCGGTGATATTTGAGGAAGTCACCTGGGTTGTTTGCCGGTCGGCAAATATTTGGTTTTGAATATCCGTTGTTATGCACCAATTTCAAATTGATATATCTGTACGTCTATTTTTATAGAGTGAGATATACCTTTCTGAAATTATGTCTATGACATTTACCTATACCAGTGGATGGTTAGGTAAGGAGCATTGAACAACGGTGTAATTCTTCTTAACCAAAAGTACAGTTTTCAACCTACGACACACAGTGAATGAGTCGCAAGACTCAAGGGACTTATACAGAGTATTGTATATTGTCCAGTGTCCATTAGGACAGAGGGGTTGGTCCTCGTACTATATTCTGTTTACTTTTAACTTCTCTAGTTCTTAGACATGTGTTTCGTAGAAACACAGGGTCTAAGTTTTGAGGAGTTATAGGTATAAGAATAAAGTAGAGAACCAGATATTGCAAGTATCGGGATTCTTCAAGGTGATCGAAGATGTAGATACTTTTGTATAGTATTCAGTTGATAGTAATGATTAAGAGAACTTGCTACTCTTTCAGGTTACTCGTAATTGGAAGTATTCCTAAGTTGAGTAACGCTGATCGGCCTCTCTTCCGTTTAGTTGACATGCACTGGAGACAGCTGTATGATTTGAATCTGGTTCAATTAAATCAGTGCCTCTGTTTCTTGGATATAGAACAGTTCATATCTTGACATTGTTAAGATACGGGGAGTTGTCCGGCTTATGCTTAAAACCAGAATCCGGATAACTCAAGGCACGTGTCTGTAATGGCTGTTTGTGGGTTGACCCGGGCTATGACGAGAGTTGATTTTCTACCATCTGGAAGATCAATAGTAATATTGTTCTTGACTCGCCACAGTTTTATCAAAAAATGGATTTTTTTTCAGAAAACAGTAGTGGGAGTATGGTAGGACTGGAAGTGATTCCAGAACCACAAACGATTACTGAAGATTTGATAAAGAACCTAAAGATTCAATCTGGTTTGACATTCCATTGGCCACTCCGCAGATAAGGTGGGTAACCTCAGGCACCCGAGAGGTACTTCGGTATGCTCAAGGACGGTGGCAGGGAGGTTCTTGTTTATCCAGACTTGCCATTGCTGTTGTTCCAGGCTGCGAGACCCGGCGGGAGGATGAGTATAGCGTCGTTCTAAACTGGCTTTAGAAGTGCACGTCTATATGACTCTGCCAGAGGGTTGTCGTAGTCAGTGGGAGCAGCGGAAGCATTGGTGGATGTCGGGCTTATGTCTATTTATAGATTAGAGCAGATATAGCGGAGATAGATCATCTATTTCTGATGTGACAGTCATAGGTTTGACTTCATCAGAATAGGGGATGGATCTGTTGAGAAGGTAGTAGGGTGTGATGTCCTGGTATTTGATGACATACACAGAGTAGGAAGTGATATTCCTATACTACGATCGGTTATACTTTGGTCGTCACACGGTAGTTTCTCCACATAGGATTTGGATATTATATCAGACATTCTGGTTACTAGATCTATAGATTTAGATCTAGATTTGGGTGGTTTCCCAATCTGGGTACTTTGACAGCATTCTATGAGTATTTAGAATGGACGACTCCTGGCTCGGTAGTATACCTGCAGGTAATGGAGTCACCCTCTCTAAAGGTGTCTTACAGACTAAAGGGGAGAGGGATACGCATGATTGATAGATCACTTGCTTAGGCAATTGAGTCAATCATGAGATGTCAAGTACCACACCAGATGTTGTTCTTGCAGTAGGTGCAATAAGTTGATATTGATCCAATCCTGGAGAAACAGTCGGAAGCAGTTTTAGAACATAAGTTGATGTTCTAGGGAATTGATAACGGCAGCCTCCTTTACGAGACGGTTATCATTCCAGGCTTCCAAGGTGACCTGGATGGCAGAGTGGCTGTCAGAGTTATAGTTTTTCCTCTAACGAGGGGCAGTATTTTGGACAGGTGGTCCAAGTGGATACTGAGGGAAGGCATGGCGCAGGATACTGATTAAGTTCAGTTGACGATACAGTCTAAGAAGTTTGGATTTGGAGTTCAATTATGAGCTAGGTCCCATCAGACATCCAGACATTCTAAGACAGGTATTGCTCATTTCGGGAGATAGTTTTCTCTGCGAGAATGAGATATAGAGAGACATAGAAAGAAACATCAAAGCGGATCCACTCACTGAGGCTATTCCTCGAACGCAATAGTTTCGCAAACGAGCTTTGTGAGACTGACTAGTAGAGGAGTTGGGTGTTCGGTATCACACGGGCTGTGAGTATGCGACATCGCAATAATTAGCCTCGAGTGCAAGTGGGAGATTGTTGGAGATAGTGCCCTCAGAGTCAATTATTGGGTCACAGGCACGTGATTGCAATGATTGAGGGGAGGACCTATCCCGGTAGGACAGTCTTACTCGAGATGATAGTATGCTATCTGGTTTATCTTTATCATCGTGTACTGCTTTAGGTGACCTGACAAGTCGCTATTACACGTTGATAGAGCCCCTAGGATTCTTGCTTGACCACCAGCAGTATGAGGGCGATCATATAAGTGGGAGCTGGGGGTCTACAAGCACATCCTTAAAAGGTCCGTAGTCGTGGGAGTTTCGAGACAGGGCATCGATTCTCCAGAGTAGACTAGTGTATACAGTCGAGACCCCGATGAGGGGCGGTGGCCGGTCTCACAAGCCACTGGTGTCAGTTGGTTCACCTAAGATGTATACAGGTGCTCATTGGGTTATGAGTACACCGGACAGGACTCGCCGGGAACCTGCTAGTTGGGATATACCAGACGTCAGATAGCAGTTCCCAGGTGACATGTGTACAGGTTAGTTCATCGACCTGGGATCGTCATTTGTCTCGTGTGAGTTCCCACTGTACTTTGATTACTACCCTACCACGGCTCAAAGGAGTCGTGCAAACAGGTTTTAGTTGGGTACAGTCCCGAGCCACATGGAGGCAGTGAGCGGATCTGCAGGGGTTCGTCTCTCCCGGTATTGGGGGTGAGGTCGTGCTGTGTCTAGGAGAGCCAGAACATGAAAAGTCCTTGGCCAAGGCAGGAGATTTGCTGGTAGGTATTCCAGTAGTATCTCAGGGTTTTCTGGGCTACACTCCGACACGACTTGTACCGCTTTTGGGGGTCTGACTTTTACCAACCCCCTAGGCCCGCCATGCGATGCTCATAGACGAACGGACCGGACTGTACGGATATTGTCACTGACAGGCTCAGTAGGGTGTCAGGATGGGTTCGCTCATCGACGTCCCTTTTGGTCAATAGCTGGTGGCCCGTCACGTATGGCTAATACCTCTGACGTGCTAGTGGTTAAATCCACAGCCATAGTATTGACGAGTCTTTAGAGTCCACCACACAGACAGTTACTCAAGTTTCGGGCGAAACGCTGTAGAGGCCGTATGGAGATATGGCAGGGTTCGATCAGATACGTGCGGTATTGCACGGATCGTGATCGGACAGTTTTTACTAGCCGGCTTTGGCTTAAGCCGGATACTAGTATTTGATAGTGTAGATTTTATCTCTTTGCATTTGTGTTCAGCGGGAATACAAATGCGGGCATGTATTTGCAGTAGCGGGGTTTTCCTGTAATTTATTACGGGAACAGTTTTCTGTAGTTGCCAGTTTGCATTCCGTTCTGGCCGGTTTTCTTTTATTCCTTCACGGCCGGACTTTTCGTTGGAGGGGGTTAATTGCAAGTTTGCAATTAACTTATTTGTTGAGGGCTTTCATGCATATTTGTGGCATCATGATTGTTATTTCATCATGAGATCCTTTTTTGGTCTTCTCACTTGCTTTCATTGTGATGGTTGTTTGATATGATAAGAAAAGAAATGAGAGTGACCATTTTCTATATTGGTTTTTCCATTTTAGTTGATATCCTTGGAGAATTCTTTTTTCTCTCTCCAATCTCATTCTTGTGAGGAGAGAGGCCGGCCACATTTCTTGAGGGAGAGGGGAGAGGAAATTTCTTGATGTATGGTTCTCATTTTGCCTTGCTAAAAATTGATTTTTCTTATCTCTCCAAAGTTCTTTCTTCACCTCCATCCAATGGCAACCTCAAAACCCCAAAGAGACAAGCTTCTACACTATTTCTATAGCAAGCCTTGGACGCGTCGGCTAGCCAACTTCACGCCCGAGTTGCCTCGGTCAAGAGGCGGGAGCCTGTAAAAGATTCCGGCTACGTGGTGCCCTTTCCGACGAGCGAGGAGGTGACGGAGATTCCGCGGGAGATCGGAGTGGAGACGAAGACCGAAGGACACGGATCGCTTGGTATAGCATCTCTACTCTTTTCTTTTTGCTAGCTAGCTAGGTTAATGGCCCGATCCGGGTAAAAAGTCCGCGGTGGTGCCGTTTTGCAAAGTTCGCAAAGTTTTTGTTTTCCGCGTTTCCGGCGTCGGATCGACGGCCGGGGCGCCCCCGCGGGCTTACAAAAAATATGTAGAAATATCAGCAGGAATATCTAAGAGTTACTGTAAATTTCGATGCCCTAATTCCATTAAAGCGCCGCGTTTCCGCGGCACGAGCATGGCTCGTGCGGCGGATCCGCGGCCTGTTTGTCGTGTTATGAGTTGAAGTTTGCACAGTAACTCCTATTTAACAGTGCTGGTTTTCCTGGGTATTTTTAATATTTTTTCCAGAGTTTGAATTTTCTGAGTTGTTTTGGGGATTCGAATGTTCGATCGGATTATCAAATTTTGTCTGTGTGGCTTTCCGGATAAATTTTTGAATATGTTAAAAAGTTCGACCGGATATAAATACCCAATTTTTCCCCTGTCGGGAAATTTCCAAGTGTTGGATTTTTCCGTAGTTTAACGACGTTATAAGTAGTGCAAGTAACGCGATGGACCCTCTAGAAGACAACAAACCTTAACTCGATTATGTGACCGTCTTGAACTGCGCTTTGAACCTTCGGGTTTGGAGCAGTACGGCGTGCCACATGTGAGGTGTTGGCTTGACCCTTCTACGGCTGGACCGTTGGTACTGAGGCACGAACTGAATGTTGTTAGACTTATTTCATGTGTTGGATTGTATCGGGAAAACTTGGGTGTTCGATTGTTCGATCGGAAAGTTTAACATTTTCTGTTTATCTGGAATGTGATACAATAATTGGAATTCACAAAAAGTTATGAGATAACTGAATGAATGTTATAAACATAGCAGTTTAGTCTCACTTGATCGGTTGCCACGGAATTTTGATGTGATCAAAAGTCCGTCGCAATCACGTAGCGTACGCGGATACTCGCCGGGTAAACTTAATAGACAGCCTCACTCCATAGCCCCGACCAAGTGACTGTAGGAGAACCCCATCGCCGAAAGCATCCGTTCGGGTGCTCGCGGTGGCGGTGTTCCGCCTTGGTGCACTTCGTCGACGGCGTCGGGGGTGCGGCCGCCTACTGAAGTTTGCGACGAGCATTCGATCAGGATGTCGGGAATCTTGTTGAATTGCTCGACTTGATATTGAAAAGAGTTTTCGATTTTGAGACTAAAATGCGGGGTTTATAATTGTTAGGCATGCGATGTCTAAGTAATTCATTTGGTCAGGCATGCGATGTCTGAGGTGGTTGCGGATTCCAACTGTTGTAGTTTTACACTTTCTTTTCTGTGACCGTAAGTGTAATATGTGATATCGCCGGTTTCGTTGCTATATGCCAACGACAATTAGGATGCGCATATTTACTTACGTTGATGACATGTGATGTTATGTGTTGCTGGATATGTTATATTGGATCGTCGTGTTTGAATAGCCGGGGGGTTTTTTATGTGAGATGAGTGTTTTTCATTTTCATTCATGTAAAAACTTGTATGTAATATTCTTTTATTTGGGGCGCTTCCAGGTTGCGGAAGTTGTCACCGTTGTTGTATATTATTTACTTTTCCGCACTAGGATAGACCCAAGGAGGAGGGCACAAGTAACCGGGTTCTGGAGTCCAGTGGGAGACCAACTCGAGGAGTCGAGTCCGGGTCTCCTAACTCCAGAATTGGTAGGGTTGCTTGCCGCTCTCGTAGGGGTCTAGGGGTGTGGGTTTGGCTATTCATCGCGACCGTGGAATCCATGTTTTATACTGGCTCGTATTAAAAACACGGACGTCCTAGTATATCCAATATTTCATATGTTTCTTCTGCTGCGATATCTGTGATGTGATCATGTGATGTTCTGTGATAGATACAGTATATACTATATATGATATATTATATAGACGTTACTTATGTTTTACACCCGCGCTAGCCCTGCCCCGCTCTGACGTTAGTTACCTAACCTAACGGTGCACGAGGGGACATCGAGGCGAATGCGGATGGCATAAGTGTACGTCGTATTTATCTGTGATGTTTAGGTACTTAAATGATGGGACTTCATTAATGTGATTAATGAAATAAAAGAAACCTAAAGATATTGTAGAACCGAATTTCAAAATAAAACAGGTAGCTACAGTTCTTGCTTTGCACAGCGGTATATATGATATATCCTGCACCTTATTCGATAAGGAAAGGACCGAGATCCCTTCAACGGGAGTGACTCCTTTAGCAATAAATGGCAGATGCTACACATTCGGTTTGTCTTTTGAATGCTTTTAAGAGTTTTTGCTTTGCACAGTGATATATGTGATATATCCCGCACCTCATTCGACGAGGAAAGGGCCGACGATCCCTTCACCGGGAGTGACTCCTTTAGCAAAACTAGAAAAGCCTCAAAAGCACTCCATTTCAAAATCATTTGATTCTACAACGATATCAAGTTCATTACGCAATAGGTTTTCAGAAAAACCTGTCGTAGCCCTCCGTCATTTCAGATAAATCCTGTTTAGTATTCGTGCTGCGTTTGTTGACCTTGTCAAGGCGCAGTGTGCGGTAGCTAACCAGTATTTATCTGCTTATGCATATGATGCAGATTGGGTTAGGGTAGTCATGCGGCCTTGTTGACCTTGTCAAGGGTCGTGCGGGTGGGTTTGATTCAATCAAGAAATGACGAGTTGAACTTGACTTGCGGTCTATGGTTTGTTGACCTTGTCAAGGTCATAGATCGTTCGGGGCAAAATATTATCGGGAATTTCAAGTGTTGAGATTTGCAATGAGATTGCATACCTTCTATGAGATAGTTGGATCCCGATACCCGCTGCGAGTAAGTGTTACTCCTGGGAGAGTTTTATACATTACAATTAGCCGATCAAGTAGGTGTCAACGAGGTTACGCCTCTGGTAAAACGAGGTTTACATTAATTAGGTTCGTGCGAAAGCACGGGGGACCACCCTCAAAGTACCGACACCGGCCTGGCTGAAAGATTGGCGAACTTGTAGTGTGTAATTAATCCCGGCTAGTCTTTCCTTTTAGGGTTTGAAGGAAGATTTGATAAAAAGCAGTGGGAGCCATCCTGATTAGATAAAATAATAACCAATCTATTCTTGCAAGAGCGCACGCTGAGTGTTTTCTTCTCTCTCTCTCCTGGTAGCGACCATATCACGCCTTAATCAAGATAATAATACGGATTATTGACCGAACCCGCTTGTTATACTGAGCTGGGGAACGTTGGTCCCGCTCCAACTTATAATTGTTATAAGACAGAGCAGGAAATTGGGGAATACCAGATTTCCCGTGCCGCCCAAACGAAGAGAGTGCATGCTGATGCATCATCTTCGGGTGTGTTCATTATACAGAACTGTTTCTCAGTATCCTCCAAATCCTTGGTATATGATACCGGATCCGGATCCCAGATATGTAATCTGTTACATAGGGCTACAAAAGGGTAGAAAAACTGAGAACGGGTGATAAGTTTCATGAGACAGAAAACGGGGCAAGAGTTGCAGCCAAGTCTGTCGGTCACTGTCACCCTGTATTACCAATACATTGATTCTGAACGAATGTTATTAGATACCGAACCTGATATACCAAATCATATCACTCTCTTTGTTAGAAAAGAAAGGATATAATTTTGTATTGATGGATAATGTTTTGAACATTTCCTATATAAAAGTTGATCGGTTCAGGCACGTTATCTAAAAGCATTGATGTTCTAAATCAAACTACAGTTCTTAGTATATGGAACACACACAAGAGGAAGAGTTCAGAAATGAACGGATTCTTCTTGAGGTATTGTAGACTAGGTCAGATCAATGTGACCCGACTAGCTGAAGTTATATTTAGATGTATATTTAAATCAGTTTGAATTTACATCTTGTGAAACTCGCCAGTCATGTCACAAAGATAAGATGACCATAGCCCTGTTTATTGGAAACAGAGAAAGAGTTAGTGAACTCTTGGGATGATACATGTTGATGTATGTAGGTCCCCTGTCTACACATACCAGGACTGGTTCTTTATACTTCATTATATTCTCTGATAATCTCTCAAGATTCAGACATATGTTCCTGTTGAAACACAAGTCCGAACCTTTTGAGATATTCACAGAATATAAGTTAAAAGTAGAGAACAAATACGGGTATAAGTATTATGTCCTATGATGAGAACAAGGAGGAGAATACTTGAGCACGGAATTCCTGGATTATTCTAAAGGAGAATGAGATTCTCTTTCAGCATTACTCCTCTGTATACATCATAGCACGATGGTATATCGGGGCGGAGCAGATACACCCTATTTGATATGGTGTGCTCTATGATGAGTACTACTGAGTTACCTATTTCCTTTTGGGTGTTATGCACTTGAGAAGTTGCATACCTATTGAATAGGGTTCGAATCAAATCAGATGCCTACCACTTCATATGTGATATGGAAAGGGTGGAGCCAATGTCTGAAGCTAGTTAAGATTTGGGGTTGTCCGGCCTTTGTCTAAAAGCAAAATCCGGACAAGCTCAAGGCAAGGTCTGTTATGTAGAACTGGAAATGTTCCAGCTATACAGACTGCAGCTGATGATTTGATAGAACCAAAGGATTCAGTAGATCCCAACGAACCTCAGCCTCTCCGCCGATCTAGTAGGGTTCCTCACCCACCTGAGAGATATTTCAGTTTCTCTATGACGGTGGGAGCGAGGATTGCATCATGAGATGATGACCCAACTAGTTTCGAGCTGGCCATCAAGAGTGAGACTCTATAAGAATGGCTGGATGTTTATCGATCTGAGATGGAATCCTTATATACCAACAAAGTATGGACTTTGGTTGCTATATCTGAAGGGTTAAATCCCCATCAGGAGCAGGTATATCTTGAGAAGATTACTTGGTGTACATGGAAAAGTTGAGACTTTCAAAGCTAGACTTGTTAAAAGTTTGCATCATTGACCAGGCGTGGATAATGATGAAACCTTTTCAAGTAGCTATGCTTAAGTCCATCCAGATCCTACTTGTCATGGCTACATACCATGACTGTGATATCTGGTGGTTGGGTGTCTTGACTGCTTTTCTAAATGATGATTTAGAAGAGAGCGTCTATAAGTACACAGCCAGAGGGCTTCGTAGACAGTGGGAGCAGCGGAAACGTGTGCAAGATGCTTTATAGGATTAAAGCAGGCATCGCGGAGTTGGAACATCTGTTTTGATGGATTAGTCAAAGAGTTTGACATCATCAAAATGGTAGATGAACCTTGTATAAACAAAAAGGTAGTAGGGAGTATGGTGGTGATCCTCGTAGAGTACGTGGATGACATACTCTTGATAAGAAAGGAGTTTCTTATGCTACGCTCGATCAATCTCCGTTTATCACAAAGATTCTCCGCATAGGATCAAAGTGATACCTACTAAATCCTGGATTTTGGATCTATGAGATAGATCTAATTGGATGTTAGGATCCTTACTAGTTGTAGTGAGATAGTATCAATTGATCCTGGGAGAATCACTGGAAGTGTTCCAGGGTGATAAAGACGACTGAATGTTAGTCACAGGCATTTTCTTTACCCTAAGTAAAGGGACGGTATGTTGGAAGAGTTCCAAGCTAGATACCGTGGCATACTAGACGATAAAGGCAGGATACATCGCTACTAAAGATGCTACCAAAGAGGCTGTTTGGGTGTATATTGGTTCATGAGATGAACTACGTTCCTACCATTGTGAGACAATGGAGTTGTGGCTTATGCCAAGGAACGCAGGTCCCATCAGTGATCCAGACATATTCTAAGGCAGTATCGCCAGATCATGGAGATGGTTGATCTCCAGGGTGATCGAGGTTTGGAGAGTAGACTAAGAGGACAACACGGCGGATCCACTCACAAAGGCCTGTTCCCAGAGAGAGACTTTTATGGGATGGTTGAGTATGAGATACTACAACCACTGCTACAGATGGCCCTAGTGCAAGTGGGAGATTGTTAGTTATATGTATGCCCTAGAGGCCATTACTGTACATTGGATGTATATTGTAGTGGATGCTGGGACATATATAGGGAGAACTTTCTTGCTCGACATGATAGTATACTATCTGGTTGACCTTTACCTTAACGTGTACACTGATTGTCTCTCTGTTACATGTTGGTAAAGCCCTTAGGATGTGTACTTGACTACCTGGACTGTGATGCGGATCATACTAGTGGGGACATGGTAGTCCATAAGTACATCCTTCAAAGTCCCTAGTCGTGGATGTATCGAGATGGGGCATCGATATACCAGAGTAGACTAGCGTGTACCTTCTCGACCCATACAGATGGGCGATGGATGATCCAATATCCATTGGTGTTTGACATCGGAGATGATATACGGGTGCTCAGTAGAGACTGGGTACACTTGACGGACTCGCCGAGAACTCCCAGATGGTATTATACCTGACGTCAGATGGCAGTTCTCTGGTGACACTGGTACAGAGTAGTCTGTTGACCCGAGATCGTCATAGAGTCTTGTGTGGTTCCCACCGTGCTTTGATTTCCATCTTACCACGTCCAAGAGGGCGTGCAAAACGGTGGTTTTTAGGTACAGTCTCGAGTCACATGGAGGCAATGAGCGATAGGAGGGGATTCGTCTCTCCCGGTATAGGGGGTTGATGTTGCACTGTGTTCGATTGGCTATAACCGGAAATTCCTGGTCGGGGTTGCTGAGATTTACTGGTAAGTGTTACCAGTAGTTTCTCGAACTGTTATAGACCACATATCGACACGACTTATCGAGCTATTGGGGTCTGACGTTTACCACCCCTAGGCGAGATATGCGACATATCAGACGATGAGACCGGACTGTACGGTAAGTGTTACTGGTTGGATTCACAGGAGTGTGAGCGGGCTTGCTCGTCGATCTTCTGATCGCTCAATACCCGGGTGGCCGTTACGTTTAGCAGACCGCTTACGGCTTGTGGGTGTTTGATATGATCATCACCTGCTGCCGGCGTATTGACGAGTCTTTAGAGTCCTACACAGAGGTTTCCTGGCTCAAGCGAAACGAAATAGGAGCGCATATGAGATATGTGCGGGACCGAGAATAATGCGTGTATGTGATACCGTATTCTATTCTCGCGATGAATGTATCGAATGGTTGTATGCGATATAACCTAGTTATCGAATCAAGGATTGATTCGGTAAGCCGATACATTGGATATTAGTCGGTTGTATGTGATATGACCGGATCGTTAAATCAAGTGTTGATTTAATGATTTAATGCATAATTATATATTTGATATATTACTTTGCATTAACTAGTATTGGTTCACTTTAAATGGATATTCTCACTTGAAGTTCACAAGTTGTATATGTGATATACTTTTGTGCACTTGATTGTATCATGTTTGATGATACATGCTTACTTGAGTTTGTGTAAAGATTAAACCATGGTTATATGAGTGGTTAGGGTTTTGGTTTATTTATTTATTCATTTATTTATTTCTTTTGTTCATTTTGACAAAAGAAAATGATAATGAGAAAATGGTGGCTTTCTTTGTTTGATATTGAAGCTTCATGAAGCTTTGACTAAGTCACCATTTTGTCTCATGCTTAACCCTAACCATTCCACTTAACCCTAGTTCATTCTCTACACTTGACCATGGTTGGATTATGATAAGTATTGTTTTTATTTTCTTTTTGAAAAACAACTTATCATAACATTTTTCATCTTCTTCTTCTTCTTCTTCAAGATGAAGAACCTTGACTTCATCAATGGTGATTGATGAAAAAGAGTGAGAAATCCAATTCTAAAGTGAACCCATTTCCTATTTCTTCATCCTCTACCTCTTGCCAAGTAGTAGAGTGTGTTTTCTTCACAAATTTCATGACTTGGTGAAGTTGGAGCTTGATCTAGTGATGCCTCGACGTAGATCATCTTCGGTATCGTCGTCGATGACCTAGCCCGCTTTTTCTCCGATGAAGCCGATGCTAGAGTCATGCTTCGATTTGGACAGCGGAGAGGACTTCATCATGGAGCTATGGAGGTGGAGAAACGGATCTACAAAGGTTGTATTTCCGTTCTTTTAGTTAAGTAGTTAACTAGTTGCTTGTTTTGCCTATATATCTAGTTAACGATCCGTATTAGGGTTTCTCGGCACCCGTAATTTTTGAAATTGGCATGGTTGATGCCTTGTGAGACCTCCTTAGTGTGCCTAGGAACCCTACATAATGGATTAAACTGGTCATGCGAACTCAATGTGCTGTGTACGTGTGTTTTGTTTTGGAGGGGGGTTTTAAATATATCGGGAGCCACGCAGAGTTTTTACGGGGGTCCCGCTATCCGGATAGCGGGCTGGGCGGTCAAGGGTGTAGGGTTCCTAGGCACACCCCCTGAGGTTCTACAACTAATCAACCAAGTCCAATTTAAATTTTTATGTGCCGAGAAACCCTAAACTTGATCGTTAACTAGAGGATAGGCGTAAGACATACAAGTAAACAACTTTACTATAAAGTGAAAGTGACTACAGCCTTTGTAGATCCGGTCCTCCACCTCTTTAGCTCCCTGATGATGTCTCTCCCCTGCGATCATCGGAATCCCGGACTCTAGCGTCGGTTTCATCGGAAAAATAGGCGGGATAGGTCGTTGACTTCGATGCAGAAGATGATCTACATCGAGGCGACTCAAACTCAAGCTCCATCTTCACTAGGTCATGAAACTTGTGAAGATAACACACTCTACTACATGGAAAGTGGTAGAGAATGAAGAAATAGGAAGTGGGTTTACTTTGAATTTGGATTTCTCACTTGGATTCATCACTTGGAATTTTCAAGAGAGCTATCTTCTCTTCATGAAGAAGAAGAAGAAGAAGAAGAAAAGAAAATGAATAATGAATTATCTCAAAAAGAAAATCAAGTGATGTCTATCATTTAGCAACCATGGGTGAGTAAACTCATGTAGAGAGTAAACTAGGGTTTAGGCTAATGGTTGGGTTAAGGAATAAAAACAAAATGGTTACTTTGTCAAAGATGCATGAAGCATCAAGAAGCTTCTTGCATAAAGACAAAGGAAGCAACCATTCTATTTTACCAAAATAAATAAATAAGGTAATGGAAACCCTAACCATTAACTAAATATGGTGTATAGCATACACTCACCCAAGTTTGCATGTATTATCAAACATGATACAAACTAGTGCACAAAAATATATCACATATACAACTTGTGCAAATCAAGTGAGAAAATCAATCTTAAGTGAACAAATACTAGTTAATGTAAAGTAATATATCAAATATATAATTATACATTAAATCATTAAATCAACACTTGATTTAATGACCCGGTCATATTGCATATAACCGACTAATATCAAGTGTATCAATATATCGAATCAACATTTGATTCGGTAACCCGGCTATATCTTATATAACCGTCCGATGATACAAATCATGAGAATAGAATACAGTATCACATACTGGTATCATTCTCGGTCCTGCACATATCTCATATGCGCTCCTATTTCGTTTCGCTTGAGCCAAGAAACCTCTGTGTAGGACTCTAAACACTCGTCAATACGCCGGCAGCAGGTGATGATCATATCAAACACCCACAAGCCGCAAGTGGTCTGCTAAACGTAACGGCCACCCGGGTATTGAGCAATCAGAAGATCAACGAGCAAGCCCGCTCATACTCCTGTGAATCCAACCAGTAACACTTACTGTACAGTCCGGTCTGTTCGTCTGATATGTCGCATATCTCGCCTAGGGGTGGTAAAACGTCAGACCCCGGTAGCTTGATAAGTCATGCCGATATAAGGTCCATAACAAGCATGAAACTACTGATAACTCTTACCAGTAAATCACAGCAACCCTGGCCAGGGATTTCCAGTTATGGCCAGTCGAGCATAGTGTAACATCAACCCCCAATACCGGGAGAGATGAATCCCCTCCTATCGCTCATTGCCTCCATGTGAATCGGGATTGTACCCAAAAACCACCTGTTTGCATGACTCAGTAGAGCCGTGGTAGGGTGGAAATCAAAGCACAGTGGGAGACACACAAGACTCTATGACGATCTCGAGTCAACTGACTAAGCTGTACCAGTGTCACCAGAGAACTGCCATCTGACGTGATGTATAATACCATCTGGGAGTTCTCGGCGAGTCCGTTCAGTGTACACAGTCATCACTAAGCACCCGCATACCATCTCTGATGTCAAACACCAATGGATATCGGATCATCCATCGCCCATCACATGGGTCGAGAAGATATACGCTAGTCTACTCTGGAATATCGATGCCCCGTCTCGATATTCCCACGACTAGGAACATTGAAGGATGTACTCATGGACTATCCAGGCCCCACTAGTATGATCTACATCATAGTCCTGGAAGTCGAGTACACATTCTAAGGGCTTTATCAACATGTAACAGAGAGACTAAAAGTATACATGTTAAGATAAAGAGCAACCAGATAGCATACTATCATGTCGAGCAAGAAAGTCATACCTATATATGTCCCAGCATCCACTACAATATACATCCTATGTACAGTAATGGCCTCTAGGGCATACATATAACTAACAATCTCCCACTTGCACTAGGGCCATCTGTAGCAGTGGTTGCAGTATCTAATACTCAACCATCCCATAAAAGTCTCTCTCTGGGAAAAAGCCTTTGTGAGTGGATCCGCTGTGTTGTCCTCTGAGTCTACTCTCCTAATCTCGATCACCCTGGAGATCAACTATCTCCATGATCAGGTGATGCTGCCTCAGAATATGTCTGGGTCACTGATGGGATCGGGGTTCCTGGGCCAAAGCCACATTTCCATTGTCACACAATGGTAGGAACCTAGTTCATCTCATGAACCAATATACACCCAAACTTCCTCTTTGGTAGTATCTTTAATAGCGATGTTACCAGCCTTTATCGTCTAGTTTGCTACGGTATCTAGCTTGGAACTCTTCCAAGATACCGTCCCTCCACTGAGGGTAAAGACAATGCCTGCGACTGACATTCAGTCGTCCTTATCACCCTGGAACCTTTCCAGTGATTCTCCCCAGGATGAACTGATACCATTTCACTACAACTAGTGAGAATCCTAACATCCATTTAGATCTATCTCATAGATCCAAAAGCCAGGATTTAGAAGGTATCACCTTTATCCTATTGGAGAATCCTTGTGATAAGAGGAGATTGACCGTGTGTAGTATAGGAAACTCTTTTCCTATCAAGAGTATGTTGTCCACGTATAATACGAGGATGACTGCCTTACTCTCTACTACCGTTTTGTATGTACAAGGTTCATCTACCATTTTGATGAACTCAAACACTTTGACTACCACATCAAAACAGACGTTCCAACTCCGCGATGCCTGCTTTATTCTGCAAATCAACTTGCACACGTTTCCGCTACTCTCACTGTTTACAAAGCCCTCTGGCTGTGTTCTTATAGACGTTCTCTTCTAAATCATTATTTAGAAAAGCAGTCATGACACCCAACCACCAGATATCGTAATCATGGTATGTAGCCATGGCAAGTAGGATCCGGATGGACTTAAGCATAGCCACTGGAAAAGGTTTCATCATTTTCCACGCCTGGTCGATGACGAAAACCATTAACATGTCTAGCTTTGAAAGTCTCAACTTTTCCATCTACACCAAGTAATCTTCTCAAGATATACTTGCTCCTGATGGGGATTTAACCCTTCAGATATAGCAGCCAAAGTCCATACTTTGTTGGTGTACATGGATTCCATCTCAGATCTCTAAGCATCCAGCCATTCTTACAGAGTCCCCACTCTCGATGGCCTGCTCGAATCTAGTTGGGTCATCATCTCATGATGCAATCCTCGCTCCCACTGTCATCGAGAAACCGAAGTATCTCTCAGCCGGATGAGGAGCCCTACCAGATCGGCAGAGAGGCTGAGGTTCGTCGGGGACTTATTGAATCCTTTGGTTCTGTCAAATCATCAGCTGCAGTTTTGTATAGCTGGAACCTTTCCAGTTCTACAAAACTGACCTTGCCTCGATCTTGTCCGGATTTTGCTTTTGACATAGGCCGGACATTCCCAAATCTTAACTTACTTAAGAGATGGACTCTTCCCATACCATATCTTATATGGAGTGGTAGGCATTGATTTGATTCGAATCCAATTCAATAGATATGCAACTTCTCAAGTGCACAACCCCAAAAGGAAATAGGTAACTCAGTAGTACTCATCATAGAGCACACCATATCTAATATGGTGCTATTGCTCCACCCCGATACACCGTTGTGCTGTAGTGTATTCAGAGAAGTAACACCGAGAGAGAATCTCATTCTCCTTTAGAATAGTCCAAGAATCCCATGCACAAGTATTCTCCTCCCTGACCTTATCATAGGACATAATACTTATACCCGGTGTTTTTGGTTCTCTACTTCTAACTTATATTCTGTGAATATCTCAAAATCTTTGGACTTATGTTTCAACAAGAACATATGACTAAATCTTGAGAGATCATCAGAGAATGTAATGAAGTACAAAGAACCGGTCCTGGCATGTGTAGACAGGGGACCTTGCATACATCACTATGTATCAGTCCCAAGAGTTCACTAACTCTTTCTCTGTTTCCAATAAACAGAGCTATGGTCATCTAATCTTTGTGACATGACTGACAAGTTTCATAAGATGTAAATTCAAACTAATTTAAATATGCATCTAAATGTAACTTCAGCCAGTCGGGTCGCATTGATATGACCTAGTCTACAATGCCTCAAGAAGGATTCGTTCATTTCTGAACTCTTCCTCTTGTGTGTGTTTACTGTAGTTTGATTTAGAACGTAAATGCTTTTAGATAACGTGCCTGAACCGATCAACTTTTGAAATGTTCAAAACAATATTCAACAATACAAAATTACATCCTTCTTTAATAAATAAAGATATTGATATGATTTTGTATATCAGGTTCGGTATCTAATAGCATTTGTTCATAATCAATGTATTGGTAATACAGGGTGACAGTGACCAACAGACTTGGCTGCAACACTTGCACTGTTTTCTGTCTCATGAAACTTGTCACCCGTTCTCAGTTCTCTACCTTTCTATAGCCCTACGTAACTGATTACATATCTTGGATCCTGATCCGGTATCAGATACCCAAGACGTAGAGGATACTGAGAAACAGTTCTGTGTAACGAACACACCCGAAGAAGATGCATCATGCACTTTCTTCATTTGGGCGGCAAGGGAATCTTGGTATTCCCCTATTTCCTACTCGGTCTTATAACAATTATAAGTTGGAGCGGGACCAACGTTCCCCAGCTCAGTATAACAAGCTGGTTTGGTCAATACATCCATATTATTATCTTGATTAAGGCGTGATATGGTCGCTACCTGGAGAGAGAGAGAAGAAAACACTCTGCGTGCGCTCTTACAAGATTAGATTTGTTATATATTTTATCTAATCAGGATGGCTCCCACTGTTTTTTATCAAATCTTCCTTCAAACCTTAAAAGGATAGACTAGCCGGGATTAATTACACTCTACAATTTTGCCAATGTTTCAGCCAGGCCAGTGTCGGTACTTTGAGGGAGGTTCCCCGTGCTTTTACACGGACCTAATTAAAGTAAACCTCGTTTTCCCAGAGGCGTAACCCCGTTGACACCTTTCTAGACACCTACTTGATCGGCTAATTGTAAAGTGCAAAACTCTCCCAGAAGTAACAATTACTCGCAGTGGGTATCGAGATCCAACTATCATATAGAAGGTATGCAATCTCATTGCAAATTTCAACACTTGAAACTCCCGATAGTGGTTTTTACCCCTAGCACTTATGACCTTAACCATGGTCAACAAATCATAAGTACTAGTCAAGTTCTACCCGTCATTTCGTGATTAATTAGACCCACCCACACGACCCTTAACTAAGGTCAACAAAGTCACGCGACTGTCCTAACTAATCGCATCATATGCGGTGTAGGAAGACATCACTTAGCTACCGTACACTGTGCCTTGACTATAGTCAACAAACACAGCACGAATACTGAGTACTCTACTTCCTAAAATGATGGAGGGTTGCGAATGGTTTTTAATAAAACCTTTAACGCTTTAAACTTGATCTCGTTGCGGAATCAAATGGTTTTTAAATGGAATGTTTTTGAGACTTTTCTAGTTTTGCTAAAGGGATCACTCCCGGTGAAGGGATCGTCGGCCCTTTCCTCATCGAATAAGGTGCAGGATATATCATATATACCGCTGTGCAAAGCAAAAACTATAGAAGCAATCAAAGGACAAACCGATGGTTGTAGCATCTGCCAGTTATTGCTAAAGGGGTCACTCCCGGTGAAGGGATCTCGGTCCTTTCCTTATCGAATAAGGTGCAGGATGTTCTACAAGGAACACCGCGATGTAAAGCAAGAACTGTAGCTACCTGTTTTATTTTTGAAATTCGATTCCACAACATCTTTTAGGTTTATTATCTTTCATTAATCTCATTAATGAATGTCCCATCATTTAAGTCCACCTAAATATCACAGATAAATAAAACGTATGCTTATGCCATCCGTATTCGCCTCAATGTCCCGTCTTCACCGTTAGGTTAGGTAACTAACAGCAGAGCGGGGCAGGGCTAGCGCGGGTGTAAAACATAAGCAACGTCTATATAATATATCATATATACTATATACTATATCTATCTGAACATATCACATGATCACATCACAGATAACGCAGCAGAAAATATCATATGAAATATTGGATATACTAGGACGTCCGTGTTTTATTTTGAACCTGAATAAAACACGGATTCCACGATCGTGATGAATAGCCAATCCCACACCCCTAGACCCCTACGAGAGCGGCAAGCAACCCTACCAATTCTAGGGTTAGGAGACCTGGACTCGACTCCTCGAGATGGTCCCCCACTGGACCCTAGAACCCGGTTACTTGTGCCTATCCTAATGCGGAAAAGTAAATAATATACAAATGGTGACATCATCCGCAACCAGGAAGTGCCCCAATAAAAGAATATTACATACAAGTTTTTACATGAATGAAAATGAAAAACACTCATCTCACATAAAAAAAACCCGGCTATTCAAACACGACGATCCAATATAACATATCCAGCAACACATAACATCACATGTCATCAACGTAAGTAAATATGCGCATCCCAATTGTCGTTGACATATAGCAACAAAACCGGCGATATCACATATTACACTTACGGTCACAGAAAAGAAAGTGTAAAACTACAACAGTTGGAATCCACAACCTGCATAGACATCGCATGTCTAACCAAATGAATTCCTTAGACATCGCATGCCTAACAATTATAAACCCTGCATTTTAGTATCATTATCGAAAACTCTTTTCAATATCAAGTCGGGCAATTCAACAAGATTCCCGACATTCAGAACGAATGCTCATCGCAAACTTTAGTAGACGGCCGCACCCCCGATGCCGTCGACGAAGTGTACCAAGGTGAAACACCGCTACCGCGAGCACCCGAACGGATACTTTCGGAGACGGGGTTCTCCTACAGTCACTTGGTCGGGGCTAAGGGGTGTAGCTGTCTATTAAGTTTATCCAGCGAGTATCCGCGTACGCTACGTGATTGCGACGGACTTTCGATCGCATCAAAATTCCGTGGCAACCGATCAAGTGAGACTAAAGTGCTATGTTTATAACATTCATATTAGTTATCTCATAACTACTTGTGAATTCCAAATATTGTATCACATTCCAGATAAATGGAAAATGTTAAACTTTTCGATCGAACAATCAAACACCCAAGTTTTCCCGAAACAACTCAACACATGAAATAAGTTTAAAAACATCCACTTCATGCCTCAGTACCAACAGTCCAGCCGTAGAAGGGTCAAGCAAACGCCTCACATGTGGCACGCCGTACTGCCCCAAACCCTAAGGTTCAAAGAGCAGTTCAAGACGGTCACATAATCGAGTTAAGGTTTGTTGTCTTCTAGAGGGTCCATCGCGTTACTTGCACTACTTAGAACGTTCTCAAACTACGGAAAAATCCAACACTTGGAAATTTTCCGGCAGGGAAAAAATTGGGTATTTATATCCGGTCGAACTTTTTAACATATTCTAAATTACCCGGAAAAAACACATAGACGAAATTAAACTTTCGATCGAAACAACGAACTCCCAATACAACCCAGAAAACTCAACTGTGGGGTATAAATTAAAATTATCCAGAAGAATTAGGAATGACATAAGAAGATTACTGTGCAAACTGCATAGAAAGAAGTGACTGTACGGCCGCGGAACTGCCGCACGAGCCATGCTCCTGCCGCGGTTCCGCGGCGCTTTGGACGATTTGGGGTCATGGGCTGCACGGTAATTCTTAGAAAACCCTGCTGATTTTTCTGCATATTTTTAATTCACAAAAATCACAGTTTTGAAAAATTGTACAGAGAAGGGTTTTCAATTAGGGTTTCGGGTTCGATCGGACTTCTAACATCGTCTACACTTCGCCTAAAGCTCTAGCTAGGCTCAGATACCACTGTAGGGTTTCTGGGCACACCCCCTGAGGTTCTACAACTGATCAACCATGTCCAATTTAAATTTTTATGTGCCGAGAAATCCTAAACTAGATCGTTAATTAGAGGATAGGCGAAAGACATACAAGTAAACAACTTTACTATAAAGTGAAAGTGACTACAACTTTTGTAGATCTGGTCCTCCACCTCTTTAGCTCCGTGATGATGTCCCTCCACTGAGATCATCGGAATCCAGACCTCTAGCGTCGGTTTCATCGGAAAAATGGGCGGGCTAGGTCGTTGACTTCGATGCCGAAGTTGATCTACGTCGAGGCAACTCAAACTCAAGCTCCATCTTCACTAGGTCATGAAACTTGTGAAGATAACACACTCTACTACATGGCAAGTAGTAGAGGATGAAGAAATAGGAAGTGGGTTCACTTTGGATTTGGATTTCTCACTTGGATTCATCACTTGGAATTTTCAAGAGAGTTATCTTCTCTTCATGAAGAAGAAGAAGAAGAAAAGAAAATGAATAATGAATTATCTCAAAAAGAAAATCAAGTGATGTCTATCATTTAGCAACCATGGGTGAGTAAACTCATGTAGAGAGTAAACTAGGGTTTAGGCTAATGGTTGGGTTAAGGAATAAAAACAAAATGGTTACTTTGTCAAAGATGCATGAAGCATCAAGAAGCTTCTTGCATAAAGACAAAGAAAGCAACCATTCTATTTTACCAAAATAAATAAATAAGGTAATGGAAACCGTAACCATTAACTAAATATGGTGTATAGCATACACTCACCCAAGTTTGCATGTATCATCAAACATGATACAAACTAGTGCACAAAAATATATCACATATACAACTTGTGCAAATCAAGTGAGAAAATCAATCTTAAGTGAACAAATACTAGTTAATGTAAAGTAATATATCAAATATATAATTATACATTAAATCATTAAATCAACACTTGATTTAATGATCCGGTCATATTGCATATAACCGACTAATATCAAGTGTATCAATATATCGAATCAACATTTGATTCGGTAACCCGGCTATATCTTATATAACCGTCCGATGATACAAATCGCGAGAATAGAATACAGTATCACATACTGGTATTATTCTCGGTCCCGCACATATCTCATATGCGCTCCTATTTCGTTTCGCTTGAGCCAGGAAACCTCTGTGTAGGACTCTAAAGACTCGTCAATACGCCGGCAGCAGGTGATGATCATATCAAACACCCACAAGCCGCAAGCGGTCTGCTAAACGTAACAGCCATCCGGGTATTGAGCGATCAGAAGATCAACGAGCAAGCCCGCTCACACTCCTGTGAATCCAACCGGTAACACTTACCGTACAGTCCGGTCTGTTCGTCCGATATGTCGCATATCTCGCCTAGGGGTGGTAAAACGTCAGACCCTGGTAGCTTGATAAGTCATGCCGATATAAGGTCCATAACAAGCGTGAAACTAATGATAACTCTTACCAGTAACTCACTGCAACCCTGGCCAGGGATTTCCAGTTATGGCCAGTAGAGCATAGCGCAACATCAACCCCCAATACCGGGAGAGACGAATCCCCTCCTATCGCTCCTTGCCTCCATGTGAATTGGGACTGTAACCAAAAACCACCTGTTTGCACGACTCAGTAGAGCCGTGGTAGGGTGGAAATCAAAGCACAGTGGGAGACAAACAAGACTCTATGACGATCTCGGGTCAACAGACTAAGTTGTACCAGTGTCACAGGGACAGTGTCGTGGAGTATGTATGTATGTACATATGTATACATATGTATAGATATACATGCATATATATAAAAAGGGGAAAAGACATCCAAAGGGTGCGTGGGGCAGCACCTTGGGCGCTGTGCGCCTAGGTGCTGTGCGCTCAGGCGCTAGAGTGCCACGTGTCGGCACGTGGGCGCTCTGCGCTTGAGCGCTGGGCGCTTGAGCGCCACGTGTCGGCACGGGGGCGACTTGCGCTCGAGCGCTTGCGCTGGAGCGCAAGCGCGCCACGTGTCGACACGGGGGAAACTTGTGCTCGAACGCTTGCGCTGGAGCGCAAGCGCGCCACGTGTCGGCACGGAGGCGACGTGCGCTCGAGCGTTTGCGCTGGAGCGCTTGCGCTTGAGCGCAAGCACGCCACGTGTCGGCACCGGGGCGACTTGCACTCGAGCGCTTGTGCTTGAGCACAAGCGCGCCACGTGTCGGCACCGGGGCGACTTGCCGTTCCCAAATCAATTTTCTTGAGCTCATCTGCAGTGGTATGTATTCCATCTTCTAGCTCTTTCGGCGCTGGTGGAAACTCTGAGATCACCTCGTCCTCATTGTTTTCGAAACACTAGGTGAGATTATCCATACAGTTGGGGTCTTCTTCTGATAACGTTATCACGTGACAGGTACGAACTCGCTTCCAAGACCGACGTTGATCTGGTTCTACCCTCGTGGATTTGGGTTCATGCTTCTGTGGTGGGGTTACCCTCCGGCTGTTGGATAGAGCGAACCTGCCCTGTCGATATTGATCTTCGACCTAGTTCTTGAAGGTGAAGCAGTCTTCAATAGGATGTCCTATTGCCCTATGATAGGAGCTATAGTCCGGATGAGAGACTTCGCCTGCTTGTTCGGGGTGCTTGGACTCCGGGAGTATGATCAGTTGATGTTTTATGGCAAGATCAAGTATTTTCTTCGTCTTGTCTTGGGCAAAAGAGTATGCTCGATCCATCTTCTTTATAAGAGATGAATCCGGATTGCCTGGCTCATGATCGCGTGATTTCTTAGACCCGCTTTGTCGCTGTCGAACACCTTTCCCGTTCTTTGGTTTGTTTCTGCCTCTGCGTTGTGCCTTTTGTATAACGGGTTAACAGGGAGGGGCATTTTCATCTTTCGCAGCCTGTTGAAGAAGGTGTTGTGTCCTGGATTTCTCGTAGATGGCCATTTCACGATTATGGTCGTCTCGAATCTTTTGACCCGCTTCCCTTATAATCTTGTCCATTTGTTCTTCGAACGACGGACTGGACATTTTTACGGCGGGAGCTCTTTCTGGTTCAGGGTTAGCATCTTCCCACCGAGCATCTCCTTCTTCATCAAAGTCATGTATAACGTAGCTACCATGGACTCGTTCCCGTTTCCCGGATTTCACATATCCAAGCCCGAGCGTTTCCATTCTCCCGTTGGGCAACCTGCGCTGAGTTCTAGGGATATCACAAATCCTGTTGTAGAACCGAGCTTGTCGAATGGTCTATTTGAAGGGTACGCCTTGGCACCTTAATAGCCTTTTCAAGCCTTCTGTGTAATATCTAGGCAGACAGATGGGCTGGAGCCTGTCGAGCGTAGAATCGGCGCCATGCCAAACTTCTTTCTCCACTCTAGTTTCCGTGGATCGGTAGAATAGGATTGCCTGTTCACCTTTTCGCCTGGGAAGGACGTAAAATGTTTGTAGCTCTTGCACGCTATAAGTTTCAAGCGCGTCCAGTTCTTTATGATGTTTGGGCGGAACCATGGCAACTTGCAAACTTTGCTCTTCATCAGCGAATGTTTGTATTGAAGGCCGAGTAGAGAATATAGCATGAACCTCATCTTCCGAGTCCCTGCCAAAGATAAGCATAGGAGCGGACGGTCCCGGCTTGTTGTACTGGGGTGGCCCTGAATAAACTTTCTCTTCCTCTTCCTCGGTATCACTCCCGAAGACCGGAATGGTGGTGATAGCTTTGTCCTTCGGCTTGTGACATCTCTCTGTGTCCTCGAAATCTGGCAAGAAGTATTTTGCATCTTCATATTTCCGAACTTCGTTCATGGAGAATGGGTTTAGCTCTCCTGTCACAGTATACTCGAGACCATCCTTGAAATACTTCATACACTGGTGCTGTATAGAAGGAATAATGTTGTACTCATGTAACCAAGGCCTTCTGAGCAAAGCATTATAACATGTCTTGGCGTCAATGACATGAAACTTAATATCCGTGACAAGTAGCCCGAAGCGCAATGTCAGTATCACAGACCCGAGAGGCCGTGATGACTGGGAGTCAAAACCGGAGATGGTAATTTTATCGCGAGCGAGGTGCTGAACGCTCATGCAGATTTCCTTCAATACTCTCATGTTGAGGAGATTGACGGAAGAACTATTGTCAACCAGGATTTTCCCTATCTTTATATCGTGACAGTATCCTGAGACATAAAGGGGACGGTTATGCTCACATGTCCCAAGTAGGAGATCTTCGTCGCCGAAAGTGATATCGGCTGTGTGCACTTCTTCTAGCTCGTCCTTCATCCTTTCTTCGACGAGGAAAGCTTGGAATTGCTCTGGCTCTTGTAGCGCCTTGATCAATGAATCTCTTGCTTCTTTTGATTGTAAAACGGCATCGAGAATGCTGAGCTGTGAGGGTAACTTCCTTAGGTGCGCCAGGACGTTGTAGTCCACCTTACTCTTTTTTGGAGGGTCCTTGGCGGTCAGTTCTTTTATGACTTGGTCATCTAGGGCGATATCCTCAGAGACCTTTTCTTTTCCCTTATCTTTTCTATTCGACCCACTGTTCGAGGGCCCAAGATTCTTTTCGGGCAGCGTACGATTGCGTAGCTGAATCTTTTCACAGGTTTTTGGTTCCTCCATTTTTTTTAAGGCGGATTCTTTGAAGAGAGGGCCAAGAGTCATTTCTTCGTCAGAGTCGCTTCCGAAGGTGAGAACCTGCGATCCCCCGGCGTTATCCATGCGACTATTGCCGGTAGTTCTTTTACGCTCCTCGGTCGTATTTCTTTGCTCCCAATGAGTTTTGCGTTTCATCCGCTTGAAATGTTGCCGGTGAGCAACGTATCCCTGGTACCATCTTTTAAAAGCGTCGCACTCTTCGGTAGGGTGTGAAATCTTTCGATGATATAAGCAGTAGCTAGGATGTGTTTCTATTTCACCAAGGGCGTTCGCTTCAGAGGGTGGTAGCTTCATCCTCATTGATATGGCTTTGGCGAACCTTTTCCTCGTCTTGAACTTGCTTTTATTCGTGGCGGATGTACCTTGATCTGGCAGGGGTATTTCACCCCTTTTGTCCAGTCGCCGTCGTTTGGCCTTTTCAAATATGGCCATCTCACGCTCACGATCAGCTTTACTTTTTAGGAGAGCTTCATTTAGGAATGCGTCGATCATTTCGTCTGATGGCCCTGGAAGTTCCGGTTCAGGATCTGCCCCCAGTCTTTCGGTGGAAGGGGCTTCTTTATTATCCATGGACGAATGAGAGATTATATAGAAACTTGCTACGTAATCCTCAGATTCATCCGACGAGTCTTCTCCATCATCTCCATCTTCAAGGACGTGGCCGAGAAACTCTTGGAGCGTGATTGGAGTCCGCGCCTTCTGGTTATACTCTTCCAGCGCGTTGATTTATTTCTGCAGGTCCGTGCACTTGTCGCCAGGCTTCACTGGCTTTTTGGATTTCTTCTTCTTTTTTGAAGACTTCGACGGCTGGGTATGCGAGTTTTGGCTGTCACTACTGATCTTTGAAGTTGGGCGTGGCTTCAGCATCCCTTCGATGATCTGGGGTTCCAGCAGATTCTTCCACCTGATCGCTGGGCATGTCTGGAGATCATTCAGCATTCTTTTGGTTTTTGCTGAAAGAGCGGCCTCCCATGGAGCTTCTTCAACAAAAGAGCACGTTGCCCCGGTGTGTCCATCTTCTTAGGAGTATGCGGTTATGGTGGGTTTACTTTCCACATCTCAGACAGCGCAAATTTGCCTTGTAGGTACCAATTCTCGATCCATCCCTTAAAGACGAAGCAATTTTCGATTGGATGGCTTACCGTTTGGTGGTAAGGTCAATAATTGGGATTATTCGCTTCGCCGGGTTGCGATGGCCGCCTTGGATTCGGCAAATTGATGAGCCTGTTGCGCATCGCCAGCTCGAATTGTCTCTTCGTTTTGTCCTGTGGGAACGAGTAAGGACGCTTCATCTTCTCATTATAATAGCGTCGTCTCTCTTCCAGTTGATCCGCTAGCTTTGGGGCACTGGGCTGCTATTGGGTGTTCACAACGAAGATCGCCTTCCCTTTACCCTTCTCGTTCCGCGGCTCCGGCTTCGGAGGAGACGGTCTATGACCCATTTGATCCATTTGGGCTAACTTGTCGATTAAAGCCTGGAACGTAGTCGGTTTGAAGAATATCATGAACTCTGAAATAGTTGCATGAGGGTCTAGGGTGCCCACGAACATGCCCACTGTAGGGTGTTTTTCGTCACCCCATTGTGATGGGAATACGCACGCGCTTGTCAGGCGTACTACAGATTCCCCCTGCCTAGGGTAGGCCGGGGTTTAATGATTATGGGGATCCGAATCTCCGGCAGCCGCGGACTAAGCTGC
Organism: Agapanthus africanus; assembly: GCA_030015575.1. NCBI lineage: Eukaryota > Viridiplantae > Streptophyta > Magnoliopsida > Asparagales > Amaryllidaceae > Agapanthus > Agapanthus africanus. The sequence goes on from CM057340.1 coordinate 663,898,555, forward strand.
CGTTAATTAACCCCCGCCTATGGGATGAGATAACCTCCGATTAACAGGTTAAACTGGTCATGCGAACTCAATATGCAGTGTACGTGTGTTTTGTTTTGGAGGGGGGTTTTAAATATATCGGGAGCCACACAGAGTTTTTACGGGGGTCCCGCTACCCAGATAGCGGGCTGGGGGTTAAGGGGGCTAGCAGCCCCTTTCGGGGTGCGCGGGAGCGCCCCGTTAGAAATTTTTTTCTAACAGGGACAGTGTCATGGAGTATGTGTGTATGTACATATGTATACATATCTATAGATATACATGTATATATATAAAAAGGGGAAAAGACATCCAAAGGATGCGTGGGGCAGCACCTTGGGCGCTGTGCGCCTAGGTGCCGTGCGCTCAGGCACTAGAGTGCCACGTGTCAGTACGTGGGCGCTCTGCGCTTGAGCGCTGGGCGCTTAAGCGCCACGTGTCGGAATGGGGTCGACTTGCGCTCGAGCGCTTGCGCTTGAGCGCAAGCGCGCCAGCGCTTGAGCGCAAGCGCGCCACGTTTCGACACGGGGGCAACTTGTGCTCGAACGCTTGCACTGGAGCGCAAGCGCGCCACGTGTCGGCACGGGGGCGACGTGCGCTCGAGCGCTTGCGCTGGAGCACAATCGCGCCACGTGTCGGCACCGGGGCGACTTGCGCTCGAGCGCTTGCGCTGGAGCGCAAGCGCGCCACGTGTCGGCACGTGGGCGCTTTGCGCTCGAGCGCTGAGAGCTTGAGCGTAAGCGTGCCACGTGTCGGCACGTGAGCGCTCTGCGCTTGAGCGCTGGCTAGAAAAAGAGGCTTTTAGCCTAAAAAAATTTCTCGGAAGAGAAATCAGAGAGGAGTTAGACTCCTGAGTGTGTTTTTTTTGGGAGTTTAGTGAACGGTGTTCTTCTTCTTCCTCCTCTGTTAGCTGGATCTTGAAGATCAAGAGATATGGGATTTCTAAAAATCTCTTCTTTTTGAGATCTAATGGAAGATCTGAGTTCCTGTTTATGGGTTTTGTGGTGAAAAACTAATTTGTTTTATAAAACGAAGAGTAAAACTCTTGATTTAATTCAAGAGAAAGAAAGAAGGTTTTGGAACCTTGAAGAAAGAGAAAAGATCTCAGATCTGAAAAAATTTAGAGAGAGAGAAAAGTTTTGAGATATTTCATTATCCATCCCTTTATAGGCTATACACTTTACACATAGCCCCTTGGGCTTCACAAAATGGCATTTTGCCTATCCCATGGCTCATGTGCCATTTCTTTTTGCACATAAGCCATGGGCTTTACAAAAATTTGGCTTTATGCCTATTTTTCTTACATTTATCCATAAAATAAAAGAAAAGAAATACAACAAAATTATTTATTATAAAATTTTTATCTTGGCATGGGGGGAGGCCGGCCGCTTCATATTCGGGCTCGACCCGGGCATGGGCCCACTGGATCTGGGCTTGGGCCCACTTGGCTTGGGGTTGACTTTGGTTTTGACTTGGTCAACTAGGGTGTAAAATTTTACCCCTACACCCACCACTGGTGCTTCTTCGATGCGCTGTTCGCACTTAGACCACAGATTCCGCCATCGGATTGCGTATTGAGCCCACGTCTCGCCCAGCTTCACCCTGGCATTGATCAATGCCGTTATTGGGGTGCATTCACTAGCACTTGTGAATCGCTGGGTGAACAACAACTCCATTTCCGTGAAAGTTTTGACAGAGTCATTTGGAAGTTCGGAGTACCACTCGAACGCCGTCTCCGATAAGCTGCCGACGAATTGACGGAGCAAAAGCTTATCATCGCCCCCGGTGTTGCCGCAAAGATCCCTGAACTGGGCGACGTGCTAGTGGGGATTGCCTGTCCCTTTGTATACGGGGAATTTGGGGATCGTGTATCCCGGCGGGTACTTTATCTGATCATACCAGCCTGGATACGGTCGCCCAGTTCTGATAATTTGGCCGGCTGCTTCATTTGCCTGGTGAACTCTTATTTGCTGAGCAATATAGTCATCCAGGACAGCTTTAGAGATTATCTCCTCCTTGGCTGTTGACAGAGCCGGCAGAGGATTCGATGTTTCTCCTCTGTCATCTTCAATTATTACTGGAGGATCTTCGGCTGGGGGATCCAGTTGGATCATCATGCCCACCATGTCTTGGAAGAGAAGTGCCATTCACTTTATGTTAGCCGCTTGCTCCGGGGCTTCTTTGTCCTTCTTTTCGAGGACTCTGCGAAGGAAGTCAGCATCAGTTTCTTGTTCGTGACGTTGTTCTGATGATGCCTCCGGGCTTTCTTTTGGCCCAGTGAGTGCGGCCATCGCAGTCAGCATCTCCTGAAGTTTCTGCTGCTGCTGTTCTTGAGCTCTCGTGATGGATCAGGTGAGTGGTCGGTGGCCCGTAAAAGCGTGGCTATCCCCTTTCCCGGATGCCATGTAGATGGTATGCACCACCATGCCCCCAGACTTAGGGAATTTAGGCTCAGTGCCTTTGACATTTGTCGCAGGCATGGGGATTTTCTCCGGCCTTCTCCTCTTATGAGTGGTCGAAGTTGAGGGGGCCGTTGCAGTGGGAACCCAAGTAGCCGTCGCCTTCTATGGCTTAACAGGACGGTTTTCTTCCTGTCGGACCTTCAGCTTCTCATGCCGGTGGGGATAGTCTTGATCTACCACTGACTCTCGGACTTGTCGCCAGATTTTGTAAACTTTAGAAGACAATCGTTGAGGGGACTGTTCCGGTTTTGCTTCTGCGACAGTCTCTACCGGTGGAGGAGATCTTTTTAATACGGCGGTAGGCAAATTCCTGCGCACCTTGTTCAGTAGCTCAAAGTTGTTCCCGGTTGGAACAGCAGCATTAATTTCCACCGTTGGAGCTGATGGAGTTAGCCCAGAGGGGGAGTTGCCCCCGGCCTTCCTTACTCAGCGCCAGTGACGACGTCGAGCATGTCGAGCTGTTGGGGTTGGTTCGGCGTTGGGGATGTCTTTTTCTTGCCCCCTGTCCAGGTGAGGCGCCGCTCGTGCCAGCCTCTTGAAGACTGACATCTTTTGAGTAGCGGTATCCAATCTGTCAAAGACAGACATTCGAGCAGGAACGGGAGCTGGAATAGTCCGTCTTGTAAAGACCGACTCTTTGGCAGGAAAAGCCGCCTTAACGACTTCAGGAGTAGGGATGGCTATCCTCTTCGGAACAACCTTTTCTGGGACTGCAGGCTTCAACATGGGTCCACGGGAACTTCGGTCCAATCTGGAGAAGACCGAGGTGCTGGAGCTGGGCGACCCGTTGAAAGGGGCCACAGTAGTTGTAAGCCGATCAAAGACCGACTTCTTGGGAGCTTCCGGCGTTGGCACAGGAACGATGAAGCTCGTTGGCGGGAGCATGGTCCCGAAGAACAATCTAGTGGTGGCCTGAGTTACCTGTTCCACCGGCATAGCGAAGATGGAGGCCGCTCGCGGCCCGTAAGTCACTCTTCCGGACGGGACGGAGCAAGAGTTGCAGTTGGAGTTAGTGTAGTTTGAAGCCATTGATCTTCTGTTTTTTGCACGGAGCAAGACACCAAAGCTAAGTACATCGAATCCACAGGAAACCATAGAAAACCGCGATTCATTCGCGAACACGACACACGAAGTGTGGAGTGGAAAGAGAAAAAGGTCCCACCGGGCGTGCCAGAATCTGTTCCCCTCCGAACACAGAGACGCGACCGTGTAGGTCCGTCTGGCCTGAAATTCGGGGCAGATGATAATTGGTGCTATCCGTCCACCTCTCCAAAAATGCCAAGTTTATTTATGGCACCATGTATCGCAGGTTTAAACGGATGCGGCCGATGTAGCAGACTTCATCAGATTCCCCCTCATCTGAGAGGTTTTTGATTGTGGGGATGTTCTTCCCTGCAGGCGCAAGCCCCTGCAGTTAATTACGCTACCGCATCGCGATAACAACTTTCTCCTTCTCCAGATGGTCACTTCGTGTCGTGGGTGTTTGTTTTGTGTTTGGTTGCCCGTGGATTGTATACGGAGACTAAGTTATGTTGTCGCCCGTAGGGCGTGGACTAGTCCAAATCCGTATCTTTCTTAGATTTGGGTTTGGAGGGTTTGGGTTTAAGGATACGTTAGCCTCATTTGAGACTAAGATCAAGGATACGTTAGTCTAATTTTAGACTAAGATCAACTTAACGGGATCGTTTAGATCCGACAAGAGAGCAATTGGGTTCCATTGTTTTGTTTAGTGACATTGCGGTCAATTAGTTTAAGGACATTGCGGTCCATTGTTAGTTTAAGGACATCTCAGTCCATTGTTAGTTTAAAGACATCGCGGTCGAGGTTAAGAACATCATAGTCCGTGGGTTTAAGGACCCCACAGTCCGTTGTTAGTTTTAAGACATCACGGTCGAGGTTAAGGACGTCATAGTTCGTGGGTTTAAGGACCCCACAGTCCGATGTTAGTTTTAAGACATCACGGTCGAGGTTAAGTACATCATAGTCCATGGACTTAAGGACCCCACAGTTCGATGTTAGTTTTAAGACATCACGGTCGAGATTATGGACATCATAGTCCATGAGTTTAAGGACCCTAAAGTCCGATGTTAGTTTTAAGACATCACGGTCGAGATTAAGGACTTCATAGTCCATGGATTTAAGGACTCCACAGTCCGGTGTTAGTTTAAAGACATTACGGTCGAGGTTAAGGACATCATAGTCCATGAGTTTAAGGACCCCACAATCCGTAGAAATGTGTGGTCGTCGGGACCCGTCAACTCTCTGACGACGTTGAAGGATTACAATGACAGATATCAGAGGAGTAAAGAGATGTACCCTCGAACCGATGTGAATTGGTTGACAGAGTAGATGTGCTCAGTTCAATATAAGTTGAGGACTTATGGACAGAATTGGGCTAAGTCCAATTAAAATGTTTTAACATTTTATTTTTTTATTCTGGCTATCAAGCCTTTATTTGGGCTCGGCCCTTTTAATAATGCTAAGTATTGGGCTCTGACATTTTTTGTCTTATATTGAATGCATAGCATTTATCAGAACAAAGTGTGTTTTTGCGCCAGTCAAAAAGCGCATTGCGCTTCTGTTGGGTAGCGCACATGAAGAGGACACATGTCGCGCTTAGCGCTAAGCGCTAGTTTATTAGCGCATTGTGCTTTTAGTTTATGAGCGCTTTGCGCTGATCTAGGGGCGCGCCAGTGAGTGATACGTGGCGCGCTTGGCGCTGAGCGCCAGTCCATGAGCGCAGTGCTCTGTTTTAAAAGCGCAAAGCGCAGGTTGTGTCTTTGGTTGACACGTGGTGTGTTCTGGCACCGCGCGCTAGTCCAAGAAGCGCAAAGGCGCAATTTATAAGTGCAAGACACTATCTAATAGCGCAAAGCGCATCTGATCAGATTTAAGATCAAAGAACAAGTTTATGTTCTTTTTAAAGGACGCTTTGCCTCAAGATTCAAGAACAAAAGTTCTTGTTTTTATAAAAGGCTCTGCCTTTATAGATCAAAGATCTGTGAATAAAGTAAAAAAAATACTTTTTTTTATTATTTTATGATTAGATCTTTTGATCTTTTCCTTTTTATTAAAGACCTTGGTCTTTTTTCAGATCTATGATCTTTTTAGAAGATGGTTCTTCTTTTTACGAGATGGTTTCATCTCTATTATTTAAGAACATAGTTCTTTTTTTTTTACCTTGAAGATGAAGAAAAAATCTTCTTTTTTCTAAGAGTTTTCTCTTCTTTTTACAGAGGGTTTTTCTCTCTCTTTTCTCTCTGTGAGACTCGAAATCTAGGGGCCTTTATATAGGGCCAATTGATTTGTTAAATCGGTTTTAAGAGATCTTTCTCTGATTGATTTGGGAATTTTTCCCACCATTGGATCTTTGATCCTAAGGTTTCTGTTTTACAGAAGATAATCTTCTTATTTTAATAAAATTGAAAAATCTTTCCATAACAGAACTTTAGTTCTAATTAATTAATAATTTATTATTAGTAGATCTTTTGATCTGACGGTGGGGGAATTTTAATTCCAGAGCTGGCGCACCTTGCGCTAGCGCACCTACGTTCGACACGTGGCGCGCAGTGCAACTGCGCTAGTGCATTCGTGTTTGACACATGGCGCGCAGCGCAACTGCGCTAGCGCACCTGTATCAGACACGTGGCATGCAGCGCAACTGCGCTAGCGCACCTGTGTCTAACACGTGGCGCACAGCGCAGAGCGCCGGATCTGAAGCGTTGCTTCAACTTTTTAAATTTTAAATTTTGAAATAGAGCTTTGCTCTGATGGGGGTGCGCTGCCTAGGGCGCAGCGCTCCTGGCGCTGGCGTGTCTGCTTTTGACACGTGGCGCGCAGTGCGCAGAATCTGAAGCGTTGCTTCAATTTTTGAATTTTGAAATTCAAAACAGAGCTTTGCTCTGATTGGGGGAAACACGCCCGTGGCGTCGACGATGGCCGTGTTGTCCTCAGTCGCAGCACCAAGCGAGGGCATTGGGAGTGAGGGCGTTGAAGGTGAAGTGGGTCGGCGTCGCGCCAAGACTCCACGGGGGAGGAAACGGTCGTCCTCGATGGTCGGTTCTGGATCCAACGGCGGAAGAGGGCGGCTACTAATCTGCTCGACTCTCTAGTAGAGTCTGAGCCTATTCTTCAGGATGAACCGTTGGCTCTGCAAGAATCGGATGCTGGTTTACTTTTCCCGAGTTCAACTGCCGAGGAAGCCGCATAATTGGCTGAGGCTATAAGACGTTCTCAAGATGAATCGGAGAACGTAAGAATTCCGAAGAAGCCCTACCCAGCCGTCATTTTCTATGAAGACCCTCCGTGGATCCGGCGATGATTCATCGGCCCTCTGGAGGAATGGAGTGAACGGGCCCTTAAACATGTTGCTTTGGAGGATGCCGCGGACGCACTTTCACTGTGGACCGGCGGCCACGAATCCACCGTCGGACCTCGGCGAGCCCACCTCCTTGAGAAGGAACGTCGGCTTGAACAAGCCATAGTGGAGGCTCCCTTGCGCATTGGTATGTTCCTACGTCTCTTTTGTAATATTTTGTATTGCTTGTGTACATATATATGTATCCTGATCTTCGTGCAAAATTTTGCAGGGACTTCGGCAGCGGCGGAGGCTCTAAGTCGTGCTTTGACCGTAGAGTCTGCTGATATCCCCAGTGAAGCACTAATCAGTGTGGAGGGTGTTGATGCAACTGTCGCTCTCACGGCGGAATCTTCCTTGGTGGTTCCCGCTCCCTAAGCACCCGTTCCCTTGGGAGAGGCACCTTTGGCAGTCGTCGTTCCGATGGATCTTCCTAAGGGCGACCCGGCGGCTAGGGTGCAGGTAGTCGAGGCTACCATCCTTTCGTTGGAGCCTGCAGCGGCAGCTGCTGCTCCTTCCTTAGAGGCCGCTACACCAGCCCGCGTCCTTGATGATGTGTCCGAGGCCACAGCGGAGGCCGTTGAAGCTGCTTTCCCTCTGGCTCAGAATGGGAGAAGCATCGAAGGTAGCCTTATATATTTTAAATTAGTAATCTTTCCATTATCTGAACCCTTCTGTCTTTTCAGAGTTGCGCGGACTGGCGGCCTCTATTGCTGATCTGTCTCCCCGGCAGTCCTTTCAGCGTCTGCTGGAGATGGCTGCTCCGCAAGCGATATCTCTTCAGCGCATCTTCCTCTCGTCTGGGCAAGGTTAGTGTTGTCTGCCTTTTTTCACAGAATTGTTACTCTTCCATAAAATGACATTGATGTCTTTTACAGTTCTGGAGGCCGATGACGAGGTTGAGATACTTGAGGGGCCAGGGGAGCCTTCAGCTCCTCCTTGCATGACTGGAGGTAAGTGAAGTCTCAATGTCATCCCACTTGTTCTTTGCTTAGAAGTTTCACTGACCGTTTATAAATCTGAACAGCCCTGCCAGTTCTCACAGCGCTGAAGTCGTGCATCGCCATGTCGCCCGGCCCTTATGCCCTGCGTGCCTCGGACTGGATGGCCAAGCTAAGCCTCACCTCTATGTCATCTTTGATCGAGGAACTTCGTGTCGGCAGCGTGATTACGGCTGAAGCGTTTGCTGCCGAAGCTAACGGCTCTCTCCCCTTTCTTGCCACCTATCATAGCGAAGCAGTGGTGCAAGTCTGGGTTGAGTTTTTCCGGCAGGTGGAGGCTTGCTTGCACGTGCTCGAGTGTACCTGCCTTTCTTCGGAGGCTGTGGCTGCGAAGGCAAGCTTACAGGGCCTGATTGAGTGGTGCGCGGCGAACATGATATCTTGTGAGAAGAGGCTCGACCGCAAGTTTTTGGAGAGGGAGCTGGCTTCGAAAGCACTGGTAGAGCTTCAGGCCAACCTTATAGCCAAGGCCAACAAAGCGTATGAACTTTGGCGAGTGCTTCAAGAGGCCATCAAGGAGGTGGTGGCCATCGACAAAGCTGCCGTGTTCACTCGTGAAAGGGTTGAGGCGCACAAGGCTACTGAGAAAGAGCTCGATGGCCGGCTTGCCTCATATCAGACCCAGCAGGCTCAAGCGGAGGCCCGTCATCTGGCGATACCGAACCATGAAGGCGAGGCCCAGCGAAAGAGGGACGAATTGGCCAATCTACTAAATCGCCCGCCGACTTGAAGACTTGTAGATATATATTTTTTTCTTCGTTTGTACATACTCCTGAATGAGAGTATATTTTTGTTCTTTCACGAATTGTACTTTGTATCCATTTTGGTTCATGAACAAAAGACATATTTTTCTCCTCAATGGTGTGTCCCTTTTTGTTGAATGTATTCTGTGGATAGTCTATCTCAATTTCTCTGCAGGACAACGAAGGCTTAGGATTCAGGGTTAAGATCTGCCTCCTATGACTTTTCAACTTTATGAGCCGTGAGGGTCTCATAAAGAATTTTCTCCCTACCGGTCGAGAGGATCCCGTAGGTGTAATTTCTCCTTAAGAATCGTGAGGATTCCTAAGTATGTTTTTCTCTTGCGAGTCGTAAGGATCCCATAAGCGAATTTGCTCCCTTACGAGTTGTGAGGACCCGCAAGTGATGGGTGAGGTTATTATCATCCGCATTTCACGAAATCAGAAATTGCTCTGGATGCTTCCCACGAGTTCACTGCCGTGTTCTGCGAGGACCAGACTCCGCTCTGGACGTTTTCCAGGATACCGTAGTTTAAAGACCTCGCGGTCGAGGTTAAGGACATCATAGTTCATGGATTTAAGGACTCCACAGTTCGTTGTTTAGTTTTAAGACATCACGGTCGAGGTTAAGGACATCATAGTCTACGAGTTTTAAGGACCTCACAGTCCAATGTTAGTTTTAAGACATCACGGTCGAGGTTAAGGACATTATAGTCTATGGGTTTAAGGACCCCACAATCCAATGTTAGTTTAAAGACATCACGGTCGAGGTTAAGGACATCATAGTCCATGGGTTTAAGGACTCCACAGTCCGGTGTTTGTTTAAAGACATCGCGGTCGAGGTTAAGGACATCATAGTCCGTGAGTTTAAGGACCTCACAGTCCAATTTTTGCTCTGGATGCTTCCCACGGGTTCACTGTTGTGTTCGGCGAGGACCGGGCTCCGCTCTGAATGCTTCATACGGGATCATTTCCGCGCTCTGCGAGGACTAGGATCCGCTCTGGATGTTTCCCACGGGGCCAGGAGTGACATAATCCGCGTTCCACGTAGCCAGGAATTTTTCTCTGGATGCTTCCCACGGGTTTACTGCCGTATTTGGCGAGGACCAGGCTCCGCTCTGGATGCTTCACACGGGGTCATTGCCAGGCTCTGTGACGACCAGGATCCGCTCTGGACGTTTCCCACGGGGTCAGGAGTGACATAATCCGCGTTCCACGTAGCCAGGAATTTTGCTCTGGATGCTTCCCATGGGTTCACTGCCGTGTTCGACGAGGACCAGGCTCCGCTGTGGATGCTTCACACGGGGTCATTATTGTGCTCTGCGAGGACCAGGATCCGCTCTGGACGTTTCCCACGGGGTCAGGAGTGACATAATCCGCGTTCCACGTAGCCAGGAATTTTGCGCTGGATGCTTCCCACGGGTTCGCTGCCGTGTTCGGCGAGGACCAGGCTCTGCTCTGGATGCTTCACACGGGGTCATTGCCGTGCTCTGCGAGGACCAGGATCCACTCTGGACGTTTTCCACGGGGTCAGGAATGACATAATCCACGTTCCATGTAGCCAGGAATTTTGCTCTGCATGCTTCCCACGGGTTTACTGCCGTATTCGGAGAGGACCAGGCTCCGCTGTGGATGCTTCACACGGGGTCATTGCCGTGCTCTACGTAACCAGGAAGGGTTGACTTTATCCGCATTTCACAGAGTCGGAGTTTGACTCTCGGTCATCTGCACACCGCCGAGTCATAGAACTGGGAGTTGCCGCTGTTCTGCTTTGCTTGATGTTGTGTCCGTTGTAATAAGACGAATGTTGAGATGATCTCTAGGCTATCTATGAACCATTTAGATTTGGCCTCTCCTTGTGATGAAGTTTGGGAAAGAAGGGTGTGATTCCCTCTTTGTTTGCGCCCCTGGATTGTATACAGGGATTGACATGATATCACCTGTAGGGCATAAATTTCATTCATTTTTTTTTTTCTTTCTGCGATGCTCTATCATTTCAACTTTTATATCGCGAAGGTCGCGATTGCCCAATCATTTCGTCTATTTTTCGCGGTGCCCAATCATTTCGGCTATTTTATTTTTATTTTACTCGTTACTTTTTATTGTGAGTTGCCCAATCATTTCGGCTATTTTGCATGCATATATTTTGACTTGCTGATTTTTTCTGCAAGTTACCCCATCATTTCGGCTATTTCGTATGCATGTGTGGCTTGCTGGCTTTTCGCTGCAAGCTTGGGATTAGACACCGATTTTGGCATCAGCACCGCTACAACTGGGATATTGCCATGAGCGAATCATCATTTGCCTCTGTCGATGTCGAACAAAGGTGGCTTAGTAAACAGGGTTAGGATCCTGTCGACTAAGGCTTTTGACTTCATGAGCCGTAAGGGTCTCATGAAGGTATTTCTCCCTACAAGTCGTGAGGATCTCGTAGGTGCGTTTTCTCCTTAGGAGTCGTGAGGACTCCTAAGTGTATGTTCTCCTATAAGTCGTAAGGATCTTATAAGAGGTTTTTTCTCCTTATAAATCGAGAGGACTTACAAGGGTTGTTCACCATATAGACATATCCTTAGTCACGGATGGGACTTCGTTAAGGAAATGTTTATTCGCGCCCGTGGATTGTATACAAGGGTCAGCATTGAGCCGCTTGTAGGGCAGTATTGGAGGTTGTGGGGGCTACTTAAGAACAGGTTCAGATCCCTGTAGCTTAAGACTTTTGAATCTTATGAGCCGTGAGGGTCCTATAAGAGAGTTTTCCTTACGAGTCGTGAGGATCTCGCAAGTGTGATTTCTCCTTAGGGATCGTGGGGATCCCTAAGTGTGTTGCTCCCATGTGAGTCGTAAGGATCTCACGTGGGTGGATTCTCCTTATAAAGTCGAAAGGACCTTGCAAGTGTCTTTTAACGAGATTGCGCCCTTTTGGGTTTTCGCAAAACTCGCCGGTAGCCCTGCTGTTTTTACTCACGGAGCCCTTTCGGGTTTTCATCTATGCTCTTTTTGCTTATGTACATACCATTTTTCTTTCTTTTTTTTATTCTTTTTTGTTTTGTATCAGCTTTGGGATGCTGCAATCCACCGTAGTTTATCGACATCTCGGTCAACAGCTAGTTTTAGGACATAGTGGTTCGTCGTTAGTTTAAGGACATTTCGGTCCGTTGTTAGTTTAAAGACGTTTCGGTCCATTGTTAGTTTAAGGACGTTTCGGTCCGATGTTAGTTTAAGGACGTTTCGGTCCGATGTTAAGGACGCCGGTTACTACTTACAGAGTTTAGGCATAGGAAGATAGCGAGCGGACATAGTCATCGTCATCTATCATTGACCTAGGCCGTGACTCGTTAGGCGTAGTATTTCTTTAGGAAGCGACCATTATTGGCCTGAAGGGCCTTTCTCCATACATGTCCATGAGTAGATAGGCTCCGCCCTGGTAGACCTTGTCTATGATATATGGGCCTTAATAGTTCGGCTCGAATTTCCCCCGCTTAGCGCGATTAGGGATCATAGGTCTTTTAACCACTAGCATGAGTTCGCCTTGGCGGAATGTTCTCGGCCTAGTCAATCTCTTGTATGAGCGCGTCATCTTTGCTTTATAAGCCTCCAGATTTTGTTGCGCCATGAGCCGGGTTTCATCAAGGGCATCGAGCTCCTCAAGCCGAAAGTGAGCGTTTTCTTCGTCCGTTAGCTCGTAGTGAATTGTCACTCGTAGGGAGGGTAGCTCTATCTCGAGGGGGAGTACCGCTTCTGTACCGAACACCAACGCGTACGGCGTTGTGTTCGTGGCTGTTTTGAACGTTGTTCAGTATGCCCAGAAAGCTTCGTGCGGTCTCTCGTGCCAGTCCTTTTTATTTCGAGACACCATCTTCTTCACAATCTTCGTCAATATCTTGTTAAAAGCCTCAGCCAGACCGTTAGCTCGAGGATTATAGACTGAGGAGTATCTCCAGTCTATGTTATGCTGTTGTGCGAAGCGGCTGATCTTGTGGCTTCTGTAGGCTGGTCCGTTATCGGAGATAATCCGTCGCGGAATGCCAAACCGATAAATGATGTGTGTCTTTAAGAAATGGAGGATATTCTTCGTCTTCACTTCCCTCAGCGGTACTGCTTCTGCCCATTTGGAGAAGTAATCAGTTGTCGCCAAAATGAACCGATGTCCTCTAGACGATACTGGTTCGATGGGGCCGATTATGTCAGTCGCTTACATTTCGAACGGTCAGCTAGCCACCGTTGGATGTAGAGGATTTGGATGCTGATGGATGAAGTCCCCGTGAATCTGGCACGAGTGGCATTGCCTCGCGTATTCGAGGCAGTCCTGGATCATCGTGGGCCAATAGTAGCCCATCCTTTTAATCTTTAGCTTCATCTTCGGCACGGTTTGGTGAGAGCCGCAGAGTCCGTCGTGAGTTTCTTAGATGACTCTTTTTGCTTCTTCAGGTCCCAGGCATCTTAGCCATAGAGAATCAAATGACCTATTATACAGAGTATCATTGACGAAGGCAAAAGATAGAGCTCGCTTCATGAGCTGATGTTTTGAGGACGCATCTTCGGGCGCTCGACGGGATTTGAAGTAGTCTATAAAGACCTCTCTCTAATCTTCAACTTTTTCTTGGTCTTTTACTTGTAGAGCCATTTGCTCGGTCGCTCCCTTTTCCTCGGATGACTCCGGAGATATTTCTGCCGGTGCAAGAACCCGACGGCTCTGCACAGCGATCCTCATGTCATCGAGGTTCTCATCGGCCAATTCTTTAGCAAGCTTGGCTAATGCATCCGCTTTGCTATTTTCCGCACGCGATATGCTTTCCAAGGCGTATGAAGGAATCTGAATCAGCAGTTGTTGTACTCTCTTGCCGTACTTCATCAACTCGAGTTTGCACGTTTGGTAGTCACCATTTACTTGACTAACGACCAGTTGGGAGTCTCCGTATATGAGGAGGTTCTCAATCCCCATGTCGATGGCGATCTCGAGACCTGCTATCAAGGCTTCATACTCGGCTTCATTGTTTGTCCTCGGCTCTGTTAAGAAGAAGGCAAAGCGCGTTATCCCCCCTTGTGGAGTTACGAAGATGAGGCCTACCCCCGATTTGATTATGGGGATGTTTTGTTTGCGCTTCTTCATGGAGGATGCTCCATCGAAATAAAGTTCCCACCGGGTATCACTTCCGTCGATCGTGTCAAACGCATGTTCGTCTAGTAGTTCGCAATTCAGAGGGGAATCGACAGGTATCGGATGATCAGCGAGGAAGTCGGCGATGGCCTGGCCTTTCACTGCCTTAAGAGGCTGATAAGTTATTAAGAACTCCATCAAGAGCAAGGCCCATTTACCGAGCCGTCCCGTCAATATGGCTTTTGACATCAAATATTTGAGAGGATCCACCTTCGATATGAGACGGACTTCATGCGCCAATGCATAGTGCCTGAGCTTCTTTATCGCGAAGATCAACGCCAGGCAGTGTTTTTCGATGGGAGAATAATTGCTTTCTGCCCCTAGTAGAACTCGACTTAAATAGTAGAGGGCTCTCTCCTTCCCTTGGTCATTCTCTTGTGCCCATAATGCGCCTAAGGAACCTTCAAGGGAGGTTGTTTACAGAATGAGGGGTTTTCCCTTGACCGGAGCAGCCAGCACTGGCGGATTCTGCAGATATTGCTTGATTTCGTCCAGTGCATTTTGGCATTTGCGATCCCAAACGAAAGGGGTTCCTTTCTTCATCAGGTGACTGTAAGGACGGCACTTGCCTGAGAGATTAGCTATAAATCGCCAAATATACACGAGCTTCCCTTGGAGAGATCGCAATTGCTTGAAAGTCCTTGGCGGAGGCATTTCCATGATTGCTTTGATCTTCGACGGATCTATTTTGATGCCTCGGTGTCGGACGATGAACCCCAGGAATTTGCCCGATGAGACTCCGAACGCGCATTTAAGAGGGTTCATCTTCAAGTTGTATTTACGAAGGCGTTGAAATACGGTCTTCAGATGCTCTAAATGCTCCTCGTATGATTTGCTTTTCACCATGAGGTCGTCGATATAGCATTCGACGATTTCATATATGAGGTCATCGAAGATTTTCGTCATGGCCCTCTGATAGGTGGCACCGGCGTTCTTTAGACCGAAAGGCATCACCTTGTAGCAAAATATACCCAAGGGGGTCCGGAAAGCGTTGTGCTTCTGGTCCTCGGGATGCATCTTTATCTGGTTATATCCCGATGATCCGTCCATGAAGGAGAAAACTTTGTGAGTGGACGTGTTATCTATCATCAGCTCAGTGACTGGTACTGGGAAGTCGTCTTTCGGGCAGGCTTTATTGAGATCCCGAAAGTCCACACATATGCGCACTGTCCCATTTTTCTTCATCACTGGGACGATGTTGGCGATCCAGTCAGGATATTGTACCTCTTGGATGAAGCCAGAGTCGATTAGCTTCTTGACCTCTGCGTTGATGCTCATCTCAAGCTCGAGACGCATTCTTCTCGGTGCTTGTTTGATCGGCTTGACGTCCGGAGATATTGCCAATTTGTGGACAGCAATCTCTGGGTCTAGTCTCGGTATCTCGGAATAGTTCCATGCGAAACAGTCTCTATGCTGCATAAGCACGTCCTTTAGTGTAGCCACCCTTTCTTCAGACAGCAACTCGCTGACGAACGTCGGCCGCGGGTCGCTTGTCGTCCCCAAATCAATTTTCTTGAGATCATCTGCAGTAGTATGTAATCCATCTTCCAGATCTTTCGGCGCCGGCGGAAACTCCAAGATCACCTCGTCATCATTGTTTTCGAAGCACCAGGGGAGGTCATCCCTATCCTCAGGCTCTTCTTTGATAGTGTTATCATATGAAAAGTACGAGCTCACTTCCAAGACCGATGTTGATTTGGTTCTATTTTCGCTGTATGCGCGGCTTTTGGTTCTTGCTTCTGCGGCGGAGTTATCCTCCAACTGTTGGATAGAGCGAACTTGCCGAGATGATATTGGTCTTCGACCCAGTTCTTGAAGGTGAAGCAGTCTTCAATTGGATGCCCTATTGCCCTATGATAGAAGCAATAGTCTGGGTGAGAGATCTCGTTGACTTGCTCGAGGTGCTTGTGTAAGGTTAGTATAGCACCCTATGAAGAGTTATGAAGCATCACATGACCCAAAGTTTTAATTTTTAAGGTGCTAAACTAACATGCAAAGGATAGATCCTAGAAAATTAGGGTTTACAATAATTAAAGCTAACAAAAATTAGGGTTTGAAGGCTACAACCTTTGTAGCTCCCGTTTTTGCTTCGCTCCTTAGGCTCTTTGGTGTTGAAACGAGGTCCTCTTGAACTCTCCTTGTGTCCACGATGATCCACCGCGGAGATCTCCGTCCAAGCTCGCTACTTTGTGAAATCGAAGTAAACACTCTAATCAAGTTGGCTAGACTTGAATAGAATGGTGTTGTTGCTTTGGATCTCACTTCAAAAACCTTTCTTTGATTGTGTTTCACTCACTAGAAAAGAACTAGAGAGAAGAAGATGAAGGAGGATGAAAATGGTGGCTTTTTCTTTCAAGAGATAAAATGATAACCATAAGGTTAACTTGCAAAAGAAAAATAAATATCACTATATATATTTAATCCTTCTTGACTCTAACTATGATTAAATGATGGATGATTAATTTAACTTGGGTTTAGAATGATAAAGGAAAAGATAACCATGGTTTAGTGGTGGGTGAGAATGGTTAGGTTAAAAGAAGCATGTAGAAACTAGCATAATTATCCTTTCCTTTTCATTTTCTTTTTAAAACCAAAATTAAATAATTATCCATTGTATAATCTATGGTGTGAGGCTTATATTGCCACCATTTCCATATATAATCAACCATGATAGTTTGATGTATGTATGTGTACATGTATGCACATCTACATGTGCATAAAACTAGAAAAGAAGAAAGAAACATATGCATGCATGCATACATCCATCAAACCCTAGAAAGGTTTCAAGTGAGATAACTTATGGTTAGATGATAAATCAACACTTGATTTATCAATCCGGTCATATCTCATATGACCCTACCAAAAGCAATTCACCCGATCAATGTTCGGTATCATATACGCATATTTCAATCGGGTGCATGCGCATATCGCATATGCGCACCACAACGTTTCGCCTGGACTGGGTAACTCCTCTGTGGGACTCTAAGACTCGTCAATACGCCGGCAGAGGGTAATGATCATATCAAGTGCCCTCAAGCCGCAAGCGGTCAGCTAAACGTAACGGCCACCCGGGTATTGAGCGATCAGAAGACAACAAGCGAACCTGCTACAACTCCCGTCGAGCCATCCGGCAACACTACCGTACAGTCCGGTCTCTTCGTCAGATATGCTGCATATCGAGCCTAGGGATGGTCACGTCGACCCCAATAACTCAATAAGTCGTGTCGGTGAATGGTCTATAACAGATCGAGAAACTACTGATAACACTTATCAGCAAATCTCAGCAGCCCTGGCCAGGGACTTGCTGTTATAACCAGTCGAGCACAGCACAGCATCAACTCCCAATACCGGGAGAGACGAAACCCCTCCTATCGCTCATTGCCTTCGTGTGTCTCGGGACTGTACCCAACGGCCACCTGTTTGCACGACTCAGTAGAGCCGTGGTAGGGTGGCAATCAAAGTACAGTGGGAGAACACACAAGACTCCATGACGATCTCGGGTCTACAGACTAACCTGTACCAGTGTCACCTGAGAACTGCTATCCGACGATAGATATAATTCCATATAGGAGTTCTCGGCGAGTCCGTCCAGTGTACCCAGTCACCACTGAGCACCCGTATATGATCTTGATGTCAAACATCGACGAATGTGGGAACATCCATCGCCCATCACATGGGTCTAGTATCATATACGCTAGTCTACTCTGGTATATCGATGCCCCGTCTCGATACACCTCCGACTAGGGACATTTCAGGATATGCTTATAGACTACAGATGTCCCACTAGTATGATCTCCATCATAATCAGAGTAGTCAAGCCAATATCCTTAGGGCTTTATCAGCATGTATGAATGAATAAAAGCATGATCAAATCAACATGTCAGATAAAGAGAAACCAGATAGCATACTATCATGTCGAGCAAGAATGCAAACTGAATATATATACATGTATAGATACATCCACTATCACATAATGGCCTCTAGGGCATACATATATCCAACAGCTTGGACTCTGAAAGTGTAATCATTTGATGTTTTATAGCAAGATCAAGTATCTTCTTTGTCTTATCTTGGGCGAAAGAGTACGCTCGACCCATCTTCTTTATAAGAGATGAATCCTGGCCGCTCGACTCCTGATCGCGTGGCTTCTTGGACTCGCTTTGTCGCCGTCGAAGGCCTTTCCCGTTCTTTGGTTTGTTTCTGCCTCTGCGTCGGGCCTTTTGCACAACAGGTTGACAGGGAGGAGCATTTTCATCTTTCGCAGCCTGTTGAAGAAGGCGTTGCGTCCTGGCTTTCTCGTAAATGGCCATTTCACGGTTATGGTCATCCCGGATCTTTTGACCCGCTTCCCTAATAAGCTTGTCCATTCGTTCTTCAAATGACGGACTCGGCATTTTGATTGTAGGATCTCGTTTTGGTTCAGGGTCAGCGTTTTCTGACAGGACGTCCTCTTCTTCATCGAAGTCATATATGACGTAGCTACCATGGACTAGTTCCCTTTTCCCAGATTTCACATATCCAAGCCCGAGCATTTCCATTCTCCCGTTGGGCAACTTGCGCTGAGTTCCAGGAACATCCCAAATCCTGTTGTAGAACCGAGCTTGTCGAATGGTCTGTTTGAAAGCTACGCCTTGGCGCTTCAAGAGCCTTCTCAAGCCTTCCGAGTAATATCTAGGCAGACGGATGGGCTGGAGTCTGTCGTGCGTAGAATCGGCGCCATGCCAATCTTTCTCCATTCTAGTTTCCGTGGATCAGTAGAATAGGATTTCCTGTTCACCTTTTCGCCTGGGAGGGACATAGAACTTCTGCAGTTCTTGCACACTATAAGTTTCAAGTGCATCGAGCTCTTTGTAATGCTCTTGTGGAACCATGGTAATTTGCAGACTCTGATTATTGCCAGCAAAGGCTTGTATTGATGGCCGAGCGGTAAATATAGCGTTAACCTCATCTTTCGAGTCGCTGCCGAAGATCAACATGGAGGCGGACGGTCCCGGGTTGTTGCGTTGAGGTGGCCTTGACTATCTCTTCTTCCTCCTCGGTATCACTCCCGAAGACTAGAATAGTGGTGATAGCTTTGTCCTTCGGCTTGTGACATCTCTCCGTGTCCTCGAAATCTGGTAAGAAGTATTTCGCATCTTCGTATTTTCGGACTTCGTTTATGGAGAATGGATTCAACTCCCCTGTTACAGTGTACTCGAGACCATCCTTGAAGTATTTCATGCATTGATGTTGTGTAGAAGGGATGATGTTGTACTTGTATAACCAGGGCCGGCCGAGCAAAGCATTGTAGCATGTCTTGGCGTCAATGACGTGAAACTTAATATCCATGATAAGTAGCGCGAAGCGCAATGTCAGTATCACGGACCCGAGAGTCCGTGATGACTGGGAGTCAAAACCGGAGATGGTAATTTTATCACGAGCGAGGTGCTGAACGCTCATGCAGATTTCCTTCAATACTCTCACGTTGAGGAGATTGACGGAAGACCCATTGTCAACCAGGATTTTGCCTATCTTTTGTTGCGCCACGGCAGCGCCCCGGCCTCTATCTCGAGGCCAAAATGCGGAATAAAAAATTTTTCCTTGCTCGGAAACCGGCGCTACCGCGGACAATTACCCGGATCGAAACCATTAACCTATACTAGCTAACTAAAGAGATAGGGTGAGAAGTTATACCAAGCGATCCGTGTCCTTCGGTCTTCATCTCCACTCCGATCTCTTGCGGAATCTCCGTCACCTCCTCGCTCGTCGGAAAGGGGCACCACGTAGCCGGAATCTTTTACGGGCTCCCGCCTCTTGACCGAGGCAACTCGGGCGCGAAGTTGGCTAGCCGACGCGTCCAAGGCTTGCTATAGAATAGTGTAGTGAACTTGTCTCTTTAGGGTTCTTGAAGTTGCCATGGATGGAGGTGGTGATGAGAGAAAGAACTATGGAGGAATATCATGCTCTCAACTTAGCAAAGGAATAATAATATGAACAAAGTTTTTCCTCCTACAAAATGATCTCACCCCCTCTCCTCTCCTATGTGGCCGGCCCCTCTCCATCACAAAATAGATTGGAGAGAGAAAAAGGAAAAAGAATGAATAATCAATTATCAAAAATGGTCACTCTCATTTCACCTTCACAAACCATCAAAAGAAAAGAATGGAATAGACTAGAAAGGCATCTCATGATGAAACAAGTCTCATCATAATGCAACATATGCAAGAAAACCCTCCACTAAATGTTAATTGCAAACTTGCAATTAACACCCTCCACCAAGAAAGTCCGACCGAGAAGGAATGAAGGAAAACTGGCCGGAACGGAATGCAAACTGGCAACTTCAGAAAACCGATCCCGTAATAAATTACAGGAAAACCCCACTGCTGCAAATACATGCCCGCATTTGTATTCCCACTGAACACAAATGCAAAGAGACAAAACTACACTATCAAATACTAGAATCCGGCTTAAGCCAAAGCCGGCTAGTAAAAACCGTCCGATCACGATCCGTGCAATACCGCACGTATCTGATCGAACCCTGCCATATCTCCATACGGCCTCTACAGCGTTTCGCCCGAAACTTGAGTAACTGAGTGTGGTGGACTCTAAAGACTCGTCAATACCATGGCTGTGGATTTAACCACTGGCACGTCAGAGGTATAAGCCAATACGTGACGGGCCACCAGCTATTGACCAAATGGGACGTCGATGAGGAAGCTCACCCCGACACCCAACTGAGCCTGTCAGTGACAATATCCGTACAGTCCGGTCCGTTCGTCTATGAGTATCGCATGGCGGGCCTAGGGGGTTGGTGAAAGTCAGACCCCCAAAAGCGGTACAAGTTGTGTCGGAGCGTAGCCCAGAACGCCCTGAGATACTACTGGAATACCTACCAGTAAATCTCCTGCCTCGGCCGAGGGCTTTGCGTAATGGCTCTCCTAGACACAGCGCGACCTCACCTCCAATACCGGGAGAGACGAACCCCTGCAGATCCGCTCACTGCCTCCATGTGGCTCGGGACTGTACCCAACTAAAACCTGTTTGCACGACTCCTTTGAGCCGTGGTAGGGTAGTAATCAAAGTACAGTGGGAACTCACACGAGACAAATGACGATCTCAGGTCGATGAACTAACCTGTACACATGTCACCTGGGAACTGCTATCTGACGTCTGGTATAAGACCAACTAGCAGGTTCCCGGCGAGTCCTGTCCGGTGTACTCATAACCCAATGAGCACCTGTATACATCTTAGGTGAACCAACTGACACCAGTGGCTTGTGAGACCGGCCACCGCCCCTCGTCGGGGTCTCGACTGTATACACTAGTCTACTAATGGAGTATCGATGCCCTGTCTCGAAACTCCTACGACTAGGGACCTTTTAAGGATGTGCTTATAGACCACCAGCTCCCACGTATATGATCGCCATCATACTGCTGGTAGTCAAGCAAGAATCCTAGGGGCTCTATCAACGTGTAATAGCGACATGTCAGGTCACCTAAAGCAGTACACGATGATAAAGATAAACCAGATAGCATACTATCATCTCGAGTGAGACTGTCCTACCGGGATAGGTCCTCCCTCAATCATTGCAATCACGTGCCTGTGATCCAATAATTGACTCTGAGGGCACTATCTCCAACATCTTTATATCGTGACAGTATCCTGAGACATATAGGGGACGGTTGTGCTCACATGTCCCAAGTAGGAGATCTTCATCGCCGAAGGTGATATCGGCTTTGTGCACTTCTTCTAGCTCGTCCTTCATCCTTTCTTCGGCGAGGAAATCTTGGAATTGATCTGGCTCTTGTAGCGCCTTGATCAATGAATCACTTGCTTCTTTTGATAGTAAAAGTGCGTCTAAAATGCTGAGCTGCGAGGGTAACTTCCTCAGGTGCGCCAGAATGTTGTAGTCCACCTTACTTTTCTTTGACAGGTCCTTGGCGGTCAGCTCTTTCATGACTTGGTCATCTAGGGCTATATCTTCAGAGACCTTCTCTTTTCCCTTATCTTTTCTGTTCGCGGGTCTGAGATTCTTTTCGGGCAGCGTACGATTGCGAAGCTGGATATTTTCGCAGGTCTTCGGTTCTTCCTCTTTCCCCGAGGTAGATTCTTTGAAAAGAGGGAAAAGATTCATCTCTTTATCGGAGTCACTTCCGAAGGTGAAGACTTGCGATCCCCCAGCGTTGACCACACGATAGTTGCCGGCGGTTCTTCTAAGCTCCTCGGTCGCACTTCTTCGCTCCAGCGGAGTTTTGCATTTCATCCGCTTAAAATGTTGCCGGTGAGCAACATATCCCTGCCACCATCTTTTAAAAGCGTTGCACTCTTCGGTGGGGTGTGCAATCTTTCGGTGATATAAGCAGTAGCTAGGATGTATTTCCGCTTCATTAGTAGTGTTTCCTTCGGAGGGTGGCAGCTTCATTCCCATTGATATTGCTTTGGCGAACCTCTTCCTCGTCTTGAACTTGTTTTTATCTGCGACAGATGTCCTCTGATTCAGCGGGAATGTCTCGACTCTTTCGTCCAGTCACCGGCCTTTGGCCTTTTCAAGTATAGCCATCTCACGTTTCCGATCAGCTTTACTTTTCAGAAGAGTTTCGTTCAGGAATGCGTCGATCATTTCGTCTGACGGCCCTGGAAGTTCCGGTTCAGGACCTGCCCCCGGTCTCTTGGTGCAAGGAGCTTCTTCATCATCTATCGATAAGTGAGAGATCACATGGCAACTTGCCACGTAATCTTCAGATTCATCTGACGAGTCTTCTCCATCATCTTCATTCTCAAGGACGTGGCCGAGGAACTCTTGGAGCATGATTGGAGTCCGTGCCTTCTGATTATACTCTTCCAGCGCGTCAATCTATTTTTCCAGGTTCGTGCGTGTGTCACCAGGCTTCACGGGCTTTTGGTCTTCTTCTTCTTCTTCAAAGACTTCGACGGCTGAGTGTGAACGCTTTGGCTATCATCACCGATTCTTGGAGTCGGACGTGGTTTTAGCATTCCTTCGATGATCTGGGGTTCCAGCGAATTCTTCCACCTGACCGCCGGGCATGTCTGGAGATCATTCAGTATCCTTTTGGTTTTGGCCGAAAGAGCCACCTCCCATGGAGCTTCCTCAACAAAAGAGCACGTTGCCCCTGGTGTTTCCGTCTTCTTAGGAGTGTGCGGTTGTGGTGGGCTTACTTTCCATTTCTCAGACAACGCAAACTTGCATTGTTGGTACTGATCCTCGATCCATCCCTTAAAGACGAAGCAATTTTCGATTGGATGGCTTACCGTTTGGTGGTAAGGGCAATAATTGGGATTATTCGCTTCGCCGGGTTGTAATGGTCGCTTTGGATTTGGCAAATTGATAAGCCTGTTGCGCATCACCAGCTCGAAGAGTCTCTTCATTTTATCCCGAGGGAACAAATAATGACGCTTCATTTTCTCGTTATAATAGCGCCGTCTCTCTTCCAGTTGATCTGTTAGTTTTGGGGCACTAGATTACTGTTGGGTATTCGCAACGAAGGTCGCCTTCCCTTTACCTTTTTCGTTCCGCAGATCCAGCTTCGGAGGAGACGGTCTATGACCCATCTGATCCATCTGGGCTAGCTTGTCGATTAAAGCCTGGAATGTGGTCAGTTTGAAGAACATCACGAACTATGAAATAGTTGCATGAGGGTCTAGAGTGCCCACGAACATGCCCACCGCTGGTGCTTCTTCGATGCGCTGTTCGCATTTCGACCACAGATTCTGCCATCGGATCGCGTACTGAACCCACGTCTCGCCTGGCTTCACCCTGGCGTTGATCAATACTGTTATTGGGGTGCGTTCACTAGCACTCGTGAATCGCTAGGTGAACAACAACTCCATTTCTGTGAAAGTCTTGACAGAGTCATTTGGAAGTTCGGAGTACCACTCAAACGCCGTCTCCGATAAGCTGCCGACGAATTGGCGGAGCAAAAGCTTTTCATCGCCACCAGTATTGCCACAGAGAGCCCTGAATTAAGCGACATGTTGATGGGGATTCCCTGTCCCCTTCTACATATGGAATTTGGGGATCGTGTAGCCCGGCGGGTACTTTATCTGATCATACTAGCCTGGATACGGTCGTCCAGTTTTAACAATTTGTCCAGCCGCTTCATTTTCCTGGTGAACTCTTATTTGTTAAGCAATATAATCATCCAGGGCAGCTTTGGAGATTGTCTCCTCCTTGACTGTTGACAGAGCCGGCAAAGGATTCGATGTTTCTCCTCTGTCATCTTCAATTATTACTAGAGGATCTTCTGCTGGGGGCTCCGGCTGGATCATCATGCCCACCATATCCTGGAATAGAAGGGCCATTTGCTTTATATTGGCCGCTTGTTCCGCAGCCTCCTTGTCCTTCTTTTCGAGCATTCTCCGAAGGAATTCAGCATCAGTCTCGTATTCGTGATGTGGTTCCGATGACGCCTCCGGGCTTTCTTTTAACCCGGTAAGCGCGGCCATTGCAGTCAGCATCTCTTGAAGCTTCTGCTGTTGTTGTTCCTGAGCCCTTGTAATTGATCGGGTGAGCGGTCGGTGGCCCGTCGAAGTGCGGCTTTCCTTTTTTCCGGAAGCCATGTAAACAGTATATACCACCATGCCCCCAGACTTAGGGCGCTTGGGCTCGGTGTTTTTGTGGTCTGCCACGTTTACAGGGGCTTTCTCTGGCCTCCTTTTCTTTTGAGTAGTCGACGTGGAGGGGGCCGTTGTAGCGGACACCCAAGTGGTTGTCGTCTTTTGCGGCTTACTAGGATGGTTCCTTTCCGGCTGAACCTTCAGCTTCTTCTGTCGGCGGAGGTAGTCTTGATCGATCACCGACTCTAGGACACGTCGCCAGACTTTGTAAACTTTGGAGGACAGACGCTGAGGGGGCTGTTCCGGTTTTGCTTCTGCGACAGTCTCTACCGGTGGAGGAGATCTTTTTAATACGGCGGTAGGCGAATTCCTGCACACCTTGTTCAGCAGCTCAAAGCTGTTCCTGGTTGGAACAGCAGCATTAATTTCCACCGTTCGAGCCGGTGGAGTTAGCCCAGAGGGGGAGTTGCCTCCGGCCTTCCTTACTCTGCGCCAGTAGCGACGTCGAGCGTGTCGAGCTGTTGGGGCTGGTTCGGCGATGGGGATGGCTTTGTCTTGCCCCCTGTCTAGATGAGGCGCCGTTGGTGCCAGTCTCTTGAAGACTGATGTCTTTTGAGTAGCGGTATCCAATCTGTCAAAGACAGACCTTCGAGCAGGAACGGGAACCGTAGTGGAAACCGGAACAGCCCGTCCTGTAAAAATTGACCCTTTGGTTGGAGAAGCCGCCTTGACGACTTCGGGAGCAGGGTTGGTCACTCTTTTCGGAATAACCTTTTCTTGAGGTGCAGGCTTCATCATGGGCCCTGATCAGTCGAAAATACTGCATCTTTTAACTGGCAATTTCCCTATCATTTGCATTCATATAGAAGTGTTCGGCATTCATATGTCACATATTAGCAAATCAGTCGTTGAATATCAGATTGCATGTGTTAGACTCTAAAACCGACACTATAAAGGAAATTGACTGCATTTCATGGCATCGCATCATCCCTATATTGCGCAACACTTGTGTCGAGATTTGTGCAGGAAATTGCAGGAGCAAAGTCAAAAGAAGCTGATCAAAAATACACCAACTCCATGTTTTCAGATCTGGTAGCAATTCAGAAGGAAATATACAAATCAACATATCAAAGAAAGGCCCATATGTCAGCCCAAATTCAACAAAGAAGACTCAAGCCATGAAGCCCCAAAAGAGCCGCGGAACCGCGGCAGGAGCCGGCTTGAGCCACGGTTCCGCGGCTCTTCTGCCACTTCAGCGCTTCATTTTCAGTGCAAAATTCCTATCTCAGGGCCCACATTCATTTAAGATGCCTCAAATTCCAGAATTATCTCGAAGCTACTGCCAGATCAGCAAAGATCATTAAGCAAGCTAATCTTAATTAACCTCCTAACAAACTATTTCTAGAAGCTCCTTCCTAACTAATCACATCTAGAAGCTTCTCCTCAACAAACTTTTGGAGGGAAATTCAAATCTCCTCTAACTAACTTTTGGAGGGAAATTCAAATTCTAATCCTAGATCTAGGGTTTAGGGAAGTCTATAAATAGGAGCCTAGATCTAAGGGTTGAGGGAGTTCTTGATTAGTTCATTAGTTCATTAATCTTTACCTCTTTCTTCATCTTCTTCCACAAGTCTAGTGACAAGACTTGTGCGAAACCCTAACCCTAATTCCAATCCAAATTCAAGATCCCGAGTATCAAATCAAGTGAGAAGCCTTCAACCTTTTATGAGCAGAGCCGATCTTCAATCGGGCAAGTGATCCAAGCTGATCCGTGACTCACGGAGACGAGCGAAGCCAAATCGACGATCAAGTTCTTCCTCTTGTAGTTCTTGAGCGAATATAACGAAATTGTTGATATAAATAAAAGGTGAAATTCTTTTATCTTGCTTTCTTTTAATTCTTGCATCATGATTCGATCTCAATTTGTAATTGTAGTTCTTGTTGTGATGTTTGAGTAAAACTCCACTCGTAAAGGAGTCGAGACGATCAATAGAATGATGATGTAATAAATCTTAATACGATTCTTGAGTCCTACGAGCTTTGTAAACCCTAGCAAGTTCAAGAATCGATAACCTAGTTTCGTAGCGATGCTTTCTTGATTGTGATCACTCGAAATTAGAGATCTGCGATCGTTTCTTGAATTTACTAGAGGCTAGAATGTGAATGATATCAACGAAAGAATAAGGGATAAATGATGAAACCCTAGTTTCACTAGAAATCCCCAATTCTCGTCGATCATCATCGATCTAGTATCAATTCATCGAAGGATAAGAATACGTCATCGTAAGATTACATCACATCTATAGATCCGATCAATTCCTACGAGCCTCATTTAGATTCTTGATATTTGGTTGGAAAAATCAACAAACTCTCAATTCTTGATTCTATCTTTTTCTTGTTATTAGATCTAGATTTTAATTCTTGAACTTCAAATATAAATCATGAATTGTTTGTTTTCTTTTCATTAAAGTTTCAATTCATCTAATTCAAAAGACGAACGATTACACATTCCCTGTGGACTATCCGCACTTACTAACGCGCTACAATCGACACCGTTATTGATTGCGGTCAAATATTTTTGGTTGTGATTTCTTTACAATTTTTTCATACTACACATGTTCCCCTCCGAACGGCGGCCTAGACGTTAGGACGTCTGTGCCTGAGATTCAGGGCAGATGCTATTTGGTTTTATCCGTCTACCTCTCCGAAGATGCCAAGTTGATTTATGGCACCGTGTATCGAAGGTTTAGACGGATGCGGCCGATGTAGCAGACTTTGTCAGATTCCCCCTCGCTTGAGGGGTTTTTTGATTGTGGGGACGCTCTTCCCTGCAGGCGCAAGCCCCAGCAGTTAATTACGCTACCGCATCGCGGTAACAACTTTCTCCTTCTCCAGAATTTCACTTCGTGTCGTGTGTGTTCATTTTGTTTGTGGTTGCCCGTGGATTGTATACGGAGACTGAGTAATGCCGTCGCCCGTAGGATGTGGATTAGTCCAAATCCGTATTTACTTAGATTTGGGTTTGGTGTTTTCAGTCTAAGGATGCATTAGTCGCATTGCGGCTAAAGTCAACTTAAATGTTCGTCAAGGATACGTTAGTCCTGTTTTAGACTAAGATCAACTCAACGTAGTGATTAATTTAATGTATGGCCATCGGGACTCGTCACCTCTCTGACGTCGTTGAAGGATTACAACGACATGTATCAAAGGAGCTCGGAGATGTACCCTCGAACCAGAGTTGATTGGGAGTTTTATAATCCATTTGAATATTTAAGGATACGTTAGCCGTGTTTGGGGCTAAGGTCAACTCAAACGTTTGTTAAGGATACGTTAGTCCAGTTTGAGACTAAGATCAACTTAACGGGACCGATTAGATCCGATAAGAGAGCATTTGGGCTCTATTGTGCCAATTTAGGGACGTGGTGGTCCGATATTAGTTTAGGGACGTTTCGGTCCGATATTAGTTTATGGACGTTTCAGTCCATTATTAGTTTAGGGACGTTTCGGTCCGATATTAGTTTAGGGACGTTTCGGTCCGTTATTAGTTTAGGGACGTTTTGGTCCAGTATTGGGTGTGTGGCCGTTGGGACCCTTCACCTCTTTGACGTCGTTGAGGAATTACAACGATGGATGTCAAAGGAGTTCGGAGATGTACCCTCGAACCGGATGTAGATTGATTTAGGTGAGTCATTTTGCTCGGCCAATTTAATTTAAGGACTTATGGCCACGATTGGGCTAAGTCCAGTAAAAAAATGTCCAACATTGCTTTTGCATTTCCTTTTATTTTTATTTGGGCTTTGCCCAGAAAAGATGCAGGGCATCAATTTGTTTTGGGCTATGTTCTTTATGAATGATGCAGAGCATCAATTTTGTTTAGGCTCAGCCCTTTTATTGCTTTGCAATTTATTTTGGCCTGCTAGGTCTTTTGATTTGGGCCTGGCCCTTCAAATAGTGCAAAGCACCAAGAATCTTTTAGATTCAAGAAAATGAGTGCAGAGCACTTTTTAATGATCTAAATTTAGATCAAAGAAAAGAAAGAAAAGAAAATCTTTTCTTTCTTTCTATCTCAGAGAACCAGAGGTTCCCTAGCAAGTGCAAGGCACTATTTTTTTATTATTTTTATTTATTTATTTATTTATTGAAGATCACTGATCTTGTCTTTTAGATCAATGATCTATTCCTAAGAGAATTTTCTCTTATTTCAAAGGTTTTACCTTCTTCTTCGTGTTCTCAAGAAGTTCTCTCCTTCTTCTTTTTTTAATCCAATTTTCTCTCTCTTTGAAATGGGGTCTGGGGTCCTTTTTATAGTGCTCAAAAATCAGTTAAATTTGTTAAAAAGATCTTTTCTGAGTGATTTGGGGAATTTTCCCCACCGTTGGATCTTTGATCCAAAGGCCCCTGTTTTACAGAAGAAATCTTCTTGTTTAAACAAGAACAGAAAAATATCCTTAAATCTTCACTCTGTTGTTGCGCAACTCACCAGCGTGTGACACGTGTCGCGCAGTGAGGCGCTTCCGCAACAGCGCTTGCGCAACTGCGCAGACACGTGTCGCGCAGTGAAGCACTTGCGCAACAGCGCTTGCGCAACTGCGCAGACACGTGTCGCGCAGCGGTGCGCTTGCGCAACAGCGCAGCGGTGCGCTTGCGCAGTTGTGCTTGCGCAACTGCGCAGACACGTGTCGCGCAGCGGTGCGCTTGCGCAGTTGTGCTTGCACAACTGCGCAGACACGTGTCGCGCAGCTGTGCGCTTGCGCAGTTGAACGTTGCTTATGTTTTTTAAAGAGCCTTGCTCTGATTGGACGTACTGCCTTGGGCGTTGTGCTGCCGTGTCAACTTCTGACACGTGGCGCGTTGCGCGCAGCGCACGGGAACTGAAGCGTTGCTTCAAAATTTGAATTTTCGAAATTTAAGCAGAGCCTTGCTCTGATTGGGGGAACAAATGCCCCCCCACCGTTGCGCTCACGTGGCGCACACGTGAGTGCAGCGGTGGAAAGACCCCGACCGTTGGATCATTGAGGTCAGGTGAAGAGAAGCAGGCGTCTATAAATAGGACCCTTGGTCCTTGGTAATTCTTTACCAATTTCAAGAATTTGAATTTCAGAGCCTTGCTCTTGCTTAAGAACTTCCAGAGCCTTGCTCTTGTGAGAACTTCAAAGTTCTAGTTTTAGAATCACTCTAGGTAAAATTAATTAAATTAAATTAATTTAAATTAAATTTAATTGACAGAGCCTTGCTCTTATAGATCTTTGATCTAAAGGAAAACCCCTTTGGGGTTTCTTCAACAGAGCCTTGCTCTCAAAAAATTTACAGATTTACAGAGATCTGATCCATGGGTTCTAATTCATGAACAGAGCATTGCTCTTAGATTAAATGTAGATCTTTTTAGATCTGATAAACGGAGAAAAATTTTGTTTCATAAGTTTTCATGGATTTTTCAAGATTCCAAAACTTTAAAGATAAAATTGATGGATCTTTCCACCATTACTATAGAGCTATGCTCTTTTAAATCTTGTTCCCCTGAGACCAGAGTTTGACAAATGTCACTCTGTGACAGAGCTTTGCTCTGAAAGAGAATATTTCTCCTTGTCTCAAGGAATTTCCCATCAGTGAGGATATTCTTTTGGGGACCTTTTCATTAATTGACAGTCTCATCTAATGATGGGGTTGTCTTATTAAATGATGTACCGTCATCCAGATTTTGTGGGTCCCTCTTTTTGTCCCCTACCCATTACATCATAGTGTTGAGTAAGATTTCAAAATGCCAAGTGTCATAACACTAACGGTTCTTTTTATCTTTCTACAGGAAACATGTCTGACGACTTATCTTTCCCCTTTGTTCGCTCGGAAGGAGGGTTCCCCCATGCGCCGGTGGACCGGGTGGTGTTCGCCTTGATTAGAGATCACGATCCTGAGTGCAAGAGACTTCACCTGTGGGGAAGGTGGTACAGCCAAATCATCCAAGGCCGCCGCAGCTTCAGCTCCGCTTCGCCCTCTGAGCCCATAGTTACGATTCCTTATGCGGACAAGCCCCCGGTGGAGTATGCCGTGGAGGTTAAAAATTGGAATTCCGACGACCTCCTTCAGCCTGCAATCGGTGCCATTCCGGTGCAGCCGCCGCCGGCTATAGATATCTTGGGGAGGCGAATCTGTCAGGGTGAAGCACGCCCTTGGGGACAGGCTTATAACATTGGATTGATCCCGCGGCCGCTTGCTGGATATTTGCAATGGGCCCGTTACATTTTGGCGACGAAGAGGGCTCTCCTGACGACGATTGGTTTATACTCAGCTATCTACGTCTCGCTCTTCGAGTATCCCTCTCCTCCGACGTGGTGGATAAAGGCCTTCATCGAACAATCGAATATCCCCACCCATACCTTCCTGACTGCGGATAGGGAAGTCTCCATCTCTCTGGAGGAGTTTGCTGAGATTTCAGGTCTGCCAATGAGGGGAGAACACTACGAGGAGCTGCTTCCTCCTGATGAGTACGTCTTTGCCACCAAGCAGGTTGTATTTGACTTAACTCCGGAAAATGCCATTCAGCATCAGCACCCGGGCTTGGTGAAGGTGTTGGAGATTTATGATGAACTCCATTTGGAATCGGACGACCGGGGCGTCAGTTTCGCGGATTTCATCACTCGTTTTATCCGCCCGGAGTTCCTATCAGAGCAGGGCGAGAAGTTTGCTCAGCTTGTTGACCCCTTTGGTTTCGGCTTGGACCGCCGACCTTCATTGGAAAATGACCAGCGGGATTTTTATTTCCCTGGCACTGCCAGCGTCCCTTTCTCAGAGATCGCCGTTCCTGGCATGGACGAGGAGACTTTTTTCATAGGGTTCTTGGGTCTATGGCTATGCAGCTTCGCGCTTCCCATGCACCCACGCCTCATGCGGTCCTCTGTCTTTTACCCGGCGCATCGAATGGCGGCTGGTTTACAGTTATCAGTAGGGATCGCCGGCTGGCTTACCTCTACAATGGACTTAGCGTAGCGGCGGATGCTAATGAGCCTGGGGTACAGCCTGCTAACTTCCGGATGCACTACTTCACTTCTTGGATGGAGCTGCATGTGCGAGGGGTGTTTGGTGCCCATAAGACCCCTCCGTTTTTTGAGAAATATAGACTCCCAAGAATCATGCGGTTGGTCGGGGCTTCAATTGTGGTTGCACCTCCACGGGAGTCTAGGGGACTGCTCCTGCGTTCACATCTAGTCGGAGCGAAGACCTCTTTTGTGGATAAGGTCATCACCATAGGCTCCGAGACCACTAAGTCAGTGGTGTCGCTGCGTGATGACTTTAAGGGCGGGGTTTCTGTACTGAAGGCTCAGGAAATCCTTCACCTTTACTCCATTCGGCCGGGCTACCTAGTATTTAGGCAGAATGAGACGGCCCTCTTTATGAGGTATAACCCACATCGATTTGCCCGACAATCGAGTTACAATCAAGGGATCCCGATGGAAGCCTTTCTGGAAACACCCGCGGCCAACCAAGGAGGAATAAGGAATGCTATGCATCATTTCACCCGGCTCAATACAGGCTCTTATTTTTTTATCA
Organism: Agapanthus africanus; assembly: GCA_030015575.1. Lineage (NCBI taxonomy): Eukaryota > Viridiplantae > Streptophyta > Magnoliopsida > Asparagales > Amaryllidaceae > Agapanthus > Agapanthus africanus. Next base: position 663,930,388 of record CM057340.1, read on the forward strand.
GTGAGCCTAGCTGTGCCCCTAAAATAATCCATCCGTATGTAGCCTGGTATGCGCATGCTATGTGCCCAATCATTTTAATGGAGAAACGCTTGCTAGTTGACCGTAGGGGTGCGCCTCCTGGTGGTGATCGTACGGCTCCCTTGCAGCCAAGGCGCCCGGTCGTCCCTCCGCTAAAAGAGGCCGGAGCTGACCGACCACACGTGTTGGCCCCCCCGCGTGGATTGCCACTGCCTACTACGGTGGATGCACCACCGGCGCCCCGTGCTCCTACAAAGACGGTTAAAGTGGTGTCGCCAGAGTCTGGCGCAGGAGCGGATATCGGGACTCGCCGTCCTAAAGTGACTGCCAAGCGCAAAGCTGCTCCGGGTGGATCTAAAGCTGGCGGGCAGAAGAAGAAGAAGTCCACCCTATCCCTCGACGCGATCCTCAGTTTAAAGCCTGTGGCTCCTCCCTCCGAGGCCATATGTGAATACGGCAGCAATGAGGGTTTCGTGGTAGATCCTGCGGACACCAATCTGGCTGCCGCCATTGCAGCTTCGGAGCGATCGGCTAGGCTCGAAGCGATGCTAAGCAAACTCGCTGAGTCCGGTAATCATCAGACGCTTCATTTGTCATTTTATTGCACCCTGTATTATTATCTTTAACTAACATTTGCTCCATTTTCAACAGGTGTCTCTACTGAAGAGGCTATTGCTGCCTCCCTAAAAACCTTCCAGGAGGAGGAGGAGAAGCGTGCCTTAGCAGGCGCCGGTATGTTTCACCCCTTTCTCTTTTATAAAGAAAGTTTGGTGTCTTTTTATGATGGTCAACCTAACCTTCTTTCGTTTCTTAGCAGGGGTTATATCAGTTGATGCGGGGATCCTTCCCGAGCCTATTACTGAAGTCCCGGCTTCGTCAAAGTTGCCGCAAGAGCCTCGGCTTGACAAAACGACGAGGGATGCCCTGAAAACCTTAGAGGCTTCCCTATTCACGGACGAGGACACCTCAATTAGGGAAGCTCTAGTGGCATCCGTCTCAACGGCTCGGGAGGAGCGGAAGCGGTTGAGACGCGAAGCAAGGGCGCGTAGAGCTGCTTTGGCCGCGGGAGCGGGTCCCAGTACCATTCCTCGCGCTGACACTCCTTCTGGAGAGGCCCCTGTCGCCCTGTCTACTGCTTATAAGCAAATGGCGCGCGCAGCCCGAAGTGCAAACAATAAATCCCCTTCAGGTAGCATCTCTTTCAGAACCTTGTTGTAAGAATTATTATAAAGCCATTGGCTCATATGCATTCCATCTTGCAGGACCAAGTCCGACTGAGGGGGAGGCGGAGACCGTTGGACCCTAGGAAACGGCGGAAGCGGCGCCTACCGAACCTGAGCCGACCGTGAGGCGCGTCATTGGGGCCACGGGATCCGTTACAGAGGTTGAGGAGTCCGCCGCCGAGAGGGTCATTGATACCGCTCCTGACGTGGCGGTAGATGAGATGATTGTCTTAACCGAGGCGAAGGCGGTAGAAGGCGAAGCGCTCGAGGCTGGAGACCTCACGGTGACGGTGGATGAGACAACCGTGACCGCAGGATCCGTAAGAGTAGCGGCTGAGGTCGCCACGATTCCTGAGGACGAGCCAGCTGCTCTTTCTCAGGAATCTGGCAACGCTCCAATCATGACCCTCTCCGCCTATATTCCCCCGCCTTCTCTAGGGCCTGCAAGTGTAACAACGGTCCCTATTGAGTCGGGTGACGAGGCTACGGGTGGTGGCCTGATGTCAATGGAGGAAGGAGTTGCCTCAGTCTCGGCTGGCAGTTCGTCGGGTAAGTTTCGGGTTACTATCGTTTCCCCCCTTTTTTATATATCTTGCGATCTCTTCTAACAAGCTTGTCTTTGCAGGTGCGGCCAGTGCCGACGCTCCATTGCTTGAAGGAGCACCTTCAACTACTGCTTTGGCGGTGGTCACTTCCTCGTCTTCCCTCGTGCCATCATGGATGTTGGAAGGTATGGATTTGCGACTCACAAGTTAATCTTTTAAATGTGTAGTTCATGGACTAACGTCATACCACTGCATCTTTTCAGGAGTGCTCTTTGATCATCTATATCAAGTGTTGCTCCCACACTTCTCCTTCCCATTCGAACTTGCTTCTCCCTCTAGTGGCGCTGGTGAGTGTACGTTCACTACAATATCTTTGTTCATCCCCTTTTTTCTAGCAATTGAATGATTTCTGACTTTTCCCTTTCTTTATTGCAGTGCCACAAATCGAAGGAGGGGATGCAAGACCTGCCGCGCTACGGGCTCTTCCGGCTTTGCCGTCTGTTGCTGCTGGTATAGCAAATTCCTTTTTTTTTGGTAACCCTTAAACATCTCTTGAACCATTGTTTAACCATGTTTTGTTTTGCAGCTATTGTTCCGGCTTCGGTCCCTTTTGAGTCTCGCGTCCTTCCACCGGCAGGCCCTTTCTTGAAACGCCCGTCTTCAAAGGGTGCTGTGATGAGTTTGGGCATGCTGAGCGGGTACATCGAAGAGCTCAACATGGACGCTCTCCCTTCTGCCATAGATTTCGCTGTGGAGGTTAATCCAATGTTGGCGGCGCTCGTAAATTTTCATAACGAAGGCGTCGTCGGATCTTGGGTTAATCACTGCAGGGAGATCGAGGCCTGTCTATACCGGCTGGAGTCGACGCACCCTTCTCCCGAAGTTTTAGCCCTGAGCACCCAACGCACAACTTGGCTCGAGCAAAGCATTTCGCACTCCCGCCACTTGGAGCAAGAAGCAGCTTTAAGACTAAGGGAATGCCAAAAGACCTCGAACGAAACGGCCTATCTGCGCGCTGAGGTTGAGGCAAATGCTGCCCAAGTGAAGACTATCTTTGAGGGTCTCTTGGAGCGCATCTCCCATGGGCTAAACTTGAAGCGGAAGCTTGACGTAGCTGAGCGCAATATCCCAAGTCGGGAAGCTGCCTATCAGGTCGTCAGGGAGCAGCTTGCGTCGGTCTTGCAGCAACGAGCCCAAGTGGAGGCAGAGCTGGCGGTGGTAGCTGACCAAGAGAAGGCATGGAAGGACATATGTGAGCAATTGCTACACCTATGCAAGACGCTTCCTTCCCAATAATTCCCCTTGTACCATTTGTCTTTGTAAAGTATATGTATATATTTTTTATTCTTTCGCACAATGTATCCTGTACTCGATCAATATTTATGAATAAAAGATGCACATTTTTGTAATGTCTTGTGTCATTTCTCCGTCTTTTCTTTCTTTTATTATCAGTATGCCACCTTAGTAACCATGATTGACGGATGATTAGGACGAGTATCCCTGACCTTCTTAAGAAATAGCGATGGCTTAGGCCGCGGGTTCAGATCTGCTGCCTAAGACTTTTCAATTCTATGAGCCGTGAGGGTCTCATAGAGGCTTTTCTCCCTACGGATCGAGAGGATCTCATAGGTGGATTTTCTCCTTAGGAATCGTGAGGATTCCTAAGTGTGGTTTTCTCTTATAAGTCGTAAGGATCTTATAAGAGAATTTTCCCTCTTATGAATCGAGAGGATCCGTAAGTGGTTGTTTCCCTCCTCGTCGAAATTCGACTTTGGAGAGTGAGACCCGTGAATAGTATGCAAGAGACCAGTTTGGATTGACTTGCAGGGCCCCATTGCTCAAAAAGCAAGCTTTTCAATCCTTGCTGTCTGAGACTTTTTCTTACAAATTGAGACGAATCGGGGATCTGTTTGCAGTTGTAGCGGAACAGTTGACATGAGTTAATAAGCTCTCGTCACGGAGTGTTTGTATCCGTGAGTCGAGGAGTTTGCTAGGGATTATTTGTTTCCCGAGCACCAAGGATTATTTGTTTCCTTGGGGTTTGAAACGAGTCGAGGATTCCCACGGATGCGCTGGTGGCTCTGCAGGTCGACGCGGATCAGGAGGCTCTCGTCAAGGAGTGTTTATATCCGTGAGTCGAGGGATTTGCTAGGGATTATTTGTTTCCCGAGCGCCAAGGATTATTTGTTTCCTTGGCGTTTGAAATGAGTCGAGGATTCCCACGGAGGCGCTGGTGGCTCTGCAGGTCGACGCGGATCAGGAGTCTCTCGTCAAGGAGTGTTTGTATCCGTGAGTCGAGGGATTTGCTAGGGATTATTTGTTTCCCGAGCGCCAAGGATTATTTGTTTCCTTGGGGTTTGAAACAAGTCGAGGATTCCCACGGAGGCGCTGGTGGCTCTGCAGGTCCACGCAGATCAGGAGTCTCTCGTCAAGGAGTGTTTGTATCCGTGAGTCGAGGAATTTGCTAGGGATTATTTGTTTCCCGAGCGCCAAGGATTATTTGTTTCCTTGGGGTTTGAAGCGAGTCGAGGATTCCCACGGAGGCGCTGGTGGCTCTGCAGGTCGACGCGGATCAGGAGTCTCTCGTCAAGGAGTGTTTGTATCCGTGAGTCGAGGAATTTGCTAGGGATTATTTGTTTCCCGAGTGCCAAGGATTATTTGTTTCCTTGGGGTTTGAAGCGAGTCGAGGATTCCCACGGAGGCGCTGGTGGCTCTGCAGGTCGACGCGGATCAGGAGTCTCTCGTCAAGGAGTGTTTGTATCCATGAGTCGAGGAGTTTGTTGGGAGAGTATGGCTCCCTCTTTGTTTACGCCCTTGGATTGTATACAGGGATCGATGTGATCTTAACTGTAGGGCCAAAATTTTATCATCATTATTTTTTTGTTTTATTTCCGCGATGCTCTATCATTTCAGCTTTTATATCGCGAAGGTCGCGATCGCCCAATCATTTCGGCTATTTTTCGCGGTGCCCAATCATTTCGGCTTTTTATTTTATTTTTACTCGCTGCTTTTTATTGCGAGTTGCCCAATCATTTCGGCTATTTCTTTATGCATATAATTTTACTTGCTGCTTTTTTTTATTGCAAGTTGCCCCATCATTTCGGCTATTTCGTATGCATGTACGGTCTACTGATTTTTCGCCGTGAACCTGAAACTGGACACCGATTTCGGCATCAGCACCGCTACAACTGGGATATTGCCAGGAGCGAATCATTATCTGCCTCTGTCACTGTCGAACAAAGGTGGCTTAGCGGCCAGGGTTAGGGTCCTGTCGACTAAGGCTTTGACTTCATGAGCCGTAAGGGTCTCATAAAGGTATTTCTCCCTACAAGTCTTGAGGATCTTGTAGGTGTGTTTTCTCCTTGGGAATCGTGAGGATTCCTAAGTGCATGTTCTCTTGTAAGTCGTAAGGATCTTACAAAAGGGTTTTCTCCTTATAAGTCGAGAGGACTTACAAGTGTTGTTTGCTGTACAAGCATATCCCTAGTCATGGATGGGACTTTGTTAGGGAAATATTTATTCGTGCCCGTGGATTGTATACAAGGGTCATTATGAGCCACTTGTAGGGCATTATCGAAAGTTGTGGGGGTTGCTTAAGCACAGATTTAGATCTCTGTGACTTAAGACTTTCAAACCTTACGAGCCGTGAGGGTCCCATAAGGGCGTTCTCCTTACGAGTCGTGAGGATCTCGCAAGTGTATTTTCTCCTTAGGAACCGTGGGGATCCCTAAGTGTGTTACTCCCTTGTGAGTCGTAAGGATCTCACGCGGGTGGTTTCTCCTTACAAGGTCGAGAGGATCTTGTAAGTGTTCTTTAACGAGGTTACGCCCTTTCAGGTTTTCACAAACACTCGCCGGTAGCCCTGCTGTTTTTACTCACAGAGCCCTTTCGGGTTTTCATCCGTGCCCATTTTGCTTATGGACCTACCATTTTTATTCTTTTTATTTCCTTTTTCTCTTTTTTTTTTACGAGGTCGCGCCCTTTCGGGTTTTCACGAACACTCGCCGGTAGCCCTGCTGTTTTTACTCACGGAGCCCTTTCAGGTTTTCAGCCGTGCCCCTTTTTGCTTATGGACATACCGTTTTTATTTTATTTTATTTTCATATTTTATTTTTATTTTATTTTATTTTTATTTTTTTTTATCTCGTCAGCCTAAGGATGCTGCGGTAGTAGTTTAAAGACGTTTCGGTCTGCTATTAGTTTAAGGACATTTCGGTCCACTGTTAGTTTAGGGACATTTCGGTCCGCTGTTGAGAAGCTGGCTACTGCTTATACAGTTTGAGCTTAGGAAGATAGCGAGCGGACATAGTCGTCGTCGTCTATCGTTGACCTAGGCTGTGGCTCATTAAGCGTAGTATTTCTTTAGGAAGCGACCATTTATCGGCCTGAAAGGCCTTTCACCATGCATGTCCATAAGTAGATAGGCCCTACCCCGGTAAACTTTATCTATGATGTACGGGCCTTCATAGTTCGGCTCGAATTTTCCCCGCTTGGCGTGATTGGGGATCATAGGCCTTTTGACCACTAGCACGAGTTCGCCTTGGTGGAATGTCCTCGGTCGGGTCAATCTTTCGTATGAGCGCATCATCTTTGCTTTATAAGCTTCCAGATTTTGTTGCGCTATGAGCCTAGTTTCATCAAGGGCGTCAAGCTCCTCAAGCCGAAGGTGAGCATTTTCTTCGTCCGTTAGCTCGTGGTGAACTGCCACTCGTAGAGAGGGTAACTCTATCTCGAGAGGGAGTACTGCTTCCGTGCCGAATACCAACGCGTATGGCGTTGTGTTTGTGGCTGTCTTGAACGTGGTTCGATACGCCCAAAGAGCTTCTTGCAGTCTCTCATGCCAGTCTTTCTTATTTCGGGACACTGTTTTCTTTATAATTTTCGTCAAGGTCTTGTTGAAGGCCTCGGCGAGACCGTTAGCTCGTGGATTATAGACTGAGGAATATCTCCAGTCTATGTTATGCTGCTGTGCGAAGCGGCTGATTTTATGACTTCGGTAAGCTGGCCCGTTATCGGAGATGATCCGCCTTGGAGTTCCAAACCGATATATGACGTGCGTTTTGAAGAAATGGAGGATATTCTCCGTCTTCACTTCTCTCAATGGTACTGCTTCTGCCCACTTAGAGAAGTAGTCAGTCGTCGCTTGGATGAAACGATGTCCTTTAGACGATGCTGGCTCGATGGGGCCGACTATATCAGTCCCCCACATTTCGAATGGCCAGCTAGCTACCGTTGGATGCAGCGGATTTGGGTGCTGGTGGATGAAATCCCCATGAATCTGGCATGAGTGACATTGCTTCGCATATTCGATGCAGTCTTGAATCATCGTGGGCCAGTAATAGCCCATCCGTTTGATCTTCAACTTCATCTTTGGACCTGCTTGGTGAGAACCGCAGATTCCGTCATGAATTTCCTGAACGACTCTTTCCGATTCGTCCGGTCCTAAGCATCTCAGCCACAGAGAATCGAATGACCTCTTGTAGAGAGTATCATTGACGAAGGCGAAGGACAGAGCTCGTTTTATGAGTTGATGTCTTGCGGACGCATCTTCGGGCATTTGGTGGGACTTGAAGTAGTCTATAAAGACTTCCCTCCAATCCTCAACCTTCTCATGTTCTTTTATTTGCAGGGTCGCTTGTCTAGTCACTCCCTTCTCTTCGGGTGATTCCGAAGGTATTTCTGTGGGGGCGAGCACCTGACGACTTTGTACCATGATTCTAACGTCATCGAGGTTCTCGTCAGCCATTTCTTTAGCGAGTTTGGCCAACGCGTCCGCTTTGCTGTTATCCGCGCGTGGTATGCTCTCCAAAGTATAGGAGGGAATTTGGGTTAGCAGTTGTTGCACCTTTTCACCGTATTTTACTAACTCCGGTTTGCATGTTTGTGTTAGTGTATATGCCCTAGAGGCCATTACTGTATCATACTAGTTTGTATATTACTTAATGGAAGCTTGGGATATTCACCTTGTATAAACAATCTTGCTCAATATAGTAGTATGCTACTTGGTTTGTTTCTACTTCAATGTGTACATGTGTTTATTTTGCGATATCACCTATACGCATTAGTGGAGCCCTTAGGATCTTTGCTTGATTACCAGCGTTGTGATGGCAGTCACACTAGTGGGGGCTGGGTAATCTATAAGCACATCCTTATACAGGTCCCTAGTCGCAGGACTATCGAGACAGGGCATCGATACTCCGGAGTAGACTAGCGTATGCGCTTCTCATCCCAGTGTGGGAGATGGTCTGTCCCACAGCCATCAGTACGTCGTACTGGAGATAGTATACGGGTGCTCGTTAGGTTACGAGTACACTGGACAGGACTCGTCGGGAACTGATAGGTTGGTATTATACCTATCGTCAGTTATCAGTTCCCAGGTGACATGAGTACAGCTTAGTCCGCTGACTTGACACTGGAACTTCTCCTCGAGTGTGTTCCCACTGCACTTTGATCACTACCCTACCACGGCTCAAAGGAGTCGTGCAAACAGGTAGTGGTTGGGTGCAGTCCCGAAGCACTTGGAGGCAGTGACGGTTAGACAGGATTCGTCTCTCCCGGTATTGGGGGTTGACATCGCGCTGTGTCTAGAAGAGCCATTACACGAGTAGTCCCTGGCCAAGGCAAGCGAGATATACTGGTAGGCTTCCAGTGTTATCTCAGGGTGTTTTGGGCTTCACTCCGACACGACTTGTACCGCTATTGGGGAACTGACGTTTTACCGCCCCCTAGGCCCGACATGCGATGTATCAGACGAACAGACCGGACTGTACGGAGAATGTCACATTCAGACTCAGTAGGAGTTCAGATGGAGTTCACCTCGTCAGCCTTCTTGTCGGCATCTACCTGGGGACCGTTACGCACAGCTAGTGCCGCTTGCGGTCTGTAGTTAAACCCACTGCCAGCGTAGTGTCGAGTCTTTAGAGTCCCACACAGAGGGTATTCGCCTCTGGGCAAAACAGAGTAGAGGTCGCATGGTTTTGCGGCAGGGTTCGTTCTCATCCGCGCACTTGTGCACGTTTGGAGTCCGGACGGATTATACTGGCGGGCTCTGGTTTAAGCCAGATACTGGTATATGTTTTGGGGTTGCTTTTATTTCTCGGTATTCTTGTTCCTCGGAACGAGAATACAGGTGTGTATGCACAGTTGCTTGAGGTGGAGGATGAGGTTTTTTCATTAGGGTTTCGGAACGGGTGCGTATGCACAGTTGACAGTCGTCTTTTTCCAAACCCTAATAGATTTAAGAAATATCAATTAATAATAGTAATTAAATGAAATATTGTTATGGTTGATTTTGTTGACTTGTTGACCATGGTTGAATGTTGACCACCATCATGCTTTGAAAGGATACTCCTTGATTCTTGCTTACACTCATTTATTGAAAGGTATGATAGTGGTCATTCCAAATACAACCATCAACTATTTCATTTTTGATTTATTATTATTAATTAGATAATTCCTTTTCTTTTAGTTATGGTTGCAAAAGAAAAGAGCTCATTCTATCATAATCATTCTCTCTCCTCACTTCATCTTCTTCTTCCTCTAGCCAAAGGAGAATCCTTCTCATGTGTTGAGAATCCCTCTCCTTAAAAGAAAAGCACCCCTTAGACACTCTCTACTCACTCTAGGATCAAGGGTTTAGCAAGCCGGAGATTCTAGTTCACTCAAAGTTCGAGAAAGAGCCCGAAGGTTGAACCCTCAGGTGGATCCATCTTCGACGGAAGAAGGCGACGAGAAGAGAACCATCAACCTCTACAAAGTTTAAAGAAGAAGGAGTTCAAGTTTAGGTATAACCATCTTTCCGAGTAGCTAACTCTCTTTAGCTTGTTTGCTAGCTTTAGTTTAGGAAAAGATCCCGACTTTGTTAGTCCATGTTGCCCCATGCGCTAAAAATTTGATTTTTATACCGTTTCCGCCTCCCCGTAAGAACCGGGGGTCGCAACGTGGACTTACAGTGGTATCAGAGCCTAACTAAACTTAAACTAGCTTGGTAGTGAAGTGTAACGAAGTTCGGAACCGAAAAAATCCAAAATCCAAACTTTTACAAAACCCTAGTTTCTGTTAAAAAATTTTCTGGTCAAAACAAGATTTGTTATACACCTAAAATCGGCTCAGGGTTTTGTGAGAACACCCAAGAAAAACGATCCCCTGATTCCTTCAAAGCGCCGCGCATCCGCGGCCTCATCTATTCTCATGGCCGCGGATCCGCCGCCGTTTGGGCCCTTCAAGCGATCGTTTTTTGTGCAGTGTTCTTCTGGTAGGATTTTGGGATTTTTAAGATATATTATATGTGCCCAGATTTTCCAGAACAGAAATTTACTTTTGGGGTCCTATAATTCCGTATTTTTTTCCGAACTTCACTGCACTTTGACTATGATGGTTATATCTGTGATGTTTGCATGTATTGAACGTCGGCTAATCGCTATAAGTCGATTAGTCGGGGTTATACATCTCTGTGATCTGTGTTTGATATTGGAATGTGTATATGAATGTGTTGGACTGTCGCGGGTGAATAGCCGGGGTGGATGTGAGATGAGCTTTTGTTTTTCTTTCATTCATTTGTAAATGTAAATTGATGTAATAATATTATTTGTATGGCCGCACAACCGGGTCGGGGTTGTAGCCGTCATTGTATAATTCTTTTTACTATTTTTGCTCCTAGGATAGACCCATGGAGGGGTGCACAAACTACCGGGTACTTGGCGGGTAGTTTGCCGCACCCGTAAGGGTCTTGGGTGGGGTTTTTGCTATTCACCGCGACCGTGTAATCCGCTTTCCGTTGCAGGCTCGAACGGATTGCGGATTCCTAGTATATCCAATGTATTCATCTGTGATCTGTAATGTCTATCATTGCTTTATATTTAGGCGTTGCTTATGTTTTACAGCCGCGCTAGCCCAGCCCCCGCTCTGTCGTTAGTTAAGTAACCTAACGGGTGATGACGGGACCCCGTGGCGAATGCGAATGGCATAAGCGTACGTCATATTTTGGTTGTTTTCTGCAATGGTAGGATTAAATGATGGGACGCATTAAAAGAACTAATGCAAGAATATCACGCATTAAAAGAACTAATGCAAGATAATAAACCAAGTTAAAGTCGTTGGAACATTTTCGAAAAACCACTCGGTTCTTTTCAAAACTAACTTTTAAATGCGGAGCTTGAGCCACTCCTTCTAAAAGCTATCTCGTTCCATCGATTATATCAAGTTCACTACGTTCACGGTTTTACCAAAACCATCCGTAGCCCTCCGTCGTTTCATATGAATATTCAACAGTATTCAAGCTGTGTTTGTTGGCCTTAGTCAAGGCACAGTGTTTGGTAGCTGGTAGGTATTCATATGTTGCATAGATAGAATGCGTTGGTTTGGGACAGTCGTATTGCCTTGTTGGCCATAGTCAAGGGTATATACGGGTGGGTTCAAATTAACCTGGATAACGACGGGAAGAACTTGACATGTGACTTATGATTTGTTGGCCTTAGTCAAGGTCATAAGAGCATGGGGCAAAAATCCACATCGGGAGTTTCATAAGTACTGAAACTTGCTAGATTTGCATACCATTTGGAGTGTGGTGATTCTGGTAGGATTCCTTCAGTTTCGTCACGCGATGATATTTGGATCCCGATCCTACTGTGAGTATATGCTACTCCTCGGGAAATTTCTCACTAAACGATCAATGCTATAAACCTAGTAGGTGCCTAGAAAGGTGTTAGCGGGGCTACGCCCCCAGGGAAAAGAGGTTCTTGAATTAAGGAACTTCGCGAAAGCATTGGAAAACCTCCCTCGAAGTACCAACACTGGCCTGGCTGAACGGTTAAGCAAGTATTGTGCGGTGGGATTGATCCCGGCTAATTCTTCCTTTGTGGTTTGAGGAGGGATTCGAGAGACAGTGGGAGCCATCATGTTTAGACAAATTAAAAACCATTCTAAACTTGCAAGAGCATCATGCTAAAGTGTTTCTTCTCTCCCCCCTGCAGCGACCAAATCGAAATGACTGGACTTAAGTTACTTCTAGATAAAAACATACTGACAGGGCCAAACTACAAAGATTGGCTAAGGAATGTCAAAATGGCAATCACTTACGACAAGCTGGGGTATCTTCTTACCACCAAAGCTCCCCCCGTCCCAGGTCCCACCTCCAGCGTCGCGGATAAGGAAATCCGTAAGACTTGGGAGATTGATTGCGCGAAGGCCAAGTGCCTCGTGCTTGCCTCTATGGACAACGATCACCAGAGGAGGCACGAGAATATGGACTTGGAATCCATATTTCTTCATACAAAAGAACTGTATGGAGAGCAGTCTCGTATCGCAAGATACGAAGTGTCGAAGAAGTTATTTTCGGCAAAGTTGGCCGTCGGATCATCGGTAGCGGACCACGTGCTTAAGATGATTGGCTACATTGAGGAGCTCGCGGAACTTGGGACCACGTTGGATAGTGAACTCTATACGGATTTAGTTCTCCAGTCCCTTCCTTCCACTTACGCCCAGTTCATACTGAATTTCAACTTGCAAGAAAAGGAAGTTGAACTTTTAGAACTCCTCAACATGCTGAGGAGCGCAGAGGGCACCCTACAGAAAAGTAGGGAAACACCCGCTTTGTTTGTAGGAGGATCTTCTTCTTCTAGGTCCAAGGCGAAAGCCAAGGGAAAGAGGAAGAAAGCCCCCGCCAAACCAAGGGGCGGTGTTAGTAAAGTGGGAACGAAGGGAAAGGAAAAGGCAACAAAGATAGCGGGGAAGCTTGTTGGTAAAGAGGAATGCTTCTATTGTCACAAGAGTGGACACTGGAAGAAAGATTGCAGAGCTTGGAAGGCCAGGACACAGGAACTGAAGCAGATTGCGGCTTCAGCTTCAGGTGTGTATGTTATTGAAAACTGTCTTTCTATAAACTCTACTTCCTGGGTATTGGATACCGGATCAGGATCTCATATCTGTAATTCTTTGCAGGCGTTGAGAAACCGTAGGTTTTTGAAGGCAGGTGACATGACCCTCAGAGTTGCGAACGGAGCTAGCATGGATGCTAAAGCCGTGGGGGACTATCACCTGGGAATGTCAGATGGGCATGTTTTGGTTTTGCGTAATTGCTTTTTTGTACCCAACGCAACTTGTAATATCATTTCTGTATCTTTGGTTTCTAAAGAAGCTTATGAATTTGCGTTTGTAAGTAATGTTGTAAACATTCACCTTAATCAAGTTCTGATTGGGTCAGGTACACTGAGCAATGGTATATACGTATTAAACCAACCACAGATTTTCAATATCCAGAATACACACAAAAGAAAGTCTCCAGATATCAATCAGGCTTTCTTATGGCATTGTAGACTGGGTCACATCAATGAGAGAAGGTTGACTAAGTTACATAAAGAAGGATACTTGGTTCGAGTATCAGTCTTATGCCACTTGTGAATCTTGTCTCATGGGAAAGATGACAAAGACTCCGTTTACTGGACACGGAGAAAGAGCAAGCGAGCTCTTGGGACTCATACACAGTGACGTGTGTGGTCCAATGTCTACACATGCGCGAAGCGGTTATTCATACTTCATTACTTTCACAGATGATTTCTCTAGGTATGGACATGTCTTCTTAATGAAGCACAAATCCGAGGCCTTTGAGAAATTTCGGGATTACAAGAATGAAGTTGAAAAACAAACGGGCAAAAGTATTAAGATTCTAAGATCGGATCGAGGTGGTGAATACTTGAGTGCCGAGTTCCTGGACTATTTAAAAGAGAATGGAATTCTCTCTCAGCGTACTCCTCCATACACTCCGCAACATAACGGTGTATCGGAAAGGAGGAATCGAACCCTGTTGGATATGGTTCGTTCCATGATGAGTAAGGCTGAGTTACCGCGATCTTTCTGGGGATATGCACTAGAAACAGCTGCACATCTCTTGAACCAAGTTCCTACTAAGACAGTGCCTACCACACCATATCAAATGTGGAGTGGGAAGAAACCCTGTCTTAAATCCTTTAAGACATGGGGATGTCCGGCTTTTGTAAAAAAGCAGCATGCGGACAAGCTCAAGGCACGCTCAGTACAGTGCAAGTTTGTGGGATACCCAAAGAACTCCAAGGGGTATCTATTCTATTACGCAGAGGAGCAAAAAGTCCTTGTTTCTCGTCATGCCCTCTTCTTGGAAACTGAGTTTTTAGAAAATCAGATAAGTGGGAGCGCAGTAGAACTGGATGAAATTCCAGAACCTCAGACTATTGCTGAAAGCTTAGTGGAACCAGGGGGTTCAAAAGAACAGGACATTCCTACGCCGCTCCGCAGGAGTAGTAGGCAGTCTCATCCGCCCGAGAGATACTACGGTTTTCTCATAGACGGGGATAGAGAGGATTGCATCATAGATTATGATGAGCCTACTAGCTTCCAACAGGCCGTTCAGAGCGTTGACTCGGTAAAATGGCTGGATGCAATGCGGACCGAAATGGAGTCCATGTACACCAACAAAGTATGGACGTTGGACATTGCTCCAGACGGGGTAAAACCCGTAGGATGCAAGTGGATCTTCAAAAGGAAGATTGGTGTAGATGGACAGGTTGAGACCTATAAAGCTAGACTTGTAGCAAAGGGTTTCCGTCAAAGACCAGGCTTGGACTATGACGAAACCTTTTCTCCAGTGGCTATGCTGAAATCCATTCGGATCTTTCTTGCCATTGCTGCCTTCCACGATTATGAAATTTGGCAGATGGACGTAAAAACCGCTTTTCTAAATGGAAATTTAGAGGAGTGTGTCTATATGGATCAGCCAGAGGGTTTCATTCAGAGTGGGAGCAGCGGAAATGTGTGCAAGTTGCTTAAGTCCATCTATGGACTAAAGCAGGCATCGCGGAGTTGGAACATCTGTTTTGATGAGACGGTCAAGGAATTTGGCTTTATCAAAAATCCAGATGAACCATGCATCTATAGTAGATTTGTAGCGAGAACTGTAGTATTCCTCGTTTTATACGTGGATGACATTCTCTTAATAGGAAATGACATTCCTATGCTACAATCTGTCAAGGGGTTCTTGTCACAAAGGTTCTCCATGAAAGACCTGGGTGATGCTTCGTACATCTTGGGGATCCGGATCCATCGTGATAGATCCAAGAGGATATTAGGACTTTCACAGTCCAGGTACATCGACACTATACTGAAAAGATTCAGTATGGAAGATTCCAAGCGCGGTAACCTACCGGCTTGTCACGGGATCACCCTCTCTAAAGAGATGTCTCCCAAGACTGATTTGGAGAGGGATCGCATGTCTATTATACCCTACGCTTCTGCGGTAGGCTCTATAATGTATGCGATGTTGTGTACCAGACCGGATGTAGCTTATGCACTGAGTGTGGTAAGCAGGTATCAGTCAAACCCTGGGGAGAAATACTGGATAGCAGTAAAGAACATTCTCAAGTACCTGAGAAGGACTAAGGAGATGTTCTTGGTGTATGGCGGAAAAGACCTCCAGATCGAGGCCTTTGCTGACTCCAGCTTCCAGAGTGACAAGGATGATTCCAAGTCCATGTCGGGTTTTGTCTTTACCCTCAATGGAGGGGCGGTGTGTTGGAAGAGTTCCAAACAGGAAACCGTTGCAGACTCGACGATGGAAGCGGAATACATCGCTGCATCTGATGCCGCAAAAGAAGCTGTCTGGATAAGGAAGTTCTTGAAAGAACTTCAGGTGGTTCCGTCCATTGTTGACCCAATACCTCTGTATTGCGACAACAACGGGGCTATAGCTTTAGCGAAGGAACCCAGGTCCCATCAGAGATCCAGGCACATCTTGAGGCGGTATCACCTGATCAGGGAGATCGTGGATCGCAAGGAGATCGAGGTTCGGAGGGTTGCTTCAGAAGAAAACACTGCAGATCCATTCACCAAGGCCCTACCCCAGACTCAGTTCGAGCGGCTGATCGAGATGATAGGTCTTCGATACGCCAGTACATGGCCTTAGTGCAAGTGGGAGATTGTTAGTGTATATGCCCTAGAGGCCATTACTGTATCATACTAGTTTGTATATTACTTAATGGAAGCTTGGGATATTCACCTTGTATAAACAATCTTGCTCAATATAGTAGTATGCTACTTGGTTTGTTTCTACTTCAATGTGTACATGTGTTTATTTTGCGATATCACCTATACGCATTAGTGGAGCCCTTAGGATCTTTGCTTGATTACCAGCGTTGTGATGGCAGTCACACTAGTGGGGGCTGGGTAATCTATAAGCACATCCTTATACAGGTCCCTAGTCGCAGGACTATCGAGACAGGGCATCGATACTCCGGAGTAGACTAGCGTATGCTCTTCTCATCCCAGTGTGGGAGATGGTCTGTCCCACAGCCATCAGTACGTCATACTGGAGATAGTATACGGGTGCTCGTTAGGTTACGAGTACACTGGACAGGACTCGTCGGGAACTGATAGGTTGGTATTATACCTATCGTCAGTTATCAGTTCCCAGGTGACATGAGTACAGCTTAGTCCGCTGACTTGACACTGGCACTTCGCCTCGAGTGTGTTCCCACTGCACTTTGATCACTACCCTACCACGGCTCAAAGGAGTCATGCAAACAGGTAGTGGTTGGGTGCAGTCCCGAAGCACTTGGAGGCAGTGACGGTTAGACAGGATTTGTCTCTCCCGGTATTGGGGGTTGACATCGCGCTGTGTCTAGGAGAACCATTACACGAGTAGTCCCTGGCCAGGGCAAGCGAGATATACTGGTAGGCTTCCAGTGTTATCTCAGGGTGTTTTGGGCTTCACTCCGACACGACTTGTACCGCTATTGGGGGACTGACGTTTTACCGCCCCCTAAGCCCGACATGCGATGTATCAGATGAACAGACCGGACTGTACGGAGAATGTCACATTCAGACTCAGTAGGAGTTCAGATGGGGTTCACCTCGTCAGCCTTCTTGTCGGCATCTACCTGGGGACCGTTACGCACAGCTAGTGCCGCTTGCGGTCTGTGGTTAAACCCACTGCCAGCGTAGTGTCGAGTCTTTAGAGTCCCACACAGAGGGTATTCGCCTCTGGGCAAAACAGAGTAGAGGTCGCATGGTTTTGCGGCAGGGTTCGTTCTCATCCGCGCACTTGTGCACGTTTGGAGTCCGGACGGATTATACTGGCGGGCTCTGGTTTGAGCCAGATACTGGTATATGTTTTGGGGTTGCTTTTATTTCTCGGTATTCTTGTTCCTCGGAACGAGAATACAGGTGTGTATGCACAGTTGCTTGAGGTGGAGGATGAGGTTTTTTCATTAGGGTTTCGGAACGGGTGCGTATGCACAGTTGACAGTCGTCTTTTTCCAAACCCTAATAGATTTATGAAATATCAATTAATAATAGTAATTAAATGAAATATTGTTATGGTTGATTTTGTTGACTTGTTGACCATGGTTGAATGTTGACCACCATCATGCTTTGAAAGGATACTCCTTGATTCTTGCTTACACTCATTTATTGAAAGGTATGATAGTGGTCATTCCAAATACAACCATCAACTATTTCATTTTTGATTTATTATTATTAATTAGATAATTCCTTTTCTTTTAGTTATGGTTGCAAAAGAAAAGAGCTCATTCTATCATAATCATTCTCTCTCCTCACTTCATCTTCTTCTTCCTCTAGCCAAAGGAGAATCCTTCTCATGTGTTGAGAATCCCTCTCCTTAAAAGAAAAGCACCCCTTAGACACTCTCTACTCACTCTAGGATCAAGGGTTTAGCAAGCCGGAGATTCTAGTTCACTCAAAGTTCGAGAAAGAGCCCGAAGGTTGAACCCTCAGGTGGATCCATCTTCGACGGAAGAAGGCGACGAGAAGAGAACCATCAACCTCTACAAAGTTTAAAGAAGAAGGAGTTCAAGTTTAGGTATAACCATCTTTCCGAGTAGCTAACTCTCTTTAGCTTGTTTGCTAGCTTTAGTTTAGGAAAAGATCCCGACTTTGTTAGTCCATGTTGCCCCATGCGCTAAAAATTTGATTTTTATACCGTTTCCGCCTCCCCGTAAGAACCGGGGGTCGCAACGTGGACTTACAGTTTGGTAATCGCCGTTTACTTGACTAACGACCAGTTGCGAATCTCCGTATATGAGGAGGTTTTCAATTCCCATGTCAATGGCGACCTCGAGGCCTGCTATCAGAGCTTCGTATTCAGCTTCGTTGTTTGTCCTTGGTTCCGTCAGGGAGAACGCGTAGCGCATTATCCCTCCTTGTGGAGTTATAAAGATGAGTCCTACCCCCGATTTGATTATAGGGGTACTTTGTTTGTGCTTCTTCACGGAAGATGCTCCGTCAAAATAAAGCTCCCATCGGGTATTATCACCATCGATCGCATCAAACGCATGTTCGTCCGGAAGATCGCATTTTAAAGGAGAGTCGGCTGGTATCGGGTGCTCAGCAAGGAAGTCGGCGATGGCCTGGCCTTTTACTGCTTTGAGTGGTCGATATGCTATCGAGAACTCCATTAAGAGTAGGGCCCATTTAGCGAGTCGTCCTGTCAATATAGCTTTTGACATTAGATATTTGAGAGGGTCCACCTTTGAAATGAGATAGACTTCATGCGCTAATGCGTAATGCCTAAGCTTTGTTATTGCGAAGATCAACGCCAGGCAGTGTTTTTCAATGGGGGAATAATTGCTTTCTATCCCCAGCAGCACTCGACTTAAATAGTAAAGTGCTCTTTCTTTCCCTTGGTCATTCTCTTGTGACCATAATGCGCCCAAAGAACCTTCAAGGGCGGCCGTGTAAAGAATGAGAGGCTTTCCCTTCACTGGAGCAGCCAACACTGGAGGGTTTTGTAGGTACTGTTTAATCTCGTCTAGTGCGCTTTGGCACTTTTGATCCCAGACGAACGGGGTTCCCTTCTTCATCAGGTGGCTGTAAGGGCGGCACTTTCCTGAGAGGTTGGCTATAAATCGTCGTATGTACGCGAGCTTTCCTTGGAGAGACCGCAGCTGTTTGAGAGTTCTCGGCGGAGGCATTCCTATGATTGCCTTGATCTTGGACGGATCTATCTCGATACCTCGGTGTCGAACGACGAACCCCAGGAATTTGCCCGAGGAAACCCCGAATGCACACTTCAGGGGGTTCATCTTCAAGTTATATTGTCGAAGACGTTGAAATACGGTCTTCAGATGCTCGAGATGTTCATCATATGATTTGCTTTTAACAACGAGGTCGTCAATATAGCATTCAACAATTTCGTGTATAAGGTTATCGAAAATCTTTGTCATGGCCCTTTGGTAGGTTGCACCGGCATTCTTTAAACCGAAGGGCATCACCTTGTAACAGAATATTCCCAAAGGAGTCTAGAAAGCCGTATGTTTCTGGTCTTCGGGGTGCATTTTTATTTGATTATATCCTGATGAGCCATCCATAAATGAGAAAATCTCATGCGTGGACGTATTGTCTATCATTAGTTCGATGACTGGTACTGGGAAATCATCCTTCGGGCAGGCTTTGTTGAGATCCCGAAAGTCCACGCATATGCGCACCGTACCATTTTTCTTCATCACTGGGACGATGTTAGCAATCCATTCAGGGTATTGAACCTCTTGGATAAAGCCGGAGTCTATCAGCTTTTTGACTTCCGCGTTGATGCTCATTTCGAGCTCAAGCCGCATTCTTCTCGGCGCTTGTTTGACCGGCTTGACACTCGGGGATATTGCCAGTCTATGTACAGCAACTTCTGGATCAAGTCCCGGCATCTCGAAATAGTTCCATGCGAAGCAATCTTTATGCTGTACAAGGACGTCCTTTAATGCAGCCACCTTTTCCTCGGACAGCAGTTCGCTGACGAATGTCGGTCGCGGATCGTTTATCGTCCCTAACTCAATTTTCTTGAGGTTATCCGCAGTGGTATGTATGCCGTCCTCCAGTTCTTTCGGAGCTGGGGGAAATTCTGAGATCACCTCATCATTGCTGTTTTCGAAGCACCATGGAAGGCTGTCCACATTCTCGGACTCTTCTTTTAATATCGTTATCATACGACAGGTGTGAATTTTCTGCCAATCCCAATGTGGAACTGGTTCTTCTTTCGTGGCCTTAGGCTCGTGCTTTTGTGGTGGTGCTACCCTCCAGTTGTTGGACAGAGCGAATTTACCAAGCTGATATTGATCTTCGACCCAATTCTTGAAGGTGAAGCAATTTTCAAGAGGATGACCTACTACTCGATGGTAAAAGCAATAATTTGGGTTGAATACCTTGCCCGCGTGCTCGGGGTGCTTGGACTCTGGCAGCGTAAGCATTTGATGTTTTAGAGCAAGATCAAATATTTTCCTTGTTTTGTTCCGAGGAAATGAGTATGCTCGACCCATTTTCTTCATGAGGGCTAAGTCAGTAACGCTCGACTCTCGGATACGTGGTTTCTTAGCTCTGCCTTGTGGTTGTTGAGCGTCTTTTCTGTCCTCTGACTTGTTTTTGCTTTCGCGTCGAACCTTTTTTGTAGCAGGTTGACAAGGAGCGGCCTTTTCATCCTTCACGGCCTGTCGGAGAAGGCGTTGCGTCTTGGCTTTCTCATAGATGGTCGTCTCGCGATTGTGGTCATCTCAGACTTTTTGACCAGCTTCCCTTATAAGCCTGTCCATTTGTTCTTCAAATGATAGACCAGGCACTTTTTCATCAGGAACTTTTACTGGCTTAGGATTAGCGTCCTCCCATTGAGCGTCCGCATCTTCATCGAAGTCATACATGACATAACAGCTATTTACTAGCTCTCGTTTCTTTAGCCGGATGTACCCAAGCCCTTTTGTTTCTATTCTCCCGTTAGGCAGTTTGCGTTGGGTCCCGGGAACATTCCAGACCCTGTCATAGAATTTGGCCTCTCTAACGGTCTGTCTGAAGGATATCCCCTGGCGTTTCAGCAGTTTCTTCAAACCTTTGGTATAATACCTGGGAAGACGGATAGGCTGAAGCCTGTCGAGCGTGGGATCCACGCCATGCCAAACTTCTTTTTCCACCTTGTTTTCTTCAGAACGGTAGAATAGGATTGCCTTCTCTTTTTCTCGCCTGGGAGGGATATAGAATGTCCGCAGCTCTTCTATACTGTAGATATTAAGTGCGTTCAGTTCTTTATGATGTTTAGGCGGCACCATGGTGACTTGCAGACTTTGCTCTTCATCAGCGGAAGCTTTTATTGAAGGTCGAGCAGAGAATACGACATGGACCTCATCCTCCGAGTCGCTACCAAAGACCAATGTAGGAGTGGACGGTCCTGGCTTGTTATGTTGGGGCGGACCCGAATAAACGATCTCCTCTTCTTCCTCGGTATCATTGCCGAAGACAGGGATGGTGGCGTTAGTTTTATTTTCCGGCTTGTGACACTTCTCCGTGTCTTCGAAATCCGGCAAAAAGTATTTGGCATCTTCATATTTGCGAACCTCGTTCACAGAGAACGGGTTCAGTTCTCCCGTTACGGTATACTTGAAACCATCCTTAAAATACTTCATACACTGATGTTGTGTAGAAGGGATGATGTTGTACTCGTGCAACCATGGTCGGCCGAGCAAAGCGTTGTAGCATGTCTTGGCATCTATGACGTGGAATTTAATATCCGTGACGAGTAATCCGAAGCGTAGCGTTAGTATCACAGATCCAAGAGTCTTTGACGATTGGGAGTCGAACCCGGATATGGTGATCTTGTCCCGAGCAAGGTGCTGGACGCTCATGCAGATTTCCTTCAACACCGCACGTTGAGTAGGTTAACAGACGACCCGTTATCGATTAGAATCTTGCCTATCTTTATATCATGGCAGTATCCCGAAACATAGAGAGGGCGATTGTGTTCGCAAGTCCCAAGTAGAAGGTCCTCATCGCCAAAAGTAACATCTGCCGTGTGTACTTCCTCCAACTCATCCTTCATCTTTTCCACGGCCAGGCATGCTTGGAATTGTTCCGGGTCTTGGAGTGCCTTAATCAATGAATCTCTCGCCTCTTTTGATAACAAGAGGGCGTCGAGAATGCTGAGCTGCGAGGGCAGTTTCCTCAGATGTGCTAAAACGTTGTAATCCACTTTATTCCTCTTTGGCGGGTTCTTAGCGGTTAACTCTTCCGCGACTCGATCATCCAAGGCGATGTCTTCAGAGGCCTTCTCTTTCCCTTTGTCTTTCTTGTTTAAGGGTTCGAGATTCTTTTCGGGTAACGTCCGGTTGCGTAGCTGTATATTCTCGCAAGCCTTTGGTCCTTCTTCTTTTCCCGAAGTGGATTCTTTAAAGAGGGGGCCAAGCTCTAGCTCCTCATCAGAATCGCTCCCAAATACAGGTACTTGTGATTCCCCGGCGTCAATCATGCAACAACCACTGCTAGTTTTATCAAGCACTTTGTTTATTCCGTTCTGCTCTCGGCGGGCTTTGCGCTTTTCCCGCTTAAACTGTTGCTGATGAGTAACATATCCTTGCCACCATTTACCGAAAGCTTTGCACTCTTCGGTGGGATGCGACACCTTCCGATGGTACAAGCAATAGGAGAGGTGGTTTTCCATTTCACCCGTAATGTTTTTCTCGGAGGGTGGTAGCTTTATATCCATTGACACAACCTTAGCGAATCTCTTCTTTATCTTGAACTTGATTTTATCTGTGGTGGGTGTATTTTGTTCTAGCGGGAGTACCGCAATTCTTTCGCCAAGGCGCTGGCGTTTGGCCTTTTCGAATATAACCGCTTCGTTATCCCGATCAGCTTTGCCCTTTAAAAACACCCGATTTAGGAATGCATCAATCGCTTCATCCGACGGCTCCAGGATTTTTAGTGTAGGCTCTGCCCCCAGTTTTTCAGCGCGAGGAGTCTCCTCATCGCTTGTGGACAAATGGGAAATCACATGGCAACTTGCTACATGTTCCTCAGATTCATTTGACGAACTACCTCCCTCATCTTCTGCTTGGAAGACGTGGTTGAGGAACTCTTGCAATGTAACGGGAGTCCGCGCCTTCTGGTTGTATTCTTCCAGCGCGTCAATTTGCTTTTGCAAGTCCGTGCGCCTATCGCTGGGCTTCACCGGTTTCTTGGCCTTCTTCTTTTTCTTCGAAGACTTTGACGACTGGCTACTAGTGCTTGAACCCCCATCATTGGTCTTTGAAGTTGGACGTGGCTTTAACATCCCCTCAACGACCTGCGGTTCTAATGGGCTTTTCCACTTGATCGCCGGACATGTCCGAAGATCATTTAGCATCCTCTTCGTTTTTGATGATAATACAACCTCCCAAGGAGTTTCTTCAATGACAGAGCATGTTGCCCCGGCGTATTCGTCCCTTTAGAGGTGTGGGGCTGCGGGGGATTCACCTTCCATTTGTCAAATAACGCAAATTTTCCCTGTCTATACTAGTTTTCAAGCCAATTTTTGAAAACGTAACAGTCCTCAATCGGATGGCCTAGCACTCGATGATAGGGGCAGTAATTAGGTTCGTTGACGTCACTTGGTTGCAACGGACGTTTTGGATCTGGCAGATTTATGAGTCTGTTGCGTAATGCCAGCTCGAATAACCTCTTCGTTTTATCGCGGGGAAAGGAATAAGGACGTCCCATCCTATCCTTAAGGGGTACGTAAGGGCGCGTATTGTTTGGACGAGCAACCGGCTTCAAGTCATTCGGTTGTTGTTGAGCATTAGCGACAATGATCGCTTTTCCCTTTCCTTTGTCAGTTCGGGAATCTGGCTTTGGGAGAGGGGGTTTATGACCCATCTGGTCCATTTGCGCTAGTTTGTCAATCAAAGCCTGGAAGGAAGTCGGCTTGAAAAACATCATAAACTGTGAGATGGTTGCCTATGGATCAAGGGTTCCAACAAACATTCCCACCGCAGGGGCTTCTTCTATGCGCTGCTCACACTTTGACCATAGATTACGCCACCGTATAGCGTACTGAACCCATGTCTCGCCGAGTTTTACCCTAGCGTTAATCAGTGCCATCATCGGGGTACGCTCACTGGCACTTGCAAAACGTTGGGTGAAGAGCAACTCCATCTCCGCAAAGGTTTTAATAGAGTCGTTGGGGAGCTCAGAATACCATTCAAACGCCGTATCTGATAGGCTTCCAACAAACTGGCGAAGCAAAAGCTTGTCGTCGCCGCCGGTGTTACCACAAAGCGCCCTGAACTGGGCAACATATTGATGGGGATTGCCGGTCCCTTTATAGACATGAAACTTGGGAATTGTGTAACCCGGCGGGTATTTGATTTGGTCATACCAGCCTGGATACGGTCGCCCCGTTTTTACGACGTGGCCGGCTGCTTCGGCCGCGTGATGAACCTTTATTTGCTGGGCTATATATTCGTCCAGATCAGTCTTAGAGATTGTATCCTCTTTAGCCGTTGATAGAACGGGCTGAGGGTTTGATGTCTCTCCCCTATCATCCCCAAGGACAATCGGGGGTTCTTCAGTCGGGGGATCTTGTTGTATCATCATCCCTATCATGTCCTGGAAGAGGAGGCCCATACGCTGTATATTGGCTGCTTGTTCAGCAGCCTCTTTGTCTCTCTTTTCCAGTACTCGGCGGAGGAACTCGGCGTCGATCTCTTCCTCTTGGCGTTCATCTATGGACGTCTCAGGGTTCTCTTTTGGCTCCGTGAGTGCAGCCATAGCGTTCATCATCTCCTGGAGCTTTTGTTGTTGCTCATGGGCCTTGGTCACTGACCGTGTAAGCGGTCTATGACCCGTGGATGCACGGCTGTCTTCTTTTCCCGATGCCATGTAAACCGTATGAACTGTTATGCCCCCTGACTTGGGGCGTTTAAGTTTACCATTTTTAACTTTTGCCGCTGACGCGGGGGTCTTCTCTGGCCTCCTTCTTTTGTGGGCCGTTGAGGTTGAAGGAATCATTGAAGGGGGCACCCTAGCAGCTGCTGTCCCCTGCTGTTTAATGGGATAGCCCTTGTCTTTTTCCACTTTCGCCTTTTTCTGGTGACGAGAGTGACCTGGGTCAATCACAGAGTTTTGAACCCTTCGCCAAACTTTATAAATTTTTGAAGACAACCATTGAGGGGGCTGTTCTCGTTTCGTTTCTGGAACTCTCTCCGCAGGTGGAGGAGATCTTTTCAAGGTAGCGGTTGGAGAGTTCTTACGCACTCTCCTCAGTAGTTCAAAGCTGTTCCCAGTTGGAACAGCAGCATTGACTTCCACCATTAGAGCGGGTGGAGTTATCCCTGAGGGGGAGTTGCCCCCGGCTTTCCTCACTCGTCGCCAATGGTGACGTCGCGCACGACGAGTCGTTGGGACTGGCTCGGAAATCGAGATGGTTTCTTGTTGCCCCCTGTTTGAGTGTGGGGTAACTGCCGATGTCAGCCTGTTGAAGACTGATGCCTTTTTACCAGCTGGGAGAGGAGTGGGAACCGTCAATCTTGTGAAGACTGACTCTCTGATGGGAGAAGCCGCTTTAACGACTTCCGAAGCAGCGGCCGTTGCCCTCTTTAGGACGGTCACTTTATAGTTCTGACCTAGCCTGGTGAAAACGGAGGCTGTCGGTTTAGTAGCGGGCGACCCGTTGACAGAGGCTGTCGAAACAGTGAGCCGGTTGAAAACCGACTTTTTACCCATTTCCGGCGCAGGCATTGGTGCAGAAAAACTTGCAGGTGGGATCATAGTCCCGAAGAACAAGCCGGTGGTGGCTTGGGTCACCTGGTCTACCGGCAGAGTAAGGAAGGAAGCCGCTTGGGGCCCATATGCTACGCTTCCCGGGGAGGTGGAGCGTCCGTTGCAGCGGCATTTCGAGCAGTTGGTACAGCTAGAGGCCATTGAATCTTGAATTCTGCGCCAGGTAAAAGACCAAATCTTAGTAACTTGAAATCCGAAGACAACCATTTAATGAACCGCGACTGGTTCGCGAAGACGACACACGAAGTGTGGAGTGGAAAGAGGAAGAAGTCCCACCGGGCGTGCCAGAATCTGTTCCCCTCCGAACGGCGGCCTAGACGTTAGGACGTCTGTGCCTGAGATTCGGGGCAAATGCTATTTGGTTTTATCCGTCTACCTCTCCGAAGATGCCAAGTTGATTTATGGCACCGTGTATCGAAGGTTTAGACGGATGCGGCCGATGTAGCTGACTTTGTCAGATTCCCTCTCGCTTGAGGGGTTTTTTGATTGTGGGGACGCTCTTCCCTGCAGGCGCAAGCCCCTACAGTTAATTACGCTACCGCATCGCGGTAACAACTTTCTCCTTCTCCAGAATTTCACTTCGTGTCGTGTGTGTTCATTTTGTTTGTGGTTGCCCGTGGATTGTATACGGAGACTGAGTAATGCCGTCGCCCGTAGGACGTGGATTAGTCCAAATCTGTATTTACTTAGATTTGGGTTTGGTGTTTTCAGTCTAAGGATGCATTAGTCGCATTGCGGCTAAGATCAACTTAAACGTTCGTCAAGGATACGTTAGTCCTGTTTTAGACTAAGATCAACTCAACGTAGTGATTAATTTAATGTATGGCCATCGGGACTCGTCACCTCTCTGACGTCGTTGAAGGATTACAACGACATGTATCAAAGGAGCTCGGAGATGTACCCTCGAACCAGAGTTGATTGGGAGTTTTATAATCCATTTGAATATTTAAGGATACGTTAGCCGTGTTTGGGGCTAAGATCAACTCAAACGTTTGTTAAGGATACGTTAGTCCAGTTTGAGACTAAGATCAACTTAACGGGACCGTTTAGATCCGATAAGAGAGCATTTGGGCTCTATTGTGCCAATTTAGGGACGTGGTGGTCCGATATTAGTTTAGGGACGTTTCGGTCCGATATTAGTTTATGGACGTTTCGGTCCATTATTAGTTTAGGGACATTTTGGTCCGATATTAGTTTAGGGACGTTTCGGTCCGTTATTAGTTTAGGAACGTTTCGGTCCAGTATTGGGTGTGTGGCCGTTGGGACCTGTCACCTCTTTGACGTCGTTGAGGAATTACAACGATGGATGTCAAAGGAGTTCGGAGATGTACCCTCGAACCGGATGTAGATTGATTTAGGTGAGTCATTTTGCTCGGCCAATTTAATTTAAGGACTTATGGCCACGATTGGGCTAAGTCCAGTAAAAAAATGTCCAACATTGCTTTTGCATTTCCTTTTATTTTTATTTGGGCTTTGCCCAGAAAAGATGCAGGGCATCAATTTGTTTTGGGCTCTGTTCTTTATGAATGATGCAGAGCATCAATTTTGTTTGGGCTCAGCCCTTTTATTGCTTTGCAATTTATTTTGGCCTGCTAGGTCTTTTGATTTGGGCCTGGCCCTTCAAATAGTGCAAAGCACCAAGAATCTTTTAGATTCAAGAAAATGAGTGCAGAGCACTTTTTAATGATCTAAATTTAGATCAAAGAAAAGAAAGAAAAGAAAATCTTTTCTTTCTTTCTATCTCAGAGAACCAGAGGTTCCCTAGCAAGTGCAAGGCACTATTTTTTTATTATTTTTATTTATTTATTTATTTATTGAAGATCACTGATCTTGTCTTTTAGATCAATGATCTATTCCTAAGAGAATTTTCTCTTATTTCAAAGGTTTTTACCTTCTTCTTCGTGTTCTCAAGAAGTTCTCTTCTTCTTCTTTTTTTAATCCAATTTTCTCTCTCTTTGAAATGGGGTCTGGGGTCCTTTTTATAGTGCTCAAAAATCAGTTAAATTTGTTAAAAAGATCTTTTCTGGGTGATTTGGGGAATTTTCCCCACCGTTGGATCTTTGATCCAAAGGCCCCTGTTTTACAGAAGAAATCTTCTTGTTTAAACAAGAACAGAAAAATATCCTTAAATCTTCACTCTGTTGTTGCGCAACTCACCAGCGTGTGACACATGTCGCGCAGTGAGGCGCTTACGCAACAGCGCTTGCGCAACTGCGCAGACACGTGTCACGCAGTTAGGCACTTGCGCAACAGCGCTTGCGCAACTGCGCAGACACATGTCGCGCAGCGAAGCACTTGCGCAACAGCACTTGCGCAACTGCGCAGACACGTGTCGCGCAGCGGTGCGCTTGCGCAACAGCGCAGTGGTGCGCTTGCGCAGTTGTGCTTGCGCAACTGCGCAGACACGTGTCGCGCAGCGGTGCGCTTGTGCAGTTGTGCTTGCACAACTGCGCAGACACGTGTCACGCAGCCGTGCGCTTGCGCAGTTGAACGTTGCTTATGTTTTTTAAAGAGCCTTGCTCTGATTGGACGTACTGCCTTGGGCGTTGTGCTGCCGTGTCAACTTCTGACACGTAGCGCGTTGCGCGCAGCGCACGGGAACTGAAGCGTTGCTTCAAAATTTGAATTTTCGAAATTTAAGCAGAGCCTTGCTCTGATTGGGGGAACAACACATCCTAAAAATCATTCAATCAAATGGCGCCGTTGCCGCGGATAGTGCGCTAATTGTTCGTATTTTGAAATTTGAGTTGAAAAGTTTATTCCATTACAATTTTTTTAGATCAAAATTCGTGCAAACACTAATACGAGTTTTTGTGATCTGTGAGAGGAAATCTGGAATCATTGGAGCTGGATAAAATTTTTCTGAAAATACCAGAGAGCTGAGGGAGTCTACAGAAACTCTCTGATAAAATTTTGTGCAGTGTTCCCTTCAAACAGCCGCGTTTCCATAGTCTTTACCTACCAACTGCGGCGGAACCACGGTCTCCTCAAGGAGTTGCTGCACCAAACTTCTTCCGGTAACTCCTTACTTTCTCCTCTCTCCTCTTTTTAGCTCCAACTAACAAATTTCTGCAGGATTCTTTGCAAAAATCGCAGTGCACAAAAAGCAAATTAAAATTGTGCGTGTTTTTGTATCTTGGTTGTTTGCATAATTAATACGGAAAATTAAGGGGCAACGACCAAATCCAGATTAGGTGGGGAGTTCATTACCCTTTCTAGGCCCCGAAAATCGCAAAACTTGCATCCGCATTTTACCCCAATTAACTAAAAAAGATCTAGAGATGACTCTAAGGACCGTCGCGCTCACTTAGGACAGAAGAAGGCCGTGGATAATTCATTGCTTATGCGCGTTTTCTTGTGGTGTCTAAGACAAGTGTGTCGAAGGCTAATGGTTATTAATTAGGCCCACTACTTACGTAGTGGAGTACCTTCCCACTTACCTGGCACTTACCTGGCCACAGAGGGACAAAGAGGCAGTGGAGGATTCTATCCTGCAACTTGTCTTTTGGTAGTTAGGAGCGGTCTAGAGCCGGACCTAGGTGACCACTAGATTCTAGGGTTTTTGCTTGTTGCATTTGTTGTGTCGCATCATTTTTTTAAAAAAAATCCGTCCCTTTTTCAAAGCAAACACCAACACTTCATTTCCCCTAATTATAAATTCACGCTGCCACTTGTACTAACCATTTTTAGTGCAAGATAGGCTGGACGACGGGATTTTAGTGCATGTTAGTCCGCGTCCCCCGATCGACCCTAAAGTCGGTATTTCTACACTTACCTTTTCTTTACCCACAATCATACCCACATCAATGGATCCATCTCCATCGAATTTCTTTTCCACTACTCTGTCGCCGTCCGTTGGTGCGCAGAATCCACCTCGCATCTCTCTCCAAGATAGATGCTATCCTACACGAGGCCCACTTTCCACCTGTCTTTCCATTCCACCAGCCAACGGGGAAAATTTTCAGATTAAACCCCAATACATCAACCTTCTACCAAAATTTCACGGTCTTGAGTCTGAAGGCGCATATGCATTTATCACCAAATTTGAAAATGTATGCACAATGATGGGTACTTCACAGCTTTCTGTGGATACTTTACGTCTTCATCTTCTCCCATTTACCTTGTGCGATTTAGCCGAGAAGTGGCTATATAACACTACCGCACATTCTATTTCAAATAGGGACGAATTCGTCAAAGCAATTCTTAAGAAATTCTACCCACACCAAAAGACAGCTCGAGTCCATAGCGAAATCTATCAATTCACCCAGCTTCCAAATGAAACATTTTCAAAATGTCTTGAACGTTTCAAGGATCTGTTAGTCCAATATCCACATCACGGCATTCCGAGATGGGAACTGTGCCGAATCATTTATGAGGGCATTAATCCTAACACAAGACAGACCCTTGAATCCATGTGTCAAGGCAACTTCATGACTAAAGATGATGGGGAAGCCTGGAATTTTCTAGAAGATTTCGCTGAAAGATCTTTACAGTGGGAGGGTGTGAGTCAATCGTCTAGGGATGGCAATGATATTTCCATAGGAATTAGAGCTGAAATTTCAGCTTTACACAAGAAATTCGATGCTATGGAAAACAAATTTTTAGCCGCCGCCCTAAGTCAAATGCCACTCTCCAAAACTGTATGCGGCTGTTGTTCTGATCCGTCTCACTTGATGGAAGAATGTCCGTTTCATGGTCATGAGCATACCAATGCCGCATTTCAACGACCTAGAAACGATCCATCTTCCTCCACATATAATCAGGGTTGGAGGAATCACCCTAACTTTGCTTGGAACCAATCACAATCTCAAAACACGGTTCCAACCCAACACAATTTCCAAAGGGTCCCCCCATCACAATAGCAGCCACCACTTCAATTAAGTCAGCACCCCTTTCAATCACAAAACTTCCAAAATCCGGCCAACACTTTTGCACCGTCTAGTCCTTTGCAATTGACCGGTACAGATAATACCTCTGCACCAGCACACGCCTTGGAATCTTTCATGAAACAATCCATCCAAGGGACGGCAAGTTTGCAATCTTCCATCGAGAATGTGATGAAGATCATTGTCTCTCAAAATGAGAATATCAAATCGATGGAAGAACAAATTGCACAACTAAAAGCCGAAATGCGTGCAAGAGAGAAAGGGAAACTTCCAGCTCAAGCTATGCCCAATCTTGGCTATTCACATCTTGTGAATGCAACCACGTTGAGATCTGGAAGAGTGCTTGACCATCACCTTGGGGAAGAGTTTGATGATACTGATAAATCAATCAATAACACCCCGGCTGAGACCTTTCCTCACACACACACTTCTAATTCTGACCCCAGTTCTTCTACCCCACCACCTTCTTGCGAGCCTATTCTTCGTTTCCCAAAAGGCTCGCCACCTCAGCCCATCTCTTCTAGTTCTCCACAGACGATCTCCACTCCTCTTTTGGGATCATGTCTACCCCCACTTCCTTCTCCTATGATGGACCCAGCACTTATTGCTAAAGCATCTTATCCTAATCGGTTAAGGGCTAACACATCGAGTCCACATATGGAGAAGATTAGGGACATTTTTAAGCAAGTTAACATCAACATCCCTCTCCTAGATGCCATCCAACAAGTTCCATCCTATGCGAAAACTCTTAAGAACTTGTGCACTAGGAAGAGGAAGACTCAAGTGCCCAAGAAGATTTTTATGGCAAAAACTGTAGACACGGCTTTCCCCCAGCAATTACCGAGGAAACGTAAGGATCCTGGATATCCTACTATTTCCATTTCTATTGGGGAAAAACACATCAACCGTGCTCTACTAGACCTTGGCGCTAGTGTTAACTTGCTTCCATATTCAGTCTATGAGCAACTAGGTATCGGAGAGTTGAAGCCAACCCATTGCACTCTCCAGATGGCTGACCGATCAATCACCAAACTTAGGGGTGAACTGGAGGATGTGTTAATAAAAATCGGGGAATTTATATTCCCTGTGGACTTTATTGTAATTGATACACAACCTGTATAGCGAACCCACGGAACCAAATTCCGGTGATTTTAGGTCGCCCCTTATTGGCCACTTCCAACGCTATAATCAACTGTCGTAACGGCTCTATGACCCTATCTTTTGGGAATAGGTCAATAGAACTGAACATTTACAAGTTGGGAAGTATACCCTCCGAACCTACTGCTCAGGTCTGTTCTGTCGACTTAATGGATGTCGACAGCAGCGAATTCGATGATCCTCCTGATACCGATCTTGAATCTTTTCATATGTTATTGTTTGACCCAACTATGTATCATACACATACGGACTCTTCCACCGAGATGTCCAGGTCAACAACTAACACTGATTATGAACCATTCTTAGAGTCTGAAGATCACCCCGCACTTTGTGATAACATTATTCATCGGGGTATTGATGGAACTTTTGAGGAGATCTTCGCTAATAAACTCGCATTTTTGAATGACATGGGTGTTGAGATGAATCATGTCCCAATCAATGAAATTGAACCTCCACCCCTTCTTCTGAACTGTAAAAAGAATGCGAGTAATCCATCACATTCACTGCATCGTCTCTCCAAAACGAGACGCACACACATTCTATTCCACCCCTTACCCTTTCCCCATTTCTTCTTTCACCAACCAAAGCACTGCATTGATAAAATTATTGAATGGTGGGTGTTAACTTTCGGTCTTTGCAAAGCTTGGCATTGACCATTGATTTTTTGACCCCTTCATATGATTTTCAAAGATTAACATGGCATAACTCAAGTTTGGGGGGGCATTTTTTCTGGCTCTTGAAAAGAAAATTTTTACAAAATTGTGAGCCAAAAATAAGTTTGGGGGATGATCTTCACTTAAATATTTTGCCCCCACTAATAAATTCCTCCCAAGCTTATAGGTTTTTCGAGATTTAGCAGATGGCAACAGTGAGGACACTGTTGAAAATAAGTTTGGGGGAGGTTTGTGCTTATTTTCGCATTATTTGCATCATACTTTGCATAAGCACAAAACATTTTTCAAAACCTATAAAAATTTAAAAAATTTCAAAACTATAAAAATATTTTTGTACATAAATAAGATAATAAAAGATTAGATAGTGAAAAATTACATCCATGAGATTAGAAAAATTTAAGAAAACTAAGAAAATTAGAAGTTTTCTTATACGAACTAGTAATAAGTAGTTATGAGCCGTTGTCCCAAGGATTAGTAAGATGAAGGAAGTCACTAATCTGAGGATAAAAATAAGTCTGAAAAATAGTTCCTATTCTGGAAGCCAAACATTTTGAACGTTGATACTCTGCTATTCGCACTTACACACGTCTTGAAACTCGGGATAGTAGAGGATACCTTGAAATGCTCTTGTCTTAAAGCCGATGTATGAAGGAAATTAAAAAAAAGTGAATAAAAATATATAAAATGGTGAGAAAAATGGACACTGGTTTTGTTATCACCGAGGGCAACAAAAAATATAGCGAGGGTGCCTCTTCACCTAGTGCCTTAAGGCCAACTGGTCTGGGAGTCACTGCTATGCCTTAGGTGGTGCAAGACGAGGAAAATACACCAAATAAGCAAGCACATGAGTAATCGGTCGGTCAGTACCTCAAGAATTATTAACGGTCACATGAAAGCGTGTGAGCAATCCTAATATTCATTAATTAAAAAGTACTGAGGCTGATGGGCAAGAGTATGATAGCTTGAATTGAATTCTCCGGGTGTAGGGATGTCCTTAACACACACGCAGGGTTATATGATCGATGTTTGGAAGAAAGATAGGAATGAAGAATAAGACGATGTTTTATTGAGGGAGGACGTGATTTCTAACATCTTTTCATGACTATTAAGATAGGGCTCATGACAACCGAAAAGCTAGCTTAGTTGGAAACCCTAATTTTCAAAGCTTTTCTTTTACAATTCTTTTCTTTAAATGTAATATTCATGATCTTCCTTTTATTATTGGATTTTGTGGGTGCAATCCGCTGAAAACCCTCAGGAGACAACACTCCTCCTACTAGGGACACCTAGAGGTTTAAAGGCTTGTTGCACGTGCTCAGTGCAATCGTGTTGCCTACGAAAGTGTGCTAGTTAGTTTTTCTCTTTCTTTATTTTCTCCTTCTCTTTTTAATAAAACAGTTCGCTCGAGACGATCGAAATTAAATTTGGGGGAATTTGATCAGTCGAAAATACCGCATCTTTTAACCGGCAATTTCCCTATCATTTGCATTCATATAGAAGTGTTCGGCATTCATATGTCACATATTAGCAAATCAGTCGTTGAATATCAGATTGCATGTGTTAGACTCTAAAACCGGCACTATAAAGGAAATTGACTGCATTTCATGGCATCGCATCATCCCTATATTGCGCAACACTTGTGTCGAGATTTGTGCAGAAAATTGCAGGAGCAAAGTCACAAGAAGCTGATAAAAAATACACCAACTCCATGTTTTCAGATCTGGTAGCAATTCAGAAGGAAATATACAAATCAACATATCAAAGAAAGGCCCATATGTCAGCCCAAATTCAACAAAGAAGACTCAAGCCATGAAGCCCCAAAAGAGCCGCGGAACCGCGGCGGGAGCCGGCTTGAGCCGCAGTTCCGCGGCTCTTCTGCCACTTCAGCGCTTCATTTTCAGTGCAAAATTCCTATCTCAGGGCCCACATTCATTTAAGATGCCTCAAATTCCAGAATTATCTCGAAGCTACTGCCAGATCAGCAAAGTTCATTAAGCAAGATAATCTTAATTAAGCTCCTAACAAACTATTTCTAAAAGCTCCCTCCTAACTAATCACATCTAGAAGCTTCTCCTCAACAAACTTTTGGAGGGAAATTCAAATCTCCTCTAACTAACTTTTGGAGGGAAATTCAAATTCTAATCCTAGATCTAGGGTTTAGGGAAGTCTATAAATAGGAGCCTAGATCTAAGGGTTGACGGAGTTCTTGATTAGTTCATTAGTTCATTAATCTTTAGCTCTTTCTTCATCTTCTTCCACAAGTCTAGTGACAAGAATTGTGCGAAACCCTAACCCTAATTCCAATCCAAATTCAAGATCCCGAGTACCAAATCAAGTGAGAAGCCTTCAACCTTTTATGAGCAGAGCCGATCTTCAATCGGGCAAGTGATCCAAGCTGATCCGCGACTCAGGGAGACGAGCGAAGCCGAATCGATGATCAAGTTCTTCCTCTTGTAGTTCTTGAGCGAATGTAACGAAATTGTTGATATAAATAAAAGGTGAAATTCTTTTATCTTGCTTTCTTTTAATTCTTGCATCATGATTCGATCTCAATTTGTAATTGTAGTTCTTGTTGTGATGTTTGAGTAAAACTCCGCTCGTAAAGGAGTCGAGACGATCAATAGAATGATGATGTAATAAATCTTAATACGATTCTTGAGTCCTACGAGCTTTGTAAACCCTAGCAAGTTCAAGAATCGATGACCTAGTTTCGTAGCGATGCTTTTGTTAGTTATATGTATGCCCTAGAGGCCATTACTGTACATAGGATGTATATTATAGTGGATGCTGGGACATATATAGGGAGGATTTTCTTGCTCGACATGATAGTATGCTATCTGGTTACCCTTTACCTTAACGTGTATGCTGATTGTCTCTCTGTTACATGTTGGTAAAGCCCTTAGGATCTGTACTTGACTACCTGGACTATGATGCGGATCATACTAGTGGGGACATGGTAGTCCATAAGTACATCCTTCAAAGTCCCTAGTCGTGGGTGTATCGAGACGGGGCATCGATATACCAGAGTAGACTAGCGTATACCTTCTCGACCCATACAGATGGGCGATGGATGATCCCATATCCATTGGTGTTTGACATCAGAGATGATATACGGGTGCTCAGTAGAGACTGGGTACACTGGACGGACTCGCCGAGAACTCCCAGATGGTATTATACCTCACGTCAGATGGCAGTTCTCTGGTGACACTGGTACAGAGTAGTCTGTTGACCCGAGATCGTCATAGAGTCTTGTGTGGTTCCCACTGTGCTTTGATTTCCATCTTACCACGTCCAAGAGGGCGTGCAAAACGGTGGTTTTTGGGTACAGTCCCGAGTCACATGGAGGCAATGAGCGATAGGAGGGGATTCGTCTCTCCCGGTATAGGGGGTTGATGTTGCGCTGTGTTCGATTGGCTATAACAGGAAATCCCTGGCCAGGGTTGCTGAGATTTACTGGTAAGTGTTACCAGTAGTTTCTCAAAGTGTTATAGACCTCATATCGACACGACTTATCGAGCTATTGGGGTCTGACGTTTACCACCCCTAGGCGGGATATGCGACATATCAGACGATCAGACCGGACTGTACGGTAGTGTTACTGGTCGGATTCACTGGAGTGTGAGCGGGCTTGCTCGTCGATCTTCAGATCGCTCAATACCCGGGTAGCCGTTACGTTAAGCAGACCGCTTGCGGCTTGTGGGTGTTTGATATGATCATCGCCTGCTGCCGGCGTATTGACGAGTCTTTAGAGTCCTACACAGAGGTTTCCTGGCTCAAGCGAAACGAAATAGGAGCGCATATGAGATATGTGCGGGACCGAGAATAATGCGTGTATGTGATACCGTATTCTATTCTCGCGATAAATATATCGAATGGTTGTATGCGATATAACCTAGTTATCGATTCAAGCGTTGATTCGATAAGCCGATATATTGTATACTAGTCGGTTGTGTGCGACATACCGGGTCATTGAATCAAGTGTTGATTTAATGATTTAATGCATATTTATATATTTGATATATTACTTTGCGTTAACTAGTATTGGTTCACTTTATATGGATTTTCTCACTTGTAATGTGTACATTGTATATGTGATATACATTTGTACATTTGCTTGTATCATGTTTGATGATACATGATTGTTTAAGTGTATGTTAAGAATAAACCATGGTTATTTATATGATTAGGGTTTTATTTCCTTTTCTTATTTATTTATCTATTTATTCATTTTGGAAATAATTAGAAAAGGGATAAAGAGAAAATGGTGGCTAATTTTGTTTCATATTGAAGCTTCTTGAAGACTTTGACCTAGTGACCATTTTGTTCTTATCCTTAACCCTAACCATTCCATTAACCATGGTCTTCTCTCTACACTTAACTATGGTTGAATATATGATAAGTATTGATTTACTTTTTCTTTTTAATATAACTTATCATATCTTTTCTTCTTCTTCTTCCTTGAACTTCAAGAAGAAAAGCTTCACCTCATCAATGGTGATTGATGAATTAGAGTGAGAAATCCAATTCTAAAGTTAACCCAACTCCTATTTCTTCATCCTCTACCTCTTGCCAAGTAGTAGAGTGTGTTTACTTCACAAGTTTCATGACTTGGTGAAGTTGTGAGCTTGATCTAGCGATGCCTCGACGTAGATCATCTTCGGCATGGACATCGACGACCTAGCTTGCTCATTCTCCGACGAAGCCGATCCTAGAGCCCGGATTTGACTTGGACAGCGGAGACGGCCTCGTTGCGGAGCTATGGAGGTGGACAAACGGATCTACAAAGGTTGTATTTCCGTATTCACATTAGTTAAGTGTTAACTAGTTCGTTGTTCGCCTAGACATCTAGTTATCGATCCGTAGTTTAGGGTTTGTAGGCACCGTAAAATTTGAAATTGCCATGGTTGATGGCTTGGGAGACCTCACTTGAGTGCCTAGGAACCCTACAGTGGTATCAGAGCCTAGCTAGAGCCTTAGGCGAAGTCTAGACGGAAATTGAACTCCGAACGAACCCGAAACCCCGATTCAAACATGCTCTCTGTCCATTTTTTAAAATCTGGTCTTTTTCCACATTAAAAATATTCAGAAACATCAGCAGGCAATTCTAAGGCATACTGTAAATTTCGTACGGCTAATTCCAACAGTGAGCCGCGTTTCCGCGGCACGAGCATGGCTCGTGCGGCGGAAGCGCGGCCATTTTGTCGTTTTGCGCATTATATTTTCTACAGTAATTCCACTTTTGCTATGCTGGTTTTCCTGGGAATTTTTAATTGTTTTTCAAGAGTTGAATTTCTGCAGTTGTTTTGGGGATTCGGTGTTTCGATCGGGGTATCAAATTTTGTCTGTGTGGCTTTCCGGATAAATTTTAGAATATGTTAAAAAGTTCGACCGGATATAAATACCCAATTTTTCCCCTGTCGGGAAATTTCCAAGTGTTGGATTTTTCCGTAGTTTAACGACGTTCTAAGTAGTGCAAGTAACGCGATGGTCCCTCTAGAAGACACAAACCTTAACTCGATTATGTGACCGTCTTGAACTGCCCTTTGAACCTTCGGGTTTGGGGGAGTACGGCGTGCCACATGTGAGGCGTTGGCTTGACCCTTCTACGGCTGGATCGTTGGTACTGAGGTACGAACGGAATGTTGTTAGACTTGTTTCATGTGTTAATCAGTTTCGGGAAAACTTGGGTGTTCGAATATTCAATCGGAAAGTTTAACATTTTCTGTTTATCTGGAATGGGATACAATAATTGGAATTCACAATAGTTATATGATAACTGAATGAATGTTATAAATCTAGCGGTTTAGTCTCACTTGATCGGTTGCCACAGAATTTTGATGTGATCAAAAGTCCGTCGCAATCACGTAGCATACGCGGATACTCGCCGGGTAAACTTAATAGACAGCCTCACTCCATAGCCCCGACCAAGTGACTGTAGGAGAACCCCGTCGCCGAAAGCATCCGTCCGGGTGCTCGCGGTAGCGGTGTTCCGCCTTGGTGCACTTCGTCGACGGCGTCGGGGGTGCAGCCGCCTACTGAAGTTTGCGACGAGCATTCGATCACGATGTCGGGAATCCTGTTGAATTGCCCGACTTGGTATTGAAAAGAGTTTTCGATTTTGAGACTAAAATACGGGGTTTATAATTGTTAGGCATGTGATGTCTAAGTAATTCATTTGGTCAGGCATGCGATGTCTGAGGTGGTTGCGGATTCCAACTGTTGTAGTTTTACACTTTCTTTTCTGTGACCGTAAGTGTAATATGTGATATCGCCGGTTTCGTTGCTATATGTCAACGACAATTGGGATGCGCATATTTACTTACGTTGATGACATGTGATGTTATGTGTTGCTGGATATGTTATATTGGATCGTCGTGTTTGAATAGCCGGGGGTTTTTATGTGAGATGAGTGTTTTTCATTTTCATTCATGTAAAAACTTGTATGTAATATTCTTTTATTGGGGCGCTTCCAGGTTGCGGGAGTTGTCACCTGTTGTATATTATTTACTTTTCCGCACTAGGATAGACCCAAGGAGGAGGGCACAAGTAACCGGGTTCTGGGGTCCAGTGGGAGACCAACTCGAGCAGTCGAGTCCGGGTCTCCTAACTCCAGAATTGGTAGGGTTGCTTGCCGCTCTCGTAGGGGTCTAGGGGTGTGGGTTTGGCTATTCATCGCGACCGTGGAATCCGTGTTTTATACTGGCTCGTATTGAAAACACGGACGTCCTAGTATATCCAATATTTCATATGATTCTTCTGCTGCGATATCTGTGATGTGATCATGTGATGTTCTGTGATAGATACAGTATATAGTATATATGATATATTATATAGGCGTTACTTATGTTTTACACCCGCGCTAGCCCTGCCCCGCTCTGCCGTTAGTTACCTAACCTAACGGTGCACGAGGGGACATCGAGGCGAATGCGGATGGCATAAGTGTACGTCGTATTTATCTGTGATGTTTAGGTATTTAAATGATGGGACTTCATTAATGTGATTAATGAAAATAAAATAAACCTAAGATGTTGTAGAATCGAATTTCAAAATAAAACAGGTAGCTACAGTTTTTGCTTTGCACAGCGGTATATGTGATATATCCTGCACCTCATCCGACGAGGAAAGGACCGAGATCCCTTCACCGGGAGTGACTCCTTTAGCAATAACTGGCAGATGCTACACACTCGGTTTGTCTTTTGATTGCTTTTAAGTGTTTTTGCTTTGCACAGTGATATATGTGATATATCCCGCACCTCATTCGACGAGGAAAGGACCGACGATCCCTTCACCGGGAGTGACTCCTTTAGCAAAACTGGAAAAGCCTCAAAAGCACTCCATTTTAAAACCATTTGATTCTACAACGATATCAAGTTCATTACGCAATAGGTTTTCAGAAAAACCTGTCGTAGCCCTCCGTCATTTCAGATAAGTACTAGTTAGTATTCGTGCTACGTTTGTTGACTATGTTAAGGCGTAGTGTGCGGTAGCTAACTATTGGTTATCTGTATTAGCATATGATGCGATTGGATTAGGGTAGTCGTGCGACTTTGTTGACTATGTTAAGGGTCGTGCGGGTGGGTTTAATTCAATCGGGAAATGACGGGTTGAACTTGACTAGCACTTATGATTTGTTGACTATGTTAAGGTCATATAGCTGCTAGGGGCAAAATATTATCGGGAATTTCAAGTGTTGAAATTTGCAATGAGATTGCATACCTTCTATGAGATAGTTGGATCCCGATACCCGCTGCGAGTAAGTGTTACTCCTTGGAGAGTTTTATACATTACAATTAGCCGATCAAGTAGGTGTCTAGAAAGGTGTCAACGGGGTTACGCCTCTGGGAAAACGAGGTTTACAGTAATTAGGTTAGTGCGAAAGCACGGGGGACCTCCCTCAAAGTACCGACACTGGCCTGGCTGAAAGATTGGCGAACTTGTAGTGTGTAATTAATCCCGGCTAGTTTTTCCTTTTAGGGTTTGAAGGAAGATTTGATAAAAAGCAGTGGGAGCCATCCTGATTAGATAAAATTATAACCAATCTATTCTTGACAGAGCGCACGCTGAGTGTTTTCTTCTCTCTCTCTCCAGGTAGCGACTATATCACGCCTTAATCAAGATAATAAAACGGAATATTTGACCGAACCCGCTTGTTAGACTGAGCTGGGGAACGTTGGTCCCGCTCCAACTTATAATTGTTATAAGACAGAGCAGGAAATAGGGGATTACCAGTTTTCCCGTGCCGCCCAAACGAAGAGAGTGCATGCTGATGCATCATCTTCGGGTGTGTTCATTACATAGAACTGTTTCTCAGTGTCTTTTACGTCCTGGGTATATGATACCAGATCAGGATCCCAGATATGTAATCTGTTACATAGGGCTACAGAAAGGTAGAGAACTGAGAACGGGTGATAAGTTTCATGAGGCAGAGAACGGGTGATAAGTTTCATGAGGCAGAAAACGGGGCAAGAGTTGCAGCCAAGTCTGTCGGTCACTGTCATCCTGTATTACAATACATTGATTCTGAACGAATGTTGTTAGATACCGAACCTGATATACAAAATCATATCAATCTCTTTATTAGTAAAGAAATGATAAAATTTTGTATAGGTGGATAATGTTTTGAACATTTCCTATATCAAAAGTTGATCGGTTCAGGCACGTTATCTAAAAGCGTTGATGTTCTAAATCAAACTACAGTTCTTAGTATACAGAACACACACAAGAGGAAGAGTTCAGAAATGAACGGATTCTTCTTGAGGTATTGTAGACTAGGTCAGATCAATGTGACCCGACTAGCTAGAGTTACATAAAGATGCATATTTAAATTAGTTTGAATTTACATCTTGCGAAACTCGCCAGTCATGTCACAAAGATAAGATGACCATAGCTCCGTTTACTGGAAACAGAGAAAGAGTTAATGAACTCTTGGGATGATACATGTTGATGTATGTAAGTCCCCTGTCTACATATGCCAAGACCGGTTCTTTATACTTCATTATATTCTCTGATAATCTCTCAAGATTCAGTCATATGTTCCTGTTGAAACATGAGTCCGAACCTTTTGAGATATTCACAGAATATAAGCGAGAAGTAGAGAACCAAAATACGGGTATAAGTATTATGTCCTTTGATATGATCGAGGAGGAGAATACTTGAGCACGGAATTCCTGGACTATTCTAAAGGAGAATGAGATTCTCTCTCAGCATTACTCCTTCGTATACACCATAGCACGATGGTATATCGGGGTGGAGCAATTACACCCTATGTGATAAGGTGTGCTCTATGATGAGTACTACTGAGTTACCTATTTCCTTTTTGGGTATTATGCACTTGAGAAGCTGCATACCTATTGAATAGGGTTCTAATCAAATCAGTTGCCTACCGCTTCATATGTGATATGGAATGGGAAGAACCCATGTCTTAAGTTAGTTAAGATTTGGAGTTGTCCGGCCTATGTCTGAAAGCAAAATCCGGACAAGCTCGAGGCAAGGTCTGTAATGTACAACTGGAATAGTTCCAGCTATACAAGATACAGCTGATGATTTGATAGAACCAAAGGATTCAGTAGTTACCAACGAATCTCAGCCTCTCCGCCGATCTAGTAGGGATCCTCACCCACCTGAGAGATACTTCTGTTTCTCTATGACAGTGAGAGCGGGGATTACATCATGAGATGATGACCCAACTAGTTTCGAGCTGGCCATCAAGAGTAAGACTCTGTAAGAATGGCTGGATGTTTAGCGATCTGAGATGGAATCCTTATACACCAACAAAGTATGGACTTTGGTTGCTATATCTGAAGGGTTAAATCCCCATCAGGAGCAAGTATATCTTGAGAAGATTACTTGGTGTACATGGAAAAGTTGAGACTTTCAAAGCTAGACTTGTTAAAGGTTTTCGTCATCGACCAGGCGTGGATAATGATGAAACCTTTTCCAGTGGCTATGCTTAAGTCCATCCAGATCCTACTTGTCACGGCTACATACCATGACTGCGATATCTGGTGGTTGGGTGTCTTGACTGCTTTTCTAAATGATGATTTAGAAGAGAGCGTCTATAAGTACACAGCCAGAGGGCCTCGTAGACAGTGGGAGCAGCGGAAACGTGTGCAAGATGTTTTATATGATAAAGCAGGCATCGCGGAGTTGGAAAATCTGTTTTGATGGATTAGTCAAAGAGTTTGACATCATCAAAATGGTAGATGAACTTTGTATAAACAAAAAGATAGTAGGGAGTATGGTGGTGATCCTCGTAGAGTACGTGGATGACATACTCTTGATAGGGAAGGAGTTTCCTATGCTACGCTCGATCAATCTCCGCTTATCACTATAATTCTCCAAATAGGATCAAAGTGATACCTACTAAATCCTGGATTTTGGATCTATGAGATAGATTTAATTGGATGTTAGGACTCTCACTAGATGTAGTGAGACGGTATCATTCGATCCTTGGGAGAATCACTGGAAGGGTTCCAGGGTGATAAAGACGACTGAATGTCAGTCACAGGCATTGTCTTTACCCTCAGTAAAGGGACGGTATGTTGGAAGAGTTCCAAGCTAGATACCGTGACATACTAGACGATAAAGGCAGGATACATCGCTACTTAAGATGCTACCAAAGAGGATGTTTGGGTGTATATTAGTTCATGAGATGAACTACGTTCCTACCATTGTGAGACAATGGAGTTGTGGCATATGCCAAGGAACGCCGGTCCCATCAGTGATCCAGACATATTCTAAGGCAGTATCACTTGATCATGGAGATGGTTGATCTCCAGGGAGATCGAGGTTAGGAGAGTAGACTCAGAGGACAACACAGCGGATCCACTCACAAAG
Source organism: Agapanthus africanus (assembly GCA_030015575.1). NCBI lineage: Eukaryota > Viridiplantae > Streptophyta > Magnoliopsida > Asparagales > Amaryllidaceae > Agapanthus > Agapanthus africanus. Next base: position 663,973,278 of record CM057340.1, read on the forward strand.
GCCTGTTCCCAGTGAGAGACTTTTATGGGATGGTTGAGTATGAGATACTGCAACCACTGCTACAGATGGCCCTAGTGCAAGTGGGAGATTGTTAGTTATATGTATGCCCTAGAGGCCATTACTGTACATAGGATGTATATTGTAGTGGATGCTGGGACATATATAGGGAGGACTTTCTTGCTCGACATGATAGTATGCTATCTGGTTACCCTTTACCTTAACGTGTATGCTGATTGTCTCTCTGTTACATGTTGGTAAAGCCCTTAGGATCTGTACTTGACTACCTGGACTATGATGCGGATCATACTAGTGGGGACATGGTAGTCCATAAGTACATCCTTCAAAGTCCCTAGTCGTGGGTGTATCGAGACGGGGCATCGATATACCAGAGTAGACTAGCGTATACCTTCTCGACCCATACAGATGGGCGATGGATGATCCCATATCCATTGGTGTTTGACATCAGAGATGATATACGGGTGCTCAGTAGAGACTGGGTACACTGGACGGACTCGCCGAGAACTCCCAGATGGTATTATACCTCACGTCAGATGGCAGTTCTCTGGTGACACTGGTACAGAGTAGTCTGTTGACCCGAGATCGTCATAGAGTCTTGTGTGGTTCCCACTGTGCTTTGATTTCCATCTTACCACGTCCAAGAGGGCGTGCAAAACGGTGGTTTTTGGGTACAGTCCCGAGTCACATGGAGGCAATGAGCGATAGGAGGGGATTCGTCTCTCCCGGTATAGGGGGTTGATGTTGCGCTGTGTTCGATTGGCTATAACAGGAAATCCCTGGCCAGGGTTGCTGAGATTTACTGGTAAGTGTTACCAGTAGTTTCTCAAAGTGTTATAGACCTCATATCGACACGACTTATCGAGCTATTGGGGTCTGACGTTTACCACCCCTAGGCGGGATATGCGACATATCAGACGATCAGACCGGACTGTACGGTAGTGTTACTGGTCGGATTCACTGGAGTGTGAGCGGGCTTGCTCGTCGATCTTCAGATCGCTCAATACCCGGGTAGCCGTTACGTTAAGCAGACCGCTTGCGGCTTGTGGGTGTTTGATATGATCATCGCCTGCTGCCGGCGTATTGACGAGTCTTTAGAGTCCTACACAGAGGTTTCCTGGCTCAAGCGAAACGAAATAGGAGCGCATATGAGATATGTGCGGGACCGAGAATAATGCGTGTATGTGATACCGTATTCTATTCTCGCGATAAATATATCGAATGGTTGTATGCGATATAACCTAGTTATCGATTCAAGCGTTGATTCGATAAGCCGATATATTGTATACTAGTCGGTTGTGTGCGACATACCGGGTCATTGAATCAAGTGTTGATTTAATGATTTAATGCATATTTATATATTTGATATATTACTTTGCGTTAACTAGTATTGGTTCACTTTATATGGATTTTCTCACTTGTAATGTGTACATTGTATATGTGATATACATTTGTACATTTGCTTGTATCATGTTTGATGATACATGATTGTTTAAGTGTATGTTAAGAATAAACCATGGTTATTTATATGATTAGGGTTTTATTTCCTTTTCTTATTTATTTATCTATTTATTCATTTTGGAAATAATTAGAAAAGGGATAAAGAGAAAATGGTGGCTAATTTTGTTTCATATTGAAGCTTCTTGAAGACTTTGACCTAGTGACCATTTTGTTCTTATCCTTAACCCTAACCATTCCATTAACCATGGTCTTCTCTCTACACTTAACTATGGTTGAATATATGATAAGTATTGATTTACTTTTTCTTTTTAATATAACTTATCATATCTTTTCTTCTTCTTCTTCCTTGAACTTCAAGAAGAAAAGCTTCACCTCATCAATGGTGATTGATGAATTAGAGTGAGAAATCCAATTCTAAAGTTAACCCAACTCCTATTTCTTCATCCTCTACCTCTTGCCAAGTAGTAGAGTGTGTTTACTTCACAAGTTTCATGACTTGGTGAAGTTGTGAGCTTGATCTAGCGATGCCTCGACGTAGATCATCTTCGGCATGGACATCGACGACCTAGCTTGCTCATTCTCCGACGAAGCCGATCCTAGAGCCCGGATTTGACTTGGACAGCGGAGACGGCCTCGTTGCGGAGCTATGGAGGTGGACAAACGGATCTACAAAGGTTGTATTTCCGTATTCACATTAGTTAAGTGTTAACTAGTTCGTTGTTCGCCTAGACATCTAGTTATCGATCCGTAGTTTAGGGTTTGTAGGCACCGTAAAATTTGAAATTGCCATGGTTGATGGCTTGGGAGACCTCACTTGAGTGCCTGGAACCCTACAGCTTTCTTGATTGTGATCGCTCGAAATTAGGGATCTACGATCGTTTCTTGAATTTACTAGAGGCTAGAATGTGAATGATATCAACGAAAGAATAAGGGATAAATGATGAAACCCTAGTTTCACTAGAAATCCCCAATTCTCGTCGATCATCATCGATCTAGTATCAATTCATCGAAGGATAAGAATACGTCATCGTAAGATTACATCACATCTATAGATCCGATCGATTCCTACGAGCCTCATTTAAATTCTTGATATTTGGTTGGAAAAATCATCAAACTCTCAATTCTTGATTCTATCTTTTTCTTGTTATTAGATCTAGATTTTCTAATTCTTGAACTTCAAATATAAATCATGAATTGTTTGTTTTCTTTTCATTAAAGTTTCAATTCATCTAATTCAAAAGACGAACGATTACACTTTCCCTGTGGACGATCCGCACTTACTAACGCGCTACAATCGACACCGTTATTGATTGCGGTCAAATATTTTTTGTTGTGATTTCTTTACAATTTTTTCATACTACACATCCTAAAAATCATTCAATCAGGCCCACCTGAACTTTGGCTCAATCTGGAGAAGACTGAGGCGCCGGTGCTGGACGACCCGTTGAGAGGGGCCGTAGTAGCTGTAAGCCGATCAAAGACCAACTTCTTGGGAGCTTCCGGTGTTGGCACAGGAGCGGTGAAGCTCGTTGGCGGGAGTATGGTCCCGAAAAACAATCCTGTGGTGGCTTGAGTGATCTGTTCCACCGGCATTGTGAACAGGGAGGCTGCTTGAGGCCCATAGGCTATGCCTCCAGATTAGGCAGAACGTGGGTTGCAGTTGCATGTGGAACACTTCGAGCAGGTGAACACCATTGATCTTTGCTTTCTGCACCAAGCAAAATGCCAAATCTCAGTATCTCGAACCCAAGGGCAACCATTAGCAAACCGCGATTCGTTCGCGAACACGACACACGAAGTGTGGAGTGGAAAGAAGAAAGGGTCCTACTGGGCGTGCCAGAATCCGTTCCCCTCCGAAAGACGTGCAAGACAGACGTCTTGCCTGAAATTCGGGGCAGATGCTAATTGGTGCTATCCGTCCACCTCTCCGAAGATGTCAAGTTGATTTATGACACCGTGTATCGAAGGTTTAAACGGATGCGGCCGATGTAGCAGACTTTGTCAGATTTCCCTTCGTTTGAGGGGTTTTTGATTGTGGGGACGCTCTTCCTTGCAGGTGCAAGCCCCTGCAGTTAATTACGCTACCGCATCGCGGTAACAACTTTCTCCTTCTCCAGATAGTCACTTCGTGTCGTGGGTGTTTGTTTTGTGTTTGGTTGCCCGTGGATTGTATACGGAGACTAATTTATATTTTCGCCCATAGGGCGTGGACTAGTCCAAATCCGTATCTTTCTTAGATTTGGGTTTGGGGGATTTGGGTTTAAGGATACGTTAGTCTCATTTGGGACTAAGATCAACTTAAACATTTGTTAAGGATACGTTAGTCTAATTTTAGACTAAGATCAACTTAACGGGATCGTTTAGATCCAACAAGAGAGCATTTGGACTCTATTGTTTAGTTTAGGGACATTGCGGTCGATTAGTTTAAGGACATTACGGTCCATTGTTAGTTTAAGGACATCTCGGTCCAATGTTAGTTTAAAGACATCACGGTCGAGGTTAAGGACATCATAGTCCGTGAGTTTAAGGACCCCACAGTCCAATATTAGTTTAAAGACATCACGGTCGAGGTTAAGGACATCATAGTCCATGGGTCTAAGGACCCCACAGTCCGATGTTAGTTTAAAGACATCACGGTCAAGGTTAAGGACATCATAGTCCGCGGGTTTAAGGACTCCACAGTCCGATATTAGTTTAAAGACATCACGGTCGAGGTTAAGGACATCATAGTCCGTGGGTTTAAGGACTCCACAGTCCGGTGTTAGTTTAAAGACATCGCAGTCGAGGTTAAGGACATCATAGTCCATGGGTTTAAGGACCCCACAGTCCAATGTTAGTTTAAATACATCACGGTCGAGGTTAAGGACATCATAGTCCGTGGGTTTAAAGACCCCACAGTCCAATGTTTAGAGACGTCGTAGTCTATGAAATGTGTGGTTGTCGGGACCCGTCACCTCTTTGAAGACGTTGAGGAATTACAACGACAAATATCAAAGGAGTGAAGAGATATACCCTTGAACCAGGGTGAGTTAAGTGATCTGTAGTCCGATTTGAAACTAAGATCAATTAATTATATTATGAGCACAATAGCTTAGTTAAGTCTGAATTGAGGACTTATGGCCAATTTGGGCCAAGTCCAATTAGATTTAAAATGTTGGCCCTTTATTGGACCCTTAGACATCTGTTTGGGTTCAGCCCTTCATCTCTTAGCAATGCTAAACAAGAGTTTGAGGGCTCTGTTATCATTTGGGTCTTTGACTGAGGATTAGACATTATACCTCTGAGTTTCTACTCAATTTTGAGATTCAATTGAAGGGGAGGCTTTGCCTCTGGAAAATTAGCCAATTTGGCTAAAACTAGTGTTAAACACTAAAGAACAGTAGTGTTGAACACTAGTAATAAAGCTCTCAAATTAGTGTTTAAACACTAGGAGACAACAGTATTAAATACTGAAAATAAAGCTCTCGAATTAGTGTTAAACACTAAAGAAAGAGGGGTCACGTGTGAGCACGTGAGGGTGCCCAAAGGTGGGACCAGATCCCTTTACTTCGTTCTGCAATTAAGTGTTAAACACTTTTTATTTTTATTTTGAGCCTCACGTGTTGGCATGTGGTGATCATCTGTGCGCTGATCACTAAAACGTTTGCTAAGGGGTCACGTGGTAACACGTGAGAGCGCCCAAAGCTTAGATTTCCTTTGCTTTTTCTTTCTGTGTTTTGGAAGTCACGTGGGAGCACGTGAGGCATTGCCTCAGAGCCTTTTCCTTCTTATTTTTGGAGATCTTTTCAGGGGTCACGTGGGGCCACGTGACATTAGTTCTTTGTATGTATGAAGATCTGTTAATTCTCTTTATGTTTAAGAATTAAATTCTCTGTAGGGTTAAACCCTAATTATGATTTAGGAAGAATTAAATTCCTATTGTGAAAGAATTAAATTCTTATGTAGGGTTAAACCCTAATTTCTTTTAGAGGAATTAAATTCCCATGAATTTGAGAGGATTAAATTCTCAATTAGGGTTAAACCCTAGTTCTGTTTTGGAGGAATTAAATTCCTATAATTTTGGAGAATTAAATTCTCAGATAGGGTTTAAACCCAAATTTCATATCTTGAAGGAATTAAATTCCTGTAAATCTTGAGAGAATTAAATTCTCAGATAGGGATTAAACCCTAATATATCTTGTAGGAATTAAATTCCTATAAATTTGGGAGAATTAAATTCTCTGAACTCAATCCTCCCTCTAAGTTTTGGATCTGCATGGCAGGATCTCAACCCGATGAGAATTAAATTCTCAACCTATGGGGAGATGTGATTCTGCAGATCTTCAACTAGAGGAAGAACTAAGTTCTTTCGCAGAAGAGTTAAACTCTTAGATTTTGAGAATTAAATTCTCTGTTTGAAGTTTTGATTCCCTTTCTTTTCTCACCTAGGGTTTTCTTTGTTGAGAATTAAATTCTCCTTTCTTTTCTCTCTGAATTTTCAAGATTCCAAAAAAAAACTCTCCTCTCTCTTTTCTCTTGGCTCCTATTTATAGGAGAAGGAAAAGAATCAATTTGTTTAGTAAATCTTTCGTTGAAAATTTGATTTGTTTTCATAATTAATATGATCCTTTAGATCATTCAGTAAATTTTCTTCACCGTTGGATTTTCAATCCAAAGATATTCTGTTTGTTATTTCGGTGAGATTTAGGGAAATCTTTCCTTGTTTAGGATTTTTCCATAGATTGGTGATTTTTAATCACCCTTGGATTTTTAATCCAACGGCTCCCCATAACCCTTTTCCATTTGGAAAGATTTAGAGGAATTTAGAATTTAATTCTATTAAACTGTAAGGCTCTCAAAGCCTGTCACGTGCTGGCACGTGACCCCTGGTCACGTATGAGCACGTGACCCCCAATTAAGTCCTTTCCTCAGCCACTTATTTATGCTTTTGTTTTAACCATCACGTGTTGACACGTGACCATTGGTCACGTGTGAGCACGTGACCCCCAGTTAGGTCCTCCTTCAGCCGTTCGTTTTTATTTCTGCTTTAACTATCACATGTTGACACGTGACCATTGTTCACATGTGAGCACGTGATACCTCATTGAGGTAATTCCTGATTTTTAGAATTAAATTCTATTAAGCTGTAAGGCTTTCAAAGCCTGTCAGGTGCTGGCACGTGACCCTTGGTTACGTGTGAGCACGTGACCCCCAATTGAGTCATCTTTCAGCCGTTTGTTTTCATTTCTGTTTGATGAGATTTTAACCATCACGTGTCATCACGTGACCATTGGTCACGTGTGAACACGTGATACCTCATTGAGGTAATTCCTGATTTTTAATCAGGAAACAGTCTTTCCATGAGGACGAAGATCGTGTGCGCCTGGAAATACTGTCGTAACTTCCTGGAAGCGACGACGAGTGCCAGGACTATTTTTTCTATAGCAGGGTATCTGGTTTCCGCGTCCTTGAAAACATGTCTTACGTAGTAAACCGGCTTCTGCGTCCCTTCGAACTCCCTGACAAGCATGGAGCCTACGGCTTGGTTGGAGACAACTAAGTATAGTAATAGTTCGTCACCTTCGATCGGTCTGGTGAGGAGTAGCATGGTCGCCAGGTGGGTCTTGAGTTGTTCTAATGCGTTTTGGCATTCCTTGGTCCATTCAAACTTGGGAATTTTTTTGAGGGCTCTGAAGAAAGGGAGGCATTTTTCCTCAGCTCTGGACATAAAGCGACTCAATGCGACCACCCTCCCGTTGAGCCGCATGATATCGGTATTGCTTTTGAGCGTTGTCATGTTAAGGATGGCGCTGATTTTTTCTGGGTTTGTCTCGATTCCTCGATGGGTAACCATGAAACGGAGGAAGCGAACCGGACCCGACCAGGGGCCACTTCCCAGGAGGTCACCCATCCCAAGACTTTCCTGGCCCGAGCTCGCTTAACTACGGAGTTCTCAAGCTCCTGTAGTTCCGGTTCACTTAAAAGGCACCTCTGTATTGAAGAGTGGTATCATTCCATTTATAGTACAGATCTGCCCTCTTTCGGAATGTATTCCAAAGAGACCCCATTGTTCTATAGTGGGTCCCACGGACTCAAGAGGTGGCCCCCACGGATTCAAGAGGTGGCCCCCGCCCACTTAACACGACACTTGGCGTGGCACTTTGTTCCGTGTGGCACTTTGCTCCGTGAGCAAGAACCGGGTCCCGACATTCTCCCCACCTTTGAATAATGGTTCGTCCTCGAACCACAGACCTACTATTGAGAAAGGGTGAGGGTTGTGGTAGGCTTGTGACAGCCAACGTAAAACTTTGTCACATTCTATGACATGAACCATACTAAGAGTATCGTTGGGGCGTCCCCTACTCAGCGACGCGCTACATCGGATCCCGGGTGTAGTCTTAAATATGCAAGGGCTTGGTCGTCGTCCAGATGCGGCGCGCTACATCGGACCCCGGGTGTAGTGAAAAATAAGCAAGGGTCGTCGTCCAGAGACGGCGCGCTACATCGGACCCCGGGTGTAGTGACAAATAAGCAAGGGTCGTCGTCTACAGACGGCGCGCTACATCGGACCCCGGGTGTAGTGACAAATAAGCAAGGGTCGTCGTCCAGAGACGGCGCGCTACATCGGAACCCGGGTGTAGTGACAAATAAGCATGGGTTTCATAGGATCCGTCTAGCCTCCTGGAACATAGGTTCCCTTACGGGTAGACTAATAGAATTAGTGGAGGTGATGATTAGGAGGAGAGTTGGTATTATGTGTTTGCAAGAAACTAAGTGGGTAGGTGAAAAGAGTAGAGTCATAGAGCCTTGGGGTTATAAGCTTTGGTATACGGGTAGAGATAAAAATCGTAATGGGGTGGGTATAATCATAGATAGACGGTTGCTTGAGGATGTAGTTGAGATTAGGAGAAAAGGTGATAGAATTTTACTGGTTAAGCTTATTCTAGGTGGAGAGATCTTTAATGTTATTAGTGCTTATGCACCACAGATAGGTCTTGATGACGCTAGTAAGCGTCTATTCTGGGAGGATTTAGACGAGGTGGTGCAAAGTATACCTAGTGGAGAGAAGTTATTTATTGGTGGTGATCTTAATGGACATGTAGGTACTAGTCGTAGTGGGTTTGATACTATCCATGGAGGTTTTGGTTTCGGACAAAGGAATGAAGTAGGTGACTCGATTCTAGATTTTGATTTATCTTATGACTTGATCTTAGCAAACACCTGGTTTAGGAAAAGAGAGTCCCACCTTATCACTTTTAGGAGCGGATCAAATGCTAGTCAAATAGACTTTTTTCTGACGAGAAGAATAGATAGAGGTTGTTGTATCGACTGTAAGGTAGTGCCAGGTGAGAGTGTAACTACTCAACATAGACTTTTAGTTCTACATTTTCGATTTAGAAGAGAACCTAGGAAGATTAGACGTAAGGTAGAGCCTAAAATTAAATGGTGGCGATTGAAAGAAGGTAATCAAAAGGCTTTTATAGATCGTGTAGTACAAGAAGCGGATTGGCAGTCGGAAGATGATCCAGACAAAACATGGAATAAAATGGCTAGTTGTATCAAGAAAGTAGCTAGAGATCTACTTGGTGAGTCGAGAGGTGGTGCTCCACCATCTAAGGACATATCATGGTGGAATGAAGATGTAAAGGCTGCTATTAAAATTAAAAGAGATTCTTATAAAGATTTGAAGAAAAGTAGAGATGTGGAGAGATTTGAGAAGTACAAAATGGCTAAAAAGGAAGTTAAGAAAGCTGTTCGGGAAGCTAAATCTAAGGTCTACAAGGAGGTGTATGAGAAATTAGACACTAAAGAGGCTGCAAATGATATATACCGGATTGCTCGAATGCGGGAAAGGAAGACTAGAGACTTATGTGCGGTGAAGTGTGTCAAAAATGAAAATCAGAAGGTTTTAGTTCGAGATGAGGATATCAAGGAAAGATGGAGAGATTATTTTGACAAATTGTTCAATGAGAGCTTTACTAAGAATTTGGATGGACTTGTCATTCAATCTCAAGATATAAATCGTGATTTCATGCGTAAAATAAGACTTACTGAGGTTAAAGAAGCTTTGAACAGAATGGGTTTAAGAAAAGCGGTTGGTCCTGACGGGATTCCTATCGAGATTTGGAGATGCTTAGGAGAAATAGGCGTTAAATGGCTGACAGATCTGTTTAATAAGATTTGGCAGACAAAAAAGATGCCAAATGAATGGAGGAAAAGTATCCTTGTACCTATCTACAAGAATAAGGGTGACATTCAAAGTTGCTCAAACTACCGTGGAATAAAACTAATGTGTCACACCATGAAACTTTGGGAGAGAGTGATTGAACACAGGCTAAGGAAGGATATTAAGATAACAGAGAACCAATTTGGGTTCATGCCTGGACGATCGACGACAGAGGCGATTCATTTGCTTCGTCAACTTGTCGAGCGCTTTCGAGAGAGGAGAAGAGATTTGCATATGATATTTATTGATTTAGAAAAAGCGTACAACAAGGTACCTAGAGAGGTATTATGGGGGACAATGATGAAAAAGGGGGTCCCCGTCAAGTATATTGACATAATCAAGGATATGTACGACGGAGTAGTGGCAAATGTCAGAACTTGTGGTGGCTTAACAAGTGATTTTCCGATTACTATTGGTTTACATCAAGGATCTGCATTAAGTCCTTTCCTGTTTACCATCATGATGGATGAGCTTACTAGAACTATCCAAGATGAGGTCCCTTGGTGTATGCTATTCGCTGATGATATTGTTCTAGTAAATGAGACGAAAGCAGGGGTTAATGCCAAATTGGAATTATGGAGACAAACATTGGAACCTCGGGGATTCAGATTGAGCAGGTCCAAGACAGCATATATGCACTGCAAATTTAGTAGCCAGAGAAGTCAAAACCATATTGGTATAACATTGGAAGGGCAAGAGATATCACCGAGCGACCAGTTTAGATATCTAGGTTCCATCATCCAAAGGAATGGGGAGATCGATAGTGATGTTAATCAAAGGATCCAAGCTGGTTGGTTGAAATGGAGGAGTGCAACAGGGATTTTGTGTGATCGTAACTTTCCGTTAAAATTGAAAGGGAAGTTTTATCGGAGCGCTATTCGGCCTGCCTTATTATATGGTACAGAATGCTGAGCTCCTAAGAAGCATCATACACAGAAGATGCACGTAGCGGAGATGCGCATGCTTCGTTGGATGTGCGGTAACACTAGAAAAGACAAGGTGCGAAATGAGGATATTCGTGCAAAAGTTGGTGTAGCACCCGTGGAGGAGAAGATGCGGGAAAACCGGCTTAGATGGTTTGGTCATGTGCGACGCAGACCTATGGAAGAACCGGTTCGACGAATAGATACTCTCGATATGGGTAATGGCAAAAGGGCAAAAGGGAGACCGAAGAAAACATGGATGGAGGTGATACGAAACGATATGGTTGCCAAAGGACTCAATGAAAGTATATTGTTCGATAGAAGTGAGTAGAGACAGAGGATTCATGTGCTGGACCCGGCGTGATTCTCATGTTGGTTCATGTAGCCTACCCCATATGCTTGGGATAAAAGGCTCAGTTGTTGTTGTTGTTGTTGACACTGAATGCGTATTTAGCTGGATTCAGCTTCATCTTGTATTTTCGCAGGACATCAATCACTTCTCCGAGGTCCACAGCGTGTCCGATTGACGAGGCGGATTTTACAAGCATGTCGTCGACGTAGACTTCCATGTTTTTCCCGATCTGTGCTTTGAACAGCTTGTTGACCAGTCACTGGTACGTGGCCCCGACGTTCTTGAGTCCGAAGGGCATTACCCTGTAGCAGTATACCCCCCAATCCGTGGTGAGGGCTGTCAGCTCTTCGTCGGCCGGATCCATTAGGATCTGATTATATCCGGAGAAGGCATCCATGAAGCTTAGCAGTTCATAGCTGGCCGAGCTGTCCACTAGTTGGTCTATCCGAGAAAGTGGGTAGTTGTCTTTAGGACAAGTCTTGTTCAAGTCAGTGAAATCGATGCATATGCACCATTTCCCGTTTGCCTTCTTGACCATGACCACGTTCGCCAGCCAATCCGAGTAGTCCAAGTTTTTGATGAAGTTGGCAGCGAGCAGTCGATCCACTTCGTCCTCTATTGCCTTCTGTTTAACCGGCGCAAAACTTCTCTTCTTTTGTCGGATCGGCCTGGCATTCGGGTCAACCCTGAGCTTGTGGGAGATAACCTCTGGGTTGATCCCGGGCATGTCCGCTGGCGTCCAAGCGAAGACATCTGAGTTGTCTCGGAGGAACCGGATCAGGCCTTCACGGATGTCCCCTGTCAAGATAGAGCCGATCCGGACCGTCCGGCCGTTGACTCCCTCTATGAGGGGAACCTCTGCTAACGCTTCCACCGGGGCGCCTCCAACTTCCTTTTGGTCGTCGCGGGTATCTAAAGACCCCTGAGGATCATGTGCGTCTTCAGAATCATCGCCTTGCTCTCCGGCGGGGGACATTGAGGTGAAGAAAATCTTGGCGGTTTGTTGGTCCCCATAGGCTCGGCCTATTCCCCCATTATCTAAAGGGAATTTGAGCGTAAGGTGGTAAGTCGAGATCTGAGTCCGGAGGGAGTTTAAGGTGGGGCATCCTAAGAGAATGTTGTAGGATGACGGGACCTTAGCAACGAGGAAGTTCACCAGCACAGTTCACGTCTTTCCCGCTTCCCTAATGTTGAGGAGGAGAGTGACTGACCCTTCGGCCGGGACGGAATGGTTGGTGAACCCGGAGAGAACGTGGGAGGTCGGTTGAAGGTCGGATGGATCAAATCCCATATGCTAGAAACAGTCGTAGAACAGGATATCCGCTGAGCTCCCTGAATCGACCAATATTCTTCGGACCTCGTAGCGGTGAACTCGGGCCGTTATCACAAGAGGGTCATTGTGAGGAAATGATATGCCATGAAGGTCTTCGTCGATGAAGATGATCGGGTCATCCTTCCTGCATTTCTTGTGGGGTAAATCACTTATGTCCCCGACTGGGAAGAGGTGGTGGTTCCCCCCACTTTCCAGAGTTGGATTCGTCAAAATGACTATGATTTGTCAGATTGTTAACTCCCCGGGTGGGGTTTGGTCTTTTTGCTCCCGCTCCGTTTGTCGCTTGTCTCGTAAGTATTTCGCTAGGTGGCCAGAGCGGATCAACTTCTCGATGTAGTCACGAAGTTGCTTGCAGCTCTCGGTCGGGTGACCCTGCGACCTGTGATAGGCGCAGTACGGGCCGCGGAGCCGCTTGCCCGTCCTCTGGGTAGCTGGTGGGAGCTTAAAGAACCTCTCGCGTTTAGTCTCTTCTAACAGCTCGGTCCAGGAAATGTTCAAAAGAGTGTACTCCTAGAACCTTAGGGAATAAGGTTTCGGGCGATCAACTTTCTTTTTCTCTTCCCTATCCCGTCTTTTCTGGTCTGTTTGGTCGCCTTTGGGAAGGTTTAAGTTCACCTCCGACTCAAGTTGGATTTCTTGCTCAGTCCATGCTTTCACTTCGGCTATGGTCTTAGGTTGCGCCAATGCAAAAGAGCGGAGCCACTTTTATGCCTAAGACCCGACCTCAGCGTGGTGATAACTGTTTTGTCGCGGTGCTCAGGAACCTCCAGGAGGGCGTTGTAGAAGCAGGTGACATACCCCTTAAAGAATTCCTTATCTCCGCTCTTGACGGTGAACAGGTAGTCGACCGTCCTTTTCTGTCGTCGGTTACCGACGAAATGACCGAGAAATTGGGTAGCCTGCTCGTCAAAGGTCGAGATGGAGCATGGCGCAAGCCCTCGGAACCAATCCGAACCAGCTTAGATGAGGGTGGTGGGGAAGGCCCTGCATTAAGACACATCCGAGTTATCTTGGAAGCTCATGGCGGCCGTGAACGCGTTCAAGTGGTCCTTCGGATCGGACTTTCCGTTAAAAAGAGGCACTTTGGGCGGTTTGTTCCTGGACGAGACGCGTTCGGCTAGGAGTCGTTCAGTAAACGGTCTTACGCGTGAATCAGCGGAGTACTTCGCCCCTTCGTCAGCTGTGTGGTCGTCCTGTCGTATGTTCTTAATCTTCTTTTCGAGGGCCTCGATCCGTTGGTTGTATCCCGAGGATTCCCCATAGTCGGAGCGTCGGCTATCTCTGCTCCAGGTTTGCGCGATGGTGCGGCTTCGGTTTCGCTCCATCACATTTCTTAAATCCTCGGACGAGGCCCTTCATGAGTAGTCCCGACGTTCACCGTTTGCGCGGCCTCGACAGGAGTGGGGGCGTCAGTCTTGCCTGGAAGCAGGAGAACTGACCGACACTACCTCAGGGTGTGAGAGCACGCGGCAGGCGTCAGAACGACGACCTAGTCTCCCCTGAGATCGGGGCATTGAACTGTCCGGCGTCCATCGGGTCACTGAGTCATTCCCCACATGTAGGTTGTAATTTCTAGAATCGGCACGCTGGCATTCATTAACATCAGGGTGAGCGCGATTGAGGTCAAGGACCTGAGTGTGTGTTCCCGCCAACATGCGTACGTGTCCATCCTGGGAAAGGGGAACTGCGGTTCGGTAGGTGTGGCCGGCTGCTTGAACGAGGGCGGGTGCTTCCACCATCACTGTGAGCCTGTCGATCATAGCGGATAAGGCGTTGATGATGTTAGGAGGGGGAGTAGGACCGCTCCCGCCTCCGTTATGGGGGGAGGGGTGGCTCGTGCTGGGATCGTCGCGGTCGTCGCTTGCCATTAAATCGAAGGTGGGGGATCAAATTTTTATGGTGGAAAAGTCTTTCGTTTCCCACAGACGGCGCCAACTGGTGGAGGTCGAAATCTCCCTTAGTAGTCGTCTTCCATCGATCTTACTGCAAGCATTCTTGAACGGTTGAGATTGGGAGTGGAGATTGGACATGCGGATCTTAATGGGTTGTTGTTGACGCCGAGCTACCTGCAAAGAATGTCCCGGGGTAGGTGACCACCGTAGGACCCTCCGGCGATCAAGTACCGAGGTATAAAGGCAGGGTAGTGGCGTATTGGAATCGATTTTGACTTACCTCAATCGTTTGGAAGAGGGGGTTTATATAGAGGTCGCGTAGGAGCGATCCGGCGCGAGGTTCCCACCGTCCGTTACGCCCTTATGGCACGTTCGTGTTGATGGCGGGATATGCCCATTAATAGCGAGATACGCTTGTTAATGGAGAAACGTGCCAGCGTGGGATGCAGGACATGCAACGGCGGAAATCTCGCTCTGACGAGATACGCAGAGCCGTTACAGGGGCGCTTGGGCTCCGTGCTCCGGGTTTGACGGGGAGGCCGAGGAGTCTTAGCTCGGTAGATAGCTTGGAGTCGAGCGAGGAGGCCGAGGAGTCTCGGCTGCCTGAGCACACATGGGGGGTACTCCGGGGAGGCTTTCCCGAAAGGTCGGGTACTGTTAGGTCCACGTTACCTCTCCCGGTACTTTCGGGGTTGCGGAAACGGTAAATCAAAATTTTTCTAAACTTTAACATGGACCGTAAAAGCCGGATCTTTGCTAAACTAAACTAGCATACTTGCAAAGAAGAATTAACTACTCGGCAAAGTGGTTATACCTCAACTTGAACTCCTTCACTTCTTGTTGTTGTTCTTCTTTGATGTTCTTCTCTTCTTGTTCTTCTTCTCATCGCTTGCTCAATGGTTGATCCGGACTTCGGTCACCTGCGCGGCCTCCTTGAGTCGAAGACGATCCACCCGAGAGATGTACACCGAGCTCCACCTCAAGCCGAGGTAACTAGGGCAAGGAGATTGCTAATCTAGAAGCCCTAGGTTGTGTAGAGAGGATGTATGGATGTGTTTGTCAAATAGAATCCTTTTTCTCTCAACACATGAGATCAAAGGAGAAATCAAGAGGAGGAAGAAGAAGGAGATTTTCTAGCAACCATGGAGCTTCTCATTTTCAAGAGAGAGAAATGAGAATAAGCAAATGAAAAGCTTAACCAAGAGAAAAGCTAACCATGGTTGCAATAATGCACAAACATTATCATTACAAATCCAATCAAGATAAAGGTGATGGCTACAAATGACATGACCATTATCATAACTAAATAAAAAGAAAACCAAAGAATACTTTAGATCTTCTAAGAAGATCTAAGTCAACTTTGGTCAAATGGTCAACAAAGTCAAGATGGTCAAACGGTCAATGTAATTAGCCATAACAAAATTATCAATGAAAGGATTAGTAAATAATGTCCCCGGCTCATTATGGTTTTGACCAAACGAACTGTCGAAACCCTAATGAGTCCGCCTCAAAATGGTTTTGACCGAATCAACTGTCAAAACCCTAATGAGCCTGCCACATAGTGGTTTTGGCCGAACCAACTGCCAAAACCCTAATGAGGCACCTCCTCCTTCATCGCTCCAGAAAACTGTGCATACACACCTGCATCCGTATTCCGTAGAATGCGGATGCGCAGAAGACAAAACAAATCCATCCGTACAATACTAGGATCTGGCTTAAACCAAAGCCCACCAGTACTGCCTGCCCGAACATCATACGCACACAAGTGTACGTAAGTGTTCGCAGCCCTGCCGTAAAACCATACGGCCTCTACACGTTTCGCTCAGTGCAGGGAAACTCTCTGTGTGGGACTCTAAAGACTCGACACTACGCTGGCAGTGGGTTTAACCACAGACCGCAAGCGGCACTAGCTGTACGTAACGGTCCCCAGGTAGATGTCGATAAGAATGCCGATGAGGTAAACCCATCCGAACTCCTACTGAGTCTGTATGTGACAATCTCCGTACAGTCCGGTCCGTTCGTCTGATACATCGCATGGCGGGCCTAGGGGGGCGGTAAACGTCAGTCCCCTAATAGCGGTACAAGTCGTGTCGGAGTGAAGCCCAATACACCCTGAGATAACACTGGAACCTACCAGTACATCTCGCTTGCCCTGGCCAGGGACTACTTGTGTAATGGCTCTCCTAGACACAGCGCGATGTCAACCCCCAATACCGGGAGAGACGAATCCTGTCTAACCGTCACTGCCTCCAAGTGCTTCGGGACTGCTCCCAACTACTACCTGTTTGCACGACTCAGTAGAGCCGTGGTAGGGTAGTAATCAAAGAACAGTGGGAACACACTCGAGGCGAAGTGACAGTGTCAAGTCAGCGGACTAAGCTGTACTCATGTCACCTGGGAACTGATAACTAACGATAGGTATAATACCAACCATCAGTTCCCGATGAGTCCTGTCCAGTGTACTCGTAACCCAACGAGCACCCGCATACTATCTCAAGTACGACGTACCGACGGCTGTGGGACAGACCGTCTCCCGTGCTGGGATGAGAAGCGCATACGCTAGTCTACTCCGGAGTATCGATGCCCTATCTCGGTACTCCCACGACTAGGGACGTGTATAAGGATGTGCTTGTAGATTACCCAGCCCCCACGAGTGTGATCGCCATCACAACGCCGGTAATCAAGCAAAGATCCTAAGGGCTCTACTAATGCGTATAGGTGATATAATAAATAAACACACATGTACACATTAAAGCAGAGACAAACCAAGTAGCATACTACTATATTGAGCAAGATTGTCTGTACAACTGTGAATATCCCAAGCTTCCATCAAGTAATATACATACTAGTATGATACAGTAATGGCCTCTAGGGCATATACACTAACAATCTCCCACTTGCACTAAGGCCATGTACTGGCGTATCGAAGACCTATCATCTCGATCAGCCGCTCGAACTGAGTCTGGGGTAAAGCCTTCGTGAATGGGTCCGCAGTATTGTCCTTTGTGTCCACTCTCTGCACCTCGATCTCCTATCGATCAATGATCTCCCTGATCAGGTGATACCGCCTTAAGATGTGCCTGGATTTCTGATGGGACCTTGGTTCCTTCGCTAAAGCTATAGCCCCATTGTTATCGCAATACAAACGTATTGGGTCAACAATGGACGGAACCACCTGAAGTTCACTAATGAACTTCTTCATCCAGACCGCCTCTTTTGCGGCATCGCTTGCAGCAATGTATTCAGCCTCCATCGTCGAGTCTGCGACGGTATCCTGCTTGGAACTCCTCCAACATACCGCCCCTCCGTTGAGGGTAAACAAAAAACCCGAGACAGACTTGCTGTCATCTTTGTCACTCTGGAAGCTTGAATCGGTAAAGGACTCGACCCTGAGGTCTCCATTACCGTAAACCAGGAACATCTCCTTAGTCCTTCTCAGGTACTTGAGAATGTTCTTCACTGCTGTCCAGTGG
Source organism: Agapanthus africanus (assembly GCA_030015575.1). Lineage (NCBI taxonomy): Eukaryota > Viridiplantae > Streptophyta > Magnoliopsida > Asparagales > Amaryllidaceae > Agapanthus > Agapanthus africanus. Next base: position 663,990,933 of record CM057340.1, read on the forward strand.
TCCTCCCCTGGGTCTGACTAATACTGGCTTACCGTACTCAACGCGTAAGCTACATCTGGTCTTGTACATAGTATCGCATACATTATAGATCCTACCGCCGAAGCGTAGGGTATAGTGCTCATGCGAACCCTCTCCTCGTCAGTCTTAGGAGACATCTTCTTGGAGAGGGTAATTCCGTGCAATGCGGGTATGTTACCGCGCTTGGAATCCTCCATACTAAATCTCTTTAGTACGGTCTCTATGTACCTGGACTGCGAAAGTCCCAACAGTTTCTTGGATCTATCTCTATAGATCTTGATCCCCAGAATGTACGAGGCATCACCCAGGTCCTTCATGGAGAACCTTTGTGACAAAAATAGCTTGACCGATTGTAGCATAGGAATATCATTTCCTATCAAAAGAATGTCGTCCACGTACAAGACTAGGAATACGACAGTTCGTCCTACAATCTTCTTATATACACAGGGTTCATCTTCGTTCTTGATGAAATCAAATTCCTTGATTGCCTCATCAAAACAGATGTTCCAGCTCCGCGATGCCTGCTTTAATCCATAAATGGATTTAAGCAACTTGCACACCTTTCCGCTGCTCCCACTGTCTACAAAACCTTCTGGTTGATCCATGTAAACGCACTCTTCCAAACAACCGTTTAGGAAAGTCGTTTTAACATCCATCTGCCAGATTTCATAGTCATGGAAGGCAGCAATGGCAAGTAGGATCCGAATGGATTTGAGCATAGCCACCGGAGAAAAAGTTTCATCATAGTCCAAACCAGGTCTTTGACGAAAACCTTTTGCAACGAGTCTAGCTTTATAGGTTTCCACCTGCCCATCTACACCAAGTTTCCTTTTGTAGATCCATTTGCATCCAACGGGTTTTACCCCAGGTGGAACAATATCCATGGTCCACACTTTATTGGCGTACATGGACTCCATTTCAGATTGCATTGCTTCCTGCCACTTATCAGAGTCCCTACTGATAATGGCCTGCCTGAAACTGGTAGGGTCATCTTCTTCCAAGATGCAATCCTCTCGATCCCCGTCAATGAGAAAACCGTAGTATCTCTCGGGCGGATGAGAAATCCTACCAGATCTGCGGAGTGGCTGAGGTTCGTCTGGGGTTATTGAATCCTGAGGTTCTGTCAAACTTTCAGTTTCAGTTTGTGGTCGCTGAATTTCTTCCAATTCTACCGTGCTCCCACTAATTTCTTTTGCAAGAAACTCCGTTTCCAAGAAAACGGCATGCTGAGCAACAAACACCTTCTGTTCCTCGGTGTGGTAGAATAGATATCCATAACCATTCTTTGGATATCCCACAAACTTACATAAAACTGACCGTGCCTCTAGTTTATCCGGTTTATGCTTTTTAACATAAGCCGGACAACCCCATATCTTAGATCTTTTAAGATATGGCCTCTTTCCATTCCATATCTCGAACGGAGTCTTAGGCACAGATTTAGACGGAACATCATTCAATAGGTATGCGGCTGTCAATAGCGCATGTCCCCAAAATGAAAGAGGCAACTCGGCATTACTCATCATGGAGCGAACCATATCCAGTAGGGTACGATTCCTCCGCTCCGAAACACCGTTGTGCTGTGGTGTATAAGGAGGAGTAAGCTGAGAGAGAATACCATTCTCTTTTAAGTAATCTAGGAATTCCGTGCTTAAGTACTCCCCTCCCCTGTCAGACCGGAGGATCTTGATACTTTTGCCTGTCTGGTTCTCTACTTCGTTTCTGAATTCCTTGAATTTCTCAAAAGCTTCAGATTTGTGTTTCATCAGATACACATATCCGAACCTAGAGAGATCGTCAGTGAATGTGATGAAGTACGAGAACCCACCCCTTGCATGTATAGACATCGGACCACATACATCACTATGTACGAGTCCCAAGAGCTCTGCTGCTCTTTCTCCATGTCCGGTGAACGGAGATTTGGTCATCTTTCCTTTGAGACAAGACTGACAAGTTCCATAAGATGAAAACTCGAACGCATTCAAGAGTCCATCTTTATGCAACTTACTCAGTCTTTTCTCTCCGATATGACCAAGTCTACAATGCCACAAGTAGGATTCATCCGTATCTGAATTCTTTCTCTTGCGTGTGTTTTGTATGTTGAGAACTGTATTCTGATTTAGAACATAGATACCATTAAACAGTGTACCCTCTGCAACCAGTACCTTATCAAGGTAAATGTTCATGATATTCTTTTCAAGAACAAAGTTATATCCATCTTTATCGAGTAAAGAAACTGATATGATGTTGCAAACCATGGAGGGTACATAGTAGCAATCGTTCAAAATCATAGTCTTGCCATTTGGCAATACTAGGTGATATTCACCGACGGCTGCCGCATTAACTTGTGCTCCGTTCGCTACTCTGAGCGACATATCACCCGGTGCAACTTTCCTACTTTTTCTCAGTCCCTGCAATAAATTACAGATATGAGATCCTGATCCGGTATCAAGTACCCAGGAGGTAGGGCTGACCGTAAAACAGTTCTCAATTACAAGAACACCTGAAGTAGATGCAAAACCATGCTTCTTCTTCGACTGGGTATCCTGGAAATCCATACAATCCCCTTTCCCATTCTCATACTCATGACTGTTGTCACAAGTTAGAGCTGAACCAACTTTCCCCAGTCCCGAATAAGAATTCGGATCGGTCAAGCGATACATTTTATTATCTTGATTAGGGCGTGAAAAGGTTGCTGCCTGGAGAGAGAAAAGAAACACTCAGCGTATGCTCTTGCAAGATTAGATTGGTTTATTAATTTATCTAACCAGGATGTCTCCCACTATTTACTCAAATTCTTCTTAAAACCTTTTAAAAGAAGAACTAGCCGGGTTTTAATTCACGTCATAATACTTGCTTAACCTTTCAGCCAGGCTAGTGTCGGTACTTCGAGGGAGGTTTTCCAACGCTTTCGCGAAGTTCCTTAATTAAAGAACCTCTTTTCCCTGGGGGCGTAACCCCGCTAACACCTCTCTAGACACCTACTAGGTTTATAGCATTGATCGTTAAGTGAAATAATCTCCCGAGAGTAAACCAACTCATCAGTGGGATCGGGATCCAACTGTCATTGTGTGATAACCTAGATGGAATCCACTCTAGTCACCACACTCCAGAAGGTATGCTAAATCTGCAAGTTTCAGTTCTTTTGAAACTCCCGATGTGGTTTTTGCCCCTAACTGTTCATGACCTTGACTAGGTCAACAAGCCACAAACTGTTAGACAAGTTCTACCCGTCATAATCCTGATTGCATTAGACCCACCCGTACGTGCCCTTGACTAGGTCAACAAGGCCGCACGACTGTCCTAACCAATCACATTTGCAATCCACAGAAAAATATTATTTAGCTACCGTTCACTATGCCTTGACTAGGTCAACAAACGCAGCACGAATACTGAATAATATTAATCCGAAACGACGGAGGGCTACGGCTGGGTTTTTGGCGAAAAAACCCGTTAACGTAATGAACTTGATATCGTTGAAGGAACCTGATTGCACCTTTTTGAAAATCATAGTGGCGAAAACTTTTGCTAAAGAGGTCACTCCCTGCGAAGGGATCTCGGCTCTTTCCTCGTCGAGTGAGGTACTGGGCATTCATAAGATGAATATCTCGATGCAAAGCAAGAATAATCGACTATGGTGAAGTTATTACCCTGACGCAAACCTTTTGTCCAAGGGGTTACTCCCGATGAGGGGATCTCGGCCCTTGCCTCGTCGATTGAGGTGCTGGGCATTCATAACCGAATACCTCGATGCAAAACAAAAAGATGAACGTCCTTGTAATAACAGCTTTTTGAAAAACTTGTTCCAACAACGTCTTTTAGGTTTATTTTCTTGCATTAGTTCTTTTAATGCGTGATATTCTTGCATTAGTTCTTTTAATGCGTCCCATCATTTAATCCTACCATTGCAGAAAACAACCAAAATATGACGTACGCTTATGCCATTCGCATTCGCCACGGGGTCCCGTCATCACTCGTTAGGTTACTTAACTAACGACAGAGCGGGGGCTGGGCTGGCGCGGCTGTAAAACATAAGCAACGCCTAAATAGTAAAGCAATAATAGACATTACAGATCACAGATGAATACATTGGATATACTAGCAATCCGCAATCCTTTCGAGCCTGCAACGAAAAGCGGATTACACGGTCGCGGTGAATAGCCAAAAACCCCACCCAAGACCCCTACGGGTGCGGCAAACTACCCACCAAGTACTCGGCAGTTTGTGCACCCCTCCATGGGTCTATCCTAGGAGCAAAAACAGTAAAAAGAATTATACAATGACGGCTATAACCCCGACCCGATTGTGCGGCCAAACAAATAATAATATTACATCAATTTACATTTACAATGAATGAAAGAAAACAAAAGCTCATCTCACATCCACCCCGGCTATTCACCCGCGACAATCCAATCCATTCATATCCACAAACCAATAACAATCACAGATCACAGAGATGTATAACCCCGACTAATCGACTTATAGCGATTAGCCGACGTTCAATACATTCAAACATCACAGATATAACCGATATAGTTAAAGTGTTGTGAAGTTCCGAAAAATACGGATTTATAGGCCCCCAAAAGTAAATTTTAGTTCTGGAAAATCTGGGCACATATAACATATCCTAAAAATCCCAAAACCAACATAGAAACACTCTGCACCAAAATCGATGCAGAGAGGGGACCAGACGGCCGCGCTTCCGCGGCAAGAGCTTCCTCTTGCCGCGGATCCGTGCTCCTCTAATCGCCTCTCTGGTTCGTATTTGGTGGTTTTCTATACAAAAGCCTGAGATAATTTTTGGTGCATAACAAATGTCATTTTGACCAGAAAAAAAATTAACAGAAACTTGGGTTTTGCAAAGTTTGGTTTTTGGATTTTCCGGTTTCGAAACTTCGTTACACTTCACTACCTAGCTAGTTTAAGTTTAGTTTGGCTCTGATACCACTGTTAGGTCTACGTTATCTCTCCCGGTACTTTCGGGGTTGCGGAAACAGTAAATCAAAATTTTTCTAAACTTTGTAACATGGACCGTAAAAGCCGGATCTTTGCTAAACTAAACTAGCATACTTGCAAAGAAGAATTAACTACTCGGCAAAGTGGTTATACCTCAACTTGAACTCCTTCACTTCTTGTTGTTGTTCTTCTTTGATGTTCTTCTCTTCTTGTTCTTCTTCTCATCGCTTGCTCAATGGTTGATCCGGACTTCGGTCACCTGCACGGCCTCCTTGAGTCGAAGACGATCCACCCGAGAGATGTACACCGAGCTCCACCTCAAGCCGAGGTAACTAGGGCAAGGAGATTGCTAATCTAGAAGCCCTAGGTTGTGTAGAGAGGATGTATGGATGTGTTTGTCAAGTAGAATCCTTTTTCTCTCAACACATGAGATCAAAGGAGAAATCAAGAGGAGGAAGAAGAAGGAGATTTTCTAGCAACCATGGAGCTTCTCATTTTCAAGAGAGAGAAATGAGAATAAGCAAATGAAAAGCTTAACCAAGAGAAAAGCTAACCATGGTTGCAATAATGCACAAACATTATCATTACAAATCCAATCAAGATAAAGGTGATGGCTACAAATGACATGACCATTATCATAACTAAATAAAAAGAAAACCAAAGAATACTTTAGATCTTCTAAGAAGATCCAAGTCAACTTTGGTCAAATGGTCAACAAAGTCAAGATGGTCAAACGGTCAATGTAATTAGCCATAACAAAATTATCAATGAAAGGATTAGTAAATAATGTCCCCGGCTCATTATGGTTTTGACCAAACGAACTGTCGAAACCCTAATGAGTCCGCCTCAAAATGGTTTTGACCGAATCAACTGTCAAAACCCTAATGAGCCTGCCACATAGTGGTTTTGGCCGAACCAACTGCCAAAACCCTAATGAGGCACCTCCTCCTTCATCGCTCCAGAAAACTGTGCATACACACCTGCATCCGTATTCCGTAGAATGCGGATGCGCAGAAGACAAAACAAATCCATCCGTACAATACTAGGATCTGGCTTAAACCAAAGCCCACCAGTACTGCCTGCCCGAACATCATACGCACACAAGTGTACGTAAGTGTTCGCAGCCCTGCCGTAAAACCATACGGCCTCTACACGTTTCGCTCAGTGCAGGGAAACTCTCTGTGTGGGACTCTAAAGACTCGACACTACGCTGGCAGTGGGTTTAACCACAGACCGCAAGCGGCACTAGCTGTACATAACGGTCCCCAGGTAGATGTCGATAAGAAGGCCGATGAGGTAAACCCATCCGAACTCCTACTGAGTCTGTATGTGACAATCTCCGTACAGTCCGGTCCGTTCGTCTGATACATCGCATGGCGGGCCTAGGGGGGCGGTAAACGTCAGTCCCCTAATAGCGGTACAAGTCGTGTCGGAGTAAAGCCCAATACACCCTGAGATAACACTGGAACCTACCAGTACATCTCGCTTGCCCTGGCCAGGGACTACTTGTGTAATGGCTCTCCTAGACACAGCGCGATGTCAACCCCCAATACCGGGAGAGACGAATCCTGTCTAACCGTCACTGCCTCCAAGTGCTTCGGGACTGCTCCCAACTACTACCTGTTTGCACGACTCAGTAGAGCCGTGGTAGGGTAGTAATCAAAGAACAGTGGGAACACACTCGAGGCGAAGTGACAGTGTCAAGTCAGCGGACTAAGCTGTACTCATGTCACCTGGGAACTGATAACTGACGATAGGTATAATACCAACCATCAGTTCCCGACGAGTCCTGTCCAGTGTACTCGTAACCCAACGAGCACCCGCATACTATCTCAAGTACGACGTACCGACGGCTGTGGGACAGACCGTCTCCCGTGCTGGGATGAGAAGCGCATACGCTAGTCTACTCCGGAGTATCGATGCCCTATCTCGGTACTCCCACGACTAGGGACGTGTATAAGGATGTGCTTGTAGATTACCCAGCCCCCACGAGTGTGATCGCCATCACAACGCCGGTAATCAAGCAAAGATCCTAAGGGCTCTACTAATGCGTATAGGTGATATAATAAATAAACACACATGTACACATTAAAGCAGAGACAAACCAAGTAGCATACTACTATATTGAGCAAGATTGTCTGTACAACTGTGAATATCCCAAGCTTCCATCAAGTAATATACATACTAGTATGATACAGTAATGGCCTCTAGGGCATATACACTAACAGGTACCACGTCGTCACGGGGTCCCGAGAAAGACTCGTAATGTGTCACACTGATTCCCTGTCGTAGGCCAAAGGGGTTCAGAGGATATGCGATGACAACACGTCATCTCCCACATGTCGCAATCTGGGGTGTTCCCGTTCATGTGCCTCATCAAGTTTTCTCAACACCTTTTCTCATCAAAGATTGCTACTTGAACTTTGACCTAATGAATCCATGCCTACAATGATTACAGTTGTGTGTGAAATCAATAGCTGAAATATACAACTGGTAAAATTAAATATCAGATGAGATGCTGAGTTTCTATAGTATCAAAATCATACGATCTTTTGGGGGGGAAATGGTGGACGATGTACCTTTTCAACCTCTCAGGAGTGTTTTCCCCCTAAGGCTTTTGTTCTCCAATATTCTTTCTATTTAAAGTTATATGAGAGAACGCATTTTTGGACTTCGGAAGAAAAATTATTGACATGTGCTCTTATTTAATTCTCAATACATTAGAATCATGGAAAAATTTATTGCTTCTACTCAATATTTATAGCTTTATTTTATCCTATTTAGTTAGGGCTTATATGGTAGAAAAATTTCGATTGTCCTTACTTTCTAAAATATCTTTTTATTTTTTTTGTACTCTACTTAGATTTTACTAGCAAAATATTAAAAAATTTCATGATTTTCGTGTGCTAGAGTATACAAAATATTTAAAAATAAAAAAGAGAATTTTCGACAGTTAAAAAATTTCGCGATTTTCATTTGACATTGCAAAAAATATATTAAAAACAAAAGAAAAACAAATTTTTTTGATATTTTTGAAAATTTCCCTATTTCCATGAGCTATATCACATGAAAAATATTAAAATTTTGAACGACGGAAAATTCGAGATTTTTGAAAATTTCATAATTTTCACATGCTATGATATTTAGAAAAGGAAGAAAACAGAAATTTTTTATATTTTTTGAAAATTTTGTGATTTTCGTATGTTATAACAAGCAAAACGATAAAAACATAATAAAACAGAAAACATTGAGATTTCTTAAAATTTCATGATTTTCATTCGCTAACACACAAAATATCAAAAATTTGAAAAGAACAGAAACATTTTGAATTTTTGAAAAATTCCCGGTTTTCATGTGCTATATAGCATGCAAAATATTAAAAATTTGAAAGAAACAAAATTTTTTGAGATATTTGAAAAAACTAGACTTCATAAGTTCAGAGACTTAAGAGCAGAACAAAAGATGGGGAAAACTCAACCACCTCCCTAAAGGAGATGCGGCAATGTTTTTGAGATTGTTGAAAGTTTCACAATTTTTGTGTTCATATGCAACACATTGAAAATCGAAAAAAAAATCTGAAATATTATTTAGATTTTTGAAAATTTCGTGTGTTATATTAAGAAAAATATGGAAAATGAAGAAATATAAATTTAAAGACTTTTGAAACTTTCGTGTGCATAGCAAATAAAATATATTGAAAATTGAATAAAATACAAAATATTAAGATTTTTGAAAATTTCATGATTTCCCTGTTCTATAATTGAAGAAAACAAAGGCTTTTTGAATTTTTGAAAAATTCATAATCTTCATGTGCTTAGCATGAAAAATATTAAAAATCTGAAATAAATAGAAAACTTTAAGATTTTAGAAGATATCGTGATTTTCGTTTGAAAATATTGAAAAACCGAAGAGTATAGAAAATTTTGAGAATTTCGTGAATTTTGTGTGTGCATTCAAAGCATTAAAAAATCGAACAAGGCTAATTTTTTTGAAAATTTTGCTTGTTATATTAGAAAAAATATTTGAAAAATGAAGAAATAATCAAAGTTTGAGGTTTTTGAAAATTTCGTGTGCTGTAGCTTGTAGCAAACAATTATTGAAAAACCGAATATAATAGAAAATATTTAAATTTATGAAAAATTCATGATTTTTTGCTATAGCAAGCAAATTATTGAAAATTTGAAAAATAAAAGAAATTTTTTGAATTTTTGAAATATCCAAGATTTTCATATGCTATATAGTATGGAAAATATTAATTTTTTTTTAAACAAACTGAACATTTTGAGAATTTTTAAGATATCATGATTTTCTTGTGGTATAGTAAACAAAATATTGAAAACCCGAATATCATAGAAAATTCTGATATTGTTGTAAATTTCATGATTTTTATATGCGCATGCAAATATTAAAAAAATAATCAAAAACTGCAATATTTTTTAGATTTTTGAAATGTTCTTGTGTTATATTAAGTATAATATTGAAAAACTGAAGCAATAGAAAATTTTAAGATATTTGAAAATTTCATATGTTATAGCAAGCAAAATATTGAGTAACCGAATGAAATAGAAAATATTGAGATTTTTTTGAAAATTTCATAATTTTCATAGCATGCAAAATATTAAAAAATGAAGAAAGCGTAATATTTTTTGAATTTTAAAAAAAATTAAGATTTTATATATGGCATGCAAAATATTAAAAATTTAAAACAAATAGAAAATTTTGAGATTTTTTAAGATATTGCGATTTTTGTTTGCTAAGCAAATATTAGAAAACCGAAGAGCATCGAAAAATTTGAGATTGTTGAAAATTTTGTTATTTTTGTATGCGCATTCAAATATTGAAAAATCGAAAATCTGAATTTTTTTTAGTATTTTGAAAATTTTGTGTGTTAGTAAGAAAATATTTGAGAAACCGAAGAAATACATAAGCTTGAGATTTTTGGAAAATTCTGTGTTATAGTAAGCAAAATATTTAAAAGCAGAATAAAACAGAAAATATTGATCTTTTTGAAAATTTCATGATTTTCATGTGTATAGCACGCGGATTATTGAAATTTTGAAAAAATAAAGGTTAAATTTTTTTTGAAATATTCATGATTGTCATGTGTTATAGCATGCAAGATATTATAAAATTTGAAAGAAACACAAAATGTTTAGAGTTTTGAAGAGATCACTATTTTCATGTGCTATGAAAGCTAAATATTGAGAAATCGAAGAGCATAGAACATTTTGAGATTGCTGAAGTTTCTCGATTTTTGTGTGCATATGCAAAATATTGAAAAATCAAAAAAAAATTAAATATTTTTTTTTATTTTTGAAAATTTTGTGTTATAGTAAGCAACATATTGAAAACCCAAAAAAATAGAAATTTTTGATAATTGTGTGAGCAAGTAAAATATTGAAATACTGAATAGAACAACAATATTTATATTTTTGAAAATTTCTTATTTTTCATGTGATATATAGCACGCAAAATATCGAAAATGTGAAGTAAACATGAACTTTTTGGATTTTTGAAAAATTCATGATTTTTATGTGTTATATAACATACATAATATTAAAAATTTAGAAAGACAAAAAAAAATGAGATTTTTGAATATCGCGATTTTCGTATTAAGTATGGAAAATATTGAAAAAACGAAGAGAAAAAACTTTTTTTGAGATTATTGAAAATTTCACGATTTCTGTTTGCGCATGCAAAAGTATTAAAAAATGGAACGAAAAAACTAAAATATTTTTTAGATTTTTGAAAATTTTGTGTGATTCAAATGGTTCTCAAAAACTACCATAAACTTTGGTTATATATGAGACGATGGATGTTCTTCTGTATTCCTCATGGAACTTATTTAATTAGATGTTAATATGAATGAACCATAACTATAACTATGTAGAATTATTCATAATAGGTTGATCCCAAAATAACATATCCAAATTGTAAAAATCCTATAGAAGCTACAATTGCCGAATTCATACCTTGCAAACTTTGATTTGTTCTAGTATGCGAATAAATCGTGAATATGGTCCAAGTAATAAATGCCCAATTCTCCTTGGGGTCCCAATTCTAATAAGATCCATAAAATAATTTGAATAGCATGCAAATTTAATAACAAAAAATTTAGATTTTTAAAATTTCATCATATTCATATGATGTAGCATACATAATGTGGAAAATTGGAAAGATTTTTTTTTTTTGAGATTTCTATATTTCGTAAGCCTTATATGTTATAACAAGCAAAATATTAAAAACAAAGAAAAAAGAAAATTTTGAGATTTATGAAAATTCACGACTTTCATACACTACAGTAAGAAATATTGAAAAGCCAAAGAAAAATGCTGAAATATTTGCAAACTAATCTTTCTTATATTTTACATATGAATTTCATAAATATGAGATATTATAACTTGCAGATCGTATAATAATAAAATTTTAATTTAATATGATTTTTCTTGATTTTGGATTTTTAAGCGGAGACTTGCTAGTTGTATATATAAGTAACCTGGGCCGAGGAGGTGGCAAGTGATCTAATGCAGAATGTGCAGCTAGGTACCAGAGAAAGTACTAATGTATTCCCAAGATCACATGTCCTTCTGTTCTTTTCTTCTATAATAGTTTCAAATCTTCAAATTTTTGATGGAACCTTGTATATATGCAACACTTTGTTCATATTTGTGATACCACTCTCATTTTTATCACCATCAGGAGAGCAATTTCAAGAAGTCCCTATGTTCTAATAGCTCTGCTCCTTTTCTATGCACTCTTGAGCACTTCACCACAACCTCGTTCGCTTGAGAGAGAGCTTTTGAGAGAGAATATGCAACCGAAAGCACTAGTGCAAACTCTGGCATCAAAATCTTCAACTTTGCGGACCTTGCATTCACCGGTCGTAATTAACGCGAGCGTGATAAAGGCGCCGCCAAGCAAATCGAATCCATCGCATAACTAGTAGAAGATGTATCTCAGAAGGGGAAGAGTATTTCTCTCTGTTAATTTTGCAGTGAGTTTTTCTTCTTCTTTTTCTCTCCTTGTTATCTTACAGGTTTGTCCGTAACTTATGTAGTGTAGATGAGACTCATGAATCATGAGGTGAAGATGAGTTTCTTATGTTTATAGAATAACTTGATCCAAACATGTTATCTTCTTATTCTGCCCGCAGATCAAATTTGTGGTAATATTTGTCTTTAAAGTATCAATTGAAAATTAGAATGAGTTCACAAAACAACACGACAAGTACAACAATAAATAAATAAATAACGGTAAATTCTGTTGATAATCCAAGAGTCTCTGCACTGAACAAAGAGTCGATAGTGTAGATTATGAGATATTTGAATATAATTGTATTAGATATTATGGTTATCATAAATCAGATAAGTTCCGATTCATGTTGTTAGGATTATGATCTGTGTTAGATTATTAGAATTATTAGTCACCAGTTAGTTATGTTATGAGGTGTATAAATTAAGACGGTTGATAGATTGATCAAGTTTATTGCTTTCTTATCATGGTATCAGAACCAATGACTCAATCCAAAATTTATATTTATTTATATTTTTAGTTTTTAATTCCAAAATAAATAAAGTTGCGTCAATAATATCTAATTTAGAAATGAGTTCTTTCAGTTTGATCTTAAGCGGTTGCCTCCATCAATATCAAGTCGAAGCAGCAATTCTTTATTTATGATATCCTTTAGGAGCATGATATTCGGTGTATAAATTGAGATAGTTTAACTCTTAATAAGATTGATCGAGTCTATTGCTTTCTTATCACATAAGATTATATAATCTTATATTTCAGTTTTTTCAATGTTCTTCGAGGAGTTCTTAACCCGGAAAAGAAATGGAAAATAAAAAACATATAACTCTTTGATTACTGAATAAAAGAGGAAAAAAGAAAAAGAGTAGTACTAAATACCATATAGCTTTTATATACTAAAAATTAAAATGGAGGAACACTATGCTTCCAATGTTCAAATAGTTTTTGCATATTCATTGATACTCTGGATTCCCTCGAATCGGCTGATCGATTATTTTGATTAATGAGAATGGATACAAATTGAATCTTACCCTCAAATATGTAACACTTTACAATGCGAAGAGCTCATATAGATTTATATGCATCGACTAAGAATCTAAACTGCCTTCGTATTCATTTTTAGACAAGTTTTGCTGGCTGGCTTAATTTCATGCAAACAATTTTTTTCAATAAATAATTTTTACAACATAAATGATCACTCCAAACTTTATGAAATCAGCTACATAAGTCACTTCTAACCTTGATCAGAGTCATCTTCTTGATTTCATTAACAGATACGTGCAAAATACTAGTATATATAAAGACGGAAAAAAGATATACCATATGATAAATAAGTTCGCAAACAGTATTTAATTTATAGTCAGGAAAATGATCTAGGCGCAGCTTGAGTTTTTAAGTGTTAATCCATTCACAGACTCTCACCCTAATATGAAAACTCGTTTCTAAAACAGAACAGGCTTAAACTGCAGACAAATGAAACGGGCCTAAGGTATTTTAAGCCCTAATAAGATGTGCTCAATTAGTTGGTTGTTGATGGTGTAATACACAGGCAGCTAAAAGCTTGCGAGGAAAAAACCTTGTTTGATTTTAAGTCTATTATTTACATCGTCAAATCTCAAAAGCCAGTATATCACACTACCAAACTTCTTTCATAACTGGAGACTCTAATGAAACTTTGCTTAACGGGAGTTCAATAGTCCAGAAAAGCAAATTTATTGCTGGCTAACATTTTCAAATATTGAAAATTTCATTTTTCTCCTATTCCTAAAGCATCACTTTACGATTATTTAGTATGAATATGGTAGAAAATCAAGGCTGATTTAGGAAGAAAAACAACCAGGGCTTCTGGTGATTACTAAAGCTGAAGGGTAAAAGGATAAATTTTCAAATTTTAAAACTTCTTCCGGCTATACACAGGCAAAAACTCCTGAGCCTAGAAATAACAGTGCAGGTGTATGAATAAAACAGAGCTGAAAACAGAGCAAATAATCTTCCAAGGTTTACCTTGCTCTATATGCCACAAACAATTGTTGGGCTAACCTTTCCAGTGATAAAATGCTTCCTCTACAGTATGAAGACGTACTCTACAATAATAAAACATACAAAGCATATCAGCATATCCTGATTGAACTTTTGCACTGGATGCCAATCAATTCACCTACTCCAATTGTACGTAACACAAGACCACTGGATCCCAGTGCTTCTACTCCGCTGTTTTCCTGCAAGCTATCTAAATATAAGAACTACTCAATATACACATTAACAAGTTTTTGCAACATCCAAAAGACCAAAGCTCATTGTCGTGGAGCAGGTGCAGGCGACTGAAGTTGCCCAAAGAACCCATTCCCCGTGCTCTGATAAAACCCTGACGACATAGTCGTCTGCTGCGGCTGCTGAAGCTGAACTGGTGGTGGCAGAGGCGGCAATGGTGGCGGCGGCGGGGGTAGAGTCCCCGGCCTCGCCAATCCCACAGAATTCAAAGGCAGTGGTGGCGGCGGCGGTGGAGGAAAAGGATTTCCGGCAAACCTAAAATTCATAGGTGGCGGCTGTAGAGGCAGCGGCGGCTGAGGAAAGGACACAGTTGGCGGAGGAGGAACCGATATCGATCCCATTTGTGTAAAATAAGGGTTTGGATTCTCAAGTTTGGGCCTTTTGTTTGATGCGGCAGCTTCTTCTGCGACCAAAGACGAGAGGAGAGAGGAGAGCATCTGAACTGAGGAGGTGGAGGCAGCGAGCTTCTCTGCCATTGCGGCGGCTGCAGCTTTCTTGTTTTGGTCATCTGCATTGCTTGTTATGGAGGTTGTGAAGGAAGTGACGGGACCGTTAGGGTTGGGTGAGGTTATGGAGGTTGCTTCAGTTGAGATGGGGACTGGGATGGGGAGGTTAGGATTGGGGCCAGGGCTGAGGATGGCGGCGGCGGCGGCGGCTGAGCTGAGTCTCTGGCTCAGGTTGTAGGCATGCTCTACCTCATTTTGGGCAGCCTGTAAGTTTGATACTTGTTAGGGAAAACTACTATGAAAAAAATGGTGAAGAATATATGGAAGTGCTGATAATTAGAAGCATTTATATGGAATTATTTATAAGAAGAATTGCATAGATCATAAAGTTAGCCTCTCATATTTGACCTAAATGGTATCAAAGTTTGAGAGATTGACATGAAAGAGAAAGCATCCAAAAAACAACTTAAACCCACCCCCCCCCCCACCCCACCCCCCAAAAAAATAACTATACTTTATCTCAGTTATGAGAAACTATCAAATTCTCTTAAAATTACAAGAAAAAAACTATGGTTAAAAAATTTATAAGTTTTTTGGTAGTTTCTTGCAATTTATTGTTGATGTGGCACCTTATTTATTGTTGTTTTTCGTAGCTTCGAAAGTTTTGTGCAGTTTCATATACTTTTTGAAAGTTTTGTAGTAGTTTCTTGTGTGTTTAATAAGTATGTGGCAGTTTCTCGTAATTAGGCCAAACTATTTGGTAGTTTTTTTTGGAATTAAGCCAACAAACAAATAAACAAATCAAATCACCGATATATTCTTCTTCGGGCTACAGTGCATCACATCCAAATAGTTCTCTATGTGATCCCGATGTCACCTATAAATCACTGAGTAAACTATTTGTTCGTCACGACTATGTTAAAAATATATATAAAAAACCAAATGAAATATAAATTGTTTAAAAATGTAATCCCGATATCACACAATATGTTGGATATGTATGCCCTAGAGGTCATTATTGTATATACATAGTGGATGCTTGGACATATGTATGTACATGACAGTCTTGCTCGATATGATAGTATACTATTTGATTTATCTTTATCTCAACATACGTATATGTTTTACTTGTAATTACGTATCACTAATACATATCATTAATACATATTGATAAAACCCGTAGGATTATTGCTTTACTACCAGCGTTATGAAGATAATACTTGTGGAGGCTGGGTAGTTCATAATCACATCCTTAAATGTCCCAAGTCGTAGGAGTATCGAGACTGGGCATCGATGCTCCAGAGTAGATTTGTGTATGTGTTTCTAGACCCCGACGATGGACGGTGGTTGGTCCCACAGCTATTGGTGTGATGCACCTAAGATTGTATGTGGGTGCTCACTAGAGGTGAGTACACCGGACGGACTCGCTTAGAACTTCTAAATGGTATTATACATATTGTCAGATAGCAGTTTTCATGTGACATGAGTACGGGTTAGTCTTTAGACCTAAGATCGTCATTTGTCTCGTGTGAGTTCACACTGTACTTAGATTACTACTCTACCACGGCACTACTGAGTCGTGCAAACATGTTTTAGTTGGATACAGTCCCAAACCACATAGAGACAGAGAGCGGTCGTCTCGTCTCTCTCGGTATTGGAAGTTGATGTTGCACTGTGTTCGATCAGCCAGGACCATAAGATCTTGGCCAAGACAGATGAGATTTACTTATACTTTGATCAGTAGTTTCTCGGTTAGTCCTCGGCCACAAAAGCACGACTTGTCGGGTTATTAGGGGTATAGCGTTTTCCACCCCTAGACCCGATATGCGATACTCTTAGACGAAGAGACCGGACTGTACGGAGATTGATATAGACAGGCTCAGTAGGGGTTCGAATGAGTTTGCTAGTCGGCCTTCCTTTTCGACAGATATCTGGATAGCCGTTACGTACAGCTAGTACCGCTGACATGCTTATGACTATGGATCCAGTAGCTCACTGTCATCGTACTGTCGAGTCTTAAGAGTCCCACACAGAGGGTTTTTCCGGTTCAGGTGAAATAATGTAGTGGTCATATATTGATACGTGCAGGGTTCCGATTAAATGAGTGTACTAGCTATACAGACTTTTGACTCGACGGTTGATAATACTAGCCGGCTTATGATTAAGCTGGATTATTAAATCAAGTATTGATTTAATAATTTACATATATATATTTCGATATGTATATTCTAGTATTATATTCATTGTATTTTCCTATCTCTTTGGTATTCGTATATTTATACAGATAAGGGTATGTATATACGGTTGAATGGATTTTGTATTTAGACAATGTATATTCTAGAAGGACACCTCATTTTAGGATTTAACATTTATTGGAAAATGAAAATGAGGTAGAGAGGTGAGGTGGCATAAAGGAATGATGAGAGGAATGACTTACTTTGCTATTTGTTTTTTTTTCATTTGCTTCTATTCAAGTATGGTTGCAATTCTTAATTTGGAAAAAGATTTATCAAAACCAAGCTAGCCATTTTTCTCATACATTCCTTGCTCATTATTTTCTTAGCCTCCTCTCTTTTTAAGGTCTCCTCCTCCTCCTCTTACTTTCTCATGAGTTGAGAATCAAAGCGAAGAGATAGTTAAAGACTTGATCATACCACTGCATCCCTAAGCACCTTAGATTAGCAACCTAAGGTCTTGCTTACTAGTTTTTGGTGTAAAGTTAGAGCCTTGAACCATTTCTCTCGGGTGGATCATCTTTGGCGAAGGAGGACCAGCTTACAAGCTCGATCCGAAGCACCTTGGAGGCTTTGTCGGAGTCCACAACATCACAAGGTCATTACAAGTTCCTACAAGCTCACTAGGAGATCGTATGAATACTTCGAGAACCACCGGAGCTCAAGCTCGTTCTCGGAGGCTTAGGAGCTCAAGAACAGGATTAGAAGACCCGAAAGACACGACTACAAAGGTTGTAATCACATTCCGAGTAGTTAAATTTCCTTCTAGTTGCTAGTTTAGTGTTTGAATAGATTCTAGGTCGTAGTTGCGAACGCCAAGTTTTGAAAATTAAAGTTTTTTATCCCGTAAAGACCGCGGGTTAGCGGCAGGGGCGCTAGGAACTCTATCATAGTATCTAAGCCACCGAAACACGTAAACTAGTTCCAGACGATACTCAAGTTTCGAAACCGAAAAATTTCCGTTTTTCAAAACTCGCAAAACCCAAGTTCATGTTCAGTTTTAAAAGTCTCTAATTTTTTTTAAAATTAGTGCAGAAGCATGATCTTGGTATGAAATTTAAACAGAATGAAAACGAGATAGAACAAAGCACTTCAGGCCGCCCAAAATCTCTTTTTAGCCGCTTCTGGTGGCCAGACTTGCTCTTTATGTCCTCGTCTTCATCCAGTATCTTAGGATCAGGAAATTGGATTTTTTGATATACTTTTTTTCACCCAAATTTGGTTAAGTGTTGTTTGTGCTAAGGGCAACACGGAAAGTTTTAAAACTCGAAACTTTTGTATCGTTGATATTTGTGATGTTGTATATGTGTTTTAAACGTCGTCTAATTGCTATAGGTCGATTAGACAGGGTTGCACATATTTTCTTGTGTTGTTATGAAGTATATCTCTGTGATGGTTTAGACGGATAATCATGTTGGATAGCCCCTCATGCAATGGTTTAGTACAGTTATGTCATTTGTATATTCATTATTGTGGGACGAGCGTCCGACTTATGGATTGCTGTCACAGCTTGTATATTTTTTTATTGGGGTTCGACCAGGATGTGGTCGATGTCACCATTGTATATTGTTTCATTTATGTACTAGGATTACCCGTGAAAGAGTGCTCAAGTTACCGGATTCTAGAAAGCGCCGGGTAGCCCACTCATGTTATTGAGGGAGGGGTACCCCGTTTTTAGGATTGGTGGGTAGCTTGCCGCACTTATAAGATAAACCCGTGAAGAAATCCTCGAATAGCCGGGTTCTGGAGTGTGTTAGGTGGCCGTCTCACAGTGGTGAGTTCAAACCGTCTCGCTCTAGAATTGGCGGACTATTCACCGCACTTATAAGGTTTTAGGATGACCCACGGTGGATTGCTCAAGTTATCGAATTCAATGAAGTGCTGAGTGACCCACTCATGACATTGAGTAAGGGTTGCCTCACTTCTCGAATTGGCGGATAACTTGTCGCGCTCGTAGGGATCATGGTTTGATATCGTACGGGCTATCCATATGACCGGAGAACGTTGCATTTCATGTGTAGCTCAGACAAAGCATGAGGCTCCTAGTTTATCCGCTATTCTATATTGTTTGTTGCATGTCTGTGATGTTTATATCATGCCTGAGATGACTATATATATAAATAAATGATTTTATATGTTTTGCATCCGCGCTAACCCAGGCTCCGCCCTGCCGTAAGTTAAGTAACCTTACAGCAAAGACCCGAGGCCCCATGGAGAATACGGATGGCGCACTTTTCGTTGTTTCTGGTGTGATAAAAACTTAAATGATGGACCGCATTAAGTCTGATTAATGCAAGGAAAAATAAACCTAAAATGATGTTTGTCGGAACCAATTTTTCGAAAACTAGTCGTATTATTTTGTTTTGTAAAGAGATTCGGTCAGGAATATCCTGCAACTCATTCGATGAAGGAAAAGCCTTAATCTCTTCACGGGGATTTCGCTCTTAAGCAAAAGTTTGTGTTACTATAGATTACTCAGTTGTCTTCAAAACCACCCGTTTTAAAACCGGAGCCTAAACCACTCCTTTTGAAATCTACTCGGTTTCTTCAACGATATCAAATTCATTACGTTGAAGGTTTTTTCGCCAAAAACCAGCCGTAGCCCTCCGTCATTTCAGATTAGTAGTATTTAGTATTCATGTTGCGTTTATTGACCTAGCTAAGACGTAGTGTACGGTAGCTAAGTGGTGCTTTTCTGTGGATAGAGATGCGATTGGTTAGAACAGTCATACGACCTTGTTGACCTTGTCAAGGGCTCGTGTGGGTGGGTTTAATACGATCAAGAAAATGACGGGTTGAACTTGACTAGCGGTTTATGGTTTGTTGACTTAGTCAAGATCATAAGCCGTTGGAGGTAAAAACAATATCGGAAGTTTCAAATATAAAGAAAACTTGCAAAGAGTGCATACTTTCTGTAGTATGGTGACTAGAGTGGCTTCCATCTAGGTTATAACGCGATGATAGTTGGGTCCCGATTCCCACTGATAAGTAGGATTACTTTTGGAAGATATTTTTCACTTCACAATTAGCTAACCCATTAGGTGTCTAAAAAGTGTTAATGGGACTACGCCTTTGCGGAAATGGGGTTTACATTAATAAGATTCGTGCATGAGCACGGAAAACCTCCCTTGGAGTACCAACACCCATCTAGCTGAACGGTTAGCGAACTTGTAAGGTGTAAATAATCCCAACTAGTTTTTTTACGGTTTGAAGAAGAATTCGAGAAAATAGTGGAAGCCGTCATGATAAGATAAATTAAAAACCAATCTAATCTTGCAAAAGTATATGCGGAGTGTTTCTTCTTTCTCTCCAGATAGCAACCATATCACGTCTTAATCAAGATAATAAAATGTATGACTTGACCGAACAAGCTTATTACACTGGGCTAGAGAACGTCGGTTTGGCTCTAAGTTGTGACAACTGTCACGAGTATGGGTAAAAGATTCAGGGATCCAAAGACTTTCAAATTGATGCTGCTGCCGTCGATGAATATTATATAAGAAAAAGCAGAAAGGTTAGACCGGGTGATATGTCCCTCCGAGTAGAGAACAGAGCACAAGTTGATGCTGCTGCCGTCGATGAATATCACCTGGTGTTGCCTATTGGCAACATTGATTTTGAACAACTGTTACTATGTACTTTCTATATTGTGCAATATTATATCAGTTTCTTTACTAGATAAAGATGGATATAACTTTGTTCTAGATAAAATATCATGAACATTTAGCTTATAAGGTACTGGTTGCTGAAGGTACATTATGTAATGGTATCTATGTTCTTAATTAAAACACAATTTTCAATATACAAAACACACGCAAGAGGAAAAGTTCAGATATGAACGAAGCCTACTTGTGGCATTGTAGACTTAGTCATATCAATAAGAAAATACTAACTAGGTTATATAAAGATGGATATTTGGATTCGTTCGAATTTTCATCTTATAAAACTTGTCAATCTTGTCTCAAAGGAAACATGATTAATACCCTATTCACGGGACATGGATTAAGAGCCACAGATCTCTTGGGACTCGTATATAATGATGTATGTGGCCCAATGTCTATACATGCAGGGGGTGGATTCTCATACTTCATTACTTTCACTGATGATCTCTCGGTTCGGATATGTATTTATGATGAAACACAAATATGAAGCTTTTGATAAATTCAAAGAATATAAAATTGAAGTAAAGAACCAGACTAGCAAAAGTATGGGTCCTACGATCTGGTGAATACTTGAGCACCATAAATTTCTAAAAGAGAATGGTATTCTCTCAGCTTACTCTTCCGTATACACCACAACGCAACGGTGTATCAGAGCGGAGGAATGTAACTTATTGGATATGGTTCGCTCTATAATGAGTAATGCCGAGTTACCTTTCATTCTGAGGATATGCGCTTACAACAGCGGTATTTCTATTGAATGATGTTCCGTCCAAATCCGTGCCTAAATCACAATTTGAAATATGGAATGGTAAGAAACCATATCCTAAACGATTTAAAATATACGGTTGTCCGGCTTACGTTAAAAAGCATAATCCGGAAAAACTACAGACATTGTCGGTTCTATATAAGTTTGTAGGATATATGAAAACTAGTTATGAATATCTGTTCTTCCAACACGCCACCTTTTTGCAAAGAAAATTTCTTGCAAAAGAAATTAGTGGGAGCACGGTAGAACTGGAGAAAATTCCGAAACCACAAACTGAAACTGAAGATTTGGGCCTTTTGTTTGATGCGGCAGCTTCTTCTGTGACCAAAGACGAGAGGAGAGAGGAGAGCATATGAGCTGAGGAGGTAGAGGCAGCGAGCTTCTCTGCCATTGCGGCGGCTGCAGCTTTCTTGTTTTGGTCATCTGCATTGCTTGTTATAGAGGTTGTGAAGGAAGTGACGGGACCGTTTGGGTTGGGTGAGGTTATGGAGGTTGCTTCAGTTGAGATGGAGACTGGGATGGGGAGGTTAGGATTGGGACAAGGGCTGAGGATGGCGGCGGCGGCTGAGCTGAGTCTCTGGCTCAGGTTGTAGGCATGCTCTACCTCATTTTGGATAGCCCAAACTTGACATTCTCCTGATACGAAATGATATTCCTATGCTACAATCGGTCAAGCTATTGTCACAAAAGTTCTCCATAAAAAACCTAGGTGATACCTCTTACATTTTTGGGTAAAGACGGTCTTGCTCGATATGATAGTATACTATTTGGTTTGTCTTTATCTCAACATCCGTATATATTTTACTTATTATTATGTATCGCTAATACATGTTGATAAAGCAGATAGGATTATTGCTTGAATACCAGCGTTATGAAGGCGATAATACTTGTGGGGACTGGATAGTCCATAAGCACATCCCTAAATGTCCAAAGTCGTAGGAGTATGGAGACTGGGTATCGATACTCCATAGTAGAGTTGTGCATATGTTTCTAGATCCCAACGAGGAGTGGTGGTTGGTCTCACAGCCATTGATGTGATGCACCTAAAATTGTATGTAGGTGCTCACTGGAGATGAGCACACCGGAAGGACTCACCGAGAATTTATAGATGGTATAATACCTATCGTCGGATAGCAGTTCTCAGATGACATGAGTACGGGTTAGTCTTTAGACCTGATATCGTCATTTGTCTCGTGTGAGTTCCCACTGTACTTAGATTACTACCCTACCACGGCTTTACCGAGTCGTGCAAACAGGTTTTAGTTAGGTACAGTCTTGAGCCATATGGAGGCAGTGAGCAATCGCCAGGGATTCGTCTCTCCCGGTATTTAGAGTTGATGTCGCACTGAGTTCGATTAGCCAGGACCATAAGATTTTGGCCAAGGCAGATGAGATTTATTGATACTTTGATCAGTAGTTTCTCGGTTAGTCCTCGATCACAAAAGCACGACTTGTCGGGTTATTAGGGGTCTTACATTTTCCACCCCCTAAACCCGGTATGCGATACTCTTAAATGAAGAGACATGATTGTACGGAAATTATCACAGACATGCTCAATAGGCGTTCAGATGAGTTTGCTTGTCGGCCTTCTTTTTTGACAGATGCCCTGTAGCCGTTACGTACAGGTAATGCCGCTGACGTGCTTGTGATTATAGGTTTATCCAGTAACTCACTGTCAGCGTACCGTCGAGTCTTTAGAGTCTCACACAGAAGGTTTTTTCCGGTTCAAGAGAAATGATATAGTGGCCGTATATTGATACGTGCAGGGTTACGATTAAATGAGTGTACTAGCTACACAGACTTTTGATCGGACGGTTGATAATATTGGCCGGCTTTGAATTAAACCGGATTATTAAATCAATTATTGATTTAATAATTTACATATATATATTTCGATATGTATATTCTAGTATTATGTTCATTGTATTTTTCCATCTCTTTGGTATTCGTATTTTTATACGGATACTGGTATGTATATACAATGGAATGTATTTTGTATTTATACATTGTACATTCTAGGACCTCATTTTAGGATTTTCCATTTATTGGAAAATGAAAATGAGGTGGAGGGGTGAGGTGACATAAAGGAATGGTGAAAGGAATGGCTTAGAAATGGCTTTGCTATTTGTTTTTTTCATTTGCTTCTTCTATTCAAGTATAGTTGTAATTCTTAATTTAGAAAAGGATTTATCAAAACCAAGCTAGTCATTTTTCTCTCACATTACTTGCTCATTATTTTCTTAGCCCCCTCTCTCCTTAAGAGATCCTCTTATTTTCTCATGAGTTGAGAATCAAAGAGAAGAGATAGTTAAAGACTTGATCATATCACTGCATCCCTAGGCATCTTAGATTAGTAATCTAGGGTCTTTTGTTGCTTCACTAGTTTTTGGTGTGAAGTTAGAGCCTTGAACCATTTCCCTCGGGTGAATCATCTTTGGCGGAGGAGGACCGGCTTACAAGCTTGATCCGGAGCATCTTGGAGGCTTTATCCACAACATCACAAGGTCATTACAAGTTCCTACAAGCTCACTATGAGATCGTACGAATACTTCGAGAACCACCGGAACTCAAACTCGTTCCCGGAGGCCTGGGAGCTCAAGAAAAGGATTAGAAGACCCGAAGGACACAACTACAAAGGTTGTAATCACAATCCGGGTAGTTAAATCTCCTTTCAGTTGCTGGTTTAGTGTTTGGATAGATTCTAGATTGTAGTTGCTAGCGCCAAGTTTTGAAAATTAAAGTTTCTCATTCCGCAAAGACCGTGGGTTAGCAGCAAGGATGTTAGGAACTCCATCACAATATAATTATGATATACATAGACATACTGATCGATAGGAGCTGATGTCAGCCAATACATCAGATGATATATTTGTCAGTATCCATTATACCAGCCGACACATTCTTACATCGACATGAACCATATTTTTATCCATATCATTAATGGTGAAGCTAAAGACCATATATTTGTATTGGATGATATTTGAACAATGAACATTGTACCAATGCAGAAACAAAGTACCACATCTATCTTTAATGGCCTTTTTGTCCTATATTAGGAAATATATTGTGAAGAACCCAAAAGAACAGCAAGTAATTTTCTGCTATGCATGATACCATGTTGCGTATAAGGCAATCACAAAGCACAAACACAATCGATAACGAGAAGAAAATAAACAACAGTAAGATAGAAATAAGAGAACTTACTCAAAACAATAGGCGAAGGCGAAGCTTTATTAATAATCCAAATACGAAGGAGTACAAAATCAATGGAGAAATATAAATCCCTCACAAAGAACCCTAGCTCTCAAAATACAATGGGTTCTCCCTCAAAATATCAAACGGCATCAAATCTAGGTCTAGAACATGCTATCTTATATATAGCATACAAAAGATCTGATCAAATAACTAATTTCCCATAAATCTCGAAACTAGAAAGATTCGGTCCGATCTGCTCTTGAGATGTCTCAAATTATGTTGAGACGTCTCAAACAAACAAAGAAGAAATAGCAATTCTTGATGCCTTGTGAGACGGGTCTTAGACATCGTAAGTGCCGTCTCAACAGAGACCAACGATGATTCCTAAATATCTCTTGAAGGTCTTGAGTCGTCACATACATACAGAGACCAAAAGGCAACTCTGGACAACTTGTGAGACGTCTCAGAATTATCTTGAGCCGTCTCAACTTCAAACTCCTCTATGGAAACGCCGAATCAGTGGGAAAATCGAATATGGATAAAGAATAGAAGGCATGCACAACAAATCTCCACCTTATCTCATATTCCACAAACTCCTCCATCAAAATAATAACAATTCCACCTTCACCACAAAACCCCTAAAGGGATCAATGAGTGCGACACACTCTAATTAAGTTTAAGTATTGTTAAAAATTAACCGAAAGAGATTTCGTCAACATGTCGGCCGGATTATCCATTGTGCCAACTTTCTTCACAATAATCTCTTTTTCTTCAACGACTTCTTGTATAAACCAGTACCGATTATGATGCATATGATCTTTCGTCAAGTGAATAGCGTTTTGACTATCACAGTAGACTATTATGGTATCATTTTGAATACCAAGTTCTAAAAATATCCCCTTCAACCAGATCGTCTCCTTAACGGCCGCAACGGCCATATACTCCGCCTCCGTCGTAGACAACACTACCGCAGGCTGCAAAGAAACACGCCAACTAATGGCACATCCTTCTAAGGAGAATACATAACCGTAGGCTGCAAAGATCCCTGCATAATCGGAGTCGTTGAATCCCACCAAATTATCACCGTTCCTTCCAAACACAAACCCCACGTCAGACATACCTTGAAGGTATCGTAATATCCATTTCACCGTTTAGTAATGACTTTTACCAGGAGAAACCATATAGCGACCAACACTAATAACATGTGAAATGTTGGGTCGTGTACAATTCATAGCATACAAACGCTATCCACCGCACTTGCATATGGAGCATTCAACATATATCAATCTCATTCTCTGTTTGCAGTGATGAACGAGCTGAAAGTTCAAAATGAGCTGCCAACATAGTACTTACAGATCTAGCGTCTGCTATGCCGAAACGCTCCAAAACTTTCTCAATATATCTCTGTTGAGACAAGTATAGCTTTCCTTCTTTGCGATCGCGTCTTATCTCCATACCAAGTATTTTCTTGGTTGCTCCCAAATCCTTGGTCTCAAACTTTTCTTTCAAACTGTTCCTTCAAAATCTGAATATCAACCATATATCTTGCTGCTATCAACATATCAACATAAATTAGCAAATATATGAAAGAACCATCGACGACCTTCTTCAAATATACACAACCGTCGCCCAAACTTCTCGTAAACCCAACTTCTTTCATGGAGTCAAACTTCTTATACCGTCTTGGTGACTGCCTCAAACCGTAGCGACTTTTCTAGCAAACAAACGTGGTCTTCCTTACCTTCAACTTCAAAACTTTTGGGCTGTTGCATGTAGATTCTCTACCAAATCATCGTGCAAGAATGCGGTCTTCACATCGAGCTGTTCAAGCTTCAAATCTTGCATAGCTACTAAACAGAACAAGACATGTATAGAGACGTGTTTAACCGGAGAAAATACCAAGGTTCGAGAACTTGGTTTCTGTTTTGGCCTCTCATAATTTTATTGGTTTCGCTAATCTCGGTTCGGGTTTGGGTTTCGATAGTAATACAACATATATAAGTGTAGATATATTAAATACTTAAATTTATGCTTCTATATTATAAGACAATGATCCTAGTATTTAAAAATTCAGCCATGATACAAAATATATTGAAAAGTGTACTTAGATAAATATTAATATAGGGTTTGGGCTTTTTTCGGTTTTCTAACAATAAAGGTCTACAATGATCTCAATGACAGTAAAAATGATATAAAAAACAAGTTTTTAAAGGTTTTGGCCGAAACAATATTGTATGGTTGATTTTGTATCGGTCTCGGTTGGTTTCGTATTGGTCTTCACCGAAACTGATACGAAACCACCACATATAGGTGGTTTCAGTTGAAACTTCGGACTTTGGAAAACCTTAGTGAAGTCAAATGCCCGCACCTGTGAATAGGCTTTAGCTACCAACCGCGTTTTATATCTCGTATCAACCGCCCCTTAGTCACCTTCTTGAAAACCCACTTATAGCCAACTATCTTCTTTCCTCTTTCGGGATTCACAAGCTTCCAAATCTGGTTCTTATGAAGTGCCTCAATCTCTTCATTCATAGAAACTAACCAACGAGCTGCTTTATCGGATGAAATGGCTTCTTTATAGCTTGTCAGCTTGCTGCTGTCAACTGTCTCTGCAACGGTCAACACATACGCCACTAGATCATCGTAGCCATATCTCTGTGGCAGTCTAATGTCTCTTCTCGATCGGTCACGAAAGAGCAAATACTCATCATAGGACTGCTCATCTTGTGTTTCTTCAGACGATGGTTAAAGAGAGATCTCAAGCAAACCCGAGCTATCACTGACCTCAATTTCAACGCTCGGTTCATCCTTCTTTGAATCGTTTTCAAGTAAAGATTCCTTATTGATCGGTTTCAACATAGCAGATTCATCAAACGTTACATCTCTGCTAATCATAAATTTCGGTGACATTGGATATGAACACCACAATCTATAACTTTTAACGCCAGTAGCATAACCATGAAATATACATTTTTCGTTTGAGGATCCAACTTGCCTTCACAACAATGTGCATAAGCGGGACAACCAAACACCTTAAGTGTTGAATAATCGGCGTGCTTCCCTGACCATACTTGCTTCGGTGTCTTACTACCTAGCGACATATGGGGCGACCGATTCATAATATAGCATGTTGTATTTACCACTTCTACCCAAACTCCTTACCGAGCATTGCATTGGACAACATGCGCCGCGCTTTCTCCAAAAGAGTTCGGTTCATGTGCTCCGCGACTCCATTCTAGACAACGGTATAATGCCAAACTATCCCTTCGTTTTTGCAAAAATTATTGAAATCTCCACCGCAAAACTCTAACCTGTTGTGTGTCCTCAATCTCTTGATCTGCTTCCATGTCTGCTTCTCAAGTTACGTCTTCCATGGCTTAAATGTAGTAAATACATCGTTTTTATGCTTCAAGAAGTAGACCCAAACCTTCCTTAAAAAGTCAACGAAATTACGCATATACTTGGCATCGTTTCCTTTAGAAGCAACCAGAGAGGATCCCTAAAGATCTGAATGGATATAATCTAGAATACCTTTCGTGTTGTGCACCGCCGAACTGAAACTAACGCGCTTTTGCTTTCCAAAGAAGCAATATTCACAAAACTCCAGTTTCGTCGTACTCTTCTCACCAAGTAGACCCTAGTTCGACAACTCGGCCAATCCTCACTCGTATGCCCGAATCTCATGTGCCATAATCTGGTAGTTTCTGAATCACTCATAGATTTGGATGATGAAATAGCCACCAATCCGAAAGTCGGCAAACCCTGCAACGAATACAAGACCCTTTCGTCAAGCCCTTCATCATAACTAGAGCGTCTTTGGTTACCTTCAAAACTCTACCTTCAGCGGAAAACTTATAACCCTTGTCGAGTGCACCCAAAGAGATGAGGTTCTTCAAGTCAGATATGTGCCTGACTTCTCCCAACGTCCTAACACCATCAAACATCTTGATTTGGATTGTTCCTTTGCTAATAGCTCGGAATGAGCTATTGTTGCCCATCAAAACCACTCCACCATCAACGGACCCGTACGTGGTGAACTTCCTATTGGGACATATGTGGTAAGAACAACCTAAAATCCATGGTCCACTCGTTCTTGGATCGCTGTGTGTTGTCAAGGACCATAAGATCTCCTTCTCCTTCCGCTATACTCGATTCAATCGAAAACTCCTTTGATTTGTCTTCCAGATTTAGCTTGCTCTGCAATTTAAAACAATCGACTTGATGTGCCCTTTCTTTTTACAATAATTGCAAGTCATATTTTTAGCCTTGGATTTTGATCGGGACTTCTTCCTATTTGCTTCCGGATCTCTTTTCTCCGTTTGCCTTCGAACAAATAAGACAGACGATGAGCCATCCGCTTCGGTAGAAGTCAACTCCTTGTTGATCTTCTCTGTTCATCAAATTCTCCTTGACATCCTTTATTGAGATCGTGTCTCGTCCATAAGCCATGGTGTCACGGAAGTGCTTATAAGAGGATGGCAACGAACACAATAAGAGAAGAGAATGCTCTTCATCATCAATCTTAATGTCGATCTTATCCAGATTCGGAACGATCGCATTAAACCCACCAACGTGAGATTTTATTTGAGAGCCTTCTGACATACGAAGTGTGTAGAGATGCTGCTTCAATAGGAATCGGTTCATGAAAAACTTTCTTAAATATAACTCCTCCAATTATTTTCACAAATCAGCAACCGTCTTTTCTACCAAAACTTCTTGTAGAACTTCGTTTGTCAGACACAAGTGGATAGCTGTGAGAGCTTTTTCATCCATCTCCGAAGCTTCCTCTATCATAGTGAAAAGACCTTTCATCCTTCCCATGAATCGCCTTCTTCAAATTGTTGAGTCAAACAGCAACCATACGGACTTTCCACAAACTAAAACTCATATTTCCATCGAACTTCTCGATATCGAATTTCATGATTGTCGGAGACATGATATGGGATCAAAATGCCTTAAGTATTAACGAACCCTAAACTTCAAAATCACGATCTAAGAAAGTGAGGGAAGAAGACGTAGTTATCGTTACCCACTGTTGAGCTAGATCGCAAAACGAAGACCTAATTGATTCAATCCAAAAGATCCCACAAACGCAACAATAGTTCTGATACCAGTTTGTTGCGTATAAGACAATCACACAGCACAAACACAATCGATAACAAGAAGAAAACAAACCACGGGCAAGATAGAAATAAAAGAACTTACTCAAAACAATAGGCGAAAGCGAACCTTTATTAATAATTCAAATACGGAGGAGTACAAAATCGATGAAGAAATACAAATCCTTCTCAAAATACAATAGATTCTTCCTCAAAATATCAAACGGCATCAAATCTAGGTCTAAAACATGCTATAGTATATATAGCATACAAAAAATCTGATCAAATAACTAGTTTCCTATAAATCTCGAAACTGGAAAGATTCGGCCCGATCCGCTCTTGAGACGTCTCAAATTATGTTGAGACGTCTCAAACAAATAAAGAATAAATAACAATTCCAGACGCCTTGTGAGACGGATCTTGAGACGTCTCAAGAGCCGTTTCATGCAAACAGAGACCAACGATGATTCCTGAACGTCTCTTGAGCCTTCTCAAGAGGGTCTTGAGCCGTCTCATGCATACAGAGACCAAAAGGCAACTCTGAACAACTTGTGAGACGTCTCAGGATTATCCTGAGCAGTCTCAACTTCAAACTCCTCTATAGAAACCCCGAATCAGTGGGAAACTCGAATATGGATAAAGAATAGGAGGCATACACAACATACCACCTATTAGTTTTTCTCGATAAAATGGACTTACCAATGTTTTAGGGATATTGTGTTCACATATCTATAGTTGATAAATATGCAAGTAAATATGCAAGTAGTTAACATGTCTAGAAAGCAAGAAGATCTAAGGAGGCAGAGGTGCGATCAGCTCCCACGATTAAAAGGAATGTAATGTTAAAAAATGAAACTGACTTGAACAATTGCAAGGCCTATAGTGTTGAACAAAGACACACTAGGCATGAACCGGCAACGAATGATGCATCACAACAAGAGAAGCTGGTTGGTTAAACAAGAAAATGCAAGGAATGGAACAGGAAAAGGTATTGTGCTGGGCAAAAATATATTCGGGAAACAAACATTTAAGACAACAAAGCATGAATAGTTCAAATAGAAAATCATACAAAAAATTAGTTGTTAAATGCAACAAACATGTTCACAACTGTCTATATGGTAGAATAACAATCCATGATGAAGGCAAGGGAGACAAAATTTTCAAATAGGAAGGCAAAATTAAATAAAATTTTCTACTATTTATTTATAACTGCATATTAGATGTTTTTTAAATGTTAGATGTACAAATAACAGAGAAAGTTTAGCCTCTAGGGTACATGAACTGACAAGAACATAGATAATGATTAGGTATAACGCTATATGAGTGTTTGGAAATAAAATAACTATTATTGTTGACATAATCAATAAACATATACAAACATATATGCATTCATAGAACACTTAGTATAAACTTAAATGTGTATAACAACAACAAATCCTTCATACCGAACTTTTGGGCTGGCTACATAATGGAGAACCATAAATGCCACTTTCAGTTACTTACCAAAGTCATGAGTGAGTCAGGTGTTTCGGTTGGTATTTGAAAAGTGTGGTTGTTGAAAAGTATAATGAAGCTTATATAAATGGTTCAATTGTAATGGAAGGGCTCAGATTTTGCTGAATGAGAATTTGAGTGGCCAAGGCTTTGCTTGCTTAACTCTAAAATTCTAAGTCTGTATCGAGTGATTTAGAGGCCATCAGATGCAGTTGAGAAGTTTCCCAAGCTTTCCTCCTCCTCCTCATTAACTCCACCAAAACTTTAACATTTACTTCACCTTAACCCATTGAAACCCAAAGCAGAAGATGTTGAAAAGCAAAGAAGCAGGATGCTTGCCTGCTGTCAAATGGTTGCTTCGCCTACAGACTTGTCACCTAAAGCTATTTTTCTTTATCTAGAGAAAGCCCTGGTCCTTGAACCTTTTTTGTTCGATTGCAAGCAAAAGGGCCAAGAGGTCCTGATGTCTGCTAATACTTACAGCCACAGGAAGCCGTGGATCCCATGTATATGACAAGCACCAAACAACCCATTCTCCATTGAATACATGTAGAATTTGACAACTCTATTGAAAAGCTTTCTTTGTCCTATGCATGTGTTACTAAGTCAACATACAAGACCCCACTTGAGTAAAGCACCAACTACTAATGTAAAGGTTCCACCTCATCTTTGATCTCAACTGATAGGGTATTAATTGGCTATTGAAATGGGTCTGATTGTTTTAAGAAATGATCACTTCTTAAATGTTTGGTTCTAGGCTATTTGAATCACCTTTTCATGAAATAAAGAATCTGGATCTTTATGAAGAATGTTTTAGAAAATTGCACTCCTAAAACCAACGATCATCAACATCTAATCGACCCCTTTAGACTTTAAAATTAAACAGTTGATATTTTCTTAAGTTTATCATTTATTTCACAAATTATGAAATGCTGGATCTTTTCGTATTATAGTTTGCATATATATATAGAGAATAATGGAGAAAAGATGCCATAGGAGGGAATTCCCTCCTATGGCGTCGGAAAAATACCCCCTCCACCAATTTTTCCGACGATCGGCCCCCATCATCTTCATCGTCATCGTCTAAGATGTGCGTACACCAAATTTCATGTGATTCCACAACTTTTTCACCGTTGATTTAATGGGTTCAAAATTAACGGTTTACCGACAATAGAACTTTTTACATTGCTAAATCAACGGTGAAAAAGTTGTAGAATCACATGAAATTTGGTGTACGCACATCTTAGATGATGACGATGAAGATGATGGGGGCCGATCGTCGGAAAAATTGGCGGAGGGGGTATTTTTTCGACGCCATAGGAGGGAATTCCCTCCTATGGCCTCTTTCCTCCATTATTCTCATATATATATATATATATATATATATATATATATATATATATATTAGCACTTAAGTTTATATGTATTGCATCATCCCGCATCTTATATATGGTTAGCCCATCTATTTCGTTATGTGTCACTACATTAATCCTTCCATTCTAGTTATGGCTCTCATGATCATTTCTTCATTAACAAATACACTAATGTTAAAAATCTTATTATTTATCCATACCTTCTTAATAAGAGCTACCTATAAAATCTAAGGACGCATTCATTTCTTATCATGTCTCTTTGGTCCTGGTAGTCAATTGGAATTGAAAGATGATACTAGAACTTATTGGGGTAATAAAACTTATTGGGTTTCACAATATAGTGTTAGTCATGATTGGAACTGAAACTGGAACTGAAACTAGAACTGGTGGTTGAAAAGTTCAAAATTTTGGTCCCACTACATAAAAATCTTCAATCCCACTCATACTCTGCAGCATTCTTACTATGTCTAAACTCATGTTTCTACAAATTTCTTCTTAATTGCCCTAACATGCAGACCCACAAAGTAATATAGATGTCGTTTCAAAAAAAAAATCGATTTCATTGGTATTTTATGATCACATAATACTCCAAAAAACCCAACCATTAAGTGAGATTGTGGTAAATTAATGAAGATAGTATGTACATATGTTCTTCGTCTACCAATACGTCCAATCAATCATCTAGGAAAATAAATAGCTTTGATAACACCTCCATGGTGTAAAATGGAACAGGTTTTCAGGCATATATGTTTTGTCTCTTAGTTCTTGTTTGGTTACCCTCTTCTTGTGTTTCATTACATAGCTCATAAGCTTGATTACTGATAGTTTGTACATCTTCATGATAAATTTTCATCTTATAAATATGTATCGACTATCAAGTCCTTATCCTCAATTCAGGATTTTTCTTAGTATCTACTACTCCATTTAATGGCTTAGGTAGCTATAAATTATAATAGATATGTGTGATATTTAAGATGAAATTAAGAGAGAGAAAGTATTGTGCGGAATAATAATGGATAGATTGGGATTAGCCTCATCTTTCTTTTTATATAGGTTTTACAAAAATAACCCCAACCTTGTAACTAATTACATAAAAACGGGTCTTCTAACAGACCATAAAACCTGTATACAAACTCATATATTTTAACACTTCACCTCAAACTGAAGCATACATATCATACATGCCTAGCTTGGTACAAATAAAATTCTCGTCCTTCTCAAAAGCTTCGTGAACAAATCTGCTAATCGATTAGGAGATTTCACATAAAAAGTGACAATAGTCCCATCTTCTACCTTCTCTCTCACAAAGTGGCAATTCATATCGATGTGCTTTGTACACTTGTGAAATGCTAGATTCGAAACGATATAAATTGCGGCTTTATTATCGCGGTATAGTCATATAGCAGAGGTGGGCCCGAAACCAAGCTTCCTAAGCAGAAAACTAATCCATATAAGTTCAGTATTCGCCATGGCCCGATACTGTGATTCTGTATTGGAACTAGACATTACACTCTGCTTCTTGCTTTTCCGGGAGACCAAGTTACCTCCTAGTAGAAATACGCAGTATCATGTGGAGGACCTGCAATCAGATGAGGACCCAACCCAATCTACATCTTTGAACCCTGCTACACGAAAGTGTCTATGATATGAATACAGTAGACCTCTCCCTGTATCGAAGTATCTGAATCACCACATTCCAGTGGGAAATCAGAGGATCTGCCATGAACTAGCTAACGACACTGACAGGATATGCAATGTCCGATCGGATGAGGGTAAGATAATTAAGCTTACCGACCAATTATCGATATCTTACGAGATCTTCCAATTGATCACCATATCCCTAAAGACTCTATAAGTCTACATCCTAACATCCCAGCTTCAGTCAGCATGTCAAGCACATATTGTCATTGTCAGATATAGATGCTATCTTTTGATTAAGCAACCTCAATACCCAAAAAGTATTTAAGACTCTCAAGATCCTTGGTCTGAAGCTTTGCGTAAAGATGATGCTTAAGCTGAACGATACTAGCCCCGTCGTCACCAGTAATCACTATGTGATCGACATATACCACCAGTAGAATATGCAGGCCATTAGTGTTGTTACAGTAAAATACAGATTAGCATGCGCACACCGACTAAAGCCAAACGAAATAACCACCTTCGCAAATTTTCTAAACCATGCTTGTGGATTGTTTCAAGTCATACAATGATTATTTCAATTGACACATTAGGCCAAACTTCCCCTGAGCAACAAAACAGGGTGGTTGCTCCATATAGACTTCGTATGCCAATGAACCATGAATAAATGCATTCTTCATATCAAGCTGATGAAGTGATCAATAGTGTGTCGCTGCAAAAGACATAAGTAAACGAATGGAAGTCATTTCGGCTACAAGGGGAAAATGTCTCTTCATAATCAATCCCGTAAGTCTGCAGGTAACCTTTAACAGCAACCAGTTGCTCTTTAAAGCGTGAAAAGTCCCATTAGGGTTAAGTTTCACAATGTACACCCAGCGACAACCCACCGCCTTCTTATTAACCGGAAGTGCACTAAATCCTAAGTCTGGTTTTGCTCAACAGCCATCAACTCGTCTGTCATAGCATCTTGTCACCCTTTATGGGATAAAGCATCAGATACGGTCTTGGGTGTTATGAATATAATGGATTATTAGATATTAGTTATGAGTTGTTAGATAAGTTAAGATATGAGAACTTAGATCGGTTAAGATGAGTAGTTGTCTATAACTATATATTTCCATGTAGAACTCATTAATGATTATGTCAACAAAATATTTTCCTTTTGATTATTTTCATGGTATCAGAGTTGCGAAAATAATCAAGAGTAAATCCTAAGAAAACAAAAAAAAATTGTCGCTGCTCCCCTCTCTCCTTCGATCTTCCTCGATCTCCCTCACCAGCAACCCTCGACAACTTCGACCCCTCCAGCAACCATCGATCAGCCTTCGCACCCTTCCAGCAACCTTCGACACCAGGTTCACTACCGTCGACCCTCACCGGAGCCTCGCCGACCTTCGATGACCATTGTCTGACCTCCGGCAAACCTCTTTGACGCCGATCGACGAAGAACTGAGCCAAGTCGAAGTGTTCTTGTCATCGATTGCTGACTTGCTAGAGATCGATGACAAGGATGACCTCGATTTGAGATCTTTGTGCTTGATTTGGGCTTTCTTTCTCAGACCTGAGACTTACTTGAAAATTTGAGCTCGAGTCTTTGAATAGTTTGTCAGTTTTGATTACTGTTAAGTCATTGAGATAAATTCTTGGTCGACTTCGATTCCTCTCACTTCGAAATCCTCCACTAAGCAAATCGATCCCTTCCTCTAACTTGAATTTGCTCAGGGACCTCAGTTTTATTCTCGATTTGTGATTAATTTGGTGCTAGACGCTGATGATGAAGATTCTGCTGATCAATTTGTGATTGATTTGAAGTTTAGTACCGTTCTTGGTTCTTTCTTGCTGAGTTGGAGATTTGTTGCTGATGTTAAGTCTCAGATCTTGAATATTCTTGGAGGTTTGTTTTAGATGGTCTCTAACTCTGGATCAGCCATATTTGAGAGTGGATTGTGAACCGCCGCCTCTGTCAGGATTTTGTTGATTTTATTGATTCTGTACCTTATTCTTTGCGGCATGCATCATGGATTGTGATTCGGTCTCAATCACTGCTTCTGCTCGTGGTCCATGTACTCCTGGTGGTCGCTGTGCTGGCCTTCATTGTTCTTATTGCGGCGGCACTAATCATTGTGAAGACTAGTGTTGGGAGAAACATGGCTACCCTGATGATACACCTACAGCTCGCCGGACATCCATATCAATTGCTATTGACCGACCTTCCTTTTCTACCGGCCGGCTACCTTTATCCAGTGATGAGTGGGGCAAGTTACGTCGTCTTCTCTCTTTTATAGCTCATGCCAAGGTTTCTACTCCATCTGGTATATCGTTCCTTTCTCATTCTAACTCGTGGGTCGCTAATTCCGGCGTCTCACATCACATGTCTCGTGATGGACCGTATGATCTTACTTCTAGTCCTCACAAGCTTATTTCTATGGCTGATAGTAATGTCACACCTGTTTCTGGCTTTGCTGATTTATCTCTACTTCATCTTTACACCTGAAAAATGCTTTAATTTTGCCATCTTTAAAACAAAACTTGCTTTCTATTCGTCAGCTTACAAATGATTCTAACTGCTCCACAACATTTTATCCCTCACTTTGAGATACAGGACTTTCAGACAAAGCAGCAGATTGGTGGAGGGCATAAGCAGAATGGACTGTATTATATTGATCATCTTCTCAGTACACCTGCAGCTGTTTCTACTATCCAGTGGCATAGAAAATTTGGTCACCCTCCTATTTCTTCTTTTACGTACTATACCGCCTTCTCTTGATTTGTCAGAGTTTAGTCGTGAATCCTGTATTCTTGGTAAACGCCATTGCTCCTCTTTTCCTCCGGTTAATAAAAAATACGATTCACCTTTTGCGTTAGTTCATTCCGATATCTTGGATCCTTTTAGATTTCCTTGTGTGTTTGATTATAAATATTTTGTGACATTTATCGATAATCACTCACGTATGACTTGGTTGTATCTTCTGCGTAATAGGTCTGAACTTTTGTCTACATTTAAAATCTTTGTAGCAGAGATTACTAATTAATTTGGTGTTTCGGTCAAGATTCTTCATTCAGATAATATTAAGGAGTATATTAGCATGGAGTTTACTGCATTTTGTCAGACCCATAGTATATTGCATCAAACTTCATGTTTTTATACTCATCGGCAAAATGGGATTGCTGAACGGAAGAACCGGCATTTGATTAAGGTAGCTCATTCTCTTGTTTTGCATAAGCATGTCCCTAAACGATTATGAAATTTTGCAGTCTTAGCTGCATGTTTTTATATCAGTCGCATGCCTTCTCTGATCTTAGGCAAATCAATCCCTTCTCTATTTTGTTTCCACAGGGCAACCCTTTTCCTGTTTCTCCTAAGATATTTGATTGCCTATCTTATCCCCATATTCTAGATCCTCATATAG
Source organism: Agapanthus africanus (assembly GCA_030015575.1). NCBI lineage: Eukaryota > Viridiplantae > Streptophyta > Magnoliopsida > Asparagales > Amaryllidaceae > Agapanthus > Agapanthus africanus. The sequence goes on from CM057340.1 coordinate 664,028,521, forward strand.
ACAAGCTTGATCCTAGAGCTACTCGTATGGTATTTGTAAGTTACTCGCAATCCCAGAAAGGTTGTCTGCTTTGACCCTGCTACATCTAAAATTTGTACTTCTTGTGATTTGATCTTCTTAGAAATCAAGTATATTTTCCACCAACTGTTAAAGACCCACTCATACTATTCATGTTCCTCACACACCTTCATCGGAGCTAGATTCGTCTGTTCAACCTGTACGACCTGTTTTTAAACCTCTAGCCCCTTTTCTACAGGTGCATCACCGTCGTAACAAAGTTGTCTCATCCTCTCCCACCGCTATTTCTTCTAACGATTCTTCTGCAGGTACTCCTATGCAGTCCATTGTTCCTGATTCTCCAACGCTGCTGTCTTCGGAAGATCTTTCTCTTCTCATTGCCTTACACAAAGGTAAGCATTCCTTTACTACTGCACATCCAATTTCTAATTTTGTTTCTTATCATAGACTGACACTATCTTCTCGTCAGTTTGTTTCTTTCTTGTCTACCATCACTCTTTCTTTCTCAGTTCAGGAAGCTCTTCAGCACTCAGGTTGGCATGTAGATATGTTACAGAAGATTGCTGCACTGCGCTTTAATCAAACTTGAAAATCGGTACCTCCGCCTTCAAATAAGAAGGTTGTCGGCGGAAGATGGATCTTTGTTGTCAAGCATAATTCCGATGGAACGATTGACCGTCTCAAAGCTCAATTAGTGGCCAAAGGTTTTACTCAGCGATATGTGGTGGATTATGTTGAGACTTTTTCGCTAATTGCCAAATTGATCTCGATTCGTGTTCTTATATTCTTGGTTGTTTCTAAGGCCTGGCCACTTTATCAGTTTAATGTGTAGAATGCCTTTTTAATGGCGATCTTTCGAAGACTATTTATATGCAGCAGCCTCCTGGTTTTGAGCGACCGGGGGAATCTATGGTTTGTCTTCTACATAAATCGTCATACGGCTTGAAGCAGTGACCGCGTGCTTGATTTGAAAAATTTAGTATAGTTCTACAACAGATTGGCTTCAAACGCAGTCGTGCCGATACATCTCTCTTTACACATAATTGTTCTCAGGACAAGGTAATTGTGATGGTATATGTTAATGATATTATCATCACTGGAGATGATTCTGCTGGTATCTCCAAGGTGAAAGAACATTTGGTTTCACACTTCCATACCAAAGACCTTGGGCCACTTAGATATTTTCTTGGAATTGAAGTCTTACGGAACTCTGGTAGATTACAACTTTCTCAGCGCAAATATACACTTGATCTTCTATCTGAGACAGGATTTCTGGGATGTAGACCAGCAAACACTTCTATGGATTCCTCGATCAAGCTATCTCGATTGAGTTCTCCTTTGGATCCTCCACTACCTGATTCAGGACGATATCGACATCTAGTTGAGAAGCTTATTTTACCTCACCGTCACTGGTCCTAACATTGCATTTTTCGTTAGTACAGTGCGTCAGTTATGCAGAATCCTTTGACCTCTCATCTTAAGGCAGTTGAGTATATTCTCAGATACATCAAAGGTTCTCCGGAACATGGCCTTCTCTACAAACCATCTATGTTGTCACTCATAGCCTTTACAGATGCTGACTTTGCTGGATCTATTGATGGTCGTCGTTCCACTAGTGGCTACTGTGTATTTTTGGGAGGAAACTTGGTTACGTTGAGGAGCAAGAAGCAAAATGTAGTGGCTCGCTCTTCTGCCGAAACTGAATATAGATCTATGGTGCATACAGTTGCTGAGTTGATATGGCTTACCTCCCTTCTGACAGATCTTAGGGTTCCTTCTTCTTTTCCGACTAGACTCGTATATGATAACAAGGTTGTGATCCACATTGCTGAGAATCCAGTTTTTCATGAGCGGACTAAGCATATTGAAATAGATTGTCACTTCATTCGTAACAAGATGAAAAATAAGGTGGTTGCACTATAATATATTTCCTCTTCAACTCAACTAGCAGATATTCTCACCAAATCTCTTTCTTGACCGGTTTTCGCTCATCTTCTGTCCAAACTTGGTATGATTGACATTTACGCTCCAGCTTGAAGGAAAGTGTTATGAATATTGTCACGCCCCACCCCCAATACAAAGAGTATTGTCCGCTTTGGCCGAAGCCGCACGGTTTTGTCCTTCGGGGCGAACCGGACCCGGCCAGGGGCCACTTCCCAGGAGGTCACCCATCCCAGAACTTCCCTGGCTCGAGCACGCTTAACTACGGAGTTCTCAAGCTCCTGTAGTGCCGGTTCACTTAAAAGGCGTCTCTGTATTGAAGAGTGGTATCATTCCATTTATAGTACAGATCTCCCCACCTTTGAACAATGGTTCGTCCTCGAACTACAGACCTACTATTGAGGGACCAGCTCTGATACCATTCTGTCACGCCCCACCCCCAATACAGAGAGTATTGTCCGCTTTGGCCGAAACCGCACGGTTTTGTCCTTCGGGGCGAACCGGACCCGGCCAGGGGCCACTTCCCAGGAGGTCACCCATCCCAGAACTTCCCTGGCTCGAGCACGCTTAACTACGGAGTTCTCAAACTCCTGTAGTGCCGGTTCACTTAAAAGGCGCCTCTGTATTGAAGAGTGGTATCATTCCATTTATAGTACAGATCTGCCCCTTTTGGAATGTATTCCGAAGAGTCTCTGTTGTTCTACAGTGGGTCCCACGGACTCAAGAGGTGGCCCCCACGGATTCAAGAGGTGGCCCCCATCCACTTAATACGACACTTGGCGTGGCACTTTGTTCCGTGTGGCACTTTGCTCCGTGAGCAAGAACCGAGGCCCGACAAATATATTGGATTGTTAGATATTAGTTATGAGTTGTTAAACAAGTTAGGATGTGAAAAGTTATCAGATCAGTTAAGATATGAGTAGTTGTCTATGACTATATATTTGCATGTAGAACTCATTAATGATTATGCCTATAAAATATTTTCCTTTTGATTATTTTCATTGGGTAAAGCATGAGAATCAAAGGAGGAGATAAAGGCTTAGTGCTAATAGGATAAGCGAGCTCATCACATGAGCAATAAGGTGATATATAGCTCCGGACGCCTTTTCATTTGACAATAAGAAGATCAATATCAATGGAGCTCGAGACTCCGGGATATTACCATCAGGAAACCGAGAGTCAGTAGTTTGACATTCCTGACAAGCATATACCTTTGTAATAGATGATGAAAGACCCACCAACGGTGACTCAAGGGTCGAAGGTGAGGCAACAACATGACATTACGGGTAACTTCTAAGGAAGGAGGTGGTGAATCGACTGAATCGGAAAGGGTAGTATTTTGTAACAAGAGTTGCGATAAGTCCAAAGGAAAATCACTATACATATCTACCGAGATGTGTAGTCGAAAAGTATGGGTTTGACCCATGAAAGGTCACGTCTGCCGATATAAATCGACGTCGTAACCCAAGACTGTAACATCGATACCCTTTTTGAGTTCTAGATTATCCAAGGAAGCCACACTTAATAGCCATGAGGTCCAAGTTTGGATCCCCGGTTGAAGGTCATGGACAAAACATACACATCTAAAGACCCTTAGAGGAACAGTAAACGAAACAGCCGAAGGAAACAATGTAGAGCGAGGGATTTGCCCATCCAGAAGAGATGAAGGCATACGATTAATCGCATCCCTGAAAGGATTTAGATACTCGCATATGAAGAAAAAGAATATGCGACATCTAAAAGATACATATTCTTCCTCCCGGTTATCCTATTTTGTTGGGGAGTACATAAACAAAACGATTCATGAATAATACTAAGTTTCTTCATATACTCCGTAAAGAGTGTACTGAAATACTCCTTGTCATTATCACTTCTTAAAGTACCAAATATCAGCCCCAAATTGATTTTTAATTTCAGAGCAAAAACTTTGGAAATGAGAAAACACTTCCTTTCTAGATTTCATCAAATACAACCATGAAACACAAGAAAAATCATCGATAAAGATCGCAAAATAACAAAAGCCTCCTTAGGCAACGGGACATGTCCCCCAAACATCAGAATGCAACAAAAGAAATGTTTTCGACTCTCTTATTGACACGAGTTGAATAACTTGAGCGATGATGCTTACCTAACTCACAAGACTCACATTTTAAACTAGATAAAGAACTAAGAGAGCAAACTATCCTCTTCAAGGTTTGTAAATAAAATTGACCAAACCGACAACAGGCATCAAAAGCATATATGGAGGTAGAACTTGATGTTGGGCTGACTAAAGGGTGTGGATGCTCATCGAGGTGGTACAACCCATCAATCTGTCCTTATTCTAATCAGCTGCCTCGTCCCAAGCTCCTTAAAGACACATGAACCATGGGAAAATGTGGCATCACAATTCAAATCTCGTGTCAACTGACTAATATAAATCATATTGATATGAAAACGAAGCAAATACAAAATAGTGGAGCAAGGAAATTGTGATGTGGCAAGGAAGGAACCCACTCCCTCTATAGCAGAGGTAGTGTCATTTACTAAAGTCACTAGGGTACATTCAAACATTAGCCTATATGAAAATAATATGCCGCGCTCTCCCATCATATGGTGTGTCTACTGTGTCAATTACCCAGGGACGACATACAGATGCTGAAGTAATAAACGTTGCATGGTTACCTTTCGAAAATGTCGCAACTAAAGCCCGAGGTGTAGCAATTCCAGCATGGCTGTCGGAGGCAAACGATGCCACAAGCAGACGCAATCAAGCAATTTCTTCTTCAATGGACTTTATAGAGCTCTAGCATAGTGATAAGTCAGTCGATGTGGTGGAGGATGCTGATGGGGAAGAGGCTGATGTCCCAACATGTGCTCGTGAGGGGAAAAATAACTTCTCATTCAACTTCCAGCAAGCACTACAAATATACCTCTTCTGACAGTAGTAGTCACAAAAATGATGCTCGCAACGGCCTCTACTGCCAACTCTACCTCCTTGACCAACTCGCCCTGTCCCTCTAGAATAATGATTGGTAAGAGCACTCTCCGGCCTAGTGAGAGTAGTGTGCTAACCAGACTATCTGCTCATCAATAATCTGGATCTGAAATAATCTAATTGAGTGTATATGTGACCGAGAGAGTGATATCGGTCTTCCCAAGAAGCGATGACTGAGCTGACTGATACTCTGGTCATAGCCCTCCAAGAAAGAATGTCACCAAAAAAGTCTCATGTCGCTTTTTCATCTCCTCGATATCACCGGTAATGGGAAACATCTCCGAGACGGGTGGAGTGAGCTTCCAGAACTCGAAATAGTGTTGATGAAAAGATCGGTTCCCTTGTTGAATCTTGTATGGATATTGCACAAAATCGAAAGCCTTAGAATGAATCATCTGCCTTGAATAGATCTTGTGAGATGATCCTAAATCTCCTTCACTGTCCCCAAATGCACAAAGACCGACCATAATCCTTCGCACCATAGAGCTGAGCATAAAATGACTAAGCTGGACGTCGTTGGCATCTAATTCAGAAGCGCTCAGCGCATGAGGGTCAAATTATCACCCTTCCGCCTCTCCTAAATCTACCGCTCAACCATGAGCTCCAAATTATGGAAATTGTGATCATCCAACTTAAAATCCACCAACTTGGTGGTCAAAACATTCGTGGAGGAAATCAACTTGCCCTTTAGATCCACTCTCCATCTCTATGTATCACTCCTCAAACAAGAATCGCTGAAAGAAAGAATCTAATAAGATCCCACCAAAGAAACAACTCCAACAATCAAAGAAAGAATCTACCAAGATACTACCCATACGTCGTGATCGATCTTCCAAGATCCGATATCAATAAAAAAACCAGTGCCTCAAATTGATCCGATAACGGACTCCGACAACTCCAACACTTTAACACAATCATTAGTACAATACATGATGAAAATAAACATAAACAACTTCAAAATTCATAAGAAATCACCTCGAATCCTCGGGTTACTGTAGCAAACAATGAAATGAGCCCCAAACAGCCAAATCGAGCCAAAAACTACCAAGAACAGCCTCAAACGGCCAAGAACATGGTCGAATCCACCAAGTCGAGCTCAAATAGGTCCAGATGAAGCACAAATCCACCAAGCCAAGCTCAAACAGGCCTCGATAAGCCAAGTCAAGAAGAGATAGGGGTTGGTTTGAAGTAGAGTGATTCAAGTCTAGAACTGAGGCCAAAGTCACTCGGAGTCAAAGGAGGCTCCCAAGTCGAGATCGATGGCTGGCAAGGTGAGATTGATCATCTTCTAGTCTAGATCTTTTAGATGGCAGTCACCTCGAGCAAGATCCAAGGTCGATGAGCTCAAGCGAGGGCCGACAAAGTGGTCGGCAAGATGCAGCGGCGGCTATGTGAGTTAGGGTTATGGTTTTGAATATTGGTTGGTGATGGATGGATAGGATTATATCTGGAAAAAATCAATGGTTCGGATTAGGTTTTGATACCATGATATTTGAGATGAAATTAAGACAGTATTTTGAGGAATGATAATGGATAGATTGGGATTAGCCTCATCTTTCACTTTATATAGGCATATCCGTTTTACAATAGCATCCCTAACCTTGAAACGAATAACATAAAGACGAGTCTTCTAAAAGACGCTAGAAGCACGTATACAAACTCATATTCTAACATGTTCCAAAGCACTTCATTGATTTATAAAGCTCTCGATGCCATCATTTTCTTTTTAGGTGTTTTAACCTTACCAAACTTTAATTTCGCGATGAAGCCTATCCTATGTGTGTGTGTTAGAAATTAGAACTTGCACTTAGGTTTTTAGCCTTTAGGCACATGGGACCATCAAGCAAAGCGTAAAACCCAAAGAAGATGTTTGACTTTATAAGTTGTAACTGAAATATACGGGACAATTGTAGACAACCCCTCTATTAAAAAAGTTTTGACGGTCATTTACACCCCATGCATCATTCTATGGTCGTTTGAAACAATTAATCTTGCAATGACAGAACATTTGAGACCCTTTGTCCTTACAAACTTCATCTCTGCATGATGGTTGACTTTGAACAAGATTGGCTAATGGAGGTAATGATACAACCATTCTTTAAGCAAATATGACTTATAGGGTTCACAACAATAATATTTCACTAGTTTATAGCAGTGTGCTTGCTAGAATAGACAGGGGTAGTGTTAAAAAAACTGTTAGGCTTTGAGAAGCCACCCATTGCCAACCCAATAGGTGCTACCTAAACATTTTAGTGGAAAACAATAGGAAGAAGAAAAGTAGAGCAATGATAAAGATAATTAATTCTAAGGCATCACTGTCCCTGCTCCCAAACCAGTCTATCTTTTGCTACAGTGACAGTAGGAAGAAGATGAAGCATAGTGCCCCTTTTCAATAAAAGGGAAGAGAAATCTCGCTATTGGATAACAAGTGAGCCTTTTATCCAAGCATATGGGGTAGGCTACATGAACCAACTTGAGAATCACGCCAGGTCCAGCACATGAATCCTCCGCCTCCACTCAATCCTATCAAACAATATTTACTTTCATTGAGGCTTTTGCCAACCATATATTTTCGTATCACCTCCATCCATGTTTTCTTTGGTCTCCCTTTCACCATTTTGACATTGTCTATATCGAGGGTATCCATTCGTCGAACCGGTGCTTTCATGGGTCTGCGTCGCACATGACCAAATCATCTTATCTGGTTTTTCTGCATTTTCTCCTCCACGGATGCTACACAGACCTTTGCATGAATATCCTCATTTCGCACATTATATTTTCTAATGTTGTCACACATCCAACGAAGCATGCGCATCTCCATTACGTGCAACTTCCGTTTATGATACTTCTTAAGAGCCCAATATTCTATACCATATAATAAGACAGGCCAAATAGCTTTCTGATAAAACTTCCCTTTTAACCTTAACGGAAAGTTACAATCACACAAAATCCCTGTTGCACTCCTCCATTTCAACCAACTTAGATCCTTTGGTTGACATTGCTATCGATCTTCCCATCTTTTTGGATTATGGAATCTAGATATCTAAACTGATCATTCGGTGATATCTCTTGCTCATCCAGTATTATACCACTTTGGTTTCGACTTCTCTATTTGCCAAATTTGCATGCATATATGTTGTCTTGGACATGGTCAATCTGAACCTCCGAGATTCCAATGTTTGCCTCCATCCAATTTGGTATTAACCCCTGTTTTCGTCTCATTTAGCAGAACAATACCATCAGCGCACAACATACACCAAGGTATTTCATCCTGAATAGTTCTAATAAGCTCATCCATCATGATGGTGAACAGGAATGAACTTAATGCGGATCCTTGATGCAAGCCAATTGTGATCGGGAAATCACTCGTTAGGCCGCCACAAGTTCTGATATTTGCCACTACTCCATCGTACATGTCCTTTATTATGTCAATGTACTTGATTAGGATTCCTTTCTTCATCATTGTCCCCCATAATACCTCTCTAGGCACCTTGTCATACGCTTTCTCTAAATCGATAAATATCATATGCAAATCTCTTCTTTTCTCTCGAAAACGCTCGACAAGTTGACGAACAAATGAATTGCCTCTGTCGTCGATCGTCCAGGCATGAACTCAAATTGGTTCTCTGTTATCTTAATATCATTCCTTAGCCGGTGTTCAATCACTCTCTCCCAAAGGTTCATGATGTTACACATAAATTTTATTCCACGGTAGTTTGAACAACTTTGAATGTCACCCTTGTTCTTGTAAATCGGTACAAGGGTACTTTTCCTCCATCCATTTGGCATTTTTTGGTCATTCAAATCTTATTAAACAGATCTGTCAGCCATCTAATGCATGTCTCTCCTCAGCATCTCCAAATCTCGATAGGAATCTCATCAGGACCAACAGATTTTCTTGATTTCATTCTCTTCAAAGCCTTTTTAACCTCAGGTATTCTATTGGATACTAGCTCTTAAAATCCATATCATTTCAAATAAAAATCATTAAGATTACATCAACCCGCTGGGTTGGGCCAAAAATATTATGTTTAAATCAGTTACTTATCTAGAAAAAATCAACATATTTAGAAGACAACAAACCGGATACATATGATAAGGCTTTGCATGACCCTATGTACACAATAGTACGAAACAACTGCAACTCTAATATTTAAGGCATACATACACTCATGTACACATATATAGACAGGTTAAACAGTAAATAACATTTACATCACCTTCTGTGTTTTCACATTTTAAACATATCTATGAAGTTTGATAATTATATGATGATATGCAATACTATGCAGACAAACAAGGAAATTTTCAAAAGTAAGATCCATGTCATTAGATTTGTTACGTTCTTGGAAAATAATTGATTTTTCGACCTGTCAATGCAGCGGCCTAAAAATCACATGATTACTCTTCCAAACATACTTAAAGGGTGTAAATATGACGCGCCGGAATGATTTAAGGATTTGTTGGTCCACATTACCTCGCATGCAAGGTGTTGAACATGCTAAAGACTACAGGGTAATAAGAACAAAGAGAGTTTGAGGCTTATAGAAAAGCAGGATTATGCAAACTTAAAAGGAGAATGATGAAATTGATAGATATAATAATTTGAAGAAAGAATAGAAAACTTTATATGCAGAAAACTATATGGATTATTTAGATATTTAGAAAGTTTGAAAATTCAATGTATACATTATGGCGCACATCGGAAAGAGGTGAAATAGTAGATAAAATTTACAAAAGAATGTTATAGATGTGAAAAAATGAAGGAGTTGAAAGGGAATCATAATACAATTGAACATTGGATCAAGAGATGAGAAAACTTCACTATCATCACTGCTTAGGCTCCACAAGAAGGATTGATATAGAAATATAGAATATCAAAAGATAAAGATTGGCATGTGAGAGCATATTAATGAATTCGTTCAGAAAATTCTATGAGGAAAAATATTAGATATGAAGTTAATTCTTAATAAAAGATGGCCATTTAATATCTCAAATGTGGAGTAAACATTTTTCCCTTTCTAGAAAGAAATAAAGATACTATGTGAGAGTTTGACCACATAATATTTAATAGTTTTTTAGGAACGCGAGAAAATAGAAAGAAGATATTTTGGAGAATTAAAATGGATAGAATAGGGTTAGTATCCTCCTCTTTATATAAACAACCATTTTACATTTACATCCACTTCTTTATGACTGATTACATAATAACGGATATTCTAGAATACGCTAGAAACTCATACATTCTAACACGCCCCCTCAAACCGGAGCATACATATCATACATTCCCAGCTTGTCATAAATAAAATTCACTCTTACCGTTCCCAAAGGCTTAATGAAAAGATCTGCTAATTGAAGAGCAGATTTTACATAGTAAGTGTCAATGGTCACATATTCTATTTTACCTCGCACAGTGGAAATCAACTTTATTGGTTTCGTTCTCTCATGGAACACTGGGTTCAAAACAATATAGATCGCGGCTTTGTAATTGCAATATAGCTGTATAGAAGACGTGGGGCCAACGCCAAGCTCTCCAAGCATAAACTTAATCCATACAAGTTCACAGGTTCGCCATGGATCGATACTCAGACTCTACACTCGAACATGACACTATACTATGTTTCTCTCTCCCAAGAGATCATGTTACCTCTTACAAACAGGCAGAAGCAGCCTTCAGTGGACCTACGACCAAACGGAGATCCAGCCCAATCAGCATCTATAGATCTTGCTACCCGAGAGTGCCCATGATCTGAATATAATAGACCTTCCCTGAAGCATTCTTTAAATATCGTAGTATCTGAATCACCGCATCCTAATGGGCAAACCGAGAATTCTCCATGAACTGGCTAACTACACCGACAAGAAATGCAATGTCAGGTTGGGTCACAATGAGATAATTAAGCTTACCGACCAATCGTCGGTATCTTCCAAGATCTTCCGACTGATCACCTTGTCCCGGAAATAGCCTAGTGTTAGGATCCATTGGAGGCTCTATAAGTCCGTGTCCTAACAGCCAGCTTCAGTCAACATATAGAGCACATATTTCCGGTATGAGATGCAGATGCCTTCTTTTGATAACCTCGATGCCTAAAAAGTATTTTGAGTCTCCCAAGATACTTGGGTTTAAACTTCACATGAAGATGGCGCTTAAGCTGTGCAATACGTCATCACCAGTAATCATTGTCATCAACATATACCACTAGCAGAATGCGCAAGCTATCAGTTTGGGAGCGATAAAACATGGAGTGCTCAATGAGCACACCATTTAAGACCAAACAAAGTAACCACCTCTGTAAAACGCCCAAATCACGCTCATAGAGATTGTTTCAAGCCATTCAATGATTTCTTCAATCGACACACTAGGCCGGACTCCTCTTGAGCAGCAAACCGAGATGGTTGCTCCATATAGACTATTCCAGCTAAAGAGCCATATAGAAACGCAATCTTCCCATCCAGCTGAAATAAGGGCCCATGATGTGTGACCACAAGAAACATGAACAAGCGGACATAGATCGTTTTGGCTACATGAGAGGTCTCTTAATCAATCCTATAGGTCTGCGTAGCCTTTGGCAACCAACCCCATGTCTTCATCTGTGTTGGATGGGCAAATTCCTCACTCTACTTTGTTTCCCTCGGCCATTGCATTTCTTATGCCCCCAAGTCTTGGATGTGTGTTTAGTTCATGATCTTCAACGAAGGGGGTCTAAATTAGACTCTGAAACTATTAAGAGTGTTTTTCTAGGATACTCTCGAACTCAAAAAGAGTATCGATGTTACAATCCGGTGTTATGACGTCGATTTACTTCAACTGACGTGACCTTTCATGAATCTAGCCCATATTTTTCTGAGATACACACATCGTTGGATATGGATAGTGATTTTCTCTTGGATATCTCGCATGTCTTGGCATCTGATGTGCTCGATCTGAGCAAGTTGATTCTCCAGCTCTTGTTTTCGAAATCACCATACAATTCCTATTATCGACCCAACCCCTGATTCACCTCCATTTGGCCCTCCACCACCTGTTTTATGGGTATATGAACATATAACTATTAATCTTCAGCCACTTGTTGCCAATCTACCCGAGTCTCGAGCTCTGCCAGCGACTGATCTTGATATTCCTATTGCCTTACGGAAAGGCACCCGAAGTTGCACTTCGTGATGTAAATCTTTGATTTGGGGTTATGGTACCATAATAGTTTTTGGGGAATGAGGGAGAATGCGGTGAAAGATATTTTAGGAAATGAAAATGGATAGATTGATATTAGGCCCATCCGTCTCTTTATATAGGCATCGCCATTTTACATTTACATCCATTTCTTTATGACTAATTACATAGTAACAGATATTCTAGAATACGCTAGATATCCATACAATCTAACAATACGAATGCACCAGATTTTGTATTAGAAAGTGAAAGAGAAGAAACAAAGCATGTGAAGCAAATCCCAAAAGAAAGCTAAAAGGCATTTGTGAAGTGAATCTTGTTGAAATAGAGGATAAAGATAAAGAAGAGTTGGAAGAGTGATGGGCTTTTACACATGGGATTTTAATGATAAGTGGGTTTCAACAATAAGACTCGAGCCTTGCTGAGGTATGACTCATTTTATATTTTATACCCATGTGTTTCTTTTGTTGTTTCCAATGTGGGACTACCTTTAAAGTCTCATCATTTGATTTTTTTACTTTCAACAAATCCCAAGCTTAAAAATGTTGCATAATAAGTAGCAAGTTTAAATGCAGCTTATTTTGTACCCATTTGAATAGGTAAATATCCCAGGATAATTACCAATCATCATCAAATCTATCATATATATGATTGAATTGATCATCAATATCATATTCTAACTTTGAAACCTAATGTTTCAAGGCTGTAACGCTCAAACTTGTCGCACGAATAATCTGATATGCCTTTTTCTTTTCCTGCCGAGAAACATAGTTATACACTTATATTCTTCAAACTGAAATTTCATCTCGAACTATCTTTGATCTCGCTCAGGACTGTGAGTGCATGTGGTCTCTACATAATACAGGCAAAACAAGTTCTAAATAATAAAGATCAATGCAAAAGTTAAGTCCAACACATGACCACCTTTAAAACGGTATTACTAGCTTGTGCCTCAACATTGACTATAATTAGGCAGGGTGATGCCTCATACCCGCATATGGATCGAGACAATAATTTTTGCTTCGAAGGCACTCCATTCTCAACGAAAAGCTAGTTTTAAGAGAAATCGATTTGGTGTAATAGGAAAGGTGTGGAAATATGAAGGTTAGAGAAAAAGAAGGAAACACATGGCCATCTCATATTATTTTACAGTTCTTGTTTGAAGAGACATGACATTCGTCATGAATCCAACGATGCGATTATAAAGCTTTCTTTGTTGAGCACAGACCATGAATCCAACAATGTGATTATTAACCTCATTAGAGGGTTTGCATTATGTCATTATATATGCAGATAACTCAGGAAGGCCTATATTATATTCATGTGGTTCCCAGTAAAGTACTTTGCCGCATTTGAATCACCGATATTGATTATCGGTCAGATAATGCAAAAAGAGCTCTTTATAAATAATACAGAACATTGCATCATTTTTTAAGCTAGAAATATATACTTACTCGATGCTTTTCTCAAAGCTCTCCCTATAATCAGGTATGAAAAGCCTTCCAGAGCTAAAGGGGCCTAATTATCACCTCTTATTATATAGGCTAAATTACATAAATGTATCCATGAACTTTCAAATTTTGTGCGATTGATACCAAGAAATTTAAAAATTAGAGATAACTACCACGAACTTTTTTGTTAGACATAACTACGATACAGTGTTAAAAAAATTATAATTGGAATGTTATACGCTTCACCGTTTTTAACATTTTTATATGAAAAAATAGAGTATATTACAACAAAAAAATCAATTGAAAGATGGAATTACATAAAATTTAGTTTTAGAATTTGATTGAAGAGCGGAAGAGTGATGGAGTGGGTGATGTCGGGTTGAAGGGTGAAGATGAGCGGAGGAAGTCCAGCTTTAAGGGTTTGGAGAAATATTGTAAGCCGGCCATGTAAGATTTAGAAGTTGTTGATTTTGAAAGTTGGGAATTTAGAGATTTCAATATTTGAGATTTGGTTATTGAAAGATTTAGAGAATAGGGAGTTTTAAATTTAGTGACTTAAAGATTTTAGGCTTTAGAGCAAGGTTAGAGGTTTCAGCCGAAACCACCGATACGTAACGGTTTCGTATCGATTTCGGCGGTGACCGATACGAAACCCGAAACCGATACGAAACCAACCATACTATACCGTTTCGGCTGAAACCTTTAAAAACTTATTTTTTTTATATCATTTCTACCGTCATTGTGATCATTGTAGGCCTTCATTGTTAGAAAACAACAAAAAAGTAAACCCACACCCTATATTAATACTTATTTTAGTACACTTCAATATATTTTGCATCGTGGCTAGATTTTTCAACACTAGGATCATTTTTTTGTAATATGAAACTATAAATTTAAGCATTTAATATATATACACTTGTGTATGTTGTATTACCGTCGAAACCGAAACTCAAACCGAGATTAACGAAACTAGCCGAAACCCAGCGAAACTAATAAAATTATGTAAGACTGAAACCGAGTTCTCGAACCTTGCTTTAGAGAGTTTGGAATCTGAAGATTTTAAGGTTAATAATTTAGGGATTAAGGAGTGTAGTGATTCTAAGGTTTTGAAATAATGGATGAGGAAGATAAACAAAAGTTTGGAATTTAGAAATTTTAAAAGTTTGAAATTTTTAGATTTGAAAATTTTGAAATTATGGATTTAGAAATTTAGGGATGGATGGGTTCTAAGGTTTTGACCTGAATGGATGGGTTCTAAGGTTTTGAGATGATGGGCGAGGAAGATGAGGAGTTTAGAATTTAGGAATTTTGAGAGTTTGAAATATTTAGATTTGAGAATTTTGGAATTGTGGATTTAGAGATTTGGGAGTTTAGATGTTAAAGAGTATGAGAATTTAAGGGTTTGAATATTGGAATGGATGAGCAAAGGAAGAAGGTGTCGAGGAAGAAAGGAGGAAAAGAACTAGACAAGAGGAAGAAGACAATGGTAAAATGGTCAAAACACATCATTTTTGAATGATATCACCATTTATTTTAACGTGTACAGAGTACTTTGTTGCAATCAGGATAATAGTTCATGGTACTTGCATGTAATTAAATTTGTTCATGATATCAGTCGCACAAAAAGTGATTGTTCATAGGTACATTTATGCAATTTAGCCTATTATATATGCATTTTACTTTCTGCAAGTTTTATTATATAATGAACTCATTAATTACTCACTTTTGTTAAATCATGAAGATAATTAAAGGATTGTAATTGCAAGGAAATTGCACTGAGAGAAAGAAGAGGTTACTCTTACATGCATCTGAGTGCGGATATGCTCCAGCTTTGATTCCTGATATATTAAGATCAATTCATAACTTATAACAGTTGGGTATCAACAGATTTTCAAAAAGCTTAACTAAAATTTGGGACCTGTTCTTCTAGCGCTTCCTTTAAATGGGAAATTAGAGATGCTCTAGTGGCTTCAACACTTCTGAGTTGATCAATGCATTGCTTCAGAATCGCTTCCTGCTCCTGAAGCTTATTGGTCAATCGCAATCCTTGCAGGTTACCTAAATGAGGATGCTTACATTTATATAATATTCATGGTGAAGAAAACAAATGGAAGTATGCAGTTAGTAGGCTGGAAAGAGCAATGTCCATAGGAAAATGTTTTTCCCCCATCCACAGGAAATGTTACTGGATTTGAGTATTTAGTTAGGGGACTTTCATATACTGGTTTGCCTCCCAATATCTAAATGACAGAATGCACCTCTGTAATTACGCCCGACTAAACAATTACCATGGAGTACCTTAGCCTTTCAATTTACTATAAGGACACGCTCCTAGCATTCAGTAAAGGAAATAACTAGAAGGGGCAATGAGGCGGGTAACGACAACGGTCAAAGCATTAATCAGTAACATCCCTCAACTATGATGTGATGGTCAAAGCATTAATTAGTTACATCCCTCAACTGTGATCCAATGATCAGATAAAAGTTTTGAAATCATCTCCTTTATAAGGCCATGCAGCCATGTTATAATTAAGGGGAAAAAGTTCTAATATGACCGCAAGGTTGCAATAAATAAATTTGTTCTAATACGAAGAATACGTGGTTGCAATAACTAGTACTTAATACATATCAATACTATGTAAAAACAGCTTTTGTACACTTGTATCCACAAATGTGTGACATGTTAATAAATTTCATTTCCTAAGAACCAAGTCCTGCCCTAGCAAGCATCTACCTTCTCATATAGTGCCTGAATGAGCGGGGAGGCGAAGGGTGAAGAGGAGGAAGAAAAGGGTTAGGGTTTGGAGATGGAGGGTGAAGACTGAAGAGGAAGAGGAAGTTAGGTTTAGGATTAGGATATGGGTTAGAACGGTGGAGGAGGATGAAGAAGATGGTGTGGAGAGAGGAAGAACTGGCCAGCGGAAGGTGGCGGAGTGTTTTCATCTATTTGCAACAAGAAAACGGATTATATGCAAGGTAGTTCCTTTTAAATATAGCAGGCTCGATTGGTTTTCATGGCGCGTTATCCAGCGACGGCGGTGGTGGCAGGTGGGGGAGAGGGCCAGGTTAGGTTTTTTTAATTTTTTAGAAATTAGGGTTAGAATGAGGAGTAATTTGGGTTTTTTTTTTTAAAAAAGTGCTGACGTGGCAACTTAAGTGGCATGGCGCAGTCAGTGCTGACATGCACCGTTAAGTTTCGTAGTTTTATGACAATATAAAAGGTATTGGTAGTTTTCTGTCACAAGCCCAAACTTGTTGGGAGTTTTCAGTAAATAAGCCTATTCTAAATGTAAATCTATTGATGACTAAAAGCTTGAAATTAATCGTACATTAAGTGCTTATAATTTCTTTAGACAAGAAGGTTGTGTGCCAATTCTTAAGTTTGGCATTCTTATATTGTTATTACTTCCAGGCTGGCTTTTACATCTAAAGATGATAACTTTTCTAGCCAAGATCAGAGAGTATGATGGCTTGAGTTTGACCAGGTATTGAATTTGCAAATGTTCATGCTTTCGTGTATGCCCAGGCTTGGAAACAGTATGCCATTTGATAGGTCGGTTAAATGTAATATGGTTTCTTAGAAGGTCAAGATGGTAGCCTAAATTTGCATAACGAACGAGGTAGTTAGTGTTACAAAATTTTGTTTACAAGTCAGATGAAAATAAGGTCATTTTTTTGGACATGCAATCATCATATAGAAGTTAGCAATTACTGCATGGGCATTCTGCCCAACATGGAAGTGCTGTCCCCTTCCAACCCCCACCAAAAAAAACGCGCATGCGCGAATATCAATCATCGATGACAGTAAAAGAAATGATTTTGCAAATTATATGTTAGATTACTTCCTAAAGCACATGGGCTGTAAATAATAGTTTGGTATTCAAAAGATTTGACGCAATGATACTTTAACCCTACTAGAAGCATATGGAAACCCAAGATACTTCAAGGTAGTTTCAGATCGGATCAGTAAGCAGTGATGTATAAATTGGCCATTACATAGACATAAAATCAATAAATCTGTAATATACATTCATCTTTGTGTTCAAATAATTACGGATTAGCCTTCAACTGAATATCATATTAGAGAATGGCGCGGAAGAAAATATTAACCAGCAGCTATAAAATAATGCATGAGCATTACCTGATAGGCAATCATAAACTCTTGAAATTATTAATATAAGTGTCGAAATGATCAAATGAACTGTCAAGACAAATAACCACATATATTCTAATAGAATGCTTTGAAATTCATTTGTGGAAATTATTCATACCTTGAGTAAAAGCAACATCAGCATCTTTTGCTATCTTTTCCACAATATTAATAGAAGCCTCACATTTGTTTAAGGCGTTGTCTTCATCAAAGTGCTCGTCAAGAACAGATTGATATGCAGTTACAATTTTTTCAGGCATCCCTCCAACTGCTAGTTTCTGTATATCAACCATAGGCCCATAAGAAAACTTATACTAACGAATTAAAGTAAATGAACTAAGGCATTGACAAGACAGAGAAAAAATAATATAAAAAAGAATAGAAAACAGCAATGAAAAAACTCACAAGTCTTATTGTCTGAGCATCCTTCTTGACCACTTTAATAGGATTTGAATTCGCATTTTTCCCATTGTTATCCAACAATGAAGGCAGCTCAGGCTCTTTACCAAGAATTTCATTTTTAAGGCCTCGTCCACGGGATCCAAAGACCTTCCTTTCATCCCAAATACCTACCTGCAAAGTGAAAGGTGGGAAAAAAAGAATAAGTAATCAAATTTTGGACATCAATCTCATTGAAAATAATTATATGTAAACTAATATTACATGATGTGAGGGTATCTATTTTCAAAACTTTATGATATGCACAAAAAGTCATGATGTAATCAAAACACATGAAGCAATAGGAATGATGCTGCTTTTCAGGACCAAGTCGCAAAATATTAGACGAGAAACTGGAGAAGACCATTTTTTCAGACACTTTGTGCCTAAAGAAGAAAGGATTTTAAACAACAAAGTTGCAAAACAGTTGTTAGCACAAGAAAAAAGGTGTTACTGGAAATAGTAGAATAATTAATTGAATAAGAGAGGTAAAACATTAATA
This sequence comes from Agapanthus africanus, assembly GCA_030015575.1. NCBI lineage: Eukaryota > Viridiplantae > Streptophyta > Magnoliopsida > Asparagales > Amaryllidaceae > Agapanthus > Agapanthus africanus. Next base: position 664,047,166 of record CM057340.1, read on the forward strand.
TACAAAGTGATTAAATGGTGGACAAATAAATCAATGAATCTCATATGTCCACAAAATGGACTTTATGCACTCCCATACTTGCCGGTGATAATTATAAGTTATACAGCTGCTTGTACGTTATAGATTATAGCATTGATCTCTTACTCAGGATTGAAGAGCCAATATGTTAATCTATGCGCTATTATATGTACTGTGACTTATATTTTTAAGATAAAAGGGGGTATGGCTGCTTCGTAATATCTCAGTTTGTGATAATAGACTGCAGCATTAGAAATACTAGTGATGTCAGGGACAGCAAATTATAATAGGAAATTAGGAATAGAAGGAATCTGCAAAATAACAATTAAAATACATAGAGAAAATAATGTCATTTGGAAAGTTCAGTGTTTACAAAACGGAACATTCGGCTGGATATTCGGATTCAATGGCAAACCAAACAAAAAAAGGAATATTCGGTCAAATATGCGGTCTAATCGAATATTCACCGTACAAACCGAAAATTCACCGCACAAACCGTATATTCAGACGAATAACGCGAATATTCAGCCGAATAATGTGAATATTCGGCCGAATTGGCTCACTAGACCCAAAATCAAGAAAATCCATAACAAAAATATAAGTATGAGATCCACAACTTAATTAAAAAAAATAAATAGGACCCATACTTATTGCTTCACAAACACTCCTCATTTCTATATTCTTATTAGTTCGGGCACCTTATCATTAGACCACGAGTGTATTTTTTTTTTATTTTTTATATTTTTTGAATTTTATATATAATATTTATATGAAAATATTGATGGCCGCATAATCCGAATAAACCGAATATTCACCGAATAAACTAGATATTCTTTATTCGCCAGCAAACCGAACAAACTCTGAATCTGTTCTTTACAACATTGGGAAAGTTACTTGTTTTGCTAATCCATTACCTATTTATTCATATCATTTCTCTCTTCAATTGTTGGACATGTGTTCCACTTGGCCCTTTGTCTTCATTTGAACCTACACTAAGTGCTTAAGAGATAAATGTATCAGACTAACTCATCTAATAGCCGTCACATCAAACTGTCAAAACTCACTTATTGAACCAGACACGAGTTACAGCGCGTGGATTGGTATCAAATTTGTGTTAGGGGACATTCAAAAGGGATTTGTAATTAACATTGTTAGAAAGCAAAAGAAAATCACCTAGCATGTCTCATGAGACCTTTTCCTCCTTTCCTTTATAAAGTCATTTGAACCAATAGGAATTAGTCAAAAATGTTTCAAATAAAACAAACTGGATTTTGATTATAGTTTAATGGGACCTGGAATGTTTTTAGGTATTAATGAAATGATTTTTAAATTTTAATGAACATCCTGGTTTTATATTAAATTTGTTTAGATCCAAATGGAAACGAAGCAAGGCCACAGTAATTAAGGTATAAAATGCAACCCTATTTAGTTATATAAGTTTCATTCAACACAATCACCCTCCCCCGCCTTCAAGAGCAATGTGAGTAAAACCGCATCGAGTTGGGGTTTTTTTCCCTCATTTTCATATTTTTATTGATTTGATGTTGTCATTTTTAATTTAAAACAATTTAATTATTCAAGTGGTCTTTCTTTTACCAATAAGGTAGTGAACATAGATCATAAGACTTAGGGTTTTATTATGTTGATTTTACAATTTTTAGAAATATGCTTGATTGCTCTGCCTTAACATCATTTTATTTGAGAAGTCAATGTTGATTTTTCTTAATTTTCTTCAAGGATTAATATCTCAGATAACCTACTAATCTAATCTCTTTAATTGCTTTGCTTTAATTTGTTTATTTTGAATTTTTATTGTGATTGTATGCATCATTATAGCCTTTTCAATATTATGCTGGGAAGTTCGATTTCGATGATGTTGTAGAATTTTATGACTTGTTCTTAGAGTTGTGCTTTAGACTTTAGTTACTTATTTTAATTTCTTTGAATAAACCAAATAACCAATTAATAAAATCTAATGCGTAATAGATTTAAGATGATCACCCTCTCATCCACGGCACTATTTTCCAAGTAACCTGCATTTGTCCTATATAATGTTGTGTTGTCCTATCTTTCCTCGGTCTTAGACAGTTACACCTCATAGATGAAACTGAAATCCGTCATTGATGCCAGATTTTATGAGCCAACACAAAATATAAACTAGAGGATGCCCTAGAAGCATTTAATGTATGCATCGGAACACACACCAGAGCACCATGGTCCATCAACATACATATAGGATGAGTGAAATTACCAGCATGGCAAGTTCATCTGTGATAGAAGGGACAAAAGAACATGTAACAAAGGTGGAGCAGTTGGTACATGTTAGGTAAAAAGTTAATCCAGTCTGACTGCTCAACATGAAACAAGGTAAGAAACTCAGCGAAATTAAAAATGAACTATAGAAATTTGATACACATGTAAAGATCAATAAGGAAAGTTTGAAACAATAGGATTTAGAAGTGGAAACACACCCAAATATAATGATCAAAATAAAGATTACATTAGGATAATAATTATGTCATTATTTTATAGCATAAATCAGTAAACAAAGGATTAGACACTAAATGAATTACAAAAACATGGGGGGAAAGAGTTGCATGATGGTATAAGAGGGAAGATATAGGAAACATAAGAGAGTTCATGGGTACGAATAAGAACTACAATCCTTGATATTTCAATCTCAATCTCAGTAGTATAAAATATATAGAGATTTGGAAAGATAAACCAGGGATAAATTGGAAACGATTACGGTCAAATGAATTTCATTTTTGCCTTGGTATGAGGTTAGATCGAATAGAATTGGCAGTTTAAGGGCTAAAAATAAAGAGCATCAGCAAATGACAACGAGGCTAAACAGAAGAGAAAATATTGAAGCAATCAAGATTATAGATACTAGAGATAACCACAGGATGTTTATTATGGATAAAACACTAGATAGGGAAATGAAATAGTGAAAAAGAATCAAACATTTTGGTAGATTCACAAAATAAAGATGAGTTTCAGAAGTTGATATGGAATTAGCACGCCAAATGGTAGATAAAATTGAAGTAATTTTACATAAACATTAGTGAAATTGCAGGCTCGGTTGTTGTTGTTGTTGTTGTTGTTGTTGTTGTATTAGTGAAATTGCAGGCACGGCTAAATATCTCAAAATACAAAGAGGCCAGGAAGCGGGCTAAAAAAACGCCCACAGAAAAATTAGCAAAAAAAGAAACAAACAGTTAATTATTTGTAAAAAAACAGAGAAGAGGGATAAAAATATGGGCACTCAAGAATGCATTTGTATAAATAGGTAGATAGATGGATATAATTTACAGGTATAGGTATAGTATAGGTATAGAAATAATGGTGATAACAATATATAGACAAATAGATAGATATAATTAGTCATACACAGGGTTTTCATATAGATATTGAAATGATGCATACGGATTTAAAAATAGACAGAGACATACCTAGATGATGATCAATACTAAAATTGGAAAGCTTAGTCTAGTAATAGATATTCAAGAAAGGTAAATATTTTTTATATATTGCTCAATAAGAACCGCATAGGAAAATTATATATTGAAGAAAATCACATAGTCAAGCTTGAAAAGGTAGATAAAATGATATCATCAGAAGTTCGGGTTTATTTTGTTTACAATGCTTTGAGGAAGATGAACACTACTTTGACATGAAAACCTAGCAAAATTTCAAATAAACCATGGCATCAAGCAATAATTTTGAGAGAGAAGTGTTTGGCATAAAGCAATAATTTTCTTCCTAACTTAAATCCTAGCAAAATGTCAAAAAAAATTGAGAGAGAAGAGAGCGTGAAAGCTGTCCAAGGTATCATGGCATCAAACTGATAAACCATAGTTAGATGTTGGACAACAATCTAATAACCAGTTTCCTACCAACTTGTTAAGCAGGTGCTGAGTACATGCGGTTCTGTTGGGGCATATTCAGATTGTGCAGTCAGAAAGATAGAAAGAACATAACCTATTGCCACAAAATGGATTAGAGATTAGAGATTGCATGATTAAGTCCCATGTATTTTTTTAGACACAAGAAGACAGATAAACAATTGGACTCCAGATTGAGGGCCATAATACCACTACACAGAAGAAACTAGCCAAATGATTATATTAGTTTCCAGAATATGACTATCTTATTTTCAAATTTTACGGAAATAAATTATAACTGCAAACAAATTTCAACAAATCTGAATGGTTTTCGCAACGAAAAACACCATTATGTAACCTGACAATATTTTTAGTGTTTAGTAAACAGCAGAAGTTATTCGAATTAATAAACTCCACCACCATGCAGGTCAAATTTTGAACAAAGATGGTGCCAAGTGCTGTCCCCCCCCCCCCCATATATAAATATAAGGATAACGGATGAAAGGTGCCATAGAAGGGAATTTCCTCCTATGGCGTCGAAAAAACACACCATCCATGATTCTTTTCAATGATCGGCACCCATCATCATCTTTATCACGTAAGATATGGATACACCAAATTTCATGTGATTTTATCACTTTTTTACTGTTGATTTAGTGGGTAACGGTTCACCGACAATAGAACTTTTTGCATTGCCAATTCAACCGTGAAAAAGTGGTGGAATCACATGAAATTTGGTGTATCCATATCTTACTGTAGGGTGTTTTTCGTCACCCCATTGAGATGGGAATACGCGCGCGCTTGTCAAGCGCATTACAGATTCCTCTGCCTAGGGTAGACGGGGATTTATTAATTGTGGGGAATCGAATCTCCGGCAGCCGCGGACTAAGCTGTCGTTAATTACCCATTGCATTTGGAGCGAGAGAACCTCTGATTGACGGGTTAAACTGGTCATGCGAACTCAATATGCAGTGTTGTGTTTTGAAGGGGTTTTGGATATATCGGGGGCCCCGCAGAGTTTTCACGGGGGTCCCGCTATCCGGATAGCGGGTTGGGGGTGGAAGGGGCTAGCAGCCCCCTTGCGGGATGCGGGACAGCGTCCCGTTAGAAATTTTTTTCTAACGGGGGAGGTATATTTAGTGTGGAGTATGTGTGTGTATATACATATATATATATATATATATAAAAGGGAAAGGGCATCCAAAGGATGCGTGGGGGCCAGCGCCTCACGTGCTTGGCACGCAGGCACTGGGCGCTAGTGCCTCACGTGCTTGGCATGTGTGCGCTAGTGCTCTGGGCGCACCACGTGCTCGGCACGTGGGCGCGAGCGCTCTGGGCGCACCACGTGCTCGGCATGTGGGCGCCAGCGCACCACGTACTTGGCACGCTAGCGCTAGGCGTCAATTAGAGAGGGGACTTTGTCCCTGCACTGGGAGTTGTGCTCCCGATTTGATCCTTGGAGTTAAACTCCTAAAAACTTTAGAAATGATCAAAGGGGATGCTTTGCTTCTCCCTTTGGCTCTGGATCTTCCCAAGATGGGATTTTTGGAGATAGGTCTCCTCCTTCTTCCTCTGGTGGCCGGATCTTGAAGAACAAGAAATATGAGATTTTAAAAATCTCTTATTTTTAAGATCTGATGGAAGATCTAAGTTCCCCTTTGTGGGTTTTGTGATGAAAAACTATTTAGTTTTAGAAAAAGAAGAGTAAAACTCTTGATTTAATTGAAAAATGGGAAAAAGGTTTAGAACCTTGATGAAGGAGGAGCAACAAATAACCCTAGATTTTTTAGGGAATGAATTGTCTATTTTATTCATCATGTCGCCTTATATAGGCTTACATATTTACATATAGCCCCTTGGGCTTTACAAAATAGCATTTTGCCATTTCTTTTTGCACATAAGCCATGAGCTTTAAAAAAATTTGGCTTTATGCCCATTCATGCATAAAAAAATTACATAAAAATTATTTATTACATGATTTTATTGTTGGCATGGGGAGGCTGGCCGCGGGCTCGACTTGGGCATGGGCCCGCTTGACCTGGGCTTGGGCCCACCTGGCTTGGGGTTGACCTTGACTTTGACTCGGTCAACCGGGATGCAAATTTTGATCCCAACAAAGTGCCCCCCATCAATAAATGCACACCGCACATTTGAGTTGTGTGCATGAAATTGATGGATCTTGAAGCTGGAATTCGAGGTGGAACATCATTCCGGGGGCGGAGAATCCCTCGGGGAGCATGATTCCCGGGGATCGGAGCATCATTCCGATTTGCGGCGCATAATTCCAGAGATCGGAGCATCATTCCGATGAGCGGAGCATGATTCCAGAGATCGGAGCATTACTTCGAAGAGCGGAGCATGATTCGAGGGATCGGAGCATCATTCCGAGGATCAGAGCATAATTCTGAAGAGTCGGAGCATAATTCCGAGGATCGGAGCATCATTCCGAAGAGTCGAAGGATAATTCCGAGGATCGGAGCATCATTCCGAGAAGCGGAGCATGATTCCAGAGATCGGAGCATCATTCCGAAGAGCGGAACATGATTCCAGGGATCGGAGCATCATTCCGAAGAGCGGAGCATGATTCCAGGGATCGAAGCATCATTTCGAAGAGTCAGGGCATAACTCCAGGGATCGGCAGGTACTCCGAGGCGAAGTATGATTCCGACACGGGGTACACTCTGAGACGAAGCATGATTCCGACGCAGAGCTTGCTGGTTGACTTGATTCCGAGGCGGAGCTTAATTCCGACGGGGAGGTCGCTGGTTGATTCCGAGCCGAAGCATAATTCCGATAGGGAAGGTAGATATCCCGATGTGAAGCATGATTTCGACACGGGATACACTTCGAGCCGAAGCATGATTCCGGCGCAGAGCTTGTTGGTCGACTTGATTCCGAGACGGAGCTTAATTCCGACGAGGTCGCTGGTTGATTCCGAGCCGAAGCATAATTCCGACAGGGAAGGTAGATATCCCGAGGCGAAGCATGATTCCGCCGCAGAGCTTGTTGGTTTGATTTGATTTGGGTTGACATCAGCATCGCTATACTGGAATATGGTACCATGAGCGAATCATCATTTGCCATGAGTGGATTTGAGGATTTCAGTTTTTGTTTGGCATCTGCATTGCTGCACTGGAATAATGTCAGGAGCAACTCATCATTTACCCTTAGAGGATTTGGGAATTGATGGCTTATGAAGCAGGTTTAGATCCATATCACCTAAGGCTTTTCAATTTTATGGTCCGTAAGAGTCCCATAAAAGCATTTTCTCCTTACAAGTCGAAAGGATCTCGTAGGTGTATTTTCTCCTTAGGAGTTGTGGGGACTCCTAAGTGTGTTGCTCCTTTGTGAGTCGTAAGGATCTCATGCTGGAATTTTCTCCTCACAAAGTCGAGAGGACTTTGTGAATGCATTTCATCTCTTTTTTACGAGTTCGTGCCCTTTCGGGTTTTCACAAACTCGCCGGCAGTCCTGCTGTTTTTACTCACGGAGTCCTTTAGGGTTTTCATCCGTGCCCATTTTGCTTGTGGACATACCAATTTTTTATTTTTTTTATTTTTTTTGTGGGACTTTGAATGTGGTCTCACCGGTAGGACTTGGGACAGATTGGAATTGTTTTACGCCCGTAGATTATATACGATTTTGCAGGATGTATGATCCAGACCGTAGGGGCCGGAAAAATTTCAGGACTTTGTTGGCGTCTGCATCGCTGCACTGGAATATGGTACCAGGAGCGACTCATCATTCGCCGTTGGGGTATGGGATTTAGAATTTGGTTGGCGTCGGCATCGCTGCACTGGAATATGGTACCAGGAGCGACTCATCATTCGCCGTTGGAGTATAGGATTTGGAATTTGGTTGGCGTCTGCATCGCTGCACTGGAATATGGTACCAAGAGCGACTCATCATTCGCCATTGCCTATTGGAAAGCGATGGCTTAGGAGACAGGTTTAGATCACTATCACCTAAGGCTTTTCAATTTTATGGGCCGTAAGGGTCCCATAAAAGCATTTTCTCCCTCCGAGTCGTAAGGATCTCGTGGGTGTACTTTCTCCTTAGGAGTCGTGGGGACTTCCAAGTGTGTTTTTCCTTTGTGAGTCGTAAGGATCCCACGAAGGTTTGTTCTCCTCATGTATCGTGAGGACACATGAGTAGGTCTTCCCAATGGAGCATAATTCCAAGGGCGGATACCGGCCGCTGAACGGGTGACTTCGGTGGGGCATGGGTATGATGAGAATTATTTGAGCACGTGGATTGTATACGGTAGTCAATTTGGGGACTGGTCGTAGGGCTGGAAGAATTTTGGGCAATTAGATTTTTGTTGGCGTCTGTATCGCTGCACTGGAATATGGCACCAGGAGCGACTCATCATTCGCCGTTTTATTTTTTTTTGTTCTTGTTTTTGTTGTTTTTTTTGTTTTACCGCAATTGCTCTATCATTTCAGCTTTTCTTATCGGGAAGGTCGCGATTGCCCTATCATTTCGGCTTTTATTCGCGGTTGCCCTATCATTTCGGCTTTATTTTTCATCTTTATTTTACTCGCTGATTTTTTTTGCCAGTTGCCTCATCATTTCGGCTTTTCTTTTTTTCTTTTTATTTACACATTTTTTTTATTTACGCATTTTTTTATTTACACATTTTTTTTTACATTCCCAGTTTAACGACTTAGAGATCGATTGTTCCCAGTTTAATGACGTGGTGGTCGACTGTTTTGTATGAAGTTGGCGGTCGTGGCTTGACTGCTTGCCAACACGTCTTTAGACAGTTCTATCTCTCCTGTCTTTTATTGCTTTTCAACCCAATCTTTGAAGACGAAGCAGTCCTCAATGGCATGACCTATCACTCTATGATAGGAACAGTATTTAGGATCGTCGGTCATGTTCGCTTCTTGCGGTCTTTTTGACTCTGGAAGGTGTAGACCGTTCCTCATGGCGTCTTTGAATATTTTACGGATTTGTCCCTTCCGAAGGAATAGACCTTATCTAGCTTATCTTTCAGTGGAGATTCTCCTCCTTCTCCGAACGCTGGCTTCCGAGGCTGGTTGGTATTAGGCCCGCTCATCCCTTGCTTATTTCGGTTAGCCGAAGTGTTAAAAGATTCAGAATCGTCGGAATTTCCGCTTTTGCGATTATCGTCCTTTCGGTTTCTCCAGGACCTATTATTATTTTGGGAATCCGAGGAGAACTCCTGCTTTGAGCGCTCCAACATCTAAAATTTTCTGGTCAGCTCTTGGAATGTTTTGAGACCCGCGGTGCATAGAAACGAGCCCATCCAATTGTTGAGATTTCCGACGTGGAGACTGACAGATTAGTCCTGCTCTATCGGCGGTTCACATTTGACGGAGAGATTGCGCCATCGGGTTATAAAATCCATGCTGCTTTTGTTGTTCTTTGGCTTGGTCCTTACGAGGTCGGCGATGGTGATCTTATCGCTGACGCTCATGAACCTCTGCCGAAACAGAGACTCCATTTGGACGAAAGTTGTGACGGAGCCATCCGGTATGCTCGCGTACCAGTCGAAAGCAACATCGGCCAAGCTATTAACGAACTGGCGGAGGAGAAGCGCATCATTGCCCCCAGTATTCCCGCATGAGGCTTTAAAGTGGGCAATGTGTTGATTCGCATTTCCCATCCCATTGAATCTTCCGAATTTAGGGATGACATAGCCGCTAGGAAATTCTACCGGATCATACTGAGCAGGATATGGTCTCCCGCTACTGCTAACATCTTTTTGCGCTTCAGCTTGGGCTACCAATGTTTTGACTTTGTTGGCAACCAAATCCATGATTTGATCTTGAGTTAGCCGGTTGTTGTCATCGGTAGCCAAGACATTTCCCGAGATAGGATGCGACTGACTTTCATGCGGTCCGTCCATCTTTGGATTTGAAGGGATAGGCGTCGACTGTCTCGGGACACCGTTTCCTGGTTCATGAGTAGAACCATGCGCTTGATTGGGCGGCTGAGAGGCAAGTTGGGCTGTGAGATGTAAGACGACGTTTGCCAAGTCATCAATTTTTGAGTAAAGCTTGGCCATCTCCTTGTCTTTGTTTCTGAGCTGCTTTCGAAGCTCCTGGAAAAGTTGCTGCTCTGCGGTCTTAAGATGGAAAGTTGGCTCATCTTCGCTTTCCGAACCCGACTCCTCATGAACTGAGAGATCTCTCTGCTTATCAGCTTCACTTGGAGTATTTTCATTACCTTCAGGAGGATGCTGATTTTGGGAAGCGACAGCCACATCCATACCAGATTGGATTTGAGATGTGGTGGTCCCATCCTTGCTGCGAAGGTTGTCGCTGGGACGCGTGCCCACCATGTAGACTGTGTGGATAATACATTCAGCCGTCCTTTCATCACTGGCAGCTGGTTTCGCGGGGCGGTCCGGGCTTTGGAAATTCATAAATTTTAACATGGCCGGAGCCCTAGTCCTTTTGTTGGCTCTGTATCTGAGCCGCTTCTGCCTCAACTTCTCTGTTTTGAGCGCTTAACAGGCTTCTGTTCTTCGGGAAGCCATCGTGATCCGATTAACAGGGAGCTTAGAGAAGATACCCAATTGAGCAGTTGTCAAGGGCACCGCTGAAGCTTACCCGAGATGCCTTGTTGCTTTGTTGGTGTTGATCGCCTTACCCCCAGCTGGGGCCAAGGAAAATAGTTCAAACACCGACTTGCGTTTGGGTGGCGGTGCCTTCGAGATCACCATATTTGGCCTCTTACCTTTCGAAGCAGGTTTGTCTGTTACTGAAGCTTGAGGAGCTGGGATGGCGCTAGCTGACATGAACAGAATAGAGCCAAATGGTAGCGGCAGCTCCTCCCATTGTCGCCCGAGACTAGCCGGGAGGACCGTCCTGGCGTCCATCTTCATTGTGTAAGAGATGGGAGTTGTGCTGAGGGCTGAGCTTGTCCTTGAAGACATTGTTGAAAAGTGATTGCTTGAAAATCTGTATGATAGAGCATTATTTCATTATAAATATAGATATGTATATTGATTGAATTCGCATGAACGTTTAACCCGAAAAATGGGAGAGTAAGTCCCACCGGGCGTGCCAGAATCTGTAGGGTGTTTTTCGTCACCCCATTGAGATGGGTATACGCTCGCGCTTGTCACGCTCATTACAGATTCCCCTGCCTAGGGTAGGCTGGGGTTTATTGATTGTAGGGATCCAAATCTCCAGCAGCCGCGGACTAAGCTACCGTTAATTACCCATCGCATTTGGAGCGAGAGAACCTCCGATTAACGGGTTAAACTGGTCATGCAAACTCAATGTGCAGTGTTGTGTTTTGAAGGGGTTTTGGATATATCGGGGGCCCCGCAGAGTTTTCAGGGGGGTCCTGCTACCCGGATAGCGGGCTAGGGGTCAAGAGGGCTAGCGGTCCTCTTGCGGGGTGCAGGGCAGCGCCCCGTTAGAAATTTTTTTCTAACGAGAAAGGTATATTTAGTGTGGAGTATGTGTGTATATATATATATATACATATATATATATAAAAGTGAAAGGGCGTCCAAAGGATGCGTGGGGGCCAGCGCCTCGCGTGCATGGCATGCAGGCGCTGGGCGCTAGCGCCTCACGTGGGCGCCGACGCTCGAGGCTCACCACGAGCTCGGCACGTGGGCGCCGAAGCTCTGGGCGCACGACGTGCTCGGCACGTGAGCGCCGGCGCCCCACGTGCTTGGCACGCGGGCGCTAAGCGTCAATCAGAAAGGGGACTTTGTCCCTGCACTGGGAGCTGTGCTCCCGATTTGACCCTTGGAGTTAAACTCCTAAAAACTTTAGAAATGATCAAAGGGGCTGCTTTGTTTCTCCCTTTGGTTCTAGATCTTCCCAAGATGGGATTTTTGGAGATGGGTCTTCTCCTTTCTTCTCTGTTGGCCGGATCTTGAAGAACAAGAAGTATGAGATTTTAAAAATCTCTTATTTTTAAGATCTGATGGAAGATCTAAGTTGTCATTTGTGGGTTTTGTGGTGAAAAACTATTTAGTTTTGGAAAAGAAAGAGAAACTCTTGATTTAATTGAAAAAGGAGAAGAAGGTTTAGAACCTTGACGAAGGAGAAGGAGGCACAAAAAACCCTTGATTTTTGAGGGAATGAATTGTCTATTTTAATCATCATCATGTCGCCTTATATAGGCTTACATATTTACATATAGTCCCTTGGGCTTTACAAAATGGCATTTTGCCATTTCTTTTTGTACATAAACCATGGGCTTTACAAAAATTTGGCTTTATGCCTATTCATGCATAAAAAATTACATAAAAATTATTTATTACATGATTTTATTGTTGGCATGGGGAGGTTGGCCGCGGGCTCGACTTAGGCATGAGCCCGCTTGACCTGGCCTTGGGCCCACCTGGCTTGGAGTTGACCTTGACTTTGACTCGGTCAACCGGGGTGCAAATTTTGACCCCAACACTTACAATGATAAAGATGAAGATGATGGGTGCCAATCGTCGAAAAAAATTATGGAGGATATAAATTTTTTACGCCACCTAACGGAAAAGCCTCATAGGGCCTCTTTTCTTCATTATTCTATGTGTGCGTGCGTGTGTGTATGATGCTTTGATTGCATTACTCCGACTACCAATATTGTATCAGCAGCAATAGAAAACACATCATTCACATTAATAGAGTGTACATCAGATAACGGATAGTAAACTAGACAGCAACAGCATTAATCAACCTTGAACAAATTATTACCAAATTTTAGAACTACCTGCATGAATCATTTTCCCTCGGATTAGATTTCAGGTCCTATGTTAAGATAACGATCACTATTTTCTTTTCCTACCACAATCCAGGTTCATATTGGCATCTATTTATAAACCTAGCAACTCATTTAAAACCAATCCTAGCCATACGCCCGTAACAATGCAATTATGCATCTCTATCGAACATTTCCAAAATGATTTACAATTATAGCTATACCAGTCGGCCATCTCACCATTCTCATTTTAGATATTGGCTTCAAATATTTTGTTCCTAAATTCCATATTATAAGGCTGACCTAATACCGATAATATAAGATTTTTAACTCAGCTTCAAGTGCATCTATGACTATCTAAGTAATTCAAAATCAATTCTTTAATTCTCAGCCCCCCTAATATAGATCTCTTTAAGTAGTCATGGACAGAGCCTAAGTACATATTATATGTTCTAGGATTCCATCTTTATCGTTCTGGTTCTAAAAGCTTCACTAGAAAACTTGGAGTCAAGTGAGAAGTAGCTGACAGGCTAATGGTGTTTCAGAAATTGAACAGGAAATACGATTTTAGAAACTTTGATGACATTTAGCAATATCCTATAAACAAAGCCATCTAATTGCACGATAGATAAATTACACAAATATTCCAGTACGACCGCCTGTTGTCCTATTTTAGGCTAAGTTGATTTAAAGTAAGCATTATAATACCATTATAGGCTAATTTCTGGGACACTAGAACCACCACCACCACCACCACCCCAAAAGACACACAAAACCAAAAAAAAGAAAGAATCTGGCAATAAAAGAAAACATTATACCCAATTATTAGAAAACCACCCTATGTTTGAAAACCCTTTTTTTTGGGAACTAGCCCGTAAGCCTAACCCACGCACACAACACACCCATGCACACAGTCACGCACAGACACACAACACACGCGCGCGCACCCAGGGGACCCACGAATCTACCCCGAAAGCATTAAATTGTGGTCGATTCCCCTCCTAGGGATCGAACCCCCACACGCAATTTGCCTCATATTTTGACAACCATGAACCTTTTTTATTGCTACTAATATTAAATTCTACAAAATACCCCTATGTAAGAATATTAATTATAAATCGCTATTATAACAATGACAGGAAAATGTTGAAAGTTTAACGGTAGTTTGGGAGTAAAAAAATGACTTTAATGGAACGTCGTCAAAGGTGGAGTGGCCAAGAGACTTACAGGTTTTTTAAAACAGATTGAGGTTACATGTTAAACGGGCAAAAGTGAAGGGGATTTCCATTATTATAAGAAATATTCAAATAAATGTTGTATACCAAATGGGAATTTTTCTTGTTTCGCTCTTGAAGCTATCATATCCGTGCCTCCGAGTTGAAAATGACCCAACAAGAAATGTTTCATCTTTCCCGATTTTAGACATTTCCCCAAATCTAGGAGAATTTCGCAAATGCCAACTAATAGTGAAGGATTATGGAAGCCCTCAATTTTCCGGTTTCTATGCCAGGAATTTGGCAATAAAAGAGTTGATGGCAAGTAGAGAGATGATCTAAAAATTCATCAAATGTCCCATGAAGCCTTGATACATACCTGGACCCTTTCTAATGGGAGACGGTTTAAATGATGACGACATTCATAAGGAACATAAATATCAACTCTTATAAGAACCTTTTTAGTTCTATTTACAGCAGTCAAACATTATTCTCACAGCACATTATCTAGGCACTTGCAACAGTTGAGACAGGATGGAACTTACCAATCTCATAACCACATTCTTCCCATGGTCTTCATTATTGTCATATACATTCTTCAGTGCTGCAGGAAGGACCTTCCAAAACTCACTAACAAATTCGCTACCTTTTCGCCTGCTGTTCTGTAATATGTCATTTGCCAGATAGAGAAAAGACACTTTCTGTTCTTTTGTAGAGCTATTGAATAATTTTTCCCATGTCTCAACAACCTGCTTGGCTTTCTTCCGGTGAGAAATACACCAAGAAGATACCGCTAGGCCAGAGTTAAGGAACAAACATGGTAAAAAAACAACTCACCTACAGTGAGAATTATGCTCCAAAAATCATAGAGATACAAGTGTTGAACCCAGAAAAGGGCCAAATGAAACCAAAATAAAATGTAATATTTTGTTGGACATATAATGGAGAGATATGTTTAGGGAAAAACCACCAAATCATTTTACTTGAAAATAATCCACGGATTGAAGCAGTATGCAAGTTTATCACTGTAATGACCTATGGAAAATGTAACATGAGAGATTCTTTCCACGATGATCAGTTTCAACTCTAGTTGACATTACATGTTAACAACTCTCGGGCTTGGAAACTTTATAAACTAGCTTGATAAAAACATAATTAAATTTCACTGCCTAGAAATAGGTTTTACAATTTTAATGCATCATATACTTTTAAGAGTAGAAAAATTTCTATCTACTCAGACAACTATACAAAGGTATATTACATAAAGGTTTAGAACTTTAGACTAGCAAACTGAGACAAAAGAGAATCTATTAGGAGACACATTCCTTATTTTGATGGCCTTGCTCCATTTTGATCCGACAAGAAATGACACTATACACTAGTGGTCAGAGGGAAATCAATCGTATATTCTAAGAATTAACTCCAAGCCTTCTAGAGATAACCCCCAGCATAGCCTTTTGTGATGTGCATTATGGACTGAAGTTACAACAAAACAAAGAAAATGCTCAATGAAGGGAAAACCTTGGTGCGCATGCACATACACACATAAGGATGATGGGCATTTAATATGTTTGATGGGGCATTTAATAGAATGAAAATGTGTTGGAGAGAAGGCAAAGCCATTCTCTATCATCATAAGCGGAAAAAAGAGCAGTCATTAGGTCATTCTCTCTTTGCATTTAGGCATGAATGAACATATAAAGAATATTCAGATGATGCCTGTGATATATAGTGTTTGTTGATGATAATGTTTTAGTTGATGGGTCTAATTTCAGTGAACAAAAGTTGAAGAAAGTTAGAACCTTTCGTATTTAAATTCAGCATTATGAAAAACAAGAAATATGCAATGTAAATTTAGCAATGCTGCTAGAAGAAATAAAGTAGCATGAAGAAAATTGACCAAGAAATATGTAGAAGTACCATTCTCCTTGGTTAGGATCACTGGATCAATCTTTCATCACGATGGTAAGATAGAGAGATGTGTTTCCTTAAAATCAAAGTGTATGGTTAAAGTGGAGAAGTGCTGATTAAATGTTATGAGATCATAGAATACCATGTGGTTGAGGGAAATTCCACATAACAATGTTAAACAAACATGTCCAAAAATTAGAGCAGCTGAGATGTCGGTGTTGAGATGAATGAGGGGCAATACACTTCAGAAATGAGAGAAACAGCAGCTGCATCCTTAAGAAGTTAAGTTTACTCCAATAGAGATGGTTTTGTCATGTGCAACAAAGACGGCAAGTCCCCTAGTCAAAAGGGTACCAAAATTGTAGTTAATGAAGCAACGAGTAGAAGTAGGCCAAGCAAACAAAGATGAAGACTGGTAAAAAAGATATGCTAGTTGTTCACTTAATTGGGAAAATAGCCCTTAACAAATCTGAATGAAAGAGAATGCTCCATGTAGCCGCTGCCAAAATTTGGGATAAAGTTTGTCGTTATTGGTTCCTCTCCTAGGAATGCAACCGATATGGGACTATTCACTTTTGGAGGCATAATTGACATAATGCATTAAAGAAGTACCCAGCAATTAAAGAAACACGTAATATGAAATAATTCTCTTTTTTATCCAAAGATTTTGCATCCATCGAAAGCCTAGGGGTTGCAAGTGGAGTCAGAAGGAAATCCTTACAGATGGAGAAATTAATAAGATAATAACTGCTGTTAAACAAAAGTACTAATATAAAAAAAAAATAGATTTTAAGTTCCTGAAATTGGCATCTAATGCTGAATGCGGCTATGGAATATGTTCCCCAAGACGTACAAGCTGTCAGTTAGATTCCAACAGACACATATTTGGCATCAGATAGATTTTGTTTGGTTCAACTAGCCATGAATCGCAACCCAGATTGCTACACTTATGTTAGACATAGCCCAGATAAAGACAAACTTACCTTAGTTACCTAGATTGCATTCATAAAGATACTAACCTTTTCTTATGGAAACCAATTGCAAATATAATATGGCTTAATTCCAAAAAAATCCCAAACCTTTTAGCTGAACTACGACAAACCCCAATAACCTTTTAAATAAATAAGAAACAACCACAAAACTTTCAAAATACACAAGAAACCCCCAAAAACTTTCAAAAGCTACAAAAAACTACCAGTAATAAGGTGTCATATCAGCAATAAATTGCACAAAACTGCCAAAAAAAATTTGGGGGGGGGGGGGTTGTACCATGGTAATTTCTCGAAATTTTGAAAGTTTTTTAGGGTTTCCCATAGTTTAGTTAAAAGGCTTGGGGTTTTTTGGAAGTAAGCCGTATAATATATCATATGGTAAGAGATAGACTGAACGTTATTTCCTGTGTGTCTGATCATGCCAGATCAGATTTATCCGACTCAACAACCCCATGCCAACATCAACCAGAGGAAATGAAAGAAGAAAAGGAGCAAAGCGAGGAAACATCAACTTTGCAGACGGGGGAGAGAAAACGAGAAAAGAAAGCTAAGAGATTAAGAGTCAGTTCAGCTCTGGCAACCATAGAAAAATGTAAGAAACATTCCATCTATCCCATGTTAGTGAGTAACAATAACCTTTGTTGTCAAACATGTCAATTGATAGTACGAGTGTCAAAATCAATGTCACTGATTACTAAGAATTCATATCCACCAAGTCCTTGTAGTGTGTTGCAATCAACCAAACAGTGGCAATTCATGTGTAAACAGGAAGCATTGAACTTGCAAGCGATAAACTAATCAGAATGAAAGACCATTGAATTGGTTATGCTCATATCATATTCTATAAGCACATACATTGAATGGAAAAAATTGCACGGCAACATATTTGGCTATTCCTAATATCACCGAAGAAGTGAGAGGGAGACAAAGTGATGCAACAACCTTTAAAGGCCATGTAGACTGGCAGAAACATGTTTTTTAAAGCTCAGATTAAGGAACCTAGCCTAAGATAATAAAGGATGAGAAAAGGGTAGAGAAAGAACATTGTTTAGTTACATCTAATAAGCCACAATCCTAAAATATGCTCCATTCTGAAAAATGGGAAAAAACTACTATGCAAGGGCTTGCATGGTGCAAGCCCTTGCATAGCCATTGGATGGGCTCCCCTTGCATGCAAGGGGAGCCCATCCAATGGCTCTAGAGGGGCTTGCACCATGCAAGCCCTTCTAGAGTAGTTTTTTCCTGAAAAATGTTGACATAGTTGATGAGCCTAGGATTTTTTTGGAATAGAAAAATGCTTCGTCTTTTTTGGTCATGTGGGAGGGGGGGGCAATGATAAACCCTGAACCATACTCAGCCTAGCCACTTGACTACCTTCGTCATGAGCCTGAAATTAACATAAACAAATGTTTCATGTTTTCAAGTGAATATAGCCTATAGGTAAGAATGATTACCTGCTATGATGGTAGTTGATGTATAAAATCACATTTGAAAGATAAGGAGAATCAGAAAGCGAAAATGGAACCAAGGAAGAATAGAAGTAAAGATATTCTAGTTTTACATTTTTCACATTTCCAGGTGGTTTGAACAGTGTCTGCTTCATGCAGGTAATTTTCTCTAACCATGATTACAAACCACATCAAAGAATATTCAGTATAGAGTGTTTTTTCTTATATACATTTTTTAACAAAATAAATAGGAGCATATTTCAGATAGTCCATAGTTTGATAATGCATGAATTGTAAATCGTATCAGAAAACGCATAACACATTGTTTTGGTATGATTTATCAGGAAAATGGATGAGACAAGTAAATTATAACTTGGACCTTGTTATGTAAATTCTGAGATCCATGGCATCCATGGTTGTAAAAAAATTTATACAGACACTCAGAACAGTACTTTATGCCAAATATGTCACCTATAACAATGGAATATGACTTCGCATTAAAGGTGATACAAAATTAAGTGATCTTGATAAAGGAAAGGATACATTCAATGCTTTGTTGTGAGTTATTAAGCTTATTTAGCTTGTCAGCTAACGTCTCGGCGTCAAAACCACTTGTCATTTCACTTCCTGTAGGAAATGACCCTCATGTAAATATGATATTCCTGTTTTAAGAGTTCAAAATTTAAGTTAGCATTTAAGCAGTATCAGAATTTCAAGAAAATTTAAAAAAAATAGTAATATCTCGATCAAATGGGGACTATGAAATATATTGCATCTGAAAGCTGACAAAAGCTAGGCTTTCATCAAAATAAAAAGATACGATATCAATACCTGCTAATAAAGAAATAAGCAAAAAATTATAAAGTAAAACTTAATTAAGGCCAGAAACTTTATACTGAGCATTTCACTTATGCAAAAGATAATATTGAACGAACCAATGTGTCCTGCATCTAAAAATTTATAGAAAAAGCATAATGGTAAGCATAAAAACAGTTACAAACACATAAAGCCAGTATAAAATCAATTATTCAGACGAGTAGTGAGACATTCAAGCCTTCCTTCTGAATAAAATAGTCAGAACTCCACCAAAAATGAGTTAAATGTACAGAATAATTATTATATTATTGTATAAGTTGATTATGGTACATTCAAGATGCTTTCTATCAACTATAAATACAAGTTTAAAATAGGCTGCAATATAAAAGAGTTCTAGGTGGGTCTGTACAAACCTTTTATAGTGTGCAGTCATCGGCATCGTCGACGAGGCCGTTCCCATCAAATGGGGTTGACCATGAAGCAAGGGCCCATTTTATTTTTAAAAAATAAAGCAAGGCTCCATAAAAGATTTGACAAAGTATTACATGCCGACCAAATGGCAACCCTTTCTTAATCATCAGTTCCTGATGAAGAATATTTTGGACAATAGAGGGACTCGCCATGTTCCTAGATGATCGGTTGGCGTTTTCCAAATTCTGCTAGACTTGGGAGTAATTTTAGGATTCTATAATTATGTTTGACTCCAAGGAAAAGAAAAGGCCAAGAAATAAAAAGGACACATTCTCATACATGTATAGTGTACGTTGCATTCTTTTAAATTTTAAATACCGCTGGTTCCATTTAATAGCCTAGTAGGTATGTTACCCAAACCTAAATATAAATTTAGTAGTAACAAAGACAACGACACATGAACCTTCAAGAAATGAAGCAAACGTCTAGCAAACCAAGATTTTAAAAATTTTCTCTTTTTAAAAAAAAAATTGAAAAGATTTGAACTTTTTATTTACATAACCTCAGTTTCGGTTTACAATGTCAGAAGCACCAAAAAAGATACCAAAACCTAACGTTTCCTATTTTTCTTCTATCTTTTTTGCTCGGACAATTTTTTATAGTAAACCAAACTTAAATAATAATTATAAAAAAAACAATTTCAAAAATAATTATACAAAGAGACCATTTTTTGTCTCGTAGGCGCCACGTAGACGCCACGTCAGCGTGGCGCTCAGCGCTGGCATGAAATAAAAAAGAATTTGCGTCCCATACATTTATTATGGGTGCAGCAACTGCGCCCTTTACATTTGTATGGGGTGCGGTTTGAAACTGCACCCCATACATTTGTTGTGAGCGCAGTTTGAAACTGTATCCCTAAAAATTTTAGTAAAAAATAATAGGGCACACTTTGAAAGTGCGCCCATCCCCCCATTAAACCCGACACCAATTTTCTCTTTCCTCACTTCACTCTCATCTCTCTCTTGGACGCGCTCTCTCTTTCTGGTACTCGATCTCTCTCCCGATCTCTCTCTACTCTCTTTCGCCCTCTCTCGAGATCTTTCTCTACTCTCTTCCTCTCTCGATCTCTCTCTCTCTCTTCCCCCACCTACCTACCTCCTCCGACCTTCCCCTACCTCCCCTGAGCCTCCCTCCTCCGAGCTCCCCCTAGCCTCCTCTGGCTTCTCTCTCTCATCTCTCTCACTCGCTCAGATTTCATGGTCTCACAATCTTTCGCTTATGCAGATTTAGTTGGAAATTCACGGATGAACAATCGCATTCATTCTCGCTATCGTCATCACCATTTGTGCATCTCGAAGGTTAGCTAAACCCTAATTTTATTTAAAATAATTTAAAAAATTCGTTAAAATTTCGTATTGATAAACAATTCGAACAAATTGGATATATATTAGTGGTTTTCCCCGATTTTACTTATGACGGGTCAATGAATAGGATACAAGTTCTTAGTTCTTGCAACTTGTTACATGCTATAAATATGGATTTTATTGTAATGTTATGTAATTAGTTTAGTATAATCATAAAGATAAATAAGTAGATTGTTTGATGAGAACTCTCAAAGCGTGTCAATATTTCTAGCAGGTGGAAAAATGACGGATAATTAAATCCATCTAATTTGCTATTTCGGTCGCCAATTAACGATTGAAAAAAATAATATTCCTGAATATGTCGGTGGAAACTAAGATTACTAGAGTCAAGAAGTCTAGCATATATAACGAGCTGTGCCAAGTAGTATACAAAACTATCAAAATCAATTCGTTAGAGTTCAATATCTCCTTAATATGCAAATGGCCGACGGAGTATGAATATACCGCCATTGAAGTATCCGATGATGAGGATACATAAGTCATACTTGCATCGGAATCGAAATCGATCGAGCAGTTTGTGAAGGAGATATTGATGTTCGCTCAACTGCCCGAACATTATTCTGAAGTGTCCGGTCCTTCTTTTCGAGCATCCGAGCAATACCCGCAAGGAGAAATGACACGCATGTTCAAATTGAATACTGATTCTACCGGATTTATGTCTCCCACCAATGATGAACAATATACAAATCAAAATTACGTAGGTGAAGGCACATCAAGCGGGACGCCAGTGAATTGGTAGTTTACGAAATAAGTATTACCTTGTATATCTTTATAACGCATATACATTCAGCGAATCACTATTTATTGATAGTGGAGGTATGCTATAGTTACTAAGTATTCATAAATTTGTGTGCAGTTCTTATGTACCGCCACCCGGTTATAATTGCATGCCACCGCCAAGCTTCGGTTTTAATTGCATGCCAGCGCCAAACTTTGGCTTCAATATTATGCCCCAAAATACCGAGCACATGCAGTTATACAATACAGAATACAATACGGGATGGACACAGTTTGCAGACGATAGGTCAGGATTTCGTCGGTATGAAACCGGAATATCAAGTATCATGCAAGTCTCCAATATTGGTTCCGCACATCCAACCGATATACTTGCTACGGATCCAACGGTGTTGGAACATAATGGAGATGAAAGTGATGATGATGATGCTAGTGATGAGGACGAGATTCAACCACAAGATAGCATGCAAATTGCACATGTCCTTACTGATGAGAATAATAGGCAGTGGATTACTAATTCAAGTGTTAACAATGACTTCGTTGAATTTGAAGATCCACTTGCCGATAACATGACAGATACTCGCATGTTATCTACATCGATAATGGAGAATGTCAACTTTCGTGCATATAGGCTTTCAGCAGTCGATATTGAAAGTTGGTTGAAAGTCGGCGATTTGTTCGAGAATAAGAAGTTGATTCAGACAATCAGCGTTTGGTCAATTAAACACGGAGTTTCTTTTAAACCAATCAAGACTAACACGACCAAGTACACCGCCGTTTGTAAAACAGACGCGAACTGCCCATGGAAACTTCATGCATATATCTCAAAAAAATCACCGACAAGATTCTGGCAGATTAAAAAGTATGCGGGTAATCATACTTGTAGTGAATTCAAATAATAAACATGCCACTTCTACATTCATATGTAACAAGATACTGCCTTTTGTGAAAGAGGATGTCAATTTGACCCCCAAAACGATTCAAGTGCTTATAAAAGATATATTATTCATTGAAATAAATTATATGAAGGCATCGAATGCGTTGAACAAGGTATTGTCTAAAATATACAGAGATTGGGAAGATTCGTATGAACATTTGTCACGATATCTTGCCGCCATCAAATCTACTAATCCCGGGACTGTCTTCAAGATAACAACTGACGCTTCAATGTCAGAAAGAATGGGATATTTTACCAGTGCATTTTGGGCATTCGGACCGGCCATTGATAGTTTCGCTTATTGTCGTCCCGTTCTCAGTATTGATGGGACCCACTTATACGGCAGATACAAAGGAACTTTGCTCATTGCTATCGGTGTCGATGTAAATGATGGCCTTTATCTTTTGGCATATGCTGTAATTGGAAGTGAAACCACTGAAAATTAGGAATGGTTCATTACTTGCATTCATCTTTACATTCCATCCGTGCGGGGAAGGCACATTACCTTCATATCTGACCGAATGAAAAGGATTTTGACCGCACTACGAAGATCGTGGCCAGAACCTCATAGTCATCGATATTGTATGCGACATATCAGAACCAACTTCTCAACTGCTGGATTTAGTGGCAAAACCTTGCAAAGTTTGTTCTCTCAAATTGCATATGCACCAGATGATCTTACATATACAGAGATGAGAGATGAACTTAAACGTATATGTCCAAGAGCAGATGCTTAGATTGAAAGTAGTCTAAAAATGAAGAAAAAAGATGGACACTTTTGAAAGGTGGTGGTAGGCAATTTTGCATGATGACCACGAATGCTTCAGAAAGTTTTAACGAGGTCTTAGAAGGATCTTGATGTTTGCCTATTCAAGCCTTAGTAGGACGGACTTTTTACAGGGCAAACAAATACTTCTTTGCACAACGTCAGGAGGGACAAGAGTAGACGACAAAATTATGTCCTAAGTTCGAACAATTAATAACAAAAAGGACTACTGATACAAGGCATGCTTGGATCGTGAGGTTCAGCCAATCCGAATGGCAGTTAACTGACAAAGATGGAAAAAATTACGGCATAGTCATCGACGGTAGGAACTGCAGTTGTACGTGCAATATTCCTAAGATGCAAAAGTTGTCTTGTTCACATGTAATTTCAACATGCACACGAGCAGAGGGTGGGGGTAACATTGCACATCACGATCTTGTTTCGAAGTGGTATTCTATCCCTAAATACAAAGCTGCTTATACCCCGTTGTTACATCATGTACCCGATAACCGATGTTGGAAGGCATACAACAGTCTAATGATATTACCGCCTATCGGTAGGAGACAAGCAGGACGGCCACATTCTACTTGTCTCAAAAGTGTTATGGATGATTCATGAGAAAGACGTATACAAAATAGATACGGCATTTGCAATGAGTATGGTCATAATAAGGTACGATGCAAAAATCCTCCAGCCCTACTTCGCCATTGGTAATTTCTGCCTATATTTTGAAATACACACACATGCATATGCATACACATACAAACACATGTCCAAACACAAAAAAACATACATCTACACACATACACGCACACATACGTTCTATGTTATACATGCTCATTATTTCAAAGATAATATAACTCAACTTTTTCATTGTGCAGATATACCTATGGATTCTGGACCTATAGATACGGGTGTTCTGTACTTGCAGGCTGACCATAGGTCGGCCAACGCCGCAGTAGTACAGGTAAAACTTTGTAATTTTATTTTCTTTAATTACATATGTTATTTATATGTTACTGATACAAGTCATCTTTTTGTAATTGGCAGAGTGATCAAGTGATTACGTGCGTTGACCACTCAGTCCAGAGCAACCGGATCCAAGCTGGAGATGTCATGTACAGGCTGAGCTGCAACGGGCAGGGTTTCATTTTCTATCCAGATTAAAGTATATACGTCTGGATAGAGCCTTGATAACGGCTTTGGTAAATAGATAGAGACCAGAAACCTGCACATTTCATTTTAGAGTTAGTGGGATAACTATCGCCCTTCAGGACGTCGCTGTGCTGCTTGGTCTGGTTATAGACGGAGAGGTGATTGCTGTAGAGTACGGCCACGATCGGTCAGACTTGTGTCCGGACTTGTTGGGTAGGATTCCGCTGTTGAGCAGAGGAGATGCAGTAGTATCCACTTGAGTTGGCTGCGGGAGGCGTTTAGTGCTGAGCCTGCCATGGATGCTACCCCGCGGCGATCGAGCAACACGCACGAGCCTACATTTTACATCAGATTGGGGTTCGCTTGTTCCCAGATAGGAGCAAGAGCAGAGTTAGTTTTGTCTGACTGTCTCTTTTAGCTGATCCCGACCAGTGTGTCACTTTATCGTGGGGGACTGCAGTTCTTTCATCTCTCTACAGCGAGCTAAGGATGGCTGCATTGATGAAGCAGAAGAGTTTTGAAGGCTTTTTGATGCTTTTTCAGGTATACAATACTTAAAACCGCATTCTACTAATTTTGCGTAATTAAATTGATATTTAACGTAAAACGTAATTCTATCATATTGTATTTCAAATATGGTCATGAACATATCTCTCTATTGATCGTCCGACCATTATGACACGGTTCGTTTTAAATGGCCAAAGGTCATATAAATGCCAATAAGCAATTGAAACTATACACATATTTCAAATTTCAAGTTGTTTTGGAATATTAACTTATGTGTAATCTCTATGCAGGTGGAATATGCCAAGGTCATGGAATGTGACACCGGATCGCAATCTCCGCTTCTACCGCAATAAGTTCGATGTCATGGAGGAGGCAGCAGTTACGTGGACACCGTACACACGTGACGTGATGGGCACTCTACGTCTATTATGTTTGGCAGACGCTGGCTTCTGGCGTGCGCGGACGCCAATCGTCTGCAACGATATTATTCAGATGCACGTGCCAGACCGTGTGCTTCGCCAGTTCGGTTTTAGGCAACACATACCAGGCGCGGTGGAGACATCGCGACAGGGTGGAGCACTAGTTGGGGATGCTTGGCTCGTGGAGTATCAGATTTGGATGGGTCGATGGTATGATCAAGTACACCATATAGCCAATGAGATACAGCCAGTTATATCGATAGATCAGTACCTTTCATGGTATTGGATAATTACCCGCAAATTCGTCATCACAGCCGCCCTTCCGCCCACCTCATATACGTCTTGAGGACCGGTAGAGTGAGATTTGGTAAGTTTATATCAAACCTTTTAAAACTAAAATCTTATTTTTATGAAATTCATTATTTTATTTACCATCAATATAGGTCCATACCATTTACGTGTTGGAGGATATAGCTGATGAGGGTATTAGTTGTACCGGGACTCAGCGAGCTGCTTTATGAACATCAAGTCCCTGATGAAGAGTATGATGACGAGGCACAGATTCACACGTCCACCAGCCGTGCCTGCACCACCCGTGCCCCCGCCACCCGTCCCTGCACCATCCGTGCCTCTACCAGCTGTATCCGCACCTGCCATTCCTATCACGTATGCACGACGTAGACGGAGACAACTGGCGTCGTCTCATCATTTCAATGCGTACGAGTATAGACCATCACAGCCAGAGCCGTCTCAGCCGTCTGCCGCCGACGAAGCCGGACCGTCACAGCCTTGCCTTCCTATAGCGAAGAGGACACCTGAGATGGTGCAACGACTTCGTTAGATTTTCATGAGTGTTCGTGTTGTATTGTGTTGCGATGAATTCGTTATTTATTTTACATTGTTTATTATTTTCAGCTTATTATTTTTCGCTTTTTGGGCATCGTATATTGTGCGTGGATCGTGTGTCCGCGGTTTGGGCGTTGCGTCTCCGCCGTTTGGACGTTGAGTTAGCTCTGTCTGTGGATGCTATTATTTTACTATGCTTGTACATGAATTTTATTCAAAATTTACAAAGGAGCTGTTGTCCGATTTTCCCCGATTATTTCTTTACAAAACAACACTTTAATTCATTTTAATTCAAACGTTGATTCTCTCACACAAACACGTGTTCATACACAATATATTACACACATGGTACACCCATCCACAATATACATGAAAATGACGCAAACAAAATAGATAGAAAGAACAGTAACGCCGCCATAATTCATTACTAAAATTTCAAAAACAAATCCTTTACGTTACTTAGCTCCACAGCAACAGAATTAATCCGCTCTGTAATTTCATCGATGGCCTCATCACCAGGCAAGGTATCTCGAGTGAGTTCGAGGTGGTTCAAAGTCCGACGGTGCATAAAAATACGGTAAAGAGAGCTTGCGGAGTACTCGATATTGCGACATGAAAGAAGACCTATAGAATGAAAGAAGTGGAGACGACGATTTGCTTCCCCATGGTGGTCATGGGTTACTTCTTCATGGGGAGACGGGAGCGCATCCAATACGGCTAAGTGCAAGAGCCGAGGGATTTCACAATCGATCTTCATCGGTCAATTCATACCCTCTCGTAGAGAATGCCTTCGTAACCAGAGTAGTCTATCATCATATATACAGATTTCATCATGATGTAAGGGATGCACCTCTTAATTTCATCAATTGATGGCAATCCTGCAGATGAAGATTCTGACATTGAGAGAGAGCGATGCTAAGAACTGAGAGGGAGAAAGACAGGGAATGTTATGGCGATGAGATCTGAAAGAACTCAGCACAGATAGTGAGATTCGAGATAGAGAGGAAGAGATTGAACTTAATATAATGAACATAATCATTCACGAGTATGGGTTTTTTTAGGGCCCGTGAATGATTGTGTTTCCTTTTGGGGCGCACTTTCAAACTGCGCCATAGAAAAAACACAGACCCATGGATGAGTATGTTTTTTTGGGGCGCAATTTGCAACTGCGCCCCAGAAAAAATCATACCCGTGAATGATTGTGTATCCTTTTGGGATGCACCTTCAAACTGCGTCATAGAAAAACACACCCATAAATGAGTATGTTTCTTTTTGGGACGCAGTTTGCAACTGCGTCCAAAAAAAAGTCCTTACAATGACAATGATTCATATTATTTTGCTTTTATTAATTGTATGGGCGCAGTTTCAAAATGCACCCTATACAAATGTAAAGGGCGCAGTTGCTGCGCCCATAACAAATGTATGGGCGCATTTTCAAACTGCACCTCATACAAATGTAAAGGACAAATATATGGGGCGTATTTTCGAACTGCATCCCATACAAATGCTATGGACGTAGTTTCAAACTACGCCCATAAAAAAAATTATTTCACGCCAGCGCTGAGCTGGTGCCTGCAAGGCAAAAAGTGGTCTTTTTTTGTAATTATTTTTTAAAGTGGTTTTTTTTTAATTATTATTTAAATTTGGTTTACTATCAAAAATTGTCCTTTTTGCTCCCTATTTGGTAATTTTACAGAAGGAGCGGCCATTAACACCAAAACAGTACCAATCATTTGAAATGCAACGAAGAAAATCGACGATCTCTGTCAGTTTTTAAGCAACAAACTTTCTAGCTTACGGCATTACAGATACAAGGGTACCAAACGACTCAAAAACACTCAAATTCGAAGCCGACCAATATCAATTTCCGCCCAAATACCAAACATGTATCACTCTAAGTGATCGTAACCAAAATCCACCAACAAAGAATACAAAAAGAACAAAGATTGAAATCTTGACGTGATAAGGCTCGCAGCTGTAGTAAGAAATCAAAAAGGGAGGAAATTGGAAAATACCTAAAATTGCTCGCCGGAGGTTAGCTGGGTTCCGACTTCACCGGCGACGGCGGTTGCCCAGGTCGGTGGTGGTGGTCTGAGATGTGAGAGGGGGGGGGGGGGTTTTGGGTTTGTGCTCTATAGTTGCCCTAAATTCTGTGCGATCTATTCTTACCTTTCTATTTAAACCCCTCCCTCTTTCTTTGTTCCTATGGGGTACAACCAAACAGCAATTTTGGAGATGAATATCGAACCATTTTCAAAGTTTTTTAAGGACGAATTTTAGAAAGGGCTTTTGTTTATATTAGTGTATTAAATCTTAGTTATTTCGGTGTTTATTGAATCTGCTCTAAAGGCCCCTCAATTCCTTTTAAGTTGCTTCAAACATGTGTACTAAGTGTAACTTTACTCTTAAAGATGAGAGGTTATCGGTTCGATTTTCAAAAAAATCGTATCAAAAATAAAAACGAGCACATCATGTTATATATATATGAGAATAATGGAGGAAAGAGGCATAGGAGGGAATTCCCTCCTATGGCGTCGAAAAAATACTCCCTCCCTATGTTTTTCCGACGATCGGCACCCACCATCTTCATCGTCATCATCTAAGATGTGGGTACACCAAATTTCATGTGATTCTACAACCTTTTCACCGTTGATTTAGCAATGTAAAAAGTTCTATTATCGGTAAACCGTTAATTTTGAACCCACTAAATCAACGGTGAAAAAGTTGTAGAATCACATGAAATTTGGTGTACCCACATCTTAGATGAAGACGATGAAGATGATGGGTGCCGATCGTCGGAAAAAACTAGGGAAAGGGTGTTTTTTCGACGCCATAGGAGGAAATCCCCTCCTATGGCCTCTTTCCTCCATTAATCTCTATATATATATATATATATATATATATATATATATATATATATATGAGAATAATGGAGGAAAGATGCCATAAGAGAGAATTTCCTCTTATGACGTCGAAAAAATACAATCTCCATCGTGTTTTCTGACGATCGGGACCCATCATCTTCATCGTTATCATCTAAGATATGGGTACACCAAATTTCATGTGATTCTACAACTTTTTCACCGTTGATTTAGCAATGTAAAAAGTTCTATTGTCGGTAAACTGTTAATTTTGAACCCATTAATTCAACGGTAAAAAAGTTGTAGAATCACATGAAATTTGGCGTGCCCACATCTTAGATGATAACAATGAAGATGATGGATTCCGATCGTCAGAAAACACAATGGAGAGCGTATTCTTTCGACGCCATAAGAGGAAATTCCCTTATTTTATATTCTGTGTTGGCTAATGCAACGAAATTTTGGGTTAAACTATATGCTCAAGACTGTGCAAGAACTTATAGTAATTCTAGTGTATGCAGCAAAACTTGGAGACCTAAATCATAACTGTGGGATATATACAAAGCGAAGAACGAATTGAGCCTGTGTCGGTAGAAGCTTAACATTCCCAGGTGTTGTAACGATGCAATATCAAGGAAATGATGTGATACGGGACTTTTTACTGAGCAAGGCCGACGTCAAGATTGTGTTCCTACAAAAAATTATTATAGATATAATCAGAACCTGCTAGAATTAGTGGAGGTGATGATTAGGAGGAGAGTTGGTATTATGTGTTTGCAAGAAACTAAGCGGGTAGGTGAAAAGAGTAGAGTCATAGAGCCTTGAGGTTATAAGCTTTGGTATACGGGTAGAGATAAAAATCGTAATGGGGTAGGCATAATCATAGATAGACGGTTGCTTGAGGATGTAGTTGAGATTAGGAGAAAAGGTGATAGAATTTTACTGGTTAAGCTTATTCTAGGTGGAGAGATCCTTAATGTTATTAGTGCTTATGCACCACAGATAGGTCTTGATGACGCTAGTAAGCGTCTATTCTGGGAGGATTTAGACGAGGTGGTGCAAAGTATACCTAGTGGAGAGAAATTATTTATTGGTGGTGATCTTAATGGACATGTAGGTACTAGTCGTAGTGGGTTTGATACTATCCATGAAGGTTTTGGTTTCGGACAAAGGAATGAAGTAGGTGACTCGATTCTAGATTTTGCTTTATCTTATGACTTGATCTTAGCAAACACCTGGTTTAGGAAAAGAGAGTCCCACCTTATCACTTTTAGGAGCGGATCAAGTGCTAGCCAAATAGACTTTTTTCTGACGAGAAGAATAGATAGAGGTTGTTGTATCGACTGTAAGGTAGTGCCAGGTGAGAGTGTAACCACTCAACATAGACTTTTAGTTCTAGATTTTCGATTTAGAAGAGAACCTAGGAAGATTAGACGTAAGGTAGAGCCTAAAATTAAATGGTGGCGATTGAAAGAAGGTAACCAAAAGGCTTTTATAGATCATGTAGTACAAGAAGCGGATTGGCAGTCGGAAGATGATCCAGACAAAATATGGAACAAAATGGCTAGTTGTATCAAGAAAGTAGCTAGAGATCTACTTGGTGAGTCGAGAGGTGGTGCTCCACCATCTAAGGACATATCATGGTGGAATGAAGATGTAAAGGCTGCTATTAAAATTAAAATAGATTCTTATAAAGATTTGAAGAAAAGTAGAGATGTGGAGAGATTTGAGAAGTACAAAATGGCTAAAAAGGAAGTTAAGAAAGCTGTTCGGGAAGCTAAATCTAAGGTCTACAAGGAGGTGTACGAGAAATTAGACACTAAAGAGGCTGCAAATGATATATACCGGATTGCTCGAATGCGGGAAAGGAAGACTAGAGACTTATATGCGGTCAAGTGTGTCAAAAATAAAAATCAGAAGGTTTTAGTTCGAGATGAGGATATCAAGGAAAGATGGAGAGATTATTTTGACAAATTGTTCAATGAGAGCTTTACTAAGAATTTGGATGGACTTGTCATTCCACCTCAAGATATAAATCGTGATTTCATGCGTAAAATAAGACTTCCTGAGGTTAAAGAAGCTTTGAACAGAATGGGTTTAAGAAAAGCGGTTGGTCCTGACGGGATTCCTATCGAGATTTGGAGATGCTTAGGAGAAATAGGCGTTAAATGGCTGACAGATCTGTTTAATAAGCTTTGGCAGACAAAAAAGATGCCAAATGAATGGAGGAAAAGTATCCTTGTACCTATCTACAAGAATAAGGGTGACATTCAAAGTTGCTCAAACTACCATGGCATAAAACTGATGTGTCACACCATGAAACTTTAGGAGAGAGTGATTGAATACAGGCTAAGGAAGGATTTTAAGATAACAGAGAACCAATTTGGGTTCATGCCTGGACGATCGACGACAGAGGCGATTCATTTGCTTCGTCAACTTGTCGAGCGCTTTCGAGAGAGGAGAAGAGATTTGCATATGATATTTATTGATTTAGAAAAAGCGTACGACAAGGTACCTAGAGAGGTATTATGGGGGACAATGATGAAGAAGGGGGTCCCCGTCAAGTATATTGACATAATCAAGGATATGTACGACGGAGTAGTGGCAAATGTCAGAACTTGCGGCGGCTTAACAAGTGATTTTCCGATTACTATTGGTTTACATCAAGGATCTGCATTAAGTCCATTCCTGTTTACCATCGTGATGGATGTGCTTACTAGAACTATCCAAGATGAGGTCCCTTGGTGTATGCTATTCGCTGATGATATTGTTCTAGTAAATGAGACGAAAGCAGGGGTTAATGCCAAATTGGAATTATGGAGGCAAACATTGGAATCTCGGGGATTCAGATTGAGCAGGTCCAAGACAGCATATATGCACTGCAAATTTAGTAGCCAGAGAAGTCAAAACCATATTGGTATAACATTGGAAGGGCAAGAGATATCACCGAGCGACCAGTTTAGATATCTAGGTTCCATCATCCAAAGGAATAGGAAGATCGATAGTGATGTTAATCAAAGGATCCAAGCTGTTTGGTTGAAATGGAGGAGTGCAACAGGGATTTTGTGTGATCGTAACTTTCCGTTAAAATTGAAAGGGAAGTTTTATCGGAGCGCTATTCGGCCTGCCTTATTATATGGTACAGAATGCTGGGCTCCTAAGAAGCATCATACACAGAAGATGCACGTAGCGGAGATGCGCATGCTTCGTTGGATGTGCGGTAACACTAGAAAAGATAAGGTGCGGAATGAGGATATTCGTGCAAAAGTTGGTGTAGCACCCGTGGAGGAGAAGATGCGGGAAAACCGGCTAAGATGGTTTGGTCATGTGCGACGCAGACCTATGGAAGCACCAGTTCAACGAACAGATACTCTCGATATGGGCAATGGCAAAAGGGCAAAAGGAAGACCGAAGAAAACATGGATGGAGGTGATACGAAACGATATGGTTGCCAAAGGACTCAATGAAAGTATATTATTCGATAGAAGTGAGTGGAGACAGAGGATTCATGTGCTGGACCCAGCGTGATTCTCGTGTTGGTTCATGTAGCCTACCCCATATGCTTGGGATAAAAGGCTCAGTTGTTGTTGTTGTATAATCAGAACCTGCTAAAAGAAAGAATTAAGCTGGCAGAATATGATGCATTTAACGACAACTCAAGAAGTTATATCAGGGGAAAATGATGACGTTCAAAAAATCTTCTCAAGAAATTAAACAAAACAAGAGGAAAAGAGCTTGTGTTGGTTAAAATAAGAATTCCCCAACTCTATTTACTTTCATAAAGGAAACAACTACAAGATTTTTTTAAAAGGAGGGGTGGCGGGTTGGGGGAGCACTTTAGTTGTCAGCGTTACCAGCCCCAATAGATATGCTAATAATTTCTTTGCTATCACGGTGGAACCAGCGACCATCGCTCCACTGCCACTTCGAGTAACTTCTTCTCCCCATTTCTTTGTGTTTCGACTTATTAAGAACCGCCCATTCCGATGGCATTCCATCCGAGCATTTCGCATAAAATTTATATAATGAGACCAAACTTTCTACGTAAGTAACAAAACTCCCACCATTTAGATGATACATAGGTTTCTCAAATTGTCTACTCTTTGTATCATAAACATCAAACCTCCCATGTCCATTTGACCACATATGTTTTCCTTTACGAGCTGTCGTGATTGAGACTACTTCTAGCGATGGGTTTTCCATGATAAGTAGTAGGAATGTTTGTTTCTTCCATCTGTGATTTTTGTAGTCCCTTAAAATCTAATTATCTTTAAAATATGGTCCCTTTGGATCTTGTCGATCAACAACCGCTGCACAAAAATAACCTCCAGCATCTGATAGTTTCGCATGTTCAAATTCCAAAAAGGTTTTTGGAGGCATAATTACCTTAAAAGACTCATTCTTTAAATCGAATGAGATGGCAATTTCTTTTATGGTGCCACCAGTCCTCCAATGGAGGGCCCGCTAACGAATAACTGGCAAACTATAAAAGCATATTTATGAGGGAACATCTTCGGTGGCTCTCCAAGAACACAAACCAAGAGTAAAGATTTCGCATTCCATCCTTTCACATTTAAAATTCCGTATAAAAATCTACATGACTATATCTACCTGTAGATACATCATGCCCTAATCCTAATGCTACAGCAGTCCCCTCACATGGTGAAAGTATAAGAACTTCCCGGATGATGGGATTCACGGCATAAAAACTAGTCAAGATGTAAGCACTTATCAAGCCATTACATGAGTTGGAGATGTTGTAAAATGATCATCGGTCTAGACCTTGCAGTCAAAATTATGCCATCGTTTGGATAAATAATCTAAGGAGATATCTTCCTCTGGAATCCAAGCGGGATAGCCTTCTTTTTGGGGAATCCAGTTATCTACGAAAACCATATCAAGGGAGAAAGTATCCAAAGTGAAGCGATCCTGACGATACTTATAAGTCGGGATACCCCATATTACGACACGTAGTAGATGACATGTCGTCCATGTAAGCCCACTAGATTTCTGGGGGCTATGGAGTTAGAATAGGTATGATCCAATGGGGACATTTCTTGGTGCCTCGCCTCTGAGGTAGCATCCAACCTTTTGGGGGCTTCCCATGAGTACGTTCCCTCTTGGCCTAACCACCAGCCAATAGCCCGTCTCCGAGCAATCATAGAGTTGAGCTTCTTCAGCTTCCTTGCTCGTCTCCGAGCTATCTTATGGCTGAGATTCCTCGGCGTCCCTATTTGGCCGAGAGCATGAAGCACGAGCATCCTCGTAATGGCTCCATGTATCTTGCCGCGACGAGATCTCCGTCGATCCACGTCCCACATCCCACGCTAGCATATCTCGCCATCAATGCGGGCATTACGCATGAGCGAAATGGGTGGTGAGAATCTCGCATTGGCTCCCCCTCAGACAACCCCTATATATACCCCTCCTCCAGATGATTCAAGTAACTCGAACTCATTCCAATATGCCACTATTCTGCCCAATTATTCCATGGCATTTACTTGATCGTCGGAAGGTCCTACGGTGATTTTCCACCCCGGGACTTCCTATGCAGGTAGCTAGGCATCAACAACAATCAACAACCTATTGAGATCCACACCCAATCTCCACCACAAATCTCAACCGTTCTGCCCCGCTGGCCACAAGATCGATGGAAGACAACATCTGAGGGAGATTCCGGCCTCTATCAGTTGACACCGTCTGTGGGAACATCATTTTCCACCCAAAAAATCGATCTTCCGTCTTGAATTCGATGGCCAGCGATTATCTCAACGAGGACCCTAGCACGAGCCATCCCATCTTCCACAACGGAGGCAGAGGCGGTTCCACTCCTCCCCCAACATCGTTGAAGCCATAACGACACGGATCGACCGACCGACAGCAATGGTGGATGCACTCGCTCGTGTTCAAACTGCCAGCCACGCCCGGTAAACCACCACCCCTGCTCCCCAGAATGGCTGTGTGCATGAGACGATAGATGGACACGTTCAGGTCCTCGGCCTCGCTCATGCCAATCTTGACACTACGGAACACCGGCGTGCCGATTCCAGCAGTCGCGACCCTCATACGAGGAATGATTCCATGACTCGTTAGGCACCGGACTGTCCAATGCCGAGATCTCAGGACCAACCAAATTGTCACTTCAACACTCGCCGCGCTCTCTCGTCCTCCGAGGCGACATCGATCAGGTCACCTGATTCCAGGAAAGACCGATGTCATTATAATCATCAAGGCCATGCACATAGCGCATGTCGGGGGGAGCCATGAAAGGTTCATCCCCGGGATCTGCGGAATGTGATAGAGCGAAGCCGAAACCGCTCCATCGCCCAAGCCCGAAGCAGAGACAGCAGGCACTCTGATTACAGAGAATCCTCACGGTACCAGCAGCGAGTCGAAGTCCTCGAGAAGAAGATCGAGGACATGCAGCTCGCTACTCGTTCGCCCGGCGGATCGAAAAAATACTCCGTGGATTTTCTCATGAAGCCCTTTATTGAGCAGTTACTGAGGGAGCGGCTCTCATCCCGGAACAAACCGTCCAAAATGGCTCTCTTCAACAGGAAGTCTGACCCGAAAGACTACTTAGACATGTTCACAGCAGGCATGGGCTTCCATGATAACTTGGACGCGGCTCAGTGCCAAGCCTTCCCTACCACTCTCATCCAGGCCGGGCGAGACTGGTTCCGCGGTCTGACTTCGTGCTCAATCTCAACTTTCGACGAGCTGGCTACTCAGTTCCTCAGCCGCTTTGTCGACAACCGACGATAGAAGAAGTCAGTTGACTACTTATTCACCATCAAGAGTGAGGACAGAGAATCTGTCAAGGGCTATATCACCCGGTTCTACAATGCTTTTCTGGAAGTACCCGAGCATCGGGACGAGACGGTCATCACCGCCTTGAGATCCGGTCTTAGGCACAAAGAGTAGCTCCGCTCTTTTGCATTGGCGCAACCTAAGACCTTGGCCGAAGTAAAATTTTGGACCGAACGGGAAATCCAACCTGAGTCTGAGGTGAATGATAACCTTCCCCGTGGAGACCGGATAGACCAAAAGAAAACGGGACCGAGAAGAGAAGAAGAAGGTCGATCGTTCGAAACCCTATTCTCCGAGGTTTCATGAGTACACTTTGTTAGTTGTATGTATGCCCTAGAGGCCATTATTGTACCTATGATGTATATTATTGGATGCTTGGACATATATAGAGAGGACTTTCTTGCTCGACATGATAGTATGCTATCTGGTTGCTCTTTATCTTAACATGTATACTTGTCTATTGATACTGTCTTATGGTTACATGTTGGTAAAGCCCTTAGGATGTGTACTTGACTACCAGGATTATGATGCAGATCATACTAGTGAGGCCATGGTAGTCCATAAGTTCATCCTTTAATGTTCCTAGTCGTGGGTGTATCGAGACAGGGCATCGATATACCAGAGTAGACTAGCGTATACGCTTCTCGACCCATGTGATGGGCGATGGATGATCCCATATCCATTGGTGTTTGACATCAGAGATGGTATACGGGTGCTCAGTGGAGACTGGGTACACTGGACGGACTCGCCGAGAACTCCTAGATGGTATTATATCTCACGTCAGATAGCAGTTCTCAGGTGACACTGGTACAGGTTAGTCTGTAGACCCGAGATCATCATAGAGTCTTGTGTAATTCCCACTGTGCTTTGATTTCCATCTTACCACGTTCAAGAGGACGTGCAAAATGGTGGTTTTTGGGTACAGTCCCGAGTCATATGGAGGCAATGAGCGATAGGAGGGGTTTCGTCTCTCCCGGTATTGGGGGTTGATATTGCGCTGTGCTCGATTGGCCATAACAGGGAAGTCCCTGGCCAGGGCTGATTTAGAGATTTACTGGTAAGTGTTATCAGTAGTTTCTCGACCCGTTATGAGCCTCATATCGTCATGACTTATCGGTTATTGGGGTCTGACGTTTACCGCCCCTAAACTTGATATGCGGCATATCAGACGAGGAGACCGGACTGTATGGTAGTGTTACTGACAGGCTTTACAGGAGCTAGAGTGGGCTTGCTTGTTGATCTTCTGATTGCTCAATACCCGGGTAGCCGTTACGTCCAGCTAGTACCGCTGACGGCTTATGGGTGCTTGATGTGATCATCACCTACTGCCGGCGTATTGACGAGTCTTTAGAGTCCTACATAGAGGTTTTACTGGCTCAGGAAAAACGAAGTAGGAGCACATATGTGATATGTGCGGGACCGAGAATAATGCGAGTATGTGATACCGTATTCTATTCTCGCGATATTTGTATCGGACGATTATATGTGATATAGCCGGGTTATCGAATCAAGTGTTGATTCAATAAGTTGGTACATTTAATATTAGTCGGTTATATGTGATATGGCCGGATTATTAAATCAAGTGTTGATTTGATAATTTAGTGTATAATTGTATATTTGATATACTAATTTATATTACCTAATATTAGCTCACTTAAGCATTTATTATTCTCACATGTGCACACTTAATATATATGTGATATATATTAATTGTGTTTTATTTTGTATCATGGTTGATATACACTACATGGGTGTATGAGACTTACACCATACTAATTATAATGTTGGGTTTTAGTATTTAAAGTAATTCCAAATTAGTGGATAATAGCTCACATGCATGAAGCTTCATGAAGCTTGTGGATGCATTGACTTAGTCCACCAATTTTGTTTTACTTATTAACCTAATCATTATAATTTAGCCATGGTTATATCTCTACATGAGTTAGTATATGATACAAATTCACCCATGATTCATTCTCTCACCTCATTAGTTCATTCTCATATCTTGAGCTCTTCTTCTTCTTTCTTGAGCAAAAGCTTGCTAGGGTTTTCTAAAAGAGAGAAAATATTGTAAGAAAAATAAAACTAAAGTGAGCTCACTTCCTACTTCATCATCCTCTACTAGATTAGCACTTTAATATATGGTGTTTACTTCACTAATCTCTCATTAGTGAAGTAGTAGCTTGAGTTAGTGTCTCCTCGACGTAGATCATCTTCGGCCTCGAAGACTTCAAGCAAGATCGTTCATTTCACCTTGAGAAGCCATGCTAGAGTCCGAGAGTTCCGTGATCGCAGCGAAGGGACCACTACAAGGAGCTATTAAAGTGAAGGACCGGTCTACAAAGGTTGTAGTCCTAGTTCACTTAGGTGTAAAGTAGTTTACATCCTTGTTTCGTATGATTCTTTAGTTATCGATTCTAGTTTAAGGTTCTTTAAAATGGAAATTTTTTTAAAATGGCATGGACGATACCTCCCGAAACCTTGCTGTCGTTCATAGGAACCCTACACACTTATTTGAACGTCTCTCAGGCCGAGCTACTAGAGGAGGCAAAGAGCGAGAGATTCTTCAAGCTCCCGCCGATGATACAAAGGCCGGGAAAGCGACTCCGCAGCCTATATTATGCCTTTCATTGGTCACAGGGATACCCGACCGAGAACTACAAATAGCTGCACGATTACATCGTGGAGCTGATCTGCTCTGGTCACTTGGCAAAGTACCTGTGAGACAAATATCAAGCAGATAGGGGACAAGTGGACCAACCTCCTATCGGAGAGTTGACGGTCAGACAGATCATGGTCATTTCCGTTGGCTCGACTCCGAGCAGCGAAGACACCTGCCGTATCCAGCCGGTCATGACCTTAAATGCTCCCCCTCCAAGAAGTACAAGAAGATTGTTCCCATCACCTTCACCAACGAGGACCTGCATGGCATATTCGTCCCGCACAATGATCCCTTAGTAATCATGGCCCGGGTAAATCGGTATGAAGTCAGGAGAATCTTATGACTGCATCTAGCGTATGGGATTAAACTCATTCGATCTCCAACCTACCTCACATATTCTCTCCGGGTTTACTAACCACTCTGTCCAAGCTGAGGGAACGATCACTCTCCCTTTCAACATTGGGGAGGTCGGAAGAACCTGAACAATGTCGGTGAGTTTCCTCGTTACACGGGTTCCTTCATCTTATAACATCCTCTTGGGTCGCCCCACCTTAAACACCCTTCAAGCCCAGATCTTGACCTACCACATTGCGCTCAAGTTTCCTCTGAGCAATGGTAGGATAGGCCGGGCTTATGGATATTAGTAAATCGCTAGGGCGTGTCTCACTATGACAGTTCCCGAGGATAAAGAAGTTGATCTGACCGATGGACTGTGTAATCCTCTAGAATCGCTGGATACACGTGATGACGAGAAGGAGATCCGGGGTTCCCCGGTAGAAGCCGTGTCTGAAGTCCCCTTCAAAGAGGGAGACAGCAGCCAAACTATCCAGATTGGCTCCCTCTTGACCGGGGAAACTCGGGACAATCTTATACATTTCCTCCGAAATAACTTTGACGTGTTTTCTTGGAATTCTGCAGACATGCTGGGGATCGACCCTAAGGTGATCTCCCACAAGCTCGGAGTTGACTCAAAAACTCAGACGGTCCGATAAAAAAAAGAAGTTTCGCACCTGTCAAACAGAAGGCGATTCAGGAGGAAGTGGACCGACTACTCGTGACAGATTTCATCAGAAACCTGGACCACTCGGCTTGGTTAGCCAACATAGTCATGGTCAAGAAAGAGAATAGGAAGTGGCGTATGTGCGTCGACTTTACCGATCTGAACAAGACCTACTCGAAAGACAACTATCCGCTCCCTCGGATAAATTAGCTGGTGGATAGCTCAGCCGGTCACAAGCTGCTGAGCTTCATGGATGCCTTCTTCGGTTATAATCAAATCCGGATGGACCCGGCTGACGAAGAGCTCACCACTTTCACCACTGATTGAAGGGTCTACTGCTACAAGGTAATGCCTTTTGGCCTTAAAAATGTTGGGGCAACTTATCAATGGCTGGTCAACAAACTGTTCAAGCTACAGATTGGGCGGAATATGGAAGTCTACGTCGATGACATACTCGTGAAGTCCACCCAATCAGCCGGGTATACCTCGGACCTTGGCGAAACCTTCGAGGTCCTGCGAAAGTACAAAATGAAGTTGAATCTAACCAAGTGTGCTTTCGGCGTCATGAGCGGAAAGTTCCTCGTATTCATGGTCACCCACCGAGGAATCGAGGAAAACCTGGAGAAGATCAAAGCCATCATTGACATGATGACGCCCAAGAGCAACATAGAAATCATGAGACTCACAGGCAGGGTAGCCGCTCTGAGTCGTTTCATGTCCAGGTCTGGGGAAAAGTGCATACCTTTCTTTAAAGCCTTAAGGAAGATATCAGGGTTCGAGTGGTCCGAGGAGTGTCAAGCCGCCTTCAAGCAGCTCAAGGAACATCTGTCGACGCCATATCTACTCACCTGACTAGCCGAAGGAGACGAGCTACTGCTGTACCTGACCGTCTCCGGCCAAGCGGCTAGTTCCGTACTTATCAAAGAATTCGAAGGAACACAGAGTCTGGTTTACCACATCAGTCACCTTTTCAAAGACGCGGAGACAAGGTACCCGACCGTCGAAAAGATAGCCCTGGCGCTCGTCGTCACCTCCAGAAAGCTTCGGCACTATTTCCAAGCTCATACAATCATCGTTCTCACCGACCAACCTCTAGGGAACATCCTCGATTCCCCCGAGTCGTCGGGCTGCTTGGAGAAATGGAGGTGGGAGTTGTCGCAATTCGGTACTGACCAAGGCAAGCTATTAAAGCCAAAGCCCTAGCCGATTTTGTGGTCGAATGCACCATTCCCAATAGAGAAGAAGCACTGACACGGGATCCAAACCCGCAACACTCAATCGAAGAGAAGATCGGTCCGATTCCGGACTAGGTACTCTATGTGGATGGTTCCTCCACAGTGGAAGGAAGTGGGGCTGGGCTGGTTATTCCCGGCCCCAATGAAGCCGAGATGAAGTATTCTCTGCGGTTCGACTTCAAGACTCTGAACAACACCGCGGAGTATGAAGGCTTATTGGCCGGCCTACGCATCACCTCGGTGGTGGGGCTAAAGAAGATTAGAATCCACAGCGATTTCGCGTTGGTCGTCGGCCAAGTGACCAGATGATTCGAAGCCCGAGAATCCCTCATGATGAAATATCTTGCCAAGGTGAAAAGGCTATGGAAAAATTTCGACGAAGTCCAAGTGGAGCAGGTTCCCCGGAGCATGAACGTTGAAGCCGATGCCTTGAGCAAGATCCACTCCTCCTATTTGGCCAATCACAAGAGGAACATCCATAATGAAGTTTCTGCATAACAACATAATTGCACGATTTAGAATTCCGAGGTGCATCACCACCGACCACGGAACCAATTTCGAGAACGACAAAGTCAGAGAATTCTGTAGCGACTACCGCATACTGATGTAGTTCTTTGCGGTTGCTCATCCTCAGTGCAATGGGCAAGCCGAGATAGCAAACCGATGTTTCATCTGGGGGATTAGAGCCTGCGTGGAAGGAAGGCATGACGGATGGGTCAAGGAATTTCCCCAGGTACTGTGGGCATTGCGAACGTTAAAGAAGACACCTACAGGAGAAACCCCGTTCAATCTTTGTTATGGCACCGAAGCAATGGTCCCTACAGAAATTAGTCTACCTAGTTATCGGGTCGAACACTTCAATGACGAAGCCAACGTCTTGGCCCTTCAAAGCAACCTAGACACCCTGCTGGAGAAGAGAGACCGGACGCAAATAAGGATGGCCGCATATCAGCAACAGACCGCCCGGTACTACAATACTCGAGTCAAACACCGAGTGTTCAAATCAGAAGACTTAGTCCTCTGACGCAACGAATTTGAGGACCAAGAAAAGCTGCACAGGTTCTCCCCAAAATAGGACGGCCTCTTCCTCGTGACCGAGGTATTACCCGGAGGAGCATACCCCTCCAAGATTTCTTAGGATATAACCTTCTACAACCGTATAATACTGAAAAGCTTAAATTGTTGTAACAACTCCATTTTTTATGTACAAAGAATTGATTAAAATTCAAAGTATACTTAGAGTATTTAATGTTGCTGATATCTCTTTAAGTATTTATTTCACACCATAATTACAAGAAGGAGCTTGTAGCTCATTGGTAATACCTTGCACTGCTGAACCAAGCCACCAGAGTTCAAATCCCCTGCCCCACATTATTTTTAATATTGTTTTGTTTTAAATTTTATAGAAGCCCAACAGTCCAACAGCCATAACTCCAAAACTTCCCACTACACCTAAAAAGTTAGAAGTTCCAGTGCCTACCCCAGGCGACCCCCCACCTCCCGAGCGCCTGACTCGGCCCGAGTCGGCCGAGTCGACCGGCGGACCGGCCGACTAGGGCCGGCGCCGCGGCCGGACTTGGCCGGTCGACCGAGTCATCAACAGGGAAAAGTTGGCTTTTGGTCTCCCCACCTCCATTGCATACTTTAAGTCTTCAGACTACCTCCAGAGAGCCCATTAACACCTATTTACTACATTTTTAATACATTTTCCTATTATTTTTACATTTTTTAATTAAAACCCCTACACCTACCCTAACCCTATAAATACACCCCTACCTCCTACCCTTTCATCCCAAAATTCTGAGCCCACTCTCCCAAAATCTTAAGAAAACATTTGTACTTTGAAAATGAGCGAAAGGCGAATCTCTGACGAAATCGATGGCGAACTTCCGGTGATCACGCTAGGAACTTTCGACGACAAATAGACGCACCGGCAAACCCTCTACTTCCCTTTCACTCTCTAGTGTTGTCCAAACCCGTAAGTCCCCCTTTCTATCTTTCTTTTCTTTCATAAAAATACGAATTTGCAAAACCCGACGGAATCGGAACAAATCCGATTTCCGATTCGGTTTTCTAAAAAAATCTCACTTCTCACCAATACATTCATGCTTAAACATCTTTATGTTGACTATTAATCACTTAACAAATAATTTGAACAAGTTTCCTCATATGAAATGATAGCTTTTTCAATATATCGTATTTTTCACTTAAATACCACAATATTTCGTTTTCACATTTAACCCCCTTAACATTGATATACCTTAAAGTAGATCACGAGGTAATGACCTACCTCCACACACACGCAAATACAACCCTAAATGATATCATCAAAACTTAGAATACGATAAACAAGATTTTACATTTAAATACCATTTTCTTAATAAAACCTTTTCTAAAAATTTTAGGTTTGTTACACTTTTAAAACAAATATCTTTTAATAGGAAAATACGATAAGTTGTGGACATCGATCGTTTATCTAAATCTGACTTTGTGGTGTCTAGGCTAGGCAAGTGAGCAAAGGTAACTTTAAAAGGCCCGTCTCACGATTCATGAGCGGATCCCTCCTTCCTCACTTGTACTTACCTGGCCACAATTGGCGGTGAAGAGGCGATTTGAGACTTCTAACAACTTGTTGTTTAGATCATTTAGAAATAGTCTAGTTGAAATAGAAAACCCTAAAATTTAAAATACAGAAAATCGACTTTTGCAAATAAATACCTTTTATTTAATAAAACCGTATTCTAAAGGATTAGTATTTTACAATCTTTGCAAAGCGCCGCTACAACCCACTTTGGGGAACCCGTTTGAGATAGTACGGTTTATCGTGCACCCTCGGGCTTAGTAGTACGAGATTCATACCTCCGCAAGGGGCATTCGCTCTCCAAAGGTTTAGAATACGACATCTTAAGAAAATGAGATTTTTGGAATATAAAATATTTATTAAAATTATTTTTGTATAAATATATGTATATTTATAATCTAAATATCTATTTTGTTTTAATATAAATATTCCACCTTTTTCTAAAAATCACAAGAATAAATTTTACATTAAAATACCATGAACTTCAAATAAATCAATATTAAAGATAAATACCTTTATTTATATAAAATTAGGATATTTTCACTAGAAATGTCACAATATAAAATCCACCATCATTACAACTCTAAAGACGAATAATGAATACTTGGGGTGTATCTTGAAAACTATACAAAAGTATTTTTACATAAAACCCCCTCAAGTTTTATAAATTACCCTAAGGACCTAGCAATTATAGAACTTCGATTTACATATCTACTGTCCGACTTGGGTTTGAGTCTGATTAATCTGACTTGAATATGATTCAAGTCAATCTCTAAATCTACAATATTACTATTCAATATGAACACACGAATCCATGAATCCAGTTATCAATCAATTCAACTTGACCGAACCAAACCATGGATATACTTTCCATTTACATGAATCCAGTTTACATTCGTTACCGATATTATGATTTCGGTCAGTCATCCAACTATACAATTTATACAATACAATATAACAATACAATCAAAACACTACGGGGTTTAAGGGGTAGATTGGTACAGAAGGTGTTAAAAGTGGCACGAGACGGTAAGATTAAGACACATAACATGAATCCTGTTGATGTTGTAATGTGGCATAACGGTTCCTTGTACTTTCAGTTTGCCCTGGTCTCTAGCATATAGAGACCCCTCTCGTATACACTGGCATCCTTCTGTACCAAGCTACAAACAACAGCGTTAACACAATATTCTACAATATTATACAACTTTAAAAGATACATTCTTATTCTGTCTTTTCTATTTCTCCCTTAACTTTGGGACTTACCGAGCGACCTGTTCGTTGACGACAGTCTATTTCTTTTTTTTTTGAATGTCGTCAGGTGATC
The DNA here is from genome assembly GCA_030015575.1 of Agapanthus africanus. Lineage (NCBI taxonomy): Eukaryota > Viridiplantae > Streptophyta > Magnoliopsida > Asparagales > Amaryllidaceae > Agapanthus > Agapanthus africanus. Next base: position 664,091,816 of record CM057340.1, read on the forward strand.
TGGACACAGCAGAGATCGAGCCCATTAGTGGAGACTTGGATCAGTTCCTCGAAAACCCCGAGCTCTAGACATTGTACATTTCCATTCAGTATTTTCATTTCCTGTTATGCCATTGTTTAGGCATCGTTTTTACTTCAGTTGTATTTCCTTTTCATGCAATGTACAAAAGAATGTTATTAAATAAAGTTGCTGTTATTTTTATATCTCTTGTCTTTTGTGATTACTTTTATATTGCTTAGATACGCTTAGCGTATTTACTTCACAGTAAATACGTAGCGGACCTCGTCGCGTCCCCTTCGCCGTATACCGGGAAGCGGGGCGTGACAATTGTATTGCTAAACTTATACTCTCTATAATAATAAAAATTCTTGCTTCTCTGCAATCCGGACTATTTCTCTCGATTCCAAACCAAGACACCGCGCAAGCCCGGCGGGCAGCCTCCTGCCCATCGTGCCCAATCAAAACGGGTAGTTTCCTGCCCGACCTAACTAAGGGTTTGAAGCCCTCTCACGAGCTTACATGCTGTCTCCAGCCCGGCTCAGAGGCAAGGGAATATCCCAGGCCAGCCCTTTACTAAGGTAAATAAAACACAGGTGCGCCTGTAGGTAGCCGACTTAAGTCTCGCTTTGCCCATTTTATCTCGACTCCGGGGTGAAGGATTGAAGGGGGCATCGATCTACCTACACTTAGAAAAATAGAAATGAAATTTTTTGATGTTCTAAAATTTTGGGCAAAGAAAAATTCATGAGCAAAAGAAAATTTTATTAATAAGAGGTATTATCGGCTCCTCAGCCTTACAAAAGTGCCGGGGGGCTCGCAAAAGAAAATACTATTTTATCGCTTAACGATTACAGTAAAGGAGGGAGAGGGTCTTGAAAATATTGGTCGTGGTACTCAAAGAAAAAATCCGCCAGCTGTTCCCAGGCAGCATCCTATCGCCCCCTCTGCCTATGTCCGTGGACCCAAGCAGCTATGGTGCCGTCGGGGGCTCCCGCATTGTCACGCCCCGCTTCCTAGTGTACGGCGAAGTGGACGCGACGAGGCCCGCTACGTATATACTCAGAAGTATATACGCTAAGCGTAACTAAGCAATATAAAGTAAATCACAAGAGACGAATAATATAGAAATAACATCAACTTTTATTAATAACATTCTTTTTACAACGCAGGAAAAGAAAAATACAACTGGAATGAAAAGCAATGCCTAAACAGTGGCATAACAGAAAATGAAATAAACTGGAAAGAACAAGGTACAGTATCTAGAGCTCTGGATCTTCCTGGAACTGCTCCAAATCTTCACCGGTGGGCTCGATCTCAGCTTGGTCCAACGCACCTGACGACATTCAAAGAAGAAAGAGATAGAATGTCGTCAGCGAACAGGTCGCTCGGTAAGTCCCAAAGAATAAGAAGAATGAGAATGATAGAGTAACGGTATTTTCTAAAGTTTTATATTGTTGAATATTATGGAACATTGTGTAACGCTGTTGTTTGTAGCTTGGTACAGAAGAATGCCAGTGTATACGAGGGGGATCTCTATATGCTAGAGATCAGGGCAAAAGGAAAGTACAAGGAACCGTTATGCCACGGTACAACAGCAATAGGATTCAGGTTAGGTGTCTTAATCTGACCACCTCGTGCCACCTTTAACATCTTCCGTACCAATCTACCCCTTAAACCCCGTAGTGTTTTAACAGTATTGTAGTATTGGAATATGTAAGTTGGATGACTGACCAAAACCATGATATCAGTAAACATGTTGCAACTGTGTAATCAGGTAAATGGAATATCAGGATAATGAATGAATATCCATGGTTTGATTCAGTCAAAATGAATATATTGTTAACTGGATTCATGGATTCATGTATTCAAATTGTATTGGGATATAAAAGAATAAGATTGACTTGAATCATATTCGAGTCAGGAATAGTCAGACTCTAATCCGACTCAGGCTAAAAGAAAGATAATTTGAAGTTCAATATTAGCCAGGGGCCTTATTGTAATTTGTAAAACTTGAGGGGTTTTTATGTAAAAAGTACTTTTGTATAGTTTTCAAAATACACCTCAAGTATTTAATAATCGTCTTTATTGTTATAATGAATATGAATTTTATTTGTGTTATTCTAGTGAATATATCCTAATAGAAGTATTAATTGTTTTATCTGAAATTCATGGTATTTTAGTGTAACTTTTAATCTTGTAATTTTAGAAAAAAATGTGGAACTTATATTATGATAAAATAGATGTTTAAATGATAATTATATATATATTAACACATGAATAATTTTATATAAATATTTTATTTAGAAAAAAATCTCATTTTCCCTAAATATCGTATTTTGAACCTTTCGAGACTGAATGCTCCTTGCGGAGGTCTGAATCTCGCACTACTAGCCTGCGGGTGCACGATGAACCGTACTATCCCTAACAGGTTTCCCAAAAGTGGGTTGTAGCGGCGCTTTGCTTAGGTTTAACAAATACTTTTCATTTGGGAAAACGGTTTTATAAATATGGGGTATTTATTTGCAAAAGAGTACAGTTTTCCGTATTTTAGTTATTAGGGTTTCCTAAACCAACTAGCCTATTTCTAAGGTCTAAACGATGAATCATTAGAAGCCTCAAATCGCCTCTTCACCATCAATTGCGGCCAGGTAAGTGCCAGGTGTTGGGGTAAAAATTTACACCCCCGTTGACCGAGTCAAAGTCAAGGTCAACCCCAAGCCAGGTGGGCCCAAGCCCAGGTCAAGCGGGCCCATGCCCAAGTCGAGCCCGCGGCCAGCCTCTCTCATGCCAACAACAAAACCATGTCATAAATAATTTTCATGTAATTTTTTATGCATGAATGTAAACAAAATGGGCATAAAGCCAATATTTTGTAAGCCCATGGCTTATGTGCAAAAATGAAATGGCACATGAGCCATGGGATAGGCAAAATGCCATTTTGTGAAGCCCAAGGGGCTATGTGTAAAATGTATGGCCTATAAAGGCAAGGATAATGAAATATCCCAACAACTTTTCTCTCTCTAAAAAAGTTTCCAGATCTGAGATCTATTCTTCTTCTTCAAGGTTCCAAAACCTTCTTCTTTCTCTTGAATTAAATCAAGAGTTTTACTCTTCTTTTTATAAAACAAATTAGTTTTTCACCACAAAACCCACAAAGAGGAACTTGGATCTATCATCAGATCTTAAAAAGGAGAGATTTTGAGATTTCACATCTCTTGATCTTCAAGATCCAGCAAGCAACAGAAGGAAGAAGAAGAACCACTTCCAATTAAACCCAGAACACATTTAGGAGCCCGACTCCTCTCTGATTTCTCTGATTTCTCTTTGAGAAATCTTTTTCAGGCTAAAAGCCTCTTGTCCTCTCCAGCGCGCAGCGCAAGTGCGCAAAGCGCCCGCGTGCCGACACGTGGCGCGCACGCTCGTTTGCGCGCCTGCGCGCTTGCGCAAGTGCGCAAAGTGCCCGCGTGCCGACACGTGGCGCGCGCGCTTGCGCAAAGTGCGCAAAGCGCCCGCGTGCCGACACGTGGCGCGCGCTTGCTTGCGCACCTGCGCGCAACGCGCATTGCGCAAAGCGCCCTCGTGCCGACACGTGGTGCGCGCTCTTGCGCACCTGCACGCTTGCGCAAGTGCGCAAGCGCGCCCGCGTGCCGACACATGGCGCGCGCGCTTGCTTGCGCACCTGCGCACAACGCGCATTGCGCAAGGCGCCTGCGTGCCGACACGTAGCGCGCGCGCTTGCGCACCTGCGCGCAGCGCTCATGCGCAAGGCGCCCACGTGCCGACACGTGGCGCGCTTGCGCCTGAGCGCACAGCACCTAAGCGCACAGCGCTCAGGGTGCTGTCCCCACGCATCCTTTGGATGTCTTTTCCCCTTTTTATATATATACATGTATATCTGTACATATGTATACATATTTACATACACACACACTCCACAATACTGTCCTCCTCAAAATTTTTTGGGCCGGGGCGCTGCCCCGCACCCCGTAAGGGGGCTGCTAGCCCCCTTGACCCCCAGCCCGCTATCCGGGTAGCGGGACCCCCGTAAAAACTATGCGTGGATCCCGATATATCCAAAACCCCCCTTTCAAAACAAAACACACGTACACTGCACATTGAGTTCGCATGACCAGTTTAACCCGTCAATCGGAGGTTCCTTCGCTCCAAATGCGAGGGGTAATTAACTGCAGCTTAGTCCGCGGCTGCCGGAGATTCGGATCCCCACAATCAATAAACCCCGGCCTACCCTAGGCAGGGGGAATCTGTAATACGCCTGACAAGCGCGCGCGTATTCCCATCTCACTGGGGTGACGAAAGACACCCTACAGATTCTGGCACGCCCGGTGGGACCAATCTCTCCTCCCATATTTCGGGTTAAACGTTCATGCGAACTCAATCAATTTACATGTCTATATTTATACTAAAATAATGCTCTTTCATGCAGATTTTCAAGCAATCATCTTCCGACGATGTCTTCGATGATGAACTCAGCTCCTGTCTCCTACACGATGAAGATAGACTCCAGGACGGTCCTTCCGGCCAGTCTCGGGCGACAATGGGAGGAGCCGCTGCTACCATTCGGCTCTATTATGTTCATGCCACTTGGCGCCATCCCAGCTCCTCAGGCCCCGGTGGCAGACAAACCGGTCTCGAAAGGCAGGAGACCAAATGTGGTGGTCGTGAGGGCACCTCAGCCCAAGCGCAAGTCCATTCCCGAACGACTCTCCATGGCCCCAGCTGGGGGCAAGGCCATCGACACCAACAAAGCTGTAAGGCGTTTCGAGCAAGCTCCAACGGTACCCTCAACAACTGCTTGATCGAGTGCTTTCTCTAAGCTCCCCGCCAATGAGAAAGAGATGACTGGATATGAGGTCCACACTGTCTACATGGTGGGCACGCGCAGCAAGAGCAAGAACGGAGCCACTACATCTCAAATCCAATCTGGCTTGAATGTGGTGGCCGCTTCCCAAGAACAGCCGCCTCTGCTGGGTGATGAAAACCCTCTCGATGAGGATGATAGGCAGAAAGACCTTTCGGTCCATGAGGAGTCGGGCTCAGAAAGCGAAGAAGAGCCGACTTTCCGCCCCAGGACCGCGGAGCAAGAGCTGCTTCAAGAGCTCCGAAAGCAGCTCAGAAGTAAAGACAAGGAGATGGCCAAGCTCTACTCAAAAATTGGCGACTTGTCAAATGTCATCCTACAACTCACGGCCCAACTTGCCTCTCGGCCGCCCAATCAAGCACATGGCTCTACTCATGAACCAGGAAATGGTGTCCCGAGACAGCCGACGCCTATTCCCTCAAATCCAAAAGTGGGTGGACCGTATGAAAATCAGTCGCATCCTATCTCGGGGAATGTCTTGGCCACCGATGACAGTAACCCGCTAACTCAAGATCAAATCATGGATTTGGTTACCAGCAAAGTCAAAACATTGGTGGCCGAAGCCGAAGCGCAAAAAGATATCAGCAGTAGTGGGAGACCATATCCTGCTCAGTATGATCTGGTGGAATTTCCTAGCGGCTATGTCATCCCCAAATTCGGAAGATTCGATGGGACGGGAAATGCGAATCAGCACATCGCCCACTTTAAGGCCTCATGCGGGAACACTGGGGGCAACGATGCGCTTCTCCTCCGCCAGTTCGTTAATAGCTTGACCGATGTTGCTTTCGACTGGTACGCGAGCATACCGGATGGCTCCGTCACAACTTTTGTCCAAATGGAGTCTCTGTTTCGGCAGAGGTTCATGAGCGCCAGCGATAAGATTACCATTGCCGAGCTCGTAAGGACTAAGCCCAAGAGCGATGAAAGTAGCACGGATTTTATAACCCGATGGCGTAATCTCTCCGTCAAATGCGAACCGCCAATAGAGCAGGACCAATCTGTCAGTCTCCTTGTCGGAAATCTCAACAACTGGATGGCCCCATTTCTATGTACCGCGGGTCTCAAAACATTCCAAGAGCTGACCAAAAAGGTCCAAAAGTTGGAACGCTCAAATCCCGAGTCCGCTCAGGATCTTCAGTTCACAAACAGACAGAAACCTTGGAGGGACGACAGCCGAAAAGGCGGAAGTTCTAGTATCACCGATTCTCCAAATAAGCAGAGAACGGGCGGAGCAAAAACTGACCAGCCTCGAGAGCCAACTTTGGAGGAAAGAAGAAATAAGGTCTACTCATTCCCAAGGGACAAGGTCCACAAAATTTTTAAAGATGCTCTGAAGAATGGCCTGCGGCTACCAGAACCGAAAAGGCTAAGTGAAGCAAACAAGACTGATCATCCCAACTTTTGCCCATACCACCGAGTGTTGGGGCACACTATTGAAGACTGTTGCATCTTCAAGGATTGGGTCGAGAAACAATACAAGGCAAGAGAAATATCATTGTCCCCTGGCGTGTTAACAAACAATCAAGCTGCGACCGTCAATTTCATACAGACGGGGACCGAAGTCCTTCAGGGACCTGATTCTCTCAAACACCCGCCTTTCTCTGAAAACAACAGACCACCAAGTCTTTAAACTGGGAATAATCGACCACCATGTCATTAAACTGGGAAACAATCGACCGCCACGTCATTAAACTAGGAATAATTGACCTCTACGTCGTTAAACTGGAAACAGATGACCTCCAAGTCGTTAAACTGGAAACAGATGACCTCTAAGTCGTTAAACTGGAAACAGTAGACCTCTAAGTCGTTAAACTGGAAACAGACGACCTCTAAGTCGTTAAACTGGAAACAGATGACCTCTAAGTCGTTAAACTGGAAACAGTTGACCTCTACGTCGTTAAACTGGAAACAGATGACCTCCAAGTCGTTAAACTGGAAACAGATGACCTCTAAGTCGTTAAACTGGAAACAGTAGACCTCTAAGTCGTTAAACTGGAAACAGACGACCTCTAAGTCGTTAAACTGGAAACAGATGACCTCTAAGTCGTTAAACTCGAAACAGTAGACCTCTAAGTCGTTAAACTGGAAACAGATGACCTCTAAGTCGTTAAACTGGAAACAGCAGACCTCTAAGTCGTTAAACTGGAAACAGATGACCTCTACGTCTTTAAACTGGAAACAGACGACCACTACGTCGTTAAACTGGAAACAGATGACCCCTAAGTCGTTAAACTAGGGACGAAGGGAAATCCACTCATGTGTCCTCACGGTACATGAGGAGAACAAACCTTTGTGGGACTCACAAAGGAAAGGCACACTTAGGAGTCCTCACTACTCCTAAGGAGAAAATGCACCTACGGGATCCTTACGACTCGTAGGGAGAAAATACTTTATGGGACCCTCACGGCCCATAAAATTGAAAAGCCTTAGGTGATAGGGATCTAAACCTGTCTCCTAAGCCATCACTCCCCAATCCCCAATGGCGAATGATGAGTCGCTACTGGTACTACATTCCAGTGCAGCGATGCAGACGCCAACCAAATTCCAACTCCCATACCCCAAGTGGCGAATGATGAGTCGCTCCTGGTACCATATTCCAGTGCAGCGATGCAGACGCCAACCAAATTTTAAATCCTATGTCCCAACGGCGAATGATGAGTCGCTCCTGGTACCATATTCCAGTGCAGCGATGCAGACGCCAACAATGTCCCAAAATTTTTCCGGCCCTACGGTCTGGATCATACATCCTGCAAAACCGTATACGATCCATGGGCGTAAAACGATCCTAATCTCTCCCAAGTCCTCCCGGGGCAAATGATGAGTTGCTCCTGGCATCATTCCAGTGCAGCAATGCTGATGCCAAACAAAAACCAATTCCCAAATCCTCTCAGGCACATGATGAGTTGCTCCTGGCATTATTCCAGTGCAGCAATGCAGATGCTAAACGAAAAAAAAACAAATCCAAATCCTCCCGGGGCAAATGATGAGTTGCTCCTGGCATTATTCCAGTGCAGCAATGCAGATGCCGACAAAAATACCAATCCCGAAATTCTCTCATGACAAATGATGATTCGCTCCTGGTACCATATTCCAGTATAGCGATGCTGATGTCAACTCAAGTCAAACAAATCAAACCAACCAATTCCAACATCGACATCTGCGTCAAACAACAGGCACTCCGTCTCGGGGATACGTCCTACCACAGGCACTCCGTCTCGGGGAAACGTCCTACCACAGGCACTCCGTCTCGGGGATACGTCCTACAACAGGCACTCCGTCTCGGGGATACGTCCAACCACAGGCACTCCGTCTCGGGGAAATGTCCTACCACAGGCACTCCGTCTTGGGGATACGTCTTACAACAGGCACTCCGTCTCGGGGATACGTCCAACCACAGGCACTCCGTCTCGGGGATACGTCCAACCACAGGCACTCCGTCTCAGGGAAACGTCCTACCACAGGCACTCCGTCTCGGGGATACGTCCAACCACAGGCACTCCGTCTCGGGGAAACGTCCTACAACAGGCACTCCGTCTCGGGGATACGTCCTACTACAGGCACTCCGTCTCGGGGATACGTCCTACCACAAGCACTCCGTCTCGGGGAAACGTCCTACCACAGGCACTCCGTCTCGGGGATACGTCCTACAACAGGCACTCCGTCTTGGGGATACGTCCAACCACAGGCACTCCGTCTCGGGGATACGTCCAACCACAGGCACTCCGTCTCGGGGATACGTCCAACCACAGGCACTCCGTCTCGGGGAAACGTCCTACTACTGGCACTCCGTCTCGGGGAAACGTCCTACCACAGGCACTCCGTCTCAGGGATACGCCCCACAACAGGCACTCCGTCTCGGGGATACGTCCAACCACAGGCACTCCGTCTCGGGGATACGTCCAACTACAGGCACTCCGTCTCGGGGATACATCCTACCACAGGCACTCCGTGTCGGGGATACGTCCTACCACAGGCACTCCGTCTCGGGGAAACGTCCTATAGCAGACACTCCACCTCGGGGAAACATCGAACAGCGACACTCCGTGCCGGGGACACATATACCAAATCGCTCCGGATCAGAGCGTCGACCGTCTATGTCGTAAAAAGGGCAGTGCAGGCTCCCGCAAATTGGGAACCTCAAATCGCTCCGGATCAGAGCGTCGACCGTCCATGTCGTAAAAAGGGCAGTGCGTCCCAAAAAGTAGGAACCAAAGCAAGTCGCCTCCACGTGAAAGAAGATCCATCAATTTCATGCACACGACCAATATATGCTGTGTGCATTTATTGATGGTGGGCACTTTGTTGGGGTAAAAATTTACACCCCCGTTGACCGAGTCAAAGTCAAGGTCAACCCCAAGCCAGGTGGGCCCAAGCCCAGGTCAAGCGGGCCCATGCCCAAGTCAAGCCCGCGGCCAGCCTCTCTCATGCCAACAACAAAATCATGTCATAAATAATTTTCATGTAATTTTTTATGCATGAATGTAAACAAAATGGGCATAAAGCCAATATTTTGTAAGCCCATGGCTTATGTGCAAAAATGAAATGGCACATGAGCCATGGAATAGGCAAAATGCCATTTTGTGAAGCCCAAGGGGCTATGTGTAAAATGTATGGCCTATAAAGGCAAGGATAATGAAATATCCCAACAACTTTTCTCTCTCTAAAAAAGTTTCCAGATCTGAGATCTATTCTTCTTCTTCAAGGTTCCAAAACCTTCTTCTTTCTCTTGAATTAAATCAAGAGTTTTACTCTTCTTTTTATAAAACAAATTAGTTTTTCACCACAAAACCCACAAAGAGGAACTTGGATCTGTCATCAGATCTTAAAAAGGAGAGATTTTGAGATTTCACATTTCTTGATCTTCAAGATCCAGCAAGCAACGCGCATTGCGCAAGGCGCCCGCGTGCCGACACGTGGCGCAGCGCTCATGCGCAAGACGCCTACGTGCCGACACATGGCGCGCTTGCGCCTGAGCGCACAACACCTAAGCGCACAGCGCTCAGGGTGCTGTCCCCACGCATCCTTTGGATGTCTTTTCCCCTTTTTATATATATACATGTATATCTGTACATATGTATACATATTTACATACACACACACTCCACAATACTGTCCTCCTCAAAATTTTTTGGGTCGGGGCGCTGCCTCCCACCCCGCAAGGGGGCTGCTAGCCCCCTTGACCCCCAGCCCGCTATCCGGGTAGCGGGACCCCCGTAAAAACTCTGCGTGGATCCCGATATATCCAAAACCCCCTTTCAAAACAAAACACACGTACACTGCACATTGAGTTCGCATGACCAGTTTAACCCGTCAATCGGAGGTTCCTTCGCTCCAAATGCGAGGGGTAATTAACGACAGCTTAGTCCGCGGCTGCCGGAGATTCGGATCCCCACAATCAATAAACCCCGGCCTACCCTAGGCAGGGGGAATCTGTAGTACGCCTGACAAGCGCGCGCGTATTCCCATCTCACTGGGGTGACGAAAGACACCCTACACCAGGTAAGTGGGAAGGAACCACAGTCGTGGGCCTAATTAAAAACCACTAGCCTTAGACACACTTGCCTAGGCAATACAAGACAGTTTAGATAAACGATCGATGTCCATGACCAATCGTGTTTTCATTTTATTAAAAGATTTTATCTAGAAATGTTTACAACTTAAAGCTTTCAATAAAGGTTATAAAGATTAGGGTATTTTAGTGAAAAGTCCTGTAATTTCGTATTCTGTGTTTTGATATTTATCAATTAGGGTTATATTGAGTGTGTGTAGAGGTAGGTCATTACCTCGTGACTTATTTTAAGTTTTGGTGAAGTTTAAAGGTAAAACATGCTATGTTAAACTTAAAGGTATTATAGCGCAAGAATACGGTATTCGAAAACGTTATCATTTTATGTGTGAAATTTCATTCAAATTGGGTTCTACAAGTTTAGTGATCAAGATAAACCTATTTAGGAGTGAGGGAATTAATTAAACTAAGAAAAATGAACTTCATGGTATTTTTATGCAAAGAATACGGTTTTGCAAAGAAGTTATCATTTCATGTGAAAAAGTTTGATTAAATTGGTTTATAGGTGATTAATAGTCAACATGAATATGGGTAGATAATATGTATTAGGTGACAAGTGAAAATTTATAGAAAAACCGAATCGGAAATCGGTTTGTCCGATTTCCGTCGGGTTCCAAAAAGTTGTATTTTTATATTTATAGAAAAGAGAGATAGAAGGGATGGGACTTACGGTTTGGACAAGCTAAGGAAGCTAATGGATGTGGTAGTTGTCGATTCGTCGAAAACGTCGCGAAGGTTCTGATCCGGTCGCCGGAATCCGTCGTCGATTTTGGCAGCGCTTCGCTTCTCGCTCTTCGTACCGAATTCTCGAGAATTTGATAGAGTGGACTTAGAGTTGTGAGGGGAAAAGGTAGAGGATAGGGGTCTTTATATAGGGCTAGGCTAGGGTTAGGGTTTGGATAAAAAAAATATTTTAAAAAAATGTAAAAATCATTAAAAATTCATTAAATTTGGTCTTAAAAGAGATTTAATTGAAATTGTGTAACAGTACAGAAAATTTAGAGTATGCAGGTGAAGAGACCAAGTCAACACGAAACCTTTTCGTGTTGACGACTCGGCCGACCGGCCGAGTCCGGCCGGCGTCGCCGGCCGATTCGGCCGAGTCAAGGCCGAGTCGGGTCTCGTTGGGTGGGTCTTGGTCTGGGGGAGATTTTGGTATAGTTTAATTTTTGTGATTCGCAATAAATTGTGAGTTATGGCTGTTTGACCGTTTGACTTCTAAAAAAAAATTAAAACAAAAGGATATAAAAATTATGTGGGGCATGGGATTCGAACTCTGATGGCTTGGTTCAGCAGTGCAAGGTATTACCAATGAGCTACAAGCTCCTTCTTGTAATTATTGTAAGGAATTAGATACTTAAATTGTTTCCAGCAACATCAATACTCCAAGTATACACTATATTTAAAGCAAATTTTTGGTATACAAAATTGGAGTTGTTACAATCTACCCTCCTTACAAAAATTTCGTCCTCGAAATTTACAACTTTTATTTTGAGGACTAGTTTACAAAATGGTGCGGATATCTTGCACGCATCTCATCCTCCCTTTCCCACGTGGATTTTCCTGGAGTGCCTTTCCTCCACATTACCCGGACTAAATTAACTTCTTTGTTTCGAAGTGTCTTCACATTCGTGTCCAGGATCTCCACAGGTTGTTGCTCACAAGACAAATCAGGCTGTATCGTGAGCTCGGAATGATCAGGTACATGGCTGGGGTCACTCACATACCTTCTGAGTTGGGATATATGGAACACGTTATGCACTCCTTCCAATGAGGGTGGAAGCGCTAAACGATATGCCACCTCACCGACTCGTTCGAGTATATCGAACGGTCCAATGTATCTCGGACTCAACTTTCCCCGTCTTCCAAATCTGATCACTCCGCAGTTCGGAGAGATTTTCAGGAATACATGATCTCCTGGCTGGAACTCCAAGTGTCGTCTCTTCGCATCAGCCCAGTGTTTCTGTCTATCTTGGGCTATGCGCATTCTTTCCTTGATAGTACGAACCACATCAACGGTCGCTACTATCATCTCTGGTCCAAGGAGTTCTCTATCTCCGATGTCGTCCCAACTTAATGGCGATCGACACTTCCTTCCATATAAAGCTGCAAATGGTGCCATTCCTATACTTTCTTGGTAGCTGTTGTTGTACGCAAACTCCACAAGATGTAGGTGATCTTCCCACGATCCTTTGAAGTCGAGCATACATGCTCTGAGCATATCCTCTAAGATCTGAATAGTTCGTTCCGACTGACCATCTGTTTGTGGATGATAAGCCGTGCTGAAGTTCAGACTTGTTCCCAAGCTAGCTTGCAGACTTTGCCAAAATTGCGATCGGAACCTGGTGTCACGATCGGAGACAATGCAGATCGGTACTCCATGAAGTCTCACAATTTCCTGTATGAGTTCATGGGTATCTTAGATAGTACATTATGAAGAGTTTAAATCTTAATTTAGATTATTACCTCCATGTACTTCTTTGCTAATGTCTCAGTTGATTGGCCAACTCGAAATGGGATGAAGTGAGCCGACTTTATGAGTCGATCCACAATGACCCAAATCGCATCGTTACCCTTTGTGCTGCGAGGAAGAGCAGTTACAAAGTCCATCGTGATGTGCTGCCACTTCCATTCTGGGATTGGTAACGGTTGAAGTAGTCCAGCTGTCCTGTGATGTTCAGCCTTTACTTGCTGACACACCAAACATTTTGCGACGCTTCTGGCTACTTCACGCTTCATTCCATGCCACCAATAATTCTGACGTAGATCTTTGTACATTTTGGTACCTCCAGGATGTACTGAATAGGGAGAGCTGTGAGCTTCTTTCATTAACTCTTCCCGAACAGGACCCTTTGGTACACACAATCTGCTGCCGTATCTTAAAGATCCGTCTTCATGGATGATGAAATCTGTTCTGAGTCCATTCTCCACTTGTTCTCTGATCTTTTGCAACTTAGCATCGCTGGCTTGAGCTGCCTTGATCTGGTTGACAATAGTTGATTGGACTTGTAGATTCATCAAATTTAAAACATCACCTGGCATGACTAGTTCAATCTCCATCTGATGTAGGTCTTGCTGAAGCTTCCACTGTGCGGTGAGATTCATTGCTAATGGTTGGCGACTAAGAGCATCAGGTACTACGTTCACCTTTCCTGGATGATATTGCAAGTTGATGTCAAAGTCCGCCATGAGTTCTAACCATCTTCTCTGCCGCATATTCAACTCCTCCTGAGTAAACACATACTTCAGACTTTTATGATATGTGTAGATGTTCACTCGTTCACCAAGTAAGTAGTGACGCCAAATTTTGAGAGCAAAAATGACGGCTGCCAACTCTAGGTCATGCGTCGGATAATTGCGCTCATGAGTTTTCAGTTGTCTTGAAGCATAAGCCACAACCTTACCGTGCTGATGTATAACACACCCTAATCCCTTACCGGATGCATCACAATGTACTTCGAATCCTCCAGATTGATCCGGTATGACGAGAATAGGCGCAGATGTCAATCTTGACTTGAGTTCTACGAAAGCTTGCTCGCATGCTTCTGACCACACAAATTCTTCAACTTTTCTTGTGAGCTTGGTCAGGGGTGTTGCTATCTTCGAAAAGCCTTCAATGAATCTTCTGTAATATCCAGCTAAGCCCAAGAAACTCTGAATGTCCTTCACTGATTTTGGTGTAGGCCATTCGCTGACTGCTGAAACTTTTGCTGGATCTACAGAAATTCCTTCTCCTGATACGATGTGTCCAAGAAAACCAACTTGATTTAGCCAAAACTCGCACTTGCTGTATTTGGCATAAAGCTTATGTTGTCGAAGAGTTTCCAGGACAATTCGTAAGTGCTCCGCATGTTCTTTCCGGTTCTTAGAATATACCAGGATGTCGTCGATGAAGATGACAACGAACCTGTCTAAATACTCCCGGAAAACTTGGTTCATAAGGTTCATGAAGATTGCTGGTGCATTGGTCATTCCAAATGGCATTACTAAAAATTCATAATGCCCATAGCGAGTTCTGAAAGCTGTTTTGTGAATATCAGCTTCCTTGACCTTCACTTGATGATAACCTGAACGAAGATCTAGTTTAGAGAAGACACAAGATCCACTTAGCTGATCGAATAAATCGTCGATGCGCGGAAGTGGGTATTTGTTCTTTATTGTAACTTCGTTCAAGGCCCTATAGTCGATGCACATTCTGTATGAACCTTCCTTCTTCTTCACCAATAGTACAGGTGCTCCCCAACTTGAAGTGCTGGGACGAATCCATCCTTTCGCCAGTAATTCGTCCAACTGTGTTCGAACTTCCTTCAAACCTTCCGGACTTAGTCTATACGGTGCTTTGATCACTGGTTGTGCTCCTGGTACTAAGTCAATACTGAATTCAAGAGCTCGATCGGGAGGCAAACCTGATATATCGTCAGGGAATACATCGCCGAACTCTCGAACTACCTCCGGTCTTGATTCTTCCTCTGCCTGAGCTGCTGCAACTACTGCTTCCCTTGGCTTCGCTTTGTAAGTACTTGGCTCCAGGGTGCGATCTCCACTCTTGAAATAGAAGACCGGATGATCTGGAATCTCAAATACCACCCTCCTTTGACGACAGTCGATGGTAGCATAAAAGGTTCCAAGCCAGTCCATTCTTAGAACTACATCGAAATTCGGTATATCCAGTACCTTGAAGTCAGCATAAAATTCTCTACTGCAGACGACGACTGGACACATGCTGTATCCCATAGTTGCCTTTAGAACACCATTTCCAGAACTGACGTTCCAGCTGGATACAAGCGGTGAGACTGGAATCGCATGGGTTCGGAAAAACCGTTGCGACATAAAGCAGTGGGATGCTCCAGTATCAAACAGTGCAAGTGCAGGTAGTGAAGCTACTAGAATTGTACCTAAGGTATATGGGATAGGTTTTAGGTATAGGGAAAGTGTGTAAGTAAACAAAACTAAAAGATGAGTTTGAGAAGGAAGTTTACCAGTAATGACTTGGCCAGTGGCCTCAGCTTCTTCCACCGACATCATGAAAGCCTGGCGCTTCGGCACATTCTTCCTGGCCTGAGGAGCATTCCTCTGAACATTCCTTTGAGCTTGATGGAACTGTCGAGGAGGTGGTGCAGCTTGTGGTCCTCTAGGTGGTGCAGGTAGTGCAAGTCTGGGAGCAGGTGCCTGAAGAGCTGGTCGCTGCTGATAAGTATTTGCTGGCCTGGGTGCAGCAACTGAGTTTTGCCTTTGAGGACAAGATCCAATATCGTGAGTGGCTGAACCGCAGACTAAGCAGAGGCGGTTGGCTCGACGGCAGTCCTTCATCATATGTCCAGTTCTCTTGCAGTAGGTGCAAAAGGCTGGGCTAGGACGATGAGTTGGTACTCCGGGTCGCCTCGGCACGAAAGATGGTCTGGACGTGGCTCCACCTGCCATCTGGTTGGCAGGGCGCTTGACTCCTGCAGACTGAGGTCTGCCCCTGTCTTTTATGACTGCCTCATAACTGCGGGCAGCTTCTAGGGCTTCCTCATGAGTCAAAAACTTTCCTGTGGCTAGAGCAGCCTTGATCTCTGTGTCCAAACCTTGCTGAAAACGACGGGCTCTGATCTCGTCCGTCGGTATCAGGTGTGACGCGAATCTGTTTAAAAATTGTGTTAGCTATGTAATATGTGATATTTAAAAATTGAACTATTGTGACATATCTTACCGGCTCAACATAGTGAACTCAGCATCGTATTCATCTACCGATTTCTCCCACATTGATCCTTGCTGTAGATGAATAAACTGCTGCTCCATAGCGAACCTGGCAGTCACAGGGAAATATTTCGCGTCAAACTTCTCGCGAAATGTCTTCCATTCAATCGGCTGCGCTAGACGGGTTTCTTCCGCCTTCCACCAATTGCGAGCATTATCCGTGAGCTGTAGCTTCGCTACATGGACCCAAGCGTTATCTAGCACTTGAGCTGCTGCCAGATCGTCTTCGATGCTTTGTGCCTATTCTTCTGCTTCGAGAGGGCTTCCTTTACCCGAAAATTGCTTTGGGTGCAAAGCTCTGAATTGCTTTATTCCCGGTGCATCTGTCTCAGGACGACTCAGAAGTTGTTGCTGTCCCTCAAGAAGACTACGGATCGCATCAAATAACATCATTTGCTCAGTGGGTGGTGCGGGAACAGCTGGTGTGAGAGGTAGTGCTGATGGGGTGTTGTTGACGTTGGTGCTGGTGTTGTTCGGGGAATCCATGATCCTGAAGAAAAATTTGGATTAGGACAGAATCAAATACATGAAATGTTAAGATTCAAGGAATAGAGATTTGCAAGATTCAAAGAACATGAATTGTAAAGAATGTTTTAGTTGCTGGTTCTTGTGTTATATTGCTTAGGTTGTTCACGCAGACCAGAACTGCATGACAGGGATTCATACAGCTCTGACCTGCATGGGCCACCAACAATACCTGTCACGCCCCGCTTCCCAGTGTATGGCGAAGTGGACGCGACGATGCCCGCTACGTATATACTCAGAAGTATATACGCTAAGCGTAACTAAGCAAGATAAAGTAAATCACAAGAGACGAATAATATAGAAATAACAGCAAATTTTATTAATAACATTCTTTTTACAATGCAGGAAAAGAAAAATACAACTGGAATGAAAAGCAATGCCTAAACAGTGGCATAACAGAAAATGAAATAAACTGGAAAGAACAAGGTACAGTATCTAGAGCTCTGGATCTTCCTGGAACTGCTCCAAATCTTCACCGGTGGGCTCGATCTCAGCTTGGTCCAACGCACCTGACGACATTCAAAGAAGAAAGAGATAGAATGTCGTCAGCGATCAGGTCGCTCGGTAAGTCCCAAAGAATAAGAAGAATGAGAATGACAGAGTAACGGTATTTTCTAAAGTTTTATATTGTTGAATATTATGGAACATTATGTAACGCTGTTGTTTGTAGCTTGGTACAGAAGAATGCCAGTGTATACGAGGGGAATCTCTATATGCTAGAGATCAGGGCAAAAGGAAAGTACAAGGAACCGTTATGCCACGGTACAACAGCAATAGGATTCAGGTTAGGTGTCTTAATCTGACCACCTCGTGCCACCTTTAACATCTTCTGTACCAATTTACCACTTAAACCCCGTAGTGTTTTAACAGTATTGTAGTATTGGAATATGTAAGTTTGATGACTGACCAAAACCATGATATCAGTAAACATGTTGCAACTGTGTAATCAGGTAAATGGAATATCAGGATAATGGATGAATATCCATGGTTTGATTCAGTCAAAATGAATATATTGTTAACTGGATTCATGGATTCATGTATTCAAATTGTATTGGGATATAAAAGAATAAGATTGAATTGAATCATATTCGAGTCAGGAATAGTCAGACTCTAACCCGAGTCAGGCTAAAAGAAAGATAATTTGAAGTTCAATATTAGCTAGGGGCCTTATTGTAATTTGTAAAACTTGAGGGGGTTTTATGTAAAAAGTACTTTTGTATAGTTTTCAAAATACACCTCAAGTATTTAATAATCGTCTTTATTGTTATAATGAATGTGAATTTTATTTGTGTTATTCTAGTGAATATATCCTAATAGAAGTATTAATTGTTTTATCTGAAATTCATGGTATTTTAGTGTAACTTTTAATCTTGTAATTTTAGAAAAAATGTGGAACTTATATTATGATAAAATAGATGTTTAAATGATAATTATATATATATTAACACATGAATAATTTTATATAAATATTTTATTTAGAAAAAATCTCATTTTCCCTAAATATCGTATTTTGAACCTTTCGAGACCGAATGCTCCTTGCGGAGGTCTGAATCTCGTACTACTAGCCTGCGGGTGCATGATGAACCGTACTATCCCTAACAGGTTCCCCAAAAGTGGGTTGTAGCGGCGCTTTGCTTAGGTTTAACAAATACTTTTCATTTGGGAAAACGGTTTTATAAATATGGGGTATTTATTTGCAAAAGAGTACAGTTTTCCGTATTTTAGTTATTAGGGTTTCCTAAACCAACTAGCCTATTTCTAAGGTCTAAACGATGAGTCATTAGAAGCCTCAAATCGCCTCTTCACCGTCAATTGCGGCCAGGTAAGTGCCAGGTAAGTGGGAAGGAACCACAGTCGTGGGCCTAATTAAAAACCACTAGCCTTAGACACACTTGCCTAGGCACCACAAGACAGTTTAGATAAACGATCGATGTCCATGACCAATCGTGTTTTCATTTTATTAAAAGATTTTATCTAGAAATGTTTACAACTTAAATCTTTCAATAAAGGTTATAAAGATTAGGGTATTTTAGTGAAAAGTCCTGTAATTTCGTATTCTGTGTTTTGATATTTATCAATTAGGGTTATATTGAGTGTGTGTAGAGGTAGGTCATTACCTCGTGACTTATTTTAAGTTTTGGTGAAGTTTAAAGGTAAAACATGCTATGTTAAACTTAAAGGTATTATAGCGCAAGAATACGGTATTCGAAAACGTTATCATTTTATGTGTGAAATTTCATTCAAATTGGGTTCTACAAGTTTAGTGATCAAGATAAACCTATTTAGGAGTGAGGGAATTAATTAAACTAAGAAAAATGAACTTCATGGTATTTTTATGAAAAGAATACGGTTTTGCAAAGAAGTTATCATTTCATGTGAAAAAGTTTGATTAAATTGGTTTATGGGTGATTAATAGTCAACATGAATATGGGTAGATAATATGTATTAGGTGACAAGTGGAAATTTATAGAAAAACCGAATCGGAAATCGGTTTGTCCGATTTCCGTCGGGTTCCAAAAAGTCGTATTTTTACATTTATAGAAAAGAGAGATAGAAGGGATGGGACTTACGGTTTGGACAAGCTAAGGAAGCTAATGGATGTGGTGGTTGTCGATTCGTCGAAAACGTCGCGAAGGTTTTGATCCGGTCGCCGGAATCCGTCGTCGATTTCGGCAGCGCTTCGCTTCTCGCTCTTCGTACCGAGCTCTCGAGAATTTGATAGAGTGGACTTAGAGTTGTGAGGGGAAAAGGTAGAGGATAGGGGTCTTTATATAGGGCTAGGCTAGGGTTAGGGTTTGGATAAAAAAATATTTTAAAAAATGTAAAAATCATTAAAAATTCATTAAATTTGGTCTTAAAAGAGATTTAATTGAAATTGTGTAACAGTACAGAAAATTTAGAGTATGCAGGTGAAGAGACCAAGTCAACACAAAACTTTTTCGTGTTGACGACTCTGCCGACCGGCCGAGTCCGGCCGGCGGCGCCGGCCGATTCGGCCGAGTCAAGGCCGAGTCGGGTCTCGTTGGGTGGGTCTTGGTCTGGGGGAGATTTTGGTACAGTTTAATTTTTGTGATTCGCAATAAATTGTGAGTTATGGCTGTTTGACCGTTTGACTTCTAAAAAAAATTAAAAAAAAAGATATAAAAATTATGTGGGGCATGGGATTCGAACTCTGATGGCTTGGTTCAGCAGTGCAAGGTATTACCAATGAGCTACAAGCTCCTTCTTGTAATTATTGTAAGGAATTAGATACTTAAATTGTTTCCAACAACATCAATACTCCAAGTATACACTATATTTAAAGCAAATTTTTGGTATACAAAATTGGAGTTGTTACACGCATGAAACCATGATCAACCTCTGTTGGAAAAATCGACTCAGAGCGATCTTGTCTGCTCTTCGAGATCAGGCCCAACTTATGAGCCGTGCGCATCTTGTCGACGGCCTCCAGCTCTTGTTGGGACAAGACCTTGAAAAGGCCGGGGAAGTCCTCCAAATCTCGTGGACAAGCACATGTAGGAGAGATAATCGGCATGGGAGTAATCGCCCATAAAGATGTTCCAGCCGACCTATCACAGCCTTGTATGTTACCTCGGAGCTGTCGTAGTCATAATAGTAGACGTTGTCATGGGATACGATATCTCAAATGTTGTACGTGTTGCCGGCCATCGGAGAACGATTGACTATGAAGGTCGGAGAAAGAAAAAAGGCAGAAGACGAAGTCAACTAAAAGCAAATCAATGGAAGTAACTAAGAGGAGGCCAAGACTCCTCTATTTATAGCCTCAACGAAAATTCCCCTACGGTCGAGATTCTCTCCCGCCAAGGCACGAATTACGGAATATTGCATCCATCGAATGAGGCACCGCCATGCAGCTTTCAGCCATTAGCCGCATCTCTTTCACGCAGATCCAGGCAGATTGAACGACGTCGTCAAAAGATACGTGCGGATCTCAAGATACCTACCATGCGCCATGTGGCACCAGGAATCGGGGAGGCACAAATGTCAACGTCATGGTGATCCGACCTTCCATTGATCTGAAGCCTTCTCACGAGGCCGCATGACATCCTCCTGCCTGGCCAATTCATAGTGAGTAGATTCTGACTCGGTCCAAACTATCCTTAGAAGCCCTCTCACGAGGCCATCGGGTAGCTTCGTGCCCGGCCAATTCGCAGCGAGTAGGTTCCTGCTTAGAAGCCCTCTCACGAGGCCGCCGGATAGCTTTCTGCCCCGCCAATTTGCAGCGAGCAGATTCCTGCTCGGTCCAAACTGTGGATTAGAATCCTTTTCATGAGGCCGCCGGGTAGTTTCCTACCCAGCCAATTCGCAGCGAGTAGATTCCTGCTTGGAAGCCCTCTCACGAGGCAGCTGGGTAACTTCCTGTCCGGCCAATTTCCAGCGAGTAGATTCTTGCTCGCACCAAACTGTGGATTAGAAGCCCTCTTAAAAAGTCGCCGGGTAGCTTCCTTCCTGGCCAATTCACAGCGAGTAGATTTCTGCTCGGCCCAAACTGTGAATCCCGAGTCCCCGCGCGTGTAGACTCCTGCTCAACGCCAAAGCCCAAAAGGTGGATCCTAAGGCCTCACATTAGACCGGGGTGCCAGACTCCTACCTGGCACGCATACTCGAAGTAGGTAGACTCCTGTGTAACCCAAGTAATAAAAGCTCGTTTACAATCAACAGTCGATCCGACTCTCGTTCTACTCGAATCAACCTATCTCCAGGGTAAGGGGGACACCGGTCTATCTACACTTAGAAGAATAAACCTAGTGTTCGCTCGACTCACGTTACCTCGTCTCTGGATGAGGGGGACACCGATCTATCTACACTTAGAAGAATGAACCTAATGATCGCCCGAATCACGTTACCTCGACTCTGGGCTGAAGCGGGGACACCAATCTATCGACACTTGGAAAATAGAAACGAAGATTTTCCAATCAAAACACATTGCTGACGAGAAAATACACTTCATTAATTTCGAAATTATGTACAAGGTATTATGAGCTCCTCAGTTTTACAAAGTTGTTGCCAAATTGCCCAAGGGTTTACAACGGAAAACAAAGGAAAAGAAAGAGAGCAGGGAGAGCGGCGGCTCCAAGTCATCTTCTCGGCCAAGGTCTCCTCACTGCCCGCCTGCCTAGCACCTCCGCCCTTTGGCTCTTCCTTTGGGAGGGGGTACCTCGTGTGGAGCTCCTGGTCGTCGAATCTGGGCACCATCTCCTTAACTGCGTCGGGGGCATATGCCACCCAACGGCCGCGGAATCGGCAAGGTCGACATAGAACTCGTCGAACATTTTGTAGTCCTCCACAGCTTTCGTCGATTTCTCCTCGGCCCTTTTCGCCGCCTCGTTGGCCGCCCGGGCATCCTCTTTGAATGAGTCTTTTTGCTTCCTCATGGTATCAAAGAGCTCGTTGACTTCGCCGACCTAGGTCTGGAGGGCCCGATTGGACTCAGTCAGAGCCCGGTGAAACTCCTTCAGCCTTATGGCCTTCACCCCCTCTGAGACCAGCCGTGACTCAAGGGAGGCGGAATTATCCTTGGCCTCATTTAGCCTAGCGAGGATTTCTTCCTCACGCGAAGATGTCTCCCTGGCTTTTTTATCGCTGGGGCAACTTCTTCGACCTCCATGGCGGCCAGAAGGGCACAGTGTTGAAGAACCTGTAGAAAAAAGTAAACCACATTCGTCAGGGACTAAACAAGGGAAATATTACTTGAAAAATTTACGGAGAAATCACCATCCTTGATGGCCTCCTGGAGTATCACAACGACCTGGGCTTTCATGTTGCCTCAAGGTATCTTGGCCCCCGTTGCTTTCTCCATATCCGCCAGCAGGTTGTCGGCCACGGATAGCCCCGACGGCATCTTGAGGCAAAATTCGCCCACCTGTATATGTATCCGGCCGGGAAATCACCTTCTTGAGCCTTTTGGCCAGAGACTCGGCAGAAGAAGGCACCTCCGGTCTCACCCAGGGAACATGTTCTCGGGCTTGTTTCTACCCGCCACTTTGGCGCTCCTCGGAGACAGGTGGAGGGACGGCGGTCTTTACTGAAGGCCCTTGGCGGAGCGTCCCACTTGACGCGGGCTTGGACGAGCCGCCGTCACCTCCCTTCCTACCATGTACCTTGGCGGCCAAGGCGGCCATAACATTTTGAAAATTATAAATATTATTTTATAATTTAAATATGGATATTATGAGTTTATGAAAATAATATCATGTATGAATTTTGGGTTTTCGGATCGGTATCCGCAAAAATATAATTATTTGGGAAAAATGAAAAATATGAAATATTTTAAAGATGGAGTGTATTTTGTTTTGAGAAAAGATATGGGATTTAAATGAATTGTGCATGTTTTATATAGTTTGGTGAGAGAGTGAAAGGGGGGATATGTTAGCTTATATTATACCCTCATGTTTACCACACCACCACACAAATATCCTAACAAAATATCATATATGTATGTCACTTTCTCTCTCTCTCTCTCACTCTTCCTCTCATTATTCTCTACACAAATATCTTCATCTCTTAATTATCTCCAACTCCTTCAAATCCTTACCTAAACCCTAGCTTCTCTTCAACAAATCAAAATGGATCTTGATGGTTCCTTCACGCAAATTGATCAAGACATCTAGCTAGGCATATATCACTTCAAAGATCCTCACCACGTCATCCCTTGAGCTTGATTCCTCTTCCCTTCTTCATGAGAGGTAAAGATCCCCACTTTGATATGTTTTTATAACTCTTTCCTTGTTTACTTAGTGTTTCTAGCATAAAGTCTTGGTTTTGTGATTTAGAACTCTTAAGATTAAGTTTTGTATGTGTTTTGAGTTTTAGAACATGGTTTTTATGAAGCTTTTGATGCTAGAATTGAATCTGGTGCAAGTAGGGTTCTCTGAAAATTATTCAGCGAGTACTGTGATATACTGGGACCAGTAGAAGACTACCCTAGAAGCCTGAGCCCCAAACTCCTTGTTATGGCCGCAAATTTAATCATTATGGCCGCAATTTGTGGCCCTATTTTTGAATTAGGTCTTAGTTTTTGGACTGTAGCTTCATCTTGTGGTAATTAAGTCACTGTATTGGGGTTTTTGTTCCAGGTTTCATGTAGAGAAATATGGAAGTGTTTTAGTGTGGTTTTGGCAATATTTTCCGATTTTTAAAACTTGCTTTTATGCATTTCCATATCTTGACTCGTTCGTTCGACATTTGTATGTCGACGTCGGGGGTATTTGGTCGTTTTTAGCGTATGTTGGCCACAAGTTCTAACCTATGTGCGCTTCATTCGTTTTATCATTTTCGATTTGGATATTTATACCGTTGTGTCAGGATTTCGATTATAGGTACGATCGCGGGGATTTCCGAGACGGCGAGGACGGGCGAGGCGATCATGGGTTTCGACTAGCTCGATACGTCAGTGAGTAGATTTATATATCTACGGGAGAAGTCGGGTGGATGGCGTATAGCACCCCCGTAACCAATTAACTAGGATATCTATACTATATCTAGGATAGTGTTATGTTAGATAACTTAGTTTATAACTAAATTAGTATATAGTTTGTATCTAATAGGATATATGTATGCGTGGATATATATAGTTATATGTGATTATTGTGATATGCGTACGCAACTATAGATTCGTACGACATCGATTGGGATATTGTTATGTGAGGATAGATTGCCGGATATGGCCGATATGTATTTGACTCGCAAAGTCTTGCTATATCCCGATTGGAATATTGTTATGTTTGTTGAGCTATACTCTTTTAAAATCTAACGATACGTTTCCTACTTTTAAATGATAATGTCAAGGATGTCAACAAATTTCAAATGAATATCTATTTAAAAAACACTGTAGCCTACTTATTTGTAAAACAACGTTTCGTTCTATTTTAAACTATAACGGTATAGCTCATAAAAGTTAGCTATGTTTAACGATTATTCACGTTACGATTAGAATAACCTTTTTATATGCTCGCGTTTCGATTACCTTTTATATATGCTAGTTGCGTTATTATTCTCATACGAACACACTGATAGAACACTGCACAACTACTAATGATTGCTATTTTGCACAAATCACAGACGCGCATGTTACACAACACCTCATTGGTACTGCCATGACACTGTAGGATTTCCACGCTTGTTATCGTTAATGTTATTATATGAATGTGAGATTAAACACGTGTATTTGATACACGTATTTCAATCGGGTGTTTATTGATATTAGCCGGTGTATATTTTGTAAGTCGATGTCACGCACCCTACATGTTCGTGGGGAGGCGGAAATTGCAAAAAATGATTTTTACGGGCTTCGCAACACCGACTAGAACCAAGGATCGAACATAAACCATAGCTAGCAAACTACATGAGGTTTAACTACTATGATACGAAGTTATACCTCATGATTCAAGTCCTTCGGGTCTTCATCGTTGTCCTCCACTCGTCGTCGGCTCCAAGGATCATAACGGATCGTAGCAACCTCGACGGCCTCCTCGAGTCAAAGACGATCCACCCGAGAGTCTATAGTCCGAGCATCTACCTCAAATCCGAGGTAACTACGGCTTCTAGTTTGCTAAACTAGAAGTCCTAGAGGGTGTAGAGTGTGAAGATAGAGTGCTTTGTCTCTTGGAACCCTAGGATTCTCAACACATTAGAGCTTTTAGGGTTTTTAGTTGAGAGGAAGAAGAAGAGAGCTAACTTGAGGAAATAGAAATGGTTTTTGATCATGATAATAGAAAATGAGATGGCTCACTTGATATGACTACAAGCATGGCAAGAAAATATCTCATCCAAAATATCTAGTGCCATAAAATATCTCACAAGAAATATCTAGTCAAAGAGGCAAACCAAGTCAAATGGTCAAACCAAGTCAAGTAGTCAAAACAAGTAGCCATGCCACGATTATCATTTACAAATATAACAAATACTTTTCTCCACCTCATAATTGTTTTAATCAAGTCAATGGTCAAAACCCTAATGAGGTGTCTCCTTCTATGCCCCTCTCATCTGTATATACATACCCGCATCCGTGTTCCGAGAAGCACGAATACAAAGAGACAAAACCGATCCATCAATATAATACTAGGATCCGACTTAAACCAAGTGCATGTACATGATCGAAGCCCTGCCGTAAAACCATACGGCCTCTACACCCTTTGCCCGATGCAGGAAAACTCTCTGTGTAGGACTCTAAACACTCGATAGTACGCTGGCAGTGGGTTTAACTATAAGCCGCAAGCGGTACTAGCTGCATGTAACGGTTACCCAGGTATCTGTCGATAAGAAGGCCGATGAGGAATACCATCCGAACTCCTACCAAGCCTGAATGTGACAATCTCTGTACAGTCTGGTCTATTCGTCTAAGAGTATTGCATATCGGGCCTAGGGGGCGGTAATCGTCAGACCCCTAATAGCTCAATAAGTCGTGTCGGAGTATAGCCCAATACACCCTGAGAAACTACTGGAGTACCTACCAGTAAATCTCACTTGCCTTGGTCAAGGACTTTGTGTAATGGCCTTCCGAACACTGCGCGATATCAACCCCCAATACCGGGAAAGACGAATCCTATCTAACCGCCACTGCCTCCAAGTGCTTCGGGACGGCACCCAACTACTACCAGTTTGCACGACTCTTTTGAGCCGTGGTAGGATAGTAATCAAAGTATAGTGAGAACACACTTGAGGCGAAGTAGGAGTGTCAATTCGACAAACTAAGCTGTACTCATGTCTCCTAGGAACTACTACCCGACGATAGGTATAATACCCAACAGTTCCCGACGAGTCCTGTCCAGTGTACTCATAACCTTATGAGCACCTGCATACTATCTCCAGCACGACGTACTAATGGCTGTAGGATAGAGCATCTTCCCTGCTGGGATGAGAAGCGTATACACTAGTCTACTGTGGAGTATCGATGCCTCGTCTCGATAATCCTATGACTAGGGACCTATATAGGATGTGCTTATAGACTACTCTGCCCCCATTAGTGTGACTGCCATCACAACGCTGGTAATCAAGGAAAGATCCTAAGGGCTCTACCAATATGTATAAGCGATATGTTAAGAAAACACATGCATATATTGAGGTAGAAACAAATCAGGTAGCATACTACCATTTCGAGCTAGACTGTTACTATATCCGTGTATATCCCAAGCTCCCATTAAGTAATATATAATCCAGTATGATACAATAATGGCCTCTAGGGCATATATCACTAACAATCTCTTACTTGCACTAAGGCCATATACTGGCATATCGCACACCGAAGATCTCGAATAGCCTCTCAAACACTGTCTGAGTGATGGCCTCTGTGAGTGGATCTGCATTGTTGTTCTCCGTATCTACTCTCCTCACATCGATCTCCTGGGGATCAACGATCTCCCTGATCAGGTGGTACCGCCTCAAGATATGTCTGGATCTCTGATGGGACATGGGTTCCTTCCCTAAAGCTATAGCGTCGTATGTTGTTACAATACTAAAGTATTGGACCAACAAATGGAAGGAACCGCCTGAAGTTCAATTAAGAACTTCCATATCCAGACTGCCTCTTTTGCAGCGTCTCATGCAGCGAACTACTCCGTTTCCAACGTCGAGTTTGCAACGGTGTCCTGCTTGGAGCTCTTCCAACAGACCACCTCTCCACTGAGGGTAAAGCCATAACCTAACATGGACTTGGAGTCATTCTTATCACTCTGGAAGCTGGATTTAGCAAAGGCCTCAATTTGGAGGTCCTTTTCCGCCATACACCAAGAACATCTTCTTAGTCCTTCTCAGGTACTTGAGAATGTTCTTTACTGCTTCTCAGTGCTTCTCCCATGGGTTTGACTGTTACCGGCTTACCTCGCTCAGTGCGTAAGCTACATCTGGTCTGGTACACAACATTGCATACATTATAAAGCCTACCGCAGAAGCGTAGGGTATAGATGTGATGCGAGCCCTTTCCAAATCAGTCTTTGGAGACATCTATTTAGAGAGGGTGATTCCGTGAGAAGCCGGTAGACTACCGTGCTTAGAATCATCCATACTAAATATTTTCAGTATGGTGTTGTTGTACCTTGACTGTGAAAGTCCTACCATCCTCTTTGATCTATCACGATAGATCTGGATCCCCAGAATGTAGTTGGTATCACCCAGGTCTTTCATGGAGAACCTCTGTGACAAGAATCCTTTGACTGATTGTAGCATAGGAATTTCATTTCCTATCAAGAGAATGTCATCCACATACTCAACGAGAAATTCCACAGTTCTTGTTACAATCTTACTATAAATGCATGGTTCATCTGGATTTTTGATAAAGTCGAATTCTTTGACTGTCTAAAAAAAACAGATGTTCCAATTCCGCGATGCCTGCTTTAGTCTATAAATGGACTTAAGTAACTTGCACACTGTCCCACTGTTCCCACTCTGATTGAAACCCTCTGGCTGATCCATATAGACGCACTCTTCCAAATTACCATTTAGAAAAGCCTGTAAGTCCACGTTGCCCACCCTGGTGCTTACGGGGAGGCGGAAACGTATTGAAAAATCGGATTTTTAACACACTAGGCAACATGGACTAGCAAAAGGAGGATCTTTGCTAAACATAAACTAACTACAAAGCTAAAAAGTTTAGCTACTCGGAAAAGGAGTTATACCTAGGTCTTCAAGTCCTTCTCTTCTTGCTCCTTGGAGTGTGATGATCGGATTCTTCTCGTCGCCTTCTCTTGTCGAAGAAAGATCCACCCGAGGGATACTACCTTTGCCTCCTACCTCAAACTAGAAGCAACTAAGGTGCTTGGTGTGCTAGACCTAGAACCTTAGAAAGAGTTGAGAATGATGTTGGTGTTTTTATATCAAGCTTATTGGTTCTCAACTCATGAGAGGGAGAGCTTTGAGAGAGAGGAAGAGGATGAGAGAGAATGAGAATGATAGAATGAGGATATTTTGCAACCATCCTCATATATATGTGTGAATTATGATAATTAAAAAATTAACTAAAGATAATTGTGATGGTTAAGTGGAAGTGACCATTATCATTTCACATTAATGAATTTTGCTAGAATCAAAGAGCATCTTTCAAGTGAAATAATGATGGTCAATTTGTCAATTTGGGTCAACAAGCCAACCATAGTCAAATGGTCAACAACCATAACCATAACATAATTATAATTAATTAATATCAATAATCACAATTCACACATACACATTAGGGTTAAGAAAAAAACAATGGTCATTAACCCTAATGAAAGTCCTCTGCCTCTGTCTCAGTCTACTGTGCATACACACCCGCATCCGTGTTCCGAGGAACACGAATACAATGAGATAATACCAATCCCAAAACATATACTAGGATCTGGCTTAAACCAAAGCCCGCTAGTATAAGCTGTCCGGACACCAAACGTGCACAAGTGCGTGGATGTGAACGAACCCCGTAGCAAAACCATGTGACCCCTACTCTGTTTTGCCTAAAGGCGAACAACCCTCTGTGTGGGACTCTAAAGACTCGACACTACGCTGGCAGTGGGTTTAACCACAGACCGCAAGCGGCACTAGCTGTACGTAACGGTCCCCAGGTAGATGCCGATAAGAAGATTGACGAGGTGAACCCATCTGAACTCCTACTGAGCCTGAATGTGACAGTTTCCGTACAGTCCGGTCTGTTCGTCTGATAACATCGCATTGCGAGCCTAGGGGGCGGTAAACGTCAGTCCCCTAATAGCGGTAGAAGTCGTGTCGGAGTGTAGCCCAGAACACCCTGAGATAACACTGGAAACCAACCAGTATACCTCGCTTGCCCTGGCCAGGGACTACTTGTGTAATGGCTCTCCTGGACACAGCGCGATGTCAATCCCCAATACCGGGAGATACGAATCCTGTCTAACCGTCACTGCCTCCTAGTGCTTCGGGACTGCACCCAACTACTACCTATTTACACGACTCCTTTGAGCCATGGTAGGGTAGTAATCAAAGTACAGTGGGAACACACTCGAGGCGAAGTGATAGTATCAAGTCAGCGGACTAAGCTGTATTCATGTCACCTGGGAACTGATAACTGACGATAGGTATAATACCAACCAACAGTTCCCGACGAGTCCTGTCCAGTGTACTCATAACCCAACGAGCACCCGCATACTATCTCAAGTACGACGTACTGACGGCTGTGGGACGGACCGTCTCCCGTGCTGGGATGAGAAGCGCATACGCTAGTCTACTCCAGAGTATCGATGCCCTGTCTCGATAATCCCACGACCAGGGACGTGTATATATAAGGATGTGCTTATAGATTACCCAGCCCCCACGAGTGTGACTGCCATCACAACGCTGGTAATCAAGCAAAGATCCTAAGGGCTCCACTAATGCGTATAGGTGATACAATAAAGAAACACATGTACACATTAAAGCAGAGACAAACCAAGTAGAATATCACCATTTCGAGCAAGATTGTCTATACAACTGTGAATATCCCAAGCTTCAATCAAGTAATATACATACTAGTATGATACAGTAATGGCCTCTAGGGCATATACACTAACAATCTCCCACTTGCACTAAGGCCATGTATTGGCGTATCGAAGACCTATCATCTCAATCAGCCGCTCGAACTGAGTCTGGGGTAAGGCTTTCGTGAATGGATCTGCAGTGTTATCTTCTGAAGCAACCCTCCGAACCTCGATCTCCTGGCGATCCACGATCTCCCTGATCAGGTGATACCGCCTCAAGATGTGTCTGGATTTCTGATGGGACCTGGGTTCCTTCGCTAAAGCTATAGCCCCGTTGTTGTCGCAATACAAAGGTATTGGATCAACAATGGACGGAACCACCTGAAGTTCTTTCAAGAACTTCCTCATCCAGACGGCTTCTTTTGCGGCATCAGATGCAGCGATATATTCCGCTTCCATAGTCGAGTCAGCAACGGTTTCCTGTTTGGAACTCTTCCAACACACCGCCCCTCCATTGAGGGTAAGACAAAACCCGACATGGACTTGGAATCATCTTTGTCACTCTGGAAGCTGGAGTCAGCAAAGGCCTTAATCTGGAGGTCTTTTCCGCCATACACCAAGAACATCTTCTTAGTCCTTCTCAGATACTTGAGAATGTTCTTTACCGCTATCCAGTGTTTCTCCCCAGGGTTTGACTGATACCTGCTTACCACACTCAGTGCATAAGCCACATCTGGTCTGGTACACAACATCGCATACATTATAGAGCCTACCGCAGAAGCGTAGGGTATAATAGACATGCGATCCCTTTCCAAATCAGTCTTGGGAGACATCTCTTTGGAGAGGGTGATCCCGTGACAAGCCGGTAGATTACCGCGCTTGGAATCTTCTATACTGAATCTCTTTAGTATGGTGTCGATGTACCTGGACTGCGAAAGTCCTAATATCCTCTTGGATCTATCACGATGGATCCGGATCCCCAGAATGTAGGAGGCATCACCCAGGTCTTTCATGGAGAACCTGTGTGACAAGAACCCTTTGACAGATTGTAGCATAGGAATGTCATTTCCTATCAAGAGAATGTCATCCACGTATAAAACGAGGAATACGACAGTTCTTGCTACAAATCTACTATAGATGCATGGTTCATCTGGATTTTTGATAAAGCCAAATTCCTTGACCGTCTCATCAAAACAGATGTTCCAACTCCGCGATGCCTGCTTTAGTCCATAAATGGACTTGAGCAACTTGCACACCTTTCCGCTGCTCCCACTCTGAATGAAACCCTCTGGCTGGTCCATATAGACACACTCCTCTAAATTTCCATTTAGAAAATCGGTCTTTACGTCCATCTGCTAAATCTCATAATCGTGGAAGGCAGCAATAGCAAGAAGGATCCGAATGGATTTCAGCATAGCTACTGGAGAAAAGGTTTCGTCATAGTCCAAACCAGGTCTTTGACGAAAACCCTTTGCAACAAATCTAGCTTTATAGGTCTCAACCTATTCATCTACACCAATCTTCCTTTTGAAGATCCACTTGCATCCTACAGGTTTTACCCCATCTGGAGCAATGTCCAATGTCCAAACTTTGTTGGTGTACATGGACTCCATTTCGATCCGCATTGCATCCAGCCATTTTACCGAGTCAACGCTCTGAATGGCCTGCTGGAAGCTAGTCGGCTCATCACTATCAATGATGCAATCTTCTCTATCCCCGTCTATGAGAAAACCGTAGTATCTCTCGGACGGATGAGACTGCCTACTACTCCTGCGGAGCGGCGTAGGAATGTCCTGATCTTTCGAACCCTCTGGTTCTACTAAGCTTTCAGTAATAGCTTGTGGTTCTGGAATTTCTTCCAGTTCTATCGCGCTCCCACTTATTTCCTTTTCTAAGAATTGGTGTTCCAGAAAGTGGGCATTATGAGAAACAAAGACCTTTTGTTCCTCTCGTAATAGAAAAGATACCCCCTGAAATTCTTTGGGTATCCCACAAACTTGCACAGTACTGAGCGTGCCTCGAGTTTGTCCGCATGCTGCTTTTTGACAAAAGCTGGACATCCCCAAATCTTCAGGTATTGAAGATAGGGTTTCTTCCCACTCCATAACTCATATGGTGTGGTAGGCACAGTCTTAGTAGGAACTCGGTTTAAAAGGTATGCGGCTGATTCTAGAGCATACCCCCAGAATGATCGCGGCAACTCAGCGTTACTCATCATGGACCGTACCATATCTAATAGGGTTCGGTTCCATCTCTCCGATACACCGTTATGTTGCGCAGTGTGTGGAGGAGTAAGCTGAGAGAGAATGTCATTCTCTTTTAGGTATTCCAGGAACTCGGCACTCAAGTATTCACCACCTCGATCAGATCTTAGTGTTTTGATACTTTTGCCAGTTTGTTTTTCTACTTCATTCTTGTATTCTTGGAACTTTTCAAAGGCTTCAGATTTATGCTTCATTAAGAAGACATGTCCGAACCTTGAAAAATCATCCGTAAAAGTAATGAAGTAAGAATAACCGCTTTGCGCATGTGTAGATATTGGACCGCACACGTCGCTGTGTACGAGTCCCAAGAGCTCGCTCGCTCTTACTCCGTGTCCAGTGAACGGAGTTTTCGTCATCTTCCCTTTGAGACAGGATTGACAAGTTGCATACGATTGATATTCGAACGGATCCAAATATCCTTCTGTATGTACCTTCGTCAACCTTCTCTCATTGATGTGACTGAGTCTACAATGCCATAAGAAAGCCTGATTGATTTCTGGAGACTTTCTTTTATGTGTATTCTGGACATTGAAAATCTGTGGTTGGTTTAATACGTATATACCATTGCTCAATGTACCTGACCCAATCAGAACTTGATTAAGGTGAATGTTTACAACATTACTTACAAACGCAAATTCATAACCTTCTTTAGAAACTAAAGATACAGAAATGATATTACAAGTTGCATTGGGTACAAAAATTACGTAAAACCAAAACATGTCCATCTAACATTCCCAGGTGATAGTCCCCCACGGCCTCAACGTCCATGCTAGCTCCGTTTGTAACTTTGAGGGTCATGTCACCTGATTTCAAAAACCTACGCTTTCTCAACGCCTGCAAAGAATTACAGATATGAGATCCTGATCCGGTATCCAATACCCAGGAAGTAGAGTTTATTGATAGACAGTTTTCAATTGTTAGTTGTATGTATGCCCTAGAGGCCAGTATTGTACAGATTATGTATATTATATTGGATGCTTGGACATATATAGAGATGACTTTCTTGCTCGACATGATAGTATGCTATCTGGTTGCTATTTATCTTAACATGTACACTAGTCTCTTTATACTGTCTTACAGTTACATGTTGGTAAAGCCCTTAGGATGTGTACTTGACTACCTGGACTATGATGCAGATCATACTAGTGGGGACATGGTAGTCCATAAGTACCTCCTTCAAGGTCCCTAGTCATGGGTGTATCGAGACGGGGCATCGTTATACCAGAGTAGACTAGCGTATACGCTTCTCGACCCATGTGATGGGCGATGGATGATCCCATATCCATTGGTGTTTGACATCAGAGATGGTATACGGGTGCTCAGTGGAGACTGGGTACACTGGACGGACTCGCCGAGAACTCCCAGATGGTATTATACCTCACGTCAGATGGCAGTTCTCAGGTGACACTTGTACAGGTTAGTCTGTAGACCCGAGATCGTCATAGAGTCTTGTGTGATTCCCACTGTGCTTTGATCTCCACCTTACCACGTCCATGAGGGCGTGCAAAACGGTGGTCTTTGGGTACAGTCCCGAGTCACATGGAGGCAATGAGCGATAGGAGGGGTTTCGTCTCTCCCGGTATTGGGGGTTGATGTTGCGCAGTGCTCGATTGGCCGTAACAGGGAAGTCCCTGGCCAGGGCTGATCAGAGATTTGCTGGTAAGTGTTACCAGTAGTTTCTCGACCCGTTACGAGCCTCACATCAGCACGACTTATCGGGTTATTGGGGTCTGACGTATACCACCCCTAGACTTGATATGCGACGTATCAGACGAAGAGACTTGACTGTATGGTAAGTGTTACTGGTCGGATTCGCAGGAGTGTGAGCGGGCTAGCTCGTCGATCTTCTGATCGCTCAATACCCGGGTGGCCGTTACGTTTAGCAGACCGCTTGCGGCTTGTGGGTGCTTGATATGATCATCATCTGCTACCGGCGTATTGACGAGTCTTTAGAGTCCTACATAGAGGTTTCCTGGCTCAAGCGAAACGAAATAGGAGCGCATATGAGATATGTGCAGGACCGAGAATAATGCGTGTATGTGATACCGCATTTCATTCTCGCGATATATGTTTCGATTGGTTATATTCGATATGACCTAGTTATCGAATCATTGATTCGATAAATCGATGCATTGAATACTAGTCGGTTATGTGCGACATGACCGGATCATTGAATCAAGTGTTGATTTAATGATTTAATGCATAATTATATATTTGATATATTACTTTGCATTAACTAGTATTGGTTCACTTTAAACGGATTTTTCTCACTTGGATTGCGCATTGTATATGTGATATACTTTCGTGCATTTTTTTGTATCATGTTTGATGATACTTGATCATTTAGTTAAGTGTATAAAATTAATCCATGGTTAATATGATAATTAGGGTTTTGCATTTTCATTTATCTATTTATTTATTTATTTATTAGAAATGGATTATGATGAGAATGGTGGCTAAGTTTGTTTTATGTTGAAGCTTCATGAAGCTTTGACTTTAGCAACCATCCTTATCTTCATGCTTAACCCTAACCCATCCTAGTGACCATGGTTAATTCTCTACACTTAACCCTAGTTCAAGTTATGATAAGTATTTGTTTTTAAATTTTATTTTTATAACAACACTTATCATAATCTTTTCTTGAGCTCATCTTTTTCTTCTTCTTCAAGCTTGCTACTCCAATGGCAACTTGAGTTTTAGTGAGAGAAATCCAAATCTAAAGTGAACCCACCTCCTATTTCTTCACCCTATACCTCTTGCCAAGTTGTTTTGTGTGTTTACTTCACAAGTTTCACAAGTTTGTGAAGTCGGAGCTTGAGTTTGTGCAACCTCGACGTAGATCGTCTTTGACACAAAGCCGACGACCTATTCCGCTTGCTTTCCCGATGAAGTCGATGATCGAGTCATGGATTCATGATGGACAGCGAGGACATGACGTTGCAGAGCCGTGGAGGTGGATATCCGGATCTACAAAGGTTGTATATCCGTATCTTAGTAGTTAACTGTTAACTAGCTTTCTATTTCGCCTAAACATCTAGTTAAGATCCGTAGTCTAGGGTTTCTCGGCACCAAAAATTTTTATTTGGCATGTTCGATGCCTTGTGAGAACCCTCTAGGGTGCCTAGGAACCTTTCACTGGTATCAGAGCCTAGCTAGAGCCTTAGGCGAAGTCCCGACGACGTTTGAAACCCGATCGAACCGAAATCCAAAACCGTAAAATGCTCTCTGGACTTTTTCTAAATATTCGGATTTTTTTCAATTAAAAATATTTAGAAAATCAAGCAGGGTGTTATATGAATTACTGTGAAATACGAGGACTTGATTCAATTTTTCCACCGCGGAAGCGCGGCACATGCTAGGCATGTGCGGCTCTTCCGCGGCCGTACTGTTCCTTTATGTAATTATTTTTGCACAGTAACTCATATAATTCAATTCTGTGTTTTCTGGAATATTTTATTTTGACTTCACAGAAGAGTATTTTGGGGTTGCTTTGGGGATTCGTTTATTCAATCGGGTTATCAAATTATTGTCTAAGTGTTTTTCCAGATAACTGTAGAATATGTTAAAGAGTTCGACCGGATATAAATACCCAGGTTTTCCCCTGCCAAAATATCCAAGTGTTGGATTATTGTGTGGTTAAAAGACGTTCTGAGTAGTGCAAGTAACGCGATGGTCCCTCTAGAAGACACAAACCTTAACTCGATTATGTGACCGTCTTGAACTGCCCTTTGAACCTTCGGGTTTGGGGCAGTACGGCGTGCTACATGTGAGGCGTTGGCTTGACCCTTCTACGGCTGGACCGTTGGTACTGAGGTATGAAGTGAATGTCTTTGAACCTATTTCATGTGTTGATCGGTGTCGGGAAAACTTGGGTGTTCGAATGTTCGATCGGAAAGTTTGATATATTCTATTTATCCGGAACTGGATACAATAATTGGAATTCACAAAAAGGTTATGAGATAACTGGATGGATGTTATAAATCTAGCGGTTTAGTTTCATTGGATATCGAAAAGAGTTTTCGATAATGGGACTAAAATGCGAGGTTTATAACCGTTAGGCATGTGATGTCTAAAAAGGTTGCGGATTCCAATTGTTGTAGTTTTACACTTTCTTTTCTGTGACCGTAAGTGTAGTATGTTCATATCGCCGGTTTCGTTGCTATACGTCAACGACAATTGGGGTATGCATACTTACTTACGTTGATGACATATGATGTTATGTGTTGCTGGATATGTTATATTGGATCGTCGTGTTTGAATAGCCGGGGGTTTTTATGTGAGATGAGTGTTTTTCGTTTTCATTCATGTAAAAACTTGTATGTAATATTCTTTTATTCGGGGCACTTCCAGGATGCGGGAGTTGTCACCCTTTGTATATTATTTACTTTTCTGCACTAGGATAGACCCAAGGAGGGGAGCACAAGTAACCGGGTTCTGGGGTCCAGTGGGAGACCAACTCGAGGTGTCGAGTCCGGGTCTCCTAACCCTAGAATTGGCAGGGTTGCTTGCCGCTCTCGTAGGGGTCTAGGGGTGTGGGATTGGCTATTCATCACGACCGTGGAATCCGTGTTTTATACTGGCTCGTATTCAAAACACGGACGTCCTAGTATATCCAATATTTCATATGTTTATTCTGCTGCGATATCTGTGTTGTGATTCTGTGATGGATATAGTATATAGTATATATGATATATTATATAGACGTTACTTATGTTTTACACCCGCGCTAGCCCTGCCCTGCTCTGTCGTTAGTTACCTAACCTAACGGTGCACGAGGGGACATCGAGGCGAATGCGGATGGCATAAGTGTACGTCATATCTATCTGTGATGTTTAGGTATTTAAATGATGGGATTTCATTAATGTGATTAATGAAAGATAAGAAACCTAAGATGTTGTAGAATCGAATTTTAAATAAAACAGGTAGCTACAGTTCTTGCTTTGCATAGCGGTATATATAATATACCTCGCACCTTATTCGATGAGGAAAGGACCGAGATCCCTTCACCGGGAGTGACTCCTTTAGCAATAACTGGCAGATGCTACACACTCGGTTTGCTTTTGACTGCTTTTGGGTTTTTGGTTTGCACAGCGATATATATGATATATCCCGCACCTCATTCGACGAGGAAAGGACCGAGATCCCTTCACCGGGAGTGACTCCTTTAGCAAAACCAGAAAAGCCTCAAAATCACTCCATTTCAAAACTTCATTTGATTCTACAACGATATCAAGTTCATTACGCTCATGGTTTTCAGAAAAACCTGGCGTAGCCCTCCGTCATTTCAGATGAGTAGTAGTTAGTATTCGTGCTACGTTTGTTGGCCTGCGTCAAGGCGTAGTGTGCGGTAGCTAACTAGTATTTATCTGCTTATGCATATGATACAGATTGGATTAGGGTAGTCGTGCGACTTTGTTGGCCTGCGTCAAGGGTCGTACGGGTGGGTTTAATTCAATCAGGAAATGACGGGTTGAACTTGACTAGCGCACTATGGTTTGTTGGCCTGCGTCAAGGTCATAGTACGCTAGGGGCAAAATATTATCGGGAATTTCAAGTGTTGAAATTTGCAATGAGATTGCATACCTTCTATGAGATAGTTGGATCCCGATACCCACTGCGAGTAAGAGTTACTCCTGGGAGAGTTTTATACATTGCAATTAGCCGATCAAGTAGGTGTCTAGAAAGGTGTTAACGAGGTTACGCCTCTGGAAAAACGAGGTTTACATTAATTAGGTTCGTGCGAAAGCACGGGGGACCTCCCTCAAAGTACCGACACTGGCCTGGCTGAAAGATTGGCGAACCTGTAGTGTGTAATTAATCCCGGCTAGTCTTTCCTTTTAGGGTTTGAAGGAAGATTTGATAAAAAGCAGTGGGAGCCATCCTGATTAGATAAGATAATAACCAATCTGATCTTGCACGAGCATACGCTAAAGTGTTTTCTTCTCTCTCTCTCCAGGTAGCGACCATTTCATGCCTTAATAAAGATAATAATATGGATGTATTGACCGAACCCGCAAGTTATACTGTGCTGGGGAACGTTGGTTCCGTTCTTTCCTATAAGAGTTATAGGAATGAACAGGATATAGGGGAATACCAGGATTCCCATACCACCCGAATGAAGAAAGTACATGATGATGCATTTTCTTCAGGTGTGTTCGTTACTGAGAACTGTTTCTCCATTTGCTCTACGTCCTGGGTATTGGATACCGGGTCAGGATCCCATATATGTAATCAGTTACATGGGCTTAAGAAAGGTAGAGAACTTGGAGAAGGTGATAAAGACATTAGAGTCGGAAATGGTGCAATTGTTGCAGCCAAGACTGTCGGGGAATATCACCTTGTATTACCAACTGGTAATACATTGGTTCTGAACGAATGCTATTACATGCCGAACCTGATATGCAACATTATATCGGTTTCTTTATTAAGTAAAGAGGGATATAATTTTGTATTACAGGACAATGTTATGAACATTTTCCATAACCAAAAGTTGGTTGGATCAGGCATGTTGTGCAATGGCATTTATGTTCTAAACCAATCAACAGTCCTGAGCATAACAAACACACACAAGAGGAAGAGTTCTGAACTCAATGAATCCTTCTTGTGGCATTGTAGACTGGGTCACATCAATGCGACACGACTAGCTAAGTTGCATAAAGATGGATATTTAAATCCGTTTGAATTTTCATCTTATGACACTTGCCAGTCATGTCTCAAAGGCAAGATGACCAAGACTCCGTTTACGGGACACGGAGAAAGAGTTACCGAACTCTTAGGACTGATACATAGTGATGTATGCGGTCCCATGTCTACACATGCCAGGGATGGTTCCTCGTACTTCATTACATTCACTGACGATCTCTCTAGATTCGGATATGTGTTCCTGATGAAACACAAATCAGAAGCTTTTGAGAAATTTAGAGAATATAAACAAGAAGTCGAGAACCAAACCGGAAAAAGTATTAAAATCCTTCGATCAGATCGGGGAGGTGAATACTTGAGCAATGAATTCCTGGACTTCCTAAAAGAGAATAGGATTCTCTCTCAGCTGACTCCTCCTTATACACCACA
Organism: Agapanthus africanus; assembly: GCA_030015575.1. Lineage (NCBI taxonomy): Eukaryota > Viridiplantae > Streptophyta > Magnoliopsida > Asparagales > Amaryllidaceae > Agapanthus > Agapanthus africanus. The sequence continues at coordinate 664,131,278 of CM057340.1, forward strand.
GCACAATGGTGTATCTGAACGAAGGAACCGCACCCTATTAGATATGGTGCGCTCTATGATGAGCACAGCTGAGTTACCTATTTCCTTCTGAGGATATGCACTGGAAACAGCTGCAGACCTATTGAATATGGTTCCCACCAAAACCATGCCGACCACTCCATATGAGATATGGAAAGGAAAGAGACCATATCTTAATTATGTTAAGATATGGGGTTGTCCGGCCTATGTAAAAACGCAAAATCCGGACAAACTCGCGGCAAGGTCCATTCTGTGTAAGTTTATTGGATATCCCAAACATTCGCGAGGGTATATCTTCTACCGCCCTGAGGAACAAAGAGTGTTTGTTTCTCGGCATGCCACCTTTTTAGAAAAGGAATTTCTTGAAAAAGAAATTAGTGGTCATGAGGTAGAACTGGAAGAGGTTCCAGCTGCAGAAGCTACAACAGAAAATCTGGTGGAACCAGAGGATTCCGTAGTTCCCGATGAACCCCAGCCTCTCCGCCGATCTAGTAGGGTTCCTCGCCAACCTGAGAGATACTACGGTTTTCTCATTGATGGTGGCAGTGAGGATTGCATCATGGAGGATGATGACCCAACTAGTTTCGAGCAGGCCATCACTAGTGGGGACTCAGTGAAATGGCTGGATGCTATGCGGTCCGAGATGGATTCCATGTACACCAACAAAGTATGGACTTTGGAAGTTGCTCCTGAAGGGGTAAAACCCATTGGGAGCAAGTGGATCTTCAAGAAGAAACTTGGTGTAGATGGGAAAGTGGAGACTTTCAAAGCTAGACTTGTAGCAAAGGGTTTTCGTCAAAGACCAGGTGTGGACTATGACGAGACCTTTTCTCCAGTGGCTATGCTTAAATCCATCCGAATCATGCTTGCCATTGCTGCTTTTCATGACTACGAAATCTGGCAAATGGATGTTAAGACCGCCTTTCTAAATGGTGATTTAGAAGAGTGCGTGTACATGACTCAGCCAGAGGGCTTCGTAGACAGTGGGAGCAGCGGGAAGGTGTGCAGGCTGCTTAAATCCATTTATGGATTAAAGCAAGCATCGCGGAGTTGGAACATCTGCTTTGACGTCGTTATCAAAGAGTTTGATTTCGTCAAAAATCCAGATGAACCTTGTATCTACAAGAAGGTGGCAGAGAGTAAGGTTGTCTTCCTCGTATTGTACGTGGACGACATACTCTTGATAGGAAATGATATTCCTATGCTGCAATCGGTCAAGCTCTTCTTATCATAAAGATTCTCAATGAAAGATCTTGGTGATGCCTCCTGCATATTGGGAATCAGGATCTATAGAGATAGATCCAAACGGATTTTGGGATTGTCCCAATCCAGGTACATTGACACCATACTAAAGAGGTTTAGTATGGAAGAGTCCAAGCGTGGGAACTTGCCCACGATCTCTGGAGTCACTCTCTCCAAAGAGATGTCTCCCAAGACTGATTTGGAGAGAGCTCGCATGCAAGGGATACCCTATGCTTCGGCAGTAGGCTCTATCATGTATGCGATGCTATGTACCAGACCCGATGTAGCATACTCACTAAGTGTAGTGAGCAGGTATCAAGCTGATCCTGGAGAGAGTCACTGGACAGCTGTGAAGAGCATTCTCAAGTACTTGCGAAGGACTAGAGATATGTTCTTGGTGTATGGTAACGGAGAACTCCAAGTGGAGTCCTTTACCGATTCGAGCTTCCAGAGTGATAAGGACGACTCTAAGTCGCAGTCGGGCTTTGTCTTTACCCTTTACGGAGGGGCGGTTGGCTGGAAGAGTTCCAAGCAGGAAACCGTGGCAGACTCGACAATGGAGGCTGAATACATCGCTGCCAACGATGCTGCTAAAGAAGCTCTCTGGATCAAGAAGTTCATTTCTGAACTTGGAGTGGTTCCATCCATTGAGCATACAATACCTTTGTATTGCGATAACAATGGAGCGGTGGCTTTGGCCAAGGAACCCAGGTCCCATCAGCGGTCCAGGCATATTCTGAGGCGGTATCACCTGATCCGGGAGATAGTTGATCGCCGGGAGATCGAGGTCAGGAGAGTTGACACGAAGAACAACACGGCGGATCCACTCACGAAGGCCATTCCCCAGATACAGTTTGAGAGACTCTTCGGGATGCTCGGTATGAGATACTACAGCAGCTGGCCCTACTGCAAGTGGGAGATTGTTAGTTGTATGTATGCCCTAGAGGCCAGTATTGTACAGATTATGTATATTATATTGGATGCTTGGACATATATAGAGATGACTTTCTTGCTCGACATGATAGTATGCTATCTGGTTGCTATTTATCTTAACATGTACACTAGTCTCTTTATACTGTCTTACAGTTACATGTTGGTAAAGCCCTTAGGATGTGTACTTGACTACCTGGACTATGATGCAGATTATACTAGTGGGGACATGGTAGTCCATAAGTACCTCCTTCAAGGTCCCTAGTCATGGGTGTATCGAGACGGGGCATCGTTATACCAGAGTAGACTAGCGTATACGCTTCTCGACCCATGTGATGGGCGATGGATGATCCCATATCCATTGGTGTTTGACATCAGAGATGGTATACGGGTGCTCAGTGGAGACTGGGTACACTGGACGGACTCGCCGAGAACTCCCAGATGGTATTATACCTCACGTCAGATGGCAGTTCTCAGATGACACTTGTACATGTTAGTCTGTAGACCCGAGATCGTCATAGAGTCTTGTGTGATTCCCACTGTGCTTTGATCTCCACCTTACCACGTCCATGAGGGCGTGCAAAACGGTGGTCTTTGGGTACAGTCCCGAGTCACATGGAGGCAATGAGCGATAGGAGGGGTTTCGTCTCTCCCGGTATTGGGGGTTGATGTTGCGCAGTGCTCGATTGGCCGTAACAGGGAAGTCCCTGGCCAGGGCTGATCAGAGATTTGCTGGTAAGTGTTACCAGTAGTTTCTCGACCCGTTACGAGCCTCACATCAGCACGACTTATCGGGTTATTGGGGTCTGACGTATACCACCCCTAGACTTGATATGCGACGTATCAGACGAAGAGACTTGACTGTATGGTAAGTGTTACTGGTCGGATTCGCAGGAGTGTGAGCGGGCTAGCTCGTCGATCTTCTGATCGCTCAATACCCGGGTGGCCGTTACGTTTAGCAGACCGCTTGCGGCTTGTGGGTGCTTGATATGATCATCATCTGCTACCGGCGTATTGACGAGTCTTTAGAGTCCTACACAGAGGTTTCCTGGCTCAAGCGAAACGAAATAGGAGCGCATATGAGATATGTGCAGGACCGAGAATAATGCGTGTATGTGATACCGCATTTCATTCTCGCGATATATGTTTCGATTGGTTATATTCGATATGACCTAGTTATCGAATCATTGATTCGATAAATCGATGCATTGAATACTAGTCGGTTATGTGCGACATGACCGGATCATTGAATCAAGTGTTGATTTAATGATTTAATGCATAATTACATATTTGATATATTACTTTGCATTAACTAGTATTGGTTCACTTTAAACGGATTTTTCTCACTTGGATTGCGCATTGTATATGTGATATACTTTCGTGCATTTTTTTGTATCATGTTTGATGATACTTGATCATTTAGTTAAGTGTATAAAATTAATCCATGGTTAATATGATAATTAGGGTTTTGCATTTTCATTTATCTATTTATTTATTTATTTATTAGAAATGGATTATGATGAGAATGGTGGCTAAGTTTGTTTTATGTTGAAGCTTCATGAAGCTTTGACTTTAGCAACCATCCTTATCTTCATGCTTAACCCTAACCCATCCTAGTGACCATGGTTAATTCTCTACACTTAACCCTAGTTCAAGTTATGATAAGTATTTGTTTTTAAATTTTATTTTTATAACAACACTTATCATAATCTTTTCTTGAGCTCATCTTTTTCTTCTTCTTCAAGCTTGCTACTCCAATGGCAACTTGAGTTTTAGTGAGAGAAATCCAAATCTAAAGTGAACCCACCTCCTATTTCTTCACCCTCTACCTCTTGCCAAGTTGTTTTGGGTGTTTACTTCACAAGTTTCACAAGTTTGTGAAGTCGGAGCTTGAGTTTGTGCAACCTCGATGTAGATCGTCTTTGACACAAAGCCGACGACCTATTCCGCTTGCTTTCCCGATGAAGTCGATGATCGAGTCATGGATTCATGATGGACAGCGAGGACATGACGTTGCAGAGCCGTGGAGGTGGATATCCGGATCTACAAAGGTTGTATATCCGTATCTTAGTAGTTAACTGTTAACTAGCTTTCTATTTCGCCTAAACATCTAGTTAAGATCCGTAGTCTAGGGTTTCTCGGCACCAAAAATTTTTATTTGGCATGTTCGATGCCTTGTGAGAACCCTCTAGGGTGCCTAGGAACCTTTCATCAATAACATACACACCTGAAGCTGAAGCCGCAACTCGCTTCAGATCCTGGGTTCTGGCCTTCCAAGCCCTGCAATCCTGTTTTCAGTGTCCACTCTTGTGACAGTAAAAGCATTCTTCCTTTCCCACAAGCTTTCCCGCTACCTTTGTTGTCTTTCCCTTTTCCTTCGTATCCACTTTATTAACACCGCCCCTTGGTTTGGCAGGGGCTTTCTTCTTCTTTCCCTTGGCTTTCGCCCTGGACTTAGAAGAGGAAGATCCTCCTACAAACAAAGTGGATGTCTCCCTACCTGTCTGTACGGTGCCCTCATCACTCCTCAACATGTTCAGAAGTTCAGAAAGTTCAACCTCCTTTCCTTGCATGTTGAAGTTTAGGACAAACTGGGCGTAAGTGGAAGGAAGGGACTGGAGAATCAAGTCAGTATAGAGTTCATTCTTCAACGTGGTCCCAAGGTCCGCGAGCTCCTCTATGTAGCCAATCATCTTAAGCACGTGTTCCGCTACCGATGATCCGACGGCCAATCTTGCCGAAAACAGCTTCTTCGACACTTCGTATCTGGCGATACGAGATTGCTCTCCATACAGTTCTTTTGTATGGAGAAATATGGATTCTAGGTCCATATTCTCGTGCCTCCTCTGATGTTCATTGTCCATAGAGGTAAGCACGAGGCACTTGGCCTTCGCACAATCGATCTCCCATGTCTTACGGATTTCTATATCCGTGACGCTGGAGGTGGGACCTGGGACAGGGGGAGCTTTGGTGGTAAGGAGATACCCCAACTTGTCGTAAGTGATTGCCATTTTGACATTCCTGAGCCAATCTTTGTAGTTTGGCCCTGTCAGTATGTTTTTATCTAGTAATAACTTAAGTTCGGTCATGTTGAATGGTCGCTGCAATTAGGAGAGAGAAAAGAAACACTTTAGCATGATGCTCTTGCAAGTTTAGAGTAGTTTTTAGTTTGTCTAAACAGGATGGCTCCCATTGTCTCTCGAATCCCTCCTCAAACCATAAAGGAAGAATTAGTTGGGATCAATCTCACTGTACAATACTTGCTTAACCGTTCAGCCAGGCCAGTGTCGGTACTTCGAGGGAGGTATTCCAACGCTTTCGCGAAGTTCCTTAATTAAGTAACCTCTTTTCCCTGCGGGCGTAGCCCCGCTAACACCTTTCTAGACACCTACTAGGTTTATAGCATTGATCGTTAAGTGAGAAATTTCCCGAGGAGTAGCATATACTCACAGTAGGATCGGGATCCAAATATCATCGCGTGATAAAACTGAAGGAATCCTACCAGAATCATCACACTCCAAATGGTATGCGGCGCTAGCAAGTTTCAGTTCTTTTGAAACTCCCGATGTGGATTTTTGCCCCATGCTCTTATGACCTTGGCGTGAGGTCAAAATGTCATAAGTCACATGTCAAGTTCTACCCATCATTATCCAGGTTAATTTGAACCCACCCGTACCTACCCTTGACGTAGGCCAAAATGGCAGTACGACTGTCTCAAACCAACGCATTCTATCTATGCAACAGATAAATATCCTGCAGCTACCAATCACTATGCCTTGGCGTGAGGTCAAAATACATAGCTTGAATACTACCGAATATTTAACTGAAATGATGGAGGGCTATGAATGGTTTTGGCGAAACCATGAACGTAGTGAACTTGATATAATCGATGGAACGAGATAGCTTTTAAAAGGAGTGGTTCAAGCTCCGCATTTTAAAAGTTGGTTTTTGAAAAGAACCGAGTGGTTTTGAAAGTGTTTCAATGACTTTTACTTGGTTTATTTTCTTGCATTAAATTTAATGTGTCCCATCATTTAATCCTACCATTGCAGAAAACAACCAAAATATGGCGTACGCTTATGCCATCCGCATTCACCACGGGGCCCCGTCATCACCCGTTAGGTTACTTAACTAACGACAGAGCGGGGGCTGGACTAGCGCGGATGCAAAACATAAGCAACACCTAAATAGATATCATACATAGATATATAACAATGATAGTCAATCCAGATCACAGATGAACACTTTGGATATACTAGGAATCCGCGATTCGTTCGAGCCTGCAACGAAAAGCGGATTACACGGTCGCGATGAATAGCCAAAACCCCACTCTAGACCCCTACGGGTGCGGCAAACTACCCGCCAAGTACCCGAAGCGAAGCAACCTCCCTCAACGATGTGAGTAGGCCACTCGGCACTTCGAGATACCCGGTAGTTTGTGCACCCCACCATGGGTCTATCCTAGGAGCAAAAACAGTAAAAAGAAATTATACAATGACGGCTACAACCTTAACCCGGATGTGCGGCCAAACAAATAATATTACATCAATTTACAAGTTACATGAAGGAAAGAAAAAGAAACTCCCATCTCACATCCACCCGGCTATGCATCCGCGACAATCCAACGAGTTCATATACACAAACCATCAACATTACAGATTACAGATATGTATAACCCCCACTAATCGACGTATAGCGATTAGCAGATGTTCAATACATATATAACATCACAGATATAACCCATTAGCCAAAGTATAGGGAAGTTCGATCAAAAAATACGGATTTATAACCACCCCAAATACAAATTTCTTTTCTGGAAAATCTGGGCAGAAATAAAATAAACCAAAAATCCCAAAACAGTAACAGAAGAACACTGCAAGGAAAATGACCCACGGCCGAGTCAACTCGGCCGCGGATCCGCGGCAGAAGCAATCTTCTGCCGCGGATCCACGGTGAGTCGGCCGAGTCAGTGGATCTTTTTCCTTGTGTGTTCTGTAAAAACCCTGAGCCGATTTTTAAGATATGATTTATTGATTTTAAAGCAGGTTTAAAAATCGGCAGAAACTTGGGGTTTCGAAAAAGTGTTTTGCGATTTTTTTTCGATCGAAGTTCTATATACTTTACTAACTAGCTAGTTTGTGTTTAGTTAGGCTCTGATACCACTGTAAGTCCACGTTGCCCACCCCGGTGCTTACGGGAAGGCGGAAACGTATTGAAAAATCGGATTTTTAACACACTAGGCAACATGGACTAGCAAAAGGAGGATCTTTGCTAAACATAAACTAACTACAAAGCTAAAAAGTTTAGCTACTCGGAAAAGGAGTTATACCTAGGTCTTCAAGTCCTTCTCTTCTTGCTCCTTGGAGTGTGATGATCGGATTCTCCTCGTCGCCTTCTCTTGTCGAAGAAAGATCCACCCGAGGGATACTAGCTTTGGCTCCTACCTCAAACTAGAAGCAACTAAGGTGCTTGGTGTGCTAGACATAGAACCTTAGAAAGAGTAGAGAATGATGTTGGTGTTTTTATCTCAAGCTTATTGGTTCTCAACTCATGAGAGGGAGAGCTTTGAGAGAGAGGAAGAGGATGAGAGAGAATGAGAATGATAGAATGAGGATATTTTGCAACCATCCTCACATATATGTGTGAATTATGATAATTAAAAAATTAACTAAAGATAATTGTGATGGTTAAGTGGAAGTGACCATTATCATTTCACATTAATGAATTTTGCTAGAATCAAAGAGCATCTTTCAAGTGAAATGATAATGGTCAATTTGTCAATTTGGGTCAACAAGCCAACCATAGTCAAATGGTCAACAACCATAACCATAACATAATTATAATTAATTAATATCAATAATCACAATTCACACATACACATTAGGGTTAAGAAAAAACAATGGTCATTAACCCTAATGAAAGTCCTCTGCCTCTGTCTCAGTCAACTGTGCATACACACCCGCATCCGTGTTCCGAGGAACACGAATACAATGAGATAACACCAATCCCAAAACATATACTAGGATCTGGCTTAAACCAAAGCCCGCTAGTATAAGCTGTCTGGACACCAAACGTGCACAAGTGCGCGGATGTGAACGAACCCCGTCGCAAAACCATGTGACCCCTACTCTGTTTTGCCTAAAGGCGAACAACCCTCTGTGTGGGACTCTAAAGACTCAACACTACGCTGGCAGTGGGTTTAACCACAGACCGCAAGCGGTACTAGCTGTACGTAACGGTCCCCAGGTAGATGCCGATAAGAAGGCTGACGAGGTGAACCCATCTGAACTCCTACTGAGCCTGAATGTGACAGTCTCCGTACAGTCCGGTCTGTTCGTCTGATAACATCGCATGGCGGGCCTAGGGGGGCGGTAAACGTCAGTCCCCTAATAGCGGTACAAGTCGTGTCGGAGTGTAGCCCAGAACACCCTGAGATAACACTGGAAACCAACCAGTATACCTCGCTTGCCCTGGCCAGGGACTACTTGTGTAATAGCTCTCCTGGACACAGCGCGATGTTAACCCCCAATACCGGGAGAGACGAATCCTGTCTAACCGTCACTGCCCCCTAGTGCTTCGGGACTGCACCCAACTACTACCTATTTGCACGACTTTTTTGAGCCGTGGTAGGGCAGTAATCAAAGTACAGTGGGAACACACTCGAGGCGAAGTGACAGTGTCAAGTCAGCGGACTAAGCTGTACTCATGTCACCTGGGAACTGATAACTGACGATAGGTATAATACCAACCAACAGTTCCCGACGAGTCTTGTCCAGTGTACTCATAACCCAACGAGCACCCGCATACTATCTCAAGTACGACGTACTGACGGCTGTGGGACGGACCGTCTCCCGTGCTGGGATGAGAAGCGCATACGCTAGTCTACTCCGGAGTATCGATACCCTGTCTCGATAATCCCACGACCAGGGACGTGTATATATAAGGATGTGCTTATAGATTACCCAGCCCCCACGAGTGTGACTGCCATAACAACGCTGGTAATCAAGCAAAGATCCTAAGGGCTCCACTAATGCGTATAGGTGATACAATAAAGAAACACATATACACATTAAAGCAGAGACAAATCAAGTAGCATACTACCATTTCGAGCAAGATTGTCTATACAACTGTAAATATCCCAAGCTTCCATCAAGTAATATACATACTAGTATGATACAGTAATGGCCTCTAGGGCATATACACTAACAAAGCCGTCTCTACGTCCATCTGTCGGATCTCAAAATCTTGGAAGGCAGCAATTGCAAGAAGAATCCGAATGTATTTGAGCATAGACACTGGAGAAAAGGTTTCATCATGGTCCAAACCAGGTCTTTGACAAAAACCTTTTATAACAAGTCTAGCCTTATAGGTTTTAACCTATCTATCTACACCAATCTTCTTTCTGAAGATCCATTTGCAGCCTACGGATTTTACCCCTTCTGGAGCAATATTCAAAGTGCATACTTTGTTGGTGTGCATGAACTCCATTTCGGTATGTATTGCATCCAGCCATTTTACCGAGTCGCCACTCTGAATAGCTTATTGGAAGCTAGTTGGCTCATCTCAATGATGCAATCCTCTCTATCCCCGTCTATGAGAAAGCCGTAGTATCTCTCGGACGGATGAGACTGCCTACTAGTCCTGCAGATTGGCGTATGGATGTTCGGTTCTTTTGAAACCTCTGGTTCTACCATACTTTCAGTAATATTTTGTGGTTCTGGAATTTCTTCCAGTTCTATTGTGCTCCCACTATTTCCTTTTACAAAAAATGATTTTCTAAAAAGTGGGGATGACGAGGGGAAAAAACCTTTTGTTCCTCTGCGTAATAGGAAAGATACCCCATATAGTTCTTTGGGTATCCCATAAACCTATACAGTACTGAGTGTGCCTCGAGCTTGTCCGCATACTGCTTTTCAACAAAAGCTGGACATCCCTATATCTTTAGATTCTGAAGATAAGGTCTCTTCCCACTCCACATCTGATATGATGTGGTAGGCACATCTTGGTAGGAACCTTATTCAAAAGATATGCAGCTGATTCTAGTGCATAACTTTAGAAGGATCGCGACAACTCAGCGTTACTCATTATGAAACGAACAATATCCAATAGGGTTCTGTTCCGCCTTTCCTATACACCGTTGTGTTGTGATATGTATGGAGAAGTCAGCTGAGAGAGAATTTTATTCTCTTTTAAGTAATCCAGGAACTCGGCAATTAAGTATTCACCACATCGATCAGATCTTAGTGTCTTGATACTTTTGCCTGTTTGTTTTTCCACTTCATTCTTATATTCCCAGAATTTTTCAAAGGGTTCGGATTTATGCTTTCACAAGAAGACATGTCCTAACCGAGAGAATTTATCCGTAAAAGTAATGAAATAGGAATAACCACTTCGCGCATCTGTAGATATTGGACCATGCACGTCGCTATGTATGAGTCCTAAGAGCTCGCTCGCTCTTACTCCGTGTCTAGTGAATGGAGTCTTTGTCATCTTTCCTATGAGACAAGATTTACAAGTTGCATAAGACTGATATTCGAACAAATCCAAATATCCCTCTCTATGTAACTTCGACAACCATGTTTCATTGATATGACCCTGTCTACAATGCCATAAGAAAGTTTTGTTTAATTCTGGAGACTTTCTTTTAAGTGTGTTCTGGACGTTTGAAAATCTGAGCTTGATTCAATATATACTGTCCTCTAGTGTACCTGACCCAATCAAACTTTGATTTAGGTGGATGTAGACCACATCGCTTACAAACTAGACTAGGTACACATAAACAGTTTTGTAGAATCAATATCTGCCCACTTGTCAATTCTAGGTGATATACCCTATAGATACAGCGTCCACGCTCATTGCGTTAGCAACCCTGAGAGTCATATCACTTGCCCTGATAACTCTACGGTTTCCCAAAGGCTGTAATGAATTACAGATATGAGATCCTGATCCGGTATTTTGTATCCAGGAAGTAGAGTTAATTGACAGACTATTTTCAATCACAAACACATCCGAAGTCGAAACCACAACGTGCTTTGGATCCTGGATTCTGGCTTTTCAAGCCCTGCATCCCTTCTGTCAATGCCCTTTCCCGTAACAAAAGGAACATCCCTCCTTCCCTACAGTTAACCCCGAAACTTTTGCCCTTCCCTTTTATTCTACCTTACCGATACCGTCTATCGACTTTGTGGAGGTCTTTTTTTTCTCACCCTTGGCATCCGCCTTAGATCCAGAAGAAGAAGATTCCCTAATAAGCAGAGCGGGTGTCTCCCTAGTTTCCTTCAGGGTGCCATCAACTGGAAGTATAACTTTCTTACCCTGGGCGTAAGTAGGAGGTAGGGACCATAGAATCAAGTTAGCACTTGACTCGTTCTCTAACGTGGTCTCTAGGTCTGTGAGTTATTTAATTTAGCTAATCATTGTAGGGACGTGGTCCCCTACAGATGAACCGACAGCCAACCTCGCTTGAAGTAATTCCTTCGAGGTCTCATATCTTGCGATACGAGATTGCTCTTCATATAAAACTTTGTTATGGAGGAAGATAGAAACTAAGTCCATCTTCTCATGCTGCCTCTGGTATACACCATCAACTGAGGCCAACACGAGGCACTTGGCATTCACACGGTCCTTTTTCCCTTGTCTTACGGATATCAACATTCATGACGGTGGAACTTGGACCTGGGACGACGGGGCTTGAGTAGTAATGAGGTGGTCCAGCTTGTCATAGGTAATAGACATCTGGACAAACCTTTGCCAGTCAATATAGTATAACTCAGTCATTTTATTATCTATCTGTAACCTAATCTGGTCACCTGGTCGCTGCAATTAGAAGAGAGAGAAGAAAATACTCAGCATGATGCTCTTGCAAGTTTAGATTGGTTTTTAATTTATCTAAACTGGATGGCTCCCACTATTTCTCGAATCCTTCCTCAAACCATAAAAGAAGAATTAGTCAGGATTAATCTCACCGTACAATACTTGCTTAACCGTTCGGCCAGGCTAGTGTCGGTACTTCGAGGGAGGTTTTACGACGCTTTCGCGAAGTTTCTTAATTAAATAACCTCTTTTCCCTGGAGGCGTAGCCTCGCTAACACTGTTCTAGACACCTACTTGGTTTATAGCATTGATCGTTAAGTGAAGAATCTCCCGAGGAGTAGCGGATACTTACAGTAGGATCGGGATCCAAATATCATTGTTTGATAATTCTGAAGGAATCCTACCAACATTATCACACTCCAAATGGTATGCAGCACTAGCAAGTTTCAGTTTCCTTAGAAACTCCCGATGTGGATTTCTGTCCCATGCTCTTATGACCTTGACGAAGGTCAACAAATCATAAGTCACATGTCAAGTTCTATCTATCATTGTCCAGAATAATTTGAACCCACCCATATATACCTTTGACGAAGGTCAACAAGGTAATACGACTGTCCCAAACCAACGCATCTATCTATGTTACATATGAACACTCAACAGCTACCAATCACTATGCCTTGATGAAGGTCAATAAACATAGCTTGAATACTATTGAATATTCATATGAAATGATGGAGGTCTACGACTGGTTTTGGAGAAACCGTGAACGAAGTGAACTTGATAATAGTTTTTAAAAGGAGTGGTTTAAGCTCCGCATTTAAAAGTCTCCTGTTTTAAAATAACCGAGTGGTTTTTAAAATTTGTTCCGACGATTCAGCTTTGGTTTGTTTGATTTGCATTAATGTAATGCAGTCCCATCATATACACCTATCATCACAAAAAATATGAGAATATCACGTCCACTTATGCCATTCGCATTCGCCACTGGGCCCGTCATCACCCGTTAGGTTACTTAACTAACGACAGAGCGGGGGCTGGACTAGCGCGGATGCAAAACATAAGCAACGCCTACTAAATATCATATATAGATATATACATTCGACTCACACAATAATAGGCATTCCAGATCACAGATGAACATATTGGATATACTAGGAATTCCGCGTTTCGTTTGAGCCTGTAACGGAAGACAGATTCCACGGTCGTGATGAATAGCCAAACCCCACCCTAGACCCCTACGGGTGCGGCAAACTACCCACCAAATACCCGAAGTGAAGCAACCTCCCTCAACAAAGTGAGTAGGCCACTCGGCACTTCAAAATACCCGGTAGTTTGTGCACCCCACCTTGGGTCTATCCTAGGAGCAAAAACAGTCCCCGGCTATTCATCCACGACGATCCAACAAGTTCATATACACAAACCAACATAACACCATCACAGATATGTGCAACCCCGAATAATCGACGTATAGAAATTAGTCGACATTTCCAAATACATATACACATCACAAAGCTTGTAAAGTAACCGCAACATTAGAATTCCGCATGCAATTAGCAAACTAAAACAATTTTTCCAAAACACGAAAAATTCAGTGAGCTAAAGTTCCAAAACCGATCGTTTTAAGCCAATTCGGAAGTCCGAATCAAAACAAAACATGCCCGAACCTTCACGAAAAGTTACGAAATTAACTTCGAGTCGGGGGGCCTAAAGGGGGTACCCCACCCCCGAGGCCACTATGAGGTGGCCAGGGGGTGAGGCAGACCCGAAACTGCCCAAGGTGGGGCAGTTTCGGGTCCCCACCACCAAGACCACCTTATGGTGGTCTTGGTGAGTGGGCCCAGCCGTTCGGCCCCCCTGGAGAGTCACCGGGGTGCGCACTCTCCACCCTGCGGCTTCTCGGTTCAAACCGTGAGCTTGCGGGGTGTGCAAACAACTCAAAACATCAATTTTAGAAACTGTTTTTTGGTACTTTTTACGCGACAAAAACGGCGGATTTCTAACGTCGCTACAAGCTACCTAAAGTTTATGAGAGGCTATGATACCACTTTAAGTCGATGTCGCGCACCCCACGTGTTCGCGGGGAGGCGAAAATTACAAAAAATGATTTTTACGGGCTTCGCAACACCGACTAGAACCAAGGATCAAACATAAACCATAGCTAGCAAACTACATGAGGTTTAACTACTATGATACGAAGTTATACCTCACGATTCAAGTCCTTCGGGTCTTCATCACTGTCCTCCACTCGTCGTTGGCTCCAAGGATCGTAACGGATTGTAGCAACCTCGACGGCCTCCTCGAGTCAAAAGATAATCTACCCGAGAGTCTATAGTCCGAGCTCTTACCTTAAATCCGAGGTAACTACGGCTTCTAGTTCGCTAAAATAGAAGTCCTAGAAGGTGTAGAGTGTGAAGATGGAGTGCTTTGTCTCTTAGAACCCTAGGATTCTCAACACATGAGAGCTTTTAGGGTTTTTAGGTTAGAGGAAGAAGAAGAGAGCTAACTTGAGGAAAGAGAAATGGTTTTTGATCATGATAATAGAAAATGAGATGGCTCACTTGATATGACTATAAGCATGGAAAGAAAATATCTCACCCAAAATATCTAGTGCCATAAAATATCTCACAAGAAATATCTAGTCAAAGAGGCAAACCAAGTCAAGTGGTCAAACCAAGTCAAGTAGTCAAAACAAGTAGCCATGCCACAATTATCATTTACAAATATAAAAAATACTTTCCTCCACCTCATAATTGTTTTAGTCAAGTCAATGGTCAAAACCCTAATGAGGTGTCTCATTTTATGCCCCTCTCATCCGTATATACATACCCGCATCCGTGTTCCGAGAACACGAATACAAAGAGACGAAACTGATCCATCAATATAATACTAGGATCCGACTTAAACCAAAGCCCACTAGTATTATCCGCCCGAACATCATACGCGCACAAGTGCACGTACGTGATTGAAGTCCTGCCGTAAAACCATACGGCCTCTACAACTTTTGCCCGATGCAGGGAAACTCTCTGTGTAGGACTCTAAAGACTCGACAGTACGCTGGTAGTGGGTTTAACCATAAGCCACAAGCGGTACTAGCTGCACGTAACGACTACCCAGGTATCTGTCGATAAGAAGTCCGATGAGGAAACCCATCCGAACTCCTACTGAGCCTGAATATGACAATCTCTGTACAGTCCGGTCTGTTTGTCTAAGAGTGCTGCATATCGGGCCTAGGGGGCGGTAACCGTCAGACCCCTAATAGCGCAATAAGTCGTGTCGGAGTATAGTCCAATACACCCTGAGAAACTATTGGAGTATCTACCAGTAAATCTCACTTGCCTTGGCCAAAGACTTTGTGTAATGGCCTTCCGAACACTGCGCGATATCAACCCCCAATATCAGGAGAGACGAATCCTATCTAATCGCCACTGCCTCCAAGTGCTTCGAGACTGCACCCAACTACTACCTTTTTGCATGACTCTTTTGAGCCGTGGTAGGGTAGTAATCAAAGTACAGTGGGAACACACTCAAGGAGAAGTAGCAGTATCTAGTTGACGGACTAAGCTGTACTCATGTCACCTGGGAACTGCTACCCGACGACAGGTATAATACCCACCAACAGTTCCTAACGAGTCATGTCCAGTGTACTCATAACCTAATGAGCACCTGCATACTATCTCCAGCACGACGTACTAATGGCTGTAGGACAGACCATCTCCCCTGCTGGGATAAGAAGCTTATACACTAGTCTACTGTGGAGTATCGATGCCCCGTCTCGATAATTCTACGACTAGGGACCTGTATAGGATGTGCTTATAGACTACCCAGCCCCCACTAGTGTGACTGTCATCACAATACTGGTAATCAAGCAAAGATCCTAAGGGCTCTACCAATATGTATAAGCGATATGCTAAGAAAACACGTGCACATATTGAGGTAGAAACAAACTAGGTAGCATACGACCATTTCGATCAAGACTGTTACTATATCCGTGTATATCCCAAGCTCCCATTAAGTAATATACAATCCAGTATGATACAATAATGGCCTCTAGGGCATATATCACTAACATATATGATATGACCGGATTGTTAAATAAAGTGTTGATTTAATAATTAAATATATATGGACATAAAATCCATTTTTCTCCATTGCAAGGATTTGTATGGAGAGCACTCTCATATCGCAGGCAGATAAGAATCATCACAGGCATGCGAACAACAATATGGAATAGCGGATAAACTTGGAGCCCCGCGTTTCATCTGAGCTATAAATGAAACGTGACATTCTCCGATCGCACGAATACATTACAGACCAACGGCGGATAATCATCTTTCTTAGAGGTACTAAATACTGACACAGTAGGACTGCCATATCACTTGTGTTCTAGATATCCATGATAGATGTAATAATACCTAATGATTTTGATATACGAATACCATCGTTATGGATATTTGTATATGTTTGTTGGTGTTCCCCTCCGAATGGCGGCCTAGACTTTGCGTCTTGCCTGAGATTCGGGGCAGATGCTATATGGTTTTATCCGTCTGCCTCTCCGAAGATGCCAAGTTGATTTATGGCACCGTGTATCGGAGGTTGAGATGGATGCGGCCGATGTAGCAGACTTCGTCAGATTCCCCCTCAGGGTGAGGGGTTTTTGATTGTGGGGACGCTCTTCCCTGCAGGCGCAAGCCCCTGCAGTTAATTACGCTACCGCATCGCGGTAACAACTTTCTCCTTCTCTAGAATTTCACTTCGTGTCGTGTGTTTTTTTTATTTGTGGTTGCCCGTGGATTGTATACGGAGACTGAGTAATGCCGTCGCCCGTAGGACGTGGATTAGTCCAAATCCGTATTTACTTAGATTTGGGTTCGGTGTTTTTAGTTTAAGGATGCATTAGTCGCGTTGCGGCTAAGATCAACTTAAACGTTCGTCAAGGATACGTTAGTCCTGTTTTGGACTAAGATTAACTTGACATGATGATCGATTTGATATCTGGCCATCGGGACTCATCACCTCTCTAACGTCGTTGAAGGATTACAACGGCAGATGTCAGAGGAGTTCAGAGATGTACCCTGGAACCCAAGTTGATTTGGAGTTTTATAGTCCGTTTGAATGTTTAAGGATACATTAGCCGTGTTTGGGGGCTAAGATCAACTTAAACGGGATCGTTTAGATCAGGCAAAAGAGCATTTGGAGGCTCTATTGTTCCAGTTTAGGGACATAGTGGTCCATAGGTAGTTTTAGGGACGTTTCTGTCCGATATTAGTTTAAGGACGTTTCGGTCCGATATTAGTTTAAGGACGTCTCGGTCCGATATTAGTTTAAGGACGTCTCGGTCCAACATTAGTTTAAGGACGTTTCGGTCCAACATTGATGTATGGTCGTTGGGACCCGTCACCTCTCTGACGTCGTTGAAGGATTACAATGATAGGTGTCGGAGGAGCTCGGAGATGTACCCTCGAACCGGATATAAATTGATTTAGGGAGCAGCCGTGCTCAGTCAATTTAATTTGAGGACTTGCGGCCAAAATTGGGCTAAGTCCAGTTGAAAATGTTCAACACCTTTATTTATTTCTGGTCTATTAGACCTGTGCTAGGGTTTTGCCCATACTTAAATAATGCAATGCATTACTTCAGGCCATTTATGCCCATTTTGACTGGGCTCTGCCCTTTTTATTATGATGCAGATCATTTGTTTTGGTCCATTGGACTTTTCAATTGGGCTCTGCCTTTTAAATAATGCATAGCATTTTATTTATTAGGCCTGTTAAGCCTTTTAATTGGGCCTGGCCCTTCAGGAAATGAAATGCATTGCATTTGTCAGGCGCTTTGCGCCAATCACTGAGCGCAAGCGCTTGTGGTGAGGACACGTGTCATGCTCTGGGGAGCGCAAGAGCAACAGCGCAGTGCGCTGCACTGTTGCGCTGCTGACACGTGGCGCGCTCTGGTGAGTTGCGCCAATTCCAGAGAGCAAATCTCTATTTCAAGAGCGCGTAGCGCAAGTGGTTCTATAGCTGACACGTGGCGCTCTCTTGAGAGCGCAACAACGCAGTTTGTAAGTGCAGAGCACTAAGAATCTTTTAGATTCAAGAACAGAAGTGCAAAGCACTATTTAATTTCTTGATCTAAATTAGATCAAAGAAAAATAAATTTTTCTTTTTTTTTGTTTCAAGAACCAGAGGTTCATAAAAGTGCAAAGCACTATTTTTTATTTTGTTGTTTTCTTGTTTTTAAAGAACCAGTGGTTCAAAAAGAAGTGCAAAGCACTGTTTATTATGAAAAAACATTGATCTGGTTTTTAGATCAATGATTTATTAAAAGAGATTTCTTCTCTCTCGTGAAGGTTTTTTTTACCTCTTTCTTGAAATTTTCTCAGAGTTCTCTCTGTTTGAAGCTCTTGACTTTTTTCAAGAAATGTTGATGCCTTTGAATTGAGGCCTAGGGTCCTTTTTATAGTGCCCATAAATTAGTTAAATTTGTTAAAGAGATCTTTCTCTGAGTGATTTGGGGAATTTTCCCCACCGTTGGATCTTTGATCCAAGGGCTTCTGCTTTGCAGAAGAAAATCTTCTTGTTTTAACAAGAACAGAAAAGATTTCTTAGAAATTTAATTCTGTTTGGCACAGATGCCCCAGCGCGTGACACGTGTCGCGCAGCGCATTTGCGCTGACACTTGTCGCGCACTGCACAGCGCATCTGCGCTGACACGTGTCGCGCAGCGCACAGCGCAGCACAACTGCGTTAGCGCAACTGCGCTGACACGTGTCGCACAGCACAGCGCAACTGCGCGAGCGCATCTGCGCTGACACGTGTCGCGCAGCGCAGTGCATGCGCAACTGAAGCGTTGCTTCCTTTAAATAGAGCTTTGCTTCCTTTAAATAGAGTTTTGCTCTGATTGGGCGTGACTTCTTGGACGCTGTGCTGACGTATCAGCGCCTGACATGTGGCGCGTTGCGCCCGAGATTTGAAGCGTCGCTTCAAAATTTTAAATTTTGAATTTCAACAGAGCTTTGCTCTGATTGGGCGAAACAAATGCCCCCCCACCGTTGCGCTCACGTGGCGCGCACGTGAGTGCAGCGGTGGCAAACTCCTGATGGATCAAGAGGTGAGCTCAAGGGGCGCAAGCGCCTTATAAATATGGCCACTGGCCCTTAGAAAAATATTACCGTTTTAAGATTTTTGATTTCAACAGAGCTTTGCTCTTTCTTAAGAACTTCAGAGCTTTGCTCCTTCCCAAACTTTAGGTAAAAATTAACTTAAATCAAATTAATTTAAATTAATCTTAACCAAAGAGTTTTGCTTTCATAGATCTTTTGATCTAAAGAAATCCCTATTGGGGTTTCATAAACAGAGCTTTGCTCTCAAAATTTTATAGATCTACAGGGATTTTGTTCATGGGATTTTGTTCATCGGTTTTAACCCATGAACAGAGCTTTGCTCATAGATCTAAAAAAAACTGCTCTTTTAGCTTTGAAAAATGAAGAGTCTTTTTTTATAAATTTTTCATGAATCTTTCAAGATTCCAAAAATTTTCTGATGGACTTTTTCCATCATTACCACAGAGCCATGCTCTTTTAAGGAATCTTATTTCCCTGGGACCAGAGTTTGACAAGTGTCACTCTGTGACAGAGCTTTGCTCTGAAAGAGGAGATTTTCTCCTTGTCTCTAGGGATTCTTTATTAATGGGATGTTTTCTTGGGGACCAACTGACAATCTCATCCAATGATGAGTTTGTCTTATTAACTGATGTGTTATCATCCAGATTTTGTGGGTCCCTCTTTGGTCTCCTACTCACTGCACTGCTATGTGGTGTAATTAATTAATTTTAATTTAATTTAATTAATGCATTTTCTTTTTTATACGCCAAACATTGGAATTACAACACTAACGGCTAAATTGTTCTTTTGCAGCGATCATGTCTCTAGACACTTCATTACCGTTCGTTCGCTCGGAGGAGGGATTTCCCGAGGTACCCTCGGACCGTGAAGTCTTGACCATGATTAGAGAATACGACCCGGAGTACAAGAAACTCCACCTTTGGGGGTCTTGGTATAACCAGATTATTATGGGTCGACGCAGCTTCACATGCGCAGTGCCGTCTGAGCCCATCACGGCAATTCACTACGCTACCCCACCTTCAGTGCAGTATGCCGTGGAGATGATAGATTGGACCGCGAACAGCTTTCTTCATCCCGCTATGGATGCGGTTCCAGTTCAGCGTCCCATGGTTTTGGATCTCCTAGGATGCCGTATTTGTCAAGGAGAAGCACGGCCCTGGGGGCAATCATATAACCTTGGTTTGATTCCCCGTCACCCGATTGGCTATCTGCCGTGGGCCCGGTACATCCTGTCGACGAAGAAGTCGCAGTTGATAAGACTAGGACTGTACACCGCGGTCTACGTCTCTCTCTTCCAATATCCTACGCTCCCCACCTGGTGGTTCAAGGCTTTCTTGGAGCAATGGAATATTCCCACCCACACTTTCCTTGCCATGGATCGGGAAGTGTCTATCTCTTTAGAGGAATTCGCGGAGGTATCCGGCCTACCGGTCATGGGAGAACATTATGAGGAGCTGCTCCCGACAGATGTGTACGTCTTTGGTGCTAGGCCAGTGGTAAGGGGGGTCACGCCGGAGAATGCCGTTCAACACCAATTCCCGAGCTTGATTAGGGTGTTGAACATCTATGAATCTCTCTTTATCGAACGCAGGAGCCGCGGAGTTAATTTTGAGGATTTCATTGCTCAGTTCCTTAATCCAAACGTCCTCTCGGCAGAAACTGCCAAGTTTGCCACCCTTGAGGACCCTTTCGGTTTAGGTTTGGATAACCTGCCAGCGAGAGACATAGACCAAAAGGACTTTTTTCTTCCTAACTCCCCAACCATGTCCTTTACAGAAATTGCGGCTCCCGGAATGGATGAGGAGGCCTTTTTCTTAGGATTTCTCAGACTGTGGCTGAGTTGGTTCGCGATCCCAATGCACTCTCATCGCATGCGGCCTTCTGTCTTTTACCCAGCCCACCGAATGGTCATAGGGATAAAGGTGGCTGTGGGGATCGCTGGCTTGGCGCACCTATATCATGGCCTCAGCCGAGCAGCGGATGCCAATGAGCCCGGGGTACTGCACGTGGTCTTCCCGATGCACTACTTTGCATCGTGGCTCGAGCTACACACGACGGGTGTCTTCGACATGCATAAAAGGCCTTCATTCTTTGACAAGTGCGATTTTCCTCACATTATACAGTTGATTGGCTCATCAATCGTGACCCCTTCACCACGGAATGCCAGGGGTTTACTGCTTCGCCCTCACACTGTTAGAGTCAGGATGTCCTTTATTGACAAGGTATTAATCATTGGAAAAGCGTCCACCACTGCGGTGCGACCATTACAGGACTCCTTTAAGGATGGAGCTTCAGTGTTAACGGCCTGGGAGACCCTCCACTTGTATTCTATTAGACCGGTCTTCCTAGTCTTCAGGCAGGGCGGTGCAGCAATCTTCATGAGATATAACCCGCATCGTTTTGCCCAACAACTGGGCTACGATCAAGGGGTACCCTTGGAAGCTTTCTTACTGGAACCTGCTGCCAATGAAGAAGGGATGGAGAACGCGTTACATCACTTCATGCGCCTGAACACGGGTTCTCGTTTTTTCATCAGCACGCCGGCCTGTGCTCCACGACTCCTTAATGTATATAAAGAGTGGTACAATCATGCGACGGGGGCTGTTATAAAGGAAGAGAGGCGAGTGTTGATCGACCATAAAGAAGTACCCCTCGGCACCAACCGTAACGCTCCCTTAGTGCCAAGGACCCCAGTGGCTCCTCCTCTAAAAGATGCCGGGGGCAGACCATCTCGTGCGCAAAGTCCTCCACGTGAGCTGCCGCTCCCTGATATCACAGATGCACCTCCCACACCCTGTGCTCCAGTGGAAACAGTGGTTGTACCCTCGCCGCAGTCTGGCGTGGGTGCGGACGTCGGGACCCGTCGTCCCAAAGTGGCTGCTAAACGGAAGTCGATCCCCCGTGAGCCTAGGGTCGGAGGGCAAAAGAAAAAGAAGTCGCTCTTCGCTGCGGATGTCGTGTTCGGTCAGGAACCCCATGCTCCCTATGCCGAGGGCCTGCTCGAATACAGGACTAACGAAGGATTAGTGATGCCGCCGCCGGACGATACAGACTTGGAGGCTGCTCTCAAAGCTTCAGCATGGTTGGCGAGGCGTGACGCGTGGCTAGCTAAGCTTGCGCAATCAGGTAACTACTAGTCGCCTTTTCTTTATTGCAATATATCCTCTTCATTGCCTTTGACTAACGCTTTTCTTTCTTTTCTTTCAACAGGCATCACTGATGAAGAAGCCATTGCCGCTTCTCTGAAGACTTTCCAGGAGGAGGAACGTCTTAGAGCATCTATGGGCCTTAGTAAGTTTTGACTCATCAAGTTTTCATTTTCCTTGTGTTATGGTCGATCTAACCTTTCCCTTTTAATTACAGGAACCTCAATGCTGTTCCCTCCAGGTGACGCAGATGTCCTACCAGCTGCTGATGTTCCTGCTTCCTCTGGGCCACCGCAGGAGGTTCGTCTTGAAGAGCCGATGAGAGATGCTTTAAAGGCTCTGGAGGCATCCCTGAACGAAGATGACGACGCCTTGAAGGAGGCGTCACTAAGGTCCATCGCGACAGCCCGGGAGGAAAGGAAGCGGCTGAGGCGTGAGGCGAAGAAGCGCATGGCTGCCTTGGCTATGGGAGCGAGTCCCAGCACTGCCCCTCGTGCTGATACTCCATCTGAAGAGGCCCCTGTCGCCCTATCCACTGCCCGCAGAGAGGTGGCGCGTGCAGTTCGGAGCGCAAACGGTAAATCCGCTTCAGGTAATATTTCTCTCAGAGTTTTTGTTATAAGGATTTTAATGTCATTGGTCCTTACATCTCTCATCTTGCAGGGCCAAGTCCGATCGAGGGGGAGGCGGAAACCGTTGATCCCAAAGGAACAGAGGAGGCGGTACCTGCCGAACTCGAGCCAACGGTGGGCAATGTCGTTGTGGCTTTGGAGCTTGAGGTGGAGGTCGAGGGGCCTACCGCCGAGAATGTCATTGATGCCGAACCTGAAGTGGTGGCAGATGATATGATCATTATAACCGAGTCCAGGGTGGTGGCGGATGAGGCGCTCGAGGCTGGCGATCTCATGGTGATGGTGGACGATACAACTGCGACTACTGAACCTGAGAGTAGTGGGCGAGGTGGCCATGATTCCCGAGGACGAGCCAACCGCACCTTCTCTGGAATTTGGCAATACTCCAGTCATAGCCCTTCCCGTCTATGGTCCTCCGCCGTCTCCAGGTCTCGCGAGCACCATAACTGTTCCCAATGAGTCGGGGGATGAGGCCAGGGGCGGTGGTCTCATGTCAATAGAGGAGGGAATCGCCTCCGTTTCAGCCGGCAGCTCATCAAGTAAATCCTAAGTTGCTATCTTTTTTATCTTACAACACTTTCTGACAAATTCGCATTTGTTGTAACGCAGGTGCAGCCAGTGCTGATGCTCCACTGCTTGAGAGAGCGCCTTCAACAACTGCTTTGGCGGTGGTCACCTCTCAACCCTCTCTCATACCATCTAAAATGTTAGAAGGTATGGGTTTGCAATTTATTAATCCTATACTTCAGACATATAATTTGTGTACTAAAGTCATATTGTTGTGTCTCTTCAGGAGTGCTCTTTGATCATGTATATCAGATGTTGCTCCTACACTTCTCTTTCCCATCCGAACTCGCTTCTTCCTCTGGTGGCGTTGGTAAGTATGATTTCCATTGACATCTTTTTTTTTATTGATGGAATTACTTCTAACCTCTTTTTCTCCTCTCAACTGCAGTGCTACAGATTGAAGAAGGGGATAAAAGATCAGCTGCGCCACCGGCCCTTCCGACCTTGCCATTTGTCTCAACTGGTACAGCGACCATCACATTGGTAACTTCCCTCTCTTTATTTTCTGTACTGTTATCTGATCGCATCATGTTTCTTTTTAGCTGTCGTTCCGGCCTCGGCGCCCTTCGAGCCTCGCATTACAATGCCGGCGGGTCCTTATCTGAGGAGTCTGTCTTCAAAAGGCGCCGCGAATAGTCTGCGCATGTTGAGTGACTACGTCGAGGAACTTGACGTTGAAACTCCTACATCTGCCGCAGACTTCGCTATGGTGGTTAACCCGATGCTAGCAATACTCGTGAACTTTCATGATGAGGGCATCATCGCATCCTGGGTTAACCATTGTAGAGAGATCGAGGGTCGCCTATATCAGTTGGAGTCGCTGCGTCCCGCTCCCGAGACCTTGGCTGCCAGTAATCAAAGAACAGCGTGGATCGAGCAGAGCGCTCCTTACTTCCGCCATCTCGAACAAGAAGTCATTCCAAGGCGTAAGGAGCGTGGCGAGACTTCGAGCAAGTCTGCCCAATTGCATGCTTGGGTGGAGGCCAACGCCGCACGGCTGAAGGTTGTCTTTGAGGGTCTTCTGCAATGTCTTTCCGAAGGGTTATCATTGAGGCAACAACTTGACGTTGTCGAGCGAGATGCATCCAGCCAGGAAGCAGCCCAGAAGGCGACGGAGGAGCAACTTTCATCCTTCTTGCAGCAGCGGGCCCAGGTGGAGGCGGAGGTGGCTGCGGCTGTCACTCAGGAGGAAGCGCTGAAGGAAGTGCGAGAGCAGCTTGTGAATTTATTAAAGACACTTCCTCCTCAGTAGCTATCCATCCTTGTATCGTTTGTGCTCGTAGATAAAAGAATGTATATATATATATATATTTTTTATTCTTTGACATAATGTATCCTGTATCCAATCAAGTTTATGAATAATAGATACACCTTTTTTGTAATGTGTCATTTTCTCCGTCTTTTCTTTCTTTTATTATCATCATATCACCTTAGCAAACATAGTTGACGGATGATTAGAACGAGTATCCTGACTTTTTTAAGAAATAGCGATGGCTTAGGCCGCAGGTTCAGATCTGCTGCCTAAGACTTTTCAACTCTATAAGCCGTGAGGGTCTCATAGAGACTTTTCTCCCTACGGATCGAGAGGATCTCATAGGTGGGTTTTCTCCTTAGGAATCGTGAGGATTCCTAAGTGTGGTTTTCTCTTATAAGTCGTAAGGATCCTATAAGAGAATTTTTCCCTCTTATGAGTCGAGAGGACCCACAAGTGGTTGTTTCCCTCCTCGTCGAAATTCGACTTTGGAGAGTGAGACCCGTGAATAGTATGCAAAAGACCATTTTGGATTGACTTGCAGGGTCCCATTGTTCAGGAAGCAAGTTTTTTTTTAGTCCCTGCTGCCTGAGGCTTCATTTGCATGTTGAGACGAATCGGGAATTTCCCGCGGAGATGTTAGTTTCTCTGCGAGCTGACGCGAATCAGGCGGCTCTCGTCAAGGAGTGTTTGTATCCGTGAGTCGAGGAGTTTGCTAGGGATTATTTGTTTCCCAAGCGCCAAGGATTATTTGTTTCCTTGGGGTTTGAAACGAGTCGAGAATTTCCCACGGAGGCACTGGTGGCTCTGCGAGTCGACGCGGATCAGGAGGCTCTCGTTAAGGAGTGTTTGTATCCGTGAGTCAAGGAATTTGCTAAGGATTATTTGTTTCCCTAGCGCCAAGGATTATTTGTTTCCTTGGGGTTCGAAACGAGTCGAGAATTTCCCACGGAGGCACTGGTTGCTCTGCGAGTCGACGCGGATCAGGAGGCTCTCGTCAAGGAGTGTTTTTATCCGTGAGTAGAGGAGTTTGATAGGGATTATTTGTTTCCCAAGCGCCAAGGATTATTTGTTTCCTTGGGGTTTGAAACGAGTCGAGGATTTCCCACGGAGGCACTGGTGGCTCTGCGAGTCGACGCGGATCAGGAGGCTCTCATCAAGGAGTGTTTGTATCCGTGAGTCGAGGAGTTTGCTAGGGATTATTTGTTTCCCAAGCGCCAAGGATTATTTGTTTCCTTGGAGTTTGAAACGAGTCGAGGATTTCCCACGGAGGCACTGGTGGCTCTGCGAGTCGACGCGGATCAGGAGGCTCTCGTCAAGGAGTGTTTGTATCCGTGAGTCGAGGAGTTTACTAGGGATTATTTGTTTCCCAAGCGCCAAGGATTATTTGTTTCCTTGGGGTTTGAAACGAGTCGAGGATTTCCCACGGAGGCACTGGTGGCTCTGCGAGTCGACGCGGATCAGGAGGCTCTCGTCAAGGAGTGTTTGTATCCGTGAGTCGAGGAGTTTGCTAGGGATTATTTGTTTCCCAAGCGCCAAGGATTATTTTTTTCCTTGGGGTTTGAAACGAGTCGAGGATTTCCCACGGAGGCACTGGTGGCTCTGCGAGTCGACGCGTATCAGGAGGCTCTCGTCAAGGAGTGTTTGTATCCGTGAGTCGAGGTATCTGTTAAAGACACTGGTTTCTTCGGAGTTGGACTGAACCGTCGAGATTTGGCTTCGTCTTCTGGCGGAGCCTGTTAGGAAAGTATGGTTCCCTCTTTGTTTACGCCCTTGGATTGTATACAGGGATCGATGCGATCTTAACTGTAGGGCCAAAGTTTTATCATTTCTTCTTTTTATTTTATTTTATTTCCGCGATGCTCTATCATTTCAGCTTTTATATCGCGAAGGTCGCGATTGCCCAATCATTTCGGCTATTTTTCGCGGTGCCCAATCATTTCGGCTATTTATTTTATTTTTACTCACTGCTTTTTATTGCGAGTTGCCCAATCATTTAGGCTATTTTCCATGCATACAGTTTCTTTACTTGCTGTTTTTTATTGCAAGTTGCCCTATCATTTCGGCTATTTCGTATGCATATGCGGCCTATTGGCTTTTTGCTGTAGACCAATTTCGGCATCAGCACCGCTACAACTGGGATATTGTCAGGAGCGAATCATCATCTGCCTCTGTCAATGTCGAACAAAGGTGGCTTAGCGACCAGGGTTAGGGTCCTGTCGACTGAGGCTTTTGACTTCATGAGCCGTAAGGGTCTCACGAAGTTATTTCTCCCTACAAGTCGTGAGGATCTTGTAGGTGTATTTTCTCCTTAAGAATCGTGAAGATTCCTAAGCGTATGTTCCTCTGTAAGTCGTAAGGATCCTACAGTAGGGTTTTCTCCTTTTAAGTCGAGAGGACCTACAAGGGTCATACGAACATATCCCCAGTCACGGATGAGACTTGGTTAGGGAAATGTTTATTCGCGCCCGTGGATTGTATACAAGGGTCAGTATTGAGCCACTTGTAGGGCAATATCGGAAGTTGTGGGAGTTGCTTAAGCATAGGTTTAGGCCTCTGTAACTTAAGACTTTCAACTCTTATGAGCCGTGAGGGTCCCATAAGAGAGTTCTCCTTACGAGTCGTGAGGATCTCGCAAGTGTTTTTTCTCCTTAGGAATCATGGGGATCCCTAAGTGTGTTGCTCCCTTGTGAGTCGTAAGGATCTCACGTGGGTGGTTTCTCCGTATAAGGTCGAGAGGACCCTATAAGTGTCCTTTAACGAGGTTGCGCCCTTTCGGGTTTTCACAAACACTCGCCGGTAGTCCTGCTGTTTTTACTCACGGAGCCCTTTCGGGTTTTCATCCGTGCCCATTTTGCTTATGGACATACCGTTTTTATTTTATATTTTTATTTATTTATTTTCTTCTTCTCTTTTTTTTTACGAGGTCGCGCCCTTTTCGGGTTTTCACGAACACTCGCCGATAGCCCTGCTGTTTTTACTCACGGAGCCCTTTCGGGTTTTCATCCGTGCCCTTTTTGCTTATGGACATACCGTTTTTTTATTTTTATATGTTTTTTTTATCTCGTCAGCCTAAAAGATACTGCAGTAGTAGTTTTAAAGACGTTTCGGTCTGCTATTAGTTTAAGGACATCTCGGTCCGGCGTCTGAGAAGGCTGGCTACTGCTGATAGAGTTTGAGTTTAGGAAGATGGCGAGCGGACATAGTCGTCTTCATCTATCATTGGCCTAGGCTGTGGCTCATTAAGCGTAGTATTTCTTTAGGAAGCGACCGTTTATCGGCCTGAAAGGCCTTTCACCGTGCATGTCCATGAGTAGATAGGCCCCACCCTGGTAGACCTTATCTATGATGTACGGGCCTTCATAGTTTGGCTCGAATTTTCCCCGCTTGGCGCGATTAGGGATCATAGGCCTTTTGACCACTAGCACGAGTTCGCCTTGGCGGAATGTCCTCGGTCGGGTCAATCTTTCGTATGAGCGCGTCATCTTTGCTTTATAAGCTTCTAGATTTTGTTGCGCTATGAGCCGGGTTTCATCAAGGGCGTCAAGCTCCTCAAGCCGAAGGTTAGCATTTTCTTCGTTCGTCAGCTCATAGTGAACTGCCACTCGTAGAGAGGGTAACTCTATCTCGAGGGGGAGTACTGCTTCCGTCCCAAATACCAACGCATACGGCGTTGTGTTTGTGGCCGTCTTAAATGTAGTTCGATATGCCCAAAGAGCCTCTTGCAGTCTCTCGTGCCAGTCTTTCTTATTTCGAGACATCGTCTTTTTCATGATTTTCGTCAAGGTCTTGTTGAAGGCCTCGGCTAGACCGTTAGCTCACGGATTATAAACCGAGGAATATCTCCAGTCTATATTGTGCTGTTGTGCAAAGCGACTGATCTTGTGGCTTTTGTAAGCTGGCCCGTTATCGGAAATGATCCATCTCGGAATTCCAAACCGATATATGACGTGCGTCTTGAAGAAGTGGAGGATATTTTCCGTCTTTACTTCCCTCAGCGGTACTGCTTCTGCCCATTTGGAGAAGTATTCAGTCGTTGCCAGGATGAAACGATGTCCCCTAGACGATGCTGGTTCGATGGGGCCGACTATATCAGACCCCCACATCTCGAATGGCCAGCTAGCCACCGTTGGATGTAGTGGATTTGGATGCTGGTGAATGAAATCCCCATGAATTTGGCATGAGTGGCATTGCTTCGCATATTCGAGGCAATCCTGAATCATCGTGGGCCAGTAGTAGCCCATCCGTTTGATCTTCAACTTCATCTTTGGGCCTGCTTGGTGAGAGCCGCAGAGTCCGTCGTGAACTTCCTGGACGACCCTTTTCGCTTCGTCAGGTCCTAAGCATCTCAGCCACAAAGAATCAAATGACCTCTTGTACAGAGTATCGTTGACGAAGGCGAAAGACAGAGCTCGTTTCATGAGCTGATGTCTTATGGACGCTTCTTCAGGCACTCGGTGGGACTTAAAGTAGTCTATGAAGACTTCTCTCCAATTCTCAGCCTTTTCCCAATCTTTTATTTGCAGGGTCGTCTGTTCAGTCGCTTCCTTTTCTTCGGGTGATTCCGGAGATATTTCTGCTGGGGTGAGCACCCGACGGCTTTGTACCACGATTCTAACATCCTCGAGGTTCTCATCAGCCAATTCTTTAGCGAGCTTGGCTAATGCGTCCGCTTTGCTGTTTTCTGCGCGCGGTATGCTTTCCAGCATATAGGAAGGAATTTGGGTCAACAGCTGTTGCACCTTTTCGCCATACTTCACCAACTCTGGCTTGCACGTTTGGTAGTCGCTGTTTACTTGACTGACAACCAGTTGGGAATCTCCGTATATGAGGAGGTTTTCAATTCCTATGTCGATGGCGATCTCGAGGCCCGCTATCAGAGCTTCGTATTCGGCTTCATTGTTTGTCCTAGGCTCTGTTAAGGAGAAAGCGAAGCGCATTATCCCTCCTTGTGGAGTTACAAAGATGAGTCCTACCCCCGATTTGATTATATGGGTACTTTGTTTGCGCTTCTTTACGGAAGATGCTCCATCGAAATAGAGCTCCCATCGGGTATCACCCCCGTCGATCGCATCAAACGCATGTTCGTCTGGAAGATCGCAATTTAGAAGAGAATCGGCGGGTATGGGATGCTCAGCGAGGAAGTCGGCGATGGCCTGGCCTTTCACTGCCTTGAGAGGTTGATACGTTATTGAAAACTCCATCAAGAGTAGGGCCCATTTAGGGAGTCGTCCCGTCAATATGGCCTTTGACATCAAGTATTTAAGGGGGTCCACCTTTGAAATGAGACGGACCTCATGCGCCAACGCATAGTGCCTAAACTTTGTTATCGCGAAGATCAACGCCAGGCAGTGTTTTTCAATGGGGAGCAGTTGCTTTCTGCCCCTAGTAGAACTCGACTTAAGTAGTAGAGTGCTCTTTCTTTCCCTTGATCGTTCTCTTGTGCCCATAATGCGCCTAAAGAACCTTCGAGGGCAGTTGTATAAAGAATGAGAGGCTTTCCCTTAACCGGAGCAGCCAACACTGGAGGGTTTTGCAGGTACTGCTTGATCTCGTCTAGTGTGCTTTGGCATTTTTGATCCCAGACGAACGGGGTTCCCTTCTTCATCAGGTGGCTATAGGGACGGCACTTGCCTGAAAGATTGGCTATAAATCGCCGTATGTATGCGAGCTTCCCTTGGAGAGATCGCAACTGTTTAAGAGTTCTTGGCGGAGGCATTTCCATGATCGCTTTAATCTTTGACGGATCTATTTCAATACCTCGGTGTTGAACAATGAACCCCAGGAATTTGCCTGAGGAAACTCCAAATGCACACTTGAGTGGGTTCATTTTCAAGTTGTATTGTCTAAGGCGTTGAAATACGGTCTTCAGATGTTCGAGATATTCCTCATATGATTTGCTTTTAACCACGAGATCGTCGATATAGCATTCGACGATTTCGTGTATAAGGTCATCGAAGATCTTTGTCATGGCCCTTTGATAGGTGGCACCGGCGTTCTTTAAACCGAAGGGCATCACTTTATAACAGAATATACCTAGAGGGGTCCTGAAGGCTGTGTGCTTCTGGTCTTCGGGATGCATCTTTATCTGGTTATACCCCGATGAGCCGTCCATGAAGGAGAAAACCTCATGAGTGGATGTATTGTCTATCATCAGTTCGATGACTGGCACTGGAAAATCATCCTTCGGGCAAGCTTTATTAAGATCCCGGAAGTCTACGCATATACGCACTGTCCCATTTTTCTTCATCACCGGGATGATGTTGGCGATCCATTCAGGGTATTGAACTTCCTGGATGAAGCCAGAGTCGATTAACTTTTTGACCTCGGTATTGATGCTCATCTCAAGCTCGAGTCGCATCCTTCTCGGTGCCTGTTTGACTGGCTTGATGTTCGGGGATATCGCCAATCTGTGTACAGCAATTTCTGGATCTAGTCCCGGCATTTCGGAATAGTTCCACGCGAAGTAATCTTTATGCTGTAGAAGCACATCCTTTAACGCAGCCACCCTTTCTTCAGATAGTAACTCGCTGATGAATATCGGTCGTGGATCTTTTGCCGTCCCCAACTCAATCTTCTTGAGGTTATCTGCAGTGGTATGGATTCCATCTTCCAGCTCTTTTGGCGCTGGTGGGAATTCTGAGATTATCTCGTCGCTGCTGTTTTCGAAGCACCAAGGGAACTCATCTATGTCCTCGGGCTCTTCTTTTGATATCATTATCACGTGACAAGTACGGATTCGCTTCCAATCCCAATGCGGAACTGGTTCTTTTTTCGTGGCTTTGGGCTCGTGCCTTTGTGGCGGCGCTACCCTCCAGTTGTCAGACAGGACGAACTTGCCGAGCTGGTACTGATCTTCAACCCAATTTTTGAAGGTGAAGCAATCTTCAAGAGGATGCCCTATTACTCGATGGTAAGAGCAATAGTTTGGGTCAGAGACTTCGCCTGCTTGTTCGGGATGTTTAGACTCCGGCAATGTAAGCATTTGATGTTTTAGAGCAAGGTCAAGTATCTTCTTCGTCTTGTCCCGAGGAAACGAGTACGCTCGACCCATTTTCTTCATAAGGGATAGATCGATAACGCTCGACTCCCGTTTGCGTGGCTTCTTAGCCCCGCTTTGCTGTTGCTGAGCGCCTTTTCGGCCTTTCGACTTATTTCTGCTTTTGCGTCGAGCCTTGTTTATAACAGGTTGACAGGGAGCAGCCTTTTCATCTTTCACGGCCTGTTGGAGAAGGCGTTGTGTTCTGGCTTTCTCGTAGATGACCATTTCGCGATTATGATCGTCTCGGACTTTTTGACCCGCTTCCCTTATAAGCTTGTCCATTTGTTCTTCGAACGACGGACTGGGCACTTTTGCATCCGGAACTTTCACCGGCTTAGGATTAGCGTCCTCCCATTGAGCGTCTGCTTCTTCATCGAAGTCATACATGACGTAACAGCTATTTAGTAGCTCCCGTTTCTTTGACCGGAGGTATCCGAGTCCTTTTGTCTCCATTCTCCCGTTAGGCAGTTTGCGTTGAGTCCCGGGAACGTTCCAGACTTTATCATAGAACTTGGCTTTTCGAACGGTCTGCTTGAAGGATATCCCTTGGCGTTTCAGCAGCTTTTTCAAACCCTCTGTATAATATCTAGGAAGACGGATAGGCTGAAACCTGTCAAGCGTAGGATCCGCGCCATGCCAGATTTCTTTCTCCACCTTGGTTTCTTCAGAGCGGTAAAACAGAATTGCTTTCTCGCTCTCTCGCCTGGGAGGGATATAGAATGTCCGCAACTCTTCTACACTGTAGATATTAAGTGCATCCAGTTCTTTATGGTGTTTAAGCGGCACTATGGCGACTTGTAGACTTTGCTCTTCGTCAGCGGACGTTCGTATGGAAGGTCAAGCAGAGAATATCACACGGATCTCATCTTCCGAGTCGCTACCAAAGATCAACGTAGGAGTGGACGGTCCTAGCTTGCTGTGTTGGGGTGGACCCGAATAAACTATCTCCTCTTCCTCCTCAGTATCACTGCCGAAGACAGGGATGGTGGCGTTAGCTTTGTTCTCCGGCTTGTGACACTTCTCCGTGTCTTCGAAATCCGGCAAGAAGTATTTGGCATCTTCGTATTTGCGGACCTCGTTCACAGAGAACGGGTTCAGTTCTCCCGTCACGGTATACTCGAAACCATCCTTAAAATACTTCATACACTGATGTTGTGTAAAAGGGATGATGTTGTACTCGTGTAACCATGGTCGGCTGAGCAACGCGTTGTAACATGTCTTGGCGTCTATGACATGGAACTTAATGTCCGTGACGAGTAGCCCGAAGCGTAGCATCAGTATCACAGACCCAAGAGTTCTTGACGATTGGGAGTCGAACCCGGAGATGGTGATCTTGTCACGAGCAAGGTGCTGGACGCTCATGCAGATTTCTTTTAACACCCGCACGTTGAGGAGATTAACAGACGATCCATTATCGATCAGGATTTTGCCTATCTTTATATCATGGCAGTATCCTGAGACATAGAGAGGGCGATTGTGTTCGCACGTCCTAAGGAGAAGGTCTTCATCGCCGAAAGTGACATCGGCCGTGTGCACTTCCTCCAATTCATCCTTCATCTTTTCCTCGGCCAGGCATGCTTGGAATTGTTCCGTGTCCTGGAGTGCCTTAATCAACGAGTCTCTCGCCTCCTTTGATAACAAAAGGGCGTCAAGAATGCTGAGCTGTGAGGGTAGTTTCCTCAGACGTGCTAAGACGTTGTTATCCACCTTATTCTTCTTCGGCGGGTTGTTGGCGCTTAGCTCTTCCAGAACTTGGTCATCTAAGACGATATCTTCAGAGACCTTTTCTTTCCCTTTATCTGTTCTGTTCAAGGGTCCGAGGTTCTTTTCAGGCAGCGTCCGATTCCGCAGCCGGATATTTTCGCAGACCTTCAGCTCTTCTTCTTTTCCCGAAGCGGACTCTTTAAAGAGAGGGGCAAGTTCTAGCTCTTCATCAGAATCACTCCCGAATGTAGGCACTTGTGACCCGTCGGTGTTAACCACGCGACAATCGCCGGTAGTTCTTTTAATCCCTTCGGTCGTATTTCTTTGCTCCCGACGAGTTTTGCGCTTTTCTCGCTTAAAGCGTTGTCGATGAGCAACGTATCCTTGCCGCCATCTATCGAAAGCTTTGCACTCTTGAGTGGGGTGCGAAATCTTTTGATGATATAAGCAATAGGAGGGGTGCGTTTCTATTTCACCAGTAATTTTTTCTTCAGAGGATGGTAGCTTCATGCCCATTGATATGGCCTTAGCAAACCTTTTCTTTATCTTGAATTGGCTTTTGTCGGTAGCGAAGGTGTTTTGCTCCAGCGGGATCGTCTCAGCTCTTTCATCAAGTCGCTGGCGCTTGGCCCTTTCAAATATAGCCATCTCACGTTCTCGACCAGCTTTACTTTTCAGTCGAGCTTCGTTAAGGAACGCGTCAATCATTTCAACTGATAGCTCCGGAATTTTTGATTCGGTATCTGCCCCCAGCGTTTTAGTGCCTGGAGTCTCCTCATCGTCCGCGATCGAATGGGAGATCATATGACAGCTCGCCACATATTCCTCGGGTTCATCCGATGAACTTTCTCCCTCATCTTCTTCTTGAAAGACGTGATTGAGGAACTCTTGGAGCATAATGGGAGTCCGTGCCGTTTGGTTGTATTCATCCAGCGCGTCAATTTGCTTTTGTAAGTCTGTGCATTTGTTGCCAGGCTTCACGGGCTTCTTTGACTTCTTTTTCTTCTTTTTCAAGGGTTTTGACGGCTGGTTGCGAGTGCTTAAGCCACCACCATCGATCTTCGGAGTTGGACATGGCTTCAACATCCCCTCAATGACCTACGGTTCCAACGGGTTCTTCCACTTGATCGCTGGACATGCCTGAAGATCGTTTAGCATCCTCATTGTCTTGGCTGATAATACAACCTCCCAAGGAGCTTCTTCAATGACGGAGCATGTTGCCCCCGGCATATTCGTCCCCTTAGAGGTATGGGGCTGCGGGGGATTCACCTTCCATTTGTCAGATAACGAGAACTTGCCCTGTCGGTACTGGTTTTCAAGCCAATTTTTGAAAACGTAGCAATCTTCGATCGGATGGCCTAGTACTCGATGATAAGGACAGTAGTTGGGCTCGTTGACGTCACTTGGTTGTAACGGACGTTTTGGATCCGGCAAATTTATGAGTTTGTTGTGCAACGCCAGCTCGAATAACCTCCTCGTTTTATCGCGGGAAAGGAATAAGGACGTCCCATCCTATCCTCAAGGGGTACGTACGGGCGCATATTATTTTGACGAGCAACTGGCTTCGGGTCGCTCGGTTGTTGTTGAGCATTAGCGACGACGATCGCTTTTCCCTTCCCTTTGTCATTTCGGGAGTCCGGCCTTGGAAGAGGAGGTTTATGGCCCATCTGATCCATCTGTGCTAGTTTGTCGATCAAGGCTTGGAAGGTAGTCGGCTTGAAAAACATCATAAACTGCGAGATAGTTGCTTGTGGATCGAGGGTTCCCACAAACATACCCACTGCGGGAGCTTCTTCAATGCGCTGCTCACACTTTGACCATAAATTCCGCCATCGTATAGCGTACTGAACCCATGTCTCGCCGGGTTTTGGCATTAATCAGTGCCGTCATTGGGTTACGTTCACTGGCACTTGCAAAACGTTGAGTAAACAACAGCTCCATCTCCGCGAAGGTTTTAATAGAGTCATTTGGGAGCTCAGAGTACCACTCGAACGCCGTATCTGATAAGCTTCCAACAAACTGGCGAAGCAACAGCTTGTCGTCACCGCCGGTGTTGCCGCAGAGTGCCCTGAACTGGGCAACATGCTGATGAGGATTGCCCGTCCCCTTGTAGACATGGAACTTGGGAATTGTATAACCTGGCGGGTATTTGATTTGATCGTACCAACTTGGATATGGCCGCCCCGTTTTTACGACCTGACCGGCCGCTTCGGTCGCATGATGCACCCGTATTTGCTGGGCGATGTATTCATCCAAATCAGTTTTTGAGATTGTATCCTCTTTAGCTGTGGACAGAGCTGGTGGAGGATTCGACATCTCTCCCCTATCGTCTTCAAGAATGATCGGGGGATCTTCAGCAGGTGGATCTTGTTGAATCATCATACCCACCATATCCTGGAATAGGATGGCCATTTTCTTTATGTTGGCTGCCTGCTCCGCAGCTTCTTTATCTTTCTTCTCTAGTACGCGACGAAGGAATTCAGCGTCCGTTTCTTGTTCTTGACGCTCGTCCGAGGATGTTTCAGGGGTTTCTTTTGGCCCTGTAAGTGCGGCCATAGCGTTCATCATTTCTTGGAGCTTCTGCTGCTGCTCCTGAGCCTTGGTCACTTACCTCGTGTGCGGTCTATGACCTGTTGATATGCGGCTATCTTCTTTCCCCGATGCCATGTAAACCGTATGAACTGTTATGCCCCCTGTCTTGGGGCGTTTAGGTTCACCATTTTTAACTATTGCCGCTGACGCGGGAGTTTTCTCTGGCCTCCTTCTTTTATGGGCCGTTGAGGTTGAAGGGGCCGTTGCAGTGGGCACCCTAGCGATTGTTGTCCCTTGCTGTTCAATAGGACTGTCTGTTCCTTTTTGCACCTTCGTCTTCTTTCGTTGACAGGAGTGATCCGGGTTGATCACGGAGTCTTGAACCCTCCGCCAAACTTTATAAATTTTTGAAGACAGCTGTTGAGGGGGCTGTTCTTGTTTTGTTTCTGGAACTCTCTCCGCAGGTGGAGGAGATCTCTTCAGTGTAGCGGTTGGAGAGTTCTTCCGTACCCTCCTTAGCAATTCAAAGTTGTTCCCAGTTGGAACAACAGCGTTGACTTCCACCATTGGAGCCGGTGGAGTTAGCCCTGAGGGAGAGTTGTCCCCTGCCTTCCTCACTCGTTGCCAATGGCGACGTCGAGCATGACGAGCCGTTGGGACTGACTCGGAGATTGAGACATCTTCTTTTTGCCCCCTGTCTGAATGAGGCGCCGCTGGTGTTAACCTCTTAAAGACTGGGGTTGTCTTTTGAGGGGTAATATTCAACCTGTCGAAGACAGATCCTCGAGTAGGGGGAGGAGCAGGAATCGTCAGCCTTGAAAAGACTGACTCTTTGACAGGGGAAGCCGCCTTGACGACTTCTGGAGCAACAGTTATTGCCTTCCTCGGGACAGCCAATTTAGAGTTCTGATTTAGCTTGGTGAAAACCGAGGCTGTCGGTTTGGTAGTGAGCGACCCGTTGACAAGGGCCTTCGTAGCAGTGAGCCGGTGGAAGACAGACTTTTTGTTCCCTTCCGGTGCAGGTATTGGCGTAGGGAAGCTTGTAGGTGGGATCATGGTCCCAAAGAACAGACCAGTGGTAGCTTGGGTCACCTGGTCTACCGGCAGAGTAACGAAGGAAGCCGCTTGGGGCCCATATGCTACACTTCCGGGGGAGGTGGAGCGTCCATTGCAGTGGCACTTCGAGCAATTGGTGCAGTTAGAGGCCATTGAATCTTGAGTTCTGCGCCAGGCAAAAGACCAAATCTTAGTAACTTGAAATCCGAAGGCAACCATTTAACAAACCGCGATTGGTTCGCGAAGACGACACACGAAGTGTGGAGTGGAAAGAGGAAAAGGTCCCACCGGGCATGCCAGAATCTGTTCCCCTCCGAATGGCGGCCTAGACTTTGCGTCTTGCCTGAGATTCGGGGCAGATGCTATATGGTTTTATCCGTCTACCTCTCCGAAGATGCCAAGTTGATTTATGGCACCGTGTATCGAAGGTTGAGACGGATGCGGCCGATGTAGCAGACTTCGTCAGATTCCCCCTCAGGTTGAGGGGTTTTTGATTGTGGGGACGCTCTTCCCTGCAGGCGCAAGCCCCTGCAGTTAATTACGCTACCGTATCGCGGTAACAACTTTCTCCTTCTCCAGAATTTCACTTCGTGTCGTGTGTGTTTTTTTTTATTTGTGGTTGCCCGTGGATTGTATACGGAGACTGAGTAATGCCGTCGCCCATAGGACGTGGATTAGTCCAAATCCGTATTTACTTAGATTTGGGTTCGGTGTTTTTAGTTTAAGGATGCATTAGTCGCGTTGCGGCTAAGATCAACTTAAACGTTTGTCAAGGATACGTTAGTCCTGTTTTGGACTAAGATCAACTTGACGTGATGATCGATTTGATATCTGGCCATCGGGACTCGTCACCTCTCTAACGTCGTTGAAGGATTACAACGGCAGATGTCAGAGGAGTTCAGAGATGTACCCTGGAACCCAGGTTGATTTGGAGTTTTATAGTCCGTTTGAATGTTTAAGGATACATTAGCCGTGTTTGGGGGCTAAGATCAACTTAAACGGGATCGTTTAGATCCGGCAAAAGAGCATTTGGAGGCTCTATTGTTCCAGTTTAGGGACATAGTGGTCTATAGGTAGTTTTAGGGACGTTTCGGTCCGATATTAGTTTAAGGACGTCTCGGTCCGATATTAGTTTAAGGACGTCTCGGTCCAACATTAGTTTAAGGACGTTTCGGTCCAACATTGATGTATGGTCGTTGGGACCCGTTACCTCTCTGACGTCGTTGAAGGATTACAACGATAGGTGTCGGAGGAGCTCGGAGATGTACCCTCGAACCGGATATAAATTGATTTAGGGAGCAGCCGTGCTCAGTCAATTTAATTTGAGGACTTGCGGCCAAAATTGGGCTAAGTCCAGTTGAAAATGTTCAACACCTTTATTTATTTCTGGTCTATTAGACCTGTGCTAGGGTTTTGCCCATACTTAAATAATGCATTGCATTACTTCAGGCCATTTATGCCCATTTTGACTGGGCTCTGCCCTTTTTATTATGATGCAGATCATTTGTTTTGGTCCATTGGACCTTTCAATTGGGCTCTGCCCTTTTAAATAATGCATATCATTTTATTTATTAGGCCTGTTAAGTCTTTTAATTGGGCCTGGCCCTTCAGGAAATGAAATGCATTGCATTTGTCAAGCGCTTTGCGCCAATCACTGAGCGCAAGCGCTTGTGGTGAGGACACGTGTCATGCTCTGGGGAGCGCAAGAGCAACAGCGCAGTGCGCTGCGCTGTTGCGCTGCTGACACGTGGCGCGCTCTGGTGAGTTGCGCCAATTCCAGAGAGCAAATCTCGATTTCAAGAGCGTGTAGCGCAAGTGGTTCTATAGCTGACACGTGGCGCTCTCTTGAGAGCGCAACAGCGCAGTTTGTAAGTGCAGAGCACTAAGAATCTTTTAGATTCAAGAACAGAAGTGCAAAGCACTATTTAATTTCTTGATCTAAATTAGATCAAAGAAAAATAAATTTCTTTTTTTTTTGTTTAAGAACCAGAGGTTCATAAAAGTGCAAAGCATTATTTTTTATTTTGTTGTTTTCTTGTTTTTAAAGAACCAGTGGTTCAAAAAGAAGTGCAAAGCACTGTTTATTATGAAAAAATATTGATCTGGTTTTTAGATCAATGATTTATTAAAAGAGATTTCTTCTCTCTCGTGAAGGTTTTTTTTACCTCTTTCTTGAAATTTTCTCAGAGTTCTCTCTGTTTGAAGCTCTTGACTTTTTTCAAGAAATGTTGATGCCTTTGAATTGAAGCCTAGGGTCCTTTTTATAGTGCCCATAAATTAGTTAAATTTGTTAAAGAGATCTTTCTCTGAGTGATTTGGGGAATTTTCCCCACCGTTGGATCTTTGATCCAAGGGCTTCTGCTTTGCAGAAGAAAATCTTCTTGTTTTAACAAGAACAGAAAAGATTTCTTAGAAATTTAATTCTGTTTGGCGCAGATGCCCCAGCGCGTGACACGTGTCGCGCAGCGCACAGCGCTGCGCATCTGCGCTGACACGTGTCGCGCAGCGCACAGCGCAGCGCAACTGCGCTGACACGTGTCGCGCAGCGCACAGCGCAGCGCAACTGCGCGAGCGCATCTGCGCTGACACGTGTCGCGCAGCGCAACTGCGCGAGCGCATCTGCGCTGACAGTGTCGCGCAGCGCAGTGCATGCGCAACTGAAGCGTTGCTTCCTTTAAATAGAGCTTTGCTCTGATTGGGCGCGACTTCTTGGACGCTGTGCTGACGTATCAGCGCCTGACATGTGGCACGTTGCGCCCGAGATTTGAAGCGTTGCTTCAAAATTTTAAATTTTGAATTTCAACAGAGCTTTGCTCTGATTGGGCGAAACAGTCGCCAATATGGCAAAGATAATATATGCGTTACATTTTATGAACTCGAGACAGATTATATATGTGTTCTTCAGAACTTATTTTTTTCCATAGATTTGAGAAGCCGTGGTGGGATTTATAAAACTTGTGAATGTTTTTAAATGCAGTTTTCTTGTGATATGATGATTTTGCTTCCACCATGAGTTTTGGTTTTTATGATGAGATATCCGAATCGAGAGAGGGGTTAACCGATTACGGGTACATGGTGGACCCGATATGACATCGGGGGGCAGGAAGACCGTAGGGAGGTACGGGGAGCCTACCGAGATGGATCGATACCGGAATAAGTATTAGAGCGCGGTGGATATCTGGGAGATACCGATCAAGGTTATTGATATCGGGAAAGGACCGATCTGACAAGACGGTGTCTATGATATCTGGATTTACGTGTCGGTGATATACATGAGATTTAAAGTGTTGATGCTGGACACTTATATGTTGATGTTTGCGCGATCCGTCGAGATGCGCTGTTATAGATTATACCATATAGTAGCCGAACAGGACTGATCCATGGAACAGTACCTGAATACGATTTCACATATAGATGCACATAAAGAGATTTCCAATTGAGCTATAGTCTCACTATTTTGACGTGTCTGGGACTACACAAGAAACTTTTCAACGGAAACTCTCTTAAAACTCGTTTCTAAAAGGCGAGACGTAGACTCTAAACAAAATGCTTATACTTAGATGCATGCTAAGTATATGATATATACTTATATGTTTATAGTACTTGTGCATGATATATATTTTAGTACAGGATATGATAGTACTATACTTTATGACCTAGGTAGATTGTTATGCATTTCAATTTCTACTTTACGATATACTTTTATTCATTGAGTTGGTAACTCATCCCCGTTGTGCTTCAATTTCTTGCAGCATTGACCGCTCGGATCAGTAGTGGCTTGTTGACACATTTCTTCTTTGGTGATTGTTTTGGTAGGTGGGTTACATGTTGGATCGTAACCACCCGTTGTATATGGATATTCTTTTAGATCTAGTTAAAAATCCATCGACCAAAACTTGTATATTTGTGAACTTAGAAGCGAGACTTAGATGTTTTTGTGTTTTTGGGCGTCGCACTCGTTTGGAGTCGACTTTATATTGTTGTTGGTTATATTTAGCTTTCTATTTCTTCGTCTTGGGCGTCGTATATTATCTGCATGGTTGCTTCTCCGTTTGGTCATGGAAACTAGCTCCTGTTGGAGATACTTTATATATATTATGCTTTGTATGTCGTTTTATTAAAAATTTACAAAGGAGGTGCTGCCCGATTTTCAATCGATATAGGCGTTTTCAAACAAATTTACTTATACTTTAAAAAGAAACTTGATTCCATTTAATAACTCTTTTTAAAACTTCACCTCCACTATTTTCTTAAAAAGGTTTAGATTTCGGATTTTTGGCTTACTTGGATCGCGTCGACATCTTTTGACGTCACGTGATCTAAGTGCTGGTTATGTGCTGCTTTTAGGTCGTGATAGCGGCCATTATCTTCGACTGGTCCATAGGCTCTGCAAGGAGCAACAAAAAAAGGGCTAGCAATAAAAGCAGCTAAATATACAAGTCTAAATTGATTGGCTAAGATCTAACTTACCTATGAAGCGCGTGAGACTGAGTCTCGCCATGCTCAGGGCCTACTCGAAAAGCAAGGCATCAGTGCGCTGGATCGGCTCCTACCAAGACACAATCCCCACCTCCAGGGCACTCGGCAGCTTGGCCTTTGGGCAATCTGCCCTATGCCACTCGGTGGGCACCGGCCACTCCTATCCTTACGGAGGACCGACAAAGATGAACTTCTCCTTCCACTCTTGGATAGAAGAAGGGACGGCCACTACCCCCGACCTGGCTGTCCTACCCTTGAGCTTTTTAAAAGAGAAATATACCCAACTCGGCTCATCCTTACGAGTACCCAGATGGTTCTTATAGCAGAGAAAGGACAAGATGAGCCCTAGATTAAAGGGGATCCGATGGATTTTAAGCCGAATCAGGAATCTGAGGAGAATCCTCTACGAATTTGGTGCTAGCGTGCCCGGGGCGAGTTGAAAACAATGAAGGAATGCACAAATCTCGGGCCGAATAGGCAAATGCATCCCTGCTCGAAACACTTCCAAGTACAGGATAATCTCATTACCCTGTATCTGGTCTGCCCATTCACCCTCTGTGGCCAGACGGAGAGTGTAGCCAGAAAGAATGTGGAAACGAGCCCGTATTTCAGAAAGCTCGTCCAGCCTGTTCAGCATCGAAGCAGCGTCACGAGTATTCTCGATACGCACCTTAGGGGCCTTCTTGGCCCCTCAACGATGGGGAACAAGCGAATCGCCACCCCTTGGGGGCGAAACCGACACAGAGGAAGAAGAACTTCCTTGGCTATCAAAAGTCACGGATGGCCCACTAGACTAGGCTTCAGAGGTCAAAGCTTCATCACCTGACTCTACCCTAACTATATCTACCAGAGGATCAGAGGAAGATATCTGACCTGATTCAAAGGAAGGGTGCTGAAGGAGGGGTTGGACTATAGATCCGACCTAAGAGCGGGTGAGCCGAGCAATCTACAGACAACAGAAAACAAGCGAAGCAAAGGTGTTTTCTGGGGACATGCCATCCCTATTTATACACTTAGCAAAGGCTATACAGCGGCCCAGATCCGCTTCGGCCAAAACGAAGCGTCGCGCCCAACGGTCCAGATGGCGCCATGCAGTAGCTAACCATTAGACACTTCCCCCTCACGTGGATCCGATCGGCTGAAGCGACGTCTCACAGTCCGCCATCCGAATGCGGCCACGTGACACAAAATCGACGGTCGGCCTATCACCACAACGAACCGATAAAGCGAAGCGACATCTCCATGATGGCTCCGTCCTCTTAGCGATTCGCCGATGTCATTGAGGATACGCGCTTAAATCAAGGCGCACGGTGAAGGCCACATGGACCCGGAAGTTAGGGAGACACAAACCCCGAACGCCGTGCCGTTCTCGAACGTTCCCCTGTGTAGATTCCACGGTAAAAGGCTGGAGGGAGAAGACCAAGTGATCCACCTACGACCTGACCCCTAAAACAGGCCGGGATGAGTGTGGGGAGGCTAATAATGATACTCATATGTGGGAATGCCCTAGATCACGACACGTAGCAGATGATGTGTCGTCCACGTAAGCTCACTAGATTCCTGAGGGTTATGGAGCTGGAATACGTATGATCCAATGGGGACATTCCTCATTCATGTCTTCCGATGGCGGGTGTGTTAGTGCGGCTCTGAAGCATATATATATATGTGTGTGTGTGTGTGTGTGTGTGTGTGTGTGTGTGTGTGTGTGTGTGTGTGTTGGATCTTTTTGGTGTTTTTATAAAAGCATTGGGTGACCCTAACGGCATTAATGGTACCCAAACAGCGTTAATGGAAAATTACAAAATGACCATAATACTGTTAACATATGAATCTCTTTGTATTTTGATTATTTTACGAAACCGTTTTTCAAATATACTATATAATTACTAATCATGTCAGATTAGTTAAAGTGCTACACAGTTGATAGTATTCAAGCATAAGGACACTCAATATTGCAACTGGCATCTTAAAAAAAGTTTCGGCAAGACTCGGACGCATTCAATACACATTTAAAGGCTACAAATAGAGAAGTCGCACATCGAAAACATTCAAGACCTTTTCACTTTATTTGAGTCGAG
Organism: Agapanthus africanus; assembly: GCA_030015575.1. NCBI lineage: Eukaryota > Viridiplantae > Streptophyta > Magnoliopsida > Asparagales > Amaryllidaceae > Agapanthus > Agapanthus africanus. The sequence goes on from CM057340.1 coordinate 664,174,886, forward strand.
AGTCAAGTCGATCTCAAATTGTTAGAATCAAATTTTTAATCCTATTTCAATTCCTAAAACACTAAAATCTATTTTTAAATTTCTTTTAAAATTCAAAGTCCTATATCAGATATAGACGTCCTATAAACGTCTATGATGGACGTCCATTACAGGTTTTGAAATTTTTCAAAATTTGAATTTTGAAAGTATTTTTAAATTTCCAATGGCTACCAACTGCCATAACTGTCCTATTTTTTAGGGGCAGTTGTAATAACTGTCCTAATTGTTCCACATTGCTTTCTTATATATAGGACAAGTTTCTAAAGAGCTTTCACACAATTTTTTCACGGTTTCTTTCACCCGATTTTCATTTTCTATACTCTGAAGCGTTTGTGAAAACTCTGTCTCTTAACGCTTTCAAGTTTTTACTACTCATTTTCAGAGAGTAGAGATCTTTTTAGAGCTATTAGACTTTTCTATTATTTTAGAAAAGAAAGATCTCTAAAAGTTTCGAAAAAGCGATTGTTTATTAAAACTTGTTTAATCTTTAAAACTTATTAGATTTTGATTTTAAACTTTTATTAATCTCCAAAACACAATCCCTCATCTTCTTGAATCAAAACTTTGATTTATCTTTTGAGATCGTTAGAATTGTTAAAGTTGGTTTGTAAAGATTGTAAAATCTTTCTTTGTACGACTTAGTTTAGAAAGGTCTAAGTTCTTCACATTATAAAGGTTTGGACTTAAGCCTCAGAAAAGGTATAGGTGTTCACTGCCTGCAAGTGTAAAGGTTTGGATCTGAGCCTGGGTAAAAGATCTGGGTTTCTCCATTCGCAAGGAGTCTGGATAGTGTGTTGAATTCTGAGCAGGAGTTCTTAGGCGGGGATTAGCCACTGGGTTGGTGAACCTCGATAACAATCCTGTGTCAATTTACTTTTCTGCGTTTCTGTGATTGTGATAGTTTAGTATTTTCAGATTCCGCTGCATAATTTCTGTATTCGCAAAATTACTCTGTGTTTTCCATAAAGCCTTATTCACCCCCCTCTAAGGTTGTTTTCAATTGGTATCAGAGCAGATTACTCTATTTGTAAGATTAACCTCTTGAGTTTCTGATCCTATAACAAACCAAATGGAAGGACAAGTCATCAACCGTCTTCCTCTATTCAATGGTACAAACTATCGGTTCTGAAAAACTAAGATTAAACTTTTCCTTCAATGTATAGATCTAGATGTTCTAGAGATCATTGAAAAGCCCTTTGTTGGCTTTACCATAAATCTTTTATCCGAGCCGACAAGAGATTGTTGATATTAAATGTCAAGGTGATGAATGCACTTCATTGCTCGTTGAATTTAGAAGAATTCAATAGAATCTCTATATGTCAAACTGCCAACGAGATTTGGACCACTCTCCTGACTGCCCATAAAATAACAAGTTAAAGAGAGTAAAATCAACCGTCTCATGCACGAGTATAAGATGTTCCAAATGAGAGACGATGAATCCATCAAGTCCATGTATTCTAGGTTCAATAATATCATTACCAAACTTTTCAATTTAGGAAAGAAATTCGATGACAAAGAAAAGTGTTATAAGTTGCTGAGATCACTTATGATATCATGGTAACCTAAGATTATTGCCATCGAAAAGGCTAATGACATGACAACATTGAAAGTTGATACCCTTATAGGAAAACTAAAGACTTATGAGATGCAATTAGAGGATCTCAAACAAAAATAGGAAAAGGACACTCAAAAGAAAAATATCACGCTAAAGGCAATCACCAAGTCAAAGTCTAAGGAATCAAGTGATGATGACAGCGACGATGAAGAAATAGCCAATATTGCTAGACACTTCAGGAAGTATCTGAAGTTCAGAAAATTCCCCCAGAAAAAGGTATGTATAAGTCCAATAAGAATTTTAATACTGATAAAACTTTACGTATTTTGAATGCAATAAGAAAGGCCATTTGAAGTCAGAATATCCGACTCTCAATAACGATAAGTGGAAGTCAAAGAATGAATAAAAAAACGTTCGTTTCAAGCAATTTGAAACGATACGGATTCCAGCGACTTGGAAACCGAAGAAGTCGCCAACATATGCTTCATGACGTAAGAAAATGAGGTAACTGACGATGATTTTAATATTGAATCTCTTGGTAAAGTAGATTTAATAAGTCTTTGTCATTATCTTAAAAAAATATGATAAATTAAACTCTAAGTATAAGAATTTAAAATCTAAATTATCTACTAGGAATAATTTAGAAAATTCAACTCAAGAAGAATTAAAGGAAATCAAATTTGAAAATGAAAATTTAAATGACAAAATAAAAACCATAACTTTAACTAAAGAAAAATTAAAAGAAACTAATGAAACTTTAAATTTTGAAATATTTGACCTTAAAAGAAAAGTAGAATTAAAGGACAAAATGGTTTTGAATTTTACCAAAAGTAAAGATAACTTAGATATTATGTTAGGACAATTCATAAAAAAAATATAATTAAGAAGGTATAGCTTACGGAAAATATTCAGAATTAGTACCTAAAACCAAGCTTTTTAAACATAAATACTATTATAAATATGGTAATAAATACGCTAACTCCATGTGTGACTATTGTTGCACGTTAGGACATATATCACAATATTGTCATATTAAAAATAATTCTATGTATAAGTATCACTTTACTCTTAAAACTAATTCAAATCAACTTAAGATGATGCGGGTTCTAAAAGTAACACTTTCTTCTTCATATATTACAGGACTTCCAAAGACGTAGCAGTTAAAGGATCCTTGATAGCGGTTGCTCGAGGCATATGACTGAAAATATTCAAAGTTTTGAGACACTATCAAGAGAAGAAAGTGGCAACATCACTTTTGGAGACAACAATAAAGGCAAGATCATCGGTAAAGATAATATTTGCTTTAATAATACATCTAATACAACTATTATAAAAGACGTATTATACGTAAAGAACCTAAAACATAATCTATTTAGTGCAAGCCAGTTTTATGACAAAAGATATAACGTTATTTTTGAAAAGGATATTTGCAAAATTATATATAACGATAGCATAGTTTTAACCGGTAAAAGATACCACAATAATATATTATCTATACCCAAGATTTTAAAAATCCTGATTTTAAATGTCTAATGGTAAACAATGAAATAGATTCCTTACTTTGGCATAGGAGATTAGGTAATTTCTCAATGAATATTTTATCCAAAATCATAAGGAATAATCTAGTCAAAGGCATTTCCAATATAAAATTCATAAAAGATAAATTATGTGATGCCTGCCAAAGAGGAAAACAAATTAAATCTTCATTTAAACCTAAGAATTATATTTTAACTGACACTCCACTCCAGTTGCTTTATATGGATCTTTTTGGTCCTAATCGCAATATGAGTATAGGAGTAAAATTTTATGTATACGTAATTATAGATGATTACTCAAGATTTACTTGGGTCTTCTTCTTAAAAACTAAAGACGAAACTTTTAATACTTTTAAATTTTTTTCTAAATAAATTCAAAATAAAATGAACTTAAGAATATCAAAATTAAGAAGCGATCATGGTGGAGAATTTGAAAACCAAGTATTCGAAGAATACTGTAATAAGAAAGGTTTCAAACATGAGTTCTCGTATGCCAGAACTCTATAACAAAATAGAGTTGCTGAAAGGAAAAATCGCTCCTTACAAGAAATTGCACGCACCATATTCAATGAAAATAAATTACCTAAATATCTATGGGCTGAAGCAATTAACATTTCATGCTGCATAATAAATAGGGTAATAATTAGAAAATATCTAAATAAAACACCATATGAACTATTTTATGGTAAAATACCCAATGTTAAGTACTTCAAAGTTTTTGGTTGTAAGTGTTATATACTTTATACCCAAGATATCTTAGGAATGTTTGACCCTAAATGCGATGAAGATGTATTTGTTGGTTACTCTATGACCAGCAAATCCAATCGCGTTTATAATAAACGAATTTTAACAATTCAAGAAAGTATGCATGTCTAATTTGATGAAACCAATTCTTTAAAACCTGAAACCATTCTGGATGATGATGTTCCAATCTTAATAACATGTTTGGATAACTCATCATTAGACAGAGAAGTTGAAACCAATCAAATTGAGCAACAAGAGTAAATAATTGATACTTCTCTTCCAAAAGATTGGCAATTCAATAAAAACCACCCTATGGACCTAATTATAGGAGATAGATAAAGGAGTAGTTACTAGATCATTAACGTTTAACTTGTGCATCAATTCAGCCTTTATTTTGGTTATAAAACCAAATTTTTTAAAGAAGCTGAGAATAATGAGTATTGGATAGAAGCAATGCAAAAAGAGTTAAAGCAGTTTGAAAGAAATAAAGTTTGGAAATTAGTTCAAAAACCTGAAGATAGACTAATTGTTAGTAAAAAATGGGTTTTCAGAAACAAGTTAAAATGAGTCAGGAAATATCGTAAGAAACAAAACATGTCTAGTTGCTCAAGGTTATAATCAAGTGGAAGGAATTGATTATGATGAAACTTATGCATCTGTAGCAAGACTTAAAGCTATCAAGATATTGTTAGCTTTCGCTTGTTTTAAGAACTTTAAAGTATTTCAAATGGACGTCAAAAGTGTGTTCTTGAATGGTAAGGTAGAAGAAGAGGTATATGTAGCACAATCTTCAGGTTTTGAAGACCATAAACATCCTGAATATATATACAAGTTAGAAAAGGTATTGTATGGTCTTAAACATTTCCTAGAGCTTGGTATGAAAGAATAAGTACATTCCTTTTGAAAATCGGATATGTAAAGGGTATAGTTGATAAAACCCCGTTCACCAAAATGAAAGGAAAAGATATCATAGTTGTTCAAATTTATGTCGATGGCATAATTTTTGGTTCTACTAATGAGCGTTTTTGCCAAGAATTCTCAAAGTCAATGCAGGATGAGTTTGAGATGAGTATGATGGGAGAACTAAATTTCTTCCTCGGCCTTTAAATCAAACAAAGTCAAGAAGGACTCTTCATCACTAAAGCCAATTATACTACGGAACTTATCAAAAATTTTGGCTTAGAAGATGCGAAGACTTGCGATATTCCAATGGCAACTACAACAAAACTAACCAAGTATGAATCTGGAAAAACGGTAGATATACGACTCTACCGAGATATGATTGGTAATATATTGTATTTGACTGCTAGTAAACCTAATATTATGTATAGCGTGTGTCTTTGTGCTCGACTCCAAGAAGACCCTAAAGAATCACACCTTATAGCAGTCAAGAGAATCTTTCGATATCTCAAAGGCACTATTAATCTAGGATTATGGTATCATAAGAATAACGTGTTTCACTTAACAATTTATTTGGATGCAGATTATGCTAGAAGTCAAACTAACCGTAAGAGTACAAGCGATACATGTCATTTCTTAGGAAACTACCTTGTGTCTTGGAATTCCAAGAAAAAGCATTAGTAGCACTGTCTACTGCCGAAGCAGAGTACATTGCCACAGGGGAATTGATTAGTCTGGAATATTGCACATTTGAATGATTATTTCCCCCACTATTGTTAAGTTCTAAAAGGTGTTTATTGTAATTATAGAACATATGAGGGTTTATGTGTAAAAAGTTTATTATCATATGTTTTTACATTATAATTAACATAAAGAGAGAAAATACATACATATAATATTTATATAAAATATTGTAATTAAAATATGCATATCATATCAAATATTTCTAATCAATATTCTTAAGCTTTAAATCATATAAAATGGTTAGGATAATATCTCAATAATAACAAATACTACTAACACCATGACGTGAGATATTGTGCAGATATTAGCTCAGGTCTGAAGATCGAGAGATCCGAAATGTCGGAATCAAATCTGCCGAAATATTGAGGGAAAATATAAGATCTAGCAACGGTAGAGACTCAGAGTTAGATTCTCAAAATCCAGATATCTATAGGATCTTCACATGTCAACACCAGAGAGCAGAAAAAGCTCAAGACCTGATCCCACTATTGCGCCGCCGTTGGGCAGCCAAACACATAGACTCGTGGTGGATCTGCGGCCCCTTTGTGGCCGTAGGATTTGAGATTTGGTGTGTGAGATCGTATCAGCATATCCTAACATCTGGTAACTAGGGCTTCTAGCTTCGGTGACTATTTAAAAGACCGAGAGCTACACTTTGAATATTATCAACCGAAGAGATCAAGAGGTCTAAGACGATCCACGCATCCGAGTTGATCATCAGTTGTTCATCTACTTCCAACAAGATAGAGATCGAGAGCAAAACTAGGGTTCTTGTACTCTACTTTAAAAGGATTTGTACATGATATAGTTGATTAATAAAGGTAGAGTTTTTATTAGTCTTTTCGCAATTAATTTCTACACTTACTTTCTGCACTTAATTTTTGCATCTTACATTATGATCTCATTCTCCATCCTTTCTTCTCCAACCATGCGTGAGTAATTCCTAACTTGCTAGGGTTCGTAGGCTAGAGTAGATCAATGGATGATAAAATATTTTAACTTCTTTTATACATATTAAAGTTTATAAACTTTACCAAAATAAATGTTCACATCCTTATCGGGCGCGCTACCAATTTATTGATAGTCTCGACCACGATTTGAGATTAGATTAACACTTATTTTGTTAGGGGCTAGATATGAATGGAGATCAATGCAAGGACAAGGGTTAGGAGTGGGGAAACCCTAGTTTCTTCCAAAAGAATCCTAATCTACATTCATCACTATCGATCTAGTTTTAAACTATTAAAAGATAAAATAGGTCATTTTTAATTAGTCATCCATTACTACTAAGTCCTATGAACCCTACAAGCCTCTTCTTTATAAATCTTACATCCGTAGTATATCCGTAACGACAAACAATCAACCCATCTTTCAATCGACTCGTCTAAAGCAAGAAAAAGGTTCACGTTTTCCTGCGGATGACCCGTACTCATCGTGGCTAGTTACTAGCGAAACCGTCCTGATTGCGGTTACTTTATTCATGAAACTTCTCTTCAAACACATCAATCAAATAGCGCCGTTGCCGGGGAGATGGTCGTAATTTTTTTCTTGTTATTCGGGTTAATTTCTTATAAAATCCAGTAAACATATTATAAACGAAAACCAAAACCGCATCCTATGTATTTAACGATTATTGTGCGAGTTTTGCAAGGAAATCTGGAGTAAGTGGAGCAAAGGAAAAGAGATTCAGATACTTTCATCATAGCCCCAAGGATAATAGGAAGGCACTGAAAAATTTTTAGCAAAAGAAACCTCAAAAGTGCAGCAGAACCGCGGCGGAGTGGGGGAGTTGTGTCGCCAAAATCCTCTGGTATCTTTCTTTAATCTTTCTCTCTCCTCTAAAGCTCTAATATTCTAATTTTTACTGCAAGATTCTTTGCAAATATCACCGCTCAAAAATCCTTTTGCGTGTTTTGATATTGGTTTGTTTGTGCATATCTTAACCGGACATTAAGGGGCAATAACCCAAATCCAGATTAGGTGGAGATTTCATCACCTTTCCTAGGCCCCACAAATCACAAAACGAGCATACTTTCACCGTACATTAATTAAAAAATATCTAGACCAAGGCTCTAAGGACCGCCGTGCTCAATTAAGACAGAGGAGGGTCGTGGGTAATTTATCGTTTATCCGCATCTCTCTTGTGGTGTCTAGGCAAGTGTGACTAAGCAAAGTGATTACTTAATTAGGCCTGCTGTTTTTTGTGATTCGTATAGCGGATATCTCCCACTTACCTGGCACTAACCTGGCCACAAGAGCGATAAAGAGGTGGTAGAAGATTGATCCTGCGACTTGTCCTTTGGAAATCTAGGAGCGGTCTAGTGACTTGATCTAGGTGACCCTAGTTCTAGGGATTGATTGTGCATTTTTTGTGATTTGTTGAGTCAAGCCTCACATCCGACACTTTTTCAAAACAAACCTTTTCTTAAAATCGTTCTCACACACGCTGCTACGTGCACTAAACCGGCTTAGTGCATGATCGGCTGGATACGGGATTCTAGTGCCTGTCTTGTCCGCGTCTTTGCTATCGATTCCGAAGTCGGTACTTCTTTATCTTATATTTCCCCTCCACCCACTATATCGACCGAGATGGACGGTTCTCCATCAAATTTTCACAACACCACCCTGACACCACCCGTAGGTGTGCAGAATCCACTGCGCATCTCTCTCCATGAAAGATGCTATCCTGTACGTGGACCCCTTCCTACTTGTCTGTCTCTTCCACCGACCAATGGGGATAATTTCGAAATTAAACCCTACTTCATCAACTTGTTGCCTAAATTTCACGGGCTTGAATCTGATGACGCATACGTTTTCATCAACCAATTTCGAAAACGTATGCGCAATGATGGGCACAACCCAACTTTCAGGGGATGTTATGCGATTACGTCTTCTCCCTTTTACCTTGTGTGACCTAGTAGAAAAATGGTTTTATAACACTGCCGCACATTCTATCGCTAAATGGGATGAATTCGGTATAGCATTCCTTAAGAAATTTTATCCCAATCACAAAACCGCCCGTGTTCGAAGCGGGATTGACCGGTTACCCAACTTCCCAACGAACCATTCTGGAAATGCTTTGAGCGGTTTAAGGATCTTCTTCTACAATGCCCCCATCACAGAATTGATAGATGGCAACTATACCGAATTATATATGAGGGTGTTAATCTTGCCATGAAACAGATGCTTGAAACCATTTTTCAATGCCATTTCATGTCAAAAGACGATGGCGAAACTTAGCAATTCCAGGAAGATCTCGCCGAACAAACTTTACAGTGGGAAAGCGTTATACCAACTTCATCTAGGACATGTATTCATTAGATCGATGTTTCCATCCCAGTGAAAGCCGAAATGGCCGCGATGCAAAAGAAAATCGAAGCTATGGAAAACAAATTCTCATCAGCCTCCCTAAACCAAGTTACGCTCCCAAAAACCGTGTGTGGCTGTTGTTCTGACCCAATACACTTAACAGAAGAATGTCTTTTGAATCCTCCATTTCAAGGTCAAGAACAAACTAATGCTGCTTTTCAGCAACGACCTAGAAACGATCTTTATTCTTCCACATACAATCAGGGATGGAGGAATCATCCTAATTTTTCTTGGAACCAAAACCAAACTCAAAATCAAAACCAGTTCCCAAGCAACTATCAAAGGCCTCCCCCACAGCAACAGCAGCCACCATAACAAAATCAGCATCCTTTTCAACTACAATCTTTTCAAAACCCGGCCAACAACTTTGATCCTTATAATAATATTTCAACAGCCGGTACCGATAAAACCTCTGCGCTCGAAATTAACTTAGAAACGATCATTAAACAATCCGCGCAAACAAAGGCTAATTTAATGTCTTCTATCCAAACATTAGTGTAACACACTGCTTCCCATAGTGAAAGCATAAAATAGATAGAAGTACAACTTGCACAGTTAAATGCTGCGATGAGCAAGAGAGAGAAAGAGAGACTTCCATCTTAAGATCTACCAAATCCCGGCCACTCACAAAGCGTGAATATCATCCTTCAAAATCGTAATGTGAGTGTCGTGACCATGTTGAGACCGGGAAGAGTGCTGAATAACAATGTTGGTAAACAAGTTGTTGAAGATGAATCAGATGAAACCCCGGCTACTACTTATAATCCTACTTCTACTCCCCGCCTGCAACTCAAGAAAAGTGGTTCAGTAATGAAAGTGGATTGGATTGCAAAGATGAAGCTCAACGATGTCAAAGCCCGTTGACCTAGGAACGATCCATGGAGTTCCCTCTGTCCTCCCTTTGCTTGAACTGGACTTTTCTGAAAAGGTGCTTTGGCGGGATTCGAAGACACTTTTACCGGAAGAGTATTATATGATGATTTCTTCACTTTCCATAGCGTTTGCGTTGCTTACTCAACTCTATCAAAGCTACTGAAGTCCTTCGCTACAATTTCCTGCGAAACCTGCATTATTTTATTTGGAAGTTCTGTTAGGGCCTTATAGACATAGAAAGAAGCACAAGCCTCACATCTCTCTTTAAAAGGTCTTGTCCCTATCTAGTTCACCAGCCAAAGTAAACCAGTCGATCCAACTTTGAAGTCGGAGAAAGACCATTTGAAACTGATTATCCAAGTCTCGTGGAGCTAACTAGCAGTGTCCAGGACCCGTCAAGCGAACAAGCCCAGTTGAACAAAGAAAAGAGTAGGCCTGTCAAGAAGACAAGCTCCACGCTCAAGCTCAAGTTGTATCTCCTTCCTTCCCCCATTTAGTTCTTAGTTAAGTAAGCACCTTGCTCTTTCTCCGGAAGCTAATCCACCCCAATACCACTTGTCTGGCGTACCTAAGAAAGTTTGTATAGGGCGCCTGCTACTCATGACAAATGCATTAAGTTCTCCTCTTATAATAAGCCATACCTATCCAACAAAGAACAAGAATTTTAACTTAACATAAGTAAGTACGCTTTGATGATCAACCTATTAATTAAGCGAGGCCTTTCGAAGGTATAGATTGTAAGCACCTGAGGATGCCTAGAGCCGCACAACGAGTGGTTTCCAACAGCGCGCAAGGAGGTTGTTGGCAGATAAGAAAGGCCAAGATCCGAACTTGATGTCCCAAGGCAAGGAGTCTCCGTTCATCTTCGTTCAGGGCAGGACGCATTTGACCCCAATGTGACAGCGGCTCTAGCTAAGGCTGCCAGCGATCTAAATGAAAGATCTTCTTCTTTTCTAGCAGAACATTCGAAATCAAAATGAACGAGAATCAACGTTTTTGAGTGCCCTAATGGAAGACCCATGAAAGGCAAGTTTAGTCTAAGCAAAACCGTCGATTCAAACCTATTCACGTCTTGCCAGTGAAGTGAGTCTCACGTTGAGTTCAGGTCGTTTGAATTGCGTAATTCAGGACGGACGTGGCATAAGCCCCCGGCGTTTGACGTATGAGGTTCTGTCAAGTAAGAAGGAGTTGTTTTTCTATTTCACACCTCAAGAAACTAAGTGAAGCTCGGGAAGGGGTGAATTCCCCGGCACGAGTTGAACGACAAGCACTTGTAATGAACCGAGTGGTCTTCTTCGCGAGCAGAACGGTACTTAAAGCGATTTTGACAGGGTTTCAAAAGAGTTGCGAAGTCAATCTCCAACCCGAGGTAGTTTTGACTTGTCGTTAGGGGACGTCAAGAAAGGTGGCCTTACCCTTTCGTTTGCAAGGACTTCTTTAGTCACAGAAGACCTCAGGTAAAGCCAATGCCGATGCAGATGCATTCCCTTCAAGCGCAGTTGTGCATGCATCACGCCAAGCACGAAAGAAATCAAGATATCTTATGCCAGTAGAGGCAAAGGCATGACCGGCAGCACTAGGGACAGTGGCAGTTGATCCATCGATCCATAAGCAAATGTGACTGATCTAAGCGTGTCAAGATTGGACCATGCACAGGAAGCCTTCTTTTCGTCGGCAGTGCTGTTGTAGGGATAGGGTATACTCAGTCTTAAGCCTTTCTTTTTCGGCGCTGCTGTCTTCTTCTGTTAGGATAGCAGCTACCCCGATCTCTATGGCGGCCTATCTGACATGCCCATCATTTTATCCAGGCCTTTTCTCGTCTTTCTGGAGGGAAAGATTTCTGCCTTTCAAGATAGAATCTGGTGGCTGATTCAAGTGAAACCTGTCTGCTCAGCCTCGCAGACTACTCTAGTGACTAGGCTGTTTATAGCGCTTCAAACCGGTATTCTCGGTTTACTGCTTTGACCGAGCACTGCTTACTTGCCTTGCTACCATGGTGGAACTACCCTTTGATTTTCATCCAAAACAAGGTTGAGAATTAGAAAAGATCCAATGATGAGTGGCCACTCTATGGAAAAACAAGCACACCCAGTCTTGGATGACGATGCAATATTCCAAGAGAATCACCCCCTTAAGCCAACAAGACTATGAATACCAGATCATGGAGACTATCCAATATCTCAACATGTTCCCCTTCCATGGTAATTGTCTGAATACCATTTTTTTGTCTTTCCAACCAAGCACTTTGACGGTCTAGCGATCTTGATGTCGTAATGAAAGAGGAAATATGAAACTGAATGAGGATCCTCGGAAAGAACCTTAGAAGAGTAAGAACAAATCTTCTCTTAACCGGACGAAGGCTTGATAGGTGGAATGTCATTTCCAAGTGAAGAGATTGATTTGAAGAACAGGTACAGAATTAGTGCTTTCTTTTACCAATCTGATTATAGTCCGAATGAGACATTGAACGAACGACCTGAATGAATCGCTGTCGAACCCAAAGAATCTATTCTTTCTGAACCGAGGCAAACCATCAGGCTTCCCTATAGCTGCTATGGTCTCAGTCGTGGACACTGAAATGCTTCATTCCTTGTTTTCACTTTGGAATATGTAAAAAAGAGTTTGAGTTGGTGTAAAGTATGGTACTCCCTTAAGGATGAGCCGTAGAACCAAGAACAGGAATCGAGAAAATCAGTGCTTTTTATCCATAACAACGTCACGTGTAATTACTTAGAAGTAATGATCGAACGGGATGCTAGCATCTATCTTCGCCCTTCTCTTTCTCGGATCAATAAGCCGATGGAGCCAGTGAGCCCGCTAATAATGTCCCGGAAGGGGTCCTTCATGCCGGTAATCTCGGTCGGTCCATTCTAATACTCACTCTCTTCTATCTTCCATAGGCAAATACTGAGCATCAGACTATGATGCAGCAAAGACAGGTGAGAATCCCTCCTCTTCGAATGGTGCATTGGAGCGATCGACAGGCTTTCCACACTTATCTGGTCTATCCACAGGACACCTAGCATTGTTGCTCGGTCTATCACCTTGAGATGATGCACACACTAACGGTAAGGTGGTCTGACCATCCATCTTCTGGGAAGAACCTCGAACGAGAGCTTAACATCCTGCCTACGATCGAAGTGGAAGACTCATCCGATGCTGCTTGACCAGCCGGTTTAGAGTTGGTGGATGCTGTCGATCCCTACTTTCTGATGTCTCATCCAATTCTAAGTCTAACAATGGATCCTCTGTCTCAGCTGCCCCCGAGTCACCTAGTGGTTATCCCCGAGCTGCCCTTGGCCCCGTCTGCCTCAGTGCTAGATAAGCCAGTGCCCCAGACCCGGACACAAACGAACGAAAGGAAAGGGCGTAGCAGCAAGTGAATTCGGAAGACCTATAGGTGGGGAAGAGATGCGAGAAATTTGCTTATAAAAACGTTTTTTCCAGTCCCAGTAGTGAAATACTAGTACTAACAAAGCCGGTTCCTAACTCGCTATTTTCTTAAGTGAACTTGGAATCGATCCATGACCGTTCTATCTTCTGTTCGTACACCTTCGTCTTTGATAGTTCTTCTTCCGAAAGAGGTCCCATTCGTCTAATAAAATCTGCGATGGAAGTTTTTCTCTGGAGTTTTTAGGGCACGAATTATGAAAAGATCCACCCACGGAGGGGGACTTAATTCGGTTATAGCGCACGAAAACGGCCAATGCAAACAAATGAGATCTAGACCACCACCCTATCTCGGGAAACCATTCGATCGCCATGGCTTGACAACAGACGAAGGGGCGAGTGCTGAAGTGAGTCCTTGTCCAATGAGGACAAGAAGCTCCCAATTGAAGTAGCCAAAACACAACTTATTTGAACCTTGCACGGAACCAGGATTGAGTCGAGTGATGAATCGTCTTCAACTCGATTGCCATGGAGACTCCAGGAATGCTTGAGATGCCAGTGAGGACCGTAGTGGCTTTCATAAGGGATGCCCTTGAGCAAGGGAACCCCATTCGATTGCCACGGATTGAGAGAAGAGAAAAGGGAATTCAAAGAAATAACTAAAGAAATATCTAGATAATCATCAAAAGAAGTCCTTTCGCTCTCAAGTGCTACTATCAAATAAAGGTCAACGGCAAATCGTGTGCGGAAATGTTTCATTTTAAGCATCAAGATTGTGTTGGTGTTAAGTTAGCTGTACAAAATTGGATGCCTGGGCAACTGCATCGATCCCATTCCTACTTCTCTTGCATCCCTCCATCCCGGATCTCTAGGAAGAGGGCTGACAGCAACACCATAAATCGAACGAGTTGGGATGAGAATCTCACATGGTGCTATTCCTGTGTCCAACTCGTTACGCAATTGACATAGTAGACCCCTCGCATGATTGTTTCAATGATGTATTCAATCAAGTCAAGGTTTGTTAAAGTAACTTCTTTTCGAGTCTTCTGCTTCCAAGGTGGCAAGAAGATGATGAAAAGGAGCTCGCTACGACTTCAACATCGCACACAAATGGTTTGAGTTGGAGATTAGAGTCGGTAAGCGAAGAATGGAAAGAAGTCTTTTGCATATCATAAGAAGCAACACTCTATTGTCCACATCGATAGCTTTCAAGAGTCTCTTTCATACATCGTTCCGGGGTCTCCAACCCCCTCTTTCCTTGTGCTTCTGAGATCGCTAGCCATTTTACATTGACTGATTCACTAAGCCAAGCATTGGAGCAAGCGACGAAGACCGCTTTTTCTATCATCCAGAAGTCACATTTACTGATCCATCGGACCTCTACATTCACTAAGCGACCTAAGAAGGAATATGTTCCCCTCATTTTCACAAAGCTATCTACCAATGATGCCAATCTTTCTTTCTCGGTCGATTGTAAACAACCCTTTGGTCAATTAGCCCATTCCAATCCTATTTCCGCACTGTCTCGCGTCAAGGCTGTTCACTCTATTAGTCATTTTGGGCCATGGCTCACTTTTGTCTTTCCTTGAGCCGAGTCGAGTAAAGGCATTCGAAGACCGCTGACCCAATCAGTGCTTTTCCATCATCCAAGTCCATCTCCGGCCCCCTTCTTCCTAAAGCCTGCTCCTTCATCCGTCTTCTAGTCAGCTCCCCATTCATCTTCTGTCTCCCATGGATAGGTGTTCGGGTCCTTTTTTGAATGAATAAGGGGTAGGGCCTTCTTCACTTAGTCATCTTTGCCTACGACTTTTCTTCTTTCTTGACCCTGCTCGCAAGGAAATGAGAGAATTTATTTCCTTCCAAGATAGGGATTCATCAATGAATATCTCATTCATAGGCAGTAGGCCCTTTTAAGTAAGTCTCACTCCGATCGCCTTGAAAGTCAGACCTTCTTTTCCGGGTAGTGAGTCACTTCAACCTTTGTTAAAGCTTTTCGTCTTACCCGGCACGAGTTCTCTTTGAAACCCTGTAACAAGTTACTCTTATCAAAGCATGGTAGTTAACTTGTTAGAGTCATACTACTGAGGGACCCTTCGGGATACATTCCTTCGCGAAGGGGCCTCCACTCTCTTACAAAGAAAACTTAAACAAGGGTTTCTTCACAGAAAGGTTTCTTACTTGACAACGGGTTCTTACTTGATAGAACCTCCGAAGGGCTTCTTCCCCCTCATACGCTAGCCCTCAGTCGCCGGGGGCTAGTGCGGTCCCTCATAAGAACTCACTTGACGTATTGGTTTTGTCGAACCTCTGCGTCATCCTGTGGAAGCCAATTGCGAGACTGAAAGATCTCCATGATCAGGGATGCCGTTCGGGACCACTCCTTAACCGTTAGGGTTGTTTACGAGTACATGTTGATTTTGTTTCATATAGATGAGAAAAGTAATTTTCTCAATTTCCCTTGGCGCCACATTGAGATTTGCAGTTCCATCTTATCTCATATAACTGGCATTTCTCATTTCCCTAGGCGCAAATCGACATCTATTTGAAGAAACATCTTATCTCATATAGAAAGCAAGGGATGAGCGCACTAGCGCGAAAGCCGTTGCGCGCTAGCGCAAGTTTATATATAAGGTTTCTTGCTGCGAAATCTCATTGGTCTTCTGCAACCCCAGAGGTATGTTGTGAAAGATAAGATTCGATTCAAAGTAAAGAGTGAGGGGAACTACAAGCAAGTAAGAATCCTTCACACAGACTTTCTTAATTACAGAGCTTCGCGAGCGAAACGTGAAAGCGATTCTTATAGGGTCCTTCATTTAATAAGTGGATTAGTCCCCTTCATGTAGTTTAGTATGTTCTTCCTAAAGTAAGAATAGGAAGCACTTCATTCATCGAATCAGATGAGGGACTAGTTAGCCAGCTGCACTCTTTGATCGAACTGTCTGTTGTAAGAAGAAGGTCTTTGCTTCACTCCTGGCCTGACAAGAGAAAAGAAATAAGCTAGAAGTGACTTCGCTCCCCCGTTTTCTCTTTTTTTTAGTTCTATTTGATCGGAATCTGTTGTGGACTGAGTGCTAAGCTAAGACTATGGCTATTCCTGCATCGAGAAAGAAAGGACAGGAATACTTTCCTAGGAGTTTTAGGTCCACAAGACTGGCTATCTCGAAATTCAATGCTAATAGAAAGAAGTTCTGATCACAGCTGATGAAACAAAAGACTAAGCCATTCTTGGTGCCCCAGCTTAACCACATTAAACTAACTCTTTATCCTAACCCTGTGATGGAATAAAGAAAATTCCCTCTTTGAAACAGTAAATTGCCCATGTGAAAGATCAAAGCAGTGAAACCAAGGAAAGCAGTCTAGCAGTCAACAAGTCTCATCCCTGGGAGACTTTACTACGACTACGGCTATTCAAGAGAAGATCAGGAGTAGCCTTTCTTTTATCTCAATCTCAAAGACTTTCTAATTAGACGCCTTAGCCCTCCCTAGCAACTTTCAGACCGGGAAGCCTAATCGGCTTTTCGCTCGTCCCTTTCATCCATCCTTATTAAGGTCTCGGCCTTATTATAGCCTTATAGAGCTAATGAAAAAATGTTAACCAAAGCGCAAATCTCTTCTAAGCCTAACTCTTAGCAATGAGTTGTGACCTGTCTAGGGCAAAATTCACAGCTAAGACTATTTTCAGACGAGGAATAATTGAATGATTCTTGCCCCTTCTTTCTTCCCTTATGCCGATGCCGACTCTTATCGCCTTGAAAACTCTCCTTTTTTTAGGAATAGATCTATGAATACTATGGGTCAGGAGATTGAGACCCTGACCCGGTCTTTTACCTGGAAATCTCAGATGTGAAAAAATCCTCCCTTGCTTCTTCAATCATGCTTTGGTCTTTTGTGAAAGGCTCTGTTTATCACGATCGAAGCCTTTCATATCGGCTTTTTCATCGGCCGGATTCCCGATTCACCTATTATTCGGTTCGATGTCGTTTCTCCCGCTGATTGAGTTCTGCCTGCCGACCATCGCATTTCAGCCTGGAATTGTTTCCTCAACCGGGTAAACGATAGCCGCTACACGCCTTTTGTACTCAGTAAAATGGATTATTATTCAACTGCTTGAGCAACAGAATGAATTCTTGCTTGCTGGTTGTACTGCTTCCTTTAGCTGCTCCGGTATCGGCATCGGCAGCTGAGCTTGCAGCCTAGTCTGTAACAAGAACCATGGCATTCGATGCTTCCTGTCTAGCAAAGAGCCAAAGATCGTAGTGTGTCTACTATTGCTATTGATTCAACCTCATCGGGCATTAACATTGTCACTTCCTTTATTTCAAAAAAGGGATCTGTGTCACTGTCACTATGCTGAACACATGAAATTCGATTCATCCACCGCCAGATAAGCATCCCACTCAATCCGAGAATAAGGAACCGCTATAATGAATACTGGTCCATTTCTCCTTCTTTTTTTCATATCATCTTATTTATTTATTGATTATATTGAAGATATATATCGAAAGAGATCGAAGAAAGAGTTAGCGAACTAACCCTGTTCCCACTTCCAATTCCAAGTGTTAAGCGTGGTAACCATTTGACTGAATCTAGCTCTATGGAGGTCAGTGCTGCTTGATTGACTGCTTGAAAGTTCGAACCAAGTCACAGATTCGGAAGAGAAGCTGTTGTCGGAAGAGAAGTAGGCGTAGAGGATATTGGGAAAGATCCCACATATGGTTAACTGCTTGTTAACTGCTTTAGGAGTGTCGGCTCCAGGCTAGAGAAAAGATAGGCTATTACTGAACCTGTGAAGAAGAATTGCTAGCGAAAGTTTTCTGAGTTTACGCACCGATAAAGAAAGTCGCTAGGCTTCTTGGTGGTATGAAAGAAATAGATCTTAGTGCCTTAGACGACCTAGAAGGAGGATTGCTTCTCTCACCCATAGGCGCAAGGGCCCAAGATTCTTTTGAGACGAATGAATGCCGACGAAAGGAAGGCGCAAGTAGTATAGTAGGGAGGACTCGCCCAAAGCAGAAATATCAGATACAGATACATACAGAATGGTTCATCCCTCGGGAGCATGAAAGCGGGTGGTTGCCTTTGGGCAAACAAATAATCCTTAATAACTTGTATGTAGGGCTAACCTACCCCAAAGGGGGTAAAAGGTTATTCCAATCTTTCGGAGAAAACCCGAATCATATTCTGGCAAGGCCCTTCTTACTGGGCGTCTCTCCGCAAAGGCGCTTCTTTCTGTATGAGTTGATAGAATATTTCCTACTGACAATGTAATGTAATAAGATAAGAGGGCAATGAAATGAAATAGAAATCATTCTCTTCCTCTGAGCGCTATTGTTCTTTCCGTTCTTCTCGGGTGGTACTCTTGCTTTTCCTGGCTTGAAGAAAGTCCTTGTGTGACCTGAAATGGGTCGGCGACATCCATGATACTTGAGGGCATAAATTCCAATCTGACTTCAGAAGCAAAAGTCAAAACTGAAACTCTTCTTCTTTCATAGGTGAAAGAGGGCCCATTTCACTCCTTTTCCTCCTCAAGGAGTGAAATGGTCAGATTCTCATCCATGGCTAGGGTGGGGAAAGAAGGGGTGCTGCCATTAAGGCATTGTATGAGGAATAGAAGGTTGATGAACAAGATGAATGCACTCGTTAGGCCGAAAGACCTGTTGATGTGTCTTACCTGTCCGTGGGATGGGAATAGCCCCTCACTTTAGAATGGAATGAAGCAGAAAGCATCCAAAGTACCGATTGACATAGGCGCCCAGACCTTCCTTAGGAAGAAGAGATTGCACATGAAAGACATGAAACGGTGTCAAAATCCCCTGCCCTCGAATCTGCTTTGAGGGCGGGGAGGAAGGACCGACATCGTCGAGAGATGGGATTCATACCCAGCAAGCAATAGCATCCTGCTTCTTGTGACAGAAGAAATTTCATATATAAGAAAAATTCGACGATGTCGACGGTAACGAGAAATTGAATAAGAGAATAGAGATAGGGAAAAGAAGGAATTGATAGAAGTGCGTCGAGAAGTTCCATACCTTCTTGATCGAGACAATTGCCTTGCTTGTACTTACTTAAGTCGAAATTGGATTGGTGTGAATTCGACTAAGGTACAAGAGAGAAAATCCTCCTTGCTCCTCGAAGTCTTTCTTCGACATCAGAGAGTTTGATCGAGAAACCAACGACTAAAGTGCCTAGCCATGTGTAGACTGAAATGGTCTCGCGAAGCCGGTATGGCTAAGATCCTTTCTGAAAGCTCGAGAGACACTAGGGGAGAGGGAGAGAAAGAACTTCAGTAGGGGTTGTTTACATTACGTTAAAAGAATCAGGGGCGTGGCAAATATGATCTGCTAGTCTTGTCTGATGATTCTTCGTAATCCCCTTTCTACCGATTCCGATATAGCCCAAGGAGGGCTGTGGGTATGGAAGGGGCCTATCCGCCTCGTCCTTCTCCTTGACTTATTTTCGGTTCCCTACATTAGTCAATAGTCGATTCGAACAAAACTCCTATTTCTTCGCTAACAACTATGGGTTTTGGCTTAGTCGAGCAAAACTCCCTCACAGCCAAAGAGAAAGAAAGACTCCCGAACCAAAGAAAGGGATGAATCGGTCCATCTCCCAAGAACTAGCTAATATCCAGATTAGACCTCAGGTGTGGAAACTGACCGCCAATCTAAGGGTATTCCTCTCTTTCGAGGCCCTCTGCCGAGTGTCGAGTTAGCTTATGCTTCCTATCCTAACTACTTCGCCTCTTGATTCTGTTGAGTTAGCTTATGCTTCCTATCCTAACTACTTCGCCTCTCGATACTCGGCAGAGGGCCTCGAAAGAGAGGAATACCCTTAGATTAGGGGTCAGTTTCCACACCTGAGGTCTAATCTGGATATTAGCTAGTTCTTCGAGGAGTAGCTAAGCTCCTCCCCCTTACCCCTTCGATCTGTTTGTTAGTCTCGTTCCTCTCCTGGTAGGTCGAGTAGCTTCGAACCTACTTTCCTGCATCCCGGGGGACGGATTAGTAGCTTCTTCAACTCCTCTCTTATGAAGGGAAGTCAGTCTTTAGCTGCTTTAACTGCTTTCCCTCAATACCGGGTAGTATAGTATCCTAGCTTCACTCCCCGTCTCTAAAGAAGAAGCTTTCCTTGCCCCAGATAGTTTAATAGCGAAAGAAGGATCGAGGATAGCACTGAAACCACCAACCAAAGGAGATGACTCTAGTTGAAGTAGTATCGGAGGATGTTTTGACTCGACCAAGGCGGAGGCGTATAATAGAATAAGGTATGTTCCGGTAAAAGATTATCTGGTTGGGATAGGGATCTCTCCTTCTTCATTTCTCAAGGAACTTTCGGTAAGGAATCAAGAAAAGTGGTTGGGACCGGCCTTTGCAATCCAATCCACTCTCATAGAGTCCACCATCTTCTTCTGAGCCTATTCTCCGTTTCCCACTAGGCTCGAACCCTCATCCTACTTCCTTGAAGGAATTACCATCTACAACCATCCCAAATCCAATTTTAGGATCCATTCCATCCCCACAAACTTCTCCTCCAATATTGGACCCAACCTTTATTGATAAAGCTTCTTTTCCAAACAGGTTGAGGGCCAACAAACTTAATGCACAAATGGAGACGATTGTGGAAATATTTAAGCAAGTTAACATAAATATTTCTCTCCTAGATGTTATTCAACAAGTTCCAACTTATGCGAAAATCCTTAAGGACTTGTGCACTAGGAAGAGGAAAATTATTCTTGACGAGTAATGTGAGCACAGATTTTACCCAACAATTGCCTAATAAACGTAAGGACTCCGGTTGTCCTACAATATCGATAACTATTGGAGGTAAAAGCATCAATCGTGCTCTACTCGATTTAGGTGCTAGTGTTAACTTGCTCCCGTATTCTGTTTACGAGCAGTTAAGTATAGGAGAGTTGAAACCTGTGCATTGCACTCTTCAAATGGCCGATCGATCTATCACCCAACCTAGAGAAGAGCTAGAGGATGTGTTAATCAGAGTCGGGGAATTTATATTCCCTGTGGACTTTATTGTTTTAGATTCACAACCTGTGGCGAGCCCACGGAACCAAATCCCATTGATTCTAGATCGGCCTTTTCTAGAAACTTCCAATGCTGTAATAAATTGTCGTAACAATTCAATGAACCTATCTTTCGAGAAGATGACAATCGAACTTAACATTTGCAAGCTAGGAAGTTAAACGTCTAAACCTTCTTCCCATCTAATCGATATCTGTTCTGTCAACGAGATAGCTTCCGACAGCTGCGAAGTTGAGGAACTTTGCTATGATGATCTCGACGACACTAGTGCATCATTGTTTGATCCAGCAAATTACTATACACGTGAAGACCCTTCTGTCGACAAGTCAACATCTTAGTCCGGACCCTTTGACTTGTCGAATGATTTAGTCGAGCTATCCGAGTTTTATAACTCCCTTTCCGATAAGATTATCATTCGGAATCTTGATGAAAGTTTTAAAGATATTTTTGCTGAAGAACTTGCATTCCTAGAAGACATGGGAGTTGTGATGAATCAAGAGGAGTACCTCCGCCCTGATACACCGTTGTGCTGTGGTGTACACGAAGGAGTAAGCTGAGAGAGAATCCTATTCTCTGTTTAGAAAATTCAAGAACTTCATGCCCAAGTATTCCCTTCTCCGATCACATCGAAGGACTTAATACTTCTACCCGTCTGGTTCTTAATCTTCAAGCTTATATTCCTTGAATTTCTCAAAAGTTTCAGACTCGTGTTTCAACAGGAACACATGTCTGAATCTTGAGAGATAGTCGATGAATGTAATGAAGTACCAAGAACCAACCCTGGCATTTGTAGACATAGGACCAAATACATCATCATGTATCCGTCCCAAGAGTTCAGTAACTCTTTCTCTGTTTCCAGTAAACGGAGTATTGGTCATTTTACCTTTGAGACAAGATATGTAAGTATCATAAGATGAAAATTCGAACAGATTCTCATATTCATCCTTATGTAATTTAGCTGGTCATGTCGCATTGATATGACCTAGTCTACAATACCGCAAGAAAGATTCGTTCATTTCTGAACTACTCTTCTTGTGTGTGTTCTACATACTTTGAACTGTGGTTTAATTTAGAACGTATATATCATTACATAACGTGCCTGATCCAATCAACTCTTGATTCAGGAAAATGTTCACAACATTATCCTCCAATACAAAATTATATCATTCTTTAACTTAATAAAGAAACTGATGTAATGTCGTATATCAGGTTCAGTATCTAATGACATTTGTTCAGAATCAATGTATTTATCATTTGGTAATACATGGTGATATATGCCAACTGACTTGGCTGCAACAATTGCACCATTCTCTAACATTTAGAGACTTATCACCCAATCTCAGTTCTCTACATTTCTATAGCCCATGTAGAAAATTACATATGCGGGATCCTGATCCGGTATCACATACCCAGGAAGTATAGAATACTGAGAAACAGTTCTCGGTAATGAACACACCATAAAAATATGCATCAACATGCTCATTCTTGATTGGGTTGCGTAGGAATCCGGATATTCCCCTATTTTCTGCTCGGATTTATAACAATTATAAGATAGAGCGGAACCAACGTTCTCTAGCTCAGTATAATAAGCAGGTTCGATCAATGTATCCATATTATTATCTTGATTAAGGTGTGACATGGTCGCTACCAGGAGAGAGAGAGAGAGAAGAAAACACTCTGCGTGCACTCTTGCAAGATTAGATTGGTTATTATTTTATCTAATCAGGATGGCTCCCACTGTTTTTATCAAATCTTCCTTCAAACCCTAAAAGGTAAGACTGGCCGGGATTAATTATACTCTACAAGTTCGCCAATCTTTCGGCCAGGCCAGTGTCGGTACTTTGAGAGAGGCTCCTCGTGCTTTCGCACGGACCTAATTAAAATAAACCTCGTTTTCCCAGGGACGTAACCCCATTAACACCTTTCTAGACACTTACTTGATCTTCTAATTGTAATGTGTAAAACTCTCCTAAGAGTAACTCTTACTCGCAGTGGGTATCGGGATCCAACTATCTCATAGAAAGTATGCAATCTCACTGCAAATTTCAACACTTGAAATTCTCGATAATATTTTACCCCTAGCTTCCTATAACCTTGATGAAGGCCAACAAACCATAGGCCGGTATTCAAGTTCAACCCGTACATTTCATGATTGAATTAAACCCACCCACATGACCCTTGACGAAGGCTAACAAAGTCGCACGACTACCTTAATCCAATCGCATCTCAAGCTTTAGCAGATAAGCACTAGTTAGCTACCGCACACTACGCCTTGACGAAGGCCAATAAACGTAGCACGAATACTAAGTAGCACTTATCTGAAATGACGGAGGGCTCCAAGAACATCTCTTTAGTCCTTCTTAAGTACTTGAGAATGTTCTTCACAGCTGTTCAGTGACTCTCTCCTGGATCTGCTTGATACCTACTCAGTATACTTAGTGAGTATGCTATATCGGGTCTGGTACATAGCATCGCGTACATGATAGAGTCTACTGCCGAAGCATAGGGTATCCCTTGCATGCGATCTCTCTCCAAATCAGTCTTGGGAGACATCTCTTTGGAGAGAGTGAGTCCAGAGATCGTGGGTTGGTTCCCACGCTTGGATTCTTCCATACTAAACCTCTTTAGTATGGTTTCAATATACCTGGATTGGGACAATCCCAGTATCCGTTTAGATCTATCTCTATAGATCTTAATCCTTAAAATGCAGGAGGCATCACCTAGATCTTTCATTGAGAATCTATGTGATAAGAAGAGCTTGACCGAGTGCAGCATAGGAACATCATTTCCTATCAAGAGTATGTCATCTACGTACAATATAAGGAAATCAACCTTACTCTCTGCCACCTTCTTGTATACATAAGGTTCATCTACGCTCTTGATGAAATCAAACTCTTTGATTACCACATCAAAGCAGATGTTCCAACTCCGCGATGCCTGGTTTAACCCGTAGATGGATTTAAGCAGCTTACACACCTTTCCGCTGCTCCCACTGTCTACGAAGCCCTCTGGCTGAGTCATGTACACGCACTCCTCTAAATCACCATTTAGAAAGGCGGTCTTAACATCCATTTGACAGATTTCGTAGTCATGGTATGCATCAATGGCAAGTAGGATCCGGATGGACTTAAGCATAACCATTGGAGAAAAGGTTTCGTCATAATCCACACCTGGTCGTTGACGAAAACCCTTTGCAACAATTCTAGCTTTGAAAGTCTCAACTTTTTCATCTACACCAAGTTTCTTCTTAAAGATCCATTTGCTCCCAATTGGTTTTACCCCTTTAGGAGCAACTTCCAAAGTCCATACTTTGTTGGTGTACATGGATTCCATCTCAGATCGCATTGCATCCAACCACTTCACAGAGTCCCATTTATGATGGCCTGCTCAAAGCTAGTAGGGTCATCATCTTCCATGATGCAATCCTCACTCCCACCATCGATGAGAAAACCGTAGTATCTCTCAGGTGGATGAGGAACTCTACTAGATCGGCGGAGAGTCTGAGGTTCGTTGGGAGCTATCGAATCCTCTGGTTCCACTAAATCTTCAATTGTAGTTTGTTCTGCTAGAACTTCTTCCAGCTCTACCTCTTCGCCACTAATTTCTTTTGTAAGAAATTCCTTTTCTAAAAAGGTGGCATGTTGAGCAACAAACACCTTTTGTTTTTCAACGTGGTAGAATAGATATCCATTCGAATGTTTATGATATCCAACAAACTTACAAAGAACTGATCGTGCCTCGAGTTTGTCCGGATTTTGCCTTTTGACATAGGCCGGACAACCCCATATCTTAACTCGTTTAAGACATGGTCTCTTCCCACTCCATATCTCATATGGTGTGGTAGCTACAGATTTTTATGGAATCTGATTCAATAGGTATGTTGCTGCTTCAAGCGAATAACCCTAAAAGGAAATAGGCAACTCAGCGGTGCTCATCATAGAGCGCACCATATCTAATAGGGTGCGATTTCTCCGCTCCGATACACCGTTGTGCTGTGGTGTATAGGGAGGAGTAAACTGAGAGAGAATACCATTCTCTTTTAGATAGTCCTGGAACTCATTGCTTAAGTATTCTCCTCCTCAATCCGATCGAAGGATTTTAATACTTTTACCCTTTTGGTTCTCGACTTCGTGTTTATATTCTTTGAATTTCTCAAAAGCTTCAGACTTGCGTTTCAACAGGAACACATGTCCGTAGCTTGAGAGATTGTCAGTGAATGTAATGAAGTACGAGGAACCATCCCTGGCATGTGTAGACACGGGACCACATACATCACTATGTACCAGTCCCAAGAGTTCCGTAACTCTTTCTCCGTGTCCACTAAATGGAGTTTTGGTCATCTTGCTTTTGAGACATGACTGGCAAGTATCATAAGATGATAATTCAAACGGATTCAAATATCCATCTTTATGTAACTTAGCTAATCGTGTCACATTGATATGACCTAGTCTACAATGCCACAAGAAAGATTAGTTCATTTCTGAACTCTTCCTCTTGTGTGTGTTTTGCACATTAAGTACAGTAGTTTGATTGAGAACGTATATGCCATTATTTAACGAGCTTGATCCAATCAACTTTTGATTCAGGAAGATATTCATAACATTATCCTGTACTACAAAATTAAATCCTTCTTTACTCAATATGAAACTGATATAATATTGCATATCAGGGTCAGAATGTAATAGCATTCGTTCAGAATTAATGTATTACCATTTGGTAACACAATGTGATATTCGCCAACTGCTTTGGCTGCAACATTTGCACCATTCCCTACTCTTATGGAATGATCAGCCTCTCCCAGTTCTCTACCTTTCTGTAGCCCATGTAACATATTACATATGGGATCCCGATCCGGTATCTAATACCCAGGACGTAGAGTGAACTGAGAAACAGTTCTCGATAACTAACACATCCGAAGAAGATGCATCAGCATGCTTGTTCTTCATTTGGGTGGCGTGAGAATCTGGATATTCTCCTATTTTCTGCTCAGACTTATAACAATTATAAGTTGGAGCGGGACCAACGTTCCCCTGCTCAGTATAATAAGCGGGTTCGGTCAATACATCCATATTATTATCTTGATTAAGGCCTGACATGGTTGCTACCTGGAGAGAGAGAGAGAAGAAAACACTTTAGCGTATGCTCTTGCAAGATTAGATTGGTTATTATCTTATCTAATCAGGATGGCTCCAACTGTTTTCATCAAATCTTTCTTCAAACCCTAAAAAGTAAGACTAGCCGGGATTAATTACACCTTACAAGTTTGCCAATCTTTCGGCCAGGCCTGTGTTGGTACTTTGAGGGAGGTTACTCATGCTTTCGCACGGACCGAATTAAAATAAACCTCTTTTTCCCAGAGGCATAACCCCGTTAACACCTTTCTAGACACCTACTTGATCGGCTAATCATCATGTGTAAAACTCTCCCAGGAGTAACTCTTACTCGCAGTGGGTATCAGGATCCAACTATCTTATAGAAGGTATGCAATCTCATTGCAAATTTCAACACTTGAAATTCCCGATAATACTTTTGCCCCTAGCGTGCTATGACCTTGACAGAGGTCAACAAACCATAGTGCACTAGTCAAGTTCAACCCGTCATTTCTTGATTGAATCAAACCCACCCGCACGACCCTTGACAGAGGTCAACAAGGTCGTACGACTACCCTAATCCAATCTCATCTCATGTTTTACAGATAAGTACTAATCATCTACCGCACACTACGCCTTGACAGAGGTCAACAAACGCAACATGAATACTAAATAATCTTTATCTGAAATGACGGAGGGCTACGCAGGTTTTTCAGAAAACCATGAGCGTAATGAACTTGATATCATTATAGAAACAAGTGATTTTTGAAAAGGATTGTTTTTGAGGCTTTTTCTAGTTTTGCTAAAGAGGTCACTCCCGGTGAAAGGATCTCGGCACTTTCCTTATCGAATAAGGTGCAGGATATTTCACAAATACCACTATGTAAAGCAAGAACTATAGAAGCAATCAAAAACAAAACCGAGTGAGTTGTAGCATCTGCTAGTTTCGCTAAAGAGGTCACTCTCGGTGAAGGGATCTCGGCTCTTTCCTTATCGAATAAGGTACTGGATATTCTACAAGGAAAACCGCTATGCAAAGCAAAACTAGAGCTACCCTTTTTATAAATTTGATTCTACAATATCTTTTAGGTTTCGTTTCTTTCATTAATCTCATTAATGAATCCCATCATCTAAACTTCCTAAGCATCACAGAAGAAACGAAAATACAACGTACGCTTATGCCATCCGCATTCGCCATTGTGTCCCGTTATGCACCGTTAGGTTACTTAACTAACGGCATACCGGATGCAAAACATAAGCAACGTCTACTATATATCTCATATATAATAATAAAGCATTCGTCTCACGCATATAAAATGATCACATCACAGTATATCGGCAGCAGAAGAAACATGAAATATTGGATATAGTAGGAGGTCCATGTTTTATTGCGAGTCTGTATAAAACACGGATTCCACGGTCGCGATGAATAGCCAAACCCACATCCCTAGACCCCTACGAGAGCAGCAAGCAACCCTCTCAATTCTAGGGTTAGGAGACCCGGTCTCGACTCCTCGAGATGGCCTCCCACTGGACCCTAGAACCCGGTTACTTGTATCCCCTCCTTGGGTCTTATCCTAATGCAGAAAAGTAAATAATATGCAATGGTGACAGCATCCTCAACCCGGAAGTGCCCCAATAAAAGAATATTACATATAATATGTGATGTGGAATTCATATAGTTAAGCATATAGTTAGGCATTGAAATATAACATAGAAAGGTTGCAGAAAAAGAAAGTGAAAAGCTACAACATTTGGAATCCACAATCATCTTAGATATCGTAAACCCGAAATATCACATATTACAGATTTCATGCCTAACTATATGAATTCCACATATTTTATCACATTACAGAAAAATCTAGACGATGTTAAACATTCCGATCGAATCAAAAAACACCCAAAATTTCCCAAAATGTTCAACACTTGAACTTAGTTTAAAAGTATCCATCACATGCCATAGTACCAATGGACCAGCCGTAGAAGAGTCAAACCAACGCCTCACATGTGGCAACGCTGAACCACCACAAACCCTAGGGTTTAGAGGCGGTTCTAACAGTCACATAATCGAGTTAAGATTTCGTTCTTCTAGAGGGTCCACCGCGTCACTTGCGCGATATTTGAATGTTCTTTAACTAAAGAAAAATCCAACACTTGAAAATTTTCCGAAATGGGTTAAATTGGGTATTTGATATCCGATCGAACTTTTTAATACCGTCTAAAATAACTGAAACAAAAGATAGAATTACAAATACAAAACACTCCGAATTGCCTTTGCTAAAAGATAACATCACATGCAAAATTAGCAAACACAAACAACACCTAAAGTATCAAAACCCAGAGCCTTAAACACCGTGCAAATTTCAGCCCCAGGGGATCCGATGTGGCCGGATTTGGGCATGATGTGCTCGGCCAAATTTTCAGGGAATGGGCTAAAATTTGTACGGTGTTCAAATTGTATCACATACATCACTCTGCAACTATTTGGAACATTTTTTGACATTCTGAAAAATTTACAGAAACTAGGGTTTTACGTCGGGTGTTTCGGAGTTGTTTCGGTTTCGTAATCCTACACTTATCCGTTTAATTCTCTAGCTATGCTATGATACCACTGTTGGGTTACCTACAACGGCAACAAGGTTTCGGGAGGCATCATCCATGCCAAATTAAAATTTTTGCCATTTTAGATAACCCTAACCCTAGATCTTTAACTAGAGAATCAAACCAAAACAACATGTTAACACCTTAGCATCTAAGAGTTAGAGATTACAACCTTTGTAGTCCGTTCATTCACTTCATAAGCTCCAAGTTGAGGTCCCTTCGCTGCGATCATCAAGTATCCGGACTCTAGAGAGGCTCCATGAGGTGAATGAGACATCCTTGCTTGAAGACTTCACTAATCCAAGATTATCAACCTTGAGGAATCGCAAACCCAAGCTCACACTTCACTAATGAAGTATTAGTGAAGTAAATACCCTAATCTAAGTGGCTAGAATAGACGAGGATGATGAAGTAGGAATTTTGCTCTCTTTTGTTTTCTATTTCTCACAAACAATCATCACAAACTAAAAAGCAAGAAAGCTTTTGGAGTGAGGAAGAAGAAGATGAAGTTGTGATGAATGAATTATTGTTGAGGTTAGAAATGCAACCAAGGGTTAAGCATGTCATGCTTAACCCTTGTAGAGAATAAACCATAGATTAGGGTTAGGGTAAGGTTAACAAATATCTTGACAAATATCTAAAGAGGGTGGACTAAGTCAACCTTCATGAAGCTTCTTCAAAGCTTATCCATGACTTAATCCATCATTAAGAATTAAACAAAATAATTAACCCAATCCCAACCCTAATCATGGTTTAACTCATAAACCCTAGTTTCATTTGTAACCTTAACATGTTACAATATTATATATCACATATATAATATATAATGTAACAAAAGAAAATAATACAATTAACATATATCACATATATATCAATGTATCATCAAGTGAGAAAAAGAATCATTTAAGTGAGCTTATATTAGTTAATGTAATGTAATATATCATATATATAATTATACATTAAATTATTAAATCAACACTTGATTTAATAACCCGGCTATATTTCATATAACCGGCTAATATAATATGCATCTTTTTATCGAATCAACACTTGAACCGATAACCCGGCTAAATCACATATACCCGGCCGATATCACATATCGCGAGAATCGAATACGGTATCACATACACGTATTATTCTCGGTACCGCACATATCACATATGTGCTCCTACTCCGTTTTGCCTGAGCCAGGAAACCTCTGTGTAGGACTCTAAAGAATCGTCAATACGCCGACAGTAGGTGATGATCATATCAAACAACCACAAGCTGCAAGCGGTCAGCTAAACGTAACAGCCACCCAGGTATTGAGCGATCAGAAGATCAACAAGCAAGCCTGTATGCACTCCTGTGAATCCAATCAGTAACACTTCCGTACAGTCCGGTCTGTTCGTCTGATATGTCACATATCTAGTATAGGGGTGGTAAACGTCAGACCCCAGTAACCGATAAGTCGTGTCGATGTATGGCTCATAACAGGTCGAGAAACTACTGATAACTCTTACCAGTAAATCTCCATAATAGCCCTGGCCAGGGACTTCCAGTTATAACCAATCGAACACAACGCAACATCAAATCCCAATACCGGGAGAGACGAAACCCCTCCTATCGCTCATTGCCTCCATGTGATTCGGGACTGTACCCAAAAGCCACCATTTTGCATGTTCTCATAAACATGATAAGGTGGAAATCAAAACAGTGGGAATCACATAAGACTCTATGACGATCTCGGGTCTACAGACTAACCTGTACCAGTGTCACCAGAGAACTGCTATCTAACGATAGGTATAATACCATCTAGGAGTTCTCGGCAAGTCCGTTCAGTGTACCCAGTCTCTACTGAGCACCCATACACCATCTTTGGTGTCACCACACCAGATGGATATGGGATCATCCATCGCCCATCATATGGGTCAAGATGCGTATACGCTAGTCTACTCTGGAGTATCGATGCCCTGTCTCGATACACTCTCGACTAGGAATAGTTATAGGATGTACTCTTGGACTACTCTGGCCCCACTAGTATGATCTGCATCATAGTCCTAGTAGTCGAGTACATATCCTAAGGGCTTTATCAACATGTGAGAGCAAGATAGTAAACCAATACAAATCAACATGTTAAGACAAAGTGAGACCAGATAGCATACTATCATGTCGAGCAAGAAAGTCCTCTCTATATATATCCAAGCATCTACTATAATATACATCATATGTACAACAATGGCCTCTAGGCCATATACATAACTAACAGGTTATGCCATTTTATCTACGTGGGCGGTCGGTTCTACCATTTTAGCGACATGGACGGTCGGTTCTGCCATATTTGCGACTTGGACGGTCGGTGCTGCCATTTTTGCGACATGGACGGTCGGTGCTGCCATTTTTGCGACATGGACAGTCGATGTCTTGCTCCGCTTCTTATGGTGTCGGGGTTTGATTTGACTTGCTCCGTTTTGTGCAGTGTCGGGATTTGATTTGACTTGCTCCATTTTCTGCAGTGTCGGGATTTGATTTGACTTGCTCCATTTTCTGCAGTGTCGGGATTTGATTTGACTTGCTCCGCTTTTTGCGATGTCAGGGCTGATTTGTTTGATTTGATTTATTTTAGGAGTTCCCTACCCGTCCAGCGGGACTTTTGAGCTTGGAAGTGCTACCGGGTGGGGCATTAATTTGATCTGTTTGATTTCTGCCTTATTTGGTGTGACTTTTGAATTTGAGAGGAACTTGGAATTTGGATTTTGTTTGGCATCAGTATTGTTGCACTAGAATAATGCCAGGAGCAACTCATCATTTGCCCCGGGAGGACTTGGGATTTGGTTTTTGGGTCGGCATCAGCATTGTTGCACTGGAATAATGCCAGGAGCAACTCATCATTTGCCGTTGGGAAAACTTGGGATTTGGGTTTTTGGTCGGCATCAGCACCGCTAACACTGAAGCAAAATGCCAGGAGCGACTTATTATTTGCCGTTGCCCGTTGGGGAGCGATGGCTCAGGAGACAGGTTTAGATCCCTATCACCTAAGGCTTTTCAATTTTATGAGCCGTAAGGGTCTCATAAAAGCATTTTCTCCCTACGAGTCGAGAGGATCTCACAGGTGTATTTCTCCCTAAGAATCGTGGGGATTCTTAAGTGTGTTACTCCTTTGTGAGTCATAAGGATCTCACGCGGGGATTTTCTCCTCACAAGGTCGAGAGAACTTTGCGAGTGTATTTCATCTCTTTTCACGAGTTTGCGCCCTTTCGGGTTTTCACAAACATGCCGACAGTCCTGCTGTTTTTACTCATGGAGCCCTTTCGGGTTTTCATCGGTGCCCGTTTTGCTTATGGACATACCGTTTTTTTAAGGATGGTGGGACTTTAAATGTAGTCTCGCCGGTAGGACTTTGGGAGAGATATCGTTTACACCCATGGATTGTATACGGTTTTACAGGATGTATGATCCAGACTGTAGGGCCGGTGTGCTCAATTCGTCTGCGACTTGGAGCATTTACGCATAGTATTTCTTGAGATATCGGCCATTGATGGGAGGCATGGGCCTTTCTCCCTCGGCGTTTATCAGCTGGTAGAACCCTCCGTCAAATACTTTCTCGATGACGTATGGTCCTTCCCAGTTTGGCTCGAATTTTCCCTTGGCATGTCGATTGAGGATGATCGGTCTTTTGAGGACCAACACCAATTCGCCTTTCTTAAAAGCACGTAGACGGGTTATCTTTTCATAATCCCGTGACATTTAGGCTCAGTACAGCTCTAGATTTTGCTGTACTGCGAGCCTCTTTTCTTCGAGGGCGTCGCGCTCTTCGAGCTAGAGGAGCACATTTTCCTCCGCCGTCAACTCGTGCTGAACGTCCATTCTTAAGCTTGGAATTTCGACTTCGAAGGGGAGGATAGCCTCCACTCCGAAAAGTAATGAGTATGGAGTGGACTGAGTTGGAGTACGATGCGTGGTACGATATGCCCACAACGCCTTGTGAAGTTTGAGATTCTAGCCTCTCTTGTTGGCTGAAGCATTTTTCCTCAGGATCTTGCACAGAGTTTTATTGAAGGCTTCAGGTAGCCCATTGGCCCTTGGATTATAGATGGAGGAATATCTCCAGTCTATCTTGTGTTGGGTAGCGAACCTTGAGACTTTGAAGCTCTTGAAAGAAGGCCCGTTGTCAGAAATGATTTTTCTTGGTGTACCGAAGCGGTATAGAATATTTTGCCTGAAGAATGTCAGAATATCTTCTGTCTTGACTTCTTTTAGCGGGCAGATTCAGTCCATCTGGAGAATTAGTCAGTTGCGACTAATATGAACCGGTGGCCTTTGGATGACGGAGGATCAATTAGGCCAACTATGTCGGTGCCCAAACTTCGAAAGGCCACGCCGCCGCCATAGGATACAACGGATTGGGATGCTTGTGAATGAAATCACCGTGAATTTGGCAGAGATGGCATTTCCTTGCATGCTCTTCGCAATCCCTTATCATGGTCGGCCAGTAATATCCAAGCCATTTGATCTGAAGCCGCATTTTGGGGCTGGACTGGTGAGCCCCGCAGACGCCCGAGTGAACTTCTTTCATGACTTTTTGGGCTTCGGCCGATGACAGGCACCTGAACCAGAGTTGGTCATATGATCTGCGGTATAGCTATTACGTATTGGAGAGCTCTTTTCTTCAGCTGAATGCTCGTAGATTTTTCTTCGGGCAGCTTGTCGTATCGAAGGTACTCTATGAAAGGTTCTCTCTAATCGGGCTCGTCTTGAATGATCGAAGCCTCTTCGGTATGATTGTTCTCTTATTCTATGCTTTCTTCTTCGCGCAAAGAGACTGGAGGCAAAATTTTCCGGCTTCTGACTGTGATTAGAATTTCATCCATGTCAGGATCAACTAGCTCTTTAGCTAGGTGAGCGAGTATATCGGCTTTTTCGTTCAATGCCCTAGGGACTCTCATTAGTTCAATATGAGTGAACCGTTTCATGAGTTCCACCACTCGGCTTCTATATCGAGCTAACTCGGGTTTGTAAATCTTATAATCACCGCTTACCTGGTTGACGACAAGCTGGGAGTCACCGTAAACCCGTAGCCGAAGGATTTCTATTTCTATAGTGAGCAGCTATCAGTGCTTCGTACTCAGCCTCGTTGTTTGTGCGAGGCTTGGTGAGAGCAAAAGAACGTCGTAGGGTTCCTATGAATGGCGTGATGAACACTAATCCTATCCCTGCTTTTATCCGCGGGAATCTTGATTTGCCGGAGCTCCTCATTGATGAGGCTCCATCGAAGTAGAGCTCCTAACATGGCTCTTCATCCTCGAGGTGCAACACTTGTTCGTCGGGCAACTCGCAATTGAGTGGCGACCCTTTTGGTATTGGATGAACAGCAAGGAAGTCGGCGAGGGCTTGACCTTTTACTGCTTTCTGAGGAGTATAGATTATGTCAAATTCAAGCAGCATGACAGCCCATCTCTCCATTCTTCCAGCTAGGCTTGCTTTGGTCATCAAGTGTTTGAGTAGGTAGACCTTGGAGATCAGCATAACCCGATGAGTGAGCAGATAGTGCCTCGGCTTCTTCATGGTGAATATCAGAGCCAGGCATTGCTTTTCGATCGGGGAATAGTTATGTTCCGCCCCGACTAAAGTTCGACTGAGGTAGTAGAGGGCATTTTCTTTTCCCTCCTCATTGTTCTGGGCAAGGAGCGCACCGAGTGACTCATCTAGCGTGGCAGTATAGAGAATCAACAGTTTATTTAAAATAGGGGCAGCAAGCACTGGAGGGTGCAACATGTACTGTTTGATGCTTTCGAACGCTTCTTGACATTCGGTATCCCAGACAAAAGGAGCTCCTTTCTTCATGAGCTTTGAGAAGGGCTGACATATCCCCGATAGGTTCGAGTTGAACCTTCGTATGTAAGCAAGCTTGCCTTGAAAAGATCTTAGCTGTGTCAGATTCTTCGGAGGGGGCATCTCCATGATGGCTTTTATCTTAGATGGGTCAACTTCGATCCCTCGATGTCGGACTATAAAGCCCAGGAATTTTCCTGATGACCAACCAAAAGCGCACTTCAGTGGATTCATTTTCAGATTGTATTCCCTCAGTCTAGTGTGAACGGTCCTAAGATCTTGGATGTGATCGGCCTTGGATTTAGTAGTGACGACCAAATCATCAACATAACATTCGACGACTTTATGGATTAGGTCATCAAAGATATTGGTTATTGCCCTTTGATATGTAACACCTACGTTCTTCAGTCCCAACAGCATCACTTTGTAACAATATATACCAATCGGGGTTCGAAATGCCGTATGCCTCTCATCCGCAGACGACATTTTTATCTGATTTTACCCAGACGAACCGTCCATGAAGGTGAACAGCTCGTAATTTGAGGTGTCATCGACCATCCTTTCCATGACCGGAAGCGGGAAATCATCTTTAGGGCATGCCTTGTTAAGGTCCCTGAAATCGACACAAACCCGGATCTGCCCATTTTTCATCTTTACTGGGACAATGCATGCGATCCAGTCTGCGTATTTCTCTTCCTTGATGAAGCCAACATTGATAATTTCTTAGTTTCATCGATGACCTTTTCTTCCAACTCCCATCTCATTCTTCGAGGAGCTTGTTTGATAGGCTTGGCATCAGAAGATATAGCCAGCTTATGCACGGCCACTTCAAGGGATAGGCCAAGCTTTTCTTTGTATGTCCACGTGAAGCAGTCGGTGAACTCATGCAGCAGAGCGATTATCTGCTCTTTCATTTCCCCTGACAAGTGTGAGCTGATGTAGGTCGGTCTTGGGTTATCGGGCGTTCCCAAATCAACCTTGGTTAGCTCGTCGAAGGTTGCTTGTCCTCCATCTTCGAACTCTTGAGGGGCTTCTTCTGGCTCGATTAGACCGTCTTCATCATTTGAATCTTCGCTGGCTTCACTAATATGAATCATGTAACATGCCTTGATGTCAGGTTGAATGAAACCTATGCCCCGTTTATCTGGAATTCGTCCATCGATGAGTGCTCGGACCTGAGGTGGATGCCATAGCCCTTCATAAAACCTTGCTTCGGACTCCGTTTGATATAACCGGCATCCACACATTTTGAAATATTCCCGCATCTCGGGCGCATAGTATCTGGGATTGAGGAAGACTCTTATGCCTCTTTCATAGGTAAGGCACGCGACAGACAAATCGTCCGGGTGCACAACAGGATTTGACCCATAAAACAGGATGTCCTTCTATCCACTTTTCCTTCCGGGAACATAGAAAGTTTTCAGCTGGTCTATGGTGGAGACTGACAATGCATCAAGCTCTTTGCACATCTACTCCGGCACCCTTGTGACGGCTAGGGACCCTTCTGCAACTTCAAAGGTCTCTCATAGCTTTGCTTGTTGCGTGGTGACCCAATCTGTATAGCTGTTGCAAGGAAGGTTCTCCTCCTCCGACTCTTCAGTGTTGCTGCCTAAACGAGGGAGAATTTTGCTGTCGGATGGGCCTTCGATATCAGACTCGTCCGTATCGCTACCAAAATGAGGGCGGTTTTTATGGACATACGGACTTCCAACGTCGGGCTCATCAGTGTCACTGCCGAAATGCGGATGCACTTGGGGATTTTTGCTTTTGAAAGTGACAGCCGGCTAAGACTTTCTTTTGAGTTTCGGGGTCGTTCTGTCTTTGGTCAGCTGTGGCTCAGCACTTTGGAGGTTCACAAAGTACCGAGAATCTTCATATCGGACTTCATGCACACCGAACGGCTGGATGTTTCCGTCAAGACGTGTTTCTTCGCCATTTTTAGTATACTTCATGAATTGATGGAGAGTTGACGGAACGATGCTGTAATCATGGAGACACGGCCGTCCCAAAAGAATTTTATAAGACGTGTCAGCGTCGATCACGTATATCTTAGCCTCGGTTTGCAGATCCCTAAATTTGATTGGCAGAGTTATAGAGCCCAGAACTTGCTGGCAGTTTTGATTAAATCCTTGAATGACAATCCTTTCCCTTGACAGGTGTCGGACATCCATTGACAAACTCTTCAGAGCCCGAAAGTTCATGATGTTCACTGAGGATCCCGGATCAATCAATATGCGATTAATCTGATCTCCATCATTGTACCCTGTCACGTAAATCGGTCGGTTATGCTCAGCTATTCCCAGTAGCAGGTCTTCGTCCTTAAACGTGA
The DNA here is from genome assembly GCA_030015575.1 of Agapanthus africanus. Lineage (NCBI taxonomy): Eukaryota > Viridiplantae > Streptophyta > Magnoliopsida > Asparagales > Amaryllidaceae > Agapanthus > Agapanthus africanus. The sequence goes on from CM057340.1 coordinate 664,211,902, forward strand.
CCGCGGCGGTATGCAGGGTGTACTGGGCTTCTTTCATATTAATTTCCGCAAAGCGAGCTTGGTACTGCTCGGGGTTTTGTAGAGCATGAATGAGAATATCTCTGAGATCTTTGGACAGGACCAGAGCATTATAGATGCTTAAGAGAGATGGAAGCTTCCGGAGATGAGCCAAGACATTATAGTCCACTGGCGAAGGACTCGAGTTTTCATTAGCCGGTTCTCTGCCATCTTCCTCATTAGCCACCTGTTTTTCCTTTCTTTTTGGGGCGTTTCCCTAATTTGGAGGTAGAGCCCTGCCGCTTCTGAGCTGGATTTGGTTAGCCTTTGTGGCGAGCTCCTCGTCCTATAAGGAACTCTTTGTCGGAGTCTTCTTCTAGCTCCTCCAGAGTCTCAGCCGCTTCTATAAGGAAGAACTCTTTCAATTGAATTAGAGTTCTTTCCTTTTGTTCATAGTCTTCTAGGGAATCGATATATTTTTGAATGGTCGATCTCCCTGCAAACTCTTTTTCGCGTCAAGCTGTACTTTTCTTCTTCTTGAGCCTTTTGGATTTTGAGCCTGATTGAGCCGAATTGGCAGCTAGAATGGTGTGCTTCTTCTGCCCTTCCCATTCTGTTCTAGACTCTTTCCGAAGTAGCTTTATCATCTTCTTCGTCTTATTAGATATGTGCGTACTCCACGGAGGCTACGGTGAGTCAGTTTCATTTCTCAGGGCAGCAGGTTCAGCTGTCTGCTCCCAGAAGGCTTCAGCTTGTGTCTGTATGAAGTTGGTGGTTGCAGCTTGATTGTTTACCAACACACTGTTGGACAGCTCGATCTCTCCAGTCTTGTACTTCTTCTCGACCCAGCCTTTGAAAATATAGCAATTTTCGATCGCGTGGCTCACTACTCTGTGGTACGGGCAATACAGGGGATTGTCGGTCATTTTTGCTTCATGCGGTCTCTTCGACTTCGGCAATTGTAGGCCGTTGTTCAAGGAATCTTTGAATATCTTGCGAACCTTGTCCCTTCTGAAAGAGTAAACCTTGTTCTTTTTCTCCTCTAGGGAAGGCCCTTCTCCTCCCAGCACTGGCTTTCGAGACCGGTTGATTTTAGATTCGTCTGCCTTCCACTTGTTTTCATTATCGGACGCATTGAAGACATTGGTATTGCTGGAATTCCCGCTTTTACGATTGTCGTCCCGCTTGCTTTTCTAACTCTTATCTCTTTCAGAGTCTGGGGTAGACTCTTGCTTCGAGCGTTCCAGCATTTGGACTTTCTTGGTCAGCTCCTGAAATGACTTGAGGCCTACTATACATAAGAATAGGACCATCCAATTGCTAAGGTTCCCAATGAGGAGGCTGATAGACTGGTCCTGCTCTAGTGGCGGTTCGCACTTGACAGTGAGGTTGCGCCATCGGGCAATAAAGTCTGTGTTGCTTTCATTTTTCCCGGTCTTGGTTCTCAAGGGGTCAGCGATGGAGATTTTGTCACTGACACTCATGAATCTTTGCCGAAACAGAGACTCCATTTGGGAAAAGGTAATGACGGACCCGTCTGGTATGCTTGCGTACCAGTCGAAAGCAACACCGGTCAGGCTATTGACAAATTGACGAAGAAGGAGCGCATCATTGCCCCCTGTATTTCCGCAGGACGCTTTATAGTGGGCGACGTGCTGATTTGAATATCCCGTCCCGTCAAATCTTCCGAACTTAGGAATGATGTAGCTGCTGGGGAACTCAATCAGATCGTACTGTGCGGGATATGGTCGCCCGCTACTGCCAATTTCTTTCTGAGCTTCGGCTTCGGCCACCAATGTTTTAACCTTGCTGGTGACCAAATCCATTATCCGATCTTGTGTTAGCGGGATGGTGCTATCTAGGGCCAAGGTGTCTCCAGAAAAGAAATGTGGCTGGCTTTCGTTCGGCTTGCCCAATCTTGGACCCAAAGGGACATGCATCGATTGCTTCTGGTTGTCATCACTCTGCTCATGAGTAGAGACTTGTGCTTGATTGGGAGGCGCCCGAGAAATTTGAATCGTAAGCTGCATCACAGCATTCGTCAGGTCGTCGATTTTGGAGTAAATCTTGGCCATTTCTTTATCTTTGCTCCTAAGTTTTTTTCGAAGCTCTTGAAGCAGCTCTTGCTCTGCGGTCCTAGGGCAGAAAGTCGGCTCTTCCTCGCTGTCCGAGCTTGACTCTACATGGACTGAGGGGTCTTTCTGCCTATCATCCTCATCGAGAGGATTTTCATCATCCAGCGGAGGCAGCTGTTCTTGGGAAGCGGCAACCATATTCAAGCCAGACTGGGCTTGGTATGTGGTGGCCCCATCCTTGCTTTTGCTGCGAAGGTTGTCGCTAGGGCATGTGCCTGCCATATAGACCGTATGGACAACATATCCGGCCACCATTTCATTATTGGTATCTGAATTTGTGGACAACTGTCTTGGCCCTTCTATTTTGATAGCGGACAATCGATTGAAGATGGTTGGCCTGACTGAATTCATGTGTGGTGCTGGCGCCTTTTTTCTGGATCTGCCTCGCTGTATTCGCGCAGCACTGATAGACTCTCGAAAAGACAGTGTCATGCTTTCTCTGTTAGGGCTGGGACACGTCCCTTTGTAGCATTGTTCGAACCGATGTCTTCTTGATTCTGGCGGTCATGGCATTTTTCTGAACCCACTTCAGAGGTTCGAAGGAATTGCTGACTTTTACGGCTGATTCAGCCGTCGTCGCGGGGTGACCCTACTCTTGGAACCTCACAAGCTTCCACTTGGCCGAATTCCTGGCCCTTTTGTTGGCTCGATACTTGAGCCGCTTCTGTCTCAACCTTTCTGTTTTAAGCACTTGGCAGGCTTCGGCCCTTCGGGACAACATCGTAGACCGACTGATAGAGAGTCCATAGAATATGCATGCTCGCTCGATTGTCAATGGCAACGTCTGAGCTTGCTGGAGATGCTTTATGGCCCCATTGGTGTTGACGACCTTGAAAGGTTCCTAGGCACTCTCAAGATGTCTCACAAGGCATCAACCATGCCAATTTCAAACATTCGGTGCTGAGAAACCCTAATACGGATCGTTGGCCAGAAGTTTAGGCGACAAAGCAAACTAGTTAACACTTAACTACAAGAATACGGAAATACAACCTTTGTAGATCCGGTCCTCCACCTCCACGGCTCCACGATGAATTCCTCTCCGCTGTCCTCATGCAATCCCGGGCTCTAGCGTCGGCTTCATCGAAGAAGAAGCGGGCTAGGTCATCGACGACGATGCCGAAGATGATCTACGTCGAGGCATCGCTAGATCAAGCTCCAACTTCACCAAGTCAAGAAAACTTGTGAAGGAAACACACTCTACTACTTGGCAAGAGGTAGAGTATGAAGAAATAGGAAGTGGGTAGACTTTAGAATTGGATTTCTCACTCATTTTCATCAATCACCATTGATGAAGTCAAGGTTCTTCATCTTGAAGAAGAAGAAGAAGAAGATGATAATCATATGATAAGTTATTCAAAAAGAATAATAAAAAGAATACTTATCATCATAATCACCATGGTCAAGTGTAGAGACTAAACTAAGGTTAAATGAAGTGGTTAGGGTTAAGCATGAGACAAAATGGTCACAAAGTCAAAGCTTCATGAAGCTTCAAAGAAAAAACAAAACTTGCAACCATTTTATTTCTTATCCTTTCCAAATAAATAAATAAATAAATGATTAAGAAAAGGAAAACCCTAATCATCAATTTAACCATGGTATAGTTCTTTAAACTTAACCAAATAAGCATGTATCATCAAACATGATACAAACTTGTGCACGAAAATATATCACATATACAATGTGCACGAACAAGTGAGAAAAACCATTTAAAGTGAACCAATACTAGTTAATGCAAAGTAATATATCAAATATATAATTATGCATTAAATCATTAAATCAACACTTGATTTAACGATCCGGTCATATCGCATACAACCGACTAATATCCAATGTATCGGCTTATCGAATCAACCCTTGATTCGATAACTAGGTTATATCACATACAACCAATCGATACATTCATCGCGAGAATGAAATACGGTATCACATACACGCATTATTCTCGGTCCCGCACATATCTCATATGCGCTCCTATTTCGTTTCGCTTGAGCCAGGAAATCTCTGTGTAGGACTCTAAAGACCCGTCAATACGCCGGCAGCAGGTGATGATCATATCAAACACCCACAAGCCGCAAGCGGTCTGCTAAACGTAACGGCCATCCGGGTATTGAGAGATCAGAAGATCGACGAGCAAGCCCGCTCACACTCCAGTGAATCCAACCAGTAACACTACCGTACAGTCCGGTCTCGTCGTCTGATATGTCGCATATCTCGCCTAGGGGTGGTAAACGTCAGACCCCAATAGCTCGATAAGTCGTGTCGATGTGAGGTCTATAACAATTCGAGAAACTACTGGTAACACTTACCAGTATATCTCAGCAACCCTGGCCAGGGATTTCCTGTTATAGCCAATCGAACACAGCGCAACATCAACCCCCTATACCGGGAGAGACGAATCCCCTCCTATCGCTCATTGCCTCCATGTGATTCGGGACTGTACCCAAAAACCACCGTTTTGCACGCCCTCTTGGACGTGGTAAGATGGAAATCAAAGCACAGTGGGAACCACACAAGACTCTATGACGATCTCGGGTCAACAGACTACTCTGTACCAGTGTCACCAGAGAACCGCCATCTGACGTAAGGTATAATACCATCTGGGAGTTCTCGGCGAGTCCGTCCAGTGTACCCAGTCTCTACTGAGCACCCGTGTATCATCTCCGATGTCAAACACCAATGGATATAGGATCATCCATCGCCCATCTGTATGGGTCGAGAAGGTACACGCTTGTCTACTCTGGTATATCGATGCCCCGTCTCGATATACCCACGACTAGGGACTTTAAAGGATGTACTTATGGACTACCATGTCCCCACTAGTATGATCCGCATCATAGTCTAGGTAGTCAAGTACACATCTTAAGGGCTTTACCAACATGTAATAGAGAGACAATCTGTGTACACGTTAAGGTAAAGATCAACCAGATAGCATACTATCATGTCGAGCAGGAAAGTCCTCCCTATATATGTCCCAGCATCCACTACAATATACATCCAATGTACAGTAATGGCCTCTAGGGCATACATATAACTAACAATCTTCCACTTGCACCAGGGCCATCTAATAGCAGTGGTTGTAGTATCTCATACTCAACCATCCCATAAAAGTCTCTCTCTGGGAATAGGCCTTCGTGAGTGGATCTGCCGTGTTATCTTCTACGTCTGCTCTCCTAACCTTGATCACCCTGGAGATAAACCATCTCCACGATCAGGTGACACTGCCTTAGAATATGTCTGGATCACTGATGGGACGGACGTTCCTTGGCATAAGCCACAACTCCATTGTCACACAATGGGAGGAACATAATTCATCTCATGAACCAATATATACCCAAACAGCCTCTTTGGTAGCATCTTAATTAGCGATGTATCATGCCTTTATCGTCTAGTATGCCACGGTATCTAGCTTGGAACTCTTCCAACATACCGTCCCTTTACTGAGGGTAAAGACAATGCCTGTGACTGACATTCAGTCATCTTTATCACCCTGGAACCCTTCCAGTGATTCTCCACAGGATCAACTGATACCATCTCACTACAACTAGTGAGTATCCTAACATCCAATTAGATCTATCTCATAGATCCAAAATTCTGGATTTAGCAGGTATCACTTTGATCCTATATGGAGAATCATTGTGATAAGCGGAGATTGATCGAGTGTAGCATAGGAAACTCCTTCCCTATCAAGAGTATGTCATCCACGTACTCTACGAGGATCGTCACTATACTCCCCTACTACCTTTTTGTTTATACAAGGTTCATCTACCATTTTGATGATGTCAAACTCTTTGACTATCTCATCAAAACAGATGTTCCAACTCCGCGATGTCTGCTTTATCACATAAAACATCTTGCACACGTTTCTGCTGCTCCCACTGTCTACGAAGCCCTCTGGCTGTGTACTTATAGACGCACTCTTCTAAAACATTATTTAGAAAAGCAGTCATGACACCCAACCGCCAGATATCGTAGTCATGGTATGTAGCCGTGGCAAGTAGTATCTGGATGGACTTAAGCATAGGTACTGAAAAAGGTTTCATCATGATCCACGCCTGGTCGATGACGAAAACCTTTAACAAGTCTAGCTTTGAAAGTCTCAACTTTTCTATCTACACCAAGTAATCTTCTCAAGATATACTTGCTCCTGATGGGGATTTAACCCTTCAGATATAGCATCCAAAGTCCATACTTTGTTGGTGTATAAGGATTCCATCTCATATCACTAAGCATCCAGCCATTCTTACAGAGTCTTACTCCTGATGGCCAGCTCGAAACTAGTTGGGTCATCATCTCATGATGCAATCCTCACTCCCACTGTCATAGAGAAACCGAAGTAACTCTCAGGTGGGTGAGGAACCCTACTAGATCGACGGAGAGGCTAAGGTTCGTTGGTATCTACTAAATCCTCTGGTTGTACCAAATCATCTGCTGTAGTTTGTATAGCTGGAACATTTCCAGTTCTACATAACAGACCTTGCCTCGAGCTTGTCCGGATTTTTCTTTTAGACATAGGCTGGACAACCCCAAATCTTAACTAGCTTAAGATATGGGCTCTTCCCATACCATATCTCATATGGAGTGGTAGGCAACTGATTTGATCGTGACCCTATTCAATAGGTATGCAACTTCTCAAGCGCATAACACCCAAAAGGAAAAAGTTAACTCAGTAGTACTCATCATAGAGCACACCATATCAAATAGGGTGTATCTGCTCCGCCCCGATATACCATCGTGCTATGGTGTATACGGAGGAGTAATGCCGAGAGAGAATCTCATTCTCCTTTAGAATAGTTTAGGATTTCCGTGCTCAAGTATTCTTCTCCTTGATCACATCAAAGGACATAATACTTATACCCGTATTTTGGTTCTCTACTTCTAAATCATATTCTGTGAATATCTCAAAAGGTTCGGACTTGTGTTTCAACAGGAACATATGTCTGAATCTAAAGAGATCATCAGAGAACGTAATGAAGTATAAAGAACCAGTCTTGGCATGTGTAGACAGGGGACCTTACATACATCAGCATGTATCAATCCCAAGAGTCTACTAACTCTTTCTCTGTTTCCAATAAACGGAGCTATGGTCATCTCATCTTTGTGACATGACTGGCAAGTTTCATAAGATGTAAATTCAAACTGATTTAAATATGCATCTAAATGTAACTTCAGCCAGTCTGGTCGCATTGACATGACCTAGTCTACAATACCTCAAGAAGGATACGTTCATTTCTGAACTCTTCCTCTTATGTGTGTTCTGTATACTAAGAACTGTAGTTTGATTTAGAACATTAATGCTTTTAGATAACGTGCCTGAACCGATCAACTCTTGATATAGGAAATGTTCAAAACATTATCCAACAATACAAAATTTTATCATTTCTTTACTAAAAAAGAGAGTGATATGATTTTGTATATCAGGTTCGGTATCTAATAACATTCTTTCAGAATCAATGTATTGGTAATACAGGGTGCCAGTGACCGACAGACTTGGCTGCAACACTTGCCCCGTTTTCTGTCTCATGAAACTTATCACCCGTTCTCAGTTTTTCTACTTTTTTGTAGCCCTATGTAACAGATTACATATCTGGGATCCTGATCCGGTATCATATACCCAGGATTCGGAGGATACTGAGAAACAGTTCTTTATAATGAACACACCCGAAGATGATGCATCAGCATGCACTCTCTTCGTTTGGGCGGCACGGGAAATCTGGTATTCCCCTATTTCCTGCTCTGTCTTATAACATTTATAAGTTAGAGCGAGACCAACGTTCCCCAGCTCAGTATAACAAGCGGGTTCGGTCAATAATCCGTATTATTATCTTGATTAAGGCGTGATATGGTCGCTACCAGGAGAGAGAGAGAAGAAAACACTCAGCGTGTGCTCTTGCAAGAATAGATTGGTTAATATTTTATCTAATCAGGATGGCTCCCACTGCTTTTTATCAAATCTTCCTTCAAACCCTAAAAGGAAAGACTAGCCGGGATTAATTACACACTACAAGTTCGCCAATCTTTCAGCCACGCCAGTGTCGGTACTTTGAGGGAGGTCCCCCGTGCTTTCGCACGAACCTAATTAATGTAAACCTCGTTTTCCCAGAGGCGTAACCTCGTTGACACCTTTCTAGACACCTACTTGATCGGCTAATTGTAATGTGTAAAACTCTCCCAGGAGTAACAATTACTCGCAGCGGGTATCGGGATCCAACTATCTCATAGAAGGTATGCAATCTCATTGCAAATCTCAACACTTGAAATTCCCGATAATATTTTGCCCCTAGCGTCCTATGACCTTGACAGAGGTTAACAAACCATAGGCTGCTAGTCAAGTTCAACCCATCATTTCCTGATTGAAGTAAACCCACCCGCACGACCCTTGACAGAGGTCAACAAGGTCGCACGACTACCCTAAATCAATCACATCATATGCTTATGCAGATAAGCACTAATCAGCTACCGCACACTACGCCTTGACAGAGGTCAACAAACGCAGCACGAATACTAACCAGTACATATCTGAAATGACGGAGGGTTACGACAGATTTTTCTGAAAACCTTTTGCGTAATGAACTTGATATCATTGTAGGATCGAATGAATTTTGAAATGGAGTGTTTTTGAGGCATTTCTAGTTTTGCTAAAGGAGTCACTCCCGGTGAAGGGATCGTCGGTCCTTTCCTCGTCGAATGAGGTGCGGGAAATATCATATATATCACTGTGCAAAGCAAAAACTCTTAAAAGCAATCAAAAGACAAACCGAGTGTGTAGTATCTGCCAGTTATTGCTAAAGGAGTCACTCCCGGTGAAGGGATCTCGGTCCTTTCCTTATCGAATAAGGTGCAGGATATATCATATATACCTCTATGCAAAGCAAGAACTGTAGCCACCTGTTTTATTTTGAAATTCGATTCTACAACATCTTAGGTTTCTTTTATTTCATTAATCACATTAATGAAGTCCCATCATTTAAGTACCTAAACATCACAGATAAATACGACGTATACTTATGCCATCCGCATTCGCCTCGATGTCCCCTCGTGCACCGTTAGGTTAGGTAACTAACGGCAAAGCGGGGCAGGGCTAGCACGGGTGTAAAACATAAGTAACGTGTATATAATATATCATATATACAATATACAGTATCTATCATAGAACATCACATGATCATATCACAGATATCGCAGCAGAAGAAACATATGAAATATTGGATATACTAGGACGTCCGTGTTTTCAATACGAGCCAGTATAAAACACGAATTCCACGGTCGTGATGAATAGCCAAACCCACACCCCAAGACCCCTACGAGAGCGGCAAGCAACCCTACCAATTCTGGAGTTAGGAGACCCGGACTCGACTCCTCGAGTTGGTCTCCCACTGGACTCCAGAACCCGGTTACTTATGCTCCCCTCCTTGGGTCTATCCTAGTGCGGAAAAGTAAATAATATACAACAACGGTGACAACTTCCGCAACCTGGAAGTGCCCCAATAAAAGAATATTACATACAAGTTTTTATATGAATGAAAATGAAAAACACTCATCTCACATAAAAAACCCCGGCTATTCAAACACGACGATCCAATATAACATATCCAGCAACACATAACATCACATGTCATCAACGTAAGTAAATATGTCAATCCCAATTGTCGTTGACATATAGCAACGAAACCGGCGATATCACATATTACACTTACGGTCACAGAAAAGAAAGTATAAAACTACAACAGTTGGAATCCGCAACCACCTCAGACATCGCATGCCTGACCAAATGAATTACTTAGACATCGCATGCCTAACAATTATAAACCCCGCATTTTAGTCTCAAAATCGAAAACTCTTTTCAATATCAAGTCGGGCAATTCAACAAGATTCCCGACATCCTGATCGAATGCTCAACGCAAACTTCAGTAGACGGCCGCACCCCCGATGCTGTCGACGAAGTGCACCAAGGCGGAACACCGCTGCCGCGAGCACCCGAACGGATGCTTTCGGCGACGGGGTTCTCCTACAGTCACTTAGTCGGGGCTAAGGGGTGAAGCTGTCTATTAAGTTTACCGGCGAATATCCGCGTACGCTACTTGATTGCGACGGACTTTTGATCACATCAAAATTCCGTGGCAACCGATCAAGTGAGACTAAACTGCTATGTTTATAACATTCATTCAGTTATCTCAAAACTTCTTGTGAATTCCAATTATTGTATCCCATTCCGGATAAATAGAAAATGTCAAACTTTCCGATCGAACAATCGAACACCCAAGTTTTCCCGATACAGATCAACACATGAAACAAGTCTAAAAACATTCAGTTCGTGCCTCAGTACCAACGGTCCAGCCGTAGAAGGGTCAAGCCAACGCCTCACATGTGGCACGCCGTACTGCCCCAAACCCGAAGGTTCAAAGGGCAGTTCAAGACGGTCACATAATCGAGTTAAGGTTTGTTGTCTTCTAGAGGGACCATCGCGTTACTTGCACTACTTAGAACGTCGTTAAACTACGGAAAAATCCAACACTTGGAAATTTTCCGACAGGAGAAAAATTGGGTATTTATATCCGGTCGAACTTTTTAACATATTCTAAAAATTATCCGGAAAGCCACATAGACAAAATCTGATACTCCGATCGAAACACTGAATCCCCAAAACAACCCCAGAAAATTCAACTCTTGAATAAATTTTAAAAATACCCAGAGAACTCAGCACTGATAAATAGGAATTACTGTGCAAACTGTTAGGGCTGACGTCACACTTTTGCCGCGGAACCGCCGCATAAGCTAGGCCTATGCCGCGGTTCCGCCGCGCATTAGAGGGATCATGAGAAAATTTTTGCGCCGTAATTCTTAGAATTCCCTGCTGAGTTTTCTGCATATTTTTAATTTTGAAAAAACCCAGTTTTAAAAAAATGTACAGAGAGCCGTTTTCGGGTTAGGGTTTTGATTCGATCGGACTTCAAACGTCGTCTGGACTTCGCCTAAGGCTCTAGCAAGGCTCTGATACCAATGAAAGGTTCCTAAGCACTCTCAAGATGTAGGCATCAACCATGCCAATTTCAAACATTCGGTGCCGAGAAACCCTAATACGGATCGTTGGCTAGAAGTTTAGGCGACAAAGCAAACTAGTTAACACTTAACTACAAGAATACGGAAATACAACCTTTGTAGATCCGGTCCTCCACCTCCATGGCTCCGCAATGAAGTCCTCTCCGCTGTCCTCATGCAATCCCGGGCTCTAGCGTCGGCTTCATCGGAGAAGAAGCGGGCTAGGTCATCGACGACGATGCCGAAGATGATCTACGTCGAGGCATCGCTAGATCAAGCTCCAACTTCACCAAGTCAAGAAAAATTGTGAAGGAAACACACTCTACTACTTAGCAAGAGGTAGAGGATGAAGAAATAGGAAGTGGGTAGACTTTAGAATTGGATTTCTCACTCATTTTCATCAATCACCATTGATGAAGTCAAGGTTCTTCATCTTGAAGAAGAAGAAGAAGATGGTGATAATCATATGATAAGTTATTCAAAAAGAATAATAAAAAGAATACTTATCATCATAATCACCATGGTCAAGTGTAGAGACTAAACTAAGGTTAAATGAAGTGGTTAGGGTTAAGCATGAGACAAAATGGTCACAAAGTCAAAGCTTCATGAAGCTTCAAAGAAAAAACAAAACTTGCAACCATTTCATTTCTTATCCTTTCCAAATAAATAAATAAATAAATGATTAAGAAAAGGAAAACCCTAATCATCAATTTAACCATGGTTTAGTTCTTTACACTTAACCAAATAAGCATGTATCATCAAACATGATACAAACTTGTGCACGAAAATATATCACATAGACAATGTGCACGAACAAGTGAGAAAAACCATTTAAAGTGAACCAATACTAGTTAATGCAAAGTAATATATCAAATATACAATTATGTATTAAATCATTAAATCAACACTTGATTTAACGATCCGGTCATATCGCATACAACTGACTAATATCCAATGTATCGGCTTATCGAATCAACCCTTGATTCGATAACTAGGTTATATCACATATAACCAATCGATACATTCATCGCGAGAATGAAATACGGTATCACATACACGCATTATTCTCGGTCCCGCACATATCTCATATGCGCTCCTATTTCGTTTCGCTTGAGCCAGGAAACCTCTGTGTAGGACTCTAAAGACTCGTCAATACGCCGGCAGCAGGTGATGATCATATCAAACACCCACAAGCCGCAAGCGGTCTGCTAAACGTAACGGCTACCCGGGTATTGAGCGATCAGAAGATCGACGAGCAAGCCCGCTCACACTCCAGTGAATCCAACCAGTAACACTACCGTACAGTCCGGTCTCGTCGTCTGATATGTCGCATATCTCGCCTAGGGGTGGTAAACGTCAGACCCCAATAGCTCGATAAGTCATGTCAATGTGAGGTCTATAACAATTCGAGAAACTACTGGTAACACTTACCAGTATATCTCAGCAACCCTGGCCAGGGATTTCCTGTTATAGCCAATCGAACACAGCGCAACATCAACCCCCTATACCGGGAGAGACGAATCCCCTCCTATCGCTCATTGCCTCCATGTGATTCGGGACTGTACCCAAAAACCACCATTTTGCACGCCCTCTTGGACGTGGTAAGATGGAAATCAAAGCACAGTGGGAACCACACAAGACTCTATGACGATCTCGGGTCAACAGACTACTCTGTACCAGTGTCACCAGAGAACTGCCATCTGACATAAGGTATAATACCATCTGGGAGTTCTCGGCGAGTCCGTCCAGTATACCCAGTCTCTACTGAGCACCCGTGTATCATCTCCGATATCAAACACCAATGGATATGGGATCATCCATCGCCCATCTGTATGGGTCGAGAAGGTACACGCTAGTCTACTCTGGTATATCGATGCCCCGTCTCGATATACCCACGACTAGGGACTTTGAAGGATGTACTTATGGACTACCATGTCCCCACTAGTATGATCCGCATCATAGTCCAGGTAGTCAAGTACACATCCTAAGGGCTTTACCAACATGTAATAGAGAGACAATCTATGTACACGTTAAGGTAAAGATCAACCAGATAGCATACTATCATGTCGAGCAGGAAAGTCCTCCCTATATATGTCCCAGCATCCACTACAATATACATCTAATGTACAGTAATGGCCTCTAGGGCATACATATAAATAACAGACCTTGCCCCCAGTCGGAACAGTGGAGAGCCGTTCGAATACAGATTTGCATTTGAGGTGGGATGCTTTAGCGACCACAACGTTCGGCCTCCTGCCCTTTGAGGTTAGTTTGGCCGCTTGGTTTGTCGGGACCTCCGCCAGATGAGCGCTTCTAGCAAGGTAGATGATGACTGAACCAAATTGACGGGGTGGCTCCTCCCATTGCCGGCTGAAACTGGCAGGGAGAACCACACGGGCATTGATCTTGACTACGTACGAGATCGGGGTCGCGTCGGAAGCTGAATTCATCTTGGGAGGTATCGTCGTTGAAAGTTGATTGCTGCACGAAAGGAACATCATTTCAGTACAAACGTCGATATATATGTTAAATGAGTTCGTATGAACACTTGACCTGAGACATAGGAGGACAGATAATGTCCTACCAGGCATGCCAGAATCTGTAAGGTGTTTTTCGTCACCCCATTGAGATGGGAATACGCGCGCGCTTGTCAGGCGCATTACAGATTCCCCATGCCTAGGGTAGGCTGAGGTTTATTGACTGTGGGGATTCGAGTCTCCGGCAGCCGCGAACTAAGCTGTCGTTAATTACCCCTCGCCTTTGGAGCTAGAGAACCTCCGATTGACGGGTCAAACAGGTCATGCAAACTCAATGTGCGGTGTTGTGTTTGAAGGGGTTTTGGATATATTGGGAGCCTCACAGAGTTTTCATAAGCGCCAGCGTCTCACGTGCCTAGCACGCGGGCGCTGGGTGCTTGGGCACGAGCACCTCATGTACCCGACACGTGGGCGCCGGGGCACCGGGGACTTAGGCGCTAGCGCCTCATGTGCCCGGCACGTGGGCGCTGGGCGCTTGGGCGCCGACGGAAAGAAGGGGTTATAGCCCCGGAAATAGGAGTTAAACTCCAAAAGAATGATTATTTTAGTAGTTTAGGAGTTTAACTTCGACTTTGTTAACGGAGTTAAACTCCAAAAGATATCGAATGGAGTTAAACTCCCCGAAATCTTTAGAAATGATCAAAGGGGGGCCCTTTCTTATCCCCTTTAGCTCTGGATCTTCTTTTAGGCCTTGGATCTTCCCAAGATGGGATTTTTGGAGATGGGTCTCCTTCTTCCTCCTTTTCTGTTGGCCGGATCTTGGAGAAAAAGGGGGTGAGATTTAAAAATCTCCTCCTTTTAAGATCTGATGGAAGATCTAAGTTCCCCTTCAAGGGTTTGATGGTAAAAAAGCTGTTTATTTTTAGAAAAGGAAGAGTTAAACTCTCTATTTAATTCAAAAGGGGAAAGAAGGTTTTAGAACCTTGAGGAAGGAGATGGAGGCACATACCCTAATTTTTGAGAGAGAGAAAAAGTTATCATTGAATTTTCATCATGTTGCCTATAGCCCCTTGGGCTTTGCCAAATGGCACTTATGCCACCCCATGCCTTATGTGATTATCTCTTTGTGCACATAAGCCATGGGGTTTACAAAATTTTGGCTTTTTTGATTATTTTATATACATTTATTTCTCTCTCTCTTTATATATATAAAAGAATTACATTAAACCAATTTATGGCTTCATTCCTTTTATCATGGGGTCGGTCCCTTTGACTTGGGCTTGGGCCCACTTGGTTTGGGGTTGACTTTGATTTTGACTTGGTCAATCGGGATGTAATTTTTGACACCAACACCTTGTATATATAAAAAGGTAGTAGAGAGTAAAGTTGTCTTCCTCGTAATGTACGTGGATGACATACTCTTGATAGGAAATGATGTTCCTATGCCGCACTCGGTCAAACTCTTCCTATCACAAAACTTCTCCATGAAAGATCTGGGTGATGCCTCCTACATCCTGGGGATAAAGATCTATAGAGATAGATCTAAAAGGATATTGGGATTGTCCCAATTCAGGTACATAAACACCATACTAAAGAGGTTTAGTATGGAAGATTCTAAGCGTGGTAATTTACCCGCTTGTTTAGGAATCACTCTCTCCAAAGAGATGTCTCCCAAGACTGATTTGGAGAGGGCTCGCATGCACGTGATACCCTATGCTTCTACAGTTGGGTCTATCATGTACGCGATGTTGTGCACCAGACTGGATGTAGCTTACGCACTTAGTGTGATAAATAGGTATCAATCAGACCCAGGGAGAAACACTGGATTGCTGTAAAGAACATTCTTAAGTACATGAGACGGACTAAAGAGATGTTCTTGGTGTATGGTGATTGATAGAATTTTAATTACCGCAATCAGGACGGTTTCTCTTGGTAGCTAGCCGTGATGAGTACGGGTCGTCCGCAGGGAGACGGTGCATTTTGCGTTCTTGTTATCATGAGTTAATGCGAGGTTTGGAGCAATTCATTTCTAACCTATGTGTATATATGCAAAGTATAAGTTGTTAGGATTAGATAGGATAGTGTAAGTTAGTGATATCCGTACTCAATCCTTTGTGCCGAACTTAACCATTGAAGCTAGAGCAATCGGCAACAACGTGGATTAGGGTGCTTAAGCACGGTATTTGTGAAATCTGGCTTATTGACTCTTGTCCGTCCGTTCTTGTCTCTTGATTTTCACCTCCGGCTTGTCCGTCCGTTCTTGTCTCTTGATTTTTGCCTCCGGCCAAACCGAATGCAACCGGTCACGGTTAGGTATCACTGATACCTTGGTAGGGCAGGATGCCTAACGGAGCGCTTGCGTAAGCTTTGGGCGGAGTTCAATTGGAAAATATCGGGCAAAGGAAATGAAAAAGGAAAACCTTAACTTACAACACCATTCTTTTTCCTAACAACATCATTATTTACAAACCATCAAAACCACAAAAAGAAAAAGCAAATGAAAAGATAAAAGAAAAGAATAATATAACAAGAAAGTAAGTAAATGGTATGGAAATAAAAGAGCAAGTAAGTAAATGGCAAGAATGAAAATAGCAAGTAAGTAAATGCAAGAGAAATACTAAGAACCTAAGAACACAAATGAAAGCTTTATTAATCTTTAAGTGATACAAACCTTGAGTTCAATAACTAAAACTTAAACTTGCAAACTCAATGAAGGGGTTGCAAGATAAAGAGAAGGCAAAGAGCTTAAAGGGAACAAGCTATGTACAAGAACAAAATAAAAAGAGAGACAAAGAGTAAACTCTATCTCAAAGATAAAAGTATTGGACAAAAAGTATATAAAGTATGACCTCCTTCCCTTGCTCACTGATCTGGCTTTTATAAGCACAAAATAAGATTAAACAAGTAATAAAAATAAGATGATGTGACTGCAAAGGATGTATTAGTGTTATATGCCCTAGATGCCATTATTGTATAGTACTAGTTTGTATATTACATTTTGGAAACTTGGGATATATACACGGATTTATAACAGTCTTGCTCAATATAGTAGTATGCTACTTGGTTTGTACCTATCTTAATATGTGTATATATTTCTTTTAATTTATCGCTAATACATATTGATAGAGCCCTTAGGATGTTTGCTTGACTACGAGCGTTGTGATGGCAATCACACTTGCGGGGGCTGGATAGTCTATAAGCACATCCTTATACAGGTCCCTAGTCGTAGGATTATCGAGACAGGGCATCGATACTCCAGAGTAGAATAGTGTATACGCTTCTCATCCCAGCAGGGGAGATGGTTTGTCCCACAGCCATCAGTACGTCGTACTAGAGATAGTATGCAGGTGCTCATTGGGTTATGAGTTACACTGGACGGACTTGTAGGGTACTGCTGGTTGGTACTATACCTATCGTCAGGTAGCAGTTCCTAGGTGACATGAGTACGGCTTAGTCCGTTGACTTGACACTGCTACTTCGCCTCAAGTGTGTTCCCACTGTTCTTAGATTGCTACCCTACTACGGCTCTATTGAGTCGTGCAAACATGTAGTAGTTGGGTGCAGTCCCGAAGCACTTGGAGGCAGTGGCGGTTAGATAGGATTCGTCTCTCCCGGTATTAGGGGTTGATGCGCTGTGTTCGGAAAGCCATTACACAAAGTCCCTGGCCAGGGCAAGCGAGATTTACTGGTAGGTACTCCAGTAGTTTCTCAGGGTGTTTTATGCTGTACTCCGACACGACTTATTGCGCTATTAGGGGTCTGATGTTTACCGCCCCCTAGGCCCGATATGCGATACTCTTAGATGAACAGACCGGACTGTACGGAGATTGGCACAGACAAGCTCAGTAGGAGTTCGGATGAGTTTGCTCGTCGGCCTTCTTATCGATAGATACCTGGGTAGCCGTTACGTGCAGCTAGTACCGCTGACGTGCTTGTGGTTAAACCCACTGCCAGTGTACTGTCGAGTCTCTAGAGTCCCACACAGAGGGTTTCCCTGCTTCGGGCGACATGATATAGAGGTCGTATGGTTTTATGACAGGGTTCGATCACATACGTGTACTTGTGTGCGTGTGATGTTCGAGCGCACAATACTAGTAGGCTTTAGTTTAAGCCGGATCTTAGTATTTGATTGTTGGATAAGTTTCGTCTCTTTGTATTCGTGTTTCTCGGAACACGGATGCGAGTATGTATATACAGATGAGAGGGGTATAGAAGGAGACACCTCATTAGGGTTTTGACCATTGACTTGATTAAAACAATTATGAGGTGGAGGAAAGTATTTGTTATTTTTTTGTAAATGATAATTGTGGCATGGTTACTTGTTTTGACTACTTGACTTGGTTTGACCACTTGACTTGATTTGACTCTTTGACTTAGATATTTCTTGTGAGATATTTTTGTGGCACTAGATATTTTTGGATGAGATATTTTCTTGCCATGCTTGTAGTCATGTCAAGTGAGCCATCTCGTTTTTGAATTATCATTATCAAAAACCATTTCTCTTTTCTCAAGTTCACTCTCTCCTTCTTCCTCTCAAAACCCTAGTGTCTCATGTGCTGAGAATCAAGGGTTAGTGAGACTAAGCTACCCAAAATCACTCTCTACTCATTCTATGCTACTTAGTTTAGCACACCAAGTGACCTAGTTGCCTCAACTTGGAGGTTAAGCTCAAGGTTGGATCTCTCGGGTGGATCTTCTTCGACTTCGAAAAGCCGACGATGAGGCGCTATCCATTTCCACTCCAAGGAGCTCACAAGGTGAAGGAGGACAGCGGGAAGACAAGAAGGACACGATACTACAAGGTATAACATTCATCCGAGTAGTTAAACCTCATATAGATTGCTAGCTAGGGTTTTATGTTCGATCCTTGCTTCAAGTTGGTGTTGCGAAGCCCGTAAAAATCATTTTTTGCTAATTCTTGTTGGGATTTCCCAGCACCTAGCCTAGGGTTTGCAAGCATCAAGCATGCCACAACAAAAATTTTAAGGGGTGCTAAGAAATCATCCTAGGAATCATACTAGAATATTAGGGTAACAAAACTTTGCAATCAAACATTACATAAGAAGTGAACTAGAATACAACCTTTGTAGACCCGGTCCTTCACTTTTAAAGCTCCGTGTAGTCGTCCCTTCGCTCCAAGCATTGATCTCCCGGGACTCAAGATGAACTCCACAAAGCGTAGTGAGCAAGTATGCTTGAAGACTTCGAGGCCGAAGATGATCTACGTCGAGGGAACTCAAGCACAAGCTATCTCTTCACAAAGTTATGAACTTTGTGAAGCAAATGCCCTAAACTAAATGGCAAGTAGTAGAGGATGATGAAGTAGGAATTTTGCTCACTTTGGATTTAATTTTGTCACTTGGATTCTTCATGTCTCAAAACCCTAGAATCCTTTTTGAGCTCATGAAGAAGATGAACAAGAGAATGAACAAATGAATGAGATGAGGTTAGATTTGCAACCATGGTAAGTTAATATCATATATTAACCATTGTAGAGACTTAACCATGGCATATGGTAAGTGGTTGGGTTTATAAATATCTTTAGTAAAACAAATAAGGTGGACTAAGTCAATGGTTAGTGAAGCTTCTAGCCATGAGATAATTCCAACCATTTTGTTAATTACTAAGATAAATAAAACCCTAAACTTATCATGGTTATGGTATAAGTCTTACACATCCAAGTTGCATATATAACCTTGCATGATACAATGTATATATCACATATATCACATGTATACAAAAGTGAGAAAAAGAAACAATTAAGTGAGAAATATTAGTTAATGTAAATTCATATATCAAATATATAATTATGCATTAAATCATTAAATCAATACTTGATTTAATAATCCGGCTATATTACATATAACCGACTAATTTCAAATGCAACAACTTATCAAATCAACACTTGATTCGATAACCCGGCTATATCACATATAACCGACCGATGTCACATATTGCGAGAATAGAATACGGTATCACATATCGTATTAATCTTGGTCCCGCATATATCATATATGTTCTCCTACTCCATTTCGCTTGAGCCAGGAAACCACTGTGTAGGACTCTAAAGACTCGTCAATACGCCGGCAGAAGGTGGTGATCATATCAGTCACCCACAAGCCGCAAGCGGTCTGCTAAACATAACGGCCACTTGGGTATTGAGCGATCATAAGATCAACAATCAAGCCTGCTCACACTCCTGTGAATCCAATCAGTAACACTACCGTACAGTCCGGTCTCTTCATCTGATATGTCGCATATCTAGTCTAGGGGTGGTAAACGTCAGACCCCGGTAACTTGATAAGTCATCACGATGTAAGGTCCATAACGGTTCGAGAAACTACTGATAACACTTACCAGTAGATCTCAGCAACCCTGGCAAGGGATTTCCTGTTATGGCCAATCGATCATAGCACAACATCAACCCTCAATACCGGGAGAGACGAATCCCCTCCTATCGCTCACTGCCTCCATGTGACTCGGGACTGTACCCAAAAACCACCTGTTTGCATGACTCAGTCGAGCCATGGTAGGGTGGAAATCAAAGCACAGTGGGAGACACACAAGACTCTATGACGATCTCGGGTCGAAAGACTAACCTGTACCAGTGTCACCAGAGAACTGCTACCTGACGTGAGGTATAATACCATCTAGGAGTTCTCGGGGAGTCCGTTCAGTGTACCCAGTCTCCACTGAGCACCCGTATACCATCTCTGATGTCAAACACCAATGGATATGGGATCATCCATCGCCCATCACATAGGTCAAGAAGTTATACGCTAGTCTATCCTGGAGTATCGATGCCATGTCTCAATATTCCCTCGACTAGGAACAATTAAAGGATGTACTCATAGACTACCTGGACCCCACTAGTATGATCTGCATCATAATCATGGTAGTTAAGTACACATCCTAAGGGCTTTATCAACATGTAACATATAGACATCAAGTGTACATGTTAAGATAAAGAGCAACCAGATTGCATACTATCATTCGAGCAAGAAAGTCCTACCTATGTATGTCCAAGCATCCACTATAATATACATCATATGTATAATAATGGCCTCTAGGGTATACATATAACTAACAATTCTACCTCACCACGAACACATGGGGTGCGCGACATCGACTTACAGTGGTATCAGAGCCTCTCATAAACCCCATATCGCTTGTAGCGATGTTAGAATTCCGCTGTTTTTGTCGCGCAAAAACTGCTGAAAAAATAGTTTTCAAAAATGAAGTTTTGAGTTGTTTGCACACCCCGCGGGCTCACGGTTTGAACTGAGAAGCCGAGGGGTGAAGAGTGCACACCCCGGGGACACCCCAGGGGAGAACAAATTCCAGGACCACCCCTCAAGACCACCATAAGGTGGTCTTGAGGGCTGGTGACCCGAGAGCACCACAGTTTGGTGCTCTCGTGTCTGCCTCCCCTTGGGGGCCACCTCGTGGTGGCACCCGGCGGTGGGTACCCCGTTGAGGCCCCCATTCGACAGTAATTCTTGTGTCTTCGTCTCCGCAAAGTGTACTGACAGGATTTTAAAAATGTAAAGATTGTGTGAAGGAATGAAAGAATGCGAAGGTTTTGGTAAAATTATAAAAGAGGTGAGGGAATTTTGTGTTAGGATAGATTCAAAGTATATGATTTAAGGAATATGAAATGATGGGATTCAAGGAACATGATAGTAAAGAATGTTTTAGTTGCTGGTTCTTGTGTTATATTGCTTAGGTTGTTCACGCAGAACAGAACTGCATGATAGGGTTTTATACAGCTCTGACCTGCATGGGACACCAACAAAACCTGTCACGCCCCGCTTCCCGGTGTACGGCGAAGGGGACGCGATGAGGTCCGCTACGTATATACTTAGAAGTACATACGCTAAGCGTATCTAAGCAATATAAAAGTAAATCACAAGAAACAAGAGATATAGAAATAACAACAACTTTATTAATAACATTCTTTTGTACAATGCATGAAAAGTAAATACAACTGAAATGAAAAGCGATGCCTAAACAATGGCATAACAGGAAATGAAAATACTGAATAGAACAAGGTACAATATCCAGAGCTCGGGGTCTTCGTGAAACTACTCCAAGTCTTCACCGGTGGGCTCGATCTCTGCTAGGTCCAAAACACCTGACGACATTCAAAGAAGAAAGAAATAGAATGTCGTCAGCGAACAGGTCGCTCGGTAAGTCCTAAAGATAGGGGAGAAAAAGACAAAGAGTAGGGGAGAGAGAGAGTAGCTTTTAATATTGTATTGTATTGTTGTAATGTTGTATTAACGCTGTTGTTTGTAGCTTGGTACAGAAGAATGCCAGTGTATACGAGAGGGGTCTCTATATGCTAGAGACCATGGCAAACGGAATATAGAGTATAAGGCTCCGTTAGAAGGCCCGGAACAACGGCAATTGGATTCATGTTAGGTGTCTTAAATCTGACCGTCTCGTGCCACGGTTAACATCTTCCGTACCAATCTACCCCTTAAACCCCGTAGTGTTTTGATAGTATTATCGTATTGTATTATGTAGGTTGGATAACTGATCAAAACCATGATATCAGTAAACATATTGTAACTGCATAATCAGGTAAATGGAATAACGGGATAATGGATGTATATCCATGGTTTGATTCAGTCAAGTTGTATAGATTGTTAACTGGATTCTGGGATTCTTGTGTTCATATTGAGTTGGAATATTAAGGAATATAGATTGACTTGAATCATATTCAAGTCAGAAATAATCAGACTCAAACCCGAGTCAGACCAAAAGAAATGTAAGTCGAGATTCTATATTTGTTAGGGTCCTTATGGTAATTTATAAAACTTGAGAGGGTTTTATGTAAAAATACTTTTGTATAGTTTTCAAGATACACCTCAAGTATTTATTATTCGTCTTTATAGTTATAATGAGTGTGATTTATTTTGTGATATTTCTAGTGAAAATATCCTAATTTCATAAATAAAGGTATTAATTTGTAATATTGTTTTACTTAAAATTCATGGTATTTTAATGTAACTTTTAATCTTGTAATTTTTAGGAAAAGGGGGAAACTTTATCTTATAATAAAATAGGTGTTTAAATGATAAATATACATATGTTTATACAAGAATAATTTTTAATAAATATTTTATTTTCCAAAAATCTCATTTTTCTTAAATGTCGTATTTTAAACCTTTCGAGACCGAATGCTCCTTGCGGAGGTCTGAATCTCGCACTACTAAGCCCGATGGTGCACGATAAACCGTACTATCCCTAACGAGTTTTCCAAAGGTGGGTTGTAGTGGCGCTTTGCAAAGATTTAATAAATACTAGTCATTTAGAAAACGGTTTTATAAAGATAAGGTATCTATTTGTAAAAGGGTGTAAATTTCCGTATTTTAGATTCTAGGGTTTTCTAAGCCAACTAGCCTATTTCTAAATGGTCTAAACGACAAGTCATTAAAAGCCACAAATCTCCTATTCACCACCAATTGTGGTCAGGTAAGTACAAATGAGAAAAGGAGGGATCCGCACACGAATCGTGAAACGGGCCTTTTAAAGTTACATTTTCTCACTTGCCTAGCCTAGACACCACAAAGTCAGGTTTAGATAAACGATCGGTGTCCACAACTTATCGTATTTTCCTATTAAAAGGTATTTGTTTGAAAATGTATCAAACCTAAAACTTTTTAGAAAAGGTTTTATAAGAAAGGGTATTTAAATGTAAAATCTTGTATTATCGTATTCTAAGTTTTGATGATATCATTTAGGGTTGTATTTGCGTGTGTGTGGAGATAGGTCATTACCTCGTGATCTACTTTAAGGTATAACAATGTTAAAGGGTTAAATGTGATAAACTAAACATGGTGGTATTTAAGTGCAAAAATACGGTATATTGCAAAAGCTATCATTTCATGTGTGAAAACTTGATCAAATTAATTTTTAAGTGATTAGTAGTCAACATGAATATGTTTAAGTATTATGGAATTAGTGATAAGTGAGATTTGATAGAAAACCGAATCGGAAATCAGGTTGTTCCGATTTCCGTCGGGTTTTTAAGTTCGTATTTTAATGAAAGAAAAGAAGGATAGAAAAGGGGGACTTACGGGTTTAGACAACGCTAGAAAGTGAGAGGAAGTAGAGGGTTTGCCGGTGCATCGAATCGTCGTTGAGAGCTCCTAGCACGATCACCGGAATTTCGCCGTCGATTTCGTCAGCGCTTCGCCTTTCGCTCGTTTTCTAACGTACCAAGTTTTCTTGGAATTTTTAGAGAGTGGACTTAGGAATGTAGGGTGAGAGGGTAGAGGGTATGAGGGGTTTATATAGGGTTAGGCTAGGGTTAGGGTTTTTAATAAAAAAAATACAAAAATCATTAAAAATAATTAAACCTAGGATTAAAAGGGATTTATTGGGCAATTTAAAACCGATCCAGGTATAATAAGTGTGCAGGAGGGTTGACCAAGTCAAGGAGCATCTTTTCTCTGTTGGTGACTCGGCCGTCCGGCCAAGTCCGGCCGGCGGCGCCGGACCGAGTCGGCCGAGTCGCCGGCCGGCGGCGCTGAGTCAGGCCGAGTCAGGGCTCCAATGGCCGGGGATTCTTCGGGGGTACAATTTGGTATATTTACTTTTTATTGTCCAGTATATATTTTGGGAGTTATGTCCTTTTGACCGTTGACTTTCCAAAAATTTAAAACAAAATGAATATAAAAATAATGTGGGGCATGGGATTTGAACTCTGGTGGCTTGGTTCAGCAGTGCAGGGTATTACCAATGAGCTACAAGCTCCTTCTTGTAATTATTGTGGGAAAATAACTACTTAAAGTGGTAACAGCAACATTAAATACCCCGAGCACACTTTAATTTTAAAGCAATTTTATGTACACTAAAAATGGAGTTATTTAAAAACAAAATAATTACTTATATATATATTGTGCTCGGGTTAAAGTACTCCTTTATGGATTTTAAAAATTTAAAAATTTGTATAGAAAAGTGTATAGGAAAATTAGGGTTGTTACAGCGGGAGGGCACCGGCCTTCCTGCACTTAGCGATTAATTGACTTACACTCGACGCGCAATCGCCATCTAAAAGGCAGGTCATCGACCTACGGCTTAACACTTAAATCGAGGAAAAGACCGACAAGCTCAAGTACTCATGCAAGAAACACATTTCACGCAGAGAAAAATAAACCCAGTTTTATTCATGTTCCGAAAGTCTTCACAAGGTATTTTGGGCTCCTCAACCTTACAAAATTTGAGAAAAATATAGGGAAAATCAAAAGCTCAGGCTGCAGGCTCAGCCCGGATCTCGCCTTGCTTGGCACCGCCCTCAGAGGCCGGAGCTTCTACTTCCGTAACCGCCCCTCCCCCGGTGCCAGCCACTTGCAGTGTGTCCACCGAAAGCGGGACCCGAGCGCGGAGCTCACCGTCGGCAAACTCCGGCATTAACACCTTGACGGCATTAAGAGCTTCATGCCAAATGATGGCAGCGGCTTCGCCGATGTCGGCGTAGAACTGGTCTGACGCCTTGTACGGGTCCACCGACTTGCGAGCTCGGCGATCTTCATCGCTTCAAGTACAGCCTCGATCTCCCTCTTTCTGGCGTCCCTCGCCTTCTTCATTATGACATAGCGCTTTCCCAACTCCTCCAACTTGACCTCGACGGCTCGATGGGACTCGCTCAGAAGTCGGTGAAACTCCTAGCACTTGGAGATCATGAGCTCCCCAGTGGCCTACCAGGTTTCGAGGGCGGCTGTCTTCTCCTTCTCCTGCCGCAATTGAAGGCGCAGATCCTCCGCCTCCGAAGACGATTTCCCCGCCTTCCTCATAGCCGGGGCAATCTCCTCGGACTCTATATTGACGATAAGGGCATAATGCTGGAGGACCTAAGGAAAGCAGCAGATGGATTTAGAGGTGTTCAGACTAAGAAAGGGCACTTAAGATAATACTTAAACAAATACCAACCTGAACTGCCTCCTGAGCAATGGCGACCACTTGGGCCTTTAGGGTCCCCCGAGGAATCTTGCCCCCGTCCGACTACTCCATGTCCGCGATCAAGCTGTCGGCGATGAAAAACCCCGAGGGGACCACGAAGCAGACGTCCCCCTCCTGCACGGGAATCCCCTCGGGGATCTCAGTCGACGGCGCGTGGGAGACCGTCCTTTTCCTCTTGAGGGGAACCTCGGATCCCTCCTCCTCCCTCGCCCGGGGTTTCGGGTCTCGCGCATGCTTTTGGCTACCCCCCCGGAAGTCATCGGGGGCTCGGGGCGATGCAGAAGGCCTCGTCGGTGGAGATGATCTCAGGGCCGAGCTCGGGACAAGCTCACGCCCCCGGCCTTCATCTGGGACGTAGCGGCTATGGCAGCTAGGATCCTGGATCGGTCCATTTGTCCTGCAAAAGGAGAATACACAGAAATGTTAGTGATGTGAGAAAGGCAAAAGGAAATTATTCAAGTATAAACAGATCGTCCAACTCCTAACTTACCCACGAAGCGCGTGGGCCTGAGCCTGGCCCAGCTAAGGACCTGCTCGGAAAGAAAGACGTCGGCCCACTGGATCGACTCCCATATGGACACTGCCCTCCCTCAGGAAAGGACGACTGCTTCGCGCGCGGGCAGTCGGCCCTGTGCCACTATATAGGCACAGGCCAATCCTCGCCCTCGGGTGGCCCGACGAATACGAACGTCTCCTTCCATTCGTGAATGTAAAAAGGAACGACTACTACTCCCGACCCCGCCGCCCTTCCCTTGCATTTTTTGAAAGAAATATACACCCAGCTCGGCTCATCCTTGTGGGTGCCAGGGTGATTTTTGTAACAGAGGAAGGAAGTAAGAAAGGTCAGGCTGAAAGGGATGTCGTCAAGTTTCAACTGGACCAGGAAACCTAGGAAAATTCTCTACGAGTTCGGCACTAGCTGGCCCGGGGCAAGTTGGAAGCAACGAAGTACCCCACATATTTCGGGTGGAAATGGCAGACGCATTCCAGCCCAGTATGCATCCAGGTACAGGGCAATCTCCTTGCCATGCACCTGATCCACCCTTTCATCCTCCCTAGCTAAACGAAGCGAATAGCTAGGGGGAATGTGGAAGCGAGCCCGAATCTCGGTAAGCTCGTCCACTTTTCTCAAAATGGAGGGCACATCGCGAGTGTTCCCGATGCGCATTTTAGAGGCCTTTGCCGTCGTCTGGCGACAAGCGGCGCGGGTAGCCCTAACTCTATGGAAAGAACCCGATGCAGATGGGGAAGCCGAAGAGGCGGGAGAAGACACCCTGGACTCGGCTCCAACAACTGGAACCTTATCGCCCGACTCGATCCTAACAACTTCTACAGACTCCTCGGAGAAAGACATCTAACCTGATTCAAAGGGAAGGTTTTGCCGAGGAAAGGCGCAGGAGATCTGATCTGGAAAAAAAGGAGGAACGCCGAGAAATCTCTCGTAATGAAGGAAAATAATGGCGGAAATGTTAACCTTAGGGGGATACCCCTCCTATTTATACAACTCTGGGGGAAGCATCCGACGTCCCTGATCAATTCCCACCAAAATGAAGCGTCGCGTCTGCCAGCCATCAAAGCCCCACGTGTCAAACAAACATTGGAGACGTCCCTTCGGCCGCAGGCGATAGCGACAGCCTGTCGCATCCCCCAATCCATGTCGGACACATGGCATGCACCTCAACAGATGTGCGAACGAATTGGCGCCCCCTCTTTAATGCACGATCCTTTCCCTGATCTGCTGATGTCATCGAAGATGCGCGCGAAGATCCAAGCGTCCGGGATATGCCACGCGGGCTTATAAACCCGAACGACGCAACTGCCCTACACAGAGTCGCCCCGGAAATCTGTGCCGATAGATTTTTGGCAACAGGCTGCGCCCAGAAAACCAATCAGACCACTCTCGACCCAACCCATAAATAGGTCGGGATGAGAGTGAGGGGCTAATGATGATACTCATAAGTGGGAATTCCCCAGATCATGACACGTGGTAGATGACATGTCCCGGGGCTCACGGGACAGGAGCAAACACGATACATTGAAGGCATTCCCCGGGCCTTCTCCCCGAGGATTGACCCGACTTTCAATGGCCTCCCAGAACACTCCTATGCTCGCCTTACAGGTAACCATCGGCTCGCCTCCGAGCCCTCCTACACGCTGAGCTTCCTCAACCCTCCCAGTTCGCCTCCGAGCTATCACAGAAGCGAGCTTCCTTAGCCTCCCGCTCGCCTCCGAGCCTCCCGCCGAGCTAAGCCTCCCCGGTTCTACCGAGCAACCAAGAACGCAGAGCCCAAGCACCTCCGCCACGGTTCCGCGTATCTCGCCAGAAGCGAGATATCCGCCACCCAATATCTCGCGTTCCACGCCGTCGTATCCTCCCATTAACGAGCGCATCTCGTTATTAATGGGGGGATCCCGTCATTCACGTAGGCGTAACTTCAGGGGTGTAACCAACGGCGAAGATCCCGCGCCAACTCGCTCCAAGCGACCACTATAAAAACCCCTCTCTCAGAAGACTGAGGTAAGGCGATTTCAATCCAACAAGCCGCTAATCTGCTCAAATTCTTCGGCTAACTTGATCGTCGAAGGGTCCACGGCGGTACAACCACCCCGGGACTTTTTTGCAGGTTGCTCGGCTTCACCTCCAAATCAACCCATTGAGATCCACACGCCCAAGAAGACAACTTTCAACACCAATCTCAACCCATCATCGACGCACACGACAGATCGACGAAGGAAAACATCTGAAGGAGATCCAGGCCTCCATCAAGTTGTAATAAAGATATTCTCTCTGTTTTCCAGAATTCCCTTGTGTTGTTATTTGATTGTGGATTTATTTCTATTTATTATTCCTTAAAAGGGATCTCTGGATCCAAAGGGTTTTCTTTGCGTGTTTCAACAGATATTTTAATGACATCTAGTTGCTATTCTATGATCAAATCTTAGTTACTTGGTTTATGAATTAAGTTAGCTCAAATATCCAAAAAGATCTTTAAAAAGACACAATTACTTAGTATCACAAATATGCAGACAAATCTTACATTAACTTTTAGTTGCTCAAATATTACGAATCTTAAAAAACCATAAGAAGTTCTAAGAGTTTTATTGAATGGTTTATATTTTATTTTGAAGCATTTGGAGAAAATACCATAAAAGGAAAAAATGTGGCAAGTAACAAAAAGGATTAAGAAAATTCTGAAATTAAATCATGCACAAACATTTGCTTTAGTAGAAATCTATACAGGAAATAATGGCCTGATAATAAATTTTATTATATTGCCCATCATATTGCCTATATATTAATTAGCTTTATAGATAAAGTAAGGTAAGGATATAAAATAACTGTAATTTTTTTTAAATAGACATGTTGATAGGTTAACCATTTTTCTTTCTTATAAATATTTATATAAAAGACACTAACACTAGTATAAAGATGGATTGCATCGTCTAAGGATGAAAAATCCGTAGGGGCAATTTTAGTTTGTCCCTACGTCTCCTATCGTAGGGACAACTAATACCTCTACGGTTTAGACCGTAGGGATCTATATAAATAAAAATTTAACATATGCAGTTGCCCTTACGGTGCCGCAGGAGAAGATCCTACGGTTATAACCGTAGGGGCAAAGTCGGGCATTTAAAAAAAATAAAAACCAAATTTTTTCCTTCCCCGTTCCCACAGTATCCTAATTCCCCAATTTATTTCACCCAAAATTTCCCCGCCCTCGAGTCGGCTCCTCCCTTGTCGCCTCTTTCGACCTCCAGCGCCATCATCGCCTCCTCCGACCTCTAGAGTCATCATCGCCTCCTCCCTCGTCGCCTCTCCAACCTCTAACGCCATCATCGCCTCCTCCTTCGTCGTTTCCTCCAACCGTCTCCATCACCTCCAGCGCCGTCTCAATCGATCGTCGCCTCGATCGTGCCCTCCTCATCAACGTCGAGCTCCTTCCTGGCTTCCTCATCATCCTCGTAATTCTCAACCGGTTAGTTAATTTATTCAATTTAAAATTTTATTTTCCTAAATTGAATTTGGTGGGTAGGACTTTAATTTATGGGTTAATGTTAATTTGGAGATTTTGGATTGTGGTGGTGGTCGGTAGTGAATGGTGGCGGCTGTTATTGGTGGATGCTCTTTAATTTAGGGTTGTTTGGAGATGTGGATGGTGGCAGAGGCTATGGTGGTGGATGCTTTTTAATTTGGGGTTGTTTGGGGATGTGGGTAGTGGCGGCGGTTGTAGTTGTGGTGGTGGGGAAAGGGGTCGGGAAAGGTCGACGGGGACCGGGTAGGTAGGGTGAGGGGCCGAGAAAAGTAATTTTAAATGAGATTGGTGGTGATGGTAATGGGAAGAAGAAGAAGAAGATTAGTTGTGGATTAGAATTAGGTTTGGTTAGGGTTATGATTAGGGTTAGGGCTAATGGTTGAGGGTAGGTTTAGGGTTAAGGTCAGGATCAGGGTTAGGATTTAGGTTAGGTTTAGGGTTTAGTGAAAAAACAATAGTTAAGGGTAGTTCGGTGAAGAATTTATAAAGGGTTAGGGTTAATTAGGTTTAGGGTTAGAGTTAAGGGTGAGGGTTATGGTTAGGGTATTTTAGTATTAGTGTAAGTGTGTGTCTGTGTTTGTTTGTGATAATGATGATGATAATACATGTGTGTGCGTATATGTGATAATGTTGATGATGATATGTGTCTGTTTGTATGTTTGTGTGTGTGCGTGTGTGCGTGTGTGTGTGTAATGATGATGATGATGATGATGATCTCTCATATCAAATAAAACCAAACCCTAATTTTAAACTTAACACCAGAACTAAATCCAAAATCTTGAACCTAACACCACAACCAAATACAAAATCTTAAACTTGATTAAGAAAACTGTTACGCCCCGCTTCCTAAAATACGGAATACAGGAGGCGACTAGGCCAGCCATACTCCTACATCAGGGAACAATCCCGCCATAATCACACTTCAGCTTCTAGCATTACATGATAATCAATAAACACAGCACAGAAGTAAATAAAACGTATCGCTCGTTTATTACATCAACTTTCATTGTTCACAGTTGTAACACCTTAGAATGTGTTTTGTAACTAATTATATTTTAATATATGGTTTTTAATAAAAAGTTTACCAAATTGAGTTTCAAATATTTTATCCTATTTATTGAGTATTTTATTAGATTTTTCCTAGGCTTGCACACACTTGTGCATGATAACTAGGGTTGTTTTGGGGGTTTAACCATGATTAGCAACATGGTGAACTAACCATTTTTTCCCTAATCTAGTTTAATATTGTATTAGGTGCTTTTGGGTTTTAAGTATGATGGTTGTTTTTAAAAACAAAATGAATTCTTTTGTTATTAGGTTGACTTGGTGAGAGAGAGAGAGGGGGTGCATTATGAGGCATGATGGCTTGCCCATGCCTTCAATTAATGAAGAGAGAGAGAGAGAGAGAGGAGGGGGTTGACTTGTTAGTGTTCTCTCATTCTCATTCATTTCTCTCATCCTCTCACTCTCAAACTCACACATACACACACCCACACATCAGCACAGCAGCAGCAAAAACAACAACAACAACTGAAGCAGCAGCAGCAGAGAAGGAGCAGCAGCAGTGGCAGCAACAACAACAACATCAGCACTGGCAGCATCAGCAGAAGCTGTAGCAGTAGCAGCCCCAGCAACTTGCAGCAAGCTCTCACCTCCTCCATACACTTCTTCACTTGCTACTTAGGGTTCTCTAGGGTATATTTTCTGAACCCATCTCTCTTTTGCTTAGCTTGTGAGCTAATTAGCGTCGGTTTGTGTTAATTAGCTAGTTTAGTGCTAATTATGGTGATTTGTGAGATGTTGTGGCTAATTGATGATTGTGTTGGTAAACCCTACTTATTTAAGTGTTGTTAGGGTCACCTTAACTGAGTTTAACCCTGGATTACACTAAAATACCACAGGGTTTCCTTTTAGTGCAAATCGGTGTTTTTAAGCGTTAATTGTGACTTTATGTGATCTGCTTTTGACCCGGGACCTTCAGGTTAAAATTGAGAAAACTGGGGCATGTACACTAGGTCTAGATACCACCACCTGAGAACGAAACCCTAATTCCAAACAGTGGCCGCAGATTTATTAGGTTTGGCCGCAATTTGCGGCCAAGTAGGGGGCAAGGGTGTTGGGATTTTGGGTAGGGTACTCTGCCGTGTTGTCTAGTGTTTTGGCATGTCTAGTTTTGTAAGATTTGACCTGTAGGAAAATCTGGGACAATATACCGTTTTTCATGTCCGTTGTGTTTGCGCGATACACGCGATACGTGAGTTGGTTCTGTGATCCAGCGTATCGCGGCGTGTCGCGATGGTTTTAGACGCGTATACACACGTTTTAGCGGATCGTGCACACGCGCGTTTAGTTCGCGACGCGAGTTTCTCGTTTTGGTTCGATATCGCGTTTTGCGGAATATTTGGCTTATATATGATTTCCATGTCTTATTTGCAGGTTTGCAGGCAGGAACTACGGACATTGCTACAGGGGGGAGCAGATGGTAGGATTCACCTAGCGTGGAGCGTAGGTGAGTAGATTTAACATCTACAGGGGAATCGCCCGCATGGCGTTATGCGTCTGGGCTAGGATTCAAATACCTGTCGCATATTCTACGTCATTGTTAGAATTGCGCCTTTACCATATTTCCTTGATATAGTTGTACTGTGACTGGCAGCCGTAGGACACTGCACATATTATTGACGGTTCATGTTGCACGAGCATGGATTGTATGCTACACACACACCGTCAATAATTGCCATGTCACACACAATCCTTTATAGATGCTATATTTCTTATCATACTTGACATCTAGCTTATCGGTATACCTATAGTGTATCTTACCATTAGTGATAGGTACATCTACACCTTGCGATACAGCTACAGGTATACCTTGCACATATTTTACTTATACCCAGGAGGGTACCCTTCATATTCTACTTATACCCAGGGGGTATACGACATCTTTTACTTATAGGTAGACACATATACTTAGCTGTACCTTATTGATTTCGCATACATCTGGTTTCAGCTATATGCTCGCATTCAGATATATCGCATATATTTATTCCTGGATTTGCTCCTTGTTATTTGGATTTTACATGATGTTTTCTGGATTTGGGAACCGCGGGAGTTCATGAAATTATGCATACATTGAAAACCCGGTTTCCTTGATGTGATATTTGCGCAGCCACCATGAGATTTATCGGTTCTGATTATATACTCAATACGAGGTGTGGTTGCCGTATGAGGGTACATGGTGGGGCCCGGTATGGTTCCCCTCGGCAAGAAGATCGATGGATGTTGCCGATTGAGCCTGGAGGCGGGCGAGTACCTACTGGTGACAGTACTGATGACTCGGTGGGGATCATGGAGATACCGTTGGGAGTCATGTACGTATGCATACGTCGAAAGGCGAGGGTCAGAGCTAGGCACTCGTGCTTTCGGGATAGCGTATGATACGTGATCGGGATTTTTGTGTCGATGCTTGGCATATGGTTTTCATGATATTTCTTTAACACCTTTGTATATATAACATGGGATTTAGCCATTGTTATATATACCCGTACACCAATATTAGTGGAATGGGACGCTAATATATGTGTATTGCCCCCATCATATTTATTTCTGCAAATATATATATATATATATATATATATTTATGATGCTAGAATCTTACTTGAGATGTGATTTGGGATATTAGGTGATTCATTGAGATTGGATACAGGTTACCTATGAGATTGTTGATTTGTACATTCGAGATATAGGAGATCTATTCGATATTGTACATTGAGGAGATGTGAGACTTACATGATATGAGAGCCCAACTTAGGGGCTGATTTGAGGATCTGGGATTTGAGTGTTTTGAAGGATTGTGATACTGCCACGATGTCAGGTTTCCGTGGAAATGACATATTCCACCCCATACCTCACACTTATCTGTTTTATGCACAGTTTCATACATTGGTAGTACCTGTTAGTGTACCCTCATGATTGCTGCATATCTACTTTCTCATATCCCTATTGCATACTATTATCATGTCATTATTGCTTCACATATTGACTGTACCTGCTAGTGTACTTTCCATTATTCTGCATTCACATGACATTTATTACTGTAATCGCATATCTTAGATTCATGCTGTACGTACATTCCTGATATTACCTGCATATGTTATCTACTATTCACGAGTTGGCAACTCACCCCCATTGTGCCACAGGTGTTTCAGGTTGTTCCCCAGAGTAGTCGAGGCAGGCTATTCAGTATCCATCTATCATCTTTTGCTACAGATACCGCATCAGCTCACAGTACTATTTTGCTTAGGTGGGTTAGATGATTATCTGTATTTCATGTTGTACATTCGTTGTATCTTGTACTCTCCATCTACTATTATGTTGTTGACTTAGAGACTTGGTGAGGACGTTATTGTATATTAATTGTGGATTTGTTGTCTTTTATATACAGCTTTCTCTCTACTGTCCTTATTTCTTCGCTATGGCGTCGTATATTTGTATTGTATTCATCTTGGCTAGTTTTTACAAAAAGGGGGTGTTGCCAAAATTTTAAAGATAGAAAGTAGAACTTTAAAGAATTTGGGTTGCGATTTCAAGTGTTTCATAAACTTATATTATCTTTTCCGTATTTTCTTGGTTTAGATTTCTGGGTTTTGGCTTTCTTTTACTGCGTTACGTCTTTAGGCGTTGCGTAGTATTAGGGCCGTCATGGGCCAATTTTGGGTCGTGACAACAGTTTACAATAGTTCAACAAAAAGGAAATTACTAACCAAGTACGAATATAAGGTTACTTTATGGAAAGCGATAAAAGTGTTAAAAATACAAACGTCTAAATCTCTGCGAGCTCGAACGGTAGGTCTAACTCCTGAGCTGCGTCCTCTCCAAGCGATAAAAGTGCTAATATATATATATATATATATATATATATATATATATATATATATATATATATATATATATTGTCATCGTATTATTAAGCATCTCATATTTTATTTTGACTTTTATCTATTACGCCTAAATCACAAATAATCTAGATACTAGATATTTATTAGATGTAAATATATTTAAAATCCTTTCAAATCTTAATTTAAGGGTATAAAATATTTAAAGTATGTTCTTTTCTAACCATTGCATTATGGTTAAGCAGGCTACGTGTGTGTGTCTATATATATATATATATATATATATATATATATATATATATATATATATATATATGTATGTATGTATGTGTGTGTGTGTGTTATATTTTCTAATATATATTTTCGGTAGGCTACGTGTGTGTGTGTGTGTGTGTGTGTGTGTTATATTTTCTAATATATATTTTCAGTGAGATTTTGCTAGAGACAGATTGGAGGTAAATATTATCTTTTTATACTCTTAGTTATAATAAACTATAATATATATATAACTTACTATATACTATAAATATATATAATTTATATTTTCTTTTTTATAAAATAAACTCTCTCTCTCTCTTCCGTAAATAATCTCTCTCTCCCTTCCTCATCTCTTCCTCTCTCTCTCTCCCGCTCTCTTTCTACTGATCTTCCTCATCGCCTCCGCCCCCATCCCCGACTCCTCATCGCACCGTCGAAACCTATCACCGCAGCCCATCATAACCTCCGCTATCTCTTGGCACCACCTCCGAACCCGACACCCTTGAACCCATCGTCATCACCATCCTTGGAGCTGAGCTCCCAACTCCGTCATCTCCTCAAACCGAGCAACCTCCTCTACCATCACCGAGTCGTCGACTCCTTCTCCCGATACCCACGTCTCCGCCCTTCTCACAATCGCCACCCTCACCTCGTCGGGAACCCGACCTCGACGACTTCACCGAACCCAAACCCCATCACCGGCCGAACCCATCTCCATCTTCTTCCCTACGACCACCGCACCTACTCGACCACCCTCGACATCGTCTTCATCACCTCCTCATCATCCTCGTCGTCATTTTCCTCCATCAACCCCTTGCCTTCTCCTTCTTATTTAAACTCCCGCCAACCTCAAACTCCAAACACTCAATCGAGAATCCCCTGGCACCTGCAACATCGTCTTCGTCTTCTTGGTTCTCATCATCACCGATCTCTCTCTTCCCAAGTAGCGTCACCGCACCCTCACCTGAGCACCCATACCATCGCCTGCAACTTTAACCAAGAACCCATCTCCCCTCATCTCGAAACCCTAACTGCAACCATCATCGATCCTTACTCGATTGCTCCTCGCCTCCACCAGCATCACCTGCATCCTATCTCTCTTTAAGCCGAGCCCAGTACCCTATCTTCATCTCCATCGCACCTTCTTCACCCTCGCCGGCGATCAACCCTTGCCATCGCCGTCTTCTTCTCTTCATTGCAATCGTTGAGAACTCTCTAAACCGAGACCCAAAAAGCAACTCAAGGACCCCGTGCTGCAACCCCTAGCCGAGCCTCTGCAGTTTTCCCTCAAGCCGAGACACATTACCACGACCAATCTTTGATTTTGCATCATGGTGTGTTCATGTCTTCGTGTATCATCGTTTTCGTGTTCGTCTCGAGGCAAGTATCCGTTACTTGCTCTAACATGGTAGTATGGTAAGATTTGGTCTTTCTATATATTATCATATTATTTAAATAATATAGTTGACCGTAGTATCGATCATATAATTACTGGGTACTTAACGTTTGCAATTATCTAGTTAATTAAATATATCATTGTTATACTGCACTTGTGGGGTATTAGTATTTTTATGTGGATAAATAAATACAGTTATAACTTGCTACATGCTAGTTTACTTATATTTATATATATTTATATTGTCGTAATTTATTTTCAATATACAGTTTTATATAGATAATCTGTATTTCATTACTTAGTTAACAATAGCACGTGTATAATTACAGTTGTAAAGTTATGCAAAATCACATCAATAACTAGAACTTATATGAACTATTCTATTTGATTAATCGAAGAGTACAAATTAATACAGTTTAATTTATAATACTTATTAATCGTGAAAAGCTATTGTAAATACGGTGAGATATATATATTTTAACAAGTAATAATGGATTCATCATTTTCATCACCTTCGGTATCACAGCTAGATAACTGTGAAAACTATAATCCTGCTATTTATTATGATTGTTTGTGCGATTATATACTTCATCTGTTTGGTACACAATACTTGACATGCTTACAACCTGCCATCTTGCTACTGCTATAGCTATATTGCTTATACCTGTTACCTGTAATATTTACCGATGCCAACAATCCTGATTTATTGTCCCGATGGACGTGAATTATTGTCTAGATATACATAATACATACCTGCCTGTTCCTATATTGGCATTAGATAGATATTATTCATACCTGACTTGAAAAACAAAACCTGGGGAAATGGGGAAACCAAAAGTGTAACTGAAGTGTAACTTAAAAGGATATTACTTGATCTGTGGTTCCGGGGGGTAACGGAACAGAATCATTCGTAATTCTTATTACTTGATCTGTGGTTCCACGGGGTAACGGAACAGAATCATTCGTGATTCTTATTACTTGGTCCATGGTTCCGGGGGGTAACAGAACAGAATCATTCTTGATTTATACATCTTGATCCGTGGTCCTGGGGGGTAACGGGATATATACTTTTGAGTTACATGGAGGAGTACATTCATTGGTTTCAAATACCTGTATAATAGTTAACCTAGAAACACAGACTTTAGGATATATGTGACATACATATTGCCTACCTTATAACACATGTGATTGTTTATACATATACCTTACTCTGTACGTGACATCCTATATAGCACATTGTTCAGTTTATTATTTTATTATCATGATATATTTGATGCACTGATGTCTGGGTTTTGCATGGCCCAGATACTTGATTTGTCACGTGAGTACTTCGACGGGACTACCGATTAGTGAAGATTATTTCACTGATATAGCTCTTATTGATGGTTAGTTATCCCTTAGATATTTATTGCTTTCGTTACTATTTCCTGTTATCTTTTGTGGTTATTGGACATGTGATAGATAGATTTAGTAATTTATAGTTCTTGATTACTGATTAACAGCCGTAATGTGATTATGGAAGGATGCTTCCTTACCGTAGGTAGTATGGCTGGCCGAGTTACGTCCCGAAATTTTGGTATTTTGGAAAACGGGGCGTGACACCTATGCCACAACGAATTCTCCAAATTTAACTCTGAACACTTCGCTAATGCAACCGAACCTCCACTACTCCCACTGAAGAAATACAACGAACCATTCAACTAGCCCCTAACAACCATCAATGACCCTTTGGTAATCTTCCACTGCGAATTCCCAAAAATCGTAATAAAACCTTCGTTGTTAAGCTAACTAGTAGAAATCAGGCTTTTCTTCAAATTTAGAATGTGACAAGAATTCTTCAATTTTATTTGACCATCTCCTGACGGTTGCAGGTGTAGGGATTATCTAGCACCATCCTAGGTTTAGTGTTGCATCACACATGCTATAACAAAAATTTAGAGGGTGCTAAACAATTCCAAACATGAATCGAACTAGAAAAATAGGGTAACAAGCTATAGCATCAAATACTATAAAGTGTCTAACACTAAGTGAAGTGGAAATACAACCTTTGTAGACCTCCTCATAGACTCCTTAGATCGTGTAGGGTTTGAGTCGGTTGGCTTGTATCCTTCCGCGTCCACGATGATCCATCACGAAGTCTCTTTGCATCAAGCTCCAAGCTTCACTTGATCAAGGATGAAGATGAAGCAAACACTCCACTCAAGTGGGCTAGACTAAAGTGGAATGGTGATGTGGGTTTGGATCTCACTACAAAACCTTTTCTTTTTAATCCTTTCTCTTTCTTTTAAAACCCTAGTGAGCTTTGAGGAGAGAGAGGAAGAAGGAGATGGCTCAAGCTAAACTCAAGAGAGAGAATAATATGAGAAATAATGAATAACTCTAACTCAACTCAAGAGAGTAAGTGAGTGTCATCCATGCTAAACTATGGTTACAAAATATCTATATATTTTGTAACTTGAGTTTAAACAAAACCATGGGCTAAAACCATGGGCAATGAAACCATTGACTTTGTCAACTCAAGAGAGTTGAATAGTCAACCATGATTTTAATCCCATTTTGCCTTTCTCAAATAATCAAAATATCTAAATATGTTACCATATGAGTCTTGCATTGCCGCCACCAATGTATCATCAACCATGATACATGTATGCTTGCATGCGTGCATGCATATCAACATATACATACACTCATGCATGCATCATAAAGAAATAGGTTTTAATAAATGAGCTAATGGACTTAATATTAAATCAACACTTGATTTAATAACCCGGTCATAGCTCATACAACCCACCCAATAGTAAATGCCCGATTAAAATACGGTATCCAATATACGCATTTAATCGAGCTCTCGCGCATATCGCATATGCACCCCACATCTTTTCGCCTGAGATAGGAAACTCCTTTGTGGGACTCAAAGACTCGTCAATACGCTAGTAGTAGGCAGTGATCACATCACATGTCCACAAACCGTCGGTGGCACAAGCTGTACGTAATGGCTCCCAGGTATTAAGCGATCAGAAGAAACACAAGCAAACATGCTAAAACTCCCGTCGAGCCAACTGGTAACACTTACCGTACAGTCCGGTCTCTTCATCAAATATGCTGTATATGTGAGTCTAGGGATGGCATCATCGACCCCAATAACCCAATAAGTCATGCCGGTATATGGCTCATAACAAATCGAGAAACTACTGATAACACTTATCAGTAAATCTCAGCAGCCCTAGTCAGGGACTTCCTATTATAGCCAATCGTACATGGTGCAATATCAACCCCCAATACCGGGAGAGACGAAACCCCTCCTATCGCTCATTGCCTTCATGTGCCTCGGGTCTGTACCCAAAATCCACCTGTTTGCACGACTCAGTAGAGCCATGGTAGGGTGGAGATCAAAGTACAGTGGGAGACACACAAGACTTTATGACGATCTAGACTTTATGACGATCTCGGGTCTACAGACTAACATGTACCAGTGTCACCTGAGAACTGCTATCCAACGATAGATATAATACCACATAGGAGTTCTCGGCGAGTCCGTTCAGTGTACCCAGTCTCACTGAGCACCAGTATACGGTCTTTAGTGTCACCACACTAATGGATATGGGATCATCCATCGCCCATCATATGGGACAAGCAACATATACGCTAGTCTACTCTGGTGATATCGATGCCCCGCCTCGATACACCCACGATTATGAACATTTCAATGATATGCTCATAGACTACACATGTCCCACTAGTATGATCCGCATCATAATCTCAGTAGTCCTGCATCATCCTAAGGGCTATATCAACATGTACCAAATGAATGAAAGCATGATCAAATGAACATGTCAAGATAAAAGGTGCAACCAGATAGCATACTATCATGTCGAGCAAGAATGTCCCCTGAATATATATATATATATATGTATATGTATATGTATATGTATATGTATATATGTATATCTATATGTATATGTATATGTATATGTATATATATATATATACATACATACCGGTACATACACTATCATATGATAAAAGGTGCAACCAGATAGCATACTATCATGTCGAGCAAGAATGTCCCCTGAATATATATATATATATATATATATATATATATATATATATATATGTATATGTATATGTATATATATATATGTATACCGGTACATACACTATCATATAATGGCCTCTAGGGCATACATATATCCAACAATCTCCCACTTGCACTAAGGCCAATTATTGGCGTATCTCATACCCAACCTCTCAAAAAGTTGCTCATGCTGCGGCAAAAGGAAGGCCTTGGTGAGTGGATCCGCGGTGTTATCTTTTGTATCTACTCTCCGAATCTCGATCTCACGCCGATCAACTATCTCCCGGATCAGATGATATCGCCTGAGGATGTGTGTGGATCGCTGATGGTACCTGGGCTCTTTGGCCAACGCCATAGCCCCATTATTATCACAATACAAAGGTATTGGATCAATAATGGTCGGAACTACTCCTAGCTCCGAGACGAACTTCCTCATCGAGACGGCTTCCTTGGCAGCATCATTTGCAGCAATATACTCAGCTTCCATCGTGGAGTGTGCAACGACATCCTGTTTGGAACTCTTCCAACACGCCGCCCCTCCATTGAGGGTAAAGACAAACCCAGAGATAGATTTGTTGTCATTCTTATCACTCTGGAAGCTAGAATCGGTAAAGGCCTTCATTTGGAGATCTCCGTTACCATATACCAAGAACATTTCTTTAGTTCTTCGCAAGTACTTAAGAATGTTCTTCACTGCTGTCCAGCGATTCTCCCCTGGGTTAGATTGATACCTGCTTACTACACCCAGTGCATAAGCTACATCAGGGCGTGTACATAACATCGCATACATTATAGATCCTACAGCAGAAACGTAGGGTATAATGCTCATGCGAGCTCTCTCTTCATCAGTCTTTGGGCAAAAGTCCTTAGAGAGAGTGACTCCTTGACTAGCGGGTAAGGAACCCCGCTTGGAGTCTTCCATACTAAACCTCTTTAGGATGGTGTTAATGTACCTGGTTTGGGACAATCCCAATAACCGTTTAGATATATCCCTATAGATCTTTATGCCCAATATGTACGAGGCATCACCCAGGTCCTTCATGAAGAACCTTTATGATAAGAACATTTTGACCGATTGTAGCATAGGAACGTTTCCTATCAGAAGAATGTCATCCACGTACAATACGAGGAATGTGACAGTACTTCCTACAATCATCTTATAAACACAAGGTTCATCTAGATTTTTGACGAAATCAAACTCTTTGATAATATCATCAAAACAGATGTTCCAACTCCGTGATGCCTGCTTTAATCCATAAATGGATTTAAGCAACCTACATGCTTTCCCGCTGCTCCCACTATCAATGAAGCCCTCTGGCTGATCCATATAAAGGCACTCTTGTTTCTCCCAATCAGAGCAAAGCTCTGTTTGAAATTTAAATTTTGAAATGAAGCAACGCTTCAGATGCAGCGCCATGTGCGCTGCGCCCTAAGCAGCGCACCACTTGCAAAGCACATGTGCGCTAGCGCTAGGTGCGCTGCACTCTAAGCAGCGCACCACGTCAAAGCACGGATGCGCTAGCGCTAGGTGCGCTGCGCTCTAAGCAGCGCACCACGTGCAAAGCACGGGTGCGCTAGCGCTGGAACTAAAAGCTCCCCACTGTTAGATCAAAGATCTAATAATAATGCTAAATCATTTATTAACCAGAATTAAATTCTGTTAAGGAAAAATTTCTCAAAATCATTCCAAACAACAAAATTGTGCTCTGTAAATCAGAGCACCGTTGGATCAATGATCCAATGGTGATTAAAAATCACCAAAAGTACAGAATAAAATCTATATGGAAAGATTTCCCAATCTTATTAAAAACAAGAAGATTGCCTTCTGTAAATCAGAAGCCCTTGGATCGAAGATCCAACGATGGGAAATTCCCCAAATCAATTGGAGAAAAGATCTCCTTAACTGATTGAACGAATCAGCTTGCCCTATAAAAAGGCCCCTAGACTTCAAGTCTCGGAGGGATATAAAAAAATGAAGCATAGAAAGAAGTATATACAGAAGCATAGAGAGAAACCTCCTCGTAAACTTTGAGAAATTCAAAGAAAAAGAGCAATCTCTCAGAAGAAGATTTTTCTTCAAGGTAAAGAAATGAATGATGATAAGCACAGAGATGAAATCATCTCATAATTAAAAAAGAAGAACCCAGTTCTTTAAAGATCATAGATCTAAAAAGACCAAAGTCTTTTCAAAAAGAGAACAAAAGATCTCATCATAAAATAAAAGAAGAATTTACTTCTTCCTCACAGATCATAGATCTATAAAAGCAAAGCTTTTCATCAATATAAGAGATTGAAGAACTTTTTGTTCTTAGAATCTTGAGACAAAGTCTCTTTTTAGATCACAAAATTGATCATATGCGCTTTGCGCTCTGGAACTGAGCTTTGCGCTCTTGAACTGCGCTTCTGCGCCGATCAACTGGCGCTCGGCACCAAGCGCGACACGTGTCCCTCACGTATGCGCTCTTAACAGCTAGCGCTTTGCGCTCTTGAACCAGCGCACTGCGCTCATGGGCTGGCGCTCAGCGCCAGGTGCACCACGTGTCAATTACGTATGTGCCATTGAACTAATAGCGCAATGCGCTCATAAACTAGCGCAATGCGCCCATCATTTGGCGCTTAGCACCAAGCGCGACACGTGTCCTTCACATGTGCGCTATTCGGAAAAAGCGCACGCGCTCTTTGACTGGCGCCAAGCACGCCACATGTTGCGCTGATAGAATGTAAATCGTTCTTTAAATAAGCCCAGAGCTCTGATAAATGCTCAGCACTCAATAAAAGACAAAACATTATCAGAATGCAAGTCAATGCTTAACATTATTAAAAGGGCCAAGCCCAAACAAATGTTCCAAAATAAATGTTAAATATTTTAACTTGATTGGATTTAGCCCAAGATTGGCCATAAGTCCTCAACTTATATTAATTGAGCCTATCTGCTCATAAATATTTTAACAGATCTTAGTCTTAAACTGGACTATAGATCTACTAACTAAAATAGGTTCAAGGGTACATCTCTGACCCCCTCTGATATATGTCGTTGTAATCCTTCAACGTCTTCAGAGAGGTGACGGATCCCGGCAACCATACATTTCATAGACTATGACGTCTTTAAACTGGACTGTGGGGTCCTTAAGCCCATTGACTATGATGTCCTTAACCTCGGACTGTGGGGTCCTTTAAAATCCATGGACTATGATGTCCTTAACCTCGGACTGTGGGGTCCTTTAAAACCCATGGACCGAGATGTCCTTAAACTAACATTGGACCACCATGTCCTTAAACTGGTAATCGACCGCAATGTCCTTAAACTAAACAATAGAGCTCAAATGCTCTCTTGTTGGATCTAAATGATCTCGTTAAGTTGATCTTAGTCTAAAATTAGACTAACCAATCCTTAACAAACGTTTAAGTTGATCTTAGTCTCAAATGAGACTAACGTATCCTTAAACCCACCCCCAAACCTAAATCTATGAAAATGTGGATTTGGACTAATCCACGCCCTACGAGCGATAACATAAATTAGTCTCCGTATACAATCCACGGGCAACAAAAAACAAAACAAACACCCACGACACGAAGTGACCATCTGAAAAAGGAGAAAGTTGTTACCGCGATGCGGTAGCGTAATTAACTGCAGGGGCTTGCTCCTGCAGGGAAGGGTGTCCCCATAATCAAAAACCTCTCAAATGAGGGGGAATCTGATGAAGTCTGTTACATCGACCGCATCCATTTAAACCTACGATATACGGTGCCATAAATCAACTTTGCATCTTCGAAGAGGTGGACGGATAGCACCAATTAGCATCTGCCCTCGAAATTCAGGCGAGACGGACATGCGCGGTCATATCTCCGTGTTTCGGTGGGGAACAGATTCTGGCACGCCCGGTGGGACCTTTTCCTCTTTCCACTCCACACTTCGTGTGCCACGTTCGCGAA
Source organism: Agapanthus africanus (assembly GCA_030015575.1). Lineage (NCBI taxonomy): Eukaryota > Viridiplantae > Streptophyta > Magnoliopsida > Asparagales > Amaryllidaceae > Agapanthus > Agapanthus africanus. Next base: position 664,256,111 of record CM057340.1, read on the forward strand.
CGAATCGCTATTTGATATGGTTGCCCTTAGATTCGAGGTACTAAGATTTGGTTTTGCTCTCGTGCAGAAAAAGAAATGGCCTCCAACTGCTCCAACTGCAACTGCAGCTCCCGTTCCGCCTCATCTGGAGGTGTAAACTACGGGCCCCAAGCGTCCTTACAGTTCAAGATGCCGTTGGAGCAAATAACTCAAGCTACCACTGGACTGTTCTTTGGGACCATGATCCCACCGATGAACTTCAATGCCCCGCTACTGCCGCAAGAAGCCCCAGAGAAGTCGGTCTTTGATCGACTTACCACTGTCGCGGCCCCTCTCAACGGGTCACCCAACTCCACTGCCTCAGTTTTCAGCAGACTGGGCCAGAACGCCAACAAACCCGCGATACCCGAAGCAGCCATCCTAAAGCGGATAGCCATCCCGTCTCAAGCGGACGAAATTATTAGAGAGGCTTCTTCTGCCAAGAAGTCAGTCTTCATAAAGCTATCCATTCCGTCTCCCGTTTCAGGAGAAATCGTCAAGGCTGCTTCATCTGTTCGGAAGTCCGCCTTCAACAAACTGGCTATTCCCTCTCAACGGACGTCAGTCTTCAATAGGCTGATAACAACAACTTCTGACCAACACAGGGGCCATGAGGAAGTCATCCCTACAGCTGAGACAATCTCAACGGCTCGACACGCTCGACGTCACCACTGGCGCCGAGTAAGGAAGGCTGGGGGCAGCTCCCCTTCTGGACTGACTCCGCCAGCTCCCATGGTGGAAATCAATGCTGCTGTTCCAACTGGGAACAGCTTTGAACCGCTTAGGAGGGTTCGCAAGAACTCTCCGACTGCCGTGCTGAAAAGATCTCCTCCGCCTATGGAGATTGCTACAGAAAAGAAGCCGGAGCAGCCCCCTCAGCGGCTTTCTTCCAAAATTTACAAAGTCTGGCGACGGGTCCAGGAATCGGTGATTGACCAGGACTACTCTCGCCGACCCAAGAAGATTAAAGCTCGACAAGAAAAGATCCATCCCGTGGTACCATAGAAGATGTCATCCATCTGGGTGCCCGTTGCAACGGCTCCCTCGACTTCAACCGCTCACAAGAGAAGGAGGCCAGAGAAAGCCCCTGTGACCGCGGCGAACAGCAAGGACGCTGAATCTAAATGCCCCAAGTCTGGGGGCATGGTAACACATACCATTTATATGGCTTCCGGAAAAGAGGAAAGCCGTGCTTCCATGGGTCATCGACCGCTTACCCGATCGATAACGAAGGCTCGGGAACAACAACAGCAGAAACTTCAGGAGATGCTGACTGCAATGGCCACACTCACTGGGCCGAAAGAAACTCCAGAGACCTCAGAGCAGCGTCGGGAACAAGAAACTGACACTGAATTCCTCCGAAGAATGCTCGAGAGGAAAGAAAAAGAGGCCACGGAACAAGCGGCCAACATAAAACGAATGGCTCTTTTGTTCCAAGACATGGCCGGGATTATGTTACAATCGGAACCACCAGCTGAAGACCCCCCGATTATCATTGAAGATGACAGAGGGAAGACATCAAACCCTCCTCCGGCTCTTTCAACAGCCAAAGAGGAGACCATCTCTAAAGCTGCCCTGGATGATTACATCGCTCAGCAAATACGAGCTCACCAGGCGAATGAAGCGGCCGGCCAAATTGTTAAAACTGGGCGACCATATCCAGGCTGGTATGACCAAATAAGGTACCCGTCGGGATATACGATCCCTAAATTCCATGTATATGAAGGGACGGGAAATCCGCATCAGCACGTCGCTCAATTCAGAGCCTTGTGCGGCAACACTGGAGGTGATGATAAACTTCTGCTCCGTCAGTTTGTTGGTAGCTTGTCGGAAACGGCGTTCGAGTGATATTCGGAGCTTCCAAACGATTCTGTCAAAACCTTTGCAGAGATGGAGCTACTATTCACCCAGCGTTTCGTGAGTGCTAGTGAACGCACCCCAATAACCCAATAACGGCATTGATCAATGCCAGGGTGAAACCTGGAAAGACATGGGTTCAATACGCAATACGATGGCGGAATTTATGGTCGAAAAGCGAGCAGCGCATCGAAGAAGCGCCTGCAGTGGGCATGTTCGTGGGCACTCTCGACCCTCAAGCGACCATCTCGCAATTTATAATGTTTTTCAAGCCCACCACCTTCTAAGCCCTGCTTGACAAACTGGCTCAAATGGACCAGATGGACCACAGGCCTTCCTGTTCAAAGCCGGAGCCGCGGAATGAAAAAGGGAAAGGGAAAGCGACCTTCGTCGCCAATGCTCAACAGCAGCCTAATGGTCCAAAATTAACGAATCGCCTGGATGAGAGACGGCGATACTATAATGAGAAAATAAAGCGCCCTTATTCGTTTCCCCGGGACAAAACGAGGGGATTGTTCGAGCTAGCGGTGCGCAATAGGCTCATTAATTTGCCAGCTCCAAAACGCCCATTGCAACCCGGTGAAGCTAATAGTCCCAATTATTGCCCCTACCATCAAGCAGTAATCCATCCAATTGAAGATTGCTTCGTCTTTAAAGGCTGGATCGAAGAACAATACCAACAGGGCAAGTTCGCACTGTCCAAGAATTGGAAAGTAAGCCCGCCCCAGCCGCACGCTCTCAAAAAGACAGACACACCGGGGGCATCATGCTCTTTTGTGGAAGAAGCTCTATGGGAGTTCGTTCTTTCAGCCGAGACTAAAAGAATGATGAAGGATCTCCAAACATGCCCGGCGATTAGGTGGAAAAATCCACTGGAACCCGAGATCATCGAGGGAATGCTGAAACCGTGCCCAACTCCAAAGATTGGTGGTGATAGTCAAAGCGCTCACACCCAGCCGTCAAAGTCTTCGAAGAAGAAGAAGAAGACCAAAAAACCCCGTGAAGTCTGGTGACAAGCACACGGACCTGCAAAAGCAGATTGACACACTGGAAGAATGTAATCGAACTCCAGTCACACTTCAAGAGTTTCTCAGCCACTTCCTTGAGGACGGAGATGACGACAATGGAGAAGACTCATTGGATGAATCTGAGGATTACATGGCAAGTTGCCATGTGATCTCTCACTCGTCGATAAATGATGAAGAAGCTCCTTATGCAGAGAAACTGGGGGCAGATCCTGAGCCAGAACTTCTAGGACCATCAGACGAAATGATTGATGCGTTCCTAAACGAAGCTCTTCTGAAAAGCAAAGCTAATCAAGAGCGCAAGATGGCCATATTTGAAGAGGCCAAACGCCGACGATTGGACGAAAGGGTTAGAACACTCCCACCAGATCAAATTGTTAGTGTATATGCCCTAGAGGCCATTACTGTATCATACTGGTTTGTATATTACTTAATGGATACTTGGGATATTCACCTTGTATATACAATCTTGCTCAAAATAGTAGTATGCTACTTGGTTTGTTTCTACTTCAATGTGTACATGTGTTTATTTTTGTATATCGCCTATACACATTAGTAGAGCCCTTAGGATCTTTGCTTGATTACCAGCGATGTGATGGCCGTCACACTAGTGGGGCTGGGTAATCCATAAGCACATCCTTATGCAGGTCCCTGGTCGCAGGACTATCGAGACAGGGCATCGATACTCCGGAGTAGACCAGCGCATGCGCTTCTCATCCCAGTGTGGGAGACGGTCTGTCCAACAGCCGTCAGTACGTCGTACTTGAGATAGTATGCGGGTGCTCGTTAGGTTACGGGTACACTGGACAGGACTCGTCGGGAACTGACTAGTTGGTATTATACCTATCGTCAGTTATCAGTTCCCAGGTGACATGAGTACAGCTTAGTCCGCTGACTTGACACTGTCACTCCGCCTCGAGTGTGTTCCCACTGTACTTTGATCACTACCCTACCACGGCTCAAAGGAGTCGTGCAAACAGGTAGTGGTTGGGTGCAGTCCCGAAGCACTTGGAGGCAGTGACGGTTAGACAGGATTCGTCTCTCCCGGTATTGGGGGTTGACATCGCGCTGTGTCTAGGAGAGCCATTACACGAGTAGTCCCTGGCCAGGGCAAACGAGATATACTGGTAGGTTTCCAGTGTTATCTCAGGGTGTTTTGGGCTTCGCTCCGGCACGACTTGTACCGCTATTGGGGGACTGACGTTTACCGCCCCTAGGCCCGCCATGCGATGTATCAGACGAACAGACCGGACTGTACGGAGAATGTCACACTCAGGCTCAGTAGGAGTTCAGATGGGTTTCGCCTCGTCGGTCTTCTTGTCGGCATTACCTGGGGACCGTTACGCACAGCTAGTGCCGCTTGCGGTCTGTGGTTAAACCCACTGCCAGCGTAGTGTCGAGTCTTTAGAGTCCCACACAGAAAGCTTTTCGCCTTTAGGCAAAAGAGTAGAGGTCGCATGGTATTGCGACAGGTCGCATGGTTTTGCGACAGGGTTCGGTCACATCCGTGCACTTGTGCACGTACAGTGTCCGGACAGTTTACACTAGCGGGCTTTGGTTTAAGCCAGATCCTAGTGTACCTTATGGGATTGGATTTATCCAGTTTGCATTCGTGTTCCTCGGAACGCGGATGCGGGTGTGTATGCACAGTTGACAGGGAGGCAGAGGCAGTGGATTCTCATTAGGGTTGTTGACAGTTGACCGTTGACTATTTGACTTTATGCTCAACCCTAATGAGAATATGATATGTGATTAACTATTATATTAATTAAGTATTATGGTGATATGGTTGTTGACTTGTTGACTTTTGTTGACTTGTTGACTTTGTTGACTTGTTGACTTTTGTTGACTTGTTGACCGGTTGACTAGGCTTGACTAGTTGACCATCATGATAACCATAGCCATCATTTCATGGCAAAGACTTTTGTTTACTTGCTCATTTGTGTAAAATGAGTGCATGAAATGATATGGTTGTGGTTGCTTCAAACCATCACATAAGACTTTTTTAGTATGATGAGTTATCATGACTTTGGATTATGAGAGGGTGAAAGACAAAAGAGTTGCTCATTCTTTCTTGCTCATTCTCTCTCTTGTTCTTAAGCTCTCCTCTTGCTCTCACCCTCAACCTCTTGCTCCCTCTCTTGATCTATGGTTCTCTTGTCTCATGAGTTGAGAATCAAGAACCATAGATAAAATCCCATTCTATTTCTTCTCTACTCATTCTAGTTCACTAGGTTTAGCAAACCAAGTGAACTAGTTTCTTCAAAGAACGAAGAAGGAGCTAAAGGTTGGAGCTTTCAGGTGGATCTATCTTCGGCGTACGGAGACGACGAGAAGAAGCCATCGGACCACCATCGGAGCTTTGAAGACGAAGGAGTTCAAGACAAGCAAGGTATAACCCCCTAACCGAGTAGCTAAAACTCATAGTTAGGATGTTAGATAGATGTTTAACCAAGATCCGGGTTTTAGGTCCATGTTACCATCTTTAAGAAAATCGTTTTTTACCAAATTCCGCATTCCCGAAAGTACCGGGAGAGGTAGCATGGACTTACACAAAATACATCCGCCGCAAATAAAAGCAGGTTCAAGATGATGAAAAGGTTCGCCAAGGACATATCAATGGGAATGAAGCTGCCACCTTCCGAAGGAAACACTCCTGGTGAAGCAGATATACATCCTAGCTACTGCTTATATCATCAAAAGATTGCGTACCCCACCGAAGAGTGCAACGCTTTTAAAAGATGGTGGCAGGGATATGTTGCCCACCGACAACATTTCAAGTGGATGAAACGCAAAGCTCATCGGGAGCAAAGAAATACGACCAAGGAGCGCAAAAGAACTGCCGGCAACTGCCATATAGTTGACTATGAGGGATCGCAAGTCCTCACTTTCGAGAGCGACTCTGACGAAGAAATGACTCTTAACCCTCTCTTCAAAGAATCCACCTTGGGAAAAGAGGAAGAACCGAAGAACTGCGAAAACATTCAGCTGCGCAATCGCACGCTGCCTGAAAAGAATCTTGGACCTGCAAACAAGGGATCCAATAAAAAGAATAAGGGGAAAGAAAAGGTTCCTGAGGATATCGCCATCGATGATCAAGCCGTCGAAGAACTGACAGCCAAGGACCCGCCCAAGAAAAGTAAGATGGATTACAACGTTCTGGCACACCTGAGGAAGATCCCCTCACAATTAAGCATTCTCGACACCCTTCTGCTATTAAGGAAGCAAGAGATTCACTGATCAAGGCGTTGCAGGAGCCTAAACAATTCTAAGCTTTCCTCGCCGAAGGAAAGATAAAGGATGAGATGGAAGAAGTACACACAGCCGATATCACTTTCGGTGATGAAGATCTTCTCCTCAGGACGTGTGAGCATAACCGCCCTCTTTATGTCTCCGGATACTGTCATGATATCAAAATAGGCAAAATCTTGGTGGACAATGGGTCCTCCGTTAATCTCCTCAATGTAAGAGTGTTGAAGGAAATCTGCATGAGCGTTCAACACCTCGCTCGTGATAAAATCACCATCTCCGGTTTTGACTCCCAGTCGTCACGGACGCTCGGGTCTGTGATACTGACACTGCGCTTTGGGCTGCTAGTCACTAACATTAAATTCCACGTCATTGACGCTAAGACCTGCTATAACGCTTTGCTCGGCCGGCCCTGGTTACACGAGTACAACATCATCCCTTCTACACAACATCAGTGTATGAAGTATTTCAAGGATGGTCTCGAGTACACTGTGACAGGAGAACTAAACCCATTCTCCGTGAACGAAGTCCGCAAATATGAGGATGTCAAATACTTCCTGCCTGATTTCGAAGACATAGAAAGATGTCGCAAACCGGAGGACAAGAACAAAGCTATCACCACTATTCCGGTCTTCGGGAGTGACACCGAGGATGAAGAAGAGATAGTTTATTCAGGGCCGCCCTAATGCAACAAGCCGGGACCGTCCACCCCTATATTGGTCTTCGGCAGCGACTCGGAAGATGGGGTCAATGCTGTATTCTCCGCTCGACCATCGATACAAACCTTTGCCGATGAAGATCAAAGTTTGCAAGTTGCCATGGTTCCACAAGAGCATTACAAAGAGCTCGATTCACTTGAAACTTATAGTGTGCAAGAACTGCAGACATTTTATGTCCCCCCTCAGGCGAAAGGGTGAAAAGGCGATCCTATTCTACCGATCTGGAGAAACCAAAGTGGAGAAAGAAATATGGCACGACGCCGATTCTACGCTTGACAGTATTCAGCCCATCCGTTTGCCCAGATACTACACAGAAGGATTAAAAAGGCTGTTGAGGCGTCAAGGCATACCCTTCAAATAGACTGCTCGACAAGCTCGGTTCTACAACAGGATCTAGAACTTCCCCGGAACTCAGCGGAAGTTGCCCAATGGGAGAATGGAAACGGTCGAGCTTAGGTATGTTCAATCCAACGAACGAGAGCGATTCTGCGGCGCTACGTCATACATGACTTCGATGAAGAAAGAGATGCTCTGTGGGAAGATGCTAACCCTGAACCAAAACGAGCTCCCGTCGTGAAAATACCAAGTCCGTCGTTTGAAGAATGGATGGACAAGCTAATAAGGGAAGCGGGTCAAAAGGTCCGGGATGACCATAACCGCGAAATGGCCATTTACGAGAAAGCCAGGACGCAGCGCCTCCTTCAACAGGCCACTGAGAATGACAATGTTCCTCGTCGCCAAAAGACCCGGCGCAGAGGCAAAAAGAAACCAAAGAATAGGAAAAACGTTCGACAGTTGCATAACAAGTCTGAGAAACCACGCGATCAAGAATCGAGCAGCCGGGATCCGTCTCTTATAAAGAAGATGGGTCGAGAATATTCTTTTCATTAAGACAAGACAAAGAAGATATTCGATCTTGTCATGAAACATCGGATGATGACACTCCCGGAGTCCAAGCATCCCGAGCAAGCAGACGAGGTCTCTCACCCAGACTATTGCTCTTATCACCAAGCAATAGGGCATCCTCTCGAAGACTGCTTCACCTTCAAGAACTAGGTTGAAGACCAATATCAACTCGGCAGGTTCGCTCTATCCAGCAGTTGGAGGGTAATCCCACCGCAGAATCATGAACCGAAAGCCCCGTATGCAGCGAGAATGGAACCAGATCAATGTCGGTCCTGAAAGCGATCTCGTATCTGCCACGTGATAACGCTGTCAGAAGAAGAGCCCGAGAATATGGATGACCTCCCCTAGTGCTTCGAAACGATGATGGCGAGGTGATCTCAGAGTTTCCACCGGCGCCAAAAGAGCTGGAAGATGGAATACATACTACTGCAGATAACCTCAAGAAAATTGATTTGGGGACGGCAAGTGATCCGCGGCCGACATTCGTCAGTGAGCTGTTGTCTGAAGAAAGGGTGGCTACGCTAAAGGACGTGCTCATGCAGCAGAAAGATTGCTTCGCATGGAACTATTCCGAGATGCCAGGACTAGATCCAGAGATTACTGTACACAAATTGACAATATCCCCGGACTTCAAGCCAATCAAACAAGCACCGAGAAGAATGCGGCTCGAGCTTGAGATGAGCATCAACGCCGAGGTCAAGAAGCTAATCGACTCCGGCTTCATCCAAGAGGTTCAATATCCTGACTGGATCGCCAACATCGTTCCGGTGGTGAAGAAAAATGGGACGGTGCGCATATGTATGGACTTTCGGGATCTCAATAAAGCCTGCCCAAAGGACGACTTTCCAGTACCAGTCACTGAGCTGATGATAGATAATACGTCCACTCACGAAGTTTTCTCCTTCATGGACGGCTCATCAGAATACAATCAGATAAAGGTGCATCCCGAAGACCAGAAGCATACCGCTTTCCGGACCCCTTTAGGCATATTCTGCTACAAGGTGATGCCTTTCGGTCTGAAGAACGCCGGTGCCACCTATCAGAGAGCCATGACGAATATTTTCGATGACTCATACATGAAATCGTCGAATGCCATATTGACGACCTCGTAGTTAAAAGCAAATCATACGAACAACATTTAGAGCATCTGAAGATCGTGTTTCAGCGCCTTCGGAAATACAACTTGAAGATGAACCCTCACAAATGCGCGTTCGGAGTTTCCTCAGGCAAATTCCTAGGATTCATCCTCCGACACCGAGGTATCGAAATAGACCCGTCGAAGATCAAGGCGATCATGGAAATGCCTCCGCCAAAGACTCTCAAGCAACTGCGGTCTCTCCAAGGAAAGCTCGCGTATATCCGGCGATTTATAGCCAATCTCTCCGGCAAGTGTCGTCCTTACAGTCACCTAATGAAGAAGGGAACCCTTTTCGTCTGGGATCGCAAATGCCAAGGCGCACTGGACGAAATTAAGCAATACCTGCAAAATCCGCCGGTGCTGACCGCTCCGGTCAAAGGAAAGCCTCTCATTCTGTATACAGCAGCCCTCGAAGGTTCTTTAGGCGCGCTGTAGGCACAAGAGAACGACCAAGGGAAGGAGAGAGCCCTCTACTATTTGAGTCGAGTTCTACTGGGGGAAGAAAGCAATTATTCTCCCATCGAAAAACACTACCTGGCATTGATCTTCGTGATAGCGAAGCTACACTATGCGTTGGCACATGAGGCCTATCTTATATCAAAGGTGGATCCTCTCAAATATTTGATGTTAAAGGCTATATTAACAGGGCGGCTCGCTAAATGGGCCCTGCTCTTGATGGAGTTCTCGATAACCTATCATCCCCTTAAGGCAATGAAAGGCCAGGCCGTCGCTGACTTCCTCGCTGAGCATCTGATACCCACCGATTCTCCTTTGAACTGCGAATTGCCCGACAAGCACGCATTTGACACGATCGACGAGAAGAGAAAAGAGAGTGATACTCGGTGGGAACTCTATTTCGATGAAGCATCTTCCATGAAAAAGTGCAAACAAAGCGCCCCCATAATCAAATCCGGGATGGGCCTCATCTTCGTGACTCCACAAGGAGGGATAATGCGCTTTTCCTTTTCCTTGACAGAGCCGAGGACAAACAATGAAGCCGAATATGAAGCTTTGATAAAAGGTCTTGAGATCGCCGCCGACATGGGAATTGAAAACCTCTTCATATACGGAGACTCCCAGCTGGTTGTTAGCCAAGTAAACAGTGACTATCAAACGTGCAAACCAGAGTTGGTAAAGTACGGTGAGGGAGTGCAACAACTGCTGACTCGAATCCCTTCCTACACCCTGGAAAGTATACCGTGCGCGGAAAATAGCAAGGCGGATGCATTATCCAAGCTCGCTAAAGAGCTGGCCGATGAGAACCTCGATGACATGAGGATCGTTGTGCAAAGCCGTCGGGTTCTTGCACCAGCAGAAATATCTCCGAAATCGTCCGAAGAAAAAGGAGCGACCGAGAAAACGACTCTGCAAATAAAAGACCAGGAAAAGACTAAGGATTGGAGAGAAGTCTTTATAGACTACTTCAAATCCCGTCGAACGCCTGAAGATGCATCCTCAAGACATCAGCTCATGAAATGAGCTCTATCTTTTGCCTTCGTCAATGATACGCTGTATAAGAAATCATTTGATTCTCTATGGTTAAGATGCCTGGGACCTGAAGAGGTAAAACGAGTCATCCAAGAAACTCATGACGGACTCTGCGGTTCTCACCAAGCCGGGCCAAATATGAAACTGAAGATCAAAAGGATGGTTTGCTATTGGCCCACGATGATCCAGGACTGCCTCGAATACGCGAAGCAGTGCCACTCGTGCCAGATTCACGAGGACTTTATCCATCATCATCTGAATCCACTACATCAAACGGTGGCTAGCTGGTCGTTCGAAATATGGGGGACTGACATAATTGGCCCCATCAAACCGGCATCGTCCAGAGGACATCGATTCATATTGGCGACAACGGATTACTTCTCCAAGTAGGCGGAAGCAATACCACTAAGAGAAGTGAAGACGGAGAATATTCTCCATTTCTTCTAGACACACGTCATTTACAGGTTCGACACTCCACGACGGATTATCTCCGATAACGGGCCAGCCTATAGAAGCCACAAGATCAGCCGCTTCGCACAACAGCATAACATAGACTGGAGATACTCTTCGGTCTATAATCCCCGAGCTAACGGTCTAGCTGAGGCTTTCAACAAGACCTTGATGAAGATCGTGAAAAAGACGGTGTCTCGAAGTAAGAGGGACTGGCACGAGAGACTGCATGAAGCTCTTTGGGCGTATCGAACTACGTTCAAAACAGCCACGAACACAACGCCGTATACATTGGTATTCGGCACAGAAGCGGTACTCCCCCTTGAAATAGAGTTACCCTCTCTACGAATGGCGGATCACTACGAGCTAACAGACAAAGAAAATGCTCACCTTCGGCTTAAGGAGCTCGACGCCCTTGATGAAACCCGGCTCATGGCGCAACAAAATCTAGAGGCTTATAAAGCAAAGATGACGCGCTCATATGAAAGATTGACTAGGCCGAGAACATTCCGCCAAAGCGAACTCGTGCTAGTGGTCAAAAGACCTATGATCCCTAATCGTGCCAAGCGGGGGAAATTCGAGCCGAACTATGAAGGCCCGTATATCATAGACAAAGTCTACCAGGGTGGAGCATATCTACTCATGGACATGCATGGTGAAAGACCTTTCAGGCCAATAAACAGTCGCTTCCTGAAAAAATACTACGCCTGACGAGTCAGGGCCTAGGTCAACGATAGATGACGACGCCTATGTCCGCTCGCTATCTTCCTAAGCCCAAACTCTATAAGTAGTAGATGGCTTTCGGACTGAAATGTCCTTAAACTAACGACGGACCGAAATGTCCTAAAACTAACGACGGACCGAAACGTCCCTAGACTAACCATGGAACTAAATGTCCTAAAACTAACAAGGGACCGAAACGTCTTTAAACTAACAATGGACCACTATGTCCTAAAACTGGCATCGGACCGAAACGTCCTTAAACTAACGATGGACCACTATGTCCTAAAACTTGTTATTGACCGAAACATCAATAAACTACTATGGGCAGCAGCATCCCAAGGCTGACACAAAAGAAATAATAAAAAGAAGAAGAACACGGTATGTCCATAAGAAAAATGGGCATAGATGAAAACCCGAAAGGGCTCCGTGAGTAAAAACAGCAGGGCTACCGACGAGTTTTGTGAAAACCCGAAAAGGCACAATCTCGTTAAAAGACACTTACAAGGTCCTCTCAACCTTGTAAGGAGAAACCACCTGCGTGAGATCCTTACGACTCACAAGGGAGCAACACACTTAAGGATCCCCATGATTCCTAAGGAGAAATTATACTTACGAGATCCTCACGACTTGTAAGGAAAATTCCACTTTGAGACCCTCACGGCTCATAGGATTCAAAAGCCTTAAGCTACAGGGATCTGAACCTGTTCTTAAGCAGTCATACACCCTGATTTTGCCCTACAAGCGGCTCAATGCTGACCCTTGTATACAATCCACGGGCACGAATAAACATTTCCCTAACAAAGTCCTACCCGGGACTCGGGATATGTCTACACGGTGAACAACTCTTGTAAGTCCTCTCGACTTATAAGGAGAAAACACTCTTGTAAGATCCTTACGACTTACGAGAAGCCATACACTTGGGAATCCTCACAATTCTTGAGGAGAAAGCGTACTTACGAGATCCTCGCGACTCGTAGGGAGAAATACCTTTATGAGACCCTTACGGCTCGTAATGTTAAAAGCTTTAGTCAACAGGATCCTAACCCTGTTCGCTAAGCCACCTTTGTTCGACATCGAAAGAGGCAAATAATGATTCGCTCCTGGCAATATCCCAGTTGTAGCGGTGCTGATGCCGAAATCGGTGTCTAATTCTAAATTGCAGTGAAAAGCCAGCGAGCCATTATGCATACGAAATAGCCGAAATGATGGGGCAACTTGCAACAAAATCAGCAAGTAAAAATGTATGCATACGAAATAGCTGAAATGATTGGGCAACTCGCAATAAAAAGCAGCAAGTAAAAAAAACATAGCCGAAATGATTGGGCAATCGCGACTTTCGCGATATAAAAGCTGAAATGATAGAGCATCGTAGAAAGAAATAAAAAAAATCTGAAAGAATGAAACTTTTGCCCTACAGGTGAGATTACATCGATCCCTGTATACAATCCAGGAGCACAAATTAAGAAGGAACCATGCCTTCCCACCAGACTCCATCCGAAAGAGAGCCAAGCCTCAACGGTTCACAAAGCAGCCTGGAGATAATCTCAACATTCGTCCCATTTCAACAAACACAACATCAACAAAACGGAACCGTAACAACTCCCAGTTCCATGACTCGGCGGTGCACAGACAACCGAGAGTCAACCCCCGAATCCGTGAAATGCGGATAAAGTCAACCCTTCCTGGTTTCATGGAACACGGCCTATGTCAATCCTGACCCCGTGGGAAACGTCCAGAGCGGATCCTGGTCCTCGCAGAACACGGCCATGTCAATCCTGGCCCCGTGGGAAGCATCCAGAGCAAATCCTGGTCACGTGGAACACGGACTATGTCAATCCTGACCCCGTGGGAAACGTCCAGAGCGGAACCTGGTCCTTACGGAACACGGCTATAGCAATCCTGACTCCGTGGGAAGCATCCAGAGCAAATCCTGGTTTCGTGGAACACGGCCTATGTCAATCCTGACCCCGTGGGAAACATCCAGAGCGGAACCTGGTCCTTGCAGAACACGGCTATGTCAATTCTGACCCCGTGGGAAGCATCCAGAGCAAATCCTGGTCACGTGGAACACGGCCTATGTCAATCCTGACCCCGTGGGAAACGTCCAGAGCGGAACCTGGTCCTTGTGGAACACGGCTATGTCAATCTGACCCTGTGGAAAGCATCCAGAGCAAATCCTAGTCACGTGGAACACGGCCTATTTCAATCCTGACCCTGTGGAAAGCATCCAGAGCAGATCCTAGACCTTGCGGAACATGGCCATGTCAATCCTGACCCCGTAGGAAGCATCCAGAGCAAATCCTGGTTTCGTGGAACACAGCCTATGTCAATCCTGACCCCGTGGAAAACGTCCAGAGCGGAACCTGGTCCTTGCGGAACACGGCCTATATCAATCCGACCCCGTGGGAAGCATCCAGAGCAAATCCTGGTCATGTGGAACACGGCCTACGTCAATCCTGACCCCGTGGGAAACGCCCAGAGCGGAACCTGGTCCTTGCGGAACATGGCTATGTCAATTCTGACCCTATGGGAAGCATTCAGAGCAAATTCTGGTTACGTGGAACACGGCCTATGTCAATCCAGACCCCGTGGGAAATGTCCAGAGCGGAACCTGGTCCTTGCGGAACACAGCTATATCAATTCTGACCCCGTGGGAAGCATCCAGAGCAAATCCTGGTCACGTAGAACACGGCCTATGTCAATCCTTACCCCATTGGAAACGTCCAGAGTGGAACCTGGTCCTTGCGGAACACGGCTATGTCAATCCGACCGTGTGGAAAGCATCCAGAGCAAATTCTGGTCACGTGGAACATGGCCTATGTCAATCCTGACCCCGTGGAAAGCGTCCAGAGCGGATCCTAGTCCTTGCGGAACACGGCCATGTCAATCCTGACCCCGTGGGAAGCATCCAGAGCAAATCCTAGACACGTGGAACATGGCCTATGTCAATCCTGACCCCGTGGGAAACGTCCAGAGTGGAACCTGGTCCTTGCGGAACATGGCTATATCAATTCTGAACCCTTGGGAAGCATCCAGAGCAAATCCTGGTCACGTGGAACATGGCCTATGTCAATCCTGACCCCGTGGGAAACGTCCAGAGCGGAACCTGGTCCTTACGGAACACGGCTATGTCAATTCTGACCCCGTGGGAAGCATCCAGAGCAAATCCCGGTCACGTGGAACACGGCCTATGTCAATCCTGATCCCGTGGGAAACGTCTAGAGCGGAACCTGGTCCTTGCGGAACACGGTGTCAATTCTGACCCCGTGGGAAGCATCCAGAGCAAATCCTGGTCACATGGAACACAGCCTATGTCAATCATGACCCCGTGGGAAACGTCCAGAGCGGAACCTGGTCTTTGCGGAACATGGCTATGTCAATCCGACCCCGTGGAAAGCATCTAGAGCAAATCCTGGTCACGTGGAACACGGCCTATGTCAATCCTGACCCCGTGGAAAGCATCCAGAGCGGATCCTGGTCCTTGCGGAACACGGCCATGTCAATCCTGACCCCGTAGGAAGCATCCAGAGCAAATCCTGGTTTCGTGGAACACGACCAATGTCGATCCTGACCCCGTGGGAAACGTCCAGAGCGGAACACGGACTATGTCAATCCGACCCCGTGGGAAGCATCCAGAGCAAATCTTGGTCATGTGGAACATGGCCTATGTCAATCCTAACCCCGTGGGAAACGCCTAGAGCGGAACCTGGTCCTTGCAGAACACGGCTATATCAATCAGACCCCGTGGGAAGCATCCAGAGCAAATCCTGGTCACGTGGAACACGGCCTATGTCAATCTTGACCCCGTGGGAAACGCCCAGAGCAACTCCTGACTCCGTGAAACGCGGATGATGTCTATCTCATCAAACACTTACGGGTCCTCTCGACCCCTAAGGAAGAAAACTCTCTTGTAAGATCCTTACGACTTATAAGAGAAAACGCACTTAGGAATCCTCACGATTCCTAAGGAGAAAATACACCTACGAGATCCTCTCGACTCGTAGGGAGAAAAGTCTTTATGAGACCCTCACGGCTCATGAAGTTGAAAAGCCTTAGGCAGCAGATCTGAACCTGCTTCCTAAACCATCGCTACTTCTCGAAGAATTCAAAACAGAATGCTCTCTCTATCATCTGCAGGCTATGCTTACTAAAGTGACATGCCGATAACAAAGAAAATAAGAAAGCAAGAAATGACAGAAGATAGTACGAAAGAAATGTATCTTTTATTCATAAATTCAATTGAGTACAATTTATATCATATGAAAGGATAAAAAAGGGGGGATACATTTTATTCAAAAAATTACAAATGGTGCAAAAACAATTATTGGGAGGGAAGCGTTTTCAATAGACCAATCATCCGCTCGCGCACTTCTCTCAGCCCCTTTTCATGGTCAGCTGCCGTGGCCAACTCTGCTTCAACCTGAGCTCGTTGCTGCAAATAGGATGAAAGTTGCTCTTCGATGACCCACTGAGCTGCCCCACGATTCTGTGCATCTCGCTCGATGGGGTCGAGCTTGTGCCTCAGCGTGAGCCCGTCAGAAATACATCGTAGAAGGCTTTCGAAGATAACTTTCAGCTGTACAGCGTTTGCATCAACTTGATCATGCAATCGAGCAGATTCGCTTGAAGTCTCTTCGTGCTCCTTACGCTTTAAGGCCGCTTTCTGTTCAAGATGGCGGAAGTAGGGAGTGCTCTCCTCGACCCATGCAGCCCGTTGAGAGTTCACAGCCAGGACCTCGGGAGCAGGACGTCCGACCTCGAGATCATGCAGACAAGCCTCAATTTTTCTGCAGTGATTAACCCAAGACTCAACGACGCCCTCGCTATGAAAATGCATGAGCGTCGCCGGCATGGGATTAACCTCAGCAGCAAAATCTGCAGCAAGAGCAGGAGCCTCCGTGTCAAGCTCCTCGAGGTGATCACTTAACATACGCAGACTATTCACGACGCCTTTTGAAGATAGACGTCTGGAAAAGGGGCCACTGGCATTATGATTCTAGACTCGAATGAAGCTGAAGTCGGTGTTACAGCTGCAAAGCAAATCACAGTCAAATAACAGTTCAGGAAATAAAGGAGGTTCATGAACAACGGAGTTTACTATACCGGCTGCAGCAGGTGGCAAGACCGGGAGTACCGGTGGTGCAACTATCCTTTCGTCTCCTCCTTCGATCTGTAGGGCTGCAATCAAAACAAAGAAGAATTAGAAACGATTTGACTGTCCGTAAAAGAAGAGAAAAGACGTTGGCTAAAGACTGTACTCACCAGCTCCGCTAGAAGAGGCAATCTCTGACTGGAAGGAGAAATGTGGGTGCAGCACCTGATACAGGTGATCAAAAAGGACTCCTGCAAGGATATAATAATGCAGTGTCAGTATATAAAGTATACTGCCTACAATGAAACTGATGGGTCACAAATTCACACCTTCCAGCATTTGAGCGGGTACGAGAGAAGGCAAAGGGGCGGCCACCGCCAAAGCAGCAACTGGAGATGCTTCCTCGGGTGGCACAACCTCAACGCTCATCACACCTGCATTAGAAATAAGAGAAACGCTGTCAAAAGAGATTGAAAGGGATTGCGGAATAAAGGAGAAAGCAATAACCCAAAATCTACCTAGTGAGTCGTCGGTCGAGACCGTGACAAGGGCGTCACTGGATGCAGCGAATGCTTCACCCTTCTCCACCGGAACGGTCCCGCCACCCGTAGCCTCATCCCCCGACTCCACGAGAATCGTCGTGATACTCGCAACGCCCGGCAACGGCAAGGAACCGCAAGGGGAAAGAGTGGCGATTGGAGCAGTGCCAGACTCTTGAGAAAGAGTGGCTACCTCAGGCTCGGCGATCGCAACCATCTCACCTACCGCTATCTCAGGCTCGGCGATTGCAGCCATCTCACCTACCACTACCTCATCAAGACTCGGCCCTGCACGATAGGACATATGAGAATCGGAAGGTTAAAACTTTGGCAAAAAGAACTCAATGTCACATTACCTTGGATCGGTTTTTCGACCGCTTCCCGAGCCGCACGTGCTGCCTGTCTGTGGACAGTAGACAAGGCGGCCGAAGCATCCTCTGAAGGAGTAGGGGCAGGGGTAGCAGCACTCGAACCTACACCCGCGGCCAAGGTGACGTTACGCTCCCTTGCTGCGAACATTCTACGCTTCCTTTTCGCCCGGGCCGTAAGAGCGGATCTTCTCAAGACCTCTGTCAATGGGACGTCATCGTCCACGCCAAGAGCTACCTCTGGAGCCGTTATGGCATCCGTCATTGGTCGCTTAAGTAAAGCCTCTTGTGGCAGTGCTGAGGAGGTCGGGACTTCGATAATCGGCCCTGGAAGCATCTCCGCATCACCCTGTAGGATTGGCATTATCGTCCCTGCGATAGGATAAAAGGAGTCAGATTGTCTATAAGAAATACGAATGAAGGCGCAATGAGCCGAAATATACCAACACCCAGCGAAGCGCGGATCCTCTCCTCCTCCTCAAAGGTCCTAAGGGAAACCGCGAGAGCCTCTTCAGTGGAAACGCTTGTCAAAGAAGGAAAAGTGTCAGTCAAAATATGATAATAAAAATATAATGCAATGGCAAAAAGTACGGTTGATGTTTATTTGATTACGCAAGGATGGCCAATCCCGCTTTGTGTCTTGCTGATCGCACAGAAGCTGCAATCGCAGCCTCCAGGTCAGTATCGTCCGACGCTATGAATAGACCCTTGTTGGTCCCATATTCGCCCAAGCCCTCACTATAAGGAGCATGAGGCTCCTGGCCGAATGCAACATCAGCAGAGAGAATCGACTTCTTCTTCCTCTTCTGCGAGCGAACACAGGTCGCAGCTAGCACAAGATTACGCTTGGTGGACGCCTTGGGATGACGAGTCCCGATATCTGAACCCATGCCGGACTCGGGGGATGCTACGGTCACCGTTTCCACTGGAGCACGGGTATCGGCAACTCAGGCCTATCATGTGGGACTTCGACCGCAGCAACTTCTTTTAAGAGAGGACGGACAATAGTCCGTCGTTCATAGGAACATTTAGATTACCGACCAGAGCGGTACCCTTGCGATCAAGCAGCAATCGCTTCTCCTCCCTGATGATGGCGCCCATTGAATGTTGATACCAGGCCACATACACATTGAGGGCCTTCGGAACACAGCTCGGTTCACAAATAAAGAAATTGGACCACGTGTTCAGACGCATGAAATGATGCAGCGCCCTTCGCATCCCCTCTTCGGTAGCAGCAGGTTCGGCCAAGAAGGCCTTAAGCGGAACGCCCTGATTATAGCCCAGCTGCTAGGCGAAATGATGCGGATTATATCTCATGAATAGCGCTGCATCATTTTTCCTAAATACGAGAAAGCCCGGCCTGATGGAGTACAAATGAAGAATATCCCGAGCTTTCAACACAGAGGCCCCGTCTTTAAAAATGTCTTGCAATGGCAGCACCGCTGTTGAAGATTCCTGGCCGACCGTCAAGACTTTGTCAGTAAAAGACATACCATCTCCAACCGTGCGTGGGCGAAGGAGTAAACCCCTAGCTTCCCGCGGTGTCGGACTTATTATGGAGGCGTCGACCAGCCGCATTATCCGAGGGAATTTACATCTGTCGTAAAAAGAAGGACTTTTGTGGATATCGAAGACCCCAAGCACGTGCAACTCTAGCCATGAGGTGAAGTAATGCATTGAGAAGTTAGCGGGCTGCACCCCTGGTTCAGTGGTATCCGCTGCCAAGCTGAGGCCATGGTATAGGTGGGCTAACTCGGCGATCCCGATAGCCACTTGTATTCCGGCAATCATTCGATGCGCAGGGTAGAAGACAGAAGACCTCATGTAATGAGGGTGCATAGGAAGCGCGAACCAGCTTAACCATAAACCGAGGAACCTGAGAAAGAACACTTCCTCATCAATGCCCGGAGCGGCAATTTCTGACAGGGGGACGATCGCGACGTCGGGAAGAAAGAAATCCTTTTGAGCGGCTTCTGATATTGGCCGACAATCCAAGCCAAAGCCGAAAGGATCATCAAGTTTAGCAAACTTTTCACCTTGTCGTGACAAAATTTCTGGGCGAAGAAAACGGGCAATGAAGTCCGCAAAGCTGACCCCCTCCCTCCCTCCCCCCCCCCCGGCCTCCGGATTCAAGAAAGAGGCTCTCATACATGTTCAACACCTTTATCAAACTTAGGAACTGGTGCTGAATGGCGTTCTCTGGGGTAAGACCCATTACCACTGATTTGGTGGCAAAAACATACTCATCCGGAGAAAGCAGCTCCTCGTAGTGCTCCCCCCTAACTGGTAAACCAGAAACCTCGGCAAATTCCTCCAAGGAAATAGAGACCTCTCGATCCAATAGGAGGAAGGTGTGGGTCGGAATGTTCCACTGCTCTAAAAATGTCTTGATCCACCATGTGGGAGGTGCAGAATACTGGAACAAGGAAGCGTAGATCGCAGGATATAAGCCAAGCTTCAGCAGCTGCGATTTCTTTGCCAATAAGATATATCGAGCCCACAGTAAGTATCCGGCCGGATGACCGGGAGTTAGTCCGATGTTGTAGGGCTGTCCCCAAGGGCACGACTCGCCCTGACATATGCGCCGCCCTAGGGTTTCCAAAGCCACCGACGGCTGCACGGGTACTGCGGCAATAGAAGGCCGAAGGAGACCTTCTGAAGTCCGATTTACCTCCTCTACGGTATAATTGATCGGGGGTGCATCTGCATAAGGGATCGCAGAAATAGGCTACGAAGGTGTCGCACAAGAAAAGCTCCAGCGGCCTCTGATAATTTGATCATACCATCTACCCCATATGTGAAGACTCTTGTATTCCGGGTCATTATCTTTGATCAGCGCAAGAACCTCTCGGTCTACGGGCGCCTCAGGAAATCCGCCTTCTCAGCGGACGAACGAAAAAGAAGTGTCGAAAGACATGTCACCTGCGCGAAAAAGAACAAAAGTCAACCCTCAGTGCTATAATTTAAACTCTGACACTTGGTACTTTAAAATTCGTACCGCACTGCAATGCAGTAAAAAGGGGACCAAAGGGAGACCCACAAAATCTAGATGACAGTTCATCATTAATAAGACAGCCTCATCATTTGATGAGACTGTCAATTAAATGAGGAAATCCTCAATTGCTTCTCATTTAATGAGAAATCCATCGGGCTAAGGAGTAAATCTCCCCTTGAAAGCAGTGCTCTGTGACAGAATGACACCAGTCAAGTTCTAATGATGAAGGAATAAAAATTCCTCAAAAGCCTGGATCTGTAAAGATGATGGAAAAACCCATCAGAAAAATTGAAATCAATTTTTTATATATGAATTAAATTCTTAGATCTCCAAGATCTATGAACAAACTCTGTGAGTTCTTCATAAGAGATTAACAAATCTTCGTTATTTAAAAGAGCAAAGCTCTGTTAATGGGTTAAGAAACCCTCAAAAGGTTTTCTTTAGATCTAAGATCTATGAAGAGCAAAGCTCTGTTATGGGTAAAACCCTAATAATATTTTTTAGATCTAAGATCTATGAAGAGCAAAGCTCTGTTAATGGGTGAAACTCTAGATTATTAAAAGTTTTAATATTTACCTAAATTTTGACAGAGTTCTGTCCTTAAGAAAGTTCTTCAGCCAAAAAGCTATGCTCTGCAAGAGAATAATAATTCTCAGAAGGAAGAAGATGAACAATGGTCATCTCAGAGGGCCAAGGGTCCTATTTATAGGCATTGAAATGCCTTTTCAACTTCTGAGTTGATTCGAGGGCGCAGATGCTGCCACCGTTGCACTCATATGTGGGCCACGTGAGCGCAACGGTGGGGGGGCATTTGTTTTCCCCAATTAAAGCAAAACTCTGTTTGAAATTTAAATTTTGAAATGAAGCAACGCTTCAGATGCAGTGCCAAGTGCGCTGCGCCCTAAGCAGCGTACCACGTACAGAGCACACTTGCGCTAGCGCTAGGTGCGCTGCGCTCTAAGCAGCGCACTACGTGCAAAGCACGGGTGCGCTAGCGCTGGAACTAAAAGCTCCCCACCGTTAGATCAAAGATCTAATAATAATGATGAATCATTAATTAACCAGAATTAAATTCTGTTGAGAAATCTTTCCAAACAACAAAATTGTGTTCTGTAAATCAGAGCACCGTTGGATCAATGATCCAATGGTGATTAAAAATCACCAAAAGTACAGAATAAATTCTGTATGGAAAGATTTCCCAATCTTGTTAAAAACAAGAAGATTGCCTTCTGTAAATCAGAAGCCCTTGGATCGAAGATCCAACGATGGGAAATTCCCCAAATCAATTGGAGAAAAGATCTCCTTAACTGATTGAACAAATCAGCCTGCCCTATAAAAAGGCCCCTAGACTTCAAGTCTCAGAGGAATATAAAAAAAAAGGAAGCATAGAAAGAAGCATATACAGAAGCATAGAGAGAAACCTCCTCATAAACTTTGAGAAATTCAAAGAAAAAGAGCAAGCTCTCAGAAGAAGATTTTTCTTCAAGATAAAGAAATGAATGATGATAAGCACAGAGATGACATCATCTCATAATTAAAAAAGAAGAACCCACTTCTTTAAAGATCATAGATCTAAAAAGACCAAAGTCTTTTCAAAAAGAGATCAAAAGATCTCATCATAAAATAAAAGAAGAATGTACTTCTTCCTCACAGATCATAGATCTATAAAGGCAAAGCCTTTCATCAACATAAAAGATTGAAGAACTTTTTGTTCTTAGAATCTTGAGACAAAGTCTCTTTTTAGATCACAAAATTGATCATATGCGCTTTGCGCTCTGGAACTGAGCTTTGCGCTCTTGAATTGCGCTTCTGCGCCCATCAACTGGTGCTCAGCGCCAAGCGCAACACGTGTCCCTCACGTATGCGCTCTTAACAGCTAGCGCTTTGCACTCTTGAACCAGCGCACTGCGCTCATGGGCTGGCGCACCACGCCAGGCGCACC
This sequence comes from Agapanthus africanus, assembly GCA_030015575.1. Classification (NCBI taxonomy): domain Eukaryota; kingdom Viridiplantae; phylum Streptophyta; class Magnoliopsida; order Asparagales; family Amaryllidaceae; genus Agapanthus; species Agapanthus africanus. The sequence goes on from CM057340.1 coordinate 664,278,620, forward strand.
ACGTGTCAATTACGTATGCGCCACTGAACTATAGCGCAATGCGCTCATAAACCGGCGTAATGCGCCCATCATCTGGCGCTTAACGCCAAGCGCGACACGTGTCCCTCACGTGTGCGCTATTCGGCAGAAGCGCACTGCGCTCTTTGACTGGCGCCAAGCGCGCCACGTGTTGCGCTGATAGAACGTAAATCGTTCTTTAAATAAGCCCAGAGCTCTGATAAATGCTCAGCACTTAATAAAAGACAAAACATTGTCAGAATGCAAGTCAATGCTTAGCATTATTAAAAGGGCCAAGCCCAAACAAATGCTTGACAGCCCAAAATAAATGTTAAACATTTTAACTTGATTGGACTTAGCCCAAGATTGGCCATAAGTCCTCAACTCATATTAATTGAGCCCATCTGCTCATAAATATTTTAACAGATCTTAGTCTCAAACTAGACTACAAATCTACTAACTAAAATTGGTTCAAGGGTACATCTCTGACCCCCTCTGATATATGTCGTTGTAATCCTTCAACGTCTTCAGAGAAGTGACGGGTCCCGGCAACCATACATTTCATAAACTATGACGTCTTTAAACTGGACTGTGGGGTCCTTAAGCCCATGGACTATGATGTCCTTAACCTCGGACTGTGGGGTCCTTTAAAACCCATGGACTATGATGTCCTTAACCTCGGACTGTGGGGTCCTTTAAAGCCCATGGACCGAGATGTCCTTAAACTAACATTGGACCACCATGTCCTTAAATTGGTAATCGACCGCAATGTCCTTAAACTAAACAATAGAGCCCAAATGCTCTCTTGTTGGATCTAAATGATCCCGTTAAGTTGATCTTTGTCTAAAATTAGACTAACGTATCCTTAACAAACGTTTAAGTTGATCTTAGTCTCAAATGAGACTAACGTATCCTTAAACCCAACCTCCAAACTCAAATCTAAGAAAATACGGATTTGGACTAATCCACGCCTTACGGGCGACAACATAATTTAGTCTCCGTATACAATCTACGGGCAACCAAAAACAAAACAAACACCCATGACACGAAATGACCATCTGGAGAAGGAGAAATTTGTTACCGCGATGCAGTAGCGTAATTAAATGCAGGGGCTTGCGCCTGCAGTGAAGGGTGTCCCCACAATCAAAAACACCTCAAATGAGGGGGAATCTGATGAAGTCTGCTACATCGGCCGCATCCGTTTAAATCTTCGATATACGATGCCATAAATCAACTTGGCATCTTCGGAGAGGTGGACGGATAGCACCAATTAGCATCTACCCTCGAAATTCAGGCGAGACGGACCTGCGCGGTCGCGTCTCCGTGTTTCGGCGGGGAACAACTCTTCTAAATCACCATTTAGAAAATCAGTTTTAACGTCCATCTGCCAGATTTCATAGTCGTAGTGAGAAGAAATAGCAAGTAGGATCCGAATGGATTTAAGCATGGCTACAGGAGAAAAAATTTCGTCATAGTCCAGTCCTAGTCTTTGTCGAAATCCTTTCGCTACAAGCCTTTCCTTATAGGTCTCCACCTACCCATCTACACCGATCTTTCTCTTAAAGATCCATTTGCACCCTACGGGTTTTACCCCAGAGGGTACAACATCCAAAGTCCATACTTTGTTGGTGTACATTGACTCCATTTCGGATCTCATGGCATCCAGCCACTTCACAGAATCACCACTCGTGATAGCTTGCTGAAAACTGGTAGGGTCATCATCATCCATGATGCAGTCTTCTCCATCAGCATCAACGAGAAAACCGTAGTATCTCTCCGGTGGACGAGAAGTCCTACCAGATCTATGGAGCGGCTGAGGTTCATTAGGTTCTGTTGCAACATTAGGTTCAACCAAGTCGTCATTTGTAACTTGTGTCTCTAGAACCTCTTCTAGATCAACCACATTGCCATTAGAATCATTTAGAAAAATCTCATTTTCTAAAAATGTGGCATTTCAAGAAACAAACACCCTTTGTTCCTCCTTATGGTAGAAAAGATATCCATATGAATCTTTTGGATATCCCACAAATAAACATTTGAATGATCGTGTCTCGAGTTTGTCCGGATTCTGCTTTTTGACAAAAGCCAGACAACCCCAAATCTTAACTCGCTTAAGAGATGGTCTCTTCCCATACCATATCTCATATGGAGTGGTAGACACGGTCTTGGTCGGAACCCTATTCAACAGAAAAGCTGCAGTCTCCAATGCATGCCCCCAAAAAGAGGGGCAACTCAGCATCACTCATCATGGATCGTACCATATCTAATAGGGTTCGATTTCGCCGCTCTAACACACCGTTGTGCTGTGGTGTGTAAGGGGGAGTGAGCTGAGAGAGAATCACATTCTCTTTTAGGAAGTTCAAAAACTCTGTACTAAGATACTCTCCACCTCAATCTGATCGAAGTATCTTGATGCTCATTCTAGTTTGTTTTTCTACTTCAAGTTTGTACTCCTTGAATTTCTCGAAAGCTTCAGACTTATACTTTATCAAAAACACATGACCGAATCTTGAGAAATCATCAGTAAAAGTTATAAAGTAAGAAAAACCGGCTCTTGCATGTGTAGACATACATCACTATGTATGAGGCCCAAGTGCTCAGTAGCTCTTTCTCCGTGTCCAGTAAACGGAGTTTTGGTCATTTTTCCTTTGATACAAGACTGACAAGTCGCATAAGATTTATACTCAAAAGAATTTAAATATCCATCTTTATGAAGCTTATTTAGTCTTGTTTCATTAATATGACCAAGTCTGCAATGCCAAAGAAAAGCTTCATTAATATCTGAAAATTTTCTTTTATTTGTGTGTTGTATGTTGAAAACTGTGTGTTGATTAAGGACGTATATCCCGTTATTATGTGTACCACAACCAATCAACTCTTGATTAAGTTTAATGTTCATAACATTGTGCTGCAATATAAAAATGATATCCTTCATTGTCCAACAAAGAAACGGATATAATATTACAAAGCATGCTTGATACAAAATAACATGGGTTCAAAACCAATATACAACCCGATGGCAATCCCAGATGATACTCTCCCACTGAAACTGCATGTACATTGGAACCATTTCCAACCCGGAGAGTATGATCACCTGTCTTCAAAACTCTGCTGTTTCTCAGCCCCTGCACAGAATTCCAGATATGAGAACCTGAACCGGTATCCAATACCGAGGAAGCAGAGTTTATAGAAAAACAGTTTTCAGTTACGAACACACCTGAAGCTGAAGCATCACCATACTTCCCTTTCTTGAGACCAAGGTACTCAGTACAATTCTGCTTCCAGTGTCCCGTCTTCTTGCAGTAGAAACATTCTCCTTTTCCCGACTCCGCAACTTTGGATTTGTCTTTCTCCTTTGCCTTTTTTATTCCACCTCTCGGCTTGGTGGATTTCTTCTTGTTCTTTCCCTTGGCCTTGGCTTTTGGGACGGAAGAAGAAGATTGTCCAACAAGCAGGGAGGGAGACTTCGCCTTAAGCGTGCTCTCCGCATTTCTCCGCATTTCTCAACATATTGAGAAGTTCGGTTAGTGACTTCTCCATGTTGTGCATGTTGAAGTTCATTATGAAAGGAGCAAAGGCAGAGGGAAGAGACTGTAGAACAATATCCGTATATTGCTCGTTATCTATTATCCATCCGAGGCCCTCAAGCTCTTCAATAAGAGCTATCATCTTCAGAACGTGGTCACCTACTGAAGTGCCAGGAGCCATCCGCATCTGAAACAGCTTTCGAGATGGTTCGTATCGTAGGATACGAGATTGCTCTCCATACAACTCCTTTGTATGGAGAAAGATGGATTGAACATCCATCTCCTCGTGCTGCTTTTAATGTGTATTGTCCATCGATGCAAGCGTGAGGCATTTGGCGGTGGTACAATCAATATCCCACGTTTTGCGGATCTCACTATCCGCAACAGAAGATTCAGGTCCTGGTTTGGGCGGGGCTGTGGCAGTGAGGACATATGATACTTTATCATATGTGAGAGCAATATTAATGTTCCGCAGCCAATCTTTATAATTCGGTTCGGTAAGCTTATTTTTCTCTAATAGCAGCTTAAGTCCAGTCATGGTTATCTGCCATTCGGAGAGAGAAAAGAATACACTCAGCGAAAACTCTTGCAAAGATTAGATTGGTTTATTATCTTATCTAATCGATGTCTCCTACTGCTTTTATTAAATTCTCCTTCAAACTTTAAAAGGAAAAAATTAGTTAGGATTAATTACATTCTACAACTTCGCTAACCGTTCAGCCAGGCCAGTGCCGGTACTTCTGAGGGAGGTTCTCTGTGCTTTCGCACGGACCTAATTAAAATAAACCTCATTTTCCCAGAGGCGTAGCCCCGTTGACACCTTTCTAGACACCTAATGAGTTAGCTAATTGTAAAGTGCAAAATTCTCCCGGGAGCAACTAATGCTCACAGTGGGATCGGGATCCTACTATCACATAGAAAGTATGCAATCTCATTGCAAATTTCAACATTTGAAACTCCCGATATGGTTTTTACCCCTAGCACTTATGACCTTGACTATAATCAACATATCATAAGTACTAGTCAAGTTATACCCGTCATTTCGTGATTAATTAGACCCACCCATATGACCCTTTACTATAATCAACATAATCACATGAATGTCCTAATTAATCTCATCTTATGGTTGTGTAGGAAGACATCACTTAGCTACCGTACACTACGTCTTGACTATAATCAACATACGTAGACGAATACTAAGTACTCTATTTCCTAAAATGACGGAGGGCTGCGTATAGTTTTTAAGAAAACCTATAACGCTTCGAACTTGATATCGTTGTAGAATCTAATGGTTTAAAAAAGGAGTGGTTTAAGCTCCGCCTTTTGAAATCTTGCTTTTTCATAAAAAGCCGAGTAGATTTCAAATCTGATTCTACAACATCTTTTCAGGTTTCTTTTTGTTTACATTAATCTTATTAATGTAGTCCCATCATTTAAGTCCTTCAGCCATTACAGAAAAAGAAACGAAAATAGAACGTACGCTTATGCCATCCGCATTTTCCACAATGTCCCGTTATGAACCGTTAGGTTACTTAACTAACGGCATAGCGGGGCTGGACTAGCACGGATGTAAAACATAAGCAAAATTTATTATCTATAATATATATAATGTATCATTTGTCTAAGTATATAAAGTGATCACATCACAGAATAACAACAGCAGAAGCACATATATGAAAATACAGGATATACTAGGAGGTCCGTATTTTGTATTTAGCCAACAATAGAAAATACGGATTCCACGGTCGCGATGAATAGCCAAGCCCACACCCTTAGACCTCTACGAGAGCGGCAAGTAACCCTACCAATTCTAGAGTTTAGGAGACCCGGCATCGACTCCTCGAGATGGCCTCCCACTGAACCCTAGAACCCGGTCACTTGTGCTCCCCTCCTTGGGTCTATCCTAATGCGGAAAAGTAAATAATATACAACAATGGTGACAGCAGCCTCAACCCGGAAGTGCCCCAATAAAAGAATATTACATACATTTAACTTTACATGAATGAAAAAAAAACTCTCATCTCACATAAAACCCCCGGTTATTCATTCACGACGATCATGCACATCATATCACAGCAACACATAATATCACATATCATCAATGTAAGTAAATATGCTTACCCCAATTGTCGTTGATGTATAGCAACGAAAGCGGCGATACACCACATACTTCACTTACGGTCGCAGAAAAGAAAATGAAAAACTATAACATTTGGAATCGACACTGCCTTTAGATATCATAAACCCGGAATATCACATATTCAGGATTTCACGCCTAACAATGCAAATCTTATATTTAGGTCTCAACCATGAAAACACCTTTTCAAAAGAAACCGGGTAATTCAACAAGATTTCCGATTCTACCGAGGCCTTAATATTAGACTTACATGCAGCTAATTGCTTTTCACAAAACTAATTAGTGTAGATTCCAATTATTATATCGCATTCATAAATAAACTAGGCGCAATTAAAACATCCGATCGATCGATCAATCATCTAAAGAATTCTCAGATGGCTCAACACTTGAGTCAGATCAAAATATACCAGAGACTACATCAAGCACATATAGGCCAGCACAAGAAGGCACAGTCTAAGCCTCACCAATGGCGCCGCGGAATCGCCGCCAAAAGAACCTTTTGGCCACAGTTCCACGGTCGTTAAGTCGAGTTAGGACTTCGTTCTTCTTGGGGGCCCATACAATACCCTACATGATTTTCTGAGTATTTTTAATATGAAAAATTCCAATTTTTGAAAAATTTCCAGAGAGCACTACTTTGGATGTCGTTTTCGTTCGTTCGAACTTTTTAACGTCGTTTAGGTTACTCTAAAGTTCTAGCTTAGCTATGATACCACTGTAGGGATTATCTAGCACCATCCCAGGTTTAGTGTTGCATCACACATGCTATAACAAAAATTTAGAGGGTGCTAAACAATTCCAACATATACATATACATACACTCATGCATCACATCATACTAAACTATGTGTGCATGCATATCAACATATACATACACTCATGCATGCATCATAAAGAAATAGGTTTTAATAAATGGGCTAATGGACTTAATATTAAATCAACATTTGATTTAATAATCCGGTCATATCTTATACAACCCGTCCAATAGTAAACACCCGATTAAAATACGGTATCCAATATACGTATTTAATCGAGCTTCCGCGCATATCACATATGCACCCCACATCTTTTCACCTGAGCTAAGAGACTCCTTTGTGGGACTCTAAGACTCGTCAATACGCTAACAGTAGGAAGTGATCACATCACATGTCTACAAACCGTCAGTGGCACAAGCTGTACGTAACGGCTCCCAGGTATTGAGCGATCAGAAGAAACACAAGCAAACCTGCTAAAACTCCCGTCGAGCCAACCGGTAACACTTACCGTACAGTCCGGTCTCTTCGTCAAATATGCTGCATATGTAAGTCTAGGGATGGCATCGTCGACCCCAATAACCCAATAAGTCATGCCGGTATATGGCTCATAACAGATCGAGAAACTACTGATAACACTTATCAGTAAATCTCAGCAGCCATGGCCAGGGACTTCCTGCTAGAGCCAATCGTACATGGTGCAACATCAACCCCCAATACTAGAAGAGATGAAACCCCTCCTATTGCTCATTGCCTCCATGTGCCTCGGGACTGTACCCAAAATCCACCTCAGTAGAGTCGTGGTAGGATAGAGATCAAAGTACAGTGGGAGACACCCAAGACTCTATGATGATCTCGGGTCTACAGACTAACCTGTACCAGTGTCACCTGAGAACTGCTATCCAAAGATAGATATAATACCACATAGGAATTCTCGGCGAGTCCGTTCAGTGTACCCAGTCTCACTGAGCACCCGTATATGGTCTTTGGTGTCACCATACCAATGGATATGGGATCATCCATCGCCCATCATATGGGACAAGCAACGTATACGCTAGTCTACTCTGGTGATATCGATGCCCCGTCTCGATACACCCACGACTAGGAAAATTTCAAGTATATGCTCATAGACTACACATGTCCCACTGGTATGATCCGCATCATAGTCTCAGTAGTCCTGCATCATCCTAAGGGCTATATCAACATGTACCAAATGAATGAAAGCATGATCAAATGAACATGTCAAGATAAAAGGTGCAACCAGATAGCATACTATCATGTCGAGCAAGAATGTCCCCTGAATACACACACACACACATACCGGTACATACACTATCATATAATGGCCTCTAGGGCATACATATATCCAACAGCAAGATGATTGTCTCCTTTCCAATGATCTTACACGGTTAATCATTTCCTACCATCACATGCCCAAGTTCCTCCTGAACATACTCGCTGAAGTGATATCACCACGAAATACAATGGAAGGATGCTCTCGAATCAAGGAACAAGTATCCGCTTTTGTGTTCTCGCTTGTAGATAAACAAAGACCTTGTTCTCCATGTTCTTGTGTAGATACCACATTCACTTCCTTCTCATCCGCCTTCTTATATGATCCTTTCTTTGAAGCTTTGCATTCATTTTTCCTGTGATCCTTCTTTCCACAATTCCAACACGCGCCTTGGATTTTTCCTTGTGATTTTCTCGGTTTTTAGACTTGTCCTTCTTCCCTTTCCCCCTTTCTACGTTCTACCACGATTCTCCACCAAAAGCGTGGAAGTTCCTGAACTTCCACTTCCAGCCTTTCTCCGCATCTCATCAGTTAATATGCAACTCACTGCATCATTAAACATGAAAGTCACCGAGATCGAATTGTAACTATCATCACTAGGTTCTCCCAACTCTCCGACAACGAACAGAGAAATAGAAGTGCTCAAATCTTATCCTCAAAGGTGATTGAAACCAACTCAAGATGGCTCATCACACTGTTGAAATTATTCAAGGGTTCTGCCACCGAACCACTTTCAACCATCTTCATATTGAAAAGCTTCTTCATTAGGAAGATTTTGTTTGATGTAGAAGGATTCTCATACCACTCCGCTAATGTCGTCATTAGCGCCTTGGTCGTTTTCTCCTTCGAAATATTAAAGGCCACATGCAGAGTCAACGATAGCCGAATTGTTGACAAGCCTTTCCTATCTAAAAGCTTCCACGCTACATCAGCCATCTTCTCGGGCTTATCTCCAAGCAATGGAAAAAACAGGTCCTTTTGATAGAAGTGGTCCTCCATCTACATGCGTCATCAACCAAAATTCTGACCATTGAACTTTTCAATCCATATTTTATCCTCCGCCTTCTTTCGTCTCTATCACGGCAAACTTGATTTCTCTCTTGATCTGAACCAACACTTTCAAAACGACGATCTAAGAAAGTGGAAAAGATGACGTAGTTGTTGTTACCCACCGTTGACCTAGATCGTAGATTTGAAGAACCCTAGGTTTCTTAATGAAGCTCTGATACCAGTTGTTGGGAATTCAGCAGAGGATTAAAACGCAGAACAATTAATACTCGCGCCAACATCCAAAACATGCAAACACAATTACGCAATTAAACGACGAAAGAACAATATAATAATATGCGAGAATATAAAAGGAAATCAAACACACAGAGGCGCGAGAATTTGTTAACGGGGTTCACCTACTGTATGGCTAGTCTCCGGCAGAGCGGAATCTGCAAGTCTTCAATATAATCTTGAATTAATTACACGAGCAAACCCTAAGAATTTTCTCACAAAATTCTCTAATTCTAGTCGTCACCCTCTCATACAATGATCTCTTACAAATAGGCTATATTTAATACATATGAGGGGTTTCTTTATATAGGCAAACACTCTGGTCTCAACAATACTCCAAAATAAACAAACTTTTCAAAGTTAGTTACTCTCAGAATTCGCCGAGAGCAGACATCTGCAGTTCAATTTGGCATACGTTTGTCTGCATTAGATTGGGTTTCATGACTCCTGCAGACGTCTGTCCCAATGAACTGCAGACGTCTGTCTCCGCTCTGTTATTTCTTGTGCAAATCCCAGACGACTGAACTTGAATTTTGCAGGCGTCAGAAGTGTAAAAACTTTCACCTTTAGACGTCTGCCCATATTGCTTCAGTCGTCTGCCCTGAAGGAAATTCCACCGTTTCGAACATTTTTCCACTTGGAATTCTTCAGCCTTTGTTCTCGACGTTAGTGGACTTCACATGACTCTGCTCTACACTCTCATCGTCGGATTTTCATGTAGATGTTGGAATGATATTACTTTCATGAAATAAAACTATAATTGATTGTATATGCAATGTTCATTTTCGTAGATCTTGAAATTTTTTAACATTGAAATTTTGTTCCATGCTTTTGGCTGTTCTTCCATTTATTGCTATATGAAGTGCCTTCCCCTATTCCGTCAATTGATTTAATAACTAACTGTTAAGCCTAACTCAGTTGATATAATTTTTCTCTTCAAAATAAGGTCTTGAGGTCGCCTGTTCGATTCCTAAGCATGAAATAAATAAACAAGAATGAACTATAGATATTATTCCAAGACTTTGGATGGTATATATTAGTTTCTTGGGTAAAATTTATGAACTCGCATCGAAATTTTCAAGGTTAACACAATAAACTTTAAAGCTACCAGGAACTCTCCTGATGGGCATTTTTGTTTTTAAAAGAAATGAAGGCTGTCTATGTCGAAGAAATTGCAGTATTTGGTTCATTGCTTCACATACAAGGTTGTTTTGGTGTTATTCAATCCACTCATAAGATAAAAGGGTTAATGAAAACTAACATTTGCAAACAACATTGCCGATTTGAGGATGGTTCTAGGAATTTTGAAAGTCCGATGGTGCTATCTTAAAAATTCTAAAAATTTTATGGTATTTATAAAATTTAGGCTAAATTGTATAAATGTATCCATCAACTTTCACGTTTTTTGCGATTGATACTATGAACTTTAATAATTAGAGATAAATACCATGAACTGTTTTTTAACATAACTACCATACGACGTTAACTTTTGTGTCTTAATGGACCATTATACCTCTCAAAACTTTAGGGGTTGACTGAGAACATAAGGGGAAAATGGGGGAAAACAGGTCAAATATTGATGACGTGGCAGTTAAATATAACGTTTGTAGAGAAAAGTTGATGGTATTTAGTTGCAATCGGGGGTGCCAGTTCACGGTACTTGTTTATGGTACTTGTTTATGGTACTTGTTTATAATTAAATTAGTTCATTATATCAATCGCAAAAAATGTAAACGTTGATGGGTACATTTGTGCTATTTAGCCTAAAATTTACTCTAATTTTGTATATATTACCAAACTGCAATCCTATAGTGAGGGTGGATAGGGTTTTTATATTAAAAAAAATATCGTCTTACTAATTTGCAAACACCACAAAAATAATGTCAAGAGATAAAACAACAAACACAATTAGAACAAGTGGTTTGACGTCCCAACGTCCAGACCACTTGCCCTTTCTTTCGGTTTCCCCAAACCTTTCAAGCCCTATTTGGAAATGGAGTTAATTTTTCTAAACTGGAGTTTTATAAAGTTAGCAAAATTTAACTCCAAAATGCTACCTTTAACCCGTTTGGGAAACATTTTGGAGTTTAGATAACCGTAGTTGAGATAACCTTGGTTATCTTACCCCCAATAAGATCCAAGGTTAGTAAATCCAATTTCCCAAACACATCTCCATAAACAAAACCATAGTTTATTTCTGGAGTTTGGGACTTGCAAACCGAAGTTTGCATCCCCTCTGCTTCTACTTAAAAATAAACACTGGTTTTCCTAACTGCATACCCAAATAGGGCCTAAAATCCTAACTTTGACCTATTTAAGGTTCATTTTGGAGTTGAGATAACTGCACTTATCTAATCTTTGAAAGTAAGAAAACTGCTATTCTCTAAACTCCAATCTGATCAAAGTTTAGATAACTCCATTTTTGGAATTGAGGCTTGCAAACTATAGTTTGCATCTATTTATCTCCACTTAAAAACAAACCATGATTATCTAAATCCATTCCCAAACAAGCCCTCACAATCTTCCTCCTTTCATTAGATAGACTGGAGTAAACTTTTATAAACATCTCTTCCGAAAAAGTTGCAATCAATGTTCTAAAATCTCTCGGATTAGAAAAAACCTTCTCTGGCAAATTTTCTCACTCCACCCCAACATGGACTAAGAGGCAATCATGGATTTTCACTAAAGTACATTAAAGTTTTGCTACTTCTAAGGGTATTTTGGTGAAAGAATATCACTTGAAATCCATACTTAAAAGGTATTTTACCGTAATAAACACTTTAAGGTGGAAAAACCTAGATAGTTAAGGGTATTTTAGTGTAACCCTCCCTATATTTTGCTCATGCAAAGTCTTCCATGAATGCAAAACCCCACCCTTGTCAGAAAAAGAGGAAACGGATTGATTTTAACGGATACATTTTCAAATTTCGGTCCGTACGAAAACAAACGAAAATTCCCTCTAATTAAACCCCCCAAAAAAATTTTTAAAAAATAAACAAACCGCTCTCTCTCTCTCTGTCTGTCTCTCTCTCCTTCTTATTCTCTTTCTGTCTCTCTCTCTAAAATGGCGAGGACGAAGCAAAGGGCCCATCGCGAACCCATCAAACTCCGCAATTCGAAGAAGGCCGCCGAAGATCAACGGAACGGTGCGCTCTCTCTCTCTCTCTCTCTCTCTCTCTCTCTCTCTCTCTCACACAAAAATCAAAGCCCTAATTTCTCTTTCTCTCTCCTTCAACAGCTCGAGCACCTCCAGCAACTGAACCCCAAGGTCTGCCATTTAGGGTTTCTTTACATCTTTCTACTCGAATTTACATTTTTGGGAACAAAAAAAGTTTTCTTTTTTTAGCATTAGCCCCAATTTTCTAATAAAAATCGAATCTTGTTCATAAAGGGGCGAGAACTGGAGGCGCGCAGAGAAAGAAGCATAGATACAGGCCGGGGACGGTGGCTCTTCGCGAGATCCGCAAGTTTCAGAAGAGCGTGGATCTGCTCATCCCTGCTGTGCCCTTCATTAGACTTGTCCGTGCTAATTTGGGTTTTTTTATACATAAAATTTATAATTCTTTGTGATCTGTTGAAGGTTGTATTTTAATGTGTAGAGTTTGTGCTGATGGTAGGTGAAGGAGCTGACGGATGTCTATTCTAGGGAAGTGACTCGGTGGACGCCCGAGGCTTTGCGTGCTCTGCAAGAGGTAATTTCCTAACCTTTTATATGATTGTAGTAAAATTAAAGCACTGTCAAATTTGGATGTTCTGCATTGTTACCCATTGAGGGGAGAATCGATTTTTGAGATAATGTGGGACTTCGGGTGGTATGTGATAGGCGGATTGAATCAACCGGTAGCCCGATGATGGGGTAAGATTATGTACATAAACAGCGAAATTGGAAGTGGCCATGATATTAATTTTAACTAGTATGGGTGGTTGATTTTGGATAGTTGATGTGTTTCCGTGCATATGCTAAGAAACGGGTAACAGTTTTTTGTTACCCAAGTTATGAAATCAACCTGAATTTGTTAAGGGCTTATGAAAAAGTAAAAACTAGAAAATCAGAAAACTAAACTGATCTTCTACTAAACGACTGGTTGGATGCTTGTTGAAGGAATGTTTTAAAGTTAGTGAATAGCATAACTCTTCAAAGCACTTGCAATTATTGATTGCAAATGCAGCATGTCAATAATAATGTATCGGCAGGTTGACAACATTGGTTTGCGGCTGTACTAGATGGAACACGATGGTTAACAGACGATGCACGCTGGAATTTATTGGTAAAGACAGCTGCTGCTAGCAATGAAGATGAACCAAAATGTGTACATGATTGACTAATTTAGGAAGAATCCACAACGAAATGAGCCACATTAATATCCAAGTTTTCTTTAGTGTTTTGAAAGGCTTTCACCAAGGAGGCCCTTGCAAGCTCCCTAACTGCTTATAGTCGCTTTAAGACCAACCTTTTTGTTGTCTACATGTTTACGAGTTGAAGTGCAAATTATTAAAATTGTTAGAACAGATAATAATATAAATAAATGGTACACCAACGCTAATCACACCCTATCGGAACATAATAATGTGTTCTAAGTATCAAAGTAGACAATGGTTTCTGGTATAAGTAACATGGGAGCCTATTGCACCCCAAAATTCCCTACCACCGTACTCTCAACTATGATTAACAGCGGCTCATAGGACTTTTGGAAACATCTTTAATAGGCACTTAATGCAGTTCCTTAACATATTTTTATAGTCACCCCATCTTAGTTTAGTAGACATTTGGTGGCTTGCTATTCGATTGCATGATCCTAATTTATACTCCCTCCGTCCATAATTACTTATCCTTTTAGACTTTTGCACAGCAATTAAGATAGATTAAGAAATATTATAATATTGTCATCATAGTAAATTTTTCTAAATTACCCTCATATTAAATGAATGTTGTCTTCTCATCCTCTAAATTTTCTTTGGAATCTTGCACCAATACTTTTTAAATAATGTTAGTTTAGATGTTGTACAGAAACAAAATAATAAATATGGTGGGAAATTCTATACTATTCACCTCTATATCATAAAAAGACAAGTAATTTAGGATAAAAAAAACTTCCTAAAAGAATAAGTAATTGTGAATAGAGGGAGTAATCAATAAGACGAGTTTTTCATAAATCCTCCTGGTTTTATGGCATTCCCCTTTAATGCCATAGTTTCCTGTGCTAGTATTATGGAACCTAAATCAGATTTGGTGTTAGGTTGAGAGCCGCTAATAGAATATTTTCCATAACACCTAAATACAAAGTTATGTCCATAAACATTCCTTGAAATTAAACTTAAATGGCATGATGATGGTGCAACTGGACTTAGAGAAGAAGCTTTGTCCTGTCGGTATTTTTTTACTTGCAAGTTGCCTTGTTTTACTGCCTTGGCTCTCATTGTAAATTATCACATAACATTTGCCAGTCTAGATTATGAGATAGAAACTTCTTATAAATTGCTCGAATGGTTAGAATGCTGTTGTATAAAAATCAGAGGGAGAAGTGAAACCTATAAGAAGACGATTCAACCAGTCGTTTTAGGGGAGTGTCAACCTGTATTGTCATAGGAGAAGATACTTAAACCACCCTTTAGGCTCATGGTCATGGTATATGTATTTATTCCTTCTATTAATTGCCTTATATGCCCAAGTAATGCTATCTACTTTCTAACTAGGAAATGATTTATTCACTATCACAATTCCTTTGGGAAAACCCCTCCCAATTCTCTTTTATTTGACTATTTTATTTATACTGAAGGAGCTTGTTAACCTACTAGTTCAATATAGATTCAGAAACACATTACTAGTCAAGATATTTAAGACTTCTATCATCAGATATACTGATGAAAGAATTCCAAACAAATACTGCCTAGGATTTGTATAGTCAAATGACTCATGTTTCTAAGAAAATGAAAGTTGTATACATAATTTCATACTAATATAGGTAAATTTGGGTTTTCTACTGATTTAGGATTTCTTTTTTAACTGTTACGGAAGCTGAGTTTTGGTATTGTAACTAAATATTTTACGCACTGTTTATCCTTTTGTGTTTGGTTCCGCGGGACTAGTTGAAATGTTGAAATTTTCAATCTTACTTTACGATTATTCACCAAATACTGTCTTGTCTTCATGGATCAAACCAATAAAAATCTGAGGGAATTATTGTGAAAAGTATCTTGGGCTGTGAGCAGTGCATGACTATGACTGATATTAGCCATCACATGGTAAAGCAGTCAGATCATTTTCTTTCCCTGCTTTTTGTGACTTACATTTGTAGTATTTTTTTGAAATTGTTAATGCAATTGCATGTATTGAGTAAGAAAGAAAAATTACATTTGTAGTATTTTTTTTTTTGAAATTGTTAATGCAAAAGCTTCAAAAATTTTGCCCGCAAGAATTTTTTTCAACTAATATGAAGCTATATATGTTTGATCAATCAAATTACTTCTCCATTTATCTATTTTTTTCAAATATATTTACCTGTTTTGGTCAAATAGCTTCCCCATTTCAGCATACGCTTAGGTCAGTGTTTTTTAAGAACACTTCTCACTGTGATTCTGGTTCAAAATTCCTGCTTCATGTGAACTAATACTAATGTAAATAATAAGCAGTGCATCATATATGCATTATAGAAGTAAAAGCAACTTAGATAAAATGGCCCATCTTAATAGTCGGGCCTTTCAGCTCCTTCTGGATGCCGACATCTGATTTCCAATGCAATTTGAGTTAGGTGACTGAGAGTTGATAAATTTAATGTGCAAGCATTCCTTATCACATGGCTTTAAGGTTTGATAAGAAATGCTAGCATTGGCAGCCACATCTTCCTCATTTCAGAAACAAACTATCTTTGTATAGGTTTGGGTGTCATGCATCTCTTGTTAATTTGGATATTCTTACTCTTTTAATTTATTTGTTTGTTTGTTTTTTAAAAGCTGCATTCTTAAATCCAGTTTGATGTATTGGCTGTTATAAAAATATCTCTTGATGGAAAAGAAATAAAGTCGGGGTCTGATCTTTCACTAAAATGGCAAACAACGAATTACTTGGATATCATCTTAACTCATGTCTGTCACGCTTAATGCTTAAACTTGTTATCACCTGTATCTTCAAGATGCATTCTATCGCATCCTTGTCATGTTGTTGCAGGCAGCAGAAATGTTTATGGTCCACTTGTTTGAAGAAGCAAATTTGTGTGCATTGCATGCAAAGCGAGTAACAATTAGTAAGTGAAATAATAAATTATTGGTTTATTCGCTCATTTTTCCTGGCTTGTGGATTTTATAATGTTTCTTTTGAACTGAGAAACAATTTTATTGGCTTTTCTGCTTATATGTACAAGATTATGTCACCTCTGATGCCTGGATACATATTTGCTAATGACATTTTATGAATAGTTATAACCTACCATCATAAATGGGCTTTCTTTCCTATCTTGGTTGAAATGTGATAGTCACCACAGTTGGAGCTTTCAATTATAGAATATTCTCGCTTTCCTGATAATGGAAAGATTTCGGTTTTTTCACTAAGATTTGTACTAAATGAAAAACAATTTATTCATACAAGGGCCCAGAATCAGAATAAACATCTAAATTAAAAAAATAAGCATGAATTAATTTCTATCATATAATTGCTTGAGTATATATTTCTTTTTTAACAATTGCTTACTATGGCATGGCCCTTTTGTGGCAAGTGTAGAGGGAGGGAAGGGGGGGGGGGGGAAGCTTGTGCCTCTGAATATCAGCTTGAATGACTATTAGGAAATCATGTGCATGCTGTAAAAGGCGTTTGTTATTTGAAAACAGTTTATTCTTACTCCAATGCAAAGTTTTTATTTTAAATTAAATGGATAGTGGTAGAATAATATCTTTATTTTATGGATCCCAATCTTATTGAACCACACAATATTTTATGGCTTCACTTTAGAGTCTATATACATATTTACCACAAAATATCTTGCCATAAAAAATTTAAAATATAGAAAGCAATTCTACAGGATGTATAATCTAGGTCTTCAGATGGTGGGTTCATTGTGGTTGGACTGTGGATTATCGTGAAGAATAATCGATTCCATCGACTGCACTACAACCAAATTTTCCTAATTTTTACTCTCAGGTACTATTGATCCCTGTAGAGATCAATCTGTGGATCACTTTGGCCTATCTACCAGAAATTGGTAGACTTTGAGTCTTTTTGAGGGTTTCGGTCCATAAATAGAAGGAGTTGTACTAATTAATCACTTGAGGGGGGGTATGAGTGCTATACTGGGTAAATTACAGGGGTGTGTATTATGCAATTAACAATTAAAGTTTGGCCCAAATCCTTGAAGCACCTAACTTCTTGGTAGTGTCCTAGGATTATACCCTGGATTTCTAATGGGCCAGTTAATCAAGTTTTCACAAGTCGAATAATTTTCATTTTAGTTGCACATGTAATTTCATGCAAAACGAAAATCCTAGAAGCTTCATTTCTCACTTTGGCCATTTATCAAACAACAGTTCAGTTTTTTTTTTCTTTCTTTCTATTTTTCGTCAGATTTTTTTTTCAATTATTAAAAATTTGGACTGTGAGGTGATGAGGGCTAGCAGATTGAACTATAATTAATTGGCTATCATTAGACAGCTAGATATTTTGCACCATTTCATGCACGGTATATAAACAATATTGTGTCTCTTATGTTAAATTTTTGGAAGGTTAATAAACAGTCAAGCACTTGCGTTTTGTAAGCTTAAATTGCATCTTTGTTTGAGTATGGTCCCCATCAAATGGAGTGGCTATCAAGCAATGCTGCTTGAAAGATTCAACATAGTTTTATTATTGGTTATTGGATTAATGCCAACCATTTCATATATCTTGAATTCCTGGCTGTAGTAAAAGTATAGGCATGCGAGAAGTTTTCCAAAAACCTAAATGACCAGTTGGAGTCCTTCAAATTCTTTAGACTAGGGTAAAGTTGGAAGAATCGAAAAGAAAATATGTATTTGATCTACCTCTACCCAATGAAATTCAATAAGCTCAACAACCATCCTGAAGATGTAGAGAAAGGATACTTTACGCAATTTCTATGCTTTACCTGTTCATTTTGTAATAATTTTTCATGTTTTATTATTGCCAAAGATATATCCCAGTTTTAATAGTTCATTAATTTGTTACATTTGTCACCAACTGTTCTTCCCTCTTTATAGTTCTAGAATCAGATTTTAAATCAGGAATTAACTGATGAAATTATTAGTGTTCACAACACAACTAGTTGTGTATTAGCTGTGTGCCTATATTGTCCTATCTTAGAGTTAGTATTTAAAGCTGATTTGCGTGGAATCCTTTGTGCAGTGCAAAAAGACATACAACTAGCAAGGCGGATTGGTGGGTCTCGACACTTTTCATGAGCCAAAAGAACAAGGCATTTGCTTGAATTTTAGTTACATTTGTTTACCACTAACCAAGTAAATATATAACAAAAGGTACTAAATATTGTATCTGTATGAGATCTTGGTGTTGTTTTTGGCTAACAGGTAGAGTTGTTGTCACTTCCTGGTTTGTTGATTATGATTTGTATCTGATATTGTATCCGTATGAGATCTTGGTGTCGTTTTGGCTAACAGGTAGAGTTGTTGTCACTTGCTGGTTTGTTGATTATGATTTGTATCTGAGATATAAGTTTATGTATCGATTTCTCATTGAGGTAAAGTTTGGCTGACATTATTGCTATCAAATCATTGTCGACGACGTACCTCACAACTGTGCAAAAAAAAAAATCTTACTTCTCGTTGTTTCAGGCTTATTCATTCTGGGATTTTCCAGGCATTGTCTCCAATTGTTACAGACTGTAAGTATTCTGTTTATGGGAAAATGTTTTGACTCTTTGTCTTTGAGTTTTAGAATTGAATTGAATTACATATATATAGCAGATATATTAGTTCCCTTAATTCATTTTTGATGGATTGCAATTGTTACGAGGCCTAAATAATTGCTTCAACTCCAACTAGCGTATGGAGCACTTTGATCCACAAGGTCTATATTGCTTATGTTGTATATTTTACTTCTGTGAGAATTTGATTGCAGCAGCAATACATGATTTTATAATTGTTGATGCTTAGGAAATACACACATTAATGTATTCCTAAGATGAAATAGTAGGTTATGGGGCAAAAAAAAATAATTGAAAGAGAGGAGAAGAAAAAAAATAGATAGCAAAGAGATACTTTATTATTTGCACGATTATTACGACAAACTAAGATGAGCTACGACCTGTCTCGTCAAGGATTTTTAAGAGTTATTTCGTTTGATAAACGCAACATGTTTCTGGTGAACTACATACACTATCTATAAAGGACATAGTATTTATGCAATATTGGTTGCAAGATTTTCGATAGTCGTGTGCAAGAGGCTCCTACAGCGTCCACATAAACATTGCCTGTGGAATAAGAGAATTTGTTAGAGAAAGATGAAAATTTTGGAGGAAGAATCAATGGTAAGGGATGGCGATACGGTGAGAAAGAAACAAGTGAGGGGAGGTACCCATGCCCTTGTAGCACTTGAAGTGATTTATTAGCATAAACACCCCATGTATTCACCGTCTAGACTCTAAGAAGCGCTAAAAATCTGCTCTAAATAACACCCAAAAAAGCTTTTCGGTTAAATTTGATAACCATTTTATTTGTTTATAACTGAATTTGAGCAAGTTTAAGGGGTTTTCTGTTGAACAGAAGTGTGTTTGCACTAAAAAATTAGTTGAGGGGGTATAGGTGCTACACGAGGTAAATTACATGAGTATTTTAGGAGCAGCGTAGGTGACATTGATGTTGGAGGTCTTCTTGAAGGAGAATGTGAATCCTTTGGTGTTAGGTAACTCCTGACATAATCGAGGACCACATGATATCCCGTCCGCAACAAAGATAATGGCATCAACCATGGATGGAGTTCTTACCAGAGTAGAGTGTAAATCCCTTGCTGGTAAAGCTTCATCTTCGGCCGACAATAGCATATAAGTTCTTGCCAAAGTGGGGTTTTGGAAGTATAGTGTGAATTCCTCCATTTAGGGTTCGACGGAGGATGGAGCGAAGGTGCTAAAGGCTTGTGCGATCGTGCATGGCTTGTACAATGCCCCTACAAGCCAACCTCCTGTGCACTACGAATCCCTACATGGAAACTAATTCACAATAAGCAGTGGCTGACGACCTGTTAGCCAATTGTTATGCCTTGGTCCAAATCTGTGGCATGGCTCCCCATTTCGAGCTTCAAGTCTAATTCGGTCATTAGGTTGATGTCTTTTTATTTATTGTGTTTTGATGTGAATTTGGCTATCGGCCGATGCATTTGTAACATGTGCATGCCTTGCCATCATTGCTTGTGAGTAGAATATGTAAGATGATCTAATATGGTCGCCATAATGATGGCCGATATCTGTAAATTGGTTGTGAACATCGGCCCCTTAACCGAAGACCTATGATGAAGAAGGTTAACTTGCTTTGCCTTCTTCTTAGTTATCTTGTTTTGCAAGTTCATGATTGCATCAGCTTTTATATTTGCCTTAGACACTCCTAATCAGCTAGTAATAAGCGTTTCGGGGAAATCTCGCCAAGGAAAGTTGGCGCTCATCTTTCCCTAACATTCATATCCGTGAAACAGTGTTGTTTTAAATATTATATTGACATTTAGAACCTATAGGTATTATCCATCCTCTACCAATACCCCTTGTCGTGCCATGATGCCATGATCACCAGGCGAGTGAACCCCAAATACAATGCTCATACTAAATACAAAAATACTTTTCCTACCATAATTTGTCTACCCAAAAGTTTACCGAAGAGACAAACACCATGGGCCCACATGTTTAGCACTATTACCTAGGTGTTTTAGATCCTACCATGTTGTCTCTTAGAGTAAACTTTTGAATAGACAAATTACAGATAATAAAAGTACTGTTGTACTAAATATATAGTAGAATATTATTTGAAACGTAGATTTTGAAAAAGAAGTCAAGTCCATCTCTTACGCTCCATGTTTATTTTATTTTACTAGACTAGATAAGATGATGCAAATTAAGAAATCTTTGGAATTGAGACTCACCCATCAATTTCTCACCTATTGGCTTAAATTTTGCAAGTTATAAAGTCAAAAAAATTAGGACATAAAAGCTCACAATGAATTCTATAATTAGGCGATACGAAAATATTTACTGTGCCAATAAATCAATAATGAAATCTGTTCAAAAATATGAAATCAATTAGATTAGTAAAGTTACCAGCTGAAACCAATAACATGTCATAATTAAAATATTTAATTTATTCGTTTTATTTTATTAAATAATCCAACAGTTAGTGCAAGCTTTCAGGACGAAACATAGGAAATAAACCAACACTAACATCTCAACTTACTTTTATAGCTACATATTCCCGGTATCATTCAGATGATATTAATTTGCTTCTGGATTGCATAGCTATCAAGTGAAATTAACAGATTCTAAATTGAGAGAGAGAGAGAGAGAGATTGATGTGATAGCAACTGTTTTTAGTCGCTTGTATATCACGACAAACTAAGATGAGTCTTCATACATGCAACAACATTCATCTGTAGTACAAAGACCGATTTTAAACAAAGGCCTCTTCACGTACAGTTGCAAACACATTCATCACAGTTAGGCATCACAAAGCATAAACCTGCCTCAAGATCGACACGATCACCTGCGCTAAAAAGAATCACCAAAGGAGTGTTAGAGAAACAGGGGGCAGGGGGGGACTGAAGGGTAAAATCAAGAGGGAGATCTTATGAGCATATAAAATCGAGACCCTAAGCACTAGGAGAAGACTTAAAAACTTGAGAAAGATACTGACCATTGTTCTGTAGTTTGCTGTTGTTGTTCTTCATGGGCTGCCTTTTTATAACGGTGGATTGGAGCTATTGTAAAAAGAGCAGCACATCTTTTACCGATATTCAATGACCTTTCCCTTTCACCAAATATAGCAACATATATCTACATATTTAAAATTCCAGATACTCTTTTCAAATAAATACTATGCAAAGCAAACAGTATCACAAAGGCAAATAAGAGAAATAAATACAAATTTCAAAGGCGCAGATCTTGGTGGTGCGGCTCCTCTCACTAATTTCTCAGGCAAGGGTGAGAATTAATTGTTTCATATGCAAAGTAACTATACAGTCTCAATCTCACATCTACTTATACAAATTTCTCTCAGTCCTCACCTATAAAATCTTGGACGTTTTTCCGCCTTTCGGTCGCTAGGGAAACAATTGTGCTTTTACCTACAAGAAAGCAAAAGAATATTAGATTCTCTTATCACTGGCTATTAACATATGATATGCATACATATGTATTCCAGCAGCGATAGGAAATCAAAATAATTTACTACGGTTTGAAAGTCGTGCTTGAAGATAGGTGTCTTGGGTCTGCTACTGCCTTGGCTTCTTCGATGATGGTTCAGAATCTGGCGCCACCTATCAAACAATTTATGTTAGTCATATATATTGACATTTCAAAAACAAAATACTTAATTGTGAGTAACAACCATTGCTAATTAGAGTTCAGCTTTGAGTTGTCCAGGCATAGATAACAAGGCTTATTTCACTAGACTGGCAAAAACTATACTCCTTTTTTACCGAACTGCCAACAACTTCCTAAATTACAAGAAACCAACTAACTCTTTCCTATTGACACAAGCTGTTTTTCCACTGAACTGCCGCGACGTCTTACAAATTTCATTGATGCCATTATGTTAGTTTGTGAAATGCGGGTATGATTCACTAAAAAAACAGGTACTGTCAATATATGAAATTTTGGTATTTTAGTGAAAAGCAGGTGTAGTATTTGGTCGTTTGGTTAAGTTGAGAAAATACGGCAGGTTATCAAATTGTATAGTATTTTCTCCCATATCTATCATTACTAGGACAAGAGTATGCAATCTGGTGGCAGGTACTTGAACTAACTTGTGTTTTCTATCGAGGGGATGAGCATGATGGTAAAATGTTCTTAGTTCATAACCTGTAACTGGCGAAAAATGGCATTTTCTCTCAAAATTCCACCTAAGGTTACAATGCAAAGAGGATATAGCTCTGCAACAAAATTGAAAAAAGTTCAGGAGTTCTAGCCAATTTCCTTATTACCTACTAGTTCCTTTGCAATCTGGTCCATTCCATTTACATTATTTGTATCACCACATTGGTTACTTGTCCAAGAGGACAGTTTGTAACCCGTTTGTTAGTTGATAATCCAAATCCGCCAAAATCAAGTGGCTCAATCCTAAGTGGTTGGGTGGTTGATCGGGTGAATCTCTTTGTTAGACTACGAGATTATATTTGGAACTAACAGGATATTTCCCTGTTGAGATATGAGATAATACTGTTGAGATTACTCAACAATATTAGTCTCTATAAAGAGAATCTAGTTTACTCTAATTAACAAAAAAACACAGAAACACAAAAATATCTCCAAGAAGAAACCCCTGCTCTCCTCATCTCGATCAATTTAGCACCGCTGTGAAGAGTGGAGGCTTCTTGTTGAAGCTTTAGTGCGGTCGCCTCCCGGCCTTCGAAGGAGCAGCGTTGATTCTTGTTATGGGTAAAACAATTATCCAGGATGTAATGTATGTTTAATTTCCGATGCTAGATCGTCATGCTAATCTATCCATGTTCATACCTTTCAAGTTAAACACTACATTGGTATCAGAGCAAAGAATGCTCAAGCCCGTTTTATTGGATCCTTTTTTTTACTACACATGTTTAAATGTTTTTTAAATTGACTAACGGGATCAGATCTAATTAAAATAAATAAATAGTGAACAATCTATCAGTTTGTAATCATATAACTTTTTTTTGGTTGATTACAAGATCAGTCATTTTTTTAGACCAAAATATTATGGTTATAATTTTATATCAAAGAATGAAATGCATTTTTTTAAATTCATCATTATTTACTTAGATCTACATGCTAGTTTTTTTTACTATGATGTGATGAGATCTTATTTTAAAATGCTTAAAACAAAGTTTTGTTTAAAATATATCGTAATGATCTGTTTAGATCTACATGTTAGAATCCTTTAGTATGATGAAATCATATCTTTTAGTTGGTATAAACAAATTTTTGTTTAGTTACGTTCTATATTTGCTAAAGCCTGCATACTAGGTTTTTTGATATGATGTGATCATATTAAAAAAAATTGAAATGAACTTATCTCTATTGATATTTATGCTTATTTCATAGATGAAGATTTTAGAATACATGATCATAACAACCTTTAGATTGCCTTTCATTAAATATAAAAAATTGGATCTTTTAAATACCTTTTATTCGCAACATGTAGTACACCCATGGGCGTAGAGGATTTACTTTATATTTCAAATCTGGAATTTTTTTTGGAAATATCAATAAAGGTGAAATGGGAAACCCATAAAAACCCTAACCCTTTTTTATTTTAAAAAAATATGGATATTTTTGTGATCTTTTGGCTAGGCCAAAATTTTTTTGTCATGGGGAAATAACTAAAAGAATATTTTTTTTTCGGTTTTAATTTTTTTTTAAACAAAATCCGAAATTTAGAAGAAAAAAAATTGCTGGGCCTATGGCCTGTGCAGGCTGGGCTGTTTTTTTATAAAAATAAAAAAGTAATTGAAAATTCTGAAAATTAAAATTGAGTTTTTTTCCGAAAAAAAATCTAAGTTTTGGGAAATTTTAGACTTCATTATTTTAGGTTTGGTGGTTTCTATAACTTTGCAAGTTTAATTATTTTTTTTACCAAAACTGTATGATTTATCCTTAAATAGAAAGTTTTATTATATTTGTTCTAATGGTAGCGTCAAGAGCGTATTTTAAAATTTAAAAAATACTTAAAAAGCAATAAACCCTAATAAATGAGATGTTTAAGGTCGAACTTTTATATGAAATACATGTAGATTAGTCCTTATTTGTTCACATTTACCATTCTAAATGATTTCAAGTAGGATATTTTGAAATTGCAAGTATAATTCGACATAACAATCTATTTTGCGGTTTTATGAAATCTTAAGATTTCTTTTCATACGTTTTTTTGAATGATTTTATAATTACATCTTTGAGGATTATGGTGGGGACCTTAGACTTTCTTTTTTATTGAGATGTGATTTTATTATCATTGCTAAAATAGATTGATAAAAGGTGTAATATGCGACTCCAGTAAACATATGCCAATATTTTTTTATGCATCCATAATAAAAACTATTGTGACGTTTGACATATGGCTGCAAAAAATGTCATTACCGACCTTACCAAGGATGAGAAACTGAACAGCAACAACTATTTCGACCGACGTCGAAAATGCAATTCCTCAATGAGCAAGAGATATTGGAATGTAACAAGGCTGTCATGTCTGAACCAGTACAGGGTACCGGTCCGGAATATCGCAGGCAGGTTTAAAAGTACAAAGAGTCGTCTTTCAAGGATCGATCCGCACGGTTTACAATGTTGGATGCGATGACGAATCTTATTGCCGAGTTCGAGGATTATCCTACAGCTCACGGATGCTCTGAATGAAAGGTTTTGGCACGCTTCAGCAACAAGGATTCAATCCCTCACCTTAAAGCTGGACACTAATAAGATTCCTGCAGGGCAGGATATCAAATTCCATCTTCACATATTGGCATCCTTAAACCAGGATCTAGGAATAGTTGGAGTATCTTTGACCGATGCCCCACAGGTGCAGGCAGTTATTCGATCACTTCCTGACTCTTAGAATGATATAAAACTAGTCTTGTCCCACGCTGAGAACATGAAAACGTTCAGGGGCGTAAGGGGCAAGGTCGAGTTTGAGGCAAAGCGCAGGCAAGTGCTCAAGCCCAAGAACGCCTCAACTTATGTGGTGGAGGGAACTAAGAGTAAGGCACAAAGGCTTGAGGGTAAAGGGTATGCCAAGAAATTCAAGAAGAACGACTCAAAACCAAGTCGAAGAAGCATGGAAAGAAAATACAGGATAAGTCCAAAACTGACTATATTAATTGCGACAAGTTAGGTCACTATGCACGTGAGTGCGCTGAACGTCAACAGGTAATCTTTCTTCTTTCTCCTTTAGCATTGGTTGCTAGCTCAATCTTAATGGCCGACTCTACAAACTTTTGGATTGTAGAGTTGGGAGCAACAGATCATGTTTCATAGAATTTTGGAGGGTATCCGTCAGGAGCAAAAGACTATACATGGGGAATGAATCTTATGTGGAGCTGCAGGACATTGGCATGTACAAGCTACCATTGGGTTCTGAGAATGAGTGGATTCTTCAAGATGTATGCTCCAAACATATGGCGGAACTTACTTTCAGTGACGAAATTGATGGCCTTAGAATTTAGCATTTGTTTTAGGAATAATTCTGTGGAATTTTATTCAAACAATTCTCTGTTTTGCGTTGGACGCCAAGTTAATGGCTTTATTGTTTTAGACAGTGATTGTGCCATTAATAATAATAGTCTGACTTCGTTTTCTTATGCTATTGTTAATTCTGTTGATGAATTAAATTTATAAGACTGGGTCATATTGGCATTAGATAGAATGGCAAGGCTAGCCTTGGCCTACTTGCCAAGGTTGATCTATTTACTTACGAATATTGTCTCGTACGAAAGGCCATAAGAAAGCATTTGGAAAAGCAATGAGAGCAACTACTCCATTGCAGCTGATTCATTCTGACATCTGCGGACCAGTCAATATAAAAGCATGCAGCGGAGCGTCTTATTTTACAACCTTTATTGTGACCATTCTAGCTATGGACACGTGTTTTTTATTTCTCACCGATATGAAGCATTGGACTGCTTTAAGTGCTATCTTAGCGAGATGGGAAATCAGCTAGGCAAAAGCATTAAGGCTTTGCACACGAATCGCAAAAGGGAATATTTATCATTATCAGTTCAAGAATCTTTGTGAAGAAAAGGAAATTGTTAAAGAGCTGATAATACCCTATACTCGGCAACAAAATGGTATCGCGGAGAGACGAAATAGGACGGTGCTGGATATGGTTGGGAGTGTGATGGCACAAACCAATCTTCCCATATCATTTTGGGGAGATGCATTGTTGACAACGACTTATGTTCTAAACCGAGTGCCTTTTAAATCAGTACAGTCAACCCCTTATGAGTTATGGACGGGCAATAAACCAATTTTGGATCACTTACGTCCTTGGGGATGTGCTGCCTACTTGCACACCACTTCTCATTGGTATTAGAAGTTGGACCTTAGAGGGAAAAGTGCATTTTTATACGCTATTCCAAACATTCAAAGGGATCCTAGGTGAGCATGAGGATAGGACTACGACAGAGATTGAGTCACGAGATGTTCAATTTCTCGTGGGGGGATTTTTCACAAAGTGAAGTGGTCAAGATTTGGGCTTGTGCGAAATCAATGACAACTTCAGTCACCCAGCAATGGAAAAGGAATTAGTTTCTCCACCGGCTAGGGGCAGTGGGAGCGAGATAACCAGTATATGACTTGGAGCCATTTACGGAATCTCAATAGCCTCAAAGATCATTACGCGGAACAGTACCCGACGTTGTTTTGAGATTGAGGGGGAAGCGTTCAAGATAGCGCTACATGATATTGTGGAGCCTAAGTCATACGCTATTTCAGGTGATGCGGCTAAAGCATGGAAAACGGCAATGGAAGACGAGTTGGACTCTATGAAGAAGAATCAAGTCTGGAAATTGATGGATCTTCCTACCGGACGCAAGACCATTGAAAACAAATGGATTTTCAAAGTCAAGTGAAAGGAGGATAGGACAATTGAGCGATGAAAGCCACGTTTAGTAGCGAAAGGGTACACTCAAAGAGTGGGGAGGACTATGAAGAGACATTCTCCCCAGTTGTCAGAATAGCCTCAATTCGCATGATATTAGCTTTGGTTGCTCAAATGAATCTTGAATTGGTCTAAATGGATGTTAAGACAGCTTTTCTCCGTAGAGAACTGGAAAATGAGATTTGTGACGCCCCACTTCACAAAATACGGAAATACGAGAACGTAACTCGGCCAGCCATGCTACCTGCGATAATGAATTATCCTTCCATGGTCACATTAAGGCTTCTTGCAGTATATATATCAAGCGACACAAAATATAATAATTCTAATACATGTTCATTACCACAGCGAATGATGATAATAAAAGCAATTGCTAGAATAACAGTCTCAAACTGATCTAAATAATAAAATAGAAAAAGGTACATAAGTTCTAGTCCCATATGGGCTCACAAAAGGAATCTAAAGAAATAAGACTCGGTACTGGAATACCTAAAACAATTAATAACCTAGATAAATGAAGATACGCCTCAAAACTCGGCTATCCCCTTGAACACTCCTAATCTTTTGGTTCTACTGACGTTGCATGGTTATAACATGAACTGTGACATGTAGATAATACAATAAACAGTAACAAGAATAGTACATGATATAGAGGTCAGAACATGGTAACATAATATATCATGTGAAACCTAGATGTCAATGTCACTAACTATTGTCTATACTGATGGTATTTGAAACCAGTTAATGAAAACTTTCTCGTAACTCAATAGCATCCCGTGTGTGCCCAGGACCACGGTCAAGACTCTCGGGCTGAATCCCGAGACCGTGCCGCTAAATACTAAATCTTACAATGTCAAGCACAATCGAATGATGACAGCATCATTCCAAAACACAAGGTTCTTCTCAATGTATTAACAAATGATGTCAGCTCATAGCTCATCATCCCAGGACACAAAAGCCCTTATCGATTTATAGACGAATGATGTCAACTCATCATCCCAGGACACAAAATCCCTTTTGTCGACTCATCGGTCTCTAAATATTGCATCCTCTTGAGTTACTGTTTGGGTTTCATTCCTTGATTTTCCCTTTCTCCTGATTTTATGTTTCATGTCAATTGTCAATATAATTCTTACTTAATGTCAACTCTAGAATAAACAAGTAATTTGTGATAGCAAGTCAAATCAAGTCAAGTAGTAAGCTGTATCATGAATTGTTGGCATTGGGCAAAATTACACTGTTGGATTACCCTGATATGATAATGAGTAAACATGTTCAAGCATGTGTACATATAAGCAATCGATATAACGAGTATTATCAGAAATAATATAAACACATCAATATCAAGGTATAAGTTGTGTTTATTGATCATTCACATGGAAGTTCAGTTATGGAATTTCAGCAGCACTCTGAATTATAAAATACTTTAAAAATAGCAAACGATCTCCAAAAATGACGTGTCATAAGCCAAAACGAAGCTAATTCAATAAGGTTTACGCTGAAATAAACTAGAGCATTTCAAGTTATTTCTACAGAAAGTTGTGGATGTTCGAAGTTGGAAGTTTAGTGTGGAAATTCCCTGGACAGCAGTCCAGATGTGCCTTTCTTCGCAGTTATGTCATTTAAATAATTTATTTAGCAGGAAACTTTTTACAGATCTAAGATATTCTGAGTTAGTTTCGAAACGAACTAAAGAACACCTGCTAACGATTTTGGTACAATTTATAATGAATTTTGCAACGCAAAGGGTACGGTAAATTCCAGATTTGTAATATCCTCTTGGCGACATTTCATGTATAATACTACAATCTTTTCCACCTATATTTTGCAACAATGATTATTCGACAGAATATAAACTAATTATCAGAACAAAGATTTCATTTGGTCAATGCGATCAAGCACGTTCACTTAATCAATCGCTACATACATAAATATAAAACAAATATCAAATTCTCTGAATTGTGTTATATTAAACTAGTTAGCTTTATATACAAATTATAGTAAATGAAATTGATTGTGAGTAAAATATTACAATAATAAGTAATATTCAAACTAATACGTTTTAGAATGAAATAATCTTAATCATAAAAAGTTATATAAAAGTAATATTGATAACATTTATTATTTTATCATCAATATGGTATGCACATGTATAACATTTATAATGATTATTAAAAGAATAACATGATTGAGAATATTTAGTAGTAGTTATAATTTACAACAAGCTAACAGTAATATAATTATATGAAGAGTGTTATATTATTAGTTAACATAGTTTTCAAAAAGACAAGTCAACTTACACGAGGTATGTAGTTATTTATTGTAGAGTGTTGCAGCATAGTTGTTGTGCATGACTTAAAAGATAAGTATGAAATATATAGATCTCGTAATAAAAAGCTAAAGATATGATATTGTATAGTCAATGATAAAGTGAATAAATTGAAGATAAAAGTATTACGATTATAGATGTTTTAATACAATAGTATCATGTAAGTAGTTAATTATAGCAGTATTTAAACATAGTTATTGCAGTATATTTGCTAAACTATGTATAGATATTTACAGATATTATAATTGAATATGTAATTGACTTTATTATGTTGTTTACTACTTCAAAACTTACGAAAAGCAAATATAAAGCATATAAAACAAGATCTGTAACCAGCAAGTATACGATAATATTACGGTAAGATCTAATCTTGTCGTAACTAGCATGTAAAGCAACATATAATACTTGACTCGGTTGACGATCATGAGAACGGAAAAGATAACGAAGACGGCGAAACTTGAAACCCTTGGCAAGATCTTTGACGAGGTGTACTCGCATGGGGCTGCTCGAGTAGGATCGTGCTGCCGAGGGATCAAAAGGAAGACAGCGACGATGACTGAATCGACGGCTGCGCTTGAGAACGAGACGGCGATTGCTGGGTGACCGAGGTCTCGGCTTTGAGAAGAGGAAGGAGGCACGCGAGAGGAAGAAGAAAACGATGACTGCGCCGACGAGGTGACGCCGATCGGGGTTGGATGTAGCCGGGTATTGGGTTCAGCCGAAGAACCGAGATGAAGAAGATGAAGTCGGTGGCGATGGGTTAAGGTTTCGATTTATGAGGAGGATGGAAGATCTCAACTATGGGTTTGGGTTAAGGGTTTTTGAGAGAAGAGAGTAAGAAGGAAATGGATAGGTTCAAATAAGGTAGCCACTTTGCACATAAGCCCCAAATCAAATTTGTTTTCAAAAGATTTACAAAAAATTTACCATTTCACTTTATATATCTTTTAAACTTTTATACTGATATATAAATTTGTTACATATTAATGTTTGTATATACATATATATTAATATTTAAATAAGATATTATGTGATAAATATAAGTTTAAATACATCAATAATTTACTTAGTAAAATATGAACATATTTAATTATCTTAACTAAAATATTAAACTCCAATTAAAATAATTTTATTTGAGTAAATAATAACTAATGTCATAATATGCCGTACAAAAGTTCTAGGGTGTTACAAGATCTATATGGATCAACCGACTGGTTTTGTTGCCAAAGGACTTGAGCGCAAAATGTGCAAATTAAATAAGTGTATTTACAGCTTGAAGCAGTCTTTCGGAGTATGGTATTTTCGATTCCATCGAACCATTCTGGGTTATGGTTTTTGAATGATCGATCATATCAATCGTGTCTACCTAAGACAAGCTGGTAAAAAGTTCGAGATCTAGTTATTATACGTTGATGACATCTTGCTGGCTAGGAACAACATGGAGACCATAAATGCCACTAGAAGTTGCTTGTCCTCCAACTTTGAGATGGACATAGGTGATGCTCGCTTTGTACTTGGAATTCAGATTCTGAGCGACCGTTCTAAGAAATCTTTAGGTTTGTCTCAAGAGACCTATATTAAGAAAATTTTGGAACAATTTGGCATATAAGCAAATGCAAATTCATTGGTACTCCAATTGCGAAGAACCATCTGTTAAGCTTGGAGCAGTGTCCCAAAACTGATGCAGAGAGAAACAAATGCAGAATGTTCCATATAGAAATGCTATCGATACTCTAATGTATGTTATGATGTGTACAAGGCCCGATATATCATTTGAAGTAAGGTTGATGAGTTGGTATCAATCCAATCCCGGGGTCGCTCATTGGAAGAGAATTAAGAGGATTTTGAGGTATATAAATGGGACAGCCCACCATATCCTGTGTTACAACGGTTCAGACACTCGACTGATAGGATATTCAGACGCCGACTGGGCCAGCGATTTGGATAAGCAAGCTTCAACATCAGGATATGTTTTCTTACTCGATGGCGGGGCCATCTCTTGGATTAGTAAGAAACAAGAATGCATAGCCCTTTCTACCATGAAAATAGAATACGTAGCAGCCTGCGTTGGAGCATAAGAGACGGTTTAGCTACACAGGTTTTTGGAGAGTTAGAGCGTTGTGCCACATGCGAAGGACATAATGACCCTCTTCCGGGACAATACATCGGCAATTGCTTACTCCAATGACCCTAAGTATCATGGGAAGTCGAAACACATCGAGATCCGATACCATTTCTTAAAGAAGCAAGAAGAAAAGGAGGTGCTGAAGTATATCCCTACGGGTCAAATGGTCGCGGATCCACTGACAAAGGTATAGCCGAGGAGCGGTTCATACAGCGCATTAAAACCATAGGACCCCGTCCTTGGTGATATTATCCATGTATTATGATGGATCACTATTTCCTTTCTATTTTTGTTTAGGTTTATTATGGATGGCAATAATGTAAATATTTATTGATAATTTAGTTCGCTTTCTTTTCATACATTTTTTTTGGAAAATGCATGTGCTTAAATTATTAGAATATTATTGGCAGGAGTACATACAAAAATGTACAAGGTACACAATATGTACAGGGTACATAACATATACAAGGCATATGTCACGTACCACTTCCCAATATACTCGAATACTGGAACGTAATAAAGCCAATCATGCTAACTAGGTAAGGAAACATCCTTCCATACTCACATTACGGCTGTCAATCAGTAATCAAGAACAAGAAAATAATAAATTTATGTATCACATGTACAATAGTCACAAGAAATAATAACAGGAAACAATAGCGAAAGCAATATGATCCGAATAACTAAAAGAAATAATATCTGATAGTTGTCCCTTATGGGATTACAACGATAAACCGACAAGTTCAATACTAGAAAGAAACCTAAAGTATCAATAAAACCAAATCAGTGAACTGCTCTTCACTGCTCGGCAATCCTGTCGAAATACCCATGATCCTCCGGTGCTAAAGTCAAAGGATCTGGGGCATTCAATATCCAGACGTCAGTGCGTCATAAATATCATAATAATAATAATAATACAACCAGTATGAAATATAGTATACCATATGCAATAAACTCGATGGCATGAGTATGAACAATAATCAATATCAATCATATCATTAGTATCCTAAAGGTCCATATCGCTAGATTATCTATCCTAAAGATATTTGAAATCAATCATTGGAATTCTCGATATAACTCAATAGTATCACGTGCGTGCCCGAGACCACGGTCATGATTCTCAGGGCGGAATCCGAAACGTGCCGCTAGGCAGTAAAACAATATCATGTATAGATGAATGATGTCAGCATCACCATTCTGGAGCCCGAATCTCGTATCGATTAATCAGTCTCTAGCAAGCAACGAACTGTTGAGTTACAAGTTGGGTTTCATTTTGATTTCCTCTTTTCCCCAGGTTTTCATGTTCATGTCAAGTATAAAAGTAATATCTACCTAATACCAACACAGGAACATACAGGTACACGATACGTCCATCAGGACATGTTAGGTCAATCAAGTCAATATCAAAATTGTTGGCATTGGTAAATATTACATGGCAAGTATGAACTGGTATGATAACGATAACAGTACAGTAAAAATAACATGATAGTGGTGATATATGTCATAAATCGGTATACAAGCATGTCAGGGATAACGTAATCATATCATGTACAAGATCAAGATAATAGCATTAACAAGAATAGCATATTCAATCCGATTAATAACAATAAAAATGGTTTTGATTTGATTATATGTACTACCTTACTTATCCATTGTTCTTTTACTTCGAAACCTATGTCCTATCTTGAACATCGAATCTAACTTTTGTATTCTTTCTTACCCGGCAGTTGGAGTCTGATGGTGACAGACGACCGCGTTATTCTCAATCTCGTCCAGTAACGATGAGCATTTAAGATTTATACTTTAGACATTAGAGCAAGAGATTTGGCAAGGCGGTTGGGTCGAGGAACTACCCCGGGTCTTATGGGCCCTGCGCAGGTCAAAAAAGACCCCAACCGAGGAGACCCCTTTCAGCCTCTGTTACGGGACCGAGCAATGGTCCCAGCGGAGATTGGGCTATCCAGCCACTGAGTCGAGCACTTTGACGATGAAGCAAACACCATGGCACTACGAACCAGCCTCGACGTATTGTTAGAGAAAAGGGATCGGGCCCGGATTAGAGCCGCCGCCTACCAACAGCAGACGGACCGGTACTACAACGCTCGGGTAAAACACCGATCCTTCAAGGTCAGGGATCTGGTCCTGCGGCGGAACGAGTTCGTCGACCAAGGCAGGCTTCACAAGTTCTCCCCAAAGTGGGAAGGTCCCTTCCTCGTCTTTGAAGCGCTCCCCGGCTGAGCCTACCGCCTGCAAGACGCGGACGGACGGAAGCTCCCTCGGCCT
Organism: Agapanthus africanus; assembly: GCA_030015575.1. NCBI lineage: Eukaryota > Viridiplantae > Streptophyta > Magnoliopsida > Asparagales > Amaryllidaceae > Agapanthus > Agapanthus africanus. Next base: position 664,313,122 of record CM057340.1, read on the forward strand.
TACAACACGGAGAAGCTCAAGCTATACCTATGAAGTCAAAACTAGCAAAGCACCACACCCCGGCTACCGCTCGAGATCTCCCTTTGAAATGATGGTGTATAGCGTTGTCTAGGATTCCTATCCACACGAATAAAGAAGCTTTCGAACCTTCTTTCCCGGTAGGGTTCCCCCTATACAACGAGAAGGGTCTCCCAAAGACGGTCGGGCCCGACGTCCCCTCGCTCAGTTATCCCCAGCTTGCAGCTTCCCTACCACAGCACCAGGAATCGAAAGCCCTCTCAGAGGCGGTCGAGCCCGAGGTTCCCTCGCTCGGCTATCCCAGGCGGGCAGCTTCCTTGCCACAACGCCGGGGATCAAAAAGTCCCCTCAGAGGCGATCGAGCCCGAGGTTCCCTCGCTCGGCTGTCCCCAGCGGGCAGCTTCCCTGCCACAACGCCAGGGATCAAAGCCCTCTCAGAGGCAGTCGAGCCCGAGGTTCCTTCGCTCGGCTATCCCCGGCGGGCAGCTTCCCTGCCACAACGCCAGGGATCAAAAGCCTTCTCAGAGGCAGTCGAGCCCGAGGACCCCTCGCTCGGCTATCTTTCAGGACAAAAGCCTTCGCCAAGAGGCACCGTGCAGTGACCCTGCCCGGCCAAGGGTCCTTGGTGGGCTTCCTACAGCCTTATAGCTCTTCCCGCGCCAAGGACCAAAGTCCTCCCAGAGGCAGTCGGGTCCTTGCTCGGCTACCCCCGGCTGGTAGCTTCCTACCACAACCGACAGGGATCAAAGTCCTCGCCAAGATGCACTGGACAGTAACCCTGCTCGGTCCCCATCCTGAAGGATCAAAAGCCCTCGCGAGAGGCAACCGAGCAGCTACCCTGCTCGTCAAAATCTCCGGCTGGTAAAGGCCTACCCACGACGCCGGAGATCGGATCCCTCACCAAGAGGCAACCACGCATCCTCATGACCCGGTCATTTTTAGTGGCCCTCAGCAGCCCAAAGCCCTCGCAGCGGCAACCAAACGGCCACCCTGCTCGGACAAGCCCGGCCGGTTGCCCTGTAGCCGTGCTTAAGGATCCGAGACACCCGGAAGGACGGCTGGTTCATCGAAATCTAAACGATCTCCCATCAACCTAAAGGGTACGTGAGGATACCTCCACGGCAGCGCCTGGCACCCTCGCCGGCTGACAAACTCGACAGGAGATCGCCAGACATATGGCCAACCTTACACGGAAACACAACGATACAAGCAAGGGCATCCTACGAACGTCCTTCACACAAAAAAAAAGAGAAAAAAGAAAAAATACAAACCGACGAACCATGGGTTCTTTTTTCTTTTATTGCCAAAATCAAGATCTTTACAAAGGGTACTCTAGGGCCCCTAAGCCCTACAAACGGTCCGGAGGTTACTTCGACCACTTCATCGTCGGCGTCACGGCCCAAGGCCTTACCACCGAAGACTTAGCCACCAAGGGCGCGCCCGGCTTCCCTCGTCATCCCTCGCCGAAGACCTCGTCATCCCTCGCCGAAGACCTCGTCGCCGGAAGCGGAACCCGAGCGCGGAGTTCACCATCGGCGAACTCGGGAAGCTGTCCCTTCACGGCGTCCAAAGCCTTATTCCACGCAACGGCAGAATACTCCCCGAGCTCGGCGTAAAACTGCTCTGATGCCTTATACTCGGCCACAGCTTTCTTAGCCCGAGCCTCGGCAACCTAGGCCTTCAGCAGCACCACCTCAGCACCCCCACCCCCGCTTGCGTCCCTCTCCTTTTCCAGTGCCGCAAAGCGTTCGGCCATGTCCGCCGGCTTCCTATCGGCAACCCGGAGAGACGCGTTGAGACGGCGAAGGGCACCCCGAGCCGCCGAGTTGGCAAGCTCCGCAGCCTCCGCCCGGCCCGCCACGACGCCGGCCTTATCCCTCTCCCGGCGCAGGTCACGTTGCAAGATCTCAACCTCCGAAGGAAACGCCTCCACTGGCCTCGGGGCGTGGAACGCCGCCTCGGCCTCCATGCGAATGGCAAGGACGCGGTGTTGAAGAACCTGACAGAAAGCCGATGAGAAACCAGGAAGCATCCGAACCAAGGAAGGGCATACCAAGGCAAATGCGCGTAAGGGGATTCGTACCTGGACCGTCCCTTGGGCCATGGCCTCCAATTGATCCCTCAAGGAGCCACACGGGAGCTTTCCCCCAGTCGATTCCTCCATCCGGCGAGCAGACCAGTGGCAACGGAAAGCCCAGAAGGAACAGTGAAGACGAAGCCCCCTTCCCGCACGGGAATCCCTTCGGGAGCCTTCGACTGCGGCGTACGAGAAACCATCCTTTTCCTCTTAGCAAGGGGCCGACCCTCGCCCTTCCTCCCGTCACCAGTCTGAGACTCGGGTAACGGCTGACGACTCCGGCCACCGCCAGAGAAACTCCCAGATGCCGCCGACGAAATGGACGGCCCTGCCGTCGGTGGAAAGTCCGGCGGAGGGCGCAAGTTGGCCGGGGGCTCGGCTACGCCACTAGCTTCCTCCCGGCACGAGCCGCCCGAAAAGTGGGAGCGAACCATGTATCACGAAGGAGGAAGAACGCCAAGCGACAGCGACTCGAGGAAGAAGGGAGATGAAAGGTTGGGGGCCCTGGGACGGGCCCCGCCCCCGTTTTATCACCGTATCCAACGGCGCCCGTCAACTCCCTCCGAAACGACTCCTCACGCCCAGCGGCTCCGATCGCTCCACGTGTCGGTCCTGCACTGGACTGCATCCAATCGGGCACTGTAGGCCCGCGTACGTCACACCGGCCAGTCGTCCTTCGACACGTAGACCATTCCTTCAGTTACATAGTGCACGAACCGGCACACCCGCTTTAAGGTGCGGAGACCTCGCCTTGGTTCGCTAGCAGAAAAGACGACCAATGGACCGAGGGCCCGTCCTGACGAAACCATAGAAGGGGTCTCACCTCAAGAGGCCCGACAGTCCACTCCTGACCCGACCACTAGCTGGTCGGGACAGGAGTGGGGGGCTAATGATAATGCTCGATATTGGCGACCTCCAAAATCAGGACACATAGCAGATGACGGTCCCAAGACTCAGAAGAAAGGGACCACAGGGGCCGACCAGGCCACCCTGTGCCCGACCTGCAAGCGCAAACTGGCCCACCTCGGGGGCCCCTGCGAATTAGCCTCCTCGGCCCCTCAGCTCGCCCCGAGCTGCCACAAGACCAAGACTCCTCGGCCTCCCCGCTCGTCCCCGAGCCCCCTGCCGAGGCCGCCTTCCTCGGCCCTCCGACCAACTCCACTCACAGGCGTAACCGCCGCTCCGCGAATCTCGCCATGCGCAGTTTCTACGCCAACAACATCCCACGTTCCACGCTATCACGATCCCCATTAATGGGCGATCCGCTCTCTGCGCAAGCGTGACGTCGGGAGCATAACTGCCGGCGAGATTCTCGCGCCTGCTGCTGCTTGCCACCACCGCTATATAAACCTCCATCACAGAGGGATCAAGTAAACCATTCTTTACACTTACGCCGTTACTCTGCTCGGATCTCATCACTAACTTGAGCGTCGGAGGGTCCTCGGTGGTACCAAACCACTCCGAAACTTCTTTGCAGATATTTGGCGGCAGCTTCCACATCTCACCTCTTCCCCCCAAAAAACCCATTGAGACCCACACGCAACGAAGGATAATCGGTCAAGTTCACCTCGAGATCAAAGGAATACAACATCTGACGGAGGCCCGAGAAGGAGCCCCATCACCTCTGTTTCCCCTGATGGAGACTTTGTATAATCTTGCAGCTTTAAGAACGAAAATAAATAATGGTATGGGGAGAAAATGAAAATGGTAATGAATAAATGAATTCAGATATTTTAGCTACAATAGCGACATCTGGCGGTTGCAAGGTTCAAGAACTCGGTTTCGGTTTCGGTTTCGGTCTCTCATAATTTTATCAGTTTCGGCGGGTTTCGGTTAGTTTCGCTAATCTCGGTTCAGGTTTCGGTTTCGGCGGTAATACAACATGCTTAAGTGTAGATATATTAAATACTTAAATTTATGATTCTATATTACAAGATAACGATCCTAGTGTTTAAAAATCCAACTATGATGCAAAATGTATTGAAAAGTGTACTTACATAAGTATTAATATAGGTTTTGGGTTCACTTTTTTGCGGTTTTCTAACAACAAAGGCCTACAATGATCATAATGACGGTAAAAATGGTATAATAAATAAATTTTTAAAGATTTAATCCGAAACGATGTTGTATGGTTGGTTTCGTATTGGTCTCCACCGAAACCGATACGAAACCACCGCGTATCAGTGGTTTCGGCCGAAACCTCGAACCTTGAGCACTTGGCTCAACGAAACCATCAAGGTTCAAGGTTTCGGCCGAAACCTTGAACCTTGAGCACTTGGCTCAACTTGCTTGAGAATTTAGTTAACGATGCATAAAACTGTGTGGATCATGGCAACAGTAATTGGAAGAATCTGCAGATATGCATTAGTAGCAGGTATAATGGACTACTGCAATGCACAGGACATGCTTAATTGGGAAAGATCATGCGCCTTGAAACCTAGTTCCATATTGGGCAAGAATTGGCAGTAAGAGCATGCATTACCAAGCAATTCTTCAAATTTCAGTTTTTACCCAATTGAAACTTGCACATTTTGAGGACATATTTAGTCATGATACTAGAAATTTCAAACTTGAATCTTGGCACTTCCCTTGCGAAAGATATCATACCTTGTCATGTCAATAGCAAGCCCACTTAATTTTATAAACTACTGATTATTTTTGCATTTAATTTTTTAGTATACACAATACATATGTGATTATATCTTTCCTTAATTTTATAAACTATTGATTGTTTTTGCATTTATTTTTTAGTATACACAATACATATGTGATTATATCTGTATAAATGTCCATATCCATGAGTTATACCTCGTGGTGTCTCGTTGAGTTCAGTCGGCGTATCTGATCATGGTGTTGAGTTCTGAGTCAAATCCGACGCACAACCTAAGGTAGTTCATACTTGCTAACTTTCACGAGTCAACAAGCACGGGGCCTAGAATCTCCGTAGGGATTCCATCGCCTCAGTGCACTTTGATTAACAACATGGCTGAAGCTTGCATCTTGGGACTAAAAACGTCGGGACTTGTACAGATTTCATAAGGTATTTATATCAAGCACTTATGAAGACACAGACACTTGAGATTTGTGTCTCCATGTATCTTTGGCACCAATGTATTGCAATGTGAATAGACAAGGACAAGGGCTTTTCTTCTTAGAATTCCTTTCGCTTTTCTAGGTTGCAGACAATTGATAGAACTTCCATTTTGTTTCATCCTGCTTAGTCTGGTATTCCTCACTCTCGGTTAAATTTCTCACTTTCTAGGTTGCAGGCAAGGGCTTTTCTTCTTAGCTTTCCTTCTGCTTTTCAATGTCTCTCTCTCTCTTAAATTTCTCGCTTTCTAGGTTGCAGGCAAGGGCTTTTCTTCTTAGTTTTCCTTCTGCTTTTCAATTTCTCACTTTAACCTATGTGTTTGGTCCCCGAAGGATGACATACAAAGGATTGTGGTGTTAAGAAAATGGGATAAGGAATCGGACTTGGGGCACACATTTTAATGAAGAACTAGAAAGAAAATGTGAAGGTTATGTTCTATATGGGAAATGGCCTAATTTTAGACTGATATAAAGAAAGTTAATATTTAAATTAATAAGAGGCTTAATTCCCAAAAACAATGAAAGTAGGCAAGAAACTACCAAAAGGTATCAAAATTACAAAATCACCATGACTAACGGTTCCACTTCATTTAAATTGACATGTGAGTGGTTTGTGACCCCCGCCCCCACCTCCTCCTCTAATTATCCCTCTCCATATCTCCACCTCCAGCCTCAAGACCTAAATTTCTAAAATTCCCAAACCAAAATCCACCATGGCTGCCACCACCAGCGTTATTCTCCTCATCCCACCCACATTCACCTGCACCTCCTCCGCCGACCATCCGTCTCCATCTCCTCCGCCGACCATCCGTCTCCTCTGCCTCCTCCCTGCCCCACCCTTATAACCTAATATTATTAGTTTATTTATTTACAGGCAAAACAGTCATTTCACCTGCAAGTTAACACCAATCTTGACCCGCTAGTCATGGTAGTTTTCCGCAATTTTACCTTCTGGTAGTTTCTTGCCAAACGTGAAACACCCAAACCTTTTAGTAATTTTTGGGAATAAAGGCTCAATAAAAAAAACTAAATTATCATGCAAACCGCGAGGAAATTGGGTTAAGGTTAGGAAAATAATAAGACAGAAAGCAATTAGCAATCTTAATAAAAGGAAATAGGAAAAAGAAAATATAGATATCCGTGCACGATTCTTAGGAAAACCTGTGTGTCAATTCCATAATTGATAGATTGGATAGAAGGATAGGCATTTGATACCTGATAACCTTCATATACTTTACTCCATCATCTTTCAACTTATTTGGATTTCAGCGATGAATGAATACAAATGGTGGTATTTGGACCAAATCTATATTTGGGGATCAGGTTATTCCTAGAATCCAACTATCCAAACCCCAATAAATAAGAAGTATTCTAAGAAGCACTGGTCTAAAATTACTTGCCAGGAGTTTTTACCTAAGACCAAGTGACATCCTCTGTGGAAAATATGTTCTATATATTTGTGCAATGAAAGTAGGTTCAGCCTCTTTGTGCGCGCATGTGTGTATTCAGCGCACGTGTCATGAGCTGTGTCAGAGTTTGTGATGGGCTTTTGATGCTAACCCGTATGAAAAAATTAAACATAATAAATCAGGTTGCACTTCAAAAAAACCCGTGGTCCTCATCCCACCACCACCATGAGGAATAAAGTGCCAAAACCAAAATCAAATGATGTAGATGTTGGGCTGAGCGAATTAGTGGATCCAACCTCCGTTTTAACACTAAATTTAAATCCATCTATAACAAGGGTATCTATGTATATCAGATCTATATATCAACTAGGAATGAATAATAGTAAAAGTGCTTCTATTTTTCTTTTCTTTTCTGGGGGGGGGAGGGGGGGAGGGGGAGGGGGGATTTCCCCAAAGATAAATTTTTAAAATGGATATAGATATGCTCGAACTGAAAGCTATAATCACTTGCTAAGCCGGTCATATATATTTTCAGATGTCTTGATATCTTTGAATATGCTTCAGTAATGTCATTGTAAATCAATTTAATTGCTGTAACAAACAATCAGAATTCATTAGCATTATATAGAGGGCTGACTTATGTTGATACTTCTTATGCTACCATAGCTGATTGAATGTAAATTTAACAAACATAGAATGGTTAAATTTGTCAGAATGAAGAGCCAAATCCCAAAGTTCTCTTGATTTAAGTAAGATTTGCATCTAAAATTTCCAAATTGTAGGACCTTGATCACTGAGACAAGCAATTGCAATATAGGTTTTGTATGCAACCGTAAGGTAAAATCATGTTCTGCAAATAATGCTCACAAGAAAGTGAGAAACAATAGACAACTTTAGAGTTCAGAAATGTATGTTATAAGGTGTATGCAGAATACCTTCAAAGTGATGACAGCTACCCGATTTTCTGGTGTTAAATTTCGGCTCTCCATGGTCCATGTCATCTATTTGAGTCTGGGAATAGTTGCCTACAGTTAGATGATCATTAAATTTTTAACGTGAACGCTATATTGTAATATATTAGGTCAGGAAGGGGGTCTTTAGAGGAAAAGAAGCGCAACAAGATGCTAGCAAGGAAGTTGGTATCTAATGTTAGCTTTCTGCAATTGAATTCTGCATCTCATTGTCAACTATTATTTTTGAAATTAACAAGAATTAAGCATGAAACTTTACAAACAAAAAGGTCAACAATGGCTGATTGCAATAAACAAGAAAGCCCAGAAATAAGGAGCCAGCATCCGAAATATGAAACTGATACCAAGAATTTCTAAGGTATAATCTCCTCAAAAGCATATCATCAAGACACTATAAATCAATAGAAACAGAAAGTTATAATTTTAATCCTCATAAGAAACTAAATCCTAATTTCTGCCTAAATTCAAGCTAAATTATGTGTTTTCATACCATTTCACCAGAAGAACAGTTATCCTGATGACGGGGTGTTGAACCCATGCAAGAAAGTCTTGGATCAGCAATGCTTGCAACTGGACCACCAAGATTGCTGTTGCTAGGATCATTCGTTGCGCTTACTTGCCTTGGCCACAATGACGTTAACAATTCTGAAGTAGGGCATCAATGCATGTGCATTGACATTATCTGATGTGGCACCCTTGTTCGTTGCCAACTTGGCTTGGAAGAAAATAAAATAAATAAAAGATAAATTGAATGCCGCTATTGAAAGAAATCGTAAGATGAGGATCAGAAGTTCTATAAGTATTGGAGTATTGAGAATGCTCCTCCAATACCTTACTTGCTATAGATACAGTAACTACTTTAAAAAAACAGACTATTAATACTTCTAGATCACTTCGTAAACTTGTGAATGAGTCGAGATTTGATCAAAATGTATTAGCATACATAGAAAACATATGCATTTAGTATCAGAGCAAGCTAGTGCTAAGAAGTTTTCCATAAGGGTAATAAATGTATGGCCATCTTGGGTTTGGATTGTTACTAGCTCATTCTAGCTCGCTTCGTTTACAAGTGAGCGAAACTTGAGGTAGAAAGTCGGGCTGGTTTACATAATATCAGGTTCACTGTCAGCTAGGGATCAACAAAACTATTCATCGGTGAGAAATTAACAAAGTCAACTGTGTTCGCCATCTAAGTTTGCTTTCATTCAACCTTGACTTGCTGCTAAGCTGTTTATGTGTTCAAGCCGAGCTTGAACTGAGCTCAGTTTGCTTCTGAGCTCGGGTCGTTGAATAAGCAAACTATTATTGAGCTACTAGCGTTTAGGAAAAACAAGGTGAACCAAAAACATGGTAGCTCAACCAGTCTGAGTGACTGAGATAAACTCAAGCCTGAGAGATTGGGACGAGCTCTAGATGGGTAGCGAAACCAAGCTTAAATATGGGCGGCTTTTTTAGCAACCCGAAATAAAGTATGAATGCTAAAGCATATAGCACATCAATTTTAATGAAAGAATAAAAAAAATACAGGCTTCAAAGTGGTTCAATTTGAAGAAAAAGAGGTTCTGCACAATGAAGCCCACTAGATACACATCATTAACGCTGAAAAGATATTTCTTCGGTTCCTTTCATTTCCTGCTGCCCATAACTACTCGATCAGTTCTTTTTGCACGTGCCTCGCACATGGATAGAGAAATTGTATGTGAAAGATTATGTGATGGAAACTTTGATTTGAATAATAATTTGCAACTATTTGCTGGTAAAGGCAGTTTTCTTCAAAAAGAAAAAAAAGGTGCAACTAACTTACTGGATACATTTTTTCTTTTGTTCTGCGATTTGAGGGATGGTGTAAGCTTCCTAATTACTATGAATTTTCCCCCCTTTTCAAGTTGTTTCTTTGATTTGAAATTGCGGCCCTATATGTTCTAGTTATGTAAAACTAACAATTTGTAGCTAGTAAAATAATGCATATCACTTGCATTCAGCATCAAAAGTCTAAATGGCCTAACTTTTATCATACCTGATCTTTCGAAGCTTCATCCCTCCATTGATTCTGATACCTCTGAATCATCACCAAAATCAAATTTTGAAGATCAACAGAAAGATCGGCAGGAAACAAATTTCTGATCCCATCGGCACCAAGCTTCTCATCGACACGCTTTCTGATGAGCAAACCAAGGCACACCAAAACCTGAAAATTTTATCACATTACAAACCCTAAAACATTTAGAACAAAACCCTAGATTGGATTAGGGATTGGTTGCTTACAGGGTCGAGGTGCTGCAGGGTTGGGAGAGGGAGGAGGGTTTGTATTTCGGGTTTGAGGGCGGATCCGAGACCAGTTCTCCCCGTCTTCCATAGGGTTTGGAGGAGGTGGTCTAGGGTTTCTTCTGAGGTTGATGCTGGGATTTTGTGGAGGTGGAGTAACAATGGGTCTGCCTCTCCCGTTTTTTATTTTTCTCAATTTTTTTGGGACTTTTTCCCCTGATTAACTCTAAATAAACTAAGTCCCTAGATGAACACAAAGCGAAAATAATTTCCAGCGTGATTCTTTCCAGCATGTCTTTGTGAGGCAACTTCAGAAGAAAAGAGTAGTCAAGACGCCACATCAGAAAGAAAACGCTAGTCAAAAGAATTGCAGTTTTTTCCTATCGAAAACGCTAATTATGATAGCGTTTTAGAACCATAAAGACACACAGAGAAGAAAGAACAGAGTTACGGAAAGAGTCAAGAAATTTGCTCGGAAGGCCTTGAGGGAAAGAAATTTGCTCGGAAAGAAAACGCTACTTGTGATAGCATTTTCCCTCGTTCCATCCATAACTCATGATGCTCCCTCATTGTCTGAAACCTGAACTCCTATATCTCACTGCCATGAACCTTAAGTGCAAAAAAAATTGGGTTTTGACGAATGAAATAGAATTTAGATTCAAAAAATTTTATTTACGTGCTTTAAGATGAATTTTAGTAAAGGATAAATTCTGAAATAAAATGAACAACATTTCCTTCATAAATATTGATATATTTTCATAAATACATAATAATCTCCACCCCGGAGTAATACAAGCCACACCCGGTACAAAAAAAAAATCTCACCTCGAAGGGTGAAACTGCACAATAGAAATACATCACATAAAGTATAAACACACAACCATACAAACTAGGGAGTAACAAAATATATTCTGGATGCTATAAAATTCATAAATAATACATCATTCGTCAAATAAAATTGTAGTATCGCTTCTTCTTCTTCTTCCGTGGGGCTTGGTGTGATGGCCCTGCTACGTCATTTGGGGGTTGCTGCGATGGTCCTGCTTCACCGTCCTAAGTCATCTGAGTCAACTGCGATGCAGGGACGATATCAAGACCGTGCTCCACCGCCACTGCCTCATCCTCCCCACCTCATCCGCCTCATACTCGCGTCTTCGGTGGGAAACACTGAGGCATGCATGATCATCGGATCGATATGTGCGGCCCCGCTGGCCATGGATGGGACCTATTACCATTTCCTCAAATCAGGGACCCTCACCCGCCTCATGCATCACGTTTCGGCAATGTCCAATTGTAGCATGTGCGAATTGTTTCAACGCGTCCGCCGCATCACTCCGTATAGTCCTCACTGCCATACATACAAACCTCCACATGTGTCCGACCTGAAAAAAACAATGTACATTTTAGTATAAACATTTTATAAAACGTACAGGATGATAATCCAACATTAAAAAACAACTAAAATAATATACCATCTTAACTTTCGAGGGAGCTGTGGGCTAAAACATATAGACATCTCCACCGATGACATATCGTTGATCGAGCGTGATAACGTACAATCGAATTCTCGAGATATACCAACTCATATACTCGATACGGCGTGTAGGATCATACACCGGGATGTCTCCTCCAACGACTAGTGCAAATCTGTCGAAGTCCCACATGTGCATGTGGAGCATATGCATGTGTCTCTAGTCCTCCCTCACCTTGCCTCGCGCATCTATCTTGTGCAACGCGGCGTCAAAAATTCGGTCCGGCGGGATCCCCTGTTGCAAACCGAACTAGCACAGTACTTTATCCGGATAGTAGTACTCGACAAATATGAAGTGTATAAGTGATGCCATGGTCAACTTTAGCAAGTGGTGGGGATGAGACGTGCACAAAGGCGGTAGAAGCGCGTGTCATGCCCCGCTCCCCAGTATATGGAAACGATGATGTGGCGGGCCGCAACGTATTTACTAAAAAATAAATACGTTAAGCGTAATTAAGCAATATATATAAAATACACAAGAATGACAGGTGATATAAAATAATAAACAGCAACTTTTATTTAGATTCACTTTACATACAACTGTTTGAAGATGAAAAGATACAATAATATAAACAATGCCTAAACAGAGGCATATAAACTGAAAGTAAATACAAGGAGAGCTAGAAATCCGGCTGGGCAGTGAGCTGGTCCAAGTCCTCCTGGCTAGGCTCGATCTCCTTAGAGTCCAGTCCTCCTGACGAACATTCCAAAGAAAGAAAAGACAGGAATGTCTTTAGAGAACTGGCGCTTGGTAAGTCCCAAAAGAAGGAATGGAATATAACAAGTGATTTGAAATGAAATCGGTAAGCTGTACAGGTATATGCGTGTTATTCTAACGTAGTTGTCTGTGGTACAGAAGGTATTTGTATAGACGAGAGGAGTCCATCTGTAACAACCCTAACTTTCTGTATAATTTTTTTTCAAAATACAGGAAGAGACGCCTAAGCTTGAGCACGAGTTATAAGTTTGTTTTGCTTTTGAACAGTAAGAAAGAGCTTGTAGCTCACTGGTAAAGTCTTGCACTGCTGACACAAAGCACCTGAGTTCAAATCCCATTAGCCACATTTTATTAGTTAAATTTCTTTTAATTTTTATAGAAGCCCAAAGGGGTACACGTGCACAACACACAAACTGAAGAGTTACAAATTATTTAAATATGTGCACTGAAGGATACGAGGTGACACCTACACATGGCACGAAAACCAACCCCCACCCGTCGGTGTTGGCCTGACGACATTGGCAAAAAGCCCGGCGCCGCCGGTCTCCCCTGTCCCTAATGCTCTCAATTCTTCACCCCTGCACCCTTTCAGCTACCCCACTTCTCTTAGGTTTTTTATCTTCTCTGCAATTACACAGAGAATTTAAAATAGCTCTTTAATCCTATTTTTATTACAAATTTTAATACACCCATTCACTACACTAAACCCTGGCTTTTCTTATAAATACCACCCCTCATTTCACACTTCCTCACTCACAAATCCTTGCCAAAACTTTCAAGAATTTCCAAGTCTCTATATTGTGCAAGTGGAGGTAGCAAAGGGCGAAACTCTGACGAAGTTCCGACGACGATGCGAGAAGTTTCCGGCAACGAAACGAAGCACCGACGAATCCTAGACCTCCTCCTATCTTCCCCCTCTCATCAAAACCAGTAAGTCTCATTTCCCCCTCTCATTTTCATCTTTAAAAAGTTTCTTTTCCAAAACCCGACGGAAGCGGGGTCAGTCCGACTTCCGATTCGGTTTTCTTTAAAAACTATACCTTTCTTTAACGAGATAAAACCATATTCTTATATGTTGATTAATAAATATTAACAAACTCAATAAAACAAATTTCACATCAAAATAATCATTTTTGTGATATTTATCGCATTTTTACATAAAAATACCATAAACTATTCATTTCGCCATTATAACCTGTATTCTCGCTATACCTATAGATAGTTCATGAGGTAATGACCTATCTCATCACAACACGCATCTCTATCATAGCACAATGAAGTTTGGAACAATATAATACGGGAAAATACGACTTTACAAATAAATACCCTAAACTTATAAAACCGTTTTCTTTAAAAAGATGTATTAACAATTTCCATGCAATTACACCTCTACAGCCCATTTTGGGGACCCCGTTCGGGATGGTGCAGATTATCGCACATCCTCGGGCTTAGTGGAGCGAGATGCAGACCTCCGCAAGGAGCATTCGATCTCGATGGAATTTTTATACATTTTTCTTTAGAAAAATGAGAGTTCTACAAGAAAATAAATAAACTATTTTCATTAAATATATATATCTATTATCAAAATATCTATTTTTATTATATAAATATTCAAATTTTTCTAAAATCAAAGGAATCACTATTATATGAAAATACCATCCAAATACAATACAAGTACAATATTTCAAGAAAATACCATATACTATGAAACTAGGTTCTATTCACTAGGAATTTCACATTATAAAATATACATCTATGAAAACCCTAAAGACGATAATTAAATGCTTGAGGTGTATTTTGAAATTATGCCAAAAATATTTTTACATAAAAACCCCTCAAGTTATATTAAATTACAAAAAGGGCCCTAATAAACATAGGTTTAAGCGGGACCAGTCTCTTGAGCCCCAGGGAGCATCAGATATAGGTGCTTGCCTATCTAAGGTAGACAATCTAACAAGCGGTGTTATCAACACGGTAATTGTCTTGGAAAATACACAAATCCTGTCGTCCATGTGCAGCACTTACCGATAACATCAAAATAATTCAAGATTTTAAATTTCTTTTCAAAGTGTCTGACTCAGACTGAATCTCAATCTAATTAATCTGACTTGAATGTGATTCAAGTACAAACTACAATGTAACATGAATCCGTCTATTCAAGCTATATCAATCTATACCACTTGACTGAAGCGAACCATGGATATACTCCATTTACATGTTCATCCATTATATCCATTCCATTTACTAATATCATGGTTTCGGCAAGTCATCCATCTATACAATTTATAATACAAGATAAGACAATACAATCCATACAATCAATACGATCAATACATAAACACTGCGGGGTTATAAGGGGTAGACTGGTATGGAGTATGTTAAAGGTGGCACGAGGTGATCACTTAAGACGTAATTACATCCATGCCGTTGTTCCGTGGTATAATCGACGAAGCCTTGTACTACGAGTTACCAAAGTCCACGGTGCAAGTTGGACTCCTCTCGTATACACCGGCATTTTCTATACCAAACTATAAACAACTGCGCTAACATTATAATAAAACATTATAAAACTATACTCTCTTTCTATCTATTACACTTCTCCCTCATCTTTGAGACTTACCGAGTGATTGTTCGCTGACGACATTCATATTTCTCTTCTTTTTTGGAATGTTGTCAAGAGGACTCGACGCTGAGGAGTACGAGACCAGTCAGGAGCATTTGGAGCAGGCCCCTGAGCAGTACACCGAAGACCCAGAGTTGTAACCACTTGTACTTATTCCATTTTCATTTCTGTTAGGCCATTGTTTAGGCATTGCTTTCATTCCATATATTTACTTTTCATTGTATTGTAAAAAGAATGTTAATAAATAAAGTTGTTGTTCATTGACATCTCGTCTCTTGTGTATTTTACTTTATATTGCTTAGATACGCTTGACGTGTTTACTTGTGAGTAAATGCGTAGCGGTCTCGTCGCACACTCTGCCCGTACACCGGGAAGCGGGACGTGATAGATTTTGTTGGTGGCCCATGCAGGTCAGCACTGTATGTAACCCTACCATGCAGGTCAACTCTGCGTGAACAACCTAAGCAATATAATAAAAGAACCAGCAACTGAAAACATTCTTTACAATTCATATTCCTTAAATCTTCCAATTTCATATATTTTGAATCTGTCATAATCAAAAAATTTCTTTCAAGATTATGGATTTCCCAAACAACACAAGCACCAACTTCAACAACACTCCACCGCCCCTGCCAATTACACCGGCCGTAGCTGTTCCGATCAATGAACAAACAGTACTGCTTGAGGCGATCCGCGGCCTCCTGGAAGGACAGCAGCAGCAGACTGCTATCTTGATGAACCGTCCCGAGGCAGAACTGTAACAACTCTAATTCTTATGTAAATAAATTTGATTAAAAGTTAATGTATACTTGGGGTATTTACAATTCCTGTGAGTACCATAAGTATTTGATTCAATTTTGAACAACAAGAAAGAGCTTATAGCTCATTGGTAAGACCTTGCACTGCTGAACCAAAACACCAGAGTTCAAATCCCATCAGGCACATTATTTTTAATTAGTTTTCTTTTAATTTTTTTAGAAGCCCAAGAGTCTACACGTGCATAACCCGTAAAACCAAGAGTCACACATAAAACAAACGACTCCACTGTGGTAACCAAGCAACGGGGGACATGTGGCGGCGAGACCCGGCCCGACTCGGCCGGCGCCGCCGGCCTGACTTGGCCGAAACCTTGTTTTCTTTGGTTTTTCTGGCAACTCTTGGACTTCTCATAACTCATGAACTATTCATTTCCCTGCACATTTACAGAGCATTTTAAAACACACAATAATCCATTTTTAATACACCTTTTCACATCCCTAAATCCTAATTTTACCTATAAATACCACACCTAAAATCACCCCTCCTCACCTACAAATTTCTGTCCAAACTCTCAAGAAAATTCCATAGACTTTTTGTGTGCAAGTGGAGTTAGCAAAGGGCGAAGCTCCGACGAATTTCCGACGACGATCCGAGGAGATTCCGGTGACGAAACGATGCACCGACACCTCCCACTTCTTCTTTTTCCTCTTATCTACACTACAATCCCGTAAGTCCCTTCTCCTCTTCTTTTTACTTTTCTAAAAATTTAGAATTCTATAACCCGACGGAAGTGGAATTAATCCGACTTCCGATTCAGTTTTTCCTTAAAAATCATATTTTCTTTAAACACAATAATACCAAACTCTCACATCATGATCATTAAACATTAATAATACATATCGACAAGTTTCATATCAAAAGAATTTATATTTCAATTTTTTATCGTAATTTTATAGAAAAATACCGTATAGTTTAGTTCGACATAAATCATTATAATTCCTTACTATACCTTTAGATAGTTCACGAGGTAATGACATACTTCCTTACAACACACATCTCTATCATAGCACGATATCTTTTGGGAACCTGGAATACGGAAATACGATTTTTACAAATAAATACCATAAACTACAAAACCTTTTTCTACAGGATATGTATTTTAAAAAAATCTTTGCAATGTGCCGCTACAGCCCATTTCGGGGAACCCGTTCGGGATGGTGTGGGTTATCGCACAACCTCGGGTTTAGTAGTGCGAGATGCAGACCTCCGCAAGGAACATACGGTCTCGAAAGATTTAAAAAATACAATTTTCTTTAGAAAATGTGATTTCTATCATAAATAAAACTTATATTTTTAATAAATAAATATATATGTAATTAATATTAAAATATCTATTTTTAATATTTATAATATTCCACATTTCCAAAATTCAAGAAAATATTCCATTTACAAGAAAATACTATACAATTCCAATATTACAAATAAATACCATATATTATGAAAAATAGGTTTTATTCACTAGAATTGTTACAGTGATAAAATATACATCAATGAAAACTTTAAAGACGATAATAAAATACTTGATGTGTATTTTGATAATTATACAAAATTATTTTTACATAAAACCCCCTCAAGTTATACTAAATTACAATAAGGACCCTAGTAAACATAGGTTTAAGCGGGACCAGTCTCTTGAGCCTCAGGGAGCCGAAGATATGGGTGCCTGCCTATTTATAGTAGACAACTTAACAAACAGTATTATTAACACGGTAATCGTTTTTGAAAAAGACACAAATCCTGCCGTCCATGTGCAGCGGTTATCGATAACACTAAAACCTAATTCAGGATTCAATTTCTTTTCTAATTGTCCGACTCAGACCGAGTCTCAATATAATCAATTTGACTTCAATGAGATTCAAGTATATATAACAATTCAATATGAATTCATATATTCAATCTGTTCAATCTATCAATCTATACAACCTGACCGAACCGAACCATGGATATACATCCATCTACATGATTCTCCAGTTACATCCATTTACTGATATCATGGTTTCGGCAAGTCATCCATCTATACAATTCAAATTACAAGACAATACAATACACTCAAGATATCGCGGGGTTTAAGGGGTAGATTGGTACGGAAGGTGTTATAAGTGGCACAAGACTGCAACCATTAAGACACCTAACCTGAATTCAATTGCCGTTGTACTGTGACCGAACGGTTCTTGTATTCCATCCACCGTAGTCTCTGGTCTAACGAAACTCCTCTCGTATACACTGGCCTTTTCTGTACCAAGTTACAAACAACAGCATTAACACTAAATATAACATTATAACAATATAATACCACTTTAAAAGTTACACTCTATATCTCTCTGTGTGTGTGTCTATTCTACTTCTCCCTTATCTTTGGGACTTACCGAGCGATTTGTTCGCTGACGACATTCTCTTTCTTCTTCTTCGGAATATCGTCAGGTGATTCGGACCTTCAGGAGATCGAGCCCACCAGCGAGGACTTGGATCAGCTAGCCTTCGCCCCGGAGCTCTAGATACTTTTACATTTCATTTCAGTACTTTCCATTTCTGTTATGCCACTGTTTAGGCATTGCTTTTCATTCCATGTATTTACTTTCAGATGTATTATAAAAAAATGTGAATAAATAAAGTTGATGTTCATTTATATCTATTGTCTGTCTCTTGTGCATTTTACTTATATTGCTTAGATACGCTTAGCGTGTTTATTTCAGAGTAAATACGTAGCGGCCAATCCCGTCCTCTGCCCGTACACTGGGAAGCGGGGCGTGACAGGTTTTGTTGGCGGCCCATGCATGTCAGAGCTGTATGGAACCCTACCATGCAGTCCAGCACTGTATAGACAACCTAAGCAATATAACACAAGAACCAGCAACTGAAAACATTCTTTACAATTCACATTTCTTGAATCTTATCATTTCATATACTTTGAATCTGTCCTAACCCAAATTTTTCTTTCAAGGTTATGGATTCCCCAAACAAGACCAGCACGAATGTCAACAATACTCCCCCACCACTACCACTCACACCTGCCGTCGCTGCTCCGATCAACGAGCAGACGGTTCTGCTTGAGGCGATCCGTAGCCTCCTGAAAGGACAGCAGTAGCAAACTGCTATTCTAATGAACCGACCAGAAGCGGAAGCATCTGGGGTGAAGCAATTCAGAGCTTTGCACCCTAAACAATTCTCAGGAAAAGAGAGCCTTCTAGAAGCTGAGGAATGGGCTCAAAGTATCGAAAATGATCTGGCAGCGGCACAAGTGCCAGAGATAGCTTGGGTTCGTGTTGCGAAGTTACAGCTCACGGACAATGCACGGGTCTGGTGGAAGGCGGAAGAAAGCCGTTTCACCCAGCCGATCGAATGGAGGACTTTCCGTGACATGTTCAACGCAAAGTACTTCCCTGAGACTGCCAGGTTCGACATGGAACAGCAGTTCATCCATATGCAACAAGGTTCAATGTGGACCAAGTCAGTAGATGAATA
Source organism: Agapanthus africanus (assembly GCA_030015575.1). Classification (NCBI taxonomy): domain Eukaryota; kingdom Viridiplantae; phylum Streptophyta; class Magnoliopsida; order Asparagales; family Amaryllidaceae; genus Agapanthus; species Agapanthus africanus. The sequence continues at coordinate 664,332,105 of CM057340.1, forward strand.
TGACGCTGAGTTCACCATGCTCAGTCGGTAAGATATGTCTCAATAATTCGATTTTTCAATATATCACATACCACACAGCTAACACAATACTTTAACAGATTTGCGGCACACCTGATGTCGACGGATGAGATCAGAGCCCGTCGATTTTAACAAGGGTTAGACCCGGAGATCCATGTTGCATTAGCCACAGGAGATTTTCCGACTCATGAATCGGCTCTGAAAGCTGCTTGCCGTTATGAGGCAGTGGTAAAGATGAGGGGCATATCTCAATCTGCTAGAGTTAAGCGCCCTGCCAACTAGATAGCAGGAGGAGCCTCATCAAGGCCATCTTTTGTGCCAAGGAGACCGGGCGTACCAATCAACAGGCCCAGCCCAGCCTTTTGTACCTACTGCAAGAGAGATGGACATCTGATGAAAGACTGCCAGTGAGCCAACCATCTTTGCTTAGTTTGCGGCTCAGCTACTCATGATATTGGGTCTTATCCCAGAAGACACAACCCAATTACTGCACCCAGACCGGCAATCAATTATCAGCAGAGACCAGCCCTTCAGGCACCTGCTCCAAGACTCGCTCTCCCTGCTCTACCACCTAGAGGACCACCGAATGCACCTCCTTCCCGTCAGTTCCACCAATCTCAATGGAACGTTCCGAGGAATGCTCCTTCGGCCAGGAGGAATGTACCACGGCGACATGCTTTCATGATGACCGTGGAAGAAGCTGAGGCCACTGGCCAAGTCATTACTGGTAACCCTTTCTTCTTAATCTTTTCTTTCAGTCTAAATACCTACCTACATATTTTTCTCTATACCTAAAACATATCCCACATACCTTAGGTATAATCTTAGTAGCCTCACCTCCTACACTAGCACTCTTCGATACTGGAGCACCTCACTGCTTTATGTCGCAACGGTTCATCCGAACTCATGCGATTCCAGTCACACCGATCGTATCCAGCTGGAATGTCAGTTCAGGGAACAGCGTTCTAAAGGTAACAATGGGATACAGCTTGTGTCCAGCAGTCGTCTGCAGCAGAGAATTCTATGCTGACTTCAAGGTGCTGGACATACCGAACTTCGATATGGTTCTAGAAATGGATTGGTTAGGAACCTTCTACGCTACTATCGACTGTCGTCAAAAGAGGATAGTGTTCGAGATTCCAGACCATCCGGTTTTCTATTTCAAAAGTGGAGACCGTACCCTGGAGCCAAGTACTTACAAGGCAAAGCCGAAGAAGGCAGTAATTGCAACAACTCAAGCGGAGGAAGAATCAAAGCCAGAAATAGTTCGAGAGATCGACGATGTGTTTCCTGACGATATATCAGGTTTGCCTCCCGATCGAGCTCTTGAATTCAGCATTGAATTAGTACCAGGAGCACAACCAGTGATCAAAGCACCTTATCGACAAGGCCGGATGGTTTGAAGGAGATCCGAACTCAGTTGGACGAATTATTGAAGAAATGATGGATTCGTCCCAGCACTTCAAGTTGGAGATCTCCAGTCTTGCTAGTGAAGAAGAAGGAAGGTTCATACAGATTGTGCATTGATTATAGAGCCTTGAATGAAGTAACGATAAAGAAAAAGTTTCCATTACCTCGCATCGACGATTTATTTGATCAGATAAGTGGATCTTGTGTTTTCTCCAAGTTAGATCTTCGTTCAGCTTATCATCAAGTGAAGGTCAAGGAATCTGATATCCACAAAACGATATTCAGAACTCGTTATGGACATTACGAATTTCTTATAATGCCATTTGGAGTGACCAACGCACCAGCAATATTCATGAATCTAATGAATCAAGTTTTCCGGGAGTACTTAGACAGGTTTGTTGTCATCTTTATCGACACCATCTTGGTGTATTCAAAGAGTCGGAAAGAACATACCGAGCACCTACGAATTGTCTTGGAAACTCTACGACAACATCAACTCTACGCCAAGTACAGCAAGTGCGAGTTTTGGCTAGATCAAGTCAGTTTCCTCAGACATATTGAATCAAGCGAAGAAATCTCTATGGATCCAGCGAAAGTTTCAGCAGTAAGCGAATGACCGACACCAAAATCAGTGAAGGACATTCGGAGTTTATTGGGTCTAGCTGGATATTACAGAAGGTTCATTGAAGGCTTTTCGAAGATAGCAACACCCCTGACCAAGCTCACACGTAAAGATGAAGACTTTGTGTGGTCAGAAGCATGCGAACAGACTTTCGTAGAACTCAAGTCAAAGTTGACATCAGCGCATATTCTCGTTATACCGTATCAATCTAGAGGTTTCGAAGTGAATTGTGATGCATCCGGTAAGGGATTAAAATGTGTTCTACATCAGCACGGTAAGGTTGTGGCTTATGTTTCAAGACAGCTGAAGATTCATGAGCGCAATTATCTGACGAATAATTTGGAATTGGCAGCCGTTATCTTTGCTCTTAAGATTTGGCGCCATTATCTTCTTGGTAAACGAGTGAACATATACACATATCACAAGAGTCTGAAATATGTGTTTACTCAGAAGGACCTTAATATGCGGCAGAGATGATGGTTAGAACTCATGGCGGACTTTGACATCAACCTGCTGTTGGGTTCCTAGGCACCCTAGTGAGGTCTCACAAGTGATCAAACACGCTAATTTCTAAAAAATACGGTGCCGAGAAACCCTAGAACGGATCGTCGGCTAGAATTCTAGGCGAAACATGTAAACTAGTTAACACTTAACTACAAAGAAACGGAAATACAACCTTTGTAGATCCGGTGCTCCACCTCCATAGCTCCGCAACGAAGTCCCCTCCGCTGTCCAAAAAGAATCCGGACTCCAACGTCGGCTTCGTCGAAGAATAACCGAGCTAGGTCGTCGATGTCCATGCCGAAGATGATCTACGTCGAGGCATCGCTAAATCAAGCTCCACCTTCACCTTGCCATGAAAACTTGTGAAGAAAACACACTCTACTACTTGGCAAGAGGTAGAGGATGAAGAAATAGGAAGTGGGTAGACTTTAGAATTGGATTTCTCACTCATTTCATCAAGTTGCCATTGATGGTCAAGCTTTTCTTCACTTGAAGGAAGAAGAAGAAGACGCTTAAAAAAATATTATGATAAGAATAATAGAATATATTAGAATGATGATTCTTATCATAATAATGACTATGGTAAAGTGTAGAGAGGTAACTTGAGTTAATGAGAATGGTTAGGTTTAAAAAGAAGACAAAAATGGTGACATGGTCAAAATATTCATGAAGCTTCATGAATGAAAAGAATGCCACCATTTATCTCATTTCTTTTTCTTTTTCTAAAAGAATAAAAGAATAAAATGAATAAAAACCTTAACCATTTATTTAACCAAGGTATTAACTCTTTACACAAACCCTAGCTATCATATATCATCATATATGATACAAGCATGTGCACAAAAGTATATCATATATACAATTTGCACAATCCAAGTGAGAAAATCCATTTAAAGTGAACCGATACTAGTTAATGCAAAGTAATATATCAAATATATAATTATACATTAAATCATTAAATCAACACTTGATTCAATGATCCGGTCATGTCGCACACAACCGACTAGTATACAATGTATCGGCTTATCGAATCAACGCTTGAATCGATAACTAGGTTATATCGCATACAACCATTCGATACATTCATCGCGAGAATGAAATACGGTATCACATACACGCATTATTCTCGGTGCCGCACATATCTCATATGCGCTCCTATTTCGTTTCGCTTGAGCCAGGAAACCTCTGTGTAGGACTCTAAAGACTCGTCAATACGCCGGCAGCGGATGATGATCATATCAAACACCCACAAGCCGCAAGCGGTCTGCTAAACGTAACGGCCACCCGGGTATTGAGCGATCAGAAGATCGACGAGCAAGCCCGCTCACACTCCTGCGAATCCAACCAGTAACACTTACCGTACGGTCCGGTCTGTTCGTCTGATATGTCGCATATCTCGCCTAGGGGTGGTAAACGTCAGACCCCAATAGCTCGATAAGTCATGCCGACGTAGGGTCCATAACATTCGTGAAACTACTGATAACACTTACCAGTATATCACTGCAACCCTGGCCAGGGATTTCCGGTTATGGCCAGTCGAGCATAGCACAACATCAACCCCCAATACCGGGAGAGACGAATCCCCTCCTATCGCTCATTGCCTCCATGTGAATCGGGACTGTACCCAAAAACCACCTGTTTGCACAACTCAGTAGAGCCGTGGTAGGGTGAAAATCAAAGCACAGTGGGAGACACACAAGACTCTATGACGATCTCGGGTCAACAGAATAAGCTGTACCAGTGTCACCAGAGAACTGCCATCTGACGTGAGGTATAATACCATCTGGGAGTTCTCGGCGAGTCCGTTCAGTGTACCCAGTCTCCACTGAGCACCCGCATACCATCTCCGATGTCAAACACCAATGGATATGGGATCATCCATCGCCCATCGCATGGGTCGAGAAGATATACGCTAGTCTACTCTGGAATATCGATGCCCCGTCTCGATATTCCCTCGACTAGGAACATTTCAAGGATGTACTCATGGACTATCCAGGCCCCACTAGTATGATCTGCATCACAGTCCTGGAAGTCGAGTATACATCCTAAGGGCTTTATCAACATGTAATCAGAGAGACAGAAAGTATACATGTTAAGATAAAGTGCAACCAGATAGCGTACTATCATGTCGAGCAAGAAAGTCCTACCTATATATGTCCCAGCATCCACTACAATATACATCCAATGTACAGTAATGGCCTCTAGGGCATACATATAACTAACAATCTCCCACTTGCACTAGGGCCATCTGTAGCAGTGGTTGCAGTATCACATACTCAACCATCCCATAAAAGTCTCTCTTTGGGAAAAGGCCTTCGTGAGTGGATCCGCCGTGTTGTCCTCTGAGTCTACTCTCCTAACCTCGATCACCCTGGAGATTAACTATCTCCATGATCAGGTGATGCTGCCTCAGAATATGTCTGGGTCACTGATGGGACCAGGGTTCCAGGGTCGAAGCCACGCTTCCATTGTCATACAATGGCAGGAACCTAGTTCATCTTATGAACCAATATACACCCAAACTTCCTCTTTGGTAGTATCTTTAATAGCGATGTTACCAGCCTTTATCGTCTAGTTTGCCACGGTATCGAGCTTGGAACTCTTCCAACATACCGTCCCTTTACTGAGGGTAAAGACAGTGCCTGTGACTGATATTCAGTCGTCTTTATCACCCTGGAACACTTCCAGTGATTCTCCCCAGGATCGATTGATACCATCTCACTACATCTAGTGAGAATCCTAACATCCAATTACATCTATCTCATAGATGAAAACTCAGGATTTAGGAGGTATCACTTTGATCCTATTTGGGGAATTCTAGTGATAATAGGAGATTGACCGATCGTAGTATAGGAAACTCTTTTCCTATCAAGAGTATGTTGTCTACGTACAATACGAAGATGACCACCTTACTCTCTACTACCCTTTTGTATATACAAGGTTCGTTTACCATTTTGATGAAGTCAAACACTTTGACTATCACATCAAAACAGACGTTCCAACTCCGCGATGCCTGCTTCATTATGTAAAGCAACTTGCACACGTTTTCGCTGCTCCCACTGTTTACGAAGACCTCTGGCTGTGTTCTTATAGACGTTCTCTTCTAAATCAGTATTTAGAAAAACAGTCATGGCACCCAACCGCCAGATATCGTAGTCATGGTATGTAGCCGTGGTAAGTAGGATCTGGATAGACTTAAGCATAGCTACTGGAAAAAGGTTTCATCATTATCCATGCCTGGTCGATGACGAAAACCTTTAACAAGTCTAGCTTTGAAAGTCTCAACTTTTCCATCTATACCAAGTAATCTTCTCAAGATATACTTGCTCCTGATGGGAATTTAACCCTTCAGATGTAGCAACCAAAGTCCATACTCTGCTGGTGTACATGGATTCTATCTCAGATCGCTAAGCATCCAGCCATTCTTACAGAGTCCCTACTCTCGATGGCCTGCTCGAAACTAGTTGGGTCATCATCTCATGATGCAATCCTTGCTCCCACTGTCATCGAGAAACCGAGGTATCTCTCAGGCGGATAAGGAACCCTACTAGATCGGCGAAGAGGCTGAGGTTCGTCGGGAACTATAGAATCTTATGGTTCTGTCAAGTCATCAACTGCAGTTTTGTATAGCTGGAACCTTTCCAGTTCTACAGAACTGATCCTGCCTCGATCTTGTCCGAATTTTGCTTTTGACATAGGCCGGACAACCCCAAATCTTAACTAACTTAAGATATGGGCTCTTCCCTTTCCATATCACATATGAAGTGGTAGGCAATGATTTGATTCGAACCCTATTCAATAGGTATGCAGCTTCTCAAGCGCATAATACCCAAAAGGAAACAGGTAACTCAGTAGTACTCATCATAGAGCACACCTTATCATATAGGGTGTGATTGCCTCGTCCCGATATACCATCGTGCTATGGTGTATACGGAGGAGTAATGCTGAGAGAGAATCTCATTCTCCTTTAGAATAGTCCAGGAATGCCATGCACAAGTATTCTCTCCCTGATCTCATCATAGGACATAATACTTATACCCGGTTATTGGTTCTCTACTTCTAACTTATATTCTGTGAATACCTCAAAAGGTTCGGACTTATGTTTCAACAGGAACATATAACCGAATCTTGAGAGATTATCAGAGAATATAATGAAGTAGAAAGAACCAATCCTGGCATGTGTAGACAGGAGACTTTACATACATCATCATGTATTAGTCCCAAGAGTTTACTAACTCTTTCTCTGTTTCTAATAAACAGAGCTATGGTCATCTAATCTTTGTGACATGACTGGCAAGTTTCACAAGATGTAAATTCAAACTGATTTAAATATGCATCTAAAATGTAACTTCAGCCAGTCGGGTCGCATTGATGTGACCTAGTCTACAATGCCTCAAGAAGGATTCGTTCATTTCTGAACTCTTCCTCTTGTGTGTGTTCTGTATACGAGGAACTGTAGTTTGATTTAGAACGCCAATGCTTTTAGATAACGTGCCTGAACCGATCAACTTTTGATATAGGAAACGTTCAAAACATTATCCATCTATACAAAATTATATCATTTCTTTACTAATAAAGAGACTGATATGATTTTGTATATCAGGTTCGATATCTAATAGCATTTGTTCAGAATCAATGTTTTCGTAATACAGGGTGACAGTGACCAACAGACTTGGCTGCAACACTTGCCCCGTTTTCTGTCTCATGAAACTTATCACCCGTTCTCAGTTTTTCTACCTTTTTGTAGCCCTATGTAACAGATTACATATCTGGGATCCTGATCCGGTATCATATACCCAGGATGCAGAGGATACTGAGAAACAGTTCTTTGTAATGAACACACCCGAAGGAGATGCATCATATGTACTTTCTTCGTTTGGGCGGCATAGGAATTCTGGTATTCCCCAATTTCCTGCTCTGTCTTATAACAATTATAAGTTGGAGCGGGACCAACGTTCCCCAGCTCAGTATAACAAGCAGGTTCGGTCAATTTTCCGTATTATTATCTTGATTAAGGCGTGATATGGTCGCTACCTGGAGAGAGAGAGAAGAAAACACTCAGCGTGCGCTCTTGCAAGATCAGATTGGTTATATATTTTATCTAATCAGGATGGCTCCCACTGTTTTTATCAAATCTTCCTTCAAACCTTAAAAGGAAAGACTAGCCGGGATTAATTACACTCTACAAGTTCGCCAATCTTTCAGCCATGCCAGTGTCGGTACTTTGAGGGAGGTTCCCCGTGCTTTCGCACGGACCTAATTACTGTAAACCTCGTTTTCCCAGAGGCGTAACCCCGTTGACACCTTTCTAGACACCTACTTGATCGGCTAATTGTAAAGTGCAAAACTCTCCCAGGAGTAACAATTACTCGCAGTGGGTATCGGGATCCAACTATCACATAGAAGGTATGCAATCTCATTGCAAGTTTCAACACTTGAAACTCCCGATAAAGGTTTTTACCCCTAGCACCTATGACCTTAACTATGGTCAACAAATCATAAGTACTAGTCAAGTTCTACCCGTCATTTCGTGATTAATTAGACCCACCCACATGACCCTTAACTAAGGTCAACAAAGTCACGCGGCTGTCCTAACTAATCGCATCATATGCGGTGTAGGAAGACATCACTTAGCTACCGTACACTGTGCCTTGACTATGGTCAACAAACACAGCACGAATACTAAGTACTCTACTTCCTAAAATGACGGAGGGTTGCGACTGGTTTTTGTGAAAACCTTTAACGCTTTGAACTTGATCTCGTTGCGGAATCAAATGGTTTTTAAATGGAATGTTTTTGAGGCTTTTCTAGTTTTGCTAAAGGGGTCACTCCCGGTGAAGGGATCGTCGGCCCTTTCCTCGTCGAATGAGGTGCGGGATATATCATATATATCACTGTGCAAAGCGAAAACTATAGAAGCGATCAAAGACAAACCGAGTGTGTAGCATCTGCCAGTTACTGCTAAAGGAGTCACTCCCGGTGAAGGGATCTCGGTCCTTTCCTCATCGAATAAGGTGCTAGATGTTCTATAATGAACACCGCGATGCAAAGCAAGAACTGTAGCTACCTGTTTTATTTTGAAATTCGATTCCACAACATCAATTAGGTTTATTTTCTTTCATTAATCTCATTAATGAATATCCCATCATTTAAGTCCACCTAACCATCACAGATAAATATAACGTACGCTTATGCCATCCGCATTCGCCTCGATGTCCCGTCTGCACCGTTAGGTTAGGTAACTAACGCCAGAGCGAGGCAGGGCTAGCGCGGGTGTAAAACATAAGCAACGTCTATATAATATATCATATATACTATATATAATATCTGTCACAGAACATCACATGATCACAGATAAATCACATCAGAAGAAACATATGAAATATTGGATATACTAGGACGTCCGTGTTTTCAATACGAGCCAGTATAAAGCACGGATTCCACGGTCGTGATGAATAGCCAATCCCACACCCCTAGACCCCTACGAGAGCGGCAAGCAACCCTACCAATTCTAGGGTTAGGAGACCCGGACTCGACTCCTCGAGTTGGTCTCCCACTGGACCCCAGAACCCGGTTACTTATGCTCCCCTCCTTGGGTCTATCCTAGTGCAGAAAAGTAAATAATATACAACGGGTGACGACTTCCGCAACCTGGAAGTGCCCCAATAAAAGAATATTACATACAAGTTTTTACATGAATGAAAATGAAAAACACTCATCTCACATAAAAAACCCCGGCTATTCAAACACGACGATCCAATATAACATATCCAGCAACGCATAACAACACATGTCATCAACGTAAGTAAATATGCGCATCCCAATTGTCGTTGACATATAGCAACGAAAACCGGCGATATCACATATTACACTTACGGTCACAGAAAAGAAAGTGTAAAACTACAACAGTTGGAATCCGCAACCACCTCAGACATCGCATGCCTGACCAAATGAATACCTTAGACATCGCATGCCTAACAATTATAAACCCCGCATTTTAGTCTCATTATCGAAAACTCTTTTCAATATCAAGTCGGGCAATTCAACAGGATTCCCGACATTCTGATCGAATGCTCGTCGCAAACTTTAGTAGGCGGCCGCACCCCCGACGCCGTCGACGAAGTGCACCAAGGCGGAACACCGCTACCGGGAGCACCCGAACGGATGCTTTCGGCGACGGGGTTCTCCTACAGTCACTTGGTCGGGGCTATGGGGTGGGGCTGTCTATTAAGTTTACCCGGCGAGTATCCGCATACGCTACGTGATTGCGACGGACTTTTGATCACATCAAAACTCCGTGGCAACCGATCAAGTGAGACTAAACTGCTACGTTTACAATATTCATTCCGTTATCTCATAACAATTTGTGAATTCCAATTATTGTATCACATTCCGGATAAATAGAAAATGCCAAACTTTTCGATCGAACAATCGAACACCCAAGTTTTCCCGATACAGCTCAACACATGAAATAAGTCTAACAACATTCAGTTCGTGCCTCAGTACCGACGGTCCAGCCGTAGAAGGGTCAAGCCAACGCCTCACATGTGGCACGCCGTACTGCCCCAAACCCGAAGGTTTAAAGGGCAGTTCAAGACGGTCACATAATCGAGTTAAGGTTTGTTGTCTTCTAGAGGGTCCATCGCGTTACTTGCACTACTTAGAACGTCGTTAAACTACGGAAAAATCCAACAATTGGAAATTTCCCGGCAGGGGAAAAAATGGGTATTTATATCCGGTCGAACTTTTTAACATATTCTAAGATTTATCCGAAAAAACACACCGACAAAATTAGACAATCCGACCGATACACCGAGTTCCCAATACAACCCAGAAAATGCAACTCTGGAAAAATTATTAAAAATCCCCAGAAAAACCAGAACAGACAACTAAGAGTTACTGTGCAAAATAGGATGCACAAAGCGACAAAATAGCCGCGGATCCGCCGCATCATCCTACTGTAGGGCCGCGGATCCGCGCCTCTTTTGTGGAATCAGGACCACGAATTTCACAGTAAGTCTTAGGATTACCTGCTTGTTTTTCTGAATATTTTTAATTTGGAAAAATCCTCGAAATTAGAAAATGTACAGAGAGCATATTCTTAGTCGGGGTTTTGGGTCGATCGGACTTCTGATTCCGTCGGGACTTCGCCTAAGGCTCTAGCTAGGCTCTGATACCACTGTTGGGTTCCTAGGCACCCTAGTGAGGTCTCACAAGTGATCAAACACGCTAATTTCTAAAAAATACGGTGCCGAGAAACCCTAGAACGGATCGTCGGCTAGAATTCTAGGCGAAACATGTAAACTAGTTAACACTTAACTACAAAGAAACGGAAATACAACCTTTGTAGATCCGGTGCTCCACCTCCATAGCTCCGCAACGAAGTCCCCTCCGCTGTCCAAAAAGAATCCGGACTCCAACGTCGGCTTCGTCGAAGAATAAGCGAGCTAGGTCGTCGATGTCCATGCCGAAGATGATCTACGTCGAGGTATCGCTAAATCAAGCTCCACCTTCACCTTGCCATGAAAACTTGTGAAGGAAACACACTCTACTACTTGGCAAGAGGTAGAGGATGAAGAAATAGGAAGTGGGTAGACTTTAGAATTGGATTTCTCACTCATTTCATCAAGTTGCCATTGATGGTCAAGCTTTTCTTCACTTGAAGGAAGAAGAAGAAGAAGCTTAAAAAAAATATTATGATAAGAATAATAGAATATATTAGAATGATGATTCTTATCATAATAATGACTATGGTAAAGTGTAGAGAGCTAACTTGAGTTAATGAGAATGGTTAGGTTTAAAAAGAAGACAAAAATGATGACATGGTCAAAATATTCATGAAGCTTCATGAATGAAAAGAATGCCACCATTTATCTCATTTCTTTTTCTTTTTCTAAAAGAATAAAAGAATAAAATGAATAAAAACCTTAACCATTTATTTAACCAAGGTATTAACTCTTTACACAAACCCTAGCTATCATATATCATCATATATGATACAAGCATGTGCACAAAAGTATATCATATATACAATTTGCACAATCCAAGTGAGAAAATCCATTTAAAGTGAACCGATACTAGTTAATGCAAAGTAATATATCAAATATATAATTATACATTAAATCATTAAATCAACACTTGATTCAATGATCCGGTCATGTTGCACACAACCGACTAGTATACAATGTATCGGCTTATCGAATCAACGCTTGAATCGATAACTAGGTTATATCGCATACAACCATTCGATACATTCATCGCGAGAATGAAATACGGTATCACATACACGCATTATTCTCGGTCCCGCACATATCTCATATGCGCTCCTATTTCATTTCGCTTGAGTCAGGAAACCTCTGTGTAGGACTTTAAAGACTCGTCAATACGCCGGCAGCGGATGATGATCATATCAAACACCCACAAGCCGTAAGCGGTCTGCTAAACGTAACGGCCACCCGGGTATTGAGCGATCAGAAGATCGACGAGCAAGCCCGCTCACACTCCTGCGAATCCAACCAGTAACACTTACCGTACGGTCCGGTCTGTTCGTCTGATATGTCGCATATCTCGCCTAGGGGTGGTAAACGTCAGACCCCAATAGCTCGATAAGTCATGCCGACGTAGGGTCCATAACATTCGTGAAACTACTGATAACACTTACCAGTATATCACTGCAACCCTGGCCAGGGATTTCCGGTTATGGCCAGTCGAGCATAGCACAACATCAACCCCCAATACCGGGAGAGACGAATCCCCTCCTATCGCTCATTGCCTCCATGTGAATCGGGACTGTACCCAAAAACCACCTGTTTGCACAACTCAGTAGAGCCGTGGTAGGGTGGAAATCAAAGCATAGTGGAAGACACACAAGACTCTATGACGATCTCGGGTCAACAGACTAAGCTGTACCAGTGTCACCAGAGAACTGTCATCTGACGTGAGGTATAATACTATCTGGGAGTTCTCGGCGAGTCCGTTCAGTGTACCCAGTCTCCACTGAGCACCCGCATACCATCTCCGATGTCGAACACCAATGGATATGGGATCATCCATCGCCCATCTCATGGGTCGAGAAGATATACGCTAGTCTACTCTGGAATATCGATGCCCCGTCTCGATATTCCCTCGACTAGGAACATTTCAAGGATGTACTCATGGACTATCCAGGCCCCACTAGTATGATCTGCATCACAGTCCTGGAAGTCGAGTATACATCCTAAGGGCTTTATCAACATGTAATCAGAGAGACAGAAAGTATACATGTTAAGATAAAGTGCAACCAGATAGCATACTATCATGTCGAGCAAGAAAGTCCTACCTATATATGTCCCAGCATCCACTACAATATACATCCAATGTACAGTAATGGCCTCTAGGGCATACATATAACTAACACCTGCAATATCACCCAGGGAAGGTGAATGTAGTTCCAGATGCTCTTAGTCTCCAACCATTAGCAATGCATTTTACCGCTCAGTGGAAGCTTCAACAAGACTTATATCAGATGGAGATTGAAGTAGTCATGCCAGGTAACGCTTCAAGTTTGATGAATTTACAAGTTCAACCTACTATTGTCAATCAGATCAAAATAGCTCAAGCAAGTGACGCTAAGTTGCAAAAGATCAGAGAACAAATAGACAATGGACTCAGAACAAACTTCATCATCCATGAAGATGGATCTTTGAGGTACGGCAGTTGATTGTGTGTACCAAAAGGTTCTGTTCAGGAAGAGTTAATGAAAGAAGCTCACAGCTCTCCCTACTCAGTACACCCTGGAGGTACAAAGATGTACAAAGATCTGCGTCAAAATTACCGGTGGCATGGAATGAAGCGTGAAGTAGCCAGAAGCGTCGCAAAATGCTTGGTGTGTCAGCAAGTAAAGGCTGAACATCACAGGACCGCTGGATTACTTCAACCGTTATCGATCCCAGAATGGAAGTGGCAACACATCACAATGGATTTTGTGACTGCACTCCCTCGCAGCACAAAGGGTAACGATGCGGTATGGGTTATTGTGGATCGACACAATGTTAGCTCACTTCATCTCATTTCAAGTTGGCCAATCAACTGAGACATTAGCAAAGAAGTACATGGAGGTAAGAATCTACTTAAGATTTCAAATCTTCATAATGTACTATCTCTGATACCCATGAACTCATACAGGAAATTATGAGACTTCATGGAGTACCGGTCTGCATTGTCTCCGATCGTGATATAAGATCCCGATCACAATTTTGGCAAAGTCTGCAACGAGCTTGGGAACAAGTCTAAACTTCAGCACGGCTTATCATCCACAAACTGATGGTCAGTCTGATATTCAGATCTTGGAGGATATGCTCAGAGCGTGTATGTTAGACTTCGAAGGATCGTGGGAAGATCACCTACATCTTGTGGAGTTTTCATCCAACAACAGCTACCAAACAAGTATTGGAATGGCACTTTTTGCAGTACTTTATGGAAGGAAGTGTAGATCGCCATTAAGTTGGGACGACATCGGAGATAGAGAACTCCTTAGACCTGAGATGATAGTAGCAACCGTAGATATGGTACGCACTATCAAAGAAAAGATGCGCATAGCCCAAGATCGACAGAAGCACTGGGCTGATGCAAAGCGCCGTCATTTGGAGTTCTAGCCAGGACATCATGTATTGCTGAAGATATCTCTAAACCGCGTAGTGATTCGATTTAGAAGACGGGGTAAGCTTAGTCCAAGATATATTGGACCGTTTGATATACTCGAACGAGTCGGTGAAGTGGCTTATCGCTTAGCACTTCCACCTTCATTGGAAGGAGTATATAACATATTCCACATATCCTAACTCAGAAGATATGTGAGTGACCCCAGCCACATTCTCGATCATTCCGAACTCACTGTATAGCCCGACTTATCTTGTGAGCAACAATCTGTTGAGATCCTGGACAGAAAAGTGAAGTCACTTTGGAACAAGGAAGTCAACTTGGTTCGAGTGATGTGGAGAAAAGACACTCCAGGAGAATCGACATAGGAAAGAGAAGATGAGATGCGTGCAAGATATCCTCACTTATTTGTAAACTAGTCCTTAAAATAAATTGTAAATTTCGAGGACGAAATTTTTGTAAGGAGGGTAGACTGTAACAACTCCAATTCTTGTGTACATAAATTTGGTTAAAATTTAATGTATACTTGGGATATTTACAATTCCTGTGAGTATCATAAGTATTTGATTCAATTTTGAACAGCAAAAAGAGCTTATAGCTCATTGGTAAGACCTTGCACTGCTGAACCAAAGCACCAGAGTTCAAATCCTATCAGCCACATTATTTTTAATTAGTTTTCTTTTAATATTTTTAGAAGCCCAAAAGTCTACACATGCATAACCCGTAAAACCAAGAGTCACACATAAAACAAACGACTCCACTGTGGTAACCAAGCGACGTGGGATACGTGACGACGAGACCTGGCCTGACTCGGCTGGCGGCGCCGCATGACTCGGCCGAAACCTTGCTTTCTTTGGTTTTTCTAGCAACTCTTGGACTTCTCATAACTCCTGAACAATTCATTTCCCTGCACATTTACAGAGCATTTTAAAACACACAATTAATCCATTTTTAATACACCTTTTCGCATCCCTAAACCCTAATTTTACCTATAAATACCACACCTAAAATCATCCCTCCTCACTTCCAAATCTCTATCCAAACTCTCAAGAAAATTCCATAGACTTTTTGTGTGCAAGTGGAGTTAGCAAAGGGCGAAACTCCGACGAACTTCCGACGACGATCCGAGAAGATTCCGGCGACAAAACGACGCACCGGAACCTCCTACTTCTTCCTTTTCCTTTTATCTACACTAAAATCCCGTAAGTACCTTCTCCCCCTTCTTTTTACTATTCTAAAAATTTAGAATTCTAAAACCCGACGGAAGTGGAGTTAATCCGACTTCCGATTCGGTTTTTCCTTAAAAATCATATTTTTCTTAAACACAATAATACCAAACTCTCACATTATGATTATTAAACATTAATAAAACATATTGATAAGTTTCATATCAAAAGAATTTATATTTCAATTTTTTATCGCAATTTTACAGAAAAATACTATATAGTTTAGTTCGACATAAATCATTATAATTCCTTGCTATACCTTTAGATAGTTCACGAGATAATGACCTACCTCTTCACAACATACATATCTATCATAGCACGATATCTTTTGGGAACCTAGAATACGGAAATACGATTTTTACAAATAAATACCATAAACTACAAAACCTTTTTCTACAAGATATGTAATTTTAAAAAATCTTTGCAATGTGCCGCTACAGCCCATTTCGGGGAACCCGTTCGGGATAGTGTGGGTTATCGCACATTCTCAGGCTTAGTAGTGCGAGATTCAAACCTCCGCAAGGAGCATACGGTCTCGAAAGATTTAAAAAATACAATTTTCTTTAGAAAATGTGATTTCTATTATAAATAAAACTTGTATTTTTAATAAATAAATATATATGTAATTAATATTAAAATATCTATTTTTAATATTTATAATATTCCACATTTCCAAAATTCAAGAAAATATTCCATTTACAAGAAAATACCATACAATTCTAATATTACAAATAAATACCATATATTATGAAAAATAGGTATTATTCACTAGAATTTTCACAATGATAAAATATACATCAATGAAAACTTTAAAAATGATAATAAAATAATTGAGGTGTATTTTGAAAATTATACAAAATTATTTTTACATAAAACCCCTTCAAGTTATACTAAATTACAATAAGGACCCTAGTAAACATAGGTTTAAGCGGGACCAGTCTCTTGAGCCTCAAGGAGCCGGAGATATGGCTGCTTGCCTATTTAAGGTAGACAACTTAACAAACGATGCTATCAACACGGTAATCGTCTTTGAAAAAGACACAAATCTTGCCGTCCATGTGCAGCGGTTACCGATAACACCAAAACCTAATTCAGTGTTCAATTTCTTTTCTAATTGTCTGACTCAGACCGAGTCTCAATATAATCAATCTGACTTCAATGAGATTCAAGTATATATAACAATTCAATATGAATCCATATATTCAATCTGTTCAATCTATCAATCTACACAATCTGACCGAACCGAACCATGGATATACATCCATCTACATGATTCTCCAGTTACATCCATTTACTGATATCATGGTTTTGGCAAGTCATCCATCTATACAATTAAAATTACAAGACAATACAATACACTCAAGATATCGCGGGGTTTAAGGGGTAGATTGGTATGGAAGGTGTTAGAAGTGGCACGAGACTGCAACTATTAAGACACCTAACCTGAATTCAATTGCCGTTGTACCGTGGCTGAACGGTTCCTTATATTCCATACATTGTAGTCTCTGGCCTAACGAGACTCCTCTCGTATACACTGGCCTCTTCTATACCAAGCTACAAACAACAACGTTAACACTAAATACAACATTATAGCAATATAATACCACTTTAAAAGTTACACACACTTTCTCTCTCTCTCTCTGTCTATTCTACTTCTCTCTTATCTTTGGGACTTACCGAGCGATTTGTTCGCTGACGACATTCTCTTTCTTCTTCTTTGGAATGTCGTCAGGTGATTCGGACCTTCAGGAGATTGAGCCCACCAGCGAGGACTTGGATCAGCTAGCTTTCGACCCAGAGCTCTAGATACTTTTACATTTCATTTCAATACTTTCCATTTCTGTTATGCCACTGTTTAAGCATTGCTTTTCATTCCATGTATTTACTTCCAGATGTATTGTAAAAAGAATGTGAATAAATAAAGTTGTTGTTCATTTATATCTATTGTCTCTGTCTCTTGTGGATTTTACTTATACTGCTTAGATACGCTTAGCGTGTTTACTTTAGAGTAAATACATAGAGACCAGTCGCGTCCTCTACCCGTACACTGGGAAGCGGGGCGTAACAAGAACCACCCGGGGTGAAGCAATTCAGAGCTTTGCACTCCAAGCAATTTTCGAGAAAAGAGAGCTTTCTAGAAGTCGATGAATGGGCTCAGAGTATTGAAGATGACCTGGCAGCGACACAAGTGCTAGAGATAGCTTGAGTTCGAGTTGCGAAGCTGCAACTCACTGACAATGCACGGGTCTGATGGAAGGCGGAAGAAAGCTGTCTCGCCCAGCCGATCGAATGGAGGTCTTTCCGCGATATGTTTGACGCAAAGTACTTCCTCGAGACTGCCCGGTTTGACATGGAGCAGCAATTTATTAATCTACAACAGGGTTCAATGTGTACCAAATCAGTGGATGAGTACGATGCTGGGTTTACCATGCTCAGTCGATTCGCAGCACACCTGATACCGACGGATGAGATCAGAGCCCGACGATTCCAACAAGGGTTAGATCCAGAGATCCAAGCTGCCTTAGCTACAGGGGATTTCCCAACCTATGATTTGTCTTTAAAGGCTGCCCGAAGATACGAGGCAGTGGTGAAGAGGAAGGGCAGATCCCAATCTGCCAGAGTTAAGCGCCCTGTCGGTTAGATGACAGGAGGAGCCTTTTCAAGGCCAACTGTTGAACCCAGGAGACCGGAAAAAACAATTAACCAGCCAAGTCCAGATTTTTGCTTCTATTGCAAGAGAGAAGAACACTTGTGAAAGGAATGTAGGAGCGCAAAAGGCCAATGTTTAGTTGTGGCGCATCCAATCACGAAATTGGGACCTATCCTTATAGATGCAACTCAGCTCACATACCCACCAACTACTCGCAGTGGCCAGCTATCCAGGGTCCTGCACCTCGTCTGGCACTTCCAGCTCCATCTCCTGCATAGCCTAATCGCCAATTCCAACAAGCACAGAGGAACATGCCTCGAGGGCAGAGAAACATGCCCCAAGGACAAAGGAATGTATCTCCAGCAAGGAGGAATGTACCCCGGCGTCAGGCTTTCATTTTAGCAACCGTAGAAGCCGAGATTGTTGACTAAAGTAACCCTGGTATTTCCCCCACCTCTTTCCAAAAATTTTGCATTCTTTTGTTATTCCAAATATTTTTCATACACTATCAATAGTTCTATCACTAAATTGCTTTGAATCTGTTACACTTTCTTTCAACAAATTTCGAGAACGAAATTTTTATAAGGAGGGTAGAATGTAACAACCCTAACTTTCTGTATGAATTTTTTTCAAAATACAGGAAAAGAAACCTAAGCTTGAGCACGAGTTATAAGTTTGTTTTGTTTTTGAACAGCAAGAAAGAGCTTGTAGCTCACTGGTAAAGCCTTGCACTGCTGAGATAAAGCACCTGAGTTCAAATCCCATCAGTCACATTTTTTAGTTAAATTTCTTTTAATCTTTTTAGAAGCCCAAAGGTCTACACGTGCACAACACGTAAACTGAAGAGTTACAAATCATTTAAACATGTGCACTGAAGAATACGAGGCGGCACCTACACGTGGCACGAAGACCAACCCCACACGTTGGTGTTGGCCCGGTGACATTGGCAAAACGCCCGGTGCTGCCGGTCTCCCCCGTCCCTAATGCTCTCAATTCTTCACCCCTGCACCCTTTCAGCTATCCCACTTCTCCTAGGCTGTTTATCTTCTCTGCAATTACACAGAGAATTTAAAATACATCTTTAATCTTATTTTTATTACAAATTTTAATACACCCATTCACTACACTAAACCCTAGATTTTCCTATAAATACCACCCCTCATTTCACATTTCCTCACTCACAAATCCCTGCCAAAACTTTCAAGAATTCCTAAGTCTCTATATTGTGCAAGTGCATTTAGCAAAGGGCAAAGCTCCGACAAAGTTCCGGTGACGATATGGGGAGTTTTCGGCAATGAAACGAAGCACCGACGAATCCTAGAGTTCCTCCTACCTCCCCCCTCTCATCAAAGCCAGTAAGTCCCATTTCCCCCTGTAACAACCCCAAACTTTATGTACAACTTTTTGTAAAAAAAAATTCCAAAATTATATTAAGGGGTATTTTTGCCTGAGCACAAGATATAAGTTTGTTTTGCTTTTTAATAGCAACAAAGGAGTTTGTAGCACATTGGTAATACCTTGCACTGCTGAACCAAAGCACCAGAGTACAAATCCCATCCACCACATTATTTTTTAATATTGTTTTATTTTGAATTTTTAGAAGTCCAAGGGTCTACACGTGCATAACTCGTAAAACCCTACTACATAAATAAAACAAACTATCCCAGGGGGTACATGATATGACGAGGAACCTAAGGCACACCGGAATCGGTCGGACTCGGCCGAATCGGCCGGCGACCCGGCCGACTCGGCCCGTCGCCACCGGCCGGACTGCTGATCCCCCAACACCAAACTTCTATCTCTTGGCCTCCCTAGTACCCCTGTATACTTTAATTATCCTGCACAGTAACAGAGCCCCTTTAAAACCCTATTTACTCCATTTTTAATACATTTTTTTTACACCCTTTCACCTACCTTAAACCCTAGCCTTATCCTATAAATACCACCACTAGACACACCCCCTCACTCACAATTCTGTCCAAACTCTCAAGAAATTCCTCTAGAAATTTTAGTGCGCAATTGAAGTTAGCAAAGGGGTGAAACTTCAGCGATCTTCCGACGACGACTCTAGGAGCTCCCGGCGACGAAACGACGCCTCCTACCGTTTTCTCTTCCTCATTCCTAACCTACAAACCCATAAGTCCCACCTATCTCTTCTATTCTCTAGTTTTAAAACTTCTTTTAATAAAACCCGACGGAATCGGAGTTAATCCGATGTCCGATTCGGTTCTTCCTAAAAATCTCACTTTTCTTAAATACAATTATACTAAACCCTTACATGTTGACTATTAATCATTAACAAACATGTTGAACAAGTTTCATGACAATATATTTCATTTTGTAACTTTTACCGCTCTTTTTTTCAGTAAAATACCATGTAGTATGGTTTCGACTTTAAAACATCCTTAATCTTGCAATACCTTTAGATAGATCACGAGGTAATGACCTACCTCCCCACAATACTCATATACAACATAGCACAATATCTTTCGGGAACATTGAATACGGGAAAACAAAACTCTACATATAAATACCACTAACTATTAAAACCGTTTTCTATAAGAATTCATATTTTTATAAATCTTTGCAAAGCGCCGCTACAACCCATTTTGGGGAACCCGACTGGGATGGTGCGGATTATCGCACATCCCTGGGGCTTAGTAGTGCGAGATGCAGACCTCCGCAAGGAGCATTCGGTCTCGAGAGATTTAAAACACAAATATCTTAAGAAAATGAGATTTCTAGAAATATAATATATATATTAAAATTATTTTTATATAAATATAAATATATATCATTAAAATATCTATTTTGTGATAATATAAATACTCCAACTTTTTCTAAAATCACAAGAATCACTTTATATTAAAATACCATGAAATTCCATACAAGTCCAATACTTACAATTAAATACCTTATATTATGAAATTATGTTGTTTTCACTAGAGATATCACAAATATAAAATCTATATCTATGACAACTCTAAAGACGATAATTAAATACTTGGGGTGTATTTTGAAAATTATACAAAAGTATTTTTATATAAACCCCCCTCAAGTTCTATAAATTACTCTAAGGACCCTACTAAATATAGGTTTAAGCGGGACGAATCTCTTGATCCTCAGGAAGCCGGAGAAATGGGTGCTTGCCTATTTAAGGTAGATAACTTAACAACGGTGTTATCAACGGTAATCGTCTTTGAAAAAGACACAAATACTGCCGCCCATGTGCAGTGGTTACCGATAACATCAAAACCTAATTCAGGACTTCAATTTCTTTTCTAATTGTTCTGACTCAGACCGAGTCTCATTATAAATAATCTGACTTGAATATGATTCAAGTACAATCTACAATCTACAACCCAATATGAATCCATGAATCCATATATGCAATATATTCAATCTCTATTGACTGAACCGAACCATGGATATACTTCCATTCATATGATTCTCCACTTACATCCATGATTCTCCAGTTACATCCATTTACTAATATCATGGTTTCGGCAAGTCATCAAATTATACAAGTTATATTAAAAGACAATACAATTACAATGCAATACAACAATACAAACAAGACATCGCGGGGTTTATAAAGGGGTAGACTGGTACAGAATATGTTAAAGGTGGCACGAGATGGTCACTTAAGACGTAATTACATCCATGCCATTGTTACATGGTATTATCGACGGAGCCTTGTACTTCCATTTGCATTAGTCTCTGGCATATAGAGACTTCTCTCGTACACACCGGTATCCTTCTGTACCAAGCTACAAACAACAGCGTTAACACTAAATACAACATTATAACAATATAATACAACTTTAAAAGCCACACACTCTCTCTCTTTCTGTCTTTTCTACTTCTCCCTTATCTTTGGGACTTACCGAGCGATTGTTTGCTGACGACATTCCTTCTCTTTCTTCTTTGGAATGTTGTCAGGTGATCAGGACACTCAGAAGATCGAGCCTACTAGTGAGGACTTGGATCAGCTTACCTACGACCCAGAAAAGATCAAGGCACGATCAGTATTATGCAAGTTTGTGGGATACCTAAAAAATTCCAGGGGTATCTTTTCTATTATTCAGAGGAACAAAAGGTTTTTGTTTCTTGACATACCCAATTTCTGGAGACTCAATTTCTTGAAAAAGAAATAAGTGGGAGAGCAATAGAACTGGAAGAAATTCCAGAACCACAATCTATTACTGAAATTTGGTGGAACCCGAAGTTTCAAAAGAACTGGATGTACTTGCGCCACTCCGTAGATCTAGTACGCAGTTTCATCCGCCTGAGAGATACTACGGTTTTCTCGTAGATAGGGATAGAGAGGATTGCATCATCGATGATGATCCTACTAGTTTCCAGCATGCTATTACGAGCAGAGACTTGGTAAAGTGCCTGGATGCTATGCGGTCCGAGATGGAATCCATGTACACCAACAAAGTTTGGACTTTGGACGTTGCACCTCCAAGGGTAAAACCCGTAGGCTGCAAATGGATCTTCAAAAAGAAGATTGGTGCAAATGGACAGGTTGAAACCTATAAAGCTAGACTTGTAGCAAAAGGTTTTCGTCAAAGACCTGGCTTGGACTATGATGAAACCTTTTCTCCAGTGGCTATGCTTAAATCCATTCGGATCCTACTTGCCATTGCTGTCTTCCATGATTATGAAATTTGGCAGATGGACGTATGAATGACAATTTGTAAGAGTGTGTTTATATGGATTAGCCAGAGGGCTTCATAGAGAGTGGGAGCATCGGAAGAGTGTGCAAGTTGCTTGAATCCATTTATGGATTAAAGCAGGTATCGCGGAGTTAGAACATCTTCTTTAATAAGACGGTCAAATAATTTAACTTTATCAAAAATGTAGATGAACCAGTTCTAGCTTCATTTTACACATTTTTATTTCAGTACTTTTCATTTCTGTTACGCCACTGTTTAGGCATTGCTTTCATTCGGACGTATTTACTTTCCCATGCATTGTATAAAAGAATGTTAATAAATAAAGTTGTTGTTCAGTTATATCTACTGTCTTTGACTCTTGTGCATTTTTATTTATATTGCTTAGATATGCTTAGTGTATTTACTTCAGAGTAAATACGTAGCGGTCTCGTCGCGCCCTCTGCCCGTACACCAAGAAGCAGGACGTGACAGGTTCTGTTGGTGGCCTATGCGGGTCAGAGCTGTATGGAACCTTATCATGCAGTTCTGTTCTGAGTGAACAACCTAAGTAATATAACACAAGAACCAGCAAGTAAAACGTTCTTTACAATTCATGTTCCTTGAATCTTATCATTTTATATACTTTGAATCTGTCATAACCTAAAATTTTCATTTCAAGGTTATGGATTCCCCGAACAACACTAGCACCAACTTCAACAATACTCCACCTCCCCTACCAATCACACCTGTCGTCCCTGCTCTGCTCAACGAGCAGACGGTTCTGCTTGAGGCAATCCTCCGCCCCTTAGAGGGACAGCAGCACCAGACTGCTCTTTTAATGAACCGTCCCGAGGCAGAAGCACCTGGGGTGAAGCAATTCAGGGCTTTGCACCCCAAACAGTTCTCAGGAAAGGAGAGCTCACTGAAAGATGAGGAATGGGCTAAGAGTATCGAAGATGATCTGGCCGCAGCACAAGTGCCAGAAATAGCTTGGGTTCGTGTTGCAAAATTACAACTCACGGACAATGCACGGGTCTGGTGGAAGGCGGAAGAAACCCGTCTTGAACAACCCATCGAATGGAAGACTTTCCGCAACATGTTCGACTCAAAGTACTTCCCTGAGACTGCCAGGTTCGATATGGAACAACAGTTCATCCATCTGCAACAAGGTTCGATGTGGACCAACTCAGTAGACGGGTATAACGCTGAGTTCACCATGCTCAGTAAGTAAGATACGTCTCAATAATTCGAATTAATCAATATATCACATATTACACAGCTAACACAATCCTTTAACAAATTTGCGGCACACCTAATACCGACGGATAAGATCAGAGCCCGTCGATTTCAACAAGGTTTGGATTTGGAGATTCAGGCTGCACTGGCCACAGGAGATTTTCCGACTCATGATTCGGCTCTAAAAGCTGCCCGCCGTTATGAGGCAGTGGTAAAGGCGAGGGGCATACCTCAATCTTCCGAAGTGAAGCGCCCTGCCAATCAGATGGCAGGAGGAGCCTCTACAAGACAAACCGTTGAACCGAGGAGACCGGAAGTACAGATATTCAGCCAAGTCCCGATTTTTGCTTTTATTGCAAGAGAGAAGGACACTTGTGAAAGGAATGTAGGCGCGCAAAAGGCCTATACTTGGTTTGTGGCGCATCCAATCACAGCATTGGAAACTGTTGTTATAGACGCATTTCAGCTCACACACACACCAACTACCCGCAGCGGCTAGCTATCCAGGCTCCTGTAACTCGTCCTGCACTCCCAGCATCATCTCCATGTGGATTTCCTGCACAGCCAAATCGCCAATTCTATCAGGCAATGAGGAACATGCCTCGAAGGCAGAGAAACATGCCCCAAGGACAGAATGTGCCTCCAGGTAGGAGGAATGTGCCACGGCGACATGCTTACACCTTAGCAGCCGAGACAGTTGACCAAGGTAACACTGATAAGTCTCTTTCACATTTTAAAAACCCTTGTATCACTTTGTTATTTTTCATACACTATCAGTACTTCAGTCACCAAACTTTCCTTGAATCTGTTACACTTTCTTTTTACAAATTTCGAGGACGAAATTTTTATAAGGAGGGTAGAATGTAACAACCCAAAACTTTCTATACAACTTTCTGTAAATTTTTTTCTCAAAATTACAGAAAGGGGTATTTTTTCCTGAGCACAAGATATAAGTTTGTTTTGCTTTTTAATAGCAAGAAATGAGCTTGTAGTTCATTGGTAATACCTTGCACTGCTGAACCAAAGCACCAGAGTTCAAATCCCATCCCCCACATTATTTTTTAATATTGTTTTATTTTGAATTTTTAGAAGTCTAAGAGTTTACACGTGCATAACTCGTAAAAACCCCACTACACAAATAAAACAAACTGTCATAGGGGGTAGATGATACGACGAGGAACCCAAGGCACACCGGAATCGGCCGGACTCGGCCTGCGACTCGGTCCGCCGCCGCCGGCCGGACTCGGCTGGGCCGCCGATCCCCCAACACCAAACTTCTGCCTCTTAGCCTCCCCAGTACCCCTGTATACTTTAATTATCCTGCACAGTAACAGAGCCCCTTTAAAACCCTATTTACTCTATTTTTAATACATTTTTTTACACCCTTTCACCTACCATAAACCCTAGCCTTACCCTATAAATACCATTCTTAGACACACCCCCATCACTCACAATTCCATCCAAACTCTCAAGAGATTTCTGTAGAAATTTTATCGTGCGATTGAAGTTAGCAAAGGGGCGAAACTTCAGCGATCTTCCGACGACGACCTTAGGAGCTCCCGGCGACGAAACGACGCACCGGCGCCTCCTATTCCTCATCCCTAACCTACAAACCCATAATTCCCACATTCCTCTTCTATTCTCTAGTCTTAAAACTTCTTTTAATAAAACCCGACGGAATCGGAGTTAATCCAATGTCCGATTCGGTTCTTCCTAAAAATCTCACATTTTCTTAAATACAATCATACTAAACCTTTACATGTTGACTATTAATCATTAACAAACATGTTGAACAAGTTTCATGACAATATATTTCATTTTTCAACTTTTACCGCTCTTTTTTTCCAGTAAAATATCATGTAGTATGGTTTCGACTTTAAAATATCCTTAATCTTGCTATACTTTTAGATAGATCATGAGATAATGACCTACCTCCCCACAATACTCATATGCAACATAGCACAATACCTTTCGGAAACATAGAATACGGGAAAACGAAACTCTACATATAAATACCACTAATTATTAAAACTGTTTTCTATAAGAATTCGTATTTTTTTAAATCTTTGCAAAGCGCCGCTACAACCCATTTTGGGGAACCCGACCGAGATGGTGCGGATTATCGCACATCTCTGGGCTTAGTAGTGCGAGATGCAGACCTCCGCAAAGAGCATTCGGTCTCGATAGATTTAAAATACAAATATTTTAAGAAAATGAGATTTCTAGAAATTATATATATATATAGATATATATATATAAATTATTTATATATATATATATATGTATCATTAAAATATCTATTTTTTGAGAATATAAATACTCCAACTTTTTCTAAAATCACAAGAATCACTTTAAATTAAAATACCATAAAATTCCATACAAGTCCAATACTTACAATTAAATACCCTATATTATGAAATTAGGTTATTTTCACTAGAGATCTCACAAATATAAAATCTACATTTATGACAACTCTAAAAACGATAATTACATACTTGGGGTGTATTTTGAAAATTATACAAAAGTATTTTTATATAAAACCCTCTCAAGTTCTATAAATTACCCTAAGGACCCTAGTAAATATAGGTTTAAGCGGGACTAATCTCTTGAGCCTCAAAGAGCCGGAGAAGTGGGTGCTTGCCTATTTAAGGTAGACAACTTAACAACGGTGTTTTCAACACGGTAATCGTCTTTGAAAAAGACACAAATACTGCCGCCCATGTACAGCGGTTACCGATAACATCAAAACCTAATTCAGGACTTCAATTTCTTTTCTAATTGTTCTGACTCAGACTGAGTCTCATTATAAATAATCTGACTTAAATATGATTCAAGTACAATCTATAATTTACAACCCAATATGAATCCATGAATCCATATATGCAATATATTCAATCTCTATTGACCGAACCGAACCATAGATATACTTCCCTTCATATGATTCTCCACTTACATCCATAATTCTCCAGTTACATCCATTTACTGATATCATGGTTTCGGCAAGTCATCCAATTATACAAGCTATATTAAAAGACAATATAATTATAATGCAATACAACAATACAGACAAGACATCGCGGGGTTTATAAAGGGGTAGGCTGGTACAGAATATGTTAAAGGTGGCACGAGGTGGTCACTTAAGACGTAATTACATCCATGTCGTTGTTCCGTGGTATTATCGACGGATCCTTGTACTTCCATTTGCATTAGTCTCTGGCATATAGAGACTCCTCTCGTATACACCGGTATCCTTCTGTACCAAGCTACAAACAACAGCGTTAACACTAAATACAACATTATAACAATATAATACAACTTTAAAAGCCAGACTCTCTCTTTCTGTCTTTTCTACTTCTCCCTTATCTTTGGGACTTACCGAACGATTGTTCGCTGACGACATTCCTTTTCTTTCTTCTTTGGAATGTTGTCAGGCGATCTGGACACTCAGAAGATCGAGTCTACTAGTGAGGACTTGGATCAGCTTACCTACGACCCAGAGCTCTAGCTTCATTATACAAATTTTTATTTCAGTACTTTTCATTTCTGTTATGCCACTGTTTAGGCATTGCTTTCATTTAGATGTATTTACTTTCCCATGTATTGTACAAAAGAATGTTAATAAATAAAATTGTTGTTCAGTTATATCTATTGTCCTTGTCTCTTGTGCATTTTTATTTATATTGCTTAGATACGCTTAGCGTATTTACTTCAGAGTAAATATGTAGCAGCCTCGTCGCACCTTCTGCCCGTACACCGGGAAGCGGGGCATGACACCCCCTCTCATCTTCATCTTTAAAAAGTTTCTTTTTCAAAACCCGACGGATGCAGAATTAGTCCGACTTCCGATTCGGTTTTCTTTAAAAACTACATCTTTCTTTAACAAGATAAAACCATATTCTTATATGTTGATTAATAAACATTAACAAACTCAATAAAACAAATTTCACATCAAAATAATCATTTTTGTGACATTTATCGCATTTTTATATAAAAATACCACAAACTATTCATTTCGACATTATAACCTTTATTCTTTGCTATACCTTTAGATAGTTCACGAGGTAATGACGTACCTCACCACAACACACATCTCTATCATAGAACAATGAAATTTGGAACAATAGAATACAGGAAAATACGACTTTACAAATAAATACCATAAACTTACAAAACCGTTTTCTTTAAAAAGATGTATTAACAATTTCCATGCAATTATGCCTCTACAACCCATTTTGGGGACCCCGTTCGGGATGGTGCGGATTATCGCACATCCTCGGGCTTAGTAAAGCGAGATGCAGACCTCCGCAAGAAGCATTCGATCTCGATGGAATTTTTATACATTTTTCTTTAGAAAAATGAGATTTCTACAAGAAAATAAATAAATTATTTTCATTAAATATATATATCTATTATCAAAATATCTATTTTAATTATATAAATACTCCAAGTTGTCTAAAATCAAAGGAATCACTATTACATGAAAATACCATCCAAATACAACACAAGTACAATATTTTAAGAAAATACCATATACTATGAAACTAGGTTTTATTCACTAGGAATTTCACATTATAAAATATATATCTATGAAAACCCGAAAGACGATAATTAAATGCTTGAGGTGTATTTTGAAATGATCCCAAAACTATTTTTATATAAAACCCCCTCAAGTTATATTAAATTACAATAAGGACCCTAGTAAACATAGGTTTAAGCGGGACCAGTCTCTTGAGCCTCAGAGAGCCGGAGATATGGGTGCTTGCCTATCTAAGGTAGACAATCTAATAAACGGCGTTATCAACACGGTAATTGTCTTGGAAAAAGACATAAATCCTGCCGTCCATGTGCAGCAGTTACCGATAATATCAAAATAATTCAGGGTTTTAAATTTCTTTTCAATGTGTCTGACTCAGACCGAGTCTCAAATCTAATTAATCTGATTTGAATGTGATTCAAGTACAAACTATAATGCAACATGAATCCATGAATTACTCTATTCAAGCTATATCAATCTATACCACTTGACCGAACCGAACCATGAATATACTCTATCTACATGTTCATCCATTGTATCCGTTCCATTTACTGATATCATAGTTTTGGCAAGTCATCCATCTATACAATTTATAATACAAGACAAGACATTACAATCCATACAATCAATACAATCAATACATAAACACTATGGGGTTATAAAGGTGTAGACTGGTACGAAATATGTTAAAGGTGGCACAAGGTGGTCACTTAAGACGTAATTAAATCCATGCCGTTGTTTCATGGTATTATCGACGGAGTCTTGTACTACATGTTGCCAAATTCCATGGCATAAGTTGGACTTCTCTCGTGTACACTGGAATTTTCTGTACCAAGCTATAAACAACCGCGCTAAAATTATAATAAAACATTATAAAACTATACTCTCTCTATCTATTCTACTTCTCCCTTATCTTTGGGACTTACCGAGCGATTGTTCGCTGACGACATTCCTATTTCTCTTCCACTTTGGAATGTTGTCAGGAGGACCCGACCCCGAGGAGTACGAGACCAGTCAAGAGCATTTGGAGCAGGCCCCTGAGCAGTACACCGAAGACCTAGAGCTGTAACCACTTGTACTTATTCCATTTTCATTTCTGTTATTCCATTGTTTAGGTATTGCTTTCATTCCATGTATTTACTTTTCATTGTATTGTAAAACGAATGTTAATAAATAAAGTTGTTGTTCATTTACATCTTATCTCTTGTGTATTTTATTTTATATTGCTTAGATACGATCAACGTGTTTACTTCTGAGTAAATGCGTAGCGGCCTCGTCGCGCCTTCTTCCCGTATACTGGGAAGCGGGGCATGACACCATCTTACCCCGTGGACTATGATAACATATAGTACATGTCCCCGTCAAAACTCACGGGACAACGACACGAGAGTTCATGTAGGTGTATTTTAAGTGACTATCCCGTGCTACGTTAATACGTTCCGTACCAATCTACCCCATTATCCCCCCATAAATGTATTGTATAAAGTATTTACAAGTCTTGTCGAAACCATGGATACAATTTGTTCAAGTGGTCATGTTCAGGATGTAACCATGTATTCAAGTAGTCGGGTCAAGTTATAACCATGATTTGGTCAAGTCAAGTCAAGTATTCATATTTGGTATTGGTATTTGAATTCAAGTATTCAGGTTCATATTCAAATATTCATGTTTGACTTTGGATTCAAGATTGAAAATGGATTCTGACTGAGTCAGACACTTGTAACTGATTTAGATCATGAATTAGGTTTGGGAGTCACCGGTAACTGCTGCACATGAATGGCAGGATTTGTGTATTTTTCCAAGATAATTACCATTGATAACTCCGTTAAGTTTCTAGTTTAAATAGACAAGCACTCATTTTCTCTGGCCCCCTGAGGCTCAAGAGAATTGATCCCGCTTAAACATATATTTACTAAAGTCCTTAAATAATGTTTTAAATAACTCGAGGGGGTTTTATGAAAAATATTTTAAATAAAATTTCAAAATAAACCTCGAGTATTTATTTATATTATTTAGGGTTTTCATGTTAGTTGTATGTATGCCCTAGAGGCCAGTATTGTACAGATGATGTATATTATATTAGATGCTTGGACATATATAGAGATGACTTTCTTGCTCGATATGATAGTATGCGATAGTTACTCTTTATCTTAACATGTACACTAGTCTCTTTATACTGTCTTATAATTACATGTTGGTAAAGCCCTTAGGATATGTACTTGACTACCTGGACTATGATGCAGATCATACTAGTGGGGACATGGTAGTCCATAAGTACATCCTTCAAGGTCCCTAGTCGTGGGTGTATCGAGACGGGGCATCGATATACCAGAGTAGACTAGCGTATACGCTTCTCGACTCATGTGATGGGCGATGGATGATCCCATATCCATTGGTGTTTGACATCAGAGATGGTATACGGGTGCTCAGTGGAGACTGGGTACACTGGACGGACTCGCCGAGAACTCCCAGATGGTATTATACGTCACGTCAGATGGCAGTTCTCAGGTGACACTTGTGCAGGTTAGTCTGTAGACCCGAGATCGTCATA
Source organism: Agapanthus africanus (assembly GCA_030015575.1). Classification (NCBI taxonomy): domain Eukaryota; kingdom Viridiplantae; phylum Streptophyta; class Magnoliopsida; order Asparagales; family Amaryllidaceae; genus Agapanthus; species Agapanthus africanus. The sequence continues at coordinate 664,363,154 of CM057340.1, forward strand.
GAGTCTTGTGTGATTCCCACTGTGCTTTGATCTCCACCTTACCACGTCCATGAGGGCGTGCAAAACGGTGGTCTTTGGGTACAGTTCCGAGTCACATGGAGGCAATGAGCGATAGGAGGGGTTTCGTCTCTCCCGGTATTGGGGGTTGATGTTGCGCAGTGCTCGATTGGCCGTAACAGGGAAGTCCCTGGCCAGGGCTGATCAGAGATTTGCTGGTAAGTGTTACCAGTAGTTTCTTGACCCGTTATGAGCCTCACATCGGCACGACTTATCGAGTATTGGGGTCTGACGTTTACCACCCCTAGACTTGATATGCGACGTATCAGACGAAGAGACCGGACTGTATGGTAAGTGTTACTGGTTGGATTCACAGGAGTGTGAGCAGGCTAGCTCGTCGATCTTCTGATCGCTCAATACCTGGATGGCCGTTACGTTTAGCAGACCACTTGCGGCTTGTGGGTGCTTGATATGATCATCATCTGCTACCGGCGTATTGACGAGTCTTTAGAGTCCTACACAGAGGTTTCCTGGCTCAAGCGAAACGAAATAGGAGCGCATATGAGATATGTGCGGAAGCGAGAATAATGCGTGTATGTGATACCGCATTTCATTCTCGCAATAAATGTTTCGATTGGTTATATTCGATATGACCTAGTTATCGAATCATTGATTCGATAAATCGATACATAGGATACTAGTCGGTTATATGCGATATGACCGGGTCGTTAAATCAAGTGTTGATTTAATGATTTAATGTATAATTATATATTTGATATATTACTTTGCATTAACTAGTATTGGTTCATTTTAAAAGGATTTTCTCACTTGATGCACATTGTATATGTGATATATTGTTTGTGCATATATTTGTATCATGTTTGATGATACTTGATCATTTGGTTAAGTGTGAAGGATTAAACCATGGTTAAGTGATAATTAGGGTTTTGCTTAATCATTTATTTATTCATTTCTTTATTTATTTATTTGGAAATGATTATGATAAGAATGGTGGCTTTCTTTGTCTTTTAGTTGAAGCTTCATGAAGCTTTGACTTCTTAACCATTCTTGTCATCATGCTTAACCCTGACCCATCCATTAACCATGGTCTATTCTCTACACTTAACCCTAGTTAGAATTATGATAAGAATTCTTTTTCTTTTCTTTTTAAAATAACTCATCATAATTCTAGCTTCATCTTCTTCTTCACTTCAAAAAAAAAAAAAAAAAAGCTTAATGCCATCAATGGCAACTTCATTTCTAGAGTGAGAAATCCAAATCTAAAGTGAACCCACCTCCTATTTCTTCATCCTCTACCTCTTGCCAAGTGGTTTTGGGTGTTTTCTTCACAAGTTTCACAACTTGGTGAAGTCGGAGCTTGAACTTGTGCAACCTCGACGTAGATCGTCTTTGACACGAAGCCGACGACCTAGCTCGCCCGTTTCTCCGATGAAGCCGACGATTGGGTTTGGGATTCATGATGGACAGCGAGAGGACACCCACGTGGAGCTAAGAAAGTGGAAATCCGGATCTACAATGGTTGTAGCATCCTAACTTTTAGTTAATTTGTTAACTAGTTTATAGTTTCGCCTAGAAATCCAGCCGACGATCCGTATTAGGGTTTCTCGGCACCCAATAATTTTTGAAATTAGCATGGTTGATGCCTTGTGTGACTTCATTAGGATGCCTAGGAACCCTACAGTGGTATCAGAGCCTAGCTAGAGCCTTAGGCGAAGTCTAGACGACGTTTGAAACCCGATCGAACCGAAACCCAAAACCTTAAAATGCTCTCTAGACTTTTTCTAAAAAATGGGATTTTTGTCAATTAAAAATATGCAGAAAATCAAGCAGGGTGTTATTTGAATTACTGTGAAATACGAGGGCCTAAGTCAACTTTTCCACCGCGGAACCGCGGCACATGCTAGGCATGTGCGGCGGTTCCGCGGCCGTACTGTTCCTTTGTGTGATGTTTTCTGCACAGTAACTCATATAATTCAATGCTGTGTTTTCTGGGATATTTTTGTTGTGACTATACAGAAGAGTATTCTGGGGTACTGTTGGGAATCAAAGTTTCGATCAGATTATCAAATTTCGTCTTAGTGCATTTCCGGATAATTTTTTGAATATGTTAAAAAGTTCGATCGGATATAAATACCCAATTTTTCCCCTGTCGGGAAATTTCCATGTGTTGGATTTTTCCATAGTTTAACGACATTCTAAGTAGTGCAAGTAATGCGATGGACCCTCTAGAAGACAACAAACCTTAACTCGATTATGTGACCGTCTTGAACCGCCCTTTGAACCTTCGGGTTTGGGACAGTACGGCGTGCCACATGTGAGGCGTTGGCTTGACCCTTCTACGGCTGGACCGTCGGTACTGAGGCACGAACTGAATGTTGTTAGACTTATTTCATGTGTTGAACTGTATCGGGAAAACTTGGGTATTCGACTGTTCGATCGGAAAGTTTAACATTTTCTGTTTATCTGGAATGTGATACAATAATTGGAATTCATAAACAGTTATGAGATAACTGAATGAATGTTATAAATTTAGCAGTTTAGTCCCATATGATATTGAAAAGAGTTTTCGATAATGAGACTAAAATGCGGGATTTATATCTGTTAGGCATGTGATGTCTAAGTATTTCATTTGTTTAGGCATGCGATGTCTAAAGAAGTTGCGGATTCCAATTGTTGTAGTTTTACACTTTCTTTTCTGTGACCGTAAGTGTAGTATGCAGATATCGCCGGTTTCGTTGCTATACGTCAACGACAATTGGGGTATGCATACTTACTTACGTTGATGACATGTGATGTTATGTGTTGCTGGGTATGTTATATTGGATCGTCGTGTTCGAATAGCCGGGGTTTTTTTTTATGTGAGATGAGTGTTTTTCATTTTCATTCATGTAAAAACTTGTATGTAATATTCTTTTATTTGGGGCACTTCCAGGTAGCCGAAGTTGTCACCCTTTGTATATTATTTACTTTTCCGCATTAGGATAGACCCAAGGAGGGGAGCACAAGTAACCGGGTTCTGGGGTCCAGTGGGAGACCAACTCGAGGAGTCGAGTCCGGGTCTCCTAACCCTAGAATTGGCAGGGTTGCTTGCCGCTCTCGTAGGGGTCTAGGGGTGTGGGATTGGTTATTTATCACGACCGTGGAATCCGTGTTTTATACTGGCTCGTATTGAAAACACGGACGTCCTAGTATATCCAATATTTCATATGTTTATTCTGCTGCGATATCTGTGTTGTGACTCTGTGATGGATATAATATATAGTATATATGATATATTATATAGACGTTACTTATGTTTTACACCCGCGCTAGCCCTGCCCTGCTCTGTCGTTAGTTACCTAACCTAACGGTGCACGAGGGGACATCGAAGCGAATGCGGATGGCATAAGTGTACGTCATATCTATCTGTGATGTTTATGTATTTAAATGATGGGACTTCATTAATGTGATTAATGAAAGATAAGAAACCTAAGATGTTGTGGAATCGAATTTTAAAATAAAACAGGTAGCTACAGTTCTTGCTTTGCATAGCGATATATATGATATATCCCGCACCTTATTCGATGAGGAAAGGACCGAGATCCCTTCACCGGGAGTGACTCCTTTAGCAATAACTGGCAGATGCTACACACTCGGTTTGTTTTTGACTGCTTTTGGGTTTTTGCTTTGCACAGCGATATATATGATATATCCCGCACCTCATTCGACGAGGAAAGGACCGAGATCCCTTTGCCGGGAGTGACTCCTTTAGCAAAACTAGAAAAGCCTCAAAATCACTCCATTTCAAAACTTAATTTGATTCTACAACGATATCAAGTTCATTACGCAATAGGTTTTCAGAAAAACCTGTGTAGCCCTCCGTCATTTCAGATAGGTTACATATAGTATTCGTGCTACATTTGTTGGCTTTCGTCAAGGTGTAGTGTGCGGTAGCTATGTGCTGTTTATCTGCTGCATATGATGCGACTGGATTAGGGTAGTCGTACGGCTTTGTTGGCTTTCGTCAAGGGTCGTACGGGTGGGTTTAATTCAGTCAAGAAATGTACGGGTTGAACTTGACTAGCGGGCTGTGGTTTGTTGGCTTTCGTCAAGGTCATAGCACGCTAGGGGCAAAAGTATTATCGGGAATTTCAAGTGTTGAAATTTGCAATGAGATTGCATACCTTCTATGAGATAGTTGGATCCCGATACCCACTGCGAGTAAGAGTTACTCCTGGGAGAGTTTTACACATTGCAGTTAGCTGATCAAGTAGGTGTCTAGAAAGGTGTCAACGGGGTTATGCCTATGGGAAAACGAGGTTTACATTAATTAGCTTCGTGCGAAAGCACGGGGGACCTCCCTCAAAGTACCGACACTGGCCTGGCTGAAAGATTGGCGAACCTGAAGTGTGTAATTAATCCCGGCTAGTCTTTCCTTTTAGGGTTTGGAGGAAGATTTGATAAAATGCAGTGGGAGCCATCCTGATTAGATAAGATAATAACCAATCTGATCTTGCACGAGCATACGCTAAAGTGTTTTCTTCTCTCTATCTCCAGGTAGCGACCATTTCATGCCCTAATGAAGATAATAATATGGATGTATTGACCGAACCCGCATGTTATTCTGTGCTGGGGAACGTTGGTTCTGTTTTTTCTTATAAGAGTTATAGGAATGAACAGGATATAGGGGAATGCCAGGATTCCCATGCCACCCGAATGAAGAAAGTACATGTTGATGCATTTTCTTCGGGTGTGTTCGTTACTGAGAACTGTTTCTCCATTTGCTCTACGTCCTGGGTATTAGATACCGGGTCAGGATCCCATATATGTAATCAGTTACATGGGCTAAGGAAAGGTAGAGAACTTGGAGAAGGTGATAAAGACATTAGAGTTGGAAATGGCGCAATTGTTACAGCTAAGACTGTCGGGGAATATCACCTTGTATTACCAACTGGTAATACATTGGTTCTGAACGAATGCTATTACATGCCGAACCTGATATGCAACATTATATCGGTTTCTTTATTAAGTAAAGAGGGATATAATTTTGTTTTACAGGACAATGTTATGAACATTTTCCGTAACCAAAAGTTGGTTGGATCAGGCACGTTGTGCAATGGCATTTATGTTCTAAATCAATCAACAGTTCTGAGCATAACAAACACACACAAGAGGAAGAGTTCTGAACTCAACGAATCCTTCTTGTGGCATTGTAGACTGGGTCACATCAATGTGACACGACTGGCTAAGTTGCATAAGGATGGATATTTGAAACCTTTCGAATTTTCATCTTATGACACTTGCCAGTCATGTCTCAAAGGCAAGATGACCAAAACTCCGTTTACGGGACACGGAGAAAGAGTTACCGAACTCTTGGGACTGATACATAGTGATGTATGCGGTCCCATGTCTACACATGCCAGGGATGGTTCTTCGTACTTCATTATATTCACTGACGATCTCTCAAGATACGGACATGTGTACTTAATAAGACACAAGTCTAAAGCTTTTGAGAAATTTAGAGAATATAAACTAGAAGTCGAAAACCAAACCGGAAAAAGTATTAAAATCCTTCGATCTGATCGAGGAGGTGAATACTTGAGCAATGAATTCCTGGACTTCCTAAACGAGAATGGGATTCTCTCTCAGCTGACTCCTCCATATACACCACAGCACAACGGTGTATCAGAATGGAGGAACCGCACCTTATTAGATATGGTGCGCTCTATGATGAGCACAGCTGAGTTACCTATTTCCTTCTGGGGGTATGCGCTTGAGACAGCCATACATCTACTGAATATGGTCCCCACCAAATCTGTGCCTACCACTCCATATGAGATATGGAAAGGGAAGAGACCATGTCTTAACTATGTTAAGATATGGGGTTGTCCAGCCTATGTCAAACGACAAAATCCGGACAAACTCGAGGCACGGTCTGTTCTATGCAAATTTGTAGGATATCCCAAGAATTCTCAAGGGTATATCTTCTACCACCCTGAGGAACAAAGAGTGTTTGTTTCTCGGCATGCCACCTTTTTAGAAAAGAAATTTCTTGAAAAAGAGATTAGTGGTCATGAGGTAGAACTGGAAGAAGTTCCAGCTGCAGAAGGTACAACAGAAGATCTGGTGGAACCAGAGGATTCCGTAGTTCCCGATGAACCCCAGCCACTCCGCCGATCTAGTAGGGTTTCTCGTCCACCTGAGAGATACTACGGTTTTCTCATTGATGGTGGAAGCGAGGATTGCATCATGGAAGATGATGACCCAACTAGCTTCGAGCAGGCCATCACGAGTGGGGACTCAGTGAAATGGCTGGATGTTATGCGGTCCGAGATGGAATCCATGTACACCAACAAAGTATGGACTTTGGACGTTGCTCCTGAAGGGGTAAAACCCATTGGGAGCAAGTGGATCTTCAAGAAGAAACTTGGTATAGATGGGAAAGTGGAGACTTTCAAAGATAGACTTGTAGCAAAGGATTTTCGTCAAAGACCAGGTGTGGACTATGACGAGACCTTTTCTCTAGTGGCTATGCTTAAATCCATCCGGATCATGCTTGCCATCGCTGCATATCATGACTACGAAATCTGGCAAATGGATGTTAAGACCGCCTTTCTAAATGGTGATTTAGAAGAGTGCGTGTACATGACTCAGCCAGAGGGCTTCGTAGACAGTGGGAGCAGCGGGAAGGTGTGCAAGCTGCTTAAATCCATTTATGGATTAAAGCAAGCATCGCGGAGTTGGAACATCTGCTTTGACGTCGTTATCAAAGAGTTTGATTTCGTCAAAAACCCAGATGAACCTTGTATCTACAAGAAGGTGGCAGAGAGTAAGGTTGTCTTCCTCGTATTGTACGTGGACGACATACTCTTGATAGGAAATGATATTCCTATGCTGCAATCGGTCAAGCTCTTCTTATCACAAAGATTCTCAATAAAAGATCTTGGTGATGCCTCCTGCATATTGGGGATTAGGATCTATAGAGATAGATCCAAACGGATTTTGGGATTGTCCCAATCCAGGTACATTGACACCATACTAAAGAGGTTTAGTATGGAAGAGTCCAAGCGTGGGAACTTACCCACGATCTCTGGAGTCACTCTCTCCAAAGAGATGTCTCCCAAGACTGATTTGGAGAGAGCTCGCATGCAAGGGATACCCTATGCTTCGGCAGTAGGCTCTATCATGTATGCGATGCTATGTACCAGACCCGATGTAGCATACTCACTAAGTATAGTGAGCAGGTATCAATCTGATCCTGGAGAGAGTCACTGGACAGCTGTGAAGAGCATTCTCAAGTACTTGCGAAGGACTAGAGATATGTTCTTGGTGTATGGTAACGGAGAACTCCAAGTGGAGTCCTTTACCGATTTGAGCTTCCAGAGTGATAAGGACGACTCTAAGTCGCAGTCGGGCTTTGTCTTTACCCTTTACGGAGGGGCGGTTAGCTGGAAGAGTTCCAAGCAGGAAACCGTGGCAGACTCGACGATGGAGGCTGAATACATTGCTGCCAACGATGCTGCCAAAGAGGCTGTCTGGATCAAGAAGTTCATTACTGAACTTGGAGTGGTTCCATCCATTGAGCATCCAATACCTTTGTATTGCGATAACAATGGAGCGGTGGCTTTGGCCAAGGAACCCAGGTCTCATCAGCGATCCAGGCATATTCTGAGGCGGTATCACCTGATCCGGGAGATAGTTGATCGCCGGGAGATCGAGGTCAGGAGGGTTGACACGAAGAACAACACCGCGGATCCACTCACGAAGGCCATTCCCCAGATACAGTTTGAGAGACTCTTCGGGATGCTCGGTATGCGATACTACAGCAGCTGGCCCTAGTGCAAGTGAGAGATTGTTAGTTGTATGTATGCCCTAGAGGCCAGTATTGTACAGATGATGTATATTATATTGGATGCTTGGACATATATAGAGATGACTTTCTTGCTCGATATGATAGTATGCTATCTGGTTACTCTTTATCTTAACATGTACACTAGTCTCTTTATACTGTCTTATAGTTACATGTTGGTAAAGCCCTTAGGATATGTACTTGACTACCTGGACTATGATGCAGATCATACTAGTGGGGACATGGTAGTCCATAAGTACATCCTTCAAGGTCCCTAGTCGTGGGTGTATCGAGACGGGGCATCGATATACCAGAGTAGACTAGCGTATACGCTTCTCGACCCATGTGATGGGCGATGGATGATCCCATATCCATTGGTGTTTGACATCAGAGATGGTATACGGGTGCTCAGTGGAGACTGGGTACACTGGACGGACTCGCCGAGAACTCCCAGATGGTATTATACCTCACGTCAGATGGCAGTTCTCAGGTGACACTTGTGCAGGTTAGTCTGTAGACCCGAGATCGTCATAGAGTCTTGTGTGATTCCCATTGTGCTTTGATCTCCACCTTACCACGTCCATGAGGGCGTGCAAAACGGTGGTCTTTGGGTACAGTTCCGAGTCACATGGAGGCAATGAGCGATAGGAGGGGTTTCGTCTCTCCCGGTATTGGGGGTTGATGTTGCGCAGTGCTCGATTGGCCGTAACAGGGAAGTCCCTGGCCAGGGCTGATCAGAGATTTGCTGGTAAGTGTTACCAGTAGTTTCTCGACCCGTTATGAGCCTCACATCGGCACGACTTATCGAGTATTGGGGTCTGACGTTTACCACCCCTAGACTTGATATGCGACGTATCAGACGAAGAGACCGGACTGTATGGTAAGTGTTACTGGTTGGATTCACAGGAGTGTGAGCGGGCTAGCTCGTCGATCTTCTGATCGCTCAATACCCGGATGGCCGTTACGTTTAGCAGACCGCTTGCGGCTTGTGGGTGCTTGATATGATCATCATCTGCTACCGGCGTATTGACGAGTCTTTAGAGTCCTACACAGAGGTTTCCTGGCTCAAGCGAAACGAAATAGGAGCGCATATGAGATATGTGCGGAAGTGAGAATAATGCGTGTATGTGATACCGCATTTCATTCTCGCAATAAATGTTTCGATTGGTTATATTCGATATGACCTAGTTATCGAATCATTGATTCGATAAATCGATACATAGGATACTAGTCGGTTATATGCGATATGACCGGGTCGTTAAATCAAGTGTTGATTTAATGATTTAATGTATAATTATATATTTGATATATTACTTTGCATTAACTAGTATTGGTTCATTTTAAAAGGATTTTCTCACTTGATGCACATTGTATATGTGATATATTGTTTGTGCACATATTTGTATCATGTTTGATGATACTTGATCATTTGGTTAAGTGTGAAGGATTAAACCATGGTTAAGTGATAATTAGGGTTTTGCTTAATCATTTATTTATTAATTTCTTTATTTATTTATTTGGAAATGATTATGATAAGAATGGTGGCTTTCTTTGTCTTTTAGTTGAAGCTTCATGAAGCTTTGACTTCTTAACCATTCTTGTCATCATGCTTAACCCTGACCCATCCATTAACCATGGTCTATTCTCTACACTTAACCCTAGTTAGAATTATGATAAGTATTCTTTTTCTTTTCTTTTTAAAATAACTCATCATAATTCTAGCTTCATCTTCTTCTTCACTTCAAAAAAAAAAAAAAAGAAAAGCTTGATGCCATCAATGGCAACTTCATTTCTAGAGTGAGAAATCCAAATCTAATGTGAACCCACCTCATATTTCTTCATCCTCTACCTCTTGCCAAGTGGTTTTGGGTGTTTTATTCACAAGTTTCACAACTTGGTGAAGTCGGAGTTTGAACTTGTGCAACCTCGACGTAGATCGTCTTTGACACGAAGCCGACGACCTAGCTCGCCCGTTTCTCCGATGAAGCCGACGATTGGGTTCGGGATTCATGATGGACAGCGAGAGGACACCCACGTGGAGCTAAGGAAGTGGAAATCCGGATCTACAAAGGTTGTAGCATTCTAACTTTTAGTTAATTTGTTAACTAGTTTATAGTTTCGCCTAGAAATCCAGCCGACGATCCGTATTAGGGTTTCTCGGCACCCAATAATTTTTGAAATTGGCATGGTTGATGCCTTGTGTGACTTCATTAGGATGCCTAGGAACCCTACATTTCATGGATATGAATTTTAAGAATTTGAGGTATTTTAGTGATAATTGCTTAGTTTGGAAAGTTCATGGTAGTTTATTGTAAAACTTGTCTTTTGTTGGTATTTTAGTGAAACTTGTAATTCTTTCATTTTAAAAAATGTAAGTTTATTGTATTTTAAAAATATATGGAATTTGTAATTTTATATAATTATTAAAAAAATAATTTTATTTAATTAGAAAATTTTTCTTAAAAACTGTATTTAAAACCTTTCGAGACCGAATACTCCATGAGAAGGTCTGCATCTCGCTCTACTAGCCCAAGGATATACGATAATCCACACCATCCAATAGCAGGTCCCCTAAAGAGGGTTGTAGAGGTATAATCGCAAAGGAATTTAAAATACAATTTAAAAGAAATCTGGTTTTTATAGTAAGTGGTATTTTCTTGTAATAATGTCTTCGCAACAAAAAATACATCCAAAGAGTATCGTGATATGAAACCAAGTGTGAATGTGAAAGGTAGGTCGTTCTTGAAGTTTTCCTAAATGTATGTTTATAACAAAAACTAAAAAAAGTGGTATTTAAAGTTCATGGTATTTAAATGAAAAAGTGCTACTATTGTTATTTCACATGAGAACTTTAATGAAAATTTGATTCTAAATATTAGGGTTTAAGATTACAATTATTGTATAAAAATTTGTTTGACCAAATATAAAAGGAATTGGAGTTATAGGATTTGGAAAAAGTGATATCGGTATTAACTCCACTTTTACCGATTTTTATAAAAAGATAAATTCAATAAAGAGAAAAGAAGTTTAGGAGGGACTTACAACTTAGTTAGGTTAAGAAAAGGTATAAGAAGTGAGGGTTGTCGTCGTGGTGTCGCGGGAGCTCCGGAATAACTTCGATCTTTCGCCGGAAGTTGACCGTTTGCTAACTTCTCTTTACTCTACTTGTACTTAGAGAATTTTTGAGAGTTTTGGCTAGAAATTTCAGAATGATACCGAGCCAAAATGTGAGGTGGTATTTATAGTGGAGAATTAGGGTTTTGGAATTAAAATGGTGAATTAAAATGCATTAAAATTATGATAATTTGTGAAATGAAAGGTCTCTGTTTGATTGCAGGAAATCAAACAGTGTAGGGAAGTTAGGGGTAAGGGAAGAGTCGTGTGTGCAGAGCCCGGGGCTCTATGGGCTTGGATCAACCGTCGGCGCTGGCTATTTCTTGGGTTTGGCCGATCGATTTGTGCCATCTGGCATCGAGCTTCGTTCCACCAGATAAATTAGGGATTACTCCATTTTCCACATGTTTAATTTTCTAACTTTTCATTTTTCTGTGTATTGAACGTGTAAAATTTTAGGCTTCCAAATGGTTAAAAAGAAAAATCAGAAAAAAAATAATGTGTCTGATGGGATCGAACACAAGGGCTATGCCACAGCAGTGCAAGGCTTTACCAGTGAGTTACAAGTTGTTTCTTACTGTTATTTATCAAAATTAACTTATAACTCAATCTCAGGCTGTATAACTCATTTCTGTACATTAAACTGGAAAATTCCATACAGTAAATTCATAGTCATTATAGCGCGACAAGCTCGTCTGTATAAGGTTGAAACGTCACAAACTCGGCCCCTGGCGTGTTCAGCTCATCCATGTACAAGTCAAGGCACTCATGAGGGTTCCTCCTCATAGCCGACCGGCCTACTGAACACCTAGAGGAGACCTCTGATCCTTATGACCATCGATGATCCACCTATTCGAGAGATGCGTGATCTCAGGACGTCCAACATATAATCTCTCCTACGTCCATATCTGTAGGAACACGGAACATCCGGTTATCTATGTCATGCCATGCGAGGCATGACATAAACCACGATATAGATATGCCAAGATCGTGATGCCCCAGCTAAATGATCCCGCTGCATCTCTGGTCAGACCGGCGATCAATGGTAGATACAACATCGACACCATATCTCCGGATGAATTCGGGAATAGGACACCGTCAAAATATACGCACGAGCATAACACTTTATTTGATGTGGATCGGAGTCCTCGGTGATGGTATCATGAAACTGATCATGTAACCATGAAAGCCGTAGACGTGAACCCCGAAGATGACCCACTGGCGACACAACTCCAAAAGTTGATCGCATAATGTCAGCCAATCATAAACTGACGTACCGGTCACGGCCATACCGTTCACTGGAACTCCCAATAGTGCACTGACATCATGTGGTGTTGGGGTCATCTCACCAACCAAAAAATGAAATGTGCGTGTCTCAGGCCTCCATCGCTCTATCAATGCTGTGAATAGAGCTTGATCCAACTGCATATTGCCAATGTGTCCGACTCCATACAATCCACACTCAATAAGTATATTGGCTATCTGTGGTATCACCGACAAGTAATCGTGGCTGCGGAACTCTATGTCGGATACCGCTAGACCGTTCTATACGACATCTTATCTATGTCCTGTCTGTAATGTCAAGAGTGTCGGTTTCTGAGGGCCTGGATGTATAATATCATAATCTCGTGGTTCATCCTAATCATCATGACGACCTCGACCACCATGAAATCCACCATGTGCTCGTACCATCGTATAAACCTGTAAATTACAAAAACAATAAGATGTTAGAATATAACAAGCAATAAGAGACTTATCGGAAAAAAGGAAAAAAACGCAATGCTATAGTATCCAATAAAAAAGGCCAAGAATTGCGACAATATACATGATAATATCCATGATAACAAAAAAAGAAAAGCAATGTTACAGAATCTATCATAACAGAAAAGTAAAGTAATGCTATAATATCCAAGATAACGCAATCTCTAAAGTCATCCCAATTAGTAAAAGTTTCATACAAATATCCATTCTACCTCAATACTTATAATAATTAATATCAACACAAACATCCCTATTATATTGCCCCACGACGATTCATTGATGCGACGAACACGTTTCATCACGTAGTGGACACCTACGACTGTTGTGTCCCTCCTGATGACATTTCATACATCGGTATTGACTAGATGTTCTATCTTACCTCACATCCATGTCATTTCGAATACATATCAACGGAGGTCGTCCTTTCTTACATCTTTGCAAAGACTCATCAGGAACAACATGTGCACCGGTATAAGTGCATCAGTACTCCTTATTAGGGATTAGAAAAAAATTAAATGCCTAAGCGGAGGCCAACCGATCTATGAAATAGTGTGGGTACATGAATATACGGCAGTCAACCGCTCGAGATGCGCAAGTTGCCATAACATGCAAGTAAGGAAAGTGATAGGCTTGCATTTTCCCACAAGAATGTCTTAGGTGTAAGTTTATCTTAGCGCCTCTACTAGGATTTTAACAAAAGCATGTGAGCTATTTTAAAATTCTAGAGAGCTAAGTAAACTAAACATGAATCGAACTAGAGATTAGGGTTTTAAAACAAAGCAAATAAAGATTAACTTTAAGTGAATGGAAGCTACAGCCTTTGTAAACCAATCCTTCACTTCAATTGCTCCGTGTAGAAGTCCTAAGCTCCTCTACGACTCCACTTGAAATTGGAACAAGGTTGCTTGAAGTCTTCGTCGTCTATGATGATCCACCACGAAACTTCTCACTCTCAAACTCTTGCTTCACTAATCTATAAATAAGTGAAGATAACAACCTATACTAATTTGCTATATTAGTGTAGGTTGATGAAGTGGGGAAGTTTCTCATTAAAAACCTTATCTTTTCATTTTCTTTTCAATCTAGAAAAATCTCTAGAGAGGAAAAAAAAAGAGGATGATGAACTTGGTAAAAATGAATGAACCTTGGAGAAAGGAATGGGGATTAATAGATAAGTATGGATGAATAAAACAAATAAAAAGAATGAGTCATGATTACTAGAGCCTTTGAGAACCTCATAGAAGCCATGACTCATCTCTTCATTTTGTTTTTATTCATTTATATTTATCAATATCTTTTCTTTTTCTCCAATGTGATTCTTATATTGTCATGTTCTTTGCATCATCAACCATGATATATACAATGCTACGGTATCCAATAAAAAAGGCCAAGAATTGCGACAATATACATGATAATATCCATGATAACAAAAAAAGAAAAGCAATGTTACAAAATCTATCATAACAGAAAAGTAAAGTAATGCTATAATATCCAAGATAACGCAATCTCTAATGTTATCCCAATTAGTAAAAGTTTCATACAAATATTCAATCTACCTCAATACTTATAATAATTAATATCAACACAAACATCCCTATTATATTGCCCCACGACGATTCATTGATGCGACGAACACGTTTCATCATGTAGTGGACACCTACGACTGTTGTGTCCCTTTTGATGACATTTCATACACCGGTATTGACTAGATGTTCTATCTTACCTCACATCCATGTCATTTCGAATACATATCAACGAAGGTCGTCCTTTCTTGCATCTTTGCAAAGACTCATCAAGAACAACATGTGCACCGGTATAAGTGCATCGGTACTCCTTATCAGGGATTAGAAAAAAATTAAATGCCTAAGCGGAGGCCAACCGATCTATGAAATAGTGTGGGTAGATGAATATACGGCAGTCAACCGCTCGAGATGCGCAAGCAGCCATAACATGCGAGTAAGGAAAGTGATAGGCTTGCATTTTCCCACAAGAATGTCTTAGGTGTAAGTTTATCTTAGCACCTCTACTAGGATTTTAACAAAAGCATGTGAGCTATTTTAAAATTCTAGAGAGCTAAGTAAAATAAACATGAATCGAACTAGAGATTAGGGTTTTAAAACAAAGCAAATAAAGATTAACTTTAAGTGAATGGAACCTACAGCTTTTGTAGACCAGTCCTTTACTTCAATTGCTCTGTGTAGAAGTTCTTGAGCTCCTCTACGACTCCACTTGAAATTGGAACAAGGTTGCTTGAAGTCTTCGTTGTCTATGATGATCCACCACGAAGCTTCTCACTCTCAAACTCTTGCTTCACTAATCTATAAATAAGTGAAGATAACAACGTATACTAATTTGCTATATTAGTGTAGGTTGATGAAGCGGGGAAGTTTCTCATTAAAAACCTTATCTTTTCCTTTTCTTTTCAATCTAGAAAAATCTCTAGAGTGGAAAAAAAAGAGGATGATGAACTCGGTAAAAATGAATGAACCTTGGAGAAAGGAATGGGGATTAATAGATAAGTATGGATGAATAAAACAAATAAAAAGAATGAGTAATGATTACTAGAGCCTTTAAGAACCTCATAGAAGCCATGACTCATCTCTTCATTTTGTTTTTATTCATTTATATTTATTAATATCTTTTCTTTTTCTCCAATGTGATTCTTATATTGTCATGTTCTTTGCATCATCAACCATGATATATACAATGCTACGGTATCCAATAAAAAAGGCCAAGAATTGTGACAATATACATGATAATATCCATGATAACAAAAAAAGAAAAGCAATGTTACAAAATCTATCATAACAGAAAAATAAAGTAATGCTATAATATCCAAGATAACGCAATCTCTAAAGTCATCCCAATTAGTAAAAGTTTCATACAAATATTCATTCTACCTCAATACTTACAATAATTGATATCAATACAAACATCCCTATTATATTGCCCCACGACGATTCATTGATGCGACGAACACGTTTCATCACGTAGTGGACATCTACGACTGTTGTGTCCCTCCTGATGACATTTCATACACCCGTATTGAATAGATGTTCTATCTTACCTCACATCCATTTCATTTCGAATACATATCAACGGAGGTCGTCCTTTCTTGCATCTTTGCAAAGACTTATCAGAAACAACATGTGCACCGGTATAAGTGCATCAGTACTCCTTATCAGGGATTAGAAAAAAATTAAATGCCTAAGCGGAGGCCAACCGATCTATGAAATAGTGTGGGTAGATGAATATACGGCAGTCAACCGCTCGAGATGCGCAAGCAGCCATAACATGCGAGTAAGGAAAGTGATAGGCTTGCATTTTCCCACAAGAATGTCTTAGGTGTAAGTTTATCTTAGCACCTCTACTAGGATTTTAACAAAAGCATGTGAGCTATTTTAAAATTCTAGAGAGCTAAGTAAACTAAACATGAATCGAACTAGAGATTAGGGTTTTAAAACAAAGCAAATAAAGATTAACTTTAAGTGAATGGAACCTACAGCCTTTGTAGACCAGTCCTTTACTTCAATTGCTCTGTGTAGAAGTCCTAGAGCTCCTCTACGACTCCACTTGAAATTGGAACAAGGTTGCTTGAAGTCTTCGTTGTCTATGATGATCCACCACGAAGCTTCTCACTCTCAAACTCTTGCTTCACTAATCTATAAATAAGTGAAGATAACAACGTATACTAATTTGCTATATTAGTGTAGGTTGATGAAGCGGGGAAGTTTCTCATTAAAAACCTTATCTTTTCCTTTTCTTTTCAATCTAGAAAAATCTCTAGAGTGGAAAAAAAAAGAGGATGATGAACTCGGTAAAAATGAATGAACCTTGGAGAAAGGAATGGGGATTAATAGATAAGTATGGATGAATAAAACAAATAAAAAGAATGAGTAATGATTACTAGAGCCTTTGAGAACCTCATAGAAGCCATGACTCATCTCTTCATTTTGTTTTTATTCATTTATATTTATCAATATCTTTTCTTTTTCTCCAATGTGATTCTTATATTGTCATGTTCTTTGCATCATCAACCATGATATATACAATGCTACGGTATCCAATAAAAAAGGCCAAGAATTGTGACAATATACATGATAATATCCATGATAACAAAAAAATAAAAGCAATGTTACAAAATCTATCATAACAGAAAAATAAAGTAATGCTATAATATCCAAGATAACACAATCTCTAAAGTCATCCCAATTAGTAAAAGTTTCATACAAATATTCATTCTACCTCAATACTTACAATAATTAATATCAACACAAACATCCCTATTATATTGCCCCACGACGATTCAACCTGTTTCATCACGTAGTGGACATCTACGACTGTTGTGTCCCTCCTGATGACATTTCATACACCCGTATTGAATAGATGTTCTATCTTACCTCACATCCATGTCATTTCGAATACATATCAACGGAGGTCGTCCTTTCTTGCATCTTTGCAAAGACTCATCAGAAACAACATGTGCACCGGTATAAGTGCATCAGTACTCCTTATCAGGGATTAGAAAAAAATTAAATGCCTAAGCGGAGGCCAACCGATCTACGAAATAGTGTGGGTAGATGAATATACGGCAGTCAACCGCTCGAGATGCGCAAGCAGCCATAACATGCGAGTAAGGAAAGTGATAGGCTTGCATTTTCCCACAAGAATGTCTTAGGTGTAAGTTTATCTTAGCACCTTTACTAGGATTTTAACAAAAGCATGTGAGCTATTTTAAAATTCTAGAGAGCTAAGTAAACTAAACATGAATCGAACTAGAGATTAGGGTTTTAAAACAAAGCAAATAAAGATTAACTTTAAGTGAATGGAAGCTACAACCTTTGTAGACCAGTCCTTCACTTCAATTACTCTGTGTAGAAGTCCTAGAGCTCCTCTATGACTCCACTTGAAATTGGAACAAGGTTGCTTGAATTCTTCGTCGTCTATGATGATTCACCACGAAACTTCTCACTCTCAAACTCTTGCTTCACTAATCTATAAATAAGTGAAGATAACAACCTATACTAATTTGTTATATTAGCGTAGGTTGATGAAGTGGGGAAGTTTCTCATTAAAAACCTTATCTTTTCTTTTTCTTTTCAATCTAGAAAAATCTCTAGAGAGGAAAAAAAGAGGATGATGAACTTGGTAAAAATGAATGAACCTTGGAGAAAAGAATGAGGATCAATGATAAGTATGGATGAATAAAACAAATAAAAAGAATGAGTCATGATTACTAGAGTCATTGAGAACCACATAGAAGCCATGACTCATCTCTTCATTTTGTTTTTATTCATTTATATTTATCAATATCTTTTCTTTTTCTCCAATGTGATTCTTTTATTGTCATGTTCTTTGTATCATCAACCATGATATATATATATATATATATATCTCAAATATATATATATATATATATATATATAAAGAAAAGAATTAAAATGAGTAATTAGTTAATTATTAAATCAATACTTGATTCAATAATCCGGTCATATCATATATAACCCGACCAATAAAAAAAACGCCAGATTATAATACGACATCATATACTCGTAGTTAATCAAGCTCCTGCACATATCTCCATATGTGCCCTACTTCGTTTCGCTTGAGCTTGGAAACCTTTATGTGGGACTCTTAAGACTCGTCAATACTCTAGCAGTAGGTAATGATCATATCAGATACCCACAAGCCGTCAGAGGTACTAGCTAGACGTAATGGGTACCCAGGTATTGAACGAATAAAAGATCAAAAGCAAACTTGTTCAAACTCCCGTAGAGTCAATAAGCAACACTTACCGTATAGTCTGGTCTCTTCGTCTGATATGTCGCATATCGAGTCTGGGGGGTGAAATCGTCAGACTCCAATAACTCGATAAGTCATGCCGATGTGTGGCCTATAACCAATCGGGAAACTACTGATAATATTTATGAGTAAATCTCATCAGCCCTGGCCAGAGACTTGCGGTTATAGCCAATCACGGTAGCACAACATCAACCCCCAATACCGGGAGAGACGAAACCCTTCCTATCGCTCACTTCCTCCATGTGTCTCGGGACTGTACCCAAAATCCACATGTTCGCACGACTCAGTAGAGCCGTAGTAGGGTGGAAATCAAAACACAGTGGGAAGCACACAAAACACTATGACAATCTCGGGTCTACAGACTAACCTGTACAAGTGTCACCGAAGAATTGCTATTTGACGATAGGTATAATACCATCTAGGAGTTTTCGATGAGTCCATTCAGTGTACTCAGTCTCTAATGAGCGCCTGTATACAATTTTTATGTCAAACACCAATGGATATGGGATCATCCATCACCCCAATACAGGGTCAAGAAACATACACGCTAGTCTGGAATATCGATGCCCTGTCTCGATACTCTCTCGACTAGGAACTGTTAAGGATGTGCTTGTGGACTACACAAGCCCCACTAGTATGATCTGCATCATAATCATGGTAGTCAAGCCAACATCCTAAGGGGTTTATCAACATGTATTAAAGAGATAGTAAACTAAAACAAGTGAACATGTTAAGATAAAAAGCAACCAGATAGCATACTATCATGTCGAGCAAGAAAGTCCTATATATATATATGTCTAAGTATCCATTATAATATACAATAATGGCCTCTAGCGCATACATATTCCTAATATTAGGGACTCCTGAAGGTTAACTATCTATGTCCTGTCACCTCTAAGTCGCCTACAAGACGCGTGTCATGCCCCGCTTTCCAAAATACGTGAATACGGTACGCAACGATACAAATCATGCCACCTATGGCGAGGAAATATCCTTCCATAGTTATATTACGGTTGTCAATTAGATATCAAGAACAGTAATAAATATCTAACTATCAGATGTCCAACTGCTACAATAAAATAATAACAAGAAAGGTAGCGAAAAAGAATAAAGATCCAATAGGAAATAATATCCTAACCACGTCCCTTATGGGATCACAACGTTAAAACCATAACTAGAAAATAAAATAAAACTAAGCATCACTAACTAACCAGCAACGCTCCTTACTGCTCAGTTTGCCTGTCAAAATAATCTCGATCTCCCTGCGACAAGATTAAAGGAACTGGGTCATGCAAAACCCAGACGTCATTGCGTCATAAATATAATAATAATAATAATAATCTGAACAGTGTGCTATATAGGATGTCATGTGCAAAATAATGTATAATTATAAACAAACAATCACAAGTGATATAACAGCAGGCTAGAGGTATGTCACATAAATTCTGTGTTTCTATGTTCACTATCCTACAGTTATTTGAAATAAATTAATGTAATTCTCATCGTAACTTAACAGTATATATCCCGTTCATTCCCCACGGGACCACGGTATAATATATCCCGTCCATTCCCCACGGCACCACGAAATAATCAACAATGGTTATTCCGTACACTCCCGGAATCACGACAACAATAATATCCTCTTGAGTTACATTTCAGTTAGATCCTTAATTTTCCCTTTTCTCTTAGGTTTCGTGTTCAAGTCAGATATCAATAGAATATCGACCTAATGCCAATACCGGGACAATCATGTGCAGATCTTATCTAGGAAGACAACAAGTCAGATCAATCAGGATAACAATTCAATCATGTTGGCATCTATAACCAGTACAAGTAACAGGTATGACAATACAGCAAAAGCAATGGCAAGATAACGTGTCGCGCACATGTCAAGTGTTGTTCATTAAAAAGGAGAAATATTTACATGTGTGATTGGTGTCAAAAACTATGAGTTTACCGCAATCAGAAACGGCGTCGCTTCGCAGCTAGCCGGTGAGTGCGGGTCGATCCACAGAAACGGGTAAATTCCTTTAATGTGTCTTAACGAGTTGATTCTATTTGCCGTTTTGGTTTTATAAAAATCTAGATCTAAAACTTAATTAATCTAATTTAAATTCTTGCTAGGGTTAGGCTTAGAGAAAGTTTTGGAGATTGATGTTTCCTCACCGCTTTCAATGCCGTATTTTAGATCCATTAGGTGTTATAGTAATTATCGATAAAGTGGATACGACTCTTTTGGGAAGATGTTTTCTTTCTCTAGATTCGTATCCTTCCTTTATCGTTAATTACCCTAACCCCCATGGAAAACACGCGCAACCGGCCCTTTATACTGCGGTTCACCGTTACCTCGAGGGGTAGGGTGCCGCAGGGAGCGGTTGTGCGCGCATGCATGGAGTTCTTAATGGGTTAGTTTAATATGGCATTGAAAGGGGTGAGAGATCTCATCTCTCAACCCTTTCCCTAAGGCTAACCCTAACAAGCGAGGAGACTACTCGCTCATTAGGGGATGAAATAACATTAAAAGAATAAAAGAAAAACACTTACTAATGGTGATGGCTCCCTCCAAGCGATAAAGAACAGATCTGAATGTCACTTCCAGAATTTTTGAATTTTATTTATTGAAAAGAGGCATACAATTTTTAGATCTAAGATTACAATTTATAGGAAAATAGGAAACCTAGGGCTACAGACTCTCGCACATGCAAAATTACAGATTTGCCCACGTTAAATCCTAACATCTGCACCGACGCAACAACCCAGAGATTTTCCACCGACACGAGCGCTTGATGGCCGCGGATCCACGGCGCCAGGCTGGGTTTGGCCGCGGATCCGCGGCCAAACTGTGGACTTGGGCTTTCAGACTTCTGGGGTTTCTTCAATGGTTCTTGGGCTCTGGATTTTTATATGTACTTTCTCTGTTGGGCTTTTGGGTCTTCTCCAGATCTTCAGTGAAGACTTGTCTTGGGCTTTTTAACCGTTTCACCTTGACATTCGTTGCCTTGCACCTATGTGAACTGGGCGTGACTAGTATCGGTCTGCTTGTCGGTCAAAAGTCCCTTTTTCTGTTGTTTTGTGTCTTTTTCACTGTATTTGCTCCAGAAACCTGTATCCTGTAATATGCAGCAAACGTGCGTCAAGAGTACCTGTTTATTTATAAAAAGATAAGAAATAGGGGAATGATAAATGCAATATTATGGTCTGAACAAATACCCCCAAACTTACCTTTTGCTCGTCCTCGAGCAAACTTATTATTTTATTCTCTAAAATCCTAACCGCACTTTCGCAGGGAAACGCGATTGCACTGAGCACGTGCAACAAGCCGTTAAACCTCTAGGTGTCCCTAGTAGGAGGAGTGTTGTCTCCTGAGGGTTTTCAGCGGATTACACCCACAAAATCCTATCAACTCGGCCCATTGACTTTTGTTCTCCAATTAGGTCTTCTAATAAGGAATTCTATTATCTTATACTTGTAAATTATCCACCCATATTCTTCACACTTCCTCATTATTTAACTTAAGATTATATATATCTTATAGACTTACTTAGTTTTCGGCATTTCTTAAGTCTTCCTTCTAGAGTTCCATTTCCACTTAGGAATTTCTATCAACCCTTACTAAAGATACAAGTTCTATTCTTCATCCCTTTCTCTCATCTAAACTCCAATCACATATCCCCTACGTGTGTGTATAGATCACCCCTACACTTGAAAATTCAAATCAAGCAATCGTACTCTTTGTCCGTTGTCCAAAATACTAATTAGTTGGTGAATTTAAATGAAATTCGCTTACACATCCTTCATGCGACCGTTAATACTTCTTGAGGTACCAACGACCGATTACAAAATGCGTTTGCGCTTTAAAGCGTACTTCCTAGTCCTTGCAACACCCAAGGCTTTAGCAGTGACTCCCAAACCAGTTGGTCTAAGGCACTAGGTGATGAATCACCCTCGCTAAATATTTTTCTATTTTTACAGCCTTAGGTAATTACAAAAAACCAGTGTCCATTTTTTTTTATTCACACTTATTCTTTTATTTTCTTCGTACTAAGGACTTTAGACAAGAGCATTTCAAGGTCTCTTCTACTATTCCAAGTTTCAAGGTGCGTGATTGTGCAAATAGTAGGGTATACATTTTCAGAATCTAGACTTAAGCTAGGAACTATTTTTCAAACTTATACTCTAATGAGAACATCAATACTCTTCCCTTGTTTCGACTTAGCCCAAGAAGTGAACCCAAAATTTGCCTATTTCTAAATAAACTACGAGCCATATACTTTCTACTGTTAAACTTTAAGGAAGGTTATTTTTAGGGTTTTTAATTTACTAAGTCTAAGATCTAGTTGTTCCTAACCAGTTAACCTATTTGTCAAACTCAAGTCAATTAGCCAAAATTGAATACATTAATTTTTATAATTTTTGAAATTTTTCAAATTTTTATGGGTTTTCAAATAAGTATGCAAATGCAAAAATATGTACAAATGAATGCAAAGGAAGAAGACGTACCGAGCATACCCCCAAACTTGAACTTGACAGTGTTCTCACTGTCATGCTAAACCAAGAGGGTCAAATACCGATACTCCTCTGTTTATTTAGTTATAAATTTTTTTTTATTGTTAAGAAAAAACAAAAATATATACAAAAAGGCCCTCCCCCAAACTTCATTTAAACTATGTTAGACATTACTGCCAAACTTTGCATCGGCCAAAAGTTAACACCAACCAGTTGAAAAATTTATCAGTAAAGAATCTTGGTTGGTGGAAAAATAAGTTGTGGTGGTCCGCAAAGAATTGGGGAAGATAGAAGTAGTGGTATGGGAGGTGTGGAGGTAAATATACAGGTGATGGTGATGCATCGAAACGAGAATGTAAATGATCAGCAATCAGTGGAGTGTTGGCATTCTCGTACTTTATTAAAAGAAATGGGGGTATTTCAACTTCAAAGGGAGGAAGTTGGCTCACCACAATACCCCCAAGATGTTCCTGTGGGTCCTCTATTGACATGGCATCATCCATCAATTGTGTATGATAATCAATCATGAGGGAACTTATTTCCTCGATGTCCGCCATAGTACAACTGAAAACTTGCCGCCTATCTTGTAAGACTTTTAAAATGGCGTTCTCTTGCTCGAAGGCTAGAGAGGCTGATATGATAATGGGAAAAGTCTCATTCTCACCTATGTAGGCATATCCAAGGTGAGACGGCAAGGGCGTGAGTTCGACTTTCTGAGGCGAAAGAATCATTGCGGAATCTACCTCGAACTCAAAGGACTCTAACACAGGTTCGAAATCACTGCAAACAACCGATTCGGATGGTTCGACTGACTCATCCAAAAATTCAAACGACTCATATTCGGGCTGTGAGTCGTCATCATCCAAAAAAGTGAAACATTCATAATCAGCATCGGTTGTGTCAACGGTAGTAGACTCAAGGAGGGACGCACTAGTGGCGTCAAAACTGTTTTCATCAAATAGAAATCTTTCATGCTCGCAGTCCTCCTGCGTGATTTCGTGAATAGAGCAAACTTCTCGTGTACTAGTTTTAGGCACAGGGGACAGACTTCCCATCTTATAAATATTGAACTCACTAGACCTCTTTCCGAAGGATAAAGTCATGGAGCCATTGCGACAATTTATTACGGCATTGGAAGTGGCCAAAAATGGTCGACCAAGAATCACCGGAATTTGGTTTCTTGGGTTAGCAACAGGTTGTGTATCCATAACGATAAAATCAACGGGGAATATGAATTCCCTGACTTTGATCAACACATCCTCTAGTTGATCCCTTGGATAGGTGATTGATCGATCAACCATTTGGAGAGTGCAACGAGTGGGTTTCAACTCTCCAACCCCTAATTGTTCGTACACGGAGTAGGGAATCAGGTTAACACTAGACCCAAGATCTAAAAGTGCTCGATTAATTTTCTTATCCCCAATTGTAATTGATATCGTAGGACAGCCGGGGTCCTTTCGTTTTTGGGGTAAGGTTTGATGGTGGTTAATAGCATTGCTCACTGCACTAGCCACTAGCACTTTCTTGGGTACTTGAGATGCCTTTCTCTTCGAGGTGCACAAGCCCTTTAAGATTTTCGCGTATGAAGGGACTTGTTGGATAGCATCCAAGAGAGGTATATTTATGCTAACCTGCTTAAATATTTCCACAATCTTCTCCACTTGTGTATTTGGTTTATTAGGACTCAACCTGTTTGGGAATGGAGCGTTCTGAAAATTTGTTGAGTCAAAAGTCTGTGGAGTAGAATGTGGAGTAGGAACGGATCCCAGTGTGGATGTGTTCGTGTTGTGAGAAATGGGTCCGTTCGAGTCAGGAGAAGTAGAGCCGTGTGAAGGGTGGAGAATAGGCTCTAAAGAAAAAGGTGAAGAAGGAAGTGAAGAAAATGAAGAAGGGGAAGAAGAACCACCGGCAGGGATGTCATCACTAGTTTCCATATTATTTTGCAACTCTCTTCCGGATCTTAACGTGGTCACCGCATTTATATTGTGATTGTGATATGCGTTTTGTGTGTGACCGGGATTGGGCAATGGTTGAGATGGAAGCTTTCCCTTTTCTCTCTCGCTCAACGCAGCAGTTAATTGTGCAATTTGTGCCTCAATAGATTTGATACTTTGATCGTGTGAGGCATTGTTATTCATTAAAGATTGCACATAACTTTCAAATCTTGCTGCGGATTCTGTAGTTTGCTTGAGAAATGCTTCAAGACTTTTCTCGAGCGAGCTAACCTTATCATCATTGGGTTGAACCAAATTGTTCGTTTGATTTGTATAAGGTTGTTGTTGGAAAGGTTGCTGGTTTTGAGTTTGTAAGGGTGCTTGTTGTTGTTGTGGAGGAGCTCTTTGAAAATTGTTATTCCCTTGGACTTGTTGATTTTGGTTCCAAGCGAAATTTGGGTGACTCCTCCACCCCTGATTGTATGTTGAAGAGTACGGATCGTTTCTTTGTCGTTGCTGAAATGCAGCATTGACTTGATCCTGTCCTTGAATAGGTGCATTATAAGGACACTCTTCGGTTAAATGCGATGGGTTCGAACAACAAGCACAAACAGTTCGTGTGGGTAGAGTAGGGGCAGGAGAAGACGATGAGATTTTTGTCTCAATGGCTTCTAGCTTTTTCATAAGTGAGGCCATCTCGGCCTTCATAGCTATCGACATATCTATTTGATGTATGCCTGCCCTAGATTGACCAACTGAAGAAGATGATGTGGTCTTGGTACTCTCCCACTGAATTGTTTGCTCACTTAGGTCCTCAAGAAACTGCCAAGCTTCGTCGCTAGACTTGGAGAGAAAATGACCTTGACATATTGTTTCTAGCAACTGCTTCGTTGCTGCGTTCAATCCCTCGTATAATGTTTGGCAAAGTTGCCAATTTTCTATCCCATGATGAGGGCATTGAACAAGTAGGTCTTTAAATCTCTCGAAGCACTTCCAGAATGGTTCGGACGGAAGCTGTGAAAATTGTATAATCTCGTTTCTGATTCTAGCAGTTTTATGATGAGGGTAGAACTTTTTCAGAAAAGCTCTCACAAACTCGTCCCAATTTCTAATGGAATGTGATGCGGTGCTGTATAGCCACTTCTCGGCTAGGTCACATAAGGTGAAAGGAATGACCCTTAGCCTTATTGCGTCATCACTTAATTGGGTTGTCTTCATCACGGCGCAAACGTTTTGGAATTTATTAATGAAAATATATGCATCTTCGGATTCCAAACCATGAAACTTAGGTAGCATATTGATGAAGTGTGGTTTTATTTCAAAATTATCCCCGTTTGCCGGTGGGGGTGAAAGACATGTGGGTAAAGAAGTGCGGATGGGGTAGAAGAGATCCTGGAGCGCAACTCGTGCGGGCGCTACAACAGGCGGTAGATTCGGGTTACTCGCATCTGGCGGAGGTGGAATCATTCCCGTCGGCAAGGTATAGTTGGGGTCGTGTCCCGACATACCTTCGAAAGAATTTGAGGGTGGAGGTAAGAAAGTGGAAGGAGTTTCGACTTCGGTGTCGAAAAGTTCGTTGGTCGGTACCGTCGAAAAGTTCGTTGGTATCCCTAGTATCCCTAGTCCAAAATGACATACACTAAAGGGTAGTGCAGTCAGAAAAAAAAAAGAGAAAAAAAGAATGTGGGGGTAAGATAACGTCAGTGAGAAGAAGTGGTGGAAGTGGTTTGCAAGTTTTCTTTAGCGGCAAGTTGCAAGTTTTTGAAAAGATTTTTCTTTATTATTATTTTTTATTTGTGAGTTTTGCAAGGAGGTTTTTGAAAACGGACTCGTGACACAACTGAATCAACCACACATGCACAATCAGGCCTAGATCTAGGGTCGCCTAGGTCTACCAGACAGCTCCTAAATAGGGCTAGAAATAGACCTCAAACCGCCTCTTCACGGACAAATACGGCCAGGTAAGTGGGAAGGAACCACCACTACAGTGGGCCTAATTAAAAACCACTAGCCTAGACACCGCAATGTCGGTTAGGATAAACGGCTGATGCCTACCCTAGTCCTTTTCCTATTGAGCTCGCTGTCCTTAGGTCTGAGTCTAATCTTTTTTAATTAAAGGTGGTTGATGCAAAATGCTTAGGTGTTTTCTGGGGTCCTGGGAAGGGTGATGAAATCCCCACCCAATCTGAGTTTGGTCAAATAGCCCCTTAGAGTCCGGTTAAATTATGCAAAACAAATAAAATTTCACTTGCAATCAAAATTTTTAGCGCGGCGCAAAGAAACCTGCAGAAAATCTGTTATTTAGAAGGGGGTAGAAGATTTTTTTAGCGCAAAGAACCCTGCAGAAAATTTTCACAGACAGAGATATGGAGGTTGCAGAGGGGAGAAGGAGAAAACAAACAGAGCAAATTTGAGATGATGACGTGGCCAAATGCGCGCGGAACCGCGGTCCTGGTCCCCTTAATGCGGCGGAAGCGCGGCTGAGAAGAGGGATCGGGTTCTGGAAATTTTTGTACTGTTCTGCGCTTATAATTTCTCTCTGTTCTTATGCTCCAAATTTTTATTTGCCCTCTGTAAAGTTCCAGATCCGTGACCTTCGCTGTTCCTGCAAGATCCAAAAGATACAACCTTCAAACAGATCAAATTTGATTATTTTTTTATTTTTTTTTATATTTTCAGATTTTTATAATTTTTAAAATTTATATCAACCCGAAAATTCACAAAAAGAAATTTTTATAAAAACTATGAGTTTACCGCAATCTGAAACGGCGTCTCTTCGCAGCTAGCCGGTGAGTGCGGGTCGATCCACAGAGACGGGTAAATTCCTTTAGTGTGTCTTAACGAGTTGATTCTATTTGTCGTTTTGGTTTTATAAAAATCTAGATCTAAAACTTAATTAATCTAATTTAAATTCTTGCTAGGGTTAGGCTTAGAGGAAGTTTTGGAGATTGATGTTTCCTCACCGCTTTCAATGCCGTATTTTAGATCCATTAGGTGTTATAGTAATTATCGATAAAGTGGATACGACTCTTTTGGGAAGATGTTTTCTTCCTCTAGATTCGTATCCTTCCTTTATCGTTAATTACCCTAACCCCCATGGAAAACGCGCGCAACCGGCCCTTTATACTGCGGTTCACCGTTACCTCGAGGGGTAGGGTGTCGCAGGGAGCGGTTGTGCGCGCATGCATGGAGTTCTTAATGGGTTAGTTTAATATGGCATTGAAAGGGGTGAGAGATCTCATCTCTCAACCCTTTCCCTAAGGCTAACCCTAACAAGCGAGGAGACTACTCGCTCATTAGGGGATGAAATAACATTAAAAGAATAAAAGAAAAACACTTACTAATGGTGATGACTCCCTCCAAGCGATAAAGAACAGATCTGAATGTCACTTCCAGAATTTCTGAATTTTATTTATTGAAAAGAGGCATACAATTTTTAGATCTAAGATTACAATTTATAGGAAACTAGGAAACCTAGGGCTACAGACTCTCGTACATGCAAAATTACAGATTTGCCCACGTTAAATCCTAACATCTGCACCGACGCAACAACCCAGAGATTTTCCACCGACACGGGCGCTTGATGGCCGCGGATCCGCGGCGCCAGGCTGGGTTTGGCCGCGGATCCGCAGCCAAACTGTGGACTTGGGCTTTCAGACTTCTGGGGTTTCTTCAATGGTTCTTGGGCTCTGGATTTTTATATGTACTTTCTCTGTTGGGCTTTTGGGTCTTCTCCAGATCTTCAGTGAAGACTTGTCTTGGGCTTTTTAACCGTTTCACCTTGACATTCGTTGCCTTGCACCTATGTGAACTGGGCGTGACTAGTATCGGTCTGCTTGTCGGTCAAAAGTCCCTTTTTCTGTTGTTTTGTGTCTTTTTCACTGTATTTGCTCCAGAAACCTGTATCCTGTAATATGCAGCAAACGTGCGTCAAGAGTACCTGTTTATCGCTTGGAGGGATAAATGCAATATTATGGTCTGAACAATGTGCAACCGGTAGTAATAAAGCAATAATATAATTGGCATAGTCATCTACCTGCAACGGAATTGATATATTTACTATTACTTGTTTAAATATATATCTAACCATATTATTTTACGACCATTAATTTTTATAAATTAAACGGTATCTACTAGAACAGTTTGTATAATTAATTTTGCATAACTTCACAGTTATAACTGCACACGTGATAGTATTAACAAATGATAAAATATGGATTAATTGTATATTGATACTAATTTACAACATTATAAGTGTGTGATATAAATAACAAAATACGGATTGCCTTTATAAAATTGTACGTTAATAATAATTTGCAATATAAATAGGTAAGTATAATGAAACTAGCATGTAGTGAGATAAACTTGCCTCGATCTGTATAAATATGACGACAAACAGATATCCACACTACGAACACTGAACGACAACAATGACGTAAAACACGACACAGCGTACATTCCAGCAATATGCTCGGCTTGAACTTGGCCAACTGTGATGATGGGACAGCGGCATGGGGTCGGCTGTTCGTCGAGGGAACTGCAGAGGGCTCAGGTTTGAGATCACTGACGATGGCGATGAAGACGGTAACAAGATGGCTAGAGTTCTGGGTTGAGGGATGATGGGTGCTGGGCTTCAGACGAGGTGAAGTCGGGGTGGTGATCGAAGGCGAGAGGAAGCAGGTGGAGGTGGCGGTGTTAATAGAAGACGGCTTCGGTGAAGAGAGAAGGAGAAGAAGAAGGTGTCGATGATGGTGGTGGTGGTGTTCGGGGTTCTGCGAAGACGGGAGAGGGGGGAGTCGATGACGACGATGACGATGAAGGCGGGGTGGGTTCACGGTTGCATGTGATCGACGGTCGATGAGGGTTCGGCGTTGGTGATAGGTTCTCGGGATGAAGGAAATGCGGATGGTTAGGTCGGAGTTGGTAGCATAACGATGAGGACGAGGAGGGGAAGAAGGAGACGAGCGGTCGGTGATTCGAGGGAATGGTTTTAGTTGATGGTGAGGTAAGGATGGAGTTGCGGTGAGGATAGCGTCGGGAACGATGGAGGTTGGAGAAAGTGAGAGTTACAAGAGAGGAAGAGAGAGGTTTTGTTTTCTTTTTAAATACTAAAATATATAATAATGTATATATATTGTACCGTGTGTATATATATATATATATATAAAGTTATATTTATTATATTATAGTTAAATTATAATTAATAGTATACAGATAATATTAAACTTCGTTCCGTCTCTACCAAAATCTCATCAAAAATATATTTTGGAAAATAATACATATACGTAACCTTTTTAACCATAATGCAAAAATATAATTTAAATATCTTATACCCCTCATTTAAGATTTAAAAGGATTTTAATATATATAAATCTAAGAAATATTTGGTATCTAGATTTCACTAGATTTAACCGTATTAGATAAAAGCTAAAAATACGATATGGGATGCTTAACCATATGATATCCGTTAACCAATATAGATTATCTTTAATTTGTGGCGAGCAAAAGATATATGCATATAAACTATATATATATATATATATATATATATATATATATATATATATATATATGCTAGATTCTCATGAATTTAGTCTACGATAAATATTAATAAAATATAACCTCACACAATAATGGGTTTCACACATGCGGGTCGGGTCGGATAACTACCTTTACCATTCGAATCGATCGCAACACAAAGGAATAAAATAAAATAAATATAAAGCAAGTTTTAAAATACCAATTAATATCGTATAACCATACTAAGGTGTTACAACGCGTACCGGTCTTAATCGAAAACAGTCCAGTGTTTTGATTGTACATCATCACCTCATGACAAATAGCCTTTTCATGCCTAATATCTAACAGTGCTTGAACCCTCGGAGTAAACATTTGACCCTCGACAATAAGTTCTTACGTCACATGACGTCGCTCGGTAAAATAAACATTCAACCGATGGAATGTAAACTGGATAATCGCCATGACTGACAAATTACAAACTCCTTTCAAAACAGAATTGAATATCTCTGACAAATTCGTAGTCATCATGCCATACCTACGACCATCATCGAATGCAATAGCCCATTTTTCACGAGATTCTTTTTCTAGCCAAGCAATCATTTCAACATTCACCTCCTAAATCCTTGCGATCGCTTTATCATATTTTCTTCTTTAATTTTGAGTGGTTGCTTTTTCAGCATGTTCATTATTCGTATGTGTTTCCCTGATATATTTAACCTAGTAAAACAGCAAAGCTCTGTTGAATTTAATGACACAGTGGCCCACATGCTCTCCACGAAGGCTCCAGCGCCAGAGCCAATCTTATACGATTAAATCCTATGGTGGCGCCTCACGCGCTCCTCACGCAGGCGCCAATGTGCAAAGCACAGAAGAGTTCATTACATAAGAGCTAAACTCTTAGGTGGCACCTTACGTGCTCCTCACGTAGGCGCCAGTGTGAAAAGCACAGGAATACCCATCTTAGGAATTAAATTCTTAAGTAGCGCCCACGTGCACAACATGTGAGCGCCAGCGTCCAGGTAGAATTAAATTCTATAATATTCTCTGTTAAACAGAGTCGTTGGATCAAAAATCTAATGGAGATGATAAATCATCAAAATAAAGAATTAAATTCTGTTAGAAGAAAACATTTCCCAAATCTTTATAAAATAAGAAAGATACTCTCGGTTGGATCAAAGATCCAATTATAGAATAAAATTCCCTCAATCCTTCTAAACAAGAAAAATTGCTCTCTGTAAAACAGAGAACTTTTGAATTAAAAATCCAATGGTGATTAAAAAATCACCATTTTATAGAATAAATTCTGTATATGGGAAAATATTTTCCCAATCTTATTAAAAACAAAAATCATATTCTGTAAAAACAGAAGTTCTTGGATCAAAGATCCAATGGTGGGTAAAATTCCCCAACTCAATTTTGAGTCCGGTTAAATCAATTGGAATCTCTCAATGAGAGATTTTCTCAGAATTGAGTAACAAACTTGCCTCCACTATATAAAGGACCCGAGACTTCAATTCTCGGAGAAGAGAAAACCCTTCATAAGCTTCTGAAAAATACAGAAAACTTCCAAAAAAAATCAATAAAGAATTCAACCCTCAGAAAGGAAGACTTCCCTTTCAAAAGAAACCTAGGTAAAAGAAATTCAGAGATCAAAATATCTTTTTTTACCTATTTTAAGGGTTTAACCCTTCTCAAAAAACTTAGTTCTTTCTTTAGATCAGAGATCCACAAGACAAGTCTTCCAAAAGTTGAGAATTTAATTCCCATCAGGAGGATCTTGTTCTTGATAATCAAACATTCAGAAAAGAGTTAGGTCCAAAAGAAAAACAAAAGGAAAAAAGAACCTATAAAAGAACTTAGTTCTTAAAGAAAAAACCCGATCCCAGATCTTCAAAAAAAATGAAGATCTTGGTGATCATTAATGATCAAAATGCCATTAACAGAGATTAAAACTCCATATAAAAGAAACTAGCGCCTCACGTGTTTCCCACGTGTGCGCCCTTCTTTAATAGCGCTTAGTGCCTCACGTGAAACACACGTGGGTGCCATATAAAATTTGCTTAGCACTTCACATACAACCAAAAAAGCTGAGTGCTTAGCACTTATAGGACAGTGCCCAGCGCCGCATGTGCTCCTCACGTGGGCGCCATAAAAATAATAAGAGTGCTTAGCACTCCATAATAAGCCAAAACGGCTGAGTGCTTAGCATTGATTGGGCAGCGCCCAGCACCTCACATGTTCCTCACATGGGCGCCACCAAAGAAAAAAAAGAAAAGAAGAGAGAAAAGTGCTTAGCACTCCACATACAGCCAAAACGGCTGAGTGTTCAGCGCTCATTGGGCGGCGCCCATAATTAAATACTTCACATGACACCCATGTGAGTGTCAGAGCATCAAAAGTGCTAGCACTTTTGTATAAAAAGAAAAAGGGGTTGAACAGACATAGCCTAAATAAGTGCTTAGCACTTTTAAATGAAAAAGAAAAAGAATGGGCAGGCTTTTCAGTCAAAAATATTGCACTTTTGATATAACATTTTCCTTACTTTCCTTAAATATTTAATAGTGTTTATTATAAATATAGAACATATTTGGGTTTATCTGCAAAATACTATTTACCATATGTTTATATATTATAATTAACATTATGAAGGAAAATATATGCATATAATATTTTTGTAATTAAAAGATGCATAGCATATCAAATATTCTTAATTAAGTTTCTTAAACATTTATTACTATATAAAGTGATTAAGATACGCTCTCTAATTTAATAAATATTACTAATATTATTCTTGGAGATATTGCGCAAGATTTTGCTCATGTCAGGAGATCAAGATATTCAAGATGTTAAGATCAAAAATCTGCTAAAATCGTAGAATCAATACTGGCAGAAGCTCAGAAAATATTTCCAAAATCCAGATAATTAGAGGATCTCCACGTGTCAACATGAGGCCACAGAAGAAAACCTAAACCCTGACTCCTTCAAAGCGCGGCGCTTTCGCGGCCAAAGTGCCCTAATTGCGGCGGATCCGCGGCTTCATCATAGCCGTAGGATCTGAAAACTTGGAAAGTGGATCTTTATGGCAAGTCTAAACGTATGAGATCCGGGGTTTCTGATTTGAGGGCTATATAAAAGACTGAGGGCTAAAGTTAAAATTCTTCACCTTTACACCAAACAAATCACCGTCAAAAAACAAGAGATCCACAACAGGTCCACGATTCGACGTGATAGGGAGACGTGAAAATCGACGGAGCATCTACTTCCTACGAGGCAGAGATAGAGAGCAACTTCTACCCCTTGTAATCTAAATTCGTCGGATTTGTACTTGTGAAGTTGATTAATAAAGGTAGTTCATTTTGTTTAATTATTTATTTTCTGTATTTTTACTTTTTACATTTTAATTATGATCTCATTCTCTATCCTTTTTTCTTCTTCTCACAACATGCATGAGTAATTCCTAGCTTGCTAGGGTTCATAGGATTAGGGTAGAACAATAGATGAGAAAATATTTTAACTTCTTTTACAACTTATGAAGTTTATAAATTTTAGCAAAAGAATCGTTAACATCCTTATCGGGCGTGCTATCAATTTATTGATAGTCTCGACCGCGATTTGAGATTAGATTAACAATTGTTTTGTTAAGGGCTAGACATGAATATAGATCAATGAAGGGACAAGGGCCAATAGTAGGGAAACCCTAGTTTCTTCCAAGAACCATAATCCTCATTCATCACCATCAATCTAGTTTTAAATCTATCAAAAGATAAAAGGAGTCATCTTTATTAGTCATCCATCAACTACTAAATCCTATGAACCCTACGAGCATTTTCCTTATAAAATCTATATCCGTATTTAAAATAGATCTTAAAACTATTCTTTCTCTTTTCAATCAACTCGTCTAAAGCAAGATAAATGTTCCACGTTTCCCTGAGGACGAACCGTACTCATCTCGGCTAGCTACGAGCAACATCGTTATTGATTGCGGTTATTCTACATATACTTTTTCACGATCAATCAAATGGCGCCGTTGCCGGGGATACGTGCGTAATTTTTTTTCTTGCTATTCGAGTTGAATTCTTATTCAATCCATATCATAATAAAACAAAACAGCAAATTGTGTATTTAAAAATTATTGTGTGAATTTTGCAAGAGAATCTGGAGTCACTTGAACGAGGAATTTGAGATTCAGAGACTTTCAGAGAGCACCAGAGGAGAAAAGGAGGCCACAGTGGAATTTTTTTCAAAAGAACCCTCATTCACGCGGCGGAACCGCGGCAACAAGGAACTTTTGGCGGCGGAACCGCGGCGAGGTTGAAGGATCATACACCCAAACTCCTCTGGTATCTTCTACATAACTTTCTCTCTCCTCCGAAATCTAATAAAATATTTTTCTGCAGGATTCTTTGCAAAATATCGCCGCTCAAAAATCTTTTTGCGAGTTTTGTAATTGGTTTGTTTGTGCATATTTTAATACGAATTTTAAGGGGCAAGACCAAAATTCAAATTAGGTGGGGATTTCATCACCCTTCTTAGGCCCCACAAATCACAAAACGAGCATCCACATCACCCCACATTAATTAAATATCTAGACCAAGACTCTAAAGACCGTTACGCTCAATTAGGACAGAGGAAGATTGTGGATAATCTATTGCTTATCTGCATTACTTTCGTGGTGTCTAAGACAAGGGTGTCTAAGGCAAGTGGTTACTTAATTAGGCCCGCTATTTTCGGTGATTCGTATAGCGGATACCTTCAACTTACCTGGCACTTACCTGGCCACAAGAGTAATAAATAGGTGGTAGAGAATTGATCATGCGGCTTGTCTTTTGGAAGTCTAGGAGCGGTCTAGTGACTTGACCTAGGCGACCTTAGTTCTAGGGTTGATTGTGCATTTTTGTGTGATTTGTCTCACGTCCGTCTTTTTCAAAACAAACCATATTTTTTTATCGTTCACAAGCTGCCACTTGCACTAAACCCGCTTAGTGCATGCTCGGCTGGACACGTGATTCTAGTGCACGTCTTGTCCGCGTTCCTACTATCGACTCCGAAGTCGGTACTTCTTTATCTTCTTTTTCCCCTCCACCCACCACATCGACCGAGATGGACGGTTCTCCATCAGATTATAACACCACCCTGCCACCACCCGTTGGTGCTCAGAATCCACCGCGCATCTCTCTCCAAGAAAGATGCTATCTTATACGCGGTCCCCTTCCTACCCGTCTATCTATTCCATCAGCCAATGAGGATAATTTTGAAATTAAACCCCACTTCATCAAACCGTTGCCCAAATTTTACGGGCTTGAGTATGAAGACGCATACATTTTTATCACCAAATTCGAAAACGTATGCGCAATGATGGGCACTTCATAACTTTCAGTGGATACTATGAGATTGCGTCTTCTCCCTTTTACATTGTGCGATTTAGCAGAAAAATGGCTTTATAACACTGCCGCGCACTCTATTTCCAATTGGGATGAATTCGTTATATCATTCATTAAGAAATTTTATCCTAATTATAAGACCGTCCGTGTTCGGAGCGAGATCAACCAGTTTGCCCAGCTTCCAAATGAACCATTTTGGAAATACTTTGAATGGTTTAAAGATCTACTTGTCCAATGTCCTCATCACGGAATAAACAGATGGGATCTGTGCCGATTTATATATGAGGGTGTTAATCCAGCGACAAAGCAGATGCTTGAAACCATTTGTCAATACTATTTCATGTCCAAAGACGATGGTTAAGCTTGGCAATTTCTGGAAGATCTCGCTGAACAAAATTTGTAGTGGGAAAGCGTTAGACCATCATCGTCTAGGGGAGGTATCCATCAGCTTGATGTTTCCATCGCAGTAAAAGCCGAAATGGCTGCTATACAAAGGAAACTCGATGCTATAGAAAACAAAACCTCTTCAACCTCCCTAAACCAAATTATGCTTCCCAAAACCGTGTGTGGTTGTTGTTCTGATCCATCGCATTTGGCGGAAGAATGTCCTTTGAATTCTCCGTTTCAAGATCAAGAACACACTAATGCTGCTTTTCAGCAACGACCTAGAAACGATCCTTATTCTTCCACATACAATCAGGGATGGAGGAATCATCCCAATTTTGCTTAGAACCAAAACCAAACCCAAAATCAAAACCAGTTCCCAAGAAATTATCAAAGACCTCCTCCACAGCAACAACAACCACCACCACAGAGTCAGCACCCTTTTCAATCGCAACATTTTCAAACTCCGGCCAACAATTCTACACATTATAATAATTCTTTCCAAACGGACGGTACCGAAAACTCGTTTGCACTCAAACGAAGCGTGGATATATTTATTAAACATTCCATGCAAATGACGGATGAATTAAAGTTTTCTATCCGAACATTAACGCAGACCACCACCTCCCACGGTGAAAGTATAAAGTCGATAGAAGCACAACTTGTGCAGTTAAATGTCGTGATGAGTGCAAGAGAGAAAGGAAAACTTCCATCTCAACCCCTACCGAATCCTGGCCACTCACAAAGTCATAATGTGAGTGCCGTAACCACGTTGATATTAGGAAGAGTGCTGAACAACTAAGTGGGTGAACAGATTGATGATGAGCCCTGGCTGCCACTCTTACCCTAATTCGTCTAGTCTCCCACATTCTTCCGAGCCTATTCTCCCTTTCCCACTAGGTTCGAACCCTCTGCCCATTTCCTCGAGTCAACCTAAGACGATCCCAACTTCAATTCTGGGATCGATTCCATCCCTATAAACTTCTCCATAAATGTTGGACCTAAAACTTATTGATAAAGCTCCGTTTCCAAACAGGTTGAGGGCCAACAAACCTAAAGCACAAATGGAGAAGATTGTAGAAATGTTTAAGCAAGTTAGCATAAATATTCCTCTCCTAGATGCTATTCAAAAAGTTCTATCTTATGCAAAAATCCTTAAGGACTTGTGCACTAGGAAGAGAAAAACTCATGTACCGGAAAAGGTATTCTTAACGAGTAACTTGAGCACAGCTTTTACCCAACAATTGCCTAAGAAGCGCAAAGACCCCGGTTGTCCTACAATATCTATAACTATTGGGGGTAAAAATATCAATCGTGCTCTACTTAATCTAGGCGATAGTGTTAACTTGCTCCCATATTCTGTCTATGAGCAGCTAGGTATAGGAGAGTTGAAACTTGCTCATTGCACTCTCCAGATGGCAGACCGATCTATCGCCCAACCTGGGGGTGAGTTAGAGGACGTGTTAATCAAAGTCGGGGAATTCATATTCCCTGTGGACTTTATTGTTTTAGATACACAGCCTGTGGCGAATCCACATAACCAAATCCCGGTGATACTAGGTCGACCTTTTCTTGCAACTTCCAACGCTGTAATTAATTTTCGCAACGGTTCTATGAACTTATCCTTCGGGAACATGACAATTGAGCTTAATATTTACAAGCTAGGAAGTCAACCATCTGAACCTTCTGGTCATCTAATCGATGTCTGTTCTATCAACGAGATAGCTTCCGACAGCTGCGAAGTTGAGGAACTTTGCTATAATGATCTCGACGACACTAGTGCGATATTGTTTGATTTAGAAAATTATTATAGTGAGGACACCTTCAACGAGTTCACCCCCGAGTTCGAATCTTTTGACTCGTCTCAAAAGTCAGTAGAGATTTCCGAGTCAATATCCTACGCAAGTTATAAACCTCTTAGGGAGTCCGAGTATCATTTTCTTACCCCACCTTCTATCTTCTCTCCGCCGACACTAGATTTCAAACCGTTACCTTCTCATCTTAAATATGTATATTTATGTGAGAATGAGTCATTGCCCGTGATCATATCCGCTTCTCTAGTTTTAGAGTAAGTGAACGCTCTTTTGACAGTATTAAGATCAAATCGGCAAGCATTTGGTTGGACAATGGCGAACATCAAAGAGATTAGTCCCTTAATTGTTGAACATTATATACATTTGATGGATGAAGCCAAACCAGTCCGAGACCCACAAAGACGGTTAAATCCCGTTATGAAAGAGGCGGTAAAGAAAGAAATCGTCAAGTGCCTAGACAGTGGTATAATTTACCCAATATCTGATTGCCAATGGGTAAGTCATATTCATATGGTCCCTAGAAAGTCTGGCATCACGGTCATAACTGTAGGGTGTTTTTTGTCACCCCATTGAGATGAGAATACGCGCGTGCTTGCCAGACGCATTACAGATTCCCCCTGCCTAGGGTAGGCTGTGGTTTATTGATTGTGGGGATTCGAATCTCCGGCAGCCACGGACTAAGTTGCCGTTAATTACCCCTCGCCTTTGGAGCGAGAGAACCTCCGATTGACGGGTTAAACTGGTAATGCGAACTCAATGTGCAGTGTTGTGTTTTGAAGGGGTTTTGGATAGATCGGGGGCCCCGCAGAGTTTTTATGGGGGTCCTGCTACCCGGATAGCGGGCTGGGGGTCAAGGGGTCTAGCAGCCCCCTTGCGGGATGCGGGGCAGCGTCCCGTTCGAAATTTTTTCTAACGGGGGGGGGGTATATTTAGTGTGGAGTATGTGTGTGTTTGTGTGTGTATATATATATATATATATGGAAGAGGGAAAGGGCATCCAAAGGTTGCGTGGGAAAAAGCGCCAACGGTTTGAGCGCAAGAGCGCCAGTGCCCCACGTGTCAGCACGTGGGCGCTCGGGCGCTAGCGCTCTGAGCGCAAGAACGCTAGCGCTTTGAGCGCTAGCGCCCCACGTGTCGGCATATGGGCGCTCGGGCACTAGCGCTCTGAGCGTAAGGACGCTAGCACCCCACGTGTCAACATGTGGGCGCTCGGACGCTAACGCTTTTGGCGCTAGCGTTCTGAGCGCAGGGCGGTAGCGCTTTGAGCGCTAGCGCCCCACGTGTCAGCACGTGGGCGCTCGGGCGCTGGCGCTAGCGCCCCACGTGTCAGCACGTGGGCGCTCGGGCGCTAGAGCTAGCGGTTTGAGCGCTAGCGCCCCACGTGTCAGCACGTGGGCGCTCGGGCGCTAGCGCTTTGAGCGCTAGCGCCCCACGTGTCAGCACGTGGGCGTCCGGGGGGCAAAAGGGACTTGGTCCCTGGAATGGGAGTTGTACTCCCAGAAAGGAGCACTTGTTATTTTGTGTGTGTGTGTGTGTGTGTGTGTGAGGAGTTAAACTCCTAGGATGTTTTGAAGCCGATTAAGGGCTTCTCCCCTTGAGCCCTAGTTCTTCCCCAAAGTGGGGTTTCTGGAGATGTGTCTCCTTCTTCCTTCTCTGCTGGAAGGATCTTGAAGATCAAGAGATGTGAGATTTTAAAAATCTTCTCTTTTTGAGATCTGATGGGAGATCTAAGTTCCCCTTTGTGGGTTTTGTGGTGAAAAACTATTTAGTTTTGGAAAAGGAAGAGTAAAACTCTTGATTTAATTCAAAAGAAAGAAGAAGCTTTAGAGCCTTCAGAAAGGGGAAAGAGGCACAAACCCTAGACTATTTTCAATCTTCGTTCAGAGGCTAAGTTCCTTCAATAGAAAGAAGTTCCAGTGAATGGTTTAAAGGTATTGGACTAAAACAACACTTAATTGCTTGTGATGAAATCGACCACGAAATTTTGAGGGGAATGAAAAAAAGTCTTTTTAGATATTTTCATCATCTTGCCTTATATAGGCTTACATATTTGCATATAGCCCCTTGGGCTTTACAAAATGGCATTTTGCCCATCCCATGGCTCATGTGCTATTTCTTTTTGCACATAAGCCACGAGCTTACAAAAATTTGGATTTATGCCCATAAAAATTACATCAAAATTATTTTTTACATGATTTGCATGGGGAGGGCGGCCGCTTCATGTTCCGGCTCGACTCGAGCATGGGCCCACTTGGCTTGGGTTGACTTTGACTTTGACTTGGTCAATCAGGGTGCAATTTTCGACTTCAACAAAGTGCCCCCATCAATAAATGCACACCACATATTTGAGTCGTGTGCATGAAATTGATGGATCTTCTTTCGTGTGGAGGCGACTTGCTTTGGTTCCCACTTTTTTGGATGCACTTCCCTTTTTACGACATGGACGGTCGACGCTTGACGTTTCTCCGAGACGGGGTGTCTGGGGTAGACGTTTCCCTGGCCCGGAGCGATTTGGTTCCCGCTTTGTAGGAAGCCTGCACTGCCCTTTTTGCGACATGGATGGTCGACGCTCTGATCCAGAGCGATTTGGTTCCCGATTTGTGGGAAGCCTGCACTGGCCTTTTTACGACATGGACGGTCGACGCTCTGGTCCAGAGCGATTTGGTTCCCGATTTGTGGGCAGCCTGCACTGCCCTTTTTGCGACATGGACAGTCGACGCTCTGATCCGGAGCGATTTGATTCCTGATTTGTGGGAAGCCTGCACTGCCCTTTTTGCGACGTGGACGGTCGACGCTCTGATCCAGAGCGATTTGGTTCCCGATTTGTGGGAAGCCTGCAGTGCCCTTTTTGCGACATAGACGGTCGACGCTCTGATCCGGAGCGATTTGGTTCCCGATTTGTGGGAATCCTGCACTGCCCTTTTTACGACATGGACGGTCGATGCTTGATGCGTCTCCGATATGGAGTGTCCATGGTAGACTTTTCCCTGGTCCGGAGTGATCTGGTTCCATGTCGACATGGACGGTCGACGCTCTGATCCGGAGCGATTTGGTTCCCGATTTGTGGGAAGCATGCACTGCCCTTTTTGCGACATGGACGGTCGACGCTCTGATCTGGAGCGATTTGGTTCCCGATTTGTGGGAAGCCTGCACTGCCCTTTTTGCGATTTGGACGGTCGACGCTCTGATCCGGAGCGATTTGGTTCCCGATTTGTAGGAATCCTGCACTGCCCTTTTTGCAACATGGACGGTCGACGCTCTAATCCGGAGTGATTTGGTTCCTGATTTGTGGGAAGCCTGCACTGCCCTTTTTGCGACATGGACGGTTGACGCTCTGATCCGGAGCGATTTGGTTCCCGATTTGTGGGAAGTTCGCACTGCCCTTTTTACGACATGGACGCTCGACGCTCGACGCGTCTTCGAGACGGAGTGTCCGTGGTATACTTTTCCTTGGCCCGGAGTGATCTGGTTCCTGCTTTTTAGGAAGCCCGCACTGCCCTTTTTGCGACATGGATGGTCGACGCTCTATTTGACTTGCTCTGCTTCCTGCAGTGTCAGGGGTGAACTTGACTTGCTCCACTTCTTGCAGTGTCGAGATTGGATTCTGACTTGCCCGCTTTCTGCGGTGTCGGAGTTGAAGTTGACTTGTTGGTTATGATTTGGGTTGATATCAGCATCGCTACACTGGAATATGGTACCAGGAGCGGATCATCATTTGCCATGAGAGGATTTGGGGATTTTTTTTGTCGGCATCTGCATTGCTGCACTGGAATAATGCCAGGAGTAACCCATCATTTGCCCTGGCAGGATTTGGGAATTGGTTTTCGCTTGGCATCAGTATCGCTACACCGGAATATGGTGCCAGGAGCGAATCATCATTT
Organism: Agapanthus africanus; assembly: GCA_030015575.1. Classification (NCBI taxonomy): domain Eukaryota; kingdom Viridiplantae; phylum Streptophyta; class Magnoliopsida; order Asparagales; family Amaryllidaceae; genus Agapanthus; species Agapanthus africanus. The sequence goes on from CM057340.1 coordinate 664,405,097, forward strand.
GCGCTTGTTTATCAGGAAGTGATGGATTAGGAGACAGGTTTTAGGTCCCTATCACCTAAGACTTTTCAATTTTGTGAGCCGTAAGGGTCTCACAAAGCATTTTCTCCCTACGGGTCGTAAGGATCCCGTAGGTGTATTTTCTCCTTAGGAGTCGTGGGGACTCCTAAGTGTGTTGCTCCTTTGTGAGTCGTAAGGATCTCACGCGGGTATTTTCTCCTCACAAAGTCGATAGGACTTTGTGAGTACATTTCATCTCTTTTTTACGAGTTTGCACCCTTTTGGGTTTTCACAAACTCATTGGCAGTCCTGCTGTTTTTACTCACGGAGCCCTTTCGGATTTTCATCCGTGCCCATTTTGCTTGTGAACATACTTTTTTTCTCTTTTTCTTTTCCTTTTTTTTTTCTTTTTTTTATATCTTCACAGCCGGTGGGACTTTGAATGTGGTCTCACCGGCAGGACTTGGGAGAGATTGGGATTGTTTTATGCCCGTGGATTGTATACGGTTTTGCATGATGCATGATCCAGACCGTAGGGCCGGGAGAATTTCGGGACTTTGTCGGCGTCTGCATCGCTGCACTAGAATATGGTGCCAGGAGCGACTCACCATTCGCCATTTTGGGATTTGGAATTTGGTTGGCGTCTGCATCGCTGCACTGGAATATGGTACCAGGAGCGACTCATCATTCGCCGCTTGGGGTATGGGATTTGGAATTTGGTTGGCGTCTGCATCGCTGCACTGGAATATGGTACCAGGAGCGACTCATTATTCGCCATTGCCTATTGGGAAGCGATGGCTTAGGAGACAGGTTTAGATCCCTATCACCTAAGACTTTTCAATTTTATGGGCCGTGAGGGTCCCATAAAAGCATTTTCTCCCTGCGAGTCGTAAGGATCTCGCAGGTGTATTTTCTCCTTAGGAGTCGTGAGGACTCCTAAGTGTGTTTTTCCTTTGTGAGTCGTAAGGATCCCACGAAGGTTTGTTCTCCTCATGTATCATGAGGATATATGAGTGGGTCTTCCTAATGGACCATAATTCCAAGGGTAGAGACCAGCCGCTGGACTGGTAATTGCAGTGGGGCATGAGTGTGATGAGAATTATTTGAGCCCGTGGATTGTATATGGTAGTCAATTTGGGGACTAACCGTAGGGCCGGAAATTTTTTGGGAATTTGAATTTTGGTTGGCGTCTGCATCGCTGCACTGGAATATGGTACCAGGAGCGACTCATCATTCACCGTTGTTTTTTTTGTTTTACCGCGATTGCTCTATCATTTCAGCTTTTCTTATCGCGAAGGTCGCGATTGCCCTGTCATTTCGGCTATTTATTCGCGGTTGCCCTATCATTTCGGATTTATTTTTCATCTTTATTTTACTCGCTGATTTTTATTGCGAGTTGCCCCATCATTTCGGCTTTTCTTTCTATTTTTTTCTTTTATTTTCACACATTTTTTTTACATTCCCAGTTTAACGACTTAGAGATCGATGGTTCCCAGTTTAAAGACTTAGAGGTCTATCATTCCCAGTTTAACGACATGGTGGTCAGCTTTGCTTATCCCAGTTCCTTGAATTTTGATCTTGGCGGAGCTGTGTTGATGACCGTAGCTCTGTGGCTTGCCGATACATCCGAGGACTGTGAGGTTTTTCCAAGCTTGTATTGGTCCTCTGCCCAATCTTTGAAAACACAGCAGTCTTCAATGGTATGACTCACCACCCTATGGTATGGGCAGATACGGGATTGCCGGTCATATTCATTTCATATGGCCTCTTCGGAATAGGCAATTATAGACCGTTGTTCAAGGCTTCCTCGAATATATTGCAGACCTCATCCCTCCTGAAGGAGTACACCTTCTTCTTTCTCTCCATTAGAGTATGTGCCCTTACTGATACTGGTCCTTGAGGCCGATCAGTCTGTGGTTCGCCCTTTTCAGATAATGGCACATGTCTGGAAGGATTGGGTTCCTGAAAGGCTTCGGTCTCCATTTGTATGAAATTGGCGGTCGTAGCTTGACTGTTTGCTAACACGCCTTTAGAAAGTTCTATCTCTCCCGTCTTGTATTGCCCTTCGACCCAATCTTTGAAAACGAAGCAGTCCTCAATGGCATGACCTATCACTCTATGATAGGGGCAATATTTTGGGTCGTCGGTCATATTCGTTTCTTGCGGTCTCTTTGATTCTGGCAGTTGTAGACCGTTTTTTAGGGCGTCTTTGAATATTTTACGGATTTTGTCGCTTATGAAGGAATAGATCTTATCCAGCTTCTCTTTCAGTGGAGATTCTCCTCCGGTGTATGTATCAAAGGTACTGGAGGCTGATCGCAGCCATTTTTCGCGAAGGCGCTCCACTCTTAGCTTGAAGGGGGTATCAGTTGGCTGTCTCCGGGTATCAATCCTGGCTCATGAACCAAAATTTGATTCTGCTGTAATTGCAATCGGGCGACTTGGGTCGCGAGGTCTGCCACGATGTTTGCCAACTCGTCGATCTTAGACTGTACCTTGGCTAACTGCTCATCCTTGTCCTGAAGCCGCCTCTGAAGCCATCGGAATAATGCTTGTTCCGTAGTTCCGGTTATGACAACCGGGTCATCCTTATTGCCTGAGCACAATTCCGCAGGAACCCTGGGCTCTTTTGGCTTATCGTCCTGAGCGAGCTCTTCATCATTTAGGACGAGTGGAAGTTGGGCAGCGTCCGCCATATCATCACCATGGCTGTGAAGCATGGGAGGGTTTGTTTCATGTCCGACCATGCAGACAGTGTGGATCACATACCCAGCCATCTCTTTATCTTTGGCGGGGTAACCCCGTTCTTGGAGCCTCATGAAGCTCAGCCTAGTATGAGCCTTAGCCCTTTTGTTGGCTCTGTATCCGAACCTTTTCTGCCTTAGCTTCTCGATTTTGAGGTCTTGGCGGGCATCCGTTTTCTGGGAAGCCACCATGAGTCGATTGATAGGGAGCTTAAAGAAGAGACCCGATCGAGCAGTTGACGAGGGTACCGCTAGAGCTTGCCTAAGATGCCCCATTGCTTTGTTGACGTTGATGGCCTTGTCCCCAGCTGGGGCGACGAAGAGACGTTCGGAAACGGATTTGCGTTTGGGCTGAGATGCCCTCCTGACCATGACATTCAGCCTTTTCCCCTTTGAGGCTGGTTTATCCATCACTGGGGCTTGAAGAGCAGGGATGGCGTCAGCTGGCACGAACAGAATAGAGCCAAATGGTAGCGGCGGCTCCTCCCACTGTCGCCCGAGACTGGCCGGAAGGATTGTCCTGGCGTCCATCTTCATCGTATAGGAGATGGGAGCCGTGCTGAGAGCTGAGCTCATCTTTGCAGACATCGTTGAGAAGTGATTGCTTAACAACCCTGCATGAAAGAGCATTATTTTAGTATAAATATAAATATGTATATTGATTGAGTTCGCATGAACGTTTAACCCGAAATATGGGAGGAGAGATAAGTCCTACCGGGCATGCCAGAATCTGTAGGGTGTTTTTCGTCACCCCATTGAGATGGGAATACGCGCGCGCTTGTCAGGCGCATTACAGATTCCCCCTGCCTAGGGTAGGCTGGGGTTTATTGATTGTGGGGATCCGAATCTCCGGCAGCCGCGGACTAAGCTGCCGTTAATTACCCCTCGCCTTTGGAGCGAGGGAACCTCCGATTGACGGGTTAAACTGGTCATGTGAACTCAATGTGCAGTATTGTGTTTTGAAAGGGTTTTGGATAGATCGGGGGGCTCACAGAGTTTTTATGGGGGTCTCGCTATCCGGATAGCGGGCTGGGGGTCAAGGGGGCTAGCAGCCCCCTTGCGGGGTGCGGGGCAGCGCCTCGTTAGAAATTTTTTCTAACAGGGGAGGTATATTTAGTGTGGAGTATGTGTGTGTTTGTGTGTATATGTGTGTGTGTATATATATATATATATATTGGAAGAGGGAAAGGACATCCAAAGGATGTGTGGGAAAAAGCGCTAGCGCTTTGAGCGCAAGAGCGCCGGTGCCTCACGTGTCAGCACGTGGGCGCTCGGGCGCTAGCGCCCCATGTGTTGGCACATGGGCGCTCGGGCGCTAGCGCCCCACGTGTCAACATGTGGGCGCTAGCGCTCTGAGCGCAGGGCGCTAGCGCTTTGAGCGCTAGCGCCCCACGTGTTAGCACGTGGGCGCTCGGGTGCTAGCGCTTTGGGCGCTAGCGCTCTGAGCGTAAGCGCCCCACGTGTCAGCACATGGGCGTCCGGAAGGCAAAAGGGACTTGGTCCCTGCAATGGGAGTTGTACTCTCAGAAAGGAGCACTTGTTATTTTGTGTGTGTGTGTGTGTGTGTGTGTGTGTGTGTGTGTGTGAGGAGTTAAACTCCTAGGATGTTTTGAAGCTGATGAAGGGCTTCTCCCCTTGAGCTCTAGTTCTTCCCCAAAGTGGGGTTTCTGGAGATGGGTCTCCTTCCTCCTTCTCTGTTGGCAGGATCTTGAAAATTAAGAGATGTGAGATTTTAAAAATCTCCTCTTTTTGAGATCTGATGGGAGATCTAAGCTCCCCTTTGTGGGTTTTGTGGTGAAAAACTATTTAGTTTTGGAAAAGGAAGAGTAAAACTCTTGATTTAATTAAAAGAAAGAAGAAGGTTTAGAGCTTTCAGAAAGGGGAAAGAGGCACAAACCCTAGATTTTTGAGGGGAGGGGAATGAAAAAAAGTCTTTTTAGATATTTTCATCATCTTGCCTTATATAGGCTTACATATTTGCATATAGCCCCTTGGGCTTTACAAAATGGCATTTTGCCCATCCCATGGCTCATGTGTCATTTCTTTTTGCACATAAGCCATGGGCTTACAAAAAATTTGGCTTTATACCCATAAAAATTACATCAAAATTATTTTTTACATGATTTGCATGGGGAGGCCGGCCGCTTCATGTTCCGGCTCGACTCGGGCATGGGCCCACTTGGCTTGGGGTTAACTTTGACTTTGACTTGGTCAACCAGGGTGCAATTTTCGACTTCAACAATAACTAATAAGGCTAATGAGTTGATCTAATCACACACCCAAACTGGGTGGCATGTATGTTTTGATTATAGGAAACTCAATGCCGCAACAAGGAAAGATCACCTCTCTCTACCTTTCATTGACCAGATGTTGGAACGATTAGCTGGACATGAAAACTATTGTTTCTTGGATGGATACTCTGGCTATTACCAGGTCCCCATCGCCGAAAAGGATCAAGATAAAACAACGTTTACTTGTCTTTTCGGTACTTTGACTTATAGAAGCATGCCCTTTGGGTTATGCAGCACTCCTGCTACATTTCAGCGGTGTATGATGGGGATATTCTCAGACATGGTCCAGAATTTTCTGGAGATATTTATGGACGATTTCTTTATATTTGGGGACTCCTTTAAGGAATGCCTACGTCATCTTGACGCGGTTCTTACCCGCTGTAAGGATAAGAACTTACTTTAAATTGAGAAAATGCTATTTTATTGTCCAAGAAGGTATTGTCGTTGGACATATCATTTCACGAAAAGGTATTGAGGTAGACAGAGCTAAAATAGATGTCATCCATAACCTTCCTCCTCCCAAATGCGTCAAAGATATACGATCTTTCCTTGGTCATGCAGGATTTTATAGGAGTTTCATTAAGGACTTTAGCAAAATTGCTAGACTTTTAACCCTTCTCTTGGCCACGGATACAACATTTCACTTCGATTCGGATTGCGAGGATGCTTTTGAATCACTTAAAAGTTCCCTCACTAGAGCACCCGTTCTATCATCTCCGGATTAGAACCACCCGTTCGAGCTTATGTGTGACGCATCGGATTTTGCTATTGGTGTAGTCTTAGGACAACACATTGATAAGATACCACATGTAATTTATTATGCAAGTAGGATCTTGAACGATGCCCAAATTAATTACACAACTACCGAGAAAGAACTCTTGGCAGTTGTATTTGCATTAGAAAAATTCAGGCTCTCTACTTGATTGGCTCACCAATAGTGGTTTACACCGATCACTCCACCCTACGATACCTATTATCGAAGAAAGATGCTAAGGCCAGGCTAATATGTTGGATCCTATTGTTACAAGAATTTGATCTTGTCATACGATACAAGAGTGGATGTGAAAACCTCGTAGCCGACCATTTTTCACGCATCAATTCTTTACCAACGTTGACCTTACCAATAAACGACTCCTTCCCCGACGAACAGCTCTTGACCGTAGCCTGTGAACCTTAGTTCGTGGATATTGTGAATTATCTAGCAACGGGACTTATTCTCAGCGATTGGTCGAAACAACACAATCTTCGATTTCTATCCCAACTAAAACACTTTTACTGGGATGAACCTTATTTGTTTAAGTATTGTCCCGATCAAATTATTCGCAGATGTGTCCCTAACGATGAATTAAAGAGTGTATTGTCATTTTGTCATGATCAGGCATGTGGCGATCACTTTGGTCCACGTAAAACAGCGGAGAAAGTTTTGCAATGTGGCTTTTATTGGCCAACATTATTTAAAAATGCATATGATCATTGGAAAACTTGCCCACGGTGTCAATACATGGGTCTGATTTCACGAAGAAATGAGATGCCGCTCCAACCTATCTTGGTTATGGAGATAGTCGATATTTGGGGTATTGATTTTATGTGCCCTTTTCCCATTTTTTTGGGAATTTATATATTTTGATAGCGGTTGATTATGTCTCAAAATGGGTGGAAGCAATACCGTGTCACGCTAATGATAACAAGGTTGTTATTAAGTTCCTTAAAGAAAATATCTTTTCGCGATTCGGACACCCTCGTGCTATAATTAGCGATAACGAGACACATTTTTGTAATCGGTCTTTCGAGACTTTGATACGGAAATATTCAATCAACCACAAACTTTCTACGCCCTATCATCCCCAAACGAGCGAAAAAGCTGAGATTTCCAATAGGCAGATCAAATAAATTTTGGAGAAGACGGTTTCTAAGAACCGTAAATATTGGTCAACCAAATTGACGGATGTTCTTTGGGTATTTCGTGCCGCTTATAAGACTAATCTTGGTATGTCTCCATACCGCCTTGTGTTTGGAAAGGCATGCCACATTCCTGTCGAGATCGAACATAAAGCAATGTGGGCTATTAAAGGGCTTAACTTCGATTTTAATCAAACCAGCAGCTATGAGAAGCTGCAATTAAATGAGCTAAGCGAACTCCGCGATGAATCTTACGATATTGCGGTTATAGTAAAGAACCGGACTAAAGTATTCCATGATAAAAACCTTTTTAGAAAAACCTTCACTCCGGGATAACAAGTCCTTCTTTACGATTCCCGTCTCTATCTTCGTCCGGGTAAGCTAAAATCTCATTGGAAATGACCGTTTGTGGTGCGGTATGTATACCCGCACGGGGCAGTAGAAATTGAAAATATTAAAAACGGTTCAATTTTTAAAGTAAATGGGTATAAATTGAAACCGTATTTTTCTGCTGACCCAGCGGAGGAGCTCCTGTTTTTACAGGAGCCGCTTTATCATAACTAAATTTTCTCCGCCTCACCTCTATATTTTGGTAATATTGTCTTATCTTTAGAATGGAGGTGAGTGAAAAATGACTTAACTGAATATTCGTGCGTGCCAAATTACAAGTTTGGGGGTAGTTTACATTTAATTATTATTTTACCCCAATTATTTTCTCTCCCCAAGTCTACAGGTCTATGCGCTCAAAGAACAATATCAATGAGGACACTGCTGAAAACAGGTTTGGGGAGGGGGGAGGTTTGTATTCACTGAATTATATTTTGGCACTAGGCATTATAAAATTTATTTTAATAAAAGATTAGAGAGTGAAAATTACATATGAAAGGTAGGTATAGTTTGAGAAAAGTAAGAAAGTTATATGTTTTCTTAAACGAGGCTAGTAATAAGTAGTTATGAGTCGCTGTCCCAAGAGTTAGTAAGATGAAGGAAATTACTAATCTGAGGATAAAAATAAGTCTGAAAAATAGTCCTTATTTTTGAATCCAAACATCTGAATGTTAATACCCTACTATACGCACTTGAACACATTTTGAAACTTGGGATAGTAGAGGATACCTTGAAATGCTCTTGTCTAAAAGCCTTGGTATGAAGAATAATAAAAATAAAAAAAATTGGTGAAAAAAAATGAACACTGGTTTTGTAATTACTTAAGGCAGTATAAAAAAATATAGCGAGGGTGCTTTATCACCTAGTGCCTTAGACCAACTGGTTTGGGAGCCACTGCTAAGCCTTAGGTGTTGCAAGACGAGAATATTACGCCTAAATAAGCAAACACATTTGGTAATCGGTTGGTTAATACCTCAAGAAATATTAACGACTGCATGAAGGATGTGTGAGCAAATCCATCTGAAGTATTCACTGACTAAAAAGTACTTTGGCAGATGGACAAGAGTATGATAGCTTGAATTGAATTCTCTAAGTGTAGGGATGTATTTTACACACACGTAGGGATATATGATCGATATTTGGATAAAAGGTAGGGAGGAAGACTAAAGGCAACATTTTATTGAGGGATAATGTGATTTCTAACATCTTTTCACGACCATTAAGATAGGGCTCAAGGCAACCGAAAAGCTAGTGTAGTTAGAAACTCTTCTTTTCAAGTTCTTTCTTTTATATGTTCATATCTTTGTATGTAACTTCCACAATCTTTCTTTTATTATAGGATTTTGTGGGTGTAATCCGCTGAACCCTCAGGAGACAACACTCTTCCTACTAGGGACACCTAGAGATTTAAAGGCTTGTTGCACGTGCTCGGTGCAATTATGATTGCCTACGAAAGTGTGCTAGGTTTTTCTTTTTGTTTTTTCTCCCTCTCTTGAATAAATAGTTTGCTCGGGATGATCAAAGTTAAGTTTGGGGGTATTTTTTCAGTCAAAAATATTGCACTTTTGATATAACATTTTTCTTACTTTCCTTAAATATTTAAATGTGTTTATTATAAATATAGAACATTGATCAGTCGAAAGTACTGCATCTTTAAACCGACAATTTCCCTGTTATTTGCACTCATCTAGAAGTGTTCGGCATTTATATTACACATATTAGCAAATCAGTCGTAAAATATCAGATTGCATGTGCTAGACTTTAAAACCAGAACTTTAAGGGAAATTGACTGTATTTCATAGCGCGGCATCATTCCTATATTGTACAACTTGTGTTTCGAAGTCTGTGCAGGAAATTTCAAGAGAACGGTCAAATTTACATCATTGTGCTGATCAAACATTACGCCAACTCAAAGGTTTGAGATCTGGTAGCAATATAGAAGTAGTTACAATATTAAACATATCAGGAAAAGGCCCAAGTATCAGCCCAAACGAGTACCAAAGAGCCCAAGCCCTAAGGCCAATAAAGAGCCATGGATCCGCGGCGGGAGCCTGCTTGCGCCGCGGATCCGCCGCCTCCTTGCCACGTCAGCTCCCCATTTTCAGTGCAAAATTCTTCTCTCAGGGCCCACATTCATGTCAGATACTTCAAATTCCAGAGAATTCTCGAAGCTTCTGCCAGATCAGCAAGGATGATTAATTAAGCTAATCTTGATTAAGTTTCTAACAAACTATTTCTAGAAGCTCCCTCCTAACTAATCACTTCTAGAAGCCTCTCTAGCTAACAAACTTTTGGAGGGAAATTCAAAATTCAAATCCTAGATCTAGGGTTTTGGGAAGTCTATAAATAGGAGCCTAGATCTAGGGTTGAGCTTGTTCAAGAATCACCCATCATCTTCCACCCACAAGTTGAGTGACACAACTTGTGTCTCAAACCCTAACCCTAATTCCAATTCAAAATCAAGATCAAGATCCCGAGTACCATTCAAGCAAGAGAGCCGTCAACCTTTAGAAGTGACGCCGGATTTCATCGGAGCAAGAGATCCAAGGAGATCCGCGATTCAAGGAGCCGAGCGAAGCCGAAATCGACGATCTAGTTCCTTCCTTTTGTAAATTCAAAAGAATTGTAACGAAATTTATTGATAAATAAAGGTGAAATTTCTATATCTTGCTTATCTTTTGATTCAACATTATGATTCGATCTCAATTTGTGATTGCGTTTGTTATTATGATGTTTGAGTAAACTCCGCTCGTATAGGAGTTGTGACGATCAATAGAATGATGACGATTTAGATTCTTTTACAATTCTTAAATCTTATAACGATTGTAAATTCTTGTGAATCAAATGATCGATGACCTAGTTTTGGGATGATCCTCTCTTGATTGTGTTCACTCAAAACTAGGGAACAACGATTGATCATTTGATTAACTAGAAGCTAGAATTTGAATGAGATTCATTGAAAGGACAAAGGATAAGACGAGGAAACCCTAGCTTCTTCGCGAGATCCTTAACCTCGACGAATCATCATCGATCTAGTATCAATTCGTTAATGGATAAGAACATGAAATCATTAGATCTCATCACATCTATAGATCCGATCTACTCCTACGAGCTACACTTCGAATCTTTGATTGTTGGTTGGAAATCATCCCAAATTATCACTTCTTGATTTTAATGCTTTCTTAGATCTAGATTTTTTCTCTTTCTTGAAATGCAATTTTATAAATCATGAATTGTTTTCTTTTCTTTTCCTTAAGGTTTCGACTCATCTTATTCGAAACACGAACGATTACACTTTCCCTGTGGACGATCCTCACTTACTAACGTGCTACATCCGACACCGTTATTGATTGCGGTCAAAATATTTTTGGTTGTGATTTTTCTACATAATTTTCTAAACCGACACAACGAGAAATAATCATTCAATCAAACATATTTGGGGTTATCAATAAAATACTATTTACCATATGTTTATATATTATAATTAATATTATGAAGGAAAATATATGTATATAATATTTTAGTAATTAAAAGATGCATAGCATATCAAATATTCTTAATCAAGTTTCTTAAAGATTTATTACCATATAAAGTGATTAAGATACTCTCTCTAATTTAATAAATAGTACTAACATTATTCATGGAGATATTGTGCAAGATTTAGCTCAGGTCAGGAGATCAAGTTCAAGATGTCAGGATCAAAAATCTGCTAAAATCGTAGAATCAATACTGGCAGAAACTTAGAAAATATTTCCAAAATTCAGATATTTAGAGGAACTCCACGTGTCAACATGAGGCCACAGAAGAAAACTCAAACCCTAACTCCTTCAGAGCGCGGCGCTTCCGCGGCCAAAGTGCCCTAATTGCGGTGGATCCACGGCTTCATCATAGCCGTAGGATCTGAAAACTTGGAAAGTGGATTTTTATGACAAGTCTAAACCTATGAGATCTAGGGTTTCTGATTTGAGGGCTATATAAAGGACCGAGGGTTAAAGTTAAAACTCATCACCTTTATACTAAGCAAATCACCGTAAAAAAACAAGAGATCCATGACAGGTCCACGATTCGACGTGATAGGGCGACGTGAAAATCGATGGAGTATCTACTTCCTACGAGGCAGAGATCGAGAGCAATTTCTTTCTCTTGTAATCTAAATTCATAAGACTTGTACTTGTGAAGTTGATTAATAAAGATAGATCATTTTGTTTAATTATTTATTTTCTGTATTTTTACTTTCTGCATTTTAATTACGATCTTATTCTCTATTCATTCTTCTTCTTCTCACAACATGCGTGAGTAATTCCAAACTTGCCAGGGTTCGTAGGATTATGGTAGAATAATGGATGAGAAAATATTTTAATTTCTTTTAAATCTTATGAAGTTTATAAACTTTATCAAAAGAATCGTTAACATCCTTATTGGACGCGCTACTAATTTATTGATAGTCTCGACCGTGATTTGAGATTAGATTAACAATTATTTTGTTAAGGGTTAGAGATGAATAGAGATCAATGAAGGGACAAAGGTCAATAGTGGGGAAACCCTAGTTTCTTCCAAGAACGCTAATCCTCATTCATCACTATCAATCTAGTTTTAAATCTATCAAAAGATAAAATGAGTCATTTTCACTAGTCATCCATCAACTACTAAATCCTATGAACTCAACGAGCATTTTCCATATAAAATCTATATCCGTATTTAAAATAGATCTTAAAACTATTCTCTCGCTTTTCAATCAACTCGTCTAAAGCAAGATAAAGGTTCCACGTTTCCCTGAGGACGACCCGTACTCATCTCGGCTAGTTACGAGCAACACTGTTATTGATTGTGGTTATTCTACAAACACTTTTTCACGATCAATCACAGACTAAGCCCAAATTGGCTAAGTCTTTGCGGCTGACCCCAAATGCTCTTTTGATGGATCTTAAGTAAAAATGATCCTTAAAAACATTGTTAAACTGATCTTAATCTCAAACATGATTAATGATCTCTCATTGATGATATCCGAAATGATATTCAACTCATATCTCCTAAGGTAACCTTAGTCTTAAATATGACTAACGATTCTTAGGTCCACCACAACCCCTTTTTCCCTCAAATATGTGATTTGGTTCAAGAGTACTTCTTTCCACACCTTTGATATATGCTGTTGTAATTTCTCAACGTCTTCAGAGAGATGACGAGTCTCGATAACTAATAACTCCTTTCGTCATACATTGATACACTTCCAAATTGACGTGCACACCTCATAATCTCGCCTCAAATATGGCGACATTGGACCGAAATATCCTTAAACTAACATTCGTCCCCAAAATGGAAATGTTGGACCGAAATGTCCTTAAACTAACATTCGTCCCCAAAATGGGAATGTTGGACCGTAATGTCCCTAAACTAATATTCACCCCAAACATGTCGATAATGGACCGTGATATCCTTAAACTAAAATAATTAGGCCCAAATGCTCATATGTTTTAAGTCGATCTTAATCTCAAACCAGATTAACGGTCCTTAAATAAAATAAACCCAAATCTAAGATATGCGGATTTGGACTAATCCGCACCCTACGGGCGATGACATAAACTAGTCTCCGTATACAATCCACGAGCAACCAAAACAAACAAAAACACACACGACACGAAGTGTACTTTCGAAGCAGGAGAAAGTGGTTATCGCAATGCGGTAACGTAATTAACTGCAGGGGCTTGCGCCTGTAGGGAAGAGTGTCCCTACAATAAAAAACCCCTTATAAAATGAGGGGGAATCTGATAAAGTCTGCTACAACGGCCGCGTCTATCCAAACCTCCGATATATGGTGTCATAAATCAACTTGGTATCTTCGGAGAGGTGGACGGATAAATCCAAATAGCATCTTCACCCAGAATTCAAGCCAGACGTCCCAACGTCTCGGTCCGTCATTCGGCGGTAAACAGATTCTGGCATGCCCGGTGGTACCTTTTCCTCTTTCCACTCTATATTTCGTGTGTCATGTTTCGCGAACAAAATCACGGTTCGCTATGGTTGCCCTTGGATTCGAGGTACTAAAATTTGGTGTCCTGCCCCTATGCAGAAAAAATCGATAGCTTCCAACTGCACCATATGCAATAGAAACACTCTCTTAACCCCAGCTGGAAGAGTGACCTAAAGGCCCAACGCGGCCTCTATCTTTTCAATGCCGGTGGGGCAAGTAACACAAGCCACTACCGGACTATTCTTCGAGACCATGCTCCCACCAGTGAATTTCGGTGCCTCAGTGCCGCAAGAGGAAGCTCCCAAGAGGTCGGTCTTCGATCGACTAGCGACCACAGCGGCCCCTCTCAACGGGCCGTCCAAAGCTGACGTCTCAGTCTTCAACAGGCCGGGCAAGAACCCAAACAGGCCCGCAAAGAGGCTCGTGATACCTGAAGGGGCTGGCCCAAAACACATACCCCTTCCAACTCCTGCAGGTGAAACCGTCAAAGGCGCTTCCCCTATCGGAAGATCGGTCTTTGAAAAATTGGCCGTTCCTTCTCAAACTCTTCCAAGGACGTCAGTCTTCAACAGGTTAACACCACCAGCAGCCCCTCACCAAAGCCGGGGGCACGAAGAAGTCACTTCCAAAACTGAGGCGGCTCCATCTGCAAGACACGCTTGACGTCGCTACTGGCGCCGAGTGAGAAAAGCTGGGAGCAACTCCCCCTCTGGACTTACCCTACCAGCTCAAATGGTGGAAGTTGACGCTGTTGTTCCAACTAGGAGCAACTTTGATCTGCTCAGGAGGGTGAGCAAGAACTCTCTAACGGCAGTGCTGAAGAAATCGCCCCCTCCTGCAGATGCCATAGTGCAGACAAAGCCGGAGCGCCCCCATCAACGGCCCTCCTCCCAAATTCACAGAGTCTGGCGAAAAATCCAGGACTCCGTGATTGATCAAAACTACTCTCGTCAACCGAAGAAATCGAAGGTTCGGCAAGAGAAAGACTGCCCCTCTATCATACAGTGAGGGACTTCTTCTGCACAAGCGCCTGTTTCAACAGCTCCTTCAACTTCGACCTTCCACAAAAGAATGAGGCCGGGGAAAATCCTACCGCATCCGGCAAATTCGAATGTTGATGGACCCAAACGCCCCAAGTCTAGGGGCATGATAGTACATTCGGTCTACATGGCTTCCAGGAAAGAAGAAAGCTATGCTTCTATAGGTCATCAACTGCAAACCCGGTCGCTGACAAAAGCTCAGGAGCAACAACAAAAGATCCAGGAGATGCTGACCAAAATGGCAGCACTTACTGGGCAGAAAGAAAGCCCGGACACAACAGTCGAATAGCGCCAGGAGCATAAGACCGATACAGAGTTCCTGCGAAGCGTGCTTGAAAGAAAAGATAAGGAAGTTGCTGAGCAAGCTGCTAATATAAAGCAGATGGCGCCCTTGTTTCAGGACATGGTTGGAATGATGATCCAACCAGAACATCCAGTCAAAGATTCGCCGATAATCATCGAGAATAACAGAGGGGAAACATCAAATCCTCTTCCGGCCTTATCGGCAGCCAAGGAGAAAACAATCTTTAAGGCCGCTCTTGATGATTACATTGCTCAACAAATAAGAGCCTATCAAGCTAATGAAACCGCTGGCTAAATCGTCAGAACCGGACGACTATATCCAGGCTGGTATGATCAAATCAAATACCCGTCGGGATATACGATCCTCAAGTTCCATGTATACAAAGGGACATGCAACCCTCATCAGCATGTCGCGCAGTTCAGGGCTCTGTGCGGCAACACTGGAGGCGACGAAAAACTGTTGCTTCGCTAGTTCGTTGACAGCCTGTCAGAAACGGCCTTTGAATGGTACTCAGAGCTCCCAAATGACTCCGTAAAGACATTCACGGAGATAGAATTGCTGTTCATACAGCGGTTTTCCAGCGCAAGTGAGCGCACCCCGATTACGACATTAATCAATGCCAGGGTAAGGCCAGGAGAAACTTGGGTCCAATACGCGATTCGATGGCGGAACCTATGATCTAAGTGAGAACAGCGCATTGAAGAATCTCTCGCCATGGGCATGTTCATCGGGACTCTTGATCCTCAAACGACTGTGTCCCAGTTCATGACATTCTTCAAACCAACGACCTTCCAGGCTCTGATCGATAAATTGGCCCAAATGGACCAAATGGGCCACGGGCCTTCCTCCTCAAATAAGGACCCTTGAAATAGCAAGGGTAAAGGGAAAGTGACCTCCGTTGCCAACAGGCAACAACAACCGAGCGGCCCAAAACCGGCTGCTCGCCAAAACAATGCGCGTTCGTGCCCATCCTTGGAGGAAAGATTAGGACGCGCTTACTCGTTTCCCTGCACAAGACGAGGAGACTGTTCGAATTGGTAGTGCATAACAAACTCATCACATTACCAGTCCCGGTCCACTGTAATCCGGCGATGTCAACAACCCCAACTACTGCTCCTATCACAGAATGGTAAGCCACCCAATTGAGAATTACTACGTTTCTAAGAACTGGGTCGAAAACCAGTATCAATAGGGGAAATTCGTGATGTCTAATAACTAGAGGGTAAACCCACCACAGAAGCACACACCCAAAAAGGTGGATGCGCCGGGGGCATTATGCTCACTTATGGAAGAAACTCCATGGGAAGTCGTTCTTTTAGCAAAAACCAAAAGAATGCTGAAAGATCTATAGGCATGTCCAGCAGTCAGGTAGAAAAGTCCACTTGAACCCGAAATCATTGAAGGGATACTGAAACCACGTCCTGCACCAAAAGTTTTTGACAAAGGGCAAAACTCCCAAGTCAAGCCTTTAAAGTCTTCGAAGAAAAAGAAGAAGACCAAGAAGCCTGTGCATCCTGCCGAGTATGACGACAAGCGCAAAGACCTGCAAAAATACATTGATGCGCTGGATGAGTACAACCAGAAGGCGCAGACACCGGTCACGCTCGAAAAGTTCCTCAAGCATATTCTTGAGAACGAAGATAGTGACAACGATGAGAAAATGACTCATCAGAAGAAACCGAAGACTATATAGCAAGTTGCCACATGGTCTCCCATTCGTTGTTAAATGAAAAAGAAACTCTCTCAGCGTCAGAAAACAACGCAGTGGAACTAGGGGTAGAATCGGCGCTAAAATCCCCGGAACTACCAGAAGTCCCGATCGATAGGCTGTTACACGAAGCCTTTCGAAAAAGCAAAGCTGACCGAGAACGCGAAACAGCCATATATGAAAAGGCTAAGCATTAGCGTCAGTATCACGCCCCGCTTCCCAGTATATGGAGACGGAGACGTGGCAGGCACGCGACGTATTTACTTAGAAATAAATACGTTAAGCGTAAATAAGCAATATATAAAATGTACAAGAAATGACAAGAGATATAATATGAACAACAATTTTTATTAACACTCATCTTTACACTACACTCCTTTGAACAGAAAAGTATAAAGATATAAAGGAATGCCTAAATAGTGGCATATGAAATAAAAAGTAAGTATAAGGAAAAGCTAGAAGTCCTGCTGCTCGGTGAACTGGTCCACGTCTTCCTGGCTAGGCTCGATCTCGAGAGAGTCCGGTCCTCCTGATGAACATTCCAAAGAAAGAAAAGACATTAATGTCGTCAGCGAACTAGCACTCGGTAAGTATCAAAAGAAAGATAGAAATATAGCAAGTGTTGAGAATTGAACTGTTAAGGTGTACAAGTATAAGATTGCTATTCTAACGTAGTTGTTTGTAGCTTGGTACAGAAGGTATCAGTGTATACGAGAGAAGTCCATCTTTTTCCATGGACTATGTTAACATGTAGTAAAAGGCCCCGTCAAAACCCATGGGACAACGACACGAGAGTTCATGTAGGTGTCTTTTAGTGATCATCTCGTGCCACTTTTAATACATTCCGTACCAATCAACCCCGTTAACCCCGTAATGTATTGTTTTAGATTATATTGCTTGCCGAGACCATGGAAACAAGTTTTTCAAGTAGTCAGGTTCAGGATATAAGCTTGTAGTCATGTCAAGTTATAGTCATGGTTTGGTCAGGTCAAGTCTTGTATTCTTGTTTTGATAATCAGGTTCAGGTTCAGGTTCAGTATTCAGGTTTGATAATCAGGTTCAGGTTCAAGTATACATGTTAGAGTTTGGATTCATGTTTGAATTGAATTCTGGTTTGAGTTTGAATTCAAGTTTGATTTAGACTCAGACTTAACTCAGACACATATAATTGATTTAGATCCTGAATTAGGTTCGGGAGTTATCGGTAATTGTTGCACATGGATGGTAGGATTTGTGTCTTTTTCCAAGACAATTACCATTGATAACACTGTTAAGTTTTTCTACCTTAAATAGGCAAGCAATCACTTTCTCCGGCTCCCTGAGGCTTAAGAGAATTGATCCCGCTTAAACCCATATTTACTAAAGTCCTTAACGGTGTTTTATATAGCTCGAGTAGGTTTTATGAAAAATATTTTTAATATATAGTTTCAAAATAAGCTCGAGAATTTATTTATATTATTTAGGGTTTTCATGGATATGAATTTTAAGGGTTTGAGGTATTTTAGTGATAATTATCTTAACTTGAATAGTTCATGGTATTTTACTGTAAAGCTTGACTTTCGTTGGTATCTTAATGGTATTTTGATGAAACTTGTAATTCTTTCCTTTGAAAAAATATAAGGTTATTTTATTTTGAAAATATATGGATTTTAGAATATTTATATAATTATAAAAAATATTTTTTTTAATTAAATAGAAAATGCGTTTTTCTTAAAAACCGTATTTAAAAACCTTTCGAGACCGAATGCTCTGTGAGGAGGTCTGCATCTCTCTCTACTAGCCCAAGAATGTGCGATAATCCGCACCATCCAATAGCAAGTTCTCTAAAAGGGGTTGTAGAGATTTATTTGCAAAGGAATTTTAATATACAATTCCAAAGAAAACCGCTTTGATAGTAGATGGTATTTTAATGAAATATTGTGTTCGTAACTAAAAAATACGCTCAAAAAGTATCGTGCTATGGAAACCATGTGTGTATGCGAGAGGTAGGTCGTTACCCCGTGAAGTTTTCTAAAGGTATAATTAAGCAAAACAATTAAATATGGTAGATACAAAGTTCATGGTATTTTAATGTAAAAGTTGATTTAAAATTATGTTTCATGATATTTTTGATTGAAAGTTTGGTCTAAATATTAGTTTTATGTTAACAAGTAAGGTGTAGAAATATGAATGAGCAATACTTAAGAAAAAGTGTAATTTCTAGGGTTTAGAATAATATGTCGGTATGAACTCCACTTACCAACATGTTTTGAAAAAAAGATTTTTAAAGAGGAAGAAGAGAGATTAGAAGGGACTTACTAGCTAGTTATCCTAAGAAAAGGTAGAAAAGTGAGTGTTGAATTTCCTGGCGTCGCGGGGTCGCCGGAACTTGCTTCGATCCTCGACGGAAGTTGATCTCTTGCTAACTCCATTTGTACTCTTCTTATACTTAGAAAACTTTGAGAATTTTGGCTATAATTTTCAGAATGAGGAAGGGCTAGGTCATGGGGTAGCATTTATAGTGTTGAATTAGGGTTTTGGAATTAAAAAATGAATTAAAAAGGCGATAAATGGGAAATTGAGGGGTCTCTGTTTGATTGCAGAGTAATCAAACAGTGCTGGGGAGTAATCAAACAGGCCAAGAGTCGAATGTGCAAAGCATGGGGCTTATTGCCCACGGTTGGACTGTCCCCGCCGGCTAATTAAGGATTTCCGTCGGTCGATTGTTGAAGGGGGCCCGGTGGATTTTGGACACGTATACTCATCTGTATTAATACCCTTTTACACATGTTTATTTCTTCAGACTTTTCATTTTTATGTGCATTGCACGTGTAAACTTTTAGGCTTCCAAAAGGTTTAAAAGAAAAAGCAGAAAAAATATAATGTGTGTGATGAGGTTCAAACACAGTGGCTACGTCACAGCAGTGCAAGGCTTTACCAGCGAGCTACAAGTGGTTTCTTGCTGTTCTTAAACAAAAATTAACTTATAAATTGTACTCAGGCTTGTAAACTCTTTTCTGTACATTAAATTAAAAAAAAATTGTACCGTAAATTCAGAGTCGTTACAGTCAGGATGAAGAAGCTGCAGTAAGGAGGAGTCGTAAAGTACTCCAATCAAACTAAAACATACCTGCGACAAATAAGAGCAGAATTAAGGCAGAGAAGCGGTTTGCCAAATCCCTGTCAATGGGAATGAAGCCGCCACCTCTGGTAGGAAACACTCTTGGGGTCATATGTCTCGATGGAGAGGATTCACATCCAAACTACTGCCTATATCATCGGAGAGTCACCCACCCCACCGAAAAGTGCAGTACCTTCAAGAAGTGGTGGTAAGGATACGTTGCCCATCAAAAACACTTCAAGAGGATGAAACGCGAAGCTCGTCGACGGCAAAAAAGTGTGACAGATGTGCGTGAAAAAATGACTGGTAACCGTCATATGGTTGATACCGGTTCGGAAGGGAGAAAACCCCAAGTTCTTACTTTCGGGAGCGATTCTGAGGACGAAATGCCCCTCAGCCATCTCTTTAAAGACTCCAACTCCGAAGAAGAAGAGGAGAAGAACTGCGAGAATATTCAGCTGCGTAACAGCACGCTTCCTGAAAAGAACCTCGGACCTACAAACAAAGGATCGAGCAAAAAAGACAAAGGGAAAGAGAAAATCTCTGAGGAAATTTCCCTCGACGATGGAGTTGTCAAAGTGCTCGCAGTAAAGGACCCGCTTAGGAAAAATAAGGTGGATTACAATATCCTAATACATATGAGGAAAATACCCTCACAGTTGAGCATATTGGATGCTTTTCTCTTGTCCGAAGAGGCATGAGAGTCTTTGATCAATGCATTATAATAGCCCGATGAGTTCCAAGCTTTCCTTGCAGAAGAGAAGATGAAGGATGAGCTGGCAGAGGTTCACACAGTTAACATTACATTCAGCGATGAAGATCTCCTTCTCGGTACGTGCGAACATAACCGCTCGTTATACGTTACCGGGTACTGCCATGACATCAAAATAGGGAAAATCCATGTCGACAACTGATCCTCCGTCAACCTTCTCAATGTCAAAGTGCTGAAGGAGATTTGCAAGAATGTTCAGCACTTGGCTTGAAACAAAATTACAATCTCCGGGTTCGACTCACAGTCGTCACAGACGCTTGGGTCCGTAATACTAACGTTACGCTTCGGGTTGCTCGTCATTGACATCAAATTTCACGTCATTGACGCCAAGACTTGCTATAACGCTTTGCTCGGCAGGCCCTGGTCGCATGAGTACAACGTCATCCCTTCTATACAACATCAGTTTATGAAGTATTTCAAGGACGGCTTGGAATGCACCGTCACAGGGGAGCTAAATCCGTTCTCCGTAAACGAGGTCCGGAAATTTGAAGATGCAAAGTACTTCCTACTAGACTTCGAAGTACAGAAAGGTGTCATAAGCCAGAGGATAAACATAAGTCTATCGCCACTATCCCAATCATTGGGAGCGATTCCGAGGAAGGTGAAAAAATAGTCTACTCGGGGCAACCCCAGGAAGAAAATAACAGGCCCAGACCATCACCCCTATTCTGGTCTTTGGCAGTGACTCTGAAGATTAGGCCAACGCCGTGTTCTCCATCCGCCCGTCAGTACAAACCATCACCGAAGCAGATCAGAGTCTGCAAATTACAATGGCTCCGCCTCGGCATTACAAGGAACTTGATACGCTCGATACATACAACGTATAAAAACTACAAACTTTCTACGTCTCTCTAAGGTGAAGAGGTGAAAAGGCGATCCTCTTCTACCAATCTAAAGAGACCAAAGTAGAAAAAGAAGTCTGGCATGGTGCCGATTTTGTGCTCGACAGTTTTCAACCAATCCGTCTGCCAAGATACTACGCGGAGGGATTGAGAAGGCTGTTAAGATGCCCGGGTGTACCCCTTAAACAAACTGTTCGATAAGCCCAATTCTACAAAAAGATTTAGGATATTCCCGGGACTAAGCGAAAAATGCCCAACAGGAAAATGGATACAACTGGGCTCGGATACGTTCGGTCCAAGAAACGAGAGCAGTTCCACAGTTACCGCGTCATAAACAGCTACCGTGAAGGGGAAAACGCTCTTCCGAATGACCGCGACGTTGAAACAGAGCGTGAGCCCGCTCTATGAACGTTAAGTCCATCACTCGAAGAACAAATAGACAAGCTAATAAAAGAAGCTTGTCAAAGGAGCCGAGATGATCATAGCCGCGAAATGGCTATTTATGAAAAGGCCAGGACATAGCGCCTCAATCAGCTATCCATGGAGAAGGAAGACTATAATGCTCTTCATCCCCAGCCCACTGTACGTCCTCGCGAAAAGGGAAAATCCTATAATAAAGGCAAAAACAAGGCAAAGGACACAAACAACGTCTGAAAACGACAAAGTGGATCCAAGAAGCCATGCAACCGAGAAAAGGTCGATTGGAACCCGTCGTTTATAAAGAATATGGGTCGGGAATACTCCTTCCCCCAAAACAAAACAAGGAAAATATTCAACCTTGTCATGAAGCAACAAATAATGACGCTCTCGGAGTTTCGGCACCCCGAACAAATAAACGAGGTCCATCATCCAGATTATTGCTCCTACCACCAAGCAATAGGTCATCCGTTGAAGACTGCTTTACCTTCAAAGACTGGGTATAAGACTAGTATTAGCACAGCAAGTTCGCTTTGTCCGACGGCTGGAGGGTAACCCCGCCACAAAGCATGAGCCATAGAGGACCTATACCGTGAGGATAGGACCATCTCAACGTCAAGAATGGAAGCGAATTCGTACCTGACATATGATAACACTCTCAAACGATGGATGGCACAAGATTATGGATGCCCTCCACATGTGCTTCGCATATGAAGACGTGGACGAGGTGATCTCGGAGTTTCCACCAGTTCCAAAGGAGCTGGAAGATGTGATACACACCACGGCGGACGACCTAAGAAAATTGACTTAGGGACGGAAAAAGATCCGAGGCCAACGTTCGTTAGTAAGCTACTATCTAAAAAACAGATAGCTACGTTAAAGGACGTGCTCATGCGGTATAAAGACTGCTTCGCATGGAACTATTCAAAGATGCCAGGTCTAGATCCAAAATTGGCGGTACACAAACTGGCCATATCGTCGGACATAAAGCCAGTCAAATAGGCGCCAAGAAGAATGCGGCTCGAACTTGAGATGAGTATCAACGCTGAAGTCAAAAAACTAATTGACTTTGGCTTTATCCAAGAAGTTCAATATCCCGACTTGATCTCTAATATCGTTCCAGCGATGAAGAAGTATGGGACGGTGCGCGTCTGCGTAGACTTTCGGGACCTCAACAAAGCTTGCTCGAAGGATGAAGCAGAAGATCAAAAGAATGGGTTACTATTGGCCCACAATGATTCAGGACTGCCTCGAATATGCGAAGCAGTGTCACTCATTCCAAATTCACGGGGACTTCATCCACCAACATCCAAATCCGCTACATACAACAGTAGATAGCTGTCCGTTCGAAATGTAGAGAACTGATATAATTGGCCCCATTGAACCAGCATCCTCCAAAGGACATCGGTTCATACTGGCAATGACCGACTACTTTTCTAAGTGGGCAAAAGCAGTACCACTAAAGGAGGTGAAGACGGAGAATATCCTCCATTTCTTCTGGACACATGTCATCTATCGGTTCGGCATTCCACGACGAATTATCTCAGATAATGGGCCAGCTTATAGAAGCTATAAAATCAGCCGCTTTGCACAACAGCATAAGATAGATTGGATATACTGTTCAATCTATAATTCTCGTGCCAACGGTCTAGTTGAAGCCTTCAACAAGACCTTGACAAAGATTATAAAGAAAACAGTGTCTAGAAACAAAAAAGACTGGCACGAAAGGCTGCATGAAGCGCTCTGGGCGTACCCAACAACGTTCAAAATGTCCACGAATACAACACCGTACTCGTTGGTATTCGGTACGGACGCAATGCTTCCCCTGGAAATAGGACTCCCCTCTCTACGAGTAGCGGTTCGGTATGAGCTAACCGATGAAGAAAATGCTCATCTTCGGCTTGAGAAGCTCGATGCCCTCGACGAAACTCTTCTTATAGCGCAGCAAAATCTGGAAGCAAGGCAAGGATGACGCGGTCATACAAAAGTCTGATCAGGCTGAGAACGTTCCGTCAAGACGAACTCGTGCTAGTCGTCAAAAGACCAATGATCTCCAATCGTGCAAAACGGGGGAAGTTCGAGCCGAACTATGAAGGCCCGTACATTATAGACAAAGTCTAGCAAGGCGGAGCCTACCTGCTCATGGATATGCATGGCGAAAGACCCTTCCAGCCATAAATAGCTAATTCCTAAAACAATACTACGCTTGACGAGTCACGACTTAAGTCTATGATAGATAACGACGCTAGTGTCCGCTCGCTATCTTCCTGAGTCAGAACTCACAGAATAGTATACAAAAAGCTCCATCGCCTCAAAAATGACGAGAAAGGACCGATAAGTCCTTAAACTAACTATCCGCCTCAAATATGGCAACAATGGACCGAGAAGTCCCTAAACTAACAACGGACCGAGAAGTCCGTAAATTAATAATTCGTCTCAAACATGGCGACAGCGGACCGAGATGTTCCTAAACTAGAACATCGCCTCAAATATGGCGACATTAGACTGAGATGTCCCTAAACTAAAATTTCACCTCAAACATGGCAATAATAGACCTGAATGTCCCTAAACTAGCACATCGCCGGGGGCAAATATGGTGATATGCTCCCTTAAGATCCATATGGCAATCGAATTCCTAACGGCGAAGGTTGCAACTTAAGTCTCACTGGCTACATAGCTACTCCGGCGATGAAGCCTCCCCCAAAACCCACCGGCAAACAGGTGGGTCACCTACGACGAAACTATTTTTGAGAGTTTCGCCATTATAAAAACGGTATGTCCACAAGCAAAATGGGCTTGGATAAAAACTCGAAAGGGTGCCGTGAGTAAAAACAGCAGGACAGCTGGCGAGTTTGTGAAAATCCGAATAGGGCGCAAACTCGTAAAATAAAAAATTCATGTGCACTTGCAAGATCCTCTCGATCTTGTGAGGAGAAAATACCTTCATGAGATCCTTACGACTCACAAAAGAGCAACACACTTAGGAGTTCTCATGATTCCTGAGGAGAAATTATACTTACGGGATCCTCACGACTCGTAAAGAGAATTCCCCTTATGAGACCCTCGCCGCTCATAAGATTTAAAAGCCTTAAGCTACAGGGATCTGAACCTGTTCTTAAGCCGTCATATCCCCCAAGTTGCTATACAGGCGGTCAAATATTAACCCTTGTATACAATCTACGGGCACGAATAAATATCCCCCCATCAAGTTCCACTAATGGCGAGAAATATCCCCATATGGTGAATGACACTTGTGAGTCCTCTCGACTTATAAAGAGAAAACACTCTTGTAAGATCCTTACGACTTACAAGAGAAAATATCACTTAGGAATCCCTACGAATCTTAAGGAGAAAATACACTTATGGGATCCTCATGACTCGTAGGGAGAAATACCTTTATGAGATCCTTACGGCTCATAAAGTCAAAAAGCCTTAGTCGACAGGATCATAATCCTGTTTGCTAAGCCACCTTTGTTCGAACCAACAAAGGCAAATGATGATTCTCTCCTGGCAATATCCCAGTTGCAGTGATGCTGATGCCTAAATAGGTGTCAAAATCCAAGTCCTTTCACGACAAATGATGATTCGCTCCTGGAAATATTCCAGTCGTAGTGATGCTGATGCCAAGGTTGGTATCAGATTCCAAACTCTCAATAAAAAACAGCAGCGAGTGGCAGAAAAAATGCATATGAAATAGCCAAAATGATGGGGCAACTCGCAATAAAAATCAGCGAACAAAAAAATATGTATATAAAAATAGCCGAAATGTTTGGGAAACTCGCAATAAAAAGCAGTGAGTAAAAAAAAAAAAAGCTGAAATGATTGGGCAGTGCGAAAAAAGCCGAAATGATTGGGCAATCGCGACTTTCGCGATATGAAAATCTGAAAAGATAGAGCATTGCGGCAATAAAAAAATATAAAAAAATAAAATTTCCTCTGCCCTGCAAGTATGTCCATATTGACTATTGTACACGATTCATTGACATAAATGAAAGAAAGGGAACCATACTTTCCCACCAGGCTCCGTCAAAGGGAGAACCGGATCTTGATGACAATATTTACAGCCTAGAGATCAGCTCGACGTTCTCCTCATTCTAATAGGGTGTAGACATGACGTCAGCAAAGCTCCAAGGAGCCAAATCAAAAAGGAGTGACGGTAAAATCCTAACTCCAACCTGACGTGCTTCTCATGTCAGCAGGATGCAGATGCAACGTCAACAAAAGACCCAAGGGTCAAAGCAAAGATGGAGCAATGGAAAAATCCTAGCTCTAAGTCTTGATAGTATGTATATGACCTAGAGACTATCCCAACGTTCCTTCTCATTCCAGCAGGATGCAGACGTAACGTCAACAAAAGACCCAAGGGTCGAAACCAAAAATGGAGTAACGACAAAATCCTAACTCCAAGTCTCGACGGCGCATATACAACCTAGAGACCATCCAGACATTCCCCCTCATTTCAGCAGGATGCAAATGCGGCTATCAAATGAAATTGGAGCAATGGTATATTCCTAGCTCCGGACTTCAATTGCAATATATACATGTCAGTGAGATATGCCTTAAAGGACATTATTGCATCATACTGGATTGTATATTACATATTGGAAGCTTAGGATATTCATAGTTATGATAACAGTCTTGCTCAAAATGGTAGCATACTACTTGGTTTGATTTTATCTCAATATGTGCATATGTTTCTTTTAGCATATCACTTATACATATTGGTAGAGCTCTTTAGATCTTTGCTTGACTATCAGCGTTGTGATGGCAGTCACACTAGTGGGGGCTGGGTAGTCTATAAGCACATCCTTATGCAGGTCCCTAGTCGTAGGATTATCGAGACGGGGCAACGATACTCCAGAGTAGACTGGTGTATACGCTTCTCATCCCAGCCTGGGAGACGGTCTGTCCTACAGCCGTCGTATTAAAGATAATATGCAGGTGCTCATTAGGTTATGTGTAACAACTCCAATTTTAGTGTACAAAAAAAAATTGTTTAAAAGTTAATGTATACTTAGGGTATTTGCATTTACTGTGATTACTATAAGTAATTGTTTTACTTTTTAATAGCAAGCAAGAGCTTGTAGCTCATTGGTAAGACCTTGCACTACTGAACCAAAGCACCAGAGTTCAAATCCCATAACCCACATTATTTTTAATATTATTTTCTTTTAAATTTTTTAGAATCCCAAGGGTTTACACGTGCATAACTCGTAAAACCCCACTACACAAATAAAACTAACCGACCCAGGGGTTACACCAAGCGAAGGGGAACACTTTGCACCCCGGACTCGGCCGGAATCGGCCGAATCGGCCGGCGACTCGGCCGACTAGGGCCGCCACCGCCGGCCAGACTCGGCCGGACCGCCGAGTCCCCAACATGAAAGTCATGGCTTTTGGTCTTCCCAGTACCCCTGTAAACTTTAATACATATTAATACAATTTTCAATTCACCTTTTCACCTACCTTAAACTCTAGCCTTACCCTATAAATACAACCCCTAAACACATCCCCCACACTCTAAAATTCTGATCAAAACTCTCAAGAAATCCCTAGAAATTTTAGTGTGCAAGAAGTTAGCAAGGGGCGAAACTTCGGCGATCTTCCGACGACGACCCTAGGAGCTCCCGGCGACGAAACAACGCACCGGCGCCTCCTACCGTTCTCTCTTCCTCTCCTCTAATCTGAAAACCCGTAAGTCCCACTTCCCTCTTTTATTCTCTGGTCTTAAAACTTCTTTTAATAAAACTCGACGGAATCGGAGTTAATCAGATTTCCGATTCAGTTCTTCCTAAAAATTCAACTTTTTCGTAAATACAATCATATTAAACTCTTACTTGCTGACTATTAAATATTAACAAGTCATATTGAACAAGTTCCATATCAAAAGGATTTCTATTTCAATTTTTATCGTACTTTTTTACTAAAATACCATGTAGTTTAATTTCGACATTTAAAACATTATAATCTTGCTATACTTTTATGTAGATCACGAGATAATGACCTACCTCCTTACACACTCATATGCAACATAGCACAATACCTTTTGGGAACATAAAATACGGGAAAACGAAACTTTACATATAAATACCACTAACTATTAAAACCGTTTTCTATAAGAATTCGTATTTTTATAAATATTTGCAAAGTGCCGCTACAACCCATTTTGGGGAACCCGACTGGGATGGTGCGGATTATCGCACATCCCTGGGCTTAGTAATGCGAGATGCAGACCTCCGCAAGGAGCATACGGTCTCGAGAGATTTAAAATACGAAAATCTTAAGAAAATGAGATTTCTAGAAATATAATATATAGCAAAATTATTTTTATATAAATATATATGTATTATTAAAATATCTATTTTATGATAATATAAATATTCCAAATTTTTTTTCTAAAAATCACAAGAATCACTTTACATTAAAATACCATGAAATCCATACAAGTTCAATATTACAATTAAATACCATGTATTATGAAAAATAGGTTTATTCACTAGAAATGTCACAAATATAAAATCTACAACTATGAAAACTCTAAAGATGATAAATAAATACTTGGGGTGTATTTTGAAAAGTATACAAATTATTTTTACATAAAACCCCCTCAAGTTCTATAAATTACCCTAAGGACCCTAGTAAATATAAGTTTAAGCGAGACCAATCTCTTGAGCCTCAGGGAGCTGGAGAAGTGGGTGCTTGCCTATTTAAGGTAGACAACTTAACAACGGTGTTATCAACACGGTAATCGTGTTTGAAAAAGACACAAATCCTGCCGTCCATGTGCAGCGGTTACCGATAATATCAAAACAATTAGGACTTTAATTTCTTTTCTAATTGTTCTGACTCAGACTGTATCTTATTATAAATAATCTGACTTGAATATGATTCAAGTACAATCTGTAACAACCATAAAATTCCTATACAAATTTTTTTTTCAAATTTTTTTTTCAAAAAAATCCACAAAGGGGTATTTTAGCCTGAGCACAAGATATAGGTAATTATTTTGTTTTTAATTACAAGTTACAAGAATGTAATAACTCCATTTTTAGTGTACAAGAAATTACTTTAAATTTAATATATACTTGGAGTATTTACTCTTGCTGCTATCATTTTAAGTAATTAAATAACACCATAATTACAAGAAGAAGCTTGTGGCTCATTGGTAATACCTTGCACTGCTGAACCAAGCCACTAGAGTTCAAATCCCATACCCCACATTATTTTTAGATTATTTTTGTTTTAAATCCTTTGGAAGCCCAACAGTCCAAACACCATAACTCCCAAACTTTGAACTGAACCCAGAAAACTATAAATACCAGAGCCTTCACCCGACGACCCTCCATCTCCCGATGCCTTGACTCGGCCGGCGGACCGGCCGGACCGCCGACTCCCCTGAACGAAAAATCTGCCTCTTCGCCTTCCTAACCCCCCTGCACACTTTAAATGTTTGGATCGGTTCCTGAGAATTCAATATACCCTATTTACTATGATTTTTAATGTTTTCCCCACATTTTATAATTTTTTTTATCAAAAACCCTTCACATATCCTACCCTACCCTACCCTATAAATACACCCCTACCCTCTATTCTCCCATCCCAAAACCCTAAGCCCACTCTCTCAAAATCTTCTCAAGAGTTGTGTACTTTGAAAACAAGTTCGCGGCAAAGCTCTGACGAAATTCCGGCGACGTTTTGAGAAACAATCGGCGACGAAGAACGCCTCGACAACCCCTTTAGTCCCCCCTCACTTCTTTGCTTAATCGAAACCCGTAAGTCACATTCTATCCCTCTTTCTTATTCTCTAAAATACGAAATTACAAAACCCGACGGAATCGGGACAAATCCGATTTCCGATTCGGTTTTCTATAAAATTTCACTTCTAACCAATTCAATCATGCTTAAACATCTTATTGTTGACTATTAAACATTCAACGAACAATTTGAACAAGTTTCATCACATGAAATGATAGCCTTTTCAATTTATCGTATTTTTCACTTAAATACCATAATGTTTCGATTTCACATTTAACCCCTTAATTTTGCTATACATTTAAAGTAAAGCACGAGGTAACGATCTACCTCCACACACATGCAAATACGACCTAAAACGATATCATAAAAAACTTAGAATACGATAAAACAATACTTTCATTTCAATACCATATTCTTAATAAAATCATTTCTAAAAGTTTTAGGTTTGATACACTTTTAAATAAATACCTCTTATTAGGAAAACACGATAAGTTGTGGACATCGATCGTTTATCTAAACCTGACTTTGTGGTGTCTAGGCTAGGCAAGTGAGAAAAGGTAACTTTAAAAGGCCCGTCTCACGGTGATTCGTGAGCGGATCCCTCCTTTCCTCATTTGTACTTGTAAGTCGATGTGCAACACCCCACGAGTTGCGGGGAGGCGGAAATATGATAAACGATCTTGTTCTTGAAGCATACATCGACTAACCGAAGATCTTTGCTAAATGATAATCAACAACTACCATAGAAGTTCTAAACTACCATGAAAAGAGATTATACCTAGTGATACGTGTCCTTCGTCTTTACGATCTCTTCGTCCTCCTCGGCCTCCTCCAAGTGATAGATGATCCACCCGAGAACCCTAATCCAAGCTTCACCTCAAGACTTGAGGTAACTAAGTTTCTCTAGTTGCTAACCAAAGGGACTTAGGTCATATAGAGTTAGGTTATGGAATGTTTAGTCTTTTCTAACCCTTGTACTCAACTCATTAGTGGTAGGATTAGAGCTTGAAGAAGAGAGAGAGCTTGAGGAGAGAGAAGATGAACTAGCATTATCAAATGAAATTGCTTCTCACTTAATATATCAAGCGTAATGAAATATCAGTAAAATGAATAATAATGGATTATTCATAATGCTTCATAAATGAATATGAGTGATTCACTATGTGAGTCATTAAGCATTTAATAATGCATTAATGACATAGTGAATCATTCATAATGAGTCACAATTACATTAATGACAATGCCACGTAAACCCCTTAAGTCACCATGCTTCTAGAAGCTTCCCGGAAATTACGAGAACGCCCCTTTCATCCGTGAAAACACGGAAAAACTTTAAACTGTATAAATCCAATAACCTGATACTAGAATCTGGCTTAAACTAAAGCCGTCTAGTAAAAACTGTCTGAATGTCGTACGTGCGTTTAAACATGTATTCGTCCGAACCCTTGTCATAAAACCGTACGACCTCTATATGGTTTCGCCTGGAGTTGGGAAAACTCTGTGTGGGACTCTAAAGACTCGACTACTATGCTGGCAGTGGGTTTAACCACAGACTGCAAGCGGCACTAGCTGTACGTAACGGTCCCCAGGTAGATGTCGATAAGAAGGCCGATGAGGATACCCATCCGAACTCCTACTGAGCCTGTGCGTGACAATATCCGTGCAGTCCGGTCTATTCGTCTAAGAGTATCGCATGTATGGTCTAGGGAGGTGGTAAACGTCAGACCCCTAATAACCGTACAAGTCGTGTCAGTATGGCTCTATCACCATCCGAGAATCCACTGATCAATCTATCAGTAATTCTCAATCAGCCCTGGCCAGGGACTTATGGTAATGACCAACCGATCATTGTGCGACATCAACTCCCTATACCGAGAGAGACGAATCCCTAACAGTCACTCACTGCCTCCACGTGGCTCAGGAAGTGCCCAACTAAAACCTGTTTGCACGACTCCTTTGAACCGTGGTAGGGTAGTAATCAAAACACAGTAGGAACTCACATGCGACAAATGACGACTTTAAGTCAACGGGCTATCTGCACACATGTCACCTGAGAACTGCTATCTGACGTTAGGTATAAATACATCCAGTCAGTTCTCGGCGAGTCCTGTCCGGTGTACTCACATCCAGTGAGCATCTGTATACAATCTTAGGTGCACTCCACCAATGGCAGCGGGACCAATCCATTGCCCCTCCTCAGGGTCTAGATATGTATACACCAGTCTATTCTGGAGTATCGATGCCCAGTCTTGATACTCCTGCGACCAGGGACATCTAAGGATGTGCCTATTGACTATCCAGCTCCCACTAGTATGACTGCCATCACAACGCCGGTAGTCAGGCAAACACCCTATGGGCTTTATCAACATGTATATATATATATGAATACTATGCAAAATATGTCAAATGTTAAGATAAAGACAAACCAAATAGCGTACTATTATATTAACCAAGACTGTCATGTATATACATATCCCTAGCATCATTTACAATGAAGGCCTCTAGGGCATATATATCCAACAGTACCTACCTGGCCACAATTGGCGGTGAAGAGGCTATTTAAGGCATCTAACGACTTGTCGTTTAGACTATTTAGAAATAGGCTAGTCGACTTAGGAAACCCTAGAATCTAAAATACGGAAAATTTACACTTTTGCAAATAAATACCTTTTGCTTTATAAAATCGTTTTCTAAAGGATTAGTATTTTACAATCTTTGCAAAGCGCCGCTACAACCCATTCTTGGGGAACCCGTTCGGGATGGTGCGGATTATCGCACATCCTCGGGCTTAGTAGTGCGAGATTCAAACCTCCGCAAGGAGCATTCGGTCTCGAAAGGTTTAAACTACGACATCTTAAGAAAATGAGATTTTTGGAATATAAAATATTTATTAAAATTATCTTTGTATAAATATATGTATTTTTTATCATTTAAATATCTATTTTATTATGATATAAATATTTCACCTTTTTCTAAAAATCACAAGAATAAATTTTACACTAAAATACCATGAACTTCAAATAATCAATATTACAGATAAATACCTATAACTAGGATATTTTCACCAGAAATGTCACAACATAAAATCCACCCTCATTACAACTCTAAAGAGGAACAATAAGAAGGGTTACCCTAGTACCCCGGCCATCTCACGTGGCCAAATGCGGAACAAAAATTTTCTTACAAATGAAACTTGGCGCTAGACTAAACCCTAAAACCGGATCTTTCCATAGAACTCACTAGCTACACTAAGGGAGCTATCTACTATGATAGAAACCTCACCAAATGAACCAAGTCCTTCGGTCTTCTTTCTTCATCCTTAGCTCCTAGCAAGCGCCTTGAACATGCTTGAACTTCTTTCCTTGCTCCATCGGTCCTCCGGGATCGAGCTTGTTCTCCGGCCTCCTTTTGTCGTAGATGATCCACCCGGGGAGTATGATCCATGGCTCTAGCTCCTAAATATGTAACTAAAGGAGCAACTAGAGAACTTGGTTTGCTAAACCAAGTAGTCTAGGATGTAGTGGAGGGGGTCTTAGTGTATAGCTATCTCTTTCTTGCCTCTTCACTTGATTCTCAACACATGAGAAAGTAGTGAAGAGGAAGAAGATGAAGGTGGAGGAAACTTGAGAGCAAAGAGGAGATGCGAGCAAAAGAGAGCTCAAGGAAAATAATGAATCAACCATGAAAGAGAAAATATACACATTGGTTTTGTATATCAATTCTTTCATTAAACAATTAGCAACCATACTTCAATAGTAAACCCAAAATGAATTATAAATTCATTTGTTCACTATTGAAGCATGGTTACTCCCATTCCTCCCTCACCTCTCATTTTACACCTCATTTCCAATTATCAAATAAATGGAAAATACATAATGAGGTGGCCACCTTCTAGAAGGAAAACTGTAATAAATACGGATTTCCAACTACTGTACAAATATACCGGCAATCAGATAAAAATCCGAACGCCCAAAAGAGATAGAATAACACGAAGAACGTAATACTAGAATATATATATCGAAATACATATATGCAAATTATTAAATCAATACTTGACTTAATAATCCGGCTCAGACCCGAGCCGGCTAGTATTACAAACTGTCCGATCGAAAAACCGAGTACCAAGTACATCAATCGATCGAACCCTGCACGTATCCAATACGGCAACTACATCGTTTTTCCTGGATCAGGGAAACCCTCTGTGTGGGACTCTAAAGACTCGACAGTGCTCTGGCAGTGGGTTTAACCACATGCACGTCAGCGGTACTAGCTGTACATAACGGCTGCCCAGGTACCTGTCGAAAAGGAAGGCCGACGAGCAAGCTCGTCCGAACTCCTACTGAGCCTATCCGTGACAATATCCGTACAGTCCGGTCTCTTCGTCAAAGAGTATCGCATACCGGGTCTAGGGGATGGTGAACGTCAGACCCTAATAACCTGATAAGTCGTGCCGATGTGGTTCAGGACCAATCCGGGAAACTACTGATCAGCCTATCAGTAGATCCCAACTGCCTTGGCCAAGGTCTTATGGTCCTGAAAAATCGAATCACAGTGCGATATCGACTCCCTATACCGGGAGAGACGAATCCCCGACAATCGCTCACTGCCTCCATGTGGCTCGGGACTGAACCCAACAAAAACCTGTTTGCACGACTCAGTAGAGCCGTGGTAGGGTAGTGATCAAAGCTCAGTGGGAACTCACACGAGACAAATGCCGATCTCGGGTCCAAAGACTAACCTGTATACATGTCACCTGAGAACTTCCATCTGACGATAGGTATAGTACCACACGGAAGTTCTCGGCGAGTCCGTCCAGTGTACTCACACCCAGTGAGCACCTGTATACGATCTTAGGTGCATCAGACCAATGGCTGCGGGACCAACCATCCCCCGATGGGGTAGAAACATATACACCAGTCTACTCTGGAGTATCAATGCCCAGTCTCGATACTCACACGACTAGGGACCATTAAAGGATGTGCTTATAGACTACCCTGCTCCCACAAGTATGATCGCCATCACAACGCAGGTAGTCAAGCAAGATCCTAGGGGCTTTATCAACATGTAACCGCAATATGTAATAACGAGTATGACATATGCCATGTTAAGATAAAGACAAACCACAATAGTATACTACCGTATCGAGTCTTTATCAATATGTGCAAACCAGATATATCAACAATACAAATAAATACACATATCCTGACAAAGACAAGTCGAATAATATACTATAAAACTAAGCAAGATTGTTCTGTACATACATCTCCCTAGTATCCATATGTATACATATACAATACTGGCCTCTAGGGCATATACATCCAACAATCTCCCACTTGCACTAAAGGCCTGTGATTGGCGTACCGAATACCCAACGTCTGCTCTAAAGCCAGCTGCTGGCGTACCGCATACCCAACATCCCAAAAAGTCGCTCGAACTGTGCTTGAGGGAGGGCCTTTGTAAATGGATCTGCCGTGTTGTCCTTCGTATCCACTCTCCGGACCTCGATCTCCTGGCGATCTACGATTTCCCTGATCAGGTGATACCGCCTTAAGATGTGCCTGGATTTCTGATGGGACCGTGGTTCCTTCGCCAAAGCTATAGCCCCATTGTTATCACAATACACTGGTATTGGATCAACAATGGACGGAACCACCTGAAGTTCAGCTATGAACTTCTTTATCCAGACCGCCTCTTTCACGGCATCGCTTGCAGCAATGTATTCAGCCTCCATCGTCGAGTCTGCGACGGTATCCTGTTTGGAACTCTTCCAACATACCGCCCCTCCGTTGAGGGTAAACACAAAACCCGAGACAGACTTGCTGTCATTTTTGTCACTCTGGAAGCTTGAGTCGGTAAAGGACTCGACCCTGAGGTCTCCATTACCGTAAATCAGGAACATCTTCTTAGTCCTTCTCAGGTACTTGAGAATGTTCTTTACTGCTGTCCAGTGGTCCTCACCTGGGTCTGACTGATACCGGCTCACCACGCTTAGTGCGTAAGCTACATCTGGTCTTGTACATAGCATCGCATACATTATAGATCCTACCGCCGAAGTGTAGGGTATAGTGCTCATGCGAACCCTCTCCTCGTCAGTCTTGGGAGACATCTCCTTGGAGAGGGTGATTCCTTGCAATGCGGGTATGTAACCACCCTTGGAATCTTCCATACTAAATCTCTTTAGTACGGTCTCTATGTACCTGGACTGTGAATGTCCCAATAATCTCTTGGATCTATCTCTGTAGATCTTGATCCCCAGAATGTACGAGGCATCACCTAGGTCTTTCATAGAGAACCTTTGTGATAAGAATAGCTTGACCGATTGTAGCATAGGAATGTCATTTCCTATCAAAAGAATGTCGTCCACGTACAAGACTAGGAACACGACTGTTCGTCCTACAATCTTCTTATAAATACATGGCTCATCTTTGTTCTTGATGAAGTCAAAGTCCTTGATTGTTTCATCAAAACAGATGTTCCAGCTCCGGGATGCTTGCTTCAATCCATAAATGGATTTGAGCAGCTTACACACCTTCCCGCCGCTCCCACTGTCTAAAAAACCTTCCGGCTGATCCATATAAACGCACTCTTCTAAAATTCCGTTTAGAAAAGCCGTTTTTACGTCCATCTGCCAGATCTCATAGTCATGGAAGGTAGCAATGGCAAGCAGGATCCTAATGGATTTGAGCATAGCCACCGGAGAAAAAGTTTCGTCATAGTCCACTCCTGGTCTTTGACGAAAACCTTTTGCAACGAGTCTAGCCTTATAGGTTTCCACCTGCCCATCTACACCAAGTTTTTTCTTGTAGATCCATTTGCATCCAACGGGTTTTACCCCAGGTGGAGCAACTTTCAGGGTCCACACTTTATTGGTGTACATGGACTCCATTTCAGATTGCATACCATCCAACCACTTATCAGAGTCCCTACTGACAATGGCCTGCCTGAAACTAGTAGGATCATCTTCTTCCAAGATGCAATCCTCTCGATCCCCATCTATGAGAAAACCGTAGTATCTCTCGGGTGGATGAGAAATCCTACTAGATCTGCGGAGTGGCTGAGGTTTGTCGGGTATAACTGAATCTAAGGGTTCTTCCAAATCTTCTGTTATAGTTTGTGGTTCCTGAATTTCTTCTAGTTCTACCGTACTCTCACTAATTTCTTTTGCAAGAAATTCCCTTTCTAAAAAGGTAGCGTGGCGAGATACTAACACCTTCTGTTCCTCAGTGTGGTAGAACAGATATCCCTTGGAATGCTTAGGGTATCCCACAAACTTGCACAATACAGACCTTGCCTCGAGTTTATCTGGATTCTGCTTTTTAACAAAAGCAGGACACCCCCATATCTTAATATAATCAAGACATGGTCTCTTCCCAGTCCATACTTCATATGGAGTGGTAGGCACTGATTTAGATGGCGCTCTATTCAATATGAATGTTGCTGTCTCAAGAGCAAACCCCCAGAAAGAAAGAGGTAACCCGGCATTACTCATCATAGAGCGAACCATATCCAATAGGGTACGGTTCCTCCGCTCCGACACGCCATTGTGCTGTGGTGTATACGGAGAGGTAAGCTGAGGGAGAATGCCATTCTCTTTTAGAAAATCCCTGAATTCCGTACTTAAGTACTCTCCCCCTCTATCAGATCGGAGGATGTTGATGCCTTTTCCAATCTGGTTCTCTACTTCGTTTCTAAATTCTTTGAATTTCTCAAAAGCTTCAGATTTGTGTTTCATAAGATACACATATCCGAACCTAGAGAGATCGTCAGTGAATGTGATGAAGTACGAGAATCCACCCCTTGCATGTGTAGACATTGGACCACATACATCACTGTGTATGAGTCCCAAAAGCTCTGCTGCTCTTTCTCCATGCCCGGTGAACAGAGATTTGGTCATCTTTCCTTTGAGATAAGACTGACAAGTTTCATAAGATGAAAATTCGAACATATTCAAGAATCCATCTTTATGTAACTTGCTTAGTCTTTTCTCTCCGATATGACCAAGTCTACAATGCCACAAGAAGGATGTGTTCGTATCCGAATTTTTCCTCTTGCGTGTGTTTTGTACATTGAGAACTGTGTTTTGATTTAGAACATAGATACCATTACACAGTGTACCTTCTGCAACCAGTATCTTATCAAGGTAAATGTTCATGATATTTCTATCAAAGACAAAGTTATATCCATCTTTATCAAGTAAAGAAACTGATATTATGTTGCAAAGCATGGAAGGTACATAGTAGCAATTGTTCAGAATCATAGTATTACCATTTGGCAACACTAGGTGATATTCACCGACGGCCGCAGCATTAACTTGTGCTCCGTTCCCTACTCTGAGGGACATATCACCAGGTCGAACTATACTACTTTTTCTCAGTCCCTGCAATAAATTACAGATATGAGATCCTGATCCGGTATCTAGTACCCAGGAGGTAGGACTGACCGAAAAGCAGTTCTCAACTACAAGAACACCTGAAGAAGATCCAACAGTATGTTTCTTCTTCGATGGGTTTATCAAGGAATTCAAACTTTCCTCTTTCCCTTGCTCATACTTATGACAGTTGTCATGAGTTAGAGACGAACCGACGTTCCCCATCCCCGAATAAGAATTCAGATCGGTCAAGCGATACATTTTATTATCTTGATTAGGGCGTGAAATGGTTGCTACCTGGAGAGAGAGAGAGGGAAAACACTCAGCGTGCGCTCTTGCAAGATTATATTGGTTATTAATTTATCTAACCAGGATGGCTCCCACTGTTTCCTCAAATTCTTCTTCAAACCTTAAAAGAAGAACTAGTCAGGATTAATCGCACGTCACAATACTTGCTTAACCTTTCAGCCAGACCGGTGTTGGTACTTCGAAGGAGGTTTTCCAACGCTTTCGCGAAGTTCCTTAATTAAAGAACCTCTTTTCCCTGGAGGCGTAGCCCCGCTAACACCTTTCTAGACACCTACTTGGTTTATAGCATTGATTGTTAAGAGTGATAATCTCCCGAGAGTAATCCTACTCATCAGTGGGATCGGGATCCAACTATCATTGTGTGATGTACTAGATGGAATCCACTCTAGTCACCACACTCCAGAAGGTATGCTAAAATCTGCAAGTTTCCTTTATGTTTGAAACTCCCGATGTGGTTTTTGCCCCAAGCGCTTATGACCTTGACTTTGGCCAACAAATCATAACGCGCAAGTCAAGTTCTACCCGTCATTGTCCTGATTGATTTAGACCCACCCGTACACACCCTTGACTTTGGCCAATAAGATGGTACGACTGTCCTAAAACAATGCATTTTATCTATGCTACGGATAATAAACATACAGCTACCATACACGATGCCTTGACTTTGGCCAACAAACACCGCATGAATACTATGTGTTTTTATCCGAAATGACAGAGGGCTACGACTGGGTTTTTGGCGAAAAACCCGTTAACGTAATGAACTTGATATTGTTGAAGGAACCTGAGTTATTTTGTAAATTTATATAGTGGCGAAAACCTTTGCTAAAGAGGTCACTCCCTGTGAAGGGATCCCGGCTCTTTCCTAGTCGAATGAGGTACAGGATATTCCAAACTGAATACCACGATGCATAGCAAAAAATAGTCGACTATATTAAAGTTATTACTCTGACGCAAACTTTTACTCAAGGGGTCACTCCCGGTGAAGGGATCTCGGCCCTTGCCTCATCGAATGAGGTGCAGGATATTCCAAACTGAATACCACTATGCAAAGCAAAAGAGAACATCTGTAATGTCAGTTTTTAAAATCTGGTTCCAACATCTTTTTAGGTTTTTATCTTGCATTAATTAAAATTAATGCGGCCCCATCAAATTTGTAACCTATCACACCAGAAAAGAACGAAAATAAAATGTACGTATATGCCATCCGCATTCGCCACGGGGCCCCGTCATCACC
The DNA here is from genome assembly GCA_030015575.1 of Agapanthus africanus. NCBI lineage: Eukaryota > Viridiplantae > Streptophyta > Magnoliopsida > Asparagales > Amaryllidaceae > Agapanthus > Agapanthus africanus. The sequence goes on from CM057340.1 coordinate 664,444,232, forward strand.
CGTTAGGTTACTTAACTAACGACAGAGCGGGGGCTGGACTAGCGCGGGTGCAAAACATATACAACATCTACTAGTATATATATAAGTATATATCACATTCGTCCCAGGCATGAAAATAAATTACATCACAGATAACATTACAGAATGGTGGATAATCTTGGAGCCCCGGGTTTCATTTGAGCCGCAAATAAAACCCGATGTTTCCGGTCGTGTGGATAGCATGTGCAATGAAAACCTGTACCCCCTACGAGTGCGACGAATAGCCTGCCAGTTCTAGAATGAAACCCCTTTCCGTCTCTGCGCCTTGAGATGCGGGCTTGTTGCCTTCTAGAACCCGGCTATTCATGCACCCCATCGCGAGGTAATCCTAATACAGAAAATGAAAATAATATATACAAGCGGTGACATCGACCTCATCCCGGTCGTGCCCCAAAATAATATACAACCCGGCAAAGACGGCAGTCCACATGTCGGACGCTCGCCCCGCAATAACAAATATACAAAAGAATGTAAACTGTATTTCTAACATTTCATCACATGCTATCCACCACGACAATCCAACCACAATCACAGCACAAGCACACAACATCAACGCGAATGTCACGTTCGCAAAACCCGTCTAAAAGAACATATAGCAATCAGACGAGTTTTACCGATCAAGTGACATTCCCGGTCGCAGATAAAAGTGAATGTACTGATAATAAAAATACGTATTTTAAAATCACGATCGACTAAATTTTCTAAGTGGGCCCCAAGTATTAAATCAACACTGTAACAAATCTGGACCCAAAATATAATTATTCCAGAAACCACAATTCTCAAAATGGGAGGCCCAGAAAAAAATTTATCACGTGGGCCCAATAAATGGCCGCGGATCCGCCGCTAAATGGGGGTTTACGCGGCGGTTCCACGGCTGTTTAGAAGGATCATGTGGTAAATTTTCTTCAGTGGTCTCAAAAAAGCCTGCTTGATTTTCTGAGAGCAAAAAATTGATTTTTCCAGCACTTTTAAAATCGACAGAAACTGCAAAATTTCGAAACGAGGTTTTTGGAATTTTCGGTCGATCGTTATTCTAAACACGTTTGAACTAGCTAGTGTAAGTTTTATGGGTGGCTCTGATACCATGAAGGGTTACCCTAGCGCCCCGGCCATCTCACGTGGCCAAATACGGAACAAAAATTTTCTTACGAATGAAACTTGGCGCTAGACTAAACCCTAAAACCGGATCTTTCCATAGAACTCACTAGCTACACTAAGGGAGTTATCTACTATGATAGAAACCTCACCAAATGAACCAAGTCCTTCGTTCTTCTTTCTTCATCCTTAGCTCCTAGCAAGCGCCTTGAACATGCTTGAACTTCTTTCCTTGCTCCATCGGTCCTCCGGGATCGAGCTTGTTCTCCGGCCTCCTTTTGTCGTAGATGATCCACCCGGGGAGTATGATCCATGGCTCTAGCTCCTAAATATGTAACTAAAGGAGCAACTAGAGAACTTGGTTTGCTAAACCAAGTAGTCTAGGATGTAGTGGAGGGGGTCTTAGTGTATAGCTATCTCTTTCTTGCCTCTTCACTTGATTCTCAACACATGAGAAAGTAGTGAAGAGGAAGAAGATGAAGGTGGAGGAAACTTGAGAGCAAAGAGGAGATGCGAGCAAAAGAGAGCTCAAGGAAAATAATGAATCAACCATGAAAGAGAAAATATACACATTGGTTTTGTATATCAATTCTTTCATTAAACAATTAGCAACCATACTTCAATAGTAAACCCAAAATGAATTATAAATTCATTTGTTCACTATTGAAGCATGGTTACTCCCATTCCTCCCTCACCTCTCATTTTACACCTCATTTCCAATTATCAAATAAATGGAAAATACATAATGAGGTGGCCACCTTCTAGAAGGAAAACTGTAATAAATACGGATTTCCAACTACTGTACAAATATACCGGCAATCAGATAAAAATCCGAACGCCCAAAAGAGATAGAATAACACGAAGAACGTAATACTAGAATATATATATCGAAATACATATATGCAAATTATTAAATCAATACTTGACTTAATAATCCGGCTCAGACCCGAGCCGGCTAGTATTACAAACTGTCCGATCGAAAAACCGAGTACCAAGTACATCAATCGATCGAACCCTGCACGTATCCAATACGGCAACTACATCGTTTTTCCTGGATCAGGGAAACCCTCTGTGTGGGACTCTAAAGACTCGACAGTGCTCTGGCAGTGGGTTTAACCACATGCACGTCAGCGGTACTAGCTGTACATAACGGCTGCCCAGGTACCTGTCGAAAAGGAAGGCCGACGAGCAAGCTCGTCCGAACTCCTACTGAGCCTATCCGTGACAATATCCGTACAGTCCGGTCTCTTCGTCAAAGAGTATCGCATACCGGGTCTAGGGGATGGTGAACGTCAGACCCTAATAACCTGATAAGTCGTGCCGATGTGGTTCAGGACCAATCCGGGAAACTACTGATCAGCCTATCAGTAGATCCCAACTGCCTTGGCCAAGGTCTTATGGTCCTGACAAATCGAATCACAGTGCGATATCGACTCCCTATACCGGGAGAGACGAATCCCCGACAATCGCTCACTGCCTCCATGTGGCTCGGGACTGAACCCAACAAAAACCTGTTTGCACGACTCAGTAGAGCCGTGGTAGGGTAGTGATCAAAGCTCAGTGGGAACTCACACGAGACAAATGCCGATCTCGGGTCCAAAGACTAACCTGTACACATGTCACCTGAGAACTTCCATCTGACGATAGGTATAGTACCACACGGAAGTTCTCGGCAAGTCCGTCCAGTGTACTCACACCCAGTGAGCACCTGTATACGATCTTAGGTGCATCAGACCAATGGCTGCGGGACCAACCATCCCCCGATGGGGTAGAAACATATACACCAGTCTACTCTGGAGTATCAATGCCCAGTCTCGATACTCACGCGACTAGGGACCATTAAAGGATGTGCTTATAGACTACCCTGCTCCCACAAGTATGATCGCCATCACAACGCAGGTAGTCAAGCAAGATCCTAGGGGCTTTATCAACATGTAACCGCAATATGTAATAACGAGTATGACATATGCCATGTTAAGATAAAGACAAACCACAATAGTATACTACCGTATCGAGTCTTTATCAATATGTGCAAACCAGATATATCAACAATACAAATAAATACACATATCCTGACAAAGACAAGTCGAATAATATACTATAAAACTAAGCAAGATTGTTCTGTACATACATCTCCCTAGTATCCATATGTATACATATACAATACTGGCCTCTAGGGCATATACATCCAACACAATAAATACTTGAGATGTATTTTGAAAAGTATATAAAAGTATTTTTTACGTAAAACCCCCTCAAGTTTTATAAATTACCCTAAGGACCCTAGCAATTATAAGACCTCGATTCACATTTCTGATTGTATGACTCGGGTTTGAGTCTGGTTAATCAGACTTGAATATGATTCAAGTCAATCTACAATCTACAATATTCTATATGAACACATGAATCCATGAATACAATTATCAAGTTATACAACTTGACCGAACCGAACCATGGATATATTTCTTTTACATGATTCTCAGTTATTTCATTTACATGACCCTACAGTTACAACCGTTTCCTGATATGATGGTTTCGGTTAGTCAGTCAATTTTACAATCAATACAATTTACAAGATAACAATACAAACAAGACATCGCGGGGTTTAAGGGGTAGATTGGTATGGAAGGTGTTAAAAGTGGCACGGGACGGTAAGATTAAGACACCTAACCTAAATTCCGTTGCTGTTGTACCGTGGCCTAATGGTTCCTTGAGTTCCTGATACCTTAGTCTCCGGGGAAAGTGAGACTCCTCTCGTATACACTGGCGTCCTTCTGTACCAAGCTACAAACAACATCGTTAACACTAAATACAACAATATAATAATATAATACAACTGTAAAAACTACTCTCTCTCTCTCTCTTACTCTCTGTCTATTCCTCCCTTATCTTTGGGACTTACCGAGCGACCTGTTCGCTGACGACATTCTATTTCTTTCTTCTTTGAATGTCGTCAGGTGATTCGGACCCGGCAGAGATCGAGCCATCTGCAGAAGACTTGGAGCAGTTTGCCGAAGATCCAGCACTTTAGTTTCATTGTACACTTTTACTCTCTGTACTTTTCATTTCCTGTTATGCCACTGTTTAGGCATCTTTTTATTTCAGTTGTATTTCCTTTCATGCATTGTACAAAGAATGTTAATAAATAAAAGTTGATGTTCTTTTTATTTCTTGTCTCTTGTGTATTTATTTTATATTGCTTAGATACGCTTAGCATATATACTTCTGAGTATATACGTAGCGGACCTCGTCGTTTCCCCTTCGCCGTACACTGGGAAGTGGGGCGTGACACAATCTACAATCTACAACCCAATATGAATCCATGAATCCATATAATCAATCCGTTCAAGCTATTCAATCTATATTGACCGAACCGAACCATGGATATACTTCCATTTACATGATTCTCCAGTTACATCCATTTACTGATATCATGGTTTCGACAAGTCATCCAATTATACAATCTATATTACAAGACAATACAAGTTGCAATATAATACAAACAATACATCGCGGGGTTTAAGGGGTAGATTGGCACGGAAGGTGTTAGAAGTGGCACGAGACTGCAAGATTTAAGACACCTAACCTATATTCCGTTGCTGTTGTACCGTGGCATAACGGTTCCTTGTACTTCTATTTGCCCTAGTCTGTAGCATATAGGGACTCCTCTCGTATACACTGGCATCCTTCTGTACCAAGCTACAAACAACAGCGTTAATACTAAATACAACATTATAACAATATAAGACAACTTTAAAAGCTACACTCTCTCTCTCTCTCTTACTCTCTGTCTATTCTACTTCTTCCTTATCTTTGGGACTTACCGAGCGATTTGTTCGCTGGCGACATTCTTCTTCTTTCTTTAAATGTCGTCAGGTGTTTCGGACCTTCCAGAGATCGAGCCCAGCACTGAAGACTTGGACCAGTTTACTGAAAATCCCGAGCTATAGTTTCATTTGTACATTTTCCATTTCATTTCAGTACTTTCCATTTCTTTTATGCCATTGTTTAGGAATTTCTTTCATTCAGATGTATTTACTTTTCCATGCATTGTACAAAAGAATGTTAATAAATAAAGTTGTTGTTTCATTATATTTGTCTCTTGTGTATATTCTTTTATATTGCTTAGATACGCTTAGCGTATTTACTTCAGAGTAGATACGTAGCGGCCTTGTCACGTCCTCTGCCCGTACACTGGGAAGCGGGGCATGACATTATGAGTTACACTGGATAGGACTTGTCGGGAACTGCTGGTTGGTATTATACCTATCGTCAGGTAGCAGTTCCCAGGTGACATGAGTACAACTTAGTCCGTTGACTTGACATCGCACTTCGCCTCGAGTATGTTCCCACTGTACTTAGATTACCACCCTACCACGGCTTAAAGGAGTCATGCAAACATTTAGTAGTTGGGTGCAATCCCGAAGCACTTAGAAGCAGTAGCGATCAGATAGGATTCCTTTTTCCCGGTATTGGGGGTTGATATCGCGCTGTGTTCGGAAAGACATTACACAAAGTCCCTGGCCAGGGCAAGCGAGATTTACTGGTAGGTACTCCAGTAGTTTCTCAGGGTGTATTGGGTTCTGCTCCGGCATGACTTATTGCGCTATTAGGGGTCTGACGTTTACCATCCCTCTAGGCACGATATGCGAGTATCTCAGACGAACAGACCGGACTATACGGAGATTGTCACGGACAGGCTCAGTAGGAGTTCGGATGAGTTTGCTCATCGACCTTCTTATCGACAGATACCTGGGTAGTCGTTACGTGCAGCTAGTACCGTTGACGTGCTTGTGGTTAAACCCACTGCCAGCGTACTGTCGAGTCTTTAGAGTCCCACACAGAGGGTTTCCCTGCTTCGGGAAATTGATGTAGCCGCCGTATGGTTTTACGGCTGGGTTTCGATCATATACGTGTACATGTACACGGATGCTGATCGGGCGGACAATACCAGTAGGCTTTGGTTTAAGCCGGATCCTAGTATTGTATTATTGGATTGTTATCGTCTCGGTGTGTTCGTATTTTTCGGAATACAGATACGGGTATGTATATACGGTGAGAGGTATTCTTGTAATTTGGCAAGGCATGCTTCTAGAAGGAGACACCTCATTATTTAGTTTTATCCATTTTGGTAAATGGATTAATGGGGTGGATATTTGAGAAAAGAAAGAGATATTTGTGGCATGGTGCAAAGTATGGCTAAGAGATTATTATATTGGTCTTGACTCACTATTCAAGCATGAGTGATATTTCTTATTATGAAATATTGCATGCTTGAATAATTGAGCTCATATACTTAGCCATTCTCTACACTTCATGCTTGAGGTTGGTTCATTTTTCTTCTCCTCATTCTCTCTCTTGATTTCTCCATCTCCTTCTTCCTCAAACTAAACCCTAATCCTTCACATGTGTTGTGAGTCATAGGGTTTAGTAAGACTAAACAATCCATTAGCATTCTCTACATCACCTTGGCTAGTTGGATTAGCGAACCATCTACCCTAGTTACCTCGGTTTTGATGTTGGAGCTTGAAGCACAAACTCTCGGGTGGATCATCTTTGACGCGAGGAGGCCGATCATGCAAGCTCGATCCTTTTTTCGAGGAGCCATGGAGAGGAGGCAAAGAAGACACGAAGGACTTGGTCATGGAGGTATAACCAACTATCACAATAGTTAAACCTCCAAAGTTTAATGTTAGCTATGGTTTTCAAATATATCCTGGAGTTTAGTCGATGTTACGTGGTTTGTATAAATCGTTTTTGAAAATTCCACCTCCCCGCGAACCCGCGGGGTGCACGACATTGACTTACAATACAACATAGAAGTCTTACAGATATCTACCCTACTTTAGCAAAGAATCTGCGCGACATTCTCAAAATAAAAAATGAAGCAACGACATATTCCCAACTTCGGGTCTTGAAGTCAACTCATATAAAGCCTAAAAGACTATCGGAGATCATCCCACACCAAAGCGGAGTGGTTATGACTCATCGGGGCTCCAAACTGAGCCTAATGTCAAGTAAAAAGCGTCATGGAAAATTCCTAACGTTTACTCTTCCGACGGTAATATGACCTAAGGAGATTACTTGAAGACGTCTTGTCCAGCCCCCGAAGGGATCAGAGACACGACAGTCGCGGGGCTACCCGAACAACGGCTTAAAGACCGCATATCGAGAAATACATCAGCCAACGCGACGGCACCACAGACTAAAACCCTAGTACCACAAACCTAACGGACCTCTGTCATAAAGAATGAAGGTTATCTGCATATAACGTTAGGACAAATTTGCATGTAAATCCAAGGGAGGTAAACTTAAAACACTCCGAAATGAGTACATAAACTAGAGACTCCGAAATGAGTGAATAAACTACAAACTCTGAAATGAGTACATAAACTAGAGACTCCGAAATGAGTAAATAAACTACAAACTCCAAAATGAGTAAATAAACTACACACTCCAAATGAGTATATAAACTAAAGACTCCGAAATGAGTGAATAAACTACAAACTCCGAAATGAGTACATAAACTAGAAATTCTGAAATGAGTATATAAACTAGAGACTCCGAAATGAGTGAATAAATTACAAACTCCAAAATGAGTACATAAACTAGAGACTCTGAAATGAGTGAATAAACTACAAACTCCGAAATGAGCATATAAACTAGAGACTCCGAAATGAGTAAATAAACTACAAACTCCGAAACGAGTAAATAAACTAATGGGCGCTAAATTAAGACATCAAGAAACAGAAAAGCGCAACTCATAGACCTCGGGGCTCGGAATTATGTTTCTTAAGGATCAAGACCTGAGTTAATCATGGATGACGACGCTTGTGTCCATCCGCTTTCAAAATTCTAAATGACATGCCAGCCCGAAACTAGCCATATATTATACTTCACTCACAGGTATACCACTGTGAGCAAGATGGCAGGGCAAAGAATTTGTTCACATTAGTTCAGTACTCGCCTATGTGTAGATGCATGCATCAGAAACTTCTAAGGTTAAAATACAAAGTATATGTGTAGAGGCAAGATGCCCACATGGATATGTGCTGGGGATGAAACGTTCAGTGGTCAACAAAATTTTTTATTTATTCCACAGAAAAAAGATCACCTAATATGGGATCAGAGATACAGGGACTAGTAAAACAATAAAAAAAATTCTCTAAATCCCCCTCTGCCTTTTCTACCATGTCGAAGTGGCGATCTTCGTGAGGGGTCGCTCCCCATCAGTCAGCGCTATGCCCATCAGTGAAGGTGGACATGACGGCCCGCCGAGCCCGCATCTCACTTAATAACCGAACAGAACAGTCCTTTAGAGGCTGGGAAATCAAATACACCTCATAAAAGCACTCGATCTTGTCCTCCGCTGCGTCGAGCATTGCCGGAGTCATCTCCGCTGGATGAGGGGGGATGTTAGCAAGCACGGACATGAGGATCATTCGGAGCCAAATGGAGTCGATAGGAAGAGTAAAGCCTCTATGAGCCAGAAGCTCGTACATCACCATGTCATACTGGTCATTAGTGAGAACGGGATCTACCAATCACGCAGCAAAACGGGGAACAATTCCCTCGATAGGCACTTCCTATGGTTGCCGACGAGCACGGGGACGATTGCAAGCCATAACTCTTGGTCTGTAAAAAAATGGCTTTTTTCTTGTGAAGAAGAAGAAGAAGATCATCACTTCAGAATATAAAGAGAAGTATTTAAATTTAGGCAAAGAAAACGTTGTTCATGGTGGAACTCTTTCTAAGGCCTGGCAAAAAGGGCATAGGAAAAGAAAGAGTTGACTCATGGGAATCAGAGCAAGAAGGTGAAACGCCCTCAGTGGCACCTCACGTGCATGACATGTAAGCGCTGGCGCCAGTTCTTTTCGGGATTAAGTCTTGCAATAGCGCCTCATATGCATGACATGTGGGCGCCGATGTTTTTTTTATATATGTAATAATACTTCATACAAGCATTGGCGTAAAGAAAAGGAGAGCTTTATCATTCATACTTCAAAGAAATTTATACATTGGTGATAAGGGTGATAAAAAAAGACATGATCAAAATGTTTACAATTGCAAGACGCTGAATTCCGGACACAGATTCATGAACTTAGAGGCAAGTTTAACCAAAGTGCTCATGGCTTCGTTGACTATCTTCTTATGCATTTTCTCACGAATGCAAGCGTCGAGATCCTCGTTGATGTCATCCATCCTCTGGTACGCGGATATTATCGCCTTCTTTTGGAAGACGCGATGCAAAACAGTGATAAGATCATCTCTGCATTTCTTTGAAATCAGGCCCATCAGATATACTGAATGCACCTTGTCATCAGCATCATCATGTGCCTCGATCGGCATAGCCTCATAAAGCTTAGGAAGTGCTTCCCAAATCGACCCAACGACAATCTTCAAACGAGCAGAACGGCGAGGGAGCAATCAACCGTTGTAATTGTCAAAGCGACGCATCACCTCCGTGCACTGGGCGTCAGTAAACTCTTGGCTCTGGCAGCGACCTTGGATACGAATCTTCTCATAAGAGATAATTTCTTCAAGATCATACAGATGAGAAGCCATAGCAATCAAAATACCAAAATCATTACAATCTAGAAAAAAAAGGCCCCACAAAATCAAGGTAATGCCCCCCATCAATGATGAGGCAGACACTCATTGTAAGAATCCAAAAGGATTCTCATTTAATGGAAAATCTCATTGAACTGTGGAGTTAAACTCCCAATATTCTCGAAAACGAGTTTTACAGCAGATTCAAATCTGCAAGAAAACCCCTAAAAAGAAAATAAGAAAAGAGAATAAAATTCCCAAAAGAATTTCTTAAAAAGAAATTTTCTCAGAGCTAAGCTCTGTAGAACAACCCGGAATTAATTTGCTCTAATAATGGGATTAAATCCCAGAACTCCCCATCGGAAATATACTGGAATTAAATTCCAGAGAACTTTTAAAGATCAGAGTAATAGGGTAAAATCCTAAGATCTCTGAGACCAACGGTCTACCTAAATAAAGTTTTTTTAAGATCTCTAAGAGACCATTTCAAGAAAAAGAGCCAAGCTCTGTTAATAGGTTAAAAATCGAAGACAAAAAAGAGTCTCTTTTAAGAGAAAAATGGTCATAATACTCACCAATTTTCTTAAACAGAGTTAAACTCTAAGAGTTTCTTTGGGCAGAGCTCTAAGCTCCGAGAAGAGAATTAAATTCTCAAGGAAGAAGAAAGAGGAGGACGAAACGACAGTCATCTCAAGGGCCAAAGGCCCTATTTATAAGACATGAAGGGACGGTTCAACTCCCCAGGAGATCGAACGGTGGAAAAAATGACACCGTTGCACCCACGTGTAAGCCGCGTGAGAGTAACGGTGGGGGGAATTTGTTTCCCCGATATATTTAACCTAGTAAAAGAGCAAAGCTCTGTTGAATTTAATGAGGCAGCGCTTCACGTGCTCTTCACGATAGCGCCAGTGCCAGAGCCAATTTTATAGGATTAAATCCTATAGTGGCGTCTTACGTGCTCCTCACGCGGGCGCCAATGTGTAAAGCATAGAAGAGTTCATTATATAAGAGCGAAACTCTTAGGTGGGGCCTCATGTGCTCCTCACACGGGCGCTAGTGTGCAAAGCACAGGAAGACCCATCTTAGGAATTAAATTCTTAAGTAGCGCCCATGTGCACAACATGTGAGCTCCAGCATCCAGATATAATTAAATTCTACAATATTCTCTGTTAAACAGAGCCGTTGGATAAAAGATCCAATGGAGATGATAAATCATCAAAATAAAGAATTAAATTCTGTTGGGAGAAAACATTTCCCAAATCTTTATAAAATAAGAAAGATACTCTCGGTTGGATCAAAAATCTAATTATAAAATAAAATTCCCTCAATTCTTCTAAACAAGAAAGATTGCACTTTGTAAAACAGAGAACTCTTGGATTAAAAATCCAATGGTGATTAAAAAATCACCATTTTACAGAATAAATTCTGTATATGGGAAAATATTTTCCCAATCTTATTAAAAACAAAAATCATATTCTGTAAAAACATAAGTGCTTGGATAAAAGATCCATTGGTGGGTAAAATTCCCCAACTCAATTTTGAGTCCGATTAAATCAATTGGAATCTCTCAATGAGAGATTTTCTCAGAATTGAGTAACAAACTTGCCTCCACTATCTAAAGGACCCGAGACTTCAAGTCTCGGAGAAGAGGAGAAAACCCTTCATAAACTTCTGAAAAATACAGAAAACATCCAATAAAAACAATAGATAATTCAACCCTCAGAGAGGAAGACTTTCCTTTCAAAAGAAACCTAGGTAAAAGAAATTCAGAGATCAAAATATCTCTTTTTACCTATTTTAAGGGTTTAACCCTTCTCAAAAAAACTCAGTTCTTTCCTTGGATCAATGATCCACAAGACAAGTCTATCAAAAGTTGAAAATTTAATTCTCATCGGGAGGATCTTGTTCTTGAGAATCAAAGATTCAAAAAATAATTAGGTCCAAAAGAAAAACAAAAGGAAAAAAGAACCTATAAAAGAACTTAGTTCTTAAAGAAAAAACCTGATCCCAGATCTTAAAAAAAAACGAAGATCTTGGTGATCATTAATGGTCAAAATGTCATTAACAGAGATTAAATCTCCATATAAAAGAAACTAGTGCATCACGTGTTTCCCACATGGAGGCACCTCTTTAACAGCGCCTAGCGCCTCACGTGAAACACATGTGGGCGCCATAAAAAAAGTGCTTAGCACTTCACATACAGCCAAAACAGCTGAGTAGTTAGCACTGATTGGGCAACGTCCAGTGCCGTACGTGCTCTTCACGTGGACGCCACAAAAATAATAAGAGTGCTTAGCACTCCATAAAAAGCCAAAACGGCCGAGTGCTTAGCACTGATTTGGCAGCGCCCAGCGCCTCACGTGTTCCTCACGTAGGCGCCACCAAAGAAAAAAAAAGAAAAAAAGAGAGAAAAGTGCTTAGCACTTTACATACAGCCAAAATGGCTGAGTGTTCAGCGCTCATTGGGCGGCATCCATAATTAAATGCTTCACATGACACCCATGTGAGTGTCAGAGCATCAAATAAGTGTTTAGCACTTTTGTATAAAAAGAAAAAGGGCTGAACAAACAGAGCCTAAATATGTGCTTACACTTTTGAATGAAAAAGAAAAAGAGTGGGTAGACTAAACCCAAATTGGCTAAGTCTCTGAAGTTTCTTGCAGCTGACCCCAAATGCTCTTTTGACAGATCTTAAGTAAAAATGATCCTTAAAAACATTGTTAAACTGATCTTAATCTCAAACATGATTAATGATCTCTCATTGATGATATCCGAAATGATATGCATCCCATATCTTCTAAGGTAATCTTAGTCTCAAATATGACTAACGATTCTTATGTCCACCACAACCCCTTTTCCTCTTAAATTTGGGATTTGGTTTAAGCGTACATCTTTCCACATCTCTGATATATGTCGTTGTAATTCCTCAACGTCTTCAGAGAGTTGGCGGGTCCCGACAACTAACAACTCCTTTTGTCATATATTGATGTACTTCCAAATTGACGTGCACACCTCACAGCCCCGCCTCAAATATGGCGACATTGGACCAAAATTTCCTTAAACTACATTCGTTCCCAAAATGGGAATGTTGGACCAAAATGTCCTTAAACTAACATTCGTCCCCAAATTAGGAATGTTGGACCGAAATGTTCCTAAACTAATATTCGCCCCAAACATGGTGATAATAGACTGTGATGTCCTTAAACTAAAATAATTGGGCCCAAATGCTTATATGTTTTAAGTCGAACTTAATCTCAAACCAGATTAACGGTCCTTAAATAAAACAAACCCAAATCTAAGATATAAGGATTTGGACTAATCCGCGCCCTACGAGCGACGATATAAACTAGTCTCCGTATACAATCCACGGACAACCAGAACAAACAAAAACACATACGACACGACTTCCAGAGCAGGAGAAAGTGGTTATCGCAATGCGGTGACATAATTAACTGCAGGGCCTTGCGCCTGCAGGGAAGAGCGTCCCCACAATCAAAACCCCCTCATAAAATGAGTGGGAATCTGATAAAGTCTGCTACAACGGTTGTGTCTGTCCAAACCTTCGATATATGGTGCCATAAATCAACCTGGTATCTTCGGAGAGGTGGACGGATAAATCCAAATTGCATCTGCCCCTAGAATTCAGGTCAGACGTCCCAACATATCGGTCCATCTTCTGGCGGTAAACAGTATGTTGCCATTTTTTTGAAAGTTTGAAGTAAAGTGTCGCATACAATAACGGTGATAAGCAAATGGTTTGTTCCAACCAAACATCGTCTCCCTCATAGTATTAAGAATACCGGTGTGATGATCTGATATAACACATAGCGGATGTCTCTGAGTTATATACACTTATATATTGTACATAAACTAACCTCAACTATTTGTGTTTTTCCGATTCGACTATAGCAGATGCAAGGGGAAATAACTTATCATTGGCATCTGGAGAAACTGCTATCAAAAGTGTGCCTTTGTATTTTCCATACAGAAAAGTCCTATCAATGCTAATAACCGGTCGACAGTATTTGAAACCCTCGATTGACAGACCGAATGCCCAAAATACCCTTTGGAACAATTCCTTTCCTGATTCAATAGTCACAGTTTGAAACTGAACAACGGTTTGCAGGTTAGTGGCCTGCAATACCATCATGAACTTAGGTAGTTCAGCATATGACATTGTGAAGTCCTCAGACAATATTTCTAACGCTCTACATTTTGCTCACCAAGCCTTCTTATAGCTTATAACATAACCGAACATAACTTTTATGGTCTGCATGGTATTCAAATTCACTTTCACAATATCAACGACTATTTTTGCCACAAAACGTTAGTCAATCTGAAAGAGATCCTGGTTTACAATTGGATTGACACAAGTGTGAGGCTCTTTAAGTATTTTAATCGTGAATGACTCGTCAGTATTGTGTCTAGACGCATGGAGAACCTATAGACAATCTTCACCGACCTTGCACACAACCCGCCACGTCAATGTGCTTGACTTTGCAACTGAGTATTACCGATGATTTTTAACAGAATACATCACAACTGAATGTTTAAGATCCTCCTTACTTTGAAACTGTTGTCCTCTGTACAACTCTGAACAGCTTTCTCCGGCAACAATCGGCTCGTCAAAATTGTTGACTATCACATTTTCAATCCAATTTGTAAAGATAAACTCAGGGGCCATATTATTTTGATATGTCAATTAACCTATATTCTGCCCAGCTGGATCGTCTTCATCATCATTCTCCTTTATATTGAAAGTGTGTCTTAGCACATCTACTAAGTTTCCACATACATCAAGTATGCAATTTAAAAAAATCTAGAGGTCTAACCTACACTAACCTAGAATCGAACTAGAGAATTGGGGAATTAGGGTTTTGATCAGTCGAAAATATTGTATATTTTAGCCGGCAATTTCCCTAACATTTGCACTCATTTAGAAGTATTCGGTATTCATATTTCACATATTAGCAAATCAATCGTTAAATATCAGATTTCATGTGTTAGACTTTTAAACCGACACTTTAAGGGAAATTAACCGCATTTCATGGCATCGCATCATTTCTGTATTTGCGCAACACTTGTCTTGAGTCTGTGCAGGAAATACGGAAGAAAAGCAAAAGAGCTGATCAAAAATACGCCAACTAAACCATTTCAGATCTGGTAGCAATTCAGATGGAGAAATACAAATCAATACATCAAAAGAAGGCCCATGAGACATCCCAAGACTTTACCAGAAATATCAAAGCCCAAGGCCCACAAGTAGCCGCGGATCCGCGGCAGGAGCTTGCTTGTGCCGCGGATCCGCCGCATTATTGCCACGTCAGCGCTTTATTTTTAGTGCAAAATTCCCAGCTCTGGTCCCACATTCCTTTATGATATGTCAAATTCCAGAAGGACCTCGAAGTTACTGCCAGATCAGCAAAGAAGATTAAGCAATGCTAATCTTAATTAAGCTCCTAATTAATCCTCTTCTAGAAGCCCCCTCCTAACTAATCACATCTAGAAGCTTCTCCTCTAACTAACTTTTGGAGGGAAATTCAAATTTCCTCAACAAACTTTAGGAGGGAAACTTAGAATTTGAAATCCTAGATCTAGGGTTTGGATATCTATAAATAGGAGTCTAAATCTAAGGGTTGAGGTTGTTCATGAATAATCTTAGATATTCCCTCTTTCATCTTCTTCTTCCACAAGTCTAGTGACAAGGCTTGTGCGATACCCTAACCCTAATTCCACTCCAAATCCAAGATCTTGAGTACCAATCAAGCGAGAAGCCTTCAACCTTTTAGGAGCCGAGCCAATCTTCAATCGGGCAAGTGATCCAAGCCGATCCGCGATCCACGGAGACGAGCGAAGCCAAATCGACAATCGAGTGCTTCCTCTTGTAGTTCTTGAACGAATGTAACTAAATTGTTGATATAAATAAAAGGTGAAATTCTTTAATCTTGCTTTCTTTTAATTCTTGCATCATGATTAGATCTCAATTTGTTATTGTTGTTCTTATCGTGATGTTTGAGTAAAACTCCGCTCGTAAAGGAGTCGAGACGATTGTAGAATGATGATGTAACAAATCTTTAAACGATTTTTAAGTCCTACGAGTTTTGAAAACCCTATCAAGTTCAAGAAACGACGACCCATTTTGTTTCGATGCTTTCTTGATTGACATCGTTCGAAATAGGGGAGTTATGATCATTTCTTGAATTTGGTAGAGGCTAGAAAAGGAATGATATCGACGAATGAACAAGGGATAAGATGAAACCCTATTTTCACAAGAAATCCTTAATTCTCGTAGATCATCATCGATCTAGTATCAATTCATCGAAGGATAAGAATACGTAATTGTAAGATTACATCACATCTATAGATCCGATCGATTCCTACGAGCCTCATTTCGATTCTTGAGATTTGGTTTGGAAAAATCATCAAACTATCAATTCTTGATTCTATCTTTTTCTTGTTATTAGATCTAGATTTTCTAATTCTTGAACTTCAATTTTAAATTATGAATTGTTTGTTTTCTTTTCTTTAAGTTTCGACTCATCTAATTCAAAAGACGAACGATTACACTTTCCCTGTGGACGATCCGCACTCACTAACAATCTACATCCGACACCGTAGTTGATTGCGGTCAAATAATTTTTGGTTGTGATTTCTTTACAATTTCCATACTACACATCAAGAATTCTTTACAATCAAATGGCGCCGTTGCCGGGGATAGTGCGCTAATAGTTCGTATTTTGAAATTTGAGTTGAACAATTTATTCCATCATAATTTTTAGATCTAAACTCGTACAAACCCTAATACGTGTTTTGTGATTTGATTGCGAGGAATTCTGGGATCATTGGAGCTGGAGAAATTTTTTTCTGAAACTTCCAGAGGACTCAGGAGCTGAACAGAAGCTCTCTGTAAAAATCTTGTGCAGTGATCTCACCACCCAAGCGCGATTCCGCGGCAAACACGTACCATACGCGGCGGATCCGTGGTGGTTTAGGGTCTTCTCTGTACCAAACTTTCAGGTATGCTCCTTTGCTTTCTTATCTACTTCTCTGTCTACTCCAATTAACAATTTGCTGCAGATTTCTTTGCAAATAAATCGCTGCGCCGCAAAAGCATAATAAAAATTTGTGCGTGTTTTTGATTCTTGGTTGTTTGCATATTAATACGGAAATTTAAGGGGCACGACCAAATCCAAATTAGGTGGGGATTTCATTACCCTTCCTAAGCCCCAAAAATCGCAAAACTTGCATCCGCATTTACCCTTATTAATTAAAAAATATCTAGAGATGACTCTAACGACTGTCGCGCTCAATTAGGACAGAAGATGGCCGTGGGTAATTCATTGCTTATCCGCGTTTTCTTGTGGTGTCTAAGGCGAGTGTGTCTAAGGCTAGTGGTTTTTAATTAGGCCCACTACTTACGTAGTGGGGTACCTTCCCACTTACCTGGCACTTATCCGGCCACAGGGGGACAAAGAGGCAGTGGAGGATTTATCCTGTGACTTGTCTTTTGGCAGTTAGGAGCGGTCTAGAGCCAGACCTAGGTGACCACTAGATTCTAGGGTTTTGTGTGTTGCATTTGTTTTGTTGCATCATTTTTTCAAAAATCCGTATCTTTTTCAAAACAGACACCGCATTCATATCATTTCCCCTAATTATAAATTCACGCTGCCACTTGTACTAACCCTTTTTAGTGCAAGATAGGCTGGACACGGGTTTCTAGTGCCCGTTAGTCCGCGTTTCCCTCATCGACCCAAAAGTCGGTATTTCTACATTTACCTTTCTTTTACCCACCACCACACCCACATCGATGGATCCACCTCCATCGAATTTTTTTTCCACTACTCTGCCGCCGTCCGTTGGTGCGCAGAATTCACCTCGCATCTCTCTCCAAGAGAGGTGCTATCCAACACGAAGCCCACTTTCCACCTGTCTTTCCATTCCACCAGCCAACGGGGAAAATTTTCAAATAAAACCCCAATACATCAACCTTCTACCAAAATTTCACGGTCTCGAGTCTGAAGACGCATACGTGTTTATCATGAAATTTGAAAATGTATGCGCAATGATGGGTACTTCACAGCTTTCTGTGGATGCTTTCCGTCTTCGTCTTCTCCCATTTACCTTGTGCGATTTAGCCGAGAAGTGGCTATATAACACTACCGCACATTCCATTTCAAATTAGGATGAATTCGTCAAAGCATTTCTTAAGAAATTCTACCCACATCAAAAGACAGCTCGAGTCCGTAGCGAAATCTATCAATTCACCCAGCTTCCAAATGAAACATTTTCAAAATGTCTTGAACGTTTCAAGGATCTGTTAGTCCAATGTCCACATCACGGCATCCCGAGATGGGAATTGTGCCGAATCATTTATGAGGGTATTACTCCTTACACAAGACAGACCCTTGAATCCATGTGTCAAGGCAATTTTATGACCAAAGATGATGGGGAAGCTTGGAATTTTTTAGAAGATTTCGCTGAAAAATCTTTACAGTGGGAGGGTGTGAGTCAATCATCTAGGGATGGCAATGATATTTCCATAGGAGTTAGAGCTGACATTGCAGCTATCAATAAGAAACTCGAGAATATGGAAAACAAATTTTTAGCAGACGCCCTAAGTCAAATATTACTCTCCAAAACTGTATGTGGTTGTTGTTCTGATCCGTTTCACTTGACGGATGAATGTCCGTTTCAAGGTCCTGAGCATACCAATGCCGCATTTCAAAGACCTAGAAACGATCCATCTTCCTCCACATATGATCAGGGTTGGAGGAATCACCCTAACTTTGCTTGGAACCAATCACAATCTCAAAACACGGTTCCAACCCAACACAATTTCCAAAGGGTCCCTCCACCACAACAGCAACCACCACAATTGAGTCAGCACCCCTTTCAAGCACAAAATTTTCAAAATCCGGTCAACACTTTTGCACCATCTAGTCCTTTGCAGTTGACCGGGACTGATGAATCCTATTCATTTGCACAATGCATGAATTTGGTCTTAACAAATATCATGCAAGTTTCGGCTGAAATGAAATCTTCTGTCGATAAAATTGAGAAAAACTCAGCGTCCCAAGCTGAGAGCATCAAATCGATGGAAGCAGAAATTTCACGATTAAGAGCCGAAATGAGTGCAAGAGAGAAAGGGAAACTTCCAGCTCAACCCTTACCCAATCCTGGCTATTCACATCATGTGGATGCACTCACGTTGAGATCTGGAAGAGTGCTTGACCATCACCTTGGGGAAGAGTTTGATGACACTGATAAATCAATCAATAACACCCCGGCTGAGACCTTTCCTCACACACACACTTCTGACCCCAGTTCTTCTACCCTACCATCTTCTTCCGAGCCTATTCTTCATTTCCCAAAAGGCTCGCCACTACAGCCCACCTCTTTTACTCCTCCACGGACGATCCCCACTTCTATTCTGGGATCGGTTCCACACACACTTCCTTCTCCTATGATGGACCCAGCGCTTATTGCTAAAGCATCTTATCCTAATCGGTTAAGGGCTAACACACCGAGTCCACATATGGAGAAGATTATGAATATTTTTAAGCAAGTAAACACCAACATCCCTCTCCTAGATGCCATCCAACAAGTTCCGTCCTATGCGAAAACTCTTAAGAACTTGTGCACTAGGAAGAGGAAGACTCAAGCGCCCAAGAAGATTTTCATGGAAAAAATAATAGACACGGCTTTCCCCCAACAATTACTGAGGAAACGTAAGGATCCTGGATATCCTACTATTTCCGTTTCTATTGGGGAAAAACACATCAACCGTGCTCTACTAGACCTTGGCGCTAGTGTTAACTTGCTTCCATACTCAGTCTATGAGCAACTAGGTATTGGAGAGTTGAAGCCAACCAATTGCACTCTCCAGATGGCTGACCGATCAATCACCAAACCTAGGGGTGAACTGGAGGATGTGTTAATAAAAATCGGAGAATTTATATTCCCGGTAGATTTTATTGTAATTGATACACAGCCTGTAGTGAACCCACGGAATCAAATTCCGGTGATTTTAGATCGCCCCTTTTTGGCCACTTCCAACGCAATAATCAACTGTCGTAACGGTTCTATGACCCTATCTTTCGGGAATAGGTCAATAGAGCTGAACATTTACAAGTTGGGAAGTGTACCCTCCGAACCTATTGCTCAGGTATGTTCTGTCGACTTAATGGATGTCGACAGCAGCGAATTTGATGATCCTCCTGATATCGATCTTGACTCTTTTCATATGTTATTGTTTGACCCAACTATGTATCATACACATACGGACTCTTCCACCGAGATGTCCGGGTCAACAACTAACACTGATTATGAAATGCTTTTAGAGTCTGAAGATCATCCCGTACTTTGTGATGACATTATTCATCGGGGTAGTGATGGAACTTTTGAGGAGATCTTCGCTGATGAACTCGCATTTTTGAATGACACGGGTGTTGAGATGAATCATCTCCCAATCAATGAAATTGAACCTCCACCCCTTCTTCTGAACTGTAAAAAGAATGCGAGTAATCCATCACATACACTGCATCGTCTCTCCAATATGAGACGCACACACATTCTCTTCCACCACTTACCTTTTCCCCACTTCTTCTTCCACCAACCAGAGCACTGCATTGATAAAATTTTTGAATGGTTGGTGTTAACATTCGGTCTTTGCAAAACTTGGCATCGACCACTGATTTTTGACCCCCTCTTGTGATTTTCAAAGCTTAACATCGCATAACTCAAGTTTAGGGGGGGTATGTTTTTTCTGGCTCCTAAAAAGAATTTTTACGAAGTGATGAGCCAAAAATAAGTTTGGGGGATGATCTTCACTTAAATATTTTGCCTCCACTAATAAATTCCTCCCAAGCTTACAGGTTTTTCGAGATTTAGCAGAAGGCAACAGTGAGGACACTGTTGAAAACAAGTTTGGGGGAGGTTTGTGCTTATTTTCGTATCATTTGCATATCATTTGCATAAGCACAAAACATTTTAAAAAAATCTATAAAAATTAAAAAAAAAAAATTTCAAAAAGATAAAAATATTTTTGTACATAAATAAGATAATAAAAGTTTAGATAGTGAAAAATTACATCCATGGGATTAGAAAAATTTAAGAAAACTAAGAAAATTAGAAGTTTTCTTATACGAACTAGTAATAAGTAGTTATGAGCCGTTGTCCCAAGGGTTAGTAAGATGAAGGACGTCACTAATCTGAGGATAAAAATAAGTCTGAAAAATAGTTTCTATTCTGGAAGCCAAACATTTTGAACGTTGATACCCTTCTATTCGCACTTACACACGTCTTAAAGCCTGGGATAGTAGAGGATACCTTGAAATGCTCTTGTCTTAAAGCCAAAAGTATGAAGGAAATAAAAAGAAAAAAAAATGAATGAAAATATAAAGTGGTGAGAAAAATGGACACTGGTTTTGTTATCACCGAGGGCAATAAAAAAATATAGCGAGGGTGCTTCTTCACCTAGTGCCCTAAGGCCAACTGGTCTGGGAGTCACTGCTATTCCTGAGGTGGTGCAAGACGAGGAAAATACACCAAGTAAGCAAGCACATGAGTAATCGGTCGGTTAGTACCTCAAGAAGTATTAACGGTCGTATGAAAGTGTGTGAGCAATCTCATCTAAATATTCATTAATTAAAAAGTACTGAGGCTGATGGGCAAGAGTATGATAGCTTGAATTGAATTCTCCGGGTGTAGGGATGTCTTTACACACACGCAGGGTTATATGATCGATGTTTGGAATAAAGATATAAATGAAGAATAAGACGATGTTTTATTGAGGGAGGACATGATTTCCGACATCTTTTCATGACCATTAAGATAGGGCTCATGACAACCGAAAAGCTAGCTTAGTTGGAAACCCTAATTTTCGAAGCTTTTCTTTTACAATTCTTGTCTTTAAATGTAATATTCATGATCTTCCTTTTATTATTGGATTTTGTGGGTGCAATTCGCTGAAAACCCTCAGGAGACAACACTCCTCCTACTAGGGACACCTAGAGGTTTAAAGGCTTGTTGCACATGCTCAGTGCAATCGTGTTGCCTACGAAAATGTGCTAGTTAGTTTTTCTCTTTCTTTATTTTCTCCTTCTCTTTTTAATAAAACATTCGCTCGAGACGATCGAAATTAAGTTTGGGGGTATTTGATCAGTCGAAAATATTGTATATTTTAGCCGGCAATTTCCCTAACATTTGCACTTATTTAGAAGTATTCGGTATTCATATTTCACATATTAGCAAATCAATCGTTAAATATCAGATTTCATGTGTTAGACTTTTAAACCGACACTTTAAGGGAAATTAACCACATTTCATGGCATCGCATCATTTCTGTATTTGCGCAACACTTGTCTTGAGTCTGTGCAGGAAATACGGAAGAAAAGCAAAAGAGCTGATCAAAAATACGCCAACTAAATCATTTCAGATCTGGTAGCAATTCAGATGGAGAAATACAAATCAATACATCAAAAGAAGGCCCATGAGACATCCCAAGACTTTACCAGAAATATCAAAGCCCAAGGCCCACAAGTAGCCGCGGATCCGCGGCAGGAGCTTGCTTGTGCCGCGGATCCGCCGCATTATTGCCACGTCAGCGCTTTATTTTTAGTGCAAAATTCCCATCTCTGGTCCCACATTCCTTTATGATATGTCAAATTCCAGAAGGACCTCGAAGCTACTGCCAGATCAGCAAAGAAGATTAAGCAAGGCTAATCTTAATTAAGCTCCTAATTAATCCTCTTCTAGAAGCCCCCTCCTAACTAATCACATCTAGAAGCTTCTCCTCTAACTAACTTTTGGAGGGAAATTCAAATTTCCTCAACAAACTTTAGGAGGGAAACTTAGAATTTGAAATCCTAGATCTAGGGTTTGGATATCTATAAATAGGAGCCTAAATCTAAGGGTTGAGGTTGTTCATGAATAATCTTAGATATTCCCTCTTTCATCTTCTTCTTCCACAAGTCTAGTGACAAGGCTTGTGCGAAACCCTAATCCTAATTCCACTCCAAATCCAAGATCTTGAGTACCAATCAAGCGAGAATCCTTCAACCTTTTAGGAGCCGAGCCAATCTTCAATCGGGCAAGTGATCCAAGCCGATTCGCGATCCACGGAGACGAGCGAAGCCAAATCGACAATCGTGTGCTTCCTCTTGTAGTTCTTGAGCGAATGTAACTAAATTGTTGATATAAATAAAAGGTGAAATTCTTTAATCTTGCTTTCTTTTAATTCTTGCATCATGATTAGATCTCAATTTGTAATTGTTGTTCTTATTGTGATGTTTGAGTAAAACTCCGCTCGTAAAGGAGTCGAGACGATTGTAGAATGATGATGTAACAAATCTTTAAACGATTTTTAAGTCCTACGAGTTTTGTAAACCCTAGCAAGTTCAAGAATCGATAACCTAGTTTCGTTGCGATGCTTTCTTGATTGTGATCGCCCGAAATTAGGGATCTACGATCGTTTCTTGAATTTACTAGAGGCTAGAATGTGAATGATATCGACGAATGAACAAGGGATAAGATGAAACCCTAGTTTCACAAGAAATCCCTAATTCTCGTAGATCATCATCGATCTAGTATCAATTCATCGACGGATAAGAATACGTAATTGTAAGATTACATCACATCTATAGATCCGATCGATTCCTACGAGCCTCATTTCGATTCTTGAGATTTGGTTTGGAAAAATCATCAAACTATCAATTCTTGATTCTATCTTTTTCTTGTTATTAGATCTAGATTTTCTAATTCTTGAACTTCAATTTTAAATCATGAATTGTTTGTTTTCTTTTCTTTAAAGTTTCAACTCATCTAATTCAAAAGACGAACGATTACACTTTCCCTGTTGACGATCCGCACTCACTAACAATCTACATCCGACACCGTAGTTGATTGCGGTCAAATAATTTTTGGTTGTGATTTCTTTACAATTTCCATACTACACATCAAGAATTCTTTACGATCAGGTTTGAAAGCATGTAAACAAGTTTTACACTAAGTGAATAGAGAATACAACCTTTATAGACCGGTCCTTCACCACTAAATCTCCAAGTAGTAGTCCCTTAGCTCCAAGTAGTGATCCCTAGAAATCTTCTTAGGCACCACTTGGTGAAAGGAACAAGATTCCTATGTCGTCTTCGAGGCCGAAGATGGTCCACCTTGAAGTTACTCTAACTCAAGCTACTTCTTCACTAATCAAAGAATTAATGAAGCAAATAACCTAATCTTATGGGCTAGATGAGAGTAAGTTGATGAAGCAGGAATTTTGCTTACGTTAGAAATCACTTTCTCTTTTTCTTTTCTCACCTCATGAAAAATTAGAGAGCAAAAAATGAGATGAAGAAGATGAACTAGGGTGAGAAAATATCTCAAGTAATAATGGAGAGAGTTAACCATGGGCTACATATAATGGTTGGGTTATAAAATATCTAGAGTAAAACAAAATTAGTGGAATGAGTCATGGCTTCTACATGCTTCTACAAGCATCTTAAGCCATGCTCATTTCCACCTCATTTTGTATTTACTCTCAATATAATTACCCAATAATCTTTTGTCTTGGTGTGAGTCTCATACACCCATATTCTATGTATCATCCACCATGACACAATATTTAAATACATTTATTAATATATATCACATATATATTAAATGTATTTCAAAGAGAAGAAAATCTTTAAGTGAGCACAATATCAGTTAATATATAAATATATCAAATATAAATATTTATCAAATTATTAAATCAACACTTGATTCAATAATCCGGTCATGTCATATATAACCGACTAATATCACATTATCGAATCAACACTTGATTCAATAATCCGGTCATATCACATACAACCGACAACATTCAATATACTATATCAAATCAACACTTGATTCAATAATCCGGTCATATCATATATAACCGGTCAATATCAAATATATATACATATAACATATCATTACATCAACACTTGATTCAACAATCCGGTTATATCACATATAACCTAACCGATACCACATATCACGAGATTAGAATACGGTATCACATATACGTATTTAATCAAGCTCCCACACATATCACCATATGTGCCCTACTTCGTTTCGCTTGAGCTAAGAAACCTCTGTGTAGGACTCTAAAGACTCATCAATACGCCAGCAGTAGGTAATGATCACATCAGTCACCCACATGCCGTCAGCGGTACTAGCTCGACGTAATGGCTACCCAGGTATTGAGTGAATATAAGATCAACAAGCAAGCTTATCCAAACTCCCATAAAGCCTATAAGCAACACTTACCGTACAGTCCGGTCTCTTCGTCTGATATGTCGCATATCAAGTGTAGGGGTAGAATCGTTAGACCCCAATAACTTGATAGGTCATGCCGATGTGTGGCCTATAACCGTTCGAGAAACTATTGATAACACTTACCAGTAAATCTCATTAGCCCTGGCCAGGGACCTACTGTTATAGCCAATCGAGCATAGCGCAAGATCAACTTCTTATACCGGGAGAGACGAAACCCCTCCTATCGCTCATTGCCTCCATGTGACTCGAGACTGTACCCAAAATCCACCTGTTTGCACGACTCCTTTGAGCTGTGGTAGGGAGGAAATCAAAGCACAGTGGGAACCACATAAGACTCTATGACGATCTCGGGTTTACAGACTAACATGTACCAGTGTCACCTGAGAACTGCTATCTGACGATAGGTATGGTACCAACTAGGAGTTCTTGGCAAGTCCTGTTCGGCGTACCCATTCTCTAATGAGCACCTGTGTACAATCTTTGATGTCAAACACCAATAGATGTGGGATCAATTATCGCCCCATACAGGGTCAAGAAACGCACATACTAGTCTACTCTGGAATATCGATGCCCTGTCTCGATATCCCCTCGACTAGGAACTGTTAAAGGATATGCTTGTAGACTACTCAAGCCCCACTAGTATGATCTGCATCATAGTCCTGGTAGTCAAGCCAACATCCTAAGGGTTTTATCAACATGTATCAGAGAGACAGTATAATAATACCAGTGTACATGTTAAGATAAAGAGCAAATAGATAGTATACTATCATGTCGAGCAAGAAATTCCTCTCTATATATATGTACAAGCATCCACTATATCATACAATAATGGCCTCTAGGGCATACATATTCCTAACAATCTCCCACTTGCACTAAGGCCAGTTGTTGTAGTATCTCATATCCAACATCCCAAAAAGTCTCTCAAATTGCATCTGGGAGAGGGCCTTCGAGAGTGGATCCGCTGTGTTATCTTTCATGTTAACTCTCTTGACCTCGATCTCCCAGCGATCAACAATCTCTCGGATCAGGTGATACCGCCTAAGAATATGTCTGGATCGCTGATGGGACCGTGGTTCCTTGTCCAAAACCACAACTCCATTTTTATCACAATACAAGGGTATTGGATGCTCAATGGATGGAACCACACCAAGTTCAGCAATGAACTTCTTCATCCAAACAACCTCTTTGGCAGCATCTTTGGCAGCGATGTATTCAGCCTCCATCGTCGAGTCTGCCACGGTATCTTGCTTGGAACTCTTCTAATATACTGCCCCTCCATTGAGGGTGAAGACAAAACCAGAGACTGACTTACTTTCGTCCTTATCACTCTGGAAGCTCGAATCGGTAAAGGACTCCACCTGGAGTTCTCCATTACTATACCCTAAGAACATCTCTTTAGTCATCCACAAGTACTTAAGAATGTTCTTCATAGCTGTCCAGTGCTTCTCCCCAGGATCTGATTGATA
Organism: Agapanthus africanus; assembly: GCA_030015575.1. Taxonomy (NCBI): domain Eukaryota; kingdom Viridiplantae; phylum Streptophyta; class Magnoliopsida; order Asparagales; family Amaryllidaceae; genus Agapanthus; species Agapanthus africanus. Next base: position 664,470,681 of record CM057340.1, read on the forward strand.
CCTACTTACCATACTAAGTGTGTAAGCTATCTCCGTTCTGGTACATAACATCGCGTACATGATTGAACCAACAGCAGAAGCATAGGGTATCGCTTGCATGAGAGCCCTCTCCAAATCAGTCTTGGGAGACATCTCTTTAGAGAGAGTGATTCCTGAGCAAGCGGGTAAATTACCACGCTTAGAATTTTCCATACTGAACCTCTTTAGTATGGTGTTAATGTACCTGGATTGGAACAATCCCAACATCCGCTTAGATCTATCTCTATAGATCTTAATCCCTAGGATGTAGGAGGCATCACCTAGATCTTTTATAGAGAACTTTTATGATAAGAAGTGCTTGACCGAGTGTAGCATAAGAATATCATTTTCTATCAAGAGTATGCCATCCATATACAATACGAGGAAGACAACCTTACTCTCTACAACCTTCTTGCATATACAAGGTTCATCTACGTTTTTGATGAAGTCAAACTCTTTGACTGCCATATCAAAATAGATGTTTCAGCTCTGCAATACCCACTTTAATCCATAGATTGATTTAAGCACCTTGCACACCTTTTCGCTGCTCCCATTGTCTACGAAGCCCTCTGGCTGTGTCATGTACACGCTCTCTTCTAAATCACCATTTAGAAAAGCGGTCTTGACGTCCATCTGCCAAATTTCTTAGTCACAGTATGCAGCAATGGCAAGTATCATGGACTTAAGTATAGCCACTGAAGAAAAGGTTTCATCATAGTCGACACTTGGTCGTTGACGAAAACCTTTTTCTATAAGTCTAGCTTTGAAGGTCTCATCCTTTCCATCTACACTAAGTTTCTTCTTAAAAATCCACTTGCTCCCGATGGGTTTTACCCCTTCAGGAGCAACTTCCAAAGTCCATACTTTGTTGGTGTACATGGATTCCATCTCAGATCGCATTGCATCCAACCATTTCACAGAGTCTCCACTTGTGATGTCCTGCTCGAAACTAATTGGGTCATCATCATCCATGATGCAATCCTCGCTCCCACTGTCTATGAGAAAACCGTAGTATCTCTCAGGTGGATGAGGAACTCTACTAGATCTGTGGAGTGGCTGAGGTTCGTTGGGGACTATTGAATCCTCTGGTCTTACCAAATCGTCAGTTATAGTTTGTGCTGCTGGGACTTCTTCCAGTTCTATCCCGTTACCACTAATTTCTTTCACAAGAAATTCCTTTTCTAAACATGTGGCATATTGAGAAACAAACACTTTTTGTTCTTCAGTGTGGTAGAAGATATATCCATGTGAATTTTTAGGATATCCCATAAACTTGCAGAGAACTGATCGTGCTTCGAATTTGTCCGGATTCTATTTTTTAACATAGGCCGGACAATCTCATATCTTAACTCGTTTAAGATATGGTCTATTTCCACTCCATATCTCATATGGTGTTTTAGGCACTGATTTTGATGGAACTTGATTCAATAGGTATTGGGTATCTCAAGCGCATAACCCTAAAAGAAAATAGGTAACTCAGTATTACTCATCATAGAGCGTAACATATCTAATAGGGTACGATTTCTCCGCTCTGAAACTCCATTGTGTTGTGGTGTATACAGAGGAGTAAGATGAGAGAGAATCCCATTCTCTTTTAAGTAGTCTCGAAATTCCGTGCTCAAGTATTCTTCTCCCCGATCAGATCGTAGGATTTTAATACTTTTACCTGTCTGGTTCTCAACTTCGTATTTGTATTCCTTGATTTCTCAAAATCTTCAGATTTGTATTTCAACAAGAACACATGTCCGAATCTTGAGAGATCATCAGTGAATGTAATAAAGTACGAGGAACTATTCCTGGCATGTGTAGACATAGGACCGCATACATCACTATGTATCAGTCCCAAAAGTTTAGTAGCTCTTTCTCCGTGTCCAATAAACGGAGTTTTGGTCATCTTACCTTTGAGACATGACTGTCAAGTTTCATAAGATGTAATTTCGAACGGATTCAAATATCCATCTTTGTGCAACTTCGCTAGTCTTGTCGCATTGATATGACCAAGTCTACAATGCCACAAGAAAGATTTGTTCATTTCTGAACTTTTCCTCTTGTGTGTGTTCTGTATGTTTAGAACTGTAGTTTGATTTAGAATGTATATACCGTTATACAACGTATCAAACCCAATCAACACTTGATTTAAGAAAATGTTCATAACATTTTTCTCTAGTACAAAGTTATATCCTTCTTTATCTAATAAAGAAATTGATATCATATTGCACATCATTTTTGGTACGAAATAACAGTCGTTAAGAATCAATGTATTACCATTTGGTAATACAAGGCGATATTCGCCAACTGCTTTGGCTACAACAATTGCACCATTCCCTATTAATAGAAATTTATCACTCTTTCCCAGTTCTCTACTTCTTCTTAACCCATGTAACATATTACATACGTGGGATCCTGATCCGGTATCCAATACCCAGGACGTATAGCATACTGAAAAACAGTTCTCGGTAACGAACACACCCGAAGAAGATGCATCATCATGTTCTTTCTTCGTTCGGGTGGCATGAGAATTCTGATATTCCCCTATTTCTTACTCAGACTTATGACAATCATAAGATATAGCGGAACCAACGTTCCCCAGCTCAGTATAATAGGCGATTTCGGTCAATACATCCATATTATTATCTTGATTAAGGCATATCATGGTCGCTACCTGGAGAGAGAGAGAGAGAGAGAGAGAGAGAGAGAGAGAGAAGAAAACACTTTAGCGTGCGCTCTTGCATGATTAGATTGGTTATTATCTTATCTAATCAGGATGGCTCCCACAGTTTTTATCAAATCTTTCTTCAAAACCTAAAAGGTAAGATTAGCCGGGATTAATTACACCCTACAAGTTCGCTAATCAGTCAGCCAGGCAGGTATTGGTACTCCGAGGGAGTCTCTCCGTGCTTTCGCATGGAACTAATTAAATAACCTCGTTTCTACAGGGACATAACCCCGTTAATACCTTTCTTAGATACCTACTGGATCAGCTAAGTTGAAAGTGCAAAACTCTCCCAGGAGTAACACTTACTCGCAGTGGGTATCGGGATCCAATTATCTCATAGAAGGTATGCAGTCTCATTGCAAATTTCAACACTTGAAATTCACAATATCTGTTTTTACCCCTAGCAACTTATGACCTTAACAAGGTCAACAAATCATAAGCGCTAGTCAAGTTCAACCCGTCATTTCGTGATTGAATTAAACCCACCCGTATGACCCTTAACAAGGTCAACAAAGCTGTACGACAACCCTAATCCAATCGCATCATATGCGGCAGATAAGCACTAATCATCTACCGTACACTACGCCTTGACAAGGTCAACAAACACAACACGAATAATAAAATAGTCCTTATCTGAAATGACGGATGGCTACGACTGGTTTTGAATAAAACTTTTAACGTAATGAACTTGATATCGTTGTAGAATCTAGTGATTTGAAAAGGAGTGGTTTAAGCTCCGCTTTTAAAATCGAGTAGTTTTTAAAACAAACCGAGCAGATTGTAGCATTTGCTAAAGAGGTCTGAAGGGATATCGACTCTTTCCTCATCAAAAGAGGTGCTGGATATCCATCAAGGAATACCGCTATGCAAAGCAATAACTAGCGTTATCATTTTGAAAAATTTAATTCTACAACATCTTTTATGTTTCTTTTCTTTCATTAATCCTATTAATGACTTCCCATCATTTATGTTTCCTAAATATCACAGAAGAAACGAAAATAGAACGTACGCTTATGCCAACCGCATTAGCTACGGGGCCCCGTCATACACCGTTAGGTTACTTAATTAACGGTAGAGCGGGGGCTGGACTAGCGCTAGTGCAAAACATAAGCAACGTTTATTATATATATCATATATATATAGCATTCATCTCAGGCAGTTATATGATCACGTCACAGAACTCAGGCTGCAGAAGTCAACATATGAAATATTGGATATACTGGGAGGTCCGTGTTTTAAATTCAGCCAGTAATGAAAAATACGGATTCCACGGTCGTGATGAATAGCCAAACCCACATCCCTAGACCCCTATGAGAACGACAAGCAACCTTGCCAATTCTAAAGTTAGGAGACCCGGTCTCGACTCCTCGAGATGGTCTCCTACTGGACTCTAAAACCCGGTTACTTATGCTCCCCGCCTTTGGTCTATCATAATACGGAAAAGTAAATAATATACATCAATGGTGACATCATCCTCAACCCGAAAGTGTCTCAATAAAAGAATATTACATACCGTTTTTATATGAATGAAAATAGAAAAACTCTCATCTCACGCAAAAACCCCGGCTTTTCAATCACGACGATCCAATATAACATATCACAACAACACATAACATCATATGTCATAAATGTAAGTAAATATGCGTATCTTGAATGTCGTTGACGTATAGAAACAAGATCGGGGGTATACCACATATTACACTTACGGTCGCAGAAAAGAAATGAAACATACAATAATTAGAATCCGCATATCCTTAGACATCATAAACCCAGAATATCTCATATCTCAGATTTCATGCCTAACCCTTTGAATCTTGCATTTATGTCTCGAATTGAAAACACTTTTCAATATGAAGTCGGGTAATTCAACAGGATTCCCGATGAAATGATTGAATGCTCATCGGGAACTTTACTAGATTGCCGCACTCCCGATACCATCAACGAAATGCACTTAGGTAGAACATCGTGGCCACGAGCACCCGAGTGGATGCTTTTAGCTACGGTGTTCTCCTATAGTCACTTGGTCGGCGCAATGGGGCGTGGCTATCTAGTAGTGTTTCCCGGCGACTATCCGCGTACAATACGAGATTGCGACGGAGTTTTGATCCGAATCGAAACTTCGTGGCAATCGATCAAAAGAGACTAAAACACGAGATTTATAAAACACAAACTAGTTTTCACAAAACTAATTAATGTGGATTCCAAATATTGTATCACATATCATAATAAACCCGAAACGATGTTAAAATTACGACTACGAAACACTCCGAATTACCCCAACTAAAAAGATAACATCACATGCAATTTGGGCTAAACAAACATAACCTGAAACCCCAAAACCAAGCTAATAGAACGCTAAAAAAATACAAGACTAAATCATGTAGAGGGGTTCGGCCAAGCCGATCATTTTGGTGTTCTTGCCGGCCAAATTGTTGAATCATGGTCTCATTTTTCTTCAGTGTTCTAGTTACATCTCATGTAACATTCTGCACTTGTTTAAAAAATTTTCAGAGGAAGTTTTAAACTCGACAGAAACTTGGGTTTTAGGTTTCGGTTTTTGGAGTTGTTTCGGTTTTGTAATTACTATACATAGTCTAATGCTCTAGCTTTGGCTCTGATACCATGAAAGTGTGTCTTAGCACCTCTACTAGGTTTCCCCAAGTATCGAGTATGCAATTTTAAAAAATCTAGAGGTCTAAGCTGTTTCCCCAATCAGAGCAAAGCTCTGTTTTGAATTTCAAAATTCAAAATTGAAGAAACGTTTCAGATCATGCGCGCTGTGCGCCACGTGTTAAAAGCAGACACGCCAGCAAGCGCTGAGCCCTAGGCGGCACACCCCAATCAGAGCAAAGCTCTGTTTTTAAAATTCAAAAATTAAAAAGATGAAGCAACGCTTCAGATCCAGCGCTCTGCGCTGTGTGCCACGTGTCTAACATGGGTGCGCTAGCGCAGTTGCGCTGCGCTCTGCGCTGCGCGCCACGTGGCAAACACGGGTGCGCTAGCGCAGTTGCGCTGCGCTCTGCGCTGCGCGCCACGTGTCCAACGTAGGTGCGCCAGCGCTGGAATCAAAATCCCCACCGTTAGATCAAAGGATCTAATAAAATAAATCATTATTAACTAGAATTAAACTCTGTTAAGGAAAGATTTCTCAAAATCTTTACAAACAACAAGATTGTGCTTTAAGCACCGCTGGATCAATGATCCAATGGTAAATAATGAATTACCAAAACAGAACAAATTCTGCATAGAAAGATTTCTCAATCTTATTGAAAAACAAGAAGATTATCTTCTGTCAAACAGAAGCCTTAGGATCAAAGATCCAACGGTGGGAAATATTCCCAAATCAATCAGAGAAAGATCTCTTCAACTGATTTAACAAATCATTTGGCCCTATATAAAGGACCCTAGACTTCAAGTCTGGGGGAGAATATACAGAACATCAAGAGAAAAACCCTCTGCCAAAAAAAAAGAGCGAGCTCTAAGAAAAAAAGAAGAGTTTTCTTCATACTCAAGATAAAATAGAACTATATTCTTGAAAAACAGAGATGAAAACATCTCATAAAAGAAGAACCTTCTTCTAAAAGGATCACAGATCTAAAAAAAGACCTAGGTCTTTATAATAAGATCAAAAGATCTAATTATAAAAAAATATATAAGAAGTATTTTACTTAATCTACAGATCTTTGATCTATAAAGGCAGAGCCTTTTATCAAAACAAGAACTTTTGTTCTTGGATCTTGAGGCAAAGCCTCCTTAGAAGAACATAAAATTTGTTCTTTGATCTTAAAACTGATTAGATGCACTTTGCGCTATTGGACAGTGCTTTGCACTCTTGAACTGCGCCTTTGCGCTCCTTAGACCGGCGCTCGGCGCCAAAACATGCCACGTGTCAACCACAGACACGATCTGCGCTTTGTGCTCCTGAAAACAGAGCACTGCGCTCTTGGGTTGGCGCTCAGCGCCAAGCGTGCCACGTGTCATTCACTGGCGCACCCATGAACCAGCGCAGCGCGCTCATGAATTAAAAGCTCAGTGCGCTAACAAACCGGCGCTTAGCGCTGAGCGTGACACGTGTCACCTTCGCATGCGCTAGCGCAATGCGCTCTTTAATTGGCGCGAAGCTCCTGACGCGCAACGTAGCGCACTATATGAACATCATTTTTCTCCTGATAAATGATAAGCATTTAATTGCATCCAATGTCATAGCCCAATGCTTGGCATTATTAAAAGGGTCGAGCCCAAACAAAGGCCTAACAGGCAGAACAAAAATAAAATGTTAAACATTTTTAACTGGACTTAGCCCAATTCTGGCCATAAGTCCTCAATTTAAATTGAACTGAGCTCATCTGCTCTTCCAATCAATTTACACCCGGTTCAAGGGTACATCTCTTCATTCCTATGATATCTGTCGTTGTAATCCTTCAACGTCGTCAGAGAGGTGACGGGTCCCGACAACCATACATTGCTACGGACTGTGGGGTCCTTAAACTCATGGACTATGATGTCCTTAATCTCGACCGTGATGTCTTAAAACTAATATCGGACTGTGGAGTTCTTAAATCCATGGACTATGATGTCCTTAACCTTGACCGTGATGTCTTAAAACTAACGTCGGACCGTGGAGTCCTTAAATCCACGGACTATGATGTCCTTAACCTCGACCGTGATGTCTTAAAACTAACACCGGACTGTGGGATCCTTAAACTCATGGACTATGATGTCCTTAACCTTGATCTTGATGTCTTAAAACTAATATCGGACTGTGGAGTCGTTAAATCCATGGACTATGATGTCCTTAACCTTGACCGTGATGTCTTAAAACTAACGTCGGACTGTGGAGTCCTTAAATCCACGGACTATGATGTCCTTAACCTTGACCGTGATGTCTTAAAACTAACGTCGGACTGTGGAGTCCTTAAATCCACGGACTATGATGTCCTTAACCTCGACCGGAATGTCTTAAAACTAACATTGGACCGTAATGTCCTTAAACTAATTATTGACCGCAATGTCTTAAAACTAACATTGGACCGTAATGTCCTTAAACTAATTATCGACCGCAATGTCATTAAACTAAACAACAGAGCCCAATTACTCTTTTGTCGGATCTAAACGATCCCGTTAAGTCGATCTTAGTCTGAAATTAGACTAACGTGTCCTTAACAAACGTTTAAGTTGATCTTAGCCTCAAATAAGACTAACGTATCCTTAAACATAACCCCCCCAAATCCAAATCTAAGAAAGATACGGATTTGAACTAGTCCACGCCCTACGGACGACAACATAACTTAGTCTCCGTACACAATCCACGGGCAACCAAACACAAAACAAACACCCACGACACGAAGTGACCATATGGAGAAAGAGAAAGTTGTTACCGCGATGCGGTAGCGTAATTAACTACAGGGGCTTACGCCTGCAGGAAAGAGCGTACCCACAATCAAAAACCCTTCAAGCGAGGGGAATCTGACGAAGTATGCTACATCGTCCGCATCCGTTTAAACCTTCGATACATGGTGCCATAAATCAACTTGGCATCTTTGGAGAGGTGGACAGATAGCACCAATTAGCATCTGCCCCCAGATTCAGGCAAGACGTCCAGTCTTCCCGGCTTCAGTCGGTGAACATAAGCTACACTAACCTAGAATCTAATTAGAGAATTAGGGTTTGAAAGCATGTAAACAAGTTTTACACTAAGTGAATAGAGAATACAACCTTTGTAGACCGGTTCTTCACTACTAAAACTCCAAGTAGTAGTCCCTTAGCTCCAAGTAGTGATCCCTAGAACTCTTCTTAGGCTCCACTTGGTAAAAGGAACGAGCTTTCTATGTCGTCTTCGAGGCCGAAGATGGTCCACCTTGAAGTTACTCTAACTCAAGCTACTTCTTCACTAATCAAAGAATTAATGAAGCAAATAACCTAATCTTATGGGCTAGATGAGAGTAGGTTGATGAAGCAGGAATTTTTGCTTACGTTAGAAATCACTTTCTCTTTTTCTTTTCTCACCTCATGAAAAACTAGAGAGCAAAAAATGAGATGAAGAAGATGAACTAGGGTGAGAAAATATCTCAAATAATATTGGAGAGAGTTAACCATGGGCTACATATAATGGTTGGGTTATAAAATATCTAGAGTAAAACAAAATTAGTGGAATGAGTCATGGCTTTTACATGCTTCTACAAGCATCTTAAGCTATGCTCATTTCCACCTCATTTTGTATTTACTCTTAATAAATAATTACCCAATAATCTTTTGTCTTGGTGTGAGTCTCATACACCCATGTTCTATGTATCATCCACCATGACACAATATTTAAATACATTTATTAATATATATCACATATATATTAAATGTATTTCAAAGAGAAGAAAATCTTTAAGTGAGCATAATATCAGTTAATATATAAATATATCAATATAAATATTTATCAAATTATTAAATCAACACTTGATTCAATAATCCGCTCATGTCATATATAATCAACTAATATCACATTATCGAATCAACACTTGATTCAATAACCCGGTCATATCACATACAACCGATAACATTCAATATACTATATCAAATCAACACTTGATTCAATAATCCAGTCATATCATATATAACCGGCCAATATCAAATATATATACATATAACTTATCATTGAATCAACACTTGATTCAACAATCCGGTTATATCACATATAACCTAACCGATACCACATATCGTGAGATTAGAATACAGTATCATATACACGCATTTAATCAAGCTCCCGCACATATCACCATATGTGCCATATTTCGTTTCGCTTAAGCTAGGAAATCTCTATGTGGGACTCTAAAGGCTCGTCAATACGCCAGCAATAGGAAATGATCACATCAGTCACCCACAAGCCGTCAGCAGTACTAGCTGAACGTAACAGCTACCCAGGTATTGAGCGAATAGAAGATCAACAATCAAGCCTGTCCAAACTCCCGCAAAGCTTATAAGCAACACTTACTGTACAGTTTGATCTTTTCGTCTGATATGTCGCATATCAAGTCTAGGGGTGGTTTCGTCAGACCCCAGTAACTTGATAAGTCATGCCGATGTGTGGCCTATAACCGTTCAAAAAACTACTGATAACACTTACCAGTAAATCTCATTAGCCCTGACCAGGGACTTACTGTTATAGCCTATCGAGCATAGCACAATATCAATTCCCGATACCGGGAGAGACGAAACCTCTCCTATCACTCATTGCCTCTATTTGACTCGGGACTGTACCCAAAATCCACCTGTTTGCACGACTCCTTTGAGTCGTGGTAGAGAGAAAATAAAAGTACGGTGGGAACCACACAAGACTCTATGACTATCTCGGGTCTACAGACTAACCTGTACCAGTGTCACCTGAGAACTGCTATCTGACGATAGGTATGGTACCAACTAGGAGTTCTAGGCGAGTCCTGTTCGTTGTACCCATTCTCTAATGAGCGCCTGTATACAATCTTTGATGTCAAACACCAATAGATGTGGGATCAACCATCGCCACATACAGGGTCAAGAAACGTACACACTAGTCTACTCTGGAATATCGATGCCCTGTCTCGATATCCTCTCGATTAGGAACTGTTAAAGGATGTGCTTGTGGACTACTCAAGCCCCACTAGTATGACCTGCATCATAGTCCTGGTAGTCAAGCCAACATCCTAAGGACTTTATCAACATGTATCAGAGAGACAGTATAATAATACCAGCGTAGATATTAAGATAAAGAGCAACCAGATAGCATACTATCATGTCGAGCAAGAAAGTCCTCTATATATATGTTCAAGCATCCACTATATAATACAATAATGGCCTCTAGGGCATACATATTCCTAACATATATCACCCACATCCACATCCTCATTCTCCAATATCAATTCGTTGTTCACCCGGGCATATGTAAATAATTGAGAAGGATCTTCATTCAAGAGAAAATTTAGAAACACGCCACAAGTAGCATGCTCACCAAGCGATGCTTCATTGGGTGGAAGTGCTTCATACTGTGACGTGCAATAAGGCTCACTTTGCGAAACGTCAATTGTTAGCCGGACTTCACTCTGTGACACGAAATCAGGCTCAGTTATCGGCATTTTAATTGTCAATGAGACATCATTATGTGAAGGGAAGACAAACAAAGACGATGGCTGATCGTCATGAAGTTGGTGTTGTTCAATATAGAATTCCAAAGCACCCTAAGATGTATTCGAGGATGATGCATACTCGATCATTGATTGCAGTGAATTATCATCTGCAATGCTCACAAGCATAAAATATGATCTTCCTCCCCTACTAACATCATATCGTGCCTGAATTGTCACATGATATCTTGTTCTGTCCACTCCTAGTTTCTCATAAACTACCCCTAAAAAGTCATCCATCGATATCTGACGACGGATCCAAACTTATTCGCATATGGTATGACCCTTATACTCAACCCCATGAGAATCGGTGTTCACAATCCGTCCACCAAAAAACACCAAACACGGAACACATGAGCCCATCGTATACCCTATACATCAAGTAAAGGACTTTTTCAATACAATTCATATAAATAGTTTTGCTAAGAAAAACTTCATAAATTATACTGCAATCCACTTAATTATCTTTGTTTTCTATTAAAGCAAATTCCTAAAATTTCATATAAATTCCCTAAACTATCATTTTCCTAAAATTTTCAAATTATGTTTTAATAAAACAAACATCAAAATTATGAACAACCCCCCCCCCCACGAATCTCATACTGACATTGTGAGAAATCAAACCAAAAACCCATCAAAAACCAAGCAATCAACATGCAAAATGAGCGATCATCATAGAAATGAGTTGAAATATACTTTTGTTTGTGCTGAGAGGAATTCTCCTTCGATCTTCAAATTAAATTCCAGATGTAACAACTCCAATTTTAATGTACATAAAATTCATTTAAAGTTAATGTACAATTGGGGTATTTACAATTTCTGTGAGTACTATAAGTATTTGATTCAATTTTGAACAGCAAGAAAGAGCTTATAGCTCACTGGTAAAGTCTTGCACCGCTGAGACAAAGCACCAGAGTTCAAATCCCATCAACGACATTATCTTTTTATTTTAATTTTTATAATCTTTTAGAAGCCCAAGAGTTTACACGTGCAATACACGTAATAGGGTAAGTTACAAAATAAATAAACATAAGCACGAGGGAAATTGAATCGACAGGGACACGTGGAGAGAATCCCAAGTCTCACCACCGGATTCCGAACGGCGAAACCGCGGGTAATGCCGGCGCCGCCGGTCCCCTCGTACCCAATGCTCTTCAAACTTTACCCCCTGCACCTCTTCAGCTATCCCATCACTCTCTTATTGCTTGTTTACTCTGAATTAATCCAGAGAGCAATAAAATGCCCATTTAACTTCATTTTTATGCATATTTCAATGCATTCTTTAAACACCCTAAACCCTAATTTTTCCCTATAAATACCACTCCATTTCATACCCCTCTTTACTCATAAATCCCTGCCAAAACTCTCAAGAATTCCCAAGTCTTTATACTGTGCAAGTGGAGTTAACGAAGGGCGAAACTCCGACGAACTTCCGAGAAGATTCCGACGACAAAACGAAGCCCCGAAGCTTTCTTTAGGACCCCCTCTCTCCCCTCTTGACTCCAGGCTAGTAAGTCCCCCTTCTCTCTCTCTTTTGCTATTCCCAAACTCTTTATTTTTAAAATGTGTCGGAAGCGGAGTTATCCGGCTTCCGATTCTCTTTTCTTTTAAAAAATACAATTTTTCTTAATAACAAACCTACAACTTTTGATATATTGTTTAGTAATCATTAACAAAGACAATAGAACAAGTTTGACATCAAAATGATAACCATAGCAAGTTGTATTTCAATTTTACATTAAAATACCTTTATATTTCATATCGACATATTTATACCTTTTAATCGTGTTATCTTTAGAAAACTCATGAGGTAATGACCTATCTACTCACAACACACATATCTAGCATAGCACGATAGAACTTGGGAACATAGAATACGGGAAATACGATTTTTGGAAATAAATACCTTTAAGTTATAAAACAGTTTTCTTTAAAAAGTGTATTAAAATATTTCCATGCAATTGCACCTCTACAACCTATTTTAGGGAACCCCGTTTGGGATTGTGTAGATTATCGTACATTCTCAGGCTTAGTAGAGTGAGATGTAGACCTCCGCAAGGAGCATTCGATCTCGATAGAATTTTTATACATTTTTCTTTAGAAAATGAGATTTTTACAAGAAAATAAATAAATTTATTTTTGTTAAGTATGTATATATAAATATTACCAAAATACTTAATTTAAATATATATATATATATATATATATATATATATATATATATTATTCCATGTTTCCAAAACTCAAGAAAAGAATTCAAATATTACATGAAACTACCATGATAATTCAAAACAATATTCATATTACAAATAAATACCATCTATTATGAAATTAGGTTTTATTCACAAAAAATGTCACATTTATAAAATATACATCAATGAGAACCCTAAAGACGATAATTAAATGCTTGAGGTGTATTTTGAAATTATAAACTATTTTTATATAAAACCCCCTCAAGTTATATTAATTTACAATAAGGACCCTAGTAAATATAGGTTTAAGCGGGACCAGTCTCTTGAGCCTCAGGGAGCCGGAGATATCGGTGCTTGCCTATTTAAGGTAGACAACTTAACAAACGGTGTTATTAACACGGTAATTGTCTTGGAAAAAGACACAAATCCAGCTGTCCATGTGCAGCAGTTACCGATAACATCAGAACAATCAGGATTTCAAGTTCTTTAAAAAGTGTCTGACTCAGACTGAGTCTCAATATAACTAATCTGACTTGAATGTGATTCAAGTATAATCTACAATACAACAATTCAACATGAAACCATCTATTTAATCTATATCAATCTATATTGACCGAACTGAACCATGGATATATTCCATTTACATGTTCTTCCATTATATCCGTTCCATTACTTATATCATGGTTTCGGCAAGTCATCCATCTATATACAATATACAATTCAAACAATACAAACAATACAATCAAGATATCGCGGGGTTTATATGGGGTAGATTGGTACAGAAGGTGTTAGAAGTGGCACGAGACTGCAACCGTAAGACACCTAACCTGAATCTCCATTACTGTTGTACCGTGGCTGAACGGTTCTGTAACAACTCCAATTCTTGTGTACATAAAATTGATTAAAAGTTAATATATACTTGGGATATTTACATTTTCTGTGAGTACTATAAGTATTTGTTTTACTTTTGAACAGCAAGAAGGAGCTTGTTGCTCACTGGTAAGACCTTGCACTGCTGAACCAAAGCACCGGAGTTCAAATCCCATCAGCCACATTATCTTTTTATTTTGATTTCTTTTAATCTTTTTAGAAGCCCAAGAGTCTACACGTGCACAACACGTAAACTGAAGAGTCACACGTAAAACAAACGAGTCCACTACAGTAGACCAAGCGACGGGGATACGTGGCGAGGAGACGCAGCTGACTCGGGCCGGCGACTCGGTCGAATCGGCCGACGGCGCCAGTCCGACTCAGTTGAAACCCCGATTTTCTTCTATCCTCTGTAACCTTTAGCCTAACCCATAATGCCTGTACTATTTAATTTCCCCGCACATTTACAGAGCAAATTAAAATCCCTATTTAATCCATTTTTAATACAAAATTTTAATACACCCTTTCATTGCCCTAAACCCTAATTTTTCCTATAAATACCACACCTAAAATCACCCCTCCTCACTCCCAAATCCCTGCCCAAGCTCTCAAGAAAATTCCTAAGACTTTTTGTGTGCAAGTGGAGTTAGCAAAGGGCGAAGCTCCGACGAACTTCCGACGACGATCCGAGGAGTTTTCGGCGACGAAGCGACGCACCGGTCCTTCCCCAAACTTCCTCTTCCTCCTCTCTTGACCCTAATCCAGTGAGTCCCCATTCTCTATCTCTTTTGCTATTCTCAAATTCTTAATTCTTAAAACATGTCGGAAGCGGAGTTATCCGGCTTCCGGTTCTCTTTTCTTTCAAAAATACAACATTTTCTTAATAACAAACCTACTACTTTTGATATATTATTTAATACTCATTAACTAAGACAATAGATCAAGTTTGACATTAAAATGATAACCATATCCAGTTTTATTTCAATTTTAAATTAAAATGCCTTTATTTTTCATATCGACATGTTTATACCTTTTAACCATGCTAGCTTTAGAAAACTAACGAGGTAATGACCTAGCTCCTCACAACACTCATATGTAACATAGCACGATGGAATTTGGGAACATAAATCTGGGGAAAATACGACTTACATATAACTACTTTCAATTATAAAAACCTTTTTCTACAAGATGTGTATTTTAACAAATCTTTGCAAATGCGCCTCTACAACCTATTTCGGGGAACCCATTCGGGATGGTGCTGATTATCGCACATTCTCGGGTTTAGTAGAGTGAGATACAAACCTCCGCAAAGAGCATACGATCTCGAAAGATTTAAAATACAATTTTCTTTAGAAAATATGATTTCTATTATAAATAAAACTTATATTTTTAGTAAATAAATATATATGTAATTAATATCAAAATACCTATTTTTAATATTTATAATATTCCACATTTCCAAAAATTCAAGAAAAATATCTCATTTACAAGAAAATACCATACAATTCCAACATTACAAATAAATACCATATATTATGAAATTAGGTTTATTTCACTAGAAATGTCACATTGATAAAATATACAATATACAATTCAAACAATACATCAATACAATCAAGATATCGCGGGGTTTATAAGGGGTAGATTGGTACGGAAGGTGTTAGAAGTGGTACGAGACAACAACCATAAAGACACCTAACCTGAATTCAATTGCCATTGTACCGTGGCTGAACGGTTCCTTGTACTCCGTATACCGTAGTCTCTGGTCTAGTGAGACTTCTTTCGTATACACTGGCCTCTTCTGTACCAAGCTAGAAACAATAGTGTTAACATTAAATACAATATTATAACAATATACTCTCTATTCTGTTTATTCCATTCTTGTCTATTTATGGGACTTACCGAGCGATTTGTTCGCTGACGACATTCTCTTTCTTCTTCTTTGGAATATCGTCAGGTGATTCTCTGGAGATCGAGCCCACCAGCGAGGACTTGATCAACTAGCCTTCGACCTGGAGCTCTAGTTATTTGTACACATTTACATTATGTATTTTCCATTTCTATTATGCCACTGTTTTTCATTCCATGTATTTACTTTTCAGATGTATTGTAAAAAGAATGTTAATAAATAAAGTTGTTGTTCAATTATATCTATTTTTTTGTCTCTTGTGCATTTTACTTATATTGCTTAGATACGCTTAGCGTGTTTACTTCAGAGTAAATACGTAGCGGCCTCGTCGCGTCCTCTGCCCGTACACTGGGAAGCGGGGCGTGACAGATTTTGTTCATGGCCCATACAGGTCAGAGCTGTATGGAACCTTACCATGCAGTTCCATTTTGCGTGGACAACCTAAGCAATATAACACAAGAACCAGCAACTAAAATATTCTTTATGATTCATATTCCTTGAATCTTACAATTTCATATACTTTGAATCTGTCCTAACCCAAAAAAAATTCATTCAAGGTTATGGATTCCCCGAACAACACCAGCACCAATGTCAACAACACACCTTCACCACTACCACTCACACCTGCCGTTGCTGCTTCGATCAACGAGCAGATGGTTCTGCTTGAGACAATTCGCAGCCTCCTGAAAGGACAGCAGTAGCAGACTGCTATGTTAATGAACCGACCAGAGACAGAAGCACCTGGGGTGAAGCAATTCAGGGCCTTACACCCTAAGCAATTCTAAAGAAAGGATATCCCTTTAGAAGTTGAGGAATGGGCTTAGAGTATCGAAGATGATCTGGCAGCGACACAAGTGCCAGAGATAGCTTGGGTTCGTGTTGCGAAGCTGTAGCTCACGGACAATGCATGGGTTTGGTGGAAGGTGGAAGAAAGCCGTCTTGATCAACCTATCGAATGGAAGACTTTCCGCGACATGTTTGACGCAAAGTACTTCCCTGAGACTGTCAGGTTCGACATGGAACAACAGTTCATCCATCTGCAACAGGGTTCGATGTGGACCAAATTAGTGGATGAATACGATGCTGAGTTCACCATGCTCAGTCGGTAAGATATGTCTCAATAATTCGATTTTTCACATACTACACAGCTAACACAATACTTTAACAGATTTGTGGCACACCTGATACCAACGGATGAGATCAGAGCCCATCGATTTCTGTTAGTTATATGTATGCCCTAGAGGCCATTACTGTACATTGGATGTATATTGTAGTGGATGCTGGGACATATATAGGTAGGACTTTCTTGCTCGACATGATAGTACGCTATCTGGTTGCTCTTTATCTTAACATGTATACTTTCTGTCTCTCTGATTACATGTTGATAAAGCCCTTAGGATGTGTACTCGACTTCCAGGACTATGATATAGATCATACTAGTGGGGCCTGGGTAGTCAATGAGTACATCCTTCATTGTTCCTAGTCGTGGGAATATCGAGACGGGGCATCGATATTCCAGAGTAGACTAGCGCATATCTTCTCGACCCATGCGATGGGCGATGGATGATCCCATATCCATTGGTGTTTGACATCGAAGATCGTATGCGGGTGCTCAGTGGAGACTGGGTACACTGAACGGACTCGCCGAGAACTCCCAGATGGTATTATACCTCACGTCAGATGGCAGTTCTCTGGTGACACTGGTACAGCTTAGTCTGTTGACCCGAGATCGTCATAGAGTCTTGTGTGTCTCCCACTGTGCTTTGATTTCCACCCTACCACGGCTCTACTGAGTTGTGCAAACAGGTGGTTTTTGGGTACAGTTCCAATTCACATGGAGGCAGAGCGATAGGAGGGGATTCGTCTCTCCCGGTATTGGGGGTTGATGTTATGGTATGCTCGACTGGCCATAACAGGAAATCCCTGGCCAGGGTTGCAGTGATATACTGGTAAGAGTTATCAGTAGTCTCACGATTGTTATGGACCTTACGTTGGCATGACTTATCGAGCTACTGGGGTCTGACGTTTACCACCCGTAGGCGAGATATACGACATATCAGACGAACAGACCGGACTGTACGGTAAGTGTTGCTGGTTGGATTCACAGGAGTGTGAGCGGGCTTGCTCGTCGATCTTCTGATCGCTCAATACCCGGGTGGCCGTTACGTTTAGCAGACCGCTTGCGGCTTGTGGGTGTTTGATATGATCATCATCCGCTGCCGGCGTATTGACGAGTCTTTAGAGTCCTACACAGAGGTATACTGGCTCAAGCGAAACGAAATAGGAGCGCATATGAGATATGTGCGGGACCGAGAATGATGCGTGTATGTGATACTGTATTCTATTCTCGCGATGGATGTATCGAATGGTTGTATGTGATATAACCTAGTTATCGAATCAAGGATTGACTCGATAAGCCGATACATTGGATACTAGTCGGTTATATACGATATGACCGGATCGTTAAATCAAGTGTTGATTCAATGATTTAATGCATAATTATATATTTGATATATTGCTTTACATTAAATAGTATTGGTTCACTTAAGATGGATTTTCTCACTTGAAGTGCACATTGTATATATGATATAGTTTTGTGCACTAGTTTGTATCATGTTTGATGATACATGCAAACTTGGGTGTATATTTGATTTGAACCATGTTTAGGTTAATGGTTATGGTTTTAAAGTATTCACTTATTCATTTCATTTATATTCTTTATTTCTTTTGGCTAAAATAAAATGGTTGCTAATTTTGTCTTTTGTGGAAACTTCATGATGCTTTGAATTTGTAACCATTTTGTTTTATGTTTAAACCTAACCATTAGCTAAACTAGAGTTTGCTCTCTACAAGAGTTAAATCTAACCTAAGGTTGCATTATGATAAGATCAATTTGATTTTATTATTGATTTATCATTCTCATAATTTTCTTCTTCTTCTTCATCATCTTCATCAAGAAGAAGAAACCTTTCTACCTCCAATGGTGAAATGGTCAAATGAGTGAGAAATCCAAATCTAAAGTCTACCCACTTTCTATTTCTTCATCCTCTACCTCTTGCCAAGTAGTAGAGTGTGTTTCCTTCACAAGTTTTCTTGACTTGGTGAAGTTGGAGCTTGATCTAGCGATGCCTCGACGTAGATCATCTTCGGCATCGTCGTCGATGACCTAGCCCGCTTTTTCTCCGATGAAGCCGACGCTAGAGCCCAAGATACGATTTGGACAGCGAGGGGACTTCATCACGGAGCTATGGAGGTGGAGAACCGGATCTACAAAGGTTGTATTTCCGTTCTTGTAGTTAATTTGTTAACTAGTTTTCCTTTTATTGCCTAAACTTCTAGCCAACGATCCCTATTAGGGTTTCTAGGCACCATAATTTTTAGAAATTGGCATGGATGATGCCTTGTGAGACCTCACTAGGGTGCCTAGGAACCCTACAGTGATATCAGAGCCTAGCTAGAGCCTTAGGCGAAGTCCTGACGGAGTTAGAAGTCCGATCGACCCAAAACCCCAACTTTGAAAATGCTCTCTGGACTTTTTCTGAATTTGTGGATTTTTTGGAATTAAAAATATGCAGAGAAATATGCAGGAAATTCTAAGAAAAACTGCAGAAAACGACAGCCTAATTCTACAGTACGACCGCGGAACCGCGGCGTTGACCCCCTTCTGCGGCGGTTCCGCGGCCGTCTGTGATGATCAGGCTGTGAGTTTTCTTCAGTTGTTTCTGTTGGTGTTTCTTGTGTGTTCTGGATGCTTTTAATATTTATTCCAGAGTTGTATTTTCTGAGTTGTATTGGGGACTCGGTGTATTCGATCGGACTGTCTAATTTTGTCGGTGTGCTTTTCCGGGTATTTTTAGAATATGTTAAAAAGTTCGACCGGATATAAATACCCAATTTTTCCCTGCCGGGAAATTTCCAATTGTTGGATTTTTCCGTAGTTTAACGATGTTCTAAGTAGTGCAAGTAACGCGATGGACCCTATAGAAGACAACAAACCTTAACTCGATTATGTGACCGTCTTGAACTGCCCTTTGAACCTTCGGGTTTGGGGCAGTACGGCGTGCCACATGTGAGACGTTGGCTTGACCCTTCTACGGCTGGACCGTTGGTACTGAGATACGAACTGAATGTTGTTAGACTTATTTCATGTGTTGAGCTGTATCGGGAAAACTTGGGTGTTCGATTGTTCGATCGAAAAGTTTAGCATTTTCTATTTATCCGGAATGTGATACAATACTTGGAATTCGCAAATAGTTATGAGATGACTGGATGAATGTCATAAACATAGCAGTTTAGTCTCACTTGATCGGTTGCCACGGAATTTTGATGTGATCAAAAGTCCGTTGCAATCACGTAGCGTACGCGGATACTCGCCGGGTAAACTTAATAGACAGCCTCACCCCATAGCCCCGACCAAGTGACTGTAGGAGAACCCCGTCGCCGAAAGCATCCGTCCGGGTGCTCGCGGCAGCGGTGTTTCGCCTTGGTGCACTTCGTCGACGGTATCGGGGGTGCGGCCGCCTACTAAAGTTTGCGACGAGCATTCGATCAAAGTGTCGGGAATCTTGTTGAATTGCCCGACTTGGTATTGAAAAGTGTTTTCGATAATGAGACTAAAATACGGGGTTTATAACTGTTAGGCATGCGATGTCTAAGGAATTCATTTGATTAGGCATGCGATGTCTAAAGAAGGTTGCGGATTCCAACTGTTGTAGTTTTACACTTTCTTTTCTGTGACCGTAAGTGTAATATGTGATATCGCCGGTTTCGTTGCTATATATCAACGACAATTGGGATGCGCATATTTACTTACGTTGATGACATGTGATGTTATGTGTTGCTGGATATGTTATATTGGATCGTCGTGTTTGAATAGCCGGGGGTTTTTATGTGAGATGAGTGTTTTTCATTTTCATTCATGTAAAAACTTGTATGTAATATTCTTTTATTGGGGCACTTCCAGGTTGCGGAAGTTGTCACCGTTGATGTATATTATTTACTTTTCTGCACTAGGATAGACCCAAGGAGGGGAGCATAAGTAACCGGGTTCTGGGGTCCAGTGGGAGGCCAACTCGAGGAGTCAAGTCCGGGTCTCCTAACCCCAGAATTGGTAGGGTTGCTTGCCGCTCTCGTAGGGGTCTTGGGGTGTGGGATTGGCTATTCATTACGACCGTGGAATCCGTGTTTTATACTGGCTCGTATTGAAAACATGGACGTCCCAGTATATCCAATATTTCATATGTTTCTTCTGCTGTGATTTATCTGTGATGTGATCATATGATGTTCTGTGACAGGTATTATATATAGTATATATGATATATTATATAGACGTTGCTTATGTTTTACACCCGCGCTAGCCCTGCCTCGCTCTGGCGTTAGTTACCTAACCTAACGGTGCAGACGGGACATCGAGGCGAATGCGGATGGCATAAGCGTACGTTATATTTATCTGTGATGGTTAGGTGGACTTAAATGATGGGATATTCATTAATGAGATTAATGAAAGAAAATAAACCTAATTGATGTTGTGGAATTGAATTTCAAAATAAAACAGGTAGCTACAGTTCTTGCTTTGCATCGTGGTGTTCCTTGTAGAACATCCTGCACCTTATTCGATAAGGAAAGGACCGAGATCCCTTCACCGGGAGTGACTCCTTTAGCAATAACTGGCAGATGCTACAACCCTCGGTTTGTCTTTTGATTGCTTCTATATTTTCTGCTTTGCACAGTGATATATATGATATATCCCGCACCTCATTCGACGAGGAAAGGGCCGACGATCCCTTCACCGGGAGTGACCCCTTTAGCAAAACTAGAAAAGCCTCGAAAACATTCCATTTAAAAACCATTTGATTCCGCAACGAGATCAAGTTTAAAGCTTTAAAGGTTTTCACAAAAAACAGCAGCAACCCTCCGTCATTTTAGGAAGTAGAGTACTTAGTATTCGTGCTGTGTTTGTTGACCATAGTTAAGGCACAGTGTACGGTAGCTAAGTGATGTCTTCCTACACCGCATATGATGCGATTGGTTAGGACAGTCATGTGGCTTTGTTGACCTTAGCCAAGGGTCATGTGGGTGGGTCTAATTAATCACGAAATGACGGGTAGAACTTGACTAGTACCTATGATTTGTTGACCTTAGCCAAGGTCATAGGTGCTAGGGGTAAAAACCTTTATCGGGAGTTTCAAGTGTTGAAATTTGCAATGAGATTGCATACCTTCTATATGATAGTTGGATCTCGATACCCACTGCGAGTAATTGTTACTCCTGGGAGAGTTTTACACTTTGCAATTAGCCGATCAAGTAGGTGTCTAGAAAAGTGTCAACGGGGTTACGTCTCTGGGAAAACGAGATTTACTGTAATTAGGTCCGTGCGAAAGCACGGGGAACTTCCCTCAAAGTACCGACACTGGCCTGGCTGAAAGATTGGCGAACTTGTAGAGTGTAATTAATCCCGGCTACTCTTTCCTTTTAAGGTTTGAAGGAAGATTTGATAAAAACAGTGGGAGCCATCCTGATTAGATAAAATAAATAACCAATCTGATCTTGCAAGAGCGCACGCAGAGTGTTTTCTTCTCTCTCTCTCCAGGTAGCGACCATATCACGCCTTAATCAAGATAATAATACGGATGCATTGACCGAACCCGCTTGTTATACTGAGCTGGGGACAGTTGGTCCTGCTCCAACTTATAATTGTTATAAGACAGAGCAGGAAATAGGGAATACCAGAATTCCTATGCCGCCCAAACGAAGAAAGTGCATATGATGCATCTCCTTCGAGTGTGTTCATTACAAAGAACTGTTTCTCAGTATCCTCTGCATCCTGGGTATATGATACCGGATCAGGATCCCAGATATGTAATCTATTACATAGGGCTACAAAAAGGTAGAAAAACTGAGAATGGGTGATAAGTTTCATGAGACAGAAAACGGGGAAAATGTTGCAGCCAAGTCTGTTGGTCACTGTCACCCTGTATTACCAATATATTGATTCTGAACAAAAGCTATTAGATACCGAACCTGATATACAAAATCATATCAGTCTCTTTATCAGTAAAGAAATGATAAAATTTTGTATTGATGGATAATGTTTTGAACATTTCCTATATCAAAAGTTGATCGGTTTAGGCGCGTTATCTAAAAGCATTAGCGTTCTAAATCAAACTACAGTTCTTAGTATTCAGAACACACACAAGAGGAAGAGTTCAGAAATGAACGAATCATTCTTGAGGCATTGTAGACTAGGTCATATCAATGCGACCCGACTGGCTGAAGTTGCATTTTAGATGTATATTTAAATCAGTTTGAATTTACATCTTATGAAACTTGCCAGTCATGTCACAAAGATTAGATGACCACAACCCTGTTTATAGGAAACAGAGAAAGAGTTAATGAACTCTTGGGACTGATACATTATGATGTATGTAAGGTCTCCTGTCTACACATGCCAGGACTGGTTCTTTATACTTCATTATATTCTCTGATAATCTCTCAAGATTCAGTCATATATTCCTGTTGAAACATAAGTCCGAACCTTTTGAGATATTCACAGAATATAAGTTAGAAGTAGAGAACCAAAATACGGGTATAAGTATTATGTCCTATGATAAGATCAGGGAGGAGAATACTTGTGCATAGAATTCCTGGACTATTCTAAAGGAAAATGAGATTTTCTCTCAGTGTTACTCCTCTGAATACACCACAGCACAACGGTGTATCAGGGCGGAGCAATTGCACAATATTAGATATGGTGTGCTCTATGATGAGTATTACTGAGTTACCTATTTCCTTTTGGGGTTATGCACTTGAGAAGCTGCATACCTATTGAATTTGGTTTGAATCAAATCAGTGCCTACCACTCCATATGAGATATGGTATGGGAAGAACCCATCACTTAAGCGAGTTAAGATTTGGGGTTGTCCGGCCTATGTTTAAAGCAAAATCCGGACAAGATCGAGGCAGGATCAGTTCTGTAGAACTGGAAAGGTTCCAGCTATACAAAACTAATGTTGATGATTTGATAGAACCATAAGATTCTATAGTTCCCGACGAACCTCAGCCTCTTCGCCGATCTAGTAGGGTTCCTCATCCACCTCAGAGATACCTCGGTTTCTCGGTGACAGTGGGAGCAAGGAATGCATCATGAGATGATGACCCAACTAGTTTCGAGCAGGCCATCGAGAGTAGGGACTCTGTAAGAATGGCTGGATGCTTAGCGATCTGAGATGGAATCCATGTACACCAGCAAAGTATGGACTTTGGTTGCTATATCTGAAGGGTTAAATCCCCATCAGGAGCAAGTATATCTTGAGAAGATTACTTGGTGTAGATGGAAAAGTTGAGACTTTCAAAGCTAGGCTTATTAAAGGTTTTAGTCATCAACCAGGCACGGATAATGACGAAACCTTTTCCATGTGACTATGCTTAAGTCCATCCGGATCCTACTTAACATTGCTACATACCATGACTACGATATCTGGTGGTTGGGGGCCCTGACTGCTTTTCTAAATACTGATTTAGAAGAGAACGTCTATAAGAACACAGCCAGAGGTCTTCGTAAACAGTGGGAGCAGCGGAAACGTGTGCAAGTTGCTTTACATAATGAAGCAGGCATCGCGGAGTTGGAACATCTGTTTTGATATGATAGTCAAAGTGTTTGACTTCATCAAAATGGTAGACGAACCTTGTATATACAAAAGGGTAGTAGAGAGTAAGGTGGTCATCTTCGTATTGTACGTAGACAACATACTCTTGATAGGAAAAGAGTTTCCTATACTACGATCGGTCAATCTCCTATTATCACAAGGATTCTCCAAATAGGATCAAAGTGATACCTCCTAAATCCTGAGTTTTCACCTATGAGATAGATGTAATTGGATGCTAGGATTCTCACTAGATGTAGTGAGATGGTATCAATCGATCCTAGGAGAATCACTGGAAGAGTTCCAGGGTGATAAAGACGACTGAATGTCAGTCACGGGCATTGTCTTTACCCTCAGTAGAGGGACGGTATGTTGGAAGAGTTCCAAGCTCGATACCGTGGCAAACTAGACGATAAAGGCTGGTAACATCGCTATTAAAGATACTACCAAAGAGGCAGTTTGGGTGTATATTGGTTCATAGGATGAACTAGGTTCCTACCATTGTGTGACAATGGAACTGTGGCTTTGGCCCTGGAACCCTGGTCCCATCAGTGACCCAGACATAATCTGAGGCAGCATCACCTGATCATGGAGATAGTTGATCTCCAGGGTGATCGAGGTTAGGAGAGTAGACTCAGAGGACAATGCGGCGGATCCACTCACGAAGGCCTTTTCCCAAAGAGAGACTTTTAAGGGATGGTTGAGTATGTGATACTGCAACCACCGCTACAGATGGCCCTAGTGCAAGTGGGAGATTGTTAGTTATATGTATGCCCTAGAGGCCATTACTGTACATTGGATGTATATTGTAGTGGATGCTGGGACATATATAGGTAGGACTTTCTTGCTCGACATGATAGTACGCTATCTGGTTGCTCTTTATCTTAACATGTATACTTTCTGTCTCTCTGATTACATGTTGATAAAGCCCTTAGGATGTGTACTCGACTTCCAGGACTATGATGTAGATCATACTAGTGGGGCCTGGGTAGTCAATGAGTACATCCTTCATTGTTCCTAGTCGTGGGAATATCGAGACGGGGCATCGGTATTCCAGAGTAGACTAGCGCATATCTTCTCGACCCATACGATGGGCGATGGATGATCCCATATCCATTGGTGTTTGACATCGAAGATCGTATGCGGGTGCTCAGTGGAGACTGGGTACACTGAACGGACTCGCCGAGAACTCCCAGATGGTATTATACCTCACGTCAGATGGCAGTTCTCTGGTGACACTGGTACAGCTTAGTCTGTTGACCCGAGATCGTCATAGAGTCTTGTGTGTCTCCCACTGTGCTTTGATTTCCACCCTACCACGGCTCTACTGAGTTGTGCAGACAGGTGGTTTTTGGGTACAGTCCCGATTCACATGGAGGCAATGAGCGATAGGAGGGGATTCGTCTCTCCCGGTATTGGGGGTTGATGTTGTGCTATGCTCGACTGGCCATAACAGGAAATCCCTGGCCAGGGTTGCAGTGATATACTGGTAAGAGTTATCAGTAGTCTCACGATAGTTATGGACCTTACGTCGGCATGACTTATCGAGCTACTGGGGTCTGACGTTTACCACCCCTAGGCGAGATATGCGACATATCAGACGAACAGACCGGATTGTACGGTAAGTGTTGCTGGTTGGATTCACAGGAGTGTGAGCGGGCTTGCTCGTCGATCTTCTGATCGCTCAATACCACGGTGGCCGTTACGTTTAGCAGACTGCTTGCGGCTTGTGGGTGTTTGATATGATCATCATTCGCTGCCGGCGTATTGACGAGTCTTTAGAGTCCTACACAGAGGTATACTGGCTCAAGCGAAACGAAATAGGAGCGCATATGAGATATGTGCGGGACCGAGAATGATGCGTGTATGTGATACCATATTCTATTCTCACGATGGATGTATCGAATGGTTGTATGCGATATAACCTAGTTATCGAATCAAGGATTGATTCAATAAGCCGATACATTGAATACTAGTCGGTTATATACGATATGACCGGATCGTTAAATCAAGTGTTGATTCAATGATTTAGTGCATAATTATATATTTGATATATTGCTTTACATTAACTAGTATTGGTTCACTTAAGATGGATTTTCTCACTTGAAGTGCACATTGTATATATGATATAGTTTTGTGCACTAGTTTGTATCATGTTTGATGATACATGCAAACTTGGGTGTATGTTTGATTTGAACCATGTTTAGGTTAATGGTTATGGTTTTAAAGTATTCACTTATTCATTTCATTTATATTCTTTATTTCTTTTGGCTAAAATAAAATGGTTGCTAATTTTGTCTTTTGTGGAAACTTCATGATGCTTTGAATTTGTAACCATTTTGTTTTATGTTTAAACCTAACCATTAGCTAAACTAGAGTTTGCTCTCTACAAGAGTTAAATCTAACTTAAGGTTGCATTATGATAAGATCAATTTGATTTTATTATTGATTTATCATTCTCATGATTTTCTTCTTCTTCTTCATCATCTTCATCAAGAAGAAGAAACCTTTCTACCTCCAATGGTGAAATGGTCAAATGAGTGAGAAATCCAAATCTAAAGTCTACCCACTTCCTATTTCTTCATCCTCTACCTCTTGCCAAGTAGTAGAGTATGTTTCCTTCACAAGTTTTCTTGACTTGGTGAAGTTGGAGCTTGATCTATCGATGCCTCGACGTAGATCATCTTCGGCATCGTCGTCGATGACCTAGCCCGCTTTTTCTTCGATGAAGCCGACGCTAGAGCCCAAGATACGATTTGGACAGTGAGGGGACTTCATCACGGAGCTATGGAGGTGGAGAACCGGATCTACAAAGGTTGTATTTCCGTTCTTGTAGTTAATTTGTTAACTAGTTTTCCTTTTATCGCCTAAACTTCTAGCCAACGATCCCTATTAGGGTTTCTAGGCGCCATAATTTTTAGAAATTGGCATGGATGATGCCTTGTGAGACCTCACTACGATGCCTAGGAACCCTACAATTTCAACAAGGGTTAGATTCGGAGATCCAGGCTGCACTAACCACAGGAGATTTTCCGACTCATGAATCGGCTCTGAAAGCTGCACGTCGTTATGAGGTAGTGGTAAAGATGAAGGGCACATCTCAATCTGCTGGAGTTAAGTGCCCTGCCACCCAGATGGCAGGAGGAGCCTCATCAAGGCCACCATTTGTGCCAAGGAGACCGGGAGTACCAATCAACCGGCCCAGCCCAGCATTTTGCACATACTGCAGAAGAGATGTGCATATGATGAAAGACTGCCGGTGTGCAAATTGCCTTTGCTTAGTCTGGGGCTCAGCTACTCACAATATTGGGTCTTGTCCTCGTAGACAAAATCCATATGTTGCACCCAGGCCAGCAATCACATACCAGCAGCGACAAGCTCTTCAGGCACCTGCTCCAAGACTCGCTCTCCCTGCTCCACCACCTAGAGGACCACCGACTGCACCTCCTCCTCGTCAGTTCCATCAAGTTCAAAGGAACGTTCAGAGGAATACTCCTCCGGTCAGGAGGAATGTACCACGGTGACAGGCTTTCACGATGACCGTGGAAGAAGCTGAAGCCACTGGCCAAGTCATCACTGGTAACATTTTCTTCTCAAGCTTTTCTTTCAGTATTAACACCTACCTACATATTTTTTTCCTGTACCTAAAATATATCGCACATACCTTAGATACAATCTTAGTAGCCTCACTTCATGCACTAGCACTCTTCGATACTGGAGCATCTCATTGCTTTATGTCGCAACGGTTCGTCCGAACTCATGCGATTCCAGTCACACCGCTTGTATCCAGCTGGAATGTCAGTTCAGGGAACGGCGTTCTAAGGGCAACAATGGGATATAACTTGTGTCCGGTAGTCGTCTGCAGCAGAGAATTCTATGCTGACTTCAAGGTACTGGACATACCGAACTTCGATGTGGTTCTGGGTATGGATTGGCTAGGAACATTCTATGCTACCATCGACTGTCGTCAAAGGAGGGTAGTATTCGAGATTCCAGAGCATCCAGTTTTCTATTTCAAAAGTGGAGACCGTACCCTAGAGCCAAGTACTTACAAGACGAAACCAAGGAAGGCAGTGATTGCAGCAATTCAAGCGGAGGAAGGATCAAAGCCAGAAATGGTTCGAGAGTTCGACGATGCGTTTCCTGATGATATATCAGGTTTGCCTCCCGATCGAGCTCTTGAATTCAGCATTGATTTAGTACCAGGAGCGCAACCGGTGATCAAAGCACCGTATCGATTAAGTCCGGAAGGTTTGAAGGAAGTCCGAACTCAGTTGGATAAATTATTGGCGAAAGGATGGATTCGTCCCAACACTTCAAGTTGGGTATCTCCAGTTCTACTTGTGAAGAAGAAGGAAGGTTCATACAGAATGTGCATCGATTATAGAGCCTTGAACGAATTAAAGATAAGAACAAGTATCCACTCCCGTGCATCGACGATTTATTCGATCGGCTAAGTGGATCTTGTGTCTTCTCTAAATTAGATCTTCTTTCAGGTTATTATCAGGTGAAGGTCAAGGAAGCTGATATTCATAAAACAACATTCAGAACTCGCTATGGCCATTACGAATTTCTTGTGATGCCATTTGGAGTGACCAACGCACCAGCAATATTCATGATCCTAATGAATCAAGTTTTTCGGGAGTACTTAGACAGGTTCTTTGTCATCTTCATCGACGACATCCTTGTGTATTCAAAGAGTCGGAAAGAACATGCCGAGCACCTACAAATTGTCCTGGAAACTCTACGACAACATCAACTATATGCCAAGTACAGCAAATGCGAGTTTTGGCTAGATCAAGTTGGTTTCCTTGAACATATTGTATTAGGCGATGGAATCTCGGTTGATCCAGCGAAAGTTTCAGCAGTAAGCGAATAGCCGACACAAAAGTCAGTGAAGGACATTCGAAGTTTCTTGGATCTAGCTGGATATTACAGAATGTTCATTGAAGGCTTTTCGAAAATAGCAACACCCCTGACCAAGTTCACACATAAAAATAAAGAATTCATGTGGTCAGAAGCATGCGAACAAGTTTTCGTAGAACTCAAGTCAAGGTTGACATCGGCACATATTCTCGTTATACCGGACCAATCAGGGGGTTTTGAAGTGCATTGCGATGCATCCGGTAAGGGATTAGGATGTGTTCTACATCAGCACGATAAGGTTGTGTCTTATGCTTCAAAACAGCTGAAGATTCATGAACGCAATTATCCGACGCATGATTTGAAGTTGGAAGCCGTTATCTTTGCTCTTAAGATTTGGCGCCATTATCTTCTTAGTGAACAAGTGAACATAAACACAGATCACAAGAGTCTGAAATATGTGTTTACTCAGAAGGAGCTTAATATGCGGTAGAGGCGATGGTTAGAACTCATGGTGGACTTCGACATCAACCTGCAATATCACCCAGGAAAGGTGAATGTGGTACCCGATGCCCTTAGTCGCCAGCCATTAGCAATGAATCTCACCGCTCAGTAAAAACTTCAACAGGAATTGCATCAGATGGAGATTGAAGTAGTCATGCCAGGTAACGCTTCAAGCTTGATGAATTTACAAGTTCAATCTACTATTGTCAATCAGATCAAAGCAGCTCAAGCAAGTGATGCTAAGTTGCAAAAGAACAGAGAACAAGTAGAGAATGGACTCAGAACATACTTCATCATCCATGAAGACGGATCTTTGAGGTACGGCAGTAGATTATGTGTACCAAAAAGTTCTGTTCGGGAAGAGTTAATGAAAGAAGTTCATAGCTCTCTCTACTCAGTACACCCTGAAGGCACAAAGATGTACAAAGATCTACGTCAGAATTACTGGTGGCATGGAATGAAGCGTGAAGTAGCCAGAAGCGTCGCTAAATGCTTGGTGTGTCAGCAAGTAAAGGCTGAACATCACAGGACTGCTGGATTACTTCAACCGTTACCTATCCCAGAATGGAAGTGGCAACACATCATAATGGATTTTGTGACTGCACTTCCTCGCAGCACAAAGGGTAACGATGCGGTATGGGTTATTGTGGATCGACTCATAAAGTAGGCTAACTTCATCCCATTTCGAGTTGGCCAATCTACTGAGACATTAGCAAAGAAGTACATGGAGGTAAGAATCTACTTAAGATATAAACTCTTCATAGTATACTATCTCTGGTATCCATGAACTCATGCAGGAAATCGTGAGACTTCATGGAGTACCGGTCTGCATTGTCTCCGATTGTGACACTAGATTCCGATCACAATTTTGGCAAAGTCTGCAAGCGAGCTTGGGAACAAGTCTGAACTTCAGCACAGCTTATCATCCACAAACTGACGGTCAGTCTGAGCGAACTATTCAGATCTTGGAAGATATGCTCAGAGCGTGTATGTTGGACTTCGGAGGATCGTGGGAAGATCACCTACATCTTGTGGAGTTTTCATACAACAACAGCTACCAAGCAAGTATCGGAATGGCACTTTTTGCAGCACTTTATGGAAGGAAGAGTCGATCGCCATTAAGTTAGGATGACATCGGTGATAGAGAACTTCTTGGACCTGAGATGATAGTAGCAACTGTTGATGTGGTTCGTACTATCAGGGAAAGAATGTGCATAGCCCAACATCGACAGAAACACTGGGCTGATGCAAAACGCCGTCACTAAAAGTTCCAACCGGGAGATCATGTATTTCTAAAGATATCTCCAAACCGTGGAGTGATTCGATTTGGAAGACGGGGCAAGCTAAGTCCAAGATACATTGGACCGTTCGACATACTCGAACGAGTCGATGAAGTGGCATACCGCTTGGCACTTTCACCTTCATTGGAAGGAGTGTACAATGTGTTCTACATATCCCAACTCAGAAGG
Source organism: Agapanthus africanus (assembly GCA_030015575.1). NCBI lineage: Eukaryota > Viridiplantae > Streptophyta > Magnoliopsida > Asparagales > Amaryllidaceae > Agapanthus > Agapanthus africanus. Next base: position 664,502,011 of record CM057340.1, read on the forward strand.
TATGTGAGTGACTCCAGTCATATTCTCGATCATTCTGAGCTCACTGTACAGCCCGACTTATCTAGTGAGCAGCAACCTGTTAAGATCCTGGACAGGAAAGTGAAGTCACTTCAGAACAAGAAAGTCAATTTGGTTCGAATGATATTGAGAAAAGACACTCCAGGAGAATCGACATGGGAAAGGGAAGATGAGATGCGTGCATGATACCCTCACCTATTTATAAACTAGTCCTTAAAATAAATTGTAAATTTCGAGGACGAAATTTTTGTAAGGAGGGTAGACTGTAACAACTCCAATTCTTGTGTACATAAAATTGATTAAAAGTTAATGTATACTTGGGGTATTTACATTTCCTATGAGTACTATAAGTATTTGTTTTACTTTTGAACAGCAAGAAGGAGCTTATAGCTCACTGGTAAGACCTTGCACTGCTGAACCAAAGCACCAGAGTTCAAATCCCATCTGCCACATTATCTTTTTATTTTGATTTCTTTTAATATTTTTAGAAGCCCAAGAGTCTACACGTGCACAACACGTAAACTGAAGAGTCACACATAAAACAAACGAGTCCATTGCAGTATACCATGCGACGGGTACTTATGGCGAGGAGACGCGGCCCGACTCGGCCGACTCGGGCCGGCGACTCGGTCGAATCGGCCGGCGATGCCGGTCTTACTCAGTTGAAACCCCGATTTTCTTCTATCCTCTGCAACCTTTGGCCTACCCCATAACCCCTGTACTATTTAATTTTCCTGCACATTTACATAGCATATTAAAAAACCCATTTAATCCATTTTTAATACAAAATTTTAATACATCCTTTCATTACCCTAAACCCTAATTTTTCCTATAAATAGCACACCTAAAATCACCCCTCCTCACTCCCAAATCCCTGCCCAAGCTCTCAAGAAAATTCCCAAGACTTTTTGTGTGCAAGTGGAGTTAGCAAAGGGCGAAACTCCGACGAACTTCCGAAAATGATCTAAGGAGTTTCCGGCAACGAAGCGACGCACCGGTGCTTCCTTAAACTTTCTCTTCCTCCTCTCTTGCCCCTAATCCAGTATGTCATGCCCCGCTTCCCAGAGTACGCTAAAATGTGCACGTGACATAGCCAACCATGCTACCTGTGGGTAGGAAGTATCCATCCATAGTCACATTACGGCTATAAAGATATCAAGAACAAAATAAAACTATCTAAACATGTCAATAATCCAAGATAACATGAGTCAAGAATTATAAAATGCGGAAGCGAAAGATTCAATACAAAATAACTGGAATGTATGTCCCATAATGCGGGCTCACATCAGGAATAAAATGCAGGAAAGAAAAGCTAACTACTACTGATACTCATAGCTCAGTCTGTCGGCTGAAGTACTCCTGCTCGTACTGCGACAGCGGTACAGAATCTGGGCCATGCAAAACCCAGAGGTCGGCGCGTCAAGTCATCAAGTAATAACATAATAAACAGGGTAACAGGCAATGCGAATATAAACATGAATAAAGTAAGGGTAACAATAATATAAATCAGAGCAGTGCAGTGGGTAAACTAAACTGTTTTATCAGGTTTCCTGTTCTAAAGTCTTTGAAACCAAATTGATGAATTATCGATGTAACTCAATAGTATCCCGTACATACCCGGGACCACGGCCCCAGATTCTCGGGCTGAAACCGAGACATGCCGCTAGGCACTAAACAGGAATGTGTACAGATAAATGATGTCAGCAGCATCATTCCAAGGCTGGCCTAGCCTCTAAAACTGATTAGAACAAGTAGCGAACTGTTGAGTTACAAGTCAGGTTTCACCTTTGATTTCCCCATACCCCCAAGTTATATGTGTATGTCAAGTCAGGTATCCCGTAATCAAGAACTAATGCCAATACAGGATCAGGTAAACAGGTTTTTCTGGATAGACAACAGGAACGGTCCATGAGGACTACATGTCAGGTTTGTTGGCATTGGACACAAGATCAGGTAACGGGTCAGGTCATGGTACATCAGGTCAAGTCAAGCAGTACGGTACCATGTCGGGTCAATCAATATGTATGTAGCAAGTCAGGTCAAGATGTAAACGATATCATCGGTGTGCTCATACTCAGTTACATAATCAAGCATGGTCATCAACAACATAGATTTAAGCAACGAATTAAACAATAAAGAAGCATCGATTATTTAGCAGCACAGTTATCAATTGGGTGTCCGAGGTGTTATCAACATTATAAGAATACAATATGACAGTTAGGGCCGTTAAATCATGTTAACCATTTTAAGAATTTTATGGATGCAACGATATATATATATATATATATATAGGTTCCAAGTTTGAAAGACAAAATGATATATAACAATATTGAACACGAAAATGGGAAATGATCGTACTAAAGTTAAAACTACAGGTTTAGGGTGTTATTAATGTGTAAGTAAATATTATTTAGCATGTAACAAAGGGTACTTCCCTCGACGGGTTGCGAATCGGGAAAACGGAACGTAAAACGTCGGCGGGGAAAACTCGCGACGGGCGCACGGTTCACGGAATGAACCCAAACGACGAACAGTGGAACCACACAGATCAGAGTACTTCGCTGGATCGTCGGGACACGTCGCCGGCACGGCCGGATTTCGGCGAGATGCAAAACAGCGAACTACCAAGAATGCAACAAGAAAAGAAAAGAAAATAAAGAAGAAAGGAAGGAGGACGGAGAAGGGGGTGCTCATAAGGATTTGTGGAGGGGTCGTGGTCGCCGATCACGTCGACGGAGCTCCGGCGGTCGGCCTACGACGACAGCGACGGAAACCTAGATCATGAAAACATGAATCGGGGAGAAGAAGAAGAAAGAAGAAGAGAGGAGGAGAGGAGTAAGAGAGAAGACACTCACCGAGGGATGCACGAGGCCGAGGGAACAGATCAAGATCGCCGGCGGTGATCCCACGAGGTGCAGGCGGTGTGCAGGTGGCCGCTGTTGCCGGTGCAGGGTGTACGGGAAGTTGATGAAGGAGGAAGAAGGGTGCAGTGGAGATGACGAGGCGAGGAGGCCGGCGGTGAGGGCGTCGGCGGCGAAGGGAGACGGCGGCTTGGGTTACGCGAGGTTGGGTTTGCGTGAAAGAGAAAGAAGAGGAAGAGAGAATTATATAGGGGGAGAGAGAGAGATACGGGGGGAGAGGGAGAGATAGAGACGGGGAGAGAGAGAGGGAGAGTTAGCGAGAGGAGAGAGATAGAGAGAGCAGAGAGATCGAGAGGAGAGAGAAACGGGGAGAGGAGAGAGAATTTTGGAGTTTAGTGGAAGAGAAAAGAGAGAGAGAGAGGCGTAGAAAAGTGGTGGGGCCCAGGGGTTTTTAGAGAGATTTGATTGGCCGAGGGATGAAAAATTTGAAAGATTTAAAAGAAACAGGAAAAAATATTATGAGGTTAAAATATATATATTTTGACTGTTAAAATATTAGAATTTGGGATTTTGGCACAAATGTAAAGTATTTCCAAATTGCGCCCGGGTTGGGTCCAAAAATTCAAAATTGAAATAAGAAAATTTTAGGCGGGATCCAAAATTTAAAATGAAGTATTTTACAGTCAAAAAGCATACCCCCAAAACGGACACACGTACGTGCGCGTAGCCTTCCAAACTCGCCCGTTTCACTGAACGGGACGAGAACACGATGCACGGACGCTACAACAGGGTTAGGGGTGTCAAGCATGCCATGACGAATATTTTTAATTTTATTTTAGATGCCTTAAATTGTTATATGCAGAAATGAATTGTCGGGTAAAGTTTATACTAGCAACAGTCAAATAGGATTAATGAAATAAATACCATACACCATTCATACGGTAACAGAAACTAGTAGCATTGGGCTCGGGTGTTACATTATACCCAACTACAAAAGAATTTCGTCCTCGAAATTCCAAGAATACAAAGATAAATGACAAAATAACTACAAGAAAAGATGAGGAAACTTCTGCCGGATTTCATCTTCTCGTTCCCAAGTGGATTCTCTATGCGAGCGATTACCCCAAGAAACAAGCACAAGAGAGATTGCCTTGTTCTTAAGAACTTTTTCTCTTAGATCCACGATTTCAATCGATCGCTCCTCAAAAGTCAAGTCTTCTCGTACTGTTAGCTCCGAATGATCCAATACGTGTGTTTCATCTCAAACATACCTATGGAGTTGCGATACGTGAAACACATCGTGCACATTCACCAAGGACTGCTGTAACGCCAAACGACACGCTACCTCACCAACACGCTCCAAGATCTCAAAGGGTCCAACGAATCGAGGACTAAGCTTTCCTCGACTTCCAAAACGAATCACCCCTCTAGTCGGTGATATCTTCAAGAATACCAAATCATCCACGGCGAACTCTAGAGGTCTTCTTGACGTGTCTGCTCAACTCTTCTGTCGATCTTGTGCTGCTTTCATATGATTTCTGATAGCGTTAACTTTCTCTACTGTCTGCACCACCAAATCTGGTCCCAATAATTTTCGTTCACCGACATCGTCCCAACAAACAGGTGAACGACATTTACGACCATACAAAGCTTCAAACGGAGCCATCTGGATAGTTTCCTGAAAGCTGTTGTTGTAAGAAAACTCCACCAAATGTAGATGATCTTCCCATGATCCCTTGAAGTCCAACATGCATGCTCTCAACATATCTTCAAGAGTTTGGATCGTTCTCTCGGACTGACCATCAGTTTGAGGATGATAAGCTGTGCCAAACTTCAATCAAGTCCCCAAACTTTCCTGTAAACTCCGCTAAAAGTGTGATAAGAACCGAGTGTTACGATCGGACACGATGCTCTCTGGTACTCCATGCAATCTTACAATCTCCTGCATGTACCGCTTCGCCAAAGTTTCTGTTGATTGACCAACCCGAAAAGGAATAAAGTGAGCTGCCTTGGTCAATCGATCAACAATCACCCATACAGCATTGTTGCCCTTTGGACTTCGCGGTAAAGCCGCCACGAAATCCATGGTTATATGTTCCCACTTCCACTGAGGAATCGGAAGTGTTTGCAATAAACCAGCAACCCTTTGATGTTCAGCCTTAACTTCCTGACACACCAAGCACTTTGCCACAAAGCGAGCAATCTCCCATTTCATGCCTTCCCACCAGAAATGTTGTCGAATATCTCGGTACATCTTTGTGCCCCCTGGATGTACAGAATAAGCTGAACCGTGTGCTTCTTTCATAAGCTCTTCACGAATATCTCCCTTTGGCACACACAAACGACTACCATACCTCAACGAACCATCTTCGTGGATCAATAAATCTGTTCGTAGTCCGGCTTCAACCTGCTCTCAAAACTTTTGCAGTCTAGGGTCCTGCGATTGCGATGTTTTAATATTCTCGATCAATGACGAATGTACTTGCAGCTGCATCAACTGTCCCGAAGAATGCGGTAGCAAAACCTCCAAGTCAAATTTTCGAAAATCTTCAACGATCTCCTTCTGCGTAGTTAACACCTGAATTGCTGGTAACCGACTAAGCACATCCGGCACGACATTAACCTTCCCCGGATGGTACTTAAGATCAAGATCGTAGTCAGCCATCAGCTCCAACCATCTACGCTGCCTCATATTAAGCTCCTTCTGTGTGAACACATACTTCAAGCTCTTATGATCAGTAAAAACTTCGACCCTTTCTCCTAAAAGGTAGTGTCTCCAAATCTTCAAAGAGAAAATCACAGCCGCAAGTTCCAAGTCATGAGTTGGGTAATTCTTCTCATGGGTCTTCAACTGTCTCGATGCGTAAGCTACAACCTTCCCATGATGCATCAAAACACATCCCAATCCTTTCCCAGATGCGTCGCTGTGAATCACCAATCCTCCGGAATTGTCTGGCACGGTCAGAATAGGGGCGGTTATCAACTTCTGCTTCAACGTCTCAAAATCTAACGCACATTTTTCCGTCCACACAAAAGGTACCTCCTTGCGCGTAAACTTGGTTAACGGCTCCACCAGACGAGCAAAGTTCTCCATAAATCTCCTGTAATATCCGGCGAGTCCAAGAAAACTTCTTATCTCCGCAACATTGTTTGGAATTAGCCAATCTCGAACTGCTACAATCTTTTCTGGATCGACGGCAATTCCATCGCCAGACACAACACGCCCCAAAAACTTTACTTCCTCCAGCCAAAACTCGCACTTACTCATCTTCGCATATAACTTCTCCTGTCTCAACGTCTGCAGTGCGATCTTCAAATGTTCTGCATGCTCTTCAAAACTCTTCGAGTAAACCAGAATATCGTCAATAAAGACCACGATAAACTGGTCCAAGAATGGTGAAAAGATTCGGTTCATCAAGTCCATGAATACTGCCGGCGCATTCGTTACTCCGAAGGGCATCACTAAGTATTCGTAATGTCCATACCGAGTTCGGAATGCCGTCTTGCAAATATCTTCCGCTTTCACTCGGACCTGATGATATCCGGATCGCAAATCCAGCTTCGAGAATACCCTCGTGGCACTAAGCTGCTCAAAAAGTTCTCCAATGCGAGGGATCGGGTATTTGTTCTTAACAGTCACCCGGTTTAATTCTCAATAGTCGATGCACATCCTTCTTGTGCCATCCTTCTTCTTCACTAGAAGAACTGGAGCTCCCCAAGGCGAGTTACTGCTTCGAATCCAACCCTTTTCAAGCAATTCGGCAACCTGTTTCTTGACTTCTTCCAACTCTACCGGTGCCATTGGATAATATGCTTTGGATACTGGCGCTGCACCAGGAATAAGGTCAATTGCGAACTCCACGTCTCGCTTCGGCGGTAAACCCGATATATCTTCAAACACGTCCATAAAATCACGAACAACAGCCGGCTCTTCACTTTTATCAACTTCCATAGATGCAAGAATATTGTTTGTCGGCCTAGCCCTAAACTCAACTGGCCCGACAGAACTGCTTCCTCCAGTGAAGCTAAACTCGGGATGCCCGGGAATCTGGAAAATTACCTTCCTTGCCCTACAATCAATGTGAGCGTGGAAAGTGCCAAGAAAATCCATTCCCAAGACGACATCGTAGCTGCCCATATCAATTACCAAGAAATCTGCAAAAATCTCCCGTCCGCACACAACAACTGTACAATCTTTACATTCCTTACTAGCTATGATTTTCCCATTCCCAGTGTGTATGTCCCAGAAACTAGACAGGGTCGTGTAGTCAATCGAGTGTGTAGTTAAAAACTTGGATGACATAAAATAATGGGATGAACCAGAATCAAATAACGCTAATGCGGGAAAACCATGAACGAGTAGAGTACCTGAAACAACTTCTCCTGATGCCTTAGCTTCTTCAGCTGTCAAGGTAAAAGCTCGAGCCTGATTAGGTCCTTGAGTCAGCTGTTTCTGCCCCTGGAATGGTCTCTATGGAGGCTTCTGAAAATCATCCCTCGTGCGAAGCTTCGACGGGCAAGCGCTGACAGCGTGATCTGCCACTCCACAAACTAGACAGAGTCCCAGCCTCTTTCGACAATCCTTTTGCACATGGCCAGGTAAATTGCAGTAGTTACAAGTCATGCTCTTTCTTCGATCGATGACAACAGGCTTCTTCATGGGTGCTACACCTCGACGGTCCACTGGAATACCTCTGCGACCATGAGCTCGGTTTGGTACAAATGTTGGCTTCCTTGCCGCAACTGCTGTCTGCTGTAAACTCCCTTTCATCCCAGATAAACTCTGCTGCTCTCGGGCTGCTGCAAGTACCTGTGAGAAAGTGGTCAAACCCAGGGAGACAATCTGCCTCTGGATGTCCACGTCCAAGCTGCGCATGAACCTCCGTGCCCTGTCTGCATCGTTGGCAACTAAAGGTCCAGCGAATCTGCTGAGTCTTGTCCATTCTGCTGCATGCACATCTACGGGTGCTTCATTCTGCTTTAGCCCGATGAACTTCTCTTCCATTTCCTCCCATGCAGTCTGCGGGAAGAACTTCTCTAGGAAACTCTTCGAAAAATCTGCACTTGATCGGCTTGGGCAAACGGTTCTCCTCCACAAGCCACCATTCTCGGGCGTAGTCCACTAACTGAATGCGTACCATATCAACTCTTTTCTCATCTGGAATCTGTGCCGCAATAAGCAAATTCTCTATGCCCACTAGCCACTGCTCCACTGGCAACGACTCCTCCAAACCAGTAAATGTAGACGGACCCAAACGCCTAAAATCTGCTACGGTTCCTACTCGGTCAACTGGTTTAGCTCCAACATCGTTCACAGACTGCTGAACGATCTGCAAACCTTCCTAAAACGATTCCGCTTGCTGCTGGATCAGCTCGGTCTGTCTCTTTTGATTCTCCAGCATTCCCTTTATTACTCCAAGCATGGAGGCTTCGTCCACACGCCTTTGGTACGTCTTCAAATTCTTACATGCCATATTCCTAAAATCAAAACACCCAACATTAGCATGATGATAGATTCAAAATATAGATCAATGCTAGAACTCCAAGTTACTTAAATAGAGTGCCGCATTGTAACTATGCCGCGGTATCATAGCCACAATTACATAATTCTACCCAAGTCGCCTAAGTCCTAAGAGATAACAAGGAATCAGGTTTTCGAGTCGATTTGCAAAGGAAGTTTGCACATCGTAAAAGATATAATCAGGAAGAATGTGATTCAAGAATGGTAAAACGGCAAGGTGGCAGGACATGTTTCCTAAACACGGGTATTCTGATTCGTGTATTGGGTACAATACCCAACTACAAAAGAATCAACCCGACTAACCTATCTCTGATACCAAAAGAACCATGTCACGCCCCGCTTCCTAGAGTACGCTAAAATGGGCACGTGACATAGCCAACCATGCTACCTGTGGGTAGGAAGTATCCATCCACAGTCACATTACGGCTGTAGAGATATCAAGAACAAAATAAAACTATCTAAACATGTCCATAATCTAAGATAACATGAGTCAAGAATAATAAAATGCGGAAGCGAAAGATCCAATACAAAATAACTGGAATATATGTCCCATAATGCGGGCTCACATCAGGAATAAAATGCAGGAAAGAAAAGCTAACTACTGCTGATACTCATAGCTCAGCCTGTCGGCTGAAGTACTCCTGCTCGGACCGCGACTGCGGTACAGAATCTGGGCCATGCAAAACCCAGACGTCAGCGCGTCAAGTTATCAAGTAATAACATAATAAACAGGGTAACAGGCAATGCGAATATAAACATGAATAAAGTAAGGGTAACAATAATATAAATCAGAGCAGTGCAGTGGGTAAACTAAACTGTTTTATCAGGTTTCCTATTCTAAAGTCTTTGAAACCAAATTGATGAATCATCGATGTAACTCAATAGTATCCCGTACATACCCAGGACCACGGCCCCAGATTCTCGGGCTGAAATCGAGACATGCCGCTAGGCACTAAACAGGAATGTGTACAGATGAATGATGTCAGCAGCATCATTCCAAGGCTGTCCTAGCCTCTAAAACTGATCAGAAAAAGTAGCGAACTGTTGAGTTACAAGTCAGGTTTCACCTTTGATTTCCCCATACCCCCAAGTTATATGTGTATGTCAAGTCAGGTATCCCGTAATCAAGAACTAATGCCAACACAGGATCAGGTAAACAGGTTTGTCTGGATAGACAACAGGAACGGTCCATGAGGACTACATGTCAGGTTTGTTGGCATTGGACACAAGATCAGGTAACGGGTCAGGTCATGGTACATCAGGTCAAGTCAAGCAGTACGGTACCATGTCGGATCAATCAATATGTATGTAGCAAGTCAGGTCAAGATGTAAACGATATCATCGGTGTGCTCATACTCAGTTACATAATCAAGCATGGTCATCAGCAACATAGATTTAAGCAACGAATTAAACAATAAAGAAGCATCGATTATTTAGCAGCACAGTTATCAATTGGGTTTCCGAGGTGTTATCAACATTATAAGAATACAATATGACAGTTAGGGCCGTTAAATCATGTTAACCATTTTAATAATTTTATGGATGCAACGATATATATATATATATATATATATATATATATATATATATATATATATATAGGTTCTAAGTTTGAAAGACAAAATGATATATAACAATATTGAACACGAAAATGGGAAATGATCGTACTAAAGTTAAAACTACAGGTTTAGGGTGTCATTAATGTGTAAGTAAATATTATTTAGCATGTAACAAGGGGTACTTCCCTCGACGGGTTGCGAATCGGGAAAACAGAACGTAAAACGTTGGCGGGGAAAACTCGCGACGGGCGTACGGTTCACGGAATGAACCCAAACGACGAACAGTGGAACCACACAGATCAGAGTACTTCGCTGGATCGTCGGGACACGTCGCCAGCACGGCCGGATTCCGGCGAGATGCAAAACAGCGAACGATCAAGAATGCAACAAGAAAAGAAAAGAAAATAAAGAAGAAGGGAAGGAGGATAGAGAAGGGGGTGCTCACGAGGATCTGTGGAGGGGTTGTGGTCGCCGATCACGTCGACAGAGCTCCGGCGGTCGGCCTATGACGACTGCGACGGAAACCTAGATCATGTAAACATGAATCAGGGAGAAGAAGAAGAAAGAAGAAGAGAGGAGGAGAGGAGTAAGAGAGAAGACACTTACCGAGGGATGCATGAGGCCGGGGGGACGGATTGAGATCGCCGACGGCGATCCCACGAGGTGCAGGCGGTGTGCAGGGTGTACGGGGAGTTGATGAAGGAGGAAGAAGGGTGCAGTGGAGATGACGAGGCGAGGAGGCCGGCGGTGAGGGCGTCGGCGGCGAAGGGAGACGGCGGCTAGGGTTACGCGAGGTTGGGTTCGCGTGAAAGAGAAAGAAGAGGAAGGGAGAATTATATAGGGGGGGAGAGAGAGACGGGGGGGGAGAGATACGGGGAGAGAGAGAGATAGAGACGGGGGGAGAGAGAGAGAGTTAGCGAGATGAGAGAGATAGAGAGAGGAGAGAGAAACGGGGAGAGGAGAGAGAATTTTGGAGTTTAGTTGAAGAGAAAAGAGAGAGAGAGAGAGGCGTAGAAAAGTGGTGGGGCCCAGGGGTTTTTAGAGAGATTTGATTGGCCGAGGGATGAAAATTTTGAAAGATTTAAAGGAAACAGGAAAAATATTATGAGGTTAAAAATATATATATTTTGACGGTTAAAATATTAGAATTTGGGATTTTGGCGCAAATGTAAAGTATTTCCAAATTGCGCCCGGGTCGGGTCCAAAAATTCGAAATTGAAATAAGAAAATTTTAGGCGGGATCCAAAATTTAAAATGAAGTATTTTACAGTCAAAAAGCATACCCCCAAAACGGACACACGTACGTGCGCGTAGCCGTCCAAACTCGCCCGTTTCACTGAACGGGACGAGAACACGATGCACGGATGCTACAACAGGGTTAGGGGTGTCAAGCATGCCATGACGAATATTTTTAATTTTATTTTAGATGTCTTAAATTGTTATATGCAGAAATGAATTGTCGGGTAAAGTTTATACTAGCAACAGTCAAATAGGATTAATGAAATAAATACCATACACCATTCATACGGTAACAGAAACTAGTAGCATTGGGCTCGGGTGTTACACAGTAAGTCCCCCTTCTCTCTCTCTTTTACTATTCTCAAATTCTTAATTCTTAAAACGTGTCGGAAGCGGAGTAATCCGGCTTCCGGCTCTCTTTTCTTTCAAAAATACAATATTTTCTTAATAACAAACCTACAACTTTTGATATATTTTTTAATACTCATTAAATAAGACAATAGATCAAGTTTGACATTAAAATGATAACCATATCCAGTTTTATTTCAATTTTACAGTAAAATGCCTTTATATTTTATATCGACATGTTTATACCTTTAACCATGCTAGCTTTAGAAAACTCACGAGGTAATGACCTACCTCCTCACAACACTCATATATAACATAGCACGATGGAATTTGGGAACATAGATCTGGGAAAAATACGACTTTACATATAACTACCTTCAATTATAAAAACCTTTTTCTACAACCCATTTCGGGAAACCCGTTCGGGATGGTGCTGATTATCGCACATCCTTAGGCTTAGTAGAGTGAGATGCAGACCTCCGCAAGAAGCATACGATCTCAAAAGATTTAAAATACAATTTTCTTTAGAAAATGTAATTTCTATTATAAATAAAACTTATATTTTTAGTAAATAAATATAAATGTAATTAATATCAAAATACCTATTTTTAATATTTATAATATTCCACATTTCCAAAAATTCAAGAAAAACATCTTATTTATAAGAAAATACCATGCAATTCCAACATTACAAATAAATACCATATATTATGAAATTAGATTTATTTCACTAGAAATGTCACATTGATAAAATATACAATATACAATTCAAACAATAAATCAATACAATCAAGATATCGCGGGGTTTATAAGGGGTAGATTGGTACGAAAGGTGTTAGAAGTGGCACGAGACAACAACCATAAAGACACCTAACCTGAATTTAATTGCCGTTGTACCGTGGTTGAACGGTTCCTTGTACTCTGTATACCGTAGTCTCTGGTCTAGTGAGACTCCTCTCGTATACACTGGACTCTTCTGTACCAAGCTATAAACAACAGCGTTAACATTAAATATAATATTATAACAATATACTCTCTATTCTGTGTATTCCATTCTTGTCTATTTACGGGACTTACCGAGCGATTTGTTCGCTGACGACATTCTCTTTCTTCTTCGTTAGAATGTCGTCAGGTGATTCTCTGGAGATCGAGCTCACCAACGAGGACTTGGATCAGCTATCTTTCGACCCGGAGCTCTAGTTATTTGTACACATTTACATTCTTTATTTTCCATTTCTGTTATGCCATTGTTTAGGCATTACTTTCTATTCTATGTATTTACTTTTCAAATGTACTGTAAAAAGAATATTAATAAATAAAGTTTCTGTTCAATTATATCTATTGTTTTTGTCTCTTGTGTATTTTACTTATATTGCTTAGATACGCTTAGCGTGTTTACTTCAGAGTAAATACGTAGCGGCCTCGTCGCGTCCTCGTCCGTACACTGGGAAGCGGGGCGTGACAGGTTCCTTGTACTCTGTATACCGTAGTCTCTGGTATAGTGAGACTTATCTCGTATACACTGGCCTCTTCTGTACCAAGATACAAACAATAGCGTTAACACTAAATAACAGCAATAAACAGCTATACTCTATTTCTGTCTATTCTATTCTTATCTATCTACGGGACTTACCGAGCAATTTGTTCGCTGACGACATTCTCTTTCTTCTTCTTTGGAATGTCGTCAGGTGTTTCGGACTTACTGGAGATCGAGCCCACCAGCGAGGACTTGGACCAGCTAGTTTTCGACCCAGATTTTTAGATTCCTTGTACATATTTACATTTCTGTATTTTTCATTTTCAGTATGTCACTGTTTAGGCATTGCTTTCCATTCCATGTATTTACTTTTCAGATGTATTGTAAAAAGAATGTTAATAAATAAAGTTGTTGTTCATTTACATTTGTCTCTTATGTACATTTACTTTTATATTGCTTAGATACTCTTAGTGTGTTTACTTCTGAGTAAATACATAGCGGGCCAGTCGCGTTCCTTTCCCCATACACCTGGAAGCGGGGCGTGACAGGTTTTGTTGGTGGCCCATGCAGGTCGGTTCTTTGTGGACATACAGGTCAGCTCTGTATGGACATACAGGTCAGCACTGTATAGACAACCTAAGCAATATAACATAAGAACCAGCAACTGAAAACATTCTTTACAATTTATATTCCTTGAATCTTATCATTTCATATACTTTGAATCTGTCCTAACCCAAATTTTTCTTTCAAGGTTATGGACTCCCCGAACAACACCAGCACGAATATCAACAACACTCCCCCACCACTACCACTCACACCTGTCTTCGCTGCTCCGATCAACGAGCAGATGGTTCTGCTTGAGGCAATCCGCAGCCTCCTGAGATGACAGTAGCAGCAGACTGCTATTCTAATGAACCATCCCGAGGCAGAAGCACCCAGGGTGAAGCAATTCAGGGCCTTGCACCCCAAACAGTTTGCAGGAAAAGAGAGCCCTCTAGAAGATGAGGAATAGGCTCAAAGTATTAAAGATGACCTGGCAGCGGCATAAGTGCCAGAGATAGCTTGGGTTCGTGTTGCGAAGTTGCGGCTCACGGACAATGCACGAGTTTGGAGGAAGGCGGAAGAAAGCCGTCTTGATTAACCCATCGAATGGAAGACTTTCCATGACATGTTCGATGCAAAGTACTTCCGTGAGACTGCCCGCTTTGGTATAGAACAACAGTTCATCAATCTGCAACAAGGTTCAATGTGGACCAAGTCAAAAGATGAATATGACGTTGAATTCACCATGCTCAGTCGGTAAGATACGTCCCAATATTTAGATTTTGAAATATCACATACTACACAGCTAACACAATACTTTAACAGATTTGCGGCACACCTGATACCGACGGATGAGATCAGTGCCCGGCGATTCCAACAGGGGTTAGATCCGGAGATCCAGGCTGCATTATCCACAGGAGATTTTCCGACCCATGAATCTGCTCTGAAAGCTGCCCGCCGTTATGAGGCAGTGGTAAAGATGCGGGCCAGATCTCAATCTGCTAGTGTTAAGCATCCTGCCACTCAGATGGTAGGAGGAGCATCTTCAAGGCTACCATTTATGCCCAGGAGACCGGGAGTACCAATCAACCGGCCCAGCCCAACCTTTTGTACCTACTGCTGGAGAGATGGACATTTGGAGAAAGACTGCCGGCAAGCCAACCGCCTTTGCTTAGTCTGTGGCTCAGCTACTCATGACATTGGGTCTTGTCCCTAAAGACACAACCCAATTGCTGCACTCAGGCCACTAATCATTTATTAGCAGAGACCAGCCCTTCAGGCACCTGCTCCAAGACTCGCTCTCCCTGCTCCACCCTAGAGGACCACCGACTGCACCTCCTCCTCGTCAGTTCCATCAAGCTCAAAGTAACTTTCGGAGGAATGCTCATCCGGCCAGGAGGAATGTACTACAGCGATAGGCTTTCACGATGACCGTGGAAGAAGCTGAGGCCACTGGCCAAGTCATCACCGGTAACACTTCCCTTTCAAATTCTTTTTCAGTTCATAGACATATCTATATACATTTTCCTTTATACCTAAACCATATCCCACATACCTTAGGTACAATCTTAGTAGACTCACTCCCTGTACTCGCACTCTTCGATACTGGAGCATCTCATTGCTTTATGTCGCAACGGTTCGTTCGAACTCATGTGATTCCAGTCACATCGCTTGTATCCATCTGGAATGTCAGTCCAGGGAACGACGTTCTAAAGGCAACAATGCGATACAGCTTGTGTCCAATGGTCGTCTGCAGCAGAGAATTCTATGCTGACTTCAAAGTGCTAGACATACCGAACTTCGATGTGGTTCTAGGTATGGAATGGCTTGGAACATTCTATGCTACTATTGACTGTCGTCAAAGGAGGGTAGTATTCAAGATTTTAGACCATGCGGTCTCCTATTTCAAAAGTGGAGACCGTACCCTGGAGCCAAGTACTTACAAGGCGAAACCAAAGAAGGCAGTGATTGCAGCAATTCAAGCGGAGGAAGGATCAAAGCCAGAAGTGGTTCGAGAGTTCGACGATGTGTTTCCTGACGATATATCAGGTTTGCCTCCCGATAGAGCTCTTGAATTCAGTAGTGATTTAGTACCAGGAGCACAACCGGTGATCAAAGCATCATATTGATTAAGTCCAGAAGGTTTGAAGGAGGTCCGATCTCAGTTGGACAAATTATTGGCGAAAGGATGGATCCTGTTAGTGTATATGCCCTAGAGGCCATTACTGTATCATACTAGTTTGTATATTACTTGATGGAAGCTTGGGATATTCACAGTTGTATATACAATCTTGCTCGAAATGGTAGTATGCTACTTGGTTTGTCTCTACTTCAATATGTGCATGTGTTTCTTTTAGCATATCGCTGATATACATATTAGTAGAGCCCTTAGGATCTTTGCTTGATTACCAGCGTTGTGATGGCGCTCGCACTCGTGGGAGCTGGGTAATCTATAAGCACATCCTTATACAGGTCCCTGGTCGTTGGACTATCGAGACAGGGCATCGATACTCCGGAGTAGACTAGCGTATGCGCTTCTCATCCCAGTGTGGGAGACGGTCTGTCCCACAGCCGTCAGTACGTTGTACTTGAGATAGTATACTGGTGCTCGTTAGGTTACGAGTACACTGGACAGGACTCGTCGGGAACTGTTGGTTGGTATTATACCTATCGTCAGTTATCAGTTCCCAGGTGACATGAGTACAGCTTAGTCCGCTGACTTGACACTGTCACTTCGCCTCGAGTGTGTTCCCACTGCACTTTGATTGCTAACCTACCACGGCTCAAAAGAGTCGTGCAAACAGGTAGTTTTTGGGTGCAGTCCCGAAGCACTTGGAGGCAGTGACGGTTAGACAGGATTCGTCTCTTCCGGTATTTGGGGTTGACATCACGCTGTGTCTAGGAGAGCCATTACACAAGTAGTCCCTGGCCAGGGCAAGCGAGATATACTGGTAGGTTTCTAGTGTTATCTCAGGGTGTTCTGGGCTACACTCCGATACGACTTGTACCGCTATTAGGGGACTGACGTTCACCGCCCCCCTAGGCCTGCCATGCGATGTATCAGACGAACGGACCGGACTGTATGGAGACTGTCACATACAGGCTCAGTAGGAGTTCAGATGGGGTTCACCTCGTCAGTCTTCTTATCGGCATCTACCTGGGGACCGTTACGTATAGCTAGTGCCGCTTGCGGTCTGTGGTTAAACCCACTGCCAGCGTAGTGTCAAGTCTTTAGAGTTCCACACAGGAGCTATTCGCCTTTAGGCAAAATGAGTAGAGGTCGCATGGTTTTGCGACAGGGTTCGTTCACATCCGCGCACTTGTGCACGTTTGCTGTCCGGACAGCTTATACTAGCGGGCTTTGGTTTAAGCCAGATCCTAGTATATGAATTGGGATTGGTTTTTCTCATTGTATTCGTGTTCCTCGGATCGCGAATACGGGTGCGTATGCACAGTTGCTTGAGACAGAGGGAGAGGACTTTGATTAGGGTTAATGACTATTGTCATTTTATTAACCCTAATGCTTATGTGTGTATTATGGTTAATTGATATTAGTTTTATAATTGTGCATGGTTATGGTTGTTGACCATTTGACCTTCTTGACTTGTTGACCTTGGTTGACACTTTGACCATCATCATTTCATTTGGAAGATGCTTTTTGATCCTTGCAATTTGCATTTAAAATGAAATGATAATGGTCATGTCTTGATTAAGCCATGACAATTATCTCACTAATTTTCTAATTACAATAATTCACATATATGAGAGAATGCTTCATATTATTCTCTCATTCTATCATTCACATTCTCTCTCTTGTTCTTCCTCTCCCTCAAGCTCTCCCCTCTCATGTGTTGAGAAACATTTGAGCTTTAGAAAAACCCTTTCTTGATAATCTCTACTCTCATCTAGGGTTCAAGGATTAACACTTCTTGCACCCTAGTTACTTCTAGCTTGGAGTTGAAGCCAAAGGTTGAGGCTTTCGGGTGGATCCTTCTTCGACGAGAGAAAACGACCAAGGTGACCCTTTTCCACTACTCCAAGGAGCAAGGAGAGAAGGACATAAAGCCCTAGGTATAACTTTTCTAACACTTAGCTAGTTACTAGTTAGCTTTAGATTGTTTTTGTTTAGCAAAGATCCTTCTTTGTCTAGTCCATGTTGCCTAAGTTGATAAAAATTTGATTTGTATTCCGTTTTCCGTCTCACCGTAAGTATCGGGATGGGCAACGTAGACTTACAGTGGTATCAGAGCCTAACTAAACATAAACTAGCTAGGTAGTGAAGTGTAACGAAGTTCGAATCGGAAAAATCGAAAAACCAAAATATCAAAACCCTATTTTTCTGTTAAAATTTTTTCTGTTCAAAACAAAGTATATCATACTCCAAAAATCATCTCAGGGTTTTGTGAAGAAAGCCACCAAAAACGATCCACTGATTCGACTAAAGAGCAGCGGTTCTGCGGCAATAGCAAGCTATTGCTGCGCAACCGCGGCTGTCTTGGCTCTTCTCTGGGTCGGATTTGGTGCAGTGTATTTCTGGCTTGGTTTTGGGATTTTTAAGATGGTTTATATGTGCCCAGATTTTCCAGAATAGAAATTTATTTTTGGGGGCCTATAAATCCGTATTTTTTTTGAACTTCACTACACTTTGACTATAAGGGTTATATCTGTGATGTTTGTATGTATTGAACGTCGGCTAATCGCTATATGTCGATTAGTCGGGGTTATACATATCTGTGATCTGTGTTTGATGTTGGTATGTGTATATGAATGGGTTGGATTGTCGCGGGTGAATTGCCGGGGTGGATGTGAGATGAGTGTTGCTTTTTCTTTCATTCATTGTAACATGTAAATTGATGTAATAATATTATTTGTATGGCCGCACAACCGGGTCGGGGTTGTAGCCGTCATTGTATAATTCTTTTTACTGTTTTTGCTCCTAGGATAGACCCATGGAGGGGGTGCACAAACTACCGGGTATCTCGAAGTGCCGAGTGGCCTACTCACGGTGTTGAGGGAGGTTGCTTCGCTTCGGGTACTTGGCGGGTAGTTTGCCGCACCCGTAGGGGTCTTGGGTGGGGTATTGGCTATTCACCGCGACCGTGTAATTCGCTTTTCGTTGCAGGCTCGAACGGATTGCGGATTCCTAGTATATCCAATGTATTCATCTGTGATCTGTAATGTCTATCATTGCTATATATTTATATATGATAACTATTTAGGCGTTGCTTATGTTTTACAGCCGCGCTAGCCCAGCCCCCGCTCTGTCGTTAGTTAAGTAACCTAACGGGTGATGACGGGGCCCCGTGGCGAATGCGAATGGCATAAGCGTACGTCATATTTTGGTTGTTTTATGCAATGGTAGGATTAAATGATGGGACACATTAAAAGAACTAATGCAAGAAAATAAACCAAGTAAAAGTCGATTGGAACACTTTGAAAACCATTCGGTTCTTTTCAAAACTAAACTTTTAAACGCGGAGCTTGAACCACTCCTTTTAAAAGCTATCTCGTTCCATCGATTATATCAAGTTCACTACGTTCACGGTTTCGCCAAAACCATTCGTAGCCCTCCGTCATTTCGTATGGATATTCAATAGTATTCAAGCTATGCTTGTTGACCTTCGTCAAGGCATAGTGATTGGTAGCTGTTGGGTGTTCATATGTAGCATAGACAGATGCGTTGGTTTGGGATAGTCGTGCTACCTTGTTGACCTTCGTCAAGGGTATGTACGGGTGGGTTCAAACTAACCTGGATAATGACGGGCAGAACTTGACATGTGACTTATGATTTGTTGACCTTCGTCAAGGTCATAAGAGCATGGGGCAAAAATCCACATCGGGAGTTTCATAAGTACTGAAACTTGCTAGCGCTGCATACCATTTGGAGTGATGATTCTGGTAGGATTCCTTCGGTTTTATCACGCGATGATATTTGGATCCCGATCCTACTGTGAGTATATGCTACTCTTCGGGAAAACTCTCACTTAACGATCAATGCTATAAACCTAGTAGGTGTCTAGAAAGATGTTAGCGGGGCTACACCCCCAGGGAAAAGAGGTTCTTAAATTAAGGAACTTCGCGAGAGCATTGGAAAACCTCCCTCGAAGTACCGACACTGGCCTGGCTGAACGGTTAAGCAAGTATTGTACGGTGAGAAAGATCCCGACTAATTCTTCCTTTGTGGTTTGAGGAGGGATTCAAGAGACAGTGGGAGCCATCCTGTTTAGATAAATTAAAAACCAATCTAAACTTGCAAGAGCATCATGCTAAGTGTTTTCTTCTCTCTCTCTTAATTGCAGCGACCAAATGACCGCACCTAGGTTACATCTAGATAATAAAATGACTGAATCTGACTGTTATGACTGGAAAAGGTCTGTCCAGATGTCCATTGCCCAGGACAAGCTGGGACACCTCTTGACTGATCCAACCCCTGCCGTCTTAGGTCCAGTTTCCCCTGTCACGGATATTGATATCCGTAGGACATCGAAAGAAGACTGTGCGAAAGCCAAGTGCCTCGTGTTAGCCTCAGATGATGGTATATACCAGAGGCAGCACGAGAAGATGGACTTAGCTTCTATCTTCCTCCATAACAAAGTTTTATATGGAGAGCAATCTCGTATCGCAAGATATGAGATCTCGAACGAATTGCTTCCAGCGAGGTTGGCTCTCGGGTCATCTGTAGGGGGCAACGTCCTTACAGAGACCAGCTCTTTTGAGCTCTCAGACCTGAAGACCACGTTGAAGAACGGGTCAGATGCTGACTTAGTTCAACAGTCTCTGCCTACTACCCTGAAGGAAACCAGGGAAGTAGAAAGAAAGAGAAAGGCAGAAGTTTCAGGAATGGATGCAGTAAAAGAGGGATGTTCCTATTGTTACGGGAATGAACATCGGAAGAAGGATTGCAGGGCTTCCAAAACCAGTAGCCAGAATTCGAAGCATGTTGTGGCTTCGGCTTCGGGTGTGTTTATAATAGAGAACTGTATGTCAGTTAACCCTACTTCCTGGGTATTGGATACCGGATCAGGATCTCATATCTGTAACTCGTTACAGGCTCTGAGAAACCGTAGGGTTATCAAGAAAGGTGATATGACTCTCAGGGTTGCTAACGGAATGAGCATGTATGCTGAATCCGTAGGGGAATATCATCTAGGACTGACAACTGGGCAGATATTGATTCTGCGTAACTGTTTTTATGTACCAGGTGCGACTTGTAATATCATATCTGTATCCTTAATTTCTAAGGAAGGATATGATTTTACTTTTGTAAGCGATGTAGTTAACATCCACCTAAATCAAATTCTGATTGGGTCAGGTACATTACAAAATGGTATATACGTATTGAATCAAACTCAGATCTTCAGTGTCCAGAACACACTTTAAAGAAAGTCTCCAGAAACAAATCAGGCTTTCTTATGGCATTGTAGACTTGGTCACATTAATGAGACACGGTTAACAAAGTTACATAGAGAGGGATACTTGAATCCGTTCGAGTATCAGTCTTATGCCACTTGTGAATCTTGTCTCATGGGAAAGATGACAAAGAATCCGTTTACTGGACACGGAGAAAGAGCAAGCGAGCTCTTGGGACTCATACACAGCGATGTGTGTGGTCTAATATCTACACATGCGCGAAGTGGTTATTCATACTTCATTACTTTCACAGATGATTTCTCTAGGTATGAGCATGTCTTCTTGATGAAGCACAAATCCGAGGCCTTTGAGAAATTTCAAGAATACAAGAATGAAATTGAAAAACAAACAGGCAAAAGTATCAAGACACTGAGATCTGATCGAGGTGGTGAATACTTGAGTGCCGAGTTTCTGGGCTACTTAAAAAAGAATGGAATTCTCTCTCAACTTACTCCTCCATACACATCACAACACAACGGTGTATCGGAAAGGCGGAATCGAACCCTATTGGATATGGTTCGTTCCATGATGAGTAAGGCTGAGTTACCGCGATCCTTCTGGGGTTATGCACTAGAAACAGCTGCATATATCTTGAACAAAGCTCCAACCAAGACTGTGCCTACCACCCCATATCAGATGTGGAGTGGGAAGAAACCCTGTCTCAAGTACCTTAAGACATGGGGATGTCCAGCTTTTGTAAAAAAGCAGCATGCGGACAAGCTCGAGGCACGCTCAGTACTGTGTAAGTTTGTGGGATACCCAAAGAACTCCAGGGGGTATCTTTTCTATTCCGCAGAGGAACAAAAGGTTTTTGTTTCTCAGCATGCCCACTTCTTGGAAACTGAATTTTTAGAAAATCAGATAAGTGGGAGCGCAATAGAACTGGAAGAAATTCCAGAACCACAAGCTATTACTGAAAGCTTGGAAGAACCAGAAGTTTTAAAAGAACCGGACATCCCAACGCCACTCCGCAGGAGTAGTAGGCAGTCTCATCCGTCTGAGAGATACTACGGTTTTCTCATAGACGGGGATTGAGAGGATTGCACCATGGATTATGGTGAGCCTACTAGCTTCCAGCAAGCCATCCAGAGCGGCGACTCGGTAAAATGGCTGGATGCAATACGGGCCGAGATGGAGTCCATATACACCAACAAAGTTTGGACTTTGGACTTTGCTCCAGAATGGGTAAAACCCGTAGGCTGCAAATGGATCTTCAGAAAGAAGATTGGTGTAGATGGGCAGGTTGAGACCTATAAATCTAAACTTGTTGCAAAGGGTTTTCGTCAAAGACTTGGTTTGGACTATGACGAGACCTTTTCTCCAGTGGCTATGCTGAAATCCATTCGGATCCTTCTTGCCAATGCTGCCTTCCACGATTATGAAATCTGGCAGATGGACGTAAAGACGGCTTTCCTAAATGGAAATTTGGAAGAGTGCGTCTATATGGATCAGCCGGAGGGATTCATTCAGAGTGGGAGCAGCGGTAGAGTGTGTAAGTTGCTAAAGTCCATCTATGGACTTAAGCAGGCATCGCGGAGTTGGAACATCTGCTTTGATGATACTGGCAAAGAATTCGACTTTATCAAAAACCCAGATGAACCATGCATTTACAGTAAGATTGTAGGGAGAACTGTAGTATTCCTCGTCTTGTACGTGGATGACATTCTCCTAATAGGAAATGATATTCCTATGCTACAGTCAGTCAAAAGATTCTTGTCGCAGAGGTTCTCCATGAAGGACCTGGGCGATGCCAACTACATTCTGGGGATCCAGATCTATCGTGATAGATCTAAGAGGATGTTGGGACTTTCACAGTCAAGGTACATCGACACCATACTGAAAAGATTCAGTATGGAAGATTCCAAGCACGGTATTCTACCGGCTTGTCACGGGATCACCCTCTCCAAAGAGATGTCTTCCAAGACTGATTTGGAGAGGGATCGCATGTCTATTATACCCTACGCTTCTGCGGTAGGCTCTATAATGTATGCGATGTTGTGTACCAGACCAGATGTAGCATACGCATTGAGCGTTGTAAGCCGGTATCAGTCGAACCCAGGGGAGAAACACTGGATAGCGGTAAAGAACATTCTCAAGTACCTGAGAAGGACTAAGGAGATGTTCTTGGTGTATGGCGGAAAAGACCTCCAGCTTGAGGCCTTTGCTCACTCCAGCTTCCAGAGTGACAAGGATGACTCCAAGTCCATGTCGGGTTATGTCTTTACCCTCAATGGAGGGGCGGTTTGCTGGAAGAGTTCCAAGCAGGAGACCGTTGCTGACTCAACTATGGAAGCGGAGTACATAGCTGCTTGCGATGCCGCAAAGGAAGCTGTCTGGATGAAGAAGTTCCTCACAGAGCTTCAGGTGGTTCCTACCATTGTTGGTCCAATACCACTGTATTGCGACAACAATGGAGCTATAGCTTTAGCGAAGGAACCCAGGTCCCATCAGAAGTCCAGGTACATTTTGAGGCGGTACCACTTGATCAGGGAGATCATAGATCGCCAGGAGATCGAGGTGAAAAGAGTAAATACGGAGAACAACACTGCAGATCCACTCACGAAGGCCCTACCCCAGACTCAGTTCGAGCGGCTGATCGAGATGATAGGTCTTCGATACGCCAGTACATGGCCTTAGTGCGAGTGGGAGATTGTTAGTGTATATGCCCTAGAGGCCATTACTGTATCATACTAGTTTGTATATTACTTGATGGAAGCTTGGGATATTCACAGTTATATATACAATCTTGCTCGAAATTGTAGTATGCTACTTGGTTTGTCTCTACTTCAATATGTGCATGTGTTTCTTTTAGCATATCGCTGATATACATATTAGTACAGCCCTTAGGATCTTTGCTTGATTACCAGCGTTGTGATGGCGCTCGCACTCGTGGGAGCTGGGTAATCTATAAGCACATCCTTATACAGGTCCCTGGTCGTTGGACTATCGAGACAGGGCAGATACTCCGGAGTAGACTAGCGTATGCGCTTCTCATCCCAGTATGGGAGACGGTCTGTCCCACAGCCGTCAGTACGTCGTACTTGAGATAGTATACGGGTGCTCGTTAGGTTACGAGTACACTGGACAGGACTCGTCGGGAACTGTTAGTTGGTATTATACCTATCGTCAGTTATCAGTTCCCAGGTGACATGAGTACAGCTTAGTCCGCTGACTTGACACTGTCACTTCGCCTCGAGTGTGTTCCCACTGCACTTTGATTGCTACCCTACCACGGCTCAAAGGAGTCGTGCAAACAGGTAGTTTTTGGGTGCAGTCCCGAAGCACTTAGAGGCAGTGACGGTTAGACAGGATTCGTCTCTCTCGGTATTGGGGGTTGACATCGCGCTGTGTCTAGGAGAGCCATTACATAAGTAGTCCCTGGCCAGGGCAAGCGAGATATACTGGTAGGTTTCCAGTGTTATCTCAGGGTGTTCTGGGCTACACTCCGACATGACTTATACCGCTATTAGGGGACTGACGTTCACCGCCCCCCTAGGCCCACCATGCGATGTACCAGACGAACGGACCGGACTGTACGGAGACTGTCACATACAGGCTCAGTAGGAGTTCATATGGGGTTCACCTCGTCAGTCTTCTTATCGGCATCTACCTGGGGACCATTACGTACAGCTAGTGCCGCTTGCGGTCTGTGGTTAAACCCACTGTCAGCGTAGTGTCGAGTCTTTAGAGTCCCACACAGAGAGCTATTCGCCTTTAGGCAAAATGAGTAGAGGTCGCATGGTTTTGCGACAGGGTTCGTTCACATCCGCGCACTTGTGCACGTTTTCTGTCCGGACAGCTTATACTAGCGGGCTTTGGTTTAAGCCAGATCCTAGTATATGAATTGGGATTGGTTTTTCTCATGGTATTCGTGTTCCTCGGATCGCGAATACGGGTGCGTATGCACAGTTGCTTGAGACAGAGGGAGAGGACTTTGATTAGGGTTAATGACTATTGTCATTTTATTAACCCTAATGCTTATGTGTGTATTATGGTTAATTGATATTAGTTTTATAATTGTGCATGGTTATAGTTGTTGACCATTTGACCTTCTTGACTTGTTGACCTTGGTTGACACTTTGACCATCATCATTTCATTTGGAAGATGCTTTTTAATCCTTGCAATTTGCATTTAAAATGAAATGATAATGGTCATGTCTTGATTAAGCCATGACAATTATCTCACTAATTTTCTAATTACAATAATTCACATATATGAGAGAATACTTCATATTATTCTCTCATTCTATCATTCACATTCTCTCTCTTGTTCTTCCTCTCCCTCAAGCTCTCCCCTCTCATGTGTTGAAAAACATTTGAGCTTGAGAAAAACCCTTTCTTGATAATCTCTACTCTCATCTAGGGTTCAAGGATTAGCACTTCTTGCACCCTAGTTACTTCTAGCTTGGAGTTGAAGCTAAAAGGTTGAGGCTTTCGGGTGGATCCTTCTTCGACGAGAGAAGACGACCAAGGTGACCCTTTTCCACTACTCCAAGGAGCAAGGAGAGAAGGACATAAAGCCCTAGGTATAATCTTTCTAACACTTAGCTAGTTACTAGTTAGCTTTAGCTTGTTTTTGTTTAGCAAAGATCCTTCTTTGTCTAGTCCATGTTTCCTAAGTTGATAAAAATTTGATTTTTATTCCGTTTTCCGTCTCCCCGTAAGTACCGGGGTGGGCAACGTGGACTTACAGATTCGTCCCAACACATCAAGTTGGGGATCTCCCGTTTTGATCGTAAAGAAGAAGGAAGGTTCATATTGAATGTGCATTGATTATAGAGCCTTGAATGAAGTAACAATAAAGAACAAGTATTCACTCCCGCGCATCGACGATCTATTCGATCAGCTAAGTGGATCTTGCATTTTCTCCAAGTTAGATCTTCGTTCAGGTTATCATCAGGTGAAGTTCAATGAATCTGATATCCACAAAATAGGTTTCAGAACTCGTTATGGACATTACAAATTTCTTGTGATGCCATTTGGAGTGACCAACGCACCGGCGATATTCATGAACCTAATGAATCAAGTTTTCCGGGAGTACTTAGACGGGTTTGTTGTCATCTTCATAGACGACATCCTGGTGTTCGAAGAGTCGGAAAGAGCATGCCGAGCACTTACGAATTGTCTTGGAAACTTTACGACAACATCAATTATATGCCAAGTACAGCAAATGCGAGTTTTGGCTAGAACAAGTTGGTTTTCTCGGACATATTGTATCAGGCGAAGGAATCTCTGTGGATCCAGCGAAAGTTTCAGCAGTAAGCGAATGGCCGACATTAAAGTCGGTGAAGGACATTCGAAATTTCTTGGGTCTAGCTGGATATTACAGAAGGTTTATTGAAGGATTTTCTAAGATAGAAACACCCCTGACTAAGCTCACACGTAAAGATGAAGATTTTGTATGGTCAGAAGCATGCGAACAAGTTTTCATGGAACTCAAATCAAGATTGACATCAGCACCTGTCCTTGTCATATCGGACTAATCTGGAGGTTTCGAAGTGCATTGCGATCCATCCGGTAAAGGATTAGGATGTGTTCTACATCAGCACGGTAAGGTTTTAGCTTATGCTTCAAGACAGTTGAAAATTCATGAGCGCAATTATCCGACGCATGATTTGGAGTTGGCGGCCGTAATCTTTGCTCTTAAGATTTGGCGCCATTATCTTTGTAACAACTCCAATTTTGGTAAATAAAAATTTGTTTAAAAATTAATATATACTTGAGGTATTTACATTTCCTGTGAGTACTATAAGTATTTGATTTGCTTTTTAATAGCAAGAAGGAGCTTGTAGCTCATTGGTAAGACCTTGCACTGCTGAGACATAGCACCAGAGTTCAAATCCCATTAGCCACATTATTTTTTAATATTGTTTTCTTTTAAATTTTTAGAATCCCAAGAGTCTACACGTGCTAAACACGTAAACCTAAAGGCCATTAAAAACAAACTGACCCAGGAGAAAGACTATAAGACAGGACACGTGGCAACAAGGGGGGCCGACTCGGCCTGACTCGGCCGGCGGATCGGCCGAATTGGCTGCCGCCGCCGGCCGAGTCATCGAAAAATTCGATTCACCCTTCTGTGAACTTGTGTCTTTTGGCCTTCTTGAAACCCCTGTCATGTTTAAATTTCCTGAATTATTACAGAGAATTAAAAATCCAATTAAAACCTTTTTAATACAAAATTTAATACATTTTCTTTTACACCCTTTCACTTACCCAAACCCTAGTTTTACCCGATAAATACCACCCCTAAACGCACCCCCTCACTCACAAATTCTGTCCAAACTCTCAAAGCAACTCTCTAGAAATTTTGTGTGTAAGTGGAGTTGGCAAAGGGCGAAACTCCGGCGAACTTCCGACGACGACTCTAGGAGCTCCCGGCGACGAAACGATACACCGGCAACTCCTACTTCCTCCTTTCCCTCTCCTTTAATCTGAAATTCCATAAGTCCCTCCTCCCTCCTATCTTTTTTATTCTAAAATCTTGTATTTCTAAAACCCGACAGAGGCGGAGTTAATCCGACTTCCGATTCGGTTCTTCCTAAAAGCTCCTTCTTTTCTTAAATACAAACATACTAAACCCTCACATCTTGACTAATAAATAATAACAAAATATTATGAATAAGTTTCATAGCAAAATATTTCATATTGTAATTTTTATCGTAATTTTTCAGTAAAATACCATGTAGTTTAGTTTTGACATTAAACATCATAATTCATTGCTATACCTTTAAATAGATCACGAGGTAATGACCCACCTCTTCACAACACTCATATGCAATATAGCACGATACCTTTCGGGAATATAGAATATGAGAATACGAATTTACAATTAAATACCTTTTACTATTAAAACCGTTTTCCAAAATTACGTATTTTTACAAATCTTTGCAAAGCGCCGCTACAACCCATTTTGGGGAACCCGTCTGGGATGGTGCTGATTAGCGCACATCTCTGGGCTTAGTAGTGCGAGATTCAGACCTCCACAAGGAGCATTCGGTCTCGAAAGATTTAAAAATACATATATCTTAAGAAAATGAGATTTCTAGAAAAATAATAAATTAAAATTATATATATATATATGTATCGTCAAAATATCTATTTTTGATATAATATAAATATTCCAACTTTTTTAAATCGAAAGAATCACTTTACATGAAAATACCATGAAATTCTTGTAAGTCGATGTACAACACCCCACGACTTGCGGGGATGCGGAAAATTGAAAAACGATCTTGTTCTTTGCATAAACATCGACTAACCGAGAATCTTTGCTAAACTATAACTAACAAGAATCATAGAAGTTATCAACTACTATGAAAAGTGATTATACTTAATGAACCGTGTCCTTCGTCTTTTCGTTCTCCACGTCCTCTCCGGCCTTCTCTATGTAGTAGACGATCCACCCGAGAGCTTTACTTCAAGCTTCACCTCTAACTTGAGGTAACTAAGTTTCTTAAAGTGTTAATCTAAGTAACCTAAGTGATATAGAAAAGGGTTATGGATTAAGTAGTCTATTCTAATCCTTGGTCTCAACACATGAGAGGGGAGGATTAGGGTTTGAAGAGAGAGAGCTTGAGGAGAGAGAAGGTGAGCAAGAGAATGGAATGAGATAATGATCTCTCATGATATATATGAAGCATTATCATTATCAAAATAAATCAAATAAAGGATTTAACAACCATGCTTCATAAATACAAATGAGTGATTCATCTACATGAGTCATTAAGCATTTATGATGCATTAATGACAAGGATGAATCACACAAATGATTCACTAATCTCATTTAATACTTATGCCACCTAAACCCCCAAGTCACCAACCTTCTAGAAGCTTCTCACGAAATTACGAGAACGCCTCTCCTATCTGTGAAAACACGGAAAAACTTTAGACTGTATAAATCCAATAACCGGATACTAGAAACTGGCTTAAACCAAACCCGGCTAGTAAAAACTGTCCGGATGTCGTACGTGCGTAAACACACGTATGCGTCCGAACCCTTGTCGTAAAACCATACTGTAGGGTTCCTAGGCACTCTTGTGAAGGTTCATAAGGCATCAAACATGCCCGGATTAAATTTTAGACGTGCCGAACAACCCAAAGCCGGGATCTTTGCTAGATTATTAGGGTTTAATATGCAAGATGATAACTTTTATCTAAGTGTCAGGGATTACAACCTTTGTAGTCCGCTCCTTCACTTCACAAGCTCCGAGTAGAAGTCCCTTTGCCGCGATCCACGATCTCCCGGACTCATGAGAGGCTCCACGACTCGAACGATCCATGCTAGCTCGAAGTATTCCAAATCTCCGATGATCTACCTTGAAGTTACAACGACTCAAGCTTTCTCACTCAAAAGAGAATAACACACTAATCCCATGGGCTAGATGAGATGAGGATGAGAGAGTAGTAATTTTGCTTTCCTTTTAAATCATTTTCTCATTTTATTTCATCACTTAAAGAAAAACTAGCAAGCTTTCTTGAAGAAGGAAGAAGATGATAATGAAAAGATTATGATATCTTTTTCTTTTGTAATGAATAGATTATAAACCATATGATTGAATTGTAAACCATGGTCAAGGATGAGTGGTCTAGATTTTGTAGAGAGTTAACTAGAGTTAGGGTTTGGTTGGGTTAAATAAATGTGTCATTCTAAATATCTTAAGAATGACAAAAGAAGAAAGCTTCTAGAAGGAACTTGAAGCATCCAACCCTAATCAAACCTTAACCTCAATTAATCATCCTTAAACATGTTTAACAATTAATCATATCATGTCACAATAATATATATCACATATATATTATATATTTGCAACAAAAGAAAATAATACAATTAACATATATCGCATATATATCAATGTATCATCCACTGAGAAAATGAAATAATAAAGCGAGCCAATATTAGATAATATAATACAATATATCATATATATTATTATACATTAAATTATCGAATCAACACTTGATTCGACGATCCGGCTATATCGAATATTACCGACTAATATATCATGTACCGATTTATCGAATCAACACTTGATCCGATGACCCGGTTCATATCCATATATCGCGAGAATATAACACGGTATCCCATATCGCATTATTCTCGTTCCTGCGCATATCACATATGTGCCACTACTCCATTTCGCCTGAGCCAAGAAACCTCTGTGTAGGACTCTAAAGAATCGTCAATACGCCGGTAGCAGGTGATGATCATATCAAACACCCACAAGCTGCAAGCGGTCAGCTAAACGTAACAGCCACCCAGGTTTTGAGCGATCAGAAGATCAACAAGCTAGCCTGTGCGTTCTCCTGTGAATCCAACCAGTAACACTCCCGTACAGTCCGGTCTGTTCGTCTGATATGTCGCATATCAAGTCTAGGGGTGGTATACGTCAGACCCTAGTAACCGATAAGTCGTGTCGATGTGTGGCTCATAACGGGTCGAGAAACTACTAGTAACACTTACCAGTAAATCTCTATATCAGCCCTGGCCAGGGACTTCCAGTTATAGCCAATCGAACACAGCACAACATCAACTCCCTATACCGGGAGAGACGAATCCCCTCCTATCGCTCATTGCCTCCATGTGATTCGGGACTGTACCTAAAAGCCACCGTTTTGCACGCCCTCTTGGACGTGGTAAGGTGGAAATCAAAGCACAGTGGGAATCACACAAGACTCTATGACGATCTCGGGTCTTCAGACTACCCTGTACCTGTGTCACCGGAGAACTGCCATCTGACGTGTGGTATATCACCATCTGGGAGTTCTCGGTGAGTCCGTCCAGTGTACCCAGTCTCCACTGAGCACCCGTACACCATCCTTGATGTCAAACACCGATGGATATGGGATCATCCATCGCCCATCATATAGGTCAAGATGCGTATACTCTAGTCCACTCTGGTGTATCGATGCCCTGTCTCGATATACCCTCGACTAGGAACAGTTATAGGATGTACTCATCGACTACCGTGGCCCCACTAGTATGATCTCATCATAGTCCCAGTAGTCGAGTACAGATCCTAAGGGCTTTATCAACATGTGAGAGTAAAACAGTAAACCAATACAAGTCAACACGTTAAGATAAAGTGAAACCAAATAGCATACTATCATGACGAGCAAGAAAATCATCTCTATATATAACCAAGCATCCATTATAATATACATCATATGTACAACAATGGCCTCTAGGGCATATACATAACTAACAATCTCCCACTTGCACTAAGGCCAGCTGCTGTAGTATCTCATACCTAGCATCCCGAATAATCTCTCAAACTGTATCTGGGGAATAGCCTTCGTGAATGGATCCGCAGTGTTGTCCTTCGTATCTACTCTCCTGACCTCGATCTCCCGGCGATCAACTATCTCCCTGATCAGGTGATACCGCCTCAGAATATGTCTGGACTTTTGATGGGACCTGGGTTCCTTGGCTAATGCCACAGCTCCATTGTTATCGCAATACAGAGGTATTGGATGCTCAATGGATGGAACCACACCAAGTTCACTAATGAACTTCTTGATCCAGACAGCTTCTTTGGCAGCATCGTTGGCAGCGATGTATTCAGCCTCCATTGTCGAGTCTGCAACGGTATCCTGTTTGGAACTCTTCCAACATACCGCCCCTCCATTGAAGGTAAAGACAAAACCCGAATGCGACTTAGAGTCGTCCTTATCACTTTGGAAGCTGGAATCGGTAAAGGACTCGACCTGGAGTTCTCCGTTACCATACACCAAGAACATCTCCTTAGTCCTTCGTAAGTACTTGAGAATGTTCTTCACTGCTGTCCAATGACTCTCTCCTGGATCTGCTTGATACCGACTCACTACACTTAGTGAGTATGCTACATCGGGTCTGGTACATAGCATCGCATACATGATAGAGCCTACTGCCGAAGCATAGGGTATCCCTTGCATGCGAGCTCTCTCCAAATCAGTCTTGGGAGACATCTCTTTGGAAAGAGTGAGTCCAGAGATCGTGGGTTGGTTCCCACGCTTGGATTCTTCCATACTAAACCTCTTTAGTATGGTGTCAATGTACCTGGATTGGGACAATCCCAGTATCCGTTTAGATCTATCTCTATAGATCATGATTCCCAATATGCAGGAGGCATCACCTAGATCTTTCATTGAGAATCTCTGTGATAAGAAGAGCTTGACTGATTGCAGCATAGGAATATCATTTCCTATCAAGAGTATGTCATCCACGTACAATACGAGGAAGACAACCTTACCCTCTGCTACCTTCTTATAGATACAAGGTTCATCTATATTTTTGATGAAGTCAAACTTTTTGACTACAACATCAAAACAGATGTTCCAACTCCGCTATACTTGCTTTAACCCATAAATGGATTTAAGCAGCTTGCACGCCTTTCCGCTGCTCCCACTATCTACGAAGCCCTCTGGCTGAGTCATGTACATGCACTCTTCTAAATCACCGTTTAGAAAGGCGGTCTTAATATCCATTTGCCAGATTTCGTAGTCATGGTATGCAGCAATGGCAAGTAAGATCCGGATGGACTTAAGCATGGCCACTGGAGAAAAGGTTTCGTCATAATCCACACCTGGTCGTTGACGAAATCCCTTTGCTACCAGTCTAGCTTTGAAAGTCTCAACTTTTCCATCTACACCAAATTTCTTTTTAAAGATCCACTTGCTCCCAATGGGTTTTACCCCTTCAGGAGCATTTTCCAAAGTCCATACTTTGTTGGTGTACATGGATTCCATCTCAGATCGCATTGCATCCAGCCATTTCACAGAGTCACCACTCGTGATGGCCTGCTCGAAACTAGTCGGTTCATCATCATCCATGATGCAATCCTCGCTTCCACCATCAATGAGAAAACCGTAGTATCTCTCAGGTGGACGAGAAACCCTGCTAGATCGGCGGAGAGGCTGGGGTTCGTCGGGTATTACTGAATCCTCTGGTTCCACTAAATCATCTGTTGTAGTTTGTTCTGCTGGAACTTCTTCCAGTTCTACCTCAGAGCCACTAATCTCTTTTGCAAGAAATTCCTTTTCTAAAAAGGTGGCGTGCCGAGAAACAAACACCTTTTGTTCTTCGGTGTGGTAGAAGATATACCCGCGCGAATGTTTGGGATATCTAATAAACTTGCACAGAATAGACCTCGCGCCGAGTTTGTCCGGATTTTGTGTTTTCACATATGCCGGACAACCCCATATCCTAACATAATTAAGATATGGTCTCTTTCCTTTCCATATCTCATATGGAGTGGTTGACACAGATTTGGTAGGAACCATATTCAATAGGTCTGCAGCTGTCTCCAGTGCATACCCCCAGAAGGAAATAGGTAACTCAGCTGTACTCATCATCGAGCGTACCATATCTAATAGGGTGCGATTCCCCCGCTCAGATACACCGTTGTGCTGTGGTGTATAAGGAGGAGTAAGCTGAGAGAGAATCTCATTCTCTTTTAGATAATCTAGGAACTCATTGCTTAAGTATTCACCTCCTCGATCAGATCGAAGAATCTTAATACTTTTGCCCGTTTGATTCTCTACTTCGTGCTTATATTCTCTGAATTTCTCAAAAGCTTCAGACTTGTGTTTCATCAGGAACACATATCCGAATCTTGAGAGATCGTCAGTGAATGTAATGAAGTAGGAAGAACCGTTCCTGGCATGCGTAGACATGGGACCGCATACATCACTATGTACCAGTCCTAAGAGTTCGGTAACTCTTTCTCCGTGTCCACTAAACGGAGCTTTGGTCATTTTTCCTTTGAGACATGAATGGCAAGTATCATAAGATGATAATTCGAACGGATTCAAATAACCATCTTTATGCAACTTAGCCAGTCGTGTCGTATTGATATGACCAAGTTTACAATGCCACAAGTAGGATTCGTTCATATCTGAACTTTTCCTCTTGTGTGTGTTTTGTATATTGAGGACTGTATTCTGATTTAGAATGAATATGCTATTATGTAACGAGCCTGATGCAATCAACTTTTGATCTAGGAATATGTTCATAACATTATCCTTTACTACAAAATTATATCCTTCTTTACTTAATAAAGAGACTGATATAATGTTGCACATCATGTTCGGTATATAATAGCATTCATTTAGAATCAGTGTATTACGACTTGGTAATACAAGGTGATATTCGCCAACTGCTTTGGCTACAATACTTGCACCGTTCCCTACTTGAACGGAATGATCACCTTTTCCTAGTTCTCTACCTTTTCGTATCCCATGTAACTGTTTACATATGTGGGATCCTGATCCGGTATCTAATACCCAGGACGTAGGGTGAACTGAGAAACAGTTCTCAATAACTAACACACCTGAAGAAGATGCATCAACATGCACGTTCTTTTGGGCGGTGTGAGAATCCAGATATTCTCCTGTTTCCTGTTCAGTCTTATAACTCTTATAAGAAAGAACGGGTCCAACATTCCCTGCTCAGTAAAATAATTAGGTTTAGTCAATACATCCATATTATTATCTTGATTATGGCATGACATGGTCGCTACCTGGAGAGAGAGAGAAGAAAACACTTTTAGCGTATGCTCTTGCAAGATTAGATTGGTTATTATCTTATCTAATTAGGATGTCTCCCACTGTTTTTATCAAATCTACCTTAAAACCCTAAAAGGTAAGATTAGCCGGGATTAATTACACCCTACAATTTCGTCAATCTTTCAGCCAGATCAGTGTCGGTACTTTGAGGGAGGTTCCCCGTGGTTTCGCACGGACCTAATTAAAGTAAACCTCGTTTTCCCAGAGGCGTAACCCCGTTAACACTTTTCTAGACACCTACTTGATCAGCTAATTGTCTTGTGTAAAACTCTCCCAGGAGTAACTCTTACTCGCAGTGGGTATCGGGATCCAACTATCTCATAGGAGGTATGCAATCTCATTGCAAATTTCAACACTTGAAATTCCCGATAATATTTTGCCCCTAGCGTTCTATGACCTTGACGCAGGCCAACAAACCATAGCGCGCTAGTCAAGTTCAACCGGTCATTTCTTGATTGAATTAAACCCACCCGCACGACCCTTGACGCAGGCCAACAAAGTCGCACGACTACCCTAATCCAATCTGCATCATATACATAAACAGATAAATACTAGTTAGCTACCGCACACCACGTCTTGACGCAGGACAACAAACGTAGCACGAATACGAAATAATATCTATCTGAAATGACGGAGGGCTACGCAGGTTTTTCAGAAAACCCCGAGCGTAATGAACTTGATATCGTCGTAGAATCGAGTGAAGTTTTGAAAAGGAGTGTTTTTTAGGCTTTTCTTAGTTTCGCTAAAGGGGTCACTCCCGGTGAAGGGATCGTCGGCCCTTTCCTCATCGAATAAGGTGCAGGATATATCATATATACCGCTGTGCAAAGCAAAACACTTAAAGCAATCAAAAGACAAACCGCATTTTGTAGCATCTGCCAGTTTTGCTAAAGGAGTCACTCCCGGTGAAGGGATCTCGGTCCTTTCCTCATCGAATAAGGTGCAGGATATATCGTATATATCACTGTGCAAAGCAAAACTGTAGCTACCCTTTTTATAAAGCTTTGATTCTACAACATCTTTAGGTTTCTTTTCTTTTATTAATCTTATTAATAAAAATCCCATCAGCTTATGCTTCCTAAGCATCACAGAAGAAACGAAAGCAGTAATATTTATATATCAGCATATATATATAGTATAAGCATTCGTCTCAGGCAGTAATATGATCTCATCACAGAACATTGCAGCAGAAGAACATATATGAAATATTGGATATACTAGGATGTCTGTCTTTTCAATACGAGCCTGTATAAAACACGGATTCCACGGTCGCGACGAATAGCCAAACCCACATCCCAAGACCCCTACGAGAGCGGCAAGTAACACTGCCAATTCTAGGGTTAGGAGACCCGGTCTCGACTCCTCGAGATGGCCTCCCACTGGACCCTAGAACCCGGTTACTTGTGCTCCCCTCCTTGGGTCTACCTAATGCGGAAAAGTAAATAATATACACTGGTGACAGCAACCGCAACCTGGAAGTGCCCCAAATAAAAGAATATTACATTACAAATGAATTTTACATGAATGAAAATAAAAACCCTCATCTCACATAAAACCCCTGGCTATTCAGAACGCGACGATCCAATATAACATATCACAGCAACACATAATATCACATATCATCAACGTAAGTAAATATGCGCATCCCAATTGTCGTTGACATATAGCAATGAAGCTGGCGATATCACATATTACACTTACGGTCACAGAAAAGAAAGTGTAAAACTACAACATTTGGAATCCACTATCACTTTAGATATCGTAAATCCGAAATATCACATACTTCGCATTTCATGCCTAACTTTATGAATTCCACATATTGTATCACATTCCAGATAAATAAACAGTATTAAACTTTTCGAACAGATAATCAAACACCCAAAATTTCCTAAACTGCTCAACACTTGAGCGGGGTTCAAATAATCCCAGAATATGTCACAGTACCGGTGATCCAGCCGTAGAAGGGTCAAGTCAACGCCTTACATGTGGCACGCCGTACTGCCCCAAACCCGAAGGTTCAAAAGGCAGTTCAAGACGGTCACATAATCGAGTTAAGGTTTGTTGTCTTCTAGAGGGTCCACCGCTTAACTTGTACAATTTTTCCGAAAGATTTAAACCCGAAAAAATTTCAACACTTGAAAGTTTGCCGTACCGGGAAACAGTAAGTTAATGATATCCGTTCAAATAGTTTAACAGTTTCTAAATATCCGGAAAGAAATACGAACTTAAATATTCCGATCGAATCTACTATTACCAAATAAACCCCCGATTTAAACAATACTGGAATCACTGTTAAAAATATCCAGAAACATCACCAAGTACCTACGGACATTACCATGAAGCCACGTGTCGCCAGTCGACTAATCCGCCGTGGAACCGCAGCGCAAGGCCTACTTGCGCCGCGGTTCCGCCGCCGTTTGGTCGAGTTGGGGGCTCGGGTTTCATGGTAATTCTTAGAATTCCCTGCTGATTTTTTTACATATTTTTAATTCAGAAAAATCCCAAAATTTAAAAAATTTCCAGAGAGGGGTCTTTTTGCGTCGTTTCGGGTTCGATCGGAGTTTTAACTTCGTAAACACATCGCCTAATGCTCTAGCTAGGTTCTGATACTACTGTAGGGTTCTTAGGCACTCTTGTGAAGGTTCATAAGGCATCAAAGATGCCCGGATTAAATTTTAGACGTGCCGAACAACCCAAAGCCGGGATCTTTGCTAGATTATTAGGGTTTAATATGCAAGATGATAACTTTTATCTAAGTGTGAGGGATTACAACCTTTATAGTCCGCTCCTTCACTTCACAAGCTCCGAGTAGAAGTCCCTTTGCCGCGATCCACGATCTCCCGGACTCATGAGAGGCTCCACGACTCGAACGATCCATGCTAGCTCGAAGTATTCCAAATCTCCGATGATCTACCTTGAAGTTACAACGACTCAAGCTTTCTCACTCAAAAGAGAAGAACACACTAATCCCATGGGCTAGATGAGATGAGGATGAGAGAGTAGTAATTTTTCTTTCCTTTTAAATCATTTTCTCATTTTATTTCATCACTTAAAGAAAAACTAGCAAGCTTTCTTGAAGAAGGAAGAAGATGATAATGAAAAGGTTATGATATCTTTTTCTTTCGTGATGAATAGAATATAAACCATATGATTGAATTGTAAACCATGGTCAAGGATGAGTGGTCTAGATTTTATAGAGAGTTAACTAGAGTTAGGGTTTGGTTGGGTTAAATAAATGTGTCATTCTAAATATCTTAAGAATGACAAAAGAAGAAAGCTTCTAGAAGGAACTTGAAGCATCCAACCCTAATCAAACCTTAACCTCAATTAATCATCCTTAAACATGTTTAACAATTAATCATATCATGTCACAATAATATATATCACATATATATTATATATTTGCAATAAAAGAAAATAATACAATTAACATATATCGCATATATATCAATGTATCATCCACTGAGAAAATGAAATAATAAAGCGAGCCAATATTAGATAATGTAATACAATATATCATATATATTATTATACATTAAATCATCGAATCAACACTTGATTCGACGATCCGGCTATATCGAATATTACCGACTAATATATCATGTACCGATTCATCGAATCAACACTTGATCCGATGACCCGGTTCATATCCATATATCGCGAGAATATAACACGGTATCCCATATCGCATTATTCTCGTTCCTGCACATATCACATATGTGCCACTACTCCGTTTCGCCTGAGCCAAGAAACCTCTGTGTAGGACTCTAAAGAATCGTCAATACGCCGGTAGCAGGTGATGATCATATCAAACACCCACAAGCTGCAAGCGGTCAGCTAAACGTAACAGCCACCCAGGTATTGAGCGATCAGAAGATCAACAAGCTAGCCTGTGCGTTCTCCTGTGAATCCAACCAGTAACACTCCCGTACAGTCCGGTCTGTTCGTCTGATATGTCGCATATCAAGTCTAAGGGTGGTATACGTCAGACCCCAGTAACCGATAAGTCGTGTCGATGTGTGGCTCATAACGGGTCGAGAAACTACTAGTAACACTTACCAGTAAATCTCTATATCAGCCCTGGCCAGGGACTTCCAGTTATAGCCAATCGAACACAGCACAACATCAACTCCCTATACCGGGAGAGACGAATCCCCTCCTATCGCTCATTGCCTCCATGTGATTCGGGACTGTACCCAAAAGCCACCGTTTTGCACGCCCTCTTGGACGTGGTAAGGTGGAAATCAAAGCACAGTGGGAATCACACAAGACTCTATGACGATCTCGGGTCTTCAGACTACCCTGTACCTGTGTCACCGGAGAACTGCCATCTGACGTGTGGTATATCACCATCTGGGAGTTCTCGACGAGTCCGTCCAGTATACCCAGTCTCCACTGAGCACCCGTACACCATCCTTGATGTCAAACACCGATGGATATGGGATCATCCATCGCCCATCATATAGGTCAAGATGCATATACGCTAGTCCACTCTGGTGTATCGATGCCCTGTCTCGATATACCCTCGGCTAGGAACAGTTATAGGATGTACTCATCGACTACCGTGGCCCCACTAGTATGATCTCATCATAGTCCCAGTAGTCGAGTACAGATCCTAAGGGCTTTATCAACATGTGAGAGTAAAACAGTAAACCAATACAAGTCAACACGTTAAGATAAAGTGAAACCAAATAGCATACTATCATGACGAGCAAGAAAGTCATCTCTATATATAACCAAGCATCCATTATAATATACATCATATGTACAACAATGGCCTCTAGGGCATATACATAACTAACACATACGACCTCTATATCGTTTCGCCTGGAGTAGGGAAACTCTCTGTGTGGGACTCTAAAGACTCGACTACTACGCTGGCAGTGGGTTTAACCACAGACCGCAAGCGGCACTAGCTGTACGTAACGGTCCCCAGGTAAATATCGATAAGAAAGCCGATGAGAAAACCCATCCGAACTCCTACTGAGTCTGATGTGACAATCTCCGTACAGTCCGGTCTATTCGTCTAAGACTATCGAATATCCGGCCTAGGGGGCGGCAAGCGTCAGTCCCCTAATAGCGGTATAAGTCGTGTCGGAGTGAAGCCCATTACACCCTGAGAAACTACTGGAACCTACCAGCAAATCTCGCTTGCTCTGGCCAGGGACTTTACATAATGGCTTTCTGACACAGCGCGATATCAACTCCCAATACCGGGAGAGACGAATCCTGTCTAACTGCCACTGCCTCCAAGTGCTCGGGACTGCACCCAACTGCCACCTGTTTGCATGACTCCTTTGAGCCGTGGTAGGGTAGCAATCTAAGAACAGTGGGACACACTCGAGGCGAAGTAGCAGTGTCAAGTCTGCAGACTATGCTGTACTCATGTCACCTGGGAACTGTTAACTGACGACTGGTATAAAACCAACCTACAGTTCCATGCGAGTCCTATCCGGTGTACCCGTAACCCAACGAGCACCTGTATACTATCTTCAGTACGACGTACTGACGGCTGTGGGACAGACCATCTCCCTAACTGGGATAAGAAGCGTACACACTAGTCTACTCCGGAGTATCGATGCCCTGTCTCGATAATCCTACGACTAGGGACCTGAATAAGGATGTGCTTATAGACTATCCAGCCCCCACTAGTGTGACTGCCATCACAACGCTGGTAGTCAAGCAAGATCCTAAGAGCTCTATCAATACGTATACTCACATATTAAGATAGAAAAAACCAAGTAGCATACTACCATGTTTAGCAAGACTGTTATATAACTGTGAATATCCCAAGCTTCCATTAAGTAATATATAAACTAGTATGATACAATAATGGCCCCTAGGGCATATACACTAACAATCTCCAACTTGCACTAGGGCCATGTACTGGCATATCGAAGACCGATGATCTCGAGTAGCCTCTTGAACTGAATCTGAGGTAGGGCCTTCGTGAATGGATCATCAATGTTCTCTTCAGTAGTAACTCTCCGGACCTCGATCTCCCGACGATCAATGATCTCCCTGATTAGGTGATACCGCCTTAAGATGTGTCTGGACTTCTGATGGGACCTTGGTTCCTTCGCTAAAGCTATAGCTCCGTTGTTGTCGCAATACAGAGGTATTGGATCAACAATGGTAGGAACCACCTAAAGTTTTGTTAGGAACTTCTTCATCCAGACCGCTTCTTTTGCGGCATCGCAAGCAGCAATATACTCCGCTTCCATCGTCGAGTCAGCAACGGTGTCCTGCTTGGAACTCTTCCAGCACACCGGCCCTCCATTGAGGGTAAAGACATAACCTGACATGGACTTGGAATCGTCCTTATCACTCTGGAATCCGGAATCAGCATAGGCCTCCATCTTGAGGTCTTTTCCGCCGAAAACCAAGAACATCTTCTTAGTCCTTCTCAGGTACTTGAGAATGTTCTTTACTGCTATCCAGTGCTTCTCCCCTGGGTCTGACTGATACCGGCTTACCACGCTCAGTGCGTAAGCTACATCTGGTCTGGTGCACAACATCACATACATTATAGAGCCTACCGCAGAAGCGTAGGGTATAAAAGACATGCGTTCCCTTTCCAAACCAGTCTTGGGAGACATCTCTTTGGATAGGGTGATTCCGTGACAAGCCGGTAGATTACCGCGCTTAGAATCTTCCATGCTGAATCTTTTCAGTACAGTGTCGATATACCTGGACTGCGAAAGTCCCAACATCCTCTTGGATCTATCACGATAGATCCGGATCCCCAGAATGTAAGAGGCATCACCCAGGTCTTTCATGGAGAACCTGTGTGACAAGAATCCTTTGACAGATTGTAGCATAGGAATGCCATTTGTACAAGACAAGGAATACGACAGTTCTTGCTACAACTTTACTATATATGCATGGTTCATCTGGATTTTTGATAAAGTCATACTCTTTGACCGTTTCATCAAAACAGATGTTCTAACTCCGCGATGCCTGTTTTAATCCATAAATGGATTTAAACAACTTGCATACTTTCCCGCTGCTCCCACTCTGATTGAAACCCTCTGGCTGATCCATATAGACGCACTCTTCTAAATTACCATTTAGAAAAGCCGTCTTTACGTCCATCTTCCAGATTTCATAATCATGGAAGGAAGCAGTAGCAAGAAGGACCCGAATGGATTTGAGCATAGCCACTCGAGAAAAAGTTTCGTCATAGTCCAAACCAGGTCTTTGACGAAAACCCTTTGCAACAAGTCTAGCCTTATAGGTTTCCACCTGTCCATCTACACCAATCTTTTTCTTAAAGATCCATTTGCATCCTATGGGTTTTACCCCATCTGGAGCAAAGTCCAAAGTCCATACTTTGTTGTGTACATGGACTCCATTTCGGTCCGCATTGCATCTAGCCATCGTACCGAGTCGCCACTCTGGATGGCCTGCTGGAAGCTAGTAGGTTCATCATCATCTATGATGCAATCCTCTCTATCCCTATCTATGAGAAAATCGTAGTATCTCTCAGGCAGATAAGACGGCCTACTACTCCTGCGGAGGGGTGCGGGAATGTCCTGTTCTTCTTGAACTACTGGTTCTACCAAACTTTCAGTAGTAGTTTGTGGTTCTGGAATTTCTTCCAGTTCTATTTCGCTCCCACTTATTTCCTTTTCTAAAAACTGCTGTTCTAGAAAATGGGCATTACGAGAAACAAAAACCTTTTGTTCCTCTGTGTAATAGAAATAATATCCCTTGGAGTTATTTGGATATCCCACAAACTTATACTGTACCGATCGTGCCTCAAGCTTGTCCACATGCTGCTTTTTAACAAAAGCTGGACATCCCCATATCTTCATATGCTGAAGATGGGGTTTCTTCCCACTCCACATCTGATATGGGGTGGTAGGCACAGTCTTGGAGGAGCCCTGTTCAGAAGATATGCCGCTGAATCTAGTGCATAACCCCAGAAAGATCGCGGTAACTCAACATTACTTATCATGGAACATACCATATCCAATAGGGTTCGATTCCGTCTCTCCGATACACCATTATGCTGTGGAGTGTATGGAGGAGTAAGCTGAGAGAGAATTCCTTTCTCTTTTAGGTAACCTAGGAACTCGGCACTTAAGTATTCACCACCTCGATCAGATCTTAGTGTCTTGATACTTTTGCCGGTTTGGTTTTCTACTTCATTCTTGTATTCTTGGAATTTCTCAAAAGCCTCGGATTTATGTTTCATCAGATAAATGAATCCGTACCTTGAGTAATCATCCGTAAAAGTAATGAAATAGGAAAAACCACCTCTTGCATGTGTAGACATTGGACCACATACATCGCCGTGTATGAGTCCTAAGAGTTCGCTTGCTCTTACTCCATGTTCAGTAAATGGAGTCTTTGTCATCTTTCCTTTGAGACAAGATTGACAAGTGGCATAAGTTTGATATTCGAACGAGTCCAAATATCCTTCTCTATGTAACTTAGTCAACCTTCTCTCATTGATGTGACCCAGTCTACAATTCCATAAGAAAGCTTTAGTTAAATCTGGAGACTTTCTTTTTAGTGTGTTCTGGACATTGAAAATTTGGAATTGGTTTAAGACATATATACCGTTATCCAGTGTACCGGACCCAATCAAACTATGATTAAGGTGGATGTTAACAACATCACTTACAAACGTGAAATCATAACCTTTATTTGATAACAAGGAAACATATATGATATTACACGTTAAGCTGGGTACACAAAAACAGTTATGTAAAACCAAAATGTGTCCACTCGTCAATCCCAGGTGATAATCCCCTACGGACACAGCTCCCACGCTAGCTCCGTTAGCAACCATCAGGGTCATATCACCATCCTTCAGCACTCTACGGTTTCTCA
Source organism: Agapanthus africanus (assembly GCA_030015575.1). Lineage (NCBI taxonomy): Eukaryota > Viridiplantae > Streptophyta > Magnoliopsida > Asparagales > Amaryllidaceae > Agapanthus > Agapanthus africanus. The sequence continues at coordinate 664,545,373 of CM057340.1, forward strand.
GTGCCTGCAATGAATTGCATATATGAGATCCTGATCCGGTATCCAATACCTAGGAAGTAGAGTTGATTGACAGACAATTCTCAATTACAAACACACCTGAAGTCGAAGCCACAGCTTGCTTCGGTTCCTGATTCTTGGCGTTCCATGCCTTGCAATCTTTCTTCCAGTGCCCTTACCTATGACAATGGAAACACTCATCCTGGGCCACTACTGGTACCGCAAACTTTTTCTTTCCCTTCGCTCCCACCTTACTTACACCTCTGCTAGGTTTGGTGGCGGCCTTCTTTTTCCTTCCTTTGGCCCTAGCCTTGGACCCGGAAGAAGAAGCACCGCTAACAAACATAGCGGGTGTTTCTCTTGCCTTCTGCAAGGTGCCCTCTGCACTCCTCAACATGTTAAGGAGTTCCGGAAGTTCAACTTCTTTTCTTTGAATGTTGAATTTCAGAATAAACTAGGCGTAGGTGGAAGGAAGGGACTTGAGAATAAGGTCTGTATAGAGCTTATTATCCAAAATCGTCCCAAGGTCTGCGAGCTCTTCTGTATAGCCAATCATCTTTAGGTTTAAGCAGGATCAGTCTCTTGAGCCTCAGAGAGCCGGAGATATGGGTGCTTTCCTATTTAAGGTAGACAACTTAACAAACGGTGTTATCAACACGGTAATCGTTTTTGAAATAGACACAAATCCTGCAGCCCATGTGCAGCGGTTACCGATAACACCAAAACCTAATTCAGGGCTTCAATTTCTTTTCTAATTGTTCTGACTGAGACTGGGTCTCATTATAAATAATCTGACTTGAATATGATTCAAGTACAAACTACAATTCAAAATGAATCCATGAATCCATATATCCAATCTATCCAATCTATTTTGACCGAACCGAACCATGGATATACTTCCATCTGCATGATTCTCTAGTTACATCCATTTAATAATATCATGGTTTTGGCAAGTCATTCATCTATACAATTTAAATTACAAGACAATACAATACAAACAAGACATCGCGGGGTTTAAGGGGTAGATTGGTATGGAAGGTGTTAGAAGTGGCATGGGACTGCAAGATTTAAGACACCTGACCTATATTCATTTGCTGTTGTACCGTGGCATAAACGGTTCCTTGTACTCCATTTGCCTTTAGTTTCTGGCATATAGAGACTCTTCTCGTATACACTGACATCCTTCTGTACCAAGCTACAAACAACAACGTTAACTATGTAATACAACTTTAAAAGTTACATTCTCTCTCTGTCTATTCTATTTCTCCCTTATCTTTGGGATTTACCGAGCGATTTGTTCGCTGACGACATTCTCTTTCTTCTTCTTTGAATGTCGTCAGGTGATTCGGACCTTCCAGAGATCGAGCCTAGCACGGAAGACTTGGACCGGTTTATTGAAGATCCCGAGCTGTAGTTACACTTGTGCATTTTCTTTATATTCTGTATTTTCCATTTCAGTTATACCACTGTTTAGGCATTGCTTTCATTCAGAGCTATTTACTTTTCCATGAACTGTACAACAGAATGTTAATAAATAAAGTTGTTGTTCAATTATATCTTTTGTATCTTGTGCATTTTATTAATATTGCTTAGATACGCTTAGCGTATTTTCTTCAGAGTAAATACGTAGCGGCCTTGTCCGGTCCCCTTCGTCGTACACCGGGAAGCGGGGTATGACGGGTTTTGTTGGTGGCTCATGCAGGTCAGAGCTGTATGGAACCCTACTGTTCTCCGCCGAAAACCGGGAAGACAAACGTCTTGCCTGAATTTGGGAGCAGATGCCATTTGGTTTTATCCGTCCACTTTTCCGAAAATGCTAAGTTGATTTATGGCACCGTGTATTGGAGGTTTAGACGGATGCGGCCGTTGTAGCAGATTCCCCCCCATTTGAGGAGTTTTTGATTGTGGGGACGCCCTTCCCTGCAAGCGCAAGCCCTTGCAGTTAATTACGCTACCGCATCGCAGTAACAACTTTCTCTTTCTCCAGATGGTCACTTTGTGTCGTATGTGTTTATTTTATTTTTGGTTGCCCGTGGATCGTATACGGAGACTAATTTATGTTGTCGCCCGTAGGGCGTGGATTAGTCCAAATCCGTATTTTCTTAGATTTGGTTTTGGTTTGGGTTTAAGGATCGTTATTCTCATTGAGATTAAGATCAACTTAAACATTTGTTAAGGACGCGTTAGTCTAATTTTAGACTAAGATCTACTTAATAGAATCATTTAGATCCAACAAAAGAGCATTTGGACTCTTTTGTTTTAGTTTACGGACGTTGTGGTCCAATGAGTTTAAGGACATCATAGTCCATGTCAGTTTAGAGATATCATAGTCTGTAAAGTTTAAAAACATCATAGTCTATGAGTTTAAGGACCTCACAGTCCATAAAGTTTAAGGACATTATAGTCCGTGAGTTTAAGGATCCCACAGTCCGTAAAGTTTAAGGACATTATAGTCCAGTTTAAAAACGTTATAGTCTGTGTGGTTTTGGTTCAACCGTTTGGGGATGCACCAAAAGTTATTGGTTATTGGGACCCTCCGTTTCTCTGAAGACGTTGAGGAATTACAACGACATATATCAGAAGTATGAAGAGATGTACCCTTGAACCAATATTGGTTGGGAGATCTGTAGTCAGGTTTGGGACTAAAATTAGTTAAAAAGATTTATGAGCATATGGGCTCAATTAATCTGAATTAGGGATCTGTGGCCAACTTGGGCTCGGCCCACTCAGTTAAAATGTTGAACATTTAATAAGGCTCGGTCCTTTTTTATTTAACAATGCTGAGCATTGGTTTGGGTTCTGACAACTTTTTTGTCTTTTATCGAGTGTTGAACACTCATTATAACTCTGAGGCTTTATTTAAAGAACAGTTTATGTTCTCTCAGCGCACACATGAGGAGCACGTGGCGCGCTTGGCGTTGAACGCCAGACTTAGAGCACTAAGGCACTTCCTGTGAGATAGCACACACGTGAGAAGCACGTGGCGCACTTGGCGCTGAGCGCTAGTCAATGAGTGCAGAGTGCTCTTTATTAAGTAGCGCTCATATGAGGAGCACGTGGCGCGCTTGGCTCTGAGCGCCAGCCAATGAGTGCGGAGCGCTCCTTATGAAATAGCGCACATGTGAGTAGCACGTAGCGCGTTTGGCGCAAAGCGCCAGCCAATGAGTGCAGAGCGCTCTTGATCAATTTTGTGCTCTGAGAATTAAGTTCTCGTTTATAAGAGACTTTGTCTTATGGTTCTAAGAACAAGGTTCTTATTTTTATAGGAGATGTTATAATCTCTTCTGTTTTTGTGAAAGACTTTGTCTTTGTGGATCTGTGATCTGAAGAGAATTAAGTTCTTCTCTCCCCCTTTTATGATGAGATGATATGATCTCTTTTTGTGAAAAACCTCTATCTTATAGATCTATGATCTAGAAAAGAACTAAGTTCTTCTTCTTTTATGAGATGTTTTGATCTCTCTGTTTTATTTACCTTGAAGAAGTTCTTCTTTTCAGAGCCCGCTCTTCTTTTTGAAATTTCTCAAAGTTTGTAGGGGGGTTTCTCTGTACAAGACTAGAAGTCTTGGGTCCTTTATATAGGGGGGCTGATTTGTTGAATCAGTTAGGAAAATCTCTCATTAAGAGATCTCTGATTGATTTGGGGAATGTTTCCCACCGTTGGATCTTTGATCCAAGGGCTTCTGTTTTACAGAAAACAATCTTCTTGTTTTTAACAAGATTGGAGAAATATTTTCCCATACAGAACTCATTCTGTATCTTAGTGAATTTTAATCACCATTGGATTTTTGATCCAATGGTGCTCTGATTTACAGAGCACAATCTTTCCTGTTTGGAAAGATTTGAGGAGTATTTCCTCAACAGAATTTTATTCTGTAATTTGATGATTTATTCATCTTAGTTGGATCTTTGATCCAATGGTGGAGAACATTTAGTTCTAGCGCTTGGCGCACTCGTGCTTTGCACGTGAGGCGTTGTCTCAGAGTCTTTGACTCTTAGCACTGGCGCTCCTAGCGTTCAGCGCTCTCGTGCTTTGCACGTGAGGCACTGCCTTAGAGTCTTTGACTCTTCAGCGCTGGCGCTCTTGGCGCAGTTCAAATTTTGAATTTTGAATAAAGCTTTGCTCTCAATTGGGGAAACACCTACCATGCAGTTCAGCTCTGCGTGGACAACCTAAGGAATATAACACAAGAACCAGCAGCTAAAATATTCTTTACAATTCATATTACTTGAATCTTATCATATACTTTGAATCTGTCCTAACCCAAATTTTCTTTCAAGGTTATGGATTCCCCGAACAATACCAGCACCAATGTCAACAACACACCTCCACCACTACTACTTACACCTGCTGTCCCTGCTCCGATCAACGAGCAGACGGTTCTACTTGAGGCGATCCATAGCCTCCTAGAAGGACAGCAGCAGCAGACTATTCTTTTAATGAACCGTCCCGAGGCAGAAGCATCTGGGGTGAAGCAATTCAGGGCTTTGCACCCTAAACAGTTCTCAGGAAAAGAGAGCCCTCTAGAAGCCCAGAAATGGGCTCAGAGCATTGAAGATGATCTGGCAGTGGCACAAGTGCCAGAGACAGCTTGGGTTCGTGTGGCGAAACTACATCTTACGGACAATGCACGGGTCTGGTGGAAGGCGGAAGAAAGCCATCTTGATCAACCCATCGAATGGAAGACTTTCCGAAACATGTTCGACGCAAAGTACTTCCTTGAGACTGCCAGGTTCGACATAGAACAATCTGCAACAAGGTTCAATATGGACCAAGTCAGTAGATGACTATGACGCTGAGTTCACTATGCTCAGTCGGTAAGATATGTCTCAATAATTCGATTTTTCAATATATCACAGACTACACAGCTAACACAATACTTTAACAGATTTGCGGCACACCTGATACCGACGGATGAGATCAGAGCCCGTCGATTTAAACAAGGTTTAGATTCGGAGATCCAGGCTTCACTAGCCATAGGAAATTTTCCGACTCATGAATCGGCTCTGAAAGCTGCACGCCATTATGAGGCCGTGGTAAAGATGAGGGGCAGACCTCAATCTACAGGAGTTAAACACCCTATCAACCAGATAGTAAGAGGAGCTTCGTCAAGGCCACCATTTGTGCCAAGAAGATAGGGAGTACCGAACAACAGGCCCAACCCAGCCTTTTGTAACTACTGTAAGAGAGATGGGCATCTGATGAAAGACTGCCGGCATGCAAACTGCCTTTGCTTAGTCTGCGGCTCAGCTACTCACGATATTGTGTCTTGTCCTCGTAGACAAAACACATATGCTGCACCCAGGCCAGCAATCACTTACCCGCAATGCCCAGCCATCCAAGCACCTGCTCCGAGACTTGCACTACCTGCTCCACCACCTAGAGGACCACCGACTGCACCCCCTCCTCGCCAGTTCCATCAAGCTTAAAGGAACGTTCCGAGGAATGCTCCTCAGGCCAAGAGGAATGTACCACGACGACAGGCTTTCACGATGACCGTAGAAGAAGCTGAGGATACTGGACAAGTTATCGCTGGTAACCCTTTCTTCTCAAATCTTTTCTTTCAGTCTTACTACCTATCTGCATACTTTTCCCTAAACCTAAAACATATCCCACATACCTTAGGTACAATACTAGTAGCCTCACTTCCTGCACTAGCACTCTTCGATACTGGAGCATCTTATTGCTTTATGTTGCAACGGTTCGTCCGAACTCATGCGATTTCAGTCACACCGCTTGTATCCGGCTAGAATATCAGTTCAGGGAATGGCGTTCTAAAGGCAACAATGGGATACAACTTGTGTCCAGTAGCCGTCTGCACCAGAGAATTCTATGCTGACTTCAAGGTCTTGGACATACCGAATTTCGATGTGGTTCTATATATGGATTGGCTCGGAACCTTCTATGCTACCATCGACTGTCATCAAAGGAGGGTAGTATTTGAGATTCCAGACCATCCGGTCTTTTATTTCAAAAGTGGAGACCATACTCTGGAGCCAAGTACCTATAAGGCGAAGCCGAAGAAGGCAGTAATTGCAGCAACTCAAGCAGAGGAAGGATCAAAGCCAGAAGTGGTTCGAGAGTTCGACGATGTATTTCCTGACGATATATTAGGTTTGCCTCCCGATCGAACTCTTGAATTCAGCATTGATTTAGTACCAGGAGCACAACCGGTGATCAAAGCACCTTATCGATTAAGTCCTGAAGGTTTGAAGGAAGTCCGAACTCAGTTGGACGAATTATTGGCGAATGGATGGATTCGTCCCAGCACTTCAAGTTGGAGATCACCAGTATTACATGTGAAGAAGAAGGAAGGTTCATGTTTCCCCCAATCAGAGCAAAGCTCTGTTTGAATTTCAAATTCAAAAGGTGAAGCAACGCTTCAGATCTCTTGTGCTGCGCGCAGAGCGCCACGTGTCAAAAGCAGACACGCCAGCGCAAGAGGCACTGCGCCCAAGGCAGCGCACCCCAATCAGAGCAAGGCTCTGTTTTAAAATTTAAACTTTAAAAATAAAGGAAGCAACGTTTCAGATAACTTGCGCTCTGCGCTGCGCGACACGTGTCGGCGCAGTTGCGCTGCGCGACACGTGTCGGCGCAGTTGCGCTGCGCGACACGTTGTTAGTTATATGTATGCCCTAGAGTCCATTACTGTACATGAGATGTATATTATAGTGGATGCTGGGACATATATAGGTAGGACTTTCTTGCTCGACATGATAGTACGTTATCTAGTTGCTCTTTATCTTAACATGTATACTTTCTGTCTCTCTGTTACATGTTGATAAAGCCCTTAGGATTTGTACTCGACTTCCTGGACTATGATGTAGATCATTCTAGTGGGGCCTGGGTAGTCCATGAGTACATCCTTCAAAGTTCCTAGTCGTGGGAATATCGAGACGGGGCATCGATATTCTAGAGTAGACTAGCGTATATCTTCTCGACCCATATGATGGGCGATGGATGATCCCATATCCATTGGTGTTTGACATCAGAGATGGTATGCGGGTGCTCAGTGGTGACTGGGTACACTGAACGGACTCGCCGAGAACTCCCAGATGGTATTATACCTCACGTCAGATGGCAGTTCTCTGGTGACACTGGTACAGCTTAGTCTGTTGACCCGAGATCGTCATAGAGTCTTGTGTCTCCCACTGTGCTTTGATTTCCACCCTACCACGGCTCTACTGAGTCGTGCAAACGGGTGGTTTTTGGGTACATTCCCGATTCACATGGAGGCAATGAGTGATAGGAGGGGATCCTTCTCTCCCGGTATTAGGGGTTGATGTTGCGCTATGCTCGACTGGCCATAACTGGAAATCCCTGGCCAGGGTTGCACTGATTTACTGGTAAGTGTTATCAGTAGTTTCATGCTTGTTATGGACCTTACATCGGCATGACTTATCAAGCTACTGGGGTCTGACGTTTACCACCCCTAGGCGAGATATGCGACATATCAGACGAACAGACTGGACTGTGAGGTAAGTGTTACTGGTTGGATTCACAGGAGTGTGAGAAGGCTTGCTCGTTAATCTTCTGATCGCTCAATACCCGGGTGGCCGTTACATTTAGCAGACCGCTTGCGGCTTGTGGGTGTTTGATATGATCATCACCTACTGCCGGCGTATTGACGAGTCTTTAGAGTCCTACACAGGGGTTTCCTGGCTCAAGCGAAACGAAATAGGAGCGCATATGAGATATGTGCGGGACCGAGATTGATACGATATGAGATACCATATTCTATTCTCGCGATTTGTGACATTGATCGGTTGTATACGATATAGCCACTTACCGAATCAAGTGTTGATTCGATACATTGATACACTAGATATTAGTCAGTTATATGCAATATGACCGGATCGTTAAATCAAGTGTTGATTTAATGATTTAATGTATAATTATATATTTGATATATTACTTTACATTAACTACTATTGGTTCACTTAAGATTGATTTTCTCACTAGATTGTGCACATTGTTTATATGTGATATATGCAAGTGTACGTGTTTGTATCATGCTTGATGATATATACAAGTTGTGTGTATGGGACTTGTATCAAGATTAGGTTTAAGATTAGGGTTATTGTTTTATCAAGAGATTTAACAAAAGAATTAAACTTGGTCAAAGTTATTAAGCTTGAAGAAGCTTGGAGAAACTTTGACAAAGTCCACTCTTTTGTCATTTCTCTTGATGTTCTTTAACCTAACCCTTAACCTAATACCTTGGTCAATTCTCTACATGAGTTAAGCATGAGGGCTTAACTCAACCATGGTGCCATAATTAAAAGGATAAGTTTCATTTGGATTCAATTATTCTTTATTCTTTCTTCTTCTTCTTCTTCATCAAGCTCCATCAAAAGCTTGCTAGCTCCAATGGTGCCATGAGAAAAAGTGTGAGAAAAACAATTCTAAAGTGAGCCCACTTCCTATTTCTTCATCCTCTACTACTTGCCATGTAGTATAGGGTGTTCTCTTCACAAAGTTTTTAATCAAGTGAAGGAATAGCTTGAGTTTGAGTCTCCCCGACTTAGATCATCTTCGGCCTTGAAGTCAACGACCTAGCCCGCTCATTTCTCCCATGAAACCATCGCTAGGGTCCGGGATCCCGATGATCGCAGCGAAGGGACGCCAACACGGAGCTTTACAAGTGAAGGATCGGATCTACAAAGGTTCTAATTCCTTTCACTTAGTAGTAAAGTAGTTTACTAGCTTTTAGTTTCGCCTTACCTCTAGTAAACGATCTTGCATAGAGTTATTAGGCACATAAAAATTTGATTTTGGCGAACCTCATGAGTGTGCCTAGTAACCCTACACACGCGTCAAGCGCAGATGCGCTTGCGCCAACTGCGGCAGCACTAAAATTTAAATAATAAATTATTTAATTAATCAGAATTAAAATTCTAGAAAGATCTTTCCAATCTTATTAAAATAAGAAGATTGTCTTCTGTAAAACAGAGGCCTTAGGATCAAAGATCCAATGGTGGGGAAATATCCCCAGATCAATCAGAGAAAGATCTCTGTAACTAACCTAACAAACTAATTGGCCCTATATAAAGGCCCCTAGACTCCAAGTCTCACATAGATAGACATACAAATATACAGAGAGAAATAGAAAAAGGAGAGAACTCTGAAAGAATTTAGAAGATCATCTTCTTCAAGGTAAAAGAAAATTTCTTGGAAGAACAGAGATGAAAACATCTTATAAAAAGAAGAATTTCTTCTAAAAAGATCAAAGATCTAAGAACAAGATCAAGATCTTCATCACAAAAAAAAAAAGAAAAAAAAGAAAAAAAAAATCCAATTACAAAAAATTAAAGAAGTAATTTACTTCATCCCTAGATCTTTTGATCTATATAAAGGCATAGCCTTTTAATGAACCATTGGTTCTTGAATCGTGAGGTAGAACCTCTTTAGAACTGAAAATATTCTTTTCTTTGATCTAAATTTGATCAAGATGCGCTCTGCGCTATTGAACAGTGCCCTGCACATGCGCTCTTGAATTGGCGCACTCCACCAGAGCGTGCCACGTGTCAGCAGCGCATTGGTGCAGCGCACTGCGCTAACAGACTTGCGCTCACCAGATCGTGACACGTGTCACCTCCACATGCGCTGGTGTCTTGCGCTCTTTAATTGGCGCAGAGCGCCTGACAGGCCACGTGGCGCACTGTCAGACCATTAAATGCTCTGCATTATTAAAAAGGGGCAGAGCCCAATTAAAAGGTCTAACAGACCAAAACAAATGCTATGCATTATTAAAAAGGGCCGAGCCCAATTAAAAGGCCGAACGGGCCTAATCTGAATGCTGCGCATTTAATTAAAAAAGCCCAATGCTATGCATTGTTTAAAAAGGGCAGAGCCCAAACAAAGGCCTAACAGGCCAAATATAAATAAAATGTTGAACATTTTCAAATGGACTTAGCCCAATTCTGGCCATAAGTCCTCAATTTAAATTGAACTGAGCACAACTGCTCTCCCAAATCAATTTACACCCGGTTCAAGGGTACATCTCTGAACTCCTCTGATATTTGTCGTTGTAATCCTTCAACGTCGTCAGAGAGGTGATGGGTCCCGACAACCATACATTGCTACGGAATGTGGGGTCCTTAAACTCATAGACCGAAATGTCCTTAAACTATTATTCGTCCCCAAAATGGGAATGTTGAACCGAAATGTCCTTAAACTAATATTCGTCCCAAAAATAGGAATGTTGGACCGAAATGTCCTTAAACTAATATTCGTCCCCAAAATGGGAACGTTGGACCGAAATGTCCTTAAACTAATATTCGTCCCCAAAATGGGAATGTTGGACCACCATGTTCTTAAACTAGAAATCGACCGCAATGTCTCTAAACTAAACAATAGAGCCTAAATGCTCTCTTGTTGGATCCAAACGATCCCGTTAAGTCGATCTTAGTCTCAAATTAGACTAACGTATCCTTAACCAACGTTTAAGGATACGGATTTGGACCAAAACCCCAAACCCAAATCTAAGAAAATACGGATTTGGACTAATCCACGTCCTACGGGCGACAACACAAATTAGTCTCCGTAAACAATCCACGGGCAACCGAACACAAAACAAACACCCACGACACGAAGTGACCATCTGGAGAAGGAAAGTTGTTACCGCGATGCGGTAGCTTAATTAACTGCAGGGGCTTACGCCTGCAGGGAAGAGCGTCCCCACAATCAAAACCCCCTCAAACGAGGGGGAATCTGACGAAGTCTGCTACATCGGCCGCATCCGTCTAAACCTTCAATACACGGTGCCATAAATCAACCTGGCATCCTCGGAGAGGTGGACAGATAGCACTAATTTGCATCTACCCCCAGATTCAGGCAATACGTCAGTCTTTCCCGGCTTCCGGCGGTAAACAGATTCTGGCACGCCCGGTGGGACTTTTTCCTCTTTCCACTCCACACTTCGTGCGTCGTATTCGCGAACGAATCGCGGTTTGTTAATGGTTGCCCTCAGATTTCAAGTTACTAAGATTTGGTCTCTTACTTGGCGCAGAAGGCAAACAGCAATGACGTTCAACTGCTCGAACTGCTCGAACTGCAACTGCAACCGACGCTCCGCCTCACCTGGAGGTGTAGCCTATGGACCTCAGGCGGCATCACTGTTCACGATGCCGGTGGAACAAATTACCAGGCTACTACTGGACTATTTTTCGGGACCATGCTCCCGCAAATGAGCTTCACGGCCCCAGTGCCTGTACCGGAAGGTCCTAAGAAGTTGGTTTTCGATCGACTTACAGCTGCTGCGGCCCCTCTCAACGGGTCGCCCAACACCAATGCCTCGGTCTTCTCCAGACTAGGCCAAAACTTCTTGCAGGCCCACGATTAAGCTTGCGGTCCCAAAGAAGGTTAATCAAAAGAGAGTAGCCAAACCCGCTCTTGAAGTCGTCAAGGCGGCTTCTCCCGCTAAGAGGTCGGTCTTCACAAGACTGACCGTCCCAACTCCTACTCCCACTCCGGCTACTCAAAAGGCATCAGTCTTTACTAGGCTGACACCGGCTATAGCCCCTCACCTGAACAGGGGGTTGGACAAGGCCATCCCTGTCACTGAGCCAATTCCCACAACTCGACATGCTCGACGTCGCCACTGGCGTCGAGTGAGGAAGTCCGGAGGTAGTTCCCCTTCTGGGTTAACTCCACCAGCCCCGACGACGGAAGTTAATGCTGCTGTTCCGACTGGGAACAACTTTGAACTGCTAAATAAAGTGCGTAGGAATTCTCCTACCGCTGTACTAAAAAGGTCTCCCCCTTCGCTGGAAAAGGCTGTAGAAGCAAAGCCAGAACAGCCCCAATCCCCTCAACGGCTGTCCTCCAAAATCTATAAAGTCTGGCGGCAGGCCCGAGACTCGGTGATCGATCCAAATTTCTCCCGCCAGCACAAGAAGTTGAAGGTCCAACAGGAAGTCAGCCATCCTGCTAAGCCACAAAAAGCTGTCTGGGTGCCCACCTCGACGGCTCCCTCAACTTCGACCGCTCCTGAGAAAAGAAGGCCGGAGAAGATCCCTGTGTCGGCAACAAAGGCCAAAAATACCGAACCCAAATGCCCTAAGTCTGGGGGCATGGTCGTCCATACCGTTTACATGGCGTCTGGGAAGGAGGATAGCCGCGCTTCAACGGGCCACCGACCACTCACCCGATCCATCATGAGAGCCCAGGAGCAGCAGCAGCAGAAGCTCCAGGAGATGCTGACTGGAATGGCCGCGCTCACCGGACCAAAAGAAAGCCCGGAGGCGTCATCGGAGCAGTGTCGCGGACACGAAACCGATACTGAATTCCTTTGTAGAATGCTTGAAAATAAGGACAAGGAGGCTGCAGAGCAAGCGGCCAATATAAAGCAGATGGCTCTCCTATTTCAAGACATGGTCGGAATGATGATCCAGCCAGATCCCCCAGCCGAAGATCCTCCGATTATCCTTGAAGATGACAGAGGAGAAACGTCAAATCCACCGCCGGCTCTTTCAACAGATAAGGAGGAGACAATTTCCAAAGCTGCCCTGGATGACTATATTGCTCAACAAATACGAGTTCACCAGGCAACTGAGGCAGCCGGTCAAGTTGTCAAAATGGGGTGACCATATCCGAGCTGGTATTATCAGATCAAATACCCGCCGGGCTACACGATCCCAAAATTCCATGTCTACAAGGGGACAGGCAATCCCCATCAACATGTTGCCCAGTTCAGGGCTCTTTGTGGCAACACCGGCGGCGATGATAAGATCCTGCTTCGCCAATTCATCGGCAGCTTATCGGAGACGGCGTTTGAATGGTACTCCGAGCTTCCGAACGACTCCGTCAAAACTTTCGCTGAAATGGAGTTGTTGTTTACCCAGCGTTTCGCAAGCGCCAGCGAGCGTACTCCAATAACAGCTTTGATCAATGCAAGAGTAAAGCCGGGCGAAACTTGGGTTCAATATGCAATCCGATGGCGGAACTTGTGGTCAAAATGCGAACAACGCATCGAAGAAGTGCCAGCGGTGGGCATGTTCGTGGGCACCCTAGATCCTCATGCAACTATTTCACGGTTCATGATGTTCTTTAAACCAACCACGTTCCAGACTTTGATTAATAAATTAGCCCAAATGGACCAGATGGGCCATAGACCGTCTCCTCCAAAGCCGGACTCTCGAAATGAGAAGGGGAAAGGAAAAGCGATCGTCGTCGCCAATGCTCAACAACAGCCGAGCAACTTGAAGCCGGTTGTCCGTCAAAACAATATGCATCCACGCCTATCCCTTGAGGAGAGGCTAGGACGTCCTTACTCATTTCCTCAAGATAAAACGAGAAGACTGTTCGAGCTGGCAGTGCGCAACAGACTCATCAATCTACCAGATTCAAAACGTCCGTTGCAGCCAAACGACGTCAATGATCCCAATTACTGCCCCTACCACCGAGTATTGGGGCATCCGATCGAAGATTGCTACATCTTCAAAAACTGGATTGAAGACCAATACCAACAAGGCAAGTTCGCGTTATCCGAAAGATGGAAGGTGAACCCGCCGCAACCTCATACCCCTAAAAAGGTGAATATGCCCGGGGCAACGTGCTCCCTTGTTAAAGAAGCCCCATGGGAGGTCGTTCTTTCAGCCAAAACCAAAAGAATGCTGAATGATCTCAAAACATGCCCGGCGATCAGGTGGAAAAACCCACTGGAATCCGAGATCATCGAGGGAATGCTGCAACCACGCCCAACTCCAAAGATTGGTGGGGATAGCCAAAGTGTTCACATCCAGCCGTCAAGATCTTCGAAAAAGAAGAAGAAATCCAAAAAGCCCGTGAAGCCTGGCGACAAGCGCACGGACCTACAGAAACAGATTGACGCACTGGAAGAGTACAACCAGAAAGCACGAACCCCAATCATGCTCCAAGAGTTTCTCAGCCACGTCCTTGAGGATGAAGATGATGAAGAAAGCTCATCGGATGGATCTGAGGATTACGTAGTGTAAGTCCACGTTGCTCACCCCGGTTCTTACGGGAAGGCGGAAACGGCGAAAAACAATGATTTTAGCGCAAGGCAACATGGACTAAAAGTCAGGATCTTAGCTAAACTAGATACTAGTAAACACTAATAGGTTTTAGCTACTATACTGTAGAAAGTATACCTCACGGAACCGGTCCTTCGGGTCTTCATCCCGCTGTCCCACTCGTCCATCCAAGCTCCAAGCGTCGATCCGGACCTTGGGCACCTCCGCGGCCTTCTTGAGTCGAAGACGATCCACCCGAGAGTTTTACACTAAGCTTCGGCTCAAGCCAAGGCAACTAGGGCAAAGAGATTGCTAATCTAAATGCCTTAGGTTGTGTAGAAGAGAAAGATGGAAGTGTTTGTCTATGTGGATTCTTTTTCTCTCAACACATGAGATCAAAAGAAGAGATCAAGAGGAGGAGGAAGAAGGAGAAAGTTTGTAACCATGGAGCTTTTCTTTTTCTTCTCACTTCATGAGAGAGAATGAGAAGAGAATAATGAAAAAGATTAAGCCAAATGAAATGAACCATGGTTGCAATAATACACTAAGATCATCATTACTAATCCTATCATGATAAAATTTGATGGCACATTGAATTGACCATTATCATAACTCAAGGATTAAAATGAAAATAAAAGAAGAGTGTAGATCCCTCTTGAAGGTCAATGGTCAACACGGTCAACGGGTCAACAAAGTCAAGAGAGGTCTAAGTGGTCAAATGGTTAATGCAATTAGCCATCACTAATCTATCACTAAAAGGATTAGTAAACAATGTCTCCGGCTCATAACGGTTTTGACCAAACGAATTGTCAAAACCCTAATGAGTGTTCCACATTACGGTTTTGGCCGAACCAACTGCCAAAACTCTAATAGGGCACCTCCTCTTTCATCGCTCCTCAAAACTGTGCATACACACCCGGATCCGTATTCCGTAGAATGTGAATGCACAGAAGATAAATCAAATCCATCTGTGCAATACTAGGATCTGGCTTAAACCAAAGCCCACTAGTATTGCCTGCCCGAACAGCATATGCACACAAGTGCACGTAAGTGATCGTAGCCCTGCCGTAAAACCATACGGCCTCTATACGTTTCGCTCAGTGCAGGGAAACTCTCTGTGTGGGACTCTAAAGACTCGACACTACGCGGGCAGTGGGTTTAACCACAGACCACAAGCGGCACTACCTATACGTAACGGTCCCCAGGTAGATGTCGATAAGAAGGCCGATGAGGTAAACCCATCCGAACTCCTACTGAGCCTGTATGTGACAATCTCTGTACATTCCGGTCTGTACGTCTGATACATCGTATGGCGGGCCTAGGGGGCGGTGAACGTCAGTCCCCTAATAGCGCTACAAGTCGTGTCGGAGTGTAGTCCAAAACACCCTGAGATAACACTGGAAACCTACCAGTATATCTCGCTTGCCCTGGCCAGGGACTACTTGTGTAATGGTTCTCCTAGACACAGCTCGATGTCAACCCCCAATACCGGGAGAGACGAATCCTGTCTAACCGTCACTGCCTCCAAGTGCTTCGGGACTGCACCCAACTACTACCTGTTTGCACGACTCCTTTGAGCCGTGGTACGGTAGTAATCTAAGTACAGTGGGAACACACTCGAGGCGAAGTGACAGTGTCAAGTCGGCGGACTAAGCTGTACTCATGTTACCTGGGAACTGATAACTGACGATAGGTATAATACCAACCAGCAGTTCCCGACGAGTCCTGTCCAGTGTACTCGTAACCTAACGAGCACCCGCATACTATCTCAAGTACGACGTACTGACGGCTGTGGGACAGACCGTCTCCCCCGCTGGGATGAGAAGCGCATACGCTAGTCTACTCCGGAGTATCGATGCCCTGTCTCGATAGTCCAACGACTAGGGACCTGTATAAGGATGTGCTTATGGATTACCCAGCCCCCACGAGTGTGAGCGCCATCACAACGCTGGTAATCAAGCAAAGATCCTAAGGGCTCTACTAATATGTATATAAGCGATATGCTAAAATAAACACATGCACATATTGAAGTAGAGACAAACCAAGTAGCATACTACCATTTTGAGCAAGATTGTCTATACAACTGTGAATATTTCAAGCTTCCATTAAGTAATATACAATCTAGTATGATACAGTAATGGCCTCTAGGGCATATACATTAACAATCTCCCACTTGCACTAAGGCCATGTACTGGCGTATCGAAGACCTATCATCTCGATCAGCCGCTCGAACTGAGTCTGGGGTAGGGCCTTCGTGAGTGGATCTGCAGTGTTGTTCTCCGTATTCACTCTCTTCACCTCGATCTCCCGGCGATCTATGATCTCCCTGATCAGGTGGTACCGCCTCAAAATGTGCCTGGACTTCTGATGGGACCTGGGTTCCTTCGCTAAAGCTATAGCGCCATTGTTGTCGCAATACAGCGGTATTGGACCAACAATGGTAGGAACCACCTGAAGCTCCGTGAGAAACTTCTTCATCCAGACAGCTTCCTTTGCGGCATCGCAAGCAGCTATGTACTCCGCTTCCATAGTTAAGTCTGCAACGGTCTCCTGCTTGGAACTCTTCCAGCAAACCTCCCCTCCATTGAGGGTAAAGACATAACCCGACATGGACTTGGAGTCATCCTTGTCACTCTGGAAGCTAGAGTCAGCAAAGGCCTCAAGCTGGAGGTCTTTTCCGCCATACACCAAGAACATCTCCTTAGTCCTTCTCAGGTACTTAAGAATGTTCTTTACCGCTATCCAGTGTTTCTCCCCTGGGTTCGACTGATACCGGCTTACAACGCTCAATGCGTATGCTACATCTGGTCTGGTACACAACATCGCATACATTATAGAGCCTACCGCAGAAGCGTAGAGGTATAATAGACATGTGATCCCTTTCCAAATCAGTCTTGGGGGACATCTCTTTGGAGAGGGTGATCCCGTGACAAGCCGGTAAATTACCGCGCTTGGAATCTTTCATACTGAATCTTTTCAGTATGGTGTCGATGTACCTTGATTGTGAAAGTCCTAACATCCTCTTAGATCTATCACGATAGATCTGGATCCCCAGAATGTCGTTGGCATCGCCCAGGTCCTTCATGGAGAACCTCTGCGACAAGAATCCTTTGACTGACTGTAGCATATGAATATCATTTCCTATTAAGAGAATGTCATCTACATACAAGATGAGGAATACCACCGTTCTCCCTACAATCTTACTGTAAATGCATGGTTCATCTGGGTTTTTGATAAAGTCGAATTCTTTGACAGTATCATCAAAGCAGATGTTCCAACTCCGCGATGCCTGCTTAAGTCCATAAATGGACTTGAGCAACTTGCACACTCTACCGCTGCTCCCACTCTGAATGAATCCCTCCGGCTGATCCATATAGACGCACTCTTCCAAATTTCCATTTAGGAAAGCCGTCTTTACGTCCATCTGGCAGATTTCATAATCGTGGAAGGCAGCAATGGCAAGAAGGATCCGAATGGATTTCAGCATAGCCACTGGAGAAAAGGTCTCGTCATAGTCCAAACCAGATCTTTGACGAAAACCCTTTGCTACAAGTCTAACTTTATAGGTCTCAACCTGCCTATCTACACCAATCTTCTTTCTGAAGATCCATTTGCAGCCTACGGGTTTTACCCCTTCTGGAGCAAAGTCCAAAGTCCAAACTTTGTTGGTGTACATAGACTCCATCTCGGCCCGCATTGCATCCAGCCATTTTATCGAGTCACCACTCTGAATGGCTTGCTGGAAGCTAGTAGGCTCACCATAATCCATGGTGCAATCCTCTCTATCCCCGTCTATGAGAAAACCGTAGTATCTCTCGGGCAGATGAGACTGCCTACTACTCCTGCGGAGTGGCGCTGGAATGTCCAGTTCTCCTGAACCTTCTGGTTCTACCAAGGTTTCAGTAACAGCTTGTGGTTCTGGAATTTCTTCCAGTTCTATTGCGCTCCCACTTATCTGATTTTCTAAAAATTCAGTTTCCAAGAAGTGGGCATGCTGAGAAACAAAAACCTTTTGTTCCTCTGCAGAATAGAAAAGATACCCCCTGGAGTTCTTTGGGTATCCCACAAACTTACACAGTACTGAGCGTGCCTCGAGCTTGTCCGCATGCTGCTTTTTTACAAAAGCTGGACATCCCCATGTCTTAAGGTACTTAAGACAGGGTTTCTTCCCACTCCACATCTGATATGGGGTGGTAGGCACAGTCTTGGTTGGAGCCTTGTTCAAGAGATATGCTGCTGTTTCTAGCGTATAACCCCAGAAGGATCGCGGTAACTCAGCCTTACTCATCATGGAACGAACCATATCCAATAGGGTTCGATTCCTCCTTTCCGATACACCGTTGTGTTGTGGTGTGTATGGAGGAGTAAGCTGAGAGAGAATTCCATTCTCTTTTAAGTAGCCCAGAAACTCGGCACTCAAGTATTCACCACCTCGATCAGATCTTAGTGTCTTGATACTTTTGCCTGTTTGTTTTTCAACTTCATTCTTGTATTCCTGAAATTTCTCAAAGGCCTCGGATTTGTGCTTCATCAAGAAGACATGCCCATACCTAGAGAAATCATCTGTGAAAGTAATGAAGTATGAATAACCACTTCGTGCATGTGTAGACATTGGACGACACACATCACTGTGTATGAGTCCCAAGAGCTCGCTTGCTCTTTCTCCGTGTCCAGTGAACGGAGTCTTTGTCATCTTTCCCATGAAACAAGGTTCACAAGTAGCATAATACTGATACTCAAACGGATTCAAGTATCCCTCTTTATGTAACTTTGTTAACCGTGTCTCATTAATGTGACCCAGTCTACAATGCCATAAGAAAGCCTAATTTGTTTCCGGAGACTTTCTTTTAAGTGTGTTCTGGACACTGAAGATCTGAGCTTGATTCAATACGTATATTCCGTTTTGTAATGTACCTGACCCAATCAGGACTTGATTTAGGTGGATGTTTACTACATCACTTACAAAAGTAAAATCATATCCTTCCTTAGAGATTAAAGATACAGATATGATATTACAAGTCACACCTGGTACATAAAAACAGTTACGCAGAATCAATATCTGCCCAGTTGTCAGTCTTAGATGATATTCCCCTACGGATTCAGCATACATGCTTATTCCGTTAGCAACCCTGAGAGTCATATCACCTTTCCTAATAATCCTACGGTTTCTCAGAGCCTGTAACGAATTACAGATATGAGATCCTGATCCGGTATCCAATACCCAAGAGTAGGGTTAACTGACATACAGTTCTCTATTACAAACACACCCGAAGCCAAAGCCACAACATGCTTCGAATTCTGGCTACTGGCTTTGCAAGCCTTGCAATCCTTCTGCCCTTGTTCATTCCCGTTACAATAGGAACATCCCTCTTTTACTACATCCAGTCCTGAAACTTCTGCCCTTCCCTTTCTTTCTACTTTCCTGGTTTCCTTCAGGGTAGTAGGTAGAGACTGTTGAACTAAGTCAGTATCTGACCTGTTCTTCAATGTGGTCTTCAGGTCCGAGAGCTCAAAAGAGCTGGTCTCTGTAAGGACGTTGCCCCTTACAGATGACCCGATAGCCAACCTCGCTGGAAGAAATTCGTTCGAGGTCTCATATCTTGCGATATGGGATTGCTCTCCATATAAAACTTTGTTATGGAGGAAGATAGAAGCTGAGTCCATCTTCTCGTGCTGCCTCTGGTATATACCATCAACTGAGGCTAACACGAGGCACTTGGCTTTCGCACAGTCTTCTTCCGATGTCCTACGGATATCAATATCCGTGACAGGGGAAACTGGACCTAAGACGGCAGGGGTTGGATCAGTCAAGAGGTGTCCCAGCTTGTCATGGGCAATGGACATCTGGACAGACCTTTGCCAGTCATAACAGTCAGATTCGGTCATTTTATTATCTAGATGTAACCTAGGTGCGGTCACTGGGTCGCTGCATTTAAGAGAGAGAGAAGAAAACACTTAGCATGATGCTCTTGCAAGTTTAGATTGGTTTTTAATTTATCTAAACAGGATGGCTCCCACTGTCTTTCGAATCCCTCCTCAAACCATAAAGGAAGAATTAGTCAGGATCAATCTCACCGTACAATACTTGCTTAACTGTTCAGCCAGGCCAGTGTCGGTACTTCGAGGGAGGTTTTCCAACGCTTTCGCGAAGTTCCTTAATTAAGTAACCTCTTTTCCCTGTGGGCGTAACCCCGCTAACACCTTTCTAGACACCTTCTTGGTTTATAGCATTGGTCGTTAAGTGAGAGATTTCCCGAGGAGTAGCATATACTCACAGTAGGATCGGGATCCAAATATCATCGCGTGATAAAACCGAAGGAATCCTACCAGAATCATCACACTCCAAAGGGTATACAGCGCTAGCAAGTTTCAGTGCTTATGAAACTCCCGATATAGATTTTTGCCCCATGCTCTTATGACCTTGAAGAAGGTCAACAAATCATAAGTCATATGTCAAGTTCTACCCGTCATTATCCAGGTTAATTTGAACCCACCCTCACATACCCTTGACGAAGGCCAACAAGGTAATACGACTGTTCCAAACCAACACATCTATCTATGCTACATATGAACACCCAACAGCTACCAATCAATATGCCTTGACGAAGGTCAACAAACATAGCTTGAATACTATTGAATATTCATACAAAATGACGGAGGGCTACGAATGGTTTTGGCGAAATCGTGAACATAGTGAACTTGATATAATCGATGAAATGAGATAGCTTTTAAAAGGAGTGGTTCAAGCTCCGCGTTTAAAAAGCCGGTTTTTGAAAAGAACCGAGTGGTTTTGAAAGTGTTCCAATCGACTTTTACTTGGTTTATTTTCTTGCATTAGTTCTTTTAATGCATCCCATCATTTAATCCTACCATTGCAGAAAACAACCAAAATATGACGTACGCTTATGCCATTCGTATTCGCCACGGGGCCCCGTCATCACCCATTAGGTTACTTAACTAACGACAGAGCGGGGGCTGGGCTAGCGCGGCTGAAAAACATAAGCAAGGCCTAAATAGATATCATATATAGATATATAGCAATGATAGCCATTACAGATCACAGATGAACACTTTGGATATACTAGGAATCCGCGATTCGTTCGAGCCTGCAACGAATAGCGGATTACACGGTCGCGATGAATAGCCAAACCCCACCCTAGACCCCTACGGGTGCGGCAAACTACCCGCCAAGTACCCGAAGCGAAGCAACCTCCCTCAACACCGTGAGTAGGCCACTCGACACTTCGAGATACCCGGTAGTTTGTGCACCCCACCTTGGGTCTATCCTAGGAGCAAAAACAGTAAAAAGAAATTATACAATAACGGCTACAACCCCGACCCGGTTGTGCGGCCATACAAATAATATTACATCGATTTACAACTTTTACAATGAATGAAAGAAAAAGAAACTCTCATCTCACACCCATTCCCGGCTATTCATCCGCGACAATCCAACGAGTTCATATACACAAACCATCAACATTACAGATCACAGATATGTATAACCCCCACTAATCGACGTATAGCGATTAGCGGACGTTCAATACATATATCACATCACAGAAAGTATGCATTAGCCAAAGTCTACAGAATATCGATCAAAATACGGATTTTTAACCACCCCAAAAGTCAATTTGCTCTCTGGAAAATCTGGGTAGAAAAAACATGTCTTAAAAATCCCAAAACAGCCAAACTAAAACACTGCAAAAAACCCGGTCCACGATCGAGTCAAATCGGCCGCGGAACCGCGGCAATAGCATGCTATTGCCGCGGAACAGCGGCGGTTTGATCGGTTCATGGGACCGTTTTTCTGCAGTAGTTTTAGAAAACCCTGAGACGAATTTTCATATATGTTAAATTAATTTTTGAACAGTATAAAAATTCGACAGAAAGTTGAGGTTTTGCGGACTTGTTTTGCGACTTTTTTCCGATCGATATTCTAAACACTTTGCTAACTTACTATTTTATGTTTAGCTAGTCTCTGATACCACTGTAAGTCCACGTTGCTCACCTCGGTTCTTACGGGGAGGCGGAAACGGCGAAAAACAATGATTTTGGCACAAGGCAACATGGACTAAAAGTCGGGATCTTTGCTAAACTAGATACTAGTAAACACTAAGAGGTTTTAGCTACTATCCTGTAGAAAGTATACCTCACGGAACCGGTCCTTCGGGTCTTCATCCCGCTGTCCCACTCGTCCATCCAAGCTCCAAGCGTCGATCCGGACCTTGGGCACCTCCACGGCCTTCTCGAGTTGAAGACGATCCACCCGAGAGTTGTACACTAAGCTTCGCCTCAAGCCAAGGCAACTAGGGCAAAGAGATTGCTAATCTAAATGCCTTATGTTGTGTAGAAGAGAAAGATGGAAGTGTTTGTCTATGTGGATTCTTTTTCTCTCAACACATGAGATCAAAAGAAGAGATTAAGAGGAGGAAGAAGAAGGAGAAAGTTTGCAACCATGGAGCTTTTCTTTTTCTTCTCACTTCATGAGAGAGAATGAGAAGAGAATAATGAAAAAGATTAAGCCAAATGAAATGAACCATGGTTGCAATAATACACTATGATCATCATTACTAATCCTATCATGATAAAAGTTGATGGCACATTGAATTGACCATTATCATAACTCAAGAATTAAAATGAAAATAAAAGAAGAGTGTAGATCCCTCTTGAAGGTCAATGGTCAACATGGTCAACGGGTCAACAAAGTCAAGGGAGGTCTAAGTGGTCAAATGGTCAATGCAATTAGCCATCACTAATCTATCACTAAAAGGATTAGTAAACAATGTCTCTGGCTCATAACGGTTTTGACCAAACGAATTGTCAAAACCCTAATGAGTGTGCCACATTACGGTTTTGGCCGAACCAACTGCCAAAACCCTAATGGGGCACCTCCTCCTTCATCGCTCCTCAAAACTGTGCATACACACCCACATCCGCATTCCGTAGAATGCGAATGTACAGAAGACAAATCAAATCCATCTGTACAATACTAGGATCTGGCTTAAACCAAAGCCCACTAGTATTGCCTGCCCGAACAGCATACGCACACAAGTGCACGTAAGTGATCGTAGCCCTGCCGTAAAACCATACGGCCTCTATACGTTTCGCTCAGTGCAGGGAAACTCTCTGTGTGGGACTCTAAAGACTCGACACTACGCTGGCAGTGGGTTTAACCACAGACAGCAAGCGGCACTAGCTGTACGTAACGGTCCCCAGGTAGATGTCGATAAGAAGGCCGATGAGGTAAATCCATCCGAACTCCTACTGAGCCTGTATGTGACAATCTCCGTACAGTCCGGTCTGTTCGTCTGATACATCGCATGGCGGGCCTAGGGGGCGGTGATCGTCAGTCCCCTAATTGTGGTACAAGTCGTGTCGGAGTGTAGCTCAGAACACCCTGAGATAACACTGGAAACCTACCAGTATATCTCGCTTGCTTTGGCCAGGGACTACTTGTATAATGGCTCTCCTAGACACAGCGCGATGTCAACCCCCAATACCGGGAAAGACGAATCCTGTCTAACCGTCACTGCCTCCAAGTGCTTCGGGACTGCACCCAACTACTACCTGTTTGCACGACTCCTTTGAGCTGTGGTAGGGTAGTAATCTAAGTATAGTGGGAACACACTCGAGGAGAAGTGACAGTGTCATGTCGGCGGACTAAGCTGTACTCATGTTACCTGGGAACTGATAACCGACGATAGGTATAATACCAACCAACAGTTCCCGATGAGTCCTGTCCAGTGTACTCGTAACCTACTATCTCAAGTACGACGTACTGACGGCTGTGGGACAGACCGTCTCCCCCGCTGGGATGAGAAGCGCATACGCTAGTCTACTCCGGAGTATCGATGCCCTGTCTCGATAGTCCAACGACTAGGGACCTGTATAAGGATGTGCTTATGGATTACCCAGCCCCCACGAGTGTGAGCGCCATCACAACGCTGGTAATCAAGCAAAGATCCTAAGGGCTCTACTAATATGTATATAAGCGATATGCTAAAAGAAACACATGCACATATTGAAGTAGAGACAAACTAAGTAGCATACTACCATTTTGAGCAAGATTTTCTATACAACTGTGAATATCCCAAACTTCCATTAAGTAATATACAATCTAGTATGATACAGTAATGGCCTCTAGGGCATATACACTAACACGTAGCAAGCTGCCATGTGATCTCTCATTCATCGCCAGACAATGAAGAAGCTCCTTACACAGAAAAGCTGGGGGCAGGCCCCGAACCAGAACTGCTATGGCCGTCAGATGAAATGATCGACGCCTTCCTGAATGAGATTCGTCTGGAAAGTAAAGCCAATCGGGAGCGTGAGATGGCCATATTTGAAAAAGACGAACGTCGGCGACTAGACAAAAGAGTTGAGACACTCCCGTCGGATCAAAGTACATCCACTGCAAATAAAAGCAAGTTCAAGACGAGGAAAAGGTTTGTTAAATCCATATCAATAGGGATGAAGCTACCACCCTCTGAAGGAAACATTGCCGGCAAAGCAGAAATGCACCCTTCCTACTGCTTATATCATCGAAAGATTTCGCACCCCACCGAAGAGTGCAAAGCTTTCAATAGATGGTGGCAGGGGTATGTTGTTCACCGGCAACATTTTAAGCGAGAGGAGCGCAAAACTCGTCAGGAGCGGAAAAGTACGACCGAGGAGCTTAGAGGAACTACCGGTGATTGTCGCATGGTTAATGCCGGGGAAGCGCAAATTCTCACATTCGGGAGCGACTCTGACGAGGAAATGGCTCTTAGCCCTCTCTTTAAAGAGTCCACCTCGGGAAGGGAGGAAGAACCGAAGGCCTGTGAAAACATCCAACTGCGCAATCGCACGCTTCCTGAAAAGAATCTTGGACCCTCAAATAAAAAAGATAAGGGAAAAGAAAAGGTCTCCGAGGATATCGCTCTAGATGACCATGTCATGAAAGAACTGACCGCCAAGGACCCGCCAAAGAAAAATAAGGTGGACTATAACGTTCTGGCGCACTTGAGAAAACTACCCTCACAACTCAGTATTCTCGACGCCCTTTTACTATCCAAAGAAACGAGAGATTCGTTGACCAAGGCGCTACTAGAAACAGAACAATTCCAAGCTTTTCTCGCCGAAGAAAAGATGAAGAACGAGCTTGAGGAGGTACACATGGTTGATATCACCTTCGGCGACGAAGACCTTCTCCTTGGGACGTGTGAGCACAACCTTCTCCTATATATCTCAGGATACTGCCACGATATAAAGATTGGCAAAATCCTGGTCGACAATGGGTCTTCCGTCAATCTCCTCAACGTGCGAGTGTTGAAGGAAATCTGCATGAGCGTCCAGCATCTCGCTCGTGATACGATCACCATCTCTGGTTTTGACTCCCAGTCATCGCGGACTCTCGGGTCGGTGATATTGACATTACAATTCGGGTTACTCATCACGGACATCAAATTCCATGTCATAGACGCCAAGACATGCAATAATGCTTTGCTCGGCCGACCCTGGTTACAAGAGTACAATATCATCCCTTCTACACAGCATCAGTGTATGAAATATTTTAAGGATGGTCTCGAGTATACCGTAACAGGAGAGCTGAACCCATTCTCCATGAACGAAGTCTGCAAATATGAAGATGAAAAATACTTCTTACCGGATTTCGAGGATACAGAGAGATGTCACAAACCGGAGAACAAAGCTATCACCACCATTCCAGTCTTCGGGAGTGATACCGAGGATGAAGAAGCGATGGTTTATTTAGGTCCACCTCGGCACAACAAGCCGGGACCGTCCGCTCCTATGTTGATCTTTGGCAGCGACTCGGAAGATGAGGTCCATGCTATATTCTCTGCTCGGCCTTCAATACGAACATTCGCTGATGAAGAGCAAAGTTTGCAAGTTGCTATGGTTCCGCCCAAACATCATAAAGAACTGGACGCGCTCGATACCTACAGTGTGGAAGAGCTGCAGACGTTCTATGTCCCTCCCAGGCGAGAAGGTGAAAAGGCGATCCTATTCTACCGCTCCGGGGAAACTAAGGCGGAAAAAGAAATCTGGCACGGCGCGGATCCTACACTTGACAGGCTTCAGCCCATCCGTCTGCCTAGATATTACACAGAAGGCTTGAAAAATCTATTAAAGCGCCAAGGGATACCCTTCAGAAAGACCGCTCGAAAAGCTAAGTTCTACGACAGGGTCTGAAACGTTCCCGGAACTCAGCGCAAGTTGCCCAATGGGAGAATGGAAGCAATCGGGCTTGGATACGTTCGGTCCAAGAAACGGGAGCTACTCCGCGACTGCTATGTCGGGCATAACTTTGATGAAGAAGGAGATGCACAATGGGAGAGTGCTAATCCTGAACCAGAAAAAGTCCTCGACGTAAAAATGCCCAGTCCGTCGTTCAAAGAACAAATGGACAAGATTATAAGGGAAGATGGTCAAAAAGTTTAAGACGACCATAACCGCGAAATGACCATCTATGAGAAATCCAGGATGCAACGCCTTCTCCAACAGGCCGCGAAAGATGAAAATGCCGCTCCCTGTCAACCTGTTGTAAAAAAGACCCGACGCAGAGGCAGAAACAAGTCAAAAAGCGAAAATTGCATTCAACAACGACAAAGCGGGAACAAGAAGCCACGCAGTCGGAAATCGAGCGATCCGGATTTGTCCCTTATGAAGAAGATGAGTCGAGCATACTCTTTTCCTCAAGACAAGATAAAGAAGATACTTGACCTAGCTATAAAACACCAAATGATTACGCTTCCGGAGTCCAAGCACCCCGAACAAGCAGGCGAAGTCTCACGCTCGAACTATTGCTCTTATCACAGGGTAATAGGACACCCTATCGAAGATTGCTTCACCTTCAAGAACTGGGTCGAAGATCAGTATCAGCTCAGCGAGTTCGCTCTATCTGACAACTGGAGGGTAACGCCGCCACAGAAGCATGAACCCAAAGCCATGAGAGCAGAACCAGATCCATATCGATCTTGGAAGCGGGCTCGTACTTGTCATATGGTAACAATATCAAAAGAAAACCCTGAGGGTATGGATGATCTTCCCTGGTGCTTCGAAAACAGCGATGACGAGGTGATCTCAGAATTTCCACCAGCGCCGAAAGAGCTGGAAGATGGAACACACCCCACTGCAGATAACCTTAAGAAAATTGAGTTGGGGATGGCGAACGACCCGCGACCGACATTCGTTAGTGAGCTGTTGTCTGAAGGAAGGGTGGCTTCATTAAAAGACATGCTTATGCAGCATAAAGATTGCTTCGCATGGAACTATTCCGAAATGCCAGGACTAGATCCAAAAATTGCTGTGCATAAATTGGCGATATCCCCGGACGTTAAGCCAATCAAACAAGTACCGAGAAGAATGTGGCTCGAGCTTAAGATGAGCATTAACGCCGAAGTCAAGAAGCTGATCGACTCTGGGTTTATCCAGGAAGTTCAGTATCCTGATTGGATCGCCAACATCGTCCCAGTAATGAAGAAGAATGGGACAGTGTACATATGTGTGTACTTTCGGGATCTCAATAAAGCCTTCCCAAAAGACGATTTCCCAGTACCGGTCACTGAGCTGATGATAGACAACACGTCCACTCACGAAGTTTTCTCCTTCATGGACGGCTCGTCAGGATATAATTAGATAAAGATGCATCCCGAAAACCAGAAGCATACCGCTTTCCGGACCCCTTTGGGCATATTCTGCTACAAGGTGATGCCCTTCGGTTTGAAGTGTAAGTGCACGGCGGCGCCCCGGCCTCTATCCCGAGGCCAAATGCGGAGGCGATGGTTAACATTAATTTTTCAAACTGGCACCACCGCGCACTATAAACCCGGATCGTACCATTAACTAGTCCTAGCTAACTACAAGATAGGGAAGAGAGATATACCGAGCGATCCGTGTCCTCCGGTCTTCTCGTCGTCGTCCCGATCTCCCCGCGGAATGTCCAGTCTCCACCTTCTCGCCGAAAAGGGCACCACGTCGCCTGCTTTTTTTACGGGCTCCCACCTCTATACCGAGGCAACTCGGGCACGAAGTTGGCGAGCCGACGTGCCCAAGGTTTGCTGTAGAATACGTGTAGTGATATGTCTCATTTGGGGTTTAGGATGTTGCCTTTGGTGGAGGGATTGAAGTGGTCTTGTAGAGATTGAACTAGTGGGATTTTACAAAGCCAAAGGAACACAAATCCCACCCTCACAAATTTTGGACAGCCCCATTTGAGCTTGGCCGGCCATGCTCTATGGAAGGAAGAGAATGAGGCAGAGTGTGTATCAAAGCAATAAGGGTCTCTCATAATCCAAGAGAGAGAAAAGAGATGATGAGAAGAAATCATCACAAGGAATAACCAACACTCAACTAACCAATCATTCCAAAAGGTCAAGCCACCATGATCAAGCATGATGACTTCAAAAAGTCAAGCCATCATGAAGAAGTCAAGAAGTCAAAGTCATGGTTCAACCATCATGACACCACAATGTGCAAAGAAAACCCTCCAAAATGCTTATTTGCACAAATGCAAATAAGCCCTCCTCCACCAATCTTCGGCCATTGAAAGATACAAATGAAAATGGCCGAAACGGAAAGAAAACTGGCAACTCCATAAAACTGGTCCCGTAATAAATTACAGAAAAACCCCGATACTGTGCATACACACCCGCATTTGTATTCCGACCGAATACAAATGCAATGAGACAAAATCTACACTGTACTATACTAGGATCCGGCTTAAACCAAAGCCGGCTAGTATTATCCGTTCGATCCTGATCTGTGCAATACCTCACGTATCTGATCGAACCCTGCCATATTCCTATACGGCCTCTAGTACTAACCGTTCGATCCTGATCCGTGCAATACCGCACGTATCTGATCGGACCTTGCCATATCTCCATACGGCCTCTACAGCGTTTCGCCCGAAACTTGAGTAACTGAATGTGGGGGACTCTAAAGACTCGCCAACACCTTGGTTGTGGATTTAACCACTAGCACGTCAGAGGTATAAGCCAATACATAACGGGCTACCAGGTATTGACCAAAAGGGACGTTGATGAGCGAACTCATCCTGACACCCTACTGAGCCTGTCAGTGACAATATCCGTACAGTCCGGTCCGTTCGTCTATGAGCATCGCATGGCGGGCCTAGGG
The DNA here is from genome assembly GCA_030015575.1 of Agapanthus africanus. Taxonomy (NCBI): domain Eukaryota; kingdom Viridiplantae; phylum Streptophyta; class Magnoliopsida; order Asparagales; family Amaryllidaceae; genus Agapanthus; species Agapanthus africanus. The sequence continues at coordinate 664,574,488 of CM057340.1, forward strand.
GGTTGGTAAAAGTCAAACCCCCAAAAGCGGTACAAGTCGTGTCGGAGTGTATCCCAGAACACCCTGAGATACTACTGGAATACCTACCAGTAAATCTTCTGCCTCGGCCGAGGGCTTCGTGTAATGGCTCTCCTAGACACAGCGTGACCTCACCCCCAATATCGGGAGAGACGAACCCCTGAAGATCCGCTCACTGCCTCCATATGGCTCGGGACTGTACCCAACTAAAACCTGTTTGCACGTCTCCTTTAAGCATGGTAGGGTAGTAATCAAAATACAGTGGGAACTCGCACGAGACAAATGACGATCCCCAGGTCGATGAACTAACCTGTACACATGTCACCAGGGAACTGCTATCTGACGTCAGGTATAAGACCAACTAGTATGTTCCCGGCGAGTCCTGTCCGGTGTACTCATAACCCAATGAGCACCTGTATACATCTTAGGTGAACCAACTGACACCAGTGGCTTGTGAGACCGGCCACCGCCCCTCGTCGGGGTCTCGACTGTATACACTAGTCTACTCTGGAGTATCGATGCCCTGTCTCGAAACTCCCACGACTAGGGACCTTTTAAGGATGTGCTTATAGACCCCAGCTCCCACTTATATGATCGCCCTCATACTGCTGGTGGTCAAGCAAGAATCCTAGGGGCTCTATCAACGTGTAATAGCGACATGTCAGGTCACCTAAAGCAGTACACGATGATAAAGATGAACCAGATAGCATACTATCATCTTGAGTAAGACTGTCCTAACGGGATAGGTCCTCCCTCAATCATTACAATCACATGCCTGTGATCCAATAATTGACTCTGAGGGCACTATCTCCAACAATCTCCCACTTGCACTCAAGGCTAATTATTGCGATGTCGCATACTCACAGCCCGTGTGATACCGAACACCCAACTCCTCTACTAGTCAGTCTCACAAAGCTCGTTTGCGAAACTTTTGCGTTCGAGGAATAGCCTCAGTGAGTGGATCCGCTTTGATGTTTCTTTCTATGTCTCTCTATATCTCATGTTCGCGGAGAAAGCCATCTCCCGAAATGAGCAATACCTGTCTCAGAATGTGGCTGGATGTCTGATGGGACCTAGCTCATAAATGAACTCTAAATCCAAACTTCTTAGACTGTATCGTCAACTGAACTTAATCAGTATCCTGCGCCATGCCTCCCTCAGTATTTCCTTGGACCACCTGTCCAAAATACTGCCCCTCGTCGGAAGGAAAACTATAACTCTGACAACCTCCTTGTCGTCCAGGTCACCTTGGAACCTTGGAATGATAACTGTCTCCCGCATGAGGCTATCATTATCATATCCCTAGAACATCCACTTATGTTCTAAAACTGCTTCCGACTGTTTCTCCAGGATTGGATCAATGTCAACTTATTGCATCTAGTGAAAGAACAACATCTGGTGTGGTACTTGACATCTCATGATTGACTCAATTGCCTGAGCAAGTGATCTGCCAATCATGCACATCCCTCTCCTCTTTAGTCTGTAAAACACCTTTTGAGAGGGTGACTCCATCACCAGCAGGTATACTACCGTGCCAGGAGTCGTCCATTCTAAATACTCTTAGAATGCTGTCTAAGTACCCTTAATTGGGAAACCACCCAAATCTAGATCTAAAACCATAGATTTAGTAACCAGAATGTATGATATAATGTCAAAGTCCTATGTGGAGAAACCACTGTGTGACGACCAAAGTATAACCGATCGTAGTATAGGAGTTTCTTTTCCTACTCTGTGTATGTCATCCAAATACCATGACATCACACCCTACTACCTTCTTAACTGATCCATCCCCTATTCTGATGAAGTCAAACCTATGACTGTCACATCAGAAATAGATGATCTATCTCCGCTACATCTGCTTTAGTCTATAAATAGACATAAGCCACTTGTCCACCAATGCTTCCGCTGCTCCCACTGACCACGACAACCCTCTGGCAGAGTCATATACACGTACACTTCTAAAGCTAGTTTAGAACGACGCTATACTCATCCTCCCGCCGGGTCTCACAGTTTGGAACAACAGCAATGGTAAGTCTGGGTAAACAAGAACTTTCCTGTCACCATCCTTGAGGCTACCGGAGTACCTCTCGGGTGCCTGAAGTTACCCACCGTATCTGCGGAGTGGCCAATAGAATGTTAAATCAGATTGAATCTTTCGGTTCCTATCAAATCTTCAGTAATCGTTTATGGTTCTGGAATCACTTCCAGTTCTACCATACTCCCACTACCGTTTTCTGAAAAAAAAACCATTTTTATTAAAACTGTGGCGAGTCTAGAACAATATTTCTATTGATCTGCCAGATGGTAGAAAGTCAACCCTCGTCATAGCCTGGGTCAACCCACAAACAGCCATTACAGAAACGTGCCTTGAGTTATCCAGAGTCTGGTTTTAATCATAAGTCGGACAACTCCCCGTACCTTAACAACGTTAAGATACGAACTGTTCTACATCCAATATAGAACCAGAGGCACTAATTTAATCGAACCATATTCAAATCATGCAGCTGTCTCCAGTGCATGTCAACTAAATGGAAGGAGGCCGATCAGCGTTACTCAACTTAGGAATGCTATCAATTATGAGTAACCTGAAAAAGAAGCAAGTTCTCTTAACCATTACCATCAACTTAATACCATACACAAGTATCTACATCTTCGATCACATTGAAGAATCCCGATACTTGCAATACTTGGTTCTCTACTTTATTCAAATACCTATAACTTTTCAAAATTCGGACCCTGTGTTTCCACGAAACACTTGTCTAAAAACTAGAGAAGTCATAAGTAAACCGAATATAGTACGAGGACCAACCCCTCTGTCCTAATGAACCCTGGACAACATATAATACTCTGTATAAGTCCCTTGAGTCTGATAACTCATTCACTGTGTATCGTAGGTTGAAAACTGTACTTATGGTTAAGAAGAATTACACCGCTGTTTAATGCTCCTTACCTAAACATCCACTGATATAGGTAAATGTCAAAGACATAATTTCAAAAAGGTATATCTCACTCTACGAAAATAGACGTACAGATATATCAATTTGAAATTGGTGCACAACAGCGGATATTCAAAACCAAATATTTGCCGTCCGGCAAACAACCCAGGTGGCTTCCTCAAATATCACCGATTACAACGAATCCCGATATAATGAGGATGATTACCTAATTCCCACTAACCTACTCCCACTCATCATCTATAAAACCATACAGATGTGAGAATCATACCTGATAAATACATACCCTGGAGTAAGAACTAATTGGAAAATCGGTTTTCCTTTAACAGTACACAGTGAAACTGAAACATTGAAATGTTTCGATGGGGTATCCCGGTATTCCTAGTAATGCCTCTTCCAGATTCACGACTGTAACCGTGTAATTCTTTGCCACCTCTCCAAATCCCTTTATATGTCTTTAGTCATTACCTTCTGCATACCCCTTTAGGCCAAATGGTTTTCTTCCTTCCCTACCGTTCGGCACCAGCCTATGGTTTGGAAGAAGACTATCCAATAAGCATAATGGGTATACTGTCCTAATCCTAGGAGCACTCGCAATGCGAGAGAAGGTGAAGATAAAAGACAACCGAATAAACCTTATTCCTATTTCTCCTGAACCAGAATCCATCCCCGAACTGGAACAAGTTCCTTTCGAATTCGTATATAACCATACGATGGAGTATCCAATAAACTGTGGATCTTCGTAGTGATACGGAGTGTTCTGGAGAAATACAAAGGTGATTTAGGATTGGTGAAGAAATACTTGGTTTGGTCGTGAATAGCAGTCACAATTTACTTTGCCCTCTCACTAATCCCTTGCTTTGTCTTAACTTAATACCTTCTGCACACCATCGTTATGCTAATTGGTTTTCTTCATTCCCTACCGATCGGCACCTGCCTATGGTTTGGAAGAAGACTATCCAATTTGCGTAATAGGTGTACTATCTCCTAAACCAAGGAGTACTCACAACCTGAGAGAAGGTAAAAGGAAAAGACAACTGAATAGTCCTATCTGTTTTCTCCAGAACCTAAAACCATCCTCGAATAAATTCTTTCGAGTTCGTATCTAACCATACGATGGTTTTGTCCAATGGAAGTGGACGTTCGTAGTAATACGGGGTGTCCTGGAGAAAAGGGTAAAAGTAGGAGTGGCAATGAGGTTTGCAAATCTGACAATCCAAAAGCCAGTGTTAAGAAGGTTCGGTCAATTTTGGTCACTGAGTCATAGTCTTAGGCTCGGGTCAATGGTCGCTACCAAAGAGAGAGAGAAAAGAAACACTCAGCGTGCACTCTAACCTAGATCAGAATGGTTACCAATTTATCTAATCTGGAAACCTCCCACTGTACCATCAAATTCTTCTCCAAACCTGAAAGAAGAATTAGTCGGGATCACCCGAGGAGTAAACCAACTCATCAGTAGGAATCGGGATCCAACTATCATCGCATGATAACATGACGGAATCCGCTCATGGTGTCACACTCCAGAAGGTATGCGCATATCTGGCAAGTTTCAATTTCTTTAGAAACTCCTGATGTGATTTTTGCCCCATGCTCTTATGACCTTGACTTTGGCCAACAAATCATAAGTCACATGTCAAGTTCTACCCGTCATTCTCCAGGTTAATTTGAGTCCACCCGTACCTATCCTTGACTTTGGCCAACAAGGCAGTACGACTGTCCCAAACCAACGCATCTATCTATGCTGCATATGAATACCCAACAGCTAGCAAACACTGTGCCTTGACTTTGGCCAACAAACACAGCTTGAATACTATTGACCACCCATATGAAACGACGGAGGGCTACGAATGGTTTCTGGCGAAAACCTTTAACGTAACGAACTTGATATCGTTGAAGGAACTGGATAGCTTTTAAAATATAGTGACGAAAACCATTGCTAAAGAGGTCACTCCCGGTGAAGGGATCTCGGCTCTTTCCCCGTAGAATGCGGTGCAGGATATTCCAACTGAATACCATGGTGCAAAGCAAAAGTAATCGGCTATAGTGAAGTTATTTCCCTGACGCAAACTTTTTGTCCAAGGGGTCACTCCCGGTGAAGGGATCTCGGCCCTTGCCTCGTCGACTGAGGAGAAGGATATTCCAACTGAATACCATGATGCAAAACAAAAGTGAACGTCCTTGCAATAACAGCATTTTGAAAAGTGTTCCAACAACATCAGATTAGGTTTGTTTTTAACTTGCATTGATCTGAATCAACACAGTCCCATCAATTGATCACACCAAAAAGAACGAAAATATACTGATGTACGTATATGCCATCCGCATTCGCCACTGGGTCCCGTCATTACCCGTCAGGTTAGCTAACTAACGACGGAGCAGGGACTGGACTAGCGCGGATGCAAAACATATACAACATCTACTAATATATATATACCAATATATAATATTTCGCTCAAGGCGTGATAAAATGCAACATCACAGAAATGTACAGCATCACAGAACAATACAGATATCTGGGATCCCCTGGTTTCACAGAGCCACTACTGAAACCCGACGTTCCCCTGGTCGTGTGGATAGCCTGTGCAATGAAAACCCTAGACCCCTACGGGCGCGGCAAGTTACCCGCCAAAACCTGAAGCGAGGTAGCCCCCTTCGGCAACGTGAATGGACCACCCAGCACTTCACGGAATTCGGTAACTTGGGCACCCCTCCTGGGTCAACCTGTACCCCCTACGAGTGCGGCGAATGGCCCGCCAATTCTAGAGTAAAGCCCCCTCCGTCTCAATGCCATGAGATGCGGGTCCGTTGCCCTCTAGAACCCGGCTATCCGTGCACCCCACCTTGGGGTAATCCTAGTACAGAAAGTAAAATATACATACAACGGGTACATCGACCGCAACCTAGCCGTGCCCCAAAATAATAATACAAACAGGCAGTGAGGCAGTCCACATGTCGGACGCTCACCCCGCAATATCAAATGTACATAATACAACAAAAGCTGTACTAGCATTGCATCCAGGCTATCCCTCACGACCGATCCGCAACATCACAGCAATACCACAGAACATCAACGTAAAAATCATGTTCGCAAATCCGTCTAACCGGGCTATAGCAGTTAGACAGGATTTACCGATCAAGTGACATTCACGGTCGCAGATATAATGTAAATACTATGAACTAATGTGTTTAAAATATCCGATCGATTAAATTTTACCAAGTGGGCCCCAAGTATTACTGTAGCACATCAAGAAATTCTGGGCCCAAAATTAATATTCCAAAACCCCTATTTTTAACCCAAAAGCCCACTGGAAAAAATTGGCACAATGATAACACAGAACCGCCGCGGAACCGCGGCCAGAAGGGGGTTTTAGCCGCGGTTCCGCGGTCTTCTTGTTGAATCATGTTGTCGAATTTTTACAGTAGGCTTAAAAGTCCATGCATAGTGTTCTGAGACAACCTGAAAAATTTTTGGACTCCAAAAAATTTCGAAAGAAACTGATGCATGAGAAAACACGGATTTTGGAATTTTTGATCGATCGGAAATGCAAAACACATTAGACAAAGCTAGACTATGTTAATGGCGAGGCTCTGATACCACTGTAAGTGCACGGCGGCGCCCCGGACTCCATCCCGAGGCCAAATGCGGAAGCGATGGTTAACATTAATTTTTCAAACTGGCACCACCGCGCACTATAAACCCAGATCGTACCATTAACTAGTCCTAGCTAACTACAAGATGGGGAAGAGAGATATACCGAGCGATCCGTGTCCTTCGGTCTTGTCGTCGTCGTCGTCCCGATCTCCCCGCGGAATGTCCGGTCTCCACCTTCTCGCCGGAAAGGGCACCACGTCGCCTGCTTCTTTTACGGGCTCCCACCTCTATACCGAGGCAACTCGGGCACGAAGTTAGCGAGCCGACGTGCCCAAGGTTTGCTGTAGAATACGTATAGTGATATGTCTCATTTGGGGTTTAGGATGTTGCCTTTGGTAGAGGGATTGAAGTGGTCTTGTAGAGATTGAACTAGTAGGATTTTACAAAGCCAAAGGAACACAAATCCCACCCTCACAAATTTTGGACAGCCCCATTTGAGCTTGGCCGGCCATGCTCTATGGAAGGAAGAGAATGAGGGAGAGTGTGTATCAAAGCAATAAGGGTCTCTCATAATCCAAGAGAGAGAAAAGAGATGATGAGAAGAAATCATCACAAGGAATAACCAACACTCAACCAACCAATCATTCCAAAAGGTCAAGCCACCATCATCAAGCATGATGACTTCAAAAAGTCAAGCCATCATGAAGAAGTCAAGAATTCAAAGTCATGGTTCAACCATCATGACACCACAATGTGCAAAGACAACCCTCCAAAATGCTTATTTGCACAAATGCAAATAAGCCCTCCTCCACCAATCTTCGGCCATTGAAAGATACAAATGAAAATGGCCGAAACGGAAAGTAAACTGGCAACTCCATAAAACTGGTCCCGTAATAAATTATAGGAAAAACCCGATACTGTGCATACACACCCCGCATTTGTATTCCGACCGAATACAAATGCAATGAGACAAAATCTACACTGTACTATACTAGGATCTGGCTTAAACCAAAGCCGGCTAGTATTATCCGTTCGATCCTGATCCGTGCAATACTGCACGTATCTGATCGAACCCTGCCATATTCCTATACGGCCTCTAGTACTAACCGTTCGATCCTGATCCGTGCAATACCGCACGTATCTGATCGGACCTTGCCATATCTCCATACGGCCTGTACAGCGTTTCGCCCGAAACTTGAGTAACTGAATGTGGGGGACTCTAAAGACTCGTCAACACCTTGGTTGTGGATTTAACCACTAGCACGTCAGTGGTATAAGCCAATACATAACGGGCTACCAGGTATTGACCAAAAGGGACGTTGATGAGCGAACTCATCCTGACACCCTACTGAGCCTGTCAGTGACAATATCCATATAGTCCGGTCCGTTCGTCTATGAGCATCGCATGGCGGGCCTAGGGGGTTGGTAAAAGTCAGACCCCCAAAAGCGGTACAAGTCGTGTTGGAGTGTAGCCCAGAACACCCTGAGATACTACTGGAATACCTACCAGTAAATCTACTGCCTCGGCCGAGGGCTTCGTGTAATGGCTCTCTTAGACACAGCGCGACCTCACCCCCAATACAGGGAGAGACGAACCCCTGAAGATCCGCTCACTGCCTCCATGTGGCTCGAGACTGTACCCAACTAAAACCTGTTTACACGTCTCCTTTGAGCGTGGTAGGGTAGTAATCAAAGTACAGTGGGAACTCACACGAGACAAATGACGATCCTCAGGTCGATGAACTAACCTGTACACATGTCACCAGGGAACTGCTATCTGACGTCAGGTATAAGACCAACTAGCATGTTCCCGGCGAGTCCTGTCCGGTGTACTCATAACCCAATGAGCACTTGTATACATCTTAGGTGAACCAACTGACACCAGTGGCTTGTAAGACCGGCCACCGCCTCTCGTTGGGGTCTCGACTGTATACACTAGTCTACTCTGGAGTATCGATGCCCTGTCTCGAAACTCCCACGACTAGGGACCTTTTAAGGATGTGCTTATAGACCCCAGCTCCCACTTATATGATCGCCCTCATACTGCTGGTGGTCAAGCAAGAATCCTAGGGGCTCTATCAACGTGTAATAGTGACATGTCAGGTCACCTAAAGCAGTACACGATGATAAAGATGAACCCGATAGCATACTATCATCTTGAGTAAGACTGTCCTACCGGGATAGGTCCTCCCTCAATCATTGCAATCACGTGCCTGTGATCCGATAATTGACTCTGAGGGTACTATCCCCAACATGAAGAACGCCGGTGCCACCTATCAAAGGGCCATGACAAAGATCTTCGATGACCTTATACATGAAATCGTCGAATGCTATATCGATGACCTCGTGGTTAAGAGCAAATCATACGAGGAGCATTTAGAGCATCTGAAGACCGTATTTCAACGCCTTCGGCAATATAACTTAAAGATGAACCAACTCAAATGCGCGTTCGGGGTGTCCTCGGGTAAATTCCTAGGATTCATCGTCCGACACCGAGGTATCGAGATAGATCCGTCAAAGATCAAGGAAATCATGGAAATGCCTCCGCCAAGGACTCTCAAGCAATTGCGGTCTCTCCAAGGGATGCTCGCGTATATTCGGCGATTTATAGCCAATATTCAGGCAAATGTCGTCCTTACAGCCACCTGATGAAGAAGGGAACTCCGTTCGTTTGGGATCACAAATGCCAAGACGCGCTGGACGAAATCAAGCAATACCTATAGAATCCGCCAGTGTTGGCCGCTCCGGTCAAAGGAAAGCCTCTCATTCTGTATACAACAGCCCTCGAAGGTTCTTTAAGCACATTATAGGCACAGGAGAACGATCAAGGGAAAGAACGAGCCCTCTACTATTTGAACCGAGTTCTACTGGGGGCAGAAAGCAACTACTCCCCCATCTGAAAACACTACCTGGTGTTGATCTTCACGATAACAAAGCTCAGGCAATATGGGTTGGCGCATGAAGTCCGTCTCATTTCGAAGGTGGACCCCCTTAAATATTTAATGTCGAAGGCCATATTGACAGGGAGACTCGCTAAATGGGCCTTGCTCTTAATGGAGTTTTCGATAACCTATCAGCCTCTTAAGGCAGTGAAAGGCCAGGCCATCACCGACTTCCTCGCTGAGCATCCGATACCGGCCGATTCCCCTCTGAATTGCGAGCTACCAGATGAACATGCGTTTGATGCGATCGACGGTAGTAATACCCGATGGGAACTCTATTTTGATGGAGCGTCTTCCATGAAGAAGCGCAAACAAAGCACCCCTATAATCAAATCGGGGATAGGCCTCATCTTCGTAACTCCACAAGGAGAGATGATGCGCTTTGCTTTCTCCCTAACAGAGCCGAGAATGAACAATGAAGCCGAATACGAAGCTTTGATAGCAGGCCTCGAGATTGCCATCGACATGGGAATTGAAAACCTCCTCATATATGGAGATTCTCAACTGGTCGTCAGTCAAGTAAATGGCGACTACCAAACGTGCAAACCCGAACTGGTAAAGTATGTTGAGAGAGTACAGCAATTGCTGACTCAAATCCCCTCCTACATGCTGGAAAGCATACCGCGCACGGAAAATAGCAAAGCGGATGCACTAGCTAAGCTCGCTAAAGAACTGGCCGACGAGAACCTCGATGACGGTAAGAATCGTGGTACAAAGTCGTCGGGTGCTTGCCCCAGCAGAAATATCTCCGGAATCATCCGAAGAAAAGGGAGCGACTGAGCAAATGGCTATGCAAATAAAAGACCAAGAAAAGGCTGAGGATTGGAGAGAAGCCTTTATAGACTACTTCAAATCCCGTCGAACACCTGAAGTTGCGTCCTCAAGACATCAGCTTATGAAACGAGCTCTGTCTTTCGCCTTCGTCAATGATACTCTGTACAAGAAGTCATTTGATTCTCTATGGTTAAGATGTCTGGGACCTGAAGAGGCGAAAAGAGTCATTCAGGAAGTTCACGACGGACTCTGCGGTTCTCACCAAGCAGGCCCGAAGATGAAGTTGAAGATTAAATGGATGTGCTACTATTGTCCCACGATGATTCAGGACTGCCTCGAATATGCGAAGCAATGCCACTCATTCTAGATTCATGGGGACTTTATCCATCAGCACCTAAATCCTCTACATCCAACAGTGGCTAGCTGGCCGTTCGAAATGTAGGGAACTGACATAATCAGCGCCATCGAGCCGGCATCGTCCAGAGGACATCGATTCATCTTGGCGACGACTGACTACTTCTTCAAATGGGCAGAAGCAGTACCGCTAAGGGAAGTAAAGATGGAGAATATCCTCTACTTCTTCAAGACGCACGTTATTTATCGGTTTGGAACTCCGCGACGGATCATATCCGATAACGGGCTAGCCTACAGAAGCCACAAGATCAGCCGCTTCGCACAACAGCACAACATAGACTGGAGATACTCCTCGGTATATAATCCCCGAGCCAACGGTCTAGCTGAAGCTTTTAACGAGACCCTAACAAAGATCGTGAATAAGACGGTGTCTCGAAACAAGAAGGACTGGCACGAGAGACTGCAAGAAGCTTTCTGGGCGTATCGAACTACGTTCAAGATGGCCATGAACACAACGCCGTACGCGTTGGTATTCGGTACAGAAGCAATAATCCCCCTCGAAATAGAATTACCCTCTTTACGAGTGGCAGTCCACTACGAGGTGACAGACAAAGAAAATGCTCACCTTCGGCTTGAGGAGCTTGATACCCTTGATGAAACCCGGCTCATAGCGCAACAAAATCTGGAAGCTTATAAAGCAAAGATGACGTGCTCATATGAAAGATTGACCAGGCTGAGGAAATTCCGCCAAGGCAAACTCGTGCTAGTGGTTAAAAGACCTATGATCCCCAATCGCGCCAAGCGGGGAAAATTCGAGCCGAACTATGAAAGCCCGTACATCATAGACAAGGTCTACCAGGGTGGAGCCTATCTACTCATAGATATGCACGGTGAAAGACCTTTCAGGCCAATAAACGGTCGCTTCCTAAAGAAATACTATGTTTAATGAGTCACAGCCTAGGTCAATGATAGATGACGGCTGTTCCCCTCCGAAAGACGGCGCGACGCAAGGACGCCTTGCCTGAAATTCGGGGCAGATGCTAATTGGTGCTATCCATCTACCTCTCCGAAAATGCAAGTTGATTTATGACACCATGTATCGAAGGTTTAAACGGATGCATCCGATGTAGCAAACTTCGTCAGATTCCCCCTCGCTTGATGGGTTTTTGATTGTGGGGACACTCTTCCCTGCAGGAGCAAGCCCCTGCAGTTAATTACGCTACCGCATTGCGGTAACAACTTTCTCCTTCTCCAGATGATCACTTCGTGTTGTGTGTGTTTGTTTTGTGTTTGGTTGCCCGTGGATTGTATACGGAGACTGAATTATGTCGTCGCCCGTAGGGCGTGGACTAGTCCAAATCTGTATCTTTCTTAGATTTGGGTTTGGTGGTTGTGTTTAAGGATACGTTAGCCTCATTTGAGACTAAGATCGACTTAAACGTTTGTTAAGGATACGTTAGTCTAGTTTTAGACTAAGATCAACTTAACAGGATCGTTTAGATCCGACAAGAGAGCGATTAGGGGAGCCCTGTTGTTTAGTTTAATGACATTGCGGTCAATAAGTAGTTTAAGGACATTGCGGTCTAGTGTTAGTTTTAAGACGTTGCGGTCAAGGTTAAGGACGTCGTAGTCCATGGATTTAAGGACTCCACAGTCCGATGTTAGTTTTAAGACATCACGGTCAAGGTTAAGGACGTCATAGTCCGTTGTTAGTTTTAAGACATTCCGGTCAAGGTTAAAGATGTCATAGTCCGAGGGTTTAAGGACCCCACAGTCCGACGTTAGTTTTAAGACATTACGGTCAAGGTTAAGGACCTCATAGTCCATGAGTTTAAGGACCCCATAGTCTGTATCAATGGGTGGTCATCGGGACCCGCCACCTCTTTGAATACGTTGAGGAATTACAACGCCAAGTATCAAAGGAGTGAAGAGATGTACCCTTAAACCAAGGTAGATTAAGTGATCTGCAGTCCAATTTGGAAACTAAGATCAATTATTATATTATGAGCCCATTGGCCCAGTTGAGTTTGAATTGAGGACTTATGGCCAGCTTGGGCTAAGTCCAATCATGTTTGGGATATCGGCCCTCTGTTGGTTCATTAAAAGAGAGGTTTTGCCTCTGGAAACTTAGCCAATTGGGCTAAAGCTAGTGTTAAACACTAGAGACCAACAGTGTTGAACACTGGGAATAAGATTGACAAGTTAGTGTTAAACACTAAAAGATAATCAGTGTTGAGCACTGAGAACAGAGTTTTCAAATTAGTGTTAAACACTAAGCAAATCAGTGTTAAACACTGGAAATAGAGATTCCAAATTAGTGTTTAACACTAAGGCAAATCAGTGTTAAACACTGGATTCAGAAGTTTCAATTCAGTGTTAAACACTAAGGCAAGAGGGGTCACGTGGTAACACGTGAGAGCGCCCTGCTTCTCTTTATTTTGTTCTACAGATAAGTGTTTAACACTTTTAATTCTGAAAGCTATCACGTGTGGGCACGTGATGGGGGCTTGCGCTTTGATCTGTTAGAATGTTCATTAAGGGTCACGTGTCGACACGTGATGGCGCCCTAGAGCTCTTTTCTGTTTCTTTTTCTTTTGTATGCTTTAGAGATCACATGGGGCAGGTGAGGCATTGCCTCAAAGTTCTCTTTTATAGATCTTCACAGGAGTCACGTGGTAACACGTGGGGTGTTTACTTCAGAGTTCTTTTCTGTGGATCTTTGCAGGGGTCACGTGGTAGCACGTGACTCTGCATGTTTTAAAGATCTGTTCATCTTTTAAGAATTAATTTCTTCCTAACAACAAACTTTAGAGGAATTAAATTCATGTTTTCTTCTGAAGAATCATATTCTTAATAAGGTTAAACCCTAATTTCTTTTCTTAAGGGAATTAAATTCCTGTGAGTTTGAGAGAATTATGTTCTCAATTAGGATTAAACCCTAGTTTTACCTCAAAGGAATTGAATTCCTATCATTTTGTGAGAATTAAATTCTCAAAACTCAGTTCCTCCTCTGTGTTTTAGATCTGCATGGCAGGATCTCAACCCAATGAGAATTAAATTCTCAATTCATGGGGAGATGTGCACTTTACAGATCTTCCAACAGAGAAAGAACTAAGTTCTTTTCTTTATATGAGAGTTAAACTCTTTTGAGAATTAAATTCTCTTTTGAAGCCTCCCTTTTCTTTTCTTACCTAAGGTTTTTCTTTTGCAGAGAATCAAGGGCTCTATATCTCTCTCTGTGTGTGTATCAAAAGAAAAGGTCCAAAGGTCCCTCCTCTTCTCTTCTTGGCTCCTATTTATAGGAGAAGGAAAGGAATCAATCTGTTTGGTAAATCTCTTATTGAAAGATTTGATTTGTTCATTGAGAGATTTGATTTATATTTATCATTAATCTGGGCCTTTAGATTATTAGGTGAATTTTATTCACCATTGGATTTTAAATCCACAGATATCTCTTTGTTATTTCGGTTGGATTCAGAGGGAAATCTTTCCAAGTCCAAGATTTTTCCATAAATTGGTGATATTTAATCACCTTTAGATTTTTAATCCAACGGTTTCGGATAATCCTTTTTCATTTTGGAAAGATTTGAAAGATCTTCCCTCAGAATTTAATTCTGTCAAAGAATAAGGCTTTTAAATCCGGTCACGCGTGGCCACGTGACCCCTGGTCACGTGTAGGCACGTGACCCCTGGAATGGGCTTCCCTTCTGCGCTCTGTTATCTAGCCGCTGCTTAACCATCACGAGACCACTGGTCACGTGTGAGCACGTGATGCCTCTTCTGGAGCTTTTTCTTGAATGTGCTTTTTGCTGCTGCTTTTGAGCGTCACGTGCCAACAAGTGACAACTGGTCACGTGTGAGCACGTGATGCCACTTCTGAAGCTTCTCCTGATTTTTAATCAGGGAACAAATGCCCCTACAGCGTTATTCTCACGTGTCTGCATGTGAGTACAACGCTGTCACTTTTTTGACCGTCGGATCTGCTTTGGGAGTAGGGTAGATGAAACGTTTTCCATCCCATCCTATAAATGTCCATGTCTTTTCAGAAGAGTCTCCACTTTGCTCATCTTCCTCCTTGCATACTTTTCTTTGTGAGAATTTAATTCTCTTTTCCAGAGCTTAGTTCTCTGCCTTGAAAAATTTTCAGAGTTTAACTCTGTTCAAAAAGAATTCTTTTCTTCAGGTAATGCTCTCGAACGAACGATGAACTCTCATGTCCTTCTGGAATTTAAATCCATAGCACGGGTTTGACCCCTTTAACATGAACCCATTTTCTTCAAATTCGTCAACAAACAAAAAGAAATGGAAAACCACTTAATCTTCGAATCAATAGGTCTCTCAGAGTTCATTCGATCTTTAGGGAGATGATGAGATCCGTTGCTCTTTCCAAGGAATTTAATTCCGTTTAAAAAAATGTTTCTGGGAATTTAATTCCCTTCTCTTAATAAGGAATTTAATTCCCATGAAGAACTCGGTTCTTCCTATGGAGGCTTCTTAGGGTTTTCTTGCCCTAGGTTGTCCTTCTGTAATCAATGAAGAAGAAGCTTGCAATGATGTCTTCTGTGGGAATTTAATTCCCTTGATCCTGTTTGATTTGTTGTAAAGTCCAAGGTAGATTTGTCTTCTAGGGGGATGTGTAGTGCCACTTGAAACCCACTGCCTATTTAATGAGGATATCCCCTTTGTCTTATTATGATTGCTTGGTCTCATTATTAACGAGCCGTTAACCTGATTCTGTGGGGCCCATGTGTTTTGTAGCCAACGGTCCCATAAAAAAGAGTCTGATGTCGCTTTCTTCAACTTTCTTCATATATATATTTATGCTCATATATATATATATATATATATATATATATATATATATATATATTTATGCTCATATATATATATATATATATATATATATTGCTGGCTTCGCTTTTGATAGTTTTTTTTACTTTATTTCAGGTGCAATGGCTTTTGTTCCGTGCTTTCCTTTCATTCGCTCAGAGGCCACTTTTCCTCAATCACCATCCGACGAGGAAGCGATGGCGATGATCCGGGCTCATGACCCGAACTGCACCAGCTTTCTTCTATGGGGAACTTGGTACAGTCATATCATCCGAGGTCACCGGAGTTTCCTCTGCGAAGTGCCGACAGAGCCTACTTTCCCGTTCTTGCCGATGGATTTTCGCTGTGGAGATGCCAAATTGGACTCCAACGGGATGGCTCGAGCCTTCAACAACCGGTATCCCGAATCATCCGATCCCAGCTATAGATATTCTGGGGCGGCGTATTTGTCAGGGTGATGCCCAACCATGGGGACAAATCTACAAGATAGGGCTCACCCCTCTCCACCCTACGGGGTACCTCCTATGGGCTTGTTACATCCTATCCGCCCATCGCGTGCGGCTGCAGAAGGTCGGGCTTTACCAGGCGATATATGCGTCGCTCTTTCACTACCAATCTCCGCATGTCTGGTGGGTTAAGGCATTTTTGAACCAATGGAATCTCCCCACCAACACTTTTATTCTAGGAGACCGCGAGGTCTCGTTCTCTCTGGCAGAATTTTATGAAATCACGGGATTGCCAATCAGGGGTACACTGTATGAGGAGTTGCTGCTTCCTGACGAGTACGTCTTTGAGCCCGAGCCTGCTCCGGTTGACGGCCTGTCCACTGAGAACGCCGTCCGCCACAAGCGTCCCAACTTGATCAAGGCGCTAGGTATCTTTAACCGATTGTTCACCGAATCTGAGGAGCAGGGCGTTACTTTTAAGAGCTTCATTGCCTGCTTCCTTCGTGAGGACGTCCTGTCGAAGACAGCTCCGAAGTTCGCAAACATCAAGGACCCCTTTGGGTTTGGTCCGAAGAAGCTGCCGACCACTGAATCGGATCTACCACAGTACTACATCCCCATTATGTCGCCGATGTCTTTTGAATCCATTACAGCTCCCGACAGGGATGAGGAGACGTTCTTCGTGGGGTTTGTCAGTGTTTGGCTCAGTTGGTTTGTCATCCCCATGCATCGCCGCTTTATGAGAGCCTCGGTTATCTACCCGGCTCATTGTATCGCTGAGGGGACACAGTTGGCCATTGGTATCCCGGCGTTGGCGCATCTTTATCACGGAATTGGCACTGCAGCTAATACTTCCAGCCCTGGCGTAGATGTGGTAAATTTCTCGCTTCACTACTTTACGTCTTGGATCGAAATGCACATCTTGGGTGCTTTCGCTATGCATCAGAGGCCCGCATTTTATGACACCTACACCTTCCTACGGCTTATGCGATTGGTGGATGCTTCTGCCGCTGACCCGACTCAATTCGGGGCTATTCGAGCGTT
Organism: Agapanthus africanus; assembly: GCA_030015575.1. Taxonomy (NCBI): domain Eukaryota; kingdom Viridiplantae; phylum Streptophyta; class Magnoliopsida; order Asparagales; family Amaryllidaceae; genus Agapanthus; species Agapanthus africanus. Next base: position 664,591,442 of record CM057340.1, read on the forward strand.
GATTTCTCCTTACGCTACTGCTGGCGGGTTGGTTTTTAATGATCGGGTCTTATCTTCTCCCTCATGTCCGGTTCAACAACTCTGGGACCGGTCAAAAGACAACGTACCTTCTTTGAGGCCCCGTGAGGCCGTGTACTTGTATGCAATTAGACCAGGCTATTTGGTATTTCGCCAGGACAGTGAAGCTCTTTTCATGCGGTACAACCCGCATCGCTTCGCCCTGCAGCTTGGATACGACCAGGGCGTTCCTTTTGAGGCTTTCATAGTTGCGCTGGTCCCTTCACTTGATGACGTTTGCGATTCTGCTCATCATTTCGTAAGGCTGAACACCGGCTCCTACTTCATGGTCCCTGAAGCTGAGCACTTGCCCCGATGCGTGGGATCGTTCACGGGTTGGTATCTCCATCGAGTCAACCCAATTATTCTTGAGGAAAGAAGGGTGCTTCTTGGTCATGATGCCCCTACTCAGGTTCCGGCCATGGGAGCTACGCTGCGACCGCGCGCCCCAGTCCGCTTTCCTCTGAGGGATACCGGCACCGCGCTCATTCCGGGGGAGTTGGGGGCGGATCTTACTCCAACAGCTGGTTTGCCCCTGGGTACTCGGTCGTGGGGTAGACGGGCTCCGGTAACAGCGCCGCCACTCGAGGCAGCCTCGTCCGCCTTGGCGTCGACAATGGCGGTATCATCCTCGGTTGTGGCACCAAGCAAGGGTAATAGGGATGAGGGTGTTGAAGGCGATGTGGGCCGCCATCGAACCAAGGCTCCACGGGGAAAGAAACGGTCGTCTTCGGTGGCCGGTTCTGGGTCTAAGAGGCGGAGGAGGGTGGCCACCAACTTACTTGACTCTTTAGCGGAGTCTGAGCCTATACTTCCAGATGAATCGTTGGTCGTGCAAGATTCAGACGCTGGTCTTCTTTTCCCAGGCTCGGCTGCCGAGGAGGCCGCACAATTGGCTGAGGCCATAAGACGTTCCAAAGATGAATCTCAGAACGTAAGGGTTCTGAAGAAACCCCATCCTGCCGTGATCTTCTATGAAGACCCCTCATGGATCCGGCGGCGGTTTATCGGCCCCTTGGAGGAGTGGGGTGAAAGGGCGCTGAAGCAGGCCATCTCGGAGGATGCTGCGGACACGCTCTCCTTATGGACCGGCGGCCATGAGTCCACCCTTGAACCGCGACGAGCACGCCTCCTTGAGAAGGAGCATCGGCTTGAAGAAGCCATATTGAGGGCTTCCCTGCGCATTGGTATGATTTTTTTATAAATCACATTTTTTTAGATTGCTTATGCCCATATATATGTATTCTTATTCTTATGGGGATTGTGCAGAGTCCTCGGCGATGGGGGAGGTCCCTACGGGCTTGTTGCAGCTAGAGCCTGTTGATATTCCCGATGCAGCCTTACTCGATGTGGAGGGGGATGACAATGCCATTCCTCTTGCCATAAAGCCTCCAGTGGCGGTTCCTGATCATGAGCGCTTGCTCCTTTTGTAGAGACTATATTGGGGGTTGCCGCCCCAGTGACTCTTCCTGCGGGCGGCCCGGAGGCCGGAGGAGAGGTGGTCGGGACTACCCTCCCTTTGCTGGAGCCGGAAATCGTGGCGGAGGCCGTTGAAGCCGCCATCCCCCCGACTCAGAACGGGAGGAGTGTCGAAGGTAGCCTTCTACATTTTAAATTAACAATCTTTCTGTTGTCTGAACTCTTTTGTTTTCTCAGAGTTGTGCGGGCTGGCGGCCTCTATCGCTGATTTGTCTCCCCGGCAATCGTTTCATCGCCTGCTGGAGATGGCAGCTCCACAGGCGATCTCTCCTCAGCGCATCGTCCTTTCCTCTGGGCACGGTTAGCGTCGTTCACCTTTTTTTTATTGTGGCATTGTTGCTATTCTGCGAAATAACATTGATGCCTCTTACAGTTTTGGAGGCCGACGACGAGGTGGAGGTCGTTGAAGGGCCAGAGGGACCTTCAGCTCCCACTTTCATGACCGTAGGTAAGCGACATTTCAATATAGTCCCATTTGTTCTTTTGCTTAAGAGTTTTACTGACATTTTTTAAATCCGAACAGCTCTGCCAGCCTCCATAGCGCTGGAATCACGCATCCCTATGCCGCCCGGTCCCTATGCTTTACGAGCCTTAGAGCGCTTGGCCCAGTTGAGCCTTGTCTCCTTGTGAACCTTAATCGAGGAGCTTCGTGCTGGCAGCGCAACCACAGCTGAAGCATTTGCCGCTGAAGCTAACGGTTCTCTTCCTTTTCTTGCAACCTACTACAGCGAAGAGGTGGTATGAGTCTGGGTGGAATTTTGTCGGCAGGTGGAGGCTTGCTTGCACGCCCTTGAGTGTTCCCGCCTTTCCTCGGAGGCCGTGGCTGCAAAACCGGAGTTGCGGGGGCTGATAGCACGGTGCGCGGCAAACATGACATCGTGCGAGAAGTGGCTCGGCCGTAAATTCTCGGAGAGGGAGCTGGCTTCTAAGGCGTTGAGTGAGCTTCAAGCTAATCTTACCGCCAAGGCCAACAAAGCGTATGAACTCTGGCGGGTGCTTCAAGAGTCTATCAAAGAGGTAGTGGCTCTTGATAAAGCTGCCATGTTCACTCGTGAAAGGGTCGAGGCTCACAAGGCCACTGAGAAAGAGCTTGAAGGCCGGCTCGCCTCGTATCAGGCCTAGCAGGCTCAGGCGGAGGCCCGTCTTCTGGCGATCCTGAATCATGAAGCTGTGGCTCAGCAAAAGCAGGATGAGCTAGCGAAATTGCTAAATCGCCCGCCGGCTTGAAAAACTTGTATCTTTTCCTTCTTTTTTGTACATACTCCTGAACGAGAGTATTTTCTTTTTGTTCTTTCATGAATTGTACTTTGTACCCATTTTGGTTTATGAATAAAGACATATTTTTCTTCTTAGTGGTGTGTCCCCTTTTTATTGAATGTGTTCTGCGGACAATTTATCTTGGCCTACTTGCAGGGTAGCGATGGCTTAGGATTCAGGGTTAAGATCTGCCTCCTAAGACTTTTGGGCTTTATGAGCCGTGAGGGTCTCATAAAGAGTTTTTTCTCCCTACAGGTCGAGAGGATCCCGTAGGTGTGAGTTCTCCTTAAGAATCGCGAGGATTCTTAAGCGGGTTTTCCCTTGGGAGTCGTAAGGATCTCACAAGAGAGTTTTCTTCCTTGCAGGTCGTGAGGACCCGCAAGTGCTGAGTGCGGTCACCCTTATTCGTATTTTACGGGGTCAGGGGTTGGTTTGGGATGGTTTCCAGGGTATCATAGTTTAAAGACATCGTGGTCAAGGTTAAGGACCTCATATTCCCTGGGTTTAAGGTCTCCGCAGTCCAATGTTAGTTTTAAGACGTCACGGCCAAGGTTAAGGACCTCATAGTCCGTGGATTTAAGGACTCCATAGTTCAATGTTAGTTTCAAGACATCACGGTCAAGGTTAAGGACCTCATAGTCCGTGGATTTAAGGACTCCACAGTCCGATGTTAGTTTTAAGACATCACGGTCACGGTTAAGGATGTCATAGTCCGTGGATTTAAGGACTCCACAGTCCAATGTTAGTTTTAAGACATCACGGTCAAGGTTAAGGACCTCATAGTCCGTGGATTTAAGGACTCCACAGTCCGATGTTAGTTATAAGATATCACGGTCAAGGTTAGGGACGTCATAGTCCGTGGATTTAAGGACTTCACAGTCCAATGTTAGTTTTAAGACATCACGGTCAAGGTTAAGGACCTCATAGTCCGTGGATTTAAGGACTCTACAGTCCAATGTTAGTTTTAAGACATCACGGTCAAGGTTAAGGACCTCATAGTCCGTGGATTTAAGGACTCCACAGTCCACAAAATGTGTGGTTACTGGGACCCGTCACCTCTTTGAAGACGTTGAGGAATTACAACGCCGAATATCAAAGGAGTGAAGAGATGTACCCTTTAACCAAGGTAAAATCAGTATAGAATCATGGTGATTGATCGTTAGTTTTAAGACATTGCGGTCGAAGTTAAGGACATCATAGTCCGTGGATTTTAAGGACTCAACAGTCCGGTGTTTGCTCTGGATGCTTCACACGGGTTCACTGCCGTGTTCGACGAGGACCAGGCTCCGCTCTGGACGTTTTCCGCGGGGTCAAAGAGGGACGTTATCTGCATTCCACGTGACCAGGAATTTTGTGCTAGATGCTTCACACGTGTTCACTGCCGTGTTCGGCGAGGACTAGGCTCCGCTCTGGATGCTTCATACGGGTTCATTGCCGTGCTCTGCGAGGAGCAGGATCCGCTCTGGATGTTTCCCACGGGGTCAAAGAGTGACGTGATCCGCGTTCCACGAGACCAGGAATTTTGCTCTAGATGCTTCACACGGGTTCACTGCCGTGTTCGGCGAGGACTACGCTCTGCTCTGAATGCTTCACACAGGTTCATTGCCGTGCTCTGCGAGGACCAGGATCCGCTCTGGATGTTTTCCACGAGGTCAAAGAGTGACATTATCCGCGTTCCACGTGACCAGGAATTTTGCACTAGATGCTTCACACGGGTTCACTGCCGTGTTCGGCGAGGACTAGGCTCTGCTCTGGATGCTTCACACGGGTCAAAGAGTGACGTTATCCGCGTTCCATATAACCAGGAATTTTGCTCTGGATGCTTCCTACGGGTTCACTGCCGTGTTCTGCGAGGACCAGGCTCCGCTCTGGACGTTTTCCATGAGGTTAAAGAGTGACGTTATCCGCGTTCCACGTAACCAGGAATTTTGCTCTGGATGCTTCCCACGGGTTCACTGCCGTGTTCTGCGAGGACCAGGCTCCGCTCTAGACGTTTTCCATGGGGTCAAAGAGTGACGTTACCCACGTTCCTCGTGACCAGGAATTTTGCTCTGGATGCTTCCCACGGGTTCACTGTCGTGTTCTGCGAGGACCAGGCTCCGCTCTGGACATTTTCCACGGGGTCAAAGAGTGACGTTATCCGCGTTCCACGAAACCAGGAATTTTGCTCTGGATGCTTCCCACGGGTTCACTGCCGTGTTCTGCGAGGACCAGGCTCCGCTCTGGACGTTTTCCACGGGGTCAAAGAGTGACGTTATCCGCGTTCCACGTAACCAGGAGTTTTTCACTAGATGCTTCACACGGGTTCACTGCCGTGCTCGGCGAGGACTAGGCTCCGCTCTGGACATTTCCTACGGGGTCAAAGAGTGACGTTATCCGCGTTCCACGTGACCAGGAATTTGTTGATTGTATCCGTATTTCGCGGGGTGGGGATTCGACTCTTGGTGATCCGTATATCACCGAGCCATGGAACTGGGAGTTGCCAATGTTCCGCTTCGCTTGAAGTTGTGTCCGTCGTTACAAGACGAGTGCTGAGACAATCTCTAGGTCACTTGCGGCCCGTCGAGATTTGGCTTCTTCTTGTGATGAGACCTATGGAAGGAATATGATCACTTATTTGTTTGCGCCCTTGAATTGTATACAGGGATAGATGTAACATTACCTGTAGGGCGTAAATTTCATTTTTATTTTATTTCTTTTTCTGCGATGCTCTATAATTTCAGCTTTTATATCGCGAAGTTCGCGATTGCTCTATCATTTCGGCTATTTTTCGCGGCGCCCAATCATTTCGGCTATTTATTTTATTTTTACTCGCTGCATTTTATTGCGAGTTGCCCAATCATTTCGGCTATTTTTCATGCATACATTTTTACTTGCTGCTTTTTATTGCAAGTTGCCCCATCATTTCGGCTATTTCGTATGCATGTGTGGCTCGCTAGCCTTTTGGCTGCAAGCTTGAATTATAGACACCGATTTCGGCATCAGCACCGCTACAACTAGGATGGTGCCAGGAGCGAATCATCATTTGCTTTTGTCGGTGTTGAACAAAGGTAGCTTAGTAAACAGGGTTAAGGGTCCTGTCGACTAAGGCTTTTGACTTCATGAACCGTAAGGGTCTCATAAAGGTATTTCTCCCTGCGAGTCATGAGGATCTCGTAGGTGTAATTTCTCCTTAAGAATCATGAGGATTCCTAAGTACATGTCCTCTTGCAAGTCGTAAGGATCTTACAAAAGGGTTTTTCCTTATAAGTCGAGAGGACTTACAAGGGTTGTTCGCCATATGAACATATCCCTAGTCACGGATGGGACTTGGTTAGGGAAATGTTTATTCGTGCCCGTGGATTGTATACAAGGGTTAGTATTGAGCCACTTGTAGGGCATAAATTGAAGGTTGTGGGGGTTGCTTAAGCACAGGTTTAGGTCTCTGTGACTTAAGACTTTCAAATCTTATGAGCCGTGAAGGTCCCATAAGAGAGTTCTCCCTACGAGTCGTGAGGATCTCGCAGGTGTAATTACTCCCTAGGAATCGTGAGGACTTCTAAGTGTGTTGCTCCCTTGTGAGTCGTAAGGATCTCACGCGGGTGATTTCTCCTTACAAGGTCGTGAGGACCCTGCAAGTGCCCTTCAACGAGGTTGCGCCCTTTCGGGTTTTCACAAACACACGCCGGTAGCCCTGCTGTTTTTACTCACGGAGCCCTTTCGGGTTTTCATCCGTGCCTATTTCGCTTATGGACATATCATCTTTTTTTTATATACTTTTTATTCATTTTTTTTCTAACGAGGTCGTGCCCTTTCGGGTTTTCACGAACACTCGCCGGTAGCCCTGCTGTTTTTACTCACAGAGCCCTTTCGGATTTTCATCCGTGCCCATTTTGCTTATGGACATACCGTTTTTATTTTTATTATTTTTTTATTCCCTTTTTTGTATCGGTTTCGGGATGCCATGATCCATCGTAGTTTATCGACATCTCAGTCAACAGCCAGTTTTAGGACATAGTGGTTCGTTGTTAGTCTAAGGACATTTCGGTCCGTTGCTAGTTTAAGGACGTTTCGGTCCGTTATTAGTTTATGGACGTCTCGGTCCGTCGTTGAAGAAGGCCGGTTACTACTTAGAGTTCGGGCTTAGGAAGATAGCGAGCGGACATAGTCGTCGTCATCTATCATTGACCTAGGCCTTGATCCGTTAAGCGTAGTATTTCTTCAGGAAGTGACCGTTTACTATCCTGAAAGGTCTTTCACCGTGCATATCTATGAGCAGATACGCTCCACCCTGGTAGACCTTGTCTATGATGTACGGGCCTTCATAGTTCAGCTCGAATTTTCCCCGCTTGGCGCGATTGGGGATCATAGGTCTTTTGACCATTAGCACGAGTTTGCCTTGGCGGAACGTCCTCGACCTGGTCAATCTTTCGTATGAGCGCGTCATCTTTGCTTTGTAAGCCTCCAGATTTTGTTGCGCTATGAGCCGGGTCTCATCAAGGGCATCAAGCTCCTCAAGCCGAAGGTGAGCATTTTCTTCGTCCGTCAGCTCGTAGTGGACTGCCACTCATAGAGAGGGTAACTCTATCTCGAGGGGAAGTATTGCTTCTGTACCGAATACCAACGCATATGGTTTTGTGTTCGTGGCCGTTTTGAACGTAGTTCGATATGCCCAGAGAGCTTCTTGCAGTCTCTCGTGCCAGTCCTTTTTGTTTCGGGACACCGTCTTCTTCACGATCTTTGTCAAGGTTTTGTTGAAAGCCTCAGCTAGACCGTTAGCTCGCGGTTTATAAACTGAGGAATATCTCCAGTCTATGTTGTGTTGCTGCGCGAAGCGACTAATCTTGTAGCTTCTGTAGGCTGGCCCGTTATCGGAAATGATCTGTCGCGGAGTTCCAAACCGATAGATGACGTGCGTCTTGAAGAAATGGAGAATATTTTCTGTCTTCACTTCCCTTAACGGTACTGTTTCTGCCCATTTGGAGAAGTAATCAGTCGTCGCCAGGATGAAACGATGTCCCCTGAATGACGCTGGTTCGATGGGGCCGATTATGTCAGTTCCCCACATTTCGAACGGCCAACTAGCTACCGTTGGATGTAGTGGATTTGGGTGCTGATGGATGAAGTCCCCATGGATCTGGCACGAGTGGCATTGCTTCGCATACTCGAGGCAGTCCTGGATCATTGTGGGCCAATAATAACCTATTCGTTTGATTTTCAGCTTCATCTTCGGGCCTGCTTGGTGAGAACCGCAGAGTCCGTCGTGAACTTCCTGAACGACTCTTTTCGCTTCGTCAGGTCCCAGGCATCTCAACCACAGAGAGTCAAATGACCTCTTGTATAGTGTATTATTGATGAAGGCGAAGGATAGAGCTCGTTTTACAAGCTGATGTCTTGAGGACGCATCTTCAGGCGTTCGACGAGATTTGAAGTAGTCTATGAAGACTTCTCTCCAATCCTCAACCGTTTCTTGGTCTTTTATTTGCAGGGCCGTCTGCTCAGTTGCTCCCCTTTCTTCGGGTGATTCCGGAGATATTTCTGCAGGGGCAAGTACTCGACGGCTTTGTACCACTATTCTTACGTCATCGAGGTTCTCATCAGCCAGTTCTTTAGCAAGCTTGGCTAATGCATCCACTTTGCTATTTTCGGCACGCGGTATGCTTTCCAAGGTGTAGGAGGGGATTTGAGTCAGCAGTTGTTGTACTCTCTCGCCATACTTTACCAGCTCTGGCTTGCATGTTTGGTAATCACCATTTACTTGATTGATGACCAGTTGGGAATCTCCGTATATAAAAAGATTTTCAATTCCCATGTCGATGGCGATCTCGAGGCCTGCTATCAAAGCTTCGTACTCGACTTCGTTGTTCGTCCTCGGCTCTGTTAAGGAGAAAGCAAAGCGTATTATCCGTCCTTGTGGGGTCACGAATATAAGGCCTACTCCTGATTTGATTATAGGCGTGTTTTGTTTGCGCTTCTTCATGGAAGAGGCTCCATCGAAGTAAAGTTCCCATCGGGTATCACTACCGTCGATTGCATCAAACGCATGTTCATCTGGAAGTTCGCAATTCAACGGGGAATCGGCCTGTATCGGATGCTCAGCGAGGAAGTCGGCGATGGCTTGGCCTTTCACTGCCTTAAGAGGCTAATAAGTTATTGAAAACTCCATCAAGAGCAGGGCCCATTTAGCGAGTCGACCGGTCAATATGGCCTTCGACATTAAATATTTAAGAGGGTCCACATTCGATATGAGACGGACTTCGTGTGCCAACGCATAGTGCCTGAGCTTTGTTATCGCAAAGATTAACGCCATGCAATGTTTTTCGATAGGGGAGTAGTTGCTTTCTGCCCTCAGCAGAACTCGACTTAAATAATAGAGTGCTCTTTCTTTCCCTTGATCATTCTCTTGCGCCCATAATGCGTCTAAGGAACCTTCGAGGGCGGTTGTATAAATAATGAGGGGCTTTCCCTTGACCGGAGTAGCCAGCACTGGCGGGTTCTGCAGGTATTGCTTGATCTTGTCAAGCGCGCTTTGGCATTTATGATCCCAGACGAACTGAGTTCCCTTCTTCATCAGGTGGCTATAAGGGCGGCGCTTGCCTGAAAGGTTGGCTATAAATCGCCGGATGTATGCGAGCTTCCCTTGGAGAGACCGCAATTGTTTGAGAGTCCTTGGCGGTGGCATTTCCACGATCGCCTTGATCTTCGACGGATCTATCTCGATGCCCCGGTGCCGGACAATGAATCCTAGGAATTTGCCTGAGGACACCCCGAACGCGCATTTGAGGGGGTTCATCTTCCTGTTGTATTGCCGAAGGCATTGAAATACAGTCTTCATATGCTCGAGATGTTCCTCGTACGAATTGCTTTTTACGATGAGGTCGTCGATGTAGCATTCGACGATTTCATGTATGAGGTCATCAAAGATCTTCGTCATGGCGCTTTGATAGGTGGCACCGGCGTTCTTTAGACCGAAGGGAATCACCTTGTAGCAGAATATACCCAGAGGGGTCTGGAAAGCGGTGTGCTTCTGGTCTTCTGGGTGCATCTTTATTTGATTGTATCCTGATGAGCCGTCCATGAAGGAGAAAACTTCGTGAGTGGACGTGTTATCTATCATCAGCTCGGTTACCGGTACTGGGAAATCGTCCTTCGGGCAAGCTTTATTGAGATCCCGGAAGTCTACGCATATGCGCACTGTCCCATTTTTCTTCATTACTGGGACGATGTTGGCGATCCAGTCAGGATATTGAACTTCCTGGATAAACCCAGAATCGATCAGCTTCTTGACTTTGGCATTGATGCTCATCTCGAGCTCGAGCCGCATTCTTCTCGGCGCTTGTTTGACTGGCTTGATGTCCGGGGATATTGCCAATTTATGAACAGCTATTTTTGGATCCAGTCCTGGCATTTCGGAATAGCTCCATGCGAAGAAATCTCTATGCTGCATAAACACGTCTTTTAACGCGGCCACCCTTTCTTCAGATAGCAGCTCGCTGATGAATGTCGGTCGTGGGTCGTTCGCCGTCCCCAACTCAATCTTCTTGAGGTTATCTGCAGTATTATGTATGCCATCTTCCAGCTCTTTCGGCGCTGGTGGATATTCTGAGATTACCTCGTCGTCATTGTTTTCGAAGCACCAGGGAAAGTCATCCATATTCTCGGGCTCTTCTTTTGATATCGTTATCACACGACAGGTACGAGCTCGCTTCCAAGACCGATATGGATCTGGTTCTGCTCTTGTGGCTTTGGGTTCGTGCTTTTATGGCGGCGTTACCCTCCAGCTGCTGGATAGAGAAAACCTGCCTTGCTGATACTGGTCTTCGACCCAGTTCCTGAAGCTGAAGCAGTCTTCGATAGGGTGTCCTATGGCTCGGTGATAAGAGCAATAGCCCGGATGAGAGACCGTGTTAGCTCGCTCAGGGTGCTTAGACTCCGGAAGTGTAATCATTCGATGTTTTAAAGCGAGATCAAGTATCTTCTTCGTCTTGTCTTGAGGGAAAGAATACGCTCGACTCATTTTCCTCATGAGGGGCAAATCCGGACCGCGCAATTCCCGATCACATGACTCTTTGATCCCATGTTGTCATTGTCGAATCCCTTTCCCACTCTTTGACTTATTTTTGCCTCTGCGTCGGGCCTTTAGCACAACAGGTTGACAGGGAGGAGTATTTTCGTCTTTTGCAGCCTGCTGAAGAAGACGTTGCGTCCTGGCTTTCTCGTAGATGGCCATTTCGCGGTTATGGTCATCCCGAGCTTTTTGACCCGCTTTCCTGATAAGCTTATCCATTCGCTCTTCAAATGACGGACTCGGCACTTTGATTGCGGGATCTAGTTTTGATAGGGGTCAGCGTTTTCTGATAGGGCATCCTCTTCTTCATCGAAGTTATATATGGCATAGCTGCCGTGGATTCGTTCCCATTTCTCGGATCTTACATACCCAAGCCTAAGCGTTTCCATTCTCCCGTTGGGTAATTTGCGCTGAGTCCCAGGGATATCCCAAATCCTGTTATAGAATCGAGCTTGTCGAATAGTCTGTTTTAGGGGTATCCTTTGGCGCTTTAATAGCCTTTTTAGTCCGTTTGTGTAATATCTGGGCAATCGGATGGGTTGGAGCCTGTCAAGTGTAGAATCCGCGCCATGCCAGATCTCTTTCTCCACTCTTGTTTCCGAGGATCGATAGAATAGGATCGCCTTTTCGCCTGGTAGGGACGTAAAACGTCTGCAGGTCTTGCACGTTGTGAGCTCCAAGCGCGTCAAGATCTTTGTAGTGCTCCGGTGGGATCATGGTGATTTGCAAACTCTGATCATCACCAAGGAATTCTTGTATTGGCGGCCGACTGGAGAACACAACATTAACCTCATCTTCCGAGTCACTTCCGAAGATCAATATGGGGGCGGACGGCCCCGGGTCGCTGCGTCGAGACGGCCCAGAGTAAACTATATCTTCTTCTTCTTCAATATCACTCCCGAAAACAGGGATGATGGTAGCGGCTTTGTTCTCCGGTTTGTGACACCTCTTTGTGTCCTCGAAATCTGGCAAAAAGTACTTTGCGTCTTCGTATTTGCGGACTTCGTTCACGGAGAATGGGTTTAGCTCACCTGTTATGGTATACTCGAGACCATCCTTGAAATACTTCATACACTGATGTTATGTAGAAGGGATGATGTTGTACTCATGTAACCAAGGTCGACCGAGCAGAGCATTGTAACATGTTTTGGCATCTATAACGTGAAACTTAATGTCCGTGACGAGTAGCCCAAAGCGTAGCATCAATATCACAGACCTAAGAGTTCTCGATGATTGGGAGTCCAACCCGGAGATGGTGATCTTGTCCTGAGCAAGGTGCTGGACGCTCATGCAAATTTCCTTTAACACCCGCACGTTGAAGAGATTAACGGAAGACCCATTGTCAACCAAGATTTTGTCTATCTTTATATCGTGGCAATATCCAGAGACATAGAGGGGACGGTTGTGGTCGCACGTCCCAAGGAGAAGGTCCTCATCACCGAACGTGACATCGGCTGTGTGTACTTCTTCTAGTTCGTCCTTCATCCTTTCTTCGGCGAGGAAGGCTTGGAATTGTTTGGGCTCTTGTAGCGCCTTGATTAATGAATCTCTCGCCTCTTTGGATAACAGGAGGGCGTCGAGAATGCTGAGCTGCGAGGGTAGCTTCCTCAGGTGCGCTAGGATGTTGTAGTCCACCCTACTCTTCTTAGGCGGGTCCTTGGCTGTCAGCTCTTTCATAACTTGGTCATCTAAGGTGATATCCTCAGCGACCTTTTCCTTTCCCTTATCTTTTCTAGTTGCGGGTCCGAGATTCTTTTCCGGAAGCGTGCGATTGCGCAGCTGAATGTTTTCGCAGGGCTCTGGTTCTTCCTCTTTCCCTAAGATGGATTCTTTAAAGATAGGGCCAAGAGCCATTTCTTCATCAGAGTCGCTCCCAAAGGTGAGAACCTGTGATCCTCCGGCATTGACCGTGAGACAATTGCCAATAATTCCTTTATGCTCCTCGGTCGTACTTCATAGCTCCCGATGAGTCTTGCATTTCATCTGCTTAACGTGTTGCCGGTGAGCAACATATCCCTGCCACCATGTCTTAAAAGCGACGCACTCCTCAGTGGGGTGTGAAATCTTCCGATGATATGAGCAGTAATTAGGGTGCTTCTCCGCCCCATCGAGCGTGTTTTCTTTCGAGGGTGGTAGTTTCATTCCCATTGACATGGCTTTGGCAAACCTTTTCCACGTCTTGAATATGTTTTTATCCGCGACGGGTGCCTTTCGATCTGGCGGGAGTACCTCGACTCTTTCGTTTAATCGCCTGCGTTTGGCTCCTTTTGATGCGGCCATCTCACGCTCCTGGTCGGCTTTACTTTTCAAACGAATCACGTCTAGAAAGGCGTCGATCATTTCTTTTGTTGGCCACACATGTTCTGGTTCAGGCTCTGCCCCCAGTTTCTTAGTGCCAGGAGTTTTTTCATCGTCGGTAAATGAGTGGGAGATCACATTACAACTCGCCACGTATCCCTCGGATTCATCCGACGAACTCTCCCCCTCATCTTCCTTTTGAAAGACGTGGTTAAGGAACTCTTAGAGTGTGATAGGAGTCCGTGCCTTTTGATTGTACTCCTCCAGCGCGTCAATCTGTTTCTGCAAGTCCGTACGCTTGTTGCCGGGCTTCACAGGCTCCTTAGATTTCTTCTTCTTTTTCTTTGAAGATTTTGACGGCTGGTTGTGAGTGCTCGGGCCATCACCACTGATCTTCGGAGTTGGGCGCGGCTTCAGTATCCCTTCAATGATCTGGGGTTCCTGCGGGTTCTTCCATCTGATCGCCGGGCATGTTTTAAGATCGTTCAGCATCCTCTTGGTTTCTCTTGAGGAAAGGCTAGGACGTCCTTACTCGTTTCCTCAAGATAAAACAGGAAGACTGTTTGAGCTGGCAGTGCGCAACAGACTCATCAATCTGCCAGATTCAAAACATCCGTTGCAGCCAAACGACATCAACGATCCCAATTACTGCCCCTACCACCGAGTATTGGGTCATCCGATCGAAGATTGCTACGTCTTCAAAAACTGGATTGAAGACCAATACCAACAAGGCAAGTTCGCGTTATCCGAAAGATGGAAGGTGAACCCGCCGCAACCTCATACCCCTAAAAAGGTGAATATGCCGGGGGCAACGTGCTCCGTTGTTAAAGAAGCTCTATGGGAGGTCGTTCTTTCAGCCAAAACCAAAAGAATGCTGAATGATCTCCAAACATGCCCGGCGATCAGGTGGAAAAACCCACTGGAACCCAAGATCATCGAGGGAATGCTGAAACCGCGCCCAACTCCAAAGATTGGTAGGGATAGCCAAAGTGTTCACATCCAGCCGTCAAGATCTTCGAAAAAGAAGAAGAAATCCAAAAAGCCCGTGAAGCCTGGCGACAAGCGCACGGACCTACAGAAACAGATTGACGCGCTGGAAGAGTACAACCAGAAAGCACGAACCCCAATCATGCTCCAAGAGTTTCTCAGCCACGTCCTTGAGGATGAAGATGATGAAGAAAGCTCATCAGATGGATCTGAGGATTACATAGCAAGCTGCCATGTGATCTCTCATTCATCGCTAGACAATGAAGAGGCTCCTTACACAGAGAAACCGGGGGTAGGCCCCGAACCGGAATTGCTATGGTCGTCAGATGAAATGATCGACGCCTTCCTGAATGAGATTCGTCTAGAAAGTAAAGCCAATCGGGAGCGTGAGATGGCCATATTTGTAAAAGCCGAACATCGGCGACTAGAAAAAAGAGTTGAGACACTCCATTCGGATCAAAGTACATCCACTGCAAATAAAAGCAAGTTCAAGATGAGGAAAAGGTTTGTTAAATCCATATCAATGGGGATGAAGCTACCACCCTCTGAAGGAAACATTGCCGGCAAAGCAGAAATGCACCCTTCCTATTGCTTATATCATCAAAAGATTTCGCACCCCACCGAAGAGTGCAAAGCTTTCAATAGATGATGGCAAGGGTATGTTGTTCACCGGCAACATTTTAAGCGGGAGGAGCGCAAAACAGGTCGGGAGCGGAAAAGTACGACCGAGGAGCTTAGAGGAACTACCGGCGATTGTCGCATGGTTAACGCCGGGGAAGCGCAAATTCTCACATTCGGGAGCGACTCTGACGAGGAAATGGCTCTTAGCCCTCTCTTTAAAGAGTCCACCTCGGGAAGGGAGGAAGAACCGAAGGCCTGTGAAAACATCCAACTGCGCAATCGTACGCTTCCTGAAAATAATCTCGGACCCTCAAATAAAAAAGATAAGGGAAAAGAAAAGGTCTCCGAGGATATCGCTCTGGATGACCAAGTCATGAAAGAATTGACTGCCAAGGACCCGCCAAAGAAAAATAAGGTAGACTATAACGTTCTGGCACACTTGAGGAAACTACCCTCACAACTCAGTATTCTCGACGCCCTTTTGCTATCCAAAGAAGCGAGAGATTCGTTGACCAAGGCGCTACTAGAACCAGAACAATTCCAAGCTTTTCTCGCCGAAGAAAAGATGAAGAACGAGCTAGAGGAGGTACACACGGCTGATATCACCTTCGGCGACGAAGACCTTCTCCTTGGGGCGTGCGAGCACAACCGTCCCCTATATATCTCAGGATATGCCACGATATAAAGATTGGCAAAATCCTGGTCAACAATGGGGCTTCCGTCAATCTCCTCAACGTGCGAGTGTTGAAGGAAATCTGCATGAGCGTCCGACATCTCGCTCGTGATAAGATCACCATCTCTAGTTTTGACTCCCAGTCATCGCGGACTCTCGGGTCGGTGATATTGACACTACAATTCGGGTTACTCGTCATGGACATTAAATTCCACGTCATAGACGCCAAGACATGCTATAATGCTTTGCTCGGCCGACCCTGGTTACATGAGTACAACATCATCCCTTCTACACAGCATCAGTGTATGAAATATTTTAAGGATGGTCTCGAGTATACCGTAACAGGAGAGCTGAACCCATTCTCCATGAACGAAGTCCGCAAATATGAAGATGCAAAATACTTCTTACCGGATTTCGAGGACACAGAGAGATGTCAAAAACCGGAGAACAAAGCTATCACCACCATTCCAGTCTTCGGGAGTGATACCGAGGATGAAGAAGCGATGGTTTATTCAGGTCCACCTCAGCACAACAAGCCGGGACCGTCGGCTCCTATGTTGATCTTTGGCGGGGACTCGGAAGATGAGGTCCATGCTATATTCTCTGCTCGGCCTTCAATACGAACATTCGCTGATGAAGAGCAAAGTTTGCAAGTTGCTATGGTTCCGCCCAAACATCATAAAAAACTGGACGCGCTCGATACCTACAGTGTGGAAGAGCTGCAGACGTTCTATGTCCCTCCCAGGCGAGAAGGTGAAAAGGCGATCCTATTCTACCGCTCCGGGGAAACTAAGGCGGAAAAAGAAATCTGGCACGGCGCAGATCCTACACTTGGCAGGCTTCAGCCCATCCGTCTGCCTAGATATTACATAGAAGGCTTGAAAAGCTATTAAAGCGCCAATGGGTACCCTTCAGACAGACCGCTCGAAAAGCTAAGTTCTACGACAGGGTCCGAAACGTTCCCAGAACTCAGCGCAAGTTGCCCAATGGGAGAATGGAAGCAATCGGGCTTGGATACGTTCGGTCCAAGAAACGGAGCTACTCCGCAACTGCTATGTCGTGCATAACTTTGATGAAGAAGGAGATGCACAATGGGAGAGTGCTAATCCTGAACCAGAAAAAGTCCTCGACGTAAAAATGCCCGGTCCGTCGTTCGAAGAACAAATGGACAAGATTATAAGGGAAGCTGGTCAAAAAGTTTGAGACGACCATAACCGCGAAATGGCCATCTATGAGAAATCCAGGACGCAACGCCTTCTCCAACAGGCCGCGAAAGATGAAAATGCCGCTCCTTGTCAACCTATTGTAAAAAAGACCCGACGCAGAGGCAGAAACAATTCAAAAAGCGAAAAATGCATTCAACAACGACAAAGCGGGAACAAGAAGCCACGCAGTCGGAAATTAGCGATCCGGATTTGTCCCTTATGAAGAAGATGAGTCGAGCGTACTCTTTTCCTCAAGACTAGACAAAGAAGATACTTGACCTAGCTATAAAACACCAAATGATTACGCTTCCGGAGTCCAAGCACCCCGAACAAGCAGGCAAAGTCTCACGCCCAAACTATTGCTCTTATCACAGGGTAATAGGACACTCTCTCGAAGATTGCTTCACCTTTAAGAACTGGGTCGAAGATCAGTATCAGCTCAGCGAGTTCGCTCTATCTGACAACTGGAAGGTAACGCCGCCACAGAAGCATGAACCCAAAGCCACGAGAGCAGAACCAGATCCACATCGGTCTTGAAAGCGGGTTCGTACTTGTCATATGGTAACAATATCAAAAGAAGACCCTGAGGGTATGGATGATCTTCCTTGGTGCTTCGAAAACAGCGATGACGAGGTAATCTCAGAATTTCCACCAGCGCCGAAAGAGCTGGAAGATGGAATACACACCACTGCAGATAACCTTAAGAAAATTGAGTTGGGGACAGCGAACGACCCACGACCGACATTCATTAGTGAGCCGTTGTCTGAAGGAAGGGTGGCTTCATTAAAAGACGTGCTTATGCAGCATAAAGATTGCTTCGCATGGAACTATTCCGAAATGCCAGGACTAGATCCAGAAATTGCTGTGCATAAATTGGCGATATCCCCGGACGTTAAGCTAATCAAACAAGTACCGAGAAGAATGCGGCTCGAGCTTAAGATGAGCATTAACGCCGAATTCAAGAAACTGATCGACTCTGGGTTTATCCAGGAAGTTCAGTATCCTGATTGGATCGCCAACATCGTCCCAGTAATGAAGAAGAATGGGACGGTGCATATATGTGTGGACTTTCCGGATCACAATAAAGCCTGCCCAAAGGACGATTTCCCAGTACCGGTCACTGAGCTGATGATAGACAACACGTCCACTCACGAAGTTTTCTCCTTCATGGACGGCTCGTCAGGATATAATCAGATAAAGATGCATCCCGAAGACCAGAAGCACACCGCTTTCCGGACTCCTTTGGGTATATTCTGCTACAAGGTGATGCCCTTCGGTTTGAAGAACGCTGGTGCCACCTATCAAAAGGCCATGACAAAGATCTTCGATGACCTTATACATGAAATCGTCGAATGCTATATCGATGACCTCGTGGTTAAGAGCAAATAATACGAGGAGCATTTAGAGCATCTGAAGACCGTATTTCAACGCCTTCGGCAATATAACTTAAAGATGAACCCACTCAAATGCGCGTTCGGGGTGTCCTCGGGTAAATTCGTAGGATTCATCGTCCGACACCGAGGTATCGAGATAGATCCGTCAAAGATCAAGGCGATCATGGAAATGCCTCCGCTAAGGACTCTCAAGCAATTGCGGTCTCTCCAAGGGAAGCTCGCGTATATTCGGCGATTTATAGCCAATCTCTCAGGCAAATACCGTCCTTACAGCCACCTGATGAAGAAGGGAACTCCGTTCGTTTGGGATCACAAATGCCAAGACGCGCTGGACGAAATCAAGCAATACCTGCAAAATCCACCAGTGTTGGCCGCTCCGGTCAAGGGAAAGCCTCTCATTCTGTATACAACAGCCCTCGAAGGTTCTTTAAGCGCATTATGGGCACAGGAGAATGATCAAGGGAAAGAACGAGCCCTCTACTATTTGAGCCGAGTTCTACTGGGGGCAGAAAGCAACTACTCCCCCATCGAAAAACACTGCCTAGCATTAATCTTCACGATAACAAAGCTCAGGCACTATGCGTTGGCGCATAAAGTCCGTCTCATTTCGAAGGTGGACCCCCTTAAATATTTAATGTCGAAGGCCATATTGACAGGGAGACTCGCTAAATGGGCCTTGCTCTTAATGGAGTTTTCGATAACCTATCAGCCTCTTAAGGCAGTGAAAGGCCAGGCCATCACCGACTTCCTCGCTGAGCATCCGAAACCGGCCGATTCCCCTCTGAATTGCGAGCTGCCAGACGAACATGTGTTTGATGCGATCGACTGTAGTAATACCCGATGGGAACTCTATTTTGATGGAGCGTCTTCCATGAAGAAGCGCAAACAAAGCATCCCTATAATCAAATCGGGGGTAGGCCTCATCTTCGTAACTCCACAAGGAGGGATGATGCACTTTGCTTTCTCCCTAACAGAGCCGAGGACGAACAATGAAGCTGAATACGAAGCTTTGATAGCAGGCCTCGAGATTTCCATCGACATGGGAATTGAAAACCTCCTCATATATGGAGATTCTCAACTGGTCGTCAGTCAAGTAAATGGCGACTACCAAACGTGCAAACCCGAACTGGTAAAGTATGGTGAGAGAGTACAGCAATTGCTGACTCAAATCCCCTCCTACATGCTGGAAAGCATACCGCGCACGGAAAATAGCAAAGCAGATGCACTAGCTAAGCTCGCTAAAGAACTGGCCGACGAGAACCTCGATGACGTAAGAATCGTGGTACAAAGCCGTCGGGTGCTTTCCCCAGCAGAAATATCTCCGGAATCATCTGAAGAAAAGGGAGCGACTGAGCAAATGGCTATGCAAATAAAAGACCAGGAAAAGGCTGAGGATTGGAGAGAAGCCTTTATAGACTACTTCAAATCCCGTCGAACACCTGAAGATGCGTCCTTAAGACATCAGCTTATGAAACGAGCTCTATCTTTCGCCTTCGTCAATAATACTCTGTACAAGAGGTCGTTTGATTCTCTGTGGTTGAGATGTCTGGGACCTGAAGAGGCGAAAAGAGTCATTCAGGAAGTTCACGACGGACTCTGCGGTTCTCACCAAGCAGGCCCGAAGATGAAGTTGAAGATTAAACAAATGGGCTACTATTGGCCCACGATGATTCAGGACTGCCTCGAATATGCGAAGCAATGCCACTCATGCCAGATTCATGGGGACTTTATCCATCAGCACCCAAATCCTCTACATCCAACAGTGGCTAGCTGGCCATTCGAAATGTAGGGAACTGACATAATCGGCGCCATCGAGCCAACATCATCCAGAGGACATCGATTCATCTTGGCGACGACTGACTACTTCTCTAAATGGGCAAAAGCAGTACCGCTATGGGAAGTAAAGACGGAGAATATCCCTCACTTATTCAAGATGCACGTTATTTATCGGTTTGGAACTCCGCGACGGATCATATCTGATAACGGGCCAGCCTACAGAAGCCACAAGATCAGCTGCTTCGCACAACAGCACAACATAGACTGGAGATACTCCTCAGTTTATAATCCCCGAGCCAACGGTCTAGCTAAAGCTTTTAACAAGACCCTAACAAAGATCGTGAAGAAGACGGCGTCCCGAAACAAGAAGGACTGGTACGAGAGACTACAAGAAGCTCTCTGGGCGTATCGAACTACGTTCAAGACGGCCACGAACGCAACGCCGTACGCGTTGTTATTTGGTACAGAAGCAGTAATCCCCCTCGAAATAGAATTACACTCTCTACGAGTGGCAGTCCACTACGAGCTGACAGACAAAGAAAATGCTCACCTTCGGCTTGAGGAGCTTGATGCCCTTGATGAAACCCGGCTCATAGCGCAACAAAATCTGGAGGCTTATAAAGCAAAGATGTGCTCATATGAAAGATTGACCAGGCCGAGGACATTCCGCCAAGGCGAACTCATGCTAGTGGTCAAAAGACATATGATCCCCAATCGCGCCAAGCGGGGAAAATTCGAGCCGAACTATGAAGGCCCGTACATCATAGACAAGGTCTACCAGGGTGGAGCCTATCTACTCATGGATATGCATGGTGAAAGACCTTTCAGGCCAATAAACGGTCGCTTCCGAAAGAAATACTACGCTTAATGAGTCACAGCCTAGGTCAATGATAGATGACGGCTGTTCCCCTCTGAAAGACGGCGCGACGCAAGGACGCCTTGCCTGAAATTCGGGGCAGATGCTAATTGGTGCTATCCATCTACCTCTCCGAAAATGCCAAGTTGATTTATGACACCATGTATCGAAGGTTTAAACAGATGCGTCCGATATAGCAAACTTCGTCAGATTCCTCCTTGCTTGAGGGGTTTTTGATTGTGGGGACACTCTTCCCTGCAGGAGCAAGCCCCTGCAGTTAATTACGCTACCGCATTGCGGTAACAACTTTCTCCTTCTCCAGATGATCACTTCGTGTCGTGTGCGTTTGTTTTGTGTTTGGTTGCCCTTGGATTGTATACGGAGACCGAGTTATGTCATCGCCCGTAGGGTGTGACTAGTCCAAATCCGTATCTTTCTTAGATTTGGGTTTGGGGGTTGTGTTTAAGGATACGTTAGCCTCATTTGAGACTAAGATCGACTTAAACGTTTGTTAAGGATACGTTAGTCTAGTTTTAGACTAAGATCAACTTAACGGGATAGTTTAGATCCGACAAGAGAGCGATTAGGGGAGCCATGTTGTTTAGTTTAATGACATTGCGGTCAATAAGTAGTTTAAGGACATTGCGGTCCAGTGTTAGTTTTAAGACGTTGCGGTCAAGGTTAAGGACGTCGTAGTCCGTGGATTTAAGGACTCCACAGTCCGATGTTAGTTTTAAGACATCACGGTCAAGGTTAAGGACGTCATAGTCCGTTGTTAGTTTTAAGACATTCTGGTCAAGGTTAAGGACGTCATAGTCCGAGGGTTTAAGGACCCCACAGTCCGACGTTAGTTTTAAGACATTACGGTTAAGGTTAAGGACCTCATAGTCCATGAGTTTAAGGACCCCACAGTCTGTATCAATGGGTGCTCATCGGGACCCGCCACCTCTTTGAATACGTTGAGAAATTACAACGCCAAGTATCAAAGGAGTGAAGAGATGTACCCTTAAACCAAGGTAGATTAAGTGATCTGCAGTCCAATTTGGAAACTAAGATCAATTATTATATTATGAGCCCATTGGCCCAGTTGAGTTTGAATTGAGGACTTATGGCCAGCTTGGGCTAAGTCCAATCATGTTTGGGATATCGGCCCTCTGTTGGTTCATTAAAAGAGAGGCTTTGCCTCTGGAAACTTAGCCAATTGGGCTACACCTAGTGTTAAACACTAGAGACCAACAGTGTTGAACACTGGGAATAAGATTGACAAGTTAGTGTTAAACACTAAAAGATAATCAGTGTTGAACACTGGGAACAGAGTTTTCAAATTAGTGTTAAACACTAAGCAAATCAGTGTTAAACACTGGAAATAGAGATTCCAAATTAGTGTTTAACACTAAGGTAAATCAGTGTTAAACACTGGATTCAGAAGTTTTAATTCAGTGTTAAACACTAAGGTAAGAGGGGTCACGTGGTAACACGTGAGAGCGCCCTGCTTCTCTTTATTTTGTTCTACAGATAAGTGTTTAACACTTTTAATTCTGAAACCCATCACGTGTGGGCACGTGATGGGGACTTGCGCTTTGATCTGTTAGAATGTTCATTAGGGGTCACGTGTCGACACGTGATGGCGCCCTAGAGCTCTTTTCTGTTTCTTTTTCTTTTGTATGCTTTAGAGATCATGTGGGGCACGTGAGACATTGCCTCAAAGTTCTCTTTTATAGATCTTCACAGGAGTAACGTGGTAACACGTGAGGTGTTTACTTCAGAGTTCTTTTCTGTGGATCTTTGCAGGGGTCACGTGGTAGCACGTGACTCTGCATGTTTTAAAGATCTGTTCATCTTTTAAGAATTAATTTCTTCCTAACAACAAACTTTAGAGGAATTAAATTCCTGTTTTCTTCTGAAGAATTATATTCTTAATAAGGTTAAACCCTAATTTCTTTTCTTAAGGGAATTAAATTCCTGTGAGTTTGAGAGAATTATGTTCTCAATTAGGGTTAAACCCTAGTTTTACCTCAAAGGAATTGAATTCCTATCATTTTGTGAGAATTAAATTCTCAAAACTCAGTTCCTCCTCTGTGTTTTAGATCTGCATGGCAGGATCTCAACCCAATGAGAATTAAATTCTCAATTCATGGGGAGATGTGCACTTTACAGATCTTCCAACAGAGAAAGAACTAAGTTCGTTTCTTTATATGAGAGTTAAACTCTTTTGAGAATTAAATTCTCTTTTGAAGCCTCCCTTTTCTTTTCTTACCTAAGGTTTTTCTTTTGCAGAGAATCAAGGGCTCTATATCTCTCTCTCTGTGTGTATCAAAAGAAAAGGTCCAAAGGTCCCTCCTCTTCTCTTCTTGGCTCCTATTTATAGGAGAAGGAAAGGAATCAATCTGTTTGGTAAATCTCTTATTGAAAGATTTGATTTGTTCATTGAGAGATTTGATTTATATTTATCATTAATCTGGGGCTTTAGATTATTAGGTGAATTTTTTTCACCATTGGATTTTAAATCTACAGATATCTCTTTGTTATTTCGGTTGGATTTAGGGGGAAATCTTTCCAAGTCCAAGATTTTTCCATAAATTGGTGATATTTAATCACCTTTAGATTTTTAATCCAACGGTTTCAGATAATCCTTTTTCATTTTGGAAAGATTTGAAAGATCTTCCCTCAGAATTTAATTCTGTCAAAGAATAAGGCTTTTAAAGTGGGTCACGTGTGGCCACGTGACCCCTGGTCACGTGTAGGCACGTGACCCCTGGAATGGGCTTCCCTTCTACGCTCTGTTCTCTGGCCGCTGCTTAACCATCACGTGACCACTGGTCACGTGTGAGCACGTGACGCCTCTTATGGTGCTTTTTCTTGAATGTGCTTTTTGCTGCTGCTTTTGAGCGTCACGTTCCAACACGTGACTACTGGTCACGTGTGAGCACGTGATGCCTCTTCTGAAGCTTCTCCTGATTTTTAATCAGGGAACAAATGCCCCCACAGCGTTATTCTCACGTGTCTGCATGTGAGTGCAACGCTGTCACTTTTGTGACCGTCGGATCTGCTTTGGGAGTAGGGTAGATGAAACGTTTTCCATCCCATCCTATAAATGTCCATGTCTTTTCAGAAGAGCCTCCACTTTGCTCATCTTCCATCTTGCATACTTTTCTTTCTGAGAATTTAATTCTCCTTTCCAGAGCTTAGTTCTCTGCCTTGAAAATTTTTCAAAGTTTAACTCTGTTCAAAAAGAATTCTTTTCTTCAGGTAATGCTCTCGAACGAACGATGAACTCTCATGTCCTTCTGGATTTTAAATCCATAGCAAGGGTTTGACCCCTTTAACATGAACTCATTTTCTTCAAATTCGTCAACAAACAAAAAGAAATGGAAAACCACTTAATCTTCGAATCAATAGGTCCCTCAGAATTCATTCGATCTTTAGGGAGATGATGAGATCCGTTGCTCTTTCCAAGGAATTTAATTCCGTTTAAAAAATGTTTCTGGGAATTTAATTCCCTTCTCTTAATAAGGAATTTAATTCCCATGAAGAACTCAGTTCTTCCCATGGAGGCTTCTAAGGGTTTTCTTGCCCTAGGTTGTCCTTCTGTAATCAATGAAGAAGAATCTTGCAATGATGTCTTCTGTGGGAATTTAATTCCCTTGATCCTGTTAGATTTGTTGTAGAGTCCAAGGTAGATTTGTCTTCTAGGGGGATGTGTAGGGCCACTTGAAACCCACTGCCTATTTAATGAGGATATCCCCTTTGTCTTATTATGATTGCTTGGTCTCATTATTAACGAGCCGTTAACCTGATTCTGTGGGGCCTATGTGTTTCGTAGCCAACGGTCCCATAAAAAAGAGTCTGTTGTCGCTTTCTTCAACTGTCTTCATATATATATTTATGCTCATATATATATATATATATATATATATATATATATATATATATATATATATATATATATATATTGCTGGCTTCGCTTTTGATAGTTTTTTTTACTTTATTTCAGGTGCAATGGCTTCTGTTCCGTGCTTTCCTTTCACTCGCTCAGAGGCCACTTTTCCTCAATCACCATCCGACGAGGAAGCGATGGCGATGATCCGGGCTCATGACCCGAACTGCACCAGCTTACTTCTATGGGGAACTTGGTACAGTCATATCATCCAAGGTCGCCGGAGTTTCCTCTGCGAAGTGCCGACAGAGCCTACTTTCCCGTTCTTGCCGATGGACCCTCCGAGGACGGTTTTCGCTCTGGAGATGCCAAATTAGACTCCAACGGGACGGCTCGAGCCTTCAACAACCGGTATCCCGAATCATCCGATCCCAGCTATAGATATTCTGGGGCGGCGTATTTGTCAGGGTGAGGCCCAACCATGGGGACAAATCTACAAGATAGGGTTCACCCCTCGACACCCTACGGGGTACCTCCTCTGGGCTCGTTACATCCTGTCCGCCCATCGGGCGGGGCTGCAGAAGGTCGGGCATTACCAGGCGATATGTGCGTCGCTCTTTCACTACCAATCTCCGCATGTCTGGTGGGTTAAGGCGTTCTTGAACCAATGGAATCTCCCCACCAACACTTTTATTCTAGGAGACCGTGAGGTCTCGATCTCTCTGGCAGAATTTTATGAAATCTCGGGATTGCCAATCAGGGGTACACTGTATGAGGAGTTGCTGCCTCCTGACGAGTACGTCTTTGAGCTCGAGCCTGCTCCGGTTGATGGCCTGTTCGCTGAGAACGCCGTCCGCCACAAGCGTCCCAGCTTGATCAAGGCCCTAGGTATCTTTGACCGATTGTTCACCGAATCTGAGGAGCAGGGCGTTACTTTTAAGAGCTTCATTGCCTGCTTCCTTCGCGAGGACGTCCTGTCGAAGACAGCTCCGAAGTTCGCAAACATCAAGGACCCCTTTGGGTTTGGTCCGAAAAAGCTGCCGACCATTGAATCGGATCTACCACAGTACTACATTCCCATTATGTCGCCGATGTCTTTTGAATCCATTGCAGCTCCCGGCATGGATGAGGAGACGTTCTTCATGGGGTTTGTCAGTGTTTGGCTCAGTTGGTTTGTCATCCCCATGCATCGCCGCTTTATGAGAGCCTCGGTTATCTACCCGGCTCATTGTATCGCTGAGGGGACGCAGTTGGCCATCGGTATCCCGGCGTTGGCGTATCTTTATCACGGGATGGGCGCTTCAGCTAATACTTCCAGCCCTGGCGTAGATGTAGTAAATTTCTCGCTTCACTACTTTACGTCTTGGATCGAAATGCACATCTTGGGTGCTTTCGCTATGCATCAAAGGCTCGCATTTTATGATGCCTACACCTTCCCACGGCTTATGCGATTGGTGGATGCTTCTGCCGCTGACCCGACTCAATTCGGGGCTATTCGGGCGTTGATTTCTCCTTACGCTACTGCTGGCGGGTTGGTTTTTAATGATTGTTGGGGTAAAAATTTACACCCCGGTTGACCAAGTCAAAATCAAAGTCAACCCCAAGCCAAGTGGGCCCAAGCTCAGATCCAGTGGGCCCATGCCCAGGTCGAACCCGAACATGAAGCGACCGGCCTCCCCCCATGCCAAGATAAAAAATTTTGTAATAAACATTTTTGGTGTATTTCTTTTATTTTTATTTTATGGACAAATGTAAGAAGAATAGGCATAAAGCCAAATTTTTGTAAAGCCCATGGCTTATGTTTAAAAAGAAATGGCACATGAGCCATGGGATAGGCAAAATGCCATTTTGTGAAGCCCAAGGGGCTATGTGTAAAGTGTATGGCCTATAAAGGCAAAGATAATGAAAATATCTAACAACTTTTTCTCTCTCTAAAAAAAAGTTTCAGATCTGAGATCTTTCTTCCTTCTTCAAGCTTCCAAAACCTTCTTCTTTCTTTTGAATTAAATCAAGAGTTTTACTCTTCCTTTTTCAAAACAAAATAGTTTTTCACCACAAAACCCATAAAGAGGAACTCAGATCTTCCATTAGATCTCAAAAAGAAGAGATTTTTAAAGATCCTACATCTCTTGATCTTCAAGATCCAGCTAACAGAGGAGGAAGAAGAAGAACATCTTTCACTAAACCCCCCCCCCCCCAAAAAAAAGAAGAAAAACACACTCAGGAGTCCACTCCTCTCTGATTTCTCTTCTGAGAAATTTTTTTAAGCTAAAAGCCACTTTTTCTCCCCGGCGCTCAAGCGCAGAGCGGCCGCGTGCCGACACGTGGCGCGTTTGCGCTCAAGCGCACAGCGCCCGCGTGCTGACACGTGGCGCGCTTGCGCTCAGCGCAAGCGCTCGAGCGCAAGTCTCCCCCGTCCCGACACGTGGCGCGCTTGCGCTCCAGCGCAAGCGCTCGAGCGCAAGTCGCCCCCGTGCCGACACGTGGCGCTCTTGCGCTCAAGCGCAAGCTCTCGAGCGCAAGTCGCCCCCGTGCCGACATATGGCGCGCAAGCGCTCGAGCGCAAGTCGCCCCCGTGCTGACACGTGGCGCTCTTGCACTCAGCGCAAGCGCTTGAGCGCAAGTCACCCCCGTGACGACACGTGGCGCTCTTGTGCTTAAGCGCAAGCGCTCGAGCACAAGTCGCCCACGTGCCGACACGTAGCGCGCTTGCGTCCAAGCGCCCAGCATCCGAGCGCAAAGCGCCCACGTGACGACACGTGGCGCGTTGCGCCCCAGCACTCTGCGCTCGAGCGCAAAGCGCCCACGTGCCGACACGTGGCACGCTTGCGCCCAAGCGCCTAGGCGCTGGCCCCACGTGTAACCCCCAGCTCTTTTTATACCAATATCCGTACTCTTATTTCACTTGTAAGATTTATTTAGAATTTTACTTATAATTAATTATTAATTTATTTGTTTTAAAACCCCTTTTAAAACCCAAACCCAAACTACAGTTATTTTAACCCAATCCATTCTTTTCTTTATCAAATATTTTCCTGGCCTGGCCTTTTTTCCATTTTTTTCCTTTTTAAATTCTCTGCAGCAGCTCCATCTCCTTTCCCTATATTTTTCCATTTGATTTTCATTAAATCCAGCAGCCCAATTTCCTTTACCAAAATTTCTCCCAAAATTCCTTTTAATTTATTTTGGCCCAAGCCCAGCACATATAATTTCCTCAGCCATTAAATTCCTTTCCACACATTCAACCCCAGCCGGCCCGTCTCTAATTCTCTCTTCAAATTCTCTATATCTTTCACGATTATTTCCTCAGCCCACGTGGCCCGGTCCACATCTCCTTTCTCTTTTCCCCCATCTCTATTTATTTTCCCTGCGGCCCACTTCTCCATTTTCACCAAATTTTCCTTTAAATCCATCAGCCCTCGGCCCGCCCACACTTTTTCTTCCCAATCAATTACTTTTCGGCCCAAAATTCCTCAGCCTCATTCTTTTATTTCCTCAATCATTTCCCAAGCCCAACTCCCTCCTGAACCCAAACCCAATCCCTGTTCATCTTCTTAATTCTCCAACGGCTAGTCCCCTACCCCGCGCGCGTTTCCTCCGCCCACGCCGCCTCCTTCGCTCACGTCGCCGCTCGTCGCGCGCCACGGTCGCGACCGTTTCCCTCGCGCACCCCACTACTCCATGACCCTCTCTACCTCACGCCCACTCTCTCTCGATTCCTCAATCTCCACCTCGCTCAACCCAGAAAACCCCTGCCTCGATCCCTCGCCATCACCGCCGACGACCCTACCCCCTTCAAACTCCTTCCCTCGCTCTCCTCGGCAACCACCACTCTATACCCAAAACCACCGAGCTCCCCCCCACTTCATTCTCGTCTCCTTCACCTACTTTCCCCGACTCACTCACCGGCCACCTTACGCCTCTCGCCGGCCGACCTCCACTGCAACCATTGACCGCCCCCTGCACTCTGTTATCCCTCACTCGTTTCCCTCATCGGTGGCAGCCACCACCATTTTCCCCGAGCTGCACCCCTCACCTGAACCTGCACCATCGACGTCGTCATCATCATCGTCGCTGCCCCAACCCATCATCATCGTCGTCGACGCAGCCGTCGTCGTCGTCGTCGTCGTCACAATTTCCCTCCCTCTGGCTTCTCCAACTTTCTCTGTCTCTCTCTCTCTCTCTAACTCTCTCCCGATTTCTCTCTCTCTCTCTCTCTCTCTCTCCCTCTCTCTCTAATTCTCAGACTCACTCTCTCTGTAACTCTCTCCCCCTCTGTCTCTCTCTAGCACTATCTCTCTCATTCTCTGCCTCCTTCTCATCTCTCTCTTTCTCACGTTCTCCCCCTTAACACCCCGACACCATCACCTGAGCCCAAGCAGTGGAACCCATCGACCCCAACTATTGAACCCTCCTCCGACGAGCCGCAACCTCACACCACCACGACCACAGTACAGCTCCTCCATCGCTGCATCGAGCCTTGCGACCCAGCACCACCAGACACCCGAGCTCCGGCCGCTTCTAGCACCAGCATCCCTGACCTTCAGCCGAGCAGCTACAGGACAACCCTTCGTCCCTGCACCTCATCCGAACTCCAACCCCGTCGCAGCTGAACTCATCGCCTGCACACACCCTCGCCGGAGCTCGTCTCTTTATCATTCCCGAGCAAGAACCCCTCCGGAAACCCGTGCTCACCCGGGGCTTTTGCTGTCATCGTGCCAATTCGTCGCGCGACCGTGCTGTATTACGCTACCGTGCATCGCCTTGACACCTCCAGGCAAGTATTCTACTTGCTTACATGCTATTTATCTAAATTACAATCGTTAAATACATGAATTATAATGTTACAAGTTTAAAACTTTTATGTGCCGTAACTGTTCGATGTTTGTTCCCTTAGGAAAACATTATCTAATTTGATGGAACTCAATAGTGTAGGTTAGCCCGTAGGGCTGTGAGCATAGTGTATGAATTTCGTTGGATAATTTGATAATTTACGACTAAAACAACTGCCCCCAAGTTTAACCGTAAAACTGTGATTCTGTTGCATCTGAAAATCGTTAATTCTACCATAAATCATATACATACTAGATTAGTGCGTTCGAGGGCTCAAAACGAAGCCAACTCGATGAGCTTTAATCCTACACTGGTTTCCAGACATTTCTGTAACTAAACTGTGATGATATTCGGGTCGGAGTGCGACTCTGGACTGCAGTCCAGTGCGACTCCAGTTATTGGTTGCTGTACCATAATGTGTACCACAAGACTTGCTTAACACTTAGGTTGCGGAACTCCGCTGATTATTATAGATGAATCTATTAGCTAGACAACACAATTAATTTCATACTGTTTCGTTACCATTTGTTATTTATTCTGTAATTTAGAAGATTGGGACGCATAACAGTCCCAACAAAATCAGAACTGACATATTAGTGTTAAATAGATTGTAACTCCTAACGTACAGACGCGATTGGAGATCCGTTTGTTGCGTTGAAAACTTTACTGAAAACCCTAGAATTCATCCAACTTTAGCGTCGCTAAATTATGATCCCAACTGGGGTTAAAATGCGTTACGAAATGGATTCCTGATTCTGAAGCCGGATTTCCAGCCGCGTGCGCTTAAAATGAAACAGTTATAACTAATGATCCTGAAACCCGATGGGCTTGAAACAAAATTCTATAGATAGCTAACTGAACATATTAATTACTACCTGTTTATCATTTCGCCAAATTACATACATATACTTCATGATAAATCGTGCAAGTAATAGACTGTTGTTTTTATGACACCTTTATTGTGCTTTTATACTGTTCATGCATCACATCATACCCATATCATGGTAGTGATAACCTAGTGACATCGTGCATTTACCCAGTGTTAGATTTTAGTGTTGGTTGTGGCAAGTACGTCAGTGTTCGTGTATTCGTGATTAAGTGAAAGTGATACGTACTTGTGCACAATCAGTGTCCCTTTTATTCTATTGCATTGTCGACGTCTGTGGAATACGTGTACGTGTGACTATAAGTGGTATGGGACACTTATGGAAGCGCTTGCACGGATGTCACAGATAAGGCATCCGACACTGCTATTTATCTTAGGTATTAGTCGGGACGTGCTTGATGGAGGTCCTGCCTCCAGTTCTCGCGCAGACTTGTCACGGATCGATTAGTATTTAGGGTTATGGTTAGTGTTTGATGTAGACCTCGGGGTGTGGGGTAGTTCAAGTGTGAATTCAACAGAATCTCGGGAGTCCCATGCCGGCTTATATATTTAGGGAGTTATATGGAGATTTACAGGGTATGTGCTATATCACCGTGATACACTCGTTACATGTTGGGCCCGTGGTCCCTTGCCCTTGGGTTCTACCCTTGGGTGGAGGACACTCGCGAGTGGTTGACTCTCACACTTGGACTGACGATAGGCTTATTGACCTGTGCAGTGAGACTTAGAGACTGATAGGGTTACTGTCATTTACATTCCTTCTATACCGTGTTGGCATTCGTGACATATTGTTATACCGCTTTACTGTTCCGCTGCATTGATTATTGCACATTCATTTTCATGCTGTCGTTGATTTACTGTTATTCATTTCCATTACCACTGTTAGAATTATCACTTGATTTTACATATATATTATTGCTATTGTGTCGCTCTGACGACCTGAGTATGCATGCTCAGTGTAAGGAGAAGATTTAGCTTGGATCAATACTAGACGTGCATCACGGACTTCCTGACTTGCCGTTCCTAGTTACATCCGTTTGTTCCACTTCAGGTCAGTTTACATTATTGTATCTTTCAGTTACTGCATTTCTCATTACCTGCGCATCGTTTACTGTTTACCATGATAAACTAGAAGCCGAAGTGTGACTACGGCAGGACTTTTCCTTGACCGTAGGAGCATGGCTGGCCTTGTCTACCCCTCGTATTCCGTATTTTGGGAAGCGGGGCGTGACATGGTTTAGTTGGTATCAGAGCCAGGTTTTGCATCGATTGGGATTGCAGTTTTCCGTGTACAGTTTGGCAATCTAAGACATCCTTCGGTCTAGGTTGTAAACTGTCATTCTTAATTCATATTCATATCGTGCGTTCAGCTATCCATTCATTGTGATTTCGGGTGACTTGACAAGGGTACGTGGTGGCAATTGCACTACCGTACTCTATTCAAGCGACTTAAAGTGATACAGTTGATTCTCCACTTGTAATGATATTCATCATCTCTGATATTCTTGAATCCTTGTTCTATCCATATCATATTTTGATTCATTTAGCGTGTGACTCATATCATTCTCGAAATTGTTGTTTCAGGATCATGTCTTCCAACGACTCTTCATCTTTATCCGCTCCCCAGAATCAGACTGTTGAGATTCTGAGTGTACTGCAAGGTTTAAGGGAAGCCCAAGAGCGGACAAACGACTTATTAACTGAAGGATTGAGAAGACAGGTGAATCAGGCACCAGCGGGAGTCTCCTATCATAAAGAGATCCCTATTAGACGAGGAAAGGAGAAGAAGATGAAGCGTCAACAGAAGCATCAAAAGAACCTGTGCTGTGGATATTGTAAAAGGCCAGGACACCTTCAGAGGGATTGTCGCCGTGCCCAGGGGAAATGTCTGATATGCGGTTCCAACAAGCATCTTATCAACGGTTGCCCTGAAAGGATGGAGCTAAAAGGAGGAGACTCGTCCACACTCCCCACTTCTACCAAGTGAAGATCATCGCATGGTTTGAACTTCGATCTTAAGGCGGATCTAACGCAGGATTCAACTCGCGTAACGATGATGCAGCGTTCTGGCAATCGAAGAAGAATTCTATGATTTCCAATTTCAATAATAATGTTGTCATCTTTTACGAAAATTTTCTTCCATTTGAACCTTTGTATCCGTCGAACTTTAGTTGAATGAAATAAAATTTGAATCATAATATGTGTACCATTCTCATGCTTTCTCTATGTCAAATTCTATTCATTATCACAGTATTTTTTCATTATGATCTTTCAGTTCCTGCAACCGCATATTTTCCTATATTTCGTACCCGGAGTTTCCTTAATGTATTCCACTGTCTAATCATGACTTCTCTTTTCAGGCCATGGCTCACCCTGGAGCAGCGCCACATCTAGACGAGAATGTACAGTCATGCGTTTCCTTAGATCACACACTGACGAGTTCCGATGATGAGGTCAATGGTCCCCTGGTCAACTTCGAAAACAATGATTCAGAGGACGAAGGAGTAGCCGCCCCAGAGCTTAACGTGATAGCTGATTCTGACGAAGAAGAAGGAGGTCCTGAAGAGAACCCGATAGAGGAAGACCCAATAGAGGAAGACCCCGAGGAAGAACCGATAGAAGAAAATTCAATTGAGGAAAATCCCGTAGAGGAAAATCCAGGAGAAGAGAATCATATGGAATCAGACCTCGACGAAGAAGTTCTATCCGAGGATGAAGGACCCAAAGATCAAGACCCTGCCATGGAAGAACTTCCTTTAGCGATACCTGCGAGGCACTATGGAAATGGGCGCCCCTACCTGAGCGCGCGAGCCTGCCGCAACCTGCTGAACCTCCACAACCGTGACTGACGGAATATCTTTTGATGTTGTTTTTCTGGCCAAATAAGATGTGTATAGTTTAGGGCCACTTTTCGTCTTTGGGAATGTCTTGTTTCAAATCTTCTTGAATGAAATAAATCTTCTAGATTCGTAAACTTTTTGATTATTGGTTCGTTTAATACTTGTTTATTGCCCGCATCCATTTATCTTTCTGCTGAGGTTCCCTGACTGTCCATCCATACTCATGGTATAATTTCCACCCTTGTGTCGTTTAGAGAGTACCGCACCCTGATCCCTGGAATGAGCCACCTTTCATCCCTCGACTGTGCCCGTTGAGATCCTTCTGGGAAGGGAAAATTTTGGAGAAACTCCCGAGTTCACTAACCCTTCACATCTTGATTCATATGTTGTACCGACCGCTATCCTACCCATATTTCTCCTCTTGTAGTCACTTGTTATTCGCCCTTACATCTTGTGCTGACCCGATTCTAGTCTCCATGATCTTCAGCCTGAAGCAGCCACATTCCGACCTTTGAATGAACCATATTTCCTTGAAACCCTTACCCTAGCTAGCCTATACATTTTGTGTTCTTCCTATTACCCTAACTATATATAAAGGGACAGTGTTATTCAAAAATTTAGTTTTCACTATTTCGGTGCGTGTTCTTGATTACTCCGTTTTGTATTTTAAGTACACTATTAGTATTCTCATTTTTCTGCAGCGCAACACCGCGCATATTTCGTTGCATGTTCCTAAATTTCACTACACAAGCTCTCTAAATTATTTTAAACCCCTTTTTCGATACATTGTCCTAAAATGTCTTAACCTACAGATAAATTTTCACTGCTTTATTCTTGTTACTTTATTTTCGGGTTCTATACCTATGTTTACTATTATCAATGTTTATGCCTTATCCTATTTATTTCGGACGTATTACTTTTGATATACTTATACGTGTACATGTTTGAGTTTCGATCTTATCGAGTATGTCTCGAATAATACTGCCCGTATTATTGATATTTATACTTCCGTATATATATGTAGTTACCTTTAAAGTTGTTCCTGTCTTATACCTATTTAGAGCCATATTTTTGTATGTTATTCTTACGTACTTTATACCTTCAAATTCTTCGTCCACATATTTTAGTAAATCCTTATGTGTTAGTTTGCAAAATAATAGCTTTCACCTATGTTTGTATAACTTATTGTTTATTTTAAATTTCGAGGACGAAATTTTTATAAGGGTGGTATAATGTAACCCCCAGCTCTTTTTATACCAATATCTGTACTCTTATTTCACTTGTAAGATTTATTTAGAATTTTACTTATAATTAATTATTAATTTATTTGTTTTAAAACCCCTTTTAAAACCCAAACCCAAACTACAGTTATTTTAACCCAATCCATTCTTTTCTTTATCAAATATTTTCCTGGCCTGGCCTTTTTCCATTTTTTTCCTTTTTAAATTCTCTGCAGCAGCTCCATCTCCTTTCCCTATATTTTTCCATTTGATTTTCATTAAATCCAGCAGCCCAATTTCCTTTACCAAAATTTCTCCCAAAATTCCTTTTAATTTATTTTGGCCCAAGCCCAGCACATATAATTTCCTCAGCCATTAAATTCCTTTCCACACATTCAACCCCAGCCGGCCCGTCTCTAATTCTCTCTTCAAATTCTCTATATCTTTCACGATTATTTCCTCAGCCCACGTGGCCCGGTCCACATCTCCTTTCTCTTTTCCCCCATCTCTATTTATTTTCCCTGCGGCCCACTTCTCCATTTTCACCAAATTTTCCTTTAAATCCATCAGCCCTCGGCCCGCCCACACTTTTTCTTCCCAATCAATTACTTTTCGGCCCAAAATTCCTCAGCCTCATTCTTTTATTTCCTCAATCATTTCCCAAGCCCAACTCCCTCCTGAACCCAAACCCAATCCCTGTTCATCTTCTTAATTCTCCAACGGCTAGTCCCCTACCCCGCGCGCGTTTCCTGCGCCCACGCCGCCTCCTTCGCTCACGTCGCCGCTCGTCGCGCGCCACGGTCGCGACCGTTTCCCTCGCGCACCCCACTACTCCATGACCCTCTCTACCTCACGCCCACTCTCTCTCGATTCCTCAATCTCTACCTCGCTCAACCCAGAAAACCCCTGCCTCGATCCCTCGCCATCACCGCCGACGACCCTACCCCCTTCAAACTCCTTCCCTCGCTCTCCTCGGCAACCACCACTCTATACCCAAAACCACCGAGCTCCCCCCCACTTCATTCTCGTCTCCTTCACCTACTTTCCCCGACTCACTCACCGGCCACCTTACGCCTCTCGCCGGCCGACCTCCACTGCAACCATTGACCGCCCCCTGCACTCTGTTATCCCTCACTCGTTTCCCTCGTCGGTGGCAGCCACCACCATTTTCCCCGAGCTGCACCCCTCACCTGAACCTGCACCATCGACGTCGTCATCATCATCGTCGCTGCCCCAACCCATCATCATCGTCGTCGACGCAGCCGTCGTCGTCGTCGTCGTCGTCACAATTTCCCTCCCTCTGGCTTCTCCAACTTTCTCTGTCTCTCTCTCTCTCTAACTCTCTCCCGATTTCTCTCTCTCTCTCTCTCTCTCTCCCTCTCTCTCTAATTCTCAGACTCACTCTCTCTGTAACTCTCTCCCCCTCTGTCTCTCTCTAGCACTATCTCTCTCATTCTCTGCCTCCTTCTCATCTCTCTCTTTCTCACGTTCTCCCCCTTAACACCCCGACACCATCACCTGAGCCCAAGCAGTGGAACCCATCGACCCCAACTATTGAACCCTCCTCCGACGAGCCGCAACCTCACACCACCACGACCACAGTACAGCTCCTCCATCGCTGCATCGAGCCTTGCGACCCAGCACCACCAGACACCCGAGCTCCGGCCGCTTCTAGCACCAGCATCCCTGACCTTCAGCCGAGCAGCTACAGGACAACCCTTCGTCCCTGCACCTCATCCGAACTCCAACCCCGTCGCAGCTGAACTCATCGCCTGCACACACCCTCGCCGGAGCTCGTCTCTTTATCATTCCCGAGCAAGAACCCCTCCGGAAACCCGTGCTCACCCGGGGCTTTTGCTGTCATCGTGCCAATTCGTCGCGCGACCGTGCTGTATTACGCTACCGTGCATCGCCTTGACACCTCCAGGCAAGTATTCTACTTGCTTACATGCTATTTATCTAAATTACAATCGTTAAATACATGAATTATAATGTTACAAGTTTAAAACTTTTATGTGCCGTAACTGTTCGATGTTTGTTCCCTTAGGAAAACATTATCTAATTTGATGGAACTCAATAGTGTAGGTTAGCCCGTAGGGCTGTGAGCATAGTGTATGAATTTCGTTGGATAATTTGATAATTTACGACTAAAACAACTGCCCCCAAGTTTAACCGTAAAACTGTGATTCTGTTGCATCTGAAAATCGTTAATTCTACCATAAATCATATACATACTAGATTAGTGCGTTCGAGGGCTCAAAACGAAGCCAACTCGATGAGCTTTAATCCTACACTGGTTTCCAGACATTTCTGTAACTAAACTGTGATGATATTCGGGTCGGAGTGCGACTCTGGACTGCAGTCCAGTGCGACTCCAGTTATTGGTTGCTGTACCATAATGTGTACCACAAGACTTGCTTAACACTTAGGTTGCGGAACTCCACTGATTATTGTAGATGAATCTATTAGCTAGACAACACAATTAATTTCATACTGTTTCGTTACCATTTGTTATTTATTCTGTAATTTAGAAGATTGGGACGCATAACAGTCCCAACAAAATCAGAACTGACATATTAGTGTTAAATAGATTGTAACTCCTAACGTACAGACGCGATTGGAGATCCGTTTGTTGCGTTGAAAACTTTACTGAAAACCCTAGAATTCATCCAACTTTAGCGTCGCTAAATTATGATCCCAACTGGGGTTAAAATGCGTTACGAAATGGATTCCTGATTCTGAAGCCGGATTTCCAGCCGCGTGCGCTTAAAATGAAACAGTTATAACTAATGATCCTGAAACCCGATGGGCTTGAAACAAAATTCTATAGATAGCTAACTGAACATATTAATTACTACCTGTTTATCATTTCGCCAAATTACATACATATACTTCATGATAAATCGTGCAAGTAATAGACTGTTGTTTTTATGACACCTTTATTGTGCTTTTATACTGTTCATGCATCACATCATACCCATATCATGGTAGTGATAACCTAGTGACATCGTGCATTTACCCAGTGTTAGATTTTAGTGTTGGTTGTGGCAAGTACGTCAGTGTTCGTGTATTCGTGATTAAGTGAAAGTGATACGTACTTGTGCACAATCAGTGTCCCTTTTATTCTATTGCATTGTCGACGTCTGTGGAATGCGTGTACGTGTGACTATAAGTGGTATGGGACACTTATGGAAGCGCTTGCACGGATGTCACAGATAAGGCATCCGACACTGCTATTTATCTTAGGTATTAGTCGGGACGTGCTTGATGGAGGTCCTGCCTCCAGTTCTCGCGCAGACTTGTCACGGATCGATTAGTATTTAGGGTTATGGTTAGTGTTTGATGTAGACCTCGGGGTGTGGGGTAGTTCAAGTGTGAATTCAACAGAATCTCGGGAGTCCCATGCCGGCTTATATATTTAGGGAGTTATATGGAGATTTACAGGGTATGTGCTATATCACCGTGATACACTCGTTACATGTTGGGCCCGTGGTCTCTTGCCCTTGGGTTCTACCCTTGGGTGGAGGACACTCGCGAGTGGTTGACTCTCACACTTGGACTGACGATAGGCTTATTGACCTGTGCAGTGAGACTTAGAGACTGATAGGGTTACTGTCATTTACATTCCTTCTATACCGTGTTGGCATTCGTGACATATTGTTATACCGCTTTACTGTTCCGCTGCATTGATTATTGCACATTCATTTTCATGCTGTCGTTGATTTACTGTTATTCATTTCCATTACCACTGTTAGAATTATCACTTGATTTTACATATATATTATTGCTATTGTGTCGCTCTGACGACCTGAGTATGCATGCTCAGTGTGAGGAGAAGATTTAGCTTGGATCAATACTAGACGTGCATCACGGACTTCCTGACTTGCCGTTCCTAGTTACATCCGTTTGTTCCACTTCAGGTCAGTTTACATTATTGTATCTTTCAGTTACTGCATTTCTCATTACCTGCGCATCGTTTACTGTTTACCATGATAAACTAGAAGCCGAAGTGTGACTACGGCAGGACTTTTCCTTGACCGTAGGAGCATGGCTGGCCTTGTCTACCCCTCGTATTCCGTATTTTGGGAAGCGGGGCGTGACACCACGCATCCTTTGGATGTCTTTTTCCCCTTTATTTATATATACATGTATATATATACATATGTATACGAATGTACACATACTCCACGACACTGTCCCTGTTAGAAAAAAATTTCTAACGGGGCGCTGCCCCGCACCCCGCAAGGGGGCTGCTAGCCCCCTTGACCCCCAGCCCGCTATCCGGGTAGCGGGCCTCCCATAAAAACTCTGCGTGGCTCCCGATATATTTAAACCCCCCTCTAAAACACAATACACGTACACTGCACATTGAGTTCGCATGACCAGTTTGACCCGTCAATCGGAGGTTCCCTCGCCCTAAAGGCGGGGGGTAATTAACGGCAGCTTAGTTCGCGGCTGCCGGAGATTCGGATCCCCACAATCATTAAACCCCGGCCTACCCTAGGCAGGGGGAA
This sequence comes from Agapanthus africanus, assembly GCA_030015575.1. Taxonomy (NCBI): domain Eukaryota; kingdom Viridiplantae; phylum Streptophyta; class Magnoliopsida; order Asparagales; family Amaryllidaceae; genus Agapanthus; species Agapanthus africanus. The sequence goes on from CM057340.1 coordinate 664,630,262, forward strand.
TCTGTAGTACGCATGACAAGCGCGCGCGTATTCCCATCTCAATGGGGTGACGAAAACACCCTACATATTCTGGCACGCCCGGTGGGACCAATCTCTCCTCCCATATTTCGGGTTAAACGTTCATGCGAACTCAATCAATATACATATCGATTGCCTATACTGAAATGATGTTCTTTTTTCCGTGCAGCAATCAACCTTCGACGACAATGTCTTCCCAGACGAATTCAGCTTCCAACATGACCCGGATTCCGTACGTGGTCAAGATCAATGCTCGTGTGGTTCTCCCTGTAAGCCTTAGTCGACAGTGGGAGGAACCGCCCCGCCAGTTTGGCTCCGTCATCATCTACCCTGCCGGAAGCGCTCATCTGGCGGAAATCCCGGCGGAACAGGTGGTCAAGCCGATCCCAAGGGGCAAGAAGCCGAATGTCGTGATCGCCAAGGCACCACAACCGAAACTTAACATGGTGTCTGAATGACTCCCTGGTGCTCCAGCGGGGGGCAAGAACTTCGGTACAAAGGGCAACAGCAAATGTTGAGGACGAGCTCAGGCGATGACTCCAACAAATGCACAATCGAGCGTATCTCCAAGGCCCTCCATCAACCGGTCTGCGGCGTCTTCCTAAAGAGCCGAAGTCTGCCAGGTGCTTCGAACAGAAAAGTTAAGGCAGAAGCGGCTCAGGTATCGATCCAACAAAAGGGCCAAGGCCTCGGCCAAATGGAATCGTGTGAAGTTCCAAGTGCAGGGTTGCCCTGCGACGACGGCTGAGTCGGACGTAAGAATCAGCAACTCCTTCGAGCCTCTGAAGTGGGTTCAGAAAAATGCCATGACCGCCAGAATCAAGGAGACAGCGGTCCGAACAGTGCTACAAAGAGACGTGTCCCAGCCCCAACAGAAAAAGTATGACATTGTCTCTTCAAGAGTCTATCAAGCACTCTGTGCCACACGAAAGCAGCGGGGCAAACCCAGAAAAGAAGCGCCAGCCCCATTCAAGAACCTATTTAGGCCAGCCGCCTTCAATCAACTACCAGCTACCGAAACAAGGGGGTCAAGACAGCGATCCATGAAATCAGCTGCCAATGATAGAAAGACGGCCGGATATATCATCCATACGGTCTATATGGCGGGCGGGCGCCCCAGCGACAACCTTCGCAGCAAAAGCAAGGACGGGGCCACCACATCCCAAGCCCAATCTAGCCTGAATGTGGTTGCCGCCGCCCAAGAACAGCCGCCCCCACTGGATGAAGAAAACCCTCTCGATGAGGATGATAGGCAGATAGACCCCTTGGTTCATGTTGAGTTAAGCTCGGACAGCGAGGAAGAGCCGACTTTCCGCCCCAGGACTGCGGAGCAGGAGCTGCTTCAAGAGCTTCGAAAACAGCTCAGGAGCAAAGATAAAGAGATGGCCAAGCTCTATTCGAAGATTGACGACTTAACGAACGTGGTGATGCAGCTTACGGCTCAAATTGCTCGAGCACCTCCCAATCAAGCATAAGCCGCTACTAATCAGCCGAGTCAGCCAATGCCTGTTCCTTCGGGTCCAAGACTGGTCGAGCCACATGAAAGCCGGCCACACTCCCTTCACGGGACGCCTTGGCCCCAGATAGCACTATCCCGCTAACACAGGATCGGATAATGGATTTGGTCACCAGCAAGGTTAAAACATTGGTGGCCGAAGCTGAAGCTCAGAAAGAAATCGGCAATAGTGGGCGGCCATACCCTGCGCAGTACGATCTGATTGAGTTCCCAAGCGGCTACATCATCCCTAAGTTCGGAAGATTTGATGGAACGGGGAATGCAAATCAGCATGTCGCCCACTTCAAAGCATCGTGCAGAAATACAGGGGGCAATGACGCGCTCCTTCTTCGTCAGTTTGTCAACAGCCTGACCGGCGTCACCTTCGACTGGTACGTGAGCATACCAGACGGGTCCGTCATTACCTTTGCCCAAATGGAGTCTCTGTTCTGGCAAAGGTTCATGAGCGTCAGTGATAAAATCTCCATTGCCGACCTTGTGAGGACCAAGCCGGGGAAGAATGAAAGCAACACCGACTTTATTGCTCGATGGCGTAATCTCACGGTCAAGTGCGAACCGCCGCTGGAGCAGGACCAGTTCGTCAGCCTTCTTATTAGGAACCTCAGCAATTGGATGGTCCCATTCTTGTGTACAGCAGGCCTCAAGACGTTTCAAGAGCTAACCAAGAAAGTCAAAATGCTGGAACGCTCAAAGCAAGAGTCCCCGCCGGACTCTCAGAGAGAAAAAACTTGGAAAAGCAAGCGGGACGACAGCCGTAGAAGCGGGAGTTCTAGCAGTACCAATGTCTTCAATGCGTCCGACAATGAAGAAAAGAGAAGGGCGGGCGAATCCAAAACCAACCGGTCTCGAAAGCCATTGCTGGGAGGAGATGGGCCTTCCCTAGATGAGAAGAAGAACAAGGTTTACTCTTTCAGAAGGGACAAGGTCCGTAAGATATTTAAAGATGCCTTGAACAACGGCCTACAATTTCCGGAGTCGAAAAGACCCCAAGAAGCAAAAATGACCGACAATCCTCTGTATTGCCCGTACCACCGAGAAGTGAGCCATGCGATCGAGGATTGCTATATCTTCAAGGACTGGGTCGAGAAGCAGTACAAGGCTGGAGAGGTCGAGCTATCCAAAAGCGTGCTGGTAAACAATCAAGTTGCAACCGCCAACTTTATACAGACAGAAGCTGAAGCCTTCTCGGAGCAGACAGCCGAACCCGCTGCCCTAAGAAATGAAACAGACTCATCACGGCCTCCGTGGAGTTCGCACATATCTAATAAGATGAAGAAGATGTTAAAACTACTTCGGAAAGAACCCAGGACGGAATGGGAAAGGCAGAAGAAGCCTACCAGTCCAGCTGCCAATGCGGCTCCATCAAGCTCAAAATCCAAGAAGCTCAAGAAGAAGAAAAGTGCAGCTCGGCGCGAAAAAGAGTCTGCAGGGAGATCGACCATTCAAAAATATATCGATTCCCTTGAAGAATATGAACAAAAGGAAAGAACATTGATTCAATTAAAGGAGTTCTTCCCTGTACAAGCGGCTGAAATTCTGGAGGAGTTAGAAGAAGACTCCAATGAAGAAATCCCAGTAGTAACCTGCTACGCCATCCATCTTGGCAGCGACTCCGAGGATGAGCTCTGTTTTCCCGAAGAGGACGAGGAGCTCACTACAAAGGCCAATCAAATCCAGCTCAGAAGCGGCAAGGCTCTACCGCCAAATCAGGGCAACGCCCCAAAAGGGAAGGAAAAACAAGCCGCTAATGAAGAAGATGGCAGAGAACCGACTGATGAAAACATAAATCCTTCCTCGGTGGACTATAATGTCTTGGCACATCTCCGGAAGCTTCCATCTCTCCTGAGCATCTACGACGCCTTGGTCCTATCTAAGGAGCTTAGATATGTTCTCATTCACGCTCTACAAAACCCCGAGCGGTATCAGGCTCACTTTGCGGAAATTAATATGAAAGAAGCCCAGCACGCTCTGCATGCCGCCGCAGTCGCATTTAAGGATGAAGACTTGCTACTGGGAACGGCTGAGCATAATCGGCCGCTTTACGTGACCGGGTACAGCGACGGAGATCGAATTAATCGCATATTGATTGATCCAGGGTCCTCAGTGAACATCATGAACTTGCGAACTCTGAAGAGTTTGTCAATGGACGTCCGACACCTGTCAAGGGAAACGATTGTCATTCAAGGCTTCAACCAAAATTGCCAGCAAGTTTTGGGGTCTATAGCTTTGCCAATCAAATTTGGGGATCTGCAAACTGAAGCTAAGATATATGTGATCGACGCCGACACATCTTATAAGATTCTCTTGGGGCGGCTGTGGCTCCATGATTACGGCATCATTCCGTCAACTCTCTATCAATACATGAAGTATACTAAAAATGGCGAAGAAAGACGCATTGACGGAGACATCCAGCCGTTCGGTGTGCATGAAGTCCGATATGAAGATTCTCGGTACTTTACGAACTACCAAAATGCTAAGCCACAACTGACTGAGGATAGAACGGCCCCAAGACTCAAAAGCAAATCTTCGCCGGCTATCACTTTCAAAAGCAAAAATACCCAAGTGCGCCCGCATTTCGGCAGCGACACTGATGAGTCCGACGCTGGAAGCCCGTCCTTCCGCCAAACTCGCCCTCATTTCGGCAGCGATACGGACGAATCTGTTACTGAAGGCAAATCTAGCAGCAAAGTCCGCCCTCATCTTGGCAGTGACACTGAAGAGTCAGAAGAAAAGGACCTGCCGTGCAACAGCTGTGCAGATTGGCCCCCATGCAGCAAGCAAAACTACGAGAGACCTTCGAAGTTGCAGAAGGGTCCTTGGCCATCACAAGGGTGCCGGAACGGATGTGCAAAGAGCTCAACGCATTGTCAGTCTCTACCGTGGACCAGCTAAAAACTTTCTACGTGCCCGGGAGGAAAAATCGACAGAAGGGCATCCTGTTTTACAGGTCAAACCCCGTTGTGCACCCGGACGATCTTTCTGTCGCGTGCCTTCCCTATGAGAGGGGCATGAGAGCCGTCCTCAATCCCAGATACTATGCGCCCGAGATGCGGGAATACTTCAAAAAGTGCGGATGCCGGTTATATCAAATGGAGTCCGAAGCAAAGTTTTACGAAGGGCTATGGTATCCTCCCCAGGTCCGAGCACTCATCGATGGACGAATTCCAGATAGACGGGGCATAGGCTACATTCAACCTGATTCCAAAGCATGCTACATGATCCATGTGGATGAGGCCAGCGAAAGATCAAATGATAATGACGAGATAGCCGAGCCAGAAGAAGCTCCTCAAGAGCTCGAAGATGGGGGGCAGGCAACCTTTGATGAGCTAACCGAGATTGACTTAGGAACGCCCAATAATCCAAGGCCGACCTACATCAGCTCACTCTTGTCGGAGGAAAAGAAAGAGCAGATAATTGCCCTGCTGCGTGAGTTCGTCGACTGCTTCGCGTGGACGTACAAAGAAATGCCTGGCCTTTCCCCTGAGGTAGCCGTGCATAAGCTGGCTATATCTCCTGATGCTAAGCCAGTCAAACAAGCTCCTCGAAGAATGAGAAGGGAGTTGGAAGAAAAAGTCATCGAGGAAACCAAGAAACTCATCAATGCCGGTTTCATCAGGGAAGAGAAATATGCGGACTGGATCGCATGCATAGTCCCAGTGAAGAAGAAAAATGGGCAGATCCGAGTTTGTGTCGATTTCAAGGACCTCAACAAGGCATGTCCTAAAAACGACTTCCCGCTACCGGTCATGGAAATGATGGTCGATGACACCTCAAATTACGAACTGTTCACCTTTATGGATGGCTCGTCTGGATATAATCAGATCAAGATGTCTCCTGAGGATGAGAAGCACACAGCATTTCGAACCCCGATCGGGATATATTGCTACAAGGTAATGCCATTCGGACTGAAGAACGCAGATGCTACATATCAGAGGTCAATGACTAATATCTTTGATGACCTAATCCATAAAGTCGTCGAATGCTATGTTGATGATCTGGTCGTCAAGACTAAAACCAAGGCCGATCATATCCAAGATCTCAGGACCGTTCTCACCAGACTGAGGGCATACGATCTGAAGATGAATCCTCTGAAGTGCGCTTTTGGCGTGTCATCGGGAAAATTCCTGGGCTTCATAGTCCGACGTCGAGGGATCGAAGTTGACCCATCAAAGATAAAGGCCATCATGGAGATGCCCCCTCCGAAGAGTCTGACGCGGCTAAGATCTTTTCAAGGCAAGCTTGCTTACATACAAAGGTTTATCTCAAATTTATCGGGGAGATGTAGGCCGTTCTCAAAGCTCATGAAGAAAGGAGATCCTTTTATTTGGGATGCCGAATGTCATGCAGCGTTCGAAAACATCAAACAATACTTGTTGCACCCTCCAGTGCTGGCCGCTCCCATTCCAAATAAACTGCTGATTCTCTACACTGCCGCGCTGGACGAGTCACTCGGTGCGCTCCTTTCCTAGAATAACGATGAGGGAAAAGAAAATGCCCTCTACTACCTCAGTCGAACTCTAGTCGGGGCGGAACACAACTACTCCCCAATCGAAAAGCAATGCCTGGCTCTAATATTTGCTGTGAAGAAGCTGAGGCACTATTTGCTCACTCATCGGGTTATGCTGATCTCCAAGGTCGACCCGCTCAAACACTTGATGACCAAAGCAAGCCTAGCCGGCAGAATGGCAAGATGGGCTGTCATGTTACTTGAGTTTGACATAGTTTATACCCCTCAGAAAGCAGTAAAAGAGCAAGCTCTTGCAGACTTTCTCGCGGCTCATCCCATACCAGAAGGGTCGCCGCTAAATTGTAAGTTACCCGACGAACAAGTGCTGCACCTCGAGGAAGATGAACCATGTTGGGAGCTCTACTTCGATGGTGCCTCATCAATAAGAAGCTCCGGCAGATCAAGCATCCCGGAGGTAAAAGCGGGGATAGGATTGGTGTTCATCACGCCATCAATGGGAACCCTACGGCGTTCTTTCGCTCTCACCGAGCCTCGAACAAACAATGAAGCTGAGTATGAAGCCCTGATAGCTGGTTTGGAACTCGCCATAGAAATGGAAATCCTTCGGCTGTGGGTTTACGGTGACTCCCATCTTGTCGTCAACCAAGTAAGCGGCGACTATAAGATATACAAACCCGAGTTAGCTCGGTACAGAGGCCGGGTGGTGGAACTCATGAAACGGTTCACTCATATTGAACTAATGAGAATCCCTAGAGCGTTGAACGGAAAAGCCGACATACTCGCTCGCTTGGCCAAGGAGCTGGCTGATCCTGACATGGAAAAAATTCTGATCACAGTCAGGAGCCGGCAAATTCTACCCCCAGTCTCTCTACGAGAAGAGGAAAGCGCGAAACAGAAGAGCAGTCCTGCCAAAGAAGCTTCGATCATCCAAGACGAGCCCGATTGGAGAGAACCCTTCATAGAGTACCTCCGATACAACAAGCTACCCGAAGAAAAATCTGTGAGGATTCAGCTGAAGAAAAGCGCTCTCCGATACGTGTTTGTAAATGACACGTTATACCGCAGGTCATATGACCAACTCTGGCTCAGGTGTCTGCCATTGGCCGAAGCCCAAAAGGTTATGAAAGATGTTCACTCGGGCGTTTGCGGTGCTCACCAATCTGACCCCAAGATGCGACTTCAAATCAAACGGCTTGGGTATTACTGGCCCACCATGATACGGGATTGTGGAGAGCATGCAAAGAAATGTTATATCTGCCAAATTCATGGTGATTTCATTCACAAGCATCCCAACCCATTGCATCCTACGGTGGCGTCGTGGCCCTTCGAAGTCTGGGGTACCGACATTGTCGGCCAAATTGATCCTCCTTCATCCAAAGGTCACCGGTTCATACTGGCCGCGACAGACTACTTCTCCAGATGGGCTGAAGCGTCCCGCTAAAAGAAGTCAAGATAAAAGATATTCTGACATTCTTCCAGCATAATATTCTATACCGCTTCGGTACACCAAGAAGAATCATTTCTGACAACGGGCCTTCTTTCAAGAGCTTCAATGTCTCAAGGTTCGCTACTCAGCACAAGATAGACTGGAGATATTCCTCCATCTATAATCCAAGAGCCAATGGGCTAGCCGAAGCCTTCAATAAGACTCTATGCAAGCTCCTGAGGAAAAATGCTTCAGCCAACAAGAGAGACTGGAATCTCAAGCTTCACGAGGCATTGTGGGCATATCGTACCACACACCGTACTCCAACTCAGTCCACTCCATACTCATTGCTCTTTGGAGTAGAGACGATTCTCCCCCTCGAAATCGAGGTTCCAAGTTTAAGAATGGCCATCCAACATGAGTTGACGGAGGAGGAAAACGTGCTTCTTCGACTTGAAGAACTCGATGCCCTCGAAGAAAAGAGGCTCGAGGTGCAGCAAAGTCTGGAGCTATACTGATCCCAAATGTCACGGGCCTATGACAAGATAACCCGTCTCCGCGCTTTCAAGAAAGGTGAATTGGTGTTGGTCCTCAAAAGACCGATCATCCCCAATCGACATGCCAAGGGAAAATTCGAGCCGAACTGGGAAGGACCATACGTCGTCGAGAAAGTGTTTGACGGGGGATCCTACCAACTAATAAGCGCCGAGGGAGAAAGGCCCATGCCACCCATCAATGGCCGATATCTCAAAAAATACTACACGTGAATGCTCCAAGTCGCAACCGAATTGAGCACATCAGCCCTACGGTCTGGATCAGACATCCTGCAAAACTGTATACAATCCACGGGCGTAAATGGCCTCTATTTCTCCCAAATCCTGCCGGTGAGACTACTTTTAAAGTCCCACCAGCGGTAAAAAAGAGAAAAAGAGAAAAAAATAAAAGAAATAAAAAATAAACGGTATGTTCACAAGCAAAACGGGCACGGATGGATACCCGAAAGGGCTCCGTGAGTAAAAACAGCAGGACAACTGGCGAGTCTGCGAAAACCCGAAAGGGCGCAAACTCGTGAAAAGAGATGAAATACACTCACAACGTCCTCTCGACCTTGTGAGGAGAAAACCCCTACGTGAGATCCTTACGACTCACAAAGGAGAAACACACTTAGGAATCCTCACGATTCCTAAGGAGAAAATACACCTGCGGGATCCTTACGACTCGTAGGGAGAAAATGCTTTTATAGGACCCTCACGGCCCATAAAATTGAAAAGCCTTAGGTGGTAGGGACCCAAACCTGTCTCCTAAGCCATCGTCCCCCAACGGGCAACGGCAAATGATGAGTCGCTCCTGGCATTTCGCTTCAGTGTTAACGGTGCTGATGCCGACCAAAAACCCAAATCCCAAGTCCTCCCAAGGCAAATGATGAGTTGCTCCTGGCATTATTCCAGTGCAGCAATGCTGATGCCAAACAAGATCCAAATTCCAAGTCCCCAAACAGCGAATGATGAGTCGCTCCTGGTACCACATTCCAGTGCAGCGATGCAGACGCCAACCAAAATCCGATTTCTCAAAATTCTCCTGGCCCTACGGTGGGTCCCCAAATTGACCATCGTATACAATCCATGGGCTCAAATAATTCTCATCATACCCATGCCCCACCGTAATCACCAGTTACGCGGCCGGTCTCCACTTTGGGAATGATGCTTCATTGATAAGACCCACTCATGTGTCCTCACGATATATGAGGAGAACAAACCGTTGTGGGATCCTTACGACCCATAAAGGAAAAACACACTTAGGAGTCCTCACGACTCCTAAGGAGAAAATACACCTGCGGGATCCTTACGACTCGTAGGGAGAAAATGCTTTTATGGGACCCTCATGGCCCATAAAATTGAAAAGCCTTAGGTGATAGGGATCTAAACCTGTCTCCTAAGCCATCGCTCCCCAATCCCCAAACGGCGAATGATGAGTCGCTCCTGGTACCATATTCCAGTGCAGCGATGCAGACGCCAACCAAATTCCAAATCCCATATCCCAACGACGAATGATGAGTCGCTCCTGGTACCATATTCCAGTGCAGCGATGCAGATGCCGACAAAGTCCCGAAATTTTTCCGGCCCTACGGTCTGGATCATACATCCTGCAAAACCGTATACAATCCACGGGCGTAAAACAATCCCAACCTCACCCAAGTACTACCGGTGAGACTACATTCAAATTCCCAAAAAATAAAAAAATAAAAAAAATCCTCTCAATGACAGATGATGACTCGCTCCTGGTACCATATTCCAGTATAGCTATGCTGATGTCAACCCAAATCAAAATCAACAAGTCAACATCCACTCCGACACCGCAAAAAGCGGAGCAAGTCAGAATCCAATCTCGACACCGCAAGAAGCGGAGCAAGTCAAGTCTACCCCTGACACTGCAAGAGGCAGAGCAGGTCAAATCAAGAACCGACCGTTTAAGTCGCAAAAAGGGCCGCATCGACCGTCCAAGTCGCTAAAAGGGCAGTATCGACCGTCCAAGTCGCAAAAAGGGCAGCACCGACCGTCCAAGTCGCTAAAAGGGCAGCACCGACCGTCCACGTCGCTAAAAGGGCAGCATCGACCGTCCACGTCGCAAAAAGGGCAGCATCGACCGTCCACGTCGCAAAAAGGGCAGCATCGACCGTCCACGTCGCAAAAAGGGCAGCACCGACCGTCCAAGTCGCTAAAAGGGCAGCATCGACCGTCCAAGTCGCAAAAAGGGCAGCATCGACCGTCCAAGTCGCTAAAAGGGCAGAACCGACCGTCCACGTCGCTAAAAGGGCAGCATCGACCGTCCACGTCGCAAAAAGGGCAGCACCGACCGTCCATGTCGTAAAAAGGGCAGTGCCAGCTTCCCAAAAGGTGGGAACCAAATCAAGTCGCCTCCACGTGAAAGAAGATCCATCAATTTCATGCACACGACCCACATATGTGGTGTGCATTTATTGATGGGGGGCAATTTGTTGGGGTAAAAATTTATACCTCGGTTGACCAAGTCAAAATCAAAGTCAACCCCAAGCCAAGTGGGCCCAAACCCAGATCCAGTAAGCCCATGCCCGGGTCGAACCCGAACATGAAGCGGCCGGCCTCCCCCCATGCCAAGATAAAAAATTTTGTAATAAACATTTTTGTTGTATTTCTTTTATTTTAATTTTATGGACAAATGTAAGAAGAATAGGCATAAAGCCAAATTTTTGTAAAGCTCATGGCTTATGTGCAAAAAGAAATGGCACATGAGCCATGGGATAGGCAAAATGCCATTTTGTGAAGCCCAAGGGGCTATGTGTAAAGTGTATGGCCTATAAAGGCAAAGATAATGAAAATATCTAACAACTTTTTCTCTCTCTAAAAAAAAGTTTCAGATCAGAGATCTTTCTTCCTTCTTCAAGGTTCCAAAACCTTCTTCTTTCTTTTGAATTAAATCAAGAGTTTTACTCTTCCTTTTTCAAAACAAAATAGTTTTTCACCACAAAACCCATAAAGGGGAACTCAGATCTTCCATTAGATCTCAAAAAGAAGAGATTTTTAAAGATCCTACATCTCTTGATCTTCAAGATCCAGCTAACAGAGGAGGAAGAAGAAGAACATCTTTCACTAAACCCTCCCCCCCCCAAAAAAAAAAAGAAGAAAAACACACTCAGGAGTCCAACTCCTCTCTGATTTCTCTTCTGAGAAATTTTTTTAGGTTAAAAGCCACTTTTTCTCCCCGGCGCTCAAGCGCAGAGCGGCCGTGTGCCGACACGTGGCGCGCTTGCGCTCAAGCGCAAGCGCTCGAGCGCAAGTCGCCCCCGTGCCGACACGTGGCGCGCTTGCACGCAAGCGCAAGCGCTCGAGCGTAAGTCGCCCCCGTGCCGACACATGGTGCTTTTGTGCTCAAGCGCAAGCGCTCGAGCGCAAGTCGCCCACGTGCCGACACGTGGCGTGCTTGCGCCCAAGCGCCCAGCATCCGAGCGCAAAGCGCCCACGTGACGACACGTGGCGCGTTGCGCCCCAGCACTCTACGCTCGAGCGCAAAGCGCCCACGTGCCGACACGTGGCGCGCTTGCGCCCAAGCGCCTAGGCGCTGGCCCCACGCATCCTTTAGATGTCTTTTTCCCCTTTATTTATATATACATGTATATATATACATATGTATACGAATGTACACATACACATACTCCACGACACTGTCCCTGTTAGAAAAAAAATTCTAACGGGGCGCTGCCCCGCACCCCGCAAGGGGGCTGCTAGCCCCCTTGACCCCCAGCCCACTATCCGGGTAGCGGGACCCCCGTAAAAACTCTGTGTGGCTCCCGATATATTTAAACCCCCCTCCAAAACACAACACACGTACACTGCATATTGAGTTCGTGATTGATGCGAAAATTTGTGTTTGTTTACCGCAATCAGAACGGTGTCGCGTGTAGCTAGACCGAGATGAGTACGGGTCGTCCTCTGGGAAACGTGGAACCTTTTATTTTTACTTTAGATGTGTTGAGAAAGAGAGGAGGAATAAAGAATTTTGTGAAAAGTTTCTAGATCTACTTTAATGTAAAATATAGATCTAGATTATTTTAGAGATTTAAATAATATAATAATAGGGCTTGTAGGGTTCGTTAGGATTTAGTAGTTATGGAAGATTAATTAAAAGTTACCATTTTTATCCATTAATAGATTTAGAACTAGAACGACGGTGATGCGTGTAGATTAGGGTTTCTGGAGGGAAAAAGGAATCCCACTCGTAACCCTTATCTCGACACGGAACTCCGTTCATATCTAGCCTTTACCAAAACAACCATTAATCTAATCTCTAATCGCGGTCGGAACTAGCAAAGAATTGCTAGCGCGCCCGATTAGGATGTTAATGATTATTTTGATAAAGTTCCTAAACTTTATAGGACTTAAAAAGGGTTTAATTATTTTCATCGCCCATTAGCCTACCCTAATCCTACGAACCCTAACAAGCGGAGAATTACTCGCGCATGTTGGGAGAAGAAGATGAAAAGAAAGAGAGGGAAAACATAATGTAAAATGCAAAAGAATTAAATAAAACAACTACCTTTATTAATCAAATTGAACAATCTACACTTTGATTCCTTAGAAAATGATTACAAAGACTAGTTTGCTTCTCGATCTCTTCCAAGGAGGTAGACGAACAGTTGATGATCAGCCTGGATGCGCGAACATCAAGGGCTTCGTGATCTCTTCGGCTTGATAGCTTTTCCAAGAGGCTCTCGGTGCCTTTTTATAGTGAAAACCCAGAATCTTATTGTTGAAAAGTTGGTAAAATTCAGCAGTAATCAATCTCCTAAAATCTTGCATTCCAACTCCTCATTATTGCGGCGGATCCGCGGCCCAAAGGTGTGTTTGGCCGCGGATCCGCGCTCAAGGGATGTGATCAATTGCTTATTTTTCTTGGGCTTTCATCTGGTGACATGTGGCAATCCTAGGCATCTTCATAATTCAGAAATCTTCTCTCGGTTGCTTCCAGACTTGGTCTCCAAGTTTTGCTTCTTAATTTGGCAAGATTTCTTCAACAAATTGATTTGTTTGATAAATTCTTCATAACAACTTGGAAATATTCTGCACAACAACTCAAATAAGATTTTAGTAGACTTTGTTCTACTAGGATTAGGTCAATAATATTTGCATACATTTTCCTACCAAATGATAATTAAAATATATTAACACATGGAAAATAATGTTTTGACAGATAAACCCTCATATGTTTAATATATCATAATAAAGTCCTTTTGTAATATGAAAATGATAGGAAAAATGTAATACAAATGTGCAGTTTTATCAACTGAACAAATACCCCCAAACTTATCTTTGATCGTCCCGAGCAAACTAGTTTATTTAAGAGGAGAAAAAGAAAGGAGAAACTAAGCACACTTTCGTAGGCAGACACGATTGCACTGAGCACGTGCAACAAGCCGTTAAACCTCTAGGTGTCCCTAGTAGGAGGAGTGTTGTCTCCTGAGGGTTTTCAGCGGATTACACCCACAAAATCCTATAACAAAAGAAAGATGGTGAAATTTACATATAAAGATAAGAACCATAAAAGAAATACTTTGAAAAGAAGAGTTTCCAACTATACTAGCTTTTCAGTTGTCATGAGCCCTATCTTAATAGTCATGAAAAAATGTTAGAAATCACATCATCCCTCAATAAAACATCGTCTTTATTCTTCATTCCTACCTTTTATCCAAACATTGATCATATAACCCCACGTGTGTGTAAAGAACATCCCTACCCTCGGAGAATTCAATTCAAGATATCATACTCTTGTCCATCTACCTCAGTACTTTTTAATTTCATGAATACTTAGGTTTGCTCACACCTTTTCATGCGACCGTTAATACTTCTTGAGGTACTAACCAACCGATTATTCAAGTGCTTGCTGATTTGGTGATAGTATTTTCCTCGTCTTGCACCACCTAAGGCTTAGCAGTGACTCCCAGACCAGTTGGCCTTAGGGCACTAGGTGAAGAAGCACCCACGCTATATTTTTTTATTGCTGCCTTGGCGATACAAAACCAGTGTCCATTTTTTTTCACCATTTTTATATTTTCTTCATTTTTTTCACTTCCTTCATACTTTGGCTTTTAGACAAGAGCATTTCAAGGTATGCTCTACTATCCCGAGTTTCAAGACGTATGTAAGTGCATATAGTAGGGTATCAACATTCAAATATTTGGCTTCCAGAATAGAAATTATTTTTCAGACTTATTTTTATCCTCAAATTAGTGACTTCCTTCATTTTACTAACCCTTGGGACAACAGCTCATAACTACTTATTACTAGTTCGTATAAGAAAACTTCTAATTTTCTTGGTTTTCTTAAACTATTCCTATCTTTTGGATGTAATGTTTCACTTTCTACTCGTTTGTTATAAATTTTTTTTTTAATTTTTGAAAATGTTGTGCTTATGCAAAATATGATGCAAATTAATGTGTACATAAGCACAAACCTCCCCCAAACCTGTTTACAGCAGTGTCCTCACTGATGTCATCCGTTAAGCTCAAAAACCTGTAGACTTGGAAGGAAATTATTAATGGGGGCAAGAATATATGAAAGTGAAAATCCTCCCCCAACCTTATTTTATGCTCACAATTTTGTAAAAATCATTTTCTTTCAAGAGCCAAAATATACCACACCCCCCAAACTTGAGTTAAACACTTTTAATCTTTTAAAATCATACGAGGGGGTCAAGGTTATTGGTCAATGCCAAGCTTTGCAAAGACAGAAGGTCAACACCAACCATTCAAAAATTTTATCAATGAAGCACCAAGGTTGGTGGAAGAACATGTCACCTATTGACGTGAAGAAGTGGGGAGGTGACAAGAGGTGTAATGGAAAAAGAGTGCGTCTCAATTTGGAGAGACGACACAGTGATAGTAATGATGGACTACCCGCATTATCATGATTTTCCAAAAGAGGGGGTGGAGGTCCAATTTCTTCATCTTGGAGTTGATTTATCTCAACACCCGTATCTTTTAAAAATGCGAGTTCATCAGCGAAAATTTCCTCAAAGGTTTCATCGATACCCCGAAGAATAATATCATCAGAAAAAATGGGGTGATCGTCAGACTCTATAAAAAGTTCCTCATCAGTGTTGGATGTTGATCCGGACAACTTGGTGGAAGAGTCCGTATCAAGCAACAACATATGAAAAGAGTCAGTATCATGAGATTGATCAAATTCGCTGCTGTCGACATCCATTAATTCGACAGAACACACATGAGCATAGGGTTCGGAGGGTTCACTTCCCAACTTGTAAATGTTAAGCTCAATTGACTTCTTTCCAAAGGATAGGGTCATAGAGTCGTTTCTACAATTGATTACTGCGTTGGAAGTGGCCAAAAAGGGTCGACCGAGTATCACCGGGATTTGATTGCGTGGGTTTGCTACAGGTTGTGTATCTATAACGATAAAGTCCACAGGGAATATGAATTCCCCGACTTTGATTAACACATCCTCTAGCTCACCCCTTGGTTGGATGATAGATCGATCGGCCATCTGAAGAGTGCAATGCGCAGGTTTTAACTCTCCGATCCCTAATTGCTCATAAACAGAATACGGAAGCAAGTTAACACTAGCACCTAAATCGAGTAGAGCACGATTGATATTTTTACCCCCAATAGAAATTGAAATTGTAGGACTTCCGGGGTCCTTTCGTTTCTTGGGTAGTTGTTGTGTAAAAGCAGTGCTCACATTACTCGCAAGGAAAACTTTTTTGGGTACTTGAACTTTTCTCTTCCTAGTGCACAAGTCCTTTAGGATTTTCACATATGACGGAACTTGTTGAATAGCATTTAGGAGAGGAATGTTTATGTTAACTTGCTTAAAAATTTCCACAGTCTTCTCCATTTGTGGACTTGGTCTGTTGCCCCTTAACCTGTTTGGATAAGGTGCTTTATCAATAAGGGTTTGGTCTAACATTGGAGAGGATTGTGGGGACGGATTCGATCCCAAAACTGGAGTGGGAATCAACTTAGATAGATTTGGCGAAATGGGCGAAGGGTTCGAGCCTTGGGGAAAACGGAGAATAGGCTCGGGTGAAGGTGGGAGACTAGACGAATTAGGGGAAGAAGAAGAAGAAGCTGGGGTATCAAATGTTTCACTATCATCAATTTGCTCACCCTCTCGGTTATTCAGCACTCTCCCCGATCTCAACGTAGTAACAGCACTCACATTATAACTTTGTGCGTGGCCAGAATTAGGTATGTGTTGAGATGGGAGTTTCCCTTTCTCTCTTGCACTCATTGCGGCGTTTAATTGTGCGATTTGGTTTTCTATTGATTTAATACTCTCACCATGGGAGGCGGAGTTTTTCGTTAGGGTATCAATAGAAGACGTCATCTCAGCCGACAATTTCATGGATTGTTTCATGAACATATCCAAAGTTTGTGCGAGTGAAGATTTATCAGTACCGGCCATTTGTGGTGTAGAAGTATTGGTCGGATCTTGGAAATTTTGTGACTGAAAGGGGGGCTGATTCTATGGTTGTGGTTGCTGTGGAGGAGGTCTTTGATAATTGCTCTGTTGGTTTTGATTCCAAGTAAAGTTAGGATGATTCCTCCATCCTTGATTGTATATGGAAGAATAAGGGTCGTTTCTAGGTCGCTGCTGAAAAGCAGCATTAGCTTGAAACGATGCATTCATAGGACATTCTTCCGTTAAGTGTGAAGGATCCGAACAGCAACCACAAACGGTCTTAGGAAGCGTGACCTGATTTAGGGAGAATGATGAAAATTTGTTCTCAATAGCATCGAGTTTCTTCTTTATCGCTGCCATTTCGGCTTTTACTGCGATAGAAACATCGAGCTGGTGAATACCTCCCTTAGTTGAAGGTGGTCTTACGCTTTCCCACTGCAACGTGTGTTCAGCAAGGTCTTCCAGATATTTCCATGCTTCACCGTCATCTTTAGACATGAAATTGCATTGACACATTGTTTCAAGCATCTGCTTTGTCGCTGGATTAATGCCCTCATATATAATCCGACATAAATCCCATCTTTGTATTCCGTGATGGGGGCATTGGACAAGCCGATCCTTGAAACGTTCAAAGCACTTCCAAAATGGTTCATTGGGAAGCTGGGTGAACTGGTTGATCTCGCTCCTAACACGGGCAGTCTTATGGTTTGGGTAAAACTTCTTAAGAAATGCTATTGCGAATTCATCCCAATTAGTGATAGAGTGTGCGGCAGTATTGTAAAGCCATTTTTCTGCCAAGTCGCACAGTGTGAATGAGAGAAGACGTAAGCGCATAGTATCTAAGGTCAATTGTGAAGTACCCATCATTGCGCATACGTTTTCGAATTTGGTGATGAAAACGTACGCGTCTTCCGACTCAAGCCCGTGAAATTTGGGCAGCAGATTGATGTAGTGGGGTTTAATTTCGAAATTATCCCCGTTAGGTGGTGGAAGAGATAAACAAGTAGGAAGGGGACCACGAATAGGATAGCATCTCTCTTGGAGAGAGATGCGCGGTGGATTCTGCGCACCTGCGGGCGGTGGCAGCGTGGTGTTATAATTAGATGGAGTGCCATCCATCACGGTCGATGTGGTGTGTGGTGAGGGAAAAGAAGATGAAGAAGTACCGACTTCGGTGTCGATAGAAGGAACACGGACAAGACGGGCACTAGGATCCCGTGTCCAGCCGAGCATGCACTAAGCGGGTTTAGTGCAAGTGGCAGCGTGTGTGTGATTTAAAATTGGCTTGTTTTGAAAAATGTGGGACTCAAGACAAATCTCCCTAAGATGCACAAGCAACCCTATAACTAAGGTCACCTAGGTCCAGTCTCTAGACCGCTCCTAGACTTCCAAAGGACAAGCCGCAGGATAAATCCTCTACCGCCTCCGTACTACCCTTGTAGCGAGGTAAGTGCCAGGTAAGTGGGAAGGAACCACCACAACAGTGGGCCTAATTAAAAACCACTAGCCTTTGTCACACTTGCCTAGGCACTACAAAAGTAATGCGGATAAACGATAGATTACCCACGACCTTCCTCTGTCCTTATTGAGCGCGACAGTCCTTAGAGTCTGGTCTAGATATTTTTTAAATTAATGAAGGGTTGATCTATATGCTCGGTTTATGATTTGTGGGGCTTAGGAAGGGTGATGAAATCCCCACCTAATCTTGATTTGGTCTTTGCCCCTTAAAGTCCGTATTAAATATGCAAAACAAAACCAATCACAAAACTTTTGCAAAAAGATTTTTGAGCGGCGCAATTTTGCAAAGATTCCTGCAGAAAATAGATTTTATTGGATTTGAGAGGAGAGAGAAGGAGTTGAGAATCTTACCGGAGAGTTCTGTAGCCCTAATCCCTCCAAGAAGCCGCGTTTCCGCCGCAGGAAACACCTTAGTGCCGCGGTTCCGCCGCGAGGTGGAGAGATCAGTTGATGAAATTTTTTCTGTGATCTCCTTTGCTCCTCTGGATCTCTAAAAATCTCTCTGTTTCCTGTTTTCCTCAATTCTGTGACTCCAAATCTCCTTGCAAAAATCCACGCACAAATTGTTAAATATGCAGTTTGCAGTTTTGTTTTAATAATGATATGACTCGTCTAAGAATTCAACACAAATAGTAAAAATAAAAAATTACGCACGTATCCCCGGCAACGGCGCCATTTGATTGATGCGAAAATTTGTGTTTGTTTACCGCAATCAGAACGGTATCGCGTGTAGCTAGACCGAGATGAGTACGGGTCGTCCTCTGGGAAACGTGGAACCTTTTATTTTTACTTTAGATGTGTTGAGAAAGAGAGGAGGAATAAAGAATTTTGTGAAAAGTTTCTAGATCTACTTTAATGTAAAATATAGATCTAGATTATTTTAGAGATTTAAATAATATAATAATAGGGCTTGTAGGGTTCGTTAGGATTTAGTAGTTATGGAAGATTAATTAAAAGTTACCATTTTTATCCATTAATAGATTTAGAACTAGAACGACGGTGATGCGTGTAGATTAGGGTTTCTGGAGGGAAAAAGGAATCCCACTCGTAACCCTTATCTCGACACGGAACTCCGTTCATATCTAGCCTTTACCAAAACAATCATTAATCTAATCTCTAATCGCGGTCGGAACTAGCAAGGAATTGCTAGCGCGCCCGATTAGGATGTTAATGATTATTTTGATAAAGTTCCTAAACTTTATAGGACTTAAAAAGGGTTTAATTATTTTCATCGCCCATTAGCCTACCCTAATCCTACGAACCCTAACAAGCGGAGAATTACTCGCGCATGTTGGGAGAAGAAGATGAAAAGAAAGAGAGGGAAAACATAATGTAAAATGCAAAAGAATTAAATAAAACAACTACCTTTATTAATCAACTTGAACAATCTACACTTTGATTCCTTAGAAAATGATTACAAAGACTAGTTTGCTTCTCGATCTCTTCCAAGGAGGTAGACGAACAGTTGATGATCAGCCTGGATGCGTGAGCGTCAGGGGCTTCGTGATCTCTTCGGCTTGATAGCTTTTCCAAGAGGCTCTCGGTGCCTTTTTATAGTGAAAACCCAGAATCTTATTGTTGAAAAGTTGGTAAAATTCAGCAGTAATCAATCTCCCAAAATCTTGCATTCCAACTCCTCATTATTGCGGCGGATCCGCGGCCCAAAGGTGTGTTTGGCCGCGGATCCGCGCTCAAGGGATGTGATCAATTGCTTATTTTTCTTGGGCTTTCATCTGGTGACATGTGGCAATCCTAGGCATCTTCATAATTCAGAAATCTTCTCTCGGTTGCTTCCAGACTTGGTCTCCAAGTTTTGCTTCTTAATTTGGCAAGATTTCTTCAACAAATTGATTTGTTTGATAAATTCTTCATAACAACTTGGAAATATTCTGCACAACAACTCAAATAAGATTTTAGTAGACTTTGTTCTACTAGGATTAGGTCAATAATATTTGCATACATTTTCCTACCAAATGATAATTAAAATATATTAACACATGGAAAATAATGTTTTGACATATAAACCCTCATATGTTTAATATATCATAATAAAGTCCTTTTGTAATATGAAAATGATAGGAAAAATGTAATACAAATGTGCAGTTTTATCAACTGAACAAATACCCCCAAACTTATCTTTGATCGTCCCGAGCAAACTAGTTTATTTAAGAGGGGAAAAGAAAGGAGAAACTAAGCACACTTTCGTAGGCAAACACGATTGCACTGAGCACGTGCAACAAGCCGTTAAACCTCTAAGTGTCCCTAGTAGGAGGAGCGTTGTCTCCTGAGGGTTTTCAGCGGATTACACCCACAAAATCCTATAACAAAAGAAAGATGGTGAAATTTACATATAAAGATAAGAACCATAAAAGAAATACTTTGAAAAGAAGAGTTTCCAACTATACTAGCTTTTCAGTTGTCATGAGCCCTATCTTAATAGTCATGAAAAAATGTTAGAAATCACATCATCCCTCAATAAAACATCGTCTTTATTCTTCATTCCTACCTTTTATCCAAACATTGATCATATAACCCCACGTGTGTGTAAAGAACATCCCTACACTCGGAGAATTCAATTCAAGCTATCATACTCTTGTCCATCTACCTCAGTACTTTTTAATTTCATGAATACTTAGGTTTGCTCACACCTTTTCATGCGACCGTTAATACTTCTTGAGGTACTAACCGACCGATTACTCAAGTGCTTGCTGATTTGGTGATAGTATTTTCCTCGTCTTGCACCACCTAAGGCTTAGCAGTGACTCCCAGACCAGTTGGCCTTAGGGCACTAGGTGAAGAAGCACCCACGCTATATTTTTTATTGCTGCCTTGGCGATACAAAACCAGTGTCCATTTTTTTTCACCATTTTTATATTTTCTTCATTTTTTTCACTTCCTTCATACTTTGGCTTTTAGACAAGAGCATTTCAAGGTATGCTCTACTATCCCGAGTTTCAAGACGTGTGTAAGTGCATATAGTAGGGTATCAACATTCAAATGTTTGGCTTCCAGAATAGAAATTATTTTTCAGACTTATTTTTATCCTCAGATTAGTGACTTCCTTCATTTTACTAACACTTGGGACAACAGCTCATAACTACTTATTACTAGTTCGTATAAGAAAACTTCTAATTTTCTTGGTTTTCTTAAACTATTCCTATCTTTTGGATGTAATGTTTCACTTTCTACTCGTTTGTTATAAATTTTTTTTTAATTTTTGAAAATGTTGTGCTTATGCAAAATATGATGCAAATTAATGTGTACATAAGCACAAACCTCCCCCAAACCTGTTTACAGCAGTGTCTTCACTGATGTCATCCGTTAAGCTCAAAAACCTGTAGACTTGGGAGGAAATTATTAATGGGGGCAAGAATATATGAAAGTGAAAATCCTCCCCCAAACTTATTTTAGGCTCACAATTTTGTAAAAATCATTTTCTTTCAAGAGCCAAAATATACCACACTCCCCAAACTTGAGTTAAACACTTTTAATCTTTTAAAATCATACGAGGGGGTCAAGGTTATTGGTCAATGCCAAGCTTTGCAAAGACCGAAGGTCAACACCAACCATTCAAAAATTTTATCAATGAAGCACCAAGGTTGGTGGAAGAACATGTCTCCTATTGAGGTGAAGAAGTAGGGAGGTGACAAGAGGTGTAATGGAAAAAGAGTGCGTCTCAATTTGGAGAGACGACACAGTGATAGTAATGATGGACTACCCGCATTATCATGATTGTCCAAAAGAGGGGGTGGAGGTCCAATTTCTTCATCTTGGAGTTGATTTATCTCAACACCCGTATCTTTTAAAAATGCGAGTTCATCAGCGAAAATTTCCTCAAAGCTTTCATCGATACCCCGAAGAATAATATCATCAGAAAAAATGGGGTGATCGTCAGACTCTATAAAAAGTTCCTCATCAGTGTTGGATGTTGACCCGGACAACTTGGTGGAAGAGTCCGTATCAAGCAACAACATATGAAAAGAGTCAGTATCATGAGATTGATCAAATTCGCTGCTGTCGACATCCATTAATTCGACAGAACACACATGAGCATAGGGTTCAGAGGGTTCACTTCCCAACTTGTAAATGTTAAGCTCAATTGACTTCTTTCCAAAGGATAGGGTCATAGAGCCGTTTCTACAATTGATTACTGCGTTGGAAGTGACCAAAAAGGGTCGACCGAGTATCACCGGGATTTGATTGCGTGGGTTTGCTACAGGTTGTGTATCTATAACGATAAAGTCCACAGGGAATATGAATTCCCCGACTTTGATTAACACATCCTCTAGCTCACCCCTTGGTTGGATGATAGATCGATCGGCCATCTGAAGAGTGCAATGCGCAGGTTTTAACTCTCCGATCCCTAATTGCTCATAAACAGAATACGGAAGCAAGTTAACACTAGCACCTAAATCGAGTAGAGCACGATTGATATTTTTACCCCCAATAGAAATTGAAATTGTAGGACTTCCGGGGTCCTTTCGTTTCTTGGGTAGTTGTTGTGTAAAAGCAGTGCTCACATTACTCGCAAGGAAAACTTTTTTGGGTACTTGAACTTTTCTCTTCCTAGTGCACAAGTCCTTTAGGATTTTCGCATATGACGAAACTTGTTGAATAGCATCTAGGAGAGGAATGTTTATGTTAACTTGCTTAAAAATTTCCACAGTCTTCTCCATTTGTGGACTTGGTCTGTTGCCCCTTAACCTGTTTGGATAAGGTGCTTTATCAATAAGGGTTTGGTCTAACATTGGAGAGGATTGTGGGGACGGATTCGATCCCAAAACTGGAGTGGGAATCAACTTAGATAGATTTGGCGAAATGGGCGAAGGGTTCGAGCCTTGGGGAAAACGGAGAATAGGCTCGGGTGAAGGTGGGAGACTAGACGAATTAGGGGAAGAAGAAGAAGAAGCTGGGGTATCAAATGTTTCACTAACATCAATTTGCTCACCCTCTCGGTTATTCAGCACTCTCCCCGATCTCAACGTAGTAACAGCACTCACATTATAACTTTGTGCGTAGCCAGAATTAGGTATGTGTTGAGATGGGAGTTTCCCTTTCTCTCTTGCACTCATTGCGGCGTTTAATTGTGCGATTTGGTTTTCTATTGATTTAATACTCTCACCATGGGAGGCGGAGTTTTTCGTTAGGGTATCAATAGAAGACGTCATCTCAGCCGACAATTTCATGGATTGTTTCATGAACATATCCAAAGTTTGTGCGAGTGAAGAGTTATCAGTACCGGCCATTTGTGGTGTAGAAGTATTGGTCGGATCTTGGAAATTTTGTGACTGAAAGGGGGGCTGATTCTGTGGTTGTGGTTGCTGTGGAGGAGGTCTTTGATAATTGCTCTGTTGGTTTTGATTCCAAGTAAAGTTAGGATGATTCCTCCATCCTTGATTGTATGTGGAAGAATAAGGGTCGTTTCTAGGTCGCTGCTGAAAAGCAGCATTAGCTTGAAACGATGCATTCATAGGACATTCTTCCGTTAAGTGTGAAGGATCCGAACAGCAACCACAAACGGTCTTAGGAAGCG
The DNA here is from genome assembly GCA_030015575.1 of Agapanthus africanus. Classification (NCBI taxonomy): domain Eukaryota; kingdom Viridiplantae; phylum Streptophyta; class Magnoliopsida; order Asparagales; family Amaryllidaceae; genus Agapanthus; species Agapanthus africanus. Next base: position 664,653,692 of record CM057340.1, read on the forward strand.
TGACCTGATTTAGGGAGAATGATGAAAATTTGTTCTCAATAGCATCGAGTTTCTTCTTTATCGCTGCCATTTCGGCTTTTACTGCGATAGAAACATCGAGCTGGTGAATACCTCCCTTAGTTGAAGGTGGTCTTACGCTTTCCCACTGCAACGTGTGTTCAGCAAGGTCTTCCAGATATTTCCATGCTTCACCGTCATCTTTAGACATGAAATTGCATTGACACATTGTTTCAAGCATCTGCTTTGTCGCTGGATTAATGCCCTCATATATAATCCGACATAAATCCCATCTTTGTATTCCGTGATGGGGGCATTGGACAAGCCGATCCTTGAAACGTTCAAAGCACTTCCAAAATGGTTCATTGGGAAGCTGGGTGAACTGGTTGATCTCGCTCCTAACACGGGCAGTCTTATGGTTTGGGTAAAACTTCTTAAGAAATGCTATTGCGAATTCATCCCAATTAGTGATAGAGTGTGCGGCAGTATTGTAAAGCCATTTTTCTGCCAAGTCGCACAGTGTGAATGGGAGAAGACGTAAGCGCATAGCATCTAAGGTCAATTGTGAAGTACCCATCTTTGCGCATACATTTTCGAATTTGGTGATGAAAACGTACGCGTCTTCCGACTCAAGACCGTGAAATTTGGGCAGCAGATTGATGTACGCGTCTGAGCCTATACTTCCAGATGAGTCGTTGGTCGTGCAAGATTCAGACGCTGGTCTTCTTTTCTCGGGCTCGGCTGCCGAGGAGGCCGCATAATTGGCTGAGGCCATAAGACGTTCCAAAGAGGAATCTCAGAACGTAAAGGTTCCAAAGAAACCCTATCCTGCCGCGATCTTCTATGAAGACCCCTCATGGATCCGGCGGCAGTTTATCGGCCCCTGGGAGGAGTGGGGTGAAAGGGCGCTGAAGCAGGCCGTCTCGGAGGATGATGCGGACACACTCTCCTTATGGACCGGTGGCCATGAGTCCACCCTCGAACCCCGACGAGCACGCCTCCTTGAGAAGGAGCATCGGCTTGAAGAAGCCATATTGAGGGCTTCCCTGCGCATTGGTATGTTTTTTTTATACTTCTTCGCATTTTTTTTAGATTGCTTATGCCCATATATATGTATTCTTATTCTTGTGGGGATTGTGCAGAGTCCTCGGCGATGGGGGAGGTCCCTACAGGCTTGTTGCCGCTAGAGCCTGTTGATATTCCCGATGCAGCCTTACTCGATGTGGAGGGGGCTGACAATGCCATTCCTCTTGCCATAGAGCCTCAAGTGGCGGTTCCTGATCATGGAGCACTTGCTTCTTTTGTAGAGGCTCCATTGGGGGTTGCCACCCCAGTGACTCTTCCTGCGGGCGGCCCGGAGGCCGGAGGAGAGGTGGTCGGGACTACCCTCCTTTTGCTGGAGCCGGAAATCGTGGAGGAGGCCGTTGAAGCCGCCATCCCCCCGAATCAGAACAGGAGGAGTGTCAAAGGTAGCCTTCTACATTTTAAATTAACAATCTTTCTGTTGTCTGAACTCTTTTGTTTTCTCAGAGTTGTGCGGGCTGGCGGCCTCTATCGCTGATTTGTCTCCCCGGCAATCGTTTCATCGCCTGCTGGAGATGGCAGCTCCGCAGGCGATCTCTCCTCAGCGCATCGTCCTTTCCTCTGGGCACGGTTAGCGTCGTTCACCTTTTTTTTATTGTGGCATTGTTGCTATTCTGCGAAATAACATTGATGCCTCTTACAGTTTTAGAGGCCGACGACGAGGTGGAGGTCGTTGAAGGGCCAGAGGGACCTTCAGCTCCCACTTGCATGACCATAGGTAAGCGACATTTCAATATAGTCCCATTTGTTCTTTTGCTTAAGAGTTTTACTGACATTTTTCAAATCCGAACAGCTCTGCCAGCCTCCATAGCGCTGGAATCGCGCATCGCTATGCCGCCCGGTCCCTATGCTTTGCGAGCCTCAGAGCGCTTGGCCCAGTTGAGCCTTGTCTCCTTATCAACCTTGATCGAGGAGCTTCGTGCTGGCAGCGCAACCACAGCTGAAGCATTTGCCGCTGAAGCTAACGGTTCTCTTCCTTTTCTTGCCACCTACCACAGCGAAGTGGTGGTGCGAGTCTGGGTGGAGTTCTGTCGGTTAGTGGAGGCTTGCTTGCACGCCCTTAAGTGTTCCCGCCTTTCATCGAAGGCCGTGGCTGCAAAGGCGGAGTTGCGGGGGCTGATAGCACGGTGCGCGGAAAACATGACATCGTGCGAGAAGAGGCTCGGCCGTAAATTCTCAGAGAGGGAGTTGGCTTCTAAGGCGTTGAGCGAGCTTCAAGCTAATCTTACCGCCAATGCCATCAAAGCGTATGAACTCTAGCGGGTGCTTCAAGAGTCTATCAAAGAGGTAGTGGCTCTTGATAAAGCTGCCGTGTTCACTCGTGAAAGGGTCGAGGCTCACAAGGCCACTGAGAAAGAGCTTGAAGGCCGGCTCGCCTCGTATCAGGCCCAGCAGGCTCAGGCGGAGGCCCGTCTTCTGGCGATTCTGAATCATGAAGCTGTGGCTCAGCAAAAGCAGGATGAGCTAGCGAAATTGCTAAATCGCCCGCTGGCTTGAAAAACTTGTATCTTTTCCTTCTTTTTTGTACATACTCCTGAACGAGAGTATTTTCTTTTTGTTCTTTCATGAATTGTACTTTGTACCCATTTTGGTTTATGAATAAAGACATATTTTTCTTCTCAGTGGTGTGTCCCCTTTCTATTGAATGTGTTCTGCGGACAATTTATCTTGGCCTACTTGCAGGGTAGCGATGGCTTAGGATTCAGGGTTAAGATCTGCCTCCTAAGACTTTTGAGCTTTATGAGCCGTGAGAGTCTCATAAAGAGTTTTTTCTCCCTACAGGTCGAGAGGATCCCGTAGGTGTGAGTTCTCCTTAAGAATCGTGAGGATTCTTAAGCGGGTTTTCCCTTGGGAGTCGTAAGGATCTCACAAGAGGGTTTTCTTCCATGCAGGTCGTGGGGACCCGCAAGTGCTGAGTGCGGTCACCCTTATTCGTATTTCATGGGATCAGGGGTTGGTTTGGGATGGTTTCCAGGGTATCATAGTTTAAAGACATCGTGGTCAAGGTTAAGGACCTCATATTCCGTGGGTTTAAGGACTCCACAGTCCAATGTTAGTTTTAAGACGTCACGGTCAAGGTTAAGGACCTCATAGTCCGTGGATTTAATGACTCCATAGTCCAATGTTAGTTTTAAGACATCACGGTCAAGGTTAAGGACCTCATAGTCCGTGGATTTAAGGACTCCATAGTCCGATGTTAGTTTTAAGACATCACGGTCACAGTTAAGGATGTTATAGTCCGTGGATTTAAGGACTCCACAGTCCAATGTTAGTTTCAAGACATCACTGTCAAGGTTAAGGACCTCATAGTCCGTGGATTTAAGGACTCCACAGTCCGATGTTAGTTTTAAGATATCACGGTCAAGGTTAGGGACGTCATAGTCCATGGATTTAAGGACTTCACAGTCTAATGTTAGTTTTAAGACATCACGGTTAAGGTTAAGGACCTCATAGTCCGTGGATTTAAGGACTCTACAGTCCAATGTTAGTTTTAAGACATCACGGTCAAGGTTAAGGACCTCATAGTCCGTGGATTTAAGGACTCCACAGTCCACAAAATGTGTGGTTACTTGGACCCGTCACCTCTTTGAAGACGTTGAGGAATTACAACACCGAATATCAAAGGAGTGAAGAGATATACCCTTTAACCAAGGTAAAATCAGTCTAGAATCATGGTGATTGATCGTTAGTTTTAAGACATTGCGGTCGAGGTTAAGGACATCATAGTCCGTGGATTTTAAGGACTCCACAGTTCGGTGTTTGCTCTGGATGCTTCACACGGGTTCACTGCCGTGTTCGACGAGGACCAGGCTCCGCTCTGGACGTTTTCCGCGGGGTCAAAGAGTGACGTTATCCGCATTCCACATGACCAGGAATTTTGCGCTAGATGCTTCACACGTGTTCACTGCCGTGTTCGGCGAGGACTAGGCTCCGCTCTGGATGCTTCACACGGGTTCATTGTCGTGCTCTGCGAGGACCAGGATCCGCTCTGGACGTTTCCCACGGGGTCAAAGAGTGACGTGATCCGCGTTCCATGTAACCAGGAATTTTGCTCCGAATGCTTCCCACGGGTTCACTACCGTGTTCGGCGAGGACTAGGCTCTGCTCTGGATGCTTCACACAGGTTCATTGCCGTGCTCTGCGAGGACCAGGATCCGCTCTGGATGTTTTCCACGGGGTCAAAGAGTGACGTTATCCGCGTTCCACGTGACCAGGAATTTCGCACTAGATGCTTCACACGGGTTCACTGCCGTGTTCGGCGAGGACTAGGCTCCGCTCTGGATGCTTCATACGGGTCAAAGAGTGACGTTATCCGCGTTCCACGTAACCAGGAATTTTGCTTTGGATGCTTCCCACGGGTTCACTGCCGTGTTCTGCGAGGACCAGGCTCCGCTCTGGACGTTTTCCACGGGGTTAAAGAGTGACGTTATCCGCGATCCACGTAACCAGGAATTTTGCTCTGGATGCTTCCCACGGGTTCACTGCCGTGTTCTGCGAGGACCAGGCTCCGCTCTGGACGTTTTCCACGGGGTCAAAGAGTGACGTTATCCGCGTTCCACATGACCAGGAATTTTTCTCTGGATGCTTCACACGGGTTCATTGTCGTGCTCTGCGAGGACCAGGCTCCGCTCTGGACGTTTTCCACGGGGTCAAAGAGTGACGTTATCCGCATTCCACGTAACCAGGAATTTTGCTCTGGATGCTTCCCACGAGTTCACTGCCGTGTTCTGCGAGGACCAGGCTCCGCTCTGGACGTTTTCCACGGGGTCAAAGAGTGACGTTATCCGCGTTCCACGTAACCAGGAATTTTTCACTAGATGCTTCACATGGGTTCACTGCCGTGCTCGGCGAGGACTAGGCTCCGCTCTGGACGTTTCCCATGGGGTCAAAGAGTGACGTTATCCACGTTCCACGTGACCAGGAATTTGTTGATTGTATCCGTATTCGCGGGGTGGGGATTCGACTCTTGGTGATCCGTATATCGCCGAGCCATGGAACTGGGAGTTGTCGATGTTCCGCTTCGCTTGAAGTTGTGTCCGTCGTTACAAGACGAGTGCTGAAACAATCTCTAGGACACTTGCGGCCCGTCGAGATTTGGCTTCTTCTTGTGATGAGACCTGGGGGAGGAATATGATCCCTTCTTTGTTTGTGCCCTTCGATTGTATACAGGGATAGATGTAACATCACCTGTAGGGCGTAAATTTCATTTTTATTTTATTTCTTTTTCTGTGATGCTCTATCATTTCAGCTTTTATATCGCGAAGTTCGCGATTGCTCCATCATTTCGGCTATTTTTCGCGGTGCCCAATCATTTCGGCTATTTATTTTATTTTTACTCGCTGCTTTTTATTGCGAGTTGCCCAATCATTTCGGCTATTTTTCATGCATACATATTTACTTACTGCTTTTTATTGCAAGTTGCCCCATCATTTCGGCTATTTCGTATGCATGTGTGGCTCGCTAGCCTTTTCGTTGCAAGCTTGAGGTATAGACACCGATTTCGGCATCATCACCGCTACAACTGGGATGTTGCCAGGAGCGAATCATCATTTGCCTTTGTCGATGTTGAACAAAGGTGGCTTACTAAACAGGGTTAAGGGTCCTATCGACTAAGGCTTTTGACTTCATGAGCCGTAAGGGTCTCATAAAGGTATTTCTCCCTGCGAGTCATGAGGATCTCGTAGGTGTAATTTCTCCTTAAGAATCATGAGGATTCCTAAGTGCGTGTCCTCTTGCAAGTCGTAAGGATCTTACAAAAGAGTTTTTTCCTTATAAGTCGAGAGGACTTACAAGGGTTGTTCGCCATATGAACAAATCCCTAGTCACGGATGGGACTTGGTTAGGGAAATGTTTATTCGTGCCCGTGGATTGTATTCAAGGGTCAGTATTGAGCCACTTGTAGGGAATAAATTGAAGGTTTTGGGGGTTGCTTAAGCATAGGTTTAGGTCTCTATGACTTAAGACTTTCAAATCTTATGAGCCGTGAAGGTCCCATAAGAGAGTTCTCCCTACGAGTCGTGAGGATCTCGCAAGTGTAATTTCTCCCTAGGAATCGTGAGGACTTCTAAGTGTATTGTTCCCTTGTGAGTCGTAAGGATCTCACGCGGGTGATTTCTCCTTACAAGGTCGTGAGGACCCTGCAAGTGCACTTCAACGAGGTTGCGCCCTTTCAGGTTTTCACAAACACTCGCCGGTAGCCCTGCTGTTTTTACTCATGGAGCCCTTTCGGGTTTTCATCCGTGCCCATTTCGCTTATGGACATATCATCTTTTTTTATGTACTTTTTATTCTTTTTTTTCTAACGAGGTCGCGCCCTTTCGGGTTTTCATGAACACTCGCCGGTAGCCCTGCTGTTTTTACTCACGGAGCCCTTTCGGGTTTTCATCCATGCCCATTTTGCTTATGGACATACCGTTTTTATTTTTATTATTTTTTATTCCCCTTTTTGTATCGGTTTCGGGATGCCGTGATCCATCATAGTTTATCGACATTCGGTCAACAGCCAGTTTTAGGACATAGTGGTTCGTTGTTAGTTTAAGGACGTTTCGGTCCGTTGCTAGTTTAAGGACATTTCGGTCCGTTATTAGTTTAAGGACGTCTCGGTCCGTCGTTGAAGAAGGCCGGTTACTACTTAGAATTCAGGCTTAGGAAGATAGCGAGCGGACATAGTCGTCGTCATCTATCATTGACCTAGGCCTTGATCCGTTAAGCGTAGTATTTCTTCAGGAAGTGACCGTTTACTGGCCTGAAAGGTCTTTCACCGTGCATATCCATGAGCAGATACGCTCCACCCTGGTAGACCTTGTCTATGATGTACGGGCCTTCATAGTTCGGCTCGAATTTTCCCCGCTTGGCGCGATTGGGGATCATAGGTCTTTTGACCATTAGCACGAGTTTGCCTAGGCGGAACGTCCTCGGCCTGGTCAATCTTTCGTATGAGCGCGTCATCTTTGCTCTGTAAGCCTCCAGATTTTGTTGCGCTATGAGCCGGGTCTCATCAAGGGCATCAAGCTCCTCAAGCCGAAGGTGAGCATTTTCTTCGTCCGTCAGCTCGTAGTGGACTGCCACTCGTAGAGAGGGTAACTCTATCTCGAGGTGGAGTATTGCTTCTGTACCGAATACCAACGCATATGGTTTTGTGTTCGTGGCCATTTTGAACGTAGTTTGATATGCCCAGAGAGCTTCTTTAAGTCTCTCATGCCAGTCCTTTTTGTTTCGGGACACCGTCTTCTTCACGATCTCTGTCAAGGTTTTGTTGAAAGCCTCAGCTAGACCGTTAGCTCGCGGTTTATAAACTGAGGAATATCTCCAGTCGATGTTGTGTTGCTGCGCGAAGCGACTAATCTTGTGGCTTCTGTAGGCTGGCCCGTTATCGGAAATGATCCGTCGCGGAGTTCCAAACCGATAGATGACGTGCGTCTTGAAGAAATGGAGAATATTTTCTGTCTTCACTTCCCTTAACGGTACTGCTTCTGCCCATTTGGAGAAGTAATCAGTCGTCGCCAGGATGAAACGATGTCCCCTGGATGACGCTGGTTCGATGGGGCCGATTATGTCAGTTCCCCACATTTCGAACGGCCAACTAGCTACCGTTGGATGTAGTGGATTTGGGTGCTGATGGATGAAATCCCCATGGATTTGGCACGAGTGGCATTACTTCGCATACTCGAGGCAGTCCCGGATCATTGTGGGCCAATAATAACCCATTCGTTTGATCTTCAGCTTCATCTTCGGGCCTGCTTGGTGAGAACCGCAGAGTCCGTCGTGAACTTCCTGAACGACTCTTTTCGCTTCGTCAGGTCCCAGGCATCTCAACCACAGAGAGTCAAATGACCTCTTGTATAGAGTATTATTGACGAAGGCGAAGGATAGAGCTCGTTTCACAAGCTGATGTCTTGAGGACGCATCTTCAGGCGTTCGACGGGATTTGAAGTAGTCTATGAAGACTTCTCTCCAATCCTCAACCGTTTCTTGGTCTTTTATTTGCAGGGCCGTCTGCTCAGTTGCTCCCCTTTCTTCGGGTGATTCCGGAGATATTTCTACAGGGGCAAGTACTCGACGGCTTTGTACCACTATTCTTACGTCATCGAGGTTCTCATCAGCCAGTTCTTTAGCAAGCTTGGCTAATGCATCCACTTTGCTATTTTCGGCACGCGGTATGCTTTCCAAGGTGTAGGAGGGGATTTGAGTCAGCAGTTGTTGTACTCTCTCGCCATACTTTACCAGCTCTGGCTTGCATGTTTGGTAATCACCATTTACTTGATTGATGACCAGTTGGGAATCTCCGTATATAAGAAGGTTTTCAATTCCCATGTCGATGGCGATCTCGAGGCCTGCTATCAAAGCTTCGTACTCGGCTTCGTTGTTCGTCCTCGGCTCTGTTAAGGAGAAAGCAAAGCGTATTATCCATCCTTGTGGGGTCACGAATATAAGGCCTACTCCTGATTTGATTATAGGCGTGTTTTGTTTGCACTTCTTCATGGAAGAGGCTCCATCGAAGTAAAGTTCCCATCGGGTATCACTACCGTCGATTGCATCAAACGCATGTTCGTCTGGAAGTTCGCAATTCAACGGGGAATCGGCCTGTATCGGATGCTCAGCGAGGAAGTCGGCGATGGCTTGGCCTTTCACTGCCTTAAGAGACTAATAGGTTATTGAAAACTCCATCAAGAGCAGGGCCCATTTAACGAGTCGACCGGTCAATATGGCCTTCGACATTAAATATTTAAGGGGGTCCACATTCGATATGAGACGGACTTCGTGTGCCAACGCATAGTGCCTGAGCTTTGTTATCGCAAAGATTAACGCCATGCAATGTTTTTCGATAGGGGAGTAGTTGCTTTCTGCCCTCAGCAGAACTCGACTTAAATAATAGAGTGCTCTTTCTTTCCCTTGATCATTCTCTTGCGCCCATAATGCGCCTAAGGAACCTTCGAGGGCGGTTGTATAAAGAATGAGGGGCTTTCCCTTGACCGGAGTAGCCAGCACTGGCGGGTTCTGCAGGTATTGCTTGATCTTGTCAAGCGCGCTTTGGCATTTATGATCCCAGACGAACGGAGTTCCCTTCTTCATCAGGTGGCTATAAGGGCGGCACTTGCCTGAAAGGTTGGCTATAAATCGCCGGATGTATGCGAGCTTCCCTTGGAGAGACCGCAATTGTTTGAGAGTCCTTGGCGGTGGCATTTCCATGATCGCCTTGATCTTCGACGGATCTATCTCGATGCCCCGGTGCCGGACAATGAATCCTAGGAATTTGCCTGAGGACACCCCGAACGCGCATTTGAAGGGGTTCATCTTCATGTTGTATTGCCGAAGACGTTGAAATACAGTCTTCAGATGCTCGAGATGTTCCTCGTACGAATTGCTTTTTACGACGAGGTCGTCGATGTAGCATTCGACGATTTCATGTATGAGGTCATCAAAGATCTTCTTCATGGCCCTTTGATAGGTGGCACCGGCGTTCTTTAGACCGAAGGGAATCACCTTGTAGCAGAATATACCCAGAGGGGTCCGGAAAGCGGTGTGCTTCTGGTCTTCTGGGTGCATCTTTATTTGATTGTATCCTGATGAGCCGTCCATGAAGGAGAAAACTTCGTGAGTGGACGTGTTATCTATCATTAGCTCGGTTACCGGTACTGGGAAATCGTCCTTCGGGCAAGCTTTATTGAGATCCCGGAAGTCTACGCATATGTGCACTGTCCCATTTTTTTTCATTACTGGGACGATGTTGGCGATCCAGTCAGGATATTGAACTTCCTGGATAAACCCAAAATCGATCAGCTTCTTGACTTCGGCATTGATGCTCATCTCGAGCTCGAGCCGCATTCTTCTCGGCGCTTGTTGACTGGCTGGACGTCCGGGGATATTGCCAATTTATGAACAGCTATCTTTGGATCCAGTCCTGGCATTTCGGAATAGCTCCATGCGAAGCAATCTCTATGCTGCATAAGCACGTCTTTTAACGCAGCCACCCTTTCTTCAGATAGCAGCTCGCTGACGAATGTCGTTCGTGGGTCGTTCGCCGTCCCCAACTCAATCTTCTTGAGGTTATCTGCAGTAGTATGTATGCCATCTTCCAGCTCTTTCGGCGCTGGTGGATATTCTGAGATTACCTCGTCGTCATTGTTTTCGAAGCACCAGGGAAAGTCATCCTTATTCTCGGGCTCTTCTTTTGATATCGTTATCATACGACAGGTACGAGCTTGCTTCCAAGACCGATATGGATCTGGTTCTGCTCTTATGGCTTTGGGTTCGTGCTTTTGTGGCGGCGTTACCCTCCAGCTGCTGGATAGAGCAAACCTGCCTTGCTGATACTAGTCTTCGACCCAGTTCCTGAAGCTGAAGCAGTCTTCGATAGGGTGTCCTATGGCTCGGTGATAAGAGTAATAGCCCGGATGAGAGACCTTGTTAGCTCGCTCAGGGTGCTTAGACTCCGGAAGTGTAATCATTCGATGTTTTAAAGCGAGATCAAGTATCTTCTTCGTCTTGTCTTGAGAGAAAGAATACGCTCGACTCATCTTCCTTATGAGGGGCAAATCCGGAACGCGCAATTCCCGATCACATGACTCTTTGATCCCGTGTTGTCGTTGTCGAATCCCTTTCCCGTTCTTTGACTTATTTTTGCCTCTGCGTCGGGCCTTTTGTACAACAGGTTGACAGGGAGGAGTATTTTCGTCTTTTGCAGCCTGCTGAAGAAGACGTTGCGTCCTGGCTTTCTCATAGATGGCCATTTCGCGGTTATGGTCATCCCAAGCTTTTTGACCCGCTTTCCTGATAAACTTGTCCATTCTCTCTTCAAATGACGGACTCGGCACTTTGATTGCAGGATCTAGTTTTGATAGGGGTCGGCATTTTCTGATAGGGCATCCTCTTCTTCATCGAAGTTATATATGGCATAGCTGCCGTGGATTCGTTCCCGTTTCTCGGATCTTACATACCCAAGCCCAAGCATTTCCATTCTCCCGTTGGGCAATTTGCGCTGAGTCCCAGGGACATCCCAAATCCTGTTATAGAATCGAGCTTGTCGAATAGTCTGTTTTAGGGGTACCCTTTGGCGCTTTAATAGCCTTTTTAGTCTGTTTGTGTAATATCTGGGCAAACGGATGGGTTGGTGCCTGTCAAGTGTAGAATCCGCGCCATGCCAGATCTCTTTCTCCACTCTTGTTTCCGAGGATCGATAGAATAGGATCGCCTTTTCGCCTGGTAGGGACGTAAAACGTCTGCAGGTCTTGCACGTTGTGAGCTCCAAGCGCGTCAAGATCTTTGTAGTGCTCCGGTGGGATCATGGTGATTTGCAAACTCTGATCATCACCAAGGAATTCTTGTATTGGCGGCCGACTGGAGAACACAACATTAACCTCATCTTCCGAGTCACTTCCGAAGATCAATATGGGGGCGGACGGCCCCGGGTCGTTGCGTCGAGACGGCCCAGAGTAAACTATCTCTTCTTCTTCTTCAGTATCACTCCCGAAAACAGGGACGATGGTAGCGGCTTTGTTCTCCGGTTTGTGACACCTCTCTGTGTCCTCAAAATCTGGCAAAAAGTACTTTGCGTCTTCGTATTTGCGGACTTCGTTCACGGAGAATGGGTTTAGCTCACCTGTTATGGTATACTCGAGACCATCTTTGAAATACTTCATACACTGATGTTGTGTAGAAGGGATGATGTTGTACTCATGTAACCAAGGTCGACCGAGCAGAGCATTGTAACATGTCTTGGCATCTATAATGTGAAACTTAATGTCCGTGACGAGTAGCCCAAAGCGTAGCGTCAATATCACAGACCCAAGAGTTCTCGATGATTGGGAGTCGAACCCGGAGATGGTGATCTTGTCCTGAGCAAGGTGCTGGACGCTCATGCAAATTTCCTTTAACACCCGCACGTTGAGGAGATTAACGGAAGACCCATTGTCAACCAAGATTTTTTCTATCTTTATATCGTGGCAATATCCAGAGACGTAGAGGGTACGGTTGTGGTCGCACGTCCTAAGGAGAAGGTCCTCATCACCGAACGTGACATCGGATGTGTGTACTTCTTCTAGTTCGTCCTTCATCCTTTCTTCGGCGAGGAAGGCTTGGAATTGTTCGGGCTCTTGTAGCGCCTAGATTAATGAATCTCTCGCCTCTTTGGATAACAGGAGGGCGTCGAGAATGCTGAGCTGCGAGGGTAGCTTCCTCAGGTGCACTAGGATGTTGTAGTCCACCCTACTCTTCTTAGGCGGGTCCTTGGCAGTCAGCTCTTTCATAACTTGGTCATCTAAGGTGATATCCTCAGCGACCTTTTCCTTTCCCTTATCTTTTCTAGTTGTGGGTCCGAGATTCCTTTCCGGAAGTGTCACGACCCGCAGGGTACGGAACGTGACTGGCACTTAAGTTTACGAAACGTATCAAGACGTCCGTAAGATAAGTAAGACAAAGCCCAGAAAACCAAAACCAAATAAGCAAAAGAGTGAAGAAAACCCAATCAATTGAAAGTGAGTTTATCAAATAAGTCATGTAAAACCCTTTTTAAAAACAATACCAATTTTTCCGAAAATTTCGGCAGAGTCTCCTTTGTAAATACTGGCCCCCAAAATGGGTACAACAAGAATATATATGAATCCAACAAAATAGGGCATCCCCAAGCGGGAGCTAGCTCTTCGCCACAAGGCGGTCACAAATCCCACGCAATATAAAACAACAACATGCAAAATAAACATAAAGGGCATGAGAAAATAGCATGTCGACTCAAGTGAGCTCGACCCCAAAATACAGCATAAAAAGTCCACCAATCTCACAGTCTCATCTCTAGGTCAAAATACAACAATATGGGTAGATACAGTAGATGGAGTACTCTAGATACAAAGAATATACAAGGTGGTACAAAAATAATGATATAACCCACCTAAGAGCAAAACCTCGAGTCCAGGCAAAGGAGGCAAAAGAAACAAGTGCGCCCGCCGCTACTGTACTGACGGAGCGGACCTGAAAAAGGCTGTGGCACAACGGGGGTGAGTTGCCAACTCGTGAGTAATAAATAACATCTACACAGGCTATCGTATGCATGTACACAAGTATTCTAGCATCTCTAATACAGGTATGTATGCAATATGAATATACTAGCAGGTATGAATGCAATGCGAATCAACTCATGATCTGAATGTGTAATTATAAGAATCATGTTTTTCCTTTAGAAATCTCTTTTGAAATACCAGCATAATACCACCAGAATCAACAAGAACCTGTGTCCAGCAACGACACCTCAAAACTATCACAAATCTCATATATCCATGTCATAGTATCTCTGGCCTCAGCCATCCGGCTGACCCAGCTCAATATCAAAATCTCATCATCTCGCGGCCACGGTCGGTATCCTCTGGATATCCACCATGCCAAACAGTCACCGGTAGGTAATCCGTCCCCTGCCAGGCTCAACGTCAACACCACATTCATCTTGCCCCGGGGTACCATACCGGGCCCACCATGTACCCATGACGGTTCCTCCACTCCTCGACACGGATCTCGAAAACCACAGCAAACTCATGGTGGACGACACTTTACATCAATAGAAAACCGCAATTACATATTTTGAAAACATAATAAGTTTAGAAATTTTGCGGCTTTCCCCCGAAATCCAGAAATATCATAAAATCTCAAGAAATCCTCATAAGTGCATATATCAATGGTGATGAATGGATATGATATCAATAATTAAGCTACGATGTATGATTAATAGACTAGGCATGAACAAATAATATGATGAGGTACATGCACATGAATGGCAATCCTACGATTTCATTTTAAGAAATTAAAGGCAATAGCACAGGTTTAAGCATCAATTAGTAAAAGGTTTCAAATTATAGGTTATCTAGTGTGGTGGCATGGCAATTACCAGGGTGTGTGTGTAAGCATGAATAGTGCTCGTGCTGCATATAAAAACCCTGGCAATGGTGCAGGTGTCCTATAGAATGGGTTCGTATATGTATGTCAATATAGGGCATGAATGTAGCAAATAATCATACAAGTATTACACCCCTAATTACTAACATTACTAAGAATCTTTTTAAGGTACTAAAACTATCGGGCGACTTGCGCCATCTAACGATAGTCCCCCGTAGATGTTACATCTACTCACCGGAATCCCTAGCTAGTCACGTCCAATCACCGCTTTCCCCTTTCAAGCCGCTTCTGACGTCTCCGTGACCGAACCTGGAATTACATCAATACCAAACATAAGGTTACATATCAAGAACGACGCAATTCCCTAACGAAAATACCATAGCTCACAAGCTAGGTACAACGTGCACAAAGTGCGCGGAACACACGCAAAAATCGCAAAAAGTCTACTAAAAAGTCGATTGGTCGCCCGACCAAACTAAAACCCGAACACTCAAAAATCCGCACTCACACATCCTAAAAGTCATAGGATATGCCAACAATATAATCTAGATATCGCAATCAGTTCGCCACAAAAATTTGCATAAAACCTAGTAAGCTAGAAATTGCAAATTTGGTGCAAACATCGACAATTTGCGACAAAGTGCACATATTATCACACAAATATCCAAATTAAACCATTAGAAAGCCACTACAATTAAATTAACCCCTTTACCATGCATCAAAACCCACATTCCATACACAAACCTTTTCTTGATTTTGGTAATTAGCAAAGCAAAGAAAATTTCACACAAGTTAACTTAGATTAGCAATACATCAAGCCACTTAATCAAAGTAACCTTAAAGATTGGTTTAGTAATTAACTAGATATCTAATTAGCTTTAATTAAATAAATAATGGTTCCTAAAAACCCTAGTTTAACTCTAACCATAAACCTTTAAAAACTAGATTAGAATCTAACACTAAATTAACACTAGATTTTAGCCCAAATAGCAATTTAACCACTTAGATTAAGCTAACAAAATAACTAGATAACAAAATAGATTAATTAATCTCTTAATGGAGATCTAAACCCTAAATTAATTTCAAACCACAAACTTTAAAAAAACTAGTATGCAAAAGAGCTGGAAGATGGAATACACGCCACTGCAGATAACCTTAAGAAAATTGAGTTGGGGACGGCGAACGACCCGCGATCGACATTCGTTAGTGAGATGTTGTCTGAAGGAATGGTGGCTTCATTAAAAGACGTGCTTATGCAGCATAAAGATTGCTTCGCATGGAACTATTCCGAAATGCCAGGACTAGATCCAGAAATTGCTGTGCATAAATTGACGATATCCCCAGACGTTAAGCCAATCAAACAAGTACCGAGAAGAATGCGGCTCGAGCTTAAGATGAGCATTAACGCCGAAGTCAAGAAACTGATCGACTCTGGGTTTATCCAGGAAGTTCAGTATCCTGATTGGATCGCCAACATCGTCCCAGTAATGAAGAAGAATGGGACAGTGCATATATGTGTGGACTTTCGGGATCTCAATAAAGCCTACCCAAAGGACGATTTCCCAGTACCGGTCACTGAGCTGATGATAGACAACACGTCCACTCACGAAGTTTTCTCCTTCATGGACGGCTCGTCAGGATATAATCAGATAAAGATGCATCCCGAAGACCAGAAGCACACCGCTTTCCGGACCCCTTTGGGTATATTCTGCTACAAGGTGATGTCCTTCGGTTTGAAGAACGCTGGTGCCACCTATCAAAAGGCCATGACAAAGATCTTCGATGACCTTATACATGAAATCGTCGAATGCTATATCGATGACCTCGTGGTTAAGAGCAAATCATACGAGGAGCATTTAGAGCATCTGAAGACCGTATTTCAACGCCTTCGGCAATATAACTTAAAGATGAACCCACTCAAATGCGCGTTCGGGGTGTCCTCAGGTAAATTCCTAAGATTCATCGTCCGACACCGAGGTATCAAGATAGATCCGTCAAAGATCAAGGCGATCATGGAAATGCCTCCGCTAAGGACTCTCAAGCAATTGCGGTCTCTCCAAGGGAAGCTCGCGTATATTCGGCGATTTATAGCCAATCTCTCAGGCAAATGACGTCCTTACAGCCACCTGATGAAGAAGGGAACTCCGTTCGTTTGGGATCACAAATGCCAAGATGCGCTGGACGAAATCAAGCAATACCTGCAGAATCTGCCAGTGTTGGCTGCTCCGGTCAAGGGAAAGCCTCTCATTCTGTATACAACAGCCATCGAAGGTTCTTTAAGCGCATTATAGGCACAGGAGAACGATCAAGGGTAAGAACGAGCCCTCTACTATTTGAGCCGAGTTCTACTGGGGGCAGAAAGCAACTACTCCCCCATCGAAAAACACTGCCTGGCGTTGATCTTCACGATAACAAAGCTCAGGCACTATGCGTTGGCGCATGAAGCCCGTCTCATTTTGAAGGTGTACCCCCTTAAATATTTAATGTCGAAAGCCATATTGACAGGGAGACTCGCTAAATGGGCCTTGCTCTTAATAGAGTTTTCAATAACCTATCAGCCTCTTAAGGCAGTGAAAGGCCAGGCCATCACCGACTTCCTCGCTGAGCATCCGATACCGGCCAATTCCCCTCTGAATTGCGAGCTGCCAGACGAACATGTGTGTGATGCGATTGACGGTAGTAATACCCGATGGGAACTCTATTTTGATGGAGCGTCTTCCATGAAGAAGCGCAAACAAAGCACCCCTATAATCAAATCGGGGGTAGGCCTCATCTTCGTAACTCCACAAGGAGGGATGATACACTTTGCTTTCTCCCTAACAGAGCCGAGGACGAACAATGAAGATGAATACGAAGCTTTGATAGCAGGCCTCGAGATTTCCATCGACATGGGAATTGAAAACCTCCTCATATATGGAGATTTTCAACCGGTCGTCAGTCATGTAAATAGCGACTACCAAACGTGCAAACCCGAACTGGTAAAGTATGGTGAGAGAGTACAGCAATTGCTGACTCAAATCCCCTCCTACATGCTGGAAAGCATACCGCGCACGGAAAATAGCAAAGCAGATGCACTAGCTAAGCTCGCTAAAGAACTGGCCGACGAGAACCTCGATGACGTAAGAATCGTGGTATAAAGCCGTTGGGTGCTTGCCCCAGCAGAAATATCTCCGTAATCATCCGAAGAAAAGGGAGCAACTGAGCAAATGGCTATGCAAATAAAAGACCAAGAAAAGGCTGAGGATTGGAGAGAAGCCTTTATAGATTACTTCAAATCCCGTCGAACACCTGAAGATGCGTCCTCAAGACATCAGCTTATGAAACGAGCTCTGTCTTTCGCCTTCGTCAATGAAACTCTGTACAAGAGGTCGTTTGATTCTCTGTGGTTGATATGTCTGGGACCTGAAGAGGCGAAAAGAGTCGTTCAGGAAGTTCACGACGGACTCTGCGGTTCTCACCAAGCAGGCCCGAAGATGAAGTTGAAGATTAAACGGATGGGCTACTATTGGCCCACGATGATTCAGGACTGCCTCGAATATGCGAAGCAATGCCACTCATGCCAGATTCATGGGGACTTTATCCGTCAGCACCCAAATCCTCTACATCCAATAGTGGCTAGCTGGCCGTTCGAAATGTAGGGAACTGACATAATCGGCGCCATCGAGCCAACATCGTTCAGAGGACATCGATTCATCTTGGCGACGACTGACTACTTCTCTAAATGGGCAGAAGCAGTACCGCTATGGGAAGTAAAGACGGAGAATATCCTCCACTTCTTCAAGACGCACGTTATTTATCGGTTTGGAGCTCCGCGACGAATCATATCTGATAACAGGCCAGCCTACAGAAGCCACAAGATCAGCCGCTTCGCACAACAGCACAACATAGACTGGAGATACTCCTCAGTTTATAATCCCCGAGCCAACGGTCTAGCTGAAGCTTTTAACAAGACCCTAACAAAGATCGTGAAGAAGACGGTGTCCCGAAACAAGAAGGACTGGCATGAGAGACTGCAAGAAGCTTTCTAGGCGTATCGAACTACGTTCAAGACGGTCACGAACACAACGCCGTACGCGTTGGTATTCGGTACAGAAGCAGTAATCCCCCTCGAAATAGAATTACCCTCTCTACGAGTGGCAGTACACTACGAGCTGACAGACGAAGAAAATGCTCACCTTCGGCTTGAGGAGCTTGATGCCCTTGATGAAACCCGGCTCATAGCGTAACAAAATCTGGAGGCTTATAAAGAAAAGATGACGCGCTCATATGAAAGATTGACCAGGCAGAGGACATTCCACCATGGCGAACCCGTGCTAGTGGTCAAAAGACATATGATCCCCAATCGCGCCAAGCGGGGAAAATTCGAGCCGAACTATGAAGGTCCGTACATCATAGACAATGTCTACTAGGGTGAAGCCTATCTACTCATGGATATGCATGGTGAAAGACCTTTCAGGCCAATAAACGGTCGCTTCCTAAAGAAATACTATGCTTAATGAGCCACAGCCTAGGTCAATGATAGATGACGACTGTTCCCCTCCGAAAGACGGCGCGACGCAAGGACGCCTTGCCTGAAATTCGGGGCAGATACTAATTGGTGCTATCCATCTACCTCTCCGAAAATGCCAAGTTGATTTATGACACCATGTATAGAAGGTTTAAACGGATGCGTCCGATATAGCAAACTTCGTCAGATTCCCCCTCGCTTGAGGGGTTTTTGATTGTGGGGACACTCTTCCCTGCAGGAGCAAGCCCCTGCAGTTAATTACGCTACCGTATTGCAGTAACAACTTTTTCTTTCTCCAGATGATCACTTCGTGTCGTGTGTGTTTGTTTTGTGTTTGGTTGCCCGTGGATTGTATACGGAGACTGAGTTATGTCGTCGCCCGTAGGGTGTGGACTAGTCCAAATCCGTATCTTTCTTAGATTTGGGTTTGGGGGTTGTATTTAAGGATACGTTAGCCTCATTTGAGACTAAGATCGACTTAAACGTTTGTTAAGGATACGTTAGTCTAGTTTTAGACTAAGATCAACTTAACGGGATCGTTTAGATCCGACAAGAGAGCGATTAGGGGAGCCCTGTTGTTTACTTTAATGACATTGCGGTCAATAAGTAGTTTAAGTACATTGCGGTCCAGTGTTAGTTTTAAGATGTTGCGGTCAAGGTTAAGGACGTTGTAGTCCGTGGATTTAAGGACTCCACAGTCCGATGTTAGTTTTAAGACATCACGGTCAAGGTTAAGGACGTCATAGTCCGTTGTTAGTTTTAAGACATTCCGGTCAAGGTTAAGGACGTCATAGTCCGAGGGTTTAAGGACCCCACAGTCCGACGTTAGTTTTAAGACATTACGGTCAAGGTTAAGGACCTCATAGTCCATGAGTTTAAGGACCCCACAGTCCGTATCAATGGGTGGTTATCGGGACCCGCCACCTCTTTGAATACGTTGAGGAATTACAACGCCAAGTATCAAAGGAGTGAAGAGATGTACCCTTAAACCAAGGTAGATTAAGTGATCTGCAGTCCAATTTGAAAACTAAGATCAATTATTATATTATGAGCCCATTGGCCCAGTTGAGTTTGAATTGAGGACTTATGGCCAGCTTGGGCTAAGTCCAATCATGTTTGGGATATCGGCCCTCTGTTGGTTCATTAAAAGAGAGGCTTTGCCTCTGGAAACTTAGCCAATTAGGCTAAAGCTAGTGTTAAACACTAGAGACCAACAGTGTTGAACACTGGGAATAAGATTGACAAGTTAGTGTTAAACACTAAAAGATAATCGGTGTTGAACACTAGGAACAGAGTTTTCAAATTAGTGTTAAACACTAAGCAAATCAGTGTTAAACACTGGAAATAGAGATTCCAAATTAGTGTTTAACACTAAGGCAAATCAGTGTTAAACACTGGATTCAGAAGTTTCAATTTAGTGTTAAACACTAAGGCAAGAGGGGTCACGTGGTAACACGTGAGAGCGCCCTGCTTCTCTTTATTTTGTTCTACAGATAAGTGTTTAACACTTTTAATTCTGAAAGCCATCACGTGTGGGCACGTGATGGGAGCTTGCGCTTTGATCTGTTAGAATGTTCATTAGGGGTCACGTGTCGACACGTGAGGGCGCCCTAGAGCTCTTTTCTGTTTCTTTTTCTTTTGTATGCTTTAGAGATCACGTGGGGCACGTGAGGCATTGCCTCAAAGTTCTCTTTTATAGATCTTCGCAGGAGTCACGTGGTAACACGTGAGGTGTTTACTTCAGAGTTCTTTTCTGTGGATCTTTGCAGGGGTCACGTGGTAGCACGTGACTCTGCATGTTTTAAAGATCTATTCATCTTTTAAGAATTAATTTCTTCCTAACAACAAACTTTAGAGGAATTAAATTCCTGTTTTCTTCTGAAGAATTATATTCTTAATAGGGTTAAACCCTAATTTCTTTTCTTAAGGGAATTAAATTCCTGTGAGTTTGAGAGAATTATGTTCTCAATTAGGGTTAAACCCTAGTTTTACCTCAAAGGAATTGAATTCCTATCATTTTGTGAGAATTAAATTCTCAAAACTCGGTTCCTCCTCTGTGGTTTAGATCTGCATGGCAGGATCTCAACCTAATGAGAATTAAATTCTCAATTCATGGGAAGATGTGCACTTTACAGATCTTCTACCAGAGAAAGAACTAAGTTCTTTTCTTTATATGAGAGTTAAACTCTTTTGAGAATTAAATTATCTTTTGAAGCCTCCCTTTTATTTTCTTACCTAAGGTTTTTCTTTTGCAGAGAATCAAGGGCTCTATATCTCTCTCTCTCTGTGTATCAAAAGAAAAGGTCCAAAGGTCCCTCCTCTTCTCTTCTTGGCTCCTATTTATAGGAGAAGGAAAGGAATCAATCTGTTTGGTAAATCTCTTATAAAAAGATTTGATTTGTTCATTGAGAGATTTGATTTATATTTATCATTAATCTGGGCCTTTATATTATTAGGTGAATTTTATTCACCATTGGATTTTAAATCCACAGATATCTCTTTGTTATTTCGGTTGGATTCAGGGGGAAATCTTTCCAAGTCCAAGATTTTTCCATAAATTGGTGATATTTAATCACCTTTAGATTTTTAATCCAACGGTTTCAGATAATCCTTTTTCATTTTGGAAAGATTTGAAAGATCTTCCCTCAGAATTTAATTCTGTCAAAGAATAAGGCTTTTAAAGCCGGTCACGTGTGGCCACGTGACCCCTGGAATGGGCTTCCCTTCTGCGCTCTGTTCTCTGGCCGCTGCTTAACCATCACGTGCCAACACGTGACCACGGCTAATGTGTGAGCACGTGATGCCTCTTCTGGAGCTTTTTCTTGAATGTGCTTTTTGCTGCTGCTTTTAAGTGTCACGTGCCAACACGTGACAACTGGTCATGCGTGAGCACGTGATGCCTCTTCTGAAGCTTCTCCTGATTTTTAATCAGGGAACAATGACGACTATGTCCGCTCGCTATCTTCCTAAGCCCAAACTCTATAAGTAGTAGCCGGCCTTCTTCAACAACGGACCGAAACTTCCTTAAACTAATGACAGACCACTACGTCCTAAAACTAGCTGTTGACCGAGATGTCGATAAACTGCGGTGGATTGCAACTTCCCAAAGCCGATATATAAAAGAAAGAATAAAAAATAATAATAATAACAGTATGCCCATAAGTAAAAAGGGCACGGATGAAAACCCGAGAGGGCTCCATGAGTAAAAACAGCAGGGCTACCGGCGAGTGTTTGTGAAAACCCAAAAGGGCGCGATCTCGTTATATAAAAAGAATAAAAGAAAAAAGAAAAAAGAAAAAAAGATAATAAACGGTACGTCCATAAGCAAGATGGGCACGGATGAAAACCCGAAAGGGCTCCGTGAGTAAAAACAGCAGCGCTACCGGCGAGTCTTGTGAAAACCCGAAAGGGCGCAACCTCGTTAAAAGACACTTGCAGGGTCCTCTCGACCTTGTAAGGAGAAACCACCCGCGTGAGATCCTTACGACTCACAAGGGAACAATACACTTAAGGATCCTCACGATTCCTAAAGAGAAATTACACTTGCGGGATCCTCACGACTCGTAAGGAGAACTCTCTTATGGGACCCTCACGGCTCATAAGATTTGAAAGTCTTAAGTTACAGAGACCTGAACCTGTTCTTAAGCAACCCCCACAACCTTCGATATTGCCCTATAAGTGGCTCAATACTGACCCTTGTATACAATCCACGGGTCAGAATAAACATTTTCCTAACTAAGTCCTACCCGTGACTAAGGGATATGTCCATATGGTGAACAGCCCTTGTAAGTCCTCTCGACTTATAAGGAGAAAACCCTTTTGTAAGATCCTTATGACTTACAGGAGAACATGCACTTGGGAATCCTCATGATTCCTAGGGAGAAAACACACCTACGAGATCCTCACAACTTGTAGGGAGAAATACCTTTGTGAGACCATTACGGCTCATGAAGTCAAAAGCCTTAGTCGACAGGACCATAACCCTGTTTACTAAGCCACCTTTGTTCGACATCGACAGAGGCAAATGATGATTCGCTCCTGGCAATATCCCAGTCGTAGCAGTGCTGATGCCGAAATCGGTGTCTAATCCCAACCTTGCGGCAAAAAGCTAGCGAACCACACATGCATACGAAATAGCCGAAATGATGGGGCGACTTGCAATAAAATCAGCAAGTAAAAATGTATGCATGTAGAATAGCCGAAATGATTAGGCAACTCGCAATAAAAAGCAGCGAGTAAAAATAAAATAAATAGCCGAAATGATTGGGCAACTCGCAATAAAAAGCAGCGAGTAAAAATAAAATAAATAGCCGAAATGATTGGGCACCGCAAAAAATAGCCGAAATGATTGGGCAATCGCGACCTTCGCGATATAAAAGCTGAAATGATAGAGCATCGCGGAAAGAAATAAAATAAAAAAAAAGTATAATAAATAAAATCTATGCCCTACAGCAGACGAGATGTCACCACAGCGTTTTTCCTCCAGCAGGATTCAGACGCGACAATCAAACAACGGAGCCACGGCAAAATCCCTAGTTCCAAACCTCGACGGTTCACCAACAACCTAGAGACAACCATGACATTCATCTAGATATAACAGACGCAATGACAGCAAATGAAGCAAAGGCCAAATTCCTAGCTTCAGGGTCTTGACGGTAACTCATATAAAACCTGAAAGACTACCGAAGATCATCCCACGCGGAGTAATCACCACCTCGAAGTTCGTCTCGATACAGCAAACGAGATGTCACGACAGCGTTCTTCCTCTAGCAGGATTCAGACGCGACAATCAAACAACGGAGCTACGGAAAAATCCCTAGTTCCAAACCTCGACGGTTCACCAACAACCTAAAGACAACCGTGACATTCGTCTCGATACAGCGGACGCAATGCCAGCAAACAAAGCGAAGGCCAAATTCCTAGCTTCAGGGTATTGACGGTAACTCATATAAAACCTAAAAGACTATCGGAGATCATCCCACACCAGCGCGGAGTGGTTATGACCCATCGGGGCTCTCCAAAATGAGCCTAACCTCAAGTAAAAAGCGGCATGACAAAATTCATAACGCTTGCTCTTCCGACGGTCAAACTGCCTAGGAGGATTGCTTGAAGACGTCTTGTCCAGCCTCCGAAGGGATCAGAGACACGACAATCGCAAGGCTACTCGAACAACAAGATTGCCTATCGAGGAATACATCAGCCGACGCGATGGTACGATGGAAAAAACCCTAATACCACAGACCCTAATGGACCTCTGTCGTAAAGAGCAGAGGTTAACTGTGACGTTAGGATATTCTTGCGAGAAATGCTCGATTCGTCTCAACTCGTAAGGAAAAGCCTTAGGCAGCGGGGATTAAAAAATCTGTTTCCTAAGCACTGGGGCCCTACAAGTCGGTCCAAAACGGACTCTTGCATACTATTCACGGACCACACTCTCCAAAGTCGAATCTCGACAAGGAGGGAAACAACCACTTACGAGTCCTCTGGACTTGTAGGAAGGAAAATTCTCTAGTGAGATCCTTACGACTCTCAAGAGAAAACCACTTAGGAGCTAAGGAGAAAATATACCTACGAGATCCTCTCGACTCGTGGGGAGAAAGTCTTTATGAGACCCTCACGGCTCATAAAGTTGAAAAGCCTTAGGTAGCAGATCTGAACCTGCTTCCTAAGCCATCACTACTCCCCAAAGTATTCAAGACAAAATGTGCTATATCACCTACAGGCTATGCTTACTTAAGGAATATGCCAATAACAAAGCAAAAAATAAAAGAGATGAAAGTAGAGAGATGACACAAGACATTGCAAAAAAAATGTGTATCTTTATTCATGAATTCAATTAAGTACTGGGCGAATTGTATAAAAGAGAATGGATACATATTATTCAAAGATTACAAGTGTATAATTGATACAAAGGCGGCTACTGAGAAGGAAACGTCTTAAGCAGGCCCATCAATTGCTCTCACACCTCCTTCAGCGCCTTCTCCTGATCGGCTGCCGTGGCCAACTCTGCTTCCACCTGGGCCCGCTGCTGCAAGTAGGATGAAAGCTGTTCTTCAACGGCTCGCTGAGCTGCTTCATGACCTTGGGCATCACGCTCAACGACATCGAGCTTCTGCTTCAATGTTAGCCCATCAGAGATACTTTGCAGAAGGCCCTCGAAGATAGCCTTCACCCGGGCAGCGTTCGCGTCGACATCAGCACGCAGTCGAGCAGACTCGCTTGAGGTCTCTTGGCATTCCCTCTGCCTTAAAGCCGCTTCTTGTTCCATATGGCGGAAGTAAAAAGCGCTCTGCTCGATCCATGCCGCCCGTTGAGTACTCGCGGCCAAAACCTCGGGGGCAGGGCGCGTAAGCTCCAGCTGATGCAGGCGGGCCTCGATCTCCCTGCAGTGATTAACCTAAGACTCGACGACGCCTTCATTATGAAAATTTACAAGTGTCGCCAGCATCGGATTAACCTCAGCAGCAAAATCTGCGGCAGATACAGGGGCCTCTGCGTCAAGCTCCTCGACGCATCCGCTCAGCATGCTCAAACTCATCGTAGCACCCTTTGAGGATGGACGTCTGGAGAATGGGCCTGCCGGCATCATGATGCGAGACTCGAAGGGGACCGGAACCGGGGCGATAGCTGCAAAACAAATCACAATCAGATAACGGACCTAAAAATACATGAGACTCATGAACAGTAGGGTCTACTATACCGGCTGCAGCAGGCGGTAAAGCCGGGAGGACCGGTGGCATGACTGATCTTACATCTCCTCCTTCGAGCTGTAGCACTGCAATCAGGGCAAGGAAAAATCAAAAATAATTCCATTATTGAAAAAAGAAAGGGCATTAATTGAAAACTATACTCACCAGCGCCACTGGAGGAAGCAAGCTCCGACGGGAAGGAGAAGTGTGGATGCAGCACCTGGTACAGGTGATCAAAAAGCACTCCTGCAAAGACGCAATGGTACAATGTCAGTACACAGATTATGTGGCATAAAGATGAAACTGATAAGTCACAAATCCATACCTTCCAGCATTTTCGACGGTACGAGAGAGGGTAGAGATGTGGCCACCGTCAGGGTGGTAACTGACGGCGCTCCCTCGAGTAAAAGGGCATCAGCACTAGCCGCACCTGCGTTAGAAACAAGATAAACCCTGTCAGGAAGGATTGCAGAATTAAAAAAAAAGGGGACGGTAACCCAAAATTTACCTGATGAGTTGCCAGCCGAAATGGCGGCGTCTCCTTCCTCCATTGGCATGGGTTCACCTCCCGTTGCCTCATCACCAGACTCTATGGGAGCCGTCGTCACGCTCGGGACGCCGGAAGACGACAAGGAGCCGTAAGCGGGGAGAGCGATGATCGGAGCGGCACCCGACTCTTAAGAAAGAGCGGCCGTCTCATGCTCAGCGATCATGCCCGTCTCATCCACTACCACCTCGAGCTCGGCGGTCGCAGCCGTCTCGTCCACCACCGCCATGGGTTCATCGGTCGCAGCCGCTCTATCCGCTGCTGCCCCAGGCTCAGTTTTAGCAGCCGTCTCAACTGCCACCCCCTCGGGCTCGGGATCAGCAAACTTCTCGGGCATAGTAGGCGTGACTGTCTCGTCAGCCACTAGCTTAGGCCCGGTGACTACGGCTGCACCGCCTACCATCGCCTCGGGATCAGCTGCTACCTTCTCCACCGTCCCCTCAGGCTCGACGGTTTCCGCCGCTCCTTCAGTTGGACTTGGCCCTGCAGGACAAGATGTATAAGAATCGATAGTTTTACAACTCTTACCATAAAGCCTCGAAAAACACGTTACCTGAGGTGGATTGATCGTTGGTTTCTCGAGCTGCACGCACCGCCCATCTATGAGCAGTAGAAAAGGCGACCGATGGCTCCTCGAAGGAGTAGCAGCGGGAGTAACGGCGCTTAAGCCCGCTCCCACAGCCAAAGCAGCACTACGCTCCTTCGCTGCGTGCCTTAAACGCTTCCTCTCCTCCCGGGCCGTGACGACAGACCTTTTGGAAGCCTCCTTCGGCAAAGCGTCGTCGTCCGCGTTCAGAGTTGCCTCCAGAGCCTTCAAGGCATCCATCATTGGATTTTTGAGTTGGGTCTCTTGCGGCAATTCCGAAGAGGCCGGAATATCGATAGCTGGCCCGGAGAGAAGTCCCGCATCAGTTTGCGAGATAGGTCTTGTGGTCCCTGCGATAAGACAAAAAGGGGGTCAGATTACTCATAAGGAATGGAAGGAGAGACATAGTGAACCGAAATGTACCAAGGCCTAAGGATGCTCTGAGTCGTTCCTCCTCCTGGAAAGTTTTGAGGAAAGCAGCGATAGCTTCTTCGATAGAAATTCCTATTAAAAAAAGGGGGAAAGTGTTAGTCAAAGACGATGATAAAAGTACGATGCAATGACGGAAAAATACAACTAGTGATTACCCGATTGCGCAAGTTTATCTAACCACGCATCGCGTCTCGCCAATCGCTCTGAAGCTGCGATGGCGGCCGCTAGATCAGTGTCGTCTGGCGGCATAAATAATCCCTCGTTGGTCCCGTACTCACCCAAGCCCTCGCTATAAGGAGCATGAGGTTCCTGATCGAACACAACGTCAGCAGAGAGGATCGACTTCTTCTTCCTCTTTTGCATGCGAGCCCCAGGTGCACCCAAAATCAACTTGCGCTTCGTGGGCACCTTGGGACGGCGGGTCCCGATCTCCAAGCCCACGCCGGATTCAGGCGAAACCACATTCACCGTCTCCACCGGAGCATGGGGCGCTGGGGGCGCTTCCACGGTATCACGGGGCAATCCGCGCGGGAGGCTCAGCACACGCGGAGGCTCATCTCCAGCATCTCCTCTCAGCGGAGGAACAACTTGGGTCCTTGGCCTTAGGGGGCTTTGCAGTCGCTGGCAGGGGGCGCACTCTTACGGTCAATCAGCAGCCGCTTCTCTTCTCGGATAACAGCACCCATCGCGTGCTGATACCAAGCCTCGTACACATTGAGGGCCCTTGGAACGCAAGTCGGCTCGCTAATGAAGAAATGGGAGCCCGTGTTTAGCCGCATGAAGTGATGTAATGCATTCCGTATCCCATCCCTGGTGGCCGCAGGCTCTTCCAAGAACGCCTCCAGTGGGACCCCCTGGTTATAGCTTAGCTATTGGGCGAATCGATGGGGGTTGTACCTCATAAAGAGCGCCAAGTCATTCTGCCTGAACACCAGGAAGCCCGGCCGGATGGAGTATAAGTGGAGAATCTCCCGGGCTTTCAATATGGAGGCCCCGTCCTTGAAACCATCACGCAACGCCAACACCGCCTTGGAAGTCTCTGGGCCGATGGTCATGACCTTTTCCATGAAAGAAATGCTCGCTCCGACCGTGCGCGGACGAAGAAGCAATCCTCTAGCCTCCCGCGGAGACGGATTCACAATAGAGACGCCGATCAGCCGCATAACTCTCGGGAATCTGTACTTCTCGTAAAGCGAGGGTCTTTTATGAACACCAAATACCCCAAGCACATGCATTTCCATCCATGAAGTAAAATAGTGCGTCGGGAAATTGGCGTGTTGCACCCCTGGTTCATTTGTGTCCGCCGCCACGCTGAGTCCATGGTATAGGTGGGCCAACTCGGCAATTCCAATTGATAATTGTATACCAACCACCATCCGGTGCGCTGGGTAGAAGACGGACGGACTCATGTAGCGCAGGTGCATGGGGAGTGCGAACCAGCACAGCCATAGCCCCAGAAACCCCAGAAAGAAGGTCTCCTCGTCGATGCCCGGAGCGGCGATTTCCGATAAGGAGATGGCGGCAGCATCGGGAAGGTAAAAGCCATTTTGATGGGCTTCCAGTGCATGTCGACGATCTAAGCCCAAGCCGAAGGGGTCGTCGAGCTTGGCGAACTTTTCGCTCCGCTGCGATAGAATCTCCGGTCGAAGAAAGCGGGCGATGAAGTCTGTAAAACTAGCTCCCCGGCCTCCCGATTCCAAATAGAGACTTTCATACATATTCAGCACCCTTACCAGGCTCGGAAACTGGTGCTGAATAGCATTCTCCGGCGTTAGGCCCATTACCAGTGGCTTGGTAGCGAAGATATATAAATCAGGAGGAAGTAGCTCTTCATAATGCTCCCCCCTCACCGGCAAACCGAAAATCTCGGCAAACTCTTCTAGGGGGATGGAGACTTCCACGTCTGTCAAAAGAAAGGAATGGGTGGGGATGTTCTATTGTTCCACGAATGTCATAACCCACCACGTCGGAGGAACGGGATACTCGAACAACGAAGCGTAGACTGCGGGGTATAGGCCAATCTTCATCAAATGTGTCTTCTTCGCTGACAAGATGTATCTGGCCCATTCTAAATACTCGGCCGATTGTCGAGGGGTCAATCCAATGTTGTAAGGTTGTCCCCAAGGGCGCGCTTCACCCTGGCATATGCGCCGTCCCAGAATATCCACAGCTGGCGGCGGCTGCACGGGAATGGCAGCAATCGAAGACTGAAGATCCTCTGAGTTCCAATTTACGACCTCCACGGCATAGTTCACTGGGGGTGCATCCGCATACGGGATCGATGAGATTGGCTCTGACAGTGTCGCACAAGAAAAGCTTCGGCGACCCTTAATGATTTCACTGTACCACCTACCCTACAGATGAAGGTTCTTATACTCTGGGTCGTGATCCTTAATGAGAGCGAGAACCTCCCGGTCCACCGGCGCCTCAGGGAATCCTCCCTCTGAGCGGAAGAATGGGAACGAAAGATCAGCAGACATGGTGCCTGCAAGAAAAGGCGAAATTCAGTTATCAGCATCATAAGTTAATTTTAAAAAATTCCCACGCTTGGTACTTTAAAATTTATACCACACTGCAATGCAGTGGAAAAGGGACCAAAGGGGGACCCACAAAATCTAGATGACAATACATCAGTTAATAAGACAGCCTCATCATTGGACGAGACTGTCAATTAATGAGGAGATCCTCAAAAGAATATTCTCATTAAATGAGAAATCCCTTGAGATAAGGAGAAAATCTCCCTTTTCAGAGCAAAGCTCTGTCACAGAGTGACACTTGTCAAACTCTGGTCATAAGGGTATAAAATTCCTTAAAAAGAGTCTAGCTCTGTAATAATGATGGAAAAATCTATCAAAGGAAAAATTAATTTCTAAAAAAAAATAAAGTTTGGGATCTTAAAGATCCATGAAGAACTCTTAAGAGTTCATCATTAGAAGATCAAAAGATCTATGGTTTTGTCAATGAGCAAAGCTCTGTTCATGGGTTAAAAAACCCTGAAACAAATTCTTTAGAGCAAAGCTCTGTTTATGAAACCCCAAATGGGTTTCCTTTAGATCAAAACATCTATGAGAGCAAGGCTCTATTAATTGAAATTAATTTAATTAAGTTAAGTTAATTTTTACCTAAGATGTTTCTAGAGTTCTAACTCTGAAAATGAGAGTAAGGCTCTATGGTTCTTGAAAACAAGAGCAAGGCTCTGAAAATAAAATTCTTGAAGGAGATGAAAATCATCTGAGGACCAAGGGTCCTATTTATAGGCGCTTAAGCGCCCCTTCAACTCCTGAGTTGATCCAACGGTCTGGATCTTACCACCGCTGCACTCACGTGTGCGCCACATGAGCGCAACGGTGGGGAGGCATTTGTTTCCCCCAATCATAGCAAAGCTCTGTTTGAATTTCAAATTCAAAAGGTGAAGCAACGCTTCAGATCCCTTGCGCTGCGCGCAGAGCGCCACGTGTCAAAAGCAGACACGCCAGCGCAAGTGGTGTTCCGCTCCGAAAGACGGCACACGGGACCGCGATGTCCTGACGCTGAGATTCGGGGCAGATGCTATTTGGTGTTATCCGTCTACCTCTCCGAAAATGCCAAGTTGATTTATGGCACCTTGTATCGGAGGTTTAGACGGATGCGGCCGATGTAGCAGACTTCGTCAGATTCCCCCTCGCTTGAGGGGTTTTTGATTGTGGGGACGCTCTTCCCTGCAGGCGCAAGCCCCTGCAGTTAATTACGCTACCGCATTGCGGTAACAACTTTCTCCTTCTCCAGAATTTCACTTCATGTCGTGTATGTTTGTTTTGTTTGTGGTTGCCCGTGGATTGTATACGGAGACTGAGTAATGCCGTCGCCCGTAGGACGTGGATTAGTCCAAATCCGTATTTACTTAGATTTGGGTTTGGTGTTTTTAGTTTAAGGATGCATTAGTCGCGTTGCGGCTAAGATCAACTTAAACGTTCGTCAAGGATACGTTAGTCCTGTTTTAGACTAAGATCAACTTAACGTGGTGATCCATTTAATATATGGCCGTCGGGACTCATCACCTCTCTGACGTCGTTGAAGGATTACAACGATGGATGTCAGAGGAGTTCAGAGATGTACCCTTGAACCAAAGTTGGTTTGGAGTTTTATCATTCATTTAAATGTCTAAGGATACGTTAGCCGTATTTGAGGCTAAGATCAACTTAAACGGGACCGTTTAGATCCGGCAAAAGAGCATTTGGAGGCTCTATTGTTCCAGTTTAGCGACATAGTGGTCCATAGGTAGTTTAAGGACGTTGCGGTCCATGTTCCAGTTTAGGGACGTGGTGGTCCATATTCCAGTTTAAAGACGTGGTGGTCCGTTATTAGTTTAGGGACGTTTCGGTCCGATATTAGTTTAGGGATGTTTCGGTCCGATATTAGTTTAGGGACGTTTCGGTCCAAATATTAGTTTAGGGACGTTTCGGTCCAATATTAGTTTAGGGACGTTTCGGTCCAATATTGAAGGGTGTGGTTGTCGGGACCCGTCACCTCTCTGACGACGTTGAGTGATTACAACGACGTGTGTCAGAGGAGTTCGGAGATGTACCTTCGAACGGACATAAATTGATTTAAGAGAGAGCTATGCTCAGTCAATTTAATTTGAGGACTTACGGCCAGAATTAGGCTAAGTCCCATTGAGAATATTCAAGATTTTTCTTGATCTTTGGCCTATTAGGCCTATGCTAGGGCTTTGCCCATATTTAATAATGCACTGCATTTTATTCTGGCCTGCTAGCCCTTTTTGATTTGGGCTCTGTCCCTTTATTTATGATGCAGAGCATCTGTTTTGGTTTGGGCTCTGCCCTTTTTTTAAAATAATGCATTGCCTTTTATTAGGCCTATTAGGCCTTCTTTAATTGGGCTTGGCTCTTTTGTAAGCAGTACAGTGCATTTGTCTGGCGCTTTGCGCCAAGTAATGAGCGCAAGCTCATATGGTGATGACACGTGTCATGCTCTGGTGAGCGCAAACGCAATAGCGCAGTGCGCTGCGCTGTTGCGCTACTGACACGTGGCGCGCTCTGGTGAGCACAAACGCAATAGCGCAGTGCGCTGCGCTGTTGCGCTACTGACACGTGGCGCGCTCTGGTGCGCTGCGCTGTTGCGCTGCTGACACGTGGCGCGCTCTGGTGAGCGCAAGCGCAATAGCGCAGTGCGCTGCGCTGGTGCGCTGCTGACACGTGGCGCGCTCTGGTGAGCGCAAGCGCAGTGCGCTGTGCTAGTGCACTGCGCTGCTGCGCTGCTGACACGTGGCGCGTCCTGGTGAGTTGCGCCAATTCCAGAGAGCAAAGCTCTAGCGCAGTTTGTAAGTGCAGAGCGCTAAGAATCTTTTAGATTCAAAAACAGAAGTGCAAAGCACTATTTCACTTCTTGATCTAATTTAGATCAAAGGAAAATAAGTTTTTTCTTGTTTTTTCTTATCTCAGAGAACCAAAGGTTCATGAAAAGTGCAAAGCACTATTTTATTTTATTTTATTTTTATTAAAGATCATTGATCTTGTTTTTAGATCTATGATCTGTTCGTAAGAGAACTTTCTCTTTCTCTAAAGGTTTTTACTTTTTTTTATTCTTGAGGAGTTTCTCAGAGTTCTATCTCTCTTTTTTTTAGAAAAATGTTGATCCTTTTTAATTGAGGTCTGGGGTCCTTTTTATAGTGCCCATAAATTAGTTAAATTTGTTAAAGAGATTTTTCTCTGAGTCATTTGGGGAATTTTCCCCACCGTTGGATCTTTGATCCAAGGGCTTCTGCTTTGCAGAAGAAAATCTTCTTGTTTTAACAAGAACAGAAAAGATTTCTTAGAAATTTAATTTTGTTTGGCGCAGATGCCCCAGCGCGTGACACGTGTCGCGCAGCGCACAGCGCAGCGCAACTGCGCTAGCGCAAATGCGCTGACACGTGTCGCGCAGCGCACAGCGCAGCGCATCTGCGCTAGCGCATCTGCACTGACACGTGTCGCGCAGCGCAACTGCGCTAACGCATCTGCGCTGACACGTGTCGCGCAGCGCAGTGCTTGCGCGGCTGAAGCGTTGCTTCATTTAAATAGAGCTTTGCTCTGATTGGGCGCGCCTTCTTGGGCGCTGCGCTGATGCATCTGCGCCTGACACGTGGCGTGTTGCGCAGCACAAATATACTGAAGCGTTGCTTCATTTATTAAATTTTAAATTTTCAAAGCAGAGCTTTGCTCTGATTGGGGGAAGATGAAGCGTTGCTTCATCTTCCGCCTCGGAATTTGAACAGAGCTTTGCTCTGATTGGGGTAAACAAATGCCCCCCCAACGTTGCGCTTACGTGGCCCCAAAGGTGAGCGCAACGGTGGCGGAATTCCAACCGCCGTGACAACTTTTGGAAGTCGAAGAGGCACTTGATGCCTATAAATAGGACCTTTGGTCCCCCACAGATGCTTATCATCTTTCAGATTTTTATTTTCAAAAAACTTCAGAGCTTTGCTCTTGCCTTCAAGAACTCTAGAGCTTTGCTCTTCTTTCCAAAGTTTTTAGAAAAAAACTTTAGGTAAAATTGATTCTTAGATTAAATTAATTTTAATTAATCTTAACCAGCAGAGCTTTGCTCTCATAGATCTTTTGATCTAAAGAAATCCTCATTGGGGTTTCACTAGCAGAGGTTTGCTCATTTTCAAAGTTAGAAACTTTAGGTAAAATTAATTTAAATTAATCTCAATCAAAGAGCTTTGCTCTCACAGATCTTTTGATCACTAGCAGAGCTTTGCTCATTTTCAAAGTTAGAAACTTTAGGTAAAATTAATGTAAATCAAATTAATTTAAATTAATCTCAGTTAAAGAGCTTTGCTCTCACAGATCTTTTGATCTAAAGAGATCCCCATTGGGGTTTCATTGAGCTTTTGTTCATGGGTTTTAATCCTTGAACAGAGCTTTGCTCTCTAGGAATTCAGCCCTCTATGTATATTATTTTTCTTCTATCGCTAATCTTCCTGTGGTATTTCCTCCAGGCATAATGGCGGTGTATCTATACAGTTTGCACAAGTTCATCACCTATGACGATATCCGCGCACAGGGTCATCAACAAAACCAGGAGTTTATGGACGCCCAGTGCGCGAAGGTCATGGATCGCCTCAACGCAAGCGGTGGTTGGCTACTTCCTCGTCGTTCAGCTCTCTTGAAGGTCGTGTTGGGAGCAATATGGAGAGCACTTCCGGGTCTTCACGAGGCCCTACCACTCAATGCGCTGGATGATACCGAAGACAAGGTGCATTCAGTGTACCTGACGGGGCTGATCTCGAAGAAACGGCGAAACAGCCTCATTGACATCCTACATCAAATCTTCCAGCAGACGACGATAGTTGCTGCTTATCAAAGGCCGGGAGGGCTTACCGATGATCTTGACACAGAGGAGCGCGAGAGGCTGCGCATAAGAATAATCAGAAAGGCCAGAAGAACTCTGGATGGCCTTACTTTTGACTTTCTCAATCCGTGCCCTGGATCTGAAGTTATTCCATTGTAATAATATTTTTCGTTCACTGCTTTTTATGATTGTAAGAATTTTTGGCAATATGAATGGAATCTTTGTTTTATATCCCAGCTTGTCTTTATTATATATCTTTTGTCCTGAGTCTTTTTTCCCATGCATGAATGAATGTGTCTTGAACGCTTGATCAAATGTAAATCAGATGCTCTTTCTGTTGCTTTTCCTCTTTCTCAGCATGTCGTCACAATTAGCAGGTAATAGGGTAAGCTTCTTGATTTCTTCACGAGATAGCGAGGGCTTAGGCTGCAGGTTCAGGTATGTTGCCTAAGACTTTTCAACTCTATAAGCCGTGAGGGTCTCACAAAGGTATTTCTCCCTACGGATCGAGAGGATCTCGCAGGTGGGTTTTTTTTCCTTAGGAATCGTGAGGATTCCTAAGTGTGGTTTTCTCTTGTAAGTCGTAAGGATCCTACAAGAGAATTTTTCCCTCTTACGAGTCGAGAGGACTTGTAAGCGGTTGTTTCCCTCCTTGTCGAAGTTCGATGTTGGAGGGTGAGACCCGTGGATGGTATGCAAGAGACTGTTTTGGGCCAACTTGCAGGGTCCCAGTGCTTAGGAAACAGGCTTATTTTATACCCACTGCCTAAGGCTTTATCTCACGAGTCGAGCCGCCTCAACAATTTTTTTTCGCAAGTCGAGACGAATCGAGCGTTTCTCGCAAGAATATCTAAACGTCGCATTTAACCTCTGCTCTTTACGACAGAAGCCCGTTAAGGTTGGTGGTACTTAGGGTTTTGGCCATCGTACCGTCGCATAAGCTGATATAGTCCTCGATAGGCAATCGTGCTGTTCGAGTAGCTCTACGACTGCCGTGTCTCTGATCCCTTCGGGGGCTGGACAAGACGTCTTCAAGCAATCCTCCTTGGCAGTTTGACCGTCGGAAGAGCAAGCGTTAGGAATTTGCCATGTCGCTTTTTACTTGAGGTTAGGCTTATTTTGGTGAGCCCCGATGAGTCATAACCACTCCGCGCTGGTGTGGGGATGATCTCCGATAGTCTTTCGGGCTTTATATGAGTTGCCGTCAAGACCCTGAAGCTAGGAATTTGGCCTTTGCTTCGTTTGCTGGCATTGCGTCTGCTGTATCGAGACGAATGTTGCGGTGGGAGCTAGGGATTTTTCCGTGGCTCCGTTTGTTTGATGACGTTGCGTCTGCTGTGTCGAGACGAACGTTGGGGTGACATCTCGTCTGCTGTATCGAGATGGACGTCGAGATTGTCTCTAGGTTGCTGGTGAACCGCCAAGTTTTGGAACTAGGGATTTTGCCGTGGCTCCATTCGTTTAATGACGTTGCGCCTGCTGTGTTGAGACGAACGTTGGGGTGACATCTCGTCTACTGTATCGAGACGGACGTCGAGGTTGTCTCTAGGTTGCTGGTGAACCGTCGAGGTTTGGAACTAGGAATTTTGTCGTGGCTCCATTCGTTTAATGGCGTTGCGTCTGCTGTGTCGAGACGAACGTTGGGGTGACATCTCGTCTGCTGTATTAAGACCGACGTCGAGGTGGTGACCATTCTGTGCTGGTGCGAGATGATCTCCGATTGTCTTTCCGGTTTTATATGAGTTACCGTCAAGACGTCGAAGCTAGGAATGTGGCCTTCACTTCGTTTGCTTTGTCACGTCCGAATCCTTGTTGGAGGAAGAATGCTGGGGTTGACATTTCATCTGCTGTATCGAGACGAACGTCAAGGTGGTGACCACTCTGTGCTGGTGCGAGATGATCTCCGATTGTCTTTCCGGTTTTATGTGAGTTACCGTAAAGACGTTGAAGCTAGAAATGTGGCCTTCGTTTCGTTTGCTTTGTCACGTCCGAATCCCTGCTGGAGGAAGAACGCTGGGGTGACAACTCGTCTGCTGTATCGAAACGAACGTCGAGGAGGTGACCACTCCATGTGAGATGATCTCCGGTGGTCTTTCAGGCCTTATATGACTTGCCGTTAAGACCTTGAGGCTAGGAATTTGTCCTTCGCTTCATTTGCTCACACTGTGTCTGGTGTATTGAGACGAATGCTGAGGTGGAGCTAGGATTTTGCCGTCACTGCGCTTTGTTTCGACCATGGGGTCTTTTGTTAACTTTGCATGTACACCATGTTGGACTGTGAAGGAACGCCGTTGTTGACATTGCGTCTGCTGTAACGAGACGAATGCTAAGGTGGAGTTGGATTTTGCCGTTACTCCGCTTTGTTTCGACCGTGAGGTCTTTTGTTGACGTTGCATCTGCCTCCAGCTGGACTGCGGAGGAACGCTGTTATTGACATTGCGTCTACTGTATTGAGACGAATGCTGAGGTGAAGCTGTGGTTTTGCCATCGCTCCGCTTATTTCGACCGTAAGGTCTTTTGTTAACTTTGCATGTACACCCTGCTGGACTGCGAAGGAACGCCGTTGTTGACATTGCGTCTGCTATAACGAGACGAATGCTAAGGTGGAGTTGGGATTTTGCCATCGCTCCGCTTTGTTTCGACCGTGAGGTCTTTTGTTGACGTCATGTCTGCATCTAGTTGGAGTGAAGAGAAACGCCGTTGGTGATATCTAAGTTGTCGATGTTGACGTCGAGACCCTGAAGCTCGGGATCTTCGTTTGCTTCATTTGTTGACATCGTGTCTGTAATATTGCGGCAAATGTCGAGATGGTCTCTAGGTTGTCTATGAATCGTCGAGATTTGGCTTCGCTTTCTGATGGAGCCTGTTGGGAAGGTATGGTTCCCTCTTTATCTGTGCCCCTGAATTGTATACAGGGATCGATGTGATTTCACCTGTAGGGCAAAAAGTTTCATTCTTTCATTTTTTTTTATTCTTTCCGCGATGCTCTATCATTTCATCTTTTATATCACGAAGGTCGCGATTGCCCAATCATTTCGGCTATTTTTCGCGGTGCCCAATCATTTCGGCTGTTTACTTTATTTTTACTCGCTACTTTTTATTGCGAGTTGCCCAATCATTTCAGCTATTTCGCATGCATACATTTTACTTGCTGCTTTTTATTGCAAGTTGCCCCATCATTTCGGCTATTTCGTATGCATGTGCGGCTTACTGGCTTTTCGCCGTAAACCTGAAATTAGACACCGATTTCGGCATCAGCACCGCTACAACTGGGATATGGCCAGGAGCGAATCATCATCTGCCTTTGTCGATGTCAAACAAAGGTGGCTCAGCGACCAGGGTTAAGGTCTTGTCGGCTAAGGCTTTTGACTTCACGAGCCGTAAGGGTCTCACAAAGGTATTTCTCCCTACAAGTCGTGAGGATCTTGTAGGTGTATTTTCTCCTTAGGAATCGTGAGGGTTCCTAAGTATTTTGTTCCTCTATAAGTCGTAAGGATCCTGCAGGAGGGTTTTCTCCTTGTAAGTCGAGAGGATTTACAAGGGTTGTTCACCATGCAAACATATCCCTAGTCTCGGATGGGACTTGGTTAGGGAAATGTTTATTCGCGCCCATGGATTGTATACAAGGATCAATATTGAGCTACTTGTAGGGCAATGTCGGAAGTTTTAGGGATTGCTTAAGCACAGGTTTAGGTCTCTGTAACTTAAGACTTTCAAATCTTATGAGCCGTGTGGGTCCCATAAGAGAGTTCTCCTTACGAGTCGTGAGGATCTCGCAAGTGTATTTTCTCCTTAGGAATCATGGGGATCCCTGAGTGTGTTGCTCCCTTGTCAGTCGTAAGGATCTCACGCGGGTGGTTTCTCCTTACAAGGTCGAGGGGGCCCTGTAAGTGTCTTTTGACGAGGTTGCGCCCTTTCGGGTTTTCACAAACACTCGCCGGTAGTCCTGCTGTTTTTACTCACGGAGCCCTTTCGGGTTTTCATCCATTCCCGTTTTGCTTATGGACATACCGTTTTTTTTTTGTTTTTTTTTTTCCTTCTTCTCTTTTTTTTATTAACGATGTCGCGCCCTTTCGGGTTTTCACGAACACTCGCCGGTAGTCCTGCTGTTTTTACTCACGGAGCCCTTTCGGGTTTTCATCCGTGCCCATTTTGCTTATGGACATACCGTTTTTTTTTTAATTCTTTTTATTCTTCTTATTTTTTCTAACGAGATTGCGCCTTTTCAGGTTTTCACAAACACTCGCCGGTAGCCCTGCTGTTTTTACTCACGGAGCCCTTTCGGGTTTTCATCCGTGCCCATTTTGCTTATGGACATACCGTTTATTTTTTTTTATTTTTTTTTTATATTCTCGTCAGCCTGAGAATGCTGCGGTAGTAGTTTAAAAACATTTCGGTCATTTGCAAGTTTTAGGACATTGCGGTCCATCATTAGTTTAAGGACATCTCGGTCCGTTGTTAGTTTAAGGACGTTTCGGTCCGTTGTCGCCGTATTTGAGGCGAATATCTGGTTCATTGACTTTTCGGTCTATGAGTCCTTCTCCATGAATGAACATGATGCCCCCGGCGTATCCATCTTCTTCGGAGCGTGCGGTTGTGGTGGACTCACCTTCTAGTTCTCAGACAGCGCAAACTTGCCCTGTTGGTATTGGTCTTCAACCCAGTTTTTGAAGACGTAGCAGTCCTCGATCAGGTGACCTACTGTTTGGTGGTAAGGGCAATAATTAGGATTATTAACATCGCCTGGCCGCAACGGACGTTTTGGACCCGGCAGATTGATGAGTCTGTCGCACACTGCCAGCTCGAACAGTCCCCTTGTTTTATCTTGCGGAAACGAGTAAGGACGTTTCAACTTTTCCTGGGGGGTTGCCGCTTGTTGCTTTGGCAAGCAACCGGTCTAGGGTCACCTGATTGTTGTTGAGCGCTGGCGATGAGGGCCTTTTTTCCTTTTCTTTTATCCATTTTGTTCGCTCCGTTATTTGCGGGGCCGGGATTCTTTCCGAGTAGCATGCGATTGCATGGCTGAACGTTCTCGCAGCTTCTCAATTCCTTTATTTTTGAAATAGATTCCCCGAGGGAAAAGTTGGGGATAGCTTCTTCATCAGAGTTACTTCCAAAGGTGATAATTTGCGATGCCTTAGAGTCGGCTATATGACAATCGTCGGCGACTCTTTTGCGCTCATATATCGCATTTTTCCGATGTCCACAAGCTTCACACTTTGTCCCGTCGAAGTGTTGCTTTTGAGCGACATACCCTTGCCACCAACAGTTAAAGGATTCGCAGTCTTCGGTAGGATGTATGATCTTCTGATGATATAAACAGAAGTTAGGGTGCATCTCTGCCTCAGCGAGAGTATTTTCTTCAGAGGGCGGTAGCTTCATTCCTACTGACAGAGCTTTAGCGAACCTTTTCCTCGTCTTGAATTTGCTTTTACCCGCAGTGTATGGCTTTTGATTTGACGGGAATGCCTTGGCTCTTTCCAGTATGGCCATTTCATGCTCTTGATTGGCTTTTGCTTTCAGACGAATTTCACTTAGGAAGACATCGATCAATTCGTCTGATGGCTGTAGAATCTCTGGCTCAGGATTCGCCATTGGTTTCTCAGCGCAAGGAGCCTCTTTATCATCCGTCAGTGAATGAGAAATCACATGACAAGTCACTACGTAGTCTTCGGATTCATCCGATAAGTTTTCATCCTCGACGAAAGAACAAGTTGCCCCCGGCATGTCCGTTTTCTTTGGAGAGTGTGGCTGTGGTGGGTTTACCTTCCAGTTTTCCAACAGCGCGAACTTGCCTTGTAGGTAATGATCTTCGATCCATCCCTTAAAGACGAAACAATCCTCAATTGGGTGACTTACCGTTTGGTGGTAAGGGCAATAATTGGGATTATTAAGATCTCCTGGCTGCGACAGACGCTTTGGACTCGGCAGATTAATGAGTCTGTTGCGCACGGCCAGCTCGAACAGTCTTCTTGTTTTATTCTGAGGAAACGAGTAAGGACGTCCTAGTCTCTCTTCGAGGGATGGGCGTGGACGCACGTTGTTTTGGCGAACGACCGGCTTTGAGTTGCTCGACTGTTGTTGAGCATTGGCGACGACGATCACTTTTCCTTTCTCATTTCGGGGATCGGGTCTTGGAGGAGACGGTCTATGGCCCATCTGGTCCATTTGGGCTAATTTGTCGATCAAGGCCTGGAAGGTGGTCGGCCTGAAGAACGTCATGAATTGCGAGATGGTCGCCTGCGGATCGAGAGTGCCCACAAACATGCCTACCGCAGGTGCTTCTTCTATGCGTTGTTCGCATTTCGACCATAGGTTTCGCCATCGTGTTGCGTATTGGACCCACGTTTCGCCGGGCCTTATCCTGGCATTTATCTGTGCTGTTATCGGGGTGCGTTCACTAGCACTCGCGAATCTTTGTGTAAACAGCAGTTCCATCTCTGCAAATGTTTTGACAGAGTCGTTAGGTAGCTCCGAATACCATTCAAAGGCTGTTTCTGCTAAGCTGCCGACGAATTGACGTAGCAACAATTTGTCATCGCCTCCAGTATTGCCGCATAAGGCCCTGAATTGAGCAACATGCTGATGCGGATTCCCTGTCCCTTTATATACGTGGAATTTAGGGATCGTATATCCTGGCGGGTAACTGATTTGGTCATACCAGCTCGGATACGGTCGTCCGGTTCTAACAATTTGCCCAGCCGCTTCATTTACCTGATGAACCCGGATCTGCTGAGCTATACATTCATCTAGGTCAACTTTGGAGATTGCCTCCTCATTGGCTGTTGATAGAGCCGGCGGAGGATTTGACGTTTCTCCCCTGTCGTCTTCAAGGACGATCGGAGGATCTTCAGCAGGAGGGTCCGGCTGTAACATCATCCCTACCATATCTTGGAAGAGGAGCGTCATCTGTTTTATGTTAGCCGCTTGCTCTGCGGCTTCTTTGTCCCTCTTTTCGAGGACTCTGCGTAAAAAGTCAGCGTCGGTTTCTTGTTCTTGACGCTCATCCGAAGACATTTCAGAGCTTTCTTTTGGCTCAGTGAGTGCAGCCATTGTAGGCATCATTTCCTGAAGCTTTTGTTGTTGCTCCTGGGCTTTCGTCACGGATCGGGTGAGCGGTCGGTGGCCCGTAGAAGTGCGGCTTTCCTCCTTTCCAGAAGCCATATAAACAGTGTGCACCACTATGCCCCCAGACTTGGGGCGTTTGTGTTCGGTGTCTTTACGATTTGCCGAAGACACAGGGGCTTTTTGCGACCTCCTTTTTTGAGTGATTGGAGTTAAGGGAGCCGTTGTAGTGGGCACCCAAGTAGCTTTTGCTTTTTGTGGTTTGACGGAGTAATCCTTCCCCTGCCGAACCTTCATCTTTTTCTTTCGTCGGAGGCAGTCTTGATCGATCACCGACTCTTGGACCTGTCGCCAGACTTTGTAAATTTTAGAGGACAGCCGTTGAGGGGGCTGCTCTAACTTCTTCTCTGGAGTATTCTCCACAGGTGAAGGAGTTCGTTTCAACATCGCAGTAGGAGAGTTTCTGTGCACCTTGTTGAGCAGTTCAAAGCTGTTCTTGGTTGGAACAGCAGTATCGATCCCAACCATTAGAGTTGGAGGAGTAAGTCCAGAGGGGGAGTTGCCCCCAGCCTTCCTCACTCGGCGCCAGTAGCGACGTCGGGCATGTCGTGCTGATAGAGTTGTTTCAGCTATAGGGGTGACCTCCTCATGCCCCCTGTGTTGGTCAGAATATACTGGTACCAGCTTTTTAAAGATCGACGTCCGTTGAACGGGGACGACCAACTTGTCAGAAGCGGACTTCTGAACATGGGAAGCAACCTTGGTGATTTTGCCAGGAACGGGAGTTGGAATGGCTATCCGCTTCGGGATAACGCCTTCTGGTATGGCAGGCTTCTTCATGAGCCTGTTAGAGCTCTGGCCTAGTCCGTTAAAAACTGAAGCAGTGTAGTTGGACGACCCGTTGAGAGGGGTCGCGGCAGTGGTAAGTCGATCGAAGACCGACTTCTTTGGAGCTTCTTGCAATGTCATTGGGGCGTTGAAGCTCATTGGTGGGAGCATGGTCCCAAAAGATAGTCCAGGGGTGGCTTGAGCCACCTTCTCCATGTTAGTTGTATGTATGCCCTAGAGGCCAGTATTGTACAGATGATGTATATTATATTGGATGCTTGGACATATATAGAGATGACTTTCTTGCTAGATATGATAGTATGCTATGTGGTTACTCTTTATCTTAACATGTACACTAGTCTCTTTAAACTGTCTTATGGTTACATGTTGGTAAAGCCCTTAGGATGTGTACTTGACTACCTGGACTATGATGCAGATCATACTAGTGGGGACATGGTAGTCCATAAGTACATCCTTCAAGGTCCCTAGTCGTGGGTGTATCGAGACGGGGCATCGATATACCAGAGTAGACTAGCGTATACGCTTCTTGACCCATGGGATGGGCGATGGATGATCCCATATCCATTGGTGTTTGACATCAGAGATGGTATACGGGTGCTCAGTGGAGACTGGGTACACTGGACGGACTCGCCGAGAACTCCCAGATGGTATTATACTTCACGTCAGATGGCAGTTCTCAGGTGACACTTGTGCAGGTTAGTCTGTAGACCCGAGATCGTCATAGAGTCTTGTGTGATTCCCACTGTGCTTTGATCTCCACCTTACCACGTCCATGAGGGCGTGCAAAACGGTGGTCTTTGGGTACAGTCCCGAGTCACATGGAGGCAATGAGCGATAGGAGGGGTTTCGTCTCTCCCGGTATTAGGGGTTGATGTTGCGCAGTGCTCGATTGGCCGTAACAGGGAAGTCCCTGGCCAGGGCTGATCAGAGATTTGCTGGTAAGTGTTACCAGTAGTTTCTCGACCCGTTATGAGCCTCATATCGGCACGACTTATCGGTTATTGGGGTCTAACGTTTACCACCCGTAGACTTGATATGCGACGTATCAGACGAACAGACCGGACTGTACGGCAAGTGTTACTGGTTGGATTCACAGGAGTGTGAGCGGGCTAGCTCGTCGATCTTCTGATCGCTCAATACCCGGATGGCCGTTACGTTTAGCAGACCGCTTGCGGCTTGTGGGTGCTTGATATGATCATCATCTGCTACCGGCGTATTGACGAGTCTTTAGAGTCCTACACAGAGGTTTCCTGGCTCAAGCAAAACGAAATAGGAGCGCATATGAGATATGTGCGGGACCGAGAATAATGCGCGTATATGATACCGCATTTCATTCTCGCGATAAATGTTTCGATTGGTTATATTCGATATGACCTAGTTATCGAATCATTGATTCGATAAATCGATACATTAAATACTAGTCGGTTATGTGCGACATGACCGGATCATTGAATCAAATGTTGATTTAATGATTTAATGTATAATTATATATTTGATATATTACTTTGCATTAACTAGTATTGGTTCACTTTATATGGATTTTCTCATTTGATGTGCAAGTTGTATATGTGATATACTTTTGTGCACATACTTGTATCATGTTTGATGATACTTGATCATTTAGTTAAGTATATAGAATTAAACCATGGTTAATTTGATAATTAGGGTTTTGCATATTCATTTATTTATTTATTTGTTCATTTATTTATTTGGAAAAAGATTAAGATAAGAATGGTGGAGAAGTTTGTCTTTAGTTGAAGATTCATGAAGCTTTGACTTCTTAACCATTCTTGTCTTCATGCTTAACCCTAACCTATCCAACTAACCATGGTCTATTCTCTACACTAAACTATGGTTTGTAAATGATAAGTATTGATTTATTTTATCATTTACAAAAAACTTATGATAAACTAGCTTCTTCTTCTTCTTTATCTTCAAGAAAGAAACTATGATGCCATCAATGGCAACTTGAGATCCAAAGTGAGAGATCCAATTCTAAAGTGAACCCACCTCCTATTTCTTCACCCTCTACCTCTTGCCAAGTTGTTTTGGGTGTTTTCTTCACAAGTTTCACAACTTTGTGAAGTCGGAGCTTGAACTTGTGATGCATCGACGTAGATCGTCTTTGACACAAAGCCGACGACCTAGCTCGTCCGTTTCTCCGATGAAGCCGACGATTGAGTTCGGGATTCATGATGGACAGCGAGAGGACACCCACGTGGAGCTAAGGAAGTGGAGAACCGGATCTAAAAAGGTTGTAGCATCTAACTTTTAGTTAAGTAGTTAACTAGATTTATATTTCGCCTAAACATCTAGTCTACGATCCGTGTTAGGGTTTCTCGGCACCTATAAAATTTTAAATTGGCATGTTCGATACCTTGTGAGACCTCTATTGTGTGTCTAGGAACCTTTCATTGGTATCAGAGCCTAGCTAGAGCCTTAGGCGAAGTCTAGACGACGTTTGAAACCCGATCGAACCGAAACCCAAAACCCTAAAATGCTCTCTGGACTTTTTCTAAAAAATGGGATTTTTGTCAATTAAAAATATGCAGAAAATCAAGCAGGGTGTTATTTGAATTGCTGTGAAATACGAGGGTCTAAGTCGACTTTTCCACCGCGG
The DNA here is from genome assembly GCA_030015575.1 of Agapanthus africanus. NCBI lineage: Eukaryota > Viridiplantae > Streptophyta > Magnoliopsida > Asparagales > Amaryllidaceae > Agapanthus > Agapanthus africanus. The sequence goes on from CM057340.1 coordinate 664,698,281, forward strand.
AACCGCGGCACGTGCTATGCATGCTGCGGCGGTTCCGCGGCCGTACTGTTCCCTTGTATGATGATTTCTGCACAGTAACTCATATAATTTAATGCTATATTTTCTGGGATATTTTTGTTGTGACTCTACAGAAGAGTATTCTGGGGTACTATTGGGAATCAAAGTTTCGATCGGATTATCAAATTTCGTCTTTGTGTATTTCCGGATAATTTTTTTGAATATGTTAAAAAGTTCGACCGGATATAAATACCCAATTTTTCCCCTGTCGGGAAATTTCCAAGTGTTGGATTTTTCCGTAGTTTAACAACGTTCTAAGTAGTGCAAGTAACGCGATGGACCCTCTAGAAGACAACAAACCTTAACTCGATTATGTGGCCGTCTTGAACTGCCCTTTGAACCTTCGGGTTTGGGGCAGTATGGCGTGCCACATGTGAGGCGTTGGCTTGACCCTTCTACGGCTGGACCGTTGGTACTGAGGCACGAACTGAATGTTGTTAGACTTATTTCATGTGTTGAGCTGTATCGGGAAAACTTGGGTATTCGACTGTTCGATCGGAAAGTTTAACATTTTCTGTTTATCTGGAATGTGATACAATAATTGGAATTCACAAACAGTTATGAGATAACTGAATGAATGTTATAAATCTAGCAGTTTAGTCCCACATGATATTGAAAAGAGTTTTCAATAATGAGACTAAAATGCGGGATTTATATCTGTTAGGCATGTGATGTCATTTGATTAGGCATGCGATGTCTAAAGAAGTTGCGGATTCCAATTGTTGTAGTTTTACACTTTCTTTTCTGTGGCCGTAAGTGTAGTATGTTCATGTCGCCGGTTTCATTGCTATACGTCAACGATAATTGGGGTATGCATACTTGCTTACGTTGATGACATGTGATGTTATGTGTTGCTGGATATGTTATATTGGATCGTCGTGTTTGAATAGCCGGGGGTTTTTATGTGAGATGAGTGTTTTTCATTTTCATTCATGTAAAAACTTGTATGTAATATTCTTTTATTTGGGGCACTTCCAGGTAGCGGAAGTTGTCACCCTTTGTATATTATTTACTTTTCCGCATTAGGATAGACCCAAGGAGGGGAGCACAAGTAACCGGGTTCTGGGGTCCAGTGGGAGACCAACTCGAGGAGTCGAGTCCGGGTCTCCTAACCCTAGAATTGGCAGGGTTGCTTGCCGCTCTCGTAGGGGTCTAGGGGTGTGGGATTGGCTATTCATCACGACCGTGGAATCCGTGTTTTATACTGGCTCGTATTGAAAACAGGGACGTCCTAGTATATCCAATATTTCATATGTTTCTTCTGCTGCGATATTTGTGATGTGTTTCTCTGATGGATATAGTATATAGTATATATGATATATTATATAAACGTTACTTAAGTTTTACACCCGCGCTAGCCCTGCCCTGCTCTGTCGTTAGTTACCTAACCTAACGGTGCACGAGGGGACATCGAGGCGAATGCGGATGGCATAAGTGTACGTCATATCTATCTGTGATATTTAGGTATTTAAATGATGGGACTTCATTAATGTGATTAATGAAAGACAAGAAACCTAAGATGTTGTGGAATCAAAAATTTTAAATAAAAAGGGTAGCTACAGTTCTTGCTTTGCATAGAGGTATATATGATATACCCTGCACCTTATTCGATGAGGAAAGGACCGAGATCCCTTCACCGGGAGTGACTCCTTTAGCAATAACTGGCAGATGCTACACACTCGGTTTGTTTTTGATTGCTTTTAAGAGTTTTTGCTTTGCACAGCGATATATATGATATATCCCGCACCTCATTCGACGAGGAAAGGACCGAGATCCCTTCACCGGGAGTGGCTCCTTTAGCAAAACTAGAAAAGCCTCAAAATCACTCCATTTCAAAACTTCATTTGATTCTACAACGATATCAAGTTCATTACGCAATAGGTTTTTCAGAAAAAACCTGCGTAGCCCTCCGTCATTTCAGATAAATTACATATAGTATTCGTGCTACATTTGTTGGCTTTCGTCAAGGTGTAGTGTGCGGTAGCTATGTGCTGTTTATCTGCTGCATATGATGCGACTGGATTAGGGTAGTCGTACGGCTTTGTTGGCTTTCGTCAAGGGTCGTGCGGGTGAGTTTAATTCAGTCAAGAAATGTACGGGTTGAACTTGACTAGCGGGCTGTGGTTTGTTGGCTTTCGTCAAGGTCATAGCACGCTAGGGGCAAAAGTATTATCGGGAATTTCAAGTGTTGAAATTTGCAATGAGATTGCATACCTTCTATAAGATAGTTGGATCCCGATACCCACTGCGAGTAAGAGTTACTCCTGGGAGAGTTTTACACATTGCAATTAGCTGATCAAGTAGGTGTCTAGAAAGGTGTCAACGGGGTTACGCCTCTGGGAAAACGAGGTTTACATTAATTAGGTTCGTGCGAAAGCACGGGGGACCTCCCTCAAAGTACCGACACTGGCCTGGCTGAAAGATTGGCGAACTTGTAGTGTGTAATTAATCCCGGCAAGTCTTTCATTTTAGGGTTTGAAGGAAGATTTGATAAAAAGCAGTGGGAGCCATCCTGATTAGATAAGATAATAACCAATCTGATCTTGCACGAGCATACGCTAAAGTGTTTTCTTCTCTCTCTCTCCAGGTAGCGACCATTTCATGCCCTAATGAAGATAATAATATGGATGTATTGACCGAACCCGCATGTTATACTGTGCTGGGGAACGTTGGTTCCGTTCTTTCTTATAAGAGTTATAGGAATGAACAGGATATAGGGGAATGCCAGGATTCCCATGCCACCCGAATGAAGAAAGTACATGTTGATGCATTTTCTTCGGGTGTGTTCGTTACTGAGAACTGTTTCTCCATTTGCTCTATGTCCTGGGTATTAGATACCGGGTCAGGATCCCATATATGTAATCAGTTACATGGGCTTAGAAAAGGAAGAGAACTTGGAGAAGGTGATAAAGACATTAGAGTTGGAAATGGTGCAATTGTTGCAGCTAAGACTGTCGGGGAATATCACCTTGTATTACCAACTGGTAATACATTGGTTCTGAACGAATGCTATTACATGCCGAACCTGATATGCAACATTATATCGGTTTCTTTATTAAGTAAAGAGGGATATAATTTTGTATTACAGGACAATGTTATGAACATTTTCCGTAACCAAAAGTTGGTTGGATCAGGCACGTTGTGCAATGGCATTTATGTTCTAAATCAATCAACAGTTCTGAGCATAACAAGCACACACAAGAGGAAGAGTTCAGAACTGAACGAATCCTTCTTATGGCATTGTAGACTGGGTCACATCAATGCGACACGACTGGCTAAGTTGCATAAGGATGGATATTTGAAACCATTCGAATTTTCATCTTATGACACTTGCCAGTCATGTCTCAAAGGCAAGATGACCAAAACTCCGTTTACGGGACACGGATAAAGAGTTACCGAACTCTTGGGACTAATACATAGTGATGTATGTGGTCCCATGTCTACACATGCCAGGGATGGTTCTTCGTACTTCATTACATTCACTGACGATCTCTCAAGATACGGACATGTGTACTTAATAAGACACAAGTCTGAAGCTTTTGAGAAATTTAGAGAATATAAACAAGAAGTCGAAAACCAAACCGGAAAAAGTATTAAAATCCTTCGATCTGATCGAGGAGGTGAATACTTGAGCAATGAATTCCTGGACTTCCTAAAAGAGAATGGGATTCTCTCTCAGCTGACTCCTCCATATACACCACAGCACAACGGTGTATCAGAACGGAGGAACCGCACCTTATTAGATATGGTGCGCTCTATGATGAGCACAGCTGAGTTACCTATTTCCTTCTGGGGGTATGCGCTTGAGACAGCCATACATCTATTGAATATGGTCCCCACCAAATCTGTGCCTACCACTCCATATGAGATATGGAAAGGGAAGAGACCATGTCTTAACTATGTTAAGATATGGGGTTGTCCAGCCTATGTCAAACAACAAAATCCGGACAAACTCGAGGCACGGTCTGTTCTATGCAAATTTGTAGGATATCCCAAGAATTCTCAAGGGTATATCTTCTACCACCCTGAGGAACAATGAGTGTTTGCTTCTCGGCATGCCACCTTTTTAGAAAAGGAATTTCTTGAAAAAGAGATTAGTGGACATGAGGTAGAACTGGAAGAAGTTCCAGCTGCAGAAGCTACAACAGAAGATCTGGTGGAACCAGAGGATTCCGTAGTTCCCGATGAACCCCAGCCACTCCGCCGATCTAGTAGGGTTCCTCGCCAACCTGAGAGATACTACGGTTTTCTCATGGACGGTGGAAGCGAGGATTGCATCATGGAGGATGATGACCCAACTAGCTTCGAGCAGGCCATCACGAGTGGGGACTCAGTGAAATGGCTGGATGCTATGCGGTCCGAGATGGAATCCATGTACACCAACAAAGTATGGACTTTGGACGTTGCTCCTGAAGGGGTAAAACCCATTGGGAGCAAGTGGATCTTCAAGAAGAAACTAGGTGTAGATGGGAAAGTGGAGACTTTCAAAGCTAGACTGTAGCAAAGGGTTTTCGTCAAAGACCAGGTGTGGACTATGACGAGACCTTTTCTCCAGTGGCTATGCTTAAATCCATCCGGATCATGCTTGCTATCGCTGCTTATCATGATTACGAAATCTGGCAAATGGATGTTAAGACCGCCTTTCTAAATGGTGATTTAGAAGAGTGCGTGTACATGACTCAGCCAGAGGGCTTCGTAGACAATGGGAGCAGCGGAAAGGTGTGCAAGCTGCTTAAATCCATTTATGGATTAAAGCAAGCATCGCGGAGTTGGAACATCTGCTTTGACGTCGTTATCAAAGAGTTTGATTTCGTCAAAAATCCAGATGAACCTTGTATCTACAAGAAGGTGGCAGAGAGTAAGGTTGTCTTCCTCGTATTGTACGTGGACGATATACTCTTGATAGGAAATGATATTCCTATGCTGCAATTGGTCAAGCTCTTCTTATCACAAAGATTCTCAATGAAAGATCTTGGTGATGCCTCCTGCATATTGGGAATAAGGATCTATAGAGATAGATCCAAACGGATTTTGGGATTGTCCCAATCCAGGTACATTGACACCATACTAAAGAGGTTTAGTATGGAAGAGTCCAAGCGTGGGAACTTACCCACGATCTCTGGAGTCACTCTCTCCAAAGAGATGTCTCCCAAGACTGATTTGGAGAGAGCTCGCATGCAAGGGATACCCTATGCTTCGGCAGTAGGCTCTATCATGTATGCGATGCTATGTACCAGACCCGATGTAGCATACTTACTAAGTATAGTGAGCAGGTATCAAGCTGATCCTGGAGAGAGTCACTGGACAGCTGTGAAGAGCATTCTCAAGTACTTACGAAGGACTAGAGATATGTTCTTGGTGTATGGTAACGGAGAGCTCCAAGTGGAGTCCTTTACCGATTCGAGCTTCCAGAGTGATAAGGACGACTCTAAGTCGCAGTCGGGCTTTGTCTTTACCCTTTACGGAGGGGCGGTAAGCTGGAAGAGTTCTAAACAGGAAACCGTGGCAGACTCAACGATGGAGGCTGAATACATCGCTGCCAACGATGCTGCCAAAGAGGCTGTCTGGATCAAGAAGTTCATTACTGAACTTGGAGTGGTTCCATCCATTGAGCGTCCAATACCTTTGTATTGCGATAACAATGGAGCGGTGGCTTTGGCCAAGGAACCCAGGTCCCATCAGCGGTCCAGACATATTCTGAGGCGGTATCACCTGATCCGGGAGATAATTGATCGCCGGGAGATCGAGGTCAGGAGGGTTGACATGAAGAACAACACGGCGGATCCACTCACGAAGGCCATTCCCCAGATACAGTTTGAGACTCTTCGGGATGCTCGGTATGCGATACTACAGCAGCTGGCCTTAGTGCAAGTGGGAGATTGTTAGTTGTATGTATGCCCTAGAGGCCAGTATTGTACAGATGATGTATATTATATTGGATGCTTGGACATATATAGAGATGACTTTCTTGCTCGATATGATAGTATGCTATGTGGTTACTCTTTATCTTAACATGTACACTAGTCTCTTTAAACTGTCTTATGGTTACATGTTGGTAAAGCCCTTAGGATGTGTACTTGACTACCTGGACTATGATGCAGATCATACTAGTGGGGACATGGTAGTCCATAAGTACATCCTTCAAGGTCCCTAGTCGTGGGTGTATCGAGACAGGGCATCGATATACCAGAGTAGACTAGCGTATACGCTTCTTGACCCATGGGATGGGCGATGGATGATCCCATATCCATTGGTGTTTGACATCAGAGATGGTATACGGGTGCTCAGTGGAGACTGGGTACACTGGACGAACTCGCCGAGAACTCCTAGATGGTATTATACCTCACGTCAGATGGCAGTTCTCAGGTGACACTTGTGCAGGTTAGTCTGTAGACCCAAGATCGTCATAGAGTCTTGTGTGATTCCCACTGTGCTTTGATCTCCACCTTACCACGTCCATGAGGGCGTGCGAAACGGTGGTCTTTGGGTACAGTCCCGAGTCACATGGAGGCAATGAGCGATAGGAGGGGTTTCATCTCTCCCGGTATTGGGGGTTGATGTTGCGCAGTGCTCGATTGGCCGTAACAGGGAAGTCCCTGGCCAGGGCTGATCAGAGATTTGCTGGTAAGTGTTACCGGTAGTTTCTCGACCCGTTATGAGCCTCACATCGGCATGACTTATCGGTTATTGGGGTCTGACGTTTACCACCCCTAGACTTGATATGCGACGTATCAGACGAACAGACCGGACTGTACGGCAAGTGTTACTGGTTGGATTCACAGGAGTGTGAGCGGGCTAGCTCGTCGATCTTCTGATCGCTCAATATCCAGATGGCCGTTACGTTTAGCAGACCGCTTGCGGCTTGTGGGTGCTTGATATGATCATCATCTGCTACCGGCGTATTGACGAGTCTTTAGAGTCCTACACAGAGGTTTCCTGGCTCAAGCGAAACGAAATAGGAGCGCATATGAGATATGTGCGGGACCGAGAATAATGCGCGTATGTGATACCGCATTTCATTCTCGCGATAAATGTTTCGATTGGTTATATTCGATATGACCTAGTTATCGAATCATTGATTCGATAAATCGATACATTAAATACTAGTCGGTTATGTGCGACATGACCGGATCATTGAATCAAATGTTGATTTAATGATTTAATGTATAATTATATATTTGATATATTACTTTGCATTAACTAGTATTGGTTCACTTTATATGGATTTTCTCACTTGATGTGCAAGTTGTATATGTGATATACTTTTGTGCACATACTTGTATCATGTTTGATGATACTTGATCATTTAGTTAAGTATATAGAATTAAACCATGGTTAATTTGATAATTAGGGTTTTGCATATTCATTTATTTATTTATTTGTTCATTTATTTATTTAGAAAAAGATTAAGATAAGAATGGTGGAGAAGTTTGTCTTTAGTTGAAGATTCATAAAGCTTTGACTTCTTAACCATTCTTGTCTTCATGCTTAACCCTAACCTATCCAACTAACCATGGTCTATTCTCTACACTAAACTATGGTTTGTAAATGATAAGTATTGATTTATTTTATCATTTACAAAAAACTTATGATAAACTAGCTTCTTCTTCTTCTTTATCTTCAAGAAAGAAACTATGATGCCATCAATGGCAACTTGAGATCCAAAGTGAGAAATCCAATTCTAAAGTGAACCCACATCCTATTTCTTTACCCTCTACCTCTTGCCAAGTTGTTTTGGGTGTTTTCTTCACAAGTTTCACAACTTTGTGAAGTCGGAGCTTGAACTTATGATGCCTCGACGTAGATCGTCTTTGACACAAAGCCGACGACCTAGCTCGCCCGTTTCTCCGATGAAGCCGACGATTGAGTTCGGGATTCATGATGGACAGCGAGAGGACACCCACGTGGAGCTAAGGAAGTGGAGAACCGGATCTACAAAGGTTGTAGCATCTAACTTTTAGTTAAGTAGTTAACTAGATTTATATTTCGCCTAAACATCTAGTCTACGATCTGTGTTAGGGTTTCTCGGCACCCATAAAATTTTAAATTGGCATGTTCGATGCCTTGTGAGACCTCTATTGTGTGCCTAGGAACCTTTCACTCCACCGGCATTTTGAAAGGGGAGGCCGCTTGGGGCATATAAGTCACTCCTCCAGCAATGACGGAGCGAGAGTTATCGCTGCGGGCGGTGCAGTTCGAAGCCATCGATTTTATGTTTTCTGCATAGAGCAAGACACCAAATCTTAGTACCTTGAATCCACAGGCAATCACAGCAAACCGCGATTTGTTCGCGAACACGACACACGAAGTGTGGAGTGGAAAGAGGGAGAGGTCCCACCGGGCGTGCCAGATTCTGTTCCCCTCCAAAAGACGGCGCACGGGACCGCGATGTCCTGACGCTGAGATTCGGGGCAGATGCTATTTGGTGTTATCCGTCTACCTCTCCGAAAATGCCAAGTTGATTTATGGCACCTTGTATCGGAGGTTTAGACGGATGCGGCCGATGTAGCAGACTTCGTCAGATTCCCCCTCGCTTGAGGGGTTTTTGATTGTGGGGACGCTCTTCCCTGCAGGCGCAAGCCCCTGCAGTTAATTACGCTACCGCATTGCGGTAAAAACTTTCTCCTTCTCCAGAATTTCACTTCATGCCGTGTGTGTTTGTTTTGTTTGTGGTTGCCCGTGGATTGTATACGGAGACTGAGTAATGCCATCGCCCGTAGGACGTGGATTAGTCCAAATCCGTATTTACTTAAATTTGGATTTGGTGTTTTTAGTTTAAGGATGCATTAGTCGCGTTGCGGCTAAGATCAACTTAAACGTTCGTCAAGGATACGTTAGTCCTGTTTTAGACTAAGATCAACTTAACGTGGTGATCCATTTAATATATGGCCGTCGGGACTCATCACCTCTCTGACGTCGTTGAAGGATTACAACGATGGATGTCAGAGGAGTTCAGAGATGTACCCTTGAACCAAAGTTGATTTGGAGTTTTATCATTCATTTAAATGTCTAAGGATACGTTAGCCGTATTTGAGGCTAAGATCAACTTTAACGGGACCGTTTAGATCCGGCAAAAGAGCATTTGGAGGCTCTATTGTTCCAGTTTAGCGACATAGTGGTCCATAGGTAGTTTAAGGACGTTGCGGTCCATGTTCCAGTTTAGGGACGTGGTGGTCCATATTCCAGTTTAAAGACGTGGTGGTCCGTTATTAGTTTAGGGACGTTTCGGTCTGATATTAGTTTAGGGACGTTTCGATCCAGATATTAGTTTAAGGACGTTTCGGTCCAATATTAGTTTAGGGACGTTTCGGTCCAATATTAGTTTAGGGACGTTTCGGTCTAATATTGAAGGGTGTGGTCGTCGGGACCCGTCACCTCTCTGACGACGTTGAGTGATTACAACGACGTGTGTCAGAGGAGTTCGGAGATGTACCTTCGAACCGGATATAAATTGATTTAAGAGAGAGCTATGCTCAGTCAATTTAATTTGAGGACTTACGGCCAGAATTGGGCTAAGTCCCATTGAGAATATTCAAGATTTTTCTTGATCTTTGGCCTATTAGGCCTATGCTAGGGCTTTGCCCATATTTAATAATGCACTGCATTTTATTCTGGCCTGCTAGGCCTTTTTGATTTGGGCTCTGTCCCTTTATTTATGATGCAGAGCATCTGTTTTGGTTTGGGCTTTGCTCTTTTTTTAAAATAATGCATTGCCTTTTATTAGGCCTGTTAGGCCTTCTTTAATTGGGCTCAGCCCTTTTGTAAGCAGTACAGTGCATTTGTCTGGCGCTTTGCGCCAAGTAATGAGCGCAAGCTCATATGGCGATGACACGTGTCATGCTCTGGTGAGCGCAAGCGCAAGAGCGCAGTGCGCTGCGCTGTTGCGCTGCTGACACGTGGCGCGCTCTGGTGAGCGCAAGTGCAATAGCGCAGTGCGCTGCGCTGTTGCGCTGCTGACACGTGGCGCGCTCTGGTGAGCGCAAGCGCAATAGCGCAGTGCGCTGCACTGTTGCGCTGCGCTGTTGCGCTGCTGACACGTGGCGCGCTCTAGTGAGCGCAAGCGCAATAGCGCAGTGCGCTGCGCTGCTGCGCTGCTGACACGTGGCGCGCCCTGGTGAGTTGCGCCAATTTCAGAGAGCAAAGCTCTAGCGCAGTTTGTAAGTGCAGAGCACTAAGAATCTTTTAGATTCAAAAACAGAAGTGCAAAGCACTATTTGATTTCTTGATCTAATTTAGATCAAAGAAAAATAAGTTTTTTCTTGTTTTTTCTTATCTCAGAGAACCAAAGGTTCATGAAAAGTGCAAAGCACTATTTTATTTTATTTTATTTTTATTAAAGATCATTGATCTTGGTTTTAGATCTATGATCTGTTCGTAAGAGAACTTTCTCTTTCTCTAAAGGTTTTTACCTTTTTTTTTAATTCTTGAGGAGTTTCTCAGAGTTCTATCTCTCTTTTTTTTTTAGAAAAATGTTGATCCTTTTTAATTGAGGTCTGGGGTCCTTTTTATAGTGCCCATAAATTAGTTAAATTTGTTAAAGAGATCTTTCTCTGAGTGATTTGGGGAATTTTCCCCACCGTTGGATCCTTGATCCAAGGGCTTTTGCTTTGCAGAAGAAAATCTTCTTGTTTTAACAAGAACAGAAAAGATTTCTTAGAAATTTAATTCTGTTTGGCGCAGATGCCCCAGCGCGTGACACGTGTCGCGCAGCGCACAGCACAGCGCTACTGCGCTAGCGCAAATGCGCTGACACGTGTCGCGCAGCGCACAGCGCAGCGCTACTGCGCTAGCGCATCTGCGCTAACACGTGTCACGCAGTGTAACTGCGCTAGCGCGTCTGCGCTGACACGTGTCGCGCAGCGCAGTACTTGCGCGGCTGAAGCGTTGCTTCATTTAAATAGAGCTTTGCTCTGATTGGGCGCGCCTTCTTGGACGCTGCGCTGATGCATCTGCGCCTGACACGTGGCGTGTTGCGCAGCGCAAATATACTGAAGCGTTGCTTCATATATTAAATTTTAAATTTTCAAAGCAGAGCTTTGCTCTGATTGGGGGAAGATGAAGCGTTGCTTCATCTCCCTCCTCGGAATTTGAACAGAGCTTTGCTCTGATTGGGGTAAACAAGAGGCATTGCGCCCAAGGCAGCGCACCACAATCAGAGCAAGGCTCTATTTTAAAATTTAAACTTTAAAAATAAAGATAGCAACGCTTCAGATAACTTGCGCTCTGCGCTGCGCGACACGTGTCAGCGCGGTTGCGCTGCGCTCTGCGCTGCGCGACACGTGTCAGCGCAGGTGCGCTAGCGCGGTTACGCTGCACTCTGCGCTGCGCGACATATGTCAAGCGCTGGTGCGCTTACGCCAACTGCGCCAGCACTAAAATTTAAACAATAAATTATTTAATTAATCAAAATTAAAATTCTAGAATGATCTTTCCAATCTTATTAAAATAAGAAGATTGTCTTTTGTAAAACAGAGGCCTTAGGATCAAAGATCCAACGGTGGGGAAATATCCCCAGATCAATCAGAAAAAGATCTCTGTAACTAACCTAACAAACTAATTTGCCCTATATAAAGGCCCCTAGACTCCAAGTCTCACATAGATAGACATACAGATATACAGAGAGAAATAGAAAAAGAAGAGAACTCTGAAAGAATTTAGAAGATCATCTTCTTCAACGTAAAAGAAAATTTCTTGGAAGAACAGAGATGAAAACATCTCATAAAAAGAAGAATTTCTTCTAATAAGATCAAAGATCTAAGAACAAGATCAAGATCTTCATCACCAAAAAAAGAAGAAAAAAAATCAAAAAAAAAGATCCAATCACAAAAAATTAAAGAAGTAATTTACTTCATCCCTAGATCTTTTGATCTATATAAAGGCACAGACTTTTGATGAACCATTAGTTCTTGAATCTTGAGGTAGAACCTTCTTTTCTTTGATCTAAATTTGATCAAGATGCGCTCTGCGCTATTGAACAGTGCCCTGCACTCTTAATTTGCGCCGCTGCGCTCTTGAATTGACGCACTGCACCAGAGCGCGCCACATGTCAGCAGCGCGCTAGCGCAGCGCACTGCGCTAACAGACTTGCGCTCACCAGATCGTGACACGTGTCACCTCCACATGCGCTGGTGTCTTGCGCTCTTTAATTGGCGCAAAGTGCCTGACAGGCCACGTGGCGCACTGTCAGACCATTAAATGCTCTGCATTATTAAAAAGGGGCAGAGCCCAATTAAAAGGTTTAACAGACCAAAACAAATGCTATGCATTATTAAAAAGGGCAGAGCTCAATTAAAAGGCCTAACAGGCCTAATCTGAATGCTGCGCACTTAATTAAAAAAGCCTAATGCTATGCATTGTTTAAAAAGGACAGAGCCCAAATAAAGTCTTAACAGGCCAAATATAAATAAAATGTTGAACATTTTCAAATGGACTTAGCCCAATTCTGGCCATAAGTCCTCAATTTAAATTGAACTGAGCACAACTGCTCTCCCAAATCAATTTACACTCGGTTCAAGGGTACATCTCTGAACTCCTCTGATATTTGTCTTTGTAATCCTTCAACGTTGTCAGAGAGGTGACGGGTCCCGACAACCATACATTGCTACGGACTGTGGGGTCCTTAAACTCATGGACCGAAATGTCCTTAAACTAATATTCGTCCCCAAAATGGGAATGTTGGACCGAAATGTCCTTAAACTAATATTCGTCCCCAAAATGGGAATGTTGGACCGAAATGTTCTTAAACTAATATTCGTCCCCAAAATGGGAATGTTGGACCACCATGTCCTTAAACTGGAAATCGACCACAATATCTCTAAACTAAACAATAGAGCCCAAATGCTCTCTTGTTGGATCCAAACGATCCCGTTAAGTCGATCTTAGTCTCAAATTAGACTAACGTATCCTTCACTAACGTTTAAGTTGATCTTAGCCTCAAATATGGCTAACGTATCCTTAAACCAAAACCCCAAACCTAAATCTAAGAAAATACGGATTTGGACTAATCCACGTCCTACGGGCGACAACACAAATTAGTCTCCGTATACAATCCACGGGCAAGCGAACACAAAAAAAACACCCACGACACGAAGTGACCATCTGGAGAAGGAGAAAGTTATTACCGCGATGCGGTAGCATAATTAACTGCAGGGGCTTGCGCCTGTAGGGAAGAGCGTCCCCACAATGAAAACTCTCTCAAATGAGGGGGAATCTGACGAAGTCTGCTACATCGGCCGCATCCGTCTAAACCTTCGATACACGGTGCCATAAATCAACTTGGCATCCTCGGAGAGGTGGACGGATAGCACCAATTAGCATCTGCCCCCAGATTCAGGCAAGACGTCAGTCTTTCCCGGCTTCCGGCAGTAAACGGTTCATACAGAATGTGCATCGATTATAGAGCCTTGAACGAAGTAACGATAAAGAACAAGTATCCGCTACCGCGTATCGACGATTTATTCAATCAGTTAGGTGGATCTTGTTGTTAGTGTTTATGCCCTAGAAGGCCATTACTGTATCATACTAGTTTGTATATTACTTAATGGAAGCTTGGGATATTCACATGTATATAACAGTCTTGCTAAACATGGTAGTATGCTACTTGGTTTTTCTATCTTAATATGTGAGTATACGTATTGATAGAGCTCTTAGAATCTTGCTTGACTACCAGCGTTGTGATGGCAGTCACACTAGTGGGGGCTGGGTAGTCTACAAGCACATCCTTATTCAGGTCCCTAGTCGTTGGATTATCGAGACAGAGCATTGATACTCCGGAGTAGACTAGTGTGTACGCTTCTCATCCCAGTTAGGGAGATGGTCTGTCCCACAGCCATCAGTACGTCGTACTGGAGATAGTATGCAGGTGCTCATTAGGTTATGGGTACACCGGACAGGACTCACAGGGAACTGTTGGTTGGTTTTATACCAGTCGTCAGTGAACAGTTCCCAGGTGACATGAGTACAGCATAGTCCGCAGACTTGACACTGCTACTTCGTCTCGAGTGTGTCCCACTGTTCTTAGATTGCTACCCTACCACGGCTCAAAGGAGTCGTGCAAACAGGTAGCAGTTAGGTGCAGTCCCGAGCACTTGGAGGCAGTGGCGGTTAGACAGGATTCGTCCCTCCCGGTATTGGGAGTTGATATCGCGCTGTGTCAGAGAGCCATTACGCAAAGTCCCTGGCCAGGGCAAGCGAGATTTGCTGGTAGATTCCAGTAGTTTCTCAGGGTGTAATGGGCTTCCCTCCGACACGACTTATACCGCTATTAGGGGACTGACGCTTGCCGCCCCCTAGGCCCGATATGCGATAGTCTTGGACGAACGGACCGGACTGTATGGAGATTGTCACATCAGACTCAGTAGGAGTTCGGATGGGTTCCCTCATCGGCCTTCTTATCGACATCTACCTGGGGACCGTTACGTACAGCTAGTGCCGCTTACGGTCTGTGGTTAAACCCACTGCCAGCGTAGTAGTCGAGTCTCTAGAGTCCCACACAGAGAGTTTCCCTACTCCAGGCGAAACGATATAGAGGTCGTATGGTTTTACGACAAGGGTTCGGACGCATACGTGCGTTTACACGCGTACGACTTTCGGACAGTTTTTACCAGTCGGCTTTGGTTTAAGCCAGTTGCTGGTATCCGGTTATTGGATTTTTACAGTCTAAAGTTTTTCCGTATTTTTGCGGAAAGGAGGGGCGTTCTCATAATTATGCGAGAAGCTTCTAGAAGATGGTGACTAAGGAGGTTAAGGTGGCATATACAATGAATGTGATTAGTGAGTCACCTTGATGATTCATACATGTCTTTTGTCCATTTAATGAATCATCACTAGATATTATCAAGCATGGTTGTTAAATTGTGATTTATTCTTTTCTTGATAAAAAGAAATGCTTGATATATATCAGGTTATCTCACTATTCTCATATCATCATCTTTATCATCTTCTCTCTCCTCAAGCTCTCCCTCTTCAAAGACTAATCCTCCCCTCTCATGAGTTGAGTATAAGGATTAGTAAGACTAATTAATCCATAACCCTCTCTATATTACACCTAGCTTCTTTGATTAGCACTTAAAGAAGTTTAGTTGCCTCAAGTTTAGAGGCTAGGCTTGGAGTAAAGCTCTCGGGTGGATCGTCTACTACTTCGAGAAGGCCGAGGAGGAGGAGGAGTTCACAAAGACGAAGGACACGATTCGTTAGGTATAATCCTAGAACATAGTAGCATAGAAATTATATGTTTGTTGTTAGTTATCGTTTAGCTTCAATTCAAGCGGTTAGTCGATGTTAGTTCACTAAACAAGTTCGTTTTTGAAAATTCCGCCTCCCCATAAGTATTGGGGTGTTCTACATCGACTTACAGTGGTATCAGAGCCTCGCTAAACAATAAATAACTTACTTGCAAATTTGTATGAATTTCGAACGGAAAAAACGAAACCGGAAAACCCTAAAATATCAAGTTTCTGTCGTTTTTAAAATGAAGTCCAAAAATTTTTCAGGGAAGTTCAGAAAGCTTGAAAAGACACCAGAAGAACACCCAAGAAATTTGGGCTCCTGAATCGGCAACGCGGCCGCGAAACCGCGGCTGATCCTACCGATCCGCCGCGCTTCCGCCGCCGAGTTGCCGAGTCAGGAACCCAAATTTCCTGTGTTGGTTCTCTGTAATATTTGGGATTTTCTGGAATATTTAATTTTTGCTCAGGTTTCAGATTTGCAGAGCAGTATTGGAGCAAGATTAAAAGTGTTTAATCGATCGAAATTATACAGTATTTGCTTGTTGGATTATATCTGTGATTGTTTAATGTGTTCGTAAACCTCCCCTAACTGCTAGTATGTCAGTTGGCAGGGGGTTGCACATTTCTGAAATGGATTTTATCTGTTTGTGCATATGAACTGTATTGGACTGTTGTGGTGTATAGCCGGGGTTATGTGATGGGTTATCATTTAATTCATTTGATGTAAATGTAATTTGTTGTAATATTATTTTGCGGGGCACATCCAGGTTGCGGTTGTAGCCACCGTTGTATTATTTCATTTTACTATTTTTGCTCCTAGGACAGACCCAAGGTGGGGTGCACAAACTGCCGGGCGGGTAGTTTGCCGCACCCGTAGGAGTCGTGGGTGGGGTAATGGCTATTCATCACAACTGTGTAATCCGTATTTTGTTGCAGGCTCAAAACAAACACGGATTGCTTGCAAATCCAATTAAGTTCATCTGTGATCTGGAATGAATATCATTGCGTCAGACGAATGTAAAAATATCTATATATATGATAGCTATTTAGACGTCACTTATGTTTTACACCCGCGCTAGCCCAGCCCCTGCTCTGTCGTTAGTTAAGTAACCTAACGGGTAATGACGGGACCCCGTGGCGAATGCGGATGGCATAAGAGGACGTTGTATTTTCGTTGTTTTCTGCAATGATAGGTTAATGATGGGACGCATTATCTATAATGCAAAGAAAAATAAACCAAAGTTTTAATCGTTGGAACAATTTAAAAGAAACCACTCGGTTAATTTTAAAAAAAAAGATATTTTTTAAATGCGGAGCTTTAACCACTCCTTTTAAAAGCTATCAGGTTCCTTCGATTATATCAAGTTCACTACGTTCACGGTTTCGCCAAAACCAGTCGTAGCCCTCCGTCATTTCTTATGGATGGTCAGTAGTATTCAAGCTATGCTTGTTGGCTTTCGTCAAGGCATAGTGTTTGGTAGCTGCTGGGGTATTCATTTGTTGCATAGATAGATGAGTTGGTTTGGGACAGTCGTATAACCTTGTTGGCTTTCGTCAAGGGTATATACGGGTGGGTTCAAATTAACAAGATAATGATGGGCAGAACTTGACATGTGTTTTATGATTTGTTGGCTTTCGTCAAGGTCATAAGAACATGGGGCAAAAATTTATATCGGGAATTTCTAAAGAAACTGAAATTTGCAAAGAGATGCATACCATTTGGAGTTTGATGAATGTTGGTAGCATTCCTACAGCATTATCAGACGATGATATTTGGATCCCGATCCTACTGTGAGTATATGCTACTTATCAGGATATTCGTCACTTAACGATCAATGCTATAAACCTAGTAGGTGTCCAGAAAGGTGTCAGCAGGGTTACGCCCCCAGAAAAAAGAGGTTATTTAATTAAGGAACTTCGCGAAAGCGTTGGAAAACCTCCCTCGAAGTATCGACACTGGCCTGGCTGAACGGTTAAGCAAGTATTGTACGGTGAGAATAGTCCTGGCTAATTCTTCTTTTATGGTTTGAGGAAGGATTCGAGAAACAGTGGGAGCCATCCAGTTTAGATAAATTAAAAACCAATCTAAACTTGCAAGAGCATCATGCTAAAGTGTTTTCTTCTCTCTCTCTCATTGCAGCGACCTTGTGACCATGACTAGGTTACATCTAGATAACAAGATGACTGAATCTAACTTATATGACTGGCAAAGGTCTGTCCAGATGACCATTGCCTATGACAAGCTGGACCACCCTATTACTACTCAAGATCCCACCGTCCCAGGTCAAGTTTCCATCGTCGCGGATATGGATATCCGTCAGACGAAGGAAAAGAATAAAGCGAAAGCCAAGTGCCTCGTGTTGGCTTCAGTTGATGGTATATATCAGAAGCAGCACGAGAAGATGGACTTTGTTTCCATCTTTCTCCATAACAAAGATTTATATGGAGAGCAATCTCATATCGCAAGATATGAGGCCTCGAACGAATTGATTCAAGCGAGGTCGGCTGACGGGTCATCTGTAAGGGACGACGTCCTTACGATGACTAGCTATATTGATGAGCTCAAAGACCTGGAGACCACGTTGGGAAACAGGTCATATACTGACTTATTTCCACAGTCCCTACCCTCTACTTACACCCTGAAAGAAACCAGGGAGACACAAGCTCTGCTTAATAGGGGACCTTCTTCTTCTTTATCCAAGGCGAAAGCAAAGGGTGAAAAGAAGAAGACCTCTACAAAGCCGATATACGGTGTCAGCAAAGTAGGAGGAAAGGGAAGAGAAACAGTTTCGGGACTTGGTATAGGTAAGGAGGGATATTCCTATTGTTATGGGAATGGACATTGGCAGAAGGATTGCAGGGCTTTGGAAGCCAGTAGCCAGGATACGAAGCATGTTGTGGCTTCAGCCTCAAGTGTGTTTGTAATTGAGAACTGTTTGTCAATTAACTCTACTTCCTGGGTACTAGATACCGGAGCAGGATCTCATATCTGTAATTCGTTACATGCTTTGAGAAACCGTAAAGTTATAAGGATAGGTGATTTGTCTCTCAGAGTTGCAAACGGAATGAGCGTGGATGCTGAATCCGTGGGAGAATATCGCCTAGGTTTGACAAGTGGGCAGATATTGATTCTACGTAACTGTCTGTATGTACCTAGTTTGACTTGTAATATCATATCAGTGTCCTCACTTTCAATAGAGGGATATGACTTTACATTCGTAAGCGATGTAGTTCATATCCACCTAAATCAAGTTCTGATTGGGTCCGGTACATTAGATGACGATATATACGTATTGAATCAAGCTCAGGTTTTCAATGTCCAGAACACACTTAAAAGAAAGTCTCCAGAAGTAAATCAGGCTTTCTTATGGTATTGTAGACTAGGTCACATCAATGAAACACAGTTAACGAAGTTACATAAAGAAGGATATTTGAATCCGTTCGAATATCAATCTTATGCCACTTGTGAATCTTGTCTCATAGGAAAGATGACAAAGACTCCGTTTACTGGACACAGAGTAAGAGCGAGCGAGCTCTTAGGACTCGTACACAGTGACGTGTGCGGTCCGATGTCTACAAATGCGCGAGGTGGTTATTCCTACTTCATTACTTTTACGGATGATTTCTCTAGGTATGGACATATCTTCTTGATGAAGCATAAATCCGAGGCCTTTGAGAAATTCCAAGAATACAAGAATGAAGTGGAAAACCAAACAGGCAAAAGTATTAAGACACTGAGATCTGATCGAGGTGGTGAATACTTAAGTGCCGAGTTCCTGGGTTACTTAAAAGAGAAAGGAATTCTCTCTCAGCTTACTTCTCCATACACACCACAACACAACGGTGTATCGGAAAGGAGGAATCGAACCCTATTAGATATGGTTCGTTCCATGATGAGTAAGGCTGAGTTACCGCGATCATTCTGGGGTTATGCGCTAGAATCAGCAGCATATCTTTTGAACAAGGTTTCAACCAAGACTGTGCCTACCACGCCATATCAGATGTGGAGTGGGAAGAAACCCTATCTTCAGTACCTGAAGACATGGGGATGTCCAGCTTTTGTAAAAAAGCAGCATCCGGACAAGCTCGAGGCACGCTCAGTAGAGTGTAAGTTTGTGGGATATCCAAAGAATTCCATGGGATATTGCTTCTACTACGCAGAGGAACAAAAGGTTTTTGTTTCTCGTCATGCCCGCTTCTTAGAAACTGAATTTTTAGAAAATCAGAAGAGTGGGAGCGCAGTAGAACTGGAAGAAATTCCAGAACCACAAGCTGTTACTGAAAGTTTGGTGGAACAAGAAGTTTCAGAAGAATAGGACATACCAGCGCCTATCCGCAGAAGCAGTAGGCAGTCTCATCCGCCCGAGAGATACTACGGTTTTCTCATAGACGGGGATAGAGAAGATTGCGTCATTGATAATGATGACCCTACTAGCTTCCAGCAAGCCATTCAGAGCGGTGACTCGGTAAAATGGCTGGATGCAATGCGGACCGAAATGGAGTCCATGTACACTAACAAAGTATGGACTTTGGACACTGCTCCAGATGGAGTGAAACCCGTAGGATGCAAGTGGATCTTCAGAAAGAAGATTGGTGTAGATGGACAGGTTGAAACCTATAAGGCTAGACTTGTTGCAAAGGGTTTCCGTCAAAGACCTGGTTTGGACTATGACGAAACCTTTTCTCCTGTGGCTATGCTGAAATCCATTCGGGTCCTTCTTGCTATTGCTGCCTTCCACGATTATGAAATCTGGCAGATGGACGTAAAGACGGCCTTTCTAAATGGAAATTTAGAAGAGAGCGTCTATATGGATCAGCCAGAGGGATTCATTCAGAGTGGGAGCAGCGGTAAAGTATGTAAGCTGCTTAAATCCATTTATGGACTAAAGCAGGCATCGCGGAGTTGGAACATCTGTTTTGATGATACTGTCAAAGAATTCGACTTTATCAAAAATCCAGATGAACCATGCATATACAGTAACATCTGTTTTGATGATACTGTCAAAGAATTCGACTTTATCAAAAATCCAGATGAACCATGCATATACAGTAAGATTGTAGGGAGAGTTGTTGTATTCCTCGTCTTGTACGTGGATGACATTCTCCTAATAGGAAATGATATTCCTATGCTACAGTCAGTCAAAAGATTCTTGTCACAGAAATTCTCCATGAAGGACCTGGGTGATGCCACCTACATTCTGGGGATCCAGATCTATCGTGATAGATCAAAGAGGATATTGGGACTTTCACAGTCCAGGTACATTGACACCATATTGAAAAGATTCAGTATGGAAGATTCAAAGCGCGGTAACCTACCGGCTTGTCACGGAATCACCCTCTCCAAAGAGATGTCTCCCAAGACTGATTTGGAAAGGGAACGCATGTCGATTATACCCTACGCTTCTGCGGTAGGCTCTATAATGTATGCGATGTTATGTACCAGACCAGATGTAGCATACGCATTGAGCGTTGTAAGCCGGTATCAGGCAAACCCAGGGGAGAATCACTGGATAGCAGTAAAGAACATTCTCAAGTACCTGAGAAGGTCTAAGGAGATGTTCTTGGTTTACGGCGGAAAGGACCTCAAGATGGAGGCCTATGCTGATTCCGGCTTCCAGAGTGACAAGGATGACTCCAAGTCCATATCGGGTTATGTCTTTACCCTCAATGGAGGGGCGGTCTGTTGGAAGAGTTTCAAGCAGGACACCGTTGCTGACTCAACGATGGAAGCGGAGTACATAGCTGCTTGCGATGCCGCAAAAGAAGCTGTCTGGATGAAGAAGTTCCTCACAGAACTTCAGGTGGTTCCTACCAGTGTTGGTCCAATACCTCTGTATTGCGACAACAACGGCGCTATAGCTTTAGCGAAGGAACCCAGGTCCCATCAGAAGTCCAGACACATCTTAAGGCGGTATCACCTGATCAGGGAGATCGTAGATCGCCGGGAGATCGAGGTAAAGAGAGTAAATACGGAGGATAACATTGCTGATCCATTCACTAAGGCCCTACCTCAGATTCAGTTCGAGAGGCTACTCGAGATCATCGGTCTTCGATACGCCAGTACATGGCCCTAGTGCAAGTGGGAGATTGTTAGTGTTTATGCCCTAGAAGGCCATTACTGTATCATACTAGTTTGTATATTACTTAATGGAAGCTTGGGATATTCACATGTATATAACAGTCTTGCTAAACATGGTAGTATGCTACTTGGTTTTTCTATCTTAATATGTGAGTATACGTATTGATAGAGTTCTTAGGATCTTGCTTGACTACCAGCGTTGTGATGGCAGTCACACTAGTGGGGGCTGGGTAGTCTACAAGCACATCCATATTCAGGTCCCTAGTCGTTGGATTATCGAGACAGAGCATCGATACTTCGGAGTAGGCTAGTGTGTACGCTTCTCATCCCAGTTGGGGAGATGGTCTGTCCCACAGCCGTCAGTACGTCGTACTGGAGATAGTATGCAGGTGCTCGTTAGGTTACGGGTACACCGGACAGGACTCACAGGGAACTGTTGGTTGGTTTTATACCAGTCGTCAGTGAACAGTTCCCAGGTGACATGAGTACAGCATAGTCCGCAGACTTGACACTGCTACTTCGCCTCGAGTGTGTCCCACTGTTCTTAGATTGCTATCCTACCACGGCTCAAAGGAGTCGTGCAAACAGGTAGCAGTTGGGTGCAGTCCCGAGCACTTGGAGGCAGTGGCGGTTAGACAGGATTCGTCCCTCCCGGTATTGGGAGTTGATATCGCGCTGTGTCAGAGAGCCATTACGCAAAGTCCCTGGCCAGGGCAAGCGAGATTTGCTGGTAGGTTCCAGTAGTTTCTCAGGGTGTAATGGGCTTCCCTCCGACACGACTTATACCGCTATTAGGGGACTGACGCTTGCCGCCCCCTAGGCCCGATATGCGATAGTCTTGGACGAACGGACCGGACTGTATGGAGATTGTCACATCAGACTCAGTAGGAGTTCGGATGGGTTCCCTCATCGACCTTCTTATCGACATCTACCTGGGGACCGTTACGTACAGCTAGTGCCGCTTACGGTCTGTGGTTAAACCCACTGCCAGCGTAGTAGTCGAGTCTTTAGAGTCCCACACAGAGAGTTTCCCTACTCCAGGCGAAATGATATAGAGGTCGTATGGTTTTACGACAAGGGTTCGGACGCATACGTGCGTTTACGCGCGTACGACTTTCGGACAGTTTTTACCAGTCGGCTTTGGTTTAAGCCAGTTGCTGGTATCCTGTTATTGGATTTTTACAGTCTAAAGTTTTTCCGTATTTTTGCGGAAAGGAGGGGCGTTCTCGTAATTGTGCGAGAAGCTTCTAGAAGGTGGTGACTAAGGAGGTTAAGGTGGCATATACAATGAATGTGATTAGTGAGTCACCTTGATGATTCATACATGTCTTTTGTCCATCTAATGAATCATCACTAGATATTATCAAGCATGGTTGTTAAATTGTGATTTATTCTTTTCTTGATAAAAAGAAATGCTTGATATATATCATGTTATCTCACTATTCTCATATCATTATCTTTATCATCTTCTCTCTCCTCAAGCTCTCCCTCTTCAAAGACTAATCCTCCCCTCTCATGAGTTGAGTACAAGGATTAGTAAGACTAATTAATCCATAACCCTCTCTATATTACACCTAGCTTCTTTGATTAGCACTTAAAGAAGTTTAGTTGCCTCAAGTTTAGAGGCTAAGCTTGAAGTAAATCTCTCGGGTGGATCGTCTACTATTTCGAGAAGGCCGAGGAGGAGGAGGAGTTCACAAAGACGAAGGACACGATTCGTTAGGTATAATCCTAGAACATAGTAGCATAGAAACTATATGTTTGTTGTTAGTTATCGTTTAGCTTCGATTCAAGCGGTTAGTCGATGTTAGTTCACTAAACAAGTTCGTTTTTGAAAATTCCGCCTCCCCATAAGTATTGGGGTGTTCTACATCGACTTACACTTGTGTTTTCTCCAAATTAGATCTTCGTTCAGGTTATCATTAATTGAAGGTCAAGGAAGCTGATATTCATAAAACGGCTTTCAGAACTCGCTGTGGTTATTACAAATTTCTAGTGATGCCATTTGGAGTGACCAACGCACCAGCAATATTCATGAACCTGATGAATCAAGTTTTCCGGGAATACTTAGACAGGTTTGTTGTCATCCCCATCGACGACATCATGGTGTATTCTAAGAGTTGGAAAGTGCACGCCAAACACCTACGAATTGTCCAGGAAACTCTACGACAACATCAATTATATGCCAAGTACAGCAAGTGCGAGTTTTGGCTAGATCAAGTTGGTTATCTTGGACATATCGTATCAGGCGAAGGAATCTCTGTGGATCCAGCAAAAGTTTCAGCAGTAAGCGAATGGCCGACACAAAAGTCAGTGAAGGACATTCGGAGTTTCTTGGGTTTAGCTGGATATCACAGAAGGTTCATTGAAGGCTTTTCGAAGATAGCAACACCCCTGACCAAGCTCACACGTAAAGATGAAGAATTCGTGTGGTCAGAAGCATACGAGTAAGCTTTCATAGAACTCAAGTCAAGGTTGACATCAGCACATATTCTCGTTATAACGGACCAATCTGGAGGTTTCGATGTGCATTGCGATGCATCCGGTAAGAGATTAGGATGTGTTCTGCATCAGCACGGTAAGGTTGTGGCTTATGCTTCAAGACAACTGAAAATTCATGAGCGCAATTATCCGACGCATGATTTGGAATTGGCAGCCATGATCTTTGCTCTTAGGATTTGGTGTCATTATCTTCTTGGTGAGCGAATGAACATATACACAGATCACAAGAGTCTAAAATATGTGTTTACTCCGAAGGAACATAATATGCAGTAGAGACGATGATTAGAACTCATGGCGGACTTTGACATCAACCAGCAATATCACCCGGGGAAGGTGAATGTGATACCCGATGCTCTTAGTTGCCAACCATTAGTAATGAATCTCACCGCTCAGTGGAAGCTTCAACAAGACTTGCATCAGATGGAGATTGAAGTAGTCATACCAGGTAACGCTTCAAGTTTGATGAATTTACAAGTTCAATCTACCATTGTCAATCAGATCAAAGCAGCTCAAGCAAGTGATGCTAAGTTGCAAAAGATCAGAGAACAAGTAGATAATGGACTCAAAACAGAGTTCATCATCCATGAAGACAAATTTTTGAGGTACGACAGCAGATTGTGTGTACCAAAAGGTTCTGTTCAGGAAGAGTTAATGAAAGAAGCTCACAGCTCTCCATACTCAGTACACCCTGGATGTACAAAGATCTATGTCAAAATTACTGGTGGCATGGAATGAAGTAACCAGAAGCGTCGCTAAATGCTTGGTGTGTCAACAAGTAAAGGCTGAACATCACAGGACTGCTGGATTACTTTAACCGTTACCGATCCCAGAATGGAAGTGGCAACACATCACAATGGATTTTGTGACTTCACTCCCTCGCAGCACAAAGGGTAACGATGCGGTATGGGTCATTGTGGATCGAATCACAAAGTCGGCTCACTTTATCCCATTTCGAGTTGGCTAATCAACTGAGATATTAGCAAAGAAGCACATGGATGTAAGAATCTAAGTAAAGATTTAAACTCTTCAAATATGTACTATCTCTGATACATATGAACTCATATAGGAAATTGTGAGACTTCATGGAGTACCAGTCTGCATTGTCTCCGATCGTGACACAAGGTTCCAATCGCAATTTTGGCAGAGTCTGCAAGCAAGCTTGGGAACAAGTCTAAACTTCAGCACGGCTTATCATCCACAAACTGATGGTCAGTCTGAGAGAACTATTCAGATCTTGGAGGATATGCTCAGAGCGTGTATATTAGACTTCGGAGGATCGTGGGAAGACCACCTATATCTTTTGGAGTTTTCGCACAACAACAGCTACCAAGCAAGCATAGGAATGGCACCTTTTGCAGCACTTTATGAAATAAAGTGTCGATCGCCATTAAGTTGGAACGACATCGGAGATAGAGAACTGCTTGGACCTGAGATGATAGTAGCAACTGTTGATGTGGTTCGTACTATCAGAGAAAGAATGCGCATAGCCCAAGATCGACAAAAGCACTGGGCTGATGTAAAATGATGTCACTTGGAGTTCCAGCTGGGAGATTATGTATTCTTAAAGATATCTCCAAACCGCGCAGTGATCCGATTTGGAAAACGGGGTAAACTATGTCCGAGATACATTAGACCGTTCGACATACTCGAATGAGTCGGTGAAGTGGCATACCGCTTGGCACTTCCACCTTCATTGGAAGGAGTGCATAATGTATTCCACATATCCCAACTCAGGAGGTATGTGAGTGACCCCAGCCATATTCTCGATCATTCCGAACTCACTGTACATCCCGACTTATCTTGTGAGCAACAACCTGTTGAGATCCTGGACAGGAAAGTGAAGTCACTTCGGAACAAGGAAGTCAACTTAGTTCGAGTGATGTGGAGAAAAGACACTCCAGGAGAATCGACATGGGAAAGGGAAAATGAGATGCGTGCAAGATACCCCCACCCATTTGTAAACTAGTCCTTAAAATAAAATTTGTAAATTTCGAGGACGAAATTTTTGTAAGGAGGGTAAACTGTAACAACTCCAATTTTAGTGTACAAAAATTTGTTTAAAAGTTAATGTATACTTGAGGTATTTGCATTTCCTGTGAGTACTATAATTATTTGATTTGTTTTTTAATAGCAAGGAGCTTGTAGCTCATTGGTAAGACCTTGTACTGCTGAGTCATAGCACCAGAGTTCAAATCCCATTAGCCACATTACTTTTTAATATTGTTTTCTTTTAAATTTTTAGAATCCCAAGAGTCTACACGTGCTAAACACGTAAACCCAAAGGTCACACTAAAAACAAACTGACCCAGGAGAAAGACCATAAGACATAGGACACGTGGCAGCAAGGGGGGCCGACTCGGCCGGCGGATCGGCCGAATCGGCCGCCGCCGCCGGCCGAGTCATCGAAAAATCTGATTCACCCTTCCGTGAACCTGTGTCTTTTAGCCCTCTTGAAACCCCTGTCATGTTTAAATTTCCTGAATTATTACAGAGAATTAAAAATCCAATAAAAACCATTTTTAATACAAAATTTAATACATTTTCTTTCACACCCTTTCACCTACCCTAACCCTAGTTTTACCTTATAAGTACTACCCCTAAACACATCCCCCTCACTCAAAAATTCTGTCCAAACTCTCAAGAAAACTCTCTAGAAATTTTGTATGCAAGTGGAGTTAGCGAACGGCGAAACTCCGGCAAACTTCCGACGACGACTCTAGGAGCTCCCGGTGACGAAACAACGCACCGGCAACTCTTACTTCCTCCTTTCCCTCTCCTCTAATATGAAATTTCGTAAGTCCCCCCCCCTCTTATCTTTTCTATTCTAAAATCTTGTATTTATAAAATTCGACGGAGGCGGAGTTAATCCGACTTCCAATTCAGTTCTTCCTAAAAACTCCATCTTTTCTTAAATACAAACATACCAATCCCTCACATCTTAACTAATAAACATTAATAAAACATCGTGAACAAGATTCATAACAAAATATTTCATATTGTAATTTTTATCGTACTTTTTCAGTAAAATACCATGTAGTTTAGTTTTGATATTAAATATCATAATTCATTGCTATACCTTTAAATAGATCACGAGGTAATGACCTACCTCTTCACAACACTCATATGCAATATAGAAAAATACCTTTCGGGAACATAGAATACGAGAATACGAATTTATAGGTAAATACCTTTTACTATTAAAACTGTTTTCTACAAGGTTACGTATTTTTACAAATCTTTGCAAAGCGCCGCTACAACCCATTTTGGGGAACCCGTCTGGAATGGTGCGGATTAGCGCACATCTCTGGGCTTAGTAGTGTGAGATTCAGACCTCCGCAAGGAGTATTCGGTCTCGAAAGATCTAAAAATACAAATATTTTAAGAAAAAAGATTTCTAGAAAAATAATAAATTAAAATTATATATATATATATGTATCATCAAAATATCTATTTTTAATATAATATAAATATTCCAACTTTTCTAAATCAAAAGAATCACTTTACATGAAAATACCATGAAATTCTATACAAGTTCAATATTACAGATAAATACCATATATTATGAAATTAGGTTTTATTCACTAGAAATGTCACATATATAAAATCTATATCTTTGTAAACTCTAAATACGATAATTAAATACTTGGGGTGTATTTTGAAAAGTATACAAAAATTATTTTTACATAAAACCCCCTCAAGTTCTATAAATTATCCTAAGGACCCTAGTAAATATAAGTTTAAGCAGGAGTAGTCTCTTGAGCCTCAGGAAGCCGGAGATATGGGTGCTTGCCTATTTAAGGTATACAACTTAACAAACGGTGTTATCAACACGGTAATCGTCTTTGAAAAAGACACAAATCCTGCCGCTCATGTGCAGCGGTTACCGATAACACCAAAACCTAATTCAGGACTTCAATTTCTTTTCTAATTGTTCTGACTCAGACCGAGTCTCATTATAAACAATCTGATTTGAATATAATTCAAGTACAAACTATAATTCAAAATGAATCCATATATCCAATCTATCCAATCTATATTGACCGAACCGAACCATGGATATACTTCCATCTACATGATTCTCCAGTTATATCCATTTACTAATATCATGGTTTCGGCAAGTCATCCATCTATACAATTCAAATTACAAGACAATATAATACAAACAAAATATCGCGGGGTTTAAGGGGTAGATTAATACGGAAGGTGTTAGAAGTGGCACGGGGCTGCAAGATTTAAGACACCTGACTTGTATTCATTTGCTGTTGTACCGTGGCATAAACGGTTCCTTGTACTCTATTTGCCTTTAGTCTCTGGCATATAGAGACTCCTCTCGTATACACTGGCATCCTTCTGTACGAAACTACAAACAACAGCGTTAGCTATGTAATACAACTTTAAAAGTTACATTCTCTCTCTGTCTATTCTATTTCTCCCTTATCTTTGGGACTTACCGAGCGATTTGTTCGCTGACGACATTCTCTTTCTTCTTCTTTGAATGTCGTCAGGTGATTCGGACTTTCCAAAGATCGAGCCTAGTACTGAAGACTTGGACCAGTTTATTGAAGATCCCGAGATGTAGTTACACCTGTACATTTTCTTTATATTCTGTATTTTCCATTTCTGTTATGCCACTGTTTAGGCATTGCTTTCATTCAGATGTATTTATTTTTCCATGCATTGTACAAAAGAATGTTAATAAAAAAAGTTAATGTTCAATTATATCTTTTGTCTCTTGTGCATTTTATTTATATTGCTTAGATACGCTTAGCATATTTGCTTCAGAGTAAATATATAGCGGGCTCGTCCCATCCCCTTCGCCGTACACCGGGAAGCGGGGCGTGACAATCTTCTTGGTGAACGGGTTGACATATACACAGATCACAAGAGTCTGAAATATGTGTTTACTCAGAAAGAGCTTAATATGCGGCAGAGACGATAGTTAGAACTCATGGCGGACTTTGACATCAACCTGCAATATCACCCAGGGAAGGTGAATGTGGTACCTGATGACCTTAGTCGCCAACCATTAGCAATGAATCTCTCCGCACAGTGGAAGCTTCAACAAGACTTGCATCAAATGGAGATTGAAGTGATCATGCCAGGTAACACTTCAAGTTTGATGAACTTACAAGTTCAGTCTACTATTGTCAATCAGATCAAAATAGCTCAAGCAAGTGATGCTAAGTTGCAAAAGATCAGATAACAAGTGGAAAATGGACTTAGAACAGACTTCATCATCTATGAAGAAGGATCTTCAAGGTACGATAGCAGATTGTGTATTCCAAAAGGTTCTGTGCGGGACGAGTTAATGAAAGTAGCTCGCAACTCTTCCTATTCAGTACACCCTGGAGGTACAAAGATGTACAAAGATCTGCGTCAAAATTACTGGTGGTATGGAATGAAGTATGAAGTAGCCAGAAGCGTCGCTAAATGCTTGGTGTGTCAGCAAGTAAAGGCTGAACATCACAAGACTGTTGAATTACTTCAACCGTTACCTATCCCAGAATGGAAGTGGCAACACATCACAATAGATTTTGTGACTGCACTCCCTCGCGGCACGAAGGGTAACGATGCGGTATGGGTTATTGTGGATCGACTCACAAAATCGGCTCACTTCATCCCATTTCGAGTTGGCCAATCTACTGAGACATTAGCAAAGAAGTATATGGAGGTAATAATCTAAGTAAGATTTAAACTCTTCAAATGTGTACTATCTTTGATACCCATGAACTCATACAGAAAATTGTGAGACTTCATGGAGTACCGGTCTACATTGTCTCCGATCGTGATGCTAGGTTCCGATCACAATTTTGGCAGAGTCTGCAAGCAAGCTTGGGTACAAATCTGAACTTCAGCAAAACTTATCATCCACAAACTGATGGTCGGTCTGAATGAACTATTCAGATTTTGGAGAATATGCTTAGAGCATGTATGCTAGACTTCAGAGGATCGTGGGAAGATCACCTACATCTTGTAGAGTTTTCATACAACAACAGATACCAAGCAAGTATCGGAATGACACCTTTTGCAGCATTTTATGGAAGGAAGTGTCGATCACCATTAAGTTGGGACGACATCGGAGATAGAGAACTACTTGTACCTGAAATGATAGTGGCAACTGTAGATGTGGTCCGCACCATCAGAGAAAGAATGCGCATAGCCCAAGATCGACAGAAGCACTGGGCTGATGCAAAGCGCTGTCACTTGGACTTCCAGCCGGGAGATCATGTATTTCTAAAGATATCTCCAAACCGTGGAGTGATTCGATTTGGAAGACGGGGTAAGCTTAGACCAAAGTACATTGGACTGTTCAACATACTCGAACAAGTCGGTGAAGTGGCATATCGCTTGGCACTTCCACCCTCATTGGAAGGAGTGCACAATGTGTTCCATATATCCCAACTCAGAAGGTATATGAGTGGCCCCAGCCATATTCTCAATCATTCCGAGCTCACTGTACAGCCCGACTTATCTTATGAGTAGCAACCTGTTGAGATCCTGGATAAAAAAGTGAAGTCACTTCGGAACAAGGAAGTCAACTTGGTTCGAGTGATGTGGAGGAAGGACACTCCAGGAGAATCGACATGGGAATGGGAAGATGGGATGCGTGCAAGATATTCTCACTTATTTGTAAATTAGTCCTTAAAATAAATTGTAAATTTCGAGAACGAAATTTTTTTAAGGAGGGTAGACTATAACAACTCCAATTTTAGTGTATATAAAATTCATTTAAAGTTAATGTACAATTGGGGTATTTACAATTTCTGTGAGTACTATAAGTATTTGATTCAATTTTGAACAATAAGAAAGAGCTTGTAGCTCACTGGTAAAGCCTTGCACTGCTGAGACAAAGCACCATAGTTCAAATCCCATCAGCCACATTATCTTTTTATTTTAATTTTTTTAAATCTTTTAGAAGCCCAAGAGTCTACACGTGCAATACACGTAATAGGGTAAGTTACAAAATAAATAAATATAAGCACGAGGGAAATTGAAGCGACAGGGACACGTAGAAAGAATCCCAAGCCTCATCACCGGATTCCGACCGGCGAGACCGTGGGTAATGACGGCGCCGCCGGGCCCCATACCCAATGCTCTCCAAACATCACCCCCTGCAGCTCTTTAGCTAGCCCATTACTCTCTTATTGCTTGTTTACTCTGAATTAATCCAGAGAGGAATAAAATGCCCATTTAACCTCACTTTAATGCATATTTCAATGCATTCTTTAAACACCCTAAACTCTAATTTTTCCCTATAAATACCACTCTATTTCACACCCCTCCTCACTCACAAATCCCTGCCAAAACTCTCAAGAATTCCCAAGTTTTTATATTGTGCAAGTGGAGTTAACGAAGGGAGAAGCTCTGACGAACTTCTGAGGAGATTCCGACGACGAAACGATGCCCCGAAACTTTCTTTAGGACCCCCACTCTCCCCTCTTGACTCCAAGCCAGTAAGTCCCCCTTCTCTCTCTCTTTTGCTATTCCCAAACTCTTCATTCTTAAAACGTGTCGGAAGCGGAGTTATCCGGCTTTCGATTCTCTTTTCTTTTAAAATATACAATTTTTCTTAATAACAAACCTACAACTTTTGATATATTGTTTAGTAATCATTAACAAAGACAATAGAACAAATTTGACATCAAAATGATAACCATAACAAGTTGTATTTCAATTTTACATTAAAATACCTTTATATTTCATATCGACATATTTATACCTTTTAACCATGTTATCTTTAGAAAACTCATGAGGTAATGGCCTACCTTCTCATAACACATATATCTAACATAGCACGATGGAACTTGGGAACATAGGATATGAGAAATACGATTTTTGCAAATAAATACCTTTAACTTATAAAACCGTTTTCTTTAAAATGTGTCACGCCCCGCTTCCCAGTGTACGGCGAAGTGGACGTGACGAGGCCCGCTACGTATGTACTCAGAAGTACATACGCTAAGCGTAACTAAGCAATATAAAATGAATCACAAAAGACGAATAATAGAAATAACAGCAACTTTTATTAATAACATTCTTTATACAATGCATGAAATGAAAATACATCTGAAATGAAAAAGCAATGCCTAAACAGTGGCATAACAATAAAAGGAAATACTGGAAAGAACAAGATACAATGTCTAGAGCTCTGGGTCTTCCTGGAACTGCTCCAAATCTTCACTTGTGGGCTCGGTCTCAACTTGGTCCAACGCACCTGACGACATTCAAAGAAGAGAGAAATAGAATGTCGTCAGCGAACAGGTCGCTCGGTAAGTCCCAAAGAAAAGTGGAGTGAGAATGGCAGAGTAACAGTATTTTCTAGAGTATTATGTTGTAGAATATTATGGAATATTGTTTAACGCAGTTGTTTGTAGCTTGGTACAGAAGAATGCCAGTGTATACGAGGGGGATCTCTATATGCTAGAGATCAGTGCAAACGGAGAGTACAAGGAACCGTTATGCCACGGTACAACAGCAACAGTATTCATGTTAGGTGTCTTAATCTGACCACCTCATTCCACTTTTAACATCTTCCGTACCAATCTACCCCTTTAAACCCCGCGATGTCATGTTTGTATTGTTATCTTGTAAACTTGTAATGATTGCTTGATTGACTTGATTAACTGATTGACTTACCGAAACCATGATATCAGGAAACGGTTATAACCGTAGAGTCATGTAAATGGAATACTGGAAACTTGTAAAAAGAATATCCATGGTTCGGTTCAGTCAGACCGATTGTTAACTGATTCTGGGATTCATGTATTCAAGTTGTGTTGGAATATAATTGAAATATAGATTGACTTGAAATATATTCAAGTCAGAATTAGTCAGACTCTAACCCGAGTCCGACTAAAAGAAATATAATTTGAAGTTCAATATTAGCTAGGGGCCTTATTGTAATTTGTGAAACTTGAGGGGGTTTTATGTAAAAATATTTTTGTATAGTTTTCCAAATACACCTCAAGTATTTAATAATCGTCTTTATTGTTATAATGAATGTGAATTTTATTTGTGTTATTCTAGTGAATATATCCTAATAAAAGTATTAATTGTTTATTTGAAATTCGTGTTATTTTAATGTAACTTTTAATCTTTGAATTTTAGGAAAAAGTGGAAATTTTATATTATAACAAAATAAATGTTTAAATGATAATTATATATAATTAAACACATAAATAATTTTTAAATGAATATTTTATTTACAAAAATATCACTTTCTTTAAATATCGTATTTTAAACCTTTCGAGACCGAATGCTCCTTGCGGAGGTCTGAATCTCGCACTACTAGCCTGCGGGTGCACGATGAACCGTGCTATCCCTAACAGGTTCCCCAAAGATGGGTTGTAATGGCACTTTGCTCAGGTTTTTATAAATACTTTTAATTTAGGGAAAAGGTTTTCTAAATATAGGGTATTTATTTGTAAAAGTATATAGTTCTCCATATTTTAGTTGTTAGGGTTTCCTAGACCATCTAACCTATATTCTATAGTCTAAACGATGAGTCATTAGAAGCCTCAAATCGCCTCTTCACCGTCGAATGCAGCCAGGTAAGTGCCAGGTAAGTGGGAAGGAACCACAGTCGTGGGCCTAATTAAAAACCACTAGCCTTAGACACACTTGCCTAGACCCACAAGACAGTTTAGATAAACGATCGATGTCCATGACCAATCGTGCTTTCATTTTGTATAAGTTTTATTTAAAAAGAATTTACAATTTAAAGATTAAACTAAAAGTTATAAAGATTATGGTATTTTAGTGAAAAAGTCCTATAATATCGTATTCTGTATTTTGTTATTCAGCAATTAGGGTTATAATGAGTGTGTGTAAGGGTAGGTCATTACCCCGTGACTTATATTAAGTTTTGGTGAAGTTTCAAGGTGAAATGAGTTATGTTAAAGTTAAGGGTATTAAAGTGCAAGAATACGGTTTCCATAAACGTTATCATTTCATGTGTGAAATTTCATCCAAATTGAATGAAACAAGTTTTGTTATCAAAATAAACATGATTAGGAGTGGGGTATCTAAATAGAACATTAAAATTTAACTTGATGGTATTTTTATGCAAGAAATACGGTTTTCTAAAGAACTTGTCATTTCATGTGGAAAAGTACAATTAAATTTGATTTAAGGGTGATTAATAGTCAACATGCAAGAGGGTTGATAATATGTATTAGGTGACAAGTGGAATTTTTAAGAAAAACCGAATCGGAAATCGGTTTGTCCGATTTCCGTCGGGTTTCAAAAAGCCGTATTTTGCAAATATAGAAAAGAGAGGTAGAAGGTTGGGACTTACGGGTTTGGACAAGCTAAGCGTTCTAAAAGGTGTGGTGGTTGCCGATTCGTCGGAAACGTCACGTCGGTCTTGATCCGGTCGCCGGAATCCGTCGTCGGTTTCGGCAGCGCTTCGCTTCTCGCTCTTTGCACCAAGTTCTCAAGAGTTTTAGAGAGTATGCTTAGAGTTGTGAGGGGAAAAGGTAGAGGGTAGGGGCCTTTATATAGGGCTAGGCTAGGGTTAGGGTTAGGGTAGATGAAAAGTTAAAAAATAAAAATGTGATAAAATGTAATAAAAATGTATTAAAAGTGGAGTAATTGGGGGTTTTAAAGAGCTCTGGAAGTGTTATTGGGCTGAAACTTTGCAGGTGAGTAGGGAATACCAAAAGACACAACTTTCATGTTGTGACCCTTGCCGGAATCGGCCTAAAAGGGGGTGACTCGGCCGTGACTCGGTCGGATCACTGAGTCGGCCGAGTCAAGGCCGAGTTGGCCGATTCCCGACCGAGTCCGGTGACCTGGATCTCCCCCGGCGGTTCATATACCCTTTGCAAGTGTTACATCTTTGGGTGTAGTGGGGTTTTTGTGAGATATGCACGTGTAAACTCTTGGTATTCTAAAGGTTTTTTTTTAAAAATCAATATTAAAAATAATGTGGGGTATGGGATTCGAACTCTGGTGGCTTAGTTCAGCAGTGCAAGGTATTACCAATGAGCTACAAGCTCCTTCTTGTAATTATTGTAAAGAGATAGATACTTAAAGTGTTATCAGCAACATTAATACTCCAAGTATACTTCAATTTTAAATCAAATTTTGGTATACAAAAATTGGAGTTGTTACAATCTACCCTCCTTACAAAAAATTTCGTCCTCGAAATTTACAACTTTTATTTAAGGACTAATTTACAAAAAGGTGCGGATATTTTGCACGCATCTCATCTTCCCTTTCCCACGTGGATTCTCCTGGAGTGTCTTTTCTCCACATTATCCGGACCAAATTAACTTCCTTGTTCCGAAGTGTCTTTACCTTTCTATCCAGGATCTCCACAGGTTGTTGCTCACAAGACAAATCGGGCTGTATCGTAAGCTCGGAATGATCAAGTACATGGCTGGGGTCACTCACATACCTTCTGAGTTGGGATATGTGGAACACGTTATGCACTCCTTCCAATGAGGGTGGAAGCGCTCATAAATGTAACGCCCCACGCCTCAGTACAGATGGTATTGTCCGCTCTGGCCGAAACCGCACGGTTTTTCCCTTTAGAGCGAACCGGACCCGACCAGGGGCCACTTCCCAGGAGGTCACCCATCCCAAGACTTCCCTGGCCCGAGCACGCTTAACTACGGAGTTCTCAAGCTCCTGTAGTTCCGGATCACTTAAAAGGCGCCTCTGTAATTGAGGGTGGTATCATTATATTTATAATGCAGTTCGGTCCTCTTTCGGAATGTGCTTTAAGGACCCGATCCCATTGTTCTGAAATGGCTCCCTCACTCAGATCACCAAGATGTCTGCAACAGACCGCACTGAGTGTGGACAGAGCAGATCACCATGATATCTTAAGACCGCACTGCTCTGGGACAGAGCAGATCACCATGATGTCTTAAGACCGCACTGCTCCGGGGTATTACAAAATGTGTATTAAAACATTTCCATGCAATTGCGCCTCTACAACCCATTTTGGGGAACCCCGTTTGGGATGGTGCGGATTATCACACATCATCGAGGTTAGTAGAGCGAAATGTAGACCTCCGCAAGGAGCGTTCGATCTCGATGGAATTTTTCTACATTTTTCTTTAGAAAATGAAATTTTTACAAGAAAATAAATAAATAAATTTTCGTTAAGTATGTATATATAAATATTACCAAAATACTTAATTTAAATATATATATTGTTAGTGTATATGCCCTAGGGGCCATTATTGTATCATACTAGCATGTATATTACTTAATGGAAGCTTGGGATATTCACAGTTGTATTGACAGTCTTGCTAAACATGGTAGTATGCTGCTTGATTTTGTCTACTTTAATATGTGCATATATTTTTTGTAACGTATCACTTATACATATTAGTAGAGCCCTTAGGATCTTTACTTGATTACCAGCGTTGTGATGGCATTCACACTAGTGGGGGCTGGGTAGTCTATAAGCAACATCCTATACTTGTCCCTAGTCGTAGGATTATCGAGACATGGCATCGATATTCCGGAGTAGACTAGTGTGTACTCTTCTCATCCCAGTTGGGGAGATGGTATGTCCCACAGTTATCAGTACGTCGTACTGGAGATAGTATACAGGTGCTCGTTAGGTTACGGGTATACCGGACAGGACTCGCAGGGGAACTGCTGGTTGGTATTATACCCGCCGTCAGTTAACAGTTCCCAGGTGACATGAGTACAGCATAGTCCGCAGACTTGACACTGCTACTTTGCCTCGAGTGTGTCCCACTGTTCTTAGATTACTACCCTACCACGGCTCAAAGGAGTCGTGCAAACAGGTAGCAGTTGGGTGCAGTCCCGAGCACTTGGAGGTAGTGGCGGTTAGACAGGATTCGTCTCTCCCGGTATTGGGAGTTGATATCGCGCTGTGTCAGAGAGCCATTACGCAAAGTCCCTGGTCAGGGCAAGCGAGATTTACTGGTAGGTTCCAGTAGTTTCTCAGGGTGTAATGGGCTACGCTCCGACATGACTTATACCGCTATTAGGGGACTGACGCTTGCCGCCCCCTAAGCTCGATATGCGATAGTCTTAGACGAACAGACCGGACTGTATAGAGATTGTCACATCAGGCTCAGTAGGAGTTCGGATGGGTTTCCTCATCGGCCTTCTTATCGACATCTACCTGGGGACCGTTACGTACAGCTAGTGCCGCTTACGGTCTGTGGTTAAACCCACTGCCAGCGTAGTGTCGAGTCTTTAGAGCCCCACACAGAGGATTTCCCTGCTCTAGGCGAAACGATATAGAGGTCGTATGGTTTTACGACAAGGGTTCGGACGCATACGTGTTTAAACGCACGTACGACGTTCTGACAGTTTTTACTAGCCGGCTTTGGTTTAAGCCAGATTCGAGTATCAGGTTATTGGATTTATACAGTCTAAAGTTTTTCCGTGTTTTCACGGATTGGAGGGGCGTTCTCGTAATTTTCCGGGAAGCTTTTAGAAGCATGGTGACTTGGGGGTTAAGGTGGCATAAGCATTTATTACTTATTGACTCATTTGTGTGATTCATCCTTAGAGTTAATGCTTCATTTATTGAGCTTATGACTCATGTGATGAATCACACAAGGTGAGTGCATCAACCATGATGATTAATCATTTATATTAATTATTTGATAAATTGTTATGGTTGTTATATTCTAATGAGTTCATTTTCAATATCATTCTTATCATCACCTTCTCTTTCCCCAAGCTCTCTCATTCTTGAAACCCTAACCCTAACCTCTCATGTGTTGAGATCAAGGGTTAGCTAGACTAATACATCCATAACCTCACTCTATATCCCCTAGGTAGCTTAGATTAGCACTTTGAGCAACCTAGTTATCTCAAGTTAGAGATCAAGCTTGGAGAAGGAGCTTTCGGGTGGATCGTCTTTGACTCGAGAAAGCTGTTGAGGTGCCGATGTTCCAAGGAGCCTACGAGAAGTGGAGGACAGCGATGAAGACCCGAAGGACAAGTAACGTGAGGTATAACTTTGAATCCGGGTAGTTAAACCTTTCGTTGTATGCTAGTAACGGTTTAGATACGATTCATGCGCTCAAGTCCGTGTTACGAAGCTTTGATAATCGTTTTTCATATATTCCGCCTCCCCGCAAGTTCGTGGGGTGCGTGACATGGACTTACATATATATTATTCCATATTTCCAAAACTCAAGAAAAGAATTCAAATATTACATGAAACTACCATGATAATTCAAAACAATATTCATATTACAAATAAATACCATCCATTATGAAATTAGGTTTTATTCACTAAAAATGTCACATTTATAAAATAGACATCAATGAGAACCGTAAAGACGATAATTAAATGCTTGAGATGTATTTTGAAATTATACCAAAACTATTTTTACATAAAACCCCCTCAAATTATATTAATTTACAATAATGACCCTAGTAAACATAGGTTTAAGCGGGACCAGTCTCTTGAGCCTCAGGGAGCTGGAGATATCGGTGCTTGCCTATTTAAGGTAGACAACTTAACAAACGGTGTTATCAACACAGTAATTGTCTTGGAAAAGACACAAATCCAGCCGTCCATGTGAAGCAGTTATCGATAATATCAGAACAATCAGGATTTCAAGTTCTTTAAAAAGTGTCTGACTCAGACTGAGTCTCAATATAACTAATCTGACTTGAATGTGATTCAAGTACAATATACAATACAACAATTCAACATAAATCCATCTATTCAATCTATATCAATCTATATTGATCGAACCGAACCATGGATATATTCCATTTACATGTTCTTCCATTATATCCATTTCATTGCTTA
Source organism: Agapanthus africanus (assembly GCA_030015575.1). Classification (NCBI taxonomy): domain Eukaryota; kingdom Viridiplantae; phylum Streptophyta; class Magnoliopsida; order Asparagales; family Amaryllidaceae; genus Agapanthus; species Agapanthus africanus. Next base: position 664,736,913 of record CM057340.1, read on the forward strand.
TATCATGGTTTCGGTAAGTTATCCATCTATATACAATATACAATTCAAACAATACAAACAATACAATCAAGATATCGCGGGGTTTATAAGGGGTAGATTGGTACGGGAGGTGTTAGAAGTGGCACGAGACTGCAACCATAAGACACCTAACCTAAATCTCCATTGCCGTTGTATCGTGGCTGAACGGTTCCTTGTACTCCATATACCATAATCTCTGGCATAGTAAGACTCCTCTCGTATACACTGGCCTCTTCTGTACCAAGCTACAAACAACAGCGTTAACACTAAATAACAACAATAAACAACTATACTCTATTTCTGTCTATTCTATTCTTGTCTATCTACGGGACTTACCGAGCGATTTGTTCGCTGACGGCATTCTATTTCCTCTTTTTTGGAATGTCGTTAGGTGTTTTGGACTCACTGGAGATCGAGCCCACCAGCGAGGATTTGGACCAGCTAGTTTTCGATCCAGAGTTTTAGATTCCTTGTACATATTTACATTTCTGTATTTTTCATTTTCGTTATGCCACTGTTTAGACATTACTTTCCATTCCATGTATTAACTTTTCAGATGTATTGTAAAAAGAATGTTAATAAATAAAGTTGATATTCATTTACATTTATCTCTTGTGTACATTTACTTTTATATTACTTAGATACTCTTAGCTTGTTTACTTCTGAGTAAATACGTAGCGGGTCTCGCCGCGTCCCCTTCACCGTATATTGGGAAGCGGGGCGTGACACCAGAGATTTTTAGAGAGTGGCGGGGAGTTAGTTTTTTTTGTTTCTGGGAAAGGGGATCAAGTGGAGAGAGAGAATGGAATTGTGAAAAGAGAGATAATGTAACGAGACTCTAAGTAATAGAAAGCAGTGGGCCCAAAAGGAAAATGCTATCTCAAGTAGCGTTTTCCCTCGATAGAAAATGCTACCTGAAGTAGCGATTTCCCTGGAGGGGAAATGCTACTTGAGGTAGCGTTTTCCTTGCTTCTCAGATTGAAGGAAAATTTAGTTCTTGGCCAAAAACGCTAACACAAATAGTATTTTTGGCTTACGTGACAAACTAGACTCCACGTTAGCAACCTCGGAGTCTTTTTGGGAAATAATTTGAGGCTGGGGTTATTTTGGAATTTAATTAATTAATTAGGGTTAATTCATGAAAAAAATCTTTTTTTGGGAACAAGGTTGGTGATGTCTGCTGGTGGGGCTTTTTTGAACTCTTTTTCCTTTTTTTTCCCTTTTCAGTTTCCTATGTTTGATAAATTTCAAAAAATTACTTAAAATTCGGTTGAAGTAAAGTTAAGAGAAAAGTGTTCCAATGCAGCGGTGTAAGAACACATCATGTGTAAATAGGAACAAAACAAGGGTGGGACAGAGGACGCCCACCATCCCACGCAAGCGGAACCTATCCCCTGTCTCACTCTCGTTTTGTGCATGCTTGCTTGAGAAGTGTTTGCAGTTACATCGAACTCTTAATTTAATACCTTGCACAAATTCTAGTGAGATAAAAAACAAAGGTGGTACGGTATTAAATCGAATATCAAAGTGTTGGTTAGTTGTGCTCACTCTACATCAAAAGTAGAGAAGCGGAATGCACAAAAATCAAATTTTGAGTAAGCACAACCAACTAAACCCCCTAGTGATCAAACCATAACCCTAAACTAGTAACTACCAGGAGTTTATCTACTCGGTTAGAAATTTATACCAATGGATATGTGTTTTTCGGGTCTTCAAAATCCTTCCTCTTGTGCTCCTAAGGATCCTTGATCAACCTTACTTGAGTGCTTTCTTGATCCTAGATGATCTACCTGAGAGTTTCTAGTCCAAGCTTAGCTTCACTAATGAAGCAACTTAATAACCTAGTTTGCTAATCTAGGTCACAAAGATGAAGTGGATATTGTTAATGAATTTTTTCTATCTCTAAAACCTTATGATTCTCAACACTTAAGAGGGTTGAGGTTGAAGAAGAAGATAAGAGCTTAAGAGAGGAGAGAGAAGACTTGTGTAATAATGAATGAAGAATGGCTAGCAAAAAACATCATGTATCATATCATTTTTTCCAAATAAAAATTCAAGTTATGCTTAAATAGTTTTCACAAATGAATAAACAAAGTTAATAACCATTCCTCACACCATGCTTGAAGCCGCCTCATCCCTCCATCTCATTTTCTATTTCTAATAAATAGAAAGATACATAATGAGGTGTCATCTTGTAGAAGTATTCTTGTATAAATACAAGAATACCTAACCGTATATACATACCTGTATTCGTACTAAAAATACAAATATAAAGAAAGAGATAAATCCAATAACACGATACTAGAATTAATTCAATACTTGATTTAATAAACTGGCTTAATCCTAAGCCCTCTAGTATCATATACCGTCCGATTAAATTTCGCGCAATTAGTACACGTATTTAACCGGGACCCTGCATGTATAAACATACGGCCTCTATATCGTTTCGTCTGAACTAGGGAAACTCTGTCACGACCCGAAATGACACGTGACTGGCACTTGAATCATATGAAGTCTATAGAACCCCATCTAGTTCAAGTAATCCAAAAAAAATCCCAGAAATCTAAACCATTTTAAAGAAGAAGTGAAGAAAACTTGTTTTTAAAGCAAGTAGTTTTAATAGTATAAGCCGAAATATGCATTTAAAAACCTCAAGTCTTTTCTGAAAATTTCGGCAGAGTTTCCTTTGTAAATACTGGCCCCAAAAGGGATACAATAAGCATAATATGAATAAAGGCATCCCCAAGCGGGAGCTAGCTCTTCGTCAATTGACGGTCACAACCACGCAAGCAATATAATATACAACGCCAAGGATAAGGATCAAAACTCAAAAGGAAACTCAAAATCATCAAGAAACCCATAATAATACAACGCACGACTCTAAGGTCAAAAGAATAAGCAACTGGTTTTCTAAATCTGAAATAAATATACAAGTCTGGTTGATGGAGTTTACTAGATACAACTAAATATAAATGTACAATGGTAGTCACGATGTGAGTGAACCCACCTACCAAAGCAATCACCCGGAATGGGAGCGGTGTGCCAGAAATCTGCAATGAAACCTGTACGGCAAAAACCTGCAAGAACTGTGGCACAATAGGGGTGAGTTGCCAACTCGTGAGTAGAAAACATCACAGAGCAGATATCGCATGTATGACTCAAATCCTAGGTCAATACGATCAGTAATATATATCCTCGATATAATAAAGTCTGAAGTATTATAAGGTGACAAGAGTAAACATCTATACATATGTGTAATACCAAGTGCTCGTGTCAGTGTCTCAGGTAGCAACATATCATAAATATGAGATATGATCAATGTAATCAACATGAAATCAGTGTCAACTATATACTCAAGTCTATAAGTATATGGATATCATCCAACTATGTAATCAATGTTTGTATGCATGTGGATCTCGTCCACCTGTCAACCAATGACACAACAACATCATGCATGTAAATGTCATAAAAGTATATGCATGAAAGTATGAGGATATAAATCAACGTGTGCCCCTCGCGACACATCAAAATCATGGAACCTGAGTGTCCAGCATCGACACTCAAAACATCAAGAAACCGTGTTCAGTATCGACACGTAAATCCTCATATTTCAGGTGCCGCATCCTCAGATCGGCTCTCATATATATCTCGCCTCAGGCGCCGCCTACTCTGGTCGGCCCTCATCCATCTCATGACTCCGGTCGGTATCCTCCGGATAATCGACGGGTCCAGATACTATCACCTGTAGGTAGTGGTCTCTCTGCCAGGCTCACCTTCTACTGCACAGCAAAACCGTTTTCGCCCCGGGGTACCGTACCGGGTCCACCATGTATCCGTAATCGGCCTCATCCAGCTCCTCGAATCAGGTATCACTGTCACACGCCTCAGAACCGAGAAAACGTATGGTGGACACACTGAAATATCATATCAAGATAAATCGATTTTTTAAAACAGTACATACTTTCTTTTGAAATACCCACGGTTCTCAAATCTAGAAATCTCATTGAAATAGCATATCTCAATGCGTATAATCATAAAGTATGATGTATGCGACATATAATAGAAATATGAGCATATCAGTATATCATGCAACATAAAATAGTAATATACACATATCGAGGAAAACCCGCTCTTTTAAATGAATCCGGTTTTAAAACATATCATGTAGTTCCCAAATCTCCAAAATCAAGCCAGCATCATCTATGTATGTGCAAATATGTATGTATGCAAGTATCGGTGTACAATATGTGTGTACGCAAGTATGGGTGTACAATATGTGTGTACGCAAGTATGGTGTACAATATGTATGTACGCAAGTATGTCATGCAAGGAGTCATATCCTGATGCAACAATCCTACTGTGTAGTGACATGGCAATTATCGATGATGAAGTGTGTGAGCCGGCAAGCAGGTGTACGTGGAGCATACGCATCATCGGTAATGGTGCTGGTGTCCTGACAGCATGAGTTTAATATAACATAAATTACAAGTATATAAGCATGCAATGCGCTAATAACAACGTGAATATATGGAAATGGAAAAGTGAATGCAACAATAAGGAATCTACAGTAGTTATACAAGTCATACAGTTTGTCATTTGAAATCACACGAATCGTGGTGTTTGGAAAATAGGGGCTACGGTGTTTTTAAGAAAAGAGATACATCCTTTGAAATATCCGTAGAATCCCTTGGCCTGTCTTTTAAATACTCACGATTCGTTAGTTTTGGAAATATGTATGACTCGAGTCTAGTCTAACATCTATAAGTAAACTACATGACTAAACAAACAGACTAATCAAAAGGGTAAGGGAAAACCATCCAGGTCCGAGTCGATATATATAAATAATAGTCGGTGATCCCGCCTCAATAGGATCACATACGATACAATATATAGCATGACATTCTCGAGTCAAGAGTGCGAATCTATCATCAATATAAAGCTCGTACGGTAAATCCAACGTACGGCATCCCAATCTGGATACAGGTCGAATCTCACATTTATCTCAACATTTATCTGGTATCCTTATCATTATATCCTGTATTAGGGGTACTGATCTAAGTCTAGTACAAACTGATACCATTTGCATATATATATATATATGAAAACACACGCCTAAAGGCCCGCTATAATCTCATATCGTATCTCATAATACGAATCAAAACATGTCACCGATCTCATGGCATCATGCCTAAACTCATCGACTCATCTCCAAGTACCATGTATGATCTTCATCAACCACGTATAGGTATACGTATATATATACACACAGTCCCATACCTGTGTGTGTGTATACATATCCTCATATACGCACAAGTAAAACAAAGTAAACATGTGTGTGCGTGTGGGTGTGAACCTTATTCTAGGGTTCGCGACTAAACTAACTAACAACACTGTCATCCAATTATACTAAAATTAACCCATGATCTTCTAAGGTCGTGCTTATAAACCATCCAAGTTTCACAACACGTAATCAAATATATAACTATAATATATATATATATATATATATATATATATATATATATATATATATCAAGGGCTACACTACGAACTGCGGGGGTGCTATACGCCATCCACCCGACTTCCCCCGTAGATATATATCTACTCACCTTGATCCTTGCTTGCTGAAGTCGTGCTCTTACTCGTCGTCCGAAGTCCACTTGAGGATATCTACATATATACACATATAGCATCGTAAACAAAAATCTCGCACAAAACCAAAACAGTGCACGTATCACACATAAGTTTAAACCTATGGTCTATACATGCAAGAAGAATCAATAACCCTCGACATCGACGTACAAACTCCAATCGATCAAGACAAAACGAAATATCATAAGTTCAAGTCATTTAAAAGTCACATTTTAAAACAACAACTCAAGGAAATGGTTTCAGATTTTGTTTCAGGTGAAATTAGCCAATTCTGCACATGAGGTAGGTCTAATTTGCCTAAGATAAAGCCATGGACCAAGCACGGAACGATTCCAACGTACCAAGGCCGTAAATTGCGACCAAAATGGGAAAAATGGCGACTTAAACATGAGCATATGGTCTCGGGTTTCTAGGGTAGCTTCTAGGTTGCATGCACATCTCTCAGGCTTCGCTAAATAATTTTCAGGTCACCCGGGTGTCAGCAGATCTCCAATTTCCATCACAATTTCCACAAACAATACGATATTGGGGTTTCTAAGTTTGTGAATTGGGGGTTTACTCTCAGGTTTAGTCCAATATACCTTCACTACAGGGGTTGTATGGCCTCTACTAACATTAATTACACTTCACTACTCAAGTTTTCATCAAAACCCTAACTTGGAAATTTCAAAGTCCACTAAACCACACAATATGGATTCTAAACTAGTATGGATGATAAAATGAATGAAATACAATGCTAATGGTAAAGAGATTACCTCATTTTGCAACTCAAGAAAATTCTTGAGTTGCTCCAAGTCTTCAAAATCCGATTTTTCTTGGTCCAAAGTGTTTTAGAGGAGCTTGTGCATGTTTTTAATGAAATGGAGATGGAATTTTGATGGGTTTTTGGGTGTGTTGTGATGAGGTAGAGGGGGATGGAGGAGAGGGCTGCCATGGTGAGATGAGGGAGGGAAAGAATGATGAAGATGATGAAGGGGACACTGTGATATGGTTCAAGGTTGACCCCTCACCTCTCTCTCTCTCTCTTGCCCAAACTCTATATTTTAACCTTTTCTTTTTCTTTTCTTTTCTTATCTTCCATTTTCATTTAAAATTAAAACCATGCATGATACAAGAAAAGACCATGTAGGAAAATGTAACAAAGTGTAAAATGACATGGTGTATGTCATGTGCACAAAACAAGTTTAATGCACGATTAGCGATATTTAATAGCGATTAGCATTAAAAGTGAATATAATTAATTTTAAAAATTCATAATTTGCCTAAATCACATAAAACACCCTCATTTCAGAAATTCCTATAATTTTCCAAATATTTCCCAATTTATTGGAAATTAATTATACCGCATTATCAAATATTCATAATATTTATTATTTAATTATAAAATTCCCAAAAATATTATTTTATTTTTCTGAAATGTTACAAACTCTCTCTGTGGGACTTTAAAGACTCGACAATACGCTGGCAGTGGGTTTAACCACAAGCACGTTGGCGACACTAGCTGTACGTAACGGCTACCCAGGTACTTGTCGAAAAGAAGGCCACCGAGTAAGCTCATCCGAACCCCTACTAAGCCTATCCGTGACAATCTCCGTACAGTCTGATCTATTCGTCTAAAAGTATCACATACCGGGTCCAGGGGATGGTAAACGTTAGACCCCTACTGACCCGATAAGTTTTGTCGATGTGGCTCAGGACCGATCCGAGAAACTACCGATCTAACCATTAGTAAATCTCAACTGCCTTGGCCAAGGTGTTATGGTTCTAGCTAACCGGACACATTGCGATATCGACTCCCAATACCGGGAGAGACGAATCCCCGACAATCGCTCACTGCCTCTATGTGGCTCGGGACTGTACCCAACCAAAACCTGTTTGCACGACTCAGTAAAGCCGTGGTAGGGTAGTGATCTAAGTACAATGGGAACTCATATGAGATAAATGACGATCTCAGATCTAAAGACAAACCTGTACTCATGTCATCTGATAACCGCTATGTGACGATAGGTATAATACCATCTAGAGATTCTCGGCGAGTCCGTCCAGTGTACTCACGCCTAGTGAGCACCTGTATACAATCTTAGGTGATCACACCAATGGCTTTGGGACTAGCTACCACCCCTCGTCGGGGTCTAGAAACGTATACACAGGTCTATTTTAAAATATCGATAACCGGTCTTGATACTCCTATGATTTGGGATATTTAAGGATGTGCTTATGGACTATCCAGCCCCCACAAGTATGATCGCCATCATAACGCTGGTAGTCAAGCAAAATCTTATGGGCTTTATCATATATCGGCAATATGTGATATCGAGTAAAATATATGCACATGTTAAGATATAAACAAACCAAAGTAGTATGCTTCTGTAACGAGTCTTTATCAATGTATATAAGCAATATAGAGCAGTAAGAAAAACAAATACACATGTTCAGATAAAAACAACTCAAACAGTATACTATACAACCGAGTAAGATTGTCTTGTACATATATATCCCTAATATCCTATACAATACATGCCTCTAGGACATACATATCCAACATAAAGTATATGTTTGCAATTTACCAAGTTAAAGTTGTTTGTAGCCCAAAAAAAGGACTGTTTAGGCATATAGCTAAGTTGAAGGGATTTTTGTGTTTAGCATTTTCTTTCTAATTCAAAATGCTTATACAATTCAAGGAAGTAATCATTGACCACTTATGTATCAGCTGTTTTGAAGTAGGCCGATGTCAACTTGTCATGTTGAGTTTATCATGTATGGTTCAAAATCTGTCAAAATAATCAACTCTATCATTTTTCTTTTGATGAGAATCTTAAAACTCTTCAAGCAATCAAATCCCATTTACTGGATCCTTGATCCTTACGTTTTTTTTTTCAGTGTTAGATAGAGCCACCGTGATAATCCTTCATGCAAATTGAACAAAACCACCTTCTAAGTTTTAACTTAGGAAATAATTATAAAAAACCTTGCACCTTCACTTTAAAACCTTACATTCTAATATTATAAGTATGCATTTAGCAAAGGATAGGGAACAATAAAGAATAAAGAGGGGAAAATAGATCTCACTTTACTAGAAAACCTTACATTCTAACATTATAAGCATGCATTTAGCAAAAGATATAGAACAATAAATAAAAGGGGGAAAATATATCTCATGCGTTTATCTTATTTATCAACACGTCTATAACTCAAGATTGATATAAGGGAAACTATATTTTTAGTCTTCGAGCCCTCGAAACTTCTTGAAACGATATTTTAGGAAACTTTATTGTAGTTGTTGAACAGACTTTGGTTACAATTTTTGGTGTTCAGACTTGATACTTCCGAAAACCTTGGTTCTAAAACCGGATCCGATCCGTGGTTTATTCAAGCTTAAATAATGAGCAGACAGCGGGTCGGGTTTAGACTAATTGCGATCCAAATTCTGAACGGATCCTTAACTCCGTGTCCGATATCCATTTCGAAGCCAACCGTCATCTCTTTGCCCCTTCTCTTTGCCCCTTTCCCCAAAAAACACTCAAAAATCAAAATCCCTAACTTCCTCTCTCTTGGCGCTCAAAGGCCGCTCCTTTTTCGATCCTCTGGTGAGATTTCATCTCATATTTCCTTCACATATCTCTTCTCTTCTTCTCTAATCTCACTTGCGTCGCTTGAGTTCTCTTCTGCAGTTTCAATATCTAGGGTTTGTTCTTCCCTCATTGAGATTAGGGTTTTAAACTTTTAAGATCCATGTCTTCTTCCAACGACGCGCTCCCAACTCCCGAGCCAAGGAGAAGGAAAACGGCGGTCATGACGAAGGTTAATGCGAACGGAGATATTTCGACTGAAATTAATGGCAAGGACAAGGATTTGGGCGCTGCAAACACGATTCGAGGCGAATCGGTGGTGGTCGAGAGATCGAAGGATGGGGCGGATGTGAAGAAAGGATTGGCTACTGCGACTCTCGCTTACCAGAGGAAGAGGAGGCATGTTTCGAGATCGGAGGTGACGCCCAAGTGGCAAACTTTGCTTAGTGTCATCACCAAGCTCTGCTTGCTTATTGTGGGTCTTGTGTGGCTGGGGCAAATGATCTTGAAATTGAGCAACGGTGATTACTTGCACTACCCATTTCCTGCTATGGAATCTGATTCGAGAATCTCTGAAGTTGAGTCTTTTATGAAGAAGACGGTGAAGATGCTACAGGTGCAGCTTGAGGTTGTGGATAAAAAGATCGGGAGTGAGATTGGCGCGGTGTCAAGGGAACTGAATAAGAAGATCGAGGAGAAGAGTTTGATTTGGGAGAAGGAGTTGAAGAAATTGGACAGGAGAACGGAGGATTTGGGCAAGTCTTTGGGTGAATTGAAGGACATGGGTCTCTTGACAAAGGAAGAATTTGAGAGTTTTAATAACGAGCTGAAAAAGCGAAGAGGTTTGTATGGAAGTGACGAGGATGCGAGCCTGGATGATATCAGGGCTTTGGCGAAGGAGGTTGTTGAGAAGGAGATCGAAAAACATGCAGCTGATGGTCTTGGGAGAGTGGATTATGCATTGGCTTCGGGTGGCGCTAGGGTGATTATGCATTCGGAGCCTTTTGTATCCGGAAAAACTAGCAGCTGGTTTGCTGTTGGTAAAGATCGTGTTAGAGTTCATTCTAATGCTAAGAAGATGTTGGAGCCGAGTTTTGGAGAACCTGGTCAGTGTTTTGCCTTGCAAGGTAGCAGTGGGTATGTTGATATCAGGCTAAGGGCAGGGATAATTCTTGAGGCAGTTACTCTAGAGCATGTGTCTAAGGTATGTCTTTCCTTTAATCTATTCGCTTATCATGTCTTCTGTGGTAATTATAAAGCCTGTGGTTCTTTAGTTAAATTTTGTTTTCTGACATCACTCTTATATTCTTTTGAACTTGCTTTTAAGGTTTTATGCACAATCGTAACTAATCATAATGCACTAAAGGCTCATGTAATTAACTGTTATGTGCTTTATTTGAGCATACTTACAGCTGTGGGAACTATCTTACACGTGCATTAGTTACACATTGATCAGCTTGACAATTTCACCCTTTAATTCACTGTCTAGGTCATCACGACAGAATAACATATCTAATGATAGGTAAATGAGAGGTGCTGGAGAGAGATGACATTACTTATGTGAAATCAATCTTTACTATATTAATGAAAGATCAGAGAAGTAATAAACCCATTTTTTGGTCTCCTGTTTACTGATTTTGATGGTACTGGAATATGAATATTGAATGGTTATGTTATCTTGGAGGGTAGAATGGCAAATGATTGTAGCTCTAGACAGCTAACATGCAATTTGAATATTGATGCTTATAACAGTTTATGCTGCTCTGAGCTAGTTGTGTTCTTGGGGGTTAGATGCAGAATACACATGTGATGATGCAAACTGAAACAAAATGGAAATTGTAGCCTGTGAATTATCGGGGTTGAAAAAATCAGATGTTCTTATGCTAATAGGTGTCTTTGTGATAGGAAGGTTTTAGGATAGGGCACTCATTTGTTACATTTTGAATGCGATGCTCAGCAACTTGCTACCGTAAGCTAAGCAGAAGGGTGTTGTTTGAGTACTGGCTCGAGGCCTAAAATCTATATGATGTTTCTATTCACAGCACAAAGTGTGAAGACAAATACTGATTAACTTCTCTTAAGCTGTATACAAGGGAATGAAGTAAAGCCTTTTACCTTGTTCAAGTGGAAAGAATGAAGCAGCGTGCTTGGCACATCTAATACAAAGATTTTAAATGTTGAACTTATCTTTTGTGTTTAGAGGAGGGATAGAGTTTTTTTTCCCTTTCAGACATGCACTTCCATACTCCTGTATAGTTGCATAATATAAGAACATCTTATGACATCCTTTGTAGATGTTGGAGGAAACTCTACACATAGTTTTTGTAACTGATTGATTTTGGATATGCTATCATAGAGGAGTTGAGCGCAGTTATGTGGATCAATGAGATAAATTAGAATTAAAAGCCAACGTGAAGTGGCTTTGGATAACTCCACGAGGCGAACAAAAAAGCTGTTTGAGTACCACATTAATAATGCACTATAATGGCTAATTTATGGCATATGACGTTGGTATTATATCTAAGTTATACTTAGATCAGATGATATTTATAAAATTGAACATATATTGCTTTAATACAAGGTCTGTACCGGACGGTATTGGTTTCACGTATCAACAATTGATATTGAGAGTTTTTGGTACATTTTTTGGTATCCTGCCGCATTGTTCCTTATTCCCTCTTTTGTCCTATCCATGGCCTTTATACAAATATCTCTTCCGGGCTGTATCATCACTATCTACCATTTTCAGGACCCTTACTAAAGGTCTGAATATAGCAATGTTGGACATAACATTTGTCCAATACTCTTCCCCTTAATTGTCATGCACGTTTCTTCTGCCAAAATCATCTTTCTCTCGTGATGTCACACATACAGTGCTCTCCACTATGTCATATCAATCATCCCTTCACCAATTATTTTTCGTGTGTGAAAATATAGTTCAATGCTTGAAGCTTAGTTCTAAACCATGTGATGGTAGGCTTAATTGAGTTCCATCTCATGGCAATGGACGATTACGATATTTTTCTGGTTGACATAACTCATTGTATCCTTCAACATCAAGTAAATGCAAGGCAACCAAACCAAATGTCTTTTCTCTAACATATTTTTTTCTTTGCGCTTTGACTGCTTAATTCTAGTGCCTAGCTTTTGACTGGAGTGGAGTAAGGCTGGTCTTCCTAGATGGCCTCCTAGACCGCCTTTTAAAATATTTTGTAGTCCTCCACTTTCATGTTTATATGTATGTAAAATCTCATACAGTCATATGAGTTTGGGTGTTGGGGCTTACTTGATGGAAACCAATGGCAATTGCGTTAACCATGCTATGATGATGAAGGCTATCAACAAAACTAAAAGAGCTGTTGTTATTTATGAAAAATTATGATATTATTCAATTGATTTTTTAAACATTAAAAAAATTCTTCAAATATTTTACATGCATAGCACACGAGAATCGTGAAATTTCAAAAAATCTCAATATTTTCTGTTTTATTTCGTTTTCAAAATTTTACTTGCTCTAGCACATAATGATTGCGAACATTTTGAAAATATCAAAACTTTCTATTTTCTTCAATTTTAAATATTTTGTTCCTTATAGCATATGAAAATCGCTAAATTTTAAAGTATCTAAAAAAACTGTTTTATTTGGTTTTACAATTTTTGTATTAAAAAAATCGTGAAATTTTCAAAAATCTCAAAATTTTCAGTTTTCTTTGAATTCTTCTCATTTTGCTTGCTGTAGAAACATGAAAATCGCAATATTTCCAAAAGTCCATTTTTTTTGTTTTATTTGGTTTTTCAACATTTTGCTTACTAACAAACAAAAATCGCAAAAATTTCAATTATCTCGATTTTTTTGTTTTCTCTACCTTTCAATACTTTGTGTGATATATTACGTTGAAATCGCAAAGTTTTGAAAAATGTCAATTTTTTTGTTTCTTTCTTTTTCATTATTTTGCTTGCATAGCACACAAAAATCATGAACAACAACAACAACAACAACTGAGCCTTTTATCCCAAGTATATGGGGTAGGCTACATGAACCAACATGAGAATCACGCCGGGTCCAGCACATGAATCCTCTGTCTCCACTCACTTCTATCGAACAATATACTTTCATTGAGTCCTTTGGCAACCATATCGTTTCGTATCACCTCCATCCATGTTTTCTTCGGTCTCCCTTTTGCCCTTTTGCCATTACCCATATCGAGAGTATCTATTCGTCGAACCGGTGCTTCCATAGGTCTGCGTCGCACATGACCAAACCATCTAAGCCGGTTTTCCCGCATCTTCTCCTCCACGGGTGCTACACCAACTTTTGCACGAATATCCTCATTTCGCACCTTGTCTTTTCTAGTGTTACCGCACATCCAACGAAGCATGCGCATCTCCGCCACGTGCATCTTCTGTGTATGATGCTTCTTAGGAGCCCAGCATTCTGTACCATATAATAAGGCAGGCCGAATAGCGCTCCGATAAAACTTCCCTTTCAATTTTAACGGAAAGTTACGATCACACAAAATCCCTGTTGCACTCCTCCATTTCAACCAACCAGCTTGGATCCTTTGATTAACATCACTATCGATCTCCCCATTCCTTTGGATGATGGAACCTAGATATCTAAACTGGTCGCTCGGTGATATCTCTTGCCCTTCCAATGTTATACCAATATGGTTTTGACTTCTCTGGCTACTAAATTTGCAGTGCATATATGCTGTCTTGGACCTGCTCAATCTGAATCCCCGAGATTCCAATGTTTGTCTCCATAATTCCAATTTGGCATTAACCCCTGCTTTCGTCTCATTTACTAGAACAATATCATCAGCGAATAGCATACACCAAGGGACCTCATCTTGGATAGTTCTAGTAAGCTCATCCATCACGATGGTAAACAGGAATGGACTTAATGCAGATCCTTGATGTAAACCAATAGTAATCGGAAAATCACTTGTTAAGCCACCGCAAGTTCTGACATTTGCCACTACTCCGTCGTACATATCCTTGATTATGTCAATATACTTGACGGGGACCCCCTTTTTCATCATTGTCCCCCATAATAACTCTCTAGGTACCTTGTCGTACGCTTTTTCTAAATCAATAAATATCATATGCAAATCTCTTCTCCTCTCTCGAAAGCGTTCGACAAGTTGACGAAGCAAATGGATCGCCTCTGTCGTCGATCGTCCAGGCATGAAACCAAATTGGTTCTCTGTTATCTTAATATCCTTCCTTAGCCTGTGTTCAATCACTCTCTCCCAAAGTTTCATGGTGTGACACATTAGTTTTATTCCACGGTAGTTTGAGCAACTTTGAATGTCACCCTTATTCTTGTAGATAGGTACAAGGATACTTTTCCTCCATTCATTTGGCATCTTTTTTGTCTGCCAAATCTTATTAAACAGATCTGTCAGCCATTTAACGCCTATTTCTCCTAAGCATCTCCAAATCTCGATAGGAATCCCGTCAGGACCAACCGCTTTTCTTAAACCCATTCTGTTCAAAGCTTCTTTAACCTCAGTAAGTCTTATTTTACGCATGAAATCACGATTTATATCTTGAGATTGAATGACAAGTCCATCCAAATTCTTAGTAAAGCTCTCATTGAACAATTTGTCAAAATAATCTCTCCATCTTTCCTTGATATCCTCATCTCGAACTAAAACCTTCTGATTTTCATTTTTGACACACTTCACCGCACATAAGTCTCTAGTCTTCCTTTCCCGCATTCGAGCAATCCGGTATATATCATTTGCAGCCTCTTTAGTGTCTAATTTCTCGTACACCTCCTTGTAGACCTTAGATTTAGCTTCCCGAACAGCTTTCTTAACTTCCTTTTTAGCCATTTTGTACTTCTCAAATCTCTCCACATCTCTACTTTTCTTCAAATCTTTATAAGAATCTCTTTTAATTTTAATAGCAGCCTTTACATCTTCATTCCACCATGATATGTTCTTAGATGGTGGAGCACCACCTCTCGACTCACCAAGTAGATCTCTAGCTACTTTCTTGATACAACTAGCCATTTTGTTCCATGTTTTGTCTGGATCATCTTCCGACTGCCAATCCGCTTCTTGTACTACACGATCTATAAAAGCCTTTTGATTACCTTCTTTCAATCGCCACCATTTAATTTTAGGCTCTACCTTACGTCTAATCTTCCTAGGTTCTCTTCTAAATCGAAAATCTAGAACTAAAAGTCTATGTTGAGTAGTTACACTCTCACCTGGCACTACCTTACAGTCGATACAACAACCTCTATCTATTCTTCTCGTCAGAAAAAAGTCTATTTGACTAGCATTTGATCCGCTCCTAAAAGTGATAAGGTGGGACTCTCTTTTCCTAAACCAGGTATTTGCTAAGATCAAGTCATAAGATAAAGCAAAATCTAGAATCGAGTCACCTACTTCATTCCTTTGTCCGAAACCAAAACCTCCATGGATAGTATCAAACCCACTACGACTAGTACCTACATGTCCATTAAGATCACCACCAATAAATAACTTCTCTCCACTAGGTATACTTTGCACCACCTCGTCTAAATCCTCCCAGAATAGACGCTTACTAGCGTCATCAAGACCTATCTGTGGTGCATAAGCACTAATAACATTAAAGATCTCTCCACCTAGAATAAGCTTAACCAGTAAAATTCTATCACCTTTTCTCCTAATCTCAACTACATCCTCAAGCAACCGTCTATCTATGATTATACCTACCCCATTACGATTTTTATCTCTACCCGTATACCAAAGCTTATAACCCCAAGGCTCTATGACTCTACTCTTTTCACCTACCCATTTAGTTTCTTGCAAACACATAATACCAACTCTCCTCCTAATCATCACCTCCACTAATTCTATTAGTCTACCCGTAAGGGAACCTATATTCCAGGAAGCTAGACGGATCCTATGAAACCCTTGCTTATTTGTCACTACACCCGGGGTCCGATGTAGCGCGCCGTCTCTGGACGACGACCCTTGCTTATTTGTCACTACACCCGGGGTCCGATGTAGCGCGCCGTCTGTAGACGACGACCCTTGCTTATTTGTCACTACACCCGGGGTCCGATGTAGCGCGCCGTCTCTGGACGACGACCCTTGCTTATTTGTCACTACACCCGGGGTCCGATGTAGCGCGCCGCATCTGGACGACGACCAAGCCCTTGCATATTTAACACTACACCCGGGATCCGATGTAGCGCGTCGCTGAGTAGGGGACGCCCCAACGATATTCTGATTCTGGTTCATGTCATAGAATGTGACAAAGTTTTACGTTGGCTGTCACAAGCCTACCACAACCCTCACCCTTTCTCATCCGGACTTGGGACCGGCAACGGTGGGTTTACACAAAAATCATGAAATTTAGAAAATTTTAGAATTGTATGTTTTCTTTGGTTTTTCCAATATTTTACTTGCTCATACTTTAGAGAATTTCCGGGTATTAAGAAAACAAAAGGCTTATGAAGTAAAAGAAGAAAAGGTAGCTTATTGCTACCAAGAACCTAAAAGAACAAAGAAATCAAGTCTGAATGTTTGAAACTTGGTGTAACTGGGACCCCAACAACACATGAAAATTGTGAAGTTTTTAAAAATTCTAATTTTTTTTGTTTTCTTTATTTTGATATTGTAGCACACGAAAATCGTGAAATTTCAAATTTCTCAATTTTTTCTATTATGTTTAGTTTTTAAATATTTTTCTTAAACATATGAAAACCGCAAGATCTTTAAAACTCAAGAATTTTTTGTTTCCTTTGGCTTTCAAATATGTTTTGTTTGTACATGACAATCGTGAAATTTTCAAAAGTCAACAATTTCTGTATTTTCATATTTTACATGATATATAACACAAGAAAATCTCAAAAAAAATTCCTTCCATATTTCAATATTATGCATGCTATATAGCATACGGAAATCGTGAATTTTTTTATTTCGTTCAAAATTCTAATATTTTACATGCTATAGCATATGAAAATAGTGACAAACAACAACTGAGCCTTTTATCCCAAGCATATGGGGTAGGCTACATGAACCAACATGAGAATCACGCCGGGTTCAGCACATGAATCCTCCGCCTCCACTCCTATCGAACAATATACTTTCATTGAGGACTTTGGCAACCATATCTTTTCGTATTACCTCCATCCATGTTTTCTTCGGTCTCTCTTTCGTCCTTTTGACATTGCCTATATCGATAGTATCCATTCGTCGAACTGGTATTTCCATAGGTCTGCGTCGCACATGACCAAACCATCTTAGCCAGTTTTCCTGTATCTTCACCTCTACCGGTGCTACATCAACTTTTGCTCGAATATCCTCATTTCGCACATTATCTTTTCTAGTGTTACCATACATCCAACGAAGTATTCACATCTCCGCTTGTGCATCTTCTGTGTATGATGCTTCTTAGGAGCCCAGCATTCTGTACCATATAGAAAGGCATGCCGAATGGTGCTTCGATAAAACTTCCCTTTCAACCTTAACCGAAATTTATGATTGCACAAAATCCATGTTGCACTCCTCCATTTCAACCAACCAGCTTGGATCCTTTGATTAGCATCGCTATCGATCTCTTCATCCTTTTGGATGATGGAACCTAGATATCTAAACTGATCGCTCGGTGATATCTCTTGTCTTTCCAGTATTATACCAATGTGGTCTCGATTTCTCTGTTTGTTAAATTTGCAATGCATATATGTTGTCTTGGACCTGCTCAACCTGAACCCCTGAGATTCTAACGTTTGCCTCCATAACTCCAATTTGGCATTAACCATTGTTTTCGTCTCATTTACTAGAACAATATCATCAGCGAATAGTATACATCAAGGTATCTCATCTTGGATAGTTCTAGTAAGCTCATCCATCACGATGGTAAACATGAATGGACTTTATGCAGATCCTTGATATAAGCCAATTGTAATTGGAAAATCACTCGTTAGGCCGCCGCAAGTTCTGACATTTGCCACTACTCTATCGTACATATCCTTGATTATGTCAATGTACTTGATGGGGACCCCCTTTTTCATCGTTGTCCTCCATAATACCTCTCTAGGTATCTTGTCGTATGCTTTCTCTAAATCAATAAATATCATATGTAAATCTCTTCTTTCGAAAACGCACGACAAATTGACGAAGCAAATGAATAGCGTGTGTCGTCGATTATCCAGGCATGAACCCAAACTGGTTTTCTGTTATCTTAACATCCTTCCTTAGCCTATGTTCAATCACTCTCCCAAAAGTTTATGGTGTGACATAAGTTTTATTCCACGGTAGTTTGAGCAACTTTGAATGGCACCCTTGTTCTTGTAGATATGTACAAGGGTACTTTTCCTTCATCCATTTGGCATCTTTTTGGTCTGCCAAATCTTATTAAACAGATCTGTCAGCCATTTAACGCCTATTTCTCTTAAGCATCTTCAAAGCTAGATAGGAATCCCGTCTGGACCAACCGCTTTTCTTGATCTCATTCCCTTCAAAATCTCTTTAACCTCTAGTATTCTTATTTTACACATGAAATCACGGTTTATATCTTGAGATTGAATGACAAGTTCATTCAAATTCTTAGTAAAGCTCTCATTGAACAATTTGTCAAAATAATCTCTCCATTTTTTCTTGATATTTTCATCTTGCACTAAAACCTTCTGATCTTCATCTTTGACGCACTTCACTGCACATAAGTCTCTGGTCTTCTTTTCCTGCATCCGAGCAATCCAATATATATTATTTTCAGCTTCCTTAGTGTCCAACTTCTCGTACACCTCCCTGTAGACCTTAGCTTTAACTTCCCGAACAGCTTTCTTAACTTCCTTTTTAGCCATTTTATACTTATCAAATCTCTCAGTATCTCTGTTTTTCTTCAAATCTTTATGAGAATCTCTCTTGATTTTAATAGCAGTCTTTATTTCTTCGTTCTACCATAATGTGTCCTTAGATGGCGAAGCACCACCTCTCGACTCACCAACTAGATCTCTAGCTATCCTCTTGATACAACTAGCCATCTTGTTCCATATTCTGTCTGAATTATATTCAGACTGTCAATCCGCCTTTTGAACTACATGATCTATAAAAACCTTTTGGTTACCTTCTTTCAGCCGCCACTACTTAATTTTAGGTTCTACTTTACGTCTAATCTTTCTAAATTCTCTTCTAAATCGAAAATCTAGAACTAAAAGTCTATATTGAGTGGTTACATTCTCACCTGACTCTACCTTACAGTCAATGCAACAACCTCTATCTATCCTTCTAGTCAGAAAAAAGTTTATTTGACTTGCATTTGATCCGCTCTTAAAGGTGATAAGATGAGACTCTCTTTTTCTAAACCAAGTGTTTGCTAAGATCAAGTCATAAGACAAGGAAAAATTTAGAATCGAGCTACCAAAACCTCCATGGATAATATCAAACACACTACGATTAGTACCTACATGTCCATTGAGATCACCACCAATAAATAACTTCTCTCCACTAAGTATCTTTTGCACCATCTCACCTAAATCCTTCCAGAATAAATGCTTACTAGCGTCATCGAGACATATCTGTGGTGGATAAGCACTAATAATATTAAAGATCTCCTTTCTAGAATAATCTTAACCAGTAAAATTCTATCATATTTTCTTCTAATCTTAACTACATTCTCAAACAACAGTCTATCTATGATTATGTCTATCCCATTACGATTTTTATCTTTACCCGTATACCAAATCTTATAACCCAAGGCTCGATGACTCTACCCTTTTCACCTACCCATTTAGTATCTTGTAAACACATAATACCAACTCTCCTCCTAATTATCATCTCTACTAATTCTGTTCTTGTATCCGTAAGAGAATCTTTGTTCCAAGAAACTAGACAGATCTTATGAAACCCTTGTTTATTTGTCACTACACCCGGGATCCGATGCAGCGCACTGCTTCCGGACGACGATCTTGAAGTCCTTGCATATTTAACGCTACACCCGGGATCCGATACAGCGCATCGTTGAGTAGGAGACGTCCTAACGATATTCTTATTATGGTTCATGTCATAGAATATGACAAAGTTTACGTTGGCTGTCATAAGCCTACTACAACCCTCACCCTTTCTCATCCAGACTTGGGACCGGCAACGGTGGGTTTAGCACATGAAAATAGTGAATTTTAAAAAAATGTCATAGTTTTTTTTTTGTTTTTCTATATTTTTTCTGCAAATCGTGAAATTTTTAACTCTTAATTTCATGCTATATAGCACACAAAAATCATGAAATTTTTCAATATTTTACCTTTAAAACCTAAATAGCGAGAGAAAATAGAAATATTGTAAAGAAGATGGTCAATCAGAATTTTTCCACCATATAAGCTTTAGCTATATGGGATGAAAGAGCGGTAAATATTGAGTAGGGGTCCAATTATTTTTTTTCCATGATCCAAATGTAGCAAGAGAATTAAATAGGGGGTAGGTAACAATTTTTCCACTAAAGTCCAATCCAGATAAAGAAATGTTCCCCGCATATAGCTTTCTTATAGATAATATAGATAGATAGTATTGCTCATTAAGACAAGTGAGAAGAGATTATGATGAATACCACTTCCAATTGCAGATGGATGAAACAAATGTTAGTTGTCATTGCTCAAATGCATGCAATTAATATTAGGGTAGTAACTTTGATAGAAGTTCTCTTAGCAGATAGGTCGCACTATGATGTATGGAAAGCTAATAGGGTGGCAAAAAAATTCTTTTCACGGGGAAGGGCGCCAGAAGTATAGCATTGCATGTCTATGTCCTACGTATTTAATTTGAGTTTCTACGCCTGACCATTTCTACCTCCAGAAACTCAGTTGAAGTCTAGATTCCAATGGTTGAAGTTGCATATGCTTTATATGATGTAACCTTTGAAAGATATGGAGATATATCATTTGATCAAGTCATATCCTTCATTGGCTTGACCAAATTTTAAGTTTTGGATTTATATTTGAAGTTTGGTGATCTGTTGTTTCTTGTCATGTTTTGTCCAATATGGTAAAATTTTCGTAGTATTATGTAGTAGCCCAGATAAAATGTTGGGGGAAATCTCAGAACACATTTTGTTGAGGATTTTTTTAATTGAAAATCTTACAATGTAAAAGCTTCTTAAAATTTCTTATCCGTGACAAGCAGAAATCATGAGATAACTTTGCATTCATTTTGTGGTCTTACAGTTGTTGCTTGTATTGATTTAGTATTTATATCTCATGCAAAATTGAGTTATGGCTGTGAGGATTCATGAAATAAAGGAGCATGTTTTCGCTGACTGCTAAATTCACTGATTGTTGGAATAGTCTGCCCTCCTTCACTCACCCATGTGACATCCCCCCCCCCCCCCCCCCGATTTTCTAGAAAATTAGTAGCAATTAAAACTTTAAAGCTCTATGCTCCTCTATCTTATTAGAAAGCCACGTGATTAAAATCCTCCCTCTTTCTTTAATTTTATCTTCAATTCTAATTTGAAGAAGTCAAATCATATGACAATCAATGAGTTCCCCTCAATTTCCAAATGGATCAATCCCAAATAGACCTAACCTTCCAAGTAAAGTTTTTGAAATATACAAGTGGACGGATTGATCAAGTTTGAAGTTTTTAACTTTAAATTCATATGTTGGTTTAGAAAATTTTGAAAAGTACCCAAGTAATAGGCCAAAAGTCTAGGAAATTGGCTTCCTGGCAAGCTTGTCTGGGAGGAGGAAGTGGCGTATGAATCGCTCGCCGGTGGAAGAAGTTGCTCCGGCGTACAAATCTGCTCACTGATGGATGAAGTAGGAAATAACAACGAAGTTGGCGAGGGGTGAAGTCCTTTGCTGGCTGCAAACGAGGCTAGAGAAAGAACCGATGCATTGGATTGAGGGAGGTGGGTCTGGTTTTAATCAAGGGTAATATGCATCTAGCTGTCCAAGACCATCCAGTACTTTCTTAGTACCGAGAGGATCACCCATTATTGCATACACAGCTTGATATGTGTTTGGACACATCCTCTCACCAAAATACATACACATCAATACGTATTTGTTTATAATTTTCCACAGCTCAATATGTGTTTGGACACATCCTCTCACCAAAATACATACACAGCTTGATACGTATTTGTTTATAATTTTCCAAGAAGAGGGCATCACCCACTATTGCAAGGAATGACGATGTGCATTCTAGTTTAGTTATCTTTAACAAATGTCGTGTTATTGAATATTTGGCATGTTTTGGTTAGGGAGAAGTCTAAAAAAAACACAGCTTTATCTGCATGTGAGCTTTTTTATGTGTTACTGAAAAAGCATTTATTATATTCTCCTATTTTTTTATTGCCGTTTCCTTTTTCTTTTCTTCTTCTTTTTCTTTTTCTTTTGCATAATTTAATATGAATATTACTTGCCTCTAATCACAAACTGTTACAATTTGAAGCCCATTTCTGTTGTGCATTTGTACAGTTGTTCTAACACTTGAATCTCCTGATGTCGGTTCTATTTATGTAGTTGCCCTATTCCTTTTCCACTTAATCATGATCAATGATGCGAATATTCACTAACCTATCTTTGATCTTGAATTCTGGCAGAGTGTGGCTTATGATAGATCAAGTGCTCCTAAAGACTGTGTGGTCTCTGCATGGTTCGAACCAACTGGTGAGCCCGTTCAAGCTCAAGTCTTGACGAAATTCTCCTATGATCTCGAGAAGAGCAATGCACAAACATTTAACATCGATTCAACAAACATGGGCGCTGTCAATGTGATCCGGCTCGAGTTCACATCAAACCACGGCAACCCCTCTTTAACGTGCATTTATCGCTTCAGGGTTCATGGCCATGAATACAACACGCCGCAATCCGAAGATGCAAATTCCTTAGAAGAGGGTTAGATAAATGATTTGGGAGGATTGTCTTTTAAATCGTGCGCCTTCATTTTGTAAAATTAGATGTTTCCGCAGCTTGTATTGATTTGTTCCACAATTGTCGAACCCATGCCGTGTATTCTTATGCATATGCATGCATATAACTGGAATCATGTAGAAGTTAGTTTCTTCACTCTTAAAATGTTATATTATTGCGTACTGTAACTGGAGATGAGTGTTGTATGGTTTCTTCACTCATCTATTCTCTTCTTCTTATGCTATTGTGAAACTAATTTTATTGTCATGATCATTATCTTGATTTATGTATGTTGCACATCTCACGCACCATTTCATATGAGAGGCCAATGGCACCAGCAGTAGACCATAGTGAATTGGCTGTGGCCGTGCAGCGCCAAAACAAGATAAAATAGGGGATGGTAGGTTTCAGGGTTTAATTGTGGTGAGATCGACCTTAGGGAACTGGGTGCCGCCGACTGCAGCCCTATTTTTGGCTTCAAATATAATAAGCATAACAAAATTTTAGTAATAATATATACTATATTTTATATTAATAAAAGGCTAACATATATTAGTGAACAGCTAGATGGATTCTTTGGTCGGCCTTTGGCAAAAGAAAAGAGGAAGGCAGCATGCTTTCTTTTTCCAGCTCATCCAGCCGTCCAAAAAGCAGTATTGCACCGCCCCTGTAACTTTCAATATTCTATTTCTCATAAAAGATTTAGAGATTTTAATTTTGGGTAAATTATCAAAACCCCCGAGCAATTTTTTCTGTTGTAAAAAACCCTCCGGTCTCGAAATGTTAGGCAAAAACCTCCTAGAAAAGTTTTTCGCTGTCCAGAAACCTCTTACCTGAGATATCTAGTCGTTGGCTGCGATATCTGAGCAGTAGTCAGCAATATCTAAACAGTTGCATGTGATATCTAAATCGCTACCTGCGATATCTAAATAGATTGTATGGATTAGTTAGATATAACATGCTACTATGTGGATACTGCAGGAAAAATTTTCAGGAAGGCTTTGACTGTTGTTTTGAGGCGGGGGTTTTGACAATAGAAAAAAGTGTTTGGTTTTTTTTTTGGTCGACAATTTACCCTTTAATTTTAAGATTAATTTCTTCCTTTTAGCTCCAGTTTACATTTTAAAAATTGTTTTTGGATGTGACCCCCTGTGTGAGTCGAACGGGCGATCTTTTATTTTTGAGAAGAGATTCTAACCGAATGACCTGTAGCACTGGCATTTTAAAATATTTATTTCCAAGTATTATATTCTTCTTAAAGTCTCTCTATATAAAAATATTTAAAGTCACTATAATCTTTTAATCTCTATCATGTTTAACTACTAACCTTCTTATAAAATTTAAATATTTTTTCATGATTTCTATCATAAGCATACATGCATTGCTTGTATGGGATTCACAATAGCGTTACAACTAAACGTATTTTCCTTCTAAAAATCCATACACTTAGACAACCTACATGCAATGTTGAAAGCTTCTTGATTCAAAACTTTCTGAGTTTAAAATTTATTACTAAGAATAGTGTTCTACTTCTACCACTGGCGGGATTTTATCAAGGATGAGACCAAAATTGCTTTTGTTGTAGAGGCTCCATGCCCGAACGTAGAGTTTCGGGGGCGATAGCCCCTGAGCCGAATTTTTTGAATAATAACCGCATATGGTATTTCCATATGACACTCATATATATATATATATATGAGACGCCAAATTTATAAAAATAGAACAGGGAAAAACTGGGAAATTATATTGTGATGAGGTTTTGAACAGTGAGAATAATTTAATTCCAAAAAAATACATCTCAAGTGGAAGTTAAACTTCCTCTCAAAGACCAGAGCTTATGATAGCGTCTAAGACCACTAGGTCACAATCATCTTCGTGTTTTTTTTTGAATTTATATAATGATATATGTACAAAGGCCATGGCCCTATCCTGTCCTCAAGTGGGTCCGCCCCCTACTCCTACCATCTACCCAAGAGCAAATAAATTCATTTTTTATAATAGATAGTCTGTGCGGATACGATGAAGATAAATAGGAAAAATCTTAATTGTTGTACATACTTAGTATATATATTTTTTGGCTCTGCATCTTGAGAATAAGTCAAGAATAATTATCAAAGCGGCATGCAAGGTGCAATTAATCATCAGCTATTATTGCTGACAAACATGTCATCATTGTTTCAAATATCAGCTTTATTAGATGCAATAGAACTCTTTTTAAGAGTTAGACCTGGCCAAACAAAGTTGTTCCAGTAATTGTTACTTGCAAGTGTTTCCTTTCTTCCAAGTGCTCAAGGCTATGTAATTTTAAGAACATCATATTTAGGAATATACCATGGCTTGTATATTAATCTAACCTGAAAATTCCTAAGGACATAACATTCTGCATTTATGAGAAACATTGCATTCAAAGCAGGATGCAAACAAATACGGATAATCTGAGCCGATTCTATATAAATGTCCGATTTTTATCAAAATTTTCATTGTATGTTCGAATCTGTATCCGCGTCAGTTAGTCGGGACATGGAACTGAAAAGATGCTTTCGTGTTTGGTTGAACACTTGTAGGCCTCTGTCATCTACTCTGCGGGCCCACATTCTCTTTGTTTAGGATCCGCCCCACAAAAGAAATGGATGTGCAAGGCACCTTTTCACTCATGCTTGTGCTTTGTTGCGGGCATATATATTGCAATTCCAGTTCCAAAAAAAAATTGCAATTCTTGTAATTATAAGTTTTTAATTGGGTGAAAAATAATAGGCGTATCGGTACTAATGGAGGCCGAAATCTTCCTCAGATGTTGTCCATCGATCTGACTGCAAACGGTTCTGAATGGTTGTGATTGAGAGCGAAAATTAGATATGTGGATCTCAATGGATTGTTGGATATTATTGACGCCGGGCTACCTGTAAGGGAAGTCCCAGGATGGGAAACCACCGTAGGACCCTCCGACGGTCAAGTAAGTACCGGAGAATAAAGGCAGCGTAGCAGCGTATTGGAATCAATTCGACTTACCTGGATCGTCTGGTGGATAGGGTTTATATAGTGGTCGCATGAAGTGGACCAGCGCGAGATTCTCGCCGCCCGTTACGTCTCTGCATCACGTTCGTGCTGATGGCGGGACGTGCCCATTAATGACGGGATGCACTTGTTAATGGCGAGATATGCTAGCGTGAGATGCGGGTTGTGGAGCGGCGGAGATCTCGTCGAGGCGAGATACACAGAGCCGTTACGGGGGCGCTTGGGCTTCGTGCTCTAGGTTGAACAGGGAACCAGAGGAAGCTTAGCTCGGTGGATAGCTCGGTGGCCGAGGAAGCTCGGCTATAGGATTGCTCGGAGGAGAGCCGTCGGATGGTCGTTTAGGCGAAATTGGGAAGGTACTCCGGAGATGTCCCCGAAAGGTTGGATGCAACCTCGGAGGCGAGGCTCCGAAGAATGTCCCCGATGCATCATACTTGTTCCAGCTCTGTAGCCCCCAGGAGTCCAGCGGGCTTAGCGGATGATACGTCATCCGCAATGTGTCGTGATCTGGGGAATACTCATTTATGAGCCTTATCATTAGCCTCCCCCCACTCTCGTCCTGACCTATTTATTGGCCGGGGTTGAAAGTGGTAAGCCTGGTTTTTGACGATTCAACCTAAGATTCCCCTGCAATGGGTTGTTGGACGAAGACGCACCGTTTGGCAGCTACCCGTCTTGAATCCCTAGATTCACGTGGCGGCTCGCGAAGTGCCTCAGTTCCCGTGCGTGTCTTTGGTGACGTCAGTGTATCAGTGAAATGATTACGCCTAAAAAGGAGGGCGCTGTTTCGTTCACACGGCTGGTTGGGCTACCTATTCTCCACTGGGTGGTAGAACGTGGGTGACTGTCACCCGAATTCTGGTGAGAGGGGGCGTGTTCAATGGCCGGTTGCCACGTGGAGTCTCGGTGGTCGCACGGTGTGACGCTTCATTTTGGCGGGAACGGATGCGGGTCGTTGGATGCCTTCTTGCTGAGTGTATAAATAGGGGGTTCATCCCATGCTGATTACTTTACCCTAGCCATCTCTTTGTCGTTTGAAGATTGCCCGGTGCACATTCGCTTAGGCAGGAACTTCAGCTGTCAAAACTTTTCCTCGGCCAAACCTTTCTTGAATCAGGTTAGATGTCTTCCTCCGAAATATCTATTGACGTAGTAGGGGCTGAGTCGGGCGATGAGGTTTCAGTTTCTGAGGCAGAGTCGGGCGATGAGGCTTCAGTTTCTGGGGCCGAGTCTAGCGGATCTTCTTCCTCCTCGGCTTCCGATGGCCGAGAGAGTTTTTCTTCTTCATCCTCGTCTTCGTCTTCTGTATCGGGCTCGCCCCCCAGGAAGAACGACGCCCTCGTCCCTCGTCGTCGGGGGGCAAAACGGGTCCCCAAGGCGCTCATCGGAATACCTGCGATGCGCCCTCAGTTTTGAACTGTCTGGATGAGCTTTCTGACATCCGGGCCCGCTACCCTCTGGTTATTCACTCCGTTTGGCCAGGAAAGGCGAGCGGGCAGACCAGGCGCATGGCAAAGAGATTGCCCTATACTTGAAAGCATTCCGGGCAGGGATGCGTCTGCCCTTCTCGCCTGAGCTTTGTGCCATGCTCCATTGTTTCTGTCTCGCCCCGGGCTAGCTAGCGCCGAATTCGTGGAGGATTCTCCTCGGGTTTCTGGTCCGGTTGAAAATTGATCGGATCCCCTTTGATGTGAGCCTACCCCTTTCTTTCCTTTGCTATAAAAATCACCCCGGTACCAGCAAGGACGAACCGAGCTGGGTATATCTTTCATTTAAAAAACATAAGGGTATGGCTGCTGGTTCGGGGGTAGTGGTTGTCCCTTCTTCCATCCACGACTGGAAGGAGAAGTTTGTCTTCGTCGGGCCACTAGAGGGTGAGGATTGGACGGTTCCCATCAAGTGGCATAGGGACGACTGTCCTAGAATTAGGCAGTCGAATGCTCCCGGGGCAAGAGTGGTGTCTCAATAGGAACCGATCCAGCGGGCCGATGTCCTGCTTTCCGAGCAGGCTTTGAGCTGGGCGGGACTCGATCCCGCGCACTTCGTGGGTGAGTTAGGGCTCGTGCCAATCTATTTAGACTTGCTTAAATTTAGTTGCTTTTTTTTTTCTTTTGTCGCCAATATTTTCTTATGGTATCTTGCAGAGTCGATGGATCGCTCGAAGATTATGGCTGCCATGGCCGCCAAGGCCAAGGGGAGGAAGGGCGGCAGCGCAAGCTCATCCCGGCCTGCTCCGGACACGGCTCCCCAGCAAGCACCCATAGCCAAGGTTCCCACAGCGCCCCCCATTCCGGAGGAACACCGCAGGGGAGGACAAAAGCACACGCGAGATCCGGCCCCCCGATCTAGGACGGAAGCGCCGTCTTCTGCCGAATCCCCCCTCAAGAAGCAGAAGAGGGTGGTTTCTCGGCCCCCTCAGGCCGGGATTCAGGAGCAGGCGGGCGACTTCTGTATCGAGGTGCCCTCGAGGCTCTCTGTGGCCGACAGTTTACTGGCAGACATGGAGAAGGTAAAGGGGACCAAGATCCCCCGAGGCACCATGAAGGCACAAGTGGCGGCGATAGGTCAGGAGGCCGTTCGGGTCGGTAACTCTCACAGAATTTCTCCAAGTATATATATATATTATCTCCTAACACGGCTCCCGTTTTCCTAGGTCCTCCAGCATTGCGCTCTCCTCGCTGTAATGGAGTCCGAGGAGGTGGCCCCGGCGATGAAGAAGGCGGGCGAATCTTCTTCGCGAGAAGAAGAGCTCCTTTCCCGGCTGCAACAGAAATAAGAGAAGGCGGCCCTCCTTGATTCGAGGTAGGTCTCGGAGGGCCTGACGGTCGCCAAGTTGAAGAAGTCACATCGGCTCATAACTGAATCTAACCTGGCTATCCAGGCCTAGATAGGGGAGGTCAACGGGCTCTTCGACGCCATGAAAAGGCAGAGGGACTCGTTCAAGCGGGATGCTCAAGCGTCATACGAGGCGGCGAAGCTCACGGAGGGAAGAGCGGATAGGGTCGTGGAAGAGTGCAAGACCTCTGACCAGTTCTACCTCGACCTCGCCGACTCCGCGGCCGTTGGGTGGCACAACGCCCTCGATGTCGTTAAGGAAGCCATGCCCGGGTTCGAAGATCAAAAGCTTCGTGCTAGGTATCCCCAAGCCGAGGAAGCGCCGTAAGGGGTGGTGTCGATCCGGCCGGGGGAGGCGAGGCGGCGGGCGGAAGCGCCGAGCCGGATGTTTCGATCGTAGCCCCAGAAGGAGGCGCCGATCAAAGGGAAGTGGGGGCCGAGAAGGCAGTTTGAGCTACCGCGTCCTAGTCACTAAATTTTGTAAGCGTCCGGGCATTTTGTAAGGCTGGGGAGCCCATAATACCTTGTATAAAATTTTTGGATATAAATAAAGTATTTTTAGTTCGCAAGTATACCGATTCGCAAGTATTTTTATCTAGCAAGTAATTTATCTCGCTTTCAAAGTGCTTCTATTTTCACAAGTGTAGATAGGTTGGTGTCCAGTGGACTCCTAACACATGTGAAGTTGGGCGTCGAGTGCTGGGCGAGCGCGACTTACGAGCTAGCGAAAACCAAGTAATAGGTAGACCGGCGCCTGCCATCACCCAGAGCCGAGGTGACGACTGCGCACTGCGTATATAAATCAAACGAACGCCAAGTATAGGTAGGTCAGTGTCCCCCTCACTCCGGAGTCGAGGTGACGATTGTGCGTCGTGTATATAAATCAAACGAACGCCAAGTATAGGTAGGTCAGCGTCCCACCCACCCCAGAGTCGAGGCGACGATCGTGCGCCGCGTATATAAATCAAACGAACTCCAAGTATAGGTAGGTCGGCGTCACACTCAAACGGCGTCACACTCACCCCATTTGATTTTAAAATACGTAATCTTGTAGAAAACGGGTTTAATAGTAAAAGGTATTTAAGTGTAAATTCGTATTCCCGTATTCTATATTCCCAAAAGATATCGTGCTATATTGCATATGAGTATTGTGAAGAGGTAGGTCATTACCTCGTGATCTATCTAAAGGTATAGAAAGAAATATGATGTTTTAATGTCGAAACTAAACCACATGGTATTTTACTGAAAAAGTACGATAAAAATTACAATATGAAATATTTTGCTATGAAACTTGTTCATGATATTTTGTTAATATTTAATAGTCAAGATATGAGGGTTTGGTATGTTTGTATTTAAGAAAAGTTGGAATTTTTAAGAAAAACCGAATCGGAAGTCAGATTAACTCCACTTCCGTCGGGTTTTAGGAATATGAGTTTTAGGAATAGAAAAGAGGAGAGGGGGGAGGTACTTACTAGATTATAGCTTAGAAAAGAGGAAGGGGGAGTGGAAGTAAGTTCCGGTGCGTCGTTTCGTCGCCGGGAGCTCCTAGGGTCGTTGTCGGAAATTCGCCGGAGTTTCGTCCATCGCTAACTCCACTTGTACACAAAACTTCTAGAGAGTTTTCTTGAGAGTTTGGACAGAATTTATGAGTGAGGAGTGTGTGTTCAGGTGTGGTATTTATAGGGTAATCTAGGGTTTAGGGTAGGTGAAAGGTTGTATGAAAATTGTATTTAAAATAGAGTAAATATGTGTTTTTATTGACTCTGTAAATGTGCAGGGTAATTAAACTATGCAGGGGTTTCCAGAAGACCAAAAGACACAACTTTCATGAAGGGAATCGGCCGATCCGACTCGGTTCGGCCGGCGGTGCCGGCCGAGGCAGCCGCGCTGCCGGCCCGATCCGGCCGAGTCAGGCCGGGTCTTGGGGCCACGTGTCCCTCGTCGATTGGTGTTCCCCCTGGGCCAGTTTGTTTTATATGTGACTTTTAGTTTTTACGAGTTATGCACGTGTAGGCTCTTGGGCTTCTAAAAATTTAAAAGAAAATTAATTTAAAAATTAATGTGGCTAATGGGATTTGAACTCTGGTGCTTTGGTTCAGCAGTGCAAGGTCTTACCAATGAGCTACAAGCTCCTTCTTGCTATTAAAAAGCAAAACAAACTTATAACTTGTACTCGGGCAAAAATATCCCTTTCTGTATTTTTGAAAAAATTGTACAGAAAGTTGTACAGAAAGTTTAGGGTTGTTACATTCTACCCTCCTTATAAAAATTTCATCCTCAAAATTTGTAAAAGGAAAGTGTAATAGATTCAAGAAAAGTTTGATAACTGAAGTACTGATAGTGTATGAAAAGTAACAAAGTGATACAAGGGTTTTAAAAATGTGAAAGAGACTTACTAGTGTTACCTTGGTCAATTTTCTCGGCTTCTATGGCTGCTAAGGTGTAAGCATGTCGCCGTGGCACGTTCCTCCTAGCTGAAGGCACATTCCTCTGTCCTCGAGGCATGTTCCTCAGTGCCTGATGGAATTGGCGATTTGGCTGTGTAGGTGGAGGAGCTGGGAGCACAGGACGAGTTGCAGGAGCCTGGATAGCTGGCCGCTGCGGGTAGTTGGTGGGTGTGTGAGCTAAGTTGTATCTATAGGGACAGGTCTCTATTCTGTAATTGGACGCGCCACAAACTAGGCACAAGCCTTTTGCGTGCCTACAGTCCTTTATCAAATGTCCATCTTTCTTGCAATGGAAACAGAAATCTGGTCTTGGCTGGTTATTCGGTTCTTCCGATCTCCTGGGTTCGAACAATGGCTTGGAAGAGGCTCCTCCTGCCATTTGAGTGGCAGGGCGCTTCAAACCGGCAGATTGAGGTCTGCCCTTCTTCTTCACCACTGTCTCATATTTTCGGGCAGCCTTCAAAGCCAAATCATGTGTTGGGAAATCCCCTGTAGCTAATGCAACTTGGATTTCCGGGTCCAACCCTTGCTGAAATCTTCTAGTTTTGATCTCAGCAGTCGGTATGAGATGGGCCGCAAAGCTGTTACGGTCTTGTGTTAGCTGTGTAGTATGTGTTTTTAGGAAAACGAATACCGAGACGTATCTTACCTGCTGAGCATGGTAAACTCAGCATCATACTCATCTACAGATTTGGTCCACATTGAACCTTGTTGCAGATGGATGAACTGTTGCTCCATATCAAAGCGGGCAGTCTCAGGGAAGTACTTTGCATCGAACATGTCATGGAAAGTCTTCCATTCGATAGGCTGATGAAGACGGCTTTCTTCCGCCTTCCACCAAACCCGTGCATTGTCCGTGAGCTGCAGATTTGCAACTCGGACCCAAGATATTTCTGGCACTTGTGCTGCTGCCAGATAAACTTCAATGCTCTGAGCCCATTCCTCAGCTTCTAGAGGGCTCTATTTTCCTGAGAAGTTCTTGGGGTGCAGTGCCCGGAATTGCTTCACTCCGGGTGCTTCAGCTTCGGGACGGTTCATTAAAAGAGCAGTCTGCTGCTGCTGTCCTTCTAGGAGGTTGTGGATTGCCTCAAACAGAACCGTCTGCTCATTGATCGGAGCAGGGATGACAGGTGTAATTGGTAGGGGTGGTGGAGTGTTGTTGAAGTTGGTGCTGGTGTTGTTCGGGGAATCCATAATCTTGAATGAAAAATTTAGCTTAGGACAAATTCAAAGTATATGAAATTGTAAGATTCAAGGAATAGGTATTGTAAGGAATGTTTTCTGTTGCTGGTTCTTGTGTTATATTGCTTAGGTTGTCTACGCAGAACAGAACTGCATAGTAGTGTTCCATACATCTCTGATCTACACGGGCCACCAACAAAACCTGTCACGCCCCGCTTCCCAGTGTACAGGCAGAGGACGCGACGATACCGCTACGTATTTACTCAGAAGTAAATACGCTAAGCGTAACTAAGCAATATGAAAGAAATATACACAAAAGACAAATGCAATGAACATCAACTTTATTTATTAACATTCTGTTACAGTACATGGAAAAGTAAATACATGGAATGAAAAACGATGCCTAAACAGTGGCATAACAGAAATGGAAAGTACTAAAATGAAATGAAATAAGTACAAGTAGCTACAGCTCTGGGTCTTCGGTAAACTGGTCCAAGTCTTTAGTGCTGGTGGGCTCGATCTCCTGAAGGTCCGATCCACCTGACAACATTCCAAAGAAGAAAGAGAAGGAATGTCGTCAGCGAACAATCGCTCGGTAAGTCCCAAAGATAAGGGAAAAGTAGAATAGACACACAGAGAGAGAGAGTAGTTTTTAAAGTTGTATTATATTATATACTGTTGTATTTAGTGTTAACGCTGTTGTTTGTAGCTTGGTACAGAAGAGGCCAGTGTATACGAGAGGAGTCTCACTTGCCCCGGAGACTAAGGTATTAGGAACACAAGAAACCGTTTATGCCACGGTACAACAGCAATGGAATATAGGTTAGGTGTCTTATGGTTGCAGTCTCGTGCCACTTCTAACTCCTTCCGTACCAATCTACCCCTTAAACCCCGTGATGTCTTAATTGTATTGTTTGTAATAAATTGTAAGGTGTTGTTTGTACTGTTTTGTAAATGTAAATGGAAGACTTGTATTGTAAATGGAAGACTTGCCGAAACCATGATATTGTCTAAATGGAAATGTAGGTACTGGATAATCATGTAAATGGAATATATATCCATGGTTCGGTTCAGTCAAGTTATATAGATTGTATAGATTGTATATATTGAATATATGGATTCATGGATTGATGTTGAATTGTAGTTTGTACTTGAATCATATTCAAGTCAGATTATTTATAATGAGACTCAGTCTGAGTCAGACAATTAGAAAAGAAATTGAATTCCCGAATTAGGTTTTGGTGTTATCGGTAACCGCTGTACATGGGCGGCAGGATTTGCGTATTTTTCAAAGACGATTACCGTGTTGATAACACTGTTTATTAAGTTGTCTACCTTAAATAGGCAAACACCCATATCTCCGGCTCCCTGAGGCTCAAGAGTCTGGTCCCACTTAAACCTATATTTACTAGGGTCCTTATTGTAATTTATAAATCTTGAGGGGGTTTTACGTAAAAATAATTTTGTATAATTTTCAAAATACATCTCAAGTATTTAATTATCGTCTTTAGAGTTTTCATAGATGTATATTTTATCATTGTGACATTTCTAATGAATAAACATATTTTTCATAAAACATGGTATTTAATTGTAAAATGTTGAACTTGTATGAAATTGCATGGTATTTTCATGTAAAGTGATTCTTGTGATTTAGAAAAGTTGGACTATTTATATTATCACTAAAATAAATATTTTGATAATATATATATATATTTATATATATATATATATTTATATAAAAATAATTTTAATTTATTATATTTCTAGAAATCTCATTTTCTTAAGATATTTGTATTTTTAAATCTTTCGAGACCGAATGCTCCTTGTGGAGGTCTGCATCTCGCACTACTAAGCCCGAGGATGTGCGATAATCCGCACCATCCCGAACGGGTTCTCCAAATGGGTTGTAGTGGCGCTTTGCAAAGATTTGTTTAAAAATACATAATCTTGTAGAAAACGGTTTTAATAGTAAAAGGTATTTAAGTGTAAATTCGTATTCCCGTATTCTATATTCCCAAAAGATATCGTGCTATGTTGCATATGAGTGTTGTGAAGAGGTAGGTCATTACCTCGTGATCTATCTAAAGGTATAGCAAGAAATATGATATTTTAATGTCGAAACTAAACCACATGGTATTTTACTGAAAAAGTACGATAAAAATTACAATATGAAATATTTTGCTATGAAACTTGTTCATGATATTTTGTTAAAGTTTAATAGTCAAGATATGAGGGTTTGGTATGTTTGTATTTAAGAAAAGTTGGAATTTTTAAGAAAAACCGAATCGGAAGTCGGATTAACTCCGCTTCCGTCGGGTTTTAGGAATATGAGTTTTAGTAATAGAAAAGAGGATATGGAGGAGGGACTTACTGGATTAGAGTTTAAAAAAGAGGAAGGGGAGTGGAAGTAGGTTCCGGTGCGTCGTTTCGTCGCCGGGAGCTCCTAGAGTCGTCGTCGGAAATTCGCCGGAGTTTTGCCCTTCGCTAACTCCACTTGTACACAAAACTTCTAGAGAGTTTTCTTGAGTGTTTGGACAGAATTTGTGAGTGAGGGGGGGGGTGTTTAGGTGTGGTATTTATAGGGTAATCTAGGGTTTAGGGCAGGTGAAAGGTTGTATGAAAATTGTATTAAAAATTGTATTTAAAATGGTGTAAATAGGTGTTTTTATTGACTCTGTAAATGTGCAGGGTAATTAAACTATGCAGGGGTTTCCAGAAGACCAGAAGACACAACTTTCATGAAGGGAATCGGCCGATCCGACTCGGTTCGGCCGGCGGCGCTGGCCGAGGCAGCCGCGCCGCTGGCCCGATTCGGCCGAGTCAGGCCGGGTCTTGGGGTCACGTGTCCCTCGTCGATTGGTGTTCCCCCTGGGCCAGTTTATTTTATATGTGACTTTTAGTTTTTACGAGTTATGCACGTGTAGGCTATTGGGCTTCTAAAAATTTAAAAGAAAATTAATTTAAAAAATAATATGGCTAATGGGAATTGAACTCTGGTGCTTTGGTTCAGCAGTGCAAGGTCTTACCAATGAGCTACAAGCTCCTTCTTGCTATTAAAAAGCAAAACAAACTTATAACTTGTGCTCAGGCAAAAATACCCCTTTCTGTATTTTTGAAAAAATTGTACAGAAAGTTGTACAGAAAGTTTAGGGTTGTTACTGTAACTCTTTACCCGTCTACGCTAAGGATCGAAGCCCTCATCAAGAGGCTACAGAGCAGCTTCCCTGCTCGGTCCATCCTTGGCTGGTAGTTGACTACCCGCCGACGCCAAGGATCGAAGCCCTCATCAAGAGGCCACCGAGCAGCTTCCCTGCTCGGTCCATCCTTAGTGGGCATCTCTTTACCCGTCTACGCTAAGGATCGAAGCCCTCATCAAGAGGCCACCGAGCAGCTTCCCTGCTCGGTCCATTCTTGGCTGGTAGTTTATTACCCACCGACGCCAAGGATCGAAGCCCTCATCAAGAGGCCACCGAGCAGCTTCCCTGCTCGGTCCATCCTTAGTGGGTAACTCCTTAACCGTCTACACTAAGGATCGATGCCCTCATCAAGAGGCCACCGAGCAGCTTCCCTGATCGGTTCATCCTTGGCTGGTAGTTTACTACCCGTCGACGCCAAGGATCGAAGCCCTCATCAAGAGGCTACCGAGCAGCTTCTCTGCTCGGTCCATCCTTAGTGGGTAACTCCTTACCCGTCTATGCTAAGGATCGAAGCCCTCATCAAGAGGCCACCGTGTAGCTTCCCTGCTCGGTCCATCCTTAGTAGGTAACTCCTTACCCGTCTACGCTAAGGATCGAAGCACTCGTCAAGAGGCCACCGAGCAGCTTCCCTGCTCGGTCCATCCTTGGCTGGTAGTTTATTACCCAACGACGCCAAGGATCGAAGCCCTCATCAAGAGGCCACCGAGCAGCTTCCCTGCTTGGTCCATCCTTAGCGGGTAACTCCTTACCCGTCTACCCTAGGATCGAAGCCCTCATCAAGAGGCCACCGAGCAGCTTCCCTGCTCGGTCCATCCTTAGCTGGTAGTTTACTACCCGCCGACGCCAAGGATCTAAGCCCTCATCAAGAGGCCACCAAGCAGCTTCCCTGCTCGGTCCATCCTTCGTGGGTAACTCCTTACCCGTCTACGCTAAGGATCGAAGCCCTCCTCAAGAGGCCACCGAGCAGCTTCCCTTCTCGGTCCATCCTTGGCTAGTAGTTTACTACCCACCGACGCCAACGATCGAAGCCTTCATCAAAAGGCCATCGAGCAGCTTCCCTGCTCGGTCCATCCTTAGTGGGTAACTCCTTACCCGTCTACGCTAAGGATCGAAGTTCTTGTCAAGAGGCCATCGAGCAGCTTCCCTGCTCGGTCCATCCTCGGCTGGTAGTTTGCTACCCACCGATGCCAAGGATCAAAACCCTCATCAAGAGGCCGCCGAGCAGCTTCCCTACTCGGTCCATCTTTAGTGGGCATCTCTTACCTATCTGTGCTAAGGATCTAACCCTCCCAAGAGGTCACCGAGCAGCTTCCCTGCTCGGTCTATCGTTAGTGGGTAACTCCCTACCCATCTATGCTGAGGGTTGGAAGCCCTCAACCTCGTCTACGCCGACCTATCTTCAGAGAGATGGTCGCCAGTCCAACTCGAGGAAATGGGCGAGTCTACGCCTTTCTACTCGGAGGTACCAACCGACATACCTTCAACGTGCGATCGCCACTTCGACTTCGGAGCCATAACGACGCCGACCTTACATCGGCCATTGTACACTTTGACAAATAATTGGGTTTAACTCGACACGCGATCGCTAACTAAAGGATCAGTCGCCGACCTATCGCTCATCAGCGAGCAAAATGAAAACGTTATCGCGAAATGGAAACATTGCAACAAAAATTTCTGCAAAAGAGCTTTATTTACAACTCGGGAACCTTTACAAAGGTATTGTGGGCTCCCCAGCCTTACAAAATCGCCCGAAGGCTTACAAAATTCCAAAACAAGAAAAAAAATAAAAAAGGCATGGAGGCTCGGGTCTCGGGGCCGGGGAGGACCTCGACATGCTCCACGGCAGCGTCGGGAGCCGGGGTGACCAACTTCTCCCCAACACCCCCACTAGGGGCCTTCCCCCCGGCGGCGCTTCCGGCGTCATCCCCCTGCACCTTACCCTCGAGGGGATACTCGGGCCGGAGCTTATGTAAGCCCGCGGGGGCGCCCCGGCCGTCGATCCGACGCCGGAAACGCGGAAAACAAAAACTTTGCGAAACTTGCAACCGGCACCACCGCGGACTTTTTACCCGGATCGGGCCATTAACCTAGCTAGCTAGCTAAATAGAAAAGAGTAGAGATGCTATACCAAGCGATCCGTGTCCTTCGGTCTTCGTCTCCACTCCGATCTCTTGCGGAATCTCCGTCACCTCCTCGCTCGTCGGAAAGGGCACCACGTAGCCGGAATCTTTTACGGGCTCCCGCCTCTTGACCGAGGCAACTCGGGCGCGAAGTTGGCTAGCCGACGCGTCCAAGGCTTGCTATAGAATAGTGTAGTGAGTTGTCTCTTTAGGGTTTATGGAAGTTGCCTTGATGGAGGGATTTGAGGAGGAGAATGAATGAATGAAGCTTGGGATTATTGCAAGCATAAAAGCATGAAATGAGATGAAGAATAAACATATCATCAATCAACCTCTCTCTCCTTCCTCACCAAAGTGGCCGGCCTCTCAAGGATGAGAATGGATTGGAGAGAGAAAAAAGAAAAACTCTCCAAGTATTATAATGTGAAAAAGAAATAAACTCAAAATGAAAATGGTCACAACCATTTCAAATCTCATCAAGGTCCACTCACAAGAAAAGCAAATGAAATGACCAAAAAAGAATATCATGATTAAGAGGATAATCATGAAGCCACATATGCAAGAAAGCCCCTCACAACATGTTAATTGCAAACTTGCAATTAACACCCTCCAACAAGAAAGTCCGACCGAGAAGGAATGAAGGAAAACCGGTCGGAACGGAATGCAAACTGGCAACTTCATAAAACCGATCCCGTAATAAATTACAGGAAAACCCTGCTACTGCAAATACATGCCCGCATTTGTATTCGCACTGAACACAAACGCAAAGAGACAAAACTACACTATCTAATACTAGAATCCGGCTTAAGCCAAAGCCGGCTAGTAAAAACTGTCCGATCACGATCCGTGCAATACCGCACGTATCTGATCGAACCCTGCCATATCTCCATACGGCCTCTACAGCGTTTCGCCCGAAACTTGAGTAACTGTCTGTGTGGTGGACTCTAAAGACTCGTCAATACTGTGGCTGTGGATTTAACCACTAGCACGTCAGAGGTATAAGCCAATACGTGACGGGCCACCAGGTATTGACCAAAAGGGACGTCGATGAGCGAACTCATCCTGACACCCTACTGAGCCTGTCAGTGACAATATCCGTACAGTCCGGTCCGTTCGTCTATGAGTATCGCATGGCGGGCCTAGGGGGTTGGTAAAAGTCAGACCCCCAAAAGCGGTACAAGTCGTGTCGGAGTGTAGCCCAGAACACCCTGAGATACTACTGGAATACCTACCAGCAAATCTCCTGCCTTGGCCAAGGACTTTTCATGTTCTGGCTCTCCTAGACACAGCACGACCTCACCCCCAATACCGGGAGAGACGAACCCCTGCAGATCCGCTCACTGCCTCCATGTGGCTCGGGACTGTACCCAACTAAAACCTGTTTGCACGACTCCTTTGAGCCGTGGTAGGGTAGTAATCAAAGTACAGTGGGAACTCACACGAGACAAATGACGATCCCAGGTCGATGAACTAACCTGTACACATGTCACCTGGGAACTGCTATCTGACGTCTGGTATATCCCAACTAGCAGGTTCCCGGCGAGTCCTGTCCGGTGTACTCATAACCCAATGAGCACCTGTATACATCTTAGGTGAACCAACTGACACCAGTGGCTTGTGAGACCGGCCACCGCCCCTCGTCGGGGTCTCGACTGTATACACTAGTCTACTCTGGAGTATCGATGCCCTGTCTCGAAACTCCCTCGACTAGGGACCATTTAAGGATGTGCTTATAGACCCCAGCTCCCACTTATATGATCGCCCTCATACTGCTGGAAGTCAAGCAAGAATCCTCGGGGCTTTATCAACGTGCAATAGCGACTCATCAGGTCACCTAAAGCAGTACACGATGATAAAGATAAACCAGATAGCATACTATCATCTCGAGTAAGACTGTCCTACTGGGACAGGTCCTCCCCTCAATCATTGCAATCACGTGCCTGTGATCCAATAATTGACTCTGAGGGCACTATCTCCAACAATCTCCCACTTGCACTCAAGGCTAATTATTGCGATGTCGCATACTCACAGCCCGTGTGATACCGAACACCCAACTCCTCTACTAGTCAGTCTCACAAAGCTCGTTTGCGAAACTATTGCGTTCGAGGAATAGCCTCAGTGAGTGGATCCGCTTTGACGTTTCTTTCTATGTCTCTCTATATCTCATGTTCGCAGAGAAATCCATCTCCCGAAATGAGCAATACCTGTCCTAGAATGTCTGGATGTCTGATGGGACCTAGCTCATAAGTGAACTCCAAATCCAAACTTCTTAGACTGTATCGTCAACTGAACTTAATCAGTATCCTGCGCCATGCCTTCCCTCAGTATCCACTTGGACCACCTGTCCAAAATACTGCGCCTCGTTAGAGGAAACACTATAACTCTGACAGCCACTCTGCCATCCAGGTCACCTTGGAAGCCTGGAATGATAACCGTCTCGTAAAGGAGGCTGCCGTTATCAATTCCCTAGAACATCAACTTATGTTCTAAAACTGCTTCCGACTGTTTCTCCAGGATTGGATTAATATCAACTTATTGCACCTACTGCAAGAACAACATCTGGTGTGGTACTTGACATCTCATGATTGACTCAGTTGCCTAAGCAAGTGATCTGTCAATTATGCGTGTCCCTCTCCCCTTTAGTCTGTAAGACACCTTTAGAGAGGGTGACTCCATTACCTGCAGGTACACTACCGTGCCAGGAGTCGTCCATTCTAAATACTCATAGAATGCGGTCAAAGTACCCAGAATGGGAAACCACCCAAATCTAGATCTAAAACTATAGATCTAGTAACCAGAATGTCTGAAATAATATCCAAATCCTATGTGGAGAAACTACTGTGTGACGACCAAAGTAT
Organism: Agapanthus africanus; assembly: GCA_030015575.1. Taxonomy (NCBI): domain Eukaryota; kingdom Viridiplantae; phylum Streptophyta; class Magnoliopsida; order Asparagales; family Amaryllidaceae; genus Agapanthus; species Agapanthus africanus. The sequence goes on from CM057340.1 coordinate 664,777,658, forward strand.
AACCGATCGTAGTATAGGAATATCACTTCCTACTCTGTGTATGTCATCAAACACCAGGACATCACACCCTACTACCTTTTTAACAGATCCATCCCTTATTCTGATGAAGTCAAACCTCTGACTGTCACATCAGAAATAGATGATCTATCTCCGCTATATCTGCTTAAGTCTATAAATAGACATAAGCCTGATATCCACCAGTGCTTCCGCTGCTCCCACTGACTACGACAACCCTCTGGCAGAGTCATATACACGTACGCTTCTAAAGCAAGTTTAGAACGACGCTATACTCATCCTCCCGCCGGGTCTCGCAACCTGGAACAACAGCAATGGCAAGTCTGGGTAAACAAGAACCTCCCTGCCACCGTCCTTGAGCATACCGAAGTACCTCTCGGGTGCCTGAGGTTATCCACCTTATCTGCGGAGTGGCCAATGGAATGTCAAACCAGATTGAATCTTTAGGTTCTTATTAAATCTTCAGTAATCGTTTGTGGTTCTGGAATCACTTCCAGTTCTACCATACTCCCACTACTGTTTTCTGAAAAAAAATCCATTTTTGATAAAACTGTGGCGAGTCAAGAACAATATCACTATTGATCTTCCAGATGGTAGAAAGTCAACCCTCGTCATCGCCCGGGTCAACCCACAAACAGCCACTACTGAAACGTGCCTTGAGTTATCCGGATTCTGGTTTTAAGCATAAGCCGGACAACTCCCCGTATCTTAACAATGTCAAGATATGAACTGTTCTATATCCAAGAAACAGAGGCACTGATTTAATTGAACCAGATTCAAATCATGCAGCTGTCTCCAGTGCATGTCAACTAAATGGAAAGAGGCCGATCAGCGTTACTCAACTTAGGAGTACTTCCAATTATGAGTAACCTGAAAAAGAAGCAAGTTCTCTTAATCATTACTATCAACTGAATACCACTCACAAGTATCTACATCTTCGATCTCCTTGAAGAATCCCGATACTTGCAACACCTGGTTCTCTACTTTACTCTTATACCTATAACTCCTCAAAACTTAGACCCTGTGTTTCTACGAAATACATGTCTAAGAACTAGAGAAGTTAAAAGTAAACAGAATATAGTACGAGGACCAACCCCTCTGTCCTAATGGACACTGGACAATATACAATACTCTGTATAAGTCCCCTGAGTCTGGTGACTCATTCACTGTGTGACGTAGGTTGAAAACTGTACTTTTGGTTAAGAAGAATTACACCGCTGTTCAATGCTCCTTACCTAACCATCCACTGGTATAGGTAAATGTCATAGACATAATTTCAGAAAGGTATATCTCACTCTATAAAAATAGACGTACAGATATATCAATTTGAAATTGGTGCATAACAACGGATATTCAAAACCAAATATTTGCCGACCGGCAAACAACCCAGGTGACTTCCTCAAATATCACCGATTACAACGAATCCCGATATAATGAGGATGGTCACCTAATTCCCAATAACTTACTCCCACTCATCATCTGTAAAACCATACAGATGTGAGAATCCAACCTGGTAAATACATACCCTGGAGTAAGTGTCTAATCGGGAAATCAGTTTTCTTTTAACAGTACACAGTGGAACTGAAACATTGAAATGTTTCGATAGGGTATCCTGGTATTCCTAGTAATGCCTCTTCCATTATCCAGATTCACAACTATAACCGTATAATTCTTTGCCACCTCTCCAAATCCCTTTACATGTCTTTAGTCATTACCTTCTGTACACCCCTTTAGGCCAAATGGTTTTCTTCCTTCCCTACCGTTCGGCACCAGCCTATGGTTTGGAAGAAGACTATCCAATAAGCATAATGGGTGTACTGTCCTGATCTTAGGAGCACTCGCAATGCGAGAGAAGGTAAGGATAAAAGACAACCGAATGTACTTAATTCATAGGTGATTTAGGATTGACAAAGAAGTACATGGTTTGGTCGTGAATAGCAGTCGCAATTTACTTTGCCCTCTTACTAATCCCTTGCTTTGTCTGAACTTAATACCTTCTGTACACCGTTTAGGCTAATTGGCTTTCTTCATTCCCCACCGTTCGACACCAGCCTAAGGTTTGGAAGAAGACTATCCAATTTGCGTAATAGGTGTACTATCTCCTAAACCAAGGAGTACTCGCAACCTGAGAGAAGGAAAAAGGTAAAGACAACTGAATAGTCCTATTCGTTTTCTCCAGAACCTGAAACCATCCTCGAAGTCCTTCGAGTTCGTATATAACCATACGATGGTTTTGTCCAATGGAAGTGGACGTTCGTAGTAATACGGGGTGTCCCGGAGAAAAGAGTAAAAGTAGGAGTGGCAAAGAGGTCTGCAACTCTGACAATCCAAAAGCCAGTGTTAAGTAGGTTCGGTCAACTTGGTCACTGAGTCATAGTCTAGGGTCGGGTCAATGGTCGCTGCCAGAGAGAGAGAGAGAAAAGAAACACTCAGCGTGCACTCTAACCTAGATCAGAATGGTTGTCACTTTATCTAATCTGGAAACCTCCCACTGTAACGTCAAATTCTTCCCCAAACCTGAAAGAAGAATTAGCCGGGATAACCCGAGGAGTAAACCAACTCATCAGTGGGAATCGGGATCCAACTCTCATCGCATGATAACGTGACGGAATCCGCTCACGTTATCACACTCCAGAAGGTATGCGCATATCTGGCAAGTTTCAGTTCTTTTGAAACTCCCGATGTGGATTTTTGCCCCATGCTCTTATGACCTTGACTTTGGCCAACATATCATAAGTCACATGTCAAGTTCTACCCGTCATTTTCCTGGTTAATTTGAACCCACCCGTACATACCCTTGACTTTGGCCAAAATGGCAGTACGACTGTCCCAAACCAACGCATCTATCTATGCTGCATATGAATACCCAACAGCTACCAAACACTGTGCCTTGACTTTGGCCAACATACACAGCTTGAATACTATTGACCATCCATATGAAATGACGGAGGGCTACGAATGGTTTCTGGCGAAAACCTTTAACGTAATGAACTTGATATCGTTGAAGGAACTGATAGCTTTATAAAAATATAGTGACGACAACCTTTGCTAAAGAGGTCACTCCCGGTGAAGGGATCTCGGCTCTTTCCCCGTAGAATGAGGTGCAGGATATTCTAACTGAATACCACGGTGCAAAGCAAAAGTAATCGGCTATAGTGAAGTTAATGCCCTGACGCAAACTTTTGTCCAAGGGGTCACTCCCGGTGAAGGGATCTCGGCCCTTGCCTCGTCGACTGAGGAGCAGGATATTCCAAATGAATACCACTGTGCAAAACAAAAGCAAACGTCCTTGCAATAACAGCTTTTTGAAAAAGTGTTCCAACAACATCAGAATAGGTTTGTTTATCTTGCATTGATCCGAATCAACGCAGTCCCATCAATTGATCACACCACAAAGAACGAAAATATACTGACGTACGTATATGCCATCCGCATTCGCCACTGGGTCCCGTCATCACCCGTTAGGTTAGTTAACTAACGACAGAGCGGGGACTGGACTAGCGCGGATGCAAAACATATACAACATCTATTAATATATATACAATATATTATATTTCGCTCAAGGCGTGATAAAATGCAACACAGAAATGTATAGCAACACAGATCAATACAGATATCTGGGATCCCCGGGTTTCACAGAGCCGCTACTGAAACCCGACGTTCCCCTGGTCGTGTGGATAGCCTGTGCAATGAAAATCCTAGACCCCTACGGGCGCGGCAAGTCACCCGCCAAAACCTGAAGCGAGGCAGCCCCCTTCAGCAACGTGAATGGACCACCCAGCACTTCACGGAATCCGGTAACTTGGGCACCCCTCCTGGGTCAACCCTATACCCCCTACGAGTGCGGCGAATAGCCCGCCAATCCTAGAGTGAAGCCCCCTCCGTCTCAATGCCATGAGATGCGGGCTTGTTGCCCTCCAGAACCCGGCTATCCGTGCACCCCTCCGCGAGGTAATCCTAGTACAGAAAGTAAAATATACATACAACGGGTACATCGACAGCAACCAGGTCGTGCCCCAAAAGAATAATACAAGCAGGCAGTGACGGCAGTCCACATGTCGGACGCTCGCCCCGCAATATCAAATGTACATATAAAACAGAACTGTACTACCACTGCAACCAGGCTATCCCCAACGACCGATCCACAACAACACAGTACAATCACAGAACATCAACGTGAAAGTCACGTTCTCAAATCCGTCTAACCGGGCTATAGCAGTTAGACGGGATTTACCGATCAAGTGACATTCACGGTCGCAGATATAATGTAAAAACTGTGAACTAGCATGTTTAAAATATCCGATCGAACAAATTTATCAAAGTGGGCCCCCAAAAAGAACTGTAGCACTTACAGAAAACCTGGGCCCAAATAAAATATCCCAAAAGCCCTATTTCTATACCACAAGCTTACTGGGAAAATTTGGTGCCACAATTCCTCTTATCCGCCGCGCAAGCGCGGCCAAACCAGGGCTTTGGCCGCGCTTCCGCGGTGGAACTGAGGAATTAGTGGATCGTATTTTCCCAGATTTCTTATAATTGCTTGTACATGCCTCTGCAACAACCTGAAAAATTTTAGGAGCTCAAAAAATTTCAACAGAGAACACATGTGCACAAAAATACGGTTTTTGGGGATTTTGTTCGATCGGGTTCTAAACGCGCTAGAGCAAGCTAGGCAAGGTTAATGGCGTGGCTCTGATACCATTGTAAGCCCGCGGGGGCGCCCCGGCCGTCGATCCGACGCCGGAAACGCGGAAAACAAAAACTTTGCGAAACTTGCAACCGGCACCACCGCGGACTTTTTACCCGGATCGGGCCATTAACCTAGCTAGCTAGCTAAATAGAAAAGAGTAGAGATGCTATACCAAGCGATCCGTGTCCTTCGGTCTTCGTCTCCACTCCGATCTCTTGCGGAATCTCCGTCACCTCCTCGCTCGTCGGAAAGGGCACCACGTAGCCGGAATCTTTTACGGGCTCCCGCCTCTTGACCGAGGCAACTCGGGCGCGAAGTTGGCTAGCCGACGCGTCCAAGGCTTGCTATAGAATAGTGTAGTGAGTTGTCTCTTTAGGGTTTATGGAAGTTGCCTTGATGGAGGGATTTGAGGAGGAGAATGAATGAATGAAGCTTGGGATTATTGCAAGCATAAAAGCATGAAATGAGATGAAGAATAACCATATCATCAATCAACCTCTCTCTCCTTCCTCACCAAAGTGGCCGGCCTCTCAAGGATGAGAATGGATTGGAGAGAGAAAAAAGAAAAACTCTCCAAGTATTATAATGTGAAAAAGAAATAAACTCAAAATGAAAATGGTCACAACCATTTCAAATCTCATCAAGGTCCACTCACAAGAAAAGCAAATGAAATGACCAAAAAAGAATATCATGTTTAAGAGGATAATCATGAAGCCACATATGCAAGAAAGCCCCTCACAACATGTTAATTGCAAACTTGCAATTAACACCCTCCAACAAGAAAGTCCGACCGAGAAGGAATGAAGGAAAACCGGTCGGAACGGAATGCAAACTGGCAACTTCATAAAACCGATCCCGTAATAAATTACAGGAAAACCCTGCTACTGCAAATACATGCCCGCATTTGTATTCGCACTGAACACAAACGCAAAGAGACAAAACTACACTATCTAATACTAGAATCCGGCTTAAGCCAAAGCCGGCTAGTAAAAACTGTCCGATCACGATCCGTGCAATACCGTACGTATCTGATCGAACCCTGCCATATCTCCATACGGCCTCTACAGCGTTTCGCCCGAAACTTGAGTAACTGTCTGTGTGGTGGACTCTAAAGACTCGTCAATACTGTGGCTGTGGATTTAACCACTAGCACGTCAGAGGTATAAGCCAATACGTGACGGGCCACCAGGTATTGACCAAAAGGGACGTCGATGAGCGAACTCATCCTGACACCCTACTGAGCCTGTCAGTGACAATATCCGTACAGTCCGGTCCGTTCGTCTATGAGTATCGCATGGCGGGCCTAGGGGGTTGGTAAAAGTCAGACCCCCAAAAGCGGTACAAGTCGTGTCGGAGTGTAGCCCAGAACACCCTGAGATACTACTGGAATACCTACCAGCAAATCTCCTGCCTTGGCCAAGGACTTTTCATGTTCTGGCTCTCCTAGACACAGCACGACCTCACCCCCAATACCGGGAGAGACGAACCCCTGCAGATCCGCTCACTGCCTCCATGTGGCTCGGGACTGTACCCAACTAAAACCTGTTTGCACGACTCCTTTGAGCCGTGGTAGGGTAGTAATCAAAGTACAGTGGGAACTCACACGAGACAAATGACGATCCCAGGTCGATGAACTAACCTGTACACATGTCACCTGGGAACTGCTATCTGACGTCTGGTATATCCCAACTAGCAGGTTCCCGGCGAGTCCTGTCCGGTGTACTCATAACCCAATGAGCACCTGTATACATCTTAGGTGAACCAACTGACACCAGTGGCTTGTGAGACCGGCCACCGCCCCTCGTCGGGGTCTCGACTATATACACTAGTCTACTCTGGAGTATCGATGCCCTGTCTCGAAACTCCCTCGACTAGGGACCATTTAAGGATGTGCTTATAGACCCCAGCTCCCACTTATATGATCGCCCTCATACTGCTGGAAGTCAAGCAAGAATCCTCGGGGCTTTATCAACGTGCAATAGCGACTCATCAGGTCACCTAAAGCAGTACACGATGATAAAGATAAACCAGATAGCATACTATCATCTCGAGTAAGACTGTCCTACTGGGACAGGTCCTCCCCTCAATCATTGCAATCACGTGCCTGTGATCCAATAATTGACTCTGAGGGCACTATCTCCAACAGCTTATCGTCGGGAAACTCCGGCATCAGCGCCTTGACGGCGTCGAGTGCATCATGCCAGACGAGGGCCGAGGTGTCGGCGAGGTCGGCGTAGAATTGATCCGACGTCTTGTAGCACTCCATCGCCTTCGCAGCCCGGAGGTCGGCGCGCCTCATCCCTTCCTTCAGTGCCTCGTTTTTCCTTTTTAGGGTGTCCCGCGTCTTCTTCAGAGTGGCGACGAGCACCCTGGCATCCTCCAACTTGGACTCAATGACCTTGTTGGACTCCATCAAAGCTCGGATGGACTCCCGGCAGTTGGCGTTCACCCCCTCCTCGGCAGACACCCGGTCTTCGAAGGCGGCGATCCTCTCCCTCGCCTGATGCAGCTCCCGGATCAGGCTCTCCTCCGGTGAGGAAGACTCGCCCGCTAGCTACAGCGCCGGGGTGATTTCCTCGTGCTCCATGTTGGCGATGAGGGCGCAGTACTGGAGGATCTGAGGAAAACAAAATGAGAGGTTAAAAAGGTATACGATCCTGCAAACAAAAAGGCTTAATGAAAACCCGAACGGGAGGCGGACACTAACCTGCACGGTCTCCTGAGCTATGGCCGCGATTTGGGCCTTGAGGGCCCCCAAGGGATTCTGCCCCCATCAGACCGCTCCATCTCGGAGAGAAAGCTATCGGCGACAGAAAGCCCCGAGGGCACCTTGTAGCGAAGATCCCCCTCTTGTACGAAGATCGGGGAAGACGGAACTCGGGACACTATCCTCTTGCGCCGCTTGAGGGGGGCCACGGTAGGGTCGGCCTCATTCGTATCCTCCAGGACCTGGGGTTCCTGCTCTCGAGCGTGTTTGCGGCTCTCCCCGTGAATGGTCTCCAGAGCCCGGGGAGTAGTGGAACGCTTCGCCGAAGCGGCCGCCGACGGGGCCGAGCTCGTAGCGGGGCGTGACGGGTGGGCGCCTCCAGCCTTCTTCCCTTTCTTCTCGGCCATGGCAGCCCGAAATTTAGATCATTCCATCGGTTCTGCAAAAAAGCGAAAATACAAAGAGGAGGTTAGCAATGCCAGAAAGAATAGAAGAATACACAAGTCTAAACAGGTCGCCTAAGCTCCTAACTTACCCGCAGACTGAGCAGGGCTGAGTAGGCTCAACTGAGGGCCTGCTCGGACAGGAACACATCGGCCCGTTGGACGGGCTCCCACGCCGACACTGCCCTCGCATCAGGATCGGAAGACCGCCTCGCCCGTGGGCAGTTGGCCATATGCCACTGGACAGACACATGCCAATCTTCACCCTCGGGTGGCCCGACAAACAAGAACTTCTCCTTCCATTTATGAATGGAAGAAGGTACTGCTATGACCCCTGACCCGGCCGCTCTCCTCTGTGTTTTCTAAAAGAAATGTATACCCAGCTAGGCTCGGCCTTACGAGTGCCAAGGTGATTTTTGTAGCAAAGGGAGGAAAGGAGAAGGTTCAGGCTGAAAGGGATCTCCTGCAGTCTCAAACGGACTAGGAACCAGAGGATAATCCTCCACGAGTTTGGCAATAGCTAGCCCGGGGCTAATTGAAAGCAATGCAGCGCCGCACTCACCTCGGGGAAGAAGGGCAGATGCATTCCGGTCCAAAAGGCTTTCAAGTACAAGGCAATCTTCTTGCCCCGTACCTGGTCTGCCCTCTCTCCCTCCCCAGCCAAGCGAAGCGAGTATCCGGGGGGAATGTGGAAGCGAGCCCGGATTGTGGTGAGCCCGTCCACATGCCTCAGGAGGGAAGGCGCGTCACGGACACTCCTGGCATGAGCTTTGGGGACCGTCCCCACTGCGCGACCCCGGGTGGCCTGACTAACCCTAACTCCTTTGGGGGATTCTGATTCATGTGTTTTAAAGAAGTAGTTTGTAAAATAACCGCAATCAGAACAGTGTCGCGCGTAGCTAGACCGAGGTGAGTACGGGTCGTCCTCAGGGAAACGTGGAACCTTTTATTCTTATTTTAGGCGTGTTGAAAAAAGGAAGGAGGAATAAAGAATGGTGGAAATAGTTTCTAGATCTACGTTAAACACGGATGCAAAATATAGATCTAGATTAACTACGGAAGTAAGTTTAAAATTAAAAAGGGGTTTGTAGGGTTCATTGGGATTTAGTAGTTATGGATGATTAATTAAAGATTACTCTTTTCATTCTTTAATAGATTTAAAACTAGAACGACAATGATGCATGTAGATTAGGGTTTCTGAAGGGAAAACGGTTCCCACTCTTAACCCCTATCTCAACATGGAACTCCGTTCATATCTAGCCTTTACCAAAACAATTGTTAATCTAATCTCTAATAGTGGTCGCGATTATCAATAAATTGATAGCGCGCCCAATTAGGACGTTAACTATTCTTTTGATAGAGTTTATAAACTTTATAGGACTTAAAAAGAGTTTAAGGATCTTCATCATCCATTAGCTTACCCTAATCCCATGAACCCTAACAAGCGAATAATTACTCGCGCATGTTGGAAGAAGAAGAGATGGAGAGAGAAATCATATTGAAACTACAAAGAGATAGAATAAGAAAAAGAACTACCTTTATTAATCAACAAAATTCATTTACACTTTGTTCCTTTAGAAAATGATTACAAATGCTAGTTTGCTTCTCGATCTCTTCTTAGGAGGTAAATGAACCGTTGATGATCAACCAGGATTCTTGAGTCGTCGTGGACTTCGTGATCTCGTCGGTGTGATGCTTTTTTCAAGAGGCTCTCGGTACTTATTTATAGTCCCAGAGCCAGAACCCTAGCTGGCTAATTTGGAAGCCAGAGGTTAAAATCCTAATCACCAAAATCTTAACTCCCAACTCATCAAAACCGCGGCAGATCCGCGGCCAATAGATGGGTTTGGCCGCGGATCCGCGGCCAAGTAGGGGAATCTTGGGCTCATTCTTCTTGTGGCTTCTTATGGTGACACGTAGTGATCTTTTGAATTTCTGGAAACTGAAAATCTTTTCTACGTTACTGCCAGAATTGATTTCTTTAGTTTACTTTCTTAATTAGGCAGGTTTGTTTTAACAACTTTGATTTCCTTGATTTCAGCCCTGCAAATTCTGCACAATAACTCAACAAATAATATTAGTAAAGTTTGTTTTATTGAGAGATTAACTTAACCAATAAGAATTGGTCAAAAGTATTTTAATAAGGCAAGCATATTTAAATGAGCCAAATGTTACATGGATATTATATGCTTACATTTTCCTACTAAACGTTAATTATAATATATAAACACATGAAAATAGTATTTTTACAGATAAACCCTCACATGTATAATATATTATAATAAACACCTTTTATTATAAAGAAATACTAGGAAAAATGTCATATTAAATGTGCAGTTTTATCAACTGAACAAATACCCCCAAACTTATCTTTGATCGTCCCGAGCAAACTAGTTTATTCAAGAGAAGGAGAAAAAGAAAGGAGAAAGCTAAGCACACTTTTGTAGGCAACACGATTGCACTGAGCACGTGCAACAAGCCGTTAAACCTCTAGGTGTCCCTAGTAGGAGGAGTGTTGTCTTCTGAGGGTTTTCAGCGGATTACACCCACAAAATCCAATAATAAAAGGAAGACCGTGAATGTTACATATAAAGATAAGAATTATAAAAGAAAGACTTTGAAAATTAGAGTTTCCAACTACACTAGTTTTTCAGTTGCTATGAGCCCTATCTTAATGGTCGTGAAAAATGTTAGAAATCACATTATCCCTCAATAAAACATCGCTTTTATTCTTCATTCCTACCTTTCTTCCAAACATCGATCATATAACCCTACGTGTGTGTAAAGAACATCCCTACACTCGGAGAATTCAATTCAAGCTATCATACTCTTGTCCATCTGCCTCAGTACTTTTTAATCGATGAATATTTAGTTGAATTTGCTCACACAATTTTCATGCGACCGTTAATACTTCTTGAGGTACTAACCGACCGATTACTCATGTGCTTGCTGATTAGGTGATAGTATTTTCCTCGTCTTGCACCACCTAAAGCTTAGCAGTGACTCCCAAACCAGTTGGTCTAAGGCACTAGGTGATGAAGCACCCTCGCTATATTTTTTTATTGCTGCCTTGGCGATAACAAAACCGGTGTTCATTTTTCTTCACCATTTTATCTTTTATTTTCCATTTATTATTTCCTTCATACTTTGGCTTTTAGACAAGAGCATTTCAAGGTATCCTCTACTATCCCGAGTTTCAAGACGTGTGTAAGTGCATATAGTAGGGTATCAACGTTCAAATGTTTGGCTTCCAGAATAGGAATTATTTTTCAAACTTATTTTTATCCTCAGATTAGTGACTTCCTTCATCTTACTAATTCTTGGGACAACGGCTCATAACTACTTATTACTAGTTCGTTTAAGAAAACTTCTAATTTTCTTGGTTTTCTTAAAATTTTCCAATCTTTTGGATGTAAATTTTCACTATCTAATCTTTTATTATCTTAAACTTTTTTTTGTGCGCTTATATATAGTATAATGCAAAGTAAGACGTAAATAAGCACAAACCTCCCCCAAACCTGTTTGCAGCAGTGTTCTCACTGTTGTTTCTTTTAAATCTCAAAAACCTGTAGACTTGGGAGGAAAGGTTATTAACGGGGGACAAGAAATAATGAAAGTGAAAATCCTCCCCCCAAACTTATTTTTGGCTCACAATTTTGAGGATAAATTTTATTTTCAAGAGCCAAATTATAACCCCCCCCCAAACTTGAGTTAAGCATTGAAAATCACAAGAGGGGGTCAAAGTTATTGGTCAATGCCAAGCTTTGCAAAGACCAAAAGTCAACACCAACCATTCAAAGATTTTATCGGTGTAGTGTATCAGTTGGTGGAAGAACATGTTGTAGAGAGGCAGGAAGAAGTGGGGAAAAGATAAATGGTGGGATAGAATGTGTTTGCATCTCGTTTTGGAGAGACGACACAGTGATTATGATGGATTACTCGCATTCTCTTTATAGCCCAGAAGAAGGGGTGGAGATTCAATTTCTTTATTTTGTAGATGATTCATCTCAACACCCGTGTTTGCTAAAAATGCGAGTTCATCAACGAAGATTTCCTCAAAGCTTTCATCGATACCCCGAAGAATAATGTCATCAAAAAGCGCAGGGTGGTCTTTAGACTCCAAAAACGGTTCATAATCAGTGTTAGATGTTGACCCGGACAACTCGGTGGAAGAGTCCGTATGTGTATGATACATAGTTGGGTCAAACAACAACATATGAAAAGAGTCTAGATCATTATCAAGAGGCTGATCAAATTCGCTGCTGTCGACATCCATTAGTTCGACAGAGCAAGCATGAGCAGTAGGTTCGGAGGGTACACTTCCCAACTTGTATATGTTAAGCTCTATTGACATCTTCCCGAAAGATAGGGTCATAGAGCCATTACGACAGTTGATTATAGCAATGGAAGTGGCCAAAAAGGGCCGACCTAAAATCACCGGAATTTGGTTTCGTGGATTCGCTACAGGTTGTGTATCTATAACGATAAAGTCCATAGAAAATATAAATTCCCCGACTTTGATTAACACATCCTCTAGCTCACCCCTAGGTTGGGTGATAGATCGATCGGCTATCTGAAGAGTGTAATGCGCCGGTTTTAACTCTCCGGTCCCTAATTGCTCATAAACAAAATACGGAAGCAAGTTAACACTTGCACCTAAATCGAGTAGAGCACGATTGATATTTTTACCCCCAATAGAAATAGAAATTGTAGGACTTCCGGGGTCCTTTCGTTTCTTGGGTAGTTTTTGTGTAAAAGCAGTGCTCACATTACTCGTAAGGAAAACTTTTTTAGGTACTTAAACTTTTCTCTTCCTAGTACACAAGTCCTTTAGGATTTTCGCATAAGATGGAACTTGTTGAATAGCATCTAGGAGAGGAATGTTTATGTTAACTTGCTTAAAAATTTCCACAATCTTCTCCATTTGTGGACTTGGTCTGTTGCCCCTTAACCTGTTTGGATAAGGTGCTTTATCAATATGGGTTGGGTCCAACATTGGAGAGGATTGTGGAGATGGAATGGATCCCAGTATTGGAGTGGGGATCGTTTTAGATAGATTTATGGAAGTGTTCGAGTCTTGGGGAAAACGGAGAATAGGCTCGGATGAAGGTGGGAGACTAGACGAATTAGGGGAAGAAGTAGAAGCCGGGGTATCATTGGTATCACTAACATCATCAACATGTTCGCCTACTTGGTTATCTAGCACTCTCCCTGATCTCAACGTAGTAACAGTACTCACATTATGATGTTGTGAGTGGCCAGGATTCGGTAGAGGTTGGGATGGGAGTTTCCCTTTCTCTCTCGCACTCATTGCGGCGTTCAACTGTGCAATTTGGTTTTCTATTGATTTAATACTCTCACCGTGGGAGGCGGTGTATTTCTTCATGGTATCAATAGAAGATCTCATATCAGCCGACATTTGAATGGAATGTTTCATAAACAAATCCAAAGTTTGTGCGAGTGAAGAGTTATCAGTACCGGCCAATTGCGGTACAGAAGTGTTGGCCGGATTTTGAATATTTTATGACTGAAAGGGGTGCTGACTTTGTGGCTGTGGTTGCTATTGCTGTGGAGGAGGTCTTTGATAATTGCTTTGGAACTGGTTTTGATTTTGGGGTTGGTTTTGGTTCCAAGCAAAATTAGGATGATTCCTCCATCCTTGATTGTACGTGGAAGAATAAGGATCGTTTCTAGATCGCTGCTGAAAAGCAGCATTAGTTTGCTCGTGACCTTGAAACGGTGCATTCATAGGACATTCATCCGTCAAGTGTGAAGGATCAGAACAGCAACCACACACGGTCTTGGGAAGTGTGACCTGATTTAGGGAGACTGATGAGAATTTGTTCTCAATAGCGTCGAGTTTCTTCTGCATCGCTACCATTTCGGCTTTTAATGCGATGGAAATATCGAGCTGATGAATACCTCTCCTAGATGAAGGTGGTCTTACGCTTTTCCACTGCAAAGTGTTTTCAACGAGGTCTTTCAGATATTTCCAAGCTTCACCATCATCTTTAGACATGAAATTACATTGACAATTTGTTTCAAGCATCTTCTTTGTCGCTGGATTAATGCCCTCATATATAATTCGCCGTAAATCCCATCTATTGATTCCATGATGAGGACATTGGACAAGCAGATCCTTGAAACGTTCAAAGCACTTCCAAAATGGTTCATTGGGAAGCTGGGTAAACTGATTGATCTCGCTCCTATCACAGGCGGTCTTATGGTTTGGGTAAAACTTCTTAAGAAATGCTATTACGAATTCATCGCAATTAGTGATAGAGTGTGCGGCAGTATTATAAAGCCATTTTTCTGTCAAGTCGTACAAAGTGAATGGGAGAAGACGCAAGCGCATAGCATCCACAGTCAGTTATGGAGTACCCATCATTGCGCATACGTTTTCGAATTTTGTGATGAAAACGTACGCGTCTTCATATTCAAGCCCATGAAATTTGGGCAACAGATTGATGTAGTGGGGTTTAATTTCAAAATTATCCCCGTTGGCTGGTGGAATAGATAGACAAGTAGGAAGGGGACCACGGATAGGATAGCATCTTTCTTGGAGAGAGATGCACGGTGGATTCTGCTCACCTACGGGCGGTGGCAGCATGGTGTTATAACCTGATGGAGTACTGTCCATCTCGGTTGATGTGGTGTGTGGTGGGGAAAAAGAAGATGAAGAAGTACCGACTTCGGAGTCAATAGTAGGAACGCGGACAAGACGGGCACTAGAATCCCGTGTCCAGCTGTAACAACCGAGTCCAGTTATACCAGTTTCGGTTACCGTATGTGTTGTTGTGGTGTTTATTTCATTTATCATGTTTGGCAGTTACTAGTTATAGATTACCTCGACATTACATATTTTGCATATGGCAGTTTAGGTCACTTAAAATAATTTAAAAATACATGTCATGGCCTGTTTGATACCCCTAACTCTGTGGTAACGTTCTTGCATCGTGTTCTCGTCCCGTTCAGTGCAACGGACGTGTTTGGATGGCTACGCGCACGTGCGTGCGTCCGTTCTTGGGGGTATTCTTTTCTGTTATAAAATCCTTCATTTCAATTTTTGGAACTTACTGGTAATTTTCATATTTCGAATTCAAACTTTTGGACCCGACCCGGGCGCAATTCTGAAACACTTTATATTCCGCCAAAATCCTATTTATTTCAAATTTCATAAATCAGTTTTAAAGTACTTCTACAGCTGACAATATATGTGCATCTATCAAAGCTATTGTTTAACCGGTAAATCGTTTATTTTTTCCAAAATAATTTTTCCCAGATCTCCCCAGCCAATCAAAACCCCCGTTTTCCCTTGGGCCCCATCTCTCTCTCTTTTTCCCCAGCATATAGAATGATTCTTTGAGAATATTAAAAATCTTCAGTAAATTTTTCCCAAACGAATTCTTTCTCCAGCCAATCAGGCCCCTTCTTGTGTGTGCACCCGGGCCCCACAAGCACAGATCTCTCTCTCTTCCCTTTCTCTTCCTCTCTCTCTCTCCCCAGCTCTTTCTCTCTCCTCTCGCTCTTCCTTCCCTCTCTTCTCGCGGTAAGCTTAGGTCCCAACATCGCTTCTTTTCCCTATCGTCACCGCCCGCTTTCTTCGTCTTCTTCTTCTATATTTTTCCACGGCGCCACGAAAACTTTGTGAAGCAAACCCTAACCCTCAAAACCCCGCCTCCTCCTCCCTTTTCCATGATCCCAGCACCTCGACGGCCATTCCCGCACCCTCGTCGCCTTCATCTTCTCTTCTTCATCTTCTTTCTTCGCTCCCGAGCGCCCAGGAAACCCTACGCGAACCCAAGAACCCACCGTTACTAGCGTCGCCGACCCTCTCTCGCCGTCGCCTCCTCATTCATCTCCTTTTCTCTCTCCCTCCTCTCCTCATCTCCCTCATTCTACAAGAACCAACCGCGCACCCCTGCACCACTTCCAGCCAACATCGGCTAACCCAAACCCTAGAACCAACCCTCTTCGACGAAGCTCCGATCATCGGCCGTCGACATCATCACCCCTTCTGCAAATCACAGGGCACATCACAGTAAGCATTCCTTCTTCTTCTTTATCTTCAATTTTCTTTTCTGTTAAAATTAAAGGGTAACTCTGTAGATAGTCGGAGATACGTCGATGACTTACCGACGACGCTGTCACCCCCTGCAGTCCAGTGAGTAAGTTCCTTCATCAATCCCCTCTGTTCTCTTCATTCTTTTTGCTTCTTCTTCCGTGCATTCTCTTTTAATCTAATGTTCACCGCGTTTCTTGATTGCCGGGATCCGACCGTGTCGGCGACGATCACGATGACCCCGCAGGCATCTCTGATCTGTAAGATTCCACTGCTCGTAATTTGGACTCATTCCGTGTACCGTGCGCACGTCGCGACTTTTCTCGCGACGCAAGACGTTCCGTTTAGCGTATCGCGATCCGTCGAGGCAAGTTAATCTTGCTACATGCTACTCATACTATTCCTATATTAATTTATCTATTTTCCTATTAAATCTATAGTTAGAATCTAAAGTTTGAATTCCAAGTTAACCGCACAATGTTCCGTCTACCTATTTTCCGATCTAGAACTTGAAACATAATGGTTGCATCTAGTTGACTATACCTAGTAATCACATCTATATGTCAGATCACATAAACACAATTGTTTGCATAGCTAGATTACTCTTTTGTAGTTTACACCCTATCGGACGACCGGTTGCATTCATTTATCTTAATTCATATTCAGTTGCATCTCTAGATTGTTTGGTATATATTAGCATGATGTTGCCATCCACAATTGTTATACTGCATTTATGAAATGATAAAACTATTTCTTAAATACTAACTGATAACCGTACAACTAAGTAGTTTAATCCGCACCTATTGCTTATCATGTTACTGTGCCCGTTTATTGCTCTGATAATACCCATGCTTGTTTATTTATAAACATGTTTATATTAGTTGATTTGTGAGCACCCGCATATTATTTGTGTTTCCTGACATGACCTGTTGCACTTCCTAATTGATATGACATGGTACCGTACACCTTTGACATGACATGACACCTAAATACACTACTTGACCTGACCTGATGAACCATGGCTTTACCTGTTACCTGATCTTGAGTCTAATGCCAACAAACCTGACTTGCAGTCCTTACGGACCGTTCCTGTTGTCTATTCAGACAAACCTGCACCTACCTGACCCTAAGTTGGCATTAGTTCTTGATTACTTAATACCCGACTTGAACACATATAACGTGGGGGTATGGGGAAATCAATGATGAAATCCTGACTTGTAACTCGACAGTTGCTCGCTTATACTGATCAGTTTTTGAGGCTAGGCCCGCCTCGTGACGATGCTGCTGACATCATTGGTCTTTCCCTTTTTCCTTTTTGTGCCTAGCGGTACGTCTCGGTTTCAGCCCGAGAGTCTTAGACCGTGGTCCCGGGCATGCACGTGATACTATTGAGTTACATCGATGATTCATCAAATTGATTTCAAAGACTTGAGAGTAGATAACCAACAGACCAGTTTAGGTTACTCACTGCACACTACCTTTCACTGCCCTGATTTATATTGATGTACACTTGCTTTACTGTTTATGATTGTATTTGCATGCCTTGCTTCATTATTACTGCTTGATGTTATGATGCGCTGACGTCTGGGTTTTGCATGGCCCAGATCCCGTACCTTTGCTACAGTCCGAGCAGGAGTACTTCAGCCAGCAGGCTGAGCAGTGAGGATTCAGTAGTAGTTAGTTCTTTACTTTTCAGCATTTTATTTCCTGATGTGAGCCCGCATTATGGGATATACATTCCAGTTATATTTTGTATTGGATCTTTTGCTTCCGCATTATTATTCTTGACTCATTTTATTTTGGCTTATGGACATGTATTAGATAGTTTTATTTTTGTTCTTGATATCTCTACAGCCGTAATGTGACTGTGGAAGGACAATTCCTATCCACAGATAGCATGGTTGGCTATGTCACGTGCCTACTTAGCGTACTCTGGGAAGCGGGGCGTGACATGGTTCTTTTGGTATCAGAGCCATAGGTTAATCGGGTTGATTCTTTTGTAGTTGGGTATTGTACCCAATACACGAATCGGAATACTCGTGATTAGGAAATATGTCCTGCCACCTTGTCGTCTTACCATTCTTGAATCTTAACATCCTCCTAATTCTACTTTTGCGATGTGCAAACCTCCTTTGCATATCGACTCGAAAACATGGTTTCCTTTGTTTATCTCTAGAGCTTAGGCGACTTGAGTGGAGTTATGTGATTGTAACTATGATACCGCGGCATAGTTACAATGCGGTACTCTATTTAAGTAACTTGGAGTTCTAGCCTTGACTCATATCCTTGATCTATATGTTGTATCTGTTATCGTACTAATACTCTTTGGTGTTTGGTTGCAGTATCATGGAAGCCAGGAATCTACAATCGTATCAGTGGTGTATGGATGACGCTACTTTGCTTGGAGTAATTCGTAACTTGCTTGAGGACCACAAGCAGCAGACCGAGCTGAAGCCGGCATTTGCACTAAACCAAACGGCCGTACGTAGAAGTATTCCGGTGAACCGACACAGTGTGGCACCAATGAAGAAAACAATCGTTGCTGGTCGGAGAGGGAGCGTGATCTGTGACTTTTGCCGTTTGCCTAGGCATGTGCAAAGGGAGTGTCGGAGAAAGCGTGGACTCTGTTTGGTTTGTGGATCGGCGGATCACACTATCCATGTTTGTCCGTCGAAACTTTATAAGGAAGAGAATGTTCGGAGGCCAGTGTTACCCAAGAAAAGGGGAAGGATGTCGTGCGACTTCTGCCAAGGACCGGGTCATTATCAGAGAGATTGTCGTAAGAGGCTTGGACTTTGTCTGATTTGTGGATCAGTGGATCACATCATTGATAATTGTCCGTCAAGGCTAAGATTGAAGGAGGATACTTGGGAGCCACCGCAAGAGCAACTTCCAGATCAGGAGCAGTTGATTCGGGGAGCTAATTAGGAAGCGAATTCCCCTGATGGCTGAAGAGGCTAAAGCTGCAGAGGAAGTCGTTTCAGGTACCCTAATTGTTCATGGTTTTCTCGCATTAGCATTATTCAATTCTAGTGCATCCCGATGATCTATGTCGTCCAAGTTTATTACTATATACTCGATGACTTCCACGACCCTGTTTAGTTTTGCGACATACATACTGAGAATGAGAAAATCATAACTAGTAGAGGGTGTAAGGATGGTTTCGTTGTTGTTTGCGGACGGGAGCTAATGCAGAGGTCTTGAAGGTTGTCACTGGCAGCTTTGATGTAGTCTTGGGAATGGAATTTTTTCGGCACTTTCCACGCTCACTTTGAGTGTAGAGTGAAGAAAGCGAATTTCCAGATTCCCGAACACCCAAAGGTTGTCTGAAGGAAGCAGTTCTGTCGGGCCAGTCGAGGTTAGGGCTAGGCCGACAATTAATGATCTTCCGTCGATGAAGGTTGCCGAAGATGAAGCGCCAACTATTGTTCGAGATTTCAGGGACGTGTTTGAAGACATATTAGGTTACCGCCGAAGCGAGACGTAGAGTTCGCAATTGATCTTATTCCTGGTGCAACGCCAGTATCTAAAGTGTATTATCCAATGGCACCAGTGGAATTGGAAGAAGTTAAGAAGCAGAATTTCTTGAGAAGGGTTGGATTCGCAGCAGTAACTCGCCTTGGAGAGCTCCAGCTCTTCTAGTCAAGAAGAAAGATGGCATAAGGAGAATGTGCATCAATTATCGAGAATTAAACTGGGTGACTATTAAGAACAAGTACCCGATCCCTCGCATTGGTGAATTATTTGAGTAGCTTAGTGGCGTGAGGGTATTCTCGAAGCTGGATTTGCGATCCGGATATCATCAGATCCGAGTTAATGTTAGTTATATGTATGCCCTAGAGGCCATTACTGTACATTGGATGTATATTGTAGTGGATACTAGGACATATATAGGGAGGACTTTCTTGCTCGACATGATAGTATGCTATCTGGTTGCTCTTTACCTTAACGTGTACACTGATTGTCTCTCTGTTACATGTTGGTAAAGCCCTTAGAATGTGTACTTGACTACCTGGACTATGATGCGGATCATACTAGTGGGGACATGGTAGTCCATAAGTACATCCTTCAAAGTCCCTAGTCGTGGGTGTATCGAGACGGGACATCGATATACCAGAGTAGACTAGCGTGTACCTTCTCGACCCATACAGATGGGCGATGGATGATCCCATATCCATTGGTGTTTGACATCAGAGATGATATACGGGTGCTCAGTAGAGACTGGGTACACTGGACGGACTCGCCGAGAACTCCCAGATGGTATTATACCTCACGTCAGATGGCAGTTCTCTGGTGACACTGATACAGAGTAGTCTGTTGACCCGAGATCGTCATAGAGTCTTGTGTGGTTCCCACTGTGCTTTGATTTCCATCTTACCACGTCCAAGAGGGCGTGCAAAACGGTGGTTTTTGGGTACAGTCCCGAGTCACATAGAGGCAATGAGCGATAGGAGGGGATTCGTCTCTCCCCGTATAGGGAGTTGATGTTGCGCTGTGTTCGATTGGCTATAACAGGAAATCCCTGGCCAGGGTTGCTGAGATTTACTGGTAAGTGTTACCAGTAGTTTCTCGAATTGTTATAGACCTCATATCGACACGACTTATCAAGCTATTGGGGTCTGACGTTTACCATCCCTAGGCGAGATATGCGACATATCAGACGATCGGATCGGACTGTACGGTAGTGCTACTAGTTGGATTCACTGGAGTGTGAGCGGGCTTGCTCGTCGATCTTCTGATCGCTCAATACCCGGGTGGCCGTTACGTTTAGCAGACCGCTTGCGGCTTGTGGGTGCTTGATATGATCATCATCTGCTGCCGGCGTATTGACGAGTCTTTAGAGTCCTACACAGAGGTTTCCTGGCTCAAGCGAAACGAAATAGGAGCGCATATGAGATATGTGCGGGACCGAGAATAATACATGTATGTGATACCGTATTCTATTCTCGCGATGAAAGTATCGAATGGTTGTATGCGATATAACCTAGTTATCGAATCAAGTATTGATTCGATAAGCCGATACATATGATACTAGTCGGTTATATGCGATATGACCGGATCGTTAAATCAAGTGTTGATTTAATGATTTAATGTATAATTATATATATGATATATTACTTTGCATTAACTAGTATCGGTTCACTTAAGATGGATTTTCTCACTCGGATGTGCGCATTGTATATGCGATATACTTTTGTGCACTTGATTGTATCATGTTTGATGATACATGCTTATTTGGTTAAGTGTAAAGAATTAAACCTTGGTTAAGTATATGGTTAGGTTTTTATTTATTTATCCATTCATTTATCCATTTGTTTTGGATTAATAAAGAGAGAAGAAAACAAAATGGTTGCTTTGTTTCATGAAGTTTCTTGAAGCTTCTTGCAACTTTGACCATTTTGTCTTCATCTCCTTAACCTAACCATTCACTAACCCTAGTCTATTCTCTACACCTAACTATGGTTGGAATTATGATAAGGATTCATTTTTCTTTTCATTTCTAATTAACTTATCATAATTCTTTCTTCATCTTCTTCTTCTTCTTCACATGAAGAAGCTTGACTTCATCAATGGTGGATTGATGAAATAAGTGAGAAATCCAATTCTAAAGTCTACCCACTTCCTATTTCTTCATCCTCTACCTCTTGCCAAGTAGTAGAGTGTGTTTTCTTCACAAGTTTCATGACTTGGTGAAGTGAGAGCTTGATCTTGCGATGCCTCGACGTAGATCATCTTCGGCATGGACATCGACGACCTAGCTCGCCATTTCTCCGACGAAGCCGACGCTAGAGCCCGGGAATTCATTTGGACAGCGAGGAGACTTCGTTGCGGAGCTATGGAGGTGGAGCACCGGATCTACAAAGGTTGTATTTCCGTTTAAACTTTAGTTAAGTGTTAACTAGTTTAATGTTTCGCCTAGAAATCTAGCCGACGATCCGTATTAGGGTCTCTCGGCACCCATAAATTTTTATATTGGCATGTTCGATGCCTTGTGAGATCTCTTTAGGGTGCCTAGGAACCTTTCACTGGTATCAGAGCCTAGCTAGAGCCTCAGGCGAAGTCCAGACGAGGTTTGAAGTCCGATCGAACCGAAAAACTAACCCGGAAATTGCTCTCTGTACTTTTTCTAAAATCGGGGATTTTTCCACATTAAAAATATGCAGAGAAACAAGCAGGATAATCTAAGAGTTATTGTGAATTTCGATGGACTAATTCCATCAATGAGCCGCGGATCCGCGGCACGAGCATGGCTCGTGCGGCGGTTCCGCGGCAGTTTTGTCGTTTTGTGTATTTTGTTTTTCACAGTAATTCTCAGATTTCTGTGCTGGTTTTCCTGGGAATTTTTAATTTTTTATTCAAGAGTTGAATTTTCAGGGGTTGTTTTGGGATTTCATGGATTCGATCGGATTATCAAATTTTGTCTGTGTGGCTTTCCGGATAAATTTTTGAATATGTTAAAAGTTCGACCGGATATAATACCCAATTTTTCCCCTGCCGGGAAATTTCCAAGTGTTGGATTTTTCCGTAGTTTAACGACGTTCTAAGTAGTGCAAGTAACGCGATGGACCCTCTAGAAGAACACAAACCTTAACTCGATTATGTGACCGTCTTGAACTGCCCTTTGAACCTTCGGGTTTGGGGCAGTACGGCGTGCCACATGTGAGGCGTTGGCTTGACCCTTCTACGGCTGGACTGTTGGTACTGAGGCACGAACTGAATGTTGTTAGACTTATTTCATGTGTTGATCTGTTTTGGGAAAACTTGGGTGTTTGACTGTTCGATTGGAAAGTTTAACATTTTTTGTTTATCTGGAATGGGATACAATAATTGGAATTCACAAGTAGTTATGAGATAACTGAATGAATGTTATAAACAAAGCACTTTAGTCTCACTTGATCGGTTGCCACGGAGCTTTGATGTGATCAAAAGTCCGTCGCAATCACGTAGCGTACGCGGATACTCGCCGGGTAAACTTAATAGACAGCCTCACTCCATAGCCCCGACCAAGTGACTGTAGGAGAACCCCGTCGCCGAAAGCATCCGTTTGGGTGCTCGCGGCAGCGGTGTTCCGCCTTGGTGCACTTTGTCGACGGCGTCGGGGGTGCAGCCATCTACTAAAATTTGCGACGAGTATTCGATCTGCATGTCGGGAATCTTGTTGAATTCCCCGACTTGGTATTGAAAAGAGTTTTCGATAATGAGACTGAAATGCGGGGTTTATAATTGTTAGGCATGTGATGTCTAAGTAATTCATTTGGTCAGGCATGCGATGTCTGAGGTGGTTGCGGATTCCAACTGTTGTAGTTTTACACTTTCTTTTCTGTGACCGTAAGTGTAATATGTGATATCGCCGGTTTCGTTGCTATATGTCAACGATAATTGGGATGCGCATATTTACTTACGTTGATGACATGTGATATTATGTGTTGCTGGATATGTTATATTGGATCGTCGTGTTTGAATAGCCGGGGTTTTTTATGTGAGATGAGTGTTTTTTCATTTTCATTCATGTAAAAACTTGTATGTAATATTCTTTTATTGGGGCGCTTCCAGGTTGCGGAAGTTGTCACCTTTTGTATATTATTTACTTTTCTGCACTAGGATAGACCCAAGGAGGAGGGCACAAGTAACCGGGTTCTGGAGTCCAGTGGGAGACCAACTCGAGGAGTCAGGTCCGGGTCTCCTAACTCCAGAATTGGTAGGGTTGCTTGCCGCTCTCGTAGGGGTCTAGGGGTGTGGGTTTGGCTATTCATCACGACCGTGGAATCCGTGTTTTATACTGGCTCGTATTGAAAACACGGACGTCCTAGTATATCCAATATTTCATATGATTCTTCTGCTGCGATATCTGTGATGTGATCATGTGATGTTCTGTGATAGATACAGTATATAGTATATATGATATATTATATAGACGTTACTTATGTTTTACACCCGCGCTAGCCCTGCCCCGCTCTGTCGTTAGTTACCTAACCTAACGGTGCACGAGGGGACATCGAGGCGAATGCGGATGACATAAGTGTACGTCGTATTTATCTGTGATATTTAGGTACTTAAATGATGGGACTTCATTAATGTGATTAATGAAATAAAAGAAACCTAAGATGTTGTAGAATCGAATTTCAAAAATAAAAAGGGTAGCTACAGTTCTTGCTTTGCACAGCGGTATATATGATATATCCTACACCTTATTCGATAAGGAAAGGACCGAGATCCCTTCACCGGGAGTGACTCCTTTAGCAATAACTGGCAGATGCTACACACTCGGTTTGTCTTTTGATTGCTTTTAAGAAGTTTTTGCTTTGCACAGTGATATATATGATATATCCCGCACCTCATTCGACAAGGAAAGGACCGACGATCCCTTCACCGGGAGTGACTCCTTTAGCAAAACTAGAAAAGCCTCAAAAGCACTCCATTTCAAAATCATTCGATCCTACAACGATATCAAGTTCATTACGCAATAGGTTTTCAGAAAAACCTGTCGTAGCCCTCCGTCATTTCAGATAAATCCTGTTTAGTATTCGTGCTGCGTTTGTTGACCTTGTCAAGGCGCAGTGTGCGGTAGCTAACCAGTATTTATCTGCTTATGCATATGATGCAGATTGGGTTAGGGTAGTCGTGCGGCCTTGTTGACCTTGTCAAGGGTCGTGCGGGTGGGTTTGATTCAATCAAGAAATGACGGGTTGAACTTGACTTGCGGTCTATGGTTTGTTGACCTTGTCAAGGTCATAGATCGTTCGGGGCAAAATATTATTGGGAATTTTAAGTGTTGAAATTTGCAATGAGATTGCATACCTTCTATGAGATAGTTGGATCCCGATACCCGCTGCGAGTAAGAGTAACTCCTGGGAGAGTTTTATACATTACAATTAGCCAATCAAGTAGGTGTCTAGAAAGGTGTCAACGAGGTTACGCCTCTGGGAAAACGAGGTTTACATTAATTAGGTTCGTGCGAAAGCACGGGGGACCTCCCTCAAAGTACCGACACTGGCCTGGCTGAAAGATTGGCGAACTTGTAGTGTGTAATTAATCCCGGCTAGTCTTTCCTTTTAGGGTTTGAAGGAAGATTTGATAAAAAGCAGTGGGAGCCATCCTGATTAGATAAAATAATAACCAATCTATTCTTGCAAGAGCGCACGCTGAGTGTTTTCTTCTCTCTCTCTCCTGGTAGCGACCATATCACGCCTTAATCAAGATAATAATACGGATATTTGACCGAACCCGCTTGTTATACTGAGCTGGGGAACGTTGGTCCCGCTCCAACTTATAATTGTTATAAGACAGAGCAGGAAATTGGGGAATACCAGATTTCCCGTGCCGCCCAAACGAAGTGAGTGCATGCTGATGCATCATCTTCGGGTGTGTTCATTATACAGAACTGTTTCTCAGTATCCTCCGCATCCTTGGTATATGATACCGGATCAGGATCCCAGATATGTAATCTATTACATAGGGCTATAAAAGGGTAGAAAAACTGAGAACGGGTGATAAGTTTCATGAGACAGAAAACGGGGCAAGTGTTGCATCCAAGTCTGTCGGTCACTGTCACCCTGTATTCCAAATACATTGATTCTGAACGAATGTTATTAGATACCGAACCTGATATACAAAATCATATCACTCTCTTTAGTAGTAAAGAAATGATAAAATTTTTTATTGTTGGATAATGTTTTGAACATTTCCTATATCAAAAGTTGATCGGTTCAGGCACGTTATCTAAAAGCATTAATGTTCTAAATCAAACTACAGTTCTTTGTATACAGAACACACACAAGAGGAAAAGTTCAGAAATGAACGAATTCTTCTTGAGGTATTGTAGACTAGGTCAGATCAATGTGACCCGACTGGCTAGAGTTACATAAAGATGCATATTTAAATTAGTTTGAATTTACATCTTGTGAAACTCGCCAGTCATGTCACAAAGATAAGATGACCATAGCTCCGTTTACTGGAAACAGAGAAAGAGTTGGTAACTCTTGGGATGATACATGTTGATGTATGTAGGTCCCCTGTCTACACATGCCAAGACCGGTTCTTTGTACTTCGTTACATTCTCTGATAATCTCTCAAGATTCAGACATATGTTCCTGTTGAAACATGAGTCCGAACCTTTTGAGATATTCACAGAATATAAGCGAGAAGTAGAGAACCAAAATACGGGTATAAGTATTATGTCCTATGATGAGATCAGGGAGGAGAATACTTGTGCATGGAATTCCTGGACTATTCTAAAGGAGAATGAGATTCTCTCTCAGTATTACTCCTCTGTATACACCATAGCACGATGGTATATCGGGGCGGAGCAAATACACCCTATTTGATATGGTGTGCTCTATGATGAGTACTACTGAGTTACCTATTTCCTTTTGGGAGTTATGCACTTGAGAAGCTGCATACCTATTGAATAGGGTTCCAATCAAATCAGTTGCCTACCATTTCATATGTGATATGGAAAGGGAAGAGCCCATGTCTTAACCTAGTTAGGATTTGGGGTTGTCCGGCCTATGTCTAAAAGCAAAATCCGGACAAGCTCGAGGCAAGGTCTGTAATGTAGAACTGGAAAAGTTCCAGCCATACAAACTACATCTGATGATTTGATAGAACCAAAGGATTCAGTAGATTCCAACGAACCTCAGCCTCTCCGCCGATCTAGTAGGGTTCCTCACCCACCTGAGAGATACTTCGATTTCTCAATGACAGTGGGAGCGAGGATTGCATCATGAGATGATGACCCAACTAGTTTCGAGCTGGCCATCGAGAGTAGGACTCTGTAAGAATGGCTGGATGCTTAGCGATCTGAGATGGAATCCATATACACCAACAAAGTATGGACTTTGGTTGCTGTATCTGAAGGGTTAAATCCCCATCAGGAGCAAGTATATCTTGAGAAGATTACTTGGTGTAAATGGAAAGGTTGAGACTTTCAAAGCTAGACTTGTTAAAGGTTTTCGTCATTGACCAGGCGTGGATAATGATGAAACCTTTTCCAGTACCTATGCTTAAGTCCATCCAGATCCTACTTGCCACGGCTACATACCATGACTACGATATCTGGTGGTTGGGTGTCATGACTGCTTTTCTAAATGATGTTTTAGAAAAGTGAGTCTATAAGTACATAGCCAGAGGGCCTCGTAGACAGTAGGAGCAGCGGAAACGTGTGTAAGATGTTTTATATGATAAAGCAGGCATCGCGGAGTTGGAACATCTGTTTTGATGGATTAGTCAAAGAAGTTGACATCATCAAAATAGTAGATGAACCTTGTATAAACAAAAAGGTAGTAAGGAGTATGGTGACGATCCTCGTACAGTACGTGGATGACATACTCTTGATAAGAAAGGAGTTTCTTATGCTACGCTCGATCAATCTCCGTTTATCACAAAGATTCTCCGTGTAGGATCAGAATGATACCTCCTAAATCCTGAGTTTTGGATCTATGAGATAGATTTAATTGGATGTTAGGATTCTCACTAGTTGTAGTGAGATAGTATCAATTGATCCTGGGGAGAATCACTGGAAGTGTTCCAGGGTGATAAAGACGACTGAATGTCAGTCGCAGGCATTGTCTTTACCCTCAGTACAGGGACGGTATGTTGGAAGAGTTCCAAGCTAGATACCTTGACATACTAGACGATGAAGGCAGGATACATCGCTACTTAAGATGCTACCAAAGAGGCTGTTTGGGTGTATATTGGTTCATGAGATGAACTATGTTCCTCCCATTGTGTGACAATGGAGTTGTGGCTTATGCCAAGGAACGCAGGTCCCATCAGTGATCCAGACATATTCTAAGGCAGTATCACCTGATCATGGAGATGGTTGATCTCTAAGGGATCGAGGTTTGGAGAGTAGACTCAGAGGACAACACGGCGGATCCACTCACGAAGGCCTATTCCCAGAGAGAGACCATTATGGGATGGTTGAGTATGAGATACTACAACCACTGCTACAGATGGCCCTAGTGCAAGTGGGATATTGTTAGTTATATGTATGCCCTAGAGGCCATTACTGTACATTGGATGTATATTGTAGTGGATGATGGGACATATATAGGGAGGACTTTCTTGCTCGACATGATAGTATGCTATCTGGTTGCTCTTTACCTTAACGTGTACACTGATTGTCTCTCTGTTACATGTTGGTAAAGCCCTTAGGATGTGTACTTGACTACCTGGACTATGATGCGGATCATACTAGTGGGGACATGGTAGTCCATAAGTACATCCTTCAAAGTCCCTAGTCGTGGGTGTATCGAGACGGGGCATCGATATACCAGAGTAGACTAGCGTGTACCTTCTCGACCCATACAGATGGGCGATGGATGATCCCATATCCATTGGTGTTTGACATCAGAGATGATATACGGGTGCTCAGTAGAGACTGGGTACACTGGACGGACTCGCCGAGAACTCCCAGATGGTATTATACCTCACGTCAGATGGCAGTTCTCTGGTGACACTGGTACAGAGTAGTCTGTTGACCCGAGATCGTCATAGAGTCTTGTGTGGTTACCACTGTGCTTTGATTTCCATCTTACCACGTCCAAGAGAGCGTGCAAAACGGTGGTTTTTGGGTACAGTCCCGAGTCACATGGAGGCAATGAGCGATAGGAGGGGATTCGTCTCTCCCGGTATAGGGAGTTGATGTTGCGCTGTGTTCGATTGGCTACAACAGGAAATCCTTGGCCAGGGTTGCTGAGATTTACTGGTAAGTGTTACCAGTAGTTTCTCGAATTGTTATAGACCTCATATCGACACCACTTATCAAGCTATTGGGGTCTGACGTTTACCACCCCTAGGCGAGATATGCGACATATCAGACGATCAGACCGGACTATACGGTAGTGCTACTGGTTGGATTCACTGGAGTGTGAGCGGGCTTGCTCGTCGATCTTCTGATCGCTCAATACCCGGGTGGCCGTTACGTTTAGCAGACCGCTTGCGGCTTGTTGGTGCTTGATATGATCATCATCTGCTGCCGACGTATTGACGAGTCTTTAGAGTCCTACACAGAGGTTTCCTGGCTCAAGCGAAACGAAATAGGAGCGCATATGAGATATGTGCGGGACCGAGAATAATGCGTGTATGTGATACCGTATTCTATTCTCGCGATGAAAGTATCGAATGGTTGTATGCGATATAACCTAGTTATCGAATCAAGTATTGATTCGATAAGCCGATACATAGGATACTAGTCGGTTATATGCGATATGACCGGATCGTTAAATCAAGTGTTGATTTAATGATTTAATGTATAATTATATATATGATATATTACTTTGCATTAACTAGTATCGGCTCACTTAAGATGGATTTTCTCACTCGGATGTGCGCATTGTATATGCGATATACTTTTATGCACTTGATTGTATCATGTTTGATGATACATGCTTATTTGGTTAAGTGTAAAGAATTAAACCTTGGTTAAGTATATGGTTAGGTTTTTATTTATTTATCCATTCATTTATCTATTTGTTTTGGATTAATAAAGAGAGAAGAAAACAAAATGGTTGCTTTGTTTCATGAAGTTTCTTGAAGCTTCTTGCAACTTTGACCATTTTGTCTTCATCTCCTTAACCTAACCATTCACTAACCCTAGTCTATTCTCTACACCTAACTATGGTTGGAATTATGATAAGGATTCATTTTTCTTTTCATTTCTAATTAACTTATCATAATTCTTTCTTCATCATCTTCTTCTTCTTCACATGAAGAAGCTTGACTTCATCAATGGTGGATTGATGAAACAAGTGAGAAATCCAATTCTAAAGTCTATCCACTTCCTATTTCTTCATCCTCTACCTCTTGCCAAGTAGTAGAGTGTGTTTTCTTCACAAGTTTCATGACTTGGTGAAGTGAGAGCTTGATCTTGCGATGCCTCGACGTAGATCATCTTCAGCATGGACATCGACGACCTAGCTCGCCATTTCTCCGACGAAGCCGACGCTAGAGCCCGGGAATTCATTTGGACAGTGAGGAGACTTCGTTGCGGAGCTATGGAGGTCGAGCACCGGATCTACAAAGGTTGTATTTCCGTTTAAACTTTAGTTAAGTGTTAACTAGTTTAATGTTTCGCCTAGAAATCTAGCCGACGATCCGTATCAGGGTCTCTCGGCACCCATAAATTTTTATATTGGCATGTTCGATGCCTTGTGAGACCTTTTTAGGGTGCCTAGGAACCTTTCAGTTAAAACAGATGATATTTGCAAGACGGCGTTCCGAACTCGGTATGGACATTACGAGTACTTGGTGATGTCCTTCGGAGTAACGAATGCACCGGCGATATTCATGGACTTGATGAACCGAATCTTTTCACTATTCTTGGACCGGTTATTATGGTGTTCATTGACGATATTCTGGTCTACTTGAAGCGTATTGAAGAGCAAGTTGAACATTTGAAGATCGCACTGCAGACGTTGAGACAAGAGAAATTATATGCGAAGATGAGCGAGTGCGAGTTTTGGCTGGAATAAGTAAAGTTGTGGGTCATGTTGTGTCTGGCGATGGAATCGCTGTTGATCCCGAAAGGATTGCAGCAGTTCAAGATTGGCCGATTTCGAGGAATGTTACGGCGATAAGAAGCTTTCTTGGACTAGCCGAGTATTACAGAAGTTTTGTGGAGAACTTTGCTCGTCTGGCGGAGCCGTTGACCAAGCTTATGCGCAAGGAGGTACCGTTTGTATGGACAGATAAATGTGCGTCAACTTTTGAGGCGATGAAGAAGAGGTGTTCACTGATTATAAAAGCTTGAAGTATGTGTTCACGCAGAAGGAGCTTAATATGTGGCACCGTTGATGGTTGGAGCTGATGGCTGACTACGATCTTGCTCTTAAGTACCATCCGGGGAAAGTTAATGTTGTGCCGGAGGCGCTTAGTCGGTTACCAGCAATTCAGACGTTGACGGCACAAAAAAGAACTCATTGAAGACTTTCGAAGTTTTGATTTGGAGATTGTGCTACCGCATCCTTCGGGACAATTGATGCAGCTGCAAGTAAATTCGTCATTAATCGAGAATATTAAAGCATCACAATCGCAGGACCCTAGATTGCAAAAGTTTCGAGAACAGGTTGAAGCTGGGCTTCGAACAGACTTACTGATCCAGGAAGATGGTTCGTTGAGATATGGTAGCCGGTTGTGTGTGCCAAAGGGAGATATTCACGAAGAACTTATGAAAGAGGCGCACAGTTCAGCTTATTCCGTACATCCAAGAGGCACGAAGATGTACCGAGATGTACGACAGCATTTCTGGTGGGAAGGCATGAAACGGGAGATTGCTCGCTTAATGGCAAAATGTTTGGTGTATCAGCAAGTTAAGGCTGAACATCAAAAGGTTACTGGTTTGTTGCAACCACTTCCGATTCCTCAGTGGAAGTGGGAACATATAACCATGGATTTCGTGACAGCTCTACTGCGGAGTCTAAAGGGCAATAATGCAGTTTGGATGATTGTTGATCGTTTGACCAAGGCAGCTCATTTCATTCATTTTCAGGTCAGTCAATCAACAGAAACTTTGGCAGAGCGGTACATGCAGAAGATTGTAAGATTGCATGGAGTACCGGTGAGTATCGTGTCCGACCGTGACACTCGGTTCTTATCACACTTCTGGAGGAGCTTACAGGAAAGTTTGGGGACTCGATTGAAGTTTAGCACAGCTTATCATCCTCAAACAGATGGCCAGTCGGAGAGAACGATCCAAACTCTTGAAGAAATGTTGAGAGCGAGCATGTTGGACTTCAAGGGTTCATGGGAGGATCATCTACATTTGGTAGAGTTTTCTTACAACAACTGTTTCCAGGCAACGATTCGGATGGCTCCATTCGAAGCTCTATATGGTCGCAAGTGTCGTTCCCCTGTTTGTTGGGATAATGTCGGTGAACGAAGGTTGATGGGACCAGACTTGGTGGTACAGACAGTTGAAAAGGTTAATGCTATCCGAAATCATATGAACGCAGCACAGGACAGACATAAGAGTTGGGCTGATACGTCGAGAAGACCTCTAGAGTTCGCCGTGGGTGATTTGGTATTCTTGAAGATATCACCGACTAGAGGGGTGATTCGTTTTGGAAGTCGAGGAAAGCTCGGTCCTCGATTCGTCGGACCTTTTGAGATCTTGGAGCGTGGTGGTGAGGTAGCGTACCGTTTGGCGTTACCGCAATTCTGGACGAATGTGCATGATGTGTTTCACGTATCTCAACTCCGGAGGTATGTTCGTGATGAAACACATGTGTTGGATCATTCAGAGCTGACTGTACGAGAAGGCTTGAATTTTGAGGAGCGACCGATTGCGATTGTGGATCGAAGGGAAAAGATTCTTAAGAACAAGGTTATCCCTCTTGTACTTGTTTCTTGGGGTAGTTGCTCACATGGAGAGTCCACTTAGGAATGAGAAGATGAAATCCGGTAGAAGTTTCCCCATCTTTTCTTGTAGTGTTGGTCGTTTATCCTTTTGTGTTCTTGGAATTTAGAGGACGAAATTCTTTTTGCAGTTGGGTATAATGTAACAACCGAGTCCAGTTATACCAGTTTCAGTTACCATATGTGTTGTTGTGGTGTTTATTTCATTTATCATGTTTGGCAGTTACTAGTTATAGATTATCTCGACATTACATATTTTGCATATGGCAGTTTAGGTCACTTAAAATAATTTAAAAATACATGTCATGGCCTGTTTGATACCCCTAACTCTGTGGTAACGTCCTTGCATCGTGTTCTCGTCCCGTTCAGTGCAACGGACGTGTTTGGATGGCTACGCGCACGTGCGTGCGTCCGTTCTTGGGGGTATGCTTTTTTGTTATAAAATCCTTCATTTCAATTTTTGGAACTTACTGGTAATTTTCATATTCCGAATTCAAACTTTTGAACCCGACCCGGGCGCAATTCTGAAATACTTTGTATTCCGCCAAAATCCTATTTATTTCAAATTTCATAAATCAGTTTTAAAGTACTTCTACAACTGACAATATATTTGCATCTATCAAAGCTATTGTTTAACCGGTAAATCTTTTATTTTTTTCCAAAATAATTTTTCCCAGATCTCCCCAGCCAATCAAAACCCCCGTTTTCCCCTGGGCCCCATCTCTCTCTCTTTTTCCACAGCATATAGAATGATTCTTTGAGAATATTAAAAATCTTCAGTAAATTTTTCCCAAACGAATTCTTTCTCCAGCCAATCAGGCCCCTTCTTGTGTGTGCACCCAGGCCCCACAAGCACAGATCTCTCTCTCTTCCCTTTCTCTTCCTCTCTCTCTCCTCAGCTCTTTCTCTCTCCTCTCGCTCTTCCTTCTCTCTCTTCTCGCGGTAAGCTTAGATCCCAACACCGCTTCTTTTCCTTATCGTCACCGCCTGCTTTCTTCGTCTTCTTCTTCTATATTTTTCCCCGGCACCACGAAAACTTTGTGAAGCAAACCCTAACCCTCAAAACCTCGCCTCCTCCTCCCTTTTCCACGATCCCAGCACCTCGACGGCCATTCCCGCACCCTCGTCGCCTTCATCTTCTCTTCTTCCTCTTCTTTCTTCGCTCCCGAGCGCCCAGGAAATCCTACGCGAACCCAAGAACCCACCGTTACTACCGTCGCCGACCCTCTCTCGCCGTCGCCTCCTCATTCATCTCCTTTTCTCTCTCCCTCCTCTCCTCATCTCCCTCATTCTACAAGAACCAACCGCGCACCCCTGCACCACTTCCAGCCAACATCGGCTAACCCAAACCCTAGCACCAACCCTCTTCGACGAAGCTCCGATCATCGGCCGTCGACATCATCACCCCCTCTGCAAATCACAGTGCACAGCATAGTAAGCATTCCTTCTTCTTCTTCTTTCTCTTCTTCTTTATCTTCAATTTTCTTTTCTGTTAAAATTAAAGGGTAACTCTGTAGATAGTCGGAGATACGTCGACGACTCACCGACGACGCTGTCACCCCCTGCAGTCCAGTGAGTAAGTTCCTTCATCAATCCCCTCTGTTCTCTTCATTCTTTTTGCTTCTTCTTCCGTGCATTCTCTTTTAATCTAATGTTCACTGCGTTTCTTGATTGCCGGGATCCGACCGTGCCGGCGACGATCACGATGACCCCGCAGGCATCTCTGATCTGTGTGATTCCACTGCTCGTTGTTTGGACT
This sequence comes from Agapanthus africanus, assembly GCA_030015575.1. NCBI lineage: Eukaryota > Viridiplantae > Streptophyta > Magnoliopsida > Asparagales > Amaryllidaceae > Agapanthus > Agapanthus africanus. The sequence continues at coordinate 664,811,690 of CM057340.1, forward strand.
CATTCCGTGTACCGTGCGCACGTCGCGACTTTTCTCGCCGACGTGAGACGTTCCGTTTAGCGTATCGCGATCCGTCGAGGCAAGTTAATCTTGCTACATGCTACTCATACTATTCCTATATTAATTTATCTATTTTCCTATTAAATCTATAGTTAGAATCTAAAGTTTGAATTCCAAGTTAACCGCACAATGTTCCGTCTACCTATTTTCCGATCTAGAACTTGAAACATAATGGTTGCATCTAGTTGACTATACCTAGTAATCACATCTATATGTCAGATCACATAAACACAATTGTTTGCATAGCTAGATTACTTTTTTATAGTTTACACCCTATCGGACGACTGGTTGCATACATTTAGCTTAATTCATATTCAGTTGCATCTCTAGATTGATTGGTATATATTAGCATGATGTTGCCATCCACAATTGTTATATTGCGTTCATGAAATGATAAAGCTATTTCTTAAACACTAACTGATAACCGTACAACTAAGTAGTTTAATCCGCACCTATTGCTTATCATGTTACTGTGCCCGTTTATTGCTCTGATAATACCCATGCTTGTTTATTTATAAACATGTTTATATTAGTTGATTTGTGAGCACCCGCATATTATTTGTGTTTCCTGACATGACCTGTTGCACTTCCTAATTGATATGACATGGTACCGTACACCTTTGACATGATATGACACCTAAATACACTACTTGACCTGACCTGATGTACCATGGCTTTACCTGTTACCTGATCTTGAGTCTAATGCCAACAAACCTGACATGCAGTCCTTACGGACCGTTCCTGTTGTCTATTCAGACAAACCTGCACCTACCTGACCCTGAGTTGGCATTAGTTCTTGATTACTTAATACCCGACTTGAACACATATAACGTGGGGGTATGGGGAAATCAATGATGAAATCCTGACTTGTAACTCGACAGTTGCTCGCTTATACTGATCAGTTTTTGAGGCTAGGCCCGCCTCGTGACGATGCTGCCGACATCATTGGTCTTTCCCTTTTTCCTTTTTGTGCCTAGCGGTACGTCTCGGTTTCAGCCCGAGAGTCTTAGACCGTGGTCCCGGGCATGCACGTGATACTATTGAATTACATCGATGATTCATCAAATTGATTTCAAAGACTTGAGAGTAGATAACCAACAGACCAGTTTAGGTTACTCACTGCACACTACCTTTCACTGCCCTGATTTATATTGCTGTACACTTGCTTTACTGTTTATGATTGTATTTGCATGCCTTGCTTCATTATTACTGCTTGATGTTATGACGCGCTGACGTCTGGGTTTTGCATGGCCCAGATCCCGTACCTTTGCTACAGTCCGAGCAGGAGTACTTCAGCCAGCATGCTGAGCAGTGAGGATTCAGTAGTAGTTAGTTCTTTACTTTTCAGCATTTTATTTTCTGATGTGAGCCCGCATTATGGGACATACATTCCAGTTATATTTTGTATTGGATCTTTTGCTTCAGCATTATTATTCTTGACTCATTTTATTTTGGCTTATGGACATGTATTAGATAGTTTTATTTTTATTCTTGATATCTCTACAGCTGTAATGTGACTGTGGAAGGACAATTCCTATCCACAGGTAGCATGGTTGGCTATGTCACGTGCCTACTTAGCGTACTCTGGGAAGCGGGGCGTGACACCAGCCGAGCATGCACTAAGCGGGTTTAGCGCAAGTGGCAGCGTGTGTACTTTTAAAAATGGTCTGTTTTGAAAAGTGTGTCGGACTTAGACAAATCACACAAAAATGCACAAACAACCCTAGAACTAAGGTTACCTAGGTCAAGTCTCTAGACCGCTCCTAGAATTCCAAAGGACAAGCCGTAAGATCAATCATCTACCACCTATTTACTACTCTTGTGTCCAGATAAGAGCCATGTAAGTGGGAGGTATCCACTACGTAAGTAGTGGACCTAATTAAGTAACCACTTATCTTAGACACACTTGTCTAGACACCACAAAAGTAATGCGGGTAAGCGATAGATTACCCACGACCTTCCTCTGTCCTTATTGAGCGCGACAGTTCTTAGAGTTTTGTCTAGATATTTTTTAAATTAATGTAGGGTTGATGCAGATGCTCGGTTTGTGATTTGTGGGGCTTAGGAAGGGTGATAAAATTCCTACCTAATCTGAATTTTGGTCTTGCCCCTTAAAAATCCGTATTAAAATATGAATTAACAAACCAATTACAAAACTTTGCAAAAATATTTTTGAGCGGCGATATTTTGCAAAGAATCCTGCAGAAAAGATATTTTATTGGATTTCAGAGGAGAGAGAATGGGTTGAGAAAGATACCAGAAAATTTTGGAACCTTAATTCCCCAATCCTGTCGCGCTTCCGCCGTGAAATTGGTCTTTTCGTCGCGCTTCCGCTGCCAGAAAGAGGATTCAGGTGATGAATTTTGTTACGTGGCCTCCTGTACTCCTCTGGATCTTGATGAATGCTTCTGAATCTCTGTTTCCTCAAGTCTGTGACTCCAGATTCCCTCGCAAAAATCACACACAAATCGTTAAATATACAATTTGCATTTTTGTTTTAATTATGATATAGATCGAATAAGAATTCAACACAAATAGTAAGAATAAAAATTTACGCACGTATTCCCCGGCAACGGCGCCATTTGATTCATGTGTTTTAAAGAAGTAGTTTGTAGAATAACCGCAATCAGAACGGTGTCGCGCGTAGCTAGATCGAGGTGAGTACGGGTCATCCTAAGGGAAACGTGGAACCTTTTATTCTTACTTTAGGCGTGTTAAAAAAAGGAAGGAGGAATAAAGAATGGTGGAAATAGTTTCTAAATCTACGTTAAACAGGGATGCAAAATATAGATCTAGATTAACTACGGAAGTAAGTTTAATATTAAAAGGGGGCTTGTAGGGTTCATTGGGATTTAGTAGTTATGGATGATTAATTAAAGATTACTCTTTTTATCTTTTAATAGATTTAAAACTAGAACGACAGTGATGCATGTAGATTAGGGTTTCTGGAGGGAAAAGGGTTCCCACTCTTAACCCCTATCTCGATATGGAACTCCGTTCATATCTAGCCTTTACCAAAACAATTGTTAATCTAATCTCTAATAGCGGTCGCGATTATCAATGAATTGATAGCGCGCCTAATTAGGATGTTAACTATTCTTTTGATAGAGTTTATAAACTTTATAGGACTTAAAAAGAGTTTAAAGATCTTCATCGTCCATTAGCCTACTCTAATCCCATGAACCCTAACAAGCGAAGAATTACTCACGCATGTTGGGAGAAGAAGAGATGGAGAGAGAAATCATATTGAAACTACAAAGAGATAGAATAAGAAAAAGAACTATCTTTATTAATCAACAAAATTCACTTACACTTTGTTCTCTTAGAAAATGATTACAAATGCTAGTTTGCTTCTCGATCTCTTCTTAGGAGGTAGATGAACCGTTGATGATCAACCAGGATTCTTGAGCCGTCGTGGACTTCGTGATCTCGTCGGTGTGATGCTTTTTCCAAGAGGCTCTCGGTGCTTATTTATAGTCCCGGAGCCAGAACCCTAGCTGCCTAATTTGGAAGCCAGAGGTTAAAATCCTAACCACCAAAATCTTAACTCCCAACTCATCAAAACCGCGGTGGATCCACGGCCAATAGGTAGGCTTGGCCGCGGATCCGCGGCCAAGTAAGGGAATCTTGGGCTCATTCTTCTTTTGGCTTATTATAGTGACACGTGGTGATCTTTTGAATCTCTGGAAACTGAAAATCTTTTCTACGTCACTGCCAGAATTGATTTCTTTAGTTTACTTTCTTAATTAGGCAGTTTTTTTTAACAACTTTGATTTCCTTGATTTCAGCCCTGCAAATTCTGCACAATAACTCAACAAATAATATTAGTAGAGTTTGTTTTATTGAGAGATTAATTTAACCAATAAGAATTGGTCAAAGGTATTTTTAATAAGATAAGCATATTTAAATGGGCCAAATATTACATGGATATTATATGCTTACATTTTCCTACCAAATGTTAATTATAATATATAAACACATGAAAATAGTATTTTTACAGATGAACCCTCACATGTATCATATATTATGATAAACACCTTTGATTATAAAGAAATAGTAGGAAAAATGTCATATTAAATGTGGAGTTTTATCAACTGAATAGATTCCGACTCGGACGAGGAAGAGGAAGAAGCAGAGGAAGAAGCGACAGAAGACTCCCTAGACTCTACCTCTACTATCTCAACAGACTCCCCAGAGAAAGACATCTAACTTGAGCAAAGGAAGGAGACGTCCGAGGAAAGAACGCAAGAAATCCGACCTAAAGGGAAAAGCGTCGAGCTAACACACGCAGCGATGAGAAAATTATAGCAAAGTGTGGACCCGGGGGGGGTCCCTCCTCTATTTATAGCATTTGGCAAGCGCATCCAACGGCGCTGATCGATTCCCGCCAAAACAGACGCTTCGCGTTCGACGACCATCAACTTTCCACGTGTCACAAAAGCATTGGACGCGTCCCTTCAAGCGCCAAGGACACCATCGTCCCGTCACGTCAGCCAACCAGCGTCGGACGCGTGGCCTGGTGCCTCAATGAACGTACGATCGAATCGGCGCTTCCTTTTTAATGCACGATTTCTTCTCTGATCCGCTGACGTCTTCAAAAAATACGACTAATTGCCCGGGAATCCGCGCCGACGATGCCTTCAAATAAGAATTTAGCCCGGGTGACCGATCAGACCACTCTCGATCCAACCCATAAATAGGTCGGGAGGAGATTGGAGGGGCTAATGATGGTGCTCGGTACTGAAAACTTCCCAGATCATGACACGTGGCAGATGACGTGTCCCAAGGCTTACGGGAAAGGAGCAAGAACGGTACATTGGAGGCATATTCCGGGCCTTCGACCCAAGGATGTTCTTGACCTTCGATAACCTCCCAGAACACTCCTGTGCTCGTCTTACAAACAACCATTGGCTCACCTCCGAGCTCTCCTGCACGCTGGGCCTCCTCAGCCCCCCAGCTTGCCTCCGAGCTATCACAGAACCAAGCTAGCTCAGCCTCCTGCTCGCCTCCGAGCCACCCGCCGAGCTCAGCTTCCTAGGTCTCATCGACCGACCCAGAGCACAGATCACGAGCGTCCCGGACATGGCTCCGCGAATCTCGCCATACGCGAGATATCCGCCGCCCCACGATCCCGCGTCCTATGCCATCGCGTTCCCCTGTTAACAAGTGTATCTCACCATTAATGGAGGATCTCGCCATTCGCGTAGGCGCGGCTCCAAGAGCGTAACGGCCGGCGTAAATCTCGCACCCGCCAGCCCATGGCTGCCACTATATAAACTCCCTCTCATGCGACTCAGGTAAGACAATTATTATCCAATAGGCCGCTACTCTGCTCAAATACCTCGACTAACTTGATCGTCGGAGGGTCCATGATGGTACAACCACCCGGGGCTTCCTTACAGGTTGCTCGGCTTCATTCCAAATCAAGCCTACTGAGATCCACACGTATCAAGGGCAAACCCTCAAATCTAATTTCAGCCATTCATCAACGCTTGCAGCAGATCAACGGAAGACAACATCTGAAGGAGATCAAGACCTCCATCAGGGTGATTGCCTTCTGCTGTATTCTCATAGTGGGGGTAATATCACCTTTCGGAAAGTGTATCATACACGCCTCAAAACTTTTAATTCTGTCTTAACCAAACTACAAATTCAACACCACGTGTCGTGATATGAGAAATACTCGTTTATAAGCCTCATCAGGTACTAACACCATGACTGATACAACCAAAAAATAACAAAATGAACTTTTAATTATCTAATGACTAGAGTTCTCCTTGTGCTCGATGCATGCGCGCATATATGTTAACAACATATAAAAATATGAGAAGAAATTTAGTTAAGATAATATATAGATTTTCAAGTAATTTTAGTTAAACACAATAAAGATCTGGTAATGGTTTTTTAAAACATTTTTTCTTTAATTTGTGAAATGATGGGGTGTGGACACCCTTAAAACAAAGAATATTTCTAATTTTCCTATCAACTTATATTTAGATTAATCCCGTCTTGCCCTATATCTAATATCTCCCTTAGTTTTCTTGTGATCAACATGATTAAATCTATAAAATATAAAAATAAAAATAAAAGGTTCTATTTGCTATAATTTAATTTTTTTTAATGTTATATTAGTTTAATCTATTAAGAAAATATCTCACTTTAGGTTAATGAAAAGTAGGAAAAGTACTAATGGACTAATATTGTAGATATTAAAACGGAAAAAAAAACATCATGATGTTAAAGCACAGAAATGGTGTGTAACATTAAAGTATTATTAAGCAATTAATCATTTATTAAGTGCGGGGCAGATAGTCCAGTGGCGGGCAATGGAAGTTTGTAGGAAAGACGTGATATTGAATCTGGGATCTTCTATTTAGTGCTTCGAAAAGGGAACACAAGACATCAGTAGTCTTAGATGCTGTCAGAAAAAAAAAATTCCTTTATTAAAGGGAACTATTATTTCCCCACATGGGTATATCTCAGCATAGATCGTTGACAGGCAGCTGGCTCCATTGGATTTGTGTTGAGTTCCCATTTGCATTGAATGTTTTCCTAAAACACTGGGACCATTGTGGGCCCCACTCACCAAGTCTCCTAATTAATTACTCCTCTCACAGCTTCATTCTTCCCATTCTTTAATTATAGTATCAGATTCCTCTTTCTCGTTTCACTTTCCCATTCAACAAAACAAAACATTTTCTTTCTTTGGCGAAAAAACAACGCATTTTCTTTCATTTCATTTCATTAACAGAGCATCAACCTTTTTCATCCATTGAGATCTCAACAAAGCAAAGGGATTGGTGAGTTGTTCTTCCCCCATGAGATCTCTTGATGGGTTTCTAATTTCTTTACTTCAATTTTATGTTCTTATTTTTAACACCGTGTGTGTTTTGTAACGCCCATCTTGTTTCCATTAGTGCTTGTAGTTTACAAGATGAAGATTTGGAATTTTTTTCCATCTTCAATCCTATTTATATCAGAACCAAGTAATACTATGTGTGATGTTTCTATGATCCATATGGTTTCAACAAAATTTTGATTATGAAAGTTGTGTGCTATAAAGCATGCTTAAAGATGTTATTAGTGTTTGGTGATCTCATTTTCCTTATATGGATTTGATTAGACATGATAATTATTTGATGTATTTGAGACTCAAATTCACAATGTTTGGAACTTGGAAGTGCTTTATGCAAGGTATATTTATGTAAACTATTTGAGAGAAGTGAGAAACCCCCTTTGTGAAAAAGGGAATCTTTTACAACAACAACTGAGCCTTTTATCCCAAGCATAAGGGGTAGGCTACATGAACCAACATGAGAATCACGCCGGGTCCAACACATGAATCCTCTGTCTCCACTCACTTCTATCGAACAATATACTTTCATTGAGTCCTTTGGCAACCATATCGTTTCGTATCACCTCCATCCATGTTTTCTTCGGTCTCCCTTTTGCCCTTTTGCCATTACCCATATCGAGAGTATCTATTCGTCGAACCGGTGCTTCCATAGGTCTGCGTCGCACATGACCAAACCATCTAAGCCGGTTTTCCCGCATCTTCTCCTCCACGGGTGCTACACCAACTTTTGCACGAATATCCTCATTTCGCACCTTGTCTTTTCTAGTGTTACCGCACATCCAACGAAGCATGCGCATCTCCGCTACGTGCATCTTCTGTGTGTGATGCTTCTTAGGAGCCCAGCATTCTGTACCATATAGTAAGGCAGGCCGAATAGCGCTCCGATAAAACTTCCCTTTCAATTTTAACGGAAAGTTACGATCACACAAAATCCCTGTTGCACTCCTCCATTTCAACCAACCAGCTTGGATTCTTTGATTAACATCACTATCGATCTCTCCATTCCTTTGGATGATGGAACCTAGATATCTAAACTGGTCGCTCGGTGATATCTCTTGCCCTTCCAATGTTATACCAATATGGTTTTGATTTCTCTGGCTACTAAATTTGCAGTGCATATATGCTGTCTTGGACCTGCTCAATCTGAATCCCCGAGATTCCAATGTTTGTCTCCATAATTCCAATTTGGCATTAACCCCTGCTTTCGTCTCATTTACTAGAACAATATCATCAGCGAATAGCATACACCAAGGGACTTCATCTTGGATAGTTCTAGTAAGCTCATCCATCACGATGGTAAACAGGAAAGGACTTAATGCAGATCCTTGATGTAAACCAATAGTAATCGGAAAATCACTTGTTAAGCCACCGCAAGTTCTGACATTTGCCACTACTCCGTCGTACATATCCTTGATTATGTCAATATACTTGACGGGGACCCCCTTTTTCATCATTGTCCCCCATAATACCTCTCTAGGTACCTTGTCGTACGCTTTTTCTAAATCAATAAATATCATATGCAAATCTCTTCTCCTCTCTCGAAAGCGCTCGACAAGTTGACGAAGCAAATGAATCGCCTCTGTCGTCGATCGTCCAGGCATGAACCCAAATTGGTTCTCTGTTATCTTAATATCCTTCCTTAGCCTGTGTTCAATCACCCTCTCCCAAAGTTTCATGGTGTGACACATTAGTTTTATTCCACGGTAGTTTGAGCAACTTTGAATGTCACCCTTATTCTTGTAGATAGGTACAAGGATACTTTTCCTCCATTCATTTGGCATCTTTTTTGTCTGCCAAATCTTATTAAACAGATCTGTCAGCCATTTAACGCCTATTTCGCCTAAGCATCTCCAAATCTCGATAGGAATCCCGTCAGGACCAACCGCTTTTCTTAAACCCATTCTGTTCAACGCTTCTTTAACCTCAGTAAGTCTTATTTTACGCATGAAATCACGATTTATATCTTGAGATTGAATGACAAGTCCATCCAAATTCTTAGTAAAGCTCTCATTGAACAATTTGTCAAAATAATCTCTCCATCTTTCCTTGATATCCTCGTCTCGAACTAAAACCTTCTGATTTTCATTTTTGACACACTTCACCGCACATAAGTCTCTAGTCTTCCTTTCCCGCATTCGAGCAATCCGGTATATATCATTTGCAGCCTCTTTAGTGTCTAATTTCTCGTACACCTCCTTGTAGACCTTAGATTTAGCTTCCCGAACAGCTTTCTTAACTTCCTTTTTAGCCATTTTGTACTTCTCAAATCTCTCCACATCTCTACTTTTCTTCAAATCTTTATAAGAATCCCTTTTAATTTTAATAGCAGCCTTTACATCTTCATTCCACCATGATATGTCCTTAGATGGTGGAGCACCACCTCTCGACTCACCAAGTAGATCTCTAGCTACTTTCTTGATACAACTGGCCATTTTGTTCCATGTTTTGTCTGGATCATCTTCCGACTGCCAATCCGCTTCTTGTACTACACGATCTATAAAAGCCTTTTGATTACCTTCTTTCAATCGCCACCATGTAATTTTAGGCTCTACCTTACGTTTAATCTTCCTAGGTTCTCTTCTAAATCGAAAATCTAGAACTAAAAGTCTATGTTGAGTAGTTACACTCTCACCTGGCACTACCTTACAGTCGATACAACAACCTCTATCTATTCTTCTCGTCAGAAAAAAGTCTATTTGACTAGCATTTGATCCGCTCCTAAAAGTGATAAGGTGGGACTCTCTTTTCCTAAACCAGGTGTTTGCTAAGATCAAGTCATAAGATAAAGCGAAATCTAGAATCGAGTCACCTACTTCATTCCTTTGTCCGAAACCAAAACCTCCATGGATAGTATCAAACCCACTACGACTAGTACCTACATGTCCATTAAGATCACCACCAATAAATAACTTCTCTCCACTAGGTATACTTTGCACCACCTCGTCTAAATCCTCCCAGAATAGACGCTTACTAGCGTCATCAAGACCTATCTGTGGTGCATAAGCACTAATAACATTAAAGATCTCTCCACCTAGAATAAGCTTAACCAGTAAAATTCTATCACCTTTTCTCCTAATCTCAACTACATCCTCAAGTAACCGTCTATCTATGATTATACCTACCCCATTACGATTTTTATCTCTACCCGTATACCAAAGCTTATAACCCCAAGGCTCTATGACTCTACTCTTTTCACCTACCCACTTAGTTTCTTGCAAACACATAATACCAACTCTCCTCCTAATCATCACCTCCACTAATTCTATTAGTCTACCCGTAAGGGAACCTATGTTCCAGGAAGCTAGACGGATCCTATGAAACCCTTGCTTATTTGTCACTACACCCGGGGTCCGATGTAGCGCGCCGTCTCTGGACGACGACCCTTGCTTATTTGTCACTACACCCGGGGTCCGATGTAGCGCGCCGTCTGTAGACGACGACCCTTGCTTATTTGTCACTACACCCGGGGTCCGATGTAGCGCGCCGTCTCTGGACGACGACCCTTGCTTATTTGTCACTACACCCGGGGTCCGATGTAGCGCGCCGCATCTGGACGACGACCAAGCCCTTGCATATTTAACACTACACCCGGGATCCGATGTAGCGCGTCGCTGAGTAGGGGACGCCCCAACGATATTCTTGTAATGGTTCATGTCATAGAATGTGACAAAGTTTTCCGTTGGCTGTCACAAGCCTACCACAACCCTCACCCTTTCTCATCCGAATCTTTTACCTAGAGTAAATTGTTTTCCTCTAACCTCTTGTAGTTTGTTTCAGATTTTGCTGTGATCTTGCTTTAGAATAGTTTAATTCATATGGTCTCTTGGAACTTGAAAGTAATACATGCACTTGACGTATTTTGTCTGTCTATGTGTAATATTTATGGGTCCGAATCAATACACAATAAAACGATAATTTGAAATTTAGTTTGAATGTATATATCTGTGTACCGATTGTTAGAAACTATTGAATTTGAGAGAGGAAAAATATTATTAACGATTGATCAAAATACAATGTACATTACGGCTCTCCATATACAGCCCATAAAATGAAACTCTAATACGTAATATACGTATAATACACATAAACCCTAATACAAAAAGATACATATAAAATATATGATAAAAGATATGAATATCTTAACAACCCCTTAAACTCACGGTGAATCATAAACCGAGAGTTTGAACAAGAAATGCAAAAGTTGGATACGTGTTTGAGATTTTAATAAAGAGACCGGCCATTCGATCTGTGGAATGAATATAGGTAGAGTCACTCCATCTGCTGACGAAGTTTCAGATGAATCTCCATCGGCATAGTTGTAGAAGTACTGTCAGTAATAGTAGAATCGTCAACCGTGGCTTGTGCAAGAAAATCACAAACGTACGTTTGCTGTGACAGAAGATAGTCAAGAGGAGAGTAAGCAACTTCGATCCTCAATAAATATCGTAAATGTACATAATATATAATACAATTATATTCAAATATCTTATAATCTAACAACTTCTCTCAAACTCGATCATTGCAGCATACGATAAGAAAGCAATAAACCTGATCAATTTTATTAAAAGATAAATCATCTCAATTTATACACCTCATAACATAACCAACTAATAACTAATAATGCTAACAATTTTACACACTTATCATAATCTCAATATCATAAATCAGATAACCATAATTGTTGGGGTCAAAAATTACATCCCGGTTGACCAAGTCAAAGTCAATCAACCCCCAACCAAGCGGGCCCAAACTCAAGTGAAGTGAGCCCAAGCCCAAGTCAAGATCAAGAATGGAAGAGGCCGGCTCCATGCCAAGAATGATGCAATAAATTAGTTCAATGCAATTTTTTAAGAAATAAATGTATGAAAAATGGGCAGAAAACCAAAATTTTGTAAACCCCTTGGCTTATGGCACAAGTGCTATTTGGCAAAGCCCAAGAGGCTATATATAAAATATGAAGTCTATAAAGGCAAACATGATAAAAAAAACCAACAACTTTTCATTCTCTCAAAAATTAGGGTTCTGTGCCTCCTTCTCTTTAATCAAGGTTCTAAACCCTCTTTCTTTTTTTGAATTAAATCAAGAGTTTTAACTCTTTTTTTTAAATAGAAACAGTTTTTCACCATAAAACCCTTAAAAGAAAGCTCGGATCTTCCATCAAATCCCCAAAAAGGAAGATTTTTAAGTCTCACACTTTTTCTCCAAGATCCAGCCAACAGAGAGGAAGAAGGTGATCCATCTTCCAAAAACCCTACTTCGGGAAGATCCAAGACTCAAAAGAAGATTCAGGGCTAAAGAGGAGAAGAAAATGGCTCCCTTTGATCATCTCCAAAGATTTCTGAGAGTTCAACTCCATTTGTTAAAAATCTTTTGGAGTTTAACTTCATAAATAAAATCCTTTTGGGAGTATAACTCCATAAAGATAAAAATCCTTCCCTTTTCTGGGAGTTTCCAAAGTCCCTCAGGAGTTTAACTCCAAATCCAAGCTTTTTAGGAGTTTAACTCCAAATCCACATCCAATTTATTACATAGGAGTTTAACTCCGAATCCAAATCTTTTAGGAGTTAACTCCAAATTTATACCTAATTCCTGTTTAGGAGTTCAACTTCAAAGCCCTTCGGGAGTTCAACTCCCAGCCCAGGGCTAAGCCCTTTTCTCTGTTGGTGTTTCCAGCGGTCGCGTGCCGCGCATGTGACCCGCTGGCGCCCAGTGCCTACGCGCAGGGCGTATGACCAGCGGTCATGTGCCGTGCACTTGACCCGTTGGCGCCCACGCGCCACTCACGTGACCCGCGGGAGCCCAATACTCACACGCCACTCATGCGTCCTTAGGACGCTCTTCACCCTTCTTTTTTCCATACACTCCACACTTAAAACACGTCTCCCGTTAGAAAAAATTCTAACGGGGTGCTGCCCTGCATCCCGTAAGGGGGCTGGTAGCCCTCTTGACCTCCGGCCAGCAATCCGGATAGCAAACTCCCTTAAACTCTGCGAGGCCCTCAATATATCCAAAACCCCTCAAGATACACATACGTACACTGCACATTGAGTTCGCATGACTAGTTGCCCCGTCAATAGGAGGTTCATTCGCTTCAAAGGCGGGGGTAATTAACGGCAGTTTAGTCCGCGGTTGCCAGAAATTCGGATTCCCACAATCAATAAATTCTGGCCTATCCTAAGCAGGGGGAATCTGTATACGTTTGACAAGCGTCGCGTATTCCCATTTCAATGGGGTGACGAAAAACACCTACAATAATATCTAATACAGTTATATTCAAATATCTTATAATCACACTTTGTTTCCTAATTGCTTGCATGTGTTGGGGATTCCGATACCTTTAACCATATCGAGAACACAAGATGCATATCACAACACACCATGAAGAAGACGACATGCAGATATAACATGATTCCACCATCTCGATCTACATCACGGGGCTAAATGCGAAGATTTCATTAACACACGAGAAGGATTACAAAGAGCTCACACCACTTTACAATCTCTCTCATTCCCCCGCTCTTGCACTCACACCATAAAAAGGGAGGCACAAAAACCAATCCTCACAACAATTATATCACAAAAGCTAACTTATCTTTCCCACAAAAGAGATATATATCACTAAATGTTGTATTTTATTAGATATATATTCACTGCAAAATAAATAAATAAAACGAATTTACCGGCCTCGAGGGAAAAACACGCTTTCATGCTGCTCTAAAGAATCAATAGCTGGCCTCGAGCAACCAAACAAGGCAATGCCGGCCTTTAGTGGTACGAGTCCCTTTTCTACCAGAATCTCCCGACGTGCTACAATCGTTGAGAGGGATGACCTCGAATAGTACACTCCAAGTAGTATATAAAGAAATAATAATATTTGAGAAAGAGTTTTGAGAGAAGAAATGATCTTAAGCTTTTCTTTTCTTGTGTTTTTCGTTCTTACTTATGATCTTTTTATATAGAGATTAGAGCAAGCAATTAAAATCAAAATGAATCTTAATTATATCAATTATGATTATTTATTACCTTTTTAATCTTTACTGTTAATATCATTCCATCATGAGGATGCACCCATTATGGTAAATTGATGAGTAATTATTCCATTTGACATCCTTAGATTTATTGGAAAATTATTCCTAACAAGGCAATAAGCTAAATAGGAATAACTATTAATTTTGTTTGATTTTTATTTTGATTTAATTTCCAAGAATAAAACTCTAGCATCTATTGGCAACCTACACCAATAGATGACACGGCCCAAATGGCCTATAAACGTATACATATACGAGATACAACCCCAACGATCTCCATCTTGGCTTGAATTTGTAGCCCACCTGCCGAAAGATACATCATTGTCCTCGTAATTCGCTTCATAACATACACCGGCATATGCACCATGCTCCTCCATTCAAACCAATATCGCGCTAGCGCTCACTCCGTTGTTTGGGAATATTTCTTCCTGTCATCATTGTCTCCACCACGAGCATCATGATCAACTCAACATGCTCAGCACGAACAACCTACGATCTTTCACGATCACTACACCATACTCTCCTCCAAGTACTTATGATCACTACACCATACTTTACACTGTACTCTTCTCAAGAGAAACAGAACCAGGCAACATACCGTGCACTATACTGTGCACCAGATTCTTATGACCATCTTAGTGCTCCACTTCGGTCCAGCCCGGGACCGTCTCCGAGACAAATTCAATATCGTAATCACCATGTGCCAACCATATCTGAACATATCATACGTCTATGGACCACAAGGACCACTTCTCATCACACATGATAGTGTCTCCATCGACTCCGATCAACCTCCAATCTATCCAATCATCATAAACACATGATCATCGTCGACCCACACTAAATTGTGCCAAATCAATCCTAAAATAGCGGAATTTTCACAAATCTAACACCACCACTACATCCGGAGTGCCTCAAAACATACAAAATCATACTTGGGTCACAAAGAATGAATACCAGTAGCTCGATCCACCCCTCAATCAATCTCGGCTGTTGGTTTTGCAGCAATAAACCCTTTCATTTTCAATGGCCCACTAAATCTTTCCTATTTTATTACCATAGCAACACCAACAATCAACTTCTATCTGGGCCACAACTCCTTTACCTCATGTGATTGGAACATGCACCAATTTCTCTTTGCCACTGATTTTTTCATCTTTTTTCTTTTCACATGAGAAGCATGTGCCTCCTTTCTCCTCATCATGTGAGAATTATGAGCCCTAGTTATTTCTCCAAGCCGCCGACATGGCTAACTGCATACGACCAAGCTTGCAGGCCATCACCGACGCTGCACACACCTCCACCCTGTGGCCACATGCACATGAAACGCTCTACCTTGCACAAGCATTTTCACTCGCACTCACCGTGATCCCCTTTGGCTCGACCTCTAGCCATCTTGTCTAAATCCGACCATTCAGGCTGTCCAAACACTAGATCGAGACGCCACGAGCCTCCGCATAGCTCCACATTGATAGATTTATCCCGGACAACCATCAAATACAAACCAAACAACCGAGAACGCAAGATGCATATCATGACACACTATAAAGAAGACACGCCAATATAACGTGGTTCGATCACCTCGGCCTATATCCATGGGGCTAAATACAAAGATTTAATTAACACACGAGAAGGATTACAAAGAGCTCACACCACTCTACAATCTCTCTCGTATTCCCTCTCTTGCTCTCACACTTTGGGATGAAAGTCGGGTTGCGTTTTACCCGAACCCGACCCGGTTTTTTCGGGATTTTTGGAAATCCTGTACCCGTCCGAATCTGATCGGACGGGTTGAATATTAGATAAATAAATTTCAGGTTGGGTATGGGTTTAGCGTTAAACCCGTCCATCCGAACCCTAAACCCTGTCCAAACTAAACTCGCTTCCTATATCCGATCCAACTCGATATATTAGATAGAAATTTAATTCTAAATATTATAAAATATCTACTGTGATTTATTGTACATATGTAGTTAGTGCAATTTTCAAGTGCAATTTATAAATCTATGACATATAATTTATATAGGTTTATCAAAATATAAATTTTATGCATATGTATTCGGTAGAACATACCTAAGTATTATACTTTCAATTTTTTTGATGAATTACAATGGGTAAACCCAAAAAACCCACAAAAGCCGACTCATCCGTATAAATCCAAAACCCGTCCAAATCCGTGCGAACCCGAAATTGCGGGTTCGGGTTTAGCGTTTTATAAACTCGTCGGGTTCGGACGGGGTTTAGGTTTAGGTTTTAATTTTCGGGTCGAGTAAAAATAATTGAAAACCTGCCCAATCCGGCCCGGTTTCATCCCTACTCATACCACAAGAAAGGAGGCACAAAAACAAATCCTCACAACAATTGCATCACAAAAGCCAACATATCTCTCCTACAAAAGAGATATATATACCACTAAAACCCTAGCATTTATTGGTAGCCCACACCAATAAATGACCCGGCACAAATGGTCCATAAACGCATACGGATATGAGACAATCCCAATAGTATGTGTGCATGCAACATATCTAGTGTCTTTGTGCCCTAGTATCATTTGATATCGCTTGTAAGGCTGCTAAACGAGCTAGACTCGAGTTCGGCTCATTTAGTATTGGCCCAGCTGGAGTTCGATACCGAGCTGAAACATAAGGCTCATGTTCGTTTATTCAACGAGCCGAGCCCTTAATGAGCTAACGAGCCTTTAACAAGTCGACCTTCAGAACTCAATTTTTGATTTTGCGCTCGATTTCTTTGAATTAGAGCTCGATGTTTTGATGTGTAAGATGTTTTTGTAGGACTTCAAAGAAGAACGGTCGTTTAACAAGATTTAAATATTTTTTTTGAAGGTTACGATGTTAGGGCTAGAGACTTTTTGAGTTTGGCGTTGAGAAAAATGGTTAAAGTTTTCTTCAAGTCGAAGGCAAGAAATTTGGGCATGATACAAAGAGAGCAGTAAAATAAATAAATTATGTATACAATATAGGATATTAGATTGGGTATTCGGTACTATTAGGTTATTGGGTATGAGCTTAATATTTAAAACATATATTATAAATAAACCAAACTCGAGCTGTTAACGAACGAGCCAGGTTCAGCTCGAGTTCGACTCGTTTACTTAACGAGCTGGGATTTTGGCTCAAGTTCAGCTCATTAACAAACGAACCGAACTTGAATGAGCACTTCGAATAGCACCCCTAGACGCTTGTGTTGGCCAACCCAACCAGGTAGGCTATTAAAGCATTATAACATAATATTAGAATGGTTATTGCCCTTGAGATAAAAACTTGGGTTAAATATTAATCCCCCAATTAACATTAAAAAATTATAATCCATACAAACTCCCGAAAGAAATAAAGCCCGACCTTCCATTATTCCAGCAATATATAAAAGTAAGTCCCACAAAAGGAAATTTAAAAAAATAAACTCTGTCGCAAATATGTAGAGTAACAAGAGAATCAAGTTACATTTCACATAATGGAAACCCGGTATGAAACTCCATTATCACATACAAAGTGCTCATGGCACCATCAGGTATGCTAACCCTCTCCACTTCCCATTTTGTTACCATATTATGAAAAAAGGCTTAAATGCAGGAATCTCCCTTATGTTTGGCCCAAAAGAGGAAACCCTCAACGTTTGAAAACCTGCACTTTGCCCCTCTCACTCGACTTGCGTTAAATTTTTCATTCAAAATTTTCGTGATGTGACGAAAATACCCCTGATTTCCTCTAAATGCTAAATTTGTTCTTTTTTCCTTTTTTTGGGGGCATTTTGGTCAAGTCATGTAATTTTGGGATTGAAATTCTAACGGCAGTTAACTAGGGGGGTAAAGTGTGGATTTTCACACATTAAGAGAGTTTCCTTCTTTTAGGCCAAATGCCAGGTGGCGTTTCCTGCATTTAAGCCAAAAAAATGTAATTGATAAATTAGGGAAATATTATGACCCCTGTAGTCTTCTCATATTGAAGACCATACTTCCATGCCATCAAGCATATAAAAAATGTCAACCTATAAACCATAACCCAGAATATACAGATTGTAATATTAACAAAATTATTAGAAGAAACATGCATACACAAAACCAAAGGTCAAAATAAATCTAAGACCATCTTCATTACTTAGAATCACAAATTCATGTCAGTTCGATCGACAAGGATGCTAATTATGGAATAAAAACGAAATGGTTAAAGTGAGGTAGTGCTTCAGAGTGTTGTTTGATTGTAAAAAGCCTGTGAAATTTAAAACAAACTATAAGACAACTAATAGCACAGTGTTGCTTTGTGTGTAATGTTGGGCTCTTAAGAAACCACAAGCTAACAGACTGAGTACCTGAAATGAGAATGTTGATATGGTTGGTAACTTTACTCTAAAAGAAGAAATAAAATGTAATTGCTTTCATAAGTAGTTAGAGGTTGCTCGCATAAAGGATGAAATGACAGGCGAAATGTTTTAGATGGTTTAGACATGTCCAAAGGAGGCGATATATGCAGTAGTTAGAAGCAACAGAATCATAGTTAATGGTTCTACGAGGCCTAAATGAGCATGGATGGATGTGTGGTCAAAGGAAAATATAAGTAGGTAATTTAATGGGGGCCTTAATATAGTTGAATCAAAGAAAATAATATTCATGTAGCCGACCCCAAAAGTTTCGTGCAAGGGCTTGATGTTATTGTTCCTCCTTCAGCTGTATTCATTACTAATAAAGTGGATCAAATGCATAAAATATGCACTATGAAAATTGTTTCCAAAACAATTAGCTACTGCATTGTTAACTTTCTTATTTGTTATTTCCCTTTTTTAAAATTTTATTTGTGTAAGCTTATTAATAATAGTCAATAGGTCTTTGAGTTGAGTTTACCTTTACTTGAACAATAGCTACTTGCTTAACCTAAATGACATTACTATTTAGCCTGATTTTTGACATTGAAAAACTTCTTCATTTGGAAGGCACGAGCTTATTTATTTTTCCTTTCCTTCCTGCAGATTGAGAAAGGAAGAAAAGAATTACAAAGAAGAAGATATGGCAATTGAACCAAAGGGAATCATAATGCATCTCAGGAAGGGCACAATGATTTCCGTTAGAACTAGCTATAGATCTGCTCGTGCTCATCCTTATATCTCGGGCATGTTGTTCTTCTTGCTCATTCTCTATAAAGCTTTTCCTTCGCTATTTGCAATTCTTGTTTCTTATTCCCCTGTGATTGTGTGCACCGCCTTACTTCTTGGTACTCTCTTAAGTTATGGCACACCCAATATCCCCGAAATCGAAGAGGAGGTTAAGACGACTCTGGAAATTTCCTCTCAGCAGCTTGATAATACTATAGATGATCTTGTTGTTAAGAAAGATGAGACCTTTATAGGGGATACTCATCTAGAAACTGATAAGGAGATTAAAGATATGGCAGTAGACGAAACAGGAGATGAAGCAAGCATTAGCGCTAGTAATGAAATGCTAAGCGAGATGAAAACAAAAGGAGGAAGAGAAATTCTTGATGTTGGTTTTGTTGAGAAGAAAGAAGTTGATGCAGAAGAAGTTCACCATGTCCGTATTGATAATCAAAATGAACTCGAAGGCCTCACTGTACAAATTTCTTCTGAGAATTTAACCGACGGCCCAATAGATTCATCTCTAGGGTCTCCTTGGCAAAAAGTTGATGACTTTGATGCATGTTCAGATTACGATTCTGATAGTGCAGAGAGTTCATCTCCTGATGCTTCAATGACCGATATCATACCGATGCTCGATGAGCTTCACCCACTATTGGACTCTGAGAATCTTCAGCCCGATTTGAAAATCATTGATGTCTCAGACTCTGATTCTGAATTAGATGAAGTTGAAATCAACAAAGATGACGCATGCAAAGAAACTGAGGAGAAAGATGAATCGAATGTAGTTTCAGTACCATGGACTGAAGATGACCAGAAAAGTGTTATGGACCTCGGTTATTCTGAGATATAAAGAAACCGAAGGTTGGAGAACTTAATTGCGAAACGAAGGTTGAGAAAGCTTCAAACGCAGAGGTTTGAAACGGAGAGAAATCTAATAGATCTTGATAGTTACTACCCTTCGTCCATTCAACCTATTTTGGCACCGAGACGGAATCCTTTTGAGTTTCCTTATGATTCTGGTGTTCCTGGCTCTGCACCTTCGGTTCTGCAACCGAGACGGAATCCTTTTGATCTTCCTTATGATCAAGAAGAACGAACTAGTACTTTATCAAGGGAGTATTTGAACCATCATGACTTTGTTTCAGCCGAGCTATCTCAAAGAAACGAAAGCTCCTCTACTGGACCATCGTTTTCAGGCGATTTCAGTCAAGAACAGAAAAGCTTGAAATTGAGTGTAGAGGAGACGGGGTTTACTTCCTATGAGAGACAATTTAGTGCAGAGAGGGATTTTAAGATAAGTTGTGTTTCTGGATCTGACGTTATTTCACCAGTTACGGATCATGATCCCAAAGAGGAGCTAATTGAACCAGAAATGCATCATAATGAGAGTATAATATCGTCTCCTATCAGCCATCATGTTGAGTGTGTTGAAAAAGATAACCAATCCTTTGACATGGTTGATTTTATCGATGACAGTGATATTGATTTTAATACTTGGACAATCAATGGAGAAACCGATGAGGCTACTAATGTTTTCGGTGCAATGGAGGGGGAAATTGGAGGAGAAGAAGATAATTTGCATATTTCAGATACAGGGAAGCCTGAAGTCATCGAAGAAAGGTATGAGGATTCAAACTTCTTGTCCTTGGAAGAAAGTGAAAAGATCTCCGGAGCGAGCATTCATGAAGAACCGGCTATTCCAGAGGAGATAATGGAGAGCTCTATGCATTCAGAGCAGGTTGATGATACTCAATCTGCAGGTCCTGATTATGATTCTAGGCCATCAGCAATCGGAAAAGCCCACTCTAACATTTCAATGCCGGATGAATTATTCTTGTATGAAGGTAAGGAATATCCGATTCTCTTTAAATTTTTTCCATCAAAGTCGAATAAATCCTTACCATCACATTACTTCAACCTTTCCAAACAAATAGAGATACGGTATATAAATACCATCAATAAAAATTCTATCTCCTGTGTGTAGAATGAAGAAAATGGGCCATACCAATCTGTATGCCAAAATTTCAAGCGTTCTGTTGAATCTTTTGGCACCGATTACTTCTTGCACAAAAACATTTTATACAAATGTGTTCGGTTGTCTCCGATTTCTTCTTGCACAAAACACAAAATCCATCTGTTTACTCTTTTATTTTTCATAGCAAGCAAAATGAGCAGTATTCCTTGAGCAACAAGCCACATACGATGATACGAATCCCAAATTCTAGGGGCACCTTACACTTCCACAGGATCTTAGCACCGAACTACTTACAAGTTACAACCACCAAAAGATGAGTTGAAACAAACCACACACACAGATAATTCAGAGTCATAAAACATGAAATAGATCAAGTCTATGAAGTCTTGAATTAGAAATTAGACTACTCCTGTAAAACCGAACAACGAAATGGCCACAAAATTCAGCATAAAGCCAGAGACCGGCATAAATCCTTGCCATTTCAATACTTGATTAGCCTTTGTTTATGCAGGCACAGAAAGTTCGATCTCGATTCCTTTGCCATCTGAGGCCCAAGCAGATTCCTCAGAAGTGGCTTCGCCTCAAAAGCCATTTGAGGAAATTGTTTCTTTAGAAGATCAAGATCTTGTAGGCATAGGGGAATTTCTAGCAGAATTATCAGATTTCTCAGTTATAGATGAAAATGAAACAAGGCTGAAGGAGATAACTGAAATCAAGAAACACAATGCTATCGAAATCAGAACATCCGAAAGTTATGGAGATTCTGTAGTTTGTATTTCTCCTGAAGCTGGTGCTGAAGGATCTCAGGCGAGAAATCTGGACTTGCCTTCGATTCCTGAGGAGAAATCGGTAGACTTTAATCTCAAAGACGATCATAGAAACGCGACACAACCTCCTGCCAGTTTCTGCTTAACTGGTTCGCAAGTTGTTGAAGAGTCCAATCCTCGCATATTTGATATCGAACAAGAGACATCTACTGGCAATGTTGATCTTGCAATTAATCTAGTTCCTGAGAGAAACGATGGCGATTCTTCCATAGGATCAAACTTTCTTGAGCTGGGTTTGGATAATGATTTGAGTGACGTGCGACAAAAAATGAGAGATGAAATCTTAAGCAACCTGGAATCGGCTGATGAGGTCTGTTCTCATGTTTCAGAAATCAACTACATTGATGTAGGCTTGCTCTCAGAATTGGATGCAGTTGGTGATTTTCATGTGGAACACGAATCTAAATCAGGTCAATTTGATCGCATCATAGAAGATTCTGGAATCTCATATATTAAAGATACTGATACATCTATCGAGGCGAATCTAGTCGTTGAAGAGCCAAAAACAATGAAATCGGAAGTCGGGTCTTCTTTTCTTGAAGATCCCGAGATGACTCTGTACAATTCAAAGCTGCATGTCCTTGAAGCATGCTCTATCGAAGAACTTGATTCAATTTTAAAAAAAGAACATGAAGGTGCTGCTATTGAGAATTCCGAAACATCGAAATCTGAAATAGCCCAAGAGCTAAACGAAACTGATACGGATATGCTAGTTCTAGAAGCAAAATCTGTTGAAGATATCACTTCAGCTCTAGAGCAGGTTAGGGAAAGTGATAACAAATCTATTGTCTCTGAAGCTGAAAGGTCAACCCATCTTGGGGAAGGAAAAATTAACCTGGAAATAGGCTCGAGAGAGCTATCCGAGACTGATACGGATATGCTAATTCTAGAAGCAAAATCTGCTGAAGATATCAGTTCAGCTCTAAAGCAGATTCGTGAAGGCACTATCGATTCTAATGTCTCTGAAGTCGAAACATCGGAGGTTCTACAAGAAGAAATTAACTATGACTTGCATGTTGTGGAAGCAACATCTGTGGAGGACATAAATTTGGCTTTGAAACAACTTTCCAAAGTCACTGTTGAAGCCGAAGCAAGCAAAAGCTACATTGAGCCGGAAGTTGTTGACAGAGAGTCTGCAGAGACAAGTGAAAGACAACAAGAGATCAAATTGGATTCTTTAGCAGTCGAAGGTCAAAGTTGTGAAATATCAGATGAAATTCCAGTGACTGCAGAAGTTCCAAGTTCCAGTGCTTCGAAGTCAAGAAAGGAATGTAAGAAGAAATCGGGAAATTCTGGTTCCGATTCAAGTTCGAGGTCGAGTTCTAGCTCATCGAGTGATTCGGAATGATCTGAAATAAACTTTCAGAAAGGAAGGGCAGTGATTTGACTTGTGGAGTTGCTGGGAAATTCTGGTTCCGATTTAAGTATTGAATTTTTTTCTTTTTGGGTGTTTCTTTTTCATTTTTTTAATTTAATAGACTGCTTTGGGTGTAGTTTGTGTTTTGTCTCCTAGAAGGCTGATTGTAGAAATATGTGCCTTAGATTGGTTTTTTTTTTTGGGTCTTTTCTTAAAAAAAATTCTTTTGTTTGCGTGTGCAAGTAATTCGTTTGATTATTGAATGTAGATAACAAAGTAATTATTTTTGGTGAGTGAAGCCTGTTTTTGTTTGTGAAAGTTTCCATTCCACATGTCCATGGGTTAGCTTCTGTACTTCATCTGTTCTCTCTCTCTCTCTCCCTAGTTGTGTATATATACGATTCATTCATTCAAGTTGATCATCCTATCCCTAAATTTCTGTGTATGGAAAAACCTTACTATTTGAAAATCTCTAGCTAGAACGAGTACAAAATTGAACCATTTTTAAAGATATGCGGTGGATTGATATTTTAAAAAAACACAATAAATAATTGCTACTTTTAAAAACAACACAAATTTTTTTACTGTGGTTTAAAAATGACACATCCGTTAGTTTGTTGTTAACGTGTTGAGTTGTCAGGATGGGTTAATATAACCGAAATTTGGACAGAATTTACCCATCATCTCAACACTAAGATCCCCAGACCAAAATCCTTAAGATTCGATCATAAAATCCTCAAGATTCGATCATAAAACCTAAAAGTCTGCAAATATTTTTGCTCTTTCATCCCTCGGCTCAATCCAAAACTTCATTAATCCCCAATATTGTCGTAGGCCATCAACCCTAGGGATCAATTTTATTCTAAAACTTTCCATTAACATTGATTTGATAATGTAGATTAATAGGATTCTGATTGTTTCGAACAGGATTCTTAGGGTTTCATTTGAAATATGAAATCTACAATTTTAGACTTCAATTGAGAGAGAGAGAGAGAGAGAGAGATTCAAACTGTGTGTATTGAGAGAGAGGAGAGAGAGAGAGAGTGTGTGTGTGTTTTGAAGCAACGGAAGAGGAGAAGAAGAGGAAGAAACCTTCTGTACCCTTTTTTTAACTACACTTTAACCGGTGCTATTTTTGTCTTCTTAAGCCCAACATCTATAACTACTGACACATCTATAACTACTGACCGCAACTTAACATAATGTGGATGAAAAATTAATGAAACTTAACTATGGTGTGCGTTTTAGATTGAGTTTTTTAAAAATATCGTAGAATTTGATAGCCAAAATAAAAAATACTCATACACACATTCACTGATCCTATAAGGTGTGACCCTATTTCTTCTTTTGAGTTCCACTTTTCAAACACACGATACGTCGTGTTTTTCACTTATCTGCACTGATTATTGTAATCTACACATATTAGATGGGTTATGTATCAAATTTTACGAGATTTGAAAATCTCTAACTAATCCACCAAATAGACGAAACAATCTACGGCTTTGCGATACATGAAAAACAAGATCGCTTGATGGATATGTTAGAGATCTCTAAATCTATGAAACTTTATACATAGCCTATCTAATACAAGTAGATCAAAGTGACCAGTACGGATCGGTGAAAAACATGGAGGCAGTGTGTTTAAAAGTTTGGCTTAAAAATAAGAAATGAGAACATGCCACACACACACACACATAGAATAATGGAGGAAAGAGGCAATAGGAGGAATTTCCTTCCATGACGTCGAAAAAATACCCCCTACCTCATTTTTCTCGACGATCGGCACCAGCTATCTTCATCGTTATCATCTAAGATATGGGTACACCAAATTTCATGTGATTCTACAACTTTTTCACCGTTGATTTAGTGGGTTCAACAGTTTATCGATAATAGAACTTTTTACATTGCTAAATCAACGGTGAAAAGATTGTAGAATCACATAAAATTTGTTGTACCCACATCTTAGATGACAACGATGAAGATGACGGGTGCCGATCGTCGAAAGGGAAGGGGTATTTTTACAACGCCATAGGAGGAAATTTCCTCCATTATTCTTACAACGCCATAAGAGGAAATTTCCTCCTATGACATATTTCCTCCACATATATATATATATATATATATATATATATATATATATATATATAGAGAGAGAGAGAGAGAGAGGCGCGAGGCGCGAGGGAGAGATGATCATATATATATATATATATATATATATATATGATCATCTCTCCCTCGCCCCCCCCTCTCTCTCTCTATATATATATATAGCTGATCCTATGAGGTCCGGTCTCATTTCTTATTTTGAGGTCCACTTTTTAAACACACAATACGTCGTGTTTTTCATCGATTCGCACCGATCATCGTGATCTACACATGTTAGATAGCATATCTATCAAATTGTACGAGATTTTGAGATCTCTAACTAATCCATCAAATAGACTAAAAAAACGACGCCTTTGCGATGCATAAAAACAAGATCGCTTGATGGATGTGTTAAAAATCTCCAAATCTAATAAATAGATTAGGTTTTTTTGGGGTCTTTTTAAAAAAAAATTCTTTTGTTTGTGTGTGCAAGTAATTCGTTTGATTATTGAATGTAGATAACAAAGTAATTATTTTTGGTGAGTGAAGCCTGTTTATGTTTGTGAAAGTTTCCATTCCACATGTCCATGGGTCAGCTTCTGTACTTCATCTGTTCTCTCTCACTCTCTCTAGTTGTGTATATATACGATTCATTCATTCAAGTTGATCATCCTATCTCTAAATTTCTGTGTATGGAAAAACCATACTATTTGAAAACCTCTAGTTAGAACGAGTACAAAATTGAACCATTTTTAAAAATATGTGGCGGATTGATATTTTCAAAAAACACAATAAATAATTGCTATTTTTAAAACCAACACAAAATTTTTTACCGTTTTCTAAAAATGACACATCCGTTAGTTTGTTGTTAACGTGTTGAGTTGTCAGGATGGGTTAATATAACCGAGGTTAGAATATGCTAAATTTGGACAGAATTTACCCATCATCTCTTAACACTAAAATCCCCAAACCAAAATCCTTAAGATTCGATCATAAAATCCTCAAGATTCGACCATCAAACCTAAAAATCTGCAAATATTTTCGCTCTTTCATCCCTCGACTCAATCCAAAACTTCATTAATCCCCAATATTGTCGTAGGCCATCAACCCTAGGGATCAATTTTATTCTAAAACTTTCCATTAACATTGATTTGATAATGTAGATCATGGGATTCTGATTGTTTAGAACATGATTTTTAGGGTTTCATTTGAAATATGAAATCTACAATTTTAGACTTCAATTGAGAGAGAGAGGAGAGAGAGAGGAGAGAGAAATTCAAACTGTGTGTATTAAGAGAGAGGAGAGAGAGAGAGTGTGTGTTTTGAAGCAATGGAGGAGGAGAAGGGAAATATGATAAACTCAATTAAATCTTGAAATCTAATTTTTCGATTGATAAATGTTTTCGATTAATTGTTGTGAAAAGAAAAGTATAATCACAATCAAAGAATTTATAACCGCAATCAACAACGGTGTTGATGTAGTTCGTTAATGAGTACTGCTCGTCCACTGAGATTCATGTATTTATTCGTTCTTGTTTTAATTGAGCCGAAAGAAAATAGTAAAGAAAATTCAAGAAAAATGAGATTTCAAGATTTAATTGAGTTTACATTTCAAGAGAATCAAAGAAGAGTTTAAGATTTAGTAATCAAGAAAATGTCCAATATCAATTTTAGTTATCAAGAAAATTGAAGAATGGCTTGTAAGATTTGATAGGAATTAGTAGCAATGATAAATACTAAAAATGACTCATCTTATCTATTGATGAATTATAACTAGAATGATGGTGATGAATGAAGATTAGGAATCTATTGAAGAAACTAGGGTTTCTCCTTTACTATCCATTATTTTTTCATTGATCACCATTCAAATCTAGCCTTTAGCAAAGAAAATCATCATCCATTTAATCCCAAATTGCAACGAAATTATCAAGAATGGTGATCTCGTTCCAATTTGGTCGTTGATGATTCTTTTTCCTAAAATTCATAATTCTCATAAGACTTAAGATGCGTATAGGATTTCATCACCATTCGATCTACCGAATTCCTTCAAATCCTTAGCAAGCGGTGATTTACTCACGCATCATGAAAATAATGGAATCAAGAATTAGAAATTTCATAATACGAAAATTTTAAAAAAGCGAGAATTAACAAATGACCACCTTTATTTATCAACTTTCTAATTACACTTTCATTCAATCCGAGATTACAAGAATTGCTCTCGATCGCTCCCTTGAATAGGTAACTATTCCGTCGAATTTCGCTTTGCTCGATCTCCGTGAGACTTGGACCTGTCGAGGATCCCGTGCTCTTGATGACGATCGGTTTTGCGTAAAGGATCTTGAATGTCGTCGCTCGATATTGTTCTCAACGATTCTTGATTTGGATCTTGATTTGGAATTGAATTGGATTCACAAGTTGTGTCACTCAACTTGTGTAATGAATTGTTATACTAAAAATTGAGTCTAATTGTCTCACTAATTGTTCAACCCTCAAAATAAAGTCTTAGGTCCTTTATAGAGCCCTTCACCAATCTTCCACTAGAACCTAGGTAGTTGTAGGGAAACTTCTAGAATAAACTAGTTATCAAGCTTCCTCAAGAAGCTAGACTGTTGTAGGGAAGTTTCCAGAACAAGCTTGTTACAATGGTGCGTCCTCAGCAGGGTAGGAAGTTGAGATGAAACTTCAGGAAAAGTATAGTCACCGGAACCCCCAATTCGGCCGTGGATCCGCGGTGGATCGGCCTGACTCGTCCGCGGATCCGCGGCCGTTTGGTAAGATCACTGCTTCATTCTTCTTGTGTCTTCTGGTGTTGGTCTATGGATATTCAGGTGATATCTGGAATCTTCTTATCTCTTCTGAATCTCTACCAGATTTTAACTCTTTGATTTGCTGCATTTTTGTCGGCGAATTTGCGATTCTAATATCTGTCCTGAAATAATTTTCTGCACAAAAATCTCAATTAAAATTGTTGAGATATACAATATCATGCCTGAAATAATAAACATACAATTTCCTTTAAGAATATTGATTATAATGTATAACACGTGGTATTTGATATTTTTCAGACGAACTTGTAATACGTGTTATATTTATAACAACCATCATTAGATGAATAGAAAAGTGAGGAAATTGTTATGTTAAAAATTGCAATATTTTCGACTGAACAAATTCCCCCAAACTTGACTTTGATCGTTTCGAGCAAACTTCTTTTATTCAAGAGAAGGAGAAAATAGAAAGAAAAAGAAAAAAACTAACTAGCGCACTTTCGTAAGCAAACAAGATTGCACTGAGCACGTGCAACAAACCTTTAAATCTCTAGATGTCCTTAATAGGAGGAGTGTTGTCTCCTGAGGGTTTTCAGCGGATTGCACCCACAAAATCCCATAATAAAAGAAAGACTATGAAAGTTACATATAAAAATAGGAATTATAAAAGAAAGAATTGAAAATCAGAGTTTTCAACTACACTAGCTTTTCGGTTGTCATGAGCCATATCTTAATAGTCATGAAAAGATGTTAGAAATCATATCATCCTTCAATAAAACATCGCCTTTATTCTTCATCCTTACCTTTATTCCAAACACCGATCATATACCCCTACGTGTGTGTAAAAGACATCCCTACACTCGGAGAATTCAATTCAAGCTATCATACTCTTGTCCATCTACCTCAGTACTTTTTAGTCGGTGAATATTTTAGATAGAATTGCTCATAAATTCTTCATGCGGCCGTCAATACTTCTTGAAGTAATAACCGACCGATTACTAAATGTGCTCACTTATTAAGCGTAATTAGCAATTTTCTTGTTTTGCAACACCTAAGGCTTATCAGTGACTCCCAAACCAGTTGGTCTAAGACACTAGGTGATGAAGCACCCTCGTTTTATTTTTTATGATGTCTTGGTGATTACAAAACCAGTGTTCATTTTTCTTCACCATTTTATACTTTTATACTTCATTTATTATTTTCTTCGTACTTTGGCTTTTAGACAAGAGCATTTCAAGGTATGCTCTATTATCCCGAATTTCAAGACGTGTGTAAGTGCGTATAGTAGGGTATCAACGTTCAAATGTTGGGCTTCCAGAATAGGAACTATTTTTCAGACTTATTTTTATCCTCAGATTAGTGACTTTCTTCAATACCAACCCTTGGGACAACGACTCATAACTACTTATTACTAGTTTCGTTTAAGAAAATATCTAACTTTCTTGGTTTTCTTATATTCTTCTAATTTTTTAAATGTAATTTTTCACTTTCTAATCTTTTATTATAAAAGAATTTTTTTTGAAAATTTTGTGTTTAGTGCTTATGCAAAGTGTAATGCAATGTAATGCGTAAATAAGCACAAACCTCCCCCAAACCTATTTACAGCAGTGTCCTCACTGTTGTCTCTTTTAAATCTCATAACCTATAGGCTTGGGAGGAAAAGTTATTAACGGGGGCAAGAATAAATGACAGTGACAATCCTCCCCAAACTTATTTTTGGCTCACAATTTTGTGTACAAATTTTATTTTCAAGAGCCAAAAATATACTCCCCCAAACTTGAGTTAAACAATATTAAGCATTTTAAGAGGGGGGTAAAGTTATTGGTCAATGCCAAGCTTTGCAAAGACCAAAAGTTAATACCAACCATTCAAAATTTTATCAATGTAATGCATCGGTTGATAGAAGGACATGTTATGTAGAGCCAAGAAGAAGTGGGGAAGAAACAAGAGGTGGTATGGAATGGATTTGCGTCTCGATTTGGAAAGACGACATAATGATAATGATGATGGATTACTCGCATTCTCGTGATTGTCAAGAAGAAGGGGCGGTGGTTCAACTTCTATAAGTGGAGGTTGATTAATCGTAAAATCCGTGTCAGCTAAGAATGCGAGTTCATCAGCGAAGCTTTCATCGATATCCCGAAGAATAATGTCATCGGAAAGAACTGGATGATACGTAGACTCCATGAAATGTTCAAAATAAGCGTTAGATGTTGGCCCGGACAGATCGATAGAAGGGTCCGTATGTGTATAAGACATAGTGGGGTCAAGCAATAACGTACAAAAGGAGTCTAGATCAGTATCGTGAAGCTGTTCAGATTCGTTGCTGTCATCATCCATCATGTTGACAGAACATACATGAGCATAGGGTTCGGAGGATTCACTTCCCAACTTGAAAATGTTAAGTTCAATTGACCTATTCCCGAAGGATAGGGTCATAGAACCGTTTCGACAATTGATTACAGCGTTGGAAGTCGCAAGGAAAGGTCGACCTAGAATCACCGAAATTTGGTTCCATGGGTTCGCTACAGGTTGTGTATCTAAAACAATAAAGTCCACAGTGAAGATAAACTCCCCGACTTTTATCAACACATCCTTTAAAATACCCCTTGGTTGGGTGATAGATCGATCTGCCATCTGTAAAGTGCATTGCGATGGTTTTAATTCTCCGATTCCCAATTGCCTATACACAGAATATGGAAGCAGGTTAACACTAGCACCAAAATCGAGTAGAGCACGATTGATATTTTTACCCCCAATAGAAATGGATATTGTAGGACACCCTGGGTCCTTACGTTTCTTGGGTACCTGCTGTGTAAAAGCTGTGCTTACATTACTCGACATGAATACCTTTTTGGGCACTTGAGTTTTTCTCTTCCTAGTGCACAAGTTCTTAAGTATTTTCGCATAAGACGGAACTTGTTGTATAGTATCTAGGAGGGGGATATTTATGTTAACTGTTAGTGTATATGCCCTAGAGGCCATTACTGTATCATACTAACTT
The DNA here is from genome assembly GCA_030015575.1 of Agapanthus africanus. Lineage (NCBI taxonomy): Eukaryota > Viridiplantae > Streptophyta > Magnoliopsida > Asparagales > Amaryllidaceae > Agapanthus > Agapanthus africanus. Next base: position 664,842,753 of record CM057340.1, read on the forward strand.
GTATATTACTTGATGGAAGCTTGGGATATTCATAGTTGTATAGACAATCTTGCTCAAAATGGTAGTATGCTGCTTGGTTTGTCTCTACTTCAATATGTGCATGTGTTTCTTTTAGCATATCGCTTATATACATAATAGTAGAGCCCTTAGGATCTTTGCTTGATTACCAGCGTTGTGATGGCGCTCACACTCGTGGGGGCTGGGTAATCCATAAGCACATTCTTATACAGGTCCCTAGTCGTAGGACTATCGAGACAGGGCATCGATATTCCGGAGTAGACTAGCGTATGCGCTTCTCATCCCAGCGGGGGAGACGGTCTGTCCCACAGCCGTCAGTACGTCGTACTTGAGATAGTATGCGGGTGCTCGTTAGGTTACGAGTACACTGGACAGGACTCGTCGGGAACTGTTGGTTGGTATTATACCTATCGTCAGTTATCAGTTCCCAGGTGACATGAGTACAGCTTAGTCCGCCGACTTGACACTGTCACTTCGCCTCGAGTGTGTTCCCACCGTACTTAGATTACTACCCTACCACGGCTCAAAGGAGCCGTGCAAACAGGTAGTAGTTGGGTGCAGTCCCGAAGCACTTGGAGGCAGTGACGGTTAGACAGGATTCATCTCTCCCGGTATTGGGGGTTGACATCGCGCTGTGTCTAGGAGAGCCATTACACAAGTAGTCGCTGGCCAGGGCAAGCGAGATATACTGGTAGGTTTCCGGTGTTATCTCAGGGTGTTCTGGGCTACACTCCGACACGACTTGTACCACTATTAGGGGACTGACGTTCACCGCCTCCCTAGGCCCGCCATGCGATGTATCAGACGAACAGACCGGACTGTACGGAGATTGTCACATACAGGCTTAGTAGGAGTGAGGATGGGTTTACCTCATCGGCCTTCTTATCGACATCTACCTGGGGACCGTTACGTACAGCTAGTGCCGCTTGCGGTCTGTGGTTAAACCCACTGCCAGCATAGTGTCGAGTCTTTAGAGTCCCACACAGAGAGTTTCCCTGCATTGAGCGAAACGTGTAGAGGCCGTATGGTTTTACGGCAGGGCTACGATCACTTACGTGCACTTGTGTGCGTATGCTGTTCGGGCAGGCAATACTAGTGGGCTTTGGTTTAAGCCAGATCTTAGTATTGCACAGATGGATTTGATTTGTCTTCTGTGCATTCGCATTCTACGGAATGCGGATGCGGGTGTGTATGCACTGTTTTGAGGAGCGATAAAGGAGGAGGTTCCCCATTAGGGTTTTGTCAGTTGGTTCGGCCAAAATTGTAATGTGGCACGCTCATTAGGGTTTTGACAATTCGTTTGTTCAAAACCATTATGAGCCGGAGACATTATTTACTAATCCTTTTAGTGATATTAGTGATGGCTAATTGCATTGACCATTTAACCACTTAGACCTCTCTTGATTTTGTTGACCCGTTGACCGTGTTGACCATTGACCTTCAAGAGAGATCTACATTCTTCTTTCCTTTTCTTTTTAATTTTTGATTATGATAATGGTCAATTCAATGTAGCATCAACTTTATCATGATAGGATTAGTAATGATGGTTTTGGGTGTATTATTGCAACAATGGTTCATTTTCTAAGGTTAATCTTTTCATTATTCTCTTCTCATTCTCTTTCTTGAAGTGAGAAGAAAAGAAAAGCTCCATGGTTGCTAGGTTTTCTCCTTCATCTTCCTCCTCTTGAAAATTCTTTTGATCTCATGTGTTGAGAGAAAAAGAACCCACATAGACAAACACTTCCATCTTTCTTTTCTACACAACCTAGGGTATCTAGATTAGCGATCTCTTTGCCCTAGTTTCCTCGGCTTGAGGTGGAGCTCGGTGTACAACTCTCGGGTGGATCGTCTTCGACTCAAGAAGGCCGCGGAGGTGACCAAGATCCGGATCGACCCTCGGAGCGTGGATGGACGAGCCGGACAGCGGAGAGAAGACCCGAAGGACCGGTTCTGTGAGGTATATTTTCTACAGCATAGTAGTTAAAGCCTCTACTTGTTTGCTAGTTTCTAGTTTAGCCAAGATCCTTGCTTTTGAGTCCATGTTGCCTTGCGCCAAATTATTGTTTTTCGCCGTTTCCGCCTCCCCGTAAGAACCGGGGTGAGCAACGTGGACTTACAGTGGTATCAGAGCCTAACTAAACATAAACTAGCAAGTTAGCAAAGTGTTTAGAATATCGATCGGAAAAAATCACAAAACGAGTCCGGGAAAAACCATGTTTCTGTCGAATTTTTATACTGCTGTAAAAATAATTTAACATACATGAAAATTCGTCTCAGGGTTTTTATAGAACACACAGAAAAACTAAGCCTCTGACTCGGCCAACTCACCGCGGAAACGCGGCCAAACCATGGGTTTGGCCGCGGATCCGCGGCCGAGTTGACTCGGCCGCGACTCCGTTTTGCTGCAGTGTTCTTATTTGGTTGTTTTGGGATTTTTAATACATGTTTTTTCCACCCAGAATTTCCAGAGAGCAAATTGACTTTTGGGGTGGGGATATTTATGTTAACTTGCTTAAACATTTCCACAATCTTTTCCATTTGTGCGTTAGGTTTATTAGGCCTCAACCTATCTGGAAATGGAGCTTTATCAATAAGGGTGGGGTCCAACATATGTGGAGAAGTTTGTGGGGGTGGAAAGGATGAAGTGGGTGGAAGGTTCGATCCTAGGAGAAAACGGAGAATAGGCTCGGAAGAAGAAGGTAGATTAGATGGAATAGGATAAGAAGAAGAAGAAGCCGGGGTATCATTTATCGATTCCTCAATATCAATATCAGTATCAACCTGTTCACCAACTTGGTTATTCAGCACTCTTCCAGATCTCAACGTGGTAAGTGCATTCACATTATACTGTGAGAACCCTGGATTCGGTAAGGGTTGAGATGGAAGTTTCCCTTTCTCTCTAGCACTCATCGCGGTATTCAACTGTGCAATTTGTGCTTCTATCGATTTAATACTCTCACCGTGGGAGACGGTGTTTTGAAATAACGTTTGGATAGAAGATGTTAAAATATCATTCGTTTGCATGGAATGTTTAATGAACATGTCGAGTGCAGAGAGATTATCGGTACCGGCAGAAGAAGGATCAAAGTTGTCAGCCGGGTTTTGTAAATGTTGCGGTTGAAAGGGGTGCTGATTCAGTTGTGGTGGTTGCTGTTGTTGTGGAGGAAGTCTTTGATAATTGCTTTGGAACTGATTTTGATTTTGGTGTTGGTTCCAAGCAAAATTAGGGTGATTTCTCCAACCCTGATTATAAGTGGAAAAATAAGGATCGTTTCTAGGTTGCTGCTGAAAAGTAGCATGAGTGTGCTCTTGACCTTGAAACGGTACATTCAAAGGACATTCTTCCGTCAAACGTAATGGGTTGGAATAGCAACCACACACGGTTTTTGGGAACGTGAATTGATTTAGGGAGGCTGAAGAGAATTTGTTTTCTATAGTATCGAGTTTCCTTTGTATCGCAGCCATTTTGGCTTTTAATGCGATGGAAACATCGAGCTGATGGTTACCTTCCCCAGACAATGGTGGTCTAACGCTTTCCCATTGCATAGTGTTTTCAGCAAAATCTTCCAAGAATTTCCAAGCTTCACCATCGTCTTTAGTCATGAACTTGCCTTGACACATGATTTCAAGAGTCTGCTTTGTCGAAGGAGTAATGCCCTCATATATAATGCGGCAACGATCCCATCTACTGATTCCGTGATGAGGACATTGGATAAGTAGTTCCTTAAATCGTTCAAAGTATTTCCAAAATGGTTCATTGGGAAGTTGGGTAAATTGGTAGATCTTACTTCGAACGCGGGCGGTCTTATGATTGGAATAAAATTTCTTAAGCAATGCTATAACGAATTCATCCTATTTTGAAATAGAATGTGCGGTTGTGTTATAAATCCACTTCTCGGCTAAATCGCACAAAGTAAAAGGGAGAAAATGTAAACGCATAGCATTCACAGAAAGTTGTGAAGTTCCCATCATAGCACATACGTTTTCAAATTTGTTTATAAAAACGTATGCGTCTTCGGATTCAAGCCCGTGAAATTTTGGCAACAGTTTGATGAATTGAGGTTTGATTTCGAAATTATCCCCATTGGCTGGTGGAATAGAAAGACAAGTGGGAAGGGGACCACGAATAGGATAGCATCTCTCTTGGAGAGAGATGCGTAGTGGATTCTGCGCACTTGCGGTTGGTGGAAAAGCGGTATTGTGAAAATTTGATGGAAATCCGTCCATCTTGGTCGATCATGTGGGTGGTGAGAAAGAAGACGAAGAATTACCGACTTCGGGGTCGATAAAAGAAACGCGGACAAGACGGGCAATAGAATCCCGTGTCCAGCTTAGCATGTACTAAACGGTTGTAGCACAAGTGGCAGCATTTGTGATAATTAGAGAAAGTGATTTGTTTTAGTTTTTGGTTTGTTTTGAAAAAAGACGGATTTAGAAAAAAATCACACAAAAAATGCACAATCAACCCTAAATCTACAGTTACCTAGGTCAAGTCACAAGACCGCTCCTAGACTTCCAGAAGACAAATCGCAAGATAAATCCTCTACTATCTCTTTATCCCTCCTTGGCCAAGTAAGTGCCAGATAAGTGGGAGGTATCCGCTACGTAAGTAGCGAGCCTAATTAAATAACCACTTGCCTTAGACACCACAAAAGAAATGCGGATAAGCAATAGATTACCCACGACCTTCTTCTATCCTAATTGAGCGCGACGGTCCTTAGAATCTTGTCTAGATATTTTTTAGTTAATGAAGGGTGATGCGGATGCTCATTTTGTGATTTTTGGGGCTTAGGAAGGGTAATGAAATCCCCACCCAATCTGAATTTGGTCTTTACCTCTTAATTTCTGTATTAAAATATGCAAACACAACTAATATCAAAACACGCAACAAGAATTTTTTTTAAGCGCGGCGAATTTTTGCAAAGAATCCTGCAGCAAATTTGTTATCGGATAAGATCAGAGAAGAGAGGAGAGAGCGGAGATTATACCACGGAATTTTTAGGCAGTGAATCACCTAAACGGCGGCTGAACCGCCGCAAAAACAACCAAACCACCACGGAACCGCGGTGCAATGGAAGAGATAAGTAATGTAATTTTTACTGTAGCTTCCTTTGCTCCTATAGAATCTTCAGGAAGTCTCTGAATTATGATCTCCCTTCTGCAGTGATGCCAGATTCCCTCACAAAAATTCAAACACTAATCGTTAAGCACACGATACGATTTTGATTCAAATTTTGATGGAATAATAATATTTCAACTCAAATAGCAAGAACGAGCAAATTACGCACGGATCCCCGGCAACGGCGCCATTTGATTGATAAATATTTTCGATTGGTTGTTATGAAATGAAAAATATAATCACAATCAAAGAATTTATAACCGCAATCAATAACGGTGTCGATATAGTTCGTTAATGAGTACTGGTCGTCCACTGAGATTCGTGTATTTATTCGTTCTTGCTTTAGTTGAGCCGAAAGAAAATAGTAAAGAAAATTCAAGAAAATGAGATTTCAAGATTTAATTGAGTTTATCATTTCAAGAGAATCAAGGAAGAGTTTAAGATTTAGTAATCAAGAAAATGTCCAATATCAATTTTAGTCATCAAGAAAATTGAAGAATGGCTTGTAGGATTTGATAGGAATTAGTAGTAATGATGAATACTAAAAATGACTCATCTTTTCTATTGATGAATTATAGCTAGAACGATGGCGATGAATGAAGATTAGGAATCTATTGAAAAAATTAGGGTTTCTCCTTCACTATCCCATGTCTTTTCATTGATCACCATTCAAATCTAGCCTTTAGCAAACAAAATCATCACTCATTTAATCCCAAATTGCAGCGAAATTATCAAGAACGGTGATCTCGTTCCAAATTTGGTCGTTGACGATTCTTTTTCCTAAAGTTCATAATTCTTATAAGACTTAAGATGCGTATAGGATTTAATCACCATTTAATCTATCAATTCCCTCAAATCCTTAGCAAGCGGACATTTACTCACGCATCATGAAAATAAAGGAATCAAGAATTAGAAATTTCATAATACGAAAATTTAAAGAAAGCGAGAATTAACAAATGATCACCTTTATTTGTCAACTTTCTAATTACACTTTCCTTCAATCCGAGATTACAAGAATTGTTCTCGATCGCTCCTTTGAAGAGGTAACTATTCCATCGAATTTCGCTTTGCTCGATCTCCGTGAGACTTGGACCTATCAAGGATCCCGTGCTCTTGATGACGATCGACTTTGCGTAAAAGATCTTGAATGTCGTCGCTCGATATTGTTCTCAACGATTCTTAATTTGGATCTTGATTTGGAATTGAATTGGATTCACAAGTTGTGTCACTCAACTTGTGTAATGAATTGTTATACTAAAAATTGAGTCTAATTGTCTCACTAATTGTTTAACCCTCAAAATGAAGGCTTAGGTCCTTTATATAGCCCTTCACCAATCTTCCACTAGAAGGTAGGTAGTTGTAGGGAAACTTCTAGAATAAGCTAGTTATCAAGCTTCCTTAAGAAGCTAGGCTGTTGTAGAGAAGTTTCCAGAACAAGATTGTTACAATGGAGCGTCCTCAGCAAGCTAGGAAGTTGAGATGAAGCTTCTGGAAAAGTATAGTCACCAGAGCCCCCAACCCGGCCGCGGATCCACGGCCGTTTGGTAAAATCACTGCCTCATTCTTCTTGTGTCTTCTGATGTTGGTCTATGGGTATTCAGGTGATATCCGGAATCTTCTTATCTCTTCTGAATCTCTGCCGGATTTTAACTCTTTGATTTGCTACATTTTTGTCGGCGAATTTGCGATTCCAATATCTGTCCTGAAATAATTTTCTGCACAAAAATCTCAATGAAAATTGTTGAGATATACAATATCATGCGTGAAATAATAAACATACAATTTCCTTCAAGAATGTTGATTATAATGTATAACACGTGGTATTTGATATTTTCCAGATGAACTTGTAATACGTGTTATATTTATAACAACCATCATTAGATGAATAGAAAAGTGAGGAAATTGTTATGTTAAAAATTGCAATATTTTCGACTGAACAAGAAGAAGAAGAGGTAGAAACCTTCTGTACCCTTTTTTTAACTAGACGCTTTAACCGGTGCTATTTTTTTTCTTCTTAAGCCCAACAGCTATAACTGACGGCAACTTAACATAATCTGGATGAAAAATTAATGAAACTTTACTATGGTTTGCTTTTTAGATTGTGTATTTTAAAAATATCATAGAATTTGATAGCCAAAATAAAAAATACTCATACACACATTCACTGATCCTATAAGGTCTGACCCCATTTCTTAATTTGAGATCCACTTTTCAAACACACGATATGTCGTGTTTTTCACTTATCTGCACTGATTATTGTAATCTACACATATTAGATGTGTTATGTATCAAATTTTACGAGATTTGAAAATTTCTAACTAATCCATCAAATAGACGAAATAATCGACGGCTTTGCGATGCATGAAAAACAAGATCGCTTGATGGATATGTTAGAAATATCTAAATCTAATGAAACTTTATACATAGTCTATATAATACAAGTAGATAAATGTGACCAGTACGGATCGGTGAAAAACATGGAGGTAGTGTGTTTAAAAGTTTGGTTTTAAAATAAGAAATGAGAACTGGCCTCATATATATGTATGTATGCATACATATATGTATGTATGCGCGCGCGCACGGGCGCGCGCGCATACACACACACACACACACACACACACACACACACACACACATATATATATAGAGAGAGTGGTGATCATATATATAGCTGATCCTATGAGCTCCGGTCTCATTTCTTATTTTTTGAGGTCCACTTTTTAAACACACAATACGTCGTGTTTTTCATCGATTCGCACCAATCATCATGATCTACACATCTTAGATAGCATATCTATCAAATTTTACGATATTTTGAGATCTCTAACTAATCCATCAAATAGACTAAAAAAACGACGTCTTTGCGATGCATAAAAAACAAGATCGATTGATGGATGTGTTAAAAATATCCAAATGTAATAAAAATTATACATAACATATCTAATACAAGCAGAACGAATTGACCGGTATGAATCGGTGAAAACACGGAAGGTTGTGTGTATAAAAAGTTTGGTCTCAAAATAAAAAATGAGAACCGGTCTTATATATATATATATATATATGCTATTTTACTCTCACGGAGAACCATCTTAGTTATGCCCTGTGGAGAATAGCATATTTTGTCCTTTAATTAATAACTAACATGAGGTTATTGTTGTCATTTAATAAAGGATGAACATTTAATATAAGGATGAGCATTTATTACAATAGTACAACGAATGACAACAATAATCCCGTGTTAGTTATTAATTGAGGAACAAAGTATTAGAATGCTATGCGTTTAAGAACCGATTTTAAAACAAGTGGAAGCAATAATTTCAAAAAATCAAGAGAGCTAAAGCATGCTAAACAAGAATCAAGACCAAAAATCACAACACAAAATAGAAAGCTATTTCTAATAGTTTTGAGACCACAACCATTGTAGCGCGTTGGCCTTCACTCCGGATATGCCTTCGGGATCGAGCTTGATTATATATCTCTTTATCAAAGATGATCCACCTTGAGGTTTTCCCAACATAAGCTCACATCTTTTTCCTCCCTTTTAATTTCTCAACTCTCTTCTAAATTTTTCTAAGAGAGAGAATATGATAATGAGAATGAGGATGAGAACAAAAAAACCTCACCATACTTATCTAAAAGATAAGAATAAGAGAAGTCCAAAGTTTACTACCCTCTTCTTTTTAAAATGACTCATTTTCTTTATTTAATAAATAAAGCAAAAGTTTTGTTCTCATCTAATTCTCCATGTGAGTCTTATACACACAACTTATATGTTTCATATTCACACAAGTATCATGTATCAAAATACATAAGTATTTGTATCATATACAAATACATAAAGAGAGAGAAAATAAAGTAAGCATGTGTTAGTGATATGTATGCCCTAGATCATTATTGTATGATATAGTGGATGCTTGGATATATATATGGAGGACTTTCTTGATCGACATGATAGTATGCTATCTGATTGCCTTTATCTTAACATGTTCACTGATATTATTATATCATCTCTCATATACATGTTGATAAAGACCTTAGGATGTTGGCTTGACTATCAGGACTATGATGCATATCATACTACTGGGACCTGGGTAGTTCATAAGCACATCCTTCAATTGTTTCTAGTCGAGAGAATATCGAAACATGGCATCAATATTCCAGTGTAGACTAGTGTGTACATTTCTTGACTCTGTATGGGACGATGGTTGATCCCATATCCATTGGTGTTTGACATCAAAGATTGTATACATGTTCTCATTAGAGAATGGGTACACCGAACATGACTTGTTGAGAACTCCTAGATATACTATACCTATCGTCAGATAACAGTTCTCTGGTGACACTGGTACAGGTTAGTCTGTAGACTCGAGATCGTTACAGAGTCTTGTGTGGTTCCTACTGTGCTTTGATTTCCTCCCTACTACGGCTCAAAGGAGTCGTGCAAACAGGTGGATTTTAGGTACAGTCTCGAGTCACATGGAGGCAATGAGCGATAGGAGGAGTTTCATATCTCACGGTATAGGGAGTTGATGTTGCGCTGTGCTCGATTGGCTATAACAGTAAGTCCCTGGTCAGGGCTGTTGATGAGATTTACTGGTAAGTGTTATCGGTAGTTTCTCATACCGTTATAGGTCTTACATCGACATGGCTTATCAAGTTATTGGAGTCTGACGATTCCACCCCCAGACTCGATATGCGACATATCAGATGAAGAGACAGGACTGTACGGTAAGTGTTGCCTATAGGCTTCATGGGAGTTTGAACAAGCTTGCTTGTTGATATTCTATTCACTCAATACCTGGGTAGTCGTTACGTCCAGCTACTACCGCTGATGGCTTGTGGGTGACTGATGTGATCATCACCTACTGCTGGCGTATTGACGAGTCTTTAGAGTCCCACATAGAAGTTTCCTGGTTCAAGCGAAATGAAATAGGGCACATATGTTGATATGTGCGGGGGCTTGATTAAATACGAGTATAATATACCGTATTGTAATCTGGCGGCTATTTGTTATCAGTTATGTTATATGTGATATAACTGGATTACTGAATCAAATGTTGATTTGATAATGTGATATACAGATAATTGATATTAGTCGGTTATATGTGATATAACCGGATTATTAAATCAAGTGTTGATTTAATAATATGATATATATTTATATTTAATATAATTATATATTGACTAATATTATTGCTCACTAATTATATGCTTATCTTTATATATCTCACATACACACACACACACACACATATGAAGCATGACATGGTATTTCTATTTTTAGAAAAATAGAAATTAAGGTGGAAAATGGGGAAACGTTGGAGGGATGGGTATAGCATGGCTTATTCTATATTGTATTCATTTGCTTGCACTATTGAAATATGGATACAATTTTTAAGTGTTAAAAATTGTATGCTTCAATAATGGGTGAGCCATGGATGAGCCATTCTACACTTCATTCCATATTTATCCATTTTCTTGCGTTGTTCTCTAGCTCTCTCCATCTTCACCTCCACCTCCAAGCTCAATCCCTTACATGAGTTATGAACCCTTGAGCTTGTGAGAACCCTAGTGAGCAAACAACACCCCTACTTTACCACCCTACACTAGATTAGCGCTTTGGTGTAGTGTGTTTACTTCACTAAAGAGTTTAGTGAAGAGGTAGCTTGGATTGGCGGACTTCGGGTGGATCATCTTCGGCACGAAGGTCATCGGAGCAAGTTCGTTCAACCTTCAAGTGGAGCCTAGTGGAGTCGCGTGGACTACAACCCAGAGCTTTAGAAGAGAAGGACACCGTCTACAAAGGTTGTAGCCATCCATATCTTAGTTAAGTTTGTGATATCTTAGTTAAACCCTAATCATCCAGTTTAAGATCTTGGTTAGTGTAGATTAGCACCCCTAAAATTTTAAAAATGGCATGCTTAATTATAGTAAAACCCAGTGGTGGTGATAACATACACTTTCATTGTATCAGAGACAAAGCTAGAAGATTAGACGATGTTTTTAGAATTACGAAACCGAAATAACTCCGAAACAGTCACATCGAAACCCCAGTTTCTGTCGAATTTTCCAGAGCTTCTAATTTTTTTTAAAAAATAGTTGCAGAGTGCTCTTATTCATGTATATTGAACACCATAGAAATTTGAAACTTGAATACCTAAACTTGGCTGGCCAAAAGGCAATAAAAACCGGCCTGGCCGGTTTGGTGAAGGAATTTGGGCTTCATTTTTCTTTTGTGTTCTGGTCTCATGGTTCTAAGGTTTCAGGTTATGTTTGATTAGTCCAGTTTGCAGGGCTATTCGGAGTGTTTCATAGTTACAATTTTAACGTCGTTTCGGGTTTAAGTTTGATATGTGATACAATACTTGGAACTCGCAGTTAATTAGTTTTGTGAAAACTAGTTTGTTAGTAAATATAACATGTTAGTCTCGTTTGATCGATTGTCACGAATTTTCGATTCGGGTTGAAACTCCGTCGCAATCACATATCGTACGTGAATACTCGGTAGCCACGCCCCATAGCCCCGACCAAGTGACTTTAGGAGAACCCCGTTGCCAAAAGCATCCACTCATGTGCTGGCGGCCACGGTGTTCTGCCTAAGTGCACTTGGTCGACGACATCGGGGGTGCGGCCATCTACTAAAGTTCCCGATGAGTATTCGATCAGGTAGTTGGAAATCTTGTTGAATTGCCCGACTAAGTTGTTCACCGCCGAAAGACGCGACCGGGACGTTAGGACGTCTGGCCTGAATTTTGGGGGCAGATGCTATTTGGATTTATCCGTCCACCTCTCCGAAGATGCTAAGTTGATTTATGACACCGTGTATCAGAGGTTTGGACGGATGCGGCCGTTGTAGCGTGACTTCGTCAGATTCTCCCTTGTTTTGTGAAGGGTTTTTTGATTGTGGGGACGCTCTTTCCTGCAGGTGTAAGCCCCTACAGTTAATTACATTACCATATCGCGATAACCACTTTCTCCTGCTCCGGAAGTTCACTTCGTATCGTGTGTGTTTTTGTTTGTTTTGGTTTTGATTGCCCATGGATTTTATACGAAAACTAATTTATGTTGTGCCCGTAGGGCTCGGATTAGTCCAAATCCGTATATTTTAGATTTAGGCTTGGGTTGATTTAAGGATCGTTAATCTGGTTTGAGATTAAGACCAATTTAAACATATAAGCATCTGAAGTTCGATTTGTTTTTGTTAAGGATACATTAGTCCAATTTGAGACTGAGATCCACTTAACGGGGTTTCAGGATCATTTTTATTTCAGATCCAACAAGAGAGCATTTGGGCTCCATTATCTTAGTTTAGGGACATTTTGGTCCATTACCGCTATTTTGGAAGCGAAGTTCTAGTTTGAGGACATCTCAGTCTGTTGATCACCATTTTGGAGGTGAGATTTCAGTTTAAGGACGCCACGGTCCGTTGATCACCATTTGAGAGTGAGATTTTAGTTTAAGAACGTTACAGTCCATTGTTGCTATTTTGGAGGCAACAGTTAGTTTGAGGACGCTTCGGTCCGTTGTTAGTTTAGGGACGTCTCGGTCCATTGTCCATCTTATGTGCACGTGTATTTGTTACGTGACGGGATGAGCAACGATGATATGGGATGCATCCAGTCTGGGATGTGATTTGATTTGGGATGTGCACGTCAGTTTGGAAAGTGCACCAAAAAGCTGTTGGTTGTCGGGATCCGCCACCTCTCTGAAGACGTTGAGGAATTACAACGACATGTATCAGAGGTGTAGAGAGATGTACCCTTGAACCAATTCCCTTATTTGAGAGAAAAGGGATTAATAGTAAACCCAGGAATCATTAGTTGTATTTTGAAACTAAGATTTCGTCAGGGGAATGTGGGATGAATATCGTTTTGGGATATCATCAGTTGGAAGATCGATAGTCGTATTTGGGACTAAGATCAGTTTGGGAAGTAGTGAGTACATGGGCTCGGTTGATCTGAATTAAGGAGTTTCTACTCTCAAGGGACCCAACCAACCTGGGCTTGGTCCACTCAGTTTTCTTTTTGTTTGAAAAAGAGTGCTAAGCACTTGTTTGGGCCCAGTCCCTTTTTTTTGTACAAAAAGTGCTGAGCACTTGTGTAAGTTCTGACACTCACATATAATCATGTGGGATTTTAGTCATGGGGATTGCCCAATAAGTGTTAAACACTTTACCCCTTTTGTCTTTATATGGAGTGCTAAACACTCTTTATGACGCCCACGTGCGAAGCACGTGAGGAGCTAGGCGCTGCGTAGTGGGTCCAAGCACTTTTATTCTGTGGCGCCTACGTGAGGGTCACGTGAGACACTGGGTGCTGAGCTCCGCTCAATGAGTGCTAGGCATTTTTGTAGCGCCCACGTGAGGGGAACGTGGGGCGCTGAGCACCGCCAACTGAGTGTTAAACACTCCTGAGTTCTTTTGTAGCGCCCACGTGAGAGGCACGTGGGGCGCTGGGCGGTGAGCGCCACCCACTGGCACTCCTGATTTATTTTGTAGCGCCCACATGAGAGGCACGTGGGGCACTGGGTGTTGAGCGCCGTCCACTGAGTGCTAAGCACTCCTGAGTTCTCTCTCTTTTTTTAATGATCCACAGGATCTTTATCTACTTTTATTTCTCTAAAATTTCCAAGAAGATAGTTCTTTCTCGAGAATTTAACTCTCTTTTCTTTCGAAGCTTTCTCTTTTTTTTAGCTTATGGGGGGAGGGGGGAGGGTTCCTCCTTTTTAGACTTGAAGTCTTAAGCCCTTTATATAGTAGCGGCAGTTTGTTGGTTAGCTCCGAAGAAATCTCTCATTAAGAGATCCCAAATGATTTGGGGATTTTACCCACCGTTGGATCTTTGATTCAAGAACTTCTGTTTTATAGAAAATATTTTCTTGTTTTTAACAAGATTAGGGAAATATTTTCCCATACAGAATTTATTCTGTAGATTGGTGATTCTTTAATCACCATTGGATTTTTAATCTAACGGTGCTCTATTTTACAGAGAGCAATCTTTCTTGTATAAAAAGATTTGAGGGATGTTTCCTCTAAACAAAATTTAATTCTGCATCCTGATGATTTATCATCTCCGTTGGATCTTTGATCCAACGGCTTTGTTTAACAGAGGGTAGAATTTAATACTATAAGGCGCCGCATGTGAGCGCCACTTAAGATTTTTTGTATGCTTTGCACATGGGTGGTCCCTCATAAAAAATCAGGAAAAACCCCAATGGGGTATCACGTGCTCACACGTGACCAGGGCTCACGTGCTCACACGTGACCAGGGCTCACGTGCTGACATGTGATAGTTTCCTGGGGACTCTGCTGAAATAGAATTAAATTCTAATCAAACAAGCAATCAGTGGCATCACGTGCCCACACATGATGGGCCTTTAAAAACCCACTGAAAAGGATTAAAAGTGTAATAACACAGTAAAGAATACCCCAATGGGGCAACACGTGTCCACACGTGACCAAAGGTCACGTGCAGACACGTGATGGGTTCCTAGGCTATTTAATTAATAGAATTAAATTCTATTTAAATGATCAAACAGTGGGATCACATACCAACACGTGATAGGCTCTTAAGCCTTCTGAACTAATAGAATTAAATTCTAATTAGGAGGAAATCGAGAACCTTAACTGGAAAAATATTTTTCTAAATATTTCCAAACAAAAAAGATTGTGCTCTGTAAAGAGGAGCATCGTTGGATTAAAAATCCAATGGTGATTAAAAATCACCAATTTATAGAAACATTCTATAGAAGGAAAGATTTCCCTGAAATTCACTAAGAACAAACAGAATATCTTTTGGATTAAAAATCCAATGGTGAATAAAATTCACTGAGTAATCTAAAAGATCATGTTGGTTAAAAAATCAATTAAAATCTTTCAATGAAAAATTGACTAAACAAACTAATTCTTTTCTTTCTCCTATAAGTAGGAGCCAAGAAGAGAAGAATGGATTTTTTTTTTGGAGAGATACACAACAACAGAGAGAAAAAAGAGAGGAGAATTTAATTCTCAAGAGAGAAAAGGAGATCTCTTCAGAGAAAAAAACTCTAGGTGATAAGAAAAAGAAGAAGTTTATTCTACAAGCTCTCACAAAATAAAAGAGAATTTAATTCTCAAATTAAGAGTTTAACTATTCTGAATAAGAACTTAGTTCTTCCTTTGGTTGAAGATTTGCAGAAGCAGATCTTCCCATAAGTTGAGAATTTAATTCTCATCGGGGAGATTCCGTCATGTAGATCCAAAACCTTGAGGGAGAATTGAGTTTAAGGAATTTAATTCCTCCAAATATATAGGAATTTAATTCCTTTAAGTAAAATTAGGGTTTAACCCTATATAAGAATTTAATTCTTCCATATACATAGGAATTTAATTCCTCAAAACAAAATTAGGGTTTAATCCCACCAAAGAATTTAATTCTCAAACAAAGGACTTAAATTATCCATGCACGTAAACCTGGTCACGTTGCAACACGTGACCCTTCCTTCAATGATCAGAAAAGAACGAACGAGACTAGGTCATGTGCCCCCATGTGACCCTCAAATAGACTCCTCAAAATGAAGAAGAAAAATCTTGGAGGCAATGCCTCACGTGCTCACACATGACCCTAAAAAATGAAAGGAATAAAGCCAAAGGCAATACTGATTCAGGGCGCCTCACGTGTCCCCACGTGACCCCTGACTAACACCTTTTTAGAAGGGGCAAAAGAGGGAAAACAGAGGAATTAATACCCAATGGGCACTATCACGTGTCCACACGTGATGATTACAGAGGCTATGTGTGTAACACTTATTTGCAGAGTTTGAGAATAAAATAAAGGAGGCAATGCCCAATCATCAGGCGCCTCACGCGACCCCACGTGACCGCTTCATTTTTAGTGTTTAACACTATTTTGAGTGTTCTGTCCCTAGTGTTTAACACTGTTTTAATCACATCACGTGGGAACACGTGATCGCCAAATATGTTTTAGTGTTTAACACTATTTTCAAACCAGCCTTAGCCCAAATCAGCTAAGTTTTTCCAGAGACAAGATCTCCCCTTTGAGTGAACCCCAACTACATTCTTCCAAACTTGATCATTTCATATGACATTCAAAATAAAACCTAGAGCCATGATGAAGGGTTAGTGCTCACCCAAAGACAAAATGTTGTCAGTGCCCCCAAACCCCTATTTAGCATTGCTAAATAATGGGGGGCTGAGCCCAAGACAAATGTTCAACAGTCCAAACAAAGGTCCAACATTTCAAACCTAATTGGACTTAGCCCAAGTTGGCCATAAGTCCTCAATCCAGATTTAACTGAGCCCATGTGCTCATAATTCAATTAATTGATCTTAGTCCCAAATTGGACTATAGATTTCCCAATCAACTTTGGTTCAAGGGTACATCTCTTTACTCCTCTGATATTTGTCGTAATCTTTCAACGTCTTCAGAGAGGTGACGGGTCCCGACAACCATACATTTCATAGACTATGACGTCTTTAAACTGGATTGTGGGGTCCTTAAGCCCACGGACTATGATGTCCTTAACCTCGGACTGTGGGGTCCCTTTAAACCCACGGACTATGATGTCTTTAACCTCGGACTGTGGGGTCCCTTTAAACCCACAGACTATGATGTCCTTAACCGTGGACCGTAATGTCCTTAAACTAATCGACCGCAATGTCCCTAAACTAAATAATATAGCCCGAATGCTCTTTTGTTGGATCTAAACGATCCCGTTAAGTTGATCTTACCTTAAAATTAGACTAACGTATCCTTAATAAACGTTTAAGTTGATCTTAGTCTCAAATGAGACTAACGTATCCTTAAACCCAACCCAAAACCCAAATCTAAGGAAATACGGATTTGGACTAATCCACGCCGTACGGGCGACAACATAAATTAGTCTCCGTATACAATCCACGGGCAACCAAAAACAAAAAACACACACGACATGTAGTGACCATCTGGAGAAGGAGAAAGTGGTTACCACGATGTGGTAGTGTAATTAACTGCAGGGGCTTGCGCCTGCAGGGAAGAGCGTCCCCACAATCAAAAACCCCTCAAATGAGGGGGAATCTGACGAAGTCTGCTGTATCGGCCGCATTTATTTAAACCTTCGATACATGGTGCCATAAATCAACTTGGCATCTTCGGAGAGGTGGACGGATATCACCAATTAGCATCTGCTCCGAATTCAGGCAAGACGGACCTACGCGGTCCCGTCTCTGTGTTCGGAGGGGAACAGATTCTGGCACGCCCGGTGGGACCTCTTCCTCTTTCCACTCCACACTTCGTGTATCGTGTTCGCGAACGGATCGCAGTTTAATATGGTTGCCCTTGGGTTCGAGGTACTAAGATTTGGTTTTGCTCTCGTGCATAAAAAAGAACATCAATGGCCTTTAACTGCTATAGTTGCAACTGCAACTCCCGTTCCGCCTCATCTAGAGGTATAACCTACGGGCCCCAAGCGGCCTCCCTGTTCAAGATGCCAGTGGAGCAAGTAACTCAGGCCACCACTGGGCTGTTCTTTGGGACCATGCTCCCACCGATGAACTTCAATGCCCCAATGCTGTTGCAGGAGGCTTCAAAGAAGTCGGTCTTTGATCGACTTACTACTACTGCGGCCCCTCTCAATGGGTTGTCCAGCTTTAATGCCTCAGTCTTGACAGACTGGGCCAAAGCTCATTTGGGCCCATGAAGAAGCCCACGATACCAGAAAGGGTTATCCCTAAGCGGATAGCCATTCCTGCTCATGAAGTCGTCAAGGCGGCTTCTCCTGCCGAAGGGTGGGTCTTCACAAGACCGACTGTTTCAGCTCCTGTTCCAGGCGAAATCGTCAAGGCTGCTTCCCCTGCTTGGAAGTCTGCCTTCGATAGGCTGGTTATCTCCACTCAGCGGATATCAGTCTTCAACAGGTTGACAGCGAAAACTTCTGATCAGGAAAGGGGGCATGAGGAAACCACCCTCGTAGCTGAGATAATTCCAACTGCAAGACACGCTCGACGTCGCTACTGGCGCCGAGTGAGGAAAGCTGGGGGTAATTCCCCTTCTGGACTAACTCCGCCAGATCCAATGGTGGAAGTTGATGTTGATGTTCCAACCGGGAACAACTTTGAATTACTTAACAGGGTGCACAGGAATTCGCCAACTGTTGTGCTGAAAAGACCCCCTCCACCTATGGAGAGTGCCCCAAAGGCGAAGCTGGAGCAACCCCCTCAGCGTCTGTCTTCTAAGATTTACAAGGTCTGGCGTCATGTCCAATACTTGGTGATTGATTCAAATTACTCCCACCGACAGAAAAAGATAAAGGTTCGTCAAGAAGAGAACCACCCTGTCAAGCCACAGAAGGCGACGGCTACTTGGGTGCCCACTGCAACGGCCCCCTCAACTTCGACCGCCCATAAAAAAAGAAGGTCGGAGAAAATCCTTGAGTCTACGACGAATCGTAGGACCACTGAACCCAAACGCCCTAAGTCTGGGGGCATGGTGGTACACACCATCTATATGGCATCCGGAAAAGAGGATAGCCGTATCTTCACAGGTCATCGACTGCTTACGCGATCAGTGACTAAGGCTCAGGAGCAACAACAACAAAAGCTCCAAGAAATGCTAACAGCCATGGCCGCACTCACGGGACCAAAAGCAAGCCTGGAGACATCCTCGGAGAAGCACCGTCAGCAGGAAACTGATACTTAATTCTTTCGGAGAATGCTTGAGAAGAAGTACAAAGAAGCCGCGGAACAAGCGGCTAATATAAAACAAATAACCCTTCTATTCCAAGATATGGTGGGCATGATGATCCAGCCGGACCCTCCAGCCAATATAAAACAAATAGCCCTTCTATTCCAAGATATGGTGGGCATGATGATCCAGCTGGACCCTCCAGCCGAAGATCTTCCAGTAATAATTGAAGATGATAGAAGAGAGACATCAAACCCTCTGCCAGCTCTGTCAGCAGCCAAGGAGGAGACCTTCTCAAAAGCCGCCCTGGATGATTACATCGCTCAGCAGATACGGGTTCATCAGGCGAATGAAGTGGCTAGGCAAATTGTTAAAACTGGACGACCCTATCCGGATTGGTACGACCAAATAAAGTACCCACCGGGATACACGATCCCCAAATTCCACGTATATAAGGGGACGGGAAATCTACATCAGCACGTCGCTCAATTCAGAGCCTTGTGCGGCAATACCGGAGGTGACGACAAATTGTTACTTCGTCAGTTTGTCGGCAGCTTGGCAGAAACGACCTTTGAGTGGTATTCGGAGCTGCCTAAAGACTCCGTCAAAACTTTTATAGACATGGAACTACTATTCACCCAGCGTTTCGCAAGCGCTAGCGAGCGCACCCCGATCACCGCACTGATTAACGCCAGGGTAAAGCCAGGCGAAATGTGGGTGTAATACGCAATACGGTGGCGGAATTTATGGTCGAAATGCGAGCAGCGCATCGAAGAAGCGCCTGCAGTAGACATGCTCGTGGGCACTCTCGACCCTCAGGCGACCATTTCCCAATTTATGATGTTTTTCAAGCCGACCACTTTCCAGGCCTTGATTGACAAGTTGGCCCAAATGGATCAGATGGGTCATAGGCCATCTCCTTTGAAGCTGGAATCTCAAAATAAAAAAGGGAAAGGGAAAGCAACCTTTGTCGCCAATACTCAACAACAGCCGAGCAACTTAAAGCCGGTTGTTCGCCAAAGCAATGTGCGTCCATGCCCATCCCTCGAGGAGAGACTGGGATGTCCTTACTCGTTTCCCCGGAATAAATTTGGAGACTGTTCGAGCTGGCGGTGCACAACAGACTCATCAATCTGCCGGACCCAAAACGTTCGTTGCAATTATGCGATGCCAACAATCCTAATTACTGCCCTTACCATCAAGCAGTAAGCCATCCAATCGAAGATTGCTTCGTCTTCAAAGGCTGGGTTGAGGACCAATACCAGCTGGGAAAATTCGCGATGTCTGAAAACTGGAAGATGAATCCGCCACAACCACATGATCCGAAAAAGATGGACATGCCGGGGGCATCGTGCTCATTCATAGAGAAAGCCCCTTGGACCAAAAAGTCCGTAAACTAGAAAGTTGCCTCAAATACGGTAACGTCGGACCGAAACGTCCTTAAACTAACGATGGACCACTATGTCCTAAAACTGGTTGTTGACCGAGATGTCGATAAACTACTACGGACCGCAGCATCCCAATGCTGACACAATAAAAAAAACAAAAAAGGAAAAAAACAAAAAAAAACGGTATGTCCATAAGCAAAATGGGCACGGATGAAAACCCGAAAGGGCTCCGTGAGTAAAAACAATAGGGCTACCGGCGAGTTTTGTGAAAACCCGAAAGGGCGCAATCTCGTTAAAAGACACTTGCGAGGTCCTATCGACCTTGTGAGGAGAAACCACCTGCGTGAGATCCTTAAGACTCACAAGGGAGAAACACACTTAGGAATCCTCACGATCCCTAAGGAGAAATTACACTTACGAGATCCTCACGACTCGTAAGGAGAATTCCCCTTTGAGACCCTCACGACTCA
This sequence comes from Agapanthus africanus, assembly GCA_030015575.1. Classification (NCBI taxonomy): domain Eukaryota; kingdom Viridiplantae; phylum Streptophyta; class Magnoliopsida; order Asparagales; family Amaryllidaceae; genus Agapanthus; species Agapanthus africanus. The sequence goes on from CM057340.1 coordinate 664,863,406, forward strand.
TAGGGTTCAAAAGCCTTAAGCTATAGGGATCTGAACCTGTTCTTAAGTCATCACAACCTCCAGTGTTGTCCTACAAGCGGTTCAATATCGACCCTTGTATACAATCCACGGACGCGAATAAACGTTTACCTAATAAAGTCCCACCTGCGACTGGGATATGTTTACACAGTGAACGGCCCTTGTAAGTCCTTTCGACTTATAAGGAGAAAACACTCTTGTAAGATCCTTACGACTTATAAGAGAACATACACTTAGGAATCCTTACGATTCTTAAGGAGAAAACACACTTACGAGATATTCATGACTCGTAAGGAGAAATACCTTTATAAGACCCTTACGGCTCATAAATTCAAAAGCCTTAGTCGACAGGATCCTAACCCTGTTCGCTAAACCACCTTTGTTCGACATCGACAGAGGCAAATGATGATTCGCTCCTGGCAATATCCCAGTTGTAGCGATGCTGATACCTAAATCGGTATCAAATCCCAAACTCGCGGTGGAAAGTCAGCAAGCCACAAATGCATATGAAATAGCCGAAATGATGGGGCAACTTGCAACAAAATCAGCAAGTAAAAATGTATGCATACAAAATAGCCGAAATGGTTGGGCAACTCGCAATAAAAAGCAGCGAGTAAAAATAAAGCAAATAGCCGAAATGATTGGGCACCGCGAAAAATAGCCGAAATGATTGGGCAATCGTGACTTTCGCGATATAAAAGCTGAAATGATGGAGCATCGCGGAAAGAAAAATATATAAAATGAAACTTTTTGCCCTACTGGTGAGATCACATCGATCCCTGTATACAATACAGGGGCACAAACAAAAAGGGAACCATACCTTCCCACCAGGCTCCATCAGAAAAAGAAGCCAAATCTCGACGGTTCGCAGGCAGTCTAGAGACAACCGCGACATTCGTCTTGATACAGCAGACGCAATGCCAGCAAACGAAGCAAATGCTAAATTCCTAGCTTCAGGGTCTTGACGACAACTCATATAAAACCTGAAAGACTATTGGAGATCATCCTACACCAGCGTGGAGTGGTCACCACCTCGATGTTCGTCTCGATACAGTAGAAGAGATGTCACCGCAGCGTCCTTCCTCTAACAGGATTCGGACACGCCAAAGCAAACGAAGCGAAGGCTAAATTCTTAGCTTCAGGGTCTTGACGGCAACTCATATAAAACTTGAAAGACTATCGGAGATCATTCTACACCAGCGCGGAGTGGTCACCACCTCGAAGTTCGTCTCGATACAGCAGATGAGATGTCACCACTGCATCCTTCCTCCAACAGGATTCAGACACGCCAAAGCAAACGAAGCGAAGGCCAAATTCCTAGCTTTAGGGTCTTGACGGCAACTCATGTAAAACCTGAAAGACTATCGGAGATCATCCCACACCAGCGCGGAGTGGTCACCACCTCGACATTCATCTCGATACAGCAGACGGGATGTCACCATAGCATTCTTCCTCCAGCAGGATTCAGATGCGACAATCAAACAACGGAGCCACGGTAAAATCCCTAGTTCCAAACCTCGACGGTTCACCAACAACCTAGAGACAACTGCGATATTCGTCTCGATACAGCAGACACAATGTCAGGAAATGAAGCAAAGGCCAAATTCCTAGTTTCAGGGTCTTGACGGCAACTCATATAAAACCTGAAAGACTATCGGAGATCATCCCACACCAGCGCAGAGTGGTTATGACTCATCGGAGCTCCCCAAAATGAGCCCGACCTCAAGTAAAAAGCGGCATGGCAAAATTCCTAACACTTGCTCTTCCGACGGTCAAACTGCCTAGGAAGATTGCTTGAAGACGTCTTGTCCAGCCCTCGAAGGGATCAGAGACACGACAGTCGCAAGGTTACTCGAACAGCAAGATTGCCTATCGAAGGATACATCAGCCAACGCGACGGTACGACAGACAAAACCTTAGTACCACAGACCTTAACGGACCTCTGTCGTAAAGAGCAGAGGTTAACTGTGACGTTAGGACATCCTTGCGAGAACTTCTCGATTCGTCACGACTCGTAAGAAGAAATACCTTTATGAGACCCTTACGGTTCATAAAGTTGGAAAGCCTTAGGAGGCAGATCTGAACCTGACTCCTAAGCCATCGCTGTCCTACAAGGAAATCGAAATAGATTATACACAAAATGCATTTTCTAAAAGGGACACACCATCATGAAGCAAAATATGTCTTTTATTCATGAATCCAAATGAATACAAAATACAATTTATGAAAGAATAAAAAATATATATATACTCTCCTTCAGGAGTATGTACAAAAGAAGAATAGAAAAAATATACAATTCTTCAAGCCGACGGACGATTTAATAGGTTGGCCAGTTCATCCTTTTTCCGCTGGGCCTCAGCTTCATGATTTATTATCGTTAAGAGACGGGCCTCCGCTTGAGCCTGTTGGGCCCGGTACGAGGCAAGACAACTTTCAAGCTCCTTTTCGGTAACTTTATGAGCTTCGACCATTTCACGAGTGAAAATGACGGATTTATCAATGGCTACCACCTCCCTGATAGCTTCTTGAAGCACCCGCAAAAGTTCATATTCCTGAGTGGTCTTGGCCGTAAGATTAGCTTAAAGTCCCTTCAGTGCTTTGGAAGCCAGCTCCCTCTCCGAAAACTTTCAGCTGAGCCTCTTCTCGCATGACAGCATATTGGCGACGCACCGCTTAATCAGCCCCCGTAAGCTCGCCTTTGCAGCTGTAACTTCTGAAGGAAGGCGTGTACACTCAAGACTATATAAACAAGCCTCCATTCGACGACAATACTCGACCCGAAGCAAGCACAGAATATGGGAGGCAACAAGAGTCTTAGATATGTATCCTATCAAGCGTGCACTCGCAACTATATGTTTGTTTAAAAGGAAATGATACCCAAAACACTGATGTGTAGGCAACATAACGATAGTGTTCGCACTTAAAGAAAATTCCCATGGGAAAATACAAAAGCTCATCTATGCAAACAAGACGTACGTATGAGTATATGACATACATGAAAATTCAACAGAAAGCATGCAACATCCAATGATAAGAAGAGTACATTAATTTAAACATACTACGCTACCGGAAAAAGGTCACCAAACAAAGGATCAGTGGTACAGGGGTAAACAAAACAAAATACAATGTTTTCTAGCTCCCTCTCTTCCTTCTCCAACACGTCGAAACGACGATTTTCGCAAGGAGTTGCTTCCCACCGATTGGCACCATGTTCATCCGCAAAAGTAGACATAATAGCCCATCGGGCTCTTATCTGGCCCAACAGATGAACCGAGCAATCTTTCAGAGCCTGGGTAATCAAGCACGCCTCATAGAAACACTCGAGCTTTTCTTCGGCCGCATCAAGGATCTCCAGGGTCATCTCGCCGGGTGAGGAGGGATGTCAGCAAGCACGGCAAGAAAGATCGTCCGAAGCCAAATGGAGCCCATTGAAAGAGGAGATCCCCTACGAATCAGGAGTTCATACGTCACCGCATCACATTCGGCATTAGTGAGAAGGGGATCCACTAGTCGCACAGCAAAGCGAGGAATCATCTCCTCAACGGGCACTTCCCATGGTTGTCGACGGGCATGGGGGTGGTTGCAAGCCATATCACTTAGCTGTTTTCTCAAGATGACTACCGTAAGTTATAAATGGATTCCTCTGTGAAGAGAGAAAGAAACGCATGGATCCAGGTTATAAAGAGGAGCATCCAATGATGTACATGGAAAATATTGCATGATGGAACTATTTTCAAGGCTCAGAAAAAGGAAAGGCATTGGAAATCAAAGAGGTGGAACTATTTCCAAGGCTCCCTTTCTGTATTCAATGTTGTACACAGAAAATATGGCATGGGAAATTAAACAATCCCATCAATAGAGCCCCACGTGCAGGGCACGAGAGCACCAACCTTGGCATGTACTGAAAATTAAAACAGTGTCATGCGTGAATAACACATGAGTGGATGCCGATATGAGATCAAAATCCCCAATAGTGCCTCACACGCCAAATACGTGAGCAGAAACAACAATATGACATAATTTCATAAAGAAGGCATGCAAACACAAAAGGGAAAGGAAAGACTTATCATTCATACTTTGAAAGTTCGTACAAAAATAAGAGAAAATGTTACAATGGTAAGACATCAAATCCGGGACACAGATTGAGAAATTCAAAAGTAAGGCCGTCTAAAATATTTCTGGCCTCTCTGGACATTCTCGTGTGCTTCCTCTCGTGCTCGCAATCGTCGGGATCTCTGCTGATGTCCTCCACCCTCCGATAGGCAGAGAGTATCGCCGCCTGTTGAAAAGCTTGATGCAAAATATCAACAAGATTGTTTTGCCTTTTCTTTGAGATTAGGCCTATCAGATACACTGAGTGTACCTTATCTTCGGCATCATCCAAAGCCTTAAGCGGAATGCCTGCATAGAATAAAGGAAGTGCTTCCCAGATCGCTCTCATAATGAGTTTCAAAAGAGAAGAGCAACGAGGGAGTAGTCGACCGTTGTACTCGTTGAAGCGGCTCATGATCTCAGCACACTGAGCATTGGTGAACTCCTAGTTCTGGCTGCCGCCCAGTGTGCGAATGTCTCCGTAAGAAATGATCTCATCAAGATCATATAAATGGGCAGCCATAGTATCTGAAATAAAGATCAGTGAGAATTTAATGGATAAACCGATCAAGAGGAATGCTTGTTAAAATGAATAGTGAATTTCAAACAACTCTACACATTCTCCAAAGAGAAACCCGCTGCAAGAACTCTATTCAAATCATGAAGGGTCTCTATGGAAGCATTTTTGCAAAGAACAACTCAGGGCAAGAAAATCCCAAGAAGTTCTCTGTGAAGAACTGAGTTCCTTAGAGGAATTAAATTCCCAAAAAATATTTTTCAGAGCTAAAGCTCTTTGGAATGGAATTAAATTTCAGAGAGAAGACAAGTATCACCATCGATCCCTGAGATCAGAGAACCCCTAACAAAAGGAGTTTATTATTTAAAGGTTGGACATTATTTTAAAGAACTTGGAAAGATGGGTTCTTGTTAAAGGGAAAAATCCTTGGTGTGGATTTAAAATCCAAAGAAAATTTCTACAACAAGTTCTTTATCCATTCAAGATCCTTACCAGAAAAAGGAAATCTTTTGTTGACAGAGTTAAACTCTTGAAATTTTTGAAACAGAGAACTGAGCTCTGGGAAAGAGAATTAAATTCTCAGAGGAAAATGAGCAAGGAAGAAGATGGAAAAAGTGAAGGCGCTTCTGAAGGGATCCCTGCATTTATAGGATGTGATGGGAACGGTTCATCTATCCCCTTCCCTAGGCAGATCCAACGGCCACAAAAATGACAGCGTTGCACTCACGTGCAAACACGTGAGAACAAAGCTGTGGGGGCATTTGTTCCCTCATAAAAAAATAAGGAAAACCCCCAATGGAGTATCACGTGCCCACACGTGACCAGGGGTCACGTGTTGATACGTGATAGTTTCCTGGGGACTCTTATGAAATAGAACTAAATTCTAATCAAACAAGCAATCAGTGGCATCACGTGCCCACACGTAATGGGCCTTTAAAAACCCACTGAAAAGAATTAAAAGTGTAATAACACAGTAAAGAATACCCCAATGGGGCATCACGTGTCCACACGCGACCAAAGGTCACGTGCAGACACGTGATGGCTTCCTAGGCTCTTTAATTAATAGAATTAAATTCTATTTAAATGATCAAACAATGGGATCACATGCCAACACGTGATAGGCTCTTAAGCCTTCTGAACTAATAGAATTAAATTCTAATTAAGAGGAAATCGAGAACCCTAACTGGAAAAATATTTCTCTAAATTTTTCCAAACAAAAAAGATTGTGCTCTGTAAAGTAGAGCATCGTTGGATTAAAAATCCAATGGTGATTAAAAATCACCAATTTATAGAAAGATTCTATACAAGGAAAGATTTTCCTGAAATTCACCAAGAACAAACAGAATATCTTTTGGATTAAAAATCCAATGGTGAATAAAATTCACTGAGTAATCTAAAAGATCATGTTGGTTATAAAATCAATTAAAATCTTTCAATGAAAGATTGACTAAACAAACTGATTCTTTTCTTTCTCCTATAAATAGGAGCCAAGAAGAGAAGAATGGATTTTTTTTTTGGAGAGATACACAACAACAGAGAGAAAAAAGAGAGGAGAATTTAATTCTCAAGAGAGAAAAGAAGACCTCTTCAGAGAAAAAAACTCTAGGTGAGAAGAAAAATAAAAAGTTCATTCTACAAGCTCTTACAAAATAAAAGAGAATTTAATTCTCAAATTAAGAGTTTAACTCTTCTGAATAAGAACTTAGTTCTTCTTTTGGTTGAAGATCTGCAGAAGCAGATCTCCCCATAAGTTGAGAATTTAATTCTCATCGGGGAGATTCTGTCATGCAGATCCAAAACCTAAAGGGAGAATTGAGTTTAGGGAATTTAATTCCTCCAAATACATATGAATTTAATTCTTTTAAGTTAAATTAGGGTTTAACCTTACATAAGAATTTAATTCTTCCATATACATAGGAATTTAATTCCTCAAAAAAAAAATTAGGGTTTAACCCTACCAAAGAATTTAATTCTCAAACAAAGGACTTAAATTATCCATGCATGTAAACCTGGTCACGTGACAACACGTGACTCTTCCTTCAATGATCAGAAAAGAACGAACGAGACTAGGTCACGTGCCCCCACGTGACCCTCAAATAGACTCCTCAAAATGAAGAAGAAAAAGCTTGGTGGCAATGCCTCACGTGCTCACACGTGACCCTAAAAAATGAAAGGAATAAAGCCAAAGACAATACTGATTCAGGGCACCTCACGTATCCCCACGTGACCCCTGATTAACACCTTTTTAAAAGGGGCAAAAGAGGGAAAACAGAGGAATTAATACCCAATAGGCACTATCACGTGTCCACACGTGATGATTACAGAGGTTAAGTGTGTAACACTTATTTGCAGAGTTTGAGAATAATATAAACGAGGCAAGGCTCAATCATCAGGCGCCTCACGTGACCCCACGTGACAGCCTCATTTTTAGTGTTTAACACTATTTTGAGTGTTCTGTGTTGGATATATATGCCCTAGAGGCCTTCATTGTATAGGATGCTAGGGATATGTATGTACATGACAATCTTGCTTGATATGATAGTACGATATTTGGTTTGTCATTATCTTAACGTGTGATATATTTTACTTTGTATTTATAAACATGTTGATAAAGCCCATAGGGTGTTTGCCTAACTACCGGCGTTATGATGGCAGTCATACTTGTGGGAGCTGGATAGTCAATAGGCACATCCTTAGATGTCCCTGGTCGCAGGAGTATCGAGACTGGGCATCGATACTCCAGAGTAGACTAGTGTATATATATCTAGACCCTGACGAGGGGCGATGGATTGGTCCCGCAGCCATTGGTGATGTGCACCTAAGATTGTATACAGATGCTCACTGGGTGTGAGTACACAGGACAGGACTCGTCGAGAACTGACTGGATGGTATTTATACCTAACGTCAGATAGCAGTTCTCAGGTAACATGTGTGCAGATAGTCCGTTGACTTAAGGTCGTCATTTGTCTCGTATGAGTTCCCACTGTGCTTTGATTACTACCCTACTACGGTTCAAAGGAGCCGTGCAAACAGGTTTTAGTTGGGCACAGTCCCGAGCCACGTGGAGGCAGTGAGCGACTGTTAGGGATTCGTCTCTCCCGGATAGGGAGTTGATATCGCATAATGATCGGTTGGTCATTACCATAAGTCCCTGGCCAGGGCTGATTGAGAATTACTGATGGACTGATCAGTAGATTCTCGGATGGTCTTGAGCCATGCCGGCACGACTTGTACGGTTATTAGGGGTCTGACGTTCACCACCTCCCTAAACCATACATGCGATACTCTTAGACGAACAGACCGGACTGCGCGGATATTGTCACGGACAGGCTCAGTAGGAGTTCGGATGGGTTTCCTCATCGGCCTTCTTATCAACATCTACCTGGGGACCGTTACGTACAGCTAGTACCGCTTGCGGTCTGTGGTTAAACCCACTGCCAGCATAGTAGTCGAGTCTTTAGAGTTCCACACAGAGATTTCCCAACTCCAGGCGAAACGATATAGAGGTCGTATGGTTTTACGACAAAGGGTTCGGACGAATACGTGTTTAAACGCACGTACGACATTCGGATAGTTTTTACTAGACGACTTTGGTTTAAGCCAGATTCTAGTATCAGGTTATTGTATTTATACAGTCTAAAGTTTTTCCGTGTTTTAACGGACAGGAGGGGCGTTCTCGTAATTTTACGGGAAGCTTCTAGAAGCATGGTGACTTGATGGTTTAGGTGGCATTATCATTAAATGATATTGTGACTCATTTTGTGTGATTCATCATGTCATTAATGCATTATTAAATGCTTAATGACTCACATAGTGAATCACTCATATTGAATTAATGTAGCATGATGAATAATCACATTTATTCATTTATTTGTTTATTCATTATGCTTCATATATTCAAGTGAGAAACAATATCATTATCATTATCTTCTTCAGCTTCTCTCTCCTCAAGCTCACTTTCTCTTCAAACTCTAATCCTACCACTCATGAGTTGAGATCAAGGATTAGAATAGACTAAACACTTCATAACCTAAATCTATATGTTCTAAGTTCCTTTGATTAGCAACTAGAGAAACTTAGTTACCTCAAGTTCAGAGGTGAAGCTTGGATTAGGGTTCTCGGGTGGATCATCTATCACTTAGAGGAGGCCGAGGAGGACGTAGAGAACGAAAAGATGAAGGACATGATTCACTAGGTATAATATCTTTACATAGTAGCTAAGAACTTCTATGGTTGTTGTTAATTATCGTTTAGCAAAGATCTTCGGTTAGTCGATGTACGCTTATAGGACAAGATTGTTTTTCATATTTCCGCCTCTCCGCAACTCGTGGGGTGTTGCACATCAACTTACAGTGGTATCAGAGCCTCACTAAACAATAATTAACTCATTTGCAAAGTCGTATGAATTTCGAACGCAAAACGAACCGGAAAATACACGTATATCACATAGTTTCTGTCGATTTTAAAATGAGACCTAAAAATTTTTCAGGGACTTCCAGAATAACCTACAGGAAAATATAAGAACACAGGAAAAAAATGGGCTCCTGAATCGGCCACTGAGCCGCGGAACCGAGGTCGATACCACCGATCCGCCGCGGATCCGCGGCCGAGTTGGAGCCGATTCAGCCCAGTTTTTCCCTGTGAATCTTTTGTGATGTTTTGTCTTTTCTGGAATGATTTATTTTCTGTTCAAGTTTCAGATTTACAGAGAAGTTTTGGAGTAGAATCTAATGTGTTTGATCGATCGAAATTATACGATGTTTGCTAATTTGATTATATATGTGAACTGTTTTATGTGTTCGTAAACCTCCCCTAACTGCTAGTATGTCGGTTGGCAGGGGGTTGCACATATCTGTAATGTTTTAACTGTTTGTGATTATGAACTGTATTGGTGTGTTGTGATGATTAGCCGGGGTTTTGTGATGGCTTATTGTATTAATTCATTTGATGTAATTGTAATAAGTTGTAATATTATTTTGCGGGGCACATCCATGTTGCGGTTGTTGCCACCGTTGTATTATTTCTTTTTACTGTTTTTGCTCCTAGGATAGACCCAAGGTGGGGTGCACAAACTATCGGGTACTTTGAAGTGTTTAGTGGCCTACTCACGTCGTTGAGGGAGACCGCTTCACTTCGGGTACTAGGCGGGTAGTTTGCCGTACCCGTAGGGGTCTGGGGTGGGGTAATGGCTATTCATCACAACTGTGTAATCCGTCTTTCGTTGCAGGCTCAAAAGAAACGCGGATTGCTTGTATATCCAATAAAGTACATCTGTGATCTGGAATGCCTATTATTGCATCTGACGAATGTACAATATCTATATATGATAGCTATTTAGACGTCACTTATGTTTTACACCCGCGCTAGCCCAGCCCCCGCTCTGGCGTTAGTTAAGTAACCTAACGGGTGATGACGGGACCCCGTGGCGAATGCGGATGGCATAAGAGGACGTTGTATTTTCGTTGTTATCTGTAATGATAGGTTAATGATGGGACGCATTATTTTTAATGCAAAGAAAAAAAACCTAAACTGAATCGTTGGAACAATTTCAAAACCACTCGGTTTTCTTCAAAAAGCAAATTTTAAATGCGGAGATTAAACCACTCCTTTTTAAATAAAGGCTATTATGGTTCCTTCGATCATATCAAGTTCACTACATTAACGGTTTTTTGTCAAAAACCAGCCGTAACCCTCCGTCGTTTCAAATAGACAGCACATCGTATTCATGCTATGCTTGTTGGCCTACGTCAAGGCATAGTATATGGTAGCAGTGTGTTTGCTTATTTGTTGCATAGATAGATGCATTAGTATAGGACAGACGTACAGCCTTGTTGGCCTACGTCAAGGGCATGTACGATATACCTAAATTAATCAGGACAACGACGGGTAGAATTTGACTTGCGTCTTATGATTTGTTGGCCTACGTCAAGGTCATAAGAGCTTGGGGTAAAAATCACATCGGGAGTTTCAAACATAAAGGAAACTTGCAGATTTAGTATACCTTCTGGAGTGTGGTGACTAGAGTGGCTTCCATCTAGTGCATCATGTAATGATAGTTGGATCCCAATCCCACTGATGAGTAGGATTACTCTCGAGAAATTTTCTCACTTAACAATCAATGCTATAAACCAAGTAGGTGTCCAGAAAGGTGTTAGAGGGGCTACGCCTCCAGGTAAAAGAGATTATTTAATTAAGGAACTTCGCGAAAGCGTTGGAAAACCTCCCTCGAAGTACCAACACTGGCCTGGCTGAAAGGTTAAGCAAGTATTGTGACGTGTGATTAAATCCTGACTAGTTCTTCTTTTAGGTTTTGAAGAAGGATTTGAGGAAACAGTGGGAGCCATCCTGTTTAGATAAATTGATAACCAATCTAAAACTTGCAAGAGCATATGCTGAGTGTTTTCTTTTCGCTCTCTCTGGCAGCTACCATGACAGGACTAAAACTATTACTTGAAAAAAATATATTGACCGGGTATAACTATAAAGAATGGCTAAGGAACGTCAACATTGCACTGACTTATGACAAAGTAGCATATGTTACCACCGCCGTTCCTCCCTTTATCCCAGGACCAGATTCCTCAGTTGTGGACAAGGAAGTTCGCAAAACCTGGGATCTAGACTGTGAGCGAGCTAAGTGTATCGTGCTGGCGTCTATAAACAATGAACTCCAGAAACAGCACGAGAGTATGGATATTATATCCATCTTTCTCCATGTCAAGGAATTGTATGGGGAGCACTCCCGTATCGCGAGATACGAGACCTCAAGGAAACTCTTCCAGATGAGGTTAGCTCCAGGATTGCCTGTAAGAGAGTACGTCCTCAAAATGATCAGCCTCATTGAGGAACTCACAAACCTGGGATGCATGCTAGAGAATGATTTGTACATCGACTTGATTTTGCAGTCCCTTCCCCACATCTTCTCTCAGTTCGTGCTAAGCTTCAACATGCACGAAATGGAAGCTGATCTTCCAAAGCTCCTCAATATGTTGAGGGTAGCAGAGACCTCCTTGAAAAAGGAGAAGACCCCCGTTCTGTATGTTGGCCAATCATTCTCTTCTAAATCTAAAGCGAAAGCTAAAGGGAAGAAGAAGGTGAAAGCCACCAAACCGAAGGGTGGGGTCAAGAAGGTGCAAGGAACGAACAAGGTAGGAAGGGTGAAGGCAGATATAAATGAATGCTTTTATTGTCACAAGCAAGGGCACTGAAAGAAGGATTGTATGGCCTTCAAAGCCAAGGACAAGAAGAAAGCTGTTGCTTCTGCTTCAGGTGTGTTCGTAATCGAAAATTGTCTTTCAGTAAACTCTACATCATGGGTACTTGATACCGGTTCTGGTTCTCACATCTGTAATTCATTGCAGGATCTGAGAAATAGTAGAGTACTAGGGACAGGTGATATGACTCTCCGGATGGGCAATGGAATGCATGTAGATACTATTGCAATAGGGGAATATCACCCAGGGTTGACTAGTGGGCACATTTTGGTGTTGTACAGCTGTTTTTGTATTCCCAGTATGTTGTGTAATATTATATCAGTATCTTTGTTATCTAATGAAGGATATAATTTTGCGCTTGAAAGAAATGTCATGAACATTCTCCTAAATCAAGAACTGATTGGGTATGGCATACTGGAAAACGGCATATACATACTTAATCAACCTCGAATTTTCAAGATTCAAAACACGCTTAAAAGAAAGGCTCCAGATTCAAACCAAGCCTTTCTATGGTATTGTAGACTTGGTCATATAAACGAAACAAGATTGACTAAGTTACATAAAGATGGATATTTAGATCCGTTTGAATATTCATCATATGCAACTTGTCAATCATGTATCAAAGGAAAAATGACCAAATCTCCGTTCACAGAACACGGAGAAAGAGCCACAGAACTCTTGGGACTTGTACACAGTGATATATGTGGTCCAATGTCTACGCATGCGAGAAGCGGTCACTCCTACTTCATCACTTTTACTGATGACTTCTCTAGGTATGGACATGTGTTCTTAATGAAACATAAATCCGAGGCTTTTGAAAAGTTTAAGGAGTATAAAAATGAAGTAGAGAAACAGACTGGTAAAAGCATCAAGACACTTCGATCTGATCGAGGTGGAGAATACTTGAGTACCAGTTTCCTTGATTGCTTAAAAGAGAATGGAATTCTCTCTCAGCTTACTCCACCTTATACACCTCAGCATAATGGTGTATCAGAAAGGAGGAATCGCACGCTATTAGATATGGTGCGTTCAATGATGAGTAGTGCTGAGTTGCCACTTTCCTTCTGGGGTTTTGCTCTAGAATCAGCAACATACTTATTGAATAGAGTTCCAACTAAGTCTGTGCCTACCACTCCATATGAAATGTGGAGTGGGAAAAGACCATATTTCAAGTATATCAAGATATGGGGGTGTCCGGCATATGTTAAAAAGCATAATCCGGACAAGCTCGAGGCACGATCGGTTTTATGCAATTTTGTAGGATACCCCAAGCATTCAAGGGGGTATATGATCTACCACACTGAAGAAAAAAGGTGTTTGTCGCTCGCCACATTGTCTTCTTAGAAAGCGAATTTCTTGCAAAAGAAATTTGTGGGAGCGCGGTAGAACTGGAAGAAATTCCAGAACCTCAAACTGCTGCCGAGGACTTAGTAGAACCTTAGGTTTCAATAGAGCATGACAAACCAACGCCACTCCACAGATCTAGTAAGCTTTCTCATCCTGCTGAAAGATACTATGGTTTTCTTCTAGATGGGGATCGAGAGGATTGCATCATCGATGATGATGAGCCTACTAGTTTTCAGCAGGCTATCATGAGTATTGACTCGGTGAAGTGGCTGGATGCTATGAGATCCGAAATGGAATCCATGTACACCAATAAAGTATGGACTTTAGAAGTTGCTCCTCCTGGGGTGAAACCGGTTGGATGCAAATGGATCTTCAAAAAGAAGATTGGTGCACTTGGACAAGTGGAAACCTACAAAGCTAGACTCATTGCAAAAGGTTTTCGTCAAAGACCAGGATTGGACTATGATGAAACCTTTTCACCTGTAGCTATGCTTAAATCCATTCGGATCCTGCTTGCCATTGCTGCCTTCCATGACTATGAAATCTGGCAGATGGACGTAAAAACAGCTTTTCTAAATGGACATTTAGAAGAGAGTGTTTACATGGATCAACCAGAAGGTTTCTTAGGAAGTGGGAGCAGCGGAAGAGTGTGCAAGTTGCTTAAATCCATCTATGGATTAAAGTAAGTATAGCGGAGTTGGAACATCTGCTTTGATGAGACAGTCAAAGAATTTGACTTTATCAAAAATGTAGATGAACCATGTATTTATAGGAAGATTGTAGAAGGAGCAGTAGTCTTCCTCGTTTTGTACGTCGACGACATACTACTGATAAGGAATGATGTCCCTATGCTACAATCAGTAAAGCTCTTCTTGTCACAGAAATTCTCCATGAAAGACTTGGGAGATGCAACCTACATTCTGGGCATTAAGATCTATCGTGATAGATCTAATAGAATGTTGGAACTTTCACAGTCCAGGTATATTGACACTATACTAAAGAGATTTAGTATGGAAGATTCCAAGCGCGGTAATATACCCGCTTGTCACGGGATCACCCTCTCCAAAGAGATGTCTCCAAAGACTGATGAAGAGAGGGCTCGCATAGGTATTATATACCCTACGCTTCCGCAGTAGGATCTATAATGTATGCGATGTTATGTACCTGAACAGATGTAGCTTACGCACTTAGTGTAGTAAGCAGGTATCAGTCTGACCCAGGTGAGAAGCATTGGATAGCGGTAAAGAACATTCTCAAGTACCCGAGAAGGACTAAGGAGATGTTCTTGATTTACGGTAATGGGGACCTCCAGGTTGAGGCTTTTACCGACTCCGGATTCCAAAGTGACAAAGATGATTCTAAATCCATTTCGGGTTTAGTGTTTACCCTCAATAGAGGGGCGGTATGTTGGAGGAGTTCCAAACAGGATACCGTCGCAGACTCAACTATGGAGGCTGAGTATATAACTGCTAGTGAAGCTGCAAAAGAGGCTGTCTAGATGAGGAAGTTCATCTCTGAACTTCAGGTAGTTCCGTCTATTGCCAATCCAATACCTTTATATTGTGATAACAATGGGGCTGTAGCATTAGCGAAGGAACCAAGGTCCCATCAGAAATCCAGGCATATCTTAAGGCGGTTTCACCTGATCAGGGAGATCGTGGATCGTTAGGAGATCGAGGTACGGAGAGTGGACACAAAACACAACACGGCAGATCCATTCACCAAGGCCATCCTTCAAGTCCAGTTCGAGAGGCTGTTTGAGATGTTGGGCATGCGGTACGCCAGCAACTGGATCTAGTGTAGACAATGGGTACTCATTGCACCAATTATAGGCCTTAGTGCAAGTGGGAGATTGTTGGATATATATGCCCTAGAGGCCTTCATTGTATAGGATGCTAGGGATATGTATGTACATGACAATCTTGCTTGATATGATAGTACGATATTTGGTTTGTCTTTATCTTAACGTGTGATATATTTTACTTTGTATTTATAAACATGTTGATAAAGCCCATAGGGTGTTTGCCTGATTACCGGCGTTGTGATGGCAGTCATACTTGTGAGAGCTGGATAGTCAATAGGCACATCCTTAGATGTCCCTGGTCACAGGAGTATCGAGACTGGGTATCGATACTACAGAGTAGACTAGTGTATACATATCTAGAGCCTGACGAGGGGCGATGGATTGGTCCCGCAGCCATTGGTGATGTGCACCTAAGATTGTATACAGATGCTCACTGGGTGTGAGTACACCGGACAGGACTCGCCGAGAACTGACTGGATGGTATTTATACCTAACGTCAGATAGCAGTTCTCAGGTGACATGTGTGCAGATAGTCCGTTGACTTAAGGTCGTCATTTGTCTCGTGTGAGTTCCCACTGTGCTTTGATTACTACCCTACCATGGTTCAAAGGAGTCGTGCAAACAGGTTTTAGTTGGGCACAGTCCCAAGCCATGTGGAGGCAGTGAGCGATTGTTAGGGATTCGTCTCTCTCAGTATAGGGAGTTGATATCGCACAGTGATCGGTTGGTCATTACCATAAGTCCCTGGCCGGGCTGATTGAGAATTACTGATGGATTGATCAGTAGATTCTCGGATGGTCTTGATCCATGCCGGCATGACTTGTATGGTTATTAGGGGTCTGACGTTCACTACCCCCCTAGACCATACATGCGACACTCTTAGACGAACAGACCGGACTGCGCGGATATTGTCACGGACAGGCTCAGTAGGAGTTCGGATGGGTTTCCTCATCGGCCTTCTTATCGACATCTACCTGGGGACCGTTACGTACAGCTAGTGCCGCTTGCGGTCTGTGGTTAAACCCATTGCCAGCGTAGTAGTCGAGTCTTTATAGTCCCACACAGAGATTTCCCAACTCCAGGCGAAACGATATAGAGGTCGTATGGTTTTACGACAAAGGGTTCGGACGATTACGTGTTTAAACGCACGTACGACATTCAGACAGTTTTTACTAGACGGCTTTGGTTTAAGCCAGATTCTAGTATTAGGTTATTGGATTTATACAGTCTAAAGTTTTTCCGTGTTTTCATGGATAGGAGGGGCGTTCTCGTAATTTTACGGGAAGCTTCTAGAAGCATGGTGACTTGAGGGTTTAGGTGGCATTATCATTAAATGATATTGTGACTCATTTTGTGTGATTCATCATGTCATTAATGCATTATTAAATACTTAATGACTCACATAGTGAATCACTCATATTGAATTAATGTAGCATGATGAATAATCACATTTATTCATTTATTTGTTTATCCATTATGCTTCATATATTCAAGTGAAAAACAATATCATTATCATTATCTTCTTCACCTTCTCTCTCCTCAAGTTCACTCTCTCTTCAAACTCTAATCCTACCACTCATGAGTTGAGATCAAGGATTAGAATAGACTAAACACTCCATAACCTAAATCTATATGATCTAAGTTCCTTTGATTAGCAACTAGAGAAACTTAGTTACCTCAAGTTTGGAGGTGAAGCTTGGATTAGGGTTCTCGGGTGGATCATCTATCACTTAGAGGAGGCCGAGGAGGACGTAGAGAACGAAAAGATGAAGGACACGATTCACTAGGTATAATATCTTTACATAGTAGCTAAGAACTTCTATGGTTGTTGTTAAATATTGTTTAGCAAAGATCTTCAGTTAGTCGATGTACGCTTATAGAAAAATATTGTTTTTCAAATTTCCGCCTCCCCGCAACTCGTGGGGTGTTGCACATCGACTTACATTCTGTCCCCAGTGTTTAACACTGTTTTAAGCACATCACGTGGGAACACGTGATCGCCAAATATGCTTTAGTGTTTAACACTATTTTCAAACCAGCCTTAGCCCAAATCAGCTAAGTTTTTCCAGAGACAAGATCTCCCCTTTGAGTGAACCCCAACTACATTCTTCCAAACTTGATCATTTCATATGACATTCAAAATAAAACCCCAGTGCCATGATGAATGGTTAGTGCTCAGCCAAAGACAAAATGTTGTCAGAGCCCCCAAACCCCTATTTAGCATTGCTAAATAATGGGGGGCTAAGCCCAAGACAAATGTTCAACAGTCCAAACAAAGGTCCAACATTTCAAACCTAATTGGACTTAGCCCAAGTTGGCTATCAGTCCTCAATCCAGATTTAACCGAGCCCATGTGCTCATAATTCAATTAATTGATCTTAGTCCCAAATTGGACTATAGATTTCCCAATCAACTTTGGTTCAAGTGTACATCTCTTTACTCCTCTGATATTTGTCGTTGTAATCCTTCAACGTCTTCAGAGAGGTTATGGGTCCCGACAACCATACATTTCATAGACTATAACGTCTTGAAACTAGACAGTGGGGTCCTTAAGCCCATGGACTATGATGTCCTTAACCTCGGACTGTGGGGTCCCTTTATACCCACGGACTATGATGTCCTTAACCTCGGACTGTTGGGTCCCTTTAAACCTACGGACTATGATGTCCTTAACCTTAGACCGTAATGTCCTTAAATTAACATTGGACCGTAATGTCTTTAAACTAATCGACCGCAATGTCCCTAAACTAAACAATAGAGCCTGAATGCTCTTTTGTTGGATCTAAACGATCCCGTTAAGTTGATTTTAGCCTAAAATTAGACTAATTTATCCTTAACAAACGTTTAAGTTGATCTTAGTCTCAAATGAGACTAACGTATCCTTAAATCCAACCCAAACCCTAAATCTAAGAAAATATGGATTTGGACTAATCCACGCCCTACGGGCGACAACATAAATTAGTCTTCGTATACAATCCACAGGCAACCAAAAACAAAACAAACACTCACGACACAAAGTGACCATCTGGAGAAGGAGAAAGTGGTTACCGTGATGCGGTAGTGTAATTAACTGCAGGGGCTTGCGCCTGCAGGGAAAAGCGTCCCCATAATCAAACACCCCTCAAATGAGGGGGAATCTGATGAAATCTGCTACATCGGCCGCATTCGTTAAAACCTTCGATACATGGTTCCATAAATCAACTTGGCATATTCGGAGAGGTGGACAGATAGCACCAATTAGCATTTGCCCTGAATTCAGGCAAGACGGACCTACGCGGTCTCGTGTCTGTGTTCGGAGGGGAACAATGGGCGCCGCTCATATATAAGAGTTTTTAAGTTTGGCGCTGGCGCCCTCGTGTGAGGCACGTGAGGCGCTTGAGCGCTGGGCGTTGCCTTATAGAGCTTTGCTCTTTTATCGGGGAAACAAATGCTCCCCACCATTGCGCTCATGTGACTCGCACGTGAGTGCAGCGGTGACACCTTTTCCACCATTTGATCTTCTTGGAAGTTGAACCGTCTTCCTGTTCCTATAAATAGGGCCTTTGGCCCTTAAGATGACTGCTGTTCATCTTTCTTAGCCTTCTTATTTCTCTGAGAATTCAATTCTCTTTCCAGAGCTTAGATCTCTGTCCAAGGAAACTCTTTTAAAGTCAGAAATCTGTCAAAAAATTGGTAAGGATTATGGCCAAACTCATGAAGGAATCTCTTCATGTTTTAGGGTTTTAACCCATTAACAGAGCTTTGCTCTTCTCTTGTAACGATCTCTTAGAGATCTCAAAAAAAGGAAACTATTTTTACTTGAGTAGATCGTAGATCTTAAAGATCTTTTAGATTTTTACCCTGTTAGAAAGCTTTACTTTTGTAGGTTCTGGGATGTTATCCCATTGTTCTACAGAGCATGTCTCTGAAATTTTTTGGGAATTTTATTCCTTCTCTAATTTTCTTAATAGATTTGAAATAAATTTGCAGAACACGGTTCTCAAGGGAGTTTAACTCCCGAGTCCAATGATGTTTTCTCATTAAATGAGAATCCTTTTGGATTCTATTTTTAATGAGTGACTGCCCCATCATTGATGGGGCGTTACCTTGATTTTGTGGGGCCCCTGTCCCTCTTTTTTTAACTGTAGTGCAGTACAATTCTAAGTGACAGAGAATGTTAAGGCCTTAATCATTGTGTCGATAGCTGACTCCTCCATTTATGTGCAGGTACTATGGCTTCCGATTCCTCTTTTCCCTTCGTACGTTCAGAAAGCGCTTTTGCCGACGCGCCCATAGATTGGGAAGTCTTCGTGCTTATTAAGGATCATGACCCAGAGCAAAAATTTCTTCATCTGTGGGGGTCATGGTATCGTCAGATTATTCGGGGTCGGCGCAGTTTTTCTTGTGCAGCACCTTCAAAGCCAATCCCAGCGATTTATTAAGCCTAAAGTGACTTACGCTGTAGAAGAGGTTAACTGGACCTCGGAAGGTCGTCTTTAGCCTTCCATGGCGTCGATACCCGTACAGCCACCGATGGCCTTGGACATTTTGGGGCGACGCATATGCCAAGGAGAGTCGCGCCCTTGGGGGCAAGTTTATATGATAGGATTGACGCCCGGTCATTCGGCCGGCTATCTACAGTGGGCCCGGTATATCCTGTCGGCCAAGAAGTCGCTGCTATTAAAGACCGGGTTGTACCCCATAATCTACGTGTCTCTCTTTCATTACCACGCTCCCCATGTGTAGTGGATCAAGTCTTTTTTGGAACAATGGAACATCCCGACCCATACCTTTCTCTTATCAGACCGGGAAGTTTCGATTTTATTGGAAGAGTTCGCGGAGATCTCCGGCTTACCCATCAGAGGGGAGCACAATGGGGAGATACTTCCCCCGATGAGTACATATTTGCCACTAAGTCAGTGGTAATGGGCTTTACCCCGGAGAACGTCGTTCAACATCAGTTCCCCAGCTTAATCAAGGTGTTGAACATGTATGAGAATTTATTCCTGGAGTCTGGTGGGTACGGGGTTAGCTTCGTGGATTTTATCGCCCGCTTTCTTCGTCCGGAAGTTCTGTCTAAACAGGCGGCGAAATTCGCCAAACTCGACGACCCGTTCGGATTTGGTTTAGATAACTTACCCACGGCGGAAGCGGATCTAAATAATTTCTTTATTTCGGACACTCCAGTTGTCCCCTTTTTGGAGATCGCTACCCCGGGTGTTGACGAAGAGTCGTTCTTTTTGGGGTTCATTGGCCTGTGGCTGAGTTGGTTCGCGCTTTCGACGCATCCCTGCTACATGAAGCCATCTGTTTTTTATCCGGCTCATCGCATCATCGCAGGGACGCGCGTGGCCGTTGGGATCGCGGGGTTAGCTCATCTATACCATGACCTGAGTTTAGCAGCTGACACGACTCAACCGGGGGTAAAGCCCGTATATCTCCTATTGCATTACTTCACACCATGGATTGAGATGCACGTGCTGGGTGCCTTTGGCTTTCACAAACGACCCCGGTTCTACGAAAGCTACAACTTCTCCCGGGTTATGTACCTAGTTGACGCTTCCGCTCCAGACCCGTCACAGCGAGAGGCTCGGCGATTGCTCCTTCGACCACACATGGTTGGGGACAGCATGACCTTTGTCGATAAAGTCTTGACTATCGGCAAAGAATCCACCAAAGTGATCCAATCGTTGCACGGTACTTTTAAGGATGGGGCTTCTACATTGAGGGCCCAAGAGGTTATGCACCTGTACTCTATCAGGCCAGGCTTCTTAGTGTTTAGTTAGAACTCCTCGGTGCTGTTCATGGGGTACAACTCACACCGCTTCGCTCAACAGCTAGATTATAATCAAGGTGTTCCTCTCGAGGCGTTCTTAGTCGAGACGGCTGCTATGGAGGAGGGTATTCGCAGCGTGCTGCATCATTTTATGTGATTAAATACGGGGTCCCTTTTCCTTGTCAGCGAGCCGAGCTATGTGCCGAAAGCTTCGAATGCTAACATGGCGTGGTACCAACATGCGACGAGTGTTGTTATTAGGGAGGAGAGGAGGCTGTTACTCGATCACAAGGATGTCATTCCAACCGGTAATCCAGCGGTCCCTTTGAAGCGATGAACAGTCGTTCTCCCCTCTTTAAAAGAAATCACTACGGCTATAGTCCTATGAGCTTTCCCTGAGAAGCTTCAGCCGGATGTTCTTGTGACTACGGCAGCCATGGCATCCCCAGAATCGGGCATTGGTTCAGAGATCGAAACTTGCCATCCGAAGAGGCTTGTCAAGAAAAAGCTTTTATCGTCGGCTATTGGTGTCAGTTCGCAGAAGAAAAAGAAATCACTATTCTTTGCTGACGTCGTATTCGTCCAGGAGCCCCATGCTCCCTACAGTGAGGGCTTGTGCGAATATGGCACCAATGAGGTTTTGTTTGACACGCCTGCAACCGATACTGATCTTCAAGTTGCCCTCGCAGCTTCCGAGCGACTGGCTCGCGAGGAAGCAGCGTTGGTCTCTATTGCGAAGTCGGGTATATTTCATTTACATTCTTCTGTATATATCCCTTCTCCCCTTATTATGCTTTATTAACGCTCTCTTCTTTAATAGGCATTTCTGCCGAAGAGGCTCTCGCGGCTTCCCTAAATACGTTTTAGGAGGAAGAGAGGCTTTGCGCTACCTTGGGTCTTAGTATAATTCGCTTCACTACACCTTTGCTCTTTTAGTTCTTTCTATTTTGTTACAGACTCGAGCTGTCTTATGATTTGGGTAGAATTTCTTTAGGAATACTTTTACGAATTCTTCCCAGTTTGAAATGGAATGTGCGGTTGTGTTATAAAGCCACTTCTCGGCTATATCGCACAAGGTGAATGGGAGAAGACGAAGACGCATAGCATCCACAGAAAGCTGTGAAGTACCCATCATTGCGCATACATTTTTAAATTTGGTAATAAAGACATATGCGTATTCAGACTCGAGACCGTGATATTTGGGTAGAAGATTGATGTATTGGGGTTTTATTTCAAAATTATCCCCGTTGGCTGGTGGAATGGTGAGACAGGTCGAAAGAGGACCTCGCATAGGATAGCATCTCTCCTGGAGAGAGATGCGGGGTGGGTTCTGCGCACCTGCGGACGGCGGCAGAGTAGTGGTAAAGAAGTTCGATGGAGAAGCGCCCATCGAAGTGGGTGTAGTGGTGGGTAAAGAAGTAGACGTAGAAATACCGACTTCGGAGTCGATCGGGGGAACGCGGACAAGACGGGCACTAGAATCCCGTGTCCAGCCTATTTTGGACTAAAGGGTTTAGTACAAGTGGCAGCGTTAAGATAATTAAGGAAAATGTGGATTGGTGTTTGTTTTGAAAAAGATACGGATTTTTGAAAAAAATGATGCAAATCACAACAAATGCACACACAACCCTAAGTCTAATGGTCACCTATGTCAAGTCTCTAGACCACTCCTAACTGCCAGAAGACAAATCGCATGATCAATCCTCTGCTGGCTCTTTGTCCCTCCTGTGGCCAGGTAAGTGCCAGGTAAGTGGGAGGTTCTCCACTACGTAAGTAGTGGGCCTAATTAAGTAACCACTTGCCTTACACACACTTGCCTTAGACACCACAAAAGAAACGCGGATAAGCAATAGATTACCCACGACCTTCTCCTATCCTAAGTGAGCACGACGGTCCTTAGAGTTAAGTCTAGATTTCTTTTAGTTAATGAGGGTAATGCAGATGCAGATTTGTGATTTTCGGGGCTTAGGAAGGGTAATGAACTCCCCACATAATCTGAATATGGTCTTTGCCCCTTAATTTCTGTATTAAAAAATGCAAACAACTAAGATCAAAACACGCACAATTTTTGCTTTTGCGGTGCTGCGAATTTTTGCAAAGAAACCTGTAGAAATTTGTTATTGGAGCAGATGAGGGAGGAGATAAGAAAGTTAGAAATTCACCGAGAAATTTTCGTGCAGCGAAGCTCTGGATACGCCGCGGAACCGCCGCGGGAGCCTAGCAATGGCCACGGAAACGCGGTTGTACTGTTTGATCACTGCACCAAATTTTCAGGAACTGTTCCTGTTTACCTCCTGAGCTATCTGGAATATTAAAAATAATTTTCCTCAAGCTCCACATATTCCAGATTTCCTCACAACAAATCACAACAAATCGTTTAGTGTTTGTGCGAATTTAGATCTAAAAATTCTGATGGAATAAATTTTTCAACTCAAATTTCAAAAACGAACAAATTAGCACACGATCCCCGGCAACGGCGCCATTTGATTTATCATTAATTTCGATGTCGTGTTTAGAAATGATGTTTCACAATCAAAGAAATTTGTACACCGCAATCAATAATGGTGTCGATTGTAGCGCGTTAGTGAATACGGATCGTCCTCAGGGAAAATGTGATCCGTTCGAATTTGATTTAGATGAATTGAAAATTAAAGAGAAAAGAAAAGACAATTCAATTCAAGATTTAAAAGTGAATTTCAAGAATTATCTAGATCTAAATCAAGAAAACATTAAAATCAAGAATCAAGAATTGATGATATCCAATCGAATTAGATTTTAAGAATTGAAGTGAGGCTCGTAGGAATCGATCGAATCTATAGACGTGATGAAAACTAGTGATTACGTTTTCTTATCCATTAATGATTTGATGCTAGATCGATGACGATCAATCGAGGTTTAAGGATCTTTTAAAGGAACTAGGGTTTCTTCATCTCATCCTTTGTCCTTTTGATGAATCTCATTCAAAAATTAGCCTCGAGTAAATTGAATCACCAATTGTCGATCTCTAATTAAGAGCGAAAATATTTAAGAAAGCATTTCGCTCGAAACTAGATTGTCGATGATTCAATTTACAAGAGTTTACAAAACTTATAGGAATTAAGAATTGTTTCAAGATTTAATCATCATCTATTGATTCTTTCGACTCCTCCACGAGCGGAGTTTTACTCAAGCATTATAACAAAGAACACAATCAAGAATTGAGATCTAATTATAATGCTCAAATATAGAAGTAAGCAAGATAAAGAAATTTCACCTTTTATTTATCAACAATTTTGTTACAATTCTCTCAAGATCTACAATAAGGAAAGAACTCGATTGTCGAATTGAGCGTCGCATCGTCTTCGTGAGTTGCGGATCGTCTTGGACAACTTGCTCGGATGAAGATCGGCTTCACTCCAAAAAGGATTGTTGATTTCTCACTTGATTTGGTACTCAGTGATCTTGATTTTGGGCTTTGGATTTGGATTAGGGTTACAAGTTATGTCACTCAACTTGTGTTGGGAATTGATGGAAGGATCAACAACCTTGAGAGTGAAGCCTTAGGGTCCTGTTTATAGCCTTGATCAGCTTCCCCTAGAAGGTTGATTAGGATTAGCTTCCTTTAGAAGCTAGGTTTAGTTTAGCTTCACTTGCAAGCTTGGTTGTTAGGTAGAAGGTTCTAGAGTTAGTTAGTTAGGGTTAGCTTCCTTCATAAGCTTGGAGGTTAGGGAGAAGTTTCTAGGCTTAGGTAGTTAAGTAGCTTGCTTTGGAAGCTTGAAGATGTTTAGCTTGAACAATAAGCCTTGCTGTTCGGACAGAAGCTTCTAGAGATCTCTGGAAATTGGAGTGGCTTGAAGACATTTATCCAGTGAAATGAGAAACCTGAGCTGAAGATATGCTGACGTCATGCTGACACGGCCGCGGATCCGCCGCGGGAAGGGCCTTTTAGCCGCGGATTCGCGGCCCTTTAGAGGCTTCGATGCATGGAAATTTCAGGTTGGGTTTGTGCTGACTTTGTGGCACATTTCTGATATATGGAATCTTATAATTATTTCTTGTTCACTGCCAGATCTCAAGTCTTGGACTTGGAGTATTTTTATCAGCATTTTTGACAGTTTTGGCTCTTTTCCTAGAATTTCCTGCACAGATTCTCGAGACAAGTGTTGCGCTACACAAAGATTATGCGATGCAATCATAAACACTCAATTTCCCTCAAAATGCCGGTTATAATACATATCACATGTTATTTGGTATTTTACAGTCAATTTGCTAATATGTGCTATATTCATACCGAACACCCTTAGATGAGTGCAAATGGTAGGGAAATTGACGTGTTAAAAATGCAATATTTTCGACTAATCACCACCACAGGAAGCGTTGCTGAAGCAGCCGATGATGGACGCCGTAGCGGCTCCGGAGGCTGAGCTCGGTTCGGAAAACGATGTCCCAATGTTGGAAGTTTTAAGAAGGTCGGTTCTCACGGCTCAGGCTGAGAGGAAGTGCAAAAAGCATGCAGCGAGGGAACGCGACGCTGTCTTGGCCGTGGGTGCAGGCTCAAGCAATGTTCCGCCTGCTGACATCCTTCGGTGGACTTTCCTTCTGCCTTGTCTACTGCCCATAAACAGGTTGCGCGTGTAGCTCGTGAAGTGAGTGAACGACTACTTCAAGGTAGAACAATGCGCGGTCCTTAATAACATCTCCTCCCCATGTCTATTTATTCAACATACGCATTTTTATTTACAGGACCAAATTTGGATGACGGCGTGGCAGGTGAAGCGCCAGCAACTAAAGAGCATGAAGCGTCCAATCTTTCTCTGGACTCTGGGACCGTTCCGACTGTTGCTCTTCCCCCTGTGAATCTTTGATATCGGTGGGTGACGCAAGCGTTACGACAGCCCTTGTCGAATCAGGTGATGAAGCTGTAGGCATTGAATCTGCTCTCCCAATGGAAACCGAAGAAGCCGTCACAGCTGGTGACGCTTCGGGCACGGTTTCGATTTCTGAATTGTTAAGTATTCCTTGGGTTATCATCTTTGAGTTTTTTTTCTTTTTCTTTTTCTTTTTTAAAAATCCTACTAAGCGTTTCTGATGATATTTCCTTTATCTTGAGCATAGGCGCCATAAACCCTAAAGTTGTACTGGCCGAAGAATTACTGCCGGCCG
This sequence comes from Agapanthus africanus, assembly GCA_030015575.1. Taxonomy (NCBI): domain Eukaryota; kingdom Viridiplantae; phylum Streptophyta; class Magnoliopsida; order Asparagales; family Amaryllidaceae; genus Agapanthus; species Agapanthus africanus. The sequence goes on from CM057340.1 coordinate 664,889,292, forward strand.
CTGCTTTGACTGTTATGGTTCCTTCTATGCCTCCCGAGTTTTGGAAGGTAAGGGTTTCTCATTTAGTTTCTTTATTACAGATACCAATTTTCTCTGCCTTAACCATACATTGTTGCAGCCTTACAGGAGTGCTTTTTGACCACTTATACCAAGTGTTACACCCGCACTTTTCCTTCCAATCGGAAGTCGTTCTCTCTTCCAGCAGTGGTCAGTATATTCTTTGTTTAGCGTTTCTCTTTTTCGTGAGTAAACTTTCTGCTGATAACCCTTCCTTATATTGACCCCAGTATCACAGCTCAAAGGAGGAAGCGAAGGAATAGCCAAGCCTCCGGAGCTCCCTATTTTGCCACCTTCAACAGCTGGTACGGTAGATTTTGTCCGTCGGGTGTCTTCTTTGTCTTTCAAGTTGAAATCTAACCGTAATTTATTTTGCAGTGATTACACCGGCTTCAGCTCCTTTTGAGTCCCGCATTCCCATGCCCACAGGGCCCTTCGCTAAACGTCCATCTTCTAGGGGCGCGGTGTCTAGCCGGCGAATGTTAAGAGAATTTATCGAGGATCTTGGCGCTGAAGTTCTTACTTCTGCTACAGATTTTGCTGACGAATTCAATCCAATGCTGGCAACGCTCGTGATTTTCCACACTGAAGACCTCGTCGATTCTTGGGTCGATTATTGTAGAAAGATCGAGGCTTGTCTGCATGAGATTGAGCTTAAGCGCCTCGCTCCTGAAGTATTAACTTTGAAATCTCAGCGAACCGTATGGATCGAGCAGAGCATCGCTTTCATTCGATATTTTAAACAAGAGGTGACCTTGAGGCGAAAGGAGCATGAGACGGCTTCCGGCGAATCCGTTCAATTGCGCGTCTAGATTGAAGCGAATGCCGTGCAACTGAAAGTTATTTTTGAAAACCTCCAACGATGTATTTCTGACGGGTTGGTGTTAAGGCAGAAACATGACTTCACTGAGTGGGTCACGCAAAGTTGCGAAGCTGTCAAACAGGAAATTGCTGAGAAGTTTTCATCCTGCTTGCAACAACGAGCTCAAATCGAAGTAGAGCTGGCCGCTGTAGCTGAACGCGAGGAGGAATTGCGGGGAGCACGTGAGCGAGTCATTAGTTTTTTGAAAGCGCCTCCTTCTTAATCATTGTATTTGTATTCCCCTTTTTGCATTGGTTGCATCTCTTAAACATTTTGATTCATGAATAAGAATATACATTCTTTTTTATGCGTTTATCCGTGTCTTGATGCCTTGATGTGGTGGGAATTAGTTTACTTACTCGTTTCGGAGTTTGTAGTTTATGCGCTCGTTTCGGAGCCTATAGTTTATTCACTCATTTCAGAGTTTCTAGTTTATGGACTCATTTCGGAGTTTATTTAATTTATGAACTCATTTCGGAGCTTGTAGTTTATGGACTCATTTCGGAGTTTATTTAATTTATGAACTCATTTCGGAGCTTGTAGTTTATGGACTCATTTCGGAGTTTATTTAGTTTACCTCCCTTGGGCTTATAGGAAAACTTGTCCTAACGTTATAGTTAACTCCTGCTCTTTACGATAGAGGTCTGTTAGGATTTGTGGTACTAGGATTTTAGTCCGTAATACCGTCGCGTTGGCTGATGCATTCCTCGATATGCAGACTTTACGATGCTGTTCGAGTAGCCCCATGACTGTCATGTCTCCGATCCCTTCGGGGCCTGACAAGACGTCTTCAAGTAATCTTCTTAGGCAGTTTGACCGTCGGAAGAGTAAACGGTAGGAATTTTGCCATGCCGCTTTTTACTTGAGGTTAGGCTCAGTTTTGGGAACCCCGATGAGTCATAACCACTCCGCACTGGTGTGGGATGATCTCCGATAGTCTTTAGGGTTTTATTTGAGTTGCCGTCAAGACCCCGAAGCTAGGAATTTGGCCTTCGCTTCCTTTTAATTTGGCTATTTTGGAGCCTTTGTTGACATTGCGTCTTCTGTAACAAGAAGAATGTCAGAGTAGTCTTTAGGTTGTTTTGTGAACCGTCAAGACTTGGAGCTAGGAATTTTGCTATGGCTCCGTTTTGTTTCGACCCTGGAGTCCTTTGTTGACGTCGCGCCTGCATCCTGCTGGAGTGAGAAGGAACGCCGTTGTTGACATTGCATATGTTGTAACGAGAAGCATGTCGAGGTAGTCTTTAGTTTGTTTTATAAACCGTCAAGACTTGGAGCTAGGAATTTTGCCATGGCTCCGTTTTGTTTCGATCCTGAGGTCTTTTGTTGACGTCGCGTCTGTATCCTGCTGGAGTGAGAAGGAACGCCGTTATTGACATTGAGTCTGCTGTAATGAGATGAATGTTGAGGTAGTCTTTAGGTTGTTTTGTGAACCGTTAAGACTTGGAGCTAGGAATTTTTCCATAGCTCCGTTTTTTTTTACCCTGGAGTCTTTGTGGACGTCACGTCTTCATCCTGCTAGAGTGAGAGGGAACGCCGAACTGATTTCCATGCTGTAGTTGTCGCCGTCGAGCTCTAGTTCTCCCTTTGACGAAGCCTGGTGGGATATGGTTTCCTTTTTCATTTGTGCCCATGGATTGTATACAGGGGTTGGTATAGATTCACCTGTAGGGCAAAAGTTTCATTTCATTTTATTTCTTTCCGCTATGCTCTATCATTTCAGCTTTTTATATCGCGAAAGTCGCGATTATCCAATCATTTCGGCTTTTTATCGCGGTGCCTAATCATTTCGGCTTTTTATCGCGGTGTCTAATCATTTCGGCTATTCTTTCTTTTTACTCCCTGCTTTTTATTGCGAGTTGCCTAAACATTTCGGCTATTTTTATATGCATATATTTTGCTCGTTGATTTTAATTGCGAGTTGCCCCATCATTTCGGCTATTTCAAATGCATTTTTTTGCTCGCTGATTTTTTGTTGCGAGTATGGAACTCTGATACCAATTTTGGTATCAGCATCGCTGCGATTGGAATATTTCCAGGAGCGAATCATCATTTGCCTTGAAAGGACTTGGAATTTGATACCTGTTCAGGCATCAGCATCGCTGCGACTGAAATATTGCCAGGAGCAAATCATCATTTGCTTTTACTGATTTGAACAAAGGTAGCTTGGTAGACAGTGTTAGGATCCTGTCGACTAAGACCTTTTGACTTTATGAGCCATAATGGTCTCATAAAGTTATTTCTCCCTTCGAGCCGTGAGGATCTTGTAGGCGTATTTTCTGCTTAGGAATCGAGGGGACTTCTAATTGTATGTTCTCTTATAAGTTGTAAGGATCTTACAAGAGTGTTTTCTCCTTATAAGTCGAGAGGACTTACAAATGTTGTTCACCATATGAGGACATTTTTCGCAATTGGTGGAACTTGGTGGGGGAAACGTTTATTTGTGCCCGTGGATTGTATACAAGGGCCAATATCGGACCGCCTGTTAGGCAACTTGGGGAATACGATGGATTAAGGACAGGTTTGTATCCCTGTAACTTAAGACTTTGAATCCTATGAGCCATGAGGGTCTCATAGGGGGAGTTCTCCTTACGAGTCGAGAGGATCTCGTAAGTGAAAATTTTACGAGATTGCGACCTTTCAGGTTTTCACAAGCTCGCCGGTAGCCCTGCTGTTTTTACTTACGGCGCCCTTTCGGGTTTTCATCCGTGCCCATTTCACTTGTGGACGTACCATTTTTTTAACAACGAGATTGTGCCCTTTCAGGTTTTCACAAGCTTGCCGGTAGCCCTGCTGTTTTTACTCACGGCGCCCTTTTGGGTTTTCATCCGTGCCATTTCACTTGTAGACGTACCTTTTTTTCTTGACTTGGGTTGCAGTCTTTGCCGTTTGATCTTTGATTGCAACATAGATCCCAAGAGAAGATATCGCCGTATTTGGGACGATGCGCCATGTTTGAGACATAGTACTAGTTTAAGGACATTTTGGTCCATTGCCAGTTTAAGGACGTAGTGGTCCATTATCACCATTTTTTGAGGTGAAGCTTTAATTTGAGGAAATTACGGTCCGTTCTTAGTTTAGGGACATTTCGGTCCATTATTAGTTTAGGGACATTTCGGTCCATTGCCAGTTTAAGGACGTAATGGTCCATTGCTAGTTTAAGAATATAGTGGTCCATTATCATCATTTTTGGAGTGAAGATTTTCCAAATACCACTTAGAGTTGTGTCTCAGGAATATAGTGAGCTGACACGAGCGTCGTCATCTATCATTGACCTAAATCGTGACTCGTTATGCGTGGTATTTCTTGAGAAATTGGCCGTTTATTGGCCAGAAAGGCCTTTCGCCATGCATATCCATGAGCAAATAGGACCCACCTTGATAGACCTTGTCTATGATGTATGGGATTTCATAGTTTGGCTCAAATTTCCCTCATTTTGCATGATTAGGGATCATAGGTCATTTGACGACTAGCACGAGTTCGCCTTGGCGGAATGTTCTCGGCCTAGTCAGTTTTTCGTATGAGCGCGTCATCCTTACCTTATAAGCTTTTAGGATTTTTTGCGCCATGAGGCGAGTTTCATCGAGGGCGTCGAGCTCCTCAAGCCAAAGATGGGCATTTTCATCATCTGTTAGCTCGTATCGAACCGCTACTCGGAGAGAAGGGAGTTCTATTTCCAAAGGAAGGACTGCTTCAGTGTCGAATACCAACTCGTATGGTGTTGTAATCATATCCGCTTTGAACGTCGTTCGGTACGCCCAGAGAGCTTCATGCATTCTCTCGTGTCTGTCTTTTTTATTTCTGGATACCGTTTTCTTTATAATCTTGGTCAAGGTCTTGTTGAAAGTTTCAGCTAGACCATTAGCTCGGGGATTATAGACGAAAGAGTATATCTAGTCTATTTTATGCTGTTCTGTGAAGCGGCTGACTTTATTGCTCATGTAGGATGGCCTATTATCCGATATTATTCGTCGCGGAGTACCGAACCGGTAGATGACATGTGTCTTGAAGAAATGGAGAATATTCTCCGTCTTCACCTCCCTTAGTGGTATTGCTTCCGACCACTTAGAAAAGTAGCCGGTCGTTGCCAGTATAGACCGGTGTCCTTTGGATGACGCTGGTTCAATGGGGCCGATTATATCGGTTCCCCACATTTCGAACGGTCAGCTAGCTATCGTTAGGTGTAGCGGATTTGGATGTTTGTGGATGAAGTCTCCGTGAATCTGGCACGCGTGACACTGCTTCGCATATTCGAGGCAGTCCTGAATCATCATGGGCCAATAATATCCCATCCTTTTGATCTTCAGCTTCATCTTTGGCCTGGCTTGATGAGAACCGCAGAGTCCGTTGTGAGTTTCTTGAACGACTCTCCTTGCTTCTCCTGGCCCCAAGCACCTTAGCCACAAACCATCAAGCGATCTCTTGTATAGAGTATCATTGACGAAAGCGAAAGACAGAGCCCGTTTCATGAGCTAATGTATTGACGACGCGTTTTCGGGCGTTCGATGGGATTTGAAGTAGTCTATGAAGACTTCCCTCCAATCCTTGATCTTTTCTTCATCTTTTATTTGAAGGACTACTTGTTTAGTCGCTTCCTTTCCTTCAGACAACTCTGTTAAATTCTTCGAAGATATTTCTGCTGGCGCAAGAACCCGGCGGTTTTGCACAACGATCCTTACGTCATTGAGGGTTTCATCGACCAGTTCCTTAGCAAGCTTGGCTAATGTATCCGCCTTGATATTTTCCACACGCGATATGCTTTCTAGGATGTAGGAGGGGATTTGTGTCAGCAGTTGCTGCACTCTTTCACCTGATCAGTTCTGGCTGCACGTCTGATAGTCACCATTTACTTGGCTAACGACCAATTGGGAGTTTCCATATATGAGGAGGTTTTCGATTCCCATATCGACAGCGATCTCAATACCCGCTATCAAAGCTTCATATTCAGCCTCGTTGTTTGTTCTTGGTTCCGTTAAAGAAAGGGCGAAACGAATTATCCCTCCTTGCGGAGTCACGAAGATGAGGCCCATCCCGGCTTTGATTATAGGGGTGTTATGCTTACGCTTCTTCATGAAAGATGCTCCATCGAAATAGAGTTTCCATTGAACATTATTTTCATCCTTCCCTTCGATTATGTCGAAGGCGTGTTCATCTGGCAATTCTCAATTTAAGGGAGAATCGGCTGGTATCAGATGCTCAGCGAGAAAGTCAGCAATGGCCCGGCCTTTCACTGCTTTGAGAGGTCGATATGTTATCGAGAACTCCATCAAGAGGAGGGCCCATTTGGCAAACCTTTCTGTTAGTATGGCCCTTGACATCAGATATTTGAGAGGATCCACCTTTGATATAAGATGGACCTCATGTGCTAAGGCATAGTGCCTGAGCTTTGTTATCACGAAGATCAGTGCCAAACAATGCTTTTCGATGGGGGGTAGTTATTTTCTGCCCCCAGGAGAACTAGACTCAAATAGTAGAGAGCTCTATCATTTCCCTGATCGGTCTCTTGTGCCCATAGCACGCCTAGAGAGCTTTCAAGGGCCGTTGTGTACAGGATGAGGGGCTTTCCTTTGACCGGAGCGGTCAATACCGGCAGGTTCTACAGGTATCGTTTGATTTCGTCTAGTGCACTTTGGTATTTATGATCCCAAATGAATGGGGCCCCTTTCTTCATTAGATGGTTGTAGGGGCGGCATTTGCCGGAGAGGTTGGCTATGAACCGCCGGATATACGCGAGCTTTCCTTGGAGATACCGCAATTGTTTGAGAGTTCTTGGTGTGGGCATTTCCATAATCGCATTGATCTTTGATGGGTCTATTTCGATACCACGGTGTCGTATGATGAATCCTACAAATTTTCCTGGGGAGACTCCTGTTCCCCTCCGAACGGCGGCCAAGACATGGGCGTCTTGCCTAAGATTCGGGGCAGATGCTATTTGGTTTTATCCGTCCACCTCTCTGAAGATGCCAAGTTGATTTATGGCACCGTATATCGGAAGTTTAGACGGATGCGGACGATGTAGCAGACTTCATCAGATTCCCCCTCGCTGGAGGGGTTTTTAATTGTAGGGACGCTCTTCCCTACAGGCGCAAGCCCCTGCAGTTAATTACGCTACCGCACCGCGGTAGCAACTTTCTCCTTCTCCAGAATTTCACTTCGTGTCGTGGGTGTTTGTTTTGTTTGTGGTTGCCCGTGGATTGTATACGGAGACTAATTTATGTCGTCGCCCGTAGGATGTGGATTAGTCCAAATCCGTATTTTCTTAGATTTGGGTTTAGGGTTTTGGTTTAAGGATACGTTAGCCCTATTTAAGGCTAAGATCAACTTAAACTTTTTTTAAGGATACGTTAGCCTAATCTCCAGACTAAGATCAACTTAACGATATCGTTTAGATCCGATAAGAGAGCAATTGGCTCTATTGTTTAGTTTAATGACATTGCGGTCGATTTCCAGTTTAGAGACGTGGTGGTCCATCATTCCCATTTGGGGACGAACATTAGTATAAGGACATTTCGGTCCAACGTTCCCATTTTGGGACGAATATTAGTTTAAGGACGTTTCGGTCCATGAGTTTAAGGACCCCGCAGACCGTATCGATGTGCGGTTGTCGAGACCCGTCACCTCTCTGAAGACATTGAAGGATTACAACGACAAATATCAGAGGAGTTCGGAGATGTACCCATGAACCGGGTGTAAATTGGTTTAAGAGAAAAGTTGTGCTTAGCTCAATTTAATTTGAGGACTTACGGCCAGTATTGGGCTAAGTCCAGTTGAGAATATTCAACAATTTTTATTTGTCTGGCATTTTAGGCCATTGATTGGGCTCTGCCCTTGTTTAATAATGCATGGCATTTTGTTTGGTCTATTAGACCTTTATTTGGGCTCTGCCCTTTTTTAAATGATGAACAACATCTGTTTTGGTTTGACAGACCTTTGTTTGGGCTCTGCATTGCATTTTATTCTGGTCTGTTAGGCTTTTTAAATTGGGCTCTGTTCTCTTTTTTTTATAATGCAGAGTATTTGTTTCGGTCCATTTGGCCTCTTAATTAGGCCCTGCCCTTTAATAATGCGCTGCATTAATTAGTCTGACAGAGCGCCACGTGGCTTGTCAGGCGCTTTGAGCCAATTGAGGAGCGCAAGGCGCAAGTCCATATGGAGGTGACACGTGTCACGCTCTGGTGAGCGCAAGTCTGCTAGCGCTGTTGCGCTGCTGACACGTGGCGCGCTCTGGCGACTTGCTCCAATTTAAGAGAGCAGTGCTCTGTTTTAGAAGCGCATAGTGCAGTCTGTTCTGGGGCCGACACGTGGCGCTCTCTGGTGGCTTGCGCCAACCCAAAAGCGCAACAGTGCAATTTTTTCAAGTGCAGGGCACTGTTCAATATCTTAATCCAATTTTGGATCAAAGAAGAGAATCTTTTAAGATTCCAGAACCAATGGTTCATCAAAAGGCAATGCCTTTATGTAGATCAGAAAGATCTAATGAAGAAGTAAATTACTTCTTTTTATTAATATTATCATTTTTTATTGAAGATCTTTGATCTTGTTCTTAGATCATTGATCTTTTCAGAAGAAATTCTTCTTTTTCTAAAGGTTTTACCTTTTTCTTTTTTTCTTTCTAAATTCTTCTCAAAGTTCTCAGAAGAGCTCTGTGAATTCTCTGTGTGCTCAATGTCTTTTCGACTTGGAGTCTGTGGGGCTTTTAATAGTGCCATTTGATTTGTTAAATCAGTTAAAGAGATCTTTCTCTGAGTGATTTAGGGATTTTTCCCTACCGTAGGATCTTTGATCCAAGGGCTTCTGTTTTACAAAAGATAATCTTCTTTTTTTAACAAGATCAGAAAGATCTTTCTAGAATTTTAATTCTGTTTTAGTACTGGCACAGTTGGCGCAAGCGCACCTGCGCTTGACACGTGTCGCGCAGCGCAGAGCATAGCGAACTGCGCTGCCACGTGTCGCGCAGCGCAACTGCTCTGCCACGTGTCGCGCAGCGCAGAGTGCAGCGCAACTGCGCTGCCACGTGTCGCGCAGCGCAGAGCGCAACTTAGCTGAAGCGTTGCTTCCTTTATTTTCATTTTAAATAGAGCCTTGCTATGATTGGGTGCGCTGCCTTGGGCGTTGCGCTGGCGTGTCAGCTTTTGACACGTGGCGCGTTGCGCGCAGCGCAAGGAATCTGAAGCGTTGCTTCAATTTTTGAACTTTTGAAATTCAAACAGAGCTTTGCTCTGATTGGGGAAACAAATGCCCCCCCACCGTTGCGCTCACGTGGCGCACACGTGAGTGCAGCGGTGGAAAGATCCTGGCCGTTGGATCAACTGAGGAGTTGAAGGGGCGCACGCGCCTATAAATAGGACCTTTGGCCCTTCACAGATGATCACCATCTTCAAGAATTTTAATTTTTAGAGCCTTGCTCTTGCTTTTAAGAACTTCAGAGCCTTGCTCTCGTTTTTCAAGAACTTCAGATTTCAAAATCTAGAAAAATCTTAGGTAAAATTTAACTTAAATCAAATTAAATTAATTTTAATTAACAGAGCCTTGCTCTCATAGATCTTTGATCTGAAGAAAACCTTTTGGGGTTTCACCAACAGAGCCTTGCTCTCAAGAATCCATAGATCTAAAGAGATCTTGTTTCAGGTTTTTTTTAACCCATGAACAGAAGTTTGCTCATGGACAAAGTATAGATCTTTTTGATCTAAAAATGATGAACTCTTAAGAGTTTTCATGGATCTTTAAGATCCCAATTTTTTTTAATTTTTAGAAGTTAAATTCTTTTTAAGGGATTTTCTCATCACTATTACAGAGCTAGGTTCTTTTAAGGAATTTTATTCCTTGAGACCAGAGTTTGACAAGTGTCACTCTGTGAAAGAGCTCTACTATGAAAGAGGAGATTTTCTCCTTGTCTCTAGGGATTTCTCATTAATGAGAATATTCTTTTGGGGATCTCCTCATTAATTGACAGTCCCATCCAATGATGGGGCTGTCTTATTAACTGATGAATTGTCATCTAGATTTTGTGGGTCCCCCTTTGGTCCCCTATCCACTGTATTGCAGTGTGGTATAAATTTTAAAATGCTAAGCGTTGGAATTACAACACCGACGGCTGATTTTTGTCCCTCCGCAGGAAACATGTCTGCTGACCTGTCATTCCCGTTTGTTCGCTCAGAGGAAGGATTTCCCGAGGCGCAGGTGGACCGGGAGGTGCTCGCTCTCATTAAGGCTCATGACCCCGAGCACAAGAACCTTCACCTGTGGGGTAGGTGGTATAACGAAATCATCAAGGGTTGCCGAAGCTTCGGTTCCGTGATGCCGTCTGAGCCCATCTCGTCGATCCCCTATGCGGATGAACCCCCGGTGAAGTATGCCGTGGAGGTCAAGAACTGGAATTCGGAGGATCTTCTCCAGCCTTCGATCGCTGCCATTCCCGTGCAGCCGCCGCCGGCCGTGGACATCTTGGGGCGACGCATATGTCAGGGTGAGGCACGCCCTTAGGGACAGTCTTACAATATTGGATTGACCCCGCGACAACCAGCCGGATATCTGCAGTGGGATAGATATATCCTATCAGCGAAGAGGACGCATCTGATGAAGATCGGTCTGTACTCTGCAATCTACGTCTCGCTGTTTGAGTACCCCGCTCCTCCAACGTGGTGGGTCAAGGCTTTCATCGAACAATGGAACATCCCTACCCACACCTTCCTTATGACGAACAGGGAAGTCTCCTTCTCCTTGGAAGAGTTCGTCGAGATCTCGGGCTTACCGGTGAGGGGGGAGCATTATGAGGAGCCGCTTTCTCCTGACGAGTACGTCTTCACCACCAAGCCGCTGGTATTTGATTTGACGCCGGAGAATGCTATTCAGCATCAGTTTCCGGGTTTGGTGAAGGTGCTGAACATATACGGAGGTCTCTATCTAGAATCAGGAGTCCGGGGAGTAGGTTTCGCAGATTTTATCGCCCGCTTCCTTCGCCCGGATATTCTATCGGAGCGGAGTGAAAAGTTCGCCAAGCTCGATGACCCTTTCGGCTTCGGCTTAGATCGTCGACCAATATCGGAAGACGATCAAAAGGATTTCTATCTCCCCGACGCCGCCATCATGCCCTTATCAGAAATCGCCGCCCCGGGCATTGATGAGGAGACCTTCTTTTTAGGGTTCCTGGGATTGTGGCTGTGCAGCTTCGCTCTCCCCATGCACCTGCGCTATATGCGGCCGTCCATTTTCTACCCAACGCATCGAATGGTGGCTGGCCTGCAGTTGTCAATAGGAATCGCCGGGTTGGCTCACCTATATAATGGACTTAGCGTGGCGGCGGATGCTAATGAACCTGGGGTGCAGCCTGCCAATTTCCCGATGCACTACTTCACCTCGTGGATGGAAATGCATGTGCACGGGGTGTTCGGCATCCACAAGAGCCCTTCGTTTTTTGAGAGGTGCAGACTCCTAAGAGTCATGCGGCTGATCGGCGCCTCGATCATGAATCCGTCTCCGCGGGAGGCTAGGGGGTTGCTCCTTCGTCCACACCTGGTCGAAGCGAAGATTTCTTTCATGGATAAAGTCATAAATATCAGCTCAGAAAACTCTAAGGCGGTGGTGGCGCTGCGTGATGGTTTTAAGGACAGGGCCTCAGTACTGAAAGCCCGGGAGATTCTTCACATCTACTCCATTCGGCCGGGCTACCTGGTGTTCAGGCAGAACGAGATAGAGCTTTTCATGAGGTACAACCCCCACCGGTTCACCCAGCAATCAAGCTATAACCAGGGGGTCCTGCTGGAGGCGTTTTTGGAAGAGCCCGCGGCCAGCATAGAGGGGATACGGAGCGCGATGCACCATTTTATGCGGCTGAATACGGGCTCCTACTTTTTCATCAGCGAGCCGAGCTGCGTCCCCCGGGTCCTCCACGCGTATATGGCTTGGTATGCGCATGCAATGGGTTCAGTCATCCGTGACGAGAAGCGCATGTTGGTTGACCGTAAAGGTGCACCTTCCGGCGGCGACCGCAAGGCTCCCCTGAAGCCAAGGACCCCTATCGTGCCTCCACTGAAAGATGCTGGAGCTGGACCACCGCGCGTGTTGAGCCCTCCATGCGGATTACCTCGTGCTACCGCAGACGTGCCACCAGCGCCCCGTGCTCCAGTGGAAACGGTAAATGTGGTTTCGCCGGAGTCCGGCGTGGGCTCGGATATCGGAACCCGACGCTCTAAAGTGCCTGCAAAGCGCAAGTTGATCTCGGGTGCACCCGGGGCTCACGTGTAGAAGAGGAAGAAGATGTCGCTCCTCTCTCTCGATGCTATCCTCGGCTTAGAGCCTTAGGCCCCTCTCGCGGAAGGCATAAGTGAGTACGACAGCAATAAGGGCTTCTCGGTAGATCCAGCAGACACCGATCTGGCGGTCGCCATTGTGGCTACTGAGCGATCGGCAAGGCTCGAAGCGTGGTTGGAGAAACTTGCTCAGTCAGGTAATCATTGCTTGCACTCTTCGTCATTTCATTGTACCTTTATTATTGTCTTTGACTAATGCTTTTCCCTTTTTTTTAACAGGCGTCACCACTGAAGAAGCTATCGCGGCTTCCCTCAAAACTTTCCAGGAGGAGGAAAGAAAACACGCTCTGTCGGGCGCTGGTATGTATCGGCTTTCTGAGTCTTTATTCTTTTTTTTTTATAGCCAATCTAATCTTCTCTTTGTCTCTTTGTAGGGGCTGTGCAAGCCGATGCGGGGACTCTCCCCGGGCCAACTACTAAAGTCCCGGCCTCATCAGGGCCGCCGTGAGAAACCCAACATGAGAAGCCGATGAGAGATGCCTTGAAGGATCTGGAGGCAACTCTATACAAGGACGAAGACGCCTTGATGAAGGAAGCGTCGAAGAGGACCGTCGTGACGGCCCGGGAGGAGAGGAAGCGGTTGAGGCGCGAGGTGAAGGAGCGCATAGCTGCTTTGGCCGTGGGAGCGGGACCAAGCACCATTATTCCTGCTGCTTCTCCTTCCGAAGAGCCCCCGGTCGCCTTGTCTACCGCTTACAGACAGGCGGCGCGTGCAACTCGGGAGGCTAAATTTCAGTCCACCTCAGGTAACGTGTCTTTCAAGATTTTGTTGTAAGAATTGTAAACCTATCGGTTCTTATATATCTTGTCTTGCAGGGCCAAGTCCAACCGAAGGGAAGGCGGAAACCGTCGAGCTTAAGGGGACAGTGGAGGAGGTACTGGCTGAACCCGAGCCGACGGTGGGTGACGTAGCCGGGGTTGCCGGGCCCGAGCTAGTGGCTGACGAAACGGTCACGTCCACAATGCCTGAGAAGGTGACCGATGCCGAGCCTGAGGTAGCGGCAGACGAGACAGCTGCTACAGCTGGGTCTGGGGCAGCAGCGGATGGAGCGCCTGAGACCGATGACCCCGTGGCAACGGTGGACGAGACGGCCGCGACTGCTAAGCCCGAGGGAGTAGCGGGTGAGACGGGCATGATTCCTGAGGATGAGCTGGCCGCTCTTTCTCAAGATTCTGGCAATGCTCCGATCATTGCTCTCCCCGCCTACGGTCCTCCACCGTCTCCTGGCCTCGCGAGCACGACGACGTCCCCCGTAGAGTCTGGTGATGAGGCCACGGGAGGTAGACTCATGTCGATGGAGGAGGGAGACGCCTCCGTTTCGGCTGGCGGCTCATCAGGTAAATTTCAGGTTACCGTCCCTTTTTTATCTTTCAATCCTTCTTGACAGGTTTATCTTTGTTTTTAACGCAGGTGCGACCAGTGCTGATGCTCCATTGCTCGAGGGAGCGCCGTCAGCTACTTCCTTGACGATGGCCACCTCTATACCTTCTCTCGCGCCATCGCAAATGTTGGAAGGTATGAATTTATAATTTATCAGTTTCATCTTTAGGCTGCATAATTCATGTACCGATGTTGTACTACTGCATCTTTGTAGGAGTGCTTTTTGATTACCTTTACCAGGTGTTGCACCCACACTTCTCCTTCTCGTCGGAGCGTGCTTCCTCCAGCAGCGCTGGTGAATATGATTTTCAATTAATACCCTTCCTCTTTTTAGTAATAGAATTATTTCTGATTCTTCCTCACCCTGATTGCAGTGCTACAAATTGAAGGAGGAGATGCAAGATCGGTCGCGCCACCGGCCCTCCCGACTTTGCCGCCTGCTGCAGCTGGTATAGTAAACTCTCCATTGATGACTTTCTCATATTTTTAAACTGTCATCTGATTGTGTTTTGTCTTTTCAGCTGTCGTTTCGGTTCCGGCCCTCCTTGAGCCTCGCATCATGATGCCGGCAGGCCCCTTCTTGAGACGTCCATCTTCAAAGGGTGCCGCAATGAGCTTGGGCATGCTGAGCGGATATGTCGAAGAGCTTGACGCAGATGCTCCCCCATCTGCTACAGATTTCGCTGCGGAGGTTAACCCGATGTTGGCGGCACTTGTAAATTTTCATAATGAAAGCGTTGTTGAGTTTTGGGTTAATCACTGCAGGGAAGTCGAGGCTCGCCTGCATCAACTGGAGTTTATGCGCCCTGCCCCTGAGACCTTAGCCACAAGCACTCAACGAGCGGCATGGATCGAGCAAAGCGCTTCTTACTTCCTCCATTTGGAACAAGAAGCGGCTTTAAGGCTGAGGGAATGCCAAGAGACCTCAAGCGAAACTGCTCGCTTGCGTGCTGAGGTTGAGGCGAACGCTGCCCAGATGAAGGCTATCTTCGAGAGCCTTCTGCAAAGGATTTCTGATGGGCTAGCACTGAAGCAGAAGCTCGATGCCGCTGAGCGTGATGCCCAAGGTCGCAACGTAGCTCAGCAAGCAGTTAAGGAGCAGCTCTCATCCTTCCTGCAGCAGCGGGCTCAAGTGGAAACAGAACTGGCGGTGGAAGCCGATCAGGAGAAAGCACTAAAGGAAGTGCGCGAGCAATTGATGGGGCTATTTAAGACGCTTCCTTCTCCTTGAACATTTTGTACCATTGGAAATTGTAAATAAAATGTATTTGTTTCTTTTATTCTTTAACACAATGCATCTTATACTCAATCAAATTTATGAATAAAAGATATGCATTCTTTGTAATGTCTTGTGTTATTTCTCCGCCTTTTCTTTCTTTTATTATCAGCATGCTACCTTAGTAAACATAGTTGACAGATGCTAGCGCGAGCATCTTGTCCTGGCTTCTTCAAGAGGTAATGATGGCTTAGGACGCAGGTTCAGATCTTCTGCCTAAGACTTTTCAACTTTATGAGTCGTGAAGATCTCACAAAGACTTTTCTCCCTACGGATCGAGAGGATCTCGTAGGTGTATTTTCTCCTTAGGAATCGTGAGGATTCCTAATTGCGTTTTCTCTTATAACTTGTAAGGATCTTATAAGAGAATTTTCCCTCTTATGAGTCGAGAGGACTCGTAAGCGGTTGCTTCCCTCCTTGTCGAGATTCGACTTTGGAGAGTGAGACCCGTGGATAGTATGCAAGAAACCGTTTTAGACCGACTTGCAGGGTCCCAGTGCTTAGGAAACAAGTTTTTTAATCCCTGCTGCCTAAGGCTTTATCTTGCAAGTCGATACGAATCGGGAAGTTCTCGCGAAGACACTAATTTCCTCACAAGTCGAGACGAATCGAGCAGCTCTCGTCAAGGACACTAATTTCCCTGAGTCGGGGTATTTTCCAAGGACACCGATTTCCCTGGGGTTGAAATGAATCGGGGTATTCCTGCAAAGACACTGGTTTCTCTGCGGGCCGACGCGAATCAAGAAGCTCTCATCAAGGATGCTAATTTCCCTGAGTCGAGGTATTTGCCAAGGACACCAATTTCCCTGGGGTTGAAACGAATCGGGGTATTCCTGCAAAGACACTGGTTTCTCTGCGGGCCGACGTGAATCAAGAAGCTCTCATCAAGGACGCTAATTTTCCTGAGTCGAGGTATTTGCCAAGGACACTGATTTCTTCGGAATTGAAACGAATCGAGGTATTCCTGCAAAGACACTGGTTTCTCTACTGGCCGACGCGAATCAAGGAGTTCTCGTCAAGGACACTGGTTTCCCTGAGTCAAAGTATTTTGCCGAGGACACTGGTTTCCTCGGAGTTGAAATGAATCGGGGTATTCCTGCAAAGACACTGGTTTCTCTGCGGACCGACGCGAATCAAGGAGTTCTCGTCAAGGACACTGGTTTCCCTGAGTCGAAGTATTTTGCCGAGGACACTGGTTTCCTCGGAGTTGAAACGAATCGGGGTATTCCTGCAAAGACACTGGTTTCTTTGCGGGTCGACGCGAATCGAGGTGCGCTCGTCAAGGACACTGGTTTCCCTGAATCGAGGAGGTTGCTAAGGACACTGATTTCCTCGGAGTTGAAACGAATCGGGGTATTCATGCAAAGACACTGGTTTCTCTGCGGGCCGACGTGAATCAAGAAGCTCTCATCAAGGACGCTAGTTTCCCTGAGTTGAAGTATTTTTCCGAGGACACTGGTTTCCTCTGAGTTGCAAAGACACTGGTTTCTCTGCGGGCCGACGCGAATCAAGGAGTTCTCGTCAAAGACACCGGTTTCCCTGAATCGAGGAGGTTGCCAAGGACACTGATTTCCTCGGAGTTGAAACAAATCAGGGTATTCCTGCAAAGACACTGGTTTCTCTGCGGACCGACGCGAATCAAGAAGCTCTCATCAAGGACGCTAGTTTCCCTGAGTTGAAGTATTTTGCCGAGGACACTGGTTTCTTCGGAGTTGAAACGAATCGGGGTATTCCTGCAAAGACACTGGTTTCTCTGCGGGTCGACGCGAATCGAGGTGCTCTCGTCAAAGACAGTGGTTTTCTTGAATCGAGGAGGTTGCCAAGGACACTGATTTCTTCGGAGTTGAAACGAATCGGCGTATTCCTGCAAAGGCACTGGTTTCTCTGCGGGTCGACGCGAATCGAGGTGCTCTCGTCAAGGACACTGGTTTCCCTGAATCGAGGAGGTTGCCAAGGACACTGATTTCCTCGGAGTTGAAACGAATCGGGGTATTCCTGCAAAGACACTGGTTTCTCTGCGGGTCGACGCGAATCAAGAAGCTCTCATCAAGGACGCTAGTTTCCCTGAGTCGAAGTATTTTACCGAGGACACTGGTTTCCTCGGAGTTGAAACGAATTGAGGTATTCCTGCAAAGACACTGGTTTCTCTGCGGGTCGACGCGAATCGAGGTGCTCTCGTCAAGGACACTGGTTTGCCTGAATCGAGGAGGTTGCCAAGGACACTGATTTCCCTGGGGTTGAGATGATCTCTGGTGGTCTCTCAGGTTTTATATGAGTTAACGTCAAGACCATGAACCTAGGAATTTGGCCTTCGCTTCGTTTGCTGTGGTGTGTCCGAATCCTGTTGGAGGAGGGACGTTGTAGTGACATTTCGTCTGCTGTGTAGAGACGAACGTCGAAGTGGTGATCACTCCACGCTGGGGTGAGATGATCTCCGATTTTCTTTCGGGCTTTATATGAGTTGCCGTCAAGACTTGGCTCCGTCTTCTGATGGAGCATGGAGAGGGAAGATATGTTGCCTTCTGTGTTTGCGCCCCTGGATTGTATACAGGGATTGCTGTGATCTCGCCTGTAGGACAAAAGTTTCACTCATTTTTTTATATTATTATTTTATTTCCGTGATGCTCTATCATTTCAGCTTTTATATCACGAAGGTCGCGATTTCCCAATCATTTCGTCTATTTTTCGCGGTGCCCAATCATTTCGGCTATTTTGCATGCATACATTTTTACTTGCTGCTTTTTATTGCAAGTTGCCCCATCATTTCGGCTATTTTGTATGCACGTATGGCTCGCTGATTTTTTTGATCGCAAGTGTGGAACTTGGAATCTGGTGCCAATCTCAGCATCAGTATCGCTACAACTGGAATACTACCAGGAGCGAATCATCATTTGCCATGAAAGGACTCAGAATTTGATACCGGTTTAGGCATCAGCATCGCTACAACTGGGATATTGCCATGAGCGAATCATCATTTGCCTCTGTCGATGTCGAACAAAGGTGGCTTAGCGAACAGGGTTAGGATGCTGTCGACTAAGGCTTTTGACTTCATGAGCCGTAAGGGTCCCATAAAGGTATTTCTCCCTACAAGTCTTGAGGATATCGTAGGTGTGTTTTCTCCTTAGGGATCTTGAGGATTCCTAAGTGTATGTTCCCCTGTAAGTCGTAAGGATCTTATAAAAGGGTTTTCTCCTTATAAGTCAAGAGGACTTACAAGGGTTGTTCACCATATGGACATATCCCTAGACACGGGTGGGACTTAGTTAGGGAAATGTTTATTTGCGCCCGTGGATTGTATACAAGGGTCAGTATAAGCCGCTTGTAGGGCAATATCGAAGGTTGTGGGAGTTGCTTAAGAACAGGTTAGGGTTTCTGTAACTTAAGACTTTCAAATCTTATGAGCCGTGAGGGTCCCATAAGAAAGTTCTCCTTACGAGTCGTGAGGATCTCGCAAGTGTATTTTCTTCTTAGGAATCGTGGGGATCCCTAAGTGTGTTGCTCCCTTGTGAGTCGTAAGGATCTCACACGGGTGGTTTCTCCTTACAAGGCCGAAAGGACCCTGTAAGTGTCTTTTAACGAGGTTGCACCCTTTCGGGTTTTCACAAACACTCGCCGGTAGCCCTGCTGTTTTTACTCACGGAGCCCTTTCGGGTTTTCATCTGTGCCCACTTTGCTTATGGACATACCGTCTTTTTTTTATTATTCTTTTTTTTTATTCTTTTTATTCTTTTTTCTAACGAGGTCGCGCCCTTTCGGGTTTTCACAAACACTCGCCGGTAGCCCTGCTGTTTTTACTTACGGAGCCCTTTCAGGTTTTCATCCGTGCCCATTTCTCTTATGGACATACCGTCTTTATTATATATATATATATTTTAATTTTTTTATTCCTTTTTTTATCTCGTCAGCCTGAGGATGGTGCGGTAGTAGTTTAAAGATGTTTCGGTCGTCAGCTAGTTTTAGGACGTAGTGGTCCGTCATTAGTTTAAGGACGTTTCGGTCCGTTGCTGAAGAAGGACGGTTACTACTTATAGAGTTTGGGCTTAGGAAGATAGCGAGCGGACATAGTCGTCGTCATTTATCATTGACCTAGGCTGTGATTCATTAAGCGTAGTATTTCTTTAGGAAGCGATCGTTTATTGGCCTGAAAGGCCTTTCACCGTGCATATCCATGAGTAGATAGGCTCCACCCTGGTAGACAGGCTCCACCCTGGTAGACCTTGTCGATGATGTACGGTCCTTCATAGTTCGGCTCGAATTTTCCCCGCTTGGCGCGATTGGGGATCATGGTCTTTTGACCACTAGCACGAGTTCGCCTCGGCGGAATGTCCTCGGCCTGGTCAATCTTTCATATGAGCGCGTCATCTTTGCTTTATAAGACTCCAGATTTTGTTGCGCTATGAGCCGGGTTTCATCAAGGGCATCAACCTCCTCAAGTCGAAGGTGAGCATTTTCTTCGTCCGTCAGCTCATGGTGGACTGACACTCGTAGAGAGGGTAACTCTATCTCGAGGGGGAGTACTGCTTCTGTACCGAAGACTAACACGTACGGCGTTGCGTTCATGGCCGTCTTGAACGTAGTTCGATACGCCCAGAGAGCTTCTTGCAGTCTCTCGTGCCAGTCCTTCTTATTTCGGGACACCGTCTTCTTTACGATCTTCGTCAAGGTCTTGTTGAAAGCCTCAGCTAGACCATTAGCTCGAGAATTATAAACTAAGGAATATCTCCAGTCTATGTTGTGTTGTTGCGCGAAGCGGCTGATCTTATGGCTTCTGTAGGCTGGCCCGTTATCGGAGATGATCCGTCGTGGAGTTCCAAACCGATAAATAACGTGCGTTTTGAAGAAATGGAGGATATTCTCCGTCTTCACTTCCCTCAGCGGTACAGCTTCTGCCCATTTGGAGAAGTAGTCTGTCGTCACCAAGATGAATCGATGTCCCCTGGACGATGCTGGTTCGATGGGGCCGATTACGTTAGTCCCCCACATTTCGAATGGCCAGCTAGCCACTGTTCGATGTAGAGGATTTGGGTGCTGATGGATGAAGTCCCCATGAATTTGGCATGAGTGGCATTGCTTCGTATACTCGAGGCAGTCCTGAATCATCGTTGGCCAATAATAGCCCATCCGTTTAATCTTTAACTTCATCTTCGGGCCTGCTTGGTGAGAACCGCAGAGTCCGTCGTGAACTTCCTGAACGACTCTTTTCGCCTCCTCAGGTCCCAGACATCTCAACCACAGAGAATCAAACGACCTCTTGTACAGAGTATCATTGACGAAGGCGAAAGACAGAGCTCGTTTCATAAGCTGATGTGTTGAGGATGCATCTTCAGGCGTTCGACAGGATTTGAAGTAGTCTATAAATACTTCTCTCCAATCCTCAGCCTTTTCCTGGTCTTTTATTTGCATAGCCATTTACTCAGTCGCTCCCTTCTCTTCGGGTGATTCTAGAGATATTTCTTCTGGGGCGAGCACCCGACGGCTTTGTACCACGATTCTGACGTCATCGAGGTTCTCATCAGCCAGTTCTTTAGCGAGCTTGGCTAATGTGTCCGCCTTGCTATTCTCTGCACGCGGTATGTTTTCCAAAGTGTAGGAAGGAATTTGGGTCAACAATTGTTGCACCATTTCGCCGTACTTCACCAGTTCTGGCTTGCACGTCTGGTAGTCGCCGTTTACTTGACTAACGACCAGTTGAGAATCTCCATATATGAGGAGGTTTTCAATTCTCATGTCGATGGCGATCTCGAGGCCTTCTATTAAAGCTTCGTATTCGGCTTTATTGTTTGTCCTCGGCTCTGTTAAGGAGAAAGCAAAGTGCATTATCCTTTCTTGTGGAGTTACGAAGATGAGGCCCACCCCCGATTTGATTATAGGGATGCTTTGTTTGCGCTTCTTCATGGAAGATGCTCCGTTGAAATAGAGTTCCCATCGGGTATCACTACCGTCGATCGCATTAAACGCATGTTCGTCTGGCAGCTTGCAATTCAAAGGAGAATCGGCAGGTATCGGGTGCTCAGCGAGGAATTCGGCGATGGCCTGGCCTTTCACTGTCTTGAGAGGCTGGTAGGTTATTGAAAACTCCATTAAGAGCAAGGCCCATTTAGCGAGTCTCCCTATCAATATGGCCTTCAACATTAAATATTTAAGGGGGTCCACCTTCGAAATGAGACGGACTTCATGCGCCAACGCGTAGTGCCTGAGCTTTGTTATCACGAAGATCAACGCCAGGCAGTGTTTTTCGAAGGGGGAGTAGTTGCTTTCTGCCCCCAGGAGAACTCGACTTAAGTAATAAAGAGCTCCTTCTTTCCCTTGGTCGTTCTCTTGTGCCCATAATACGCCTAAGGAACCTTCGAGGGCGGTTGTATATAGAATGAGAGGCTTTCCCTTGACCGGAGCAGCCAACACTGGCGGGTTCTGCAGGTACTGCTTGATTTCGTCCAGCGCGCTCTGATATTTGTGATCTCAAACGAAAAGGGTTCTCTTCTTCATCAGGTGACTGTAAGGGCGATACTTCCCTGACAGGTTGGCTATAAATCGCCGGATGTACGCGAGCTTCCCTTGGAGAGACCGCAATTGCTTAAGGGTCCTTGGCGGGGGCATTTCCATGATCGCCTTCATCTTGGACGGATCTATCTCAATGCCTCGGTGTCGGACGATGAATCCTAGGAATTTGCCCGAAGATACTCCGAATGCGCACTTGAGAAGGTTCATCTTCAGGTTGTATTGCCGCAGGCGTTGAAACACGGTCTTCAGATGCTCTAAATGCTCTTCGTATGATTTGCTCTTAACCACGAGGTCGTCGATATAGCATTTGACGATTTCATGTACAAGGTCATCGAAGTCTTTGTCATGTCCCTTTGATAGGTGGCACCAGCGTTTTTTAGACCGAAGGGCATCACCTTGTAGAAGAATATACCCAAAGGGGTCCGGAAAGCGGTATGCTTCTGGTCTTCGGGATGCATCTTTATCTGATTATATCCTGATGAGCCGTCCATGAAGGAGAAAACCTCATGAGTGGACATGTTGTAGGGTTACTAGGCACACTCAAGAGGTTCCACAAGGCATCAACCATGCCAAGAATTCAAATTTTCCGGTGCCGAGAAACCCTAAACTAGATCGATTACTAGAGGTAAGGCGAAAAAGAGAAGCAAGCAAACTACTTTGCTACTAAGTGAATGGAAATACAACCTTTGTAGATTCGGTCCTCCACTTCTTTAGCTCCGTGATGACGTCCTTTCGCTGCGATCACCGGGATCCCGGACTCCAGCGATGGTTTCGTCGGAGAAATGAGCGGGCTAGGTCGTTGACTTCGATGCCGAAGATGATCTACGTCGAGGCAACTCTAACACAAGCTCCATCTTCACTTGGTCATGAAACTTGTGAAGATAACACACTCTACTACATGGCAAGTGGTAGAGGATGAAGAAATATGAAGTGGGTTCACTTTGGATTTGGATTTCTCACTTGATTTCATCACTTAGAATTTTCTTTTCTTCATGAAGAAGATGAAGAAGAAGAATGAAAAAGAATTAACTTAAAAGAAAATTCAAGTGAATCTTATCATTTAGCAACCATGGGTGAGTTAACTTGTGTAGAGAATAAACTAGGGTTTAGGTGTAATGGTTAAGTTAAGGAAAAAACAAAATGGTAAAGACTTTCAAAGCTTCATGAAGCTTCATGAATAAAACAAAGCAAGCCTCCATTTTATTTTTGCCAAAATGAATAAAGAAAATAAATAAAACAAATTAAAACCTAACCATTAACCTAAAGATGGTTTAAAGCAAACATACACCCAAGTTTGCATGTATCATCAAACATGATACAATCTAGTGCACAAAAATATATCACATATACAACTTGTGCACATCAAGTGAGAAAATCAATCTTAAGTGAACCAATACCAGTTAATGTAAAGTAATATATCAAATATATAATTATACATTAAATCATTAAATCAACACTTGATTTAACGATCCGGTCATACTTCATATAACCAACTAATATCAATAGTAACAACTTATCGAATCAACACTTGATCCGATAACCCGGCTATATCCCATACAACCGATTAATGTCACAAATCGCGAGAATAGAATACAGTATCACATACTGGTATTATTCTCGGTCCCGCACATATCTCATATGCGCTCCTATTTCGTTTTGCTTGAGCCAGGAAACCCCTGTGTAGGACTCTAAAGACTCGTCAATACGCCGGCAGTAGGTGATGATCATATCAAACACCCACAAGCCGCAAGCGGTCTGCTAAACGTAACGGCCACCCGGGTATTGAGCGATCAAAAGATCAACGAGCAAGCCCGGTCACACTCCTATGAATCCAACCAGTAACATTACCGTACAGTCCGGTCTGTTCGTCTAATATGTCGCATATCTCGTCTAGGGGTGGTAAACGTCAGACCTCAATAACTCGATAAGTCATGTCGATATGAGGCTCATAACGGGTCGAGAAACTACTGGTAACACTTACCAGTAAATCCCTAAAGAAGCCTTGGCCAAGGACTTCCTGTTATAGCCAATCGAGCACAGCGCAACATCAACTCCCTATACCGAGAGAGACGAAACCCCTCCTATCGCTCATTGCCTCCATGTGATTCGGGACTGTACCCCTAAACCACCGTTTTGCATGCCCTCTTGGATGTGGTAAGGTGGAAATCAAAGGACAGTGGGAATCACACAAGACTCTATGACGATCTCGGGTCTACAGACTAACCTGCACCAGTGTCACCAGAGAACTGCCATCTGACGTAAGGTATAATACCAGCTGGGAGTTCTCGGCGAGTCCGTCCAGTGTACCCAGTCTCTACTGAGCATCCGTATATCATCTCTGATGTCAAACACCAATGGATATGGGATCATCCATCGCCCATCTGTATGGGTCGAGAAGGTATACGCTAGTCTACTCTGGTATATCGATGCCCCGTCTCGATACACCCACGACTAGGGACTTTGAAGGATGTACTTATGGACTACCATGTCCCCACTAGTATGATCCGCATCATAGTCCAGGTAGTCAAGTACACATCCTAAGGGTTTTGCCAACATGTAACAGAGAGACAATCAGTGTACACGTTAAAGTAAAGTGTAACCAGATAGCATACTATCATATCGAGCAAGAAAGTCATCCCTATATACGTCCAAGCATCCACTACAATATACATCCTATGTATAGTAATGGCCTCTAGGGCATGCATATAACTAACAATCTCCCACTTGCACTAGGGCCATCTGATAGCAGTGGTTGTAGTATCTCATACTCAACCATCCCATAAAGTCTCTCTCTGGGAAAAGGCCTTTATGAGTGGATCCGCCGTGTTGTCCTCTGAGTCTGCTCTCCTAACCTTGATCCTCTGGAGATCAACCATCTCCACGATCAGGTGACACTGCCTTAGAATATGTCTAGATCACTGATGGGACGGGCGTTCCTTGGCATAAGCCACAACTCCATTGTCACACAATGGGAGGAACGGAGTTCATCTCATGAACTTATATACACCCAGACTTCCTCTTTGGTAGCATCTTTGGTAGCGATGTATTCATCCTTTATCGTCTAATATGCCATGGTATCTAGCTTGGAACTCTTCCAACATACCATCCCTTTACCGAGGGTAAAGACAATGCCTGCGACTGACATTCAGTCGTCCTTATCACCCTGGAACCTTTCCTGTGATTCTCCACAGGATCAATTGATACCTTCTCACTACAGCTAGTGAGAATCCTAAAGTCCACTTAGATCTATCTCATAGATCCAAACTAAGGATTTAGGAGGTATCACTTTGATCCTATATGGAGAATCCTTGTGATAAGCGGAGATTGACCGAGTGCAGTATAGGAAACTTCTTCCCTATCAAGAGTATGTCATCCACGTACTCTACGAGGATCACCACCATACTCCCTACTACTTTTTTGTATATACAAGGTTCATCTACCATTTTGATGATGTCAAACTCTTTGACTACCACATCAAAACAGATGTTCCAACTCCGCGATGCCTGCTTTATCATATAAAACATCTTGCACACGTTTCCGCTGCTCCCACTGTCTACGAAGCCCTCTGACTGTGTACTTATAGACTCTCTCTTCTAAATCTTTATTTAGAAAAGCAGTCATGACACCCAACCGCCAGATATCGTAGTCATGGTATGTAGCCGTGGCAAGTAGGATCTGGATGGACTTAAGCATAGTTACTTAGAAAAGGTTTCATTATAATCTATACCTGGTCAATGATGCAAACCTTTAACAAGTCTAGCTTTGAAAGTCTCAACTTTTCCATGTACACCAAGTAATCTTCTCAAGATATACTTGCTCCTGATGGGGATTTAACCCTTCAGATAAAGCAACCAAAGTCCATACTTTGTTGGTGTATAAGGATTCCATCTCAGATCGCTAAGCATCCAGCCATTCCTACAGAGTCCCACTCCTGATGGCCAGCTTGAAACTAGTTAGGTCATCATCCCATGATGCAATCCTCGCTCCCACTTTCATAGAGAAACCGAAATATCTCTCAGGTGGGTGAGAAACCCTACTAGATCGGTGGAGAGGCTGAGGTTCGTTGGTTGCTATTGAATCCTTTGGTTCTACCGAATCATCAGCTGCAGTTTGTATAGATGGAACTCCTTCCAGTTCTACCTCATGTCCACTAATTTATTCATAAGAAATTCCCTTTCACAAAGGTGGCATGCTGAGTAACAAAACATCTTTTGTTCCTCGGTTAGGTAGAAGATATTCCCTTGCGTATGCCTGGGATATCCAACAAACTTCTACAGATCTGACTTTGCCTCGAGCTTGTCCGGATTATGCTTTTTAGACATAGTCCGGACAACCCCAAATCTTTACTGTCTTAACAGATGGGCTCTTCCCTTTCCATATCTCATATGAAGTGGTAGGCAACTGATTTGATCGGAACCCTATTCAATAGGTATGCAACTTCATAAGTGCATAACTCCCTAAAAAGAAATAGGAAACTCAGTAGTACTCATCATAGAGCGCACCATATCATATAGGATGCTATTGCTCTGCCCCGATATACCATCGTGCTATGGTGTATACGGAGGAGTAATGCTGAGAGAGAATCTCATTCTTAGAATAGTCCAGGAATCCCGTGCTCAAGTATTCTCCTCCCTGATCACATCAAAGGACATAATACTTATACCCATTTTTGGTTCTCTACTTCTAACTTATATTTTGTGAATATCTCAAAAGGTTCGGACTTGTGTTTCAACAGGAACATATGTCTGAATCTTGAGAGATCATCAGAGAATGTAATGAAGTACAAAAAACCGGTCTTGGCATGTGTAGACAGGGGACCTTCATACATCAATATGTATCATCCCAAGAGTTCACTAACTCTTTCTCTGTTTCCATTAAACATAGCTATGGTCATCTTATCTCTGTGACATGACTGGCAAGTTTCATAAGATGTAAATTCAAACTAATTTAAATATGCATCTATATGTAACTTCAGCTAGTCGGGTCGCATTGATATGACCTAGTCTACAATACCTCAAGAAGGATTCGTTCATTTCTGAACTCTTCCTCTTGTGTGTGTTCTATATACTAAGAACTGTAGTTTGATTTAGAACGTTAATACTTTTAGATAACGTGCCTGAACCTATCAACTTTTGATATAGGAAATGTTCAAAACATTATCCAACAATACAAAATTATATCCTTCTTTACTAATAAAGAGACTGATATGATTTTGTATATCAGGTTCGGTATCTAATAACATTTGTTCAGAATCAATGTATTCAAGTAATACAGGGTGACAGTGACCAACAGACTTGGCTGCAACACTTGCACCGTTTTCTGCCTCATAAAACTTATCACCCGTTGTCAGTTCTCTACCTTTCTGTAGCCTATGTAGTATATTACATATGTGGGATTCTGATCCGGTATCAGATACCCAGGACGCAGAGGATACTCAGAAACAGTTCTGTGTAATGAACACACCCGAAGATGATGCATCGATATGCACTTTCTTCGTTTGGGCGGCACGGGAATTCTGGTAATCCCCAATTTCCTGCTCTGTCTTATAACAATTATAGGTTGGAGCGGGACCAACGTTCCCCAGCTCAGTATAACAAGCGGGTTCGGTCAATATATCCATTTTAATATCTTGATTAAGGCGTGACATGGTCGCTACCTGGAGAGAGAGAGAAGAAAACACTCTGCGTGCGCTCTTGCAAGATCAGATTGGTTATTTTTTTATCTAATCAGGATGGCTCCCACTGTTTTTATCAAATCTTCCTTCAAACCCTAAAAGGAAAGACTAGCCGGGATTAATTACACGCTACAAGTTCGCCAATCTTTCAGCCAGGCCAGTGTCGGTACTTTGAGGGAGGTTCCCCGTGCTTTCGCACGGACCTAATTAAAGTAAACCTCGTTTTCCCAGAGGCATAACCCCGTTAACACCTTTCTAGACACCTACTTGATCGGCTAATTGTAATGTGTAAAACTCTCCCAGGAGTAACTCTTACTCGCAGCGGGTATCGAGATCCAACTATCTCATAGAAGGTATGCAATCTCATTGCAAATTTCAACACTTGAAATTCCCGATAATATTTTGCCCCTGACGTGCTATGACTTTGACGAAAGCCAACAAACCATAGCCCGCTAGTCAAGTTCAACCCGTACATTTCTTGACTGAATTAAACCCACCCGCACGACCCTTGACGAAAGCCAACAAAGCCTTACGACTACCCTAATCCAATCGCATCGTATGCTGCAGATAAGCAGCATATAGCTACCGCACACTACACTTTGACGAAAGCCAATAAATGTAGCACGAATACTATATACAACTTATCTGAAATGACGGAGGGCTACGACAGGTTTTTCTGAAAACCTATTGCGTAATGAACTTGACATCATTGTAGAATCAAATGATTTTAAAATGGAGTGTTTTTGAGGTTTTTCTAGTTTTGCTAAAGGGGTCACTCCCGGTGAAGGGATCGTCGGCCCTTTCCTCATCGAATAAGGTGCAGGATATATCATATATATCACTATGCAAAGCAAAAACTCCAAAAGCAATCAAAAGACAAACCGAGGGGTGTAGCATCTGCCAGTTATTGCTAAAGAGGTCACTCCCGGTGAAGAGATCTTGACCCTTTCCTTATCGAATAAGGTGCAGGATGTTCTATAAGGAACACCGCGATGCAAAGCAAGAACTGTAGCTACCAGTTTTTGAAAATTCGATTCCATAACATCTTTTAGGTTTCTTTTCTTTCATTAATCATATTAATGAATTCCTATCATTTAAGTCACCTAAACTTCACAGATAAATACGACGTGCACTTATGCCATCCGCATTCGTCTCGATGTCCCTTCGTGCACCGTTAGGTTAGGTAACTAACGAAAGAGCGGGGCAGGGCTAGCGCGAGTGCAAAACATAAGTAACGTCTATATAATATATCATATATATTATATACAGTATCTATCACAATATATCAAATGATCACATCACATATATCGCAGCAGAAGAAACATATGAAATATTGGATATACTAGGACGTCTGTGTTTTCAATACAAGCCTGTATAAAACACGGATTCCATGGTCGCGATGAATAGCCTAACCCACACCCCTAGACCCCTACGAGAGCGGCAAACAACCCTACCAATTCTAGAGTTAGGAGATCCGGACTCGACTCCTCGAGTTGGTCTCCCACTGGACTCCAGAACCCGGTTACTTATGCTCTCCTCCTTGGGTCTATCCTAGTGCGGAAAAGTAAATAATATACAACAACAGTGACATCTTCCGCAACCTGAAAGTGCCCCAATAAAAGAATATTACATACAAGAAATTTTACATGAATGAAAATAAAAAACTCTCATCTCACATAAAACCCCCGGCTATTCAAAACACGACGATCCAATATAACATATCCAGCAACACATAACATCACATGTCATCAACGTAAGTAAATATGCGCATCCCAATTGTCGTTGACATATAGCAACGAAACCGGCGATATCACATATTACACTTACGGTCGCAGAAAAGAAAGTGTAAAACTACAACAGTTGGAATCCGCAACCTCCTTAGACATCGCATGCCTAACAATTATAAACCCCGCATTTTAGTCTCTATATCGAAAACACTTTTCAATATCAAGTCGGGCAATTCAACAAGATTCCCGGCATTTTGATCGAATGCTCGTCGCAAACTTTAGTAGGCGGCCGCACACCCGGCTGCCGTTGACGAAGTGCACTAAGGCAGAACACCGCTGCCGCGAGCACCCGAACGGATGCTTTTGGCGACGGGGTTCTCCTACAGTCACCTGGTCGGGGCTATGGGGCGTGGCTATCTATTAAGTTTACCCGGCGAGTATCCGCGTAAGCTACGTGATTGCGACGGACTTTTGATCACATCAAAATTTCGTGGCAACCGATCAAGTGAGACTAAAGTGCTAGATTTATAACATTCGGATTAGTTATCTCATAACTACTTGTGGATTCCAAATATTGTATCACATTCTAGACAAATAGAAAATGTTAAACTTTTCGATCGAACTATCAAACACCCAAGTTTTTCCCGAAACAGCTCAACACATGAAATAAGTTTAAAAACATTCACTTCATGCCACAGTACCAACGGTCCAGCCGTAGAAGGGTCAAGCCAACGCCTCACATGTGGCACGCCGTACTGCCCCAAACCCTATGGTTCAAAGGGCAGTTCAAGACGGTCACATAATCGAGTTATGGTTTGTTGTCTTGTTCATACCATAATATTGTATTTTATATTCCCCATTCTTATGCATTTTACAATGAAAACAGGTGCTTTTGACGCATGTCTGCTACATGTTACAGGTTACAGGTTCTTGGACAGGAAACAGTGAAAACGATGAAAAGATAATGCAAAAGCAGACTTTAACCAACAAACAGAGAATCTTGATCAAGCCTACATAAAGATCAGTTCACAAAGCAAGATTCAAGATATCGACTCAAAGCGAACGGTTAAAAGTCCATTGCGAATTGTTCACTGGAAATCTGGAACTAACCTAGAAGCCCAAATGGAAAATAACATATATAAACAGTAAGAAAAAGTCACCAGAAGCCAAACCCAAAAAGCCCAGAGCCCAACTCCAGCTTTTGGCCGCGGAACCGCGGCCAAACCAGGCCTCGAGCCGCGGTTCCGCGGCCGTCTAGGGCACGTTGTTCGAGGAAATTTTCCATAAAGCAGAGGCGGCGCGGATCTTTGACTTGGTGTTTTCTTAGAGGGCATTTTTGTAAATACAGATGTGCGAATCAAAATGTAACCTAGGGTTTCCTATTATCTATAAATAGGACTCTAATCATTGTAATTTCTCATGCCTCTTTTCAATCAATAAAATTCAGATTTTCTGAGAGCAAAAATTCAGATCTGTTCTTCTTGTTTGGAGGGAGCCGTCAACTAGTAAGTATTTTTATTCTTTTAATTATAATGTCTTCTCATCCCCTAATGAGCGAGTAGTCTCCTCGCTTGTTAGGGTTAGCCTTAGGGAAAGGGTTGAGAGATGAAATCTCTCGCCCCTTTCAATGCCACCTTCACCTAATGAATTAGAACTTCACGCATACGAGCACAACCGCTCCCTGCGGCATCCTACCCTTCGAGGTAACGATGATCCGTAGTATAAAGGGCCGGTTCCGCGCGTTTTCCGTGAGGGTTAGGATAATTATCAACAAAGGTAGGGTACAAATCTAGAGGAAGAAACATCTTCCCAAAAGATTTGTATCCACTTTATTGATAATTAACTTAACACCTAATAGATCTAAAAAAGGAAGGTATTGAAAGCGGTGAAGAAAAATATTCATTTCCAAAACTTCCCCTAATCCTAACCCTAGCAAGATTCTTAATTAGATTAATTAGATCCAATCTTTAGATTTTCATAAACCAACCAAAACTACAAATATAATCAACTCGTTAGAACACATTAAAGAAATTTACCCGTCTCTGTGGATCGACCCGCACTCACCGGCTAGCTGCGAAGCGACGCCGTTTCTGATTGCGGTAAACTCAAATTTTTGGATCAATCAAATGGCGCCGTTGCCGGGGACGGCGTAATTTTTCTTTTTTGTGAATTTTCGGGTTGATATAAATTTTAAAAATTATAAAAATCTGAAAATATAAAAAATAAAAAAAATTTATCAAACTTGATTTGTTTGAAGGGTGTATTATTTGAATCTTGCAGAACAGCGAAGAAAAGTGGATCTGGAATTTTGCAGAGGGCAAATCAAAATTTGATACATATAAACAGAGAGGAATTCAAAGTGTAGAACCACAGAAATTTTTTCAGTGCGCGATCCCACCAGTAGACCGCTCTTCCGCCGCAAAATGGCTTCTCCCGCCGTGGATCCGCGCTCCTCTGGCCACGTCAGCATGTGAAAATTTTTCTGGTTTGATATCTTTCTCTCCCCTCTGCAACCTCCCATATATTTCTCTGTAAAAATCTTCTGCAGGGTTCTTGCGCTAAAAAAAAAAAAATCTTTCTCCCCCTTCTCGATAACAGATTTTCTGCAGGTTTCTTTGCGCCGCGCTAAAAAAATTCTGATTGCAAGTGATTTTGTTGTTTTGCATATTTTAATCGGATTCTAAGGGGCTATTTGACCAAATCCAGATTGGGTGGGGATTTCATCACCCTTCCCAGGACCCCAGAAAACACCTAAGCATTTTGCATCAACCACCTTTAATTAAAAAAAGATTAGACTCAGACCTAAGGACAGCGAGCTCAATAGGAAAAGGACTAGGGTAGGCATCAGCCGTTTATCCTAACCGACATTGCGGTGTCTAGGCTAGTGGTTTTTAATTAGGCCCACTGTAGTGGTGGTTCCTTCCCACTTACCTGGCCGTATTTGTCCGTGAAGAGGCGGTTTGCGGTCTATTTCTAGCCCTAGTTAGGAGCTGTATAGTAGACCTAGGCAACCCTAGATCTAGGCCTGATTGTGCATGTGTGGTTGATACTTTTGTGTCACGAGTCCATTTTCTAAAACCGTCTTGCAAAACTCTTCAATAAAAAATTAATTAAAAGAAAAATCTTTTAAAAACTTGCAAAAATTTTGTCGCTAGGAAATCCTTGCATTCTTCTATCATGGGTACCCCACATCATAAATCTCTTGCCGAATCTTGGTATCCCGAACCTAACTTTGCGTCGTTTGTCAATGTGTTCGGTCAATTTAAAAACGATCCCTCCATGCCTAAAAAATCTCTGAAAGATCACATAGAGGAGTCTAGGAAAAACAGTTTGACTTTTCAACCCACTTTGTGTCAACCGAGTCAACCTTTACAACCTACATATGTTGACACCACTTCTTCAAGTCCTTCTGTCATTCCTAGGCCGATGTCCATTGCTGAGCATATTGCTCAATCTCGCAGTCGATCTTTCACCTCTCTCCACTCATCTAGTTTTAGGGATCCACACGATTATTCACCTTCTTATCCATATGTTGACCCTACCCCTGTCCTACCACCCACTTCCTATCAGTCCTACCCGACTTTTCCATCTTCACTAGACACTGTTTCTTCACAGCCATTAGGGAGTTTCACATATCCAACCAATTTTGAATCTTTTACTGAAACCCCCTCACCACCTAACTCTAGTTTGAAAGAGTCGTTGGAAGCATATATTGCTGCAACAAATAAAACGATGAGGACAATGGAAGCATCCATGGCCGCCCTTACGCAACCTAGTGAACCGGTAGCTAGTGTCCCGCTAGCTCCGAATTTTTCAATGTGTAAGGCGGCAGTTGGACAGAGTGAGAATGAGAGAGGATTTTCAAATCAAACCCACCCTTACCCAATTGAAACCCACAACTCCGGTTTTCCATCGATTGTTCCAAATGATTCACCAGTTGAAAATAAAAATGAGTTGTGTGATTTTGTAGTGTTTGATTTGCCAAATTGTGAGGAACCCCTTTCGAGTGAAACTGCACCTAATCCTTTCGATCTTTACATCTCCACTCTAGAACCTACATTGATAAATATCCATGCTGTGGATGAAGTGTCTAAAGAAATTGATTTTCACTTGATTGAGGATATAGACGCCGGGAATATTTCGGATGATGAACCTGTCGATTTAATAGAAATTTTATGTTCAAATCATCATCCTGAGTTATTAAATGTTTCTCCCGAATCTCATATGCGTCTAGATTTTGATGATAATGGCATGGATGAATTAAATATTGAGGATAGTACTGAGGAGAGTCTTGAGGATAATATCGAGGTTGAACCATTTTTATTTGATGTGTCAGATTTTCCAATTCAGCCTCCTGAACCTTTGACTGTTATATCACCCTCCCTCCTTCCTATTGTTCCGAACGAACAAATGACCATTACGCTTTCATCTCCTAT
The DNA here is from genome assembly GCA_030015575.1 of Agapanthus africanus. Lineage (NCBI taxonomy): Eukaryota > Viridiplantae > Streptophyta > Magnoliopsida > Asparagales > Amaryllidaceae > Agapanthus > Agapanthus africanus. Next base: position 664,922,515 of record CM057340.1, read on the forward strand.
ACCAAGTTCGGCGTACCCATGTTTTCTTACGAATCTTGAGGGATTTGACCCCATTTCCCGACGGGTTGGTAGGTTAGCGCAATCGCTTTTAACACATCGGTCATCACAAATTGCGCTAATTTATTCACTCAATTTACACCCTCAAGATCGCACTTCACTTCTTTCTTCTTTCCATCTTTCTTCTCCCCCACCGAGACTGTATTCTACCCCTCTTCCCACACGGTCTCGCGTGTCTCTCATTTCTTTCCTCTGCACCCTATTCTTGCACCAACTATACCATTACCACGATAAGATCTTTGAATGGTTGGTGCTAACCTTTGGCTTGTGTAAGGCCAAGCTTAAGTTTGGGGGGAACCTTTGTATATATGTATATATCCTTTTGTTTTCTTTTTCAATAAAAAAATAAAAAAAAATTCAAAACAAAAAAAAATAATTGTAAATAAATAAACAGGGGAGTACCGACATTTTAACCCTCTTGGTTTAGCATGACAGTGAGGACACTGTCAAATTCAAGTTTGGGGGTATGCTCGGTACGTCTTCTTCCTTCGCATTCATTTGTACATATTTTTGCATTTGCATATTTATTTGAAAACCCATAAAAAATTGAAAAATTTCAAAAATTATAAAAATAATTGTATTCAATATTGGCTAATTGACTTGAGTTTGACAGATAGGTTAACTAGCTAGGAACAACTAGATCTTAGACTTAGTGAATTAAAAAAAACCTAAAAATAACATTCCTTAAAGTTTAACGGTAGAAAGTATATGTTTCTGTAGTTTATTTAGAAATAGGCAAATTTTGGGTTCACTTCTTGGGCTAAGTCGAAACAAGGGAAGAGTATTAAAACTTTTATTAGAGTATAAGTTTGAAAAATAGTTCCTAGCTTAAATCTAGATTCTGAAAATGTATACCCTACAATTTGCACAATCACGCACCTTGAAACTTGGAATAGTAGAGGAGACCTTGAAATGCTCTTGTCTAAAGTCCTTAGTACAATGAAAATAAAAGAGAAAAAAAGTGAATAAAGAATAAAAAAATGGACACTGGTTTTTGTGATTACTTAAGGCTGCAAAAATAAATATCTAGCGAGGGTGCGTCATCACCTAGTGCCTTAGACCAACTGGTTTGGGAGTCACTGCTAAAGCCTTGGGTGTTGCAAGGACTAGGAAGTACGCTTTAAAGTGCAAACGCATTTTGTAATCGGTCGTTGGTACCTCAAGAAGTATTAACGGTCGCATGAAGGATGTGTAAGCGAATTTCATTCACCAACTAATTAGTGCTTTGGACAATGGACGAGAGTACGATTGCTTGATTTGAATTTCCAAGTGTAGGGGTGATATTTACACACACGTAGGGATATGTGATTAGAGTATAGATAAGAGAAAGGAATGAAGAATAGAACTTGTATCTTTAATAGAGTTGATAGAAATTCCTAAGTGGAGATAAAACCCTAGAAGGAAAACTTAAGAAATGCTGAAAGCTAAGTAGATCTGCAGGATATATATAATCTTAAGTTAAATAATGAGGAAGTGTGAAGAATATGGGTGGATAATTTGCGGGTCGACGATAATAGAATTCTTAGTTAGAAAACCTAATTGGAGAACAAAAGTCGAAAGGCCAAATTGATAGGATTTTGTGGGTAGTATCCGCTGAAAACCCTCAGGAGACAACACTCCTCCTACTAGGGACACCTAGAGGTTTAACGGCTTATTGCACGAGCTCAGTGCAATCGCGTTTCCCTGCGAAAGTGCGGTTAGGTTTTTTGTAGAGAATAAAACAATAAGTTTGCTCGAGGACGAGCAAAAGATAAGTTTGGGGGTATTTGTTCATACCATAATATTGTATTTTATATTCCCCATTCTTATGCATTTTACAATGAAAACAGGTGCTTTTGACGCATGTCTGCTACATGTTACAGGTTACAGGTTCTTGGACAGGAAACAGTGAAAACGATGAAAAGATAATGCAAAAGCAGACTTTAACCAACAAACAGAGAATCTTGATCAAGCCTACATAAAGATCAGTTCACAAAGCAAGATTCAAGATATCGACTCAAAGCGAACGGTTAAAAATCCATTGCGAATTGTTCACTGGAAATCTGGAACTAACCTAGAAGCCCAAATGGAAAATAACATATATAAACAGTAAGAAAAAGTCACCAGAAGCCAAACCCAAAAAGCCCAGAGCCCAACTCCAGCTTTTGGCCGCGGAACCGCGGCCAAACCAGGCCTCGGGCCGCGGTTCCGCGGCCGTCTAGGGCACGTTGTTCGAGGAAATTTTCCATAACGCAGAGGCGGCGCGGATCTTTGACTTGGTGTTTTCTTAGAGGGCATTTTTGTAAATACAGATGTGCGAATCAAAATGTAACCTAGGGTTTCCTATTATCTATAAATAGGACTCTAATCATTGTAATTTCTCATGCCTCTTTTCAATCAATAAAATTCAGATTTTCTGAGAGCAAAAATTCAGATCTGTTCTTCTTGTTTGGAGGGAGCCGTCAACTAGTAAGTATTTTTATTCTTTTAATTATAATGTCTTCTCATCCCCTAATGAGCGAGTAGTCTCCTCGCTTGTTAGGGTTAGCCTTAGGGAAAGGGTTGAGAGATGAAATCTCTCGCCCCTTTCAATGCCACCTTCACCTAATGAATTAGAACTTCACGCATACGAGCACAACCGCTCCCTGCGGCATCCTACCCTTCGAGGTAACGATGATCCGTAGTATAAAGGGCCGGTTCCGCGCGTTTTCCGTGAGGGTTAGGATAATTATCAACAAAGGTAGGGTACAAATCTAGAGGAAGAAACATCTTCCCAAAAGATTTGTATCCACTTTATTGATAATTAACTTAACACCTAATAGATCTAAAAAAGGAAGGTATTGAAAGCGGTGAAGAAAAATATTCATTTCCAAAACTTCCCCTAATCCTAACCCTAGCAAGATTCTTAATTAGATTAATTAGATCCAATCTTTAGATTTTCATAAACCAACCAAAACTACAAATATAATCAACTCGTTAGAACACATTAAAGAAATTTACCCGTCTCTGTGGATCGACCCGCACTCACCGGCTAGCTGCGAAGCGACGCCGTTTCTGATTGCGGTAAACTCAAATTTTTGGATCAATCATGTCTTCTAGAGGGTCCATCGCGTTACTTGCACTACTTAGAACGTTCTTGAACCACGGAAAAATCCAACACTTGGAAATTTTCCGGCAGGGGAAAAATTGGGTATTTATATCCGGTCGAACTTTTTTAACATATTCAAAAATTATCCGGAAAAACACATAGACGAAGTTAAATAAACCGATCGAATCATCGAATCCCCAAAACAACCCAGAAAATTCAACTGTTGAATATAAGTTAAAATTACCCAGAAAACACAGGAATCAATATAGGACATTACTGTGCAAAGCACGTGCCAAGAATCACCTTTATGGCCGCGGAACCGCCGCACATGCTAGGGTGGGGCCACGGTTCTGCGGCGCTTTGGTTGACTTGGGCTCATGTGCTTCACAGTAACTCTTATAATACCCTGCTGTATTTTTTGGATATTTTTAATTTGGAAAAATCCACATTTTCAGAAAATGTACAGAGAAGGGTTTGAGTTAGGGTTTCGAGGTTCGATCGGATTTCTAACATCGTCTACATTTCACCTAAAGCTCTACCTGGGCTCTTATACCACTGTAGGGTTACTAGGCACACTCAAGAGGTTCCACAAGGCATCAACCATGCCAAGAATTCAAATTTTCCGGTGCCAAGAAACCCTAAACTAGATCGATTACTAGAGGTAAGGCGAAAAAGAGAAGCAAGCAAACTACTTTGATACTAAGTGAATGGAAATACAACCTTTGTAGATCCGGTCCTCCACTTCTTTAGCTCCGTGATGACGTCCCTTCGCTGCGATCACCGGGATCCCAGAATCTAGCGATGGTTTCGTCGGAGAAATGAGCGGGCTAGGTCGTTGACTTCGATGCCGAAGATGATCTACGTCAAGGCAACTCTAACTCAAGCTCCATCACTTGGTCATGAAACTTGTGAAGATAACACACTCTACTACATGGCAAGTGGTAGAGGATGAAGGAAGTGGGTTCACTTTGGATTTGGATTTCTCACTTGATTTCATCACTTAGAATTTTCTAGCAAGCTTTTCTTTTCTTCATGAAGAAGATGAAGAAGAAGAATAAAAAAGAATTAACTTAAAAGAAAATTCAAGTGAATCTTATCATTTAGCAACCATGGGTGAGTTAACTTGTGTAGCGAATAAACCAGGGTTTAGGTGTAATGTTTAGGTTAAGGAAAAAACAAAATGGTAAAGACTTTCAAAGCTTCATGAAGCTTCATGAATAAAACAAAGCAAGCCTCCATTTTATTTTTGCCAAAATGAATAAAGAAAATAAATAAAACAAATTAAAACCTAACCATTAACCTAAAGATGGTTTAAAGCAAACATACACCCAAGTTTGCATGTATCATCAAACATGATACAATCTAGTGCACAAAAATATATCACATATACAATTTGTGCATATCAAGTGAGAAAATCAATCTTAAGTGAACCAATACTAGTTAATGTAAAGTAATATATCAAATATATAATTATACATTAAATCATTAAATCAACACTTGATTTAACGATCCGGTCATACTGCATATAACCAACTAATATCAATAATAACAACTTATCGAATCAACACTTGATCCGATAACCCGGCTATATCGCATACAACCGATTAATGTCACAAATCGCGAGAATAGAATACAGTATCACATACTGGTATTATTCTCGGTCCCGCACATATCTCATATGCACTCCTATTTCGTTTTGCTTGAGCCAGGAAACCCCTGTGTAGGACTCTAAAGACTCGTCAATACGCCGGCAGTAGGTGATGATCATATCAAACACCCACAAGCCGCAAGCGGTCTGCTAAACGTAACGGCCACCCGGGTATTGAGCGATCAAAAGATCAACGAGCAAGCCCGCTCACACTCTTATGAATCCAACCAGCAACACTACCGTACAGTCCGGTCTGTTCGTCTAATATGTCACATATCTCGTCTAGGGGTGGTAAACGTCAGACCCCAATAACTTGATAAGTCGTGTCGATATGAGGCTCATAACGGGTCGAGAAACTACCGGTAACACTTACCAGTAAATCCCTAAAGCAGCCTTGGCCAAGGACTTCCTGTTATAGCCAATCGAGCATAGCGCAACATCAACTCCCTATACCGGGAGAGACGAAACCCCTCCTATCGCTCATTGCCTCCATGTGATTCGGGACTGTACCCCAAAACCACCGTTTTGCACACCCTCTTGGACGTGGTAAGGTGGAAATCAAAGTACAGTGGGAATCACACAAGACTCTATGACGATCTCGGGTCTACAGACTAACCTGCACCAGTGTCACCAGAGAACTGCCATCTGACGTAAGGTATAATACCAGCTGGGAGTTCTCGGCGAGTCCGTCCAGTGTACCCAGTCTCCACTGAGCACCCGTATATTGTTGGAGATAGTGCCCTCAGAGTCAATTATTGGATCACAGGCACGTGATTGCAATGATTGAGGGAGGACCTATCCCGGTACGACAGTCTTACTCGAGATGATAGTTTGCTATCTGGTTTACCTTTATCATCGTGTACTGCTTTAGGTGACCTGACAGGTCGCTATTACACGTTGATAGAGCCCCTAGGATTCTTGCTTGACGACCAGCAGTATGAGGGCGATCATATACGTGAGAGCTGGGGTCTACAAGCACATCCTTAAATGGTCCCTAGTCGTGGGAGTTTCGAGACAGGGCATCGATTCTCCAGAGTAGACTAGTGTATACAGTCGAGACCCCGACGAGGGGCGGTGGCCGGTCTCACAAGCCACTGGTGTCAGTTGGTTCACCTAAGATGTATACAGGTGCTCATTGGGTTATGAGTACACCGGACAGGACTCGCCGGGAACATGCTAGTTGGTCTTATACCTGACGTCAGATAGCAGTTCCCAGGTGACATGTGTACAGGTTAGTTCATCGACCTGGGGATCGTCATTTGTCTCGTGTGAGTTCCCACTGTACTTTGATTACTACCCTACCACGGCTCAAAGGAGTCGTGCAAACAGGTTTTAGTTGGGTACAGTCCCGAGGCACATGGAGGCAGTGAGCGGATCTTCGGGGGTTCGTCTCTCCCGGTATTGGGGGTGAGGTCGCACTGTGTCTAGGAGAGACATTACACGAAGTCCTTGGCCAAGGCAGGAGATTTACTGGTAGGTATTCCAGTAGTATCTCAGGGTGTTCTGGGCTACACTCCGACACGACTTGTACCGCTTTTGGGGGTCTGACTTTTACCCACCCCCTAGGCCCGACATGCGATGCTCATAGACGAACGGACCGGACTGTACGGATATTGTCACTGACAGGCTCAGTAGGGTGTTAGGATGAGTTCGCTCATCGACGTCCCTTTTGGTCAATAGCTGGAGGCCCGTTACGTATTGGCTTATACCTCTGACGTGCTAGTGGTTAAATCCACAGCCATAGTATTGACGAGTCTTTAGAGTCCACCACACTTTCAGTTACTCAAGCTTTCGGGCGAAACGCTGTAGAGGCCGTATGGAGATATGGCAGGGTCCGATCAGATACGTGCGGTATTGCACGGATCAGGATCGGACGGTTTGTACTTTTGGCCGTATGGATATATGGCAGGGTTCGATCGGATACGTGCGGTATTGCACGGATCAGGATCGAACGGATATTACTAGCTGGCTTTGGTTTAAGCCGGATACTAGTTTAGTACTGTGTAGATTTTGTCTCATTGCATTTGTATCCGGACGAAATACAGATGCGGGTGTGTATGCACAGTATCGGGGTTTTCCTGTAATTTATTACGGGACCAGTTTTTTGGAGTTGCCAGTTTGCATTCCGTTCCGGCCGGTTTTCCTTTGTTTTTTCCCGGCCGGACTTTTCCGATGGAGGGGGTAATTTGCAGTTTTGCAAATTACATTTGTGGAGGGGTTTTCTTGTAAAAGATTGATTATGATAGCTTCATATCTTTTACTCCATCACTTGCTTTAATGATGATTGAAAGGGTATGGGTTGGATTTAATATAAGCATGGTGTATGTTTTCTTTATGGTCACCCTTTCACTTTTACTACAATAACCTCCCTTCATAGTTTTGCAATTTTGATTCCTCCACCATTCTTAAAAAGGGGCCGGCCATTCATTTGAGAGGAGTGAGAGGAGTTCATTTTGGTATGAGGGATTAATTCACATATCATTTTCATGCTTGCAAAATTCTTCACTTCATTCCAAAGTCCATTCATGTTTCCTCCATCCAAAGGCAACTTAACCCCAATGAGACATCTACACTACACTTCCTACAGCAAATCTTGGACGCGTCGATTCGCCAGCTTCGCGCCCGAGTTGCCTCGGTATTGAGGTGGGAGCCCGTAAAAGCTACAGGCGATGTGGTGCCCTTTCCGACGAGGAGGAGACGGACGGAGATCCCGCGAGGAGATCGGAGTGGAGATGAAGACCGGAGGACTCGGATCAGTCGGTACATCTCTTCCCTTTCTTGTTAGTAGCTTAGACTTGTTAATGGTTACGATCCGGGTGTTTAGTGCGCGGTGGTGCCGGTTTGCAAAGTCCGCAAAATTAAAGTTTATCACCGTTTCCGCATTTGGCCGTCGGATTGACGGCCGGGGCGCCGCCGTGCACTTACAGTGGTATCAGAGCCTCGCCATTAACTTCGTCTAGCTTCGTTTGATGTGTTTTGCATTTCCGATCGACCAAAATTCCAAAATCTATATTTTAGTTCACGACAGTTTTCTGTTGAAATTTTTTGGTCTCCAAAAATTTTTCAGGTTGTATAAAATTGATGGACTGGAGACTATAAGACTACTGGAAAAATTCGATGCATTCAGTCAATGATTGGAGCGCGGAACCGCGGCCAAACCCCCCCTGGGGCCGCGGTTCCGCCGCACATTGAAGTCTTCAATGCATCAATTTTTCCCAGTAAGCTTCTGGGCTATTTTTAGGGCTTTTGGAATATTAAAATTGGGCCCAGGTTTTCTGTGAGTTCTACAGTTTTGATTGGGGGCCCACTTGTTAATTGTTTGATCAATCGGAAAATTTTAAACACATTTTTCACAGTATTTACATTATATCTGCGACCGTGAATGTCACTCGATCGGTAAATCCGGTCTAACTGCTATAGCCCGGTTAGACGGATTTGCGAACGTGACTTTCACGTTGATGTTCTGTGTTTTGCTGTGATGTTGCGGATCGGTCGTGGGGGATAGCCTGGATGCAATGCTAGTACAGTTTTGTTGTATTATGTACATTTGATATTGCGGGGTGAGCGTCCGACATGTGGACTGCCGTCACTGCCTGTTTGTATTATTATTTTGGGGCACGACCTGGTTGCGGTCGATGTACCCGTTGTATGTATATTTTACTTTCTGTACTAGGATTGCCCCGCGGAGGGGTGCACGGATAGCCGGGTTCTAGAGGGCAACAAGCCCGCATCTCAGGGCATTGAGACGGAGTGGGCTTCAGTCTGGAATTGGCGGGCTATTCGCCGCACTCGTAGGGGGTACAGGTTGACCCAGGAGGGGTGCCCAAGTTACCGGATTCCGTGAAGTGCTGGGTGGTCCATTCATAGTGCTGAAGGGGGCTGCCTCACTTCAGGTTTTGGCGGGTGACTTGCCGCGCCCGTAGGGGTCTAGGTTTTCGTTGCACAGGCTATCCACACGACCAGGGGAACGTCGGGTTTCAGTAGTGGCTCTGTGAAACCCGGGGATCCCAGATATCTGTATTGTTCTGTGATGCTGTACATTTCTGTGATGTTGCATTTTATTCACGCCTTGAGCGAATACTATATATTGGTATATATATTAGTAGATGTTGTATATGTTTTTCATCCGCGCTAGTCCAGTCCCCGCTCTGCCGTTAGTTAGCTAACCTAACGGGTGATGACGGGACCCAGTGGCGAATGCGGATGGCATATACGTACGTCAGTATATTTTCGTTCTTTGTGGTGTGATCAATTGATGGGACTGCATTGATTCGGATCAATGCAAGTTAAACAAACCTAATATGATGTTGTTGGAACACTTTTCAAAAAGCTGTTATTGCAAGGACGTTCACTTTTGTTTTGCATCGTGGTATTCATTTGGAATATCCTGCTCCTCAGTCGACGAGGCAAGGGCCGAGATCCCTTCACCGGGAGTGACCCCTTGGACAGAAGTTTGCGTCAGGGCATTAACTTCACTATAGCCGATTACTTTTGCTTTGCATCGTGGTATTCAGTTGGAATATCCTGCACCTCATTCTACGGGGAAAGAGCCGAGATCCCTTCACCGGGAGTGACCTCTTTAGTAAAGGTTTTCGTCACTATGTTTTCTAAAAAGCTATCCGTTCCTTCGACGGTATCAAGTTCATTACGTTAAAGGTTTTCGCCAGAAACCATTCGTAGCCCTCCGTCGTTTCATATGGGTAGTCAATAGTATTCAAGCTGTGTTTGTTGGCCAAAGTCAAGGCACAGTGTTTGGTAGCTGTTGGTTATTCATATGCAGCATAGATAGATGCGTTGGTTTGGGGCAGTCGTATAGCCTTGTTGGCCAAAGTCAAGGGCTTGTACGGGTGGGCTCAAATTAACCTGGAGAATGACGGGCAGAACTTGACATGTGACTTATGATTTGTTGGCCAAAGTCAAGGTCATAAGAGCATGGGGCAGAAATCACATCGGGAGTTTCAAAAGAACTGAAACTTGCCAGATATGCGCATACCTTCTGGAGTGTTATACCGTGAGCGGATTCCGTCACGTTATCATGCGATGATAGTTGGATCCCGATTCCCACTGATGAGTTGGTTTACTCCTCGGGTGACCCCGACTAATTCTTCTTTCAGGTTTGGAGGAGAATTTGAGGTACAGTGGGAGGTTTCCAGATTAGATAAAGGGATAACCATTCTGATCTAGGTTAGAGTGCACGCTGAGTGTTTCTTTTCTCTCTCTCTTGGCAGCGACCATTGACCCGACCCTAAGACTATGACTCAGTGACCAAGTTGACCGAACCTTCTTTACACCGGCTTTTGGATTGTCAGAGTTGCAGACCTCATTGCCACTCTTACTTTTACCCTTTTCTCCAGGACACCCCGTATTACTGCGAACGTCCACTTCCATTGGACAAAACCATCGTATGGTTAGATACGAACTCGAAGGAATTCGAGGATGGTTTCCGGTTCTGGAGAAAACGAATAGGATTATTCAGTTGTCTTTTCCCTTTTACCTTCTCTCAAGTTGTGAGTACTCCTTGGTTTAGGAGATAGTACACCTATTATGCAAATTGGATAGTCTTCTTCCAAACCTTAGGCTGGTGCCGACCGGTGGGGAATGAGGAAAACCAATTAGCATAACGATGGTGTGCAGAAGGTATTAAGTTCAGAAAAAGCAAGGGATTAGTAAGAGGGCAAAGTAAATTGCGACTGATATTCACGACCAAACCAAGTATTTCTTCGCCAATCCTAAATCACCTTTGTATTTCTCCAGGACACTCCGTATCATTACGAAGATCCACAGTTTATTGGATACTCCATCGTATGGTTATATACGAACTCGAAAGGAACTTGTTCCAGTTCGGGGATGGATTCTGGTTTAGGAGAAATAGGAATAAGGTTTATTCAGGTGTCTTTTATCTTCACCTTCTCTCGCATTGCGAGTGATCCTAGGACTAGGACAGTACACCCATTATGCTTATTGGATAGTCTTCTTCCAAACCATAGGCTGGAGCCGAACGGTAGGGAAGGAAGAAAACCATTTGGCCTAAGGGGTGTGCAGAAGGTAACGACTAAAGACATATAAAGGGATTTGGAGAGGTGGCAAAGAATTATGCGGTTATAGTTGTGAATCTGGATAATGGTAGAGGCATTACTAAGAATACCAGGATACCCCATCGAAACATTTCAATGTTTCAGTTTCACTGTGTACTGTTAAAAGAAAACTGATTTTCCGATTAGACACTTGCTCCAGGGTATGTATTTACCAGGTATGATTCTCACATCTGTATGGTTTTACAGATGATGAGTGGGAGTAAGTTATTGGGAATTAGGTGATCATCCTCATTATATCAGGACTCGTTGTAATCGGTGATATTTGAGGAAATCGCCTGGGTTGTTTGCCGGACGGCAAATATTTGGTTTTGAATATCCGTTGTTATGTACCAATTTCAAATCGATATATCTGTACGTCTATTTTCATAGAGTGAGATATACTTTTTGAGATTATGTCAGTGACATTTACCTATATCAGTGGATGGTTAGGTAAGGAGCATTAAACAGCGGTGTAATTCTTCTTAACCATAAGTACAGTTTTCAACTTATGACACACAGTGAAAGAGTTGTTAGACTCGGCGGACTTATACAGAGTATTGTATGTTGTCCAGTGTCCATTAGGACAGAGGGGTTGGTCCTCATACTATATTCTGTTTACTTTTAACTTCTCTAGTTCTTAGACATGTGTTTCGTAGAAACACAGGGTCTAAGTTTTGAGGAGTTATAGGTATTTGAATAGAGTAGAGAACCAGGTGTAGCAAGTATCGGGATTCTTCAAAGTGATCGAAGATGTAGATACTTGTGTATGGTATTCAGTTGATAGTAATGATAAAGAGAAATTGCTTCTCTTTCAGGTTACTCATAATTGGAAGCATTCCTAAGTTGAGTAACGCTGATCGGCCTCTCTCCATTTAGTAGACATGCACTGGAGACAGCTGCATGATTTGAATCTGGTTCAATTAAATCAGTGCCTCTGGTTCTATATTGGATATAGAACAGTTCATATCTTAACATTGTTAAGGTACGGGGAGTTGTCCGGCTTATGATTAAAACCAGACTCTGGATAACTCAAGGCACGTTTCTGTAATGGCTGTTTGTGGGTTGACCCAGGCTATGACGAGGGTTGACTTTCTACCATCTGGCAGATCAATAGAAATATTGTTCTAGACTCGCCACAGTTTTGTTAAAAATGGATTTTTTCAAAGACAGTAGTGGGAGTATGGTAGAACTGGAAGTGATTCCAGAACCGCAAACGATTACTGAAGATTTGATAAGGAACCTAATGATTCAATCTGATTTGACATTCCATTGGCCACTCCGCAGATAAGGTGGGTAACTTCAGGCACCCGAGAGGTACTCCGGTAGCCTCAAGGACGGTGACAGGGAAGTTCTGGTTTACCCACACTTGCCATTGTTGTTGTTCCAGGCTGCGAGACCCGGCAGGAGGATGAGTATAGCGTCGTTCTAAACTAGCTTTAGAAGTGCACGTCTATATGACTCTGCCAGAGGGTTGTCGTAGTCAGTGGGAGCAGCGGAAGCATTGGTGGACATCAGGCTTATGTCTATTTATAGACTAAAGCAGATATAGCGGAGATAGATCATCTATTTCTGATGTGACAGTTATAGGTTTGACGTCATCAGAATAGGGGATGGATCTGTTGAGAAGGTAGTAGGGTGTGATATCCTGGTTTTGGATGACATACACATAGTAGGAAGTGATATTCCTATACTACGATCGGTTATTCTTTGGTCGTCACACAGTGGTTTCTCCACAAAGGACTTGGACATTATATCAGACATACTGGTTACTAGATCTATGGTTTTTAGATTTAGATTTGGGTGGTTTCCCAATCAGGGTACCTTGACAGCATTCTAAGAGTATTTAGAAAGGACGACTCCTGGTACGGTGGTGTACCTGCAGGTGATGGAGTCACTCTCTCTAAAGGTGTCTTATAGACTAAAGTAGAGAGGGATGTGCATGATTGGCAGATCACTTGCTTAGGCAATTGAGTCAATCATGTGATGTCAAGTACCACACCAGATGTTGTTCTTGCACTAGATGCAATAAGTTGCAATTGATCCAATCCTAGAGAAACAGTCGGAAGCAGTTTTAGAACATAAGTGGATGTTCTAGGGATATGATAACGACAGCCTCATTTGGGAGACAGTTATCATTCCAGGCTTCCAAGGTGACAAGGACGACAAGGAGGTTGTCAGAGTTATAGTTTTTCCTTCTGACGAGGGGCAGTATTTTGGACAGGTGGTCCAAGAAAATACTGAGGGTGGCATGGCGCAGGATACTGATTAAGTTCAGTTGACGATACTGTCTAAGAAGTTTGGATTTGGAGTTCATTTATGAGCTAGGTCCCATCAGACATCCAGACATTCTAAGACAGGTATTGCTCATTTCGGGAGATGGTTTTCTCCGCGAACTTGAGATATAGAGAGACATAGAAAGAAACTTCAGAGCGGATCCACTCGCTGAGGCTATTCCTCGAACGCAATAGTTTCGCAAACAGGCTTTGTGCGACTGACTAGTAGAGGAGTTGGGTGTTCGGTATCACACGGGCTGTGAGTATGCGACATCGCAATAATTAGCCTTGAGTGCAAGTGGGAGATTGTTGGAGATAGTGCCCTCAGAGTCAATTATTGGATCACAGGCACGTGATTGCAATGATTGAGGGAGGACCTATCCCGGTACGACAGTCTTACTCGAGATGATAGTTTGCTATCTGGTTTACCTTTATCATCGTGTACTGCTTTAGGTGACCTGACAGGTCGCTATTACACGTTGATAGAGCCCCTAGGATTCTTGCTTGACGACCAGCAGTTTGAGGGCGATCATATACGTGAGAGCCGGGGTCTACAAGCACATCCTTAAATGGTCCCTAGTCGTGGGAGTTTCGAGACAGGGCATCGATTCTCCAGAGTAGACTAGTGTATACAGTCGAGACCCCGACGAGGGGCGGTGGCCGGTCTCACAAGCCACTGGTGTCAGTTGGTTCACCTAAGATGTATACAGGTGCTCATTGGGTTATGAGTACACCGGACAGGACTCGCCGGGAACATGCTAGTTGGTCTTATACCTGACGTCAGATAGCAGTTCCCAGGTGACATGTGTACAGGTTAGTTCATCGACCTGGGGATCGTCATTTGTCTCGTGTGAGTTCCCACTGTACTTTGATTACTACCCTACCACGGCTCAAAGGAGTCGTGCAAACAGGTTTTAGTTGGGTACAGTCCCGAGCCACATGGAGGCAGTGAGCGGATCTTCGGGGGTTCGTCTCTCCCGGTATTGGGGGTGAGGTCGCGCTGTGTCTAGGAGAGCCATTACACGAAGTCCTTGGCCAAGGCAGGAGATTTACTGGTAGGTATTCCAGTAGTATCTCAGGGTGTTCTGGGCTACACTCCGACACGACTTGTACCGCTTTTGGGGGTCTGACTTTTACCCACCCCTTAGGCCCGACATGCGATGCTCATAGACGAACGGACCGGACTGTACGGATATTGTCACTGACAGGCTCAGTAGGGTGTCAGGATGAGTTCGCTCATCGACGTCCCTTTTGGTCAATAGCTGGTGGCCCGTTACGTATTGGCTTATACCTCTGACGTGCTAGTGGTTAAATCCACAGCCATAGTATTGACGAGTCTTTAGAGTCCACCACACTTTCAGTTACTCAAGCTTTCGGGCGAAACGCTGTAGAGGCCGTATGGAGATATGGCAGGGTCCGATCAGATACGTGCGGTATTGCACGGATCAGGATCGGACGGTTTGTACTTTTGGCCGTATGGATATATGGCAGGGTTCGATCGGATACGTGCGGCATTGCACGGATCAGGATCGAACGGATATTACTAGCCGGCTTTGGTTTAAGCCGGATACTAGTTTAGTACTGTGTAGATTTTGTCTCATTGCATTTGTATCCGGACGAAATACAGATGCGGGTGTGTATGCACAGTATCGGGGTTTTCCTGTAATTTATTACGGGACCAGTTTTTTGGAGTTGCCAGTTTGCATTCCGTTCCGGCCGGTTTTCCTTTGTTTTTTCCCGGCCGGACTTTTCCGATGGAGGGGGTAATTTGCAGTTTTGCAAATTACATTTGTGGAGGGGTTTTCTTGTAAAAGATTGATTATGATAGCTTCATATCTTTTACTCCATCACTTGCTTTAATGATGATTGAAAGGGTATGGGTTGGATTTAATATAAGCATGGTGTATGTTTTCTTTATGGTCACCCTTTCACTTTTACTACAATAACCTCCCTTCATAGTTTTGCAATTTTGATTCCTCCACCATTCTTAAAAAGGGGCCGGCCATTCATTTGAGAGGAGTGAGAGGAGTTCATTTTGGTATGAGGGATTAATTCACATATCATTTTCATGCTTGCAAAATTCTTCACTTCATTCCAAAGTCCATTCATGTTTCCTCCATCCAAAGGCAACTTAACCCCAATGAGACATCTACACTACACTTCCTACAGCAAATCTTGGACGCGTCGATTTGCCAGCTTCGCGCCCGAGTTGCCTCGGTATTGAGGTGGGAGCCCGTAAAAGCTACAGGCGATGTGGTGCCCTTTCCGACGAGGAGGAGACGGACGGAGATCCCGCGAGGAGATCGGAGTGGAGATGAAGACCGGAGGACTCGGATCAGTCGGTACATCTCTTCCCTTTCTTGTTAGTAGCTTAGACTTGTTAATGGTTACGATCCGGGTGTTTAGTGCGCGGTGGTGCCGGTTTGCAAAGTCCGCAAAATTAAAGTTTATCACCGTTTCCGCATTTGGCCGTCGGATTGACGGCCGGGGCGCCGCCGTGCACTTACATATATCATCTCTGATGTCAAACACCAATGGATATAGGATCATCCATCGCCCATCTGTCTGGGTCGAGAAGGTATACGCTAGTCTACTCTGGTATATCGATGCCCTGTCTCGATACACCCACGACTAGGGACTTTGAAGGATGTACTTATGGACTACCATGTCCCCACTAGTATGATCCGCATTATAGTCTAGGTAGTCAAGTACACATCCTAAGGGCTTTACCAACATGTAACAGAGAGACAATCAGTGTACACGTTAAAGTAAAGAGTAACCAGATAGCATACTATCATATCGAGCAAGAAAGTCATCCCTATATACGTCCAAGCATCCACTACAATATACATCCTATGTATAGTAATGGCCTCTAGGGCATACATATAACTAACACGTGTTATCTATCATCAGCTCGGTGACTGGCACTGGGAAATCATCCTTCGGGCAGGCTTTATTGAGATCCCGAAAGTCTACACATATGCGCACCGTCCAATTTTTCTTCATTACCGGGACGATATTGGCGATCCAGTCAGGATATTGAATTTCCTGGATGAAGCCGGAGTCGATCAGCTTCTTGACTTCGGCGTTGATGCCCATCTCAAGCTCGAGCCGCATTCTTCTCGGTGCTTGTTTGATTGGTTTAACGTCCGGGGATATCGCCAATTTATGCACAGCAATTTCTGGATCTAGTCCTGGCATTTCGGAATAGTTCCATGTGAAGCAATCTTTATGCTGCCTATGAAGGTATTTTAATGAAGCCACCCTCTTTTCAGACAGCAGCTCACTAATGAATGTCGGTCACGGGTCATTCGCCGTCTCCAACTCAATTTTCTTGAGGTTATCCGCAGTGGTATGTATTCCATCTTCCAGCTCTTTCGGTGCTGGTGGGAATTCTGAGATCACCTCGTCATTTCTATTTTCAAAGCACCAGGGAAGGTCATCGATATTCTCGGGCTCTTCTTTTGATATTGTTATCATATGACAAGTACGAGATCTCTTCCAAGACCGATGTGTATTTGGTTCTACTCTCGTAGCCTTGGGTTCATGCTTCTGTGGCGGCGTTACCCTCCAGCTGTCAGATAGAGCGAACTTGCCGAGCTGATACTGATTTTCAACCCAGTTCTTGAAGGTGAAGCAATCTTCGAGAGGGTGCCCTATTACCCTGTGATAAGAGCAATAGTTCGGGTGTGAGACTTTGCCTGCTTGTTCGGGGTGCTTGGACTCCGGAAGCATAAGCATTTGGTGCTTTATAGCTAGGTCAAGTATCTTCTTTGTCTTGTCTTGAGGAAAAGAGTATGCTCGACTCATTTTCTTCATAAGGGATAAATCCGGACCGCTCGATTCCCGACTGCGTGGCTTCTTGGTCCCGCTTTGTCGTTCCTGAATGTCTTTTCCGCTTTTTGACTTGTTTCTGCCTCTGTGTCACGCCTTTTTTACAACAGGTTGACAGGGAGCGGCATTTTTGTCTTTCACAGCCTGTTGAAGGAGGCGTTGTGTCCTGGCTTTCTCGTAGATGGCCATTTCGCGGTTGTGGTCGTCTCGAACTTTGTGACCAGCTTCCCTTATAAGCTTGTCCATTTGTTCTTCGAACGACGGACTGGGCATTTTTGCATCGGGGACTTTTTCTGGCTCAGGATTAGCATCTTCCCAATGAGCATCCCCTTCCTCATCAAAGTTATGCACAACATAGCAGTCACGGAGTAGCTCCCGTTTCTTGGACTGAACATATCCAAGCCCGATTGCTTCCATTCTCCCATTGGGCAACTTGTGCTGAGTTCCAGGAACGTTCCAGATCCTATCATAGAATTTAGCTTTTCGAGCGGTCTGTTTGACGGGTATCCCTTGGCGCTTTAATAGCCTTTTCAAGCCTTCTGTATAATATCTAGGCAGACGAATGGGCTGAAGCCTGTCAAGCGCAGAATCCGCACCGTGCCAGATTTCTTTTTCCACCTTAGTTTCCCCGGAACGGTAGAATAGAATCACCTTTTTGCCTTTTCACCTGGGAGGGACATAGAACGTCTGCAGCTCTTCCACACTATAGGTATCAAGTGCGTCCAGTTCTTTATGATGTTTGGGTGGAACCATGGCGACTTGCAGACTTTGCTCTTCATCAGCGAATATTCGTATTGAAGGCCGAGCAGAGAATATAGCATGGACCTCATCTTCCGAGTCACTGCCAAAGATTAACATAGGAGCGGACGGTCCTGGCTTGTTGTACTGGGGTGGGCCCGAATAAACCATCTCTTTGTCCTCCATGGTATCGCTCCCGAAGACAGGGATTGTGGCGATAGCTTTGTTCTCCGGTTTGTGACATCTCTCCGTGTCTTCGAAATCCGGTAAAAAGTATTTTGCATCTTTTTACTTATGGACTTCGTTCACGGAGAATGGGTTTAGCTCTCCTGTTACGGTATACTCGAGACCATCCTTAAAATATTTCATACACTAATGCTGTGTAGAAGGGATGATGTTGTACTCGTGTAACCAGGGTCAGCCGAGCAAAGCATTATAGCATATCTTCGCGTCTATGATGTGGAATTTAATGTCCGTGGCGATCAGCCCAAAGCGCAACGTCGGTATCACAGACCCGAGAGTCCGTGATGATTGAGAGTCGAACCCGGAGATGGTGATCTTGTCCCGAGCGAGGTGCTGGACGCTCATGCAGATTTCCTTCAATACCCGTACATTGAGGAGATTGACGGAAGACCCATTGTCAACCAAGATTTTGCCTATCTTTATATCGTAGCAATATCCTGAGACATAGAGGGGGCGATTGTGTTCGCATGTCCCAAGGAGGAGGTCTTCATCACCGAAAGTGACATCAGCTGTGTGCACTTCTTCTAGATCGTCCTTCATCTTTTCTTCGGCGAGAGAAGCTTGGAATTTCTCTGGGTACTGTAGCGCTTTGATCAACGAATCTCTTGCTTCTTTTGATAATAGAAGGGCGTCAAGAATGCTGAGCTGTGAAGGTAGCTTCCTCAAGTGTGTCAGAACGTTGTAGTCCACCTTATTTCTCTTTGGCAGGTCCTTGGCGATTAGCTCTTCCACAACTTGGTCATCCAGGACGATATCCTCAGAGACCTTTTCTTTTCCCTTATCTTTTTTATTTGAGGGTCCAAGATTCTTTTCGGGTGGCGTACGATTACGCAGCCGGATATTTTCACAGGCCTTCGGCTCTTCCTCTTTTCCCGAGGTGTACTTTTTAAAGAGAGGGCTAAGCTCCATTTCCTCATTAGAGTCGCTCCCGAATGTGAGAACTTGCGCTTCCCCAGCGTTAACCATGCGACAGTCGCCGGTAGTTCTTCTAAGCTCTCCGGTCGTACTTTTACGCTCCCGACGAGTTTTGCGCTTTTCCCGCTTAAAATGTTGCCGGTGAGCGACATATCCCTGCCACCATTTATTGAAAGCTTTGCACTCTTCGGTGGGGTGCGAAACCTTCCGATGATATAAGCAATAGGAAGGGTGCATTTCCTCTTTACCAGCAATGTTTCCTTCAGAGGGTGGCAGCTTCCTCCCCATCGACATGGCTTTAGCAAACCTCTTCCTCGTCTTGAATTTGATTTTGTCCGCAATGGATGTACTTTGATTTGACGGGAGTGTCTCGACCTTTTCGTCTAATCGCCAGCGCTTGGCCTTTTCAAATAGGAGCGTCTCGCGTTCCCGATCAGCCTTACTTTTCAACAGAGCTTCATTGAGGAATGCATCAATGGTTTCATCTGATGGCCCCAGAAGTTTCGGTTCAGAATCTGCCTTAAGCTTCTCAGTGCAAGGAGTTCTCTCATCGTCTGTAAACGAGTGAGAGATCACATGATAACTCGCCACGTATTCCTCGGATTCATCCGACGAGCTCTCTCCCTCATCTTCCTCTTGAAAGACGTGGTTGAGGAACTCCTGGAGTGTGACGGGAGTCCGTGCCTTTTGATTATATTCCTCCAGTGCGTCAATTTGTTTCTGTAAGTCCGTGTGCTTGTCACCAGGCTTCATGGGCTTTTTGGATCTCTTCTTCTTCTTCTTTGAAGATTTCTACGGCTGGGTATGAATGCTTAGGCCATCACCACTGGTCCTTGGAGTTGGGCACGGCTTCAACATCCCTTCAATGATCTGGGGTTCTAGCGGGTTCTTCTACCTGACCGCCGGGCATGTCTTGAGATCATTCAGCATCCTTTTGGTTTTGGCTGATAACACAACCTTCCATGGAGCTTCTTCAACAAGGGAGCACGTTGCCCTCGGCGTATTCACCTTTTTAGAAGTATGAGGTTGTGGCGGGTTCACCTTCCATCTTTCGGATAACGCGAACTTGCTTTGCTGATATTGATCTTCAATCCAGTTTTTGAAGACGTAGCAATCTTCAATCGGATGACCCAATACTCGGTGATAGGGACAGTAATTGGGATCATTGATGTCGTTTGGCTGTGACGGACGTCTTGACTCCGGTAGATTAATGAGTCTGTTACGCAATGCCAGTTCAAACAGTCTCATCGTTTTATTCTGAGGAAACGAGTAAGGACGTCCCAGCCTCTCCTCGAGGGACAGGTGTGGATGCATATTGTTTTGATGAACAACCGGCTTCAAGTTGCTCGGCTGTTGTTGAGTATTGGCAACGACGATCGCTTTCCCTTTCTCCTTCTCATTTCGAGAGTCCAGCATTGGAGGAGACGGTCTGTGACCCATCTGATCCATCCGGGCTAACTTATTGATCAAGGCTTGGAACATGGTTGGTTTAAAGAACATCATGAACTGTGAGATAGTTGCATGAGGATTTAGGGTGCCCACGAACATGCCCACCGCCGGCGCTTCTTCAATGTGTTGTTCGCACTTTGACCACAAGTTCCGCCATCGGATTACATATTGAACCCAAGTCTCGCCCGGCTTTACTCTCGCATTAATCAAAGCTGTTATTGGAGTACGCTCACTGGCACTTGTGAAGTGCTGGGTAAACAACAACTCCATTTCAGCGAAGGTCTTGACGGAGTCATTTGGGAGTTCGGAGTACCACTCAAATGCCGTCTCCGATAAGCTACCGACGAACTGGAGAAGCAACAATTTATCATCACCGCCGGTGTTACCGAAAAGAGCCCTGAACTGGGCAACATGTTGATGGGGATTGCCAGTCCCCTTATAGACATAGAATTTCGGTATTGTATAGCCCAGCGGGTACTTGATCTGATCATACCAGCTCGGATATGGTCGCTCCGTTCTGACAACTTGACCGGCTGCCTCCGTTGCCTGATGAACCCGTATCTGTTGAGCTATATATTCGTCCAGGTCATCTTTGGAAATTGTCTCCTCCTTGGCTGCTGACAGAGCCGGCGGTGGATTCGACGTTTCTCCTCTGTCATCTTCAAGGATGATCGGAGGATTTTCGGCTGGAGGATCTTGCTGGATCATCATACCCACCATGTCCTGGAACAGGAGGGCCATTTGTTTTATATTGGCTGCTTGTTCTGCAGCCTCTTTGTCCTTCTTTTCCAATATTCTCCAAAGGAACCCAGCGTCGGTTTCTTGATCCTGTCGCTGATCCGAGGACGCTTTGGGGCTTTCTTTTGGTCCAGTGAGTGCGGCCATCGCGGTCATCATTTCCTGGAGCTTTTGCGGCTGCTTCTGAGCTTTAGTCACCGACCGCGTAAGCGGTCTATGACCTGTGGATGTACGACTGTCCTCTTTCCCGGACGCTATGTAGACAGTGTGTACCACAATGCCCCCGGACTTAGGGCATTTAGGTTCATTGCCTTCGACGTTCGCCGCAGGTGTGGGAACTTTCTCAGGCCTTCTTTTCTTTTGAGTAGTCGATGTGGAGGGGGCCGTTGTAGTGGGTACCCGAGTGGTCGTCGTCCTTTGCTGTTTGACAGGACGGTTCCTTTCTTCTTGAACTTTCACCCTCTTCTGCCGGTGAAAGGGATCTTGAATGACCACTGAGTCTTGAACCCATCGCCAAACCTTGTAAATTTTGGAGGATAGCCGTTGAGGGGGCTGCTCTGGCTTTGTTTTTGTGTCATTCTCTGTGTGTGGAGGAGATCTTTTCAGCGTGGTAGTCGGAGAGTTCTTGCGTACCCTCCTTAGCGGTTCAAAGCTGTTCCTAGTCGGAACAGCAACATTGATTTCCACCGCTGGAGCCGGTGGAGTTAGCCCAGAAGGGGAGCTGCCCCCGGCTTTCCTTACTCGGCGCCAATGGCGACGTCGAGCGTGTCGAGCTGTTGGGGCTGGTTTGGAAATGGGGCTGGTTTTATCTTGCCCCCTGTCCAGATGAGGCGCGTCTGGAGCTAGCCTCTTGAAGACTGATGTATGTTGAGTAGCGGTATCCAATCTGTTAAAGACAGACCTTCGAGCAGGAATGGGAACCAGAATAGTCAGTCTTGCAAAGACCGACTCTTTAGTAGGAGAAGCCGTCTTGACGACTTCAGGAGAAGATATGGCTGTCTTCTTTGGGATGGCCACTTCACGAGTCATGGGCTTCTTGGCAAGCCTATCGGGGTTCAGGCTCAGTCTGGTGAAAACTGAGGCTGCCGGCTTGAGATTGGACGCTTCGTTGAGAGGGGCCGTGGTAGTAGTGAGCCGATCAAAGACTGACTTCTTTTGCGCTTCCGGTACGGGCACTGGAATGGTGAAGCTTGCTTGCGGGAGCATGATCCTGAAGAACAGGCCGGTGGTAGCCTGAGTCACTTTTTCTACCGGCATAGCAAGGATGGAGGCCGCTTGAGGCCCATAGGCTACGCCTCCAGGTGAGGCGGAGCGTCGATTGCAGTTGCATTTGGAGCAGTTTGAGCAGTTAGACGCCATTGCTGTTTGATTACTGCGCCAAGCAAGAGACCAAATCTTAGTAACTTGAAACCCTAGGGCAACCATTAACAAACTGCGATTCGTTCGCGAAGACGATACACGAAGTGTGGAGTGGAAAGAGGAAAAGGTCCCACCGGACGTGCCTGAATCTGTTCCCCTCCGAACGGCGGCCAAGACATGGGCGTCTCGCCTGAGTTCGGGACAGATGCTATTTGGTTTTATCCGTCCACCTCTCCGAAGATGCCAAGTTGATTTATGGCACCGTATATCGGAAGTTTAGACGGATGTGGCCGATGTAGCAGACTTCGTCAGATTCCCCCTGGCTGGAGGGGTTTTTGATTGTGGGGACGCTCTTCCCTGCAGGTGCAAGCCCCTGCAGTTAATTACGCTACCGCACCGCGGTAGCAACTTTATCCTTCTCCAGAATTTCACTCCGTGTCGTGGGTGTTTGTTTTGTTTGTGGTTGCCCGTGGATTGTAAACAGAGACTAATTTATGTCGTAGCCCGTAGGACGTGGATTAGTCCAAATCCGTATTTTCTTAGATTTGGGTTTGGGGTTTTGGTTTAAGGATACGTTAGCCCTATTTAAGGCTACGATCAACTTAAACTTTTGTTAAGAATACGTTAGCCTAATCTCTAGACTAAGATCAACTTAACGGGATCGTTTGGATCCGACAAGAGAGCAATTGGCTCTATTGTTTAGTTTAATGACATTGCGGTCGATTTCCAGTTTAGGGACATGGTGGTCCATCATTCCCATTTGGGGACGAAGATTAGTTTAAGGACATTTCGGTCCAACGTTCCCATTTTGGGACGAATATTAGTTTAAGGACATTTCGGTCCACGAGTTTAAGGACCCCGCAGTCCGTATCGATGTGCGGTTGTCGAGACCCGTCACCTCTCTGAAGACGTTGAAGGATTACAACGACAAATATCGGAGGAGTTCGGAGATGTACCCTTGAACCGGGTGTAAATTGGTTTAAGAGAGCAGTTGTGCTTAGCTTAATTTAATTTGAGGACTTACGGCCAGTATTGGGCTAAGTCCAGTTGAGAATATTCAACAATTTTTATTTTTCTGGCCTGTTAGGCCTTTGATTAGGCTCTGCCCTTGTTTAATAATGCATGGCATTTTGTTTGGTCTATTAGACCTTTATTTGGGCTCTGCCCTTTTTTAAATGATGCACAACATCTGTTTTGGTCTGACAGACCTTTGTTTGGGCTCTGCATTGCATTTTATTCTGGCCTGTTAGGCCTTTTAAATTGGGCTCTGTTCTCTTTTTTTTTAATGCAGAGTATTTGTTTCGGTCCATTGAGCCTCTTAATTGGGCCCTGCCTTTTAATAATGCGCTGCATTAATTAGTCTGACAGAGCGCCACATGGCTTGTCAGACGCTTTGCGCCAATTGAAGAGCGCAAGGCGCAAGTCCATGTGGAGGTGACACGTGTCGCGCTCAGGTGAGCACAAGTCTGCTAGCGCAGTGCGCTGCGCTCACGTGGCGTGCTCTGGTGACTTGCGCCAATTTAAGCGAGCGGTGCTCTGTTTTAGAAACGCATAGCGCAGTCTATTCTGGGGCCGACACGTGGCGCTCTCTGATGGCTTGCACCAACCCAATAGCGCAACAGTGCAATTTTTTCAAGTGCACGGCACTGTTCAATATCTTAATCCAATTTTGGATCAAAGAAGAGAATCTTTTAAGATTCCAGAACCAATGGTTCATCAAAAAGCAATGCCTTTATGTAGATCAGAAAGATCTAATGAAGAAGTAAATTACTTTTTTTTTTATTAATATTATCATTTTTTTATTGAAGATCTTTGATCTTGTTCTTAGATCATTGATCTTTTCAGAAGAAAATTCTTCTTTTTCTAAAGGTTTTACCTTTTTCTTTCTTTCTTTCTGAATTCTTCTCAAAGTTCTTAGAAAAGCTTTGTGAATTCTCTGTGTGCTCAATGTATTTTCGACTTGGAGTCTAGGGTGCTTTTTATAGTGCTATTTGATTTGTTAAATCAGTTAAAGAGATCTTTCTCTGAGTGATTTAGGTATTTTTCCCCACCGTTGGATCTTTGATCCAAGGGCTTCTGTTTTACAGAAGATAATCTTCTTATTTTAACAAGATCAGAAAGATCTTTCTAGAATTTAAATTCTGTTTTAGTGCTGGCACAGTTGGCGCAAGCGCACCTGCGCTTGACACGTGACGCGCAGCGCAGCGCAGAGCGCAGCGCAACTGCGCTGCCACGTGTCGCGCAGAGCGCAACTCAGCTGAAGCGTTGCTTCCTTTATTTTCATTTTAAATAGAGCCTTACTCTGATTGGGTGCTCTGCCTTGGACGCTGCACTGGCGTGTCAGCTTTTTTCACGTGGCGCGTTGCGCACAGCGCAAGGAATATGAAGAGTTGCTTCAATTTTTGAATTTTTGAAATTCAAACAGAGCTTTGCTCTGATTGGGGAAACAACTCCAAACGCGCATTTTAGAGGATTCATTTTTTGATTGTATTTCTGGAGACGCTGAAACACTATGTTCAGATGTTTCCAGTGCTCCTCGTACGATTTGCTTTTCACCACAAGGTCATCAATATAACATTTGACAATCTCATGTATGAGGTCATCGAAGATCTTCGTCATGGCTCTCTAGTAGGTAGCGCCCGCGTTCTTCAAACCGAAAAGCATCACCTTATAGAAGAATATGCCTAGCAGAGTTGGAAGGCGGTGTGCTTTTGGTTTTTAGGATGCATTTTTATTTGATTGTAGCATGAAGATCCATCCATGAAGGAGAAGACCTCATGAGTGGACGTGTTATCGATCATCAGCTCGGTAACAGGTACTGGGAAGTCATCCTTAGGACAAGTTTTGTTAAGGTCTCGAAAGTCCACGCAGATGCGTACTGTTCCATTTTTCTTCATCACTGGAACAATGTTGGCATTCCAGTCGGGATACTGAACTTCTTGGATGAAGCCGGAGTCAATTAGTTTTTTGACTTCGGCATTGATACCCATCTCGAGTTCGAGCCGCATTCTTCTTAGCGCCTGTTTGACTGGCTTAATGTCTGGCGATATAACCAGTTTATGTACCGCTATTTCTGGATCTAGTCCTGGCATATCAAAATAATTCCACGCAAAGCAGTCTTTATATTGCATGAGTACATTTTTAAAGTAGCCAACTGTTTTTTAGACAACAGCTCACTGACGAACGTGGGTCTCGTCTCATTTTCCGTGCCCAAGTCGATTTTCCTCAGGTTGTCTGCCGTAGTGTATATCCCATCTTCCAGCGCTTTTAGTGCTGGTAGAAACTCTAAGATCACCTCATCTTCATTTGCGAAGCACCTGAAGAAATCATCCATATTCTCGTGCTCTCCCTCCTTTGAGAGTGTTATCATGTGGCAAGTACGAGTTCACTTCCATTCTTAGTGTTGAGCCGGTCCTATCTTCACGATATAGGTTCTCTTTGGCTCATACTTTTGCGGTGGGGTACCCTCCAGCTGTCGGATAAAGCGAACCTGTCTTGTTGATATTAGTTTTCGATCCGGTCTTTAAAAGTGAAGCAGTCTTCAAGAGAATGTCCTATTGCTCGATGATAGGAGCAATAATCCAGGTGATAGACCTCGTTTATCTGTTTGGGGTACCGAGGCTCCACGAGCGTCATCATTTGATACTTCATGACAAGGTTGAATATTTTCCTTGTCTTGTCTTGAGAGAAAGAGTATTCCCGACCCATCTTCTTGATGAAAGACGGATTCCAGCTGACTTTTTTTTTGATTGCGTGGCTTCTTGGATCCGCTTCATTGTTTTAGAACATCATTCTCATTCTCCACCATGTTTTTGCCTCTGCGTCGGTCTTTTTCCTTATCGCGAGAACGTACAGCGGGCTGAGGGTGAAGGGCATCGTAATTTTCCTTTTCCGCAGACTGCTAAATGAGATGCCGAGTCCTGGCCTTTTCGTAAATAGCCATTTCATGGCTGTGTTCATCTCGAACCTTTCGACCGGCTTCTCTTATTATCTTGTCAACTTGTTCTTCGAAAGACGGACTTAACGCTCTTACAGTAGGATTTTGCTCCGTTCCAATGCCACATCTATCTCGAAAAGCATTCCTTTCCACACAGGAACTATTTATGGCGTGACAGCCATGGAATCGCTCCCATTTCATGGACCAAACATATCCGAGCTCGGTTGTTTCCATCTTCTCGTTGGGCATTCTTCGCTGAGTCCCGGGGACGTCCTAGATCTTTTTGTAGAACTGGGCTTGTCGAGCGGTTTGTTTGAGGGGTATGCCTTGGCATCTTAACAGCCTTTTCAATTTCTCTGCATAATATCTGGGAAAACGGATTAGTTGAAGCCTGTTGGGGTAAAAATTTACACCTTGGTTGACCAAGTCAAAATCAAAGTCAACCCCAAGCCAAGTGGGCCCAAGCCAAGATCCAGTGGGCCCATGCCCGGGTCGAGCCCGAACATGAAGCGGCTGGCCTCTCCCCATGCCAAGATAAAAATTTTGTAATAAATAATTTTGTTGTATTTCTTTTATTTTATTTTATGGATAAATGTAAGAAAAATAGGCATAAAGCCAAATTTTTGTAAAGCCCATGGCTTATGTGCAAAAAGAAATGGCCCATGAGCCATGGGATAGGCAAAATGCCATTTTGTGAAGCCCAAGGGGCTATGTGTAAAGTGTATAGCTTATAAAGGCAAAGATAATGAAATATCTCAACAACTTTTCTCTCTCTCTCAAAATTTTTCAGATCTGAGATCTTTTCTCCTTCTTCAAGTTTCCAAAACCTTCTTCTTTCTCTTGAATTAAATCAAGAGTTTTACTCTTCTTTTTATAAAACAAATTAGTTTTTCACTACAAAACCCATAAATGGGAACTACAAAACCCATAAATGGGAACTCAGATCTCCCATTAGATCTCAAAAGGAAGAGATTTTTTTTTAAAAATCCCATATCTCTTGATCTTCAAGATCCAGCTAACAGAGGAGGAAGAAGAAGAACATCTTTCACTAACCCCCCCCCCCAAAAAAACACACTCAGGAGTCCAACTCCTCTCTGATTTCTCTTCCGAGAAATTTTTTAGGCTAAAAGCCTCTTTTTCTCGCCGGCGCTCAAGCGCAGAGTGCCCGCGTGCCGACACGTGGCGCGCTTGCGCTCAAGCGCTCGAACGCAAAGCGCCCACGTGCCGACACGTGGCGCGCTTGCGTTCAAGCGCAAGCGCTCGAGCGCAAGTCACCCCGGTGCCGACACGTGGCGTGCTTGTGCTCAAGCGCAAGTCGCCCCCATGCCGACACATGGCGCGCTTGCGCTCGAGCGTCAGGCGCTGAAGCGCAAAATGCCCACATGCCGACACGTGGCGCGCTTGCGCTCAATCGCCCAGCGCTCAAGCGCAGAGCGCCCGCGTGCCGACACGTGGCACTCTAGCGCCTGAGCGCACAGCACCTAGGCGCACAGCGCCCAAGGTGCTGCCCCCACGCATCCCTTGGATGTCTTTTCCCCCCTTTATATATATATATATATATATATATACATGTATATACATACATATGTATACATATGTACATACACACATACCCCACGACACTGTCCCTGTTAGAAAAAAAATTTCTAACGGGGCGCTATCCCGCACCCCGCAAGGGGGCTGCTAGCCCCCTTGACCCCCAGCACGCTATCCGGGTAGCGGGACCCACGTAAAAATTCTGCGTGGCTCCCAATACATTTAAACCCCCTCCAAAACAAAACACACGTACACTGCACATTGAGTCCGCATGACCAGTTTAACCCGTTAATCGGAGGTTCCCTCGCTCCAAAGGCGAGGGGTAATTAACGGCAGCTTAGTCCGCGGCTGCCGGATATTCGGATCCCCACAATCATTAAACCCCGGCCTACCCTAGGCAAGGGGAATCTGTAGTACGCCTGACAAGCGCGCGCGTATTTCCATCTCAATGGGGTGACAAAAAACACCCTACAGATTTTGGCACGCCCGGTGGGACTTTTCTCTCCTCCCATATTTCGGGTTAAA
The DNA here is from genome assembly GCA_030015575.1 of Agapanthus africanus. Classification (NCBI taxonomy): domain Eukaryota; kingdom Viridiplantae; phylum Streptophyta; class Magnoliopsida; order Asparagales; family Amaryllidaceae; genus Agapanthus; species Agapanthus africanus. Next base: position 664,950,908 of record CM057340.1, read on the forward strand.
CGTTCATGCGAACTCAATCAATATACATATCGATTGCCTATACTGAAATGATGTTTTCTTTTCGTGCAACAATCAACTTTCAACGACAATGTCTCCCAAGATGAATTCAACTTCCAAAGCGACCCCGATTCCGTACGTGGTCAGGATCAACGCTCGTGTGGTTCTCCCCGCAAGCCTCAGTCGACAGTGGGAGGAACCGTCCCGCCAGTTTGGCTCCGTCATCATCTACCCTGCCGGAAGCCGGTCTCAAGGGGTAAGAGGCCGAATGTCGTGATCGCCAAGGCACCACAACCGAAGCTTAAGACGGTATCTGAACGATTCTCTGGTGCTCCAGCGGGGGGCAAGAACTTCGGTACAAGGGGCAACATCAAATGTTGCGGACGAGCTCAGGCGATGACTCCAACAAATGTACAATCGAGCGTATCTCCAAGGCCTTCCATCGCCCGGTCTGCGGCGTCTTCCCAAAGAGCCGAAGTCTGCCGGGTGCTTAGAACAGAAAAGTTAAGGAAGAAGCAGCTCAGGTATCGAGCCAACAAGAGGGCCAAGGCTTCAGCCAAATGGAATCGTGTGAAGTTCCAAGTGCAGGGTTGCCCCGCGACGACGGCTGAGTCGGTCGTAATAATCAGCAATTCCTTCGAGCCTCTGAAGTGGGTTCAGAAAAATGCCATGACCGCCAGAATCAAGAAGACAGTGGTCCGAACAGTGCCACAAAGAGACGTGTCCCGGCCCCAACAGAAAAAGTATGACACTGTCTCTTCAAGAGTCTATCAACCACTCTGTGCTGCACGAAAGCAGCGGGGCAAACCCAGAAAAGAAGCGCCAGCACCATTCAAGAACCTGGTTAGGCCAACCGCCTTCAATCGACTACCAGCTACCGAAATAAAGGGGTAAAGACAGCGATCCGTGAAATCAGCTGCCAATGATAGAAAGACGGCCGGATATATCATCCATATGGTCTATATGGTGGGCGGGCGCCTCAGCAACAACCTTCGCAACAAAAGCAAGGATGGGGCCACCACATCCTAAGCCCAATCTTGCCTGAATGTGGTTGCCGCTGCCCAAGAACAGCCGCCCCCGCTGGATGAAGAAAACCCTCTTGATGAGGATGATAGGCAGAAAGACCCCTCGGTCCATGCAGAGTCAAGCTTGGACAGCGAGGAAGAGCCGACTTTCCGCCCTAGGACTGCGGAGCAAGAGCTGCTTCAAGAGCTTCGAAAACAGCTCAGGAGAAAATATAAAGAGATGACCAAGCTCTATTCGAAGATTGACGACTTAACAAACGTGGTGATGCAGCTTACGGCTCAAATTGCTCGAGCGCCTCCCAATCAAGCACAAGCCGCTACTAATCAGCCGGGTGATGACAATCCGAGGTAGCCAATGCCTGTTCCTTCGGGTCCAAGACTAGTCGAGCCACATGAAAGCCGGCCACACTCCGCTTCTCGGGACGCCTTGGCCCCAGATAGCACTATCCCGCTAACACAGGATCGGATAATAGATTTGGTCACCAGCAAGGTTAAAACATTGGTGGCCGAAGCTGAAGCTCAGAAAGAAATCGGCAGTAGTGGGCGGCCATATCCCGCACAGTACGATCTGATTGAGTTCCCAAGCGGCTACCTCATTCCTAAGTTTGGAAGATTTGATGGAACGGGGAATGCAAATTAGCACGTCGCCCACTTCAAAGCATCGTGCGGAAATACATGGGGCAATGACGCGCTCCTTCTTCGTCAGTTTGTCAACAGCCTGACTGGTGTCGCTTTCGACTGGTACGCGAGCATACCAGACGGGTCCGTCATTACCTTTTCCCAAATGGAATCTCTGTTTCGGCAAAGGTTCATGAGTGTCAGTGATAAAATCTTCATTGCCGACCTTGTAAGGACCATGCCGGGGAAGAATGAAAGCAACACCGACTTTATCACTCGATGGCGTAATCTCATAGTCAAGTGCGAACCGCCGCTGGAGCAGGACCGGTCCGTCAGCCTTCTCATTGGGAACCTCAGCAATTGGATGGTCCCATTCTTATGTACGGTGGGCCTTAAGACATTTCAGGAGCTAACCAAGAAAGTCCAAATGCTGGAACGCTCGAAGCAAGAGTCCCCGCCGGATTCTCAGAGAGAGAAAACTTGGAAAAGCAAGTGGGACGACAACCGTAGAAGCGGGAGTTCCAGCAGTACCAATGTCTTCAATGCGTTCGACAATGAAAAAAGCGAAGGGCGGCCGAATCCAAAACTAACCGATCTTGAAAGCCATTGCTGGGAGGAGATGGGCCTTCCCTAGAGGAGAAAAAGAACAAGGTTTACTCTTTCAGAAGGGACAAGGTCCGCAAGATATTTAAAGACGCCTTGAGCAACGACCTACAATTACCGGAGTCGAAAAGACCCCAAGAAGCAAAAATGACCGACAATCCTCTGTATTGCCCGTACCACCGAGTAGTGAGCCATGCGATCGAGGATTGCTATATCTTCAAAGACTGGGTCGAGAAGCAGTACAAGGCTGGAGAGATCGAGCTATCCAAAAGTGTGTTGGTGAACAATCAAGTTGCAACCACCAACTTTATACAGACAGAAGCTGAAGCCTTCTGGGAGCAAACAGCCGAACCCGCTGCCCTGAGAAATGAGACCGACTCGCCGCAGCCTCGATGGAGTACGCATATATCTAATAAGACGAAGAAGATGATAAAGCTACTTCGGAAAGAGCCCAGGACGGAATGGGAAGGGCACAAAAGCCTACCATGCCAGCTGCCAATGCGGCTTCATCAGGCTCAAAGTCCAAAAAGCTCAAGAAGAAGAAAAGTGCAGCTCGGCGCGAAAAGGAGTCTGCAGGGAGATCGACCATTCAAAAATATGTCGATTCCTTCGAAGAATATGAACAGAAAGAAAGAACTCTGATTCAATTAAAAGAGTTCTTCCCTGTACAAACGGCTAAAATTCTGGAGGAGTTAGAAGAAGATCCTAATGAAGAGATCCCAGTAGTGACCTGCTACGCCATCCATCTTGGCAGCGACTCTGAGGATGAGCTCCGTTTTCCCGAAGAGGACGAGGAGCTCGCCATAAAGGCCAATCAAATCCAGCTCAGAAGCGGCAGGGCTCTACCGCCAAATCAGGGCAACGCCCCAAATGGGAAGGAAAAACAAGTCACTTATGAAGAAGATCGCAGAGAATTGGCTGATGAAAACATAAGTCCTTCCTCGGTGGACTATAATGTCTTGGCACATCTCCGGAAGCTTCCGTCTCTCCTGAGCATCTACGACGCCTTGGTCCTATCTAAGGAGCTTAAAGATGTTCTTATTCACGCTCTACAAAACCCCGAGCGGTATCAGGCTCACTTTGTGGAAATTAATATGAAAGAAGCTCCGCACGCTTTGCATGCTGCCCCGGTCACATTTAAGGATGAAGACTTGCTATTAGGAACGGCTGAGCATAATCGGCCGCTTTACGTGACCGGGTACAGTGACGGAGATCGGATTAATCGCATATTGATTGATCCGGGGTCTTCAGTGAACATCATGAACTTGCGGACGCTGAAGAGTTTTTCAATGGACGTCCGGCACCTGTCAAGAGAAAGGATTGTCATTCAAGGCTTCAACCAAAATTGCCAGCAAGTTCTGGGGTCCATAGCTCTGCCAATCAAATTCGGGGATCTGCAAACTGAAGCTAAGATATACGTGATCGACGCCGACACGTCTTATAAGATTCTCTTGGGGTGGCCGTGGCTCCACGATTACGGCATCATTCCGTCAACTCTCCATCAATGCATGAAGTATACTAAAAATGGCGAAGAAAGACGCATTGACGGAGACATCCAGCCGTTCGGTGTGCATGAAGTCCGCTATGAAGATTCTCGGTACTTTACGAACCACCAAAATGCTAAGCCACAACTGACTGAGGATAGACCGGCCCCAAGACTCAAAAGCAAATCTACACCGGTTGTCACTTTCAAAAGTAAAAACGCCCAAGTGCGCCCACATTTCGGTAGCGACACTGATGAGTCCGACGCTGGAAGCCTATCCTTCCATAAAACCCGCCCTCATTTCGGCAGCGATATGGACGAATCTGTTACTGAAGGTCCATCTAGCAGCAAAGTCCACCCTCATCTTGGCAGTGACACTGAAGAGTCAGAAGAAGAGGACCTGCCGTGTAACAGCTGTGCAGATTAGACCCCCATGCGGCAAGCGAAACTATGAGAGACCTTCGAAGTTGCAGAAGGGTCCCTGGCCATCACAAGGGTGTCGGAACGGATGTGCAAAGAGCTCGACGCATTGTCAGTTTCTACCGTGGACCAGCTGAAAAATTTCTACGTGCCCGGGAGGAAAAATGGACAGAAGGGCATCCTGTTTTACGGGTCAAACCCCGTTGTGCACCCGGACGATCTTTCTGTCGCGTTCCTTCCCTATGAGAGAGGCATAAGAGCCGTCCTCAATCCCAGATACTATGCGCCCGAGATGCGGGAATACTTTAAGAAGTGCGGATGCCGGTTATATCAAACGGAGTCCGAAGCAAAGTTTTACGAAAGGGCTATGGTATCCGCCCCAGGTATGAGAGCTCATCGATGGACGAATTCCAGATAGACGGGGCATAGGCTACATTCAACCTGATTCCAAAGCGTGCTACATGGTCCATGTTGGTGAGGCCAGCGAAAGATCAAATGGTGATGACGAGATGGCCGAGCCAGAAGAAGCTCCTCAAGAGCTCGAAGATGGCGGACAAGCAACCTTTGACGGGCTAACCGAGATTGACTTAGGAACGCCCGATAATCCAAGGCCAACCTACATCAGCTCTCTCTTGTCAGAGGAAATGAAAGCGCAGCTAATTGCCCTGCTGCATGAGTTTGTCGACTGCTTCGCGTGGACATACAAAGAAATGCGTGGCCTTTCCCCTGAAGTGGCCATACATAAGTTGGCTATATCTCCTGCTGCTAAGCCAGTCAAACAATCTCCTCGAATGATGAGAAGGGAACTAGAAGAAAAGGTCATCGAGGAAACTAAGAAGCTCATCGATGCCGGCTTCATCAGGGAAGAGAAATATGCGGACTGGATCGCATGCATAGTCCCAGTGAAGAAGAAAAATGGGCAGATCCGAGTTTGTGTCGATTTCAAGGACCTCAACAAGGCATGTCCTAAAGACGACTTTCCGCTACCGGTCATGAAAATGATGGTCGATGACACCTCAAATTACGAGATGTTCACCTTTATGGATGGCTCGTCTGGATACAATCAGATCAAGATGTCGCCTGAGGATGAGAAGCACACAGCATTTCGAACCCCGATCGGAATATATTGCTACAAGGTGATGCCGTTCGGACTGAAGAACGCAGGTGCTACATATCAAAGGGCAATGACCAATATCTTTGATGACCTAATTCATAAAGTCATCGAATGTTATGTTGATGATCTGGTCGTTAAGACTAAAACCAATGCCGATCACATCCAGGATCTTAGGACCGTTCTTACCAGACTGAGGGAATATGACCTGAAGATGAATCCTCTGAAATGCGCCTTTGGCATGTCATCGGGAAAATTCATGGGCTTCATAGTCCGACATCGAGGGATCGAAGTTGACCCATCAAAGATAAAGGCCATCATGGAGATGCCCCCTCCGAAGAGTCTGACGCAGTTAAGATCTTTTCAAGGAAAGCTTGCTTATACACGGAGGTTTATCTCACACTTATCGGGGAGATGTAGGCCCTTCTCAAAGCTCATGAAGAAAGGAGCTCCTTTTATCTGGGATGCCGAATGCCAAGCAGCGTTCGAAAGCATCAAACAATACTTGTTGCACCCTCCAGTGCTGGCCGCTTTCATTCCAAATAAACCGCTGCTTCTCTACACTGCCGCGCTGGATGAGTCACTCGGTGCGCTCCTTGCCCAGAATAACGAGGAGGGAAAAGAAAATGCCCTCACTACCTCAGTCGAACTCTAGTCGGGGCGGAACACAACTACTCCTCAATCGAAAAGCAATGCCTGGCTCTAATATTTGCTATGAAGAAGCTGGGGCACTATTTGCTTGCTCATCGGTGCTGATCTCCAAGGTCGACCCTCTCAAACACTTGATGACCAAAGCAAGCCTAGCCGGCAGAATGGCAAGATGGGCTGTCATGCTACTTGAGTTTGACATAGTTTATACCCCTCAGAAACAGTAAAAGGGCAAGCTCTTGCAGACTTTCTCGCTGCTCATCCCATACCAGAAGGGTCGCCGCTAAATTGTGAGTTACCCGACGAACAAGTGCTGCACCTCGAAGAAGATGAGCCATGTTGGGAGCTCTACTTCGATGGGGCCTCATCAATAAGGAGCTCCGGCAGATCAAGCGTCCCGGAGGTAAAAGCGGGGATATGATTGGTGTTCATCACGCCATCAATGGGAACCCTACGGTGTTCTTTTGCTCTCACCGAGCCTCGGACAAACAATGAAGCTGAGTATGAAGCTCTGATAGCTGGTTTGGAACTCGCCATAGAAAAGGAAATCCTTCGGCTACGGGTTTACGGTGACTCTCAGCTTGTCGTCAACCAAGTAAGCGACGACTATAAGATATACAAACCCGAGTTAGCTCGGTACAGAGGCCGGGTGGTGGAACTCATGAAACGGTTCACTCACATTGAACTAATGATAATCCCCAGAGCGTTGAACGGAAAAGCCGACATACTCACTCGCTTAGCCAAGGAGCTGGCTGATCCTGACATGGACGAAATTCTGATCACAGTCAGGAGCCGGTAAATTCTACCCCCAGTCTCTCTACGAGAAGAGGAAAGCGCAGAACAGAAGAGCAGTCCCGCCGAAGAAGCTTCAATCATCCAAGATGAGCCCGATTGGAGAGAACCCTTCATAGAGTACCTCCGATACGACAAGCTGCCTGAAGAAAAATCTGTGAGGATTCAGCTGAAGAAAAGAGCTCTCCGATACGTGTTTGTAAATGACACGCTATACCGCAGGTCATATAACCAACTCTGGCTCAGGTGTCTGTCATTGGCCGAAGCCCAAAAGGTCATGAAAGATGTTCACTCGGGCGTTTGCGGTGCTCACCAATCTGGCCCCAAGATGCGACTTCAAATTAAACGGATTGGGTATTACTGGCCCATCATGATACGGGATTGCGGAGAGCATGCAAAGAAATGTCAGATCTGCCAAATCCATGGTGATGTCATTCATAAGCATCCCGATCCGTTGCATCCTACGGTGGCGTTGTGGCCCTTCGAAGTCTGGGGCACCGACATTGTTGGCCCAATTGATCCTCAGTCATCCAAAGGCCACCGGTTCATACTGGCCGCGACAGACTACTTCTCCAGATGGGCTGAAGCTGTCCTGCTAAAAGAAGTCAAGATAATAGATATTCTGACATTCTTCCAGCATAATATTCTATACCGCTTCGGTACACTAAGAAGAATCATTTTTGACAACGGGCCTTCCTTCAAGAGCTTCAATGTCTCAAGGTTCGCTACTCAGCACAAGATAGACTGGAGATATTCCTCCATCTATAATCCAAGAGCCAATGGGCTAGCCGAAGCCTTCAATAAGACTCTATGCAAGCTCCTGAGGAAAAATGCTTCAGCCAATAAGAGAGACTGGAATCTCAAGCTTCACGAGGCGTTGTGGGCATATCGTACCACGCACCGTATTCCAACTCAGTCCACTCCATACTCAATGCTCTTCAGAGTGGAGGCAATCCTCCCTCTCGAAATCGAGGTTCCAAGTTTAAGAATGTCCATCAAACACGAGTTGATGGAAGAGGAAAACGTGCTCCTTCGGCTTGAAGAGCTCGACGCGCTCGAAGAAATGAGGCTCGCGGTGCAGCAAAACCTGGAGCTATACCGAGCCCAAATGTCACGGGCCTATGACAAGATAAACCGTCTCCGCGCTTTCAAGAAAGGTGAATTGGTGTTGGTCCTCAAAGGACCGATCATTCCCAATCGGCATGCTAAGGGAAAATTAAGGCCAAACTGGGAAGGACCATACGTCATTGAGAAAGTGTTTGACGAAGGATCCTACCAACTAATAAGTGCCGAGGGAGAAAGGCCCATGCCACCCATCAATGGCCGATATCTCAAGAAATACTACGCGTGAATGCTCCAAGTCGCAGGCGAATTGAGCACATCAGCCCTACGGTGTGGATCATACATCCTGCAAAACCGTATACAATCCACGGGCGTAAATGACCCCTATCTCTCCCAAATCCTGCCGGTGAGACTACTTTTAAAGTCCCACCAGCGGCAAAAAAAAGAAAAAAAGGAAAGAAATAAAAAAAAACGTTATGTCCACAAGCAAAACGGGCACGGATGAAAACCCGAAAGGGCTCCGTGAGTAAAAACAGCAGGACTACCGGCGAGTCTGTGAAAACCCGAAAGGGCGCAAACTCGTGAAAAGAGATGAAATACACTCGCAAAGTCCTCTCGACCTTGTGAGGAGAAAACCCTGCGTGAGATCCTTACGACTCACAAAGGAGAAACACACTTAGGAATCCTCACGATTCCTAAGGAGAAAATACACCTGCGGGATCCTTATGACTCGTAGGGAGAAAATGGTTTTATGGGACCCTCACGGCCCATAAAATTGAAAAGCCTTAGGTGATAGGGACCCAAACCTGTCTCCTAAGCCATCGTTCCCTAATGGGCAACGGCAAATGATGAGTCGCTCCTGGCATTTCGCTTCAGTGTTAGCGGTGCTGATGCCGACCAAAAACCCAAATCCCAAGTCCTCCCAAGGCAAATGATGAGTTGCTCTTGGCCTTATTCCAGTGCAGCAATGCTGATACCAAAAAAGATCCAAATTCCAAGTCCCCAAACGGCGAATGATGAGTCGCTCCTGGTACCACATTCCAGTGCAGCGATGCAGACGCCAACCAAAATCCGATTTCCCAAAATTCTCCCAGCCCTACGGTTGGTCCCCAAGTTGACTACCGTATACAATCCACGGGCTCAAATAATTCTCGTCATACCCATGCCCCACCACAAATACCAGTTACACGGCTGGTCTCCGCCTTTGGAATTATGCTCCATTAAGAAGACCCACTCATGTGTCCTCACGATACATGAGGAGAACAAACCGTTGTGGGATCCTTACAACTCATAAAGGAAAAACACACTTAGGAGTCCTCACGACTCCTAAGGAGAAAATACACCTGCGGGATCCTTACGACTCGTAGGGAGAAAATGCTTTTATGGGACCTTCACGGCCCATAAAATTGAAAATCCTTAGGCGATAGGGATCTAAACCAGTCTCCTAAGCCATCGCTCCCCAATCCCCAAATGGCGAATGATGAGTCGCTCCTGGTACCATATTCGAGTGCAGCGATGCAGACGCCAACTAAATTCCAAATCCTATACCCCAACGGCGAATGATGAGTCGCTCCTGGTACCATATTCCAGTGCAGCGATGCAGACGCTGACAAAGTCCCGAAATTTTTCGGCCCTACGGTCTGGATCATACATCCTGCAAAACCGTATACAATCCACGGGCGTAAAACAATCCCAATCTCTCCCAAGTCCTACCGATGAGACCACATTCAAAGTCCCACCAAAAAAATAATAAAATAAAAATAAAAAAAATAAAAAAGGTATGTCCACAAGAAAAATGGGCACAGATGAAAACCCGAAAGGGCCCCGTGAGTAAAAACAGCAGGACTGCCGGCGAGTTTGTGAAAACCTGAAAGGGCGTAAACTCATGAAAAAGGAGATGAAATGCACTCTCAAAGTCCTCTCGACTTTGAGAGAAGAAAATTCCCGCGTAAGATCCTTACGACTCACAAAGGAGCAACACACTTAGGAGCCCCACGACTCCTAAGGAGAAAATACACCTACGAGATCCTTTCGACTCGTAGAGAGAAAATGCTTTTATGGGACCCTTACGGCCCATAAAATTGAAAAGTCTTAGGTGATAGGGATCTAAACCTGCCTCCTAAGCCATCAATTCCCAAATCCTCTCGGGGCAAATGATGAGTTGCTCATGGCATTATTCCAGTGCAGCAATGCAGATGCCAAACAAAAAAAAAACCAATCCCCAAATCCTCTCGGGGAAAATGATGAGTTGCTCCTGGCATTATTCCAGTGCAGCAATGCAGATGCCAAACAAAAAAAACCAATCCCCAAATCCTCTCAAAGACAGATGATGATTCGCTCCTGGTACCATATTCTAGCGTAGCGATGCTGATGTCAACCCAAATCACATCAAGTCAAACAACCAATGACCTCCCTGGCAGAATCAAATTCCACCTCGGAAACAAGTCAACTTCATCCCTGACGCCGCAAGAAGCGGGGAAAGTCAAATCCAGAATCGACTGTCCACGTCTCTAAAATGGCAGCACCGACCGTCCACGTCGCTAAAAGGGCAGCAACGACCGTCCAAGTCGCAAAAAGGGCAGCACCGACCGTTCAAGTCGCAAAAAGGGCAGCACCGACCGTCCACGTCATTAAAATGGCAGCACTGACCGTCCACGTTGCTAAAATGGCAGCACCGACCGTCCACGTCGCTAAAAGGGCAGCAACGACCGTCCAAGTCGCAAAAAGGGCAGCACCGACCGTCCAAGTCGCAAAAAGGGCAGCACCGACCGTCCAAGTCATTAAAATGGCAGCACCGACCGTCTACGTCGCTAAAATGGCAGCATCAACCGTCCAAGTCGCAAAAAGGGCAGCATCGACCGTCCACGTCGCTAAAATGGCAGCACCGACCGTCTACGTCGCTCAAATGGCAGCACCGACCGTCTACGTCACTAAAATGGCAGCATCGACCGTCCAAGTCGCAAAAAAGGCAGCATCGACCGTCTATGTCGCTAAAATGGCAGCACCGACCGTCCACGTCGCTAAAATGGCAGTATCGACCATCCAAGTCGCAAAAAGGGCAGCATCGACCATCCACGTCGCTAAAATGGCAGTACCGACCGTCCACGTCGCTAAAATGGCAGCACCGACCGTCCACGTCGCAAAAGGGGCAGAACTGACCCTCCAAGTCGCAAAAAGGACAGCATCGACCATCCAACTCGCAAAAAGGGCAGAATCAACCGTCCAAGTGGCAAAAAGGGCAGCATCGACCGTCCAAGTCGCAAAAAGGGCAGAACCGACCGTCCACGTCGCTAAAATGGCAGCATCGACCATCCACGTCGCTATAATGGCAGCACCGACCGTCCAAGTCGCAAAAAGGGCAGCACCGACCGTCCAAGTCGCAAAAAGGGCAGCATCGACCGTCCACGTCGTTAAAAGGGCAGCACCGACCGTCCAAGTCGCTAAAAGGACAGCATTGACCGTCCAAGTCGCAAAAAGGGCAGCATTGACCGTCCATGTCGTAAAAAGGGAAGCGCAGGATTCCTACAAAGCGGGAACCAGATCACTTCGGGCCAGGGAAACGTCTATCACGGACACTCCGTCTCGGAGACATGTCAAGCAACGATCGTCCATGTTGTAAAAAGGGCAGTGCCAGCTTCCTAAAAAGCGGGAACCAAATCAGGCCGCCTCCAAGTAAAAGAAGATCCATCAATTTCATGCACACGGCCCACATATGTGGTGTGCATTTATTGATGGGGGGAAATTTGTTGGGGTAAAAATTTACACCCCGGTTGACCAAGTCAAAATCAAAGTCAACCCCAAGCCAAGTGGGCCCAAGCCCAGATCCAGTGGGCCCATGCCCGGGTCGAGTCGGACATGAAGCGGCCGGCCTCCCCCCATGCCAAGATAAAAATTTTGTAATAAATAATTTTGTTGCATTTCTTTTATTTTATTTTATGGATAAATGTAAGAAAAATAGGCATAAACCCAAATTTTTGTAAAGCCCATGGCTTATGTGCAAAAAGAAATGGCACATGAGCCATGGGATAGGCAAAATGCCATTTTGTGAAGCCCAAGGGGCTATGTGTAAAGTGTATAGCCTATAAAGAGAAAGATAATGAAATATCTCAACAACTTTTCTCTCTCTTACAAAATTTTTCAGATCTGAGATCTTTTCTCATTCTTCAAGGTTCCAAAACCTTCTTCTTTCTCTTGAATTAAATCAAGAGTTTTACTCTTCTTTTTATAAAACAAATTAGTTTTTCACTACAAAACCCATAAAGGGGAACTCAGATCTCCCATTAGATCTCAAAAAGAAGAGATTTTTTAAAAAAATCCCATATCTCTTGATCTTCAAGATCCAGCTAACAGAGGAGGAAGAAGAAGAACATCTTTCACTAACCCCCCCAAAAAAACACACTCAGGAGTCTAACTCCTCTCTGATTTCTCTTCCGAGAAATTTTTTAGGCTAAAAGCCTCTTTTTCTCGCCGGCGCTCAAGCGCAGAGCGTCCGCGTGCCGACACGTGGCGCGCTTGCGCTCAAGCGCAAAGCGCTTACGTGCCGACACGTGGAGCGCTTGCGCTCAAGCGCAAGTCGCCCCGGTGCCGACACATGGAGTGCTTGCGTTCAAGCGCAAGCGCTCGAGCGCAAGTCGCCCCGGTGCCGACACGTGGCGCACTTCCGCTCAAGCGCAAGCGCTCGAGCGCTAGTCGTCCCCATGCCGACACGTGGCGCACTTGCGCTCAAGCGCCCAGCGCTCAAGCGCAAGTCGCCCCGTGCCAACACGTGGCGCACTTGCGCTCGAGCGTCAGGCGCTGAAGCGCAAAATGCCCACGTGGCGCGCTTGTGCTCATGCGCAGAGCACCCACGTGCCTACACGTGGCACTCTAGCGCCTGAGCGCACAGCACCTAGGCGCACAGCGCCCAAGGTGCTGCCCCCACGCATCCCTTGGATGTCTTTTCCCCCTTTTATATATATATATATATATATATATAGATATATATACATGTATATACATACATATGTATACATATGTACATACACACACACTCCACGACACTGTCTCTGTTAGAAAAAAATTTCTAACGGGACGCTGCCCCGCACCTCGCAAGGGGGCTGCTAGCCCCCTTGACCCCCAGCCCGCTATCCGGGTAACGGGACCCCCGTAAAAATTCTGCGTGGCTCCCAATACATTTAAATCCCCCTCCAAAATAAAACACACATACACTGCACATTGAGTTCGCATGACCAGTTTAACCCGTTAATCGGAGGTTCCCTCGCTCCAAAGGCGATGGGTAATTAACGGCAGCTTAGTCTGCGGCTGCCGAAGATTCGGATCCCTACAATCATTAAACCCCGGCCTACCCTAGGCAGGGGGAATCTGTAGTACGCCTGACAAGCGCACGCGTATTCCCATCTCAATGGGGTGACGAAAAACACCCTACAAAGCCGGTCAAGCGTAAAATCGGCGCCATGCCAGACTTCTTTTCCACTTTGGTCTCCATAGATTGATAGAAGAGAATCACCTTTTCACCTCTTCGCTTGGGAGGGACGTAGAATGTTTGCAGCTCTTGTATGCTTATGTATCAAGCTCGTCAAGTTCTTTATAATGTCGCAGCGGAACCATGGTGATTTGTAAACTCTGATTAGCTCTAGTAATGGTTTGTGCTGACGGACGAGCGGAGAACACGGCGTTGACTTCGTCCTCAGAGTCACTGCCAAAGACCAAAATAGGAGTAGATGGTCCGGGCCTGTTGCATTGGGGTTGCACCGAGTAGACTATCTCTTCATCCTCCTCAGTATCGCTTCCAAAGATCGGGATAGTGGTGACGGCTTTTTGTTTATTCTCCAGCTTATGACATCTTTCTATGTCTTTGAAGTCTGGTAGGAAGTACTTGGCGTCTTCATATTTTTGGACTTCGTTTACAGAGAATGGATTTAGCTCCCCCGTAACGGTGTACTCGAGGCCATCTTTGAAATACTTCATACACTGGTGTTGTGTAGAAGGGATGACGTTGTACTCGTGCAACCAAGGCCTACCGAACAAAGCGTTGCAACAAGTTTTGGCGTCGATGACATGAAATTTGATGTCAGTGACGAGTATCCCAAAGTGTAACATCCATATTATGGACCCAAGCGTCCGTGATGACTGTGAGTCGAACCCAGAGATGGTAATTTTTTCCCAAGCCAGATGTTGAACGTTCATGCAGATCTCCTTCAGCACCTTCACGTTGAAAAGGTTAACGGAAGACCCGTTGTCGAACAGGATCTTCCCTATCTTGATGCCGTAGAAGTACCCGATGACATATAGAGGACGGTTGTGCTCACACGTTCCGAGGAGGAGATCTTCATCGCAGAATGTGATGTCCGCTGTATGAACCTCTGCTAGCTCGTCCTTCATCTTTTCTTCTGCAAGGAAAGCTTGAAATTGATCGGTCTCCTGTAATGCCCTGATCAGAGAATCTCTTACTTCTTTGGACAGGAGGAGAGCATCCAGTATGCTCAGTTGTGAGGGTATCTTTCTCAAATGTGCCACGACATTGTAATCCACCTTGTTTTTCTTAGACGGGTCCTTAGCAGCGAGCTCTTTGACGACTCTATCATCGAGGGAAATTTCCTCAGGGACTTTTTCCTTCCCCTTGTCTCTTTTGATCGAACCTTTGTTTATAGGCAAGAGGTTCTTTTCAGGCAACGTACGGTTACGTAGCTGAATGTTCTTGCGGTTTTTCTCCTCTTCTTCTTTTCCAGAAGTGGATTCTTTGAAAAGAGGGCCGAGGGTTATTTCTTCCTCAGAATCGCTCCCGAATGTGAGAACTTGAGATTTTCCTTTTATCGAACTGGTATCAACTATATGACAGTTGCAAGTCGTTCCTTCATACTCATCTGTCGTGCTTCTTTGCTTTCGACGAGCCTTGCACTTCATCCGCTTGAAGTGTTGTCGGTGGGCAACGTATCCTTGCCACCACTTTTTGAAGGCATTGCACTCTTCGGTAGGGTGTGCGACCCTTCAATGGTATAAGCAGTAGTTCGGATGTATATTTGTTTCGTCAAGGCACATAATCCCGGGAGTGTTTTCTATGAGAGGGGGCAGCTTCATTCCTATTGACAGGGCTTTGGCGAATTGTTTCTCTGTTTTGATCCTGCTCTTGTTTGTAGCAGGTGTGTTTTGGCCTGGTTGGAGTGCTTTATGACTCATACTTACCGCAGCTTCTTCAGCCTGACGCCGACGCTTGGCCTTTTCGTATATGGCCATTTCACGTTCTCGGTCAGCTTTGCTTTTTTGAAGGGCTTCGTTTAGCAGCCTGTCAATTGGGTCTTCTAACAGTTCTGGGAATTTTGGCACCGGTCCTGCCCCCAGTTCCTCTGCGTTGTTTTCTAAAGCTGAGTGAGCTTCTTTGCCATTTAAGGACAAGTGACAAACCATGTGGCAACTCGCCACATAGTCTTGGGTTCTCCCTGATGAGCAATGTTCCTCATCATCGTCACTATCTCCGTTCTCAAGTATATGATTGAGAAACTCTTTGAGGGTGACTGGGGTCCGCACCTTCTAGTTGTACTCCTCCAGCGCGTCGACATACTTTTGCAGGTCCGTGCGTTGGTCGTCAGGCTGTACGATCTTCTTGGTCTTGTTCTTTCCCTTTGAAGACTTTGAAGGCTTGACCTGGGTGTTTTGCCCATCGTTAGCAGTTTTCAGTGTGGGACGCGGTTTCAGCATCCCCTCAATAATCTCAGACTCCAGCTGGCTTTTCCACCTGATCGTCGTACATGCTTGAAGATCTTTCCGCATTCTTTTGGTTTTAGCTGAAAGGACGACTTCCCATGATGCTTCTTCCACAAATGAACATGATGCCCCCGGCGTATCCACCTTTTTAGAAGCATGCCTCTGTGGTGGGTTCACCCTCCAGTTCTTAAAAAGCATAAATTTCCCCCGTCGATACTGGTCATCGATCCAATTTTTGAAGACCTAGCAATCTTCAATTTGGTGGCTCACAATTCTGTGATAGGAGCAGTAGTTGAGGTTGTTGACGTCACCGGGCTGTGGTGGACGTTTTGGGTCCGGCAGAGTGATGAGTTTGTTTCGCACCGCCAGTTCAAACAATCTCCTCGTTTTATCACGGGAAAATGAGTAAGCACGTCCTAGCTTCTCTTCTAGGGATTGGCGTGGGCGTGGGTTGTTTTGGCGAACAACTGGTTTCGGGTCACTCGGTTGCTGTTGAGTGTTGGGAACGAATGCCGCTTTCCCTTTATCCTTTGCATTCCGAAGGACTTGAAGTGGAAGGCACGTGGCCCATCTGGTCTATTTGGGCCAACTTTTCGATCAGAGCCTGGAAGGTGGTCGGCTTAAAGAACATCATGAACTGGGACACAGTCGCCTGAGGATCCAGAGTCCCTATGAACATGCCCATAGCAGGAGCTTCTTCGATGCGTTGCTCGCATTTTGACCATAGATTCCGCCACCGTATTGCCTATTGAACCCAGGTCTCTCCTGGTTTCACCCTGGCGTTGATTAATGCCATGATCGAGGTGCACTCGCTTGCGCTGGCGAACCGCTGTGTGAATAGAAATTCCATTTCCGTGAATGTTTTGACGGAGTCATTTGGGAGCTCCGAGTACCATTCAAACGCCGTTTCTGACAGGCTACCAATGAACCGGCGAAGCAGCAATTTGTCGTCGCCTCCAGTATTGCCGCAAAAAGCTCTGAACTGAGCAACATGCTGATGAGGATTGCCTATCCCTTTGTACACATGGAACTTGGGGATCGTAATCCCAGAAGGTATTTAATTTGGTCATACCAACCTAGATACGGTCGTCCAGTTCTGACGACTTGGCTAGCAGCTTCACTTGCCTGATGAGCTCGTATTTGTTGAGCTATGTAATCATCAAGGGCAGCTTTGGAGATCGTTTCCTCCCTGGCTGTCGATAAGGCTGGAAGGGGGTTTGATGTTTTCCCTCTGTCGTCCTCGATAATTATCGACGGGTCTTCAGCTGGAGGTTCTGGCTGGATCATCATTCCAACCATGTCTTGGAACAGGAGCGCTATTTGTTTTATATTAGCAGCCTGTTCCACGGCCTCCTTATCCTTTCTTTCCAGTACCCTTCGCAGGAACTTTGTATCGGTCTCTTGTTCCTAGCGCTATTCAGACACTGCTTCCGGGCTTTCTTTCTGTCCGATGAGTGTTGCCATTTTCGTCAGCATCTCCTGGAGCTTTTGTTGTTGCTCCTGAGCCCTTGTTAACGACTGAGTTTGCGGTCGATGACCCACAGAAGCACGACTTTCCTCTTTCCCGGAAGCCATGTAAACCGTGTGTACGATCATGCCCCCAGACTTAGGGCGTTTGGGTCCAGCGCCTTTGGAATTTGCCGTAGGCAATGAGATTTTCTCTGGCCTCCTCCTTTTGTAGGAGGTCGAGGTTGAAGGAGCTACTGTAACAGGCGCCTATATGAAAGAAGTCTCTCGCTGTATAGTAGAGGGATGATTTTCCTCTTGTCGAACCATCTTTTTCTCCGGTTGACGAGAGTAGCTCTTGTTGATAACAGAATCTTGGACTTTCCACCGGACACTGTGAATTTGGGAGGACAGCCGCCGAGGGGGCTGCTCCGGCTTTGCCCGCGTCATGTTTTCAGCAGGAAGTGGAGATTTCATCAGCACTACGGTCGGAGAGTTCTTTCGCACCCTCCTAAGCAGTTTAAAACTGTTCTCGGTTGAACAACAACGTTAACTTCCACCATTGAAGCTGGTGGAGTGAATCCAGAAGGGGAGTTGCCCCCAGCTCTTCTCATCTGACGCCAGTGGTGACGTCGAGCGTGTCTTGCAGATGGGACCACCTCAGTTGTGGAAGCGGCTCCATCATGTCCCCGGCTTTGATGATGGGCTGCTGCTGGTGCCAGCCTGTCGAAGGCCGATGTCCGTTGAGAGGGAATGACCAATCTTTCGAAGGTCGATTTTCTGGTAAGGGAAGCACCTTTGACGAATTCACCCACAACAAGAGTTGAAAGGACTATCCATTTTGGGATAGCCCCTTTAAGTATCGCGAGCCTCTTTGCGGGCCCACTTGAGTTTCAGCTCAGCCTGTTGAAGACTGAGGTGGCAAACTTGGATAACCCGTTGAGAGGGGCCGTGGTGGTTGCAAGTCAATCGAAGACCAACTTCTTGGGAGCTTCCTGTGGTGGCACCGGGGCGTTGAAGGTTGCTGGAGGGAGCATGATCCCGAAGAACAATCCAGTGGTGGCCTGAGTCACCTGCCCCACCGGCATAGAAAATATGGAGGCCGCATTGGGCCCGTAAGTCACTCCTCCAGTCAGTGCGGAGCGGGAGTTGCTGTTGCAGTTTGTGCAGCTAGAAGCCATCAATTTTTCTTCTGCTTTCTGCACAGGAACAAGACACCAAATCTTAGTACCTCGAATCCAAAAGCAACCATAGCAAACCACAATTTTGTTCGCGAACACGACACAAGAAGTGTGGTGTGGAAAGAGGAAAAGGCCCCACCGGGCGTGCCAGAATCTGTTCACCGTTGAAAGGCGCGACCGAGACCTTAGGACTTCTGGCCTGAATTTTGGGGGCCGATGCTATTTGGATTTATCCGTCCACCTCTCCGAATATTCCAAGTTGATTTATGGCACCGTGTATCAGAGGTTTGGACGGATGCGGCCGTTGTAGCGTGACTTCGTCAGATTCCCCCTCGTTTTGTGAGGGTTTTTTTTAATTATGGGGACGCTCTTCCCTGCACGCGCAATCCCCTGCAGTTAATTACGTTACCGCATCGCGATATCCCTTTCTCTTGCTCCGGAAGTTCACTTCGTGTCGTGTTTTTTTTTGTTTTGGTTTTGATTGCCCGTGGATTGTATACGGAGACTAATTTATGTCGTCGCCCATAGGGCTCGGATTATTCCAAATCCGTATATTTTAGATTTGGGCTTGGGTTGATTTAAAGATCATTAATCTGGTTTGAGATTAAGACCAACTTAAACATATGAGCATCTGGAGCTCGATTTCTTTTTGTTAAGGATACATTAGTCCAATTTGAGACTAAGATCCACTTAACGGAGTTTCAAGATCATTTTTATTTCAGATCTAACAAGAGAGCATTTGGGCTCCATTGTCTTAGTTTAGGGACATTTCGGCCCATTATCGCCATTTTGGGGGCGAAGTTATAGTTTGAGGACATTTCGGTCTGTTGATCACCATTTTGGAGGTGAGATTTCAGTTTAAGGACATCACGGTCCGTTGATCACTATTTGGGGGTGAGATTTTAGTTTAAGGACGTTGCGGCCCGTTGTTGCTATTTTGGAGGCAACAGTTAGTTTGAGAACATTTCGGTCCATTGTTAGTTTGGGGACGTCTCGGTCCATTGTCTATCTTGCGTGCACGTGTATTTGTTACATGACGGGATGAGCAACGATGACATGGGATGCATCCAGTATGGGATGTGATTTGATTTGGGATGTGCACGTCAGTTTGGGAAGTGCACCAAAAAGCAATTGATTGTCGGGACCCGCCACCTCTCTGAAGACGTTCAGAAATTACAATGACATGTATGAGGTGTATAGAGATGTACCCTTGAACCAATTCCCGTGTTTGAGGGAAAAGGGATTAATGGTAAACCCAGGAATCATTAGTTGTATTTTGAGACTAAGATTTCCTCAGGGGAATGTGGGACGAATATCGTTTTGGGATATCATCAGTTGGAAGATCGATAGTCGTATTTGGGACTAAGATCGGTTTGGGAAGTTGTAAGCATATGGGCTCGGTTGATCTAAATTAGGCAGTTTCTACTCTCAAGGGACCCAACCAACCTGGGCTTGGTTCACTCAGTTTTTTTTATTTGTAAAAGAGTGCTAAGCACTTGTTTGGGCTCAGTCCCTTTTTTGTGCCAAAAGTGCTGAGCACTTATGTAAGTTCTAACGCTCACATATAATCATGAGGGCCTTTAGTCATGGGGATTGCCCAATAAGTGTTAAATACTTTACCCCTTTTGTCATTATATGGAGTGCTAAGGACTTTTTATGGCGCCGCGTATAAAGCATATATGGAGCTAGGCGCTGCCTAGTGGGTGCCAAGAACTTTTATTCTGTGGCGCCCACGCAAGGGTCACGTGAGGCACTGGGCGCTGAGCATCGCTCAATGAGTGCTAGGCACTCCTGTAGCGCCCACGTGAGGGGAACATGGGGCGCTGGGCGCTGAGCACCTCCCACTGAGTGCTAAGCACTCCTGAGTTCTTTTATAGCGCCTACGTGAGAGGCACGTGGGGGCGCTGAGCGCCGCCCACCGAGTGCTAACCACTCCTGAGTTTTTTGTAGCGCCCATGTGAGAGGTACGTGGGGCACTGGGCGCTGAGCGCCGTCCACTGAATGCTAAGCAGTTCCGAGTTCTCTTTTTTTTGAATGATCTACAGGATCTTTATCTACTTTTATTTACCTAAAATTTCCAAGAAGAGAGTTCTTCTTCCTCGAAAATTTAATTCTCTGTTCTTTCGAAGCTTACTCTTTTTTAGCTTATGGGGGTTCCTCCTCTTTAGACTTGAAGTCTTGGTTCTTTTATATAGTAGGGGCAGTTTGTTGGTTAGCTCCAAAGAAATCTCTCATTGAGAGATCCCAAATGATTTGGGGATTTTACCCACCGTTGGATCTTTGATCCAAAGACTTCTGTTTTACAGAAAATATTTTCTTGTTTTTAACAAGATTAGGGAAATATTTTCCCATACAGAATTTATTTTGTAGATTGGTGATTCTTTAATCACCATTGGATTTTTAATCCAACGGTACTCTGTTTTACAGAGGGCAATCTTTCTTGTATAGAAAGATTTGAGAGATGTTTCCTATAAACAGAATTTAATTCTGCATACTAATGATTTATCATCTGCGTTGGATCTTTGATCCAACGGTTCTGTTTAACAGAGGGTAGAATTTAATTCTATAAGGCACCGGTACTCACGTGTTGTGCACGTGGGCGCCACTTAAGATTTTTTGTGTGCTTTGCACATGGGCGCCGCTCATATATAAGAGTTTTTAACTTTGGCGCTGGCGCCTTCGTGTGAGGCACGTGAGGCGCTTGAGCGTTGGGCGCTGCCTCACAGAGCTTTGCTCTTTTATCGGGGAAACATAAGTTATTGAAAAGTGTTTTCGATATGAGACTAAAATGCAAGGTTTATAGGGTTAGGCATGAAATTTGGAATATGAGATATTCCGGGTTTATGATGTCTAAGGAAATGCGGATTCCAATTATTGTAGTTTTTTATTTCTTTTCTGCGACCGTAAATGTAATATGTGAGGTATCCCAAATATCGTTGCTATATGTCAACGGAATTTGGGATACGCGTATTTACGTACGTTGATGATATGTGATATTATGTATTGGTGTGATATATTATATTGGATCGTCCTGAATGAATAGCTGTGGGTTTTATGTGAGATGGGAGTTTTACAATTTTCATTCATGTAAAATTTGTATGTAATATTTGTATTGGGACACTTCCGGGTTGAGGATGATGTCACCATTGATGTATATTATTTACTTTTCTGCATTAGGATAGACCGATGCGGGGAGCATAAGTAACCAGGTTCTGGAGTCCAGTGGGAGACCATCTCGAGGAGTCGAGACCGAGTCTCCTAACTCTAGAATTGGTAAGGTTGCTTGCCGCTCTCGTAGGGGTCTAGGGATGTGGGATCGGCTATTCATCACGACCGTAGAATCCATGTTTTTCATTATTGGCGTAATTTAAAACACGGACCTTTTAGTATATCCAATATTTCATATGTTTGACTTCTGCTGCTTGGTTCGGTGATGTGATCATATAACTGCGTGAGATGAATGCTTTATATATATGATATATAATAAACATTGCTTATGTTTTGCACCCGCGCTAGTCCAGCCCCCGCTCTGCCGTTAGTTAAGTAACCTAACGGTGCATGACGAGGCCCCGTGGCGAATGCGGATGACGTATATTCTATTTTCGTTTCATTTTCTGTGATGTTTAGGAAAAACATCAAATGATAGGACTTCATTAATGAGATTAATGAAAAGAAAAGAAACCTAAAGATGTTGTAGAATCAAAAGTTTGTAAAAAAAGTTAGCTCTAGTTCTTGCTTTGCATAGTGGTATTCTTTGATGAATATCCAGCTCCTCATTTGATGAGGAAAGAGCCGAGATCCCTTCACCGGGAGTGACCTCTTTAGTAAAACTAGAAAATACTACAACCACTCGATTTATCATTATAGCTTCTGTAGTTCTTGCTTTGCATAGTGGTATTCCTTGATGGATATCCAGCACCTCATTCGATGAGGAAAGAGCCAAGATCCCTTCACCGGGAGCGACCTCTTTAGCAAAAGCTAGTAAAAACTATTCGGTTTGTTTTTGAAAACTACTCGATTTTAAAAGCGGAGCTTAAACTACTCTTTTTCAAAATCACTAGATTCTACAACGATATCAAGTTCATTATGTTAAAGGTTTTCTTAAAAACCAACCGTAGCCCTCCATCATTTCAGATAAGTACTATTTAAAATTCGTGTTACGTTTGTTGATCATAGCCAAGGCGTAGTGTGCGGTAGCTGATTAGTGCTTATCTGCAGCATGAGATGCGATTGGATTAGGGTAGTCGTACGGTTTTGTTGACCTTAGCCAAGGGTCATACGAGTGGGTTTAATTCAATCAAGAAATGACGGGTTGATCTTGGCTAGCGCTTATGATTTGTTAACCATAGCCAAGGTCATAAGTTGTTAGGGGTAAAAACGATTATTGGGAATTTCAAGTGTTGAAATTTGCAATGAGATTGCATACCTTCTATATGATAGGTGAATCTGCGAGTAAGAGTTACTCCTGGGAGAGTTTTCCACTTTATAATTAGCTGATCCATTAGGTGTCTAAGAAAGGTGTTAATGGGGTGATGCCCCTGCGGAAACGAGATTATTTAATTAGCTCCATGCAAAAGCATGGGGAGACTCCCTCGGAGTACCAATACCTGCCTGGACGAACGATTAGCGAGCTTGTAGGGTGTAATTAATCCCGTCTAATCTTACTTTTTAGAATTTGATAAAAATAGTGGGAGCCATCCTGATTAGATAAAATAATAACCAATCTAATCTTGCAAAGAGTGCACGCAAAGTGATTATCCTTCTCTCTCTCCTGGAAGCGACCAATGACACAATCAAGATAATAACATGGATGTATTGACCGAACTCACTTGTTATACTGGGCTAGGTTCCGCTCTATCTTATGATTGTCATAAGTCTGAGTAAGGAATAGGGGAATATCCAGATTCCCACACCACCCAAACAAAATATAAACATGTTGATGTATCGTCTTCGGGTGTGTTCGTTACCAAGAACTGTTTCTCAGTTAACTCTACGTCCTGGGTATTTGATACCGGATCAGGATCCCACGTATGTAATTTGTTACATGGGCTATAGAGATGTAAAGAACTGGGAAATGATGATAAGTCTCTAGTAGTAGGGAATGGTGCAATTGTTGCAGCCAAAGCAGTTGGAAAATATCACCTAGTGTTACCAACTGATAATACAATGATTATGAGCGACTGTTATTTTGTACCAGAATATTGTGAATTTTTTTTCTAAATCAAGTGTTGATTGGGTATGGTACGTTGTATAACGGTATATACGTTCTAAATCAAACTACAGTTATAAGTATACAGAATACACACAAGAGGATCAGTTCAGAAATGAACGAAGTCTTCTTGTGGCATTATAGACTAAGTCATATCATTGTGATAAGACTAGCTGAGTTGCAGAAGGATGCATATTTGAATCCGTTCGAATTTACATCTTATGAAACTTGTCGGTCATGTCTCGAAGGCTAGATAACCAAATCTCTGTTTACTGGATACGGAGAAAGAGCTACTGAACTCTTGGGATAGATACATAGCATATGTCTACACATGCCAGGAATGGTTCTTCGTACTTTATTATATTCACTGATGATCCCTCAAGATTCGGACATGTGTTCCTGTTGAAACACAAATCTGAATCTTTTGAGAAATTCAACGAATATAAGTACGAAGCTGAGAACCAGATGAGTAAAAGTATTAAAATCATTCGATTTGATCGGGGAGGAGAATACTTAAGCACAAAATTCAGAGACTACTTAAAAGAGAATGGGATTCTCTCTCAACTTACTCCTCCGTATACACCGCAACACAACGGAGTATCGGAGCGGAGGAATCACACCCTATTAGATATGGTGCCCTCTATGATGAGTAATGCTGAGTTGCCTATTTCCTTTTGGGGTTATGCACTTGAGATAGCTGCATTTCTATTGAATAGAATTTCGACCAAATCCGTTGCCTACCACTCCATATGAGATATGGAATGGGAAGAGACCATCTCTTAAAATGAGTTAAGATATGGGGTTGTCCGGCCTATGTTAAAAAGCAAAATCTGGACAAGCTCAAGGCAAGGTGGAACCGGAGGATTCAATAGTCCCCGACGAACCTCAGCCACTCTGCAGATCTAGTAGAGTTCCTCATCCACCTAAGAGATACTACGGTTTTCTTATAGATGGTGGGAGCGAGGATTGCATCATAGAAGATGATGACCCAACTAGTTTCGAGTAAGCCATCATAAGTGGAGACTCTATGAAATGGCTGGATGCTATGTGATCTTAGATGGAATCCATATACACCAACAAAGTATGGATTTTGAAAGTTTCTCCTGAAGCGGTAAAACCCATGAGGAGCAAGTGGATCTTGAGAAGATAATTGATATAGATGGAAAAGTTAAGACTTTCAAAGCTATATTTGTAGCAAAAGGTTTTCGTCAATGACTAGATGTCAACTATGATGAAACCATTTTTCCTGTGGCTATGCTTAAGTCCATCAGGATCCTACTTGCCGTTGTTGCATACCATGACTACAAAATCTGGCAGTTGGATGTCAAGACCGCTTTTCTAAATGGTGATTTAGATGAGAGCGTGTACATGAAACAGCCAAAGGGCTTCGTAGACAGTGGGAGCAGCGGAAGCGTGTGTAAGCTGCTTAAGTCCATCTACGGATTAAAGCAGGCATCGCGGAGCTGGAACATCTGTTTTGATGAAGCTATCAAAGAGTTTGACTTCATAAAAAATGTAGATGAATCATGTATATATAAGAAGGTAGTAGAGAGTAAGGTTGTCTTACTTGTATTGTACGTGGATGACATACTCTTGATAGGAAATGATGTTCCTATGCTACACTCGGTCAAGCTCTTCTATCACACATGTTCTCCATGAAAAATCTAGACGATGCCTCCTACATCCTGGGGATAAAGATCTATAGACATAGATCTAGATGGATATTGGGATCGTCCCAATCCAGGTACAAAGACACCATACTAAAGAGGTTTAGTATGGAAGATTCTAAGCGTGGTTATTTACTCGCTTGTTAAGAAATCACTCTCTCCAAAGAGATGTCTCCCAAGACTGATTTGGAGAGGGCTCGCATGCAAGGGATACCCTATGCTTCGGCAGTTGGGTCAATCATATATGCGATATTGTGTACCAGAACGGATATAGATTACTCACTAGATGTAGTGAGTAGGTATCAAACAGATCTTGGAGAGAAATACTGGACAGCTGTGAAGAACATTCTTAAGTACTTGAGAAGGACTAAAGAGATGTTCTTGGTGTATGGTAACGGTGAGCTCCAGGTGGATTCCTTTACCGATTCGAGCTTCCAGAGTGATAAGGACGATAGTAAGTCGGTCTCGGGTTTTGTCTTTACCCTCTATGGAGGGACGGTATGTTGGAAGAGTTCCAAGATAGATACCGTAGCAGAGTCGACGATGGAGGCAGAATACATCGCTACCAATGATGCTGCCAAAGAGGCTGTCTGGATGAACAAGTTCATAGCTGAACTTGGTGTGATTCCTACCATTGAGCATCCAATACCTGTGTATTGTGATAACAATGGAGCTGTGGATTTGGCCTAGGAACCCCGGTCCCATCAGCGATCCAGACATATTCTTAGGCGGTATCACCTGATCAGGGAAATAGTAGATCTCCGGAAGATCGGGGTCAGGAGAGTTGACACAGAGGATAACACAGCGGATCCACTCGCAAAGGCCCTCCCCCAGATACTATTCGAGAGAGTTTTTGGGATGTTGGGTATGAGATACTACAACAACTGGTTTTAGTGCAAGTCGGAGATTGTTAGTGATATGTATGCCCTAGAGGCCATTATTGTATGATATAGTGGATACTTGGATATATATATGGAGGACTTTCTTGCTCAATATGATAGTATGCTATCTGGTTGCATTTATCTTAACATGTTCACTGGTATTATTATACTGTCTCTCATATACATGTTGATAAATCCCTTAAGATGTTGACTTGACTACCAAGACTATGATGCGGATCATACTACTGGGACCTGGGTAGTCCATAAGAACATCCTTCAATTGTTTCCAGTCGAGAGAATATCGAGACAGGGCATCGATATTCCAGTGTAGACTAGTGTGTACGTTTCTTAACTCTGTATGGGGCGATGGTTGATCCCATATTCATTGGTGTTTGACACCAAAGATTGTACACATGTGCTCATTAGAGAATGGGTACACCGAATAGGACTCGTCGAAAACTCCTAGATGGTACTATACCTATCGTCAGATAGCAGTTCTCTGGTGACACTGGTATAGGTTAGCCTGTAGACTCGAGATCTTCATAGAATCTTGTGTGGTTCCCACTGTGCTTTGATTTCCTCCCTACTACGGCTCAAAGGAGTCTTGCAAACAGGTGGATTTTGGGTACCGTCCCAAGTCACATGGAGGCAATGAGCGATAGGAGGGGTTTCGTCTCTCCCGGTATAGAGAGTTGATGTTGTGTTGTGCTCGATTGGATGTAACAGTATGTCCCTGGCCAGGGCTGTTGATGGGATTTACTGGTAAGTGTTATCAGTAGTTTCTCATATCGTTATAAGCCTTACATCGGCATGACTTATCAAGTTATTGGGGTTTGGCGATTCCACCCTCAGACTCGATATGCGACATATCAGACGAAGAGATCGGACTGTACGATAAGTGTTACCTATAGGCTTCATGGGAGTTTGGACAAGCTTGCTTATTGATTTTCTATCCACTCAATACCTGGGTAGCCATTACGTCCAGCTAGTACTGCTGACGGCTTGTGGGTGACTGATGTGATCATCACCTACTACTGGCGTATTGACGAGTCTTTAGAGTCCCACATAGAAGTTTCCTGGTTCAAGCGAAATGAAGTAGGGCACACATATTGATATATGCGGGGGCCTGATTAAATACGAGTATGAGATACCGTATTGTAATCTGTCGGCTATTTGTTATCAGTTAGGTTATATGTGATATAACCGGATTATTGAATTAAGTGTTGATTTGATAATGTGATATACAGATAAATGATAGTAGTCGGTTATATGTGATATAACCAGATTATTAAATCAAGTGTTGATTTAATAATATATATATATATATATTTATATTTGATATAATTATATATTGACTAATATTATTGCTCACTAATTATATGCTTATCTTTATATATATATATATATATATATATATATATATATATTAATATATATGTGATATATATATATATATATATATATATCTATATCTGAAGCATGGCATGGTATTTCTATTTTTAGAAAATAGAAATTAAGGTGGAAAATAGGGAGACTTTGGAGGGATGGGCATAGCATGACTTATTCTATATTATATTCATTTGCTTGCACTATTGAAGCATGGCTATAATTTTTAAGTGTTAAAAATTGTATGCTTCAATAATGGGTGAGCCATGGATGAGCCATTCTACACTTCATTCCACACTTAGCTATTTTCTTGAGTTGCTCTCTAGCTCTCTCCATCTTCTTCACCTCCACCTCCAATCTCAATCTCTCACATGAGTTGTGAATCCTTGAGCTTATGAGAACCCTAGTGAGCAAACAACACCCTTACTTCACCATCCTACACTAGATTAGCACTTTGGTTTAGTGTGTTTACTTCACTAAATATTTTAGTGAAGAGGTAGCTTGGATTGGCGGACTTCGGGTGGATCATCTTTGGCACGAAAGTCATCGGAGCAAGTTCGTTCAACCTTCAAGTGGAGCCTAGTGGAGTCGCGTGGACTACAACCCAGAGCTTTAGAAGAGAAGGACACGGTCTACAAAGGTTGTAGTCATCCATCTCTTAGTTAAGTTTATGATATCTTAGTTAAACCCTAATCATCCAGTTTAAGATCTTGGTTAGTATAGATTAGCACCCCTAAAATTTTAAAAACGGCATGCTTGATGCTAGTAAAACCCAGTGGTGGTGCTAACGTACACTTTCAGCATGTGATATATATATATCAATGCTTGATTTAATAATATGGTTATATCAATATATAAATCGGCTAATATCATAAAACACCTGATTAAAATACGTGTATCAAATACACTTTTTTAATCGGGCTCCTACACGTATCACTATTGTAACGACTCTGAAAATCACTGTACAAAAATTTCTTATTTTTGTACAGAAAAGAGTATTACAGTCTGTGTAGAAGTTAAAAGTTATTTTTGTCAAATAAAAGTAAGAAAAAATTTGTAGTTCACTGGTAAAGTCTTTACACTGCTGTGACATAGCCTGTGCGTTCGATTCCCATCAGACCCAATTTTTAAAGATTTTTCTTTTTAATTTTTCGGAAGCCCAAGAGTTGCACGTGCAATACACGGAGAAACGAAAAGTTTCAGAAAAATCAAATAGGCGCAATTAGGTGTACACACCAAACTTGACATGTGGCACAAATCTCGAGACAAACCAATCAAATCCGACCATCCATTCTTCCCTATTTGGCGCCGCCGCCGGGTGAGATGTGCTTAATTGCCTCCGTACTTTGCACAGTTGACCCTTCGACTCCTCTCAACTCTCCTGCACTGCTTGATTTTCCTGCAATAAAATAGAGACTCTTCAATTCACCATTTAACACCATTTAAATTCTTTAATCCATATTTTTTAATTCCCAAACCCTAATTCTTCACTATAAATATCACCCCATGCCCTAGCTCCCCTCCATTCTGAAAATTTCTATCAAAATCATCCCAACAGTTTCTAAGTGCAAGTGGAGTCAAGTGGAGTTAGCGACCAAGATTTTTCCATTGAAGATCGAAGCCGTTTCCAGAGCTTCCGCGACGCCACGGGAATCTCCTTCTTTTCTTTAACCTCTTTCCAACGTTACACAGTGAGTAAGTACCTCTTCTCTCTTCTTCTTTCATCTTAAAACCATATTCTAAATACATATCGGAAAAGTGCAGTTAACTCCGATATGTGTATTTTTAACCTTTGTACTCCCCTTCCTAAAGCAAAATAGGTCAAAATAACTTTCTCTCACTACTTGTAACTTTGTTTACAATATTTTGGCTTTGAGTTTATCCAAAACTTCCATATGAAACTATCATATAATGAACTTTTCATTAAAATACCATGAACTTTAGTATAACTCTCTTTTCAATAATTGTTAAATACCTTTAGGAAAACTTCACGGGGTAACAACCTACCCCACACGTACACTATGGTTTCATAGCACGGTACTCTAAACATATAGCTAATTGAAAGAATGACTTTTATATTAAAATACCAAACCTTTTCAAAACGGGTTTCTTTTAATAGGTATTTTGTAATCTTTGGCAATTACGTCTCTACAACACTCGTTAGGGGACCCGCTAATGGATGGTGCGGATTATCGCTCATTTTTGGGATAGTAGAGCGAGATGTAGAACTCCTCACGGAGTATTCAGTCTCGAAAGGAAATAAAAATACGGTTTTTAAGAAATGCGACTTTTCTAAACAAAACTAATTTTTTAAAAATTATATAAAAGATATGAATCTGTATTTTCAATAAGAACATATTATGAAACTATATTTTGAAAGATAAGAATTTTAATAAAATACCACCAAGTTTCCAAAAGAGCTAGTTTTCAATAAAATACTATAAACTTTTTAAAAGGCTAAGTTTCATCACCAAAATACCATAACAATTAAAATAAATGTTCATGAAAACCCTAAATGGTACAAATCGCTCTCAAGATTTATTTTTAAACTATATTAAAGTATATTTTCATAAACCCCCTCGAGATACGCAAAATAATATTTTAAGGACTATAGATTAATATAGGCTTAAGCGGTATCATTTTTCTTGAGTTTCGGAGAGCCGGAGACAGTGAGTGCTTGCCTAATCAGGCTGGACAACATAACGGAGTTATCAATGGCAATTGTCTTGGAAAAAGACACAAATCCTGTCGTCCATGTGCAACAGTTGCCGATTACTCCCGAGCCTAAGAAATTCAAGAGTTAAATCCGTTCACAAGTTTCTGACTCAATCTGAATCCAAACTCAAACCACAATCCAAAATCAAACATAAACTTGAATACTTGATCATGAACCTGAATACTTAAATTCAAACATTAAACTCAAACTTGTATACTTGACTCGACTTGACCAAACCATGGTTATAATTTGACATGAAATTAACATGAATATCTAAACACGTACTTACATCTTGAACATGAACATGTACATTTTTTTATATCCATGGATTCGGCCAAGACTTGTAATCCTAATCTATACAATATAATATGCGGGGATAAAGGCGTAGATTGGTACGGAATGTATATCATGGCACGAGAGGTCACTTAAAAGATACCTACATGAATTCACGTGTCGTTGTCTCGTGGGTTATGACGGGCCTTATACTACATGTTACCATAGTCCATGAGGTAAGATGGACTCCTCTCGTAAACATGAATACCTTCTTTATCAAACTATAAATAACTACGTTAGAAAAACTATCCTATATTGTGAATGATCATATACACTTTTACCTGTTCTCTGTTCATTTGGTTTCTATTCACATTATATATTATCTTCTCTTTCTTTTAGGACTTACCGAGCGCTAGTTCGCCGACGACATTCTTTTTCTGTCTCTTTCTTTGGAATGTTCGTCAGGAGAATCGGACTCTGAAGAGATAGAGCTGAGCCCGGACGACTTGAACCAGGTTGCTGCTCAACCAGACTACTAGCTCTTTTCCATCTTGCACTTACTTTCAGTATGCCACTGTTTAGGCATTTGCTTTTATTATTGTATCTTTTATTTCAGACAGTTTTATGTAAAAATGAATGTAAATAAAATTGTCGTTTCAATTTATTACTCTCGTATTCTTGCGCATTATTATATTGCTTAATTACGCTTAACGTATTTTCTTAGTAAATATGTTGCGGGCTTGTCACGTCACCGTTTCTGTCCACTGGGAAGCGGGGCATGACAACTATGCGCACTCTACATCATTTCGCCTGAGCCGGAAAACCTATGTGTGGAACTCTAAAGACTCGACAATACGCTGGCGGTAGATTATGATCATATCCATAAGCCATAAGCACGTCAACGGTACTAGCTGCACGTAATGGCTACTCAGGTATTGAACGAAAGGAAGATCGACAAGTAAGCTCATCCGAACTTCTATAAAGCCTATAAGTGACATTCACTGTACAGTCCAGTCTCTTCATCTGAGAGTGTCGCATACTGGTGTTTACACCGGTTTAAATTTCGTTTACGGATATGTGTGAAGGCGGGCTCATTCATATACACGTGTGGAGGGTTAGTGCATGACATGAGCACATCAGTGACGTTTGCGCTTAGCGAAAATCCCTAAAGGTAAAATGCATGTGCGCACATTTATGTTTCACGTATATTTCAATAATATGATCAGAGGAAGAAAAGGTGTTAGAAATGAAGCACTTGGTGGTCAACGATAAAAGGAAAGCATTTAAATAAATATTTTATGCTACAGGAAATAGATCACCAAATACAGGATCAAAAGTACAAAGGCTTATAAAACTATGAATAAAGTTTTCTAAAGCCCTCTCAGCCTTCTCCACCATATCGAAGCTGTGATCTTCACGAAGAGTTGCTCCCCATCGGTTAGCGCCATGCTCATCTGCAAAGGCAGACATGATGGCCCCCGCTGAGCCCGTATCTGGCTCAGCAGCTGAACAGAATAACCCCTCAGAGGCTTGGTAATCAAAAATGCCTCATGAAAGCACTCGATCTTGTATTCCGCTGCGTCGACCATCGCCGGAGTCATCTCCACTGGATGAGGGGGAATGTCATCGAGCACGAACAGGAAGATCATCCGGAGCCAAAAGGAGCCGATGGGGAGAGGAGATCCTCTACGAGTCAAGAGCTCATGCAACGTCGTATCACACTGGTCATCCGTAAGAGCGAGATTCACCAAGCGTGCAACAAAGCGAGGAACAATTTCCTCAATAGGCACCTCCCATGGCTGCCGATTAACATGCGGATGATTGCAAGCCATAACTCTTCTCTGTTAAAATGATTTTTTGAAAGTGAGAGAGAAGAGGAGAATTGCTTAGATTATAAAGGGAGGCATTTAAATCTCGGCACAAAAAATGTTGTGCATAGTGAAACTATTTCCAAACTCTGACAAAAGAAGGCATTGGAAAGAAAGTTTGACTCGGGAAAAGCAGAGAAAGAAGGTGAAAAGAAACTTTCATTAATGAGGCGGCGCCTCACGTGCTCCTCACGCGGGTGCCAATGTGCAAAGCACAGAAGAATTCATTACATAAGAGTTAAACTCTAAGATGGCGCCGCACGTGCTCCTCACGCGGGCGCCAATATGAAAAGCAAGAAGAGTTCATTACATAAGAGTTAAACTCTTAGATGGACCTGCACGTGCTCCTTACGCGGGCGCCAATGTTCAAAGCACATAAATACCCATTATAAGAATTAAATTCTTAAGTAGCGTTCACGTGCATAACACATGAGCATTGGCGCTCAGGTAGAATTAAAATTCTACAATACTCCCTGTTAAACAGAGCCGTTGGATCAAAAATCCAACGGAGATGATAAATCATCAAAATACAGAATTAAATTCTGTTGGGAGAAAACATTTTCCAAATCTTTCTAAAATAAAAAAGATAATCTCGGTTGGATCAAAGATCCAATTATAGAATAACATTCTATTTTGGAATATATTCATTCAATCTTTCTAAACAAGAAAGATTGCTCTCTGTAAAACAGAGAACTCTTGAATTAAAAATCCAATGGTAATTAAAAAATCACATTTTTACAGAATAAATTCTGTATAGGGGAAAATATTTAAAAGCAAAAATCATATTCTGTAAAAACAGAAGTTCTTGGATCGAAAATCCAATGGTGGGTAAAATTCTCCAAATCAATTAGAATCTCTCAATGAGAGATTTTCTCAAAACCAATTAACAATTTGCCTTCACTACACAGAAAAAATACAGAGAGCTCTAAAAAAGAACAGAGAATTCAATTCTCAAAAAAGAAGACCTTCCTTCTCAAAACCCTAGGTAAAGAAAAGAGATCAAAACATCTCCATCACATCTAAGGGTTTAACCCTTCTAAAAGAACTTATTTCTTTCTCTGGATCTGAGATCTACAAGACAAATCTCCCATAAGTTGAGAATTTAATTCTCATCGGAAAGATCTTGTTCTTGAGAATCAAAGATTCAGAAAAGAACTAGGTCCAAAAGAAAAAACAAAAGGAAAAAGAACCTATAAAAGAACTTAGTTCTTAAAAAAAAACCTGATCCCAGATCTTCAGAAAAAAAAAATCTTGGTGATCATTAATGGTCAAAATGTCATTAATAGAGATTTAATCTCTAAAAAGGAAAAAAATACTAGCGCCTCACGTGCTCTTTACGTGGACGCCCCCTTTTAACAGCGCCTAGCGCCTCACGTGAAAAACACGCGAGCGCCCAAAACAGAAGGCCAGCGCCTCACATGAAACACACGTGGACGCTGAATAAAAGTGCTCAGCACTTCATATGCTGCCGAAGACAGCTAAGTACTTAGCACTAATTGGAAGCGCCTAGCGCCACACGTGTTCCTCACGTGGGCATCATACAAAAAGTCCTGAGCAATTTATATATAGCCAAAATGGATGAGTGCTTAGTACTGATTGGGAAGCGCCCAACGCCGTACGTGCACCTCACATGGACGCCATATGAAAAGTGCTTAGCATTTCACATTTAGTCAAAATGACTAAAAGTGTTCAACATTTATTGGGCAGCACCGATGACTGAATACTTCACATGACATACATGTGAGCGTCAGAGCTCAAATAAGTACTTAGCACTTTTACATGAAAATAAAATGGCTGAACAAACAGAGCAGAAATAAGTGCTTAGCACTTTTGAATAAAAAAAAGGCATTAACAACCGCTGTTTGAGCCCAAATGCTCTTTTGCTGTTGAGCCCAAATTGGTTAAGTCTCTGAAATTTTCTTGCAGTTGAGCCCAAATGCTCTTTTGCTGGATTTTAAATAAAAATGATTCTTGAAATTTTGCTAAGTTGATCTTAGTCTCAAATTAGACTAACGCATCATTGGCAAGAACAAATTGGGCCCAAATGCTCACACATTTAAGTTGATCTTAATCTCAAACCAGATTAACGAAACCAACTAAACGCTTAAGTGGGCGTAATTGATTAAACGTCCCATCACAGGGCAATTTAGACAAAATCATCATTAGCTACTTGTGATAAGGCATTAACAAACGCTGTTTGATGTAATTCCCAATGCCAAACAACCCAACCCCTCAGGGTAATCAAGTTCCTAGAGGGAGGAAAGCACTGGGCCTACCCAACGTTCAAACCACTCAAGAAACCCTTGGGACAAATGGGGATCCATTGCAAAGACCATCCAAGGCCTCCATAAATGAGCCGCAGAATACCACACGCCCATCGCATGCTCCCTGTTCAGAAGGGACGTTAAAGCTGAGAGCTCCTCCCTTTGCCTCCCTCTCTTTGTCCAACTCGTGCGTTTTCGGGTCTTGATGCGATTATTTGCTTCCTTTTTCATAAGATTCTCTTTAGGGCAAGTGCTGAAGTGAGTCCTTGTCCAATGAGGAGAGAAGGAGATCGCGAAAACTGTAGATGGAGAACCAGCCATTTTCTTTAAAAAGGAATGGCACACTATCAGAAGAGAGATATTCATGGCAGTTGAGCACGAAAGAAAGCCTTTTATCCCACAGCTAAGGCATCCATCCAATACAGATATAGCGTCATATACAATTACTCTATCCTTTGGAAAATGAGGTAAGTCAGTGAAGCGCAGCGGAACGGCGAGGCAAGTGAACGAAGTGAACGATTGAGTTGTTCGAAGGCGAGTGAAGCGAAGGAAGGAACTGACGGAGCGGAACGATAGGGAACTCTGTTAAATAACTCTGTCCAGTGGGCCCGGTGAGCTCGAACAGAGAGCGGTTGCCCAAAGGCGACCATGAACGAGAAGGCAGTTCAATGAGTGAAGCGAAGCGGAAAGGATGGGCAAGGGAACGAGTGAAGCGAGGCACCCGAGTGGAACGGAGACCAAGTCAAGTGTAGTGAAGGAAGGAACTGACGAGCGGAACGATAGATCAGATCCTTGAGGCATGGAGATAGGGAATGGAAGGAATGGTATCGACAGAGCGAGGGGAAGGTAAGGAGATTTTCAAAACGAAGGTCAACGGCTTGGACACCTTGAAAGAGGCTTGGCCGGCGAGAAAGGTTATTAGAAAGCATACTACTGGCTTGGATCCTTTGCTTGCTTAGCTTGAAAAAGTACGCTGTTCAAAGTAGACCTAGGTTGGCCTGTAGAGGGAGAATTTCCACGATTAGCTCATCTGTCCTTAAAGCAACTAGTCCTATTCGTAAACATCTTGAATATGAATGTGCAGCCTATGATTGGCTTATTTCCAAAGCTTGGATTCTTGCCATCTCGAAATCATTCATAAAGAAATCTCTCTGAGATGTCATTCAAGGAAAGAAAACAGACAATCAAACAACATCAAAGGCTGCGAATAACGGTCCTTAAATAAACTTAAGCCCAAATCTAAAACATACAGATTTGAACTGATCCGCGCCCTACGGACGACGACATAAACTAGTCTCCGTTTACAATCCAAGGGAAACCTAAAGAAACAAAAGCACACACGACACGAAGTGAACTGTCGGAGAAGGAGAAAGTGGTTATCGTAATACGTTAACGTAATTAACTGCAAGGGTTTGCGCCTACAGGGAAGAGCGTTCCCACAATCAAAAACCCTTCATAAAATGATGGGGAATCTGATAAAGTCTGCTACAACGATCGTGTATGTCCAAACCTCTGATATATGGTTCCATAAATCAACTTGGTATCTTCAGAGAGGTGGACGAATAAATCCAAATAGCATTTGCCCCCAGAATTCAGGAAAGTCATCCCAACATCTCGGTCCGGTCTTTCGGCAGTGAACAACTACGTATGGGGGGTGGAATCCGTCGTACCCCAATAACCCGATAAGTCATGCCGATCACAAACTCATAACCATCCGAGAAACTGCTGATAACACTTATCAGTAAATCGCATCTGTCCTAACCAAGGACTTATGGTTATAGTCAATCAAGTACAACATGACATCAACTCCCTATATAGGAAGAGACGAATCCCTTCGATCGCTCATTGTCTCTATGTGCTTCGGGATTATACCCAACTAAAAACTATATGCATGGCTCTTTAAAGCCATGGTTGGGTAGTAATCAAAGTATAGTGGGAACACACACAAGACACTATAAGGATCTCAGGTCTATAGACTACCATGTACTCATGTTATCAGAGAACTGCTATATGACTATAGGTATAATACGACCTAGGAGTTCTCGGTGAGTCCGTTTGGTGTACTCATTCTCCAATGAGCGCCTATATACAATTTTTGGTGTCAAACACTAATGGCTGTGGGAAAAACCTTCGCCCTGGTCAAGGTCAAGAAACGTATACACTAATCTACTCTGAAGTATTGATGCCCGGTCTCAATACCCCCATGGCTAGTAACATTTAAGGATGTGCTTATAGATTACCCAAGTCCTACTAGTATGATCTCTATCATAATCCTAGTAGTCAAGCAAAGATCCTATGGACTTTATCATTATGTATTAGCGATACGTAATAATAAGTAAAATGTATACACATAAATGATAAAAACAAACCAGATAGCATACTATCATCTCGAGCAAAATTGTCCTATACATATATATGTCCAATAATTACAATAATTGGCTCTAAGGCATACATATCTAATAATATGTCGTTTTCCACATGGCATAACTAAGTTGGTTATATCCTTGGAGTAAAATAGCCTCTCCATATATATATATATATATATATATATATATATATATATATATATATATATATGAGTGATCAATTGAAAATCGGTCCATGTTTTTTTAAAAATGGGAACTCTCAATCCATGACATATTTGAATGATCCGAACCCTTCAAGTTGATCATTCTACCTTCGAGTCAATGATATGAAAAATCAAAAGGTTTAAAGACTTCTAACTCATGCATCGAATGAGTGCAAAATGAACGTCTTTTAATCTGGCAACATATACTTCCTCTGATGCATGGGTTAAAGGACATCTTCAAACCTTTTGATTTTTCATACACATAGACTCGAAGATAAGGTGCTCAACTTGAACGGTTCAGTTCGTTAAAATATGTCGTGGATCGAGAGTTCCCGTTTTTAAAAAACGCTGACCGGTTTGCAATGGAGAGTTCCCCCCCCCATATATATATATATATATATATATATATATATATATATATATATAACGGGTTATCAGCTAGTTAGCTGATATTAAACCATTAGTTAGCCTATTACATAACCCAATCCGACCATCAAATCGAAGATCCGCTCCAGTCACCTTATTTTACACATAGATTGATCTGTGTATAAAATTTTAATCACTTTGACACCATCTATTTCTCTGATCAAGTGTCTCCATTATATGACATTTTTATAGTGTTTAACAGCCATCCATTTTTTAAATGCTTGGTCCATCACTTGTAGTGCATCATATTAATCAAAATTTCACACACATAGATCTCTCCATATGTGGAACAAGGTGGTCAGAGCGGATCGTCGATTTGACGGTCAGATTGGGCTATATAATAGGTTAGCCGATAGTTTAATATGTTATCTGATAACCAATTTTCTCATATATGTGTGTGTGTGTGTGTGTGTGTGTGTGTGTGTGTGTGTGTGTAATAATAGTAATAATAATGAAGAAGAAGAAGAAGAAAAGAGACCCTATGAGGTATTTTTGTTAGATGGCGTCAAATATTTATGCCCTCCACAATTTTTATCGATGACCAGCACCCATCATCTTCATCTTTAACATGTAAGATGTGGATACACCAAATTTGATGTGATTCCACCATTTTTTCACCGTTGAATTGTTAATGTAAAAAGTTTTATTGTTGGTAAACCGTTAATTTTGCACACACTAAGTCAACCGTGAAAGTGATGGAATCACATGAAGTTTGGTGTATTCATATCTTACATAATAAAGATGATAATGATAGATGCCGATCTTCGAAAAAAATCATAGAAGGTGTATTTTTTTGACGCCATAGGAGGAAATTCCCTCCTATGTCACATTTCCTCTCTTATATATATATAGGGTTGATAGGTGTAATTTATTGCACATTTTTAAACTTATTTATCATTTTATTATCATATATTATGTTGTTCCCCATATTTTTTGTGAATTATTATAGATAATAGGGCTTGGATGCAAAAAAGACGGAAAATTGTCCTAAAAGAAGGATTACGTGCGTATAATGGAGACTTAAGAGAATTATTCAAAAAATCAAAAGACAATTTGCAAATTTGGAACAAATTTGGGAATATCATTACAAATCAGTAAATGTTGCAACAAATAGAGGTGAATCAATTATCACAACAAAAAATCAGTTGGAGAAACCAAATTAAATTAAAAGTAACAAATCAACCAGCCTAATTATATACCAAATTTGGAAATAATTCGGAGATCACGTAACTACAGAGATACAGCGAGATATTCAAGATTTTATGTGCTAAAAAATCATCTAATTGACGATAAAACCACAGAAAAAAATCTGGAGCCACGAAGCCAAAAAACGGCGGTGGATCAGCGATCGATTTTAGGCCGTTCGATGAAATTTTTTATAGGCACGATCGTATTTCCACATAGATTAATATGAGATGTTGGGTTTAGTCTTTTGAAGATTCTAAAGGCTGGCAACAGTATCCAACAGAGCAATTAGAATATATTATCATAATTGTTAGAAAGTAGACTCTCTTATATCTTCTATTACTTGTTCTCCAATCTTTTTTAGCCCTATATAAGCACCTGTATAGTCTTAGGGTCTCATATCTCTCTCATCTCTCTCATAACATTCAAGTCAGGGTTTTTAAGGAGAAGAGATCGAATCTATTGTAAGTACTCTTGATTATGAATAAGATTTATTTTTCTTTTATAAACATGAGTAACTAATTCTTTTCCAGGGTTTTTATCACGCCCCGCTTCCCAGTGTACGGCAAGGAGACACGACGGGTCACGTGACATATTTACTCAGAAGTAAACACGCTAAGTGTATCTAAGCAATATAAAGTAAAGTATACAAGAGACAGGAATGTAAATGAACGACAACTTTATTTATTAAACATTCTTTTACAAGTACAACTAAATGTAAATACATAAGTAGAAAGCGATGCCTAAACAATGGCATAACTAAAAAGAAATAAATATGTACGAGTGTCTAAAGCTCCGTGTCAAAAGAAATTTGCTCCAAATCCTCAGTGCTAGGCTCGGTCTCTAAAGCGTCCGAAACACCTGACAACATTCCAAAGAAAGAAGAAAGGAATGTCGTCAGCGAACAATCGCTCGGTAAGTCCCATAGATGAGTAGAGATAGAATAGACAGAAGAGAATATGACTATTAATGTTTGATTATATTGTTAATGCTGTTGTTTTTAGCTTGGTACAAAAAATGTCAGTGTATACGAAAGGAGTCCCACTATTCCGGAGACTAAGATATACGGAGCACAAGGAACCGTTTAGCCACGGTACAACGGCAATGGATATTCAGGTTAAATGTATTATGGTTACAGTCTCGTGCCACTTCTAACACCTTCCGTACCAATCTACCCCTTATAAACCCCGTGATGTCTTTTGTATTGATTGTATTGTTTTGTTATATAGATGGATGACTTGTCGAAACCATGATATCATTAAATGAAATTGATATAAATGGAGAGTCATGTAGACGGAGTATATCTATGGTTTGGTTCAGTCAATATAGATTGATATAGATTGAATAGACGGATTTCTGGATTCATGTTGTATTGTAGCTTATACTTGAATCATATTCAAGTCAGATTGATTAGATTGAGACTCGGTCTGGGTCAGATACTTTGGAAAGAACTTGAAATCCTGAATTAGTTTTGATATTATCGGTAACTGCTGCACATGGACGGCAGGATTTGTGTCTTTTTCCAAGACAATTACCGTGTTGATAACACTGTTTGTCAGATTGTCTACCTTAAATAGGCAAGCACCCATATTCTCCGGCTCTCTGAGGCTCAAGAGAACTGGTCCCGCTTAAACCTATGTTTACTAGGGTCCTTATTGTAATTTAGTATAACTTGAGGGGGTTTTATATAAAAATAGTTTGATATAATTTTTAAAATCACCTCAAACATTTAATTATCATCTTTAGGGTTTTCATAAATGTATATTTTATAAAAATGAAATTTCTAGTGAGTAGAATCTAGTTTTCATAGTATATGATATTTTATTGAAATATCGGTATTGTTTTGTATTTGGATGGTATTTTCATGTAATGGTGATTCCTTTGATTTGGAAAACTTGGAATATTTATATAATATAATTAAAATAGATATACTGATAATAGTTATATACATATATATTTAATGAAAATAAATTTTATTTATTTTCTTGTAGAAATCTCATTTTCTAAAGAAAAATGCATTAAAATTCTATCGAGATCGAATGCTCCTTTCGGGGGTCTGCATCTCACTCTACTAGGCCTGAGGATGTGCGATAACCTTCACCATCCCGAATGGGGTCTCCAAAAGTGGGCTGTAGAGGCGCAATTGCAAGGAATTGTTTAATACACTTTTTAAAGAAATGGTTTTGCAAATTAATGGTATTTATTTGTAATGTCGCATTATCCCATGAATATATTTCCAAAGTCTCATCGTGCTATGTCAAAAATGTGTGTTGTGATGAGGTAGGTCATTACATCATGAGATATCTAAAGGTAATACAAGTATTATTTTGTTTTATGTCGGAAATGAAGTATGTGGTATTTTACCGTAAAAATACGATAAAAGTTGCATAAAAGATTATTTTGAGATGAAACTTATCTTAAAGTGTTCGTTAATGTTTGTTAAACATTATATGAGAGTATGGTATTGATTGTTGAATAAAAATAACCTTTTTATAGAAAAACCGAATCGGAAGTCGGATTAACTCCGTTTCCGTCGGGTTTTAGAAATGAAAGTTTATAAGATAGTAGAAGAGAGGGAGAAAAGGGACTTACTGGATATTGAAAAAGAGAAGGGGGAGGGGAAACTAAGGAAGGCTTCGGGGCGTCGTTTCGTCGCCGGAATCTCCTTGGAACGTCGCCGGAACTTCACCCTTCGCTAACTCCACTTGCACACTAGAAGGACTTGAAATTTTTTGAGAGTTTTGGCAAGGAATTTCTGAGTGAGGATGTGTGAAATTGAGTATGGTATTTATAGGGAAAATTAGGGTTTAAAGGGTTAAAGAATGCATTAAAATGGGATTAAAAGGCATTTTATTGTTCTCTGGATGAATGCAGAGTAAACAAACAATATGGGGGTAGTGGGGTAGGCCAATGGGTTCTCGGGAAAAAATATGGAAGCCTTTCCCTACGGGCGGCCCGGCGGTACCGGTCTCCTAGGCTTGCGTCGCCGGCCC
This sequence comes from Agapanthus africanus, assembly GCA_030015575.1. NCBI lineage: Eukaryota > Viridiplantae > Streptophyta > Magnoliopsida > Asparagales > Amaryllidaceae > Agapanthus > Agapanthus africanus. The sequence goes on from CM057340.1 coordinate 664,992,432, forward strand.
AAATCCGGCGATGGACGGTGGAATTTGTGTCACGTGTCTCTCACGCTTCACATACCGTCGTGCACATATTTATTTAATCTGTAACTTAACATATTACATGTAGTGCACGTGCAAATTCTTGGGCTTCTAAAAGATTAAAAGAAAATTTAATAAAAAGATAATGTGGCTGGGGGGATTCGATCACGGAGGTCACGTCACAGCAGTGCAAGGCTTTACCAATGTGCTACAAGTACTTTCTTGCTGTTCTAAAGTAAAACAAATACTTATAGTATACACAGTATTGCAAATACCCAAATTGTACAGTAACTTAAAAAAATTTATGTACATTGAAATTGGAGTTGTTATAGTTTTGTTTATATTTATTTTGTGGTTTGATAATCTTTTATCTCTTCTTTTCTATACTTTTATGATGAATATCTTATGATTTAATTATCCTCTTAATCATTTTTCATCTAATAAACTAATCTCATAATGAAAGGTTATGTCCAGAATTAGATTAGGGAATGATGATAACACCAATAATTTAATTAGGTTAAGAAAAATTTGACAAACTAGAAACTTAATTAGGGAAGGTAAGAAAATAATTTAATTACAAGATATTTAACCTAGGTAGTTAAAAGAGATCTAAATTAATCGATAAGACATTAATTGTAGACTCATGACCTACATATTTTGTGGAAGATTAAAACTAGGTTACTTCTAATTAACTAGAATTAGGGTTTTAATATGATCTAGATGATATTATAATTTTGATAGGTTATGTCTATAATTTAAATATAATATATGCTTAGTTATAATTAATGGAAACATATTAGAACTATATTAGAAAAGAAGATGAATGTTTTAAACCAACCATAAAAATAAAGCAAATAAAAACCCTAAATTTTTCTCTCTCTTGAAACTAACTTTTATTTTATTTTGCATTTAAATATTTAGATTTTAAAAACAACTCAACTTTAATTTAATTTAAAAGTAGTTAACATACCGCTCTGTGAGAACGATCCTCAAGTACAACTGCGATAAGCTATATACTCGCGGTTAAAATTGGAGGACTAATAAAATCCACATCAAGTTTTTAGCGCCGTTGTCGGAGAGGTGTAGTTTAATTAAATTTAAATTTAAGTTTTAGATTTTAGTTGTAAATTAAATTAGATTTTCTTTAGTGCGTTTGATTTTTCAAACTTTCTATTTAAAATTTCAGGAATCGAGACAAACTTACTGGAAGAGAATATCAAGACGAACAGAAGCAAATCTAGGTAAGATCTCGTTCTTCCCAAAATCTCGATTTGATTCCAACTAATAGATATTTGCATGATTATTTGCGCCATATAAAAAAATTAGTTTAGATTTTAAATCTTTGGTCGTTTTAGATTGCATTGCATATTTAAGAAGATTTTAAGGGGCAACAACCTAAATCTAGATTAGGTGGGGATTTCATTATCCTTCCTAGGCCCCACAAATCATAACAGAGCATCCGTATTAATCTACATTAAATTAAAATATATATCTATACTTCAGCCCCTAAGGACTTATTACGCTCAATAGGACAAGAGAAAGTTGTAGGTAATCTAGCGGTTATCCGATTCAATCTTGAGCTGTCTAGTGATGTCTGACTAGTTTTGGTTATTTAATTAAAGTCTGCTTTTTCGGTGATTCGTATAACGGAATCCACCCACTTAACTGGAACTGATCTGGGCTCAAGATTATTAAAGAGTTGTTAGAGGATCTATCCTGCAATTTGTCTCTTGGCAATTAGGAGCAGATCTGGCAACTTGACCTAGGTAACTCTTGTTTGCGCATTTTCGATTGTGATTTGTTAGAATCTCTGGTTTAGTTTTTGAATAATAGTTTTTGCATATAAAAAACTTTGTGTATGGTGTATGCACGTGTGGGGTCAAGACGAAACAAACCGTTTGACACGTCTTGATTTTATAGATACTATGGCTGATATCGTCCCCGCTATACCTATACTGCAGGATAGATTCTATCCTATACATACTTCGCTCCTATCTTGCATAGTCTTACCGATTGCTGCCGGTGACTATGAAATTAAATCCGCTTTTATAAATTCACTTCTTAAATTCCATAGTTTAGAATCGAAAGACGCATATGTCTTTATAAGAGAATTTGGGGACTTATGCCAATTGTTCAAATTGAAACAGTTAAATCAAGATACTGTAAAACTTAGATTAATACCATTTGCCCTCACTGATAAAGCTAAGTATTGGCTGTACAGTGTGCCGGCTAACACTATTCACACATGGGAGGAGTTTACTAAAGCTTTTCTAAAAAAATTCTACCCGAATTCTAAACCGCTAAATTCAGAAATGAAATTAGGACATTTTCACAAAAACCGAGGGAATCTTTTTGGAAATATTTTGAACGTTTTAAAGACCTTCTCATTAAATGCCCAAATCACAATATAACTAAGTGGGAATTATGCTAGATAGTGTATGATGATATAGAGTCCAAACCTATGGTAGAGTTGATGTGTCAAGACGACTTTATGATGAGAAAGGAAGATGACGCATGGAACTTTTTAGAAGAATTATCTAATAAAACCATGCAATGGGAGAGTACTAGTGAGAGAGGTTCGACAACATCTAGGGAATGGTTACACGTAGTTGAAACTACTATAGGGATGCAAGCCGAGCTAGCAGCAATAAGAAAATCAATAGAAAAGCAATTAACTGCAACCGTCCCTGTTCACCGTCGAAAGACCGGGCCGTGACGTTGAGATGTCTAACCTGAATTTGAGGGCAGATACTATTTGGACTTCTCCATCCACCTTTCTGAAAATACCAAGTTGATTTATGACACCATATATCGTAGGTTTGGACAGATGCGACCATTGTAGCAGACTTTGTCAGATTCCTACTTATTTGTGAGGGGTTTTGATTGTAGGGACGATCTTCTCTGGAGGCACAAGCCCCTGCAGTTAATTACGTTATCGCATTGCGATAAACACTTTCTCCTGCTCCAGCAGTTCACTTCCTGTCGTGTGTATTTTATTTTGTTTACCCGTGGATTATATACGGAGACTATTTTATGTCGTCTCCCGTAGGGCGCGGATCAGTCCAAATCTGTATATTTTAGATTTGGGTTTGGGTTTTGAACTTAGGTTATATATTCCTTTAGTTCAAAAAAATGTTTTCCTTTATTTAAGAACCGTTAATCTAGTTTGAGATTAAAATCAGCTTAAATATATGAGCATTTGGGCTCAATTGCTTTTAACTAAGGATTCGTTAGTCTTGTTTGAGACTAAGATCAACTTGGTAACATTTTAAGGATCATTTTTTTTATTAAGATCCAACAACAGAACATTTGGGCTCAGATTCTAGAAATTTCAGTGAGAGACTTTTAGCCAATTTGGACTTGGTCTGCTCAGTCTTTTCTTCCTTCTTTTTTCTTTTATTCAAAAGTTTTAAGCACTTGATTTGGGTTATGTTTGCTCAGCCCTTTTTCCTTTTATACAAAAGTGCTAAGCACTTGTTTAGGCTCTAGCGCTCACATGTGTATCATGTGAATCACTCAGTCATGGGCGATGCCCAATAAGTGCTAAGCATTTTTGTCATTTTGACTGAATATGAAGTGCTAAGCACTCTTGTATGGCGTCCACGTGAGGCGCCGTCTCATTGTGTTTGTTGGGTGCCCACGTGTTTTTCACGTGAGGCACTGGACGCTGCCCAATCAGTGCTAAGCACTCAGCCGTTTTGGCTGTATATGAAGTGCTAAGCACTTTTACTGAGTGCTCAAGTGTATTTCATGTGAGGCGCTGGCCTTCTATTTTGGACGCCCATATGTTTTTCACGTGAGACGCTGAGTCCTTTGTTGGGGGCGCCCATGTGGGAAGCACGTAAGGCGCTAATTCCTTTTCTTTTCTAGAGATTGAATCTCTGTTAATGGAATTTTGACTATTAATGATCACCAAGATTTTTGTTTTGAAGATCCGGGATCAAGCTTTCTTCAAAAACTAAGTTCTTATCTTTTTTCTTTTATAAGCACTAAGTTTCTTTTTAGGTTTAAACTCTATTTTCAGAGGAATTAAATTCCCAGCACATAGGTTCTTTTTCCTTCTTTTTTAACCTAGTTCTTTTTACCTAGACTTTGAGTTTGAGGAACAGAGTCTCTCCGATGAGAATTGAATTCTCAACTTGTGGGGAGATTTGCTTTGCAAATCTCAAAACAGAAGAAGAACTAAGTTCTTGCATGATAGGTAAAACCCTTGTTTCCATTTATACTAGGCAAAGAAGATATTTTGATCTCTTCTTTTGCTTTACCTAGAGTTTGAAAGGAGAGAGATCTTCTTCTACTTTTGAGAATTAAATTCTCTGTTTTTTTTTTCTTTTTTAGAAACTTATGGGGGTCATCCTTCTTATGAGACTTGAAGTCTCAGGTCCTTTATATAGTAGAGGCATGTTTTTAAATTAGTTTGAGAAGATCTCTCATTTGAGAGACACCAATTGATTTAATCGGTCACAAAATTTGCTCGGGGATTTTATCCACCGTTGGAAGTTTGATCCAAGGATTTCTATTTTACAGAATATGTTTTCTTGTTTTTAATAAGATTGGGAAAATATTTTCCCATATATAGAATTTTTTCTATTAAACGGTGATTTTTGATCACTTTTGGATTTTTGATCCAAGCGCTTTCTGTTTTACAGAGAACAATCTCTCTTTGTTTGTAAAGATTGGGGAAATATATTCCCAAAATAGAATTTAATTCTATCATTGGATCATTGATCTAATCGAGAATATCTTTCTCACTTGGAAAGATCAGGAAGATATTTTTTCCTAGTAGAATTTAATTCTATTATTTGATAGTTTCTCATCACCATTGGATCTTTGATCCAACGGCTCTGTTTAACAGAGAGTATCTCAGATTTTAAAGAAATATCCCCAAGTGGAATTTAATTCTACCTGTTTTTAATTTGGGCACCGGCGCTCACATGTTGTGCATGTGGGTGCCACTTAAGAATTTAATTCTTATATATGATAGACGCTCCTGTGCTTTGCACATTGGCGTCCACGTGAGTTTCACTTGCGGCGCCACCATAGAATTTAATCCTAAGGGGTTGGCTGGTGCCGGTGCCTTCGTGGGGAGCACGTAAGGCACTGCCTCATTAAAATTTAATAGAGCTTAGCTCTTTTTACCATATTTAAATATTAGGGGAGCAAATGCCCCCACCGTTGTTCTCACGTGGCTTACACGTGAGTGCAACGATATCACTTTTACCACCGTTGAATCTTTTAGGAAGTTGAACTGTCCTCCCCATGTCTTATAAATAGGGCTTTTAGCCTTTGAGATGAATGTTGTCTCATTATCTTCCTCCTTGAATCTTCCTTTCTTTTGAGAATTTAATTTTCATTTCCCAGAATTTAGATCTCCGTCTCACATAACTCTCTTGAACAGAGTATACTCTGCCGATTTTCTTGGTAAGAACTATGAACAGAGCTTAACTCTTAACTTCTTTTGAGCATATGTATTTTCTGAGTTTTGGATTTTGAATCCAATCGACAGAGCTTAGCTTCTTCTTTTTTAAATCGATCTCGTGGAGATCTAAAAAGCCATTTTTTTATAGATCGTGGATCTTGATGTCCATATCCAAGACTTGAGAATCTTTGATTCTCTTTCTTAGGGTTTTACCCTGATGTCAATCTTGACATTTTTTCTGGAATTTTATTCCATCAATTAACCCATAAATTTTTTGCATGGGGATTGTTCTAGGATTTGATCCCACTGTTTATGGGAATTTAATTCCATTTTTCTTTACAGTGCTTGGCTCTGATTTGGATCTCAAGAACTTTAGGAATTTTATTCCCTTTACTATTCTTGTATTATTATTATTTTTATTATATTTTTGGGGTTTTAATCCCTTCTCCTTTTTTTTACAGATTTGAATCTGTTGTTTGTTTTAAAGAGCCTGCTTTTTAGAGAATATTGGGAGTTTTTAACTCCACTATTTAGTGGGCGCTATTTATTTAATGAGAATCCTTTTAAATTCTCACAATAGGCACATGTCTCATCATTGATCATTGATGAGCCATCAGCTTGATTTTGTGGGGCCCACTGTTTTTCTTTAGACCGTAGTGATTTTAGTATTTTAATCGCTAAAACACTCCACTGGTTTTTCTTTTCAGGTACCATGGCTGGTCATCTGTAGATCTTAAAGAGATTATCTCTTATGAGGAGATTCGCATCCAAGGCCTCTGTCAAGGCCAGGAGTTCACTGACACCCAATGCGATGAAGTGATGCGTCGCTTCAATGATTACAATGGTCGATTGCTCCCCCGCCGTTCTGCCCTTTTGAAGATCGTCGTTGGGTCGATCTGGGAAGCTATACCTGGGCGCCTTGAGGTTATGCCTCTTCAATCACTCGATGATGCTGCAGACAAGGTGCATTCTGTGTATATGATGGGGTTGATCTCAAAGAAATAGCGAGATAATCTTGTCGCCATCTTGCACTATGTCTTTCAAAAAAGGCAATAGTATCAGCATACCAGAGGGTTGAGGACATCAATGGTGACCCTGACGCTTGCATCCTAGAGAAGATACACAAAAAGATGGTTGATGAGGCTGAACATGCATTGCTCAAACTTGCTTTTGAGTTTGAAAATTCATGTCCAGACTTCAGTGTCTTTCTGTTGTAGTCATTTTGATGATCTTTGTTTCTTTCTCTCCAATGTATAAATTTCTTTGAAGTATGAATGACAAAGCCTCTTTTTTTATGCCAATGCTCATATGTGCTTCACGTGAGGTGTTGTTATATATATAAAAAAACTAACGCCGGCACTCACGTGTCATACACGTGAGGCACTGCTATAGGAGTTATCCCTAAAAAAACAGGCGCTGGCACTCATGTGTCATGCACGTGAGGCGCTGATATGGGGTACGAAGGAATTGTTTCGCCTTCGTGCTTTGCTTTTTATAAGTTAACTCTTTCTTTTCCCATGCCCATTTTTGTCAGGACTTGGAAATAGTTCCACCATGCACAACATTTTCCGTGCTCAGACTTAAATGCTTCTCTTTATATCCTGAAGCAATGTTTTTCTTCTTCTTCACAAGGAAAGAACCGTTTTTTTAAACAGATCCGGAGCCATGGCTTGCAATCGTCCACATGCTCGTCGGCAACCATGGTAGGTGCCTATCGAGGGAATTGTTCCTCGTTTTGCTGCACGCTTGGTGAGTCCCGTTCTTACAGAAGACCAATACGATACGGTGATGTACGAGCTCCTGACCCGTATAGGATCTCCTCTACCCATCGGTTCCATTTGGCTCCGGATGGTCTTCCTCTCCATGCTTGCTGACATTTCTCCTCATCCAGCGGAGATGACTCCGGCGATGCTCGACACAGCGGAGGACATGATCGAGTGTTTTTATGAGGTACATTTGATTACCCAGCCTCTGAGGGATCGCTCTGTTCAGTTGCTAAGTCGGATACGGGCTCAGCGGGCCATCATGTCCGCTTTCGCCGATGGGCATGGCGTTGACCGATCAGGAGTGACAACTCACGAAGATCTCCGCTTCGACATGCAGGAGAAGGCTGAGGGGGCTTTAGAAAACTTTATTTATAGTTTTGTAAACTCTTGTACTTTTGATCCCGTGTTTGGTAATCCATTTCCTGCAGAATAAAGTGTTTATTTAAATGTGTTTCTTTATCGTTGACCACTGAATGTTTCACCCCCAGCACATACTCATGTGGGCATCTTGCCTCTGCACATTATTTTGCACTTTACCCTTAGGAGTTTCTGCTGCGTACGAATACTAATGATGCGCGCATATGTAGCGCGCACACACGCACATATAAATGAGTATACTTTCAACACTATTTCTCATTCAAATATGCATCTAGATGTAAGTGAACACTGGACTGATGTGAGAAAATGCTCCCCCTATTAACTTGCTCATGGAGGTTTACCCATGAGTGAAGTAGTGTAGGGTAATGCCCAACATATGGCTGGTTTCGGGTTGGCGTATCGTATACAACTTTAAAATTTTTGACCTTTCTAGTTATTGATGTTTTGATCTGGCGCAAAGAGTTTATGCACTCATTTCGGAGTTTATAGTTTATTCACTCTTTTCAGAGTCTCTAGTTTATTTACTCGTTTCGGAGTTTGTAGTTTATGTACTCATTTCGGAATTTGTAGCTTTGTCACGCCCCGCTTCCCAGAGTACGCAAGATTGGGCACGTGACATAGCCAACCATGCTACCTGTGGGTAGGAAGTATCCATCCACAGTCACATTACGGCTGTAGAGATATCAAGAACAAGATAAATAAACTATCTAACACATGTCCAAATCCATAATAACAAGAGTCAATGATAAATGAGTGCGGAAGCAAGTGATCCAATACAATAATAGAAGAGTACGTCCCATAATGCGGGCTCACATCTGGAAATAAAATGCAATAAATAAACTAATCACTACAGGACTCACAGATTAGCCTGCTGGCTGAAATACTCCTGCTCGGTCGGCGACAGTGGTAAAGAATCTGGGCCATGCAAAACCCAGACGTCAGCGCGTCATGTCAACCAATAATATAATATGAACATGGTAATAAGCAATGCAGAAAATAAACATGAATAAAGCAGTAATATGAAACAAGCAGTGCAGGGTAGTGTACAGTGGGTAACTGAACTGTTCTATCAGGTTTTCTATTCTAAGGTCTTTGAAATCAATTGATGACTCGTCGATGTAACTCAATAGTATCCCGTGCGTGCCCGGGACCACGGTCAAGATTCTCGGGGCTGAATCCGAGACGTGCCGCTAGGCAGTAACAAGTAGCAGGATGGATGAGTGATGTCAGCATCATCACTCCGGGGCTGGCCTAGCCCGTAAGACTGATCAGAACAGGTATCGAACTGTTGAGTTACAAGTCGGTTTCACCTTTGATTTCCCTATACCCCCAGTTATGTATGTCGAGTCAGGTATTCAGTAATCAAGAACTAATGCCAACACAGGATCCGGTAAAAGCAGGTTTGTCTGGATAGACAACAGGAATGGTCCAAGAGGACTCCATGTCAGGTTTGTTGGCATTAGGCATGAGATCAGGTAACAGGTCAGGTCATGGTACATCAGGTTAAGTCGGTAGTAAAGGGTACCATGTCCGGTGCATCGGTATGTATATATGTCATGTGTAGTAAGGTCAGGTCAATATATAACGCAATCGAGGGTGTGCTCACAACAGGTATACAATCGAATAAGGAATAACAGCAAGAAATAAAGTAAACAACAATAACAGTTCATTTAATCACAATGGTGCATTATTATAGTGCAATTGTATTATCATATTAACAGGTTCGAGCACCCTTGGGGTGCAATAATCACAAGGTAGTGCAATATCAATAACAGAAAGTAATAAAGCTACATGTGTACGGCTATCGTCTTTTAAACAGTAAAAATGATTAACCGGTAGTTTCGTTATTAGGGTTAAAGGTGGAAATTGTGATTTTAAGTTACAGTATCATGATATATGTCATAATGCGTCCAAATTATAAAATAGCTCTAATTAGTTAATTTTTTCAAGTTTTATGAGTCAAACACATTCAATTTGTATAACATAGCATGTAGCAAGTAATACTTGCCTCGACGGTTTCGCGAACCGGGAAAACGGACGTAACGTCGGCGGAAAAACACGCGACGGACGCACGGTTCACGGATCGAGTCCAAACAACGAACAGCGGGACCACACGGACCGGAGTACCTTGCTGGGATGTCGGGTCAAGTCGTCGGCACGGCCGGATTCCGGCGAGCACAAAACAGTAAAAAGAAAGGTTTCAAGCGGGTAGAGACTAGGAATCAAGTAAAGGACCAGAGACGAAGGTGATGGGGGAAATACTCACTGGTCCAGAGGGTTTTTGCGACGATGGCGAGATCGACGGCGGCGAGGACGGCGTCTCCGGCGATCTTTAAAATTCCCGCGGCTTGTTCAATTCTCGAAGAAGATAAAGGAAGGGAAAGATGGAGGGGCATACCTCCAAGGTGTCCAGGGGTGGTTAGGGCTCGTCGACGACGGCCAGGGGCGGCGCAGGGGTCGCCGGTGACGATTCAGGCAGCACAGGGAAGTCGCATGGGTAGCCGGAGTCGCTGCGCCGGTCAGGAGTGCACCAGGAGGAGGAGAGTGGTGGCGAGGGAACCCTGGAGAGGTGCTGGTCGGCGGCACGGAAGGCGACGACGAGGCCCGCCGGCGAGGAGTTTGCCGTAGGGAACTGCAGCAGCGTGCTCGGGTGGCAACGTGGGCGCAGGCACAGAGGAGGTGGGTGATACGAGGAGGAGGAGGCGAGTGCGACGGTGACGTGGGCGCCGGCATCAGGGCTGCGGCGGCGACGGTGAGGACGGCTAGGGTTAGGCTCGCGTGGGTTCGTGGTGGCGTTCTGGAAAAAAAATGGGAGGGGAAAAATATTTAAAAGGAAGAGAGGGAGAAGATTTGAGGGTAGAGAGAGAAATATTTAGAGGAAGAGAGAGGGAGAGAAGTATTTAGAGGAAGAGAGAGAGAGAGATAGAGAGAGACAGAGAGAGAGAGAGAGACGGGCCCACGAGGGATAAAGTCCCTCGTGATTGGCCAGAGACATTCGTGGGTAAAAGAATTACAAAAGATTTAACAGTAAGATATGTGTATAAATTAAATATTATATAGTTTAGAATATTTTAATGATTTGTGATTTTGGCGCTAAATGAAACATTTCCAAATCGCGCCCGGGTTGGGTCCAAAAATTCGAAATTCAAATAATAGGATTTTAAGCGGATTCCAAATTTTAAAATGAGATGTTTTATGATTAAAAAGCATGCCCCCAAGTCGGACACTTGCACGCGCGTAGCCGTTCAAACTCGCCCGTTTCACCGAACGGGATGAAAACTCGACGCGCGAACGCTACCACGCGGCTAGGGGGGACGAGTAGGCCAATATGGATATTTTTAATTTCATTTTAGGTGCTAAAATTTGTTACATGCAAAAATGATTTAGCCGGTTAAAATTTCACAGTGAGACCCAAACAGGCAAAATAAATGAACTGAGCAATGTCAAACACTCAACTAGTAACAGAAATAGTACTATTGGGCTCGGGTGTTACAAGTTTATTCACTCATTTCGGAGTCTCTAGTTTATTTACTTATTTCGGAGTATTTTTAGTTTACCTCCCTTGGGTTTACAGGCAAACTTGTCATAACGTTGTATGTAGATAACCTATGTTCTTTTATGAAAGAGGTCTGTTAGGTTTTTAGTACCATAGTTACATAATTCGCGAATTATTCGGTGAATTCGCGAATAATTCGCGAATTTTTGATCAGCCGATTAAATCTCCGATTTAATCGCCATTACCGAATGGACCGAATTATTCGCGAATTATTCCCGAATAATTCGAAAAACAGCGAATAATTCAAAAAATGGCGAATAATTCACAAAATCAAAACCTAGCGTCTCATATATTAATTTCTTGCTCGAAATCCTTCCCGAACATTTCCGGAACACTTGCTGAATCTTTCCCGAATACCTGCCGATTTTTTCCGAGTAGTTCTCCGAATCTGAATTTTCGACCTCACCGAATTATACACGAACGACGAGTTTGTGACTATGTGTGGTACTAGGCTTTTATTCTGTGGTACCGTCGCGTTGGTTAATAAATTCCGCAATATGCAGTTTTTAAGCCGCTGTTCGAGTAGCCCCACGACTGTCGTGTCTCTGATCCCTTCTGAGGCTGGACAAGACGACTTCAAGTTATCTCTTTAGGTCATATTACCATTGGAAGAACAAATGTTAGGTATTTGCCATGACATTTTTTACATGAGGTTAAACTCAATTTGGAGCCCCAATGAGTCATAACCGCACCCTTCTGGTGTGAGATGATCTCCAATGGTCTTTAGGCATTGTATGTATTGCCGTCAAGACCCGAAGCTGGGAATATACCATCACTTCGTTTTTTTCTCTAACGATATCACGCCGATTCTTTGCTGAAGTAGGGTAGACATCTGTAGGACCTCTATGCTATATGTATTGCAATTGAAATCCGGAGCTAAGAATATGCCATTGCTCCAATTTTTGCTTTGACCCTTGAGTCTCTCTTTTTTTTTTATGATGACGTTGCGCCTGCATCCTACTGGAATGAGGAGAAACGCCGGGATGATCTCTAGGCTATAGATGTTGCCATTAAGACCTGAAACTAGGATTTTGCCGTCACTTCACTTTTATTTGATTGTTATGTCCGCACCCTGCTGAAATGAGGGAGGAACACAGAGATAGTCTTTAGGTAGTATATGTACCGTTGAAACCCGGTCTCCTTTTGACGAAGCGTGGTGGGAAAATAAGGTTCCCTTTCTTTCATTTGTGGGCATGGATTGTATAGAAGAGTCAATATGGACATACTTGCAGGGCAGAAAAGTTTCATTTTCATTTTTTTATTTCTTTCCATGATGCTCTATCTTTTCAGATTTTATGTGTGAAAATTGCGATTGCCCAATCATTTCGGCTATTTATCGCGGTGCCCAATCATTTCGGCTGTTTTTGTTTTTACCCGCTGCTTTTTATTGCGGGTTGCCCTATCATTTCAGCTTTTTTTGGTTTTACTCGCTGTTTTTTATTGAAAGTTGCCCTATCATTTCGGTTTTTTTATATTTAAAATTTGATACTAATCTTGGCATCGGCATCGCTACCACTGGAATATTACCAGGAGCGAATCATCATTTGCCTTTATTGGTTTGGACAAAAATGGTTTAGCAAACAGGGTTAGGATCCTGTCGACTAAGGCTTTGTGGCTTTATGAGCCGTAAAAGTCTCATAAAGATATTTCTCCCTATGAGTCGTGGGGATCTTATAGGTGTATTTTCTCCTTAGGAGTCGTGAGGATTTCTAAGTGTGTTTTCTGTTGTAAGTCGTAAGGATCTTACAAAAATATTTTCTCTTTGTAAGTCGAGAGGACTTGCAAGTGTGGCTCATCATATGGGGACATTTCTCGTCATTGATGGAACTTGGTGTGCGAATATTTATTTATGCCCGCGGATTGTATACAAGGGTCAATATTAGACCGCCTTTAGGGCGACATTAAGGGAATATGATGGCTTAAGAACAGGTTTAGATCCCTATAATCTAAGGCTTTTGAATCTTATAAGCTGTGAGGATCTCATATGGGGGAATTCTCCTTACGAGTCGTGAGGATCTTGCAAGTGTAATTTCTCCTTAGGAGTCATGGGGACTCCTAAGTGTGTTGCTCCTTTGTGAGTCGTAAGGATCTCGCGCAGGTATTTTTTTATTTTAACGAGATTGCGCCCTTCCAGGTTTTCACAAGCTCGCCGGTAGTCCTGCTGTTTTTACTCACGGCGCCCTTTCAGGTTTTCATCCGTGCCCATTTCGCTTGTGGATATACCATTATTTTTAGGCGGGCCGCAAGGTAATGCACCATTAGCAGTAGACCTTGGTCTTGTTCAAAGGAGTACATCATGTGGGACCTGAAAGAGTTATGAATCATTTATGCCCGTAGATTGTATATGGTAATCGATATGGAGATTCACTGTAGGGCTAAACGTATGAGGACATGACGGTCCTTTATCACCGTATTTTGGTCCAGTATTAGTTTAAGGACGTTTCGGTCCATTATTAGTTTAAGGACGTTTCGGTCCATTATCACTATTTTTGAGGCGAGTATTAGTTTAAAGAAGTTTCAGTCCAACATTCCCATTTTTTGGACGAACATTAGTTTAAAGACGTTTCGGTCCGGTATTAGTTTAGGGACATCTCAGTCTATTATTAGTTTTGGGACATCTCGATCCAGCATTCCTATTTTGGGAACGAATTTTAGTTTAAAGATATTTCGGTCCATCATTGCCATATTTAAGGCGAATATTAGTTTAGGGACATTTCGGTCCATTTTTAGTTTAGGGACATTTCAGCCCATCATTTCCGTTTTGGGGACGAATGTTAGTTTAAGGACATTTCGGCCCAACATTCCCATTTTGGGGACGAATGTTAGTTTAAGGTCATTTCGGTCCATTATCCCGTGTTTTAGGGGAACGCATTAGTTAGGGACGTTTCGGTCCAATATTAGTTTAAGAACGTTTCGGCCCAAATTTCCCGTTTTTGGAACGAACATTAGTTAAGGAAGTTTCAGTCCAGTATTAGTTTAGGGACATCTCAGTCCATTATTAGTTTAGAGACATCTCTGTAACAACTCTGAATTTACTGTACAGAATTTTCCAGTTTAATGTACAGAAAATGAGCTATACAGCATGAGTTTGAGTTCTAAGTAAATTTTGTTAAATAACAGTAAAATACAACTTGTAGCTCACTGGTAAAGCCCTTGCACTGCTATGACGTAGCCTCTGTGTTCGATCCCCATCAGACACATTATTTTTTCTGATTTTTCTTTTTAAATTTTTGGAAGCCCAAAAGTTTATATGTGCAATATACAGAAAAATGAAAATGCAGAAAAATCAAACATGTAGAAAATGGAGTAAACACCGAGTTGTACATGTGGCACGAATCCAGAGGCACGAAGCCCTAGATCGGCCGGCTGAAAACCTATAATGGTCGGTACCGACGGTTCAATCGTGGCCAATGAAGCCCGGGATTTGCACACTTGACTCTTCCCCTACCCCTAACTCCCCTGCACTGTTTGATTTCCCTGCAATCGAACAAAGACCTTTCATTTCACCATTAAACCAAAATTTAATGCTTTTTAATCCAAATTTTTAATTCCAAAACCCTAATTCTCCACTATAAATACCATCCCACACTTTATCTCAGCATCATTCTGAAATTTCTATCCAAAACTCTCAAAAATTCTCTAAGTACAAGTGGAGTAATGAGGAGTTAGCAAGCGGTCAACTTCCGGCGAAGGATCGAAGCTATTCCGGAGCTCCCGCGATGCCACGACGACAACCCTCTCTTCTTAGACCTTTTCTTAACATAAATAAGTTGTAAGTCCCTTCTAATCTTCTTTTCTCTTCTTTAAAAATTCATTTTAAAACGTACATCGGAAAGTGGAGTTAATATCGATATCACTTTTTCCAACTCCTATAAGTCCAATTCCTATTATCTTTTGGTCAAACAAATTTTTATACAATACTTGTAACCGTAAACCCTAATATTTAGAATCAAATTTTCATTAAAATTCTCATGTGAAACAACAATAGTAGCACATTTTCATTTAAATACCATAAACTTTAAATATCACCTCTTTTAGTTTTTGTTACAAACATACCTTTAGGAAAACTTAATGAGTAACGACCTACTTCTCATATACACACTTGGGTTCATAGCACGATACTCTTTGAATGTATTTTTCGTTGCGAAGACATTGGTACAAGAAAATACCACTTACTATAAAAACCGGATTTTTTAAATTGTATTTTAAATTCCTTTGCGATTATACCTCTACAAGCCTCTTTAGGGGACCCGCTATTGGATGGTGCAGATTATCGCACATCCTTGGACTCGTAGAGCGAGATGCAGACCTCCTCACGGAACATTCGGTCTCGAAAGGTTTTAAATATGGTTTTTAAGAAAAACGAATTTTTCTAATTAAATAAAATTAATTTTTTAATAATAATATAAAATTAAAAAATCCATATATTTTCAAAATATAATAAACTTACATTTTTTAAAATGAAAGAATTACAAATTTCACTAAAATACCATCAAGATACCAACAAAAGATAAGTTTTACAATAAAATACCATGAACTTTCCAAACTAACCAATTATCACTAAAATACCTTAAATCCTTAAATTTCATATCCATGAAAACCCTAAATAATATAAATAAATACTCGAGGTTTATTTTAAAATTTTATTAAAAATATTTTCATAAAACCCCCTCGAGTTATATAAAATAATATTTAAGGACTTTAGTAAATATAGGTTTAAGCAGAATCAATTCTCTTGAACCCCAGGGAGCCGGAGAAAGTGAGTGCTTGCCTATTTAAGATAGAAAAGTTAACGGAGTTATCAATGGTAATTGTCTTGGAAAAAGACACAAATTCTGTCATTCATGTGCAGCAGTTACCGATGACTCCCGAACCTAATTCAAGATCTAAATCAGTTACAAGTATCTGACTCAGTCTGAGTCTAACTCAAACCTGAATTCAAACTCAAATCAGAGTCCGATTCAAATATGAATCTGAAGTCTAACATGAATACTTGGACTTGAACCTGAATACTTGAATTCAAATATCAATACCAAACATGAATACTTAACTTGACTTGACTTGATCGAACCATGGTTATAACTTGACACGACTTCTTGAATACATGATTACATCCTGAACCTGATTACTTGAACAACTTGTATCTATGGTTTTGGCAAGACTTGTAAATATAACCAATACAATACATTATGCGGGGATAAGATTGGTACGGAACTATTAGTTATATATATGCCCTAGAGGCCATTACTATACATAGGATGTATATTGTAGTGGATGCTTGGACATATATAAGGAGGACTTTCTTGCTCGACATGATAGTATGCTATCTGGTTACTCTTTACCTTAACGTGTACACTAATTGTCTCTCTGTTACATGTTAGTAAAGCCCTTAGGATGTGTACTTGACTACCTGGACTATGATGCGGATCATACTAGTAGGGACATGGTAGTCCATAAGTACATCCTTCAAAGTCCCTAGTCGTGGGTGTATCGAGACGGGGCATCGATATACCAGTGTAGACTAGCGTATACCTTCTCGACCCATACAGATGGGCGATGGATGATCCCATATCCATTGGTGTTTGACATCAGAGATGATATACGGGTTCTCAGTGGAGACTGGGTACACTGGACGGACTCGCCGAGAACTCCCAGATGGTATTATACCTCACGTCAGATGGCAGTTCTCTGGTGACACTGGTACAGAGTAGTCTGTTGACCCGAGATCGTCATACAGTCTTGTGTGGTTCCCACTGTGCTTTGATTTCCACCTTACCACGTCCAAGAGGGCGTGCAAAACGGTGGTTTTTGGGTACAGTCCCGAATCACATGGAGGCAATGAGCGATAGGAGGGGATTCGTCTCTCCCGGTATAGGGAGTTGATGTTGCACTGTGTTCGATTGGCTATAACCGGAAATCCCTGGCCAGGGTTGCTGAGATTTACTGGTAAGTGTTACCAGTAGTTTCTCGAACTGTTATAGACCTCATATCGACACGACTTATCGAGCTATTGGGGTCTGACGTTTACCACCCCTAGGCAAGATATGCGACATATCAAACGAATAGACCGGACTGTACGGTAAGTGTTACTGGTTGGATTCACAGGAGTGTGAGCAGGCTTGCTCGTCGATCTTCTGATCGCTCAATACCCGGGTGGCCGTTACGTTTAGCAGACAGCTTGCGGCTTGTGGGTGTTTGATATGATCATCACCTGCTGCCGGCGTATTGACGAGTCTTTAGAGTCCTACACAGAGGTTTCCTGGCTCAAGCGAAACGAAATAGGAGCGCATATGAGATATGTGCGGGACCGAGAATAATACCAGTATATGATACTGTATTCGATTCTCGCGATATGTGACAGAGATCGGTTATATGCGATATAGCCGGGTTATCGGATCAAGAGTTGATTCGATAAGTTGTTACTATTGATATTAGTCGGTTATTTGTGATATGACCGGATCGTTAAATCAAGTGTTGATTTAATGATTTAATGTATAATTATATATATGATATATTACTTTACATTAACTAGTATTGGTTCACTTTAAATGGATTTTCTCACTTGATGTGCACATTGTATATGTGATATACTTTTGTACACTAGTTTGTATCATGTTTGATGATACATGCCAACTTGGGTTTGTGTAAAGAATTAAACCATGGTTATTAAATGGTTAGGGTTTTGATTTTCTTATCTATTCATTTATTTATTTATTTATTTTTGGCAAAAGAAAAGAAAATGGTGGCTTATTTTGTTTGTTGTTGAAGCTTCATGAAGCTTTGACTAAGTGACCATTTTGACTTCATGCTTAACCCTAACCATTCAAGCTAACCATGATTTATTCTCTACACCTAACTATGGTTGCAATATGATAAGTATTGATTTATTTTCTATTTTAAGTGAATACTTATGATATTCTTTCTTCTTCTTCAACAAAGAAGAAGCTTGCAACCATTAATGGCATCTTGAGAAAAAGAGTGAGAAATCCAATTCTAAAGTGAACTCACTTCCTATTTCTTCATCCTCTACCTCTTGCCAAGTAGTATAGGGTGTTTTCTTCACAAGTTTCATGACTTGGTGAAGTTGGAGCTTGATCTTGTGTTGCCTCGACGTAGATCATCTTCGGCATCAAAGTCGACGCCCTAGCCCGTCCATTTCTCCGATGAAGACGACGCTAGAGCCCGGGATCCGATGATCGCAGCGAGGGTACATCGTCACGGAGCTATGGAGGTGGAGGACCAGATCTACAAAGGTTGTATTTCCGTTCACTATTTAGTTAAGTTGTTAACTAGTTTCTAGTTTCGCCTAAAATTCTAGTTAACGATCCGTATTAGGGTTTGTCGGCACTTCTAAAATTCAAAATTGGCATGGTTGATGCCTTGTGAGACCTTCTTAGTGTGCCTAGGAACCCTACAGTGGTATCAAAGCTACTAGGCATTGGATGTCGACCTATGGGGGGTTCTCACTGTGTGACAGTGTGGTGAAGCATAGGCTCTTACCCCCACGGTGTCCCGAGACCGGAAGGTGTTCCGGCGGGTTGTAGTCCTCGTGAGGGGGCATGCGTAAAAAGTAGCGGCTGAGGGACCCGTTTGTGGCACGGCGACCCCATTGGATTGGGTGGCTGCCTGACCTACAGTGGTATCAGAGCCTAGCGATGTGCAGACGATGTTAGAATTCCGATCGAACCGAAACCCTAACTCCAAAATGCTCTCTGGACTTTTTTTAAAAACTGGGTTTTTTCCAGATTAAAAATTCTTAAAAAATTCAGCAGGAAATTCTAAGAATTACGGTGCAAATTTGACCAAGTGATACGTCCAAAGCGCGGCGGAACCGCGGCAGAAGCCTGGCTTCTGCGGCGGTTCCGCGGCCATATGATGACGTCAGCATTCCATTTTTGCACAGTAATTCCTAATTTGTGGTGCTGAGTTTTCTGGGAATTTTTAATTTTCACTCAAGAGTTGAGTTTTCAGGGGTGTTTTGGAGCTTCGTGGATTCGATCGGATTGTCTAATCTTGTCTATGTGTTTTCCGAATAATTTTAGAATATGTTAAAAAGTTCGACCGGATATAAATACCCATTTTTTCCCCTGCCAAGAAATTTCCAAGTGTTGGATCTTTCCGTAGTTTAATGACGTTCTAAGTAGTGCAAGTAACGCGATGGTCCCTCTAGAAGACAACAAACCTTAACTCGATTATATGACTGTCTTGAACTGCTCTTTGAACCTTAGGGTTTGGGGGCAGTACGGCGTGCCACATGTGAGGCGTTGGCTTGACCCTTCTACGGCTGGACCGTTGGTACTGAGGCATGAACTGGATGTTTTTAAACCTATTTCATGTGTTGATTTGTTTCAGGAAAACTTGGGTGTTTGAATGTTCGATCGGAAAGTTTAACATTTTCTATTTATCTGGAATGGGATACAATACTTGGAATCCACTATCAGTTATGCGATAACTGATTTGAATGTTATAAACATAGCACTTTTGTCTCATTTGATCGGTTGCCACGGAATTTTGATGTGATCAAAAGTCCGTCGCAATCACGTAGCGTACGCGGATACTCGCCAGGTAAACTTAATAGACAGCTACACCCCATAGCCCCGACCAAGTGACTGTAGGAGAACCCCGTCGCCGAAAGCATCCGTTGGGTTGCTCGCGGCAGCGGTGTTCCGCCTTGGTGCACTTCATCGACGGCATCGGGGGTACGGCCGTCCACTAAAGTTTGCGACAAGCATTCGATCAGAATGTCGGGAATCCTGTTGAATTGCCCGACTAGATATTGAAAAGTTTTTTCGATAATGAGACTGAAATGTGGGGTTTATAATTGTTAGGCATGCGATGTCTAAGGAATTCATATGATTAGGTATGCGATGTCTAAAGAGGTTGCGGATTCCAACTGTTGTAGTTTTACACTTTCTTTTCTGTGACCGTAAGTGTAATATGTGATATTGCCGGTTTCGTTGCTATATGTCAACGACAATTGGGATGCGCATATTTACTTACGTTGATGACATGTGATGTTATGTGTTACTGGATATGTTATATTGGATCGTCGTGTTTGAATAGCCGGGGTTTTTTATGTGAGATGAGTGTTTTTCATTTTCATTCATGTAAAAACTTGTATGTAATATTCTTTTATTGGGGCACTTCCAGGTTGCGGAAGTTGTCACCGTTGATGTATATTATTTACTTTTCCGCACTAGGATAGACCCAAGGAGGAGGGCACAAGTAACCGGGTTCTGGAGTCCAGTGGGAGACCAACTCGAGGAGTCGAGTCCGGGTCTCCTAACTCTAAAATTGGTAGGGTTGCTTGCCGCTCTCGTAGGGGTCTAGGGGTGTGGGTTTGGCTATTCATCGCGACCGTGGAATCCGTGTTTTATACTGGCTCATATTGAAAACACGGACGTCCTAGTATATCCAATGTTTCATATGATTCTTCTGCTGCGATATCTGTGATGTGATCATGTGATGTTCTGTGATAGATACAGTATATAGTATATATGATATATTATATAGGCGTTACTTATGTTTTACACCCGTGCTAGCCCTGCCCCGCTCTGTCGTTAGTTACCTAACCTAACGGTGCACGAGAGGACATCGAGGCGAATGCGGATGGCATAAGTGTACGTCGTATTTATCTGTGATGTTTAGGTACTTAAATGATGGGACTTCATTAATGTGATTAATGAAATAAAAGAAACCTAAAGATGTTGTAGAATCGAATTTCAAAAATAAAACAGGTAGCTACAGTTCTTGCTTTGCACAGCGATGTATATGATATATCCCGCACCTCATTCGACGAGGAAAGGACCGAGATTCCTTCACCGGGAGTGACTCCTTTAGCAATAACTGGAAGATGCTACACACTCGGTTTGACTTTTGATAGCTTCTATAGTTTCTGCTTTGCACAGTGATATATATGATATATCCCGCACCTCATTCGACGAGGAAAGGACCGACGATCCCTTCACCGGGAGTGACTCCTTTAGCAAAACTAGAAAAGCCTCAAAAACACTCCATTTCAAAATTCATTCGATCCTACAACGATATCAAGTTCATTACGCAAGAGGTTTTCAGAAGAAAAAAAACCTTTCGTAGCCCTCCGTCATTTCAGATAAGTCCTGTTTAGTATTCGTGCTGCGTTTGTTGACCTTGTCAAGGCACAGTGTGCGGTAGCTAACCAGTATTTATCTGCTTATGCATATGATGCAGATTGGGTTAGGGTAGTCGTACGGCCTTGTTGACCTTGTCAAGGGTCGTGCGGGTAGGTTTGATTCAATCAAGAAATGACGGGTTGAACTTGACTTACGGTCTATGGTTTGTTGACCTTGTCAAGGTCATAGATCGTTTGGGGCAAAATATTATCGGGAATTTCAAGTGATGAAATTTGCAATGAGATTGCATACCTTCTATGAGATAGTTGGATCCCGATACCCGCTGCGAGTAAGAGTTACTCCTGGGAGAGTTTTACACATTACAATTAGCCGATCAAGTAGGTGTCTAGAAAGGTGTCAATGGGGTTACGCCTCTGGGAAAACGAGGTTTGCATTAATTAGGTTCGTGCGAAAGCACGGGGGACCTCCCTCAAAGTACCGACACTGGCCTGGCTGAAAGATTGGCGAACTTGTAGTGTGTAATTAATCCCGGCTAGTCTTTCCTTTTAGGGTTTGAAGGAAGATTTGATAAAAAAACAGTGGGAGCCATCCTGATTAGATAAAATAATAACCAATCTGATCTTGCAAGAGCGCACGCTGAGTGTTTTCTTCTCTCTCTCCAGGTAGCGACCATGTCACGCCTTGATCAAGATAATAATACGGATATTTGACCGAACCCACTTGTTATACTGAGCTGGGGAACGTTAGTCCCGCTCCAACTTATAAATGTTATAAGACAGAGCAGGAAATTGGGGAATACCAGATTTCCCGTGCTGCCCAAACGAGGAAAGTGCATATGATGCATCATCTCCGGGTATGTCCGTTACACAGAACTGTTTCTCAATATTCTTTACGTCCTAGGTATGTGATACCAAAACAGGATCCCAGATATGTAATTTGTTACATGGGCTACAGATAAGTAAAGAACTGAGAACGGGTGATAAGTTTCATGAGACAGAAAACGGGGCAAGTGTTGCATCCAAGTCTGTTGGTCACTGTCACCCTGTATTATCAGTATATTGATTCTGAACAAATGCTATTAGATACCGAACCTGATATACAAAATCATATCAGTCTCTTTATTAGTAAAGAAATGATAAAATTTTGTATTGATGGATAATGTTTTGAACATTTCCTATATCAAAAGTTGATCGGTTCAGGCACGTTATCTAAAAGCATTGATGTTCTAAATCAAACTACAGTTTTTAAGTATACAGAACACACACAAGAGGAAGAGTTCAGAAATGAACGAATCCTTCTTGAGGTATTGTAGACTAGGTCATATCAATGCGACCCGACTAGCTGAAGTTACATGTAGATGCATATTTAAATCAGTTTGAATTTCCATCTTGTGAAACTTGCCAGTCATGTCACAAAGATATAATGACACCAGCTCTGTTTATTGGAAACAGAGAAAGAGTTAGTGAACTCTTGGGATGATACATGTTGATGTATAAAGGTCCCCTGTCTACATATGCCAAGACCGGTTCTTTGTACTTCATTACATTCTCTGACAGTCTCTCAAGATTCAGCCATATGTTCCAGTTAAAACATAGGTCTGAACCTTTTGAGGTATTCACAGAATATAAGTTGAAAGTAGAGAACCAAATACGGGTATAAGTATTATGTCCTTTGATGTGATCGAGGAGGAGAATACTAGAGCACGGAAATCCTGGGCTATTCTAAAGGAGAATGAGATTCTCTCTCAGAATTACTCCTCCGTATACACCACAGCACAACGATGTATCGGGGCGGAGCAATCACACCCTATATGATAAGGTGTGCTCTATGATGAGTACTACTGAGTTACCTATTTCCTTTTGGGAGTTATGCACTTGAGAAGTTGCATACCTATTGAATAGGGTTTCAATCAAATCAGTTGCCTACCACTTCATATGTGTTACAGAAAGGGAAGAGCCCATATCTTAAGTCAGTTAAGATTTGGGGTTGTCCGGCTATGTCTAAAAGCAAAATCCGGACAAACTCGAGGCAAGGTCTGTTATGTAGAACTGGAAATGTTCCAGCTATACAAACTGCAGCTGATGATTTGACAGAACCAAAGGATTCAATAGTTTCCAACGAACCTCAGCCTCTCCGCCGATCTAGTAGGGTTCCTCACCCACCTGAGAGATACTTCGGGAGCGAGGATTGCATCATGAGATGATGACCCAACTAACTTCGAGCTGGCCATCAGGAGTAAGACTCTGTAAGAATGGCTGGATGCTTAGTGATCTGAGATGGAATCCATGTACACCAATAAAGTATGGACTTTGGTTGCTATATCTGAAGGGTTAAATCCCCATCAGGAGCAAGTATATCTTGAGAAGATTACTTGGTGTAGATGGAAAAGTTGAGACTTTCAAAGCTAGTCTTGTTAAAGGTGTTCGTCATCGACCAGGCGTGGATAATGATGAAACCTTTTTCCAATGGCTATGCTTAAATCCATCCAGATCCTACTTGCCACGGCTACATACCATGACTACGATATCTGGTGGTTGGGTGTCATAACAGCTTTTCTAAATGATGTTTTAGAAGAGGAAGTCTATAAGTACACAACCAGAGGGATTCGTAAACAGTGGGAGCAGCGGAAACGCGTGCAAGATGTTTTATGTGATAA
This sequence comes from Agapanthus africanus, assembly GCA_030015575.1. Taxonomy (NCBI): domain Eukaryota; kingdom Viridiplantae; phylum Streptophyta; class Magnoliopsida; order Asparagales; family Amaryllidaceae; genus Agapanthus; species Agapanthus africanus. Next base: position 665,016,334 of record CM057340.1, read on the forward strand.
AGCAGGCATCGCGGAGTTAGAACGTCTGTTTTGATGTCTTAGTCAAAGAGTTTGACATCATCAAAATGGTAGATGAACCTTATATAAACAAAAAAGTAGTAGGGAGTATGGTGGTGATCCTCGTAGAGTACGTGGATGACATACTCCTGATAGGGAAGGAGTTTCCTATGCTACGCTCGGTCAATCTCCACTTATCACAAGGATTCTCCATATAGGATCAAAATGATACCTACTAAATCCTGGATTTTGGATCTATAAGATAGATCTAATTGGATGTTAGGAATCTCACTAGTTGTAGTGAGATGGTATCAGTTGATCCTGGGGAAAATCACTAGAAGTGTTCCAGGGTGATAAAGACGACTGAATGTCAGTCACAGGCATTGTCTTTACTCTCAGTAAAGGGACGGTATGTTGGAAGAGTTCCAAGCTAGATACCGTGGCAAACTAGACGAAAAAGGCTGAATACATCGCTACTTAAGATGTTACCAAAGAGGAAGTCTGGATGTATATTGGTTCATGAGATGAACTTAGTTCCTCCCATTGTGTGACAATGGAATTGTGGCTTATGCCAAGGAACGTCCGTCCCATCAGTGATCCAGACATATTCTAAGGCAGTATCACCTGATCATGGAGATGGCTGATCTCCAGGATGATCCAGGTTAGGAGAGTAGACTCAGAGGACAACACGGCGGATCCACTCACAAAGGCCTTTTCCCAGAGAGAGACTTTTATGGGATGGTTGAGTATGAGATACTACAACCACTGCTATACAGATGGCCCTAGTGCAAGTGGGAGATTGTTAGTTATATGTATGCCCTAGAGGCCATTACTATACATAGGATCTATATTGTAGTGGATGCTTGGACATATATAGGGAGGAATTTCTTGCTCGACATGATAGTATGCTATCTGGTTACTCTTTACCTTAACGTGTACACTGATTGTCTCTCTGTTACATGTTGGTAAAGCCCTTAGGATGCATACTTGACTACCTGGACTATGATGCGGATCATACTAGTGGGGACATGGTAGTCCATAAGTACATCCTTCAAAGTCCCTAGTCGTGGGTGTATCGAGACGGGGCACGATATACCAGTGTAGACTAGCGTATACCTTCTCGACCCATACAGATGGGCGATAGATGATCCCATATCCATTGGTGTTTGACATCAGAGATGATATACGGGTGCTCAATGGAGACTGGGTACACTGGACGGACTCGCCGAGAACTCCCAGATGGTATTATACCTCACGTCAGATGGCAGTTCTCTGGTGACACTGGTACAGAGTAGTCTGTTGACCCGAGATCGTCATACAGTCTTGTGTGGTTCCCACTGTGCTTTGATTTCCACCTTACCACGTCCAAGAGGGCGTGCAAAACGGTAGTTTTTGGGTACAGTCCCGAATCACATAGAGGCAATGAGCGATAGGAGGGGATTCGTCTCTCTCGGTATAGGGAGTTGATGTTGCACTGTGTTCGATTGGTTATAACCGGAAATCCCTGGCTAGGGTTGCTGAGATTTACTGGTAAGTGTTGCCAGTAGTTTCTCGAACTGTTATAGACCTCATATCGACACGACTTATCGAGCTATTAGGGTCTGACGTTTACCACCCCTAGGCAAGATATGCGACATATCAAACGAACAGACCGGACTGTACGGTAAGTGTTACTGGTTGAATTCACAGGAGTGTGAGCGGGCTTGCTCGTCGATCTTTTGATCGCTCAATACCCGGGTGTCCGTTATGTTTAGCAGACCGTTTGCGGCTTGTGGGTGTTTGATATGATCATCACCTGCTGCCGGCATATTGACGAGTCTTTAGAGTCCTACACAGAGGTTTCCTGGCTCAAGCGAAACGAAATAGGAGCGCATATGAGATATGTGCGGGACCGAGAATAATACCAGTATATGATACTGTATTCGATTCTCGCGATATGTGACAGAGATCGGTTATATGCGATATAGCCGGGTTATCGGATCAAGAGTTGATTCGATAAGTTGTTACTATTGATATTAGTCGGTTATTTGTGATATGACCGGATCGTTAAATCAAGTGTTGATTTAATGATTTAATGTATAATTATATATATGATATATTACTTTACATTAACTAGTATTGGTTCACTTTAAATGGATTTTCTCACTTGATGTGCACATTGTATATGTGATATACTTTTGTACACTAGTTTGTATCATGTTTGATGATACATGCCAACTTGGGTTTGTGTAAAGAATTAAACCATGGTTATTAAATGGTTAGGGTTTTGATTTTCTTATCTATTCATTTATTTATTTATTTATTTTTGGCAAAAGAAAAGAAAATGGTGGCTTATTTTGTTTGTTGTTGAAGCTTCATGAAGCTTTGACTAAGTGACCATTTTGACTTCATGCTTAACCCTAACCATTCAAACTAACCATGATTTATTCTCTACACCTAACTATGGTTGCAATATGATAAGTATTGATTTATTTTCTATTTTAAGTGAATACTTATGATATTCTTTCTTCTTCTTCAACAAAGAAGAAGCTTGCAACCATTAATGGCATCTTGAGAAAAAGAGTGAGAAATCCAATTCTAAAGTGAACCCACTTCCTATTTCTTCATCCTCTACCTCTTGCCAAGTAGTATAGGGTGTTTTCTTCACAAGTTTCATGACTTGGTGAAGTTGGAGCTTGATCTTGTGTTGCCTCGACGTAGATCATTTTCGGCATCGAAGTCGACGACCTAGCCCGCCCATTTCTCCGATGAAGACGACGCTAGAGTTCGGGATCCGATGATCGCAGCGAGGGTACATCATCACGGAGCTATGGAGGTGGAGGACCGGATCTACAAAGGTTGTATTTCCGTTCACTATTTAGTTAAGTTGTTAACTAGTTTCTAGTTTCGCCTAAAATTCTAGTTAACGATCCATATTAGGGTTTGTCGGCCCTTCTAAAATTCAAAATTAGCATGGTTGATGCCTTGTGAGACCTCCTTAGTGTGCCTAGGAACCCTACAGGAACGTATTAACGTGGCACGAAATGGTCACTTAAAAGACACCTGCATGAACTCTCGTGCCGTTGTCCTGTGGGGTTTTGACGGAGCCTTGTACTACATATTACCATAGTCCACGGGGGACCAAGCTACAAACAACTACGTTAGAATAACAACCATATACATGTACAACTTACCGGTTTCATTTCACATTACTTGTTATATTCCATTTCTTCTTTTAGGACGTACCGAGTGTTAGTTCGTTGACGACATTCCTGCCTATTTCTTTCTTTGGAATGTTCGTCAGGAAGTCCGGACTCTCAAGAGATCAAACCTAGCCAGGAAGACTTGGGGCAGCTCACCGATCAGCCAAACTACTAGTTCATCTTTTACTTATTTTATTTTGTATGCCACTGTTTAGGCACTGTTTATTTCATTGTATCTTTCCTTTTCAAAAACAGTTGTATGTAAAGATAAATATAAATAAAGGTTGTTGTTTATTTTATATCACTTGTGATTCTTGTGCATTATAAATATTGCTTGATTATGTTTAACGTATTTATTTCTTAGTAAATATGTTGCGGCCCGCCACGTCACCAATTCCATACACTGGGAAGCGGGGCGTCACAATCTCGGTCCAGCATTCCCATTTTGGGGATGAATTATAGTTAAAGGACATTTCGGTCCAGCATTCCCGTATTTCGGGGCGACGAAGCTTTTTTGGATACTACTCTCAGGGTTCTGACAGGAAGATAGCGAGCGAACACAAGTATCTTCATCTATCATTAACTTAAGTCATGACTCATCAAGCGTGGTACTTTTTTAGAAATCGACCGTTTATCGGCCGGAAGAGGTTTTCGCCATGCATATCCATGAGCAGGTAAGATTTATCTTGGTAGACTTTGTCTAAGTTGTACGGGCCTTCATAGTTCGGCTTGAACTTCCCCCGTTTTGCACAATTGGGGATTATTGGTCTTTTGACGACTAGCATGAGTTCGCCTTGGCGGATTGTTCTCGGCCTGGTCAGTTTTTCGTATGACCGTGTCATCCTTACCTTATAAGCCTCCAGATTTTGTTGTGCTATAAGGCGAGTTTCGTCGAGGGCGTCGAGCTCATCAAGCCTAAGATGAGCATTTTTTCATCTGTCAGCTCGTATCGAACTGCTACTCGTAGAGAGGGGAGTTCTATTTCCAACGGGAGCACTGCTTCTGTGCCGAACACCAATCCGTATAGTGTTGTATTCGTGGCCGTCTTGAACGTTGTTCGGTACGCCCAGAGAGCTTCATGCAGCCTTTCGTGCCAGTCTTTTTTGTTTCTGGATACCGTCTTTTTTATAATCTTTATCAAGGTCTTGTTGAAAGCTTCAGCTAAACCGTTGGCCTGAGGGTTATAGATTGAAGAGTACTTCCAATCTATTTTATGCTATTGTGCGAAGCGGCTTATTTTATGGCTTCTGTAAGCTGGCCCATTATCCAAAATTATCCGTCACGGAGTGCCGAACAGATAAATGACATGGGTTCTGAAGAAGTGAAGGATATTCTCCGTTTTCACTTCCCTTAGTGGCACTGCTTCTGCCCATTTAGAGAAGTAGTCAGTTGTTGCTAATATGAACCGATGTCCTTTGGATGATGCCGGTTCGATACGGCCAATTATATCGGTTCCCCACATTTCGAACGGCCAGCTAGCCACTGTCGGGTGTAGCGGATTTGGATGTTGATGGATGAAGTCCCCGTGAATTTGGCACGAGTGACAATGCTTCGAATATTCGAGACAGTCATGGATCATCGTGGCCAATAATAACCCAATCCTTTTATCTTCAGTTCATCTTTGGCCCGGCTTGATGAGAACCGTAGAGTCCGTCGTGAGTTTCTTAGACGACTTTCTTTGCTTCCTCCGGCCCCAGGCATCTTAGCCACAGACAGTCGAACGATCTCTTATATAGAGTATCATTGACGAAGGCGAAAGATAAAGCTCATTTCATGAGCTGATATCTAGACGACGCATTTTCGGGCATTCGTTGGGACTTAAAGTAATCTATAAAGACTTCCCTCCAGTCCTTGACCTTTTCTTCGTCCTTTATTTGAAGGGCTACTTGTTCGGTCGTTTCTTTTCTTTCGGATAGCTTTATTAGGTCTTCCGAAAATATATCTGTTGGTGCGAGAACCCTGCAGTTTTGCACAATGATTTTTACGTTATCGAGGTCTTCATCAGCCAATTTCTTAGCTAATTTAGCCAATGTATCTGCCTTATTGTTTTCCCCACACGGTATACTTTCTAAGGTATATGAAGGTATTTGTGTCAGCAGTTGCTGCACTCTTTCGCCATACTTTATCAGCTCTGGCTTGCATGTCTGATAGTCGCCATTTACTTGGCTAACGATCAGCTGGGAATCTTCATATATGAGGAGGTATTTGATTCCCATGTCGATAACGATCTCAAGACCTGTTATCAAAACTTCGTATTCAACTTCGTTTTTAGTCCTTGGCTCCGTTAAGGAGAGGGCGTAGCGTAATATCTCTCCTTGCGGGGTCACGAAGATGAGGCACACCCCAGCATTGATCGTGGGGGTGTTTTTCTTTCGCTGCTTTACGGAAGATGCTACATCGAAGTAGAGTTCCCATTAGGGATCATTTTCTTCTTCGATTGCGTCGATCGAATGTCCGTCTGGCAATTCGCAATTTAATGGGGAGTCAGCTGGTATTGGATGCTCCGTGAGAAAGTCGGCAATGGCCTGCCCTTTCACTGTTTTGAGAGGACGATACGTTATCGAGAACTCCATCAGGATGAGGGCCCATTTGGCAAGCCTTCCTGTTAGTATGACCTTTGACATTAGATAATTGAGAGGATCCACCTTCAATATGAGATGGATCTCATGTGCCAGGGCATAATGTCCGAGCTTCGCTATTGTGAAGATCAATGCCAGGTAATGCTTTTCGATGGGGGAATAGTTATTTTCTGTCCCCAGGAGAACTCGACTCAAATAGTATAGAGCTCATAGCGTGCCTAGAAAACCCTTCAGAGCAGTTGTATATAGGATAAGAGGTTTTCCTTTAACTGGAGCAGTCAATACCAGCGGATTTTGTAGGTACTGTTTGATTTCGTCCAGTGCATTTTGGCACTTTTGATCCCAGACGAACAGAGTCGCCTTCTTCATCAAATGACTGTAGGGACGGCATTTTCTGGAAAGGTTGATTATGAACCGCCGAATATATGCGAGCTTTCCTTGATGAGACCGCAGTTGTTTAAGGGTTCTCGGTGTGGGCATTTCCATAATCGTTTTGATCTTTGAGGGATTGATTTCGATATCTCGGTATGATGAATCGAAGGTATTTGCCTGAGGAAATTCCAAACGTGCATTTTAGAGGGTTCGTCTTCAGATTATACTTTCGAAGATATTGGAACGCTATTTTTAGATGTTCCCAATGTTCCTCGTGAGATTTGCTCTTTACCACAAGGTCGTCGATGTTGCATTCGACAATCTCATGGATGAGGTCATCGAAGATCTTTGTCATGGCCCTCTGGTAGGTAGCACCAGCGTTCTTCAAACCGAAGGGCATCACCTTATATTAGAATATGCCCAACGGGATCCGGAAGGCGGTATGCTTCTGGTCTTCAAGATGCATTTTTATTTAATTGTATCCTGAAGATCCATCCATGAAGGAGAAGACTTTATGGGTAGACGTGTTATCGATCATAAACTTGGTAACGAGCACTGGGAAGTCGTCCTTCGGACAAACTTTATTGAGGTCCCGAAAGTTCACGCAGATGCCAACCGCCTCATTTTTCTTCATCACTTGAACGATGTTTGCGATCCAGTCGGGATATTGAACTTCTTGGATGAAACTGGAGTCGATTAATTTCTTGACTTCAGCGTTGATACTCATCTCAAGCTCGATTCGCATCCTTCTTGGTGCCTGTTTGATTGGTTTTATACCTGACGATATAGCCAGTTTGTGCACTGCCACTTTTGGATCTAGGCCCGGTAGTTCAGAGTAGTTCCACGCGAAGCAATTTTTATACTACATGAGCACGTTTTTTAACGTGGCCACCTGTTTTTCAGATAGTAGCCCACTGACGAACGTTGGCCTCGGATCATTTTCCGTCCCTAAGTCAATTTTTCTTAGGTTGTCCGCCGTAGTGTGTATCCCATCTTCCAACTCTTTTGGTGCTGGTGGAAACTCTGAGATCACCTCGTCCTCGTCTTCATTTGCGAAGCACCTGAAGAGGTCATTCATAGTCTCGTACCCTCCTTCTTTTGAGAGTGTTATCATATGGCAAGTACGAGTTCGCTTCCCTTCTCGATATTGAGCTTGTCTTATCCTAACGGTATAGGTCCTCTTTGGCTCATCCTTTTGTGGGGGGTACCCTCCAGCTGTTGGATAAAGCAAACCTACTTTGTCGATATTTTTCTTCTACCCAATTTTTGAAGGTGAAGCAGTCTTCAAGGGGGTGACCTATTACTTGGTGATAGGAGCAATAATCCGAATGATAGACCTCATCTATTTGTTCGGGGTGTCGAAACTCCGGAAGCGGCATCATTTGGTGCTTCATGATAAGGTTGAATATTTTCCTTGTCTTATCTTGGGGGAAAGAGTATTCCCGACCCAACTTCTTTATAAAGGATGGGCTCCAATCGAGTTTTCCTCGATTGCACGGCATCTTGGATCCGCTTTGTTGTTTTCGAACGTTGCTTGCGTTCTTAACCCTGTTTTCGCCTCTATTTCGGGGTTTTCCCCTTTCGTGAGAACATATGTTGGGCTGGGGATGAAGAGCATTACGGTCTATTTTTTCCGTAGATTGCTGGTTGAGACGCTGCGTCCTGGCCTTTTCATAAATGACCATTTCACGGCTGTGGTTGTCTCAGCTAGTTTGACAAGCTTCTTTTATTAGCTTGTCAATTTGTTCTTCCAACGACGGACTCAACGTTTTTAGAACAGGAGCTTGCTCCGATTTGTTGTCAAGGCTATTTGAGAGAGCGTTTTCCACTTCACTTGAGCTGTTTATGACATGGCAACTGTAGATCTGCTTCCGTTTCCTGGAACGAACATATCTGAGCCTGGTTTTCTCCATCTTCCCGTTGGGCATCTTTCACTGAGTCTCGGGAATATCCCAAATCTTTTTGTAGAATTGGGCTTGTCGAACAGTTTGTTCGAGGGGTACACCTTGGCATATTAATAGCATTCTTAATCCTTCCACGTAATATCTTGGCAGACGGATGGGTTGAAACCTGTCAAGTGCAAAATTGGCACCATGCTAGACTTCTTTTTCTACTTTGGTCTCTGTAGACTGGTAGAAGAGGATCGACTTTTCACCTCTTCGCCTAAAAGGTACGTAGAAAAATTTTAGCTCTTGTACTCTGTATGCATTGAGCACATCAAGTTCCTTATAATGCCGAGGCGGAGCCATTGTAATTTGTAGACTCTGATCTGCTTCGGCAAAAGTTTGCATTGACGGGCGGAAGGAGAACACTGCGTTAGCCTCGTCCTCAGAGTCGCTGCCAAAGACCAAGATAGGAGTAGATGATCCGGGCTTATTTTTTTCTTTTTGGGGTTGCCCCGAGTAGACTATTTCTTCATCTTCCTCGGTATCGCTCCCAAAGATCGGGATAGTGGCGACGATTTTCTGTTTATTCTCCGGCTTGTGGCACCTTTCGGTATCCTCGAAGTATGGTAGGAAGTACTTTGCATCTTCGTATTTCCGAACTTCGTTTATGGAGAACGAATTTATCTTTCCCGTGACAGTGTACTCCGAGCTATCCTTAAAATACTTCATACACTAATGTTGTGTAAAAGGGTGGACATTGTACTCGTGTAACCAAGGCCTACTGAGCAAAGCGTTATAGCAAGTATTGGCGTCAATGACATGAAATTTGATGTCAGCGATGAGCAGCCCCAAGCGTAGCATCGGTATTATGGAGCCAAGCGTCCATGATGACTATGAGTCGAACACGGAGATGGTAATTTTATCTCGGGAAAAGTGCTGAACGTTTATGCAAATTTCCATCAGCACTCTCATGTTGAGAAGGTTAACGGGGATCCATTGTCGACAAGGATTTTCTCTATCTTGATGTCGTGGCAGTATCCGGTGAAGTATAACGAGAGATTATGCTCGCATGTACTGAGGAGGAGATTTTCATCGCTGAATGTAATATCATCTGTGTGGACTTTTGCCAGTTCATCTTTCATCTTCTCTTCTGCGAGGAAAGCTTGGAACTGATCGGGCACTTGTAATGCCTTGATCAGGGAATCTCGTGCCTCTTTGGACAGAAAGAGAGCATCCATTATGCTCAGTTGCGAGGGAATTTTCCTCAGATGTGCCAGGACGTTGTAATCCACATTGTTTTTCTTAAGCGGGTCCTTTGTGATGAGCTCTTTTGCCACTCCGTCATCGAGGGAAATTTCCTCAGAGATTGTCCCTTTCTCTTTGTCTTTTTTGTTCGAACCTTTGTTTGTAGATCCGAGGTTCTTCTCAGGAAACATGCAGTTATGCAGCTGAATATTCTCGTAGTTCTTCTCCTCCTTTTCTTTTTATGAGGCGGAGTCTTTGAAGAGAGGTTTAAGGGACGTTTCATCCTCGGAATCGCTCCCAAACGTAGGAACTGGAGGTTTTCCTCCTTCCGAACTTGTATCAACCATATGACAGTTGCCGGTCGTTTCTTCATGTGCGTTCATCCCACTACTTTTCCGTCGACAAGCGCGAGTTTCGCGCTTCATCCTCTTGAAGTATTTTTGATGAGCAACGTATCCTTACCACCACTTCTTAAAGGCACTGCATTCTTCGATGTGATGGGTGATCCTCCGATGATATAGGCAGTATTTTGGATATGATTATTCTCCATCAAGGCATATGACCCGGGGAGTGTTCTTTATAAGAGGTGGAGGTTTCATCCCCATTGACAGAGCTTCGGTGAACCACATTTCTGTTTTGATCCTGCTCTTATTTGTTTCAGGTGTAATTTAGTTTAGTTGGAGTATTTTACCACTCGTCCTCGCTACAGCTTCTTTATCCAGACGCTGATTCTTAGCATTTTCATATATGGTTGTCTCGCATTCTCGGTCAACTTTGTTTTTTTGAAAGGCTTCTTTTATCAGCCTCTTGATCGGGTCTTCTGGTAGTTCCGGGGATTTTAGCGTCGTTTCTGCCCCCAGTTCCTCTATGTTTTTTTGTGACACTGAGAGAGCTTCTTCGTCGTATAACGACGAATGGGAGACCATGTAGCAACTTTCTAAATAGACTTTGGTGTCTTCTGATGAGTCATTTCCCTCATCATTGTCACTATCTTCGCCCTCAAGAATATGCTTGAGGAATTCTTCGAACGTGACCAATGTCCGCGCCTTCTGGTTATACTTTTCCAGCGCATTTGTGTATTTTTGTAGATTTGTGCGCTTGTTGTCATACTCGGCAGGCTGCACAGGCTTCTTGATCTTCTTTTTTTTCTTCGAAGACTTCAAAGGCTTGACCTGGGGGTTTTCCCCTCGTCAACAATTTTCGGTGCGGGACGAGATTTTAGCATCCCTTCGATTATTTCAGGTTCAAGTGGGCTTTTCCACCTGACTGTCGGACATGCTTACAGATCCTTCAGCATCCTTTTGGTTATCGCTGAAAGAACGACCTCCCATGGAGTTTCTTCCATGAGTGAGTATGATGCCCCCTGTGCATCCACCTTTTTGGGAGTGTGCTTCTAGGGTGAGTTTACCTTCCAGTTATCAGACATCGCAAATTTCCCCTGTTGATACTGATCTTTGACCCAGTTCTTGAAGACGTAGTAATCTTCAATTGGGTTTCTGTGATAGGAGCAGTAGTTAGGATTGTTGATTTCGCCGGGTTGCAGTGGACGCCGCATGTCTGGTAATGTGATGAGTTTATTACGCATTGCCAATTCGAACAGTCTCCTCGTCTTGTCGCGGGAAAACGAGTAAGCGTGTCCTAGTCTTTCCACCAAGGACGGGCGTGGGCATGCATTGTTTTTGCGAGCAGATGGTTTTTGGTCACTCAGCTGTTGTTGCATGTTGGAAACAAAGGCTGATTTCCTTTTACCCTCGGCATTTCGAGGGTCCTTATTTAAGGAGGAGGGCCTATGGCCCATCTGGTCCATTTGGGCCAGTTTATCTATCAAAACCTGGATAATAGTTGGTTTGAAGAATGTCATAAACTGGGACACAGTCGTTTGAGAATCAAGGGTTCTGATGAACATACCCATGGTAGGGGATTCTTCAATGCATTGTTCGCACTTAGACCACATGTTCGGCCTTCGGGTTGCGTATTGGACCCATGTTTCTCCCGGCTTTACCCTGGCATTGATTAATGTCGTGATCGGAGTTGTTCGCTCATGCTGGCAAACCGTTGTGTGAACAGCAGCTCCATTTCTGCAAATGTTTTCACGGAGTCATTTGGGAGCTTCTAGTACCATTCGAAGGCTTTTTCTGATAAAATGCCGACAAACTGGCGAGGCAACAGTTTGTCGTCACTTCCGGTGTTCCCACACAGAGCTCTGAATTGCATGACGTGTTGGTGAGGGTTGTATGTTCCTCTGTAGACATGGAACTTGGGGATCATATATCCCAACGGGTATTTGATTTGATCATACCATCCTGGATATAGTCGTCCAGTTCTGACAATTTAGCCAGCGGCTTCATTAGCTTGATGAGCTCTTATTTGTTGAGCAATGTAATCATCAAGGGCGGACTTGGAGATCGTTTCTTCTTTGGCAGCTGATAAGGTCGGATGAGGGTTTGATGTTTCCCCTTTGTCATCCTCGATGATTATCGGTGAATCTTCGACCGGGGGTTTTGGTTGGATCATCATTCCAACCATGTCTTGGAACAAGAGAGCAATCTGCTTTATTTTAGCAGCTTGCTCAGCGGCTTCTTTATCTTTTCTCTCGAGCACCCTTCGCAGAAACTCTATATCGGTCTCCTGCTCTTGGCGCTGTTCGGCCTCTTTATCTGGACTTTCTTTCTGTCCAGTAAGTACTGTCATTTTGGTCAGCATCTCCTGGAGCTTTTGCTGTTGCTCCTGAGCCTTTGTCAGCGACCAAGTTTGCGGTCGGTGACTCGCTGAAGTACGGCTCTCTTCTTTTCCTAAATCCATGTAGACCGTGTGTACGGTTATGCCCCCATACATGGGGCGTTTGGATCCATCGCCTTTGGAATTTGCCACGGGCGGTAGAGCTTTCTCCACCCTCATTCTTTTATGAGAGATTGTAGTTGAAGGAGCCGTTGTGACAGGCACCTGTTTAGGAGAAGTCCCCCGTTGTATGGCAGAGGATTAGTCTTTTTCTTGTTGAAACTTCGATTTCTTTGGTCAACGGAAGTAGTTTTGGTCAATCACAGAGTCTTGGACTTTTCACCAGACCCTATGAATTTGCGAGGAGAGCCGCTGATAAGACCGCTCTTGTTTTTCCTGCACTATAACTTTTGCAGGTGGGGGAGATTTCTTTAGCACCGCCGTTGGGGAATTTTTACGGACCCTCCTAAGCAGTTCAAAACTGTTCCCAGTTGGAATAGCAGTATCTACCTCCACCATTGGAGCTGGTGGGGTAAGTCCAGAAGGAGAGTTGCCCCCATCTTCTCTCACTCGGCGCCAATGGCGACGTCGAGCGTGCCTTGCTGAAGGGAATGCCTTAGTTTTGGAAGCGTCTTCATCATGCCCCCGGCTTTGCTGAGGGGTTTCAATTGGCGTCAGCCTGTTGAAGACCGACTTCTTTGATGGAGTTTGTGGAGAACTGGCCAATCTTTTGAAGACTGATCGTCTGATGAGGGAAGCACCTTTGACGGCATCACCTGTAACAGGAGTCAGGAGGGCTAGCCGCTTTGGGGTAGCCCCTACAGGTATCACGAGCTTCTTTACGGGCTCGTTTGAGTTTTTGCTCAGCCTGTTGAAGACTGAGACACCAGAGTTTTACAGCTTGCTGATGGGAGCCGTCGAGGTAGCTAGCTGATCAAAGACCGACTTTCGGGGAGTTTCTTCTTGCGGCGTTAAGGCACCGAAACTCACAGGTGGGAGCATGGTCCCGAAGAATAGTCCGGTAGTAGCTTGTGTGACCTGTTTCTCCAGCATTGAGAAAATAGAGGCCGTGTTGGGCTCATAGGTCACTTCTCCAAGGGCAACCATGGGGTGGAGAGAGAGTTGCTGTTGCATGAGGTGCAGTTGAGAGCCATTGATTTTCTGCACAGGTGCAAAACACCAAGTTTTAGTATCTCGAATCCAATGGCAACCACATCAAACCGCGATTTTGTTCATGAAACACGACACACGAAGTGTGGAGTGGAAAGAGGAAAAGGTCTTACTGGGAGTGTCAGAATATGTTCATCGCCGAAAGACAAGGCCGAGACGTTGGGACGTCTAGCCTGAATTTGGGGCCAGATACTATTTGGACTTCTCCATCCACCTCTCCGAAGATACCAAGTTGATTTATGGCACCATATATCAGAGGTTTGGACAGATGCGACCGTTGTAGCAGACTTTATCAAATTCCCCCTCATTTGTGAGAGGTTTTTGATTGTGGGGAAGCTCTTCCCTGCAGGCGCAAGCCCCTGCAGTTAAGTACGTTATCGCGTTGCGATAACCACTTTCTTCTACTCCAGCAGTTCACTTCGTGTCGTGTGTATTTTTTTGTTTATTTTGATTGCCTATGGATTGTATACAAAGACTAGTTTATGACATCGCCCGTAGAGCGCTAATCAGTCCAAATCTGTATATTTTAGATTTGGGTTTGGGTTTTGAACTTAGGTTATATATTCTTTTAGTTCAAAAAATTGTTTTGTTTTATTTAAAGACCGTTAATCTAATTTGAGATTAAGATCAACTTAAATATATGAGCATTTGGGCTCAATTGATTTTAACTAAGGATACGTTAGTCCTGTTTGAGACTAAGATCAACTTAGCAACATTTTAAGGATCATTTTTTTATTAAGATCCAACAACAGAGGATTTGGGCTCAGATGCTAGAAATTTCAGAGCAAGACTTTTAGCCAATTTGGGCTTGGTCTGTTCAGTCTTTTCTTCTTTCTTTTTTCTTTTATTCAAAAGTGCTAAGCACTTATTTGGGTTCTGTTTGCTCGGCCCTTTTCCTTTTATACAAAAGTGCTAAGCACTTATTTGGGCTCTGGCGCTCACATGTGTATCATGTGAAGCACTCAGTCATGGGCGCTACCCAATAAGTGCTAAGCACTTTAGTCATTTTGACTGAATATGAAATGCTGAGCACTTTTGTATGGCGTCCATGTGAGGAGCACATGAGGCGCCGTCTCATTGTATTTTGTTGGGCGCCTACGTGTTTTTCACGTGAGACGCTAGGCGTTGTCCAATCAGTGTTAAGCACTCTGTCGTTTTGGCTGTATATGAAGTGTTAAGCACTTTTACTCAGCGCTTACATGTATTTCACATGAGGCGCTGGCCTTCTGTTTTGGTCGTCCACGTGTTTTTCACGTGAGACGCTGAGTCTTTTGTTGGGGACGCCCATGTGGAAAGCACTTGAGACGCTACTTTCTTTTCTTTTCTAGAGATTGAATCTCTGTTAATGGCATTTTGACCATTAATGATCACCAAGATCTTTGTTTTGAAGATCTGGAATCAAGCCTTCTTTAAGAACTAAGTTCTTATGTTTTTCTTTTATAAACACTAAGTTTCTTTTTAGGTTTAAACTCTATTTTCAAAGGAATTAAATTCCCAACACATAGGTTCTTTTTTCTTCTTTTTTTAACCTAGTTCTTTTCCCCTAGACTTTGAGTTTGAGGAACAGAGTCTCCCCGATGAGAATTGAATTCTCAACTTGTGGAGAGATTTGATTTGCAAATCTCAAATCAGAGGAAGAACCAAGTTCTTGTATGAAGGATTAAACCCCTGTTTCCATTTGTACTGGGCAAAGGAGATATTTTGATCTCTTCTTTTTCTTTACCTAGAGTTTGAAAGGAAGAAGATCTTCTTCTTCTGTTGAGAATTAAATTCTCTATTTTTCTTTTTCTTTTTCTTTTTTAGAAACCTATGGAGGCCATCCTCCCTATGAGACTTGAAGTGTCAAGTCCTTTATATAGTAGAGGTAAGTTTGTTAATTAGTTTGAGAAAATATCTTATTTGAGAGACACCAATTGATTTAATCGGTCTCAAAATTTGCTCGGGGGATTTTATCCACCGTTGGATTTTTGATCCAAGGATTTCTATTTTACAGAATATATTTTCTTGTTTTTAACAAGATTGGGAAAATATTTTCCCATATATAGATTTTTTCTATTAAACGGTAATGTTTTATCACCATTGGATTTTTAATCCAAGGGCTCTCTGTTTTACATAGAACAATCTCTCTTTATTTGTAAAAATTAGGAAAATATATTCCCAAAATAGAATTTAATTCTATCATTAGATCTTTGATCTAACCAAGAATATCTTTCTCACTTGGAAATATTAGGGAGATATTTTCTCCTAATAGAATTTAATTCTATTATTTGATAGTTTATCATCACCATTGGATTTTTGATCCAACGGCTCTATTTAACAGAGAGTGTTTCAGATTTTAGGGAAATATCCGCATGTAGAATTTAATTCTAGTTGCTTTTAACTTGAGCGCCAGTGCTCACATGTTATGCACGTGGACGCCACTTAAGAATTTAATTTTTATATATGATAGGCGCTTCTGTTCTTTGCACATTGGCGTCCACATGAGCTTCACGTGCGGTGCCACAATAGGATTTAAGCCTAAGGGGTTGACGCTGGTGTTGGCGCCCTCGTGGGGAGCACGTGAGGCGTTGCCTCATTAAAATTTACCATAGCTTAACTCTTTTTACTATGTTTAGCTATTAGGGGAACGGTCTCCGTCCAAAATGTTAGCAAACCCCCTCCTTGTCTAAACAGTCAAAACTCGTTCCACCTTTCTAAAGAATGTCACCTTCTAAGCGGTCCTCAAGGGCAAGAGACCACCAATGCTGCATATCAAAATAGTAATAATAATTCTTATAATCAAGGATAGAGGAACCATCCTAATTTACAATGAAATTAAGGCAACACTAACAAACAATTTTACAACATAAGAAAAAGGTCCTCCACCCAACCCAATCCAACACACGACAAGGATATGGGGACGAGAATACTAGACTTAATAGAGTTGAAAAGTAGCTGGAAAATATTGAAAAGAAAATTGGCCAACTAGTTACAGTATTGGGAGGACGAGAAATTGGCACTTTACCTTGCCAGCCTGTAACAAATCCAAAAGATCGACGTGCAAATCCCGCACCAGCAAATGCTATAATCACTTTGCGATCAGGAAAACAGGTTTTTTTACACCGGTTTAAGTTTCGTTTATAGTTATATGTGAAAGAAGGTCCATTCATACACGCGCGTGGAAGGTTGCAAATGTATGATCAGAGGAAGAACAGATGTTAGAAATGAAGCATTCGGTAGTCAACGATAAAAGGAAAGCATTTAAATAAACATTTCATGCTACAGGAAATAGATCACCAAACACTGGATCAAAATTACAAGGGTTTACAAAATTATGAATAAAATTTTCTAAAGCTCTCTCAGCCTTCTCCACCATGTTGAGGGGGCAATCTTCGCGAGGATTTGCTCTCCATCGGTTAGCGCCATGCCCATCGGCGAAGGCAGACATAATGGTCCGCTGAGACCGTATCTGACTTAGCAGCTGAACAGAGCGATCCCTCAAAGGCTTGGTAATCAAAAGCGCCTCATGAAAGCACTCGATCTTGTCCTCAGCTGCGTCAAGCATCACCGGAGTCATCTCCGTTGGATGAGGGGGAATGTCATCGAGAACGAACAGGAAGATCATCGAGAGCCAAATGGAGCCGATGGAGAGAGGAGATCCTCTACGAGTCAAGAGCTTGTGCAGCACCGTATCATATTAGTCATCTGTGAGAGCAGGATTCACCAAGTGCGCAACAAAACGAGAAACAATTTCCTTGTAGGCATCTCCAATGGCTGCCGATTAGCACGCGGATGATTGCAAACCATGACTCTTCTCTGTTAAAATGATTCTTTGAAAGTGAGAGAGAAGAGAAGCATTGCTTAGATTATAAAGGGAGGAATTTAAGTCTCGGCACAAAAAATATTATGCATAATGGAACTATTTCCAAGCTCTGACAAAAGAAGGCATTGGAAAAGAAAGTTTGACTCAGGAAAAGCAGAGAAAGAAGGTGAAAAGAAACCTTCATTAATGGGGAAGTGCCCCACGTGCTTCTCACGAGGGCACCAGCGCCACACGTGCTTCTCACGAGGACGCCAGTGCCAATGTGCAAAACACAGAAAAGATTCTGGGTAAGAATTAAATTCTTATACGGCGCCGCACGTGCTCCTCACGCGGGCGCCAATGTGCAAAGCACAGAAGAATTTATTACATAAGAGTTAAACTCTTAGATGGCTCCTCACGTACTTCTCATGCAGACACCAATGTCCAAAGAATATAAGTATATATCATATGAATTAAATTGTTAAGTGGCGTCCACGTGCACAACACATGAGCGCCGTCTCCCAAGTAGAATTAAATTCTACGTTTCATTAAAGTTGGGATACTCTCTGATAAACAGAGCCGTTGGATCAAAAGATCCAACGGAGATGATAAATCATCAAAATATATAATTAGGAGAAAATATCTTCCAAATCTTTCTAAATAAGAAAGATACTCTCGGTTGGATCAATGATCCAACAGTAGAATAAAATTCTATTTTTAGGAATATATTCTCTCAATCTTTCCAAAAAAAATTGCTCTCTGTAAAACAAAGAACCCTTGGATTAAAAATTCAATGGTGATTAAAAAATTATCATTTTACAGAATAAATTCTGTATAGGGGAAAATAGTTTCCCAATCTCGTTAAAACAAAAATCATATTTTATAAAAGCAGAAGTCCTTGGATCAAAGATCCAATGGTGGGTAAAATTTCCCAACTCAATTTTGAGTCCAATTAAATCAATTGGAATCTCTCGATGAGAGATTTTCTCAGAATCAAGTAACAAACTTGCTTCCACTATATAAAGGACCCTAGATTTTAAGTCTCACAGAAGAAAAAAAAACCCTATAAGCTTCTGAAAAATACAGAAAGCTTCCAAAAAACAATAGAGAATTCAATCCTCGGAGTAGAAGACTTCTCTTTCAAAAAAAACCTAGGTAAAAGAAATTCAGAGATCAAAATATCTCGTTTTACCTATTTTATGGGTTTAACCCTTCTCAAAGAACTTAGTTCTTTCTCTGGATCAGAGATCCACAAGACAAGTCTCCTACAAGTTGAGAATTTAATTCTCATCAGGAGGATCTTGTTCTTGAGAATCAAAGATTCAAAAAAGAATTATGTCCAAAAGAAAAACAAAAGGAAAAAGAACCTATAAAAGAACTTAGTTCTTAAGGAAAAAACTTGATCCCAGATCTTCAAAAACGAAGATCTTGTTGATCATTAATGGTCAAAATACCATTAACAGAGATTTAATCTCTAAAAAAGGAAAAAAGATTATTGATATGTAAAGTGTGTGTAGTAACCGCAATCAATAACGGTGTCGCGTGTAGCTAAACCGAGATGAGTACGGGTCGTACTCAGGGATATGTGGAATCTTTCAATCTTACTTTAGATGTGTTGAAAAAGAGGAAGAATAGAGGAATAAAGAATAGTGGGGAATAGTTTCTAGATCTACGTTCAAATACGGATGTAGAATACATATCTAATTTGAAAACGGGTATAGATTTTATAAGAAGAATGCTTGTAGGGTTCGTTCGGATTTAGTAGTCATAGATGACTAATAAATATTACTTCTTTTATCTATTGATAGATTTAATACTAGATAGATAGTGATGAATGAGAATTAGGGTTCTTGGAAAAAACTAGGGTTTCCCCACTATTGACCATTTTCCTTTCATTGATCTCTATTCATGTCTAGCCCTTAACAAAACAATTGTTAATCTGATCTCAAATCGCGGTCGAGACTAGCAATAAATTGGTAGCACGCCCGATAAAAATGTTAACATTTATTTTGCTAAAGTTTATAAACTTCATAAGACTTTAAAAAAAGTTAAAACATTTTCTCATCCATTGTTCTACCTTAATCCTACGAACCCTATCATGCGAAGAATTACTTGCGCATGATGGAGATAGAAGAAGAACGAATAGAAATGAAATCCATAATGTAACTAAATAATTAAACTAATTAAACTAAATATCTACCTTTATTAATCAACTTCACAAGTAAAAACTTCAAGTTTAGATTAAAAGAGGAAGAAAAAGTTGCTCTCGATCTCTGCCTTGTCGGATGTAGACATTCCGTCGAATCTCGCGTCGCTTTATCACGTCGAATCTTGGACATGTCTTGGATCACTTGTTCTTTGACGGTGATTAGCTTGTGTAAAAGATTGATCATTTCTAAGTTTAGTTCTCGGTCCTTTATATAGTCCCAAAGCCAGAAACCATAGATCCCCAGAATTAGGGTTAGTTGTAGCAAATCCAACCTGAAAATCCTAACTCCTGATTCGGTGAATCGGCCGCGGATCCGCCGCATATTGCATGGTTTGGCCGCGGATCCGTTGCCGTTTGGTGAGACCTTGAGTGCAAATTTCTGGGGATTTATTCTTGTGACACATGGAGATTTAGTTGATATCTGGAACTTTAAAATATTTCCTGAGTCTCTACCAGTATTGATTCTTCGATTTTCTTTAATATTTCGGCAGATTTTTTATTCCGACATCTCAACATCTCGATCTCCTGATCTGAGCCAAAGCTTGCACCATATCTTAAACAATAATGTTAGTAATATTTGGTATTTTTGAGATATTATCCTAACCATTTGATATGATATTATATTTTAAGAATATTGATTAACGATATTTGATATGATATGCATATTTAAATTATCAAAATATTATATAAATATTATATGCATATATTTTCCTTCATAATGTTAATTATAATATATAAACATATGAAAATAGTATTTTTACAGATAAACCCTCATATGTGTCATATTTATAATAAACACCTTTAGATATTTAAGAAAATGAAGGAAAATGTCATATCAAAAATGTGATATTTTCGACTGAACAAATACCCCCAAACTTAATTTTGATCGTCCCGAGCAAACTTATTTATTCAAGAGAGGGAGAAAGAAAAAGAAAAACCTAAGTAGCACACTTTCATAAGCAACACGATTGCACTGAGCAAGTGCAACAAGCCGTTAAACCTCTAGGTGTCTCTAGTAGGAGGAGTGTTGTCTCCTGAGTGTTTTCAGCTGATTACACCCACAAAATCTTATAATAAAAGAAAATAGTAAAAGTTACATACAGAGATAAGAATTATAAAAGAAAAAAATTGAAAATAAGAGTTTCCAACTACACCTATTTTTCGGTTGTCATGGGCCTTATCTTAATGGTCGTGAAAAGATATTAGAAATCACATCATCCCTCAATAAAACATTGTCTTTAGTTTTCCTCCCTATCTTTCCTCCAAACATTGATCATATACCTCTACGTGTGTGTAAAAGACATCTCTACACTTAGAGAATTCAATTCAAGCTATCATACTCTTGTCCATCTTCCAAAGTACTTTTTAGTCGGTGAATTTTTTGATGAAATTGCTCACACATCCTTCATGCGACCGTTAATACTTCTTGAGCTACTAACCAACCGATTACTAAATTTGCTCGCGCATTTAGATGTAATTCCTCGTCTTGCAACACCTAAGACTTAGCAGTGGCTCACAAACCAGTTGGTCTAAGGCACTAGGTGATAAAGCACTCTCGCTATATTTTTTTATGCTGCCTTAAGCAATTACAAAACCAGTGTTCATTTTTTTTTCTTCGCCACTTATAATTTTTTTCTTCATACCAAGACTTTTAAACAAGAGCATTTCAAGGTATCCTCTAGTATCCTAAGTTTCAAGATGTGTGCAAGTGCGTATAGTAGGGTATCAACGTTCAAATGTTTGGCCTTAAGAATATGGACTATTTTTCAGACTTATTTTTATCCTCAGATTAGTAATTTCCTTCATCTTACTAACCCTTGGGACAATGGCTCATAACTACTTATTACTAGTTTCATTTAAGAAAATATCTAACTTTCTTGCTTTTCTTAAACTATTTCTATCTTTCATATGTAAATTTTTACTTTCAAACTTTCATTATCAAAAATGTTTGTGCTTATATATAGTATAATGCAAAGTAACGCATGAATAAGCACAAACCTCCCCCAAACCTGTTTCCAGCAGTGTCCTCACCGATCTATTAAGCTTAAAAAACTGTAGACTTGGGAGGAAAGTTAGTAACGGGGATATGAAATAGTAAAAGTAAAATTCTCCCCCAAACTTATTTTTTTGGCTCACAATTTTTTAAAATTTTTCTTTTCGTTCAAGAGCCAAAATATTCACCCCCCAAACTTGAGTACAATAGTATTAAACATTTAAAATTATTTGGGGGGGAGGTTAATGTTATTGGTCAAAGGAAAGCCTTATAAAGACCAAAAGTAAACACCAACCATTCAAAAAATTTATCGATGTAATGCACTGGTTGGTGGAAAATCAGAGATTTGAAGAAGTGGGGAGATAGGAGGCGGTATGGTTTACGTCTCGGTTGATAGAGAAGAAACAATAATGGTAAACGGAAACGAGAATGTGGATGATCAGGAATGGGAAGAATAGTCACATTCTCGTATGGGATAAGAAGAAATGGTGGTGGTTCGACTTCTTCAGGTGGAGGTTGATTAATCATAAAATTCGTGTCGTTTAGGAATGCGAGTTCGTCGGCGAAAATATCTTCGAAATTTTCATCGATGGTCCGATTAAACGTTCCAATGTCAATAAGTGTCGTGCCAGAATTCAACACACTTGATTTGTCAAAAATTATGGAAGTAGGAGACTCGTAAAGCGCATCTACCTCATTCTCAAAAGAGTCTAAATCAAGTTGTCTTTCTAGAATTATCAAACTCGAAATATCGGATTGTGATTCATCAACACTCGCTATCATTAAAGGAAGATTAGAAGAAGAATTAGAGAAAGTGGGAGATGAAATGGATAAACAAATTGGTGTGTCGAATATTGCTGAACCAAATGTGGGTAATGAAGGCTGAATTTCGTTCTGCTTTTTTGTTATACATTTATCATCAACTTCAAGACGCATATGGGGTTCGGGAAGAATAGTTAAAGGTTCGAGATGATGACCACACAGGAGTGAAAGGACCTGATAAATTGGTGGGACAAATTCATCCAAATTTCGGTTTCATCATCCAATATATCCCCAACGTCAATATCCTCAATCAAGTGAAGGTTAAAAGTCTCAGACACCTCATCAAAAGCATGGTTTTCAATTAATTTAGGTTATAAAGTGGAGGTGTAGAGATCACAAGGATTGGGTATGGCTTCACTTGAAATGGACTCCTCACAATCGGGTAAATCAAACACTATAAAGTCGCACAACTCATCAGACATTCTATCTTCGATTGGTGGATCATTTGGTGTACTCGATAGATCTGTGAAACTAGAGGTGTGGATTTCAATTTGAGATGGGGAGGTTTGATTTGGAAGGGTGTACCGCTCTCTCTCACTACCCAAATTCTCAATTTTTCCTATGGTCGTATCATACGTTGGAAAATTTTGAGCTGGTTTGAAACTAGTTGCTCATTTGTTTTGTTTATTGAGAACGGCCATGTACTCATTCAATTCCTCTCTGGCGCGGTGTGACGCTGCCACATATTCTTTCATAATCCGTTCAAGAC
This sequence comes from Agapanthus africanus, assembly GCA_030015575.1. Classification (NCBI taxonomy): domain Eukaryota; kingdom Viridiplantae; phylum Streptophyta; class Magnoliopsida; order Asparagales; family Amaryllidaceae; genus Agapanthus; species Agapanthus africanus. The sequence continues at coordinate 665,038,997 of CM057340.1, forward strand.
TAGACATGGGTCGGTAATGGGTTTCAGCATAAGATTGAAATTCTTATGGATAAGTAAAACTCCCAAATGATTGATTAGAAGGAATGTCTCGAGAAGGTGTAAAAGTCGGGTATGATTGATAGGAATCGAAAGCTTGTGAAAACTGGACAAGAGTGGGATCAACATTGTGATAAGAAGAATATTGATATTGGTTGTGTGGTTGGCGACTGTTAACAGATGTTATATACGCCACAAACCGAGTAGTAAAATCTTCTTTAGAAGGTGGTGGCGTTTGTTGTCCTAACGGTTTGACCAGATTGAAACTTTGGCCGTTATTCCTTACTATATACTCAACGATGGACATGCGTTTAGGAGTTCCTTCGCACGCTTTAAATGGAGTATCAACAAAAGAAGATGTAGAATTTTGATGCGGTTGATAGGACCTGGAGTGAGGTGGCCAACTGTTTCTTTTCGCTTGCTCTATCTGATCTCTTAAAGACATGGTAGAGTCGGGTGGTATACCGAAGCGATTATGATAACAAAAAATATCTGGTTCTTGATAACAAAACTCGGCAAGAGTTCTTTTATTTAGGTTACCCATTATAAGAAGATGAAAAGAGGGACGAGAGTGAAAAGGGAAAGATTTAAGCTCTATTTGGATTGTTTTGCTTTGAAAGTGGGACTTGAGGTTTGACTCAACAAACCACAAAATACACAAGCAAATCCTAGAACTAAGGTTATCTAGGTCAAGCACTAGACCGCTCCTAGACTTCCAAAGGACAAGCCGCAGGATCAATCCTCTACCACCTCTTTATAACTCTTGTGGCCAGGTAAGTGCCAGGTAAGTGGGAGGTATCCGCTATACGAATCACCGAAATAGCAGGCCTAATTAAGTAACCACTTACCTTAGACACACTTTCCTAGACACCACAAAAGAAATGCAGATAAGCGATAGATTACCCATGACTTTCCTCTGTCCTATTTGAGCGTGACGGTCCTTAGGGTCTTGATCTAGATATTTTTTTAATTAATATAGGATTATGCGGATACTCATTTTGTGATTTGTGGGGCCTAGGAAGGGTGATGAAATCCCCACCTAATCTGAATTGTGGTCTTGCCCCTTAAAGTCCGTATTAAAATATGCAAAAACAACCCGTAAAAAAAAACACGCAAAAAGATTTTTGAGCGACGATATTTTGCAAAGAATCCTGCAGAAAATATATTATTGAATTTTTCAGAGGAGAGAGAAAGATGTAGGAAAGTTACCAGAAATGTTTGAGGGCACAACTCCCCAAGACCACCGCAGTTCCGCAGCCGTTTGCACACAATAGTCGCGGTCCGCCGCGCTTTAGGGGGTTCTTTGTTTAATTTTTTTCACCGTTACTTCCTTTGCTCCTCTAGGTCTTGATGAATGTCTCTAAATCTTTATCTCCTCGCTAAAGTGACTCAAGATTCCCTATCAAAATCGCACAATAATCGTTAAATATGCAAGATGCGGTTTTGTTTTATTTTTATGATATAGATCGAATAAGAATTCAACACAAATAGTAAGAATAAAAATTACGCACGTATCCCCGGCAACGACGCCATTTGATTGATCTGTAAAGTATGTGTAGTAACCGCAATCAATAACGGTGTCGCGTGTAGCTAGACCGAGATGAGTACGGGTTGTCCTCAGGGATATGTGGAATCTTTCAATCTTAGTTTAGACGTGTTGTAAAAGAGGAAGAATATAGGAATAAAGAATAGTGGAGAATAGTTTCTAGATCTACGTCAAAATAGGGATGTAGAATACAGATCTAGTTTGAATACGGATATAGATTTTATAAGAAGAATGCTTGTAGGGTTCGTTCGGATTTAGTAGTCATGGATGACTAATAAAAATTAATCCTTTTATCTATTGATAGATTTAATACTAGATAGATAGTGATGAATGAGAATTAGGGTTCTTGGAAGAATCTAGGGTTTCCCCATTATTGACCTTTGTCCTTTCATTGATCTCTATTCATGTCTAGCCCTTAACAAAATAATTGTTAATCTGATCTCAAATCGCGGTTGAGACCAGCAATAAATTGGTAGCGCGCCCGATAAGGATGTTAACATTTATTTTGCTAAAATTTATAAACTTCATAAGACTTAAAAGAAGTTAAAATATTTTCTCATCCATTATTTTACCCTAATCCTATGACCCTATCAAGCGGAGAATTACTCGCGCATGATGGAGATAGAAGAAGAACGGATAGAAATGAAATTCATAATGTAAATAAATAATTAAACTAATTAAACTAATGATCTACCTTTATTAATCAACTTCACAAGTACAAACTTCAAGTTTAGATTACAAGAGAAAGAAGAAGTTGCTCTCGATCTCTGCCTTGTCAGATATAGATGTTCCGTCGAATCTCACGTCGCTTTATCACGTCGAATCTTGGACCTGTCTTGGATCACTTGTTTTTCGACGGTGATTACCTTGTTTGATCATTTCTAAGTTTTGCCCTCGGTCCTTTATATAGCCCCAAAGCCAGAAACCATAGATCCCCAGAATTAGGGTTAGTTGTAGCAAATCCAACCTGAAAATCCTAACTCCTGATTCGGTGAATCAACCGCGGATCTGCCGCATATTGAATGGTTTTGCCACGGATCCGCGGCCATTTGGTGAGATCTTGGGTGCAAATTTCTGGGGCTTTATTCTTGTGAGGAGATTTAGTTGATGTCTGAAACTTGAAAATATTTCCTGAGTCTCTACCAGTATTGATTCTTCGGTTTTCTTTAATATTTCGGCAGATTTTTTATTTCCAACATCTCAATATCTCGATCTTCTGACCTGAGCCAAAGCTTGCACCATATCTCAAAAAATAATGTTAGTAATATTTGCTATCTTTGAGATATTATCCTAACCATTTGATATGATATTATATTTTAAAAATATTGATTAAGGATATTTAATATGATATGCATATTTAAATTATCAAAATATTATATAAATATTATATGCATATATTTTCCTTCATAATGTTAATTATAATATATAAACATATGAAAATAGTATTTTTACAGATAAACCCTCATATGTGTCATATTTATAATAAACACCTTTAGATATTTAAGAAAAGTAAGAAAAATGTCATATCAAAAGTGCGATATTTTCGACTGAACAAAAGACCAGCGCCTCACGTGGGCGCCCCCTTTTAACAGCGTCTAGTGCCTCACGTGAAAGACACGCGGGCGCCTAAAACAGAAGGCCAGTGCCTCACGTGAAACACACGTGGGCGCTGAATAAAAGTGCTCAGCACTCCTTATGCAGCCGAAGACAGCTAAGTGCTTAGCATTGATTTGGCAGCGTCCAGCGACGCATGTGCACTTCACGTGGACGCTATATAAAAAGTTCTTAGCACTTCACATTTAATCAAAATGATTAAAAGTGTTCAACATTTATTGGGCAGCGCCCATGACTGAATGCTTCACATGACACCCATGTGAGTATCAGAGCGTCAAACAAGTGCTTAGCACTTTTACATGAAAAGAAAATGGCTGAACAAACAGAGCCCAAATAAGTGCTTAGCACTTTTGAATAAAAAAAACTAAGTAGACTAAGCTCAAATTGACTAAGTCTCTGAAATTTTCTTGCAGCTGAGCCCAAATGCTCTTTTGCTGGATATTAAGCAAAAATGATCCTAGAATGTTGTTAAGTTGATCTTAGTCTCAAATAAGACTAACACATCCTTAGCAAGAACAAACTGAGCCCAAATGCACACCCATATGTTTTAAGTCGATCTTAATCTCAAACCAGATTAACGGTTCTTAAATAAACCTAAACCCAAATCTAAAATATACGGATTTGGACTGATCCGCACCCTACGGGCGACGACATAAACTAGTCTCCGTATACAATCCACGGAAAACCTAAACAAACAAAAACACACACGACACGAAGTGAACTACTGGAGCAGGAGAAACTGGTTATCGCAATGCGGTAACGTAATTAACTGCATGGGCTTTTGCCTGCAGGGAAGAGCATCCCCACAATCAAAACCCCTCGGGGAATCTGATAAAGTCTGCTACAACGGTCGCGTCTGTCTAAACCTCTGATATATGGTGCCATAAATCAACTTGGTATCTTCGGAGAAGTGGACGGATAAATCCAAATAGCATCTGCCCCCAGATTCAGGCAAGACAATCCATTCTGGTTCGTCTCTGTTTCCGGCGGTGAACAGATTCTGGACGCCCGGTGGGACCTTTTCCTCTTTCTACTCCACACTTCATGTGTCATGTTTCGTGAACGAAATCATGGTTCACAATGGTTACCCTTATATTTGAGGTACTAAAATTTGGTGTCTTGCTCCTATGCAGAAGAAGAAAATCGATGGCTTCCCACTGCATCTCTTGCAACAGCAACCCTCGTTTCACCCCAACTGGAGGAGAGACCTACAGGCCTAACGCGGCCTCCATCTTTTCAATGCCGGTGGGGCAAGTAACGCAAGCCACTACTGGACTATTCTTCCAGACCATGTTCCCACCAGTGGGTGTCGGTGTCTCAGCGCCGCAGGAAGAAGCTCCCAAGAGATCGATCTTCGATCGACTAGCGACCACAACGGCCCCGTCTAATGGGACGTCCAAAGTTGACGTCTCAGTCTTCAACAGGCTGGGTAAGAACCCAAACGGGCCCGCAAAGAGGCTTGTGACACCTGAAGGGGTTACCCCAAAATGGATTGCCCTCCCAACTCCTGCTACGGGCGAAATCGTCAAAGGTGCTTCCCCTACCAGAAATTCGGTCTTTGAAAGATTGGTCGGCCCTCCTCAAACCCTGCCAAGGACGTCAGTCTTCAACAGGTTGACGCCAACAGCAGCCCCTCAGCAAAGCCGGGGGAACGAAGAAGTCGCTTCCAAAACTGAGGCGGTCCCGTCTGCAAGACACGCTCGACGTCGCCACTGGCGCCGAGTGTGAAAAGCTGGGGGCAACTCCCCCTCTGGAATTACCCCGCCAGCTCCAATGGTGGAAGTTGACGCTGATGTTCCAACTGGAAACAACTTTGATCTGCTTAGGAGGGTACATAAGAACTCTCCAACGGCGGTGCTAAAGAAATCGCCCCTACGTGCAGAGGCCACGGCGCAGGCAAAGCTGGAGCGCCCCCATCAACGGCTCTCCTCCCAAATTCACAGGGTCTAGCAAAAAGTCCAGAACTCCATGATTGATCAAAACTACTCTCGTCGATCGAAGAAATCGAAGGCTCGGCAAGAGAAAGACCATCCCAATTTCATACAGCGATGGACGTCTTCTACACAGGTGCCTGTTACAATGGCTCCTTCAACTTCAACCTCCCACAAAAGGATGAGGCCAGAGAAAATCCCACCACCGGCGGCAAATCCAAAAGGTGATAGAACCAAACGCCCCAAGTCTGGGGACATAATCGTGCATACAGTCTACATGGCTTCCAGAAAAGAAGAAAGCCACGGTTCTGTAGGTCATCGACTGCTCGGTCGCTGACAAAAGCTCAGGAGCAACAACAAAAGCTCTTGGAAATACTGACCAAAATGGCAGCACTTACCGGGCAGAAAGAAAGCCCGGACATAACAGCCGAACAGCGCCAGGAGCAGGAGACCGATACAGAGTTCCCGTGAAGGGTGCTTGAAAGAAAGTACAAGGAAGCTGCTGAGCAGGCTGCTAACATAAAGCAGATGTCTCTCTTGTTTCAGGATATGGTTGGAATGATGGTCCAGCCAGAACCCCTGTTCCCCTCCAAACGACGGCGCGACACGTGTTCGTCTCGCCTGAGGTTCGGGGCATATGCTAATTGGTGCTATCCGTCTACCTCTCCGAATATGCCAAGTTGATTTATGGCACCGTATATCGAAGGTTTAAATGGATGCGTCCGATGTAGCAGACTTCGTCAGATTCCCCTTCGCTTGAGGGGTTTTTTTGATTGTGGGGACGCTCTTCCCTGCAGGCGCAAGCCCCTGTAGTTAATTACGCTACCGCATCGCGGTAACCACTTTCTCATTCTCCAGATGGTCACTTCATGCCTTGTGTGTTTATTTTATGTTTGGTTGCCCGTGGATTGTATACGGAGACTGAGTTATGTCGTCGTCCGTAGGGCGTGGACTAGTCCAAATCCGTATTATCTTAGATTTGGGTTTGGGGGTTTGGGTTTAAGGATACATTAGCCTCATTCGAGACTAAGATCTACTTAAACATTTGTTAAGGATACGTTAGTCTAATTTTCAGACTAAGATCAACTTAACGGGATCGTTTAGATCCAACGATAGAGCAATTAAGGGAGCCCTGTTGTTTAGTTTAGTGACATCACGGTCAGTAGGTAGTTTAAGGACGTTGCGGTCCATAGGTAGTTTAAGGACATTGCGGTCCAATGTTAGTTTTAAGACGTTGCGGTCAAGGTTAAGGACCTCATAGTCCGTGGATTTAAGGACTCCACAGTCCAAAGTTAGTTTTAAGACATCTCGGTCAAGGTTAAGGACCTCATAGTCCATGGATTTAAGGACTCCACAATCCAAAGTTAGTTTTAAGACATCTCGGTCAAGGTTAAGGACCTCATAGTCCATGGATTTAAGGACTCCACAGTCCAAAGTTAGTTTTAAGACATCTCGGTCAAGGTTAAGGACCTCATAGTCCATGAGTTTAAGGACCCCACAGTCCGTATCAATATGTGGTCATCGGAGCCCGTCACCTCTTTGAAGACGTTGAGGAATTACAACACCGAGTATCAAAGGAGTGAAGAGATATACCCTTAAACCGAGGTAGATTAAATAATCTTTGACCCGATTTGGAATCAAGACCAATTAATTATATTATGAGCCCATTGACTCAGTTGAATTTGAATTGAGGACTTACGGCCAGCTTGGGCTAAGTCCAACCATGTTTAGGATATTGGCCCTCTGTCGGTCCATTAGAGGAGAGGCTTTGCCTCTAGACACTTAGCCAATTGGGCTAAAGTTAGTGTTAAACACCAGCAACAGGGGGCTCAAATTAGTGTTAAACACTAAAACAAATCAGTGTTAAACACTAGCAACAGAGATCTCAAATTAGTGTCAAACACTAAGATAATCATTGTTAAACACTGGTGACAGAGATTTTAAATTAGTGTCGAACACTAAGAAAATTAATGTTAAACTCTGTTAACAGAGATTTAATTTAGTGTTAAACACTAAGAAATTCAGTGTTAAACACTGCAAGAAAGGCTCTTCGGTTAGTGTTGAACACTAAGGCAAAATAGTGTTAAACACTGGATTCAGAGGGTCCAATTTAGCGTTAGGCATTAAGGTAAGAGGGGTCACGTGGTAGCACGGGAGGGCGCCCTCCCCTTTATTTGTTCTGTCGAGAGTGGTGAATACTTTGGAACATCACATGCTGTCACGTGATGGGCATTTAATTGTTCGTGTGTTAAAGCTTCTGCCAAGGGTCACGTGGGTCACGTGAGGCATTGCCTCGAAAGCCCTTCTCTATGGATCTTTCCAGGGGTCACGTGGTAACATGTGACCCTGCCTCTTTGCAATTTCTGATTAAATTCTTCATTAAATCCCCATTGTCTTCTGCAGAATTATATTCTCTGATAGAGTTGAACTCTGATTTTCCTGTAGGAATTAAATTCCTCATATATGTGAAGAATTGAGTTCTGTCATAGGGTTAAACCCTAATAATAACTTTAAAAGAACTAAATTCCTTCTTTCTTTAGATAATTACTCTTAGATAGGGTTGAACCCTAATTTATATTCTGAAGGATTAGATTCTGTCATAGGGTGAAACCCTAATTTCTTCTTTCTTAAGGGAATTGAATTCCTGTTATTTTAACAGAACTAAGTTCTTAACTAGGGTTAATCCGTGATTCTGTTCATTCTGAAGGAATTATATTCCTACAACATAGGGTTAAACCCTAATTTTAAATCGAAGGAATTAAATTCCTATAATTCTATGAGAATTAAATTCTCAAACATCAATTCCCTCTCTATGCTTTGGATCTGCATGGCAGGATCTCAACCCAATGAGAATTAAATTCTCAATTCATGGGCAGATGCGCACTTTGCAGATCCTCTGCTAAAGAGAGAACTAAGTTCTTCTTTTTAATATCAGAGTTAAACTCTTTTGAGAATTAAATTCTCTTTTTTCTTGAAAGCCTCCCCCTTCTTACCTAAGGTTTTCCTTTGCAGAAGATCCAAATTCCTCCAAAGTCTCAAGGCTCTATTTTTCTCTCTCTCTCTATGTATCGATCTCTGTATATCTCCCTCTGTGTGTCTCTTGGCTCCTGTTTATAGGAGAAGAAGCAGAATCAATTAGTTTTGATGAATCTTTCATTGAGTGATTTGATTTGTATTCACCATTCGTTTGGACCTTTAGATTATTAGGTGAATTTTATTCACCATTGGATTTTAAATCCAAAGATTTTCCTTTGTTATTTCGATTGGATTTTAAGGGGCAATCTTTCCAAGTTCAAGATTTTTCCATAGATAGGTGATATTTAATCACCTTTAAATCTTTAGTTCAATCGGTTCCAAATAATCATTTTCCTTTGGAAAGATTTAAATGATCTCTTCAGAATTTGATTCTGTTAAATAAATAGGCTTTGAAAACCGGTCACGTGTGGCCACGTGACCCTTGGTCACGTGTAGGCATGTGACCCCTGGTCACATGACCCCTTGGAACAAGCTTTCCTCTGCTTTCTGTGCTTTGTCTCCTAGCCGCTGTTCAGCCGTCACGTGCCAACACGTGACCCCTAGTCACGTATGAGCACGTGACCATTTCTGAAGCCTTTTTCTTGATTTGATCAGGGAACTGATGTGCCTTTGCCGCTGCTTTTAAATGTCACGTGCCAACACGTGACTGCTGGTCACGTGTTAGCACGTGATGCCTCTTCCGTAGTCTTTCCTGATTTTAAATCAGGAAACAAATGCCCCCACAGCGTTGTTCTCATGTGTCTGCACGTGAGTGCAATGCTGTTACTTCTTGTGACCGTTGGATTCCTCTAGGGATTTGGGGAGATGAAGCGTTTCCATCACCTCTTATAAATGTTCATGTCCCTTCAGAAGAGCCTTCACTTTGCTCATCTCCTTCCTTTGAGAACCTTTTCTGAGAATTTAATTCTCTTCTTCCAGAGCTTAGTTCTCTGCCTTGAAACATTTTCAAAGTTTAACTCTGTTTAAAAGGACTCTCTTTCCTCAGGTAATGGTGATCGGTGCGCCTTCATTTTGATAAAATTTCGTTGGATTTTAAATCCACATCAAGGGCTTCACTCCTTTTTCAACAAAGAACCCATTTTTTTCTTCAAGTTCTTCAACCAAAATATGAAACCATCTTAGCCTTCAAAAGTAGATCTCTTAGGGTTTAGATGATCTTTAGGGAAATAATGGTGATAATCCATGGAGCTTAACCCCGTTCACAGAAAACATATTCCTGGGAATTTGATTCCCTTTTTCTTAATAAGGAATTTAATTCCTATGAAGAACTCAGTTTCTTCGCATGGAGGCTTCTTAGGGTCTCTTTGCCCTAGGTTGTCCTTCTGTAATTAATGGAACAGAAGCTTTGTAATAATTCTCATGATCCTTATTTCAGGTATCATGGATGCCCATTTGTATGGTCTTGACGAAATCATTTCCTAGGGGAACATTCGTGCATTGGGTCGCAGTCAGAACCAGGAGTTCACCAACGCTCAATGCGCCGAGATCATGAGCCTCTTTGGCGAGTACAACCATCGGCTAATCCCACGTCGCTCTTCTCTTCTGAGACTGATCGTGCTGGCTATCTGGGAGGCACTCCCTCTCTTTTGTACCGGCGTACCGCTCAGGGCCTTGGACACTGCTGAGGATAAGGTACATTCGGTGTACCTGATGAGCTTGATTTCAAAGAGGAGGCGAGATCGCCTCATTGATCTCTTGCACCAGGCCTTTCAGCAGTCAGCCATACTTGCTGCCTATCGGAGGGTGGAGGACATCCGTGAGGACCCCGACGCTTGCGACCGCGAGAGGAAACATACCAGGATGGTTCGAAGCGCCTGGAAGATCTTGGACAAAGTCAAGTTTGAGTTTCTCAATCCATGCCCCGCGTCCGAGGTCTTGCCATTGTAAACGTGTTTCTCTTTATTTTGCATGACCTTCTTGAAGTATGAATGATAAGTTTTATTATGTCTTTGTATGTTTGCATGCCTTTCTGTGGGGTTTTATCATTTTATTATTGTTGTTGCTGATGCTTTTAATATGCATGGTGCTATTCTATTTTTTAGTGCACGTCAAGTTTGGGGCTCACATGTTCTGCACGTGGGGTCCTTTGATGGGACTGTTCAAAATTTTTCCATGCCATATTTTTAGTGCACAATATCAGATGTAGAAAAGGAGCCTTGGAAATAGTTCTATCCCCCTGATTTTCGATGCCTTTCCTTTTTTGGGCCTTGGAAATAGCTTCATCATGCAAGATTTTCCACGCTCAACACTTAATGCATCTCTTTATATCTGAGGCTATAGCCTTCTTTTCCCTTCACAGAGAGATTTATTTTTTCATTTTGGTGTAATTTGTCTTAAGAAATAATCGAGCGCCATGGCCTGCAATTGCCCCCATGCTCGTCGACAGGTGTGGGAAGTTCCTATCGAGAAGATGATCCCCACTTTGCTGCCTGATTGGTGGATCAATTCCTTACCGATGACGAATGCGACTCGGCGATGTATGAACTCTCGATCCGTAGGGGGTCCCCCCTCCCGATGAGGTCCCTCTGGCTCTGGATGATTCTCGTGGCCGTGCTTGCCGACATCCCTCCTCACCCGGTGGAGATGACCCTGGCGATGCTTGACGCGGCTGAAGAAAAGCTCGAGGGCTTTCACGAAGCATGCCTGATTACTCAGGCTTTGAAGGATTGCTCAATTCACCTGCTGAGCCAGATAAAGGCCCGGCGAGCTATTATGTCTGCTTTCGCGGACGAACATGGCGCCAATCGATAGGGAGCGACTCCTTGCGAGAACCGTCATTTTGATGTGCTGGAGAAAGCAGAGAGGGAGATGGAGAATTTTGCTCTCTGTTTTGTTAACCCTTATGCTATTGATCCCGTGTTTGGTGACCTTTTCCCACTAGCGTAGCATATTTAAATTAGTCCCTTTTTTTGTATGCTTTATGCTGAACTTTCATGTAGGCTCGGTGCTCGTACGTATGTCTTCGCTTGCATAAATAAACTTTGTGTTCTCCTTGTAAGAGCTTTCTTTAATTATCAACACTATCATCATGTTGCATGCACATTAAAGCCCCGAATATTATTTCCATTTTGGACGTTCATATAATTACGAACGTATGCTCGTCGGAAATTTTCTCGTTGCTTTTCATACCAGGTAATGTGAGCGCGTTTTAAGTCGATTATTGCTGTCGACTGGACGCCCATTTATACGGTCTTGAGCGTGTATATCCCATTTCCAAGGTTGCGGTCGCGAAAGTGAGTTTACGTGGCCTGATAGGGCGACACATGGCGAACATATTGTCGTGCGAGAAAAGGGTTCGGCCGTAACTTCTCGGAGAGGGAGCTGGCTTCTAAAGTGTTGAGCGAGCTTCATGCGAGTCTTACTGCCAAGGCCAACAAAGCGTATGAACTCTGGCGGGTGCTTCAAGAGTCTATCAGGGAGGTGGTGACTCTTGATAAAGCTGCTACGTTCACTCGTGAGAGGGTCGAGGCTCATAAGGCCACCGAGAAAGAGCTTGAAGGCCGGCTCGCTTCGTATCAGGCCCAACATGCTCAGGCGGAGGCCCGTCTTTTGGCGATCTTAAATCATGAGGCCGTGGCCCAACAAAAGCAGGATGAGCTGACCAAGATGCTAAATCGCCCGCCGGCTTGAAACATTTGTATCTTTTCCTTCCTTCTCGTATATACTCATAGATGAGAGTATTTTCTTTTGTTCTTTCATGAATTGTACTTTGTATCCATTTTGGTTTATGAATAAAAGATACATTTTTTTTCTCAATGATGTGTCTCTTTTATTGAATGTATTCTGCGGACAATTTATCTTGGCCTACTTGCAGGGCAGCGATGGCTTAGGATTCAGGGTTAAGATCTGCTTCTTAAGACTTTTGCACTTTATGAGCCACGAGGGTCTCATAAAGAGTTTTTTCTCCCTACAGGTCGAGAGAATCCCATAGGTGTGAGGTCTTCTTAAGAATTGTGAGGATTCTTAAGCGGGTTTTCCCTTGAGAGTCGTAAGGATCTCAGAAGAGAGGTTTTCTTCCTTACAGGTCGTGAGGACTTGCAAGTGCTGGATGTGGTCACCCTTATTCGTGTTTCACGGGGTCAGGGGTTGTTCAAGGCATCGTAATTTAAAGACGTCGCGGTCAAGGTTAAGGACATCATAGTCCGTGGATTTAAGGACTCCACGGTCCGATGTTAGTTTTAAGACATCACGGTCAAGGTTAAGGACCTTATAGTCCGTGGATTTAGGGACTCCACAGTCCGATGTTAGTTTTAAGACATCACGGTCAAGGTTAAGGACCTCATAGTCCGTGGATTTAGGGACTCTACAGTCCGATGTTAGTTTTAAGACATCACGGTCAAGATTAAGGACCTCATAGTCCGTGGATTTAAAGACTCCACAGTCCGATGTTAGTTTTAAGACATCACGGTCAAGGTTAAGGATCTCATAGTCCGTGGATTTAGGGACTCCACAGTCCGATGTTAGTTTTAAGACATCACGGTCAAGGTTAAGGACCTCATAGTCCGTGTATTTAGGGACTCCACAGTCCGATGTTAGTTTTAAGACATTACGGTCAAGGTTAAGGACCTCATAGTCCGTGGATTTAGGGACTCCACAGTCCGATGTTTGGTTGCAGGGACCCGTCACCTCTTTGAAGACGTTGAGGAATTACAACGTCAGGCATCAAAGGAGTGAAGAGATGTACCCTTAAACCAAGGTAGAATCAGTACATAATCAGGGTGGTTGATCGTTAGTTTCAAGACATTACGGTCGAGGTTAAGGACATCATAGTCCGTGGATTTTAAGGACTCTACAGTCCGGTGTTTGCTCTGGATGCTTCACACGGGTTCACTGCCGTGCTTGGCGAGGACCAGGCTCCGCTCTGGGCGTTTTTCGCGGGGCCAAAGAGTGACATTATCCGTGTTCCACGTGACCAGGAATTTTGCACTAGATGCTTCACACGGGTTCACTACCGTGTTTGGCGAGGACTAAGCTCCGCTCTGGATGCTTCATACGGGTTCACTTCCGTGCTCTGGGAGGACCAAGATCCGCTCTGGACGTTTTCCACGGGGTCAAAGAGTGACGTTATCCGCGTTCCACGTAACCAGGAATTTTGCACTAGATGCTTCACACGGGTTCACTGCCGTGCTCGGCGAGGACTAGGCTCCGCTCTGGATGCTTCACATGGGTTCACTGCCGTGCTCTGCGAGGACCAGGATCCGCTCTGGACGTTTTCCACCGGGTCAAAGAGTGACGTTATCCGCGTTCCATGTAACCAGGAACTTTGCACTAGATGCTTCACACGGGTTCACTGCCGTGCTTGGCGAGGACTAGGCTCCGCTCTAGATGCTTCACACGGGTTCACTGCCGTGCTCTGCGAGGACCAGGATCCGCTCTGGACGTTTTCCACGGGGTCAAAGAGTGACGTTATCCGCGTTCCACATAACCAGGAATTTTGCACTAGATGCTTCACACGGGTTCACTGCCGTGCTCGGCGAGGACTAGGCTCTGCTCTGGATGTTTCACACGGGTTCACTGCCATGCTCTGCGAGGACCAGGATCTGCTCTGGACGTTTTCCACGAGGTCAAAGAGTGACGTTATCCGCGTTCCACGTAACCAGGAATTTTGCACTAGATGCTTCACACGGGTTCACTGCCGTGCTCGGCGAGGACTAGGCTCCGCTCTGGATGCTTCACACGGGTTCACTGCCGTGCTCTGCGAGGACCAGGATCCGCTCTGGACGTTTTCCACGGGGCCAAAGAGTGACGTTATCCGCGTTCCACGAAACCAGGAATTTTGCACTAGATGCTTCACACGGGTTCACTGCCGTGCTCGGCGAGGACTAGGCTCCACTCTGGATGCTTTACACGGGTTCACTGTCGTGCTCTGCGAGGACCAGGATCCGCTCTGGACGTTTTCCACGGGGTCAAAGAGTGACGTTATCCGCGTTCTACGTAACCAGGAATTTTGCACTAGATGCTTCACACGGGTTCACTGCCGTGCTCGGCGAGGACTAGGCTCCGCTCTGGATGCTTCACACGGGTTCACTGCCGTGCTCTGCGAGGACCAGGATCTGCTATGGACGTTCTCCACGGGGCCAAAGAGTGGCGTTATCCGCGTTCCACGTAACTAGGAATTTTGCACTAGATGCTTCACACGGGTTCACTGCCGTACTCAGCGAGGACTAGGCTCCACTCTGGATGCTTCACACGGGTTCACTGCCGTGCTCTGCGAGGACCAGGATCTGCTCTGGACGTTTTCCACGGGGCCAAAGAGTGGCGTTATCCGCGTTCCACGTAACCAGGAATTTTGCAATAGATGCTTCACACGGGTTCACTGCCGTGCTCGGTGAGGACTAGGCTCCGCTCTGGATGCTTCACACGGGTTCACTGCCGTGCTCTGCGAGGACCAGGATCCGCTCTGGACGTTTTCTACGGGGTCAAAGTGTGACGTTATCCGCGTTCCACGTAACCAGGAATTTCGTTGATTGTATTCGCATTTCACGAAGTTGGGATTTGACTTTTCGGTAGTCAGGATATCGCCGAGCCATGGACTTGGGAGTTGCCGCTGTTCCGTTTCGCTTGAAGTCGTGTTCATTATTACGAGACGAGTGCTGAGATGATCTCTAAGCCATTCGCGGCCCGTCGAGATTTTGCTTCTTCTTATGATGAAACCTAAGGGAGAAGTATGATCCATTTTTTATTTACGCCCTTGGATTGTATACAGGGTGTGATGGAACATCACCTGTAGGGCATAAATTAAAACTTTTTTTTATTTTATTTCTTTTTCCGCGATGTTCTATCATTTCAGCTTTTATATCGCGGAGGTCGCGATTGCCCTATCATTTCGGCCATTTTTCGCGGTGCCCAATCATTTCGGCTATTTATTTTATTTTTACTCGCTGCTTTTTATTGCGAGTTGCCCAATCATTTCGGCTATCTGTCATGCATACATTTTTACTTGCTGCTTTTTATTGCAAGTTTCCCCATCATTTTGGCTATTTCGTACGCATGTGTGGCTCGCTAGCTTTTTCGCTGCGAGCTTGGATTTTAGACACCGATTTCAGCATCAGCACCGCTACAACTGGGATGTTGCCAGGAGCGAATCATCATTTGCCTCTGCCGATGTTGAACAAAGGTGGCTTAGTAAACAGGGTTAAGGGTCCTGTCGACCAAGGCTTTTGACTTCATGAGCCGTAGGGGTCTCACAAAGGTATTTCTCCCTACAAGTCGTGAGGATCTTGTAGGTGTGTTTTCTCCTTGGGAATCGTGAGGATTCCTAAGTGCATGTCCTCTTGCAAGTCATAAGGATCTTACAAAAGGGTCTTCTCCTCATAAGTCGAGAGAACTTACAAGGGTTGCTCACCATATGGACATATTCCTAGTCACGGGTGGGACTTTGCTAGGGAAATGTTTATTCGTGCCCGTGGATTGTATACAAGGGTCAGTATTGAGCCACTTGTAGGGAAATATCGAAGGTTGTGGGGGATTTGCTTAAGAACAGATTTAGGTTTCTATAACTTAAGACTTTCAAATCTTATGAGCAGTGAGGATCCCATAAGAGAGTTCTCCTTACGAGTCGTGAGGATCTCGTAAGTGTATTTTCTCCTTAGGAATCGTGGGGATCCCTAAGTGTGTCGCTCCCTTGTGAGTTGTAAGGATCCCACGCGGGTGGTTTCTCCTTATAAGGTCGAGAGGATCTTGTAAGTGTCTTTTAACGAGGTTGCGCCCTTTCGGGTTTTCACAAACACTCGCCGGTAGTCCTGCTGTTTTTACTCACAGAGCCCTTTCGGGTTTTCATCCGTGCCCATTTTGCTTATGGACATACCGTTTTTTAATTCTTTTTCTCTTTTTTTTATAAGGTCGCGCCCTTTCGGGTTTTCATGAACACTCGACGGTAGCCCTGCTGTTTTTACTCACGGAGCCCTTTCGGATTTTCATCCGTGCCCATTTTGCTTATGGACATACCATTTTTATTTTTTTATTTTTTTTATTTATATATATTTTTTTCTTTTTCTCTTTTTTTTTCTTATTCATCTCGTCAGCCTAAGGATACTGCGGTAGTAGTTTTAAGGACGTTTCGGTCCGTCGTTGGTTTAAGGATGTTTCGGTCCGTCGTTCGTTTAAGGACGTTTCGGTCCGTCATTAGTTTAACGACGTTTCGGTCCATCATTAGTTTAAGGACGTTTCGGTCCATTCAGGGGAAGGCCGGCTACTGCTTATAAAGTCTGAGCTTAGGAAGATAGCGAGTGGACATAGTCGTCGTCATCTATCATTGACCTAGACTGTGGCTCATTAAGCGTAGTATTTCTTTAGGAAGCGGCCGTTTATTGGCCTGAAAGGCCTTTCACCTTGCATGTCCATGAGTAGATAGGCTCCCCCCTGGTAGACCTTGTCTATGATGTACGGGCCTTCATAGTTTGGCTCAAATTTTCCCCGCTTAGCACGATTGGGGATCATAGGTCTTTTGACCACTAGTACGAGTTCGCCTTGGCGGAATGTCCTCGGCCTGGTCAATCTTTCATACGAGCGCGTCATCTTTGCTTTGTAGGCCTCCAGATTTTGTTGCGCTATGAGCCGGGTTTCATCGAGGGCATCAAGCTCCTCAAGCCGAAGGTGAGCATTTTCTTCATTTGTCAATTCGTGGTGGACTACCACTTATAGAGAAGGCAGCTCTATCTCGAGGGGGAGTACCGCTTCCGTACCGAATACCAGTGCGTATGGCGTCGTGTTCGTGGCCGTCTTGAATGTAGTTCGATATGCCCAAAGAGCCTCTTGCAGTCTCTCGTGCCAGTCCTTCTTATTTCGGGACACTGTCTTTTTTATGATTTTTGTCAAGGTCTTATTGAAGGCCTCGACCAGACCGTTAGCTCATGGATTATAAACTGAGGAGTATCTCCAGTCTATATTATGCTGTTGCGCGAAGCGGTTAATCTTATGGCTTCTGTAGGATGGCCCGTTATCGGAGATAATCCGCTGTAGAGTTCCAAACCGATAAATGACGTGCGTTTTGAAAAAGTGGAGGATATTCTCTGTCCTCACTTCCTTCAGCGGTACTGCTTCCGCCCATTTGGAGAAGTAATCAGTCGTCGTTAGGATGAAACGATGTCCCATGGACGATGCTGGTTCGATGGGGCCGACTATGTCAGTCCCCCACATTTCGAATGGCCAGCTAGCCACCGTTGGATGCAGTGGATTCGGATGCTGGTGGATGAAATCCCCGTGGATTTCGCATGAGTGGCATTGCTTCGAATATTCGAGGCAGTCCTGGATCATCGTGGGCCAGTAGTAACCCATCCGTTTAATTTTTAACTTCATCTTTGGACCTGCTTGATGAGAGATACAGATTCCGTCATGAACTTCATGAACAACTCTTTCTGCTTCGTCGGGTCCTAAACATCTCAGCCACAGAGAATCAAACGTCCTCTTATACAGAGTATCATTGACGAAAGCGAAAGATAGAGCTCGTTTCATGAGCTGATATCTTGAGGACGCTTCTTCGGGCATTCGGTAGGACTTAAAGTAGTCTATGAAGACTTCCCTCCAGTCCTCAGCCTTCTCACGGTCTTTTATATGTAGGGTCGTCTGCTCAGTCGTTCCCTTTTCTTCGTATGATTCCGGAGATATTTCTGCTGGGGAGAGCACTCGACGGCTTTGTACCATGATTTTAACGTCATCGAGGTTCTCGTCAGCCAATTCTTTAGCGAGCTTAGCTAACGCGCCCGCTTTGCTATTTTCAGCGCGTGGTATGCTTTCTAAAATATAGGAGGGAATTTGGGCCAACAGTTGTTGCACCTTTTCGCCGTACTTCACCAACTCCGGTTTGTACGTTTGGTAGTCACCATTTACTTGACTAACGACCAGTTGAGAATCCCCGTATATAAGGAGGTCTTCAATTCCCATGTCAATGGCGATCTCGAGGCCCGCTATCAAAGCTTCGTATTCGGCTTCATTATTCGTCCTCGATTCCGTTAAGGAGAAAGCAAAGCGCATTATCCCTTCTTGTGGGGTCACGAAGATAAGGCCTACTCCCGACTTGACTATAGGGGTACTTTGTTTGCGCTTTTTCATGGAAGATGCTCCATCGAAATAAAGTTCCCATTGGGTATCACCACCGTTGACCGCATCAAATGCATGTTCGTCCAGCAAATTGCAATTTAGAGGAGAACCGGCAGGTACTGGATGCTCAGCAAGGAAGTCGGCAATGGCTTGGCCTTTCACTGCCTTAAGAGGCTGATAGGTTATTGAAAACTCCATCAGGAGTAAGGCCCATTTAGCGAGTCTCCCCGTCAATATGGCCTTCGACATTAGATATTTTAGAGGGTCCACCTTTGATATAAGACGGACTTCATGTGCCAATGCATAGTGCCGGAGTTTTGTTATCGCAAAGATTAGCGCTAGGCAATGTTTTTCGATCGGGGAGTAATTGCTTTCTGCCCCTAGAAGAACTCGACTTTAGTAGTAGAGTGCTCTTTCTTTCCCCTGGTCATTCTCTTGCACCCATAAGGCGCCTGAAGAACCTTCGAGGGCGGTTGAATAAAGAATGAGAGGCTTTCCCTTAACCGGAGCAGCCAACACTGGGGGGTTCTGCAGGTACTGCTTGATCTCATCCAGTGCGCCTTGACATTTATGATCCCAAACGAATGGAATTCCCTTCTTCATCAGGTGACTGTAAGGACGGCACTTGACTGACAGGTTGGCGATAAACCGCCGGATGTACGCGAGCTTCCCCTGGAGAGACCGCAGCTGTTTGAGAGTCCTCGGAGGTGGCATTTCCATGATCGCCTTAATCTTAGATGGATCTATTTCGATACCTCGGTGTTGGATGATGAATCCCAGGAATTTACCCGAGGAGACTCCGAACGCGCATTTGAGGGGATTCATCTTCAAATTATATTGCCGAAGGCGCTGAAATACGGTCTTCAGATGCTCTAAATGCTCTTCGTATGACATGCTCTTCACTACGAGGTCATCGATATAGCACTCGACGATTTCATGTATGAGATCATCGAAGATCTTTGTCATGGCCCTTTGATAGGTAGCACCGGCGTTCTTTAGACAGAAGGGCATCACCTTGTAGCAGAATATACCCAAAGGAGTCCTGAAGGCGGTGTGCTTCTGGTCTTCGGGATGCATCTTTATCTGATTGTACCCTGATGAACCGTCCATAAAGGAGAAAACCTCATGAGTGGACGTGTTATCTATCATTAGCTCGGTTTCCGGTACTGGGAAATCGTCCTTCGGGCAGGCCTTATTGAGATCCCTGAAATCTACGCATATGCGCGCCGTCCTATTTTTCTTCATTACCGGGACGATGTTGGCGATCCAGTCAGGATATTGGACTTCTTGGATAAATCCAGAATCGATCAGCTTCTTGACTTCAGCGTTGATTCTCATCTCAAGCTCGAGCCGCATCCTTCTCGGCGCCTGCTTGACTGGCTTGATATCCGGGGATATTGCTAATTTATGCATAGCAATCTCTGGATCTAATCCCGGCATCTCGGAATAGTTCCACGCGAAGCAATCTTTATGCTGTAGAAGCACGTCCTTTAACGCAGCCACCCTTTCTTCAGATAGCAGCTCGCCGACGAATATCGGTCGCGGATCGTCTGCCGATCCCAACTCAATCTTCTTGAGGTTATCTGCAGTAGTATGTATGCCATCTTCCAGTTCTTTCAGAGCCGGTGGAAATTCTGAAATTACCTCATTGTCATTGTTTTCGAAGCACCAAGGGAGCTCATCTATGTCCTCAGGCTCTTCTTTTAATATTGTTATCATATGACAAGGACGGGCTCGCTTCCAAGACCGATGTGGATCTGGCTCTGCTCTTGCGGCTTTGAGTTCGTGCTTTTGTGGCGGCGTTATCCTCCAGCTGCTGGATAAAGCAAATCTGCCTTGCTGGTACTGGTCTTCGACCCAGTTCTTGAAGGTGGACCAGTCTTCGATAGGGTGTCCTATGGCTCGGTGATAAGAGCAATAGCCTGGATAAGAAACTTTGTTAGCTTGCTCAGGGTGCTTAGACTCTGGAAGTGCGATCATTTGATGTTTTATAGCAAGCTCGAGTAACTTCTTCGTCTTGTCTCGGAGGAAGGAATACGCTCGACTCATCTTCTTCATGAGGGATAAATCCGCGCCACGCAATACCCGATCAGATGACTTCTTGGTCCTGCTTTGTCGCTGTCGAGCGCCTTTTCTGCTCTTTGACTTGTCTCTACCTTTGCGTCGGGCCTTTTGTACAACGGGTTGACAGGGAGGAGCATCTTTGTCTTTTGCAGCCTGTTGAAACAGACGTTGCGTCCTGGCCTTCTCGTAGATGGCCATCTCGCAGTTGTGGTCTTCCCGAGCCTTTTGACCTGCTTTCCTGATAAGCTTGTCCACTTGTTCTTCAAATGACGGACTCGGCACTTTACTCGCGGGATCCAGTTTTGACGAGGGGTTAGCATTCCCCGACAGCGTGTCCTCCTCCTCATCAAAGTTATATATGGCGTAGCTGCCGTGGACTCGCTCCCGTTTCCCGGATCTCACATATCCAAGCCCAAGCGTTTCCATTCTCCCGTTGGGTAATTTGCGCTGAGTCCCAGGGACATTCCAAATCCTGTTGTAGAACCGAGCTTGTCGAACAGTCTGTTTTAAGGGTACTCCTTGGCACTTCAATAGCCTCTTTAGTCCATTTGTGTAATATCTGGGCAAACGGATGGGTTGGAGCCTGTCGAGTGTAGCATCCGCGCCATGACATATCTCTTTCTCCACTCTCGTTTCTGTGGATTGGTAGAATAGGATCACCTTTTCACTCTTTCGCCTGGGAGGGACGTAAAACGTCTGCAAGTCCTGCACATTGTAAGCTTGAAGTGCGTCGAGATCCTTGTAGTGTTTCCGCGGCACCATGGTGATTTGCAAACACTGATCATCGCTAGGGTTTGCTCGTATTGACGGCCGACTGGAGAACACGGCATTAACCTCATCTTCCGAGTCACTTCCGAAGATCAACATGGGGGCGGACGGTCTCGGGTTGTTGCGTCGAGACGGCCCAGCGTAAACTATCGCTTCTTCTTCTTCAGTATCGCTCCCGAAAACAGGGATGGTGGCGGCGGTTTTGTTCTCCGGCTTGAGACACTTTTCTGTATCCTCGAAGTCTGGCAAAAAGTACTTTGCATCTTCGTACTTGCGGACTTCGTTCACGGAGAATGGGTTCAGCTCACCTGTTACGGTATACTCGAAACCATCCTTAAAGTACTTCATACACTGATGCTGTGTAGAAGGGATGATGTTGTACTCGTGTAACCAAGGACGACCGAGCAAGGCGTTGTAGTAGGTCTTGGCGTCAATAATATGAAACTTGATGTCCGTGACGAGCAGTCCGAAGCGTAATGTTAGTATTACAGATCCGAGAGTCCGTGATGACTGGGAGTTGAAACTGGAGATGGTAATTTTGTCACGAGCGAGGTGCTGTACGTTTATGCAGATTTCCTTCAACACCCGAACATTAAGGAGATTGACGAAGGATCCATTATCCACCAGGATCTTGCCTATCTTGATATCATGGCAGTATCCAGAAACATATAGGGGACGGTTGTGGTCGCACATCCCGAAGAGGAGGTCTTCGTCACCGAAAGTGATGTCGGCCGTATGCACTTCTTCAAGTTCATTCTTCATCCTTTCTTTGGAGAGGAAGGCTTGGAATTGCTTGGGTTCCTGTAGCGCCTTGATTAATGAATCTCGCGCTTCTTTTGATAATAGGAGGGCATCAAGAATGCTGAGCTGAGAAGGTAGCTTCCTTAGGTGCGCTAGGATGTTGTAGTCTACCTTACCCTTCCTGGGAGGGTCCTTGGAAGTCAGCTCTTTCATGACTTGGTCATCTAAGGCAATATCCCCAGTGACCTTCTCCTTTCCCTTATCTTTTTATTCGCGGGTCCGAGATTCTTTTCCGGGAGCGTGCGATTGCGCAGCTGAATATTTTCGCAGTCCTCTAGTTCTTCCTCTTTCCCTAAAACGGATTCTTTAAAGAGAGGGCCCAGAGCAATTTCTTCATCAGAGTCGCTCCCAAAGGTGAGACCTTGTGACCCTCCGGTGTTAACCATGTAACAGTTGCCAGCAGTTCTGTTGTGCCCGTCGGTAGTACTTCTTCGTTCCCGACAAGTCTTGCGTTTCATGCGCTTAAAATACTGCCGGTGAGCAACATATCCCTGCCACCATATCCTAAAAGCGTTGCACTCCTCCGTAGGGTGTGAAATTTTCTGATGATACGAGCAATAATTAGGGTGCCTCCCCACTCCATCGAACGTGTTCTCTTCCGAGGGTGGTAGCTTCATCCCCATTGACATGGCTTTGGGAAACCGTTTCTTCATCTTGAATATGTTTTTATCAGCGTCGGATGCCTTTCGATCTGGCGGGAGTACTTCAACTCTTTCATTTAGTCGCCTGTGTTTGTCTTCCTCTGATGCGGCTATCTCACGCTCCTGGTTGGCTTTACTTTTCAAACGAAACTCGTCTAGAAAGGCGTCGATCATTTCGTCTGTCGGCCACCCAAGCTCTGGTTCAGGCTCTACCCCCAGTTTCTTAGTGCCAAGAGTTTTTTCATCGTCGATAAACGAGTGGGAGATTATGTTACAACTCTCCACGTATCCCTCGGATTCATCCGACGAACTCTCCCCATCATCTTCCTCTTAAAAGATGTGGTTAAGGAACTCTTGCAGCGTGACGGGAGTCCGCGCCATTTGATTGTACTCCTCCAGCGCGTCAATCTGTTTCTGCAAATCCGTGCGCTTGTCTCCAGGCTTCACGGGCTTTTTGGATTTCTTCTTCTTTTTCTTCGAAGATTTTGACGGTCGGGTGTGAGTATTTAGGCCATCACCACGAATCTTTATAGTTGGGCGCGGCTTCAACATCCCTTCGATGATTTGAGGTTCAAGCAGGTTCTTCCATTCGACTGCTGGGCACGCATGAAGATCACTCAGCATTTTTCTGGTTTTAGCTGATAGCACGACTTCCCATGGAGCTTCCTCGATGAAAGAACAGGTTGCCCCCGGTGTGTCTGCTCTCTTAGGAGTATGCGGCTGTGGCGGATTCACCTTCCACTTTTCGGACAGCGCAAACTTTCCCTGGAGGTATTGATCCTCAATCCATCCTTTGAAGACGAAGCAATCCTCAATTGGGTGGCTTACCGTTTGATGGTAAGGGCAATAATTGGGGTTATTCAACTCAGTGGGTTCCGGTGGTCGCCTTGGATTTGGCAAGTTTATAAGTCTGTTGCGTACTGCCAGCTCGAATAACCGTTTCGTCTTGTCCCGTGGGAACGAGTAGGGACGCTTCAGCTTCTCATTATAATACCGGCGTCTTTCTGCCAGTTGATCCGCCAGCTTTGGGGCACTAGGTTGCTGCTGAGCATTCGCGACGAAGGTTGTCTTTCCTTTACCCTTGTCACTCCGAGGCTTGGGCTTCGGGGGAGACGGTCTATGACCCATCTAGGCCAACTTGTCGATTAGAGCCTGGAATATGGTTGGCTTAAAGAACATCATAAACTGGGAGATAGTTGCGTGAGGGTCTAGGGTTCCCACGAACATGCCCACCGCGGGCGCTTCCTCAATGCGTTGCTCGCATTTCGATCACAAATTTCGCCAGCGTATAGCATACTGGACCCACATTTCGCCTGATTTTACCCTGGCATTAATCAATGCCGTTATTGGAGTGCGTTCGCTGGCGCTCGCGAATCGCTGAGTGAATAGCAACTCCATTTCAGCGAACGTCTTGATAGAATCGTTCGGGAGTTCCGAATACCATTCGAACGCTGTTTCTGATAAGCTGCCCATGAACTGGCGAAGCAACAGTTTATCATCACCGCCGGTGTTACCGCAAAGGGCCCTGAACTGGGCAACATGTTGATGGGGATTGCCGGTCCCCTTATACACGTGGAATTTTGGTATTGTATAATCCGGCGGATATTTGATTTGGTCGTACCAGCTCGGATATGGTCGCCCCATTTTTACGACTTGACCAGCTGCCTCAGTCGCATGATGAACCCGGATTTGCTGGGCTATATAGTCATCCAAGTCAGCCTTAGAGATTGCCTCCTCCTTGGCCGTTGAGAGAGCCGGTGGTAGATTTGACGTTTCTCCCCTGTCGTCTTCAAGGACGATCGGAGGATCCTCAGCAGGTGGGTCTTGTTGGATCATCATTCCTACCATGTCCTGGAATAAGTGGGCTATCTGCTTTATATTGGCCGCTTGTTCCGCAGCCTCTTTATCTTTCTTTTCCAATATTCTCCGAAGGAACTCAGCATCAGTTTCCTGTTCTTGTTGCTGATCCGAGGATGCCTCGGGGGTTTCTTTCGGCCCAGTAAGCACGGCTGTTGCAATCATCATTTCCTGGAGCTTTTGCTGTTGCTCCTGAGCTTTGGTTACTGACCGTGTAAGCGGTCTATGACCTGTAGACGCACGGCTGTCTTCCTTCCCCGATGCCATGTATACAGTGTGGACCATCCTGCCCCCAGCCTTAGGGCGTCTGGGTTCAGCGCTTTTAGCTCTCGTTGCAGGCTTGGGGATCTTCTCCGGCCTCCTCTTTTTATGAGCAGTGGAAGTTGAAAGGGCATTTGAGGTGGGCATCCAGACAGCTTTTCGTGGCTTAGCCTGGTGACTGGCTTCCTGTTGGATTTTCAGCTTCTTGTGCTGGTGGGAGAAATTTGGATCGATCATCGAGTCTCGGGCCTGCTGCCAGACTTTATAGATTCGGGAGGACAGCCGTTGAGGAGATTGGGGCTGTTCTGGCTTTACTTCTATAGCCCTTTTCAGCGGATAGGGAGACTTCTTTAGCGCCGCGGTAGGAGAATTCCTACGCACCTTATTTAGCATCTCAAAGCTGTTCCCAGTTGGAACAGCAGCATTAACTTCTGCCATCGGGGCTGGAGGGGTTAGCCCAAAAGGGGAGTTGCCTCCGGCCTTCCTCACTCGGCGCCAATAACGACGTCGAGCGCATCGTGCTGATGGAACCGGCTTGGTGAGGGCGATAGTCTCGTCTTGCCCCCTGTGTAGGTGGGGGATCGTTGCTGGTGCCAGCCTGTTAAAGACTGATGTCCTTTGGGTAGCAGGAGTGGGAGCTGGAACAGTCAATCTTGTAAGGACCGACTTTTTGGGAGGAGAAGCCGCCTTGACAACTTCAGAAGCGAGACTGGTTATTTTCTTAGGAGCAGCCTTCTCTGGGATTGCAGGCCCCATTACGGTTTCGCAGGAGCTCTGGCCCAGTCTGGAGAAGACCGAGGCACTGGTGTTGGGCGACCCGTTGAGAGGGGCCGCGGCAGGGGTAAGACGATCAAAGACCGACTTCTTGGGAGCTTCCATTGTCAGCACCGGAGCGGTGAAGCTTGTCGGCGGGAGCATGGTCCCAAAAAACAATCCTGTGGTGACTCAAGTGACCTGTTCCACGGGCATTGTGAATAGCGAAGCAGCTTGGGGTCCGTAGGCTATACCTCCTGGCGAGGCAGAGCGTTGGTTGCAATTGCAGTCCGAGCATGTCGCACAAGTGGCGGCCATTGATTCTTTGTTTTCTGCAGCAAACGAAACACCAAATCTTAGTACTTGAAACCCAAGGGCAACCATTACCGAACCGTGATTGGTTCGCGAATCACGACACACGAAGTGTGGAGTGGAAAGAGGAAAAGGTCCCACCGGGCGTGCCAGAATCTGTTCCCCTCTGAACGACGGCGCGACACGTGTTCGTCTCGCCTGAAGTTCGGGGCAGATGCTAATTGGTGCTATCCATCTACCTCTCCGAAGATGCCAAGTTGATTTATGGCACCGTATATCGAAGGTTTAAACGGATGTGTCCGATGTAGCAGACTTCGTCAGATTCCCCCTCGCTTGAGGGTTTTTTTCTATTGTGGGGACGCTCTTCCCTGCAGGCACAAGCCCCTGCAGTTAATTACGCTACTGCATCGCGGTAACCACTTTCTCCTTCTCTAGATGGTCACTTCGTGCCGTGTGTATTTATTTTATGTTTGGTTGCCCGTGGATTGTATACGGAGACTGAGTTATGTCACCGCCCGTAGGGCGTGGACTAGTCCAAATCCGTATTATCTTAGATTTGGGTTTGGGGGTTTGGGTTTAAGGATACATTAGCCTCATTCAAGACTAAGATCGACTTAAACATTTGTTAAGGATACGTTAGTCTAATTTTCAGACTAAGATCAACTTAACGGGATCGTTTAGATCCAACGATAGAGCAATTAAGGGAGCTATGTTGTTTAGTTTAGTGACATCACGGTCAGTAGGTAGTTTAAGGACGTTGCGGTCCATAGGTAGTTCAAGGACATTGAGGTCCAATGTTAGTTTTAAGACGTTGCGGTCAAGGTTAAGGACCTTATAGTCCGTAGATTTAAGGACTCCACAGTCCAAAGTTAGTTTTAAGACATCTCGGTCAAGGTTAAGGACCTCATAGTCCATGGATTTAAGGACTCCACAGTACAAAGTTAGTTTTAAGACATCTCGGTCAAGGTTAAGGACCTCATAGTCCATGGATTTAACGACTCCACAGTCCAAAGTTAGTTTTAAGACATCTCGGTCAAGGTTAAGGACCTCATAGTCCATGATTGTAAGGACCTCACAGTCCGTATCAATATGTGGTCATCGGGGCCCGTCACCTCTTTGAAGACGTTGAGGAATTACAATGCCGAGTATCAAAGGAGTGAAGAGATGTACCCTTAAACCGAGGTAGATTAAATAATCTTTGACCTAATTTGGAATCAAGACCAATTAATTATATTATGAGCCCATTGGCTCAGTTGAATTTGAATTGAGGACTTACGGCCAGCTTGGGCTAAGTCCAACCATGTTTAGGATATTGACCCTCTGTCGGTCCATTAGAGGAGAGGCTTTGCCTCCATACACTTAGCCAATTGGGCTAAAGTTAGTGTTAAACACCAGCAACAGGGGGTTCAAATTAGTGTTAAACACTAAAACAAATCGGTGTTAAACACTAGCAACAGAGATCTCAAATTAGTGTCAAATACTAAGATAATCAGTGTTAAACACTGGTGACAGAGATTTTAATTTAGTGTCGAACAATAAGAAAATTAATGTTAAACTCTGTTAACAGAGATTTAATTTAGTGTTAAACACTAAGAAATTCAGTGTTAAACACTGCAAGAAAGGCTCTTCGGTTAGTGTTGAACACTAAGGCAAAACAGTGTTAAACACTGGATTCAGAGGGTCCAATTTAGCGTTAGGCATTAAGGTAAGAGGGGTCACGTGGTAGCATGGGAGGACGCCCTCCCCTTTATTTGTTCTGTCGAGAGTGGTGAATACTTTGGAACATCACATGCTGTCACGTGATGGGCATTTAATTGTTCGTGTGTTAAAGCTTCTGCCAAGGGTCACGTGGGTCACGTGAGGCATTGCCTCGAAAGCCCTTCTCTGTGGATCTTTCCAAGGGTCACGTGGTAACACGTGACCCTGCCTCTTTGCAATTTCTGATTAAATTCTTCATTAAATCCCCATTGTCTTCTGCAGAATTATATTCTCTGATAGAGTTGAACTCTGATTTTCCTGTAGGAATTAAATTCCTCATATATGTGAAGAATTGAGTTCTGTCATAGGGTTAAACCCTAATAATAACTTTAAAAGAACTAAATTCCTTCTTTCTTTAGAGAATTACTCTTAGATAGGGTTGAACCCTAATTTATATTCTGAAGGATTAGATTTTGTCATAGGGTGAAACCCTAATTTCTTCTTTCTTAAGGGAATTGAATTCCTGTTATTTTAACAGAACTAAATTCTTAATTAGGGTTAAACCCTGATTCTGTTCATTCTGAATGAATTATATTCCTACAACATAGGGTTAAACCCTAATTTTAAATCGAAGGAATTAAATTCCTATAATTCTATGAGAATTAAATTCTCAAACATCCATTCCCTCTCTATGCTTTGGATCTGCATGGCAGGATCTCAATCCAATGAGAATTAAATTCTCAATTCATGGGCAGATGCGCACTTTGCAGATCCTCTGCTAAAGAGAGAACTAAGTTCTTCTTTTTAATATCAGAGTTAAACTCTTTTGAGAATTAAATTCTCTTTTTTCTTGAAAGCCTCCCCCTTCTTACCTAAGGTTTTCCTTTGCAGAAGATCCAAATTCCTCCAAAGTCTCAAGGCTCTATTTTTCTCTCTCTCTATGTATCGATCTCTGTATATCTCCCTATGTGTGTCTCTTGGCTCCTATTTATAGGAGAAGAAGCAGAATCAATTAGTTTTGATGAATCTTTCATTGAGAGATTTGATTTGTATTCACCATTCGTTTGGACCTTTGGATTATTAGGTGAATTTTATTCACCATTGAATTTTAAATCCAAAGATTTTCCTTTGTTATTTCGATTGGATTTTAAGGGGAAATCTTTCCAAGTTCAAGATTTTTCCATAGATAGGTGATATTTAATCACCTTTAAATCTTTAGTTCAATCGGTTCCAAATAATCATTTTCCTTTGGAAAGATTTAAATGATCTCATCAGAATTTGATTCTGTTAAATAAATAGGCTTTGAAAGCCGGTCACGTGTGGCCACGTGACCCTTGGTCACGTATAGGCACGTGACCCCTGGTCACGTGTAGGCACGTGACCCCTTGGAACGAGCTTTCCTCTGCTTTCTTGGCTTTGTCTCCGAGCCGCTGTTCAGCCGTCACGTGCCAACACGTGACCCCTGGTCACGTGTGAGCATGTGACCCCTGGTCACGTGTGAGCATGTGACCTTTTCTGAAGCCTTTTCCTTGATTTGATCAGGGAACTGATGTGCCTTTGCCACTGCTTTTAAATGTCACGTGCCAACACGTGACTGCTGGTCACGTGTTAGCACGTGATGCCTCTTCCGTAGTCTTTCCTGATTTTAAATCAGGAAACAACCCCCAGCCGAGGATCCACCGATAATTATCGAGGATGATAGAGGGGAAATATCAAATCCTCTTCCGACTTTATCGGCAGCCAAAAAGGAAACGATCTCCAAGGCTGCTCTGGATGAGTATATCGCTCAACAAGTATGAGCTCATCAAGCTAATGAAGCCGCATGCCAAATCGTAAGAACTGGGCGACCGTATCCAGGCTGGTATGACCAAATTAAGTACCTGCCGGGATATACGATCCCTAAGTTCCACATATACAAGGGGACAGGTAACCCACACCAGCACGTCACACAATTCAGAGCTCTGTGCGGCAACACTGGAGGCGACGACAAACTGTTGCTTCGCCAGTTCGTTGGCAGCCTATCAGAGACGGCCTTTGAACGGTACTCGGAGCTCCCAAATGACTCCATGAGAACAGTCATAGAGATGGAACTGTTGTTCATACAGCGGTTTGCCAGCGCAAGCGAGCACACCCCGATCACGGCATTAATCAATGCCAGGGTAAAGCCAAGAGAAACCTGGGTCCAATATGCGATCCAATGGCGGAACCTATGGTCTAAGTGCAAACAGCGTATTGAAGAATTCCCCACCGTGGGCATGTTTATCGGGACCCTTGATCCTCAAACGACTGTGTCTCAGTTCATGACATTCTTCAAACCGACGACCTTCCAGGCTCTGATCGATAAAATGGCCTAAATGGACCAGATGGGCCACGGGCCTTCCTCCTCAAGTAAGGACCCTCGAAATGCCAAGGGTAAAGGGAAAGCGGCCTTCGTTGCCAACGCTCAACAACAACCGAGTGGCCCAAAATCGGCTGCTCGCCAAAACAACGCACGTCCACGCGTATCCCTAGAATAAAGGTTAGGATGCGCTTACTCGTTTCTCCGCGATAAGACTAGGAGACTATTTGAGTTGGCAATGCATAACTCATCACATTGCCAGACCCGTGGCGTCCACCGCAACCCGACGACGTCAACAACCCCAACAACCGCGCCTATCACAGAATGGTGAGCCACCCAATTGAGGATTGTTACGTCTTCAATAACTGGGTCAAGGACCAGTATCAACAGGTGAAGTTCGCGCTGTCTGAGAACTGGAGGGTGAACCCACCACATAAGCACACTTCCAAAAAGGTGTATGCATTGGGGCATCATGCTCGCTCGTGGAAGAAACTCCATGGGAAGTCGTTCTTTCATCTAAAACCAAAAGAATGCTGAAAGATCTATAGGCATGTTCGGCGGTCAGATGGAAAAGCCCACTTGAACCCGAAATCGTCGAAGGGATGCTGAAACCGCTTCTCATACAGAAAATTGTTGATAAAGGGCAAAATCCCCAAGTCAAGCCTTCAAAGTCTTCGAAGAAAAAGAAGAAGGCTAAGGAGCCTGTGCAGCCGGCCGAGTATGATGACAAGCGCACAGACCTACAAAATTACATTGACGTGCTAGAGGAGTATAACCAGAAGGTGCGGATACCAGTCATGCTCGAAAAGTTCCTCAAGCATATTCTTGAGAACAAAGACAATGACAACGATGAGGAAAATGACTCATCAGAAGAAACCAAAGACTATGTAGCAAGTTGCCACATGGTCTCCCATTCATCATTAAATGACGAAGACTCTCCCTCAGCGTCAGAAAACAACGCAAAGGAACTGGGGGCAGAATCGGCGCTAAAATCACCGGAACCGCCAAAAGAACCGATCGATAGACTGTTAAACGAAGTCTTTCGAAAAATCAAAGCCGACCGAGAACGTGAAACAACCATATACGAAAAGGCTAAGTATCAGCATCAGGATGAAGAAGCCGCGTCAAGGTGGAGTCGTAAAGTACTCTAACCAAACCAAGACATACCTGCGACAAATAAGAGCAGGATCAAGGAAGAGAAGCAGTTTTCCAAAGCCCTGTCAATGGGGATAAAGCTGTCACCTTTCATAAGAAACATTCCTGGGGTCATATTCCTCGACGAAGATGATTCGCATCCAAATTAGTGCCTATATCATTGGAGGGTTACCCATCTCACCGAGGAGTGCAGTACTTTCAAGAAGTGGTGGTAAGGATATGTTGCTCATCAAAACACTTCAAGAGGATGAAGCGCGAACCTCGTCGATAGCAAAAGAGTGCGACGGATGCGCGTGAAAAAACGGCTGGCAACTGTCATATGGTTGGTACCGGTTCAGAAGGAGGGAAACCCCAAGTTCTTACTTTCGGGAGCGATTCTGAGGTTGAAATACCCCTCAGCCCTATCTTTAAAGACCCCACCTCTGAAAAAGAAGAGAAGAAGAATTGCGAGAATATTCAGTTGTGTAGCCACACGCTGCCTGAAAAGAATCTCGGACCTACAAACAAAGGTTATAGTAAGGAAAAGAAAAAATACCTGAGGAAATTGTCCTCGATGGTGGAGTTGTCAAAGAGCTCGCAGTAAGGGACCCGCCTAGGAAAAACAAGGTGGATTACAATGTCCTAACACATTTGAGGAAAATGCCCTCACAACTGAGCATACTGGATGCTCTCCTCATGTCCAAAGAGGCAGGAGATTCTCTGATCAAGGCATTACAAGAGCCTGATCAGTTCCAAACATTCCTTGCAAAAGAGAAGATGAAGGACGAGCCGACATAGGTTCACACAGCTGACATTATATTTAGAGATGAAGATCTACTCCTCAGTACGTGCGAATATAACCTCCCGTTAAATGTCACCGGGTACTGCCACGACATCAAAATAGGAAAAATCCTTGTCGATAATGGATCCTCCATCAACCTTCTTAACATGAAAGTGTTGAAGGAGATTTGCATGAACGTTCAACACTTGTCCCAAGACAAAATTACAATCTCCGGATTCGAGTCACAGTCGTCACGGACACTCCGGTTCGTAATATTGGCGTTACGCTTCGGGTTGCTCATCACTGACATTAAATTTCACGTCATTGACGCCAAGTCTTGCTATAACGCATTGCTTGGCAGGTCCTGGTTGCATGAGTACAACGTCATCCCTTCTACACAACATCGGTGTATGAAGTATTTCAAGGATGGCTTGGAACCGTCACAAGGGAGTTAAATCTGTTCTTCATTAATGAGGTCCGGAAATATGAAGACGCAAAGTACTTCCTACAAGACTTCGAAAATACAGAAAGGTGTCCACCACCATTATCCCGATATTTGGGAGCGATTTCGAGGAAGATGAAGAAATAGTCTACTCGGGGCAACCCCAGATAGAAAACAACAGGCCCGGACCATCTATCCCTATTTTGGTCTTTAGCAACGACTCTGAGGACGAGACCAACGCAGTGTTCTCCATCCCCCCGTCAGTGCAAACCCTTGACAAAGCAGATCAGAGTCTGCAAATCATAATGGCCCCGCCTCGGCATTACAAAGAACTTGATGCGCTTTATACATACAGTGTACAAGAACTACAAACTTTCTACGTCCCTTCCAGACGAAGAGGTGAAAATACGATCCTCTTCTACCAATCTACGGAGACCAAAGTAGAAAAAAATCTGGCATGGTGCCGATTTTGCACTCGACAGGGTTCAACCAATCCGTTTGCCAAGATACTACGTGGAGGGATTGAAAGGGCTGCTAAGATGCCTACCCCTCGAACAAACTGTTCGACAAGCTCTATTCTACAAAAATATTTGGGATATTCCCGGGACTTAGCAAAAGATGCCCAACAAGAAGATGGAGACAACCGGGCTCGGATACATTCGGTCTAAGAAACGGGAGCAGTTCCACAACGTCGCCTCATAAACAGCTACCACGAAGGGGAAAACACTCTTCCAAATGGCCGTAACGTTGAAACAGAGCGAAATCCTTCTCTAAGTACGTTAAGTCCATCGCTCGAATAACAAATAGACCAGCTAATAAAAAAAGCTTCTTAAAAGAGCCGAGACAATCACAGCCGTGAAATGACCATTTATGAAAAGGCCAGGACGCAGCGCCTTAATCAGCAATCGGCGGAAAAGGAAGACTATAATGCTCTTCATCCCCGGCCCGTTGTATGTCCCCGCGATAGGGGAAACTCCCGAAATAAAGGCAAAACAGGACAAAGAACGCAAACAACGTTCGAAAACAACGAAGCAGATCCAAGAAGCCATGCAATCGAGAAAAGGTCGATTGGAACCTGTCCTTTATAAAGAAGATGGGTCGGGAATACTCTTTCCCCCAAAACAAGACGAAGAAAATATTCAATCTTATCATAAAGCACCAAATGATGACACTTCGGGAATCTCGGCACCACGAACAAATAAGTAAGGTCCATCATCCAGATTATTACTCTTATCACTGAGTAATAGGTCATCCCCTTGAAGACTGCTTTACCTTCAAAGACTGGGTAGAATACCAGTATCAGTAAGGCAAATTCGCTTTATTCGACAGCTGGAGGGTAAGCCCGCCACAAAAGCATAAACCAAAAAGGACCTATACCATGAGGATAGGACCAGCTCAACCACAAAAAGGAAAGCGGACTCGTACCTGCCATATGATAACACTCTCAAAAGAGAGAGGGCACGAGATTGTGGATGACCTCCACATGTGCTTCGCAAATGAAGACGTGGACGAGGTGATCTCAGAGTTTCCACCAGCACCAAAAGAGCTGGAAGATGGGATACACACTACGGTAGACAACCTGAGGAAACTTGACTTAGGGATGGAAAAAGATCCGAGGCCAACGTTCGTCAGTGAGCTAATATCTGGAAAACAGGTAGCTACGTTAAAGGACGTGCTCATGCAGTATAAAGACTGCTTCGTATGGAACTATTCAGAGATGCCAGGTCTAGATCCAAAAGTGGAGGTACACAAACTAGCCATATCGCCGGACATAAAGCCAGTCAAACAGGCGCCAAGAAGAATGCGGCTCGAACTTGAAATGAGTATCAACGCTGAAGTCAAGAAACTAATCGACTCCGGCTTCATCCAAGAAGTTCAATATCCTGACTGGATCGCTAATATCATTCCAGTGATGAAGAAAAATGGGACAGTGCACATCTGCGTGGACTTTCGGGACCTCAACAAAGCTTGCCCGAAAGATGATTTCCCAGTACCTGTTACCGAGCTAATGATCGATAACACGTCTACCTATGAAGTCTTCTCCTTCATGGATGGATCTTTAGGATACAATCAAATAAAAATGCATCCTAAAGACCAAAAGCATACCACCTTCCGGACTCCGCTGGGTATATTCTGCTATAAGGTAATGCCCTTCGGTCTGAAGAATGCTGGCGCTACCTACCAAAGGGCCATGACAAAGATCTTCGATGACCCCATCCATGAGATCATCGAATGCTACATCGACGACCTTGTGGTTAAAAGCAAATCTCAAGAACACTTAAAAATAGTGTTCCGACGTCTTCAGAAGTATAATCTGAAGATGAATCCTCTAAAATGTGCGTTTGGAGTCTCCTCTGGCAAAAATTTCTAGGATTCATCATACGGCACTGGGGTATCAAAATTGATCCTTCAAAGATCAAGGAGATTATGGAAATGCCCACGCCAAGAACTCTCAGCAATTGCGATATCTTCAAGGAAAGCTTGCATATATCCGGCGGGTCATAGCCAACCTTTCTGGAAAATGCCGTCCCTACAGTCATCTGATGAAGAAGGGAACCCCGTTCGTCTGGGATCGAAAGTGCCAAAATGCAATAGACAAAATCAAGCAATACCTGCAAAATCCGCCGGTATTGGCCGCTCCGGTTAAGGGAAAACCCCTTATCCTATATACAATGGCTCTTGAGGGTTCTTTAGACACGCTATGGGCAGAAGAGAATGATCAACGAAAGGAGAGAGCTCTATACTATTTGAGTCGAGTTCTCCTGGGGGCAGAAAACAACTACTCCCCGATCGTAAAACATTGCCTGGCACTGATTTTCGCGATAACGAAGCTCAGACATTACTCCTTGGCACATGAGGTCCATCTCATATCAAAGGTGGATCCTCTCAAATATCTGATGTCAAGGGCCATACTAACAGGAAGGCTTGCCAAATGGGCTTTCCTCTTGATGGAGTTCTCGATAGCGTATTGACCTCTCAAAGCAGTGAAAGGCCAGGCCATTACCGAATTTCTCACGGAGTATCCGATACCAGCCGACTCCCCCTTAAATTGTGAGTTTCCGGATGAACATGCATTCGATACAATAGAAGGAGAGAAGGAAGAAAATGATTCCCAATGGGAACTCTAATTCGATGGAGCATCTTCCATGAAGAAGCGAAAGCAAAACACCCCTATAATCAAAGCCGGGGTAGAACTTATCTTCGTGACTCCGCAAGGAGGGATATTGCGTTACGCCCTCTCTTTAACGGAGTCAAGGACTAATAACAAAGCTGAATATGAAGCTTTGATAGCAGGTCTCGAGGTCGCTGTCGACATGGGAATCAAAGACCTCCTCATATATGGAAACTCCCAGCTGATCGTTAGCCAAGTAAATGGCGACTATTAGACGTGGAAGCCAGAGCTGATAAAGTATGGCGAAAGAGTGCAGCAACTGCTGACACAAATCCCTTCTTACATCCTGGAGAGTATACTGCGTGCAGAAAACAGCAAGGCAGACGCGTTAGCCAAATTGGCTAAGGAACTGGCGGATGACGACCTCGATAATGTAAAGATCATTGTGCAAAGCCACAGGGTTCTCACGCCAACGGATATATCTTCGAAAGATCTGATAAAGTCATCCGAAAGAAAAGGAACGACTGAACAAGCAGCCCTTCGAATAGAGGACGAAGAAAAGGTCAAGAATTGGAGGGAAGTCTTCATAGACTACAAATCCCAACGAACGCCTAAAAATGCGCCGTCTAAACATCGGCTTATGAAACGAGCTCTGTCCTTCGCCTTCGTCAATGATACTCTATATAAAAGATCTTTCGACTGCCTGTGGCTAAGATGTCTGGGACCAGAAGAAGCGAAGATAGTCGTTCAAGAAATTCACGACGGACTATGCAGTTCTCACCAAGCTGGGCCAAAGATGAATCTGAAGATCAAAAGAATGGGTTACTATTGGCCTACAATGATTTAGGACTGCCTCGAATATGCGAAGCACTGTCACTCGTGCCAAGTCCACGGGGACTTCTTCCACCAACATCCAAATCCGTTACACCCAACAATGGCTAGCTGGCCGTTTGAAATGTGGGGAACCAATATAATTGGCCCCAATTAACCGGCGTCGCCCAAAGGACATCGGTTTATATTGGTAACGACCGACTACTTCTCTAAGTGCGTAGAAGCAGTGTAAGTCTACGCTAGCGCCCCGGCCATCTACAGACGCCAAATGCGGAACAAAAACTTTTTATCTGGCGCTATCGTATACTTTAACCCGGATATGCCATTATTGCTAAACTAAAAAACTGTAAAGAGTGTAGAAAGGTTATACCGAATGATCCGAGTCCTTCGTTCTTTAACCATCATCCCAGGCTCCGTTGCGGCTGCTCCGATCTCATCGATCTCTGATCTGCTCGTCCAGGTGGGACCACGTCAACGATTCTTTAAACGGGCTCCCGCCTCTGACTTGAGGCAACTCGATCGTCAAGTTTGCTAAAAAAGACGACCAAGAATGATGTAGAGAATGAGTAGAATACTTTGTCTCGCTTCGTCCAAAACCATGGACGAACGGTTAATGAAGTTGCCGTGGGAATCGGGTGATGGAATGAAATGAGCTGTGAAATTCCATACACCCCAAAATCTATCATATCTTTTTCAACCATCTTTTTCAAGTGAGAGTGAGAGAGAGGAGGGGGAAGGGGCCGGCCATATATAGGGAGGAGGAGGGTGAGTGTAGGAGCAAAGGGGGTGAGCATAAGGATAAATATCAACAACAAATATCCTTAAGCAAAACAAAACTCATTAATGAAATGAATGACTCACTAAACCTAGTCATCCATTCATTAATGCAACCAATGAAAACACAACACCATTTAACCTAGTCATCACCTTCTAGAACCTTCTAGAAGCATGACTCACCCTCATCCAAGAAAAGATAAATCCGTCTTTAACCGAATGTTAAAAGACGGCTGATAGAAAACTGGAAACTGGCAACTTCCAAAAGTGATCCTGAAACAACTTTCAGGATAACCCCGTAACTGTATAAATATACCCGCATTTGTATTACGACCGAATACAAATGCAACTGAGACAAATATATTATATCTACTCAATATAATACTCAGATCCGGCTTAAACCAAAGCCGACCAGTATCATCTGCCCGAAAAATAACACGTGCGTAAACGCACGTGCATTTTCCGAACCCTGCCATAAAACCATACGGCCTCTACAACGTTTTGCCCGAACTTGGGAAACTGTCTGTGGGGGACTCTAATGACTCGTCAGTACCCTGGCAGTAGGTTTAACCACAAACCGTCAGCGGCACTAGCAATGCGTAACGGCTGCCCATGAACTGACCTCAAGGGAGGCTGATGAGCGAACTCATCCAGAAACCCTACTGAGCCTAACAGTGACTATGTATATACAGTCCGGTCCGTTCGTCTATGAGTATCGCATATCTGCCTAGGGGGCTAGTAACGTCACACCCCCAATAGCAGTATAAGTCGTGTCGGAGTGTAGCCCAATAACACCCTGAGATACTACTGGAGTACCTACCAGTAAATCTCCTGCCACGGCCGTATGCTTTGTGTAATGGCTCTCCTAGACATAGCACGATCTCGCCCCCAATACCGGGAGAGACGAATCCCCTGCCGATCCGCTCACGTGCTTCCATATGGCTCGGGACTGTACCCAAAAACTACCTGTTTGCACGACTCCTTTGAGCCGTGGTAGGGTAGAAATCAAAGCACAGTGGGAACTCATACGAGACAAATGACGACCTCAGGTCGATGAACTAACCTGTACACATGTCACCAGGGAACTGCTATCTGACGATAGATATAGTACTAACTAGCAGATTCCCGGCGAGTCCTGTCCGGTGTACTCATAACCCAATGAGCACCTGTATACATCTTAGGTGATCCAACTGACACCAGTGGCTTGTGAGACCGGCCACCGCCCCTCGTCGGGGTCCCGACTGTATACACTAGTCTATTCCGGAGTATCAATGCCCTGTCTCGAAACTCCCACGACTAGGGACCACAATTAAGGATATGTATATAAACCACCCAACTCTCACGTATATGATCGCCATCATACTGTTGGTAGTAAAGCAAGATCCTAAGGGCTCTATCAAAGTGTAACATGTAATCAGTCACCTGAACATGTACACGACTGATAAAGGCAAACCAGATAGCATACTATCATCTCGAGTAAGACTGTCCAACTGGTATAGGGTCTCCGCAATCATTGTAATCACATACCTGCGATCCAATAATTGACTCTGAGGGCACTATCTCCAACAATCTCCCACTTGCACTCAAGGCTAATTATTGCGATGTCGACTACTCACAGCCCGTGTGAAACCGAACATCCAACTCCTCTACTAATCAGTTTCACAAAACCCGTTTGTAAAACTATTGTATTTGAGAAATAACCTCAGTGAGTGGATCCGCCTAGAAGTTTCTTTCTATGTCTCTCTTAATCTCAAGTTCGCGGAGAAAGCCATCTCCCGAATTGAGTAATACCTGTCTTAGAATATGTCTGGATATCTGATGGGACCTAGTTCATAAATGAACTCCAAATCCAAACTTCTTAGACTGTATCGATCACTGAACCTTATCAGTATCCGGCACCATGCCTCCCACAGTATTCTCTTGGACCACCTGTCCATAATACTGTCCCTCGTCAGAGGGAAAACTATAACTCTAACAATCACTCTGTTATCCATGTCTCCTTTGAAGCCTGGAATGATAACCGTCTCCTGAAGGAGGCTGCCGTCATCAAATCCTTAGAACATGCACTTATGTTCTAAAACGGCTTCCTTATGTTTCTTCAGGATTGGATTAATACAAACTTATTGCATCTAGTGCAAATACAACATCTGGTGTGGTACTTGACATCTCATGATTGACTCAATTGCCTAAGCAAGTGATCTGCCAATCATGCCCATCCCTCTCCCCTTTAGTCTGTAAGACACCTTTAGAAAGGGTGACTCCATCACATGCAGGTACACCACCATGCTAGGAGTCATCTATTCTAAAAACCATTAGAATACTGTCAAAGTACCCACATTGGGAAACTACCCAAATCCATATCTAAAACCATAGATCTAGAAACCAGAATGTCAAATATTATATCCATATCCTGTCTGGAGAAACAACTGTGTGACGACCACAGTACAACCGATCGTAGTATAGGAATTTTACTTCCTACCCTGTGTATGTCATCCAAAAACCATGACATCATACCCTACTACCTTCTTAACAGATCCATCCCCTATTCTGATTGAAGTCAAACCCATGACTGTCATATCAAAATTAGATGATTTATCTCCGCTATATCTGCTCTAGTCTATAAATAGACATAAGCTACTTGCCCACTATGCTTCCGATGCTCCCACTGACTACGACAACCCTCCTACCGGGTCTCATAGCCTAGAACAACAGTAGTGTCAAGTCTGGGTAAACAAGAACCTCCCTGTCACCGTCTTTGAGGCTACCGAAGTACCTCTCGGGTGTCTGAGGTTACCCACCATATCTGCGGAGTGGCTATTGGAATGTCAAACCTGATTGAATATGTAGGTCCTATTAAATTTTCCATAATCGTTCGCGGTTCTGGAATCACTTCCAGTTCTACCATACTCCCACTACTGTTTTCTGAAAAAAATCCATTTTACTAAAACTGTGGCGAGTCAAGAATAATATCACTATTGATCTTCCAAATGGTAAAAAATCAACCCTCGTCATAGCCAGGGTCAACCCACAAACAGCCATTACAGAAACGTGCCCTGAGTTATCCAGAGTCTGGTTTTAAGCATAAGCTGGACAACTCCCCGTACCTTAACATCTTTTAAGGTACGAACTATTCTATGTCCAATATAGAAACTTTGGCACTTATTTAATTGGAACCATATTCAAATCATGCAGCTGTCTCCAGTACATATCATCTTTAATGGAAAGAGGCTAATCAGCATTACTCAACTTAGGAATCCATCCAGTTATGAGTAACCTGAAAGAGAAACACGTTTCTTAAAACCATCACTATCATCTAAATACCAATCACAAGAATCTACATCTTCGATCTCTTTGAAGAATCCCGATACTTGTGACACCTGGTTCTCTATTTTATTCTTATACCCATAACTTCTCAAAACTTAGACCTTGTATTTCTACGAAACACTTATCCAAAAAATAGAGAAGTCATAAGTAAACAGAACATAGACGAGGACCTACCCCTTTGTCCTGATGGACACTGGACAATATACAATACTCTGTATAAGTCCGCTGAGTTTAAGCAACTCAAAACCTGTGCGTCGTAGGTTAAAAACTGTACCCTGGCGATTTCCTCAAATATCACCAATTACAACGAATTCCGACATAATGAGGATAATCACCCAATTCCCAATAACTTACTCCTACTCATCATCTGTAAAACCATACAGATATAAGAATGAAACCTGGTAAATACATACCCTGGAGTAAGTACCCAATCGAGAAAAACAGTTTTCCTTTAACAATGCACTGAAACATGAAAATGTTTCGTAGGGGTATCCTGATATTCATAGTAATGCCTCTTCCATAATCCAATTCATGACTTTAACCGTATATTTCACTGCCATCTCTCCAAGTCCCTTTATTTATCTTTAGTCGTTACCTCCTGCACACCATCGTTAGGCTAAATGGTTTTCTTCCTTCCTTACCGTTCGGCACCAGCCTATGGTTTGGAAGAAGAAGATCCAGTAAGCATAATAGGTGTACTCTCCTAAACCAAGGAGTACTCATATCTTGAGAGAAGGTGATGATAAAAGACAACTGAATAATACCTTATTCCTTTAAAGGTGAAATAGGAGTGGCGATGAAGTACGCGGTTTTGGTCGTGAATGATATCAGTCGCAATTTACTTTGCCCTCTTTCTAATCCCTTTATTTTGTCTTTACATATTACCTTCTGCACACCCTACTTAGGCTAATTGGTTTTCTTCATTCCCTACCTTTCGGCACATGCCTATGGTTTGGAATAAGACTATCCAATAAGCGTAATAGGTGTACTCTCCTAAACCAAGGAGCCTTCGCAACCTGAGAGAAGGTGATAATAAAAGACAACTGAATAAACCAATTCTATTTCTCCTGAACCTGGATCCATCCTCGAAGAAGTCCCTTCGAGTTCGTATATAACCATACGATGGATCTATCCAATGGAAGTGGATGTCCGTAATAATACGGGTGGTCTGAGAAATTCAAAGGGTAAAAGAAGGAATGGCAATGACTTATGCAACATAGACAATCCAAAAGCCAGTATTTTAAGAAGGTTCGGTCAACTTGGTCACTGAGTCATAGTCTAGGGTCGGTCAAAGGTCGCTGCCAGAGAGAGAGAGAAAAGAAACACTATGCGTGTACTCTAACCTAGATCAGAATGGTTATCACTTTATCTAATCCGGAAACCTCCCACTGTCCTGTCAAATTCTCCCCCAAACCTGAAAGAAGAATCAATCGGGATCTCCCGAAGAGTAAACCAACTCATCAGTGGGAATCGGGATCTAACTCTCATCGCATGATAACGTGATGGAATGCATCCACATTACTCATACTCCAGAAGGTATGCGCATACTTGGGGGCAAGTTTCAGTTTCTTTAGAAACTCCCGATATGATTTTTTCCCCATGCTCTTATAACCTTGGCGTTAGGTCAAAATGTCATAAGTCACATGCCAAGTTCTACCCGTCACTATCTTGTTAATTTGAACCCACCCGCACATGCCCTTGGCGTTAGGTCAAAATGGCAGAACGGCTGTCCCAAACCAACTCATCTATCTATGCAACAAATGAATACCCAGCAGCTACCAAACACTATACCTTGGCGTTAGGTCAAAATACATAGCTTGAATACTACTGAATACCCAAAAGAAGTGACGGAGGGCTACGGCTGGTTTTTGGCGAAAAACCTTTAACGTAGTGAACTTGATATCGCTGAAGGAACCTGATAGCTTTTTATAAATATAGTGGCGAAAACCTTTGCTAAAGAGGTCACTCCCGGTGAAAGGATCTCGGCTCTTTCCTCGTGGAATGAGGTGCAGGATATTCCACTGAATACCGCGATGCAAAGCAACATGTAATCGACTACAGTGAAGTTATTACCCTGACGCAAACTTCTGCCCAAGGGGTCAGTCCCGGTGAAGGGATATCGGCCCTTGCCCCGTCGAATGAGGTGCAGGATATTCCAACCGAATACCACTATGCAAAACAGAAGGAAATATCTTTGTAATAACACTTTTTAAATTGTTCCAACAACATCCAAACAGATTTGTTTTCCTTTGCATTGATCAGAATCAATGCAGTCCCATCAATCAATCACACCAGAAAAGAACGAAAATAAAATGTACGTATATGCCATCCGCGTTTGTCACTGGGTCCCGTCATCACCCGTTAGGTTACTTAACTAACGACAGAGCGGGGACTGGACTAGCGCGGGTGTAAAACATATACAACATCTAATAGTATATAAACCAATATACAATAATCGCTCCAGGCGTGATAATATGCAACATTACAGAAAAGTAATAAGCATCACAGAACAATACAGATAATCTGGGATCCCCGGGCTTCACAGAGCCGCTGCTGAAACCCGACGTTCCCCTGTCGTGTGGATAGCCTGTGGAATGAAATCTAGACCCCTACGGGTGCGGCAAGTTACCCGCCAAAACCTGAAGCGAGGCAGCCCCCTACAACAAAGTGAATGGACCACCCAGCACTTCACGGAATCCGGTAATCTTGGACACCCCTCCTTGGGTCAACCTGTACCCCCTACGAGTGCGGCGAATAGTCTGCCAATTCTAGAGTGGGACCCCTCTGCCTCTCAAAGCCATGAGATGCGGACCCGTTGCCCCCCAGAACCCGGCTATCCGTGCACTCTGTCGCGGGGTAAAACCTAGTACAGTAATGAAAAATAGTACAACAGGTACATCGACCGCAATCTGGTCGTGCCCCAAAAGAATATTATACAACAGGCAGTGACGGCAGTCCACATGTTGGACGCTCGCCCCGCAATATCAAATGTATAAATAAATCCAAACCGCACTATCATTGCACACTGCTATCCATCACGACAAATCCGCAACATCACAGCACAACACAGAACATCAACGCGAATGTCACATTCGCAAACCCGTCTAAAAGAACTATAGCAATCAGACGCGGTTTACCGATCAAATGACATTCCCGGTCGGAGATATAATGTAAGCACTGTAAGCTAACATATTTAAATTTCGATCGACTAAATATCACAAAGTGGGCCCCACAAACAACTGGTGAACAGTAACAAAATCTGGGCCTAAAAGATATGTACCAAAAACCCCAATTTCCAGAGAAGAATACACTGTGCAAGTTTGGGGGCATGATCACTCATAACGGCCGCGGATGCGCGGCCAAACCATGGGTTTGGCCGTGATTCCACGGCAGTCTTGTCGATTCATGTGCCCAAATTTGTACGGTGTTCTTAGAAAACCCTGCACAGATTTCTGTGATATGTGGAATAATTTTTGGACCCCATTTAAAATCGACAGAAACTATGAACTTGGACTTTTGCAGTTTTTGATTTCCGGTTCGATCGATGTTTTAAACACGTTAGCACAAGTTAGTATAGCAAAATGGTGAGGCTCTGATACCACTGTAAGTCTACGCTAGCGCCCCGGCCGTCTACAGACGCCAAATGCGGAACAAAAACTTTTTATCTGGCGCTATCGTATACTTTAACCCGGATCTGCCATTATTGCTAAACTAACAAACTGTAAAGAGTGTAGAAAGATTATACCGAACGATCCGAGTCCTTCGTTCTTTAACCATCATCCCACGCTCTGTTGCGGCTGCTCCGATCTCGTCGATCTCCGATCTGCTCGTCTAGGTGGCACCACGTCAACGATTCTTTAAACGGGCTCCCGCCTCTGACTTGAGGCAACTCGATCGTCAAGTTTGCTAAAAGAGACGACCAAGAATGATGTAGAGAATGAGTGGAATACTTTGTCTCGCTTAGACCAAAACCATGGACGAACGGTTAATGAAGT
Source organism: Agapanthus africanus (assembly GCA_030015575.1). Lineage (NCBI taxonomy): Eukaryota > Viridiplantae > Streptophyta > Magnoliopsida > Asparagales > Amaryllidaceae > Agapanthus > Agapanthus africanus. Next base: position 665,083,084 of record CM057340.1, read on the forward strand.
TGCCGTGGGAATCGGGTGATGGAATGAAATGAGCTGTGAAATTCCATACACCCCAAAATCTATCATATCTTTTTCAACCATCTTTTTCAAGTGAGAGTGAGAGAGAGGAGGGGGAAGGGGCCGGCCATATATAGGGAGGAGGAGGGTGAGTGTAGGAGCAAAGGGGGTGGGCATAAGGATAAATATCAACAACAAATATCCTTAAGCAAAACAAAACTCATTAATGAAATGAATGACTCACTAAACCTAGTCATCCATTCATTAATGCAACCAATGAAAACACAACACCATTTAACCTAGTCATCACCTTCTAGAACCTTCTAGAAGCATGACTCACCCTCATCCAAGAAAAGATAAATCCGTCTTTAACCGAATGTTAAAAGACGGCTGATAGAAAACTGGAAACTGGCAACTTCCAAAAGTGATCCTGAAACAACTTTCAAGATAACCCCGTAACTGTATAAATATACCCGCATTTGTATTACGACCGAATACAAATGCAACTGAGACAAACATATTATATCTACTCAATATAATACTCGGATCCGGCTTAAACCAAAGCCGACCAGTATCATCTGCCCGAAAAATAACACGTGCGTAAACGCACGTGTATTTTCCGAACCCTGCCATAAAACCATACGGCCTCTACAACGTTTTGCCCGAACTTGGGAAACTGTCTGTGGGGGACTCTAATGACTTGTCAGTACCCTGGCAGTGGGTTTAACCACAAACCGTCAGCGGCACTAGCAATGCGTAACGGCTGCCCATGAACTGACCTCAAGGGAGGCTGATGAGCGAACTCATCCAGAAACCCTACTGAGCCTAACAGTGACTATGTATATACAGTCCGGTCCGTTCGTCTATGAGTATCGCATATCTGCCTAGGGGGCTAGTAACGTCATACCCCCAATAGCAGTATAAGTCGTGTCGGAGTGTAGCCCAATAACACCCTGAGATACTACTGGAGTACCTACCAGTAAATCTCCTGCCACGGCCGTGGGCTTTGTGTAATGGCTCTCCTAGACACAGCACGATCTCGCCCCCAATACCGGGAGAGACGAATCCCCTGCCGATCCGCTCACGTGCCTCCATATGGCTTGGGACTGTACCCAAAATCTACCTGTTTGCACGACTCCTTTGAGCCGTGGTAGGGTAGAAATCAAAGCACAGTGGGAACTCATACGAGACAAATGACGACCTCAGGTCGATGAACTAACCTGTACACATGTCACCAGGGAACTGCTATCTGACGATAGATATAGTACTAACTAGCAGATTCCCGGCGAGTCCTGTCCGGTGTACTCATAACCCAATGAGCACCTGTATACATCTTAGGTGATCCAACTAACACCAGTGGCTTGTGAGACCGGCCACCGCCCCTCGTCGGGGTCTCGACTGTATACACTAGTCTACTCCGGAGTATCGATGCCCTGTCTCGAAACTCCCACGACTAGGGACCACAATTAAGGATATGCATATAAACCACCCAACTCTCACGTATATGATCGCCATCATACTGTTGGTAGTAAAGCAAGATCCTAAGGGCTCTATCAAAGTGTAACATGTAATCAGTCACCTGAACATGTACACGACTGATAAAGGCAAACCAGATAGCATACTATCATCTCGAGTAAGACTGTCCTACTGGTATAGGGTCTCCGCAATCATTGTAATCACGTACCTGCGATCCAATAATTGACTCTGAGGGCACTATCTCCAACAAGCAGGACCACTAAGGGAGGTGAAGACGGAGAATATCCTCCATTTTTTCAGGACACATGTCATCTATCGGTTCGGCACTCCGCGACGAATTATCTCGGATAATGGGTCAGCTTAAAGAAGTCATAAAATCAGTCGCTACGCACGGCAACATAAAATAGATTAGAGATACTCTTCAGTCTATAATCCTCGGACTAACGGTCTAGCTGAAGTTTTCAACAAGACCTTGAAAAAGATTATAAAGAAAATAGTGTCCAGAAAAAAGACTGGCATGAAGCTCTCTCGGCGTACTGAACAACGTTCAAAACGGCTATGAATACAACACCATACATGTTGGTGTTCGGCACAGAAGCGGTGCTTCCCCTGAAAATAGAACTCCCTTCTCTACAAGTAGCGGTTCGATACGAGCTGATAGATGAAGAAAATGCTCATCTTTGGCTTGAGGTGCTTGATGCCCTCGATGAAACTCGCCTTATAGCACAGCAAAATTTGGAGGCTTATAAAGCAAGGATGACATGGTCATACGAAAGACTGACCAGGCCGAGAACATTCCTCCAAGGCGAACTCGTACTAGTCGTCAAAAGACCAATGATCCCCAATCATGCAAAAAGGGAGAAATTCGAGCCGAACTATGAAGGCTCGTACATCATAGACAAAGTCTACCAAGGTGGAGCTTACCTGCTCATGGATATGCATGACGAAAGACCCTTCTGGCCAATAAACAGCCGATTCCTCAAAAAATACTACGCTTGACGAGTCATGACTTAGGTCTATGATAGATGACGACGCTCGTGTCCGCTCGCTATCTTTCTGAGTTAGAACTCTGAGAGTAGTATGCAAAGAAACTCCGTCACCTCAAACATGGTGATGAAGGACCGAGATGTCCTTAAACTAGAAATTCGCCTCAAACATGGCGATAACGGACCGAGATGTCCTTAAACTAGAACCTCGCCGCAAACATGGCGACATCGGACCGAGAAGTCTTTAAACTAATTATCCGCCTCAAATATGGCGATAAAGGACTGAGAAGTCCCTATCTGCCAAATGTGACAACATTAGACCGAGAAGTCCCTAAACTAACAATGGACCGAGAAGTCCCTAAACTAACAACGGACCAAGATATCCCTAAGCTAGAAACTCGCCTCAAATATGGTGACATCGGACCGAGATGCCCCTAACCTAGAACATCGCCTCAAACATGGCGACATCGGACCAAGAAGTTCTTAAACTAATTATTCGCCTCGAATATGGCGATAAAGGACCGAGAAGTCTCTACACTAATTATCTTCCTCAAATATGGCAACATTGGACCGAGATGTCCATAAACTAGAACATCGCCTCAAATATGACGACATTGGACCAGGATGTCCCTAAACTAAAATTTTGCCTCAAACATGGCGAAAATGGACCGGGATGTCCCTAAACTAAAATTTCGCCTCAAATATGGTGATAATGGACCGGAATGTCCCTGAACCAGCACATCGCCCCCAAATACGGTGACATGCTCCCTTGAGATTTATATTACAATCGAAGTCCTAACGGCAAAGGTTGCAACTCAATTCTCATTGGCTACATAGCTACTCCAGCGATGAAGTCACCCCTAAAACCCACCGGCAAACAGGTGGGTCACCTGCGACGAAACTACTTTCAAGAGTTTTGCCATTAAAAAACGGTATGTCTACAAGAAAAATGGGCATGGATGAAAACACGAAAGGGCGCCGTGAGTAAAAACAGAAGGACTGCCGGCGAGTTTGTGAAAACCCAAATAAGCCGCAAACTCGTAAAATAAAAAAATCCATGTGCTCTTGCAAGGTCCTTTCGACTTTGTGAGGAGAGAATACCTGCGTGAGATCCTTACGACTCACAAAGGAGAAACACACTTAGGAGTCATCATGATTCCTGAGGAGAAATTACATATACAGGATCCTCATGACTCGTAAGGAGAATTCCCCTTATGAGACCCTCATGGCTCATAAGATTCAAAAGACTGATGCTACAGGGATCTAAACATGTTCTTGAGCTGCCACATCCCCCAAGTTTCCCTACAGGCGGTCCAATATTGACCCCTGTATACAATCCACGGGCACGAATAAATATTCCCTCACCAAGTTCCACTAACGACGAGAAATGTCCTCGTATGGTGAACAACACTTATAAGTTCTCTCGACTTATAAGGAGAAAACACTCTTGCAAGATCCTTACGATTTACAAGAGAAAATATCACTTAAGAATACTCATGATTCCTAAGGAGAAAATACACTTACGAGATCTTCACGACTCGTAGGGAGAAACGCCTTTATGAGACCCTTACGGCTCATAAAGTCAAAAGGCCTTAATTGACAGGATCCTGACCCTGTTTGCTAAGCCATCTTTGTTCGAACCAACAAAGGCAAATGATGATTCGGTTCTGGCAATATCCCAGTTGCAGCGATGCTGATGCCTAAACAGGTGCCAAACTCAAAATCCTTTCACAACAAATGATGATTCGCTCCTGGCAATATCCCAGTCGTAGCGATGCTGATGCCAAGGTTGGTATCAGATTCCAACTCGCAATAAAAACAGCAGTGAGTAGCAAAAAATGCATATGAAATAGCCGAAATGATGGGGCAACTTGCAATAAAAATCAGCGAGCAAAAAATATGCATATAAAATAGCCGAAATGATTGGGCACTGCGAACAATAGCCGAAATGATTGGGCAATCACGACTTTTGCGATATGAAGAGCTGAAAAGATAAAGCATCGCGAAAATAAAAAATATATATAAGATGAAATATCCTCTGCCCTGCAAGTATGTCTATATTGACTCTTGTATACAATCCATGGGCACAAATAAAAGAAAGGGAACCATACTTCCTACCAGGCTTTGTCAAAGGGAGAGCCAGATCTCGACGGCAATATCTAAAGCCTAGAGATCAGCTCGACGTTCTTCTCATTCCAATAGGGTGCAGATGTGACGTAAACAAAGCTCCAAGGAGCCAAATCAAAATGGAGTAATGGAAAAATTCTAGCTCCAACTCAGCGTTCCTTCATATTCCAGCAGGATGCAGACACAACGTCAACAAAAGACCCAAGGGTCGAAACAAAAATGGAGTAATGGAAAAATCCTAACTCCAAGTCTTGATGGTGCATATACAACCTAGAGACTATTCCGGCGTTCCTTCTCATTCCAGCAGGATGCAGACGTAACGTCAACAAAAGACCCAAGGGTCGAAACCAAAAATGGAGTAACAGCAAAATCCTAACTCCAAGTCTCGACGGCGCATATACAACCTAGAGACAATCCCGACGTTCCCCCTCATTTCAGCAGGATGCGAATGCGGCTATCAAATGAAAATGGAGTAATGGCATATTCCTAGCTCCGGACTTCAATTGTGATACATACAGTATGGAGGTCCTGCAGATGTCTGCCCTACTTTAGCAAAGAATCGGCACGACATCGTCAAAACAAAAAAAATAAAGCAACGGCATATTTCCAGCTTTGGGTCTTGAAGGCAACTCATATAAAGCCTAAAAGACTATCGGAGATCATCCCACGCCAGAGCGGTGTGGTTATGACTCATCGGGGCTCCAAATTGAGCCTAACCTCAAGTAAAAAGCATCATGGAAAATTCCTAACGTTTACTCTTCCGACGGTAATATGACCTAAGGAGATTACTTAAAGACGTCTTGTTCAGCCCCCGAAGGGATCAGAGACAAGACGGTCGCGAGGCTACTCGAACAACAGCTTAAAGATTGCATATCGAGGAATACATCAGTCAACGCGACGGCACCACGGACTAAAACCTTAGTACTACAAACCTAACGGACCTCTGTCGTAAAGAATGGGGGTTATCTGCATATAACGTTAGGATAAGTTTTCCTGTAAATCCAAGGTAAACTAAAAATACTCCGAAATGAGTACATAAACTAAAGACTCTGAAATGAGTGAATAAACTATAAACTACGAAATAAGTATATAAACTAGAGACTCTGAAATGAGTGAATAAACTACAAACTCCGAAATGAGTGCGTAAACTATTTTGTGCTAGATCGAGACATCAAGTAACAGAAGGGTTCAACTCATAGGCTTCAGGGTTTAGAACTACATCCCTTAAGAATTGAGATTTGAGTTAATGATAGATGACGACGCTTGTATCCGCTCGCTATCTTCTTAGATCAAGATTCTAAAAAATTCTGTACGATACGCCAGTCCGAAACCGGTTGTATGCTACGTATTACTCTACACTACTTCACTCACGTGTATACCTCCGTGAGTAAAGTAGTGGTGGGAATTTGTTTACACCGGTTTAAGTTTCGTTTACAGTTATGTGTGAAAAAAAGGCTTATTCATACATGCGTGTGGAAGGTTGCAAACGTAGGATCAGAGGAAGAACATGTGTTAGAAATGAAGCGCTTGGTGGTCAACGATAAAAGGAAAGAATTTAAATAAACATTTTATACTACAGGAAATGGATCACCAAACACAAGTTCAAAAGTACAAGGGTTTATAAAAGTATGAATAAAGTTTTTTAAAGCCCTCTCAGCCTTCTCCACCATGTCGAAGCGGCGATCTTCACAAGGAGTTTCTCCCCATCGGTTTGCGTCGTGCCCATCGGTGAAGGCAGACATGATGGTCCGCTGAGCCCGTATCTGGCTTAGCAGCTGAACAGAGCGATCCCTTAGAGGCTTGGTAATTAAAAGCGCCTCATGAAAGCACTCGATCTTGTCCTCAGCTGTGTTGAGCATCGCCGGAATCATCTCTACTGGATGAGGGGGAATGTCATCGAGCACGGACAGGAAGATCATCCGGAGCCAAATGGAGCCGATGGAGAGAGGAGATCCTCTACGAGTAAAGAGCTCGTGTAGCACCGTATCATATTGGTCATCCGGGAAAGCAGGATTCACCAAGCATGCAACAAAACGAGAAACAATTTCCTCGATGGGTACCATCCATGGCTGCCGATTAGCACGAGAACAATTGCAAGCAATGAATATTCTCTGTTAAAATGATTCTTTGAAAGTGAGAGAGAATAGAAGCATTACTTAGATTATAAAAGGAGGCATTTAAGTCTCGGCACAGAAAATATTGTGCATGGTGGAACTATTTCCAAGCTCTGACAAAAGAAAGCATTGGAAAAGAAAGTTTGACTCAGGAAAAGTAGAGAAAGAAGGTGAAAAGAAACCTTCATTAATAGGGCAGCGCCCCACGTGTTTCTCACGAGGGCGCCAGCGCCAATGTGCAAAGCACAGAAAAGATTCTAGGTAAGAATTAAATTCTTATACGGCGCCGCACGTGCTTCTCACGCGGGCGCCAATATGCAAAACACGGATGAATTTATTACATAAGATTTAAACTCTTAGATGGCTTCGCACGTGCAACTCATGCAGACGCCAATGTGCAAAGCATATAAGTACCTATCATAAGAATTAAATTCTTAAGTGACGTCCACGTGCACAACACGTAAGCGCCGGCACCCAAGTAGAATTAAATTCTACGTTTCCTTAAAGTTGGGATATTCCCTGATAAATAGAGTCGTTGGATCAAAGATCCAACGGAGATGATAAATCATCAAAATGTATAATTAGGAGAAAATATCTTCTAAATCTTTCTAAATAAGAAAGATACTCTCGGTTGGATCAATGATCCAACAGTAGAATAAAATTCTATTTTTGGGAATATATTCACTCAATCTTTCCAAACAAAAAGATTGCTCTCTGTAAAACAGAGAACTCTTGGATTAAAAATCCAATGGTGATTAAAAAATCACTATTTTACAAAATATTACTGAGAACCCTTGGATTAAAAATCCAATGGTGATTAAAAAATCACCATTTTACAAAATAAATTATGTATAGGGGAAAATATTTCTCCAATCTCGTTAAAAACAAAAATCATATTATGTAAAAACAGAAATCCTTGGATCAAAGATCCAATGATGGGTAAAATTCTCCAACTCAATTTTGAGTCCAATTAAATCAATTGGAATCTCTTAATGAGAGATTTTCTCAGAATTAAATAACAAACTTGCCTCCACTATATAAAGGACCTGAGACTTCAAGTCTCACAGAAAAAACCCCATAAGCTTCTGAAAATACAGAAAGCTTCCAAAAAACAATAAAGAATTCAATTCTCAGAGAAGAAGACTTCCCTTTCAAAAGAAATCTAGGTAAAAGAAATTCAGAGATCAAAATATCTCTTTTTACCTATTTTATGGGTTTAACCCTTCTCAAAGAACTTAGTTTTTCCTCTGGAATAAAGATCCACAAGATAAGTCTCCTACAAGTTGAGAATTTAATTCTCATCAGGAGGATCTTATTCTTGAGAATTAAAAATTCAGAAAAGAATTAGGTCTAAAAGAAAAACAAAAGGAAAAGAAACCTATAAAAGAACTTAGTTCTTAAGGAAAAAACCTGATCCCAGATCTTCAAAAACAAAGATCTTGGTGATCATTAATGGTCAAAATGCCATTAACAGAGATTTAATCTCTAAAAAAAGAAAAAGGACTAGCGCCTCAGGTGCTCCTTACGTGGACGCCCCCTTTCAACAGCACCTAGTGCCTCACGTGAAATACACGCGGGCACCCAAAATAGAAGGCCAGCCACTCACATGAAACACACGTGGACGCTGAATAAAAGTGCTCAGCACTCCCTATACAGCCGAAGACATCTAAGTGCTTAGCACTGATTGGGCAGCGTCCAGCGCCGCACGTGCACCTCACGTGGACGTCAGATAAAAAGTGCTTGGCACTTCACATTTAGTCAAAATTACTAAAAGTGTTCAACATTTATTGGACAGCGCCCATGACTGAATGCTTCATATGACACCCATGGGAGCGTCAGAGCGCCAAATAAGTGCTTAGCACTTTTACATGAAAAAAAAGGGCTGAACAAAAAGAGCCCAAATAAATGCTTAGCACTTTTGAATAAAAAAACTAAGTAGACTAGGCCCAAATTGGCTAAATCTCTGAAATTTTCTTGCAGCTGAGCCCAAATGCTCTTTTACTGGATATGAAGCAAAAATGATCTTAGAATGTTATTAAATTGATCTTAGACTCAAATAAGACTAACGCATCCTTAGCAAGAACAAACTGAGTCCAAATGCTCACCCATATGTTTTAAGTCGATCTTAATCTCAAAGCAGATTAACGGTCCTTAAATAAACCTAAACTCAAATCTAAAATATACGGATTTGGGCTGATCCGCGCCCTACGGGAGACGACATAAACTAGTCTCCGCATACAATCCACGGGCAACCTAAACAAACAAAAACACACACGACACGAAGTGAACTGCCGGAGCAAGAGAAAGTGGTTATCACAATGCGAACGTAATTAACTCCAGGGGATTGCGTCTGCAAAGAAGAGCGTCCCCACAATCAAAATCCCCTCATTAAATGAGGGGGAATCTAATAAAGTCTGCTATAACGGTCGCGTCTATCCAAACCTCCGATATATGATGCCATAAATCAACTTGGTATCTTCGAAGAGGTGGACAGATAAATCCAAATAGCATCTGCCCCTAAATTCAAGCAAGACGATCCATCCCAGTTCGTTTCTGTTTCCGACGGTGAAAAAGGTTGATAATCAAGTTAGGATGCTCGAAGATTTGGAAGGGATACCGACTAACGAGGAGAAGCAGTCTCCTACCCTACTTACACAGCCGACATCTATTGATACATCCATATTCCATTCATCTTCTATGGATATTCTTCTTGGGCCTAGAGCACCATATCCAAAATGTTTAAAAGCCAAGAAGCAAGATGATGGAGATGTTTAAACAAGTCAAGATCAACGTCCCTCTTTTAGACATGATTGACCAAGTTCCTTCTTATGCTAAATTTCTTAAAGACCTATGCACTAAAAAGAGACAAACACAAGTGCCTAAAAAGGTTTTTCTAGCTGGAAATATTAGTGACGTAATCCGTAATGCAATACCCATAAAGTATAAGAACCCCGGTCGTCCTACCATTTCTTGCATTATAGGTGTCAAGGTCATAAACCGAGTTTTACTTGATCTAAGAGCTAGTTTGAATCTTCTATATTTTTCAGTCTATGAATAGCTAGGATTGGGTGATCTTCAACCCACGAAAATTACTTTACAATTAGCCGACCGATCCATTAAGAAATTGAAAGGTGAAATTAAGAATGTGTTACTTAAGATAGGGGAATTTATATTCCCTGTAAACTTCATTGTTCTAGAAACACAACCCGTATCTAACCTTAGGAACCAAATTCCAGTGATCTTGGGTCGACCATTCTTAACCATCTCAAACGCGTTGATCAACTGTCGTAATGGTTCTATACAACCTACCTTTGGGAATCTAGAAAAGGAATTGAATAGTTTTAACCTAGGTAGATGACAAAGTGACATATATGATCAAAGTCACGAAGTCAATATGATTTAAGAAGTTTCTCACGATAAGGTGTTTAACTTTGAGAATGGTGGGTTGAAAGAGCTAAAAGAAATATCTAGAGAGGATGCATTTAATAGTGATGACGATGAGAGCGATTCTTCTATAGTTGATACACATGATCAACTTAATGATACTTCTCATAGTCTTCATCATCAACTTAATACGGTAATGTCTCGAAACAGTTTCCTTGAAAATAAAATTTTGTTGTTAGAAAAGGAGAAAAAAGAATTAGTTTCGTTGAATGAATGTTTGAAAAGCGAAAAAGAGAATTTGATTTTGTCTCGAAATTCTTTAAGAGAAGAAAATGATGGCTTGATTGAAATTTTTATTAGTAAAATTGATATTTTAAAATCTTCTACTAGTTCACAAGAAGTTTTGAGAAATGTTGTTTTGATTGATAGATTAAAAAAAGAGAAAAATGATTTTCTAGCATAAATTGATAAATTCGAAAGGGAGAAAATTGAGTTTCTTTCAAAAATTGATATTCAATAAAAAAAAACTATTGATATTTTAAACACTGAAAATGAAAATTTGATTTTGTCATGTGATATTTTAAGAAATGATCATGAAAATTTGGTTTCATCTTTTAAAAGAGAACTTGATTCTTTAAAATTGTCCTGTACTTCTCTAGGAAAGTTGATTGAGGAAATTGCTTCCTTCAAGAAACAAAAAAGTAATTTAATAGTTATTTTTTCTAAGTTTTTAAAAAGACAGGAAACGATTGATTTTTTACCAGGAAAAAGGAAGAAATTTTTAAATAAAGGAGATGTTAATCTTAAAATTTCGAAGATTCAAAAATTCTCTTCATCTGAAATTTTCAACCACCATTCTAAATATAAATCTAGTCCCATGGGTACATCTAATCACACTTGTCGCTATTATGGTGCACATGGTCACTTTGTATATTCTTGTGACTTGAAAAGAAATATACTTTTATATACCAATTTGAAATGAGTCCCCAAAATTTACCCCCATAACCCCAAATTAGTTTGGATACAAAAATGCACATCCACATTATGTTTTGTAGGTATTGAGAATTTGAAATCAAGAAGAATTCAATATAATTAAGCACAACTATACGGGTGTAATAAGGTACGTACTCTAACATAATGAGAACATTGTTTGATTTAAGTGTGGGGGTAATTTTGCACAAAAAAATTCTTTTACTTTTAGGTATTTTTTAAAAAATTAGAAAATTTTGAAAATTAAAATTAAAAAGTGAAAAATGTATATAAAAGAGGGAGAGTTTAAGAAAAATAAGAAAAATGGATGGCTAAATAGATCTGGTAATAAGTTGTCATGAGCCCGTTCCCAAAAGGATAGTATCATAAAGGAGTTACTGGGTTTGAGAAGATATAAGTGGAGTCTACTTTTAAGTTCAAATATTCAAACGATACTCTACTATACGCACATGCACACATCTTGAAACTTGGGATAGTAGAAGGGACCTATCATGCTCCTGTCTATAATTCCCTAGTACGAATAAGAAAAATTAATATCACAAAAAATGAGCACTGTCTTGCAATTCTCAAGGTAGCATAAAAAAATTCAGCGAGGGTGTTTCATCACCTAGTGACTTAGACCAACTGATTTGGGATCATTTGTTGTATTTTAGGTGTTGCAAGATTATGATACTGCTATTTACGCCCAATAAGTAATCATATTCGGTAATCGGTTGGTTAGTGCCTCACGAAATATTAACGGTCGGATGAAAAATGTAGGAACAAATTCATTAATTTGATCATCAATTAAAGAGTAATAGGGAGCTAAGCGCAAGAGTATGGGAAATTGAATTGAATTCTCCGAGTGCAGAGATAATTTTTTTCACATACGTAGGGGTATATGATCATGTTTGAAAGCAAAATAGGTAGGAAAGATTGGAAGAATGATGAGGAAATAATTTTCGGCATAGATCAAGGTCTATTAAGGCATGGTTCATGACGACTGAAAATCTAGTAAATTTAAACTCTTATTTTTCGTATTTTTCTTATCTATTCCTATCTTTGTATATAGTTTTCATTTTCTTATTTTTATTTCCTTTATTTTCTTTTATAGGAATAGGAGTAGGAGTAGGATTTTGTTAGATAGTAGTTTAGTTTAGAATTTGAAACCCTAAATTTGCTCGAGAACCAACAAAAGATAAGTATGGAGGTATTAGATAGGTATAATTTATTGCATATTTTTCTAACTCATTTATCATTTTATTGTCATATATTATGTTGTTCCGGGTATCTTTTGTGAATTATTACAGATAACAAGATTTGGATGCAAAAATGATGGAAAATTATCCTAAAAGAAGGATTATGTGCATATAATGGAAATTCAAGAGAATTATTCAGAAAATCAAAAAACATTTTGCAAATTTGGAACAAATTTGGAAATATCGTTACAAATCAGCAAAGGTTGCATTAAATAGAGGTGAATCAATCATCACAACAATAAATCAGTTGGAGAAACCAAATTAAATCAAAAACAACAAATCAACCTACCTAATTATATACAAAATTTGGGAACAATTCGGAGATCTACGTAACTACATAGTCACAGCGAGATATTCAAGATTTTATGTGCTCAAAAATCATCTAATTGACGATAAAACCACAGAAAAAAATCTGAAGCCACCAAGCCAAAAAACAGTGGCGGATCAATGGTCGATTTTGGGCTATTCGATGAGATTTTTTTATGGGCACGATCGTATTTCCACATAGATTAATATGAGATATTGGGTTTCGACTTTTGAAGATTCTGAAGGCTGGTAACAGTATCCAACATAGCAATTAGAATATATTATCATAATTGTTAGAAAGTAGATTCTCTTATATTTTCTATTACTTGTTCTCCAATCTTTCTTAGTACATAAGCACTTGTATAGCCTTAGGGTCTCATATCTCTCTCATCTCTCTCATAACATTCAAGTTAGGGTTTTCAAGGAGAAGATATCGAGTCTATTGTAAGTACTCTTGATTATGAATAAGATTTATTTTTCTTTTATAAATATGAGTAACTAATTCTTTTCTAGGGTTTTGTTTGTATTTATTTTGTAGTTGAGTAATCTTTTAGCTTTTTTTTCTATACTTTTATGATGAATGTCTTATGATTTAATTATCCTCTTTATAGTTTTTCATCTATTAAATTAATCTCATAATGAAAGTTGACGCCTAGAATAAAATTAGGGAAGAGTGATAACACCAATAATCTAATTAGGTTAAAAAAGTTTGACAAACTAGAAACTTAATTAGGGAAGATAAGAAAATAATTTAATCACAAGATATTCAACCTAGCTAGTTAAAAGGGATCTAGATTAATCGATAAAATATTAATTATAGATTCATGACCTACATATTTTTGTGGAAGATTAAAACTAGGTTACTTCTAATTAACTAGAACTATGGTTTTAATATGATCTAGATGATATTATAATTTTGATAGGCTATTTCTATAATTTAAATATAACCTATGCTTAGTTATAATTAATGGAAATATATTAGAACTAGATTAGAAAAGAGATAAATCTTTTAAACCAACCATAGAAATAAAGCAAATAAAAACCCTAGATTTCTCTCTCTCTTGAAAACCAACTTTTATTTTATTTTGCATTTAAATCTTTAGATTTTAAAAACAACTCAACTTTAACTTAATTTAAAAATAGTTAACACACCTCTCTATAGGAACGATTTTCAAGTACAACTGTGATAAGTTGTATACTTGCGGTTAAAATTGGAGGACTAATAAAATCCACATCAAGGGTGCTAATCTTAAGAGGTCCGATTTCATTTCTTATTTTGAGGTCCACTTTTTACACACACAATATGTTGTGTTTTTTACCGATCTACACCGATCATCGTGATCTACATATATTAGATAAGTTATTTATCAAATTTTATAAGATTTGGAGACCTTTAACTAATCCATCATCAATAGACTAAAAATCCGACGGCTTTACGACTCATGAAAAACAAGATCACTTCATAGATGTGTTAGAGGACTCTAAATCTAATGAAACTTCATATATAACCAGTCTAATATAAGTAGATCAAATTGAAAGGCACGGATTGGTGAAAAACACGGAAGGTTGTGTGTTTAAAAGTTTGGTCTCAAAATAACAAATGAGAACCGGCCGAAAGGATTATCTCCATATATATATATGAGGTTAATGGAGGAAAGGTGCCACAGGAGGGAATTTCCTCCTTTGGCGTCGGAAAAATGCACTCTCCATGATTTTTTTCGACGATCGGCATATATCACCTCCATCTTTATCATCTAAGATGTGGATACACCAAATTTCATGTGATTATACCATTTTTTTCACCGTTGATTTAGTTGGTGCAAAATTAATGGTTTAACGACAATAGAACTTTTTACATTGCTAATTCAACGGTGAAAAAATGGTGGAATCACATGAAATTTAGTATATGCACATCTTAGATGATAACGATGATGATGATGGACACCGATCGTTGGAAAAAATGGTGGAGGTTGTATTTTTGCGACGCCATAAGAGGAAATTCCCTCATATGGCAGCTTTACTCCATTATTCTCTCTCTCTCTATATATATATATAGAGAGAGAGGGGGGGGGAGAGTAATGAAGAAAAGAGGTCCTAGAAGACTTTTTCGTTAGGTGGCGTTAAATATCTATAACCTTCACGATTTTTTCTGACGATCGGCATCTATTATCATCATCTTTATCATGAAAGATGTGGATAAACAAAATATCATGTGATTCCACCATCTTTTCACCGTTGAATTAGTAATGTAAAAAGTTCTATTGTCAATAAACCATTAATTTTGCACCCACACACAGAGAGAGAGGGGATAGTGGAGGAAAAGTGCCATAGGAGGGAATTTCCTCTTATAGCGTCGGAAAAATACACCCTCCATAATTTTTTCGACGATAGGTATCCATCACCTCCATCTTTGTCATGTAAGATGTGGATATACCAAATTTCGTGTGATTCCATCACTTTTTCACCGTTGATTTAGTGGGTGTGTAACACTCTAGAACCCGGTACAGTATTTTAAGATTTATCAAGTTTTTTTTTTGCTCTAATAAAACTATTTTATTTATTTTAGAGTTTAATAATTTGTCATAGTAGAATATAATTATCTGGTTGGTTAAATAAAGGATAATTGTTATTTTAAATTTAGTTGCTAACCTAATTATTATGCATACAATATTTTTGCTTAACATTATTTGTTTGTTGAACCATAAATATATGGTAGTTTATCTTTTGGTATGATAATATAACTAAAATCCTTGTTAAATCTTTATATATATATATATATATATATATATATATATATATATATATATATAAACCCAAATCTCATCTCTCGCCAGCAAATAATTTTCTCTCTTCCTACCCAATTAATTAAGCAGACCCCTAACAAAATCTCTCCCTCTCTCTAATCAATTTTCCTTCTCTCTCCAATCATATATACATATTCTTTTTCCCTCAAAACAAACCCAAAATTATCTCTTTTCTTCTTCTCCGAGAACCGATCGAGCCCTGAATCCTTTGCCTCAACCTCGGACAAAAACCTAGCACCCCCATCAACCACCATCAACCCCGAGCATCTCACTTTCTCCCTCTTCATCAAGATCCTCTCCTCCTCCGAACCTACTCCAGCCCAACTCACATCTCCTTTGCCATCTCCTCTTCATCCATCAATTCCTTCAACTCTCGCCTGCAACCATCACCACCTCTCCATCGTGCAACTCCATCGAAACCCTACATCACCGGTGACTCCAACACCAAACCGAACCCAAACCCTCGTCGTCATCACCTAACCCGAGAACCAAACCCTCATTGAGATCACTCTTTTTCCTTCAGCCTTGCAACCTCATGACCGAGACTTCACCTTCGACTCCATCACCGACGAGCCCATTGATGAAGGTTTCTTTTCACCTTCTTTCTCTGCTTTTCCCGAGTCAAACTTTCTTCTCCAATGCCTTCTTTTGTCAGAGCTCAGAAATAGTTCCACCATGCACAACATTTTCTGTGCCGAGACTTAAATGCCTCCCTTTATAATCTAAACAATTCTCCTCTTCTCTCTCATTTTCAGAGAATCATTTTAACAGAGAAGAGTCATGGCTTGCAATCGTCCGCATGCTAATCGGCAGCCATGGGAGATACCTATCGAGAAAATTGTTCATCATTTTGTTGCACGCTTGGTGAATTCTGCTCTCACGGATGACCAATATAATACGGTGCTGTACGAGCTCTTGACTCGTAGAGGATCTCCTCTCTCCATCGGCTACATTTGACTCCGGATGATCTTCCTGTCCGTGCTCGATGGCATTCCCCCTCATACAATGGAGATGACTCCGGCGATGCTTGACGCAACTGAGGACAAGATCGAGTGCTTTATGAGGTGCTTTTGATTACCAAGCCTCTGAGGGATCACTCAGTTCAGCTGCTAAGCCGGATACGGGCTTAGCGGACCATCATGTCTGCCTTCGCCGATGGACACGGCGCTAACCGATGGGGAGAAACTTCTCGCGAAGATCGCCGCTTCGATATGGTGGAGAAGGCTGAGAGGGATTTAGAAAACTTTATTCATAGTTTTGTAAACCCTTGTACTTTTGATCCCGTGTTTGGTGATCTATTTCCTATAGCATAAAATGTTTATTTAAATGCTTTCTTTTTATCATTGACCATCAAGTGCTTCATTTCGAATACATGTTCTTCCTCTGATCCTATTGTTGCAACCTTCTATGCGCGTGTATGAATGAGCCTTCTTTCACACATAACTGTAAACGAAACTTAAACCGGTGTAAACACCCATGCGTTCCCTTCTTCTTCCTGAAATCACTATCACAACCGATCACCTGCAAGCCTTGAACCAAAAATCCAAAACCCTTGTGCTAGCTTCCAACCGAAACGAGACCCTACCAGACCGAATCGAGGAATCTAAGCCGAGCACCTTCGCCGCCGTTGAACCCAAGCCCAAGCAACAACCAAGCACCTAAGACGAGCCAAGTTCATCGAGATCCCCAGTCATATAGCATCAAGCTTGGATTTTGCGTAATATCGTCATTATCCGTCTCCAAAGCAAGTATTCTTGTCCTTCATTTTAGTCAATGCAATATCGGAAATTCTCTAATTAAAACTATAAATTTACAACGTTTGAATAAAATGGTAATATTATGTCGTTCATTAATATACAATGAAATACATGTATACATGATGAAAACTATAGGAACTAGAGCACCCATTAATCAAATTCACCCTTTAAACCGTGTTTTGAGATTATATTTGTTTCAATGATAAATCCGGATATTAAAATGGAGATGTTTGCACATTCATGTTGATACTTGTGTACATTATTGACACTATCTTATTAACACCACTTGCTTGACATGACATGCATGTTCATAATTATTGATTCTTTACATTAAAATGAGATCACTAATTAAAATGCTGAAATATTTGCCATGACACAATCTTTCCCTGTTGACAAGTTTCCATTCTGTACCATTAACAAGATATTACATGTTCCAGTTAAATCAGCTTTCTTAATTTCTTGTTCTACAGTGGGTCCCACGGATTCAAGAGGTGGCCCCCGCCCCTTAGCATGACACTTGGCGTGGTACTTTGTTCTGTGAGCAAGATCCGGGTCCCGGCAATTACCCACTTTAGTGACCCACTGGGATATGACTTGATCGACTTGACCTTTTTACATGCTTACATCATATTATTGTCATATCTATATTTACATGTGCACGCGGGCTTTACTTCACTCACATATTTATGATATCACACACACACACACACACACACACACAATCACTTATTCCTTTCATATTTGAGCCCGTGTTTCCTTACCCCTAAGGCCCTACCCTTAGCTTGGGAATTCTCCAGCAAATGTTGACGTACAACACTTGAACTCACGATAGACTAGATTACTGTCATGCCCCACCCCCAATATAGAGAGTATTGTCCATTCTGGCCGAAACCGCACATTTTTGTCCTCCGAGATGAACCGGACCCGACTAGAGGCCACTTCCCAGGAGGTCACCCATCCCAGAACTTCTCTGGCTCGAGCACGTTTAACTACGGAGTTCTCAAGCTCCTGTAGTACCGATTCACTTAAAAGACGCCTCTATATTGAAGAGTAGTATCATTTCATTTATAGCTCCGGATCTGCCATTTTTCGGAATGTATTATTCCTCATTGTTCTACAGCAGGTCCCACGGATTCAAGAGGTGGCCCCCACAGATTCAAGAGGTAGCCCCCGCCCCCTTGGCATGACACTTTGTTCCGTATGACACTTTGTTCCGTGAGCAAGAATCGGGTCCTGACATTCTCCCCACTTTTGAACAATGGTTCGTCCTCGAACCACAGACCTATTATTGAGGGGCCGGCTTGATACCATTCTGTCATGCCCCACCCCCAATATAGAGAGTATTGTCCGCTTTGGCCGAAACCACATGGTTTTGTCCTTCGGGACGAACAAGACCCGACCAGGGGCCACTTCCTAGAAGGTCACCCATCCCAGAACTTCCCTGGCTCGAGCACGTTTAACTACGAATTTCTTAAGCTCCTGTAGTGTTGGTTCACTTAAAAGGCGTCTCTATATTGAAGAGTGGTATCATTTCATTTATAGTTTCGGATCTGCCCTCTTTCGAAATGTATTATTCCCCATTGTTCTACAGTAGATTCTACAGATTCAAGAGGTGGCCCCTACCCCGTTGGCATGACACTTGGCATGTCATTTTATTCCGTGTGGCACTTTGTTCCGTGAGCAAGAACCGGGCCCCGAAAATTACCCTCTTTAGTGACCCACTACGATATGACTTCACCGACTTGACATGTTTACATGCTTGGTTCATATTATTGCCATATCTATATTTACATGTGCACGCGGGCCTCACTACACTCACATATTTATGATATCACACACATACACACACTATAATGATTGAGTACATGTTAGGATGTTCTGACATCTTTGAGACTTGCCATCTCAGGTTCAGAAACCGATTCATAGGCAGAGCAGGATCAGAGTGACTATCAGGAGTTTACCAAAGATCGGTAGTATTTGTAAGTTTATTTCTATTTTATTTCAGTTGCTATTAGAATGTGTGCCATCGCGGGACGTTAGGAATGATGTATCTTTATTTTGGATCATATATTTTTTTTATTCGAATCTTTTATCTTCCATGAATATTTTATTGGATCTATCATCATCTTATGATTCCATTTTTTATATTACTCGTTATTCTTGCAGTACGATATTAGTATTATATCTTGAATATTATCGTAAATATTTAGAGAGAGCCTTACATATGACTATGGCAAGGCGATTTTCTCCTTGTCTAGGAGTACTGGCGGTTTCGGTCCATATTTCCGCATTCCGAGAATTAGGGCGTTACAGGGTGCCATATTAACGGTTTGCCGACAATAGAACTTTTTAGATTGCTAATTCAACGGTGTGAAATGGTGATGGATCACATGAAATTTGGTGTATCCACATCTTAGATGATAAAAATAATGATGATGTGTGCCAATCGTCGAATAAAATGGTGAAGGATATAGATTTTTGACGCCACCTAACGAAAAAGCCTTTTAGGACATCTTTTCTTCATTATTCACACACACACAGGCTAGTGATCCATTACAAACCGGTCCACGTTTTTTTAAAACGGGAACTCTTGGTCTACAACATATTTTAACGATCCGATCTATTCAAGTTGGTTATCCCACCCTCAAATATACGCATATGAAAAATTAAGGAATTTAAAGACCATTAACATATGCATCGATGGGTGCAAAAATGAACCTCTTTTGATAACGCAACATAAACTTTATCCGATGTGTGCAAAAAATGAACCTCTTTCAATAATGCAATATAAACTTTATCCGATGCATGGGTTAGAGCTCTTTAAATCTCTTGATTTTTCATATGCGTATATTTAAGGATAGGGTGATCAACTTGAATAGATCGGATCGTTAAAATATGTTATAGACCGGGAGTTCCTATTTTTAAAACCGCGGACCGGATTGCTATGGATCTCTCTCTCTCTCTCTCTCTCTCTCTCTCTCTATATATATATATATATATATATATATATATATATATATATATATATATATATATATATATATATATAAAGGGATGTGATCCTATGAGGTCCGGTTTTATTTCTTATTTTGAGATCCTCTTTTCAAACACACAACCCGTCGTGTTTTTCACTGATCTGCTGTTCATCGTGATCTACACGTTTTAGATATGTTATGTATCAAATTTTATAAGATTTAAAGACATCTAACTAATCCATCAAATAGACTAAAAAATCGACGGTTTTACGATGCATGAAAAATAAGATCGCTTGATGGATATATTAGAGATCTCCAAATCTAATGAAACTTTATACATAACCTATCTAATACAAGTAGATCAAAATAACATGTACGGATCAGTGAAAAACACGGTCGGTCATGTGTTTAAAAGTTTGACCTCAAAATAAAAATGAGAACTGGCCTCATAAGATCATATATATATATATATATATATATATATATATATATATATATATATATATATATATATATATATATATATATATATATATATATAGTGTGGATCCGTTAGGACGAGTTCGTATTTTTCAAATTCACGAACTTTTTCGTGTGACTTCATTTTAACGATCCGCTCCGTCCAAGGTGTTCTACATGTCGTAGATAGTGTATAGATGAAAAATCATATCGAATAGAAGTGTTTTGCATGTGCAAAACCTTGTTTTAAAATTTTAAAAACTACACGGCTGAAATAAATCCACACAATTTTCACATGCAAAACACTTTCATTCGAGTTGATTTTTTATCCATCACTATCTAGGACATATAGAACACATTGGACGGAGCGGATCGTTGAAAGAGATCACACAAAAAAGTTCATGAATTTGAAAAAATACGAACCCGCCCTAATAGATCCGTACACTATATATATAAGGGAGTGCTTTATTGCAAACCGGTCCACGTTTTTTAAAAACGGAAACTCTTGGTATATGCCATATTCGAACAATCCGATTTGTTCAAATTGATCATCCTATCCCCCCTCTCTCTCTCTCTATATATATAACCTCTCTCTCTCTCTTTCTCTTTCTAGAGAGAGAGTAATGGAGGAAAGATGTCATAGGGGGAATTTCCTCCTATGACGTCGAAAAAATACAATCTTCATCATGTTTTCCGACGATCGGCACCCATCATCTGCATCGTTATCATCTAAGATATGTGTATGCCAAATTTCATGTGATTCTACAACTTTTTCACCGTTGAATTAGTGGGTTCAAAATTAACGGTTTACCGACAATAAAACTTTTTACATTGCTAAATCAACAGTGAAAAAATTGTAGAATCACATAAAATTTGGCGTGCCCACATCTTTAGATGATAACGATGAATATGATGAATTCCGATCGTCGGAAAACATGATGGAGGGCGTATTTTTTCGACATCATAGGAGGGAATTCCCTCCTATGGTTTCTTTCCTCCATTATTCTCGTGTGTGTATATATATATATATATATATAGAGAGAGAGAGAGAGAGGGAGGGAGAGAGAGGAAAGATGCCATAGAAGGCGTCGGAAAAATGCATCCTCCATGTCTTTTTTCGACGATCGGCATATATCATTTCCATCTTTATCATCTAAGACGTGGATACACCAAATTTAATGTGATTATACCATTTTTTCACCATTGATTTAGGTGGTGCAAAATTAACGGTTTACCGACAATAGAACTTTTTACATTGCTAATTCAACGGTGAAAAAGTGGTGGAATCACATAAAATTTGGTGTATGGACATCTTAGATGATAACAATGATGATGATAGATGCCGATCGTCCGAAAAAATGATGGATGTTGTATTTTTTCGACGACATAAGAGAAAATCCCCTCCTATGGCCTCTTTTCTCCATTATATATATATATATGTATATATCATGTTTCTTATGTGCTGACATGATACAGTTGATTTTTTCATCCGAATATTATATGTTTTATAGCTTATTTTGTATTTAGGTGGTGTTGTCAATCATACATGTGGAGCATGCAATGAATAATTCACATCATAGAGTTAGTTCTTCATGCAGGCATTAGTCATGAATCATGATCATTACATAATCAATATATAATAACAAATTTAATTGCTAAAACTCACTTGGTAAACGTTCATGTTAGCACATCAAACATAGACTTAAATATTATTGCGAACAACCATCACCACGTTTTCCCACAGCATGCCACATAAACCTTATCGGGATTTATAGTTGGGATTGTTCAAGCTTTTATAAAATTATTTGGATATTAGAAACTACCCATGATTCATTTTTTTTCCTTAAAAAAATTTTGTTTGAAGATGTTTAGGCCCAAGCTTTAGTCCTCATGCGCAAAATTTCATAATGGCCCCTCGATTTTCCTATAATTGCAAAAAAACTCTCATTTTCCCTCCAATTTTCCCCATGAATCAAAAAAAAATCAAAAAAGGTGGCCCATCAATACTACCATATAATGCAAATAATATTGCTTAGAGTCCACCTTTTTCATTTTTTGGAAACAAAAAAGGAGAAAATTTCTCAAATCTTAGAGTTTCCATATCATCAAAGAAAAAGACAAAAATAATTAAATTTCTCCATTTGTTGAAAAACAAAGAAAAAAGAATCCTTTTAGAACTTGGGACAAAAAATGAACTTTCTAGAAATTAGTTTGAATTCCAAATTCAATTTACATTATACTCAAATTTAAGATAAAAAAGAACTTTCTAGAAATTATTTTAATTTTATCATTTTTCAAATTCTACTTTCATTTATTTATAACTATCTTCTTTTATTTAAACATGATAAATAACATATTATAATATCTTCTAGAATACTGTTGATCCAAATTTCTAAAATGACTGTTTTATTGACTTTTTATCATTCAAAATAATTTTAAACCAAAACCCCCCATTTTATATTTATCCATGGGCTCAAAAAATCTTTTTTGGACTCTAAATAGGATAAAGCTACAAAGTCGTGTAGACATGCAAAATGCTAGTTTTCCCTATAATTGCAAAAAAGGCCCCCATTTCTCCTCTGCCGTAAAATTCCAAAATGCCCCTCATTTTAATTCCTCCCCATAATTCCAGAAAAAATAAAAAAGGTCATCATTTTCCTTGCAATTGCAAAGAAATCACCACATTTTCTCTTCTAGGGGAAAATTTCAAAAAGCCCACACATTTTCCCTATAACTGCAAAAAATAACCTTAATTTATTTTCCCATGATAGCAAAAAAAACCCTAATTTTCCCTATAATTTTCCCCGCAGAGGAAAATTTTCAAACTATTTTTTATCATGTACTGCAAAATATCAAAATAACAACAACAACAGAAAAACCAAATAAAATGAAAAGATATCAAATAAAAGATAGAAAAAAGATCAAATAAAAGATCAAAGATAAAAAAAAAAGGATTAAACTTCAGGCTCTGTCATGCAGTGGAAAATATAAAAAAAATTATCATAGAATATCAACTAAAATAAAAAAAAAAATCAAATGAAATATTTTAAAAACCAATAAAATTTCAAAAAATACATTTCGCCGTTCTTCAATATAACTTATTTATGTTCATGTCGTAAACTTTCTTAAACGAACTGCAACAATACAGTAAAACTTCTCATGCAGCATTACATTTTAATTTCTTAATGTAAAATGTTTAATAAGCGGCAACTATTTTATTGCAGCTATATTTGGAAAATCTTGAAAATGTTTGAAAATTTCTTTAGAATATCTGGAAATTACAGAAAGGCCCTCCATTTTTCCTATATTTGCAAAACGGTCCCTTATTTTTAACCATGATCCAGTGCTCTTCTGGAAATTTATACATAGCCCCCTAGATTTTAATAAAATTCGCATTCGGCTCCTCCACCTTACAATACACCTGGAAAAATGCAAGAAAATTTTGAATCATCCCTGGAGTCCATGTAAATGTCTATTTGGCCCTTCCAAATCTTCAAAAATCTTTAAAATCTTGAGAAAAATCTTGCAAATCGTGAAAATCTTTGGAAAATTCTTGAAACTATTTCTACTTCAGCCTTCCAAATGGCTCATCCACATCTATTTGCGATACAAAATCTTGCGAAAAACTTCAAAAAATGTTTCCAAAATACTTCAAAATTATTTCGGAAAAATCTTCAAAATATTGAGAAAAATCTTCTATCTAGAAAATCTTTCGAAAAACTTTGCTAAAATCTATGGAAAATTCTTTAGAATCTTAGGAATATCTTGAAAACATTTCAAAAAATTCACATAAAATATTAGAATAATAAAATTTAACTGTATTTTCTCCGGTCCCGTGCTTCGGAACGGGATCCGCTTGCTAGTAACAAGTAAAGTTGTATATATTATAAGGCTCAAATTCAAAACACTATAAAAAACCAGACCCTTGTTGGTTGAGACTACCCAAAAACACTTTTTAAATGTTCAAGTAACTTCTACAAAACTTTTAAGAAACTAGACGTAACCACAACAAAACTTTCAAAAAATTATGGAAAACTGCCACAACTAAGATGCCACGTCAGAAAAAACAGCAAGAAAATATCACAAAACTTTCAAAATATGGTAGTTTCTTGTAATTATAAAAGTTTATGGCAGCTTATTCCCATACGGATCAAGTTTTTGGTACTTTTTTAGATTAAGCTATATTAAGATTCAGCGATGGTAAACTAATTTGGGAATGGAGTTATACTTTATAAACCAGAGTTTCATAAAGTTAGCGAAACTCAACTCTAAAATGCAGACTCTGCCATATTTGGGTATGGAGTTAGGAAAACTAGAGTTTATGATTAAGTGGAGGCAAAGCGGATGCAAACTATGGTTTGCAACCCTCAAACTCCATTTTAAAATAAACCGTATGGTCATCAATTTTTTTCTCTCTCCTTTTTTGTGGCTACAACACTATTCAGATTTGCATATAACATGGTTTAATTATGACGGTTTTCTCTCCGGCATTGCAATGTTGATTGTTTGATTAAATATGAGATTGAACATATTGCTAAAAAATATTCAGGTTTCTCAAATTTTTACGACAGCATATTAATGCTGGGATGAGGTTTTGTCGAATGCTGAAGTACTAGTTAGGAAAGTTTTATCCAAATAATTGCTTGGTCGTCAAATCTTAATAAATATTCTGAATGTGGAAAAATAGGAAGCTGAACAAAAGTTATTCAAGTACAAACTTTAAAAAAAATTAGTTAACTTTCTTCATAGAAAATGGTGAAATCAGCAAATAAACCTAAAATGTGAGAAAACAAGCCAAATGGTGTAAATAGGTTGGTTAGCTTTGTCAACTGTGGTTTCAAAAACCAACCAACAAAACTTTAATTTTTTTAATTTTAATTTGACCTGTTCCAATTCCAAAGAGAAATGTGCTCCGCTCCACACAAAAAAATAAAAATAAAAATTATTCCTCTCATTCTCCCTCCCTCTCTCTCTCTCTCTCTCAACTTTTCTTATTACTTCTTGTTATTACTTGCGGCTGCGATCTCAAAATCTTCGCTTCTCTCAGGTATCACCCATCAATGATCCCAAATCCAGTTTTAGATAAAAAATTTATTCCTATCAATCTTTAGCTCTAAACCCTAGACTGGCAAATTTTTTTTCATAATTTTGTTTAAAAATTTGATCTTTTTTGGTTTATAAGTTTGAATCCATCATCAAATCATTGGGGGATCAGCACAGCACTTATGTTACACGGATAGCAATTTGTTATTGAAGCAGCTATATCATTGATTGCTGACATTCACATTGCATGCTCAAATTAATTTGCACAACATGATCTCTCATTATATTCCTATATATTTTGCCTTTGGTTATAATGAATGCATTTTGAAGTTGCTTTTAATTCTTTCTGCGGAATAGATATGGCATCTAAGGCAAAGGAGATAGTAGTTCATATCAGAAAAGGATTGGTGTTCTCCGTCCGAATCGTTTACAGATCGGGCCGCGATCATCCTTTCATATGGAGCACGTTTTTTTTATTGATGTTGCTGTACAGATATCTCCCATGCCTATTTTCGTTTGTCGTCTATTCCTCGCCCGTCGTTGTTTGTGCTGCTCTTCTTCTTGGGACTCTTCTGATTTTAGGGGACGCAAATATTCCTCTTGAAACAGACGAGGCGCGAAACGTCGGATGTGGGAATGATAGTGTTGTTGTCAGTGAAGACAAGAATGCAAAAGAGGTTGGCAATGTAGTCGGTAGTAGAACGCTGAGCGAAGAAGAGGGGGACGCAGAGCTAGAAACGGCGGCATGTTCGTTGGTAAATGAAGAGATTTCTAACCCTGCTGCATTGATTAGCGGTCACTTACCTTGGCAATCGGTCGAACATGGTGACGATGCTTCTTCAGGATCTGATGAATCCGATAAAGAGGAGGAGTCATCGCCCGATGCCTCTGTTTCTGATATCATTCCTATACTTGATGAGCTTCACCCGCTTTTAGATTCTGAAGCCCCACTTCCTTCTGTGCTTAGATCTGTTGATGATGATGATTCCGATGCGGCCTCTAGCATAACATCGCAGGATCAAGAATCCGATGATGGCAGTGTTGAGGAAGAAATTGAAAATCAAGAAGACGAAGAAGATGAAGAAGCACAAGAGGAGAAAGATGATGCTACCGAGGTTGTGTTGAAATGGACAGCCGATGATCAAAAGAATCTTATGGACCTCGGGACTTCTGAACTTGAAAGGAACCAGAGGCTGGAGAACTTGATTGCGAAGCGAAGAGCAAGAAAATTTCTAAGCTTTCACGGGGAGAAGAATTTAATAGATCTAGACAGCATCGATCCTGTCCCGCCAAACACAGAGGGTTGTTCACGATTCAATTTTCAGATATCGCCCATTTCTGCGCCGAGAAGAAACCCGTTTGATGTTCCCTTTGAAGAGGAAATTAGGGGCCTCCCCCCTATTCCCGGCTCTGCTCCTTCGGTTTTGCAACCGCGAAGAAACCCTTTTGATGTTCCGTACAATCATGAAATGTTTGTTCCTTCTCCTTCTCCACAAAGAGAGATGTTTATCCGAAGGCAGGAGAACTTCATCATGGGCACATCTTCTTCTGGTGATATGAAGCAAGAGCCGCAAGATTCTGTACTTGAACCTTATTTTGTACCTGAATCAGGCTTTATTCCGTTCAATAGAGAATCAAGAGAAAAGGACGGCGATTCAAAGGTCAACTCTTCCCATGAATCTGACACTACTTCTTCAGAAATGGATCCCGAGGATCATAAGGAGCTTGTAGAATCAGAAGTGCATCCAGAGAATCATTATGTTGAACCTGCAAATGAATATAGCCAGTCCTCTTCTGACGAAGTTGATTCTATGCATGTATCTCATGAGCAGATTGGGGTTGATGAAACTATGGCCTTAAATGCTTCTTCTTCTGTCCCTAGAGAGACTCAGGAGACCGCCGATGCTTTTGGTGCAGTTGAAATGGAAATTAGACGAGGAGACTATAGCTCAGCTGATTCAGATGCTGAGAAACTAGAGGTGATAGAAGAGATGTATGATGATTCAAGCTCCCCATCGTCAGCTGAATCATATGAGAACGATTCAAAAACGAGTGTCAATGAATCAGAGATTCCTGAGCAGGCAAGGGATAACTCCTTAATGTATCCTGATGATTCTATGCAGTCGGTTTCTGCAGATTTCGACTTAAGCATTGTGACTGAGAGGGTAGATGACGGTCAAGTTACTGATCCTGTATATGATTCTAGTCCTTCAGCAATTGAAAAATCCCTTTTTAACGCTTCAACGCTTGAAGATGCTTTGTTATTTGCAGGTAAGGCAGTTTTTACTTATTTATTTCATTTTTGGTAAATGCTTCAAAGTTTCCCATAGTTTACAGCGAGTACCTTGTCTTGTTTTTTTTCAAACAACGAAATGTTTTCTTTTTGTGGTTGCGACCCCCGGGTGTGGTTGTGTACAGTTACCAAAGTGCCCTTGTTGCAGGATTGCACTTGTCGGTTTTTTTGTTTGTTTGTTTAGTGGTTAGGGTCTAGGGGGTAAGGTTTGAGGAAGTGAACAGTTAAGATTTGGGTTCTCTTATATTAACTACGACTGGTATTAGCTTTAGATTAACGCTTTAAGTAGCGGTCTAGGGACCACCTAGGCTGAAGCAACCTTTGCCCAATTTGGAGCTAGATGTTGGAATTAAGCGATTAAAATTCTTGCTCGATTTTGAGCGGGCCAGTCCATTTAGGCACGCATCTCTAGGAGGAATTAAACAACACCTAGACATTTTCTTTATTGTTATATGGTAATTTGATCGTTATTAATTTTTCTCTAACTAATGTCATTTATGGTTCATTATACTATTACATTATTAAATATTTATTCATTATAGTTTTAATAACATTGCTTATATTGTTTTGGTAATGGTTTTAAACTTTTATCTAATTTTAGCAATTGTAATTACTTTTTTCATATACCAATATCTAAATAAATAAAAAGCAAATCCCCCTAACGCGTTAGGCGGCCTGAGGCTTTTCAGAACATTGGTTTGAGGGCCAAGGATAAGAGGTTGTAAATCGATTTGTTAACTGCGTTAGGAATAGTTCTTAAATTTAGATTTAATAATAAAAAGAGATGAAAATATATCTGAGTAGATATTTTAATATAAATATCAGTTTGAAATTCTAATTTACAAGGGAAATTTGTTTCTAGACCTATTGTTGGGAGATGATTTATATTTAAGCCCAATTTTTCAAATTGTCAAAAAAACTCAATACTAATATTATATGGAAGTTCTAGGCCAATACGACTTATATGTATATAAGTTGAGTTAATTATTTTTTTGAAAATACCAACCTTGCCCCTTTTATACGTTAGCTTGATAATTGCCCCTAAAATGATAAATGCCAAGATATCAAACATTTCTTTTCCTCCTCTGGTTTTTCTTGCCCTCTTTATTCGTTTCCACATCTCCTATTGGATTTCTCTAGTTACTCTTATCCATGCCAAAGCTTCAAAACCATCAATGTCTTTATAATGATGGTTTTGAGCTGATTCATGTTTTCTTTTGAATTTAATAAGGTAAGGAGTATTGTTTAAATTTGAATTGGATTTTGGGTTCCAAGACGGAATATATGTTATAATATTGGGTTCTACGAATGCATGAGTTAACTTTCCTTATCGGCTTGTATGTTCATTTTTTTGAGATAAAAGTACCAGTTCATGTTGCAAGTACGCTAATAAACCCTAGAGGAGGGGGGGGGGGGTTGAATAGGTTTGGATAATATTGTCTCTAACTTTAAAACTTCTAGCAATATATTCGAGCAATTTAAGAACAGTTTAAATAAAAACAAATATATTTGCATTAAATATAAATAAAAGAGACAAGAAATGCAAACTCAAACACAGCGATTTTAGAATGGTTCGGCGCCCTTCGTCTAGTCCACTACCTAAAAGCTCCCTTGTCTTTAGGACTTTTCTCAATCCACTGTAATGCTCGTTCAACCGGGTGGAGAAACCCTTTACAATTTTCCGTTTCGTCCCAGAAAGCTCATAACCATTTACAAAGTAGACAATGTTTTTCTCTTTTCAACAAGATGAGAGAATCATTATAGCTCGAACAGTTAACAACTTTTTTTTATAGGATTGAAAACTAATAAGCTTGGGATGAATTTAAAATTCGAGAGAAAAATATTTGAGATGGTTGTCACTGTTGTATGATGGAATGAAGAGTTGCTATATTTATAGATAAGCCTTCGTATTTGAAAGATTCACCCAAAATCTTACAATGATTTATTCCAACGGCTAAAATATTCGAATCTCTGACCAAATAAAATTAAATGCTACCGGTTCTTAAAAAATTTCCTTGTAGAACCCAACGATATCTTCTTGAGCAAATATCACTATATCATCATATAGCCAGTGAATAGATAATATACCATATAACCTTAACTAGCCGTATGAAAAACAAATCCTTAGAAAGCACATGGATTTATATGACACTAATTAAATATTAAATTGCAAATGTAACCAATTTAGAACCAGAGCTCATAAAGGAATTGATATGGTGACGTCATCAATTGTATATCCAGCAAATACAAAAAAAACTTAGCAAAGATTAGGAATAAAATAATATATAGTTGCATGCATGTTTAAATAGGTAAAATAGTACTAAAAAGGTTCATAAAATTATAATAAAATAATATTTAGTCCCACAATGGTAACGAGAACCGTTGACATCAATTTTGATATAAAACGAGAAAATAAGTTTTATCTCAATTTTTAATAATATAAAATGACTTTTTAATTTGAAAATAGTTTAAATCTTAGAAAAACATTTTAGAATTTATAAAAACATATGCAATATGAAAATTTAAGCGTGCGTGTTTTCTCAAGCTTATTAGACCTAATCTCTTGACACTGAAGTCCAAAAGAAAATAAAAAGAAAACCCAACCTAACTATAACTTTAATCGGTATTTGAGTTTTTATCTTTTTCGGCTTTAAAATTGATCTTTAAAATGTTGATTTAGTGAAATCTAAAATATCGACCTTCATCCTCCTTTCCTCTGGATTTGACGATTTGAGTTCAGACATCCGTCCTCCATCAATTGTTCCATGATATATAAGAGTCCTACAGGATTGTTAATTCAAAATATAAAACGAGTTGTTTGTCAATAATCAAAATTATATTGGGATGAGTCCAGCACATATTGCACTGGTACTATTGTTTCATCTGGATAAGAGGTATATGGGGCTAAATACAAATTGGTAGTATTTTTATTGGGGAAATTGTTTCCGGGCCCACTTTTGAGAAGTGACTTATTTTTAAACCCACGTAATTCCAAAATTGCTAAAAAAACAATACTTAGAAAATACGAATGTTTCAACCGCAGATGTATTCTTATTAAAATATTCTTTCAAAATAACATCATTGCTCTTTTATCAATCATAAAACTATTAGCAAATCATAACACTATTTAGCAAATCATAATATATTTTGTTAAATCATATCGCTATTTATCAAACCATAAAATTGTTTGTCAAATCATAAATATAACTTTATTTATCAAATCATAATATACATTTTATGAAATATACAATGAATATTATTGGCATTACATACACAAATAAGTGTACAAATTAAGGTTTGGGTATAGAAGAAATTCAGTAACATATTTTCCCATAATTATGGAACTTGTTGGGTTTAAAAATAAATCATGTCAAGAAATTGGGCCCAGACACAATTTTCCCTTCTTTTTTCTATATTCTTCGTGTGGTTTTGTTATTTTTTAATATAGCATTTTCTTCAGATTTCTGTTATTTTCCTTGTCGATTGTTCCTATTAGCTGATGTGCTCCAATGTGTGGATAGCTTCCTTTTGGTGGTTTATGTGCGTCTCAACTCCAAAGAACATATTTGCTGATAGTTTCCTAGAGTACTTTTTAATGGAAATACCTATTAATCTGTGTTCATTAATCCAGTGACACCCTGTAAATCTTTTTATATTAAAAAGTGCTATTTCTCGGGAATGTGTATGAATGTTAAACGGGTTCAGGTCTGGAAACCTAACCCACTTCAGTATACCATCCATTGCTTTTAATAAGACAATTTTTCTCATCTGTTATTATGGTTGCAAAGCAAGAAAATGTTTCATACATTGCCATCTAACTACTAAATTTTGGCAATTTTTTCCATATACATGAAAGCATTTTCATTGTTTTCTTATTCTAGGTTCTATTTAACAAATTCAAATAGAAAAATATGGCAATGTAATACCACATTAATGATGTAATTTGATAACTACAAAAGATGAATAGCAATAGATTTCATTTTCAAACAAGAATGTTGTGTCGAATATTCTAACAGTATGGTAACGAAGGTTAACTAACTATAGCAAAAATAATCCTATACGTGTAATGAAAGGAGAAGTCTTATTTTATTCCTTAATTTATCCTTTATTTGATCACCTCAACATTGATACATCCACCTAAATCATATTGCGGCACAGAAAGTGGTATAGAATTTTGGTTTATTTTAAAGCATTGGCGGAAAAAAAGGTCAATGATCTTTAAATCTTTTTGTGTAAAGTTAGAAATTCTAATATTCTGAAATTTATCTTTGGCTAAATTACAGTAAACCACCCTTATCCATGTTCTCCGGTTAAATACCATAAAGTTTTGTAATTACATTAAGTTCCTTCAAAATGCTACATTTAAGGGTACTTTAGTTTTAAACAAAAATCTCCTTTATAACCAAAGCTGTGTAGTGAAAAACTCTCAATTAAGGGTGGTTTAGTCTAAAAATTAGCCTTTATTTTCTCATTTATCTCTTTAACATTGAAACCATTAATACAAATTATTAAGGTTTCTCTACTCCAATGCATGCAGGTAAAGAAGGCTTCAGTTCAGACAATTCTTTGTCATCAGATCTCCAAACAACTTCAATAGAAGAGGGTTTAGCTCATAGCCCAACACACGAAAACAACGTCTCTGCAGAAAATAGACCTCTTGAATCAGATAGAGGAGATATATGGGCGGCATCTCCGAGCCTATCTTTGGTAGACGAAAACGAATCAAGATCAAGAGAAATATCTGAAATCACGGAACGGGACGTGATCCAAGTTGGCTTACCAACCGTCGAAGAATTTAGCCATCCAATTTCCCCTAAGCTGCCAAAATTTGTTCTTCCATCACGTTTGTCTTTTAGCGGCAATGCAGCCGAAGAAGACGTAAATATCAACAATGGAGCGTCTTCAAACTCGAACTCACCTTTACTTGTTAAACCTCTTACGCCGAGGGATGTGTCGAAATTGCATTCTGAAAGATCTGGGCTTGAGAGACTATTAAGTAGTGAGAACTTGCCGCCGATTCTCGAGGAGCATCCTGATGAGATTGAGAGTGTGATTGATTAAAGTGCAACTACGACGAGGGGTTTTCTTGAAGATAGTCATTCGCCTATTGATAAGGATGTTGGAGGTAGTGTCTCCTCGAGTTCTGATGCTTCATATCTTGGAAAGATTCAGAATATTGCAAAGACAAAAAGATCTGGCAACTCAATTTTTAAACTTTAAATTCGAGTTCGATGCTAGATCAAGTTATTTTGAATGAATTTAGGGAAATAACTATGAAAGGAGAAGTTTTGGATGCACATTTTTCTATGAATCTTATCCATTTTATCGGTCAGGTTTATATCCCTAGATTTCAAGAACGAATTTTGGTTCTTCGTCACTTTTCCCACCTTAGAAATTTTGGTCTGAAAGATTTCCTTGTTACATTCTTATTCATTGCTTGAAGGCAAATATAAATTTATACTTCTTGTTCTTATGTACATGATAATAAATACTTATGAACGTAAATACAAATAGTACAAGGCATAAGAACCCAGAAAACAGATATTTAATTGATTCATCCTATTCATTATTAATGTCAAATTGAGCCAAATTACACTTAAACATAGTTGTTATGCTTTAAGAAAAGTATTATTCCTGAATAGACCTGCAGGCAGAATTGATGAGAACACACTCTCGAAACTATCATGCCGCTTTGGCATGGCAAATGGTCATATCTTTTATTGGCATTTGGGGTTATTGTGTAACGAATTAGCCATGCGATTAATTTGTCGCCGGCCAATAACATAAAACTCGTGAATCTGTGAGAAATTGTTTTATTTTAACCGAGATGTTCTGTATGTCGGATGGTATAAAATCTTGCAAAAAGAGAGTCCATTGATATTGTATAAAACAAATCCTATAGAATTACCTTGGTGTCATTTAACCTTATATTAATATGACCATGGTTTAGGATCATTCACTATGATGGTTTGAGCTTATTCTTGGCTAAGTGCCTATGGAATTACCTTGGTGTCATTTAACCTTATATTAATATGAAAGAATTTACAAGGTTTTAAAATATCCCCCTTTTAATATTATGAAGTATCCAATACTAAGATATTCACAGGACAAAGTATTTATTTGGTCATAATAGCCATTACTTCATTTACCGTGTTAGAAGGCAGGAAGACCTGAATAAATTGCTTACATATCGACACTTGAACATACAGGAAACCTAAGTATAACCCATCAGAAACAAATTTTGTTTTCATGTGAGATTCTCAAATCTCAATAGTTTTTTCTTCCCCTTTCTTTGTATGTGCTACTCAAATTCTCTTTGCATTTCGATATAAGCCATGAACACTTGAGTGTCTCCTATCCCTTATATGCTCTCGTCTCTTGATGCACAATCAAGGTCCATTCTAACTTGCTACCAACTATTTAACTTGTGAACTTGAAGAATTTTTATGCCTGCTGTATACTTTTATCAAATTGGTTAGGTGCTCCAGTCAGCAAGCATGCTCTATTGACAATTAGGACAACAGAAACAACGATTAAGAAATCCTTAGACAAGTTAAATTTTGTAGAAAATTGCAGTTATTAGGTTGTGATGGAATCAAGCACCAGTTGTTTTAATCACATTGAAATGTAGTCTTACATGTTGTTGATGCTAAACATGATTAGGTAAGATGCTAAACATGCAAACGTAGCCTTACATGTTGTTGATGTTTGCTGATATTGTTTTAATCACATTGAAGAAAAGACTTCAGCAGTAATTATTGCTTTCATGAACGAGTCAATGTGTTTGGATTGTTTGAGCCATCCAAACAAACACCTAACGCTTGAAATCTCTATAATTTCTCTTGTAAATAAACTTATTATAAGGTGCTCGATACATCGTCGAACGGTTTAAAACTTTTTTCATGCTCCTCAGTCCCTAATCCCGTGACATTGCTTATATAAAACATTATAAATGTTCTCTATAATATGCCTCGTTTTTATGAAATTCATCATATCTTTCTTTATGTGTTTGTCCATGTTTACTTGCAATCATCCTAAAGTGCTTAATTAGGCCTATAGTTTCAATGAAGATAATTGTATGCTGGTTCCACGATTTTGATATTTGTGTGGTACAGAGATATCATCATCTGCTTGCTTGTCTATTAAGTGATGTGCATATACATAAAGGTGGAAAGCTATGTATTTCCTAAATTTAAAGCTTAAAACTATCAATGGTGCTGAAATTATCAAACACATATTTAGCTGGCTTGGAGTTCATTGAATGCATCAAACATATGGGTTATTATAGGAAAGAGATGTAAAACCTTTTGGTTGTGGAGCGCCTCTCATTGACAAAATCCTGGAAGCTAAGCATGCATTGATTGGACCTGGTCTGGTTCACTAATGGTATTAAATAGCTCGCTAGGTGGCTCGCTATTTTGCACTATGTAGCGTAGCTTAGTCTATTCGCTGCGTAGCTTTGAAAAAAAAGTTTAAATACAATGTAGCTCATGCTTTTAACAAATAGTATACGCTACGCGTACGATATTTTCATATAAGATTTCTATTGAAGTTCTTAAGATTTCAGTATCTAATCTTAAACCATATGAGGACGGTCTTATTGAAATTCCAACCTCTCAATTTGAAATCATATTTAGTAGCCATGTTTCTCACATAGAGATTATTTAATTGATTTTCGATAGGTTTAATAATAGTATGAATCATGTATATGAACTCAAGAATTGAAAATTTTAAACTTTGGGGAATTTTGAGGAGCAGAGAAACTGCAACCGCAAAACATATTGTTATATTACCTGTTGTTCTATGTTGTTCTATATTCTCAGGCTAATTTTATTTCTTTATAATAATATAATTTATCGTAAATGACATGATCATAGTAATAATTAATTTTACAACTGGTCGATTAACTTTATTCCTGAAGCTAAGTGTGTCCACAGAATCATCGATTGGGACTTGTACATCAGGGTTGTATTTTTTTTTCCATACATCAGGGTTGTATTTGTTATAATAGATAAAGGCCATTCTTGGTTTATTTAGCATAACAACTATGATGATCCATAATTTAAGTAAATTCTTGATTACATTTCAATATTAAAAAAAAGCATATGCATTAAATATGAGGGTAAAATATATGTGATGGTTGCATTAGTTACCAACTAAAGCAAATGAATGGCAATTTTCTTCGCACGCCATTTGATTTTCAATCTTATGAGAGTGCTGATGACTCGTCACCATACCAACTTTGCATGAAATATTTTGAACTGTCATTTACTTTATTTCTTTGAATTCATGCATTGATGATAATTAATTAATGAGCAACTAAAGTCATGTGTCTAACAAATTCAGCAGATTGTCCTATTAATTAACTGCTAATTTTTCCACCCACTTTGCCATCTCATGCCCATGCTGTCCAAGAGATAACACTGCTTATAAACCCCCCTTATAATATAACTGGAGTTTATTTTTAAACAGAGTTTGGGACTTGTAAACCATAGATTGCATCTACTTTACCTCCAATTTAAATTGTCTCTGGTTATGGCCTAAATTTCAAGAAATAAAGGATATGAGACACGGCTGACAGCCCTAACAAATTCAAACACTAGATTCTTATCTCACTTCCCAAAGCTAATACAAGAAATAGTTGGTATACAGTTTTTTAAGGACAAAAGCAGGGCGAGGAGCCCTACTAACGAAATATGCATATATAAAATAATAATAATCAGCTGTACAAAACATCTGGCTCTCTTTAATTAAGTACAAAAAAATGCATGTATGCAACATACCATGTACCAAAACTGATGATGCTCAATATTGGCGAT
This sequence comes from Agapanthus africanus, assembly GCA_030015575.1. Lineage (NCBI taxonomy): Eukaryota > Viridiplantae > Streptophyta > Magnoliopsida > Asparagales > Amaryllidaceae > Agapanthus > Agapanthus africanus. The sequence continues at coordinate 665,119,852 of CM057340.1, forward strand.
CTCCAAGATCAGGACACGTGGCAGATGACGTGTCCCAGAACTCAGAAGAAAGGGCCTACAGGGGCCGACCAGGCCACTCGTGTACCCGACCTGCAAGCACAAGCTGGCTCGCCTCAGAGCCCCCTGGAAATTGGCCTTCTCGGCCTCTCAGCTCGCCCCGAGCCACCACAGGACCAAGACTCCTCGGCCCTCTCGCTCGTCCCCGAGCTCCCCAGCCGAGACCACCAGCCGAGACCATCTTCCTCGGTCCTCCGACCAACTCCGCCACTCACAGGCGTAACTGCCGCTCCGCAAACCTCGCCATGCGCAGATTCTCCGCCAGCAACGTCTCACGTTCCACGCCATCACGATCCCCATTAATGGGCGATCCGCTCTTTACGCGGGCGTGACGTCGGGAGCGTAACTGCCGAGGTGGTGACCATTCCGCACTGGTGTGAGATGATCTCCGGTTGTCTTTCAGGCTTTATATGACTTGCCGTTAAGACTCTGAAGCTAGGTTTTTAGCCTTCGCTTCGTTTGTTTTGTCATATCCAAATCCTGTTGGAGGAAGGACATTGTTGCTGACATTGCGTTTGCTGTAACGAGACGAATGCTGAGGTGGAGCTGGGATTTTGCCGTCACTCCGCGTTACTGACCATGGGGTCTTTTGTTGACGCTGCATCTACATCCTGCTGGACTGCGAAGAAACGCCGTTGTTGACATCCTGTCTACTGTATCGAGACGAATGTTGAGGTGAAGCCGGGATTTTGCCGTCGCTTCGCTTTGTTTCGACGTCGCTTCGCTTTGTTTCGACCGCGAGGTCTTTCGTTGACGTTGTATCTGCATCTTGCTGGACTGCGAAGGAATCCCGTTGTTGACATTGCGTCCGCTGTAACGAGACGAATGCTGAGGTGGAGCTGGGATTTTGCCGTCACTCCGCTTTGTTTCGACCGTGAGGTCTTTTGTTGATGTTGCATCTGCATCCTGCTGGACTGCGAAGGAACGCCGTTGTTGACATCTCGTCTGCTGTATCGAGACTAATGTTGAGGTGAAGCTGGGATTTTGCCGTCGCTTCGCTTTGTTTCGACCGTGAGGTCTTTTGTTGACGTTGTATCCGTATCCTGCTGGACCTGCGGGTCAAAAGGTTCGAGACGATCATAATCGCGAAATGGCTATCTACGAGAAAGCCAGAACGCAGCGCTTCGTTCAGCAGGTTGCGAAAAATGAAAATGCTCTTCCTTGTCCACCCGTCATACAAAAGGCCCGACGTAGAGGTAAAAATAAATCAAAAAGCGGGAAAGGCGTTCGACAGCGACAAAGCGGGACCAAGAAGTCACGCGATCAGGAATCGAGTAATCTGGATTCGTCTCTTATAAAGAAGATGGGTCGAGCATACTCTTTTCCCCAGGACAAGACACAAAAGATACTTGATCTTGCCATAAAACATCAAATGATTACCCTCCCGGAGTCCAAGCACCCCGAGCAAGCAGGCGAGGTCTCTCACCCGGATTATTGCTCCTATCACCGAGCGATAGGACATCCTCTCGAAGACTGCTTCACTTTCAAGAACTGGGTCGAAGACCAATACCAACTCGGCAAGTTCGCTCTATCCAACTGCTGGAGGATAACCCTGCCACAAAAGCACAAACCGAAAGCCACGTATGCGGCGAGAGTAGAACCAGATCAACATCGGTCCTGGAAACGATCTCGCACCTGTCACGTAATAACGTTGTCGGAAGAAGAGCCCGAGAATATAGATGACCTCCCTTGGTGCTTCGAAAACGATGATAACGAAGTGATCTCAGAATTTCCACTAGCGCCAAAAGAGCTGGAAGATATGATACATACTACTGCAGATAACCTCAAGAAAATTGACTTGGGGACGGCAAGTGACCCGCAGCCCACATTCGTCAGTGATCTATTGTCTGAAGACTGGGTGGCTACGCTAAAAGACGTGCTCATGCAGTATAAAGACTGTTTCGCATGGAACTGTTCCGAGATGCCCGGATTGGACCCAGAAATAGCCGTCCACAAATTGGCGATATCTCCGGACGTCAAACCGATCAAACAAGCGCCGAGAAGAATGCGGCTCGAGCTTGAAATGAGCATCAACGCCGAGGTCAAGAAACTAATCGACTCCGGCTTCATCCAAGAGGTTCAGTACCCTGATTGGATCGCCAACATCGTCCCAGTGATGAAGAAAAATGGGACGGTTCGCATATGCGTGGAATTTCGGGATCTCAACAAAACTTGCTCGAAAGACGACTTTCCAGTACCGGTCACCGAGCCGATGATAGATAATACGTTCACTCACGAAATCTTTTCCTTCATGGACGGCTCATTAGGATACAATCAAATAAAGACGCATCCTGAGGACCAGAAGCATACCTCTTTCCGGACTCCTTTGGGCATATTCTGCTACAAGGTGATGCCTTTCGGTCTGAAGAACGCCGACGCTACCTATCAGAGGGCCATGACGAAGATTTTCGATGACCTCATACATGAAATCGCCGAATGCTATATCGACGACCTTGTAGTTAAAAGCAAATCGTACGAGGAACATCTAGAGCATCTAAAGATTGTATTTCAACGCCTTCGGCAATACAACTTGAAGATGAACCCTCTCAAATGCGCATTCGGAGTTTCCTCGGGCAAGTTTCTAGGATTCGTCGTCCGACACCGAGGCATCGAGGTAGACCCGTCAAAGATCAAGGCGATTATGGAAATGCCTCCGCCAAGAACTCTCAAGCAACTGCGGTCTCTCCAAGGAAAGCTCGCGTATATCCGGCGATTCATAGCCAATCTCTCCGGTAAATGCCGTCCTTATAGCCACCTAATGAAGAAGGGGACCCCTTTCGTCTGGGATCACAAATGCCAAAGCGCACTGGACGAAATCAAGCAATACCTGCAGAATCCGCCAGTACTGGCCTCTCCAGTCAAGGGAAAACCCCTCGTTCTGTATACAACTGCCCTCGAAGGTTCTTTAAACGCGCTGTGGGCACAAGAGAACGACCAAGGGAAGGAGAGAGCCTTCTATTATTTGAGTCGAGTTTTCCTGGGGGCAGAAAGCAATTACTCCCCCATCGAAAAACACTGCCTGGCGTTGATCTTCGCGATAACAAAGCTCGGACACTATGCGTTGGCACATGAGGTCCATCTCATATCGATGGTGGATCCTTTCAAATACTTGATGTCAAAGGCTATATTAATAGGACGGCTCGCTAAATGGGCCCTGCTCTTGATTGAGTTCTCGATAGCTTATCGTCCCCTCAAGGCAGTGAAAGTTCAGGCCATCGCTGACTTCCTCGCTGATCATCTGATACATGCCGACTCTCCCTTGAACTGCGAATTGCCAGACGAACATGCGTTTGACACAATCGACGGGGGTGATACCCGGTGGGAACTTTATTTTGATGGAGCGTCTTCTATGAAGAAGCGCAAACAAAACACCCCTATAATCAAATCGGGGGTAGGCCTCATCTTCGTAACTCCACAAGGAGGGATAATGCACTTTGCCTTCTCCTTAACAGAGCCAAGAACGAATAATGAAGCCGAATACGAAGCTTTGATAGCAGGTCTCGAGATCGCTATCAACATGGGAATTGAAAATCTCCTCATATACGGAGACTCCCAGCTGATCGTTAGTCATGTAAATAGAGATTATCAGACGTGCAAGCCAGAACTGATAAAGTACGGCGAGAGAGTGCAGCAATTACTGACTCAAATTCCCTCCTACACGCTGGAAAGTATACCGCGTGCGGAAAATAGCAAGGCGGGTGCACTAGCCAAGCTCGCTAAAGAACTGGCCGACGAAAACCTCGATGACATGAGAATCGTCGTGCAAAGTCATCGGGTTCTTGCACCGGCAGAAATATCTCCGGAGTCGTCCGGAGAAAAGGGAGCAACCGAGCAAACGACTTTACAAATAAAAGACCAGGAAGATGCTAAGGATTAGAGAGAAGTCTTTATAGACTACTTCAAATCTCGTCAAACACCTGAAAATGCGTCATCAAAACATCAGCTCATGAAACGAGCTCTTTCTTTTGCATTCGTCAATGATACTCTGTATAAGAGATCATTTGATTCTCTGTGGCTAAGATGCCTGGGACCTGAAGAGGCAAGGAGAGTCGTCCAAGAAACTCACGACGGACTCTGCGATTTTCACCAAGCTGGGCCGAAGATGAAGCCGAAGATCAAAAGAATGGGCTACTATTGGCCCACAATGATCCAAGACTGCCTCGAATACGCGAAGCAGTGCCACTCGTGCTTAATTCACGGGGACTTTATCCATCAGCATCCAAATCCACTACATCCGACAGTGGCTAGCTGACCGTTCGAAATGTAGGGGACTGACATAATCGGCCCCATCGAACCAGCATCATCCAGAGGACATAGATTCATTTTGGCGACAACTGATTACTTCTCCAAATGGGCAGAAGCAGTACCGCTAAGGGAAGTGAAAACGGAGAATATCCTCCATTTCTTCAAAACGCACGTCATTTATCGGTTTGGAACTCCACGACAGATTATCTCCGATAACGGGCCAGCCTACAGAAGCCACAAGATCAGCCGCTTCACACAACGGCATAACATAGACTGGAGATACTCTTCGGTCTATAATCCCCGAGCCAACGGTCTAGCTGAGGCTTTCAACAAGACCTTGACGAAGATCGTGAAAAAGACGGTGTCTCGAAATAAAAAGGACCGGCATGAGAGACTGCATGAAGCTCTCTGGGCGTATCGAACTACGTTCAAAACGGCCATGAATACAACGCCATACGCATTAGTATTCGGCACAGAAGCGGTACTCCCCCTCGAAATAGAGCTACCTTTTCTACGAGTGGCAGTTCACTACGAGCTAACAGATGAAGAAAATGCTCACCTTCGGCTTGAAGAGCTTGACGCCCTTGATGAAACCCGTCTCGTGGCGCAACAAAATCTGGAGGCTTATAAAGCGAAGATGACGCGCTTATATGAGAGACTGACTAGGCCGAGGACATTCCGCCAAGGCGAACTCGTGCTAGTGGTCAAAAGACCTATGATCCCCAATCGTGACAAACGGGGAAAATTCGAGCCGAACTATGAAGGCCCGTACATCATAGACAAAGTCTACCAGGATGGAGCCTATCTACTCATGGACATGCATGGTGAAAGACCTTTCAGGCCAATAAACGGTCGCTTCCTTAAAAAATACTACGTCTGAAGAGCCACGGTCTAGGTCAACGATAGATGACGACGCCTATGTCCGCTCGCTATCTTCCTAAGCCCAAACTCTATAAGTAGTAGCCGGTTGTCGGACCAAAACATCGTTAAACTAATGACGGACCGAAACGTCCTTAAACTAACGTCAGACCGAAACGTCGTTAAACTAACGATGGACCACTATGTCCTAAAACTGGCTGTTGACCGAGACGTCGATAAACTACCACGGACTACAGCATCCCAAGGCTGACACAAAAAAAAGAAAATAAAAAAAATGGTATGTCCATAAGCAAAATGGGCACGGATGAAAACCCGAAAGGGCTCCATGAGTAAAAACAGCAGGGCTACCGGCGAGTTTTGTGAAAACCCGAAAGGGCGCAAGCTCGTTAAAAGACACTTGCAAGGTCCTCTCGACTCTGTAAGGAGAAATCACCTGCGTGATATCCTTACGACTCATAAGGGAGCAATACACTTAGGGATCCCCACGATTCCTAAGGAGAAATTACACTTGCGAGATCCTCACGACTCGTAAGGAGGACCCTCTTATGAGACCCTCACGGCTCATAAGATTCAAAAGTCTTAAGTTACAGGGATCTGAACCTGTTCTTAAACGGCCATCACAACCTCCAATGTTGCCCTATAAGCGGTTCAATATTGACCCTTGTATACAATCCACGGGCGCGAATAAATATTTCCCTAACAAAGTCCCATCCGTGACTAGGGATATGCTCATGCAGCAAACAACACTTGTAAGTCCTCTCGACTTATAAGGAGAAAAATACTCTTGTAAGATCCTTACGACTTATAAGAGAACACACACTTAGGAATCCTTACGATTTCTGAGGAGAAAACGCACCTTCGAGATCCCCACGACTCGTAGGGAGAAATACCTTTATGAGACCCTTACGGCTCATGAAGTCAAAAGTCTTAGTCGACGGGATCTTAACACTGTTCGCTAAGCCACCTTTGTTCGACATTGACAGAGGAAAATGATGATTCGCTCCTGGCAATATCCCAGTTGTAGCGATGCTGATGCCGAAATCGGTGTCAAATCCCAAGACTCGTGGCAAAAAGCCAGCGAGCCACACATGCATACGAAATAGCCGAAATGATAGGACAACTTGCAATAAAATCAGCAAGTAAAAATGTAGGCATGCAAAATAGCCGAAATGATTGGGCAACTCGTAATAAAAAGCAGCGAGTAAAGATAAAATAAATAGCCGAAATGATTGGGCACCGCGAGAAATAGCCGAAATGATTGGGCGATCGCGACTTTCGCGATATAAAAGCTGAAATGATAGAGCATCGCGGAAAAGAAAAATCTATGAAATGAAACTTTTTGCCCTACAGGTGAGATCACATCGATCCCTGTATACAATCTAGGGGCGCAAACAAAGAAGGAACCATACCTTCCCACCAGGCTTCATCGAAACGAAGCCAAATCTCGACAGTTCACAGACAGCCTAGAGATCATCAACAGCGTTCCTCCTCATTCCAGCAGGATTTAGACGCTGCAATCAACCTTGGAGTCATGGCAAAGTCCCTACTCCGAATCTCGACGGTTCACAGACAGCCTAGAGATCATCAACAGCGTTTCTTCTCATTCCAGCAGGATTCAGACGCTACAATCAACCTTGGAGCCATGGCAGAGTCCCTGTTCCAAATCTCGAAGGTTCACAGACAGCCTAGAGACCACTTCGACATTCATCTCATTACAACAGACGCAACGTCATCTACATGACCCCGTCGAGGAAATACGCCATCCAAATGACCCCGTCTCGGAAATACGTCATCCAAATGACCCCGTCTCGGAAATACGTCATCCACATGACCCCGTTGCGGAAATACGTCATCCACATGACCCCGTCATAGAAATACATCATAAACATGACCCCGTCGCGGAAATACGTCATCCACATGACCCCGTCACGGAATACGTCATCCACATGACCCCGTCATGGAAATACGTCATCCATATGACCCCGTCGCGGAAATACGTCATCCACATGACCCCATCTCGAAAATACGTCGACATGACCCCATCTCGGAAATACGTCATCGACATGACCCCGTCGCGGAAATACGTCATCCACATGACCCCGTCGCGGAAATACATCATCCACATGACCCCGTCTCGGAAATACGTCATCCACATGACCCCGTCGTGGAAATACGTCATCCACATGACCCCGTCGCGGAAATACGTCATCCACATGATCCCGTCGCGGAAATACGTCATCCACATGACCCCGTTGCGGAAACACGTCATTCACATGACCCCGTCGCGGAAATACGTCATCTACATGTCAATCTCACTAAACACTTACGGGTCCTTTCGATTCGTAAGGAAGAAAACTCTCTTATAAGATCCCTATGACTTATAAGGGAAAACTCACTTAGGAATCCTCACGACTCCTAAGGAGAAAAAACACCTACGAGATCCTCACGACTCGTAGGGAGAAAAGTCTTTATGAGATACTCACGGCTCATAAAGTTGAAAAGTCTTAGGTAGCAGATCTGAACCTGCTTCCTAAGCCATCACTACTCCTCGAAGAAGCCAAAATGAGATGCTCACTCTATCATCTGTTGGTTATGCTTGCTAAGGTGACATACTGATAACAAAAGAAAGAAGGAAGCAGAGAGATAATACAAGACATTGCGAAAGAAATGTAACTTTTATTCACGAATTCAATTGGGTACAAAATACATCATATGAAAGAATAAAAGAATGGATACATTTTATTCAAAATTACAAATGGTACAAAAAACAATTATTGAGAGGGAAGCGCTTTCAATAGTCCGATCAACCGCTCGCGCACTTCCTTCAGCCCCTTTTCTTGATCAGCTGCCGCAGTCAACTCTGCTTCGACTTGGGCTCGTTGTTGCAAGTAAGACAAAAGTTGTTCCTCGACGATCCGCTGAGCTGCCTCACGATTTTGTGCATCTTGCTCGATGACGTCGACCTTCTGCCTCAGTGTTAACCCGTCAGAGATGCATCGCAGAAGGCCTTCAAAGATAACTTTCAACTGGGCAGCATTCGCATCAACTTGAACATGCAGTCGAGCAGATTCGCTTGAAGTCTCTCCGCACTCCTTACGTTTTAAGGCCGCCTCTCGTTCAAGATGATGGAAGTAGGGAGTGCTCTGCTCAACCCATGTAGCCTGCTGGGTGTTCACAGCCAGGACCTCTGGAGCAGGACGTCCGGCCTCGAGCTCTGTTGGAGATAGTGCCCTCAGAGTCAATTATTGGATCACAGGCACGTGATTGCAATGATTGAGGGAGGACCTGTCCCAGTAGGACAGTCTTACTCGAGATGATAGTATGCTATCTGGTTTATCTTTATCATCGTGTACTGCTTTAGGTGACCTGACATGTCGCTATTACACGTTGATAGAGCCCCTAGGATTCTTGCTTGACCACCAGCAGTATGAGGGCGATCATATAAGTGGGAGCTGGGGTCTATAAACACATCCTTAAAAGGTCCCTAGTCGTGGGAGTTTCGAGACAGGGCATCGATACTCCAGAGTAGACTAGTGTATACAGTCGAGACCCCGACGAGGGGCGGTGGCCGGTCTCACAAGCCACTGGTGTCAGTTGGTTCACCTAAGATGTATACAGATGCTCATTGGGTTATGAGTACACCGGACAGGACTCGCCGGGAACATGCTAGTTGGTCTTATACCTGACGTCAGATAGCAGTTCCCTGGTGACATGTGTACAGGTTAGTTCATCGACCTGGGGATCGTCATTTGTCTCGTGTGAGTTCCCACTGTACTTTGATTACTACCCTACCACGCTCAAAGGAGACGTGCAAACAGGTTTTAGTTGGGTACAGTCCCGAGCCACATGGAGGCAGTGAGCGGATCTTCAGGGGTTCGTCTCTCCCGGTATTGGGGGTGAGGTCGCGCTGTGTCTAGGAGAGCCATTACACGAAGCCCTCGGCCGAGGTAGGAGATTTACTGGTAGGCATTCCAGTAGTATCTCAGGGTGTTCTGGGCTACACTCCAACACGACTTGTACCGCTTTTGGGGGTCTGACTTTTACCAACTCCGTAGGCCCGCCATGCGATGCTCATAGACGAACGGACCGGACTGTACGGATATTGTCACTGACAGGCTCAGTAGGGTGTCAGGATGAGTTTGCTCATCGACGTCCCTTTTGGTCAATACCTGGTAGCCCGTTACGTATTGGCTTATACCTCTGACGTGCTAGTGGTTAAATCCACAAACCAAGGTGTTGACGAGTCTTTAGAGTCCCCCACATTCAGTTGCTCAAGTTTTCGGGCGAAACGCTGTAGAGGCCGTATGGAGATATGGTAAGGTTCGATCAAATACGTGCGGTATTGCACGGATCAGGATCTGATGGATATTACTAGCCGGCTTTGGTTTAAACCGGATCCTAGTATAGTACAGTGTAGATTTTGTCTCTTTGCATTTGTATTTCGGTCGGAATACAGATGCGGGTGTGTATACACAGTATCGGGGTTTTCCTGTAATTTATTACGGGACCATTTTTCTGGAGTTGCCAGTTTGCTTTCCGTTTCAGCTATTTTCGTTTGTATCTTTCATTGGTCGAAGATTGGTGGAGGAGGGCTTATTTGCAATTGTGCAAATAAGCAATTGTGGAGGGGGTCTTTGCATTTTATTGTATCATGATTATTCCTCCACCATTTGACTTATTCATTTCATCATGGCTTGACTTTGGAGCAATCATGGTTGTTGTTGATTAGTTGGTGGAGTATGGATTTGTTTGTGATGGTTGTTTCTTATCACCCTTTCTTTTCTCTCTTGCATTATGATAGTGGTTCCATGATCCATACACCACATACTCACCACACTCTCATTCCTCTCCTCTCCATTTTTTTGGTGTGGCCGGCCAAGCATGAAGGGGGCTGTCCCAATATTTCATGTGGGGATTTTTGGTCTTTTAGCTTCACAAAAATCCCATAGTTCCACCTCCAAAGTATAGTTCATTCTCCTCCACAAAATGGCAACCTCCATGAACCCCAAATGAGACATAGCCTCTACACACATTCTACAGCAATCCTTGGGCACGTCGGCTCGCCAACTTCGTGCCCGAGTTGCCTCGGTATAGAGGTGGGAGCCCGTAAAAGAAGCCGGCAACGTGGTGCTCTTCCGGCGAGGAGGTGGAGACTGGACATTCCACGGGAGATCGGGACGACGACGAGAAGACCGGAGGACTCGGATCACTCGGTATATTTCTCATCCCCATCTTGTAGTTAGCTAGAACTAGTTAATGGCCCGATCCGGGTTTTAGTGCGCGGTGGTGCCGGTTCAAGAAAAATTAAAGTTAACCGTCGCTTCCGCATTTGGCCTCGGGATGGAGGCCGGGGCGCCGCCGTGCACTTACAGTGGTATCAGAGCCTCGCCATTAACATAGTCTAGCTTTGTCTAATGTGTTTTACATTTCCGATCGAGCAAAAATTCCAAAATCCGCGTTTTCTCATGCATCAGTTCTCTGTTAAAATTTTTTGTGCTCCAAAAATTTTTCAGTGTGTTGCAGAAGTATGTGCATGGACTTTTAAGCCTACTGTAAAAATTTGACAACATGATTCAACAAGAAGACCGCGGAAACGCGGCCAAAACCCCCTTCTGGCCGCGGTTCCGCGGCGGTTCTTTGTTATCATTTTGCCAATTTTTTCCAGTGGGCTTTTGGGCTGAAAATAGGGGTTTTGGAATATTAATTTTGGGCCCAGAATTTCTTTAAGTGCTACAGTAAAGCTTGGGGGCCCACTTGATAAAATTTAATCGATCGGATATTTTAAACACATTAGTTCACAGTATTTACATTATATCTGCGACTGTGAATGTCACTTGATCGGTAAATCCTGTCTAACTGCTATAGCCCGGTTAGACGAATTTGCGAACGTGACATTCACGTTGATGTTCTGTGTATTGCTGTGATGTTGCGGATTGGTCGTGGGGGATAGCCTGGTTGCAGTGGTAGTACAGTTTTGTTGTATTATGTACATTTGATATTGCGGGGCGAGCATCCGACATGTGGACTGCCGTCACTGCCTGTTTGTATTATTATTTTGGGGCACGACCAGATTGCGGTCGATGTACCCGTTGTATGTATATTTTACTTTCTGTACTAGGATTACCCCAAGGTGGGGTGCACGGATAGCCGGATTCTAGAAGGCAACAAGCCCGCATTTCATGGCATTGGGATGGAGGGGGCTTCACTCTAGAATTGGCGGGCTATTTGCCGCACTCGTAGGGGATACAGGTTGACCCAAGAGGGGTGCCCAAATTACCGGATTCCGTGAAGTGCTGGGTGGTCCATTCACGTTGCTGAAGGGGGCTGCCTCGCTTCAGGTTTTTGCGGGTAACTTGCCGCGCCCGTAGGGGTCTAGGATTTCATTGCACAGGCTATCCACATGACCAGGGGAACGTCGGGTTTCAGTAGTGGCTCTGTGAAACCCGGGGATCCCAGATATCTGTATTATTCTGTGATGCTGTACATTTCTGTGATGTTGCATTTTTATCACGCCTTGAGCGAAATATAATATATTGGTATATATATATTAGTAGATGTTGTATATGTTTTGCATCCGCGCTAGTCCAGTCCCCGCTCTGTCGTTAGTTAGCTAACCTAACGGGTAATGACGGGACCCAGTGGCGAATGCGGATGGCATATACGTACATCAGTATATTTTCGTTCTTTGTGGTGTGATCAATTGATGGGACTGCGTTGATTCGGATCAATGCAAGTTAAAAACAAACATAATCTGATATTGTTGGAATACTTTTCAAAAAGTTGTTATTGCAAGGACGTTCACTTTTATTTTGCATCGTGGTATTCAGTTAGAATACCCTGCTCCTCAGTCGACGAGGCAAGGGCCGAAATCCCTTCACCGGGAGTGATCCCTTGGACAAAAAGTTTGCGTCAGGGCAATGACTTCACTATAGCCGATTACTTTTGCTTTGCACCGTGGTATTCAGTTGGAATATCCTGCACCTCATTCTACGGGGAAAGAGCCGAGATCCCTTCACCGGGAGTGACCTCTTTAGCAACGGTTTTCGTCACTATATTTTTAAAAGCTATCAGTTCCTTTAACGATATCAAGTTCTTTACGTTAAAGGTTTTCGCCAGAAACCATTCGTAGCCCTCCGTCGTTTCATATGGGTGGTCAATAGTATTCAAGCTGTGTTTGTTGGCCAAAGTCAAGGCACAGTGTTTGGTAGCTATTGGGGTATTCATATGCAGCATAGATAGATGCGTTGGTTTGGGGCAGTCGTACAGCCTTGTTGGCCAAAGTCAAGGGCTTGTGCGGGTGGGCTTAAATTAACCTGGAGAATGACGGGTAGAACTTAACATGTGACTTATAATTTGTTGGCCAAAGTCAAGGTTATAAGAGCATGAGGCAAAAATCACATCGGGAGTTTCAAAAGAACTGAAACTTGCTAGATATGCGCATACCTTCTGGAGTATGATGACGTGAGCGGATTCCGTCACGTTATCATGCGATGATAGTTGGATCCCGATTCCCACTGATGAGTTAGTTTACTCCTCGGGTGATCCCGACTAATTCTTCTTTCGGGTTTGGAGAAGAATTTGAGGTTACAGTGGGAGGTTTCCAGATTAGATAAATTGATAACCATTCTGATCTAGGTTAGAGTGCATGCTGAGTGTTTCTTTTCTCTCTCTCTCTCTTTGGCAGCGACCATTGACCCGACCCTAAGACTATGACTCAGTGACCAAGTTGACCGAACCTTCTTAACACTGGCTTTTGGATTGTCAGAGTTGCAAACCTCATTGCCACTCCTACTTTTACCCTTTTCTCCAGGACACCCCGTATTACTACGAACGTCCACTTTCATTGGACAAAACCATCGTATGGTTAGATACGAACTCGAAAGAATTTATTCGAGGATGGTTTCAGGTTCTGGAGGAAACGAATAGGACTATTCAGTTGTCTTTTCCTTTTACCTTCTCTCAGGTTGCGAGTACTCCTTGGTTTAGGAGATAGTACACCTATTACGCAAATTGGATAGTCTTCTTCCAAACCATAGGCAGGTGCCGACCGGTGGGGAATGAAGAAAACCAATTAGCATAACGATGGTGTGCAGAAGGTGTTATGTTAAGACGAAGCAAGGGATTAGTAAGAGGGCAAAGTAAACTGCGACTGCTATTCACGACCAAACCAAGTATTTCTTTGCCAATCCTAAATCACCTTTGTGTTTCTCCAGGACACTCCGTATCACTACGAAGATCCACTGTTTATTGGATACTCCATCGTATGGTTATATACGAACTCGAAAGGAACTTGTTCCAGTTCGGGGATGGATTCTGGTTCAGGAGAAATAGGAATAAGGTTTATTCGGTTGTCTTTTATCTTTACCTTCTCTCGCATTGCGAGTGCTCCTAGGATTAGGACAATACACCCATTATGCTTATTGGATAGTCTTCTTCCAAACCATAGGCTGGTGCCGAACGGTAGGGAAGGAAGAAAACCATTTAGCCTAAGGGGTGTGCAGAAGGTAATGACTAAAGACATATAAAAGGATTTGGAGAGGTGGCAAAGAGATATACGGTTACAGTTGTGAATCTGAATTCTGGAAGAGGCATTACTAGGAATACCGGGATACCCCATCGAAACATTTCAATGTTTCAGTTTCACTGTGTAATGTTAAAAGAAAACTGATTTCCCGATTAGATACTTACTCCAGGGTATGTATTTACCAGGTATGATTCTCACATCTGTATGGTTTTACAGATGATGGGTGGGAGTAAGTTATTGGGAATTGGGTGATCATCCTCATTATATCGGGATTCGTTGTAATCGGTGATATTTGAGGAAGTCACCTGGGTTGTTTGCCGGATGGCAAATATTTGGTTTTGAATATCCGCTGTCATGCACCAATTTCAAATTGATATATCTGTACGTCTATTTTTATAGAGTGAGATATATCTTTTTGAAATTATGTCAGTAACATTTACCTATATCAGTGGATGGTTAGGTAAGGAGCATTAAACAACGGTGTAATTCTTCTTAACCATAAGTACAGTTTTCAACCTACGACACACAGTGAATGAGTTATCAGACTCAAGGGACTTATACAGAGTATTGTATGTTGTCCAGGGTCCATCAGGACAGAAGGGTTGGTCCTCGTACTATATTCGGTTTACTTATGACTTCTCTAGTTTTTAGACAGGTGTTTCATGGAAACACATGGTCCGAATTTTGAGAAGTTATAGGTATTTGAATAAAGTAGAGAACCAGGTGTTGCAAGTATCGGGATTCTTCAAAGTGATCGAAGATGTAGATACTTGTGTATGGTATTCAGTTGATAGTAGTGATTAAGAGAACTTGCTTCTCTTTCAGGTTACTAATAATTGGAAGCATTCCTAAGTTGAGTAACGCTGATCGGCCTTCTTCCATTTGGTTGACATGCACTGGAGACAGTTGCATGATTTGAATCTGGTTCAATTAAATCAGCGCCTCTGGTTCTATATTGGATATAGAACAGTTCATATCTTAACGATGTTAAGATACGGGGAGTTGTCCGGCTTATGATTAAAACCAGACTCTGGATAACTCAAGGCACGTTTCTGTAATGGCTGTTTGTGGTTTGACCCAGGCTATGATGAGGGTTGACTTTCTACCATCTGGAAGATCAATAGTAATATTGTTCTTGACTCGCCACGGTTTTATTAAAAATGGATTTTTTTTCAGAAAAACAGTAGTGGGAGTATGATAGAACTGGAAGTGATTCCAGAACCACAAACGATTACTGAAGATTTCATAGGAACCTAAAGATTCAATCTAGCTTGACATTCCATTGGCCACTCCGCAGATAAAGTGGGTAACTTCAGGCACCCGAGAGGTACTCTGGTAGCCTCAAGGACGGTGACAGGGAAGTTCTTGTTTACCCACACTTACCATTGCTGTTGTTCCAAACTGTGAGACCCGGCAGGAGGATGAGTATAGCGTCATTCTAAACTAGTTTTAGAAGTGTACGTGTATATGACTCTGCCAGAGGGTTGTCGTAGTCAGTGGGAGCAGCGGAAGCATTGGTGGACAAGTGGCTTATGTCTATTTATAGACTAAAGCTGATATGGCGGAGATAGATCATCAATTTCTGACGTGACAGTCATAGGTTTGACTTCGTCAGATTAGGGGATGGATCTGTTGAGAAGGTAGTAGGGTGTGATGTCATGGTATTTGGATGACGTATACAGAGTAGGAAAAGAAACTCCTATACTACGATCGGTTATACTTTGGTCGTCACACAGTGGTTTCTCCACATGGGATTTGGACATTATATCAGACATACTGGTTACTAGATCTATGGTTTTAGATCTAGATTTGGATGGTTTCTCAATCTGGGTACTTAGACAGCATTCTAAGAGTATTTAGAATGAACGACTCCTAGCACGGTAGTGTACCTGCAGGTAATGGAGTCACCCTTTCTAAAGGTGTCTTATAGACTAAAGGGGAGAGGGATGTGTATGATTGGCAGATCACTTGCTTAGGCAATTGAGTCAATCATGAGATATCAAGTACCACACCAGATGTTGTTCTTGCACTAGATGCAATAAGTTGACATTGATCCAATCCTGGAGAAACAGTCGGAAGCAGTTTTAGAACATAAGTGGATGTTCTAGGGATATGATAACTACAGCCTCATTCGGGAGACAGTTATCATTCCAGGCTTCCAAGGTGACCTGGACGACAAGGAGGTTGTCAGAGTTATAGTTTTTTTTCCTTCTGACGAGGGGCAGTATTTTGGACAGGAGGTCCAAGGCAATACTCAGGGAGGCATGGTGCAGGATACTGATTAAGTTCAGTTGACGATACAGTCTAAGAAGTTTGGATTTGGAGTTCATTATGAGCTAGGTCCCATCAGACATCCAGACATTCTAAGACAGGTATTGCTCTTTTCGGGAGATGGCTTTCTCCGCGAACTTGAGATATAGAGAGATATAGAAAGAAACATCAAAGCGGATCCACTCACTGAGGCTATTCCTCGAACGCAATAGTTTCGCAAACGAGCTTGGTGAGACTGACAAGTAGAGGAGTTGGGTGTTCGGTATCACACGGCTGTGAGTATGCGACATCGCAATAATTAGCCTTGAGTGCAAGTGGGAGATTGTTGGAGATAGTGCCCTCAGAGTCAATTATTGGATCACAGGCACGTGATTGCAATGATTGAGGGAGGACCTGTCCCAGTAGGTCAGTCTTACTCGAGATGATAGTATGCTATCTGGTTTATCTTTATCATCGTGTACTGCTTTAGGTGACCTGACATGTCGCTATTACACGTTGATAGAGCCCCTAGGATTCTTGCTTGACCACCAGCAGTATGAGGGGCGATCATATAAGTAGGAGCTGGGGTCTATAAGCACATCCTTAAAAGGTCTCTAGTCGTGGGAGTTTCGAGATAGGGCATCGATACTCCAGAGTAGACTAGTGTATATAGTCGAGACCCCGACGAGGGGCGGTGGCCGGTCTCACAAGTCACTGGTGTCAGTTGGTTCACCTAAGATGTATACAGGTGCTTATTAGGTTATGAGTACACCGGACAGGACTCGCCGAGAACATGCTAGTTGGTCTTATACCTGACGTCAGATAGCAGTTCCCTGGTGATATGTGTACAGGTTAGTTCATCGACCTGGGGATCGTCATTTGTCTCGTGTGAGTTCCCACTGTACTTTGATTACTACCCTACCACGCTCAAAGGAGACGTGCAAACAGGTTTTAGTTGGGTACAGTCCCGAGCCACATGGAGGCAGTGAGTGGATCTTCAGGGGTTCGTCTCTCCCGGTATTGGGGGTGAGGTCGCGCTGTGTCTAGGAGAGCCATTACACGAAGCCCTCGACCGAGACAGGAGATTTACTGGTAGGCATTCCAATAGTATCTCAGGGTGTTCTGGGCTACACTTCGACATGACTTGTACCGCTTTTGGGGGTCTAACTTTTACCAACCCCCTAGGCCCGCAATGCGATGCTCATAGACGAACGGACCGGACTGTACGGATATTGTCACTGACAGGCTCAGTAGGGTGTCAGGATGAGTTCGCTCATCGACGTCCCTTTTGGTCAATACCTGGTAGCCCGTTACGTATTGGCTTATACCTCTGACGTGCTAGTGGTTAAATCCAAAAACCAAGGTGTTGACGAGTCTTTAGAGTCCCCCACATTCAGTTGCTCAAGTTTTCGGGCGAAACGCTGTAGAGGCCGTATGGAGATATGGCAGGGTTCGATCAGATACGTGCGGTATTGCACGGATCAGGATCTGACGGATATTACTAGCCGGCTTTGGTTTAAACCGGATCCTAGTATAGTACAGTGTAGATTTTGTCTCTTTGCATTTGTATTTCGGTCGGAATACAGATGCGAGTGTGTATACACAGTATCGGGGTTTTCCTGTAATTTATTACGGGACCAGTTTTCTGGAGTTGCCAGTTTGCTTTCCGTTTTGGCCATTTTCGTTTGTATCTTTCATTGGCCGAAGATTGGTGGAGGATGGCTTATTTGCAATTGTGCAAATAAGCAATTGTGGAGGGGGTCTTTGCATTTTATTGTATCATGATTATTCCTCCACCATTTGACTTATTCATTTCATCATGGCTTGACTTTGGAGCAATCATGGTTGTTGTTGATTAGTTGGTGGAGTATGGATTTGTTTGTGATGATTGTTTCTTATCACCCTTTCTTTTCTCTCTTGCATTATGATAGTGGTTCCATGATCCATACACCACATACTCACCACACTCTCATTCCTCTCCTCTCCATTTTTTTGGTGTGGCCGGCCAAGCATGAAGGGGGCTGTCCCAATAGTTCATGTGGGGATTTTTGGTCTTTTAGCTTCACAAAAATCCCATAGTTCCACCTCCAAAGTATAGTTCATTCTCCTTCACAAAATGGCAACCTCCATGAACCCCAAATGAGACATAGCCTCTACACACATTCTACAGCAATCCTTGGGCACGTCGGCTCGCCAACTTCGTGTCTGAGTTGTCTCGGTATAGAGGTGGGAGCCCGTAAAAGAAGCCGGCAACGTGGTGCCCTTCCGGCGAGGAGGTGGAGACTGGACATTCCGCGGGAGATCGGGACGACGACGAGAAGACCGGAGGACTCGGATCACTCGGTATATTTCTCATCCCCATGTTGTAGTTAGCTAGAACTAGTTAATGGCCCGATCCGGGTTTTAGTGCGCGGTGGTGCCGGTTCAAGAAAAATTAAAGTTAACCATCGTTTCCGTATTTGGCCTCGGGATGGAGGTTGGGGCGCCGCCGTGCACTTACAAGCTCATGCAGGCAAGCCTCAATTTTCCTGCAGAGATTAACCCAAGACTCAACGACGCCCTCACTATGAAAATTCACGAGCGTCGCCAGCATAGGATTAACCTCCGCGGCAAAATCCGCAGCAAACGTGGGAGTCTCCACGTCAAGCTCCTCGATGTAGTCGCTCAACATGCGCAGACTATTCACCACGCCTTTGGAAGATAAGCGTCGAGAAAAGGGGCCTGCAGGCATTACGATTTGAGATTCGAACGGACTTGAAGTTGATATCACCGCTGCAAAACAAATCACAGTCAAATGATGGTTCAAGAAATAGAGGAGGTTTATGAACAATGGAGTTTACTATACCGGCTGCAGCGGGTGGTAAGGCCGGGAGCACCAGTGGCGCAACTGTTCTTTCGTCTCCTCCGATCTGCAGTGCTGCAATCAAAACAAACAAGAATTAGAAATGATTTGGCTGCCCGTAAAAGAAGAGATATTAGCTGGAGGCTGTACTCACCAGCGTCACTAGATGGGGAAATCTCTGACTGGAAGGAGAAATGTGGGTGCAGCTCTTGATACAGGTGATTAAAAAGGACTCCTGCAAGGATGTAATAATACAATGTCAGTACATAAAATATATTACCTATAATGAAACCGATAGGTCATAAATTCGTACCTTCCAGCATTTGAGATGGTATAAGAGAAGGTAGAGGAGGTGTCACCGTCAAAGCGGTAGCTGATGGCGCTGCCTCGGGTAGCGCAACCTCAACGCTCGCCACACCTGCATTAAAAACAAGATAAATACTGTTAGGAAAGATTAAGAAGGATTGCAGAATAAAAAGAAAAGCAATGAACCAAAATCTACCTGATGGGTCGCCAGTCGGAACCGCGACGAGGGCGTCACTTGATACAGCAACCGCTTCATCCTCTTCCATCGGGATGGTCTCACCTCCCGTCGCCTCATCCCCTGACTCTACGAGAGCCGTCGTAACGCTTGCGACGCCAGGAGATGGCAAACAGCCGCAGGCGGAACAAGCGACTATTGGGGCAGTGCCCGACTCTTGCGAAAGAGTGACTACCTCGGGCTCGGCGGCTGTACCCGTCTCACCCATCGTCACCTCAGGCTCGGCGGCTATAGCCATCTCACCCATCGCCACCTCGGGCTCGGCAATGGTGGTCATCTCGCCTACCGCCGCCTTGGGTTTGGCAATCACGACTACCTCCCCTACCGCTACCCCAGGCTCAGCGGTCGCCGCCACTTCTTCGGTAAAACTTGGCCTTGCAAGGTAAGATATATGAGAATTGATATTTAAAACTTTGACAATGGAACCCCGTGTCACATTACCTTGAATTGGTCTTCTGACCGCTTCCCGAGCTGCACGTGTTGCCTGTCTATAGGCAGTGGACAAGGCGGCCGGGGATTCCTCTGAAGGAGTAGGGGTAGGGGTAGCGGTGCTCGAACCCGCACCCGTGGCCAAGGCAGCACTACGCTCCCTCGCCGCGCGCATTCGGCGCTTCCTTTCCTCTCGGGCTGTCAAAGAGGATCTTCTAGATGCCTCCATCAATGGGAAGTCATCGTCCGCGCTAAGGGTTACCTCTGGAGCCGTTATAGCATCCGTCATCGGTCGTTTAAGTAAGGCCTCTGTCGGCGGTCCCGAAGAGGCCGGGACTTCGGTGCCTGGCCCGGGAAGAATCTCCGCATCACCTTGCGGGATTGGCATTGTAGTCCCTGCGATAAGATAAAGAAGGGGTCAGATTGTCCATAAGAAAGGAGAATGAAGATGCAATGAGCCGAGACATACCAATGCCCAGCAAGCGCGCTTCTTCTCCTCCTCCTCGAAGGTCCTGAGGGAAGCCGCCAGAGCCTCTTCAGCGGTAAAGCCTGTTATAGAAGGAAAAATGTCAGTCAAGACATGATAATAAAAATAAAACATAATGCAATAACAGAAATTACGGCTTATACTTACTTGATTGCGCGAGGGTGGCCATTTCCGCTTGGTGGCTTGCGGATCGCACAGAAGCTGCAATAGTGGCCTCGAGATCAGTATCTTCCAGCGCTATGAAGAGACCTTCGTTGGTCCCATATTCGCTCAGGCCTTCGTTATAAGGAGCCTGAGGCTCCAGTCCGAATACAGCGTCCAGAGAAAGGACCGACTTCTTCTTCCTCTTCTGCGAGCGAGCTCCAGTTGCAGCCAGCACAAGCTTACGCTTGGTGGGCACTTTGGGGCGACGAGTCCCGATATCTGAGCCCACGCCAGATTCGGGGGAAGCTACATTTACCGTCCCCATGGGAGCACAGGTCACCGAGAGTACATCCGCCGTCTCCACGGGAGCACGGGGCACCGGTAGCTCAGGCCTGTCGTCGGGGACTTCGATCACAGCACCTTCTCTTAGCGAAGGAAGGACAATGGTTTGTCGCTTCAAGGGGAGTTTTCGGTCACTAGCAGGGGGTGCACCCTTGCGGTCGAGTAGCAGCCGCTTCTCCTCCCTAATAACAGCTCCCATTGCATGTTGATACCAGGCCACGTGCATATTAAAGGCCCTCGGGACACAACTTGGTTCGCTAATAAAGAAGTGAGACCCCGTATTCAAGCGCATGAAATGATGCAGCGCGCCCCGCGTTCCTTCTTTGGTGGCAACGGGTTCTACCAAAAAAGCCTCCAGCGGAACTCCTTGATTATGACTCAGCTGTTGGGCAAAATGATGGGGGTTGTATCTCATGAATAGCGCCGCATCATTTTGCCTGAATACAAGAAAACCCGTCCTGATAGAGTACAAATGGAGAATCTCCCGGACTTTCAACACGGAGGCCCCGTCCTTAAAAACATCGCGCAATGCCAGCACCGCCTTGGAAGTTTCCTGGCCGATGGTCAAGACTTTGTCCGTGAAAGACATACAATCTCCGACCGTACGCGGACGAAGGAGCAAGCTCCTAGCCTCCCGCTGTGACGGAATCACGATGGAGGCGTCAACCAGCCACATAATCCGAGGGAACTTGCATCTCTCGTAAAACGAAGATCTCTTGTGAATGCCGAAGACACCGAGCACGTGCATCTCCATCCATGAAGTGAAGTAATGAATCGGGAAGTTGGCAGGATGCACCCCCGATTCAGTGGTATCCGCCGCTACGCTAAGACCGTGATATAGGTGGGCTAACCCGGCGATTCCGATGGCCACCTGTATTCCGGCAACCATGCGATGCGCGGGGTAGAAGACGGAATGTGTAATACCCAACCCCTTTTTATACCAATATCTGTATTTTTTTACTCTTGAATTTTATTTATTTTATTTATAATTTTATTTCTTCTAAACCCCCAATTTCCTTTTATCAATAAAACCCTAAAACCCAAACCCTATTATATTTTTTTCAACTAATTCCCTCAGCCCAACACCATTTTCTTTTAATAAAATCCCAAGCCCACTCTTTAAATAACTTAAATTCTTTTTCCTTTAAACCCCAGTTCGGCCCACTCTCTTTCTCACCATTTTTCTCTTTATTTCCCCGGTCCACTCCCTTTCAGTCCGCTTCCTCAACCCGACCCGGCCCACACCCGACTCCCCCTTCTTCCCCAACGTCTCTCCATAATTCCCGCGCGAATCCTCCCGTTGCGCCCTCATCACTGCTCCCCACGCCCACGCTCGCGCGCGTTACCCCACGACGCGCGCCCCTCGACCTCTCCTTGTCACCTCCTTTCTCTCTTACCCTCAAGACCCAAAGCCTCTTAAAAATCTCCCTCGTTCACCCAAAAAACTCACCTGCATCCCCCTCACCACCGAGCACCACCACCCTCGCCGTCGACGATGACGACTTCAACCCCTCATTCATCTTCCTTCATTTCTCCTCCACCCACAGAACTCTCCTCTTCCTCCTCCACTCGAGAATCCCAACGAACCCGTGCCACGACCACACCACCGACGTACCCATCATCGTCGACGAACCTGTAGGGTTGCTAGGCACGCGCACAAGGGTCTACGAGGCATCAACCATGCCCGATTAAAAATTTAGCCGTGCCGAACAACCCGAATACGGATCTTTAAACTAGAGATTAGGCGAAAACAAGCATGCTAAACACTTTAACACTAAGTGAGAGGGATTACAACCTTTGTAGATCCGGTCTTTCACTTCATATGCTCCGTGTTGTGGTCCCTTCGCTGCGATCATCGGGTTCCGGACTCTCGAGAGGTTCCACGAAGAGAAAGATGCAACCTTTGCTTCCGATCTTCGATACTAAGATGATCTACCTTGAAGTTTCGTTAACACAAGCTAACACTCATGAAATGATGTGAACACCCTCATCTAAATGGCAAGGGAAGATGAGGATGATGAAGTAGGATTTTTGCTCTCTTTATGTATCTTTTTCTCATATTTATTCACCACTTTGAAAAAATCTAGCAAGCTTTTTCATTAAGAGTGAAGGAAGAAGAAGATGAACATGATAAGAATCCTTTTGTGATGAATAGGAAAAGAATAATATGATGAATAATGCAACCATGGTGAAGTAAACTTTTGTAGAGAATTAACTAGGGTTAGGGTTTAGGTTGGGTTAAAACATGAGTCACTTACAAATATCTTTTCCAAAACAAAAAAGAAAACCTTCTAGAATCTACTAGAAGGCTTAACCCTAATCCAAACCCTAATCATGTTTAAACTCCACTAAACAAGTTGCATTAGTTATCATATCATGTTACAATATTATATATCACATATATAATATTTATCGTAACAAAATAAAATAATACAATTAACATATATCGCATATATATCAATGTATTACCCGAGTGAGAAAAAGAATCTTTTAGTGAGAAAATATTAGTTAATGTAATTTAATATATCATATATATATTATTATACATTAAATTATCGAATCAACACTTGATTCGACAATCCGGCTATATCGCATATAACCGACTAATATTTATCCGTACCGATTCATCGAATCAACACTTGATCCGATGACCCGGCTGATATCAAATATCGCGAGAATATAATACGGTATCACATATCACATTATCCTCGGTCCCGCACATATCACATATGTTCTCCTACTCCGTTTTGCCTGAGCCAAGAAACCTCTGTGTAGGACTCTAAAGAATCGTCAATACGCCGGCAGTAGGTGATGATCATATCAAACACCCACAAGCTGCAAGCGGTCAGCTAAACGTAACAGCCACCCAGGTATTGAGCGCTCAGAAGATCAACAAGCAAGCCTGTAACTTCTCCTGTGAATCCAAACAGTAACACTCCCGTACAGTCCGGTCTCGTCGTTTGATATGTTGCATATCTCGCCTAGGGGTGGTAAATGTCAGACCCCAGTAGCTCGATAAGTCATGTCGATATGAGGTCTATAACAGTTCGAGAAACTACTGATAACACTTACTAGTAAATCTCAGCAACCCTGGCCAGGGATTTCCAGTTATAGCCAATCGAACACAGCACAACATCAACTCCCTATACCGGGAGAGACGAATCCCCTCCTATCACTCATTGCCTCCATGTGATTCGGGACTGTACCCAAAAGCCACCTTTTTGCACGCCCTCTTGGACGTGGTATGATGGAAATCAAAGCACAGTGGGAATCACACAAGACTCTATGATGATCACGGGTCAACAGACTACTCTGTACCAGTGTCACCGGAGAACTGCCATCTGACGTATGGTATAATACCATCTGGGAGTTCTCGGGGAGTCCGTCCAGTGTACCCAGTCTCCACTGAGCACCCGTACATCATCCTTGATGTCAAACACCGATGGATATGGGATCATCCATCGCCCATCATATGGGTCAAGATGCGTATACGCTAGTCTACTCTGGTGCATCGATGCCCTGTCTCGATACACCCTCGACTAGGAACAGTTATAGGATGTACTCGTCGACTACCGTGGCCCCACTAGTATGATCTCATCATAGTCCCAGTAGTCGAGTACATATCCTAAGGGCTTTATCAACATGTAATATAGAGACAATCAGAGTACATGTTAAGATAAAGTACAACCAGATAGCATACTATCATGTCGAGCAAGAAAGTCCTCCCTATATATGTCCCAGCATCCACTGCAATATACATCGTATGTACAGTAATGGCCTCTAGGGCATACATATAACTAACAATCTCCCACTTGCACTAGGGCCATCTGTTATGGTATCGTATACCCAACAATTAGCTGCGGTTGAAGTATCTCATACTCAACCATCCCATAAAAGCCTCTACTGGGAAAAAGGCCTTTGTGAGTGGATCCGCGCTGTTGTCCTCTGTATCTACTCTCCTAACCTCGATCTCCCTGGAGATCAACCATCTCCATGATCAGGTGATACTGCCTAAGAATTATATCTGGATTTCTGATGGGACGGTAGTTCCTTGGCTGAAGCCACAACTCCATTGTCACACAATGGTAGGAACGAAGTTCATCTTATGAACTTATAAATATCCAGACTGCCTCTTTTGGTAGCATCCTTGGTAACGATGTATCTTGCCATTAATCATCTAGTATGTCACGGTATCTAGCTTGGAACTCTTCCAACATACTGTCCCTCCACTGAGGGTATAGACAATGCCTGCGACTGACATTCAGTCGTTCTTATCACCCTGGAACCTTTCCAGTGATTCTCCCCAGGATCGATTGATACCATCTCACTACAACTAGTGAGCGTCCTAACATCCAATTAGATCTATCTCATAGATCCAAAACCCAGGATTTAGGAGGTATCACTTTGATCTTATATGGAGAATCCTTGTGATAAGCGGAGATTGACCGAGCGTAGCATAGGAAACTCCTTCCCTATCAAGAGTATGGCATCCACGTACTCTACGAGGATCACCACCATACTCTCTACTACCTTTTCGTATATACAAGGTTCATCTACCATTTTGATGAAGTCAAACTCTTTGGCTACCACATCAAAACAGATGTTCCAACTCCGCGATGCCTGTTTTATCATATAAAACATCTTGCACACGTTTCCGCTGCTCCCACTGTCTACGAGGCCCTCTGGCTGTGTACTTATAGACGCTCTCTTCTAAAACATCACTTAGAAAAGAAGTCATGACACCCAACCACCAGATATCGTAGTCATGGTATGTAGCCATGGCAAGTAGGATCTGGATGGACTTAAGCATAGATCCTTAGAAAATGTTTCAACATAATCCATACCTGGTCTATGATGCAAACCTTTAACCAGTCTAGCTTTGAAAGTCTCAACTTTTCCATGTACACCAAGTAATCTTCTCAAGATATACTTGCTCCTGATGGGGATTTAACCCTTCAGATAAAGCAACTAAAGTCCATACTTTATTTGTGTATAAGGATTCCATCTCAGATCGATAAGCACCCAGCCATTCTTACAGAGTCCCACTCCTGATGGCCAGCTCGAAACTAGTTGGGTCATCATCTCATGATGCAATCCTCTCTCCCACTGTCATAGAGAAACCGAAGTATCTCTCAGGTGGGTGAGGAACCCTACTAGATCGGCGGAGTGGCGGAGGTTCGTTGGAAACTATTGAATCCTTTGGTTCCACCAAATCATCAGCTGTTTTTGTATAGCTGGAACCTTTCCAGTTGTACATAACAGACCTTGCCTCGAGCTTGTCCGGATTTTGCTTTTAGACATAAGCCGGACAACCCCAAATCTTAACAAACTCAAGACATGGGCTCTTCCCATTCCATATCACATATGAAGTGGTAGGCAACTGATTTGATTCGAACCCTATTCAACAGGTATGCAGCTTCTCAAGTGCATAACTCCCAAAAGGAAATAGGAAACTCAGTAGTACTCATCATAGAGCATACCATATCAAATAGGTGCTAATGCTCCGCTCCGATACACCGACGTGCTGTGGTGTATTCGAAGGAGTAATGCTGAGAGAGAATCTCATTCTCCTTTAGAATAGTCCAGGAATTCCGTGCTCAAGTATTCTCCTCCTTGATCACATCAAAGGACATAATACTTTTACCCGTATTTCCGGTTCTCTACTTCTAACTCATATTCTGTGAATATCTCAAAAGGTTCGGACTTGTGTTTCAACAGGAACATATGTCTGAATCTTAAGAGATTATCAGAGAATGTAATGAAGTACAAAGAACCGGTCTTGGCATGTGTAGAGAGGGGACCTTCATACATCAGCATGTATCAATCCCAAGAGTTCACTAACTCTTTCTCTGTTTCCAATAAACAGAGCTATGGTCATCTTATCTTTGTGACATGACCGGCAAGTTTCACAAGATGTAAATTCAAACAAATTTAAATATGCATCTAAATGTAACTTAGCTAGCCGGTCGCATTGATATGACCTAGTCTACAATGCCTCAAGAAGGATTCGTTCATTTCTGAACTCTTCCTCTTGTGTGTGTTCTGTATACTAAGAACTGTGGTTTGAATTAGAACGTCAATGCTTTTAGATAACGTGCCTGAACCGATCAACTCTTGATATAGGAAATGTTCAAAACATTATCCCACAATACAAAATTATATCCTTTCTTTACTAATAAAGAGACTGATATGATTTTGTATATCAGGTTCGGTATCTAATAACATTTGTTCAGAATCAATGTATTCTGGTAATACAGGGTGACAGTGACCAACAGACTTGGCTGCAACACTTGCACCGTTTTCTGTCTCATGAAACTTATCACCCGTTCTCAGTTCTCTACCTATCTGTAGCCCATGTAACAGATTACATATGCGGGATCCTGATCCCGTATCACATACCCAGGACGTAAAGGATACTGAGAAACAGTTCTGTGTAATGAACACACCCGAAGATGATGCATCAGCATGCACTTTCTTCGTTTGGGCGGCACGGGAAATCTGGTATTCCCCAATTTCCTGCTCTGTCCTATAACAATTATAAGTTGGAGCGGGACCAACGTTCCCCAGCTCAGTATAACAAGCGGGTTCAGTCAATATATCCGTTTTATTATCTTGATTAAGGCGTGATAGGGTCGCTACCTGGAGAGAGAGAGAAGAAAACACTCAGCGTATGCTCTTACAAGATTAGATTGGTTATCTAATATATCTAATCAGGATGTCTCCTACTGTTTTAATCAAATCTTCCTTCAAACCCTAAAAGGAAAGACTAGCCGGGATTAATCACACGCTACAAGTTCGCCAATCTTTCAGCCAGGCCAGTGTCGGTACTTTGAGGGAGGTCCCCCGTGCTTTCGCACGAACCTAATTAAAGTAAACCTCGTTTTCCCAGAGGCGTAACCCCGTTAACACCTTTCTAGACACCTACTTGATCGGCTAATTGTAATGTGTAAAACTCTCCCAGGAGTAACTCTTACTCGCAGCGGGTATCGGGATCCAACTATCTTATAGAAGGTATGCAATCTCATTGCAAATTTCAACACTTGAAATTCCCAATAATATTTTGCCCCTAGCAGCTATATGACCTTAACATAGTCAACAAATCATAAGTGCTAGTCAAGTTCAACCCGTCATTTCCCGATTGACTTAAACCCACCCGCACGACCCTTAACATGGTCAACAAAGTCGCACGACTACCCTAATCCAATCGCATCATATGCTTATACAGATAAGCACTAATCAGCTACCATACACTACGCCTTAACATGGTCAACAAACGTAGCACGAATACTAACTAGTACTTATCTGAAATGACGGAGGGCTACGACTGGTTTTTCAGAAAACCCTTTGCGTAATGAACTTGATATCGTTGTAGAATCGAGTGATTTTAAATGGAGTGTTTTAGAGGCCTTTCTAGTTTTGCTAAAGGGGTCATTCCCGGTGAAGGGATCGTCGGCCCTTTCCTCATCGAATAAGGTGCAGGATATATCATATATACCACTGTGCAAAGCAAGAACTATAAAAGAAATCAAAAGACAAAACGAGTCTGTAGCATCTGCCAGTTATTGCTAAAGGAGTTACTCCCGGTGAAGGGATCTCGGTCCTTTCCTTATCGAATAAGGTTCTGGATGTTCTACAAGGAACACCGCTATGCAAAGCAACAACTAGAGCTACCAGTTTTTATAAACAAGTTTCTACAACATCTTAGGTTTCTTTTATTTCATCAATCTCATTAATGAAGTCCCATTTTATTATGCTTCACAAGCATCTCTTTTTGAAACGAAATCTGCAATATAACATATATCTCATATATATAATATAAACATTCATCTCAGGCAGTAATATGATCTCATCACAGAACAATGCAGCAGAAGAACATATATGAAATATTGGATATACTAGGACGCCCGTGTTTTCAATACGAGCCTGTATAAAACACGGATTCCACGGTCGCGATGAATAGCCAAACCCACATCCCTAAACCCCTACGAGAGTGGCAAGTAACACTGCCAATTCTAGGGTTAGGAGACCCGGTCTCGACTCCTCGAGATGGTCTCCCACTGGACCCTAGAACCCGGTTACTTGTGCTCCCTGCCTTGGGTCTACCTAATGCGGAAAAGTAAATAATATACAACGGTGACATCTTCCGCTACCTGGAAGTGCCCCAATAAAAGAATATTACATACAAATGAATTTTACATGAATGAAAAAGAAAAAACTCTCATCTCACATAAAACCCCCGGCTATTCAGAACGCGACGATCCAATATAACATATCACAGCAACACATAATATCTCATATCATCAACGTAAGCAAGTATGCGTATCCCGATTGTCGTTGATGTATAGCAACGAAGCCGGCGATACACCACA
The DNA here is from genome assembly GCA_030015575.1 of Agapanthus africanus. Lineage (NCBI taxonomy): Eukaryota > Viridiplantae > Streptophyta > Magnoliopsida > Asparagales > Amaryllidaceae > Agapanthus > Agapanthus africanus. The sequence continues at coordinate 665,148,961 of CM057340.1, forward strand.
TACTACGCTTACGGTCACAGAAAAGAAAGTGTAAAACTACAACAGTTGGAATCCGCAACCTCCTTAGACATCGCATGCCTAACCAAATGAATTCCTTAGATATCGCATGCCTAACAATTATAAACCCCGCATTTTAATCTCTTTATCGAAAACTCTTTTCAATTGCAAGGCGGAAATTCAACAAGATTCCCGACGTCCTGATCGAATGCTCGTCGCAAACTTTAGTAGACGGCCGCACCCCCAGATGCCGTCGACGAAGTGCACTAAGACGGAACACCGCTGCCGCGAGCACCCGAACGGATGCTTTCAGTGACGGGGTTCTCCTACAGTCACTTGGTCGGGGCTTTGGGGCGTAGTTGTCTATTAAGTTTACCCGGCGAGTATCCGCGTATGCTACGTGATTGCGACGGACTTTTGATCACATCAAAATTCCGTGACAACCGATCATCTGAGACTAAACTGCTATATTTATAATATTCAAATTTAGTTATCTCATAACTACCTGTAGATTCCAAATATTGTATCACAATCCAGATAAATAGACAAAGTTAAACTTTCCGATCGAATCATCAAACACCCAAGATTTCCCCAATATATCTCAACACTTGAAATCAGTTTAAAAACATCCATCACATGCCACAGTACCAATGGTCCAGCCGTAGAAGGGTCAAGCCAACGCCTCACATGTGGCACGCCGTACTGCCCCAAACCCTAAGGTTCAAAAGGCAGTTCAAGACGGTCACATAATTGAGTTAAGGTTTGTTGTCTTCTAGAGGGTCCACTGCATTACTTGCACGACTTAGAACATTTTTAAACTCGACAAAAAATCCAACTTTTGAAAAATTTTCCGACAGGGGAAAAAGTGAGTTATTGATATCCGTTCGAACTTTTTAACAGTTTCTATAAACTTATCCGGAAAACACAGAGACAAAATTAGACAATCCGATCGAATCTATGAATTCCATAAACAACCCCAGAAAACTCAACTGTAGAATAAATATTAAAATATTCCAGAAAATACAGCACTAGAAATTAGGAATTACTGTGCAAATTAAAATGGCTCACATGACAACTTGGTCGCGGAACCGCCGCACAAGCCAGCTTGTGCCGCGGTTCCGCCGCACTTTGGAGAATTCATGATCACGTGCTCCACAGTAATTCTTCAAATTCCCTGCTGATTTTTCTGCATATTTTTAATTTCGAAAAAGACCAGATTTCAGAAAAAGTACAGAGAGCATTTTGGAAATGAGATTTCGGTTCGATCGGACTTCAAACTTCGTCTGGACTTCGCCTAAAGCTCTAGCTTGGCTCTGATGCCACTGTAGGGTTGCTAGGCACGCGCACAAGGGTCTACGAGGTATCAACCATGCCCGATTAAAAATTTAGCCGTGCCGAACAACCCGAATACGGATCTTTAAACTAGAGATTAGGCGAAAACAAGCATGCTAAACACTTTAACACTAAGTGAGAGGGATTACAACCTTTGTAGATCCGGTCTTTCACTTCATATGCTCCGTGTTGTGGTCACTTCGCTGCGATCATCGGGTTCCGGACTCTCGAGAGGTTCCACGAAGAGAAAGATGCAACCTTTGCTTCCGATCTTCGATACTAAGATGATCTACCTTGAAGTTTCGTTAACACAAGCTAACACTCATGAAATGATGTGAACACCCTCATCTAAATGGCAAGGGAAGATGAGGATGATGAAGTAGGATTTTTGCTCTCTTTATTTATCTTTTTCTCATATTTATTCATCACTTTGGAAAAATCTAGCAAGCTTTTTCATTAAGAGTGAAGGAAGAAGAAGATGAACATGATAAGAATCCTTTTGTGATGAATAGGAAAAGAATAATATGATGAATAATGCAACCATGGTCAAGTAAACCTTTGTAGAGAATTAACTAGGGTTAGAGTTTGGGTTGGGTTAAAACATGAGTCACTTACAAATATCTTTTCCAAAACAAAAAAGAAAACCTTCTAGAATCTACTAGAAGGCTTAACCCTAATCCAAACCCTAATCATGTTTAAACTCCACTAAACAAGTTGCATTAGTTATCATATCATGTTACAATATTATATATCACATATATAATATTTATCGTAACAAAATAAAATAATACAATTAACATATATCGCATATATATCAATGTATTACCCGAGTGAGAAAAAGAATCTTTTAGTGAGAAAATATTAGTTAATGTAATTTAATATATCATATATATATTATTATACATTAAATTATCGAATCAACACTTGATTCGACAATCCGGCTATATCGCATATAACCGACTAATATTTATCCGTACCGATTCATCGAATCAACACTTGATCCGATGACCCGGTTGATATCAAATATCGCGAGAATATAATACGGTATCACATATCGCATTATCCTCGGTCCCCGCACATATCACATATGTGCTCCTACTCCATTTTGCATGAGCCAAGAAACCTCTGTGTAGGACTCTAAAGAATCGTCAATACGCCGGCAGTAGGTGATGATCATATCAAACACCCACAAGCTGCAAGCGGTCAGCTAAACGTAACAGCCACCCAGGTATTGAGTGCTCAGAAGATCAACAAGCAAGCCTGTAACTTCTCCTGTGAATCCAAACAGTAACTCTCCCGTACAGTCCGGTCTCATCGTCTGATATGTTGCATATCTCGCCTAGGGGAGGTAAACGTCAGACCCTAGTAGCTCGATAAGTCGTGTCGATATGAGGTCTATAACAGTTCGAGAAACTACTGATAACACTTACTAGTAAATCTCAGCAACCCTGGCCAGGGATTTCCGGTTATAGCCAATCGAACACAGCATAACATCAATTCCCTATACCGGGAGAGACGAATCCCCTCCTATCGCTTATTGCCTCCATGTGATTCGGGACTGTACCCAAAAGCCACCTTTTTGCACGCCCTCTTGGACGTGGTATGATGGAAATCAAAGCACAGTGGGAATCACATAAGACTCTATGACGATCTCGGGTCAACAGACTACTCTGTACCAGTGTCACCGGAGAACTGCCATCTGACGTATGGTATAATACCATCTGGGAGTTCTCGGCGAGTCCGTCCAGTGTACCCAGTCTCCACTAAGCACCCGTACACCATCCTTGATGTCAAACACCGATGGATATGGGATCATCCATCGCCCATCATATGGGTCAAGATACGTATACGCTAGTCTACTCTGGTGCATCGATGCCCTGTCTCGATACACCCTCGACTAGGAACAGTTATAGGATGTACTCGTCGACTACCGTGGCCCCACTAGTATGATCTCATCATAGTCCCAGTAGTCGAGTACATATCCTAAGGGCTTTATCAACATGTAATATAGAGACAATCAGAGTACATGTTAAGATAAAGTACAACCAGATAGCATACTATCATGTCGAGCAAGAAAGTCCTCCCTATATATGTCCTAGCATCCACTGCAATATACATCGTATGTACAGTAATGGCCTCTAGGGCATACATATAACTAACAGAGCCCTCTTCACCAACCACCACCTTCCTCCCCTCTCACCGCAGCTCCTCAACGTCACCACCTCCCCTTTCTCCTCCTCTCTTCCTCCGCCAAGCTCACTGCACCCGAGCTCGAGCCCCGCACCCTCTCGCCGGTGAGCCTCCTCTCACTGGGACTGCCTCGTTGACACCCTACGTCATCATCATCATCATCATCGTCGTCGCCATCCCCTCTCTCTCTATCCCTCTCTGGCTCTCTCTTTCTCTGTTCTCCCTCTCTAACTCTTCTCTCTGTTTTCTCTCTCTCTCTACACTTCTCTCTCTCTGTGTGTCTCTCTCTCTTTCTCTCTCTATATCTCTTTCTCACTCTCTCTCTCTAATCCTCTCTATCTCTATCTCTCTCTGCCTCTCTCTCAATCTCTCTATATCTCTTTCTCACACTTTCTCTCTCTCTCTCTCTAATTCTCATTATCTCCAATTTTTCTTCCCCTCTCTCTAAATTTCTATCTCTCTTTGTCAACCTCTAAATCTCTCAGCACATCTCGAGAAATCGACAGAGCATACCTCTCCGCATCCAGCAAACGCAAGACATCTCCGGACAACTCCGACGTAGAACCCAAGCGCGAACCGAGGCCGCGAACCCTAGCCGTGCCGTTCGTTACGCGTTCGTGCCGCTGCCGCTACCGTGTATCGCCAGAAACATCTCTAGGCAAGTACTTTTACTTGCTACATGCTAATTTATTCGAGTTACAAACTTATATCATCTAGATTACAAGTTTACATTATCCAATAGATTATGTGCTATACCTGTTCGATGCATGATCCCAAAGATATTATTCATCTATTTTGACAGAATTGGATTGTTATTGTTGGCCCAGGTAATGATGAATACTGTGTATAAATTTCACTGGATAATACGACTATTAACGACTAAAACGACTACCCCTAAGTTTACCTGTAAAACTGGAAATTTCTTGTATCTAAAAACCGTTAAAATCATCGTAAATTATGTACATTCTGGAATGATGATTTCGAGAGCTCAAATCGAATCCGACTCGATGAACTATAACCCTATGCAAGTTTCTAATTGTTTCTGTACTTAAACTGTGACAATATTTGGATCGGAGTGCGACTCTGGACTGCAGTCCAGAGCGACTCTGTTTACTGTGTGCTGTCCCGTAATGGGTACCACCTTGTTTACTTAACTCGTATGTTACGGAACTCTGCTTTTTATTAAAGTTGAATCTGTTATCTAGATAAAACAAGTGGTTTCATTCCGTTTCATTACTGTTTGCTATTTAAATTGTAAATTAAGAGAGCAGGACGTATAACGGTCCAGAACAGATTCAGAAGTGACATACTAGTGTTAAACAGTGTATAACTCCTGACGTATAGACGCGATTGAGGATCCGTATATTGCGTTGAAAACCTTATTGGAAACCCTATATTTCATTCAACTGTAGAGTCACTAAATTCTGATCCCAACTGGGATTAAAATGCATTGCGAAACGGACTTCCGATTCTGAAACCGGATTTTCAGCCGTGGACGCTTAAAATGAAATGGCCATAACTAGTGATCCTGAAACCCGATTGGCGTGAAACTAAATTCGCTGGATAGATAATTGAACATACTATTTATTTCCCATTCATCGTTTTGCTAAACTATACACGTATGATTTAGGATAAACTGTGCAAGTGGTAGAATACCGTTCTATGACATCTTAATTATGCTTTACATACCGTTTCCTCATCATATCATACATATGTCACCGCATTGATAACCTAGTGATCATGTGCATTACCCGGTGTTAGGTATTAGTAATGATTGTGGCAAGTACGTAGTGTTCGTGCATGAGTGAATAAGTGGAAGTGACGCGTACTTGTACACAATCAGTGAACCTTATTATTCTATTGCATTGTCGACGTCTGTGGGACGTGTATACGTGTGACTATAAGTGGTATGGGACGCTTATGGAAGGTTTTGCATGGGTGTCACGGATAAGGCACCAGACACTGCATTTTTCTTGGGTATTAGTCGGGACGTGCTTGATGGAGATCCTGTCTCCAGTTCTCGTGCAGACTTGTCACAGACCGACATGTATTTGAGGTTATGGTTAGCGTTTGATGTAGACCACGGGGTGTGGGGTAGTTTGAGTGTGAGTTCAACATAATCTCGGGAGTCCCATGCTGGCTTATATATATGGAGATATATGGAGATTTATAAGGTACATGATTATTACCGTGAGTTACATGTTGCCCTTGGGTCCTACCCTTGGGTGGAGGACACTCGCGAGTGGTTGACTCTCACACTTGGACTGACGATAGGCTTAGTGACCTGTACAGTGAGACTTAGAGACTGATAGGGATGATGGCATCGATATACATTTCTTACTGTGTTGACATACCCGGCATACTATATTACTGTTTTACTGTTCACCCGATCTATTAAACATTTCATTGGTTACTGCATGTTCATATCTATACCGTCTTGATTTACTGTTATATATATATATATATCTATTATCACTGTTCGAGTTGTCACATATATCTATATATTATATTGCTATTGTGTCGCTCTGACGACCTGAGTATGCATGCTCAGTGTGAGGAGTGGATTTAGCTGGGACCAGGACCAGACGCACATCACGGATATCTTGATCAGCTATCCAGAGTTATACTCTTTTGTTTCCTATCAGGTCAGTTCTTCATATTGTTTTGTTTCAGTTACTGCATTTCTCATTACCTGCGTATTATTTACTGTTTACCACGTAAAGCTAGAAACCGAAGTGTGACTACGGCAGGACATTTCCTTGACCGTAGGAGCTTGGTTGGCCTTGTCAACCCCTCGTATTCCGTATTTTGGGAAGCGGGGCGTGGCATGGTTTAGTTGGTATCAGAGCCAGGTTTTGCTTCGATTGGGATTGCAGTTTTCCGTGTATAGCTCGACAATCTGAGACATCCCTCGGTCTAGATTGTAAACTTGTTATTCTTGATCCATATTCACATTGTGTGTTCTGCTATCCATACGCTAGGGTTTCGGGTAACTTGGCAAGGTTAAGTTGTTGTAATTGCGAACTGCATCATAATCACACTACCGTACTCTGTTTAAGTGACTTAGAACCCTACAGTTGATTTCCACTTGTAATGAATTTCATCACATCTGATATTCTTGAATCCTTGCTCAATCCGTATTATATTTTGATTCTTATAGCTTGTGCCTTATATCATCCTCAAAATTATTATTTCAGGACCATGTCTTCCAACGACTCTTCCTCTATCTTCACTCCCCAGAATCAGACCGTTGAGATTCTGAGTGTACTGTAAGGTCTGAAGGAAGCCCAGGAGCGAACGAACGATTTGTTAGCTGAAGGACTGAGAGGGCAGGTGAATCAGGCACCAGCGAGAGTCTCAAATTGTAAAGGGATCCCTGTTAGACGAGGAAAAGAGAAGAAAATGAAGCGCCAATTTGTTTCCCTGCGACAGAAGCAACAGAAGACCCAGTGTTGTGGGTACTGTAAGAGGCCAGGACATCTTCAGAGGGATTGTTGCCGCGCCTAAGGGAAATGTCTGATTTAAGGATCCAGCGAACATCTCATCAACGGTTGCCCAAAAAGGAAAGAGCTACAGGGAGGAGACTCATCCACACTCTCCACTTCTGCAAAGTGATGATTATTGCGTAGTTCGAACTTCGAGGATAAGGCGGACCCAGCTCAGGATTCAACTCGCATGACGAGAATGCAGCGGTCTAGTAGTCAAAGAAGGATTTTCATGTTTTCTACTTTCAGTAGTAATGTTGTCGTCCTCTTATAAATATTTCTTTTCGTTTGAAATCTTGTCGAACTTTTAGTTGAATGCAATAAAAACTTTGAATCGTAATATATGTATCATTCTCTTGTTTCTCCCCTTATTCATACTATTCATTACCACAGCATTTTTAATCCTGATTTTTCAGTTCCTGCCCACCGCATAGTTTCCTATACTTCGTACCCTTAGCTATTTTCTTGATGTGTTCCACTGTCTAATCATGACTCTTTCTTTTCAGGCCATGGCCCATCCTGGAGCAGCACCGGATCTAGATGAGGATCCACAGTCATGCGTTTCCATAGACCGCATGCTGATGAGTTCTGACGATGAGATCAACGGTCCCCAAGTCATTTTTGGAAACAGCGATTCCGAGAAAGAACGAGCAGCCGCCCCAGAGTTTGACATGATAGGCGATTCCGACGAAGAGGAAGGAGACCCTGAAGAGAACTCGATAGAGGAAGATCCCGAGGATGAACCGATAGAAGAAAATCCAGTGGAGGAAAATCACATGGAAGAGGATCCAGAAGAAGAGAATCACATGGAAGCAGACCTCGATGAAGAAGCTCCAGCCGAGGAAGAAGGACCAGAAGAACAAGACCCTGCTGTGGAAGAACTCCCAATGGCGATTCCTGCGAGGCAATATGGGAATGGACGCCCCTACCTGAGCGCGCGAGCCTACCGCAACCTGCTGAATCTCCACAACCGCGACTGATGGAATTTTTAGATGTTGTCTTCTCTGGCCAAATAATTCTATGTATAGTTTAGGGCCATCTGTTACTTTTGGAAGGTGCTTTGTTTCGAATTTTCTAGAATGAAATAAATTGCTGAGTTATCCAATCTTTCGATCTTCTTAGTTCACTTGAGGCTTGATTATTTCTCATATACATTTATTTCTTTTCTTGCTGAAATCCCTGACTGTCCACCCCTACTCCTTACATTGTTTTAACCCTCACTGAGATTAACGAGTACCGCACCCGATCTTTTAGAGGTCCATCCTTCATCCTTCGTCTGTGCCTCATTTGAGATCCTTCTGGGAGGAGAAATTTATAGTGAAATTTCCGAGTTCGCTAACCCTTCAAATTTTGATTCATATGATGTACCGACCGTTGTCCTCCCCATACTTTTTTCCCTTGTAGTCCTTTGTTGCTCATCCTTACTTCCTGTGCTGACCCGATCCCAATCTCTGTGACCTTCAGTCTAAAGCCGACACACCCCGACCTTTTGTATGAGCCACACTTCCTTGTAATCCTTACCCTAGCTAGCCCTATATATTTTTGTGCTTTTTCCTATTACCCTAAATATATTTAGGGACATTATTATTCGAAATTTGGTTTTCATTATTTTTTATTTATCGAAGAGTGCGTTTTATTGACTATCCCCGTTTTACGTATTTTAAGTACTACACTACTAACTTTCCCATTATTTTCAGTAGCGCAACCTTACATCGCGCATATTTTCGTTACATGTTTCTTATTTTCACTATGTGGGTTTTCTAAGTTATTTTAAAAACTATTTGATCGATACATTATCCTAAAATGTTTTAACCTACCGACAGATCCTTCATTACTTTATTGTTGTTACTTTATTTTCCGGGTATTGTGCCTATGGTTACTATTATTAATGGTTGTGCCTTATACTCATTATTTTAGCTGCGCTACCTTTGATATGCGAAGTGTGCATATGTTTAGGATCTCGATTTTATTTAGCACGCCTCGAATGTTATTATTCGTTATTGCTATTCTATTTTTGTACATATGGGTTTCCCTCATAATTGATTTCTACTTTATACTTATTTAGACATATTCTTTTAGTTGTATCATTTGCATATATATATATATACACCTTCAAATTTCTTCATCCGCCTATTTCAAGTAAATCATTATGTGTTAGTTTGCGATATAGTAACTTTTGCTTATTATTTTATAGCTTGTCGTTTGTTTTAAATTTCGAGGACGAAATTTTTGTAAGGGTGGTATGATGTAATACCCAACCCCTTTTTATACCAATATCTGTATTTTGTTACTCTTGAATTTTATTTATTTTATTTATAATTTTATTTCTTCTAAACCCCCATTTTCCTTTTATCAATAAAACCCTAAAACCCAAACCCTATTATATTTTTTCCAACTAATTCCCTCAGCCCAACACCATTTTCTTTTAATAAAATCCTAAGACCATTCTTTAAATAACTTAAATTCTTTTTCCTTTAAACCCCAGCCCGGCCCACTCTCTTTCTCACCATTTTTCTCTTTATTTCCCCGGCCCACTCCCTTTCAGCCCGCTTCCTTAACCCGACCCGGCCCACACCCGACTCCCCCTTCTTCCCCAACGTCTCTCCATAATTCCTGCACGAATCCTCCCGTTGCGCCCTCGACGCCGCTCCCCACGCCCACGCTCGCGCGCGTTACCCCACGACGCGCGCCCCTCGACCTCTTCTCGTCACCTCCTTTCTCTCTCACCCTCAAGACCCAAAGCCTCTCAAAAATCTCCCTCGTTCACCCAAAAAACTCACCTGCATCCCCCTCACCACCGAGCACCACCACCCTCACCGTCGACGACGACTTCTACGACCCCTCATTCATCTTCCCTCGTTTCTCCTCTACCCACAGAACACTCCTCTTCCTCCTCCACCCACAGAACTCTCCTCTTCCTCCTCCATTCGAGAATCCAAACGCACCCGTGCCACGACCACACCACCGACGTACCCATCATCGTCGACGAGCCCTCTTCACCAACCACCATCTTCCTCCCCTCTCACCGCAGCTCCTCAACGTCACCACCTCCCCTTTCTCCTCCTCTCTTCCTCCGCCAAGCTCACTGCATCCGAGCTCGAGCCCCGCACCTTCTCGCCGGCGAGCCTCCTCTCACCGGGACCGCCTCGTTGACACCCTACGTCATCATCATCATCATCATCGTCGCCATCCTCTCTCTCTCTCTATCCCTCTCTGGCTCTCTCTTTCTCTGTTCTCCCTCTCTAACTCTTCTGTCTATTTTCTCTCTCTCTCTCTCTACACTTCTCTCTCTCTCTGTGTCTCTCCCTCTCCCCCTCTCTCTCTCTCTCTCTCTCTCTCTTTAATCTTCTCTATTTCTATCTCTCTGCCTCTCTCTCAATCTCTCTTTATCTCTTTCTCACTCTCTCTCTCTAATTCTCTCTATCTCCAATTTTTCTTCCCCTCTCTCTAAATTTCTATCTCTCTTTGTCAGCGTCTAAATCTCTCAGCACATCTCGAGAAATCGATAGAGCATACCTCTCCGCATCCAGCAAACGCGAGACATCTTTGGACAACTCCGACGTAGAACCCGAGCGCGAACCGAGGCCGCGAACCCTAGCCGCTCCGTTCATCGCGCGTTCGTGCCGTTGCCGCTGCCGTGTATCGCCAGAAACGTCTCCAGGCAAGTACTTTTACTTGCTACATGCTAATTTATTCGAGTTACAAACTTATATCATCTAGATTACAAGTTTACATTATCCAATAGATTATGTGCTATACCTGTTCGATCATGATCCCAAAGATATTATTCATCTATTTTGACGGAATTGAATTGTTATTGTTGTCCCAGGTAATGATGAATACTGTGTATAAATTTCACTGGATAATACGACTATTAACGACTAAAACGACTACCCCCAAGTTTACCTGTAAAACTGGAAATTTCTTGTATCTGAAAACCGTTAAAATCATCGTAAATTATGTACATACTAGAATGATGCGTTCGAGGGTTCAAATCAAATCAGAATCGACGAACTATAACCCTATGCAAGTTTCTAATTGTTTCTATACTTAAACTGTGACAATATTTGGATCGGAGTGCGACTTTAGACTGCTGTCCAGAGCGACTCTGTTTACTGTGTGCTGTCCCGTAATGGGTACCACCTTGTTTCCTTAACTCGTATGTTGCGGAACTACGCTATTTATTAAAGGTGTATCTGTTATCTAGATAAAACAAGTGGTTTCATTCCGTTTCATTGCCGTTTGCTATTTAAATTGTAAATTAAGAGAGCAGGACGTATAACGGTCCAGAACAGATTCAGAAGTGACATACTAGTGTTAAACAGTGTATAACTCCTGACGTACAGAAGCGATTGAGGATCCGTCTATTGCGTTGAAAACCTTATTAGAAACCCTAGATTTCATTCAACTGTAGAGTCGCTAAATTCTGATCCCAACTGGGATTAAAATGCGTTGCGAAACGGACTTCCGATTCTGAAACCGGATTTTCAGCCGTGGACGCTTAAAATGAAATGGCCATAACTAGTGATCCTGAAATCCGATTGGCATAAAACTAAATTCGATGGATAGATAATTGAACATAATATTTATTCCCCGTTCATCATTTCGCTAAACTGTACACGTATGATTTAGGATAAATTGTACAAGTGGTAGAATACTGTTCTATGACATCTTAATTATGCTTTACATACCGTTTCCTCATCATATCATACATATATCACTGCATTAATAACCTAGTGATCATGTGCATTACCCAGTGTTAGGTATTAGTGATGATTGTGGCAAGTACGTAGTGTTTGTGCATGAGTGAATAAGTGGAAGTGACACGTACTTGTACACAATCAGTGAACCTTATTATTTTATTGCATTGTCGACGTCTGTGGGACGTGTGTACATGTGACTATAAGTGGTATGGGACACTTATGGAAGCTTTTGCATGGGTGTCATAGATAAGGCACCAGACGCTGCCATTTATCTTGGGTATTAGTCGGGACGTGCTTGATGGAGATCCTGTCTCCAGTTCTCGTGCAGACTTGTCACAGACCGACAGGTATTTGAGGTTATGGTTAGCGTTTGATGTAGACCACGGGGTGTGGGGTAGTTTGAGTGTGAGTTCAACATAATCTTGGGAGTCCCATGCCGGCTTATATATATATGGAGATATATGGAGATTTACAGGGTACATGATTATTACCGTGAGTTACATGTTGGGCCCGTGGTCCCTTGCCCTTGGGTCCTACCCTTGGGTGGAGGACACTCGCGAGTGGTTGACTCTCACACTTGGACTGACGATAGGCTTAGTGACCTGTACAGTGAGACTTAGAGACTGATAGGGATGATGGCATCGATATACATTTCTTACTGTGTTGACATACCTGGCATACTATATTACTGTTTTACTGTTCACCTGATCTATTAAATATTTCATTGGTTACTGCATGTTCATATCTATACCGTCTTGATTTACTGTTATATATATTTATTATCACTGTTCGAGTTGTCACATATATCTATGTATTATATTGCTATTGTGTCGCTCTGACGACCTGAGTATGCATGCTCAGTGTGAGGAGTGGATTTAGCCGGGACCAGGACCAGACGCACATCACGGATATCTTGATCAGCTATCCAGAGTTATACTCTTTTGTTTCCCATCAGGTCAGTTCTTCATATTGTTTTGTTTCAGTTACTGCATTTCTCATTACCTGCGCATTATTTACTGTTTACCACGTAAAGCTAGAAGCCGAAGTGTGACTACGGCAGGACATTTCCTTGACCGTAGGAGCATGGCTGGCCTTGTCAACCCCTCGTATTCCGTATTTTGGGAAGCGGGGCGTGACAGAATGCCTCATGTAAAGAGGATGCATAGGGAGCACGAACCAACTCAACCATAGCCCAAGAAACCCAAGAAAGAACGCCTCCTCGTCAATGCCCGGGGCGGCGATTTCTGACAGAGGGATGATCGCAGCGTCAGGAAGAAAGAAGCCCTTCTGATCAGCTTCCAGTACCGGTTGACGGTCCAAGCCAAAGCCGAAGGGATCATCGAGCTTAGCCAACTTTTCGCCTCGTCGCGACAAAACCTCCGGGCGAAGAAAACGGGCAATGAAATCCGCAAAACTGACCCCTCGGCCTCCGGATTCCAGGAAGAGGCTCTCGTACATGTTCAGCACCTTTATCAGACTAGGGAACTGGTGCTGAATGGCGTTCTCTGGCATGAGGCCCATCACCACTGGCTTGGTTGCAAAAACATATTCATCCGGAGGAAGCAGCTCCTCGTAGTGCTCCCCCCTGACCGGTAGTCCGGAAACCTCGGCAAATTCTTCCAAGGAAATGGAAACCTTTCTGTCCAGTAGAAGGAAGGTATGGGTCGGGATGTTCCACTACTCCAAGAACGCCTTGATCCACCATGTGGGAGGTGCAGAATATTGGAACAATGAAGCGTAGACCGCAGGGTATAGGCCGAGCTTAAGCAGCTGCGATTTCTTCGCCGACAAGATATACCTGGCCCACTGCAAATACCCGGTCAGATGACAGGGAGTTAGCCCGATATTGTAGGGTTGCCCCCAATGGCGCGACTCGCCCTGGCATATGCGCCGCCCTAAGGTGTCCAAAGCCGCCGCCGGCTGCATGGGTACGGCGGCAATCGAAGGCTGAAGGAGACCCTCCGAAGTCCAATTAACAACCTCCACGGCATAGTTCACCGGGGGCGCATCTGCATACGGGATCGCCTAAATAGGCTCCGAAGGCGTCGCATAAGAGAAGTTTCGACGACCTCTGATAATCTCGTCGTACCATCTACCCCACAAGTGAAGATTTTTGTGTTCCGGGTCATGGTCTTTGATGAGCGCGAGAACCTCCCGGTCCACAGGCGCCTCAGGAAACCCGCCTTCTGAACGAAAAAACGGGAAAGAGAGATCGAAAGACATGTCGCCTGCAAAAAAACGAACAGAAGTCAACTGTAAGTGATATAATTTAATTCTAAATTCTGACACTTGGTACTTTAAAATTTGCACCACACTGCAATGCAGTGGAGAGGGACCAAAAGGGGCCCACAAAATCTGGATGACAATTCATCAATTAATAATTGATAAAGCAGTCTCATCATTGGATGAGACTGTTAATTAAATGAGGAAATCCTCAGGAAAATTCTCATTAAATGAGAGATCCCTCGGGAAAAGGAGAAATCTCCATTTGAGAGCAATACTCTATGACAGAGTGACACTTGTCAAACTCTGAGCATGAAGGAATAAAATTCCTTAAGAGCCTGGCTCTGTAATGATGATGGAAAAATCCATCAGAAAAGAATTAATTAAAATTAATTTCTATGAATTAAAAAATTCTAGGATCTTCAAGATCCATGAAAAAACTCTTAAGAGTTCTTCATCAAAGATTACTAAATCAACATGATTCAAAAGAGCAGAGCTTTGATTCATGGGCTAAGAAACCCCAAGAAAAGATCTCTTTAGATTTATGGGTTCATGAGAGCAAAGCTCTGTTAATGAAACCCTAAATGGGTTTTATTTAGATCAAAGATCTATGAAGAGCAAGGCTCTGTTAATGGGTAAAACCCTAATTTATTAAATTTTTAAAAAAACTTTACCTAAGTTTTGATAGAGTTCTGACTCTTGAAAAGTACTTAAACTAAAGAGCAATGCTCTGAATGAAAATTCTCAAGAAGAAGATGAAAATCATCTAAACGACCAAAGGTACTATTTATTGGCATTGAACCGCATCTTCAACTTCTGAGTTGATCCAAGGGCTCAAATGCTGCCACCGCTGCACTCACGTATGCGCCACGTGAGCGCAACGGTGGGGGGGCATTTGTTTCCCCCAATCAGAGCAAAACTCTGTTTTGAAATTCAAAATTTAAAAGTTGAAGCAGCGCTTCAGATCCAGCGCTAGATGCGCTGCGCGCCACGTGTCAAACACGGATGCGCTAACGTCAGGTGCGTTGCGCCCTAGGCAGTGCACCCCAATCAGAGGAAATGTCTGTTTTAAAATTCAAAATTCAAAAATTGAAGCAACGCTTCAGATCCAGCGCTAGGCGCGCTGCGCACCACGTGTCAAACACGGATGCGCTAGCGCCAGGTGCGCTGCGCCCTAAGCAGTGCACCATGAGTGCGCTAGCGCACTGCGCGTCACGTGTCAAACACGGGTGCGCTAGCGCAGGTTGCGCTGCGCGTCACGTGTCAAACGTAGGTGCGCTAGCGCAAAGTGCGCTGCGCTCTGAGCAGCGCACCATGTGCAAAAGCACGGGTGCGCCAGCGCTGGAATTGCAAATTCCCCACCGTTAGATCAAAAGATCTAATAATGATAAATCATTAATTAATCAGAATAAAATTCTGTTATGGAAAGATCTTTCTAATCTTGTTAAAAACAAGAAGATTGCCTTCTGTAAAACAAAGCCCTATGATCAAAGATCCAACGGTGGGGAAACATCCCCAAATCAATCAGAGAAAGATCTTTTCAACTGATTTAACAAATCAATTTGCCCTATGTAAAGGCCCCAAGACTTCAAGTCTGATATAAAGAAACCCCCCTATAAACTTTGAGAAAACTCAAAGAAAGAATAGCAAGCTCTCGGCAAAAGAAGACTTTTCTTCAAGGTAAAAATGGTGATGAACAAAGAGATGAACTCATCTCACAATTAAAAAGAAGAATTATCTTCTTAAAAAAGATCATAGATCTACAAAGACCAAGGTCTTTCAAAAAAAAGATCAAAAGATCTCATCATAAAAACAAAGAAGTATTTACTTTATTCACAGATCATTGATCTATAAAGGCAAGCCTTTCAAAAAATAAGAACCGTTGTTCTTGAATCTTAAGGCAAAACCTCCTTTAAAAAGAACATAAATTTGTTCACAGATCATAAAATTGATCAAATGCGCTTTGCGCTATTGAAAAGTGCCTTGCACTCTTGAATTGCGCTTTTTCGCTTCTCGGACCGGCGCTCAGCGCCAAAACGTGCCACGTGTAAACTACGTAGGCAACGTGCGCTTTGCGCCTCTGAAACAGCCCACTGCGCTCATGGGCTGGCGCTCAGCGCCAAACGCGCCTTGTGTCACTCACTTGCGCGCCACTAAATTAGCGCAACGCGCTCATAAATTGAAAGCGCAATGCGCTCATAAACTGGCGCAATACGCCCATCATCTGGCGCTTAGCGCCAAGCGCGACACGTGTTCCTTTCGTGTGCGCTACTTGGCAGAAGCGCAATGCGCTCTTTAATTGGCGCAAAGCGCCTAACGCGCCACGTGGCGCGCTGTCAGAACACACATTGTTCTGATGAATGCTATACATTAATTACAAGACAAAAAAATGTCAGGATCCAATACTCAGCATTATTAAAAGGGCCAAGTCCAAATAAAGGCTCAACAACCCAGAACAATAAAATGTTAAACATTTACTGGACTTAGCCCAATATTGGCTGTAAGTTCTCAACTTATATTTAATTGAGCCCATCTGCTCATGAATATTTAACAGATCTTAGTCCCAAATTAGACTACAGATCTTCCAATCAACTCACACCAGTTCGAGGGTACATCTCTTTACTCCTCTGATATTTGTCGTTGTAATCCTTCAACATCTTCAGAGAGGTGACGGGTCCCGACAACCACACATTTCACGGACTGTGGGGTCCTTAAACTCACGGACTACGATGTCCTTAACCCGGACTGTGGGGTCCTTAAACTCACGGACTACGGTGTCCTTAACCCGGACTGTGGGGTCCTTAAACTCACGGACTACGATGTCCTTAACCCGGACTGTGGAGTCCTTAAACTCACGGACTACGATGTCCTTAACCCGGACTGTGGAGTCTTTAAACCCACGGACTACGATGTCCTTAATCTCGGACTGTGGGGTCCCCTTAAACCTATGGACTACGATGTCCTTAACCCTGGACCACCATATCCTTAAACTGGCATTGGACCACTATGTTCTTAAACTAGTAATCGACCGCAATGTCCCTAAACTAAATAATAGAGTCCAAATACTCTCTTGTTGGATCTAAACGATCCCGTTAAGTTGATCTTAGTCTAAAATTAGACTAACGTATCCTTAACAAACGTTTAAGTTGATCTTAGTCTCAAATGAGGCTAACGTATTCTTAAACCCAACCCCAAACCAAAATCTAAGAAGATACGGATTTGGACTAATCCACGTCCTACGGGAGACAACATAAATTAGTCTCCGTATACAATCCACGGGCAACCACAAACAAAACAAACACCCACGACACGAAGTGACCATCTGGAGAAGGAGAAAGTGGTTACCGCGATGCGGTAGCGTAATTAATTGCAGGGGCTTGCGCCTGTAGGGAAGAGCGTCCCCACAATCAAAAACCCCTCAACGAGGGGGAATCTGACGAAGTCTGCTACATCGGTCGCATCCGTTTAAACGTTCGACACACGGTGCCATAAATCAACCTGGCATCTTCGGAGAGGTGGACGGATAGCACCAATTAGCATCTGTCCCGAAATTCAGACAAGACGTTTGTCTTCCCGGTTTTCGGCGGGGAACATGAGGCTAATGATGATGCTCAATATTGGCGATCTCCAAGATCAGGACACGTGGCAGATGACTTGTCCCAGAACTCAGAAGAAAGGGCCCACAGGGGCCGACCAGGCCACCCGTGTACCTAACCTGCAAGCACAAGCTGGCTCGCCTCAGAGCCCCCTGGAAATTGGCCTCCTCGGCCTCTCAGCTTGCCCCGAGCCGCCATAGGACCAAGACTCCTCGGCCCTCTTGGTCGTCCCCGAGCTTCCTAGCTGAGGCTATCTTCCTCGGTCCTCCAACCAACTCTGCCACTCACAGGCGTAACCGCCGCTCCGCATGCGCAGATTGTCTGCCAGCAACATCTCACGTTCCACGCCATCACGATCCCCATTAATGGGCGATCCGCTCTTTACGCGGGCGTGGCGTTGGGAGCGTAACTGCCGGCGAGATTCTTGCGCCTGCTGCTGCATGCTGCTGCCGCTATATAACCCTCATCACAGAGGGGTCTACTAAGCCATTTTTTATTCCACTTAGCCGTTACTCTGCTCGGATCTCGTGCTAACTTGATCGTCGGAGGGTCCTCGGTGGTACCAAGCCATCTCGGGACTTCTTTGCAGGTACTCGGCGCTAAAATCCTCAAATCACCAATCTCCTCCAAACCCATTGAGACCCACACGCAACAGAAGATCACCTCCAAAATCCACCGGGAGATCGACGGAAGACAACATCTGAAGAAGACCCGAAAAGGACCTCCATCACAAACTGAAAAAAAAATAGTTAGTATACTTTCATTTTTGACATGTTATTATTTTTTTCATTAAGGAAAGATAATAACACAGGGCAACCCAGTAGGCTAAGATCTCAGATCAATATCTTCGTGAGCTGCAGCAACAGGTACAATGATCAGACGCTCCTCCTCATCTCTCTCCCTATATGGGGTCGGTCTGGCTCTTTTGTGTTCCCTTACTGCAGCCGCACCTGTCCAAAGTAAGAGCTATAGGTTGTTTTGGCTTTTGGCAAATGCTTGGCCTATATATGCGAAGCTTTGCTTGTTTGAACCGTAGATTAGGAAAGATCAACAGAATACAACTACTATCTGTATACAGCTTGAAGAATTTGGCATACACACATAAGCAAACCTCAGAACAAGGCAGTTTCTACAGCTGGAATCATCATCTCGATCACACGAGAAGCTCGCATGCGTGACGCATGGAAATATATTCATGATTTTATTTTATTTATTCTATTTTCCCCTCCCTTTTTTGTGGTCGTGTTGATTATGGGAATGTGTTGGACATTGAATCCAATGTTGGAAAGGAGACGTTTGGATTATTTAAACCTGAGAATAAGATATACTAATAGCATGTAAATAGTCGGGAAACTAAACTAATAGCAGGGTCTTCCAATTCGAAGAAAAATTCTACATTTACCCAACATGCAAAAGAAAGGAAGGGACATATATGTATCCCACAATTAAAGCTATCCGATAGGTGTCTGTAAAATCCCATCTCTTTCTTTTTTCTGTCTGAAGACATTGCGTCCGATAATATACCGAGTAATTTCTCCAAATCCGAATCGGGCTTTTCAAAATTTAGTCTCTTTCCTAAAACAAATTCCACAGTTCCGTATATCCTCTATCAATTGCAATTCTCGTGCAGTAAACTTGTAGAATAATACTTGCATATCTTATTGTACACTTGCATCTTTCAGACGATGTAAATCACAGATGTTTAGTCACAAAAAACAGTTCCTGCAAAAATCTAACTTTTTTTTGCTAGTGAGGAAAGAGAAGTTTGTTGATAAGTCACTATATATTAGTTGAGCCAGCCTTAATACATAAGCAATCCATTTTATTTTGAGTGTCATGGCTTCTCCTTTTTTTAATTAATTAGTTTGAGATAATAAATTCTTACCAACTCTAAGCATGAGTTCCTATAATCAATCAGGTTCAGTATGATGACACCATAACAAATAGTTAAGATCATATAGTTATACATATATATATCAAACTATAGATAAACTATTTCAAAATTATTTACTTCACCGTCTTTTATAGAATAAGATTTTTATTGCTGGAAAAAAAACTTATAGTAGACACTGATGATTATAATTTTGGAGTTATTATGGTGGCATAACACAACACAGTGAAATGGTACCTGCTGTAAAATGAGGAAGTATCCGACTACATATGTTAAGGCAATATGGTGATATTATACGCCTTGTATGTGCTTATTTGATTCCAAAATTGAGGATATTTGTTTCCATGATCGCATGGATCACTTTCCTTGTATTTTGATTTATTCATGATTTCCTCTTTTGTAGAGATTTATTATCCTTTTGTGTATAGATTCAACTTGTATAAATACCCGACATATCACCAATAATAATTATTCAGTTTTCTACATGTTTACATGGTATCAGAGCAATTAATCTGATATTCCCTTTCAAATTCAAATAATAACAACAATAAAATCTAGGTGGACAAATCTCGATGGATTCTCCTCCATGTCTCCTCCAACAAACCCTTACAAGCATCTTCTCGGTCGAGACTCCGCCCACTCGTCGCCAAAATTCCTCGACTGAACATCATTGCTTCTACTCGGCAAAACACCACCAATCTTTCAGCTGAACCTCCTCACGGCCAGAAAATCAGCCACCTCTTTGTCTAATTCAACCGAAAACAATATTCCCCCGCCCCCACCCAATGAGCCACCTCCCCACCTCTAGCTCATCAACACCATCCAAAATTAAATCCACCATGCATTAAACATACTGATGTCAGCATACTGATCTCGCCACTCCCTCAAACGTCTGAAGAGCTCTCAAGAACCCATCTGGCACTCCATCGACACCGACGCCGTTCTAGATCACTGATGAAGGTCTTGATCTCCTTCAGATGCTGTCCTCCGTCGATCAGTTGCGAGCGTTGCTGGACAGTTAAGATTGGATTCGGAGGTTGCCTCCTTGAGTGTGTGGATCTCAATCGGTTGAGTTTGAGGTGGAAGCCGAGCTAGCTGCAAAGAAGTCCCGGGTTGGATGATCACCGTAGGACCCTCCGACGATCAAGTTGGCCGAGAAATTTGAGCAGAGTAGCGGCTTATTGGGTTCAAGTTGCCTTCCTTGGGTAGTCTGAGAGAGGGGTTTTATAGTGGTCGCATGGAACGAGCAGGCGCGAGATCTTCGCCTTCGGTTACACCCCTGACGTTACCCGTGCGTGAATGACGGGATCCCTTCACTAATGACGGGATACGCTCATTAATAGGGGGACGCGCAAGCGTGGGACGCGGTATGTGGGGTGGCGGTTACGCTTTGGCGAGATACGCGGAGCTGCTGCGGAGGCGCTAGGGCTTTGCAACCTCGGTTGGTCGGGGTAGGCCGAGGAAGCTCGGCATGCTTGGAGCTCGGAGACGAGCGGGAGGCCGAGGAAGCTCGACACGAGAGAAGGCTCGGAGATGAGTGAGGAGACCGAAGAAGCTCGGAGACGAGCTGTCGGCAGTCTCCTAGATGAAGGTGGACTGTCTTTCAGGGGGGTCTCCCGAAAGGTCGGGGACGTCCCCCGAGAAGGGGCCCCGGGGAATGTCCCCGATGCGGCTCATTTATTCCACCACCGTGGAATCCGGGACACGTGTCGTAATATGAGGAGACACCACTTGTAAGCATCATTATTAGCCCCCCACTTTCGGTCCGACCTATCCAAGGGTCGGGTTGAGAGTGGTCTGCTCGGTCTTTCTTCTGCTCAATTTGGCGTCAAGGAACCGTAATGCGGATCGTCCGGGAATGGCATGGCGTTTGGTGGTTACGTCGTTTCGATCCTTGGGCCCACGTGTCGCCTCGGAGTTCGCCTGAATTTTCGCGCGTATCCACGACGGCGTCAACAGATCAATGAAATGATCGCACTTTAGAGAGGGTACGCCGTTTCACTCGTTCATCTGTTGGACTGCAGGCCACGTGTCCGACTCGGGTTGGTGGACGCGACAGGCTGTCACTGTCACCTACAGATGAGGGGCGTCCCTAATGGCCGATCGCCACGCGGAGTTTTGACGGTTGGCAAGCGCGACGCTTCGTTTTGGCGGGAATTGATCTGGGCCGTTGGATGCTTTCTGTGGAGTGTATAAATAGGAGGGGAACCCTCTAGGGCCGACACTTCCACCATAATTCACCCTCGTTGTCAAAGATTGCCCGATGCTCCTTCCTTTTAGATTGGATCGCCCATGCTTTTTCCTCGGTCAGCCCCTTCCTTTGAGTCAGGTTAGATGTCTTCATCTGAGGAGTCTGTAGAGATAGTTAGGATAGAGTCGGGCGATGAGGTTCCAGTTGTTGGAGCTGAGTCCAGAAGGTCTTCCTCTTCTTCGGCTTAGATAGCCAAGAAGGTTCGTCTTCTGCTGCGTTGTCTGTGTCGGGCTCGCCCCTAGAGCCAGGGCTGCCCGTGTCGTTCGCCGTCGGGTGGAGAAAAGGGTGCCTAAGGCGCGCATCGGGAACGCCCGCGATGCGCCCTCTGTTTTGAGGAATGCAGACGATCTTGCCGAGATTCTGGCTCGATTCCATATTCCCTCCAACTATTCACTTCGCTTAGCTATAGAGGGTGAGCGGGCTGACCGGGTGCAGGGCAAGAAGATTGCCCTGTAGTTGGAAGCCTTTCGAGCCGGAATGCATCTGCCCTTCTCAACCAAGGTGTGTGGGGTGCTTCGCTGCTTCCATCTTGTCCCGGGCCAGCTAGCGCCAAACTCGTGGAGAATCCTCCTCGGATTTCTGGTCCGGTTGAAACTTGAAAATAGCCCCTTCAGTTTGACCCTCCTCGTTTCCTTCCTCTTTTATAAGAATCACCCAGGCATCAGCAAGGATGAGCCGAGTTGGGTATAATTTTTCCTTCAAAAAACATAGGAGCGGGGTGGCCGGGTCGGGTGTGGTAGCCGTACCCTCTTTTATCCATGAATGGAAGGAGAAGTTCGTTTTCGTTGGGCCGCCCGAGAGCGAGGATTGGCTCATGCCTACACAGTGGCACAGGGCCGACTGCCCGAGGGCAAAACAGTCATCCTCACCCGAGGCAAGGGTGGTGTCCTTGTGGGAGCCGATCCAGCGGGCCGACGTCCTGGTTTCTGAGCAGGCCCTGAGTTGGGCTGGGCTTAGCCCTGCGCGCTTTCTGGGTAAGTTAGGGCCGCCATAGACGATCTATTTAAACTTTGATAAATTTTCTTTGCCTTTTTCAGCGTCACTAACTCCCTTTGTGTATCCCCCTTTTTGCAGAGCAAATAGACCGATCTAAGTTCTTAGCTGCCATGGCCGCAAAGGCCCAAAATAATACCGGGGGCGGAAGCTCGTCCCAACTGGGTCCGAGCTCGGTCCCGAGGCCTGTCCCGCCGAGCAAGCCTTCAGCTGCGTCGCCCCGAGTCCCCAAAGAGCGCCGTGGGCGGGAGGGGGGAAGGGCAGAAGCACGCGCGGGATCCGGCGCCTCGGGCGAGGAAGGAGGAGGAGGAGGAGGGGGGCGAGCCCACCGACGCCCCCTAAAGAGGCACAAAAGGACGGTTTCTCAGGCAACTCCTTCTATCGGGATCCCAATGCAGGAAGGGGACTTCTGTTTCGAGGTGCCCTCAGGGCTCTCCGTCGCCGACAGCTTGCTCTTCGATATGGATCAAGCATCTGGGGGCAAGATTCCTCGGGGAACCCTGAAGGCTCAGGTGTCTGCCATCACTCAGGAGGCAGTTCAGGTCGGTATCCGTTTCCCTTTAAGAATCCTCTTAAGCAAATTTTAACTCAGTTTGGACGTTTCTAACTCCTTTTGCTTCTTTCCTCAGATCCTCCAACACTGGGCCCTCATCGTTAATATGGAATCCGAGTAGATTGCTCCGGCTATGAGGAAGGCGGGCGAATCATTCTCATGGGAGGAGGATCTGCGCCTGGAGCTGCAGTAGGTGAAGGAAAGAATAGCCGTCCTTGAAACCCGGGTGGCCACTGAGGAGTTGACAAACTCCAAGTGTAAGGAGTCTCACCGACTTCTGAGTGAATCCAACA
Organism: Agapanthus africanus; assembly: GCA_030015575.1. Classification (NCBI taxonomy): domain Eukaryota; kingdom Viridiplantae; phylum Streptophyta; class Magnoliopsida; order Asparagales; family Amaryllidaceae; genus Agapanthus; species Agapanthus africanus. The sequence continues at coordinate 665,172,468 of CM057340.1, forward strand.
AGGCTATCCAGGCTAAGTTGGAAGAGGTCAGCAAGCTCTATGCCGCGATGAAGAAGTCGATGGATGCCAGCAGGAGGGACACCCAGACGGCGCTCGATGCGGTGAAGCTTGCCGATCTCCGAGCTTCGAAGTCCGTGGATAGGTACAAGGTGTCGGACCAGTTCTACGCCGACCTCGCCGAAGTCTCGGCCATTGTTTGGCACCAGTCTCTCGACGCCGTCTAGGCATTGATGCCGGGGTTCGCCGACAGCGAGCTTCGGGTCCAGTACCCTCTCTCCGAGGATGCGCCGCAGGTGGAAGCTGCTGGGGATGCCGCCGGGAGTGAGGCTGCTGGTGGAAGCACCGGGGGTGAGGATGCCGGTGGAAGCGCCGACCGAGAGGTCATCGTTTTGGTTCCCGACGTTGGCGTCGAGCAGGGCGAGATCCTCCTCGGGCCTACGGCCTGAGCTTTCCTGCCTTTTCCTCACTTTTTTTGTTAGTTTTGTAAGCCTCCGGGCATTTTGTAAGGCTGAGGGGCCAAAAATACCTTGTAAAAACTTCTGGAATATAATTAAAGCCGAGTTTATTTTCCTCTGCATGACTGTGTGCTTTCTGCGTGAGTACTTCAATTCGTCAATCTTTTTACACTCGACTCGAGTGGTAGGCCGTAGGTCAATGCCTGACTTTTTAGATGACGATCGCGCGTCGAGTGTAAGTCGATTAATTGCCAAGTGTAGGAAGGTCGGTGGTCTTCTGCTTCCCGGAGTCGAAGTCGCGATCGTTCATTTACGATGAACCAAAAGATATCCAAGTGTAGGAAGGTCGGTATCAGTCCATTCCTCAGAGTCGGATCGACAACCACGTCTCGTAGTATGAGTTGAAAAACGTAGAATAGGTCGGCATTGACTGATTCCCCCCTGAGGTGGTTCCTAGACTCATGCCTTTGTAGGGTAGGAACCTACCCCTCGAAGACTAGCTGAGGAGGAATCTGCACGGTGGCCTCTTTATGAGGGCTTTGATCCTTAGCGTGGATGGGTAGGAAGCGGCCTGCTAAGGATAGACCAGGCAGGGAAGCTGCTCGGTGGCCTCATGAGGAAGGCTTTGATCCTTAGCTTGGATGGGTAGGAAGCTACTCGCTAGGGATGGAACGGGTAGGTGCTCGGTGGCCTCGTGAGGAGGGCTTTAATCCTTAGCTTGGATGGGAAGGAAGCTACCCGCAAGGGATGGACCGGGCAGAGAAGCTGCTCGGTGGCCTCGTAAGGAGGGCTTTAGATCCTTAGCGTAGATAGGCAGGAATCCACCTACTAGGGATGGACCGGGCAGGCAAGCTGCTTGGTGGCCTCATGAGGAGGGCTTTAGATCCTTAGCGTGGACGGGCAGGAATCCACCCGCTAGGGATGGACCGGGCAGGGAAGCTGCTTAGTGGCCTCGTGAGGAGGGCTTTAGATCCTTAGCGTCGATGGACAGGAATCCACCCGCTAGGGATGGACCGAGCAGGGAAGCTGCTCGGTGGCCTCGTGAGGAGGGCTTTAGATCCTTAGCGTAGATGGACAGGAATTTACCCGCTAGAGATGGACCAGGCAAGAAAGGCTGCTCGGTAGCCTCGTGAGGAGGGCTTTAGATCCTTAGCATAGATGGGCAGGAATCTACCCTCTAGAGATGGACCGAGCAGGGAAGCTGCTCAGCGGCCTCGTGAGGAGGGCTTTAGAGACTCCCCTGTGCTTTCGTGGGGGAGTTGTTCGATCTTCCCTGACCCATAAAATCAGGAAGAGTGACCGCCGTGGATGACACGTGGCGGAATTATATCGAAAGGCTCGATATTCTGAAGATTTGCGTCATTCAACCTTCCGTTGACCGCTTGGGAGCTCGTGAAGACTGGAATGGTCGCCACGTGTCTGTTCTGTATCAGGAAATTGAAAATATCCCGCGATTCGCGCCGCTTTGCGTGTAAATTACGGCCTTTGGAGATTTTAGTTGAGGCTATAAATAGCGAAGGCATGCTGGTTTCTCTCTAGCTTTGTGTTTCTGAAAATGGCCAGGCGTCCGTGTGTGCTCATCAGGGAGATCATTTGACGTGACGACGTGTATCTTTACAATCTCGACCGCTCCGCGCAGACGTATGAGGCGGTGATAGACCGCGTGGAGGGGCACTTTGGACGCCTTATTCTCCGGCGATCTCCACTCCTCCAACTGCTTATTTACGCGATCTGGAGGATGTCCCCGGGCCTGAACAATGCCCTGTCTCCGCAGCTGAGAGATGAGGCGATCGAAAAGTTGCACTCTCTCTACCACCTCGACCTGATCTCGAAGAGCAGGCGGACCGTTCGGTGGACCTTCTTCTGGAGTGTTTCCAGAAGAGGTTGATCGCTGATTTTGGTCCAGCGGATGGCGCTCCCATGGCAATCGAGGAAGCTAGGGCTCGGTCGGCGGAGATTTCCTCGAAGTACCATCAACAATGCTTTCTTAATCCCTGGCCCCCCTTATTGCAAATGTATATATATTTTTAAGGCTGAGGAGCCTATAACACCTCTTTGATGAATAAACGTTTTTCTTATTGAGGCATTTTGTTTTCTTCTGTCCCTTTTGCATTGTTTACGTGCTTTTTCAAGACGAGCTTAGGGGTCACGGAACTGAGAAAGCAAACAAAATTTGTGGAAGAAGCCTCTTATAACTCGGGAGACTTAATAAAAACTACATCGCTTCAAAAAGGAGAAAATACATTCATTTATACAATTTGAGTTTCTCGGCGTAGTAAGGCCGAAGAAACTTTCGTCCCCTGGCGTCTTGCAGGCGATATGCTCTACCGGGCAACGTTTCAGCTACGAGGAATGGGCTGTCCCATTTTGGAGAGAATTTGTGCATCCTTGTCTGGTCTACGAACTCGTTCCTTCGTAGGACTAGATCTCCTACCTTGAAGATGCGATGCTTGACTAGGGCGTTGTAGTAGTGAGCAGTTTATTGTTGATAGGCGGCCGCTCTGATTTGTGCTCGGCCCTGTTTCTCTAGTAGGATATCCAAGTTGGTCCGAAAGGCCGAGGTGTTAGCTTCATCATCGAATTGTTCAACTCTGTAGCTGGGCAATCCGATCTCCGCGGGGACTATGGCCTCGGTGCCGTAGCAAAGGCTGAAGGGGGTTTCTCCCGTGGGTGTTTTTCTTGACGTTCGCAGTGCCCACAGGACCCAAAGTAGTTCCTCGACCCAGCCGTCTTATCATCCTTCTAGACGGGCTCGGAGACTGCGGATGAATTCCCGGTTCGCGAACTTTGCCTGCCCGTTGCATTGAGGATGGGCAACCGCGGCAAACTTCATCAATATGTGGTACTCGCTGCAAAACTCTCTGACTTTGTCGTTTTTGAAGTTTGTCCCGTGGTCGGTGATGATGCATCTCGGGATCATGAATCGGGTGATTCGTTGTTCTGTAAGAACTTTATAGTGGTGGCGACATCTGGTTTTCTGAAGGGGATGGCCTCTATCCACTTTGTGAAGTAGTCTACCGCGACGAGGATGTACTTGTGTCCGCCCGTGCCGGTAGGGAGTTGGCCCACCATGTCCATCCTCCATTGTGCAAAGGGCTAAGGGGAACTGAGGGTTGTTAGCTCGGTAGTGGGAAGACGAGGTATGCTGCCATGGAGTTGGCAGCTTTTTCATCTTCTGACAAGCTTCTCGGCATCCTGGTGTATGCTCAGCCAATAATATCCTCGGAGCAACGTTTTCTGTACCAAGGTGCGGGCCTCTTGGTGCGCCCCCGACCCCTTCGTGTATCTCTCATAAAACATAGTCGGCTTCGGGGGGGTCGACGCATCGAAGTAGGGGCTGAGTGTATGATTTCTGGTAAAGGTTCCCATTGCTCCAGACGAAATGACGAGCTTTTGCTCGAAAGCGGCATGCCTCTCCTTGGTCTTCTAGAAGTGTGCCATCTTTTAGGAATTCCACGAGGGGCTTCCTCCAATCTTGGCCTTCCTTCTGAGTCGTGTATACCTGGAGCGTTACCTCTCCGTCCTCCATGCTGGGCCATGGTAATACTTCGAAGAGGATATTCCTCTTATGGTTGGCCGTATAGGAAGAGGTGAGCATTCTCAATGAGTCAGCTTGGGTGTTCAGATTCCAGGGAATCTGCTCTATCTGGACTTCGTTGAAATTTTTGCGAAGTTTTTTTACCTCGGCTAGGTACTTTATCAAGAGCGCTTCTCGGGCTTCAAAGTGCCCAGTTACCTGGCCGACGACTAGTGCGGAGTCGCTGCGGACTCTGATGGTCTTTAGCCCCACCTCGGATGCGATTCACAGTCCAGCTGTAGGGTGTTTTTCGTCATGGGAATACGCGCGAGCTTGTCAGGCGTATACTACAGATTCCCCATGCCTAGGGTAGGCCGGGGTTTATTGATTGTGGGGATCCGAATCTCCGGCAGCCGCGGACTAAGCTGCCGTTAATTACCCCTCGCCTTTGGGGCGAGGGAACCTCCGATTAACGGGTTAAAATGGTCATGCGAACTCAATGTGCAGTGGACGTGTGTTGTGTTTTGAAAGGGGGGTTTGGATATATCGGGAGCCACGCAGAGTTTTTTTTACGGGGGACAGTGTCGCGGAGTATGTGTGTGTATAAATATGTATACATATGTATATATATATATGTATGTACATAAAAATAGGGGGAAAATGTAGGGTTCCTAGGCACTCTTGTAAAGGTTCATAAGGTATCAAACATGCCCGGATAAAAATTTAGACGTGCCGAACAACCCAAAACCGGGATCTTTGCTAGATTATTAGGGTTAAACATGCAAGATGATAACTTTTATCTAAGTGTGAGGGATTACAACCTTTGTAGTCCGCTCCTTCGCTTCACAAGCTCCGAGTAGAAGTCCCTTCGCCGCGATCCACGACCTCTCGGACTCATGAGAGGCTCCACGACTCGAACGATCCATGCTAGCTTGAAGTGTTCCAAATCTCCGATGATCTACGTCGAAGTTGCAAAGACTCAAGCTTTCTCACTCTAAAGAGATGAACACACTAATCTCATGGGCTAGATGAGATGAGGATGAGAGAGTAGTATTTTTGCTTTCTTTTTAAATCATTTTCTCATATTTATTCATCACATAAAGAATTTTTAGTGAGCTTTTTTCAAGAGAGAAGAAGATGATAATGGAAAAGATAATCATAATCCTTTTGTGATGAATAGAAAGAAATGTATATGATTGATATATAAACCATGGTCAAGGATGAGTGGCTAAGATTTTGTAGAGAATAAACTAGAGTTAGAGTTTGGTTGGGTTAGAAATGTGTCATCAAAAATATCTTAACCATGATAAAAGATAAAGCTTCTAGAAGGTGCATGAAGCATCTAACCCTAATCAAATCCTAACCTCATTTAATCATCCTTAAACATGTTTAACAATAAATCATATCATGTCACAATAATATATATCATATATATATTATATATTTGCAACAAAAGAAAATAATACAATTAACATATATCGCATATATATCAATGTATCATCCAGTGAGAAAATGAAATAATAAAGCGAGCCAATATTAGATAATGTAATACAATATATCATATATATTATTATACATTAAATCATCGAATCAACACTTGATCCGACGATCCGGCTATATCGAATATTACTGACTAATATATCATGTACCGATTCATCGAACCAACACTTGATCCGATGACCCGGTTCATATCTAAATATCTCGAGAATATAATACGGTATCTCATATCGCATTATCCTCGGTCCTGCGCATATCACATATGTGCCTCTACTCCGTTTCGCCTGAGCCAAGAAACCTCTGTGTAGGACTCTAAAGAATCGCCAATACGCTGGTAGCAGGTGATGATCATATCAAACACCCACAAGCTGCAAGCGGTCAGCTAAACGTAACAGCCACCCAGGTATTGAGCGATCAGAAGATCAACAAGCTAGCCTGTGCGTTCTCCTGTGAATCCAATCAGTAACACTCCCGTACAGTCCGGTCTGTTCGTCTGATATGTCGCATATCAAGTCTAGGGGTGGTAAACGCCAGACCCCAGTAACCGATAAGTCGTGTGGATGTGTGGCTCATAACGGGTCGAGAAACTACTAGTAACACTTACCAGTAAATCTCTATATCAGCCCTGGCAAGGGACTTCCAGTTATAGCCAATCGAACACAGCGCAACATCAACTCCCTATACCGGGAGAGACGAATCCCCTCCTATCGCTCATTGCCTCCAGGTAATTCGGGACTGTACCCAAAAGCCACCGTTTTTCACGCCCTCTTGGACGTGGTAAGGTGGAAATCAAAGCACAGTGGGAATCACACAAGACTCCATGACGATCTCGGGTCTACAGACTACCCTGTACCAGTGTCACCGGAGAACTGCCATCTGACGTGTGGTATATCACCATCTGGGAGTTCTCGACGAGTCCTTCCAGTGTACCCAGTCTCCACTGAGCACCCGTACACCATCTCTGATATCAAACACCGATGGATATGGGATCATCCATCGCCCATCATATGGGTCAAGATGCGTATACGCTAGTCTACTCTGGTGTATCGATGCCCTGTCTCGATATACCCTTGACTAGGAACAGTTATAGGATGTACTCATCGACTACCGTGGCCCCACTAGTATGATCTTATCATAGTCCCAGTAGTCGAGTACAGATCCTAAGGGCTTTATCAACATGTGAGAGAAAAACAGTAAACCAGTACAAGTCAACATGTTAAGATAAAGTGAAACCAAATAGCATACTATCATGACGAGCAAGAAAGTCATCTCTATATATATCCAAGCATCCATTATAATATACATCATATGTACAACAATGGCCTCTAGGGCATATACATAACTAACAATCTCCCGCTTGCACTAAGGCCAGCTGCTGTAGTATCTCATACCTAGCATCCCGAATAATCTCTCAAACTGTATCTGGGGAATAGCCTTCATGAATGGATCCGCAGTGTTGTCCTTCGTATCTATTCTCCTGACCTCGATCTCCCGGCGATCAACTATCTCCCTGATCAGGTGATACCGCCTCAGAATATGTCTGGACTTTTGATGGGATCTGGGTTCCTTGGCCAATGCCACAGCTCCATTATTATCGCAATACAGAGGTATTGGATGCTCAATGGATGGAACCACTCTAAGTTCAGTAATGAACTTCTTGATCTAGATAGCCACTTTGGCAGCATCGTTGGCAGCGATGTATTCAGGCTCCATCGTCGAGTCTGTAACGGTATCCTGTTTGGAACTCTTCCAACATACCGCCCCTCCATTGAGGGTAAAGACAAAACCTGAATGCGACTTAGAGTCGTCCTTATCACTTTGGAAGCTGGAATCGGTAAAGGACTCCACCTGGAGTTCTCCGTTACCATACACCAAGAACATCTTCTTAGTCCTTCGTAAGTACTTGAGAATGTTCTTCACAGCTGTCCAATGACTCTCTCCAGGATCTGCTTGATACCGACTCACTACACTTAGTGAGTATGCTACATCGGGTCTGGTACATAGCATTGCATACATGATAGAGCCTACTGCCGAAGCATAGGGTATCCCTTGCATGCGAGCTCTCTCCAAATCAGTCTTGGGAGACATCTCTTTGGAGAGAGTGAGTCCAGAGATCGTGGGTTGGTTCCCACGCTTGGATTCTTCCATACTAAACCTCTTTAGTATGGTGTCAATGTACCTGGATTGGGACAATCCCAGTATCCGTTTAGATCTATCTCTATAGATCATGATTCCCAATATGCAGGAGGCAACACCTAGATCTTTCATTGAGAATCTCTGTGATAAGAAGAGCTTGACTGATTGCAGCATAGGAATATCATTTCCTATCAAGAGTATATCATCCACGTACAATACGAGGAAGACAACCTTACCCTCTGCTACCTTCTTATAGATACAAGGTTCATCTATATTTTTGATGAAGTCAAACTCTTTAACTACAACATCAAAACAGATGTTCCAACTCCGCGATGCTTGCTTTAACTCAAAAATGGATTTAAGCAGCTTGCACACCTTTCCGCTGCTCCCACTATCTACGAAGCCCTCTGGCTGAGTCATGTACACGCACTCTTCTAAATCACCGTTTAGAAAGGCGGTCTTAACATCCATTTGCCAGATTTCGTAGTCATGGTATGCAGTAATGGCAAGTAAGATCCGGATGGACTTAAGTATAGCCACTGGAGAAAAGGTTTCGTCATAATCCACACCTAGTCGTTGACGAAAACCCTTTGCTACAAGTCTAGCTTTGAAAGTCTCAACTTTTCCATCTACACCAAATTTCTTTTTAAAAATCCACTTGCTCCCAATGGGTTTTACCCCTTCAGGAGCATTTTCCAAAATCCATACTTTATTGGTGTACATGGATTCCATCTCAGATCGCATTGCATCCAGCCATTTCATAGAGTCACCACTCGTGATGGCCTGCTCGAAACTAGTGGGGTCATCATCATCCATGATGCAATCCTCGCTTCCACCATCAATGAGAAAACCGTAGTATCTCTCAGGTGGACGAGAAACCCTACTAGATCGGCGGAGAGACTGGGGTTCGTCGGGTACTACTGAATCCTCTGGTTCCACTAAATCATCTGTTGTAGTTTGTTCTGCTGGAACTTCTTCCAGTTCTACCTCAGAGCCACTAATTTCTTTTTCAAGAAATTCCTTTTCTAAAAAGGTGGCGTGCCGAGAAACAAACACCTTTTGTTCTTCGGTGTGGTAGAAGATATACCCGCGCGAATGTTTGGGATATCCAATAAACTTGCATAGAATAGACCTTGCACCGACTTTGTCCGGATTTTGTGTTTTCACATATGCCGGACAACCCCATATCCTAACATAATTAAGATATGGTCTCTTTCCTTTCCATATCTCATATGGAGTGGTTGGCACAGATTTGGTAGGAACCATATTCAATAGGTCTGCAGCTGTCTCCAGTGCATACCCCCAGAAGGAAATAGGTAACTCAGCTGTACTCATCATCGAGCGCACCATATCTAATAGGGTGCGATTTCTACGTTCCGATACACCGTTGTGCTGTGGTGTATAAGGAGGAGTAAGCTGAGAGAGAATCCCATTCTCTTTTAGATAATCTAGGAACTCACTGCTTAAGTATTCACCTCCTCGATCAGATCAAAGAATTTTAATACTTTTGCCCGTTTGATTCTCTACTTCGTGCTTATATTCTCTGAATTTCTCAAAAGCTTCAGACTTGTGTTTCATCAGGACCACATATCCGAATCTTGAGAGATCGTCAGTGAATGTAATGAAGTAGGAAGAACAGTTCCTGGCATGCGTAGACATGGGACCGCATATATCACTATGTACCAGTCCTAAGAGTTCGGTAACTCTTTCTCCGTGTCCACTAAACGGAGCTTTGGTCATTTTTCCTTTGAGACATGAATGGCAAGTATCATAAGATGATAATTCGAATGGATTCAAATAACCATCCTTATGTAACTTAGCCAGTCGTGTCACATTGATATGATCAAGTCTACAATGCCACAAGTAGGATTCGTTCATATCTGAACTTTTCCTCTTGTGAGTGTTTTGTATATTCAGGACTGTATTCTGATTTAGAATGAATATGCCATTATGTAACGAGCCTGATGCAATCAACTTTTGATCTAGGAATATGTTCATAACATTATCCTTTACTACAAAATTATATCCTTCTTTACTTAATAAAGAAACTGATATAATGTTGCACATTATGTTCGGTATATAATAGCACTCATTTAGAATTAGTGTATCACCACTTGGTAATACTAGGTGATATTCGCCAACTGCTTTGGCTGCAACATTTGCACCGTTCCCTACTTGAACGGAATGATCACCTTTTCCCAGTTCTCTACCTTTACGTAGCCCATGTAACTGTTTACATATGTGGGATCCTGATCCGGTATCCAATACCCAGGACGTAGGGTGAACCGAGAAACAGTTTCAATAACTAACACACCCGAAGAAGATGCATCAACATGCATGTTCTTTTGGGCGGCGTGAGAATCCAGATATTCTCCTGTTTCCTGTTCAGTCTTATAACTCTTATAAGAAAGAACGGGTCCAACGTTCCCCTGCACTGTACAATAATCGGGTTCAGTCAATACATCCATATTATTATCTTGATTATGGCCTGATATGGTCGCTACCTGGAGAGAGAGAGAAGAAAAGCACTTTAGCGTATGCTCTTGCAAGATTAGATTGGTTATTATCTTATCTAATCAGGATGTCTCCCACTGTTTTTATCAAATCCACCTTCAAACCCTAAAAGGTAAGATTAGCCGGGATTAATTACACCCTACAATTTCGTCAATATTTCAGCCAGATCAGTGTTGGTACTTTGAGGGAGGTTCCCCGTGCTTTCGCACGGACCTAATTAAAGTAAACCTCGTTTTCCCAGAGGCGTAACCCCGTTAACACTTTTCTAGACACCTACTTGAATGACTAATTGTCCTGTGTAAAACTCTCCCAGGAGTAACACTTACTCGCAGTGGGCATCGGGATCCAACTATCTCATAGGAGGTATGCAATCTCATTGCAAATTTCAACACTTGAAATTCCCGATAATATTTTGCCCCTAGCGTTCTATGACCTTGACGCAGGCCAACAAACCATAGCGCGCTAGTCAAGTTCAACCCGTCATTTCTTGATTGAATTAAACCCACCCGCACGACCCTTGACGCAGGCCAACAAAGTCGCACGACTACCCTAATCCAATCTGCATCATATGCATAAACAGATAAATACTAGTTAGCTACCGCACACCACGTCTTGACACAGGCCAACAAACGTAGCACGAATACTAAATAATATCTATCTGAAATGACGGAGGGCTACACAGGTTTTTCAGAAAACCCCGAGCGTAATGAACTTGATATCGTTGTAGAATCATGTGTTTTTGAAAAGGAGTGTTTTTGAGGCTTTTTCTTAGTTTCGCTAAAGGGGTCACTCCCGGTGAAGGGATCGTCGGCCCTTTCCTCATCGAATAAGGTGCAGGATATATCATATATACCGCTGTGCAAAGCAAAACACTAAAAGCATTCAAAAGACAAACCGCATTTTGTAGCATCTGCCAGTTTTGCTAAAGAGGTCACTCCCGGTGAAGGGATCGTCGGCTCTTTCCCCATCGAAAAAGGTGCAGGATATATCATATATATCACTGTGCAAAGCAAAACTGTAGCTACCCCTTTTATAAAGTTTTGATTCTAGAATATCTTTAGGTTTCTTTTCTTTTTATTAATCTCATTAATAAATGTTAGTTATATGTATGCCCTAGAGGCCATTACTATACATAGGATGTATATTGTAGTGGATGCTGGGACATATATAGGGAGGACTTTCTTGCTCGACATGATAGTATGCTATCTGGTTGCTCTTTACCTTAACGTGTATACTGATTATCTCTCTGTTACATGTTGGTAAAGCCCTTAGGATGTGTACTTGACTACCTGGACTATGATGCGGATCATACTAGTAGGGACATGTAGTCCATAAGTACATCCTTCAAAGTCCCTAGTCGTGGGTGTATCGAGACGGGGCATCGATATACCAGAGTAGACTAGCGTATACCTTCTCGACCCATACAGATGGGCGATGGATGATCCCATATCCATTGGTGTTTGACATCATAGATGATATACGGGTGCTCAGTAGAGACTGGGTACACTGGACAGACTCGCCGAGAACTCCCAGATGGTATTATACCTAACGTCAGATGGCAGTTCTCTGGTGACACTGGTACAGAGTAGTCTGTTGACCCGAGATCGTCATAGAGTCTTACGTGGTTCCCACTGTGCTTTGATTTCCATCTTACCACGTCCAAGAGGGCGTGCAAAACGGTGGTTTTTGGGTACAGTCCCGAGTCACATGGAGGCAATGAGCGATAGGAGGGGATTCGTCTCTCCCGGTATAGGGGGTTGATGTTGCACTGTGTTCGATTGGCTATAACAGGAAATACCTGGCCAGGGTTGCTGAGATTTACTGGTAAGTGTTACCAGTAGTTTCTCGAATTGTTATAGACCTCATATCGACACGACTTATCGAGCTATTGGGGTCTGACGTTTACCACCCCTAGGCGAGATATGCGACATATCAGACGATCAGACCAGACTGTACGGTAAGTGTTACTGGTTGGATTCACAGGAGTGTGAGCGGGCTTGCTCGTCGATCTTCTGATCGCTCAATACCCGGGTGGCCGTTACGTTTAGCAGACCGCTTGCGGCTTGTGGGTGTTTGAAATGATCACCACCTGCTGCCAGCGTATTGACGAGTCTTTAGAGTCCTACACAGAGGTTTCCTGGCTCAAGCGAAACGAAATAGGAGCACATATGAGATATGTGCGGGACCGAGAATAATGCGTGTATGTGATACCGTATTCCATTCTCGCGATGAATGTATCGATTAGGTTATATGAGATATACCCTAGTTATCGAATCAAGGATTGATTCGATAAGCCGATACATTAGACACTAGCCGGTTATATGCGATATGACCGGATCGTTAAATCAAGAGTTGATTTAATGATTTAATGCATAATTATATATTTGATATATTACTTTGCATTAACTAGTATCGGTTCACTTTAAATGGATTTTCTCGCTCGGATGTGCACATTGTATATTTGATATAGTTTTGTGCACATGATTGTATCATGTTTGATGATGCATACTTACTTGGTTTGTGTAAAGAATTAAACCATGGTTATTTAAATGGTTAGGGTTTTGGTTTTCCTTATTCATTTATTTATCTTTTTCATTTATTCTTTTTGGAAATAAAATAATTGGCATAAGAGGATAATGGTGGCTTTCTTTGTTTGTTCATGAACTTTCATGAAGCTTTGACTTAGTTAACCATTCTTGTCTCTTGCTTAACCCTAACCATCATAACTTACCATGGTCTATTCTCTACAACTAACTAAGGTTAAGATTATGATAAGTTTCCATTTTTATTATTCTTTTAAGATAACTTATCATAACAATTAGCATCTTCTTCTTCATCTTCAAGTTGAAGAAAACCTTCACTTCATCAATGGTGATTGATGAATATGAGTGAGAAATCCAATTCTAAAATGAACCCACTTCCTATTTCTCCATCCTCTACCTCTTGCCAAGTAGTAGAGTGTGTTTCCTTCACAAGTTTCTTGACTTGGTGAAGTTGGAGCTTGATCTAGCGATGCCTCGATGTAGATCATCTTCGGCATGGACATCGACGACATAGCTCGCCATTTCTCCGACGAAGCCGACGCTAGAGCCCGGGAATTCACTAGGACAGCGAGGGGACTTCGTTGCGGAGCTATGGAGGTGGAGCACCGGATCTACAAAGGTTGTATTTCCGTTTCATTTTTGTTAAGTTGTTAACTAGTTTTCTTTTTCGCCTAGATTTCTAGCCAACGATCCGTAGTCGGGTTTCTCGGCACCTAGATTTTTTTGAAATTGGCATGGTTGATGCCTTGTAAGACCTCTTGAGAGTGCCTAAGAACCCTACAGTGGTATCAGAGCCTAGCTAGAGCCTTAGGCGAAGTCTAGACGGAATTTGAAACCCGAACGAACCCGAAACCCAACTCAAAAATTGCTCTCTGTCCTTTTTTCAAAAACTTGGTTTTTTCAAGATTAAAAATATGCAGAAAAATCAGCAGGCTATTTTAAGAGTTTCTGTGAAATTCGTGTTCCTAACTCCATCAAACTGCCGCGGTTCCACGGCACGAGCATGGCTCGTACGGCGGTTCCGCGGCCGTACGGCCACCTTATTTAATATATTTTACACAGTAACTCCTAATTGATAATGCTGGATTTTCTGGGAATTTTTAATTTTTATTCAAGAGTTGAATTTTTCTGGGTTGTTTTGGGGATTCGAATGTTCGATTGGATTATCAAATTTTGTCTGTGTGGCTTTCCGGATAAATTTTAGAATATGTTAAAAAGTTCGACCGGATATAAATACCCAATTTTTCCCCTGTCGGGAAATTTCCAAGTATTGGATTTTTCCGTAGTTTAACGACGTTCTAAGTAGTGCAAGTAACGCGATGGACCCTCTAGAAGACAACAAATCTTAACTCGATTATGTGACCGTCTTGAACTGCCCTTTGAACCTTAGGGTTTGGGGCAGTACGGCGTGCCACATGTGAGGCGTTGGCTTGACCCTTCTACGGCTGGACCGTTGGTACTGAGGCACGAACTGAATGTTGTTAGACTTATTTCATGAGTTGATCTGTATCGGGAAAACTTGGGTGTTTGACTGTTCGATCGAAAAGTTTAACATTTTCTATTTATCTGGAATGGGATACAATAATTGGAATTCACAAGAAGTTATGAGATAACTGAATGAATGTTATAAACATAGCAGTTTAGTCTCACTTGATCGGTTGCCACGGAATTTTGATGTGATCAAAAGTCCGTCGCAATCACGTAGCGTACGCGGATACTCGCCGGGTAAACTTAATAGACAGCCTCGCTCCATAGCCCCGACCAAGTGACTGTAGGAGAACCCCATCGCCGAAAGCATCCGTCCGGGTGCTCGCGGTAGCGGTGTTCCGCCTTGGTGCACTTCGTCGACGGTATCGGGGGTGCGGCCGCCTATTAAAGTTTGCAACGAGCATTCGATCAGGATATCGGGAATCTTGTTGAATTGCCCGACTTAATATTGAAAAGAGTTTTCGATTTTGAGACTAAAATGCGGGGTTTATAATTGTTAGGCATACGATGTCTAAGTAATTCATTTGGTCAGGCATGCGATGTCTGAGGAGGTTGCGGATTCCAACTGTTGTAGTTTTACACTTTCTTTTCTGTGACCGTAAGTGTAATATGTGATATCGCCGGTTTCGTTGCTATATGTCAACGACAATTGGGATGCGCATATTTACTTACGTTGATGACATGTGATGTTATGTGTTGCTGGATATGTTATATTGGATCGTCGTGTTTGAATAGCCGGGTTTTTTTTATGTGAGATGAGTGTTTTTCATTTTCATTCATGTAAAAACTTGTATGTAATATTCTTTTATTGGGGCACTTCTAGGTTGCGGAAGATGTCACCCTTTGTATATTATTTACTTTTCCGCACTAGGATAGACCCAAGGAGGGGAGCACAAGTAACCGGGTTCTGGAGTCCAGTGGGAGACCAACTCGAGGAGTCGAGTCCGGGTCTCCTAACTCTAGAATTGGAAGGGTTGCTTGCCGCTCTCGTAGGGGTCTAGGGGTATGGGTTTGGCTATTCATCACGACCATGGAATCCGTGTTTTATACTGGCTTGTATTGAAAACACGGGCGTCCTAGTATATCCAATATCTCATATGATTCTTCTGCTGCGATATCTGTGATGTGATCATGTGATGTTCTGTGATGGATACTGTATATAGTATATATGATATATTATATAGACGTTACTTATGTTTTACACCCGCGCTAGCCCTGCCCCGCTCTGCCGTTAGTTACCTAATCTAACGGTGCACGAGGGGACATCGAGGCGAATGCGGATGGCATAAGTGTACGTCGTATTTATCTGTGATGTTTAGGTACTTAAATGATGGGACTTCATTAATGTGATTAATGAAATAAAAGAAACCTAAGATGTTGTAGAATCAAATTTCAAAATAAAACAGGTAGCTACAGTTCTTGCTTTGCACAGCGGTATATGTGATATATCCTGCACCTTATTCGATGAGGAAAGGACCGAGATCCCTTCACCGGGAGTGACTCCTTTAGCAATAACTGGCTGATGCTACACACTCGGTTTGTCTTTTGATTGCTTTTAAGAGTTTTTGCTTTGCACAGTGATATATATGATATATCCCGCACCTTATTCGACGAGGAAAGGACCGACGATCCCTTCACCGGGAGTGACTCCTTTAGCAAAACTAGAAAAGCTTCAAAAACACACCATTTTAAAAATCATTTGATTCTACAACGATATCAAGTTCATTACGCAATAGGTTTTCAGAAAAACCTGTCGTAGCCCTCCGTCATTTCAGATATGTACTGGTTAGTATTCGTGCTGCGCTTATTGACCTCTGTCAAGGCGTAGTGTGCGGTAGCTGATTAGTGCTTATCTGCATAAGCATATGATGTGATTGATTTAGGGTAGTCGTGCGACCTTGTTGACCTCTGTCAAGGGTCATGCGGGTGGGTTTACTTCAATCAGGAAATGACGGGTTGAACTTGACTAGCAGCCTATGGTTTGTTGACCTCTGTCAAGGTCATAGGACGTTAGGGGCAAAATATTATCGGGAATTTCAAGTGTTGAAATTTGCAATGAGATTGCATACCTTCTATGAGATAGTTGGATCCCGATACCCGCTGCGAGTAAGAGTTACTCCTGGGAGAGTTTTACACATTACAATTAGCCGATCAAGTAGGTGTCTAGAAAGGTGTTAACGAGGTTACGCCTGTGGAAAAATGAGGTTTACATTAATTAGGTTCGTGCGAAAGCACGGGGGACCTCCCTCAAAGTACCGACACTGGCCTGGCTGAAAGATTGGCGAACTTGTAGTGTGTAATTAATCCCGGCTGGTCTTTCCTTTTAGGGTTTGAAGGAAGATTTGATAAAAAGCAGTGGGAGCCATCCTGATTAGATAAAATAATAACCAATCTATTCTTGCAAGAGCGCACGCTGAGTGTTTTCTTCCCTCTCTCTCCAGGTAGCGACCATATCACGCCTTAATCAAGATAATAATACGGAATATTGACCGAACCCGCTTGTTATACTGAGCTGGGGAACGTTGGTCCCGCTCCAACTTATAATTGTTATAAGACAGAGCAGGAAATTGGGGATTACCAGAATTCCTTTGCCGCCCAAACGAAGAGAGTGCATATGATGCATCATCTTCGGGTGTGTTCGTTACAAAGAACCGTTTCTCAGTATCCTTTACGTCCTGGGTAAGTGATACCAGATCAGGATCCCAGATATGTAATCTGTTACATAGGGCTACAGAAAGGTAGAAGAACTGAGAACGGGTGATAAGTTTCATGAGGCAGAAAACGGGGCAAGTGTTGCAGCCAAGTCTGTTGGTCACTGTCACCCTGTATTACAAATACATTGATTCTGAACAAATGTTATTAGATACCGAACCTGGTATACAAAATCATATCAGTCTCTTTATTAGTAAAGAAAGGATATAATTTTGTATTGTTGGATAATGTTTTGAACATTTCCTATATCAAAAGTTGATCGGTTCAGGCACGTTATCTAAAAGCATTAATGTTCTAAATCAAACTGCAGTTCTTAGTATACGAAACACACACAAGAGGAAGAGTTCAGAAATGAACAAATTCTTCTTGAGGTATTGTAGACTAGGTCATATCAATGCGACCCGACTAGCTGAAGTTACATTTTAGATGCATATTTAAATCAGTTTGAATTTACATCTTGTGAAACTTGCCAGTCATGTCACAAAGATATAATGACACCAGCTCTGTTTATTGGAAACAGAGAAAGAGTTAGTGAACTCTTGGGATGATACATGTTGATCCCCAGTCTACATATACCAAGACTGGTTCTTTGTACTTCATTACATTCTATGATGATCTTTCGAGATTCAGACCTATGTTCCTGTTGAAACACAAGTCCGAACCTTTTGAGATATTCACGGAATATAAGTTAGAAGTAGAGAACCAAATGAGGGTATAAGTATCATGTCCTTTGATGCGATCAGGGAGGAGAATACTTGAGCACGAAATTCTTGGACATTTCTAAAGGAGAATGAGATTCTCTCTCAGCATTACTCCTCCATATACACCATAGCACGATGGTATATCGGGGTGGAGTAATCACACTCTATATGATAAGGTGTGCTCTATGATGAGTACTACCGAGTTACCTATTTCCTTTTTGGGAGTTATACACTTGAGAAGCTGCATACCAATTGAATAGGGTTCAAATCAAATCAGTTGCCTACCACTTCATATGTGATATGGAAAGGGAAGAGCCCATATCTTAAGTTGATTAAGATTTGGGGTTGTCCGGCCTATGTCTAAAAGCAAAATTCGGACAAGCTCGAGGCAAGGTCTGTTATGTGCAACTGGAAAGGTTCCAGCTATACAAACTACAGCAGATGATTTGGTACAACCAAAGGATTCAATAGATACCAACGAACCTCAGCCTCTCCGCCGATCTAGTAGGGTTCCTCACCCACCTGAGAGATACTTCGGTTTCTCTATGACAGTGGGAGCGAGAATTGCATCATGAGATGATGACCCGACTAGTTTCGAGCTGGCCATCAGGAGTGGGACTCTATAAGAATGGCTGGATGCTTAGTGATCTGAGATGGAATCCTTATACACCAACAAAGTATGGACTTTGGTTGCAATATCTGAAGGGTTAAATCCCCATCAGGAGCAAGTATATCTTGAGAAGATTACTTGGTGTGGATGGAAAAGTTGAGACTTTCAAAGCTAGACTTGTTAAAGCTTTTCGTCATCGACCAGGCGTGAATTATGATGAAACCTTTTCAAGTGACTATGCTTAAGTCCATCCAGATCCTACTTGCCACGGCTACATACCATGACTACGATCTCTGGTGGTTGGGTGTCTTGACTGCTTTTCTAAATGATGATTTGGAAGAGAGCGTCTATAAGTACACAGCCAGAGGGCCTCGTAGACAGTGGGAGCAGCGGAAACGTGTGCAAGATGCTTTATAGGATAAAGCAGGCATCGCGGAGTAGGAACGTCTGTTTTGATGAAGTAGTCAAAGAAGTTGACATCATCAAAATGGTAGATGAACCTTGTATAAACAAAAAGGTAGTAGGGAGTATGGTAGTGATCCTCGTAGAGTACGTGGATGACATACTCTTGATAAGAAAGGAGTTTCTTATGCTACACTCGATTAATCTCCGTTTATCACAATGATTCTCCATATAGGATCAAAGTGATACCTCCTAAATCCTGGATTTTGGATCTATGAGATAGATCTAATTGGATGTTATGATTCTCACTAGTTGTAGTGAGATGGTATCAACCGATCCTGGGGAGAATCACTGGAAGGGTTCCAGGGTGATAAGGACGACTGAATGTCAGTCACAGGCATTGTCTTTACCCTCAGTAAAGGGACGGTATGTTGGAAGAGTTCCAAGCTAAATACCGTGGCATACTAGAAGATAAAGGCAGGATACATCGCTACTTAAGATGCTACCAAAGAGGCAGTCGGGTGTATATTAGTTCATAAGATGAACTTTGTTCCTCCCATTGTGTGACAATGGAGTTGTGGCTTATGCCAAGGAACGCCGGTCCCATCAGTGATCCAGACATATTCTAAGGCAGTATCACCTGATCATGGAGATGGTTGATCTCCAAGAAGATCGAGATTAGGAGAGTAGACTCAGAGGACAACACAGCGGATCCACTCACAAAGGCATGTTCCCAGAGAGAGATTTTTATGGGATGGTTGAGTATGAGATACTACAACCACTGCTATCAGATGGCCCTAGTGCAAGTGGGAGATTGTTAGTTATATGTATGCCCTAGAGGCCATTACTATACATAGGATGTATATTGTAGTGGATGCTGGGAAATATATAGGGAGGACTTTCTTGCTCGACATGATAGTATGCTATCTGGTTGCTCTTTACCTTAACGTGTATACCGATTGTCTCTCTGTTACATGTTGGTAAAGCCCTTAGGATGTGTACTTGACTACCAGGACTATGATGCGGATCATACTAGTGGGGACAGGTAGTCCATAAGTACATCCTTCAAAGTCCCTAGTCGTGGGTGTATCGAGACGGGGCATCGATATACCAGAGTAGAGTAGCGTATACCTTCTCGACCCATACAGATGGGCGATGGATGATCCCATATCCATTGGTGTTTGACATCAGAGATGATATAGGGTGCTCAGTAAAGACTGGGTACACTGGACGGACTCGCCGAGAACTCCCAGATGGTATTATACCTAACGTCAGATGGCAGTTCTCTGGTGATACTGGTACAGAGTAGTCTGTTGACTCGAGATCGTCATAGAGTCTTGTGTGGTTCCCACTGTGCTTTGATTTCCATCTTACCACGTCCAAGAGGGCGTGCAAAATGGTGGTTTTTGGGTACAGTCCCGAGTCACATGGAGGCAATGAGCGATAGGAGGGGATTCGTCTCTCCCGGTATAGGGGGTTGATGTTGCGCTGTGTTCGATTGGCTATAACAGGAAATCCCTGGCCAGGGTTGCTGAGATTTACTGGTAAGTGTTACCAGTAGTTTCTCGAATTGTTATAGACCTCATATCGACACGACTTATCGAGCTATTGGGGTCTGACGTTTACCACCCCTAAGCGAGATATGCGACATATCAGACGATCAGACCAGACTGTACGGTAAGTGTTACTGGTTGGATTCACAGGAGTGTGAGCAGGCTTGCTCGTCGATCTTCTGATCGCTCAATACCCGGGTGGCCGTTACGTTTAGCAGACCGCTTGCGGCTTATGGGTGTTTGAAATGATCATCACCTGCTGCCGGCGTATTGACGAGTCTTTAGAGTCCTACACAGAGGTTTCCTGGCTCAAGCGAAACGAAATAGGAGCACATATGAGATATGTGCGGGACCAAGAATAATGCGTGTATGTGATACCGTATTTCATTCTCGCGATGAATGTATCGATTAGGTTATATAAGATATACCCTAGTTATCGAATCAAGGATTGATTCGATAAGCCGATACATTAGACACTAGCCGGTTATATGCGATATGACCGGATCGTTAAATCAAGAGTTGATTTAATGATTTAATGCATAATTATATATTTGATATATTACTTTGCATTAACTAGTATCGGTTCACTTTAAATGGATTTTCTCGCTCGGATGTGCACATTGTATATTTGATATAGTTTTGTGCACATGATTGTATCATGTTTGATGATGCATACTTACTTGGTTTGTGTAAAGAATTAAACCATGGTTATTTAAATGGTTAGGGTTTTGGTTTTCCTTATTCATTTATTTATCTTTTTCATTTATTCTTTTTGGAAATAAAATAATTGGCATAAGAGGATAATGGTGGCTTTCTTTGTTTGTTCATGAACTTTCATGAAGCTTTGACTTAGTTAACCATTCTTGTCTCTTGCTTAACCCTAACCATCATAACTTACCATGGTCTATTCTCTACAACTAACTAAGGTTAAGATTATGATAAGTTTCCATTTTTATTATTCTTTTAAGATAACTTATCATAACAATTAGCATCTTCTTCTTCATCTTCAAGTTGAAGAAAACCTTCACTTCATCAATGGTGATTGATGAATATGAGTGAGAAATCCAATTCTAAAATGAACCCACTTCCTATTTCTCCATCCTCTACCTCTTGCCAAGTAGTAGAGTGTGTTTCCTTCACAAGTTTCTTGACTTGGTGAAGTTGGAGCTTGATCTAGCGATGCCTCGACGTAGATCATCTTCGGCATGGACATCGACGACCTAGCTCGCCATTTCTCCGACGAAGCCGACGCTAGAGCTCGGGAATTCACTAGGACAGCGAGGGGACTTCGTTGCGGAGCTATGGAAGTGGAGCACCGGATCTACAAAGGTTGTATTTCCGTTTCCTTTTTGTTAAGTTGTTAACTAGTTTTCTTTTCGCCTAGATTTCTAGCCAACGATTCGTAGTCGGGTTTCTCGGCACCTAGATTTTTTTGAAATTGGCATGGTTGATGCCTTGTGAGACCTTTTGAGAGTGCCTAGGAACCCTACAATAAAAATCTCATCAGCTTATGCTTCCTAAGCATCACAGAAGAAACGAAAGCAGTAATATTTATATATCAGCATATATATATAGTATAAGCATTCGTCTCAGACAGTAATATGATCTCATCACAGAACATTGCAGCAGAAGAACATATATGAAATATTGGATATATTAGGATGTCCGTGTTTTCATTACGAGCCTGTATAAAACACGGATTCCACGGTCGCGACGAATAACCAAACCCACATCCCAAGACCCCTACGAGAGGGCAAGTAACATTGCCAATTCTAGGGTTAGAAGACCCGGTCTCGACTCCTCGAGATGGCCTCCCACTGGACCCTAGAACCCGGTTACTTGTGCTTCCCTCCTTGGGTCTACCTAATGCGGAAAAATAAATAATATACAAGGGTGACATCAACCTCAACCTGGAAGTGCCCCAAATAAAAGAATATTACATTACAAATGAATTTTACATGAATGAAAATAAAAACCCTCATCTCACATAAAACCCCCGGCTATTCAGAACGTGACGATCCAATATAACAGATCACAGCAGCATATAATATCACATATCATCAACGTAAGTAAATATGCGCATCCCAATTGTCGTTGACATATAGCAACGAAACCGGCGATATCACATATTACTTACGGTCACAGAAAAGAAAGTGTAAAACTACAACATTTGGAATCCACAATCACTTTAGACATCGTAAATCCGAAATATCACATACTTCGCATTTCATGCCTAACTCTATGAATTCCACATATTGTATCGCATTTCAGATAAATAGACAGTATTAAACTTTCCGAACAGATAATCAAACACCCAAGATTTCCCAAAGTGCTCAACTCTTGAGCGGAGTTCAAATAATCCCAGAATATGTCAAAGTACCAGTGATCCAGCTGTAGAAGGGTCAAGCCAACGCCTCATATGTGGCACGCCGTACTGCCCCAAACCCGAAGGTTCAAAAGGCAGTTCAAGACGGTCACATAATCGAGTTAAGGTTTGTTGTCTTCTAGAGGGTCCACTGCTTAACTTGTACAATTTTTCCGAAAGATTTAAACCCAATAAAAATTCAACGCTTGAAAGTTTTACGTGCCGTGATAAAGTGGGTTAATGATATCCGTTCAACTAGTTTAACAGTTTCCAAATATCCGGAAAGAAATACGAATTTAAAATTTCCGATCGAGTCCACGATTACAAAAGAAACCCCAGAATACTCAACACTTGAGTCAGAATAAAAATACCCATAAAATATATCTCACAGAAATATTAATTACTGTGCAAAAATGATTCCTTGATCTCTTCATACTGCCGCGGTTCCGCGGCCCAAGCAAGGTACGGCCGCGGTTCCGCGGCGCTTTGTACGGATCAGGGGATAATTTTTCCACCGTAATTTTTATATTTTCCTGTAGTATTTTTCAGGTATTTTTAATTCAGAAAAATCCCATTTTTATAAAAATTTCCAGAGAGGGGTCTATTAACGTCGGTTCGGGTTCGATCGGAGTTTTAACATTGTAAACACGTCGCCTAATGCTCTAGCTAGGCTCTGATACCATTGTAGGGTTCCTAGGCACTCTTGTGAAGGTTCATAAGGTATCAAACATGCCCGGATAAAAATTTAGACGTGCCGAACAACCCAAAGCCGGGATCTTTGCTAGATTATTAGGGTTAAACATGCAAGATGATAACTTTTATCTAAGTGTGAGGGATTACAACCTTTGTAGTCCGCTCCTTCGCTTCACAAGCTCCGAGTAGAAGTCCCTTCGCCGCGATCCACGATCTCCCGGACTCATGAGAGGCTCCACGACTCGAACGATCCATGCTAGCTTGAAGTGTTCCAAATCTCCGATGATCTACGTCGAAGTTGCAAAGACTCAAGCTTTCTCACTCTAAAGAGATGAACACACTAATCTCATGGGCTAGATGAGATGAGGATGAGAGAGTAGTATTTTTTCTTTCTTTTTAAATCATTTTCTCATATTTATTCATCACATAAAGAATTTCTAGTGAGCTTTTTTCAAGAGAGAAGAAGATGATAATGGAAAAGATAATCATAATCTTTTTGTGATGAATAGAAAGAAATGTATATGATTGATATATAAACCATGGTCAAGGATGAGTGGCTAAGATTTTGTAGAGAATAAACTAGAGTTAGAGTTTGGTTGGGTTAGAAATGTGTCATCAAAAATATCTTAACCATGACAAAAGATAAAGCTTCTAGAAGGTGCATGAAGCATCTAACCCTAATCAAACCCTAACCTCATTTAATCATCCTTAAACATGTTTAACAATAAATCATATCATGTCACAATAATATATATCATATATATATATTATATATTTGCAACAAAAGAAAATAATACAATTAACATATATCGCATATATATCAATGTATCATCCAGTGAGAAAATGAAATAATAAAGTGAGCCAATATTAGATAATGTAATACAATATATCATATATATTATTATACATTAAATCATCGAATCAACACTTGATCCGACGATCCGGCTATATCGAATATTACCGACTAATATATCATGTACCGATTCATCGAACCAACACTTGATCCGATGACCCGGTTCATATCTAAATATCTCGAGAATATAATACGTTATCTCATATCGCATTATCCTCGGTCCTGCGCATATCACATATGTGCCTCTACTCCGTTTCGCCTGAGCCAAGAAACCTCTGTGTAGGACTCTAAATAATCGTCAATACGCTGGTAGTAGGTGATGATCATATCAAACACCCACAAGCTGCAAGCGGTCAGCTAAATGTAATAGCCACCCAGGTATTGAGCGATCAGAAGATCAACAAGCTAGCCTGTGCGTTCTCCTGTGAATCCAATCAGTAACACTCCCGTACAGTCCGGTCTGTTCGTCTGATATGTCGCATATCAAGTCTAGGGGTGGTAAACGCCAGACCCCAGTAACCGATAAGTCGTGTGGATGTGTGGCTCATAACGGGTCGAGAAACTACTAGTAACACTTACCAGTAAATCTCTATATCAGCCCTGGCAAGGGACTTCCAGTTATAGCCAATCGAACACAGCGCAACATCAACTCCCTATACCGGGAGAGACGAATCCCCTCCTATCGCTCATTGCCTCCATGTGATTCGGGACTGTACCCAAAAGCCACCGTTTTTCACGCCCTCTTGGACGTGGTAAGGTGGAAATCAAAGCACAGTGGGAATCACACAAGACTCCATGACGATCTCGGGTCTACAGACTACCCTGTACCAGTGTCACCGGAGAACTGCCATCTGACGTGTGGTATATCACCATCTGGGAGTTCTCGGCGAGTCCGTCCAGTGTACCCAGTCTCCAATGAGCACCCGTACACCATCTCTGATGTCAAACACCGATGGATATGGGATCATCCATCGCCCATCATATGGGTCAAGATGCGTATACGCTAGTCTACTCTGGTGTATCGATGCCCTGTCTCGATATACCCTCGACTAGGAACAGTTATAGGATGTACTCATCGACTACCGTGGCCCCACTAGTATGATCTTATCATAGTCCCAGTAGTCGAGTACAGATCCTAAGGGCTTTATCAACATGTGAGAGAAAAACAGTAAACCAGTACAAGTCAACATGTTAAGATAAAGTGAAACCAAATAGCATACTATCATGACGAGCAAGAAAGTCATCTCTATATATATCCAAGCATCCATTATAATATACATCATATGTACAACAATGGCCTCTAGGGCATATACATAACTAACAGAAAAGACATCCAAAGGATGCGTGGGGCAGCACCTTGGGCGCTGTGGGCCTAGGTGCTGTGCGCTCAGGCGTTAGGGTGCCACGTGTCGGCACGTGGGCGCTCTGCGCTTGAGCGCTGGGCGCTTGAGCGCAAGTGCGCCACGTGTCAGCACGGGGGCGATTTGCGCTTGAGCGCAAGCGCGCCACGTGTTAGCATGGGGGCGACTTGCGCTCGGGCGCTTGCGCAGGAGCGCAAGCGGTCAACGTGTCGGCACCGGGGCGACTTGCGCTCGAGAGCTTGCGCAGGAGCGCAAGCGCTCCATGTGTCGGCACCGGGGCGACTTGCGCTCGAGCGCTTGCGCGCAAGCTCGCCACGTGTCGGCACCGGGACGACTTGCGCTCGAACGCTTGCGCTTGAGTGCAAGCGCGCCACGTGTCGGCACGGGGGCGACTTGCGCTCGAGCGCTTGCGCTGGAGCGCAAGCGCGCCACGTGTCGGCACGGGGGCGACTTGCGCTCGAGCGCTTGCGCTGGAGCGCAAGCGCTCCACGTGTCGGCACCGGGGCGACTTGCGCTCGAGCGCTTGCGCTGAAGCGCAAGCGCGCCACGTGTTGGTACCGGGGCGACTTGCGCTCGAGTGCTTGCGCTGGAGCGCAAGCGCGCCACGTGTCGGCACGCGGGCGCTCTGCGCTTGAGCGCCGGCGAGAAAAGGAGGCTTTTAGCCTAAGAAACAGAAGCAATGCTTCAAAAAGGAAATATTTGTTGTTTTATATATATGGAGTTAAACTCCTAGGATGTTTTGAAGCTGATGAAGGGGGTTCTTCTTCTTCCTCCTATTGTTTGGCCGGATCTTGAAGATCAAGAAGTAGGAGATTTTAAAAATCACTCTTTTTTGAGATCTGATGGAAGATCTGAGTTCCCCTTTGTAGGTTTTGTGGTGGAAAACTACTTAGTTTTGGAAAAGAAAGAGTAAAACTCTTGATTTAATTCAAAGAAATGAGAAGGTTTAGAACCTTGGAGAAGGAGCAGGAGGCACAAAGAACCCTAGTTTTGGGGGAATAAAAAAAGTGTTTTTTTTATTCATCATCATGTTGCCTTATATAGGCTTGCATATTTACATATAGCCCCCTTGGGCTTTACAAAAATGGCATTTTAGCCATCCCATGGCTCATGTGCCATTTCATTTTTGCACATAAGCCATGGGCTTACAAAATATTGGCTTTATACCCATTTTGTTTACATTCATGTAAAAAAAAATTACATAAAAATTATTTATTACATGATTTCATTTTTGGCATGGGGAGGGTCGGCCGCTTCATGTTTCGGGCTCGATCTAGGCATGGGCCCACTTGACCTGGGCTTCAGCCTACCTGGCTTGGGGTTGACCTTGACTTTGACTCGGTCAACCGGGGTGTAAATTTTTACCCCAACAAAGTGCCCCCTATCAATAAATGCACACCGCACATTTGAGTAGTGTGCATGAAATTGATGGATCTTGAAGCTGAACTTCGAGGTGGAACATCATTCTAGAGGCGAAGCAACATCCCGGGGAGCATGATTTCCGGGGATCGGAGCATCATTTCGATGAGCGGAGCATGATTCCAGGGTTCGGAGCATCATTTCGAAAGGCAGAGCATGATTCCAGAGATCGAGGCATCTTTCCGAAGAGCGGAGCATAATTCCAGAGATCGGAGCATCGTTCCGATGGGCGGAGCATTATTCCAGGGTTCGGAGCATCGTTTCGAAGAGCGAAGCATAATTCCAGGATTCAGAGCATCATTCCGAAGGGCGAAGCATGATTCCAGGGATCGGAGCATCATTCCGATGGGCGGAGCATAATTCCAGAGATCGGAGCATCGTTCCGATGATCGGAGCATGATTCCAGGATTCGGAGCATCATTCCGAAGGGCGGAGCATGATTCCAGGGATCGGAGTATCATTCCGATGACCGGAGCATGATTCCAGAGATCGAAGCATCATTCCGATGAGCGGAGCATAATTCCAGGATTCGGAGCATCATTCCGAAGAGCGGAGCATGATTCCAGGGATCGGAGCATCGTTCCGATGGGCGGGGCATAATTCCAGAGATCGGAGCATCTTTCCGAAGAGCGGAGCATAATTCCAGAGATCGGAGCATCGTTCCGATGGGTGGAGCATTATTCCAGGGTTCAGAGCATCGTTCCGAAGAGCAGAGCATAATTCCAGGATTCGGAGCATTATTCTGAAGGGCGGAGCATGATTCCAGGGATCGGAGCATCATTCCGATGGACGGAGCATAATTCCAGAGATCGGAGCATCGTTCCGATGATCGGAGCATGATTCCAGGATTCGGAGCATCATTCCGAAGGGCGGCGCATGATTCCAGAGTTCGGAGCATCTTTAGCGGAGCATGATTCCAGGATTCGGAGCATCATTCCGAAGGGCGGAGCATGATTCCAGGGTATCGGAGCATCATTCCGAAGGGCGGAGCATCATTCCAGAGATCGGAGCATCATTCCGAAGAGCGGAGCATCATTCCAGGATTCGGAGCATCATTCCGAAGGGCGGAGCATGATTCCAGGGTATCGGAGCATCATTCCGAAGGGCGGAGCATGATTCCACGGATCGGAGCATCATTCCGATGGCCGGAGCATGATTCCAGAGATCGAAACATCATTCCGATGAGCGGCAGACATTCTGACCGAAGCATGATTTCGATGCAGAGGTGGATTCCTAGGCGAAGTATAATTCCGACAAGGGAGGCGAATATTCCGAGGCGAAGCATGATTTCGACACAGGGTATATTCTGAGACGGAGCATGATTCCGGCGCAGAGCTTGTTGGCTGACTTGATTCCGAGACGAAGCATAATTTCGACAGGGAAGGAAGGTACACCAAGGCGAAGTATCATTTCGACACGGGGTGCATTCTGATACGAAGCATAATTCTGATGCAGAGCTTGTTGGTTGACTTGATTCCGAGGCGGAGCATAATTCCGACGAGGAGGTCGTTGGTTGATTCCGAGCCGAAGCATAATTCTGACAGGGAAGGCAGATACACCGAGGCGAAGCATCATTTCGACACGGGGTGCACATTCTGAGACGAAGCATGATTCCGACGCAGAGCTTGTTGGTTGATTTAATTCCGAGGTGGAGTATAATTCCGGCAGGGAAGGTAGATATCCCGAGGCGAAGCATGATTTCGACACGGGGTAAATTCTGGGACGGAGCATGATTCCGCCGTAGAGGTTGTTGGTTTGATTTGATTTGGGTTGACATCAGCATCGCTACACTGGAATATGGTACCAGGAGCGAATCATCATTTGTCATGAGAGGATTTAGGAATTGTTTTTTTTGTTTGGCATCAGCATCGCTACACCGGAATATGCTACCAGGAGCGAATCATCATTTGCCCTGAGAGGATTTGGGATTGGTTTTGGTTTGGCATCTGCATTGCTGCACTGGAATGATGCCAGGAGCAACTCATCATTTGCCCCGGGAGGACTTGGGAGAGATTGGGATCGTTTTACGCCCGTGGATTGTATACGGTTTTGCAGGATGTATGATCCAGACCGTAGGGCCGGAAAATTTTGGGACACTGTTGGCGTCTGCATCGCTGCACTGGAATATGGTACCAGGAGCGACTCATCATTCGCCGCTGGCGATTGGGATTTGGAATTTGGTTGGCGTCTGCATCGCTGTACTGGAATATGGTACCAGGAGCGACTCATCATTCGCCACTTGGGGATTGGGATTTGGAATTTGGTTGGCGTCTGCATCGCTGCACTGGAATATGGTACCAGGAGCGACTCATCATTCGCCACTTGGGAATTGGGATTTGGAATTTGGTTGGCGTCTGCATCGCTGCACTGGAATATGGTACCAGGAGCGACTCATCATTCGCCACTTGGGGATTTGGGAGCGATGGCTTAGGAGACAGGTTTAGATCTCTATCACCTAAGACTTTTCAATTTTATGGGCCGTGAGGGTCCCATAAAAGCATTTTCTCCCTACGAGTCGTAAGGATCCCGCAGGTGTATTTTCTCCTTAAGAGTCGTGAGGACTCCTAAGTGTGTTTTTCCTTGGTGAGTCGTAAGGATCTCACGAAGGTTTGTTCTCCTCATGCATCGTGAGGACACATGAGTGGGTCTTTCCAATGAAGCATAATTCCAAAGGCGGAGACCAGCCGCGTAACTGGTGGTTGCGGTGGGGCATGGGTATGATGAGAATTATTTGAGCCCATGGATTGTATACGGTAGTCAATTTGGGGACTGGCCGTAGGGCCGGAAGAATTTTGGAAATTGGATTTTGGTTGGCGTTTGCATCGCTGCACTGGAATATGGTACCAGGAGCGACTCATCATCCGCCGCTTTTTTTTATTATTATTTTTATTATTTTGTTTTGTTTTACCGCGATTGCTCCATCATTTCAGCTTTTCTTATCACGAAGGTCGCGATTGCCCTATCATTTCGGCTATTTATTCGCGGTTGCCCCATCATTTCGGCTTTTCTTTATTTTTCTTTTATTTACACATTTTTCGTTTATTTACATTTTTTTTACATTCCCAGTTTAACGACTTAGAGGCCGATTGTTCCCAGTTTAATGACGTGGTGGTCGACTGTGTTCAGAGAAAGGCAGATGTCTGAGAGAATTAGTTTCACGAAGAACTTCGGTCTCCGTTTGTATGAAATTGGCGGTCGCATCTTGACTGTTTACTAACACGCCTTTGGACAGTTCTATTTCTCCTGCATTGTATTGCTTTTCGACCCAATCTTTGAAGACGAAGCAGTCCTCAATGGCATGACCTATCACTCTGTGATAGGGGCAGTATTTGGGGTCGTCGGTCCTATTCGCTTCTTGCGGTCTTTTTGACTCTGGCAGTTGTAGACCGTTCTTCAGGGCGTCTTTGAATATTTTACGGATTTTGTCCCTTCTGAAGGAATAGACCTTATCCAGCTTCTCTTTCAGTGGAGATTCTCCTCCCTCTCCGAACATTGGCTTCCGATGCTGGTTGGCGCTAGGCCCGCTCAACCCTTGCTTATTTCGGTTGGCCGAGGCATTGAAAGACTCAGAATCGTCGGAATTTCCGCCTTTGCGATTATCGTCCTTTCGGATTCTCCATGACCTATTGTTATTTTGGGAATCCGAGGAGGACTCCTGCTTTGAGCGCTCCAGCATTTGAACTTTTCTGGTCAGTTCTTAGAATGTTTTGAGACCCGCGGTGCATAGAAACGGGGCTATCCAATCGTTAAAATTTCCGACAAAGAGACTGACAGATTGGTCCTGCTCTATCGGTGGTTCACATTTGACGGAGAGATTGCGCCATCGGGTTATAAAATCCGTGCTGCTTTCATTGTTCTTGGGCTTGGTCCTTACGAGCTCGGCAATGGTGATCTTATCGCTGACGCTCATGAACCTTTGTCGAAACAAAGATTCCATTTGGACGAAAGTAGTAACGGAGCCATCCGGTATGCTCGCGTACCAGTCGAAAGCAACATCGGTCAAGCTATTAACGAACTGGCGGAGGAGAAGCGCATCGTTGCCCCCAGTATTCCCGCATGAGGTTTTGAAGTGGGCGATGTGCTGATTCGCATTTCCCGTCCCATCGAATCTTCCGAATTTGGGGATGACATAGCCGCTAGGAAATTCTACCAGATCATACTGAGCAGGATATGGTCTCCCACTACTGCTAACATCTTTTTGCGCTTCGGCTTCGGCCACCAATGTTTTTACTTTGCTGGCAACCAAATCCATGATTTGATCTTGAGTTAGCGGGCTACTGTCATCGGTAGCCAAGACATTTCCTGAGATAGGATGCGATTGACTTTCATGCGGTCCGCCCACCTTTGGATTTGAGGAATAGGCACCGGCTGCCTCGGGACAACGTTTCCCGGTTCATGAGCAGAGCCTTGTGCTTGATTGGGCGGCTGAGAGGCAAGTTGGGCCGTAAGCCGTAAGACGACATTTGTCAAGTCGTCGATCTTTGAGTAGAGCTTGGCCATCTCCTTATCTTTGTTTCTGAGTTGCTTTCGGAGCTCTTGAAGCAGCTCTTGCTCCGCGGTCCTGGGGCGGAAAGTCGGCTCTTCTTCGCTTTCCGAGCCCGACTCCTCATGGACCGAAAGGTCTTTCTGCCTATCATCCTCATCGAGGGGGTTTTCATCACCCAGCAGAAGCGGCTGTTCTTGGGAAGCGGCCACCACATTCAAGCCAGATTGGGTTTGAGATGTGGTAGCCCCGTCCTTGCTCTTGCTGCGCGTGCCTACCATGTAGACAGTGTGGACCACATACCCAGCCTTTTCCTCATCTTCGGCGGGGTAAACCTGTTCTTCGAACCTCATGAGGTTCAGCCTGGCAGGAGTCCTAGCCCTTTTGTTGGCTCTATATCTGAGCCTTTTCTCCCTCAGCTTCTCGATTTTGAAGGCTTGGCGGGCATCCGCTATTCGGGAAGCCATTGTGAGTTGATCAGAGGGGGGCTTAGAGAAAACACCCGATCGAGCAGTGGTCGAGGGCACCGCTGGAGCTTGCTCGGGACGCATTGTAGCTTTGTTGGTGTTGGTGGCCTTTCCCCCAGCTGGGGCCATGGAGAGTCGTTCGGAAACGGACTTGCGCTTGGGCTGAGGTGCCCTCGCGACCACCACATTTGGTCTCCTGCATTTCGAGACCGGTGTGTCTGCCACCGGGGCTTGAGGAGCCGGGATGGTGCCAACAGGCATGAACATAATAGAGCCGAATGGTAGCAGCGGCTCCTCCCATTGTCGCCCGAGACTGGCCGGAAGGACCGTCCTGGAGTCTATCTTCATCATGTAGGAGACAGGAGCTGAGTTCATCATCGAAGACATCGTTGGAAGGTGATTGCTTGAAAATCTGCATGAAAGAGCATTATTTTAGTATAAATACAGGTATGTATATTGATTGATTTTGCATGAACGCTTAACCCGAAATATGGGAGGAGAGATTGGTCCCACCGGGCGTGCCAGAATCTGTAGGGTGTTTTTCGTCACCCCATTGAGATGGGAATACGCGCGTGCTTGTCAGGCGTATACTACAGATTCCCCCTGCCTAGGGTAGGCCGGGGTTTATTGATTATGGGGATCCGAATCTCCGGCAGCCGCGGACTAAGCTGTCGTTAATTACCCCTCGCCTTTGGGGCGAGGGAACCTCCGATTAACGGGTTAAAATGGTCATGCGAACTCAATGTGCAGTGGACGTGTGTTGTGTTTTGAAAGAGGGTTTGGATATATCGGGAGCCACACAGAGTTTTTTTTACGGAGGTCCCGCTACCTGGATAGCGGGCTGGGGGTCAAGGGGGCTAGCAGCCCCCTTGCGGGGTGCGGGGCAGCGCCCCGTTAGAATTTTTTTTCTAACAGGGACAGTGTCGCGGAGTATGCGTGTGTATAAATATGTATACATATGTATATATATATATGTATGTACATAAAAATAAGGGGAAAAGACATCCAAAGGATGTGTGGGGCAGCACCTTGGGCGCTGTGGGCCTAGGTGCTGTGCGCTCAGGCGCTAGGGTGCCACGTGTCGGCACGTGGGCGTTCTGCGCTTGAGCGCTGGGCGCTTGAGCGCAAGTGCGCCACGTGTCCGCACGGGGGCGATTTGCGCTGGAGCGCTTGCGCTTGAGCGCAAGCGCGCCACGTGTCGGCATGGGGGCGACTTGCGCTCGGGCGCTTGCACAGGAGCACAAGCGCTCCACGTGTCAGCACCGGGGCGACTTGCGCTCGAGCGCTTGCGCTAGAGCGCAAGCGCGCCACGTGTCGGCACGGAGGCGACTTGCGCTCGAGCACTTGCGCTGGAGTGCAAGCGCTCCACGTGTCGACACCGGGGCGACTTGCGCTCGAGCGCTTGCGCTTGAGCGCAAGCGCGCCACGAGTCGGTACCGGGGCGACTTGCGCTCGAGCGCTTGCGCTTGAGCGCAAGCGCGCCACGAGTCGGTACCGGGGCGACTTGCGCTCGAGCGCTTGCGCTCGAGCGCTTGCTCTGGAGCGTAAGCGCGCCACGTGTCGGCACGCGGGCGCTCTACGCTTGAGCGCCGGCGAGAAAAGGAGGCTTTTAGCCTAAGAAACAGACGCAATGCTTCAAAAAGGAAATATTTGTTGTTTTATATATATGGAGTTAAACTCTTAGGATGTTTTGAAGCTGATGAAGGGGGTTCTTCTTCTTCCTCCTGTTGTTTGGCCGGATCTTGAAGATCAAGAAGTAGGAGATTTTAAAAATCACTCCTTTTTGAGATCTGATGGAAGATCTGAGTTCCCCTTTGTGGGTTTTGTGGTGGAAAACTACTTAGTTTTGGAAAAGAAAGAGTAAAACTCTTGATTTAATTCAAAGAAATGAGAAGGTTTAGAACCTTGGAGGAGCAGGAGGCACAAAGAACCCTAGTTTTGGGGGAATGAAAAAAGTGTTTTTTTTATTCATCATCATGTTGCCTTATATAGGCTTGCATATTTATATATAGCCCCCTTGGGCTTTACAAAAATGGCATTTTAGCCATACTATGGCTCATGTGCCATTTCATTTTTGCACATAAGCCATGGGCTTACAAAATATTGGCTTTATGCTTATTTTGTTTACATTCATGTATAAAAAATTACATAAAAATTATTTATTACATGATTTCATTTTTGGCATGGGGAAGGTCGGCCGCTTCATGTTTCGGGCTCGATCTGGGCATGGGCCCACTTGACCTGGGTTTGGGCCTACCTGGCTTGGGGTTGACCTTGACTTTGACTCGGTCAACCGGGGTGTAAATTTTTACCCCAACACCTGCTAATAAGGCTTCGTATTCCGCGGCGTTGTTTGATGCTCTGAACCCGAGCTTTAAGGAGTATTCCAACTTTGCTTCATTTGGGCTGCGGATGATCAAGCCAGCCCCGCTCCCTTTCTCGGTGGAGGATTCGTCCACGTATAGCACCTAGTCCGAGATGGGGTCGGATACCTCTTCGACCGACGAACGTGGTCCGGGGCCTTATTCTGTCATTCCGCCTTTACTGGGAATGGTGCACTCGACAACGAAATCAGCTAAGACCTACGCTTTTATGGCTTGCCGGGGGCAGTACCTGATATCGAATTGGGACAATTCCCGCCTCCATTTCTCCAGACGACCCGATGATTCGGGAGAGGTGAGGATAGACCCTAAAGGTCGCTCGATGAGGATGAGGATTGTGTATGCTTGGAATTAATGTCAGAGTTTCCTGGAAGTGACGATAGTGCCAGAACTATCTTCTCCATGACGGGGTATCTTGTCTCTGCATCCTTGAAGACATGGCTCACGTAGTAAACAGGCTTCTGCACACCATCGACTTCCCTGACGAGTACCGAGCCTGCAGCTTGATCAGAGACCGCGAGGTATAACAATAGCTCGTCGCCTTCGACTGGTCGAGTGAGTAGCGGAGGAGTCTCTAGGTGTGCGTTGAGCTGCTCGAAGGCGTTCTGGCATTCTTTGGACCATTCAAACCTGGGAATCTTCCTTAGGGCTTTGAAGAACGGTAAGTACTTTTCCCTGGACTTGGACATGAAGTGACTCAGGGCAGCGACCCTCACGGTGAGGCGCATGATCTCCACATTACTCTTGGGAGATGCCATATCGAGGATGGCGTTGATTTTTTCCGGGTTTGCTTCGATTCCTCGGTGGGTTACCATGAACCCGAGGAATTTCCCACTGGTGACTCCGAACGCGCACTTAGCCGGATTGAGTTTCATTTTATATTTGTACATGACGTCGAATGTCTTGCCGAGGTCTTTGGTGTGCCCCGCCAAAGAAACGGATTTCACTAGCATGTCGTCGACGTAAACTTCCATGTTTCTCCCGATCTGCGGCTTGAACAGTCTGTTGACGAGGTGTTGATATGTAGTCCCAACATTCTTAAGACTGAAGGGCATCACTTTGTCGCAGTATACCCCCCAAGCCGTGGTGAATGCAGTAAGTTCTTCATCTGCCGGGTTCATCCGGATCTGATTGTAACCGGAAAATGCATCCATGAAGCCGAGTAATTCATGGCCAGCTGAGCTGTCCACTAACCGGTCTATCCGAGAGAGGGGATAGTTGTTTTTGGGGCAGGCCTTGTTCAGATCTGTGAAGTCGATGCACATGCGCCATTTCCCGTTCGCCTTTTTGACCATGACTATGTTCGCCAGCCACTCTGAATAGTCCAGGTTTCTGATAAAGTTGGCGGCGAGCAGTTGATCCACTTCGTCCTTAATCACCCTTTACGTTGCCGGCGGAAAGCTTCTCTTCTTTTGCCGGACGGGCTTTGCTTTCGGGTTGACCCCGAGCTTGTGGGAGATCACTTTGGGGTCGATCCCGGGCATATCCGCGGGGTTTCAAGAGAACACGTCTGAGTTGTCTCAGAGGAACCGTATCAGGTCATCGCGGTGGTTCCCTGTTAAGAGGGAGCCGGATCCGGACGGTTCGGTCGTCGACCCCATCGACGAGGGGGACTTCTGTCAGTGCTTCTACCGGGGATCCTCAGACTTCCCTTTGGTCATTGCGGGTGTCCAAAGACCCCTAGAAATCACACGCATCTTCAAAATTGTCGCTCATCTCTCCAGTGGATGACACGGAGGTGAGACAAACCCTAGCAATCTGCTGGTTCCCGTAGGCCCGACTTATCCCCCCTTGGTCTAATAGAAACTTGATCGCAAGGTGGTAGGTCGAGATTTGAGCCCGGAGGGCGTTTAATTTCAGGCGCCCCAGAAGGATGTTGTAGGATGAGGGGATTCTAGCGTACGGTCCTTGTATGTCCTGCTTCTCCGATGTTGAGGAGGAGGGTGACCACTCACTCGGTTGGGATAGAGTGGTTTGTGAACCCCGAAAGGACATGGGAGGTGGGCCGTAGGTCGGACGGTCCCAGCCCATACGCTTGAAACAGTCATAGAAGAGGATGTCTGCCGAGCTCCCGGAATCGACCAATATCCTCTGTACCTCGTAACGGTGGACCCAGGATGTTATAACGAGAGGGTCGTTGTAAGGCAAGGATATACCGTGGAGGTCTTCATCGGTGAAGATGATGGGCTCGGTCGTCTTGCACTTCTTCTGGGGTGGATCCCTCGTACCCTCAACTGGTAGGAGTTGTTGGTTTTTGCCGGCCGCGCGAGCAGATTCCGAGATGATGACCATGATTTGAACGATCGTTAACTCCCCGGGAGGGGCTGTTTCTTTTGCTCCCGATCTGCCTGCCGCTTGTCCCGTAGGTACTTCGCCAGGTAGCCAGAGCAGATCAACTCCTCGATGTAGTCACAGAGTTATTTGCAGTTTTCGGTCGGTGTGACCATGAGACCTATGGAAGGCGCAGTACGGTCCCCGGATACGCTTAGCCGCTCTTTGGGTGACTGGCGGGAGCTTGAAGAATCTCTCGCCTTTCGCTTCCTTCAACAGCTCGGTCTGGGAGATGTTAAGAGGGGTGTACTCCTGGAACTTCGGGGAGTAGGGTTTTGGCTGGTCGACCCTCTTCTTCTCTTCTCTGCCCTTCTTCTTCTGGTTAGCTGGGTCGCCCCGGGGCAGGTTGGCTTTTACCTCCGACTCGAGTTGGATCTCCCGCTCGGTCCTAGCTTTTACCTCGGCCATGGTCTTAGGTTGCACTAATTCAAAAGAGCGGAGCCACTTTTTGTGACTGAGACCCAACCTTAGTGCGGTGATGACAGTTTCACCCCGGTGCTCGGGGACCTCGAGGAGAGCGTTGTAGAGGCGAGTAACGTATCCCTTAAAGGATTCCTTGTCCTCACGCTTTATGGTGAACAGGTAGTCGACTGTTGTCTTTTGTCATCGATTCCCGAAGATGTGGCTGTGGAATTGGGTGTCCAGCTCATCGAAGGTCGAGATGGAGCATGGCGTTAGTCCTCGGAACCAGTCCCGGCCAGCCCGGATGAGGGTGGCGGGAAAAGCTCGGCATTGGGCCGTGTCAGAGTTATCCTGGAAGCTCATGCCCACCGTAAAGGCATTTAGATGGTCCTTCGGGTCGGATTTCCTGTCGAAGAGAGCCACCATGGGCGGTTTGTTCCTGGACGAGACGTGCTCGGCCAGCAGTTCTTCTGTAAAGGGTTTCTTCAACGAATCGGTGGAGTATCGGGCCCCTTCGCCGGATGCTTGGCCGTCCCGCTGTATGCCCTTGATTTTCTTCTCAAGGCCTTGAGTCGGTGGTAGTAGCCCGAGGATTCCACGCAGTCGGAGTGGTGACTGTCCCCGCTCCGGGTCTGCGCCAGTGTGCGGCTTCGATTCCGCTCTATCAGATTTCATAAATCCTTAGGCGAGGTCCTTCTCGGGTGGCCCCGGCGTTCTTCGTTCGTGCGAATCCGGCAGGAGGGGAGGTGTCGGTCATGCCGGGAAGCAGGCGAGCTGACTGATACCTCTTCGGGAGGCGAGAACGCGTGGTGGGCATTGGAACGACAACCCAGTCTTCTTTGGGACCGTGGAGTGGAGCTGTCCGGTACCTAGCGGGTCATGGAATCAGTCGCCGTGTGTTGGTTAAGGTGGCCGGAGTCGGCCTGTCGGCGCTCAGTGGCGCTGTGACGACAACGAGGTAGATCGAGAGCCTGAGCGTGCTCGTCCATACTTCGGCGGACGTCATTATCCCGGGGAGGGGGAACTGCAGCCTGGTGGGTGTGGCCCGCTGCTTGGACGTGAACGAGGGCATCCACTAGCGATTTGAGCCTATCTATCTGAGCGGACAAGGCGCCGATGGCATTAGGAAGGGGAGGCGAGCCGCTTCCGCCTCCGTTGTGGCGGCTCATATTTGGATCGTTGCGGTCATCGCTCGCCATTTGGATCGAGGGTGGAGGATCAACTTTAGTTGGTGAACAAGATAAGTCTTTCATTTCCACAGACGGCGTCAACTGATGGAGGCCTTGATCTCCTTCAGATATTGTCTTCCGTCGATCTGTCGCGAGCGTTGCTGAACGGTTGAGATTAGATTCGGAGGTTGCCTCCTTGAGTGTGTGGATCTCAATGGGTTGAGTTTGAGGTGAAAGCCGAGTTACCTGCAAAGAAGTCCCGGGGTGGGTGACCACCGTAGGACCTTCAACGATCAAGTTAGCCGAGGAATTTGAGCAGAGTAGCAGCTTATTGGGTTCAAATTTCCTTCCCTGAGTCGTCTAAGTGAGGGGTTTTATAGTGGCCGCATGGAGCGAGCAAGCACGAGATCTTCGCATTCGGTTACGTCCTTGACGTTACGCGTGTGTGAATGGCGGGATACCTTCACTAATGATGGATACGCTCATTAATAGGGAGACACGCCAGCGTGGGATGCGGGACGTGGTGCGGCGGTTATCCCAGTTTGGCGAGATACGCGGAGCCGTTGCGGATGCGCTAAGGCTCTACAACCTCGGTTGGTTAGGGGAGGCCGAGGAATCTCGGCATGCTTGGAGCTCGGAGACGAGCGGGAGGCCGAGGAAGCTCGGCACGAGAGAAGGCTCGGATACGAGTGAGGAGATCGAGGAAGCTCGAAGACGAGCTGTTGGTAGTCTCCTAGATGAAGGTGGAATGCCTTTTAGGGGGGTCTCCCGAAAGGTCGGGAACGTCCCCCGAGAAGGGGCCCCGGGGAATGTCCCCGATGTGGCTTATTTATTACACCCCCATGGAATCCGGGATACGTCATCTGCTACGTGTCGTAATCTGAGGAGACACCACTTATGAGCATCATCAATCCCAAATACCTCTTTAATTATATGCGAGAAATCCTAATCTCTCATGGTACGATACACCAACAATCTTGTCCCCATATTCATAAACAAAATGGTCTTGCCAAAACGTAAGCATCGACACCTTCTTAATGCTACACAAGCCCTACTACTATCAGCTTCTGTCCTCTGCTCCTTTTGGGCAGAATCGTTACTCACTGCTACCAGGCTTGCAAATGTTACCCCTTCTGTCATCGATAATGACTCCCCCTATCATCATCGCTTATTACACACTCCATTTGACTATAAATTCTTCGCACCTTTGGTTTTGTTTGTTTCATTCTTCGCCCACAACATGAACGCGACAAGCTCTCTGCTCGTGCAGTAAAATGTAAAGTGCATTTTTCTAGGCTACAGCCCCGCACATAAAGGTTATCGATGTTATAATCCAACCACTTGACGATTGTGCATTGCATATCATGTAACTTTCCTTGAAAACATCCCATACTATAACTCTCGCTCCTGACCAAGATCTGTCATTCCTTATGTCAACATGCTCTCCATCCTCAGTCCTTCCAACAAGTGCAATTCCCTCGTACGCTCCTTTTCCTACTAACCTAACCATTCCAATCATTCAACACCCTCCTTCTATATCTTCTTCAAATTCACCTTCGTCTGCACCTCTTTCCAGTGACTCTCCAAGTCCACTTTTACCTACGACTATGCCATCTTCACCGGACCATCTCCCTGTTCCGCCACATCAGAATCCACAACAAGACCGATATCCATCCAGTCACTACAATTATTCAATGGTTGACTCTTACTCTCCACAATTCACAACCTTTCTTGGAACCATTCATTCTCTACAGGAACACAAATCATATACTGAGACAAACAAACATCTAGCGCGGCGACAAGCAATGGCCGAAGAACTCCAACCACTTGAGCGAGCACAAACTTCCGATCTAGTTCCTCTACCCTCAGGTACTATCCCTATTGGTAGCAAATGGATATATAAAATCAAGACGAAGCCGGATGGAACTAAGCCCAACTTGTGGCCTGCGGTTTTACTCAAAATATGGCATTGATTATGAGGAAAACGTTTGCACCTGTAGAAAAAATGATATCTATGCAAACACATCTTACTGTTGCCACTGCTCATTAATGTCCTCTTTATCAGATGGACGTTAAGAATGCATTTCTTCATGGCGATTTTTTAGAAGAAGTTTACATGAAACCTCTTCCTGGAATCAAGACGCCACCGCATCATGTTTGTCGTCTTCTGCTTGCATTATATAGCCTCAAGAAAGCTCCTCATGCTTGGTTCAAGCGTTTTTGTTCAACCATCTAGCAAGCTGGTTTCGTCGAGAGTTATAACGACTATGTTATATTCACACACACATCTTCTAAAGGACGTGTTATTCTCTCTTGTATGTTGATGACATGATTATCACCGGAGATGACTTTCAAACTATTGCATCATTGAAGAAGTGTCTTCAATCTTAGTTTGATATGAAAGACTTTGGCCTTCTTCGTATTTTTAAGGCCTTGAGGATGCTTTCTCCTTCGAAGGATACCTTCTATCTCAATAGAAATATGTCGCCGACTTGATTGAACGTGCTTGTTGGGGTCAAAAATTACATCCCGGATGACCAAGTCAAAGTCAAAGCCAAGCATGTCCGAGCTTAAGCAAACGGGTCCAAGCCCAAGTCAAGACCGAGCATGGAAGGGAATAGCCCCGTGACAAAAAGAATGAAACCATAAATTAGTTTAATGTAATTTTTTTAGAAATAAATGTATGGAATATAGGCAAAAAACCAAAATTTTGTAAGCACCATGGCTTATGT
This sequence comes from Agapanthus africanus, assembly GCA_030015575.1. Taxonomy (NCBI): domain Eukaryota; kingdom Viridiplantae; phylum Streptophyta; class Magnoliopsida; order Asparagales; family Amaryllidaceae; genus Agapanthus; species Agapanthus africanus. The sequence goes on from CM057340.1 coordinate 665,213,252, forward strand.
GCCAAAAAAAAATAAGCACATGAGACATAGGGAGGCACAAGTGCCATTTGAAAAAGCCCAAGGGGTTATATATAAAGTGTGTAGCCTACAAAAGATAAACATGATGAGAAAATCAATAACAATTTTCATTCTCTCATAATTTTCTGGGGCTCTGTGTCTCTTTCTCCTTTCTCAAGTTTTCAAATCTTCTTCTTCTTTTCGAATTAAATCAAGAGTTTGACTCTTCTTATCTTAAAAAGAAATAGTTTTTCACCATAAAACCCTTGAAGAGGAGTTCAAATTTCCTATCAAATCTCTAAAAGGGAGATTTTAAATCTCACCGTCCCCTTTTCTCCAAGATCCAACAAAAAGAGAGGAGGAAAAAGGAACCCATCTAAAAAAAACCCATTTTAGGGAAGTCCAAGGCTCGAAGAGGATAAAAAGGGAATTTTTTTCACCATCCAAGATCTAAATCATTTAGGAGTTTAACTCTAAATCAATTTTTAAGGAGTTCAACTCCAAGATCAAAATTCTCAAAAGAGTTTAACTCCAAATCCAGATGTTTTAAGAGTTTAACTCCAAATCCGAGTCTTTAGGAGTTTAATTCCAAATCCACATCCAATTTTTGTCCAGGAGTTCAACTCCAATCCCAAGGGCTTAGCCCTTCTTCCGCAGGTGTTCCGCAGACGCCATGCTGGCATGTGTTGCTCGTGTGACCTGCTGGTGCCCAACGGGAACCTGCCTCTCACTTACCCCGCTGGCGTCCAGCGGGAACGCGATGAGCACGTGCCCCGCTGGTGTCCAGCGCCCACATGCCAATGCATGTGTCCTTAGGACGCTCCTCACCCCTCTTTTCCCCACACGTTCACATTCAAAACACTTCCCTGTTAGAAAATTTTTTAACGGGGCGTTGCCCCGCACCCCGCAAACGGCCTGCTAGCTCTCTTAACTCTCAGCCCGCTATCCAGGTAGCAGGACCCATGTAAACTTTCTGAGGTCCCCGATACTTCCAAAACACCTTCAAAATCCAACACACGCACACTGCACATTGAGTTTTCATTACCAGTTTGACCCGTCAATCGGAAGTTCCTTTGCTTCAAAGACGGGGGGTAATTAACGGCAGTTTAGTCCGCGGCAGCCGGGGATTCGGATCACATAATCAATAAAGCCCAGCCTACCCTAGGTAGGAGGAACTGTATACGCCTGATAAGCGCGTGTATTCCTATCTCAATAGGGTGGCGAAAAACACCCTACAGATTCTGGCACGTCCAGTTGGACCTTTTCTCTCCTCCTATATTTCAGGTCAAGCGTTCATGCGAACTCAATCAACACACACACACACACACACATATATATATCGATTACCTGTACTGAAGTCATACATTTTTTGTGTGCAGGTTAACAGCTTTCAATCATAATCTCGAACTTAGCAATTATGTCTCCCAGGACGAACTTCGTTTCTGACGCAACTTCGGTGACCTACATGGTCAAGAAAAACGCCTATGTGATCCTCCCCGCATGTCTCAGTCGGCAGTGGGAGGAACCGCCATGCTTATTTGGTTCCGTCATCATTTACCTGCCAGAAGTGCTCATCTGGTAGAAACCCCGGCAAATCAAGTGGACAAACCGACCTCAAAGGGCAGGAGGCCAAACGTTGTGATCGCCAAGGCACCACAACCCAAACATAAGAGGATGTTCCAACGACTCTCTGGTACTCCTGCTGGAGGAAAGACTGCCGGAACAAAGGGCATCATCAAATGTCGCGGACATGTTCAGGCGATGCCTCCGACAAGTGCACAATCTGGCGTATCTCCAAAGCCCTCCATCGCTCGGCCTACGACGTCTTTTCGAAGGGCCGAAGCCTGCTAAGTGCTCAAAACTGAAAAGTTAAGACAGAAGCGGCTCAGATATAGAGTCAACAAGAGGGCCAGGACTCCGGCCAAGTGGAATTTTGTGAGGTTCCAAGAACAAGGTTACCCCGCAACGACGAGTCAGCAATTCTTTCGAATCTCTGAAGTGGGTTTAGAAAAACGTCATGACCGCCAGAATCAAGAAGACAACAATTCGAACGATACTAAAAAGAGACGTGTCTCAACCCCAACATAGATCACATGACACTATCTCTTCAAGAGTTTATCAGGCACTCTGTGTTACGCGAAAGCAGCGGGGCAAACCCAGAAGAGAAACGCCAGCACCACTGTAATGACTCTGTTTCAGTGTACAGAAAAATTGTTTAAAAGTTAATGTACAAATGGAGTATTTGCAATCCTGTATATGCTATTAGTATTTAATTTGCTTTTGAACAGCAAGAAATAACTTGTAGCTCATTAGTAAACCCTTGCACTGCTGTGACGTAGCCCCTGTGTTCAAATCCCCCCAGCCATATATTATTTTTGCTGATTTTTCTTTTAAACTTTTAGAAGCTTAAAAGTTTGCACATGCACTGCACGTAAAATGAAAAGACACACAAAAATCAAACATGTGGAAATTTTTATTTATACAGCCGAGGACATGTGGCAAGCATCCAAGCCCCTACCCATCAACAACGACCGGCGAGATCACACAAGGGGACGGCGCCGTCGATCCCACCCGTACTAAATGCCTCCATCTTTTAACCCTAGCACCCTTTGTCCTACCCCACTAACCCTAGTCTGTTTAATTTCCCTGTACATTTCCAGAGAATTAAAATGAGGCATTAATCAAAAATTTTAATGTATTTTTATTCTCATTTTAATACCATAAACCATAATTTTCTCCTATAAATACCACACTACATTTTAGCCTTCTCTATTCTGAAATCTAGTATCAAAACTCTTAAAAAATATCTAAGTCCAAAAGTTGTACAAGTGGAGTTAACCAAGGTCAAAGTTCCGGTGACATTTCGGGACAAATCCGGTGACGACGCGACTTTACGATGTCTTTGAAATCTTCCTCTATCTCCCCTCTCTATTCTCAAACTGTAAGTCCCCTCTCCCCTTCTACATTTCTAATCTAAAACACTCTCTTCTCAAAACTCGTCGGAAGCGGAGTTATTCTGACTTCCGATTCTCATTTCTTTAAAAACTCAATTTTTCTTAAACAACAAATTAACCATATTTTCTTATATTGTTTAACAAATATAAAACAATATTTACAACAAGTTTCAATTCAAAATAATATGTATTGCAACTTTTATTTCATTTTTTCGTTAAAATACCACCAAGTTTACCTACGACATTATTTCTTCATTTTGCTCATATTACCTTTAGAAATTTCATGAGGTAATGACCTACCTCATCACAACACTCATCTTGATATAGCACGATAGCTTTTAGAACAATATTTTGTAGGACAATACAATTTTACATTAAAATACCTTAAACTATCAAAAACCGTATTCTTTAGATTGTTTTAATTAATTCCATACGATTAATTCCTTACAACCCATTTTGGAGAATCCGATTTGGTTGATGTGGGTTATCGCACATTTATCAAACTAGTAGGGCGAGATGCAGACCTCCTCACGGAGCATACGATCTTAATGGAATTTTTATTACAAATTCTAAGAAAACGTGATTTCTATTAATAAATAAATTCTGTTTTTAATAATCATATATATATATATAGAAATATTATAAAAATACCTATTTTAAATATATAATATATTCCATGTTTTCTAAATCAAAAGAAAAGAATCACAAGTTTCATGAAACACCATCAAGAATCAATACAAGTCAAATTACATGAAAATATCATAGACTATTCAAGTTAGGTTTATATCTACTAGACTATCTCATCACTCTTAAAAATTTCATCTATGAAAACCCTAAAGATAATAATTAAATATTTGAGGTATATTTTGAAAATATATCAAAACTATTTTTCATAAAACCCCATCAAGTTATATTAAATTACAATAAGGACCATAGTAAATATAGGTTTAAGCAGTACCGGTTCTCTTGAGCCTCAGGGAGTCGGAGAATTTAGGTGCTTGCCTATTTAAGGTAGACAACTAAAAACGGGGTTATCAATACGGTAATTGGTTTGGAAAAAGTCACAAATCCTGCTGTCCATATGCAGCAGTTATCGATAGCTCCAAAACTAATTCAGGACTTCAATTCATTTTAAAGTGTCTGACTCAGACAGAGTCTCAATCTAATCTGAAATCAATCCATCTTTGAATACAATTCAAATACAACTCCAATTCAACATGAATCCATTTATACCAGAATACAATCAATGTCAACATGACTCAACTGAACCGAAACATGGATGTACTCTGATTACATGACTATCCGTTTATATCCCTTCCGTTTACATGAACTACTGATATCATGGTTTCGGCAAGTCTTACATCTATTAAACAAAATAATACACATCAATACAGAATACATTACGGGGTTTTAAAGGGGTAGACTGGTACGGAATGTGTTAGAAGTGGCATGAGACGGTCACTTTAATACACCTAACCCGAATATCTGTTGCTAACGTTTCCTTGTGCTCTATGGCTTAATGGTTCCTTGTGCTCCATAGCTTAATGGTTCCTTATGCTCCGTATACCATAGTCCACGGGGTAAGTTGGACTCCTCTCGTATACACTGGCATATTCTGTACCAAGTTACAAACAACTGCGTTAACATAACAATCAAATATTATACAGTTATATTCTTTCTTATCTGTCTATTCTATTTCTACTTTTTTGGGGACTTACCAAACGATTGTTTGCTGATGACATTTCTTACTCTTCTTTCTTGGAATGTTGTCAGGTGGATCCGATTCTCGGGAGATAGAGCCTAATTCAGACAACTTGGAGCAGTTTGCAGAAGATCCAGAGCTCTAGACTCTTGTATATACTTTACTTTCAGTTCATGTTATTGTTTAGGTATTGCTTTCCATTCTTGTATTTACATTTTCAGTTGTATTGTAAAGAAATGTTTAATAAATTAAAGATGTTGTTCAATTACATCTCTTGTCATTTTTCTTGTGTACTTTATTATATTGCTTATTTACGCTTAGCGTGTTTACTTCTGAGTAAATACGCCGCGTGACCCGCCACGTCCCCTTGTCCGTACATCGGAAAGCGGGGCGTGACAACCACTCACGAACCCGGCCAGGCTAGCCGTCTTCAATCGATTGCATGTTCCCGAAACAGAAAGGCCACGACAGCGATCTACGAAATCAACTGCCAATGATGAAAAGACGGCCAGATATGTTATCTAGACGGTCTACATGGCGGGCGGGCGTCCCAGCGACAACCTGCGCAGCAAGAGCAAGGATGGGGCTGCCACATCCCAAGCCCAATCTGATTTGAATGTGGTTGCTGCTTCTCAAGATCAGCCGCCTCCGCTGGATGATGAAAACCCTATTGATGAGTCCGATAGGCAGAAAGATCCCTCGGTCCATGTGGAGTAAAGCTCAGACAGCGAGAAAGAGCCGACTTTCCACCCCAGGACCGTAGAGCAGGAGTTGCTTCAAGAGATCCGAAAACAGCTCAGGAACAAATATAAGAAGATGACCAAACTTTACTCAAAGATTGATGACCCGACGAACGTCGTGATGCAGCTCACGGTTCAAGTTGCTCGGGCGCCTTCCAATCAAGCGCAGGTCTTTACTCATGAGCCGGGCGATAATGACCCGAAGCAACCAATGCATGTCCCTTTAGATCCAAGCATGGGCGAGCCGCACGAAAGCCGGTTATATTCCACTTCTGAGGACACCTTGACACAGGATGGCACTATTCCGCTAACACAGGATCGGATAATGGATTTGATCACTAGCAAAGTGAAAACATTGGTGGCCGAAGCCGAGACCCAGAAGGACATTGGTAGCAGTGGGAAGTTGTACCCTGCACAGTACGATCTGTCGAGTTCCCCAGCGGCTATGTAATTCCTAGGTTTGGAAGATTTCACAGGACGGGAAACGCAAATCAGCATGTCGCCATGTAACAACCCTAAACTTTCTGTACAAATTTTTTTCAAAAATACAGAAAGGGGTACTTGAGTCTGAGCACAAGTTATAAATTTGATTTGCTTTTGAACAGCAAGAAGGAGCTTGTAGCTCATTGTTAAAACCTTGCACTGCTGAACCAAAGCACCAGAGTTCAAATACCATCAGCCACATTATTTTTAATTAGTTTTCTTTTAATCTTTTTAGAAGCCCAAGAGTCTACACATGCATAACTCATAAAAACCAAGATTCACACATAAAACAAACGGGTCTACGAGTCAAGACATAGCATAAGGGGACACGTGGCAGCCTGACTCGGCCAACTAGGCCGGCGGAACGGGCTACTCGGCCGGCGGTGTCGGGTTAACTCGGTCCAAACCTATTTTTTCTTCAACTCCAAGAGACCTTTGGCCTACCCCACTCCCCCTACACTATTTAAAATCTCTGAAATTAAACAGAGAATTTAAAACACTCTTTTTAATTTTTTTAAATGCAAAATTAAATACATTTTTTCACACCCTTTCATTTACCCTAAACCCTAATTTTTTCCTATAAATACCACACCTAAAATCACCCCTCCTCACTTCCTAATCTCTGTCCAAACTCTCAAGAAAATTCCATAGACTTTTTGTGTGCAAGTGGAGTTAGCGAAAGGCGAAGCTCCGGCGAACTTCCGACGACATTCCGAGGAGATTCCGATGACGAAACGACGCACCAGCACCTCTTACTTCTTCCTTTTCCTCTCCTCTCTACTACAATATAGTAAGTCCCCCTTCTCTCTCTCTTTTTCTATTCTCAAATTCTTAATTCTTAAAACGTGTCAGAAGCGGAGTTATTCGACTTCCGATTCTCTTTTCTTTCAAAAATACAACATTTTCTTAATAACAAACCTACAACTTTTAACATATTGTTTAATACTCATTAACTAAGACAATAGAACAAGTTTGACATTAAAATGATAACCATAGCAAGTTTTATTCCACTTTTACATTAAAATACCTCTATGTTTCATATCGACATGTTTATACTTTTAACCATGCTAGCTTTAGAAAACTCACGAAGTAATGACCTACCTCCTCACAACACTCATATGTAACATAGCACGATGATATTTGGGAATATAGTTTTGGGGAAAATACGATTTTACACATAATTACCTCCGACTTATAAAAACATTTTTCTACAAGATGTGTATTTTTAACAAATCTCTGCAATGTGCAGCTACAACCCATTTCGGGAAACCCGTTCGGGATGGTGCGGATTATCGCACATCCTCGGGCTTAGTAGTACGAGATGCAGACCTTCGTAAGGAGCATACGGTCTCGAAAGATTTAAAATACAATTTTCTTTAGAAAATGTGATTTCTATTATAAATAAAACTTATATTTTTAATAAATATATATATATATATATGTAATTAATATCAAAAAATCTATTTTTAGTATTTATAATGAGAATAATGGAGGAAAGAGGCCATAGGAGGGGATTTCCTCCTATGGCGTGGAAAAAATACAACATCCGCCATTTTTTCCGACGATCGGCTCCCATCATCTTCATCGTTATCATCTAAGATGCGCGTACACCAAATTTTATGTGATTCCACAACTTTTTCACCGTTGATTTAGCAATGTAAAAAGTTCTATTGTCGGTAAACCGTTCATTTTGAACCCACTAAATCAACGGTGAAAAAGTTGTGGAATCACATGAAATTTGGTGTACACACATCTTAGATGATAATGATGATGATGATAGGTGCCGATCGTCGGAAAAAATGACGGAGGTCGTATTTTTTCCACGCCATAGGAGGAAATCCCCACCTATGGCCTCTTTCCTCCATTAATCTCATTTATAATATTCCACATTTCCAAAATTCAAGAAAAAACATTCCATTTACAAGAAAATACCAAACAATTCCAATATTACAAATAAATACCATATATTATGAAAAATAGGTTTTATTTCACTAGAAATGTCACATTGATAAAATATACATCAATGAAAACTCTATACACGATAATAAAATACTTGAGGTGTATTTTGAAAATTATACAAAATTATTTTTACATAAAACCCCCTCAAGTTATACTAAATTACAATAAGGACCCTAGTAAACATAGGTTTAAGCGGGACCAGTCTCTTGAGCCTCAGGGAGCCGGAGACATGGGTGTTGCCTATTTAAGATAGAAAACTTAACAAACGGTGTTATCAACACGGTAACCGTCTTTGAAAAAGACACAAATCCTGCCGTCCATGTGCAGCGGTTACCGATAGCACCAAAACCTAATTCAGGATTCAATTTCTTTTCTAATTGTCTGACTCAGACTGAGTCTTAATATAATCAATCTGACTTGAATGAGATTCAAGTATATATATATATATATATATATAACAATTCAATATGAATTTATGAATCCATATAATCAATCTGTTCAATCTATTCAATCTGTATTGACTGAACCGAATCATGGATATGAATCCATCTACATGATTCTCTAGTTACATCCATTTACTGATATCATGGTTTCGGCAAGTCATCCATCTATACAATCTATAATACAAGACAATACAATTTACAATACAATATAAACAATATAATCAAGATATCGCGGGGTTTAAGGGGTAGATTGGTACGGAAGGTGTTAGAAGTGGCACGAGACTGCAACCATAAGACACATAACCTGAATTCAATTGCCGTTGTTCCGGGTATTATCATGGAGCCTTGTACTCTATATACCGTAGTCTCTGGTCTAGTGAGACTCCTCTCGTATACACTGGCCTCTTCTGTACCAAGCTACAAACAACAGCGTTAACAATGTAATTCAACTTTAAAAGCTACATTCTCTCTCTGTCTATTCTACTTCTCCCTTATCTTTGGGACTTACCGAGCGATTGTTCGCTGACGACATTCTTATTTCTCTTTCTTCTTTGGAATGATGTCAGGTGGATCGGACCTTCAGGAGATCAAGCCCACCAGCGAGGATTTGGACCAGCTAGCTTTCGACCCAGAGCTTTAGATTCCTTGTACACATTTACATTCTGTATTTTCCATTTCTGTTATGCCACTGTTTAGGCATTGCTTTCCATTCCTTATATTTACTTTTCAGATGTATTGTAAAAAGAATGTTTAATAAATAAGGTTGTTGTTCAATTATATCTATTATCTTTGTCTCTTGTGCATTTTACTTATTTTGCTTAGATACGCTTAGCGTGTTTACTTCAGAGTAAATACGTAGCGGCTAGTCGCGTCCCCTTCGCCGTACACCGGGAAGCGGGGCGTGACAGGTTTTGTTGGTAGCCCATGCATGTCAGAGCTGTATGGAACCCTGCCATGCAGTTCAATTCTGCATGGACAACCTAAGCAATATAACACAAAAATCAGCAATTGAAAACATTCTTTACAATTCACATTCCTTGAATCTTCCAATTTCATATATTTTGAATCTGTCCTAACCCAAAATTCCCTCGCCTCTTTTAAAATCTTACCAAAACCTTCGCATTCTTTCGTTCTTTTACATATTTTTCATACACTACCAATAGTTCAATCACTAAACTTTCCTTGAATTCATTACACTTTCCTTTTACAAATTTCGAGGACGAAATTTTTTAAGGAGGGTAGATTGTAACAACCCTAAACTTTTTGTACAATTTTTTTTCAAAAATACAGAAAGGGGTACTTGTGTCTGAGCACAAGTTATAATTTTTATTTGCTTTTGAATAGCAAGAAGGAGCTTGTAGCTCAATGGTAAGACCTTACACTGCTGAACCAAAGCACCAGAGTTCAAATCCCATCAGCCACATTATTTTTAATTAGTTTTCTTTTAATCTGTTTAGAAGACCAAGAGTCTACCATTTCTGTTATGCCACTGTTTAGGCATTGCTTTCCATTCCTTATATTTACTTTTCAGATGTATTGTAAAAAGAATGTTTAATAAATAAGGTTGTTGTTCAATTATATCTATTATCTTTGTCTCTTGTGCATTTTACTTATTTTGCTTAGATACGCTTAGCGTGTTTACTTCAGAGTAAATACGTAGCGGCTAGTCGCGTCCCCTTCGCCGTACACCGGGAAGCGGGGCGTGACAGGTTTTGTTGGTAGCCCATGCATGTCAGAGCTGTATGGAACCCTGCCATGCAGTTCAATTCTGCATGGACAACCTAAGCAATATAACACAAAAATCAGCAATTGAAAACATTCTTTACAATTCACATTCCTTGAATCTTCCAATTTCATATATTTTGAATCTGTCCTAACCCAAAATTCCCTCGCCTCTTTTAAAATCTTACCAAAACCTTCGCATTCTTTCGTTCTTTTACATATTTTTCATACACTACCAATAGTTCAATCACTAAACTTTCCTTGAATTCATTACACTTTCCTTTTACAAATTTCGAGGACGAAATTTTTTAAGGAGGGTAGATTGTAACAACCCTAAACTTTTTGTACAATTTTTTTTCAAAAATACAGAAAGGGGTACTTGTGTCTGAGCACAAGTTATAATTTTTATTTGCTTTTGAATAGCAAGAAGGAGCTTGTAGCTCAATGGTAAGACCTTACACTGCTGAACCAAAGCACCAGAGTTCAAATCCCATCAGCCACATTATTTTTAATTAGTTTTCTTTTAATCTGTTTAGAAGACCAAGAGTCTACACATGCATAACTCGTAAAAACCAAGAGTCACACATAAAACAAACGGGTCCATGAGTCAAGACACAGCATAAAGGGACACGTGGCAGCCTGACTCGGCCCGACCCGCCAACTCGGGCCGGTGGAATGGGCGACTCGGCCGGCGGCGCCGGGTTAACTCGGCCCAAACCCATTTTTTCTTCTACTCCCAGAGACCTTTGACATACCCCACTCCCCCTGCACTATTTAAAATCTCTGAAATTAAACAGAGAATTTAAAACACCCTTTTAAATTTTTTTAAATGCAAAATTAAATACATTTTTTCACACCCTTTCATTTACCCTAAACCCTAATTTTTCCTATAAATACCACACCTAAAATCACCCCTCCTCACTTCCAACTCTCTGTCCAACTCTCAAGAAAATTCCATAGACTTTTTGTGTGCAAGTGGAGTTAGCGAAGGGCGAAGCTCCGGCGAGCTACCGACGACGTTCCGAGGAGATTCGGATAACGAAATGACGCACCGACACCTCCTAATTCTTCCTTTTCCTCTCCTCTCCACTACAATCCAGTAAGCCACCATTCTCTCTCTCTTTTGCTATTCTCAAATTCTTAATTCTTAAAACGTGTCGGAAGCGGAGTTATCCGAATTTCGATTCTCTTTTCTTTAAAAAATATAACATTTTCTTAATAAAAAACCTACAACTTTTGACATATTGTTTAATACTCATTAACTAAGACAATAGAACAAGTTTGACATTAAAATGATAACCATAGCAAGTTTTATTCCACTTTTACATTAAAGTACCTCTATATTTCATATCGACATGTTTATACCTTTTAACCATGCTAGCTTTAGAAAACTCATGAGGTAATGACCTACCTCCTCACAACACTCATATGTAACATAGCATGATGTTATTTGGGAACATAGTTTTGGGAAAAATACGATTTTACACATAACTACTTCCGACTTATAAAAACATTTCTCTACAAGATTTGTATTTTTAACAAATCTTTGCAATGTGCCGCTACAATCCATTTCGGGAAACCCGTTCGGGATAGTGCGGACATCCTCAGGCTTAGTAATACGAGATGCAGACCTCCGCAAGGAGCATACGGTCTCGAAAGATTTAAAATACAATTTTCTTTAGAAAATGTGATTTCTATTATAAATAAAACTTATATTTTTAATAAATAAATATATATGTAATTAATATCAAAATATCTATTTTTACTATTTATAATATTCCACATTTCCAAAATTCAAGAAAAACATTCTATTTACAAGAAAATACCAAACAATTCCAATATTACAAATAAATACCATATATTATGAAAAATAGGTTCTATTTCACTAGAAATGTCACATTGATAAAATATACATCAATTAAAACTCTAAAAACGATAATAAAATACTTGAGATGTATTTTAAAAATTATACAAAATTATTTTTACATAAAGCCCCCTCAAGTTATACTAAATTACAATAAGGACCCTAGTAAACATAGGTTAAGCCTCAGGGAGCCGGAGATATGGGTGCTTGCCTATTTAAGGTAGACAACTTAACAAACGGTGTTATCAACACGGTAATTGTCTTTGAAAAAGACACAAATCCTGCCGTCCATGTGCAGCGGTTACCGATAGCACCAAAACCTAATTCAGGATTCAATTTCTTTTCTAATTGTCTGGCTCAGACCGAGTCTTAATATAATCAATCTTACTTGAATGGGATTCAAGTATATATATATATATAACAATTCAATATGAATCCATGAATCCATATAATCAGTCTGTTCAATCTATTCAATCTGTATTGACCGAACCGAACCATGGATATGCATCCATCTACATGATTCTCCAGTTACATCCATTTACTGATATCATGGTTTCGGCAAGTCATCCATCTATGCAATCTATAATACAAGACAATATAATTTACAATACAATACAAACAATACAATCAAGATATCGCGGGGTTTAAGGGGTAGATTGGTACGGAAGGTGTTAGAAGTAGCACGAGACTGCAACCATAAGACACCTAACCTCAATTCAATCGCCGTTATTCCGGGTATTATCACGGAGCATTGTACTCTATATACGGTAGTCTCTGGTCTAGTGAGACTCCTCTCGTATACACTGGCCTCTTCTATACCAAGCTACAAACAACAGCGTTAACAATATAATACAACTTTAAAAGCTACATTCTCTCTCTGTCTATTTTACTTCTCCCTTATCTTTGGGACTTAACGAGCGATTGTTCGCTGACGACATTCCTATTTCTCTTTCTTCTTTAGAATGTTGTCAGCTGGATTGGACCTTCAGGAGATCAAGCCCACCAGCGAGGATTTGGACCAACTAGCTTTCGACCCAGAGCTTTAGATTCCTTGTACACATTTACATTCTGTATTTTCCATTTCTGTTATGCCACTGTTTAGGCATTGCTTTCCATTCCATGTATTTACTTTTCAGATATATTGTAAAAAGAATATTTAATAAATAAAGTTGCTGTTCAATTATATCTATTATCTTTGTCTCTTGTGCATTTTACTTATTTTGCTTAGATACGCTTAGCGTGTTTACTTCAGAATGAATACATACCGGCCAGTCGCATCCCCTTCTCCGTACACTGGGAAGCGGCGCGTGACACGCCCACTTTAAAGCGTAGTGCAGAAATACATGGGGCAATGATACACTCTTTCTTCGTCGGTTTGTCAATAGCCCGACCGTTATTGCTTTCGACTAGTACGCGAGCAAACCAGACGGGTCCGTCGCTACTTTCGCCCAAATGAAGTCTCTGTTTCGGCAAATGTTCATGAGTGTCAGTGACAAAATCTCCATTGCTGAAATTGTGAGGATCAAGCCCGGGAAGAACGAAAGCAACACGGACTTTATCGCCCAATGGCGTAATCTCACGGTCAAGTGTGAACCGCCGTTGGAGCAGAACCAGTCCGTCAGCCTTCTTATTGGAAATCTCATCAGTTAGATGGTCCCATTCTTATGTACAGCAGGCCTCAAAACATTTCAAGAGCTAACCAAGGGAGTTCAAATGTTAAAACGCTCGAAGCAAGAGTCTACCCCAGACTCTCAAAGTGATAAGCCTTGGAAAAACCGAAAGGACGACAACAGTAAAAGTGGGAATTCCAATAATACCAACGCTTTCAATGTATCTGACAATGAAGACAAGCGAAAGGCGAGTGGATTGAAAACAGAACGGTCTCGAAAGCCAGTGCTAGGAAAAGAAGGGCCTTCACCAGAGAAGAAAAAGAACAAAGTCTACTCTTTCAGAAGAGATAAGGTTCGCAAGATATTCAATGATGCCATGAACAACGGTCTACAATTACCGGAGTCGAAGAGACCTCACGAAGCAAAAATGACCGACAATCCTCTGTATTGCCCGTACCACAGAATAGTGAGCTATGGGATCGATGATTGCTATATTTTCAAAGACTGGATCGAGAAGCCGTACAAAACCGGAGAAATTGAACTGTCTATGAGTGTGTTGGTGAACAATTAAGTTGCAACCACCAAATTTATACAGAAAAAAGCTGAAGCTTTCTGGAAGTAGACAGCTGAATCTACTGCCCCGATAAATGAAAATGACTCACCGCAGCCTCCATGGAGCATGCATATGTCTAAAAAGATGAAGAAGATGCTAAAACTACTTTAGAAAGAGCTCAGAACAGAATAGGAGGGACAGAAGGAGCCCACCGTTCCAGTTACCAATTTGGCTCGATCAGGCTCAAGATCTGTAACGACTCTGAATTTACAGTACGAAATTTTTTCAATTTAATATGCAGAAAGGAGTTTGCAAGCCTGAGTATAATTTAAAAGTTAATTTTGTTTATAAACAGAAAAAAACAACTTGTAGCTCACTGGTAAAGTCCTTGCACTGCTGTGACGTAGCCCCTGTGTTCGATCCCCATCAGACACATTATATTTTTTCTGATTTTTCTTTTAAACTTTTTGGAAGCCCAAAGTTTACACGTGCAATGCACATAAAAATGAAAAGTCTGAGAAAACAAACATCTGCAAAATGTTGTAAATACGGACACGGACACATGGCAGCAATCCACTGCCCCCTCCTCAAGATCGACCAGCGGAATGAGCTATTGGGCCGGCGCCGACGGGTTACCGATAGGCAATGAAGCCCGGGTTTTGCACAAAAGTCTCTTGGCCTACTCCCATCACCCCTGCACTGTTTGATTACTCTGCAATCAAACAGAGACCCCTTAATTCCCTAATTTATCACATTTTAATGCATTTTAATTCACTCTTTTAATCCCAAAACCCTAATTACACACTATAAATACTATCCCATGCTCTAGCCTTTTCTCATTATGAAAATTCTAGCCAAAACCCTCAAATTTTCTCAAGTACAAGTGGAGTAGAAGAGGAGTTAACCAACGACCAACTTCCGGCGAGGAATCGAGGCTATTCCGGCGACCCCGCGACGCTACGACTACCAATCTATCTTTTTCAACCTTTCCCTTAATCTAATTCACTTGTAAGTTCCACTCTATCTCTATCTTTCTTCTTGAAAAGTTCTATTTTCAAAACATGTCGGTAAGTAGAGTTAATACCGACATCTTATTTTAAACTCTAAAAATTTAACTTTTTCTTCCATATCTTTCATCCAAATTCTTACCCTATGTTTATAACCATAAAACTAATGTATAGAACAACTTTCACTCAAAAATATCATGAAACATAACCTTAATTTAACATTTACATTAAAATACCATGAACTTCACATATCTTTCTTTTAGTAGTTTTGTTAATCATACCTTTAGAAAACATCATGGGGTAATGACATATCTCTCACATATACACATGTTTCCATAGCACGATATCTCTTGAACATATTTTGTTATCATATTACATCAAAATACCATCTCTTATAAAAAAAACGGTTTTCTTTAGAATTGTATTTTTAAATTCCTTTACAAATAAGCCTCTACGACCCTTTTTAGGGGACCCGTTATTGGATGGTGCGGATTATCGCACATTTTTGGGCTAGTAGAGCGAGATGCAAACCTCTTCACGGAGGATTCGGCCTCGAAAGGTTTTTAATACGTTTTATAAGAAAAACGAAATTTTCTACTTAATAATCAAAATTAATTTTTTAATAATTATATAAATATTATAAAATCCATATATTTTCAAAATAAAATAACCTTATATTTTTTTCAAAGGTTAGAATTTCAAGTCTCATTAAAATACCATCAAGATACCAACAAAAATCAAGGTTTACAATAAAATACCATAAACTATTCAAGCTAAGGTAATTATCACTAAAATACCTCAATTCTTAAAATTCACATCCATGGAAACCCTAAATAATATAAATAATTTCTCGAGATTATTTTGAAACTATATTAAAAATATTTTTCATAAAACTCCCTCGAGGTATATAAAATTACATTTAAGGACTTTAGTAAATATGGGTGTAAGCGGGATCAATTCTCTTGAGCCTCAGGGAGCCGGAGAAAGTGAGTGCTTGCCTATTTAAGGTAGAAAAACTTAACGGTGTTATCAATGGTAATTGTCTTGGAAAAAGACACAAATCCTGCCGTCCATGTGTAACAGTTACCGATAACTCCCGAATCTAATTCAGGATCCAAATCAGTTTTAAGTGTCTGATTCAAGTCTGAGTCTAAATTAAGTTTGAATCCAAACTCAAACCAGAATCCAATTCGAACATGAATCCAAACTCTAATATGTATACTTGAACCTGAACCTGAATACCAGAACAATATCAACATGAAAACATGACTTGATTTGACCGAACCATGGCTATAACTTGACATGACTACAAGCTTACATCCTGAACCTAATAACATGAACAACTTGTATCTATGGTCTCGGCAAGTCTGAAAATTATAATCTATATAAAATATTACACGGGGTTAACGGGGTAGATTGGTATGGAATGTATTAAAAGTGGCACGATGATGGTCAATAAAAGAAACTTACATGAACTCTCGTGCCGTTGTCCCGTGGGTTTTGACGGGGCCTTGTACTTACATGTTACCATAGTCCACGGGATAGTTGGACTCCTCTCGTATACACTGATACCTTATATACCTAGCTACAAACAATTACGTTAGAATAATAAATTGATACATGTATAACTTAACAGTTTCCTTCCACATTACTTATTGTATTCCTGTCTTTCTTTTGGGACTTACCGAGCGCTAGTTCGCTGATGAAATTCCTGTCTTTTCTTTCTTTGGAATGTTCATCAGGAGGATCGGATTCTCTCGAGATCGAGCCTAGCCAGGAGGACGTGGACCAGTTCACCGAGCAGCCGGACTTCTAGCTATTCCTTGTACTTACTTTTCATTTCATATGCCACCGTTTAGGCATTTCTTATATCATTGTACTTTACTTTTCAAAACAATGTATTGTAAAGATGAATGTTACTAAAAATTTCGGTTTACATTATATCTCTTGTCATTTCTTGTGCATTTCATATATTGCTTATTTACGCTTAACATATTTATTTCTGAGTAAATACGTCGCGTGCCCGTCACGTCTCCGCCTCCGTACACTGGGAAGCAGGGCGTGACACTAGTTGGCAGAATGGCAAGATGGGCTGTCATGCTGCTTGAGTTCGATATAGTCTATACTCCTCAGAAAGCAGTAAAAGAGCAAGCCATTGCCGACTTTTTCGCTGCTCATCCCATACCAGAAGGGTCAATTGCGAGTTACCGGATGAGCAAGTGCTACACCTCGAGGATAACGAGCCATATTGGGAGCTCTACTTTGATGGAGCTTCATCAATAAGGACCTCCAGCAAATCAAGCGTTTCGGAGATAAAAGCAGGGATAGGATTGGTGTTCATCATGCCACCGGGAGGAACCCTACGATGTTCTTTCGCTCTCACCGAGCCTTGCACAGATATCGAGGCTGAGTATGAAGCTCTGATAGCTGGTCTGGAGCTCGCCACAGAAATAGAAATCTTTCGGCTGCGGGTCTACGGTGATTCCCAGCTTGTTTTCAACCAAGTAAGTGGTGACTATAAGATATATAAACCCGAGTTAGCTTGGTACAGAATCCGGGTGGTGGAGGTCATGAAACAGTTCACCCACATTGAAATAATAAAAGTTCTTAAGGCGTTGAATGGAAAAACCGACGTGTTCGCTTGCCTAGCCAAAGAGCTGGCTGATCCCGAAATAGATGAAATTCTGATCATAGTTAGAAGCCGGCAAATTCTGCCTCCAGTTTTTTTACGAGAAGAGAAAAGCGTAGAACAAAAGAGTAATCCTACCGAAGAAGTTCTGATCATTCAAGACGAGCCCAATTAGAGAGAGCCCTTCATAAAGTACCTCCGATACGACAAGCTTCCCGAAGAAAAATCTGTAAGGGGTCTGTTGAAGAAGAGAGCCCTTTGATATGTGTTTGTAAATAATACGCTATACCGCAGATCATATAACCAACTCTGGCTTAGGTGTCTGTCATCAGCCGAAGCCCAGAAAGTGAAGTTCACTCAGGCGTCTGCGGAGCTCACCAATCTGGCCTCAAAATGTAGCTTCAAATCAAACGGCTCGGGTATTACCGGCCTACCATGATAAGGGATTACGAAGAGCATGCGCAAAAATGTCATCTCTGCCAAATTCATAGTGACTTCAATCACAAGCATCCCAATCCGTTGCATCTTACGGTGGCGTCATGACCCTTCAAAGTTTGGGGCACCGACATAGTTGGCCCGATTGATACTCTGTCATCCAAAGGCCACCGATTTATATTGGATGCAACTGACTACTTTTCCAGATGGGCTGAAGCTGTCCCACTAAAAAAGTCAAGACAAAAGATATTCTGACATTCTTTCGGCATAATATTCTATACCGCTTCAGTACACCGAGAAGAATCATTTCTGACAACGGGCATTCTTTCAAGAGCTTCAAAGTCTCAAGATTCGCTACTCAGTACAAGATAGACTGCAGATATTCCTCCATCTATAATCCAAGAGCCAATAGGCTAACCAAAACATTCAATAAAACTCTATGCAAGCTGCTGAGGAAAAATACTTCAGCCAACAAGAGAGACTGGAATCTCAAACTCCATGAGACGTTGTGGGAATATCGCACCACGCACCGTACTCCAACACAATCCACTCTATACTCATTACTCTTCGGAGTAGAGGAAATACTCCCCTTTGAAGTCGAAATTCCAAGCCTAAGGATGGTTTTCCAGCATGGTTTAACAGAGGAGGAAAACGTACTCTTTCAGCTCAAAAAGCTCGACGCCCTCGAAGAAAAGAGGTTCATAGTACAGGTTAATCTGGAGTTGTACCGAGCCCCAATGTCACGGGCCTATAACAAGATGACCAGTCTCCGTGCTTTCAAGAAAGGCGAATTGGTGTTGGTCCTCAAAAGACCGATCATCTCCAATCAACATGCCAAGGGAAAATTCAAGCCAAATCGGGAAGGGCCATACGTTATCGAGAAAGTGTTCGACGGAGGATCCTACCAACTAATAAGTGCCGAGAGAGAAAAGCCTATGCCACCCATTAATGGCCGATATCTCAAGAAATACTATGCGTGAATGCTCCAAGTTGTAGACGAATTGAGCATACCAGCCCTACGGTCTGGATCATACATCCTGTAAAACCGTATACAATTCACGGGCGTAAACGACCCCTATATCTCCCAAGTCCTACTGGCGAGACTATATCTGAAGTCATATCGGCGATGAAGCTCCACTAATGTAAAAAAAGGGCGGTATGTCCACAAGCAAAACGGGTATAGATGAAAACCCAAAAGGGCTCCGTGAGTAAAAACAGCAGAACTGCCGACGAGTTTGTGAAAACCCGAAAGGGCCCAAACTCGTGAAAAGAAGATAAAAATACACTTGCAAAGTCCTCTCGAACTTGTGAGGAGAATATCCCTGCGTGAGATCCTTATGACTCACAAAAGAGAAACACACTTAGGAATTCTCACGTTTCCTAAGGAGAAAACACACCTACGAGATCCTCTCGACTCGTAGTGAGAAAACGCTTTTATGAGACCCTTACGGCTCATAAAATTGAAAAGCCTTAAATGATAGGAATCTAAACCTTTTTGCTTAGCCTTAGATGATAGGGATCTAAAACGCTTTTATGAGACCCTTACGGCTCATAAAATTGAAAAGCCTTAGATGATAAGGATCTAAACCTGTTTGCTAATCCTTAGATGATAGGGATCTAAACGCTTTTATGAGACCCTTACGGCTCATAAAATTGAAAAGCCTTAGATGCTAGATAACAGGCAACGACAAATGACGAGTCTCTCCTGGCATTACGCTTCAGTATTAGCGGTGTTGATACCGACCCAAAACCTAAATCCCAATTGTTCTCAGGGAAAATGATGAGTCTCTCCTGGCATTGTTCCAGTGCAGCGATACTGATGCCAAACAAAATCCAAATTCCAAGTCCCACTCAAATTCAAAAGTCCCACCAGACGAGACAGGAATCAAATAAATCAAATCAAAATCCCACCAGCGGTAGTTCCAAGCTCAAAAGGTCCCGCGGAATGGACAAGAACTTCAAAACCAATCAGATCAACCGATTCAACACCAACGACCTCCTCGGCGGAATCAAGCTCCTCCTGGGAAGCAATCACCTCCTCGGTGGAATCAAGATCAACCTCGGAAACAAATCAATCCCGACACCGCAAAAAGCGGAGCAAGTCAACTTCAACCCCGACACCGCAAAAAGCGGAGCAAGTCAACTTCAACCCCAACACCGTGAAAAGCGGAGCAAGTCAAATAAAATCCCGACACCGCACGAAGCGGAGCAGGTCAATTTGAACCCCGACACCGCGAAAAGCGGAGCAAGTCAAATCAAATCCCGACACCGCAAGAAGCGGAGCAAGTCAACTTCAATTCCGACACCGCAGAAAGTGGAGCAAGTCATCTTCAACCCCAACACCGCAGAAAGCGAAGCAAGTCAACTTCAATCCTGACACCGCGGGAAGCGGAGCAAGTCAACTTCAACCCCGACACCGCAAAAAGCGGAATAATTCAAATCAAATCCCGATACTGCACGAAATGGAGCAAGTCAACTTCAACCCCGACACTGCAAGAAGCGGAGAAAGTCAAATCAAGCACCGACCGTCCAAGTCACAAAAATGGTAGTATCGACCGTCTACGTCATTAAAAGGGCAGCATCGACCCTCCATAGGGAACCAAACCAAATCAATCTCCATATAAAACAAGATCCATCAATTTTATACACACAACGCATACACGCGGTGTGCAATTATTGATGGGGGGTATTTTGTTGGGGTCAAAAATTATACTCCAGTTGACCAAGTCAAAATCAATGTCAACCCAAGCCAAATGGATCCGAGCCCAACCAAGCGGGTCCAAGCCCAAGTCAAGACCGAGCATGGGAAGGAACGGCCCCGTGACAAAAAGAATGAAGCTATAAATTAGTTTAATGTAATTTTTTAGAAATAAATGTATGGAATATATGCAAAAAGCCAAAATTTTGTAAACCCCGTGGCTTATATACAAAAAGAAATAAGCATACGAAGCATGAGGAGGCACAAGTGCCATTTGGAAGAACCCAAGGGGCTATATGTACAGTGTGTAGTCTATAAGAAGAAAACATGATGAGAAAATCAATAACAACTTTCATTCTCTCATAATTTTTTACGGTTCTGTGCCTTCTTCTTCTTCCTCAAGATTTCAAACCTTTTATTTGAATTAAATCAAGAGTTTAACTCTTTTTTTTCCAAAAAGGGATAGTTTTTCACTATAAACCCTTGAAGGGGAGTTCAAATCTTCTATCAAATCTCTAAAAGGGAGATTTTAAATCTCATCGTCCCCTTTTCTCCAAGATCCAACAAAAAAAGAGAAGGAAGAAGAAACCCATCTCAGAAGCATCTATTTTAGGGAAGTCCAAGGCTCGAAGAGGATGAAAAAGGACCTCTTTTCACCATCTAAGATCTAAATCTTTTAGGAATTTAACTCCAAATCAATCTTTGAGGAGTTCAATTCCAAGTTCCAAACTCTCAAAAGAGTTTAACTCTAAATCCAGATCTTTTAGTATTTTAACTCCAAATCCAAATATTTTAGGAGTTTAACTCCAAATCCATGTTTTTTGAGAATTTAATTCCAAATCCACATCCAATTTGTGTCCAGGAGTTCAACTCCAAGCCCAAGGGTTTAGCCTTTCTTCCGCAGGTGCTCCGCAGACACCTAGCGGGCACGTGTTGCTCACGTGATCCACTGGCGAACAGCGGACACGCGCCGTACACGTGACCTGCTGGCGTCCAGCACCCACACGCTGTGCACGTAACCCGTTGGCGTCCAGCGGCTACGTGCCAACGCACGCATCCTTAGGACGCTCCTCAATCATCCTTTTCCCACACGTTTCACACTCGAAACACTTCCCCGTTAGAAAAAAAATTCTAACAGGACGCTGCCCCGCACCCTGCAAGGGGGCTGTTAGCCCCCTTAACCTTCAGCCCGCTATCTGGGTAGAGGGGCCCTTGTAAACTCTGTGAGGTCCCCGATACCTCCAAAACACCTTCAAAATCCAATACACGTACACTGTTCATTAAGTTCGTATGACTAGTTAGATCCATCAATCTAAGGTTCTCTTGCTCATAAGGCGAGGGATGATTAACGACAGTTTAGTCATCGACTGCCGAAAATTCGGATCCCGCAATCAATAAATCCCAATCTAACCTAGACAGGGAAAATCTATATATGCCTGATGAGTGCGCGTATTCCAATCTCAATAGGGTGACGAAAAACACTATATAGTGCTGCCTTAACAGATTCTCAATCTATTGCCACTCCCCTGGAACTTAAGTTAAAGCTTCAGAAGACTGATGAGGAACAACTTCAAAATCGGACTCGTTATCACAAACGAGTCGATGCCTTGATCTATCTCATTATCACCCGGCCGGATGTTGCATATGCAGTGCACGTTCTCAGCAAATTTGTTAGTGCACCATCTAATGTTCATTATGCGGCACTTCTTCGTGTGATCAAATTCATTCAAGGCACGCTCACCAGATCTATCTTGTTACCTGCCTCCTCTCTTGAGCTCGCTGCTTATAGTGATGCTGGCTTGACAAATGATCCTGATACTCATCGATCTACTACCAGTCTTTGTATTTTGCTTGGATATGTTCCTATATCATGGAGAACTAAGACACAAGATGTTGTGTCAAGGTCCAGTACTAAGGCTGAATATCGTGCAATGGCAGATACCATGCTTGAACTGATATGGTTAGAACATCTTCTTAAAGATATAGGAGTAGATGTCTCAAGACCTATTCGTCTTCAGTGTGATAAAAAAAAGTGCAATTCAAATCGCAACAAATCCAGTGTTCCATGAGTGTACAAAACACATTAAGGTAGATTGTCATGTAGTGCGTACTTAGTATACAGAAAAGATGATTTGCTTACCGTACATTTGCCTCTAAGCACCAATTAGCCAATATCTTTACTAAAGCACAAACTATTTCCCACTTCCGTTACTTTCTTTCCAAACTCTCGGTTTTGGATCCACCGTGAGTTTGAGTGGGTTGCAAATGAGGAAGTATCCGGCTATATATAGTAAGGCGGTATGGTGATCTTATGTCTTATATGTGCTTATTTGATTTCGGAATTGAGGTTATCAGTTTCCATGATTGCAGGGATCTCTTTCCATGTATTTTGATTCATTCATTTCCTCTTTTGCAGAGATTTATTTTCCTTATGTGTATAGATTTAAATTGTATGCAACTTGTATAAATACTTGACATATCATCAATAATAATTATTCAGCTTTCTACAAGTTTACAGCTGCAAACATTGTCCTTAAGCATCTTGCCACGACTGACTGAATTTATTTTGGTGTGTTTTCTATTGATATCCAAAGCATAATGTCTTAATTTTCAGAATGAAAAAAATTCCAACAAGCCGGCTCAGCCCAAAGCACATATCCTAAAGGATATGCCAATTTACATTTTTTTGTAGTTTTAAAAATTTGTATACGTACGTTTGTTTCGAAATAAATTAGGATATTATAATTATTAGGACTTCCACGTGCTCAAAGAAAGACGACGCTATTAATTTACCAAAATATTCCATATTATAATTATTAGGAGCAAACATCCATTAGTGGGGGATAGATGACAAAACAATGATGTAGTATTATACAGCTGTACCCCACTCCAAATGTCTTGACAAATATTATTACATAAATATAAACTACTTTTCCAGTCTAGCAGTAAAGATTGCAGTTATACTACGAGTTGTCGGATTAAATCCTTTTGGCATCGTCTTACGGGCAAGTGGGGATCGAAAAAATCCAAAGATAAAATATAAATTTGATGGTTACATGCAGAACTTTGATAAGTGTGTGTTCGCTTTGCAAACGATTATTGATGTAAAATTAATCTTTTGCCGATAGATAGGATATATGCTATATGCTTTATATCATCTCATTATTTTTAACCCTCAAAAATTTATTATGTTGATTTTAAGCTAATTATATACTATTTTATACAATCAAAAAATAGCTAAATATTAATTTCATTTATTACCAACACAATAATAAGCAGTAATAAATTGTCATTCTACAATAATATATAGACAAATCCGTGCCCCTTTTTCTGTTTTACATTTACACAAATCTAGTTTTCTTTTGATAAATCAAACAAGCAACAATCTAAATATTGGAAGGTGCAAACCATAACGCATGCAATATTAAAACACGCATATGCTATAAAATGGCTCACAAGCATATCAAAATTTGCAGATTTCATTGTGTGAAAATAGGAGTGACCCGCCAAAATATATTTCATTCTTGTTATTGCGGGAGCTTACCAAATTTTCAATTGGAAATGTGACGATTACACCTTACCATGATGCAAATATTGAGAATGGATGCAATATACGTTGAAAAAGTCAGTTTGAGGCGGAATGTCGCTTTCTTAATCTTCTTGGTACACACACAAAGGGGAGAGGGAGAGAGAGAGAGAGTGTTATTCCTCTTGATTAGCAGTTGTTTTACTAATTAATTGTGAGTAGGTTAAAAAACCTAATATGATTAAAATATGCAGAATTGAGTGCTCGTTCCTTTTTGCCGTGTACAACGCGGTTCCTTTCCTCAACCGCTACCGCTATATCAAGGCCTTCCGCTCTCTCTCTCTCTCTTCTCATCTCTCCATTCTCTTTCTCACACACACATTGTACTCAATTCATAGCTTCCTTCAATTGAAGAGAAGTTTTTTGTTTTCTTTACACACTCTGTTTTTTATAAAAAAGGTTCAAATATAACAGATCATTATCCTTCATCAGACGGCATTTCTAATGGCCGATCGCGTGCATCCGATAAACCCAGCCCCTGAACCAACAGAAGACCCGGAGGTCCCACCATCACCGAATCCCGAAACCCCGAAGCCCAAGCCTGGGACCTATGTGATCCAGATACCAAAGGACCAAATCTACCGAATCCCGCCCCCCGAAAACACCCACCTCTACCAAACCTACACCCGCCGGGGCCCGCGCCGCCGACGTAGCTGCTGCTGCTGTCTGACACGTGTACTCTCCGTCCTCTTCCTCTTAATTCTTGCCATTGCCATCACCGCGACCGTCCTCTACTTCGTCTATAAACCAAAACTCCCTACCTACTCTATCGAGAAAATTTCTATAAAGAATCTCACCGCATTGTCTCCCAAAGTTAATGTCACCGTTCGGGCCGACAACCCGAACAAGAAACTAGGTGTAAGATACCGCTCCGGGGGTGATATTACAACGTTGTATTCGGGTGTCACGCTCTGCCGTGGATCTTGGCCTGTATTTTATCAGGGGAAGCGGAATGTGACTCGGTTCCAGACCGATTTGAACGGGACAGGGATTAGACTGTCGAGCTCCTTGAAGAACATGCTTTTGAATCACGAACGGAACGGGGAGGTTCCATTGGAAATTAATGTGAAATCGCCCGTTAGGTTTAAGTTTGGATCCGTTACGAGCTGGACGATGAATATCAAGGTTAGGTGTGATGTGGTGGTGAACAAGTTGACGGAGAGTCCGAAGATTGTTTTGGAAAAATGCAAGACTAAGTTGGATATCTGGAGGTGAATAGAGATCCAAATTTCGTAACATTTGTTTAGTTTAGTTTAGTTTTTATTTATGGTGAATAAGAGGAAAGACATGTAATTAGTTATACCAAAAAAATAATAAATTCCAGATCATGGTGCTTGATGTTTTAGATTGTTTAGGTGTTTTGAAGGGGGGAAACCATGATTTTTTTTTTGTTGTTCTTTTGGTAATGAAGTGTTGTTTGTTACTTTTGTGTATGATGCTTGTTGAGTTTGGAAAATTGGAAGAGGTCTCCTCATTCTGTTTGCTTTGGGGAATTTTGAGTGGAATGAGTTGTGAAAAAGCTGGAAACCAAAAGTCTAGGCAGTGCTTAGTCTTAGTTAATACAAGTGGCTTTATTTGTAGTCTCTAGCTATTACCAGATCAGCAACAATTTGGCCCCGGTATGACATAGATTTTGGAGAAAAAAAATATCATTTTATTCCATCTTTGTCATGATTATCAAAGACCTTTTCCATGTGGTTAGTTTGCAATGAAAGAAAGAATACCAGATTTGTCAAAATTTTACATGAGCTCTCGCTGATATATACAGTCAATATTAAAGACCGCATGAAACAGTTTCCAAAAAATAATTAACGATGTCTAATGTCTATCAGCAACTATTCATATCTTAAACGGTCGCCAATACACGATCGCTGATTGGATGGTCGCTGATACATATATAAGCGACCATTCATTAATGATTTCTAATATGAATGGTCGCTGATATGGGTATATCAGAGATCGTTCGTTCCGGTCGTGAATAAGACGACACGCGAACTTCCCAACGAATTTAATCGTTTCCTAATATCAGCGAATGGTCGCTGATAAGATATTAGCGATTGTTCATGTAGCTAGAACGGTCGCTAATATCTATTTTTTCTGGAAAAAAATTACAGAAAAATTCTATATTCAATACAATAATATACAAAACTACTATATATTACGTCAAAATAACGTTTCGCATACAGATCAATATGTATGCACAATTCACAATATATCCAACAATATCAACGACTCAAACGAGCAAATACACATACAAACGAACATATAAACACTATCTACGATATATCCACCAATATCAACATCTCAATTGAACACATATGAACTAAAATCTTAATAAACAATCATATATAAACTAAATTGTTTTGAATACAAACACAATACATACCATAGTCACATAATTCGCGAATTATTCGCGAATTATGTCACTGCCGATTAAATCTGCGAATTATTCGCCGTCACCGAACGTGGCGAATAATTTGCGAATAATTCCCGAATAATTCGCAAATTATTCACGAATTATTAAAAAAAGCGAATTATTCAAAAAACTGGAAATAATTCACGAAATCAAAATTTAGCGTCTCATATATTAATTTTTTTCTCGAAATCCTTCCAGAATATTTCCCGAACACTTACGTAATCTTTCCCGAATACCTGCCGATTTTTTCCGAATAGTTCTCCGAATCCGAATTTTCGACCTCACCGAATTATTGCCGAATCACGAATTTATGACTATGATACATACGCTATATATGTCCAACAATACGAAAAATCTCCAAATCACGCGCAATCGCTGCTCACTCAACCCTGTGAACCGAAACAAATAAATAAATACATTAACTCAAATCATAAGTTTCGAAACAACGTTAGCTATACTATAACTATATGAGAATAATGGAGAAAAGAGGCCATAGGAGGGGATTCCCTCCTATGCCGTCGAAAAAATACAACCTCTACCATTTTTTTCGACGATCGGCCCCCATCATCTTCATCGTTATCATCTAAGATGTGGGTACACCAAATTTCATGTGATTCTACAACTTTTTCACCGTTGATTTAGCAATGTAAAAAGTTCTATTGTCGGTAAACCGTTAATTTTGAACCCACTAAATCAACGGTGAAAAAGTTGTGGAATCACATGAAATTTGGTATACGCACATCTTAGATGATAACGATGATGATGATGGGTGCCGATCGTCGGAAAACATGGTGGAGTTTGTATTTTTTCCACGCCATAGGAGGAAATCTCCTCCTATGGCCTCTTTCCTCCATTAATCTCTAACTATATATATATATATAGAGAATAATGGAGGAAAGATGCCATAGGAGGGAATTCCCTCCTATGGCGTCGAAAAAATACCCCCTCCACCAATTTTTTCGACGATCGGCCCCCATCATCTTCATCGTCATCATCTAAGATGTGCGTACACCAAATTTCATGTGATTCGACAACTTTTTCACCGTTGATTTAGTAATGTAAAAAGTTCTATTGTCGGTAAACCGTTAATTTTGAACCCACTAAATCAACGGTGAAAAAGTTGTTGAATCACATGAAATTTGGTGTACGCACATCTTGGACGATGACGATGAAGATGATGGGGGCCGATCGTCGGAAAAATTGGTGGAGGGGGTATTTTTCCGACGCCATAGGAGGGAATTCCCTCCTATGGCATCTTTTCTCCATTATTCTCATATATATATATATATATATATATATATATATATATATATGAGAATAATGGAGAAAAGAGGCCATAGGAGGGAATTCCCTCCTATGGCGTCGAAAAAATACCCCCTCCATCAATTTATCCGACGATCGGCCCCCATCATCTTCATCGTCATCGTCCAAGATGTGCGTACACCAAATTTCATGTGATTCTACAACTTTTTCACCGTTGATTTAGCAATGTAAAAAGTTCTATTGTCGGTAAACCGTTAATTTTGAACCCACTAAATCAACGGTGAAAAAGTTGTGGAATCACATGAAATTTGGTGTACGCACATCTTAGACGATGACGATGAAGATGATGGGGGCCGATCGTCGGAAAAATTGGTGGAGGGGGTATTTTTCCGACGCCATAGGAGGGAATTCCCTCCTATGGCATCTTTTCTCCATTATTCTCTATATATATATATATATATATATATATATATATATATATATATATATGCGTATCTCACTAACTATTACCACTTCCATCGCCAAAATATAATTCTTTCACCGTTAACTTATAAGAATCCTACGAATATACGACATGAATTTTAAATATCAAAATCCAACACAGTTTAATTGTATACTCAAATTTCTGTAAATAATAACTATATGTATCCCACTAACTCTCACCGCTGCCATCGCCATCAGAACCTCGCCTTGAATAGTATCGATTCACATCATCGAAATCCTCCTGTGAAAAAAGGTTACCTAATAATCCTTCTTATGGGATCGACTGATCAGGATTATAAGGATCTTCTGGCGGAGTATAAGGGTAATAAGGATCTTCTGGCAGAGTATAAGGGTAATAAGGATCTTCTGGCGGAGGTGGAGGCCGAGAATAGTATCCTTCTTATGACTGCAGAGGCGGAGGATAATGGTAGTACGATATTACCTGTGATGGGGGAGTTTTATACGGTCGCTGCGTCGGAGGACGGTAATATGCCGGCTGCGAGAGCCATGAACCCTATGCTGACCACGGTTGCGCAGGCGGAATGTATAGTTGCGATAATTGTTCCTATTTGAGCTCTCCAAGCCGCTTCATCTTCCGCCCACTTCTTATCTGTTTCATCCTTTCTCCTGAGATGCTCCTCTAGCTCGTTGATCTGTTGTGACTCAGCCGATCGTTGGTTGGAGTGAGCAGTTGACAAACTCGATACTGGAACCAGAACGCGAAAGACTAACGGGACCATCGTATAGTGGAATACGACCGTGTGTCCTCTCGACTGAAGAAAAAGCTGCTTTATAATAGATAGCTCGGCCTCCTTAAAAAAATGAACGTCGACATGATATTCGGGATTTGATTCTGGATAACTTATCTCCGCCTCCTCGAAATTTTTTTTCGATATATAAAACAATAATTAATTTTCTTTACGAAGTTAGCAAGTGTAATTAATTTATTTCAAAGAATTGAAAAATGCAAGCTTACCACATGTTGAGTGGCTATATCTATCCTTTCTTCTGGTATGCCCTCTCTCATATGTAATGCCTCCCAAGTCTCAAGGAGGCTCGGCCTTTTTCCAGCCTTCTCCTGTAATGGATATTTGATTTATTTATACGTGAAAATATATAACGATGAAATTGAAAAATCAAATATTTATATAATTAAAGATAAGCTAACCAAAGTAGCCATATACTGATCAGCAGGAACTGATCCACCATAATAGTCATCTGTGGTTTTCCCTCGGTTCTGCTTATTCTTTTCTGATACTTCCTGCTTATTCAGAAGATAATATCTTTCAATATAATTTAATCTAAATTCGGTATTCAAATCATTTAAGTATATTTTTAATTACCCTTATCTCGGGTGTATCCCAATGAAATACGAGAAACGCAAACTGATCTCTAGGGAGATGATGGAGGGAAGAGCGGCAAAATATTTTGGGTTCATCTCTACATAATCTAAAAAGGCTTTAAGCCTATCTTTAAATCGGATGCCTTTCAAACTATACCTATATTTTCCCCATGTGCATAAACGATTTATCCAGAAGAATTCTCATCCGTTATGACATAGATAATAATATGAGTTTAACATATTTTATGAGTTTATTATAAGCTCATCATTAAATAAATTTTCAAGTCTTAAATTAGATTTTATGATGTGCGCATCAAAGCATCCGAAGTAATTTAAGATTGGTGTAAGTATTCAGGGTAAAAAATCGGGACGAATAATTAGTTTCATGGCTGTCAGGGATAAAGGTCCTAATTTCCATTACAAATGCAACACTCAGATCTCACTTTCTCATGTTTTTCGCCCATTTCGAGAAAATTTCGGTAGCACTTTCCCCATATTCCCCATGTTCGTATATAAATTTGTACACGACGTACAACTGGAATGCACCGTCGAAACTTCTCGAAATGGACGGAAATGCAGGAGGATGTGGGATGTGAGTCTTGTGTCATTCATAACATGTCCAAACTGGACAAATCCGACAATTACTATATATCAAATCCCCTCGTCGAATACTACACATACGTTTGAAAAAATTGAACATGACGTTAAACTCTCACATCAATTCGACGGGAAAAAGATTTGACATACACCAATTATCAGACGGAAAACTATAGGTCGATCCTAAATAAGTTTAAGACCTTTCGGACTTAAACTTACTAATTAATGAAAAAAATAAAACCCTAGTTAAGTTTCTAATCAAAATTTTATGGTATCTCTTAACTTTCTATTTAATCGTTTTTTACTCAGGATCTCGGTCCACTATTATCTGATCTTAATTATGATTTCTTAATTAGTGTAACTAATATTATATGTTAATTAGTGTTGATTTTTCTTAATCAGTTTGATTTTATTTTTGATTTATGCATCTGGTATAGTTTAATTGGTATTAAAGGATTTGATTTTTATTTTGATTTGGTTTATAAATTATACTGCAATTAAATAATTTAAGCAATAAAGCATAAGCAACAAGATATCAAATTATTAAATTTACAAAATAAAGGATATCGAATCATTAAATTTACAAAATACAAGTTAGAAATTAGGATGGATATATATTTGAAATATTTCATATGTAGGGACGCACGCACGCACGCACATATACACTCTCACATACTCACACATACATGCGCACGCTCAAACACTTACATATACACTCGCTCACACATCCACACACACTTTTGCATGCCTTTTCAAATATTAGTAAAATACTTAATTAACGAACCTACGGCCGAGATATTAGTAAAATACTTTCAAATATTAGTAAAACACTTTTGGATGCCTTTTCAAAAATGCAGCTTTTTGTGGGAGGCTTCACCAGATGGGTAATGCAGTTCATAGCTAGAAAGGAAACCAAGATAACATGATGCGTTGCGATAAATCCCAGACAGGAGAAAATGTTAATCTCATGATGAATTTACTGAACGAGATTCACACAAGATTCTGAGATGGAGATCAACCGGCATACGATTACCCATGATGCTCCTCGAACTTATCCCTGCGGAAAATCAAAATTAACTGGTATAGTTTTGCTGATGACAATCAACTAGCACTCAACAACTGGGCAAGTGTAATCGGAGTTAATATCGCTGCTTCTCTCCAAAAGTTGCAATGAGAAAGTAGTGGTTCCGAAAAGCACACGCCCTGCAAATATTTATAATAGGGATCAGAAAAACGATAAATAGCTTGAATTGATGAGCATAAATTCAGTGCATGATATTTATACAGATATTATACAAATCTCTAACCGATAGAAAATTGTGAATTTTATAAAATACTGGCTAGCGAAGTGCTCCAAGTTTATGGAGAACTGGAACTACAATAGCAGAACTGAGCAACATTATTTCTGTCAGGATAGTGTAATTCCAACAAATTATTGGACTCGAGAAAATAAGGATTAGTCGCAACACAAGAAAAGAAAACAAGATATCATTGGTAACATTGAAACTATGTTTTATACATGAATATAAGTGAAATAGGGAATTTATCTAGATTGCATTGATGCATTCACCGGTATGGGATCAACTTCTTTGCTTGAAATCCATAAAATTTCAAATAACCAACAGTTAAGTAATCGGTGTGGGATCAGGCCTTTCCTCTTTTCCTTTCTTTTTTTTCTCTTTTTTGTTGGTTGTCTCTGGCCTTTGGCACAACGAAGTTAGAACACAAATGGAGATGCAACTTTATTTAAGTTAGCCAAGGCAAACAACAGGCAACTGATGGCAGAACAGAAAAAATAAAACATCCCAGACAATTGAATAATGGTTCGTTAATTAAGTATTTTCCTAATATTTGAAAAGGCATGCAAAAATGTAGCTTTTAGAGGGAGGCTTCACCAGATGGGTAATGCAGTTCATAACTCGGCCGAGATCCCACCATCAAGGGCCAAAACGGCGACCTCTGGCTCGGTGCTTCCGCCAACGGCCTCGCCCCCTGCAGCCACCCTTGCGGCTCTTCCTCAGCGAGAAGGAACTTAGCATGGAGCTTGCCATCGACAAACTCCGGCAGAGACTCCTTGACGGCGTCGAGGGCCTTGCGCCACCCGACGGCCGCGGATTCAGCGAGATCAAGGTAAAACTGATCGGACGCCTTTTGATGGAGGTCCTTTTCAGATCTCCTTCAGATGTCGTCTTCCGTCGATCTCCCGGCGGATTCTGGAGGGGATCCCCGTTGTGTGTGGGTCTCAATGGGTTTTGAGGAGATTTGGTGATTGAAGGAGTTGGACGCCAAGTACCTGCAAAGAAGTCCCGGGATGGTTTGACACCACCGAGGACCCTCCGACGATCAAGTTAGTACTAGATCCGAGCAGCGTAATGGCTAGTGGAGTCAAAAAATGGCTTACATTACCCTTCTGTGATCGGGGTTTATATAGTAGCGGTAGCGCGCGGCAGCAGGCGCGAGGATCTCGCCGGCAGTTATGCTCCCGACGTCACGCCTGCGTAACAAACGGATCCCCCATTAATGGGGATCATGATGGCGTGGAACGTGGGATGTTGCCGGCGCAGAATCAACGCATGGCGAGATTCGCGGAGCGGCGGTTATGCCTGTGAGTGGTGGAGTTGGTCGGTCGGAGGTGTAGGGTGTTTTTCGTCACCCCATTGAGATGGGAGTACGCGCGCGCATGTCAGGCGTACTACAGATTCCCCCTGCCTAGGGTAGGCCGGGGTTTAATGATTGTGGGGATCCGAATCTCCGGCAACCGCGGACTAAGCTGCCGTTAATTACCCCTCGCATTTGGAGCGAAGGAACCTCCGATTAACGGGTTAAACTGGTCATGCGAACTCAATGTGCAGTGTACGTGTGTTGTGTATTGGAGGGGGTTATGGATACATCAGGGGCCCCGCAGAGTTTTTTAGGGGGGTCCCGCTACCCGGATAGTGGGCTGGGGGTCAAGGGGGCTAGCAACCCCCTTGCGGGGTGCGGGGCAGCGCCCCGTTAGAAATTTTTCCTAACGGTGGAGACATATTTAGTATGGAGTGCATAAAAAAAAGGGGAAAAAGCGTCTTAAAGACGCGTGCATGGCATATGGGGCATGGTGCCCGGGGTCACGTACGCGCACGTGACTATTGGGCGCCCCAGCGCCCGAGGTCACGTGGGCACACGTGACCGAAGGGCGCCTCGGCGCCCCGGGGTCACGTGGGCACACGTGACCGAAGGGCGCCTCGGCGCCCGGGGTCACGTGGGCACACGTGACCCAAGGGCGCCTCGGCGCCCGGGGTCACGTGGGCACACGTGACCCAAGGGCGCCTCGGCGCCTCGGGGTCACGTGGGCACACGTGACCGAAGGGCGCCTCAGCGCCCGGGGTCACGTGGGCACACGTGACCCAAGGGCGCCTTGGCGCCTCGGGGTCACGTGGGCACACGTGACCGAAGGGCGCCTTGGCGCCCGGGGTCACGTGGCGCACACGTGACCATTGGGCGCCTCAGCGCCCGGGGTCACGTGGGCACACGTGACCATTGGGCGCCTTGGCCCCCGGGGTCACGTGGGCACACGTGACCTATGGGCGCCTTGGCACCCCGGGGTCGCGTGGCACCCACGTGATCGCGGGAAGGGGGCTTAGCCCCTGGGCTGGGGAGTTGAACTCCCAAAGGGGGTTTTTGGAGTTAAACTCCTAGCAGAAATTTGATTTATGGAGTTAAACTCCAACAGATCTAGAAAGGAGTTAAACTCCTATGAATCTTTGGCCCTTCTTCTGAGCCTTGGATCTGTCCAAAGTTAGATTCTTGGAGATGGGTCTCCTTCTTCTTCTTGTCCTTTGGCCGGATCTTGAAGATCAAGATATGTGAGATTTTAAAAATCTCTTCTTTTTCGAGATCTGGTGGGAGATCTGAGTTCCCCTTTGTGGGTTTTGTGGTGAAAAACTATTTATTTTGGGAAAAAGAAGAGTTAAACTCTTGATTTAATTCAAAAGAAAGAGGAAGGTTTTTGGAACCTTGAAGAAGGAGCAGGAGGCACAAAGAACCCTAGTTTTTGGGGGAATGAAAAGTGTATGCTTTATTCATCATCATGTTGCCTTTTATAGGCTTACATATTTACATATAGCCCCTTGGACTTTACAAAAATGGCATTTTAGCCATCCCATGGCTCATGTGACATTTCATTTTTGCACATAAGCCATGTGCTTACAAAATATTGGCTTTGTGTCCATTTTGTTTACATTCATGCACAAAAATTACATAAAAATTATTTGTTACATGATTTTTGTTGTTGGCATGGAGGAGGCTGGCCGCGGGCTCGACTTGGGCATGGGCCCGCTTGACCTGGGCTTGGGCCCACCTGGCTTGAGGTTGACCTTGACTTTGACTCGGTCAACAGGGGTGTAAATTTTTACCCCAACAAATTTCCCCCCATCAATAAATGCACACAGCATATGTGGGTCGTGTGCATGAAATTGATGGATCTTCTTTCACGTGGAGGCGACTTGCTTTGGTTCCCACTTTTTGGGATACACTGCCCTTTTTACGACATGGACGGTCGACACTCTGTTACGAAGCGATTTGGGTTCCCAATTTGCGGGAGCCTGCACTGCCCTTTTTGCGACATAGACGGTCGACGCTCTGTTACGAAGCGATTTGGTAGACGTGCCCCCGGCATGGAGTGTCGCTGGTCGACGTTTCCCCGAGGTGGAGTGTCTGCTGTAGGACGTTTCCCCGAAACGGAGTGCCTGTGGTAGAACGTATCCCCGAGACGGAGTGCCTGTTGTAGGACGTTTCTCCGAGACGGAGTGCCTGTGGTAGGACGTATCCCTGAGACGGAGTGCCTATGGTAGGACGTTTCCCCGAGACGGAGTACCTGTTGTAGGACATATCCCCGAGACGGAGTGCCTGTGGTAGGACGTATCCCCGAGACGGAGTGCCTGTGGTAGGACGTTTCCCCGATACGGAGTGCCTGTGGTTGGACGTATCGCCGAGACGGAGTGTCTGTGGTAGGACGTATCCCCGAGACGGAGTGCCTGTGGTAGGACGTTTCCCCGAGACGGAGTACCTGTTGTAGGACATATCCCCGAGACGGAGTGCCTGTGGTAGGACGTATCCCCGAGACGGAGTGCCTGTGGTAGGA
This sequence comes from Agapanthus africanus, assembly GCA_030015575.1. Lineage (NCBI taxonomy): Eukaryota > Viridiplantae > Streptophyta > Magnoliopsida > Asparagales > Amaryllidaceae > Agapanthus > Agapanthus africanus. The sequence continues at coordinate 665,248,854 of CM057340.1, forward strand.
CGTTTCCCCGATATGGAGTGCCTGTGGTTGGACATATCCCCGAGACGGAGTGCCTGTGGTAGGACGTATCCCCGAGACGGAGTGCCTGTTGTAGGACGTATCCCCGAGACGGAGTGCCTGTGGTCGGACGTATCCCTGAGACGGAGTGCCTGTGGTAGGACGTTTCCCCGATACGGAGTGCCTGTGGTTGGACGTATCCCCGAGACGGAGTGCCTGTGGTAGGACGTATCCCCGAGACGGAGTGCCTGTGGTAGGACGTATCCCCGAGACGGAGTGACTGTGGTAGGACGTTTCCCCGATACGGAGTGCCTGTGGTTGGACGTATCCCCGAGACGGAGTGCCTGTGGTAGGACGTATCCCCGAGACGGAGTGCCTGTTGTAGGACGTATCCCCGAGACGGAGTGCCTGTGGTCGGACGTATCCCCGAGACGGAGTGCCTGTGGTTGGACGTATCCCCGAGACGGAGTGCCTGTTGTAGGACGTATCCCCGATACGGAGTGCCTGTGGTAGGACGTTTTCCCGAGACGGAGTGCCTGTGGTTGGACGTATCCCCGAGACGGAGTGCCTGTGGTAGGACGTATCCCCGAGACGGAGTGCCTGTGGTAGGACGTTTCCCCGATACGGAGTGCCTGTGGTTGGACGTATCCCCGAGATGGAGTGCCTGTGGTAGGACGTATCCCCGAGACGGAGTGCCTGTGGTAGGACGTATCCCCGATACGGAGTGCCTGTGGTTGGACGTATCCCCGAGACGGAGTGCCTGTTGTAGGACGTATCCCCGAGACGGAGTGCCGCTGGTTGACGCAGAGGTCGATGTTGGAATTGGTTGGTTTGATTTGTTTGACTTGAGTTGACATCAGCATCGCTATACTGGAATATGGTACCAGGAGCGAATCATCATTCGTCATGAGAGAATTTTGGGATTGGTATTTTTGTCGGCATCTGCATTGCTGCACTGGAATAATGCCAGGAGCAACTCATCATTTGCCCCGGGAGGATTTGGATTTGGTTTTTTTTTTGTTTGGCATCTGCATTGCTGCACTGGAATAATTCCAGGAGCAACTCATCATGTGCCCCGAGAGGATTTGGATTTGGTTTGTTTGGCATCTGCATTGCTGCACAGGAATAATGCCAGGAGCAACTCATCATGTGCCCCGGGAGGATTTGGATTTGGTTTTTTTCGTTTGGCATCTGCATTGCTGCACTGGAATAATGCCAGGAGCAACTCATCATGTGTCCCGAGAGGATTTGGGAATTGGTGGCTTACGAGACAGGTTTAGATCCCTGTCACCTAAGGCTTTTCAATTTTATGGGCCGTGAGGGTCCCATAAAAGCATTTTCTCCCTACGAGTCGAAAGGATCTCGTAGGTGTATTTTCTCCTTAGGAGTCGTGGGGACTCCTAAGTGTATTGCTCCTTTGTGAGTCGTAAAGATCTCACGCGGGAATTTTCTCCTCACAAAGTCGAGAGGACTTTGCGAGTGCATTTCATCTCTTCTCTTTTTTTTTTACGAGTTTGCGCCCTTTCGGGTTTTCACAAACTCGCCGGCAGTCCTGCTGTTCTTACTCACGGAGCCCTTTCGGGTTTTCATTCGTGCCCATTTTGCTTGTGGACATACCGTTCTTCTTTTTTTGTTTTCCTTTTTTTTCTCTTTTTTTTTCATTTTTTTCATTTTTTTTTTTGGAATCTTCCCTGCCGGTGGGACTGAATGTGGTCTCGCCGGTAGGACTTGGGAGAGATTGGGATCGTTTTACGCCCGTGGATTGTATACGGTTTTGCAGGATGTATGATCCAGACCGTAGGGCCAAAACATTTCGGGACTTTGTTGGCGTCTGCATCGCTGCACTGGAATATGGTACCAGGTGCGACTCATCATTCGCCGTTGGGGTATGGGATTTGGAATTTGGTTGGCATCTGCATCGCTGCACTGGAATATGGTACCAGGAGCGACTCATCATTCGCCACTTGGGGATTGGGATTTGGAATTTGGTTGGCGTCTGCATCGCTGCACTGGAATATGGTACCAGGAGCGACTCATCATTCGCCACTTGGGGATTGGGGAGCGATGGCTTAGGAGACAGGTTTGGATCCCTATCACCTAAGACTTTTCAATTTTATGGGCCGTGAGGGTCCCATAAAAGCATTTTCTCCCTACGAGTCGTAAGGATCCCGCAGGTGTATTTTCTCCTTAAGAGTCGTGAGGACTCCTAAGTGTGTTTTTCCTTGGTGAGTCGTAAGGATCTCACGAAGGTTTGTTCTCCTCATGCACCGTGAGGACACATGAGTGGGTCTTCTCAATGGAGCATAATTCCAAAAGCGGAGACCAGCCGCGTAACTGGTGATTGCGGTGGGGCATGGGTATGCTGAGAATTATTTGAGCCCGTGGATTGTATACGGTAGTCAATTTGGGGACTGGCCGTAGGGCCGGAAGAATTTTGGAAATTTGAATTTTTGTTAGCGTCTGTATCCCTGCACTGGAATATGGTACCAGGAGCGACTCATCATCCGCCGTTTTTTTTGTTTTTTCTTTTGTTTTTTTTTACCGCGATTGCTCTATCATTTCAGCTTTACTTATCGCGAAGGTCGCGATTGCCCTACCATTTCGGATTTTATTCGCGATTGCCCCATCATTTCGGCTTTATTTCATCTTTATTTTACTCGCTGATTTTTATTGCGAGTTGCCCCATCATTTCGGCTTTATTTCATCTTTATTTTACTCGCTGATTTTTATTGCGAGTTGCCCCATCATTTCGGCTTTATTTCATCTTTATTTTACTCGCTAATTTTTATTGCGAGTTGCCCCATCATTTCGGCTTTTCTTTATTTTTCTTTTATTTACACATTTTTTTTATTTACATTTTTTTTACATTCCCAGTTTAACGACTTAGAGGTCGATTGTTTCCCAGTTTAATGACATGGTGGTCGATTATTCCCAGTTTAAAGACTTGATGGTCTGTTGTTTCCAGAGAAAGGCGGGTGTTTGAGAGAATCAGGTCCCTGAAGGACTTCGGTCCTTGTCTGTATGAAATTGACGGTCGCAGCTTGATTGTTTGTTAACACGCCAGGGGACAATGATATTTCTCCTGCCTTGTATTGTTTCTCGACCCAATCCTTGAAGATGCAACAGTCTTCAATAGCGTGCCCCAACACTCGGTGGTATGGGCAAAAGTTGGGATGATCAGTCTTGTTTGCTTCACTTAGCCTTTTCGGTTCTGGTAGCCGCAGGCCATTCTTCAGAGCATCTTTAAAAATTTTGTGGACCTTGTCCCTTCGGAATGAGTAGACCTTATTTCTTCTTTCCTCCAAAGTTGGCTCTCAAGGCTGGTCAGTTTTTGCTCCGCCCGTTCTCTGCTTATTTGGAGAATCGGTGATGCTAGAACTTCCGCCTTTTCGGTTGTCGTCCTTCCAAGGTTTCGGTCTGTTTGTGAACTGAGGATTCTGAGCGGACTCGGGCTTTGAGCGTTCCAACGTTTGGACCTTTTTGGTCAGCTCTTGGAATGTTTTGAGACCCGCGGTACATAGAAACGGGGCCATCCAGTTGTTGAGATTTCCGACAAGGAGACTGACAGATTGGTCCTGCTCTATTGGCGGTTCGCATTTGACGGAGAGATTACGCCATCGGGTTATAAAATCCGTGCTGCTTTCGTCGCTCTTGGGCTTAGTCCTTACGAGCTCGGCAATAGTAATCTTATCGCTGACGCTCATGAACCTCTGCCGAAACAGAGACTCCATTTGGACAAAAGTTGTGACGAAGCCATCCGGTATGCTCGCGTACCAGTCGAAAGCAACATCGGTCAAGCTATTAACGAACTGGCGGAGGAGAAGCGCATCATTGCCCCCAGTGTTCCCGCATGAAGCCTTGAAGTGGGCGATGTGCTGATTCGCATTTCCCGTCCCATCGAATCTTCCGAATTTGGGGATGACATAGCCGCTAGGAAATTCCACCAGATCATACTGAGCAGGATACGGTCTCCCACTACTGCTGATATCTTTTTGCGCTTCGGCTTCGGCCACCAATATTTTGACTTTGCTGGTAACCAAATCCATGATCTGATCTTGAGTTAGCGGGTTACTGTCATCGGTAGCCAAGACATTTCCCGAGATAGGATAAGACTGATTTTCATGTAGTTCGCCCACTTTTGGATTTGAGGGAATAGGTGTCGGCTGCTTTGGCACACCACTTCCCGGTTCACGAGTAGAGCCCTCTGCTTGATTGGGCGGCTGAGAGGCAAGTCGGGCCGTGAGCTGCATCACGACATTCGTCAAGTCATCGATTTTGGAGTAGAGTTTGGCCATCTCCTTGTCTTTGTTTCTGAGCTGCTTTCGGAGCTCTTGAAGCAGCTCTTGCTCCGCGGTCCTGGGGCGGAAAGTCGGCTCTTCTTCGCTTTCCGAGCCCGACTCCTCATGGACCGAAAGGTCTTTCTGCCTATCATCCTTATCGAGAGGGTTTTCATCACCCAGCAGAGGCGGCTGTTCTTGGGAAGCGGCCACCACATTCAAGCCAGATTGGGTTTGAGATGTGGTAGCCCCATCCTTGCTCTTGCTGCGCGTGCCTACCGTGTAGACAGTGTGGACCACATACCCAGCCATTTCCTCATCTTCGGCGGGGTAACCCTGTTCTTCGAACCTCATGAGGTTCAGCCTGGCCGGAGCCCTAGCCCTTTTGTTGGCTCTATATCTGAGCCTTTTCTCCCTCAGCTTCTCGATTTTGAAGGCTTGGCGGGCATCCGCTACCCGGGAAGCCATTGTGAGTTGATCAGAGGGGAGCTTAGAGAAGACACCCAATCGAGCAGTGGTCAAGGGCACCGCTGGAGCATGGTCGGGACGCATTGTAGCTTTGTTGGTGTCGATGGCCTTGCCCCCAGCTGGGGCCATGGAGAGTCGTTCGGAAACAGACTTGCGCTTGGGCTGAGGTGCCCTCACGACCACCACATTTGGCCTTTTGCCTTTCGGGACTGGTTTGTCTGCCACCGGGGCCTGAGGAGCTGGGATGGCGCCAATTGGTATGAACATAATAGAGCCGAATGGTAGCAGCGGCTCCTCCCATTGTCGCCCGAGACTGGCCGGAAGGACCGTCCTGGAGTCTATCTTCATCGTGTAGGAGACGGGAGCTGAGTTCATCATCGAAGACATCGTCGGAAGGTGATTGCTTGAAAATATGCATGAAAAAGTATTATTTCAGTATAAATATAGGTATATATATTGACTGAGTTCGCATGAACGCTTAACCCGAAATATGGGAGGAGAGATTGGTCCCACCGGGCGTGCCAGAACCTGTAGGGTGTTTTTCGTCACCCCATTGAGATGGGAGTACGCGCGCGCATGTCAGGCGTACTACAGATTTCCCCTGCCTAGGGTAGGCCGGGGTTTAATGATTGTGGGGATCCGAATCTCCGACAACCGCGGACTAAGCTGCCGTTAATTACCCCTCGCATTTGGAGCGAAGGAACCTCCGATTAACGGGTTAAACTGGTCATGCGAACTCAATGTGCAGTGTACGTGTGTTGTGTATTGGAGGGGATTATGGATATATCAGGGGCCCCGCAGAGTTTTTTACGGGGGTCCCGCTACCCGGATAGCGGGCTGGGGGTCAAGGGGGCTAGCAGCCCCCTTGCGGGGTGCGGGGCAGCGCCCCGTTAGAAATTTTTCCTAACGGGGGAGACATATTTAGTATGGAGTGCATAAAAAAAAAGGGGAAAAAGCGTCTTAAAGACGCGTGCATGGCATATGGGGCATGGTGCCCGGGGTCACGTGCGCGCACGTGACCATTGGGCGCCCCAGCGCCCGGGGTCACATGGCGCACACGTGACCATTGGGCGCCTCAGCGCCCGAGGTCACGTGGGCACACGTGACCAAAGGGCGCATTGGCGCCCCGGGGTCACGTGGGCACACGTGACCGAAGGGCGCCTTGGCGCCTCGGGGTCACGTGGGCACACGTGACCGAAGGGCGCCTCAGCGCCCGGGGTCACGTGGGCACACGTGACTCAAGGGCGCCTTGGCTCCTCTGGGTCACGTGGGCACACGTGACCGAAGGGCGCTTTGGCGCTCGGGGTCACGTGGCGCACACGTGACCATTGGGCGCCTCAGCGCCCGGGGTCACGTGGGCACACGTGACCATTGGGCGCCTTGGCCCGCGGGGTCACGTGGGCACACGTGACCTATGGGTGCCTTGGCGCCCCGGGGTCGCGTGGCACCCACGTGATCGCGGGAAGGGGGCTTAGCCCCTGGGCTGGGGAGTTGAACTCCCAAAGGGGGTTTTTGGAGTTAAACTCCTAGCAGAAATTTGATTTATGGAGTTAAACTCCAACAGATCTAGAAAGGAGTTAAACTCCTAGGAATCTTTGGCTCTTCTTCTGAGCCTTGGATCTGTCCAAAGTTAGATTCTTGGAGATGGGTCTCCTTCTTCTTCTTGTCTTTTGGCCGGATCTTGAAGATCAAGAGATGTGAGATTTTAAAAATCTCTTCTTTTTCGAGATCTGGTGGGAGATCTGAGTTCCCCTTTGTGGGTTTTGTGGTGAAAAACTATTTATTTTAGGAAAAAGAAGAGTTAAACTCTTGATTTAATTCAAAAGAAAGAGGAAGGTTTTTGGAACCTTGGAGAAGGAGAAGGAGGCACAAAGAACCCTAGTTTTTTGGGGAATGAAAAGTGTATGCTTTATTCATCATCATGTTGCCTTTTATAGGCTTACATATTTACATATAGCCCTTTGGACTTTACAAAAATGGCATTTTAGCCATCCCATGGCTCATGTGACATTTCATTTTTGCACATAAGCCATGGGCTTACAAAATATTGGCTTTGTGCCCATTTTGTTTACATTCATGCACAAAAATTACATAAAAATTATTTGTTACATGATTTTTGTTGTTGGCATGGAGGAGGCTAGCCGCGGGCTCGACTTGGGCATGGGCCCGCTTGACCTGGGCTTGGGCCCACCTGGCTTGGGGTTGACCTTGACTTTGACTCGGTCAACAAGGGTGTAAATTTTTACCCCAACAGGAGGGACCGAGGAAGATGGCCTCGGCGGGAGAGCTTGGGAACGGGCAGGGGAGCCGAGGTATCTTGGTCTTGTGGTAGCTCGGGGCGAGCTGAGAGACCGAGGAGGCCAATTTGCAGGGGCTCTGAGGTGAGCCAGCTTGTGCTTGCAGGTCGGGTAGAGGGGTGGCCTGATCGGTCCCTGTGGGCCCTTTCTTCTAAGTTCTGGGACACGTCATCTGCCACGTGTCCTGATCTGAAGGTCGCTAATATAGAGCATCATCATTAGCCCCCTACTCTTGTCCCGACCAGCTGGCGGGTCGGGTCAAGAGTGGACTGCCGGGCCGCCCGGGGCGAGCTCCCTTCTAAGATTTCGTCGGGACGTGTCTCCGGGCTGTCAGCTGCCTTTTCTGCCAGCGAATCAGGGCGAAATCTCTGCATTTAAGGAAGGTGCGCCGGTTCGTGCATCATGTCACTGAAGCGACGGTCCGAGTGTCAAGCGTCGGTTGGCCGACGTGACGTGTGCAGACCTGAGGCGTCTGATGGGATGCGGCCCAGTGCGGGAACGACAAGCGGAGCGATTGGTCGTCGAGTTGATTTCGATCACTTGCCAAGTGTGCCAAGCGCTGCTGAGAAGGAGGCATCTCTATGGCCCCGAAGTCGAGGGGGGATTACTCAGACTTGGATAGACCTGATGTATCTTGTTGGGGCTTCTGATCCGCTGCATGTGATGGGCTCAGTGGCCTCGTTATGAGGGCTACAAACCCACAACGTCTGTTGGGCAGGAGGATGCCTGCTGGGGATGACCGAGCAGGGAAGCTGCTCGGTTGATCCTGGTGAGGGCCTTGATCCCTGGCGTTGCGAGTAGGGAAGCTACCGGCCAGGGATAGCCGAGCAGGGAAGCTGCTCGGCTGCCTCTGGGAGGACTTTGGTCCTTAGCGTTGGAGGGGCTGTAAGAAGCCTACTAAGGATAACCGGGCAGTGAAGCTGCGCGGTTGCCTCTCGGCGAGGGTTTTGATCCCTGAAGTTGCGAGTAGGGAAGCTACCGGCCAAGGATAGCCGAGCAGGGAAGCCACTCGGCTGCCTCTAAGGAGGATTTTGATCCTTGTCTTTGTTGGGTAGGAAGCTACCCGCTGGGATGCGCCGAGTAGGAAGGGGCTCGGAGGCCTCATGAAGAGGGCTTCAGATCCTCAGCATCTGATGGGCAGGAGGACGCCCGCTGGGGATGCGCCGAGCGGGAAGGAACTCGGCGGCCTCACGATGAGGGCTTGAGATCCTCAGCGTCTGATGGGCAGGAGGATGCCCGCTGGGGATGCGCCGAGTAGAAGGAACTCGCGGCCTCGCGGTGAGGGCTTTGATCCTCAGCGTCTAATGGGCAGGAGGACACCCGCTGGGGATGCGCTGAACAGGGAGGAACTCGGCGGCCTCACGATGAGGGCTTGAGATCCTCAGCGTCTGATGGGCAGGAGGATGCCCGCTGGGGATGCGCCGAGCAGAAGGAACTCGGCGGCCTCACGGTGAGGGCTTTGATCCTTAGCGTCTGATGGGCAGGAGGACGCCCGCTGGGGATGCGCTGAGCAGGAAGGAACTCGACGGCCTCGCGATGAGGGCTTCAGACCCTCAGTGTCTGATGGGCAGGAGGATGCCCACTGGGGATGCGCCGAGCAGGAAGGAACTCGGCGGCCTCACGATGAGGGCTTAAGATCCTCAGCGTCTGATGGGCAGGAGGATGCCCGCTGGGGATGCGCCGAGCAGAAGGAACTCGGCGGCCTCACGGTGAGGGCTTTGAATCCTTAGCGTTGGAAGGGCTGTAAGAAGCCCACTAAGGATGACTGGGAAGGGAAGCTGTACGGTTGCCTCTTGGCGAAGGCTTTGATCTCTGGCGTCGTGGGTAGGCAACTAACAGCCTTGGATGACCGAGCGGGGTAGCCGCTCGGATGCCTTTTGCGAGGGCTTCGATCCCTGGCGTCAAGGGTAAGGAGCTACCAGCCGAAGATAGCCGAACAGGGTAGCTGCTGAGCTGGCTCTAAGGAGGACTTTGTAGCTTAGCGTTGGAGGGGCTGTAAGAATCCCACTAAGGATGACCGGAAAGGGAAGCTGCTCGGTTGCCTCTTGGCGAAGGCTTTGATCTCTAGCGTCGTGGGTAGGTAACTACCAGTCTGGGATGACCGAGCGGGGTAGCCGCTCGGATGCCTTTTGCGAGGGCTTCGATCCCAGGCGTCATGGGTAGGGAGCTTCCAGCCGGAGATGACCGAGCAAGGTAGCTGCTCGGTTGCCTCTTGCGAGGGCTTGGATCCTTCAGGACGGGGACCGAGCAGGGTTACTGCCCAGTGCCTCTTGGCGAGGACTTTGATCCCTGTCGGTTGTGGTAGGAAGTTACCAGCTGGGGATAGCCGAGCAAGGACTCGACTGCCTCTGGGAGGACTTTGGTCCTTAGCGCTGGAGGGGCTGTAAGAATCCTACCAAGGACCCTTGGCCGGGCAGGGTTACTTCCCGGTGCCTCTTGGTGAGGGCTTTTGTCCTGAAGGATAGCCGAGCGAGGGATCCTCGGGCTCGACTGCCTCTGGGAGGGCTTTTTGATCCCTGGCGTTGCGGTAGGGAAGCTACCCGCCAGGGATAGCCGAGCAAGGGTCGGGCTCGACTGCCTCTGAGAGGACTTTCTGATCTCTGGCGTTGCGGTAGGGAAGCTACCCGCCAGGTATAACCGAGCAGGGTAGCTGCTGGGCTACCTCTGGGAGGACTTTCTGATCCCTGGCGTTGCGGTAGGGAAGCTACCCACCAGGGATAACCGAGCAGGGTAGCTGCTGGGCTGCCTCTGGGAGGATTTTCTGATCCCTGGCGTTGCGGTTGGAAAGCTACTCTCCAGGGATAACCGAGCAGGGAAGCTGCTGGGCTTCCTCTTAGTGAGGGCTTAGATCCTTAGCGGTGGAGGGGCCTTAGGAGGCCTGCTAAGGATAACCGGACAGTGAAGCTGCGCGGTTGCCTCTTGGCGAGGGCTTTGATCCCTGGCGTTGTGAGTAGAGAAGCTACCGACCAGGGATAGCCGAGCAGGGAAGCCGCTCGGCCGCCTCTAAGGAGGACTTTGATCCTCAGCGTTGGAGGGGCCGTAGGAGGCCTGCTACGGATAACCAGGCAGTGAAGCTGCGCGGTTGCCTCTTGGCGAGGGCTTTGATTCCTGGCGTTGCGAGTAGAGAAGCTACCGGCCAGGGATAGCCGAGCAGGAAAGCCGCTCGGCTGCCTCTAAGGAGGACTTTGATCCTTAGCGTTGGAGGGGACGTAGGAGGCCTGCTATGGATAACCGGACAGTGAAGCTGCGCGGTTGCCTCTCGGCGAGGGCTTTGATCCCTGGCGTTGCGAGTGGGGAAGCTACCGTCCAGGGATAGCCGAGCAGGGAAGCCGCTCGGCTTCCTCTAAGGAGGACTTTGATCCTTATCATTGGAGGGGACGTAGGAGGCCTGCTAAGGATAACCGGGCAGTGAAGCTGCGCGGTTGCCTCTTGGCGAGGGCTTTGATCCCTGGCGTTGCGAGTAGGGAAGCTGCTGTAAGTCTATGTCACGCACCCTACGAACTTGTGGGGAGGCGGAATATATGAAAAACGATTATCAAAGCTTCATAACACGGACTTGAGCGCATGAATCGTTATCTAAACCATTACTAACAAAAAGCTAGAGGTTTAACTACTCGGATACGAAATTATACCTCACGTTACTTGTTCTTCGGGTCTTCATCGCTGTCCTCCACTCCTCATAGGCTCCTTGGAACATCGGCACCTCAACGGCCTCCTCGAATCAAAGACCACCCGAAAGCTCCTACGCCAAGCTTAATCTCAAACTTGAGATAACTAGATTGCTTACCTAGGGGATATAGAGTGAGGTTATGGATGTATTAGTCTAACTAACCCTTGATCTCAACTCATGAGAGGTTAGGGTTAGGGTTTGAAGAGAGAGTGAGCTTGAGGAGAGAGAAGGTGAGAATGATAATGAAAAGAATAATGAACTCATATGAATATATCAACCATAACAATTAATCAAATAAATAATATAAATGATTTATCATCAAGGTTAGATTCATTCATCTAGTGTGATTCATCATATGACTCATTAACTCATTAATGAATCATTTAATACAAAGCATGAATCACACAAATGAGTCGTTAAGCAATTAATGCTCATGCCACCTTAACCCCTTAGTCACCACTCTTCTAGAACCTTCCCGACAAATTACGAGAACGCCCCTCCAATCCGTGAAAACACGGAAAAACTTTAGACTGTATAAATCCAATAACCCGATACTAGAATCTGGCTTAAACCAAAGCCGACTAGTAAAAACTGTCCGAAAAGTCGTACGTGCGTAAACACACGTACGCATCCGAACCCTTGTCGTAAAACCATACGACCTCTATATCATTTAGCCTGGAGCAGGGAAACTCTCTATGTGGGACTCTAAAGACTCGACACTATGCTGGCAGTGGGTTTAACCACAGACCGCAAGCGGCACTAGCTGTACGTAACGGTCCCCAGGTAGATGTCGATAAGAAGGCCGATGAGGAAAACCATCCGAACCCCTACTGAGCCTGATGTGACAATCTCCGTACAGTCCGGTCTGTTCGTCTAAGACTATCGCATATCAAGCCTAGGGGGCGGCAAGCGTCAGTCCCCTAATAGCTATATAAGTCGTGTCGGAGCGAAGTCCATTACACCCTGAGAAGCTACTGGAACCTACCAGTATATCTCGTTTGCCCTGGCCAGGGACTTTGCGTAATGGCTCTCTGACACAGTGCGATATCAACTCTCAATACCGGGAGAGACGAATCCTATCTAACCGCCACTGCCTCCAAGTGCTCGGGACTGCACCCAACTGCTACCTGTTTGCACGACTCTTTTGAGCCGTGGTAGGGTAGCAATCTAAGAACAGTGGGACACACTCGAGGCGAAGTAGCAGTGTCAAGTCTGCGGACTATGCTGTACTCATGTCACCTGGAAACTGTTAACTGACGATAGGTATAACACCAACCAATCAGTGCCCCGGCGAGTCCTGTCCGGTGTACCCATAACCTAACGAGCACATGTATACTATCTCTAGTACGACGTACTGATGGCTGTGGGACAGACCATCTCCCCAACTGGGATGAGAAGCGTATACACTTAGTCTACTCCGGAATATCGATGCCCTATCTCGATAATCCAACGACCAGGGACCTGTATAGGATGTTGCTTACAGACTACCCAACCCCCACTAGTGTGACTGCCATCACAACGCTGGTAATCAAGCAAAGATCCTATGTGCTCTACTAATATGTATAAGTGATACGTTACAAGAAACATATGCACATATTAAAGTAGACACAAACCAAGTAGCATACTACCATTTTTAGCAAGACTGTTATATACAACTGTGAATATCCCAAGCTTCCATTAAGTAATATACAACCTAATATGATACAATAATGGCCCCTAGGGCATATACACTAACAATCTCCCACTTGCACTAGGGCCATGAGCTGGCATATCGTAGACCTATCATCTCGAATAGCCTCTCGAACTGCGTCTGAGGAAGGGCCTTTGTGAATGGATCAGCGATGTTATTCTCTGTCTCTACTCTCTTCACCTCGATCTCCTGGCGATCTACGATCTCCCTGATCAGGTGATACCGCCTTAAGATGTGTCTGGACTTCTGATGGGACCTGGGTTCCTTCGCTAAAGCAATAGCACCGTTGTTGTCACAATACAGAGGTATTGGACCAACACTGGTAGGAACCACCTGAAGTTCTGTGAGGAACTTCTTCATCCAGACTGCATCTTTTGCGGCATCGCAAGCAGCTATGTACTCTGCTTCCATCGTTGAGTCAGCAACGATCTCCTGTTTGAAACTCTTCCAACAGACTGCCCCTCCATTGAGGGTAAAGACATAACCCGACATGGATTTGGAGTCATCTTTGTCACTCTAAAAGCCGGAGTCGGCAAAGGCCTCTAACTGGAGGTCTTTTCCGCCATACATCAAGAACATCTCCTTAGTCCTCCTTAGGTACTTGAGAATGTTCTTTACTGCTATCCAGTGCTTCTTCCCTGGGTTTGCTTGATACCTGCTTACTACGCTTAATGCGTATGCTACATCTGGTCTGGTACATAACATCGCATACATTATAGAGCCTACCGCAGAAGCGTAGGGTATAATTGACATGCGATCCCTTTCCAAATCAGTCTTGGGAGACATCTCTTTGGAGAGGGTGATTCCGTGACAAGCCGGTAGATTACCGCGCTTAGAATCATCCATACTGAATCTTTTCACTATGGTGTCTATGTACCTGGACTGTGAAAGTCCCAACATCCTTTTTGATCTATCACGATAGATCCGGATTCCCAGAATGTAGGTGGCATCACCCAGGTCTTTCATGGAGAATTTATGTGACAAGAATCTTTTGACTGACTGTAACATAGGAATATCATTTCATATTAGGAGAATGTCATCCACGTACAAGACGAGGAATACTACAGTTCTCCCTACAATCTTACTGTATATGCATGGTTCATCTGGATTTTTGATAAAGTCAAATTCTTTGACAGCGTCATCAAAACAAATGTTCCAACTCCGTGATACTTGCTTTAGTCCATAAATGGACTTAAGCAGCTTGCATACTTTACCGCTGCTCCCACTCTGAATGAATCCCTCTGGCTGATCCATATAGACGCTCTCTTCCAAATTACCATTTAGAAAGTCCGTCTTTACGTCCATCTGCCAGATTTCATAATCGTGGAAGGAAGCAATAGCAAGAAGGACCCGAATAGATTTAAGCATAGCCACTGGAGAAAAGGTTTCGTCATAGTCCAAACCAGGTCTTTGACAGAAACCCTTCTGTCACGCCCCGCTTCCCAGAGTACGCTAGATTGGGCATGTGACATAGCCAACCATGCTATCTGTGGGTAGGAAGTATCCATCTACAGTCACATTACGGCTGTAGAGATATCAAGAACAAGATAAAACTATCTAAAACATGTCCATAATCCAGAATAACAGGAGTCAATAATAAATAAATGCGGAAGCAAATGATCCAATACAAATAACTGAAAAATGTGTCCCATAATGCGGGCTCACATCAGGAAATAAATGCAGGAAATAAAACTAACTACTACTGAACTCACAGCTCAGCCTGCTGGCTGAAGTACTCCTGCTCGGACTGCAACATCGGTACGGAATCTGGGCCATGTAAAACCCAGACGTCAGCGCGTCATGTCAACAAGTAATATAATATGAACAGTGTAATAGGCAATGCAGAACTAAACATGAATAAAGCAATAATGTGAAACAAGCGGTGCAGGGTAATGTGCAGTGGATAACTAAACTGTTCTATCGGGTTTCCTAGTTTAAAGTCTTTGAAATCAATTTGAGTAATCCTCCATGTAACTCAAAGGATATGTCCCGTTACCCCCCGGGACCACGGATCAGGAATATGTGAACCAATAGTGGTTCTGTCCCGTTACCCCCCGGGACCACGGATCAGGAAAATGTAAGAGTCACGAATGGCTCTGTCCCGTTACCCCCCGGGACCACGGATCAAGTAATACCCTTTTAAGTTACACTTTAATTTACACTTTTGATTTCCCCATACCCCCAAGTTATGTATGTCGAGTCAGGTATTCAGTAATCAAGAACTAATGCCAACACAGGATCAGGTAAAAGCAGGTTTGTCTGGATAGACAACAGGAACGGTCCATGAGGACTACATGTTATGTTTGTTGGCATTAGACACAAGATCAGGTAACAGGTAAAGCCATGGTACATCAGGTCCAGCCAGGTAATGTATAAAGGTGTCATGTCATGTCAAGAGTGTACGGTACTATGTCATATCAAGTAGGAAGTGTAACAGGTCATGTCAGGAAGCACAAGATGTCATGTGGGTGCTCATAATCAAACTAACATAAGCATGTGTATAAATAAACAAGCATGAGTACTATCAGAACAATAAACTGGAACATGTAATATGATATGCAAATAGATTTAATTACAAGGATATGGATGCACAGTTATCGATTAGGGTTATATTTATAGTTCCAATATTAATTAGGATGCAATTTATTAAACATGGAGTGTTAATATCACATTATTATGTAGTAATGTGATCTATGGATGCAATTATATGTATCTTAAATGCGATGGATACAAACGGGTATCCGAAAAGTTATAAAACTATAAAAATGGTAATGTGGGATGTACAACTAAACAATATGTGATATAAATTGATATAATAATATTAATATGAATAGCATATTCAAAGCGATTAATAACTATAAAAGTGGTATTGATTAACCATGCACAAAAAGGTTCCGTTCAGAAATTCAGCGTCACCCTAATTTGTAAAATAGCTTTAAAATAACAAACGTTCTCCAAAAGGGACGTGTCTTATATCAAAACAAAGATAATTCAATAAGGTTTTCAGTTTTATAAGTATAAGCATCTCAGGTTGTCCCTACAAAAAGTTATGAACATTCGAAGTTGAAAGTTTGCTGCTGGAATTTCCGTGGACAGCAGTTTGGAGACATTTTCATTTGCATTTTACATTATTTAAACAATTTATTTTGAAAGTAAATATTTCATAGAGTTATAGTATTCTGAGTTAGCTTCATAACGAACTAAAGAACGTATACTAATGATTTTTCTATGATTTATAATGAATTTTATAAGATAAGGTGTACAGTAAATTTCAGATTTGTCATATCCGATTTTTCAACGACGTTTCATGTATAAACTATAAGATTTTCAAATGTATAACATTATAAAATGAAGATTATAAACTAATTAAAGATAATAATAATAAATATTATGACGATATATATTTTAAATGATATGGTTGCAGTATAATGTAATCTAGTATGTCACAAGATAAGTTTTCATAATCTAGATTTAATATGATATAAACGGATGCAAACGGAACATCGAAACGTTATAAAAATTAAACATGGGGTGCTACATTTAAACTATAGGTATGGTATTTATTTAAATAGGTATAAAATGAATTATATAGCATGTAGCAAGATTAACTTGCCTCGATGGGTCGCGAATCGGGAAAACGGAACGTAACCGTCGGCGGGGAAAATTCGCGATTGGCGCATGGTTCACGGAATGAACCCAAACGACGAACAAAGGAACCACACGGGTCGGGGTACCTCACTGGAACGTCGAGAAGCGTCACCGGCACGACGGAATTCCGGCAAAAAAAGAACAGTTAAAAAAATGAGAAACGAGACATGAAGCAAGAAGAGAAAGAATGATAAAGAGAAGTATGAGAGAATATATCAGAGAGAGAGAGAGAGAGAAAGTGGAGAGAGAGAGAGAGAGAGAAAGTGGAGAGAGAGAGAGAGAGAGCTGCAGGTGGGGGCCCACGGAATTAAAAGGAACACGATTGGGTAAAGGGGAATCGTTAGTTAGGGATAAATATTAATTAAAGATTCAAAACATTTTAAGTAACAGTAGGATATATATATAGGTTAATTTAAAGATTTAAAAGATAGGTAATGAACAGTAAAATATCAGGTTAGTTAGAAAAATATATGCGATGGTTTTAATAATATTAAAATTTGGGATTTTGGCGCCAAATAAAACATATCCAAATCGCGCACGGGTCGAGTCCAAAAATTTGAAATTGAAATAATAGGATTTTAAGCGGGATCCAAATTTTAAAATTAAGTGTTTTATGATTAAAAAGCATACCCCCAAAACGGACACATGTATGCGCGCTTAGCCGTCCAAACTCGCCCGTTTCACTGAACGGGACGAGAACACAATGCACGGACGCTACCACGAGGCTAGGGGTGTCAAGTAGGCCAAGATGAATATTTTCAATTTTATTTTAGATGCCAAAATTTGTTATATGTAGAAATGACTTTGCCGGGTAAATTTTACAGTAAGCAACAAACAAGCAACTTAAATGAAATGAGTATCACATTATGCTCATACAGTAACTGAAAATTGTAGAATTGGGCTCGGGTGTTACACCCTTTGCAACAAGTCTAGCCTTATATGTTTCAACCTGTCTATCTACACCAATCTTCTTTTTGAAGATCCATTTGCATCCTACGGGTTTTACCCCATCTGGAGCAACGTCCAAAGTCCATACTTTGTTAGTGTACATGGACTCCATTTCGGTCCGCATAGTATCCAGCCATTTTACTGAGTCACCGCTCTGAATGGGTTGCTGGAAGCTAGTAGGGTCATCTTCATCAATGACACAATCTTCTATATCCCCATCTATGAGAAAACCGCAGTATCTCTCAGGCGGATGAGACGGCCTACTACTCCTGCTGTAACAACCCTAATTTTCTTATACACTTTTTCCTATACAAATTTTTTCAAAATATTTTTAAAATCCACAAAGGGGTATTTTAGCCTGAGCACAAGATTTAGGTAATTATTTTTGTTTTTAATTACAAGCTACAAGAATGAAATAACTCCATTTTTAGTGTACAAGAAATTACTTTAAATTTAATGTATACTAGGAGTATTTATTCTTGCTGCTATCAGTTTAAGTAATTAAAAACCACAATAATTACAAGAATGAGCTTGTAGCTCATTGGTAATACCTTGCACTGCTGAACCAAGCCACCGGAGTTCAAATCCCATGCCCCCACATTATTTTTGTATTTATTTTGTTTTAATTTTTTTGGAAGTCAACGGTAAAAAGGCCATAACTCCCAAAATATGTACTGGACTTGAAAAAGTAAATATACCAAATTGTACCCCCAGAAAAT
Source organism: Agapanthus africanus (assembly GCA_030015575.1). Classification (NCBI taxonomy): domain Eukaryota; kingdom Viridiplantae; phylum Streptophyta; class Magnoliopsida; order Asparagales; family Amaryllidaceae; genus Agapanthus; species Agapanthus africanus. The sequence goes on from CM057340.1 coordinate 665,266,568, forward strand.
CCCCGGCCACTGGAAGCCTGACTCGGCCCCACTCGGCGCCGCCGGCCGGCGAATCGGCCGACTCGGTCCGGAGCCGCCGGCCGGACTTGGCCGGACGGCCGAGTCACCAACTGAGAAAAGTTGTCTCTTGACTTGGTCAACCCTCTTGCACACTTATTATACCTGGATCGGTTTTAATTTGGCCAATATATCCCTTTTACTCCTAGGTTTAATGATTTTTAATGATTTTTATATATTTTTTAATTAAAATCCTAACCCTAGCCTAGCCCTATATAAACACCCCTACCCTCTACCATTTTACCCTACAACTCTAAGTCCACTCTTCCAAATTCTCAAGAGAACTCGGTACGTTAGAAAAAGAGCGAGAAGCGAAGCGCTGCCGAAACCGACGACGAATTCCGGTAATCGTACTAGAACCTTCGCGACGTTTTCGACGCACCGACAACCATCACTTCCTTAGCCTCCTTAGTTTTTCCAAACCCGTAAGTCCCATCTCTTCTATCTCTCTTTTCTTTTAATAGAAAATACGACTTTTTGGAACCCGACGGAAATCGGAACAAACCGATTTCCGATTCGTTTTTCTACAAATTTCCACTTGTCACCTAATACATAATACCTAAACCTATCTATGTTGACTATTAATCACCTAGAAACCAATTTAAATAAAGTTTCTCACATGAAATGATAGCTTTCTTGTAAAACCGTATTCTTTTCATAAAAATACCATAAAGTTTATTTTTCTTGTTCTAATTAATTCCCTCACTCCTAAATATATTTATCTTGATCACTAAACTTGTAGAAATCAATTTGAATGAATTTTCACACATGAAATGATAACGTTTTCAAATACCGTATTCTTGCGCTTTAATACCTTCAAGTTTAATATATCATGTTTAACCTCTAAACTTCATTAAAACTTAAAATAAGTCACGAGATAATAACCTACCTCTACACACACACCAATATAACCCTAATTGATAAACATCAAAATATAGAATACGAAAATACAGGACTTTTCGCTAAAATACCATATTCTTTATAAACCTTTCTTGAAAGCTTTAAGTTGCACACAATTCTAAATAAAATCTTTTAAAATAAAAGCACGATATGTCATGGACATCGATCGTTTATCTAAACTGTCTTGTGGTGTCTAGGCAAGTGTGTCTAGGCTAGTGGTTTTTAATTAGGCCCACGACTGTGGTTCCTTCCCACTTACCTGGCACTTACCTGACCGCAATTGACGGTGAAGAGGCGATTTGAGCCTTCTAATGACTTGTCGTTTAGACCTTAGAAATAGGCTAGTCGGCTTAGGAAACCCTAGAAAATAAAATACGGAAATCTAGACCCTTTTACAAATAAATACCTTTTATTTATAAAACCGTTTTCCTAAATGAATAGTATTTGTTAAACCTAAGCAAAGCGCCGCTACAACCCACTTTTGGGGAACCCGTTAGGGATAGTACGGTTCATCATGCACTCACGGGCTAGTAGTGCGAGATTCAGACCTCCGCAAGGAGCATTCGGTCTCGAAAGGTTTAAAATACGGCATTTAAGAAAAATGTGATTTTTGGAAAATAAAATATTATTTAAAATTATTCTTGTATTAATATATATTTAATTATCATTTAAACACCTATTTTATCATAAGATGAAGTTTCCATTTTTTTTCTAAAATTACAAAATTAAAAGTTACATTAAAATACCATGAGTTTCAAATAAATCAATTAATACTTTTATTAGGATATATTCACTAGAATAACACAAATAAAATTCACACTCATTATAACTATAAAGACGAATATTAAATACTTGAGGTGTATTTTGAAAACTATACAATAGTACTTTTTACATAAAACCCCCTCAAGTTTTATAATTTACAATAAGGACCCTAACAAATTATAGAACTTCAAATTACCTTTCTTTTAGTCTGACTCGGGTTTGAGTCTGACTATTTCTGACTTGAATATGATTCAAGTCAATCTATATTCTTTTATATTCCAACTCAATATGAATACAGGAATCCCAGAATCCAGTTAACAGTTTATATAACTTGACTGAACCGAACCATGGATATTCTTTTTACATGTTTCCCAGTATGCCATTTACATGACTCTACGGTTATAACCGTTTCCTGATATCATGGTTTCGGTCAGTCAATTAATCATGCAATCAATACAATTTTTCAAGATAACAATACAAACAAGATATCGCGGGGTTTAAGGAGTAGATTGGTACGGAAGGTGTTAAAGGTGGCACGAGACGGTAAGATTAAGACACCTAACCTGAATCCAATTGCCGTTGTTCCGGGTTGTATAACGGAGCCTTGTACTTCCATTTGCCTTGGTCTCTAGCATACTGAGACCCCTCTCGTATACACTGGCATCCTTCTGTACCAAGCTACAACAACAGCGTTAACACCATACTACTATAATATGACAATACAATACAACATTAAAAGCTACTCTCTCTCTCTCTCTTTTACTCTCTGTCTATTTCTCCCTTATCTTTGGGACTTATCGAGCGACCTGTTCGCTGACGACATTCTATTTCTTTCTTCTTTGAATGTCGTCAGGTGCGTTGGATCAAGCTGAGATTGAGCCCACCGGTGAAGACTTGGAGCAGTTTAACGAAGACCCCGAGCTCTAGATATTGTACCTTGTTCTTTACAGTATTTTCATTTTCTGTTATGCCACTGTTTAGGCATCGCTTTTTATTTCAGTTGTATTTTCTTTTCATGCATTGGACAAAGAATGTTATTAATAAAAGTTGCTGTTATTCCTATATCATTCGTCTCTTGTGATATACTTTATATTGCTTAGTTACGCTTAGCGTATGTACTTCTGAGTATATACGTAGCGGGCCTCATCGCGTCCACTTCGCCGTACACTGGGAAGCGGGGCGTGACAGGTTTTGTTGGTGGCCCATGCAGGTCAGAGCTGTATGAATCCCTGTCATGCAGTTCTGGTCTGCGTGAACAACCTAAGCAATATAACACAAGAACCAGCAACTAAAACATTCTTTACAATTCATGATTCCTTGAATCTTGAAAATTTCTATTCCTTGAATCTTATCATTTGAATCTGTCCTAACCCAAATTTTCTTCAGGGTTATGGATTCCCCGAACAACACCAGCACCAACGTCAACAACACCCCTTCAGCACTACCTCTCACACCAGCTGTTCCTGTACCACCCACTGAGCAAACGATGCTATTCGAGGCAATCCGCAACCTTCTTGAGGGACAGCAATAACTTTTGAACCGTCCTAAGACCGATGCACCGGGAGTAAAGCAATTCAGGGCTTTGCACCCAAAGCAGTTCTCTGGTAAAGGAAGCCCTCTTGAAGCGGAAGAATGGGCACAAAGCATCGAAGACGATCTGGCAGCAGCTCAAGTGCCAGACAACGCTTGAGTTCGTGTAGAGAAGCTACAGCTCACGGATAATGCTCGCAATTGGTGGAAGGCGGAAGAAACCAGTCTGGTACAGCCGATTGAATGGAAGACATTTCGCGAGAAGTTCGACGCGAAATATTTCCCTGTGACTGCCAGGTTTGCAATGGAGCAGCAGTTTATTCATCTACAGCAAGGATCAATGTGGGACAAATCAGTAGATGAATACAATACTGAGTTCACCATGTTGAGCCGATTCGCGGCATACTTGATACCGACGGACAAGATCAAAGCCCGTCGCTTTCAACAAGGCTTGGACACAGAGATTAAGGCTGCTTTAGCCACAGGAAAGTTTTTGACTCATGAGAAAGCCCTAGAAGCTACCCGCAGTTATGAGGCAGTGATAAAAGAGAGGGGCAGACCTCAGTCTATAGGAGTCAAGCGCCCTGCCAACCAGATAGCAGGTGGAGCCTCTTTCAGGCCACCGTTTGAACCCAGGAGGACTGAAGAAATTTACCATTACTGCCATAGAAAGGGACATTTGTGGAAGGACTGTAGGTGCGCAAAAGACCTGTGTCTAATTTGTGGCGCATCCAACCACGGAATTGGGAACTGTCCTTACAACAGCAACTCATCTCACAGACACACCAACCAACCGCAGCGGCCAACCATCCAGGCTCCTGCAACTTGTCCTGCACTACCTGCTCCACCACCTGCACAGCCTACTCGCCAATTCCAACAGGCAATGAGGGACATGTCTAGAGGGCATAGAAATAGGCCTCAAAGGCGGAATGTTCCTCCAGCTAGAAGGAATATACCACGGCGACAGACCTTCACTTTAGAAGCCGTAGAAGCCGAGACTGTAGGTCAAGGTAACACCGGTAAGCCTTTTTTTTCACCATCGTATAACTTTTATTCGCCAAACTTTTTTGCACTGTTACACTTTCCTTTTACAAATTTCGAGGACGAAATTTTTATAAGAAGGGTAGAATGTAACAACCCTAATTTTCTTATACACTTTTTCCTATACAAATTTTTTCAAAATATTTTTAAAATCCACAAAGGGGTATTTTAACCTGAGCACAAGATTTAGGTAATTATTTTTGTTTTTAATTACAAGCTACAAGAATGAAATAACTCCATTTTTAGTGTACAAAAAATTACTTTAAATTTAATGTATACTAGGAGTATTTATTCTTGCTGCTATCAGTTTAAGTAATTAAAAACCACAATAATTACAAGAATGAGCTTGTAGCTCATTGGTAATACCTTGCACTGCTGAACCAAGCCACCGGAGTTCAAATCCCATGCCCCCACATTATTTTTGTATTTATTTTGTTTTAATTTTTTTGGAAGTCAACGGTAAAAAGGCCATAACTCCCAAAATATGTACTGGACTTGAAAAAGTAAATATACCAAATTGTACCCCCAGAAAATCCCCGGCCACTGGAAGCCTGACTCGGCCCGACTCGGCGCCTCCGGCCGGCGAATCGGCCGACTCGGTCCGGAGCCGCCGGCCGGACTTGGCCGGACGGCCGAGTCACCAACTGAGAAAAGTTGGCTCTTGACTTGGTCAACCCTCTTGCACACTTATTATACCTGAATCGGTTTTAATTTGGCCAATAAATCCCTTTTACTCCTAGGTTTAATGATTTTTATATATTTTTTTAATTAAAACCCTAACCCTAGCCTAGCCCTATATAAACACACCTATCCTATACCATTTTACCCTACAACTCTAAGTCCACTCTTCTAAATTCTCAAGAGAACTCGGTACGTTAGAAAAAGAGCGAGAAGCGAAGCGCTGCCGAAACCGACGACGAATTCCGGCAATCGTACTAGAACCTTCGCGACGTTTTCAACGCACCGACAACCATCACTTCCTTAGCCTCCTTAGTTTGTCCAAACCCGTAAGTCCCATCTCTTCTATCTCTCTTTTCTTTTAATAGAAAATACGACTTTTTGGAACCCGACGGAAATCGGAACAAACCGATTTCCGATTCGTTTTTCTAAAAATTTCCACTTGTCACCTAAGACATAATACCTAAACCTATCTATGTTGACTATTAATCACCTAGAACCAATTTAAATAAAGTTTCTCACATGAAATGATAGCTTTCTTGTAAAACCGTATTCTTTTCATAAAAATACCATAAAGTTTATTTTTCTTGTTCTAATTAATTCCCTCACTCCTAAATATGTTTATCTTGATCACTAAACTTGTAGAAATCAATTTGAATGAATTTTCACACATGAAATGATAACGTTTTCAAATACCGTATTCTTGCGCTTTAATACTTTCAAGTTTAATATATCATGTTTAACCTCTAAACTTCATTAAAACTTAAAATAAGTCACGAGATAATAACCTACCTCTACACACACACCAATATAACCCTAATTGATAAACATCAAAATATAGAATACGAAAATACAGGACTTTTCACTAAAATACCATATTCTTTATAAACCTTTCTTGAAAGCTTTAAGTTGCACACAATTCTAAATAAAATCTTTTAAAATAAAAGCACGATATGTCATGGACATCGATCGTTTATCTAAACTGTCTTGTGTGGTGTCTAGGTAAGTGTGTCTAGGCTAGTGGTTTTTAATTAGGCCCACGACTGTGGTTCCTTCCCACTTACCTGGCATTTACCTGACCGCAATTGACGGTGAAGAGGCGATTTGAGCCTTCTAATGACTTGTCGTTTAGACCTTAGAAATAGGCTAGTTGGCTTAGGAAACCCTAGAAAATAAAATACGGAAATCTAGACCCTTTTACAAATAAATACCTTTTATTTATAAAACCGTTTTCCTAAATGAATAGTATTTGTTAAACCTAAGCAAAGCGCCGCTACAACCCACTTTTGGGGAACCCGTTAGGGATAGTACGGTTCATCGTGCACTCGCGGGCTAGTAGTGCGAGATTCAGACCTCCACAAGGAGCATTCGGTCTCGAAAGGTTTAAAATACGGCATTTAAGAAAAATGTGATTTTTGGAAAATAAAATATTATTTAAAATTATTCTTGTATTAATATATATTTAATTATCATTTAAACACCTATTTTATCATAAGATGAAGTTTCCATTTTTTTCTAAAATTACAAGATTAAAAGTTACATTAAAATACCATGAGTTTCAAATAAATCAATTAATACTTTTATTAGGATATATTCACTAGAATAACACAAATAAAATTCACACTCATTATAACTATAAATACGGATATTAAATACTTGAGGTGTATTTTGAAAACTATACAATAGTACTTTTTACATAAAAACCCCTCAAGTTTTATAATTTACAATAAGGACCCTAACAAATTATAGAACTTCAAATTACCTTTCTTTTAGTCTGACTCGGGTTTGAGTCTGACTATTTCTGACTTGAATATGATTCAAGTCAAATTATATTCTTTTATATTCCAACTCAATATGAATACAGGAATCCCATAATCCAGTTAACAGTTTATATAACTTGACTGAACCGAACCATGAATATTCCTTTTACATGTTTCCCAGTATGCTATTTACATGACTCTACGGTTATAACCGTTTCCTGATATCATGGTTTCGGTCAGTCAATTAATCATGCAATCAATACAATTTTTCAAGATAACAATACAAACAAGATATCACGGGGTTTAAGGGGTAGATTGGTACGGAAGGTGTTAAAGGTGGCACGAGACGGTAAGATTAAGACACCTAACCTGAATCCAATTGCCGTTGTTCCGGGTTGTATAACGGAGCCTTATACTTCCATTTGCCCTGGTCTCTAGCATACTGAGACCCCTCTCGTATACACTGGCATCCTTCTGTACCAAGCTACAACAACAGCGTTAACACCATACTACTATAATATGACAATACAATACAACATTAAAAGCTACTCTCTCTCTCTCTTTTACTCTCTGTCTATTTCTCCCTTATCTTTGGGACTTACCGAGCGACTTGTTCGCTGACGACATTCTATTTCTTTCTTCTTTGAATGTCGTCAGGTGCGTTGGATCAAGCTGAGATTGAGCCCACCGGTGAAGACTTGGAGCAGTTTAACGAAGACCCCGAACTCTAGATATTGTACCTTGTTCTTTACAGTATTTTCATTTTCTTTTATGCCACTGTTTAGGCATCGCTTTTCATTTCAGTTGTATTTTCTTTTCATGCATTGTACAAAGAATGTTATTAATAAAAGTTGCCGTTATTCCTATATCATTCGTCTCTTATGATTTACTTTATATTGCTTAGTTACGCTTAGCGTATGTATTTCTGAGTATATACGTAGCGGGCCTCGTTGCGTCCACTTCGCCGTACACTGGGAAGCGGGGCGTGACACCTGCGGAGTGGCGTCGGGATGTACTTTTCTTCTGAAACCTCTGGTTCTACCATACTTTCAGTAATAGGTTGTGGTTCTGGAATTTCTTCCAGTTCTATTTCGCTCCCACTTGTTTCCTTTTCTAAAAATTCAGTTTCCAAGAAATGGGGATGCTGAGAAACAAAAACCTTTTGTTTCTCTGCGTAATAGAAAAGATACCCCCTGGAGTTCTTTGGGTATCCCACAAACTTACACAGTACTGAGCGTGCCTCGAGCTTGTCCGTATGCTGCTTCTTTACAAAAGCTGGACATCCCCATGTCTTAAGATACTTAAGACAGGGTTTCTTCCCACTCCATATCTGATATGGTGTGGTAGGCACAGTTTTGGTTGGAACCTTGTTCAAAAGATATGCGGCTGTTTCTAGCGCATATCCCCAGAAAGATCGCGGCAACTCAGCCTTACTCATCATGGAACGAACCATATCCAATAGGGTTCGATTCCTCCTTTCTGATACACCGTTGTGTTGTGGTGTGTATGGAGGAGTAAGCTGAGAGAGAATTCCATTCTCTTTTAAGTAACCCAGGAACTCGGTACTTAAGTATTCACCACCTCGATCAGATCTCAGTGTCTTTATACTCTTGTCTGTTTGTTTTTCCACTTCATTCCTGTATTCTTGGAATTTCTCAAAGGCCTCGGATTTATGCTTTATTAAGAAGACATATCCATACCTAGAGAAATCATCCGTAAAAGTAATGAAGTAGGAATAACCACCTCTCGCATGTGTAGACATTGGACCGCATACATCACTGTGTATGAGTCCCAAGAGCTCGCTTGCTCTTACTCCATGTCCAGTAAACGGAGTCTTTGTCATCTTTCCCATGAGATAAGATTCACAAGTAGCATAAGATTGATATTCGAACGGATTCAAATATCCTTCTCTATGTAACTTAGTCAACCTTCTCTCATTGATGTGACCAAGTCTACAATGCCATAAGAAAGCCTGATTTAATTCCGGAGACTTTCTTTTAAGTGTATTCTGGACATTGAAAACCTGAGCTTGACTTAATACGTATATACCGTCATTTAATGTACCGGACCCAATCAGAACTTGATTTAGGTGGATGTATACTACATCGCTTTCAAATGTAAAATTATATCCCTCTCTTGAAAGTGAGGATACTGATATGATATTACAAGTCATACTAGGTACATACAGACAGTTACGTAAAATCAATATCTGCCCACTTGTCAAACCTAGGTGATATTCTCCCACGGATTCAGCGTCCACGCTCATTCCGTTTGCAACTCTGAGAGACCAATCACCTACTTTTATAACTCTACGGTTTCTCAAAGCATGTATTGAATTACAGATATGAAATCCTGCTCCGGTATCTAGTACCCAGGAAGTAAAGTTAATTGACAAACAGTTCTCAATAACAAATACACTTGAGGCTGAAGCCACAACATGCTTCGTATCCTGGTTACTGGCTTCTAAAGCCCTGCAATTTTTCTGCCTATGCCCAATCCCATAATAATAGGAACGTCCCTCTTTTACTATATCTAGTCCTGAAACTTTTGCCGTTCTCTTTCCTTCTGCTTCCCTGGTTTCCTTCAGGGTAGGAGGCAGAGACTGTAGAATCAAGTCAGTATCTGACTCGTTTCCCAACGCGGTCTTCAGGTCCTGGAGCTCATCAATACAGCTAGTCATTATAGGGACGTTGTCCCCTACAGATGACCCGTCAGCCAACCTCGCTTGAAATAATTCGTTCGAGGTCTCATATCTAGCGATATGAGATTGCTCTCCATATAAATCTTTATGGAGAAAGATGAAAACTAGGTCCATCTTCTCGTGCTTCTTCTGGTAAACACCATCAACTGAAGTTAACACGAGGCACTTAGCTTTCGCTTTATCTTTTTCCCTTGTCTGACGGATATCCATATCCGCGACAGTGGAAACTGGACCTGGGACGGCGGGATCTTGAGTAGTAATAAGGTGGTCCAGCTTGTCATAGGCAATGGACATCTGGACAGACCTTTGCCGGTCATATAAGTCAGATTCAGTCAATTTGTTATCTAGATGTAACCTATGTATGGTCACAAGGTCGCTGCAATTTAAGAGAGAGAAGAAAATATTATTAGCATGATGCTCTTGAAAGTTTAGAGTGGTTTAATTTATCTAAACAGGATGGCTCCCACTGTTTCTCGAATTCCTCCTCAAACCATAAAAGAAGGATTAGCCAGGACTATTCTCACCGTACAATTCTTGCTTAACCGTTCAGCCAGGTCAGTGTCGATACTTCGAGGGAGGTTTTCCAACGCTTTCGCGAAGTTCCTTAATTAAATAACCTCTTTTCTCTGGGGGCGTAACCCCGCTGACACCTTTCTAGGCACCTACTTGGTTTATAGCATTGATCGTTAAGTGACGAATCTCCTGATAAGTAGTATATACTCACAGTAGGATCGGGATCCAAAATATCATCGTATGATAATGTTGAAGGAATCCTACCAACATTCATCAAACTCCAAAATGGTATGCTCTTTCTGTAAATTTCAGTTTCTTTAGAAATTCCCGATGTGGATTTTTGCCCCATGCTCTTATGACCTTGACGAAGGTCAACAAATCATAAGTTACATGTCAAGTTCTACCCGTCATTGTCCAGGTTAATTTGAACCCACCCGTAAATACCCTTGACGAAGGTCAACAAGGTAATACAACTGTCCCAAACCAACGCATCTATCTATGCTACATATGAACACCCAACAGCTACCAATCACTATGCCTTGACGAAGGTCAACAAGCATAGCTTGAATACTATTGAATATCTATATGAAATGACGGAGGGCTACGACTGGTTTTTGGCAAAATCGTGAACGTAGTGAACTTGATGTAATCGAAGGAACCTGATACTTTTTAAAAGGAGTGGTTAAAGCTCCGCAATTAAAAATTCTGATCCTTTTAAAATAACCGAGTGGTTTCTTTTAAATTTGTTCCAATGATTTAAACATTGGTTTATTTTCTTTGTATTATAATAATGCGTCCCATCATTAATCCTATCATTATAGGAAACTACGAAAATACCACGTCCTCTTATGCCATCCGCATTCGCCACGGGGTCCCGTCATCACCCGTTAGGTTACTTAACTAACGACAGAGCGGGGGCTGGGCTAGCGCGGGTGTAAAACATAAGTGATGTCTAATAGCTATCATATATAGATATTGTACATTCGTCAGACGCAATAATAAGCATTCCACATCACAGATGAACTTTATTGGATTTATTAGCAATCCGTATTTGTTTTGAGCCTGCAATAAAAGACGGATTACACAGTTGTGATGAATAGCCATTACCCCACCCTAGACCCCTACGGGTACGGCAAACTATCCGCCAAGTATCCGAAGTGAAGCGGTCTCCCTCAACAACGTGAGTAGGCCACTAAACACTTCAACCTACCCGGTAGTTTGTGTACCCCGCCTTGGGTCTATCCTAGGAGCAAAAAACAGTAAAAAGAAATAATACAACGGTGGTTACAACCGCAACCTGGATGTGCCCCGCAAAAGAATATTACATCAAATTACATTTACATTGAATGAATGAATATTAAACCCATCTCAAACCCCGGCTAATCATCACAACAGTCCAACACAGTTCATATACACAAACAGTAAACATTACAGAAATGTGCAACCCCCTGCCAACCGACATACTGGCAGTTAGGGGAGGTTTACGAACACATTAAACATTACAGATAAAAACCCAATTAGCAAATATCTTAGAATATCGATCGATAACCATATTCCGTGTTTACCCCAAAAGCCAACCTTGCACTGAAGTAACCTGGGTAAAAATAGAACATACAGAAAAACAAAAAACACCAAAATATGAATATTAGAGCAAATCCGAGTCAACACCGAGTTGACTCGGCGGCGGATCCGCGGCCAAAAGCACCATATGGCCGCAGATCCGCGGCCGTTTTGTCGTGTTGTGATCTCGTATTTTCTCAGTATTCATATAATTCCCTGCTGTGAATTTTAAAGTATGTCAAATTATTTTTCAGACACTTTTAAAATTAACAGCAACATAGGGTTTTCGGTTTTTTGTTTTCGTGTTTTCCGTCGATCGAACTTCTAATCAGTTGCTAACAAGCTAGTAATGGTTTAGTTGGCTCTGATACCACTGTAAGTCCATGTCACGCACCCCATGAACTTGCGGGGAGACGGAATATATGAAAAACGATTATCAAAGCTTCGTAACACGGACTTGAGCGCATGAATCGTTATCTAAACCATTACTAACAAAAAGCTAGAGGTTTAACTACTCGGATACGAAGTTATACCTCACGTTACTTGTCCTTCGGGTCTTCATCGCTGTCCTCCACTCCTCGTAGGCTCCTTGGAACATCGGCACCTCAACGGCCTCCTCGAATCAAAGACGATCCACCCGAAAGCTTCTATGCCAAGCTTAATCTCAAACTTGAGATAACTAGGTTGCTTAAAGTGCTAATCTAAGCTACCTAGGGGATATAGAGTGAAGTTATGGATGTATTAGTCTAGCTAACCCTTGATCTCAACTCATGAGAGGTTAGGGTTAGGGTTTGAAGAGAGAGTGAGCTTGAGGAGAGAGAATGTGAGAATGATAATGAAAAGAATAATGAACTCATATGAATATATCAACTATAACAATTAATCAAATAAATAATATAAATGATTTATCATCATGGTTAGATTCGTTCATCTAGTGTGATTCATCATATGACTCATTAACTCATTAATGAATCATTTAATACAAAGCATGAATCACACAAATGAGTCGTTAAGCAATTAATGCTCATGCCACCTTAACCCCTTAGTCACCACTCTTCTAGAACCTTCCCGAAAAATTACGAGAACGCCCCTCCAATCCGTGAAAACACGGAAAAACTTTAGACTGTATAAATCCAGTAACCCGATACTAGAATCTGGCTTAAACCAAAACCGACTAGTAAAAACTGTCCGAAAAGTCGTACGTCCGTAAACACACATACGCATCCGAACCCTTGTCATAAAACCATACGACCTCTATATCGTTTCTCCTGGAGAAGGAAACTCTCTGTATGGGACTCTAAAGACTCGACACTACGCTGGCAGTGGGTTTAACCACAGACCGCAAGCGGCACTAGCTGTACGTAACGGTCCCCAGGTAGATGTCGATAAGAAGGCCGATGAGGAAAACCATCCGAACCCCTACTGAGCCTGATGTGACAATCTCCATACAGTCCGGTCTGTTCGTCTAAGACTATCGCATATCAAGTCTAGGGGGCGGCAAGCGTCAGTCCCCTAACAGCTATATAAGTCGTGTCGGAGCGAAATCCATTACACCCTGAGAAGCTACTGGAACCTACCAGTATATCTCGCTTGCCCTGGCCAGGGACTTTGCGTAATGGCTCTCTGACACAGTGCGATATCAACTCCCAATACCGGGAGAGACGAATCCTGTCTAACCGCCACTGCCTCCAAGTGCTCGGGACTGCACCCAACTGCTACCTGTTTGCACGACTCCTTTGAGCCGTGGTAGGGTAGCAATCTAAGAACAATGGGACACACTCGAGGTGAAGTAGCAGTGTCAAGTCTGCGGACTATGCTGTACTTATGTCATCTGGGAACTGTTAACTGACGATGGGTATAACACCAACCAATCAGTTCCCCGGCGAGTCCTGTCCGGTGTACCCGTAACCTAATGAGCACCTGTATACTATCTCTAGTACGACGTACTGATGGCTGTGGGACAGACCATCTCCCCAACTGGGATGAGAAGCGTATACACTTAGTCTACTCCGGAATATCGATTCCCTATCTCGATAATCCAACGACCAGGGACCTGCATAGGATGTTGCTTACAGACTACCCAGCCCCCACTAGTGTGACTGCCATCACAACGCTGGTAATCAAGCAAAGATCCTATGAGCTCTACTAATATGTATAAGTGATACGTTACAAGAAACATATGCACATATTAAAGTAGACACAAACCAAGTAGCATACTACCATTTTTAGCAAGACTGTTATATACAACTGTGAATATCCCAAGCTTCCATTAAGTAATATACAACCTAGTATGATAGAATAATGGCCCCTAGGGCATATACACTAACAGCTACCGGCCAGAGATAGCCGAGCAGGGAAGCCGCTCGGCTGCCTCTAAGGAGGACTTTGATCTCTAGCGTTGGAGGGGCCGTAGAAGGCCTGCTAAGGATAACCGGGCAGTGAAGTTGCGCGGTTGCCTCTCGGCGAGGGCTTTGATCCCTGGCATTGCTAGTGGGGAAGCTATCAGCCAGGGATAGCCGAGCAGGGAAACCGCTCGGCTGCCTCTAAGGAGGACTTTGATCCTTAGCGTTGGAGGGGCCGTAGAAGGCCTGCTAAGGATAACCGGGCAGTGAAGCTGCGCGGTTGCCTCTTGGGGAGGGCTTTGATCCCTAGCGTTGCGAATAGGGAAGCTACCGGCTAGGGATAGCCGAGCAGGGAGGCCGCTCGAGCCGCCGTGGCGAGCCCCTTCTGTGCGACCCCGTCGAGGGAGGGGTGTCGGTCATGCCTGGGAACAGGCGAGGTGACCGACATCTCTTCAGGGGGTGAGGGTCTCAAGGAGGCTCGAGGCGAGGCGCCATGGCGGCAGATCTTAGTGTGGAGCTGTGGGGCTCCCAGCCGGCCTCAGAGAGTATCGGCCCGTGGGATCTGTGGCCATGGGACGTAACCCGCCGGCGGTCAGCCATGCCGACGAGGGCCCTGGCCCTAGCTCGGCTGTTTGGACGCGAACGAGTGCCTTCATGGTGGACTGTAGTCGGTCTATTCGGCCGGCGAGGGTATTGATGACTGTCGCCAGAGGAGGTTCATCCGCGCCTCCGGTGAGGGGAGGCGGCGGCTGGTACCTGGATCTTCAGGGTGATCGCATGCCGTGTGGATGGAGATCGGAAGGCCAACTTTTGTTTTTGTGGAGCTTTAGTTTCCCACAGACGGCGCCAACTGATGGAGGTCCTTTTCAGATCTCCTTCAGATGTTGTCTTCCGTCGATCTCCCGGCGTATTCTGGAGGGGATTCCCTGTTGTGTGTGGGTCTCAATGGGTTTTGAGGAGATTTGGTGATTGGAGGAGTTGGACGCCAAGTACCTGCAAAGAAGTCCCGGGGTAGTTTGACACCACCGAGGACCCTCCGACGATCAAGTTAGTATTAGATCTGAGCAGCGTAATGGCTAGTGGAGTCAAAAAATGGCTTACTTAACCCCTCTGTGATGGGGGTTTATATAGTGGCGGTAGCGCGCGGCAGCAGGTGCGAGAATCTCGCCGGCAGTTATACTCCCGACATCACGCCTGCGTAACAAACGGATCGCCCGTTAATGGGGATCGTGATGGCGTAGAACGTGGGATGTTGCCGGCGAAGAATCCGCGCATAGCAAGATTTTCGGAGCGGCGGTTACGCCTGTGAGTGGTAGAGTTGGTCGGTCGGAGGGACCGAGGAAGATGGTCTCGGTGGGAGAGCTTGGGAACGAGCGGGGGAGTCGAGGTATCTTGGTCCTGTGGTAGCTCGGGGGCGAGCTGAGAGGCCGAGGAGGCCAATTTGCGGAGGCTCTGAGGTGGGCCAGCTTGTGCTTGCAGGTCGGGTATAGGGGTGGCCTGGTCGGTCCCTGTAGGCCCTTTCTTCTGAGTTCTGGGACACGTCATCTGCCACGTGTCCTGATCTGGAGGTCGCCAATATGGAGCATCATCACCTCCATGGCCTTCATCACCCGGCCCTTAGCAAGCTTCGCCGCGTCTAAAGCCGTCCAAGAGTCCTTCTTGAAGGCGTCCCTCGACCTTTTCATGGAGTTATAAAGGCCGTTCGTCTCCTCCATCTTAGCCTGAATAGCACGGTTGGATTCGGTGAGAAGACGATGGGACTCTTTCAGCTTGGAGTTCGTCAGCCCCTCAGCGACCAATCTCGAGTCAAGAATGGTCGCCTTCTCCTCTTCCTGTTACAATTGAAGGCGAAGCTCCTCCTCCCGCGAGGAGGATTCGCCCGCTTTCTTCATTACAGGGGCTATCTCCTCGGACTCCAGGTGGACGAGGAAAGCACAGTGCTGGAGGACCTGAGTAGAACAACAAACATGTTAGAAAACTGAAACCTAGGAAATAAAACTTGAGTGATTCCATAAGAAAGAAACTACCGACGTGAACTGCCTCCTGGGCAATCGCGGCCACCTGGGCCTTCATGGTGCCCCGGGGAATCTTTGTCCCCGTCGCCTTCTTCATGTCCGCCAGCAAGCTGTCGGCCATGGATAGCCCCGAGGGCACCTCAATACAGAAGTCGCCCTCCTGCACTTGGATCCCAGTAGGGGGCGGTCGAGAAACCATCTGTTTCTGTCTCTTGAGGGGGATTTTCTCGGCGGGGGGTGATTCTTCATCCCTCACCCGGGGCGCCGGGTTCCGCACATGCTTTTGACCCCCCTCCCACAGCGCTCCTCCAGAACTGAGGGTGCTGCGGAAGGCCGGGCCGGAGGAGTTTTCCTCAGGACCGTGCTTGAACCGGGTCGGGACGAGCTGGCGCCGCCGGCCTTTTTTTCTTGGGCCTTCGCGGCCAGGGCAGCCATGATTTTTGATCAGTCCATAGGCTCTGCAAAAAAAAGAATACACAAAAGAAAAAGGTCAGCGGCATTGAAAAGGCAAAAGAAACTTAAGCAAAGTCTAAATAGATCGTCAAAAACCCTAACTTACCCAGGAAACGCGCAGGACTGAGCCCAGCCCAGCTCAGTACCTGCTCGGAAAGAAGGACGTCGGCCCGCTGGATCGGTTCCCACTGGGACACCACCCTCGCCTTGGGGGAGGTCAATTACTTGGACCTCGGGCAGTCAGCCCTATGCTACTGTGTGGGCACAGGCCAATCCTCGCCCTCCGGTGGCCCGATGAATACGTACTTCTCCTTCCATTCATGGATGGAAGAAGGGACAACCACTGTCCTCGACCCAGCCGCCCTTCCCTTAGGTTTTTTAAACGAAAAATACACCCAGCTCGGCTCTTCCTTACTGGTACAGGGGTGATTTTTATAGCAAAGAAAAGACAAGAGGAGGGTCAAACTAAAGAGGATCTGATCAATTTTTAACCGGACCAGAAACCCGAGGAGGATCCTCCATGAGTTCGGCACTAGCTGGCCCGGGGCAAGTTGGAAGCAATAAAGCACCGCGCAAACCTCTGGTGAGAAGGGCAGGCGCATTCTTGCCCGGAATGCTTCCAGATACAGGGCAACCTCTTTGCCCCGCACCTGGTCTGCCCGTTCACCCTCTCTAGCCAGATGGAGTGAATAATTGGAAGGAATATGGAATAGAGTCCGGATGTCGGAGAGCTCAACCATGCGATTCAAGACGGAGGGCGCATCGCGGGTATTCCCGATGCGCACCTTAGGAGCTCTTGTCGCCGCCCGACGTCGAGTGACTCGGACAGCCCTGGCTCTAAGGGTCAAGCTCGACACAGAAGACGCTGAAAAAGAACCCTCTCGGCTATCTAAAGCCGAAAAGAAAGAAGACCCACAAGACTCGGCCCCAGCAACTGGAGCCTCATCGCCCGACTCTACTCCTACTACATCTATAGACACCTCGGAGGAAGACATCTCACCTAATTCGAAAAAAAGGATTCGCCGAGAAAAATCAACGCAATATCCGATCTATGCAGAGGAGCTCCGAGCAATCTTCAAGCAGCAGACAGGAATTAAAGCGAAGTGTTGGCCCTGGGATGGTCCCATCCTATTTATACACCCCAAAGAGAACATCCTACGGCCTAGATCGATTCCCGTCAAAAAGAAACATCGCGCCTAGCGGCAGTCGAAGCTCCGCATGGCGATCGACCATTGGGGACGTCTCTTCAATCGCAGGAGTCAAAGACAGCCTGTCTCGCCCGCCAACCGACATCCGACATGTAGCTTGTATCCTAACTGACGAATCGACTGAAACGACGCCCCGTCTTTAAAGCTCAATCATTCCAATGATCCGCTGACGTCATCGGGGATATGCGCGAAAATTCAGGCACACGACAAGACGACACGTGGGCCCAAAGATCGAAATGACGCAACCGCCTAACGCCGTGTCGTTCCCGGGTGATCCGTATTATGATTCTCGGCACCAAACTGAGCAGAAGAAAAACCAAGCAGGCCACTCTCGACCCGGCCCATGAATAGGTCGGAACGAGAGTGGGGGGCTAATGATGATGCTCACAAGTGGTATTTCCTCATATTACGACACGTGGCAGATGACGTGTCCTGAAGGCTACGGAGGTAGAATAAATGAGATGCATTACGGGCATTCCTCGGGAGCTCGTCTCCGTGGACGCATCCGACCTTTCATAGACCTCCCTGAGTGCTTTCCACCTTCACCTAGCAAACAGCCAACAGCTCGTCTCCGGGCCATCTGACAGGCCGAGCTTCCTCGGCCTCCCTGCTCGTCTCCGAGCCATCTGACAGGCCGAGCTTTCTCGGCTTTCCCGATCAACCGAGAGCGCGGAACCCAAGTGTCCCTGCAACGGCTTCGCGTATCTCGCTATGGCGAGATATATGCCTCCCCACGTTCCGCGTCCCACGCTAGCGCGTCCCCCCATTAATGGGCGTATCCCGTCATTAATGCGAGGATAACGCAGGGGCGTAACTGACAGCAGTGATCCCACGCCTGCTTGCTTCACGTGACCACTATATAAACCCCTCTCTCAGACGACTCAGGTAACTCGGACTGAACCCAATAAGTCGCTACGCTGCTCTTATTCCCCGATATTAACTTGATCGTCGGAGGGTCCTACGGTGGTCTCCCATCCCGGGACTTCCCTTGCAGGTAGCTCGGCATCAGCAACTTCCAATAACCCATTGAGATCCACACGCTCAACAACCCCCAAAACAAATCTCAGCCGCTAAAAACCGCTCGGTACCAGATCGACAGAGGACAACATCTGAGGGAGATCACAGCCTCCATCACCTTCTATTTCTTTTGGAGGAGTTGGTTCAAGTGGGTCCATGGGTTTGGAGCAAATGAGGTAACCTTGTATTTTTTTCTCATTGTATAAGTGATTTCATAGTTGTCGTGTTTTGGTTGAATGTGTTGTATCCCTTTCTTCTTCATTGATATAGTGGAAAGCGCTCTCTATTGTATTGTCGTGGATTAGGTCCAATTGGAGCCGAACCACGTTAATCTTGGTGTTCTTTTCTTGTGGTTTATGTGCTTATTATTATTCTGCATTATTATTTATCGTATTCCTCATATAGATCCGGGGGTTGGGTTGTTTTGCCCCATCAGAGCTAAGATTAATTTTCCCATCCAATATCCCGATAGCAATTTCCCATGCCCAAAGAGCAATATATGTCCATGCCGCCGCTATGCACTAACACACATTGAGCGAAAAAAATTTAAATCTCAGTCTACATACATTTAGGACCTAACCGCGAACACCAAGGATATAAACAATAGATAACACATTTACATATTTTTGACAAATTTTTCATTTGAGATTATATAAGTGATCTATTGAAAAAACTGTATCTCACCGTTAGCGTTTGCATAGATACAATCGTCCAAGACGAAAGAATTAAACTTGTTTAAAATAATTTCATGCTTGTTTTCCTTCTGTAGATTACTTTGTAGTTTGCGCCAATTCCAAATATAGTACTAGTTTAAGTTTGAATTTATCCACGACTAATTATCAAAGGTTTGAAAATGATAGCTCCTTTCTTTTTCTTCCATTTGCATCTATTAGTTGACATTAAGCTAAAATGGATCGTGATCAATTGTTTTTAAGGCGGTAAGGATAAATTCTTCATATGGGACAATGTTTTCTTTAAAAATAAGACCACCAATATATAATCAATGACCAGTTCAGCATTTTTTCCATGTATATAAGTTAAGTATAGCTTCTAAGAAAGAAATGCATTACTTGCATATATACACAACAAAAACATATGTACAAACTTTGTTGTATAATTCAATGCATCAATTTTATAAAGACTTGATGAGATCAACATACATGCCATCTCTCTTCTTGCCATTTGCCTCTTTCCCCTTGGTTTTTTCAATAAATTAATTTTCTTCCATGCCTTTGGACATAAGTTAATAGTTAAGCACAAGAGAAGCATGCAACTATGTTCCTAAAAAACACGCACATATTATTACTTTCACTATAAGTAGTAGTAGAATTCTCTGCGTTAAGAAGAAGTTGCAGATTCCTTCCAAGAATCAACATAATTCCTATCTTAAGTTTACATATGACAATTAATATTTAATATTGAATAATGATGTTAAGGTCATGTAGAGTTAGTTAATTGACTGCAACATATAACAGATTTTGCCTTTTCTATTGTGATAAATCTGTTGGTAATTTTTAGAAAATAATTGTTAAATAATAAGTTAATTGTAGATATAATTGTTGTTGTCAAGTACTCCATATATATAATTTTGGAAAAGTAACACATAAACAAAAACAAATTAAATAATAAAAATTAGAATGTGAGCAGGGCAAAGCGAGGTATGTAAATAGCTAGGCTGTCCTAGAAACGGAAAACGGATAATTCCCACATTTTGTATATCTTAAAAATGAGTTCCTTCTGCTTCGACGATTAAATAGCTCGATCTAGGCTATTTTAATTGTAGATGCTTGCCGTCATTGACGATAATCTTACTTTTTTTTTCTATGAATTTATCTCACACACACACACACACACAAAATGCTTGTATGTGTGCATACCTTTTTTTTGTTTAGTATGTTTCCTATAGATTTTTAGAGGTTCTAAGTCGATGAGATTGAGGTCGACAAGGAGACAATGGAGATGCTTGCCGTCATTGGCACTGCATATCTCCCTCGGTGGCGGGTTTGCTGGGTCCGAAAGTTACTGATTTCTCGGTAAATTAGGGGGTTTTAATGGTTTGAGCTGTTGCTATGGGATGATATCTTGCAAGGTGCATGGTTGATCCTGTTGTAGCTGTTGCTTTCTGACCTTATGACTAGTTTGACAAGTTCAGCAATTCTTATGTTCAATTATTAGCTTATATAGATGTGACTGTAAAATTGCAATATATGTGTTTATAATAGCCATTTGAAACTAATGTATGATTTGCTACATCGACTGCAAGACCATTACCATGTGTGGTTGTTGCTATTGTTATCATTTGCTATAGGTGCCTATGCTTGATACCCGATTAGAACAAGGAGACGATGGAGATGCTTGCCGCCATTGGCATGGCACGGTTGCGCCTGTGGAGGCTTCGTGGGCCCTGGACTAACCGATTTCTTTGTAAGGTTAGCTTTTTCTTAGCAAAAAGATGTGTAGATTTATGTTTAAATTTTGATTTTATGCATGCCGCAATGGATGATATTAGGTAAATTGATAACCTGTTGTCGCTGCTTCCCTGATAGACAAGCTTGGATCTTTTGATCGATGTGCTTATTTTTAGTACTTTTTATGAATTTATAATGACTGGATATATTCTTGTTCGATGTGTAGTGTGAGTGTTCAGATATATGCATGCCTAACGCATCGATAGATGATTAAGATTGTGTGTTCATATCTTTTGTTCAATATGTTTGATTTTCCCCCCCAAATAAGCTTAATTAGGCGATATGTTGTCAAATTCCGTTTTTGATATCAGGTTTTGTTTTTTTAAATGGATGGTTTAATATACTATTTGCAAGTAAGCACTTTTATTTTTGTTTTAAGAAACAAATTGTTAACAAAAATTGTTGAATATATCAGTAGTATGTGTAAATTGGGAAGCAAAGCTGAAAGCTTAAACAACCACCATCGCATTCTTATAAATCATATCATAAACTTTCATTGGCAAAATTTTTTAATTTAACAAACAATTTATCTAGGGATATATTTTGTTGATTTTTGTATCATTTGCTTGTAAAGGTAGCATCTTTTGCTTTACATCAACCGAATGTACTTTATAAGCTACAAAAAAAATGTCATTTTTCTTTCAATGTAGCAGTGTTGTTTGTAACCTAAAACTGCAAGGTACAATGGCAATATCGATGGTTATAAAGTTGTCCAATTGTATAATCTAAAAGATTTTTCAAGTTCATTGGGGTTCAGTATAATCGGCAGTTGATGACTGATAAATGCCATTTTCATAGACCGAGGGCCTTAGATGTCGTATGAAACTAATGAATGATTTTTTTTAGATCGATCGCAAGAAATTCCTTTGGTTTTGCGTGGAGATATAGTTTTGTTGTTGTTGCTATTGTTGTCATTTACTTGTGTGTGTTGTAGATATGCAACTGTTTTGGCTTTTTGATGCCGTTGATATGTAGTCTGATTTTAGTATTACTGTGTTTGTTGCTTCCCTTTACCACTAGCATGGGCGGTTGCGCAATCCGCGGGTACAAAGACCAAAATCATGAAAAAACATATTTGTTATATGATGTGCAATTTGTAATATCTCATATTTATGATCTTTATATGTAAAAAAATATATAAGGAATTTATTTGTAAATATTTTGACATTTTTCTTTAGCTTTTCAGTTTTTTCTTTTGCTATAATAGCATATAAGAAAATCATCAAATTTCTTAATCTCAAAATTTTGCTTTTCTTCGGTTTTTTCCTCAATATTTCGCTTGTTTCACACACGAGAATCATGAAATGAAATGTACAAGTAATCCCAAACTTGTTTATTTTCTATGAATTTTCAACATTTTGAGCACACAGCACATGAATATGGCCAAAATTTGAAAATCCCAAAATTCTAGTTTTTCCTTGCCTTTCAATATTTTGCATGCATCACACAAAATCATTAAATTTTCAACAGGAAAATTGTTCTTTGTTATATTTTGTTTTTCAATATTTTATATGATATAGCATATGAAATGCGTAAAATCTTCGAAATTTTATGTTTTCTTCCTTTTATCAATATTATGCATTGCACATGATGAAATTTTCAAAAATATTAATTTTTTTTGTCTTTTTCGGTTTTTAAATTTTGTGTTATGTATATGTAGCACATGACAATTGCGCAATTTTCAAAATTATATGTTTTCTTCAAATTTACAATATTTTGCAATGAAATTGCGTAATATTTAAAAATCTCATACATTTCTATTTTCTTTAGTTTTTTAATATTTGGCTTGCTATAGTACTTGAAAATCGCGAAAGTTTCAAAAATCTAAAAATATCCGTTTTCTTCGTTTTTTCAATATTTTGAATGTTATATATAGCCCTAAAAAACCGTAATTTTTTCAATATATCAAATTATCTGAGCTTTTCACTTTTTTCAAAATTTACTTGCCATAGCATAAAAAATCGCGAAAGTTTCAAAAATCTAAAAATAATTTCGTTTTGTTTGTTTTTTTTTATATTTTGATTGCTATATTGAACATGAAAATTGTAAAAAAATTAAAATCTCAAATTTCCAGTGCTCTGTACTTTTTAAATATTTTCTTGTTATAGCATGTGAAAATCGTGAAAGTTTCAAAAATCTCATTTTTTCCCGTTTTGTTCGATTTTTCAATATTTGAACGCTCTAGCGCACAAAAATCTCAAAATTTTCAAAAATCGCAAATTTCCCTTGTTTTTCGGTTTTTCAATATTTGTTTGTTATTCTCGTAAATCACAATGTACTCTAAACCTTCTTGTTCAAATTTTTATCATTTTGTATTTTATAGCACATGAATGTCGCAAATATTTTAAAAATTCAAAAAAATTCCGCTTTCTTCAATTTTTCAAAACAAAATTGCGAAATTAAAAAAAAAAATCAATACTATCAATTTTTTAGTATTTTGCTTGGTATAGAAAATAAAGATCGTGACTTTTTCAAAAATATCAAATTTTTTGTTTTATTTCGTTTTTCATTATTTTGCTTCTTATAGCTCATGAAAATCGCTAAACTTTAAAAATCTCAACAAAAAAAATCTTTGATTTCGTATGTTAGCACACGAAAATCGTGAAATTTTAAAATATCTCAAAATTCTCTTTTCTTCATATTTTAATATTTCAAAAAATCCTAAAATGTTTTTCTACCGTGTTTCAATATTTTGCTTGCTAACAAACGAAAATTGTTAATTTTTAAGAAATTCCGATCTATGTTTGCACTTCACTTTCTTAATATTTTGCATTATATAATACATGAAAAATTGTAAAATTTTCAAAAATCTCAAGAACAAAAAATGCTGTATTCTTCCTTTGTCCATTATTTTACATGTTATAACACAAAATTATGAAATTCCAAAAATCTTTTTTTTTGCGGTTTCCAATATTGTACTTGTTCCTGACTTTGAAAAACTTCTTGGTTTCAAGAAAATAAAAGGCTGTGTGAAATAAGTAAAGGTTGCTGATTGTTATTAAGAAATTAACACAACAAAGAAATCCGTCTGACCGACTAAAATCCTTTAGAAATAGATTTTTATTTTTAAAATACACATTTTTTTCTATTCTTCAAATTAATATTTTAAATGTTGTGCAGAAAATCAAAAAATTTAAAATTTTATATTTTCTTTGATTTCAAAATATTTTGCCTGTTGTAGTATACGAAAATCGCAAAATCTAAAAAAATCTCAAGAATTTTTTATTTTTTCGGTTATGTAATATTTTTTGTTTGCATACGAAAGTCTCAATAATTTCTGTTTTCTTCTGTTTTTCTATTTTTCTATAACATGATACATCGCAAGAAAATCGTAAAATTTTCTGTTTTCTTTGTTGCAATATTATGTATGCTATGTATACATAAATAGCAAAATTTCAAAAATATTTAAGTTTTTGGTTTCTTGAAAATTTTAATATTAAGCATATGAAAATAGCTAATTTTCAAAAATGTCAAAAAAAAAATATCTTTGGTTTTTTTATATTTTATTTGCTATATCAAATGAAAATTGTAAAAGTTTTAACTCTGAAATCTTTTATTTTTTTTCCTCACTATTTTTTTATTTTGCATGATATAGCAAAAAAAATCATGAACATTTAAATTATTTTACCAGTAATACTTAAATAGTGAGGAAAAATTGAAAGAGATCTTTGTTCCCCGCCGAACACAGAGACGCGACCGTATAGGTTCGTCTTGCCTGAGATTCGGAGCAGATACTATTTGGTTTTATCCGTCTACCTCTCCGAAGATACCAAGTTGATTTATGGCACCGTGTATCAGAGGTTTAGACGGATGCGGTCGATGTAGCAGACTTCGTCAGATTCCCCCTCGCTTGAGGGGTTTTTGATTGTGGGGACGCTCTTCCCTGCAGGCGCAAGTCCCTGCAGTTAATTACGTTACCGCACCGCGGTAGCAATTTTCTCTTTCTCCAGAATTTCACTTCGTGTCGTGGGTGTTTGTTTTATTTGTGGTTGCCCGTGGATTGTATACGGAGACTAATTTATGTCGTCGCCCGTAGGACGTGGATTAGTCTAAATCCGTATTTTCTTAGATTTGGATTTAGGGTTTTGGTTTAAGAATACGTTAGCCCTATTTAAGGCTAAGATCAACTTAAACTTTTGTTAAGGATACGTTAGCCTAATCTCCAGACTAAGATCAACTTAACGGGATCGTTTGGATCCGACAAGAGAGCAATTGGCTCTATTGTTTAGTTTAATGACATTGCGGTCGATTTCCAGTTTAGGGACATGATGGTCCATCATTCCCATTTGGGGACGAACATTAGTTTAAGGACATTTCGGTCCAACGTTTCCATTTTGGGACGAATATTAGTTTAAGGACGTTTCGGCCCACGAGTTTAAGGACCCCGCAGTCCGTATCAATGTGTGGTTGTCGGGACCCGTCACCTCTCTGAAGACGTTGAAAGATTACAACGACAAATATCAGAGGAGTTCGGAGATGTACCCTTGAACCGGGTATAAATTGGTTTAAGAGAGCAGTTGTGCTCAGCTCAATTTAATTTGAGAACTTACGGCCATGATTGGGTTAAGTCCAGTTGAGAATATTCAACATTTGATTTATCATTGGCCTATTAGGCCTTTGCTTGGGCTCTGCCCTTTATTAATGCATAGCATTGGGCTTTTAATTAAATGCACGGCATTTGTTTTGGTCTAACAGACCTCTGTTTGGGCTCTGTCCCTCTTTAAAGTAATGCATGGTATTTTTATCAGGCCTGTTAGGCCTTTTTAATTGGGCTCTGTCCCTTTTTAAAATAATGCAGAGCATTAAATCTTCTGACAATGTGCCACGTGGCTTGTCAGGCACTTTGCGCCAATTGATGAGCACAAAGCGCAAGTCCATGTGGAGGTGACACGTGTCACGTTCTAGTGAGCGCAAGCGCGGTGCGCCGCTCTGTTGCGCTGCTGACACGTGGCGCGCTCTAGTGAGCGCAAGCGCAGTGCGCTGCTGACACGTGGCGCGCTCTGATGCAGTGCGCCAATTTATGAGAGCAGTGCTCTGTTTTAGAAGCGCATGGCGCAGTCTGTTCTGGGGCTGACACGTGGCACTCTCTGGTGGCTTGCGCCAACCCGAGAGCGCAACAGTGCAATTTTTTCAAGTGCAGGGCACTGTTCAATATCTTGATCCAATTTTGGATCAAAGAAGAGAATCTTTTAAGATTCCAGAACCAATGGTTCATCAAAAGGCAATACCTTTATTTAAATCAGAAAGATCTAAAGAAGAAGTAAATTACTTCTTTTTATTATTATATATTTTTTATTCAAGATCTTGATATTATTTTTAGATCACTGATCTTTTTAGAAGAAAATTCTTCTTTTATTCAAAGGCTTTTACCTTTTTCTTTCTCTGAGTTCTTTCAAAGTTTTCAGAAGATTTCTCTGAGTTCTTTCTGTGTTAATCTCAATAGGTTTTAGACTTGGAGTCTAGGGGCCTTTTTATAGTGCCATTTGATTTGTTAAATCGGTTAAAGAGATTTTTCTCTGAGTGATTTAGGGATTTTTCCCTACCGTTGGAGGGCTTCTGCTTTACAAAAGATAATTTTCTTGTTTTAACAAGATCAGAAAGATCTTTCTAGAAGTTTAATTCTGTTTTAGTGCTGGCACGGTTGGCGCAAGCGCACCTGCGCTTGACACGTGTCGCGCAGCGCAGAGCGCAGCGCACCTGCGCTGCCACGTGCCGCGCAGCGCAACTGCGCTGCCCCGAGTCGCGCAGCGCAGAGCGCAGGTCAGATGAATCGTTGCTTTCTTTATTATTATTTGAATTTCTTTTTCTTTTTCTTTTTTCTTTTTTTTTTTTAAAAAAGCCTTGGTTTGATTGGGGAAACAGAAGCGTTGCTTCATCTCCCGCCTTAGAATTTGAACAAAGGTTTGCTCTGATTGGGGTAAACAAATGCCCCCCCACCGTTGCGCTTACGTGGCCCCAAACGTGAGCGCAGGGGTGGCAGAATTCCAACCGTTGCGGTAACTTTTGGAAATTGAAAGGGCTCTCAATGCCTATAAATAGGACCTTTGGTCCCTTAGATGATTTTCATCTCTTTTGTTAAGAATTTTTATTCAGAGCCTTGCTATCTTGTTTAAACTTTTTTAAGAGTTCAGATTCTATAGAATCTTTAGGTAAAAATTAAAGTAGATTAAATTAATTTTTTAAGAGCCTTGCTCTCAATAGATCCCTGATCTAAAGAAAACCTATTTAGGGTTTCACTTAGCAGAGCTTTGCTCTAAAGGGATCCAGAGAGAATTAAAGAGAACTCTATTAGAGTTCCGTTAATAGAGTTCTGATCTTCTGAAAGGATTTTATTCATAATTTCTTGATTCATTAATGGAGCTTTGCTCCTTTTAAATCATATAGCAGAATTCTTAAGGGTTGCTAATTTTGTCGATTTTCTTTTATAGGAGTGATGGACGCCCACATGTACGATCTCGACGAGATCATCTCTTATGGAGACATCCGCCGCCTCGGCCATTCTCAAAATCGAGAATTCACAAACGCGGAGTGTGCTGAAATCATGAGCCGTTTCGACGCATATAACGGTCAACTGCTTCCCCAACGTTCCTCTCTCCTGAAGCTTATCGTGGGAGCCATCTGGGAAGCGCTTCCCCTATTCTGTTCCGGTGTGCCGCTTAGGGCGTTGGATGCCGCCGAGGATAAGGTGCACTCGGTGTACCTGATGAACTTAATCTCGAAAAGACGGCGAGACAATCTTGTCGATCTCCTGCACCATACCTTCCAACAGTCCGCCATACTCGCTGCTATTTGGAGGGAAGAGGACATCAGTGGGGACCCCGACGCTTGTGCTCACGAAAGAAAGCACACTAGAATGGTTCACCAGGCTTGGAAAGTCTTAGATAAGGTTACTTTCGAGTTCCTCAATCTATGTCCTGGGTCCGAGGTCATACCATTGTAAACCTTTCAATAATGTTGTTTTTGTTTATTGTTTTTATTGATGTAAGAATTTTTCGAGTATGAATAACAAATCTTTTGCCTCCTTCCTTTTATTTTCTGCTTTGTTATTGGCATATTTCTCAAGTAAGCGTAGCCTGTAGGTGATATAGAGCATTCCGTCTTGAATATCTTGGGGAGTAGTGATGGCTTAGGAAGCAGGTTCAGATCTGCTACCTAAGACTTTTCAACTTTATGAGCCGTGAGGGTCTCACAAAGACTTTTCTCCCTACGGATCGAGAGGATCTCGTAGGTGTATTTTCTTCTTAGGAATCGTGAGGATTCCTAAGTGCGTTTTCTCTTATAAGTCGTAAGGATCTTATAAGAGAATTTTCCCTCTTACGAGTTGAGAGGACTCGTAAGCGATTGTTTCCCTCCTTGTCGAGATTCAAGTTTGGAGAGTGAGGCCCGTGGATAGTATGCAAGAGACCGTTTTAGACCGACTTGCAGGGTCCCAGTGCTTAGGAAACAAGTTTTTTTTAATCCCTACTGCCTAAGGCTTTATCTCACAAGTCGAGACGAATCGAGAAGTTCTCACGAAGACACTAATTTCCTCACGAGTCGAGACGAATCGAGATGCTCTCGTCAAGGACACTAGTTTCCCTGACTTGAGGAGGTTGCCAAGGACATTGGTTTCCCTGGGGTTGAAACGAATCGAGGTGTTCCTGCAAAAACGCTAATTTCTCTACGGGTCGACGCGAATCAAGAAGCTCTCATCAAGGACGCTAGTTTCCCTGAATCGAAGTATTTTGCCGAGGACACTGGTTTCCTCGAGGTTGAAACGAATCGAGGTGTTCCTGCAAAGACGCTAATTTCTCTGCGGGTCGACGCGAATCAAGAAGCTCTCATCAAGGACGCTAGTTTCCCTGAGTCGAAATATTTTGCCGAGGACACTGGTTTCCTCGAGGTTGAAACGAATCGAGGTGTTCCTGCAAAGACGCTAATTTCTCTGTGGGTCGACGTGAATCAAGAAGCTCTCATCAAGTACGCTAGTTTCCCTGAGTCGAAGTATTTTGCCGAGGACACTGGTTTCCTCGAGGTTGAAACGAATCGAGGTGTTCCTGCAAAGACGCTAATTTCTCTGCGGGTCGACACGAATCAAGAAGCTCTCATCAAGGACGCTAGTTTCCCTGAGTCGAAGTATTTGCCAAGGACACTGATTTCCTCGGAGTTGAAACGAATCGGGGTATTCCTGCAAAGACACCGGTTTCTCTGCGGGCCGGCGCGAATCAAGAAGCTCTCATCAAGGACGCTGATTTCCCTGAATCGAGGTATTTTGCCGAGGACACTGGTTTCCTCGAGGTTGAAACGAATCGGAGTATTCCTGCAAAGACACTGGTTTCTCTGCAGGCCGACGCGAATCAAGAAACTCTCATCAAGGACGCTGATTTCCCTGAATCGAGGTATTTTGCCGAGGACACTGGTTTCCTCGAGGTTGAAACGAATCGGAGTATTCCTGCAAAGACACTGGTTTCTCTGCGGGCCGACGCGAATCAAGGAGTTCTCATCAAGGACGCTGGTTTCCCTGAGTCGAAGTATTTTGCCGAGGACACTGGTTTCCTCAGAGTTGAAACGAATCGGGGTATTCCTGCAAAGACACTGGTTTCTCTGCGGGCCGACGCGAATCAAGGAGTTCTCGTCAAGGACACTGGTTTCCCTGAGTCGAAGTATTTTTCCGAGGACACTGGTTTCCTCGGAGTTGAAACGAATCGGGGTATTCCTGCAAAGACACTGGTTTCTCTGCGGGCCGACACGAATCAAGGAGTTCTCATCAAGGACACCGGTTTCCCTGAGTCGAAGTATTTTGCCGAGGACACTGGTTTCCTCGGAGTTGAAACGAATCGGGGTATTCCTGCAAAGACACTGGTTTCTCTGCGGGCCGACGCGAATCAAGAAGCTCTCATCAAGGACACTGGTTTCCCTGAGTCGAAGTATTTTGCCGAGGACACTGGTTTCCTCGGAGTTGAAACGAATCGGGGTATTTCTGCAAAGACACTGGTTTCTCTGCGGGCCGACGCGAATCAAGAAGCTCTCATCAAGGACGCTAGTTTCCCTGAGGTTGAAACGAGTCGAGGTATTCCTGCAAAGACACTGGTTTCCCTGCGGGTCGACGCGAATCGAGGTGCTCTCGTCAAGGACACTGGTTTCCCTGAATCGAGGTAATGTGTCTTTCGGGTTTTATATGAGTTACCGTCAAGACCTTGAAGCTAGGAATTCGGCCTTCGCTTCGCTTGCTGTGGTGTGTCCGAATCCTGTTGGAGGAGGGACGTTGTAGTGACATTTCGTCTGCTGTGTAGAGACGAACGCCGAAGTGGTGATCACTTCACGCTGGGGTGAGATAATCTCCGATTGTCTTTCGGGCTTCATATGAGTTGCCGTCAAGACTTGGCTCCGTATTTCTGATGGAGCATGGGGAGGGAAGATATGTTGCCTTCTGTGTTTGCGTCCCTGGATTGTATACAGGGATCGATGTGATCTCACCTGTAGGGCAAAAGTTTCACTCATTTTTTTATATTATTATTTTATTTCCGCGATGCTCTATCATTTCA
Organism: Agapanthus africanus; assembly: GCA_030015575.1. Lineage (NCBI taxonomy): Eukaryota > Viridiplantae > Streptophyta > Magnoliopsida > Asparagales > Amaryllidaceae > Agapanthus > Agapanthus africanus. The sequence goes on from CM057340.1 coordinate 665,297,097, forward strand.
GCTTTTATATCGTGAAGGTCGCGATTGCCCAATCATTTCGGCTATTTTTTGTGGTGCCCAATCATTTCGGCTATTTATTTTATTTTCACTCGCTGCTTTTTATTGCGAGTTGCCCCATCATTTCGGCTATTTTGCATGCATACATTTTTACTTGCTGTTTTTTATTACAAGTTGCCCCATCATTTCGGCTATTTTGTATGCACGTATGGCTCGCTGATTTTTTTATCGCGAGTGTGGATCTTGGAATCTGACGCCAATCTTAGTATCAGCATCGCTACGACTGGAATATTGCCAGGAGCGAATCATCATTTGCCATGAAAGGACTTGGAATTTGATACCGACTTAGGCATCAGCATCGCTACAACTGGGATATTTCCAGGAGTGAATCATCATTTTCCTCTGTCGATTTTGAACAAAGGTGGCTTAGTAAACAGGGTTAGGATTCTGTCGACTAAGGCTTTTGACTTCATGAGCCGTAAGGGTCTCACAGAGGTATTTCTCCCTGCGAGTCGTGAGGATCTCGTAGGTGTGTTTTCTTCTTAGGAATCGTGAGGATTCCTAAGTGTTTATTCCCCTGTAAGTCGTAAGGATCTTACTAGAGGGTGTTCTCCTTATAAGTCGAAAGGACTTACAAGGGTCGTTCACCATATGGACATATCCTTAGCCACGGGTTGGACTTGGTTAGGGAAATGTTTATTCGCGCCCGTGGATTGTATACAAGGGTCAGTATGAGCCGCTTGTAGGGCAATATCGAAGGTTGTGGGAGTTGCTTAAGAACAGGTTAAGGTTTCTGTAACTTAAGACTTTCAAATCTTATGAGCCGTGAGGGTCCCATAAGAGAGTTCTCCTTACGAGTCGTGAGGATCTCGCAAGTGTATATTCTCCTTAGGAATCGTGGGGATCCCTAAGTGTGTTTCTCCCTTGTGAGTCGTAAGGATCTCACGCGGGTGGTTTCTCCTTACAAGGTCGAGAGGACCCTCTAAGTGTCCTTTAAAGAGGTTGCGCCCTTTTGGGTTTTCACAAACACTCGCCGGTAGCCCTGCTGTTTTTACTCACGGAAACCTTTCAGGTTTTCATCCGTGCCCATTTCGCTTATGGACATACCGTCTTTTTTTTAATTCTTTTTATTCTTTTTTTTCTAACGAGGTCGCGCTCTTTCGGGTTTTCACGAACACTCACCGGTAGCCCTGCTGTTTTTACTCACGGAGCCCTTTCGGGTTTTCATTCGCGCCCATTTCGCTTATGGACATATCGTCTTTATTATTATATATTTTTTTATTCTCTTTTTTTATATATATCGTCAGCCTGAGGATGCTGCGGTAGTTTAAAGACGTCTCGGTCGTCAGCTAGTTTTAGGACGTAGTGGTCCATCATTAGTTTAAGGACATTTCGGTCCGTCGGCCAGCTACTACCTATAGAGTTTTGGGCTTGGGAAGATAGAGAGCAGACATAGTCGTCGTCGTCTATCATTGACCTAGGCCGTAACTCATTAGGCGTAGTATTTCTTCAGGAAGCGACCGTTTATGGGCCCGAAAGGTCTTTCACCGTGCATATCCATGAGTAGATAGGCTCCACCCTGGTAGACCTTATCTATGATGTACGGGCCTTCATAGTTCAGCTCGAATTTTCCCCGCTTGGCACGATTGGGGATCATAGGTCTTTTGACCACTAGCACGAGTTCGCCATGGCGGAATGTCTTCGGCCTGGTCAATCTTTCATATGAGCGCGTCATCTTTGCTTTATAAGCCTCCAGATTTTGTTGCGCTATGAGCCGGGTTTCATCAAGGGCATCAAGCTCCTCAAGCCGAAGGTGAGCGTTTTCTTCGTCCGTCAGCTCGTAGTGGACTGCCACTCGTAGAGAGGGTAATTCTATCTCGAGGGGGAGTACTGCTTCTGTACCGAAGACTAACGCGTACGGCGTTGTGTTCGTGGCCGTCTTGAACGTAGTTCGATACACCTAGAGAGCTTCTTGCAGTCTCTCGTGCCAGTCCTTTTTATTTCGGGACACCGTCTTTTTCACGATCTTCGTCAAGGTCTTGTTGAAGGACTCAGCTAGACCGTTAGCCCTGGGATTATAGACCGAAGAGTATCTCCAGTCTATGTTATGTTGTTGTGCGAAGCGGCTGATCTTGTGGCTTCTGTAGGCTGGCCCGTTATCGGAGATGATCCGTCGCGGAGTTCCAAACCGTTAAATGACGTCCGTCTTGAAGAAATGGAGGATATTCTCCGTCTTCACTTCCCTCAGCGGTACTGCTTCTGCCCATTTGGAGAAGTAGTCAGTCGTCGCCAAGATGAATCGATGTCCCCTGGACGATGCTGGTTCGATGGGGCCGATTACATCAGTCCCCCACATTTCGAACGGTCAGCTAGCCACTGTTGGATGTAGAGGATTTGGGTGCTGATGGATGAAGTCCCCATGAATTTGGCATGAGTGGCATTGCTTCGCATATTCGAGGCAGTCCTGAATCATCGTTGGCCAATAATAGCCCATCCGTTTAATCTTCAACTTCATCTTCGGGCCTGCTTGGTGAGAACCGCAGAGTCCGTCGTGAACTTCCTGAACGACCCTTTTCGCCTCCTCAGGTCCTAGACATCTCAACCACAGAGAATCAAACGACCTTTTGTACAGAGTATCATTGACGAAGGCAAAAGACAGAGCTCGTTTCATAAGCTGATGTCTTGAGGACGCATCTTCAGGCGTTCGACGGGTTTTGAAGTAGTCTATAAATACCTCTCTCTAATCCTCAGCCTTTTCCAGGTCTTTTATTTGCATAGCCATTTGCTCAGTCGCTCCCTTCTCTTCGGGTGATTCCGGAGATATTTCCGCTGGGGCGAGCACCCGACGGCTTTGTACCACGATTCTGACGTCATCGAGGTTCTCATCAGCCAGTTCCTTAGCGAGCTTGGCTAACGCGTTCGCCTTGCTATTCTCTGCATGCGGTATATTTTCCAAAGTGTAGGAAGGAATTTGGGTCAACAATTGTTGCACCTTTTCGCCGTACTTCACCAGTTCTGGCTTGCACGTCTGGTAGTCGTCATTTTACTTGACTAACGACCAGTTGGGAATCTCCATATATGAGGAGGTTTTCAATTCCCATGTCGATGGCGATCTCGAGGCCTGCTATTAAAGCTTCGTATTCGGCTTCATTATTTGTCCTCGGCTCTGTTAAGGAGAAAGCAAAGCGCATTATCCCTCCTTGTGGAGTTACGAAGATGAGACCCATCCCCGATTTGATTATAGGGATGCTTTGTTTGCGCTTCTTTATGGAAGATGCTCTGTCGAAATAGAGTTCCCATCGGGTATCACTACCGTTGATTGCATCAAACACATGTTCGTCTGGCAGCTCGCAATTCAAAGGAGAATTGGTAGGTATCGGGTGCTCAACGAGGAAGTCAGCGATGGCCTGGCCTTTCACTGCCTTGAGAGGCTGGTAGGTTATTGAAAACTCCATTAAGAGCAAGACCCATTTAGCGAGTCTCCCTGTCAATATGGCCTTCGACATTAAATATTTAAGAGGGTCCAACTTCGAAACAAGACTGACTTCATGCGCCAACGCGTAGTGCCTGAGCTTTGTTATCGCGAAGATCAATGCCAGACAGTGTTTTTCGATGGGGGAGTAGTTGCTTTCTGCCTTCCAGGAGAACTCGACTTAAGTAATAAAGAGCTCTTTCTTTCCCTTGGTCGTTCTCTTGTGCCCATAATGCGCCTAAGGAACCTTTGAGGGTGGTTGTATATAGAATGAGAGGCTTTCCCTTGACCGGAGCAGCCAATACTGGAGGATTCTTCAGGTATTGTTTGATTTCGTCTAGCGCGCTCTGGCATTTGTGATCCCAGACGAACGGGGTTCCCTTCTTCATCAGGTGACTATAAGGACGGCACTTGCCTGAAAGGTTGGCTATAAATCGCTGGATGTATGCGAGCTTCCCTTGGAAAGACCGCAATTGCTTGAGAGTCCTTGGCGGAGGCATTTCCATGATCGCCTTGATCTTTGACGGATCTATCTCGATACCTCAGTGTCGGACGATGAATCCCAGGAATTTGCCCGAGAAAACTCCGAATGCGCACTTGAGAGGGTTCATCTTCAAGTTGTATTGTCGAAGGCGTTGAAATACGGTCTTCAGATGCTCTAAATGCTCCTCGTATGATTTGCTTTTAACCACGAGGTCGTCGATATAGCATTCGACGATTTCATTTATAAGTTCATCGAAGATATTTGTCATGACCCTCTGATAGGTGGCACCGGCGTTCTTTAGACCGAAGGGCATAACTTTGTAGCAGAATATACCCAGCGGGGTCCGGAAAGCGGTGTGCTTCTGGTCTTCAGGGTGTATCTTTATCTGATTATATCCTGATGAGCCGTCCATGGAGGAGAAAACTTCATGAGTGGACGTGTTATCTATCATCAGCTCGGTGACTGGCACTGGGAAGTCGTCCTTCGGGCAGGTTTTATTGAGATCCCGAAAGTCTACACATATGCGCACCGTCCCATTTTTCTTCATTACCGGGACGATATTGGCGATCCAGTCAGGATATTGAACTTCCTGGATGAAGCCGGAGTCAATCAGCTTCTTGACCTCGGCGTTGATGCGCATCTCAAGCTCGAGCCGCATTTTTCTCGGTGCTTGTTTGATTGGTTTAACGTCCGGGGATATCGCCAATTTATGCACAGCAATTTCTGGATCTAGTCCTGGTATTTCGGAATAGTTCTACGCGAAGCAATCTCTATACTGTATAAGCACGTCTTTTAATGAAGCCACCCTTTCTTCAGATAGCAGTTCACTAACGAATGTTGGTCGCGGGTCGTTCGCCATCCCCAACTCAATTTTCTTGAGGTTATCCGCAGTGGCATGTATTCCATCTTCCAGCTCTTTCGGCGCTGGTGGGAATTCCGAGATCACCCCGTCACCGTTGTTTTCGAAGCACCAGGGAAGGTCATTTATATTCTTGGGCTCTTCTTTTAATATCGTTATCATATGACAGGTACGCACTCGCTTCCAAGACCGATGTGGATCTGGTTCTGCTCTCGCGGCTTTGGGCTCATGTTTCTGTGGCGGTGTTACCCTCCAACTGTCAGATAGAGCGAACTTACCGAGCTGATACTGATCTTCGACCCAGTTCTTGAAGGTGAAGCAATCTTCGAGAGGGTGTCGTATTACCTTGTGATAAGAGCAATAGTTCGGGTGTGAGACTTCGCCTACTTGTTCGGGGTGCTTGGACTCCGGAAGTGTAAGCATTTGATGCTTTATAGCTAGGTCAAGTATCTTCCTCGTCTTGTCTTGAGGAAAAGAGTATGCTCGACTCATCTTCTTCATAAGGGACAAATCCGGACCGCTCGATTCTCGACTGCGTGGCTTCTTGGTCCCGCTTTGTTGTTGCTGAACGCCTTTTCCGCTTTTTGACTTGTTTCTGCCTCTGCGTTGCGCCTTTTTTACAACAGGTTGACAGGGAGCCGCGTTTTCGTCTTTCATAGCCTATTAAAGGAGGCGTTGCGTTCTGGCTTTCTCGTAGATGGTTATTTCGCGGTTGTGGTCGACTCGAACTTTTTGACCAGCTTCCCTTATAAGCTTATCCATTTGTTCTTCGAATGACGGACTGAGCATTTTTACGTCGGGGACTTTTTCTGGCTCAGGGTTAGTATCTTCCCATTGAGCGTCCCCTTCTTCATCAAAGTTATGCACAACATAGCAGTCGCGGAGTATCTCCCGTTTCTTGGACCGAACATATCCAAGCCCGATTGTTTCCATTCTCCCATTGGGCAATTTGTGCTGAGTTCCGGGAACGTTCCAGACCCTGTCATAGAATTTGGCTTTTCGAGCGGTCTGTTTGAAGGGTATCCCTTGGCGCTTCAATAGTCTTTTCAATCCTTCCGTGTAATATCTAGGCAAACGGATGGGCTGAAGCCTGTCAAGTGCAGGATCTGCGCCGTGCCAGATTTCTTTCTCCACTTTAGTTTTCCCGGAGCGGTAGAATAGAATCGCATTTTCACCTTCTCGCCTGGGAGGGACATAGAATTTCTGCAGCTTTTCCACACTATAGGTATTAAGCGCGTCCAGTTCTTTATGATGTTTGGGTGGAACCATGGCGACTTGCAGACTTTGCTCTTCATTAAAGAAAGTTTGTATTGAAGGTCGAGCGGAGAATACAGCATGAACTTCATCTTCCGAATCGCTGCCAAAGATCAATAGAGGAGCGGACGGTCCCGGTTTGTTGTGTTGGGGTGGCCCGAAATAGACTATCTCTTCGTTCTCCTCGGTATCGCTCCCGAAGACCGGAATGGTGGCGTTAGCTTTGTTCTCTGGCTTGTGACACCTCTCTGTGTCTTCGAAATTCGGTAAGAAGTATTTTGCATCTTCATATTTGGGGACTTCGTTCACAGAGAATGGGTTCAACTCTCCTGTTACGGTATACTCGAGACCATCCTTGAAATACTTCATACACTGATGTTGGGTAGAAAGGATGATGTTGTACTCGTGTAACCAAGGCCGGCCGAGCAAAGCATTATAGTATGTCTTCGTGTCTATGACGTGGAATTTAATGTCCGTGACGAGCAGCCCAAAGCGCAACGTCAGTATCACAGACCCGAGAGTTTATGATGATTGAGAGTCGAACCCGGAGATGGTGATCTTGTCTCGAGCGAGGTGCTGGACGCTCATGCAGATTTCCTTCAATACCCGTACATTGAGGAGATTGACGGAAGACCCATTGTCAACCAAGATTTTGCCTATTTTTATATCGTGGCAATATCCTGATACATAGAGGGGGCGATTGTGTTCGCACGTCCCAAGGAGGAGGTCTTCATCACCGAAAGTGACATCAGCTGTGTGCACTTCTTCCAGCTCGTCCTTCATCTTTTCTTCGGTGAGAAAAGCTTGGAATTGCTCTGGCTCATGTAGCGCTTTGATCAACGAATCTCTTGCTTCTTTTGATAGTAGAAGGGCGTCAAGAATGCTGAGCTGCGAAGGTAGCTTCCTCAAGTGTGCTAGAACGTTGTAGTCCACCTTATTTCTCTTTGGCGGGCCCTTGGCGATTAGCTCTTCCACAACTTGGTCATCCAGGGCAATATCCTTAGAGACCTTCTCTTTTCCCTTATCTTTTTTATTTGAGGGTCCAAGATTCTTTTCGGGTAGCGTACGATTACGCAGCCGGATATTTTCGCAGGCCTTCGGCTCTTCCTCTTTTCCCGAGGTGAACTCTTTAAAGAGAGGGATAAGCTCCATTTCCTCGTCAGAGTCGCTCCCAAATGTCAGAACTTGCGCTTCCCCGGCGTTAACCATGCGACAGTCGCCGGTAGTTCTTCTAAGCTCTTCGGTCGTACTTTTTCGCTCCCGGCGAGTTTTGCGCTTTTCCCACTTAAAATGTTGCCGGTGAGCGACATATCCCTGCCACCATTTATTGAAAGCTTTGCACTCTTCGGTGGGGTGCGAAACCTTCCGATGATATAAGCAATATGAAGGGTGCATTTCCGCTTTGCCGGCAATGTTTCCTTCAGAGGGTAGCAGCTTCATCCCCATCGACATGGCTTTAGCAAACCTCTTCCTCGTCTTGAATTTGATTTTGTCCGCAATGGATGTACTTTGATTTGACGGGAGTGTCTCGACCTTTTCGTCTAATCGACGGCGCTTAGCCTTTTTAAATATGAGCGTCTCGCGTTCCCGATCAGCCTTACTTTTCAACAGAGCTTCATTGAGGAATGCATCAATGGTTTCATCTGATGGCTCCAGAAGTTTTGGTTCAGGATCTGCCCCCAGCTTCTCAGTGCAAAGAGTTCTCTCATCATCCGTAAACGAGTGGGAGATCATATGACAACTCGCCACGTATTCCTCGGATTCATTCGACGAGCTCTCTCCCTCATCTTCCTCTTGAAAGACGTGGTTGAGGAACTCCTGGAGTGTGACGGGAATCCATGCCTTTTGATTGTATTCCTCTAGCGCGTCAATTTGTTTCTGTAAGTCCATGCGCTTGTCACCAGGCTTCACGGGCTTTTTGGATCTCTTCTTCTTCTTCTTTGAAGATTTCGACGGCTGGGTATGAATGCTTGGGCCATCACCACCGATCATTGGAGTTGGGCGCGGCTTCAATATCCCTTCAATGATCTGGGGTTCTAGCGGGTTCTTCCACCTGACCGCCGGGCATGTCTTGAGATCATTCAGCATCCTTTTGGTTTTGGCTGATAACACAACCTCCCATGGAGCTTCTTCAACAAGGGAGCACGTTGCCCCCGGCGTATTCACCTTTTTAGAAGTATGAGGTTGCGGCGGGTTCACCTTCCATCTTTCGGATAACGCGAACTTGTCTTGCTGATATTGATCTTCAATCCAGTTTTTGAAGTCGTAGCAATCTTCAATCGGATGACCCAATACTCGGTGATAGGGACAGTAATTGGGATCATTGACGTCGTTTGGTTGCGACGGACGTCTTGACTCCGGTAGATTAATGAGTCTTTTACGCAATGCCAGTTCAAACAGTCTTCTCGTTTTATTCTGAGGAAACGAGTAAGGGCGTGCCAGCCTCTCCTCGAGGGACAGGTGTGGACGCATATTGTTTTGACGAACAACCGGCTTCAAGTTGCTCGGCTGTTGTTGAGCATTGGCGACGACGATCGCTTTCCCTTTCCCCTTCTCATTTCGATAGTCCGGCTTTGGAGGAGACGGTCTGTGACCCATCTGATCCATCTGGGCTAACTTATCGATCAAGGCTTGGAACGTGGTTGGTTTAAAGAACATCATGAACTGTGAAATAGTTGCATGAGGATCTAAGGTGCCTACGAACATGCCCACCGTTGGCGCTTCTTCGATGCGCTGTTCACACTTCGACCACAAGTTCCGCCACCGGATTGCATATTGAACCCAGGTTTCGCCCGACTTTACTCTAGCATTGATTAAAGCTGTTATCGGAGTACGCTCGCTGGCGCTTGTGAAACGCTGGGTAAACAACAACTCCATTTCAGCGAAGGTTTTAACGGAGTCGTTCGGAAGCTCGGAATACCATTCAAACGCCGTCTCCGACAAGCTGCCAACGAACTGGCGAAGCAGGAGCTTATCATCGCCATCAGTATTGCCACAAAGAGCCCTGAACTGGGCAACATGTTGATGGGGATTGCCTGTCCCCTTGTAGACATGAAATTTTGGGATCGTGTAGCCCGGCGGGTATTTGATCTGATCATACCAGCTCGGATATGGTCGCCCCGTTTTGACAACTTGACCGGCTGCCTCAGTTGCCTGGTGAACCCGTATCTGCTGAGCTATATATTCGTCCAGGTCAGCTTTGGAAATTGTCTCCTCCTTGGCTATTGAAAGAGCCGGCAGAGGATTTGATGTTTCTTCTATGTCATCTTCAAGGACGATCGAAGGATCTTCGGCAGGAGGATTTTGCTGGATCATCATACCTACCATGTCCTGGAACAGAAGGGCCATTCGTTTTATATTGGCTTCTTGTTCTGCAGCCTCTTTGTCCTTCTTTTCCAGTATCCTGCGAAGGAATTTGGCGTTGATTTCTTGCTCCTGGCGCTGATCCGAGGATGCTTCTGGGCTTTCTTTTGGCCCAGTGAGTGCTGCTATCGCAGTCATCATTTCTTAGAGCTTCTGCTGTTGCTCCTGAGCTTTAGTCACCGATCGCATAAGCGGTCTATGACCTGTGGATATACGGCTATCCTCTTTCCCAGACGCCATGTAGACGGTGTATACCACAATGCCCCCAGACATAGAGCGTTTGGGCTCACTACCTTTGACATTCGTCGCAGGCATGGGGACTTTCTCCGGCCTTCTTCTCTTGTGGGCCGTCGAAGTTGAGGGGGCCGTTGCTTTGGGCACCCAGGTGGCCGTCGTCTTCTGTTGCTTAACGGGGCTGTCTTCCTCCTGTCGGACCTTCGACTTCTTATGCTGGTGATAGAAATTCGGATCAATCACCGATTCTCGGACTCGTCGCCAAGTCTTGTAGATCCTGGAAGACAGCCGTTGAGGAGACTGCTCCGGCTTTTCTGGTTCTGCTTCCACGGCGGTCTCTACCGGTAGAGGAGATCTTTTGAGCACCGCAGTTGGTGAATTTCTGCGTACCCTGTTCAGCAGCTCAAAGCTGTTCCCAGTTGGAACAGCAGCATTAACTTCCACCGTTGGAGCTGGTGGCGTTAGCCCAGAGGGGGAGTTGCCCCCAGTCTTCCTTATCCGGTGCCAGTGGCGACGTCGGGCGTGACAGGTTGTTGGGATTGGTTCAGCGACGGCTTCGTCTTGCCCCTTGTTCTGTGGATGGGATGCTACCGGTGTTAGCCTCTTTAAGACTGACGTTCGTTGAGAAGCTACGTCCAACCGGTCAAAAACAGATTTCTGAGCGGGAGCGGGAACGAGAGCAGTCAGTCTCGCGAAGACCGACCCTCTGGGAGGAGAAGCCGCCTTGACGACTTCAGGAGCAGCTATCTTTTTTGGGATGGCCACTTCAGGTGTTATGGGATTCTTGATAGGCCCTTTGGTGCTCGAGCTCAGCCTGGTGAAAACTGAAGAATTGGACGACCCGTTGAGAGGGGCCGTGGGAGTAGCAAGTCGATCGAAGACCGACTTCTTTGAAGCTTATGGTACGTGCACTGGGATGTTAATGCTCACTGGCGGGAGCATGGTCCCAAAGAACAGACCGGTGGTAGCCTGAGTCACTTGCTCCACAGGCATAGTGAACAGGGAAGCAGCCTGCGGTCCATAGGCTACACCTCCAGGTGAGGCGGAGCGTCGGTTGCATTTGCATTTGGAGCAGTTTGATCAGTTGGACGCCATTGCTGTTTGATTTCTGCGCCAAGCAAGAGACCAAATCTTAGTAACTTGAAACCCGAGGGAAACCATTAACAAACCGCGATTCGTTCGCGAAGACGACACACGAAGTGTGGAGTGGAAACAGGAAGAGGTCCCACCGGGCATGCCAGAATCTGTTCCCCGCCGAACACAGAGACGCGACCGCGTAGGTTTGTCTTTCCTGAGATTCGGGGCAGATGCTATTTGGTTTTATCCGTCTACCTCTCCGAAGATGCCAAGTTGATTTATGGCACCGTGTATCGGAGGTTTAGAAGGATGCGGCCGATGTAGCAAACTTCGTCAGATTCCCCCTCGCTTGAGGGGTTTTTGATTGTGGGGACGCTCTTCCCTGCAGGCGCAAGCTCCTGCAGTTAATTACGCTACCGCACCGCGGTAGCAACTTTCTCCTTCTCTAGAATTCCACTTCGTGTCGTGGGTGTTTGTTTTTTTTGTGGTTGCCCATAGATTGTATACGGAGACTAATTTATGTCGTCGCCCGTAAGACGTGGATTAGTCCAAATCCGTATTTTCTTAGATTTGGGTTTTGGGTTTTGGTTTAAGGATACGTTAGCCCTATTTAAGGCTAAGATCAACTTAAACTTTTGTTAAGGATACGTAAGCCTAATCTCCAGACTAGGATCAACCTAACGGGATCGTTTGGATCCGACAAGAGAGCAATTGGTTCTATTGTTTAGTTTAATGACATTGCGGTCGATTTCCAGTTTAGGGACATGATGGTCCATCATTCCCATTTGGGGACGAACATTAGTTTAAGGACATTTCGGTCCAACTGTTTCGCCCAATCAGAGCAAAGCTCTGTTTGAATTCAAAATTTAAATTTTTGAAGCAACGCTTCAAGTCTCAGGCGCAACGCGCCGCGTGTCTGGCGCTAATACATCAGCGCAGCGCCCAAGAAGGCGCACCCAATCAGAGCAAAGCTCTGTTTAAAGGAAGCAACGCTTCAGATCCTTTGCGCTGCGCGCGACGCGCCACGTGTCCAGCGCAGATACATTAGCGCAGCGCGCCCAATTAGAGCAAGGCTCTGTTAAAGGAAGTGCCGCGCTGCGCTCTGCGCTGTGCGACACGTTGCAGCACAGTTGCGCTGCGCGACACGTGTCAGCACAGATGCGCAAGCGCAGAAAAAGGGGGCTAAGTGCCAAAGGCAATTTAGCCATGCAAAATTACATGCACTTGATAACAACAAATTAAAATACGATGCACAAGCACAACAAAGAGCTCAAATAAAAAGAACACTTAACAGATAATAAAATAATTAATTAAAACATTTATTTATTATTAAATTTAAAAAAGATCGCCAAATACGGGATCAGAGAGACAAGGGTTCACAAAAAGGAAAAGAAAATTATTCAGCTCCCTCTCCGCCTTCTCCATCACGTCGAAGCGGCGATCTTCCCGAGGGGTAGCCATCCAACGGTCGACGCCGCACTCCTGGGAAAAAGTGGCGATGACGACTCGACGAGCCCGTATCTGGCTCAGCAAGTGGAAGGAGAAGTCCCTCAGGGCTTTGGTGATCAAGAGCGCTTCGAAAAAGCTCTCGATCTTATCCTCGGCCACATCAAGTACTGCCGAGGACATCTCCGCCGGAAGGGGGGGAATGTCGGCGAGCACCGAGGCAAGGATCATCCGAAGCCAAATAGAATTCGGAGGCAAAGGAGACCCCACACGAGTCGAAAGCTCGTACATGGCGGCATCGCATTGTTCATCTGAAAGAGAGGAGTCCACCAAGTGCGCAGCAAAACGGGGAACGACGTCTCGGATCGGCACTTCCCACGGTTGTCGGCGGGCATGAGGACGGTTGCAAGCCATGATTAAAGAAGTTCTCCAAAGGTGGGGAAAGGAAAGGCTTGGCCTTGAGTTATATATAGATCCAAACACAGAAAATTCTGTGCGCAGCGGAGTTATTTCCAAGCCCGGGAAATTATAATTTCGGGAATACAAGTTTGACTTGAAAAGAGGAGATGAAGCGGCGCTTCTGATTCTCCAAAATTTAAACTTTAACAAATGAAGCAACGCTTCAGATCCTCTGCGTTGAGCGCAACGCGCCACGTGTCAGGCGCAGATGTATCAGCGCTGCGCCCAAGAAGACGCGCCCAATCAGAGCAGAGCTCTATTTGCCTGAAGCAACGCTTCAGTTGCGCTGCGCTCTGCGCTGCGCGACACGTGTCAGCGCAGATGCGCTAGCGCAGTTGCGCTGCACTCTGCGCTGCGCGACACGTGTCAGCGCAGATGCGCTAGCGCAATTGCGCTGCGCGACACGTGTCAGCGCAGATGCGCTAGCGCTCTGCGCTGCGTAACACGTGTCATGCGCTGGGGCATCTGCGCCAAACTAAATTAAGATTTTTAAGAAATCTTTTCTGTTCTTGTTAAAACAAGAAGATTTTCTTCTGCAAAGCAGAAGCCCTTGGATCAAAGATCCAACGGTGGGGAAAATTCCCCAAATCACTCAGAGGATGATCTCTTTAACAAATTTAACTAATTTGTGAGCACTATAAAAAGGACCCTAAGCCTCAATTCAAAGGCATCGAGGTTTTTCTTGAGAATTCAAGAACTTTAAACAGAGAGAACTCCGAGAAGATTTCAAGAAAAAGGTAAAGAACCTTCATGGATTAGAAGAAATTTCTTCTAATAGATCATTGGTCTAAAAACAAGATCAATGATTTTCAAATAAAAAACAGTGCTTTGCACTTTTATGAACCTCTGGTTCTTCAAATAAAGAAAAATTTATTTTTCTTTGATCTATTTCAGATCAAGAAATTAGACAGTGCTTTGCATTTTTATGAACCTCTGGTTCTTCAAATAAAGAAAAATTTATTTTTCTTTGATCTAATTCAGATCAAGAAATTAAACAGTGCTTTGCACTTCCCTTCTTGAATCTAAAAGATTCTTAGTGCTTTGCACTTCCAAACTGCGCCGTTGCGCTCTTGAGAGAGCGCCACGTGTCGGCTGTAAAAATCACTTGCGCTAAGTGCCATTAAGATAGAGATTTGTTCTCTGGAATTGGCGTAACTCGCTGAGAGCACACCACGTGTCTCCAGCGCAACAGCGCAGCTCGCTATACTGTTGCGCTTGCGCTCCCCAGAGCATGACACGTGTCATCACCATATGAGCTTGCGCTCAGTGATTGGCGCAAAGCGCCTAACAAATGCAATGCATTTCACTTCCTGAAGGGCCAAGCCCAATTAAAAGGCTTAACAAGCCTAATATATAAAATGATGTGCATTATTTGGAAGGGCAGAGCCCAATTGAAAGGTCCAACGGACCAAAATAAATGATCTGCATCATAATAAAAAAGGGCAGATCCCAATCAAAATGGGCATAAATGGCCTGAAGTAATGCAATGCATTATTTAAGTATGGGCAAAGCCCTAGCACAGGTCTAATAAAAAAATAATAAATGATGGTGTTGAACATTTTCAACTGAACTTAGCCCAATTTTGGCCGTAAGTCCTTAAATTAAATTGACTGAGCAAAATGGCTCTCCTAAATCAATTTACGTCCGGTTCGAGGGTACATCTCCGAACTCCTTTGACATCTATCGTTGTAATTCCTCAACGACGTCAAAGAGGTGACGGGTCCCAACGACCACACATCAATATGGACTGCGGGGTCCTTAAAACTCGTGGACCGAAACGTCCTTAAACTAATATCGGACCGAAACGTCCTTAAACTAATGATGGACCGAAACGTCCTTAAACTAATGATGGACCGAGACGTCCCTAAACTAATGATGGACCACTACGTCCTTAAACTGGCGATGGACCGAAACGTCCTTAAACTAATGATGGACCACTACGTCCTTAAACTGGCGACGGACCGAAACGTCCCTAAACTAATAATGGACCACTACGTCCTTAAACTGGCGCAATAGAGTCCGAATGCTCTTTTACCGGATCTAAACGGTCCCGTCTAAGTTGATCTTAGCCCCAAATACGGTTAATGTGTCCTTAGATATTTAAATAAACAATAAAACTCCAAATCAACTTTGGTTCAAGGGTATATTTCTGAACTCCTCTGACGCCTGTCGTTGTAATCCCTCAATGACGTCAGAGAGGTGACGAGTCCCGAAGGCCAGATAATTAAATCAATCACTACGTCAAGTCGACCTTAGTCCAAAACAGGACTAACGTATCCTTGATGAACGTTTAAGTTGATCTTAGCCGCAACGCGACTAATGCATCCTTAAACTAAAAACACCAAACCCAAATCTAAGTAAATGCGGATTTGGACTAATCCACGTCCTACGGGCGACGGCATTACTCAGTCTCCGTATACAATCCACGGGCAACCACAAACAAAACAAACACACATTATACGAAGTGAAATTCTGGAGAAGGAGAAAGTTGTTACTGCAATGCGGTAGCGTAATTAACTGCAGGGGCTTGCGCCTGCTGGGAAGAGCGTCCCCACAATCAAAAAACCCTCACCCTGAGGGGGAATCTGACGAAGTCTGCTACATCGGCCGCATCCGTCTAAACCTCCGATACACGGTGCCATAAATCAACTTGGCATCTTCGGAGAGATAAACGGATAAAACCAAATAGCATCTGCCCCGAACCCCAGGCACGGACGCGAAGTCCAGGCCGCCGTTCGGAGGTAAACAGATTCTGGCACGCCCGGTGGGACCTTTTCCTCTTTCCACTCCACACTTCGTGTGTAGTCTTCGCGAACCAATCGCGGTTTGTTAAATGGTTGCCTACGGATTTCAAGTTGCTGAGATTTGGTCTTTTGTCTGGTGCAGAACTCAAGCATCCATGGATTCTAACTGCACCAAATGCGCGAAGCACCACTGCCACGGACGCTCCACCTCACCGAGAGGTGTAACATATGGGCCCCAAGCGGGCTCGTTCCTCGCTCTGCCGGTTGAACATGTGACCCAGGCCATCACCGGCCTGTTTTTCGGGACCATGGTCCCACCTACAAGCTTCTCTATGCCGATATCCGCACCAGAAGCGAACAAGAAGTCGGTGTTCGACCGGCTCACTGCTACCATGACCCCTGTCAACGGGTCGCCCACTACTAATCCGACAGCCTCCGTTTTCAGCAGGCTAGGTCAGAACTATAAAGTGGTCGTCCCAAAGAGGGCAACGGCCGCTGCTTTGGAAGTCGTTAAAGCGGCTCCTCCCATCAGAGAGTTGGTCTTCACAAGATTGACAGTTCCCACTCCTTCCCCAGTTGGTCAAAAGGCATCAGTCTTCGATAGGCTGACACCGGCAGTTACCCCACACTCAAACAGGGGGCAACAAGAAACCATCTCGATTTCCGAGCCAGTCCCAACGGCTCGTCGCGCGCGACGTCGCCATTGGCAACGAGTGAGAAAAACAGGGGGCAACTCTCCCTCAGGACTAACCCCACCTGGTCCAATGGTGGAGGTCAACGCTGCTGTTCCAACTGGGAACAGCTTTGAATTGCTGAGGAAGGTGAGAAAGAACTCTCCAATTGCTACATTGAAAAGATCTCCTCCATCTATGGAAAAAGCTCCGGAGACAAAGCAGGAACAGCCCTCTCAACGGCTGTCGTCAAAAATTTATAAAGTTTGGCGGAGGGTTCAAGACTCCGTGATTGACCCAGACCACTTTCGTCACCAGAAAAAGGCAAAGGTGGAAAAGAGCAAAAACCGCCCCATTAAACAGCAAGGGGCAACAAATGTTAGGATGCCTACTTCAACGGCTCCTTCAACCTCAATGGTCCCCAAAAGAAAAAGGCCAGAGAAAGCTCCTGTGATACTGACAAAGTTTAAAAGCGGTGAACCTAAACGCCCCAAGTCAGGGGGCATAACAGTTCATACGGTCTATATGGCTTCTGGAAAGGAAGAAAGTCGTACTTCTACGAGTCACCGACCACTTACCCGGTCAGTAACCAAGGCTCAGGAGCAACAACAGAAGCTCCAGGAGATGATGACTACAATGGCTGCACTCACGGAGCCAAAGGAGAATCCTGGGACGTCCTTAGACGAACGCCAAGAGGAAGAGACCGACGCCGAGTTCCTCCGCCGAGTACTGGAAAAGAGAGACAAAGAGGCTGCTGAACAAGCAGCCAATATACAGCGTATGGGCCTCCTCTTCCAGGACGTGATAGGGATGATGATACAACCAGACCCCCCAACTGAAGAACCCCCGATCGTCCTTGGGGATGATAGGGGAGAGTCATCAAACCCTCAGCCCGTTCTATCAACAGCTAAAGAGGATACAATCTCTAAGACTGATCTGGATGAATACATAGCCCAGCAAATAAGGGTTCATCATGCGGCAGAAGCAGCCGGACACGTCGTGAAAACGGGGCGACCATATCCAGGCTGGTATGACCAAATCAGGTACCCGCCGGGCTACACAATCCCCAAGTTTCATGTCTACAAAGGGACCGGCAACCCCCATCAACATGTGGCCCAATTCTGGGCTCTTTGTGGTAATACCGGCGGCGACGACAAACTTTTGCTTCGCTAGTTTGTTGGAAGCTTATCAGATACGGCGTTTGAATGGTATTCTGAGCTTCCCAACGATTCTATAAAAACCTTTGCGGAGATGGAGCTACTCTTCACCCAACGCTTTACAAGTGCCAGTGAGCGTACCCCGATGACGGCACTGATCAATGCCAGGGTAAAACCCGGCGAGACATGGGTTCAGTACGCTATACGGTGGCGTAATCTATGGTCGAAGTGCGAACAGCGCATAGAAGAAGCCCCGGCGGTGGGAATGTTTGTTGGAACCCTTGATCCACAAGCAACCATCTCACAGTTCATGATGTTCTTCAAGCCGACTTCCTTCCAGGCTTTGGTCGACAAATTAGCGCAGATGGACCAGATGGGCCATAAACCCCCTCTCCCGAAACCAGACTCCCGAAACGATAAAGGAAAGGGAAAAGCGATCATTGTCGCTAATGCCCAACAACAACCGAGCGACTCGAAGCCGGTCGCTCGTCCAAACAATACACGTCCATACGTACCCCTTGAGGACAGGATGGGACGTGCTTACTCCTTCCCCCGTGATAAAACAAGAAGGCTATTCGAGCTGGCATTGCGCAACAGGCTTATAAATCTGCCAGACCCAAAACGTCCGTCGCAACCGAGTGACGTCAACGAGCCTAATTACTGCCCTTATCATCGAGTGCTAGGCCATCCGATTGAGGATTGCTACGTTTTCAAGAATTGGCTTGAGAACCGGTACCGTCAGGGCAAATTTGCGCTATCTGACAAATGGAAGGTGAATCCTCCACAGCCCCATACCTCTAAGGGGACGAATACGCCGGGGGCAACATGCTCCGTTATTGAAGAAACTCCCTGGGAGGTTGTATTATCAGCCAAAACGAGGAGAATGCTAAATGATCTTCAGACCTGTCCAGCGATCAAGTGGAAGAACCCCTTGGAACCGCAGGTTATTGAGGGGATGTTGAAGCCACGACCGACTCCGAAGACCGATGGTGGTAGTTCAAGCGCTCATAGTCAGCCGTCAAAATCTTCGAAAAAGAAGAAGAAGAAATCTAAGAAGCCCGTGAGGCCTGGCGACAAGCGCACGGACTTACAAAAGCAAATCGACGCACTGGATGAGTACAACCAAAAGGCGCAGACTCCCGTTACGCTCCAAGATTTCCTTGATCACGTCTTCCAAAAAGAAGATGAGGGAGAAAGTTCATCGGATGAATCCGAGGAGTATGTGGCGAGCTGTCATATGATCTCCCATTCGACCACGAACGATGAAGGGACTTCTGGCACTGAAACGCTGGGGGCAAATGCCGAATCAAGAGCCCTAGGGTTATCAGTTGAAATGATTAGCGCGTTTCTTAATGAAGCTCGGTTGAAAAGCAAAGCTGATCGAGAACGCGAGACGGCTATATTCGAAAAGGCCAAGCGCCAGCGACTTGAGGAAAGAGCTGAGATGATCCCGCTAGAACAAAGTGCCTCCACCGCTGACAAAAGCCAATTCAAGATAAAAAAGAAGTTTGCTAAGGCCATATCGATGGGCATGAAGCTACCACCCTCTGAAGAAAAAGTTACTGGTGTGGTAGAAATGCACCCCTCTTATTGCTTATATCATCAGAATGTCTCGCATTCCACCCAAGATTGCAAAGCTTTCGATAAATGGTGGCAAGGATACGTCGCCAATCGACAACGCTTTAAACGGGAAAAGCGTAAAATTTTTCGGGAGCAAAGAAACACGACCAAAGAGCTTGAAAGAACTGCCAACAATTGTCATATGGTTAACGCTGCCGGGCCACAAGTGCCTACATTTGGGAGCGACTCTGATGAGGAACTAGAACTTGGCCCCCTCTTCCAAGAATCCACTTCAGGAAAAGAAGAAGAACCGAAGGCCTGCGAGAATATACAGCTGCGCAATCGAACATTACCCGAAATAAACCTCGGACCCTTGAACAGAAAAGACAAAGGGAAAGAGAAAGTCTCTGAAGATATCTCCTTGGATGACCGAGTCGCGGAAGAGTTAACCGCCAAGAATCCCACAAAGAGGAATAAAGTAGATTACAATGTCTTGGCGCATCTGAGAAAGCTACCCTCACAACTCAGCATTCTCGATGCCCTATTGCTATCAAAAAAGGCGAGGGATTCCCTGATTAAGGCCCTACAAGATCCGGACCAGTTCCAAGCCTTCCTAGCCGAACAAAAGATGAAGGATGAATTGGAAGAGGTGCACACAGCCGACGTTGCTTTTGGTGATGAAGACCTTCTCCTCGGGACGTGTGAACACAATCGCCCCCTTTATGTCTCAGGATACTGCCATGACATAAAGATAGGGAAAATCTTGGTCGATAACGGATCGTCTGTCAATTTACTCAATGTGCGAGTGTTAAAGGAGATTTGCATGAGTGTCCAACACCTCGCCCGGGACAAAATCACCATCTCCGGTTTCGACTCTCAATCCTCAAAGACTCTTGGATCTGTGATATTGACGCTACGCTTCGGGTTGCTCGTCACAGACATCAAATTCCATGTTATAGACGCCAAGACGTGCTATAATGCTCTGCTCGGCCGACCATGGCTACACGAGTACAATATCATCCCTTCTACACAGCATCAGTGCATGAAGTATTCTAGGGATGGCCTCGAGTACACAGTGGCAGGAGAGTTGAATCCATTTTCCGTAAACGAAGTTCGCAAGTATGAAGACGCCAAATACTTCTTACCGAGTTTCGAAGACACGGAAAGGTGTCACAAACCGGAGAACAAAACTAACGCAACCATCCCTGTCTTCGGCAGTGACACCGAGGAGGAGGAGGATATAATTTATTCAGGTCCATCCCAATCCACCAGGCCAGGATCATCCGTTCCTTCATTGATCTTCGGTAGTGATTCAGAGGATGAAGTTCATGCTGTATTCCCTGCTCGGCCTTCAATACGAGTCTTCGCTGATGAAGAGCGAAGTCTACAGATAACCATGGTGCCGCTTGAACATTACAAAGAACTGGATGCACTCGACACCAACAGCGTAGAAGAATTGCAGATATTCTATATCCCTCCCAGACGAAAAGGCGAGAAGGCAATCCTATTCTACCGCTCTGAAGAAAACAAGGTGAAAAAAGAAGTTTGGCATGGCGCGGATCCCACGCTTGACAGGCTTCAACCTATCCGTCTTCCTAGATGTTATACCGAAGGTTTGAAGAAACTGCTGAAACGCCAGGGGATGTCCTTCACACAGACCGTTAGAAAAGCCAAATTCTATGACAAGGTCTGGAACGTTCCCGGGACTCAATGCAAACTGCCTAACGGGAGAACGGAAACAAAAGGGCTTGGGTATATCCGGTCAAAGAAACGGGAGCTAGTAAACAGCTGTTATGCCATGTATGACTTCGATGAAGAGGCGGACGCTCAATGGGAGGACGCTAATCCCGAATCAGCAAAAGTTCCTGACACAAAATCGCCCAGTCCATCGTCTAAAGATCCGGTGAGCAAACTTATAAAGGATGCGAGTCAAAACGCCCGAGATGATCACGATCGTGAAATGGCAATCTATGAGAAAGCCAAGACACAGCGTCTCCTTCGACAGGCAGTAAAGAACGAAGATGCTGCCCCACGTCAGCCTGCTACAAAAAGGGTTCAACGCGAAAGCAAAAACAGGTCGAATGACCGAAAAGGTGCTCGACAACCACAAAGCGGAGCTAAGAAGCCACGCATCCGAGAGTCGAGCGTTATTGACTTAGCCCTCATGAAGAAAATGGGTCGAGCATACTCATTTCCTCGGAACAAAACAAGGAAAATACTTGATCTTGCTCTAAAACATCAAATGCTTACTCTGCCAGAGCCTAAACACCCTGAGCAAGCAAGCGAAGTCTCTAACCCAAAGTATTGCTTTTACCATCGAGTAGTAGGGCATCCGCTTGAAGATTGCTTCACCTTTAAGAATTGGGTTGAGGACCAATATCAGCTTGGCAAATTCGCGTTGTCTGACAGTTGGAAGGTAGCGCCGCCGCAAAAGCACGAAACCGAAAACACAAGGATAAAACCAACTCCGCATTGGGATTGGCAGAAAATTCGCACCTGCCATGTGATAACAATATTAAAAGAAGGGTCCGAGTACATGAACAACCTCCCTTGGTGCTTTGAAAGCGGCAGCGATGAGGTAATCTCAGAATTTCCCCCAGCTCCGAAAGAATTGGAGGATGGAATCCATACCACTGCAGATAATCTCAAGAAAATTGAGTTGGGGACGGCAAATGACCCGCGACCGACATTCATCAGCGAACTGTTATCCAAAGAAAGGGTGGCTGCGTTAAAGGATGTGCTTCTACAGCACAAAGATTGCTTCGCGTGGAACTATTCCGAAATGCCGGGACTAGATCCAGAAATTGCTATACACAAATTGGCGATATCCCCGGACATCAAGCCAGTCAAACAAGCGCCGAGAAGAATGCGACTCGAGCTTGAGATGAGTGTCAACGCCGAAGTCAAAAAGCTGATAGACTCTGGCTTTATCCATGAAGTTCAATACCCTGAATGGATCGCTAACATCGTCCCAGTGATGAAGAAAAATGGGACAGTGCGCATATGTGTAGACTTCCGGGATCTTAATAAAGCTTGCCCGAAGGATGATTTCCCAGTGCCAGTCACTGAACTAATGATAGACAATACATCCACACATGAGGTTTTCTCCTTCATGGACGGCTCATCGGGGTATAATCAAATAAAAATGCATCCTGAGGATCAGAAACACACAGCTTTCAGGACCCCTCTTGGGATATTTTTTTATAAAGTAATGCCCTTCGGTTTGAAGAACGCCAGTGCTACTTATCAGAGGGCCATGACAAAGATCTTCGACGACCTTATACACGAAATCGTCGAATGCTATATCGACGATCTCGTGGTTAAAAGCAAATCATACGAGGAACATCTCGAGCATCTGAAGACGGTATTTCAACGCCTTCGGCAGTACAACTTGAAGATGAATCCTCTTAAATGTGCGTTCGGGGTTTCCTCGGGCAAATTCCTGGGATTCATTGTTCGACACCGAGGTATTGAAATAGATCCGTCAAAGATTAAAGCGATCATGGAAATGCCTCCGCCGAGGACTCTCAAACAGCTGCGGTCTCTCCAAGGGAAACTCGCATACATACGGCGATTTATAGCCAACCTCTCAGGAAAATGCCGTCCTTATAGTCACCTAATGAAGAAAGGAACCCCATTCGTTTGGGATCAAAAATGCCAAGGCGCACTGGACGAAATCAAGCAATACCTGCAGAACCCGCCAGTGTTGGCTGCCCCGGTTAAGGGGAAGCCTCTCATTCTTTATACGACCGCCCTCGAAGGTTCCTTAGGCGCCTTATGGGCGCAAGAGAACGATCAAGGGAAAGAAAGAGCACTTTATTACTTAAGTCGAGTTCTGCTGGGGGCAGAAAGCAACTACTCTCCCATTGAAAAACACTGCCTGGCGTTGATCTTCACAATAACAAAGCTTAGACATCACGCATTGGCGCATGAAGTCCGTCTCATTTCAAAGGTGGACCCCCTTAAATACTTAATGTCAAAGGCCATATTGACGGGACGACTCGCTAAATGGGCCCTACTCTTGATGGAGTTTTCGATCATGTATCAACCCCTCAAAGCAGTGAAAGGCCAGGCCATCGCCGACTTCCTCGCTGAACACCCGATACCTGCCGATTCCCCTCTGAATTGCGATTTGCCAGACAAACATGCGTTTGACGCAATCGACGGTGGTGATACTCGTTGGGAACTTTATTTCGATGGAGCATCTTCCATGAAAAAGCACAAGCAAAGTACGCCAATGATCAAATCGAGGGTAGGACTCATCTTTGTGACCCCACAAGGAGGAATAATGCGCTTCGCCTTCTCCTTAACAGAGCCGAGAACGAATAATGAAGCTGAATATGAGGCTTTGATAGCAGGCCTCGAGATCGCCATTGACATGGGAATTGAAGACCTCCTCATATATGGGGATTCCCAACTGGTCGTCAGTCAAGTGAACGGCGACTACCAAATGTGCAAACCGGAGTTGGTGAAATACGGTGAAAAGGTACAACAACTGTTGACCCGAATTCCCTCCTATACTTTGGAGAGCATACCTCGCGCGGAAAACAGCAAAGCGGACGCACTAGCCAAACTTGCTAAAGAACTGGCTGACGAGAACCTCGACGACATTAGAATCATGGTACAAAGCCGTCGAGTGCTTGCCCCAACAGAAGTATCTCCGGAATCGTCTGAAGAAAAAGGAGCGAACGAGGAGACGACCCTACAAATAAAAGACCATGAGAAGATCGAAGACTGGAGAGAAGTCTTCATAGATTACTTCAAGTTCCACCGAATGCCTGAAGAAGCGTCCATAAGACACCAGCTCGTGAAACGAGCTCTGTCTTTCGCTTTCGTCAACGATACTCTATACAAAAGGACATTCGATTCTCTGTGGCTGAGATGCCTAGGACCTGACGAAGCGAGAAGGGTCGTCCAAGAGGTTCACGACGGACTCTGCGGTTCCCACCAAGCAGGCCCTAAGATGAAGTTGAAGATAAAACGAATGGGCTACTACTGGCCCACGATGATTCAAGATTGTCTCGAGTATGCGAGGCAATGTCACTCATGCCAAATTCATGGGGACTTCATCCATCAACATCCAAATCCGCTACACCCAACAGTGGCTAGCTGGCCATTCGAAATGTGGGGGACTGATATAGTTGGCCCCATCGAACCAGCATCGTCCAAGGGACATCGTTTCATCTTGGCGACGACTGATTACTTCTCCAAATGGGCAGAGGCGGTACCGTTAAGGGAAGTGAAGACGGAGAATATTCTCCATTTCTTCAAAACGCATGTCATATACCGGTTCGGAACCCCAAGAAGGATCATCTCCGATAATGGGCCAGCCTACCGAAGTCATAAAATTAGCCGCTTCGCACAGCAGCACAATATAGACTGGAGATACTCCTCAGTTTATAATCCGCGAGCCAATGGATTAGCTGAAGCCTTCAACAAGACATTGACGAAAATCATAAAGAAAACAGTGTCCCGAAATAAGAAAGACTGGCACGAGAGACTGCAAGAAGCTCTTTGGGCATATCGGACCACGTTCAAGACAGCCATAAACACAACGTCATACGCGTTAGTGTTTGGGACAGAAGCAATACTCCCTCTTGAGATAGAATTACCCTCTCTACGAGTGGCAGTCCACTACGAACTGACAGACGAAGAAAATGCTCATCTTCGATTTGAAGAGCTTGACGCTCTTGATGAAATCCGGCTTCTAGCACAACAAAATCTGGAAGCTTATAAAGCAAAGATGACGCGCTCATACGAAAGACTAACCCAACCGAGGACATTTCGTCAAGGCGAACTCGTGCTAGTGGTCAAAAGGCCTATGATCCCCAATCGCGCCAAGCGAGGAAAATTCGAGCCAAACTATGAAGGCCTATACATCATAGATAAGGTCTACCAGGGTGGGGCCTATCTACTCATGGACATGCACGGTGAAAGGCCTTTTAGGCCAATAAACGGTCGTTTCCTAAAGAAATACTACGCTTAATGAGCTACGGCCTAGGTTAATGGTAGATGACGACAACTGTGTCCGCTCGCTATCTTCTTAAGCCCGAACTCTATAAACAGCAAATGGCCTTCCTTAACGCCGGACCGGAATGTCCTTAAACTACTGGCAGACCGAAACGTCTTTAAAACTACTACCGCAGCATCTTTACACTGACAAAAAAAAACGGTATGTCCATAAGCAAGATGGGCACGGATGAAAACCCGAAAGGGCTCCGTGAGTAAAAACAGCAGGACTACCGGCGAATGTTTGTGAAAACCCGAAAGGGCGCAACTTCGTTAAAGAACCCTTACAGGGTCCTCTCGACCCTGTAAGGAGAAACCACCCGCGTGAGATCCTTACGACTTACAAGGGAACAACACACTTAGGAATCCCCATGATTCCTAAGGAGAAAATACGCTTGCGAGATCCTCACGACTCGTAAGGAGAACTCTTTTATGGGACCCTCACGGCTCATAGGATTTGAAAGTCTTAAGTCACAGAGACCTAAACCTGTGCTTAAGCAAACCCCCACAAACTTCCAATGCTGCCATACAAGTGGTTCAATATTGACCCTTGTATACAATCCACGGGCACGAATAAACGTTTCCCTAACCAAGGCCCATCCGTGACTGGGGATATGTTCGCATAACCTTTGTAAATCCCCTCGATTTACAAGAAGAAAACCCCCCTGTAGGATCCTTACGACTTACAAGGGAACAACACACTTAGGAATCCCCACGATTCCTAAGGAGAAAATACATCTACGAGATCCTCTCGATCCGTAGGGAGAAAATTCTCTATGAGACCCTTACGGCTCATGAAATCGAAAGCCTTAGTCTACAGGTCCCTAACCCTGATCGCTAAGCCTCCTTTGTTCAACATTGACGAAGGCAAATGATGATTCGCTCCTGGCAATATCCCAGTTGCAGCGGTGCTGATGCCGAAATCGGTGACCAATTTCAGGTTTACGGCGAAAACCAGTAGGCCGCTCATGCATACAAAATAGCCGAAATGAAGCAGCAAGTAAAATGTATGCATGCAAAATAGCCGAAATGATTGGGCAACTCGTAATAAAAAGCAACAAGTAAAGATAAAAAGCCGAAACGATTGGGCACTACGAAAAATAGCCGAAATGATTGGGCAATCGCGACCTTTGCGATATAAAAGCTGAAATGATAGAGCATCGCAGAAATAAAATAAAATAAAAAGAAGAAATGATAAAACTCTAGCTCTACAGTTAAGATCACATCGATCCCTGTATACAATCCAAGGGCGTAAACAAAGAAGGAACCATACTTCCCCAGCGGATTCCGTCAAACGACGAAGCCAAACCTCAATGGTTCATTTCAACCGAAAAAGCCAGCGACTTCAACAAAAATCCTCGACTCACGGATACAAACACTCCTTGACGAGAGCTTTCTGATCCGCGTCGACTCGCAGAGCCACCAGCGCCTCCGTGGGAACCCTCGACTCGTTTCAAACCCCAAGGACACAAATAATCCTTGGCGCTTGGGAAACAAATAATCCCTCGCAAGATCCTCGACTCACGGATACAAACACTCCTTGACGAGAGCTTTCTGATCCGCGTCGACTCGCAGAGCCACCAGCGCCTCCGTGGGAACCCTCGACTCGTTTCAAACCCCAAGGACACAAATAATCCTTGGCGCTTGGGAAACAAATAATCCCTCGCAAAATCCTCGACTCACGGATACAAACACTCCTTGACGAGAGCCTTCTGATCCGCGTCGACTCGCAGAGCCACCAGCGCCTCCGTGGGGATCTTCGACTCGTTTCAAACCCCAAGGACACAAATAATCCTTGGCACTTGGGAAACAAATAATCCCTCGCAAAATCCTCGACTCACGGATACAAACACTCCTTGACGAGAGCCTTCTGATCCGCGTCGACTCGCAGAGCCACCAGCGCCTCCGCGGGAACCATCGATTCGTTTCAAACCCCAAGGACACAAATAATCCTTGGCGCTTGGGAAACAAATAATCCCTAGAAAAATACTCAACTCACGGATACAAACACTCCGTGACGAGAGCTTCTTTGACTCACATCTCGGGCAGTAAGGATTCAAAAAAAAAACTTACTTCCTGAACAATGGGGCCCTGCAAGTCAATCCTAAATGGTCTCTTGCATACTATTCACGGGTCTCACTCTCTGAAGTCGATTCTCGACAAAGAGGGAAACAACCGCCTACGAGCCCTCTCAACTCGTAAGAGGGGCAATGGGATCCTGCAAGTCAATCCTAAATGGTCTCTTGCATACTATTCACGGGTCTCACTCTCTGAAGTCGATTCTCGACAAAGAGGGAAACAACCGCTTACGAGCCCTCTCGACTCGTAAGAGGGAGAAATTCTCTTATAAGATCCTTTCGACTTATGAGAGAAAACCACACTTGGGAATCCTCACGACTCTTAAGGAGAAAACCCACCTACGAGATCCTCTCGATCCGTAGGGAGAAAATTCTCTATGAGACCCTCACGGCTTATGGAGTTGAAAAGTATTAGGCAGCAGATCTGAACCTGCGACCTAAGCCATCGCTGATTCTTAGGAAAGTCAAGATGCGTGCCCTACTATCCGTCAACCATGTTCGCTAAGATGATGTGCTGATAATAAAAGAAAGAAAAGACGGAGAAATGACACAAGACATTACAAAATATGCATCCTTCATTCATAAAATTTGATTGAGTTTAGGATACATCGTACTAAAGAATACAAGATATACATATATGTTACAAATACTAACGATACAAGGAAAATTACTGAGAAGGAAGCGTCTTGCACAGATCCAGCAATTGCTCGCACACTTCCTTCAATGCCTTTTCCCGATTGGCCACCACTGCCAACTCCGCCTCCACTTGGGCCCGTTGCTGTGCGACGGAAGCAAGCTGATCCCTGACGGCCTGATGAGCAGCCTCACGGCCCGCGATGTCACGCTCGGCAATATCGAGTGCCCGCTTCAGTCTCAGCCCATTTGAGATGCGCTCCAGAAGGCCCTCGAAGACGGCCTTTACCTCAGCGGCGTTCGTCTCAACTTCAGCACGCAGGCGAGCAGTGTTGCTTGAAGATTCTTGGCACTCCTTCAGCCTCAAAACCACTTCCTGTTCCAGATGACGGAAATGAGAAGCGCTTTGCTCGAGCCACGCTCCCCGTTGAGTGCTCGAGGCCAAAGTCTCAGGGGACAGGCGCATTAACTCTAGCCGATGAAGGCAAGCCTCGATTTCCCGACAATAGTTAACCCAAGAGGCGACAGCACCCTCGTCATGGAAGGTAGCAAATATCGCCAACATCGGGTTAACCGTCGTGGCGAAATCCTCAGCAGATACTGGAGCCTCGATGTCGAGCTCCTCGATGTAGTCGCTCAGCATGCGCAAACTATTCGCGGCACCTTTCGAGGACGGACGTCACTGGGAAGGGTCGCCCGGTATTGTAATGCGAGACGCGAAAGGCACCGAGACTGGAACGACAGCTAAAAAAAAAAAGGACGAAATGCGATTAGATGATGATTCAATAGATGTGAGGGAAGTCATTGATAAGATAGTTTACTATACCAGTGGAGACAGGTGGCAAGGCCGGAAGGGCCGGTGGCGCAGCCGATCTTTCTGCTCCCCCTTCGATTTGCAGCACTGCAGTCAGAATAAGAGAGAGTTAGAAATAATTCTACCACTGAAAAGACAAAGCTACCAATCGGGAACGGTACTCACCAGCGCCACCAGAGGGAGAGGCGAGTTCGGATGAAAAGGAGAAGTGTGGGACCAACACTTGATACAAATGGTCAAAAAGAACTCCTGAAAGACATAACAATGTGAATATAGTATATGGATTATACGTTTGAAAGATGGGTTTAGTAAGTTGCAAACTCATACCTTCCAACATCTTTGATGGTGTAAGAGAGGGCTGAGGGGTAACCATCGCCAAGGCAGTCGTGGAAGGAGCTCCCTCAAGTAGTGGGGCATCAACACTAGCTGCACCTGCATTACGAAAAATGAACTTGTCAGAAAAGATTATAAAGCAAATAAAAACAACAACTTAAGGTGTACCTGAGGAGCTCCCGGCGGAAATAGAGACGACTCCCTCCTCTATCGACATGAGACCACCGCCTGTGGCCTCATCGCCCGACTCAATGGGGACCGTCGTCGTGCTCGCAAGACCGGGAGACGGCGGAGGACCGTAGACGGGAAGGGCTATGACTGGAGTATTGCCAGATTCCAGAGAAGGAGCGGTTGGCTCGTCCTCGGGAATCATGGCCGCCTCACCCACCGCTCTCTCAGGTTCAGTAGCGGCGGTTGTATCGTCCACCGTCGCCGGGGGATCGCCGGCCTCGAGCGCTTCATTCGCCGCCACCCTGGACTCATTTATAATGATCATATCATCTGCCACCACTTCAGATTCAGCATCAATGACCTTCTCGGCGGTAGGCCTCTCGACCTCCGCCTCAGGCTCCAAAGCCACAACGACGTTGCCCACCGTCGGCTCGAGTTCGGCAGGTGCCGCCTCCTCTGCTTCTTTGGGATCAACGGTTTCCGCCTCCCCCTCGATCGGACTCGGCCCTGCAAGATGAGGGATATAAGGACCAATGACATTAAAAACCCTTTATAATAAAAACTCTGAGAGAAATATTACCTGAAGCGGATTTACCGTTTGCGCTCCGAACTGCACGCGCCACCTCTCTGCGGGCAGTGGATAGGGCGACAGGGGCCTCTTCGGATGGAGTATCAGCTCGAGGAGCGGTGCTCGGGCCCGCTCCCATAGCCAGGGCAGCCCTGCGCGCCTTCGCCTCACGCCTCAACCGCTTCCTCTCCTCCCGAGCGGTCACGAAGGACCTCTGTGATGCCTCCTTCAAGGCATCATCGTCTTCATTCAGGGATGCCTCCAGAGCCTTTAAGGCATCTTTCATCGGCTCTCCAAGACGAACCTCCTGCGGTGGCCCAGAAGAAGCAGGAACGTCAGCAGCTGGTACAACATCTGCGTCGCTAGGAGGGAACGGCATTGAAGTCCCTGTAATTAAAAGGGAAGGGTTAGATCGACCATAACACAAGGAAAATGAAAAACTTGATGAGTGGAAACTTACTAAGGCCCATAGATGCCCTAAGACGTTCCTCCTCCTGAAAAGTCCTCAGAGAAGCAGCAATGGCTTCTTCATCAGTGATGCCTATTGAAAGGAAAGAAAGAAAAGCGTTAGTCAAAAATAATGAAGAGGATATGTTGCAATAAAGAAAAAAGCGACTAGTAGTTACCTGATTGCGCAAGCTTAGCCAGCCACGCGTCACGCTTCACCAACCATGCCGAAGCTCTGAGAGCAGCCTCCAAGTCTGTATCGTCCGGCGGCGGCATCACCAACCCTGCGTTAGTCCCATATTCGAGCAGACCCTCGGAATAGGGAGCATGAGGTTCCTGGCTGAACGCAACGTCCGCAGCAAAGAGTGACTTCTTTTTCTTTTGCCCTCCAACCCTAGGCTCGCGGGGGATCGACTTCCGTTTAGCAGCCGCTTTGGGACGACGAGTCCCGATGTCCGCACCCACGCCAGACTCTGGCGAGGGTACAACCACTGCCTCCACTAAAGCACGGGGTGCGGTAGGTGCGTCTGTGATATCAGGGAGCGGCAGCTCACGTGGAGGACTTTGCGCACGTAATGGTCTGCCCCCAGCATCTTTTAGAGGAGGGACCACCAGGATCCTTGGTGCCAAGGGAGCGTTACGATTGGTACCGGGGGGTACTTCTTTACGATCAATCAACACTCGCCTCTCTTCCTTTATAACAGCCCCCGTCGCATGATTGTACCAGTCTTTATATACATTAAGGAGTCGTGGAGCACAGACCAGCGGGCTAATGAAAAAACGAGAACCCGTGTTCAGGCGCATGAAGTGGTGTAACGCGTTCTCCATCCCTTCTTCATTTACAGCAGGTTCCAATAAGAAAGCCTCTAAGGGTACCCCTTGATCGTAACCCAGTTGTCGGGCAAAACGATGCGGGTTATATCTCATAAAGACTGCTGCACTGCCCTGCCTGAAGACTAGGAAACCCGGTCTAATAGAATACAAATGGAGGATCTCCCGGGCCGTCAACACTGAAGCTCCATCCTTGAAGGAGTCCTGTAATGGTCGCACCGCAGTGGTGGACGCCTTCCCAATGGTTAATACCTTATCAATAAAGGACATCCCGACTCCAACGGTGTGAGGGCGAAGCAGTAAACCCCTGGCGTCCCGTGGTGAAGGGGTCACGATTGATGAGCCAATCAGATGTAAAACGCGAGGGAAACCGCACTTGTCAAAGAATGAAGGCCTTTGATGCATGCCAAAGACACCCGCCGTGTGTAACTCGAGCCACGATGCAAAGTAGTGCATCGGGAAGACCACGTGCAGTGCCCCGGGCTCATTGGCATCCGCTGCTCGGCTGAGGCCATGATATAGGTGCGCCAGGCCGGCAATCCCCACGGCCACCTTTACCCCAATGACCATGCGGTGGGCTGGATAAAAGAAAGAGGGCCGCATGCGATGAGAATGCATTGGGATCGCGAACCAACTCAGCCACAGCCCGAGAAATCCTAAGAAAAAGGCCTCCTTATCCATCCCAGGGACTGCAATCTCCGCGAAAGATATGGTAGGAAAGTCTGGGAGGAAGAAAGCCTTTTGGTCTATTTCCTTCGTCGGCAGGTTAGCCAAACCTAGACCAAAAGGATCATCCAGAATAGCAGATTTGACGGCTCCTGGCGAAATGACGCTAGGACGGAGGAAGCGAGCAATGAAGTCCTCAAAATTAACTCCTCGGCTCCCGTGTTCGATGAAAAGGGACTCGTAGATGTTCAACACCTTGATCAGGCTTAGGTATTGGTGTTGAACGGCATTTTCCGACGTAATCCCCCTTACCATCGGCTTAGCACCGAAGACGTATTCATCTGTCGGGAGCAGCTCTTCATAGTGTTCCCCCATGACTGGTAGGCCGGATACCTCCGCGAATTCCTCCAAGGAAATGGACACTTCCCGATCCATGGCAAGGAAAGTGTGGATGGGAATATTCCATTGCTCCAAGAAAGCCTTGAACCACCAAGTGGGGAGCGTAGGATATTGGAAAAGAGAGACATAGACCGCGGTGTACAGTCCTAGTCTTATCAACTGCGACTTCCTCGTCGACAGGATGTACCGGGCCCACGGCAGATATCCAATTGGGTGGCGGGGAATCAAACCAAGGTTATATGATTGCCTCCAGGGTCGTGCTTCTCCCTGACAGATACGGCGTCCTAGGATATCAAAAACCATAGGACGCTGAACCGGGACTGCATCCATAGCGGGATGAAGAAAGCTGTTCGCAGTCCAGTCTATCATCTCCACGGCAAACTGCACTGGAGGTGGGTTAGCATAATGAATTGCCGTGATAGGTTCTGACGGCACCGCGCAAGTGAAGCTGCGTCGACCCATAATAATCTGGTTATACCAAGACCCCCAAAAGTGGAGTTTCTTGTACTCCGGGTCATATGCCTTGATCATGGCCAGGACCTCACGGTCCAAAGGCGCCTCTGGAAATCCCTCCTCCGAGCGGACAAACGGGAATGAAGTGTCTTCAGACATGATCGCTGCAAAAAGAGCAATGTAGCGTCAGTGTTGTAATCCCAACGTTTGACATTGAAAGAAGAAAATGCATTAATTAAATTAAAATCAAAATTAATTAATTACACCGCACCACAGTGCAGTGAGTAGGGGACCAAAGAGGGACCCACAAAATCTAAATGACAATACGTCAATTAAGAAGACAAACTCATCATTGGATGAGATTGTCAGTTGGTCCTTGGGGGGAACATTCCCATAATAAAAAAGAGGGGAAAGAATCCCTAGAGATAAGGAGAAAATCTCCTCTTTCAGAGCAAAGCTCTGTCACAGAATGACACTTGTCAAATTCTGGTCTCAAAAGAATTAAAATTCCTTAAGAAAGAGCTTAGCTCTATAATATTCCATCAAAAAGAAAGTTTTTGAAAAGAAATTTAAAATTAAAATTTCTGGAATCCTAAAAAAAAAAAAGATCCATGAAAGCTTATAGAAAAATTCTTCATTTGTTTCAGATCTAAAAGATCTACATTTGATTCAAAGAGCAAAGCTCTGTTCATGGGTTAGAACCCATGAATAAGATCTCTGTAGATCTATGGATTTGTGAGAGCAAAGCTCTGTTAATGAAACCCCAAAAGGAATTTCTTCAGATCAAAAGATCCATGAGAGCAAAGCTCTGTTGGTTAAAATTAACTTAACTTAATTTTAAAATTAATTATTACCTAAAGTTTTCTAAACTTTGGGAAATAAGAGCAAAGCTCTAGAGTTCTGAAAACAAGAGCAAAGCTCTGAAATTCTTAAGCAAAGAGCAGAGCTCTGAAAATCTAAATCTAAGAAAATGGTGAGATTTTCTAAGGGTTAAAAGGCCCTATTTATAAGGCGCTTGCGCCTCTTGGAATTCCCCCTCAATCCAACGGTCAGGAGGGGTTGCCACCGTTGCACTCACGTGTGCGCCACGTGAGCGCAACGGTGGGGGGGCATTTGTTTCGCCCAATCAGAGCAAAGCTCTGTTTGAATTCAAAATTTAAATTTTTGAAGCAACGCTTCAAGTCTCAGGCGCAACGCGCCGCGTGTCTGGCGCTAATACATCAGCGCAGCGCCCAAGAAGGCGCACCCAATCAGAGCAAAGCTCTGTTTAAAGGAAGCAACGCTTCAGATCCTTTGCGCTGCGCGCGACGCGCCACGTGTCTAGCGCAGATACATTAGCGCAGCGCGCCCAATTAGAGCAAGGCTCTGTTAAAGGAAGCGCCGCGCTGCGCTCTGCACTGTGCGACACGTGGCAGCACAGTTGCGCTGCGCGACACGTGTCAGCGCAGATGCGCAAGCGCAGAAAAAGGGGGCTAAGTGCCAAAGGCAATTTAGCCATGCAAAATTACATGCACTTGATAACAACAAATTAAAATACGATGCACAAGCACAACAAAGAGATCAAATAAAAAGAACACTTAACAGATAATAAAATACTTAATTAAAACATTTATTTATTATTAAATTTAAAAAAGATCGCCGAATACGGGATCAGAGAGACAAGGGTTCACAAAAAGGAAAAGAAAATTATTCAGCTCCCTCTCCGCCTTCCCCATCACGTCGAAGCGGCGATCTTCCCGAGGGGTAGCCATCCAACGGTCGACGCCGCACTCCTGGGAAAAAGTGGCGATGACGACTCGACGAGCTCGTATCTGGCTCAGCAAGTGGAAGGAGAAGTCCCTCAGGGCTTTGGTGATCAAGAGCGCTTCGAAAAAGCTCTCGATCTTATCCTCGGCCACATCAAGTACTGCCGAGGACATCTCCGCCGGAAGGGGGGAATGTCGGCGAGCACCGAGGCAAGGATCATCCGAAGCCAAATAGAATTCGGAGGCAAAGGAGACCCCACACGAGTCGAAAGCTCGTACATGGCGGCATCGCATTGTTCATCTGAAAAAGAGGAGTCCACCAAGCGCACAGCATAACGGGGAAGGACGTCTCGGATCGGCACTTCCCACGGTTGTCGGCGGGCATGAGGACGGTTGCAAGCCATGATTAAAGAAGTTCTCCAAAGGTGGGGAAAGGAAAGGCTTGGCCTTGAGTTATATATAGATCCAAACACAGAAAATTCTGTGCGCAGCGGAGTTATTTCCAAGCCCGGGAAATTATAATTTCGGGAATACAAGTTTGACTTGAAAAGAGGAGATGAAGCGGCGCTTCTGATTCTCCAAAATTTAAACTTTAATAAATGAAGCAACGCTTCAGATCCTCTGCGTTGAGCGCAACGCGCCACGTGTCAGGCGCAGATGTATCAGCGCTGCGCCCAAGAAGACGCGCCCAATCAGAGCAGAGCTCTATTTGCCTGAAGCAACGCTTCAGTTGCGCTGCGCTCTGCGCTGAGCGACACGTGTCAGCGCAGTTGCGCTGCGCTCTGCGCTGCGCGACACGTGTCAGCGCAGATGCGCTAGCGCAGTTGCGCTGCGCTCTGCGCTGCGCGACACGTGTCACGCGCTGGGGCATCTGCGCCAAACTAAATTAAGATTTTTAAGAAATCTTTTCTGTTCTTGTTAAAACAAGAAGATTTTCTTCTGCAAAGCAGAAGCCCTTGGATCAAAGATCCAACGGTGGGGAAAATTCCCCAAATCACTCAGAGAATGATCTCTTTAACAAATTTAACTAATTTGTGAGCACTATAAAAAGGACCCTAAGCCTCAATTCAAAGGCATCGAGATTTTTCTTGAGAATTCAAGAACTTTAAACAGAGAGAACTCCGAGAAGATTTCAAGAAAAAGGTAAAGAACCTTCATGGATTAGAAGAAATTCCTTCTAATAGATCATTGGTCTAAAAACAAGATCAATGATTTTCAAATAAAAAACAGTGCTTTGCACTTTTATGAACCTCTGGTTCTTCAAATAAAGAAAAATTTATTTTTCTTTGATCTATTACAGATCAAGAAATTAGACAGTGCTTTGCACTTTTATGAACCTCTGGTTCTTCAAATAAAGAAAAATTTATTTTTCTTTGATCTAATTCAGATCAAGAAATTAAACAGTGCTTTGCACTTCCCTTCTTGAATCTAAAAGATTCTTAGTGCTTTGCACTTCCAAACTGCGCCGTTGCGCTCTTGAGAGAGCGCCACGTGTCGGCTGTAAAAATCACTTGCGCTAAGTGCCATTAAGATAGAGCTTTGTTCTCTGGAATTGGCGCAACTCGCTGAGAGCACGCCACGTGTCTCCAGCGCAACAGCGCAGCTCGCTATACTGTTGCGCTTGCGCTCCCCAGAGCATGACACGTGTCATCACCATATGAGTTTGCGCTCAGTGATTGGCGCAAAGCGCCTAACAAATGCAATGCATTTCACTTCCTGAAGGGCCAAGCCCAATTAAAAGGCTTAACAAGCCTAATATATAAAATGATGTGCATTATTTGGAAGGGCAGAGCCCAATTGAAAGGTCCAACGGACCAAAATAAATGATCTGCATCATAATAAAAAAGGGCAGATCCCAATCAAAATGGGCATAAATGGCCTGAAGTAATGCAATGCATTATTTAAGTATGGGCAAAGCCCTAGCACAGGTCTAATAAAAAAATAATAAATGATGGTGTTGAACATTTTCAACTGAACTTAGCCCAATTTTGGCCGTAAGTCCTTAAATTAAATTGACTGAGCAAAATGGCTCTCCTAAATCAATTTACGTCCGGTTCGAGGGTACATCTCCGAACTCCTTTGACATCTATCGTTGTAATTCCTCAACGACGTCAAAGAGGTGACGGGTCCCAACGACCACACATCAATATGGACTGCGGGGTCCTTAAAACTCGTGGACCGAAACGTCCTTAAACTAATATCGGACCGAAACGTCCTTAAACTAATGATGGACCGAAACGTCCTTAAACTAATGATGGACCGAGACGTCCCTAAACTAATATTGGACCGAGACGTCCCTAAACTAATGATGGACCACTACGTCCTTAAACTGGCGATGGACCGAAACGTCCTTAAACTAATGATGGACCACTACGTCCTTAAACTGGCGACGGACCGAAACGTCCCTAAACTAATAATGGACCACTACGTCCTTAAACTGGCGCAATAGAGTCCGAATGCTCTTTTACCGGATCTAAATGGTCCCGTCTAAGTTGATCTTAGCCCCAAATACGGTTAATGTGTCCTTAGATATTTAAATAAACAATAAAACTCCAAATCAACTTTGGTTCAAGGGTATATTTCTGAACTCCTCTGACGCCTGTCGTTGTAATCCCTCAATGACGTCAGAGAGGTGACGAGTCCCGAAGGCCAGATAATTAAATCAATCACTACGTCAAGTCGACCTTAGTCCAAAACAGGACTAACGTATCCTTGATGAACGTTTAAGTTGATCTTAGCCGCAACGCGACTAATGCATCCTTAAACTAAAAACACCAAACCCAAATCTAAGTAAATGCGGATTTGGACTAATCCACGTCCTATGGGCGACGGCATTACTCAGTCTCCGTATACAATCCACGGGCAACCACAAACAAAACAAACACACACGATACGAAGTGAAATTCTGGAGAAGGAGAAAGTTGTTACTGCAATGCGGTAGCCTAATTAACTGCAGGGGCTTGCGCCTGCAGGGAAGAGCGTCCCCACAATCAAAAACCCCTCACCTTGAGGGGGAATCTGACGAAGTCTGCTACATCGGCCGCATCCGTCTAAACCTCCGATACACGGTGCCATAAATCAACTTGGCATCTTCGGAGAGATAAACGGATAAAACCAAATAGCATCTGCCCCGAACCCCAGGCACGGACGCGAAGTCCAGGCCGCCGTTCGGAGGTAAACACCAACGTTCCCATTTTGGGACGAATATTAGTTTAAGGACGTTTCGGTCCACGAGTTTAAGGACCCCGCTGTCCGTATCGATGTGTGGTTGTCGGGACCTGTCACCTCTCTGAAGACGTTGAAGGATTACAATGACAAATATCAGAGGAGTTCGGAGATGTACCCTTGAACCGGGTGTAAATTGGTTTAAGAGAGCAGGTGTGCTCAGCTCAATTTAATTTGAGGACTTACGGCCATGATTGGGTTAAGTCCAGCTGAGAATATTCAACATTTAATTTATCATTGGCCTATTAGGCCTTTGCTTGGGCTCTGCCCTTTATTAATGCATAGCATTGGGCTTTTAATTAAATGCACAGCATTTGTTTTGGTCTAACAGACCTTTGTTTGAGCTCTGTCCCTCTTTAAAGTAACGCATGGCATTTTTATCAGGCCTGTTAGGCCTTTTTAATTGGGCTCTGTCCCTTTTTAAAATAATGCAGAGCATTAAATCTTCTGACAATGTGCCACGTGGCTTGTCAGGCGCTTTGCGCCAATTGATGAGCGCAAGGCGCAAGTCCATGTGGAGGTGACACGTGTCACGTTCTAGTGAGCGCAAGCGCGGTGCGCCGCGCTGTTGCGTTGCTGACACGTGGCGCGCTCTAGTGAGCGCAAGCGCAGTACGCTGCGCTATTGCGCTGCTGACACGTGGCGCGCTCTGATGCAGTGCGCCAATTTATGAGAGAAATGCTCTGTTTTAGAAGCGCATGGCGCAGTCTGTTCTGGGGCTGACACGTGGCGCTCTCTGGTGGCTTGCGCCAACCCGAGAGCGCAACAGTGCAATTTTTTCAAGTGCAGGGCACTGTTCAATATCTTAATCCAATTTTGGATCAAAGAAGAGAATCTTTTAAGATTCCAGAACCCATGGTTCATCAAAAGGCAATGCCTTTATTTAGATCAGAAAGATCTAAAGAAGAAGTAAATTACTTCTTTTTATTATTGTATATTTTTTATTCAAGATCTTGATATTGTTTTTAGATCACTGATCTTTTTAGAAGAAAATTCTTCTTTTATTCAAAGGTTTTTACCTTTTTTCTTTCTCTGAGTTCTTTCAAAGTTTTCAGAAGATTTCTTTGAGTTCTTTCTGTGTTAATCTCAATGTGTTTTAGACTTGGAGTCTAGGGGCCTTTTTATAGTGCCATTTGATTTGTTAAATCAGTTAAAGAGATCTTTCTCTGAGTGATTTAGGGATTTTTCCCTACCGTTGGATCTTTGATCCAAGGGATTCTGTTTTACAGAAGATAATCTTCTTGTTTTAACAAGATCAGAAAGATCTTTCTAGAATTTTAATTCTGTTTTAGTGCTGGCACGGTTGGCGCAAGCGCACCTGCGCTTGACACGTGTCGCGCAGCGCAGAGCGCAGCGCAACTGCGCTGCCACGTGTCGCGCAGCGCAGAGCGCAGCGCAACTGCGCTGCCACATGTCGCGCAGCGCAGAGCGCAGGTCAGCTGAAGCGTTGCTTTCTTTATTATTATTTGAATTTCTTTTTCTTTTTCTTTTTTCTTTTTCTTTTTTCTTTTTTTTATTTAAAAAAAAGAGCCTTGATCTGATTGGGGGAAACAGAAGCGTTGCTTCATCTCCCGCCTTGGAATTTGAACAGAACTTTGCTCTGATTGGAGTAAACAGTCTTAGAGAAAAGGACTGATCAGAATTTTTTAACTATATAAGTCTGGCTGTATGAAATAAATGAGTGATTCTGATTGAATAGGGAGTCAATAAAAAAAATTTCTATAATCCAAATGTAATAAGAGAATGAAGTAGGGACCTGATTGATCTATTTTAAAGAATGTTGTAAAGTAAAGTGACTGCAATCAGGACGGTATCGCCAGTAGCTAGCTGCAATCAGGACAGGTCGTTCGCAGGGAAACGTGATTCTTTTTCTTCCTTTAGACGAGTTGATGAAAGAAGGGAGATTGATTATTTGTAAATCTATTTTAATACGAATGTAAGATTTTATAAAGAAGAGACTTGTAGGGTTCATATGACTTAGTAGTAATGCATGACTAATTAAAAATATCTCCTTTTATCTTTTAATAGTTTAAAACTAGATTGCTAGTGATGAATATGGATCGGGGTTCTTTTGGAAGAAACTAGGGTTTCCCTACTCTTAACCCTTGTCCTTACATTAATCTCTATTCATGTCTAACCCCTAACAAAATAAGTGTTAATCTAATCTCAAATCGTGGTCGAGACTATCAATAAATTGGTAGCGCGCCCGATAAGGATATTAACATTTATTTTGCTAAAGTTTATAAATTTTAAAATGTATAAAAGAAGTTAAAATATTTTATCATCTATTGATCTACTCTAGCCTACGAACCCTAGCAAGTTAGGAATTACTCACGCATGGTTGGAGAAGAAAGGATGAAAAATGATATCATAATGCAAGATGCAGAAATTAAATGCAGAAAGTAAGTACAGAAATTAATTGCGAAAAGGCTAATAAAAACTCTAGTTTTATTAATCAACTATATCATGTACAAATCCTTTTAAAGTAGAGTACAAGAACCCTAATTTTTGCTCCCGATCTCTATCTTGTTGGAAGTAGATGAACAGCTGATGATCAACTCAGATGCGTGGATCGTCTTGGACCTCTTGATCTCTTCGGTTGATTGATTTTTTTTATGAAGCTCTCGGTCCTATTTATAGTCACAGAAACTAGAAACCCTAGATTCCATACGTTAAGATATGCAGTCATGATCCAAGCCACCAAATATATCATCCAACGGCCACAAATCTGCGGCGGATCCACCGCGTATATGTCTATTTGGCCGCCCAACCGCGGCGGTTTAGTGGGATCAGGTCATGGGGTTTTCTGTAGTCTTTGGTGTTAACATTTGTAGATCTCTTCGATATCTGGATTTTGGAAATCTTACTCTGAGTCTCTGCCGTTACTAGATCTTATATTTTCCCTCAATATTTTGGCAGATTTGATTCCGACATCTCGAATCTTTTGATTTCCAGATCTGAGCTAATATCTGCACAATATCTCAAGTCATAGTGTAAGTGATATTTGTTATTATTTTGAGATATTATCCTAACCATTTGTATGATACAATATTTTAAGAATATTGATTAGAATTATTTGATATGATATGCATATTTTAATTACTAATATTTTATATAAATATTATATGCATGTATTTTCCTTCATTGTGTTAATTATAATGTAGAAACATATGATAATAAACGTTTTAGATATAACCCTCATATGTTCTATAATTACAATAAACACCTTTTAGAACTCAACAATAGTGGGGAAAATAATCATTCAAATGTGCAATATTTCAGACTATGACAATTTTTTCCGTCAAAGTCCAAGTTGCATGATAGAATACTCTCTCATATAACTCTTTTAAATATATCATATAGATTCTTTGTTCCTTAGGCACTGTTCTGGAAATATTCTCTCAAGTTTGGAATTAAGGACATAACGAAATGAACAAAATAAAAAGAAAAATTAAATCCTTAAAGAGAAATCAAATATCGGATTAAATTTCTCTTCTAGGTCTTATCGAGACTAATCCTAAAGATGTCATATGCTGATAAACCAGATGCATATAAGTTGCATGAAATCAACTCTTGTATTTATTTATTTATACCATATAAGGGTTAGTAAACTCGAGCATGTGCATTAATGCAGGTGTGCATAGTAGACGCATGTATGACTCCTGATAAATAATCTAAAAGTATATATACTAGTATTTCTTGTTAAAAGAAATAATTCTAGAGCAATAAAATTACTAAAGATTTGTGGGTATGGTTAGGGGGGGGAAGGATGGAGGGGAGGAAGAGAGAGAGAGAGGGATACCAACTACCCATGAGTTAAGCTCCAATCATTCATGGTAGCATCAAAATAGGTTTTCATTGTTCTTGTCTTCCATTTCGAAGCTTTCTTTTCCCTTGGTGAGCAAGTCCTTAATGCATTCAAACGGTCATCGTAGTGCTAGAGTAGTTATATGTGTCCTTTAATATCCATTGCAATTTATGTAATATTAATTGAATATTAATAAAGTTTTACAATTGCACTTAATAATTTATAATGTGGGTATTCTTATTTCTTTATAATTGTTATAATATCCTTAGAAATTATGTTATTAGATCATGTACTATGATGTGCCACTTGCATTGAGATATGTTCTAATTTAGTAATTTCTTAAATTGAGTACTTAACCTACAACTAACAAAGAATAGATAGAATTGTGACAGATTATCATGCATAACACTGACATGTGATATGTGGTGGTGTGTCTCAATTACCGAAAATAGAGATTCTCCAGATATATGTCATGAGTGCGTATAATGATATGTGTAGTACATAACCATGTTTGAATTCTTTAGGATATGTCATCTATAGAGATGGAGAATTCAAACTGTTATATATTCCCTTTAACTTGATAATATTGTAGTTTTCGATTTATTGACAGGTAAGTTTTGATATGATGGTAAATCTTGATGTTTAGACATGAACAAGAAACCTAAAATATTGGGCTGCTTGAATGCATTTAAAAAAACTATGGATGTTTAGATAGGATCCGACATTCTCTTATTGATGAGAATAAGTATACTGTTCAATCCCATGAAACCGTCAACTCCTGATCAGATATTTTGAAAATTGTTTTTTCAAAATTATATTATTATTATATTTATTTTCGAAATGCATTTATTGTGTTCATGGGTAATTGAAGATTTGGTTTTTGAGCAATTAGGTGATTTTATCCTGCTCGGTTAAAAAACCTAAAGAAAAATAACTTGATATTGGAAGGGGTTGCATATAAATTAATATTATTATTTTCTCATATTAGGAAAAACTTTTATGAACAATTAACATTATAAGAGTTTGATTGTTAAATTAAAATTCTTAATTGATTAATTACGAATTAATTGAAATTGAGAATAGGTTCTAGATATGAGACCCAATTGGTCCCTCCGCAAAGCCTTAAGTTAGAAGTGCAAACAAAACAAATAAGAGAAGAAATTATATAACACATTATGTTGTGTTATCATGTTAGAAAGTTTAGTCACACATCGATAAAATAGGGAAAATGTATTGTACCACAACACTATAAAATGATGGTTATAGTAGGCCATAAAAATGATGATGATGAAATAAGAGATTTAAAAAGAAAAATAATTAAGAATTATTTTTAAACTTTCTAAAATATAAAGGTTCTTATTGACCTAATTTTTGTTATAGAATGGTTCCTATCGGCTTAATTTTTGTTTTGCCTTCTATGCAAGATTGCAGACTTGATTGGAGATTTCTGCAATTATGGTAGTTACAAGAAAAAGATTTTTTGACAACAGATATTCAAATCTGTTAATGTATGCTTTTATGATCCTTGAATAATAGAAGATCATATACACCGCTTCCGCTGCTTTAGACGTATGATTTCTTTCAATTTGTATCAGAGCACATGGTTGCTCTTGTTGTAGCATTAGGGTTTTTAATTGAAAAACCTAGATCTCATAATAATTTATAATCTCATAGATCTAAAATTATTAGATCAAAATTATTTAATAAGATTAAATAAGCTGGATAGATAAAAAAAATATGTTTTTTATTAGATCCATGAAAATTAAAATTTTTATGCATGAAATCTATATTGATGGATTTTTAAATTAAGTTTTTGAAACTAAGTTTTGTTTTTTTTTCACACCAAGTTTTGATTTTTTAAATCAAACCAAGATTATAATTGTTATACATAAAATCTGTATTGATAGATTTTTTAATTAGGTTTTTGAAAATTATTAATACCCTAGGTTTCATAATAATTAAATTTTCATAGATATAAAATTATAAAATCTATATTATTTAATGAGATTAAATAAATAGATTAAAAAATATGTTTTTTTGTTAGATCTATAAAGATTGATTTTTGAAATCAAGTTTTGATTTTTGAAATTAAATCATAATTATAATTAAGATTTTTGAAATCAAGTTTTGATTTTTTGAAATCAAATCAAAATTATAATTAAGATTTTTTGAAATCAAGTTTTGAATTTTGAAATCAAATAAAAATTATAATTAAGGATTTTGAAATGATTTTTTAAATCAAAATTAATTATTAAAATTTAGTTTTTGATTTTTGAAATCAAAACTAATTTTTTAAATAGGAAATGAAATTAGTTCATAAGATACGTTTAAAACCTTAACGGGTCGGATTACCTGAACCCATTATGATTTTTCAAATTTAATACATATCCTTGTTAATGATCACATGACTCTATATTCAATTTTAAATTGGTGGGATCTGCAAAGTTATCTCCAGGTCCCTAGAAATTTAAAAAGATGTTTCAGAACCTTTATTTAAAAGATTAAATATTTAAAAACCTTTGGATAATTATTAAATTATTTCAAGACCTTTTTATGTGAATTTAGGCTTGGACAATTATTTGTAAGCCCCTATAGTTTTCTGAAATTATATTTCAGTCACTTTATATGATATAAATGAGAGTTATACGTGGTTCTTTTATAGAAAAGACTAGAGCTAATATTGCGATTAGATTTTTACGATGCTTTATATGATATTGCATCGTCTCATAAAATTTATATTTGATAAATTGTGTGTATGAAATAAGTTTCAAAATTCCATAAATAGTTATGGATTATTATATGGATTGTCATGTGTTTAATTATGAATTAAAATGATGATAATATAATAATAATTAAAATTGTTTTATTAAAATTTTAAATTAAATGTTCTCTAAATTAATTATGCAATAGTTGTATACATGTGTAGATAGATTTATAAAATCTAAAAGCTTTCCATCGTAGAGATGTATTTAAGACAAATATTTTAACTTATTCGAAATCGGACAGAATAGGATTTGTTAAAATACTTGCTTTACATATATCTTGCATAAAGATGCTAGATTCGTCATGTTTAATAGGACCACTTGGATACAACAGAAGATGCGGCCTATTTTACATACGAAGTCGATATGGTGGGTCCTCACTTAATTGATGATGTATTAATCTCGCTACAATAGTGGAGTAATGTACATATCAATAAGCCGAATATAAAAGGAAAGTTATATAGATAACTGGATGTATAGTATCCTAGCTTATTTGTTCTTGCTTTATCTTGACAATCTGAAAATTACGAATAAATTTGGGTTTCTTGTTCACTAATAGATGCATGAGAGAAACATTGATAGTGAAAACATTATATAAAATAAACCCTGGTAATGATTGTGCAATTATAAAAATATGAATTAAATTACTTATAATATTGTCTTCCTTTATGTATAAATGGCTAAGTATAATCCGTTTAGGAAATTATTTGATGACTATAAACTGGTTAGACCAAATTATATCGATTGGAAAAGAAATTTGATGGTTGCATTACTGCTGAAAAATTGGTTAAAATTGCTAAAAGAAAACTAGTTTCCAAGAATGCAAAAAAGGATAGTGATGAATAGCATTACTGTCATA
Organism: Agapanthus africanus; assembly: GCA_030015575.1. NCBI lineage: Eukaryota > Viridiplantae > Streptophyta > Magnoliopsida > Asparagales > Amaryllidaceae > Agapanthus > Agapanthus africanus. Next base: position 665,341,675 of record CM057340.1, read on the forward strand.
AGAAAGGTCATTAGAAGAGAAATTGTAAAAGTTATACTGCCTCGTTGAAGAAGGAGAAACCTTCGAAAGATATGTTATCTCACTATTTAGTATAGACCAATATTGTGAGTTATTCCTCTTATACTTGGTGTATTAACTCAAGTCCTTCTTCTCATATTTATAATTCCTTATATGGGTACAAGAAAAAACAAATGCTTTGAGATAAGGAGATTCCTCTGACAATGAAAAATGGAGCCATACTTTCAGGAGTGTCTTTAGGAACTTATTATTTGCATATAAATAGAGGACATGTAATGAAACTTAAAGTTTGTAAGTTAGGAGAAATTTAATTTCTGTTTTGAAATTTTATAGTGATGGTTACTCTATTTTATTTAGCAGTAAAATTTCTATTAAATTTGGTAATTCTGTTGCTCATTGGATGATTGATAATAGAATATATTGTAATAATGTTGCACATTATTCTTATGTAAATACGTGGTTGAGTCCGATAAATCTTCAAAATGTAATATGGATCAAAGTGGATCAATTTATCTTTGGCACATGAAAATAGGTCATGTTAATCTTGATAGGATCAATATATGGTAAAAAATGATCCTTTAGATTTTCTAAATATAGAAAATTTTCAACTTGTGAACATTGCCCTAGAGACGAGATGACCAAATTATCTTTTACAAGAAAGCGCGCTAAGAACATTAGGTACCCTTGGTAACATACATACAGATGTATGTGGACATTTAAATGTTAAAGTAAGGGGTGGATATTCATATTTTGTGATATTTACAGATGACGTATCTAGATGTGGCTATATTTATTTAATGCGACACAAATATAAATGTTTTGAAAAGTTCAAAGAATTTAAAGCCAAAATTGAGAGAAAGCTTGATAGAAGTATCAAACCCATCCGATCAGATCGTGGTGAAGAGTATTTATCAGATGAGTTCAAAAGGTTTTTAAAAAATGGAATTGTTTATAACTTAACACCACCCGGCACCCCACAACATAACGGCGTTTCTGAAAGAAAGAACCGGACCCTATTAAATATGGTTAATTCGATGATTAGTTATTCAAAAGTTCCTCTATTCTTATGGAATTTTGCAGTAGAGACTGCGAATTAGTTGTTAAATAGAGTTCCTACCAAATCTGTTTCTTCTACTCCATATGAGATATGAAAAGGAAAAAAACCGAGTGTAAGACACTTGAAAATTTGGGATTGTCCAAATCTTGTTAGAAAACAATTGATAGACAAATTGGAATTTAGGACAGATAGATACTTATTTGTATTATATCCTAAGGATAGCACTATGTATTATGTTTATAATCCTAGTGATCATACAATCACAATAAGCAGAGACGTATTCTTTATGGAAGACTAAATTGTAGGTCAAGGAGGTGTAGCTCTTGATGAAGAGTCTGTAGGGTATTTTTCATCACCCCGTTGAGATGGGAATACGCACGTGCTTGTCAGGCGCATTACAGATTCTCCCTGCCTAGTATAGGCTAGGCTTTATTGATTGTGGGGATCCGAATTTCCGGCAGCCGCGGACTAAGCCGCCGTTAATTATCACTCGCCTTTGGAGCGAAGAAATCTCCGATTGACGAGTCAAACTGGTCATGCGAACTCAATGTGTAGTGTGTGTGTTGTGTTTTGAAGGGTCTTGGGTATATCGGGGGCCTCGCAGAGTTTACGGGGGTCCCGCTACCCGGATAGCGGGCTGGGGGTCATGGGGGCTAGCAGTCCCCTTACGGGGTGTAGGGCAGTGTCCCGTTAGAAAAAAATTTCCATCGGAGGACGTGTTTTGGATGTGGAGTGCATGGAAAATGAGGGGTGAGGAGCGTCTTAAAGACGCGTGCATGGCACGTGGGCGCTGGACACCCACGGGCCACATGCCTGGCACGTGGGCGTTTGGCGCCCATGGATCACGTGCCAGGCGCGTGGGCGCTGGGCGCCCGCGGGTCACGTACCCTGCACGCGACCGCTGGGCGCCAGCGGGTCACGTGCACGGCACGCACCCGCTAGGTGCTGGGCGCCCGCGGGTCACGTCCCCTGCACGCAACCGCTGAGCGCTGAGCGCCCGCAGATCCCATGAGGCACACGTGCGCGCTGAGCGCCCATGGGTCATGTGCCCTGTACGCGACCGCTGGGCGCCCGCGGACCACATGCACGGCACGAGACCGTTGAAAACACCAGCGAAAAAAGGGCTAAGCCCCTGGGCTGGGAGTTTAACTCCTAAGGGGCTTTAGAGTTAAACTCCTAACAGGGATTATGTATAGATTTGGAGTTAAACTCCTAAAAAGGGTTTTGTTTATGGAGTTAAACTCCAACAGATCTTGAATGGAGTTAAAGACCTAGAAATCTTTTAAGATGGTCATTGGGACCCCTTTCTTCTCCCTTTTAGCCATGAATCTTCTTTTAAGCCTTAGATCTTTCCGAAATGGGATATTTGGAAAAAGTTCTCCTTCTTCCTCCTCTCCGTTGGCTGAATCTTGAAGAAAAAAAGGGATGAAACTCAAAAATCTCCCCATTTGGGGATTTGATGAAAGATCCGAGTTCCCCTTTAAGAGTTTTATGGTGAAAAACAGTTTCTTTTTGGAAAAAGAGGGATTGAACTCTTGATTTAATTCAAAAAAAAAGAAGGTTTAGAACCTTGAGGAAGGAGAAGCAGACGCAAACCCTAGAATTTGAGAGAATGAAAAAGTTGTCTTGATTTTTTTATCATGTTTGCCTTTATAGGCTACACACTTTACATATAGCCCCTTAAACTTTGCTAAATGGCGCTTGTGCCACCACATACCTTATGTGCTTATCTCTTTTTGCACATAAACCATGGGGTTTACAAAATTTTGGTTTTTTGCCTATTTTACATACATTTATTTCTACATATATATAAAAAAATTACATTAAACCAATTTATGGCTTCATCCCTTTTGTCATGGGGCCGGTCCCTTTAACCTGGGCTTGGGCCCACTTATCCTGAGGTTGAGTTTGATTTTGACTTGGTCAACCGGGGTGTAATTTTTGACCCCAACAAAGTGCCCCCATCAATAAATGCGCACCGCATGTGTGGGTTGTGTGAATGAAATTGATGGATCTTATTCTATATGGAACTTGATTTGGTTGGGTTTCCTTTTTAATGATGTGGAGGGTCGATGCTACCATTTTAGCGACTTGGACGGTCGGTGCTGCCCTTTTTGCGACTTGGACGGTCGGTGTTGCCATTTTATCGATGTGGACAGTCGTTGCTGCCCTTTTCGCGACGTGGACGGTCGGTGTTGCCCCTTTCGCGACTTGGACGGTCAGTGTTGCCATTTTAGCGACGTGGACGGTCGTTGCTGCCCTTTTCGCGACGTGGACGGTCGGTGTTGCCCCTTTCGCGACTTGGACGGTCGATGCTGCCCTTTTAGTGACTTGGACAATCGGTGCTGCCCTTTTTGCGACTTGGACGGTCGGTGATTTGATTTGACTTGGTCCGCTTTCTACGGCGTCAGCGTTGATTTGTTTGATTTGATTTATTTTGGGAGCTCCCTACCCTTCCAACGGGACTTTTGAGCTTGAAAGCGCTACCGGGTGGGACATTAATTTGATCTGTTTGACTTCTGCCTTATTTGGCGGGACCTTTGAAATCGAGAGGAACTTGGAATTTGGATTTTGTTTGGCATCAGCATTACTGCACTGGAATAATGTCAGGAGCAACTCATCATTTGCCCCAGGAGGACTTAGGATTTGTTGTTTTTTTAGGTCGGCAAAAGCATTGCTGCACTGGAATAATGCCAGGAGCAACTGATCATTTGCCCCGGGAGGACTTAGGATTTAGTTTTTGGGTCGGCATCAGCACCGCTAACACTAAATCTTAGTGCCAGGAGCGACGCATCATTTGCCCTGGAAAGACTTGGGATTTGGGTTTTGGGTCGGCATCAGCACCGCTAACACTGAAGCGTAGTGCCAGGAGCGACTCGTCATTTTTCCTGGGAAGACTTGGGATTTGGATTTTGGGTCGGCATCAGCACCGCTAACACTGAACCGCAGTGCCAGGAGAGACTCATCATTTGCCGTTGCCCGTTGGGGAGCGATAGCTTAGGAGACAGGTTTAGATCTCTATCACCTAAGGCTTTTCAATTTTATGAGCCGTAAGGATCTCATAAAAGCATTTTCTCCCTACGAGTCGAGAGGACCTCACAAGTGTAATTTCTCTCTAGGAATCGTGGGGATTTCTAAGTGTGTTGCTCCTTTGTGAGTCGTAAGGATCTCACGAGGGGATTTTCTACTCACAAAGTCGAGAGGACTTTACGAGTGTATTTCATCTTTTGTTTACGAGTTTGCGCCCTTTCAGGTTATCACAAACTCACCGACAGTCCTGCTGTTTTTACTCACGGAGCCCTTTCGGGTTTTCATCCGTGCCCGTTTTGCTTGTGGACATACCTTTGTTTTACATTGGCGGATCTTCATCGCTGGTGGGACTTTAAATGTAGTATCGTCGGTAGGACTTAGGAGAGATAGGGGTCGTTTATGCCCGTGGATTGTATACGGTTTTACAGGATGTATGATCCAAGTGTGCTCAATTCGCCTGCAACTTGGAGCATTCACGTGTAGTATTTCTTGAGATATCGGCCATTGATGGGTGGCATGGGCCTTTCTCCCTCGGCATTTATCAGCTGGTAGGATCCTCCATCAAATACTTTCTTGATAACGTATGGTCCTTCCCATTTTGGCTCGAATTTTCTCTTGGAATGTCGATTGGGGATGATCGGTCTTTTGAGAACCAACACCAATTCGCCTTTCTTGAAAGCGCGGAGACGGGTCATCTTGTCATAGGCCCATGACATTTGGGTTCGGTACAGCTCCAGATTTTGCTGTACTATGAGCCTCTTTTCTTCAAGGGTGTTGAGCTCTTCGAGCCGAAGGAGCACATTTTCCTCCTCTGCCAACTCGTACTAAACGGAATTCTTAAGCTTGGAACTTCGACTTCTAGGGGAAGGATCGTCTCTACTCCGAAGAGTAATGAGTATGGAGTGGACTGATTTGGAGTACGGTGCGTGGTATGATATGCCCACAATGCCTCGCGAAATTTAAGATTTCGGTCTCTCTTGTTGGCTGAAGTATTTTTCCTCAGAAGCTTGTATAGAGTTTTATTGAAGGTTTCAGCTAGCCCATTGGCTCTTGGATTATAGATGGAGGAATATCTCCGGTCTATCTTGTGCTGAGTAGCAAACCTTGAGACTTTGAAGCTCTTAAAAGAAATCCCGTTGGCAGAAATGATTCTTCTTGGTGTACCGAAGCGGTATAGAATATTTTGCTGGAAGAATGTCATAATATCTTCTGTTTTGACTTCTTTTAGCGGGACAGCTTCAGCCTATCTGGAGAAGTAGTCTGTTGCAGCCAATATGAACCGGTGGCCTTTGGATGATAAAAAATCAATTGGGCCAACTATGTCGGTTCCCCAAACTTCGAAGGGCCACGACGCCACTGTAGAATGCAACGGATTGGGATACTTGTGAATGAAATCACCGTGAATTTGGCCGATATGACATTTCTTTGCATGCTCTTTGCAATCCCTTATCATAGTGAGCCAGTAATATCCAAGTCGTTTGATCTGAAGCCGCATTTTGGGGCCAGACTGGTGAGCCCCGCAGACGCCCGAGTGAACTTTTGTCATGACTTTTTGGGCTTCGGCCAATGACAGATACCTGAGCCAGAGTTGGTCATATGATCTACGGTATAGCATATTATTTACAAATACATATCGAAGAGCTCTATTCTTGAGCTGAACCCTCGCAGATTTTTCTTCGGGCAGCTTATTGTATCGGAGGTACTCTATGAAGAGGTCTCTCCAATCGGGCTTCTCTTGAATGATCAGAACTTCTTCGGCAGGATTGCTCTTTTGTTATACACTTTCCTCTTCTCGTAAAGAGACTGGGGGCAGAATTTGTCAGCTCCTGACTGTGATCACAATTTCATTTATGTTGGGATCATCCGGCTCTTTGGCTAGGCGAGCGAGTACGTCGGCTTTTCCGTTCAACGCCTTAGCGACTCTCATTAGTTCAATGTGAGTGAACCTTTTCATGAGTTCCATCACCCGGCCTCTATATCAAGCTAACTCGGGCTTACATATCTTGTAGTTGCCGCTTACTTGGTTGATGACAAGCTGGGAATCACCGTAGACTCATAGCCGAAGGATTTCCATTTCTATGGCGAGCTCCAAACCAGTTATCAGAGCTTCGTACTCGGCCTCGTTGTTTGTGCGTGGCTCGGTGAGCGTAGGGTTACCATCGATAGTGTGATGAACACCAATCCTATCACTGCTTTTATCTATGGGATTCTTGATTTGCTGGAGGTCCTGATTGATGAGGATCCATCGAAGTAGAGCTCCCAACATGGCTCGTCATTCTCGAGGAGCAGCATTTGTTCGTCGGGTAACTCGCAATTGAGCGGCGACCCTTCTGGTATGGGATGAGCAGCAAGGAAGTCGGCGAGGGCTTGCCCTTTTACTACTTTCTGAGGAGTATAAATTATGTCAAATTCAAGCAGCATGACAGCCCATCTCGCCATTCTACCGGCTAGGCTTGGTTTGGTCATTAAGTGTATAAGCAAGACGACTTTGGAGATCAGCATAACCCGATGAGCGAGCAGATAGTGCATCAGCTTCTTCACAGCGAATATTAGATCCAGGCATTGCTTTTCGATCGGGGAATAGTTGTGTTCCGCCCCGACTAAAGTTCGACTGAGGTAGTAGAGGGCATTCTCTTTTCCCTCCTCGTTGTTCTTAGCAAGAAGTGCACCGAGTGACTCATCTAGCGCGGCAGTATAGAGAATCAACGGTTTATTTAGAATAGGGGCAGTAAGCACTGGAGGGTGCAACAGGTACCGTTTGATGTTTTCGAACGCTTCTTGACATTCGGCATCCCAGACAAATGGAGCTCTTTTCTTCATGAGCTTTGAGAAGGGCCTACATCTCCCCGATAAATTTGAGATAAACCTTCGCATATAAGCAAGCTTGCCTTGAAAAGATCTTATCTGCGTCAGATTCTTCGAAGGGGGCATCTCCATGATGGCCTTTATCTTAGATGGGTCAACTTTTATCCTTCGATGTCAGACTATGAAGCCTGGGGAATTTCCTGATGACACGCCAAAAGCGCACTTTAGAGGATTCATCTTCAGATCGTAGTCCTTCAGTCTAGTGAGAACGGTCCTAAGATCCTGGATGTGATCATCTTGGCTTTAGTCTTGACAACCAAATCATCAACATAACATTCGACGACTTTATGGATTAGGTCATCAAAGATATTGGTCATTGCCCTTTGATACGTAGCACTTGCGTTCTTTAATCTGAATGGCATCACTTTGTAGCAGTATATCCCGATCGGGGTTCGAAATGCTGCGTGTTTCTCATCCTCGGGCGACATCCTGATTTGATTATATCCAGACAAGCCATCCATGAAAGTGAATAGCTCGTAATTTAAGGTATCGTCGGCCATCATTTCCATGACCGGAAGCGGGAAATCGTCTTTAGGTCTTGCCTTATTGAGATCCCTGAAATCGACGCAAACTCGTATCTGCCCATTTTTCTTCTTTACTGGGACAATGCATGCGATCCAGCCTGCATATTTCTCTTCCCTGATAAAGCCAGCATCGATAAGTTTCTTAGTTTCCTCGATGACCTTTTCTTCCAGCTCCCTTCTCATTCTTTGAGGAGCTTGTTTGACAGGCTTGGTATCAGGAGATATAGCCAGCTTATGCACGACCAATTCAGGGGATAGGCCAGGCATTTTTTTGTACGTCCACGCAAAGAAGTCGGCGAACTCATGCAGCAAGGAGATTATCTGCTCTTTCATTTCCTCTGAAAAGAGTGAGCTGATGTAGGTCAGCCTTGAATTATCGGGCGTTCCCAAATCAACCTCGGTTAGCTCGTCGAAGATTGCTTGCCCGCCATCTTCGAACTCTTGAGGGGACTCTTCTAGCTTGACTAGCTCGTCTTCATCATTTGACTCTTTGCTGGCTTCACCAATATGAATCATGTAACATGCCTTGATGTCAGGTTGAATGAAACATATGCCTCGTCTATCTGGGATTCGTCCATCGATGAGTGCTCGGATCTAAGGCGGGTGCCACAGCCACTCATAAAACTTCGCTTCGGAGTACGTTTGATATAACCGACATCCACACTTTTTAAAATATTCCTGCATCTCGGGCATATAATATCTGGGGTTTAGGACGGCTCTTATGCCTATTTCATAGGGAAGGCACATGACCGAAAAATCGTCCGGATGCACGACAGAATTTGACCCATAAAAGAGAATGCCCTTCTGCCCACTGCCTTTCAGCTGGTCCACTGTGGAGAGTGACAATGCGTCGAGCTCTTTGCACATCTACTCCGGCACCCTTGTGATGGCTAGGGACCCTTCCGTAACTTCGAAGGTCTCTCTTAGCTTCGCTTTTTGCACGATAGCCCGATCTGCACAGCTATTGCAAAACGGATCCTCTTCTTCTGATTCTTCAGTGTCACTTCCTAAACGAGGACGAATTTTGCTGTCGGATTGGCCTTCGATATCAGACTCATCCGTATCACTACCAATATGAGGGCGGTTTTTATGGACGGACGGACTTCCAACGTCGGACTCATCAGTGGCACTGCCGAAATGTGGACGCACTTGGGGGTTTTTGCATTTGAAAGTGACAGCCAGCTCAGATTTGCTTTTGAGTTTCGGGGCCATTCTGTCTTTGGTCAGCTGTGGCTCAGCACTTTGGAGGTTCACAAAGTACCGAGAATCCTCATATCGAACTTCATGCACACCGAACGGCTGGATGTCTCTGTCAATGCGTCTTTCTTCTCCAATTTTGGAATACTTCATGCACTGATGGAGAGTTGATGGAATGATGCCGCAATCGTGAAGCCACGGCTTTCCTAGGATAATCTTATAAGACTTGTCGGCGTCGATCACGTATATCTTGGCTTCAGTTTGCAGCTCCCCGAACCTGATCGACAGAGCTATGGATCCCAGAACTTGTTGGCAATTTTGATTAAAGCCTTGAATGACAATCTTTTCTCTTGACAGGTGTCGGACCGTTGACAAACTCTTCAGATTCCGCAAGTTCATGATGTTCACTGAGGACCCTGGATCCATCAATATGCGATTAATCCGGTTCCGTCGTTGTACCCTGTCACGTAAAGCGGTCGGTTGTGCTCAGCTGTTTCTAGTAACAGGTCTTCATCCTTATATATGACCGGGCTGTATGCAGAGTGTACCGAGCTTCTTTCATATCAATTTCCGCAAAGCGGGCCTGGTACTGCTCGGGGTTTTGTAGAGCGTGAATGAGAACATATCTAAGCTCCTTAGATAGGACCAAGGCATTGTATATGCTCAAGAGAGACAAAAGCTTTTGGAAATGAGCCAAGACATTATAGTCCACCGAGGAAGGACTCGAATTTTCATGAGCCGGCTCTCCGCCATTTTCTTCATTAGCGACTTGTTTTTCCCTCCCTTTTGAGGCGTTGCCTTAATTTGGCGGTAGAGCCCTGCCGCTTTTGAGCTGGATTTGGTTGGCGTTTGTGGTGAGCTCCTCATTCTCTTCGGGAAAACATAGCTCCTCCTCAGAGCCGCTGCCAAGATGGATGGCGTAGTAGGTCACTATAGGGATCTCTTGGAGTCTTCTTCTAGCTCCTCCAGAATCTCAGCTGCTTCTACAGAGAAGAACTCCTTCAATTGAATTAGAGTTATTTCCTTTTATTCATAGTCTTCGAGAGAATCGATATAGTTTTGAATGGTCGATCTCCCTGCAGACTCTTTTTCGCGTCGAGCTGCACTTTTCTTCTTCTCGAGCTTTTTGGATTTTAAGCCTGATTGAGCCGAATTGGCAGCTGGAATGGTAGGCTTCTTCTGCCCTCCCCATTCTGTTTTGGGCTCTTTCCGAAGTAGCTTTTGCATCTTCTTCGTCTTATTAGATATGTGCATACTCCACGGAGGCTGCGATGAGTCAGTTTCATTTCTCAGGGCAGCGGGTTCAGCTGTCTGCTTCCAGAAGGCTTCTGCTGTCTGTATAAAGTTGGTGGTTGCAACTTGATTGTTCACCAACATACTCTTGGACAGCTCGATCTCTCCAGTCTTGTACTGCTTCTCGACCCAGTCATTGAAGATATAGCAATCCTCGATCACATGGCTCACTACTCGGTGGTACGGGCAATATAGAAGATTGTCGGTCATTTTTGCTTCGTGGTGTCTTTTCGACTCTGGCAATTGTAGACCGTTGTTCAGGGCATCTCTGAATATCTTTCGGAGCTTGTCCCTCCTGAAGAGTAAACCTTGTTCTTTTTCTCCTCTAGGGAAGGCCCTTCTCCTCCCAGCACTGTCTTTCGAGACCGGTTAGTTTTGGATTCGCCTGTCTTTCGCTTGTCTTCATTATCGGATGCATTGAAGACATTGGTATTGCTGGAATTTCCGCTTCTACGGTTTTCGTCCCTCTTGCTCTTCCAAGTCTTGTCCCTTTGAGAGTCTGGGGTAGACTCTTGCTTCGAGCGTTCCAGCATTTGGACTTTCTTGGTCAGCTCCTGAAACGTTTTGAAGCCTGCTGTATACAAGAATGGGATCATCCAATTGCCAAGGTTTCCAATGAAGAGGCTGACGGGCTGGTCCTGCTCTAGCGGTGGTTCGCACTTGACAGTGAGGTTGCGCCATCAGGCAATAAAGTGCGTGTTGCTTTCGTTTTTCCCCGGCTTGGTTATCACGAGGTCAGCAATGGAGATTTTGTCACTAACACTCACGAATTTTTGCCGAAACAGAGACTCTATTTGGGTGAAAGTAGTGGCAGACCCGTCTGGTATGCTTGCGTACCAATCGAAAGCAACACCCGTCAGGCTGTTGACAAACTGACGAAGAAGAAGCGTATCATTGCCCCATGTATTTCCGCATGACACTTTAAAGTGGACGATGTGCTGATTTGCAATTCCCATCCCGTCAAATCTTCCGAACTTAGGAATGACATAGCCGTCGGGAAACTCGATCAGATCGTACTGTGTGGGATATGGCTGTCCACTACTGTTAATTTCTTTCTGAGCTTCGGCTTCGGCGACCAATGTTTTAACCTTGCTGGTGACCAAATCCATTATCCGATCTTGTGTTAGAAAGATGGTAATATCTGGGGCCAAGGCGTCCCCAGAAGCAGAATGTGGTCGACTTTCATACGGCTCGCCCAATCTTGGACCCAAGGGGACAGGCATCGGTTGCTTCGGGTTGTCATCACCGGCTCATGAGTAGAGACTTATGCTTGATTGGGAGGCGCCCGAGCAAGTTGAGCCGTGAGCTGCATCACAACGTTCGTTAGGTCGTCAATTTTCGAATAGAGCTTGGCCATCTCTTTATCTTTGCTCCTGAGCTGTTTTTGAAGCTCTTGAAGCAGCTCATGCTCTGCGGTCCTGGGGCGGAAAGTTGGCTCTTCCTCGCTGTCCGAGCTTGACTCCACATGGATTATTCTAGCCACTTAGATTATGGTGTTCACTTCATTAATACTTGATTAGAGAAGTAAAAGCTTGATCTTGAGATTCTTCAAGGTAGATCATCTTCGAAAAGGAAGACTTCAAGCAAGAATGGATCATTCGACTTGTGGAGCCTCTTGAGTCCGGGATATCATGGATCACGGCAAAGGGACTACTACTCGGAGCTTATGAAGTGAAGAAACAGACTACAAAGGTTATAATCCCTCTCTCTTAGATGTAAAGTAGTTTACATGAATGTTAAACATAATTCTCTAGTTAAGATCTTGGTTAGGGTTTGTTTAGCACCCCAAAAATTTCAATATGGCATGTGTGATGCCTTCCTAAACCTTGCTAAGGTGCTAAGCTAACCCTACAGTGGTATCAGAGCCAAGCTAGAGCTTTAGGTGTTGTCTAGACGAAGTTTGAAGTCCGATTGAACCCCGAAACCCCGAAACAACCCCTTCTCTGGAAATTTTTCAAAAGTTGAAATTTTTCATATTAAAAACACTCAGAAAATCATGCAGGGAATTCTAAGAATTACTGTGAAGTACGAAGCCATAACTCCCTCAAGGGACCGCAGAACCGCGGCCAAACCATGCGTTTGGCGGCGGTTCCGCGGCCAACTTTGGGAGTCAGGGGCTAATACTTCAGGGCTTTATTCTTGGGTACTTTTTCATGCTTCTGGGAATTTTTAATTCTACTCAAGTGTTGAGCTTTTTGGGAAATATTGGGAATTCGTTGATTCGATCGAAAAGTTTAACATCATTTAGTTTTTCGGATAATTTAGAACGTGTTAAAAGGTTCGAACGGATATCAATAACTCACTTTTTCTACTATCGGAAAACTTTCAAGTGTTGGATTTTCCCTGAGTTTAAAACTTTCGGGAAATCATGCAAGCGTATCTGTGGACCCTCTAGAAGAACGTAACCTTAACTCGATTATGTGACCGTCAAAACCGCCACTGAACCCTAGGGTTTGTGGTAGTTTAGCGTTGCCACATGTGAGGCGTTGGTTTGACCCTTCTACGGCTGGTTCAATGGGGCTGTGACATATTCTGGGATTTTTGAACTCCGCTCAAGTGTTGAGCTATTTGGGAAATCTTGGGTGTTTGTTTATTTGATCGGAAAGTTTATCATTATCTATTTATCTGGAAAGTGATACAATATGTGGAATTCATATAGTTAAGCATGAAATGCGAAGTATGTGATATTTCGGATTTAAGATGTCTAAAGTGATTGTGGATTCCAAATGTTGTAGTTTTACACTTTCTTTTCTGTGACCGTAAGCGTAGTATGTGAGGTATTGCCGGCTTCGTTGCTATACGTCAACGACAATCGGAATACGCATACTTGCTTACGTTGATGATATGAGATATTATGTGTTGCTGTGATATGTTATATTGGATCGTCGTATTCTGAATAGCCGGGTGTTTTATGTGAGATGAGGGTTTCTTTTTCATTCATGTAAAATTCAATTGTATGTAATATTCTTTTATTGGGGCACTTCCGGGTTGAGTATGATGTCACCATTGTATATTATTTACTTTTTCGCATTAGGATAGACCCAAGGCGGGGAGCACAAGTAACCGAGTTCTAGGGTCCAGTGGGAGACCATCTCGAGGAGTCGAGACTAGGTCTCCTAACTCTAGAATTGGTAGGGTTGCTTGCCGCTCTCGTAGGGGTCTAGGGATGTGGGTTTGGCTATTCATCGCGACAGTGGAATCCGTGTTTTATACTGGCTTAACTTAAAACACGGAATTCCTAGAATATCCAATATTTCATATATGTTCTTCTGCTGCAATGTTCTGTGATGAGATCATATTACTGCCTGAGACGAATGTTTATATTATATATATGAGATATATGTTATATTGTTGATTTCGTTTCAAATGTGATGCTTGTGAAGCTTAATAAAATGGGACTTCATTAATGAGATTAATGAAATAAATGAAACCTAATGATATTGTAGAAACTTGTTTAAAAACTGGTAGCTCTAGTTCTTGCTTTGCAGAGCGGTATTCCTTGTAGAATATCCAGCACCTTATTTGATAAGGAAAGAGCCGAGATCCCTTCACCGGGAGTGACCTCTTTAGTGAAAACTAGCAGATGCTACAAACACGGTTTGTCTTTTGATTGCTTTTATAGTTTTTGCTTTGCATAGTGGTATTTGTGAAATATCCTGCACCTTATTCGATAAGGAAAGAGCCGACAATCCCTTCACCGGGAGTGATCTCTTTAGCAAAACTAGAAAAGCCTCAAAAAAATTCTATTTAAAATCACTCGATTCTACAACGAGATCAAGTTCATTACGCAAAGGGTTTTCTTAAAAACCTGTCGTAACCCTCCGTCATTTCAGATAAGTTCTACTTAGTATTCTTGCTTGGCTTGTTGGCCTTTGTCAAGGCGTAGTGTGCGGTAGCTGAATAGTGCTTATCTGCTAAAGCATATGATGTGATTGGATTAGGGTAGTCGTGCGGCCTTGTTGGCCTTTGTCAAGGGTCGTGCGGGTGGGTTTAATTCAATTAGGAAATGACGGGTTGAACTTGACTAGCATCCTATGGTTTGTTGGCCTTTGTCAAGGTCATAAGACGCTAGGGGTAAAATATTATCGGGAATTTCAAGTGTTGAAATTTGCAATGAGATTGCATACCTTCTATGAGATAGTTGGATCCCAATACCCGCTGCGAGTAAGAGTTACTCCTGAGAGAGTTTTACATATTACAATTAGCCGTTCAAGTAGGTGTCTAGAAAGGTGTCAACGGGGTTATGCCTCTGAGAAAACGAGGTTTATTTTAATTAGGTCCGTGCGAAAGCACGGGAAACCTCCCTCAAACTACCGACACTGGCCTGGCCGAAAGATTGACGAACTTATAGGGTGTAATTAATCCCGGCTAGTCTTTCCTTTTAGGGTTTGAAGGAAGATTTGACAAAAACAGTGGGAGACATCCTGATTAGATATATTAATAACCAATCTAATCTTGCAAAAGCGCACGCTGAGTGTTTTCTTCTCTCTCTCTCCTAATTACGACTATGGCACGCCTTAAATCAAGATAAAAATACGGATGTATTAACCGACCCCGCTTGTTATACTGTGCTAGGGGACGTTGGTCCCGCTCTAACTTATAATTGTTATAAGACCGAGCAGGAAAGAGGGGATTACCAAAATTCCCGTGCCGCCCAAACGAAAAAAGTGCATGCTGATGCATCTTCTTCGGGTGTGTTCATTACCGAGAACTGTTTCTCAGTATCCTTTACGTCCTGGGTATGAGATACCGGATCAGGATCCCGCAAATGTAATCTGTTACATGGGCTATAGATAGGTAGAGAACTGAGAACGGGTGATAAGTTTCAAGAGTTGGAAACGGTGCAAGTGTTGCAGCCAAGTCTGTTGGCAGTTATCACCCTGTATTAACAAATACATTAATTCTGAACGAATGTTATTAGATACCGAACCTGATATACAACATCATATCAGTATCATTATTTAATAAAGAAGGATATAATTTTATATTGTTGGATAATGTTTTGAACATTTCCTATATCAAGAGTTGATCAGTTCAGGCACGTTATCTAAAAGTATAGACGTTCTAAATCAAACCACGGTTCTTAATGTACAGAACACACACAAGAGGAAGAGTTCAGAAATGAATGAATCCTTCTTGAGGTGTTGTAGACTAGATCATATCAATATGACCCGACTAGCTGAAGTTACATTTAGATACATATTTAAATTAGTTTGAATTTACATCTTGTGAAACTTGCCAGTCATGTCACAAAGAAAAGATTACCATAGCTCTGTTTATTAGAAACAGAAAAAGAGTTAGTGAACTCTTGGGATTGATACATGATGATGTATGAGGTCCCATGTCTACACATGCCAGGACTGGTTCTTTGTACTTCAGAAGTAGAGAACCAAAATGGATATAAGTATTATGTCCTTTGATGTGATCAGGGAGGAGAATACTTGAGCACGGGATTCCTGGACTATTCTAAAGGAGAATGAGATTCTTTCTCAGCATTACTCCTTCGAATACACCACAATACGTTGGTATATCGGGCGGAGCAATCGCACCCTATGTAATAAGGTGTGCTCTATGATGAGTACTACTGAGTTACCTATTTCCTTTTAGGGGTTATGCACTTGAGAAGCTGCATACCTATTGAATAGGGTTCCAACCAAATCAGGTGTCTACCACTCCATATGTGATATGGTATGGAAAGAGCCCATCTCTTAAGGATGTTAAGATTTGGGGTTGTCCAAAGCAAAATCTGGACAAATTCGAGGCAAGGTCAGTTCTGTGGAAGTTTGTTGGATATCCCAAGCATTCGCAAGGGAATATCTTCTACCAAACTGGGGAACAAAAGGTGTTTTATTTCTCGGCATGCCACCTTTTAGAAAAGGATTTTCTTATGAAGAAATTAGTGGTCATAAGGTAGAACTAGAAGTAGCTCCAGCTAAAACAAACTGCAGCTGATGATTTGGTAGAACCGGAGGATTCAATAGTTTCCAACGAAGCTCAGCCTCTCCGCCGATCTGGTAGGGTTCCTCATCCACTTGAGAGATACTTCAGTTTCTCTATGACAGTGGAAGTGAGGATTGCATCATGAGATGATGACCCAACTAGTTTCGAGCAGGCCATCAGGAGTGGGGACTCTGTGAGAATGGCTGGATGTTTAGCGATCTGAGATGGAATCCTTATACACCAACAAAGTATGGACTTTGGTTGCTTTATCTGAAGGGTTAAATCCCCATCAGGAGCAAGTATATCTTGAGAAGATTACTTGGTGTACATGGAAAAATTGAGACTTTCAAAGCTATGCTTAAGTCCATCCAGATCCTACTTGCCACTCCTACGTACCATGACTACGATATCTGACGGTTGGGCGTCATGACTGCTTTTCTAAATAGTGTTTTGGAAGAGAGCGTCTATAAGTACATAGCCAGAGGGCTTCGTAGACAGTGGGAGCAGCGAAAACGTGTGCAAGATGCTTTATGGGATAAATCAGGCATCGTGGAGTTGGAACGTCTGTTTTGATGTAGTAGTCAAAGAGTTTGACGTCATCAAAATGGTAGATGAACCGAGTATATACAAAAAGGTAGTAGGGAGTATGGTGGTGATCCTCGTATAGTACGTGGATGACATACTCTTGATAGGGAAGGAGTTTCCTATGCTACGCTCGGTCAATCTCCTCTTATCACAAGGATTCTCCATATAGGATCAAGGTGATACCTCCTAAATCCTGGGTTATGGATCTATGAGATAGATCCAATTGGATGTTAGGATTCTCACTAGTTGTAGTGAGATGGTATCAATCGATCCTGGAGAGAATCACTGGAAAGGTTCCAGGGTGATAAAGACGACTGAATGTCAGTCACAGGCATTGTCTTTACACTCAGTGGAGAGACGGTATGTTGGAAGAGTTCCAAGCTATATACCATGACATTCTAGACGATTAAAAGCAAGATATATCGTTACCAAGGATACTACCAAAGAGGCAGTCTGGATATATTTTAGTTCATGAGATGAACTTCGTTCCTACCATTGTGTGACAATGGATTTTTGGATTTTGCCAAGGAACCCCCGTCCCATCAGAGATCCAGACATATTCTTAGGCAGTATCACCTGATCATAGAGATGTTGATCTCCAGGGAAATCGAGGTTAGGAGAGTAGACATAGAGGATAACAGCGTGGATCCACTCACAAAAGCTTATTTCCCAGTAGAGACTTTTATGGGATGGTTGAGTATGAGATACTTCAACCACAGCTGATTGTTGGGTATGAGATACTACAACAGATGGCCCTAGTGCAAGTGGGAGATTGTCAGTGATATGTATGCCCTAGAGGCCATTACTGTACATGCGATGTATATTGTAGTGGATGCTTGGACATATATATGGAGGACTTTCTTACTCGACATGATAGTATGCTATCTGGTTGCTTTTTATCTTAACATGTACTCTGATAGTCTTTATGTTACATGTTGATAAAGCCCTTAGGATGAGTACTTGACTACTAGGATTATGATGTAGATCATACTAGTGGGGACAGAGTAGTCGATAAGTACATCCTTCAAAAGTTCCTAGTCGTAGGTGTATTGAGACAGGGCATCGATATACCAGAATAGACTAGCGTATGCTTCTTGACCCATGAAGATGGGCGATGGATGATCCCATATCCATTGATGTTTGACATTAGAGATAGTATACGGGTGCTCAGTGGTGACCGGGTACACTGGACAGACTTGCCGAGAACTCCCAGATGGTATTATACCTTACGTCAGATGGCAGTTCTCTGGTGACACTGGTACAGGTTAGTCTGTAGACCCGAGATCGTCATGGAGTCTTGTGTGATTCCCACTGTGCTTTGATTTCCATCATACAACGTCCAAGAGGGAGTGCAAAACGGTGGCTTTTGGGTACAGTCCCGAATCACATGGAGTCAATGAGCGATAGGAGGGGTTTCGTCTCTCCCGGTATAGGGAGTTGATGTTGCGCTGTGTTCGATTGGCTATAACTGGAAATCCCTGGCCAGGGATGCTGAGATTTACTGGTAAGAGTTATCGGTAGTTTCTCGATCTGTTATGGACCTCATATCAACACGACTTATCAAGCTACTGGGGTCTGACGTTTACCACCCCTAGGCGAGATATGCGACGTATCAGACGAAGTCGAAGAGACCGGACTGTACGGGAGTGTTACTGATTGGATTCACAGGAGAATGTACAGGCTTGCTTGTTGATCTTCTGATTGCTCAATACCTGGGTGGCTATTACGTTTAGCTGATCGCTTGCAGCTTGTGGGTGTTTGATATGATCATCACCTACTGCCAGCGTATTGACGATTCTTTAGAGTCCTACACAGAGGTTTCCTGGCTCAGGCAAAACAGAGTAGGAGCACATATATGATGTGTGCGGGACCGAGAATAATACGATATGAGATACCGTATTCTATTCTCGCAATATATGATATCGGCCGGGTATATGTGATATAGCCGGGTCATCGGATCAAGAGTTGATTCGATGAATTGGTCTATGTTATATTAGTCGGTTATATGCAATATAGCCGGATTGTCGGATCAAGTGTTGATTCGATAATTTAATGTATAATTATATATGTGATATATTACATTACGTTAACTAATATAAGCTCACTTTATTGATTCATTTTCTCATCGGATAATACATTGATATATATGCGATATATGTTAATTGTATTATTTTCTTTTGTTGCAAAATATATTATATATGTGATATATAATATTGTAACAAGTTATGATTACAAATACAACATGATTTGTGGAGATTAAACATGTTAGGATTTGATTTGGGTTAGCATTTGGGTTAGCTTTTTCTTGTAGCTTCTAGAAGCTTTATTTTGTTTTAAGCTTAGATATTTTGTAAAGATATTTTGTGTAGATATTTTCTTAACCCAACCCAAACCCTTTACCCTAGTTAATTCCCTATAAGGGTTAAGCCTTCATTCTTAACCCATGGTTGATTTGTAACCATCACAATTAATTCATTATTCATCACAAAAGCTTTCTTCTTCTTCTTCCTCTTGAAAAGCTTTCTAGCTTTTTGACTTATGATGATTTAAAGTGAGAAATTGAAAACAAAAGAGAGCAAAATTCCTACTTCATCATCCTCATCTATTCTAGCCACTTAGATTTGGGTGTTCACTTCACTAATACTTGATTAGAGAAGTAAAAGCTTGATCTTGAGATTCTTCAAGGTAGATCATCTTCGAAAAAGAACACTTCAAGCAAGAATAGATCATTCGACTTGTGGAGCCTCTCTTGAGTCCGGAAGATCATGGATCGCGGCAAAGGGACTACTACTCGGAGCTTATGAAGCGAAGGAACGGACTACAAAGGTTGTAATCCCTCTCTCTTAGATGTAAAGTAGTTTACATGAATGTTAAACCTAATTCTCTAGTTAAGATCTTGGTTAGGGTTTGTTTAGCACCCCAAAAATTTCAATATGGCATGTGTGATGCCTTCCTAAACCTTGCTAAAGTGCTAAGCTAACCCTACAAATACGGTATCTCATATCGTATTATTCTCGGTCCCGCACATATCATATATGTGCTCCTACTCCGTTTTGCCTGAGCCAGGAAACCTCTGTGGAGGACTCTAAAAAATTGTCAATACGCCGGCAGTGGGTGATGATCCTATCAAACACCCACAAGCTGCAAGCGGTCAGCTAAACGTAACAACCATCCAGGTATTGGGCGATCAGAAGATCAACAAGCAAGCCTGTACATTCTCCTGTGAATCCAATCAGTAACACTACCGTACAGTCCGGTCTCTTCGTCTGATATGTTGCATATCTAGTCTAGCGGTGGTAAACGTCAGACCCCAGTAACCGATAAGTCGTGTCAATGTAAGGATCATAACGGGTCGAGAAACTACTGATAACTCTTACCAGTAAATCTCCATATCAGCACTGGTTAGGGACTTCCAGTTATAGCCAATCGAACACGGCACAACATCAACTCCCTATACCGGGAGAGACGAAACCCCCCTATCGCTCATTGCCTCCATGTGACTCGGGACTGTATCGAAAAGCCACCGTTTTTCACGCCCTCTTGGACGTGGTAAGGTGGAAATCAAAGCACAGTAGGAATCACACAAGACTCTATGACGATCTCGGGTCTACAGACTAACATGTACCAGTGTCACCGGAGAACTTCTATCTGACGATAGGTATAATACCATCTAGGAGTTCTCGGCGAGTCCGTTCAGTGTACCCAGTCTCCACTGAGCACCCGTACACCATCTTTGATGTCAAACACCGATGGATATGGGATCATCCATCGCCCATCATATGGGTCAAGGTGCGTATACGCTAGTCTACTCTGGTGTATCGATGCCTTGTCTCGATACACCCTCGACTAGGAATAGTTATAGGATATACTCGTTGACTACCCTGGCCCCACTAGTATGATCTCATCATAGTCCCAGTAGTCGAGTACATATCCTAAGGGCTTTATCAACATGTGAGAGTAAGACAGTAAACTAATACAAGTCAACATGTTAAGACAAAGTGAAACCAAATAGCATACTATCATGTTGAGAAAGAAAGTCCTCTCTATATATATCCAAGCATCCACTATAATATACATCATATGTACAACAATGTCCTCTATGGAATATATATAACTAACAATCTCCCACTTGCACTAAGGCCAGCTGTTGTAGTATCTCATACCCAACATCCCGAAGAGTCTCTCAAACTGTGTCTGTCTGAGGAATGGCCTTCGTGAGTGGATCCGCAGTATTGTCCTTCGTATCAACTCTCCTGACCTCGATCGCCTGGCGATCAACTATCTCCCGGAGCAGGTGATACCGCCTCAGAATATGTCTGGACTTTTGATGGGACCTGGGTTCTGTTCCCCTCCGAAAGACGGTGCACAAGACTGCGGATGTCTTGGCACTGAGATTCGGGGCAGATGCTAATTGGTGCTATCCGTTCACCTCTCCGAAGATGCCAAGTTGATTTATGGCACCATATATCGAAGGTTTAAACAGATGCGGCCGATGTAGCAGACTTCGTCAGATTCCCCCTCGTTTGAGGGGTTTTTGATTGTGGGGACGCTCTTCCCTGCAGGCGCAAGCCCCTGCAGTTAATTACGCTACCGCATAGCGATAACAACTTTCTTCTTCTCCAGATGGTCACTTCGTGTCGTGGGTGTTTATTATGTTTTTGGTTGCCCGTGGATTGTATACGGAGACTAATTTATGTCGTCGCCCGTAGGACGTGGATTAGTCCAAATCCGTATTTTCTTAGATTTGGTTTTGGGGTTTTGGTTTGAGAATACGTTAGCCATATTTGAGTCTAAGATCAACTCAAACGTTTGTTAAGGATACGTTAGTCTAATTTGAGACTAAGATCAACTTAACGGGATCGTTTAGATCTGACAAAAGAGCATTTGGGGGCTCTATTGTTCCAGTTTAGGGACATGGTGGTCCATTGAATGTATGGCCGTCGGGACCCATCGCCTCTCTGACGACGTTGAAGGATTACAACGACAGGTGTCAGAGGAGTTCAGAGATGTACCCTTGGACCAAAGTTGGTTGGGTGATCCATAGTCCAATTTGGGACTAAAGTCTGTTTGAAGGTTTAAGGATACGTTAGCCATATTTGAGGCTAAGATCAACTTAAACGGTTGTTAAGGATACGTTAGTCTAGTTTGGGACTAAGATCGACTTAACGGGATCGTTTAGATCCGACAAAAGAGCGTTTGGGCTCTATTGTTCCAGTTTAGGGACATAGTGGTCCATTTCCAGTTTAGGGACGTAGTGGTCCATTACCAGTTTAGGGACATGGTGGTCCATTGGTAGTTTAAGGACGCATAAGTCCATGGGTTTAAGGACCTCACAGTCCATTTGGTGTGTTTAAGGACGCATTAGTCCGTTAGTTTAAGGACGCATAAGTCCGCGGGTTTAAGGACCCCACGGTCCGTATCTGGGTTTAGGGACGCATAAGTCCATGAGTTTAAGGATCCCACAGTCCGTGTTGATGTGTGGTTGTCGGGACCCGTCACCTCTCTGAAGACGTTGAAGGATTACAACGACAAATATCAGAGGAGTTCAGAGATGTACCCTTGAACCAATGAGTTGGTTGAAAGAGCAGATGTGCTCAGTTCAAGATGATTTGAGGACTTATGGCCAGTTTGGGCTAAGTCCAAAATATTGGCCCTCTGTTGGTCCATTGAAGGAGAGGCTTTGCCTCTGGCCATTTAGCCAATTGGGCCAATGCCTAGTGTTAAACACTAAAGACCAATCAGTGTTGAACACTGGGAATGAGATTGATAAGTTAGTGTTTAACACTAAAAGATAGTTGGTGTTAAACACCAGCAACAAGGCTTTCAAATTAGTGTTAAACACTAAAACAGATCAAAACACTGGCAACAGAGATCTCAAATTAGTGTTAAACACTAAGGTAATCAGTGTTGAACACTGCAAATAAAGCTCTTTGATTAGTGTTGAACACTAAGACCAAACAGTGTTTTAACACTGGATTCAGGGGTTCCAATTTAGCGTTAGACGCTAAGGCAAAAGGGGTCACGTGGTAGCACGTGAGGGCGCCCTCCCTTCATTTGTTCTGCTGAGAATATCGCATCTTTTGGAGCATCACGTGCCATCACGTGACGAGTGTTTAAATGGAGTATGTTAAAGCCTCTGCCAAGGGTCACGTAGGTCACGTGAGGCACTGCCTCAAAGGGGCTTTTCTGTAGATCTTTTGGGGGTCACGTGGTGACACGTGACCCTGCCTCTATGTATGTTTTTTAGAAGATCTGTTAATCCCTTTCAGGAATTAAATTCCTCGTAGGGTTGAACCCTGACCATAATTTCAGAGGAATTAAATTCCTACTTCCTTTTGAAGATTTATATTCTGGGATAGAGTTGAACTCTGAATTTTCTGTAGAATTAAATTCCTCATATATGCGAAGAACTGAATAGGGTTAAACCCTAATAAAAGCTTTAAGGAATTAAACTCCCACTCTCTGTTAAAGAATTATTCTAGGGAATGAGATTAAGGGAATTAAATTCCTGTTGTTTTAACAGAACTGAGTTCTTAACTAGGGTTAAACCCTGATTCTGCTCATTCACAGGGTCAAACCCTAATTTTATTTTAAAGGAATTAAATTCCTATAGTTCTGTGAGAATTAAATTCTCGTGCTTCCATTCCCTCTCTATGCTTTGGATCTGCATGGCAGGATCTCAACCCATTGAGAATTAAATTCTCAACTCAAGGGGAGATGTGCACTTTACAGATCCTCCACCAAAGAGAGAACTATGTTCTTCTGTTTTTATATCAGAGTTAAACTCTGTTGAGAATTAAACTTTCTTTTCCTTTCAAAAGGCCTTCCCCTTCTTACCTTGGGTTTTCTTTTGCAGAAGATCCAAATTTCTCCAAAGTATCAAGGCTCCCCTCTTTTTTGTCTCGATTCCTTTCTGCCTCTATCTCTCTCTTTTTCTATTCCTCCCGCTGTGTCTCTTGGCTCCTATTTATAGGAGAAGCAGCCGAATCAATTAGTTTTGGCGAATCTTTCATTGAGAGATTTGATTTGTATTCACCATTTGTTTTGGACCTTTGGATTATTAGGTGAATTTTATTCACCATTGGATTTTAAATCCAGAAATTCTCCTTTGTTATTTCGGTTAGATTTAAAGGGGAAATCTTTCCAAATTCGAGACTTTCCCATAGATAGATGGTATTTAATCACCTTTAAATCTTTAATTTAATCGGTTGCTTTGGAAAGATTTAAGAGGTCTTTTCTCAGAATTTAATTTCTGTTAACAGATAGGCTTTGAAAGCCGGTCACGTGTGACCACGTGACCCTTGGTTACGTGTGGGCACGTGACCCCCTTGGAACGAGCCCTCTTCTTTCTTTCTGCGCTCTGCTTTCTGGTCGCTGCTTAGCTGTCACGTGCCACCACGTTGTAAGTCCATGCTACCTCTCCCGGTACTTTCGGGCATGCGGAATTTGGTGAAAAACAATTTTCTTAGAGGTGGTAACATGGACTCAAAAACCGGATCTTTGTTAAACATCTAACTAACAACCTAACTACGAGTTGCTAACTACTCGGTTAGGGGGTTATACCTTTCTTTTTCTCGAACTCCTTCGTCTTCAAGCTTCGATGGTCGTCCGAATCGGCTTCTCCCCGTCGTCTCCTTGCGCCGAAGATAGATCCACCTGAAAGCTTCAACCTTTGGCTCCTTCTTCGAACTTTGAAGAAACTAGTTCACTCGGTTTGCTAAACCTTGTGAACTAGAGTGAGTAGAGAAGAGTTTATATGGGATTTTATCTATGGTTCTTGGTTCTCAACTCATGAGACAAGTGAACCATAGAATCAAGAGAGGGAGAGCAAGAGGAGGAAGATGAGAGCTCAAGAACAAGAGAGAGAATGAGCATGAAAGAATGAGAGAAGACTTTTCTCATTTGGCTCTCATAATCCAAAACCATCATCACAAAAATAATAATCAAGTTGTGTAAAATGGTTCAAGTCAAAAATGGCTAAATCATTTCATGCACTCATTTCTCACAAAAGAAACAAGCAAGTAAAAAGTCTTTGCCATGAAATGATAGCCATTCTCATCATGATGGTCAACTAGTCCAACCTAGTCAACCGGTCAACAAAGTCAACAAGTCAACAAAGTCAACCCCTCAACAACCATGTCACCACAATACTTAATTAATATTATTGTTAATCACATATCATATTCTCATTAAGGTTGAGCAAAAAGTCAATAGTCAACTGTCAACGGTCAACAACCCTAATGAGAATCCTCTGCCTCTGTCTCTCCGTCAACTGTGCATACACACCCGCATCCGCATTCCGAGGAACACGAATACATACTGGATAAATCCAATCCCAAAACGTACACTAGGATCTGGCTTAAACCAAAGCCCGCTAGTGTAAACTGTCCGGACACTGTACGTGCACAAGTGCACGGATGTGACCGAACCCTGTCGCAAAACCATGCGACCTGTCGCAAAACCATGCGACCTCTACTCTTTTGCCTAAAGGCGAATAGCTTTCTGTGTGGGACTCTAAAGACTCGACACTACGCTGGCAGTGGGTTTAACCACATACCGCAAGCGGCATTAGCTGTGCGTAACGGTCCCCAGGTAGATGCCGACAAGAAGACTGACGAGGCGAAACCCATCTGAACTCCTACTGAGCCTGAATGTGACATTCTCCGTACAGTCCGATCTGTTCGTCTGATATATCGCATGGCGGGCCTAGGGGGCGGTAAATGTCAGTCCCCCAATAGCGGTACAAGTCGTGTCGGAGTGAAGCCCAAAACACCCTGAGATAACACTGGAAGCCTACCAGTATATCTCGTTTGCCCTGGCCAGGGACTACTCGTGTAATGGCTCTCCTAGACACAGCGCGATTTCAACCCCCAATACCGGGAGAGACGAATCATGTCTAACCGTCACTGCCTCCAAGTGCTTCGGGACAGCACCCAACTACCACCTGTTTCCACGACTCCTTTGAGCCGTGGTAGGGTAGTAATCAAAGTACAGTGGGAACACACTCGAGGCGAAGTGACAGTGTCAAGTCAGCGGACTAAGCTGTACTCATGTCACCTGGGAACTGATAACTGACGATAGGCATAATACCAACTAGTCAGTTCCCGACGAGTCCTGTCCAGTGTACTCATAACCCAACGAGCACCCGCATACTATCTCAAGTACGACGTACCGACGGCTATGGGACAGACCGTCTCCCACACTGGGATGAGAAGCGCATGCGATAGTCTACTCCGGAGTATGGATGCCCTGTTTCGATAGTCCTGCGACCAGGGACCTGCATAAGGATGTGCTTATAGATTACCCAGCCCCACTAGTGTGACTGCCATCACAACGCTGGTAATCAAGCAAAGATCCTAAGGGCTCCACTGATGTGTATAGGCGATATACTAAAATAAACACATGTACACATTGAAGTAGAAACAAACCAAGTAGCATACTACTATTTTGAGCAAGATTGTATATACAAGGTGAATATCCCAAGCTTCCATTAAGTAATATACAAACTAGTATGATACAGTAATGGCCTCTAGGGCATATACACTAACAATCTCTCACTTGCACTAAGGCCATTTACTGGCGTATCGAAGACCTATCATCTCGATCAGCCGCTCGAACTGAGTCTGGGGCAAGGCCTTGGTGAATGGATCTGCAGTGTTATCTTCTGAAGCGACTCTCCGAACCTCGATCTCATGGCGATCCACGATCTCCCTGATCAGGTGATACCGCCTCAAGATGTGTCTGGATTTCTGATGGAACCTGGGTTCCTTCGCTAAAGCTATAGCCCCATTGTTGTCGCAATACAGAGGTATTGGATCAACAATGGACGGAACCACCTGAAGTTCTTTCAAGAACTTCCTCATCCAGAAAGCTTCTTTTGCGGCATCAGATGCAGCGATGTATTCCGCTTCCATCGTCGAGTCTGCAACAGTTTCCTGTTTGGAACTCTTCCAACACACCGCCCCTCCATTGAGGGTAAAGACAAAACCCGACATGGACTTGGAATCATCCTTGTCACTCTGGAAGCTGGAGTCAGCAAAGGCCTCGATCTGGAGGTCTTTTCCGCCATACACCAAGAACATCTCCTTAGTCCTTCTCAGGTACTTGAGAATGTTCTTTACTGCTATCCAGTGTTTCTCCCCAGGGTTTGACTGATACCGGCTTACCACACTCAGTGCATAAGCTACATCCGGTCTGGTACACAACATCGCATATATTATAGAGCCTACCGCAGAAGCGTGGGGTATAATAGACATGCGATCCCTCTCCAAATCAGTCTTGGGAGACATCTCTTTAGAGAGGGCGATCCCGTGACAAGCCGGTAGGTTACCGCGCTTGGAATCTTCCATACTGAATCTTTTCAGTATGGTATCGATGTACCTGGACTGTGAAAGTCCTAATATCCTCTTGGATCTATCACGATGGATCCGGATCCCCAGGATGTATGAGGCATCACCCAGGTCTTTCATGGAGAACCTGTGCGACAAGAACCCCTTGACAGATTGTAGCATAGGAATGTCATTTCCTATTAAGAGAATGTCATCCACGTATAAAACGAGGAATACTACAGTTCTCGCTACAAATCTACTATAGATGCATGGTTCATCTGGATTTTTGATAAAGCCAAATTCCTTGACCGTCTCATCAAAACAGATGTTCCAACTCCGCGATGCCTGCTTTAGTCCATAGATGGACTTAAGCAACTTGCACACCTTTCCGCTGCTCCCACTCTGAATGAAACCCTCTGGTTGGTCCATATAGACACACTCCTCTAAATTTCCATTTAGAAAAGCGGTCTTTACGTCCATTTGCCAGATCTCATAATCGTGGAAGGCAGAAATGGCAAGAAGGATCCGAATGGATTTCAGCATAGCCACTGGAGAAAAGGTTTCGTCATAGTCCAAGCCAGGCCTTTGACGGAAACCCTTTGCAACAAGTCTAGTTTTATAGGTCTCAACCTGTCCATCTACACCAATCTTCCTTTTGAAGATCCACTTGCATCCTACGGGTTTTACCCCGTCTGGAGCAATGTCCAACGTCCATACTTTGTTGGTGTACATGGACTTCATTTCGGTCCGCATTGCATCCAGCCATTTTACTGAGTCAACGCTCTGAACGGCCTGCTGGAAGCTAGTAGGCTCATCATAATCTATGATGCAATCCTCTCTATCCCCGTTTATGAGAAAACCGTAGTATCTCTCGGGCGGATGAGACTGCCTACTACTCCTGCGGAGCGGCGTAGGAATGTCCTGTTCTTTTGAACCCTCTGGTTCTACTAAGCTTTCAGTAATAGCTCGTGGTTCTGGAATTTCTTCCAGTTCTACTGCGCTCCTACTAATTTCCTTTTCTAAGAACTGGTGTTCTAGAAAGTGGGCATTACGAGAAACAAGGAATTTTTGTTCCTCTGCGTGGTAGAAAAGATACCCCCTGGTGTTCTTTGGGTATCCCACAAACTTACACAGTACTGAGCGTGCCTCGAGTTTGTCCGCATGCTGCTTTTTGACAAAAGCAGGACATCCCCAGATCTTCAGATATTGAAGATAGGGTTTCTTCCCACTCCATAACTCATATGGTGTGGTAGGCACAGTCTTAGTGGGAACTCGGTTCAAAAGGTATGCAGCTGATTCTAGCGCATACCCCCAGAATGATCGCGGTAACTCAGCATTACTCATCATGGACCGTACCATATCCAATAGGGTTCGGTTCCGTCTCTCCGATACACCATTATGTTGCGGAGTGTATGGAGGAGTAAGCTGAGAGAGAATTCCATTCTCTTTTAAATAGTCCAGGAACTCGGCACTCAAGTATTCACCACCTCGATCCGATCTTAGAATCTTGATACTTTTGCCGGTCTGTTTTTCTACTTCATTCTTATATTCCTGGAATTTTCCAAAGGCTTCGGACTTATGTTTCATTAAGAAGACATAACCGTACCTTGAAAAGTCATCCGTAAAAGTAATGAAGTAAGAATAACCGATTCGCGCATGTGTAGACATTGGACCGCACACGTCGCTGTGTACGAGTCCCAAGAGCTCGCTCGCTCTTACTCCGTGTCTAGTGAACGGAGTCTTTGTCATCTTTCCTTTAAGACAGGATTGACAAGTGGCATACGATTGATATTCGAACGCATTCAAATATCCTTCTGTATGTAATTTCGTCAACCTTCTCTCATTGATGTGACCCAGTCTACAATGCCACAAGAAAGTCTGATTTACTTCCGGAGACTTTCTTTTGTGTGTATTCTGGACATTGAAAATCTGTGGTTGGTTTAATACGTATATACCATTGCTCAATGTACCTGACCCAATCAGAACTTGATTAAGGTGAATGTTTACAATATTGCTTACAAACGCAAATTCATAACCTTCTTTAGAAACCAAAGATACAGAAATGATATTACAAGTTGCGTTGGGTACAAAAAAGCAATTACGCAAAACCAAAACATGTCCATCTGACATTCCCAGGTGATAGTCCCCCACGGCTTTAGCATCCATGCTAGCTCCGTTCGCAACTCTGAGGGTCATGTCACCTGCTTTCAAAACACTACGATTTCTCAACGCCTGCAAAGAATTACAGACATGAGATCCTGATCCGGTATCCAATACCCAGGAAGTAGAGTTTATTGAAAGACAGTTTTCAATAACATACACACCTGAAGCTGAAGCTGCAACCTGCTTCAATTCCTGCGTTCTGGCCTTCCAGGCCCTGCAATCATTCTTCCAGTGTCCTTTCTTATGACAATAGAAGCATTCTTCCTTATCCACAAGCTTCCCCGCTTTCTTTGTTGCTTTAGCTTTTCCCTTCGTATCCACTTTACTAACACCGCCCCTTGGTTTGGCGGGGGCTTTCTTCTTCTTTCCCTTGGCTTTCGCCTTGGACCTAGAAGAAGATGATCCTCCTATAAACAAAGTGGATGTTTCCCTACCTTTCTGTAGGGTGCCCTCTGCGCTCCTCAGCATGTTGAGGAGCTCTGAAAGTTCAACTTCTTTTTCTTGTAAGTTGAAGTTCAGTATAAACTGGGCGTAAGTGGAAGGAAGGGACTGGAGAATCAAGTCCGTATAGAGCTCATTCTCCAACGTGGTCCCAAGGTCCGCGAGCTCCTCAATGTAGCCAATCATGTTAAGCACGTGTTCCGCTACCGATGATCCGACGGCCAATCTTGCCGAAAATAACTTCTTCGACACTTCGTATCTTGCGATACGAGATTGCTCTCCATACAGTTCTTTTGTATGAAGAAATATGGATTCCAGGTCCATATTCTCGTGCCTCCTCTGATGTTCATTGTCCATAGAGGCAAGCACGAGGCACTTGGCCTTCGCGCAGTCTAGTTCCCAGGTCTTACGGATTTCCTTATCCGCGACGCTGGTTTTGGGACCTGGGACAGGGGGAGCTTTGGTGGTAAGAAGATACCCCAGCTTGTCGTAAGTGATTGCCATCTTGACATTCCTGAGCCAATCTTTGTAGTTTGGCCCTGTCAGTATGTTTTTATCTAGAAGTAACTTAAGTCCAGTCATGTCGATTGGTCACTGCAATTAAGAGAGAGAAGAAACACTCAGCTTGATACTCTTGCAAGTTTAGAATGGTTTTTAGTTTGTCTAAACAGGATGGCTCCCACTGTTTCTCGAATCCCTCCTCAAACCAAAAAGGAAGAATTAGTCAGGATCAATCTCACCGTACAATACTTGCTTAACCGTTCAGCCAGGCCAGTGTCGGTACTTCGAGGGAGGTTTTCCAACGCTTTCGCGAAGTTCCTTAATTAAATAACCTCTTTTCCCTGAGGGCGTAGCCCCGCTAACACTTTTCTAGACACCTACTTGGTTTATAGCATTGATCGTTAAGTGAGAAATTTCCCGAGGAGTAGCATATACTCACAGTAGGATCGGGATCCAAATATCATTGCGTGACGAAACTGAAGGAATCCTACCAGAATCATCACACTCCAAATGGTATGCAACACTAGCAAGTTTCAGTTCTTTTGAAACTCCCGATGTGGATTTTTGCCCCATGCTCTTATGACCTTGGCGTGAGGTCAAAATGTCATAAGTCACATGTTAAGTTCTTCCCATCATTATCCAGGTTAATTTGAATCCACCCGTACCTACCCTTGACGTAGGCCAAAAATGGTAGTACGGCTGTCCCAAACCAACGCATTCTATCTATGCAACAGATAAATATCCGGCAGCTACCAATCACTACGCCTTGGCCTGAGGTCAAAATACATAGCTTGAATACTACCGAATATTTAACTGAAATGATGGAGGGCTACGAATGGTTTTGGCAAAACCGTGAACGTAGTGAACTTGATATAATCGATGGAACGAGATAGCTTTTAAAAGGAGTGGCTCAAGCTCCGCATTTAAAAGTTAGTTTTGAAAAGAACCGAGTGATTTTTCGAAAGTGTTCCAACGACTTTAACTTGGTTTATTTTCTTGCATTAGTTCTTTTAATGCGTGATATTCTTGCATTAGTTCTTTTAATGCGTCCCATCATTTAATCCTGCCATTGCAGAAAACAACCAAAATATGACGTACGCTTATGCCATTCGCATTCGCCACGGGGCCCCGTCATTACCCGTTAGGTTACTTAACTAACGACAGAGCGGGGGCTGGGCTAACGCGGCTGTAAAACATAAGCAACGCCTAAATAATATCATATATAGATATATTGCAATGATAGCCATTTCAGATCACAGATGAACACATTGGATATACTAGGAATCCGCAATTCGTACGAGCCTGTAATGAAAAGCAAATTACACGGTCGCGGTGAATAGCCAAAACCCCACCCAAGACCCCTACGGGTGCGGCAAACTACCCGCCAAGTACCCAAAGCGAAGCAACCTCCCTCAACTCCGTGAGTAGGCCACTCGGCACTTCGGCATACCCGGTAGTTTGTGCACCCCCTCCATGGGTCTATCCTAGGAGCAAAAACAGTAAAAAGAAATTATACAATGACGGCTACAACCCCGACCCGGTTGTGCGGCCATACAAATAATTATTACATCAATTTACAAATTTACATGAATTGAAAGAAAAGAAAACTCTCGTCTCACAACCCCCGGCTATTCACCCGCGACAATCCAATGAATTCATATACACATTCTAATGACATTACAGATCACAGATTTGTATAACCCCCACTAATCGACATATAGCGATTAGCAGACGTTCAATACAAATATCACATCACAGAAAAACCCGTCAGCTTAATTCTTTTAGAAGTTCGATCAAAAATACGGATTTTCAGGACCCCCAAAATAAAATTTTTGTTCTGGAAAATCTGGGCAGAAAATATATATTCCAAAAATCCCAAAACAACCCCAGAAAAACACTGCACCAAACTTGGACCTCGGCCGAGTCAACTTGGCCGCGGATCCGCGGCTGGAGAGTGCTCCCGCCGCGTTTCCGCGGCGCTTTGACTCGATCGTTGGACCAAATTTGGTGGGTGATCACACAAAAGCCTGGGCCGATTTTTAAGATAAAATTTATCAACTTTTGAACAGAATAAAAATCGGCAGAAACTTGAAAATCTCGGGTTCGTTTCGTGACTTTTCTTTGATCGATCTTCTAGCTACTTTGCTAACATGTTAGATAGAGTTTAACTAGGCTCTGATACCACTGTAAGTCCATGCTACCTCTCCTGGTACTTTCGGGCATGCGGAATTTGGTGAAAAACAATTTTCTTAGAGGTGGTAACATGGACTCAAAAACCGGATCTTTATTAAACATCTAACTAACAACCTAATTACGAGTTGCTAACTACTCGGTTAGGGGGTTATACCTTTCTTTTTCTCAAACTCCTTCGTCTTCAAGCTTCGATGGTCGTCCGAATCGGCTTCTTCCCGTCGTCTCCTTGCGCCGAAGATAGATCCACCTGAAAGCTTCAACCTTTGGCTCCTTCTTCGAACTTTGAAGAAACTAGTTCACTCGGTTTGCTAAACCTTGTGAACTAGAGTGAGTAGAGAAGAGTTTGTATGGGATTTTATCTATGGTTCTTGGTTCACAACTCATGAGACAAGTGAACCATAGAATCAAGAGAGGGAGAGCAAGAGGAGGAAGATGAGAGCTCAAGAACAAGAGAGAGAATGAGCATGAAAGAATGAGAGAAGACTTTTCTCATTTGGCTCTCATAATCCAAAACCATCATCACAAAAATAATAATCAAGTATTGTGTAAAATGGTTCAAGTCAAAAATGGCTAAATCATTTCATGCATTCATTTCTCATAAAAGAAACAAGCAAGTAAAAAGTCTTTGCCATGAAATGATAGCCATTGTCATCATGATGGTCAACTAGTCCAACCTAGTCAACCGGTCAATAAAGTCAACAAGTCAACAAAGTCAACCCCTCAACAACCATGTCACCACAATACTTAATTAATATTATTGTTAATCACATATCATATTCTCATTAGGGTTGAGCAAAAAGTCAATAGTCAACTGTCAACGGTCAACAACCCTAATGAGAATCCTCTGCCTCTGTCTCTCCGTCAACTGTGCATACACACCCGCATCCGCATTCCGAGGAACACGAATACATACTGGATAAATCCAATCCCAAAACGTACACTAGGATCTGGCTTAAACCAAAGCCCGCTAGTGTAAACTGTCCGGACACTGTACGTGCACAAGTACACGGATGTGACCGAACCCTGTCGCAAAACCATGCGACCTGTCGCAAAACCATGCGACCTCTACTCTTTTGCCTAAAGGCGAATAGCTTTCTGTGTGGGACTCTAAAGACTCGACACTACGCTGACAGTGGGTTTAACCACAGACCGCAAGCGGCACTAGCTGTGCGTAACGATCCCCAGGTAGATGCCGACAAGAAGACTGACGAGGCGAAACCCATCTAAACCCCTACTAAGCCTGAATGTGATATTCTCCGTACAGTCAGGTCTGTTCGTCTGATACATCGCATGGCGGGCCTAGGGGACGGTAAACGTCAGTCCCCCAATAGCGGTACAAGTCGTGTCGGAGTGAAGCCCAAAACACCCTGAGATAACACTGGAAGCCTACCAGTATATCTCGTTTGCCCTGGCCAGGGACTACTCGTGTAATGGCTCTCCTAGACACAGCGCGATGTCAACCCCCAATACCGGGAGAGACGAATCCTGTCTAACCGTCACTGCCTCCAAGTGCTTCGGGACAGCACCCAACTACCACCTGTTTGCACGACTCCTTTGAGCCGTGGTAGGGTAGTAATCAAAGTACAGTGGGAACACACTCAAGGCGAAGTGACAGTGTCAAGTCAGCGGACTAAGCTGTACTCATGTCACCTGGGAACTGATAACTGACGATAGGCATAATACCAACTAGTCAGTTCCCGACGAGTCCTGTCCAGTGTACTCGTAACCCAACGAGCACCCTCATACTATCTCAAGTACGACATACCGACGGCTGTGGGACAGACCGTCTCCCACACTGGGATGAGAAGCGCATGCGCTAGTCTACTCCGGAGTATCGATGCCCTGTCTCGATAGTCCTGCGACCAGGGACCTGCATAAGGATGTGCTTATAGATTACCCAGCCCCACTAGTGTGACTGCCATCACAACGCTGGTAATCAAGCAAAGATCCTAAGGGCTCCACTGATGTGTATAGGCGATATACTAAAATAAACACATGTACATATTGAAGTAGAAACAAACCAAGTAACATACTACTATTTTGAGCAAGATTGTATATACAAGGTGAATATCTCAAGCTTCCATTAAGTAATATACAAACTAGTATGATACAGTAATGGCCTCTAGGGCATATAAACTAACACACATGACAACTGGTCACGTGTGAGCACATGACCCTGGCCTGGAGCCTTTTTCTTGATTCAATCAGGGAATTGAGTCTGCTGCTTTCGAGTGTCATGTGCCAACACGTGACCCTGGTCACGTGGGAGCACGTGACCCTTTCTGAAGCCCTTTTCTTTGATGTAGTTGGGAAACTGAATTTGCCTTGCCGATGCATTTAGATGTCACGTGCCAACACGTGACTGCTGGTCATGTGTGAGCACGTGACCCTTTTCTGAAGCCTCTTCCGTGGGCTTTCCTGATTTTAAATCAGGAAACAGGTTCCTTGGCCAAAGCCACAGCTCTATTGTTATCACAATACAAAGGTATTGGATGCTCAATGGACGGAACCACACCAAGTTCAGTGATGAACTTCTTTATCCAGACAGCCTCTTTGGCAACATCGTTGGTAGCGATGTATTCAGCCTTCATCGCCGAGTCTGCAACGGTTTCCTGTTTGGAACTCTTCCAACACATCGCCCCTCTATTGTGGGTAAAGACAAATCCCGAGTGCGACTTAGAGTCGTCCTTATCACTCTGGAAGCTCGAATCGGTAAAAGACTCCACCTGGAGTTCACCGTTACCATACACCAAGAACATCTCCTTAGTCCTTCTCAAGTACTTGAAAATGTTCTTCACAGCTGTCCAGTGACTCTCTCCAGGATCTGCTTGATACCTACTCACTACACTTAGTGAGTATGCTACATCGGGTCTGGTACATAGCATCGCGTACATGATAGAGCCTACTGCCGAAGCATAGGATATCCCTTGCATGCGAGCTCTCTCCAAATCAGTCTTGGGAGACATCTTTTTGGAGAGAGTGAGTCCAGAGATCGTGGGTTGGTTCCCACGCTTGGATTCTTCCATACTATACCTCTTTAGTATGGTGTCAATTTACCTGGATTGGGACAATCCCAGTATCCGTTTAGATCTATCTCTATAGATCTTAATTCCCAAAATGCAGGAGGCATCACCTAGATCTTTCATTGAGAATCTTTGTGATAAGAAGAGCTTGACCGAGTGCAGCATAGGAATATCATTTCTTATCAAGAGTATGTCATCCACGTACAATACGAGGAAGACAACCTTACTCTCTGCAACCTTCTTGTATATACAAGGTTCATCTACGTTTTTGATGAAGTCAAACTCTTTGACTACAACATCAAAACAGATGTTCCAACTCCGCGATGCCTGCTTTAACCCGTAGATGGATTTAAGCAGCTTGCACACCTTTCCGCTGCTCCCACTATCTACGAAGCCCTCTGGCTGAGTCATGTACACGCACTCTTCTAAATCACCATTTAGAAAGGCGGTCTTAACATCCATCTGCCAGATTTTGTATTCATGGTATGCAGCAATGGCAAGTAGGATCCGGATGGACTTAAGCATAGCCACTGGAGAAAAGGTTTCGTCATAATCCACACCTGGTCGTTGACGAAAACCCTTTGCAACAAGTTTAGCTTTGAAAGTCTCAACTTTTCCATCTACACCAAGTTTCTTCTTAGTCCATTTGCTCCCATTGGGTTTTACCCCTTCAGGAGCAACTTCCAAAGTCCATACTTTGTTGGTGTACATAGATTCCATCTCAGATCGTATTGCATCCAGTCACTTCACAGAGTCACCACTCATGATGGCCTGCTCGAAGCTAGTCGGGTCATCATCTTCCATGATGCAATCCTCGCTTCCACCATCTAGGAGAAAACCGTAGTATCTCTCAGGTGGATGAGGAACCCTACTGGATCGGCGGAGAGGCTGAGGTTCATCGGGAACTACTGAATCTTCTGGTTCCACTAAAACTTCAGTTGCAGTTTGTGTTATTGGAACTTCTTCCAGCTCTACCTCTTTGCCACTAATTTCTTTTACAAGAAATTCCTTTTCTAAAAAGGTGGCATGTTGAGCAACAAAGACCTTTTGTTCCTCAGCATGGTAGAAAAAATATCCTTGAGAATTCTTTGGATATCCCACAAACTTGCAAAGAACTGATCGTGCCTCGAGCTTGTCCGGATTTTGTCTTTTGACATAGGCCGGACAACCCCATATCTTAACTCGTTTAAAATATGGTCTCTTCCCACTCCATATCTCATATGGTGTGGTGGGTACAGATTTAGATGGAACTAGATTCAATTGGTATATGGCTGTCTCAAGCGCATACCCCCAAAAGGAAATAGGCAACTCAGCAGTGCTCATCATAGAGCGCACCATATCTAATAGGGTGCGATTCCTTCACTCCGATACACCATTGTGCTGTGGTGTATAAGGAGGAGTAAGCTGAGAGAGAATCTCATTCTCTTTTAGATAGTCCAGGAACTCATTACTCAAGTATTCTTCTCCTCGATCAGATTGAAGGATTTTAATACTTTTACCTGTTTAGTTCTCAACTTCGTGTTTATATTCCCTGAATTTCTCAAAAGCTTCAGACTTGTGTTTCAACAGGAACACATGTCTGTATCTTGAGAGATCGTCGGTGAATGTAATGAAGTACGAAGAACTATTCCTGGCATGTGTAGACATGGGACCGCATACATCACTTTGTATTAGTCCCAAGAGTTCCGTAACTCTTTCTTCGTGTCCACTAAACGGAGTTTTGGTTATTTTGCCTTTGAGACATGAATGGCAAGTTTCATAAGATGATGATTCAAACGTATTTAAATAACCATCTTTATGTAACTTAGCTAGTCGTGTCGTATTGATATGACCAAGTCTACAATACCACAAGAAGGATTCGTTCATTTCTGAACTTTTCCTCTTGTGTGTGTTCTGTATATTAAGAACTGTGTTTTGATTTAGAACGTATATGTCATTATTTAACGAGCCTGATCCAATCAACTTTTGATTTAGGAAGATGTTCATAACATTATCCTGTATTACAAAATTATATCCTTCTTTACTTAATAAAGAAACTGATATAATGTTGCATATCATGTTCGGTATATAATAGAATTCGTTCAGAATCAATGTATTACCACTTGGTAATACAAGGTGATATTCGCCAACTGCTTTGGCTGAACATTTGCACCATTCCCTACTCTTACGGAATGATCGCCCATTCCCAGTTCTCTACCTTTCTTTAGCCCGTGCAATATATTGCATATGTGGGATCCTGATCCGGTATGTAATGCTCAGGACGTAGAGTGAACTGAGAAACAGTTCTCGGTAACTAACACACCTGAAGAAGATGCATCAACATGCTTATTCTTCATTTGGGCGGCATGAGAATCCAGATATTGTCCTATTCCCTACTCAGTCTTATAACATTTATAAGAAAGAACGGGACCAACGTTCCCCTGCTCAGTATAACAAGCGGGTTCGGTTAATACATCCATATTATTATCTTGATTAAGGCCTGACATGGTCGCTACCTGGAGAGAGAGAGAGAGAATAAAAACACTTTAGCGTGCACTCTTACAAGATTAGATTGGTTTTTATCTTATCTAATCAGGATGGCTCCCACTGTTTTAATCAAATCTTCCTTCAAACCTGATTGGTAGAGATTTAGCGTGCTTGCGCTTTCTAAAAGATAGATCAAAAATATTTGTAACCGCAATCAAGAACGGCGTCGCTTTGCAGCTAGCCGGTGAGTACGGGTCGGTCCACAGGGATTTTGTGAATTTCCGATTCACGCTTACGAGTTAATTCCGAAGGTTGTTCGGATTGATTATTAAATCTAAAAATTGAATTAATCTAGATCTAAATCTTGCTAGGGTTAGGTCTAGGTTAAGTTTGGAAAGTCTATAAATCTCACCACTTTCTATACCCATATGAAGATCTAATTAGGTGTTATGGTAAATCTTAACAAAAGGGATTAGGATGATTGGGAAGATTGTTCTTCCTCTAGATCCTTGTCCTTCCTTTCTTAATCTTTACCCTAACCTCCATGGAAAACCTTAAAATCCGGGCCTTTATACTACGATATCACCGCTACCTCGAGGGATAGGATGCCGTAGGGAGCGGAATAAGAAGGTATGCATGGAGTCCTATAAAAATATATGACGGGCAAGAAAGGGGATGAGAGATCTTCGTCTCTCAAACCTTCCCCAGATCTAACCCTAACAAGCGAGGAGACTACTCACTCATTAGGGAATTGAAGAACATTTATCTAGGGCGGAGAATGAAAATTACCTAGGGCAGGAATTGAAATCTAAACTAGAGCAAGGAATTAAATCTACTTACAGATGCATCTCTCCAATCATCAACGCAGGGTTGTCAGATCTGAATTCATGAATTGAAAAGAAACACCGATGCTCTCCATAAAGAATTATAAAATTTATTAATGAAAAAAGGCATAGGGAGGCATAAAGTTTACAATGAATTAGAGTCCTATTTATAGATAATAGGAAACCCTAGGTTACATTTTGATTCGCACATCTGTTTTTACAAAAATGCCCTCTAAGAAAACACCAAGTCAAAGATCCGCGCCGCCTCAGCATTTTGGAAAAAATTCTCGAACTCCGTGCACTAGACGGCCGCGGAACCGCGGCGAGAGGCCTGGTTTGGCCGCGGTTCCGCGGCCAAAAGATGGATTTGGGCTCTGGGCTTTTTGGGTTTGGTTCATTGACTTTTTGGGCTTCTGTTTATGTATGTTGTTTTCCATTTGGGCTTCTAGGTTAGTTCCAGATTTCCAGTGAACAATTCGCAATGGATTTTTAACCGTTCGCTTTGAGTCGATGTCTTGAATCTTGCTTTGTGAACTGATCTTTATGTAGGCTTGATCAAGATTCTCTGTTTGTTGGTTAAAGTCTACTTTTGCATTATCTTTTCATCGTTTTCACTGTTTCCTGTCCAAGAACCTGTAACCTGTAACATGTAGCAGACATGCGTCAAAAGCACCTGTTTTCATTGTAAAATGCATAAGAATGGGGAATATAAAATACAATATTATGGTGTGAACAAAACCCTAAAAGGTAAGATTAGTCGGGATTAATTACACCTTACAAGTTCGCCAATCTTTCAGCCAGATCATTGTTGGTACTTTGAGGGGGGTTCCCCGTGCTATCGCACGGACCTAATTAAAATAAACCTCGTTTTCCCAGAGGCATAACCCCGTTAACACCTTTCTAGACACCTACTTGATCGGCTAATTGTCCTGTGTAAAATTCTCCCAGGAGTAACTTTTAATCGCAGTGGGTATCAGGATTCATCTATCTCATAGAAGGTATGCAATCTCATTGCAAATTTCAACACTTGAAATTCCCGATAATTATTTCACCCCTAGCGATTTATGACCTTGACTAAGTCAACAAACCATAAATCGCAAGTCAAGTTCAACCCGTACATTTCCTGATTGAATTAAACCCACCCGTACGACCCTTGACTAAGTCAACAAGGCCGTACGACTACCCTAATCCAATCGCATCTCATGCTTTAGCAGATAAACAGTATTTAGCTACTGTACACTACGCCTTGACTAAGTCAACAAACGTAGCACGAATACTAAATATTATTTATCTGAAATGACGGAGGGTTACGACAGGTTTTTATAAAAACCTATTCCGTAAGGAACTTGATATCGTTGTAGAAACAAGTGATTTTGAAAAGGAGTGTTTTTGAGGCTTTTCTAGTTTCGCTAAAGAGGCCACTCCCGGTGAAGGGATCTCGGCTATTTCCTCATCGAATATGGTGCAGGGTATATCATATATACCACTATGCAAAGCAAAAACTATAGAAGCAATCAAAAACTAAACCACGAGTTTGTAACATCTGCCAGTTTTGCTAAAGAGGTCATTCCCGGTGAAGGGATCTCGGCTCTTTCCTCATCGAATAAGGTGCAGGGTATATCATATATACCGCTATGCAAAGCAAAACTGTAGCTACCCTTTTTATAAAGTTTTGATTCTGCAACATCTTTTAGGTTTCTTTTATTTTATTAATCTCATTAATAAAACCCATCAATTATGCTTCCTAAGTATCACAGAAGAAACGAAAGCAGTAATATTTATATATCATCATATATATATAGTATAAGCATTCGTCTCAGGCAGTAATATGATCTCATCACAGAACATTGCAGCAGAAGATAACATATGAAATATTGGATATACTAGAACGTCCATGTTTTATTTCGAGCCTGTATAAAACACGGATTCCACGGTCGCGAAGAATAGCCAAACCCACATCCCTAGACCCCTACGAGAGCAACAAGAAACACTGCCAATTCTAGGGTTAGGAGACCCGGTCTCGACTCCTCGAGATGGCCTCCCACTGGACCCTAGAACCCGGTTACTTGTGCTCCCCTCCTCGGGTCTATCCTAATATGGAAAAATAAATAATATACAATGGTGACATCATCCTCAACCCGGAAGTGCCACAATAAAAGAATATTACATACAATGAATTTTATATGAATGAAAAAGAAAACCTCATCTCACATAAAAACCCCAGCTATTCAGAACACGATGATCTAATATAACATATCACAGCAACATATAATATCTCATATCATCAACGTAAGCAAGTATGCGTATCCCGATTGTCGTTGATGTATAGCAACGAAGCCGGCAATACCCCACATACTACTCTTACGGTCACAGAAAAGTAAATGTAAAACTACAACATTTGGAATCCACAATCACTTTAGACATCTTAAATCCGAAATATCACATACTTCGCAT
This sequence comes from Agapanthus africanus, assembly GCA_030015575.1. Lineage (NCBI taxonomy): Eukaryota > Viridiplantae > Streptophyta > Magnoliopsida > Asparagales > Amaryllidaceae > Agapanthus > Agapanthus africanus. Next base: position 665,382,577 of record CM057340.1, read on the forward strand.
TTCATGCCTAACTATATGAATTCCATATATTGTATCACATTCCAGATAAATAGACAATGTTAAACTTTCCGATCGAATAATCAAACACCCAAGATTTCCCAAATAGCTCAACACTTGAGCGGAGTTCAAAAAACCCAGAACATATCACAGCCCCAATGAACCAGCCGTAGAAGGGTCAAACCAACGCCTCACATGTGGCAACACTAAACTACCACAAACCCTAGGGTTCGATGGCGGTTTTAACGGTCACATAATCGAGTTAAGGTTACGTTCTTCTAGAGGGTCCACAGATACGCATGCATGATTTCCCGAAAGTTTTAAACTCAGGAAAAATCCAACACTTGAAAGTTTTCTGACAGTTGAAAAAGTGAGTTATTGATATCCGTTCGAACCTTTTAACGCGTTCTAAATTATCCGAAAAACTAAACGATGTTAAACTTTCCGATCGAATCAACGAATTCTTAAGATCTCCAGAAAACTCAACACTTGAGTAATATTAAAAATTCCCAGAAGTATAATGTAATACCTACGAATCACCTCTTGAAGTACGATCCCTAAATCCTCATGTTCGGCCGCGGAACCGCCGCCAATAGCTTGGTTTGGCCGCGGTTCCGCGGTGGCTTGATGGATCTAGGGAATCGTACTTCACAGATATCCATAGAATCATCTGCTTATTTTTTTGAGTATTTTTAATACGAAAAAAATCAAATTTTTAAAAAATTTCCAGAGAGGGGGTCCAAAAACATATTTCGGGGTTCGATCGGACTTTTAACTTCGTATACACGTCACCTAATGCTCTAGCTTGGCTCTGATACCACTGTAGGGTTAGCATAGCACCTTGTGAAGGTTTTGGAAAGCATCAATCATGCTACTTTAAAAATTTTGGGGTGCTAAACAAACCCTAACCAAGATCTTAACTAGAGAATTAGGGTTAACTTGCATGTAAACAACTTTACATCTAAGAGAAAGGGATTACAGCCTTTGTAGTTCGTTCCTTCACTTCATAAGCTCCGAGTAGTAGTCTCTTCACCGCGATCCATGAACTTCCGAACTCTAGAGAGGCTCCACAAGCCGAATGATTCATGCTTGCTTGAAATCTTCCTTTTCGAAGATGATCTGCCTTGAAGAATCTCAAACTCAAGCTCTCACTTCTCTAATCAAGTATTTGTGAAGTGAACACCCTAATCTAAGTGGCTAGAATAGATGAGGATGATGAAGTAGGAATTTAGCTCTCTTTTGTTTTCAGTTTCTCACACTAAATCATCACATGTCAAAAAGCTACCAAGCTTTTTCCAGGAGGAAGAAGAAGAAGAAAACTTTTTGTGATGAATAATGTGTTAGTGTATATGCCCTAGAGGCCATTACTGTATCATACTAGTTTGTATATTACTTAATGGATGCTTGGGATATTCACCTTGTATATACAATCTTGCTCAAAATAGTAGTATGCTACTTGGTTTGTTTCTACTTCAATGTGTACTTGTGTTTATTTCAGTATATCACTTATACGCATTAGTGGAGCCCTTAGGATCTTTGCTTGATTACCAGCGTTGTGATGGCAGTCACACTAGTGGGGGCTGGGTAATCTATAAGCACATCCTTATACAGGTCCCTAGTCGCAGGACTATCGAGACAGGGCATCGATACTCCGGAGTAGACTAGCGTATGCGCTTCTCATCCCAGTGTGGGAGATGGTCTGTCCCACAACCATCAGTACGTCGTACTGGAGATAGTATACGGGTGCTCGTTGGGTTACGAGTACACTGGACAGGACTCGTCGGGAACTGACAGGTTGGTATTATACCTATCGTCAGTTATCAGTTCCCAGGTGACATGAGTACAGCTTAGTCCGCTGACTTGACACTGGCACTTCGCCTCAAGTGTGTTCCCACTGCACTTTGATCACTACCCTACCACGGCTCAAAGGAGTCGTGCAAACAGGTGGTAGTTGGGTGCAGTCCCGAAGCACTTGGAGGCAGTGACGGTTAGACAGGATTCGTCTCTCCCGGTATTGGGGGTTGACATCGCGCTGTGTCTAGGAGAGCCATTACACGAGTAGTCCCTGGCCAGGGCAAACGAGATATACTGGTAGGTTTCCAGTGTTATCTCAGGGTGTTTTGGGCTTCGCTCCGGCACGACTTGTACCGCTATTGGGGGACTGACGTTTACCACCCCCTAGGCCCGCCATGCGATGTATCAGACGAACAGACCGGACTGTACGGAGACTGTCACATTCAGACTCAGTAGGAGTTCAGATGGGGTTTCACCTCGTCAGCCTTCTTGTCGGCATCTACCTGGGGACCGTTACGCACAGCTAGTACCGCTTGCGGTCTGTGGTTAAACCCACTGCCAGCGTAGTGTCGAGTCTTTAGAGTCCCACACAGAGGGTATTCGCCTCTGGACAAAACAGAGTAGAGGTCGCATGGTTTTGCGACAGGGTTCGTTCTCATCCGCGCACTTGTGCACGTTTGGAGTCCGGACGGATTATACTGGCAGGCTCTGGTTTGAGCCAGATACCGGTATATGTTTTGAGGGTTGCTTTTATATCTTGGTATTCTTGTTCCTCGGAACGAGAATGCAGGTGTGTATGCACAATTGCTTGAGGCGGAGGATGAGGTATTTCATTAGGGTTTCGGAACGGGTGCGTATGCACAGTTGACAGTTATCTTTTTCCAAACCCTAATGGATTTATGGATTATCTATTTATAATAGTAATTAAATGAGAATTATGTTATGGTTGATTTTGTTGACTTGTTGATCATGGTTGACTTGTTGACCATGGTTGAATGTTGACCACCATCATGCTTCAAAAGTCTTCCTTGATTTATGCTTACAATTTTAAATGAAGCATGGTAGTGGTCATTCCAAATTACCATCAACTATTCTCATTTTCAATTATTATTATTAGATAATTCTTTTCTTTTGCATTATGGTTGCAAGAATGAAAAAAGAATAGCTCATTCTATCATTCTCATTCTCTCTCCTCTCTTCATCTTCTTCTTCCTCTAGCAAAGAGAAACCTTCTCATGAGTTGAGAATCCTTCTCTTTAAAAAGAAAAGCAAACCCTAGTCACTCTCTACTCACTCTAGGATCAAAGGATTAGCAAGCCGGAGATTCTAGTTCACTCCAAGTCCGAGAAAGAGCCCAAGGTCGAACCCTCGAGGTGGATCCATCTTCGACGGGAGAAGGCGACGAAAAGAGAACCATCAACCTCTATAAGGTTTGAAGAAGAAGGAGTTCAAGTTTAGGTATAACCATCTTCCATAGTAGCTAACTCTCTTTAGCAAGAATACTAGTTTTAGTTTAGACAACGATCCCGACCTTGTTTAGTCCATGTTGCCTCTTGCGATAAAAATTCGTTTTTTATACCGTTTCCGCCTCCCCGTAAGCACCGGGGGTCGCAATATGGACTTACAGTGGTATCAGAGCCTAACTAAACTTAAACTAGCTTGGTAGTGAAGTGTAACGAAGTTCGGAACCGAAAAAATCACAAAACCGGAAAATTACAAAACCTGAGTTTCTGTTGAAATTTTTTTGGCTCAAAATGAAAAACTTTATACATGTAAATTCGTCTCAGGGTTTTGTGTGAACACCCAAGAAAAACGATACAGTAACTCGTCTAAACCGCCGCCCTTCCGCCGCGTTACCTAGGTAGTTGCCGCGGAACCGCCGTGATTTGTCGTGTTCTCTGCATCGTTTTTCGTGCAGTGTGTGTCTGTGTTGGTTTTGGGATTTTTGAAATATATTATATGTGCCCAGATTTTGCAGAAAAGAAATTTCCTTTTGGGGTCCTATAATTCCGTATTTTTTCCGAACTTCACTACACTTTGACTATGATGGTTATATCTGTGATGTTTGCATGTATTGAACGTCGGCTAATCGCTATAAGACGATTAGTCGGGGTTATACATGATCTGTAATGTGCTGGAATGTGTATATGAATGTGTTGGACTGTCGCGGGTGAATAGCCGGGGTGGATGTGAGATGAGCTTTCGTTTTTCTTTCATTCATTGCAAATGTAAATTGATGTAATAATTATTATTTGTTTGGCCGCACAACCGGGTCGGGGTTGTAGCCGTCATTGTATAATTCTTTTTACTGTTTTTGCTCCTAGGATAGACCCATGGAGGGGTGCACAAACTACCGAGGACTTGGCGGGTAGTTTGCCGCACCCGTAGGGGTCTTGGGTGGGGTATTTGGCTATTCACCGCGACCGTGTTATCCGCTTTTCGTTTCAGGCTCGAAAGGATTGCGGATTGCTAGTATATCCAATGTATTCATCTGTGATCTGTAATGTCTATCATTGCTTATTATTTAGGCGTTGCTTATGTTTTACAGACGCGCTAGCCCAGCCCCCGCTCTGTCGTTAGTTAAGTAACCTAACGGGTAATGACGGGGCCCCGTGGCGAATGCGAATGGCATAAGCGTACGTCATATTTTGGTTGTTTTCTGCAATGGTAGGATTAAATGATGGGACGCATTAAAAGTACTAATGCAAGAATATCACGCATTAAAAGAACTAATGCAAGATAATAAACCAAGTTTAAGTCGATGGAACACTTTCGAAAAACCACTCGGTTCTTTTCAAAACTAACTTTTAAATGCGGAGATTGAGCCACTCCTTCTAAAAGCTATCTCGTTCCATCGATTAAATCAAGTTCACTACGTTCACGGTTTCGCCAAAACCATCCGTAGCCCTCCATCATTTCAGTTAAATATTCGGTAGTATTCAAGCTATGTATTTTGACCTCACGCCAAGGCATAGTGATTGGTAGCTGCCGGATATTTATCTGTTGCATAGATAGAATGCGTTGGTTTGAGACAGTCGTACTGCCATTTTGGCCTACGTCAAGGGTATGTACGGGTGGATTCAAATTAACCTGGATAATGATGGGACGAACTTGACATGTGACTTATGACATTTTGACCTCACGCCAAGGTCATAAGAGCATGGGGCAAAAATCCACATCGGGAGTTTCATAAGTACTGAAACTTGCTAGATTTGCATACCATTTGGAGTGTGGTGATTCTGGTAGGATTCCTTCAGTTTCGTCACGCGATGATATTTGGATCCCGATCCTACTGTGAGTATATGCTACTCCTCGGGAAATTTCTCACTTAACGATCAATGCTATAAACCTAGTAGGTGCCTAGAAAGGTGTTAGCGGGGTTACGCCCCCAGGGAAAAGAGGTTCTTTAATTAAGGAACTTCGCGAAAGCGTTGGAAAACCTCCCTCGAAGTACCGACACTGGCCTGGCTGAACGGTTAAGCAAGTATTGTACGGTGGGATTGATCCTGACTAATTCTTCCTTTATGGTTTGAGGAGGGATTCGAGAAACAGTGGGAGCCATCCTGTTTAGACAAAACTAAAAACCACTCTAAACTTGCAAGAGCATCATGCTGAGTGTTTCTTCTTCTCTCTCCTAATTGCAGCGACCAATCAACATGACTGGACTTAAGTTACTCCTAGATAAAAACAAACTGACAGGGCCAAACTACAAAGATTGGCTCAGGAATGTCAAGATAGCAATCACTTATGACAAGCTGGGGTATCTTCTTACCACCAAAGCTCCCCCTGTCCCTGGTCCAACTTCCAGTGTCGCGGATAAGGAAATCCGCAAGACTTGGGAGATTGATAGCGCGAAGGCCAAGTGCCTCCTGCTTGCCTCGATGGACAACGAACGTCAGAGGAGGCATGAGAATATGGACATGGAGTCCATATTGCTCCATACAAAAGAACTGTATGGAGAGCAATCACGTATCGCAAGATACGAAGCGTCGAAAAAGTTGTTTTCGACAAGAATGGCCGTCGGATCATCAGTAGCCGAGCACGTGCTAAAGATGATCGGCTACATTGAGGAGCTCGCTGACCTAGGGATCACATTGGAGAGTGAGCTATATACGGATATAGTTTTCCAGTCCCTTCCTTCCACTTACGCCCAGTTTATACTGAACTTCAACCTACAAGAAAAAGAGGTTGAACTATCAGAGCTCCTCAACATGCTGAGGAGCGCAGAGGGCACCCTACAGAAAAGTAGGGATACATCCACTTTGTTTGTAGGAGGATCATCTTCTTCTAGGTCCAAGGCGACAGCCAAGGGAAAGAAGAAGAAGGCCCCCGCCAAACCAAGGGGCGGTGTTAGTAAAGTGGATACGAAGGGAAAAGGGAAAGCAACAAAGATAGCGGGGAAGCTTGTGGATAAGGAAGAATGCTTCTTTTGTCATAAGAAAGGACACTGGAAGAATGATTGCAGGGCCTGGAAGGCCAGAACACAGGAATTGAAGCAGGTTGCAGCTTCAGCTTCAGGTGTGTATGTTATTGAAAACTGTCTTTCAATAAACTCTACTTCCTGGGTATTGGATACCGGATCAGGATCTCATATCTGTAATTCTTTGCAGGCGTTGAGAAACCGTAGGGATTTGAAGGCAGGTGACATGACCCTCAGAGTTGCGAACGGAGCTAGCATGGATGCTAAAGCCGTGGGGGACTATCACCTGGGAATGTCAGATGGACATGTTTTGGTTTTGCGTAATTGCTTTTTTGTACCCAACGCAACTTGTAATATCATTTCTGTATCTTTAGTTTCTAAAGAAGGTTATGAATTTGCGTTTGTAAGTAATGTTGTAAACATTCACCTTAATCAAGTTTTGATTGGGTCAGGTACATTGAGTAATGGTATATACGTATTAAACCAACCACAGATTTTCAACGTCCAGAATACACACAAAAGAAAGTCTCCAGAAATAAATCAGACTTTCTTATGGCATTGTAGATTGGGTCACATCAATGAGAGAAGGTTGACGAAGTTACATACAGAAGGGTATTTGAATGCGTTCGAATATCAATCGTATGCCACTTGTCAATCCTGTCTCAAGGGAAAGATGACAAAGACTCCGTTTACTGGACATGGAGTAAGAGCGAGCGAGCTCTTGGGAATCGTACACAGTGACGTGTGCGGTCCAATGTCTACACATGCCCGAAGCGGACATTCTTACTTCATTACTTTTACGGATGACTTCTCAAGGTACGGTTATGTCTTCTTAATGAAACATAAGTCCGAGGCCTTTGGAAAATTCCAGGAGTATAAGAATGAAGTAGAGAAACAGACCGGCAAAAGTATTAAGATTCTAAGATCGGATCGAGGTGGAGAATACTTAAGTGCCGAATTCCTGGACTATTTAAAAGAGAACGGAATTCTCTCTCAGCTTACTCCTCCTTACACCCCGCAACATAACGGTGTATCGGAGAGACGGAACCGCACCCTATTGGATATGGTGCGGTCCATGATGAGTAACGCTGAGTTACCGCGATCATTCTAGGGGTATGCGCTAGAATCAGCTGCGTACCTTTTGAACCGAGTTCCGACTAAGACTGTGCCTTCCACACCATATGAAATGTGGAGTGGGAAGAAACCCTATCTTCAATATCTGAAGGTCTGGGGATGTCCGGCTTTTTTCAAAAAGCAGCATGCGGACAAGCTCGAGGCACGCTCAGTACTGTGCAAGTTTGTGGGATACCCAAAGAACACCAGGGGGTATCTTTTCTACTACGCAGAGGAACAAAAAGTCCTTGTTTCTCGTAATGCCCACTTTCTAGAACACCAGTTCTTGGAAAAGGAGATTAGTGGGAGCGCAGTAGAACTGGAAGAAATTCCAGAACCACAGACTATTACTGAAAGGTTAGTGGAACCAGAGGGTTCAACAGAACAGGACATTCCTACGCCGCTCCGCAGGAGTAGTAGGCAGTCTCATCCGCCCGAGAGATACTGCGGTTTTCTCATAGACGGGGATAGAGAGGATTGCATCATAGATTATGATGAGCCTACTAGCTTCCAGCAGGCCGTTCAGAGCGTTGACTCAGTGAAATGGCTGGATGCAATGCGGACCGAAATGGAGTCCATGTACACCAACAAAGTATGGACGTTGGACATTGCTCCAGACGGGGTAAAACCCGTAGGATGCAAGTGGATCTTCAAAAGGAAGATTGGTGTAGATGGACAGGTTGAGACCTATAAAGCTAGGCTGGTAGCAAAGGGTTTTCGTCAAAGACCTGGCTTGGACTACGACGAAACCTTTTCTCCAGTAGCCATGCTGAAATCCATTCGGATCCTTCTTGCCATTGCTGCCTTCCACGATTATGAGATCTGGCAAATGGACGTAAAGACAGCTTTTCTAAATGGAAATTTAGAGGAGTGTGTCTATATGGACCAGCCAGAGGGTTTCATTCAGAGAGGGAGCAGCGGAAAGGTGTGCAAGTTGCTTAAGTCCATCTATGGACTAAAGCAGGCATCGCGGAGTTGGAACATCTGCTTTGATGAGACAGTCAAAGAATTTGGCTTTATCAAAAATCCAGATGAACCATGCATCTATAGTAGATTTGTAGCAAGAACTGTAGTATTCCTCGTTTTATACGTGGATGACATTCTCTTGATAGGAAATGACATTCCTATGCTACAATCTGTCAAGGGGTTCTTGTCACAAAGGTTCTCCATGAAAGACCTGGGTGATGCCTCATACATCCTGGGGATCCGGATCCATCGTGATAGATCCAAGAGGATATTGGGACTTTCTCAGTCCAGGTACATCGACACCATAGTGAAAAGATTCAGTATGGAAGATTCCAAGCGCGGTAACCTACCGGCTTGTCACGGGATCACCCTCTCTAAAGAGATGTCTCCCAAGACTGATTTGGAGAGGGATCGCATGTCTATTATACCCTACGCTTCTGCGGTAGGCTCTATAATGTATGCGATGTTGTGTACCAGACCGGATGTAGCTTATGCACTGAGTGTGGTAAGCCGGTATCAGTCTAACCCTGGGGAGAAACACTGGATAGCAGTAAAGAACATTCTCAAGTATCTGAGAAGGACTAAGGAGATGTTCTTGGTGTATGGCGGAAAAGACCTCCAGATCAAGGCCTTTGCTGACTCCAGCTTCCAGAGTGACAAGGATGATTCCAAGTCCATGTCGGGTTTTGTCTTCACCCTCAATGGAGGGGCGGTGTGTTGGAAGAGTTCCAAACAGGAAACCGTTGCAGACTCGACGATGGAAGCGGAATACATCGCTGCATCTGATGCCGCAAAAGAAGCTGTCTGGATGAGGAAGTTCTTGAAAGAACTTCAGGTGGTTCCGTCCATTGTTGACCCAATACCTCTGTATTGCGACAACAACGGGGCTATAGCTTTAGCGAAGGAACCCAGGTCCCATCAGAGATCCAGGCACATCTTGAGGCGGTATCACCTGATCAGGGAGATCGTGGATCGCAAGGAGATCGAGGTTCGGAGGGTTGCTTTAGAAGAGAACACTGCAGATCCATTCACCAAGGCCTTGCCCCAGACTCAGTTCGAGCGGCTGATCGAGATGATAGGTCTTCGATACGCCAGTACATGGCCTTAGTGCAAGTGGGAGATTGTTAGTGTATATGCCCTAGAGGCCATTACTGTATCATACTAGTTTGTATATTACTTAATGGATGCTTGGGATATTCACCTTGTATATACAATCTTGCTCAAAATAGTAGTATGCTACTTGGTTTGTTTCTACTTCAATGTGTACTTGTGTTTATTTCAGTATATCACTTATACGCATTAGTGGAGCCCTTAGGATCTTTGCTTGATTACCAGCGTTGTGATGGCAGTCACACTAGTGGGGGCTGGGTAATCTATAAGCACATCCTTATACAGGTCCCTAGTCGCAGGACTATCGAGACAGGGCATCGATACTCCGGAGTAGACTAGCGTATGCGCTTCTCATCCCAGTGTGGGAGATGGTCTGTCCCACAGCCATCAGTACGTCGTACTGGAGATAGTATACGGGTGCTCGTTGGGTTACGAGTACACTGGACAGGACTCGTCGGGAACTGACAGGTTGGTATTATACCTATCGTCAGTTATCAGTTCCCAGGTGACATGAGTACAGCTTAGTCCGCTGACTTGACACTGGCACTTCGCCTCAAGTGTGTTCCCACTGCACTTTGATCACTACCCTACCACGGCTCAAAGGAGTCGTGCAAACAGGTGGTGGTTGGGTGCAGTCCCGAAGCACTTGGAGGCAGTGACGGTTAGACAGGATTCGTCTCTCCCGGTATTGGGGGTTGACATCGCGCTGTGTCTAGGAGAGCCATTACACGAGTAGTCCCTGGCCAGGGCAAACGAGATATACTGGTAGGTTTCCAGTGTTATCTCAGGGTGTTTTGGGCTTCGCTCCGGCACGACTTGTACCGCTATTGGTGGACTGACGTTTACCACCCCCTAGGCCCGCCATGCGATGTATCAGACGAACAGACCGGACTGTACGGAGACTGTCACATTCAGACTCAGTAGGAGTTCAGATGGGGTTTCACCTCGTCAGCCTTCTTGTCGGCATCTACCTGGGGACCGTTACGCACAGCTAGTGCCGCTTGCGGTCTGTGGTTAAACCCACTGCCAGCGTAGTGTCGAGTCTTTAGAGTCCCACACAGAGGGTATTCGCCTCTGGGCAAAACAGAGTAGAGGTCGCATGGTTTTGCGACAGGGTTCGTTCTCATCCGCGCACTTGTGCACGTTTGGAGTCCGGACGGATTATACTGGCAGGCTCTGGTTTGAGCCAGATACCGGTATATGTTTTGAGGGTTGCTTTTATATCTTGGTATTCTTGTTCCTCGGAACGAGAATGCAGGTGTGTATGCACAGTTGCTTGAGGCGGAGGATGAGGTATTTCATTAGGGTTTCGGAACGGGTGCGTATGCACAGTTGACAGTTATCTTTTTCCAAACCCTAATGGATTTATGGATTATCTATTTATAATAGTAATTAAATGAGAATTATGTTATGGTTGATTTTGTTGACTTGTTGACCATGGTTGACTTGTTGACCATGGTTGAATGTTGACCACCATCATGCTTCAAAAGTCTTCCTTGATTTATGCTTACAATTTTAAATGAAGCATGGTAGTGGTCATTCCAAATTACCATCAACTATTCTCATTTTCAATTATTATTATTAGATAATTCTTTTCTTTTGCATTATGGTTGCAAGAATGAAAAAAGAATAGCTCATTCTATCATTCTCATTCTCTCTCCTCTCTTCATCTTCTTCTTCCTCTAGCAAAGAGAAACCTTCTCATGAGTTGAGAATCCTTCTCTTTAAAAAGAAAAGCAAACCCTAGTCACTCTCTACTCACTCTAGGATCAAAGGATTAGCAAGCCGGAGATTCTAGTTCACTCCAAGTCCGAGAAAGAGCCCAAGGTCGAACCCTCGAGGTGGATCCATCTTCGACGGGAGAAGGCGACGAAAAGAGAACCATCAACCTCTACAAGGTTTGAAGAAGAAGGAGTTCAAGTTTAGGTATAACCATCTTCCATAGTAGCTAACTCTCTTTAGCAAGAATACTAGTTTTAGTTTAGACAACGATCCCGACCTTGTTTAGTCCATGTTGCCTCTTGCGATAAAAATTCGTTTTTTATACCGTTTCCGCCTCCCCGTAAGCACCGGGGGTCGCAATATGGACTTACATAATGAATTATTGTTATGGTTACAAAACCAACCATGGGTTAAGAATGAAGCCTTAACCCTTGTAGAGAATAAAGTAGGGTAAAGGGTTTGGGTTGGGTTAAGAAATATCTACACAAAATATCTAAGCTAAAAACAAAAGAAAGCTTCATGAAAAAGCTAACCCAAATGCTAACCCAAATCAAACCCTAACTTGTTTAATCTCCACAAATCATGTTGCATTTGTAATCATAACTTGTTACAATATTATATATCACATATATAATATATTTTTGTAACAAAAGAAAACAATACAATTAACATATATCGCATATATATCAATGTATTATCCGGTGAGAAAATGAATCAATAAAGCGAGCTTATATTAGTTAATGTAATGTAATATATCACATATATAATTATACATTAAATTATCGAATCAACACTTGATCTGACAATCCGACTATATCGCATATAACCGACTAATATAACATGTACCGATTTATCAAATCAACACTTGATCCGATGACCCGGCTATATCACATATACCCGGCCGATATCATATATCGCGAGAATAGAATACGGTATCTCATATCGTATTATTCTCGGTCCCACACATATCACATATATGCTCCTACTCCGTTTTGCCTGAGCCAGGAAACCTCTGTGTAGGACTCTAAAGAATCGTCAATACGCCGGCAGTGGGTGATGATCATAGCAAACACCCACAAGCTGAAAGCGGTCAGCTAAACGTAACAGCCACCCAAGTATTGAGCGATCAGAAGATCAACAAGCAAGCCTGTACATTCTCCTGTGAATCCAATCAGTAACACTACCGTACAGTCCGGTCTCTTCGTCTAATATATTGCATATCTAGTCTAGGGGTGGTAAACGTCAGACCCCAGTAACTGATAAGTCGTGTCAATGTAAGGCTCATAACGGGTCGAGAAACTACTGATAACTCTTACCAGTAAATCTCCATATCAGCCCTGGCCAGGGACTTCCAGTTATAGCCAATCGAACACAGCACAACATCAACTCCCTATACCGAGAGAGACGAAACCCCTCCTATCGCTCATTGCCTCCATGTGACTCGGGACTGTACCCAAAAGCCACCGTTTTGCACGCCCTCTTGGACGTGGTAAGGTGGAAATCAAAGCATAGTGGGAATCACATAAGACTCTATGACGATCTCGGGTCTACAGACTAACCTGTACCAGTGTCACCGGAGAACTGCTATCTGACGATAGGTATAATACCATCTAGGAGTTCTCGGCGAGTCCGTTCAGTGTACCCAGTCTCCACTGAGCACCCGTACACCATCTTTGATGTCAAACACCGATGGATATGGGATCATCCATCGCCCATCATATGGGTCAAGATGCGTATACGCTAGTCTACTCTGGTGTATCGATGCATTGCCTCGATACACCCTCGACTAGGAACAGTTATAGGATATACTCGTTGACTACCCTGGCCCCACTAGTATGATCTCATCATAGTCCCAGTAGTCGAGTACATATCCTAAGGGCTTTATCAACATGTGAGAGTAAGACAGTAAACTAATACAAGTCAACATATTAAGACAAAGTGAAACCAAATAGAATACTATCATGTTGAGCAAGAAAGTCCTCTCTATATATATCCAAGAATCCACTATAATATACATCATATACAGCAATGGCCTCTAGGGCATATATATAACTAACAGATGGGAATACGCACGCGCTTGTCAGGCGTACTATAGATTCTCCCTGCCTAGGGTAGGCGGGGATTTATTGATTGTGGGGATCCGAATCTCCGGCAGCCGCGGACTAAGCTGCCGTTAATTACCCCTCGCCTTTGGAGCGAGAGAACCTCCGATTAACGGGTTAAACTGGTCATGCGAACTCAATGTGCAGTGTGCGTGTGTGGTATTTTAAAAGGGGTTTTGGATATATTGGGGGCCCCGAACGGGGGTCCCGCTACACGGATAGCGAGCTGGGGGTTAAGGGGGCTAGCAGCCCCCTTGCGGGGTGCGGGGCAGCGCCCCGTTAGAAATTTTTTCTAATGGGGGAGGTGTTTTTAGTGTGGAGTATGTGTGTGTGTATATATATATACATATATATAAAAAAAAAGGGAAAGGGCATCCAAAGGATGCGTGGGAAAAAGCGCCAGCGCTTTGGGTGCTAGCGCTTTGAGCGCAAGGGCGCTAGCGCTTTGGGTACTCGGGCGCTAGCGCTTTGGGTACTCGGGCGCTAGCGCTTTGAGCGCTAGCGCCGCACGCGTCAGGCATGCGGGCGCTCGGGCGCTAGCGCGCTAGCGCCCCACGTGCCAGGCACGTGGACGCTCAGGCACTAGCGCTCTGAACGCAAGAGCGCTAGCGCTTTGAGTGTTAGCACCCCACGTGTCAGGCACGTGGACGCTCGGGTGCTAGCGCATCACATGCTAGGCACGTGGGCGCTCGGGAGGCAGAAAGGACTTGGTCCCTGCAATGGGAGTTGTACTCCCAGAAAGGAACACTTATTATTTTTTGTGTGTGTGTGTGTGTATGAGGAGTTAAACTCCTAGGATATTTTGAAACTGATGAAGGGGATTCTCCCCTTGAACCCTGGATATTCCCCAAAGTGGGGTTTCTGGAGATGGGTCTCCTTCTTCTTCCTGTCGTTTGGCCGTGTTCCCGCCAAAAATTTCTGAGCAAAAGAGTCCAAGGTATCAAATGGCAGCGATATGCTTAAGGAAATGCGAACCAGTATCTTCCGGGCTGTTTTTTGACAAACTCCCGAATGATAAACAGATAAATTCTGATGGTATCGAAATCGGCTCAAAAAACCCTTCGATTTGATATATTATGGGCCTCGTAATTCATCCGGGATCAAAAGTTATGAGGAATTACGTGTCCACACGTGATGGACTTTTAAGAACCCGCCGGAGGAGTTAAAAAATATAATAAAAACTCAGAAAAGACCCCAATGGGGCATCACATGCTCACACGTGACCATGGGTCACGTGCAGACACGTGATGGGCTTTTAAGGCCTCTAAAATAATGAATAGAATTTAATTCTAAAAGTCAGAAAATACCTCAACGAGGTATCACGTGCTTACACGTGACCAATGGTCACGTGTTGACACGTGATGGTTAAAACAACAACATAAACAAGCGGCTGTTAAAGAAACCAATTTGGGGGTCACGTGCTCACACTGACCAAGGGTCACGTGTCAGCACGTGACTGGCTTCGAAAGCCTTACAGTTAATAGAATTAAATTCTAAAAGCTTCCAAATCTTTCCAAATGGAAAAGGTCTATGGGGACCGTTGGATTAAAAATCCAAGGGTGATTAAAAATCACCAATTTATGGAAAAATCTTGGACTTGGAAAGATTTCCCCTCTAAATCTGACCGAGATAACAAATGGATATCTTTGGATTTAAAATCCAATGGTGAATAAAATTCACTTAACAATCTAAAGGCCCAGATTAATGATGAATGCAAATCAAATCTCTCAACATACAAATCAAATCTCTTAATGAGAGATTTGCTAAACAAATTGATTCTCTTCCTTCTCCTATAAATAGGAGCCAAGAAGAGAAGAGAAGGGATCGACCTTTTGAGGGAGAGAAGAAACGGAGGGAGGAGAATTTAATTCTCTGCAAAAGAAAAACCCTAGGTAAGAAAAGAGAGGCTTAAAAAGAGAATTTAATTCTCAAAAGAGTTTAACTCTTATATAAAGAAAAGAACTTAGTTCTTTCTCTGGTGGAGGATCTGCAAAGTGCACATCTCCCCATGAATTGAGAATTTAATTCTCATTAGGTTGAGATCCTGCCATGCAGATCCAAAACATAGAAGAGGAATTAGGTTTTGAGAATTCAATGGTCACAAAATTATAGGAATATAATTCCTTTGGAATAAAATTAAGGTTTACCCTAAATAAGAATTTAATTCTTTCACAATAGGAATTTAATTCCTCCAAAACAGAAATTAGGGTTTTACCCTAAATAAGAATTTAATTCTTAAAGATAAGAAGACTTAAAACATCTCTGTGCATGAAAAGACTAAGGTCACGTGCCCTACGTGACCCCTGAACAGATCCCCCAAAAATGAGAAGAGGAAAGCTCTGAGGTAATGCCTCACGTGTTCCCACGTGACCCTCATTATATATAGAACAAAAGCAAAGGCAGAAACAATTCTGGGCGCTCTCACGTGTTCCCACGTGACCCCTAATAAATGTTCTAATAAAGCAGGGCATGATTATACATCATGTGCCCACACGTGATGGCTATGAAAATTAAAAGTGTTTAACACTTGTTTGCAGAACAAAATAAAGTGGATCTGGCCCCACTTTTTGATGCCATCACGTGCTCTCATGTGACTCCCAAAACGCAGAAAGAAAAAAGCAAAGGAAATGAAAGCTTTGGGCGCTCTCACGTGTTATCACGTGACCCCTCAGCAAATGCTTTAACAATTGGCGCACAGATCCCCATCACGTGCCAACACGTGATGCTCTAAAATAAAAATAAAAGTGTTTAACACTTGTTCGCAGATTTGAGGATAAACCAAAAGAAGATCTGGCTCTACATTTAGGGCGCCCTCACGTGTCACCACGTAACCCCTAATGAGCATTCTAACAGACCAGAGCGGGGGCCTTCATCACGTGATGGCCGCCAGAATTAAAAGAGTTAAACACTGATCTGCAGAATAAAATAAAGGGAATCAGGGCGCTCTCACGTGTCCACACGTGACCCCTCTCTCCTTAGTGTTTAACACTAATCTGAAGACTTTGTCCTCAGTGTTTAACACTGATTTTCTTAGTGTTTAACACTAATTTGGAAAACTCTATTGGTAGTGTTTAACACTGATTTGCTTAGTGTTTAACACTAATTTGAAAACTCTGTTCCCAGTGTTTAACACTAACTTGCTAATCTTATTCCCAGTGTTCAACACTGTTGGTCTTTAGTGTTTAACACTAGTTTTAGCCCAATTGGCTAAGTTTCTAGAGGCAAAACCTCTCCTTCAATGGACCAACAGAGGGCCAATATTTCAAACATAATTGGACTTAGCCCAAACTGGCCATAAGTCCTCAAATCATCTTGAACTGAGCACATCTGCTCTTTCAACCAACTCATTGGTTTAGGGTACATCTCTGAACTCCTCTGATATTTGTCGTTGTAATCCTTCAACGTCTTCAGAGAGGTGACGGTCCCGACGGCCATACATTTAATGGACCACTATGTCCCTAAACTGGAATATTAGAGCCCAAATGCTCTTTTGTCGGATCTAAACGATCCCGTTAAGTTGATCTTAGTCTCAAACTGGACTAACGTATCCTTAACAAACGTTTGAGTTGATCTTAGCCTCAAATATGGCTAACGTATACTCAAACCAAAACCCCAAACCCAAATCTAAGAAAACACGTATTTGGACTAATCCACGTCCTACGGGCGACGACATAAATTAGTCTCCGTATACAATCCATGGGCAACCACAAACAAAACAAACACCCACGACACGAAGTGACCAGCTGGAGAAGGAGAAAGTTGTTACCGCGATGCGGTAGCGTAATTAACTGCAGGGGCTTGCGCCTGCAGGGAAGAGCGTCCCCACAATCAAAAACCCCTCAAGCGAGGGGGAATCTGACGAAGTCTGCTATATCGGACGCATCCGTTTAAACCTTCGATACATGGTGCCATAAATCAACTTGGCATCTTCGGAGAGGTGGACGGATAGCACCTATTAGCATCTGCCCCGAACCTCAGGCGAGACGTCATGTCTCGGCCGCCGTTCGGAGGGGAACAGATTCTGGCACGCCTGGTGGGACCTTTTCCTCTTTCCACTCCACACTTCGTGTGTCGTGTTCGCGAACGAATCGCGGTTTGCTAATGGTTGCCCGTGGGTTTCGAGGTACTAAGGTTTGGCGTTTTGCTTGGTGCAGAAAGCAAAGGATCAATGGCGTTCACCTGCTCAAAGTGTTCCACATGCAACTGCAACCCACGTCTTGCCTCAACTGGGGGTATATCTTATGGGCCCCAAGCGGCCTCCCTTTTCAAGATGACAGTGGACCAGGTAACTCAGGTCACCACTGGATTATTCTTCAGGACCATGCTCCCACCGTTGAGCTTCAATGCCACAATGACGTTGTAAGAAGCCCCAAAGAAGTCGGTCTTTGATCGGCTTACCACTGCCGGGACCCCTCTCAACGGGTCGCCCAGCTTCAATACCTCAGTTTTCAACAGACTGGGCCAGGACGTCTACAAGCCCGCAATACCCGAAGCTGCCATCCCAAAGCGGATAGCTATCCCGGCTCAAGCGGACGAAATCATTAGAAAGGCTCCTCTTTCCAAGAAGTCAGTTTTTACAAAGCTGGCCATTCCGGTTGCTGCTCCAGGCGAGGTCCTCAAAGCTGCTTCCCCTGCTCAGAGGGGGCATGAAGAAGCTTATCCAACAACGGAGGTGATCTCATCTGCACGACATGCTCGACGTCGCCACTGGCGCCGAGTGAAGAAGGCTGGGGGCAACTCCCCCTCTGAGATAACTCCGCCAGCTCCAACGGTGTGGATCGATGTTGCTGTTCCAACCGGGAACAGCTTTGAATTGCTGAACACGGTGCGCAGAAACTCTCCTACAGCCGTACTAAAAAGATCCCCTCCTCCGGTGGGAAATGTTGCGAAAGCCAAGCCAGAACAGTCCACTCATCGGCTGCCTCTAAAATCTACAAGGTCTGGCGCCAAGTCCAAGACTCGGTGATTGATCGAAATTTCTCCCGCCAGCAGAAGAAGCTGAAGGTCCGGCAGGAAGAAAACCGTCCTGATAAGCCACAAAAGATGACGACTACTTGGGTGCTCATGACAGCGGCCCCCTCAATGTCAACCACTCAGAAAAGAAGGAGGCCAGAGAAAGCCCCTGTGAACATGGCGAACCGTAAACGCGCTGAGCACAAACACCCCAAGTCTGGGAGCATGGTGGTGCACACTGTTTATATGGCTTCTGGAAAGGAGGAAAGCCGTGCTTCGATAGGTTACCGACCGCTCACTCGATCCATGACAAAAGCCCAGGAGCAACAACAGAAGCTTCAGAAAATGATGACTGCAATGGCCGCACTTACCGGGCCAAAAGAAAGCCCAGAGGAATCATCAGAGCAGCGTCATGAACAAGAAACTGACGCTGACTACCTACGCAGAGTCCTCGAAAAGAAGGACAAAGAAGCCGTAGAGCAAGTGGCTAATATAAAACAAATGGCGCTTCTCTTCCAAGATATGGTAAGGATAATGATCCAACGAGATCCTCCTACTGAAGATCCTCCGATTGTCCTTGAAGATGACAAAGGAGAGACATCGAATCCTCCACCGGCTCTGTCAGTAGCCAAGGAGGAAACCATTTCCAAGACCGCACTGAATGACTATATAGCTCAGCAAATACGAGCTCATCAAGCGAGTGAAGCGGCCAGCCAAGTCGTCAAAGCTGGGCGACCATACCCGGGCTGGTATGACCAAATCAGCTACCCGCCGGGATATACGATCCCTAAATTCCATGTGTACAAGGGGACAGGGAATCCACATCAGCATGTCGCTCAATTCAGGGCCTTATGCGGCAACACAGGAGGCGATGACAAACTGTTGCTTCGCCAATTCGTCGGCAGCTTAGCAGAAATGGCCTTTGAATGGTATTCGGAGCTACCTAATGACTCTGTCAAAACATTTGCGGAGATGGAGCTATTGTTTACACAAAGATTTGCCAGCGCCAGCGAGCGCACCCCGATAACAGCACTGATTAACGCCAGGGTGAAGCCAGGCGAAACGTGGGTTCAATACGCAGCATGATGGCGGAATCTATGGTCGAAATGCGAACAGCGGATCGAAGAAGAGCCGGCGGTGGGCATGTTCATGGGCACTCTTGATCCGCAAGCGACCATCTCGCAATTCATGATGTTCTTCAAGCCAACTACTTTCCAGGCCTTGATTGACAAGTTGGCCCAAATGGATCAGATGGATCATAGATCATCTCCTTCAAGGACGGATCCTCGGAATGAAAAGGGGAAAGGAAAAGCAACTTTCATCGCCAATACTCAACAACAGCCGAGCAACTTTAAACCGGTTGTCCGCCAACATACGTCCACGTCCATCCCTCGAGAAGAGACTGGGACGTCCTTATTCGTTTCCTCAGGATAAAACAAGGAGACTGTTCGAGCTTGCAGTGCGCAACAGACTCATCCATCTGCCGAATGCAAAACGTCCGTTGCTGCTAGGAGATGTCAGCGATCTTAATTACTGCCCTTACCACCAAGCGGTAAGCCATCCAATCGAAAATTGCTTCGTCTTTAAGGGATGGATCGAAGATCAGTACCAACAAGGCAAGTTCGCGTTATCCGAAAACTGGAAAGTGAACCCGCCACAGCCTCACACTCCTAAGAAGACAAACACACTGAGGGCAACATGCTCTTTTGTTGAGTAAGCTCCATGGGAGGTGGCTGTTTCGGCCAAGACCAAAAGGATGCTAAATGATCTTCAGACGTGCCCGACGATTAGATGGAAGAACCCGTTGGAACCTGAGATCATCAAGGGGATGCTGAAGCCGCGCCCAATTCCAAATATTGGCGGTGATAGCCAAAACATTCACACCCAGCCGTCGAAATCTTCGAAAAAGAAGGAGAAATCCAAGAAGCCCGTGAAGCCTGGCGACAAGCGCACAGATTTGCAGAAACAGATTGACGCGCTGGAAGAGTATAACCAGAAGGCGCGGATTCCAATCACGCTCCAAGAGTTCCTCAGCCACGTCCTTGAGGACAAAAATGATGGAGAAGACTCATCAGATGAATCTGAGGACTACGTAGCAAGTTGTAATGTGATCTCTCACTCATTGATAGATGATAAAGAGGCTCCTTGCACAGAGAAACCAGGGGCGGATCCTGAACCAGAACTTCTGTGGCCGTCAGACGAGATGATCGATGCCTTCCTGAATGAGATTCGTCTGAAAAGTAAAGCCGACCGGGAGCGTGAGATGGCCATATTTGAAAAGGCCAAACGCCGGCGACTGGACAAAAGGGTCGAAACACTCCCACCAGATCAAAGTACATCCGCCGCAAATGAAAGCAGGATCAAGACAAGGAAACGATTCGCTAAAGCCATATCAATGGGGATGAGGCCGCCCTCTTTCAAAGAAAATTCTCCTGGTGGTATACATTTTGATGAAATGGACGTACACCCCAACTTCTGCTTATATCATCAGAGGATCGCACATCCTACTGAAGACTGCAACTCCTTTAAGTGTTGGTGGCAAGGATATGTCGCTCATAGACAACACATCAATAGAATAAAGCGGGAAGCTCCTAGACAGCAAAAGAATACGACAGATGAGCATAAAAGAGTTGCCGGCAATTATCATAGGGACGAGCCCGGGGGATCACGAGTTCTCACCTTTGGAAGCGATTCTGACGAAGAAGCCGCCCTCAACCCTCTCTTCAACGAATTCATTTCTAAAACAAAAGAATTGGAGAGTTGCGAGAACGTTCAGCCGTACAATCTCACGCTACCCGGAAAGAATCTCGGACCCGTAAACGACGGAGCAAACGAAATGAGAAAGGAAAAGGAAAAAACGGCCTTTGTTGCCAACACTCAACAACAGCCGAGTAACCCGAGACCGTTTTGTCGTCAAAACAACATGCCGCGATACCTCAATGAGAAGTTGAAATGTCCTTACTCGTTTCCCAAAGATAAAACAAAGAGATTGTTCGAGCTAGCAGTGCGCAGCGGGCTCATCACTCTGCCAGATCCAAAACGTCCATTGCAACCAGGTGACGTTAACAATCCTAACTATTGTCCCTACCACAGAGTAGTGGGTCGCCCACTCGAAAATTGCTACGTCTTCAAAAACTGGGTTGAAGACCAATACCAACAGGGCAAGTTCGCGCTGCCCGAAAAGTGGAAAGTAAACCCGCCACAACAACATGCTCCGAAAAAGGTGGATATGCCGGGGGCATCATGCTCAGGGAAAGCCCCAGAGACCAAAAAGTCAGTAAACTAGATATGCGTCTCAAATACGGCGACGGCGGACCGAAACGTCCTTAAACTAACGGCGGACCGCAATGTCCTAAAACTTGCAAATGACCGAAACGTCGTTAAACTACTCCCAACCCGCAGCATCTTCAGGCTGACGTGCCAAAAAAAACGGTACGTCCACAAGCAAAATGGGTATGGATGAAAACCCGAAAGAGCTCCGTGAGTAAAAACAGCAGGGCTACCGGCGAGTGTTCGTAAAAACCCGAAAGGGCGCGACCTCGTTTAAAAAAACAAAAGAAAAAAAAAGCAAAAAAAAAGAAAAAAAGGAATAAAAAAAAGAAGAATAAGAAAAAACGGTATGTCCACAAGCAAAATGGGCACGGATGAAAACCCGAAAGGGCTCCGTGAGTAAAAACAGCAGGGCTACCGGCGAGTGTTTGTGAAAACCCGAAAGGGCGCAACCTCGTTAAAAGACATTTACAGGGTCCTCTCGACCTTATAAGGAGAAACCACCTGCGTGAGATCCTTACGACTCACAAGGGAGCAACACACTTAGGGATCCTCACGATTCTTAAGGAGAAAATACACTTGCGAGATCCTCACGACTCGTAAGGAGAACTCTCTTATGGGACCCTCACGGCTCATAAGATTTGAAAGTCTTAAGTTACAGAAACCTTAACCTGTTCTTAAGAAACCCCCACAACCTTCGATATTGCCTTACAAGCGGCTCAATACTGACCCTTGTATACAATCCACGGGCGTGAATAAACATTTCCCCAGCAAAACCACACCCGTGACTAGGGACATGTCCATATGGTGAACAACCCTTATAATTCCTCTCGACTTATAAGGAGAAAACCCTCTTGTAGGATCCTTACGACTTACAGAGGAACAAACACTTAGGAATCTTCACAATCCCTAAGGAGAAAATACACCTGCAAGATCCTCACGACTTGTAGGGAGAAATACCTTTATGAGACCCTTACGGCTCATGAAGCCAAAAGCCTTGGTCGACAAGACCCTTAACCCTGTTTACTAAGCCACCTTTGTTCGACATCGACAGAGGCAAATGATGATTCGCTCCTGGCAACATCCCAGTTGCAGCGGTGCTGATGCCAAAATCGGTGTCTAAAATCCAAGCTTGCGGCGAAAAAGCTAGCAAGCCACACATGCATACGAAATAGCCGAAATGATAGGGCAACTTGCAATAAAAAGCAGTAAGTAAAAATGTATGCATGAAAAATAGCCGAAATGATGGGGCAACTCGCAATAAAAAACAGCGAGTGAAAATGAAAAAAATAGCCGAAATGATTGGGCACCGCGAAAAATAGCCGAAATGATTGGGCAATCGCGATTTTTGCGATATAAAAAGCTGAAATGATAGAGCATCGCGGGAAAAGAAATAAAATAAAAATAAAATTTATGCCCTACAGGTGATGCTACATCAATCCCTGTATACAATCCAGGGGCACAAACAAAGAAGGAGTCGCACTCCTCCTCCCCAGGTTTCATTAGAAGAAGAAGCCGAATCTCGACGGGCCACAAATAACCTAGAGATCATCTCAACACTCATCTCGTCACAGCGGACACATCATCAAGCAAAGCGGAACAGCAGCAACTCCCAGTTCCATGACTCGACGATTTACTCCCACAGAGAGTCAAATCTCAACTCCGTGAAATGCGGATATAATCAACAAAATTCCTGGTCACGTGGAACGTGGATAACGTCACTCTTTGATCCCGTGGAAAACGTCCAGAGCGGATCCTGGTCCTCGCAGAGCACGGCAGTGAACCCGTGTGAAGCATCCAGAGCAGAGCCTAGTCCTTGCCTAACGCGGCAGTGAACCCGTGTGAAGCATCTAGTGCAAAATTCCTGGTCACGTGGAACATGGATAACGTCACTCTTTGACCCCGTGGAAAACGTCCAGAGCGGATCCTGGTCCTCGCAGAACACGTCAGTGAACCCGTGTGAAGCATCCAGAGCGGAGCCTAGTCCTTGCCTAACGCGGCAGTGAACCCGTGTGAAGCATCTAGTGCAAAATTCCTGGTCACATGGAACACGGATAACGTCACTCTTTGACCCCGTGGAAAACGTCCAGAGCGGATCCTGGTCCTCGCAAAACACGTCAGTGAACCCGTGTGAAGCATCCAGAGCAGAGCCTAGTCCTCGCCTAACGCGGCAGTGAACCCGTGTGAAGCATCTAGAGCAAAATTCCTGGTAACGTGGAACACGGATAACGTCACTCTTTGACCCCGTGGAAAACGTCCAGAGCGGATCCTGGTCCTCGCAGAACACGGCAGTGAACCCGTGTGAAGCATCCAGAGCAGTGCCTAGTCCTTGCTTAACGCGGCAGTGAACCCGTGTGAAGCATCTAGTGCAAAATTCCTGGTCACGTAAAACGCGGACAACGTCACTCTTTGACCCCGTGGAAAACGTCCAGAGCGGATCCTGGTCCTCGCAGAGCACAGCAGTGAACCCGTGTGAAGCATCCAGAGCGGAGCCTGGTCCTTGCAGAGCACGGCAGTGAACCCGTGCGAAGCATCCAGAGCGGAGCCTAGTCCTCGCCTAACACGGCAGTGAACCCGTGTGAAGCATCTAGAGCAAAATTCATGGTCACGTGGAACGCGGATAACGTCACTCTTCGACCCCGTGGGAAACGTCCAAAGCGGATCCTGGTCCTCACACCAATATGGAGTGATCACCACCGCGACATTCGTCTCGATACAGCAGACGCGATACCAGCAAACGAAGCGAAGGCCAAATTCTGAGCTTCAGGGTCTTGACGGCAAGTCATATAAAGCCTGAAAGACAATCGGAGATCATCCCACACCCGCGCGGAGTGGTCACCACCTCGACGTTCGTCTCGATACAGCAGATGAAATGTCACCCCAGCGTTCTTCCCCCAGCAGGATTCGGAAGCGACAAAGCAAACGAAGCGAAGGCCAAATTCCTAGCTTCAACGTCTTTACGGTAAGTCATATAAAACCGGAAAGACAAACAGAGATCATCCCACATGGAGTGGTCACCACCACGACATTCGTCTCGATACAGCAGACGAAATGTCACTACAGCGTCCTTCCTCCAACAGGATCCGGATACACCAAAGCAAACGAAGTGAAGGCCAAATTCCTAGCTTCATGCGTCTTAACGGCAAGTCATGTAAAACCGGAAAGACAATCAGAGATCATCTCACACCAACATGGAGTGATCACCACCTCGACATTCGTCTCGACACAGCAGACGCAACATCACCGAAAGGAGTCACGGCAAAATCCCTGGTTCCAGACCTCGACGATTCACCAGCAACCTAGAGACAACCGCGACATTCGTCTCGATACAGAGGACGCAATGCCAGCAAACGAAGCGAAGGCCAAATTCCTAGCTTCAACGTCTTAACGGCAAGTCATATAAAGCCTGAAAGACCATCAGAGATCATCTCACACCAACATGGAGTGATCACCACCGTGACATTCGTCTCGATACAGAGGACGCGATGCCAGCAAACGAAGCAAAGGCCAAATTCCTAGCTTCAGGGTCTTAACGGCAAGTCATATAAAGCCTGAAAGACAATCGGAGATCATCTCGCACCAGTGCGGAGTGGTCACCACCTCGACGTTCGTCTCGATACAGCAGACGCAACATCACCAAAAGGAGTCACGGCAAAATCCCTGGTTCCAAATCTCTACGGTTCACCAGCAACCTAGAGACAACCGCGACATTCGTCTCGATACAGAGGACGCAATGCCAGCAAAACGAAGCAAAGGCCAAATTCCTAGCTTCAGGGTCTTAACGGCAAGTCATATAAACCCTGAAAGACAATCGGAGATCATCCCACACCAGCGCGGAGTGGTTATGACTCATCGGGGCTCTCCAAAATGAGCCTAACCTCAAGTAAAAAGCGGCATGGAAAATTCCTAGCGCTTGCTCTTCCGACGGTCAAACTGCCAAGGAGGATTGCTTGAAGACGTCTTGTCCAGCCCCCAAAGGGATCAGAGACACGGCAGTCGCAGGGCTACTCGAACAGCACGATTGCCTATCGAGGGATACATCAGCCAATGCGACGGTACGACGGACAAAACCCTAAGTACCACAGACCCTAACGGACTTCTGTCGTAAAGAGCAGAGGTTAACTGTGACGTTAGGATATTCTTGCGAGATCTGCTCGATCCGTTTCGACTCGTGAGAAAATTGATGTCTTTGCGAGAACTTCTCGCTTCGTCTCGACTCATGAGATAAAGCCTTAGGCAATAGGGATTAAAAAAACCTGTTTCCTAAGCACTGGGACCCTGCAAGTCGGCCCAAAACGGTCTCTTGCATACTATCCACGGGTCACACTCTCCAAAGTCGAATCTCGACAAGGAGGGAAACAACCGCTTACGGGTCCTCTCGACTCGTAAGAGGGAAAACTCTCTTATAGGATCCTTACGACTTATAAGAGAAAACACACTTAGGAATCCTCACGACTCCTAAAGAGAAAATACACCTACGAGATCCTCACGACTCGTAGGGAGAAAAGTCTTTATGAGACCCTCACGGCTCGTAAAGTTGAAAAGTCTTAGGTGGTAGATCCTATCCCTGTCTCCCAAGCCATCACTGCCCTGCAAAGAGGTCAAGATGGACCATCTATGAGCCACACTTGCCAAAGCTACATGCCACTGAAATGGAGAAGCTCATGAGCGTATAAACTACTCCACGCCAGAGTAAGACATAAAGAGATAAAAGGGTGCGGCTCATGGAGTTAAGGGTTTGGAACTATATCTCTTAAGAGTCAAGATTTGAGTCAATGATAAATGACGATGCTTGTGTCCGCTTGTTATCTTCTCAGATCAAGATCCTGAAAGTTATATACCAATCCGAAACTGGTCATACGCCATGCATTACTCTGTACTACTTCACCCACGTATATACTTACATGGGCAAAGTAGTGGGGGGCATTTATTCCCGCCAAAAATTTCTGAGCAAAAGAGTCCAAGGTATCGAATGGCAGCGATATGCTTAAGGAAATGCGAACCAGTATCTTCCGGGCTGTTTTTTGACAAACTCCCGAATGATAAACAGATAAATTCTGATGGTATTGAAAGCGGCTCGAAAAACCCTTCGATTTGATATATTATGGGCCTCGTAATTCATCCGGGATCAAAAGTTATGAAGAATTACGTGTTCACACGTGATGGACTTTTAAGAACCCGCGGGAGGAGTTAAAAAATATAATAAAAACTCAGAAAAGACCCCAATGGGGCATCACGTGCGCACACGTGACTATGGGTCACGTGCAGACACGTGATGGGCTTTTAAGGCCTCTAAAATAATGAATAGAATTTAATTCTAAAAGTCAGAAAATACCTCAACGAGGTATCACGTACTTACACGTGACCAATGGTCACGTGTTGACACGTGATGGTTAAAACAACAACATAAACAAGCGGCTGTTAAAGAAACCAATTTAGGGGTCACGTGCTTACACGTGACCAAGGGTCACGTGTCAGCACGTGACCGGCTTCGAAAGCCTTACAGTTAATAGAATTAAATTCTAAAAGCTTCCAAATCTTTCCAAATGGAAAAGGTCTATGGGGACCGTTGGATTAAAAATCCAAGGGTGATTAAAAATCGCCAATTTATGGAAAAATCTTGGACTTGGAAAGATTTCCCCCCTAAATCTGACCGAGATAACAAATGGATATCTTTGGATTTAAAATCCAATGTTGAATAAAATTCACTTAACAATCTAAAGGCCCAGATTAATGATGAATGCAAATCAAATCTCTCAACATACAAATCAAATCTCTTAATGGGAGATTTGCTAAACAAATTGATTCTCTTCCTTCTCCTATAAATAGGAGCCAAGAAAAGAAGAGAAGGGATCGACCTTTTGAGGGAGAGAAGAAACGGAGGGAGGAGAATTTAATTCTCTGCAAAAGAAAAACCCTAGGTAAGAAAAGAGAGGCTTAAAAAGAGAATTTAATTCTCAAAAGAGTTTAACTCTTATATAAAGAAAAGAACTTAGTTCTTTCTCTGGTGGAGGATCTGCAAAGTGCACATCTCCCCATGAATTGAGAATTTAATTCTCATTGGGTTGAGATCCTGCCATGCAGATCCAAAACATAGAAGAGGAATTAGGTTTTGAGAATTCAATGGTCACAAAATTATAGGAATTTAATTCCTTTGGGATAAAATTAGGGTTTTACCCTAAATAAGAATTTAATTCTTTCACAATAGGAATTTAATTCCTCCAAAACAAAAATTAGGGGTTTACCCTAAATAAGAATTTAATTCTTAAAGATAAGGAGACTTAAAATATCTCTGTGCATGAAAAGACTAAGGTCACATGCCCTACGTGACCCCTGAACAGATCCCCCAAAAATGAGAAGAGAAAAGCTTTGAGGTAATGCCTCACGTGTTCCCACGTGACCCTCATTATATATGGAACAAAAGCAAAGGCAGAAACAATTCTGGGCGCTCTCACGTGTTACCACGTGACCCCTAATAAATGTTCTAATAAAGCAGGGCATGATTATACATCACGTGCCCACACGTGATGGCTATGAAAATTAAAAGTGTTTAACACTTGTTTGCAGAACAAAATAAAGTGGATCTGGCCCCACTTTTTGATGCCATCACGTGCTCCCACGTGACTCCCAAAACACAGAAAGAAAAAAGCAAAGGAAATGAAAGCTTTGGGCGCTCTCACGTGTTATCACGTGACCCCTCAGCAAATGCTTTAACAATTGGCGCACAGATCCCCATCACGTGCCAACACGTGATGCTCTAAAATAAAAATAAAAGTGTTTAACACTTGTTCGCAGATTTGAGGATAAACCAAAAGGAGATCTGGCTCTACATTTAGGGCGTCCTCACGTGTCACCACGTGACCCCTAATGAGCATTCTAACAGACCAGAGCGGGGGCCTTCATCACGTGCTCACACGTGATGGCCGCCAGAATTAAAAGAGTTAAACACTGATCTGCAGAATAAAATAAAGGGAATCAAGGCGCTCTCACGTGTCCACACGTGACCCCTCTCTCCTTAGTGTTTAACACTAATCTGAAGACTTTGTCCTCAGTGTTTAACACTGATTTTCTTAGTGTTTAACACTAATTTGGAAAACTCTATTGGCAGTGTTTAACACTGATTTGCTTAGTGTTTAACACTAATTTGAAAACTCTGTTCCCAGTGTTTAATACTGATTATCTTTTAGTGTTTAACACTAACTTGCTAATCTTATTCCCAGTGTTCAACACTGTTGGTCTTTAGTGTTTAACACTAGCTTTAGCCCAATTGGCTAAGTTTCTAGAGGCAAAGCCTCTCCTTCAATGGACCAACAGAGGGCCAATATTTCAAACATAATTGGACTTAGCCCAAACTGGCCATAAGTCCTCAAATCATCTTGAACTGAGCACATCTGCTCTTTCAACCAACTCATTGGTTTAGGGTACATCTCTGAACTCCTCTGATATTTGTCGTTGTAATCCTTCAACGTCTTTATAGAGGTGACGGGTCCCAACGGCCATATATTTAATGGACCACTATGTCCCTAAACTGGAACATTAGAGCCCAAATGCTCTTTTGTCGGATCTAAACGATCCCGTTAAGTTGATCTTAGTCTCAAACTGGACTAACGTATCCTTAACAAACGTTTGAGTTGATCTTAGCCTCAAATATGGGTAACGTATCCTCAAACCAAAACCCCAAACCCAAATCTAAGAAAACACGGATTTGGACTAATCCACGTCCTACGGGTGACGACATAAATTGGTCTCCGTATACAATCCACGGACAACCACAAACAAAACAAACACCCACGACACGAAGTGACCAGCTGGAGAAGGAGAAAGTTGTTACCGCGATGCGGTAGCGTAATTAACTGCAGGGGCTTGCGCCTGCAGGGAAGAGCGTCCCCACAATCAAAAACCCCTCAAGCGAGGGGGAATCTGAAGAAGTCTGCTACATCGGACGCATCCGTTTAAACCTTCGATACATGGTTCTATAAATCAACTTGGCATCTTCGGAGAGGTGGAAGGATAGCACCTATTAGCATCTGCCCCGAACCTCAGGCGAGACGTCATGTCTCGGCCGCCGTTCGGGGGGGAACAAGCCGGATCTTGGAGAAAAGGGGTGAGATTTAAAAATCTCCCCTTTTCGAGATCTAATAGAAGATCCAAGCTCCCCTTTATGGGTTTTGTGGTGAAAAACTATTTAGTTTTGGAAAAGGAAGAGTAAAACTCTTAATTTAATTCAAAAGAAAGAAGAAGGTTTTAGAACCTTGAGGAAGGAGAAAGAGGCACAAAGAACCCTAGTTTTTTGGGGAATGAAAAAGTATATGCTTTATTCATCATCATGTTGCCTTATATAGGCTTACATATTTACACATAGTCACTTGGGCTTTACAAGATGGCATTTTTCCCATCCCATGGCACATGTGCCATTTATTTTTTCACATAAGCCATGGGCTTACAAAAATTTGGCTTTATGCCCATTTTGTTTACATTCATGCATAAAAAATTACATAAAAATTATTTATTACATGATTTCATTTTGGCATGGGGAGGGCCGGCCGCTTCATGTTCGGACTCGACCTGGGCATGGGCCCACATGATCTGGGCTTGGGCCCACTTGGCATGGGGTTGACCTTGACTTTGACTTGGTCAACCGGGGTGCAATTTTCGACCCCAACAAAGTGCCCCCATCAATAAATGCACACCACATATGTGGGTCGTGTGCATGAAATTGATAGATCTTCTTTCGCATAGAGGCGACTTGCTTTGGTTCCCACTTTTTGGGATGCACTGCCCTTTTTACGACATCTACGGTCGACATTTGCGTCTTCGAGGCGGAGTGTCCGTGGTAGACTTTTCCCTGGCCCGGAGCGATTTGGTTCCCGATTTGTGGGAAGCCTGCACTGCCCTTTTTACGACATGGACGGTCGACGCTTGACGCGTCTCCGAGACGGAGTGTCCGTGGTAGACTTTTCCCTGGCCTGGAGTGATCTGGTTCCTGCTTTGTAGGAAGCCTGCACTGCCCTTTTTGCGACATGGACGGTCGACGCTCTGATCTGGAGTGATTTGGTTCCCGATTTATGGGAAGCCTGCACTGCCCTTTTTGCGACATGGACGGTCGACGCTATGATCCGAAGCTATTTGGTTCTCGATTTGTGGGAAGCCTGCACTGCCCTTTTTGCGACATGGACGGTCGACGCTCTGATCTGGAGCGATTTGGTTACCGATTTGTGGGAAGCCTGCACTGCCCTTTTTGCGACATGGACGGTCGACGCTCTGATCCGGAGCGATTTGGTTCCCGATTTGTGGGAAGCCTGCACTGCCCTTTTTGCGACATGGACAGTCGACGCTTGAAGCGTCTCCGAGACGGAGTATCTGTGGTAGACGTTTTCCTGGCCCGGAGCGATTTGGTTCCCGCTTTGTAGGAAGCTTGCACTGCCCTTTTTGCGACATGGATGTCAACGCTCTGATCCGGAGCGATTTGGTTCCCGATTTGTGGGAAGCCTACACTGCCCTTTTTGCGACATGGACGGTCAACGCTCTGATCCAGAGCGATTTGGTTCCCGATTTGTGGGATGCACTGCCCTTTTTGCGACATGGATGGTCGACGCTTGATGCGTCTCCGAGACGGAGTGTCCGTGGTAGACTTTTCCCTGGCCCGGAGTGATCTGGTTCCTGCTTTATAGAAATCCTGCACTGCCCTTTTTGCAACATGGACGGTCGATGCTCTGATCCGGAGCGATTTGGTTCCCGATTTGTGGGAAGCCTGCACTGCCCTTTTTGCGACTTGGACGATCGACGCTCTGATCCGGAGCGATTCGGTTCCCGATTTATGGGAAGCCTGCACTGCCCTTTTTGCGACATGGACGGTCGACGCTTGACGCGTCTCCGAGACGGAGTGTCCGTGGTAGACTTTTCCCTGGCCCGGAGTGATCTGGTTCCTGCTTTGTAGGAAGCCTGCATTGCCCTTTTTACGACATGGACGGTCGACGCTTGACGTGTCTCCGAGACGAAGTGTCCGGAGTGATTTGGTTCCCGATTTGTGGGAAGCCTGCACTGCCCTTTTTACGACATGGACGGTCGACGCCCTGACCCGGAGAGATTTGGTTCCCGGTTTGTGGGAAGCCTGCACTGCCCTTTTTACGACATGGACGGTCGATGCTTAATTTGACTTGCTCTGCTTCTTGCAGTGTCAGGGGTGAACTTGACTTGCTCCGCTTCTTGCGGTGTCGAGATTGGATCCTGACTTGCTGATTGTGATTTGGGTTGACATCAGCATCGCTACACTGAAATATGGTACCAGGAGCGAATCATCATCTGTCTTTGAGAGGATTTTGGGATTTTGGTTTTTGTTTGGCATCAGTATCGCTACACTGGAATATGGTACCATGAGCGAATCATCATTTGCGCTTGCTTATCAGAAAGCGATGGCTTAGGAGACAGGTTTTAGGTCCCTATCACCTAATACTTTTCAATTTTATGGGCCGTAAGGGTCCCATAAAAGCATTTTTCTCCCTACGAGTCGAAAGGATCTCGTAGGTGTATTTTCTCCTTAGGAGTCGTGGGGACTCCTAAGTGTGTTGCTCCTTTGTGAGTCGTAAGGATCTCACGCGGGAATTTTCTCCTTACAAAGTTGAAAGGACTTTGCGAGTGCATTTCATCTTTTTTTTACGAGTTTGCGCCCTTTCGGGTTTTCACAAACTCGCCGGCAGTCTTATTGTTTTTACTCACGGAGCCCTTTCGGGTTTTCATCCGTGCCCATTTTGCTTGTGGATATACCATTTTTTTATTTATATTATTATTTATTTATATTTTTTTATTTTTAGTGGGACTTTGAATTTGGTCTCACCGGTAGGACTTGGGAGAGATTGGGATTGTTTTACGCCCGTGGATTGTATACGGTTTTGCAGGATGTATAATTCAGACCGTAGGGCCGGAAAAATTTCGGGACTTTGTCGGCGTCTGCATCGCTGCACTGGAATATGGTACCAGGAGCGACTCATCATTCGCCGTTGGGGTATGGGATTTAGAATTTGGTTGGCGTCTGCATCGCTGCAATGGAACATGGTACCAGGAGCGACTCATCATTCGCCACTTGGAGTATGGGGTTTGGAATTTGGTTGGCGTCTGCATCGCTGCACTAGAATATGGTACCAGGAGCGACTCATCATTCGCTACTTGGGGTATAGGGTTTAGAATTTGGTTGGCGTCTGCATCGCTGCACTGGAATATGGTACCAGGAGCGACTCATCATTCGCCACTTAGGGTATGGGCTTTGGAATTTGATTGGCGTCTGCATCGCTGCACTGGAATATGGTACCATGAGCGACTCATCATTCGCTATTTAGGAATTTAAGTTTTGGACGACGTCTGCATCGCTGCACTGGAATATAGTACCAGGAGCGACTCATCATTCGCCGTTTTTTTTTTACCACGATTGCTCTATCATTTCAGCTTTTCTTATCGCGAAGGTCGCGATTGCCCTATCATTTCGGCTTTATTCATGGTTGCCCCATCATTTCGGCTTTATTTTCATTTTTATTTTTACTCGCTGATTTTTATTGTGAGTTGCCCCATCATTTCGGCTTTTTATTATTATATTTTTTTTATTTACACTTCTTCTTTTTTTATTTACACATTTTTTATTTACACGCATTTTTTTTTACATTCCCAGTTTAACGACTTAGAGGTCGACTGTTCCCAGTTTAATGACGTGGTGGTCGACTGGTGTTCCCAGTTTAACGACGTGGTGATCCTCTTTGCTTATCCCAGCTCCTTGAATTTTGATCTTGGCGGAGCTGTGTTGATGACCGTAGCTCTGTAGCTTGCCGATACATCCGAGGACTGTGAGGTTTTTCCCAGCTTGTATTGGTCCTCTGCCCATTCTTTGAAAACACAGAAATCTTCGATAGTATGACTCACCACCCTATGGTATGGGCAGTATACGGGATTGCCGGTCATATTCATCTCATGTGGCTTCTTCGGAGTAGGCAATTGCAGACCGTTGTTCAAGGCTTCCTCGAATATATTGCGGACATCATCCCTCCTGAAGGAGTACACCTTCTTCTTTCTCTCCATTAGAGTAGGTGCCCTTACTGATGCTGGTCCTTGAGGCCGGTCAGTCTTTGGTTCGCCCTTTTCAGATAATGGCACATGTCTGGGAGGATTAGGTTCCCGAAAGACTTCGGTCTCCATTTGTATGAAATCGGCGGTCGTACCTTGACTGTTCGCTAACACGCCTTTAGACGGTTCTATCTCTCCCGTCCTGTATTGCCTTTTGACCCAATCTTTGAAGATGAAGCAGTCCTCAATGGCATGACCTATCACTCTGTGATAGGGGCAATATTTTGGGTCGTCAGTCATATTCGCTTCTTGCGGTCTTTTTAACTCTGGCAGTTGTAGACCGTTTCTTAGAGCGTCCCTGAATATCTTGTGGACTTTGTCCCTTTTGAAGGAATAGACTTTTTCCAGTTCCTCTTTCAGAGGCAATTCCCCTTCAGTGTATGTATCGGAGGGACTGGAGGCTGATCGCGGCCGTTTTTCGCCAAGGCGCTCCGCTCGTAGGTTGAAGGGGGTATTAGTTGGCTGCCTCCGGGTATCAATCCCTGGCTCATGAACCAAAGTTTGATTTTGCTGTAATTGCAATCGGGCGAATTGGGTCGTGAGATCTGCCGCGACGTTTGCCAGTTCGTCGACCTTGGACTGTACCTTGGCTAACTTCTCATCCCTTTCCTGAAGCTGCCTCTGAAGCCATCGGAATAATGCTTGTTCTGAAGTCCCGGTTATGACAACCGGGTCATCCTTATTGCCTGAGCTCAATTCCGTAGGAACCCCGGGCTCCTTTGGCTCATCGGCCTGAGCGAGCTCTTCATCATTTAGACCGAGTCGACGTTGGGTAGCGTCCACCATATCATCACCATGGCTATGAAGTATAGGAGGGTCTGTTTCTTCATGTCCGACCATGTAGACAGTGCCG
The DNA here is from genome assembly GCA_030015575.1 of Agapanthus africanus. NCBI lineage: Eukaryota > Viridiplantae > Streptophyta > Magnoliopsida > Asparagales > Amaryllidaceae > Agapanthus > Agapanthus africanus. The sequence goes on from CM057340.1 coordinate 665,416,985, forward strand.
ACCACATATTCAGCCGTCTCTTCATCTTTGGCGGGTAACCCCGTTCTTGGAGCCTCATGAAGCTCAGCCTAGCATGAGCCCTAGCCCTTTTGTTAGCTCTGTATCTTAGCCTTTTCTTCCTTAGCTTCTCGATTTTGAGGGCTTGGCGGGCATCCGTATTCTGGGAAGCCATCGTGAATCGATTAGCGGGGAGCTTAAAGAAGACACCCAATCGAGCAATTGTCAGGGGCACCGCCGGAGTCTTCTCGAGACGCCTTGTTGCTTTGTTGGTGTTGATGGCCTTGCCCCCAGCAGGGGCTAAGGAAATTCGTTCAAACACCGACTTGCGTTTGAGTTGGGGCGCCTTCGAAACTACCACATTTGGCCTCTTGCCTTTCGAGACCGGTTTGTCTGTCACCGGGGCTTGAGGAGCTGGAATGGCGTTAGCTGACACGAACAGAATAGAGCCGAATGGTAGCGGCGGCTCCTCCCACTGTCGCCCAAAACTGGCCGGTGACATCCATTTTCATCGTGTAGAAGATGGGAGTTGAGTTCATCTTCAGAGACATTGTTGAAAGGTGATTGCTTGAAAATCTGCATGAAAGAGCATAATTTTAGTATAAATATAGATATGTATATTGATTGAGTTCGCATGAACGTTTAACCCGAAATATAGGAGGAGAGATCTGTTCCCCTCCGAATGGCGGCCGAGACATGGACTGTCTTGCTTGAGATTCGGGACAGATGCTAATTGGTGCTATCCGTCCACCTCTCCGAAGATGCCAAGTTGATTTATGGCACCATGTATCGAAGGTTTAAACGGATGTGGCCGATGTAGCAAACTTCATCAGATTCCCCCTCGCTTGAGGGGTTTTTGATTGTGGGGACGCTCTTCCCTGCAGGCGCAAGCCCCTGCAGTTAATTACGCTACCGTATCGCGGTAACAACTTTCTCCTTCTCCAGCTGGTCACTTCGTGTCGTAGGTGTTTGTTTTGTTTGTGGTTGCCCGTGGATTGTATACGGAGACTATTTATTTCGTCGCCCGTAGGACGTGGATTAGTCCAAATCCGTATTTTCTTAGATTTGGGTTTGGGGTTTTGGTTTGAAGATGCGTTAGCCATATTTGAGGCTAAGATCAACTCAAACGTTTGTTAAGGATACGTTAGTCTACTTTGAGACTAAGATCAACTTAACGGGATCGTTTAGATCCGACAAAAGAACATTTGGGTTCTATTGTTCCAGTTTAGGGACATAGTGGTCCATTGAATGTATGGTCGTCGGGACCCATCACCTCTCTGACGACGTTGAAGGATTACAACGACAGGTGTCAGAGGAGTTCAGAGATGTACCCTTGAACCAAAGTTGATTGGGGGATTTTATAGTCCAATTTAGGACTAAAGTCTGTTTGAAGGTTTAAGGATACGTTAGCCGTATTTGAGGCTAAGATCAACTTAAACGGGATCGTTTAGATCCAACAAAAGAGCATTTGGGCTCTATTGTTCCAGTTTAGGGACATAGTGGTCCATTGCCAGTTTAGGGACATGGTAGTCCATCTCCAGTTTAGGGATATGGTGGTCCAATAGCAGTTTAAGGACATAGTGGTCCATGTTCCAGTTTAGGGACATGGTGGTCCAATACCAGTTTAAGGACATGGGGGTCCATGTTCCAGTTTAGGGACATGGTGGTCCATCATTCCCGTTTTGGGGACAAATGTTAGTTTAAGGACGCATTAGTCCATGTGTTTAAGGACCACACAGTCCGTATTAATGTGTGGTTGTCGGGACCCGTCACCTCTCTGAAGACGTTGAAGAATTACAACGACAAATATCAGAGGAGTTCAGAGATGTACCCTTGAACCAATGAGTTGGTTGAACGAGCAGATGTGCTCAGTTCAATATGATTTGAGGACTTATGACCAGTTTGGGCTAAGTCCAATTATGTTTGAAATATTGGCCCTCTGTTGGTCCATTGAAGGAGAGGCTTTGCCTCTAGAAACTTAGCCAATTGGGCTAAAGCTAGTGTTAAACACTAAAGACCAACAGTGTTGAACACTGGGAATAAGATTAGCAAGTTAGTGTTAAACACTAAAAGATAACCGGTGTTAAACACTAGCAACAGGGCTTTCAAATTAGTGTTAAACACTAAAGCAAATCAGTGTTAAACACTGGTAATCAGAGATTTCAAATGAGTGTTAAACACTAAAGCAAATCAGTGTTAAACACTGGGAACAAAGTCTTCAGATTAGTGTTAAACACTAAGGAGAGAGGGGTCACGTGTGGACACGTGAGAGCGCCCTGATTTCCCTTATTTTATTCTGGAGATCAGTGTTTAACTCTTTTAATTCTGACGGCCATCACGTGTGAGCACGTGATGGAGGCCCCCGCTCTGGTCTGTTAGAATGCTCGTTAGGGGTCACGTGGTGACACGTGAGGGCGCCCTAAATGTGGAGCCAGATCTCCTTTTGGTTTATCCTCAAATCTGCAAATAAGTGTTGAACACTTTTGTTTTTATTTTAGAGCATCACGTGTTGGCACGTGATGGGGATCTGTGCGCCAATTGTTAAAGCATTTCCTGAGGGGTCATGTGATAACACGTGAGAGCACCCAAAGTTTTCATTTCCTTTGCTTTTTTTTCTGCGTTTTGGGAGTCACGTGGGAGCACGTGAGGTGATGCTTCAAAGTTCTTTGCAGGGGATCTTTTCAAGGGTCACGTGGGGGCACGTGACCCTAGTTCTTTTCATGAACAGAGATCTTTTAAGAATTGAATTCTTTGTAGGGTTAAATCCTAATTATGATTTTGGAGGAATTAAATTCCTATCGTGAAAGAATTAAATTCTTATTTAAGATGAAACCCTGATTTCTTTTCAAAGGAATTAAATTCCCAGATATGTAAAAGAATTAAATTCTTGATTAGGGTTAAACCCTAGTTTTGTTTTAGGAGAATTAAATTCTCGAAACTCAATTCCCCTTCTAAGTTTAGGATCTGCATGGCAGGATCTCGACCCGATGAGAATTAAATTCTCAACTTATGGGGAGATGTGCTTTGTGTAGATCTTCAACCAGAAGGAGAACTAAGTTCTTAATTAGGGTTAGACCCTGATTAAATTCCCATAACATAGGGTTAAACCCTAATTTTATTTTAAAGGAATTAAATTCCTACAGTTCTGTGAGAATTAAATTCTCAAGCTTTCATTCCCTCTCTATGCTTTGGATCTGTGTGGCAGGATTTCAACCCAATGAGAATTAAATTCTCAATTCATGGGGAGATGTGCACTTTGCAGATCCTCAACCAGAGAAAGAACTAAGTTCTTTTTTTGCAGAAGAGTTAAACTCTTAAATTTTGAGAATTAAATTCTCTTTTTGAAGTTGATCTTTTTCCCTTTTCTCACCTAGGGTTTTCTTTGTTGAGAATTAAATTCTCCTTTCTTTTCTTTCCTCTTGAGAATTAAATTCTCCTCTCTCTGTTTTTCTCTCCCAAAAAGGTCCCCCTTCTCTTCTTTTCTTGGCTCCTATTTATAGGAGAAGGAAAAGAATCAATTTGTTTAGCAAATCTCTCATTGAAAGATTTGATTTATTTATTGAGAGATTTGATTTACTTTCATCATTAATATGATCGTTTAGATCATTCAGTGAATTTTATTCACCGTTGGATTTTAAATCCAAAAGATATTCTGTTTGTTATTTCGGTGAGATTTGGGGAGATCTTTCCTTGTCTAGGGGTTTTCCATAAATTGGTGATATTTAATCACCCTTGGATCTTTAATCCAACGGTCCCCATAATCGTTTTCCATTTAGAAAGATTTAGAAGCTTTTAGAATTTAATTCTATTAACTGTAAGGCTTTCGAAACCAGTCACGTGCTGATACGTGACCCTTGGTCACGTGTGAGCACGTGACCCCCAATTGAGTTCTTTAACGGCCGCTTGTTTATGCTTCAGTTTTAACTATCACGTGTCAACACGTGACCATTGGTCACGTGTGAGCACGTGATACCTCATTGAGGTAACTTCTGATTTTTAATTAGGGAACAAATTTTAGAATTTAATTCTATTCATTATTTTAGAGGCCTTAAGAGCCCATCACGTGTCTGCACGTGACGCATGGTCTCGTGTGAGCACGTGATGCCCTATTGGGGTCTTTTTTGAGTTTTTATTATATCTTTTAACTCCTCTAGCGGGTTCTTAAAAGCCCATCACGTGTGGACACGTGATGCCTCATAACTTTTGATCCCGGATGAATTACGAGGCCCATAATATATCAAGTCGAAGGGTTTTTCGAGATGCTTCCAATACCATCAGAATTTAATAGTTCCTCCTTCGGGAACTTATCAAAATACAGGCCGGAAGATATTGGTTGGCATTTCCTTAAGCGTATCGCTTCCATTTGATACCTTGGACTCTTCTGCGCAGAAATTTTCGGCGGGAACAAATGCTCCCCACTACTTTGCCCACGTAAGTATATACGTGGGTGAAGTAGTGCAAAGTAATGCATAGCGTATGACCAATTTCGGGTTGGTATATTACTTTCAGAATCTTGATCTGAGAAGATAACGAGCGGACACAAGCATCGTCATTTATCATTGACTCAAATCTCGACTCTTAAGAGATATAGTTCCAAACCCTCATCCCCATGAGCCGCACCCTTCCATTTTTTATGTCTTACTCTGGCGTGAAGTAGTTTATATGCTCATGAGTAGCTTCTCCATTTCAGTGGCATGTAGCTTTGGCAAGTGTGGCTCATAAATGGTCCATCTTGACCTCTTTGCAGGGCGGTGATGGCTTAGGAGACAGGGTTAGGATCTGCCACCTAAGACTTTTCAACTTTATGAGCCGTGAGGGTCTCATAAAGACTTTTCTCCCTACGAGTCGAGAGGATCCCGCAGGTGTATTTTCTCCTTAGGGGTCGTGAGGACTCCTAAGTGTGTTTTCTCTTGAAAGTCGTAAGGATCTCACAAGAGAATTTTCCCGCTTATAAGTCGAAAGGACTCATAAGCGGTTGTTTCCCTCCTTGTCGAGATTCGAATTTGGAGAGTGTGACCCGTAGATAGTATGCAAGAGACCGTTTTGGGCCAACTTGCAGGGTCCCAGTGCTTAGGAAACAGGTTTTTTAATCCCTACTGCCTAAGGCTTTATCTCACGAGTCGAGACGAATCGAGAAGTTCTCGCAAATACATCAATTTCCTCACGAGTCGAAACGAATCGAGCAAATCTCGCAAGAATATCCTAACGTCACAGTTAACCTCTGCTCTTTACGACAGAAGTCCGTTAGGGTCTGTGGTACTTAGGGTTTTTGCCGTCGTACCGTCGCATCAGCTGATATATTCCTCGATAGGCAATCGTGCTGTTCGAGTAGCCCTACGACTGCCGTGTCTCCGATCCCTTCGGGGGCTGGACAAGACGTCTTCAAGAAATCCTCCTTGGCAGTTTGACCGTCGGAAGAGCAAGCGTTAGGAATTTGCCATGCCGCTTTTTACTTGAGGTTAGGCTCATTTTGGAGAGCCCCGATGAGTCATAACCACTCCGCGTTGGTGTGGGATGATCTCCGATAATCTTTCAGGCTTTATATGACTTGCCGTTAAGACCCTGAAGCTAGGAATTTGGCCTTTGCTTCGTTTGCTGGCATTGCGTCCTCTGTATCGAGACGAATGTCGTGGTTGTCTTTAGGTTGCTGGTGAACCGTCGAGGTTTGGAACTAGGGATTTTGCCGTGGCTCTTTTTGGTGATATTGCGTCTGCTGTATCGAGACGAACGTCGAGGTGGTGACCACTCCGCACTGGTGCGAGATAATCTCCGATTGTCTTTCAGGCTTTATATGACTGCCGTTAAGACGCATGAAGCTAGGAATTTGGCCTTCGCTTCGTTTGCTGGCATCGCGTCCTCTGTATCGAGACGAATGTCATGGTTGTCTCTAGGTTGCTGGTGAACCGTCGAGGTTTGGAACTAGGGATTTTGCCGTGGCTCCTTTTGGTGATGTTGCGTCTGCTGTATCGAGACAAACGTCGAGGTGGTGACCACTCCGCACTGGTGTGAGATAATCTCCGATTGTCTTTCAGGCTTTATATGACTTGCCGTTAAGACCCTGAAGCTAGGAATTTGGCCTTCGCTTCGTTTGCTGGCATTTCGTCCGCTGTATCGAGACGAATATTGTGGTGGTGACCACTCCATGTGGGATGGTCTCTGATTGTCTTTCCGGTTTTATATGAGTTACCGTCAAGACGTTGAAGCTAGGAATTTGGCCTTCGCTTCGTTTGCTTTGGTGTGTCCTAATCCTGTTGGAGGAAGAACGTTGTTGTTGACATCTTGTCTGCTGTATCGAGACGAATGTCGTGGTGGTGACCACTCCATGTGGGATGATCTCTGATTGTCTTTTCGGTTTTATATGAGTTACCGTCAAGACGTTGAAGCTAGGAATTTGGCCTTCGCTTCGTTTGCTTTGGTGTGTCCTAATCCTGTTGGAGGAAGAACGTTGTTGTTGACATCTCGTCTGCTGTATCGAGACGAATGTCGTGGTGGTGACCACTCCATGTGGGATGATCTCTGATTGTCTTTTCGGTTTTATATGAGTTACCGTCAAGACGTTGAAGCTAGGAATTTGGCCTTCGCTTCGTTTGCTTTGGCGCGTCCGAATCCTGCTGGGGGAAGAACGCTGGGGTGACATTTCATCTGCTGTATCGAGACGATCGTCGAGGTGGTGACCACTCCGTACTGGTGCAAGATGATCTTCGATTGTCTTTCAGGCTTTATATGACTTGCCGTCAAGACCCTGAAGCTAGGAATTTGGCCTTCGCTTCGTTTGCTTTGGCGCGTCCGAATCCTGCTGGGGGAAGAACGCTGGGGTGACATTTCATCTATTGTATCAAGACGATCGTCGAGGTGGTGACCACTCCGCGCTGGTGTGAGATGATCTCCGATTGTCTTTCAGGCTTTATATGACTTGCCGTCAGGACGTATGAAGCTAGGAATTTGGCCTTCGCTTCGTTTGCTTTGGCGCGTCCGAATCCTGCTGGGGGAAGAACGCTGAGGTGACATTTCATCTGCTGTATCGAGATGAAAATCAAGGTGGAGCTGGGATTTTGCCGCCGCTCTGCTTTGTTTTGACCGTGAGGTCTTTTGTTGGCGTTGTATCCGTATCCTGCTGGACTGTGGAGGAACGCCGTCGTTGACATTGCGTCTGCTGTATCGAGACGAATGCTGAGGTGGAGCTGGGATTTTGCCATCATACCGCTTTGTTTCGACCATGGGCTCTTCTGTTGACGTTGCATCTGCATCCTGATGAACCACGAAGGAACGCCATTGTTGACATTGCGTCTGCTGTATCGGGACGAATGCTGAGGTGGAGCTGGGATTTTGCCGTCACTCCGCTTTGTTTCGACCATGGGGTCTTTCGTTGACGTTGCATCCGCATCCTGCTGGACTGCGGAGGAACGTCGTCATTGACATCTCGTCTGCTGTAACGAGACGAATGCTGAGATGGAGCTGGGATTTTGCCATCGCTCCGCTTGATGGTGTAACATCTGTGTCCTGTTGGAATGAGGAGGCACCCCGTTGTTGGTCACCAGGCTGTAGATGTGGCCATTGAGATTTGGAACCGGGGACTTTGCCATGGTTCCGTTTCGTTGCGACTCTGGGGTCGGTTGTTGACGTCACGTCTGCATCTGGTTGGAGTGAGGAGAAACGCCGTTGGTGATCTCTAAGTTGTCAATATTGACGTCGAGACCCTGAAGCTAGGGACCTTCTTTTGTTTCGTTTGTTGATATTGTGTCTGCAATATTGCGACAAATGTCGAGGTTGTCTCTAGGTTGTCTATGAACCGTCGAGATTTAGATTCGCTTTCTGATAGAGCCTGTTGGGAAGGTATGGTTCCCTCTTTGTTTGTGTCCCTGGATTGTATACAGGGATCGATGTGATCTCACCTGTAGGGCAAAAATTTCATTTTTTCATTCATTTCTTTTTTATTTCCGCGATGCTCTATCATTTCAGCTTTTACATCACGAAGGTCGCGATTGCCCAATCATTTCGGCTATTTTTCGCGGTGCCCAATCATTTCGGCTATTTGTTTTATTTTTTACTCGCTGTTTTTTATTGCGAGTTGCCCAATCATTTCGGCTATTTTTGTATGCATACATTTTTACTTGCTGATTTTATTTGCAAGTTGCTCCATCATTTCGGCTATTTCGTATGCATTTTTTTTTTGGGGCTCGCTGATTTTTTTTTTTTTGCGAGTAGGGGATTTGGGATCTGATACCAATCTTGGCATCAGCATCGCTGCGACTGGAATATTGCCGGGAGCGAATCATCATTTGCCGTAAAAGGACTTGGAATTTGATATCGTTTTAGGCATCAGCGTCGATACCACTGGGACATTTCCAGGAGCGAATCATCATTTGCCACTGTCGATGTCAAACAAAGGTGGCTTAGTAAACAGGGTTAGAATTCTGTCGACTAAAGCTTTTGACTTCATGAACCGTAAGGGTCTCACAAAGCTATTTCTCCCTACAAGTTGTGAGGATCTCGTAGGTGTGTTTTCTCCTTAGGGATCGTAAGGATTCCTAAGTGTATGTTCCCCCGTAAGTCGTAAGGATCTTACAAAAGGGTTTTCTCTTTATAAGTCGAGAGGACTTATAAGGGTTGTTCACCATATGGACATGTCCCTAGTCACGAGTGGGACTTTGCTGGGGAAATGTTTATTCGCGCCCGTGGATTGTATACAAGGGTCAGTATGAGCCGTTTGTAGGACAGTATCGAAAGTTATGGGAGTTGCTTAAGAACAGGTTCAGATCTCTGTAACTTAAGACTTTCAAATCTTATGAGCCGTGAGGGTCCCATAAGAGAGTTCTCCTTACGAGTCGTGAGGATCTCGCAAGTGTAATTTCTCCTTAGGAATCGTGAGGATCCCTAAATGTGTTGCTCCCTTGTGAGTCGTAAGGATCTCACACGGGTGGTTTCTCCTTACAAGGTCGAGAGGACCCTGTAAGTGTTTTAACGAGGTTGCGCCCTTTCGGGTTTTCACAAACACTCGCCGGTAGCCCTGCTGTTTTTACTCACGGAGCCCTTTCGGGTTTTCATCCGTGCCCATTTTACTTATGGACATACCGTTTTCCTTTTTTTTTATTCTTTTTATTCTTTTTTTTCTAACGAGGTTGCGCCCTTTCGGATATTCACAAACACTCGCCGGTAGCCCTGCTGTTTTTACTCACGGAGCCCTTTCGGGTTTTCATCCGTGCTCATTTTGCTTATGGACATACCGTTTTTTTTTTACCACGCCAGCCTGAGGATGCCGCCGGTTGATAGTAGTTCAACGACGTTTCGGTCATTTGCAAGTTTTAGGACATTGCGGTCCGTCGTTAGTTTAGGGACGTTTTGGTCCGATGCCAGTTTTAGGACATAGTGGTCCACCGTCGCCGTATTTGAGGTGAATCTCTAGTTTACTGACTTTTCGGTCTATGGGTCTTTCTCTATGAAAGAGCATGATGCCCCCGGCATGTCCATCTTTTTCGGAGCATGTGGTTGTGGCGGGCTCACCTTCCAGTTGTCAGACAACGCGAATTTGCCCTGTTGGTATTCATCCTCAATCCAGCCTTTGAAGACATAGCAATTTTCGAGTGGGTGACCCATTACTCTGTGGTAAGGACAATAGTTAGGATTGTCAACGTCACCTGGCTGCAACGGACGTTTTGGATCCGGCAGAGTGATGAGCCCGCTGCGCACCGCTAGCTCGAAAGTCTCTTTGTTTTATCTCTGGGAAACGAGTAAGGACGTTTCAACTTCTCATTGAGGTATCGCGGCTTGTTGTTTTGACGACCAAACGGTTTCGGGTTACTCGGCTGTTGTTGAGCATTGGCGACGGAGGTCGCTTTTCCATTCCCCTTATCCCTTTTGTTCAATCCCTTGTTTGCGGGTCCGAGATTCTTTTCGGGTAGCGTGCGATTGCGTAGCTGAACGTTCTCGCAGCTCTTCTTTTCTTCCTCTTTTCCTGAGGTGGATTCTTTGAAGGGAGGGTTGAGAGTCATTTCTTCTTCAGAATTGCTCCCGAAGGTGAGAGCTTGCGATCTTCTGCCGTCAACCATGTAACCGTTGCCAGCAGTTTTCATATGCTCATTTGTCGTGTTCTGTTTCCGACGAGATTCGCGCTTCAATCGTTGAACGTGTTGCCGGTGAGCAACGTATCCCTGCCGCCAGTTTTTAAAGGCATTGCATTCTTCAGTAGGGTGTGCAATCTTCTGATGATATAAGCAGAAGTTAAGATGTATGTCCGCTTCATCAAGATATATATCGGTGGGAGAATTTCCTCTGAAAAAGGGGAGTTTCATTCACATCGATATGGCTTTGGCGAATCTTTTCCTCATCTTGAACCTGCTTTTATTTGCGGCGAATGTACTTTGATCCGGTGGGAGTGTTTCGACCCTTTCATCTAGTCGCCGGCGTTTGGCTTTCTCGAATATGGCCATCTCGCGCTCTCGATCAGCTTTGCTTTTAAGACGGGCTTCGCTCAGGAATGCATCAATCATTTCGTCTGATGGTCCTAGAAGTTCTGGCTCAGGATCTGCCCCCTGCTTCTCTGTGTAAGGAGCTCCTTCGTCGTTTATCAACGAGTGAGAGATCACATGGCAGCTTTCCACATAATCTTCAGATTCATCCGAAGAGACTTCACCGTTGTCATCATCTCCGTCCTTAATGACGTGGCTGAGAAATTCTCGGAGCGTGACTGGGGTCCGCGCTTTTTGATTGTATTCTTCCAACGCGTCAATCTGCTTTTGCATGTTCGTGCACTTGTCACTAGGCTTCACGGGCTTTTTGGTCTTCTTCTTCGACGACTTTGACGGCTGAGTGTGAGCGCTTTGGCTATCATCACCGATCTTTGGAATTAGGCGCGGTTTCAGCATCCCCTCGATGATTTGAGGTTCGAGCGAGTTCTTCCATCTGACCACCGGGCGCGTATGAAGATCACTCAGCATCCTTTTCCTCTTGGCTGAAAGCACGACCTCCCATGGGGCTTCTTCAACAAAAGAACAAGTTGCCCCCGGTGTGTCTGTCTTCTTAGGAGTGTGCGGTTGTGGTGGGTTTATTTTCCACTTCTCAGACAGCGCAAACTTGCCTTGTAGATACCGATCCTCGATCCATCCTTTAAAGACGAAGCAATCCTCGATCGGGTGACTTACCGTTTGGTGGTAAGGACAATAATTAGGATCGTTGACATCGCCTGGCTGCAACGGACGCTTTGGACTCGGCAGATTGATGAGTCTATTGCGCACTGCCAGTTCGAACAGTTTCCTCGTTTTATCCTGGGGAAACGAGTAAGGACGTCCCAGTCTCTCCTCGAGGGATGGGCGTGGACGCACGTTGTTTTGGCGTACAACCGGCTTTAAGTTGCTCGGTTGTTGTTGAGCATTGGCGACGAAGGTTGCTTTCCCTTTGCCCTTTTCATTCCAAGGCTCCGTCTTTAAAGAGGAAGGCCTATGGCCCATCTGGTCCATTTGGGCCAGCTTGTCAATCAAGGCCTGGAAGGTGGTCGGCTTGAATAACATCATGAACTGTGAGATGGTCGCTTGCAGATCAAGGGTACCCACAAACATTCCTACTACAGGAGCCTCTTCTATGCGTTGTTCGTATTTCGACCATAGGTTCCGCCATCGTGTTGCGTATTGGACCCACGTTTCGCCTGGCCTTATCCTGGCATTAATCAGTGCTGTTATCGGGGTGCATCCACTAGCACTCGTGAATCTCTGTGTAAACAGCAGCTCCATCTCCGTAAATGTCTTGATAGAGTCATTTGGGAGTTCAGAGTACCACTCAAATATCGTTTCCGACAGGCTGCCAACAAACTGGCGGAGCAGCAATTTATCATCACCTCCAGTGTTGCCGCACATGGCTCTAAATTGAGCGACGTGCTGATGCGGATTTCCCGTCCCCTTATATACGTGGAACTTAGGGATAGTATATCCCGGCGGGTAACTAATTTGGTCATACCAGCCCGGGTAGGATCGTCCGGTTCTAGCAATTTGCCCAGCCGCTTCATTTTCCTGGTGAGCTCGTATTTGCTGAGCTGTATGGTCATCCAGTGCGGCCTTGGAAACGGTTTCTTCCTTGGCTGCTGAAAGAGCCGAAGGAGGATTCGATGTCTCTCCTTTGTCATCTTCAAGGACAATCGGAGGATCTTCAGCAGGAGGATCTTGCTGGATCATCATCCCTACCATATCTTGGAAGAGAAGCGCCATTTGTTTTATGTCAGCCGCTTGCTCTGCGGCTTCTTTGCCCTTCTTTTCGAGGACTCTGCGTAGGTAGTCAGCGTCAGTTTCTTGTTCATGACGCTGCTCTGATGATGTCTCCGAGTTTTCTTTTGGCCCGGTAAGTGCGGCCATTGCAGTCATCATCTCCTGAAGCTTCTGTTGCTGCTCCTGGGCTTTCGTTACGGATCGGGTGAGCGGTCGGTGACCCATCGAAGCACGGCTTTCCTCCTTTTCAGAAGCCATATAAACAGTGTGCACCACCATGCCCCCAGACTTGGGATGTTTGTGCTCAGCGCGTTTACGGTTCGCCATGTTCACAGGGGCTTTTTCCGGCCTCCTTTTCTTTTGAGTGGTTCAAGTTGAGGGGGCCGTTGTAGTGGGCACCCAAGTAGCCGTTGCTTTTTGTGGCTTGACGGAGTAATCCTTCCCCTGCCGAACCTTCATCGTTTTCTGTCGGCGGAGATAGTCTTGATCAATCACCGACTCCTGGATCTGTCGCCAGACCTTGTAAATTTTAGAGGGTAGCCGTTGAGGGGGATGCTCCAGCTTCTTCTCTGGAGTATCCTCCACAGGTGAAGGAGTTCTCTTCAGCATCGCAGTAGGAGAGTTTCTGCGCACCGTGTTCAGCAATTCAAAGTTGTTCCCGGTTAGAACAGCAGCATCGATCCCCATCGTTGGAGTTGGCGGAGTTATCCCAGATGGGGAGTTGCCCCCAGCCTTCCTCACTCGGCGCCAGTGGCGATGTCGAGCGTGTCGTGTGGATGGAGTTGTCTCAGCCATAAGGATGACCTCCTCATGTCCCCTGCTTTGAGGAGAGACCGTTATTGGTGCTGGCCTGTCGAAGACTGACACCCGTTGAGAAGCAATGTCTAATCTGTCAAAGATAGACCTCTGGGCAGAGGAAGCAGCTTTGAGGACCTCGCCTGGAGAAGAAGCCGGAATGGCCATCCTAGTAAAAACTGACTTTTTGGAAGGAGAAGCCTTTCCAATGATTCCGTCCGCTTGAGCCGGGATGGCTATCCGCTTTGGGATGGCAACTTCGGGTATCGCGGGCTTGTAGACGCTCTGGCCCAATCTGTTGAAAACTGAGGTATTGAAGTTGGGCGACCCGTTGAGAGGGGTCGCGGCAGTGGTAAGCCGATCAAAGACCGACTTCTTTGGGGATTCTTGCAACGTCATTGTGGCATTGAAGCTCAACGGTGGGAGCATGGTCCCGAAGAATAATCCAGTGGTGGCCTGAGTTACCTGCTCCACTCGCATCTTGAAAAGGGAGGCCGCTTGGGGCCGATAAGTCACTCCTCCAGTAAGGACCAAGCGAGAGTTGCAGTTGCAGGCAGTGCAGTTTGAAGTCATTGATCTTCTGTTTTCTGCACGGAAAAAGACACCAAATCTTAGTACCTCGAATCCATAGGCAACCACAGTAAACTGCGATTCGTTCGCGAACACGACACATGAAGTGTGGAGTGGAAAGAGGAAAAGGTCCCACCGGGCGTGCCAGAATCTGTTCCCCTCCGAATGGCGGCCGAGACATGGACTGTCTTTCCTGAGATTCGGGGCAGATGCTAATTGGTGCTATCCGTCCACCTCTCCGAAGATGCCAAGTTGATTTATGGCACCGTGTATCGAAGGTTTAAACGGAAGCGGCCGATATAGCAGACTTCGTCAGATTCCCCCTCGCTTGAGGGGTTTTTGATTGTGGGGACGCTCTTCCCTGCAGGCGCAAGCCCCTGCACTTAATTACGCTACCGTATCGCGGTAACAACTTTCTCCTTCTCCAGCTGGTCACTTCGTGTCGTGGGTGTTTGTTTTGTTTGTGGTTGCCCGTGGATTGTATACGGAGACTATTTATTTCGTCGCCCGTAGGACGTGGATTAGTCCAAATCCGTATTTTTTTAGATTTGGGTTTGGGGTTTTGGTTTGAGGATGCGTTAGCCATATTTGAGGCTAAGATCAACTCAAACGTTTGTTAAGGATACGTTGGTATACTTTGAGACTAAGATCAACTTAACGGGATCGTTTAGATCCGACAAAAGAACGTTTGGGTTCTATTGTTCCAGTTTAGGGACATAGTGGTCCATTGAATGTATTGTCGTCGGGACCCATCACCTCTCTGACGACGTTGAAGGATTACAACGACAGGTGTCAGAGGAGTTCAAAGATGTACCCTTGAACCAAAGTTGATTGGGGGATTTTATAGTCCAATTTGGGACTAAAGTCTGTTTGAAGGTTTAAGGATACGTTAGCCGTATTTGAGACTAAGATCAACTTAAACGGGATCGTTTAGATCCGACAAATAAGCATTTGGGCTCTATTATTCCAGTTTAGGGACATAGTGGTCCATTGCCAGTTTAGGGACATGGTAGTCCATCTCCAGTTTAGGGACATAGTGGTCCAATAGCAGTTTAAGGACATAGTGGTCCATGTTCCAATTTAGGGACATGGTGGTCCAATACCAGTTTAAGGACATGGGGGTCCATGTTCCAGTTTAGGGACATGGTGGTCCAATACCAGTTTAAGGACATGAGGGTCCATGTTCCAGTTTAGGGACATGGTGGTCCATCATTCCCTTTTTGGGGACAAATGTTAGTTTAAGGACGCATTAGTCCATGAGTTTAAGGACCCCACAGTCCGTATTAATGTGTGGTTGTCGGGACCCGTCACCTCTCTGAAGACGTTGAAGGATTACAACGACAAATATCAGAGGAGTTCAGAGATGTACCCTTGAACCAATGAGTTGGTTGAAAGAGCAGATGTGCTCAGTTCAAGATGATTTGAGGACTTATGACCAGTTTGGGCTAAGTCCAATTATGTTTGAAATATTGGCCCTCTGTTGGTCCATTGAAGGAGAGGCTTTGCCTCTAGAAACTTAGCCAATTGGGCTAAAACTAGTGTTAAACACTAAAGACCAACAGTGTTGAACACTGGGAATAAGATTAGCAAGTTAGTGTTAAACACTAAAAGATAACCGGTGTTAAACACTAGCAACAGGGCTTTCAAATTAGTGTTAAACACTAAAGCAAATCAGTGTTAAACACTGGTAATCAGAGATTTCAAATTAGTGCTAAACACTAAAGCAAATCAGTGTTAAACACTGGGAACAAAGTCTTCAGATTAGTGTTAAACACTAAGGAGAGAGGGGTCACGTGTGGACACGTGAGAGCGCCCTGATTTCCCTTATTTTATTCTGGAGATCAGTGTTTAACTCTTTTAATTCTGACGGCCATCACTTGTGAGCACGTGATGGAGGCCCCCGCTTTGGTCTGTTAGAATGCTCGTTAGGGGTCACGTGGTGACACGTGAGGGCGTCCTAAATGTGGAGCCAGATCTCCTTTTGGTTTATCCTCAAATCTGCGAATAACTATTAAACACTTTTGTTTTTATTTTAGAGCATCACGTGTTGGCACGTGATGGGGATCCGTGCGCCAATTGTTAAAGCATTTGCTGAGGGGTCACGTGATAACACGTGAGAGCGCCCAAAGCTTTCATTTCCTTTGCTTTTTCTTTCTGCGTTTTGGGAGTCACGTGGGAGCACGTGAGGTGATGCTTCAAAGTTCTTTGCAGGGGATCTTTTCAAGGGTCACGTGGGGGCACGTGACCCTAGTTCTTTTCATGAACAGAGATCTTTTAAGAATTGAATTCTTTGTAGGGTTAAATCCTAATTATGATTTTGGAGGAATTAAATTCCTATCGTGAAAGAATTAAATTCTTATTTAGGATGAAACCCTGATTTCTTTTCAAAGGAATTAAATTCCCAGATATGTAAAAGAATTAAATTCTTGATTAGGGTTAAACCCTAGTTTTGTTTTAGGAGAATTAAATTCTCGAAACTCAATTCTCCTTCTAAGTTTAGGATCTGCATGGCAGGATCTCGACCCGATGAGAATTAAATTCTCAACTTATGGGGAGATGTGCTTTGTGTAGATCTTCAACCAGAAGGAGAACTAAGTTCTTAATTAGGGTTAGACCCTGATTAAATTCCCATAACATAGGGTTAAACCCTAATTTTATTTTAAAGGAATTAAATTCCTACAGTTCTGTGAGAATTAAATTCTCAAGCTTTCATTCCCTCTCTATGCTTTGGATCTGTGTGGCAGGATTTCAACCCAATGAGAATTAAATTCTCAATTCATGGGGAGATGTGCACTTTGCAGATCCTCAACCAGAGAAAGAACTAAGTTCTTTTTTTGCAGAAGAGTTAAACTCTTAAATTTTGAGAATTAAATTCTCTTTTTGAAGTTGATCTTTTTCCCTTTTCTCACCTAGGGTTTTCTTTGTTGAGAATTAAATTCTCCTTTCTTTTCTTCCCTCTTGAGAATTAAATTCTCCTCTCTCTGTTTTTCTCTCCCAAAAAGGTCCCCCTTCTCTTCTTTTCTTGGCTCCTATTTATAGGAGAAGGAAAAGAATCAATTTGTTTAGCAAATCTCCCATTGAAAGATTTGATTTATTTATTGAGAGATTTGATTTACTTTCATCATTAATATGATCGTTTAGATCATTCAGTGAATTTTATTCACCGTTGGATTTTAAATCCAAAAGATATTCTGTTTGTTATTTCGGTGAGATTTGGGGAGATCTTTCCTTGTCTAGGGGTTTTCCATAAATTGGTGATATTTAATCACCCTTGGATCTTTAATCCAACGGTCCCCATAATCCTTTTCCGTTTGGAAAGATTTAGAAGCTTTTAGAATTTAATTCTATTAACTGTAAGGCTTTCGAAACCAGTCACGTGCTGACACGTGACCCTTGGTCACGTGTGAGCACGTGACCCCCAATTGAGTTCTTTAACGGCCGCTTGTTTATGCTTCAGTTTTAACTATCACGTGTCAACACGTGACCATTGGTCACGTGTGAGCACGTGATACCTCATTGAGGTAACTTCTGATTTTTAATTAGGGAACAGATTTTAGAATTTAATTCTATTCATTATTTTAGAGGCCTTAAGAGCCCATCACGTGTCTGTACGTGACGCATGGTCACGTGTGAGCACGTGATGCCCTATTGGGGTCTTTTTTGAGTTTTTATTATATCTTTTAACTCCTCTACCGGGTTCTTAAAAGCCCTTCACGTGTGGACACGTGATGCCTCATAACTTTTGATCCCGGATGAATTACGAGGCCCATAATATATCAAGTCGAAGGGTTTTTCGAGATGCTTCCAATACCATCAGAATTTAATAGTTCCTCCTTCGGGAACATATCAAAATATAGGCCGGAATATATTGGTTGGCATTTCCTTAAGCGTATCGTTTCCATTTGATACCTTGGACTCTTCTGCACAGAAATTTTCGGCGGGAACAAGATCGTCCCACCGGGCGTGCCAGAATCTGTAGGGTGTTTTTCGTCACCCCGTCAAGATGGGAATACGCACGCGCTTGTCAAGCGTACTACAGATCCCCCTGCCTATGGCAGGTGGGGGTTTATTGATTGTGGGGATCCGAATCTCCGGCAACCGTGGACTAAACTGTCGTTAATTACCCATCGCCTTTGATGCAAGGGAACCTCCGATTAACGGGTTAAACTGGTCATGCGAACTCAATGTGCAGTGTGCGTGTGTTGTGTTTTAAAAGGGGTTTTGGATATATCGGGGGCCCCGCAGAGTTTTTACGGGGGTCAAGGGGGCTAGCGGCCCCCTTGCGGGGTGCGGGGCAACGCCCCGTTAGAAATTTTTTCTAACGGGGGAGGTGTTTTTAGTGTGGAGTATGTGTGTGTGTATGTATTTATATATACATATATATATATATAAAAGTGAAAAGGCATCCAAAGGATGCATGGGAAAAAGCGCCAGCGCTTTGGGTGCTAGCGCTTTGAGCGCAAGGGCACTAGCGCTTTGGGCGCTAGCGCCCCACGTGCCATATACGTGGGCGCTCGGGCGCTAGCGCTCGGGCGCTAGCGCTCGGGCGCTAGCGCTCGGGCGCAAGAGCGCTAGCGCCCCACGTGCCAGGCACGTGGGCGCTCGGGCGCTAGCGCTCTGGACGCAAGAGCGCTAGCGCTTTGAGCGTTAGCGCACCACGTGCCAGGCACGTAGGTGCTCTGGCGCTAGCGCTTTGAGCACAAGGGCGCTAGCGCCTCACGTGCCAGGCACGTGGGCGCTCGGGAGGCAGAAGGGACTTGGTCTCTGCAATGGGAGTTGTACTCCCAGAAAGGAACACTTATTATTTTGTGTGTGTGTGTGTGTGTGTATGAGGAGTTAAACTCCTAGGATATTTTGTAGCTGGTGAATGGGCTTCTCCCCTTGAACCCTGGATCTTCCCCAAAGTGGGGTTTCTGGAGATGAGTCTCCTTCTTCTTTCTGTCGTTTGGCCAGATCTTGGAGAAAGGGGGTGAGATTTAAAAATCTCCCCTTTTCGAGATCTAATAGAAGATCAAAGCTCCCCTTTATGGGTTTTGTTGTGAAAAACTATTTAGTTTTGGAAAAGGAAGAGTAAAACTCTTGATTTAATTCAAAAGAAAGAAGAAGGTTTTAGAACCTTGAGGAAGGAGAAAGAGGCACAAAGAACCCTAGTTTTTTGGGGAATGAAAAAGTATATGCTTTATTCATCATCATGTTGTCTTATATAGGCTTACATATTTACACATAGCCCCTTGGGCTTTACAAAATGACATTTTTCCCATCACATGACTCATGTGCCATTTCTTTTTGCACATAAGCCATGGGCTTACAAAAATTTGGCTTTATGCCCATTTTGTTTACATCATGCATAAAAAATTACATAAAAATTATTTATTACATGATTTCATTTTGGCATGGGGAGGGAGGGCCGCTTCATGTTCGGACTCGACCTATGCATGGGCCCACATGATCTGGGCTTGGGCCCACTTGGCATGAGGTTGACCTTGACTTTGACTTGGTCAACCGGGGTGTAATTTTCGATCCCAACACGCACGCCTACCATATAGACCGTATGGATAACATATCCGGCCGTCTTTTCATTATTTGCAGTGGATTTCGTAGACCGCTGTCGTGGCCTTTCAGTTTTGGTAACGGACAATTGATTAAAGATGGATGGCCTGACCAGCTTCTTGAGTAGTGCCGACGCTTCTTTTCTGTATTTGCCCCGCTGCTTTCGTGCGGCACAGAGCGACGGATAGACTCTTGAAGAGACGGTGTCATGCTTTCTCTGTTGGGGCTGGGACACGTCTCTTTGTAGTATCGTGCGGCACAGAGCGCCTGATAAACAAAACTCTTTTTTTTAGATTTTGAGTTAAACTCTAAAAAAAAGAGTTTTGTTTATGGAGTTAAACTCCAACAGATCTTGAATGGAGTTAAACTCCTAGAAATCTTTGAAGATGGTCAGAGGGGCCCCTTTCTTCTCCCCTTTAGCCGTGGATCTTCTCCGGAGCCTTGGATCTTCCCGAAATGGGATTTTTAGAAAAAGGACTCCTTCCCCCTCTCCGTTGGCTGAATCTTCAAGAAAAAGAGGGGTGAAACTCAAAAATCTCCCCTTTTGGGGATTTGATGAAAGATCTGAGTTTCCTTTTAAAGGTTTTATGGTGAAAAATAGTTTCTTTTTGGAAAAAGAGAGATTGAACTCTTGATTTAATTCAAAAAAAGAAAGAAGGTTTAGAATCTTGAGGAAGGAGAAGGGGACACAAACCCTCAAATTTGAGAGATTGAACTCTTGATTTAATTCAAAAAAAGAAAGAAGGTTTAGAATCTTGAGGAAGGAGAAGGGGACACAAACCCTCAAATTTGAGAGAATGAAAAAGTTGTCTTGATTTTTTCATCATGTTTGCCTTTATAGGCTACACACTTTACATATAGCCCCTTGAGCTTTGCCAAATGGCACTTATGCCACCCCATGCCTTATGTGATTATTTTTTTTTGCACATAAAACATGGGGTTTACAAAATTTTGGTTTTTTGCCTATTTTACATACATTATATATATATATATATATATATATATATATATATATATATAAGAATTACAGTATACCAATTTATGGCTTCATTCCTTTTATCATGGGGCCGGTCCCTTTGACCTGGGCTTGGACTCACTTGGCCTGAGGTTGATTTTGATTTTGACTTGGTTAACCGAGGTGTAATTTTTTACCCCAACAGAGTCGCCTTCTCCATTAGAAGAATTCTCTTTTCCAATGGGATTTGTTAGAAGATTCTACAAGTGAGAGGTACAAGTTTTAGTGGAGATATAGATCCACCACTAGAAACTATTGTTATTGATGCACCTGTTACGATAAGGAGATCAACTAGAATCATTCGTCCTCCTATAAAATATAGACTCGACAATGAAATATATTTGATGGAAAGTGTCGAGGAGAATGAAGATCCAAAAACTTAGAGTGAATTCATGTCAGACGTGGATTCTAGTAAGTGGGTTGATATATGCCATGAAAACCTTTTGCTACAAGTCTATCTTTAAAAGCGAAAATGGACTCATGTATCATGACAAGGTTTGGACGTTGGTAGATCCACGTAATGGAATAAAACTCATTGGATGCAAGTAGGTATATGAAAGAAAACGTAGTGATGATGGAAATATGTAAGTATTTAAAGATCGTTTATTGACAAAAGGTTACATTCAAAAGGAGTTGGAATATTCGTTTTGATGAAACGATTAAGGAATATGATTTCGTCCAAAATCCTGAAAAGCCTTGGGTGTACAAAAAACAACAAAATGATTCTGTTGTGTTCCTAATACTCTATATAGATGACATACTACTCATTGGGAATGATGTAACTTTGATGACATCTATTAAATTTGTGGTTTTCCGACAAGTTCTCTATGAAAGTTCTTGGTCAAGTTTCTTATATTTTAGGTCTCAAACTTTATAGAGATAAAGAAGAGACGTATAGAATTGTCACAATGTACTTATATGGTTAAGATCCTTAAAGGGTTCGATATGCAAGATTCCAAGAAAGGAATGATGTGGAAATTCAAAAAGTGAACACACATGACAAAATAGCTAACTCGTTCACTAAACCGTTGTCTCAAAAGGTTTTTGGCAAACACTTAAAGAAGACGGGGGTTAAAATAATAGCTGAATGGATGTGAGAACAGGTGGGAGATTGCTAGAGTAGCACGTGACAAAATAGCACACGAAAATCATGAAATTTTCAAATATCTCATTTTTCTGTATTTTCGATTTTTAATATTTTGCATGCTACAGCACGTGACAATCGTGAAATTTACAAAAATGCCAAAATTATTTTTCTTCTTCAAATTTACAATATTTTATACGCTACTACACAAAAATTGCATGATTTTTAAAAATCTCATACTTTTTTGTTTTCTCTAGGTTTTCAATATTTTGCTTGCCTCGCACGAAAATCATGATATTTTCAAAAAACTAAAAAAAAAATTAGTTTTATACGATTTTTCAATATTTGTATGTTACAGCACACGAAAATCGTGAAATTTGTCAAAAATCTCAAAATTTTCAATGCATTTCGGTTTTTCAAGATTTTGTTTGCTAGCACACGAAAATCGTGATGGTTAAAAAATCTCATTCTGTTTCCTTTAAATTTTTAATATTTTGCATGTTATGGCATATAAAGGTCGCGCATTTTCAAAATTTCCAAAAATTTATGTTTTCTTCAAATCTTCAAAACACGAATATCGTGAAAATTTCAAAATCTTAATATTTTCTGTTATATTCAGTTTTTAATATTGTGCTTGTTATAGCACACAAAAATTGTGAACTTTTCAAAAATATCAAAATTTTAGTTTTCTTCCGTTTTTCAATATTTTGCTTCTTATATCACACAAAAGTAACTACATTTTAAAAAATCTAATTTTTCTGTTATCTTTGTTTTTACAACATTTTGTATGGTAGCACATGAAAATCGTGAAAATTTCAATATTTTCTTATTTTTCTTCTGTTTTTATTATTTTGCTTGGTATGTAAAGCATAAAAATTGCAGTATTTTCACAAATCCCAAAATTTTCTATTTCCTTCGATTTTTCAACATTTTATTTGGTATAACAAACGAAAATCACAATTTTTTTAGAAATATCAAAATAGCTATGTTTTCTACATTTTTCAATATTTTGCATGATAGCACATGAAAATTGCAAATTTTCAAAAATCTTGAAAAAAATTGTTTCCTTCCCTTTTTAAAATTATTTTTTGCATGCTATATATAGCACATGAATATCATGAAATTTCAAAAATCTCGTAATTTTCAGTTATCTTTTGGTTTTTCCAATATTTACTTGTAGATACTTTTCGAGAACTTTGGGCCCGGGTATCAAAGAAACAAAAGAATATGTGAAGTAAAAGAAGAAAAAATCGTTGATTACTA
Source organism: Agapanthus africanus (assembly GCA_030015575.1). Taxonomy (NCBI): domain Eukaryota; kingdom Viridiplantae; phylum Streptophyta; class Magnoliopsida; order Asparagales; family Amaryllidaceae; genus Agapanthus; species Agapanthus africanus. Next base: position 665,439,450 of record CM057340.1, read on the forward strand.
TTAAGAATCTAACAGAACAAAGAAATCCGGTCCATTACACTTTAGGCGACCGAGAATCCTGATAACACTTGAAAATTATTAAAATTCAATATTTTTTATTTTTTTTTCAAATTTCCAATATCTTGCGTGCTACGTCACATGAAAATTTCAAAAACATTTAAAAAAATTGGGTTTTCAGTATTTTGCTTGTTAAGTATACAAAAATTGCAAAATCTAAAGAATTTTCTGTTTTTCAATATTTTGCTTATTATAGCACACGGTGCACATGAAAATCGTGAGATTTTCATAAGTCTCGATATTTTCCGTTTTCATCCATTTTTAAATATTTTTCACTCTATGGCATAAGAAAATCGCGAAATTTTCAAACCTCTCAAATTTTATGTTTCCTTCAAACTTTTACTATTTTACATGTATACCAAAAATAGCGAATTTTTCAAAATAAATCAAATTTTCTATTTTTTTTGTCTTTTTAATATTTTTTTGCAATACCAAACAAAAAGTACACGTATTTAACTATTTTTTCGGGTTTTCAATATTTGCATGTTTAACCTAAGTTATGAGAGAAAATAGAAAGAGATGGACCGATCGGAATTTTTTCTCCATATAAACTTAGTTATATGTGATAAAAGAGTAACAAATATTGAGTATGGGGCTAATAATTTTTTCTATGATCCAAATATAGTAAGAGAACTAAATAGAGGCTGGATAATTTTTTCACAAAAGTCCAAGCTAGATAAGAGAAAATTCTCTCATGTAGTTTTATGTATATTATATAGATAGATAGACAGACAGATAGATTGGTGTTGGCATATGAATATGTTTATATTTTCTTGTAATATTTGTATATTACAACTTCTATCATTACAGGTTGAAGATGACGATGGCGTTCATTGGCTAGAGGATGATAGACATGAGTGAAGAAGATCTTGCATGATGGATGAGAGAGAGAGATGCCTTTTGGTTTATAAATATTTATATTTTTGTAGATACCTTTGTGTAATCTTATGGAATTATTGTTCTAAACATTTATATCGATGAATTTTCTTGGGTTTGTTTTGATTGTTTGCTGTACTTGTAACATGAACGTGCTATGCACGTGTGTGATGAGGAAAAATCATGATGTGTCATGATCTTTTTATGCTTCCTTCATGGTCAACAGTCCAATAACCTTTTTACTAAGTTTGTTCATTTTCTAAAAAGAACACATTTTGTATTGAAAACTGTAAGAACATAAAAGTAATTATATGTATATGAAAGAATGACATGGAATAATCCTACTCTAAAATGTGCACATGGATTTTTCTCCTTTTTTTGCATTTATTTAACAGGGGGAGAGAATTTATGACGCCCCCATAAGTTTGAGTTATAATAGTAAATATTTATTTAATGGATTTTTCTTTTTTTTTAGCATTTATCTAATGTGAGTGAGAATGCCTATGAAAAGAAGGAAATGTCTCCACGTGTCCGGAAATAAGAAAAAGAAATAAGAACACCAAGACCCTATCAGACCGCCTATGGCTGCACGGCCTAAGGTTGCACAAAATTCTCCTTAGTTGATGTACAGCAAGCTATACATATAGTACGGCTAAATAGCTTTAATCCTCATTCTTGCTCGATTAGCAGAAAGCCATTCTCACATTTAAAAACATGCATTTTGTCCCTCCACACTAACAGTGATTACCTTCGTTGATTATGCATAAAATACCACTGAACTCGATTGGGACAAAAGGCTGCTTGTGAAGGGGCAATGTTTAAGGAAAACTGGATAGCTTGTGCACTGCAAATGGCGAAAGCAATCAAGCTCAAGAAATTTATTTTACGTGCAAAATGTGAGCTCTCATAATAGAGAAAATCTGAAATCTGCTGGGGAGGCAATAATCTGAGATTGGGTAAAATGCTTGGATATGTTGAAGGCTGGTGTACTTTTTGCTGAAGCAGAATCTTGATGGAATGACGCGAGAGAATGGCACAATTTTTTCTTAAAGAAAAAGACGAATACTTTACATGTAATAGAGGTTATGCATTCGCATATGTAATAAAATAGCAAAGCTTCCAGCAAGCAACAATCAATTCCTTCATCATACCCAAAATTGAAAACCCTGATTCATCAAGTGATATCATTATCTAAACTTGCCAAGCTCCATCTTCTTGTTGATTGCTTGATGGCCATAGTAAAACATAGCATCAATGATTCCGGTAACAGTGAAAACTCCTGAAAACAAAATAAATTTAATAGAAGTTTCATCAAAATTACGAAACAGAAGACATGCTCATCTGAAACTGCCAAGGAGCACAAAGGTAGCACTCTAACCTCCAATTATGGCACAGATATGTGTCAGAAAGTGCAGGAGAGATCTGTTTTCTTCTGTGAATATCACCTAATTGTACATTCGTATTTAAACGTTTAATCTTTTGCATGTATGAAGATAAAAAGAAATAAAACATCATGTAAGTCTGCGTTCAGACACTTGGCTAAATTATATTTATAAATAAATAAAATAGAAAGCATAGAGGTAGCAGAACTTTACGAGATATGTAGTTAACAATGTTTTTCTTTTCGAAGCGGCCTTCGGGAATCGAACCGGTTGGAGAGGAAATTCTTATAGTCAACAGTGTTGATGTATGCAACATCAGAGAATGTGATGAAACAGGACTCCTATGTTACAGGAAAAGGCTTGATTTCAATGAACTACGATGAGCTTTCCCCGCTTTCCCAACATACCACCACCAATGACTTCTAAATTGTGCTACCGTAAATTTTCAAATTATTAACTTAAATTCATTGTCAATTCACCTTTCTTTGAGTAAACTACCTGCTCCAAAACCCTATCTCTCTGATTCCTCCGCAGATGCCACAGTTCTGATCATCAAACTAATTTACTGTCATTTTTTTCCTTCTCTAAATAAAAAGTTTTACCTCGATGCATCTCCCAAGTCCCAACCTCAGATTCTCACCTGATTAAAAAAGTAACAAAGACACGGTCTTTTGTAAGATGATTTTTTTTTCTTTTCTTCCACTTTTTTTTGGTTAGGGTTATGAATAGTACGGCATGTTTGGATTGGATTATTTTTGGTCAAAAAGCGATTAAAATCACATCAAGATGGGCCCCAAATAGATAGGGTATTTGGATCTCTCTTTTACTATTCAATAAGTGAATATTTTACCATGGGTCCCACCATGACTAGCTTAAAAATAGCATCTTTTCCCACTTAAAAATAAGTTAGGAATTCCTAACTTATTCCAAAAGTGATTATGGAATAGTAAAGTTGACAAAGTAATATACAATAATACCCCTTGTCTTTTCATCCAAATTTTAAGATGGCATTAATGATACGTCATTTTGGTCATTTTACACTTAAAAATCACTTATCTATTTTTTCATCCAAACACTAGTCAGCTTATTTGCCATAAAGTACTTATAAGTGATTTTTTCACTTTTTCCATAAATAATCACTTATTAAGTGATTATGGCAAATAATCAATTAAAAATAAGTTCATCCAAAACAGGCCCGTACTTGATTAATCAAATGCTTAGCACAGGGTTGGTTAGTTAATAAAGTAATCAATGTTCCAGTTAATAAAGAAATGGAATATAATGTATAGTGCTTGATCAAAAATTAGAAAGACATCAGCACATGATGGTAATAAATTACTATTTAAACATGCCCGTTATCAACTGTCTTTTTTATGAAACTAGATAAGGGCGCAATGCACGGGTATGAAGTCCAAAATCAAGAAAAATCATATTAATTTAAAAGTGTATTGTTATATGATCTGTAGATTGTAAGATCTCATATTTATAAAAGGATTGACTTGTAAATACTTCAATATTTTTCATAAGCTTTTCAATATTTTTCATACCATGTATAGCAAACAAAAATAGCGAAATTTTAAAAAATACAAAAAATAATTCTTTGATGTTTCCAAATTCTTCTTGTTATATAGCACAAGAGAATCACAAAATGAAATAAAAGCCTAAATTTTTTTATTTTCAAATTTTCTAACAGTTTGCAATATGTAGCACACGAATATGGCGAAATTTTAAAAATCTCAAAAATTTTATCTTTTTCAGTTTTCAATATTTTGCTTGCTATACATAATAAAATCATGAAATTTTCAAAAATAATTTTTTATTTTATTCGGTTTTTCAATATTTTGCATGATATAGCATAGGAAATCGTAAATTTTCAAAAATCCCAAAATTTTCTTTTTTCTTTCTTTTTTATAATATTATGCACAAGAAAATAATCAAATTTTCAAAAATCTTAAATTTTTTTTGTTTTCTTATCGTTTTTTTAATATTTCGTATGCACACGACAATCGCAAATTTACAAAAATTCCAAAATTATTGGTTTCTTCAAATTTACAATATTTTGCATCCTACCACATGAACAAAAATCTCAAACTTCTCTATTTTACGGTTTATCTCAAAATTTTAAGTTTTCTTCGATATTCCGAAAATTATGAAATTTTTAAAAATCTCAAAAAAATTCAAATTTCATTAATCTTTCACTATTTTGCCTGTAAGAAAACAAAAATCACGAAATTTTAAAAAATCTCAAAAAAATCTGGTTTTCTTCGATTTTCAATACTGAGTGCTCTATATAGCACTCAAAGATCGCAATTTTTTTTAAAATCTCCATTTACTTTGCTCTTCAATTTTTCAATAATTCCTTTCGCGCACAAAAATCGTGATACTTTAAAATCCTAAAATATTATGTTTTCTTCAAATTTTCATTTTTTGCATGCCAGCATACGAAGATCGTGAAACTTACAAAAATCACAAAAAATTCTATTATTTTCGGTTTTACAATTTTTTGTATGCTTACATATAGCAAACGAAAAATCAATAATTTTTCAAAATTTTAATTTTTTTTTGTTTTCTTTATCATTTGCTTGCTATATAAAGCAAGAAAATTGCAACAATTTCAAAAATCTCAAGATTTTTTGTTATCTTCGTTTTTCGATATTTTGCTTCCTTACAAATGAAAATCCCAAAATCTTCAAAAATCTAAAAATTTCTGTTTTCTTTACTTTTCAATATTTTGCATGATACACCGTCGTACCTCATTTATTTCAGTTGAATCAAGTAAACTCTGTCAACCAGACTTGTATATTTTGATAGACTTAAAAAACCAGTTGTGTATTATTTCGACCTTAGAGTCGCACACTTGTATTATTGGGGTTCTTCTCTGGTTTTCTTGAGGATGTTGGTTTTTTTCTTTCTGATTTTTGATCCTCACCCTTCGGCGCCGTATATTATATTGCTTTGCGTGGTTGTTTCCGCCAATTGGCGAAGAGCTAGCTCCGAAATTTAAGTGTCGGTCATGTTCCGTACCTTCGTGTCGTGACAAAGTTATGAAAATCACAAAATTTTCAAAAATCTCAAGAAATTTGTTTTTTCATTATTTTACATGCTATATAGCACACAAAAATCATAAATAAAACTCTCAGAATTTTCTATTTTCTTCGATTTTCCAATATATATTGCTTGCTCATAGTTTAGGAAAATTTTCGGATATCAAGATGACAAAAAGATCGCCGATTGAGATTAAAAACCTAATAGAACAAAAATCCGGTTTAAATGACTGAAACCCCTGGTGACATACGAAAAATCATCAAATTTTTAATTCTTAAATTTTCAATATTTTGCATGGACACAAAAATCAATAAATTTCCGAAAATCGATAAATTTTCTATATTCTTTTGGTTTTTCAATATTTTGCTTGTTATATACAAAAATCGTAAAATCTTAAAAAATCTCAAGAATTTTCTGCTTTCTTCGGGTTTTCAATATTTTTTGTTTGCAAACGAAAATCGCAAAATAAATCAAAAGTTTCAATATTTTCCATTTAATTACGTTTCAATATAATTTATATGGAATAGCACAAAAAAATCGCAAAATTTTCAAAAATCCCAATTTGTGTTTTCTTTCGTTTTTTCAAAATATTATACACAAAAATCATGAAATTTTCAAAAAAGCTCAAATGTACTGTTTCCTTTAAAAAATTAATATTTTACATCTATATGACACATAAAAATAACGAATTTTTCAAAAATGTCAATATTTTCTGTTTTCTTTGGTTTTTCTATATTTTTTGCAATATTATAACCCTATATTTTACATGCTTAGCACATGAAAATTGCAAAAAAATCAACCCGGAATTTTCCTTTTTTGACTTTTCAATATTATGCATGCTATGCACACAAAAATAGTGAAATTTTTCAATAATTTGCGATATAGAAAGATTTTATATTTATAGTAGGAGCGATCAAAAAATTTCCACCATATATGCCTAACTTTATGGGACAAAAAGTTACAAATATCGAGTAGAGAACCAATATAAATTTTTCCATAACCCACATGTAGTAAATGAATTAAATAAGGGTTAGATATCAATTTTTCCACTAAAATAAAAACTAGATAAGGGAATATTCCAAGGAAATTCTCTCATATAGCTTTACTTATATATTATATAGATTGGAATTATGTTCATAGAGATACACTACTGTAACAACTGTAAAATCCGAATACCCTTTTTTTGTAAATCTTTCTTTAATAAATCCCTATTCATTGAATTAAGTACATATTGATCATATTGTTAATTTTTTATATAAATATAATATATTATTTACTTATTTGAGATAATCTTATTCGGTAGAGATTAAGTGTATTATATTATTTATGATCGTTTTATAAATTTTAACTTATATTTTATATGAATATTTTATATTATATATAACCCATTAAATAATACAACTCTTTATGACGGTATTTTAATATATGTTTGTTATATGGATATGATATTATTAAACAAATTATTTAAGAGAATAAATAATGTATGTTAAATAAAAAGTTAATTACGTATTATTCAAGTGTAACTAATATTATAATAGAAAAAACACAATGTTCAGATTATCCAGTTTATTGTATGTTATATATGATACCAACTATCGAACAGCTTTTAAATGATTTAGTTTCAAATCTATTTTATGTTTGTTTTTCCTATCTAAATTAGGACTGATATTGTTGGTTTGAGGGGGTTTATGTGCAAAATTTCTGTTATCCTATTTAAACCCTTATTTCTTTCTCCTCCATCAAATTTGCAACCGAACACAAAACCTAGCCGCCATTTCCTTCTTCCTCTCGTTCCTCAAACTCGAGCATCTTTCTTCAGCCACCAACATTAGCTTCATTTTCATCTCTCCTCTCTAATCTCAACCCAAGCCACCAACACCACCACCTTCAAGCACCCTCCAGCCGAGACACCTCTCATCACTTCTTTCTCTTCTTTCCCGACGCGAGAACACCGAGCCGCCATCGCCGCCTAGCCACCTTCGTCTCCAACCCCAGAGCACCACGGCAGCTAACCCCATCATCATCTTCAACCGAGCCCCTCCGCTACAGCCGAGATCTCCTTTACAAACCCTAGTCGACCCCCTTACTACCTTCTTGGCCGGCCACCCCCTTGGCCGAGCGGCCACCCCGTCGCCATCTTTTCTCTTAGCAATTGTAAGTTCCTCTCCTCTTATTTTTTTTCGAACCATGGAAAACCCTAGTTTATTACAAAAAAAAATTGAGTAGAGTTTTATTTGAGGCCTATCTGTTAAATAGGAATGGGTTAATTGGTATGCATGTTTTTATTTTTGATCTTTTTATAAATATGTCTTAGATTTATATTTGAATGGAATGGTAATTGGGCACTGATTATTCTTTTTTGCATGGTCACATGATGATGAGAAGCTTATATTGAAAAAAAAATTGTTGGTTACATCTATGGTGATTTTTAGAAATATATTTCAAATTTTAATATAGTGTGCTTATATTGTTGATTGAATTGGCAGAAAAGATGGAGAGTTGTGATTATGGGACAGTATGGTTTTAATATTTAAAACAAAAGTAGAAATAAGTTAATGGATCTAAAAATAAATCATGAATTTAGTGTTAGTAAATGAAACCATGTACCTGAATATAAATTTAAAGATAAAATGGATATTTGAAATGATTGAACATAAATTTTAAATAAACAAACCAAAAAAAGGAGAAAAAAAAGTTTGACAGCAAGTCCTATCAGACAAAGAAAAATAACTAATTGAAAGAGTCACAATTTGGTTTAATGAATGCATGGTTACTAACTTAAGTTTGGGTAAATGAAATAGTATTTAATCTGGAAGCCTTAATTTTAAGTTAACTTGTAATTAATTTTCGTGAAAAATTTGAAAGAAAATTGCCGCTAATGGTTGTTCCCGGTTTAGATTTTGTCTGGCTAAAACAAAGGAGGTCATATAGCCTGAACCTTAGGTTATTATATGTTGTAATTTGTAAAAGCATAAACCAATATATTTTTGTTTGGAGTGGCAAACGGTAAAAGTTTAATAGATTTTTAAAGTAGATAAAATCTTACCCATACGTATACTTAAAGTTTAAATCCATTTACAACAGACAGTTTCTGATTTACACACCTAACCATACGCATGCATTATCCCTTTATTGTAAGCTATGTATCAAAATATGGTAATATCAGTGTAATATAAAACGGCATTAATTCATAAGATAAATATTCAATATTATTAATATAATATTATTACATTATATTATAAGGGTTAAAGTTTATAAGTTTATTCACAAAATCATACGAACATAATTCTCTGTCTTGATCAGCTTGAATAATTCTCAATCTTGATCAGCTTGAGTAATTTATGTTATGCTAACTTTACAATTACAACAATGATCACATGCTTAATTAGTGTGTATATATGGTGACTTAGAATTGTATTTAGAATTTGACATGTATTCACAGGAGTCTCATGACCAACTCATGAATGGGCCCGTATTTTCTGGCCCCTGGATGATAGCCTTGGGTCCGTAAATACTCCTACGGTGGTTTTAGTCCCATTACATGAGTGGGTCCGACCTGAACCTGACATGAACCACATGAATCTCGTGAACATGACATGTACACTATTTATTGGATATATATAACTATATATATATATATATATATATATCATGTAAATGGGGTGGCTCGAAAATGGGGTATTTATGTGTAATGGAGGATCGTATTTTGTTTCTCGTGGTACCGAGAAAACGGTACATTGCATGTGTATGTGTGTGTGTATAATCTCATGAATCTCGTGTTGATGTAGTTCCGTGGCAATACAAAATATCCTGGTTATATAATAAAACTCGTACAATCGAGCTTATATTTATATTTGTACTTATACGTATTCTTATTCTTATAGTAAATAGCACTGAAATACCGAATGTCGTGATACTCTAATTATCTTGCACTGATTAATACATGCTATTTATTTGACATGTACATTACAGTTTACTGGACACGGCTATTCTCATGCCCAGTATTATATATATCATGTTTCATTTCAAATATTTTTTTATGAAAAATGAGGACTTACCGAACTTTAGTTCATGAAAAATGAGGACTTACCGAACTTTAGTTCGCCGACGGCATTCATGTTTTATTGTTTTCTTTTCTTAAGAATATTGTCGGACGATATTGGGACAAGTCACGAGGCTGGGTACGAGTTGGTACCAACTGAGAAGGACAGCCAATACCTTTCAAATCAGGCCGAGCTCTAGTTTTCCTTTTCAGTATACCTTCTTTTACTCAAGGCTATCTTCCATTCCTGGTTCCTTAAATTCTCGAATTTGTGTTCAGTTATTATTTTGAGAATTGTTATAAATATTGTTGGATATTTAATAAACTTAGAATTCTTGTACTATAATTTCCTAAACTGCTTATATAGATGCTTAGCGTATTCATGTCGAGAAAAAATGCTTCTCGATATGAATACGTTGCGGGTTTGTCGCTCTTGTTTCTCGTTTTTGGGAAGCGGGACGTGACAACTACTATGGTCACATTGAGTTATTTAAGAGGAAATATTTTGATGGAAAGGCCTACATTATAAATTCATTGACGCGTACACAAATTCAATACTTGAATTGACGAACGCATATATTCCATACAAAGATAAGAATGTTTCTAATTTTATTGTTTATCAAGACTCAAGAAACTCCTATGAAGGGCTTGGACGATGGGCATGTTTCTTATTATAATCAAGGTTCGAGAACTCGGTTTCGGTTTCGCTCTCATAATTTTATTAGTTTCGCTAGATTTCGGCTAGTTTCGCTAATCTCGGTTCGGGTTTCGGTTTCGACAGTAATAGCGTATTCATGTCGAGAAAAAACGCTTCTCGATATGAATATGTTGCGGGCCTGTCGTTCTCGTTTCTCATTTTTGGGAAGCGGGGCGTGACAACTACTATGGTCACATCGAGTTATTTAAGAGGAAATATTTTGATGGAAATGCCTACATTATAAATTCATTGACGCGTACACAAATTCAATACTTGAATTGACAGACGCATATATTGCAGACAAAGATAAGCATGTTTCTGATTTTATTGTTTATCAAGACTCGGGAAACTCCTACTCATTTTCTCAATTTCCCTAGGTTAAGGAATGCTTAGACGATGGGCATGTTTCTTATTATAATCAAGGTTCGAGAACTCGGTTTCGGTTTCGCTCTCATAATTTTATTAGTTTCGCTGGATTTCGGCTAGTTTCGCTAATCTCGGTTAGGGTTTCGGTTTCGACGATAATATAACATACATAAGTGTAGATATATTAAATACTAAAATTTATGCTTCTATATTACAAGACAATGATTCTAGTATTTTAAAATCCAACCATGATGCAAAATATATTGAAAAGTGTACTTAGATAAGTATTAATATAGGATTTGGATTCATTATTTTGCGGTTTTCTAACGAAGGCCTACAATAATCACAAAGACATTACAAATGATATTAAAAATAAGTTTTTAAAGATTTTGGCTGAAACGATATTGTATGGTTGGTTTTGTATCGGTCTCGGTTGGTGTAGTATCAGTCTCCACCGAAACCGATACGAAACCACTACGTATCGGTGGTTTCGGCCGAAACCTCGAACCTTGATTATAATGCTTTGTTAGAAATGTTAAATTATTTGGCTATATTTATGAATATGGAACTTTATATTGAGAATCACCATTTAATGAAAATAGACTGCAAAAATAAAATGTTATTCATAGACAACAATGCACTTAACTTGTAAGAGTGGTATAAAAGCACTGTTGCAGTTTCATTTCAGCTGAATTTTTTTCATTAGATACTCATTATATTCTAAGCACGTGTGATGCACATGAAAATGAGAGAAGGGAGTATAGTTACAGTGAGAGAAGCAAGGGGTAATAATGAGAGGGGGTAGAAAGAAGTGGTTAATATTAGATGGAATTTCTCTTTATAAAATTTGGAAAATGGAGAAAATGACTAAGAATAAAGGAATTTTCTTCTTTCTTTCCTTTTTTCTTGAAATTGTAATTGAAAGTGCCACACGCTGCCCTTATGTTTGCATTATAATAGTAGAGATCTAAGTAGCATAAATTCGGATAAAAATATAGGACACGATACAATTTGGATTCGCATATTTCGAAAAATCTAGAATATGATTCGTTAGGATACATTGATATTTTTTGTTGCTTAAATTCATATGCATAATAACAAAAAATCACCGTTTCAGCACATCAAGATTAAGATTACAAATAATTTGTAAGTATCAGTCAATAGATTTTAGTCTATCGCCATTGATGAATGTTCAATTCATCTAGAATAAAATATAAATTTAAGGATGTGTCACAAAAAGTATCACAATTATTCTTGGTGAATCCGAAAGTATCCGATTTGGGTGCGTATTCAATACGAACCCAAAAAGGATACGCCACCTTGCTCACCATGCTGAGGAATCCGTGCAACATAGATAGATATTCTTTGTATAGTTTCATTGCTCTGCATTTCACTTCTAATATCTCTCGCATTAGTTGCAAGAGGATAACAATAGGAACGATGAATATGTAGACTCACAATGAAGTCAAAAACTTGGTGGAGCTATCATACAACATTCTGAAAATTTATATATATATCCACATAGACAAATTTTGGTTAAGAAGAGTTTATGGGGCTATTTTGTTTCCATTGTTATTAGTGACTAGGAGAAATGGACATAAAAATGGATGATGCCATCTATGTATCCCTAATGCCAAGGTTATGAAGGGAACAAAGGCAAAAGATAATGAATTTTTAATGAATAACTCTTCCATCAACAGTAATCATTGAAGGTAAATGGAAAAAATGTATCCCAACTCAAATACACTCACAATAAGTAATTTAATTGTAACAAAAGAAACCATGGAATTTAATATGAAGATCCGACAAAATTAGTATGTTTCCCCTGTTAGATTGATTTGTAATTCTCGAAAAGGCATGCATATCTAAGAACCATTGGATAATCATTAAGTAAATTTATTTATATATGATATACGATATGGATCGTGTAGTTCAAGAGGCGGATTGGCAATTTGAAAATAATTGAGACAGAATATAGAACAAGATGGCTAATTGTATCAAGAGAGTAGCTAAAGATTTACTTGGCGAGTCGAGAGGTGGTGCTCCACCATCTAAGGACACATTATGGTGGAACGAAAAAGTAAAAGTTGCTATTAAAATCAAAAAGGATTCTTATAAAGCTTTGAAGAAAATCAGAGATGTGGAGAGATTTGAGAAATATAAAATGGCTAAAAAGAAAGTTAAGAAAGCTGTTCGGAAAACTAAAGCTAAGGTTTATAAGGAGGTGTACGAGAAGTTAGGCACTAAAGAGGCTGAAAATGATATATACTGGATTGCTCGGATGCGGGAAATGAAGACCAAAGACCTATGTGCGGTAAAGTGTGTCAAAGATAAAGATTAAAAGGTTTTAGTTCGAGATGAGAATATCAAGCAAAGGTGGAGAAATTATTTTGACAAATTGTTCAATGAGAGCTTTACTAAGAATTTGGATGGACATGTCATTCAATCTCAATATATAAACACTGATTTCATATGTAAAATAAGAATACCTGAGATTAAAAAGGATTTGAAGAGAATGAGTTCAAGAAAAGCGATTGGTCCAAACAGGATTCCTATCGAGATTTGAAAATGCTTAAGAGAAATAGGCGTTAAATGGCTGACAGATCTGTTTAATAAGATTTGGCAGACCAAAAAGATGCCAAATAAGTGGAGGAAAAGTACACTTGTACCTTTCTACAAGAACAAGGATGGCATTCAAAGTTACTCAAACTACCGTGAAATAAAACTTATGTGTCACACCACGAAGGTTTGGAAGAGAGTGATTGAACACGGGCTAAGGAATGATGTTAAGCTAACAGCGAACCGGTTTGGGTTCATGTCTGGGTGATCGACAACAAAGGCTATTCATTTGCTTCGTCAACTTGTCGAGCGTTTTCGAGAGAGAAGAGATTTGCATATGATATTTATTAATTCAAAGAAAGTGTACGACAAGATACCTAGAAAGGTATTATGGAGGACAGTGATGAAGAAAGGGGTCCCCGTCAAGTACATTGACATAATCAAAGACATGAAGGATGCAGTGGCAAATGTCAGAATTTGCGGCGGCCTAACGAGTGATTTTCCAAATTGGCTTCCATCAAGGATCTGCAATAAATCCATTCCCGTTTATCATCGTGATGGATGAGCTTACTAGAACTATCAAAGATGAGGTACTTTGGTGTATGCTATTCTCTGATGATATTGTTCTAGTAAATTAGACGAAAGCGGGGGTTAATACCAAATTGGAGTTATGGATGTAAATGTTGGAATCTCGGGGTTCATATTGAGCAGGTCCAAGACAGCATATATGCATTGCAAATTTAGCAAACAGCTAAGTCGAAACAACATTGGTACAACACTGGAAGGGCAAGAGATATCACCAAGTGATCAGTTTAGATATCTAGGGTCCATCATCCAAAATGATGGTGAGATCGATAGCGGTGTTTAATCAAAGGATCTAAGATGGTTGGTTGAAATGGAAGAGTGCAACAGGGATTTTGTGCGATCGTAACTTTCCGTTAAGGTTGAAAGGGAAGTTTTATCGGAGCGCTATTCGGACTGCTTTATTATATGGTACAGAATGCTGGGCTCCTAATAAGCATCATACATAGAAAATGCACGTAGCGGAGATACGCATGCTTCGTTGGATGTGTGGTAACACTAGAAAAGATAAGATGCGAAATGAGGATATGTGTGCAAAAGTTGGTGTAACACCTGTGGAGAAGAAGATGCGGGGAAACCGGCTAAGATGGTTTGGTCATATGCAACGCGGACCTATAGGAGCACCGGTTCAACGAATGGATACTCTCGATATAGACAATGTCAAAAGGACGAAAAGGAGACCGAAGAAAACAAGGATAGAGGTGATGTGAAAAGATATGGTTGCCAAAGGCCTCGATGAAAGTATATCGTTCGATAGGAGTGAGTGGAGGCGGAGGATTAATGTGCTGGACCCGGCGGAATTCTCATGTTGGTTCATGTAGCCTACCCCATATGCTTGGCATAAAAGGCTCAGTTGTTGTTGTATGACATACCCGATATATTTTTAAGCAAGTAAAAGCTGTACAAAGTTTTACTAAAAACTATTATTTTTCATATGGTAATGCAACTTTCACTATCATCTCCACGCATGTTGAAGTAAAGTGTGCCATTACTAACCTTGATTGGTGAGAAATCATAAATAACTAGTACTCCAGGAACAGGTCTAGGATATATATCTCCACCCCTAAAGTGCTCTGTCACAGAAAACTGCAAGAAGACCAAATATGTAACTCCCACATCATTTCTAAGTCAATTTATTGTTTCAACTTACAAGTCCATCTTACCTGGTTGGTGTATGTCTTATGTCCAGTTATGTCAGTGTAGATTGTTGGAACAACCTGAGGACAAAAATGTATCAGCTTCTAATGTTTGTATAACCCATATTATGCAATACAGCGTTAAAAAAACATTTTTTTGCAATTAAAGTTTGGAGGGGAGAAGAGGGGGGGCTGTCTTCCATTAGTGACTAGGAATACATAAAAGGAAATGAAAAAATAAGCTTGTCAATTGATTTAGAATGTTAAAATTCAGGCAGGTCTGCTCACCTTGACAAAATATTGATACATCCCAGATGATTTGCCTTGCATCCACTGTGCACTAGAATTTAACAACAACAAAAAAATAGATTATACTAAAAGAATAGTAAAAGTTCTTAGGTGATATAAAGATATGCAGTCTTTCCAACTTACCCATCAAGTGGATTTACAGCACCTGGGAACTCTTTTCCAAAAGATAACTTGTTTATTTTGTGACTTATCTGGATTTAGAAAAGGAATAGATTTAATTGTTTGTGTAGGAAGTTATGAACTAATACACCAAGCTCCCTGGCTAATTTTCAAATCAATAAAATGATGAAAATGCTCCAACAATCGACTCACGTTATATTCTCTTTGGAAGGCAGATACGTCATATACATGCATGTTAAATTGGTGGAAGCTTTTTCCAGGGGAAAAATGTATACTTCCAGCTACTTTATTGACTTCCAAGAAACCATGGATATTGCATCCTTCACCTTCTTCGTCCTTGATCTGTTGCATGTAGCCCTCTCTCTTGCACTGAAATACCATTACAATCAATTTATTCAAAATGTAAGGCATATTATAGATAGGATTGAAACTGTTTGCACGAATTTATAAGTTAACATGAAGTTTTAAAGCTCTCTCTGAAAAATGACAACTCTTTGGAAAAATGTAATAAGACTTCATTATTAATTGATGCCAGGCTTGCGGGCCACAATCTTTTTAAGTAGTGGGTTGACATGGAAGTATAGTGTCTTAGTCAATATTACTCGCATGCCGAGGTGAACCTGACATTTATTGACAACATCAGAAACATAACAGGTTTGACCCAGCATGCTACCCAATATTTATCCCTATTTATCATCAGACTGGAGGTTTGAATTATAAGAGTTCTATTATTAATTGCTCATTACTTCATTTATTCTTTATCTTTATTGATTATAAGTAATAATATATTGTCTGTGGATCATTATTTAATCATTTGTTGTAAAACATGGATATGTCTCCTAAATGTCTTGATATTTAATTTATGCTAATTTACTATATTGATGACAATCAGTACACCATGTTTATATTATATATACCATCATATGCACACACTTCCACAAATAAAGGATATATATATGTAGTCGTTATTACTATTTACTTCATATCCCAACATGACGTCTGCTACCTAACATGGTATTCTACACCAACATGAACCTGAGATCCGTCATCTAAAAACTTGACGGTCATCACCATTAGCTTATCCTCTTGGCATCGAAATGGGGTCGGCCATGGAATATCACTCCATATGGAGAAGGCCATGACATTAATATAGGAGTCCATATATACAAATTCTACCGGACACAGAGTGTGATCCACCATCCTTTAGGTGGAAAACAAGTGCACTACATGCAACTCCGAATAAGAAAACAAATAGTGAATGTACTTTGTGCTTTAGGCTTTAAACAAATTGGGAGTTAAAGCTGGCTTTAATAAAGAATCATTGTGAAACAAAATAAAACTGGCTGATGATAGCTAACTATTTTAAACTAGTTGGGTCAAGCTTTGTCAGAAGTTTGCATTTACAAGAACATCACAAATATAATTATAGCCATTGATGAAAATTACCGGTTAGGGTATCAGTTGTTAGCGACGCTAAATAGATTGCAACTTTAAAAATACTAATCTGTACTGAGAAGTGCTTATTAATGGAGACAGAAGGAAAAAGAAAAAACTAAGATGGCAAGATGTTAATTTGACCTGGTCAATCAAATCCGGGTTCATTATTCCCCAACGTTTCTTTTGATATGCTTCACGAACTTCTTCACATGAGTTACAGCAATCATGCTCAAACTGTAAAAGAAAAAATGCTATTGCCTATCAGTCAACACATGGTTTAATGCCATTTCGCTGCTGTTAGATTTTATAAATGAGGAAATTTGGCAAAGTGAAGACCAAAAGCAAGCAACAACAATCACGTCAAATGAGCATTTTGAGCTCTGATGCAACAAGCATACCTCTTCTGCACCATAACAAGAACCACAGTAGGTCTCATTGTGTTCTAGCCTGCCCCCATGCTTCTGTAAAGGCCTTTCGATCTGCAAAACACAGAAAAGTATAGAAGTTAAAGCCATATTTCAAATGTAAAATTGAACAGAAAATAATCAATTACATAAATAAAGGAAACAAGTATAAATCTGAAATAACTTCAAAAGAAACCGTAAGTTGCGTATACAGGTTGGATTATATGGTTGAGAACGGAAGCAAATGGGCTATTTGAACAATAAAAATAAAGGGTTAACCAATAAAGGGGCAACCATCTCCATCTATAAATCAGCATAAATAGCTTAAGAACCAATGGATCTTTGACTGATTGTGTCAATATATCATGTGGTACTACCGTAGTAATGTAGGCAAATGATTCGTCACAACACTTCATGAAACAGGTATGTCAATAGAATTTAGGACAATGCAAAAGCATGTTCTAATAATGTTTGGCGGTATAGTACTCAAGCTTATATTGCAAGCAGACCCGAAATGCTCAACTACTCTCTCTAACATAATTGTACGTAGGATTTTCATATGTTAAAGCCTACAAAATTTCCATGCAATAAATCCAATGCAGAACTTCAACCTATAGGCTATATCTCCCTTCTCTTTGTAGGCTAGGCTAGATGGATAAACTAAAGTCAACAATAACAATGAAGCAAACAATGCAACAAGCATTGCCTTTGTCTCGAATATCTGTGAAGGGACATCTTTTTAGTTTTAATTATGATTTAGATGATTAAAATTCTTGCTCAACCACAGTAGATTCTGTTTTTATATTAAGTGGAAAAATCATAAGTTAAAACCTTGTATTTATAGAAAGATGAAGTAAATCAACGTTTGGCTTGGTTTCATGGCCTTCTTTTCTTTTGCTTCAATTCGTAAGTTTTATAAATATGCATCTACATGCAATAAAACCTCTAGCATCTTAAAGATGGAACCTTCCCTCCTAACTTAACTCGGGAAGAATAGAATACCTATTAAAATATCTTCATTTATTTCGAATGTGCATACAATGGAAGTGCACTATCTCAAGTAGCAAGAAGTCTCTCAAGCACCAATGACAAGATGAAGCAAGAATCATTTTCTCCAAATAAATGCCTCATATAAAAGTAAAAAATTGTAAAAAGGAAGTCCGAGTACACCCATGAAATTTTAATGGCATAATATAAGAATTTCGGTCTATCTAATATTTACAAGAAGTAACCAACCTTGGTTGCACCAATACCACCCGGTCTTGATTCAATCACATTTCCAAGATGATCTAATCTTTTCTTTACTATGTCATGCCTCTGCAAAAAAGTCATTAGAATTATAGTGTTGACCATAGCACATATGCTCCTTGTATAGTTTCATTAAAACCTACAATAGGTAACTGCTGAAAAAAAATTTGGAAAGCATTGTGTATAAACCTACTATATCATAGTGTCGCTCACCACTGATATCCACAGCATCAAGACTAAGGAGCGAACAAGCAAGTGATGGAAAGGTGACATCGAACTGCATATAACACGTGAACTGCATTACTTGCCACAAAAGAATATAGCACAATATGTAATATACAATATTAAGTTCCTAGAAAAAACTCATTTTTAGAGAAATCAGGTATCATAGACTCAAAATGTTCAAACAGAAGTATAACAGCCTTTCATAACAAACTTATAAGCTGGAACTCTTCAAAAATATCATAAACTTGCAAACATGAATATCAACCTGAGAATATCATCTGTGTCTAAATACATTGCCATGATATGGAACCTAAATACTCAAGTGTAAATTTACTGGATCAGATAGCAGGCTAGGTTTTGCAAAAACAAGCATTCCGATAACAATGATCAACTTCAAACATGAGAAATAGGGATGGGAATATATTCTAAGCAGAAAATCTCATACTGGAGCTCTGGCGTGAAAATCAAATACTGACATTAATGCGTAGTTTTTCTCCTCTTGAAGTATCTACTACCAGCTTGCTCTCAGTACCTGAATATAAAAATAATCCTGCATTGAATTTTGTAAAGGTGAGCCACCTGTCAGCTACGTGATCTCCCAAGATATAGAGACAAATAAATGCAATGACTTCCAGCTTAAAAGGAAATTCAATGAGACCGGGCAAAATTCTTAGAATTGATTTGGAATTTAAAACATATTTGGAATTTAAAACGTAGTGCACAACAAAGATTCGAGGTGTATTTTTATTTTATTTTATTTTTTGTTGAAAAGGCCATAACCTAGATTCGAGGTGTATTAGTTTCAAATCTAGGGGTACAACTAGACACGGATATGTTAGACTGTGTTGGATCCTTATCTAGATATCATCCGGTTGGATCTAGGCTAAAAAATTGACGGATATGGGATGGTAAGGATATAGGTTCAAACAAATTGACATACGGATACGGTTTTATACAAATTACTAGAATGCGGAGATCTATACTAGCACGGATTCGGTTTCGGATTCAGATACAAGTTACGATTCGGACTCGGTGAACTCGCAGCTTTCCAAAACCCTAGAATACTTTCTATATCGATTTTTAATTAATATATAACATATAATAATATATATACATATAAATAAATAAAATAACAAAGGTTGTTATTAAACAATTGCTTAAGCAAAAATAGAACCCCTAATTATTTAAGCTAATAATAATTAAACATTAGATTATAATATTATATAAAAGCAAAAATAGATATATGAGCAACCGCGATGCCTTTAAATCACACGGGAAAGCCTTAATTTTTGTGGAAAGAGAACCCCTAATTTTTTCCGGTGTGATCCAATTTAAATGATCGATCCATAATGTATCTAAAATCCAATTTAAATGATCAATCCAATCCCTACGAACAATACCAATTAAAATGATCAAAACCGATACGTGACAGGTCGAATCATGAAGTCTGTGAATTATTATTTGATCTACTTAATTATGAAAATCAGGATATCACAATTCTAATACGTAAAACTTGAGCGAGTCAGAAATAATCTACTCTAATTAGCGAATCCGATACGATTCATGGGTGGTTTCAGCAAATCCATGTTTCATAGGATCTAGATCTACATACGGATACAAATATGGATGTTTCAATTACAATTTTATTCAAGTATGTCTATATATTTATTTTTAAAATAGGCAAATTAACTATTTTAAGCTAATTGTGTTTTGCTCATAATGTTCATCTAAATCTTATAATAGATGACTTAATATTTATTATTCATAAGTATTGAATCTTCATTGATTATATAGTTATAATTATAACTTAATAAGGATTAAAAAGGATTAAAGAAATTAATTAAAAAATATTTTACCAAGAAACGGAGTGGGGGGTGTCGGTGGTGCATGCACACCCTAAATTTTCAACATTCGCGTATAGTCTTGAGGCGCTGGAAATTTTGCCTTCACTTGCGAAACCATTATAAATTTCGATTGCTAAAATTAAGAGCAACAAAACATTTGATTCAAATTCAATTTCTGAATAAGTTTTGATTTTATGGAATTTGCTCCTAATAAAATTAAGATCCATTTTATTAAAACTTATGAATCCTATATAAACTCAATATACACAACCAACAATTACCTATAAACCATAAAATTCATCCTTTTAAACAAAACATCATGAACCCTTCGTGTTTCATCATTACATCATCATCATAAACGACTCTTCTCATCCAAATGATGTCGGCTACGAAAAAAACTCTAGTAAAGATCTGATAAAGTTCTACGATCGGTTGTCAACGTTACGTCAACTCTCTCCAAATAAGAGTCAAATTCCTTGTTCAAAAAATTGTGAAGAGAGAGGCTTGTCATGGTCCTAGATGACCATTTGGTATCCTCCAAATTCTCATAGATTATGAAACTTTCATGTTTAATACACGCAAATCATCCTTTAGTTATCCGATTATTTAATATATACCAATTCAATCAGGTTCCACTCCTTTACTTATTGCTTTCCAAGCTCCAACTTAGTCCATGATTCTATTTTAATATTCACACTATAGTCTCACAAAATCAAGTTGTATCAATAAGATGAATAATGTAAGAATTCTAATATTAATTGTGATTAATGTATTTTGATTATTACAAGCCATGTTGCATGGATTCGTTGTCAAGGCGACTTAATCCATATCGAATTCATATCGGAATCTTATCTATACCGGATTTATCCGGATTCCTTGAGGTTATTTGAGGAACTCATTTTGGCACGTTCTAAAGCTTATGTATGTTCTCCAAGTTGGCTCATTTTTGCACATTCTAAAGATTATATTATGCTCTCAATGTATCAATGTATGCATGACTAAAACATCAACTATCTATGTATCAAACTATGAATATTTAGTTTAATATTGCTGATATGATAACAAGAATTATTATGTATAAATATTTATACGATAAAACCTTGAGTATCCTAGCCAATTGCATCCTGAATTTATTGAAAATTGGGAATCCGCGAATCCGTGAACCGGACTCATCATATCCCGTATCCGTGTCTCTATCTATGATGCGTAGGTTACATATTGATGGTCTTTTAAATAAAATATGTTTTAGCATGCATAATGTTCCCAATTCCTGTTAAAGCAATTTAAGTTCAATTTTGTTGAATATTATATTTTTTTGACTTTTCCAATCGCTTATAATGTAATATGTATGGATAAAGACTCGGCTAAATTGCATATAAATACATAAGGTTTCAACCGTTTGACAATAAATACCTAAGTTTTTTTGAGTAGCACAAAAATACCCAACGGTTTGCTCCGTTAGCACTTAACTATCTACCGTTGGCAAACCATCAGAATATTTCTTTTTTGATCCCCACGTGCATTGCAAGTGTTATTTCTTAACCATTTTGCCCTTCAAAAATTTCTCAGTGAGGGATGAGGGCGGCGATGGTCAAGACGGAGGCAGCGGGGAAAGGAAGCCATATCCATGGGGCTTAAGAAAAGATATCCCAAAAAGAGACGAGGATAGGAGAGAGGGGGGAGTGAGGGGGCGGTGGTCAAGGCAGGGAATGGCGATGGTCGAGACGGGGAGCGGAGTTGCGAAGAGAGGAGGCTATGACTATGGGCTTGAGAAAAGATATCTTAAAAAGAGGTAAAGGCGGTGGTGGTCAAGACAGGGAGCGGCGGAGAGGAAGCCATGGCCATAGAACTTGAGAAAAAATTTCTTAAAAAGAGAGCGGGAGAGAGGGAGAGGAGAGAGAGGGGAATGAGGGCGGCGGTGGTCGATGTAGGGAGCGGCGGTGTCGATGCAGGGAACGGCAGTGGTTGAGACGGGGAGTGGCGAAGGGGGGAGGCGGCCATGGCCATGGGGTTTAAGAAAAGATTTCTCAAAGAAAGGAGGGCGACAGTGGTCGAAGCAGAGGGCGGCGGTGAGCAAGCGGGAAACGGCGGAGAGAGGCCATGTCCATAGAGCTTGGAGCTTGAGAAAAGATTTCTCAAAAAGAGAGAGGAAGTGAATTTTTTAGGCTAAATTGCACAAATGTATCCATGAACTTTCACATTTTTTGTGATTGATACCATAAACTTTAATAATTAGAGATGACTACCATGAACTTTTTTTTGGACATAAAAACCATACGGCGTCAAATATGCTGCATGAATGGACCGTTATACCCCTCGATTTTTTATTAATCTTTTGTCAATTTAAAATGTTTTATTTAATTACCCTTTCCTTTTTTTCTCTCATGGTCACAAACTCTCATCAGCCTCCTCGTCCATGCCGACCTCCGCCTCTCCCTCGGCTCCGCCGCCACCAAAGACATGCAGGCCTCTTATCTTCAAGATCCTCAGCAATGGCCGCGGATTCGAAACCCTCGGCAACCTAATCGAAGCCACCGCGTGGCGCCTTCTCGCCGATCCAATGGACCCACCTTCGACCCCACCAGCCCCCAACGCTCCTCCCCCATCTCCCTCCATGACACCGCATCTACCCTCTTCGTCGTCTCCTCCCTCTCCGGAGCCTCCACCCTCCACGAGCAGCTCGCCTCCTTCCTCCGATTCAACATCTTCCCTCCCCTTCCGGACCTCGCCGACTCCGGCGACAAAGGCGGACCCATCATCTTCTCAAACGCACTGTGGATCAACGATCGCCTTCGCAGATGTCGCAGTCCCTTCTTCTTCGAAGAGGCTAGCCCTTAGTTTTCTTTGCTTTTTTCTTTTTTCTATCTTTTTTGGAAACTGTCTGAGAATACAATGGTAAAATGGGGAAAAACAAGTCAAAAATTGTTGTCATGGCAGATAAACATAACGTTTGCAGATGAAAGAAAAGTTGATGGCATTTAGTTGCAATCGGTGGTGATAGTTCATGATACTTGTTTGTAATTAAATTAGTTCATGATATCAATCGCAAAAAAACGTGAAAGTTCATGGGTACATTTGTGCAATTTAGCCTTTTTTAAAAAATTGACCAATCAAAGTGTGGAGGGTATAACGGTAATTTTTCAATTTCCATTAACACCATCAGGTATCAAACTGCTAGTGTCAATGATAAGTACTTATGTGCAATTCACATAAACATATGTATTTATCTGTCAAACGGGTAAAACCTTGAGTATTTACTTGCAATTTAGCTTATAAACTCATAATATATTCTTTAGTTAGTCATTTTATTAATCCTTAAATTAACTAGATTATGCTATCATTAATACTTTACTTTAGAACTACTCAAGAAAACGGCAACAGTAAACATTTTATGGTTTTGTGATTGGTGAAATTGAGCAAAATGATAGCATTAAATAAATATTTGTATTCGTGACTGTTATTTTATTCTAAATTTAAGAGGAATTGTTGAAACCTTTACATCATTTCTATATGAAACTTTTGTGTTACATTTTAGTCCATATTTACAAGCCTCACGAAGGATTCATAGCTCCATCTCTCACACTACCTAAAACATTCCAGTATATAATCCATGAAAAGTATTCTTTCAAGAGAAAAATCATACCAAGTGCCACCCAAAAAGAAATTTTTTCTTAGTACTCTCGTTTGTTTTACATATTTATTAGTTATCAAAACTAAATTCATATATGTAATCATTACTAAGAAGCAAATATGAATATGGTCATATGTCTATATGTAATCGGTGTTCGTGACAATACATCTCCATATCACATACTACTTGCAGAAAATATACATCACATCACATCATCGGCCACCAAAAGAAAGATCAATATAACAAATACTTCAAATTTACAGAAGAAATCTATATTTCTGAGTACCAAACTCTCACCAAGCTTGAGGAATAAATGCATGTCATGGACAACAAAATGTATTACTATGGCATTTTGCATATGCAACAACAATTCTAACTAGTGACCACTGAGGTATGGAACAATGTCCTATAGGATTTGGCTTTATGGACACGTTTAAAAAGATTGAAGTTCAATAAGTGATGGAATGAATACCTATTACAAATAATTTAAGAAATGTTTACTGGCTACTTCAGAAATTTACACTAAAATACAACTATTTTTCATTATTATGCAATAAGAATATGTACATGTTAATTATTGGTTGTTAATTAGCTATTGATAAATTAAAACGCTACATTTTAATCAATATGCATTAGAAATATATTTATGAAGCAATTGTTCGTTGGAACGTCAAATGTAGCGCTCTGGTTACTCGATGCCAGAAAGTCAGTGTTGACCTATCAACTCAAATTACATAATTAGTACTTATACCGAATATCGAAAGAAGCTTCGCTATAGCATTTCTGATTTTTTGTGCACTCAGGACAACAATTGGTGATGCACTCAAATGGATGCTCGGCAAACAACAAACTTAGGCAAGCACCTTAGTTAATTTTGCCAATTTGGAAATCACTTCAATCAATCATGTTACAATTTTTTAGTTAGATTTTTTATTGTGGGAAAAGGGGGCATTTGCATGACTCAAGTCTAACAAAAAAAGGGTTATTATGATCAACAAACGGTTGCTTATAATTTGCCTATTTAGTGTTTGCGTATTATAATACACCCGTAATGCATTTTTGCATGACTTTGATGGAAACGTTCTCCTATCCTGCTGTCTTTATTTCATACCTTAGACTTGAGCATAATTTCCTATCAACCTATCATTCCTTACCCTCTTTTACCGACTTCTTCCACAAATCTATATGAAATAAAGATTCTAAAATGGTGAAGGTTCTAAGATACCCCCTCTCTTGTCCATATTTTCTTCACCCAAGAACGTAGCATTCTTCAAGAAAGGATCGATGTCCCATCAACAAATGTAAAACTTTCTAAAATTCTTACATGGAGCATTGCATAATAGCCTATCCCATTTTGATTAGGAAAATGCTTAGACGGTGAAGGTTCGCATGAACTTGTTTAGTAAACGGGACTTGAATCTTAAAACTAATCATCATATTCCTAGAAATGGGCTTCGTCGATCATGTGTCAACAAATTTAATACAGCATTCTTATCGCATCACAAATTTTAAAAAAGTTGTTAAAGTATTATTGCATGATTGCATCAGCAACAACAGAAATAACAAGCCTTTATCCAAACTCCTGAGGCGCACCACATGACCTTCTTCGACCATACTGCTCAGCTAAGACCTTCTCCTCGATTGAATTAGCAAGTATGATAATTCATATTCGTTTCGGTCTACCTCTATCCCTTCCCTTGGTGCACCAATAAGTACTAATTTACCTCCTTACTGCGCGTTTATAGGCACCTATTGCACATGTTTAAACTATCTCAATCACTCTTCTCTCATTTTATCCTAATTGGGAGCGACCTCCAACTTCTTCAAACATCACTCATTTCTTATCCTAGCATTCTCGTTTCAGCTACAGCCAATTTTCAAACATGTTGTTTCTTTATCGGCGTCTTATAGAATTCACAGGATTGAAGAGAAATCAACTAAATGGCTATAAACATCTCAGAGCAGTGCCTTATAATATGTCCAATAACTGAACGGCAAAAAAAAAGTATTAAAGAGAGAGAAGAGGAGGAGAAGGGCTCACTGATCTCGGAGATGAAGAGGAAGATCATAACAATGGTGGAAATGATGGTGATAAGCCCCCCTGAGAGCGTCCTGCTGTAGAAATCCTCGTTTATTTTAGGGTAGGCGTCTAAATTTCTCACCTTGTTTAGGATCTCCATCTCGAAACCCTAGAAAGGTGGAAGCTTTGAACAAATCTAGGGTTTCGAGAGCCCCTTCACTCTCGCTTTCTTTCTTTCTTTGATTTCTTCGTTCGTATAGTGGAAGGGGGTGATTTCTAATTAAAAAAAATGTTTAAGTGTGTTTTTTAACCAGTTGCTCAAATGTCCGACAGATGGACCAAAATACCCTTGATCTGTTGTAGCCATTGGCCTGGAAATTGTATCATACGCAAAATTATGTAATTCAATACTTCTTGCGACTCATAGGGGGTGTGCGGGGTTAGATCTTAGATGCACAAGAGAGGAAGCTGATTGTCACAATTTAACCCTTTCACTACAAATTCATGGGTCCACTGGGTGTATGTGTGTATGGATGTGTTGTATGTATAGGTTAGACTTCTAGGCCAGTTCAAAAAATAATAAATTCGTAAGTCTCGCGTGGTCTTGTAGCCAAGTGATAAAACCTTCTTTCGGTTAAGCAAAAGATCAACGGTTAAAAGATTTCAAAATCATATAAAAACAGGTACACATGCTTTGGACCGCAACAATCAAGATGGACTATGAACTTTTTGACCAATATAGAAAATATTTTTTCCCTAAACCATTTACAGCCACATTTATCATATCATATCACATCATATTATATTATATATTAAATAAACACTTAATTAGCAGTGTAGATGGTAAATACTCATGAAAGTGATATATTAGACATACTCCTACTACCATTCTCATATATAAATATTTATTTGTAGGTAATATAATACAGCAGGTACTAGTTAAAGATAAAAATTGAGCAGGTAGATGATTAAGCAGAAGTGACACAATAGACAAGTAACCTGTACAAACAATGTCAGAAACAGAATCCTCACATAAACTTATCTCCTACTAATAAACACCCAAGTGCATGCTCAGATTAGGTTTACAAAATAAAACACCAAAATTACATCCTTCTACTGATACAAGCACTTAAAACAGCAGTAAGTGAAACCAAATGGAAGCGAAACAACACAAACTAGTGTCTTGATCGCTGAGATCTCCTTACACCTCTGGGGACAGCAGCCGTTGGTTCAGCTTCAGATTGGGTATTGTCCTCCAAAGCCTCAGCTTTGCAGCTCCTCAATCTTTTGTTCCGTTGTATCGGAGGATCTTCATCTGCAATTGCATTATTCACTTCTTCAGCTTTAACTCTTCTCAGCCTCTTTCTTTTCGCTACTTCGTCTGAAGCCACATTACCTTGAGCTCCATGTACATTTTCATTTTCAGCTTCCTCTTCTTCATTGGATTCAGGAAGTTGCCAGGCTCTTCCGCAGCCAGGACACACTCTTGCAACCTATATTTGATTCGTAGTAAGGAAAAGCTAATAGAAACCCCCTATTATTTTTACACTACACACACTCATGAGAGAGAGAGAGAACCTTCCGTTGCGAAAATTTCTTCTTTAAACAGTAATCATGAATTCTTATTGTGCACTCTGTGTTGGAGCATGTCACAACCTGCAGTCAAATTATCAGATTTGGGTGAGAATGAATGTGTGAAGTTGCTTGATGAAGACAAGATATCACATATTATGGCAAAATAAAGCATGACAAACATCAACTTCATGTAAACCTCTATTAAATGCTGGTAAGATCAAATAGGAGAATTAAAAGAACCAAAGAATTTAAGCATTATCGTCGACTTCTATCGGACAACAAGTAACCAATAAGTTTCTACAACTTCAACAGGAATGCTCATGGTCTCCTCCACTTCTATTTATTTGTCCAAAGACTCCGAACCTTCAATCTAAAATTTGAGATAGGAGCTTAGTGATCTAAATAGAGCATGTAACTTTAGTCTGAATGTGTATCAACTCATTATGTACTTGTCTAGATCACTCCCTATGCTCCGATGAATGTGAGCATTCATTGTTCTACTTTCCTAATTACAGCTCTTATTTGCCCTGAAATACTCACACAGGTGGAATAAAAGAAGTATCTAAGATCCAGAAATAGATATTTAAGGTAACAACAATCAGATGAAATATTACCGAAAGACAATAATAATGGAGTGGATGAATCTAAATCAAGTGAAAGAGAAGATAGAAGAATGAATGAAAAGATTTCAACCCTTACAGTTCATAAAGAACGAAAAGATTGTGCTCTATTCAGATAATTCTGAAATTTAGTCAATAGAATTATGGACCGTAGTATGCATATTGCAATTGGATTTTTTTTGTAGCTCAGAATGTACATTTTGAATATTGCAGCAGCACATGAAAAGCAAAACCAAATACCTTACCTTGCTATAATTTTCAAACCATTGCTTTCAGTGCCCGTATTCACTCCAGTGACTCCACTTAAGTCTGATATCCGTCTACTTCCCGATTTTTTTTTAAAATATATGATAGACAATTAAAACATTTAAGGTGAAACACAAAACCAAAATAGGGAATAGCGAAGAATAAAGAAAGCAGATGTATATAATTCAGGCTAAATTGCATATAAATACCCAAGGTTTCATGCTTTTGACAGATAAATACCTATGTTTCCATGAGTAGCGGATAAATACCCAACGTTTTGCTTCGTTTGCACTTAACCTCATGCCGTTAGTCAACCGTCAGAATATTCCTTTTTTATTCCCACGTGCATTGCACGTGATATTTCTGGACCATTTTGCCCTTCTTCATCTTCTCCTCAAATTGAACCCAAATTCTAGCCCTTTCCTTCCTCCTCTTCTTCTCAAATTGAACCCTAATTCTAGCCCTCTCCTTCTTAAATTGAACCCTAATTCTAACATGCGAAGCAACTAGACTTCCCTCTTAAAAACCATGTTTCCTTTATAAATATGCAAAAGAAAAAAGAAAAGAAGAAAAAGAGAGAATTGCATAATTATATTGGAGAGGGTTGATTTTGAAATGGGTAGATTTGGGACTAGGGTCAGAGAAGGGTGATGATGTGGGAACTGTGTTGAGATCAAGAACTATGGGTTTTGAGTTGAGATATTTCTTTCAATCTTCGTTGATTGAGGAGGTCGATGGGTGGAAGAAGAGTGAGGGCGGCGGAGGAGGGAGAGCGGATGAGAGAGCAGACCAAGGCCATGGGGCTTGAAAGATTTCTCAAAGAGAGAGAGAGGAGAGAGAGCGATTATTTTTATTTTTTTTATTTTTTTTGACCAGTCAAAGGGAAGGGTACAACGGTAATTTTGTAATTTCCGTTAACCCCATCAGGTATCAAACTGCTAGTGTGAAAGATAGGTATTTATATGCAACTCATAAAAACTAAGGTATTTATGTGCAATTTAGCCTATAATGTATCATGTGTGAGAGAGAGAGAGAGAGAGAGGGAGAGGGAGAAGAACAAATCTAGAGGGCATTTATGTGTAACTATTTTACGACATGTGTTACCTAAAGTGGTGGAGAGGACTATTACATCACAGATCAGGAGGTTGCTAAAGAAAATAAAGGTCATAGATGCTGTTATCATCATTTGGGGTAAACTTTAACCTTTAGTCTTTTTACAAAATACCTAGTAAATGAGAAGATACAAGGAAGAATTCTGTGCAAAACGTTAACAGAGATAAGCAGACCTTTACTCCGGCCTCGTTGCATACATCACATGAAGGAACTTCATTAATACGGAACCAGCTACGTAGGTCAAGAAAGGATCGAACACCAAGTCCAATTTCACCATCTGAGGTAGAGCAGAGCCATTGGTCTTGTATGAGATCGTTGAGAGTTTTCTCCTTCTGAGATATTGAAAAACTCTTAAATGCAGCAGGGACATGGGCCTGACTCCCTTGTGAATCTTGCCCGGCTTGGACCTGAAACCAAAATAATAGCATGAGGATCAAAAACCAAAGATGGAACAAAAAAGTGCCACTTTAATTTCAAAGGAAAACCATTAGTATCCAAGAAATACTTCAAGAATACACAAAATACTGAGTGTCACTGGTACTAAGATATAATAAAGACCAGTTATTTGTGATGGCACATTCTTGCTCAATTTGGGCATTCAAACATCATCTATGTTGATTATCTAAGTGGGAAAAGGATAGCAACTAAATCATGTACCTACTGGATCTTATATGGTGAAATCGAAAAACTAAGAAACAAGTTATGCAAAAGATGCTGAAGGACATATCTAAACACTGAAAGGGATGATTATTTCTCAAAAAGTGGACGCACTAACTCCAGGCGAAGTCCTCGACTGTAGCCTGCGGTGCACATAGCAGAGCATCTCAAACTTATTGAGGTCACCCTCAAACATCCCTACATTTGGAGGCATGTGACCTTTTCCAACTGCAAATCTACATCTTGTTAACAGGAAATACTTTTGAAATGAAAAATTTAGAACAGGAAATACTTTTGAAATGGAAAATTTAGGACGAAGAAAGAGAAAGAAAGAAGAAGCCAGAGAACTCAGCCTTGACAGAGAAACAAATAACTCGATATTCAGATCTTAATTCTCAATAATCTCTTTTTATTCTCCAATTGAAGACTTAATCCGAGACCAACACAAATTCCTAATTCAACTGCCATAACTCAATTTTCAATCTAGGTTCACAGGAAACAAATTTCATTCTCAAATTGTCCAACTTTTAAGTACAAAGAGGACTTATAGTATACGGAATATGGAGACCGAATTCAACTAAAATTCCTACTCACAAATTCTAAATAAAGATACAAAAAGAAGGCAACAACAACAAAAAGACTTCTATCCCAAAATTTTGGAGTTGGCTACATGAATTATTTTCTTCCATTAAATTATCTGTCATATTCTTTTTAGCTGCCTCCATAAGGCATCCAAAATCATTGGTTAGTTAGGGGGGGAAACAAAATCTTTACTCAATAAAAAATGTTCGCCTCTACGGTCAAATTAAGAACCCTAAAAAACAACAAACAACAATAAGCATCTATCCTAAAGTTATAGGATAGGCTATATGAATTATTTTCTCCCAATTTGCTATATTAAGGGCTGCCTCCTCAGATGAATAGGAAACTAAATATATATTTTTTGACATATTTCATCCATGTTTATCTAGGGCTACCTCTACATCTTATTGCACCAACAACTACAACTTTGTCACTTCTTCTAACCGGCGCATTTATTGGTCTCCATTGCTCATGGGCACTACTTCCAACTTCTTACATTTATTTATCATCCTATCTTCTAGACTATTGCCATAGTTCATCTCATTATTGATTTAACTATACACATTTTCTGGGCATCTTCTCTCTTAAAGAGTCATACTCTAATTAAAACATGAACTCCCAATCCAACACAGATACTAACAAAGGATAACGATGAAGTCCTAAACAAATTTAAAATTCTAAATTAAACTATACGATATCATAATCTACAAAAATCTCTAACTAATTTAGAGATAATTGTTAGTTATATGTACGCGCTAAAGGCCATTACTGTACATGAGATGTATATTGTAGTGGATGATTGGACATATATAGGGAGGACTTTCTTGCTCGACATGATAGTATGCTATCTGGTTACTCTTTATCTTAACATGTACACTGATTGTCTCTCTGTTACATGTTGATAAAGCCCTTAGGATGAATACTTGACTACCAGGATTATGATGCAGATCATACTAGTGGGGACAGAATAGTCGATAAGTACATCCTTCAAATGTTCCTAATCGTGGGTGTATCGAGACAGGGCATCGATATACCAGAGTAGACTAGCGTATAGCTTCTCGACCCATATAGATGGGCGATGGATGATCCAATATCCATTGGTGTTTGACATCAGAGATAGTATACGGGTGCTCAGTGGAGACTGTGTACACTGAATGTACTCGCCGAGAACTCTCAGATGGTATTATACCTCACGTCATATGGCAGTTCTCTGGTGACACTGGTACAGGTTAGTCTGTAGACCCGAGATCGTCATAGAGACTTGTGTGATTCCCACTGTGCTTTGATTTCCACCTTACCACGTTCAATAGAACGTGCAAAACGGTGGCTTTTGGGTACAGTCCCGAATCACATAGAGGCAATAAGCGATAGGAGGGGTTTCGTCTCTCCCGGTATTGGGGGTTGATGTTGCGCTGTGCTCGATTGGCTATAACAGGAAGTCCCTGGCCAGGGCTGCTTCGGAGATATACTGGTAAGTGTTATCAGTAGTTTCTCGACCCGTTATGAGCCTCATATCGACACGACTTATCGAGTTACTGGGGTCTGACGTTTACCATCCCTAGACGAGATATGCGACATATCAGACGAAGAGACCGGACTGTACGGTAGTGTTACTGATTGGATTCGCAGGAGTGAGCAGGCTTGCTTGTTGATTTTCTGATCGCTCAATACCCGGATAGCCGTTACGTTTAGCAGACCGCTTGCGGCTTGTGGGTGTTTAATATGATCATCACCTACTGCCGGCGTATTGACGAGTCTTTAGAGTCCTACACAGATGTTTCCTGGTTCATGCGAAACAGAGTAGGAGCACATATGTGATATGTGCTGGACCGAGATTGATACGAGTATGTGATACCGCATCCTATTCTCACGATATGTATCAATTGGTTATATGTGATATAGCCGGGTTATCGGATCAAGAGTTGATTCGATAAAAGGATACATTTGATATTAGTCGGTTATATGTGATATAGCCGGATTATTAAATCAAGTATTGATTTAATAATATAATGTATAATTATATATTTGATATATTACATTACATTAACTAATATTAGCTCACTTAAGCATTACTTTTTCTCACTTGATGATGCATTGATATATGTATGATATATGTTAATTGTATTGTTTTCTTATTGCACAATATGTGTGTGTGTGATATATATTATTGTGACATGCTTGGTTACACATGCAACATGTATGTATGAGACTCATACCATGCTAGGATTTAAGTTAGGGTTTATATTTATTAAGTAATTCAAACAATGGTATTTTGTCATGGTTGATATTTTGTACATACTAGATAACCATTGACCAAGTCCACTTGTTTGTCGAGCTTAAGATATTTTACAACCCAACCTTAACTCATAGCTATGGTTAAGTCTCTACAATGGTTAGTGCATGACATATGCCAACCATGGTTGCATTTCTAACATTATCTCTTTGTTCGTCACTTCATCTTCCCCTTCCTAATTTTTGAGCTCTCTTGATTTTTGATAAGTGATGAAACCTTGTGAGAAAAATAAATCTAAAGTGAGACCACTTCTTACTTCATTATCCTCTACTACTTGCCACTTGGTTTAGGGTGTTTGTTTCACTAATCTCACCATTAGTGAAGAGGTAGCATGAGCTAGTGTCTCCTCGACGTAGATCATTTTCGGCATCGAAAACTTCGAAGCAAGCTTGTTCTTTTCTCTAAGGAACCCTTTCTTGAGTTCGGGAGATCACAACTCGCAGCGAACTGACTACTACACGGAGCTTTTGAAGTGAAGGACCGGTCTACAAAGGTTGTATTCCGTATTCACTTTACTTGCAAAGTAGTTTGCATTTCATTCCTTCCGATTTCTAGTTAAAGATTCTAAGTTAGGATTAGCTAGAACGGCAAATTTTTGAATTTGGCATGGACGATACCTCCCGAAACCTTACTGCCATCCTAGGTAACCCTCCAGTGGTATCAGAGTCATGCTAGAAATTTAGACGGATTTTGTTAAGATTACGAAACCGCAATACTCCGAAACTTGAAACGCGAAAA
Source organism: Agapanthus africanus (assembly GCA_030015575.1). Lineage (NCBI taxonomy): Eukaryota > Viridiplantae > Streptophyta > Magnoliopsida > Asparagales > Amaryllidaceae > Agapanthus > Agapanthus africanus. The sequence continues at coordinate 665,473,254 of CM057340.1, forward strand.
TGAAGTTTCTGTCGAATTTAAAAGGTTGTCAAAAAAAATTTTAAACAAGTACAGAGTGATGTATGAGATATATCAAGAACACCATGAAAATTTCAGGGGGTAAGCTCGGATTTTGGCCGAGATCATGTATGTTGGGGCCGGCCACTTTTTTCCAGAATTGCCTGAAATTTTTTTTGTGTTCCAGTGACTTGGTTTTGGTGTTTCAGGTGTTGTTTGTTTTTGCTAATTTTGCATGTGATATAATCTTACACTATAAGCAATTCGGAGTGTTTTGTATTCGTAGTTTTAACAATGTTTCGGGTTATTCACATATTGTCTAGGCGAACTTAAAAAGTTCGATCGAATGTCAAAAACTCATTTTTCCAAATTTAACGTATTCGGAAAAATATGCAACTAATTTTATGAACCCTCTAGAAGAATGAAACCCTAACTCGACTTTTTGGATCGCGGAACCGCGGTCATACCCTATGGTTTGCCGCAGTTCCATGTCAACATGAGTGAGGCTTGGGTCTGCCCTTCTACGGCTGGTGCATAGGTACTGTGGCATATTCTGGATATTATTAAAACTGTGCTCAAGTGTTGAGCTGTCGGGAAATTGTGGGACTTTGATGAATCGATCGAAAAGTTTAACCTCGTCCGGATATTATGTGATGGGATACAATACTTGGAATCCACAAAAGTAGTTATGAGATAACTAGTTTGAATTTTATAAATCTAGCAGTTTAGTCTCATTTGATCGGTTGCCACGGGATTTTGATGTGATCAAAAGTCCGTCGCAATCACGTAGCGTACGCGGATACTCGCTGGGTAACCTTATTAGATAGCCACGCCCCATAGCCCCGACCAAATGACTGTAGGAAAACCCCGTCGCCAAAAGCATTCGTTCGGGTGCTCGCGGCAGCGGTGTTCCGCCTTAGTGCACTTCGTCGACAGTATCGGGGGATGCGACCGTCTACTAAAGTTTCCGACGAGCATTCGAACAGGATGTCGGAAATCTTGTTGAATTGCCCGACTTGTTATTGGAAAGTGTTTTCAATATAGAGACTAAAATGCGGGATTTATAATTGTTAGGCATGCGATATCTAAGGAATTCATTTGGTTAGGCATGTGATGTCTAGGGTGGTTGCGGATTCCAATTGTTGTAGTTTTCACTTTCTTTTCTGCGACCGTAAGTGTAATATGTGGTGTATCGCCGGTTCGTTGTTATATGTCAACGACAATTTGGATACGCATATTTACTTACGTTGATGACATGTGATGTTATGTGTTGCTGTAATATATTATATTGGATCGTCGTGTTTTGAATAGTCGAGACTTTTATGTGAGATGAGAGTTTTTTATTTTCATTCATGTAAAATTCATTGTATGGAATATTCTTTTATTGGGACACTTCCGGGTTGAGGATGATGTCACCATTGTATATTATTTACTTTTCCGCATTATGATAGACCCAAGACGGGGAGCACAACTAACCGAATTCTGGAGTCCAGTGGGAGACCATCTCGAAGTGTCGAGACCGGGTCTCCTAACTCTAGAATTGGTAGAGTTGCTTACCGCTCTCGTAGGGGTCTAGGGATGTGGGTTTGGCTATTCATCATGACCGTAGAATCCGTGTTTTATACAGGCTTAAAATAAAACCCGAAAATCCTAGTATATCCAATATTTCATGTTGTATTCTGCTGCGATATTCTGTGATGTGATCACTGTATATGTTGAAATAGATACTGGATATAGTATATGTGATATATTATATAGACGTTGCTTATGTTTTACACCCGTGCTAGCCCTGCCCCGCTCTGCCGTTAGTTACCTAACCTAACGGTGCATGAGAGGACATCGAGGCGAATGCGAATGGCATAAACGTACGTTGTATTTATCTGTGATGTTTAGGTAACTTAAAATGATGGGACTTCATTAATGAGATTAATGAAAGAAAATAAACCTAAAGATATTGTGAAATCGAATTTTCAAAAACAGGTAGCTCTAGTTGTTGCTTTGCATAGCGGTATTCCTTGTATAATATCCAGCACCTTATTCGATAAGGAAAGAGCCAAGATCCTTCACCCGGAGCGACCTCTTTAGCAATAACTGGCAGATGCTACAACCCTCGGTTTTGCCTTTTGATTGTGTCTATAGTTTTTGCTTTGCATAGTGGTATTTGTGAAATATCATGCACCTCATTCGATGAGGAAAGAGCCGACGATCTCTTCACCGGGAGTGACCTCTTTAGCAAAACTAGTAAAAGCCTCAAAAACACTCCATTTTAAATCATTTGACTCTACAACGATATCAAGTTCATTACACAAAAGGTTCTCTTAAAAACCTGTCGTAGCCCTCCGTCATTTCAGATAAGTATTTCATAGTATTCGTGCTACGTTTGTTGGCTTTCGTCAAGGCGTAGTGTGCGGTAGCTATTTATGCTTATCTACATAAGCATATGATGCGATTGGATTAGGGTAGTCGTGCGACTTTGTTGGCTTTCGTCAAAGATCGTGCGGGTAGGTTTAATGCAATCAGGAAATGTACGGGTTGAACTTGACTAGCACCCTATGGTTTGTTGGCTTTCGTCAAGATCATAGGATGCTAGGGGTAAAATATTATCGAGAATTTCAAGTGTTGAAATTTGCAATGAGATTGCATACCTTCTATGAGATAGTTGGATCCCGATACCCACTGCGAATAAGAGTTACTCCTGGAAGAGTTTTATACATTACAATTAGCCGATCAAGTAGGTGTCTAGAAAGGTGTCAACGGGGTTACGCCCCTGAAAAAACGAGGTTTATTTTAATTAGGTCCGTGCGATAGCACGGGAAACCTCCCTCAAAGTACCGGCACTGGCCTGGCTGAAAGATTGGCGAACTTGTAGGGTGTAATTAATCCCGGCTAGTCTTTCCTTTTAGGGTTTGAAGGAAGATTTGATAAAAACGGTGGGAGCCATCCTGATTAGATAAAATAATAACCAATCTAATCTTACAAAAGGATACGCTGAGTGTTTTCTTCTCTCTCTCCAGATAACGACCATATCACGCCTTAATCAAAATAATAATACGGATGTATTGACCTAACCCACTTGTTATACTGCGCTGGGAAACGTTGGTCCCGCTCCAACTTATAATTGTTATAAGACCGAGCAGAAAATAAGGAATTACCAGAATTCCCATACCGCCCAAAGGAAGAAAGTGCATGATGATACATTTTCTTCGAGTGTTCATTACCGAGAACCGTTTCTCAGTATCTTTACGTCCTGGGTATGAGATACCGGATCAAGATCTCACATATGTAATATATTACATAGACTACAGATAGATAGAGAACTGAGAATGGGTGATAAGTTTCAAGAGTTGGAAACGATGCAATTGTTGCAGCCAAAGCAGTTGGCAGTTATCACCCTGTATTACCAAATACATTGATTCCGAACGAATGTTATTAGATATCGAACCTGATATACAATATCATATCAGTCTCTTTATTTAGTAAAGAATGATATAATTTTGTATTGTTGGATAATGTTTTGAACATTTCCTATATCAAGAGTTGATCGGTTCAGGCACGTTATCTAAAAGCATATACGTTCTAAATCAAACTACAGTTCTTAACGTACAGAACACACACAAAAGGAAGAGTTCAGAAATGAACGAATCCTTCTTGAGGCATTGTAAACTAGGTCATATCAATGCGACCCGACTAGCTACATTAAGATGCATATTTAAATCAGTTTGAACTTACATCTTGTGAAACTTGCCAGTCATGTCACAAAGATAAGATGACCATACCTCCGTTTATTGGAAACAGAGAAAAAGAGTTGGTGAACTCTTGGGATTGATACATGATGATGTATGTAAATCTCCTGCCTACACATGCCAGGACTAGTTCTTTGTACTTCATTACATCCACTGATGATCTCTCAAGATTCGAACAAATGTTACTGTTGAAACACATGTCTGAAGCTTTTGAGAAATTCATAGAATGTAAATACGAAGCAGAGAACCAAAAACGGGTATAAGTATTATATCCTTTGATGTGATCAGGAAGGAGAATTCTTGAGCACGGAGTTCCTGAACTATTCTAAAGGAGAATGAGATTCTCTCTCGGCATTACTCCTCCGAATACACCACAGCACGTCGGTGTATCGGGACAGAGCAATCGCACCCTATGTGATATGGTGTGCTCTATGATGAGTATTACTTACCTATTTCCTTTTGGGGTTATGCACTTGAGAAGCTGCATACATATTGAATAGGGTTCCAACCAAATCAGGTGTCTACCACTCCATATGAGATATGGTATAGGAAGAGCCCATATCTTAAGAAAGTTAAGATTTGGAGTTGTCGGGTCTATGCCTAAAAGCAAAATCCGGACAAGCTCGAGGCAAGCTCAGTTTTGTGGAAGTTTGTTGGTTATCCCAAGCATTCGCAAGGGAATATCTTCTACCGCACCGAGGAGCAAAAGGTGTTTTATTTCTCGGTATGCCACTTTTTTAGAAAAGGATTTCTTGTGAAGAAATAAGTGGACATGAGGTAGAACTGGAAGAAGTTCCAGCTATATAAACTGCAGTTGATGATTTGGTAGAACCGAAGGATTCAATAGTTCCCAACAAACCTCAGTCTCTCCGCCAATCTGGTAGGGTTCCTCATCCACCTGAGAGATACTTCGGTTTTCTCTATGACAGTGGGAGCGAGGATTGCATCATGAGATGATGACCCAACTAGTTTCGAGCAGGCCATCAAGAGTGGGGACTCTGTAAGAATGACTGGATGCTAAGTGATTTGAGATGGAATCCATATACACCAACAAAGTATGGACTTTGGTTGCTTTATCTGAAGGGTTAAATCCCCATCAGGAGCAAGTATATCCTGAGAAGATTACTTGGTGTACATGAAAAAGTTGAGACTTTCAAAGCTAGACTTGTTGTAAAAGGTTCTCGTCATTGACCAGGTATGGATTATAATGAAACCTTTTCTCCAGTGCCTATGCTTAAGTCCATCCGAATCCTACTTGCCATTGCTACATACCATGACTACGATATCTGGCGGTTGGGTGTCATGACTACTTTTCTAAATAGTGATTTAGAAGAGAGCGTCTATAAGTACACAGCAAGAGGACTTCGTAGACAATGGAAGGAGCAGAAACGTGTGCAAGTTGCTTTATGGGTTAAAGCAGACATCGCGGAGTTGGAACATCTGTTTTGATATAGTAGTCAAAGAGTTTGACTTCATCAAAAAGAAAGATGAACCTTGTATATACAAAAAGGTAGTAGAGAATATGGTGGTGTTCCTCGTATTACACGTGGAAGACATACTCTTGATAAGAAAGTAGTTTCATATGCTACACTCAATCAATCTCCTCTTATCACAAGAATTCTCCATGTAGGATCAAGGTGATACCTCCTAAATCCTGGGTTTTAGATCTATGAGATAGATCTAAATGAATGTTAGGATTCTCACTAGGTGTAGTAAGATGGTATCAATCGATCCTGGAGAGAATCACTGGATAGCTTCCATGGTGGTAAGGTCGACTGAATGTCAGTCAAAGGCATTGTCTTTACCCTCAGTGGATGGACGGTATGTTGAAAGAATTCCAAGCTAGATACCGTGGCAAACTAGACGATAAAGGCTGGATACATTGCTACCAACGATACTACCAAAAAGGCAGTCTGGATGTATATTAGTTCATGAGATGAACTTCGATCCAACCATTGTACGACAATGGAGTTGTGGCTTATGCCTAGGAACCCCCGTCCCATCAGTGATCCAGACATATTCTAAGGAAGGATTGCCTGATCATGGAGATGATTGATTTCCAGGGGATCGAGGTTAGGAGAGTAGACTCAGAGGACAACACGGCTGATCCACTCACAAAGACATTTTCCTAAGAAAGACTTTTATGGGATGGTTGAGTATGCGATACTACAACCACTGCTATATGATGGCCCTAGTGCAAGTGAGAGATTGTTAGTTATATGTATGCCCTAGAGGCCATTACTGTACATGAGATGTATATTGTAGTGGATACTTGGATATATATAGGAAGGACTTTCTTGCTCGACATGATAGTATGCTATCTGGTTACTCTTTATCTTAACATGTACACTGATTGTCTCTCTGTTACATGTTGATAAAGCCCTTAGGATGAATACTTGACTACCAGGATTATGATGCAGATCATACTAGTAGGGACAGAGTAGTCGATAAGTACATCCTTCAAATGTTCCTAATCGTGAATGTATCGAGACAGGGCATCGATATACCAGAGTAGACTGGCGTATAGCTTCTCGACCCATGTAGATGGGCAATGGATGATCCGATATCCATTAGTGTTTGACATCTGAGATAGTATACGGGTGTTCAGTGGAGACTGGGTACACTGAACGTACTCGCCGAGAACTCCCACATGGTATTATACCTCACGCCATATGGCAGTTCTCTGGTGACACTGGTACAGGTTAGTCTGTAGACCTGAGATCGTCATAGAGACTTGTGTGATTCCCACTGTGCTTTGATTTCCACCTTACCAGATTCAATAGAACGTACAAAACGGTGGCTTTTGGGTACAGTTCCGAATCACATGGATACAATAAGTGATAGGAGGGGTTTCGTCTCTCCCGGTATTGGGGATTGATGTTGCGCTGTGCTTGATTGGCTATAACAGGAAGTCTCTGGCCAGGGCTGCTTCGGAGATATACTGGTAAGTGTTATCAGTAGTTTCTCGACCCGTTATGAGCCTCATATCGACACGACTTATCGAGTTACTAGGGTCTGACGTTTACCATCCCTAGACGAGATATGCGGCATATCAGACGAAAAGACCGGACTGTACGATAGTGTTACTGATTGGATTCGCAGAAGTGTGAGCAGGCTTGCTTGTTGATCTTCTGATCGCTCAATACCCGGGTAGCCGTTACGTTTAGCAGACCGCTTGCGGCTTGTGGGTGTTTAATATGATCATCACCTACTGCCGGCGTATTGACGAGTCTTTAGAGTCCTACGCAGATGTTTCCTGGTTCATGCGAAACGGAGTAGAAGCACATATGTGATATGTGCAGGACCGAGATTGATGCGAGTATGTGATACCGCATCCTATTCTCACGATATGTATCAATTGGTTATATGTGATATAGCCGGGTTATCGGATCAAGAGTTGATTCGATAAAAGGATACATTTGATATTAGTCGGTTATATGTGATATAGCCGGATTATTAAATCAAGTGTTGATTTAATAATTTAATGTATAATTATATATTTGATATATTACATTGCATTAACTAATATTAGCTCACTTGAGCATTACTTTTTTCTCACTTGATGATACATTGATATATATGTGATATATGTTAATTGTATTGTTTTCCTATTGCACAATATATATATGTGATATATATTATTGTGACGTGCTTGGTTACACATGCAACATGTATATATAAGACTCATACCATGCTAGGGTTTAAGTTAGGGTTTATATTTATTAGGTTATTCAAACAATTGGTATTTTATCATGGTTGATATTTTGTACATACTAGATAACCATTGACCAAGTCCACTTGTTTGTCTAGCTTAAGATATTTTACAACCCAACCTTAACTCATAGGGTTAAGCCTCTACAATGGTTAGTGCATGACATATGCCAACCATGGTTGCATTTCTAACCTTATCTCTTTGTTCGTCACTTCATCTTCTTCTTCCTCATTTTTGAGCTCTCTTGATTTTTGATAAGTGATGAAACCTTGTAAGAAAAATAAATCTAAAGTGAATGCACTTCCTACTTCATCATGCTCTACTACTTGTCATTTAGTTTAGGGTGTCTGTTTCACTAATCTCACCATTAGTGAAGAGGTAGCATGAGCTAATGTCTTCTCGACGTAGATCATCTTCGGGCTCGAAGACTTCGAAGCAAGCTTGTTCTTTTCTCCATGGCAACCCTTTCTTAAGTTCGGGAAATCACAACTCGCACCGAAGGGACTACTACACGGAGCTTTTGAAGTGAAGGACCGGTCTACAAAGGTTGTATTCCGTATTCACTTTACTTGCAAAGTAGTTTGCATTTCATTCCATCCGATTTCTAGTTAACGATACTTAGTAAGGGTTAGATAGAACGGCAAATTTTTTAATTTGGCATGGACGATACCTCCCGAAACCTTGCTGCCGTCCTAGGTAACCCTGCAATAATATCCATATTCAAATTCAACTCAAACTCACTTTGAACAAAGATAAAAATAAATCTGAATTTTCATAAATTACAAATTCGAACTTCAAGTTGCTATGCAGACTTTAACAAATCATTAATTTCGATTAGAACTGCATTAACAGGGAGCCCGGCATTACGGAAGTGGGAATGAAATGTAGGGAAACTACAGAACTCTAGGTAATTTTCAGAGACTTAGATAGGTACCGAATATCTGGGCTATGAAGGCTTAAGTAATTTCAGGCTAGCATGTAATGGGTGTGACTGTATTTTCAAATTATGGTTCAATTAAGGACATGTCAAACAAAGTAGACATTTCTCATAATATTTACATTGCAAGACTAAATGTACGGGTCTGATTTGAAAGTTCGTGAGTTGTATATATTTGTAACACCACAATCAATAATATTGATGGAGAATGAAGCCAAAGTGTCAATTTTAACCTTTCAAAAAACCTTGATGCACCTAGGTAGAAAATAACAAAAGGACAATAAAATTTCTAGACGGGCCTGAACTTTACTGAGAGAACAATGAGTCATCCTGTTATTGCCTTCACCAATTTATAAAAATAAATATTTGAAGTTTCCGGTCAACTAAGGGCATCAAATCCAAATCTAAGTGGTATACAGTTTACATAATACTGACTTATAGAGAACAAAATAAAATGAACTGAATTTTTTAAAACCTTAACCTTCCAAAATCACCTGTTTAGTTACAAAGTTTTGCTCCTAGGATGATTGCTATCATTAAACCTTTCTATAACTGTATAGCCTCATTTAGCAATGCATACACTGTATGCATGACCTACTCTAATGACTTATATAAGGATATGACCACAACTCCGCACGCGCACGTACACACGGAGAGAGGAGGGAGGGGGATAAGAAAAGCATGCATTTCATTATTTTCTCCCCTCCATTGAGCAAACATCTGGAAGGAGTTGTTTAGATTTTGCAGAAAGAACATTAGATATATCACAATATCAGTAATACCTTGAGTAGAAACTGCATGGCCCTACAAAAACTTCACAGGTATCCAAACGTCCCAATCCTTAAACGTTAAGGTCCAAAGTAATGAACAAAATAAACAGCAGTGTGTCCTACAATATCTGTCTGCCTATCTATCTATATGCATACAGAACATCAGTAGTACGGTTCAAACCTGATTTTCAAGCCGTAAATTGAGGGCTTCAATGTTTCTTATGCATCCCTGAGTTGTTATATCCTGAACAATTGCTTCGATCTGAAATGTGTAGGACAAAGAAAAAAAATTAAAAATTAAAAGAAGTAGTGATAGGCAGATGATACGAGAGACAAGTCTGGAACCATATACGGATTTGAAGAATAAATTATAACAAGAGAATGGAATAGATGGTAAATTGCATAGAATCACTGGGATACTGGATCATAATTTAGATGTCGGTAGGCGGTACACATATAACAGAAAAATCTACAAATAAGTAGTGCATGAAGTTCTATTTACACAATCTAGCTGATATTGGAAAGGAGAAAAAACGAATGTTGTATTCAAATTGAAATAGGTATGCTATGATGAACTGCTAGGTGCTGCACCATTCACGCATAATGATACAGAGCATGACATGGATGTATAAGTAATTTCTTTTTTTTATGAGAATAAAAGAACACTTACAAATCTGAAATCAGACAACTGAAAAGAAAAAAAGGTTCTTCTGAATAAACATATTAAGATCAATATAATGACTGATTAGCACAGGATATCAAAGCAGCAGCTAGAGCCCAGAGGACAACACAATCTAAGCCGAATTTTACACTTCTAATATGGAATTTCAGCTCAAGATAAAGAAAGGGGAAAAAAAGCAAATGGTAAAGAATATACCTAGTGTCTTCCACTGGCCTGCATTAATAATTTAATATAGTTTTTTGTATGAAATATATGGAGTCCAAAAATATGATAGTTTTAATATACATTTAGAAGTTTAAGAAACGCCAAAAGAGCAATTCAGTTGTGAACTCTATATCCAATTATTTTGGAATAAACAGTCACAGGAGATATGAGTTGATTATAGGTTTAAATAAAGTAACCAAAAACAAATGGCTGGTTTTACTATTAAAACAGAGCTTTGAACTACAAGTGCAACAGTAAGTTCTCCATTGAAGTTTCAATTTTCTAGTACACCCCATACAATTCAAAAAGATCTCAATTCAGAAAATTAGTTGAGCATGTAGAAGCTGAAGTTGGTTTAATATTTCAGCTCAGATTATTAGTTACACGAGTTTGGATATCACATTTTTCATATGTACCTGAAATCTACTATGCCTCCCAATCTTGTAAATAATAACAGACCAATATATGCTTAAACCATTATAACGTTGCAATTTTCACGCTATTCACCTCTTTCACTTTGTCCACATTCATGCACTGAGTTACTTTTGTTTGGTTATTTCTATAGTGCCCACAACACAGAGAGAAGTTGACTAGCATACGATATTACAATCATTGGAGTAGATTATAACATGATGCATAGGCATGCATAGAATAAGTACAAGCTAGCTACCGGACAAGTTAAAGTGCTTCCATATTAAATATCATAAAAAAATTCAGAAATATGCAAGAACATCCTGTGAGAATTCCCATATAGAGAACATAGTGAGCGTAAAAGTTAATAAGGGGATCGATATGATTTCTACAGTTAACTTTGCGCCTTAAGTGAATGGCTGAACAAGTGAAATTTTAGAACAAACCCATCTCTGAAACATAAAAGGCATTGCTAAATGATATGTTCTAATCAATTGAGAAAAAGGGTAAAAACATATCAAATAAAACCAGCAAGATGTATTGTGTGAAAAAAAGGGAGGCATAAAAGCATCATAATTCAATGTATTGGGTCAAGCTTCTAATGATACCATGAATTGTATGCAGTCATCTAAATATATGCTTGTATGTATGTGCATGATATAAACATCCATAACAAGTCTTGGGCTCCAGCTATTCAAGCAAACTTTGTCCCTTTCTTTGTTTCTTTTCAAAATTAAAATTGATTTCATATCCGTACCAATTCCCACCCAAAAACTCGTATTAATCATTGTCATGAACAACTAGTGTGATATCTAATTGATATCCACAACTTTATTTAATATCATTCAAAAGAACATACAGAAATGTGAATAATCATGCATTCCATCTACATATACAACAAATCGCGCATGAATGGTTCAACAAAGAATCTCCCTCAGCTTTCGCTTATCTCACTGTACAAAGAGAGACTCTTGAGCAGGATTAGTAGCCCTTGCGAAACTCTAACTAGGGTTACCACTTCTATCAAAGTTCTCATGCTAGGTTTCGTAAAAATCACCAATAATCTAACAAGATATAATCCAAGTTTCCATAACAAACATATAGGATGCATACAATGATACAATGACAGCCCAGTTTCGTAAGTTATACAAAATTAAAACTTACCACCGCCTTGTAGAACGCAATCTGCGGCACCGAATACTTCGTCCCAAGCTTAGATTGCTCGTCGGCTAAGGTATTAACCACGCCATAATAAACCTTCCCATTATATTGATTTATGCATCCTCGCAACTCAAATTTCACGTAACCCAACTCCTTATTTATCTTGCGCAGGAAATCATTGAAGAGTTTTTGCTGTTCAGCTGCGATCACACTGCAGAAAGTTAGCACCTTTATGAAATTTTCAAAAATAGGAATCAAGATCAAACCCTAAAAGCTAAGAAATTGGATCGAATGACTATTATACTAACCATGATCTCTTCCAGTGATTTCCCTGAAGATTGAGTGGAACTCTGATTCCTTTAAAGGGCCGCGATTGAGTAACGCTTGGATCAGCGTGTGATGTCTCCAACTCAACGACGCCATCCTTTTCCCCAATTCGAACTGATGGATCTAACGAAACCCTAGAATTGAAAAGGGAAACCCTAATTTTAAGAGAGAAGAAGTGACGATTGGGATCGATCGAGGTTGTTCAACTGAAAAAGGTTCAAGACAAAAGCTAGGGCTTTTATTTTACCCCCTTTCTCATGGCGGGAAAAAGGAAAAGCATTTTTGGGGGGCTTGGGAAATTGGAGAGCTGTGACGAAGATGGGATGGTATGAGATGGCAACTTTAAGCAGGATAAAGTTGTCAATAATGACCCGATATCTATTTAACTCACTGGTCAACCCATTAAATATAGGTAAAATATAAGTTATGGGTGGAATTTTACCACCTTTTAAAACGGAAGCAATGAACCTAAGTGTACAAATTTTACCAACTATTTTTTTTGGCGCTTGTGCGTAAACGCTAGTCTACGAATACAGCACACACATCAGACACAACACACATGCATCCAGAGGATCAATGAATTTATCCCGAAAACATTAATTTGTGGCCACTTCCCCTCCTGAAGTTCTTGGATATCGAACGCCGCACTCTCCCCAAGAGGGGAAGCATCTATACGGACTGAGTTATGGCTCATTGGTAAATTTTAGTACCTATTAAAACATAGATTATGTGTCAGGATTTTACTATCTGTTAAAACGTATGTTATGGGTCAATTTTACCGCCCGTACCCAGTCTATCCATTTACAATTATAATCGGATTTATGGGTTTGGTCCGGCTTATGACCAGATCAACCCGTTTTACTTGCTACCCGCAATGGCCCGTCCGTGGGTGACCCGGCTCGTCCGTTTGATACAGCCCGTCCGTTTGACACCTCTTGGGTCCATGGAAGTTGTTGTACTGGCCCGTAAACTCTAAACTACGTATACAACACTCGCATCACACACAACACACATGCATCCAGAGGACCCACGAATTTGCCCCGAAAACATTAATTTGTAGCCACTTCCCCTCATGAGGTTTCTGGATATCAAACATCGTACTCTCCCCAAGAGAGAAAGCGTCTATATGAACTGAGTTAAAGCTCATTAGTAAATTTTAGTACCTATTAAAACATAGGTTATGTATCAAGATTTTACTATCCGTTAAAACATATGTTATGGGTCAATTTTACTGTCCGTACCTAGTTTATCCATTTACAATTATAACCGGGTTTGTGGGTTTGGTCCGGCTTATGACCAGGTCGATCCGTTTTACTTGCTACCCGCAATGGGCTTGTCCGTTTGACACGGCCCGTCCGTTTGACACTTCTTGAACCTGTAGAAGTTGTAACAACCATAATTTTCTTATACACTTTTTCCATACAATTTTTTTAATTAATTTTTTAAAAATACTTAAAGGGGTATTTATTGCCTGAGCACAAAACTTAAGTAATTAATTAGCAATTTAATTACAAGAATGAGCTTGTGACTCATTGGTAATACCCTGCACTGCTGAACCAAGTCACCAGAATTCAAATTCTACACCCACTAAACTAAATGCACCAGAGGCCTAATCAGGCGACTCCCCACCTTCCGACACCTCGACTCGGCCGAGTCTGTCGGGCCGGTGCCATCGGCCGGACCGCCGAGTCGTCAACTACAAATTTGTGTCTCTTCATCTACCCTACCCCTCTGCATACTTTAAATCTGCAGACCACTTCCAGAGAGCTCATTATACCCTATTTATTCCAATTTTTAATGATTTTTAATACATTTTACAATTTTTTTAATTAAAACCCTATATCTACCCTAACCCTGTAAATTCACCCCTACCATCCACCCTCTCACCCCAAACTCTGAGCCTACTCTCAAAAATTTCCAAGAAACTTGTGTACTTTGAAAACGAGCACGAAGCGAAGCAACCGCGAAATTCCCGGCGAATATCCGGCGATCGTTCTAGGAGCCCTCGACGACGAAGCGACGCACCACCGACTCCTTACGAACCATCTCCCTTTTATAGTTGTCCAAAACTCGTAAGTCCCATTTCTATTGTCACGTCCCGAAAGTACGGAACATGACCGGCACTTAAACTACGAAACGTCTCGAGGCGTACGTAATCTAAGTAAACCGAAAACCCAGAAATCCAAACCAAGAAAAGAAGTAGAGTGAAGGAAAACCAATTTAAAACAAGTAGTTTTAATAGCATAAGCCGAGTTATGCGGTTTTTAAGAACATCAAAATTTACTGAAAATTTCGGCAGAGTCTCCTTTGTAAATACTGGCTCCCAAACGGGATACAACATGAATAGTATACGAAATCAAGAAAAAGGCATCCCCAAGCGGGAGCTAGCTCTTCGTCAATCGACGGTCACAACCACACACGCAATATAATATACAACGCCAACGGCGAGGATCAAAATTCAAAAGGAAACTCAAATCCACAAGAAAACCGCAGAAAAATAACGCGCGACTCTAAGGTCGAAGGAATAACATCACTGGTCTCTATCTCAAAATAAATACATGTTTGGTTGATGGAACTTCTAGATACAACAGAATAATGATATACAAGATATATAATGGGGGTACAATACAAGTAAACCCACCTACTAGCAAATCACCTGAACGAAACTATGCCGCAAAGCCGTAATTAAACCTGTACGGCAAAACCTGCAAGAAACTGGGGCACAACGGGGGTGAGTTGCCAACTCGTGAATAGAAAAACATCTGCGCACAGAAATCGCATAAATAACGCAATCTTAGGTCAATGATCATAATATATCCTCAAAAATGTATATAACATGCAGCCTATAACAATGGCTAGGGTAGTATCTAACCCGAGTGTAAACTCATGTGCCCGTGTCAGTGCCTCAGGTAGCAATATATCATATGAATGAGGTATGAATGCATGAAAATAGAATACATGTAAACGAAGAACTGTTTTCATAAATTAGTGAGATTTCCTTTGTATTTTTAAAATGAGGTATCATAATGAAATCAGCATAAAACAGTGCCTAGCATCGGCACAAAACATAATCCCAATATCTCGATATCTCTGTATCACAGTCTCTGTACCTCAATATCTCGAAATCTCAATATCACAGTCTCAATATCTAGGGCGCCGTCAGTCCAGACCGGCCCCTACCATCCATCTCAAGACCACGACGGTATCCTCCGGATATCCGACGCGTCGGGTAAAATCACCGGTAGGTAGTGCTCCCCTGCCAGGCTCACATCGTCATCATCACGCGCTTCTTGCCCCGGGGTACCTTACCGGGTCCACCATGTACCCGAAACGGTTCATCCGTCTTCTCGAATCGGGTCTCGAAATCCATCAGCAAACTCATAGTGGACGACTCATACATCATGGGAAAACCGCACTTTTTATTTTAAAAGAGGAAAAAGGTTTATTTATGTTTTTGCGGTTTTCCTCCAAATCCAGAAAATCTCATGGAAATCCGAATCCAAAACCTCAATAACACGTAAAATGGTGAATATATGCATGAGAATCCATGAATGCGGCATAACAATGAATAACAGTATGCACGAATTAGCAGGTAATAACTACAATGTCTAAACTAACATATAAGGTAAGTACACTAATATCATGTCTAACTATTAGCTAACAGGCTATGTCAAGCAATAATATTTTCTAAGGTGTACGTGACATGGCAATTACCGATGAAGATGTGTGTGAGCCGGCAAATAAGTGTACGTGGTACATACGCATCATCGGTAATGGTGCTGGTGTCCTAACAGCATGATATCAATAATGGAGTATGAAACATAAAATAAGCATGCGATGCAAAGCGGACCACAAAAGAAGAGCGGGAGCTGAAAACTAGACACAACTATAACTAATCTGCATTAATCTAATATAAGTCCTACAAATGGTGCCTTTTGAAATAACACGAATCATGGGGTTTTGAAAATAGGGGCTACGGTGTTTTTATGAAAAGATAAGTCTTTTGAAATATCCGTAGGATCCCTTGGGCTGTCTTTTAAAATACCCACGATTCGTTAGTTTTTGAAATAGGTAGGAGTCTAATCTAATCTAACAACTACACTAAACCATACGGCTGAACTAACAAGCTGAACTACAGGTAAGGAAACCGCCTATCATCTGAGTCGATGCATATACCTACCTGTATATGTATAGTCGGTGATCCCGCCTCAATAATATCATATCCGATACCATATCTATAATCAGACATCCCAAGTCAAGAGTGCGGATCAATCATCAAAATATAGCTCGTACGTAAATCCGTCGTACGGCATCCCAAATCTGGGTACGGGTCAATATCACATTCATCATACTATTCACCTGGTATCCTCTTTATCAAATATCATGATCGCGGTACTGATCTACGTCAAGTACCATACTGATACCGCCTACGTATGCATGGACGTGTGTGAAACACTACGTCAAGGACCCGCTACAACGTCATGCCGTATCTCAAATACGAACCCTGCTATATCACCGATCTCACGGCCTCAAATCAAATCTCATCGACTCAGCTCAATCCCAAGTATCATCCTCAAATCCGTATGTGAACACATAGTCCCATACCCATGTGAACCCATAACTATAAAGAATCCCATGAGCACATATCAATAGGAATGTATGCAAGTATGTATGTGTGTATGTGCAGTGCAACACTACCCTAGGGTTCGCAACGCTAAAATAATCCAACACACCAATATCCATCCTCAGCATCGTTATTAATCCCAAATAACATATAATAATTGTTGGTGTGTATACGCATCCGCATACACCACCACGGACTACGGGGGTGCTATACGCCATCCACCCGACTTCTCCCCGTAGATATAAATCTACTCACCTGGTCCTCGCTAGCCGGTGCCGACGTCGCCACGCGCTTGCTTGTCGTCTCGAAATCCACATGGGGTACCTACATATCATAACGCACCGTATCGCATTAAAACTAAATTCGAAATCGAAACGGCATACGAAAATCAAATCGGCACGCGTATCACGCGTAGGTCCAAACCTATTGCCTACGCGTGCAAGAATAGTCAAACCAACCCTCGATGTCGATGTACAAACGTCAAACCATCGAGAAAAATTCAATCACACTCATTTGCACAATTACAAGCACTAATTATAATATAAAATAGCTTACAATTCCCAACAACCCCAATTTCACTTAAAAAGTCATTTTTCCGAAAATCCAGCAAGCACAATTCGCCGTTTTTGTACAAAACATGATGTTTAAATGAATGTAGCGGCCAATATACTTATTAAATATCTTAAATAAGTCATAGAAACAATTTCCGGAATTTAATCTCATTAAATTCCAAAAACCCTAATATTCTAGTTTACAAAATACCCTTTTTAACAATTTCATAGCAAAAATGCACAAACTACAATTTAGGTTGGATTTCCATGAACTAAAGTGTTAAACTACACTTAATAAAGTTAATAATATGATAAAAATCCTAACCATATTTTTAATCTCATATTTCGAATTAAATCAAAAAAACTAGTTTGCAACAAAAAGTTTAATTTAGACATTTTTCAAGTAACAACTTGTAATTAACAACTAGATTAGTTTTCTACAAAACTAAATATGTTAATCCACCTCACTAAACCATACACAATCAAACACAACTCATTTCCACAACAAACCCTAACTTGAAATTTTTAATCATGCAATTAAACTCACATAACCCAAATTAACACTTAATTAACTTAGCTTTAAGAAATTAAGTAACAAACTAAGCAAAAAAAGTTTAGAATTATACCGAAAAACATTTGAAGATCTACAAGCATCCATGGCCCTCCAAAATGCTCTCTTTTCACAAGGATCCATGCTATACGGGCTAAGCTAAAATGGGTAGGAGTCGGATTTGGGTTTTGAGATTTTTTTGATGGATTTTAGGGCAATTTTTGATGAAGTTTTGAAGAGAAAAGAGAAGGGAAATGGGGGGGCTGTTGCTGCAGTAGGAGAGGGGGGGTCGGCAGGAATGGGAGGCGGAGAGGAGAGAGAGGGAGGTAGAGAAAGTGGGGGGAGAAAGTCAAAGTCCAACCAAAGTCAAAAGTCTAACTAATTTATCCATTTTCTTTTCTTTTCTTTCATTTCTTTTCCTTTGAAATTCAAGTGGGGAAAAAGATGGGGGCTGCTAAATTCAGCCAAGGGGAGAAGTGAATGGGGGTGTGTGGGTGTGGGTACGGGTGTGGGGTGCTGAAAAATGATAAATACAATACCCCAAACATCCATTTACGCTAAAAAAAAGCCTTTTTTCTTCAATAATTTCTAAACCGTTTTGGCAAATGATTTCGTTCCAAAAACCATATGATAAAATTTTATTTAATGTTTTATGATACACAAAATTTGTTTCAACTCATTCCAATTTGTAATTTTCCCTAATTAAATGTATTAGTGACGGCTTAAATAATAATAAAATAATATTTTTTTCAGAAAATTTGAAATTTCACCAGCGGTTCAATAAACACCAAATAATAGCATTACATAGCTAGAATATGTATATTTAATTTTTATAATAAGATATTTGTATTTTGACTTTTTACAGAAAACCCCCTTATTTTACCGATTTTTCGAAATTTCACCGAAACGATTTTCAAAACGTTACATCTATCTTCCTTTTTCTATTCTAAAAATACGAATTTGCAAAACCCGACGGAATCGGAACAAATCCGATTTCCGATTCGGTTTTCTTATAAAACTTCACTTTTCGTTAATACAATTATTCTTTAACTCCCTCATGTTGACTATTAAACACTAATCAACCAAATTGATCAAGTTTTATTTCATAAAATGATGGCTATTTCACTTTATCGTACTTTTCATTTAAATACCACATTATTTCAATTATACATTTAAACCATTAAAATTGTTATGCCTTTAAGTAGATCACGAGGTAACGACCTACCTCCTCACACACTCATATGCAACACAGCACGATACCCTCGGGAATATAGAATAGGGGAAATTTAAATCTTTACAAATAAATAACCTTTGAGCTAATATATATATATATAGACTCAGCCAATTAAGGACTGTCGCGCTCATTAGGACAGAGAAAGGTTATGGTCATTCAGTCGGATTTTGTGGTGCCTAGACTAGACAAGTGAGAAAGGTAACTCTAAAAGGCCCGTCTCACGGTAATTCGTAAGCGGATCCCTCCTTTCTTCACTTGTACTTACCTGGCCACAATTGACGGTGAAGAGGCGATTTGAGAGATATCTCACAACTTGTCGTTTTGGACCTGTTAGGAGCAGTCTAGTTGACTTAGGAGACTCTAGAATATAGAATACGGAAAATCGACATCTTTACAAATAAATACCATAATTAATAAAACCGTTTTTCCTTAATGATTAGTATTTATACAAATGTTTGCAAAGCGCCACTACAACCCATTTAGGGAACCCGTTCGGGATGGTGCGGATTATCGCACATCCTCGAGCTTAGTAGTGCGAGATGCAGACCCCCGCAAGGAGCATTCGGTCTCGAAAGATTTAAAATACGACATCTTAAGAAAACGAGATTTCTAGAATATTATATATATACTAAAATTATTTTCATATAAATATATGTATATGCAACATAAAAATATCTATTTTGAATTATTACAAACATTCCACTTTTCTTAAAAATGTCACAAGAATCATTTTGCACTAAAATACCATGAATTCCATACAAATCAATATTATAAATAAATACCTTTATTTATGAAAATAGGATATTTTCACTAGAAATATCACAGTATAAAATCTACATTCATTACAACTCTAAATACGATTAATAAATACTTGGGGTATATTTTGAAAAGTATATAAAAGTATTTTTTACATAAAACCCCCTCAAGTTCTATAATTTACCATAAGGACCTTAGTAAATATAGGTTTAAGCGGGACCAATCTCTTGAGTCTCAGGGAGCTGGAGAAGTGGTTGCTTGCCTGCTTAAGGTAGACAACTTAATAATAGTGTTATCAATACAGTAATCGTTTTTGAAAAAGACACAAATCCTGCCGCCCATGTGCAGCGGTTACCGATAACATCAAAACAATCAGGACTTCAATTCACTTTTCTAATTGTCTGACTCAGGTTTGAGTCTCATTATAATCTGACTTGAATATAATTCAAGTACAATTTACAATTTACAATCTACAATCTACAATCTACAATATTACAATCCAATATGAATTCATGAATCCAACTATCAACCTATATAGCTTGACCGAACCGAACCATGGATATACATTCCATTTACATGATCTCCAGTTTACATCCATTTACATGATTCTACGGTTATATTCGTTACAGATATCATGGTTTCGGTTAGTCATCCAATTATACAATCTATACAGTTTACAATACAATACAATCAAAACACTACGGGGTTTAAGGGGTAGACTGGTACGGAAGGTGTTAAAAGTGGCACGAGACTGTAAGATTTAAGACACCTAAAATGAATCCAATTGCCGTTGTTCCGGGCCTTCTAACGGAGACTTGTACTCTATATTCAGTTCACCGTAGTCTCTGGTCTAACGAGACTCCTCTCGTATACACTGGCATCCTTCTGTACCAAGTTACAAACAACAGCGTTAACACAATATTATAACAATATAATACAACTTTAAAAGATACCTTCTTACTCTGTCTATTCTATTTCTCCCTTATCTTTGGGACTTACCGAGCGACATGTTCGCTGACGACATTCTTTTTCTTTCTTCTTTGAATGTCGTCGGGTGATTTGTACCCGTCAGAGATCAAGCCCACCGCTGAAGACTTGGACAAGTTCAGTGAAGACCCCGAGCACTAGTCATTGTACACTTTTCATTCAGTACTTTTCTTTTCTGTTACGCCATTGTTTAGCCATTGCTTTTTATTTCAGTTGTATTTACTTTCCATGTATTGTACAGAAAGAATGTGAATGAATAAAGTTGTTGTTTTATTATAACATGTCTCCTGTGCATTTACTTTTATATTGCTTAGATACGCTTAGCGTATTTACTTCAGAGTAAATACGTAGCGGACCAGTCCCGTCCCCTTCGCCGTATACCGGGAGGCAGGGCGTGACAGGTTTGTCTCAGGTTCTATGGATGTTAAGGTGGAGGCTTGATGTTTCGTCATATTTTTCTGTGTAAGCCGAACCAATGACAGGTTTCGGGTTGGCTAATCTACTGAGACACTAGCAAAGAAGTACATGGAGATAATAATCTATTTAAAGATTTAATTCTTCATAATGTACTATCTCTGATACCCATGAACTCATACAGGAAATTGTGAGACTTCATGGAGTACCAGTCTGCATTGTCTCCGATCGTGACACCAGGTTCCGATCGCAATTTTGGCAGAGTCTGCAAACAAGCTTGGAACAAGTCTGAACTTCAGCACGGCTTATTATCCACAAACAGATGGTCAGTCTGAGTGAACTATTCAGATCTTGGAGGATATGCTCAGAGCGTGTATGTTAGACGTCAAAGGATCGTGGGAAGATCACATGCATCTTGTGGGGTTCTCGTACAACAACAGCTATCAAGCAAGCATAGGAATGACACATTTTGCAGCATTGTATGGAAGGAAGTGTCGATCACCATTAAATTGGGACGACGTCGGAGATAGGGAACTTCTTGGACCAGAGATGATAATAGCGACTGTTGATGTGGTTCGTACTATCAGGGAAAGGATGCGCATAGCCCAAGATCGATAGAAGCACTGGGCTGATGCAAAGAGACGACACTTGGAGTTCCAGCCAGGAGATCACGTATTCTTGAAGATATCTCCGAACCGCTGAGTGATCCGATTTGGAAGACGGGGTAAATTAAGTCCGAGATACATTGGACCGTTCGACATACTCGAACGAGTCGGTGAAGTGGCATACCGCATAGTGCTTCCACCCTCGTTGGAAGGAGTGCATAATGTGTCCACATATCCCAACTCAGAAGGTATGTGAGTGACCCCAGCCATGTTCTTGATCATTCCGAGCTCACTATACAGCCTGACTTATCTTGTGAGCAATAACATATGGAGATCCTGGACAGGAAAGTGAAGACACTTCGAAACAAGGAAGTTAACTTGGTTCGAGTGATGTGGAGGAAAGACACTCCAGGAGAGTCCATTTGCGAAAGGGAAGATGAAATGCGTGCAAGATATCCTCACCTCTTTGTAAACTAGTTCTCAAATAAAAGTTGTAAATTTCGAGGACGAAATTTTTGTAAGGAGGGTAGACTGTAACAACTCCATTTTTAGTGTACATAAATTTGCTTTAAATTTAAAGTATACTTGGAGTATTTAATATTGTTGTTACCACTTTAAGTATCTATTTCACTCCATAATTACAAGAAGGAGCTTGTAGCTCATTGGTAATACCTTGCATTGCTGAACCAAGCCACCAGAGTTCAAATCCCATGCCCCATATTATTTTTTAATATTTATTTGTTGTAAATTTTATAGAAGCCCAACAGTCCACACGAGATAACTCCAAAATTTCCCACTACCCATGAAAAACTAAATGGACCAGAGCCTACACCAGGAGTCCCCCCATATACCCAGCCCCTGACTCGGCCCGACTCAGGCCGGCGCCGCCGGCCGGACTTGGCCGGACGGCCGAGTCCCCCGAAGATGAAATGCGCATCTCCATCTTCTGAAACCCCCTGCATGCTTCATTTACAAAGATCGGTTCCAGAGAGCCCATTAACCACCATTTACTCTATTTTTAATGAATTTTTTTATACATTTATACATTTTTTTTATTTAAAACCCTTCATCTACCCTAACCCTATAAATATCACCCCTACCCTCTACCCTCTACCCCAAAAACTCCGAGCCAACTCTCTAAAATTTCCAAGAAACTTGTGTACTTTGAAAACGAGCACGAAGCGAAGCTACGGCGAAATTCGCAGCGAACTTCCGGCGATCGTTCTAAGAGCTCTCGGCGACGAAGCGACGCACCGGCGATTCCTCTCATTCCATCTCACTCTCGTTATTGTCCAAAACCCGTAAGTCCCATTTCTAAATTTCTTTTCCATTCTAAAAATACGGATCTACAAAACCCGACGGAATCGGAACAAATCCGATTTCCGATTCGGTTTTCTTATAAAACTTCACCTCTCGTTAATACAATTATGCTTAAACTCCCTCATGTTGACTATTAAACACTAATCAACCAAATTGATTAAGTTTCATTTCATAAAATGATGGCTATTTCACGTTATCGTATTTTTCATTTAAATACCACATTGTTTCAATTATACATTTAAACCATTAAACCTGTTAAACCTTTAAGTAGATCATGAGGTAATGACCTACCTCCTCACACACTCATATGCAACATAGCACGATACCCTCGGGAACATAGAATACAAGAAATCGAAATCTTTACAAATAAATAACGTTTGAGCTAATAATAAAAATATCCAGACTCAACTAATTAAGGGCTGTTGCGCTCATTAGAACAGAAGAAGGTTGTGGGCATTCATTCGTTTATCTAAACTTGACTTTGTGGTGCCTAGGCTAGACAAGTGAGAAAGGTAACTTTAAAAGGCCCGTCTCACGGTGATTCGTGAGCGGATCCCTCCTTTCTTCACTTGTACTTACCTGGCCATAATTGGCGGTGAAGAGGCGATTTGAGGGATATCTCACAACTTGTCGTTTTGGACCAGTTAGGAGCAGTCTAGTTAACTTAGGAGACCCTGGAACATAGAATACGGGAAATCGACATCTTTACAAATAAATACCATAATTAATAAAACCGTTTTTCCTTAATGATTAGTATTTATGCAAATCTTTGCAAAGCGCCGCTACAACCCATTCGGAGAACCCGTTCAGGATGGTGCGGATTATCGCACATTCTCGAGCTTAGTAGTGCGAGATGCAGACCTCCGCAAGGAGCATTCGGTCTCGAAAGATTTAAAATACGACATCTTAAGAAAACGAGATTTCTAGAATATTATATATATACTAAAATTATTTTCATATAAATATATGTATATGTAATATAAAAATATCTATTTTGAATTATTACAAACATTCCACTTATTCTAAAAATGTCACAAGAATCATTTTACACTAAAATACCATGAATTCCAAACAAAACCAATATTACAAATAAATACCTTTATTTATGAAATTAGGATATTTTCACTAGAAATATCACAAAATAAAATCTACATTCATTACAACTCTAAAGACGAATAATAAATACTTGGGGTGTATTTTGACAAGTATATAAAAATATTTTTACATAAAACCCCCTCAAGTTCTATAATTTACCCTAAGGACCCTAGTAAACATAGGTTTAAGCGGGACCAATCTCTTGAGCCTCAGGGAGCCGGAGAAGTGGGTGCTTGCCTATTTACGGTAGACAACTTAATAATGGTGTTATCAATACGGTAATCGTTTTTGAAAAAGACACAAATCCTGCCGTCCATGTGCAGCGGTTACCGATAACATCAAAGCAATCAGTACTTCAATTTACTTTTCTAATTGTCTGACTCAGAGTGAGTCTCGTTATAATCTGACTTGAATATGATTCAAGTACAATCTACAATCTACAATCCACAATCTACAGTCTACAATCTACAATCTTCAATATTACAATTCAATATGAATCCATGAATCCAATTATCAATCTATACAACTTGACTGAACCGAACCATGGATATACATTCCATTTACATGGTTCTCCAGTTATTCCATTTACATGATTCTACGGTTACATCCGTTTACTGATATCATGGTTTCGGTCAGTCATTCAATTATACAATCAATACAATTTACAAAACAAACAATATAAACAAAACATCTCGGGGTTTAAGGGGTAGATTGGTACGGAAGGTGTTAGAAGTGGCACGAGACGGTAAGACTTAATACACCTAACATGAATCCAGTTGCTGTTGTACCGTGGCATAAACGGTTCCTTGTACTATACTTGCTTCTAGTCTCTGGCATATAAAGATTCCTCTCCTATACACTGGCATTCTTCTGTACCAAGCTACAAACAACAGCGTTAATACAACATTACAACAATATAATACAACTTTAAAAGATACATTTTTATTCTGTCTATTCTACTTTCCTCTTATCTTTGGGACTTACCGAGCGACCTGTTCGCTGACGACATTCTATTTCTTTCTTCTTTGAATGTCGTCAGGTGATTTGGACCCATCAGAGATCGAGCCCACTGCTGAAGACTTGGACCATTTCAGTGAAGACCCCGAGCTCTAGTCATTGTACACTTTCCATTCAGTACTTTCATTTCTGTTATGCCATTGTTTAGGCATTGCTTTATTTCAGTTGTATTTACTTTCCATGCATTATACAGAAAGAATGTGAATAAATAAAGTTGCTGTTTTTATTATATCTTGTCTCTTGTGTATATTTCTTTTATATTGCTTAGATACGCTTAGCGTATTGACTTCACAGTAAATACGTAGTGGACCAGTCCCGCCCTCTTCGCTCCTTTCTCACTTGTCTAGCCTAGGCACCACAAAGTCAGGTTTAGATAAACGACTAAATGCCCACAACCTTCCTCTGTCCTAATGAGCGCGACAGTCCTTAATTGGCTGAGTCTATATATATATATATTTTATTAGCTCAAAGGTTATTTATTTGTAAAGATTTCGATTTCCCGTATTCTATGTTCCTGAGGGTATCGTGCTATGTTGCATATGAGTGTGTAAGGAGGTAGGTCGTTATCTCGTGATCTACTTAAAGGTATAACAATTTTAATGGTTTAAATGTATAATTGAAACAATGTGGTATTTAAATGAAAAATACGATAAAGTGAAATAGCCATCATTTTATGAAATGAAACTTGATCAATTTGGTTGATTAGTGTTTAATAGTCAACATGAGAGAGTTTAAGCATAATTGTATTAACGAGAAGTGAAGTTTTATAAGAAAACCGAATCGGAAATCGGATTTGTTCCGATTCCGTCGGGTTTTGCAAATCCGTATTTTTAGAATAGAAAAAGGAAGATAGAAATGGGACTTATGGGTTTTGGACAACTATAAGAGGGAGATGGTTCGTAAGGAGTCGGTGATGCGTCGCTTCGTCGTCGAGGGCTCCTAGAACGATCGCCGGAAGTTCGCCGGGAATTTCGCCGTAGCTTCGCTTCGTGCTCGTTTTCAAAGTACACAAGTTTCTTGGAAATTTTTTAGAGTTGGCTCAGAGTTTGGGGTGAGAGGGTAGAGGGTAGGGATGGTATTTATAGGGTTAGGGTAGGGTTAGGGTAGATGTAGGGTTTTAATTAAAAAAATTGTAAAATGTATTAAAAATCATTAATAAATGGAATAAATAGGGTAAAATGAGCTCTCTGGAAGTAGTCTGCAGATTTAAAGTATGCAGGGGGGTAGGGTAGATGAAGAGACACAAATTTTTAGTTGACGACTCGGCGGTCCGGCCGAGTCCGGCCGCCGTCGGCCGGTCCCGGCCGAGTCGAGGAGCCGGAAGGTGGGGAGTCGCCTCATTAGGCCTCTGGTGCATTTAGTTTAGTGGGTGTAGTGGGAAATTCTGGAGTTATCACGTGTTGACTGTTGGTCTTCTATAAAATTTAAAACAAAATAAATATTAAAAATAATGTGGGGCATGGGATTTGAACTCTGGTGGCTTGGTTCAGTAGTGCAAGGTATTACCAATGAGTCACAAGCTCATTCTTGTAATTAAATTGCTAATTAATTACTTAATTCTTGTGCTCAGGCAATAAATATCCCTTTAAAGATTTAAAAAAAACAATTTAAAAATTTGTATGGAAAAAATGTATAAGAAAATTAGGGTTGTTACATTACAAAACCTGTCATGCCCCGCTTCCCAGTATACGGGTAGAGGGCGCGACTGGCCGCTACGTATTTACTGTGAAGTAAACACGCTAAGCGTATCTAAGCAATATAAAAAAATAAAGCACAAGAGACAAGATATAATAAAAACAACAGCTTTATTTATTCACATTCTTTCTGTACAATGCATGGAAAGTAAATACAACCGATAAAAAAACAATGCCTAAACAATGGCATAACAGAAATGAAAGGTACTGAATGGAAAGTGTACAATGACTAGAGCTCGGGGTCTTCACTAAACTGGTCCATATCTTCAGCAGTGGGCTCGATCTCTGATGTGTCCAGATCACCTGACGACATTCAAAGAAGAAAGAAAGAGAATGTCATCAGCGAACAGGTCGCTCGGTAAGTCTCAAAGATAAGGGAGAAATAGAATAGAAAGAATAAGAAGGTATATTTTAAAGTTGTATTATATTGTTATAATGTTGTGTTAACGCTGTTGTTTGTAGCTTGGTACAGAAGGATGCCAGTGTATACGAGAGGGTATGCTAGAGACCAGGGCAAACGGAATATAGAGTACAAGGCTCCATTATACAACCCGGAACAACGACAATTGAATACGGTTAGGTGTCTTAAATCTTGCAGTCTCATGCCCCTTTTAACACCTTCCGTACCAGTCTACCCCTTTAACCCCGTAGTATTTTGATTGTATTGTATTGTATTGTAACTTGAATTGATTGTATATTTGGATGACTGGCCAAAACCATGATATCTGTAAACGGATGTAACCGCAGAATCATGTAAATGGAATAACTGGAGAAGCATGTAAATGGAATGTATATCCATAGTTTGGTTCAGTTAAGCTGTATAGATTGATAATTGGATTCATGGATTCATGTTGAATTGTAATATTGTAGATTGTAATTTTTAGATTGTACTTGAATTATATTCAAATCAGATTATAATGAGAATCAAACCGAGTCAGACAATTAGAAAAGTAAATTGAAGTCCTGATTGTTTTGATGTTATCGGTAACCGCTGCACATGGGCGGCAGGATTTGTGTCTTTTTCAAAAACGATTACCGTATTGATAACACCGTTGTTAAGTTGTCTACCTTAGATAGGCAAGCACCCACTTCTCCGGCTCCCTTAGGCTCAAGAGATTGGTCCCGCTTAAACCTATGTTTACTAGGGTCCTTAGGGTAAATTATAGAACTTGAGGGGGTTTTATGTAAAAAACACTTTCATTTACTTGTCAAAATACACCCCAAGTATTTATTAATCGTCTTTAGAGTTATAAAGAATGTAGATTTTATATTGTGATATTTCTAGTGAAAATATCCTTATTCCATAATAAAAGGTATTTATTTGTAATATTGATTATATGGAATTCATGGTATTTTAGTGTAAACTGATTTTTGTGACATTTTTAGAAAAAGTTAGAATATTTATAATAATTCAAATTAGATATTTTTGAATTACATATACATATATTTATATGAAAATAAATTTTAATATATTTATTATATTCTAGAAATCTCGTTTTTCTTAAGATGTCGTATTTAAATCTTTCGAGACCGATAGCTCCTTGCGGAGGTCTGAATCTCGCACTACTAAGCCCGAGGATGTGCGATAATCCGCACCATCCCGAACGGGTTCCCCAAAATGGGTTGTAGCGGCGCTTTGCAAAGATTTGTATAAATACTAATCATTAGAAAACGGTTTTATTAAGTAAATGGTATTTAAATGAAAAATGTCGTTTTCCCGTATTCTAAATTCCCAAGGGCATCGTGCTGTGTTGCATATGAGTGTGTGAGGAGGTAGGTCGTTAACTCATGATCTACTTAAAGGTATAGCAAGTTTAATGGTTTAAATGTCGCAAAAGGAACTATGTGGTATTTAAATGAAAAAATACGGTAAAAAGAACTAGCAATTATTTTGTGATATGAAACTTAATCAATTTGGTTGATTAGTCTTTAATAGTCAACATGAGAGAGTTTAAGCATAATTGTATTAACGAGAAGTGAAGTTTTATAAAGAAACCGAATCGGAAATCGGATTTGTTCCGATTCCGTCAGGTTTTGTAAATCCGTATTTTTAGAAAAGAAAAGAGAGTTAGAAATGTTAGTTATATATATGCCCTAGAGGCCATTGTTGTACATATGATGTATATTATAGTGGATGCTTGGATATATATAGAGAGGACTTTCTTGCTCGACATGATAGTATGTTATTTGGTTTCACTTTGTCTTAACATTTTGGCTTGTATTAGTTTACTGTCTTGCTCTCACATGTTGATAAAGCCCTTAGGATATGTACTCGACTACGAAGACTATGATGCAGATCATACTAGTGGGGCCAGGGTAGTCCAAGAGTACATTCTATAACTGTTCCTAGTCGAGGGAGTATCGAGACATGGCATCGATACTCCAGAGTAGACTAGCGTATACGCATCTTGACCCATATGATGGGCGATAGATGATCCCATATCCATCGGTGTTTGACATCAAAGATGGTGTACGGGTGCTCAGTGGAGAATGGGTACACTGAACGGACTCGCCGAGAACTCCTAGATGGTATTATACCTAACGTCAGATAGCAGTTCTCCAGTAACACTGGTACAGGTTAGTCTGTAGACCCGAGATCGTCATAGAGTCTTGTGTGTTTCCCACTGTGCTTTGATTTCCATCATACCACGCCCAAGAGGGCGTGCAAAACGGTGGATTTTGGGTACAGTCCCGAATCACATGGAGGCAATGAGCGATAGGAAGGGTTTCGTCTCTCCCAGTATAGGGAGTTGATGTTGTGCAGTGTTCGATTGGCTATAACTGGAAGTCCCTGACCAGGGCTGATATGGAGTGCTGCTGGTAAGAGTTATCAGTAGTTTCTCGACCCGTTATAAGGCTTATATTGACACGACTTATCGGTTACTGGGGTCAGACATTTACCACCCCTAGACTTGATATGTGACATATCAGACGAAGAGACCGGACTGTACGGTAGTGTTACTGATTGGATTCACAGGAGAATGTACATGCTTGCTTGTTGATCTTCTGATCGCTCAATACCTGGGTGGCTGTTACGTTTAGCTGACTGCTTGCAGCTTGTGGATGTTTGATATGATCATCACCTACTGCCGGCGTATTGACGATTCTTTAGATTCCTACGCAGAGGTTTCCTGGCTCAGGCAAAGCGGAGTAGGAGCACATATGTGATATGTGCGGGACCGAGAATAATATGATATGAGATACCGTATTCTATTCTCGCGATATGTGATATCGGCCGGGTATATGTGATATAGCCGGGTCATCGGATCAAGTGTTGATTCGATGAATTGGTACATGTTATATTAGCCGTGTTAGTTATATGTATGCCTTAGAGGCCATTACTGTACATGAGATGTATATTGTAGTGGATGCTAGGACATATATAGGTAGGACTTTCTTGCTCGACATGATAGTACGCTATCTGGTTGCTCTTTATCTTAACATGTATACTTTCTGTCTTTCTGTTACATGTTGATAAAGCCCTTAGGATATGTGCTCGACTTCCAAAATTATGATGTAGATCATACTAGTGGGGCCTGGGTAGTCCATGAGTACATCCTTCAATATTCCTAGTCGTGGGAATATCGAGACGGGGCATCGATATTCCAGTGTAGACTAGCGTTTATCTTCTCAACCCATGTGATGGGCGATGGATGATCCCATATCCATTAGTGTTTGACATCAGAGATGGTATGCGGGTGCTCAGTGATGACTGGGTACACTAAACGGACTCGCCGAGAACTCCCAGATGGTATTATACCTCACGTCAGATGGCAGTTCTCTGGTGACACTGGTACAGCTTAGTCTGTTGACCCGGGATCGTCATAGAGTCTTGTGTGTCTCCCACTGTGCTTTGATTTTCACCCTACCACAGCTCTACTGAGGCGTGCAAACAGGTGGTTTTTTTGGTACAGTCCTGATTCACATGGAGGCAATGAGCGATAGGAGGGGATTCGTCTCTCCCGGTATTGGGGGTTGATGTTGCGCTATGCTCGACTGGCCATAACTGGAAATCCCTGGCCAGGGTTGCACTGATTTACTGGTAAGTGTTATCAGTAGTTTCATGCTTGTTATGGACCTTACATCGGCATGACTTATCGAGCTACTGGGGTCTGACTTTTACCACCTCTAGACGAGGTATGCGACATATCAGACGAACAGACCAGACTGTGCGGTAAGTGTTACTGGTTGGATTCACAGAAGTGTGAGCAGGCTTGCTCGTTGATCTTCTGATCGCTCAATACCCGGGTGGTCGTTACGTTTAGCAGACCGCTTGCGGCTTGTGGGTGTTTGATATGATCATCACCTACTGCCGGCGTATTGACGAGTCTTTAGAGTCCTACACAGGGGTTTCCTGGCTCAAGCGAAACGAAATAGGAGCGCAAATGAGATATGTGCGGGACCGAGAATAATACCAGTATGTGATACTGTATTCTATTCTCGCGATTTATATCATCAGTCGGTTATATGTGATATAGCCGGGTCACCGAATCAAGTGTTGATTCGATATATTGATACACTACATATTAGTCGGTTATATGTGATATGACCGGATCATTAAATCAAGTATCGATTTAATGATTTAATGTATAAATATATATTTGATATATTACTTTACATTAACTAGTATTGGTTCACTTAAGAATTGTTTTCTCACCAGTTTGTGCATAAGTGTATATATGATATATTTTTGTGCACTAGTTTGTATCATGTTTGATGATACATGCAAACTTGGGTGTGTGTATGCTTTACACTTTGTTTAGGTTAATGGTTAGGGTTTTATTTATGTTATTTATTTTTCTAAAACTAAATGGTGGCTTTTCTTGTTTTAGCTTCAAGCTTCATGAAGCTTCTTAGCATCTTTGAAAAGTCTTAACCATTTTGTTTTATGCTTTGACCTAACCATTACCTAAACTCTAGTTTACACTAGGGTTCGGGATCCCGATGACCGCAACGGAGGGACGTCAACACGGAGCAAAAGAAGTGGAGGACCGGATCTGCAAAGATTGTAGTCCCTTTCACTTGTAGTTAAAGTAGTTAACTTGCTTGCTTTCGCCTTACCTCTAGTTAACGATCTTGCATAGAGTTGTTAGGCACACAAAAATTTTGATTTTGGCATGGTTGATGCATTGTGGAACCTCATGAGTGTGTCTAGGAACCATACAGTGGTATCAGAGCTACTAGGCATTGGATGTCGACCTATGGGGGGTTCTCGCTGTGTGATAGTGTGGCGAAGCATAGGCTCTTACCCCCAGGGTGTCCCGAGACCGGAAGGTGTTCCGGCGGGTTGTAGTCCTCGCGAGGGGGAATGCTTAAAAAGTAGCTGCTGAGGGACCCGTTGGTGCCACGGTGACCCCATTGGATGGGGTGGCTGCCTGACCTACAGTGGTATCAGAGCCTAGCTAGAGCTTTAGGCGAAGTGTAGACGATGTTAGAAATCCGATCGAACCCCGAAACCCTAAACTTGACCCCTTTCTGTACATTTTCTGAAATTGTGGATTTTTGTGAATTAAAAATATCCAGAAAATTCAGCAGGGTTTTTTAGGAGTTACTGTGCAGGACGTGCGTCTATATCGACCAATGAGCCGCGGAACCGCGGCCTCACCCTGGCTTGCGCGGCGGTTCCGCGGCCATAAAGGTGACTCTTGTCACGTGCTCTGCACAGTAATGCCCAACTGAATTTCCTGTGTTTTCTGGGAATTTTTAAATTATACTCAACAGTTGAGTTTTCTGGGTTGTTTTGGGGACTCGATATTTCGATCGGATTGTTTAACTTTGTTTATGTTTTTCCGGGTATTTTAGAACATGTTAAAAAGTTCGACCGAATATAAATAACCCACTTTTTCCCTTGCCGGAAAATTTCCAAGTGTTGGATTTTTCCGTAGTTTAAGAACGTCTAAATAGTGCAAGTAACGCGATGGACCCTCTAGAAGACAACAAACCTTAACTCGATTATGTGACCGTCTTGAACTGCCCTTTGAACCTTAGAGTTTGGGGCAGTACGGCGTTCCACATGTGAGGCGTTGGCTTGACCCTTCTACGGCTGGACCGTTGGTACTGTGGCATGAAGTGGATGTTTTTAAACTTATTTCATGTGTTGAGCTTTTCGGAAAAATTTGGGTGTTTGATTGTTCGATCGGAAAGTTTAACATTGTCTATTTATCTGGAATGTGATACAATATTTGGAATCAACAACATTTGAATGTTATAAATCTAACACTTTAGTCTCATTTGATCGATTGCCACGGGATTTTGATGTGATCAAAAGTCCGTCGCAATCACTTTGCGTACGCGGATACTCGCCAGGTAAACTTAATAGACAGCTACACCCCATAACCCCGACCAAGTGACTGTAGGAGAACCCCGTCGCCGAAAGCATCCGTTCGGGTGCTCGCGGCAGCGGTGTTCCGCCTTAGTGCACTTCGTCGACGGCATCCGGGGGTGCGGCCGTCTACTAAAGTTTGCGACGAGCATTCGTTCAGGATGTCGGGAATCTTGTTGAATTGCCCGATTTGATATTGAAAAGTGTTTTCGATAATGAGACTAAAATGCGGGGTTTATAATTGTTAGGCATGTGATGTCTAAGGAATTCATTTGATTAGGCATGCGATGTCTAAGGAGGTTGCGGATTCCAACTGTTGTAGTTTTACACTTTCTTTTCTGCGACCGTAAGTGTAATATGTGATATCGCCGTTTTCGTTGCTATATGTCAACGACAATTGGGATGGGTATATTTACTTACGTTGATATCATGTGATGTTATGTGTTGCTGGATATATTATATTGGATCGTCGTGTTTGAATAGCCGGGGGGTTTTATGTGAGATGAGCGTTTTTCATTTTCATTCATGTAAAAAAATTGTATGTAATATTCTTTTATTGGGGCACTTCCGGGTTGAGGATGATATCACCATTGTATATTATTTACTTTTCCGCATTAGGACAGACCCAAGGCGGGGAGCACAAGTAACCGGGTTCTAGGGTCCAGTGGGAGACCATCTCGAAGAGTCGAGTCCGGGTCTCCTAACTCTAGAATTGGTAGGGTTACTTGCCGCTCTCATAGGGGTCAAGGGGTGTGGGATTGGCTATTCATCACGACCGTGGAATCCGTGTTTTATACAGGCTCAAAATAAAACATGGACGTCCTAGTATATCCAATATTTCATATGATATTTTCTGCTGCGTTATCTGTGATGTGATTATGTAATTTGTTCAGATGGATACTGTATATACTATATATGATATATTATATAGACGTTGCTTATGTTTTATACCTGTAACAACCCTAATTTTCTTATACACTTTTTCCTATACAAAATTTTTCAAATATTTTTTTTCAAAAATCCACAAGGGGTATTTTAGCCTGAGCACAAGATATAGGTAATTATTTTGTTTTTAATTACAAGCTACAAGAATGTAATAACTCCATTTTTAGTGTACAAGAAATTACTTTAAATTTAATGTATACTTGGAGTATTTACTCTTGCTGCTATCATTTTAAGTAATCAAATAACACCATAATTACAAGAAGGAGCTTGTAGCTCATTGGTAATACCTTGCACTGCTGAACCAAGCCACCAGAGTTCGAATCCCATGCCCTACATTATTTTTTAGATTATTTTTCTTTTAAAATTCTTGGAAGCATTCTATAACTCACTGCACACACCATTTTATTAGATCGGTTTCTGAATGTTTATTACACCCAATTTAATACAAATTTTAATGATTTTTCTTTAATTTTTACAATTTTTTTAAAAATAAAAACCCTTCACCTACCCTACCCTAGCCTATCCTATAAATAGACCCCTACCTCCTACCCTCTCATCCCAAAACACTAGGTTTACTCTCTCAAAATTTCTACAAGAAAGGTGTACTTTGAAATCGAGTTCACGGCGAAGCGCTGACGGAATTCCGGCGACGTTCTTTGAAACAACCGGAGACGAAACAACACCTCGGCCACTCCTCTAGTTCCTCTATACTCTTTAGTATAGATCGAAACCCGTAAGTCCCATTCTTTTCTTCTTTCTACTTCTAAAAAAAATACGAATTTATGAAACCCGACGGAAATCGGAACAAACAGATTTCCGATTCGGTTTTTCTATAAAATCTCACTTGTCACCAATTCTATAATACCTAAACTTATCCATGTTGACTATTAATCACATAACAACTAATTTGGACAAAGTTTCTTACATGAAATGATAGCTTTTGCAATATCGTATTCTTTTTCGCTTTAATACCATGATGTTTATTTTCTTCTTCTAATCAATTCAATCATTCCTAAACATCTCTATCTTGACCATTAAACTTGTAAAAGTCAATTTGAATAAGTTTTCACACATGAAATGATAACCTTTTTAATTTACCGTATTTTTCACTTTAATACCATGAAGTTTCAATTTCACATTTAACCTCTTAATCTTAATACACATTTAAAATAGGGCACGAGGTAATGACCTACCTCCACACACACGCAACTACAACCCTAAAATGATAACATCAAAACTTAGAATACGATAAAACGAATTTTTCATTAAAATACCATAATCTTCATAAAACCATTCTTAAAAGGTTTTAGATTGTTACACTTTTAAGTAAATATTTTCTTACTAGGAAAATACGATAAGTTGTGGATATCGATCGTTTATCTAAACTGACATTGTGGTGTCTAGGCTAGGCAAGTGAGCTTGGGTAACTTTAAAAGGCCCGCCTCACGATTCATGAGCGGATCCTTCCCTCCTCACTTGTACTTACCTGGCCACAATTGACGGTGAAGATGCGATTTGAGGCTTCTAACGACTTGTCATTTAGACCATTTAGAAATAGGCTAGTTGGCTTAGGAAACCCTATAATCTAAAATACGGAAAACTACACTTTTCGAATAAATACCTTTTATTTTATAAAACCGTTTTCTAAAAGATTAGTGTTTTACAATCTTTGCAAAGCGCCGCTACAACCCATCTTTGGAGAACCCGTTCGGGATCGTGCGGTTTATCGCGCACCCTCGGGCTAGTAGTGCGAGATTCAGACCTCCGCAAAGAGCATTCGGTCTCGAAAGGTTTAAAATACGACATCTTAAAAAAATGAGATTTTTGAAATATAAAATATCTATTAAAATTATTTTTGTATAAACATATGTATATTTATCTTTTAAATATCTATTTTATTACAACATAAATATTCCACCTTTTTCTAAAAATTATAATAATAAATTTTACACTAAAATACCATGAACTTCAAATAATCAATATTACAGATAAATACCATTATTTATGAAACTATGATATTTTCATTAGAAATGTCACAACATAAAATCCACAAATCTAAAGACGAATAATAAATACTTGAGGTGTATTTTGAAAAGTATATAAAAGTATTTTTACATAAAAAACCTCCTCAAGTTTATAAATAACCCTAAGGACCCTAGCAGTTATAAGACTTCGTTTCACATTTCTGATTGTCTGACTCGGGTTTGAGTCTGATTAATCTGACTTGAATATGATTCAAGTCAACCCATAATCTACAAGTTTCCAATTCAATATGAACACATGAATCCATGAATACAATTATCAGTTTATACAATTTGGCTGAACCGAACCATGGATATATTCCTTTTACACGATTCCCAGTATTCCATTTACATGACTCTACGGTTAAACCGTTTCCTGATATCATGGTTTCGGTCAGTCAGTCAATCAATCATACAACCAACACAATTTACAAGATAACAATACAAACAAGACATCGCGGGGTTTAAGGGGTAGATTGGTACGGAAGGTGTTAAAGGTGGCACGGGACGGTAAGATTAAGACACCTAACCTGAATCCAATTGCCGTTGTTCCGGGTTGTATAACGGAGCCTTGTACTTCCATTTGCCCTGGTCTCTGGCATACCGAGACCCCTCTCGTATACACCGGCATCCTTCTGTACCAAGCTACAACAACAGCGTTAACACAATACTACAATAATATAACAATGTAATACAACTGTAACAGCCACTCTCCCCCTCTCTCTTACTCTCTATCTATTCTCCTCTTATCTTTGGGACTTACCGAGCGACCTGTTCGCTGACGACATTCTATTTCTTTCTTCTTTGAATGTCGTCAGGTGGTTTGGACCCGGCAGAGATCGAGCCATCTGCAGAAGACTTGGAGCAGTTTGTCGAAGATCCAGCACTTTAGTTCATTGTACACTTTTCTTTTCAGTACTTTTTATTTCCTGTTATGCCACTGTTTAGGCATCTTTTTATTTCAGTTGTATTTCCTTTCATGCATTATACAAAGAATGTTAATAAATAAAAGTTGCTGTTCTTTTACATTTTGTCTCTTGTGTATTATTTTATATTGCTTAGATACGCTCAGCGTATGTACTTCTGAGTATATACGTAGCGGACCTCGTCGCGCCCACTTCGCCGTACACTGGGAAGCGGGGCGTGACAGGTTTTGTTGGTGGCCCATGCAGGTCAGAGCTGTATGCATCCCTATCATGCAGTTCTGGTCTGCGTGAACAACCTAAGCAATATAACACAAGAACCAGCAACTAAAACATTCTTTACAATTCATGTTCCTTGAATCTTACAATTTCATGTTCCTTGAATCTTATCATTTGAATCTGTCCGAACCTAAATTTTTCTTCAGGGTTATGGATTCCCCAAACAACACCAGCACCAACGTCAACAACACACCCTCAGCACTACCTCTCACACCGGCTGTTACTGCACCACCTACCGAGCAAACAGTGCTACTTGAAGCAATCCGCAGCCTTATCAAGGGACATCAACAACTCTTGAACCGTTCCGAGACTGATGCTCCCGGAGTGAAGCAATTCAGGGCTTTACATCCGAAGCAGTTCTTAGGAAAGGGGAGCCCACTGGAAGCTGAGGAATGGGCTCAAAGTATCGAGGATGATCTGGCCGCAGCACAAGTGCCGGACGTCGCTTGGGTTCGTGTAGCGAAACTACAACTCACGGACAACGCTCGCAACTGGTGGAAGGCGGAAGAAAGCCGTCTTGCGCAGCCTATTGAATGGAAAACGTTTCGCGAGAAGTTCGACGCGA
Organism: Agapanthus africanus; assembly: GCA_030015575.1. Lineage (NCBI taxonomy): Eukaryota > Viridiplantae > Streptophyta > Magnoliopsida > Asparagales > Amaryllidaceae > Agapanthus > Agapanthus africanus. The sequence continues at coordinate 665,511,100 of CM057340.1, forward strand.
AATACTTCCCTGTGACTGCCAGGTTTGCCATGGAGCAACAGTTCATTCATCTACAGCAAGGATCAATATGGGACAAATCGATAGATGAATACGACGCTGAATTCACCATGTTGAGCAGATTTGCGGCACATTTGATACCGACGGATGATATCAGAGATCGTCGTTTCCAACAAAGACTGGACACGGAGATTCAGGTTGCTCTAGCCACGGGGAAATTTCTGACACATGAAGATGCTCTGGAAGCTGCCCGCAGATTTGAGGCAGTGATAAAAGCAAGAGGCAGATCTCAGTCTGCAGGAGTCAAACGCCCTGCCAACCAAATGGCAGGTGGAGCCTCTTCCAGGCCATCGTTTGAACCCAGGAGAACTGAAGAAATTTGCCATTACTGCCATAGGAAGGGATACTCATGGAAGGACTGCAGGCGCGCAAAAAGGTCTGTGTCTAATTTGTGGCGCATCCAACCATGGCATTGGAAACTGTCCTTACAACAGCAACTCATCTCACACACCCACCAACCACTCGCAGCGGCAACCATCCAGGCTCCTGCAACTCGTCCTGCACTACCTGCTCCACCACCTGCACAGCCTATTCGCCAATTCCAACAGACAATGAGGAACATGCCTAGAGGGCAGAGAAACAGGCCTCAAAGGCAGAATGTGCCTCCAGCTAGAAGGAATCTACCACGGCGACAGACCTTCACATTAGAAGCCGTAGAAGCCGAGATTGTAGGTCAAGGTAACACCGGTAAGCCTTTTTCACCCTTGTATCTATTTGTTATTTTTATACACTATCTATACTACAGCCATCAAACTTCTTTGCACTGTTACACTTTCCTTTTACAAATTTCGAGGACGAAATTTTATAAGGAGGGTAGAATGTAACAACCCTAATTTTCTTATACACTTTTTCCTATACAAAATTTTTCAAATATTTTTTTTCAAAAATCAACAAGGGGTATTTTAGCCTGAGCACAAGATATAGGTAATTATTTTGTTTTTAATTACAAGCTACAAGAATGTAATAACTCCATTTTTCGTGTACAAGAAATTACTTTAAATTTAATGTATACTTGGAGTATTTACTCTTGCTGCTATCATTTTAAGTAATTAAATAACACCATAATTACAAGAAGGAGCTTGTAGTTCATTGGTAATACCTTGCACTGCTGAACCAAACCACCAGAGTTCGAATCCCATGCCCCACATTATTTTTTAGATTATTTTTCTTTTAAAATTCTTGGAAGCCCAACAGTCCACAGGCCATAACTCCCAAAAGTTGAACTGAACCCTAAAAACTAATTATACCAGGAGCTACGTCAGAGGACCCCGCACGCGACGACCACCGGACTCGGCCGGGATCGGCCGAGTCGGTCGGCAGACCGGCCGAATCGGCCGGCGCGGCCGGCCGGACTCGGCCGGGCGGCCGAGCCCCCAAAATGAAAATTTGGCTTTTGGCATTCTATAACTCACTGCACACAGCATTTTATTAGATCGGTTTCTGAATGTTTATTACACCCAATTTAATACAAATTTTAATGATTTTTCTTTAATTTTTACAATTTTTTTAAAATAAAAACCCTTCACCTAGCCTACCCTATAAATAGACCCCTACACCCTACCCTCTCATCCCAAAACACTAGGTTTACTCTCTCAAAATTTCTACAAGAAAGGTGTACTTTGAAATCGAGTTCACGGCGAAGCGCTGACGGAATTCCGGCGACGTTCTTTGAAACAACCGGCGACGAAACAACACCTTGGCCACTCCCCTAGTTCCTCTATACTCTTTAGTGTAAATCGAAACCCGTAAGTCCCGTTCTTTTCTTCTTTCTACTTCTCAAAAAAATACGAATTTATGAAACCCGACGGAAATCGGAACAAACCGATTTCCGATTCGGTTTTTCTATAAAATCTCACTTGTCACCAATTCTATAATACCTAAACTTATTCATGTTGACTGTTAATCACATAACAACTAATTTGGACAAAGTTTCTCACATGAAATGATAGCTTTTGCAATATCGTATTTTTTTCGCTTTAATGCCATGATGTTTATTTTCTTCTTCTAATCAATTCAATCATTCCTAAACATCTCTATCTTGACCATTAAACTTGTAAAAGTCAATTTGAATAGGTTTTCACACATGAAATGATAACCTTTTTAATTTACCGTATTTTTCACTTTAATACCATGAAGTTTCAATTTCACATTTAACCTCTTAATCTTAATACACATTTAAAATAGGGCACGAGGTAATGACCTACCTCCACACACACGCAAATACAACCCTAAAATGATAACATCAAAACTTAGAATACGATAAAACGAATTTTTCATTAAAATACCATAATCTTCATAAAACCATTCTTAAAAGGTTTTAGATTGTTACACTTTTAAGTAAATATTTTCTTACTAGGAAAATACGATAAGTTGTGGATATCGATCGTTTATCTAAACTGACATTGTGGTGTCTAGGCTAGGCAAGTGAGCTTGGGTAACTTTAAAAGGCCCGCCTCACGATTCGTGAGCGGATCCCTCCCTCCCCACTTGTACTTATCTGGCCACAATTGACGGTGAAGATGCGATTTGAGGCTTTTAACGACTTCTCGTTTAGACCATTTAGAAATAGGCTAGTTGGCTTAGGAAACCCTAGAATCTAAAATACAGAAAACTACACTTTGCGAATAAATACCTTTTATTTTATAAAACCGTTTTCTAAAAGATTAGTGTTTTACAATCTTTGCAAAGCACCGCTACAACCCATCTTTGGGGAACCCGTTCGGGATCGTGCGGTTTATCGCGCACCCTCGGGCTAGTAGTGCGAGATTCAAACCTCCGCAAGGAGCATTCGGTCTCGAAAGGTTTAAAATACGACATCTTAAAAATATGAGATTTTTGAAATATAAAATATCTATTAAAATTATTTTTGTATAAACATATGTATATTTATCTTTTAAATATCTATTTTATTATAACATAAATATTCCACCTTTTTCTAAAAATCATAATAATAAATTTTACACTAAAATACCATGAATTTCAAATAATCAATATTACAGATAAATACCATTATTTATGAAACTAAGATATTTTCATTAGAAATGCCACAACATAAAATCCACAACTCTAAAGACGAATAATAAATACTTGAGGTGTATGTTGAAAAGTATATAAAAGTATTTTTACATAAAAAAACCTCAAGTTTATAAATTACCCTAAGGACCCTAGCAGTTATAAGACTTCGTTTCACATTTCTGATTGTCTGACTCGGGTTTGAGTCTGATTAATCTGACTTGAATATGATTCAAGTCAACCCATAATCTATAAGTTTCCAATTCAATATGAACACATGAATCCATGAATACAATTATCAGTTTATACAATTTGGCTGAACCGAACCATCAATATATTCCTTTTACATGATTCTCAGTATTCCAGTTACATGACTCTACGGTTAAACCGTTTTCTGATATCATGGTTTCGGTCAGTCAGTCAATCAATCATACAACCAACACAATTTACAAGGTAACAATACAAACAAGACATCGCGGGGTTTAAGGGGTAGATTGGTACGGAAGGTGTTAAAGGTGGCACGAGACGGTAAGATTAAGACACCTAACCTGAATCCAATTGCCGTTGTTCCGGGTTGTATAACGGAGCCTTGTACTTCCATTTGCCCTAGTCTCTGGCATACCGAGACCCCTCTCGTATACACCGGCATCCTTCTGTACCAAGCTACAACAACAGCGTTAACACAATACTACAATAATATAACAATGTAATACAACTGTAACAGCCACTCTCCCCCTCTCTCTTACTCTCTATCTATTCTCCTCTTATCTTTGGGACTTACCGAGCGACCTGTTCGCTGACGACATTCTATTTCTTTCTTCTTTGAATGCCGTCAGGTGGTTTGGACCCGGCAGAGATCGAGCCATCTGCAGAAGACTTAGAGCAGTTTGTCGAAGATCCAGCACTTTAGTTCATTGTACACTTTTCTTTTCAGTACTTTTCATTTCCTGTTATGCCACTGTTTAGGCATCTTTTTATTTCAGTTGTATTTCCTTTTATGCATTGTACAAAGAATGTTAATAAATAAAAGTTGTTGTTCTTTTACATTTTGTCTCTTGTGTATTATTTTATATTGCTTAGATACGCTCAGCGTATGTACTTCTGAGTATATACGTAGCGGACCTCGTCACGCCCACTTCGCCGTACACTGGGAAGCGGGGCGTGACAACACCCGCGCTAGCCCTGCCCCGCTCTGCCGTTAGTTACCTAACCTAACGGTGCAGACGGGACATCGAGACGAATGCGGATGGCATAAGCGTACGTTGTATTTATCTGTGATGTTTAGGTGGACTTAAATGATGGGACATTCATTAATGAGATTAATGAAAGAAAATAAACCTAAAAGATGTGTGGAATCGAATTTCAAAAATAAAACATGTAGCTACAGTTCTTGCTTTGCATCGCGGTGTTCCTTGTAGAACATCCTGCACCTTATTCGATAAGGAAAGGGCTGAGTTCCCTTCACCGGGAGTGACCCCTTTAGCAATAACTGGCAGATGCTACAACCATCGGTCTGTCTTTTGATTGCTTCTATAGTTTTTGCTTTGCACAGCGGTATATATGATATATCCTGCACCTTATTCGATAAGGAAAGGGCCGACGATCCCTTCACCGGGAGTGACCCCTTCAGCAAAACTAGAAAGGCCTTAAAAACTCTCCATTTAAAAACCATTTGATTCTGCAGCGAGATCAAGTTCAAAGCGCTAAAGGTTTTCTTAAAAACCATCCGCAACCCTCCGTCATTTTAGGAAGTAGAGCACTTAGTATTCATGCTGTGTTTGTTGACCATAGTCAAGGCACAGTGTATGGTAGCTAAGTGATGTCTTCCTACACCGCATATGATGCGATTAGTTAGGACAGTCATGTGGCTTTGTTGACCTTAGCCAAGGGTTATGTGGGTGGGTCTAATTAATCACGAAATGATGGGTAGAACTTGACTAGTGTTTATGATTTGTTGACCTTAGCCAAGGTCATAGGTGCTAGGGGTAAAAACCTTTATCGGGAGTTTCAAGTGTTGAAATTTGCAATGAGATTGCATACCTTCTATATGATAGTTGGATCCTGATACCTACTGCGAGTAATTGTTACTCCTGGAAGAGTTTTGCACTTTACAATTAGCCGATTAAGTAGGTGTCTAGAAAGATGTCAACGGGGTTACGCCCCTGGGAAAACGAGGTTTACTTTAATTAGGTCCGTGCGAAAGCACGGGGAACCTCCCTCAAAGTACCGGCACTGGCCTGGCTGAAAGATTGGCGAACTTGTAGAGTGTAATTAATCCCGGCTAGTCTTTCCTTTTAGGGTTTGAAGGAAGATTTGATAAAAACAGTGGGAGCCATTCTGATTAGATAAAATAAATAACCAATCTAATCTTGCAAGAGCGCACACAGAGTGTTTTCTTCTCTCTCTCTCCGGGTAGCGACCATGTCACGCCTTAATCAAGATAATAATATGGATGTATTGACCGAACCCGCTTGTTATACTGAGCTGGGGAACGTTGGTCCCGCTCCAACTTATAATTGTTATAAGACAGAGCAGGAAATAGGGGAATACCAGGATTCCCATGCCGCCCAAACGAAGAAAGTGCATGAGATGCATCTCCTTCGGGTGCGTTCATTACAAAGAACTGTTTCTCAGTATCCTCTGCGTCCTGGGTATATGATACCGGATCAGGATCCCAGATATGTAATCTGTTACATAGGGCTAAAGAAAGGTAGAGAACTGAGAACGGGTGAAAAGTTTCATGAGACAGAAAACGGTGCAAGTGTTGCAGTCAAGTCCGTTGGTCATTATCATCCTGTATTACCAAAATACACCGATTCTAAACGAATATTATCAGATACCGAACCTGATAAACAAAATCATATCAGTCTCTTTATTAGTGAAGAAAAGATATAATTTTGTATTGTTGGATAATGTTTTGAACATTTCCTATATCAATAGTTGATTGGTTTAAGCACGTTATCTAAAAGCATATACATTCTAAATTAGACCACGGTTCCTAATGTATAAAACACACACAAGAGGAAGAGTTCAGAAATGAACAAATTCTTCCTGAGGCATTGTAGACTAGGTCATATCAATGCAACCCGACTAGCTAAGTTACATTTAGATGCATATTTAAATCAGTTTAAATTTACATCTTATAAAACTTGCCAGTCATGTCACAAAGATAAGATGACCATAGCTCTGTTTACTGGAAACAGAGAAAGAGTTAGTGAACTCTTGGGACTGATACATAGTGATGTATAAAGGTCCCCAGTCTACATATGCCAGGACCGGTTCTTTGTACTTCCTTACATTCACTGATGATCTCTCAAGATTCGGACATATGTTCCTGTTGAAACACATGTCTGAAGCTTTTGAGAAATTCAATGAATATAAGTTAGAAGTACAGAACCAAAAACGGGTATAAGTATTATGTCCTTTGATGTGATCAGGGAGGAGAATACTTGAGCACGGGATTCCTGGACTATTCTAAAGGAGAATGGGATTCTCTCTCAGCATTACTCCTCCGTATACATCACAGCACAACGGTGTATCGGGGCGGAGCAATCACACCCTATATGATATGGTGCGCTCTATGATGAGTACTGCTGAGTTACCTGTTTCCTTTTAGGGGTTATGCACTTAAGAAGCTGCATACCTATTGAATTAGGTTCGAATCAGATCACTACCTACCACTCCATATGAGATATGGTATGGGAAGAGCCTATCTCTTAAGTAAATTAAGATTTGGGATTGTCCGGCCTATGTCAAAAGCAAAATCCGGACAAGATCGAGGCAAGGTCAGTTCTGTAGAACTGGAAAGAGTTCCAGCTATACAAACTACAGCTGATGATTTGATAGAACCAAAGGATTCAATATTCTCCGACGAACCTCAGCCTCTCCGCCGATCTAGCAGGGTTCCTCATCAGCCTGAGAGATACTTCGGTTTCTCGATGACAGTGGGAGCGAGGATTGCATCATGAGATGATGACCCAACTAGTTTTGAGCAGGCCATCAAGAGTGGGGACTCTGTAAGAATGGCTGGATGCTTAGCGATCTGAGATGGAATCCATGTACACCGACAAAGTATGGACTTTGGATGCTATATCTGAAGGGTTAAATCCCCATCAGGAGCAAGTATATCTTGAGAAGATTACTTGGTGTAGATGGAAAAGTTGAGACTTTCAAAGCTAGACTTGTTAATGGTTTTCATCAACGACCAGGCGTGGATAATGATGAAACCTTTTTTCAGTAGCTATGCTTAAGTCCATCCGGATCCTACTTAACATTGCTACATACCATGACTACGATATCTGGTGGTTGGGTGTCATGACTGCTTTTCTAAATACTGATTTAGAAGAGAACGTCTATAAGTACACAGCCAGAGGGCTTCGTAAACAGTGGGAGCAGCGGTAATGTGTGCAAGTTGCTTTACAAATTAAAGCAGGCATCGCGGAGTTGGAACGTCTGTTTTGATGTGGTAGTCAAAGTGTTTGACTTCATCAAAATGGTAGATGAACCTTGTGCATACAAAAAGGTAGTAGAGAGTAAGGTGGTCATCCTCGTATTGTACGTGGACAACTTACTCTTGATAGGAAAAGAGTTTCCTATGCTACGCACGGTCAATCTCCTCTTATCATAAGGATTCTCCATATAGGATCTATGTGATACCTCCTAAATCCTGGATTTTGGATCTATGAGATTGATCTAAATGGATGTTAGGATTCTCACTAGTTATAGTGAGATGGTATCAGTTGATCCTGGGGAGAATCACTGGAAATGTTCCAGGGTGATAAGGACGACTGAATGTCAGTCGCAGGCATTGTCTTTACCCTCGGTGGAGGGACGGTATGTTGGAAGAGTTCACAGCATGATACCGTGGCAAACTAGACGATAAAGGCTGGTGACATCGCTATTAAAGATACTACCAAAGAGGCAGTTTGGGTATATATTGGTCCATGAGATGAACTAGGTTCCTACCATTGTGTGACAATGGAAGTGTGGCTTTGGCCCAGGAACCCTGGTCCCATCAGTGACCCAGACATATTCTGAGGCAGCATCACCTGATCAAGGAGATAGTTGATCTCCAGGGTGATCGAGGTTTGGAGAGTAGACTCAGAGGACAACACGGCGGATCCACTCACAAAGGCCTTTTCCCAGAGAGAGACTTTTATGGGATGGTTGAGTATGAGATACTGCAACCACTGCTACAGGTGGTTTTTTTGGTACAGTCCTGATTCACATGGAGGCAATGAGCGATAGGAGGGGATTCTTCTCTCCCGGTATTGGGGGTTGATGTTGCGCTATGCTCGACTGGCCATAACTGAAAATCCCTGGCCAGGGTTGCACTGATTTACTGGTAAGTGTTATCAGTAGTTTCATGCTTGTTATGGACCTTACATCGGCATGACTTATCGAGCTACTGGGGTCTGACGTTTACCACCTCTAGACGAGGTATGCGACATATCAGACGAACAGACCGGACTGTGCGGTAAGTGTTACTGGTTGGATTCACAGGAGTGTGAGCAGGCTTGCTCGTTGATCTTCTGATCGCTCAATACCCGGGTGGCCGTTACGTTTAGCAGACCGCTTGCGGCTTGTGGGTGTTTGATATGATCATCACCTACTGCCGGCGTATTGACGAGTCTTTAGAGTCCTACATAGGGGTTTCCTGGCTCAAGCGAAACGAAATAGGAGCGCAAATGAGATATGTGCGGGACCGAGAATAATACCAGTATGTGATACTGTATTCTATTCTCGCGATTTGTATCATCAGTCGGTTATATGTGATATAGCCGGGTCACCGAATCAAGTGTTGATTCGATATATTGATACACTACATATTAGTCGGTTATATGTGATATGACCGGATCATTAAATCAAGTATCGATTTAATGATTTAATGTATAAATATATATTTGATATATTACTTTACATTAACAAGTATTGGTTCACTTAAGAATTGTTTTCTCACCAGTTTGTGCATAAGTGTATATATGATATATTTTTGTGCACTAGTTTGTATCATGTTTGATGATACATGCAAACTTGGGTGTGTGTATGCTTTACACTTTGTTTAGGTTAATGGTTAGGGTTTTATTTATGTTATTTATTTTTCTAAAACTAAATGGTGGCTTTTCTTGTTTTAGCTTCAAGCTTCATGAAGCTTCTTAGCATCTTTGAAAAGTCTTAACCATTTTGTTTTATGCTTTGACCTAACCATTACCTAAACTCTAGTTTACTCTCTACAAGAGTTTACTCACCCATGGTTGCAAGATGATAAGTCTTCACTTGAATTTTCTTTTGCAATAATTCATTTTCTATTTTCTTTTCTTCTTCTTCTTCTTCTTCATGAAGAAGAAAGCTTGCTAGAAAATTTCAAGTGATGAAACCAAGTGAGAAATCCAAATCCAAAGTGAACCCACTTCCTACTTCTTCATCCTCTACCATTTGCCATGAGTGTGTTATCTTCACAAGTTTCATGACCTAGTGAAGATGGAGCTTGAGTTTGAGTCGCCTCGACGTAGATCATCTTTGGCCTCGAAGTCAACGACCTAGCCCGCTCTTTTCTTCGATGAAACCGACGCTAGGGTTCGGGATCCCGATGATCGCAGCGGAGGGACATCAACACGGAGCAAAAAAAGCGGAGGACCGGATCTACAAAGGTTGTAGTCCCTGTCACTTGTAGTTAAAGTAGTTAACTTTCTTGCTTTCGCCTTACCTCTAGTTAACGATCTTGCATAGAGTTGTTAGGCACACAAAAAATTTGATTTTGGCATGGTTGATGCATTGTGGAACCTCATGAGTGTGCCTAGGAACCCTACAAGTCGGTTATATATAATATAGCCGGGTTATCGATCAAGTGTTGATTCGATAATTTAATGTATAGTTATATATGTGATATATTACGTTACGTTAACTAATATAAGCTCGCTTTATTGATTCATTTTCTCACGGGATAATACTTTGATATATATGCGATATATGTTAATTGTATTATTTTCTTTTGTTACAAAATATATTGTATATGTGATATATAATATTGTAACATGTTAAGGTTACAAATTTAACAAAGGTTTAGGGTTTAAACTTGGTTAGGGTTTGGATTAGGGTTAGCTTTTGCATGAAGCTTCCATGAAGCTTCATGAAGCTTTGACTTTGTCTTTAGCTTGATATTTTGTGAAGATATTTTTTTAACCCAATCCAAACCATTAACTCTAGTTAATTCTCAACACGGGTTAACTCCTTCATACTTAACCCATGGTTGTATTTGTAACCATAATGATAATTCTTTATTCATCACAAAAGGTTTCATATTCTTCTTCCTTTTTGAAAAGCTTACTAGCTTTTGTGTTTGTGATGATATAGTGTGAGAAATTGAAAACAAAAGAGAGCAAAATTCCTACTTCATCATCCTCGTCTATTTTGGCCACTTAGATTAGGGTGTTCACTTCTCTAATAAGTTGTTTAGTGAAGTGTAAGCTTGGATTAGAGATTCTTCAACGTAGATCATCTTAGATCATGAAGACTACAAGCAAGGTGTCTCATTTACCTCATGGAGCCACTCGAGAGTCGGAGTTCATGATGATCACAGCGAAGGGACCTCAACACGGAGCTTATGAAGCGAAGGAACGGACTACAAAGGTTGTAATACCTATCTCTTAGAAGTAAAGTTGTTTACTTGCTCAATGTTTACCCTAATCCTCTAGCAAAGATCCTTGCTTAAGGTTGTTTGGCACTTGAAAAAATTGATTTTGGCATGGTTGATGCCTTGTAGAACCTTGTTCTAGTGCCTAGTAACCCTACAGTGGTATCAGAGCCAGGCTAGAGTACTAGGAGACGTGTAGACGAAGTTAAAAGTCTGATCGAACCCCGAAACGTCATATTTGACCCCCTCTCTGGAAATTTTTTAAAAAGATATTTTTTCCACATTAAAAATACTCAAAAAATCAAGCAGGTAATTGTATGAATTACTGTGAAATATGAGTCACTGTAGCCTTTAAGTCGCCGCGGAACCGCGGCCATACCATGCTTTTGGCGGCGGTTACACGGCCGTACTTGGGTGTCAGGGATAGTTATTTCTAGGGTTCATCCGTATAGATTACTACATGCTTCTGGGAATTTTTAATATTACTTAAATGTTAGTTTTCTGGAGATCTATTGTATTCGTTCATTCGATCGGAAAGTTTAACATCGTTTATTTTTCCGAATAATTTAGAACGTGTTAAAATGTTCAAACGGATATCAATAACTCACTTTTTCCCGACACGAAAAACTTTCAAGTGTTGGATTTTTTCCAGAGTTTGAATCTTTCGGAAAAACATGCAAGCGTATCTGTGGACCTTCTAGAAGAACGTAACCTTAACTCGATTATGTGACCGTCAAAACTGCCACTGAACCCTAGGGTTTGTGGTAGTTTAGCGTTGCCACATGTGAGGCGTTGGTTTGACTCTTCTACGGCTGGTTCATTGGGGCTGTGACATGTTCTGGGATTTTTGAACTCCGCTCAAGTGTTGAGCTATTTGGGAAATCTTGGGTATTTGATTATTCGATCGGAAAGGTTAACATTGTCTATTTATCTGGAATGTGATACAATATGTGGAATTCATATAGTTAGGCATGAAATGCGAAGTATGTGATATTTCGGATTTAAGATGTCTAAAGTGATTGTGGATTCCAAATGTTGTAGTTTTACACTTTCTTTTCTGTGACCGTAAGCGTAGTATGTGGTGAATCGCCGGCTTCGTTGCTATACATCAACGACAATCGGGATACGCATACTTGCTTACGTTGATGATATGAGATATTATGTGTTGCTGTGATATCTTATATTGGATTGTCGTGTTTTGAATAGCCGGGGGTTTTATGTGAGATGAGGGTTTTTATTTTCATTCATGTAAAATTCAAATGTATGTAAAATTCTTTTATTGGGGCACTTCCGGGTTGAGGATGATGTCACTATTGTATATTATTTACTTTTCTGCATTAGGATAGACCCGAGGAGGGGAGCAGAAGTAACCGGGTTCTAGGGTCCAGTGGGAGGCCATCTCGAGGAGTCGAGAACGGGTCTCCTAACCCTAGAATTGGCAGTGTTGCTTGCTGCTCTCGTAGGGGTCTAGGGATGTGGGTTTGGCTATTCATTGCGACAGTAGAATCCGTGTTTTATACAGGCTCGATATAAAACACGGACGTCCTAGTATATCCAATATTTCATATGTTATCTTCTGCTGTAATGTTCTGTGAAGAGATCATATTACTGCCTGAGATGAATGCTTATACTATATATATATGATGATATATAAATATTACTGCTTTCGTTTCTTCCGTGATGCTTAGGAAGCATAATTGATGGGATTTATTAATGAGATTAATAAAAGAAAAGAAACCTAAAAGATGTTGTAGAATCAAATTTTCAAAAAGGATAGCTACAGCTTTTGCTTTGCACAGCGGTATATATGATATACCCCGCACCTTATTCGATGAGGAAAGAGCCGAGATCCCTTCACCGGGAGTGACCTCTTTAGCAAAACTGGCAGATGCTACAAACTTACGGTTTAGTTTTTGATTGCTTCTATAGTTCTTGATTTGCATAGTGGTATATGTGATATACCCTGCACCTTATTTGATGTGGAAAGAGCCGAGATCCCTTCACCGGGAGTGACCACTTTAGCGAAACTAGAAAAGCCTAAAAAATACTCCTTTTCAAAAATCACTTGTTTCTACAACGATATCAAGTTCATTACGCAATAGGTTTTCTGAAAAACCTGTCGTAGCCCTCCGTCATTTCAGATAAGTCATACTTAGTATTCGTGCTATATTTGTTGACCTCCGTCAAGGCGTAGTGTGCGGTAGCTAACTAGTATTTATCTGTTTATGCATATGATGCAGATTGGATTAGGGTAGTCGTACGACCTTTTTATCCTCTATCAAGGGTCGTGCGGGTGGGTTTGATTCAATCAAGAAATGACGGGCTGAACTTGACTAGCACCCTATGATTTGTTGACCTCCGTCAAGGTCATGGGATGCTTGGGGCAAAATTTTAGCGGGAGTTTCAAGTGTTGAAATTTGCAATGAGATTGCATACCTTCTATGAGATAGATGGATCCTGATACCCACTGCGAGTAAGAGTTACTCCTGGGAGAGTTTTACACAGGACAATTAGCCGATCAAGTAGGTGACTAGAAAGGTGTTTACGGGGTTAAGCCTCTGGGAAAACGAGGTTTATTTTAATTAGGTCCATGCGAAAACACGGGGAACCTCCCTCAAAGTACCAACACTGACCTGGCTGAAAAATTGGCGAACTTGTAAGGTGTAATTTATCCCGGCTAATCGTACCTTTTAGGGTTTTAAGGAAGATTTGATAAAAAGCAGTGGGAGCCATCCTGATTAGATAAGATAATAACCAATCTAATCTTGCAAGAGCATATGCTAAAGTGTTTTCTTCTCTCTCTCTCCAGGTAGCGACCATATCAGGCCTTAATCAAGATAAAAATATGGATGTATTGACTGAACACGCTTTTTATACTGAGCAGGGAAACGTTGGTCCCGCTCCCACTTATAATTGTTATAAGTCCGAGCAGGGAATAGGAGAATATCTGGATTCTCACGCCGCCCAATTGAAGAATAAGCATGTTGATGCATCTTCTTCAGGTGTGTTAGTTATCGAGAACTGTTTCTCAGTTCACTCTATGTCCTGGGTATTAGATACCGGATCTGGATCCCATATATGTAATATGTTATATGGGCTACGTAAAGGTAGGGAACTGGGAGAGGGTGATCATTCCGTAAGAGTAACGAATGGTGCAAATATTGCAGCCAAAGCAGTTGGCGAATATCACCTTGTGTTACCAAATGGTAATACATTAGTTCTGAACGAATGCTATTACATTCCGACCCTGATATGCAATCTTATATCAGTTTTATTATTGAGCAAAGAAGGATATAATTTTATAGTACAGGATAATATTATGAACATATTCCTGAATCAAAAGTTGATTGGATCAGGATCGTTAAATAATGGCATATACGTTCTCAACCAAACCACAGTACTTAATATACAAAACACACACAAGAGGAAGAGTTCAGAAATGAATGAATCCTTCTTATGACATTGTAGACTTGGTCATATAAATGTGACACGGCTAGCTAAGTTACATAAGGATGGATATTTGAATCCGTTCGAATTTTCATCTCATGACACTTGCCAGTCATGTCTCAAAGGCAAGATGACCAAAACTCTGTTTAGTGGACACGGAGAAAGAGTTACAGAACTCTTAGGACTGACATATAGTGATGTATGTGGTCCAATGTCTACACATGCCAGGGATGGTGTTCCCGCCAAAAATTTCTGTGCAAAAGAGTCCAAGGTATCAAATGGCAGCGATACGCTTAAGGAAATGCGAACCAGTATCTTCCGGCCTGTATTTTGATAAACTCCCGAAGGAGGAACTATTAAACTCTGATGGTATCGAAAGCGTCTCGAAAAACCCTTCGATTTGATATATTATGGGCTTCATAATTCATCCGGGTTCAAAAATTATGAGCAAAAATGCTATGCACTGTTCCCTGATTAAAAATCAGGAATTGCCTCAATGAGGTATCACGTGCTCACACGTGATCAATGGTCACGTGTTGACACGTGATAGTTAAAACATGAATAAAAACAAACGGCTGAAGAAGGACCCAATTGGGGGTCACGTGCTCACACGTGACCAATGGTCACGTGTTGACACATGATAGTTAAAACAGAAATAAAAATAAATGGCTGAAGGAAATACCTCAATGAGGTATCACGTGCTCACACGTGACCAATGGTCACGTGTTGACACGTGATGGTTAAAATTGAAGCATAAATAAACGCTGAGAAAATGACTCAATTGGGGGTCGCGTGGTCACACGTGACCAAAGGTCACGTGTCAGCATGTGATTGGCTTCGAAAGCCTTACAGTTTAATAGAATTAAATTCTAAAAGCTTCTAAATCTTTCCAAATGGAAAAGGATTATGGGGACCGTTGGATTAAAGATCCAAGGGTGATTAAAAATCACCAATTTATGGAAAAAATCTTAGACAAGGAAAGATTTCCCCTAAATCTCACCGAAAATAACAAACAGAATATCTTTGGATTTAAAATCCAACGGTGAATAAAATTCATTGTGTGATCTAAAGGATCATATTAATTATGAAACCCAATCAAATCTTTCAATGAAAGATTTACTAAACAAATTGATTCTTTTCTTTCTCCTATAAATAGGAGCCAAGAAGAAAAGAGAAGGGATCTACCTTTTTGGAGAGAAGAACAGAGAGAAGAGAATTTAATTCTCAAGAGAGATGAAAAGAGAGGAGAATTTAATTCTCAACAAAGAAAACCTAGGTGAGAAAAGAAAGGGAATCAAAACTTTAAACAGAGAATTTAATTCTCAAAATCTAAGAGTTTAACACTTCTACAAGAACTTAGTTCTTCCTCTAGTTGAAGATCTGCAGAAGCACATCTCCCCATAGGTTGAGAATTTAATTCTTATCGGGTTGAGATCCAGCCATACAGATCCAAAACTTAGAGGGGGAATTGAGTTTAGAGAATTTAATTCTTCCAAACAAATTAGGGTTTAACCCTATATGAGAATTTAATTCTCCCAGAATTACAGGAATTTAATTCCTTCAAGATGGACAGAACTAGGGTTTAACCCTAATTAAGAATTTAATTCTTTTACATGTATGGGAATTTAATTCCTCTAAAAGGAAATTAGGGTTTAACCCTATATAAGAATTTAATTCTTGCACAATAGGAATTTAATTCCTCCAAAATCATAATTAAGGTTTAACCCTACAGAGAATTCAATTCTTAAAAATAAAGAGACTTAAAAGATCTCCACGCATGCAAAGAACCAAGGTCACGTGTCCCCACGTGACCCTTGAAAAGATCTCTGAAGAAAAGAATCTTTGAGGCAATGCTTCACGTGCTCCCACGTGACTCCCAAAATACAGAGAGAAAAAGTAAAAGAAATAAAAGCCTTGGGCGCTCTCACGTGTTCCCACGTGACCTCTTGGCAGACGCTCTAACAATCAGTGCATGAATCCTCCTCACGTGTCAGCACGTGATGCTCCAAAGTAAAATATAAAAGTGTTTAACACTTAATTGCAGAACGAAGAAAAGGGATCTGGTCCCACTTTTGGGCGCTCTCACGTGTCCACACGTGACCCCTCTTTCTTTAGTGTTTAACACTAATTTGGAGATTATTTTTCCAGTGTTTAACACTGATTGTTTTTAGTGTTTAACACTAAATTGAAGATTATATTTCCAGTGTTTAACACTGATTGTTTCTAGTGTTTAACACTAAATTGAAGATTATATTTCCAGTGTTTAACACTGATTGTCTTTTAGTATTTAACACTAATTTGAGAGTTCTACCTCCAGTGTTTAACACTGTTGTTCTCTAGTGTTTAACACTACTTTTAGCCAAATTGGCTAATTTTCCAGAGGTAAAAGTCCCTTCTCCAATTGAATCTCAAAATTGAGGAAATCAAGGACAAAATGTTGTCAGAGCCCCCAAACCTCTGTTTAGCACTGCTGAATAATGAGGGGCTGAACCCAGACAAATGTCTAATGGCCCAAAGGGCCAATATTTCAAACATAATTGGACTTAGCCCAAACTGGCCATAAGTCCTCAAATCATCTTGAACTGAGCACATCTGCTCTTTCAACCAACTCATTGGTTCAAGGGTACATCTCTGAACTCCTCTGATATTTGTCGTTGTAATCCTTCAACGTCTTCAGAGAGGTGATGGGTCCCGACAGCCACACATTCAATGGACCACTATGTCCCTAAACTAGAACAATAGAGCCCAAATGCTCTTTTGTCGGATCCAAACGATCATGTTAAGTTGATCTTAGTCTCAAATTAGACTAACGTATCCTTAACAAACGTTTAAGTTGATCTTAGCCTCAAATATGGCTAACGTGTCCTTAAACCAATATTCGTCCCCAAAATGGGAATGTTGGACCACTATGTCCCTAAACTGGCAACGGACCACTATGTCCCTAAACTGGAACAATAGAGCCTAAATACTCTTTTGTCAGATCTAAACGATCCCGTTAAGTTGATCTTAGTCTCAAATTAGAGTAACGTATCCTTAACAAATGTTTAAGTTGATCTTAGCCTCAAATAGAACTAACGTATCTTTAAACTCTCAAACAGACTTTAGTCCTAAATTGGACTACAGGTCTTCCAACCAACTCTGGTTCAAGGGTGCATCTCTGAACTCCTCTGATATCTGTTGTTGTAATCCTTCAACGTCATCAGAGAGGTGACGGGTCCTGACGGCCATACATTCAATGGACCACTATATCCCTAAACTGGAATAATAGAGCCCAAACGCTCTTTTGTCGGATCTAAACGATCCCGTTAAGTTGATCTTAATCTCAAATTAGACTAACGTATCCTTAACAAACGTTTAAGTTGATCTTAGCCTCAAATATGGCCAACGTATCCTTAAACCAAAACCCCAAACCCAAATCTAAGAAAATACGGATTTGGACTAATCCACGTCCTACGGGCGACGACATAAATTAGTCTCCGTATACAATCCACGGGCAACCACAAACAAAACAAACACCCACGACACGAAGTGACCATCTGGAGAAGGAGAAAGTTGTTACCGTGATGCGGTAGCGTAATTAACTGCAGGGGCTTGCGCCTGCAGGGAAGAGCGTCCCCACAATCAAAAGCCCCTCATGCGAGGGGGAATCTGACGAAGTCTGCTACATCGGCCGCATCCGTCTAAACCTCCGATACACGGTGCCATAAATCAACTTGGCATCTTTGGAGAGGTGGACGGATAAAACCAAATAGCATCTGCCCCGAATCTCAGGCAAGACGTCTCTACGTCGCGCCGTCATTCGGAGGGGAACAGATGGTTCTTCGTACTTCATTACGTTCACTGACGATCTCTCAAGATTCGGATATGTGTTCCTGATGAAACACAAATCAGAAACTTTTGAGAAATTCAGGGAATATAAGAAGGAAGTAGAGAACCAAACGGGCAAAAGTATTAAGATCCTACGATCTGATCGAGGAGGAGAATACTTGAGCACTGAGTTCCTGGACTATCTAAAAGAGAATGGGATTCTCTCTTAGCTGACTCCTCCCTATACACCACAGAATAACGGTGTATCGGAGCAGAGGAATCGCACCATATTAGATATGGTGCTCTCTATGATGAGCAATGCTGAGCTACCTATTTCCTTCTAGGGATATGCGCTTGAGACAGCGGCATACCTACTGAATAAAGTTCCTACCAAATCTGTGCCTACCACCCCATATGAGATATGGGAAGGAAAGAGACCATATCTTAATTTTGTTAAGATATGGGGTTGCCCGGCCTATGTCAAAACACAAAATCCGGACAAGCTCGGGGCAAGGTATTTTCTGTGTAAGTTTATTGGATATCCTAAATATTCGCGCGAGTATATCTTCTACCACACCGAGGAACAAAAGGTGTTTGTATCTCGGCATGCCACCTTTTTAGAAAAGTAATTTCTTGAAAAAGAAATTAGTGGAAATGAGGTAGAACTGGAAGAAGTTCCAGCTACACAAATTGCAACAGAAGATTTGGTAGAACTAGAGGATTCAGTAGTTCCCGATGAACCCCAGCCTCTCCGCCGATCTAGTAGGGTTCCTCATCCACCTGAGAGATACTATAGTTTTCTCATAGACGGTGGGAGCGAGGATTGCATCATGGAAGATGATGACCGGACTAGCTTCGAGCAGGCCATCACGAGTGGAGACTCTGTGAAATGGCTGGATACAATGCGATCTGAGATGGAATCCATGTACACCAACAAAGTATGGACTTTGGAAGTTGCTCCTGAAGGGATAAAACCCATTGGGAGCAAATGGATCTTTAAGAAGAAACTTGGTGTAGATGGAAAAGTGGAGACTTTCAAAGCTAGACTTGTTGCAAAGGGTTTTCGTCAACGACCAGGTGTTGATTATGACGAAACCTTTTCTCCAGTGGCTATGCTTAAGTCCATCCGGATCTTGTTTGCCATTGCTGCATACCATGACTACGAAATCTGGCAAATGGATGTTAAGACCACCTTTCTAAATGGTGATTTAGAGGAGTGCGTGTACATGACTCGGCCAGAGGGCTTCGTAGATAGTGGGAGCAGCGGAAAGGTGTGCAAACTGCTTAAATCCATCTACGGGTTAAAGCAGGGATCGCGGAGTTGGAACATCTGTTTTGATGTGGTAGTCAAAGAGTTTGACTTCATCAAGAACATAGATGAACCCTGTATATACAAGAAGGTTGCAGAGAGTAAGGTTGTCTTCCTCGTATTGTACATAGATGACATGCTCTTGATAGGAAATAATGTTTCTATGCTGTACTCGGTCAAGCTCTTCTTATCACATAGATTCTCAATGAAAGATCTAGGTGATGCCTCCTACATTTTGGGGATCATGATCTATAGAGATAAATCCAAAAGGATACTGGGATTGTCCCAATCCAGGTACATTGACACCATACTAAAGAGGTTTAGTATGGAAGAATCCAAGCGTAGGAACCAACCCACGATCTCTGGACTCTCTCTCTCCAAAAAGATGTCTCCCAAGACTGATTTGGAGAGAGCTCGCATGCAAGGGATACCCTATGCTTCGGCAGTAGGCTCTATCTTGTACGCGATGCTATGTACCAGACCCGATATAACATACTCACTAAGTATAGTGAGTAGGTATCAAGCAGATCCAGGAGAGAATCACTGGACAGCTGTGAAGAACATTCTCAAGTACTTAAGAAGAACTAAGGAGATGTTCTTGGTGTATGGTAACGAAGAACTCCAGGTGGAGTCCGTTACCGATTCAAGCTTCCAAAGTGATAAGGACGACTCTAAGTCGCAATCGGGATTTGTCTTTACCCTAAATGGAGGGGCAGTTTGTTGGAAGAGTTCCAAGCAAGAAACCGTGGCAAACTCGACGATGGAGGCTAAATACATCGCTGCCAACGATACTGCCAAAGAGGCTGTCTGGATGAAGAAGTTCATCACTGAACTTGGTGTGGTTCCTTCCATTGAGCATCCAATACCTTTGTATTGTGATAATAATAGAGCTCTGGCTTTGGCCAAGGAACCCAGGTCCCATCAGAAGTCCAGGCATATTCTAAGGCGGTATCACCTCATCCGGGAGATAGTTGATCGCCATGAGATTGAGGTCAGGAGAGTTGACACGAAGGACAACACTGCGGATCCACTCACGAAGACCATTCCCCAGATACAATTTGAGAGACTCTTCGGGATATTGGGTATGAGATACTACAACAGCTGGCCTTAGTGCAAGTAGGAGATTGTTAGTGTAATACCCAGTTTTTCTTATACGTCTAAATCCGTATTTTGTTGCTTTATAATTTTATTTATTTATAAATTTTACTTATCCTATATATAATTACCTAACCTAACCTTAACAAATTTTTCCTCTCCCTTCACAATCGTTTTCCCTCAGCCCACTAAGTTTCCCTTATTAAACTTTTGATTTTCCTAGCCTGGCCCGTTTCTTATTTTTCCTTTAATCTCTTTTTCTTCTGGCCCGAATTAGCAGCCTCAGCCCATATCTTATTTTATATAACCCTTTAACTATTATTCTTATTCCCTCAGCCCGTTCTCCAGGCCCACTCCAGTCATATTTTCTCAAATTCACTTCCTACTAAATTATCAAGCCAGCACCCTTTCCTAAGCCCTTTCTGATTTTCTCCCATTCAAATCTCCTTCAGCTCCAAGCCCAGCCTTTTTATACCAGTATCTGTATAGTTGTTATTTTAATTTTATTTGATTTATCTAAATTCTATTTCTGCTAAACCCTAAATTTCTTTATTATAACCAAATTTCATTTCTTTTATACCCTGGCCGTTTCCCTTTTTGTTTTCAATTTAGAGCTGATTTTCTGAACAGGCCCAGCCCAATCTTTTCTCAAATTTCTTCCCTTTAATCCCCTGGCCAGCGCCCAGAGCCCAGTCTCAGCCCATTTTTAAATCTCTCCAATTTATTTTCCAAGCCAATTCCTCGGCCCGGCCCACTCTTCTCCCCACAGCCCGCTCCCAGCTCCAACCCGACCCGCTCCCTACAGTCGCGTCTCCCCCAACGGCTCCTTTCACTTTTCCCGCTCGCGTGCGCGCTTCTCGCGCCGCCGCCTCCGCCCTCGTTCACGCTGCCGTTACCCCACGACGCGCGCGTTTTCCCCCACGACCCTCTCGCCTCTACTCCCTCTCCCTCACACTCCCTCATTCCACTCCTCTCTCGAACCCGTACTCACACCCTCGAGTCCCTGCAAACCACTTTTCCCTCGACGACGACGACGAAGACGGCGACGACACCCCACCGAGCTCAATCCCCTCGCCAACCTCGTCTCCGACCACCTCCCTCCATCACCCAGTACCCCCAAACCCACTGCCAAGTTCGAACCCCCTGCACCCGAACTCGACCACCTCTGCCCCAACGCCGACGAGCTCCTCGTCTCTCGTCGACCGCCTCGTCATCACCATCATCGTCGTCATCATCATCATCCTCACCACTCCCCGAGTTCTCTCTCTGCAACTCCCTCTTTCTCATTCTGCCTTTCTCTCTCTTTCTCTCTCTAACTCTTCTCTCTCTCACTCTGTCCCCCTCTCTCTCTCACCCTGCATCTCCCTCATCTCACCCCCTCACTCACTGCCCTCTCTTGCTCTCTCTCTCTTTCCCCATGTCCTTTCTCTCTCTTTCTCACAGTCTCAGCTCTCTCTCTACATCTCTCTCTCACTGAACTCTCTCTCTCTCTAAACAATTTCTCTCTCTCTCCTTATTTCAACCCAAGCCTCCAAGCTTCGCCACCCGTCGCTACGCTCACCACCTCTGGAGCTCGAACAGCCGACCCCAGTAACCAAGCCACCGCTGCTGAGACACGAGTCCGAGCCAAATCAAGTTGCCGTGCCGCGCGTGTGTCGCGCGTTCGTGACGTCACAGCCACCGTACATCCCCGGGACATCTCCAGGCAAGTTTTTACTTGCTTACATGCTATTTACCTACATTGCGATCGTTAATTTCATATATTATAAGTTGCAAGTTTAGATTTATTTTTGTGTCTTACCTGTTCGACGCGTGTTCCCAATGAAATTACTCGTCTGTTTTGACGGAACCAGATTGTTCTTGTTGGCCCTCGATGTGATGAGTAGCTTGTGCAGATTTCGTTTGATAATATGACCGTTAACGATTAAAACAACTACCCTCAAGTTTAACCGTAAAAACTGGAATTTTCTTGCACCTGAAAATCGTTAAATTCACCATAAATCATACACATGCTAGAATGGTGCGTTCGAGGGCTCAAATCGAAGCTGACTCGACGAACTTTAACCCCATACTGGTTTCCTGACATTCCTGTACTTAAACCGTGATGAAAATTGGATCGGAGTGCAACTCGGGACTGCAGTCCAGAGCGACTCCAGTCATTGATTGCTGTTCCGTAATGGGTACCACAGGATTTACATAACTCTTAGGTTGCGGAACTCCGCTGTTTATTGTAGATAAACCTGTTATATAGACAACATAATTGATTTCACACTGTTTCGTTACCATTTGTTATTTATTCTGTAATTTAGAAGATCGGGACACATAACAGTACCAGCAGAATCAGAATTGACATATTAATATTAAACAGATTATAACTCCTAACGTATAGACGCGATTGAAGATCAGTTTGTTGCGTTGAAAACCTTACTGAAAACCCTAGAATTCATCCAACTGTAGCGTCGCTAAAATCTGATCCCAACTGGGATCAAAATGCGTTGCGAAATGGATTCCTGATTCTGAAACCGGATTTCCAGCCGCGTGCGCTTAAAATGAAACAGTTATAACTAATGATCCTGAAACCCGAATGGCTTGAAACCAAGTTTGATGGATAGTTAACTGAACATACTAATTACTACCTGTTTATCATTTCGCCAAATTATATACGTATGTTTCATGATAAATCGTACAAGTGAAAGAATGCTGTTTCATAACATCCTCATCATGTTTATATACTTGTTCACGCATCACATCATACCCATATCATTGTAGTGATAACCTAGTGATATCGTGCATTTACCCAGTGCTAGATTTTTTAGTGGTGATTGTGGCAAGTACGTCAGTGTTCGTGTATCCGTGATTAAGTGAAAGTGATACGTACTTGTGCACAATCAGTGACCCTATTATTCTATTGCATTGTCGACGTCTGTGGGATACGTGTACGTGTGACTATAAGTGGTATGGGACACTTATGGAAGCGCTTGCACGGGTGTCACAGATAAGGCATCCGACACTGCCATTTATTTTAGGTATTAGTCGGGACGTGCTTGATGGAGGTCCTGCCTCCAGTTCTCGCGCAGACTTGTCACGGATCGATTAGTATTTAGGGTTATGGTTAGCGTTTGATGTAGACCACGGGGTGTGGGGTAGTCCAAGTGTGAATTCAACAGAATCTCGGGAGTCCCATGCCGGCTTATATATTTAGGGAGTTATATGGAGATTTACAGGGTATGTGCTATATTCACCGTGATACATTCGTTACATGTTGGGCCTGTGGTCCCTTGCCCTTGGGTTCTACCCTTGGGTGGAGGACACTCGCGAGTGGTTGACTCTCACACTTGGGCTGACGATAGGCTTATTGACCTGTGCAGTGAGACTTAGAGACTGATAGAGTTACTGTCATTCACATTCCTTATATACTGTGTTGACATTCATGACATATCGTTATACTGCTTTACTGCTCCGCTGCATTGATTACTGCACATTCATATTCATGCTGTTTTACCGTTATTCACATCTATTACCACTGTTAGAACTGTCACTTGATTTCATATATAATATATTGCTATTGTGTCGCTCTGACGACCTGAGTATGCATGCTCAGTGTGAGGAGAAGCTTTAGCTTGGACCAGAACTAGACGTGCAACACAGACTTCTTGGCTTGCCTTCCCGAGTTACATTCATTTGTTCCACTTCAGGTCAGTCTTTACATCGTATCTTTCAGTTACTGCATTTCTCATTACCTGCACATCGTTTACTGTTTACCATGATAAACTAGAAGCCGAAGTGTGACTACGGCAGGACATTTCCTTGACCGTAGGAGCATGGCTGGCCTTGTCTACCCCTCGTATTCCGTATTTTGGGAAGCGGGGCGTGACAGTTAGTTATATATATGCCCTAGAGGTCATTGTTGTACATATGATGTATATTATAGTGGATGCTTGGATATATATTGAGAGGACTTTCTTGCTCGACATGATAGTATGCTATTTGGTTTCACTTTGTCTTAACATGTTGACTTGTATTAGTTTACTGTCTTGCTCTCACATGTTGATAAAGCCCTTAGGATATGTACTCGACTACCAGGACTATGATGCAGATCATACTAGTGGGGCCAGGGTAGTCCAAGAGTACATCCTATAACTGTTCCTAGTCGAGGGAGTATCGAGACATGGCATCGATACTCCAGAGTAGACTAGCGTATACGCATCTTAACCCATATGATGGGCGATAGATGATCCCATATCCATCGGTGTTTGACATCAAAGATGGTGTACGGGTGCTCGGTGGAGACTGGGTACGCTGAACGGACTCGCCGAGAACTCCTAGATGGTATTATACCTATCGTCAGATAGCAGTTCTCCGGTGACACTGGTATAGGTTAGTCTGTAGACCCGAGATCGTCATAGAGTCTTGTGTGTTTCCCACTGTGCTTTGATTTCCATCATACCACGTCCAAGAGGGCATGCAAAACGGTGGCTTTTGGGTACAGTCCCGAATCACATGGAGGCAATGAGCGATAGGAGGGGTTTCGTCTCTCCCGGTATAGGGAGTTGATGTTGTGCAGTGTTCGATTGGCTATAACTGGAAGTCTCTGGACAGGGCTGATATGGAGTGCTGCTGGTAAGAGTTATCAGTAGTTTCTCGGCCCGTTATAAGGCTCATATCGACACGACTTATCGGTTACTGGGGTCTGATGTTTACCACCCCTAGATTTGATATGCGACATATCAGACGAAGAGACCGGACTGTACGGTAGTGTTACTGATTGGATTCACAGGAGAATGTACAGGCTTGCTTGTTGATCTTCTGATCGCTCAATACCTGGGTGGCTGTTACGTTTAGCTGACCGCTTGCAGCTTGTGGGTGTTTGATATGATCATCGCCTACTGCCGGTGTATTGACGATTCTTTAGAGTCCTACGCAGAGCTTTCTTGGCTCAGGCAAAACGGAGTAGGAGCATATATATGATATGTGCGGGACCGAGAATAATACGATATGAGATACCGTATTCTATTCTCGCGATATGTGATATCGGCTGGGTATATGTGATATAGCCGGGTCATCGGATCAAATGTTGATTCGATGAATTGGTACATGTTATATTAGTCGGTTATATGTAATATAGCCGGGTTATCGATCAAGTGTTGATTCGATAATTTAATGTATAATTATATATGTGATATATTACGTTACGTTAACTAATATAAGCTCGCTTTATTGATTCATTTTCTCACGGGATAATACATTGATATATGCGATATATGTTAATTGTATTATTTTCTTTTGTTACAAAATATATTGTATATGTGATATATAATATTGTAACATGTTAGGGTTACAAATTTAACAAAGGTTTAGGGTTTAAACTTGGTTAGGGTTTGGATTAGGGTTAGCTTTTGCATGAAGCTTCCATGAAGCTTCATGAAGCTTTGACTTTGTCTTTAGCTTGATATTTTGTGAAGATATTTTTTAACTCAATCCAAATCATTAACTATAGTTAATTCTCTATAAGGGTTAACTCCTTCATACTTAACCCATGGTTGTATTTGTAACCATAATGATAATTCATTATTCATCACAAAAGGTTTCATCTTCTTCTTCCTCTTTGAAAAGCTTACTAGCTTTTGTGTTTGCGATGATATAGTGTGAGAAATTGAAAACAAAAGAGAGAAAAATTCCTACTTCATCATCCTCGTCTATTCTAGCCACTTAGATTAGGGTGTTCACTTCTGTAATAAGTTGTTTAGTGAAGTGTAAGTTTGGGTTAGAGATTCTTCAACGTAGATCATCTTAGATCATGAAGACTACAAGCAAGGTGTCTCATTTACCTCATGGAGCCACTCGAGAGTCGGAGTTCATGATGATCACAGCGAAGGGACCTCAACACGGAGCTTATGAAGTGAAGGAACGGACTACAAAGGTTGTAATCACTATCTCTTAGAAGTAAAGTTGTTTACTTGCTCAATGTTTACCCTAATCCTCTAGCAAATATCCTTGCTTAAGGTTGTTTGGCACTCAAAAAATTTGATTTTGGCATGGTTGATACCTTGTAGAACCTTGTTATAGTTCCTAGTAACCCTACAGTAGTATCAGAGCCAGGCTAGAGCATTAGGCGACGTGTAGACGAAGTTAAAAGTCCGACAGAACCCTGAAACGTCATATATGACCCCCTCTCTGGAAATTTTTTAAAAAGATGTTTTTTTCCACATTAAAAATACTCAAAAAATCAAGCAGATAATTGTATTGATTACTGTGAAATACGAGTCACTGTAGCCTTTAAGTCGCCGCGGAACCGCGGCCATACCATGCTTTTGGCGGCGGTTCCGTGGCCGTACTTAGGTGTGAGGGATAGTTATTTATAGGGTTCATCCGCATAGATTACTGCGTGCTTCTGGGAATTTTTAATATTACTTAAATGTTGAGTTTTCTGGAGATCTTTTGTATTTGTTGATTCGATCGGAAAGTTTAATAGTCCTTAATTGGCTGAGTCTATATATATATATATATTTTTATTAGCTCAAAGGTAATTTATTTGTAAAGATTTCGATTTCCCGTATTCTATGTTCCCGAGGGTATCATGCTATGTTGCATATGAGTGTGTGAGGAGGTAGGTCGTTACCTCGTGATCTACTTAAAGGTGTAACAAGTTTAATGGTTTAAATGTATAATTGAAACAATGTGGTCTTTAAATGAAAAATACGATAAAGTGAAATAGCCATCATTTTATGAAATGAAACTTGATCAATTTGGTTGATTAGTGTATAATAGTCAACATGAGAGAGTTTAATCATAATTGTATTAACGAGAAGTGAAGTTTTATAAGAAAACCGAATCGGAAATCGGATTTGTTCCGATTCCGTCGGATTTTGCAAATCCGTATTTTTAGAATAGAAAAAGGAAGATAGAAATGGGACTTACGGGTTTTGGACAACTATAAGAGGGAGATGGTTCGTAAGGAGTCGGTGGTGAGTCGCTTCGTCGTCGAGGGCTCCTAGAACGATCGCCGGAAGTTCGCCAGGAATTTCGCCGTAGCTTCGCTTCGTGCTCATTTTCAAAGTACATAAGTTTCTTGGAAATTTTTTAGAGTTGGCTCAGAGTTTGTGGTGAGAGGGTAAAGGGTAGGGGTGGTATTTATAGGGTTAGGCTAGGGTTAGGGTAGATGTAGGGTTTTAATTAAAAAAAATTGTAAAATGTATTAAAAATCATTAAAAAATGGAATAAATAGGGTATAATGAGCTCTCTGGAAGTGGTCTGCAGATTTAAAGTATGCAGGGGGTAGGGTAGATGAAGAGACACAAATTTGTAGTTGACGACTCGGCGGCCCGGCCGAGACGAGGTGTCGGAAGGTGGGGAGTCGCCTGATTAGGCCTATGGTGCATTTAGTTTAGTGGGTGTAGTGGGAAATTCTGGAGTTATCACGTGTTGACTGTTGGTCTTCTATAAAATTTAAAACAAAATAAATATTAAAAATAATGTGGGGCATGGGATTTGAACTCTGGTGGCTTGGTTCAGTAGTGCAAGGTATTACCAATGAGTCACAAGCTCTTTCTTGTAATTAAATTGCTAATTAATTATTTAAGTCTTGTGCTCAGGCAATAAATACCCCTTTAAGGATTAAAAAAAAGCAATTTAAAAATTTGTATGGAAAAAATGTATAAGAAAATTAGGGTTGTTACATTACAAAACCTGTCACGCCCCGCTTCCCAGTATACGGGCAGAGGGCGTGACTGGCCGCTACGTATTTACTGTGAAGTAAACACGCTAAGCGTATCTAAGCAATATAAAAAAATAAAGCACAAGAGACAAGATATAATAAAAACAACAACTTTATTTATTCACATTCTTTTTGTACAATGCATGGAAAGTAAATACAACTGATAAAAAAACAATGTCTAAACAATGGCATAACAGAAATGAAAAGTACTGAATGGAAAGCGTACAATGACTAGAGATCGGGGTCTTCACTGAACTGGTCCAAGTCTTCAGCAGTGGGCTTGATCTCTGATGTGTCCAGATCACATGACGACATTCAAAGAAAAAAGAAAGAGAATGTCGTCAGCGAACATGTCGCTCGGTAAGTCCCAAAGATAAGAAAGAAATAAAATAGAAAGAATAAGAAGGTATCTTTTAAAGTTGTATTATATTGTTATAATGTTGTGTTAACGCTGTTGTTTGTAAGTTGGTACAGAAGGATGCCAGTGTATACGAGAGGGTATGCTAGAGACTAGGGCAAACGGAATATAGAGTACAAGGCTCCGTTATACAACCCGGAACAACGGCAATTGAATACGGTTAGGTGTCTTAAATCTTGCAGTCTCATGCCACTTTTAACACCTTCCGTACCAGTCTACTCCTTTAACCCCGTAGTGTTTTGATTGTATTGTATTGTATTGTAACTTGTATTGATTGTATATTTGGATGACTGACCAAAACCATGATATCTGTAAATGGATGTAACCGCATAATCATGTAAATGGAATAACTGGAGAAGCATGTAAATGGAATGTATATCCATGGTTTGGTTCAGTCAAGCTGTATAGATTGATAATTGGATTCATGGATTCATGTTGAATTGTAATATTGTAGATTATAATTTGTAGATTGTAGATTGTACTTGAATCATATTCGAATCAGATTATAATGAGACTCAAACCGAGTTAGACAATTAAAAAGGTAAATTGAAGTCCTGATTGTTTTGATATTATCGGTAACCGCTGCACATGGACGGCAGGATTTGTGTCTTTTTCAAAGACGATTACCGTATTGATAACACCGTTGTTAAGTTGTCTACCTTAGATAGGCAAGCACCCACTTCTCCGGCTCCCTTAGGCTCAAGAGATTGGTCCCGCTTAAACCTATGTTTACTAGGGTCCTTAGGGTAAATAAATAGAACTTGAGGAGTTTTTATGTAAAAATACTTTTATTTACTTGCCAAAATACACCCCAAGTATTTATTAATCGTCTTTAGAGTTGTAAAGAATGTAGATTTTATATTGTGATATTTCTAGTGAAAATATCCTAATTCCATAATAAATGGTATTTATTTGTAATATTGATTATATTGAATTCATGGTATTTTAGCGTAAACCGATTCCTGTGATATTTTTAGAAAAAGATAGAATATTGATATTAATTCAAATTAGATATTTTTGAATTACATATACATATATTTATATGAAAATAAATTTTAATATATTTATTATATTCTAGAAATCTCGTTTTTCTTAAGATGTCGTATTTAAATCTTTCGAGACCGAATGCTCCTTGCGGAGGTCTGAATCTCGCACTACTAAGCCCGAGGATGTGCGATAATCCGCACCATCCCGAACGGGTTCCCAAAAATGGGTTGTAGCGGCGCTTTGCAAAGATTTGTATAAATACTAATCATTAGAAAACAATTTTATTAAGTAAATGGTATTTAAATGAAAAACGTCGTTTTCCCGTATTCTAAATTCCCGAGGGTATCGTGCTGTGTTGCATATGAGTGTGTGAGGAGGTAGGTCATTACCTCGTAATCTACTTAAAGGTATAGCAAGTTTAATGGTTTAAATGTCGCAAAAGGAACTATGTGGTATTTAAATGAAAAAATACGGTAAAAGGAACTAGCAATTATTTTGTGATATGAAACTTGATCAATTTGGTTGATTAGTCTTTAATAGTCAACATGAGAGAGTTTAAGCATAATTGTATTAACGAGAAGTGAAGTTTTATAAAGAAACCAAATCGGAAATCGGATTTTTTCCGATTCCGTCGGGTTTTGTAAATTCGTAATTTTAGAAAAGAAAAGAGAGTTAGAAATGGGGACTTACGGGTTTCGATCAAGGATAAGAGGAAGGTGGATCGGGAAGAGTCGCCGATGCGTCGTTTCGTCTCCGGGAGTTCCTACGGTCGTTGCCGGAAATTTCGCCGAAGAATTCGCTGGAGCTTCGCCTTTCGCTCAATTCGATTGCACACAAGAGTTCTTGAGAATTTTAGAGAGTTGGCTCAGAGTTTGAGGTGAGAGGGTAGAGGGTAGGGGTGGTATTTATATGGTTAGGCTAGGGTTAGGGTAGGTGAAAGGTTAAAATGAAAAATGTGATAAAATGTATTAAAAATGTATTAAATGTGGAGTAATTAGGGTTTTAAAAGAGCTCTGGAAATGGTATGAGGCTAAAATTTTGCAGGTGCATAGGGAATGTGAAAAGACACAATTTTCATGTTGGGGTCGTCGCCGGAATCGGCTGACTCGGGGGTGACTCGGCCGTGACTCGGTCGGAAGATTGAGTCGGCCGAGTCGAGTCTGAGTTGGCCGATTTCCGGCCGAGTCCGGCTGCCGGAATCCCCCAGACGGTTCATCTATCCTCTGTCAATGTTACATTTTTTATAGTGGGGTTTTTGTGAGATATGCACGTGTAAACCCTTTGTATTCTAAGGGTTTTAAAAAAATCAATATTAAAAATAATGTGGGGTATGAGATTTGAACTCTGGTGGTTTGGTTCAGCAGTGCAAGGTATTACCAATGAGCTACAAGCTCCTTCTTGTAATTATGGAGCTAATTAATTACTAAAAGTAATAACAGTAAATGTAAATACCTCAAGTATACATTAATTTTTAAGCAAATTTTGTACACTAAAAATAGAGTTGTTACATTCTTTTAACTTGTAATTAAAAGGCAAAATAACTACTTATATCTTGTGCTCAGGCTAAAATACCCCTTTATAGATTTTGAAAAAAATATTTGAAAAAAATTTGTATAGGAAAATTAGGGTTGTTACATTAAAATAATTGCAAGAATGGGGATTTGAATATGTGATCTATGAAATAACAATGCAAAGACTTAACGAATAAGCTACAAGGTTGTTCATTCCAAAAAAGTTACCTTTCTCACTTGTCTAGCCTAGGCACCACAAAGTCAGGTTTAGATAAACGACTGAATGCTCACAACCTTTCTCTGTCCTAATGAGCGCGACAGTCCTTAATTGGCTGAGTCTAGATTTTTTTTATATTATTATTAGCTCAAACGTTATTTATTTGTAACGATTTCGATTTCCTGTATTCTATGATCCCGAGGGTGTCGTGCTATGTTGCATATGAGTATGTGAGGAGGTAGGTCGTTACCTCGTGATCTACTTAAAGATATAGCAAGTTTAATGAAGTTAAATGTATAATTGAAACAATGTGGTATTTAAATGAAAAATACGATAATGTGAAATAGCCATCATTTTATGAAATGGAACTTGGTCAATTTGGTTGATTAGTGTTTAATAGTCAATATGAGAGAGTTTAAGCATAATTGTATTAACGAGAAGTGAAGTTTTATAAGAAACCGAATCGGAAATCGGATTTGTTCCGATTCCGTCGGGTTTGTAAATCCGTATTTTTAGAATGGAAAAGAAAGTTAGAAATGAGACTTACGGGTTTTGGACAACTAGAAGAGGGAAATTGAATGGGAGGAGTCGCCGGTGCGTCGTTTCGTCGCCGGGAGCTCCTAGGATGATCGCCGGAAGTTCGCCGGAAATTTCGTCGTAGCTTCGCTTCGTGCTCGTTTTCAAAGTACACAAGTTTTCTTGAGAATTTTAGAGAGTTGGCTCAAAGTTTTGGGGTGAGAGGGTAGAGGGTAGGGGTGTATTTATAAGGTTAGGCTAGGGTTAGGGTAGATGTAGGGTTTTAATTTTAAAAAATGTACAAATACATTAAAAATAGAGTAAATTGGGAATTCAACGGTCTCTGAACCGATCTAAATAAATGGAGTGTGCGGGGGTGCTGAGAAGAGGAAAAGTCACATTTTCCCTGTTGGGGATTCGGCCGTTCGGCCGAGTCCGGCCGGCGGCGCCGGCCCGAGTCCGGCCGAGTCACGGCATGGGGAAGTGGGGGTCTCCTGAGGTAGTCACTGGTACTTTCAGTTTTTTTCATGGGTAGTGGGAAATTCTGGAGTTATCTCATGTGGACTGTTGGACTTCTATAATATTTAAAACAAAATAATATTAAAAATAATATGGGGTATGTGATTTGGACTCTGGTGGCTTTGTTCATCAGTGCAAGGTATTACCAATGAGCTACAGGCTCTTTCTTGTAATTATGGAGCTATTTAATTACTTAAAGTGATAGCAGCAAAGGTAAATACTCCAAGTATACATTAATTTTAAAGTAAATTTCTGTACACTAAAGATGGAGTTATCACATTCTTTTAACTTGTAATTAAAAAGCAAAATAATTACTTATATTTTGTGCTCAGGCTAAAATACCCCTTTATGGATTTTGAAAAAAATATTTGAAAAATTTTGTATAGGAAATTTAGGGTTGTTACATTACATTAATTTTAAAGTAAATTTCTATACACTAAAGATGGAGTTATTACATTCTTTTAACTTGTAATTAAAAAGCAAATTAATTACTTATATCTTGTGCTCAGGCTAAAATACCACTTTATGGATTTTGAAAAAAATATTTGAAAAAATCTGTATAGGAAATTTAGGGTTGTTACATTCTACCCTCCTTGTAAAAATTTCGTCATCGAAATTTATAAAAGCAAAGTGTAACAAATTCAACGAAATTTTGGTGACTGGAGTATAGATAGTGTATAATAAGATGGTGCAAGGGTTTTAAAAGTGTGAGATAGACTTACTGGTGTTACCTTGATCTACAGTTTCGGCTTCTACGGCTGCTAATGTGAAAGTCTGTCGCCGTGGTACAAATCCTACACTACACAACCTTCTGAACCCAAGAGACAGAAGGAAACAATTATCCGGCAAAGACCAAGTTTTTGTAACTACTGCCGTAGGACTGGACACTTGTGGAAGGACTGTAGGCGCGCAAAAGGCCTGTGCCTAGTTTGTGGCGCATCCGATCATAGAATTGGAAACTGTCCCTATAGACGCAACTCAGCTCACACACACACCATCTACCCGCAATAGCCATCCATTCAGACTCCTGCGCCTAGTCTTGCACTCCCAGCACCACCTCCACATGGACAACTTCTACCTAGTCAGGCATCGCTGTATCGGCTTACACAGAAAAATGTGCCGAGACGTCAAGCCTCCACCTTAACATCCATAGAACATGAGACTGTGAACCAAGTTAACCCAGGTAACTCCCTCAAATTCCTTTCAACTTTGACCAAAACTTTTTATAATATTTATTTCTTCTAAATATTTTCATACACTATCTATCCTCCAGTCACCAGATTTTCCTTGAAACTATTACACTTTCCTTTTACAAATTTCGAGGACGAAATTTTTATAAGGAGGGTAGAATGTAACAACCCTAATTTTCTTATACACTTTTTCCATTCAAATTTTTAAATTGTTTTTTTAAAAATCCTTAAAGGGGTATTTATTGCCTGAGCACAAGACTTAAGTAATTAATTAGCAATTTAATTACAAGAAAGAGCTTGTGACTCATTGGTAATATCTTGCACTGCTGAACCAAGCCACCAGAGTTCAAATCCCATGCCCCACATTATTTTTAATATTTATTTTGTTTTAAATTTTATAGAAGCCCAACAGTCAACACGTGATAACTCCAGAATTTCCCACTACACCTACTAAACTAAATGCACCAGAGGTCTAATCAGGCGACTTCCCACCTTCCGACACCTCGACTCGGCCGGGATCGGCCAACTCGGGCCGGCGCCGCCGGCAAGACTCGGCCGGACCGCCGAGTCGTCAACTACAAATTTGTGTCTCTTCATCTACCCTACCCCCTGCATACTTTAAATCTGCAGACCACTTCCAGAGAGCTCATTATACCCTGTTTATTCCATTTTTTAATGATTTTTAATACATTTTACAATTTTTTTAATTAAAACCCTGCATCTACCCTAACCCTATAAATACCACCCCTACCCTCTACCCTTTCACCCCAAACTCTGAGTCAACTCTAAAAAATTTCCAAGAAACTTGTGTACTTTGAAAACGAGCACGAAGCGAAGCTACGACGAAATTCCCGGCAAACTTCCGGCGATCGTTCTAGGAGCCCTCGACGACGAAGCGACACACCACCGACTCCTTACGAACCATCTCCTTCTTATAGTTGTCCAAAACCCGTAAGTCCCATTTCTATCTTCCTTTTTCTATTCTAAAAATACGGATTTGCAAAACCCGACGGAATCGGAACAAATCCGATTTCCGATTCGGTTTTCTTATAAAACTTCACTTCTCGTTAATACAATTATGCTTAAACTCTCTCATGTTGACTATTAAACACTAATCAACCAAATTGATCAAGTTTCATTTCATAAAATGATTGCTATTTCGCTTTATCGAATTTTTCATTTAAATACCACATTGTTTCAATTATACATTTAAACCATTAAACTTGTTATACCTTTAAGTAGATTACGAGGTAATGACCTACCTTCTCACACACTCATATGCAACATAGCACGATACCCTCGGGAACATAGAATACTGGAAATCGAAATCTTTACAAATAAATAACCTTTGAGCTAATAAAAAAAATATATAGACTCAACCAATTAAGGACCGTCACGCTCATTAGGACAGAGGAAGGTTGTGGGCATTCAGTCATTTATCTAAACCTGACTTTGTGGTGCGTAGGCTAGACAAGCGAGAAAGGTAACTTTAAAAGGCCCGTCTTACGGTGATTCGTGAGCGGATCCCTCTTTTCTTCACTTGTACTTACCTGGCCACAATTGGCGGTGAAGAGGCGATTTGAGGGATATCTCACAACTTGTCGCTTTGGACCTGTTAGGATCAGTCTAGTTGATTTAGGAGACCCTAGAATATAGAATACGGGAAATCAACATCTTTACAAATAAATACCATAATCAATAAAACCGTTTTCCTTAATTATTAATATTTATACAAATCTTTGTAAAGTGCCGCTACAACCCATTTGGGGAACCCGTTCGGGATGGTGCGGATTATCGCACATCCTTGGGCTTAGTAGTGCGAGATGCAAACCTCCGCAAGGAGCATTCGGTCTCGAAAGATTTAAAATACGACATCTTAAGAAAACGAGATTTCTAGAATATTATATATATATACTAAAATTATTTTCATATAAATATATATATATGTAACATAAAAATATTTATTTTGAATTATTACAAACATTCCACTTTTTCTAAAAATGTCACAAGAACCATTTTACACTAAAATACCATGAATTCCATACAAATCAATATTACAAATAAATACCTTTATTTATGAAAATAGGATATTTTCACTAGAAATATCACAGTATAAAATCTACATTCATTACAACTCTAAATACGATTAATAAATACTTGGGGTGTATTTTGAAAAGTATATAAAAGTAATTTTTACATAAAAACCTCTCAAGTGCTATAATTTACCATAAGGATCCTAGTAAATATAAGTTTAAGCGGGACCAATCTCTTGAGCCTTAGGGAGTCGGAGAAGTGGGTGCTTGCCTACTTAAGGTAGACAACTTAATAATGATGTTATTAATACGGTAATCGTTTTTGAAAAAGACACAAATCCTGCTGCCCACGTGCAGCGGTTACCGATAACATCAAAGCAATCAGGACTTCAATTCATTTTTCTAATTGTCTGACTCAGGTTTGAGTCTCATTATAATCTGACTTGAATATAATTCAAGTACAATTTACAATTTACAATCTACAATCTACAATATTATAATCTAACATGAATCCATGAATCCAACTATCAACCTATACAACTTGACCGAACCGAACCATGGATATACATTCCATTTACATGATCTCCAGTTTACTTCCATTTACATGATTCTACGGTTACATCCGTTACAGATATCATGGTTTCGGTCAGTCATCCAATTATACAATCTATACAGTTTACAATACAATACAATCAAAACACTACGGGGTTTAAGGGGTAGACTGGTACGGAAGGTGTTAAAAGTGGCACGAGAATGCAAGATTTAAGACACCTAATATGAATCCAATTGCCGTTGTTCCGAGCCTTCTAACGGAGCCTTGTACTCTATATTCAGTTCACCGTAGTCTCTGGTCTAACGAGACTCCTCTCGTATACACCGGCATCCTTCTGTACCAAGCTACAAACAACAGCGTTAACACAATATTATAACAATATAATACAACTTTAAAAGATACCTTCTTACTCTGTCTATTCTATTTCTCCCTTATCTTTGGGACTTACCGAGCGACATGTTCGCTGACGACGTTCTCTTTCTTTCTCCTTTGAACGTCGTCAGGTGATTTGGACCCGTCAGAGATCAAGCCCACTACTGAAGACTTGGACCAGTTCAGTGAAGACCCCGAGCACTAGTCATTGTAAACTTTCCATTCAGTACTTTTATTTTCTGTTACGCCATTGTATAGGCATTGCTTTTTATTTCAGTTGTATTTTCTTTCCATGTATTGTACAGAAAGAATGTGAATGAATAAAGTTGCTGTTTTATTATAACTTGTCTCTTGTGCATTTACTTTTATATTGCTTAGATACGCTTAGCGTATTTACTTCAGAGTAAATACGTAGCGGACCAGTCCTGTCCCCTTCGCCGTATACCAGGAAGCGGGGCGTGACAGAAGTTGTTCAGTATATCTATACTACTATATAATACAAATGTGCTTGGTTAGAAGTCACCCTCTTCTTTTTTAAAAATACAAAGAAAAAAGGAGAAAAATCCTCCATAAGGTCTCCACATCATCATACAAAGTGTCACGACCTGAAAATGGCACGTGACCGGCACTGAATCACGTGAAGTCTATAGGACCCCATCGTAACCCAAATAAGCCAAAAACCAGAATCTAAACCATTTATGAAAATAATGGAGGTGTAGTTTTGAAAAAGGGTTTATAAATTGAAATCAAATTTGTTTTAAAAGTATAAGTAAATTTTGATTGAAAACAATTTCGCCATTTAAAAATCGAGCAGTACCTCCTTTGTAAATTTTGAGTAAAACAAGCACAATGTTATATATATATATATAAGCATCCCCAACATGAGCTAGCTCAAGCCCAACAATGGTGGAGATACAATCCATGCAAATACACACACACACACACGACGCCCAAAGCGAAGAATCACAAATAGATCACAATAGATATGTAAATAAACAACTCAAGTCGACTCCAAACGAGTCTGACACCCAAAACAATACATATCTAGTCTCGTCTCTAAGTCGTGAATTATACAAATAGTCGATGGAGTTCTTAATTAGATCCAAGAAGAAATATATACATATAGAAAAGGCGGTTACAATACAACCGTGTAACCCATCTGCCAAAGGTAATCACCCGAAGGAAGAAGCGTGCCAGCAAGCCACTACGATCCAAGCGGTCGGTCCTACCAGAAACTAAATCATAACGAGGATGAGTTACCAACTCGTGAGTAAAAAGATATCATAAGATAGAAATCGTATAGACAATGATCTACCTAAGTCATAACATACAGTACTATCATAATATGTGCTAACATATATCTACTGTATATGTAATATAAGTGTGTCCTAATAGATCGCATAAACATATCATATAGAGCATGCATCCATATAAGCATATAAAATAGCCGAAAGATGTATATATGTAAATCGTTTCAAAATAACCGTATGATACGTATATCATGGCACAAGCAACGGACATTGATTTATAAAGCAATATATGCAATTTTGTTTAAAGTATACGTCACGCCTTTTGAAAACGGTTTAAAGAGGGTTTTCTTTTGAAAGGTTCTTGTGTCGCCATAAACACGTGGAAAATATGGAGGCTATAGCTCGTTTGAAAACCTCTTTAATATATATCGATATAAGAAAATGGTATTTCAGGTACTGTCTCTAGAACCAGTCCTATTCGGTTATAATATAGCTTAAACCATCTCATCTATGCAAGGCATCTATTTTGATCCCTCACTGTTGGGGTCAAAAATTACACCCTGGTTGACCATGTTAAAGTCAAAGTCGACCCCAAGCAAGCGGGCCCAAGTCCAGGTCAAGTGGGCCCATGCCCAAGTCGAGCCCCGCGGCCGGCCTCCCTTTCCTCCAAGATCCAGCCAACAAAGAGGAGGAAGAAGGAGACTCATCTCCAAAAATCCCACTTTGGGAAAAATCCAAGACTCAAGAGAAGATCCAGGACTCAAGAGAGAAGAAAGGGGCCCCCTTTGATAATCTCTGAAGATCTTCGGGGAGTTCGACTCCAAGACCCAAATCCTCAAAGGAGTTTAACTCCTGATCCATATCTTTTAGGACTCTGTTTTCCCAATATATTTAACCTAATAAAAGAGCAACGTTCTGTCAAATTTAATGAGGCAGCGCCTCACATGCTCTCCACGAGGGCGCCAACGTCTGAGCCAATTTCATAGGATTAAGTCCTATGGTGGTGCCTCACGTGCTCCTCATGTGGGCACCAATGTGCAAAGCACAGAAGGGTTCATTACATAAGAGTAAAACTCTTAGATGGCGCCGCACGTGCTCCTCACGCGGGCGCCAATGTGCAAAACATAGAAACACCCATCTTAAGAATTAAATTCTTAAGTGGCGCCCACGTGCACAATACGTGAGCACCAGAGCCCACGTGCACAACAAGCGAGTGCCAGCGCCCAGGTAGAATTAAATTCTACGACACTCTCTGTTAAACAGAGTCGTTGGATCAAAAATCCAACGGAGATGGTAAATCATCAAAAAATAGAATCAAATTCTATTAGGAGAAATATCTCCCATATCTTTCTAAATAAGAAAGATACTTTCGGTTGGATCAAAAATTCAATTGTAGAATAAAATTCTATTCTGGAATATATTCCCTCAATCTTTCTAAATAAGAAAAATTGCTCTCTGTAAAACAGAGAACCGCTGGATTAAAAAATCCAATGGTGATTAAAAATCATTGTTTTACAGAATAAATTCTGTATAGGGAAAATATTTCCCCAGTCTCGTTAAAAACCCAAAATCATATTCTGTAAAAAACAGAAGTCCTTGGATCAAAAATCTAATGGTGGGTAAAATTCCCCAAATCAATTTTGAGTCCAATTAAATCAATTGGAATCTCTCAATGAGAGATTTTCTCAAAACCAATTAACAATCCGCCTTCACTATATAAAGGACCCGAGACTTCAAATCTCAAAAAAAAGGAGAGAAAAAAGAGGAGACACACAGAGGAGACAAATACGCACAGAGAGAAGGAGATAGAACGAACCCCCGAGAAGCTTCTGCAAAATACAGCGAGCTCTTGAGAGAACAGAGAATTTAATTCTCAAAGGAAGAATACTTTCATCTTCAAAACCCTAGGTAAAGAAAAGAGATCAAAATATCTCTATCACATCTAAGGGTTTAACCATTCTCAAAGAACTTAGTTCTTTCTCTGGATCTGAGATCCACAAGGCAAATCTCCCACAAGCTGATAATTTAATTCTCATCGGAAAGAGCTTGTTCTTGAGAATCAAAGATTCAGGGAAGAACAAATTTTAAACGGAGTCCATGATACTTTAGGAACCCAGTTCCTTCAAATCAAGAACTTATTTCTTTAAAAAACACTCAACCTAAAATCCTTAAGTTTAGTGATTTTAGCGAGCATTAACGGTCAAAGCGCCAGCGATAAA
This sequence comes from Agapanthus africanus, assembly GCA_030015575.1. Classification (NCBI taxonomy): domain Eukaryota; kingdom Viridiplantae; phylum Streptophyta; class Magnoliopsida; order Asparagales; family Amaryllidaceae; genus Agapanthus; species Agapanthus africanus. The sequence continues at coordinate 665,550,959 of CM057340.1, forward strand.
GGTTTAACCTCTCTGAAAATATCAACAGAGATTTAAATCTCTAAAATGATAAAAGGAAAAAGACTAGCGCCTCAAGTGCTTCCCACATGGACGCCCCTTGTAACAGCGCCTAGCGTCTCACGTGAAAAGCACGTGAATGCATAAAACAGAATGCCAGCGCCGCACGTGCTCATCACGTGGGCGCTGAACAAAAGTGCATAGTACTCCACAAACAGCCAAAATAGCTGAGTGCTCACCGCGCCCATGACTGAATGCTTCACATGTCATATATGTGAGTGTCAGAGGTCAAATAAGTGCTCAACATTTTAGCATAAAAAAAGGGCTGAACAAACAGAGCCCAAATAAGTGCCTAGCACTTTTGAATAAAAGAAAAGACTAAGCAGGTCAAGCCCCCAAATTGGCTAGGTCTCTGAAGTTTTTCCTGCAGCTGAGCCCAAATGCTCTGTTGTTGGATTCGAGATAAAAATGATCCTTGAAATTCCGCTAAGTTGATCTTAGTCTCAAATTGGACTAACGTATCCTTAGTCAAAAACAAATTGAGCTCCAAATGCTCATATATATTTAAGTTGAGCTTAATCTCAAACTAGATTAACGGTCCTTAAATGAAACCAAGCCCAAATCTAAAATATACGGATTTGGACTTACCCGCGCCCTACGGGCGACGACATAAATTAGTCTCCGTATACAATCCACGGGCAACCAAAACCAAAACAAAACATGCACACAATACGAAGTGAACTGCCGGAGCAGGAGAAAGTGGTTATCGCAATGCGGTAACGTAATTAACTGCAAGAAAGAGCGTCCCCACAATCAAAAACCCCTCATAAAATGAGAGGGGATCTGACGAAGTCCGCTACAACGGCCGCATCCGTTCAAACCTCCGATATATGGTGCCATAAATCAACTTGGTATCTTCGGAGAAGTGGACGGATAAATCCAAATAGCATCTGCCCCCAAATTCGGGCAAGACGATCCATCCCAGGTTCATCTCTGTTTTCGGTGGTAAACAGTATCTGGCACGTCCGGTGGGACCTTTTCCTCTTTCCACTCCACATTTCGTGTGTCGTGTTTCACGAACAAAATCGCGATTCGCTATGGTTGCCCTTGGATTCGAGATATTAAGATTTGGTGTCTTGTTTCTGTGCAGAAGGAGAAGAAAATCGATGGATTCCAACTGCACAACTTGCAACAGCAACTCCTGCTCCGCCCCAATTGGAGGAGTGACCTACGGGCCCAACGCGGCCTCCATATTTTCGATGCCGATGGGGCAAGTAACGAAAGCCACTACTGGACTATTCATTGGGACTATGTTCCCACCGGTGGGTGTCGGTGCCTCAGCGCTGCAGGAAGAAGCTCACAAGAAGTCGGTGTTCTATTGACTGGCGACCACAACGACCCCTCTTAACGGGTCGTCCAAATCAGATGTCTCAGTCTTCGACAGGCTGAGCCGAAGCTCAAACGTCTCAGTCTTCAACAGTCTGGGCAAGAGCCCAAACGGGCCCGCAAAGAGGCTCGTGACACCTGAAGGGGCTACCCTAAAACGGATAGCCCTCCCAACTCCTGCTACGGGCGAAGTCGTCAAAGGTGCTTCCCCTACCGAAAAGTTGGTCTTTGAAAGATTGGCCAGCCCTTCTCAAACCCTGCCAAGGACGTCAGTCTTCAACAGGTTGACGCCAACAGCAGCCCCTCAGCAAAGCCAGGGGCACGAAGAAGCCGCTTCCAAAACTGAGGCGGTCCCTTTTGCAAGACATGCTCGACGTCGTCACTGGCACCGAGTGAGAAAAGCTGGGGGCAACTCCCCCTCTGGACTCACCCCATCAGCTCCAATGGTGGAAGTTGGCGCTGCTGTTTCAACTGGGAACAGTTTTGATCTTCTCAGGAGGGTACGCAAGAACACTCCAAAAGCAGTGCTAAAGAAATCGCCCCTGCCTGCAGAAACCATAATGCATGCAAAACCGGAGCGCCCCTATAAACGGCTCTCCTCCTAAATTCACAGGATATGGCAAAAAGTTCAGGACTCCGTGATTGATCAAAACTATTCTCGTCGACCGAAGAAATCGAAGGCTCGGCAAGAGAAAGATCATCCCTCCGTCATACAGCGGGGGACTTCTTCTACACAGGCGCCTGTTACAACGGCTTCTTCAACTCCGACCTCCCACAAAAGGATGAGGCCGGAGAAAATCACACCGCCTGCGGCAAATTCCAAAGATAATGGACATAAACGCCCCAAGTCTAGGGGCATGATCGTGCATACGGTCTACATGGCTTCCGGGAAAGAAGAAAGCCGTGCTTCCGTAGGTCATCGACTGCAAACTCGGTTGCTGACAAAAGCTCAGGAGCAACAACAAAAGCTCCAGGAGTTGCCGACCAAAATGGCAGCACTTACCGGGCAGAAAGAAATCCCGGACACAACAGTCGAACATGGCCAGAAGCAGGAGACCGATACAGAGTTCCTGCGAAGAGTGCTTGAAAGAAAAGATAAGGAAGCCGCTGAGCAGGCTGCTAATATAAAGCAGATGGCTCTCTTGTTCCAGGATATGGTTAGAATGATAATCCAGCCAGAACCCCAGCTGAGGATTCGCCGATAATCATCGAGGATGACAGAGGGGAAACATCAAACTCTCTTCCGGCTCTATCAACAGCCACGGAGGAAACGATCTCCAAGGCTGCTCTTGATGATTACATCGCTCAACAAATACGACCTCATGAACCAAATGAGGTGGCCGGCCAAACTATCAGAACTGGGCGACCGTATCTAGGCTGGTATGACCAAATCAAGTACCCGCAGGGATATACGATCCCCAAGTTCCATATATACAAGGGGACATGCAACCCACACCAGCACGTCGCGCAGTTCAGAGCTATGTGCGGGAACACTGGAGGAGACGACAAACTGCTACTTCACCAGTTCGTTGGTAGCCTGTTGGAGACGGCCTTTGAATGGTACTCGGAGCTCCCAAATGACTCCATAAAGACATTCATAGAGATGGAGCTGCTGTTCATACAGCGGTTCGCCAGCGCGAACGAGCGCACTCCAATCACGGCATTAATCAATGCCAGGAGAAACCTGGGTCCAATATGCGATCCGGTGGTGGAACCTATGGTCAAAGTGCGAACAACACATCGAAGAATCCCCCGCCGTGGGCATGTTCATCGGGACCCTAGATCCGCAAACGACAGTGTCTTAGTTCATGACGTTCTTCAAGCCGACGACCTTCCAAGCCCTGATTGATAAACTGGCCCAAATGGACCAGATGGGTCACGAACCTTCCTCCTCAAGCAAGGACCCTTAAAATGCTAAGGGTAAAGGGAAAGCAGCCTTCGTCTCCAACACTCAACAACAACCGAGCGACCCAAAACCGGCGGTTCGCCAAAACAATGCACGTCCATGTCTATCCCTGGAAGAAAGGATAGGACACGCTTACTCGTTTCCTCGCGATAAGATGAGGAGACTATTTGAGTTGGCAATGCGTAACAAACTCATCACATTGCCAGACCCACGGCGTCTACCGCAACCCGACGACGTCAACAAACCCAACTACTGCTCCTATCACAGAATGGTGAGCCACCCAATTGAGGATTGCTATGTCTTCAAGAACTGGGTCGAGGATCAGTATCAACATGGGAAGTTCGCGCTGTCTGAAAACTGGAGGGTGAACCTACCACAGAAGCACACTCCCAAAAAGGTGGATGCGCCGGGGGCATCATGCTCGCTCGTGGAAGAAACTCCATGGGAAGTCGTTCTTTCAGCTAAAACCAAAAGAATGCTGAAGGATCTACAGGCATGTCCGGCAGTTAGGTAGAAAAGCCCACTTGAACCTGAAATTATCAAAGGGATGTTGAAACTGTGTCCCATACCGAAAGTTGTTGACAAAGGGCAAAATCCCCAAGTCAAGCCTCCAAAGTCTTCAAAGAAAAAGAAGAAGACCAAGAAGCCTGTGCAGCCTGCAGAGTATGATGACAAGCCCACAAACCTACAAAAGTACATTGACGCTCTGGAAGAGTACAACCAGAAGGCACGGACACCGGTCACACTCGAAAAGTTCTTCAAGCATATTCTTGAGAACGAAGATAGTGACAACGATGAGGAAAATGACTCATTAGAAGAAACCGAAGACCGTGTAGCAAGTTGCCACATGGTCTCCCATTCGTCGTTAAATGGTGAAGAAGCTCCCTCAGCGTCAGAAAACAGCGCAGAGGAACTGGGGCCAGGATCGGCGCTAAAATCCCCGGAACTGCCAGAAGACCCAATTGATAGGCTGCTAAACGAAGCCTTTCGAAAAAGCAAAGCTGACCGAGAACGCGAAACAGCCATATACGAAAAGGCTAAGTGTAAACGTCAGGATGAAGAAGCCGCGGCAAGGATGAGTCGTAAATTACTCCAACTAAACCGAAGCACACCTGCCACAAATAAGAGCAGGATCAAGACAGAGAAGCGGTTTGCCAAAACCCTATCAATGGGAATGAAGTTGCCACTTCTCATAAGAAACACTCCCAGGGTCATAAGCCTCGACGGAGAGGATTCACATCTAAACTACTGCCTATATCATCGTAGGATTACCTACTCAACCGAAGAATACAGTGCTTTCAAGAAGTGGTGGCAAGGATATGTTGCCCATCAAAAGCACTTCAAGAGGATGAAGATCGAAGCTCGTCGACAGCGAAAAAGTGCGGCAAGTGCGCGTGAGAAAACGACTGACAATTGTCATATGGTTGATACCGGTTTGGAAAATGAAAAACCCCAAGTTCCTACCTTCGGGAGCGATTCTAAGGATGAAATAACTCTCAGCCTTCTTTTCAAGGAATCCACCTCCGGAAAAGAAGAGGCGGAGAAGAACTGTGAGAACATTCAGCTGCGTAACCACACGCTGCCTGAGAAGAACCTTGGACCTACAAACAAAGGTTCGAACAAAAAAGACAAAGGGAAAGAAAACTTCCCTGAGAAAATTTCCCTTGATGATGGAGTTGTCAAAGAGCTCGCAGCCAGGGCCCCGCCTAGGAAAAACAAGGTGGATTACAATGTCCTAGCACATATGAGGAAAATACCCTCACAGTTGAGCATATTAGATGCTCTCCTCTTGTCCAAAGAGGCACGAGGGTCTCTAATCAAGGCATTACAAGAGCCCGATCAGTTCCAAGCTTTTCTCATAGAAGAGAAGATGAAAGACGAGCTGGAAGAGGTTCACACTGCTGACATTACATTCAGCGATGAAGATCTCCTCCTCGGTACATGCGAGCATTACCGCCTGTTATACGTCACCGTCACCGGTACTACCACGACATCAAAATAGGGAAAATTCTTGTCGACAACAGATATCCGTCAACCTTCTCAACGTAAAAGTGCTGAAGGAGATTTGCATGAATGTTTAGCACTTGGCCCGAGACAAAATTACAATCTCCGGGTTCGATTCACAGTCGTCACGGACGCTTGGGTCTGTAATACTAGCGTTACGCTTCGGGTTGCTGATCACTGTGTAATACCCGGTTCTTTTATATACGCCTATATCCGTATATCTCTTTAACCTATAATTTTTTTATTTATAATTATTTATTATTTTAAAAACTCCATTAAACCCTAAAACCCCAAACCCTAAATCTTCACTTTTCTATTTCCATAATTCCCCTAGCCCAACACCATCTTTCCCTTTTATTAATAAATTCACTCAGCCCATTCACTTTTAAATAAACTAAATTTCCTTATTATTTTAAAAGCCCGGCCCTTTCTTTTCCCTCATTTCTAATAAAATTCCCTGCGACCCACTCCCCCATTTCTCACCAAATTTCCTTAATTCTCCCTGGCCCAACATCCAAGCCCACGCCCGCTTCAACTCGAACTCGACCCGCCTTCTACACCCCCATCTCCCCCAACGACTATTTTCCTATTTCCCCCGCTCGCGACCCGTTCCTTCGCCGTAACCCACGCCGCCTCCTCCGCCCACGCTCGCGCCCACGTCGCTTGGCCGTTACCCCTCGCGACTTCCCCAATCTCGTCGCCCGATCTCCCCCACAACCTCGTACTCCCTCTCATCACTTCTCCTTCCTCCTCTCCATCGCTCCTAAACCCACAGCCATCCCTCACCTCACCGTTCCCAAATCTTTGCCTCGTCGCCGTCAAGCTCACCTCCTGCACGAGCTACCACCGGCGAGCACCTCCTCTCCCACTCAAACCCAAGCTCCCTCCTTCAACCTCCACAGAACCCCCTGCACACACACCGAGCTCGACCACCTGTACCCCGACGCCGGCGAGCCTGAACTGCCTCAGTCGACTCCCTTCATCATCATCATCATCATCATCATCATCATCCCCTCTATCACACTCTCTCTGTTCTCTCCCTCTCTCTCTTTCTCACTCTGTCACGCCCCGCTTCCCAGAGTACGCAAGATTTGGGCACGTGACATAGCCAACCATGCTACCTGTGGGTAGCAAGTATCCATCCACAGTCGCATTACGGTTGTAAAGATATCAAGAACAGTAAAAATAAACTAAACTAATACATGTCCAAATCCATAATAACAAGAATCAATAAACAATAAGTGCGGAAGCTAATGATCCAATACAATGAATAATCAGTATGTCCCATAATACGGGCTCACATCAGGAAATGAAATGACATAAATGAACTACACTCTAAAGAACTCACAGTTCAGCCTGCTGGCTGAAGTACTCCTGCTCGGTCGACGACAAAGGTACGGAATCTGGGCCATGCAAAACCCAGACGTCAGCGCGTCATGATATCAAGTATATAGCATAAACATGGTAATAAACAATGCAAGCATGAACATGAATAAAGCAGTAATAAGAGATAACAAGCAGGGTGAGGTGCAGTGGTGACTAAACTGTCCTATCAGGTTTTCTACTCTATAGTCTTTGAAACCAATTGATGAATCGTCGATGTAACTCAATAGTATCCCGTGCGTGCCCGGGACCACGGTCATGATTCTCGGGGCTGAATCCGAGACGTGCCGCTAAGCAGTAAAAGGTAGTAGGATAGATGAGTGATGTCAGCATCAACACTCCGGAGCTGGCCAAGCCCGTAAGACTGATCAGAACAATGTGTCGAACTGTTGAGTTACAAGTCGGTTTCACCTTTGATTTCCCCATACCCCCAAGCTATGTATGTCAGGTCAGGTATTCAGTAGTCAAGGACTAATGCCAACACAAGTCAAGTAAAGGTAGGTCTGTCTGGATCGACAGCAGGAATGGTTAGGTTTGTCGGCATTAGGCATGAGATCAGGTAACAGGTCAGGTTACTTTCAACAGGTAGAGTCGATATGTACAGGGTGTTGTGTCCGGTGTATCAGTACATGAGTCAGGTGTAACAAGATTGGTCAATATGTAATGCAATCAGGTATATGATGATAACAGGTATAGTAACAAATAATGAACAGTAGCAGGAAACAGTAAATAGCAAATATTATTCTATGAGAACACAGTGATGTTTGTATTTTCATAATAATCCGGTTCACACACCTTTGAGGTGCAAAAGCCACAAGATGAAACAATATCGATAATATACGCAATGGAGTTACATGAATTTGAACTAAGCATAATAATTGTCTCAAGAGTGATTTTAACCAATGAAGTGGGGATGATCTACTTGGTTTGATTAGTTAAGTATGAATTAATAACAGACCGGTTAATACGAGCAATGATTTCATTGATTTAAAGTTACGGATAATCGTGGCTAGCAATTCTAAGTTATAAAAGGTATCGATGTTATATTAGTTGTGTAGTTATAACATGATGATTAAGTTGTAGCATGTTAAGCAAGTATTCGGATACTTGCCTCGGCGGTTCCGCAAACCGAAACACGGATGCGATGTCGGCAGAAACTGCGATATGGAAGCACGGGCCACGGATCGAGTCCCAACAGAGATCAACGGGATCACACGGACCAGGGGACTTCGCTGGAGCGTCGGGTTCGTCAGACGGCGCGATCGGATTCCGGCAAAATGTCAAAAGTAACGGAGTTAGCGACAAAACTACGCATTCACGATACGGACCAGCGGGGGGGTGTTGTACCAAAAGGAAGGAGAAGGAAACACTTACAGAGAGATGTACCAGGTGACCCCAGCGAGCTCGACGGCGCTGGAACGCCGGCGAAGCGACGGCAGCGGCTGCAGCGAGGGTTGAAAGCTTCGGGGTGCGCGGAAAAGTGTGCTGCGGCGAGCTGGAGTAGAGGGGTCAGCTCTGGTGGTCGTGGGAGAGAGGGAGGTGGTCGGAGGTGGTGTCGACGGGGTCGCCGGCACGCTTCTCCGGCGAACAGCGGGGGCAGGCGAAGGATGAAGGCTAGGGTTCACTGTTCCGGTGAGGGGAGGAGGGAACGACGACGAGGTCGGGTCGAGTAGGGTGAAAGGGAGTCGTGGGGTCGTCGACGACGATGGGAGACGTCGACGGTGAGGTTGCGAGGGGATGGAGGCGTCGGGGAGATGGGTTGCAGGTGCGGGAAGGAGCGGGCGAACGGGAGGAAGAGGGTAGGTGGGTGCGGTGGAGGTCGTGGTGGTGAGGGCGGCGACGGCGAGGTCGCGATGAAGTCGGCGACGGGATCGCGATGGCTAGGGTTAGGGTTTGCGCGTAGGTTCGTGGTCGCGTTGGAGAAGAGGAGGCGGCTGCATGTTTAATATATATAGAGTAAGGGAGAGAGAGGGATTAGAGAGAGAAAGAATAGGATTGATGAGATAGAGAGAGAGAGAGAAAGAGGAGAGAGGCAGAGAGAGAAATAGAAAGGAGGGGGCCCACGAGAAATTCTTTTCTCGTGATTGGCTGAAAAAGAATCAGGAAGGAAATTTTTTGAAGGATTTTTGGGGATATGCTGTTAGGAATTAGATTAGAGTATAAATATATATATTCGATATTAAATTCAAATGGGCCCCTTTTTGGCGCGAAATGAAACATCTCCAAATTGCGCCCGGGTTGCGCCCAAATGATCCAAATTCAAAATATAAGATTTTAAGCGGGTTCCAAATTTAGAAAAGAGGTGTTTAGTGATTAAAATGCATGCCCCCAAGTCGGACACTTGTACGCGCGCGTAGTCGCCCAAACTTGCCCGTTTAGCCAAACGGAACGGAATCTCGACCCGCGGACGCTACCACGCGACTAGTGGCGACGAGTAGGCCAACATGGACATCTTAAATTTCATTTTCGGAGTTAAAATTTATTATGTGCCAAAATGACTTAACCGGGTAAATTTAGCAATAAACACCAGAAAATCAGGAAAATTGGAATGAGCAATAAAGTAACCCTCAACTAGTAATGTACATAGTATTATTGGGCTCGGGTGTTACATCATACCCAACTACAAAAGAATTTCGTCCTCGAAATTCCAAGAATACAAGATAACTAACTACTGGAAAAGATGAGGGAATTTCTGCCGGATCTCGTCTTCTCGCTCCCAAGTAGATTCTCCATGCGATCGGTTACCCCAAGAAACTAGCACAAGAGGGATAACCCTGTTCTTAAGAACCTTTTCTCTTCGATCCTTGATCTCGACTGGTCGCTCCTCAAAAGTCAGGTCCTCCCGAACGGTCAACTCCGAATGATCCAAGACATGGGTCTCATCATGAACATACCTCCGTAGTTGAGACACATGAAATACATCATGAACTCCTGCTAATGACGATGGTAACGCCAACCGGTACGATACTTCTCCGACACGCTCCAATATCTCGAAGGGTCCAACAAATCGGGGACTAAGCTTTCCCCGACTTCCAAAGCGAATCACCCCTCTAGTCGGTGATATCTTCAGGAATACCAAATCGCCCACGGCGAACTCTAGAGGTCTTCTTGACGTGTCGGCCCAACTCTTCTGTCTGTCTTGAGCTGCCTTCATATGCTTTCTGATTGTATTCACCTTCTCGACTGTCTGCACCACCAAATCTGGTCCTAGTAACCTTCGTTCACCAACATCATCCCAACAAACCGGTGAACGGCACTTACGACCATACAGTGCTTCAAACGGGGCCATCTGAATAGTTGCTTGGAAGCTGTTGTTGTACGAAAACTCCACCAGGTGTAGATGATCCTCCCAAGAACCTTTGAAGTCTAACATGCAAGCCCTCAACATATCTTCAAGGGTCTGGATCGTTCTCTCTGATTGTCCATCAGTCTGGGGATGATAAGCTGTGCTGAACTTCAATCGAGTCCCCAAACTTTCTTGTAAACTCCTCCAAAAGTGTGACAGGAACCGAGTGTCCCGGTCGGACACGATGCTTACCGGTATTCCATGCAATCTGACAATCTCCTGCATGTATCGCTCTGCCAAGGTTTCCGTAGATTGACCAACCCGAAAAGGAATAAAGTGAGCTGCCTTGGTCAACCGATCGACAATCACCCATACAGCATTGTTGCCCTTTGGACTCCGCGGTAACGCCGTCACGAAATCCATGGTTATATGTTCCCACTTCCACTGAGGAATCGGAAGTGGTTGCAACAAACCAGCAACCCTTTGGTGTTCAGCCTTGACTTGCTGACACACCAAGCACTTAGCCACGAAGCGAGCGATTTCCCGTTTCATACCTTCCCACCAGAAATGCTGTCGAATATCTCGGTACATCTTTGTCCCTCCTGGATGTACAGAGTAAGCTGAACTGTGTGCCTCCTTCATAAGCTTTTCACGCACATCTCCTTTTGGCACACACACACGGCTACCATATCTCAACGAACCGTCTTCATGGATCAGTAAATCGGTTCGTAGTCCAGCTCCAACCTGCTCTCGAAACTTTTGCAGTCTAGGATCCTGCGATTGCGCCACTTTAATCTTCTCAACTAAGGGCGATTGTACTTGCAACTGCATCAACTGTCCTGTTGCACGCGGTAGCACAACCTCCAAGTCAAATCTCCGAAACTCCTCAATGATCTCTCTCTGTGCCGTCAATAACTGAATTGCTGGTAACCGACTTAGTGCATCTGGCACGACATTAACTTTTCCCGGATGATACCTAAGATCAAGGTCGTAGTCAGCCATCAGCTCCAACCATCTGCGTTGCCTCATGTTCAACTCCTTCTGAGTGAACACATATTTCAAACTCTTGTGATCCGTAAAGACTTCAACTCTCTCGCCCAGAAGGTAGTGTCTCCAAATCTTCAGGGCGAAGATCACGGTTGCAAGCTCCAAGTCGTGAGTCGGATAGTTCTGCTCATGAGTCTTCAGCTGTCTCGATGCGTAAGCGACGACTTTCCCATTCTGCATTAAAACACATCCCAATCCTTTTCCAGATGCGTCGCTGTGAATCACCAGTCCTCCTGAATTATCCGGTACGGTCAGGATCGGGGCGGTTATCAACTTTTGCTTCAACGTCTCGAAGGCCAATGCACATCCATCTGTCCAAACAAACGGTACCTCCTTACGCGTAAGCTTGGTTAACGGCTCAGCTAGACGAGCGAAGTTCTCCACAAATCTTCTGTAGTAACCAGCGAGTCCAAGAAAACTTCTTATCTCTGCAACATTCTTCGGAACAGGCCAATCTCGAACTGCTGAAATCTTCTCGGGATCAACGGCGATTCCATCGCCCGACACGACATGCCCCAGAAACTTCACTTCTTCCAACCAGAATTCGCACTTACTCATCTTCGCGAATAATTTCTCCTGTCTCAGCGTTTGCAGTGCGATCCTTAAGTGCTCAGCATGCTCCTCCGGACTCTTTGAGTACACCAGAATATCGTCAATGAATACTATAATAAACTGGTCCAAGAACGGTGAAAAGATCCTGTTCATCAAGTCCATAAATATTGCCGGCCCATTAGTCACTCCGAAGGGCATCACTAAATACTCGAAATGCCCATACCGAGTCCGAAACGCCGTCTTGCAAATGTCTTCTGCCTTCACTCGGACCTGATGATATCCTGATCGCAAGTCCAGTTTCGAGAATACCCTTGCGCCACTAAGCTGCTCAAAAAGTTCTCCAATGCGAGGGATCGGGTACTTGTTCTTAATAGTCACCCGGTTCAATTCTCGATAATCAATGCACATCCTTCTCGTGCCATCCTTCTTCTTTACTAAAAGAACTGGAGCTCCCCAAGGTGAGTTGCTGCTTCGAATCCATCCCTTCTCGAGTAATTCGCCAACTTGTTTCTTAACTTCTTCTAATTCCACCGGTGCCATCGGATAATAAGATTTTGACACTGGCGCTGCACCAGGAATGAGGTCAATCGCAAACTCCACATCTCGCTTCGGCGGTAAGCCCGAAATATCCTCGAACACATCCATAAAGTCGCGAACAACTGTTGGCTCTTCCACCTCCATTGCCGCAAGAATACTGTTTGTCGGCCTAGCCCTAAACTCGACTGGCCCGACAGAACTGCTTCCTCCAATGAAAGTAAACTCAGGGTGTCCGGGAATCTGGAAAATTACTTTCCTTGCCCTACAATCAATGTGTGCGTGGAAAGTGCCAAGAAAATCCATTCCCAAGACGACTTCATAGCTGCCCGTATCAATCACCAAGAAATCCGCAAAAAGCTCCCGTCCACAAACAACAACAGTACAATCTCTACACTCCTTACTAGCTATGATTTTCCCATTCCCAGTGTGTATGTCCCAAAAACTAGACAGGGTCGTGCAGGTGATCGAGTGTGTAGTTATAAATTTGGATGACATAAAACAGTGGGATGCTCCGGAATCAAATAATACCAAAGCGGGAAAGCCACGAACGAGTACAGTACCTGAAACCACTTCTCCTGATGCCTTGGCTTCCTCAGCTGTCAAAGTGAAAGCTCGACCCTGGTTGGGTCCTTGTGTCAGCTGCTTCTGCCCTTGGAACGGTCTCCGCGGAGGCTTCCGTATATCATCTCTCGTGCGAAGCTTCGACGGACAAGTACCAACTGCGTGATCGGCTGCCCCACAAACCAGACAAAGTCCTAGTCTCCTTCGACAGTCTTTCTGCACGTGCCCAGGTAATCGGCAGTAATCACAAATCACGCTCTTCCTTCGATCAACGATCACAGGCTTCTTCATTGGCGCTACACCTCGACGGTCCACTGGAATACCTCTGCGCCCATGATCTCGGTTAGGTACAAATGCAGGCTTCCTGGCCGCAGCTGCTGTCTGGTGAAGGTTCCCTTTCGATCCTGATAAACTCTGCTGCTCTCTGGCTGCCGTAAGAACCTGCGAGAAAGTGGTCAAACCCAGGGAGACAATCTGCCTCTGGATGTCCACATCCAAACTGCGCAAGAACCTTCGCGCCCTGTCTGCCTCCTTGGCGACTAAGGGTCCAGCGAAACGGCTAAGTCTCGTCCACTCCGCTGCATGTACATCCACAGCTGCTCCATTTTGTTTCAGCCCAATAAATCTCTCCTCCATTTCCTCCCGTGCAGTCCGCGGGAAGAACTTTTCCAAGAAACTTTTGGAGAAATCCGCCCAACTGATTGGCTTGGACAGGCGGGTCTCCTCTACAAGCCACCACTCTCGGGCGTAATCCACCAGCTGAATGCGCACCACATCAACTCTCTTGTCTTCTGGGATCTGCGCCGCAATCAATAAATTCTCTGTGTCCACAAGCCACTGCTCGGCTGGCAACGGCTCCTCCAAGCCGGTGAAAGTAGTAGGACCCAACCGTCTGAAATCTGCCACGGTCCCTACCCGGTCAACTGGCTTCGCTACAGCGGTGTTTACAGACTGCTGAATAGCCTGCAAACCCTCCTGAAATGAATCTGCTTGCTGTTGGATCAGCTCAGTTTGCCTCTTCTGATTTTCCAACATCCCTCGTATCACTCCTAACATGGCGGCTTCATCCACACGCCTCTGATACGTCTTGAAATTCTTATCTGCCATGGTCCTGAAATCAAACAAACAACATTAGCATGATGATAGATTCAATATATATAAATCAAGGCTAGAACTCCAAGATACTTAAATAGAGTACTGCATTGTAGCTATGCCGCGGTATCATAGCCGCAATTACTTAACTCCACCCAAGTCGCCTAAGTCCTAGAGATAACAAGAAATTAGGTTTTCGAGTTGACAATGCAAAGTAAGTTTGCATGTCGACATGATCTGGAAGAATGATTCAAGGACGGTAAAATGATCAAGGTGGCAGGACATGTTTCCTAATCACGGGTATTATGATTCGTGTATCGGGTGCAATACCCAACTACAAAGAATCAGCCCAATTAACCTATGGCTCTGATACCATAAAACCATGTCACGCCCCGCTTCCCAGAGTACGCAAGATTTGGGCACGTGACATAGCCAACCATGCTACCTGTGGGTAGCAAGTATCCATCCACAGTCGCATTACGGTTGTAAAGATATCAAGAACAGTAAAAATAAACTAAACTAATACATGTCCAAATCCATAATAACAAGAATCAATAAACAATAAGTGCGGAAGCTAATGATCCAATACAATGAATAATCAGTATGTCCCATAATACGGGCTCACATCAGGAAATGAAATGACATAAATGAACTACACTCTAAAGAACTCACAGTTCAGCCTGCTGGCTGAAGTACTCCTGCTCGGTCGACGACAAAGGTACGGAATCTGGGCCATGCAAAACCCAGACGTCAGCGCGTCATGATATCAAGTATATAGCATAAACATGGTAATAAACAATGCAAGCATGAACATGAATAAAGCAGTAATAAGAGATAACAAGCAGGGTGAGGTGCAGTGGTGACTAAACTGTCCTATCAGGTTTTCTACTCTATAGTCTTTGAAACCAATTGATGAATCGTCGATGTAACTCAATAGTATCCCGTGCGTGCCCGGGACCACGGTCATGATTCTCGGGGCTGAATCCGAGACGTGCCGCTAAGCAGTAAAAGGTAGTAGGATAGATGAGTGATGTCAGCATCAACACTCCGGAGCTGGCCAAGCCCGTAAGACTGATCAGAACAATGTGTCGAACTGTTGAGTTACAAGTCGGTTTCACCTTTGATTTCCCCATACCCCCAAGCTATGTATGTCAGGTCAGGTATTCAGTAGTCAAGGACTAATGCCAACACAAGTCAAGTAAAGGTAGGTCTGTCTGGATCGACAGCAGGAATGGTTAGATTTGTCGGCATTAGGCATGAGATCAGGTAACAGGTCAGGTTACTTTCAACAGGTAGAGTCGATATGTACAGGGTGTTGTGTCCGGTGTATCAGTACATGAGTCAGGTGTAACAAGATTGGTCAATATGTAATGCAATCAGGTATATGATGATAACAGGTATAGTAACAAATAATGAACAGTAGCAGGAAACAGTAAATAGCAAATATTATTCTATGAGAACACAGTGATGTTTGTATTTTCATAATAATCCGGTTCACACACCTTTGAGGTGCAAAAGCCACAAGATGAAACAATATCGATAATATACGCAATGGAGTTACATGAATTTGAACTAAGCATAATAATTGTCTCAAGAGTGATTTTAACCAATGAAGTGGGGATGATCTACTTGGTTTGATTAGTTAAGTATGAATTAATAACAGACCGGTTAATACGAGCAATGATTTCATTGATTTAAAGTTACGGATAATCGTGGCTAGCAATTCTAAGTTATAAAAGGTATCGATGTTATATTAGTTGTGTAGTTATAACATGATGATTAAGTTGTAGCATGTTAAGCAAGTATTCGGATACTTGCCTCGGCGGTTCCGCAAACCGAAACACGGATGCGATGTCGGCAGAAACTGCGATATGGAAGCACGGGCCACGGATCGAGTCCCAACAGAGATCAACGGGATCATACGGACCAGGGGACTTCGCTGGAGCGTCGGGTTCGTCAGACGGCGCGATCGGATTCCGGCAAAATGTCAAAAGTAACGGAGTTAGCGACAAAACTACGCATTCACGATACGGACCAGCGGGGGGGTGTTGTACCAAAAGGAAGGAGAAGGAAACACTTACAGAGAGATGTACCAGGTGACCCCGGCGAGCTCGACGGCGCTGGAACGCCGGCGAAGCGACGGCAGCGGCTGCAGCGAGGGTTGAAAGCTTCGGGGTGCGCGGAAAAGTGTGCTGCGGCGAGCTGGAGTAGAGGGGTCGGCTCTGGTGGTCGTGGGAGAGAGGGAGGTGGTCGGAGGTGGTGTCGACGGGGTCGCCGGCACGCTTCTCCGGCGAACAGCGGGGGCAGGCGAAGGATGAAGGCTAGGGTTCACTGTTCCGGCGAGGGGAGGAGGGAACGACGACGAGGTCGGGTCGAGTAGGGTGAAATAGAGTCGTGGGGTCGTCGATGACGATGGGAGACGTCGACGGTGAGGTTGAGAGGGGATGGAGGCGTCGGGGAGATGGGTTGCAGGCGCGGGAAGGAGCGGGCGAACGGGAGGAAGAGGGTAGGTGGGTGCGGTGGAGGTCGTGGTGGTGAGGGCGGCGACGGCGAGGTCGCGATGAAGTCGGCGACGGGATCGCGATGGCTAGGGTTAGGGTTTGCGCGTAGGTTCGTGGTCGCGTTGGAGAAGAGGAGGCGGCTGCATGTTTAATATATATAGAGTAAGGGAGAGAGAGAGGGATTAGAGAGAGAAAGAATAGGATTGATGAGATAGAGAGAGAGAGAGAAAGAGGAGAGAGGCAGAGAGAGAAATAGAAAGGAGGGGGCCCACGAGAAATTCTTTTCTCGTGATTGGCTGAAAAAGAATCAGGAAGGAAATTTTTTGAAGGATTTTTGGGGATATGCTGTTAGGAATTAGATTAGAGTATAAATATATATATTCGATATTAAATTCAAATGGGCCCCTTTTTGGCGCGAAATGAAACATCTCCAAATTGCGCCCGGATTGCGCCCAAATGATCCAAATTCAAAATATAAGATTTTAAGCGGGTTCCAAATTTAGAAAAGAGATGTTTAGTGATTAAAATGCATGCCCCCAAGTCGGACACTTGTACGCGCGCGTAGTCGCCCAAACTTGCCCGTTTAGCCAAACGGAACGGAATCTCGACCCGCGGACGCTACCACGCGACTAGTGGCGACGAGTAGGCCAACATGGACATCTTAAATTTCATTTTCGGAGTTAAAATTTGTTATGTGCCAAAATGACTTAACCGGTTAAATTTAGCAATAAACACCAGAAAAGCAGGAAAATTGGAATGAGCAATAAAGTAACCCTCAACTAGTAATGTACATAGTATTATTGGGCTCGGGTGTTACACACTCTCTCTCTTCCGCTACTCTCTCTTTCTCTGTTCTCTCCCTCTCTGTCCTCTACTTTCTCTCTCTCTCTCTCTACACTTCTCTCTCTCTCTCTCAACACTCCTCCCTCTCTCTGTATCTCTTTCTCACTCTCTCTTGATCTCTCTCGACCCCATCAACAACCCGAGATCCTTGCTCCCCGCCTCCTTCACCTAGCTCCCAAGCTCACCATCTCCAACTACGACAACCACTGCCCGAGCTCTCTGCGCCGTCAGCCACTGCCGGAGCATCGGGCCACCGCCGCTAAACCTGTGAGCCACCAAATCCCCCTTCGTCGCAACCGCTGAGCTACCAAGCTCAAGCTCCACCGAGGCCAATCTTTATCGTATTTGCGTCGTGATCGCGTCGTGCCATTGCAATAGACCGCGTTGCTGCCGTGTGCCCCAAACCGTCCCCAGGCAAGTTCCCTACTTGCTACATGCTACTTTATGTTAATTACAAATTACAATCGTATATATTCCATGTTTTACTTTTCTGTTAAATTATACGACGCAACTGTTCGATGTATGTTCTCAATGAAAATACTCACCTAATTTGACGGAACTGGACTGTTTATGTTGGCCTATATAGTGATGAATATCTTGTACAAATTTCACTAGAAAATACAACTGTTAATGACTAAAACGATTACCCCGAAGTATACTTGTAAAACTGGAATTTTCCCGTATCTGAAAACCGTTAAAATCACCATAAATTATATACATACTGGAATGATGCGTTCAAGGGCTTAAATCGAAGTCGACTCGACGAACTATAACCCTATACAAGTTTATAAATATTTATGTACTTAAACTATGACAATATTTGGATCGGAGTGCGACTCTGGACTGCAGTCCAGAGCGATTCTAATTAGTGTTTGCTGTCCCGTAATGAGTACCACCAGGTCTCCTTAACTCGTAGGTTGCGGAACTCCACTGTTTATTAAAGGTGAATCTTTTAGCTAGATAACACAAGTGGTTTCATTCTGTTTCGTCATCGTTTGTTATTTAATCTGTAATTTAAAAGATGGGGACGTATAACAGTCCCAACAGAATCAGAATTGACATACTAGTATTGAACAGTGTATATCTCCTGACATACACACGCGATTGAGAATCTGTCTATTGCGTTGAAAACAATACTGAAAACCCTAGATTTCATTCAACTGTAGAGTCGCTAAATTCTGATCCCAACTGGGATTAAAATGCGTTGCGAAACGGACTTCCGATTCTGAAACCGGATTTTCAGCCGTGAACGCTTAAAATGAAATGGCCATAACTAGTGATCCGGAAACCCGATTGCCATGAAACCAAATTCGCTGGTTAGATAATTAATCATACTATTTATTCTCCTTTTATCGTTTCGCTAAACTGTACACGTATGATTTATGATAAATTGTGCAAGTGGTAGATTGCTGATTTATGACATCCTAATCATGCTTTACATACTGTTTACGCATCATATCATACATATGTCACTGCATTGATAACCTAATGATAATGTGCATTACCCAGTGTTAGGTATTAGTGATGATTGTGGCAAGTACGTAAGTGTTCGTGCATGAGTGAATAAGTAAAAGTGACACGTACTTGTACACAATCAGTGAACCTTATTATTCTATTGCATTGTCGACGTCCGTGGGACGCGTGTACGTGTGACTATAAGTGGTATGGGACACTTATGGAAGCTCTTGCATGGGTGTCACAGATAAGGCACCAGACACTGCCATTTATCTTGAGTATTAGTCGGGACGTGCTTGATGGAGATCCTGTCTCCAGTTCTCGTGCAGACTTGTCACAGACCGGCTGGTATTTGAGGTTATGGTTAGCGTTTGATGTAGACCACGGGGTGTGGGATAGTTTGAGTGTGAGTTCAACAGAATCTCGGGAGTCCCATGCTGGGTTATATATATGGAGATATATGGAGATTTACAGGGTACATGATTATTACCGTGAGTTACATGTTGGGCCCATGGTCCCTTGCCCTTGGGTTCTACCCTTGGGTGGAGGACACTCGCGAGTGGTTGACTCTCACACTTGGACTGACGATAGGCTTAGTGACCTGTACAGTGAGACTTAGGGACTGATAGGGATGATAGCATCGATATACATACTTACTGTGTTGACGTACTTGGCATGTTATTTTACTGCTTTTACTGTTCCACTGTATTGATTACTGCATGCTCATACCTATACCGTCTTGATTTACTGTTATATATATCTATTATCACTATTCGAGTTGTCACTTGTATCTATATATTATATTGTTATTGTGTCGCTCTGACGACCTGAGTATGCATGCTCAGTGTGAGGAGTGGATTTAGCCGGGACCAGGACCAGACGTACATCACGGACATCTTGATTAGCTATCCAGAGTTATTCCCTTTTGTCTCCCATCAGGTCAGTTCTTTATATTGTTTTGTTTCGGTTATTGCATTTCTCATTACCTGCGCATTATTTACTGATTACCACTTAAAGCTAGAAGCCGAAGTGTGACTACGGTAGGATATTTCTTTGACCGTAGGAGCATGGATGGCCTTATTAACCCCTCGTATTCCGTATTTTGCGAAGCGGGGCATGACATGGTTTAGTTGGTATCAAAGCCAGGTTTTGCTTCGATTGGGAATGCAGTTTTTCGTGTATAACTTGACAATCTAAGACATCCCTCGGTCTAGGTTGTAAACTTGTTATTCTTGATCCACATTCACATTGTGTGTTCAGCTATCCATTCGCTAGGGTTTCAGGTGACTTGGCAAAGTTACGTGGTTGTAATTGTGAACTACATCTCGGTTACACTACCATACTCTGTTTAAGTGACTTAGAGTCATGCAGTTGATTTTCCACTTGTAATGAAATTCATCACATCTGATATTCTTGAATCTTTGTCCAATCCGTATTACATTTTGATTCTTATAACTTGTGCCTTATATCATCCTCAAAATTATTGTTTCAGGATCATGTCGTCCAACGACTCTTTCTCTATCTCCACTCCCCAGAATCAGACCATTGAGATCCTGAGTGTACTGCAAGGTCTGAAGGAAGCTCAGGAGTGAACGAACGACTTGTTAGCTGAAGGACTGAGAAGGCAGGTGAATCAGGCACCAGCGGGAGTCTCAAATTTTAAAGGGATCCCTGTTAGGCGAGGAAAAGAGAAGAAGATGAAGCACCAATTTGTTTCCCCGCGACAGAAGCAGCAGAAGACCCAATGTTGTGGGTACTGTAAGAGGCCAGGACATCTTCAGAGGGATTGTCGCCGCGTCCAAGGGAAATGTCTAATTTGCGGATCCAGCGAACATCTTATCAACGGTTGCCCAAAAAGGAAGGAGCTGCAAGGAGGAGACTCGTCCACACTCTCCACTCCTGCCAAGTGATGATGATTGCGTAGTTCGAACTTCGAGGATAAGGCGGACCCAGCTCAGGATTCAACTCGCGTGACGAGAAGGCAGCAGCCTAGTAATCGAAGAAGAGTTATCACGTTTTCTACTTTTAATAAGATGTTGTCATCCTCTTATAAATATTTCTTTTCGTTTGAAATCTTGTATCCGTCGAACTTTTAGTTGAATGCAATAAAAACTTTGAATCGTAATATATGTATCATTCTCTTGTTTCTCCCCTTATTCATACTATTCATTATCACAGCATTTTTAATCCTGATTTTTCAGTTCCTGCCCACCGCATAGTTTCCTATACTTCGTACCCTAGCTATTTTCTTGATGTGTTCCACTGCCTAATCATGACTCTTTCTTTTCAGGCCATGGCCCACCCTGGAGTAGCGCCGCATCTAGATGAGGATGCACAGTCATGCATTTCCTTAGACCGCACGCTGATGAGTTCTGACGATGAGATCAACGGTCCCCAAGTCATTTTCGGAAACAGCGATTCCGAGGACGAAGGAGCAGCCGCCCCAGAGTTTGACATGATAGGCGTTTCCGATGAAGAGGAAGGAGACCATGAAGAGAACCCGATAGAGAAAGATCCCGAGGATGAACCGATAGAAGAAAATCCAGTGGAGGGAAATCACATGGAAGAGGATCCAGAAGAAGAGAACCACATGGAACCAGACCTTGATGAAGAAGCTCCAGCCGAGGAAGAAGAACCAGAAGAACAAGACCTTGCTGTGGAAGAACTCCCAATGGCAATCCCTGCGAGGCGCTATGGAAATGGACGCCCCTACCTGAGCGTGCGAGTCTACCGTAACCTGCTGAATCTCCACAACCGCGACTGACGGGATTTCTTTTAGATGTTATCTTATCTGGCCAAATAAATCTGTGTATAGTTTAGGGCCACTTCTCGTCTTTGAGAATGCTGTGTTTAAAATCTTCTGGAATGAAATAAATTGCTGAGTTCGCTAATCTTTCGATCTTCTTAGTTCACTTGATGCTTGATTATTTCTTCTATACAATTATTTTCCTACTGAGATCTGTCCATCCCTACTCCTTATATTGTTTTAACACTCACTGAGATTAGCAAGTACCGCACTCAATCTTTTTAGAGGTCCACCCTTCATCCTTCGTCTGTGCCTCGTTTGGATTCCTTCTAGGAGGTGAAGTTCATAGTGAAACCTCCGGGTTCGCTAACCCTTCGAAATTTTGATTCGCTTGATGTATCGACCGTTATCCTCCCCATACGTTAGTCCCTGTTGTCCCTTTTCTGCCCACCCTTACTTCCTGTGCTGACCCGACCCCAATCTCTTTGACCTTCAGCCTAAAGCCGTCACACTCCGACCTTTGAATGATCCACACTCCATTGTAATCCCCACCCTAGCTAGCCCTATACATTTTTCTGTTTTTCCTATTACCTTAACTATATTCAGGGACAGTGTTATTCGAAAATTTAGTTTTCATTATTTTGTATTTATCGAGAGTGCGTTTTATTGACTATCCCCGTTTTACGCATTTCAAGTACTTCACTACTAGCTTTCCCATTATTTTTCGATAGCGCAACCTTACATAGCGCATATTTTCGTTCCATGTTTCTTATTTTCACTATATGAGTTTTCTAAGTTATTTGACCGATACATTATCCTAAAATATTTTAACCTACCGACTAATCTTTCACTACTTTATTGTCGTTACTTTATTTTCGAGTATTGTGCCTATGATTACTAGTACAAATGGTTGTGCCCTATGCATATTAATTCTGCTTGGCTACTTTTGATATACTTATATGTGCATATATTTGAGTTTCGAATTTTATCGAACACGCCTTGATTATTATTGTTCGTTATTGTTAACTATATTCTCGTATACATGTAGTCGCCCCTATAGTTATTTCTGCCTTATACCTATTTAGACTTATCTTTTTGTATGTTGTTCGTACATATATATACCTTCAAATTTCTTCATCCACGTATTTCTAGTAAATCTTTATGTGTTAGTTTGCAATATAATAGCTTTCGCCTATGTTTGTATAACTTACCGTTTATTTTAAATTTCGAGGACGAAATTTTTGTAAGGGTGGTATGATGTAATACCCGGTTCTTTTAGATACGCCTATATCCGTGTATCTCTTTAACCTATAATTTTTTTATTTATAATTATTTATTATTTTAAAAACTTTATTAAACCCTAAAACCCCAAACCCTAAATCTTCACTTTTTCTATTTCCATAATTTCCTCAGCCCAACACCATCTTTCCCTTTTATTAATAAATTCACTCAGCCCATTCACTTTTAAATAAACTAAATTTCCTTATTATTTTAAAAGCCCGGCCCTTTCTTTTCCCTCATTTCTAATAAATTCCCTGCGGCCCACTCCCCCATTTCTCACCAAATTTCCTTAATTCTCCCTGGCCCAACATCCAAGCCCACGCCCGCTTCAACTCGAACCCGACCCGCCTTCTACACCCCCATCTCCCCCAACGACTATTTTCCTATTTCCCCCGCTCGCGACCCGTTCCTTCGCCGTAACCCACACCGCCTACTCCGCCCACGCTCGCGCCCACGTCGCTTGGCCGTTACCCCTCGCGACTTCCCCAATCTCGTCGCCCGATCTCCCCCACCACCTCGTACTCCCTCTCATCACTTCTCCTTCCTCCTCTCCATCGCACCTAAACCCACAGCCATCCCTCACCTCACCGTTCCCAAATCTTTGCCTCGTCGCCGTCGAGCTCACCTCCTGCACGAGCTACCACCGGCGAGCACCTCCTCTCCTACTCAAACCCAAGCTCCCTCCTTCAGCCTCCACAGAACCCTCTGCACACACACCGAGCTCGGCCACCCGTACCCCGACGCCGGCGAGCCTGAACCGCCTCAGTCGACTCCCTTCATCATCATCATCATCATCATCATCTCTATCACTCTCTCTCTGTTCTCTCCCTCTCTCTCTTTCTCACTCTCTCTCTTCCTCTACTCTCTCTTTCTCTGTTCTCTCCCTCTCTGTCCTCTACTCTCTCTCTCTCTCTCAACACTCCTCCCTCTCTCTATATCTCTTTCTCACTCTCTCTTGATCTCTCTCGACCCCATCAACAACCCGAGATCCTTGCTCCCCGCCTCCTTCACCTAGCTCCCAAGCTCACCATCTCCAACTACGACAACCACTGCCCGAGCTCTCTGCGCCGTCAGCCACTGCCGGAGCATCGGGCCACCGCCGCTAAACCTGTGAGCCACCAAATCCCCCTTCGTCGCAACCGCTGAGCTACCAAGCTCAAGCTCCACCGAGGCCAATCTTTATCGTATTTGCGTCGTGATCGCGTCGTGCCATTGCAATAGACCGCGTCGCTGCCGTGTGTCCCAAACCGTCCCCAGGCAAGTTCCCTACTTGCTACATGCTACTTTATGTTAATTACAAATTACAATCGTATATATTCCATGTTTTACTTTTCTGTTAAATTATACGACGCAATTGTTCGATGTATGTTCTCAATGAAAATACTCACCTAATTTGATGGAACTGGACTGTTTATGTTGACCCATGTAGTGATGAATACCTTGTACAAATTTCACTGGAAAATACGACTGTTAATGACTAAAACGATTACCCCCAAGTATACTTGTAAAACTGAAATTTTCCCGTATCTGAAAACGTTAAAATCACCATAAATTATGTACATACTGGAATGATGCGTTCGAGGGCTTAAATCGAAGTAGACTCGACGAACTATAACCCTATGCAAGTTTCTAAATATTTATGTACTTAAACTATGACAATATTTGGATCAGAGTGCGACTCTGGACTGCAGTCCAGAGCGATTTTGATTAGTGTTTGCTGTCCCGTAATGAGTACCACCAGGTCTCCTTAACTCGTAGGTTGTGGAACTCCGCTGTTTATTAAAGGTGAATCTGTTAGCTAGATAACACAAGTGGTTTCATTCTGTTTCATCATTGTTTGTTATTTAATCTGTAATTTAAAAGATGGGGACGTATAACAGTCCCAACAGAATCAGAATTGACATACTAGTATTGAACAGTGTATATCTCCTGATGTACAGACGCGATTGAGAATCCGTCTATTGTGTTGAAAACATTACTGAAAACCCTAGATTTCATTCAACTATAGAGTCACTAAATTCTGATCCCAACTGAGATTAAAATGCGTTGCGAAACGGACTTACGATTCTGAAACCGGATTTTCAGCCGTGAACGCTTAAAATGAAATGGCCATAACTAGTGATCCGGAAACCCGATTGCCGTGAAACCAAATTCGCTGGTTAGATAATTAATCATCTCCCCTTTTATCGTTTTGCGAAACTGTACACGTATGATTTATGATAAATTGTGCAAGTGGTAGATTGCTAATTTATGACATCCTAATCATGCTTTACATACTGTTTACGCATCATATCATACATATGTCACTGCATTGATAATCTAATGATAATGTGCATTACCCAGTGTTAGGTATTAGTGATGATTGTGGCAAGTACGTAAGTGTTCGAGCATGAGTGAATAAGTAAAAGTGACACGTACTTGTACACAATCAGTGAACCTTATTATTCTATTACATTGTCGACGTCCGTGGGACGCGTGTACGTATGACTATAAGTGGTATGGGACACTTATGGAAGCTCTTGCATGGGTGTCACAGATAAGGCACCAGACACTGCCATTTATCTTGAGTATTAGTCGGGACGTGCTTGATGGAGATCCTGTCTCCAGTTCTCGTGCAGACTTGTCACAGACCGGCTGGTATTTGAGGTTATGGTTAGCGTTTGATGTAGACCACGGGGTGTGGGATAGTTTGAGTGTGAGTTCAACAGAATCTCGGGAGTCCTATGCCGGCTTATATATATGGAGATATATGGAGATTTACAGGGTACACGATTATTACCGTGAGTTACATGTTGGGCCCGTGGTCCCTTGCCCTTGGGTTCTACCCTTGGGTGGAGGACACTCGTGAGTGGTTGACTCTCACACTTGGACCGACGATAGGCTTAGTGACCTGTACAGTGAGACTTAGGGACTGATAGGGATGATAGCATCGATATACATACTTACTGTGTTGACATACTTGGCATGTTATTTTACTGTTTTTACTGTTCCACTGTATTGATTACTGCATGCTCATACCTATACCGTCTTGATTTACTGTCATATATATCTATTATCACTGTTCGAGTTGTCACTTGTATCTATATATTATATTGTTATTGTGTCGCTCTGACGACCTGAGTATGCATGCTCAGTGTGAGGAGTGGATTTAGCCGGGACCAGGACCAGACGAACATCACGGACATCTTGATTAGCTATCCAGAGTTATTCCCTTTTGTCTCCCATCAGGTCAGTTCTTTATATTGTTTTGTTTCGGTTACTGCATTTCTTATTACCTGCGCATTATTTACTGATTACCACTTAGAGCTAGAAGCCGAAGTGTGACTACGACAGGATATTTCTTTGACCGTAGGAGCATGGCTGGCCTTGTTAACCCCTCGTATTCCGTATTTTGGGAAGCGGGGCGTGACACACTGACATCAAATTTCATGTCATTGACGCCAAGACTTGCTAAAACGCTCTGCTCGGCAGGCCTCAGTTACATGAATACAACATCATCCCTTCTATACAACATCAGTGTATGAACTATTTCAAAGACGGCTTGGAATACACCGTCATGGGGGAGCTAAACCCGTTCTCGGTAAACGAAGTCCGGAAATATGAAGACGCAAAGTACTTACCAGACTTCGAAGATACAGAAAGGTGTCATAAGCTGGATGATAAACGGAAGTCCGTCACCACCATCCCGATCTTTGGGAGCGATTCCGAGGAAGATGAAGAAATATTCTACTTGGGGCAACCCCAGAGAGAAAACAGCAGGCCCGGACCATCGACCCCTATTCTGGTCTTTGGTAGCGACTCTAAGGACGAGTCCAACGCAGTGTTCTCTATCCGCCCGTCAGTGTAAACCCTCAATGAAGCAGATCAGATGCGCTCGATACATACAACGTATAGGAACTACAGACTTTCTACATGCCTCCCAGGCGAATAGGTGAAAAGGCGATCCTCTTTACCAATCTACGGAGACCAGAGTAGAGAAAGAAGTCTGGCATGGTGCCGATTTTGCACTCGACATGCTTCAACCAATCCGTCTGCCAAGATACTACGCGGTGGGATTGAAAAGGCTGTTAAGATACCAAGGTGTACCCCTCTAAAAAACTGTTCGGCAAGCCCAATTCTATAAAAAGATTTAGGATATCCCTGGGACCCAGCGAAAGATTCCCAACGGGAAGATGGAGACAGCCGGGTTCAGATACGTTCGATCCAGGAGATGGGAGCAGTTCCACAGCTGCCGCGTCTTAAACAGAGCCAGAGAAGAGGAAAATGCTCTTCCAAATGGCCGTGATGTTGAAACAGAGCGAAATCCTGCTCTAAGAATGTTAAGTCCGTCGCTCGAAGAATAAATAGACAAGCTAATAGAAGAGGCTTGTCAAAAGAGTCGAAACAACCACAGCCGCGAAATGACTATTTATGAAAAAGCCAGGACGCAGCGCCTCAATCAGCAACCTGCGGAGAAAGAAGACTACAATGCCCTCCATTCCCAGCTCGTTGTATGTCCTCGCAAAAAGAAAAAAACCCTAAATAGAGGTAAAAACAGGACAAAGAGCGCAAACAACGTTCTCAAACAACAAGGCAGATCTAAGAAGCCGTGCTATCAAGTGCTTCTTGGTTGGAACCTGTAACATTTCAGAAAAATAAAATATTATTTTTGTGAATTCTTTTTATAATTAAATAATATTATATTGAATATTTTAATAAGGCGGTATAATTAAATACCGATAAATTGGGAAAAATTTGGAAAATTATGGAAATTACTGAAATGAGGGTGCTTTATGTGAATTATGCAAATTATAAGTTTTTATGATTAATTATACACTATTTAGTGTCAATCGCGATTAAATATCGCTAATCGCGCATTAAGCTTGTTTTGTGCACATGACATGTACGTGTCATTTTAACACTTGTTACATTTTTATTATGGATTTTTCTCATTTTTCATGCATGGTTTGTGTTTAATTGAGAAGAGAAAAGGAAAACAAAGAAAATAATAAAGAAAGGGGTATGGGCATAAGAGAGAGAGAGAGGGTGAGGGGTCAACCATAAGTCTTGGCCATTGTTTCTCACTTCATTATCTTCATTTTCTCTCCTTTTTCCCTCACCATGGAAGCACCTCCTCCACCTCCTCTTCAACCTCACAAAACACCCTCAAATCTTCATCCAAAGTTCATCTCCATTTCACAAAAAGCATGCACAATTTCACATACTACACTTTAGACCAAGAAAGTTTGAATTTTGGTGCTCTAGGGGATTCATGAGTGCCAAATGAGGTATTCTCTTAACCATCAGTATAGTACTTCCATTTCTTTTACATCCATGTTTGATTAGAACCGATTTAGTGTCATTTAGTGAGGTTTGGAAATTTCTAGTTAGGGTTTGAGGAATTCTTGAGTTGTGAGGTGTAATTGAGAGGTATAGTGACCTTAAACCCCTATAATGATTGTATTTTGGACCTAAAACAGAGACTTAAACCCCGGAATACGAACTTAGAAACCCGATATCGGAGAATTATGGATTCTGTGAGGGTATAATGAAATCTGCTAACACCCGGGTGACCTAAAAATTATTTAGCAAAGACAGTGATGTTCTCCGCCGAAAGACGCGACCGGGACGTTGGGACGTCTGGCCAGAATTTTGGGGGTAGATGCTATTTGGGTTTTATCCGTCCACCTCTTCGAAGATCCCAAGTTGATTTATGGCACCATGTATCGGAGGTTTAGACAGATGCGGCCGTTGTAGCAGACTTTATCAGATTCCCTCTCATTTGAGGGGGTTTTGATTGTGGGGACGCTCTTCCCAGCAGGCGCAAGCCCCTGCAGTTAATTACGCTACCGCATCGTGGTAACAACTTTCTCCTTCTCCAGATGGTCACTTCGTGTCGTGTATGTTTGTTTTATTTTGGGTTGCCCGTGGATTGTATACGGAGACTAATTTATGTTGTCGTCCATAGGGCGGGGATTGGTCCAAATCCGTATTTTCTTAGATTTGGGTTTTGGGTTGGGTTTAAGGATCATTAATCTCATTTGAGACTAAGATCAACTTAAACATTCGTTAAGGATACGTTAGTCTAATTTTAAACTAAGATCAACTTAACGTTTGTTAAGGATACGTTAGTCTAATTTTAGACTAAGATCTACTTAACAGGATCATTTAGATCCAACAAAAGAGCATTTGGGCTCTATTGTTTTAGTTTAGGGACATTGCGGTCCAAGGTTAAGGACATCATAGTCCATGGGCTTAAGGACCCCACAGTCCGAAGTTAAGGGCATCATAGTCCATGGGTTTAAGGACCCCACAGTCCGTGGAATGTCTGGTTGTCGGGACTCGTCACCTCTCTGAAGACGTTGAAGGATTACAACGACAAATATCAGAGGAGTGAAGAGATGTACCCTTGAACCAATATTGGTTGGAAGATCTGTAATCGGATGGATTTAAGGATCGTTAATCTCGTTTGAGATTAATATCAACTTAAATGTTTGTTAAGGATACGTTAGTCTAATTTTAGACTAAAATCAACTTAACAGGATCATTCAGATCCAACAAAAGAGCATTTGGGATCTACTGTTTAGTTTAGGGACATTGCGGTCCAAGTTCAGATGTAAACATGGGTTTGGAAATGCACCAGATAGTTATTGGTCATTGGGACCCACCACCTCTCTGAAGACGTTGAAGAATTACAACGACATGTATCAGAGGTGTGAAGAGATGTACCCTCGAACCAAAGTTGATTGAAAGGGCTCTAGGAATTATTTTGAATGTCATATGAGATAACCAATTTTGGAAGGCCTCTAGAAGACTTAGTTAATTTAGGCTAAGATTGGATCGAATATAGTGTTAAACACTAGAGTACACTTGGCTATCACGTGCTCCCACGTGATGCGCTTAGAATAGTGTTAAACACTAGGGATGAAGCACACCGAATAGTGTTAAACACTACAAAAAGAAAAAGCGCTCACGTGGGGTCACGTGAGGCGCTTGAGTATTGGGCCAGACTTCCCTTATTTTATTCTCAAAATATTCAAATAAGTGTTAAACACTTTTAGTCTTTAAAGCCATCACGTGTGAGCACGTGATGGGCATCCATCCACTGGATATTAAAGGGATTTGTCAGGGGTCACATGGGGACACGTGAGGGCGCCCATAAATTGGTACTGCCTTTGGCTTTGTTTTCTTCTATTTTGAGGGTCACGTGGGAGCACGTGAGGCATTGCCTCCAAGCCAATTCCTTCTTATTTTGAGGAGTCTGTTTAAGGGTCACGCGGGGGCACGTGAGGCATTGCCTCCAAGCTTGTTCTGCCTTTATTTTGAGAAGTTTGTTCAAGGGTCACGTGGGAGCACGTGACCTATTCTTGTTCGTTCTTTTTTACTGATTGAGGATAAGGGTCACGTGTTACCACGTGACCAGGTTGGGTACTGATCTCTTTACGTGCATGGAGAGTTTTAAGTCCATTGTTTTAAGAATTAAATTCTTTGGTAGGGTTAAACCCTAATTCTGTTTTGAGAAATTAAATTCTTATGTATATGGAAGAATTAAATTCTTACGTAGGCTTAAACCTAGTTTTATTTGGAGGAATTGAATTCCTATGAATTTGGGAGAATTAAATTCTCATATAGGGTTAAACCCTAGTTTCATTTGGAGGAATTAAATTCCTATGAATTTGGGGGAATTAAATTCCTTAAACTCAATTCTCCCTCTAAGTTTTGGATCTGCATGGCAGAACCTCCCCGATGAGAATTAAATTCTTAACTTGTAGGGAGATCTGCTTCTGCAGATCTTCAACCAAAGGAAGAACTAAGTTCTTATTCAGAAGAGTTAAACTCTTAAATTGAGAATTAAATTCTCTTTGTTTTATGGAGCTTAGATCTCCTTCCTCTTTCTCGCCTAGGGTTTCTTCTGAAGAGATCTTCCTTTTCTCTTTTGAGAATTAAATTCTCCTATCTTTTTTTCTCTCTGTTGTTGTGTTTCTCTCCCAAAAAAAGATCATCCTCCTCTCCTCTCTTCTTGGCTTCTATTTATAGGAGAAAGAAAAGAATCAGTTTGTTTAGTCAATCTTTCATTGAAAGATTTTGGTTGTTTTTGTAACCAACATGATTTTTTAGATCACTCAGTGAATTTTATTCACCATTGGATTTTTAATCCAAAAGATCTTTTATCTGTTATTCCTGGCAAATTTCAGGGAAATCTTTCCTTGTATAGTATCTTTCTATAAATTGGTGATTTTTAATCACCATTGGATTTTTAATCCAACGGTGCTCCGCTTTACAGAGCACAATCTTTTTGTTTGGAAAGATCTGGGAAATATTTTTCCAACTAGGGTTTTTGATTTCCCTTAATTAGAATTTAATTCTATTAGTTCAGAAGTTTTAAGAGCCTATCACGTGACCCCACTGATTGACCAATTAATTAGAATTTAATTCTATTGGTTTAGAGGGCTCAATAACCCATCACGTGTTGGCACGTGACCCCACTGATTAATTATTTAATTAGAATTTAATTATATTGTTTCAGAGGGTTTAAGAGCCTATCACGTGTTGGCACGTGACCCCACTGATTAATTATTTCCAATTATTTATTTTATTCAGTGCCTACAGGCTTTGCCTGTAAATGGTCACGTGTCTGCACGTGATGCCCGGTCACGTGTGGACACGTGACGCCTGATAACTTTTGATCCCGGATGAATTATGAGGCCCATAATATATCAAATCGAAGGATTTTTCGAGACGCTTTCGATACCATCAGGATTTAGCTATTTCACATTCGGGAGTTTGTCAAAATACAGCCCGGAAAATACCGGTTCATATTTTTTTTAAACGTATCGTTGCCATTTGATACCTTGGGCTCTTTTGCGTAGAATTTTTTTTTGGCGGGAACAAATGCCCCCACTACTTTTCCCACGTAAGTATATACGTGGGTGAAGTAGTGCAGAGTAATTCATAGCGTATGACCAGTTTCGGGTTGGTATATAATTTTCAGAATCTTGATCTGAGAAGATAACGAGCGGACACAAGCGTCGTTATTTATCATTGACTCAAATCTCAACTCTTAAGGGATATAGTTCTAAACCCTCAGCTCCATGAGCCGCACCCTTCTATTTCTTTATGTTTTACTCTGGCGTGAAGTAGTTTATATGCTCATGAGTAACTTCTCCATTTCAGTGGCATGTAGTTTTGGCAAGTGTGGCCCATAGATTGTAGATAACAGTTCATCTTGAACTTTTTATAAGGTAGCGATGGCTTAGGAAACAGGCTTAGGATCTGTTGCCTAAGACTTTCCAACTTTATGAGCCATGGGGGTCTCATAAAGGCTTTTCTCCCTACAAGTCGTGAGGATCTCGTAGGTGTCTTTTCTCCTTAGGAGTCGTGAGGACTCCTAAGTGCGTTTTCTCCTGAGAATCGTAAGGATCTCACAAGAGAATTTTCTTTATGCGTAGGGACACTAATTCCCCCGCAAGTTGAGACGAATCGAGAGATTCTCACAAAGACACTGATTTCCTTGCGGGTCGAAACGAATCGAGAGGTTCTCGCCGAGAACACTGATTTCCCGGAATCGAGGTATTCCTGCAAAGACACTGATTTTCTTGAGGGTCGACGCAAATCGAGATGCTCTCGCCAAGGACGCTGATTTCCCTGAATCGAGGTTTTGCCAAGGACACTGATTTCCCTGGAGTCGAAACGAATCGAGGTATTCCTGCAAAGACACTGATTTCTTTGCGGCTCGACGCGAATCGAGATGCTCTCGTCAAGGACGCTGATTTCCCTGAATCGAGATTTTTGCCAACGACACTGATTTCCTCGGAGTTGAAACGAATCGAGGTATTCATGAAAAGACGCTGATTTCTCTGCGGGTCGATGCGAATCGAGATGCTCTCGTCAAGGACGCCGATTTCCCTGAATCGAGGTTTTTGCCAAGGACACTGATTTCCTCGGAGTTGAGACGAATCTAGGTATTCCTGCAAAGACACTGATTTCCCTGCGGGTCGACGCAAATCGAGATGCTCTCGCCAAGGATGCTGATTTCCCTGAATCGAGGTTTTGCCAAGGACACTGATTTCCTCGGAGTTGAGACGAATCGAGGTATTCCTGCAAAGACACTGATTTTCTTGCGGGTCGACGTGAATCGAGATGCTTTCGCCAAGGACGCTGATTTCCCTGAATCGAGGTTTTGCCAAGGACACTGATTTCCCTGGAGTCGAAACGAATCGAGGTATTCCTGCAAAGACACTGATTTCTCCGCGGGTCGACGTGAATCGAGGTGCTCTCGTCAAGGACGTTGATTTCCCTGAATCGAGGTATTTGCCAAGGACGCTAATTTCCCCGGGGGTTGAAACGAATCAAGGTATTTCTGCAAAGACATTGGTTTCCTTGTGGGTCGACGTGAATCGAGATGCTCTCGTCAAGGACGCTAATTTCCCTGAATCGAGGTTTTTGAGTTGACTTGATTCCGAGTCGGGGTCATTGGATGACTCTAGGTTGTCTTTGAACCGTATAGTCTTGGAACTGGGGACTTTGTTGTGGCTCCGATTGATGGTGTAGCATCTGTGTCCTGCTGGAATGAGGAGGCACACCGTTGTTGGTCTTCGGGCCGTAGATGTGGCCATTGAGATTTGGAACGAGGGACTTTGCCATGGCTCTGCTTCGTTGCAACTCTGAGGTCGGTTGTTGACGTCATGTCTGCATCTGGTTTGAGTGAGGAGAAACGCCGTTGGTGATCTCTAGGCTGTCTGTGAACCGTCGAGATTTGGAACTAGGGGACTCTGCCATGGTTCCGTTGTTTTGACCCTGGGGTCGTTTGTTGACGTCGCATCTGCATCCTGCTGGAGTAAGGAGAAACGCCGTTGGTGATCTCTAGGCTGTCTATGATCCATCGAGATTTGGAACTAGGGGACTTTGCCATGGTTCCGGGATAGTCTCTAGGCTGTCTGTGAACCGTCGAGATTTGGAACTACTGGACCTTGTCGTGGCTCCATTTGTTGATGTTGCGTCTGCATCCGATTGGAAGGAGGAAGAATGCCGGTGTTGATCTCTAAGTTGTCGATGTCGACGTCGAGATCCTGAAGTCAGGGATCTTCCTTCACTTCGTTTGTTGACATTGTGTCTGCAATATTGCAATGAATGTCGATATTGTCTTTAGGTTGTCTATGAACCATCGAGATTTGGCTTCGCTTCGACGAAGCCTGGTGGGACGATATGGTTCCCTTCTTGTTTGTGCCCATGGATTGTATACAGGGGTCAATGTGACCTCACCTGCAGGGCAAAAAGTTTCATTCTTTCATTTTTTAAATTCTTTCCGCGATCCTCTATCATTTCAGCTTTTATATCGCGAAAGTCGCGATTGTCCAATCATTTCGGCTATTTTTCGCGGTGCCCAATCATTTCGGCTATTTTGTGTACATATGTTTTACTTGCTGATTTTATTGCAAGTTGCCCCATCATTTCGGCTATTTTGTGTACATATGTTTTACTTACTGATTTTGTTGCAAGTTGCCCCATCATTTCGGCTATTTCATATGCATTTTTGGCTCGCCGATTTTTTTTTGCGAGTATGGAACTTGGAATCTGATGCCAGTCTTAGTATCGGCATCGCTACAACTGGAATATTGCCAGAAGCGAATCATCATTTGCCGTGAAAGGACTTGGAATTTGATACCGATTTAGGCATCAGCATCGCTACAACTGGGATATTTCCAGGAGCGAATCATCATTTGCCTCTGTCGATGTCGAACAAAGGTGGCTTAGCAAACAGGATTAGGATCCTGTCGACTAAGGCTTTTGACTTCACGAGCCGTAAGGGTCTCATAAAGGTATTTCTTCCTACGAGTCGTGAGGATATCATAGGTGCGTTTTCTCCTTAGGAATCGTGAGGATTCCTAAGTGTGTGTTCTCTTATAAGTCGTAAGGATCTTACAAGAGTGTTTTCTCCTTGCAAGTCGAGAGGACCTACAAGTGTTTGTTCACCGTGTGAGCATATCCCTAGTCGCTGGTGGGACTCTGTTAGGGAAATGTTCATTCGTGCCCGTGGATTGTATACAAGGGTCAATATTGAACCGCTTGTAGGGCAAAATCAGGGGGTATGACTGCTTAAGAACAGGTTCAAATCCCTGTAGCTTAAGGCTTTTGAATCATATGAGCCTTGAGGGTCTCATAAGAGGGTTCTCCTTACGAGTCGTGAGGATCTCGCAAGTGTAATTTCTCCTTAGGAATCGCGGGGATCCCTAAGTGTGTTTCTCCTTTGTGAGTCGTAAGGATCTCACGCAGGTGGTTTCTCCTTACAGGGTCGAGAGGACCTTGCAAGTGTCTTTTGACGAGATTGCGCCCTTTCGCGTTTTCATAAAACTCGCCGGTAGTCCCGCTGTTTTTACACACAGAGCCCTTTCGGGTTTTCATCCGTGCCCATTTCGCTTATGGACGTACCCTTTTTTTAACACCACGTCAGCCTGAGGACGGCGCGGGTTGGTAGTAGTTTAACGACGTTTCGGTCAACTGTTCATAGGTCCGAGATTTTTCGGGCAACGTATGATTACGCAGCTAGATTTTCTCTCAAATCTTCGCATTTTTTGTGTCGGAGGTGGATTCCTTGAAGAGAGGGCCGAGGGCGATTTCTTCGTCAGAATCGCTTCCAAAGGTGATAACTTGCGATCCCTTGGTGTTGACTATGTGACAGTTGTCAGCAGCTCTTTTGCGCTCATCTGTCATGCTTTTCTGTTCCCGATAAGCCCTGCGCTTCACTCGTTGAACGTGTTGTCGGTGGGCAACATATCCCTGCCACCAGTTTTTAAAGGCTATGCACTCCTCGGTAGGGTGTACAATCTTCTGATGGTATAAGCAGAAGTTAGGATGCATTTCCGCTTCATCAAGTTGTATACTGCCAGGAGAATTTCCTCTGAAATAGGGCAACCTCATTCCTATTGACAGGGCCCTAGCGAATAGTCTCATTACTTTAAGCTTGCTTTTGCTGGCGATAGGGATGCTTCGATCCGGTTGGGGTGCCTCGACGTTTTCATTCAGTCGTCAGCGTTTGGCTTTTTCGAATATATCCAGTTCGCGCTCTCGATTGGCTTTTCTTTTCTGACGGGCTTTGTTCAGTAGCAAGTCGATCATCTCGTCGGACGGTTCCAAGGGTTTTGGCTTCGATCATGCCCCCAGCTCTTTTATGCCGTCTTCTATCGCCGAGTGAGCTTCTTCGTTAGTTAACGCCAAATGAGAGATCATGTGGAAACTTGCCACATAGTCCTCAGATTCTTCTGACGAGTCATCCCCATCGTTATTGTCGTTATCTCCGCTCTCAAGGATATTGTTGAGAAATTCTTGGAGTGTGACCGGGGTCCGCACCTTCTGGTTATATTCCTCCAGCGCGTCAATATGCTTTTGCAGATCTGTGTGCTTGTCATCAAACGTGCCGGCTTTTTGATCTTCTTCTTTTTCTTCGAAGACTTTGACAGCTGGGCCCGAATGTTTTGTCCACCATCACTATTAACTCCCAATGTTGGGCATGGTTTCAGCATTCCGTTGATGATCTCCGGTTCTTGCGGGCTTTTCCACCTGATCGCCGGACATATTTGAAGATCTTTCAGCATTCTTTTAGTTTTTGCCGAAAGAACAACTTCCCATGGAGCTTCCTTTATGAATGAGCACGATGCCCCCGGCATGTCCATATTTTTCGGAGCATGCGGTTGTGTCGGATTTACCTTCCAGTTTTCGGACAGCGCGAACTTGCCC
Organism: Agapanthus africanus; assembly: GCA_030015575.1. Taxonomy (NCBI): domain Eukaryota; kingdom Viridiplantae; phylum Streptophyta; class Magnoliopsida; order Asparagales; family Amaryllidaceae; genus Agapanthus; species Agapanthus africanus. The sequence goes on from CM057340.1 coordinate 665,587,249, forward strand.
TGTTGATACTGGTCTTCAACCCAATTTTTGAAGACGTAGCAGTCTTCGATCGGATGGCCCAATACTCGGTGGTAGTGGCAGTAATTGGGATCGTTGACGTCGTTCGGTCGCGTTGGGTGTCTCGACTCCGGTAGAGCGCTGAGCCCATTGCGCACTGCCAGTTCAAACAGTTTCCTTGTTTTATCCCGGGGGAACGAGTAAGGACGTCTCAACTTCTCATCGAGGGATTGTCGCTTGTTGCTTTGGCGAACAACCGGTCTCGAGCCACTTGGTTGTTGTTGAGCGTTGGCGACGAAGGTTGCTTTTCCTTTCCCTTTTTCATTTCGAGAGTCTGTCTTTGAAGGAGATGGTCTATGACCCATCTGATCCATTTGGGCCAGCTTGTCGATCAAGGCCTGGAAAGTAGTTGGCTTGAAGAACATCATGAATTGGGATATGGTCGCATGCGGATCGAGGGTTCCCATAAACATGCCTACTGCAGGAGCCTCTTCTATGCGCTGTTCGCACTTCGACCATAGGTTGTGCCACCATATCGTATACTGAACCCATGGTTCGCCTGGCTTCACCCTGGCATTGATCAACGCCGTGATTAGGGTGCGTTCGCTGGCACTTGTGAAACGCTGGGTGAATAACAGCTCCATCTCCGTGAATGTTTTGACGGAGTCGTTCGGGAGCTCGGAGTACCATTCAAAGGACATCTCCGCCAACCTGCCAACGAATTGGCGAAGCAGCAGCTTATCGTCACCTCCGGTGTTGCCACACAGAGCCCTAAATTGAGCGACGTGCTGGTGTGGATTTCCCGTCCCTTTATATACGTGGAATTTTAGGACCGTGTGTTCCCCTCCGAACGGTGGCCTGGACGTCGCGTCCGTTGCCTGAGGTCCGGGGCAGATGCTATTTGGTTTTATCCGTTTATCTCTCCGAAGATGCCAAGTTGATTTATGGCACCGTGTATCGGAGGTTTAGACGGATGCGGCCGATGTAGCAGACTTCGTCAGATTCCCCCTCAGGGTGAGGGGTTTTGATTGTGGGGACGCTCTTCCCTGCAGGCGCAAGCCCCTGCAGTTAATTACGTTACCGCATCGCGGTAACAACTTTCTCCTTCTCCAGAATTTCACTTCGTGTCGTGTGTGTTTGTTTTGTTTGTGGTTGCCCGTGGATTGTATACGGAGACTGAGTAATGCCGTCGCCCGTAGGACGTGGATTATTCCAAATCCGTATTTACTTAGATTTGGGTTTGGTGTTTTTGGTTTAAGGATACATTAGTCGAGTTGCGGCTAAGATCAACTTAAACGTTCGTCAAGAATACTTTAGTCCTGTTTTGGACTAAGATCAACTTAACGCAGTGATCGATTTAATTATCTGGCTGTCGGGACTCGTCACCTCTCTGACGTCGTTGAGGGATTACAACGACAAGCGTCTGAGGAGTTCAGAGATGTACCCTTGAACCAAAGTTGATTTGGGGTTTTATTGTTTATTTAAAGATCTAAGGACACATTAACCGTATTTGGGGCTAAGATCAACTTAGACGGGGCCGTTTAGATCCGGCAAAAGAGCATTCGGGCTCTATTGCGCCAGTTTAAGGACGTGGTGGTCCATTGTTAGTTTTAGGGACGTTTCGATCCGTCGCCAGTTTAAGGACGTAGTGGTCCATTATTAGTTTAGGGACATTTAGGTCCGATGCCAGTTTAGGGACGTAGTGGTCCATTATTAGTTTAAGGACATTTCGGTCCATCGCCAGTTTAGGGACGTGGTGGTCCGTCATTAGTTTAGGGACATTTCGGTCCGATGCCAGTTTAGGGACGTAGTGGTCCATCATTAGTTTAAGGACGTCTCGGTCCAATATTAGTTTAAGGACGTCTCGGTCCGATATTAGTTTAAGGACGTCTCGGTCCGATATTAGTTAAGGACGTTTCGGTCCGATATTAGTTTAGGGACATCTCGGTCCACGAGTTTAAGGACCCCGCAGTCCATATCGATGTGTGGTCGTTGGGACCCGTCACCTCTTTGACGTCGTTGAGGAATTACAACGACAGATGTCAAAGGAGTTCGGAGATGTACCCTCGAACCGGATGTAGATTGATTTAGGAGAGCCATTTTGCCCAGTCAATTTAATTTAAGGACTTATGGCCAAAATTGGGCTAAGTCCAGTTGAAATGTTCAACATTTTATTTGCTTTTGCATGCATTTCTTTTTTTTTATTTTTATTTGGGCCTTGCCCAGAAAGGATGCAGAGTATCAATTTGTTTTGGGCTCTACCCTTTTAGGAATGATGCAAAGTATCAATTTTATTTGGGCTCTGCCCTTATATAAAGGATGCAAAGCATCAATTTATTTGGGCTCTGCCCATTTATTGCCTTGCAATTTATTTTGGCCTGTCAGGTCATTTTGATTTGGGCCTGGCCTTTCAAATAGTGCAAAGCACCAAGAATCTTTTGGATTCAAGAAAATGAGTGCAGAGCACTTTTTAATGATCTAAATTTAGATCAAAGAAGAGAAAAGAAAATCTTTTCTTTCTTTCTGTCTCAGAGAACCAGAGGTTCATAGCAAGTGCAAGGCACTATTTTTATTTATTTATTTATCTGAGAACCAGAGGTTCATAGCAAGTGCAAGGCACTATTTTTATTTATTTATTTATCTGAGAACCAGAGGTTCATAGCAAGTGCAAGAAACTATCTGTTGTGCGCACGTGCGTTGCACGTGGTGCCGCATGGCGGGCATACTGCGTTGCACGTGGCGCACATGCGCATTATGAGGAGAAGCAAAGCTTCTATATATGGAGAACAAGCTCCTTTTAATATTATTAAATATTCTCATGTGGTGCGCACGTGCGTTGCACGTAGTGCCACATGGCAGGCACACGTGCGTTGCACGTAGCGCACATGGCGCTTGCGCATATGAGCATTATGGAGGAGCATGCTCCTATCTTGGAGAACTAAGCGCCTTTGAGTATTGAATCCTTTGAGGATTTTTACTCCACCTTTCTAAGAGGTATCCCCTCTTATTTATATTGGAGTGGTAGAGAAGTCATCCATCCTTTTCCCGATGTGGGACTAAAAAATGTATTCCCCATGTAGTAGAGCATTACTTTAGATTACACGTGTATAACACATTTGCTCATAACTTTTGATCTCGGATGAATTATGAGGCCCATAATATATCAAATCGAAGGTCTTTTCGAGATGCTTTCAATATCATCAGAATTTAGCTGTTTTTCGTTCCTGAGTTTGTCAAAATACAGCTCGGAAAATACTGGTTCGCATCTTCTTCCTTACATCACATGTGCATAGACATTTGCTCATAACTTTTGATCCCGGATGAATTATGAAGCCCATAATATATCAAATCGAAGGGTTTTTCGAGACGCTTTCAATAGAATCAGAATTTATCCATTTCTCCTTCGGGAGTTTGTCAAAAAACAGCCCGGAAGATACTGGTTCGTATTTCCTTAAGCGTATCGCTGCCATTTGATACCTTTGACTCTTTTGCGCAGAAATTTTTGGCGGGAACAAATGCCCCCCACTACTTTGCCCACGTAAGTATGTACGTGGGTGAAGTAGTGCAGAGTTATGCAGAGTTATGCATGGCGTATGACCAGTTTTGGGTTGATGTATCACTTTCAGAATCTTGATCTAAGAAGATAACGAGCGGACACAAGTGTCGTCATTTATCATTGACTCAAATCTCAACTCTTAAGGGATATAGTTCCAACGCTTAACACCATGAGCCGCATCCTTCTATTTCTTTTTTTGTCTCACTCTGTCGTGGAGTAGTTCATACGCTTATGAGTAAGTTCTCCATTTCAGTGGCATGTAGCTTTGGCAAGTGTGGCCTATAGATGGTCGGCCCATCTTGACTTCTTTGGAGGGCAGTGATGGCTTAGGAGACAGGGGTAGGATCTGCCACCTAAGGCTTTTCAACTTTACGAGCTGTGAGGGTCTCATAAAGACTTTTCTCCCTACGGATCGAGAGGATCTCGCAGGTGGATTTTCTCCTTAGGAATCGTGATGATTCCTAAGTGTGGTTTTCTCTTATAAGTCGTAAGGATCCTATAAGAGAATTTCTCCCTCTTACGAGTCGAGAGGGCTCGTAAGCGGTTGTTTTCCTCTTTGTCGAGAATCGACTTCAGAGAGTGAGACCCGTGAATAGTATGCAAGAGACCATTTAGGATTGACTTGCAGGGTCCCATTGCCCTCTTACGAGTCGAGAGGGCTCGTAAGCGGTTGTTTCCCTCTTTGTCGAGAATCGACTTCAGAGAGTGAGACCCGTGAATAGTATGCAAGAGACCATTTAGGATTGACTTGCAGGGTCCCATTGCCCTCTTACGAGTCAAGAGGGCTCGTAAGCGGTTGTCTCCCTCTTTGTCGAGAATCGACTTCAGAGAGTGAGACCCGTGGATAGTATGCAAGAGACCATTTAGGATTGACTTGCAGGGTCCTAGTGCTTAGGAAACAGGTTTTTTAATCCCTACTGCCTAAGGCTTTATCTCACGAGTCGAGACGCATCGAGAAAATCTCGCAAAGACATCAATTTCCTCACGAGTCGAAACGGATCGAGCAGATCTCGCAAGAACATCTTAACGTCGCATTTAACCTCTGCTCTTTACGACAGAAGCCCGTTAAGGTTGGTGGTACTTAGGGTTTTGGCCATCGTACCGTCGCATAAGCTGATATAGTCCTCGATAGGCAATCGTGCTGTTCGAGTAGCCCTGCGACTGCCGTGTCTCTGATCCCTTCGGGGGCTGGACAAGACGTCTTCAAGCAATCCTCCTTGGCAGTTTGACCGTCAGAAGAGCAAGCGCTAGGAATTTGCCATGCCGCTTTTTAGTTGAGGTTAGGCTCATTTTGGAGAGCCCCGATGAGTCATAACCACTCCGCGCTGGTGTGGGGATGATCTCCGATAGTCTTTCGGGTTTTATATGAGTTGCCGTTAAGACCCTGAAGCTAGGAATTTGGCCTTTGCTTCGTTTGCTGGCATTGCGTCTGCTGTATCGAGACGAATGTTGCGGTGGGAACTAGGGATTTTGCCGTGGCTCCGTTTGTTTGATGACGTTACGTCTGCTGTGTCGAGACGAACGTTGGGGTGACATCTCGTCTGCTGTATCGAGACGGACGTCGAAGTGGTGACCACTCCACACTGGTGCGAGATGATCTCCGATTGTCTTTCCGGTTTTATATGACTTGCCGTTAAGACCCTGAAGCTAGGAATTTAGCCTTCGCTTCGTTTGCTGGCATTGCGTCCTCTGTATCGAGACGAATGTCGTGGTTGTCTCTAGGTTACTGGTGAACCGCCGAGGTTTGGAACTAGGGATTTTGCCGTGGCTCCGTTTGTTTGATGACGTTACGTCTGCTGTGTCGAGACGAACGTTGGGGTGACATCTCGTCTGCTGTATCGAGACGGACGTCGAAGTGGTGACCACTCCACACTGGTGCGAGATGATCTCCGATTGTCTTTCCGGTTTTATATGACTTGCCGTTAAGACCCTGAAGCTAGGAATTTAGCCTTCGCTTCGTTTGCTGGCATTGCGTCCTCTGTATCGAGACGAATGTCGTGGTTGTCTCTAGGTTACTGGTGAACCGCCGAGGTTTGGAACTAGGGATTTTGCCGTGGCTCCATTCGTTTGATGACGTTGCGTCTGCTGTGTCGAGACGAACGTTAGGGTGACATCTCGTCTGCTGTATCGAGACGGACGTCGAGGTTGTCTCTAGGTTGCCGGTGAACCGCCGAGGTTTGGAACTAGGGATTTTGCCGTGGCTCCATTCGTTTGATGACGTTGCGCCTGCTGTGTCGAGACGAACATCAAGGTGGTGACCACTCTGTGCTGATGCGAGATGATCTCCGATTGTCTTTCCGGTTTTATGTGAGTTACCGTAAAGACGTTGAAACTAGGAATGTGGCCTTCGCTTCATTTGCTTTGTCATGTCTGAATCCCTGCTGGAGGAAGAACGCTCAGGTTGACATTTCGTCTACTGTATCGAGACGAACGTCATGGAGGTGACCACTTCATGTGAGATGGTCTCCGATTTCTTTCCGGTTTTATGTGAGTTACCGTTAAGACGTCGAAGTTAGGAATGTGGCCTTCGCTTCGTTTGCTTTGGTGTGTCCAAATCCTGTTGGAGGAAGAACGCTGGGGTTGACATTTCGTCTACTGTATCGAGACGAACGTCAAGGAGGTGACCACTTTATGTGAGATGGTCTCCGATTGTCTTTCCGATTTTATGTGAGTTACCGTAAAGACGTTGAAGCTAGGAATGTGGCCTTCGCTTCGTTTGCTTACACTGCGTCTGGTATATTGAGACGAATGCTGAGGTGGAGCTGGGATTTTGCCATCACTCCGCTTTGTTTCGACCATGGGGTCTTTTGTTAACTTTGCATGTACACCCTGCTGGGCTGCGAAGGAACGCCGTTGTTGACATTGCGTCTGTTGTAACGAGACGAATGCTAAGGTGGAGTTGGGATTTTGCCGTTACTCCGCTTTGTTTCGACCGTGAGGTCTTTTGTTGACGTTGCATCTGCCTCCAGCTGGACTGCGGAGGAACGCTGTTGTTGACATTGCGTCTACTGTATCGAGACGAATGCTGAGGTGAAGCTGGGATTCTGCCATCGCTCCGCTTGATGGTGTAACATCTGTGTCCTGTTGGAATGAGGAGGCACACCGTTGTTGGTCTCCAGGCTTTAGACGTGGCCATTGAGATTTGGAACTAGGGACTTTGTCATGGTTCCGTTTCGTTGCGATTCTGAGGTCAGTTGTTGACGTCATGTCTGCATCTAGTTGGAGTGAGGAGAAACGCCGTTGGTGATCTTTAAGTTGTCGATATTGACGTCGAGACCCTGAAGTTAGGGACCTTCCTTTGCTTCATTTGTTGACATCGTGTCTGTAATATTGCGACAAATGTCAAGATGGTCTCTAGGTTATCTATGAACCGTCGAGATTTGGCTTCGCTTTCTGGTGGAGCCTGTCGGGAAGGTATGGTTCCCTTTTTATCTGTGCCCCTGAACTGTATACAGGGATCGATGCGATTTCACCTGTAGGGCAAAAAGATTCATTGTTTCATTTTTTTTTATTCTTTGCGCGATGCTCTATCATTTCAGCTTTTATATCGCGAAGGTCGCGATTGCCCAATCATTTCGGCTATTTTTCGCGGTGCCCAATCATTTCGGCTATTTTTTCTTTTTACTCGCTGCTTTTTATTGCGAGTTGCCTAATCATTTTGGCTATTTATTTTATTTTTACTCGCTGTTTTTTATTGTGAGTAGGGAATTTGGGGTTTGATACCAATCTTGGCATCAGCATCGCTGCGACTGGAATATTGCCAGGAGCGAATCATCATTTGCCGTAAAAGGACTTGAAATTTGATATCGGTCTAGGCATCAGCATCGCTGCAACTGGGATATTGCCAGGAGCGAATCATCATCTGCCATGAAAGGACTTGGAATTTGATACCGGTCCAGGCATCAGCATCGCTGCAACTGGAATATTGCCAGGAGCGAATCATCATTTGCCGTAAAAGGACTTGGAATTTGATACCGGTCCAGGCATCAGCATCGCTGCAACTGGGATATTGCCAGGAGCGAATCATCATTTGCCTATGTCGATGTTGAACAAAGGTGGCTTAGTAAACAGGGTTAAGGGTCCTGTCGGCTAAGGCTTTTGACTTCATGAGCCGTAAGAGTCTCACAAAGGTATTTCTCCCTACAAGTCGTGAGGATCTTGTAGGTGTGTTTTCTCCTTGGGAATCGTGAGGATTCCTAAGTGCATGTAAGTCGTAAGGATCTTACAAAAGGGTTTTCTCCTTATAAGTCGAGAGGACTTACAAGTGTTGTTTGCTGTACAAGCATATCCCTAGTCACGGATGGGACTTTGTTAAGGAAATATTTATTCGTGCCCGTGGATTGTATACAAGGGTCATTATGAGCCTCTTGTAGGGCAATATTGGAAGTTTGTGGGGGTTTGCTTAAGCACAGGTTTAGGCCTCTGTAACTTAAGACTTTCAAGTCTTACGGGCCGTGGGGGTCCCATAAGAGAGTTCTCCTTACGAGTCGTGAGGATCTCGCAAGTGTATTTTCTCCTTAGGAATCGTGGGGATCCCCAAGTGTGTTGTTCCTTTGTGAGTCGTAAGGATTTCACGCAGGTGGTTTCTCCTTACAGGGTCGAGAGGATCCTATAAGTGTTTCTTTAACGAGGTTGCGCCCTTTCAGGTTTTCACAAACACTCGCCGGTAGCCCTGCTGTTTTTACTCACGGAGCCCTTTCGGGTTTTCATCCGTGCCTTTTTTGCTTATGGACATACCTTTATTATATATTTTTTTTCTTCTTCTTTTTTCTTCTTTTTTTTTTTACGAGGTCGCGCCCTTTCGGGTTTTCACGAACACTCGCCGGTAGCCCTGCTGTTTTTACTCACGGAGCCCTTTCGGGTTTTCATCCGTGCCCTTTTTGCTTGTGGACGTACCGTTTTTTTTTTAAATCTTTTATTTTATTCTTTTTTTTTATTCTTTTTTTTTTAAACGAGGTCGCGTCCTTTCGGATTTTCACGAACACTCGCCGGTAGCCCTGCTGTTTTTACTCACGGAGCCCTTTCGGGTTTTCATCCGTGCCCATTTTGCTTGTGGACGTACCGTTTTTTAACACGTCAGCCAGAAGATGCTGCGGGTTGGGAGTAGTTTAACGACGTTTCGGTCATTTGCAAGTTTTAGGACATTGCGCTCCGTCGTTAGTTTAAGGACATCTCGGTCCGTTGTTAGTTTAAGGACGTTTCGGTTCGTTATCCAGTTTTAGGACGTAGTGGTCCGTTATCCAGTTTTAGGACGTAGTGGTCCGTTAGGCTTTCTCTATGAATGAGCATGATGCCCCCGACGTGTCCATATTTTTCGGAGCATGCGGTTGCGGCGGGTTCACCTTCCAAATTTCGGACAACGCGAACTTGCCCTGTTGGTATTGGTCTTCAACCCAGTTCTTGAAGACGTAGCAATCCTCGATCAGATGACCTACCGTTTGGTGGTAAGGGCAATAATTAGGATTATTAATATCGCCTGGCCACAACAGACGTTTTGGACTCGGCAGATTGATGAGTCTGTTGCGCACTGCCAGCTCGAACAGTCCCCTTGTTTTATCTTGCGGAAACGAGTAAGGACGTTTCAACTTTTCCTGGAGGGATTGCCGCTTGTTGCTTTGGCAAGCAACCGGTCTAGGGTCACCTGATTGTTGGTGAGTGCTGGCGACAAGGGCCTTTTTTTCTTTTCTTTTATCCTTTTTGTTCGATCCTTTGTTTACGGGGCCGAGATTTTTTCCGAGTAGCATGCGATTGCACGGCTGAACGTTCTCGCAGCTTCTCAATTCCTTTATTTTTGAAATAGATTCCCCGATGGAAGAGTTGGGGGTAGCTTCTTCGTTAGAGTCGCTCCCAAAGGTGATAATTTGTGATCCCTTGAAGTCGGCTATATGACAGTCGGCGGTGGCTCTTTTGCGCTCATCTATCGCATTTTTCCGATGTCCACAAGCTTCACACTTTGTCCTGTCGAAGTGTCGCTTTTGAGCGACATACCCTTGCCACCAACAGTTAAAGGATTCGCAGTCTTCGGTAGGATGTATGATCTTCTGATGATATAAACAGAAGTTAGGGTGCATCTCTACCTCAGAGAAAGGATTTTTTTCGGAGGGCGGTAGCTTCATTCCTACTGATAGAGCTTTGGCGAACCGTTTCCTCGTCTTGAATTTGTTTTTACCCGCAGTGTATGGCTTTTGATTTGACGGGAATACCTTGGTTCTTTCCAGTATGGCCATTTCATGCTCTTGATTGGCTTTTGCTTTCAGACGAATTTCATTTAGGAAGGCATCAATCAACTTGTCTGACGGCCGCGGAATTTCTGTTTCAGGGTCCGCCATTGATTTCTCAGCGCAAGGATCCTCCTCATCATCCGTCAGTGAATGAGAAATCACATGACAAGTCGCTACGTAGTCTTCGGATTCATCCGATAAGTTTTCTCCATCGTTTTCATCCTCGACGAAAGAACAAGTTGCCCCCGGCGTGTCCGTCTTCTTTGGAGAGTGCGGCTGTGGGGGGTTTACCTTCCAGCTTTCAGACAGTGTGAACTTGCCTTGCAGGTATTGATCCTCGATCCATCCCTTAAAGATGAAACAATCCTCAATCGGGTGACTTACCGTTTGGTGGTAAGGGCAATAATTGGGATTATTAAGATCGCCTGGCTGCAACGGACGTTTTGGATTCTGCAGATTAATGAGTCTGTTGCGCACTGCCAGCTCAAACTGTCTTCTCGTTTTATCCTGAGGAAACGAGTAAGGACGTCCTAGCCTCTTTTCGAGGGATGGGCGTGGACGCACGTTGTTTTGGCGAGCGACCGGCTTTGAGTTGCTCGACTGTTGCTGAGCGTTGGCGACGATGATCGCTTTTCCTTTCTCATTTCGGGGATCGGGTCTTGGAGGAGACGGTCTATAGCCCATCTGGTCCATTTGGGCTAATTTGTCGATCAAGGCCTGGAAGGTGGTCGGTCTGAAGAACATCATGAATTGCGAGATGGTCGCTTGCGGATCGAGAGTGCCCACAAACATGCCTACCGCAGGTGCCTCTTCTATGCGTTGTTCGCATTTCGACCATAGGTTCCGCCATCGTGTTGCGTATTGGACCCACGTTTTGCCGGGCCTTATCCGGGCATTTATCAGTGCTGTAATCGGGGTGCGTCCACTAGCACTCACGAATCTCTGTGTAAACAGCAGTTCCATCTCTGCAAATGTTTTGACAGAGTCGTTAGGTAACTCCGAATACCATTCAAAGGCTATTTCTGCTAAGCTGCCGACGAATTGTCGTAATAACAATTTGTCATCGCCTCCAGTATTGCCGCATAAGGCCCTGAATTGAGCGACGTGCTGATGCGGATTCCCTGTCCCTTTATATACATGGAATTTAGGGATCGTATATCCCGGCGGGTAACTAATTTGGTCATACCAGCCCGGGTAGGGTCGTCCGGTTCTAGCAATTTGCCCAGCCGCTTCATTTGCCTGGTGAGCTCGTATTTGCTGAGCTATATGGTCATCCAGTGCGGCCTTAGAAATGGTATCTTCCTTGGCAGCTAAAAGAGCCGAAGGAGGACTCGATGTTTCCCCTCCGTCATTTCCGACAATGACTGGAGGGTCTTCAGCTGGAGGGTCCGGCTGTAACATCATCCCTACCATGTCTTGGAAGAGGAGCGCCATCTGTTTTATGTTAGCCGCTTGCTCTGCAGCTTCTTTGTCCCTCTTTTCGAGGACTCTGCGTAAAAAGTCAGCGTCGGTTTCTTGTTCTTGAAGCTCATCCGAAGACGTTTCAGAGCTTTCTTTTGGCTCAGTGAGTGCAGCCATTGTAGTCATCATTTCCTGAAGCTTTTGTTGTTGCACCTGGGCTTTCGTCACGGATCGGGTGAGCGGTCGGTGGCCCGTAGAAGTGCGGCTTTCCTCCTTTCCAGAAGCCATATAAACAGTATGCACCACCATGCCCCCAGACTTGGGGCGTTTGTGTTCGGTGTCTTTGCGATTTGCCGAAGACACAAAGGCTTTTTGCGGCCTCCTTTTTTGAGTGATTGGAGTTAAGGGAGCCGTTGTAGTGGGCACCCAAGTAGCTTTTGCTTCTTGTGGTTTAACAGAGTAATCCTTCCCCTGCCGAACCTTCATCTTTTTCTGTCGTCGGAGGCAGTCTTGATCGATCACCGACTCTTGAACCTGTCGCCAGACTTTGTAAATTTTAGAGGACAGCCGTTGAAGGGGCTGCTCTAGCTTCTTCTCTGGAATATTCTTCACAGATGAATGAGTTCGCTTTAGCACCGCAGTAGGAGAGTTTCTGCGCACCTTGTTGAGCAGTTCAAAGTTGTTCTTGGTTGGAACAGCAGTATCGATTCTCACCATCGGAGCTGACGGAGTTATCCCAGAGGGGGAGTTGCCCCCAGCCTTCCTTACTCGGCGCCAGTAGCGACGTCGGGCATGTCGTGCTGATGGAGTTGTTTCAGCTATAGGGGTGACCTCCTCATGCCCCCTGTGTTGGTCAGAATATACCGGTACCAGCTTTTTAAAGATCGACGTCCGTTGAACGGGGACGGCCAACTTGTCAGAAGCGGACTTCTGAACATGGGAAGCAACCTTGGTGATTTTGCCAGGAACGGGAGTTGGGATGGCTATCCGCTTCGGGATAACGCCTTCTGGTATGGCAGGCTTCTTCATGGGCCCGATGGAGCTCTGGCCTAATCCATTAAAACCTGAAGCAGTGGAGTTGGGCGACCTGTTGAGAGGGGTCGCGGCAGTGGTGAGTCGATCGAAGACCGACTTCTTTGGAGCTTCTTGCAATGTCATTGGGGCGTTGAAGCTCATTGATGGGAGCATGGTCCCAAAAAATAGTCCAGTGGTGGCTTGAGCCACCTGCTCCATCGGCATTTTGAAAAGGGAGGCCGCTTGGGGCCCATAAGTCACTCCTCCAGTAATGACGGAGCGAGAGTTGTTGCTGCAGGCGATGCAGTTCGAAGCCATTGATCTTCTGTTTTCTGCACGGAGCAAGACACCAAATCTTAGTACCTTGAATCCATAGGCAATCACAGCAAACCGCGATTTGTTCGCGAACACGACACACGAAGTGTGGAGTGGAAAGAGGAAGAGGTCCCACCGGGCGTGCCAGAATATGTTCCCCTCCGAACGGCGGCCTGGACGTCGCGTCCGTTGCCTGAGGTCCGGGGCAGATGCTATTTGGTTTTATCCGTTTATCTCTCCGAAGATGCCAAGTTGATTTATGGCACCGTGTATCGGAGGTTTAGACGGATGCGGCCAATGTAGCAGACTTCGTCAGATTCCCCCTCAGGGTGAGGGGTTTTTGATTGTGGGGACGCTCTTCCCTGCAGGCGCAAGCCCCTGCAGTTAATTAGTTACCGCATCGCAGTAACAACTTTCTCCTTCTCCAGAATTTCACTTCGTGTCGTGTGCGTTTGTTTTGTTTGTGGTTGCCCGTGGATTGTATACGGAGACTGAGTAATGCCGTCGCCCGTAGGACGTGGATTAGTCCAAATCCGTATTTACTTAGATTTGGGTTTGGTGTTTTTGGTTTAAGGATACATTAGTCGCGTTGCGGCTAAGATCAACTTAAACGTTCGTCAAGAATACTTTAGTCCTGTTTTGGACTAAGATCAACTTAACGCAGTGATCGATTTAATTATCTGGCTGTCGGGACTCGTCACCTCTCTGACGTCGTTGAGGGATTACAACGACAAGCGTCTGAGGAGTTCAGAGATGTACCCTTGAACCAAAGTTGATTTGGGGTTTTATTGTTTATTTAAAGATCTAAGGACACATTAACCGTATTTGGGGCTAAGATCAACTTAGACGGGGCCGTTTAGATCCGGCAAAAGAGCATTCGGGCTCTATTGCGCCAGTTTAAGGACGTGGTGGTCCATTGTTAGTTTTAGGGACGTTTCGGTCCGTCGCCAGTTTAAGGACGTAGTGGTCCATTATTAGTTTAGGGACGTTTCGGTCCGATGCCAGTTTAGGGACGTAGTGGTCCATTATTAGTTTAAGGACATTTCGGTCCATCGCCAGTTTAGGGACGTGGTGGTCCGTCATTAGTTTAGGGACATTTCGGTCCGATGCCAGTTTAGGGACGTAGTGGTCCATCATTAGTTTAAGGACGTCTCGGTCCAATATTAGTTTAAGGACGTCTCGGTCCGATATTAGTTTAAGGACGTCTCGGTCCAATATTAGTTTAAGGACGTTTCGGTCCGATATTAGTTTAGGGACATCTCGGTCCACGAGTTTAAGGACCCCGCAGTCCATATCGATGTGTGGTCGTTGGGACCCGTCACCTCTTTGACGTCGTTGAGGAATTACAACGACGGATGTCAAAGGAGTTCGGAGATGTACCCTCGAACCGAATGTAGATTGATTTAGGAGAGCCATTTTGCCCAGTCAATTTAATTTAAGGACTTATGGCCAAAATTGGGCTAAGTCCAGTTGAAATGTTCAACATTTTATTTGCTTTTGCATTGCATTTCTTTTTTTTATTTTTATTTGGGCCTTGCCCAGAAAGGATGCAGAGTATCAATTTGTTTTGGGCTCTACCCTTTTAGGAATGATGCAAAGTATCAATTTTATTTGGGCTCTGCCCTTATATAAAGGATGCAAAGCATCAATTTATTTGGGCTCTGCCCATTTATTGCCTTGCAATTTATTTTGGCCTGTCAGGTCATTTTGATTTGGGCCTGGCCCTTCAAATAGTGCAAAGCACCAAGAATCTTTTGGATTCAAGAAAATGAGTGCAGGGCACTTTTTAATGATCTAAATTTAGATCAAAGAAGAGAAAAGAAAATCTTTTCTTTCTTTCTGTCTCAGAGAACCAGAGGTTCATAGCAAGTGCAAGGCACTATTTTTATTTATTTATTTATCTGAGAACCAGAGGTTCATAGCAAGTGCAAGGCACTATTTTTATTTATTTATTTATCTGAGAACCAGAGGTTCATAGCAAGTGCAAGGCACTATCTGTTGTGCTCATGTGCGTTGCACGTGGTGCCGCATGGCGGGCATACGTGCGTTGCACGTGGCGCACATGCGCATTATGAGGAGAAGCAAAGCTTCTATATATGGAGAACAAGCTCCTTTTAATATTATTAAATATTCTCATGTGGTGCGCACGTGCGTTGCACGTAGTGCCGCATGGCAGGCACACGTGCGTTGCACGTAGCGCACATGGCGCTTGCGCATATGCGCATTATGGAGGAGCATGCTCCTATCTTGGAGAACTAAGCGCCTTTGAGTATTGAATCCTTTGAGGATTTTTACTCCATCTTTCTAAGAGGTATCCCCTCTTATTTATATTGGAGTGGTAGAGAAGCCATCTCTCCTTTTCCCGATGTGGGACTAAAAAATGTATTCCCCATGTAGTAGAGCATTACTTTAGATTACACGTGTATAACACATTTGCTCATAACTTTTGATCTCGGATGAATTATGAGGCCCATAATATATCAAATCGAAGGTATTTTCGAGATGCTTTCAATATCATCAGAATTTAGCTGTTTTTCGTTCCGGAGTTTGTCAAAATACAGCTCGGAAAATACTGGTTCGCATCTTCTTCCTTACATCACATGTGCATAGACATTTGCTCATAACTTTTGATCCCGGATAAATTATGAAGCCCATAATATATCAAATCGAAGGGTTTTTCGAGACGCTTTCAATAAAATCAGAATTTATCCGTTTCTCCTTCGGGAGTTTGTCAAAAAACAGCCCGGAAGATACTGGTTCGTATTTCCTTAAGCGTATCGCTGCCATTTGATACCTTGGACTCTTTTGCGCAGAAATTTTTGGCGGGAACACCGTGTATCCCGGCGGGTACTTTATCTGGTCGTACCAACCCGGATAGGGTCGTCCAGTCTTAACAATTTGCCCAGCCGCTTCATTCGCTTGATGAACTCGTATCTGCTGAGCGATGTAATCATCCAGGGCAGCTTTTCAGATGGTCTCCTCTTTGGCTGCTGAACAAGCCGGAAGAGGGTTTGACGTCCCCGCTCGGTTGTTTTCGAGGATAATCGGAGGATCTTCAGCTAGAGAATCCGGCTGTAATATCATCCCGACCATGTCTTGTAATAAGAACGTCATTCGTTTTATGTTGGCAGCTTGTTCCGCTCTCTCTTTTTCTTTCCTCTCGAGCATTCTTCGGAGGAATTCAGCATCAGTTTCTTGTTCCTGACGCTGCTCTGAGGTCTCTGGATTTTCTTTCGGCCCAGTGAGTGCGGCCATTGCAGTCAGCATCTCCTGAAGTTTTTGCTGCTGTTGCTCCTGAGCCTTAGTTATCGATCGGGTAAGCGGTCGATGATCCGTGGAGATACGGCTATCCTCTTTTTCGGATGCCATATAAATGGTGTGCACCACCATGCCCCCAGACTTGGGGCGTTTAGATTCAGCATTCTTGCGATTCATCGCAGACACCGGGATTTTCTCCATCTTTCACCTCTTGTGAGTGGTCGAGGTTGAGGGGGCCGTTGCAGTGGGCACCCAAGTAGCTGTCGCCTTTTGTGGCTTGACAGGATAGTCCTCTTCTCATTGGATTTTCACCTTTTTCTGTCGGCGAGAGTAATCTTGGTCAATCACCGAGTCCTGAACCTGTCGCCAAACTTTATAAATTTTAGAGGACGGCCGCTGAGGGGGCTGCTCTACCTTCACCTTTGTAGCATTCTCCACAGGTGGAGGAGATCTCTTCAGCACGGCAGTCGGAGAGTTTTTGCGCACCCTCCTTGGTGGTTCAAAACTGTTCTCAGTTGGAACAGCAACATCGATTTCCACCGTTGGAGCCGGCGGAGTCAGTCCAGAATGTGAGTTGTCCCCAACCTTCCTTACTTGGCGCCAGTAGCGACGTCGAGCGTGACGAGCTGTTGGGATTGTCTCAGCTGTAGAGGTGACTTCCTCATGCCCCCTGTGTTGGTCAGAAGTTGTCGTTGCCAGCCTATTGAAGACTGATGTCCGCTGAGTGGCGATAACCAGCCTATCGAAGGCAGACTTCCGAGGAGAGGAAGCAGCCTTGACGATTTCGCCTGGAACAGGAGTTGAAACAGTCAACCTTGTGAAGACCGACCCTTTGGCAGGAGAAGCCGCTTTGACGACTTCATGAGCAGGAATGGCTATCCGCTTAAGGATAACCCTTTCTGGTATCGCGGGCTTCTTCATGGGCCCAAATGAGTTTTGGACCAGTCTGTCACAGACTGAGGCGTTGGAGCTGGACGATCCGTTGAGAGGGGCCGCAGTAGTTGTGAGCCGATTAAAGACCGAGCTCTTCGGAGCTTCTTGCAATGGTACAGGGGCGTTGAAGCTCATTGGTAGGAGCATGGTCCCGAAGAATAGCCCAGTGGTGGCTTGAGTTACCTGCTCCACTGGCATTGTGAAAAGGGAGACCGCTTAGGGCCCGTAGGTTACACCTCCAGATGAGGCGGAATGGGAGTTGCAGTTGCAGCTGGAGCAGTTAGAGGCCATTGATGTTCTCTTTTCTGCACGGGAGAAAAACCAAATCTTAATACCTCGAACCCAAGGGCAACCATATCAAACCGTGACTCGTTCGCGAACACGACACACGAAGCGTGGAGTGGAAAGAGGAAAAGGTCCCACTAGGCGTGCCAGAATCTGTTCTCCGCCGAAAGACGCGACCAGGACGTTAGGACGTCTGGCCTGAATTTTGGGGGCAGATGTTATTTGGGTTTTATCCGTCCACCTCTCCGAAGATGCCAAGTTGATTTATGGCACCATGTATCGGAGGTTTAGACAGATGCGGCCGTTGTAGCAGACTTTATCGGATTCCCCCTCATTTGAGGGGGTTTTGATTGTGGGGACGCTCTTCCCTGCAGGCGCAAGCCCCTGCAGTTAATTACGCTACCGCATCGCGGTAACAACTTTCTCCTTCTCCAGATGGTCACTTCGTGTCGTGTATGTTTGTTTTATTTTGGGTTGCCCGTGGATTGTATACGGAGACTAATTTATGTTGTCGTCCGTAGGGCGGGGATTGGTCCAAATCCGTATTTTCTTAGATTTGGGTTTTGGGTTGGGTTTAAGGATCGTTAATCTCATTTGAGACTAAGATCAACTTAAACATTCGTTAAGGATACGTTAGTCTAATTTTAAACTAAGATCAACTTAACGTTTGTTAAGGATACGTTAGTCTAATTTTAGACTAAGATCTACTTAACAGGATCATTTAGATCCAACAAAAGAGCATTTGGGCTCTATTGTTTTAGTTTAGGGACATTGCGGTCCAAGGTTAAGGACATCATAGTCCATAGGCTTAAGGACCTCACAGTCCGAGGTTAAGGACATTATAGTCCATGGGTTTAAGGACCCCACAGTCCGAGGTTAAGGACATTATAGTCCATGGGTTTAAGGACCCCACAGTCCGAGGTTAAGGACATCATAGTCCATGGGTTTAAGGACCCTATAGTCCGTGGAATGTCTGGTTGTCGGGACCCGTCACCTCTCTGAAGACGTTGAAGGATTACAACGACAAATATCAAAGGAGTGAAGAGATGTACCCTTGAACCAATATTGGTTGGAATATCTGTAATCGGATGGATTTAAGGATCGTTAATCTCGTTTGAGATTAAGATCAACTTAAATGTTTGTTAAGGATACGTTAGTCTAATTTTAGACTAAGATCAACTTAACAGGATCATTTAGATCCAACAAAAGAGCATTGGGATCTATTGTTTGGTTTAGGGACATTGCGGTCCAAGTTCAGATGCAAATATGGGTTTGGAAATGCACCAGATAGTTATTGGTCATTGGGACCCACCACCTCTCTGAAGACATTGAAGAATTACAACGACATGTATCAGAGGTGTGAATAGATGTACCCTCGAACCAAAGTTGATTGAAAGGCTCGGGGAATTATTTTGAATGTCATATGAGATGACCAATTTTGGAAGGCCTATGGAAGACTTAGCTAATTTAGGCTAAGATTAGATCGAATATAGTGTTAAACACTAGAGTACACTTGGCTATCACGTGCTCCCACGTGATGCGCTTAGAATAGTGTTAAACACTAGGGATGAAGCACACAGAATAGTGTTAAACACTAAAAAAAGAAAAGGCGCTCACGTGGGGTCACGTGAGGCGCTTGAGTATTGAGCCAGATTTCCCTTATTTTATTCTCAGAATATTCAAATAAGTGTTAAACACTTTTAGACTTTAAAGCCGTCACGTGTGAGCACGTGATGGGCATCCATCCACTGGATATTAAAAGGATTTGTTAGGGGTCACGTGGGGACACGTGAGGGCGCCCATAAATTGGTACTTTCTTTGGCTTTGTTCTCTTCTATTTTAAGGGTCACGTGGGAGCACGTGAGGCATTGCGTCCAAGCCAATTCCTTCTTATTTTGAGGAGTCTGTTTAAGGGTCACGCGGGGGCACGTGAGGCATTGCCTCCAAGCTTGTTCTGCCTTTATTTTGAGAAGTTTGTTCAAGGGTCACGTGGGAGCACGTGACCTATTCTTGTTCGTTGTTTTTTACTGATTGAGGATAAGGGTCACGTGTTACCACATGACCAGGTTGGGTACTGATCTCTTTACGTGCATGGAGAGTTTTAAGTTCCTTGTTTTAAGAATTAAATTCTTTGGTAGGGTTAAATCCTAATTCTGTTTTGAGGAATTAAATTCCTATGTATATGGAAGAATTAAATTCTTATGTACGGTTAAACCCTAGTTTTATTTGGAGGAATTGAATTCCTATGAATTTGGGAGAATTAAATTCTCATATAGGGTTAAACCCTAGTTTCATTTGGAGGAATTAAATTCCTATGAATTTGGGGGAATTAAATTCCTTAAACTCAATTCTCCCTCTAAGTTTTGGATCTGCATGGCAGAATCTCCCCGATGAGAATTAAATTCTCAACTTGTGGAGAGATCTGCTTCTGCAGATCTTCAACCAAAGGAAGAACTAAGTTCTTATTCAGAAGAGTTAAACTCTTAAATTGAGAATTAAATTCTCTTTGTTTTATGGAGCTTAGATCTCCTTCCCCTTTCTCACCTAGGGTTTCTTCTGAAGAGATCTTCTTTTTCTCTCTTGAGAATTAAATTCTCCTATCTTTTTTTCTCTCTGTTGTTGTGTATCTTTCCCAAAAAAAGATCATCCTCCTCTCTTCTCTTCTTGGCTCCTATTTATAGGAGAAAGAAAAGAATCAGTTTGTTTAGTCAATCTTTCATTGAAATATTTTGGTTGTTTTTGTAACCAACATGATCTTTTAGATCACTCAGTGAATTTTATTCACCATTGGATTTTTAATCCAAAAGATCTTTTATCTGTTATTCCTGGCAAATTTCAGAGAAATCTTTCCTTGTATAGTATCTTTCTATAAATTGGTGATTTTTAATCACCATTGGATTTTTAATCCAACGGTGCTCCGCTTTACAGAGCACAATCTTTTTGTTTGGAAAGATCTAGGAAATATTTTTCCAACTAAGGTTTTTGATTTCCCTTAATTAGAATTTAATTCCATTAGTTCAGAAGGTTTAAGAGCCTATCATGTGTTAGCACGTGACCCCACTGATTGACCAATTAATTAGAATTTAATTCTATTGGTTTAGAGGGCTCAGGAACCCATCACGTGTTGGCACGTGACCCCACTGATTAATTATTTAATTAGAATTTAATTCTATTGTTTCAGAGGGTTTAAGAGCCTATCACGTGTTGGTACGTGACCCCACTGATTAATTATTTCCAATTATTTATTTTATTCAGTGCCTACAGGATTTTCCTGTAAATAGTCACGTGTCTGCACGTGATGCCCGGTCACGTGTGGGCACGTGATGCCCGGTCACGTGTGGGCATGTGATGCCTCATAACTTTTGATCCCGGATGAATTATGATGCCCATAATATATCAAATCGAAGGATTTTTCGAGATGCTTTCGGTGCCATCAGAATTTAGCTATTTCACTTTCGGGAGTTTGTCGAAATACAGCCCGAAAAATACCGGTTCATATTTTTTTTAAACGTATCGCTGCCATTTGATACCTTGGGCTTTTTTGCGCAGAATTTTTTTTTGGCGGGAACAAGTGATACATGCAGGAAACCTAGGACGCCCCACTGAAACCCTAGCCCTATTCCCCAACACCAGCCGCAGAAATAATCCTTCTGGCCGCAAATTGCGGTCAGACCTGGGGAAATTTGGCTCGTGTTTGTTTCATGGATCCAGTATCTGTAATCTAGACCCTCCACATATGCAAAATTGGCTTATTTGACCTAGGGTAAAATCTGTGACTAATTTCATGAGTTGCTGTTTTGATCCGGTGTTATATTTTTCGTATTTTGGATTCTGGATTTTAGTATTTGTGTTTTACCTCGATCACTTGACGTTTGTACGATGATATCGATGGTTGTTTGGTGGTTTGAAAGGCGTAATCCATAGGTTCTAACCTATAGGCTTTTAGCGTGTCGTTTAGGTTTTGAATTGGGTTTTAATGCGGCACGATACGTTATGATGTGTAGGTACCCCCACGAGGACTTCGAGACGACAAGCAAGCGCGTGGTGACGTCGGCAACGGCAAGCGAAGAGCAATGTGAGTAGATTATATCTACGGGGGAAGTCGGGTGAATGGCGTATAGCACCCCCCGCAGTTCTTAGTATAGTGTATGGTATATATATATTATATGGATATAATTATATGTTATTGTGAGGTTATGATTATCTAGATAGACTTTGGGAGTCATGGATAATTTTAGTATCATTGGATGATGGTGTCGCTAGTTAGTTTAGTCGCGAGCCCTAGAATATGGTTTACACCCACACGCACACACATGCTTACCTTGTTTTACCGGTGCGTATATGGGGATATGTATATACACACACACACACACACATAGGTATGTGACTATGTATGTATATGTATATATATATATATATATATATATATATATATATATATATATATATATATATATATATATAGACACACACACACACACACGTATACCTACACATGGATGATGAGGATTGTATATGGTATTTGGAGATGAGTCGATGAGATTGGGCATGATGCTATGAGATCGGTGATATGTTTTGTTTCGTATTGTGAGATACGACATGAGATTATAGCGGGCCTTTAGGCGTGTGTTTTCATACACGCATATAATTATATAGGTGGTATCAGTTTGTACTAGACTTAGATCAGTACCCCCTGTTCATGAGATATGATGATAATGGATACCAGATGAATAATGTGATGAAGGTGATATTTGACCCGTACCCAGATTTGGGATGCCGTACGACGGATTTACGTACGAGCTTTATATTGATGATAGATCTGCACTCTTGACTCGAGGATGTCATGTTATATATATTGTATCGTATGTGATACTATTGAGGGGGGATCACTGACTATTATATTTATATGTATCGACTCAGATTTAGGTGGTTTCCTTACCTTTCGATTAGTCCTGTAGTTTAGTTATAGATGTTAGACTAGACTCGAGTCATACCTATTTCAAAACTAATGAATCGTGAGTATTTTAAAGACAGGCCAAGGGATTCTACGGATATTTTCAAAAGACGCATCCTTTCTTAAAACACCGTAGCCCTTATTTTTCTAAACACCACGATTCGTGTTATTTCAAATGGCAGAACTGTATGACATATATATATTGATGTAGATTCTTCACTGTTGCGTTTGTTGTTCATTTTCCGCCTATTCTTGCTATTCGCATCGCATTGTATGTTTAAATGTGTTTATTGTTATATTAAACCCATGCTGTCAGGACACCAGCACCATTATCGATGATGCGTATGTTTCACGTACACCTGCTTGCCGGCACACACACTTCATCATCGATAATTGCCATGTCACTACACAGTAGAATTGCTGCATCAGGATATGCCTCCTTGCATTGCGCACATACATATTGTACACCATACTTGCGCACATACATATTGTACACCATACTTGCGCACATACATATTGTACACCATACTTGCGTATATACCTACTTGTACATCCATATTGGCGCACATGCATATTGTACACTCATACTTGCGTATATACCTACTTGTACATCCATATTGGCGCACAGGCACATTGTACATTCATACTTGCTTATATACCTACTTGTACATCCATATTGGCGCACAGGCATATTGTACACTCATACTTGCGTATATACCTACTTGTACATCCATATTGGCGCACATGCATATTGTACACTCATACTTGCGTATATACCTACTTGTACATCCATATTGGCGTACAGGCATATTGTACACTCATACTTGCGTATATACCTACTTGTACATCCATATTGGCACACGGTCACATTGTACGCTCATACTTGCGTATATACCTACTTGTACATCCATATTGGCGCACAGGCAAATTGTACACTCATACTTGCGTATATACCTACTTGTACATCCATATTGGCGTACATGCATATTATACACTCATACTTGCGTACAGACATATTGTACACTCATAATTGCGTACACACATATTGTACACCCATACTTGCATACATATGTATTTGCACATACATAGATGATTCTGGCTTGATTTTGGAGATTTGGGAACCGCAAGATATATTTTAAAACTGGATTCATTTTAAAAGAGTGGTTTTCCTCGATATGTGCATATTACTGTTCCATATTGCATGATATACGGATATGCTTGCATTTCTGTTATATGTCGCATACATCATGCTTTATGATTATACGCATTGAGATATGTTGTTTTCATGAGATTTCTGGATTTGGGAACCGTGGTTATTGTCACGCCCCGCTTCCCAGAGTACGCAAGATTGGGCACGTGACATAGCCAACCATGCTACCTGTGGGTAGGAAGTATCCATCCACAGTCACATTACGGCTGTAGAGATGTCAAGAACAAGATAAAACTATCTAACACATATCCAAATCCAGAATAACAAGAATCAATGATAAATAAATGCGGAAGCAAATGATCCAATACAATAATAGAAAAGTATGTCCCATAATGCGGGCTCACATCTGGAAATAAAATGCGGGAAATAAAACTAACCACTACAGAACTCACAACTCAGCCTGCTGGCTGACGTACTCCTGCTCGGACAGCGACAGTGGTAAAGAATCTGGGCCATGCAAAACCCAGACGTCAGCGCGTCATGTCAACCAATAATATAATGTGAACAGTGTAATAGGCAATGCAGAAATAAACATGAATGAAGCAATAGTATGAAACAAGCAGTGCAGGGTAGTGTGCAGTGGGTAACTAAACTGTGTTATCGGGTTTTCTATCCTAAAGTCTTTGAAATCAATTCGAGTAATCCTCCATGTAACTCAAAGGATATGTCCCGTTACCTCCCGGGACCACGGATCAGGAAGATGGGAACCAATAGTGGTTCTGTCCCGTTGCCCCCCGGGACCACGGATCAGGAAAATGTAAGAGTCACGAATGGCTCTGTCCCGTTACCCCCCGGGACCACGGATCAAGTAATACCCTTTCAAGTTACACTTTAGATTACCCTTTTGATTTCCCCATACCCCCAGGTTATATGTGTCAGGTCAGGTATTCAGTGGTCAAGAACTAACGCCAACACAAGTTCAGGTAACAGTAGGTTTGTCTGGATAGACAACAAGCTTGGTCCATGAGGACTCCATGTCAGGTTTGTTGGCATTAGGCATGAGATCATGTAACAGGTCAGGTCATGGTACATCAGGTCAAGTCGATAGTAAAGGGTACCATGTCAGGTGCATCGGTATATATTAGGTGTAGCAAAGTCAGGTCAAGATGTAACAATATCGTGGGTGTGCTCACAACAGGTATATATTCGAACAGGGGATTAATCAGCAGGAAATAAGCAATAAATTAAACAACAATAAGCAGTTCATTTAATCACAATAGTGCATTAATATAGTGCAGTCGTATTATCATATTAACAGGTTTTGAGCACCCCTTGCGGTGCAATAGATCACATGATGATGCAATACCGTTATATCAATATCAGAATGTAATAGAGCTACATGCATAAAGGCTATCATCCCTTAAACGGTAAAATGTGATTAACGGGTAAACTTCGTTATTAGGGTTAAAGTGGCAAACTGTAATTTTAGGTTAACTGTAAAATGATATACGTCATATTGCAGCCAAAAATGAGAAAATAGCTGTACCGAGTTAAGTTTGCAGGTTTAACGAGTCAAAACATATATAACTGTTTAGTATAGCATGTAGCAAGTGATACTTGCCTCGACGGTTCGCGAACCGGGAAAAACGGATGTAACGTCGGCGGAGAAACACGCGACGGATGCACGGTTCACGGATCGAACCCAAACAACGAACAGTGGGACCACGCGGATCGGGGTACCTTGCTGAAACGTCGGGTCAAGTCGTCGGCACGGCCGGATTCCGGCGAGATGCAAAACAGCGACAAAAGTTTAGAAACCCTATGTACAGACAAAGACCAACCAGAAAGGGAAAAAGGAAGGAGGAAGGTGAAGGAAAGCTTACTGGGATTGCAAAGGTTGCGACATCGATGGGGTCAACGGCGGTGGGGCGCCGGCGAGGAAGCTGCGGCGGTAGGCTAGGGCTGCGGGTGCTGGAGGAGGAAAGAAGGTGAGGAGGGAGAGGAGGTGGTCGGGTCTGGTGCGCAGAGGAAGAGGAGGTGGTCAGCGGTGGCGCAGGTGACGACGACGAGGGTCGACGGCGGCGTTTCCGGCCAACCAGAGAAGGCGCGGGGGTTGCTGTGGGGTCCCTGTTGCGGCGTCGGGCACACGGGAGAAGGAGGGGATGTCGAGGTCGGAAAGAGGGGGCGAAGGTGAAGGTGCTGGTGTCATCGGCGACGAGTTGTGGCGGCGACGGGCGAGCAGCGATGGGTGCAGGTGGCCGCGGCTATGGCGTAGGGTGTACGGGGACGTGAGGAGAGGAGGAAGGATGTGGCGAGGTTGAGGAGGCAGGGATCCTGGCGGTGCTAGCGTCGGCGTTGGGGCTCCGGTGGCGACGGAGGAGGCGACGGCTAGGGTTCTCGCGTGGGTTCTGGAAAAAATGAAGAAGACGAGGAAGTATAAATATATATAGAGGAGAGAGAGGGTTAGAGAGAGAGAGGGCTATGGAAATCAGAGAGAGAGAGATAGAGATTAGAGAGAGAGAGAGATAGAGAGAGATAGAGACGTGGCCCACGGGGGTTAAGAACCCCGTGATTGGCCAGTGGGGAAAGATTTCAGAAGTTAAAGGAAATTTACAAATATTTTTAGAAATCGAACAGTAAAGATTTATAAGTTAGGTGATATTATATGGTTTAATATTATATTAAATTTTGGGATTTCGGCGCTAAATAAAACATTTCCAAATCGCGCCCGAGTTGGGTCCACAAATTCGAAATTCAAATAATAGGATTTTAAGCGGGTTCCAAATTTTAAAATGAAATGTTTTATGATTAAAAAGCATGCCCCCAAGTCGGACATTTGCACGCGCGTGTATGATTAGTGTCAAAAATATAAGTTTACCGCAATCAAGAACGGCGTCGCATGAAGCTAGCCGGTGAGTGTGGGTCGATCCACAGAGACGGGTAAATTTCTTTAGTGTGTTTTAACGAGTTGATTCTATTTGTCGTTTTGATTGGTTTATAAAAATCTATAAAAACTAGATCTAATTAATCTAATTGAAAGTCTTGCTAGGGTTAGGCTTAGGGGAAGTTTTGGAGATTAATGTTTCCTTCACCGCTTTCAATGCCTTCTTTTTTAGATCTATTAGATGTTACGTTAATTATCAATAAAGTGGATACGAATCTTTTGGGAAGATGTTTTCTTCCTCTAGATTTGTATCCTTCCTTTGTTGATAATTACCCTAACCCCCATGGAAAACGCGCGCAACCGGCCCTTTATACTACGGTTCACCGTTACCTCGAGGGGTAGGGTGCCGTAGGGAGCGGATGTGTGCGTATGCATGGAGTTCTAACTCTAAAGTGAAGATGGCATTGAAAGGGGTGAGAGATCTCATCTCTCAACCCTTTCGCTAAGGCTAACCCTAACAAGCGAGGAGACTACTCGCTCATTAGGGGATGATAAATTATACTAGAAAATAAAAGCAAGGAAATAAATTACCTACAGAATTGATGGCTCCCTCCAAGTAGAAGACAGAATAGATCTGAATGTCACTTCCAGAAATTCTGAATTTTATTTATTGAAAAGAGGCATAACATTTTACAGATCTAAAATTACAATTTATAGGAAAATAGGAAACCTAGGGTTACAGACTCTCGCACATGCGCAATTACAGATTTGACCCCTGAAAATCCTAACATCTGCACCGACGCACCGACGCACCAAAATTCCACCGACAAGCTCTCTGTACGGCCGCGGAACCGCGGCACCAGGCTAGGTTTGGCCGCGGTTCCGCGGCCAAACTGTGGAGTTGGGTTGTCAAAGTTTCTGGGGTCCTTTGTGGTTGTCTGGACTTCTTAGTTTTATACTTCTTTTTCTCTGTTGGCTTCTCACTCTTCTCCAGATCTTCAGTGAAGACTTGTATTGGGCTTTTTAACCGTTTCACCTTGACATTCGTTGCCTTGCACCTATGTGAACTGGTCTTGACTAGGATCCGTCTAATTGTTGGTCAAAAGTCCCTTTTCTGTTGTTTTGTGTCTTTTTCACTGTATTTGCTCCAGAAACCTGTATCCTATAATATGCAACAAACGTGCATCAAGAGTACTTGTTTATTTATAAAAAGGATAAGAATAGGGGAATGGAAAATGCAATATTATGGTCTGAACAAATACCCCCAAACTTACCTTTTGCTCGTCCTCGAGCAAACTTATTATTTTATTCACTAAAATCCTAACCGCACTTTCGCAGGGAAACGCGATTGCACTGAGCACGTGCAATAAGCCGTTAAACCTCTAGGTGTCCCTAGTAGGAGGAGTGTTGTCTCCTGAGGGTTTTCAGCGGATACTACCCACAAAATCCTATCAATTCAGCCCATTAACTTTTGTTCTCCAATTAGGTCTTCTAATAAGGAATTCTATTATCTTTTACTTGCAAATTATCCACCCATATTCTTCACGCTTCCTCATTATTTAACTTAAGATTATATATGTTATGTAGACCTACTTAGCTTTCGGCATCTCTTAAGTCTTCCTTCTAGGGTTTCATCTCTACTTAGGAATTTTCTATCAACTCCATTAAAGATACAAATTCTATCTTTCATTCCTCTCTTTTATCTAAATTCCAATCACATACCCCTACGTGTGTGTAAAGATCACCCCTACACTTGGAAATTCAATTCAAGCAATCATGCCCTTGTCCATTGTCCAAAGTACTTATTAATTGGTGAATTTAAATGAAATTTGCTTACACATCCTTCATGCGACCGTTAATACTTCTTGAGGTACCAACGACCGATTACAAAATGCGTTTGCACTTTAAAGCGTACTTCCTAGTCCTTGCAACACCCAAGGCTTTAGCAGTGACTCCCAAACCAGTTGGTCTAAGGCACTAGGTGATGAAGCACCCTCGCTAAATATTTTTCTATTTTAGCAGCCTTAAGTAATCACAAAAACCAGTGTCCATTTTTTTTAATTCTTTATTCACACTTTTTCTTTTATTTTCTTCGTATTAAGGACTTTAGACAAGAGTATTTCAAGGTCTCTTCTACTATTCCAAGTTTCAAGGTGCGTGATTGTGCAATTTTGTAGGGTATACATTTTCAGAATCTAGACTTAAGGTAGGAAGTATCTTTCAAACTTATACTTTAATTAGAACATCAATACTCTTCCCTTGTTTCGACTTAGCCCAAGAAGTGAACCCAAAATTTGCCTATTTCTAAATAACTACAAGGCATATACTTTCTACTGTTAAACTTTAAGAAATGTTATTTTTAGGGTTTTTAATTCACTAAGTCTAAGATTTAGTTGTTTCTAACCAGTTAACCTATTAGTCAAACTCAAGTCAATTAGCCAAAATTGAATACAATTATTTTTAATTTTTCAAATTTTTCAAAATTTTTATGGGTTTTCAAATAAGTATGCAAATGCAAAAAATATGTACAAATGAATGCGAAGGAAGAAGACGTACCGAGCATACCCCCAAACTTGAACTTGACAGTGTCCTCACTGTCATGCTAAACCAAGAGGGTCAAAATACCGATACTCCCCTGTTTATTTATTTATAGTTTTTTTTTTATTGTTGTCAAGAAAACAAAAATATATATAAAAAGGCCCTCCCCCAAACTTCATTTAAACTATGTTAGACATTACTGCCAAACTTTGCATCGGCCAAAAGTCAACACCAACCAGTTGAAAAATTTATCAGTAAAGAATATTGGTTGGTGGAAAAATGAGTTGTGGTGGTCCGCAAAGAATTGGGGAAGATAGAAGTAGTGGTATGGGAGGTGTGGAGGTAAACATACAGGTGATGGTGATGCATTGAAACGAGAATGTAAATGATCAGCAATCAGTGGAGTGTTGGCATTCTCGTACCTTATTAAAAGAAATGGGGGTATTTCAACTTCTAAGGGAGGAAGTTGACTCACCATAATACCCCCAAGATGTTCCTGTAGGTCCTCTATTGGCATGGCATCATCCATCAATGTATGATATTCAAATATGAGGGAACTGATCTCCTCGATGTCCGCCATAGTACAACTGAAAACTTGCCGCCTATCTTGTAAGACTTTTAAAATAGCGTTCTCTTGCTCGAAGGCTAGAGAGGCTGATATGATAATGGGAAAAGTCTCATTCTCACCTATATAGGCATATCTAAGGTGAGACGGCAAGGGCGTGAGTTCGAATTTCTGAGGCGAAAGAATCATTGCGGAATCTACCTCGAACTCAAAAGACTCTAACACAGGTTCGAAATCACTGCAAGCAACCGATTCGGATGGTTCGACTGACTCATCCAAAAATTCAAACGACTCATATTCGGACTGTGAGTCGTCATCATCCAAAAAAGTGAAACATTCATAATCAACATCGGTTGTGTCAACGGTAGTAGGCTCAAGGAGGGACGCACTAGTGGCGTCAAAACTGTTTTCATCAAATAGAAATCTTTCAAGCTCACAGTCCTCCTGCGTGATTTCGTGAATAGAGCAAACTTCTCGTGTACTAGTTTTAGGCACGGGGGGCAGACTTCCCATCTTATAAATATTGAACTCACTAGACCTCTTTCCGAAGAATAGAGTCATGGAGCCATTGCGACAATTTATTACGGCATTGGAAGTGGTCAAAAATGGTCGACCAAGAATCACCGGAATTTGGTTTCTTGGGTTAGCAACAGGTTGTGTATCCATAACGATAAAATCAACGGGGAATATGAATTCCCCGACTTTGATCAACACATCCTCTAGTTGACCCCTTGGATAGGTGATTGATCGATCAGCCATTTGGAGAGTGCAACGAGTGGGTTTCAACTCTCCAACCCCTAATTGTTCGTACACGGAATAAGGAATCAGGTTAACACTAGACCCAAGATCTAAAAGTGCTCGATTAATTTTCTTATCTCCAATTGTGATTGAAATAGTAGGACAGCCGGGGTCCTTTCGTTTTTGGGGTAAGGTTTGATGGTGGTTAATAGCATTGCTCACTGCACTAGCCACTAGCACTTTCTTGGGTACTTGAGATGCTTTTCTCTTTGAAGTGCATAATCCCTTTAAGATTTTCGCGTATGAAGGGACTTGTTGGATAGCATCCAAGAGAGGTATATTTATGCTAACCTGCTTAAATATCTCCACAATCTTCTCCACTTGTGTATTTGGTTTATTAGGACTCAACCTGTTTGGAAATGGTGCATTTTGAAAATTAGTTGAGTCAAATGTTTGTGGAGCAGACTGTGGATTAGGAACGGATCCCGGTGTAGATGTGTTCGTGTTGTGAGAAATGAGTCCGTTAGAGCTAGAAGAAGTAGAGCCATGTGAAGGGTGGAGAATAGGCTCTAAAGAAAAAGGTGAAGAAGGAAGTGAAGAAAATGAAGAAGGGGAAGAAGAAGAAGAACCACCGGCGGGGATGTCATCACTAGTTTCCACATTATTTTGCAACTCTCTTCCGGATCTCAACGTGGTCACCGCATTTACATTGTGATTGTGATATGCGTTTTGTGCGTGACCGGGATTGGGCAATGGTTGAGATGGAAGCTTTCCCTTTTCTCTCTCGCTCAACGCAGCAGTTAATTGTGCAATTTGTGCCTCAATAGATTTGATACTTTGATCGTGTGAGGCATTGTTATTCATTAAAGATTGAACATAACTTTCAAATCTTGCTGCGGATTCTGTAGTTTGCTTGAGAAATGCTTCTAGACTTTTCTCGAGAGAGCTAACCTTATCATCATTTGGTTGAACCAAATTGTTCGTTTGATTTGTATAAGGTTGTTGTTGGAAAGGTTGCTGGTTTTGAGTTTGTAAGGGTGCTTGTTGTTGTTGTGGAGGAGGTCTTTGAAAATTATTATTCCCTTGGAACTGTTGATTTGGGTGACTCCTCCACCCCTGATTTTATGTCGAAGAGTACGGATCATTTCTTTGTCGTTGCTGAAATGCAGCATTGACTTGATCCTGTCCTTGAATGGGTGCATTATAAGGACACTCTTCAGTTAGGTGCGACGGGTTCGAACAACAAGCACAAACAGTTCGTGTGGGTAGAGTAGGGGCAGGAGAAGACGATGAGATTTTGGTCTCAATGGCTTCTAGCTTTTTCATAAGTGAGGCCATCTCGGCCTTCATAGCAATCGACATATCTATTTGATGTATGCCTGCCCTAGATTGACCAACTGAAGAAGATGATGTGGTCTTGGTACTCTCCCACTGAATTGTTTGCTCACTTAGGTCCTCAAGAAACTGCCAAGCTTCGTCGCTAGACTTGGAGAGAAAATGACCTTGACATATTCTTTCTGGCAACTGCTTCGTTGCTGCGTTCAATCCCTCGTATAATGTTTGGCAAAGTTGCCAATTTTCTATCCCATGATGAGGACATTGAACGAGTAGGTCTTTAAATCTCTCGAAGCACTTCCAAAATGGTTCGGAAGGAAGCTGTGAAAATTGTATAATCTCGTTTCGGATTCTAGCAGTTTTGTGGTGAGGATAGAACTTTTTCAGAAAAGCTCTCACAAACTCGTCCCAATTTCTAATGGAATGTGATGCGGTGCTGTATAGACACTTCTCGGCCAGGTCACATAAGGTGAAAGGAATGACCCTTAGCCTTATTGCGTCATCACTTAATTGGGTTGTCTTCATCATGGCGCAAATGTTTTGGAATTTATTAATGAAAATATATGCATCTTCGGATTCCAAACCATGAAATTTAGGCAGCATATTGATGAAGTGTGGTTTTATTTCAAAATTATCCCCATTCGCCGGTGGGGGTGAAAGACATGTAGGTAAAGAAGTGCGGACGGGGTAGAAGAGATCCTGGAGCGCAACTCGTGCGGGCGCTACAACAGGCGGTAGATTCGGGTTATTCGCACCTGGCGGAGGTGGAATCATTCCCGTCGGTAAGGTATTGTTGGGGTTGTGTCCCGACATACCTTCGAAAGAAGAATTTGAAGGTGGAGGTAAGGAAATGGACGGAATGTCGACGAAGGGTTCGTCGGTCAACCCTTTCGCTAAGGCTAACCCTAACAAGCGAGGAGACTACTCGCTCATTAGGGGATGATAAATTATACTAGAAAATAAAAGCAAGGAAATAAATTACCTACAGAATTGATGGCTCCCTCCAAGTAGAAGACAGAATAGATCTGAATGTCACTTCCAGAAATTCTGAATTTTATTTATTGAAAAGAGGCATAACATTTTACAGATCTAAAATTACAATTTATAGGAAAATAGGAAACCTAGGGTTACAGACTCTCGCACATGCGCAATTACAGATTTGACCCCTGAAAATCCTAACATCTGCACCGACGCACCGACGCACCAAAATTCCACCGACAAGCTCTCTGTACGGCCGCGGAACCGCGGCACCAGGCTAGGTTTGGCCGCGGTTCCACGGCCAAACTGTGGAGTTGGGTTGTCAATGTTTCTGGGGTCCTTTGTGGTTTTCTGGACTTCTTAGTTTTATACTTCTTTTTCTCTGTTGGCTTCTCACTCTTCTCCAGATCTTCAGTGAAGACTTGTATTGGGCTTTTTAACCGTTTCACCTTGACATTCGTTGCCTTGCACCTATGTGAACTGGTCTTGAATAGGATCCGTCTAATTGTTGGTCAAAAGTCCCTTTTCTGTTGTTTTGTGTCTTTTTCACTGTATTTGCTCCAGAAACCTGTATCCTGTAATATGCAACAAACGTGCATCAAGAGTACCTGTTTATTTATAAAAAGGATAAGAATAGGGGAATGGAAAATGCAATATTATGGTCTGAACAGTGTAGCCGTCCAAACTCGCCCGTTTCACCGAACGGGATGAGAACTCGACGCACGGACGCTACCACGCGGCTAGGGGTGACGAGTAGGCCAAGATAGATATTTTTAATTTCACTTTAGGTGTTAAAATTTGTTATCAGCAGAAATGACTTAGCCAGTTAAAATTTTACAGTAAGACCCAAACAAGCAAGATAGATAAATTGAGCAATGTCAAACACTCAACCAGTAACAGAAATA
The DNA here is from genome assembly GCA_030015575.1 of Agapanthus africanus. Taxonomy (NCBI): domain Eukaryota; kingdom Viridiplantae; phylum Streptophyta; class Magnoliopsida; order Asparagales; family Amaryllidaceae; genus Agapanthus; species Agapanthus africanus. The sequence goes on from CM057340.1 coordinate 665,620,276, forward strand.
GTAGTATTGGGCTCGGGTGTTACATTATACCCAACTACAAAAAGAATTTCGTCCTCGAAATTTCGAGAATACAAGATAGACAACTGCAGGAAAAGGTGAGGAAACTTCTGCCGGATCTCGTCTTCTCGCTCCCACGTGGATTCTCCATGCGATCGATTACCCCAAGAAACTAGCACAAGGGGGATAACCTTATTCTTAAGAACCTTTTCCCTTCGATCCATGATTTCAACCGGTCGCTCCTCAAAAGTTAGGTCCTCCCGTACTGTTAACTCCGAATGATCCAAGACGTGTGTTTCATCTCGAACATACCTTCGTAGTTGAGATACATGAAACACATCGTGCACACTTGCCAAGGACTGCGGTAACGCTAAACGGTACGCTACCTCTCCGACACGCTCCAATATCTCGAAGGATCCAACGAATCGGGGACTAAGTTTCCCTCGACTCCCAAAACGAATCACTCCTCTAGTCGGTGATATCTTCAAGAATACCAAATCACCCACGGCGAACTCTAGAGGTCTTCTTGACGTGTCAGCCCAACTTTTCTGTCTGTCTTGAGCTGCCTTCATATGCTTTCTGATGGCGTTAACCTTCTCAACGGTCTGTACCACCAAATCTGGTCCCAATAATCTTCGTTCACCAACATCATCCCAACAAACAGGTGAACGACACTTACGACCATACAAATCTTCAAACAGAGCCATCTGAATAGTCGCTTGGAAACTATTGTTGTAGGAAAACTCCACCAAGTGTAGATGATCCTCCCAAGAACCCTTGAAGTCCAACATGCACGCTCTCAACATGTCTTCAAGAGTTTGGATCGTTCTCTCCGACTGGCCATCAGTTTGAGGATGATATGCTGTGCTAAACTTCAATCGAGTCCCCAAACTTTCCTGTAAGCTCCTCCAGAAGTGTGATAAGAACCGAGTGTCCCAATCGAACACGATGCTCACCGGTACGCCATGCAATCTTACAATCTCCTGCATGTATCGTTTTGCCAAAGTCTCCGTTGATTGACCAACCCGGAAAGGAATAAAGTGAGCTGCCTTGGTCAACCGATCGACAATCACCCATACTGCATTGTTGCCCTTTGGACTCCGCGGTAAAGCCGTCACGAAATCCATGGTTATATGTTCCCACTTCCACAGAGGAATCGGAAGTGGTTGCAACAAACCAGCAACCCTTTGGTGTTCAGCCTTGACTTGCTGACATACCAAGCACTTAGCCACGAAGCGAGCAATCTCCCGTTTCATGCCTTCCCACCAGAAATGCTGTCGAATATCTTGGTACATCTTTGTACCTCCTGGATGTACAGAGTAAGCTGAACTGTGTGCCTCCTTCATAAGCTCTTGACGCACATCCCCCTTTGGCACACACACACGGCTGCCATACCTCAACGAACCATCTTCGTGGACCAGTAAATCTGTTCGTAGTCTGGCTTCAACCTGCTCTCGAAACTTTTGCAGTCTAGGATCCTGCTATTGTGCCGCTTTAATCTTCTCAACTAAGGAAGACTGTACTTGCAACTGCATCAACTGTCCCGTAGAATATGGTAGCACAACCTCCAAGTCAAATCTTCGAAAATCCGCAATGATCTCCCTCTGCGTAGTCAATACCTGAATCGCTGGTAACCGACTAAGCGCATCCGGCACGACGTTAACTTTTCCCGGATGGTACTTAAGATCAAGGTCGTAGTCGGCCATCAGCTCCAACCATCTACGTTGCCTCATGTTCAACTCCTTCTGAATGAACACATACTTCAAACTCTTGTGATCAGTAAAAACTTCGACTTTCTCACCCAAAAGGTAGTGTCTCCAAATCTTCAAAGCGAAGATCACAGCCGCAAGCTCCAAGTCATGAGTCGGATAATTCTTCTCATGGGTCTTCAGTTGTCTTGATGCGTACGCTACAACCTTCCCATTCTGCATCAAAACACATCCCAATCCTTTTCCAGATGCGTCGCTGTGAATCACCAATCCTCCGGAATTGTCTGGCATGGTCAGAATAGGGGCGGTTATCAAATTCTGCTTCAACGTCTCGAAAGCAAATGCACACTTATCCGTCCAAACAAAAGGTACCTCCTTACGCGTAAGCTTGGTCAACGGTTCTGCCAGACGAGCAAAGTTCTCTACAAATCTCCTGTAATATCCGGCTAATCCAAGGAAACTTCTTATCTCAGCTACATTCTTTGGAATCGGCCAATCTCGAACTGCTGCAATCTTTTCGGGATCGACGGCGATTCCATCGCCCGACACAACATGCCCCAGAAACTTCACTTCTTCCAGCCAAAATTCGCACTTACTCATCTTTGCGTACAATTTCTCCTGTCTCAATGTCTGCAGTGCGATCTTCAAATGCTCAGCATGCTCCTCCGAACTCTTCGAGTAAACCAGAATATCGTCAATGAATACTACAATGAACTGGTCTAAGAATGGTGAAAAGATTCGATTCATCAAGTCCATGAATACTGCCGACACATTCGTTACCCCGAAGGGCATCACTAGGTACTCGTAATGTCCATACCGAGTTCGAAACGCCATCTTGCAAATATCTTCTGCTTTCACTCGGACCTGATGATATCCGGATCGCAAATCCAGTTTCGAGAATACCCTCGCGCCACTAAGCTGCTCAAAAAGTTCTCCAATGCAAGGGATCGGGTACTTGTCCTTAATAGTTACCCGGTTTAGTTCTCGAGCTGCCGTAAGAACTTGTGAGAAAGTGGTCAAACCCAGGGAGACGGTCTGCCTTTGGATATCCACATTCAAACTACGCATGAACCTTCGTGCCCTGTCTGCCTCGTTGGCGACTAAAGGTCCAGCGAAACTGCTAAGTCTCGTCCACTCTGCTGCATGCACGTTCACGGTTGCTCCATTCTGCCTCAGCCCAATAAATTTCTCTTCCATTCCTTCCCGTGCAGTCCGCGGGAAGAATTTCTCTAGGAAACTTTTAGAAAACTCCGCCTAACCTATCGGCTTGGGCAAGCGGGTTTCCTCCACAAGCCACCACTCTCGGGCGAAATCCACTAGCTGAATGCGCACCACATCAACTCTTTTGTCCTCTGGGATCTGTGCCGCAATCAGCAAATTCTCCGTGTCAACTGGCCACTGCTCGGCTGGCAACGGCTCCTCCAGACCAGTGAATATAGACGGACCCAAATGTCTGAAATCTGCTACGGTCCCTACTCGGTCCACTGGTCTAGCTCCAACATTGTTCACAGACTGCTGAACGATCTGCAAATCTTCCCGAAACGAGTCCGCTTACTGCTGGATCAGCTTGGTCTGTTTCTTTGATTTCCAGCATTCCTCTTATCACTCCAAGCATGGCGGCTTCGTCTACACGTCTCTGGTACGTCTTCAAATTCTTATCGGCCATAACAAAACACCCAACATTAGCATGATGATAGATTTTGAATATAGATCAAGGCTAGAACTCCAAGATACTTAAATAGAGTACCGCATTGTAACTATGCCGCGGTATCATAGCCACAATTACATAACTCCATCCAAGTCGCCTAAGTCCTAGAGATAACAAGGAATCGGGTTTTCGAATCGATATGCAAAGGAAGTTTGCACATCGTAAAAGATATAATCAGGAAGAATGTGATTCAAGAATGGTAAAACGGTCAAGGTGGCAGGACATGTTTCCTAAACACGGGTATTCTGATTCGTGTATTGGGTACAATACCGAACTACAAAAGAATCAACCCGACTATCCTATGGCTCTGATACCAAAAGAACCATGTCATGTCCCGCTTCCCAGAGAACGCAAGATTGGGCACGTGACATAGCCAACCATGCTACCTGTGGGTAGGAAGTATCCATCCACAGTCACATTACGGCTGTAGAGATATCAAGAACAAGATAAAACTATCTAACACATGTCCAAATCCAGAATAACAAGAATCAATGATAAATAAATGCGGAAGCAAATGATCCAATACAATAATAGAAAAGTATGTCCCATAATGCGGGCTCACATCTGGAAATAAAATGCGGGAAATAAAACTAACCACTACAGAACTCACAACTCAGCCTGCTGGCTGAAGTACTCCTGCTCGGACAGCGACAGTGGTAAAGAATCTGGGCCATGCAAAACCCAGACGTCAGCGCGTCATGTCAACCAATAATATAATGTGAACAGTGTAATAGGCAATGCAGAAATAAACATGAATGAAGCAATAGTATGAAACAAGCAGTGCAGGGTAGTGTGCAGTGGGTAACTAAACTGTGTTATCGGGTTTTCTATCCTAAAGTCTTTGAAATCAATTCGAGTAATCCTCCATGTAACTCAAAGGATATGTCTCGTTACCCCCCGGGACCACGGATCAGGAAGATGGGAGCCAATAGTGGTTCTGTCCCGTTTCCCCCCGGGACCACGGATCAGGAAAATGTAAGAGTCACGAATGGCTCTGTCCCGTTACCCCCCGGGACCACGGATCAAGTAATACCCTTTCAAGTTACACTTCAGATTACCCTTTTGATTTCCCCATACCCCCAGGTTATATGTGTCAGGTCAGGTATTCAGTGGTCAAGAACTAACGCCAACATAAGTTCAGGTAACAGTAGGTTTGTCTGGATAGACAACAAGCTTGGTCCATGAGGACTCCATGTCAGGTTTGTTGGCATTAGGCATGAGATCAGGTAACAGGTCAGGTCATGGTACATCAGGTCAAGTCGATAGTAAAGGGTACCATGTCAGGTGCATCGGTATATATCAGGTGTAGCAAAGTCAGGTCAAGATGTAACAATATCGTGGGTGTGCTCACAACAGGTATATATTCGAACAGGGGATTAATCAGCAGGAAATACGCAATAAATTAAACAACAATAAACAGTTCATTTAATCACAATAGTGCATTAACATAGTGCAGTCGTATTATCATATTAACAGGTTTTGAGCACCCCTTGCGGTGCAATAGATCACATGATGATGCAATACCGTTATATCAATATCAGAATGTAATAGAGCTACATGCGTAAAGGCTATCATCCCTTAAACGGTAAAATGTGATTAACGGGTAAACTTCGTTATTAGGGTTAAAGTGGCAAACTGTAATTTTAGGTTAACTGTAAAATGATATACGTCATATTGCAGCCAAAAATGAGAAAATAGCTGTACCGAGTTAAGTTTGCAGGTTTAACGAGTCAAAACATATATAACTGTTTAGTATAGCATGTAGCAAGTGATACTTGCCTCGACGGTTCGCGAACCGGGAAAAACGGACGTAACGTCGGCGGAGAAACACGCGACGGACGCACGGTTCACGGATCGAACCCAAACAACGAACAGTAGGACCACGCGGATCGGGGTACCTTGCTGAAACGTCGGGTCAAGTCGTCGGCACGGCCGGATTCCGGCGAGATGCAAAACAGCGACAAAAGTTTAGAAACCCTATGTACAGACAAAGACCAACCAGAGGGGGAAAAAGGAAGGAGGAAGGTGAAGGAAAGCTTACTGGGATTGCAAAGGTTGCGACAGCGATAGGGTCGACGGCGGTGGGGCGCCGGCGAGGAAGCTGTGGCGGTAGGCTAGGGCTGCGGGTGCTGGAGGAGGAAAGAAGGTGAGGAGGGAGAGGAGGTGGTCGGGTCTGGTGCGCAGGGGAAGAGGAGGTGGTCAGCGGTGGCGCAGGTGACGACGACGAGGGTCGACGGCGGCGTTTCCGGCCAACCAGAGAAGGCGCGGGGGTTGCTGTGGGGTCCCTGTTGCGGCGCCGGGCACACGGGAGAAGGAGGGGATGTCGAGGTCGGAAAGAGGGGGTGAAGGTGAAGGTGCTGGTGTCGTCGGCGACGAGTTGTGGCGGCGACGGGCGAGCAGCGATGGGTGCAGGTGGCCGCGGCTATGGCGTAGGGTGTACGGGGACGTGGGGAGAGGAGGAAGGATGTGGCGAGGTTGAGGAGGCAGGGATCCCGGCGGTGCTAGCGCCGACGTTGGGGCTCCGGTGGCGACGGAGGAGGCGGCGGCTAGGGTTCTCGCGTGGGTTCTGGAAAAAAATGAAGAAGACGAGGAAGTATAAATATATATAGAGGAGAGAGAGGGTTAGAGAGAGAGAGGGCTATGGAAATCAGAGAGAGAGAGAGATAGAGATTAGAGAGAGAGAGAGAGATAGAGAGAGATAGAGACGGGCCCACGGGGGTTAAGAACCCCGTGATTGGCCAGTGGGGAAAGATTTCAGAAGTTAAACGAAATTTACAAATATTTTTAGAAATCGAACAGTAAAGATTTATAAGTTAGGTGATATTATATGGTTTAATATTATATTAAATTTTGGGATTTCGGCACTAAATAAAACATTTCCAAATCGCGCCCGAGTTGGGTCCACAAATTCGAAATTCAAATAATAGGATTTTAAGCGGGTTCCAAATTTTAAAATGAAATGTTTTATGATTAACAAGCATGCCCCCAAGTCGGACATTTGCACGCGCGTGTAGCCGTCCAAACTCGCCCGTTTCACCGAACGGGATGAGAACTCGATGCACGGACGCTACCACGCGGCTAGGGGTGACGAGTAGGCCAAGATAGATATTTTTAATTTCACTTTAGGTGTTAAAATTTGTTATCAGCAGAAATGACTTAGCCAGTTAAAATTTTACAGTAAGACCCAAACAAGCAAGATAGATAAATTGAGCAATGTCAAACACTCAACCAGTAACAGAAATAGTAGTATTGGGCTCGGGTGTTACAGTTATTTCAAAAGAGAGTATGCATTGTTTTAAAAACCCGGTTACCCTTGATATGATATTTCGGTGTGTCCACCATGTGTTTTCTCGGTTCTGAGAGTGGCATGTGAAACCCGATTTGAGCAGCGGTAGGCACCGTCTGCGGGTACATGGTGGACCCGGTGAGGTACCCCGGGGCAAGAAGTAGACGGTGAGCCTGGCGGGGGAGAACTACCTACCGGTGATAGTATTTGGACTCGGCGGTTATCCGGAGGATATCGACCGGAGTTGTGAGATGGATATAAGGGCCGACCAGATTATGCGGCGCCTGAGGGCCGATCTGAGGATGCAGCGCCTGAGATATATGAGGATTTACGTGTCGATGCTAGGCACGGTTTTCATGATGTTTCGAGTATCGATGATGGATACTCAGGTTCCATGATTTTGATGTGTCGTAAGGGACACACGTTGATTTATATCCTCATACTTTCATGCATATGCTTTTATGACTTTTACATGCATGATATTGTTGTATCATTGGTTGACACATGGACGAGATCCACATACATACATGCATTGATTTCATAGTTGGATATATCCACGTACTTATAGACTTCATGACATAGTTGACACTGATTTCATGATGATTATATTGATCACACCTCATATTTATGATATGTTGCTACCTGAGGCACTGACACGTGCACTTGGTATTACACTTATGTGTAGATGTTTACCCTTGCCACCTTATCATGCTTCAGACTTTATCATATTGAGAATATATATTATTGATCGTATTGACCTAGGATTGAGTCATACATACGATTTCTGCTCTGTGATGTTTTCTACTCACGAGTTAGCAACTCACCCCCGTTGTGCCACAGTTTCTTGCAGGTTTTGCCGTACAGGTTCGTTGCGGCTTCGCTGGCTTACTTTCCTTTTTCGGGTGATTGCTTGGTAGGTGGGTTCACTTGTATCGTGACCACCATTGTACTCTATTTATTTCAGTTGTATCTAGAAACTCCATCAACTAGACTTGTATATTGATTCAGACTTAGAAAACCAGTGTATTATTCTTTCGACCGTAGAGTCGCGCGTTGTATTATTACGCTTTCTTGATATTTTGAGTTTCCTTTTGAGTTTTGATTCTCGCCCTTCGGAGTTGTATATTATATTGCTTGCGTGGTTGTGACCGTCGATTGACGAAGAGCTAGCTCCCGCTTGGGGATGCCTTTTGTCATTGTGCATATATTATTCATGTTGTACCCCGTTTGGGGCCAGTATTTACAAAGGAAACTCTGCCAAAATTTTCAGAAAAGACTTGAGATTTTAAAAATGCATACTTCGGCTTATGTTATTAAAACCCCCTTGTTTTAAAACATGTTTTCTTCAGTTCTTTCTTTAAATGGTTTAGATTTCTGGGATATCTTGGCTTACTTGAATTAGATGGGGTCCTATAGACTTCATATGATTCAAGTGTCAGTCACGTGCCATTTCGGGTCGTGACAGAACCCGTCCTTTATAAAGAAGATGGGTCGGGAATACTCTTTCCCTCAAGACAAGACAAGGAAAATATTCAACCTTGTCATGAAGCACCAAATGGTGGAGCTCCCAGAGTCTCGGCACCCCGAACAAATAAATGAGGTCTATCACCAGAAGTATTGCTCCTATCACCGAGCAATAGGTCATCCCCTTGAAGACCGCTTCACCTTCAAAGACTGGGTCGAAAACCAATATCAACAAGGCAGGTTCGCTTTATCCGACAACTATAGGGTAACCCCACCGCAAAAGCATGAGCCAAAGGGGACCTATACCGTGAGGATAGATCAGCTCAACATCAAGGATGGAAGCGAACCCGTACCTGCCATGCGATAACACTCTTAAAGGAGGGAGGGCACGAGACTATAGATGACCCTTTCAAGTGCTTCGCAAATGAAGACGGGGATGAGGTGATCTCAGAGTTTCCACCAGTACCAAAAGAGTTGGAAGACGGGATACACACTACGACGGATAACCTAAAGAAAATTGACTTAGGAACGGAAAACGATCCGAGGCCAACGTTCGTCAGTGAGCTGCTATCTAAAAAACAGGTAGCTACGTTAAAAGACGTGATCATGCAGTATAAAGACTGCTTCGCATGGAACTATTCCGAAATGCCGAGTCTAGATCCAAAGGTATCAGTACATAAACTTGCCATATCGCCGGACATAAAGCCAGTCAAACATGCGCCAAGAAGAATGCGGCTCAAACTTGAGATGAGTATAAACGCTGAGGTGAAGAAACTAATCGACTTCGGCTTCATCCAAGAAGTTCAATATCCTGACTGGATCGCTAATATCGTTCCGGTGATGAAGAAAAATGGGACGGTGCGCATCTGCGTGGACTTTCGGGACCTCAACAAAGCTTGCCTGAAGGATGACTTCCCAGTGTCTGTTACCGAGCTGATAATCGATAACACGTCTACCCATGAGGTCTTCTCCTTTATGGATGGATCTTCAGGATACAACCAAATAAAAATGCATCCTGAAGACCAAAAACATACCGCCTTCCGGACTCCGCTGGGCATATTCTGCTACAAGGTGACGCCTTTCGGTTTAAAGAATGTTGGCGCTACCTACCAGAGGGCCATGACAAAGATCTTCGATGACCTCATCTATGAGATTGTCGAATGCTACATCGACGACCTGGTGGTGAAGAGCAAGTCTTACGAGGAACATTGGGAACATCTAGACGTAGTGTTCCAACGTCTTCGGAAGTATAATCTGAAGACGAATCCTCTGAAATGCGCTTTTGGAGTCTCCTCATGCAAATTCCTAGGATTCATCATACGGCACTGTGGTATCGAAATCGATCCCTCAAAGATCAAGGCGATTATGGAAATGTCCACGCCAAGGACCCTCAAACAGTTCCGATCCCTTCAGGGAAAGCTCGCATATATCCGGTGATTCATAGCCAACCTTTCCGGAAAATGACGTCCATATAGTCATCTGATGAAGAAGGGGACCCCGTTCGTCTGGGATCAAAAGTGCCAAAATGCACTAGACGAAATCAAGCAATATCTGCAAAATCCGCCGGTATTGACCGCTCCGTTTAAGGGAAAACCTCTCATCCTATGTACAACAGCCCTTGAGAGTTCTCTAGGCGCGCTATGGGCACAAGAGAACGATTAAGAAAAAGAGAGAGGTTTGTACTATTTGAGTCGAGTTCTCCTGGGGGCAGAAAACAACTACTCCCCCATCGAAAAGCATTGCCTGACACTGATCTTCGGTCCATTTCATATCAAAGGTGGATCCTCTCAAATATCTGATGTCAAGGACCATATTAATAGGAAGGCTTGCCAAATGGGCCCTCCTCCTGATGGAGTTCTCAATAACGTATCGACCTCTCAAAGCAGCGAAAGGCCAGGCCATCGCTGATTTTCTGGCCGAGCATCCGATACCAGCCGACTCCCCCTTAAATTGCGAGTTGCCGGATGAACATGCGTTCGACACAATCGAAGCAGAGAAGGAAGAAAATGATCCCCGATGAGAACTCTACTTCGATGGAGCATCATTCATGAAGAGGTGAAAGCAAAACCCCCCATAATCAAAGCCGGGGTGGGCCTTATTTTCGTGACTCCATAAGGAGGGATATTGCGTTACGTCCTCTCCTTAATAGAGCCAAGGACTAATAATGAAGCTGAATATGAAACTTTGATAGCAGGTCTTGAGATCGCTGTCGACACGGGAATCAAAGACCTCCTCATATATGGAGACTCCCAGCTGATCGTGAGCCAAGTAAACGGCGACTATCAGACATGGAAGCCGGAGTTGATAAAGTATGGCGAAAGGGTGCAACAATTGTTGACATAAATCCCCTCCTACATCCTGGAGAGTATACCGCATGCGAAAAACAGTAAGGTGGATGCATTGGCCAAATTGGCTAAGGAATTAGCCGACGAAGACCCCGATGACGTAAAGATCATCGTGCAAAGTCACAGGATCCTCGCGCCGACAGAAATATCTTCGGGAGACTTAACAGAGCCATCTGAAGGAAAAGAAACGACCGAACAAGTAGTCCTTCAAATAGAAAACGAAGAAAAGGTCAAGGATTGGATGGAAGTCTTCATAGACTACTTCAAATCCCAAAGAACACCCAAAAACGCGTCATCTCGACATCAGCTCATGAAACGAGCTTTGTCTTTCGCCTTCGTCAATGGTGCTCTATATAAGAGGTTATTCGACTGTCTGTGGCTAAGATGCCTGGGGCCGGAAGAAGCAAAGAAATTCATCCAAGAAACTCACGACAGACTCTGTGGTTCTCACCAAGCCAAGCTAAAGATGAAGTTGAAGTTCAAAAGAATGGGTTACTATTGGCCCACAATGATTCAGAAGGGTTCATTATATAAGAGTTAAACTCTTAGATGGCGCCGCACGTGCTCCTCACGCGGGCGCTAATGTTCAAAACATAGAAATACCCATCTTAAGAATTAAATTCTTAAGTGGCGCTCACGTGCACAACACGTGAGCGCCAGCGCCCAGGTATAATTAAATTCTACGATACTCTTTGTTAAACAGAGCCGTTGGATCAAAGATCCAACGGAGATGATAAATCATCAAGATACATAATCAAATTCTATTAGGAGAAAATACCTCCCATATCTTTCTAAATAAGAAAGATACTCTCAGTTTGATCAATGATTCAATTGTAGAATAAAATTCTATTCTGGAATATATTCTCTCAATCTTTCTAAATAAGAAAAATTGCTCTCTGTAAAACAGAGAACCGCTGGATTAAAAAATCCAATGGTGATTAAAAATCACCGTTTTACAGAATAAATTCTGTATAGGGAAAATATTTCCCCAATCTTGTTAAAAACCTAAAACCATATTCTGTAAAAAACAGAAGTCCTTATATCAAAGATCCAATGGTGGGTAAAATTCCCCAAATCAATTTTGTGTCCAATTAAATTAATTGGAATCTCTAAATGAGAGATTTTCTCAAAACCAATTAACAATCTGCCTTCACTATATAAAGGACCTGAGACTTCAAGTCTTAAAAAAAGGAAAGAGAAAAAAAGAGGAGACACACAGAGGAGACAGATACGCACAGAGAGAAGGAGATAGAATGAACCCCCGAGAAGTTTCTACAAAATACAGGGAGCTCTTGAGAGAACATAGAATTTAATTCTCAAAGGAAGAAAACTTTCCTTTTCAAAACCATAGGTAAAGTAAAGAGATCAAAATATCTTTATCACATCTAAGGGTTTAACCCTTCTCAAAGAACTTAATTCTTTCTCTGGATCTGAGATCCACAAGGCAAATCTCCCACAAGCTGAGAATTTAATTCTCATCGGGAAGAGCTTGTTCTTAAGAATAAAAAATTCAGAGAAGAAAAAATTTTAAACGGAGTCCATGATGCTTCAGGAACTCAGTTCCTTCAAATCGATAACTTAGTTCTTTAAAAATCTCAACCTAAAATCCTCAAGTATAGTGATTTTAGCGAGCGTTAATGGTCAAAGCGCCAGTGATAGAAGTTTAACCTCTCTGAAAATATCAACAGAGATTTAAATCTATAAAAATGATAAAAGGAAAAAGACCAGCGCCTCACGTGCTTCCCATATGGACACCCCTTGTAACAGCGCCTAGCACCTCACATGAAAAGCACGTGAACGCCTAAAACAGAAGGCCAGCGCCGCACATGCTCATCATGTGGGCGCTGAACAAAAGTGCATAGCATTCCACAAACAGCCAAAATGGCTGAGTGCTCGGCGTTCATTAGGCGGCTCCTATGACTGAATGCTTCACATGTCATATATGTGAGTGTCAGAGGTCAAATAAGTGCTCAGCACTTTAGCATAAAAGAAAGGGGCTGAACAAACAGAGCCCAAATAAGTGCCTAGCACTTTTGAATAAAAGAAAAGACTAAGCAGGCCAAGCCCCCAAATTGGGTAGGTCTCTGAAGTTTTTCCTGCAGCTGAGCCCAAATGCTCTGGTGTTGGATCCGAGATAAAAATGATCCTTGAATTTCCGCTAAGTTGATCTTAGTCTCAAATTGGACTAACGTATCCTTAGTCAAAAACAAATTGAGCCCCAAATGCTCATATATATTTAAGTTGATCTTAATCTCAAACTAGATTAACGGTTCTTAAATGAAACTAAGCCCAAATATAAAATATACGGATTTGGACTAACCCACGCCCTACGGGCGACGACAAAAATTAGTCTCCATATACAATCCACGGACAACCAAAACCAAAACAAAACATACACACGACACGAAGTGAATTTCCAGAGCAGGACAAAGTGGTTATTGTAATGCGGTAACGTAATTAACTACAGGGGCTTGTGCCTGCAGGAAAGAGCGTCCCCACAATAAAAAAAACCCTCATAAAACGAGGGGGAATCTGACGAAGTCCGCTACAAGGCCGCATCCGTCCGAACCTCCGATATATGGTGCCATAAATCAACTTGGTATCTTTGGAGTGGTGGACGAATAAATCCAAATAGTATCTGCCCCCAAATTCAGGCAAGACGATCCATCCCAGGTTCATCTTTGTTTTCGGCGGTAAACAAACTCCAAATCCAAATCTTTTGGAGTTTAACTCCACTCAAAATCCTTTGGGAGTTTAATTCCATAAAGATAAAAATCCTCCCTCTCTCGGAGTTTAATTCCTAATCCCGGGGCTAAGCCCTCCTCCCTTTTTCCGCAGGCGCTCAGCGCCCACGCGCCTCGCACGTGGCCCACGGGCGCCCACGTGCCACACACGCATCCTTAGGACGCTCCTCGCCTCACTTTTCCTATGCACTCCACGCTAAAATTACCTCCCCCGTTAGAATTTTTTTTAACGGGACGCTGCCCTGCACCCCGTAAGGGGGCTGCTAGTCCCCTTGACCTCCAACCCGCTATCCGGATAGCGAGACCCCCGTAAACTCTGCAAAGCCCCCGATATATCCAAAACCCTTCAAAACACAACACACACGCACAACACATTGAGTTCACATAACCAGTTTGACCCGTCAATCGGAGGTTCCCTTGCTCCAAAAGCGAGGGATAATTAACGGCAGCTTAGTCCGCGGTCGTTGGAGATTCGGATCCCCACAATCAATAAACCCTGGCCTGCCCCAGGCAGGGGGAATCTATACATGGATGACAAGCGCGTGCATTCCCATCTCAATGGGGTTACGAAAAACACCCTACAGATTCTGGCAAGTCCGGTGGGACCTTTTCTCTCCTCCCATATTTCGGGTTAAACGTTCATGCGAACTCAATCAACATACATATAAATATTTATACTAAAATAATGCTCTTTCATGCAGGATTTCAAGCAATCAAGCCTCAACAATGTCTCCAAGGACAAGCTCAGCTCTCGACACAGCTCCTATCTCCTACACGATGAAGATGGATGCCACGACGATCCTCCTGGCTGTAAGTCGATGTCGCACACCCCACGCACTTGTGGGGAGGCGGAATTTACAAAAAAACGATTTTTTCATACTATGCAACACCGACTAAAACTCCATGATCTTAACAGAAATCTGAACTAGCTATTCTACTAGGAGGTTCTAACCACTATGATAAGTGTTTATACTTCCTTGACTCTAGTCCTTCGGGTCTTCTTCTCCTCCTCTCCTTTAGCTCCTCGAACATCCAGACCGTGCTTGATCGTCGGCCTCCTCGTGTCGAAGATGATCCACCCGAGAGTCTATACTTCAAGCTCCAACTTCTAAACCAAGGTAACTAAGGTATCTAGTTCGCTAAGCTAGGTAGCTTAGAAGATATAGAGTATCTAATGGAGTATTTTATCTCAAGAGACCTAATGGCTCACAACGCATGTGAAGGTTTTAGGTCTTGAGGAAGAAGGAGAGAAAAATGGAGAGAGAAAGTGAAAATGCAAATGAGCTAAGGTTATGGTAAGTGAAGAATGGCTCCTACACTCATCTCACTCAAGCATGCAATATTTTCTAATTGAAAATATCAACCATGCTTGAATAGTGAGTCCAAACCAATAAACAAATGCAAATGAGCCATGCTTCACATGCCACAAATATCTCCATTTTCCACCCCATTAATCTATTTCTCAAAATAGATAAATCCAAATAATAAGGCGTCCCCTTCTAGAAGTATGTCTTGTGAAATTACAAGAATGCCCTCACCGTATATACATACCCGTATTCGTATTCCGAAAAATACGAATACAATGAGATAATAATAATCCAATAATATAATACTAGAATCCGGCTTAAACCAAAGCCCGCTAGTATTATCCGTCCTAACAACCCGTGCTGCCAGTGCACGTATATGATCGGAACCCTGTCGTAAAACCATACGGCCTCTACATCGTTTCGCCTGAAGCAGGGAAACCCTCTGTGTGGGACTCTAAAGACTCGACAGTACGCTGGCAGTGAGTTTAACCATAAGTCCGTCAGCGGTACTAGCTGTACGTAACGGCTACCCAGGTATCTGTAGATAAGAAGTCCGGTGATCAAACTCATCCGAACTCCTACCGAGCCTATCTGTGACAATCTCCGTACAGTCCGGTCTGTTCGTCTAAGATACTCGCATATCGGGCCTAAGGGATGGTAACCGTCAGACCCCTAATAGCGCAATAAGTCATGCCGGGGTAGAGCTTAATATACCCTGAGAAACTACTGGAGTACCTACTAGTAAATCTCGCTTTCCCTGGCCAGGGACTTTGTGTAATGGCTTTCTGAACACAACGCGATATCAACCCCCAATACCGAGAGAGATGAATCATATCTAACCGCTACTGCCTTCAAGTGCTTCGGGACCGCACCCAACTACTACCTGTTTGCACAACTCCTTTGAGCCGTGGTAGGGTAGTAATCTAAGTACAGTAGGAACACACTTGAGATGAATAGTGATGTCAAGTCAACGGACTAACATGTACTCATGCCACCCGAGAACTGCTACCTGACGATAGGTATAATACCAACCAGCAGTTTCCAACGAGTCCGTCCAGTGTAACTCATAACCCAATGAGCACCTGTATACTATCTCCGGCACGACATACAAATGGTTATGGGACAGACCATCTCCCCTGCTTGGATGAGAAGTGTATACACTAGTCTACTCTGGAGTATCGATGCTCCATCTCGATAATCCTACGACTAGGGACCTTTATAAGGATATGCTTATAGACTACCCAGTCCTTACTAGTATGACTGCCATCACAACGCTGGTAGTTAAGCAAATATTCTAAGGGCTCTACCAATATGTATAAGCGATATGCTAAAAGAAACATATGCACATATTGAGATAGGATCAAACCAAGTAGCATACTACCATTTTGAGCAAGACTGTTATTATATCTGTGAATATCCAAAGGTTTAAAAATGTAATATACAATCCAGTAGTATACAATAATGGCCTCTAGGGCATATATCACTAACACCAGCCCGTCTCGGGCGACAGTGGGAGGAGCCGCCGCTACCATTTGGCTCTATTCTGCTCGTGCCAGCTAACGCCATCCCAGCTCCTCAAGCTTCAGTAATAGACAAACCGGCCTCGAAAGGCAGGAGGCTAAATGTGGTGATCTCGAGGGCACCACTACTCAAACGCAAGTCAGTGTTTGAACCACTTTCCTTGGCCCCAGCTGAGGGCAAGGCCATCAACACCAACAAAGCAATAAGGCATCTCGGGCAAGCTCTAGTGGTGCCCCTGACAACTGCTCAATCGGGTATCTTCTCTAAGCTCCCCGTGAATCAACTTATGATGGCTTTCTGGATGACGGATTCCCGTCAAGCCCTCAAAATCAAGAAGCCAAGACAGAAAAGGCTCAGATACGGAGCCAACAAAAGGGCTAGGGCTCCTGCTAGGCTGAACTTCATGAGGTTCCAAGAACAGGGTTACCCCGCAACAACAGCTGAATCGGATGTAAAGCTCACTAACTCTTTTGAACTACTGAAATTAGTCCAGAAGAATGCCATGACCTCAAGAGTCAAGAAAGCTGCGATTTGGACAACGCCACCCATGGACCTAGTCAGACCAACCGTCTTCAGTGGCATGTCCTTTTCAGAAGAGGAAGGGCCACGACGATGGTCCGAAAAATCAGCTGCCAAAGATAAAAGATGGCTGGATATGTGGTCCACACTATCTACATGGTGGAAACGCACAGCAAGAGCAAAGACGGGGTCATCACATCTCAAATCCAATCTGGTGTGAATGTGGTTGCCACTTCCTAAGACCAGCCTTCTCTGGAAGGCAATGAAAACCCTTCTGATTGATCTAGATTTATGTGTAGTAGTTAACCGCAATCAGAACGGTGTCGCGTGTAGCTAGACCGAGGTGAGTACGGGTCTTCCTCAGGGAAACGTTGAACCTTTCAATCTTACTTTAGACGTGTTGAAAAAGAGAGAGGAATAGAAGAATGAAGAATGGTGGAAATAGTTTCTAGATCTACGTTAAACACGGATGCAAAACATAGATCTAGATTAACTACAGATGTAAGTTTAATATTAAAAGGGGGCTTGTAGGGTTCATTGGGATTTAGTAGTTATGGATGATTAATTAAAGATTACTCTTTTTATTCTTTAATAGATTTAAAACTAGAACGACAGTGATGCATGTAGATTAAGGTTTCTGGAGGGAAAAGGGTTCCCACTCTTAACCCCTATCTCGACATGGAACTCCGTTCATATCTAGCCTTTACCAAAACAATTGTTAATCTAATCTCTAATCGTGGTCGCGATTATCAATGAATTGATAGCGCGCCCAATTAGGATGTTAACTATTCTTTTGATAAAGTTTATAAACTTTATAAGACTTAAAAAGAGTTTAAGGATCTTCATCATCCATTAACCTACCCTAATCCCATGAACCCTAACAAGCAAAGAATTACTCGCGCATGTTGGGAGAAGAAGAGATGGAGAGAGAAATCATATTAAAACTACAAAGAGATAGAATAAGAAAACTACTACCTTTATTAATCAACAAAATTCATTTACACTTTGTTCCCTTAGAAAATGATTACAAAAATGCTAGTTTGCTTCTCGGTCTCTTCTAAGGAGGTAGATAAACAGTTGATGATCAGCCTGGATGCGTGAGCCTGTCGTGAACTTCGTGATCTCTTCAGCTTGATAATTTTTCCAAGAGGCTCTCGGTCCTTATTTATAGTCCCAGAGCCAAAACCCTAGCTGCCTAATTTGGAAGCCTGAGGTTAAGATCCTAACAGAGAAATCTCAACTTCCCAATCTTCTAAACCGCGACGGATCCTCGGCCAATAGGTGGGTTTGGCCGCGGATCCGCGGCCTTATGATGTGATCATTGCTTTGTTTCTCTGGGGCTTTGTTTATCTGACACGTGGTGATCTTTTAACATCTTTGGAAACTGAAAATCTTCTCTTCGTCATTGCCAACCTTGATTTCTTTAGTTTAATTTCTTAATTAGGCAGGTTTGTTTTACCAACTTTGATTTCCTTGATTTCAGCCTTGCAAATTCTGCACAATAACTCAACAAATAATATTTAGTAGAGTTTGTTATATTGAGATATTAACTTAACCATTAAGAATTGGTCAAAGGTATTTAATAAGGTAAGCATATTTAATTGGGCCAAATCTTACGTGGATATTATATGCTTACTTTTTCCTACCAAATGTTAATTATAATATATAAACACATGAAAATAGTATTTTTACAGATAAACCCTTATATGTATCATTTATTATAATAAACACCTTTCATTATATAGAAGTAGTAGGAAAAATGTCATATTAAATGTGCAGTTTTATCAACTGAACACCTTCTAGTGAGGCTGATTAGTAGAGAGATCTCTCGGTTCATGAAGAGTCGGACTCGGAAAGAGAAAAGGAGCCAATCTTCCGTCCCAAGACCGCAGAGTAGCACCTTCTCCAAGAGCTCCAGAAGCAGCTCAGAAACAAAGATAAGGAGATGGACAAGCTCTACTCAAAGATTAATGACTTGACAAACGCCGTCTTATATCTCACGGCCCAACTTGCCTCTCAGCCGCCCAATCAAGCGCAGGGCTCTGCTCATGAACCGGGAAATGGTGTCCCGAGACAGCCGACGCCTATTCCCTCAAATCTAAAGGTGGACGAGCTGCATGAAAGTCGTCCGCATCCTATCTCGGGAAATGTCTTGACCACCGATGACAGAAATCCGCTAACGCAAGATCAAATCATGGATTTGGTTGCCAACAAAATCAAAACATTTGTAGCTGAAGCCGAAACGCAAAAAGATATCAGCAGTAGTGGGAGACCATATCCTGCTCGGTATGATCTGGTAGAGTTTCCTGGCGGCTATGTCATCCCCAAATTTGGAAGATTTGATGTGACGGGAAATGCGAATCAGCACATCGCCCACTTTAAACTCTCATGTGGGAATACTGGGGGCAATGATGTGCTTCTCTTCCGCCAGTTCATTAATAGCTTAACCGATGTCGCTTTCGACTGGTACGCTAGCATACCGGATGGCTCTGTTACTACTTTCATCCAAATGGAATCTCTGTTTCGACAAAGGTTCATGAGTGTCAGCGATAAGATCACCACTGCTGACCTCGTAAGGACCAAGCCAAAGAACAATGAAAGCAGTATGGATTTTATAACTCGATAGCGCAATCTCTCCATCAAATGTGAGCCGCCGTTGGAACATGACCAATCTGTCAGCCTCCTCATTGGAAATCTCAACAATTTGATGGCCCCGTTTCAATGCACCGCAGGTCTCAAAACATTTCAAGAGCTGACCAAGAAAGTTCAGAAGTTGGAGCGCTCAAAGCAGGAGTCCTCCTCTGATTCACAAAATAACAATATGTCCTGGAGAAACCGAAAGGACGATAATCGCAAATGCGGAAATTCCGACGATGCTGGATCTTTTAATTCTTCGACTAACCGAAATAAGCGAAGGATGAGCGGGCCTAATGCCAGCCAACCTCGGAAGCCAGTGTTCGGAGAGGGAAGAGAATCTTCACTGAAAGAGAAGATGGATAAGGTCTATTCCTTCAGAAGGGATAAAGTTCGTAAAATATTCAAGGATGCCATAAGAAACGGTCTACAATTGCCAGAATAAAAAAGACCTCAAGAAACGAATATGGCCGACGACCCCAAATATTTCCCCTATCAAAGAGTGATCAGTCATGCCATTGAGGACTGCTTCGTCTTCAAAGATTGGGTCGAGAAACAATACAAGGCGGGAGAGATAGAACTGTCTAAAAGCGTGTTAACAATAATCAAGCTGCGACCGTCTATTTCATGCAAAGAGAGACCGAAGCCCTCCGGGAACCTGCTTCTCTCAGTCGTCTGCCTTTCTCTGAAAGGAATGGGCCAAGGCAACGAGCTAAAAGCCCAATGAGCAACATTACCAATGAAGAAGCGGTAGATGGATACACAACCCATATGGTCTACATGGTGGAGCCCAGAGGAACAAGTCCTCCTACACCATATAGCCATGACAATACGGCGGTTGTTGCCATCCAACACCGGCTCGATCTAAATGATGAAGAGCCCGCTCAGGCCATTAAGCAAAAGGAGCCCGTGGTTCTTGCGAAATCGAGCTCAGGCAGTAAGGATGACTCGGTTATCATGCCCAGAACTATAGAGCAAGTATTATTCCAATGGCTTCAAAACCAGCTTCAGGACAGAGACGAGAAGTTGGCCAAGGTCCATTCCAAAGTCGACGAGCTGGAAAACGTTGTGGCGGATCTCACGACCCAAGTCGTCCGATTGCAATTGTAGCAAAATCAAAATTTGGTTCATGAGATAGAGATTAATATCCTGAAACAGCCAACCGATACCCCCTCTAGCTCAAGAGCGGAACACCCTTGCGAAAAACGGCTGCGATCAGCCTCCAGTCCCTCTGATACGTATACTGAACGTGGTAAGCAGACAGTAGGCGAACCAAAGACCGATCGGTCTCGAGGACCAGGATCGGGAAAGGCACTGACTTTAATGGAGAGAAAGAAGAAAGTCTACTCCTTCAGGAGGGATGAAATCTGCAAAATATTCAAGGACGCCTTGAACAACGGTCTGCAACTGCTTATTCCAAAGTGGCCACATGAAATGAACATGACCGGCAATCCCATATACTGCCCATATTATAGAATGGTGAGTCATACCATTGGAGACTGCTATGTTTTCAAAGATTGGGTAAAGAACCAATACAGGGCTGGGAAGAACCTGCCGACCTCGGATATACCGGCAAATCACCAAGTTACGGTCATCAACTCAACCCCGCCAAGATCAAAGTTCAAGAGGCTTGGATAAGCAGACACCATTGACTACCGCGTCATTAAATTGGGAACAGTCGACCACCACGTCGTCAAATTGGGAATAGTCGACCCTTAAGTCGTTAAACTGAGAGTGTAAAAAAAATTTGTAAATGAAAAAACCCCGAAATGATAGGGCAACCCGTAATAAAAATCAGCGAGTAAAATAAAAATAAAAATAAAGCCGAAATGATGGGGCAACCGCAAATAAATAGCCGAAATGATAGGGCAATCGCGACCATCGCGATAAGAAAAGCTGAAATGATGGAGTAATCGCGGTAAAAAAAACCCTTCAAACGGCGAATGATGAGTCGCTCCTGATACTATATTCCAGTGCAGCGATGCAGACGCCAACCAAAATCCAAATCCCTAAACGATGAATGATGCATCGCTTCTGTTGCCATATTCCAGTGCAGCGATGCAGACGCCAACCAAAATCCAAATCCCCAAATGGCGAATGATGAGTTGCTCTTGGTACCATATTCCAGTGCAGCGATGCCGACGCCAACCAAAATTCTCCCAGCCCTACGGTTGGTCCCTAAATTGACTACCGTATACAATCCATGGGCTCAAATAATTCTTATCACACCTATGCCCCACTGGCCGGTCTCCGCCATCGGAATTATGCTCCATTTGGGAAGACCCACTCATGTGTCCTCTCGATACATGAGGAGAACAAAACATACGGGATTCTCATGACTCGTAAGAAAACACCATCGTGGGATCCATACGGCTCACAAAAGAAAAACGCACTTGAGAGTCCCCACGGCTTCTAAGGAGAAAGTACACCTACGAGATCCTTTCAACTCGTAGGGAGAAAATGCTTTTATAGGACCCTTACGGCTCATAAAATTGAAAAGTCTTAGGTGATAGGGATCAAAATTTTTCTCCTAAGCCATTGCTCCTTAACAGGCAAAGGAAAATGATGAATTGCTCCTGGCACCTGTGCTTCAGTGTCAGCAACGCTGATGCTGACCCTAACCCCAAAATTTCAAACATTCAATCCAATAGACCCCTATGTCGTTAAACTTGGAACAAATGACCTCTAAGTCGTTAAACTGGGAACAGATGACCCCTAAGTTGTTAAACTGAGAACGAGGGAAATACTTTCATGGCAAATGATGATTCGCTCCTGGTACCATATTCCAGTGTAGCGGTGGTGATGCCAAACCAAAACCAAAATCCCCAAATCCTCTCATGGCAAATGATGATTCACTCCTGTTACCATATTCCAGTGCAGCGATGTTGATATCAACCCAAATCACATCAAATCAGCAAGACAACCAACGACCTCCCTAGCGGAATCAAGCTCCATCTCGGAAATAAGTCGAATCGCAAGTCGAATCGCAACCCTGACATCGTAGAAAGCGGAGCAAGTCAAATCCAATCCCTGACACCGCAGAAAGCGGAGCAAGTCAAATCAAGCACCGACCGTCCACATCGCTAAAATGGCAGCACCGACCGTCCATGTCGCTAAAATGACAACATCGACCGTCTGAGTCCCCAAAAGGGCAGCAATGACCTCCCCGTCGGAGTTATGTTTCAACTCGAAATTAAGTCAACTAATGACGTCCCTGTCGAAATTATGCATCGACTCGGAATCAAGTCAACCAATGACCTCCCTCTCGGAATTATGCTCCGTCTCGGAATCAAGTCAACCAACAAGCACTGCGGCGAAATCATGTTCGTCTCAGAATGTATCCCGTGTCGAAATCATACTTCGCCTAGGAATATCTGCCTTCCCTGTTGGAATTATGTTTCGAATCGGAATCAACCTTTGCATCGGAGCTATATTTCGTTCAGAATATTTGCCCTATGCCAGAACTAAGTTTCGTCTCAGGATACTTCTGTCCCGTGTCGAAATTATGCTTCGCAGCGGAACCCTATGTCGAAACTATGCTGCGTCTCAGAATATATCCTCCTCTTGGAATCATGGTCTGCTCCTCGGAATTATGCTACGATCCACAGAATTATGTTCTGATCGTCGGAATTATGCCCCGACCCCTGGGAATCATGCTCCGCTTTTCGGAATGACGCTCCGAACATGGAATTATGCTCCGCAAATCGGAATGATACTCCGACCTCCGGAATCATGCTCTCGGAAGGATGCTCCACCCCCGGAAGGATGCTCCACCTCAAAGTCAAACTTCTACAGAATAAGATCCATCAATTTCATGCATACAACTCATATACGCGGCGTGCATTTATTGATGGGAGGCACTTTGTTGGGGTTAAAAGTTACACCCCGGTTGACCAAGTCAAAGTCAAAGTCGACCCCAAGTAAGCGGGCCAAAGCCCAGGTCAAGTGGGCCAATACCGAAATCGAACCTCACGGTCGGCTTCTCTTTCCTCCAAGATCCAGCCAACAGAGAGGATGAAGAAAGAAACCCATCTCCAAAAATCCCACTTTGGGAAAAATCTAAGGCTCAAGAGAAGATCCGGGGCTCAAGGGAGGGGCTCAAGGGAGAAGAAAGGGGTCCCCTTTGATCAACTCTGAAGATCTTCGGGGAGTTCAACTCCAAGACCCAAATCCTCAAAAGAGTTTAACTCCTAATCCAGATCTTTTAGGAATAAAACTCCAAATCCAAATCTTTCGGAGTTTAACTCCATAAAGATAAAAATCCTCCATTTTTCTGGGAGTTTCCAAAGTCTCTCGGATTTTAACTCCTAATCCCGGGGCTAAGTCCCCCTCCTTTTTTCCAGCAGGCGCCCAACGCTTACGCGCCTCATAGGTGGCCCATGGACGCCCAGCGTCCACGTGCCACACACGCGTTCTTAGGACACTCCTCGTCCCTCTTTTCCCATGCACTCCACACTAAAAATACCTCCTCCGTTAGAAAAAATTTCTAATGGAGCGCTGCCCCGCACCCCATAAAGGGGCTGCTAACCCCCTTGACCCTCAGCCTGCTATTCGAGTAGTGGGACCTCCGTAAACTCTGCGAAGCCCCCGATATATCCAAAACCCTTCAAAACACAACATACGCACACATCACATTGAGTTCATATGACCAGTTTGACCCGTCAATCGGAGGTTCACTCGCTTCAAAAGCGAAGAATAATTAAAGGCAGCTTAGTCCGCAGCCGCCGGAGATTCGGATCTCTATAATCAATAAACCCCGGCCTGCCCCAGGTAGGGGGAATCTGTACATGCCTGACAAGCGCGTGCATTCCTATCTCAATGAGGTGATGAAAAATACCCTACACTCACATATACGATAACATATAAAATAAAGCGCATCATAATCGGATCGCACAAATGGAAACATATCACCAATAAAATCATCATAAAACCGTGTCAATTATCGACACATAAATCTCATGTGTTTCCTGAGACACTGTCTCTTGGATCGGTCCTCTTTATCAATAGAATCTCCGGCCATATCTACCGTGTCCATGATCTCGCAGCGGTCGGAATCCTCCGGATATCCGCCGTGTTCCATACAATCATCGGTATCGCGTTACCTCGCTAGCTCACCGTCTTTCCATACGGTATTTTGCCTCCGGGCACCGAACCGGATCCATTGTGTATCCTCAATCGGCTATCCCCTGCCTCGATATCGGATATCACAATCATAAATACATAAGTCATGTTCATATCAAGAGATAACCGCGCTTTTACAAACACAAGAAAGTTTTAAAATTATATTGCGGTTTCTAGAAATCCATAGAAAATATCAAGTCTATAAGGACAAATCCATATTTCATCTTAAGTTCATAAGAACACAATCCATAATCATCTTTACCACAATTGAAAACAATCATATATGAATATCTATGACAATGGTATTCGTATATCAATATCAATTTATATCCTGCATACAAGCATGAATAATTCACACGCGAATAAGCATGGCAGTTTCTACTGTGTCATGGCAATACTAATGATGTGTGGTGTAGCATATGTGTCAGTGCCCGTGCAACATATCAATTATTAGTAATCGTGCAAGTGTTCTATCAAGTGTATTCGTACAAGAATAGCTCTCGATTTCCTATCGGAAATATCAATATCATAATCGTCAACAATGTATCATACATCATCCATAGTTGACGATTAATATATACGGGTATATCAATCCAGTCGCAATCATATAATATAATCATAGCAGGCAGCATTTAACGTCAACGTAGATATAATCACTACACCAGTAAGCATGACAATCCTATTATGACATAACGGTACCAATGATATGCAGTGTAACATACGGGTCTGTGATGGCTGCATGACAATCATTGGTGGTCGTGCAGTGTTCTATACGCGTGTTCATACAAGCATGGTATCATAACTAATTATACGAAGCATCTAGAAATGAATACAATAAGCGTAGTGTAACTTAACAAATTAAACGAAACGTGAGCGTATAATGAGTATAATAAACATAACGCGAACAAACATTATATATATGATTATACAGTTTAAAATAGAACGAATCGCTGTTTGGAAAGGAGAAAGTTGTAATATTTTTAATATAAATATTCATTTGAAATTAGCAGCACACCCTCGACATTTGAACAAGGATTATATATACGATTATATAGTTTAAAATAGGAAACGAATCGTTAGTTTTACAAATAGTATAATCATAGCATCATCATAATATCCCAATCGGGATTAAATAACAAGACTCCATGAGTCGAATAAATATCGGCCGTATTCGGCAATCTATCCTCATCACATCAAGTACGAAATCTCTATCGTACGATGTCAACCAATCATCCAATTAATATTAATACGGATATCTAGCCACGTACACAAACATATATATCTTATATAATACGTGCATCTAGTAGCATACGACATATATAATGATCACACACACACACACACATATAGCCCGCTAGTTACGAACTATATACTAACTTAGTTATAAGCTGAGTTTTCTAACATAACATTATAGCCTAGGTATATAGTATAAGTATTCTAGTTAATTGGTTGTGGGGTGCTATACGCCATCCACCCGACTTTCTCTATAGATATAAATCTACTCACCGAAGTGTGCCTTACTCTAGTCGAAGTCGACGACTGTCCCGCCCTTCCTCGCATCTTAGAAGTCCCTGCAATGGTCCCTATAACCAAAATAGTCAAAAATATACAAGGAAATTTCATTAAAATCAATACAAACTGAATAAAACGAAATACAGCGTAAACAATAAAAAATGTCAAAAACCATGAAGGGTAGACATCTGGCTAAGAGGTTACTGTCGCACGGAGAGCAAAATAGACGTCTGAAAAATGGCTCCCAGACGTCTGAAGAACAAATCTCAAGAAATCCAAATCAAGTGAAGACGTCTGGTGACTTGAGCATCAGACGTCTGAACTGGAAAATATATCAATCCAGTTAGTTCGAGACAGACGTCTGAAGTTTTAAGCTCGAACGTCTGCTAAACAAAAATAATGAAAAGCAGTTTAAAGATAGACGTATGAAGCTTTGTGGCCCAGACGCCTGAAGCTTTGTAGCCCTGCAGATTCTGCTGAATCGAAATTTTGAAAAACTTGAAAATTCCCATGACCATAAAAATCCATTCTTTTAAATCAAAATACCCTTTACTTCCTCAAATAGGGTGTAGTCACTAAGTAAACCATACCAATTCTCACCGCAACTAGCGGATCACTTTAAAAACCAAACTACAAAGAATTCAACCCATAAAATACCATTTTTATATAGAAACTATACTTTTCCATGGCTAATACTTTTGAAACTTGGTGCACTTGAATAAAAGAGGGATCTTTATCTATTGGAGTGATGAAAAATGGAGATTCAAGTTCTTGATGAAGCTCCAAAGGTTTTGTATCTGATGAGGACTCCATTTGAAACATCCAAGTACCTGAAGATCTTGGCTCAAAACCAAGGGTTTTGATGGAGGAAAGCTAGAATTTTGGTTTGGGTTTGCATGTTTGGGAGTTAAGATACTTTAAAGAGGAAGAAAAGGAGATATTTGTGAAGAGAGAGAATGAGATGTGTGAAATGAGTGGAGGAGAGAGGGGGTGAGGATAAGGGGGTGATAGTGTGGGTAGAGGCATGGGCTCCCCCCCTCTCAAATAATACAACATAACACAAAAATCCCATATCATTTCTCAAATACAAAATACTTATCATTTTCAAAATATCTCAAATTTTCCAATTCTCGAAAATAAATATACATACGGATAACAATCTGAAAATCCCAAATCCATACTCGGTATTATTTCCGTAAAACTCATAATATTCTCATTTAAATTATAAAATAATATTTATAATTTTCAAACGTTACACAAAGAGACAAAAATAATTAATTGTTATGTTAAAAAAACAAATCTTAAAGTCTCCATATCATCAAAGAAAAAGACAAAAATAATTAAATTTCTTCATTTTTGAAAAACAAAGAAAAAAGGAACTTTCTAGAACTCGAGACAAAAAAAAACTTTGTAGAAATTAGTTTGAATTCCAAATTCAATCTGCATTATACTTAAACTTAAGACAAATAGGAACTTTCTAGAAATTATTTTAATCTTGTTATCTTTCTAATTCTACTTTCATTTACCTATAACACATTCTTTTACTTAAATAGGGTAAATAACATATTATAATATATTCGATAATACTCTTGATCCAAATTACTAAAATAACTATTTTATTCACTTATCAATATTCAAAATAATTAATATTCAAAATAATTTTACACCAAAAGCCTCCCATTTTATATTTATCTATGGACTGAAGAATTTTTTTTGTACTCTAAATAGGATAAAACTACAAACGTGTATCGCACGTGCAAAATGCTAGTATTGTTTAATATAAATAATATGGTAGTTTTCCGCACACCCTTTTGTCTGTTTTGCGGAGCTTGTGGTTCTATGTCTATTTTTCTCAAGACTAGGGACAAAACACTTGATGTATATGTATGGTTGCAGATTGATGTATATTCTCTTCGGTGTCTAGGTGTCTTGGTATATCGAGAATTTTTTCGATGGAACACCACGGGACAACAAGCATGCAAGGGACATATCCCTGACGGGTCAAGCTTCGGCACATCCATTTGAATACTAATTTTTTGACATACATGCACGCAAGTAAGAAGTTCAAATACCACACAGAAGTATCGTGGTTACTGATATCCAGTTAAACGCTACGATGAATCCAAATACTTAAACAATACCTTATCTTCTATCGGTACACCTCTACGTTGCATGATCTCAAATTCTTAATCCCTTCTTAAGCGCAGGTCAGATTGAATCGAAAAACTGTCCAGGATTGAGTCGGGCCGGACTCGTTAGAAGCTTGATCGTACATTTCAAGATTGAGTCGGGCCAAACCTGTTAGAAGCTCATTTAGGCTCGGTCGTCTGTTAACAAACCAAGAGCCAGTCTTTTGCCGTAAAGTTTGACCCATGTTGCACTTTAATACCATAAGGATTTTTTCCATTCCTATAAATACATGAAATTATACTTCGTTGCTGATTAACCCACCTCACCTGACCTCACATTCATCACCAATAAATAAACAACATCATCAGCTTTTCTTGATCTTATACAGAGTAACTTCTTACCGAGATAGCGATCAGATAACCGAAGGAAGTTTACTAGTAACGAAATATACTTTAGGGTATTTATATGCAGAAAAAACTCACAAAAGATATTAAGGTGATTCAGAAGCGACCTTTGAGAAATTATATAGCAATGTACCGAAAAATGATACCTTTTTTTAACTAATAAAAAGTGTTAAGTTTACTAGCTACGAAATAAAACTTTCTTATCAGGGTTAGAATTGTATTACCCCTCATCAAGCAATTCCTGTTTGAATATTTGTTATCAATTCTTTGGCAATGTAAAGTTTAATTATTTTGGTCAATTAAGATAATTTCAGTTCTATTATCCATGTGCCTTTTTGCATCAATATCAAAACTTTAGCTTGATACCATCATGATCTAGTTTGTTATGGCCATAATGTTTCGTCTTTCTTCAACCAAGAAAACATCGAAAAGTAATTTCATACAAGGTTGGTAATTTTTTGTATATAGCATAGCCGTGGAAACGCTTCTATAGCTAATGGCTGCAACTCAAATGTGGGCAAACCCAATACTGTAGAACAAGGTTTAAAAGTCCGGTCAGTCCGCACTTACTATATGTTGAGGTGGACTTCAAAGGTATCTTCATTGATTATAGTCGTCATTATTTTTTTGTGAATTTTTTGCTTGATTGATAAATTTATTAATGAAGAGTGCACGAGGATTTATGTTAACTAGCTAAATAAGATGAAACTAAAATATAGGCTATAAGTTCATGATGTTTTCCGGCTAACAACTTCCTTTTTTAAAGATAAGGCTCGAAACCAGACAAGAGCATCGGTTAATCTAGGAGGAAATTTCTCATTTAGGTTGGTCAAAAGGTTACTTTCCATATTATATTTTTGATGATCAACATCGTCCATCTTGATCTCCATGGGCTAATAAAAGCATATGTAAATCAGTTTTCATAAAGCTTTGTTGCAAGCGATCAAGCGAGATAGTGTGTTTCTATCTAGTTATATAAACATCAAGATCTTAGTATTGAACACCAGCAACAAAGTTGAAATCTATCTCACCTAGGCTTAAGAACTTTAGGGATGAATTGTAGTTTGGGAATTCAGCGTTTTAAGTTATCTGTTGAAAATGACTGACCTAAAGAGTTGAACATACGGAATATGAGGTTTTCAGCTCTTGTCGCAATTCGCAAGTGTTTCACACGTACAGCTGGTTCCAAGTTACTGCAAGTACCAGTGGTTAAAGTTATTAAACTATTGCATAATTAATCTTGATTCCAGCAACATACCCTGTTACCCATAGTTTTCTGAACTTTGGGTTCTACGCCTTGTCGCTATACGAAACTGAAAGAAGTTGGCACATTCTTCAACGTGGCGTTTCTACGACGTTGCCGAGGTGGGAAAAACACTTTTCTCCTCCATATAACCCCTGTCAATTAAGTTCTGCTGACCCAAAAGCTTTCTAAAGGAAGCATCTCTTAGAATGGCAAGAAGTCTCTTGTTCTTTCTTTGGCCTATTGGTTCATCAAGACTCCCGGATCAATTTTTACTTCAGGTGCGTACTTATCAGTTGCTCTTTGAATCCATTGAATTACCAAATATTCTTCTTGTGTTTTTATATAATACATTCCTCATAGTCACTCAATTCTAGATACCAAGATTCGAATATTAATGATACCTTTCCAAGAAATGCCTTCCTTTTGGTCTATTAAACACCGGTATAAATACATTTTAATATATTTTTTCCCTTTCTATCTATGCATGTGTTTAGTATTTATCTATGCAATCATGAGTTCTGCTTTCGGATGATATGGAGCTGATAAGTTGGGTGGTTGGTCTGAACTTCTATCCGAGAGGCGCACGCCATCATGTCTTCTGACTAAGTTTAGTAGGTAAGTAATTATAGCTTCTTATTGAGCAATTACAATAATGATGTAATTCTAAATGACCAGTTGAGTCATCCAAAGTTCCTCCAAAGTTAGAAGAAGGGCATGATATATTTGTTTTAGGAAATTATTTTAAATTTAATGAACATAGAAAACCGAGAGGAAAAATAACTCACTCCAAGTCTTTTAACTTATTACCATAATCAATGGATAAGTAAAATAGAATATATGTTGCAGGTTATGTTATTTACTTATTTGTTATTACCTCTAAGATATACTTGCTAGCTTTCGACCATTTTTTATTCTTACAGTCCATGCAAGCTGCAAGAAGCCCCGGTTGATTCAGCAATATGCTCTGCCATTTTCAACTCTTTGTGACAATATGCCAGACATTGTTGGGGTTCTGGTTCGCGGTTTTGGTTGCGGGACCCGTATGCGGGCATTCTTGGTACGGGCTTGTACCTCACCCCTGTGTTTTGTTGTGATTGATAGAGTATAAAAAGATTTCCCTCATCCCCCCATCATATAACCATAGTTTGTCCTTATTTATGTATCTGTGTTGTTACGATGAATGATACAAATTTTCAAAATTTTCTTGCGTTTTGTATCTCCAGCTGTTCTGCAGGCCCACAACGAAATACAGCATTTTGGAGCTGGCGATGTTGAGTTTGTGACTCGTATTAGTCCCACATTGGGAGTTTAAGGGGAAGTTGATGTGTATGTAATGTAACTTGGACCTCTATCTAACAAGCTTGGGCTTTTGGGTTAGAATGGGCATCGAAGTTCTGTTGTGTACGCGACGCTTGCGGGCTCCGCCCTTTGACAAAAATGGTATCAGAGCCTGGTTTGTTCGGGAGAGGGGGTGGAGCGGAAAAAAAAACCAAAAATTTACATCGCTGAAGAAAGGTTGTGAATGCGAAGAAAGGTTGTGAATGCAACGGGACCGTCACTTAGTGTTGAAAAGAGCCTTCAAGCCTGGTATGTATACCGTCGATGTTGTCTGCTTCCTACAACGGTGCAGGCGCTGGTATGTACGATACGAGTTAAGCTCGGGATTGCTGAGTTTGTGACTCGTATTTGTCCCACATCGGGAGTTTAAGGGGAAGTTGATATGTATATAAATGTAACTTTACGCGTCGCTTGAGGGCTCCGCCCCCGACAGGCGGGAGAATGCGTGGATCGAGAATGCGTTGGATCATCATCGCTGAAGAAAGGTTGTGAATGCCTTCAAGCCTGTATGTATACCGTCGATGTTGTCTGCTTCCTACAACGGTGCAGGCTGTATCAGAGCCTGGTTTGTTCGGGAGAGGGGGTGGAGCGGAAAAAAAAACCAAAAATTTACATCGCTGAAGAAAGGTTGTGAATGCGAAGAAAGGTTGTGAATGCAACGGGACCGTCACTTAGTGTTGAAAAGAGCCTTCAAGCCTGGTATGTATACCGTCGATGTTGTCTGCTTCCTACAACGGTGCAGGCGCTGGTATGTACGATACGAGTTAAGCTCGGGATTGCTGAGTTTGTGACTCGTATTTGTCCCACATCGGGAGTTTAAGGGGAAGTTGATATGTATATAAATGTAACTTTACGCGTCGCTTGAGGGCTCCGCCCCCGACAGGCGGGAGAATGCGTGGATCGAGAATGCGTTGGATCATCATCGCTGAAGAAAGGTTGTGAATGCCTTCAAGCCTGTATGTATACCGTCGATGTTGTCTGCTTCCTACAACGGTGCAGGCTGTATGTATACCGTCGATGTTGTCTGCTTCCTACAACGGTGCAGGCGCGGGTATGTACGATACGAGTTAAGCTCGGGATTGCTGAGTTTGTGACTCGTATTTGTCCCACATCGGGAGTTTAAGGGGAAGTTGATGTGTATATAAATGTAACTTTACGCGTCGCTTGCGGGCTCCGCCCCCGACAGGCGGGAGAATGCGTGGATCGAGAATGCGTTGGATCATCATCGCTGAAGAAAGGTTGTGAATGCAACGGGACCGTCACTTAGTGTTGAAAAGCGCCTTCAAGCCTGTATGTATACCGTCGATGTTGTATGCTTCCTACAACGGTGCAGGCGCGGGTATGTACGATACGAGTCAAGCTCGGGATTGCTGAGTTTGTGACTCGTATTTGTCCCACATCGGGAGTTTAAGGGGAAGTTGATGTGTATATAAATGTAACTTTACGCGTCGCTTGAGGGCTCCGCCCCCGACAGGCGGGAGAATGCGTGGATCGAGAATGCGTTGGATCATCATCGCTGAAGAAAGGTTGTGAATGCCTTCAAGCCTGTATGTATACCGTCGATGTTGTATGCTTCCTACAACGGTGCAGGCTGTATGTATACCGTCGATGTTGTCTGCTTCCTACAACGGTGCAGGCTGTATGTATACCGTCGATGTTGTCTGCTTCCTACAACGGTGCAGGCGCGGGTATGTACGATACGAGTTAAGCTCGGGATTGCTGAGTTTGTGACTCGTATTTGTCCCACATCGGGAGTTTAAGGGGAAGTTGATGTGTATATAAATGTAACTTTACGCGTCGCTTGCGGGCTCCGCCCCCGACAGGCGGGAGAATGCGTGGATCGAGAATGCGTTGGATCATCATCGCTGAAGAAAGGTTGTGAATGCAACGGGACCGTCACTTAGTGTTGAAAAGCGCCTTCAAGCCTGTATGTATACCGTCGATGTTGTATGCTTCCTACAACGGTGCAGGCGCGGGTATGTACGATACGAGTCAAGCTCGGGATTGCTGAGTTTGTGACTCGTATTTGTCCCACATCGGGAGTTTAAGGGGAAGTTGATGTGTATATAAATGTAACTTTACGCGTCGCTTGAGGGCTCCGCCCCCGACAGGCGGGAGAATGCGTGGATCGAGAATGCGTTGGATCATCATCGCTGAAGAAAGGTTGTGAATGCCTTCAAGCCTGTATGTATACCGTCGATGTTGTATGCTTCCTACAACGGTGCAGGCTGTATGTATACCGTCGATGTTGTCTGCTTCCTACAACGGTGCAGGCGCGGGTATGTACGATACGAGTCAAGCTCGGGATTGCTGAGTTTGTGACTCGTATTTGTCCCACATCGGGAGTTTAAGGGGAAGTTGATGTGTATATAAATGTAACTTTACGCGTCGCTTGCGGGCTCCGCCCCCGACAGGCGGGAGAATGCGTGGATCGAGAATGCGTTGGATCATCATCGCTGAAGAAAGGTTGTGAATGCAACGGGACCGTCACTTAGTGTTGAAAAGCGCCTTCAATCCTGTATGTATACCGTCGATGTTGTATGCTTCCTACAACGGTGCAGGCGCGGGTATGTACGATACGAGTCAAGCTCGGGATTGCTGAGTTTGTGACTCGTATTTGTCCCACATCGGGAGTTTAAGGGGAAGTTGATGTGTATATAATGTAACTTTACGCGTCGCTTGCGGGCTCCGCCCCCGACAGGCGGGAGAATGCGTGGATCGAGAATGCGTTGGATCATCATTTCCGGGACGAGGATCGTGCTATAAGTGGCACCATACGATCAGGATCGCTACCTTGGGTCGAGTGCTTGTGTTGAACATCGGGAGTTTAAGGGGAAGTTGATGTGTATATAATGTAACTTTACGCGTCGCTTGCGGGCTCCGCCCCCGACAGGCGGGAGAATGCGTGGATCGAGAATGCGTTGGATCATCATTTCCGGGACGAGGATCGTGCTATAAGTGGCACCATACGATCAGGATCGCTACCTTGGGTCGAGTGCTTGTGTTGAACACCAGTCAACGGTGCAGGCTCGGGTATGTACGATACGAGTCAACCTCGGGATTGATGAGTTTGTGACTCGTATTTGTTTGTCCCACATCGCGAGTTTAAGGGGAAGTTGATGTGTATATAATGTAACTATACCGTCGATGTTGTCTGCTTCCTACAACGGTGCAGGCTGTATGTATACCGTCGATGTTGTCTGCTTCCTACAACGGTGCAGGCGCGGGTATGTACGATATGAGTTAAGCTCGGGATTGCTGAGTTTGTGACTCGTATTTGTCCCACATCGGGAGTTTAAGGGGAAGTTGATGTGTATATAAATGTAACTTTACGCGTCGCTTGCGGGCTCCGCCCCCGACAGGCGGGAGAATGCGTGGATCGAGAATGCGTTGGATCATCATCGCTGAAGAAAGGTTGTGAATGCAACGGGACCGTCACTTAGTGTTGAAAAGCGCCTTCAAGCCTGTATGTATACCGTCGATGTTGTATGCTTCCTACAACGGTGCAGGCGCGGGTATGTACGATACGAGTCAAGCTCGGGATTGCTGAGTTTGTGACTCGTATTTGTCCTACATCGGGAGTTTAAGGGGAAGTTGATGTGTATATAATGTAACTTTACGCGTCGCTTGCGGGCTCCGCCCCCGACAGGCGGGAGAATGCGTGGATCGAGAATGCGTTGGATCATCATTTCCGGGACGAGGATCGTGCTATAAGTGGCACCATACGATCAGGATCGCTACCTCGGGTCGAGTGCTTGTGTTGAACATCGGGAGTTTAAGGGGAAGTTGATGTGTATATAATGTAACTTTACGCGTCGCTTGCGGGCTCCGCCCCCGACAGGCGGGAGAATGCGTGGATCGAGAATGCGTTGGATCATCATTTCCGGGACGAGGATCGTGCTATAAGTGGCACCATACGATCAGGATCGCTACCTTGGGTCGAGTGCTTGTGTTGAACACCAGTCAACGGTGCAGGCTCGGGTATGTACGATACGAGTCAACCTCGGGATTGATGAGTTTGTGACTCGTATTTGTTTGTCCCACATCGCGAGTTTAAGGGGAAGTTGATGTGTATATAATGTAACTTGGACCTCTACCTAACAAGCTCGGGTTTTTGGGTTAGAATGGGCACCCAAGTTGTGTTGTGTACGCGTCGCTTGCAGGCTCCGCCCCCGACAGGCGGGAGAATGCGTGGATCGAGAATGCGTTGGTTGGATCATCATTTCCGGGACGAGGATCGTGCTATGAGTGGCACCATACGATCAGGATCGCTACCTTGGGTCGAGTGCTTGTGTTGAACACCAGTCAACGGTGCAGGCGCGGGTATGTACGATACGAGTCAACCTCGGGATTGTTGAGTTTGTGACTCGTATTTGTCCCACATCGGGAGTTTAAGGGGAAGTTGATGTGTATATAATGTAACTTGGACCTCTACCTAAAAAGCTCGGGATTGATGAGTTTGTGACTCGTATTTGTTTGTCCCACATCGCGAGTTTAAGGGGAAGTTGATGTGTATATAATGTAACTTGGACCTCTACCTAACAAGCTCGGGTTTTTGGGTTAGAATGGGCACCCAAGTTGTGTTCTTGCGGGCTCCGCCCCCGACAGGCGGGAGAATGCGTGGATCGAGAATGCGTTGGATCATCATTTCCGGGACGAGGATCGTGCTATAAGTGGCACCATACGATCAGGATCGCTACCTTGGGTCGAGTGCTTGTGTTGAACACCAGTCAACGGTGCAGGCGCGGGTATGTACGATACGAGTCAACCTCGGGATTGTTGAGTTTGTGACTCGTATTTGTCCCACATCGGGAGTTTAAGGGGAAGTTGATGTGTATATAATGTAACTTGGACCTCTACCTTACAAGCTCGGGATTGATGAGTTTGTGACTCGTATTTGTTTGTCCCACATCGCGAGTTTAAGGGGAAGTTGATGTGTATATAATGTAACTTGGACCTCTACCTAACAAGCTCGGGTTTTTGGGTTAGAATGGGCACCCAAGTTGTGTTGTGTACGCGTCGCTTGCGGGCTCCGCCCCCGACAGGCGGGAGAATGCGTGGATCGAGAATGCGTTGGATCATCATTTCCGGGACGAGGATCGTGCTATAAGTGGCACCATACGATCAGGATCGCTACCTTGGGTCGAGTGCTTGTGTTGAACACCAGTCAACGGTGCAGGCGTGGGTATGTACGATACGAGTCAACCTCGGGATTGTTGAGTTTGTGACTCGTATTTGTCCCACATCGGGAGTTTAAGGGGAAGTTGATGTGTATATAATGTAACTTGGACCTCTATCTAACAAGCTCGGGTTTTTGGGTTAGAATGGGCACCCAAGTTGTGTTGTGTACGCGTCGCAGGCGCGGGTATGTACGATACGAGTCAACCTCGGGATTGTTGAGTTTGTGACTCGTATTTGTCCCACATCGGGAGTTTAAGGGGAAGTTGATGTGTATATAATGTAACTTGGACCTCTACCTAACAAGCTCGGGTTTTTGGGTTAGAATGGGCACCCAAGTTGTGTTCTTGCGGGCTCCGCCCCCGACAGGCGGGAGAATGCGTGGATCGAGAATGCGTTGGATCATCATTTCCGGGACGAGGATCGTGCTATAAGTGGCACCATACGATCAGGATCGCTACCTTGGGTCGAATGCTTGTGTTGAACACCAATGTTGTACATCACTGAAGAAAGGTTGTGAGTGCAACGGGACCATCACTTGGTGTTGAAGCGCCTTTAAGCCTGTATGTATACCGTCGATGTTGTATGCTTCCTACAACGGTGCAGGCGCGGGTATGTACGATACGAGTCAAGCTCGGGATTGTTGAGTTTGTGACTCGTATTTGTCCCACATCGGGAGTTTAAGGGGAAGTTGATGTGTATATAATGTAACTTGGACCTCTACCTAACAAGCTCGGGTTTTTGGGTTAGAATGGGCACCCAAGTTGTGTTGTGTACGCGTCGCTTGCGGGCTCCGCCTCCGACAGGCGGGAGAATGCGTGGATCGAGAATGCGTTGGATCATCATTTCCGGGACGAGGATCGTGCTATAAGTGGCACCATACGATCAGGATCGCTACCTTTTTCTGTTTTCATAATGCAAATGCAATATGGCATGGTACTTCTTGCTTTACTTAAGTACGCTAAACTTTTCAGTTTCTTCTAGAAGATCTATTTTTCTCTCAAATGTGAACAAAGGAGAAGTCGAAATGGTTTTACTTCGCATGTTTCGTTATATGTATATATGCAAAAGTGTACTCTTGTTATGTGTAAACATCGGTAACATAGTGTATACGCAAATATAGGCAATTTTCTTTATGTGCAGTCATGTACTGTCGGATGCAATCTAAGGCAAAGATGAACCTAAGCATGCAAGGGAGAAAAAAAAGTAAATTACAGAAAAAGGAGAATTTGTCAGGATAAAGGAAAAAAAAAGTAAATTACTGTATGATTAGCAAAAAACTCGTTTGTAAATATAAACTAAAAGGAGGTAAAATAAAATATATTTATAAATGAACTTGAGGAGGTTTGAACCTAGAACCTTTTGAAACTTGGTGCATTCCAAAGCTACAGTGAGGATGGAGGGATATATTTGTATATTGTCACATTCCTTTGTGCGCTCATCGCCCTTTATCGGGCCGAACATGGGACTTTGGCTATCAATTTGTGAATAAGCTTTTCCATGCCATGAATCATCCAAAAACTTAAGTTATCGGGTTTTAGGTTTCCAGCACATGTATGAATCTGATAGTACACCAGCATAAATTTTATTACCTAAGCCATAATAAAACCGCAAACAGCTTTCTTGGTTAATAGACCATAGCCGTTCTTAAGTTGCTTCTGGAGGCGCGTACACAATTTTCTGCATAACTTGCAAAACGAAGCACTGTATAGGATACTTGTCCTGCTCACATGTGTAACTTGCAAACGGTGTAGCGTCTGGGGTTTTAAAATCGGGTTTAGGGAAATAGTGTATCGGTTATGCAAAATTTGAGTATAATAAAGAACTATGAACCTGAGTAAAGGTGATTCTCAGTTATTACAGATAGTTTATGGTATATACGGAGCTGTAAAAGTTGGCATACTTTTAAGCTGGAAGACATGGGCTGAGCTGGCTTTCATGATACAACAGCGTAGCACATTTCTGTTGTATCGATCATTGCATTTATATGAATATCTTGTTTCCATAACAGGCAGATTTTCTGAATGTGAAAAAAGGGAAGGAAACATCTCATGAGACCTGGAGATTAGTTTTGGTGCTGCATTGATTGTAATCAGGCTGGGGTTTAGCTATCTTGCACACAAGCAAGACGGTAAATTTTAACACATTGCAACATATTTAGTAGGCAAATATATGGTGTTTGGAGACCAACAGGGAACAATCGTAATTTGATCACTTAGAAGGTGAAAGTTAAGGCGGTAAGAATAAATGAGCATGAGAGTAGAAACCTATGAAATATGAAGTTCGGAAGCCAGCGCTCATTGCACATAGTTTTTCCAAGCCACATAATTGACATCCTAATAAAGACTGAACGAAAATAGCAATTGAGTCTTGACTCGGTTATCTTGAACTGTAAGCTACCAACCTGTCATTATTTGTAACCGAAGGAGTAGGCATATTTTCCACGTGCTCCAATAGTTGGCATTGCTATAATGTTACTGAGAAGAAATACTTTTCTCGGTTTCTATGTAATCCCTGTCAAATTTCAGCTCTTGCAAACCTACCTGTTTCTGCAAAAATAGTAAGAATGGTCCTAGCTTTTAAAATTTCAGAAGTATTGATGATGCTCAATATTGGCGACCTTTCAGATCAGGACACGTGGCAGATGACATGTCCCAGAACTCAGAAGAGAGGGCTCATAGGGGCCGATTAGACCCGACCTACAAGCACAAAGCAGGCCCACCTCAGGGCCCTTGAAAGTGGCCTCCTCGGTCTCTCAGCTCGCCTCCGAGCTACCGCAGGACCAAGATACCTCGGCCCTCTCGCTCGTTCCCGAGCTCTCCCGCCGAGACCATCTTCCTCGGTCCCTCCGACCGACCAACTCCACCACTCACAGGCGTAACCGCCGCTCCGCAAATCTCGCCATGCGCAGATTCTCTGCCGGCAACATCCCACATTCTACGCCATCACGATCCCCATTAACGGGCGATCCGCTCTTTACGTGGGTGTGATGTCGGGAGTGTAACTGCCGACGAGATTCTCGCGCCTGCTACTGCATGTCACTACCGCTATATAAACCCCTATCACAGAGGGGTCAAGTAGGCCATTTTTTACACCTTTAAGCCGTTACTCTGCTCGGATCTCATCACTAACTTGAGCGTTGGAGGATCCTTGGTGGTACCAAACCACCCCGGGACTTCTTTGCAGGTACTCGGCAACAACTTCCTCACCTCACTTCTTCCTCCAAAAACCCATTGAGACCCACACGCAACGAAGGATAATCAGCTAAGTTCACCGCGAGATCAACGGAAGACAACATCTGACGGAGGCCCGAAAAGGAGCTCCATCAGTTGGCGCCGTCTGTGGGAACCGAAACTCCACAAAAAAAAGTTGGCCTTCCGATCTCCATCCCAATGGCAAGCGATCACCCTGAAAATCCAGATACCAGCCGCCGCCTCCCCCTCACCGGAGGCGCGGGTGAACCTCCTCCGGCGACCGTCATCAACGCCCTCGCCGGCCGAATAAACCGACGCCCCCTCCCTTGACGGGGTCGCACAGAGGGGGCTCGTCACGGCGGCTCAAGGGCCACCTCGTCCAAGGATCTAAGCCCTCACTAAGAGGCAGCCCAGCAGCTACCCTGCTCGGCTATCCCTGATGGGTGGCTTCCCTACCGCAACGCCAGGGATCAGAAAGTCCTCCTAGAGGCAGTCGAGCTCGAGGATCCCTCGCTCGGCTATCCTTGGCGGGTAGCTTCCCTACTGCAACGCCAGGGATTAGAAAGTCCTCCCAGAGGCAGTCGAGCCCGAGGATCTCTTGCTCGGCTATCCCTGGCGGGTAGCTTCCCTACTGCAACGCCAGGGATCAGAAAGTCCTCCCAGAGGCAGTCGAGCCCGAGGATCCCTCGCTCGGCTATCCTTAGCGGGTAGCTTCCCTACCGCAACGCCAAGGATCAGAAAGTCCTCCCAGAGGCAGTCGAGCCCGAGGATCCCTTGCTCAGCTATCCCTGGCGGGTAGCTTCCCTACCGTAATGCTAGGGATCAGAAAGCCCTCCCAGAGGCAGTCGAGCCCGAGGATTCCTCGCTAGGCTATCCTTCAGGACAAAAGCCCTTGCCAAGAGGCACCGGGCAGTAACCCCGCCCGGCCAAGTGTCCTTGGTAGGCTTCTTACAGCCCTATAGCTCTTCCCGCGCCAAGAACCAAAGTCCTCCTAGAGGCAGTCGGGTCCTTGCTCGGCTATCCCCAGCTGGTAGCTTCCTACCACAACCGACAGGGATCAAAGTTCTCGCCAAGAGGCACTGGGCAGCAACCCTGCTCAGTCCCCGTCCTGAAAGACCAAAAGCCCTCGCAAGAGGCAACCGAGTAGCTGCCCTGCTCGGTCATCTCCGGCTGGTAGCTCCCTGCCCATGACGCCAGAGATCGATGCCCTCGCAAGAAGCATCTGAGCGGCTAGTAGTTGCCTACCCACAACGCCAGAGATCAAATCCCTCGCCAAGAGGCAACTGCGCAGCTTCACTGCCCGGCCATCCTTAGTAGGCCTCTCACGGCCCTTCCAGCGCTAAAGGTCAAAGCTCTCGGAGAGAGGCACCGAGCAGCTACCCTGCTCGGCCATCCTTAGCAGGCCTCCCATGTCCCTTTCGACGCTAATGGTCTGAAGCCCTCATCGCGAGGCCGTCGAGTTCCTTCCTGCTCAGCGCATTCCCAGCGGGCATCCTCCTGCCCAACAGACGCTGATGGTCTGAAGCCCTCATCGTGAGGCTGCCCAGTTTCTTCCTGCGTTGAGGGCTTTAAGACGCTGATGGTTTGAAGCCTTTATCGCGAGGCCGCCTAATTCTGGGGATCTTTGGTTTCTGGTTTTGGGGCTATATAAAGGACCGATGACTAAACTTAGAAATCATCAATCTTTTACACAAGCTAATCACCATCAAAGCAAGTGATCCAAGACAGGTCTAAGATTCAACGTGATAAAGCGACGTGAGATTCGACAGAATATCTACATTCGACAAGG